>OX382377.1:14109076-19256576 GCA_947508005.1 Amphipoea lucens | reverse complement strand
TTTCGCAGAGATCGCGGCCGGCCCGAAGCAGAGCATCCAAGAGCCTCTTCACTCGGTGGTTGTATCATCTGTGAATGATCAGGACACCGGTGAAGAGGTTCTTGAGAAGCTCAGGACGGCGGTCGATGCCAGAAATGAGGGGACTAGGGTGGAGCGGCTGCGAAAGGCGAGGGACCAGAAGGTAGTGGTCGGTTTTAAAACAAGGGAAGAGATGACGAAGGTAACTGAAAGGATTAGGAAAACGGGTAATCTGGTGGTAGAAGAGGTGAAAAACAAGGACCCCCTTGTCATCATCAAGGACGTCCTCTCCTGCCACACAGACGCGGAGATAACCCAATCCATACAGCGGCAAAACACCCACCTAATTGGTGACATACCTGCAGAGGATCTGAGGATGGAGGTTAAGTACCGTCGCAAGACGAGGAACCTCCATATGTGCCACGTCATCCTGCGGGTGTCCCCTACTGTGTGGCAGAGGCTGACGACGGCGGGTCGCGTGCACATTGACCTACAGCGTGTGCGAGTGCTGGACCAGTCACCATTGGTGCAGTGCACTCGCTGTCTAGGCTTCGGCCACAGTCGGAAACTGTGCACGCAGCCTGCCGACCTCTGCATCCACTGCGGCGACCCCCACATGCGGGCCGACTGTCCTTCGCGTATGGCGGCGGAGGTGCCACGGTGCCACAATTGCCTAATATCCAAAATGGAGAAGACTGACCACAACGCCTTCGACAACCAGTGCCCAGTACGCCTTAAATGGGACGCATTAGCACGCCTGTCGGTGGCGTACTGCTAAGGTGGAGTCAGCATTCTCAAGCACGAAGAACCACAACGGTAAAAATTTCAAAATTTATTTACAGAAACCCAAAGCAACATACTCGTACACTTATAAAGCCAAAAGATCTAGCAACATAAAATTAGCAAATTGGAGCCAATTTCATGAGAAACTGACCCAATTAAAAACGGAATCCAAATTAAAATCCCTCTATATTCACCTAATTAGCAATAACACAGTTTTAGAAAATAGATTTTACGATTATATAAATTCAAAAAATAGAACAACAAACATTATTAATAAACTAACCTTACCGTTGTGGTCCGTTGAGCTCGTTGTAGTTCAAATAGCAGTAGTGAGTCAGCCAGGATTGACTGAAAGGAAAAACAAGTTACTGAATATAAAATTAATAGCAAAATTTATACAAAAGAAAACAAACGTAAGCAAAAGATTAAGAAATATTATGTCTATATGATATATTGTATATATATTAGAATAGCCATAGCATTAACATAAAGAAGATTAAATTGAAGATTAAAAGTATTTATTAAAAGTAGGAATTAGGTTGACATTCAAACACAAAACAACAAAAATAACTGGAAAATAAGCCGCATAAACATTAGACACGTATAATTAGTTACCTATTAAAATCACCTCTAAGCAATATAATACAATGGAAGGAAAACTAAGATAAAATGACATGAAGATTGCTTCCAGGAACTCAATACATCCTAAAATAGGACTGCGAATAAGCGAAACTTATATAAGAGAGACAAAAAATCAAATTTATTGCCATAAAAAGGTCTCTGATCATGTCAGAGGGACACTCAGCAAAGGCAGGAGTGGGTTTTAGCCGGTAAGAGTCCGGCACTGCCCATTCTGGGCGTCCATGAGGATTTCCCTCTCCTGCCAAATAAAAAAAAAAAAAAAAAAAAAAAAAAAAAACCTAACCTAACCTAACCTAACCTAACCTAACCTAACCTAACCTAACCTAACCTAACCTAACCTAACCTAACCTAACCTAACCTAACCTAACCTAACCTAACCTAACCTAACCTAACCTAACCTAACCTAACCTAACCTAACCTAACCTAACCTAACCTAACCTAACCTAACCTAACCTAACCTAACCTAACCTAACCTAACCTAACCTAACCTAACCTAACCTAACCTAACCTAACCTAACCTAACCTAACCTAACCTAACCTAACCTAACCTAACCTAACCTAACCTAACCTAACCTAACCTAACCTAACCTAACCTAACCTAACCTAACCTAACCTAACCTAACCTAACCTAACCTAACCTAACCTAACCTAACCTAACCTAACCTAACCTAACCTAACCTAACCTAACCTAACCTAACCTAACCTAACCTAACCTAACCTAACCCGGAAACGATATTCCACTTATTGCTGGACTGCCCGGTGCATCATAAGGACAGGTACGATTTGCAGCAGAGAATAGATACACAGTTAAAAATGGAAAACCTAGAGACTCTACTTAGTGATAAACTCACTCGTGAAAAATTCTTAGAGTACTGTATAAAAATAATCAGCATTGTAATATATAGAAACAAAAAGTGAATAAGCATTTGCTACAATATATATTGTAAAAATATACCACTGTAGTAAAGATAAGGCAAAATAGTAAATAAAAAGAACTAAGAACAATTATGAACGTATAGAAATAAGTAAATATAAGTAGGTTAAGAATTAAGATAACAAAAAGTAGGCACAACTAGAGTTGTAAAGAAAATGGAAACCGATAGATGTAGAGATAGGCACAAGGATTGTACTAAATGTTCCTTAAAAAAGATACACCTTGTAAAGAAAATGTATACGAAAACAGAAGAGTAGAGGATAGGCACAAGCGGTTCCAGAATGCTCACAAAATAAGGACCGCCTGTAAAGAAAATGTATTAACGTAGAGATAGCACAGTAGTAAAAAATTGGTGTAGGACCCTACAAGGGTAGAGTTTGAATTGTATAACGCGTAGATTTAAGTAGAATAATAAGGTCTGTGAAATTTGATAAAGTCACAGGGATAAGTTTTAAACAAAAAAAAAAAAAAAAAAAAAACCTAACCTAACCTAACCTAACCTAACCTAACCTAACCTAACCTAACCTAACCTAACCTAACCTAACCTAACCTAACCTAACCAAAACCGAAATTAAAGATGGCGTTATCGCAGCCGTGGAACGACTTTATCAGCTGCTTAAGGAGTCGGAGGCGGTTAAGGGCAAGGAAACGGCTCAGAGCAAAGGGCGAGGTGAGAAGGAAGAGGAGGAACCTTTACACCCTCCACTCTCTTCTCACCCTGCCAGTTGCCAGGTGGAAAACGAGCTGCTCAAAAGGATGGAGGAGCATCTCAAACTCATCACAGAAAACACTGAAAAGATGGAGGGTCTCAGAGACACGTTGCAGTCACATCAGAAAGTCTTGGAGGGGGCCACCTATGCGAGCGTGGCGGCTGGCAGCAGTAGGGGAAGACTCCCGGAGCAAGCCACCCTGCACTCCGTGGTGGTCACCTCCACTGACGAAACAGAGACTGGGGATGAGGTGCTTCACAAAATTCGGACTGCGGTAAATGCCAAGGAAGGGGGGGTGACCATCGATAAAATTAGGAAGGCCAAGGACAGAAAGGTCATCATGGGTTGCCGGAGCGAGGAAGAGAGGCGAGTATTAAAGGGGAGAATCCAGAAAGCGGGTAATCACCTTAACGTCGACGACATTAGGAACAAGGACCCACTTCTAATCCTCAAAGACGTCATGACATATAACACCGATGACGATATCCTTCTCGCCTTGAGAAATCAGAACGAGAGGATATTCAGGGATCTTGACAAAGAGGAAAATAGAGTGGAGATCCGATACAAGAAGAGAACAAGAAACCCTCTTATGAACCATGTCGTCGTTAGGGTGTCCCCCAAAATATGGACCAGGATTATGGACGCGGAGACCGTGCAGATTGACCTGCAGCGCATCCGAATCGCAGACCAGTCCCCCCTTGTCCAGTGTTCGCTCTGTCTGGGGTACGGCCATGGCAGGCGTTTCTGCAAAGAAACGGTTGAGAAATGTAGCCATTGCGCCGGGCCTCACAAAAAGTCGGACTGTAGTTACTGGCTCAATGGTGCAGTGCCGACATGCTGTAATTGCACGCATGCAAAACTGGCAAATGCAGAGCACAACGCCTTCAGTGAGGACTGCCCGATAAGAAGGAAGTGGGATGCATTGGCGAGGGCCACAACGGCGTATTGCTAAGGTGGTCACGGGCAGAGGAGCACTAGAGAGCAACACTCCCACCAGCGAGGCTCCACACCTGGTAGTGCAGGCAAACCTCCAGAGGAAGCAGCTCGCCACGAATGAATTGTTGATAGAAGCAAATCACAGGAAAGCAGCCGTGGCTCTGCTCCAGGAACCCTACGTGGGGGGCTCAAGTACTATGAAAAATTACAGTGGAGTGAGGATCTTTCAGAACACCAGCCCAGGGGAAGGAAATGTCAAAGCAGCCGTTGCTGTGTTTAACCACAACTTTGACATTATACAGTACCCGACTCTCACCACAAATAACATCGTTGTGGTGGGAGTCCGAACCAGAGCCTGGGAGATCACGCTTGTCTCCTTTTACTTTGAGCCAGACCAGCCTATTGAGCCCTATTTAGAACACCTAAAACAAATAGGGCTTGCGGTCGGTTCCAAGAGACTGATCTATGGAGGGGACGCCAATGCAAAGAGCCTGTGGTGGGGCAGCCCGATAGCCGACGTCAGGGGTGAAGAGATGGCAGCAACTCTCGGTGAACTTAACCTGAATATACTTAACCGAGGGGAAATTCCGACCTTTGACACTATCCGAGGAGGAAAGCGGTACAGCAGTCACGTGGACATTACCGCTTGTTCTAATGATTTATTGGGCTTGGTAGACGATTGGAGGATTGATGAAGGTCTGACGAGCTCGGATCACAACGGCATTATGTTTAAGATCCTCTTGCAGAAATCCAAAGGCATTAAAGTTGAGAGAACGACTAGGAAATTTAACACCAAAAAAGCCAATTGGGCTGAATTTCATGAGAAGTTTGGCCAATTGAAAATAGACTATAAATTCACAGCAGCTGAAATAGACAAAATTAAAGACATTGAGCAAATTGACACTATAACAGATAACCTTACAAAAGCAATAGAAGAAACATGCAAGCAAACAATACCAACCAAAAAAGTCCAAGAGGAACTTACCTTGCCGTGGTGGTCCGAGAGACTCGCTGAGATCAAGAAGGCCGTCGCTACCAAGAAGCGCAGGATCCGTTGTGCCGCCCAAGTCCGGAAGTCAAAGGTCATAGAAGAGTACCTGAAACAGAAAGAAGAGTATGAGTTAGAAGCGGCCAAAGCTCAGACCGAGAGTTGGAAGGAATTCTGTGGGAAACAGGATAGGGAAGGGGTTTGGGAGGGGATTTACAGGGTGATAGGTAGGACGCAGCGCAGGGAGGAGGACCTGCCATTGGAACGGAACGGTGATGTGCTAGATGCGAAGGGATCCGTAAAGTTGCTAGCGGAAACTTTTTATCCAGAAGACCTTATCGAATCGGACAATGCTCATCACCAATCTATCCGAATAAAAGCCGAAAGCGTTAACTCTGGTGAACAAGATGATCCTTGCGACCCACCGTTTACAACGGCAGAATTAAAAAACTCAATGGAGTCCTTCAATCCGAAGAAGGCGCCGGGTTCCGATGGCTTTACCGCCGACATTTGTTGTCATGCCGTGGCTAATGACCTGGAATTATTTTTAAAGTTCCTAAATAAGTGCCTAGAACACCATCATTTCCCCACGTCCTGGAAGCAAGCAACAGTCGTGATACTGAGGAAGCCTGGAAAAGAGACATATTCCACTCCTAAATCTTATAGGCCGATTGGACTGTTGCCTATATTAGGGAAGATATATGAGAAAATGCTGGTGGCCCGCCTTAAGTTCCACCTTTTACCAAGGATGAGCACCCGTCAGTACGGATTCATGCCACAAAAAAGCACTGAGGACTCCCTCTATGCCCTCATGCAGCATGTCAACAAAAAACTAGCACAAAAAAGAATAGTTACGCTTGTATCGCTGGACATAGAGGGAGCTTTTGATAGTGCCTGGTGGCCGGCGATAAGAGTCCGCCTGGCAGAGGAGAAGTGTCCAATCAACCTTAGGCGGGTCATCGACAGCTACCTCAGAAACCGAAGAGTTGCAATCAGGTACGGTGGGGAAGTTTACAGCAAGGACACCAACAAGGGTTGTGTCCAAGGCTCAATTGGGGGCCCAATATTGTGGAACTTAGTCCTAGACCCCCTCCTAAAAGCAGCAGAGAACAGGGGGAATTACATTCAGGCGTTTGCGGACGATGTCCTCCTGGTATTTGACGGAGAGACCGCACTAGAGGTGGAGGAATGTGCCAATGCCGCTCTCAATCATGTTCTGGCGTGGGGTGTCGAGAACAAACTAAAATTTGCACCGCACAAAACAACAGCTATGGTGATAACCAGAAAATTAAAATACGACACACCACGCCTGAGGATGGGGGGGATCGACATCGGCATATCGCAAGAAATGAAGCTTCTGGGTGTAACCTTCGATCAAAAACTGACCTTCAACACCCACGTCTCACACATTTGCAGGAAGGCAATTGCCATCTACAAGCAGTTGTGTAGAGCCGCAAAGATCGGTTGGGGGCTTCACCCAGAAGTTATTCGGGTGATATACGTGGCGACCGTAGAGCCCATAATACTTTACGCTGCTAGCGTCTGGGCACCGGCTGCGAAGAAGGTGGGCATTGTGAAGCAGCTTGGGACAGTCCAACGCGGAATTGCTCAGAAAATGTGCAAGGCATATCGCACGGTTTCCTTGAACTCAGCATTGGTGCTGTCCGGTTTGCTCCCCCTTGACCTCCGAGTTCGTGAGGCAGCATCACTGTACGAGGCCAGGAGGGGGGTGCCCCGGGCGTCACTGGGGGACAGGGAAGTCGAGCGAATGGCCGCAGCAATTGAAAATCCCCATCCCGCATCACGTGACATCTTGCAGTTCAACAGCCTGATAAATCAAGAGCAACTCGACAACAACAGCAATTTTGACGTCCGTATCTTTACGGACGGGAGCAAGATCGGAGGAGGGGTTGGTGCTTCACTGTCCATATGGAATAGTGAGGCCGAGACCAGAGCCCTCAAACTTGCTCTATCAGATTACTGCACAGTTTACCAGGCTGAACTCCTAGCAATAACAGGAGCAACGAGGGAGATAATTAGGCGCAAGGAATCTTCTTTCGGAGTTTTCAGCGACTCAATGGCGGCTCTCCAAACAATCACGAATCCCGGTTCGCATCATCCTCTCGCTGTAGAAGCTAGGGATAACATAAGATCTGCATCCCACCAGAACAAGCTCGTAAACTTGTTCTGGATTAAAGCTCACGTAGGGCTACCGGGGAACGAAAGAGCTGACCAACTAGCAAGAGAGGCCGCTGAGAACTCCAAAAAAAAGCCTGATTACGATCGGTGTCCGATCTCATACATCAAGCGAAGTATACGTGTGGAGACGCTTGATGAGTGGAACCGTAGATACGAAACCAGCGACACCGCATCTGTAACAAAGTTATTCTTCCCGGATGTGCGGGTGGCATACAGTGTCATTCGCAGGATAGGAACAAGCGGCCTGAATACACAGATAATGACGGGGCACGGTGGATTCTCTGAGTACTTGAATCGCTTCAAGTGCAAGGAGAGTCCATCGTGCATCTGCGACCCGGACGCTAGTGAATCGGTCCAGCACGTACTATTTGACTGCCCACAATTTGCAAAACACCGTTTTAACGCCGAAAACATCATAGGCACGGCAATAACACCGTTCACAGTAAAGGACATAATTAAGAGCAAAGAGGCAGAAAAATTTTTGAATTATTGTAGATATATAGTAAAGAGAGTAATAAGTCGAAATAAAACAGCATAAATAAATATGCTGTCATAATATAGTACATTATATTAGAGGCCAGCATAGAATAATAGTAAGTAAAATATAATTTGGATAAATGAGTAAATAAATAAATAGATACAATATTATGTTAAAATTATAGCTTAAAATAAATACAAGTGCTAAAGTAAAAGCAAAAATAAGAAGTGCTGCAGCACCCCCCGTATTTGTATGACAAGTAAAGAGAGTATTAGAATA
The DNA here is from genome assembly GCA_947508005.1 of Amphipoea lucens. Classification (NCBI taxonomy): domain Eukaryota; kingdom Metazoa; phylum Arthropoda; class Insecta; order Lepidoptera; family Noctuidae; genus Amphipoea; species Amphipoea lucens. The sequence goes on along the minus strand of OX382377.1, from coordinate 19,248,609 downwards.
TGAAAGGCACAAATATATAAACTGTAAAATTAAACATAAGTATAGATTAAAGTAAATGTTAAAGTAATTAAATAAAAAACAGAAAAACAAAGGCTCCGATCATGTTGGAGGTAGTGGTATATAAAAAAAAAAAAAAAAAAAAAAAAAAAAAAAAAAAAAACCTAACCTAACCTAACCTAACCTAACCTTTTTTTTTTTTTTTTTTTTTTTTTTTTTTGCGCTGGGAAAAATGCGTTACGCATACCCTCCCATCGGGGGATGGGGGGCTATGTGGGACTCCCGGGTCTGACCCGGTATACCCACTAAAAAACCCAGCGGCACTCCCGCTTCGTCCGAGTGGCGGGGGACTGGGAAACTAGCGTAGCCTTCACGTCCAGTCCTCCGCCGACGATTGTCCTTCAGGGCGGGCCCCTCACGGGGGCCCGGGAGTGACCGACGAAGGTGGTGATGGGTGCAATGCGGGAGACGGCACCCCCGTGCCTGTCGCCCGCCCATCGCCACCATGAGGGGGGAGAGGCTGGCGCCTTCTCCGACCCCTTCTTCGTCTGCGGAGCGGCACAGCGAGAGGGTCGTCTTCCCGCGCGCGCTCCGCCTCCTCCTTTTGCGAGATTACGTCCTCGCAAAAGGAGGCCACCGCTGCCCAGGCCTCCTCGCTCCCCAGCATGGCGTTGATCACACCAGGAAGCGAGAGGTCCTGTCCGACCGCCGCGGTCAGACCGCGGCGCAGCTCGGACCAAGCCGGGCACGCCTCGAGGGTGTGCTGCGCCGTGTCCTCCGCCGCGCCGCAGTCGTGGCACGCCGGGGTCTCCTCCCTCCCGATCCGGTGCAGGTACGTTCCGAAACAGCCGTGGCCGGACAACACCTGCACCAGACGGAACGAGAGGAAACCGTGGGACCGCTCGAGCCAGCTCTGCAGGACCGGGCCGAGCGCGTCCAACGTCCGGCGGCCAAAGGCGGCGGTGGCGAGGTCCTCTGTCCAGTGAAGGACGATTGCGTCCCTCGCCTCCCGCCGCACGGCCTCCCGCTCTTCGGCGACGGGGCGCTCCCCGAGCGCCCTTCGTTGCGCGGTCCACTCGTACACTCTGGCGAGCACCCAAGCCTCCAGCTCCCAAGGAGGGGTGCCGGCCAGAGCGCACGCCGCCGAAAAGCCCACCGAGCGGTAGGCCCTCGCCACCCGCAGTGCAATGGCCCTTTGGGGCTTGCGGATGGCGGTCGCATTCTCCCTCCTGTGGAGGGAGTCCGCCCAGATAGGGGCCCCGTATAGGGCCATGCTCCTGAGGACGCCGGCATAGAGGCGCCGGCACCCCACCTTGGGCCCCCCCAGGTTCGGGAGCAGCCGCGAGAGGGCGTCCGCGGCTTTCAGGAGGCGCGTCGACAGCCCGCTGAAATGCGGGCCGAAGCGCCACCTCTCGTCCAGCACCAGGCCCAGATACTTCATCTGGGGCTGGACCTCTATCCGGACGCCCTCTACGACGATGTGGGCGTCGGGAGGGCAGCGCTGCCGAGGCCCGTGAAAGAATACGGCCTCGGTCTTGTGCAGCGCCACCTTCAATCCCAGGAGGCGGATCCTCTCTGCAACCAGGGATCCGCCAGCCGAGGCCAGACAGGCCGCGTCTCCAAAGTTCCTCCCCCGGGCAGTGAGGAGAGTGTCATCCGCGTAGCAGATGACACTCGTGCCCTGGAGGAGGACTCCGCGTAGGAGCCAGTCGAACCCGATGTTCCACAGGGAGGGCCCCAGAACTGACCCCTGCGGAACACCGGACTCTGCTCCGTACCGCCTCACCGTGCCCGTCCGGTCCGCGAGGAGGACCTCTCGGCCCTCCAGGTAGCTGGCCAGCAGATCGTGCAGGTATTGGGGCACTCCGTGATACCGGAGCGCCTCCAATATCGTCGAGTGGGGGACGGAGTTGAAGGCGTTTGCAATGTCGAACGACACTGCCAGCACTCCGTCCCCCGCCTCCACCGCCTCCTTCACCTGGCCCTTGAGTAGGGCCAGCGCGTCGATCGTCGAACGCCCTTGTCGGAAGCCGAATTGGGCGTCCGACAGGTCCGGCCCTACCCCCCGCAAAAGGCCATGAAGCCGGGACGCGATGATCCCCTCGAACAGTTTACCGACCTCATCGAGCAAGACGATGGGCCGGTATGCCGACGGGGAGTCCACCGGACGTCCCTCCTTTCGGAGGAGGCAGAGCTGCCCCTCCTTCCACAGTTTCGGGAACCTCCCAGCCGTAAAGCACGCGCTGAAGAGGTCCCGAAACCTGTCCTCCATTTGGGAGGCGGCGATCGCCACCACCCGTGCGGGGACGCCGTCTGGCCCGGGGGCCGTCTTCTTCGCGCGGAGGGTGAGAACCCCCGCGCGGAGCTCCTCCACCGTCACCGGGGGGACCTGCTCGTCCGGCGGAGCCGCCCCTCGCGGGGGATCCATCGCTGGTGGGGTGAAGTCGGTCCTGCGCGGAAACAGGGACCGGACCACCCCGTCCAGCAACGCCGGCTCGAGGGTCTCCGTCAGTGGGGGACCATAGGGGCGTAGCTGGTTCCGCGCCGCCTTGTACGGTCTCCCATAAGGATCCCTGTCGAGACCCTCCAGCATCTCGGCCCTCGCCGAGTCTTCCGCAGCGCCCATTGCAGACTTGAGGGCCGTCCTCGCCTCTTGGTAAGAGGCGTATAGGCGGTCCTCCTCTGCCCGGACTCGGTTTTGGGCGCTGCGCCGTCGGCTCCGCGCGTAGGCCCTTCTGGCCGCAACGCAGGCGGCCCGGAGACCCGCCAGCTCCTGCGTCCACCAATAGACGGCGCGACGGGGAGGCGGACGGCGAGACCGAGGCATGCTGGAGTTGCACACCTCGGTCAGGGACCCCCTGAGCTGGACCGCTGCGGCGTCCACGTCCAAGGCATCGACAGGGGGGGGCGAAAGCCAGTCCTGGAGAAAGGCCGCCTCCTCGGCTGCCTCCCGGTCCAGGCGGGTGAGTGCCCACCGTGGGAAGGGAGATTGCCCGGCGCGGGCCCTCCCCCCTCCCTGGGTGGAGATGTCGAACCGCACATATCGGTGGTCCGACAGGGTCTCCACCATCTCTACCCGCCAGTTGACGACGCGGGCGGCTAGCGCGGGGGTGGCAAACGAGACGTCCACCACCGATCCGCCCTGTTGCCGCACACACGTGTGGACCGCCCCCCTGTTGAGGAGGGACACACCGCATGAGGCCGCCCAAAACTCGACGGCGCGTCCCCGGACGTTGCAACCGGTGGCCGGGTTGCCCCAGGCCGCCGACTTGGCGTTCAGGTCGCCCAACACCACGACCTGGCGCGGTGCCGCCCTCCCTACGACCGCGGTGAGGATCTCGAGGAAATCCTCAAAGTCGGAGAGAGAGCGGTTCGGGGAGAAGTAGACCCCTACCAGGGCCATGTCTCCCCACGCGGCGGCCACGTATCCCGGTCCCCTCTCTAAGAGCGAGAGGGGAGGGGAGTCCGTGGAAGACCGCGACACCAACGCCACCAGGCCGTCCCGGTCGCCCAGCCAACGGCCAGGGACCGAATAAGGCTCGGCGACCACCGCCAAGTCCACCAACCACTCAGCCATGGTCTGCATCAGCAGATCCTGGGCTGCCCTGCAGTGGTTGGCGTTCGCCTGGAGTATGCGATGTTCGACCCTATCCATCAGTCGGACATCGCACCCCCTTCCTCCGCAGCCACCGCAGAAGCAGCGGTGCTAGTGGCAGGCCCGGTCGGCGCCTGCGCTTTGCCCCGCACAGGGGGAGGACTGCAGTTCCTCCCCTTCATTGCGTGGTCTGCCGGGCAGCCACTGGCGGCACACACCGCGCAGTGCGGCGTGGCGGCCTCGCAGGAGGCGGCTTTGTGGCCGTCCTTGCCGCAGCGGTAGCAGGCGTTCGACCTGTCCACTGCGGACGGACACAGGGGCCGGGTGTGTCCGATGCCGAAGCACCGGAAACACCGCAGAGGCTGGTCCTCGAGCGCCCGGACCGCTCCCGAGCTAAACCCGACTGTAAGCCGTCCCTTGGCAAGGACGGCTTTGGCAGCGGCGATTGGGCACTCGAGGCGCATGGTGCCCATGCCGCCGCGGCCGGGCCTTATGTCCCGGCCTTGGACCGCCGCGACGCCACAGCCCCCTATCGCTGCGACCGCCGCTACCACCTCCTCCTTGGTGACGGAGTCGTCCAGGTCCGTCACCTCTATGGCCGCCGACTTGACCGGCCGTGCCACCTTGGCCGAATCCGCGATGACCTCCTGCAGCTTGGCTGCAAAGAGGTCCGCATGGGCACTCCCCTCTGCCCCCGGGAACTCGAATATTCGAGCCCCGGCCTGGGTCCGCCGGCAGGACACACTGCCGATCCCCAGCTGGGTGGGATCGGCGTTCGCACGCGCCCGCACCAAAACGGACGCGTACGTCTCCCCTCGGTCCGCAGCCTCCGCGGTGAGCGTCACCACGACGGCTGCGGTTTTTGGGGAGACCAGCTGCACCCTCCTCTTCCCTTTCCCCGTCCGCTTTCCCTTGCCGGTCGTCTGCGACTTGCTGGGAGCGGTGGTGGCGGCGGGGACGGCGGGGACGGCCGTCGCCGACTTTTTGCCCTTGCCCTTCCCCTTGCGGACCACTTCCGTCCACTCGTTGGACGGGGTCGTTGAGGGGAGGAGAAGGGCGTCGTCCGCGTGGGAGCAGGACGGGCCCGGCTCACGCTGCCTCGCGTCTGCCGCAAGGGCCGGTCGGAGGCGCTTCTCCGGCAGGAGCCGGTCCTCTATGCCCGCCAAGCAGGCTCTTGTGAAGGCCCTCTCCTCCATTACGACCTTGCGGATGATATCCTCAAGGTTGGAGGAGGGGCCCTCTGCCGCAGGGCTCGACTTGGCCTGTTGTGGCCGGGCCGTGGCTTCAGCCAGCTTCTGATGAAGCTGGCTGACCTCCGACTGCAGGCGATCCACCTTCGCCTGCAGTTGCCGCGTTTCGTCGGTGGAGCTGCGCTGGACCAGCTCCGCAACGACGCCGCGCATGCTCGCGGCCCTACATTTCAGGGCCTTTTGTAGGGTCCCCTTTATGTTGGAGGACTTCGAGGCGACCTCCGCGATCTCCCTCTCGTCCTCCTCCGCCATCCTCTCCAGCTCGGCCAGGGAGTGGTCCGCGTATACGACGCGGGACGCACCGTACCCGGACTTGGCCCGGGCGACGTGCGCCCGCTTCTCCGCGGCAGCGACCCGCTCCTCCAGCTCTTGCTGGAGCTGAGCCCGCCGAGCCAGATCCAGCTGGCGTTGGGCGTTCTCGAGCCCAACGACATGGGTCTCCGCGGCAGCCGTCGGCTTTTTAGCCTTCGGCGACCGCGTCGACCCCGAGGCCGAGGAGCCCTCGGACCCACCGCTCCGGTGGACCCTCTTCCGCGAACGAGAGTCGTCCGCGTCCGACACACTGATAAGTGAGTCGTTGTCGGACGACGACTCGTCCGCCCCTCCAAAAAAGAAGCTAGCCGCAGACGGCGCGCGGCTAGTTTCTGACGCCGAAGCGTCGGCTTGGCCCTGAGAAGGGCCTTTGGGTTGGCCCTGAGAAGGGCCTTTTGGTTGGCCCTGAGAAGGGCCTTTTGGTTGGCCCTGAGAAGGGCCTTTGGGTTGGCCCTGAGAAGGGCCTTTTGGTTGGCCCTGAGAAGGGCCTTTGGGTTGGCCCTGAGAAGGGCCTTTTTGTTTTAAAAATCGCCCGGAGGCGTCCCGCTCAGGGGTCGGCATGATCCCGGCAGGTTCGCAGACACGCTACTGAGATAAAATTAAAATCCGCGAAGGCACAGTGCACTTTGGCCAACCCAGTCTGCCACTCCGTTACGGTGGTCAGAACTGGGCTGTTTCCAGGGGACGCGACGTGGACGCAAGCACTGTGGGGTGGTCCCCCAACCTAACCTAACCTAACCTAACCTAACCTTTTTTTTTTTTTTTTTTTTTTTTTTTTGCGCTGGGAAAAATGCGTTACGCATACCCTCCCATCGGGGGATGGGGGGCTATGTGGGACTCCCGGGTCTGACCCGGTATACCCACTAAAAAACCCAGCGGCACTCCCGCTTCGTCCGAGTGGCGGGGGACTGGGAAACCAGCGTAGCCTTAACGTCCAGTCCTCCGCCGACGATTGTCCTTCAGGGCGGGCCCCTCACGGGGGCCCGGGAGTGACCGACGAAGGTGGTGATGGGTGCAATGCGGGAGACGGCACCCCCGTGCCTGTCGCCCGCCCATCGCCACCATGAGGGGGGAGAGGCTGGCGCCTTCTCCGACCCCTTCTTCGTCTGCGGAGCGGCACAGCGAGAGGGTCGTCCTCCCGCGCGCGCTCCGCCTCCTCCTTTTGCGAGATTACGTCCTCGCAAAAGGAGGCCACCGCTGCCCAGGCCTCCTCGCTCCCCAGCATGGCGTTGATCACACCAGGAAGCGAGAGGTCCTGTCCGACCGCCGCGGTCAGACCGCGGCGCAGCTCGGACCAAGCCGGGCACGCCTCGAGGGTGTGCTGCGCCGTGTCCTCCGCCGCGCCGCAGTCGTGGCACGCCGGGGTCTCCTCCCTCCCGATCCGGTGCAGGTACGTTCCGAAACAGCCGTGGCCGGACAACACCTGCACCAGACGGAACGAGAGGAAACCGTGGGACCGCTCGAGCCAGCTCTGCAGGACCGGGCCGAGCGCGTCCAACGTCCGGCGGCCAAAGGCGGCGGTGGCGAGGTCCTCTGTCCAGTGAAGGACGATTGCGTCCCTCGCCTCCCGCCGCACGGCCTCCCGCTCTTCGGCGACGGGGCGCTCCCCGAGCGCCCTTCGTTGCGCGGTCCACTCGTACACTCTGGCGAGCACCCAAGCCTCCAGCTCCCAAGGAGGGGTGCCGGCCAGAGCGCACGCCGCCGAAAAGCCCACCGAGCGGTAGGCCCTCGCCACCCGCAGTGCAATGGCCCTTTGGGGCTTGCGGAGGGCGGTCGCATTCTCCCTCCTGTGGAGGGAGTCCGCCCAGATAGGGGCCCCGTATAGGGCCATGCTTCTGAGGACGCCGGCATAGAGGCGCCGGCACCCCACCTTGGGCCCCCCCAGGTTCGGGAGCAGCCGCGAGAGGGCGTCCGCGGCTTTCAGGAGGCGCGTCGACAGCCCGCTGAAATGCGGGCCGAAGCGCCACCTCTCGTCCAGCACCAGGCCCAGATACTTCATCTGGGGCTGGACCTCTATCCGGACGCCCTCTACGACGATGTGGGCGTCGGGAGGGCTGCGCTGCCGAGGCCCGTGAAAGAATACGGCCTCGGTCTTGTGCAGCGCCACCTTCAATCCCAGGAGGCGGATCCTCTCTGCAACCAGGGATCCGCCAGCCGAGGCCAGACAGGCCGCGTCTCCAAAGTTCCTCCCCCGGGCAGTGAGGAGAGTGTCGTCCGCGTAGCAGATGACACTCGTGCCCTGGAGGAGGACTCCGCGTAGGAGCCAGTCGAACCCGATGTTCCACAGGGAGGGCCCCAGAACTGACCCCTGCGGAACACCGGACTCTGCTCCGTACCGCCTCACCGTGCCCGTCCGGTCCGCGAGGAGGACCTCTCGGCCCTCCAGGTAGCTGGCCAGCAGATCCCGCAGGTATTGGGGCACTCCGTGATACCGGAGCGCCTCCAATATCGTCGAGTGGGGGACGGAGTTGAAGGCGTTTGCAATGTCGAACGACACTGCCAGCACTCCGTCCCCCGCCTCCACCGCCTCCTTCACCTGCCCCTTGAGTAGGGCCAGCGCGTCGATCGTCGAACGCCCTTGTCGGAAGCCGAATTGGGCGTCCGACAGGTCCGGCCCTACCCCCCGCAAAAGGCCATGAAGCCGGGACGCGATGATCCCCTCGAACAGTTTACCGACCTCATCGAGCAAGACGATGGGCCGGTATGCCGACGGGGAGTCCACCGGACGTCCCTCCTTTCGGAGGAGGCAGAGCTGCCCCTCCTTCCACAGTTTCGGGAACCTCCCAGCCGTAAAGCACGCGCTGAAGAGGTCCCGAAACCTGTCCTCCATTTGGGAGGCGGCGATCGCCACCACCCGTGCGGGGACGCCGTCTGGCCCGGGGGCCGTCTTCTTCGCGCGGAGGGTGAGAACCCCCGCGCGGAGCTCCTCCACCGTCACCGGGGGGACCTGCTCGTCCGGCGGAGCCGCCCCTTGCGGGGGATCCATCGCTGGTGGGGTGAAGTCGGTCCTGCGCGGAAACAGGGACCGGACCACCCCGTCCAGCAACGCCGGCTCGAGGGTCTCCGTCAGTGGGGGACCATAGGGGCGTAGCTGGTTCCGCGCCGCCTTGTACGGTCTCCCATAAGGATCCCTGTCGAGACCCTCCAGCATCTCGGCCCTCGCCGAGTCTTCCGCAGCGCCCATTGCAGACTTGAGGGCCGTCCTCGCCTCTTGGTAAGAGGCGTATAGGCGGTCCTCCTCTGCCCGGACTCGGTTTTGGGCGCTGCGCCGTCGGCTCCGCGCGTAGGCCCTTCTGGCCGCAACGCAGGCGGCCCGGAGACCCGCCAGCTCCTGCGTCCACCAATAGACGGCGCGACGGGGAGGCGGACGGCGAGACCGAGGCATGCTGGAGTTGCACACCTCGGTCAGGGACCCCCTGAGCTGGACCGCTGCGGCGTCCACGTCCAAGGCATCGACAGGGGGGGGCGAAAGCCAGTCCTGGAGAAAGGCCGCCTCCTCGGCTGCCTCCCGGTCCAGGCGGGTGAGTGCCCACCGTGGGAAGGGAGATTGCCCGGCGCGGGCCCTCCCCCCCCCCTGGGTGGAGATGTCGAACCGCACATATCGGTGGTCCGACAGGGTCTCCACCATCTCTACCCGCCAGTTGACGACGCGGGCGGCTAGCGCGGGGGTGGCAAACGAGACGTCCACCACCGATCCGCCCTGTTGCCGCACACACGTGTGGACCGCCCCCCTGTTGAGGAGGGACACACCGCATGAGGCCGCCCAAAACTCGACGGCGCGTCCCCGGACGTTGCAACCGGGGGCCGGGTTGCCCCAGGCCACCGACTTGGCGTTCAGGTCGCCCAACACCACGACCTGGCGCGGTGCCGCCCTCCCTACGACCGCGGTGAGGATCTCGAGGAAATCCTCAAAGTCGGAGAGAGAGCGGTTCGGGGAGAAGTAGACCCCTACCAGGGCCATGTCTCCCCACGCGGCGGCCACGTATCCCGGTCCCCTCTCTAAGAGCGAGAGGGGAGGGGAGTCCGTGGAAGACCGCGACACCAACGCCACCAGGCCGTCCCGGTCGCCCAGCCAACGGCCAGGGACCGAATAAGGCTCGGCGACCACCGCCAAGTCCACCAACCACTCAGCCATGGTCTGCATCAGCAGATCCTGGGCTGCCCTGCAGTGGTTGGCGTTCGCCTGGAGTATGCGATGTTCGACCCTATCCATCAGTCGGACATCGCACCCCCTTCCTCCGCAGCCACCGCAGAAGCAGCGGTGCTGTTGGCAGGCCCGGTCGGCGCCTGCGCTTTGCCCCGCACAGGGGGAGGACTGCAGTTCCTCCCCTTCATTGCGTGGTCTGCCGGGCAGCCACTGGCGGCACACACCGCGCAGTGCGGCGTGGCGGCCTCGCAGGAGGCGGCTTTGTGGCCGTCCTTGCCGCAGCGGTAGCAGGCGTTCGACCTGTCCACTGCGGACGGACACAGGGGCCGGGTGTGTCCGATGCCGAAGCACCGGAAACACCGCAGAGGCTGGTCCTCGAGCGCCCGGACCGCTCCCGAGCTAAAGCCGACTGTGAGCCGTCCCTTGGCAAGGACGGCTTTGGCAGCGGCGATTGGGCACTCGAGGCGCATGGTGCCCATGCCGCCGCGGCCGGGCCTTATGTCCCGGCCTTGGACCGCCGCGACGCCACAGCCCCCTATCGCTGCGACCGCCGCTACCACCTCCTCCTTGGTGACGGAGTCGTCCAGGTCCGTCACCTCTATGGCCGCCGACTTGACCGGCCGTGCCACCTTGGCCGAGTCTGCGATGACCTCCTGCAGCTTGGCTGCAAAGAGGTCCGCATGGGCACTCCCCTCTGCCCCCGGGAACTCGAATATTCGAGCCCCGGCCTGGGTCCGCCGGCAGGACACACTGCCGATCCCCAGCTGGGTGGGATCGGCGTTCGCACGCGCCCGCACCAAAACGGACGCGTACGTCTCCCCTCGGTCCGCAGCCTCCGCGGTGAGCGTCACCACGACGGCCGCGGTTTTTGGGGAGACCAGCTGCACCCTTCGCTTCCCCTTCCCCTTCCCCGTCCGCTTTCCCTTGCCGGTCGTCTGCGACTTGCTGGGAGCGGCGGTGGCGGCGGGGACGGCGGGGACGGCCGTCGCCGACTTTTTGCCCTTGCCCTTCCCCTTGCGGACCACTTCCGTCCACTCGTTGGACGGGGTCGTTGAGGGGAGGAGAAGGGCGTCGTCCGCGTGGGAGCAGGACGGGCCCGGCTCACGCTGCCTCGCGTCTGCCGCAAGGGCCGGTCGGAGGCGCTTCTCCGGCAGGAGCCGGTCCTCTATGCCCGCCAAGCAGGCTCTTGTGAAGGCCCTCTCCTCCATTACGACCTTGCGGATGATATCCTCAAGGTTGGAGGAGGGGCCCTCTGCCGCAGGGCTCGACTTGGCCTGTTGTGGCCGGGCCGTGGCTTCAGCCAGCTTCTGATGAAGCTGGCTGACCTCCGACTGCAGGCGATCCACCTTCGCCTGCAGTTGCCGCGTTTCGTCGGTGGAGCTGCGCTGGACCAGCTCCGCAACGACGCCGCGCATGCTCGCGGCCCTACATTTCAGGGCCTTTTGCAGGGTCCCCTTTATGTTGGAGGACTTCGAGGCGACCTCCGCGATCTCCCTCTCGTCCTCCTCCGCCATCCTCTCCAGCTCGGCCAGGGAGTGGTCCGCGTATACGACGCGGGGTGCACCGTACCCGGACTTGGCCCGGGCGACGTGCGCCCGCTTCTCCGCGGCAGCGACCCGCTCCTCCAGCTCTTGCTGGAGCTGAGCCCGCCGAGCCAGATCCAGCTGGCGTTGGGCGTTCTCGAGCCCAACGACATGGGTCTCCGCGGCAGCCGTCGGCTTCTTAGCCTTCGGCGACCGCGTCGACCCCGAGGCCGAGGAGCCCTCGGACCCACCGCTCCGGTGGACTCTTTTCCGCGGACGAGAGTCGTCCGCGTCCGACACAGTGATGAGTGAGTCGTTGTCGGACGACGACTCGTCCGCCCCTCCAAAGAAGCTAGCCGCAGACGGCGCGCGGCTAGCTTCTGACGCCGAAGCGTCGGCTTGGCCCTGAGAAGGGCCTTTGGGTTGGCCCTGAGAAGGGCCTTTTGGTTGGCCCTGAGAAGGGCCTTTGGGTTGGCCCTGAGAAGGGCCTTTTGGTTGGCCCTGAGAAGGGCCTTTTGGTTGGCCCTGAGAAGGGCCTTTTTGTTTTAAAAATCGCCCGGAGGCGTCCCGCGAAGGGGTCGGCATGATCCCGGCAGGTTCACAGACACACTACTAAAATAAAATAAAATCTGCGAAGGCACAGTGCACTTTGGCCAACCCAGTCTGCCACTCCGTTACGGTGGTCAGAACTGGGCTGTTTCCAGGGGACGCGACGTGGACGCAAGCACTGTGGGGTGGTCCCCCAACCTAACCTAACCTTTTTTTTTTTTTTTTTTTTTTTTGCGCTGGGAAAAATGCGTTACGCATACCCTCCCATCGGGGGATGGGGGGCTATGTGGGACTCCCGGGTCTGACCCGGTATACCCACTAAAAAACCCAGCGGCACTCCCGCTTCGTCCGAGTGGCGGGGGACTGGGAAACCAGCGTAGCCTTAACGTCCAGTCCTCCGCCGACGATTGTCCTTCAGGGCGGGCCCCTCACGGGGGCCCGGGAGTGACCGACGAAGGTGGTGATGGGTGCAATGCGGGAGACGGCACCCCCGTGCCTGTCGCCCGCCCATCGCCACCATGAGGAGGGAGAGGCTGGCGCCTTCTCCGACCCCTTCTTCGTCTGCGGAGCGGCACAGCGAGAGGGTCGTCCTCCCGCGCGCGCTCCGCCTCCTCCTTTTGCGAGATTACGTCCTCGCAAAAGGAGGCCACCGCTGCCCAGGCCTCCTCGCTCCCCAGCATGGCGTTGATCACACCAGGAAGCGAGAGGTCCTGTCCGACCGCCGCGGTCAGACCGCGGCGCAGCTCGGACCAAGCCGGGCACGCCTCGAGGGTGTGCTGCGCCGTGTCCTCCGCCGCGCCGCAGTCGTGGCACGCCGGGGTCTCCTCCCTCCCGATCCGGTGCAGGTACGTTCCGAAACAGCCGTGGCCGGACAACACCTGCACCAGACGGAACGAGAGGAAACCGTGGGACCGCTCGAGCCAGCTCTGCAGGACCGGGCCGAGCGCGTCCAACGTCCGGCGGCCAAAGGCGGCGGTGGCGAGGTCCTCTGTCCAGTGAAGGACGATTGCGTCCCTCGCCTCCCGCCGCACGGCCTCCCGCTCTTCGGCGACGGGGCGCTCCCCGAGCGCCCTTCGTTGCGCGGTCCACTCGTACACTCTGGCGAGCACCCAAGCCTCCAGCTCCCAAGGAGGGGTGCCGGCCAGAGCGCACGCCGCCGAAAAGCCCACCGAGCGGTAGGCCCTCGCCACCCGCAGTGCAATGGCCCTTTGGGGCTTGCGGATGGCGGTCGCATTCTCCCTCCTGTGGAGGGAGTCCGCCCAGATAGGGGCCCCGTATAGGGCCATGCTCCTGAGGACGCCGGCATAGAGGCGCCGGCACCCCACCTTGGGCCCCCCCAGGTTCGGGAGCAGCCGCGAGAGGGCGTCCGCGGCTTTCAGGAGGCGCGTCGACAGCCCGCTGAAATGCGGGCCGAAGCGCCACCTCTCGTCCAGCACCAGGCCCAGATACTTCATCTGGGGCTGGACCTCTATCCGGACGCCCTCTACGACGATGTGGGCGTCGGGAGGGCAGCGCTGCCGAGGCCCGTGAAAGAATACGGCCTCGGTCTTGTGCAGCGCCACCTTCAATCCCAGGAGGCGGATCCTCTCTGCAACCAGGGATCCGCCAGCCGAGGCCAGACAGGCCGCGTCTCCAAAGTTCCTCCCCCGGGCAGTGAGGAGAGTGTCATCCGCGTAGCAGATGACACTCGTGCCCTGGAGGAGGACTCCGCGTAGGAGCCAGTCGAACCCGATGTTCCACAGGGAGGGCCCCAGAACTGACCCCTGCGGAACACCGGACTCTGCTCCGTACCGCCTCACCGTGCCCGTCCGGTCCGCGAGGAGGACCTCTCGGCCCTCCAGGTAGCTGGCCAGCAGATCCCGCAGGTATTGGGGCACTCCGTGATACCGGAGCGCCTCCAATATCGTCGAGTGGGGGACGGAGTTGAAGGCGTTTGCAATGTCGAACGACACTGCCAGCACTCCGTCCCCCGCCTCCACCGCCTCCTTCACCTGGCCCTTGAGTAGGGCCAGCGCGTCGATCGTCGAACGCCCTTGTCGGAAGCCGAATTGGGCGTCCGACAGGTCCGGCCCTACCCCCCGCAAAAGGCCATGAAGCCGGGACGCGATGATCCCCTCGAACAGTTTACCGACCTCATCGAGCAAGACGATGGGTCGGTATGCCGACGGGGAGTCCACCGGACGTCCCTCCTTTCGGAGGAGGCAGAGCTGCCCCTCCTTCCACAGTTTCGGGAACCTCCCAGCCGTAAAGCACGCGCTGAAGAGGTCCCGAAACCTGTCCTCCATTTGGGAGGCGGCGATCGCCACCACCCGTGCGGGGACGCCGTCTGGCCCGGGGGCCGTCTTCTTCGCGCGGAGGGTGAGAACCCCCGCGCGGAGCTCCTCCACCGTCACCCGGGGGACCTGCTCGTCCGGCGGAGCCGCCCCTTGCGGGGGATCCATCGCTGGTGGGGTGAAGTCGGTCCTGCGCGGAAACAGGGACCGGACCACCCCGTCCAGCAACGCCGGCTCGAGGGTCTCCGTCAGTGGGGGACCATAGGGGCGTAGCTGGTTCCGCGCCGCCTTGTACGGTCTCCCATAAGGATCCCTGTCGAGACCCTCCAGCATCTCGGCCCTCGCCGAGTCTTCCGCAGCGCCCATTGCAGACTTGAGGGCCGTCCTCGCCTCTTGGTAAGAGGCGTATAGGCGGTCCTCCTCTGCCCGGACTCGGTTTTGGGCGCTGCGCCGTCGGCTCCGCGCGTAGGCCCTTCTGGCCGCAACGCAGGCGGCCCGGAGACCCGCCAGCTCCTGCGTCCACCAATAGACGGCGCGACGGGGAGGCGGACGGCGAGACCGAGGCATGCTGGAGTTGCACACCTCGGTCAGGGACCCCCTGAGCTGGACCGCTGCGGCGTCCACGTCCAAGGCATCGACAGGGGGGGGCGAAAGCCAGTCCTGGAGAAAGGCCGCCTCCTCGGCTGCCTCCCGGTCCAGGCGGGTGAGTGCCCACCGTGGGAAGGGAGATTGCCCGGCGCGGGCCCTCCCCCCCCCCTGGGTGGAGATGTCGAACCGCACATATCGGTGGTCCGACAGGGTCTCCACCATCTCTACCCGCCAGTTGACGACGCGGGCGGCTAGCGCGGGGGTGGCAAACGAGACGTCCACCACCGATCCGCCCTGTTGCCGCACACACGTGTGGACCGCCCCCCTGTTGAGGAGGGACACACCGCATGAGGCCGCCCAAAGCTCGACGGCACGTCCCCGGACGTTGCAACCGGTGGCCGGGTTGCCCCAGGCCACCGACTTGGCGTTCAGGTCGCCCAACACCACGACCTGGCGCGGTGCCGCCCTCCCTACGACCGCAGTGAGGATCTCGAGGAAATCCTCAAAGTCGGAGAGAGAGCGGTTCGGGGAGAAGTAGACCCCTACCAGGGCCATGTCTCCCCACGCGGCGGCCACGTATCCCGGTCCCCTCTCTAAGAGCGAGAGGGGAGGGGAGTCCGTGGAAGACCGCGACACCAACGCCACCAGGCCGTCCCGGTCGCCCAGCCAACGGCCAGGGACCGAATAAGGCTCGGCGACCACCGCCAAGTCCACCAACCACTCAGCCATGGTCTGCATCAGCAGATCCTGGGCTGCCCTGCAGTGGTTGGCGTTCGCCTGGAGTATGCGATGTTCGACCCTATCCATCAGTCGGACATCGCACCCCCTTCCTCCGCAGCCACCGCAGAAGCAGCGGTGTTATTTGCAGGCCCGGTCGGCGCCTGCGCTTTGCCCCGCACAGGGGGAGGACTGCAGTTCCTCCCCTTCATTGTGTGGTCTGCCGGGCAGCCACTGGCGGCACACACCGCGCAGTGCGGCGTGGCGGCCTCGCAGGAGGCGGCTTTGTGGCCGTCCTTGCCGCAGCGGTAGCAGGCGTTCGACCTGTCCACTGCGGACGGACACAGGGGCCGGGTGTGTCCGATGCCGAAGCACCGGAAACACCGCAGAGGCTGGTCCTCGAGCGCCCGGACCGCTCCCGAGCTAAAGCCGACTGTGAGCCGTCCCTTGGCAAGGACGGCTTTGGCAGCGGCGATTGGGCACTCGAGGCGCATGGTGCCCATGCCGCCGCGGCCGGGCCTTATGTCCCGGCCTTGGACCGCCGCGACGCCACAGCCCCCTATCGCTGCGACCGCCGCTACCACCTCCTCCTTGGTGACGGAGTCGTCCAGGTCCGTCACCTCTATGGCCGCCGACTTGACCGGCCGTGCCACCTTGGCCGAATCCGCGATGACCTCCTGCAGCTTGGCTGCAAAGAGGTCCGCATGGGCACTCCCCTCTGCCCCCGGGAACTCGAATATTCGAGCCCCGGCCTGGGTCCGCCGGCAGGACACACTGCCGATCCCCAGCTGGGTGGGATCGGCGTTCGCACGCGCCCGCACCAAAACGGACGCGTACGTCTCCCCTCGGTCCGCAGCCTCCGCGGTGAGCGTCACCACGACGGCCGCGGTTTTTGGGGAGACCAGCTGCACCCTTCGCTTCCCTTTCCCTTTCCCCGTCCGCTTTCCCTTGCCGGTCGTCTGCGACTTGCTGGGAGCGGTGGTGGCGGCGGGGACGGCGGGGACGGCCGTCGCCGACTTTTTGCCCTTGCCCTTCCCCTTGCGGACCACTTCCGTCCACTCGTTGGACGGGGTCGTTGAGGGGAGGAGAAGGGCGTCGTCCGCGTGGGAGCAGGACGGGCCCGGCTCACGCTGCCTCGCGTCTGCCGCAAGGGCCGGTCGGAGGCGCTTCTCTGGCAGGAGCCGGTCCTCTATGCCCGCCAAGCAGGCTCTTGTGAAGGCCCTCTCCTCCATTACGACCTTGCGGATGATATCCTCAAGGTTGGAGGAGGGGCCCTCTGCCGCAGGGCTCGACTTGGCCTGTTGTGGCCGGGCCGTGGCTTCAGCCAGCTTCTGATGAAGCTGGCTGACCTCCGACTGCAGGCGATCCACCTTCGCCTGCAGTTGCCGCGTTTCGTCGGTGGAGCTGCGCTGGACCAGCTCCGCAACGACGCCGCGCATGCTCGCGGCCCTACATTTCAGGGCCTTTTGAAGGGTCCCCTTTATGTTGGAGGACTTCGAGGCGACCTCCGCGATCTCCCTCTCGTCCTCCTCCGCCATCCTCTCCAGCTCGGCCAGGGAGTGGTCCGCGTATACGACGCGGGGCGCACCGTACCCGGACTTGGCCCGGGCGACGTGCGCCCGCTTCTCCGCGGCAGCGACCCGCTCCTCCAGCTCTTGCTGGAGCTGAGCCCGCCGAGCCAGATCTAACTGGCGTTGGGCGTTCTCGAGCCCAACGACATGGGTCTCCGCGGCAGCCGTCGGCTTTTTAGCCTTCGGCGACCGCGTCGACCCCGAGGCCGAGGAGCCCTCGGACCCACCGCTCCGGTGGACTCTTTTCCGCGGACGAGAGTCGTCCGCGTCCGACACAGTGATGAGTGAGTCGTTGTCGGACGACGACTCGTCCGCCCCTCCAAAGAAGCTAGCCGCAGACGGCGCGCGGCTAGCTTCTGACGCCGAAGCGTCGGCTTGGCCCTGAGAAGGGCCTTTGGGTTGGCCCTGAGAAGGGCCTTTGGGTTGGCCCTGAGAAGGGCCTTTTGGTTGGCCCTGAGAAGGGCCTTTGGGTTGGCCCTGAGAAGGGCCTTTTTGTTTTAAAAATCGCCCGGAGGCGTCCCGCTCAGGGGTCGGCATGATCCCGGCAGGTTCGCAAATACACTACTGAGATAAAATTAAAATCCGCGAAGGCACAGTGCACTTTGGCCAACCCAGTCTGCCACTCCGTTACGGTGGTCAGAACTGGGCTGTTTCCAGGGGACGCGACGTGGACGCAAGCACTGTGGGGTGGTCCCCCAACCTAACCTAACCTAACCTAACCTAACCTAACCTAACCTAACCTAACCTTTTTTTTTTTTTTTTTTTTTTTTTTTTTGCGCTGGGAAAAATGCGTTACGCATACCCTCCCATCGGGGGATGGGGGGCTATGTGGGACTCCCGGGTCTGACCCGGTATACCCACTAAAAAACCCAGCGGCACTCCCGCTTCGTCCGAGTGGCGGGGGACTGGGAAACCAGCGTAGCCTTAACGTCCAGTCCTCCGCCGACGATTGTCCTTCAGGGCGGGCCCCTCACGGGGGCCCGGGAGTGACCGACGAAGGTGGTGATGGGTGCAATGCGGGAGACGGCACCCCCGTGCCTGTCGCCCGCCCATCGCCACCATGAGGGGGGAGAGGCTGGCGCCTTCTCCGACCCCTTCTTCGTCTGCGGAGCGGCACAGCGAGAGGGTCGTCCTCCCGCACGCGCTTCGCCTCCTCCTTTTGCGAGATTACGTCCTCGCAAAAGGAGGCCACCGCTGCCCAGGCCTCCTCGCTCCCCAGCATGGCGTTGATCACACCAGGAAGCGAGAGGTCCTGTCCGACCGCCGCGGTCAGACCGCGGCGCAGCTCGGACCAAGCCGGGCACGCCTCGAGGGTGTGCTGCGCCGTGTCCTCCGCCGCGCCGCAGTCGTGGCACGCCGGGGTCTCCTCCCTCCCGATCCGGTGCAGGTACGTTCCGAAACAGCCGTGGCCGGACAACACCTGCACCAGACGGAACGAGAGGAAACCGTGGGACCGCTCGAGCCAGCTCTGCAGGACCGGGCCGAGCGCGTCCAACGTCCGGCGGCCAAAGGCGGCGGTGGCGAGGTCCTCTGTCCAGTGAAGGACGATTGCGTCCCTCGCCTCCCGCCGCACGGCCTCCCGCTCTTCGGCGACGGGGCGCTCCCCGAGCGCCCTTCGTTGCGCGGTCCACTCGTACACTCTGGCGAGCACCCAAGCCTCCAGCTCCCAAGGAGGGGTGCCGGCCAGAGCGCACGCCGCCGAAAAGCCCACCGAGCGGTAGGCCCTCGCCACCCGCAGTGCAATGGCCCTTTGGGGCTTGCGGATGGCGGTCGCATTCTCCCTCCTGTGGAGTGAGTCCGCCCAGATAGGGGCCCCGTATAGGGCCATGCTCCTGAGGACGCCGGCATAGAGGCGCCGGCACCCCACCTTGGGCCCCCCCAGGTTCGGGAGCAGCCGCGAGAGGGCGTCCGCGGCTTTCAGGAGGCGCGTCGACAGCCCGCTGAAATGCGGGCCGAAGCGCCACCTCTCGTCCAGCACCAGGCCCAGATACTTCATCTGGGGCTGGACCTCTATCCGGACGCCCTCTACGACGATGTGGGCGTCGGGAGGGCAGCGCTGCCGAGGCCCGTGAAAGAATACGGCCTCGGTCTTGTGCAGCGCCACCTTCAATCCCAGGAGGCGGATCCTCTCTGCAACCAGGGATCCGCCAGCCGAGGCCAGACAGGCCGCGTCTCCAAAGTTCCTCCCCCGGGCAGTGAGGAGAGTGTCATCCGCGTAGCAGATGACACTCGTGCCCTGGAGGAGGACTCCGCGTAGGAGCCAGTCGAACCCGATGTTCCACAGGGAGGGCCCCAGAACTGACCCCTGCGGAACACCGGACTCTGCTCCGTACCGCCTCACCGTGCCCGTCCGGTCCGCGAGGAGGACCTCTCGGCCCTCCAGGTAGCTGGCCAGCAGATCCCGCAGGTATTGGGGCACTCCGTGATACCGGAGCGCCTCCAATATCGTCGAGTGGGGGACGGAGTTGAAGGCGTTTGCAATGTCGAACGACACTGCCAGCACTCCGTCCCCCGCCTCCACCGCCTCCTTCACCTGGCCCTTGAGTAGGGCCAGCGCGTCGATCGTCGAACGCCCTTGTCGGAAGCCGAATTGGGCGTCCGACAGGTCCGGCCCTACCCCCCGCAAAAGGCCATGAAGCCGGGACGCGATGATCCCCTCGAACAGTTTACCGACCTCATCGAGCAAGACGATGGGCCGGTATGCCGACGGGGAGTCCACCGGACGTCCCTCCTTTCGGAGGAGGCAGAGCTGCCCCTCCTTCCACAGTTTCGGGAACCTCCCAGCCGTAAAGCACGCGCTGAAGAGGTCCCGAAACCTGTCCTCCATTTGGGAGGCGGCGATCGCCACCACCCGTGCGGGGACGCCGTCTGGCCCGGGGGCCGTCTTCTTCGCGCGGAGGGTGAGAACCCCCGCGCGGAGCTCCTCCACCGTCACCGGGGGGACCTGCTCGTCCGGCGGAGCCGCCCCTTGCGGGGGATCCATCGCTGGTGGGGTGAAGTCGGTCCTGCGCGGAAACAGGGACCGGACCACCCCGTCCAGCAACGCCGGCTCGAGGGTCTCCGTCAGTGGGGGACCATAGGGGCGTAGCTGGTTCCGCGCCGCCTTGTACGGTCTCCCATAAGGATCCCTGTCGAGACCCTCCAGCATCTCGGCCCTCGCCGAGTCTTCCGCAGCGCCCATTGCAGACTTGAGGGCCGTCTTCGCCTCTTGGTAAGAGGCGTATAGGCGGTCCTCCTCTGCCCGGACTCGGTTTTGGGCGCTGCGCCGTCGGCTCCGCGCGTAGGCCCTTCTGGCCGCAACGCAGGCGGCCCGGAGACCCGCCAGCTCCTGCGTCCACCAATAGACGGCGCGACGGGGAGGCGGACGGCGAGACCGAGGCATGCTGGAGTTGCACACCTCGGTCAGGGACCCCCTGAGCTGGACCGCTGCGGCGTCCACGTCCAAGGCATCGACAGGGGGGGGCGAAAGCCAGTCCTGGAGAAAGGCCGCCTCCTCGGCTGCCTCCCGGTCCAGGCGGGTGAGTGCCCACCGTGGGAAGGGAGATTGCCCGGCGCGGGCCCTCCCCCCCCCCTGGGTGGAGATGTCGAACCGCACATATCGGTGGTCCGACAGGGTCTCCACCATCTCTACCCGCCAGTTGACGACGCGGGCGGCTAGCGCGGGGGTGGCAAACGAGACGTCCACCACCGATCCGCCTTGTTGCCGCACACACGTGTGGACCGCCCCCCTGTTGAGGAGGGACACACCGCATGAGGCCGCCCAAAGCTCGACGGCACGTCCCCGGACGTTGCAACCGGTGGCCGGGTTGCCCCAGGCCACCGACTTGGCGTTCAGGTCGCCCAACACCACGACCTGGCGCGGTGCCGCCCTCCCTACGACCGCGGTGAGGATCTCGAGGAAATCCTCAAAGTCGGAGAGAGAGCGGTTCGGGGAGAAGTAGACCCCTACCAGGGCCATGTCTCCCCACGCGGCGGCCACGTATCCCGGTCCCCTCTCTAAGAGCGAGAGGGGAGGGGAGTCCGTGGAAGACCGCGACACCAACGCCACCAGGCCGTCCCGGTCGCCCAGCCAACGGCCAGGGACCGAATAAGGCTCGGCGACCACCGCCAAGTCCACCAACCACTCAGCCATGGTCTGCATCAGCAGATCCTGGGCTGCCCTGCAGTGGTTGGCGTTCGCCTGGAGTATGCGATGTTCGACCCTATCCATCAGTCGGACATCGCACCCCCTTCCTCCGCAGCCACCGCAGAAGCAGCGGTGCCATTGGCAGGCCCGGTCGGCGCCTGCGCTTTGCCCCGCACAGGGGGAGGACTGCAGTTCCTCCCCTTCATTGCGTGGTCTGCCGGGCAGCCACTGGCGGCACACACCGCGCAGTGCGGCGTGGCGGCCTCGCAGGAGGCGGCTTTGTGGCCGTCCTTGCCGCAGCGGTAGCAGGCGTTCGACCTGTCCACTGCGGACGGACACAGGGGCCGGGTGTGTCCGATGCCGAAGCACCGGAAACACCGCAGAGGCTGGTCCTCGAGCGCCCGGACCGCTCCCGAGCTAAAGCCGACTGTGAGCCGTCCCTTGGCAAGGACGGCTTTGGCAGCGGCGATTGGGCACTCGAGGCGCATGGTGCCCATGCCGCCGCGGCCGGGCCTTATGTCCCGGCCTTGGACCGCCGCGACGCCACAGCCCCCTATCGCTGCGACCGCCGCTACCACCTCCTCCTTGGTGACGGAGTCGTCCAGGTCCGTCACCTCTATGGCCGCCGACTTGACCGGCCGTGCCACCTTGGCCGAGTCTGCGATGACCTCCTGCAGCTTGGCTGCAAAGAGGTCCGCATGGGCACTCCCCTCTGCCCCCGGGAACTCGAATATTCGAGCCCCGGCCTGGGTCCGCCGGCAGGACACACTGCCGATCCCCAGCTGGGTGGGATCGGCGTTCGCACGCGCCCGCACCAAAACGGACGCGTACGTCTCCCCTCGGTCCGCAGCCTCCGCGGTGAGCGTCACCACGACGGCCGCGGTTTTTGGGGAGACCAGCTGCACCCTTCGCTTCCCCTTCCCCTTCCCCGTCCGCTTTCCCTTGCCGGTCGTCTGCGACTTGCTGGGAGCGGCGGTGGCGGCGGGGACGGCAACCTAACCTAACCTAACCTAACCTTTTTTTTTTTTTTTTTTTTTGCGCTGGGAAAAATGCGTTACGCATACCCTCCCATCGGGGGATGGGGGGCTATGTGGGACTCCCGGCTCTGACCCGGTATACCCACTAAAAAACCCAGCGGCACTCCCGCTTCGTCCGAGTGGCGGGGGACTGGGAAACCAGCGTAGCCTTAACGTCCAGTCCTCCGCCGACGATTGTCCTTCAGGGCGGGCCCCTCACGGGGGCCCGGGAGTGACCGACGAAGGTGGTGATGGGTGCAATGCGGGAGACGGCACCCCCGTGCCTGTCGCCCGCCCATCGCCACCATGAGGAGGGAGAGGCTGGCGCCTTCTCCGACCCCTTCTTCGTCTGCGGAGCGGCACAGCGAGAGGGTCGTCCTCCCGCGCGCGCTCCGCCTCCTCCTTTTGCGAGATTACGTCCTCGCAAAAGGAGGCCACCGCTGCCCAGGCCTCCTCGCTCCCCAGCATGGCGTTGATCACACCAGGAAGCGAGAGGTCCTGTCCGACCGCCGCGGTCAGACCGCGGCGCAGCTCGGACCAAGCCGGGCACGCCTCGAGGGTGTGCTGCGCCGTGTCCTCCGCCGCGCCGCAGTCGTGGCACGCCGGGGTCTCCTCCCTCCCGATCCGGTGCAGGTACGTTCCGAAACAGCCGTGGCCGGACAACACCTGCACCAGACGGAACGAGAGGAAACCGTGGGACCGCTCGAGCCAGCTCTGCAGGACCGGGCCGAGCGCGTCCAACGTCCGGCGGCCAAAGGCGGCGGTGGCGAGGTCCTCTGTCCAGTGAAGGACGATTGCGTCCCTCGCCTCCCGCCGCACGGCCTCCCGCTCTTCGGCGACGGGGCGCTCCCCGAGCGCCCTTCGTTGCGCGGTCCACTCGTACACTCTGGCGAGCACCCAAGCCTCCAGCTCCCAAGGAGGGGTGCCGGCCAGAGCGCACGCCGCCGAAAAGCCCACCGAGCGGTAGGCCCTCGCCACCCGCAGTGCAATGGCCCTTTGGGGCTTGCGGATGGCGGTCGCATTCTCCCTCCTGTGGAGGGAGTCCGCCCAGATAGGGGCCCCGTATAGGGCCATGCTCCTGAGGACGCCGGCATAGAGGCGCCGGCACCCCACCTTGGGCCCCCCCAGGTTCGGGAGCAGCCGCGAGAGGGCGTCCGCGGCTTTCAGGAGGCGCGTCGACAGCCCGCTGAAATGCGGGCCGAAGCGCCACCTCTCGTCCAGCACCAGGCCCAGATACTTCATCTGGGGCTGGACCTCTATCCGGACGCCCTCTACGACGATGTGGGCGTCGGGAGGGCAGCGCTGCCGAGGCCCGTGAAAGAATACGGCCTCGGTCTTGTGCAGCGCCACCTTCAATCCCAGGAGGCGGATCCTCTCTGCAACCAGGGATCCGCCAGCCGAGGCCAGACAGGCCGCGTCTCCAAAGTTCCTCCCCCGGGCAGTGAGGAGAGTGTCATCCGCGTAGCAGATGACACTCGTGCCCTGGAGGAGGACTCCGCGTAGGAGCCAGTCGAACCCGATGTTCCACAGGGAGGGCCCCAGAACTGACCCCTGCGGAACACCGGACTCTGCTCCGTACCGCCTCACCGTGCCCGTCCGGTCCGCGAGGAGGACCTCTCGGCCCTCCAGGTAGCTGGCCAGCAGATCGTGCAGGTATTGGGGCACTCCGTGATACCGGAGCGCCTCCAATATCGTCGAGTGGGGGACGGAGTTGAAGGCGTTTGCAATGTCGAACGACACTGCCAGCACTCCGTCCCCCGCCTCCACCGCCTCCTTCACCTGGCCCTTGAGTAGGGCCAGCGCGTCGATCGTCGAACGCCCTTGTCGGAAGCCGAATTGGGCGTCCGACAGGTCCGGCCCTACCCCCCGCAAAAGGCCATGAAGCCGGGACGCGATGATCCCCTCGAACAGTTTACCGACCTCATCGAGCAAGACGATGGGCCGGTATGCCGACGGGGAGTCCACCGGACGTCCCTCCTTTCGGAGGAGGCAGAGCTGCCCCTCCTTCCACAGTTTCGGGAACCTCCCAGCCGTAAAGCACGCGCTGAAGAGGTCCCGAAACCTGTCCTCCATTTGGGAGGCGGCGATCGCCACCACCCGTGCGGGGACGCCGTCTGGCCCGGGGGCCGTCTTCTTCGCGCGGAGGGTGAGAACCCCCGCGCGGAGCTCCTCCACCGTCACCGGGGGGACCTGCTCGTCCGGCGGAGCCGCCCCTCGCGGGGGATCCATCGCTGGTGGGGTGAAGTCGGTCCTGCGCGGAAACAGGGACCGGACCACCCCGTCCAGCAACGCCGGCTCGAGGGTCTCCGTCAGTGGGGGACCATAGGGGCGTAGCTGGTTCCGCGCCGCCTTGTACGGTCTCCCATAAGGATCCCTGTCGAGACCCTCCAGCATCTCGGCCCTCGCCGAGTCTTCCGCAGCGCCCATTGCAGACTTGAGGGCCGTCTTCGCCTCTTGGTAAGAGGCGTATAGGCGGTCCTCCTCTGCCCGGACTCGGTTTTGGGCGCTGCGCCGTCGGCTCCGCGCGTAGGCCCTTCTGGCCGCAACGCAGGCGGCCCGGAGACCCGCCAGCTCCTGCGTCCACCAATAGACGGCGCGACGGGGAGGCGGACGGCGAGACCGAGGCATGCTGGAGTTGCACACCTCGGTCAGGGACCCCCTGAGCTGGACCGCTGCGGCGTCCACGTCCAAGGCATCGACAGGGGGGGGCGAAAGCCAGTCCTGGAGAAAGGCCGCCTCCTCGGCTGCCTCCCGGTCCAGGCGGGTGAGTGCCCACCGTGGGAAGGGAGACTGCCCGGCGCGGGCCCTCCCCCCCCCCTGGGTGGAGATGTCGAACCGCACATATCGGTGGTCCGACAGGGTCTCCACCATCTCTACCCGCCAGTTGACGACGCGGGCGGCTAGCGCGGGGGTGGCAAACGAGACGTCCACCACCGATCCGCCCTGTTGCCGCACACACGTGTGGACCGCCCCCCTGTTGAGGAGGGACACACCGCATGAGGCCGCCCAAAACTCGACGGCGCGTCCCCGGACGTTGCAACCGGGGGCCGGGTTGCCCCAGGCCGCCGACTTGGCGTTCAGGTCGCCCAACACCACGACCTGGCGCGGTGCCGCCCTCCCTACGACCGCGGTGAGGATCTCGAGGAAATCCTCAAAGTCGGAGAGAGAGCGGTTCGGGGAGAAGTAGACCCCTACCAGGGCCATGTCTCCCCACGCGGCGGCCACGTATCCCGGTCCCCTCTCTAAGAGCGAGAGGGGAGGGGAGTCCGTGGAAGACCGCGACACCAACGCCACCAGGCCGTCCCGGTCGCCCAGCCAACGGCCAGGGACCGAATAAGGCTCGGCGACCACCGCCAAGTCCACCAACCACTCAGCCATGGTCTGCATCAGCAGATCCTGGGCTGCCCTGCAGTGGTTGGCGTTCGCCTGGAGTATGCGATGTTCGACCCTATCCATCAGTCGGACATCGCACCCCCTTCCTCCGCAGCCACCGCAGAAGCAGCGGTGTCGTTGGCAGGCCCGGTCGGCGCCTGCGCTTTGCCCCGCACAGGGGGAGGACTGCAGTTCCTCCCCTTCATTGTGTGGTCTGCCGGGCAGCCACTGGCGGCACACACCGCGCAGTGCGGCGTGGCGGCCTCGCAGGAGGCGGCTTTGTGGCCGTCCTTGCCGCAGCGGTAGCAGGCGTTCGACCTGTCCACTGCGGACGGACACAGGGGCCGGGTGTGTCCGATGCCGAAGCACCGGAAACACCGCAGAGGCTGGTCCTCGAGCGCCCGGACCGCTCCCGAGCTAAAGCCGACTGTGAGCCGTCCCTTGGCAAGGACGGCTTTGGCAGCGGCGATTGGGCACTCGAGGCGCATGGTGCCCATGCCGCCGCGGCCGGGCCTTATGTCCCGGCCTTGGACCGCCGCGACGCCACAGCCCCCTATCGCTGCGACCGCCGCTACCACCTCCTCCTTGGTGACGGAGTCGTCCAGGTCCGTCACCTCTATGGCCGCCGACTTGACCGGCCGTGAACCTAACCTAACCTAACCTAACCTAACCTAACCTAACCTAACCTAACCTAACCTAACCTAACCTAACCTAACCTAACCTAACCTAACCACCAGAAAATTAAAATACGACACACCACGCCTGAGGATGGGGGGGATCGACATCGGCATATCGCAAGAAATGAAGCTTCTGGGTGTAACCTTCGATCAAAAACTGACCTTCAACACCCACGTCTCACACATTTGCAGGAAGGCAATTGCTATCTACAAGCAGCTGTGTAGAGCCGCAAAGATCGGTTGGGGGCTTCACCCAGAAGTTATTCGGGTGATATACGTGGCGACCGTAGAGCCCATAATACTTTACGCTGCTAGCGTCTGGGCACCGGCTGCGAAGAAGGTGGGCATTGTGAAGCAGCTTGGGACAGTCCAACGCGGAATTGCTCAGAAAATGTGCAAGGCATATCGCACGGTTTCCTTGAACTCAGCATTGGTGCTGTCCGGTTTGCTCCCCCTTGACCTCCGAGTTCGTGAGGCAGCATCACTGTACGAGGCCAGGAGGGGG
This sequence comes from Amphipoea lucens, assembly GCA_947508005.1. NCBI lineage: Eukaryota > Metazoa > Arthropoda > Insecta > Lepidoptera > Noctuidae > Amphipoea > Amphipoea lucens. Next base: position 19,222,391 of record OX382377.1, on the reverse strand, counting down.
GTGCCCCGGGCGTCACTGGGGGACAGGGAAGTCGAGCGAATGGCCGCAGCAATTGAAAATCCCCATCCCGCATCACGTGACATTTTGCAGTTCAACAGCCTGATAAATCAAGAGCAACTCGACAACAACTGCAATTTTGACGTCCGTATCTTTACGGACGGGAGCAAGATCGGAGGAGGGGTTGGTGCTTCACTGTCCATATGGAATAGTGAGGCCGAGACCAGAGCCCTCAAACTTGCTCTATCAGATTACTGCACAGTTTACCAGGCTGAACTCCTAGCAATAACAAGAGCAACGAGGGAGATAATTAGGCGCAAGGAATCTTCTTTCGGAGTTTTCAGCGACTCAATGGCGGCTCTCCAAACAATCACGAATCCCGGTTCGCATCATCCTCTCGCTGTAGAAGCTAGGGATAACATAAGATCTGCATCCCACTAGAACAAGCTCGTAAACTTGTTCTGGATTAAAGCTCACGTAGGGCTACCGGGGAACGAAAGAGCTGACCAACTAGCAAGAGAGGCCGCTGAGAACTCCAAAAGAAAGCCTGATTACGATCGGTGTCCGATCTCATACATCAAGCGAAGTATACGTGTGGAGACGCTTGATGAGTGGAACCGTAGATACGAAACCAGCGACACCGCATCTGTAACAAAGTTATTCTTCCCGGATGTGCGGGTGGCATACAGTGTCATTCGCAGGATAGGAACAAGCGGCCTGAATACACAGATAATGACGGGGCACGGTGGATTCTCTGAGTACTTGAATCGCTTCAAGTGCAAGGAGAGTCCATCGTGCATCTGCGACCCGGACGCTAGTGAATCGGTCCAGCACGTACTATTTGACTGCCCACAATTTGCAAAACACCGTTTTAACGCCGAAAACATCATAGGCACGGCAATAACACCGTTCACAGTAAAGGACATAATTAAGAGCAAAGAGGCAGAAAATTTTTTGAATTATTGTAGATATATAGTAAAGAGAGTAATAAGTCGAAATAAAACAGCATAAATAAATATGCTGTCATAATATAGTACATTATATTAGAGGCCAGCATAGAATAATAGTAAGTAAAATATAATTTGGATAAATGAGTAAATAAATAAATAGATACAATATTATGTTAAAATTATAGCTTAAAATAAATACAAGTGCTAAAGTAAAAGCAAAAATAAGAAGTGCTGCAGCACCCCCCGTATTTGTATGACAAGTAAAGAGAGTATTAGAATATGAAAGGCACAAATATATAAACTGTAAAATTAAACATAAGTATAGATTAAAGTAAATGTTAAATTAATTAAATAAAAAACAGAAAAACAAAGGCTCCGATCATGTTGGAGGTAGTGGTATATAAAAAAAAAAAAAAAAAAAAAAAAAAAAAAAAAAAAAAAAAAAAAAAAAAAACCTAACCTAACCTAACCTAACCTAACCTAACCTAACCTTTTTTTTTTTTTTTTTTTTTTTTTTTTTTTTTTTTTTTTTTTTTAACGTGGAGAAATGCTCATGCATTCTGCACTACCACGGGGAGATAGTGCAGTTATGTGGGACTCAAACCCACTAAAACTCCACGGTGTCCTCCTCTGCCGCTTACGGCGGGAACACGGGCACGCGTTAGCACTCATCCGTGAACCCGCCGCGGCTGTCCGTCACCGGACCCTCCTCTGGGGAGTATTCCCCATCTCCGGCGCACTAGAACACATAGCACGCCGTGACCACCCCAGGGACCAAACCAGCACATGGGCGCCAGACGACCCCGTGTCTGGGCACCCTTGGTCCCCCTGCGACGGGTCAGGTCATTGGCCCCGCCGCCTGCCAATTTTCGGCCGCAGAGGATAGGGAGAGCGGCCAACATCATACCAACACTCCTCTTCCTCTGCGGCCCCACCGCGTCCGCCATCGGACGGTGGCGACCCCGTCAAGGCCGCGGAAGGTAGGGAGAGCGGCGCACCGCAATACCGGCACTCCTCTCCCACCGCGGCCTCCAACCCTCAGCCGCGATGCCTCCGATACGACATCGCGGCCCGCCTCAGCTGCGATGTCGCTCAAGCGGCACCGCAACCTACTTGTTGGCCGCTACGTCGTCGGCTTACCGGCAAAAGCCCTGACGAGCGGCCCCTCCTCGGGTTCCACTTCGCTTCACCGTGGGTGTCCAAGCCACGGCTACTGAGCCCCCCCGCCTCGACAATGCGGGAACCCACCGGGGGGGAACCTAACCTAACCTAACCTAACCTAACCTAACCTAACCTAACCGTGATAGAACAATTTCATCTAACCGCTATAACTTTGCATCCCGGTGACGCATTCTGAAGCTTTTTTCAGCGTAGTAATTCGTTTTTAGGCTCCGTCTAACGTTCCCACTAGTTTAAATTGACAAAAACACCGAAAAACACTTTTCGGTTATTCACTTGCAAAAATTTCATTGTAAATTCCTTTAAAAAATTTTTTATTACAAAACCTTCAGGTAGATTTACATTTTTATAATTTTAATTGATACTTACCTGCCTTACCTGTACTCCGGCGCGCGTTCCGCGTGTTCGAGTCCCGTTTGGTGGTGTTATTCCCGTTTTCTGCATACATTTTGGTCGTAAATTCAGTTTTTTCAGGAAATTTCAAAAATTTTCTTCAGCGTAAATTCCAAAAACCTCATAGCTCGCTGGCCGGCGCCGAGACGCGTCTTTTGACACCTCGCACGTCCGCCTAGCTCAGATAAAAAGTCAAAAATTTGTTGTAGTGGGGATTTTCATACGAGTAAGTACATACACGAAATCCACCTTAGTGATAGAACAATTTCATCTAACCGCTATAACTTTGCATCCCGGTGACGCATTCTGAAGCTTTTTTCAGCGTAGTAATTCGTTTTTAGGCTCCGTCTAACGTTCCCACTAGTTTAAATTGACAAAAACACCGAAAAACACTTTTCGGTTATTCACTTGCAAAAATTTCATTGTAAATTCCTTTAAAAAATTTTTTATTACAAAACCTTCAGGTAGATTTACATTTTTATAATTTTAATTGATACTTACCTGCCTTACCTGTACTCCGGCGCGCGTTCCGCGTGTTCGAGTCCCGTTTGGTGGTGTTATTCCCGTTTTCTGCATACATTTTGGTCGTAAATTCAGTTTTTTCAGGAAATTTCAAAAATTTTCTTCAGCGTAAATTCCAAAAACCTCATAGCTCGCTGGCCGGCGCCGAGACGCGTCTTTTGACACCTCGCACGTCCGCCTAGCTCAGATAAAAAGTCAAAAATTTGTTGTAGTGGGGATTTTCATACGAGTAAGTACATACACGAAATCCACCTTAGTGATAGAACAATTTCATCTAACCGCTATAACTTTGCATCCCGGTGACGCATTCTGAAGCTTTTTTCAGCGTAGTAATTCGTTTTTAGGCTCCGTCTAACGTTCCCACTAGTTTAAATTGACAAAAACACCGAAAAACACTTTTCGGTTATTCACTTGCAAAAATTTCATTGTAAATTCCTTTAAAAAATTTTTTATTACAAAACCTTCAGGTAGATTTACATTTTTATAATTTTAATTGATACTTACCTGCCTTACCTGTACTCCGGCGCGCGTTCCGCGTGTTCGAGTCCCGTTTGGTGGTGTTATTCCCGTTTTCTGCATACATTTTGGTCGTAAATTCAGTTTTTTCAGGAAATTTCAAAAATTTTCTTCAGCGTAAATTCCAAAAACCTCATAGCTCGCTGGCCGGCGCCGAGACGCGTCTTTTGACACCTCGCACGTCCGCCTAGCTCAGATAAAAAGTCAAAAATTTGTTGTAGTGGGGATTTTCATACGAGTAAGTACATACACGAAATCCACCTTAGTGATAGAACAATTTCATCTAACCGCTATAACTTTGCATCCCGGTGACGCATTCTGAAGCTTTTTTCAGCGTAGTAATTCGTTTTTAGGCTCCGTCTAACGTTCCCACTAGTTTAAATTGACAAAAACACCGAAAAACACTTTTCGGTTATTCACTTGCAAAAATTTCATTGTAAATTCCTTTAAAAAATTTTTTATTACAAAACCTTCAGGTAGATTTACATTTTTATAATTTTAATTGATACTTACCTGCCTTACCTGTACTCCGGCGCGCGTTCCGCGTGTTCGAGTCCCGTTTGGTGGTGTTATTCCCGTTTTCTGCATACATTTTGGTCGTAAATTCAGTTTTTTCAGGAAATTTCAAAAATTTTCTTCAGCGTAAATTCCAAAAACCTCATAGCTCGCTGGCCGGCGCCGAGACGCGTCTTTTGACACCTCGCACGTCCGCCTAGCTCAGATAAAAAGTCAACACCCATTCGTGTCTAGGCAGGTAAACTTTTGAGTTTTGGCAAAAAATTAGTTTGCGTTTTTTGCCCTTCCGGCTGCGCTTATACTTAGTTCTATAGTTAAACTGGGAAAGTAGACGGTTTCTGACACTTTTAGCGCCTCTGAAGGCGTGTTATATACACTTACGACTTGAAATTTTTAATTTTGACCGCAACTATAGCTCTATTGAGCAATAGCTTATAGAATAGGACATCTGCGAGTGTCACAAATAAGTGACACATTTTATTCAGACTTACTCCATATAGAGTAAAACTTATTACATTAAGACGTCTTTTGACAAATCAAAATTTTTTGTGACGTTATTAGTATTGACGAAACTTACACGTCTTAATTAAAAGACAGACTACCCTACCTACAACATCATGCTCGGACTTAGGACCCCGTGCAAAAACACGGCATCAAACTCCCCCAAGAAAGCCGCGGAATCGGCCGAAAAGGTATCTCCCTCCACTTCGGGAACCCAGGACAAAACATTTGTGGTCCGACATGGCATTGGCGAGATAGAGGCCAGGACAAAGACCTTACCAAAAAAGGTGGCGGCGCCGGTGGCAGGTCCCTCCAAGGCAAAAACCCAAACACCGTCGTTGGATGCCCCGGATAGCCCGCCCCCGAAACCGATATATCCCACCAGACTTGCTGAGGGAAGGGCATGCCTCAGTAAGGCAAAGCTCCACCTCGGCAACTCTAGAAACACGAAAACCGAAATTAAAGATGGCGTTATCGCAGCCGTGGAACGACTTTATCAGCTGCTTAAGGAGTCGGAGGCGGTTAAGGGCAAGGAAACGGCTCAGAGCAAAGGGCGAGGTGAGAAGGAAGAGGAGGAACCTTTACACCCTCCACTCTCTTCTCACCCTGCCAGTTGTCAGGTGGAAAACGAGCTGCTCAAAAAGATGGAGGAGCACCTCAATCTCATCACAGCGAACAACGAAAAGATGGAGGGTCTCAGAGACACGTTACTGTCCCATCAAAAAGTCTTGGAGGGGACCACCTATGCGAGCGTGGCGGCTGGCAGTAGTAGGGGAAGAATCCCGGAGCAAGCCACCCTGCACTCCGTGGTGGTCACCTCCACAGACGAAACAGAGACTGGGGACGAGGTGCTCCACAAAATCCGGACTGCGGTAAATGCCAAGGAAGGGGGGGTGACCATCGATAAAATTAGGAAGGCCAAAGACAGAAAGGTCATCATGGGTTGCCGGAGCGAGGAAGAGAGGCGAGTTCTAAAGGAGAGAATCCAGAAGGCGGGTAATCACCTTAACGTCGACGACATTAGGAACAAGGACCCACTTCTAATCCTCAAAGACGTCATGACATACAACTCCGATGACGATATCCTTCTCGCCTTGAGAAATCAGAACGAGAGGATATTCAGGGATCTTGACAAAGAGGAAAATAGAGTGGAGATCCGATACAGGAAGAGAACAAGAAACCCTCTTATGAACCATGTCGTCGTTAGGGTGTCCCCCAAAATATGGACCAGGATTATGGACGCGGAGACCGTGCAGATTGACCTGCAGCGCATCCGAATCGCAGACCAGTCTCCCCTTGTCCAGTGTTCGCTTTGTCTGGGGTACGGCCATGGCAGGCGTTTCTGCAAAGAAACGGTTGAGAAATGTAGCCATTGCGCCGGGCCCCACAAAAAGTCGGACTGTAGTTACTGGCTCAATGGTGCAGTGCCGACATGCTGTAATTGCACGCATGCAAAACTGGCAAATGCAGAGCACAACGCCTTCAGTGAGGACTGCCCGATAAGAAGGAAGTGGGATGCATTGGCGAGGGCCACAACGGCGTATTGCTAAGGTGGTCACGGGCAGAGGAGCACTAGAGAGCAACACACCCACCAGCGAGACTCCACACCTGGTAATGCAGGCAAACCTCCAGAGGAAGCAGCTCGCCACGAATGAACTCATGATTGAAGCTAATCACAGGAAAGCAGCTGTGGCTCTGCTCCAGGAACCCTACGTGGGAGGCTCAAGTATTATGAAGAATTACAGTGGAGTGAGGATCTTCCAGAACACCAGCCCAGGGGAAGGAAATGTCAAAGCAGCCGTTGCAGTGTTCAATCACAACTTTGACATTATACAGTACCCGACTCTCACCACAAATAACATCGTTGTGGTGGGAGTCCGAACCAGAGCCTGGGAGATCACGCTCGTCTCCTTTTATTTTGAGCCAGACCAGCCTATCGAGCCCTATTTAGAACGTCTAAAACAAATAGGGCTTGCAGTCGGTTCCAGGAGACTGATCTTTGGAGGGGACGCCAATTCAAAGAGCTTATGGTGGGGCAGCCCGATGGCCGACGTTAGGGGGGAAGAGATGGCAGCAACTCTCGGTGAGCTCAACCTGAATATACTGAACCGGGGGGAAATCCCGACCTTTGACACTATCCGAGGAGGAAAGCGGTACAGTAGTCACGTGGACATTACCGCTTGTTCTAATGACTTACTAGACTTGGTAGACGACTGGAGGATTGATGAAGGTCTGACGAGCTCGGATCACAACGGCATTATGTTTAAGATCCTCTTGCAGAAATCCAAAGGCATTAAAGTCGAGAGAACGACCAGGAAATTTAACACCAAAAAAGCCAATTGGACTAAATTTCATGAGAAGTTTAGACAATTGAAAATAGATTATAAATTCACAGCAGCCGAAATAGACAAAATTAAAGACATTGAGCAAATTGACACTACAACAGACAACCTTACAAAAGCAATAGAAGAAACATGCAAGCAAGCAATACCAACCAAAAAAGTCCAAGAGGAACTTACCTTGCCGTGGTGGTCCGAGAGACTCGCTGAGATCAAGAAGGCCGTCGCTACCAAGAAGCGCAGGATCCGTTGTGCCGCCCAAGTCCGGAAGTCAAAGGTCATAGAAGAGTACCTGAAACAGAAAGAAGAGTATGAGTTAGAAGCGGCCAAAGCTCAGACCGAGAGTTGGAAGGAATTCTGTGGGAAACAGGATAGGGAGGGGGTTTGGGAGGGGATTTACAGGGTGATAGGTAGGACGCAGCGCAGGGAGGAGGACCTGCCATTGGAACGGAACGGTGATGTGCTAGATGCGAAGGGATCCGTAAAGTTGCTAGCGGAAACTTTTTATCCAGAAGACCTTATCGAATCGGACAATGCTCATCACCAATCCATCCGAATAAAAGCCGAAAGCGTTAACTCTGGCGAACAAGATGATCCTTGTGACCCACCGTTTACGACGGCAGAATTAAAAACCTCAATGGAGTCCTTCAATCCGAAGAAGGCGCCGGGTTCCGATGGCTTTACCGCCGACATTTGTTGTCATGCCGTGGCTAATGACCTGGAATTATTTTTAAAGTTCCTAAATAAGTGCCTCGAACACCATCATTTCCCCACGTCCTGGAAGCAAGCAACAGTCGTGATACTGAGGAAGCCTGGAAAAAAGACATATTCCACTCCCAAATCTTATAGGCCGATTGGACTGTTGCCTATATTAGGGAAAATATACGAAAAAATGCTAGTGGCCCGCCTTAAGTTCCACCTTTTACCAAGGATGAGCACCCGTCAGTACGGATTCATGCCACAAAAAAGCACTGAGGACTCCCTCTATGCCCTCATGCAGCATGTCAACAAAAAACTAGCACAAAAAAGAATAGTTACGCTCGTATCGTTGGACATAGAGGGGGCTTTTGATAGTGCCTGGTGGCCAGCGATAAGAGTCCGTCTGGCAGAGGAGAAGTGTCCAATCAACCTTAGGCGAGTCATCGACAGCTACCTCAGAAACCGAAGAGTTGCAATCAGGTACGGTGGGGAAGTATACAGCAAGGACACCAACAAGGGTTGTGTCCAGGGCTCAATTGGGGGCCCAATATTGTGGAACTTAGTCCTAGACCCCCTCCTAAAAGCAGCAGAGAACAGGGGGAACTATATTCAGGCGTTTGCGGACGATGTCCTCTTGGTGTTTGACGGAGAGACCGCACTGGAGGTGGAAGAATGTGCCAATGCCGCTCTCAATCATGTTCTGGCGTGGGGTGTCGAGAACAAACTAAAATTTGCACCGCACAAAACAACAGCCATGGTGATAACCAGAAAATTAAAATACGACACACCACGCCTGAGGATGGGGGGGATCGACATCGGCATATCGCAAGAAATGAAGCTTCTGGGTGTAACCATCGATCAAAAACTGACCTTCAACACCCACGTCTCACACATTTGCAGGAAGGCAATTGCAATCTACAAGCAGCTGTGTAGAGCCGCAAAGATCAGTTGGGGGCTTCACCCAGAAGTTATTCGGGTGATATACGTGGCGACCGTGGAGCCCATAATACTTTACGCTGCTAGCGTCTGGGCACCGGCTGCAAAGAAAGTGGGCATTGTAAAGCAGCTTGGGGCAGTCCAACGTGGAATTGCTCAGAAAATGTGCAAGGCATATCGAACGGTTTCCCTGAACTCAGCACTGGTGCTGTCCGGTTTGCTCCCCCTTGACCTCCGAGTTCGTGAGGCAGCATCACTGTACGAGGCCAGGAGGGGGGTGCCCCGGGCATCACTTGGAGACAGGGAAGTCGAGCGAATGGCCGCAGCAATTGAAAATCCTCATCCCGCATCACGCGACATCTTGCAGTTCAACAGTCTGGTGAATCAAGAGCAACTTGACAACAACTGCAATTTTGACGTCCGCATCTTTACGGACGGGAGCAAGATCGGAGGAGGGGTTGGTGCTTCACTGTCCATATGGAATAGTGAGGCCGAGACCAGAGCCCTCAAACTTGCTCTATCAAATTACTGCACAGTTTACCAGGCTGAACTCCTAGCAATAACAAGAGCAACGAGGGAGATAATTAGGCGCAAGGAATCTTCTTTCGGAATTTTCAGCGACTCAATGGCGGCTCTCCAAACAATCACGAATCCCGGTTCGCATCATCCTCTCGCTGTAGAAGCTAGGGATAATATAAGATCTGCATCCCACCAGAACAAGCTCGTAAACTTGTTCTGGATTAAAGCTCACGTAGGGCTACCGGGGAACGAAAGAGCTGACCAACTAGCAAGAGAGGCCGCTGAGAACTCCAAAAGAAAGCCTGATTACGATCGGTGTCCGATCTCATACATCAAGCGAAGTATACGTATGGAGACGCTTGATGAGTGGAACCGTAGATACGAAAGCAGTGACACCGCATCTGTGACAAAGTTATTCTTCCCGGATGTGCGGGTGGCATACAGTGTCATTCGCAGGATAGGAACAAACGGCCTGAATACACAGATTATGACGGGGCACGGTGGATTCTCTGAGTACTTGAATCGCTTCAAGTGCAAGGAGAGTCCATCGTGCATCTGCGACCCTGACGCTAGTGAATCGGTCCAGCACGTACTATTTGACTGCCCACAATTTGCAAAACACCGGTTTAACGCCGAAAACATCATAGGCACGGCAATAACACCGTTCACAGTAAAGGACATAATTAAGAGCAAAGAGGCAGAAAATTTTTTGAATTATTGTAGACATATAGTAAAGATAGTAATAAGTCGAAATAAAACAGCATAAATAAATATGCTGTCATAATATAGTACATTATATTAGAGGCCAGCATAGAATAATAGTAAGTAAAATATAATTTGGATAAATGAGTAAATAAATAAATAGATACAATATTATGTTAAAAGTATAGCTTAAAATAAATACAAGTGTTAAAGTAAAAGCAAAAATAAGAAGTGCTGCAGCACCCCCCGTGTTTGTATGACAAGTAAAGAGAGTATTAGAATATGAAAGAAACAAATATATAAACTGTAAAATTAAACATAAGTATAGATTAAAATAAATGTTAAAGTAATTAAATAAAAAACAGAAAAACAAAGACTCCGATCATGTTGGAGGTAGTGGTAAAAAAAAAAAAAAAAAAAAAAAAAAAAAAAAAAAAAAAAAAAAAAAAAAAAAAAAACCTTTTTTTTTTTTTTTTTTTTTTTTTTTGCGCTGGGAAAAATGCGTTACGCATACCCTCCCATCGGGGGATGGGGGGCTATGTGGGACTCCCGGCTCTGACCCGGTATACCCACTAAAAAACCCAGCGGCACTCCCGCTTCGTCCGAGTGGCGGGGGACTGGGAAACCAGCGTAGCCTTTACGTCCAGTCCTCCGCCGACGATTGTCCTTCAGGGCGGGCCCCTCACGGGGGCCCGGGAGTGACCGACGAAGGTGGTGATGGGTGCAATGCGGGAGACGGCACCCCCGTGCCTGTCGCCCGCCCATCGCCACCATGAGGGGGGAGAGGCTGGCGCCTTCTCCGACCCCTTCTTCGTCTGCGGAGCGGCACAGCGAGAGGGTCGTCCTCCCGCGCGCGCTCCGCCTCCTCCTTTTGCGAGATTACGTCCTCGCAAAAGGAGGCCACCGCTGCCCAGGCCTCCTCGCTCCCCAGCATGGCGTTGATCACACCAGGAAGCGAGAGGTCCTGTCCGACCGCCGCGGTCAGACCGCGGCGCAGCTCGGACCAAGCCGGGCACGCCTCGAGGGTGTGCTGCGCCGTGTCCTCCGCCGCGCCGCAGTCGTGGCACGCCGGGGTCTCCTCCCTCCCGATCCGGTGCAGGTACGTTCCGAAACAGCCGTGGCCGGACAACACCTGCACCAGACGGAACGAGAGGAAACCGTGGGACCGCTCGAGCCAGCTCTGCAGGACCGGGCCGAGCGCGTCCAACGTCCGGCGGCCGAAGGCGGCGGTGGCGAGGTCCTCTGTCCAGTGAAGGACGATTGCGTCCCTCGCCTCCCGCCGCACGGCCTCCCGCTCTTCGGCGACGGGGCGCTCCCCGAGCGCCCTTCGTTGCGCGGTCCACTCGTACACTCTGGCGAGCACCCAAGCCTCCAGCTCCCAAGGAGGGGTGCCGGCCAGAGCGCACGCCGCCGAAAAGCCCACCGAGCGGTAGGCCCTCGCCACCCGCAGTGCAATGGCCCTTTGGGGCTTGCGGATGGCGGTCGCATTCTCCCTCCTGTGGAGGGAGTCCGCCCAGATAGGGGCCCCGTATAGGGCCATGCTCCTGAGGACGCCGGCATAGAGGCGCCGGCACCCCACCTTGGGCCCCCCCAGGTTCGGGAGCAGCCGCGAGAGGGCGTCCGCGGCTTTCAGGAGGCGCGTCGACAGCCCGCTGAAATGCGGGCCGAAGCGCCACCTCTCGTCCAGCACCAGGCCCAGATACTTCATCTGGGGCTGGACCTCTATCCGGACGCCCTCTACGACGATGTGGGCGTCGGGAGGGCAGCGCTGCCGAGGCCCGTGAAAGAATACGGCCTCGGTCTTGTGCAGCGCCACCTTCAATCCCAGGAGGCGGATCCTTTCTGCGACCAGGGATCCGCCAGCCGAGGCCAGACAGGCCGCGTCTCCAAAGTTCCTCCCCCGGGCAGTGAGGAGAGTGTCATCCGCGTAGCAGATGACACTCGTGCCCTGGAGGAGGACTCCGCGTAGGAGCCAGTCGAACCCGATGTTCCACAGGGAGGGCCCCAGAACTGACCCCTGCGGAACAACCTAACCTAACCTAACCTAACCTTTTTTTTTTTTTTTTTTTTTTTTGCGCTGGGAAAAATGCGTTACGCATACCCTCCCATCGGGGGATGGGGGGCTATGTGGGACTCCCGGGTCTGACCCGGTATACCCACTAAAAAACCCAGCGGCACTCCCGCTTCGTCCGAGTGGCGGGGGACTGGGAAACCAGCGTAGCCTTAACGTCCAGTCCTCCGCCGACGATTGTCCTTCAGGGCGGGCCCCTCACGGGGGCCCGGGAGTGACCGACGAAGGTGGTGATGGGTGCAATGCGGGAGACGGCACCCCCGTGCCTGTCGCCCGCCCATCGCCACCATGAGGGGGGAGAGGCTGGCGCCTTCTCCGACCCCTTCTTCGTCTGCGGAGCGGCACAGCGAGAGGGTCGTCCTCCCGCGCGCGCTCCGCCTCCTCCTTTTGCGTGATTACGTCCTCGCAAAAGGAGGCCACCGCTGCCCAGGCCTCCTCGCTCCCCAGCATGGCGTTGATCACACCAGGAAGCGAGAGGTCCTGTCCGACCGCCGCGGTCAGACCGCGGCGCAGCTCGGACCAAGCCGGGCACGCCTCGAGGGTGTGCTGCGCCGTGTCCTCCGCCGCGCCGCAGTCGTGGCACGCCGGGGTCTCCTCCCTCCCGATCCGGTGCAGGTACGTTCCGAAACAGCCGTGGCCGGACAACACCTGCACCAGACGGAACGAGAGGAAACCGTGGGACCGCTCGAGCCAGCTCTGCAGGACCGGGCCGAGCGCGTCCAACGTCCGGCGGCCGAAGGCGGCGGTGGCGAGGTCCTCTGTCCAGTGAAGGACGATTGCGTCCCTCGCCTCCCGCCGCACGGCCTCCCGCTCTTCGGCGACGGGGCGCTCCCCGAGCGCCCTTCGTTGCGCGGTCCACTCGTACACTCTGGCGAGCACCCAAGCCTCCAGCTCCCAAGGAGGGGTGCCGGCCAGAGCGCACGCCGCCGAAAAGCCCACCGAGCGGTAGGCCCTCGCCACCCGCAGTGCAATGGCCCTTTGGGGCTTGCGGATGGCGGTCGCATTCTCCCTCCTGTGGAGTGAGTCCGCCCAGATAGGGGCCCCGTACAGGGCCATGCTCCTGAGGACGCCGGCATAGAGGCGCCGGCACCCCACCTTGGGCCCCCCCAGGTTCGGGAGCAGCCGCGAGAGGGCGTCCGCGGCTTTCAGGAGGCGCGTCGACAGCCCGCTGAAATGCGGGCCGAAGCGCCACCTCTCGTCCAGCACCAGGCCCAGATACTTCATCTGGGGCTGGACCTCTATCCGGACGCCCTCTACGACGATGTGGGCGTCGGGAGGGCAGCGCTGCCGAGGCCCGTGAAAGAATACGGCCTCGGTCTTGTGCAGCGCCACCTTCAATCCCAGGAGGCGGATTCTTTCTGCAACCAGGGATCCGCCAGCCGAGGCCAGACAGGCCGCGTCTCCAAAGTTCCTCCCCCGGGCAGTGAGGAGAGTGTCATCCGCGTAGCAGATGACACTCGTGCCCTGGAGGAGGACTCCGCGTAGGAGCCAGTCGAACCCGATGTTCCACAGGGAGGGCCCCAGAACTGACCCCTGCGGAACACCGGACTCTGCTCCGTACCGCCTCACCGTGCCCGTCCGGTCCGCGAGGAGGACCTCTCGGCCCTCCAGGTAGCTGGCCAGCAGATCCTGCAGGTATTGGGGCACTCCGTGATACCGGAGCGCCTCCAATATCGTCGAGTGGGGGACGGAGTTGAAGGCGTTTGCAATGTCGAACGACACTGCCAGCACTCCGTCCCCCGCCTCCACCGCCTCCTTCACCTGGCCCTTGAGTAGGGCCAGCGCGTCGATCGTCGAACGCCCTTGTCGGAAGCCGAATTGGGCGTCCGACAGGTCCGGCCCTACCCCCCGCAAAAGGCCATGAAGCCGGGACGCGATGATCCCCTCGAACAGTTTACCGACCTCATCGAGCAAGACGATGGGCCGGTATGCCGACGGGGAGTCCACCGGACGTCCCTCCTTTCGGAGGAGGCAGAGCTGCCCCTCCTTCCACAGTTTCGGGAACCTCCCAGCCGTAAAGCACGCGCTGAAGAGGTCCCGAAACCTGTCCTCCATTTGGGAGGCGGCGATCGCCACCACCCGTGCGGGGACGCCGTCTGGCCCGGGGGCCGTCTTCTTCGCGCGGAGGGTGAGAACCCCCGCGCGGAGCTCCTCCACCGTCACCGGGGGGACCTGCTCGTCCGGCGGAGAACCTAACCTAACCTTTTTTTTTTTTTTTTTTTTTTTTGCGCTGGGAAAAATGCGTTACGCATACCCTCCCATCGGGGGATGGGGGGCTATGTGGGACTCCCGGGTCTGACCCGGTATACCCACTAAAAAACCCAGCGGCACTCCCGCTTCGTCCGAGTGGCGGGGGACTGGGAAACCAGCGTAGCCTTAACGTCCAGTCCTCCGCCGACGATTGTCCTTCAGGGCGGGCCCCTCACGGGGGCCCGGGAGTGACCGACGAAGGTGGTGATGGGTGCAATGCGGGAGACGGCACCCCCGTGCCTGTCGCCCGCCCATCGCCACCATGAGGGGGGAGAGGCTGGCGCCTTCTCCGACCCCTTCTTCGTCTGCGGAGCGGCACAGCGAGAGGGTCGTCCTCCCGCGCGCGCTCCGCCTCCTCCTTTTGCGAGATTACGTCCTCGCAAAAGGAGGCCACCGCTGCCCAGGCCTCCTCGCTCCCCAGCATGGCGTTGATCACACCAGGAAGCGAGAGGTCCTGTCCGACCGCCGCGGTCAGACCGCGGCGCAGCTCGGACCAAGCCGGGCACGCCTCGAGGGTGTGCTGCGCCGTGTCCTCCGCCGCGCCGCAGTCGTGGCACGCCGGAGTCTCCTCCCTCCCGATCCGGTGCAGGTACGTTCCGAAACAGCCGTGGCCGGACAACACCTGCACCAGACGGAACGAGAGGAAACCGTGGGACCGCTCGAGCCAGCTCTGCAGGACCGGGCCGAGCGCGTCCAACGTCCGGCGGCCGAAGGCGGCGGTGGCGAGGTCCTCTGTCCAGTGAAGGACGATTGCGTCCCTCGCCTCCCGCCGCACGGCCTCCCGCTCTTCGGCGACGGGGCGCTCCCCGAGCGCCCTTCGTTGCGCGGTCCACTCGTACACTCTGGCGAGCACCCAAGCCTCCAGCTCCCAAGGAGGGGTGCCGGCCAGAGCGCACGCCGCCGAAAAGCCCACCGAGCGGTAGGCCCTCGCCACCCGCAGTGCAATGGCCCTTTGGGGCTTGCGGATGGCGGTCGCATTCTCCCTCCTGTGGAGGGAGTCCGCCCAGATAGGGGCCCCGTATAGGGCCATGCTCCTGAGGACGCCGGCATAGAGGCGCCGGCACCCCACCTTGGGCCCCCCCAGGTTCGGGAGCAGCCGCGAGAGGGCGTCCGCGGCTTTCAGGAGGCGCGTCGACAGCCCGCTGAAATGCGGGCCGAAGCGCCACCTCTCGTCCAGCACCAGGCCCAGATACTTCATCTGGGGCTGGACCTCTATCCGGACGCCCTCTACGACGATGTGGGCGTCGGGAGGGCAGCGCTGCCGAGGCCCGTGAAAGAATACGGCCTCGGTCTTGTGCAGCGCCACCTTCAATCCCAGGAGGCGGATCCTCTCTGCAACCAGGGATCCGCCAGCCGAGGCCAGACAGGCCGCGTCTCCAAAGTTCCTCCCCCGGGCAGTGAGGAGAGTGTCATCCGCGTAGCAGATGACACTCGTGCCCTGGAGGAGGACTCCGCGTAGGAGCCAGTCGAACCCGATGTTCCACAGGGAGGGCCCCAGAACTGACCCCTGCGGAACACCGGACTCTGCTCCGTACCGCCTCACCGTGCCCGTCCGGTCCGCGAGGAGGACCTCTCGGCCCTCCAGGTAGCTGGCCAGCAGATCCTGCAGGTATTGGGGCACTCCGTGATACCGGAGCGCCTCCAATATCGTCGAGTGGGGGACGGAGTTGAAGGCGTTTGCAATGTCGAACGACACTGCCAGCACTCCGTCCCCCGCCTCCACCGCCTCCTTCACCTGGCCCTTGAGTAGGGCCAGCGCGTCGATCGTCGAACGCCCTTGTCGGAAGCCGAATTGGGCGTCCGACAGGTCCGGCCCTACCCCCCGCAAAAGGCCATGAAGCCGGGACGCGATGATCCCCTCGAACAGTTTACCGACCTCATCGAGCAAGACGATGGGCCGGTATGCCGACGGGGAGTCCACCGGACGTCCCTCCTTTCGGAGGAGGCAGAGCTGCCCCTCCTTCCACAGTTTCGGGAACCTCCCAGCCGTAAAGCACGCGCTGAAGAGGTCCCGAAACCTGTCCTCCATTTGGGAGGCGGCGATCGCCACCACCCGTGCGGGGACGCCGTCTGGCCCGGGGGCCGTCTTCTTCGCGCGGAGGGTGAGAACCCCCGCGCGGAGCTCCTCCACCGTCACCGGGGGGACCTGCTCGTCCGGCGGAGCCGCCCCTTGCGGGGGATCCATCGCTGGTGGGGTGAAGTCGGTCCTGCGCGGAAACAGGGACCGGACCACCCCGTCCAGCAACGCCGGCTCGAGGGTCTCCGTCAGTGGGGGACCATAGGGGCGTAGCTGGTTCCGCGCCGCCTTGTATGGTCTCCCATAAGGATCCCTGTCGAGACCCTCCAGCATCTCGGCCCTCGCCGAGTCTTCCGCAGCGCCCATTGCAGACTTGAGGGCCGTCTTCGCCTCTTGGTAAGAGGCGTATAGGCGGTCCTCCTCTGCCCGGACTCGGTTTTGGGCGCTGCGCCGTCGGCTCCGCGCGTAGGCCCTTCTGGCCGCAACACAGGCGGCCCGGAGACCCGCCAGCTCCCGCGTCCACCAATAGACGGCGCGACGGGGAGGCGGACGGCGAGACCGAGGCATGCTGGAGTTGCACACCTCGGTCAGGGACCCCCTGAGCTGGACCGCTGCGGCGTCCACGTCCAAGGCATCGACAGGGGGGGGCGAAAGCCAGTCCTGGAGAAAGGCCGCCTCCTCGGCTGCCTCCCGGTCCAGGCGGGTGAGTGCCCACCGTGGGAAGGGAGATTGCCCGGCGCGGGCCCTCCCCCCCCCCTGGGTGGAGATGTCGAACCGCACATATCGGTGGTCCGACAGGGTCTCCACCATCTCTACCCGCCAGTTGACGACGCGGGCGGCTAGCGCGGGGGTGGCAAACGAGACGTCCACCACCGATCCGCCCTGTTGCCGCACACACGTGTGGACCGCCCCCCTGTTGAGGAGGGACACACCGCATGAGGCCGCCCAAAACTCGACGGCGCGTCCCCGGACGTTGCAACCGGTGGCCGGGTTGCCCCAGGCCACCGACTTGGCGTTCAGGTCGCCCAACACCACGACCTGGCGCGGTGCCGCCCTCCCTACGACCGCGGTGAGGATCTCGAGGAAATCCTCAAAGTCGGAGAGAGAGCGGTTCGGGGAGAAGTAGACCCCTACCAGGGCCATGTCTCCCCACGCGGCGGCCACGTATCCCGGTCCCCTCTCTAAGAGCGAGAGGGGAGGGGAGTCCGTGGAAGACCGCGACACCAACGCCACCAGGCCGTCCCGGTCGCCCAGCCAACGGCCAGGGACCGAATAAGGCTCGGCGACCACCGCCAAGTCCACCAACCACTCAGCCATGGTCTGCATCAGCAGATCCTGGGCTGCCCTGCAGTGGTTGGCGTTCGCCTGGAGTATGCGATGTTCGACCCTATCCATCAGTCGGACATCGCACCCCCTTCCTCCGCAGCCACCGCAGAAGCAGCGGTGCTATTGGCAGGCCCGGTCGGCGCCTGCGCTTTGCCCCGCACAGGGGGAGGACTGCAGTTCCTCCCCTTCATTGCGTGGTCTGCCGGGCAGCCACTGGCGGCACACACCGCGCAGTGCGGCGTGGCGGCCTCGCAGGAGGCGGCTTTGTGGCCGTCCTTGCCGCAGCGGTAGCAGGCGTTCGACCTGTCCACTGCGGACGGACACAGGGGCCGGGTGTGTCCGATGCCGAAGCACCGGAAACACCGCAGAGGCTGGTCCTCGAGCGCCCGGACCGCTCCCGAGCTAAAGCCGACTGTGAGCCGTCCCTTGGCAAGGACGGCTTTGGCAGCGGCGATTGGGCACTCGAGGCGCATGGTGCCCATGCCGCCGCGGCCGGGCCTTATGTCCCGGCCTTGGACCGCCGCGACGCCACAGCCCCCTATCGCTGCGACCGCCGCTACCACCTCCTCCTTGGTGACGGAGTCGTCCAGGTCCGTCACCTCTATGGCCGCCGACTTGACCGGCCGTGCCACCTTGGCCGAATCCGCGATGACCTCCTGCAGCTTGGCTGCAAAGAGGTCCGCATGGGCACTCCCCTCTGCCCCCGGGAACTCGAATATTCGAGCCCCGGCCTGGGTCCGCCGGCAGGACACACTGCCGATCCCCAGCTGGGTGGGATCGGCGTTCGCACGCGCCCGCACCAAAACGGACGCGTACGTCTCCCCTCGGTCCGCAGCCTCCGCGGTGAGCGTCACCACGACGGCTGCGGTTTTTGGGGAGACCAGCTGCACCCTTCTCTTCCCTTTCCCCGTCCGCTTTCCCTTGCCGGTCGTCTGCGACTTGCTGGGAGCGGTGGTGGCGGCGGGGACGGCGGGGACGGCCGTCGCCGACTTTTTGCCCTTGCCCTTCCCCTTGCGGACCACTTCCGTCCACTCGTTGGACGGGGTCGTTGAGGGGAGGAGAAGGGCGTCGTCCGCGTGGGAGCAGGACGGGCCCGGCTCACGCTGCCTCGCGTCTGCCGCAAGGGCCGGTCGGAGGCGCTTCTCCGGCAGGAGCCGGTCCTCTATGCCCGCCAAGCAGGCTCTTGTGAAGGCCCTCTCCTCCATTACGACCTTGCGGATGATATCCTCAAGGTTGGAGGAGGGGCCCTCTGCCGCAGGGCTCGACTTGGCCTGTTGTGGCCGGGCCGTGGCTTCAGCCAGCTTCTGATGAAGCTGGCTGACCTCCGACTGCAGGCGATCCACCTTCGCCTGCAGTTGCCGCGTTTCGTCGGTGGAGCTGCGCTGGACCAGCTCCGCAACGACGCCGCGCATGCTCGCGGCCCTACATTTCAGGGCCTTTTGTAGGGTCCCCTTTATGTTGGAGGACTTCGAGGCGACCTCCGCGATCTCCCTCTCGTCCTCCTCCGCCATCCTCTCCAGCTCGGCCAGGGAGTGGTCCGCGTATACGACGCGGGACGCACCGTACCCGGACTTGGCCCGGGCGACGTGCGCCCGCTTCTCCGCGGCAGCGACCCGCTCCTCCAGCTCTTGCTGGAGCTGAGCCCGCCGAGCCAGATCCAGCTGGCGTTGGGCGTTCTCGAGCCCAACGACATGGGTCTCCGCGGCAGCCGTCGGCTTTTTAGCCTTCGGCGACCGCGTCGACCCCGAGGCCGAGGAGCCCACGGACCCACCGCTCCGGTGGACCCTCTTCCGCGAACGAGAGTCGTCCGCGTCCGACACACTGATAAGTGAGTCGTTGTCGGACGACGACTCGTCCGCCCCTCCAAAAAAGAAGCTAGCCGCAGACGGCGCGCGGCTAGTTTCTGACGCCGAAGCGTCGGCTTGGCCCTGAGAAGGGCCTTTGGGTTGGCCCTGAGAAGGGCCTTTTGGTTGGCCCTGAGAAGGGCCTTTGGGTTGGCCCTGAGAAGGGCCTTTTGGTTGGCCCTGAGAAGGGCCTTTGGGTTGGCCCTGAGAAGGGCCTTTTTGTTTTAAAAATCGCCCGGAGGCGTCCCGCTCAGGGGTCGGCATGATCCCGGCAGGTTCGCAGACAAGACACAACTAAGATAAAATTAAAATCCGCGAAGGCACAGTGCACTTTGGCCAACCCAGTCTGCCACTCCGTTACGGTGGTCAGAACTGGGCTGTTTCCAGGGGACGCGACGTGGACGCAAGCACTGTGGGGTGGTCCCCCAACCTAACCTTTTTTTTTTTTTTTTTTTTTTTAACGTGGAGAAATGCTCATGCATTCTGCACTACCACGGGGAGATAGTGCAGTTATGTGGGACTCAAACCCACTAAAACTCCACGGTGTCCTCCTCTGCCGCTTACGGCGGGAACACGGGCACGCGTTAGCACTCATCCGTGAACCCGCCGCGGCTGTCCGTCACCGGACCCTCCTCTGGGGAGTATTCCCCATCTCCGGCGCACTAGAACACATAGCACGCCGTGACCACCCCAGGGACCAAACCAGCACATGGGCGCCAGACGACCCCGTGTCTGGGCACCCTTGGTCCCCCTGCGACGGGTCAGGTCATTGGCCCCGCCGCCTGCCAATTTTCGGCCGCAGAAGATAGGGAGAGCGGCCAACATCATACCAACACTCCTCTTCCTCTGCGGCCCCACCGCGTCCGCCATCGGACGGTGGCGACCCCGTCAAGGCCGCGGAAGGTAGGGAGAGCGGCGCACCGCAATACCGGCACTCCTCTCCCACCGCGGCCTCCAACCCTCAGCCGCGATGCCTCCGATACGACATCGCGGCCCGCCTCAGCTGCGATGTCGCTCAAGCGGCACCGCAACCTACTTGTTGGCCGCTACGTCGTCGGCTTACCGGCAAAAGCCCTGACGAGCGGCCCCTCCTCGGGTTCCACTTCGCTTCACCGTGGGTGTCCAAACCACGGCTACTGAGCCCCCCCGCCTCGACAATGCGGGAACCCACCGGGGGGGCCCCCAACCTAACCTTTTTTTTTTTTTTTTTTTTTTTTTTGCGCTGGGAAAAATGCGTTACGCATACCCTCCCATCGGGGGATGGGGGGCTATGTGGGACTCCCGGGTCTGACCCGGTATACCCACTAAAAAACCCAGCGGCACTCCCGCTTCGTCCGAGTGGCGGGGGACTGGGAAACCAGCGTAGCCTTAACGTCCAGTCCTCCGCCGACGATTGTCCTTCAGGGCGGGCCCCTCACGGGGGCCCGGGAGTGACCGACGAAGGTGGTGATGGGTGCAATGCGGGAGACGGCACCCCCGTGCCTGTCGCCCGCCCATCGCCACCATGAGGGGGGAGAGGCTGGCGCCTTCTCCGACCCCTTCTTCGTCTGCGGAGCGGCACAGCGAGAGGGTCGTCCTCCCGCGCGCGCTCCGCCTCCTCCTTTTGCGAGATTACGTCCTCGTAAAAGGAGGCCACCGCTGCCCAGGCCTCCTCGCTCCCCAGCATGGCGTCGATCACACCAGGAAGCGAGAGGTCCTGTCCGACCGCCGCGGTCAGACCGCGGCGCAGCTCGGACCAAGCCGGGCACGCCTCGAGGGTGTGCTGCGCCGTGTCCTCCGCCGCGCCGCAGTCGTGGCACGCCGGGGTCTCCTCCCTCCCGATCCGGTGCAGGTACGTTCCGAAACAGCCGTGGCCGGACAACACCTGCACCAGACGGAACGAGAGGAAACCGTGGGACCGCTCGAGCCAGCTCTGCAGGACCGGGCCGAGCGCGTCCAACGTCCGGCGGCCAAAGGCGGCGGTGGCGAGGTCCTCTGTCCAGTGAAGGACGATTGCGTCCCTCGCCTCCCGCCGCACGGCCTCCCGCTCTTCGGCGACGGGGCGCTCCCCGAGCGCCCTTCGTTGCGCGGTCCACTCGTACACTCTGGCGAGCACCCAAGCCTCCAGCTCCCAAGGAGGGGTGCCGGCCAGAGCGCACGCCGCCGAAAAGCCCACCGAGCGGTAGGCCCTCGCCACCCGCAGTGCAATGGCCCTTTGGGGCTTGCGGATGGCGGTCGCATTCTCCCTCCTGTGGAGGGAGTCCGCCCAGATAGGGGCCCCGTATAGGGCCATGCTCCTGAGGACGCCGGCATAGAGGCGCCGGCACCCCACCTTGGGCCCCCCCAGGTTCGGGAGCAGCCGCGAGAGGGCGTCCGCGGCTTTCAGGAGGCGCGTCGACAGCCCGCTGAAATGCGGGCCGAAGCGCCACCTCTCGTCCAGCACCAGGCCCAGATACTTCATCTGGGGCTGGACCTCTATCCGGACGCCCTCTACGACGATGTGGGCGTCGGGAGGGCAGCGCTGCCGAGGCCCGTGAAAGAATACGGCCTCGGTCTTGTGCAGCGCCACCTTCAATCCCAGGAGGCGGATCCTCTCTGCAACCAGGGATCCGCCAGCCGAGGCCAGACAGGCCGCGTCTCCAAAGTTCCTCCCCCGGGCAGTGAGGAGAGTGTCATCCGCGTAGCAGATGACACTCGTGCCCTGGAGGAGGACTCCGCGTAGGAGCCAGTCGAACCCGATGTTCCACAGGGAGGGCCCCAGAACTGACCCCTGCGGAACACCGGACTCTGCTCCGTACCGCCTCACCGTGCCCGTCCGGTCCGCGAGGAGGACCTCTCGGCCCTCCAGGTAGCTGGCCAGCAGATCCTGCAGGTATTGGGGCACTCCGTGATACCGGAGCGCCTCCAATATCGTCGAGTGGGGGACGGAGTTGAAGGCGTTTGCAATGTCGAACGACACTGCCAGCACTCCGTCCCCCGCCTCCACCGCCTCCTTCACCTGGCCCTTGAGTAGGGCCAGCGCGTCGATCGTCGAACGCCCTTGTCGGAAGCCGAATTGGGCGTCCGACAGGTCCGGCCCTACCCCCCGCAAAAGGCCATGAAGCCGGGACGCGATGATCCCCTCGAACAGTTTACCGACCTCATCGAGCAAGACGATGGGCCGGTATGCCGACGGGGAGTCCACCGGACGTCCCTCCTTTCGGAGGAGGCAGAGCTGCCCCTCCTTCCACAGTTTCGGGAACCTCCCAGCCGTAAAGCACGCGCTGAAGAGGTCCCGAAACCTGTCCTCCATTTGGGAGGCGGCGATCGCCACCACCCGTGCGGGGACGCCGTCTGGCCCGGGGGCCGTCTTCTTCGCGCGGAGGGTGAGAACCCCCGCGCGGAGCTCCTCCACCGTCACCGGGGGGACCTGCTCGTCCGGCGGAGCCGCCCCTTGCGGGGGATCCATCGCTGGTGGGGTGAAGTCGGTCCTGCGCGGAAACAGGGACCGGACCACCCCGTCCAGCAACGCCGGCTCGAGGGTCTCCGTCAGTGGGGGACCATAGGGGCGTAGCTGGTTCCGCGCCGCCTTGTACGGTCTCCCATAAGGATCCCTGTCGAGACCCTCCAGCATCTCGGCCCTCGCCGAGTCTTCCGCAGCGCCCATTGCAGACTTGAGGGCCGTCTTCGCCTCTTGGTAAGAGGCGTATAGGCGGTCCTCCTCTGCCCGGACTCGGTTTTGGGCGCTGCGCCGTCGGCTCCGCGCGTAGGCCCTTCTGGCCGCAACGCAGGCGGCCCGGAGACCCGCCAGCTCCTGCGTCCACCAATAGACGGCGCGACGGGGAGGCGGACGGCGAGACCGAGGCATGCTGGAGTTGCACACCTCGGTCAGGGACCCCCTGAGCTGGACCGCTGCGGCGTCCACGTCCAAGGCATCGACAGGGGGGGGCGAAAGCCAGTCCTGGAGAAAGGCCGCCTCCTCGGCTGCCTCCCGGTCCAGGCGGGTGAGTGCCCACCGTGGGAAGGGAGACTGCCCGGCGCGGGCCCTCCCCCCCCCCTGGGTGGAGATGTCGAACCGCACATATCGGTGGTCCGACAGGGTCTCCACCATCTCTACCCGCCAGTTGACGACGCGGGCGGCTAGCGCGGGGGTGGCAAACGAGACGTCCACCACCGATCCGCCCTGTTGCCGCACACACGTGTGGACCG
Organism: Amphipoea lucens; assembly: GCA_947508005.1. Taxonomy (NCBI): domain Eukaryota; kingdom Metazoa; phylum Arthropoda; class Insecta; order Lepidoptera; family Noctuidae; genus Amphipoea; species Amphipoea lucens. The sequence continues at coordinate 19,198,947 of OX382377.1, read as the reverse complement.
CCCCCCTGTTGAGGAGGGACACACCGCATGAGGCCGCCCAAAGCTCGACGGCACGTCCCCGGACGTTGCAACCGGGGGCCGGGTTGCCCCAGGCCACCGACTTGGCGTTCAGGTCGCCCAACACCACGACCTGGCGCGGTGCCGCCCTCCCTACGACCGCAGTGAGGATCTCGAGGAAATCCTCAAAGTCGGAGAGAGAGCGGTTCGGGGAGAAGTAGACCCCTACCAGGGCCATGTCTCCCCACGCGGCGGCCACGTATCCCGGTCCCCTCTCTAAGAGCGAGAGGGGAGGGGAGTCCGTGGAAGACCGCGACACCAACGCCACCAGGCCGTCCCGGTCGCCCAGCCAACGGCCAGGGACCGAATAAGGCTCGGCGACCACCGCCAAGTCCACCAACCACTCAGCCATGGTCTGCATCAGCAGATCCTGGGCTGCCCTGCAATGGTTGGCGTTCGCCTGGAGTATGCGATGTTCGACCCTATCCATCAGTCGGACATCGCACCCCCTTCCTCCGCAGCCACCGCAGAAGCAGCGGTGTTATTTGCAGGCCCGGTCGGCGCCTGCGCTTTGCCCCGCACAGGGGGAGGACTGCAGTTCCTCCCCTTCATTGTGTGGTCTGCCGGGCAGCCACTGGCGGCACACACCGCGCAGTGCGGCGTGGCGGCCTCGCAGGAGGCGGCTTTGTGGCCGTCCTTGCCGCAGCGGTAGCAGGCGTTCGACCTGTCCACTGCGGACGGACACAGGGGCCGGGTGTGTCCGATGCCGAAGCACCGGAAACACCGCAGAGGCTGGTCCTCGAGCGCCCGGACCGCTCCCGAGCTAAAGCCGACTGTGAGCCGTCCCTTGGCAAGGACGGCTTTGGCAGCGGCGATTGGGCACTCGAGGCGCATGGTGCCCATGCCGCCGCGGCCGGGCCTTATGTCCCGGCCTTGGACCGCCGCGACGCCACAGCCCCCTATCGCTGCGACCGCCGCTACCACCTCCTCCTTGGTGACGGAGTCGTCCAGGTCCGTCACCTCTATGGCCGCCGACTTGACCGGCCGTGCCACCTTGGCCGAGTCTGCGATGACCTCCTGCAGCTTGGCTGCAAAGAGGTCCGCATGGGCACTCCCCTCTGCCCCCGGGAACTCGAATATTCGAGCCCCGGCCTGGGTCCGCCGGCAGGACACACTGCCGATCCCCAGCTGGGTGGGATCGGCGTTCGCACGCGCCCGCACCAAAACGGACGCGTACGTCTCCCCTCGGTCCGCAGCCTCCGCGGTGAGCGTCACCACGACGGCCGCGGTTTTTGGGGAGACCAGCTGCACCCTTCGCTTCCCCTTCCCCTTCCCCGTCCGCTTTCCCTTGCCGGTCGTCTGCGACTTGCTGGGAGCGGCGGTGGCGGCGGGGACGGCGGGGACGGCCGTCGCCGACTTTTTGCCCTTGCCCTTCCCCTTGCGGACCACTTCCGTCCACTCGTTGGACGGGGTCGTTGAGGGGAGGAGAAGGGCGTCGTCCGCGTGGGAGCAGGACGGGCCCGGCTCACGCTGCCTCGCGTCTGCCGCAAGGAACCTAACCTAACCTAACCTAACCTAACCCGAGCGAACCTAACCCGAGCGAACCTAACCCGAGCGAACCTAACCCGAGCGAACCTAACCCGAGCGAACCTAACCCGAGCGAACCTAACCTAACCTAACCCGAGCGAACCTAACCCGAGCGAACCTAACCCGAGCGAACCTAACCCGAGCGAACCTAACCCGAGCGAACCTAACCCGAGCGAACCTAACCCGAGCGAACCTAACCCGAGCGAACCTAACCCGAGCGAACCTAACCCGAGCGAACCTAACCCGAGCGAACCTAACCCGAGCGAACCTAACCTGAGCGAAGTTCCGAATTTGCCTCAGTTCGATGTCGGGGCTTAGAATTATAGTGTTCACAACTATCGTTTTGCACCAGAGTGCAAACTAATTACGCAAACGGTACCGAAAGAAACTAGAAATTAATACACGAACAGAATAAAGTCGAGCAACTTTCGCGATTTTAACAAAGAATTTCTCTAGGCAAAAATTAAATACCTCTTTCCACAGCTCACCCGGCGCAATCCAAATTACGAAATTAAGCTACGAACGGAATTCGGATTCAACACACGAACCTGCTGTGTTCACGTTTTTTGATACATGAACCGCATTCTATCCTCAAACATGCACCGGCAGGATACTCACTACGCTTCTACATTATTTTACAACTACATATCTACATGTGTTCACACATTCATTATCTTTTACACCGATTAACATGGCAAGCTGTCAACCACTATTATGTACTTACTTGTTAATTCATGTCTTGTTGGGGTAGCTGTGGAAATGTCAGTCTGAATTTAGTTAACAGAAAATTGTATACAGGGTGTTAGGGAAACGCTTCCGAAATCGAAGACAGGTGGTAGGCCTAGTGATTCTCGATACGATACCATAAAAAAAAAAAAAAAAAAAAAAAAAAAGTATGGAAAAAAAATTAACATATTTACCTATTTTTTTTAAGCATTTTTCGTACACTATGCTGTGAGAACAGTTAAATGAAACCATTACTTGCTATTAAACACATTTTTTTTCTTTACAACTCTACCAAGCAATGTATTCGTAAATAAAATCAGATGACGCTCGCGCATGAACTCGAGTTCAAAGTGCGCGCGCGCTCGCTGACAGCCGCGCGACCGACGACCCAAATCCGACGGCTGACGGAGCGCGGTGGTGCGATGGCGACCTTAGCCCTTAGGCATCCTTTGTAAAGCGCCGCCGAAATAAATAAGAAGAAACATTACAAAGGCATCAAAAAGTTTAAATTGATGCACTGTGTCGTGCATTTAATAACAGTTTTGTTTGTAAGTCGATAATCGACAGTGAATGAAATAAAGTAAAAGATCGCGACTTTAGCCGTTGAATAAAAAAATTTCATCGCATGTAGGTGCAGTTTGAAGCAACTAGCGCGCGTGAATCAATTGAATTTGAGCTTTATGTCAATGTAATTTAGAGTCACACGACGCGCGCTCGTTTATTGGAATATCTGCATCCTTCATTTAGTAAGTAATGCTAACCCAATCAATTTAAACTGGATAATTAAATTAGTTTGATCTAAGAAACCCACTAAATCTTATTTAAAAGTTAGATAATGAAAACAGTTTGTAATAAAGCATAAGTACAATTTCATAACAATTAAAATTATGTAATTGGTTTCTGATTTCATAATTATTCTTTTAACATTTTCTCCTCTATAATTTGTTGATCTTTGCACATCAAAAAAATTAAACCTCCGAAAAAACTGAAAAGCAAAAAATAATAAACTTTTTTTATTTAACCTTAATAAATAAGTTCTTAAACTAATGCAAGTATACCTAAGTAATTTTGAGTCGGCGCCAAACAAGCAAATTAATTCGTTGCGAGTGGTCGTGCGGAGAGCGCATTTTTTGTTTGAAATGTTAATGTTTATCGCTATAGATTTCACGTTGCTTATTTCTTTAAATTTAAGGTAATTTAGTAATCTTTGTTCATTGATTGTTTGGCGCCGACTCAAAATTATTTAGGTTCGCGCGGCGGTAACGTTTGTCTGGTTTGTCGGCCGGCACCGCACGCAGGCGGAATGTTTGATCTTTTTAGTACTTCTAGTAATCTGGTTAGTACTTAGTTAGTTCCTTTCCGACTCGGTTCGTGAGCGAACTTTTAATCGGTCGATAGCTATTGAATCGTATTTAATACTGTTTTGTTACTTTCAAAGTGTTGAGTTATTATTGTTACGTTTTTAGTGCTGTTTTATTGTTTTTTAGTTATTATTTGTTGCTGTATTAAACAATGCCTGAGGCATACGTGTACACGTATGTACAGCACTGTACAGTGCTCGTGAATACGGCAACATGATGATCGGGAATATGAGAGTGCTGATGAAATGCGGGGCAGAAAAGTGAGCGTTTTTAATAAACTACGTGCAGAATGTGTTGAGGATCCTACACTAATGCCTAGTGTTCACGGGTCGACAAAGCGAATCGGTCGAAAAAGCTAATGGCTTGGGATAGTAATTTATATTTAATGTTTGGTTCACATACTTATCACAGACAGAGTCTCAGATGTTAGAAGTGTTTATTTTACGAGAAATCAGACATCAAACCAAGCACTTGAAAATAATACTAAAAAAGATCCTCTCAAACTTTAGATCACAAAGCAAATTCTTTGGCACTTATTTCAAATACAAATTAATATTCTACAATTAGATAATATTTACAAATCGATTAGCACAATAAAATGGCATGCTGCCTAACAAAACATTTCAGAAATCAACAATGAAAACAAAACATTTAAAGGTCATACGAGGTCAAATGTACCTGTTGATTTTTTGCTATTAATTTCTAAATTCATTGTTACGCAAATTCCTTACGGTATTTTTCTTATTAACTGCTTATCAACAATAATACGACACGTAGGTAATAACGACAGTTTGATACTATTCGTTTATTCGTGTGCAAAATGATTTCCGATGTATGTTGAAATAACAATTGTTGTGTTTAATTTTTTATTAGAATAATTAAAAACTGTATAACACTTACCCACTCATGACGGAATGGTGTTTTCTTCCTAACACTTTTTCACAAAACACAACCGACTACCGACATCCGTGGACGTGCGCGAGAGCACACAGATTACTAATAAGTAATATTATGTAGGCTGTAGCAAGCTCGCGAGAGTGCGCGCACGAACGCGAACCGGCGAACGTGGGACCAGGGTTGCCAGATGTTATTTTTTATTTCTCCCCAGATTTGAAGTTATTTTTCTCCAAAGTGATACAATTTTTCTAAGTTTTACCCAAAAGCAAAAAAGTTTGTACTATTAAGCAATTTTAACTATTACGGAACAGTTTTTGGTGAAAATTTTTAAATAAAGTGGACTACCTAACCAAACACAACATCGACATAATTATAAAAGGGCAATGCATGCTCCTTGATTGAAACTAAATGGACATTAGTACTGTAGTAAGCAGATTTTATTAATTAGCTATCAAGCTAATTATTTCCAATAACCTATAAAAATTAGTTTGGATTTAAGCTGTAACAAAATCATACTTCTATGTCAACGCAATCAAAAGAAACAGCAATTTAAGCCGCATATTTTCAATCAGTCGACCCAGAATCTTTAAATTTGGCATGAAGCAATGTTTTATAGCACATATACCTAAAGGAAAAATTCCGAAAACCTTAAATTTTTATACGGAACCTTCAGTGCGCGAGTCTGACTCGCACTTGGCCGGTTTTTTTTATTGACTTTTTATCAAACTTGAATTTCGTGGGATATATTGAAAGGATCAAGATGCGTTCACAAATTAATGCACAATTATTCTTTCAACTAAATCAGCGAATTTACATTTGGTTTTGCAGTTATTTGTCGTTTATTTACTTACTTAGTTTTTCTGAGTCCACATTTTGTTTGATCTGCGCGGCATTTTTTTGAAAAATAAAAGAAGAAGGGTCACGTCCCATAGAAAATTTACCCAGGCCCGACACAAAAGGAACGCATCTCAGTTATTTTACAGAAATAAATTAACACTATTCTAAATATCAGTGGCTATCACCCATATATTGCCATTTGATTTTGGTAAGGCAAAATATTTTAAAATATTTTTTGAATAGCAATTATATCCATTTAAAATGACGCCAATTTAGTTAAAAATACAAAAATAGACAGCTGGAGGCTTAATTTATTGAGACATCCACAGGCAAGCCCGGTTAAGCAGACGATAACCCCAAAGTTAAACTGCGAGATGTCATTAAAAAAATATAAAATAAAATTGGCTTTCTGTGTTGCGTTTTTTAACAAACTTCAAAAAAGGAGGTTCTGTATTCGACCCGTATGTAATTATGTATGTATGTATGTTTGTATGTCTGCGATTTTCTCAAAAACTAATGAATCAATTTTGATAATTCTTTCACTAATGTAATCTACATACTTTCAGGAAGGTTTTAGTATATAATGCATTAGGTAATTATTCTTATGTACAGAGATATGCATAAATGTACTGCATCTCCGGCATTTCTAAGTGAATTTGGACGATTCTTCTAGTCAGTGTCTTCAATTCTTCAATGCACTGGTGTTAATTGGATTTGTGTGGGGTAGGTACAACTAAAAAGTAAAAAATAAAAACTTTTTTACAAAAAAACAACCAACTTGAAAAAAAAACACTACAAAGTGATACATATTAACTTCAATTTCGGAAGTCGGTGTCTAAAAACGAAAATGCGGAACCAACGACACCGACTTCCGAAATTAAAGTTATTTATCAGTTTGTAGTGTTTTTTTTTTGAAGTCGGTTGTTTTTTTCTAAATTGTTGTATTGTCATTGAATTACCTACATACAATTACGAATTTTGTAGGTAAATAGGTATTAAAAGAAAATTTTATATCGCCTGAACAAAAACACAAGGCAATATTTTGGTGTTAGCCATTGATTTGGAATATAAAAAATATATATTTTAGCTATATTTAAAATAACAAAAAAACTGAGATAATTATGTCTCTTTCGTGTCGGGTCTGAGTCACAAATAACCGTTCTTCTTTGACATAGTTTTTGCCTTTGTAATGCTTTATTTATACAAAACTTCAATTTTCATAACTATCTTATCCATTGTGTATTTTTTAAACACATTAGTCCCTATTATACGTCTTAAAAGACAAGATTGCTAATTAAAATAAAAAATCTTGACTTTGACAAATGACAGTTGGCTTGTTGGTGGAAATCACTGACGTATAAATTTATACGTCAGTGGTGGAAATTGTGGAAATGTCAAACAAACTTTGTTTGTTGTGTTTGTGCTGATGATTAAGTTATGTTACCTACCTGTTGTTAGAGCGTAACAGGAAAATAAGGAATGAATTGAAGTGAATATATCACCGAGTGTTACGACCGAACGCGCCAGTATTCCGTGGGCGTGGTTTGCCGGTGAGCAGTGAGCTGTGCGCTGGTGAGCCTGTACTCCTCCGCAGCAGCATGCAGTGCGAGATCGTGGTGCGCGAGGCGACGCCGCGGGACTTGGAGGCGCGCGCCGAGCTCGTGCGCCGGAGCATTACTGAATATGATCTCGATGCATTCTTATTGTTTTTCTTTCAAGAGGTAATACCTAATGTGAAATATAATAATAGACATAGACATATTTTTGAGGCACTCACAAGTATCTAACATAATTATCCTGATGACAATATAGAAGAGTACTATGTTAGTCCAGTGAACCAAGCATTTCAAGATTAAATTCAAATTCACTATTACAGAAATATGGATGTATACCATACTGTATACTACTTGACGCATATATTAAATAAGGCATTAAGTTTTCAACTAAACTTTACTCACTCACAAAGGGTTCTGTTATTACTACTATCTAGAAAAATAAATGCTTCTGTTTGTTTCAAAAGCGAAGCCAGGGCCAAAGCTAGTGTGCACTGTAATCTAGCTAAGATTGATGCTTCTAAATATTAGATTCACATACACAAGATATAGTTGGTTTCTTTTTTTGTAGAAATTCTTTGTTTCTGATTGTTGTAACATGGGGGCAGGGGTCCCTTAGGTTTGGATTTTTATTATTGTTTGTATCTAATACCTTGATGTTTGTTCCGTACCATATTTGCAACCGAATGCTCAGCACTTTTGCCTGCATGTATTTCCATAAATGCATCATGTATCGCAAATATTACCAGTTAGCATGTGTTTGATACCAATCATGTTACTCAAACCAAACTAGATCAAACCATATTAGTGTTAATTATTAGCTTAGATATACCATTTCAGCCTTGTCGCTACGTCCCTATGTGCTAGCGACATTTCCGGGGGCCCATTATTGAGTGTGCAATTCACCCAAAGGTCTAGGACCCCAGGGTCCCGAGATATGTTAAAGACATTCAAATAATAAATTGCAGTGTTCAATATAACTTTTAAACCATATTATTTTGTATCATTAAATCAGTTAGTATAATAATAATAATTAGTGCTAAACCATGCAGGCACTATGTTCTACAATGTTCCTATTACTGTTCCTTATATTTTTCTCCTAGTACTACTCCTAGCCTAAACCAGCAAACATTGTTGCTTCCTGGTCATAATAGTGAGTAATCATCCTTCCTTTGTACCAAAAGTCCCTTCTGCTGTATCTATTAGCAATGTTTGCAAATCCATAATCATTCAGGCTGATGTGTCCAGTCTCCATATTTGTGTATCTCGTGAGCTAAGTATTGACCGTAGCGTTGTCCCGGTGCGTGTGACAGCTGACGCTGCAGGTGTGCGTGCTGTGCGGCGCGGTGCTGTTCATCTTCCTGGGCGCGGGGCTGGCGGCGTGCGCCTGCGTGGTGCCGGGCGCGGCCGCCGCGCTGTTGCTGGGCGTGCTGGCCGCGCATCGCGCGCGCGCCGACGCGCACGCGCAGCGCGTGCGGCGCGAGGAGCGCGGCTTCGTGGCGGAGCGCGCGGGCCGCGTGGTGGGCACGGTGAGCGTGTCGGAGTGCTGGGGCCCGCGGCGCGGCGCGTGGCTGCACGCGCTGTGCGTGGCGCCGGCGTGGCGGCGACGTGGCGCGGGCGCTCTGCTGGCGGGCGCGTGCCGCGCGTACGCGGCGCGCGAGGGGCTGGAGGCGCTGGAGGCCGTCGCCAGCGAGCTGCAGGGCGCCGCGCGCTGTCTGCTGCACTCCGCCGGGTTAGTCGCCACTATACCGTTACTTTTGTTGATGACTCACAGTGTTAACTTTTTGAATATGTAGTTATATCAACATCATAGCCACAAAACAGCCCCCGAATCGTCCACCCCCCCTGCTGCCTACCGTCCGACACTCGTGGGGAAAATGAAGCATTGCAACAAACTTGCAGCAAATAATGTATCTGTGGATAATCACAGTTAACAAGATACTCGGTTAATGATTGTCAGAATCAGAAAAATGAATAACAGACGTTTTTTCAAATGTTTTTTTACTAAATGTAATATTGTTAGGTTACAAAATATAAGACGTGTGTTTCAGGTGGGAAGTGCGCGGTTCGTACGCGCGGCCGGTGCTGGGCGCGGCGCTGACGCTGCACATGACGCAGCTGGTCCTCGAGCTGCCGCACGCGTGACGTCACGCGCACGCCGCATGCATCGTTGCACCACACGATCTCCACTTTATGAATCTTGAAGGACAACTTAGTGACCATTGTTTGTAAAAAAAAATGTACAATAATATACCTTTACTACTTTTATAAACACTTGTCATTTGTTTTCCCTTATTTGAATCGTTTACGTGGAAGTGTCTCGCTGCGGTCCAGGTTGTCCGCTGACGCCGTTCTTCGCACAGAATAGTAGCTTCAACTTGGACGCTCCTACCAAAGCCTACCAATTAAACAAAAATGTTTGTTTTTATAACAACCCAACCTTACGTAGTTATTAAAGGGTGATTAGATCACGATGACGTACCTTCAGTCGGTCGGGGTGGTGCGCGTCGCTGGCGCCGGCGGGCGGCGGCGCCAGGTGCGCCAGCAGGCGCGCGCGAACCTCCTGCGTAGCGCGCGTAGTGTCTGTGGCGTCGCTCGGAGCGTCTGTGGCGCCGCTCGTAGCGTCGGTGGCGCCGCTCGTAGCGTCGGTGGCGCCGCTCGTAGCGTCGGTGGCGCCGCTCGTAGCGGCCAGCAGGCGGCCCGCCAGCTGCACGCACACGTAGCGCGTGTCCGCGTCGCACGCGCGCCACGCAGTCGCCGCGCGCGCCACTCGCTCCATGCTCACCGCCTCCCCCTCCTCGCCGTCCTGTCCAGCGACACATGGCGTTACGGCTACATTGTCGCGCAAAGATTCGTGTCGCGTCGTCGCGATAGAACTTCGTGTTTGATCTACGACGAACTATATTGGCCACATTGTTAAAACACTTCGCAGTTTGGTCAATAGAGTTCGCCTGAATGATTCGCGATGTGACGAATTGCTCGTCCAGACGTGAAATTTTCGCTTTAGCACGATAACGTTTGCGTAGCATAAGTACGCTCGCGGGCAGGAGCGCGCGTTCGCACAGGCACGCACCTGGTTAGGCGCGCGCAGCAGCTGCAGCATGGCGGCGGCCGTGAGCGCGGCGGCCGCGCGGTCGGCGCCGCCGCCGCCGCCGCTGCGCAGCGCGTCGCCCAGCCGCAGCCGCGCGCGCGCCGTCGGCAGCGCCAGCAGCGCGCCCGTCAGCAGCGACACCTGCGGCACACAGAGTTACTATAGAGGTATGAGGACCTCCATAGAAAAGGGAGGATCCGTCGACCAGACGGGTGTTGTGTCTGGCAGGCAACTGCCCGATGATTCATGTCGGGCCGTTGATAAATATGCTAGTTACGCGGTAAACTCTGCTTGCAAGACGCAGTATTTTGCGTGACGTCAGTATGACGCGAAGTTCGCAGTTTACATTGATTGTCGCGATAAGGCGATCACTACACTTCGCGCGCTCTCTCTCTTGCACGCTGCGCGACGTCTCTGCGCTAAACAGAGAGCGCGCGAAGCTCGCTTTATCGCGACAATGTAGCCGTAGCATCGCCCTCCCCGTCTCGTCCCGTCGGCACATCAGTATTCACTCTTAGCCTCACCTGCGCGGGTGTGGCGCGGTCGTCGAGCAGCGCGTGCAGCGCGCGGGCGGCGGCGCGGCGACTGCGCGACTCCTGCGCCAGCGCCGCCACGCTCAGCAGCGCGCCCGCACTCAGCAGCTCGTCGTCCGGCCAGGCCGCGCGCTCGGCCGCCAGCGCCGCGCCCACGGCGAGCACGGCGCGCTGCAGCTGCGCGGCGGGCGCGTGCCACTGCAGCTCGGCGTGCGGCGGCAGGCGCGGCGCGAGCGCGGCCCACAGCGCGGCGGCGGGCTGCGCGTGCGCGGCGCTGGGCCGCACGCTGAGCGCGGTGACGGCGGCGGCCAGCGCGAGCTCGCCCTCGGAGCCGCTGGAGTCGGCGGCGGCCTGCTCGTCGTCGCGCGCGCGCTGGCGCAGCAGCTCCAGCTGGCGCTCGCACTCCTGCTCGCGCGCGCGCTGCTCCGCCAGCTCCTCCGCGGTCGGCATCGCGAACGTGCTCTACTCACACACGAGTGGCTACTGTTTTAGTACTTACCTTCTTTTATTCCATTCATCCCTCATCTAGAAGTATCTAATGCATGGTATGGTCTAGCAAGGGATCATACATTCAGTATCCATGTCATGCGATCCACACAATCACCTTCCTATGCTACTTGGAGTCAGCGCAAGGCGTTTTCTTCTTCCATTCTCCTCTGTCAACGGTCACGCTATCATTCACTCCCTTCTCTTGCATATCATTCCTCACTAGTGGTGGTTAATATAGCATATTGCAAAATAAAGCACCGTGCTTATTATAAATATCATATAGCAAATGCTATCTTGGCTCTCACTTCATGCTATTTGCTTTACATCGCACTCTCTGTCTCTGTCCATCGCGCATCGCAAAATCGCAAGCGCAAGTAACAAACTAGCAAACAACGACTGTATGGTCGTTGCTAGCAAAGTAGCAAGCAAGGCACAGAGTACAAGCAAGGTCAGCCCGGCGGGGCGGCCAGTCGTCGCATGCTAGCGATTGCGATTTGCGATTGGTTTCGGTCACATGCGTAGTCGTTTTACGCACCGCGTGCGATTTCGCGATCTCGGGCGGCTCACGTAACATAAATGCTATTTTGATTCGTGCTTTTTAGTGTAGGTAAATAAACAGTGATAGGACACGCAAAAGTCCATTGATGGCAGTAAAACTGCTATACCTAATTGTTTTTAATATACATAATAGGTAACACTTAATCAATTATAGACAGCCCTAAGCCTGGAAATTATGAAAGAAAGTTCATTGTTTTTCTTTTACTGTTCTGTTTTATCGTAATATATTCATAAACGCGATGTAATATTCTCGTAAAGCATGCTGTCAGTTAACAGTAACCGCGCTTGCTTTATTCGCGCCCGCCCGTTTACGCATATAAAAAAGCATGCTATAATAAAGCATATAAAATAGCATGCTTAAAATATAAAGCATATAGCATTAAGCAAGTGATTGCCATAAAGCAACTTTGAACACTACTATTCCTCACACACACAATCCATTTATCTTTTCTTTGGCCTTCCTCTCGCTCTCCATCCAACAACATTTATATTCACTCTTTTGGTCACACGCGTTTCCTCCGTTTCCTTCCTTCTCATCACATGCTCATACCAAGCCTAACAATTTCCTTTTAACTTTTCTGTCACTGGTGCCGCTTTCAAACATCCCCTTATGTATCTACTCATTTCTTACTTAACCATCTCCAGGAAGAGAGCCGACCCTTGGTGCAAGCCGACAGCCACATTGAAGCTACGAGTAGTGCGTAGAGTGCATATCGCTCGAATCAACTGTACATACTTCCCAAACACACATTTACCCACGTGAAGTTTTGTGGTAGGGGCCCACCACAAAACTTCACGAGGCACTCGGTCATATGCCTTTTCGAGGTCGACGAATACCATGTGCAAGAGTTTATGCCTTTGTATTTCTCGCACAGCTGTCGGATGCGGATAGCGAAGATGGCATCCGTTGTTGTTTATGAGGGCGCGGCAGAGCACTTTTGTTTTAGTTCTTTTGGAGTTAGAAAACCAAAACACTAGTTGAGCTCTCTTCTACATTCTCTGAATTCTCAAACTTTTCTGCATAAATCGATAAAGTAATTCCTATTTCTGTTTGAATTGACAAAAGAAAACCTAGACGGAGTGCTGAAGTTTTTCGGCCTTCTCTACTCTTCAAGAGTGGAGGGGGCGATGCAGAAATTTCTCCCAGGGCGCTTGTAATGCTAAAACCGGCACTGGTTGTTCCTCAACAAGGCATAAAACCGAATCGGTTTTGCGAAATTCCACTGTCTTCTCGGAGTCGCCTTCAATAATTGTCTCCCAAGCTTTCATACTATGACATTACATTAGCTTTTTTACCCGACTGCGCGACGCAAAGGAGTGGTAATGTGTTTATCAGCCTATGTATGTATGTTTGTATGTTCCTTCGAAGCACTATACAGACCAAACGCCTGGGCCGATTTTTATGATTCACACGTCAATCGATTCCTCTTAGTCCGGCGAGTGTCACTAAAGACATGATGTTAATGAAAATTCAATATAGCGACTACTGGACGCCATAATGTGAAAATGAAAAAAATTAAAGTCAACAAACTATGTCAAGTGGGATATCGTTGGATAGGTCTTTTAAAAATATTAGTGGTTTGGGGAGATCGTTTTTTGATTAAGTAAACCGTTCGTGACTTATCAAGCTTTAAAGTACCAATTTTCTTTAGAATCAAGTATCCCCCCCGGGTGCGTCTCATATCGTATAAAGTTATTTGGTACTAGCTGCCCGGCGCGACTTCGTTCGCGTGGTGTCCTACTCCTACCTTACTCCTACCCTACCCTACCCTTACCCTACCCCTACTCCTACCCTACCCCAACCCTACTCCTACCGTATCCCTACCCTACGTCTACCCTACTTCTATCCTACCCCTACCCTACACGATCAGTAGTAGGTAAAATAAAATAAAAAATAATTTACGTCCTATTTTTAGACCTACTGAATATACACAAAATTTCATAAGACTCGGTCAAGCCGTTTCAGACGAGTTTTGTTACAAACACGGTGGACACGAGAATTTTATAATAATAATAATAATAATTTAATTTCAAGCAACAAAGACTCATAGTGTTAGTAACAATATACTTACAAACTAAGTTAGTAATACACTTACAAAACACAGAAAACAGATTGCGACATCACTGCTGCACGGTGACAGGCCCAGCCGAAACCCTGCAGCAGTGGTTCACAAACGCACAATCAAGCCTGCTCGCTATCATAGACAGGATGCTGTTGGCGCTGCCCCGTACCCTACGGACTAAGGATGCGCACCGCTTCCGCATCACGGTATAAAAACAGTCCACGCGAGCTTCAGCTATATATATTATAGCTGCGCTGTGTCGTACTATTAAGTATTCTGTGGCTGCGTGGAGCCACACGCACCGGCACGGCGCGTCTTCGGCATGTATTTTTTTTTTCTACTGACATTTGTAATTTCGTAATATCTTTTGAATGGAATGTCCGATTTCAATAATTCAAAAAGTAATCAACAGGTATTGATACAGTCTTGAATACGAAATAATTTATTTGGATAAGAATTAATATAAAGGTATGGATAACATGGTCTGATTTTGATCGGCATTACTATCAACTTTTAAAATGTAAAAAAGTAGTTATAGTGACATAACTACAATAGTTGGACATATGGTCTCGCGAAGTTTTTTGTAGATATTGATATGTTCTATAATATTGTAGAACATTTTTTTGTTCTATCATAAATACTTTCCGCAGCGCATGCGTTGAAAGACATTTTATGGCTATTCTTTTACACCTTGGGTTGGTTTTAGTAGAAATTTTTAAGGATCCCTAATTTTTTCTAGTAATAAATATAGCCTATGTTACTCAGTGATAATGTAGCTTTCTAACGGCAAAAGAATTTTTGAAATCGGTCCAGTAGTTTTTACGTTTATTCGTAACATACAAAAATACAAAATATCTTTCCTCTTTATAATATTATTATTATATTATTATTATCGGGAGTGTTCTTTTTTCTCAGCTCTAAAGCTGGTTTTAGCTACATTCACGGGCCAAAGCCAAGTAAATGCAGCGTGTGGGGAATTTATTATTATATTATTATTATTATTCCTTTGTTTCACTATACTTATACCTACATATAAATTATATTTTTAAATATTAGTATTAAAATATAAAAAAATAGTAGCCCACCGGTATCGGGAACAGGGTCCAAGCTACCGGCGGTCAGGGCTCCAGAGAGAGGAACCTCCTAATAATACGGGCCGTGTCCAGAAGTACAGCTTTCTGAATCAAGCCCTTGATCCAGCTGCCCAACGAGAGCCTCCTTAGGTGTTGGTCGAGGCTCTTGGCTATTAATCCATTGGTTGTAACGACTATCGGCACAATGATCGCTGAGTCCACATCCCACATGTCGACAACCTCGTGAGCCAAGTCAAGATACTTAATTTGTTTATCTTTCTCAGCTTTCACGAGGTTCTCATCATGCGGGACAGTTATGTCAACAATCATTGCGCACCACCACTATATCAGGCTTATTGGCAACAATAGTCCTGTCAGTGATGAATTGGGGAACCGACCCAAACACTAATATTTAACATATTTAGGAAAAACGAAAATTTTATCAGCCTAGGGTCAGTTTAGGAACAGTCACATGTCTGATGATGGATCGATCCCAGTACCTACAATGTGATATTACCATTTTCGAGAACTGGGTCGGGCACATACCTATAGTACGGCACCTCCGATTCTACAAGGTTGTATTTCAAAGCAATACAAGGTTGTATTTCAAAGCAATATATTATTATTAGTGTAGATATTTTCATTTCAATAACGTTCACAAGATATAATTATTACTTACCGGTCCCCCCCTCTACCAACTAAACGGTTGTAGTTAGATGCAGGCGGGACCCATACCATTTTTATATTTTCAAACTCAAATGGGTCCCGCCTGCTTCCAACTTTTATTTAATTTAAAATGGGCTTGTTTTTAGCTTTTCAGTTTTTTTTAACTTAAGTTTTTTACCGCAGTCGGGTCTTTCGATTTTTTAAATTTAATTTTTTATCTCTGTAGTAATTAAGTGGAAAGATGAGCAACACTGCAAACTGTTACTTACACCATTCGTCCGGTATGGTTTCCTCAGGCAACAACTCATTGAACAACTAGCTTTTGCCTGCGTGAAGTTCGGAATTTCGGAAATTATCGCACGGGATCGTACTGCCGTGTTACAAGGTACCCTGTCCTAACCGTGAAAATGTAACAGACGGACAGACAGATACTAAATTCAAATAACTTGAAAATAATAATAGGACCATTAATTTGAAGTTATTTTATAACTTTAAATTATTATAACTTTTGACCGGATGAACCGATTTGTTACGCGATATTTCCGGCAATAATTAATCGATTAATTTATATACGGCCGTATATAAATTTTTACTAACTTTGCTTGGGTAGTTTTTGAGTTTATAGCTTCAATAATCCGTATTTTTAACCGACTTCAAAACAAGGAGGAGGTTCTCAATTCTGATGTTTATACATATTATATTTTTAATTTTTTAAGTATGTTCGGGCATAACTCCGTCATATAAGTATAGACGGATTTACAAAATTATTTTTTTGTTCGAAAGAGGTTTATTCCGAAATGGGACCACCATTTAAATTTCGTAAAGATCTGATGATGGGTTTCGGAGACAGACAAAGGAACTCTTCAATAAAAGCCAGCAAATCAACCGCGATTGCTGCTATTGCATATGTATGATAACTGATTTTATTTTTGTAAGTAGGTTTTGAACAGCTTGCTTCTGCAAAACAAAGATAGTCTGAATATCGGCGGCATTTCCCCACAATAGAATACCGTACATTACAATATGAAAATAGCTAAAGTACACTAAACGGGCAGTCTCTAGTTAAATTACGAATTTTTCTAACAGCGTATGCTGCGGAACTTAGTTTTTTTGACAATTTGTCTAAATGTGGACCCCACTGAAGCTTAGCATCCAAAGTTATGCCCAAGAATACTGTGCTGTCTTCAGGATTCAATTCTTCGCCCTTTATCAACGCATTTGTTTTCACCTGCCTAGCGTAAACTTAATGCATTTGGTTTTTTTCTCGTTTAGTAGTAAATTATTAACATTGAACCAGTGGACTACTTTCGAGATCACGCTATTTACATCGTCAGTAACCAACTGCTGACGTTTAAGTTTAAACTAAAGTGAAATATCATCTCCAAACAACACTATATCATGATTATTCTTTATGAGGTACGGCAAGTCATTAATATAAATAAGAAACAACAAAGGACCAAGAATTGAGCCCTGTGGGACTCCCATTGTTACTATAGATCCGGGTGATCTTTTCCCATTAACGTCAACGCGCCGCTCTGAATCCTTTTACTCAAGTATGAAGTAAGAAAATCCAGAACAGTATTCCGGACCTCGTAGTGGCGGAGTTTCCTGATTAACGTTTCGTGAAGAACGCAATTGAATGCCTTGTACATCATGCCTGTCCCCTCCAAAGGGGTACGCAGATGTGTTCAATAGCTTCCTGCCACTGGTATGCACATAGCAAGTAGAACTTGTGTGGGGTAGGTAGGTACATCTAAAAAGAGAAAAAATAAACATTTTTACAAAAAAAACAATCAACTTAAAAAAAAACACTAGTGAAAACTAACTTTAATTACGGAAGTTGGTTCCGTATTTTCGTTTTTTGACACCGACTTCCGAAATTAAAGTTATTTTTGACTTTTTAGTGTTTTTTGGAAGTCAGTTTTTTTTTTTGTGAAAAAGTTTTTATTCACTTTTTAGTTGTGGTACCTACCCTACACAAATTCGTATAAGTACCACTACTTGCTATGTAAATACAGTGTAAACTCTATACAACGACCCTCAAGGGACTGTGCATATTTTGATGTTATAGAGAGTTGAAGAGAAAAAGAAAAAGTTTATTTCAGACCAGTGTTAGTAGTAATAAAAGACAATTCTTATTTGAACGCTATTGCGTATAGTCTGTTATTTTTGTCTGACGTCTTTTGCTGCACCACTAATTTTGTTGTATTTTTTAAATTATTTTATTCATAATATCTTGCGATATTCAAGTTAAGTTTGTGAGCAACTTAGAATATTTGATAACATATAGATTATAATCCATGACTCCTACTAACAACAGTCATCATGTGCAAGCAATCCCAATTTGTAAACAAAAGAACGAATTTTTTAGAAAGTTAGGTATGTATAATGCCGACAGTTGAGTTTATTACGGGCTAGGATAATAAAGTGACAACAGAACGTACACAGCTGCGCAGTTTTTACTAATTTTGGCAACTTAATAAGTACTTTTTGTGTCGTTATTGAGAGTGGGTATAATGCTATATACATAGTGTGTATCATTGTATCGGAAACAAGCTAAACCAACCAAAGCCGAGTGATGTCGACGCTTTAGGGAGTTTGTCATTAAATCGAGTGACGTTACATGGAGTTTACACTGTAATATTTTTTAAATTCAATCTTATTGAATAGTTCCGGTGGCCATCTATGGTCTTCATCATCAGTTCCACTTCACCAAATGGTGCTTTCCGAAAGCAAATTAACGAGTTACTATAAAAAATACCCAAATCGCTATATGTGTGCCTATAATATTTGAAGAGTTCCTTTGATTTCTGTGAGATCCCATCATCAGATCCTGACCTGATGACAATAGGACCACCAGGAAAGTATACCCTTTTAAACAAAAAAGAATTTTCAAATTGGTCTAGCCGTCTTCGAGTATTCGGTGAATATACATAAAAAAAAGAAAAAAAGATTCTGCCAAACTGAGAACCTCCTCCTTTTTTTGAAGTTGGTTAAAAAAAAAAGAATTATAAATAAAATGAGGTTGACTTATGCGGGCATACTTACATGCACTGCAAATCTATAAGTTAAGCCATGTGTGTGTATAAAACAGACAGATATGTTAGCTTCATCAGATGATCACTGCAGATCATTGCTGAACTGAAACGCATGTAGCTTGATAATTATTGTTTAGTCTATTTGGAACAGTAGGTAATATGCAGTTAAGTATGTGTATGCCCTTCATATTGATCAATATCTCATTCTAGCACACTCACAGGATGAATATTTGACTATCCCCTAAGATTACCCTCTGACATTCATTTAAATTCAGTCCAGCATTCAGTAGTATCCAGCGCTGCATTTGAATACCTTTAGCAGCCGCTAATAAAGGTCAAATGGCTTGTTTCTTTTTTGGTTTGTTTGTTAGCCTAGTCTTTCCCACTCCTTCCTGGGTAAGCCTTCCCTTCAGTCAGGATTGAAATACCGCATCAAAATGAATTAGCCTATGTAGGATATTGGTGTACTACCGAATTATTAGCAGAAGAGTTGACGGTTATCGGCGGCAAGTCATCACAGTCTTCTTCATCACTCATGTTCATGCTTACTGTTCTTAGAACTGGTTACTGGGTTACAATCAAACAAATAAATTCACTGCCAGAGTTATAGTATTCTGTGCCTCTGTTCAGGACTAAACAGACAAAAATTGTGAACAGAAAATCAAAACAAATACTGTCTGTGATTCGTTATGTTGTAATTCAAGTGGTAGCGCTCAATCAAGCAGCAGTGACACTGACACTGACATCAACAGGCATTGATCTATGTCTATGGTAACAGGTGACTGACTAATGTCAGTACTGATACTGTCATACTGATTGTTGGTTATACACACCTTACTAATTTCATATCAGTCGACTAAACATAGATTGTAAGATGTTATGTTAGTGTACAGACGCCAGCTGCACATCAAGCTACTACAATCTGTCTTTCTTTAATTGATTTTCAAATTCATTGCTAAAATATAAGGTTCAAACTTGATTTGGGAAAATTTTAGTTTCGGCACAGAATACCTACTTACGCACCTCACCCCGCACTTCGAGGTTATTCGTCGCCGACTCTTTAGCAAGGATGCTCGCGAACCGCAGTGCTGTACTACTGACATAAATACACAATTTTGCGATTTAAAAGTTTTATTTGAGTTTTAATCACGATGGTTGGATATTGTGATGCTTTTCCGAATATGTATTTATTACATAACCTGTTTGTAAGATTTCCCATTTTTAATACCACGCGATTTAATAACCAATTATTTAGAGATAAGTCATTAATAAAACGAAAATATTTTAGTGTTTTTATTTCATTACGAACCCAACTATATAAATAAACAATTGAGCTACAAGGTCACTTCATAATAATGCACACGTTCGGGCAGCGCCGTCGTCGTTATTTCCGCGGACCGCGCCATTTTTTACGTTACGCACGATAGCCAACCCTACTAGAGTTCACGCACACATTTGCCCGTGTGTACAAACGTCATTTGTTTATGTAGTAGTAATAGGTAATAATTTTGCGAGCGTTGTATGGAGTGTCCGAGGTGTGGTTTCGGTTAGCTTGATGTGCTAGCGTCTACATACTATCGTTACATACATGGTGCATATATTATGTCACAGAGTGAAAAATATATGAAGTGAAAACAGTGAACCAAGCAACTACGACCAACTTGGAAGTAACGCTCGCCGGCTGCTCCCGCGGCACTACTCGTTTCGCTCGCTTGGCTCGTACGCTGTTGGTCACAGTATTAACTTAACCTAAGCTAATTGAACAGAGTGCCCTAGTTTAGTTACTGCATGCATTACGTCTAAACATGCTTTATAAAAAAACTTTATATTAATAAAATAAAAAATTAAAATATGGATAGGATCTATTGTCATGTGGTCAAATTGTGGTTAATTTTATCACATTCAGAAAAAAATCTTTATCCTTTAATCTTTAGTCGATTGAACTCCGATCATTTCGTTCTCACGTTCTGTCAATTTTGTCTCTGTCTAAGAAGAGAAAAAAACAACAAAACAAACGTCAGTTCAGAAAATTGTTGAATTGGAAACTTTCCCAGGGAAAGTTTCTTTGTTTGGTACCTTTGTTCGGCTCGTCAGAGCCGAAAGCAAGCGTGTTAAGCTGGTGGGAACGCGGCAAAAAACGCGCGCGATGCGGGAGGAAGGTGGCAGCAGCAGCAGCGGCGGCACGTCCAGCGCCAAGCACTCGGACGTCGCCAAGCAGCAGGAGGCCACCTTCAACGAGCTCATGCAGGAATGTCGCCACAGTGCGCCCGGCGCGCGCCTTTCCGCCAAGATGCGCACCGCGCTCGAACGGTATGTACCACTTCCCAGCGACGCTTACCAGCTAGCATGCACACCCGACATGTCACTGTTGTTTATTCCCATCGACTTGCATATTACTGAATCTCGGGTCAGTAGGTCGTTTTGGAGACGGCGAGTGTCGTAGAGGCGGGGGTGAGCCGCGAATGAAAAACATACAAATTAATATATATTTTTTTTGTGCCTTGAATTCCTGGTCTCACACACAGAAATTAAAGTAAAAAGATTTACTGCGGAAAGATTTGTACTGCTCAATGTCAAATACAAAGATGAAATGTCACTTTGTCTTGGTAGAATAGAGGCAGAAGTAGTCATGCTGCATGTGAAGGTGCTGCAACTGTTGTGGGTGGCTTGACAGTTGACCCATTGATACTGCACTCATGGTTCACTTGGGATATGGTACTGGTTTTTCCTTTCTGTGTGGCAGTTACAAGTTGGATACAATCATAGGCCACTTCCTTGTTTGTTGTTTGACATCTTATTTCTGTTAAGATAAAGTGAAGTGTTGCTTAGTTGTGCGGGACACCACCTGGGATAGTCTGAACACTGTTTGATCAAAATCTTCTATTGCTGCAAACAACCATCTCCATAGTGATGTTACACATGAATTGTAACACTTCTATATATGTCTGTTATTTATATGGTGTACATAATAAAGAGTATTCTATTCTATGGATTGTAGAATTCGCTGTTTTACAAAACCTCTATACTCCATTTATTATAACATTAGAAAAAAGAGGCTCGCAGAAGCAGGAGTATGAAACCTTTTATTTTCAAGTAAGTTCAAACAATTTTAATAAATAATGTATGTGCTTTTTTTTGCAAGTAACAATGTATGGCATACAATAAAGCATATTCTATCTATCTATGCATCACGATGCTTGGATAGGTACATGAAATGAAACAATTTTTAGTAACAATCAGTTTATTAAAAACAAGTTTATACAAACTGACCAAATAAAAAAACATGTGCTGCCACAATTTATGAAGGGAATAGGGAACATTTTAGATTAGGTAGAGTTATAGTGACATGAAAAACGTTCCCGGTGCTGTCCGCCCCTGCTTCTTTTAGATTTTAAACATTGACACAACAATATTTTATGTAAAAACTATTAAATGAAAACCTTGTAATTTCAGAAGGTAGATAGGTTAAATAAGTACAATTATGTAGTTAAGTATTAGGCTCCACTGTACTTCCTCACCCGTTTATTCGAAGCTTCACAATTTTAATAGTTCTACATTTCGTTATGTTAAACACTTTCGCAAAATCCCGCATTGTGAAAACTTATAGTTTTTGAGAAAAAAAATCTTAAAGTTACGGAAAATGTATCATGTGGACATAAATGTAACATGTTTATGTTTTTTTTGTGTTCCCGATTACACTAAACACTAAACCAACATAATATACAAAAATACCACATTTGTAATGACAACATAGGATGCAAGCGCGAGCGAAGCGAGCTCGGGACTTGGGGCACCCCGACTCGGACAGGTTAGGTTAGAAGGGGATGGCGGGGTCTAGTGAGCGAGCGCAGCGAGCGAACAGACCCCGCCATCCCCTTCGTGGTTATTTTTTTGTAGACCATAGACTACGCCTTTTAAGCAACTTTTAAGTTATTTGCGGTTAGGTTACAAAAATCATTGGACATTTTTTTCTCGGCCACTATGGTTTTGCGAACTTTTCGGTTTTCAAATTTACACTAAAAAGGGTCTATTCTATCTAAAAAAAAAAATAGTTACTATAAACATCGCAGGTTTTCAGAAAAAAAAACTGGAATTTTTTTTCTCGGCCCCTATGTTTTTTCACAATTTGCGGTTTTCAAATAACACTAAAAAGGGTCTATTCTATCCAAAAAAAAACTACCTACTATCAAAATGCGCCGGGTGAGGAAGTACAGTGGTTCCTTGTACTTTTATTACAAAGCGTGCCCCTAAAAGAGCCTTTTTTAACTTCTGTCTAATGCTATAGTAAACGGAGTATAGTTGTTTTACCATTAAGTAAATCAACCGAATAACGTACAGCGGTTTTCCATAATTACTGAACTTGAACATGCAGAATTGCATAAGCATTTTGTTGTCAATGCAGCGGGTCAACAATTAGCGGTTTTGTAAAATAGCATGAAATGAAACAGCAGATTGTAGATTTTAGTTCTTAATTTTGTTGCTCGTGGCTCTGTGTGTCGTAACAACAATAATAATTATAATTTATTTATTTATTCAGACAAAATTCCATAAATCAGTAATGGTGTCCAAAACCGAAATAAATAAAACAAGTAATATGTGTAAAAATGACCTTAACTCAAGTGAAAACAGTGATTTTAAGGACAATATTAATTAAAAGTTATAAGAGTTTTATGAAAGACGCTCATTGTGACTGCAGATAAGCCATTCTTCATTACATCTAAATGTCGTTGTAAAACATAGCGCAATGACAATCCAGCTGAACGTTGTTCGGTTGTTTTCCATAATGGAGCTCTTTTGTAAAACAGTGGATTCTACAATACATCTGTGACGTATAGAACAACAACCAAAATATAATTATTACTTCTAGTAAGTTGACTGGCGTAATTTTGATTGATTGTGAATGAGACTTGTTCTATGTTCTGTTGTAGTTCATAGAATAGGTCTGTACGTTTTCTTTTATGTTTTAAGTATGTTAGAAACAAGCTGTCCTACAAATGTGAATATAATGTGGCTAGTGGGTCAAGTGCGTATTTATCAATATCATCAAGATAGGGCGAATGCTTACTCAGAGTCTCTATTGCGCATTAGGGTACCACAGCGTCACACAAGCATCATCAAACTACGCCTCATGAATCATAATACATCATTCACATTTTTACTTTTCTGTTTATTATTTGTAATAATTTCGGTACATAGGAGTTGTAATAGGTCACTTATATCACACAATGACTTCTGGCGTAAATTGTAGTGAATTGAATTCATTACTCTAAGAAATGAAATTGCGTGAATTTTGTTTGCAGGATGAGCCCGGCCGAGCGCCGCGCGCTTTGCTCGCGCAAGCTGGACGGCTGCGCGCCGCTGTTCGTGGCGTGCAAGCGCGGCAACGTGGAGATCGTGGAGTACCTCGTGCACGTGTGCGCGGCCGACCTGGAGCAGCGCGGCGTGTACGAGGTGCCGGACGACCACTCCGTGCACTCCGTCACGCCGCTGTGGTGCGCGGCCGTGGCCGGGCGGCTCGAGGTGCTGCGCGTGCTGGCCGACGCGGGCGCCGACGTCAACGCGGGCTCGGACTCGGGCTCCACGCCCGTGCGCTCGGCCTGCTTCATGACGCACCTGGACGTGGTGCGCTTCCTGGTCGCGCGCGGCGCCGACATCCACCGACCCAACCACAACGGCGGCACGTGCCTCATCAACAGCGTGCAGTCCGTGCGCCTGTGCGCCTACCTGCTGGAGCACGGCGCGGCCGTGAACGCGCGCGACACGCAGCTCAAGACCGTGCTGCACTACGCCATCCAGGAGCATCGCGTGGAGACGGCTCGCCTGCTGCTGGACCACGGTGCCGACGCGATGCTGCAGTCGCGCGCGGGCGACGATGCGCTGCGCACGG
This sequence comes from Amphipoea lucens, assembly GCA_947508005.1. Classification (NCBI taxonomy): domain Eukaryota; kingdom Metazoa; phylum Arthropoda; class Insecta; order Lepidoptera; family Noctuidae; genus Amphipoea; species Amphipoea lucens. Next base: position 19,174,591 of record OX382377.1, on the reverse strand, counting down.
CCTGCCTCAAGGGGGCCGCGCTGATCGTGAGTCTGCTGGCCGGCCGCGTGCGCTACTCGGCCGCGCGCATGGCCGACGCCTACGAGCTGCTGGGCAGCACGCAGCTGGACGAGTTCAACGACGTCAGCGCCGCGCTGGCCGCCTGGCGCCGCGCCACGGCCATCCGGTACGGCTCGGGCGTCTACATCCCCAAGCGGCCCGTGCGGGCCCCCGCGCCGGCGCTGGGCGGGACCCGCGAGTGGCGCACGCTGGAAGAGCTGGAGGCCGCGGCCACGGACATGGACGCGCTGCGCACGCAGTCGCTGCTGGTCGTGGCGCGCGTGCTGGGCCCGGACCACAAGGACACGGTGTTCCGCCTCATGTACCGCGGCGCGTCCTACGCCGACGCCTTCCGATACCAGCGCTGCGTGGACCTGTGGTGCTGGGCGCTGCAGCTGCGCATCGAGAAGGACTCGCTGCTGGCGACGGACACGTGCCACACGGCGAGCGCGCTGACGCGGCTCATGCTGGACGCGCACGGCGGGCGGCTGGACCACGGGCGCGGCCTGCCGGTGCTGGGCGACGTGCTGCGCGTGTTCCGCATGCTGGCCGACGAGCTGCCGGCCTGCCGGCGCCTGCTGCAGGTGCGGCCCGTGTTCAAGACGCAGGCCGACACGCTGGACCGCACGCTGCGCTGCGTCACGCACCTGGTGTTCGTCCTGCACGAGCGCGCCACCAGCGCGGCCGAGAAGCGCGCCGTGCAGGCCGCCGTGCGCGCGCTCGTGGCCGCGGACGTGCGCAGCGCGCACACGCACGACACGCTGCTGCACCTGTGCGTGTCGCGCCTCAACGTGATCCGCTCCACGTACTTCGCGGACGAGCAGGACCCGCCGCCCGTGTTCCCGCACGCCGGCGTGGTGGCGCTGCTGCTGGCGTGCGGCGCCGACGTGCGCGTGCGCAACGAGGCGCGCTCCACGCCGCTGCACGTGGCCGCCATCCCGTACAACTTCAGCACGGAGCTGGTGCGCGTGCTGCTGGCGGGCGGCGCGCACCTGGACCAGCCCAACAAGTTCGGCGACTCGCCGGCCGAGCTGGTGGCGCTGAACCGCGGCTCGCGCGTGGCCGTGCTGCAGCACGTGACGCTGGCGTGCCTGGCCGCGCGCGCGCTGCTGCGGGCCAAGCGCCGCGTGCCCGAGCACGTGCTGCCGCGCACGCTGCGCGACTTCGTGGAGCTGCACCGCGCCTGATACTATCGTGTAGACTAACTCCAAATAATATAGGATTTTAATATTAGGTATGATTATGACAAATATGTAATTAAATTAAATTAGTGAAAAAATTACACGTATCCAGTACTCCAGCGTTTTATTTTCGTCTCAGGTACAGTCCACTATTTACAAATTATGATTTTAAAAGTCTAATTCGCATTAATAAATCTAAAAGCTTGGCTAATTCTTCAATCGTCTGATAAAGTGAAGTTTTGTTCCACGAGTATGCGTTATCCGGCGAAATCTAAACTCAAAGCTGGCGATCAATTCGTGTAGTATGCTCATTGAAAATGCTTCTTTGCATAACTCCAGCTTCCTCATAATGTGATAGAATAATTCTACTTATGCCAATATTTAAGGCATAATAGCTGCAATCCAAGTACCCAGTCTTAATTTAGCTGTCACAAAAACTTCGTCAATATGAGTCGTTTAGTGTGTGTGTTAGCTGGAGTGACGTCATCCCAGCTTCCTCATTCAATAGAAGGCAAACCAGTGAGGTTAGGGTTTTGGAATATATTCAGAAAAATAAGGCATAATAGCTGCACAAGGAAAAAACTGAACGATAATACTTAAAAAGTGTTGAAACTACGATAAAAAAACGTGTGTGTAAGCTGGAGTGACGTCACCTATCAAAAAGTACTCTGTGACGTCACCCCAGCTGCTCATGTCGTATCTTCCAAACGAAAGGATATTAATAATAATAATAATTTGATTGATTTGATTTGATATGATTATGTATTATAGCTTAAAAATTAAGGCGTAATAGCTGCCATTGGCAGCAAAATTTTCAAATCTCTGGTCAAAATACTCTATGGCCTCATTTACGGAGACGCGGGGCGTCGCGCGTTGCGTTGAGCGGCGCGGCCCGCACTGAATTCAAATATATGGCGTTGTATGAGTGCGTTTACGGAGAAGCGATTTTAGACGCGTTTGTTTGAATTAGGGCGTTTTTTGCGGCCGAGCCCGCGGATGGCACCGACGCGTCCCACGCGGCGTTTATCGCGGCGGCGCACGCAGCGGCAATTCTCGATGAAGCTATGTCCGAGGCGGAATCTTCTGTCAGTCTTATTTAGAAATCGCGCAACACAGACGTAGTCACCGTCGCAATGGAGTATGATATGATCATGCTGCAAGTTGCGACACGTGCGCTCCCATCTCTCGCCAACATAAAACTAGTCGATTTGATCGAGGCTCGCGTGCGCCGCCGCGATGCCCGCCGCGTGCTTCGCTACACGCTAGAGGACTCGCCGCGGGCGCCGCGGCGGGCACCGCCACGCTTCCCGTCTCGCTTCTCTATGAACATGGTCGTATATTGCTATAAGTTTGTGTTTACGCGTGCGATGATGCGTGCCGCTTCACGCGCCGCCCCACCGTAAACAGAAAAAACGTCCGACGCGCCGCGAGACGCCACGCCACACGCGACGCGAGACGCCCCGCGTCTCCGTAAATGAGGCCTATGAGTTATTAAACCGATAAGTATGTGTAAGCTGGAGTGACGGCACCCCAGCTGCTCATGTCATATCTTCCGAACGAAAGAAGATATGATTATTTATTATAGATCAAAAATTAAGGCATAATAGCTGCCATAGGCAGCAAAATTTTCAAATCTCTAGGCCTTATAGTTTCCACGTAATAAGCAAATAAAAACTGTTCCGCGCCAAAAACATCAATTATTGCTTCGGAGATGGTAAACAGCGGCGTTGCCGTTCCGTGCGCTACAATACTGCAACCAAGTTTGCACTTAGCAGGGATTCTATTAGAAGTCATTTTAACTTGCGCTCAAAATATTTTTAATTTTGTATATTGAGGATATAGAACTAAGAGCCGACTGAACTATGAATGTAATAAAGTAGATTCTTATCAACTTTAGACGACGAGAGAACTAGGTACACTTACAACAAATACATTTTGAATACAATTGGTTTGTGCTTTATTTCTGAGGTTGATTAATTAAACCAGTTCACTTTAGCCACTCAAACCCATAATCCAATATTTTTGTTTCCATATCCAGCAATAACGCCCGGCCACGACTTTTGGCTTAGCGGCAAGCGGCACGGTGTCTTTGTCAAAGGCACTGCTAGCGTTGCCGCTGCGAACGGCTCGTCTATTTGTTTTTATCGCTCGCCGCCCCGCGCTAAGCTGCCGCTGATAGCGGCAAGTTCGTTAGTCCTACACCAACCGGGGGTTGTCCTTGGGTGCACGATGCACTTGCATAGTGCGAACTGGGATAAGGATGCGTTTCCACCGGAAATGAGCGAGGATGCGTAGCGAGGAATGTGTAAAACTATCCAATAACAACGCTAAGGCGCTCCACACACTGCACCGCGCTCCGTCGCGGTGAGCAGATTTTTACATACACAAATTCAACTCCGCGCGCGTGAGCGCGGTGCAGTGTGTGGAGCGCCTAACTTAGTTCAAGCTATGAAAAAGAAGCGATGTTGTTGGTTGGTGCCTCATTTAATTAAAAGCGTCTAACGGGCCTCTGCGACTTGGCTTCGGCCCCCCGTACGCCGTCCAAAGGTCTGGGATCGCAGGGTCCCGAGAAATATCAAAAGGCATAATAATAATAAATCTTTATTGAAATAAATTAGTGTTACAAAAACCTATGAAGCCTCTGAAATCCAACTAGGTGAAAACCTGTATGTCAGATTTCAGTGCCTTCTCCCAATTCATTACATGATATTTTATTTTTTTTATAAGTACCAACTAAGATTTTTAAAGAACAGAAATTACAATATAGTACTTCACGCCTTATTGCCTTACTTTCATCATTTTCTCTTTGTAATATATTTTAACAATAACTCTTCAAATAAAAATAAATAATTAAATCCACGTTAGATTTTTATTACTAACGCTACCTAGGTTCACGCACACAAATACGCATATCGGGACACGTCATTACTACAACCGAGGCTGAGCGGACTTCGTGAGATAGATCATCTGTACCATCTCAAGAATATAATTTAAAAAAGCTGCTATCGAGCACAGTTGTAATACTAAATACACTAGTTACATCGCTACAACATTCTTTTGGTGCGTGGCCAAAGTCGACTCTAACGCACAAATATTGTTTTTTTAATAGTATGTACTATATTTATTAGGTCCTTACATATGAAATTGGCGTTTTTCGTACTGGCCACTTTAATCACGAATTTCTCCTCTTTGGTAAGGAATTCCAAATTCAAATTTGTACAGCTATTTACTCATGTATTTGTGCTTCGATGACCGTCATTCATTTGTTTTTTTTCTTCTGTTTTTTCTGTTTGCGTCACTCATTTTACAAAATGGAAAATTTAAAATATCGCATTATTTACGAGTACGAGTTCCGCCGTGGCACTAGTGCTGCGGAAACGACTCGAAGGGTGAATGATGTGTATGGCGGTCATGTTGCAAAAGAAAACACAGTTCGTTTTTGGTTCCAACGTTTTCGTTCTGGAAATTTCGACCTGCAGAACAAGCCCCGTGGACGGCCTGAGACCCAAGTTGATAATGGAGAATTGAAGGCTATTGTGGAAGCGGACCCATCGCAAACCACGTCCGAGTTAGCTGCAGGCAACCATGATGGAAAAGCTAGCGGCTAAACAACCAAGGCTGGTCAATCGCTCCACGCCACTGCTGCTTCACGACAACGCCAGACCACACACTGCGCAACAGACGGCTACCAAATTAGAAGAGCTTGAATTGGAATGTCTTAGACATCCTCCGTACTCCCCGGACCTTGCTCCAACAGATTACCATTTTTTTCGCAATTTGGATAACTTTTTGCAAGGGAAAAAATTCAACTCCGATGGGGCAGTCCAAATCGCCTTCAAAGATTTTATTGATTCCCGTCCGACTGGTTTTTTTAGTAAAGGGATCAATGAACTACCTATAAGATGGCAAAAGTGCATTGAAAACAATGGTTCATACTTTGATTAATTAAATATATTATATTAAAAAATATTCGACTTTTTGTTCCTTCCATACAAAACGCCAATTTCATATGTAAGGACCTAATATATAATTTATAGCATGGAATGGGGTTAAAAACTGAAAGCTCGTCGATAAGTGGCAGCACTGGTGTCCGTCCGCAAACCGCCATTGTTATAAGTAGCTTTTTGCAAAAAAAAAAAAATAGAGTTCGCGCAAAAACCGTTATCGTTAGGCACCGCTGGTACGAATATAAAGGGGAATTTTATTGTTATGGCAGCCTTAAAATTTACTTGTCAAATAAGCAACGCGATTTCTAATTCTGGAAAACAGGCCGTAGGCCCGTTTTTCTCTTTCTTCTTCACAAGCACGTTTGACCTTTGGAGATAATATCCCTGCCAGCACTTTTAACCTCTTTCGGCGTAATAATGGCGAATATTTACTTTGGGAACGAATAGCTGATCAACACCAGTCTATCAAAAAGTACTCTGTGTCAACACCTGACATAAACGTCAAGAAAGCGGCAAACGATTAGTTCTGATTTCGGCCGCGCACAGAATTTTTCGCACACTAGTGACATCTAGCTGTCAAATTGTTGGACACGTGATATTATAATAGCGACATCTGAAATGAGCAAGGGGCAGTATTTATCCCCAATATAATGAAATAGTTAACATTTGTGAAATTGTATTGACAAAACAAGTTGGCGGCATTAGTTCCAATTTTGCCCAGGTGCCAAAATAACCTTGTAGCTACCGCGACTTGAGATCATCCAAAGAACAAAGGTACACCATGTTTCAGTCTGTTATGTAACAGGCTGACCCATTAGAAGCAGAACGCTCGCGGCGCGACTCGCAGCGCGGCCAGCGCCGCCAGCGCCGCCAGCGCCGCCAGCCAGTTCGCGCGCGCGGGCGCGGGCGCGGCGCTGGGCGCGCGGCCGATGTTGCGGCGGTGCTTGTCCACGACGTAGATGCGGCCGCCCATGCCGGCGTGCGAGAACGAGTGGTAGTACACGCGGTCGGGCCACGTGCTGTTGGGCGTCACCAGCAGCTCGGCCGGCGCCGCGGCCGGGCAGCGCCACTCCAGCGAGCGGTTGTAGGCGCGGAACGTGGCGTAGTCGTCGTCGCGCCGGCGGTCGGCTCCGGCCGCGTGGCGCGCCACGCACAGCGGGCCGGCCGCCGTGGGCGCCAGGCGGCCGCGCCGCGTGTAGTGCACGCCGGCCAGCACCTTGGCTGCGCGCTGCGCCGCCTCGCCGAGGCGCTCCAGGCCGCCCACGGGCTCCGCCGTCACGATCAGCGGGTGGTACTCCGTGGCCGAGTGCGGGTCGTTGCCGCCGTATACCTGATGCGGCACATTACGACGTTAGATCGTCATCGACACGCTAAGAAAATTTAAGCTAGCAGAGACGAGGATACCTTGAAGGAGTAGTGCAGCCCGCGTCGCAGTTGCAGGTCAGGCGCGAGCTGTCCGTTGACGTACCAGGCGAGGGGCGGCGAGTTTTTGAGGGGCCTACCCGCCAGGCCCCGCGCCCCGCCCGCGGGCCCCAGACGGAACGTGAACACGCGCAGCGCCGGGTCGAACAGCTCCGCCACCTCCCACACCGGCGGCGCTGAACGGGCCCCGCTGCACAGAGCACACAGTACGAAATTACTACTTGTGTTGTACCGGTATGTGTGGGACACATAATGGCCGCACCGCGCTGCTTGTGCTTCGCCTTGTTATCGAACGGGACGCGCCGAGCGTACCTATAGTCTGTTCCAAAAGTGTCTGATGAAATTGTAAACCAAACCCAGTTCAGGCTAAATTGTTACGCAATAACTCACTAAAGGGAATTAGTAACACATTTATCTGTTTCGTGAAGGCTTCAACTTTGTATAAAGCGACGGATAAGAAGCACATATTTTGAGATGTCTCCGTGAGCAGCAGGTGTAATACCGGAAACGATGTCCGAAGCACTAAATATCAATTTTCGAGCTGAGAGAATCCGCATGATGAGGCCTATCCTCCGACTTACGCAGCTCCAAGCCACTCTAGAATCCAAAAAAGTCCAACTGGAACTTCAAAATCGATTCGCCCTGCTGGAAATCACAGGCATTGTCGACGAGAAAGCCAACATGGTAGTCAAAATACTACGTGACGTGTCCAGCAGACTCCCCGTCGGCGTCGCAGCGAAAAAATAACTTTCCTCGGAAACTCTCGGACATATGAGGGAAAATTGAGAGTTGGCATCCACGCACCCGTCTTCGTCAGATAAGCCTTCAACCTAAAAATTAGAAAGCTGATGCTATGTGATCTTCGGTGCTCCAACACCCGTGACATCGAAGTCTCGATTGAGCAGAACCGAGGCTGAAAAGTGTTCGCTAAGCAATTAGGTAGATCCCATCTGAAGAAACTAAGAACTGCGGATGGTAAAAGTAACTTCGGAGTCCGAGATACTTAAGAGCGGCGTAAAAGAGTTAAGAAAATTTTCGAAAAATAGTGTTACAGCCAAATTAGACCGATTAATTTTCCATAGAAACAAAGATTTCCAGTTATCTTTTTTTAAATACTTAAAGACATTTCGAAAATGTTCCTTATTAACTTTTTAGACCTTCGTATCCTGCTTATGCGTATGAAGTTTCATTAAAATCGGTTCATTTATTTCGAAAAACAAGGGCTTAAAAGTTTGTATGAAATGCCGTATGTAGTAAACTAAACGCTCTTAAGGGACTCGAGGATTTTTAAAGCACTTAAAACTCAACGCGGACGGCGAAACCAGCGGGACATCCCGGACGTCGAATTGTCGACCAGTGAGAACAACAAGGGCCGAGGAGATGACTGAATAACGACAGAGCTCCTTAAAGCTGACAGAAGGATCCAGTTGGTTTGGGCAGCGTTTAGAAAACTTCGTTAAGACTACCGTCGCCAATCCAGCAAAATTTGAAGACTAAGGTCTTCAACCGTGTATCGGCAAGCGAAGTGTGGGACGCCCCCCAGCTAGATGCACCGACGACCTCAACTACCGAGATGAGACTAAGTATTACCAAAATGAAGTAAGTACTCAATACAATACAATGATGTAGATACAATGTTAATGTAATAAATAATCCTTACATAGTCTAAAACAATGTCGCCGAAATGTCTGTACGCGCATAACTTAATAATAATTATTTTTTTGTTGAGTTCGGTATTGCCAGGACAAGGTTTGTAAGAAAGAAAATATCAAAATTTCCAGAAAAACATTGCACTCGTGCGAAGCTGGGGTCGACCACTAGTTGTATTACAATCATTCATTAAAAAAAAAAAAAATTGGCGTTACTAAAACTTTTTACTTACCAGTAACATCAAATTCTACTTATGGCTTATCCTGATCGTATAATTAGCATGAGTAAGGTCGACATTGCCTGCGATTTAATTTCGATACTATAGACTATTTCAACCTTAACAAAAAACATAACCTTAACCGGTAGTGACGTAAATTGATCGATAACGTAGTCTCCCTAATCTCTATTTTTGACAAGTAAAAGTAAGTTTTGGCGGTTTGGTGTTTGCGCGCCTAACGTAGGTATACCTGTACCAAGTCAAAAATATAGACCAAGTCGAACGAAGAAAAAATAGATCTCACTACAGCTATCTAGTACTATCCAGATGCATGCAGCAGACAGACAAGAAGTGCACTCACACGGTGAAGCGGATGCAGTCACGGTTGGGCGGGTCGCTAGCCAGGTGCAGCTGCACGTCGGCGCGCGGGTACAGGCGGTGGAAGGCGGGCTCGCGCTCGTGGTCCAGTCGGCCCAGCGCCCACACCGCCCACATGTTGCGGTCCGTCACCCACGCGCGGTCCATGGCCTCGGCTGCGGACACACACACGCTACACACTGCGCCCGCCGCGACGGGTCGGGCGCGGCGCTGTGCTGACTACTCACGGGCGGCCAGCGAGCGGCGGTAGGACACGACGGTGAGGCCGTTCTCTCGGCGCCCGCTGAACACTTGGTTGGAGTCCAGCCCTCCCACGCGGTCGTCGCGGCACACGCCGCGCCACGCGCCCAGCACTTGCACGCACTGTATACACACAGATAGGTTAGAGTTCCTCTGCGGTGAGGTGCCGCTAGGGTGCTGTGTGAGCGGGAGCGAGACTGACGGGCGCGCTGGCGGTGATGTTGTAGTCCGTGGCGAGGCCGCGCTGCATGGCCGAGTTGTACTGCGCCACGGCCACGTCGGCACCCAGCATGCGCGAGCCGCTGTCGCTGCCCGACACGCCGAACGCCATGTACTCGTCCTCGTCCATCTGCGCACACATCACACGAGTCAGACCCGTCAAGATCACTCGAGACGACGAACAATACGTTCGCTCCGTGCCGTACCTGCGCCGCCATCTCGATGGTGATCTGGTTGCCGAAGACCTCCCAAGAGACTTGGAAGTCGCGGTGCAGCTGCTTGCAGTGCGGCAGCTTCGACTGGTAGGCGTGCGGCTCCACGGGCGCGGGCGGCACGTTGAGCGCTTCGGGCACCAGCACGCTGGCCAGCGAGGTCGCGCGCGCGCGGTCCCACAGCGCCACCCACTTCACGTCGAACACCGTGGAGCCGCCCGGCAGCTGCAGGCGTACGTCCTCGCCCGCGTACGCGCGGATCGGCTCCAGGCTGCGAGTGCGGCGAGTGTTGTCACATGCTGCCATTTCATTTGGCTTATTTGTCTAAATAACCGCGTTACTTGGGTAATTCAACAAAATATACCCTAAACTGATTGGAATAAAGTTAATTCAGCCTAATTACGCCAATATTTGCACAAATACGCCAAGTTTGGTGCCAGCATTATACACACGAACGAACACATGTTGATGCGAGAGAGCAGAATTCAATACCGATTGATTGCATGTACTTACTAGCCGTACTCGTCGGGTATCTTCATGCCTCTGGAGGAGGGCTGCGGGCCGACGCCCGTCCAAAAGTACACCTCCTCTCCGCTGCCGTCGTACCGCAACTCTGGGATGCTGCACATGTGGGACGATTAGATTAGTCTCTCCATGTGCCACAAGTCGTGGTATGTGAACGTGCTTAGGGCCTTACAGGATGGTAGTGGCGTCCAGGAAGCGCACCGGCTTGCTGGAGACGGCGGGCGAGCCTGCCAACGGGCCCACGGCTTGCTCGGCCGGCGCCTCGAACTCGTCCGGCACGAACACGTCGCCGAACGCGTTCTGGCTGCCGATGTCGTACACCGCCAGCCACTTGATGCGCGAGATGCGCTTGCCCTCCGGCACGGCGAGCCGCACCTCGGCGTTGTAGTACCGCTCTAGGATATTCGTTCTGGAAAATAATACACATACCTAGATAAATGTTACACCTACTTCACACGGGTGCTATGGTGCTACCTAGGTACTGATAATCAAAGACTACAATATAATATGACATACATTCAGTCAAAAAAGTATCGGGAATGGATGGTTTGTTTATGGTTTCAAATTCTATTTTGTTTTTTTTTTGTTGTTTCATTGGCACAACTGTTTTCCACTTGGGCGCGGAGTTTGAGTTGCATTTGTCATTTAGATTAAATACAATGAAGTCACAGAGTACTTTTTGATAGACAGTGCTGTTTTTTAGTTAGATCATAATCTAGCATTATCTAGTGTGTATTGCGAATTTCAAAATGGACACCGAAAGACACGACACCAAAAGACCTGAATTTTCTCCAAAAACTCAATCGCATAAGAGTCGCTGAAGACATGCTAGAACGAGTCAATTCCGACCCAAGATTCATGAAATGCATTGTTACTGGTAACGAGACGTGGGTTTACGAGTTTGTCATGCTAACTACTTAGTCAACAAGCTTCGGAGTGACGCCTTCCAACTGAACCGAAACCGAAAAAACCACGCCAAAGTTGATGAAAAGTCAGTCATGTTGACTGTTTTCCTTGACTATCTCGCTGCACTCGGAATTCTTACCGGAAGAACAAATGATAAGTAAAGTATATTATTTGAGCATTCGAAGAAAAAGGCCAGATTTGTGGAAATAAAATTGTTGGATTTTGCACCATGATAGTGCGCCTTTGCACAAGGCCATCATTGTGAACGAATTTTTGACCAAAAACTCAACAAATACATTGAGCAAACACCTTATTCACCAGATTTGGCTCCAGCCGACTAATATCTTTTTCCTATACCCAAATTACCACTTCATGGCACCTGTTTTCATTCAGTAGAAGACATAGAGGTGAATTCACGGCGAGAACTAAACTCAATTCTGGAAAAAGCGTTTAAAAAATGTCTTGATGATGAGATTATTTGTTGGCGTTAGTACATTGTTTCTGAATGCACATAAACCTTTGGAACTGAATGATGATGAAAACCACATCCTGTTTGTATTCCTTGAAACAAAGCATGTGTACAATTAATTCTGACAAAGCAATATAGTGCCAGAGCTACTCACCTGCCATATTCATTGGGCACAATGAAGCCTTGTGGACCTGGCCGGCCGGCGTCTCCGGCCCAGAAGAATGTGTCATCCCCGGTGCCGTCATAGTTAAAGTTCTCCAGCAGTATTGTAAAGTCGTCTACTGCATAAACGTCCCCAGATACCTAAAATTAATCAAACAGATCTTTTATGCAGGTCTGATTAATTTTGAAATTAAAACTGTCATGTTGGTCTAGTGGGGTCCGAGGTTTGATTCCCATTATGAACAGTGTTATTGGGTACACCTAGACCGCCACTGCTGAGAGATGGCATTCATGACACATCTCAGTTGGACATGATTAGTAACTGACTATTATAAAAATAAAAATTACAATATAGCCCTAAACTATTTTATTTTAGGATGTTGTTATAATCTGAATTTTATTAAAATTTATCAGTATAGTAGTGGATATACACATGTTTACTGTATCGATGAATGTATTTGTTTGTATGTACCCAACAGGTGTCAGGAACATGTTCTCTTGGTGGTTGTACATTACAATATACTGTTGGATTAGTATTGGCACGGAGTCTGAATTTGTGCCTGGCAATAGACTGTTACATAGGAGTCACTTGTAACTGGCAGAATGTGGGTGTACTCTACATCTCTGCCTACCCTGCCTATAAAACAGGCGTGATAATATTTTGTTATGTCTAATATGATTCTTAAAAAGGTCAACATGGAGTTTATTTTATATCTACTTTAAATAATTACCTACTCTTTTTTTATCATGCTCCTTAAAGCTTTAGAGGCTCTATTTCCATCATCACACTTACATTCACCAAATAAAACCAAAAAAAATAAATTTTGAAGTGTGTAAATTAAATATTGTGAACAAGGTGTGAACTATGGGAATTTGTACAAATAACTGGTTAGTATTGTGTCACGAACCTGGTGGTGGTAGGAGTTGAGTTTCCCGATGAACCTGCCGCGATATGGGCCGTCCTCGTCCTGCGACCGACAGTCTGCAACGATACACAGCGCTCGGTTACAATACATTAGAAAGTTTTCATTAACGCGCAGCGAATTTACTTCCAATTGCTAATCTTTACCTTTTGCGACTGCTATAAGCAGCAGAAAACATATTTTTAACATTTTACACTCACTTTATTAACTTTAAGCTATTTTTTAAAACTTTCTAACTAACAATAAAGGTCACAACACTCACAACATTTGAAGTATATCGCATACCACCAGCTTCCGGTAACTTGACAAATCACTGAACTGGTTTTGTTGTCATTTAATCAAAAGTGATTCAAGGACGCAGTTCTATTGGTTGTGCACCGCTCCGCGGTCTCCGCGACCAATCACAAGTGACTAACTTGGGTAACTTTCACTTTTTGTTCTCTTCGGAATGTTCGTTCTGTATCACGCACAGAGTACTTTTGGTATCACGCAAAGAGTACTTTTTGATGTATCACGTTCAGGAACGACCGACGTTGCTAACTGTACTTATTATTAAATTTTGGTGAAAACACTAGAATCTGTAATACAGTACACACTGTATTACTTCATGGGGTGGAGCACCAAAAACTTACTGCCTTTTGAAAGAGCACAGAGAGCAATTTTAAAAGTATCTTTCCATCCCTTTATCCTACAGGATCTGCTATACAAATCCTGTAACGTGCTGAGTGTTCGCCAGCTTTCATAACGCACTTGGTATCAAAACAGCACATCTCCTATATCATTGAAAGTACTAACAAGACAGAATGATATTGTATGTGATGCGAGTCAAGTGCATCCACTAAATAAGTATGTCTTTGTAAACAGATTTTATACATTTTTAGGCCCATTTCTATACAATAAATTAAATAGGAAATTAAGTAGGTATCTACACCTAAATTAAATAATTACGGGTTATTGTACATTCGTCACAAAGTAAATTCGTCACGAAAAAAAGTATGTGTAAACTCGCCACAAATCTATTTTTATTAAAGAAAATCCGCCATATTGTTTATTTCCGTACAGACAGCAGAAAAATCAAACAATAAAGAATAAAACGTTATTTCTTTATTTTTCATAATCATAGAAATTCACATAAAAATCACAGTTCTACTTACAGCTAAAATATACGGTAATATTATTGTCTGGTTTTTAAGCCCGCGTTGTCAAGGACAGCGTGACCTGCGTGACACGCCTAATCCTAAATAAACATGTATTGCAAGTGATGAGCTGATTTGCTTACAATATTATAATTATAAGAAAAATAGTAAAAATATACTTAATTAAATCACAGTAATAATCACATTTTTTTTGGTAATTTGCATCTACATAAAAAATCACAGTTTTACTTACAACTGTACAAGGTGTCATTTAAATGGTGTCGGATATAATATCTATTTATTGCAATAGGCTTATTTGTCTGCAACATTACAAATTATAAAAAAACAATAGAAAGATAATTAAATCACAGTAATAATCACATTATTTTTTGGTAATTTGCATCTACAGCGAGCGAGCGAGCGAGCGCGTGATAGCATGTGCAGGAGCGCAGGAGAAGAAAAATTTAAAATCATTTTCATTTCGAGCGCTAAAAATCAATAACTTTGTTTTCTACCAGTACTTTATGCAGAAAATATGTACCTATGCAGACTTGTGACGAATTTACACATATTTTTTATGCATGTGACGAATACACTTTCAATGTATGGAGTTTACAAAATGTGACGAATTTACTTTGTGACGAATGTACAATAACCCATAATTACGACTGTAAAAGATCTGTAATTTTTACTGAGACAGAGGATTTACTCGTTGCCTGTAAATAAAACATGTTAGTCTTTTAAGTTCATATTAGTTTTTAATTATTAGTCTTCTCCGTTTTTAATTTTAAGTATATTTATTTTAAAACTCTAAGCACCCTTCTAGCCTGAAACACAGGTTCTACCTAGTTCAGGCAAATGAGCAACTGTATATTTAAAGTTATGTTATTTTATCGTTTGTTACAAATAAACGATATTATTACTTATTTTCGTTATTTCAGTAGGTAGGGTGGACGTACCAGTCCCAAACCAGTCGCCTGTAGTTGACCATTTGCATCAAAAAGTCAACATTTTAAGAATTCGCGCCAATATCTATAGGTTTTTTAAATCTGGGTTACCTTATTACATCCTTGAGAATCTACTACTGTGAATTTCAGGTGAATTAATAAAAAAATATAGCTTTCTTTTTAATTTTTGTCGCTACGTGTCTTGTTCACTCGCCGTTCGGCCGCCATTGCTATAAGGAGCGCTCAATGAAAGGTAAAGTTCAATTAATTTAAAATGTAGTATTTTTTAAGTAAATTGTAAATGTTTTGTGAAATATAGTTAATATATTTATCAGTGTAATGATTGCAGATATAAATTTGAACAAATTTTTTGTTTTTAATAGGTTTCTGAGACTGGTTAACTACTGGAACGCATGTTGTATAGGTTGCCTATAGTTGACCATGTGGTTTACTACTGGTTATTTCTTAAATTTGCGTATTTTGTCATTATTATTGATGTTTCAACAATTCCCTTTGATTATATTGATGAACAATACAAAATTGATGATTTTAATTAACATATTCCAGTAGTTGACCAGTGGTTTGGGATAGGTACATTCATAGTGTTCGTGGAGTTGACCAGACATTGTATGTTTTGGGCGTCCTGCTAAAATGGAATTGATTTTTTTTTTCAATGTACTTATTCAGGGTGTAAAGAGTGAACCTTTCAGGTTTACCTTTTCTATGGAAGATTTTATTTTAGAATACTTACTTAACTTCAAATAATGATTACTTTGTTTTAGCCACGAAATGCCACCCAAGAAAAAAAATTTCAAGTATGACCAAGAAGATGTAAAAAAGCAATGGAAGAAATTCAAGTGACTGGGAAAATTATGAAAACCTGTTGGATTCTAATTGACCAAATTTCTATAATAGATTTTCAACTTTATTGGCTAAAGCATAAAGTTCAAAGTTGATTGGGAAAAATTGACAGTTTCGGGTAGCTTGATGTGCTGGCGTCTGTACAAAAGTTAGATCTCAATAAACGTTGATTTTAAAATTTAATAAATGGCCTTTTATTTTATTAATATATAAGTCAATACGTTGGTCAATTACTGGCTCAATCTTGGTCAATAACCGGGTATATGTTGGTCCAACTAAGGAACAGTCCAACTTTTAGGATTTAACTCAAAATTACAGCAATTCCTAAATACTTATGCTGCAATGATTTTAAATCCTCATTTTGTCTTTAAGCAAACTTTAAAAATAACATAGAACTAAGGTCTTCCGTCAAAATCTGTTAAAATGACAGTTAATTAAAGTCAAAATATCTTCTTAACTGGTTTGGGATTGGTACGTTCACCCTACTTAAATACATATAAATTATATTTTTAAATATTAGAATATAAAAACATTTAAAAATATAAAAATAGTAGCCCACCGGTATCGGGAACAGGGTCCAAGCTACCGTCGGTCAGGGCTCCAGAGAGAGGAACCTCCTGATAATGCGATCGAGCCGTGTCAGAAGTACTGCTTTCTGAATCAAGCTCTTGATCCAACTGCCCAACGAGAGCCTCCTCAAGTGTTGGTCGAGGCGATTAATCCATTGGCTGTCACGACTATCGGCACAATGATTGCTGAGTCCACATCCCACATATCGACAACCCCACTAGCCAAGTCAAGATCCTTGATTTGTTTATCTTTCTCGGCTTTCACGAGCGAGGTTCTCATCATATGGGACGGTTGTGTCAAAAATCATTGCGCGCCGTCACAGAAAACTTAATAGTACTAGCCGTTCTAATCGATCCATCACCACTATATCAGGCTTATTGGCAACAATAGTCCCGTCAGTGATGATGGATCGATACCAGTACAATGTGATATTTCCATTTTTGAGAACTGGGTCGGGCACAAACCTGTAGTACGGCCATCTCCGAATCCAAAAGGCTGTATTTCAGAGCAAGTTGCTGATGGATTATCCTGGCTACAAGGTTGTGTCTATGCAAGTATTCTCCGTTAGCTAGACGAGAACACTCGGAGATAATTTGCCTGATTGATTCTCCCGGCCGGTGGCATGCCCGACAGATGTCCGTCTATCTCGTCGTGTCTCCGGTAATTGTTCGTCATCATAACTTCGTCCATAATTGCACACACAAAACCTTCGGTTTCTCCAAAGAGGTCACCGAAACGCAGCCAGGTTACGGACGCTAATAGATCTACATCGGGTCCATGTAGGGCCCGAAAAAACCGTCCGTGAAGGTCCTTACTCTGCCATACCTCCATGCGAATATCAGTAGTGTTCAGTGGCGAAGGGTGAATTATGACAGAGGTAAGCCGGAGCAAAAAAAAAAATGCCAAAAAAAAAATTAATTATGAATTGACTATAGTGTGGTTATGTTCTGAATTTTCGAACGGAAGCCGGTAGGAATCGAGTTGTATGGTACCTTCGCCACTGTTAAGCACTACTGGCTTGCGCCAGTTCTCTTTAGCCAAGTAGAGCGGGGTGAGGCCCTTAATTGTCCACCGCAACTACATCTCGATGCATCCCCACGTCGGTTTCTAGGAAATATTCCCTGAGACTGCATATCTCGCGATTGTGGAGGGTCTTAGAATTTAAAAACCCTCGACCTCTACACTTTCGCGGGATATACAGCCTCATTACCGATGACCGTGGGTGATGCATTCGATTTGCAGTCAACAGCGTAGGTACAGACCCTCCTATCCAGGGCGTCAAGTTCGGTCTGAGTCCATTTGAGTATGCCGAAAGAGTACATCAAAACCGGCA
Source organism: Amphipoea lucens (assembly GCA_947508005.1). NCBI lineage: Eukaryota > Metazoa > Arthropoda > Insecta > Lepidoptera > Noctuidae > Amphipoea > Amphipoea lucens. Next base: position 19,157,254 of record OX382377.1, on the reverse strand, counting down.
TGAGCCAATCGTTGAAGGCGCGCACCTTGTTTCCGCCTGATAGAACTTAGAAGACTTTAAGTACTTTTTTCAGGCGGCCAAAGAAGCGCTCCTTTAACGATTGCTTCATGTCAGTAACATTGATGCCTAATCCTTCCGACATACCCAAATACTTCTAGGTTTCGGATGCGGAGAGGGCTCTAAGGTTTGTGGAATCCGAGAGTCGGGTTCCCACGGATTCAACAATTTCCCCTCGGTTTACATGCATGAACGCACATTTGTCCACCCCAAATTCCATCCTGATGGCGCTACTGAAAGTTTGAGTTACTTTCAGCAGCTCCATCAGTTGCAAATCGTTGGGGGCAAATAGTTTTAGGTCATCCATGTAGTGGAGGTGCGATATAACCTGACCACCTCTCCTCAGCCGATAGCCTAGACCTGAATCCTCCAGCAGTGTGCTTAGAGGATTCTAGGCTAAGCAGAACCGAAGCGGACTCAAACTATCACCCTGAAATATGCCTCGCTCAATCCTTATCGGTTCGCTAGCTAATCCTCTGAATATTTTGACATCCTGGATAGCGAAGGACCGTCCTCCATTGCCCCATACACGACATCAGGAAGGTACGCGGAGTTGCATCTTTATGTACAGTCAACAAAAGAGATAAGTATGCAGGATCGTTGGATATAGTTTAAGTTTAGTAAGAAACCGATGGATGTTCTTGAATGAAATTTAATTTTATGAATAGAAAACAAACAGCTCATTTATCAAATTAAATTTCAGTCGACAACATCCATCGGTTTCTTACTAAACTTAACCTATATCCGACGATCCTGCATACTTATCTCTTTTGTTGACTGTACGTTATCATTACTGTAGTTGTTTATAACTAAACTAGCAGAGCCCTGCGGTTTCACCTGCATATGTGTCGATCCTGTGGGCATATCGGGATAAAAACTATGCTATGTCCTTTCCCGGGACTTATCTTAATCGGTTCAGCGATTTAAGCGTGAAGAGGTAACAGACAGACAGACACACGCACTTTCGCATTTATAATATTAAGTATGGATTAGGAGGAGAACACTCTGGGGCTCTCCTCTATAAAAGTACTCTGTGGGGACTGTAGGGAGTGAAGAGATTAGTTATGCACATAGATATCCGAGTTATGCAAGTAGGTACTTAATATAAATATTATAATGATTACACTGATAAGTTACTGTCTACTAGCTAATGATGCTGTCGGTGATAAAGGCTAAGGCCAACGTGCCTTCTAAACTATCCAGAAGAATCTATGTTACATTACTATTAGTATTCTGTGGTTACATGGTGCGCGCTGTGCCTGTGCGCTAAATAGAGCCGCGCTCCTGTGTTGTGCTATATGATGAATGCTAGGCGCAACGTGCATAACCACTAACCTCAATCTCAATGTTAACATTGTTATAGTACTCAGTTTAAGTATATATTATATATGTACAGTCGAACAAGCTATTTGGTAACAGGTAAAAGTATTCATCTTTACGTTACGATGCCAATATTCAGTTTTATTGTGTAAGTAACATTTTTTATAGTTTATGGAATCCTTATAAGAATTTACTTGTCGGCACACTCACAACATTGCTTAACTAAAAGTATTTGCTAGTAAGCTACCTGTATACCAAATAGCTAATTCGACTATACGTGTATATGTAACCAGAGCATGTTCTAACTGTAAGATGCTATCGACCCACTGTCAACTTTAGCTATGCGGTGCGGACCGGAGCATTACGTGACGCGTTTGCTAGGTAGACCTGGATGTTGAATGAAAAGCAAGCTCGGCGCCTGTAACTCAGAGACAGGTGAGTGGTGGCGGCCTGGCGGGTGTGAGCTGCGGCGTGTCGCACCTCTGTCAGGCTCCATGGTGCACCCCGCGAGTCCACAGTCCTCCGGCCCCGAGAGCCACAAGACCAGCCAGGACAGTAACACGTGAATATTATGTATTCTATTGAATGACAGTTGCTCACGGCCTGCGAGCTTTACTTCTTAAAGAACAAATAATAGCGGAGTTTTGTGCTGGTTGCTCTGTGAGCAATAATAGTAAGTCCTATACTTATTTGCAGTTCGTTCAGACGAATCTATTTAGTTTTATTTGAATTCCCACTGCAACCCATTTTATGGGAAACGCTAAGCAGACGTACATTAGCTACTTATACAGGGTGAATTTTTCAAGTGGGCGTGGATGGCCAAATCCGAAACTATGAGGACTAGCGAAAAGTACTCAAAGGAGTCCCGGGCTCGATTTTGATGAAAACTAAAACTGCATCATTGGATTTTTGATAAATCAATATTTCTAGCCAGGAATCGAACCTGTTGATTTTGAAAAAAAAAACACTGTTTTATTACACCATTCGATAGTGTCGCTAATAAGGATCGAATTCTGGGAAGTAATGACATACGACAAACTAAAGGAAAGAGCTCATTTTTAACAAAATACTTTTTTATTATTATTTATGTTACCTACCTCATCATCATCTGCCTAGGTTTTTCCCAACTATGTTGGGGTCGGCTTCCAGTCTAACCGGATGCAGCTGAAATCCAGTATTTTACATGGAGCGACTGCCTATCTGACCTCCACAACCCAGGTACTGGGTAAGGGCAATACGATACCCCTTCCCCTTGGTAAGACTGGTTATCAGACTTTTGAGTTTCTGACTACCCATAACGACTGTCAAAGATCCAGGATTGACAGCCGGGACCAACAGATTAACGTGCTTTCCGAGGCATGGAGGGGTCTCGCTCGGTATGTAAAGATGGTCACCCATCCACAGACCAACCGCGGCAAGTGCGGCTGATGGATTGACCTGTGCGGCTGTTATTATTTAGCCGGGCCCGGGTTATGTTACCTACCTATTAAACGTTAGAATAGAATACTCTTTATTATGTACACCATATAAATTACAGACATAAATAAAGAAACTTTACAATGGGTGACACAATTTAATGGGCGGTCTTATCGCTAAGAGCGATCTTTTAAAGACAACCTTTGGATGGATTAAAAAGGGGAAGGACAGACAAATACTGTAGGTAGTCTGTGGTGTACCATTTACACAATACAATAAATACATACATAAAGTATATTGTTCAAAATGATGACCATTATTAACCCCCGACGCAAAAACGACGGGGTGTTATAAGTTTGACGTGTCTGTGTGTGTGTGTGAAAACGCCAAACAGATGAGGCTTAAACCCAACAATAATGAATGTAGCTATTGTAGAAACATAACTGCTGTTAACTTCCAATTTTCATTAGCCGTCCCCCGACGTGAGGACGCTTGGATCAAAATATTTCCTGCAACTTATATTAAACTTAAAGGGCTAATACATATTATTATTTTACTTTTTAGAGGTTTTTGTTTGAGTCGGGGGTTTTTTAAATTTTTAATTTAACTATTTTTCAATACATAGCTGGATTCGACGTCTCAAGGATTGTACTGCATTCAGCAATACAATATTATTGATTCCATTAGAATAGAATATTTTAAATTTGAATTTAGAACATAACGTTGTGAAGGTGACTGCGCTGCGGGTGTGTTAATAAAAATATTGAGCATCATTTTGAACAAGGTACGTAATGTAGGTACGAATGAATACTTTAAAATAAGAAGAAGTATATTAAAATTCAACATTAATTTCCTTAAGTTTGCCGTATGTCATTACTTCCTAGAATTTGATCCTTATTAGCGACACCAACCCGCACTGGGCCCGCGTGGTGGATTACGGCTCACTCCCTCTCACAGAGAGGAGGCCTGTGTCCCAGCAGTGGGAACGTTATAGGCTGATTATGTTATGTTATGTTAGCGACTCTATCGAATGGTGTAATAATACAGTGTGTTTTTTTTTTCAAATCAACAGGTTCGAATTCTGGCTAGAATGATTGATTTTTAAAAAATCCAATGATGCAGTTTTAGTTTTCATCAAAATCGAGCCCGCGACTCCTTTGAGTACTTTTCGCTATTCCTCATAGTTTCGAATTTGGCCATCCACGCCCACTTGGAAAATTCACCCTGTATACGCCTATAGATATAAGGTACCATCCTTATATGCCCCATAGTTGGAACAAATACATAGTAGGTATGTAATTAATCTCGTGTCAAAACGAAAGAGTGACTATACGGAGGGTGAAACATATGTAGGTACACTAGATTTCAGTTTTGATGTAATGTTCGGTTGCTCGTCTCCTGTTTGGCCAGTTATGGCAAGAATCGTTTGTCATTTGAGTGCTTTTGACTAGGCTTGTATCAAGCGAGTAAATAATAGGTAATGTTTTATGAATCAAATATTGTATTTCGCAAGTGTCGCAACATGCAAGCAGCAACCGGAGTTTACCGGAGTACGTTTAGATTCTCTTAATGACTTTGTGATGGTAGTTCGACCGCTAGTCCAGGTGGATCCGGTTGCCCACACCACTAAAGTTGATACGTATCTACAGGCACAGGGACAGCTCCTACAGGCAAGCTGGTTGATTAATTTTTGTCAGTTGTGGTTGCATGCGGGATGCATGTGGAACTTGAACTCCGAGTGAAGCACATCAGAACTTTAACTAGTTAGGAAGTTTTGTCAGTTGTGGTTGTGGCTTAGTAGGCGTTTCGGCTGCTGAGTTTCGTCCGATCCGGTTGAAACAGGAATTTCATTATTATTAATATTTTTGAGTGGTGTTTCGGACGAATTCTTTTTAGAGGCAAAGTAACGTTAGAAACATAATTAAATAATACGTATTTTACTTTGTGACCGTGGAAACTAAAATCACTCAATTCAATCAATCAATTCTTGATTATGAAATGGCAGCAATTCAAGCTATTGAATCCGTTTTACCTGAAGTACCCGTTAGTGGTTGTTACGTCTATTTTTCAAGATGCTGCAAATTAACAACATCCAAGCTTACTCAAAAGCATATAAAACGATGTGTAGCTTTATCCCACTTACCTCGAAAAGCTATTGATGATGCTTGCTTGTACAACAGAATACTTAATAGTTGTTACTTACTACGTAGTTGTACGTAATGTCGAAGTGTCCTAATGATGGCAATGTGACGACATTCAACGATTATTTTGTAAATACGTGGCTTGTAGAAATATCATTTTTTTTGCAATAGATGGTCTTGTTATAATCAACAGAATCGAACCACAAAAATGGTTGAATGTTGGCATGAAACTGTCAATAAAAACCGCGAAATGTGGCACAATTTTTAACTTTATTACAAGAAGAAGCTAATTATTTTGAAATCTTAACTATGCAAGTGCAAAGAAAGGGAGGGCATTATCATAGACAGACATATAAAAATTCGTGAAACAATTGAATTTGATGAGCACATTTCTAGTCGGTAGGTATATGATTGTTTTTTAATGAAAATAGTTGATTATTGTTTTGATCGTATTGAACAGACTGATTGTTTTAAATCCATACTACCTATATACTATACTTACTAATATTATAAATTCGAAAGTAATTCTGACTGTCTGTATGTTACCTTTTCACGCCTAAACCACTGAACCGATTTAGATCTAATTTGGTATAGAGATAATTTGAGTCCCGGGAAAGGACATAGGATAGTTTTTATATAGAATCTATATAATGTGAAAGTTTGTGAAGATGTTTGGTACTCAATCACGCAAAAACTACTGAACGGATTTGGATGAAATTTGGTACACAGATAGTTTATAACCAGGATTAACACATAGGATACTTTTATCCCGATATTCCTACGGGATCTAAACTAACGCGGGTGAAACCGCGGGGCGCTGCTAGTAAATAAATAGTTTTAAATATATATATGTAGTGTATCTGGTGTGCGTACTCCCAGCGGAAAATTATCGTGACAAGGAAGGATTGTCCTGCTCGCGATAAAAAAACGTGTGAGTAGTGCACACGGAATGGGCTCTGCCGTGTTCGACAATGCTACTGTGCTTGCGCTCTTGCCCTGCTGAGGTAACAAGTAGTAAAGATGATTAATAATAACAATCAGTAAGTAAATTAGTTTAACAACTTTTTTTTACACAGTAGACCCTAGGTTTACATACCCTACATTTCTAGCTTTTGCGCTAACTAATTTCTAAAATAATTTAGAAAATACAATTGTATTTTCTATGGTCAAGATTCCAAGGTCCTACAGTCTTTCCTGAAACATAGTGGAACGTAAATAAGTTTTCTCCAATGTGGACCTTTCCGCGCCGCCCGCTCCGTTTGCGCGCCTAAATGATCGTCGTGTCTCGGTTTTTTTTATATAAATGGCGTCTCGCGGTTCAACCGATGAGGTTGTCGTCTGCTTAACCAGGCTTGCCTGTGGATGCCTCAATAAATTAAGGCCTTCAGCCAGGGATTAAAACACTTAAAAACTAAGTGACTTAAGGGCACTCCCTGTGGGGTACGGACCTCGGCTTAGGGCGTTGCTGGGAAAGGGCAGCAAGGGACAGGCTGGGTTGGAATTATTTAGGGACAATTTTAAAACTACAGGCTCAGCAGCGCGGGCTGGCTCGAGCAAGGGTCGGGGCTGACATGGTAAGGGGCGTCGCGGCGGGCCTCGGTGGAGAGGACGGAAGGACGGCTGTCGGGACTTGTACTTTCTGAGAGTACTGGTGGTCTTACTACTTTCCTGTAGGAGGGTCGTGGCGTCGTTGGGGATGGTAAGAGTATGCCTCGGTCGGCGAATCCTACTTATGCGGGAGGGAGTGTATCGGGCGGCCGTCACAATCAGGGGATTGGAGTGCTTTATAGCAGTATCAAAAAAACGCTTGGAGAGGCGTTTCATGAACTGCTGGACGGTGGGCATTCTGAGATCTAAATATAGAATCTCATTATAGACATAGAAGGGGGCTCCCGTGACCTTTCTGAGGAAACGGTTCTGGAAGGTCTGCACCGTCTGCATTCTATGCAGATGGTGAGGCTTAGCGTGAGCGAAGACGACGCAAGCATAGGTCATGAAGGGACGGATGACCGCAGTGTGGAGGCGCAATTTACACTTGAATGACGATTTGCTGCGGGCCGTCAATATGAAGTAGAACCTACTGAGAGCGAACGAGGCGCGCGAACGAGTCGTCTTTGTGTGCTCACTGATAGAGAGATGGTGGTCTAGAATAACACCTAAGTATTCAGCTTGCTTCCCCCAAGGGATCGGCTTGCCATACGTAGTGATCGGACTGGAGTCTTGGTCGATACTCCACGTCCGCGCTTTATAGTAAGTTACTATCATCTGACTGGTGCCCGCTGCCCGGTGGTCGCATTTCGGTTGATTTCAGCGCCTACGCATGACAGCGCCCGGTGCCGTCGCACCGCTCGCTACTGATGGCATCTTGGGCTGTGCCGCTGTGGGCGGCGGAAATACGAAGCAGAGATGGTGGTACCTGCTCAGTTCTTCCTCGGATGATGTTTTCCGTAATGATCTCTGCTACTGGCTACTTGTGTAGATATCAGTACTACATTGCTACTCTACCTGTTGTTCCTCCTCAGGCTCCCGGACTGCTTGACTTGACTTCGATAGTGCTAACCAAAGAGTGTAAATAATTTAATGTCTGTGGTGCTAACTAACGTTCACTGTCGATTCCAAGGTTGCCTGGAAGAGATCGCAGAAAGCGATAAGGCCGCCCATTGTATATTTTGTAGTGTTTCAAGTATTTTTCTCATGTTATGTATTTTGTGGTGTACAATAAAGTATATATAAATAAATAAATAACGTCGTACCGTATACCTCCTCGGTAGCTCTAAATTTACTCTTCCGTCCGGGTACCTAAATTGTGAAGTGGTGATGAGTGGTAGGTACAGGGTGATAATTTTTTGAGGCGGATTAGAGGATCTGTGTTGATCGGAGAGAGGTGCGCGCGAGGCCGCGGGGTCGCGGAGGAGGGTTGCTCAACGCGCGCGCAGCAAAACTGTTGCGACGGCGCGCGCGCGATCAGTACCCGCGAAGCAGCCGCTCTGCACGCACGTGTGACCTGCATCCCGCGCACCGCTCGCGCGACTCTCAGTTCTCGTGTGTCCCGACGCTCGCGATGACCCCCGCGGCGGCCATCGCGCTGCTGCTGCTAGTCGGTGAGTACCACCCTCGCACACCTCACAGTACACCCATCGCTGATGACTAAATAGAAAGCCTCTAGTGAACTATGCAGCACTTTCATGTTACTGTAGCCAGCGCAAGAAAAAACAAGCAACTGAGATTTCGTTCAGAAGATCGCTAAATCCTACAAGACAAAGTATTCTAGACTTTCCTTCGGGTAGATAAAAAGTGTAGCTAACGATACAAACGTCCCCATATTGTTTCTAAGAATATTATGGTTCCTTTTTATTCATAATATGATCTCCTTGAACCCTTTAAGATAGAATAAAGTGCAGGCCCCTCGCACTTACCTCGAGCTATGCGCGACCAGCAATGTTCGAGCCTGTTTCCATTGCTTGTCCAAGAAGTATGGGCCTACTATGATATGATATTTCTTGGACAAGCCAAGGAACAACTATGTAGAGCATTCTTGAGAACTCGCCAGTTCTCCATTCATGGCACATGCAGTCTACATGGTACATGAAAATAAAGTGCATGAAGATGCGACATACAACAAGCGTTCGGTTTTATCGATCTTATTTGATTGGATCTCATGTTAATATCATAACTGCGTCAACGATTGCTCAGTTAGGCGACGCATATAACGCTGGTCTATATACATTCTTTTTAGGTATGATAATTAAGCTCAGTTTTGTAAAACATCAAAGCCGACGTTGCTCAGTCATGATCAAGCAGGTATGGCAGACGATTGTAATTGACTGTAGTGTAGTACTCGTGTTCTCATTTTAGGGCGCAAAAGGAAAAACAGAACCCTTATAAGATCACTTCGTTGTCCGTCTGTCTGTCCGTCTGTCAAGACCCTTTTTCTCAGGAACGAGTGGAGTTATCAAGTTGAAATTAATATCAAATACTCAGGGCTGCAATCCCTTGAAGTAGTGAAAAACAAACTTCTAAGTCAACGCAATCAAAAGATACGGGCGTTTATGTTCCTGTATCAAAACCTACAGGGTACTTCTCGTTGACCTAAAATCATGAAATTTGGCAAGAAGCAATGTCATGTAGATGTAGCACAAGTAAAGGAAAAATCCGAAAACCGTAAATTTGTTGTACTACTGTAACTGTGTAAAGTAAACATTAAAAAAAAAAAACCCGTGGTAAACTATTTACATACTTACCTACTTTGTACGGAACCCTCGGTGCGCGAGTCCGACTCGCACTTGACCGGTTTTTTTTTGTGAGAATATCCATAGTGTTAAGGTTAACGGCACCGGCTCAGAGGACGAAGCACAAAGACAGGGTGACAGGTTGGCGGGCTGGCGGGCTGGCGGGCTGGCGGGCTGGCGGGCTGGCGGGCCAGTGGGTCACTCCACGCGGCTCGGTAGCCAAAGCACATCAACTTAAACCGGTGCTCGGGGAATGCTGGCGCCGGCGCCGAAATCAAATCCGGTGGTACAAGTTGCAAATGAAATATTTACAATTTTTGATTCATCAAAATCAGCTGAATTGATTTAGCCTAAACAACCGATTGTAGCGACTCGAGATTTACAATAGTCAAAACGTAAATCGAAGTATTGAAATAGCGAAGATTTTACCAACTCGTCCCAGAAATGGTATTAACTGTGTTGGAAGCTCAGTAAAATCAGAATGATATGAGAGCACATATGTATCTATGGCGCAAGTATTCATTGAGCTGAAGTAACATCATCCTCGTAGGAATGAAAGTCTATCCCACGTTAACAACACTTTGAGAGTCGATGATAGACGACGAAGATAGCACAAGCTAGGTCAGAGACGTTCGTTTGTGTTGCTCTGTACTCACCAAATCACTTTCCCAGCGGAACATCACTGGGGATGATATGGTGAGAGTGATCTGTGCAAGTGGAACTGTGAGTGAGTGCGAGTGTGCGGCGGTGGGAGCGTGAGGCCGCGCCCAAACAGATGTTGCCGAGACGCGTCGTCGCACATCTTCACAGGACTGCACTTGCCATCACAAATAAGTCCTCGGCTGACGAACATATACCCACACCGCGAGCACAGACATTTTACACAAATCTCTAGATAGCCTGCTCCAGACAGATATCTCCAATAAAGAAATATAAGTTTTCCATGTAGCGTGGTGAAGAAGAGAGTATCTGGGAGAGTTTGAACAAGAGGCAGTGGTGATGGAGTGCGTAAAGGTTAACCTTTCACATGGCGTGAGGTAAAAGTTGTTTTTCTTAGTACGAGTATGTAATCGTGGCTCGAAATAACTTTCTTCGCGTGGTGTGTTGATGCAGCTTCCGTAATGACTCTCTGCCAAACCGGACAGTCCACAGACGCCACACGTGCTCGTACGTCCGACATCACAACTGTCATACATAGGAAGCTTTACTAGTCTCGCGAATATATTTAGTTATCTTGCTGAGTCTAAGAAATGAAAAGTCATCGTTAGTATGAAGCATGAATTCAGGCATTACAACATGAAGTGGTTACATAAGGCAATCTTGATGTTTATTATACAATGCTCTAAACCACAAGTAGTCACATTCATGTTTCACAAAAATCGGACAAATTTGTGTCGGACCACGCACAATGAAGAGTTCCGTAGATGGGAAGCATTTATCCTAAGAACAAAGTTAACATTGTAGTTGAAAAACATGTTCTCTCATACATTCCAACTGCAACATGTAAGTTTGTACGCTCAATATTGAAAGATTTACCATGTTATTTTAAGACCATAGACTTCTAATAGGTTTTCCTGTAATCTGTAAGCAAAGAACTAATTTCTGTATTTTTTTTCAAAATTTTAGGCTCAGTAGTTTCGGATATAACTTTAAAATTGTTTACCTATATATATATACAGGGTGTCCCTGGAAGTATGGATCAAATCGAATAGGGACGTGGGCAAGGTCATTTCCAATCGTTTTAGCAAAAAAAAAAAACTAAAAAAAAAGAAAAGAAAAATCGAATTCGTGAAAACTATCAGGGCTATCAATTTATTTTTTTAGATAGCCCTGATAGTATTTTTTTATGATTATTTTCTTTGAGCACTAAGCTAAGTGATTGAAAAAAAATAAAAATCGGTCATAACTTTTGAACCGTAAAAAAATTCATTGACATTCTCAGGGTTAAAAAGTTTGGAAATGACCTTGCCCCCGCCCCTATTCGATTTGATCCATACTTCCAGGGACACCCTGTATATATTTGAGATCCTCATTTCATTCGCAAAGCTTTTGTTTTTAATTTTCTAGCTTGCCCCCCAAAAGTGACCTCCATATTCAAAATCTATTTATGTTACACGTTCCTGTTTGGGTCACATAAATGGTCACATATATTATGTGTACCAAATTTCAACTTAATCAGTCCAGTAGATACGGAGCAAATTGGCTGTGACAGACGGATAGACTAACAGACAGGCTGACACACGAGTGATCCTACATACATGGGTTCTCTTTTTCCTTTTGAGGTACGGAACCCAACAAACAATAATGGCATAAACATTCATGTGACAAATGGGATAATCATTCTCTGGATTTGACCAAAACTCGAACGAGTCTTCCAAAAAGTTCCGGCTACAACAATATTCCTTTGAGAATGATAGTGTTAATAAATTAAATTATCTTACATTTGCCCCTTACGGTTCCGTTGCCGGGCTAGTGTTGGTGACGTTACAGCGTGATAGTATTAGTAGCGTGGTAGCGGTGCCCGCTGGCGCGCGTGCCTCGCGCCGCCCTCATTAGCATTGGGTGACATTAGCCCGCCGGGTCACGGTGGCGGCGCCACTCGACCTGCTGATCGTAACACGCTATTATTATGCATTTGTTGGCGCCGGCGCACCAGTCCGACACCTTGTTGTTTTGCTTGGTTCTTGTTTACATACCTATGAGTTCGTATCCACTTTGTAACGCAACTCGGGAGCACGGGTAACGAGTGCTCTTTTCATCATCATCACAAGGACACATCTCGAGATACTTGAGCACTCTGCTAGTATTGGGGCAATTACATTAGATTGGTTTCTTTTCGTTTAATTGAGTTCACTCCCAGTCAGTATTATTATGAATTGTCCCGTATGTTGTTCGTCTAGCCAGCCAGCCTAGCGTCTGGCTAGTGGGCGCAGGCGCGAGGCGGCGGGAAGCGCGTGGAGGAAACTGCTTTCTCGAGGCTTCCGCGCGTCCGCAACCTTCCTGCTAACTCACCGTGCACACGCACCTGCTACGTCGTGAGCTCAAATTAGAAATCCTACCATATTTTGATGTATGTGACCTACTACCTAGATCGTCGTTAAATGAACCGCGTCGAAGTCGAGTGGACACTGGACACTGTTGGTTGTACCTACTAGTGCTCACTGATCAGGGGAGGACCCGCTTCACTTGCTCCACTGACTTTCTGGTAAAATTAGTACAAAATTGAGATTTACACATCGCACACGGGATCGATGGCAAATCCTGCAAAAAACATTATTCTGTGGTGAATGCCTTTGAGAGTAGTGGCATTGCGCGTGCAAGTATTATTTATTTACATTTGAACCTTGACATTTGTGTGCATATTATTAAGGAATGCGAACCATACCACCAAATAAGTGGCGCCGGCGCTCGCGGCCCGGCGCGCGGCGCCGCGATTGCAATCACTGCACACCACGGGGTATTACAAACAGGTATCGCTTGTCCGAAGCCGCCGAGCTGCATGATCTGAGCAAACTAAAACGACACAGATGAGTCATGTCACGACTCGAAGTTACGAGCCGTCTGTCACTCACGAGGCTCCAATAAGTCGTCACATCCGACAAACTTCGTTATGTTGATTGCAATCCTCCATACCGATCCTATGGTAAACATTTGAAGGTTGCACACAAAACAAATACGTCGGTGCCGGTGCTCACGCGGCCGCGGGTTCACTCAGATACTCAGAACATGTCTCATTTCAATTATATTCTGTTTTTTTTTATTTTTGTTAAAACAATGCTTTAATTATTTAGTTTCTTAAGGATCATTTTATTTTAGTTTTTCAAACTCAAAGTCAAAGCATTTATTTCAAATAGGCAAATAAAAGGCACTTTTAAACGTCAAAAATTACCTTAAAATAGAATTGATCCTAGTCGCCCCTTCCAAAAGGTAGTTTTCGTATGGAGGAGAATGGGTAAGAAACTCCACCGTTCCTCTTTTTTGAAGAGAATCACTTGATGCATTATACTGGGCTCTTGGTCTGGGTTGGGATTTTATTTTATTTTGTTCTGTTCGGGAAACTTACAGCTAATATAAACAGTTCCGCCACTTCATCTCCCCGGCGAAAGCACTAGGAAGTGGTGAAGGGCGGGAAAAGTGTTGATTCTCAGCCTAGTTTGAATAAATGACTTTTGATTTGGTTTTTGAGTGTTCCTTAACAAATGCATTTGAAGGCCGTTTACAAGTTTTGTTTCGAGTTTTTTTAGCTTAGTTTTTGTTTTATTTTGGACAAAAAGAACTCGTACTGGTGCAGTGACATTAAATTGATTTCTCTCAAACTTGTTTTTTAAAACTTGTAAAATCTATGATGGACTTTATAAGCAACTGTGTGTTAGTGTATTAGCACTTACTCGTATGTAAGTGCTTTTCATACAAGTTTTTTGAGGCCCAGCTTCCCAGCATGGTCCAGCATGGTCCAGCATGGTCCCAGTGCGTGTGAGTGTAGGAAGTGGCGCGGGCGGTTATCAGGTTATGTTACGTGTTATGTTAGAGGTTGTCGCGATCTCGTTACAGTGCGCCCGACCTTAACCCAGTGTTGCGGTGTGTGCGCCACAGGCCACATGCGGCCAGAAGGCGCACTGCTCGTGGGGAACCAACTCACTCGCACGCGCCACTAGCCCATCATACAACAATAGTTATCGGCGGAGGTCTCTTTCTTCTTTCGTATCCCTATCTTTAAATATAGTAGCAAAAAAGGAATCAAAGATTTTTGTGTTAGCAGATACCTTCAATTTCGTTCATATACAAACACAAGCCTCCGTAAGATACACTGAGGAGTTGAATTTCGAACAATTCAAATGACGTTGTTTGAGTCCTATGTCTATGGGATGAGTGTAGGTGCTGGATGCTATCCTAACGTCGAAGTGGGTTGTCCTTCTAAGTGAGCTGCGTGGCGCAGCACCGTTACCGATGTGTATCTATCTGTGCGTATGTAGTCGGAGCGCATTCCTCGCGGGCAGTGGGTCAGGTGCCAACGGTACCCGCACCGGTCCCCCGCACACCCCCCCCCCCCGCCCCCAGGCCCCAGTCCCCCTCGGCACGGAGACCACGCTACGGTACACAAGTGGCGCACACTCGCAGGGGAATGATCTAGATGTACAGACACACAGCACACCAGTCACTTGCAAGCCAAGGCAACATTTGAGGAGTTTAACTGAAAACCTAATACCATCACAGCGCTGCCTATGCTACGCAGGCGTCTTCTTGACAAACGCAGCGGAATGATAAATGTCTCATTTGAAGTCGTTTCTATAGATATTGTTTTGAATGTATGCGAAACAGTTAGTGAGTTGTTTGTGTGTAGGTACTTTCATAAATAGATTTTCTTCTTCTTTTCGTGTCAATGGTTCTCTTCTTCGATGTTTTATATTGTTAGAGCCCAGTTGATTGCATCATCTGCGGCATTCTTGAGGTCATCCAAGGTGCAGGTGAACGGGCACTTAGGTTACTCCAGCAAGGTATAAATAGTGATAATTGTCACAAACCCGGACGACCTGGACCGCTACTGCAACTACACCAATGCAGGGCTCACCGGAGTAGCTCCACTGTAGCAGCTGCCACAGCTACTGTCGACGGCGACCTGCGGATTGCTTCGGACGACCACGGCAAGAGACTTTATACAACAGGCTATTGCCACATCCTAAAATTGAACCAGTCCAGTTCCAGTCCTTTAGAATTCGGGCTGTCTATAGCAAATATTTATATTCTAGTCAGTGTCCGGGGCATATTAAGTGTGACATTTCGTAAAGTATCGCCGCGCTAGTGAACAGCGCGAAGTCGTTAAAGTGTGAGTAACTCACCGGGCACTCGCTCATCGCACTATGTCGTGCTGTGCTCGAGTGTGTTATGTCACTGAACGTCACAGTTTCTTTCTCTAACATAAAGGTCGTTGTGACATAAGGCGCGGTTCACACGGAACAGTTTCCACGAGGTGTCGCGCGCCGGTGTGAATGCGCCGTACACGCACACTGCATGCCACTCTCTGCAATGTTAGTTTCATTGATGTTACATAGTTTAATATGGATATGCCTGTATCAGCACCACCTTCGGCTTCCGCTATGCTGCCGGGTGTGACCACTAGTCAAGCACGCGTAAAACGACCATTAATTTCAAGCATTTCTCTGTCTACTGTCTTGGTGCTGGTTTCAAAGACCCTGGTAAAATTTACGAGATACAAAATATTTCATACCGGTTGTTGTTGTGTACAATGAGTAGGTATCCAATTCGCGGGATGTTGCCGGCTCCGCTCGCGCGCTCGGTGAAAGTGTCGGCATCTGCAGTGGCCAGCTGACCTGTTACCTATTACATCTAATAGTTACAGCTATATGCGGCGCTGTTGTGTTTTTGTTATTCGATATTGTCGATAAGTTTCCTGCAAGTTGAATATTGGGCTTGGCACCATTTACTTAATAGGTATAGTCTGTTCCAATAGTATCTGATGAGAGTGTCAACAAACCCTGTTCAGACGAGATTCTTACGCTATCACTCACTGAGAGTGTCAACAAACTCTGTTCAGACAACATTCTTACGCTGTCACTCACTGAGAGTGTCAACAGACCCTGTTCAGACAACATTCTTAAGCTATCACTCACTGGGAGTGTCAACAAACCCTGTTCAGACAACATTCTTACGCTGTCACTCACTGAGAGTGTCAACAGACCCTGTTCAGACAACATTCTTAAGCTATCACTCACTGGGAGTGTCAACAAACCCTGTTCAGACAACATTCTTACGCTATCACTCACTTAGAGTGTCAACAAACCCTGTTCAGACAACGTTCTTACGCTATCATTCACTGAGAGTGTCAACAAACCCTGTTCAGACAACATTCTTACGCTATCACTCACTTAGAGTGTCAACAAACCCTGTTCAGACAACGTTCTTTCGCTATCACTCACTGAAAAGAATTAGTGACACATTCATCTGTATTTAAGTTTTTACTTTATATTTCACCAGTTTTTCCAACAATTACTGTTTGAGTAACATTATTAAATTGTAATTAAAAATCATTGACGAAAATGGAGGTTATTTTAACCTCAATTGTCACATGATAAAGTTTTAAGGTGATTTAAATAATTAAATTAAAGCAATCAATCTGTAAGAGGAACTACAACAAACAGATGACTTGATCGGTAACGTTTTCAGATCCATTTGTTTACATTTTAAACATATACTTTTAACAGACCACCGTGGATGATGGACTTCGATATTCGACAGTGAGTCCTCTCGAATCACTCCTCAAATGTTATATGAGTCACGTCCACAAATAAGAGAGCACCTGTGATGGTGTCGGCTTACATGTAGTAATTAAATATTAATTAATGACTACATATCGTATGAGCTGATGTCATCACACTGTATCACGCAGCGTGTACCCCGGGGGGTGGTAACAGGTGTGTTCCGCTCATTTCGCCGATGACACTACCATGTAAATAGTGAGTGATCGTGAGCGGTCTGTATCTCTGTGCTGAGTGTTCTGCTCCAGGCGGGAGTCGAGCCCGGGTCCCACACCCGGGTCCCGGCGGTCCGCACGGGCAGGTGACAAGCCGGCGTGTTTGTTGTTGTTGTTGTTAAACATTTGTTACGACAATGGGCCGCTTCAGACACAGTCGCCCGCCGATTGTTGTTTGTTTGATTGTTTTCAAACATTTGTCACGGCGCGTGGACATACCGGAGCATCGACATCATGCTCGACTCTCAAGAGACAGTCGATTTGTCCCACTGCTAAAGAAATGCTAAGAATAAAATGTTTTGCTAGCTTGGAAAATCTAATCTCAAAGAACGTATCCCAAAAATATTGTTTAGATAATATTTTTATGTAATGTTGCGAATAAGCAAGTAATTAAAAAAATACATGAAAACCTGTTTCATGCAATTTAACGTTTCTTGTACGACAGCGAGAGATAAGCTGTTAACTGTAAAATTGTGCTATCTGTATAAAGGCAGCTTCCATTGTGCGACACACTCGCTGAGCCGCGACTGCGAGTATTGAATCAGAGATCATTTATGTAAAGTAAATGATCTCTGGTTAATGTAATCTCCAGAACTCTCAACTATTGGTAGATCGAATGTTGATCGACGCGGAAGTGAAAGTATCGAATAGTTAATGTGTCGTAGCAGATGTTCATTACGACTGGGCTTGAGTGTTAATAAAGGAAAGTAGGTAATTATCGACAGGTAGCGAGAGATCTGGCGACCTGGTCGCAGGTACACGCTGGCCGCGGGCGCAGGGCGTTTGTTCTATCTTGGTACATCGCGTGGACGCTGACACTGTGAGCTTTGCGAGCAGGATACCCACCAACTGTGTCCTCTACTCCATAACCCTCTGCCTTTATGTAACCCGTGATCTCGCGAGAGCACGTCACTCGCGGCCGTCCCGTGCACACGTGGTGCATGTCGCTCGACACCATTGTGCTGTTCTGATCATCTGGTAGACAGTGGCGTGCATTGGTTTTCAGAATAGGTAGGCACTAGGCCGGGTCTAGTATAGGCAGACGCGGTCACTAATCAGGAAAAAAAAACGTGTGGTCTGGGGACCCCCGGCAGGAACTAAGTTCAAAATTAAAATAATTTTGTGAGTTTCTTGTGGGGCACACACACTAAAATGTAATTGATGTTGATACATCGAGGTAGGCACTGCTTATATGCCTATATGCAATGCACGCCACTGCTGGTAGATGTCCGCGAGTCGCCACGACTCCACGAGTAATGGGCGTGATCTATGTGTATACCCGCGCGCCCGACGTGTTCTAATGTAATGTACTATAGTTGCCTGATATTTGTTTTGTTTAAAGAATGGTTTTGTAACAAATCTATGGTTAAGTTAAGTTAAGTTCAAGTCGCCATTTTACTGGTATACATTTACCGCCATTTACTCACAAATTATAGATTGGTACAGATCGATAGTACATTCCAGTGCCGCGATGTGATGTTTCTTCGTGATCATGAATAATATTCTCGTCTGTTTGATGTGATTGCAGACTGCGTGGTCACGACCGGCCTGTCTGTAGTCCTGTACTTAACATCTCTGGAAATCGTTCGGTAACGGTGGCTGTGAGCTTCCAAGATGTTCGAAGGCTTGTTTCGTTCCGTCCACTAAATAAACTATCGCCAACACAAAATAACACGTTGAAACAATCATGATCAGCGCGATTTGACAAGCAGTCTCATCCAAACACAGTATCCAGTACATTATCGCACTCGATTTGTACACCTCCTATCTGAACACTATGGTTATCCATTGTTCAGTAGTCTTTTTATAGCCTTATAGTAGTGAACGTCAAAAGTCGAAACATTTATTTCAATTAGGCACATACAAGGCACTTGTGGATCCCAAACTTTACAAGAAAATAGAATTGATTCTAGTGGCGCCATCTGAACGGTAGTTTCGTATAGAGAAGAATGGCCAAGAAAAATAAAAACATTTTTACAAAAAAAAAAAACAACCGACTTCCAAAAAAGACATTACCGACAAAGTGAAAAATAACTTTAATTTCGGTAGTTCGCGTTTTCGTTGTTTGCCACCGACTACTGAAATTAAAGTTATTTTTCACTTTGTAGTGTCTTTTTTGCAAATTCAATTTTTTTTGTAAAAGAGTTTTTGTTTTCACTTTTAAGTTGTACTTACCCCACACAAATTCGTAAAACACTACTTTCTATGTAAATATCAGTGACAGGAAGTTATTATAACATCATCAATATAAACTAAGTAACAAGAATACGTATTATTGAAGCTAACTCAAAAACTACCCAAGAAAAGTATCAACTTTTGTAATAAAATTTATATGGGAACACGCTTAAGGCATACCCTATCCATTAAAAAAATAATTTTTGAAATCGATTTACAATTGCCGGAGATATCGCGTAACATACATAAAAAAATACAGTCGAATTGAGAACCTCTTCCATTTTGAAGTCGGTTAATTATGTAAAGATACGGCACTTATAGCCACAATGCATCCCATGACAATATTCCATTAAGCCACGCATTTTCGTTTACTTTAATTTTTAACAGTAATTTTAGTTTAAAAACCAAACTACTGAATCGATTTTGATGAAGTTTCTATGGAACGAATCTGAAAGTGTATCCTTTCAAATAAAAAAAGAATTTTGCTAATCGGCTTATACCTATATAACGGAGTTCTGAGGTAACAAACATAAAAAAACAACTGAATTGAGAACCTCCTCCTTTTTTGAAGTCGGTTAAAAATAGAATTGATTCTATTCACCCCATCCAGTAGGTAGTTTCGTATGGAGAAGAATGGGCAAGACACTACATAGTCATTCTTTTAAAATATTTTGTACAGTACGAATTCCGATATACTTTCAATTCTATAGAGAGTAGCAGTGTGTCTCATTACGACTTTATCAGTGAAATGGGAGGCTAGCGGTTTCCTTATGAATAATAGTAGATTGTACAACTAAGGCATAAAAGAAGCTATTTTACCCCGAGACGTTTATATCCACCCGAGCCGCAGGCGAGTGTGGATAGTTAAGTCGAAGGGTAAAATGGCTCGTTTATGCCTGAGTTATACACTCTGCTTTTCACTTCGATTGCGAGAAAATGAAACAGGCATAAATATACAGTACATAATTAATCAAAAATGTTGCATCCATAGCTAATTCCCGCCACCACAGATAATACCGCCACGAAACTTTTTAAAAGTTTTTTTTTTAATTTTCAACATTTGTCATTCGACTTGGGTACTTCATACTGCCAAAAAATGAAAACGTTTCTTTGCCTTTTTAAATAATAAATGACAACTATTTTACCTGATTTTGTTAAATTAACGATAGAAAACACGGAAGTGGTATAAATTAATGAAAATGAAATAAATCACGACTTTAATCTGCGAAGTTTTATTGTGCGTGTGGCTGTTGGGCCTGATTACTTTAGTCTCAGAAAAAAATTTTACTTTATGCACTAGAACATAAAAATCGATTTTATGTCGCCTAAGCACAACATAAAGACGGACTTTTAGAGCATGAGAAGCGAAAAAATATATATAATATGAGCACTATGCATAATTAACATTTAATGTTTAGTATTACTGTTAAACGCTGGCGAGAACGAAAACAACGACATAGTGCGCGCGTTGATGTCTTTTGTATGAGCGGTCTGCGGCCTCTCCCTAAGGTATATGTTTGCCGCTGGTTGGCGGTACGGTTGCCTTGTAATTAATATGTTTAATAATAATACATAGAGAAATACAGTATATTTATAAAGTTCGTATTTGGCTTATTGGTATTTTAATAAATGTTTACAAGTAGGTGTACGTAATAGAAAGGGTACATATTTGAATGACGAACGATTTGAATGTCAACGTTCAAAACATCGAAAATTTAAATATCGGTTATATCATAATATCGAAAATTGTTATACCCAAGCATAAAATGTCTAACATTGAAATGCCGATTTATAAAAATATCTAATGATTAAAAACACCGATAATCATTATACCTAAGTTCAAAATGTCAACATTCAATACACTTTAGTTCATTATATTTTATGGTTAATTGAACTTACCTTAAGTGAACTTCAACCAAAATTATACGAGATGTTGCATCCGAAGAGATTTAACATACATTGTAGTCCGTGTTCCTATGTACTGCATTGCCACACTGTTCAAAGATTAAAAAAAAAAAAGAAATATTTTTGACGTCTAGTCACAGATTAATCTAGTGAAGTCTATACCTACTGTCAGCTGTCACTTCATTCGTTTTAGAGCTAGGACCGTTTCATAATGATACAGGGTTAATGTAAGCTGCATGTTACATTGGGTAGGGGGGGTGTTAAATCTCTTCGGATGCAACATCTCGTATAATTTTGGTTGAAGTTCACTTAAGGTAAGTTCAATTAACCATAAATTATACTTTAATGTTGCATCCTCGAGATTTAACATACATTGTAGATGTTTAGCGCACATTGTGAAACGGGGTATTTTGTTTTATAAATCTCGGGGGCTGTAATCGGTGTTTAAAAATAAACAATGAGTATTTAATTACTTTAAATTTTAATCATTGATACTTATAATATTATGTCTTAATTAATTAGGTAAAGTATATGTAGATCAACTCAACAAAATAGTGTACTTATTACTAATCATAACCATTATGAATTAAATACAGCTTCAGCAAAGCGTGTATCTTCTACGGAAGTTACAAGAGGTTGATCATAAAATTTTGCGAAACAAATTGAATTTCCGGTCCAGCCGGCGGTCTTTTTTATGATTTCGATTGAGACACCTGCTCTATTTGCTGCCGACGTGGACGCGTGTCGGGTGCTATATGCAGAGAACATTTTTACGTCTACGCCGCTATCACTGAGAGTTTCTTTTATCCAACGACTGACGGACTGTGAAGTACAGTTATGTATAGGTTTTTTGTAGGTTTGAATTAAATTATCGTTGTTTTCAGTGGTTCTAAATGGCTTAGTTTTTTCCAAATATGAAATTAAGGTTTTTGCGGGGCATATTGATTGTTTGTCCATGAAAAATGGTATAATCAACCGAGGATTCTGTCTATTAGGTGCTGATGTTTTAATTATCTCGTTAATTGCAATTTTTATACAAGTGTCAGTAACCTTAATGTCCTTGACTTTAATTAAAGATAACGTTTGCATCCGTTGTCCTGTGGACAACGCAAGTAACGTAACTAGTTTTTTAGAAATGTCCTTAAGAGGTAGCTCTTCGTTTGGATATAATTTGGAGAGATGATCCAACACCAAGTTAGGATTCCATGTTGTGTTATATTTAGGAAAATTTGGTTTGATTTTAAATACGCCCTTGAAAAATCTAGAAACGTAATCATTTTCCGTCTGGTCCTTGGATAAAATCAAATTTAACGCAGAACGAAATGAATTTAAAGTACCAAAACTAGCGCCTTTATGAAACTCGTCAGTCAGAAATTTAAGAATCATTGTGACTGAACTGTTCAGATAATCTAGATTATTTCCGATACAAAAGGAATACCAACGTTTGAGTGCAACGTTATATTGATTAATGGTGTTATTAGAAAGAGACTTAATCATAATTTCAATAGTTTCTATTGGAATATCACGCCTTAGGTATGATTCCCTGACAATATCGCGCAGGCCAGGGTAAGTTTTTTCCACATGGGGTGAGGTTCCCTGTAAGGAGACAATAAATTATTTTTATCAGGTTCAAAGAAAAGTATTTCTGAGACGACCAGCCTTCTAAACAACGGGTACCAAGGTTGACTGGGCCAGTGAGGAACGAGAACTAATCCAGTTGCCTTCTCGCTGACTATCTTCCTTAAGCATTTTAGTACGAGGGCAAACGGCGGGAAGGCATAAAAAAAAGTAAGTATTCCAAGGGATTGTAAATGCATCTATGTCAAAAGCATCTGGGTCGCGTTGCCATGACAAATATTTACTACACTTTTTGTTTATACGCGAGGCAAACAAATCTATATCAGGATGGTTAAACTTATTGGTTATGGCCTTGAACAAGTTATGATTAAGTTCCCACTCCGTATCAACATTAGTATACCTAGAGGCTTGATCGGCATCAGTATTCTCTCTTGATCTAATATATGACGCAAAGATGTAAATCTGCCTTTCCTCACACCACTGCCATATTTCTCGCGTAATGTTATTTAAGTGCGGAAATTGTATGCCTCCCATTTTATTGATATAGGCAATAGCAGTGGTGTTGTCTATTCTGAGTAAGACGTCCTTATTGCGATCATTTTTACAAAATGCTTTTAAACCTAGGAAAGCAGCTAGCAACTCAAGGAAATTTATATGGTTTATTCGTTCTTCTGTGGACCAATGGCCCTTAGTCACTTCACCGTCACAGGCTGCGCCCCAGCCAGTGAGTGAGGAGTCAGTGAATATTTCTCTGTAGAAGTGGCCATCATGAAACTTA
Source organism: Amphipoea lucens (assembly GCA_947508005.1). NCBI lineage: Eukaryota > Metazoa > Arthropoda > Insecta > Lepidoptera > Noctuidae > Amphipoea > Amphipoea lucens. The sequence goes on along the minus strand of OX382377.1, from coordinate 19,134,166 downwards.
TTCTTATTCTTATTAGATATCTGACTCCACCATGAAAAATCGTCTTGTAAAATTGGATCAAGTGGCATTTTAGCGTCATAATTGTCATTTGATTTTAAAAGAGCTAAATGTTTCTCACGTTCTAGACGTTTAGTGTATACCCAGCTATAAGCAATGGCTGGGCACGCTGCTGTTAATGTACCAATTAGCTTGGCAAAGTCTCGAATAGGAACCATATTCTTTTTGCGAATTTTACAAATTAATTCAGTAATTTTTATAATTTTATCTGATGGTAGTTGTAAACACATTAATTGTGAATTTATAATAAATCCTAAGAACTTGCAAATTTGACTTGGCTCAGGGGAACTTTTTTCATAATTAATCACGAGGCCTAATTCTGCAAATGCTTGTGTAACTGATGTAACTGTCTTGGAACAAGCGTCATATGTATCTCCGATGCAGATGACGTCATCTAAATACGACACTACTGTATGATTATTGTTTCTTAGATGAGACATGACTGGTTTTAATAGTTTTGTGAATACGAGCGGTGCTAGACTAAGGCCATATGGTAAACAACTAAACTCGTATAGGACTTCATCATATCGAAACCTTAGATATTTTCTGTATGACTCATGAACTGGAACTAAAAAATAAGATTCCTTTAAATCGATAGTTGCCATAAATGAATTATGTAGTACGAGTTTAGATACAGTGCGTATATCGTCCATTTTAAAATGGCGAACCGGTAAAAAAACATTGAGAGCCTTTAAGTTTAATATAAATCTGTAACCGCCAGTGTTCTTGGGGGTCAAAAAAACTGGAGAAACAAATTGATCTATTACATCATTGCATTCAGATATCGCTCCTAAGTGAAGAAGTTTCGAAATGGCCTTCATCATATCATTATGTGGAGAAGGTGGATTCTTAGGTTCTATGTTTTGATAAACCTTGCTAATGAATGGGATTTTATAGCCTTTTACATAACCTAACACGACAGGATCATCAGTTATGATTGTCCAATTGTCGATAAAATGTCTAATTCTACCAGAATGAGGTACCTTTAACTGCGATTCTTCTTGTCGTAAGCTCTGCTGCCCCTCATGTATTTGCCGCGCTGAGTCGTCGTATTGTGGGTCCTCCTCGTTGACGACGTTGATGGCTGCGGCTGATGTCGGCCCGGTGCTTGTGTCGTACTCGTGTTGTTTATTTTTCGAGGAGGACCTCGCGCATTTCCCTGTTGGAATGCAGGTCGACGGTTACCCATGGTGTTAGATAGAATAGGTTTCTTTATTTGTTGACTGGACTTTTCTATATCTTTTGATGTTTTAATGTTTTCTCCAAGTTTTGTGCCGAACAAAAGGTCGTCCCTTTTTACACCTTTTATTATATTCCAGAAGTTTTTGTCCAAAAGGGGCACAATAAGCTTCCGCCTGTTATATGTTTCCTCATGGTGTAAGTCAAGTAATATCTGGCTGACCTCAGATATTCTTTTTAAGATGTCGATCTTATCGGCAGATTGAGCCTGTATAAGGTCTTTTGTTAAGTTAACTAGGCCTGCGATACCTGTGCCGAGTTGATTTTGTGCTGCCTCCAAGTGTTTATCTCGGTTTTTAGCAGAGTCGGACAATACTGAAGCGACTTCAGGGTTTAGTTTCGGTGCTCGGGCCAGGGTAAAATTTTCAGGTACGAGCATCTTCCCTTTCAAGGTTTCTTTTTGGTCTTTGGCCAAACCATCCAGCAGGATCTTTCCCCAACGTTCAGCGACTTCCTCGGGTATTTTTGTACCCAGCTCAGGGTCCAACTTTTTTGCCTCTCCAAGTAATTCCAAAATTTCAATTGGTATATCGGCCGACGCCTCGGTAGTTTCACTTGGGTCAATCGCCGGTTGTTCTTGCATCGCGGGCGGAGGCTGCGTGATGTTATTTTGTGGCACAGTATTTGCGACTGATTTAATTACTTGATCATGTTGAACCTGCTCAGGTTCGGGCGAAATAATATCCTCGCGGTCGCTGTACACATCTTCGTTATGACTTCCATAATATGTATTGTGACACGATGAACTAGAAGACCGCGGAGAAGTATTTTCTGAAGAGAAAAAAGGTCGTTATTACTTTCAGGACAGTATCGCGTACAGTCTCGCTAAGAAAGTAAACATTGTATTTCTGGATAACATCGCGTGTTACCTCTTTAAGAAATACACGTTTTTACTATCAGGATAACAACTCGTGTTATCTCATTAAGATAGCATTATGCGTATTAATAAAAACACAGCGAGGGTAGTTGTGTAAAAAACTTACGTTTTTCGCGTTCATATCTTAATTTATCTTCATATCGTTTTATTTTCCGCATTAGATATTCTTCTTCGTTCTCACGTTTTCGTTTTCCCATATTTCTAAAACACTTTCTAAAAGAAACACAGGATTAAACTGATATTTACGGATAAAAGTTCGAAGTAACGTCGTAGCAATGCCGCACACGAAACACGAATGAAGTGACAGCTGACAGTAGGTATAGACTTCACTAGATTAATCTGTGACTAGACGTCAAAAATATTTCTTTTTTTTTTTTAATCTTTGAACAGTGTGGCAATGCAGTACATAGGAACACGGACTACAATGTATGTTAAATCTCGAGGATGCAACATTAAAGTATAATTACGTTAAAAATACCTACTAGTTAAAATATCGAACTTGCAGGCAGGCATGGTTGCAGGATGAGAGAGAGCGAAGGGCACCCCGGTGTTAGGTTAGGTTACTTTAAACCCTTTACACAGAAATAGGGGCCCCGCGTAGCGGGGCTCCGTCGACATAAGATGCAAGAGCGGGCGCGGCCTACAAATGTGTTTTTTTTTTAAGTTATTTATTATGTGAAAATAATATTACTTAAGCATGCAGAGTGCGAGCGAGCATGCATCATGCAGCAGGCATGGTTTCTGTCACGACTCCGGCGCTGCGGGGCTCCGGCGGTCCCACGCGAGCTTATCGTCGTCGATGGTTTCAACGCTCACCACCGCAGCATCGGCTTGCTGGCCGGCTTCGCCGGCCAGCCTCAGCCGCGGCGGCGGGCGTTAAAGCCACCTCCGCCTCAGCTCGCGGGCCGCCTCGCCCCTCTGCGCCTACGCGGGCTTAAATTACACTCTAGGGGTAGGGCAGACAAGACCACGTGGAGTCGGTTTTGCAGCGATTTGTTTCTGTCACTAATTTTTGTGGCACAACATACCTATAAATAAATATCGATATTTAGGACATTCGATACTCTGTACTTCGATATTTACATCATTAGATAATCTGTACTTCGATATTTAAACCTTTCGATGTCATGTTTGTCGATAATTAGATTTTAGATATAGTGGACGAAGGTTATCTAACCATTCGACAATATAAACTTACGTTATTTTAATTTTCGGTTTTATGGTCGTTCGATATTTAAATTTTCGATGTTTTGAACATTGACATTTTAACCGTAGATATTTAAATTTTCGAAATTCAAATATGTACCCAATAGAAATCTCCGAGTAGATACTGAAATTAATTCACATGGAAATGCTACGGACAACTTGTGTGTTTTTTCAAGCTAACAATTTGAGAACATAGTACATTATTGCAGCGGCCAGCAAAAGAGAACGTGGAAATGTGGGCCGAGGCGAAGCCGAGGCACACATACATAAGTCAGTCAGTCAAACCACGACAGATATGGATTTTCATACAAATTTTGCCGGCCGCTGCTCGCATGTATTTGGTCAGTACAGCAATTTCGATTTATCTCGAAGAAGGTTGTCAAAATAATGCTCAAATTTCCAAGCATGTTTGAGAAAATCACTTTTTTATTGTAAGTTTCGTATATCTTTAATCTGCATCAGCATACTAATCAAGTAAGGCACATAAACGGTCTAATATGGGGGTTGCCTGTCTACACAATCTGCTCACAAGTATGGGAAATACTGTACATTTTGTATATGTAAATACAATCACAATCACAATACCGACCGCCGCGATACCGCCCACATGCTCGCATACGGATAGCACACACACAGACATACGTGTGCATGCTTGTTGCGTGTACGCATGTGTGCAGTACTCGCATCTCGTAAATCTCGTTGATTCAACAACTCGCTGCAAAAATGCGTGGAAAGTGAGATGAATCCCCCCCCCCCCTCCTCCCGCGGGGAAAGTGATAGCACCGCAGTACTACACTGACTCACGAGCATGCGTATGCGCCAACAGGTACCATTACCATCAAACCTATCCGTATGTTGCATGTACTGAACACGTGTGTCCGTAGAATGCTCTGCGATTTCACGTATTTTTGCCGTCGGTCTTAACTGACGGCGACGGGTGTCTAAACTAAATCAAACATGATGTCTGTTGAACCTGAAGTACAGTTACGTTTTGTGTGTGAGCGAATAATGAACCACTTGCAGCTCATCAGCTCTCATCTCTGTAGATTGTTCTAGAACGCTCAGATAAGCCACAGAACAGCAACATACAAACATCACCCGAAGGGGCAGGAGGTGGTGTGCAGTACAACCACATATTTCGCTAGTAGGTAATGTTTCCGTCCACTACCCAGTAATGGCCTATTGCCGTCAACCAAGAAGATACAAAATCAGAGAGTCTGACAGCCCTCTTTTGCAGAATGAAGATAGAATCAATATCTGCAGCCCGTCCCCACAACAGAATACCGTAAGACATGATGCTATGAAAGTAACTAAAATAGGCCAGTCTCGCGGTATCCACGTCTGTTAATTGGCGGATTTTCCTTAACAAACGGTTGATACAAAGGTAGTATTATAAAGTTACTGCAGTCTATCAGCCTGGACTCTGATCATAAAGTCATGATCAAAAAACCTTTTTTTTTTAATCATGCCGTGTTTGGTATCAAATGAAAGGGCTTAATTAGTACATTTCAAAAATATAAATATTACTGAAATAAGCCCCAAAATATAAAAAAAAGTTTAAAAATTATAACCCGACTACTGAAAAGGATGAAACAAGAAAGTACCTTTCCGTGGTCGCATGCTACCATAGCTTATTATAATATATTAGTACAGCGGCATGCGACCACGGGAAGGTACTTTCTTGTTTCTTCCTTTTCAGTAGTCGGGTTTTAGTTTTTAAACTTATTTTTTTTTGACAATTCAAAAGTGCCTGTACGTGGTTTAATTGAAATAAATGCTTTGAGTTTGAAGTATATTTCACTTGTTCCGCAAACTTGGTATTATCACGCTAACGATGTCTGTAGAAGCGGCAGAGTAACAGTTGCCTACCTCGTTTAATGCTCACCACAGCACTGTGACACGCGTTATACTACGGTTACCTAACACCTTGGGCGTGCTAACTGTAGGAGACACACCGGCAGTGGCAGACATCTCCTCAACAAACTGCATATTTAGTTGCACACTCCGTAATTACACCAAAGTGCTGTTTCCTTCTTCCCTCAGGGTCTTTGGTGACTCGATTGGTTTCTATTGCATCCTCTCAAGTAATGTGTGACTTCATCATAAAACACGACCTAAGTCCGCACCTCATCTTCTTTGGGATCCCTTATCAGATCGCATTTCGGTTATTTTAAAACAATGGATTGTTTTTCTCGTCGCATTTCTTGGATATCGATTCCAATGTTTTTTCAGTTGAGAATTTAGTAGGAGTTTGCTGTTCACCTAAGGCTCGAGGCGGAGCCGCCTCACCTGGCACATCGCACTCATACGGTCGGCACGTATCAACAGTAGACGTGTGCTATACCATCGATGACGTCATTGTATCGTCTCCACAGATGCGTAACAGGTGTCTCCTCAAGCCGCCGCGCACCATGACGTCACACAGTGCCGGAGTGCTCGGCTTCCGACGCTCGTGCGATAGCGACGTGTGACAACAGCTGCTTTATTATAATCCGGCGCGTCGTGAACACACGTGGGGCGTGTGTACATTATGATGAAAAGAGTTTCATGGGCTTATTTTAACTCTTTGAGACTTATGAGGCAGATAGGGATCTGCCTCGTAAGTCTAGTGGTTGTAAGTGCAAATGCTGAATGTGAGGTCTTGGTTTTGATTCCTAGGTTAGTACCGATTAGTGGTAATATACATATCTGCCCCCTGTAGCATGGGACTTGAACTACTCTGGTGCAATGTAGATGCAACTGCCTTCCTGGACGCAGGCAGGAATGCGGGAAGTTATTTTGTTAATTTCTTTAAATAAATGTGTTAGTAAGTCTCCATATGCCCCGTGTTGTGCCACGAGTCCCCGATGTATGGTGATGGCTATCGAGTGCGATCTGATCTTGTTTGTGTGTCCGTGCGTGACGTAACTCACACGCTATCTGGCGAGCGAGCTCTCAGGAACTGGCCCACTTGATCAGTTCATCGTCAATACGGTGTTACATCACACACAATACACAAAAGGATCTACACTTGGAGCGTTGCCACAGTCGACAACTGTGCTCGGCAGATAGGATATCCGCCAGTAATGCTTGGCACATTCAGTTTAATTTCACATCCGACGTCAAGCACGAAATGAGAATAGATTGAAAGCTTGAAAGTCTTAACGCTGGACGGTGGAGCGCAATGTGACGTCACTGACAGCCTCCACACGAAGATCATCTATCTGCATTAGAGCGAGGACGTGACTGATTTTAACCTTTATTATATGCTTCTGCAAGTTGTTACACAACGAGACAAATGGTTAAGTTTGAACTGCTTGATCCCACGTCGCTGAATGTAAACATTGTGCTCTGTTGAGTCATCGTTCAGTTATAGTATTGAGACAGACTGGTTCTGAGTTCAACTATTAGACTGAGGGACAGGTTAGCCTGTCTGTGTGCATTTGCATCTCCACTGCGGTACTAGTACCGCAATGGAGATGCAAATGTGAAACACCACAGAGCGATCTCGCGCCGCCGCGTGTCGCTCGAGTGTTTACGTAACGATGGCTGAGCATGTAACCCGTGGTCGCGACACTGACGCGGAGAAAGGCGCCTCCATCACTCGTGACTACACAATCTACGAAACAGAAGGCCCCAACAGTGCTGGATTGCCTTCTTCATTTCGTTAGTAGAGAACCCTACATTTTTAAAAAGAACATTACAGAATACCCGCAAGCGTAAAGTCGCCATGCGTCAATAAAAATGGAACTGACTGTTAATATGTACTCTTGGATGTGAGCATTTTATGTGAAGTGAATCGTCATACAGAGTGGACTTTCTGTGTCGATCTACATTTTATTTGGCCACGACGCCCTTCATGCCACACCGCATGCTCGCCACTACTCGCCGGGACACGTTCACACTGAATGCGATGCGTGAAACAGTTGAACTGAATGATAAGTTCATTTTCAAACACCTACTGCATGTACGTTCTGAGTCATAATGTTGATGTGCGCACACGAGGCCACTTTCTACAGCAATAACGTTTATGTACGACTGTGCTCGGAACTTGTTCTCTAACCGCTGAAGTTTCACTTAAACGTGCCGTTTAGTTAAACTACATCATTTGAAAGAAACCGACGGCGCGGCCTGTCATACATACGCTCACTCCCCTGTGTCCGACGAACAAGTAAATACTTGGAAGAAATTGTGATTACCTTTCGTGATGGTTGTCTCACTCGTTGGCACTCGCAGGTTGTAACGTTGCCAAAGCAAGCAGTTGAAAGCGCAGCGTTACAACTGTTATGTTACGTGAATAACTTTCGTTGTGACTGTACACGCTCTGATCAAGCTGGAGCTGGCTCTGATCAATATGAAATCACAATATATAATATGAATGATCTTACTTGTTATCCTTATCTATTCAAGTCTTCAATAATAGAGCGACAGAAAAGGGAAATATTGAAATGCTCCTATTTTAACTTTTTGGCCTTTTTTAAGTTGGTTGCAGTAACTTAGCTAAGGCACCTCGACTAATTAATATGCTAGGTTAGGTTAAAAACATGCCAGCAGAAAATAATGAGCTCAGCGGAGGTGTTTAGTAGTTGGCGCAGAGCACGCTGTCAGTGGGGCCCCGCCCGCGCGCCCCGCGCTAGCGGTACTCTGTGCATGTGCAGTCGGCCTGATATCCCGATCAGTATGTGGATCGAGCTGTGAGCGGCACTACGGATGATATGGATCCATGTGGATGACACGGGACATCCATGTCGTTCACATGGATGTCGCGTACATTCACGCGACATCCAATGTATTCTGAAGCCTTAAAGTCGCCTGCTTTCAACTTAATTTCATACGCATTAGTTTTGTGTTTAAGCCGCAGACAATGGCTCTGTAATGCTGTTCTCGCTAGACTAGTATTACGTAATGTGTGGGTTGCAATGACGACCGACCCGAACGTGACGCTCCCACGTCAATACATCGATTATCCGCATCGTAATAAGAAAGTAAGTAGCTGCTCTGTGAGACACAGGCACGGCCTCGCCGATCGATCGATTGGTTTAACACTTTCACTATGTCACACCATACTTCTGCTGCTTGCTCTCTTTTACCTAATAAAAAAGGCAGTGATTGCGAAGTGAGTAGTTCAACCAAACTGCCCGAGACGCTCGCTGTGCTCCGACGGCGGTTCGCTCAGCTCACCTGCACTCACACGTGCACTGTGCAGGGTGCTAGGAGCAGTAATGTGTCGCGTGACGTCACAGCCGCCACGCTGGCTGCCGTTGGTGTACACTCATGACACGGGTTGTTCGTCTTTACTGTCTATTTGAATTGTTCGTACATCCAAATCACAACGGTCTTTCTTTGTCAGTCGTGTAAAATGAGTATAATACGGTTTTACGGAGTGTGACAATCCGCCACTCGATGCCTGACTGTTACAAATTGAGGCGATTACACTTTAGGTTCTGTGGTTAACGAAATACGTAACACTTGGCTGACAGAATTAGCTACAACTGAAGGTATATTGATTAGAGCTAGAAGTTAGTAGGTACTCTGTGCAATACTGACCTGCTCACTAGAAGACCTAGTATTATATTAGGTACACGCTACTGCATCGCCAAGATCAACTAGTGACATTGAGACGTGAGGTGATCAGTATTTTTTGTGCGCACCGGTTTATTTACCGGAGGCGGCCGGAGTGAAACCGGAGCGGTCAGCGAACTTGTCGCTTTCAACGGATCGGTCACGGCCTCGCCTCGATTATGTCAACCGCGCGATACATACCGATGTTCTCACCGACCGCCACGGTGGCCTAGTGGTAGTTAGCGCGACCGCTGGGTGAAGGCTCGATCCCTCGGTCGGACAAACTGTCGTCGGGTCTTTCCAATACGAACGATTTGTGCCGGTTGATAGCAATAGGCTTGCCCCACACGAGGCTCAAACATATCTGGCGTTTGTGTGTACGCCTCAATGTGCCCATTAATCTCTAAACTTACCAGTACGGGCCTGTTCATGACCACTGCAAGGAACGCTTATGGGTCATTGAGCCCGTTGTAATGCTTAAGTATAACGCTTCCTGCAGGTGTTGGCACCAAACTTACTTTATTGATGTCAGCAGCCCATTATTCATAGTTGATAGTCAAACGGTTCCAGTGTTTAGTCTCTGACGGCCCCGCTGCTATAGAGGAGGAGGTGCTGAGTGAAGTCGGTGCTCAGCACAGAGTACATAGAGTGAGAGACGCGTGCTCTGTTTACTCGGCTATTTATATACCGCTTGAGAAAGTAGCGGAGCGTCGCGTCCATTACTAGACTCATTACGTAGATACAAATGGCTATTTGATTGATGGCACAGCATTAACTTTGCTTTTATCTTAATCATAATATATTAAGTTAAAACTGTTACAAAACTCAATATTCAGGGCAGTAAGTGTGCATCGCGTGTGCAGTACCGATGGATCTGGAGACTGGCTTCGTTTTGCTATTCCGATGTTATTCGTGAGGGAGAAGAATAGTGCTGGTTTAGAAGATTAGCGTCGTTGGGCTACCGACCACATATTGGGTTGGGTTGCGTTGGGTTGTTGTAAATTATAGTTATTAACGCGTCATCTAGGCAAAATATATTTCGATTAAATTCTTTCTAAAAAGCGATAATTGCAACACGTTCTTTTATCCAGTTTTGATAATATAGAGTATAAATGTTCAGTTTGTAAAGCTCTTTGTAAACAAGTAACGACTAACGAGCGATAGTGAATTGGTCGGTTCACGATTGCATTAGCATGTTTGTTCTATCGTTAGTTAACACCGAAGTGGATTTCGAGGTCGTCTTTATTTCGTCGCTACATTTACGCAGACTCGCACGTTCACCGCAGAATAGATTTGTCCTATATTGCCGCAGAGCCACAGATGCTTCGTGTGTTGCTGCGGTGGCAACACACGAAGCATCGCCCTTATGTCTTCACATTAGAGTCGTGTGAGAGTGCACGTGTAAGTTGGCATGTATAAATCGTTTAGTTTTTGTGCGGCCTTACGCGCTGCGAGCACTTTCTTGAGAGCACTTTCTCCCGCTCCGATTTGGATCACTCATGACACACACACATGCACAGAGCGCGTATGTGTGTGTGTATGTGTGTGATCACACACTGTCATTGAGCGGAGTGAGCCGTTTTCCAGCTGCGTTAGATGCAGGTGATAAGAGTCCGGTTCGCAAGGTTGTGTCGTGTGTTGTATCAGGACAACTAGCTGTCGCTTGCGGCTCCGCCCGCGTTTATGTTCTCCGAGCTATAATGTTCGTAAACACGCCCTTGTATACAGTACCCAGGACTAAATATGACATACTGAACTTTAGAAAGAAACTATTACTGAAGTATGAGTCGCAGACACGACGCGCGACGCTCTACGTTACAGTCATATCCTGTCATTTGATACTGCAAATGAATATTTACCTACAGTGATAGCGGTACATAGTCACAACAGCCCAAAAATAGGGACGAGCACACTGTGTTTTATCAAAAGTAAAGGATGGACTACACTAGTTTCACTAGCAGTCATTTCTGAGTGTTGCTCGAGCAGACAAACGGACGCCCAGAGTAGATTACTTATGACACTACAATGTATGGATACAGTGAGCAGCTTCATAAGAATATAATAGGTGTGTACATACAGTCGGCAGTGACGCCGGCGGCGCGGGCGCTGGTAGGGGCGCCGCAACTGGCACAAGGCGAGCTGTGGACATTTGACAGGCGCGAGATACGAGTGCAGTGGCGATATAGTAGTACGACAGCGCGTAACGTGCACGATGTGAATGTATGAGTAATGTATGTTCACTATACACGTATAGTCTGTACCAGTGGCGATGGTTATAATGTACGAGGGGATCACTGGGAACACTTTGGAACTTCGTTGGAATGCATGAAGAAGCCTCCTCGTGTGGCGCAGTTTGTTCCGCCAGGTACCCAACTGAACCGAGCGCTCGACGCATCCTGGACAGTCACACCCAACACTTTATTTGACTGGCCAATTCTTCCCTTGCGGTGGCAGGGCTAATGCCCGCCTGGTTTGCGACCACCCTCCCACCGGAGTCAAGCAGCCTGCTGTGTTTCGTCGAGGCGAGGGAGTTCCAGTGCCTTAGGCATCTTTCGGGTACGCTCGTTCTTTCATAGACCTCATCCATCGCTTTCCATAAGGCGAGATCGAGTTCAAGAGTGAGCCCATTCAGCAATAATAAAAATTAAAAAAAAACACTCGGCAGTGAATCCCATCCATATCTTGCTGATTAGCTAATATTATGTAAAACACAAGCGAAGTTACAAATACGAAAACAGTCCGTGTCCATCGGTATTGCGTTGCCTATTTGCACAAAATCTTGTAATCTAGTAGCTATATATACACTATCTAACATTTTTTTAAGGGAACCGTAATCAACTATCGTTAGATCAACAACATTTGTCCGGAAGCAGACAATATCGCACTACGGTTGCCGATACGCGGTCTGCACTCCAGGACTTGCCTGCTCCAGAATGTGGCTGGGACAGACTGGATGCGGCTGGCGGGGGACAGGGTGTTGTGGCGCAGCCTGGAAGAGGCCTATGTCCAGCAGTGGACTGCAATAGGCTGAGTTGATTGAAATGTGGATCAGCCATCAGCGCGACATATAGGTTGAAATTGAAAACATGCGACAAATCGAAATGGGAGATTGTACTCATCATTATGTACTCATCATATTACTTTTACTATGGGACCAAACTTGAAATTGCGAAAAAAAATCTGCTCTTCCCTACATTTTGACTAGTTATGCGAACATAAATGTAGGGTACAGCTGATTTTTTTTTCGCGATTTCAGGTTTGGTCCTATAGTAAAAGTTGTTCATAATGATGAGCACAAACTCCCATTTCGATTTGTCGCATGTTTTCAATTTCACCCTGTATATATTTGTGCGCGGCGTGCTGCCAGCGCGCGTCGTGCACACGTCTCTTGCTGATGTCGTGCAAAGATGATCGCTATTAGAAAGTGATCGCTAATCTATTGCACACAACACTATACACACAATGACGTTTTTGTGGACTTCACTCTCGATGGCATCTATCGTTTCGTTAATGAATGCAAGCAAATTCAACGAAACCTACATAGTTCTTTGTTATCATTAGTGACCACTGAACCTTAACATAACATCATGCCTGTGTTCTCCGAGGGGTTGGGCAGAGGTTTACCTATGGTAAGCCTACGTCTCATTATTTAGGTTTGTTTAAGTCCATGCAATTGGGGCAAGCTGTTATGAGTCAGAGTAGAGATTATCATGTTTATAAATCCAGCCTATAATTTAATTTTAAAGCTAATAGGTTCAGCTGTAAAAAGGTTTAGACGGTTTCAGCGTGAAGAGGTAACAGACAGACAGACACACTTTCGCATTTATAATATTGGTATGGATAGTATGGATTAAAATATATTTTGTCGAACAATGTTTGGGCGACGTTCTTGAGTATGTTCGGCTGCAGTAAAATGTAATTCTGTGCATGCGTTCGCATTATAAACTGATCGCTCTGACAACAGTAATGTTGTGTGTGATCAGTTCGGCGCACACTGCGTCCGCTTTTAGTTTTCATCTGAGGATTTGTTGCTTACATATTATTCTGCTTTGTGTAGTTCAGTATTACTAACGTGTGCGTTGTGTTCGCAGGTGGCGCCAGTGCCCAGGTGCGGTACTTCGGCAAGGAGCTGGGCCCCCTGGCCCCGCTGCAGCACGGCGTGCGCGGCCGCGTGTTCGCGGTGGACTCGCGCACGCTCTACCTTCAGGACTTCCACTACGACGGAGAGGGACCAGGTCAGTAACCACACACACTCTCTCACACATTCGAGATTTTGAAATCGCCAGCGAGACGCCGGCGACAAAAGTCGTTGCGTGTGTACCTAGCATAATACAGGTTGTGCCATGGAGCTAGTATGTACTACTGAGCACTAAGATCTGCGTAACTAACTTGAAATGCAAAGCCATAATAAACTACTCAGATAATATCAAGTTTATGTAGTCGAGATCGAGGAGTCAATAATAATAAGCCAAGTGCTCTGCACTCCGATCTTGTGCTGCATCGGAGTCGAACTGCGAAGTACCGGGAGATCGTAAACTTTTGATAGATAACAAATAAACTCGCAGTACGGACTAATGTATCTATGTCTTCATGTGAGTAGAACTGAAGGAAATAAAACAATTACTCTAAGTGCTACAAACATCACTGATCTAAAAAGGAATTGTCACAAACTAGCCGCCGCTAATCCGTGACTGCGTAACTACGAGATTAAGATTAATATCGCAGTTATAGTCGTCGTCTGACAACAATAAGTATACCGGTGACGTGGTCCACACTCACGACTGCTGGCACGCGAGTGAACGACGTCGAGAACTGCCCTAAGCTCAGGTTCTAGGTAAGTAGTAGAACTACTTATACTTCCACGAGCAGCTCTAGGCTACGAACCGATACAATGTCGGCCACAATCTGATTGGGAGTCAGTAACTTGTTTAGCGGCATTGACTCTGGGCCCGTCATCTAACAGGAGAGCTTATTTTCCCAAAGTGCAGTCAGGGAAACAATCTGCTAAGAAATACATTTCCCAGAGTGTACGTACACTATTAATATCTAAATACAAACAGGAAACTCCTGAGGCTAGATAAAAAGCTTGCTTTCTTGGCTAGATGGTATGTTCGCAGATCATAGTTGTTGTTCCGCGCGGCTGAGCCCTAATCACTGGCATTGCGTTCTGTTCCGCGCTCCGAGACTCCGCCGAGCTTTGCCTGCGTCCATAAGTCGCGCATTAACTGTTCAGCGCGTTAACATTGACAAATGAAAGCGTACCCGTGTGTGCGTTACTGTGGCTGCTGCTGCCTACCCATGACACACAAACCTTTTGTTAATTGAACCACAGTCGACACGACGCATTAACAGTAATGGCCTTTATGCTCTTCGACTCTCAACGTATTGAAACACTCGTTTCGATGAGATGATTGCTTTGTGTGTGAAATAACTGTGAGTTTACATTCATACTTACATATCAAATAAAGCCCACTAAGGCTTGATTTGATATTTGTCACTAGGGCTCGTTTAATTTGACTGAACTAATTTCAATTTCAACTGGGAAGGCGCAGCATAAGGTCCTTTGTACACGGCACAGTTTCTTTACAGTAGAAAGGACCTGTCCGTCAACAAGCTTCCACAGAGATGCATACAACACTGACGATCGGCACCCTAATTGCGTAACACACTATCAATCTAAATCTGAATCATTTTGAAGCATATTGCTAATCCATTGCTTCATATGTTCGAAAAGTTGTCAGCTCAACAACGTAAATAACGCAATGAATGTTGTTGAACTGTCAAAATGAAACCCATTCCTACTGATAATGTGTTACGCAATTACCCCGCGGAGCATGCCTGCACATGGCGGTTAAAACGTGTGTGTACAAAGGGCCTAACTTCTTTCATACATCTCTATTTACAACCATTTACGAGACTGTACTTCGATTCAATTTTGTGCAGTCAGAACCTTTGCTAGGCGCAGTAGACTATTATTTACGATATTAATACAATTTCTATAAAAATAGCGGCATTTCCGAACTTCAATATTGAAGGCAATTGCGTAAATATAATGCAGTGTACAGCCTGCAGGATTCCGGCGCTATGAGCCTTCCGTAATAACATCGGCTGAGATCAGGCACTAACAATACAAATACCAACCGTATCACACAAACAATACGATGCATACTGCATTGCGTATACGTAGAAGAAGGAAGAGTACATGTTGTTTTCGGTCTGTTTCTTTTGGTATTGTTTGTGGCCAGATGCAGTGGGGTACATAATACGAGGAAAGCTTCCTACTCGGGGCTATGTGACTGTGTTGATAAGACCATCATCGCTAAGAGCATCGTCATGGCAAAGAGCATCATCTTTAACCATTCATTCTTGGATAGAATCTGGAAGAGCTCAAATACAGCAACAATAATTGATTTTGAGGAAGCTGTGACGTGATCTGTAAACGTAAACAATAGAGCGCCGCTCCCTTGTGTTGTGGGCGCTCAGCGCTCTGTATGTCCTACCCACACGTCTAGCTGCTACTTACAGTCTGGGATAGAGCAGTTTGAATTTTATTTTAGGTGCATCGTCTTCACATATTATAATGTACCAAATATTGAAAAACATTTTAACCGGTCAAGCCCTGCGCGTTACCGATCGGTGACGAAACAATAGAATATCAATTGTGTCTCATTAGCGGAGCTTGACAGATTAAAAGAGTGACGGTGGAGTTTCTTGCAGATTCTTCTCCATACGAAAACTACCTTTTGGTCAAAGTCAAAGTCAAAGTCAAAGTCAAAGCATTTATTTCAAATAGGCACATAAAAGGCACTTTTGAACGTCAAAAAATTATCTTAAAATAGAATTGATTCTAGTCGCCCATTCCAAAAGGTAGTTTTCGTATGGAGAAGAACGGGCAAGAAACTCCACCGTTACTCTTTTAAAATGTTTAGGTACAATATTTTGCATGGGTACATTAATTATATAATAACATGTGTGTTTGGAAGGGGCGACTAGAATCAATTCTATTTGAATGTGATTGTTGACGTTCAAAAGCGGCTATTTGAAATAAATGCTTTGACTTTGAACAATACGTGGATCTATTGAAGCGTTGATCTTCAACTTGCCAAACAATTCGTTACTTTCTGGTGACTGGTTTAGATCACAGTTCACTGTTTAGCGGTGTCTCGAGCGAGACCAACATTGTAGCTAAATTGACAGCCATTTTAATTCTGGCTAAATATAAACAACCAGCTGCGCCCCGCGGTTTCACTCGCATAAGTTTAGATCCCGTGGGAATATCGGGATAAAACTATCCTATGTCCTTTCCCGGGACTCAAGCTATATCTATACAAAATTTCATCCAGTGG
This sequence comes from Amphipoea lucens, assembly GCA_947508005.1. NCBI lineage: Eukaryota > Metazoa > Arthropoda > Insecta > Lepidoptera > Noctuidae > Amphipoea > Amphipoea lucens. Next base: position 19,117,900 of record OX382377.1, on the reverse strand, counting down.
TTTAGGTGTGAAAAGGTAACATACAGACAGACAGAGTTACTTTCGAATTTATAATATTATATAGTAAATATAGTATGGATGAATGTTAGTCAATTGTGATCAGTCAATGAAATGTTGCGGCTTGCGACAACAATGAGCAGCGGATAAACAATTAGAACTATTAGTTGCTACAAGTACCTACTCGTGAAGAGATTGTGATCACGTCGCTAGAAGGGCCCGGCCGGGGAAGCTGCTTCAAGTACTCTACAACAAGGTCGTTATTAGTTTAGTCCGCTTAGATAACAACGCCTACCGCTCACGCAGCATCAATTATATTGCTATTTTCATCCTTGATTTGAGTGCTTCGTTGGTCTAGCACTGCTCTGCTGCTGATCCTGGGTTCAATTCCTAGATTAGGCAGTGTTGTTCGAATAGGAACTTCGAATTAAAAAAAAAAGTAGCAGCTTCAAGTCTGGATTTGAGCTTGGCTTAACATTAGTGCATCATCTAAACATTAGTGGCGCAGTATGGATGTACTACACACTGGCTTAACTCTTCGATAAGGGCGTGAAGTTATGTTAACTTTACGTAGATGTAAAACAGTGGTTTGGTGAGACACTTGCGTTGAAGTATTGAATGGATGTTAGTCAGTCTGCCTAGCCTTTTCTAAAGTATGTTGGGATCGGCTTCCAGTCTAACCGGATGCAATCGAATACCAGTATTTTACATGGAGTGACTGCAGCTCATCTGACCTCAACAACCCAGTAACTGGGTAACACGATACGCCTTGGCGCCTTGGTAACACTGGTTGTCAGACTTCTAGGCGGCTTAGTAGGCGTTTCGGCCGCTGAGTTTCCTCCGATCCGGTCGAAACAGGAATTTTATTATCCTAACTTTAATATTATAAATGCGAAAGTAAGTTTGTTTGTTACCTTTTCACGCCTAAACCACTGAACCGATCATCCTAAAATTTTGCATATACGTTGTCAGTACCTACATATTTGAATGTCGAACATTAAAATACCTACGGGTAAAATGTCAACGTTCAAAACATCGAAAATTTAAATATCGATTGTATCGTAATATCGAAAATTGTTATACCTAAGCTTAAAATGTCTAAAATAGAAATGCTGAGTGATAAAAATATCTAATGATTAAAAATATCGATAGTCATTTTACCTAAGTTCAAAATTTCAACATTTAATACATTTTCATAAAACATTAGGTTACAATTTGTACAAATACAATTTAGATTTAGATATTATTATTGGAAATCATTATTTTTTTAATACACTTTAGTTCATTATATTTACGTTAAAAATACCTACTAGTTAAAATATCAAACAAATCTTGATATATTATGTAGGAAAAAAACTAGGTAGATTAGAAATGATGTTATTGATTATTGATTTGTAGCTGCAAAAGTTAGTGACAGAAACAAATCGCTGAAAAACTGATTCCACGTGGTCTGGTCTGCCCTAGCCCTACCCCTAGAGTGTAATTTAAGCCCGCCTAGGCGCGGAGGGGCGAGGCGGCCCGCGACCTGAGGAAGAGGTGGCTTCAACGCCCGCCGCCGCGGCTGAGGCTGGCCGGCGAAGCCGGCCAGGAAGCCGAAGCTGCGGTGGTGAGCGTTAAAACTATCGACGACGATAAGCTCGCGTGGGACCGCCCGGAGCCCCGCAGCGCCGGAGCCGTGGGAGAAACCATGCCTGTTGCGTGCTCGCTTGCATGATGCATGCTTGCTTGCATGCTGCATGCTTGCTTGCACAATAGTGGCGATAAGACCCCTCTTTGAGGAGTGGCTAGAGAGGCGTCACGGCGTCCTCACCTATCGCCTGACGCAGGTCCTCACCAGACACGGATGTATCGGGAGGTTCCTGCACATCATCAGGCGGGAGGAGACGCCCGGGTGTCACCACTGCGAGGATCGCCCAGAGGACACGGTGGAGCATACGGTGGAGGTCTGCCCCGCTTGGGCGGGGCACCGCCGTGCCCTCGTAGAGGCGATCGGCAGTGGCGGCGACCTCTCGCGTCCGGCCCTGGTTCAAGCCGTGGTCCGGGGCGAGAGGGAGTGGGAGGCAGTCACCTCCCAAGACCAAGTGGAGTCGGTTTTGCAGCGATTTGTTTCTGTCACTAACTTTTGTAGAACAACATATAAATAAATATCGATATTTAGAACATTAGATACTCTGTACTTCGATATTTAAGCCTTTCGATGTCACGTTTGTCGATAATTAGATTTAAGATATATTGGACGTAGGTTATCTAACCATTCGACAATACTTATAAAGTTACGATATTTTAATTTTAGGTTTTATGGTCGTTCGATATTTAAATTTTCGATGTTTTGAACATTGACATTTTAACTGTAGATATTTAAATTTTCGAAATTCAAATATGTACGCGTTTTTGCATGTACATATATGATCTTGCATAGTTAAGATTTCAAAATAATTAGCTTCTTCTTGTAATAAAGTTATAAATTGTGCCACATTTCGCGATTTTTACTGACCGTTTCATGCCAAGATTCAAACATTCACAAAAAAACTACAGTCAATACCTTCACTTCGCGTAAAAAAAAATTGGCGTGTGTTCTACATGGCACCTTTAGATGGAATATTTTACATACCCTGGGCGGCGGCTACGACGCCACGGGTTGACGATAAGGATTCTCCGTAATGTACATGTCGTGGCCAGATCTTAGAATTGATCATTTCATGAAGTGTACGGTCATTTCATGAAATGGTTGTATTTCATGAAATGATCAATTCTAAGATTTGGCCACGACATATACTGCCCTGATAAGCCAAAAAGCGCTAACTCAATCAGAGTAAGTTTTGAGAAAAACGACTTTTTGTGAATGGATTTTTCCCACCTTCAAACGGGGGTTAAAACTTCTTAGTGGTTTATTTTAATGTTTTAAATTAGATATCCCTATTTGGCTTATACCATTAGATGCGAAATTATTCTAGCTATGGAATGGTATAAAAAAAACTAAAAGGGTGTATCTCAGAGATAGCGCCTTTCGGCTTAGCAGGGCAGTATACACATGGCAAATTACAACAAAAGTTCTTTTGTTAGTTTTTACCCTATTAACCAATCACGTGTAAGAAAGAGATAGCAATACTTTGTAATAATAGCTTTTGTTTTGTTGTGTTTGTGTGTCAATGTGTTTGCGTGCAACATGCCAAAAGTCTAAAACAAACTGACCCGCGTGAGAGACCACTCATTAATGTTTATTTTATTTAGGTATAATTAATAATTTATACATGGCCACGAAGTAAAATAGGTGTTATTTAATTATGTTTCTGACGTTACTTTGCCTCTAAAAAAGGATTCGTCCGAAACACCACGTAAAAATATTAATAATAATGAAATTCCTGTTTCGACCGGATCGGACGAAACTCAGCGGCCGAAACGCCTACTAAGCCCTGGGCACTGACTAGCCGTAACGGCTGTTAAAGATGTACAAATGACAGCCGGGACCGACGGCTTAACGTGCTCTCCGAGGCACGGAGGGGTCTGAATATGTAATGCATGGTTCTACAACCTGCCCGCAAACCAACCGCGGCTTGCGAAGCTTAACCTTCGACCGACCCGTGCGGCTGTGACTGCGAGCCCTCGGCCCCTCCATCCTCCTCCGGGAGTCGGATGTAATTATGTAGTTATAAGAAGACATCGCGTCACTATGCGGTGTCCATAACGTTAGTTACCCACACCAAGATACATCAACATAGTAACACACTATGCAACTTAGTTGAGTTGTGGAGTTGGTGGCGACTATAAACGACTGCTTGTCAAGTCGTCTGAAGCTCAGCCAGCAAAGGCCTATTGTGTAAGTATGTCGCTCACTACCCGCGCGATGCATCAGTATACAATATCTTCTTGTGAAGTTGTATCTACATTACAACTTTACAAGTGCAAGTAAAGACGGCGTGAGTTCATTGACAAGTTCCACGCGAGTCAGCCGACTGCTGGTGTCACACAGATGACTGATGTATGATGTGTATATATACGTATAACGAGTGCTAAATTTAGTAATGAATTATGATGGTAATAAGGGTGGGCAGAGTTAAGCTACCATCGTGTTTCGAACACAGTAATATAATAGCACGAAAGAAGCATTTATAAAAAAACTGTTACCTACCATTATTTTCGTAAGTTATAAAGTTATACCAAATATGTTTTCCACAATCACGAGTTTCCCATGCACCTGCAAAAATGCGCATGTCTAAATAGGTGATAAATAAGGCAAAGTTAGGCGGGCGGCACACGAGCGCGCCATAGACGAGGCGCGCGAGGAGCGCGGGCGTGCCTCGCAATGTCGTGTGCAGGACTTCTAGCGCGATATATAGAGTGGGCGTACTCTGGGGACAACTCACACACAGAAGGTCCGTCTCACTCAATAACTATTAAGAAAATATCTCCTGCAAGCAGATAAAGAATATAAGGAAACCATGTTATCGCTAAACCGTTTGCAATCTTCGAGAAAAAGGTAAATGATTGATTGCATATGAATGGGTTACGGAAAAAGACTTAGGAATCCGTGAAATCCATAGTTGTGGACATGCCTGGGGGAGGTCCGTGTCCAGCAGTAGACGTCTTGTGACGGTAACGCGCGGCGGCGCGGGTCAAACAAAGCACATGACGAAGGCCTGTCTGAACGAACACTGTCACCGTCACATAGTGCAGTGCAACAGGAGTAGCAGTTAGTTTCTATTAATGTTTTGGTTCATGTGTCATGAGTTTTCCTTCTGCATCTCTCTGTGTCGCACATCTAGCTGCAGCACAAAGCGTGGAGCGTGACGTAATTAATGCCAATTTAACGCGTCCCTTCCCCGCGCCGGTCATACCTTTACATACGAACTGTACGCTCCAGCCGGGGCGGGGATTCCTCCCGTGGGAGATATGCTTTGACCCTTAGTTGGGTGGTCCTGCTTTGCATACCGGTGCCTCATAGGTCGTGTCGTCACTGAGGCATCTGTAGCGCGCCGCTATGCTGCAAGTATTGCAATATATCTTGGAAGTGACTTTGTCATTTATACCTCAAGTGTTGAGAAAATTCCGAGCTTTATTTTAATATAGGACGCACAAATCCTTTAAAAGAATATTGAGATAATTAAAGTCCATAATCCTGTTCAATTGACTGAGGGTTCTTTTTATTGTGTCCAGCAGCACATGCGTGTCCAGTAGCACATGCGTGTCCAGCAGCACATGCGTGTCCAGCAGCACATGCGTGTCCAGCAGCACATGCGTGTCCAGCAGCACATGCGTGTCCAGTTTGCGAAACAATCAGATTCCCTGACTGTGCATAGCACTAAGCAGACTTTCATGTCGTTTTTTGTCGATCAACTAATGGAAATCGATAAGAGCGCTTTTGATGTTGTCAGCCGACGTACTAAAGTCTCTCAAAGTTCCCTTTGCAAATGAAAATGTTGGGCGTTGCCAAAACTTGGCCCAGTTCCGACTGAACAGAATTGTGCGCGGAGTAGGTAATGTAGCGCGCTGCTAATAACCGGTTGATGAATAAACATCGGCTGCCCTGACCGCGCGCACGACGCGGCCGCGCCGCGACGCCCAGGCTGGACTCATTATGCACCGTGTTATCAACACTACATATTGTAAAACAAAGTCCCCCCGCCGTCTCTGTCTGTTTGTCTGTCTGAACTGAGCGATAAACTACTGAACGGATTATCATACGGTTTTCACCAATGGACGGAGTGATTCGTGAGGAAGGTTTCGGTATATAATCCATTCGGACGAACGGACAGACGGATATGACGAAAATTATAAGGGTTCCGTTTTTGCCAATTAGTTACGAAACCCTAAAAACCGGGCATCAATCCAGCCAGAGTCTGGGCTGATATTTATATCTCAGGAACAATTAATTTCTAGTCTCCTCAAGAAGATATGCTTCAATAAAAATAACGTTCCAGAATACACGGATTGCTTTCCATAATAAACTAAGTTAATACTCGTAGCATCAATTTCAAATGCAAATCCAGTCAATTATCAATTCGATTTATGTTTATTAATCGTGATATACGATCTAAACCTATGATTGGTTCCTACTGGCACACTTACTTCGAACAAGTCGTCCTCTTTGTGCAGAGAGCAGAAAAGAGTTTAACGTCACATACATAACGTACGGGAGGCTGTAAAGTATAATTAGTCGGAGTTTGAGCCTACGTCCGGCGATGCCGTCCGATACCGTCCGATCCGGACAATGATTAGCGCTTGCCTGCCCAATTACTGACCGGACACACTGGCTCACTGGCACCGCACTCACAACCCAATTCTATCTTAATTCTCCCAGGTTCAAATTGCTTTACAGCAATGTTGGTTTTGGCAGGACCGGCTCATTCAGCAATCCAATTAATTTTTAAGACTGTTTCTACGTGTGAAGTTTCTTTTTCTTTTGTCAGTAGTTTCCGTAATGTCAGGTGACTATTGCGGTTGATAGAAGTCCGCGACCATACATATTGAATAATTGTTATAAAAGAACTGCTTTCTCTTCCTTATCTCCTGATGGTAGGTCGCGAGTTCGAGTGACGTGCCCTGCAGGCGCAGCCGCGGTCACAGACCTTATCAGACGTGGTAGTCGTGAGGAACCTGACAAAGCATTCAATTAGTAAGAGAGAGATAGCCAAGTAATGACCACTGTGAAGTGTAATGCACGCTTTGGGTTTAGCATTGGTCGCTTGTTGACCGAAAGACAGCAAGTTTTAGCATTGGTCGCTTGTTGACCGAAAGACACCAAGTTTTAGCATTGGTCGCTTGTTGACCGAAAGACACCAAGTTTTAGCATTGGTCGCTTGTTGACCGAAAGACAGCAAGTTTTAGCATTGGTCGCTTGTTGATCGAAAGACAGCAAGTTTTAGCATTGGTCGCTTGTTGACCGAAAGACAGCAAGTTTTAGCATTGGTCGCTTGTTGACCGAAAGACACCAAGTTTTAGCATTGGTCGCTTGTTGACTGAAAGACAGCAAGTTTTAGCATTGGTCGCTTGTTGACCGAAAGACACCAAGTTTTAGCATTGGTCGCTTGGTGACCGAAAGACACCAAGTTTTAGCATTGGTCGCTTGTTGACCGAAACACACCAAGTTTTAGCATTGGTCGCTTGTTGACCGAAAGACACCAAGTTTTAACATTGGTCGCTTGTTGACCGAAAGACACCAAGTTTTAGCATTGGTCGCTTGTTGACCGAAAGACACCAAGTTTTAGCATTGGTCGCTTGTTGACCGAAAGACACCAAGTTTTAGCATTGGTCGCTTGGTGACCGAAAGACACCAAGTTTTAGCATTGGTCGCTTGGTGACCGAAAGACACCAAGTTTTAGCATTGGTCGCTTGGTGACCGAAAGACACCAAGTTTTAGCATTGGTCGCTTGTTGACCGAAAGACACCAAGTTTTAGCATTGGTCGCTTGGTGACCGAAAGACACCAAGTTTTAGCATTGGTCGCTTGGTGACCGAAAGACACCAAGTTTTAGCATTGGTCGCTTGTTGACCGAAACACACCAAGTTTTAGCATTGGTCGCTTGTTGACCGAAAGACACCAAGTTTTAACATTGGTCGCTTGTTGACCGAAAGACACCAAGTTTTAGCATTGGTCGCTTGTTGACCGAAAGACACCAAGTTTTAGCATTGGTCGCTTGTTGACCGAAAGACACCAAGTTTTAGCATTGGTCGCTTGTTGACCGAAAGACACCAAGTTTTTTATGTGTTCTACGATAGCACCTCCAATAACCGTCTATTTTACTACACATAAGATCTCATGTAGGATAAATTACTTGATAATACCGATGTACAGTCAGTGAAATTAATTCTTTATCAGATTGACCCACTATGTCTATTTGCCGTGTTAAAGCAATTTCATACGACTGTCAAATAATAAAAATTGTGATTTGATAATACGGACATATAGGTTGATTGTCAATTTGCTAATCAATCCGTTTCGCTAACTGTACATGCGTAGACATTCTCGTGCGTGTTGCATATATGTGCTGAACAGAACTTACGAACAAGTTAATTAAGAGCTAATTAAACGAGCGCCTACTGCGGTGTTCTCCGTTTATGAACAATTCAGTATGTTTAATCAATACAGCAATTTTCAAGTATCGCGTATACGAGGGCGGGTCAAAAAGTTCGCGACATGGAGGGGTTAGAGTGGGAAGGGGAGGACTTTTTTTTACCTGTCACTACTTGTTGACTTAATACAACTATAAATACAAAATTTCAGCCCGATCGCTTCATTAAACTTTGAGATTTCGCTGGATAAACAAGTAAATCAAGAAGAGAACATTGACTATGGAGATAATTGAGTTTCGTACCGTGATAAAATTCCTTACTAAGCAAGGAACAACGCCTCAGGTAATTATGAAAGAGATGTCATCTGTTTATGGGGACTAAATGCCCTGGTAAATCGATGATTTACTTGTCGCTTAGTCTTTTCAAGCAAGGCAGAGACTCAATTGAAGACGGTCAGCGCTCTGGGCAGACGATTGAGGCAACATCTTCAAACATTGTTGAAAAACTTGTTCTCGAAGTTGCTCGTCTGAAGAAAAAACAGATCGCAGAGATAACTGGAGTACCTCTCGTCTACGACTATTTTGAGCATCCTCCATGACCATCTTGGCATGTCTAAGGTCAGCGCAAGATGGGTGCCGAGAAGGCTCACACCGCTTAAAAAACAGCAGCGCGTCGAGTATTCTCGCGAGTTTTTGGATCTGTGTAGTGAGAACAGGGATGAGTTTAATATTACGAACCGAAATGTGACTGAGAATGAAACTTGGGTTCATTAATATGAACCTGAGTCAAAACAAGAGTCCATGACTCCATGCAGTGGCACAAAAAGGCGCAGTACTGCCTAAGAAGTTCAAGGTGTCACAATCGGCCGGAAAGATTATGGCTGCAGTTTTTTGGGATTCAGAGGGGATTTTGTAGATCGATTATAAAGATAAAGGTGTCAATATCACGGGGCAATACTACGCTACGCTACTAAATAAATAAAACAAGCAATTAAAGAAAAAGAAGAGGAAAGTGGTCTCGAGGTGCGAAACGAGGTGGAAACGGGTGCGTTGTCGTGCAAAAGGAGCACCTTTTGCACGACAACGCACCCGTTCACAAGGGTCATGTTGTGATGGCTGCCTTACACAAGTGCGGCTTTGAAACTCTGAACCAGCCACCCTACAGTCTAGATTTGGCCCCTTGTGATTATTATTTGTTTCTAAATATGAAAAAGAGCTTTGTGGAAAGAAATTCACCGATGACGAAGAAGTGAAGTCGGCTATTTCTGCCTATTTTGAGTGCCTTGACAAATCATTTTTTTTCGAAGGTATAAACAAATTATTTGAAAGGTCTGAGAAATGAATTAGGGTTAGTGGAGAATATATTGAAAAGGAAATAGAATAGGGAAGGAAATAGAAAAGGGAATAGTTTCGTGTTCAATTTCACCTCGTTTCATTCCGCGAACTTTTTGACCTCCCCTCGTATTGTACAGTTTGCCTGCGGTCACTGCGCGCGTATACGATAGTACAGTCAGCATCAAAAGTCGATTAACACTATCATTTTTACATTTTATTAAATTGAGAACAACTTTTTTCAATAAACTGATTTTTAGCTTTTCACATAATAGACAACAGTATATATTCTAAAAAAAATTCTTCTGCTGCAATTTTGAACAAATATTTTGCTCAATAACTAAGATTAAAAAAACTGAAGTGTTAATCAACTTTTGATGCTGACCGTACCTAAATATAATTAATTCTTGTGAGTTAATTAACATGCTTTCCGAACAGTACGGGGAATGAAACAAAATATAATCATGAGCTGCTTCTTGTTATACGATACGATATTATGGATGTATGTATTTTGGTGCTTCTGACAGTTGCGCCACTATCTGCAAACAGTTGAGCACTATCGGGCGAGTGTTAATGACGACTTTCAGGATGTAATTGTTTTATCTGCAAGCATGTAACATGTCGTTTCCTGCCCGCAGCGGCGTACTTCTACGTGGGCTCGTCGGGCTCGCCGAGTGCGCGCGCGGCGGGCGCCACGCGGCTGCGCGACGAGCGCGGCGGCGGCGGCCCGCTGCGGCGCTACGGCGGCGAGAGCGTCACGCTGTCGCTGCCCGACGGCAAGACGCTCAAGGACTACCGCTGGTTCGCCGTCTACTGCGACGAGTACTCGGTCAGTATTGAGAATGTACACTCATCATCTGCCTAGCCTTTCCCCAACTATGTTGGGGTCGGCTTCCAGTCTAACCGAATGCAGCTAAATACTAGTATTTTACATGAACCGACTGGCTATCTGACCGCTGCAACCCGGTAAGTTAATGGGTATTATGATACCCCTTGGTATGATTGTTTTGTCTCGAATGTGCAGTACGGGAAACTAATTATTTCGCAAGTTGTGTGTCAATGTGTACGTACAGTCAACCACACATTGACAGAGCCTTTATGTCGTAGCAGTAAGGGCGATTTTCGTAGTTCAAGCGTTACCACTGATGAGCGGTTGACTGCACAGTAACCGATCAAAACTGTTTAAGCACGTTAAGGATCGTATTGCTGTGAACATGCCGCCCGTACAGGCCGTACCTACATATGTATCAACACAGAACGCACACCAGATCTCGCACACTGGCTAGAGTCGAACGTAACGAAACACATACCGTCGCTTTTTCACACAGGGTACGTAATTACGTATGAACTTGGTTGGTTCATACGATTGCTAAAATTCACTTAGCGGGTAGCGTTACGTGTTGGATTAATAAACGCGTATGTTTGGCTTTCAATCTCGAAATGTGATTTTTATTAATGTTTTCAACAATAATCTTTATCGTTTTTTTATCATTGGACATATTAATAAACGAGAATAATAATGTAATAATATTTTATTTTTATTATTATACTAGCTGCGCCCGGCGGTTTCACCCGCGTAAATGTCGATCCCGTGGGAATATCGGGATAAAAACTATCCTATGTCCTTTCCCGGGACTCAAACTATCTCTATACCAAATTTCATCGAAATCGGTCAAGCCGTTTTCATGTCAAGTCGTGACAACGGAAAACTGGTTTCATTTTTATATATATAGACTAGCTGCGCCCCGCGGTTTCACCCGCGTAAATGTCGATCCCTTGGGAATATCGGGATAAAAACTATCCTATGTCCTTTCCCGGGACTCAAACTATCTCTATACCAAATTTCATCAAAATCGGTCCAGCTGTTTTCATGTTATGTCGTGACAACGGAAAACGGGTTTCATTTTTATATATATAGATTGTTATGTTATATGGGGTTAAAATTAAAAAAGAACATAAGTGATTTTAAAATGTTTATTCGTTATAAGTACATTTATAAAAAAAAATCTAGTTAAAACAGTTTATTTTCTCATAAAGAACAATTTATTGAATTAAAGCAGGTAATCAGTGAACTAAGACCATTAGACTCAAAATATTGTATCTTAGAAATATAACAATATTCTGCTTTAATTACTACTGAGTGTGGGTACCTACTCTAACAAGCCACAACTAGCAATTCTACGCACGTAAGTAAAAATATAACAATATTGTGCTTTAATTACTACTGAGTGTGGGTACCTACTCTAACAAGCCACAACTAGCAATTCTACGCACGTAAGTAAAAATATAACAATATTGTGCTTTAATTACTACTGAGTGTGGGTACCTACTCTAACAAGCCACAACTAGCAATTCTACGCACGTAAGTAAAAATATAACAATATTGTGCTTTAATTACTACTGAGTGTGGGTACCTACTCTAACAAGCCACAACTAGCAATTCTACGCACGTAAGTAAAAATATAACAATATTGTGCTTTAATTACTACTGAGTGTGGGTACCTACTCTAACAAGCCACAACTAGCAATTCTACGCACGTAAGTAAAAATATAACAATATTGTGCTTTAATTACTACTGAGTGTGGGTACCTACTCTAACAAGCCACAACTAGCAATTCTACACACGTAAGTAAAAATATAACAATATTGTGCTTTAATTACTACTGAGTGTGGGTACCTACTCTAACAAGCCACAACTAGCAATTCTACGCACGTAAGTAAAAATATAACAATATTGTGCTTTAATTACTACTGAGTGTGGGTACCTACTCTAACAAGCCACAACTAGCAATTCTACGCACGTAAGTAAAAATATAACAATATTGTGCTTTAATTACTACTGAGTGTGGGTACCTACTCTAACAAGCCACAACTAGCAATTCTACGCACGTAAGTAAAAATATAACAATATTGTGCTTTAATTACTACTGAGTGTGGGTACCTACTCTAACAAGCCACAACTAGCAATTCTACACACGTAAGTAAAAAAAGTGCGGACTCCTTGTCACATCATCATCAGCCTACAGCAGTCCACTGCTGAACATAGGCCTCTCCAATTGCACGCCATTCAAATCGATTCTCGGCAACTCTCATCCAGCTGCTACCAGCCATCCTGCGAAGATCGTGACTCCACCTAGCTTCTCTTTGTCACGATACAATTAAATGACTCAGTGGTACTGCTTTTTGTTTACTGCCAGTGCGTTCGTTTTAACTTTAGTTGCCTATCTCAAACGTCAAAGTTAACTAATCGTATTTATTAGGACTTATTGCGGTTTTTGTTTGATTGGAACTAAAAGAAGATTGAAACTAAACCTCAAAATAATCCTTATTACAGATATGACACAATATTATTTTAATATTACTAAAATCAATTTATAATTTATAACGAATGCTTTGTATAACCCCCCATTATTATCAATGCTATCAAGTAAATGCTGGTGCATGGAGCCTACAATATTGAAACGTATAAGTTTCCATGCAATGCAACTTCAACTGCTCATCAGATCTCTCATTCCGTGCTTCCCATCGCTGTATCATCGCTGTATCGCAAAATATAAACGTTCTTGTTTATGATTTTCAATCAAATATTGTTTTTTTTTTATGCTGGTTTTCGTTTGCACGGCGAACGGTTCGAAAAGACGTGTTGAATAATTTGGCAAAATATCTCGTTGGTATGAAACCAGTAATTGTTTCATATTCACTGACCAAGTGACCAGCTGGGGCCTTCCACTTCGCTTTCGACTGGCAAGGCTACCCTCTTCCTTATATCTTGTGACCTTCCGACTCACAGTAGGTAATTTCTCTACAGCAAAAAAGGAGTACAGCTGTTAGGCTACTAGCAAAATACGAATATTACTATTTTGAAACAAAATTATTTTGAAAATAGAAATGTTACATATTATATAATTTATTATACTTATTCATAATTCCAAAAGTAAATAAATTAACTTTTGGGAATATATATTTTTTTTCTTCCATTTAGAACTTATGGTAAATATAAAACGTTTAAAAAAAATAATACAAGGATCAGCAGTTATACTTTAATTAGATAAATGTTCGATAAAATAATTAAAATCATACACTCAGTCCGGTTTCATCAAATATTTGTGATATAATATGAAGTCCACTTTTACGCAGCGCGATAATATCCGCTGTCATCTCAATATACAAATTTGCTTGCATTTCAAAATGAACTACAACACCGCTAATAGATTAAACACACGTCACTAACCCACAGTAACAACAACCAACCAAGAACCAATAACGTTCTATTTAGTCGCGGTGAATTGTAAGTTAACTGCATTTGTCTACCTTATAATTTATTTACATTACTGTGTATTTAGATTTCTGTGGGTATAATCATAAAGTTTTACGACCTAATGGTTGAATTTATGAAATACAATCAGTTGCCAACGAATGGGATTGTGTGTGTCTATAGTATAGAAATTACTCATTAAAAGAAGGTCGTAAGTCAAACTAAACGTCAAGCTATTGCTTTGAAGTTTGATCAACACTGTACATGAATGGTGGTCGCGTTTGTGGTCAGGTTCACGTTGCTAGTGTGACAGAGACGATGTTCAGTTTTTTCTACTTAAGTTCGCACAGCTATGGCTACTACTATATCTAAACAGCCGTAGGAGGTCGACAGAGATAGGTCCATAAGTATTACCGAACGAGGTTGCCATCCCGAGTCCCGACCGACAACCGACTCACTGGACGAGGCACCTATAAACTATGTACAATATAGCCCGTCTGTTCTCGAGACCAGCAGCTGGGTGGGAGGGCAATCTGATTTGTACAAAAACATAGCATTGGGCACACGACACGACATGTTTCATACAACAATGTTCAATATAGCATTGGGCACACGACACGATATGTTTCATACAACAATGTTCAATATAGCATTGGGCACACGACACGATATGTTTCATACAACATTGTTCAATATTTCATGACATCCTGTCCTCTTGTCAAGTGGGTACACATAGATTACGTTTTGTAAAAAGTAAGTAATTTCCACTCAACTTTGTTCGCTGCCATGTTTAATATATTAATATCGGGAACTCATAAAGGACAAAGAAGCGGTTATCAACCAGCGGATGGTGGCGCAAGTGAGGAGAGAGCCGCGGGTTAGGGGGTCGCTGATATTATCAGCTTGAAGCTTTAAGAAGAAATTAAGCGCGGTACTATTCACGAGAGATAGCGGAAGCGGAATCGTATAAATTGTTGCCTAATCCAATAATTACATTATTTTTTAGCTTTTAAAACGAGAAAGCTCTAGTGCCCATGACATTTTAAGACAGCAAATACGTACTAAGGAGTACCTTGCGCTTGCTTACGCGTGTACTTTTTTTTTAAACGCACACTTGGTGCAGTGTCCCGTGCTATTTATTTATCAAAAGCTCCCATACCACTATCATTACAGGTGTATACCTGATGCGATAGCGTGGTCTTAAAATTAACTTAGGTACTTACAATTTAAAACGGGATTAAATATAATGATCACCAAAAAAATATATTGAACACCAAAAAATGAAGTCAAAAATTACAATAGTTCTAGCTGGGTACCCGGAGGTTAGGTTTGGTTAGTTGACTTTAAACCCTGTACACAGAAATAGGCTTGTCTTTGTCGACATAGGATGCAAGAGTGAGCAAATGAGAATACAAATACCTTTACCTAGGTATTTTACAATAAAATGGAGTTTTAATTTTGGTGATCATTTACTATTTTTGGCAGTAAAAAGTGTTTTTTTGATGTTATTTTTTACTTTATATGGTGATAAGTTAAACATAAGCTATTTAAAACTATGAAAAACGTAAATAAAAAACTAGTATTGAATTTCTGATTTTCATCATCTACTTTTGCTGTTAACTGTACTTATTATAACATCTAAAGATAATATTATGTACTAAGTTTCCTAAATAAAATAAAAACAACAACATATAGCCTACTCTAATCTACATCTAATGTATAAAATTCTTGTGTTACAGTATTTGTAACAAAACTCCTCCGAAACGGCTTGACCGATTCTTATGAAATTTTGTGTGTATATTCAAAAGGTCTGAGAATAGCACGTACTTATTTTTTTATTTTAAGTTTTATAACTATACTTCGTGTAGGGTAGAGGTAGTGTAGGGGTAGGGTAGGAGTAGGGTAGGAGTAGGGTAGGGATAAGGTAGGAGTATAAGTAGGGCAGGGTAAGGGCTAGGACACCACGCGAACGAAGTCGCGCCGGGCAGCTAGATATAACATAAAAAGAACATCAGTATTCTCTATGTTTCCATGGCTGTACATATCTTGACATATTTTTTTTTATCTTTACCAGACTCTCCCTATTTACAAGCTGCCCGCTATCGCTTATGACTCGTATCCACTTAAAGCCCGCCCCATCAACCGCTGACTGGTACTCGCATAGATTAGTTTTAAACCACTCTCCCCCTCCCACCCGCACCCCGCGCCCCGCATGCTTCCGGCTACACGTGCGCACGCGCAGCAACACAACTAATGAAAAACTGAGACGTCCTGCGTGTACATAAAGACGTATGTTTCGCGCAGTGTTGTGCAACGTCACACCTTGACATATAGACGCATGTTCCGCGCAGTGTTCTGCAGCGCCACACCTTGGCATATAGACGCATGTTCCGCGCAGTGTTGTGCAGCGCCACACCTTGGCATATAGACGCATGTTCCGCGCAGTGTTGTGCAGCGCCACACCTTGGCATATAGACGCATGTTCCGCGCAGTGTTGTGCAGCGCCACACCTTGACATATAGACGCATGTTCCGCGCAGTGTTGTGCAGCGCCACACCTTGGCATATAGACGCATGTTCCGCGCAGTGTTGTGCAGCGCCACACCTTGGCATATAGACGCATGTTCCGCGCAGTGTTGTGCAGCGCCACACCTAGGCATCTGACACGATTGGAGATACCAAGGATTTTACTTACATATCTGGGTTCTAATATTCACTTGCATTCTATAGCACAAGTTCGCAACGTGCTAGATAATTTATTTATCGCTGGACTGTCTCTGTGGAAGTAAGGTTCGTAGCAGCCTAGGGGCGTTCTGTTGTTCCTGCCTATTCCCATGGGAAGAAGAAAGTAACGCCGAGTTTATGCATGTGTATTTCTATGGAGAAGAGCTGGCAAGAGAGTTACAACCTTCTACCAAATACATTTAATCCGGGACGCAAAAAGCGTTAACGATTCAATTACTGAACAAGCTCGGCTCTCCTAGCTATAGCTTACACAAGGTTCTCATCTCCCGGCATGTAATGCGATCATATTTACCGTCCAGCGGAAATTAATAGTTCCCTCCGTTAATCTGGTCCTCGAAAATACACTGGAATTCAGCAGACGCGGTCCAACGTAGGAGTTTACCTGAACAAGTGAAGTGAGCCACAGCGAGCTATGAATATTCAGCGGTAGAGTACGCTTGTCTGTGGTAACTCTTGAACTACGAAAACTATCCTTACTGTTCAGAAATAGAGGCGCTGTTGATGTGAAATCGTTACAGTGGACGTGTGGTTGAGTGTACGTATCCCACGACCGGTCAACGCACTGCATACCAACAGTTTTCGATACACGCTGCTTCTATAAACAGCGACTCGTAGGTCGTAGGTCGGATAGAGCTGCCAGCATTGCACGTGCATATTAATGTGGATGGTGTTGTGCACGTAACAACATCCTGTAGGTCTACATGCTCGTTATGAAAGCCGCATCTCTTGTGCAAAACCATCAGCGTTTGAATTTGAATCAATCTCGATAATTCCGAACACTGAATTGCAAATCTTAATTGAAGTGAAAGGCACTATTTTATTTAATGATGGTCTGGCAGTTTGAGAACTTTAAATGCGGCCTACTCTACTAATGTCCTTTCTTTGGTATTGTTTGTCGAGTCGTTGAGCTGCTCAAGTGAAAAGTTGAGCTATACGATTACTGACATAAGTATGCGCGCGCTGAGTGGACAGGGCCGCTCAAATCTGTGTGGGTCCTCGTTTGTATTGTTCTGTGTATGTAATATGAACGTGTTGCGTCCTGTGCAGGTGAACTTCGGCGACGTGTCGATCCCGCGTGACATGGAGTACCCGCGGCCCGCGAAGGTGGCGGCGCTGCGCGGCGTGCACGGCGTGTCCTCGGACCCCGTGGTGGTGGTGGACGCGCAGACGCTGCTCGTGCCCAACTTCTCCTACGACGGCGAGGCGCCCGGTGAGTATTCAAACTCAAACTCAAAGCATTTATTTCAATTAAACCATTTACAGGCACTTTTGAATTGTCAAGAAGTCAGTCAGTCAGAAAAAATGAAGCTAGTTGCCCATTCCAAAGCGTAGGTACCTATGGAGAAGAAAGGGCAAGAAACTCCATGGACACTCTTTTAAATCAAAACAATGTGGTTACAAAGTCTTGGTTACATCATTCATGTTAAAAATTATACATGTGAGAACGATGCAGAACGTTAAAAGCGTCCATAATGAAAAGATGAGAAAAAACAACAATTCAAATAATAAATTAAAATAAGCCATGGCAGCAAAGAGATGACCAGTCCCTACTGACGGCGCCCGTTCACGAACATGACGCATGCATCAGCACCATTCAGCTCAACCATTTTGAAGGGAGCTAAATGATCCAACACATGCGCCACCATCAGCGAGACATTTGAGTGAGCATGACATACTCTCAGCCGCCAGAGCACATTCAAGTCAATGAAAGACGTACCCAGTAAATGGTAGCTTTATAGTGTGTACATAGTACTCACACATGTGTTATGCAATTATACAATACTAGGAGATTGAATTTATACAATGCAAAGATAGACTTACAATCTTCAGCAGCTCCAACAGTATATTCAAGTGTTAATCAATTAGTTGTGGTTGTGGAGCAGGACCAGCATTGAGCCAGGCATTTTTATCCGCGATGTAATCCCCTAACTTATAATATGCCTGCCTGCATAGTGTGCGTTTAATACAAGACTTGAATTTAGTCTCATTCAGTTGAAGAATGTGGGGAGGTATTTTATTATAACATTTTAAACAGTACCCCATAAAAGATGAGTCTACTTTAGCTAGTCTGAAACCTGGTTGAACTAATAGGTCCCTATTTCTAGTACTATAATTATGTCTTTCACCTCTTTTACTAAAAAGATGTAACTTTTTCCTTACATACATGATGTTTTCATAGATATATTGACAAGGTACCGTCATGATGTTAATTTCCTTAAACCGTTCCCTTAGAGAATCGCGCCTGCGAAGATTATATATGGCTCTGACGGCTCTTTTCTGCAGAATAAAAATAGAATCGATGTCTGCAGCCCAAAGTAAAATACCGTAAGACACGATACTATGAAAGTAACTAAAATAGACCAGTCTCGCGGTATCTACATCAGTAAACTGACGGATTTTTCTGACAGCATAAGCAGCTGAACTTAGCCGTCCTGCAAGAGATGTTAAATGAGGACCCCATTGTAGCCTTGAGTCGAGCGTGATCCCTAGGAAAACAGTTGTATCGACGAATTCTAGTTTCTCTTGATTCAATATTATCTCGCAATCACTACCTTTGACATTTGGTAAAGAAAATCTTATGCACTTAGTTTTTTTTTCCATTTAATACTAAATTATTAGCAGTGAACCAATTTTGGACCTGCAGTAGGGCGTTATTTACGTCGTCAAAATTAATAGCACGTCTATTTTTATTGCGCAAGTGTACCCACATATGTACACTCAGGGAACTTCATCATTCAAAAGCGCCTCTTTTTCTGAACAGTAAGGTATAAAAATTTGAGAAAAGACCTATTTCAGAACAGTATTTCGATATTACAATGTGCGTGTCACCGTAAAATATCTACCGATACTTTAGGAGAATATCTCTTTTTAAACTTGCGAGTAAGATATTTCTGCTCGTGACTGTACAGTAAACGTACACAGATATTATTATTCTTCACATTATGCCGAAAGTTGAGACACTGATCAAAAAGTAAATCATTACCAGAAAGTAGCATAGTTCAGCTTCTTAATCGAAGTAAAGAGACGTCTTGTGAAATAAACAAACAAGCACTAATTAAACTATAATCTTGATTTGAGGTCTCTGACCGACGATCGCCCGGAGGACACGGTGGAGGTCTGCCCAGCTTGGGCGGAGCACCGCCGCGTCCTCACGGCGGCGATCTCTCGCGTCCGGCCCTGCTCCAGGCCATGGTACGGAGCAAGAGTGCATGGGAAGCTGTCACCTCCTTTTGCGAAGCAGTAATGTTCGCGAAGGAGGAGGCGGAGCGCGTGAGGGAGAGGCAATCTTTGCGCCCTCACGCCCCTAGTCGCCGCAGGAGACGTCCTGGGCGTCGTGAATCGAGAGCCGATTCCCGGCCACCGTAGGCGCGGGCTTGCGGACGGCGAGCAATGGGTAGCTCGCCGTCTGGTAAGGACCAGGCCCGGGTCGACGGCGCGTTGTGTTCCACGTGCGCCTCAAAGAGATGTCAGCACCAATTGACGCGCTCGTTCCACTAAAATCCCCTAGACCAGTCCCCTAGGGGACTACACAGCACTCAACGTTCCACTACGATCCCCGGGGTTCGCTAGGGCCGATGCCTGCCAGGGTCGCGGTTTGTTCGAAAGAGTTACTGTGGCCCCTGGTACGGGCAACTGAAGGAACATGGGTGGGTTTTAGTCAGTAAAAGTCTGACACGTTCCCGCTCCGCCCAGAGCGGGAGAAGTTATTTGATAATTTCACACCCAAAAAAAAGATCTCTGACTGGCAAAACGTCTTCCCTGGTTTCACTTTTCATTTAAGATTTATTTATGTTCAACTTCGTGATCATTTAATTATTTTGTGTCATTAATAGCTAACAAATCACAATATATATATAATTACAGTTATTACTTTCACTGCACTTTAAATATCACTAGAAACGTCACGCGATCGTCACGCGAATTTCGTCAAAATAAATAACAACGCACATAAAAATATAATAAATTATACAATAATATTAAATAACGATCTAAAAGGTTTGAGTGACGCAGTGACACGCACCGCGTACCTAGTCGCGTGACACGCGTTCGAAGCTATAAATCGTTCAAGTGAACGCATAAATCGCGCGTAGATTATCAGCACATCGCGGGATCTAAACGCCTCCTACATTTGCATGAGACGCGAGGTCGCGCGTCCGTGTCGCCGCGCGTCTTGGCCGCCTGGCGTCGCGTCATTACGATGTTTATTTTTGTTTCCGCGATATTTACAAAAAAGGTCATAAATGTGTAATTTTACGTTTCAAAGGATTGTTTTAAAAAAATACGCGGTCAGTATGCTGGAAACGCGATCAATAAAAAAGAAGGTATTTTGGCCTAAAATCTATTCGTTTAAAGTATTGGTCTTGAGTAAATAAAATGTTATTTATTTCTATATTATCTTCCTGCTACTAACACTGTTGAACGCTCTCAACGCACACTCGCACAGTGTTCATTCAACGTATCTACCAATCAAAACGTTCGTCGTACAGTCGTAACTCTTAACAGAGGTGAACGCACCAGTGATGGTCACCACTTTCACTGATTGATCTAGTTGATGATAATCGCGTCACGTTTAATGGCCATAATGTGCATAAATCAGCAGTAACAGCCTGCTACGGGTGTCATAAGCGTCACGCTTGCCGGCTTCGACGGGAAGGCAGAGAGTGGGTTCGCTGAAAACAACAAAAAGCTTTCCACTGAATAATTTATTTCGCATTTTCTTCCCAATTTTCAAAAGATTACGAGAGGAGCTCCATTACTTACTGTGACATCATCTTGTGAGTAACATTCCTCTTCCGTAGCTTCAGTAATATGAAGGTATAAAGATGATCGCGGTGCCACTTTGTCAGTGTGTCGCGACATTAACTGCGGTGTGTCACCGTGTGTCCCCGTCCTTACACACGCGCGTCTTGAGGTCTTACGAGCCCGTCAGGTAATAAGGCGCACGGCACACTCATGTCGCAATTTGGTCGGGGAGAGGCGCATCACACAATTGCATCACATCATAAACATAACCTACAATAGGATGCTAACAGTCAGTTGAGCAATGTGACAAGTACTTGAATTTAAAACAACTATAACTGACTAGATAAAAAGAGAAACAGCGAGACGTCTTCAATATGAACTAGATGCTATTATTCGGAATGATTTAAACCCGCCGCAAAGCAATCTATTTTGTGCAAGATATAGGAATAGCAATAATGCATTGCCCAGTACTATTAATTATGGAAATTGAGACAATATTCCAGCGACTATTTCATGTGCGGTCCCATACAATATAAGATTTATGTAAAACCATGTGTTTTATGCACATACATCTATTCTGTGAGCACATGTACCCGCGACAATACATTAGTCGGAATTGGAATGTCACTAGCCTGGCTATGCATCGGGGACTCGTTGATGACTTCACGTACTGCTTGTTGATACTCTGTGGCTCCGTAACTTATTGCGAAGCTGCAATCAAATGCGTGCTTAAGTCACCAAATCTGAAATGAAATATTAATCTCAATTCCGTATGAAGTATTACGTCAAACATACGCCGGAAGTATTTTCCACAGCAGATGAATTATGACAATCATCTCTCCACACGGAGGCAGCTCCCCTTTCAAACGCACGATCAGATACAGCGCATAATACGTAATAGTCGCATCCTTTAGGCGAGTGTCTCCATCCGCCCGCGCCGCGCGCCGTGAGGTGCGGAACCAATATCTCAGCGCGAAGGATATCTATCGTGTGTGACGTCACACGTTACCTGAGCCACAGACTGCCATCGCACATACTGAACTCCCGAAACTGTTTGTCGCCACGCACACATACACAACTCAGTAACCGATATGTAACAGCAAAACACGGGAAGGTAATACTGATGTACTTCCACTGCGTGAAAATAAATGTTTAGCAAATTGGCTGTTTACTTTACGTAATTCAAATCACAACTGTCATTATATGACAATTGTGATTTGATGATTTGTGAAATGGCTGATAAACGGCAAAATTACGTATTTCAATCTGCTAAACAATTCCTTGACTTTACAAACATTTGTAAGCGAATGTGTTTTGCGTATGTGTGCGCACACGAGTGTTGGATATAAGGAGTGAAGTATTGGTATTATGAGGACCCATGAGTTCGTCTCGAAAGAGGTTTGTTTTCGTGGCGTGTTCGGGAATGTTCCACGCAATCATTCTCAGGGGTGACACCGCCCTGTAGACACGAGAAATTCTTTTATGGTGAATATTTTCATTTTGAATGCTTTTGGCACCCTTGTGAATTATCTCGGCTTTCCAGAAATTAAATGTGAAATGAATACGTGAGATGAAGAGAATTCTATAGGCTTATGTTAGAATAAATAATATTTTTTAATTAAGGTACGACGCCCCACCACATCAATCTACTACAATCTGTCAAACTTTAATACATTTTCAATTTTATCGCTAAATCATTAGGTTCAAGGTTGAATGGGAAAATTTTACAGTTTCGGGTAGCTTGATGTGCTGGCGTCGCTACATAAAGGTTTTGTAGTAGATGAGGGACCTAGGAAGTAAGCATTATTAATTACATGGTGTGGATACAACGAATTGTTGGGTGAATTGCTAGCTGGATTACTGAGTAATCTGTATTTAGGAGAGAATCCATACAAAATATATTAAGGAAACATATGGTTGTACTGCTTTTAATGGTAACCTATGTGCACTTACTGGACGACAATCTTATTACTTTACATTCGCAAACTTGTGAAGCGTTGTCAGGACATGTTTAGTAAGATGTTGTGTTGTTGCAGACGCGAAGTTCTGGGTGGGGCGCGGCGATAAGCCGTCTCCGCAGGGCATCCGCATCCCCGACGAGAACGGCAAGGAGGTGCCGCTCCGGAAGTACGACAAGAAGACAATCGTGCTCACGCTGCCAGGGGTACGTACCATTATGGAAGCCTATGTCCACTACTGGACAAAAGCATCCCCCCGGCATCGTTATAACGGCCCTGTCCTGTGCCGTCAGCATCCAGCAGATTCCTTCGACCTCCATCGAGTCTTAGGTCCAACTTGTGCCTCCACAAGTTAGCGAAAACCTACTAGCGCTGCACTTTTAAGCACGCGGTCGCCACTTTTGAATTTTTGGCCCCATCTGTCACCCGTTTTGCGAGCAATGTGGCAATTCTTCAGGCTATATTGGTTACCTTGGTACTCTGGCTAACGCATAGACCTCTGTCCCGGGCAGGAGCTGACAGTGTTCGACATCGGTCATTTCGCGGTGTGGTGCGAGGCATTCACGGTGAACTTCGGGCACGTGTCGCTGCCGCGCGCGGCGCTCGCGAACGTGCCGCCCAGCCTTAAGATGCTCGGCGTCTCACCGCAGGTATGTCTTATGTAGTACAGTCGACGTCATCGCAGAGTAAGAAGCGAATGGAGTGCAATATACAGGAAACATCGTTTTGTTATCAACGTTTAAAATGATTATTTTTGTCGTGTTCGATTAATAATTCTGACAGTCAGTGAAAGAGTTGAAGGAAATAATATACAGAGATGCCGCAGCAATAAACTGGAAAGATATTCTTCATATGAGCACTCCATTTACTCTCTACTCAGTGATGATGTATAATGCAAGGCGCAAGGATGATTTTAGTTCTTTACAGCATTTTAAACCGATTTTAATGGATAACTGCCGATATTTTTTATCTAAACTTTTAGAGTTTAATAAACAAAGGTCTTGTTAGGTCGCCGCAAACGTTTCGAACCAGTTCCCCTGAATAAGTACTAGAACTATAAAGTACTCACAAAGTCGGACAACTAGAAGCTAGTTCGTTATAAAATAAAAAAGGAGGCGCGTACCGCCGCGCGCCGCTCGGCTCTGTCAATACACGCCGAGTCTACTTCTGTGGCCAGCTCTGAAAGTTCACTCATTACTTGAACATTCAGCGAGAGTTACAGGTTTTGTTCATCTCTCCGAAAAGTGAAAAATAAACCAGGAAGACTGTCGCTGAAAACGGACCGATTTGTTAGTTGTCCAGAACCAGATGGCAGTTCTATCCTAGATACTGCTAGACAAACGATAACACTGATTGCACCGCGCGCTTCATACGTGGACTCCTCGTCTGCGGAGTCCACGTCTGCGGATCTTCGATCTAGAGACAAACGTGTCAATTGATCCCAACATTTGCAAACCATTTGTCAAACCGTCTTATAGTGTAAATAAAAAAAAAATGTTTCCATTAGCGGTTAGCGCTACTGATTTAACTAATGACAGTTGATTAAAATTTACAGGAAACTAAACCTCATGAAAATATACTCTAAAAACATCAAAGTAAACTGTTACCTCACTTGTTTGTGTCCCGAACCTCCTCGCTGATGTATGGCGTCAGTAAAGTGCACAATGGCGGCTGCAATGAACAGCTGTCTTGTGTCGGGCGCCACTCGATAAAGATTAACTTTAGCTCAACACTCCTCTACAATCACACATAACACAGAAAAACTACTTTGTACAATACGCGGCTGATTTTAAAACTCGTTGAGTATGAGACAAAGATCGGCTTTGTGATAATTTCTAGAGAAGAAAAGCTCGATTTCTCAAAACATGTTTAGCGCCCGGGTACCTCCAGTGTTGGGTTTCCATCAACGTTGTTTTATTTGACGCTCACAAGTTTTATGGAACTAGGGAGGTCTTCCCTAGTTGTGTAAAACTTGAAATAGATGTCCCGAACAAACGCATAGCTTGTGCTACGCAAGTGTTACGCAAGTGCTACAGAAATGCTACGGCGTAGGTTTTGAAATATTTATGACGCAATTTCAAATGACTAGTATGAGCGTCTCACATAAGAACTGTAAAATCCAAGTACCGGGATGAAGTATTTAGATTACAAAGCCACGTTTCCCTGCTGAACTTTCCTGCACAATGTACTTGATACTTCACGAGTTCCCGCTTCCTTCGCTCAGCTGGCTACATGGAAATGATTTGGGTGTCGCATCGCAGCGTGACGTCACTCATCACGTACACTATTGCCACACACACATGCACAACGTTCGTAAGCTCGTTCTAGATGAAACAAAACAAGTGACTTGCGATGTTCAATTTGATAAGTAGAGGCAAACAAACCGAGGGGCAAGTCTCGTAATTTTACGAAGGTTCACAGTATGAAGGCCAATTCCCGTAATTAAAAACGTTCAAAATCTAATCGCAATCTCATCTCAGCGACAATCAATATCAAAAACTTGTCAAAAATGTAGGGAAATTAGAGGTATTTTTGACAGATTGAGACTGAGACCAGACTGTGAACGTTCTTAAACTTACAAGAATTGCCCTTCTTATCTCAGTCTCAATCTGTCAAAAAAATACTTCTAATATCCCTACATTTTGACAAGTTTTTAACATTTGTTTGTCGCTGAGATGAGACTGCGACTAGATTTTGAACGTTTTAAATTACGAGAATTGGCCTTCAGGTCATACGACGGTGGACAGAAAGAAAAAAAGATTGTATTGATTTCATTATTTCCTTCCTGTAGTTCTTAAATCCTCATTTTAAATCATTTTAGAGATTTTTTTTGACAATAAGAACTTAATTTATGGTCTTATTACTCACATTTTAATAAAAAAAAAAATGGAATATTGTTCCGAAAAACTAGTGTGATATAAACCTTCGAAGTACTGAAGTACAGATGAATTTCAATCAAATTGGATTGCAATAAGGTTAAAACGACTTGTAAGCTGTGCTTTTTGTTTTTTCTTGTAGCACAAAATTTATCTATGTATATGCGCGCGCGCGCGACTGCCGTGAGAACTGAACTACGTGTGTCATAACAAGAGTAATAGGTTCGATGTTCGGCGCACCATTGTGTCACGTGATGTACTGACAGCGTGTCTTTGTTGTTATGATGATGCTCGGAGAAGGTTTTAGCAATGTTGGTTAGCGCTAGATAATCATTAGGTATCACCGCGGCCTTTTCCGCCTGATCAATTAAAATTTTTTCCGCCTAAGTCCTGCGGCGACGCCAAGCCACGCCCTCTTAAAGTTTTCGCCTATTAGGAAAGCGATAACGCTTAAAAATTAGTTGCAAACTGCACAGCGCAGCTTGGTGACGCAACACGTGTACTCCTTTTATGAGTTTTACGGACGAAGAGAAGCGCTTCTATTTTTGAGTGCAAGGAAATATGAACTGATCAGGCGAGGTGATTAGGCGGGAGTGTCCGCGATAGTACCCACGTATGTTTTGTTTTGAAAAGGTCACCAGTTGTATTTTCATTTCATCGATGATATTTTCCTGTTGACAATCGTTTAAGAGTCAATTCTATTATCATTATTTTCTAAAATGTGAATCCATGGCCAACCTGGGCATCGAGTGCTTGTTGACTTTTCTTCTGTTTACCTGAACACGATGAAATTGCTTTCTAATGTTAGATGCAGTCAAGAGCATGAGTAGATGCAGCACGTATGTACATTCGTAAGTAATGACTGCGCTGTTGCAGTGCACAAGTACATGCACTTGCTAGTAATAACTCATATATTGCAGTCGCAGCAGATTGAACACAAATCGTACGGCATTTCTCAGAAACGATATTTCTCTCGGAGAAAGTCGTGTGCGATACATATGTGCATACATTGTCTAAGTGACAGCTGTCGCATACGGCGTGATGTTTATGTCTGCGACGAGTTGTGTTTTGGTCTCGCGACGAGGATCATTACAACAATGTACAGCGATGTGCTTTCAAGCTGAAGTTGAATAAAGTGTGACGTGAGAGTTTTAAAATCAAAATAATGAAGTCCAGACTGTCAGTTCTTGTCTGTGGAGATCTTATTCATCTGACAGGTATTTTCATACTAACCACAATGTATTTAGCATCAAGCGTAAGGGAGCACAGCTGCCTACCCGCTTGGGGGCGTGATGTTATGTTATGCTCTTTAATTAGGCACCTTAATCTGTAAGATTTCATATAAAAATAAAACATTTTGGATACTAAATGTAATCAGTGTAAACGTACCGGGGCGAGATGATAAAGTGATGAGCATGATTGAGTCGTGTCGCGGAGGGCGCCGCAGGGCGGCGGGGGCGCCGGCGGGCCGGCGGGGGGGGGGGGGGGGGAAGAGGCACCACAGTGACGTCACGTAATTAATTCGGACGAGGCGACACAGATTGCACCCGGCGACGGTTTAGATAAAATTGTTACTTTAAAGCGAATTCATTACATCCCAGTGGACGTCTTATTCGCGAAATTAAGATATCATCTGTAAAATATCACAAACATTTAGAATGTGGACATTCGATGCAGTGCATCTTTAGTGGACGTAACAAAATGTATGATATTCTGTATAACACAATGTGCATGCAAGTAGCTACGATTGTATCAC
This sequence comes from Amphipoea lucens, assembly GCA_947508005.1. Classification (NCBI taxonomy): domain Eukaryota; kingdom Metazoa; phylum Arthropoda; class Insecta; order Lepidoptera; family Noctuidae; genus Amphipoea; species Amphipoea lucens. The sequence goes on along the minus strand of OX382377.1, from coordinate 19,090,230 downwards.
ATCAAGAAAACTTTGACGGTCTTTAGAGTTTCGTAATTATTATTTGAAGGTGATGTCGTAAGAAAGCATGTTAAATGATACACAAACTCACTTCTTCATCTAAAATATCATCATAAGCACTTCAAATATCCGTCGCTTTCGTCACTCGCGAGGTACTCGTCGTGCGAGTGGCTCGCCACGCCGCGCCGCCCGTGCGTGGACGGCGGAGGCACAACGCTACCTACCGATACGTTTTGTAATAACTTCACCTCAGCTCTTCATATTCTGCTTGCGACAGTCGGTACAGAGCACTGTTTACCAAACTTATGAAAGATCTAATTCCACCCGATTACAAAACCGTATACACTTTATAAGCGACGCCGACGCTCAAAATCTTCCTAATCTTACCACACGTAAATTATAGCCTTATTTTTATGTAGATAGAGTTGCGAATGCAGTAAAGTTAGGCAGATTTCACCAGATCATAGCAGATCGGTTGCAAAAAAAGCCGATAGTGAGATAATGTTGCGCAATGAAGCGGATTTGTAAACGACGTCCGATTAGTTTCGTGCGCGACATAATGGGCACTATCAAGTCTAGTCCGCGCGCTCAGCTCGCGCAACGACATTTCTGAATTTGGTGATCTCGGTTTTTCGGGTGTGTGGACAGAAATATTACCTGTACTAATAATAAAGCTGAAGAGTTTGGTTTTTTGAAAGCGCTAATCTTTGCAACATCAGTCGGAGTTGAAAATCTTTTTACATTTGATAGCCCAATTCTTGAGGAAGATTATATGCTATATAAAATAACGCTACAACCCTTAGAAGTAATAGCGCGTTGGCTCTGGGGAAGAAGAAATTTCACGCGGGTGAAGTCGTGGGCATAAGCTAGTGTGTTATAAAAGAAATGCTTCCTAAAAGTTAACGCCAGAAGTATTATACAACCTGCGAACATGTGAAAAGAACTTTACAGTGGCTTTTATGTACCTACTGACGGATCCAAGCCCCTAGTAAAACTCAGGATCCCAAAAATGATATGACACTGAGACGCTGGTGAATATTCTCGCAGGTCACGTCTCTCGGCAAAAATCTGAACTTCATAAATCATGTGCGTGTGCTTGCGCAGAGAGCAATAAATAAGTAATGGGTGTTTGATTTAATTTTTGAACGGGTACAGGGTGCGTCCCGCGGGCGTCGCGCAAAATAACACGACAAGAAATATTGAGAGCATTCATTTTATATTGAGTTGGTACAACTTGGAGGAGGGTGTGTTTAGTGGATCGAGGTTGATCGATTGATTTCGTAAATTGTATATTAGTTGTTGTGTTGAACTTTGTATTGAAGTTAATTTCCGATTGGATGATAGACAGTTGGAGTTTTTGGTAAAGTTGTAGGTGTTGTCTAGAGAGAATTGTGTTACAAGTCATAGGTTTCCTATTACGTAATCTATAATTCTGTGGATGTAGATAATAAAGACTACCTAATCTTTGAATACAACTTGTGCTGTGTAATACTCTGAATATTTGGTATTCAGAGTATTACATAGCACAACCTGTATTCTTCCACAAACAGTTTCGTCTATGCGCCATTCAATTGTTTTTATGCAATGTTTAGTTCGCTCCATTGTCGCGGCTCCCGACGCGCGGCGCGCGGCGCGCGGCGCTCATCTAAAGATGAACACGTTAAAGTTAACGCGAGTTTACACAAAACAACCGGCTGCCGTGAAATCGAGTCTGTTTACATAGATCATTGTTATGACGCTTCTTTGTTGTTCTTGTCTTTGCTTTGTTTTAGTACAATCGTTTTGTTTCCTATTTTTGTGTTTGACCGTCTGTTTGTAGATAAATGAGAAAATAAATTATACATTCCAGTTTAGCACTTAGGCTGAGGCTACATTAGGCCGCGACGCGACTTGCGACACATCACATGAGCGATTAAAACAAATAAACGAATGCTCACGTATATGGCTACACCGTACATCAAATATTACTAGCGATTTTTGATTTCTTTATGCGATAGGAACAAAATTACTGTAATCAAGGCATCGGCTACATCAACAGTAATTGAGCGTGGACATTTACGGGTAGCTAGCAGAACCGTAGCTAGCAGAACCGTAGCTAGTAGAACCGTACTGCCCGTCAGTGGCATCAACGAGCGCGTGATGCCGGGCGGCGTGACTAGTGCACTGCGAGGTGACGTAACAGTTGAACTGTGACGCGCCGACAACAGTTGACCGCTGAATAGTTCACGGCATTTGTTCCTGTGCAGTGTGCAGCGACTTCATACTGATACACTTCTGAATGGCGTCGAGTCGATGAAAATACCTTATTTTATCTTTTAAAATATTTTGTTTATAGCTTTAGAAAACATAACATAAATATTGAAATATGTTAACCATATATAATTTTTTTATCTATAACTTTAGCTATTTTAGTTCTTCTTAATTTATTTGATTGAAAAATGTTATGACGTATCCAACATTGTTTTATAAATATCCAAAATTCACTTTTTATTAATGATTAACTTTTAACTTGTCTGTAATGAAAGAGTGTTGAAACTATATGAAATGAATGTTGAGAGTGACGTACTTTAGTTTAAAGTGATAGTACGAGATAAACTTGTGGTGAATATATTAAACTGGTGGAAGCGCTGGTCAAAAATAACGCGGCCCGTCGGCCGTCGGTACCTCGGGGTACTGTCGCGCTCGTAAATAATATCGCAAGCGGTACACTCACACACACTCACACACACTCAAGTGATTCACAGCCACAGTGCGCAGCTTGTGTGCTGGTATGCACAACGATACTTCAGTATAACTGCCTCGGTGGTCTAGTGGTCTGACTGTAGAGGTGACGGTTCTGCGTTCGATCCTCGGGTCGTGATGAATAAAACGCAACATTTTGTTGGATGTTATGTTTTCTGCCAATTTTTAGTTTTTTTTTAGTTTTGGTAATACTGGGCACATTTATTGTTTGTCAGAACTAGGTATGTCCGTCTGTCACATCTTCACGCCACCGACTTGGACACGTGTACACTTTCTGACACATCTGTATAATTGTATGAAAGGTGACTTCCTAGTATTACCGAGATGATAACCTATCATCTCGCCACTGTTCGGATGCTAGTTGACACACACACAGACAAGCAGGTCGTGTGTCGTTGACTCCCCATAGTTAGTGAACTAGCACTACTCACACGTTACATTATGTGTTAAACGGATGTAACGAGAAAATTAGAAATTGTGTGCGTTTTGTAATTAAATGGAAATGGCCTTGCCCAAATACGAAACATTTATATTTAACGTGAATATAGCAAAAAATATGTAAATATGATTTAAACTACACAACATGAAAACTAGAACGAAACCGTCGAGCAACTATTGAATCAACTGAGTTTACAAGTTGGTGCTACGTCGTAGCGGCGTAGCGCCGTAGCGATTGGACGCGATCCAAGCGGTTGTCGCGAATAAGGTCAGCGTAGCGCTACGCTAGCTACGAGTGCTACGCCGTCACGTGACCCATTCTGTTCAAGGTTTTTACTTTGATATTTAATAAGCACTTAGGAATTATATTTATTGTCATTTCATTGGCTGATAAAAATTTATTTGTTTGTTCTGGATGTGATCCAAGCTCCGTGTGTAATGTGTGAACAGATCGACTTAAGTTCACTTATAGCGGTCGCTTGCACTTTAGTTTGGGCTCATAAATCGTGAGACCTGGAAAGATAACCCACGTGTAGAATGCAAAAATATAAATAATCTGGAGTCTTTAACTTCCATCCCTCAATATAAAAGACTATTATGCATAGAGTAAAGACTCACGTAACATCGGAAGCCTTAACATTAGACGCGAGCGCACCTTACTGTTTACATAACGTTAAAGTTCACTTTGCAACCGAGTGTAATGTCGGTGACGACATTGAGCAGACAGGTGCAGAAGGCCCATTTCATATTGTATGCGCGGTAGTAACTTTGGTTCGCAATATTACCGTGAAAAGAGCTGAAAAACATAGGTGCTGCTGAGGTATGCACCCAAAATATGTTCGAAAGTAAAATCAGTTCGCTAAGAAGATGACTGATCAACACTTTGATTCTCAAAACAGTTTAATAAACATCAAAAATGCAGGTTTGACAGATTTTTCGTTTTCATGGCTCAACTCGTTTAAATAAAAAGTTTGATTTTATTTATAAAAGTCCATAACTACACTATTACTCTCATAGTCTGTTCAGAGTTACCCTGCACGTCTATGACGGCGTGTGGGCACCGCGCATGCGCGAGGACACTCAGCGCGCGCGCCGCTTTGGAAAGTGAAGCGTGAGGCCGTTGACCCCGATCGCGGCTACCTCTGACCGCTTATGTATTGCAAGTTATGTAAATAATTATGAATGTATTGCGACTGCGTGCACGTTACCTACAGTGGGCATTTCTAGTTTGTTGTGACATGCATAATGGCAACACATTAGCAAGTTAAATATGTAAATATCCGGTAGATTGAGATGAATTATATATTGTAGTATCAATAGATAATCTATTCATTGCGAACGTTTAAGTATCCAGCGAAAACACTGTTCTTACTTTCAGTTTCAGGTTTTAGAAGATAGTAGTTAGCTTTTCCTATAGTCGAACTTCATTTACTCAAATAATATCTGAATAAATAACATGAATATATGCATTTTGCAAACGCTCATTTCCGTTTAGCCACGGTTAATATGTGGTGGCAAATATTAGCGCTAGGCGGTGTTGAGTCAATAGTTCATTAACATGGCGATACACACGGTAATGATCTCATCACTGCTTCATTGATGCAGTCGCACGGAATTGTGTTGAATACTTAATTACACTCTGTGACCGACTTCCTCCTACTGTTCCATTGAATTGGAAAATATAATAGCCTATGGGAAGAACCACTTTCATTGATACCCACACCGCGTGGTCACTCGGTTCGTCAGTGAGCATCACTCCCGTCCCCCGTCCCGCTCCCGCAGTAGCTGAGTGCAGCTTTCCTGTTGCAGAGCCGCAACAGTGCGCTGGCGGGCAGCAGCACGGCGGCGCCGGCTCCGGCCCGGCCGCGCCGGCCCATCGCCCGGCTCGACGCCACCACGTACCGGCCGCCGGCTCGGCTCCGGCCCGGCGCCGGCGTGGTCTCCGCGCTCGAGGCGTCCGCCGCGCGCCTGCCGCTGCACCGCCGCGCCGACTCCTACACCCCTCCCGAACAACAACTCATCTCCATACAGAGCTCGAAGGAACTCACCATCAAAGAAGACGGAACTCTCGGGCAGCCAGAGGAACAGCTACAAGCGCAAATCCAACAACAACCAGACTTCAGTCAGCAACAGCAGCCAGGACTGCAACACTCACAGCAGTTACAACAACAGCAACACGACTACCAGCAACTGTTACTGCAGCAGCAATTGCTCCAGCAGCGCCAGCAGCATATTGAACAACAGCAGAAGCTTCTGAACGAACAAATCTACTACAACCAGCAACAATCCGAGCCGCAGATCTACCAGCAGCAGCAAGTTGGGCAGCAGAACTACTACAACCAGCCGCAGCATGAGCAAGCGTACCAACAACAGCTGTACGAGCTGCAGAGAGCGCGCCAGCAGCAAGCGACGCGCAACGAGGAGCCGCTCCAGTACCGCCTGCTGCCGGCCGCGGACGGGCGCGCGTGATCCCGCGGTGACCTTGACCCACATCGCGCTTGTGCAACGATGCGCCGCTGCAGCACTGTTGCGCAACACTCTCGCCGCATCACTCATCCCCGCCTCCCACGCGGCCTCGCCAACACAACGCTTCATCTGTCACTCGCGGATCGAGGTCATGGGCCGGCCATCCTTCCATCCTTCTCCCCATCCATTCAGATTGCGATCGGTCACAGAGCTGAGTAGGGTTCATGTACCATACCGACTAATCGGAAGCTTTTTCATTCATGCTGGCTTAACTAAAAACTTTATAGGCTCAAATTAACTACACCTTTGTATGCATCTGCAAATGTCATGCGTGTGAATTGAATCCTAGTTGGTAGGTAGCTCAGGGTCTTAAGAGCACGAAGTTTCGTCACGTAAGGAGGTATATAATATTAACATGATTGGGCAATTAGCGAGCGCCCTTCTAGACCTCTCACTTCATCCGGAGGTGGCCTTGACGCTCCACACGGCATGCAACTGCGAGAGACGCATCACTCGACCTTCGTCCTATGTGGCCATCTCCTGGACATGTTGTACAACGGTAACAAGTCACACGTGTGTCATGTTGCACTCACAGTACAGTGGTGCTTGCTACATTATCCTAGATTCGTTTGAACTCTTTTCGAAGCTGTTAAACAGGTTCTGAAATAGTCCTTTGCTAAAAATGTTAAATCATTTCTTTTTTAATCCGGAACCGTGGTAGTGAAACGAAGTATTTCAAGCGATAGGTATATTAATTAGATTTAAACTTTATATTATAATTAAAGCTCCAAGTTCAATTACGCGTAGGACCTTTAACAAAGATTTTTAATATAGTGATGCCAACGTAATTGTCAGGAAAGGCAGAATATTTGCCATCAAAAATTGCATTGTATGCGTCCAAAACTAGATACAATGATAAATAATGGCGTATTGTTCAGTTGTTCTCAAAGTGCATACAATTGATTGTCTCACAGTACTCCGGGGTTGCCCAACGCTCCCACGAACAAATAAGGACGCGGTGTGTCTTACGCGAACACACATCAGCAGCGAGACTGAAATGTTCTGCTGATACATGCGTTATTACAGATAATGGTATTTCCATTTGCGTATCATTATTACTATATTGCTTGTGTTTGAATATAGACGTAATATTGAAATAGACGAAACTAAAATGCAAGGTTTGCGAATGGCAAATTGTACGCTTCTTCAATCATCAGTTCATTCGCTTGGAAACATTTTGGTGTGAATTTAAATTGTGACACGACTGTGTTATATTACACGCCCGTTATATGGACCCATACAGATCTAATTCTAGATACGTAACAGCTTCAATACACTACATATCATGCTTGCAACGTGAATTATATGCCTGTGTGCTGCATTGCAACGTGGATGTACATAATATTAAAAACTTGTAGAATCCTTTTTAATCAACACAATGCTTGCTAGTACGAAATACTTAACCGGTACCAATAAATATAAATGAACTGTTAAACCGGACTATTCCGCGGTGTGCTCAGCTTCGCCTCATTAGTAGCGGTGGTTGCTGCAGCGAGTCGCATCGCATTCAGAGCCAGTAGTTACCATTAGTTTTAGTTTAGACTTATTTAGTGCCACGACGTGACGCCCACGTTAGCAGGACGTTGTGCTACGCGCTCATACATTGTTATCTTAATGAAGAATGAAGCCAGGGACAGTGTAACGCTGTGCCACAAGACTGCTTCCCGCTAATTGGCTACAGTTCATAATGTGCGAACATTTGGTGAAGTAAACAATTGCATTGTTCACGTGTTACATTCTTCAATGAGCGCGTAAAACATATTTTCTCTTTATATAATTTGTAAGTTTGTAAGTGCTATTATTTTTTAACGTATCTACTAATAATGTCAGAATCACAGTGATGGGAAGTGTCGATATATGTGTGATCAATGAGTTTTGCTTCTATCGTAGAACCATATTATAAATTGTATATTAATAAAATGTCTATATTGCAAAGAATCGTGTGTCACTTATACAAAGTGACCCAAACTACTAGCTTGCCTATTAACGTGGCTGAGTAATAATTTGGGGTGATATCCTTGCTTGTAATTGTGTTCCTGTGTATAAGCAACAAAACAAGTGCCTTGTACCTCTTGTGATTAAATGTAAATATTTCTGCTTACTACGCAATGTGATAGATACTCAGTACAATATTCCTAGCTGTGATATAAATGTGAAACAAGTCGTTGGTGGTCCTTCGCCTATGGCCACCGACATGTTTCAATGGAGCGTCGATACATTATCGTATTTTTGTACATTTTTAATATAATTGTATATTTTATAATGCCAGTCAAACATGTATTAAACGTTTGCTAAATCTTGAATCTGTCTTTTGTTTTCCTTTAAAGATTCAAATACTTACATCCCACCGGAGAGGACGATTTAGTTATGAGATAAATGGTGAACACGATTTACCTAATAACTAATAACTACTAACGGCAACGACATTCACCGCGGAATATACAATGTATGTACATATAGCGCACATGTAATAGTCTCATTGCTTGATGACATTATAAGTTTGTTTTCTAAGAGTCTCGACGCACAGTTTACGATGTCAAGAGAGCATTTATCAATATGTTGTGCGATGTGTACATTAATAATTGTACAATCTGCACTCTGCATGGACACATTACGCTAAGTATATCACAATATGTGATGTAAACAGTAGCGTCTTCGGACACTCAGTCCAAGTGGAGGCTATTTGCATGCTGTTGTAGTGTGAGCGCGGCTAGTCGAGTAGCACACATACCTATATGGTAAAAAATAGAAAGGAAAAGTTGCTACATTTATAGAAGATTCCGAAAGATGTGCACGTAAATAGTTTCGTACGTACAGACACACAGGCGCACACAGTAGTTGCGTATAACATGATGACAAAATAATAAGCCAGAATAGTACCTACCTAGCTAGTGTGTTAATGGCTGTTTATTTCAAGTTATCAACAAGAAGTAAGGAACTTAATTATGAAAAAGGCCTAAGAACCAAGAGGACAGAAAAAAAATCACAAAATTCCGATATAAATACAACAGTTTAAATTACAAATTAATGCTTTGTTATCTATGTACTTCGATATTGTATTAAAAATACAGTCGATTAAGATCAACATTAAATAGTGAGGTCCTTGCTTATAATGCAGAGTCAACAACACCGCACGTGTCACGGTAACCACCTGCTCATCAGCACCTTGTGTACATCGCTAGGCGTCTCGTGTCGGCACGCGGGGTGAGCAGAGTGCGCGGTACGCGTGCGTGTCGCTGCCGCATTGCGTACTGCGTACCGTAGGACATACTTCTCTGTAGCAAGTGTGGGGCCTATGGTGGACCCTATCAGAAGCACAATTAGTTTGTTTAGGATTTTAAGTATAAATGTCCTGAGTAGCAGTTTTAATGTTAAGTAAACTTGTGTAGGCCAAAAGAGAGGCTCTTTGTTGAATATTCATTATAATGTTTAGAGAAGAGCGCTTACGTTGGAAATTGAAGACTACTGTTGTCAAGGAGAGCAAGTTTATCTATGTACCTTATATTGTAAAATCATAAAATGATAATGACCTAGTTAACTTTGTAATCGGTATTAAGCTCCGCTGTTCGGGCGTGAACTAGCGAGCGAGAGGGCGCGAGTTCGAATCCCACCGGTTACACTATCAACGTAAGCCTGCTGCACACGTCAGCATCGGTCCAGTTAGTTGGAGGGGTTCATAGCGAGTCCTGTACAGTAGAATGCACACCTGCATTCTCCGAAAGGTTTAGGCAGAGGTCGTCCTTCATAATACCAGTTATGTTTAAGTATTATGTACTAGATAGAATATTGCCGTTGACCGCACATCTTAGGACTCCGGGCTACTACTGAGTGAATAAAACCTAGGACACCGCGTTCACCATTCGCGCCAGTGATCACTAAGACCCTGCGTTCAGCATTCGCGCCAGTGACAACTAGGACCCCGCGTTAAGCATTCGCGCCAGTGACAATTAAGACCCCGCATTCAGCATTCGCGCCAGTGACCACTAGGATCCCGCGTTCAGAATTCGCGCCAGTGACAATTAGGACCCCGCGTTCAGCATTCGCGCCAGTGACCACTAGGATCCCGCGTTCAGAATTCGCGCCAGTGACCACTAGGATCCCCCGTTCAGAATTCGCGCCAGTGACCACTAGAACCCCGCGTTCAGAATTCGCGCCAGTGACCACTAGAACCCCGCGTTCAGCATTCACGCTAGTGACAATTAGGACCCCGCGTTCAGCACTCGCGCCAGTGACCACTAGGATCCCGCGTTCAGAATTCGCGCCAGTGACAATTAGGACCCCGCGTTCAGCATTCGCGCCAGTGACCACTAGGATCCCGCGTTCAGCATTCACGCCAGTGACAAATAGGACCCCGCGTTCAGCATTCGCGCCAGTGACTACTAGGATCCCGCGTTCAGAATTCGCGCCAGTGACCACTAGAACCCCGCGTTCAGCATTCACGCCAGTGACAATTAGGACCCCGCGTTCAGCATTCGCGCCAGTGACCACTAGGATCCCGCGTTCAGAATTCGCGCCAGTGACCACTATAACCCCGCGTTCAGCATTCACGCTAGTGACAATTAGGACCCCGCGTTCAGCACTCGCGCCAGTGACCACTAGGATCCCGCGTTCAGAATTCGCGCCAGTGACAATTAGGATCCCGCGTTCAGCATTCGCGCCAGTGACCACTAGGATCCCGCGTTCAGAATTCGCGCCAGTGACCACTAGAACCCCGCGTTCAGCATTCGCGCCAGTGACAATTAGGACCCCGCGTTCAGCATTCGCGCCAGTGACCACTAGGATCCCGCGTTCAGAATTCGCGCCAGTGACCACTAGAACCCCGTGTTCAGCATTCACGCCAGTGACAATTAGGACCCCGCGTTCAGCATTCACGCCAGTGACAATAAGGACCCCGCGTTCAGCATTCGCGCCAGTGACCACTAGGATCCCGGGTTCAGAATTCGCGCCAGTGACCACTAGAACCCCGCGTTCAGCATTCGCGCCAGTGACCACTAGAACCCCGCGTTCAGCATTCGCGCCAGTGACCACTAGAACCCCGCGTTCAGAATTCGCGCCAGTGACAATTAGGACCCCGCGTTCAGCATTCGCGCCAGTGACCACTAGGATCCCGCGTTCAGAATTCGCGCCAGTGACCACTAGAACCCCGCGTTCAGCATTCACGCCAGTGACAATTAGGACCCCGCGTTCAGCATTCGCGCCAGTGACCACTAGGATCCCGCGTTCAGAATTCGCGCCAGTGACCACTAGAACCCCGCGTTCAGCATTCACGCCAGTGACAATTAGGACCCCGCGTTCAGCATTCGAGAGCAGTGGTGGCCCAGTGGTATCGGCCGCGACTTACGAGTTGTAGGTTGTAGGTTCGAACCCAGACAGGCGCTTTACTTTGTGTAAATTATTTCATCACCACTGCTCTCAAAGCGGTGAAGGAAAACATCGTGAGGAAACCGGCATGTCCTAGAACCAAAAATTCAAAGACATGTGACATCTACCAACCCGCACTGGGCCCGCGTGGTAGATTACGGCCCACTCCCTCTCACAGAGAGGAGGCCTGTGTCCCAGCAGTGGGAACATTATAGGCTGATGATGATGTTCAGCATTCGCGCCAGTGACCACTAGGATCCCGCGTTCAGCATTCGCGCCAGTGACCACTAGGACCCCGCGTCTGAACGCGGGGCGCAAATGCTGACATTTGCGCCAGTGACCACTAGGCAGATAATGGTGTCGACATTCAGCAAATTACAATTTTCACAATATTTTGGCAAATGAACCGGTAGTGAATGCCCAATATTATTTAATCCCAATAGAATGTATTGTGTAGAACGCGGCTGCAAACAAGAAGGTCGCATGCCAACTGGCCAACCGCTCGGCTAGACATGTTGGCTGCTTCTCAAACGTCACGCTAATATTCTGCAGGCAATCAGTTAAGGCTTTTTGATGGAACTTTATTTAATGTATCTACAATGTTTTATTTCATACAAGCTTTTGCCCGCGTTGTCGCCCGCGTGGAGATCAGAAATTATCCTAAGGGAACGTAATTACTGAGATAACAAGTGTCCTATGTCCTAACCCAGGTCATGGTCATCCGGTGCTCATCAAAGTACGTTGACTCATTAAGGCGTGATAAGGTAAAGATATGCAGACAGCTGCTGGTTGAAGATAGGTGATCTTAGATTAACTTCAACATAATTATCGTTTATAGAGGAAGTCCTTATTATATAACTGAATAAACACTTTATTATCTTCTTCTTCGAGTGAACCTGCTGACCTTGCGGCCCTGATGTCGTTGTCCCGTGAGCCCGCACGCTGCGCCCGGCTGGAGCCGCGCCGCCGCGCCGATGTGCCGGGACATTGTGTGACGTCACACGACTCGGCCCAGCCCCGGACTAGCACCAAACAGATGATGTCTAGCCATGTCTAGCAGATGACACTATCATAAGATCGAAATTTAAAAAAAACAATCTTCTTTATAGAAAGGAAGGATTTTTGATGATTTGAAAAAACTAGTAAAACTTAACGATGAAATAATATACATATTTCTGTACTTACCTTGATTTAAATATTGGAAATTATTATTTATTGAGTCCTTAGAAACAGTTCACAAATAGTAAGTCTTACTTAAAGATATTAAGAGAGATAGAAAGACATTTGTTAGAACTCAAATATCGAAACTACTAGATATATGTATATACTGAACACTTCCTAGGGATCTTTTCTTACACACGACACAAAACCTTCATCTCTTGTGCGCTGATCCACTGCGATTTTTTTCATCCACATTCATTTGGCGCTCACCCGACTGACCCAGTTCTGAGATAGTCTCATTACATAATGAATTCAGAAGGATTCCTTCCAGAGATCTCACGCACAGTTCAGTAAACATCAGATGATAAGCAAAGCAATATATTATAGTCATATGAAGCCTGAGTATTTACTACTATTTTAGAATAAGAGATAATTACGTACTGGTCCAATAAGTAAATCTTAAATATCAGTTCCTACACTCCATTGAAGACCATTGTCTTAATGATTATTCAACTATAAATCACGGGATAACAAATACTTATGATTGTCACAATGGGTACAAAACAAAATTATACAATTTAGTACAGGACCGGCTGGCACACTCACCAGGAAATTATACGAAACTGCATTTTCCTTGTAAGTAGGACACATGCTACCCAAAACTATTGCCCTTATGCCTCGCGTATGGTGACACTCGGTTGGGGAAGGTCGCTGCTGCTCACACGTGACCTTTGTGGCTCTGCGTGGCGAGGCCGAGCGTGTGTCCACGCCCTTACGTTTACTCCGGGTCGACCAACAACATTACTGGCCGTGAAAGGTCTTGTGTTATTTTTGTTTGCTACCAGCGACCGAAATACTGTAGATACCTACGCAAGAAACTCACTGCTGTTTCAGGCGATTATTTATCTGTGGTACGAGGTTATTGGAGGTAAAAATATGTCAGAATGTTTCTTCTCAATGAACAAAGATTATCAGATCATCAGCCTACCTTTCGATTAACCTAACATTTTTCTAGTTTACCACATTGTCCAGAACTAAAAAAGTTAAAGGTATTTATTTTACATCAACAGAACTACAGTTGATGATAACAACACTTGGCGATTCTACATTTATTTTAAGGAAAAAAATTAACGTGGTTTTATACAAATGCAGTTCTATAATCACAGCTTATACGATCGCAATCGATTCAATTAAAATAACTTCTTCCCGGAGTTCAATGAAAGAGCTCCGCGATTGGAACGAGTCCAAATGTGCTTCTGGAGTCAGTGCGCTAGTCTGTGTCTCGGTTCAATATAACGGCGAAGTTGTACCAAGTTTTAACACTTATTTAGATTCAGGCAATAACAATATATGTTGGTAGGTAGTCACATTGTGTTGAGAGTGAAATAACTAAATACGGCAGTCGCATAGCGGTAACCACGACTGAACTGTGAAAGATTTTGGATGCTGTCACGAAATAGAAACAAACTGGATTTGGGAAAATTATTTGGAAGCCCTTTTAAAATGTATCTAATACTGTCAACTGCGATCTAATGAGATATGGTAACACCGAGGTTCTAGAGAACCTACGAGTGGTATTTACTTGAAGTTACAATCATTATTCCGAAGAACTAAATTACCATGACGGCCTAAAAGCGAATTGCAATTTCGTTCAGACGTTCCTCGAAGAAAACGAAATGAAAAAAGTTGTTCTGACTGTTCAACGACCATACTTACCACCCACTAGTATCGTAACGAACTTGCTAATACTAATTGAGTTCAGAATCTTGGCAAGTTAGTTCAATTCGTACGAACTATATAATAACAAACTGGTAACAGTCCAAGTTATCAGTTACAATAAGTTGCGGTGCAGCGCGCGACAACTTTTACGAGCGAACATCTTTGACGCCGCCATTGTTCACCAAAGAACGTAACATCAGCACGAGCGACACTTTTTGGATATAGATTATTTAATATATCCCAATAGACTTAAAATAAATTATAGGTACATAAACAAGGGTAAAGAATCACAGGCCATCAAAACAATCAGTTATTCCGGTGTGATCCCCTGAACCCCCTCCACCCCCCTGGATCCCCTACTAGTTATTCTTCTGGTTTAATCTATCGCTGCTAGCGGGAAAAGTGCCTAAAAGGCTGGCAGCATTGCCACGTTTTGCAATTCCTACTTATTAATTTCTTCATATTTTATGATTATGTGTTTAGATCTTAAATGTATGAATCACGAACAGAGTTGGTGACAGAGAGAGACGCGCAGCACGCGTGTGACGTTCTGAACATGTGTGAGTGCAGCGTGACGTGACACTCGCAGTTATCTAGATGAAAGTCATTTTGATCTGGATCAATCTCAAAAGTAAAAAGTCTTTAGAATGTGTCCCGTTTTGTAAACATTTGGCAACAATCATGAGCCGGCTGAGTTTATTTATTTAGCGTCATATGTTTCGCCGAGTGTCCTCCGACTAATATCACGTGTGTTTGTTTGTGACAGTCGAAGCTGAACTGCGAGGTGCTGTACGACGAGCTGGCTTTCGAGGTGCGCTGGGCAGTCGCCGGCGACAGCATTGTGCTGCAGCTTGTGGCTAAGCTTGGTCAGTACCTCCTTCCTACTACGTCTGCACAGAGAACCGAAGCACTTAACATAATATAACTCTAAGAGTTGGCAACCTGAAGAAGTAGTCCCGATGACCGTTGAGGTTGACGTATTCGTGAATGAAGTATGTGTTCGCGAACCGGTAGTGTGTACACACGTTGACACAAATTCGCCTAGTTGTTGTGTTACATTTCATGTTGCATTGCATGCGTTAGGACGATATTTGTGTTACATTTTATGATACATATATATAAGGTAGAAGGTTTATATACATAAGGTAGGACGCCCTCAGACTAGGTAGAGCGACTATCTTTGCAAGGTGTGGGGATAAAGTTGATTTTAATTTTTAGTAAAAGCTTGTGCATTTTGCTGAAACTATTTGTTAGAACTTCACGTCACTCGTCCCTAAAGGTTCATTAGATAACCAGCATGAATGCTGTTATGGACATGTTGGCGCAGCCGTGAGCCTCACCCTGTTGTTACAACATTTCACTTCTTTTAAATTAGTTATTTCACGAACTCATCATCATCATTTCAGCCGAAAGACGTCCACTGCTGGACATAGGCCTCCCCCAAGCACCACCACTTCGACCGGTTTTGTGCTTCTCGCATTCAACGAGTTCCTGCGGCCTTCACAAGGTCGTCGGTCCACCTTGTGGGAGGCCTTCCAACGCTACGCCTTCCGGTACGCGGTCGCCACTCCAGAACCTTTCGGCCCCATCGGCCATCTGTTCTGCGAGCAATGTGCCCTGCCCACTGCCACTTAAGTTTGGCCAATCTTCGGGCTATGTCGGTTACCTTGGTTCTCCTGCGGATCTCTTCATTTCTGATTCGATCCCGCAGGGAAACTCCAAGCATAGCCCTCTCCATTGCCCTTTGGGTGACTTTCAGCCTTCTAATAAGGCCCATTGTGAGCGACCACGTTTCAGTGCCATATGTCATCACTGGCAACACGCACTGGTCAAAGACTTTCGTCTTGAGACACTGCGGTATGTGGGATATTGCGTAGCTTCCCGAACGCTGCCCAGCCGAGTCCGATTCGACGATTGACCTCTTTCTCGAAGTAAGACCTACCTAACAGTTTGTCATAGGTAAATATACTCGTCCACGACTTCGAGTATAGCGTCTCCGATCTTTATGAGAGTGGGTGTTATATGGGCATTTGACATGACCTTCGTTTTGTTCACGTTTTCACGAACTGTTGTTAAATAAATGTTTTTCATTCTTAATACTGTATCCTAACTTCCTAACACATGTATTGTTTCCAGAGGACGGCGAATATATGGCGTTCGGTGTATCTGGCGACAACCTGAAGACACAGATGGTGGGTGGTGACCCGGCCGTGGCCTGGGTGGACAAGCGCACGCTCAAGGGATATGCTGAGGACTACTACCTGGACGCCAAGAGCCAGTGCGCTGGAGTCCGGGGCTCCTGTCCGGATGAGAGGCTTGTGGTATGTGCTGCAATTCTTTTTGTTTCGGCTGGGGTACTTGAGCCAGAAGATACTCTATCGTAAAATAACCTAACTAAATGCGTAGATTCTACTACAGTACTTTAAGTTGTGGCAGTTGTGTGGTCACAACTGCAGCGCGAATTGTCACGTACGATTTTAGTTGCACACACGAGTTAGCAAAGCTGCTGTAAATTATACATAGCTAAGCTACATAAAACTGTCATTTTGTACAGTCTTTGTCGTATAGAATGGCTATAACATGATCAATTGATGGAGTATGTCAATGTGCTAAACAATTATTTTTTTATCATACAAAAATAAACTAAAAGCTTAATGTACCTACAAAAAAAAAAACATCCACTTTATTGTCAATGATAAAAGTGAACACAAGCTAAGAACACACTGACAGAAGCTCTCTGTGCAGGAGAACACGAACTCGATCCGGCTGCTGAACGCAGCGCTGGTGAACGGCTACTCCATCGTGACGTACCAGCGCTCGCTGAAGGCGGCCGACGAGCTGGACCGCGCCGTGCTCACCAACGGCAGCCAGGCCATCATCTGGGCCATCGGGCCGCTCAACTCCAGGAATGAAGTGTCCTACCATCCGCACTTTACCAAGGTTTGTGGACAAAAACTTTTGTATTATGAATATACTAGCTCTTCGCTCGCGACTGTATAAAAGAAGAAACTGACTTGATATGGTGTACATAATAAAGAGTATTCTATTCTATTCTATTCTATTCTGACTGACTGACTGACATATCAACGCACAGCCCAAACCGATGGGTCTAGAGATTCCAAATTTGGCACGTAGGTTCTTTATGAGCTCTAGGGGTGCACTAAGAAAGGGTTTTTTGAAATTCCACCCCTGAGAGGGTGAATGGGGGAGGGTAAAATTTCACGCGAACGAAGTCGCGGGCAGAAGCTAGTTATTACATAAGTAAGTACATATTCATATTCAACCCTTTCTTAGTGGATGCCTGCGTCACATAAGGAACCTACTGTCCTAATTTCTACCTTTAGCAGTTTGGGCTGGGCGATGATGAGTCAACCGGGACACTTGTTTTATATGTAGGTATATTATACATAGATTGAAAGTCGGAATTTACGATCATAGTTATAACAATACTTACACTTACTTCTGAATGACTACTGACGTGAGACGGGACGGGATTTTTTTGATAGTTTTATATCCACGGACGATCCTATCAATTTTTCCAATATATCTGAGTGATATAATATTGTGTGTGTGATGAAATTGATCTACATCCCAGTTTTGTATTTTGAACCATTGCTGTGTGTCTAGGGCGACAAGTTGATCGAGTTCGGGCGCCCGCCGGTGTGGAACTGCCCCATGCCCGAGGAGGACGACGCACCAGCCGAAGAACCGCAGGCGGAACCCGTGCGGTCGCCACAACAAACTGTGAGTACTCGTGTACAGGGCATGAGAAGACCCATCATATAGCCGTCATCTACGCACTGTGTACATCGAACTAAGCTGGACAACGACTATTCATTTTATTTTGGTGTCGCTGTTTACGGCAACGTGCAATGTGACGCACGGAAAACATTGTGCTTAAGAGTGCATGCAACGGTACAGGAGTTGTAGGGGTCTTTAAAGTTAAGAAGACGAAACTATTGACAAACTTTTGTTGATATTAACAAAATGTCTATTATAAATATTATTGAATGCTCTGCTATTGAATTAATAGACCACAAAATATATATTTTATGTATTTACAGACCGCCGAACAAAACAATCGGATCAACAAACTCTTTCTTTTTAATTTTAAGTAAAATATTATGTAAGCTATGTAAAAGTAAAAAAATAATTATTTGTGGAGATTTCAACATAGATATTAAAAACCATTCAAAAATATCTATTGAGTTTGTGGAACTACTGTTAAGCTTTAATATAACCCTTTAGTTTAACCAGATAACACGAAGCGCCAGTAATACCTGTATTGACAACGTAGCTCATAACATTAAGGGATGCAAAGGTGTAATCAGGGATTTTGCACTCTCCGACCACACTGCACAAATAATGAAGTGTCCGGTAAAAAAGTGTAGTCCAATTGAATATTGGTATGTATATAAACGTAGTTTCACTAAAGAAAATATTATAGATATATATTTGCCAAATATTTAAGTCAAATCTCGTATCAAAGTGTATATGAGTCTACAGATCCTAATAGTGCCTACAATTCATTCCAAGATATATTCAGCTTGATTTATGACTTATGCTTTCCATTAAAAAAGATTCGCATTAATAATATCTCAAGACCTAAATGGTTATCAAAAGGAATAAGAATGTGTAGTAAGCGTAAACGCGAACTTCTTTGGAAGTATAGGAAAAACTCAAACAACGACAATAAAATGAAGTTTAAAGCTTATGCAAAAAAATACAAAACAATCATTTCGCTGACAAAAAAGTCCCAGAACAATTATTTTATAAATACGGCTGATAATAAATCCAAAGCAACGTGGAAAGTAATTAATGACGCTAAATTTAACTATCCTATGAGGGTATTGAGAAGCTAATAATCAATGACGAGGTACTTACTGATCCTAAGACTATGGCAAATAACTTTAATGACTATTTTGCGGACATTGCTAAAAACACTAATAAAAATTTTCTTTCTGACTCAACGCGATCATATTCTTCTAACTTGACATTTAACACTAAATCAATATTCATGCCCCCCACAATTCCACCAGACATTCTTAAAATTATAACTTCTTTGCGGAATACGAATAGCACAGGTTATGATGGTATTACTACAAAGATCGTTAAGGATGTAGCAACTTTAATTGCTGCTCCTTTAAGTTATATTACCAACTTGTGCATAGAACATGGTATTTTTCCAGAGAAATTAAAATTGTCAGTAATAAAACCAGTACATAAAAAAGATGACAAATCTATCATCAGTAATTACTGGCCAATTGCTTTAATTACCATTTTCTCTAAAATATTTGAATAAAACATATGTAATTGCCTTTACCCATTTTTTGAAAGTAATAATATATTTACCCCATGTCAATATGGTTTTAGAAATAAATCTGTTAATATAGCAATGTATAACTTTTTACACAAAGTCCTTCTGAATATGGACACTAGGTCGCCAGCTATAGCGCTGTACATGGGCATGTCAAAAGTATTTTATGGCTGACTCGGTCAAATGACCGAGTCAGCCATAAAATACTCTTGAATAATTTCCTAATCCTTCCTAATGAGATGTTAAATTCCTAATGAGAATGTTTAATTCCTAATGAGATGTTCTATCGTGAGACCTCTGTGAATACGGGGCAAGATATTAGCAACCTCTTTGCTACCTATTTCCAGTCCACCTTTTCAGAACCTGAATCAACGGCTAATGATGAACGTACTTCCAATGGACAACATTGTAATACTGCAATGTCTGTCGGCACAGTTGACATAAATCACTCACGTATATTGAAGCTGCTGAAATCCTTAGACCTCAGTAAATCAGGTGGGCCTGACCTAATACCTCCTATGTTCATAGTCTCTTGTGCTGATAGTCTTGTGGAACCCCTTTCTATTTTATTCAAGCGTTCTCTTTCCGAGGGTGTAGTTCCAAAGATTTGGAAGTCTGCTTTCGTCACTCCCATCTTTAAAAAGGGCAATAAGGCTAATGTTGAAAACTATCGTCCCATATCTAAAATTTGCCTTTTTTCTAAAATTCTTGAACGTATAGTTTATACCGATGTCTATGCGGCTTTCAGGTCAATTCTTGGCGAGGAACAGCACGGTTTTGTTAGGAAACGCTCGACCACGTCTAACTTGCTTCTGTCACATGAGTTTATTACAAACGGCATGGCACAGCGACAAGTTGACGTGGTTTATACCGACTATAGCAAGTGTTTCGACCGAATTGATCATTGCATGCTGCTGAAGAAGCTGTTTCTCGCCGGAATACATGGTGACTTGTACCGGTGGTTCTCCTCCTATATAGAGAACAGAACACAGGCTGTCGTGCTTCAGGGCTACACCTCTGGTTGGAGTTCTGTCCCTTCAGGCGTGCCTCAGGGCTCCATTTTGGGTCCATTGTTATTTATATTGTTTATTGCAGATATCAAACAATGCTTCCGTCATTCTTATATTTTGCTTTATGCTGATGACATGAAGGTTCATAAAGTTGTGCGAGACATGTCTGATGCATGTCAGTTGCAAGAGGACCTGTATAGGTTTGAAGAGTATTGCATCCGTAACAAACTCCAATTAAATGTCTCTAAGTGCTTCCTCCTAACATTCTCACGTTGTACTTCTTTGATCAATTTTAGTTACACCATGAACGGTCAGCTCATTAGCAGGCTTAATAGCATAAGAGATTTAGGGGTAATCGTAGACAGCAAGCTTCTGTTTGATCAACATGTAAATAGCATAGTTGCAAAGGCATCCAAAGCTCTGGGATTTATACTACGCACCACGGCCTGTTTCCGATCTCTTAAACCGGTTAAAATTTTGTATTGTTCTTTCGTACGCAGCCATTTAGAATACGCGTCTCAGGTTTGGAACCCGCAGTATGAGACTTATAAGTCCCGTATTGAAGGCGTCCAAAGAAAATTTCTACGGTATCTAGATTATAGGGCTCAGCAATACTCAGTTGACTACGAGCACCGCTGCAAACGGTACCATTTCCTTCCTCTGGAGATGAGACGTTATATTGGAGACGTGAGTTTAATGTTGGGTATCGCAAATGGCCACATTGACTGTCCGGAACTCGTTGCTAATCTGTCATTACGCACGAATCTGATGGGATTACGTCAGCGGCCGATAGTGAATGTACCTTTTGCAATGACTAATTACAGGCAGAATGTGTTCTCAATAAGAAGTGCACTTAGTTTCAATAGGCTTCCTAGGGACCTTAATGTCGATTTGTTCTGCACCAGTGTGGCGACGTTAAGACGGCTTTTGGCACAGTCATTTTTCAAGGATAGTTAATATTTATATATATATATATATTTTTTTTTTTTGTTTGTTTTTGTTTCTACTATTCTCCAACTAATTATATTAATCGTGTATGTACTTTCTTTTTGTCGACTATTTCTTTAGCTATATGTGGAGGCTTGTTATTAGCAATTTTTTTTTTATATTACATTCTTTAGTCATTGTTTTGTTAGTCTGTAAGCCTTCTTTAAAATAAATAAATAAATAAATAAATAAATTATATGCATTTGGTGTAAGAGGTAACGTATACAAATTAATCGAATCATATCTCAGTGGCAGAAAACAGATGGTAGAATTAAAAAGAGTCTCCTTAACTACCAGAACTGAAGAAACGGTTGTTTCTGATGTTAGAAATATTCTTTCTGGTGTCCCTCAGTGCAGCATTCTAGGCCCACCATTTTTTCTAATTTACATAAACGACATGTCGACAGTTACAATGCACCACATGACGTTATTTGCTGACGATAGTACTATATTGTTTACCGGTAATGACAGAACTAAGTTAAAACTTGACTTAAATAGCACTCTAACAACAATTATAAAATGGCTTGATGAAAATGACCTAAAAATAAACCTAGAACAAACAAAAATCATGGATTTTAAACAGCGAATACAACCTGATACCGATTTAAATATATGTTACTCTCAAACCAGCATAGAAGAAATTGATGTAACAAAATTTCTGGGTCTCTATATTGATAGCAAGGTAAATTGGAAGGCACATATAGAGCAAGTTTGCAAAAGACTTAGTCAGAGCTCTTATGCTCTTTACAGATTAAGACCCACTGTTAGTCAGTCTGCACTACTAACTGCCTATCATGGATATGTTGCTTCAATCATACGCTATGGCATCATATTCTGGGGCAACTCTGTGGAAAAAGAGCGTGCTTTTAGAGCTCAAAAGCGTTGTGTGAGATCGATGTGCAATATACACCAAGTGGATTCATGCAGACCACATTTTACTAGTTTAAAAATATTAACTCTTCCTAGTGTATATATATATGAAACTGTAATATTCATAAAATCAAATCCAAGTTTATTTGAATTTTGCACTAGGGCTAGACACATAGACAAGCTGCGCGGCGTACCCAGTAAAACAAAACTTTTGCACCAAAGCATTTTCTGTATGGGCCCACGTATCTTTAATAATCTTCCACCTTTTCTCAGAACTATGGCCGATATAAATATCTTTAAAAGAAAACTACACGAATTATTGATAAGTAAATGTTATTACTCCATAAGAGAATTTCTAAATCATTGAAACATACCATTTTGTGACATGACTAATTTGTAATTTGACATAAATAATATACTAATTTAATCTTCATGTATTGCATGACAATTTGATGTATTGTATTTTAATAAACTTGTAATGTGAATTTTGTATGCCTCAATGGCGGGACATAGCAGACTTACCTGTAACTAACACACCATCTTATGAACCTATGATCCACAATAAATTATTTGAATTTGAATTTGAAACTTTCGAAACTAAGTTGCTCTAAAAGCACAATGCCCTCCAGGCGCAGCTGATCAAGCCGAATCCCGTGCCGACTCCGAAGCCCGTGCCGAAGGCAGTGCCGTGGGACATCCCCGCCATCCAGTGCTACGAGCCGCCAGACGGCGTGTTCTACGCGCAGATGGGGCCCACCGGCGGCAAGCAAGGGTACTCCGCCATCACCGGTAACTCATCATCATCATCATCATCAGCCTATAATGTTCCCACTGCTGGGACACAGGCCTCCGGTAACTCATTGTACCATAATTATTACTTAGAATCATGTTTGATTGAAGCCATACGTTCAACATCCACTTCAGTAAGCATGCGTAACCAGTTTGCCACGGCACAACTGGTCCCCATAATCGTGCAAAGTGCAAATACATATCTACTTAATAAAAGTCTTAAAGTCATTCGCTGACAGACAACGCACAGCCTGAACTGCTGGCTCCTGAAGCATGAAATTTAGCACAAGAATTCCTATTATATACAGGTTGTTTGGCGCATGGACCGACACAATTTTTTGGGGGCTTGCGAGGGCCATTTGCGAGGTTCCACCCAAAGACCCATGTTCTAAGGCGTATTTATTCCTATACAAAACGTGCGCCCGCGCCTCGTCGCCGCCTCGACTCTAGCTCGTGTGGGCGACGCGCCTTAGAACATGGGTCTTTGGGTGAAACCTCGCAAATGGCCCTCGCAAGCCCCCAAAAAATTGTGTCGGTCTATGTCTAGTTAGTTAGTTTGTAATTATAATGATGTATTTATTTATAGTATTTTTAAGTTATATTAATATTGTATTTTATGTGTTTCCTATGGGCCTTGATGCCTGAAATAAATGGATAAATAAATAAATAAATATGCGTCAAACACACTGTATATTGCGGAAGTGGGCACTAAGAAAGGATTTCATTGGGGATGCAAGATTGCATGGAAGTTCATTATTTTTTGCCGATGATAAATCTCATCGAGCACTCGGCTTGTTATATCAATCCATACTAATATTATAAATACGAAAGTGTATCTGTCTTTCTGTCTATTTAGCCGCTGTATTCTAAACCGCTGAACTGATTTAGATGAAATTTGATATAGAGATAGTTTGAGTCCCGGGAAAGGACATAGGATAGTTTTTATCCCGATGTTCCCACGGGATCGTAACTTATGCGTGTGAAACCGCGGGGCGCTGCTTGTAAATCATAAAATACTGTCAGTATTTCTATAATCATGTCTTGTATTGCAGTGGACCGAACTTAAATAAAAAAACAGAGCTGCAGAGATCCATTAATCCTGTCTTTTTTTTCATGTTGAAAAGAAGCAAGTAAAATCAGTTTTAGTGTCACCAGCTCGTCTTGTATTCCACAGACATGTAAACGCACGCCTTCTACCCATGGGGGAAGCAAACGCAGGACGCCGCCTGCTGCGATCCTTACATACTCTCTTTGCTTCGTTTATATTCATCGCACCATCCATCCGTACCTTTGTGTGTAGGTCACGTGGGCTGGGGCATCTCCTGGTACATCAACGGCCTGCTGATCCCCGAGATCAATGTGGTGCGCGGGCGCAAGTACACGTTCGTGGTGGAAGGCGGCACCAACCCCGACGTGCCCGCGAGGTACCACCCCTTCTACATCACCAACGACCCCGTCGGCGGGTACTTCCACAAGACCGATAAGGAGAAGGAGGTAAATTTTAATAGATTTGTTTTTTGATTTGCCATTCTTTACAATGATAGGTGTTCATTTACAACGCGTGAAGGTTCTCTTGGCGCGCGGGCGCGCGGCCTCAATCGGAACTCACGTCGCCATCTTGTTTTGTCGAAACAATTTCTGTGACAAATTACAAATGTTTTCCAACAACGCCCTCCTGTCAAAGTCATTCAGGCATCAAAAGATCCTGGTAATTACAATGGTTAGAAGACATACATCTTTAGAAGAGTTATTTGTTTTAATATAATGCAAAAATGCTGTTAATAATCTCACTTGGTCTAGAATATCACAATCAAAACTTCAATGTGTCAAATCCGGTACATTTTATCTCCGTACCAAAACTCGCCCAACTTCATATCGACTGTTGAAGTAACAAATAATGTTCCAAACTCGTGCATTTAATTTAAAATAATAGTGCGATCTCATAGCTTCCATATTTATAAAACTGATAAACTTGGAAATCCTTTTAATCTGCTTCAAACTCCTCAAGAAGTGCGCTCCAAGAATATCTTGTTTGTTAACTCCTGAAAGTTTCAGTTTTACCTACACTTTCAAGGGCTTTATTTAGAGCGCGCATAACTGTAAACATTCTGGTTATTTTTATGCAAAGAGTATTTATTTTTGTCGTGCAGCCTATGGGCCAACTATGTGCAGCGGGAATACAGTGCCTTGCGCGTACAGTACAACAATGCGTTTAGGGTGCTGCTAGGGCTGCCGCGGTTTTGCAGCTCTTCTACAATGTTTGCGCAGGCGCAAACCCATGGCTTTTTTGCTATTATTATGAAACGTAGCGCCTCGCTACTAAGTCGCTTCCGACGCAGCACTAACAGTATCCTGAGCGTGTTGTCCGAGCGGTGGGACTCGGTGATGTTGGAGAGGTGGATGCACCTGCATGCCAGTTCGTCACCATTTATTGAGTGATTATTGTTTTCTGTAATTGTAATTTTTTTTTTGTTTTATGTGTAATTTTTTGTAATTGTCTATTTATTTTTGAAGTGAAAACTTCTTTAGCGGCGTTGAACACTTTTTGTAATGGGTAAAAAATGTTAAACTCGCGTCAGGGCATCGCGTCAGGACACGTGACCGTCAGGAGAGATTCCCCCCCCCCCCCCCCGCCTCTCTTTCTACGGCGGCGCCAACCGAAGTGAACCAAGTTTAGTGACACACGACAATGGATGGATGGATGGATGGATGGATTGGATGGAGTGAAAGTGGAAGTGGAAGTGGAAGTGGAAGTGGAAGCGGAAGTGGAAGTGGAAGTCGGAGTCGAAGTCGAAGTCGGAGTCGAAGTCAAAGTCGAAGTAGAAGTCGAAGTCGGAGTCGAAGTCGAAGTCAAAGTCGAAGTAGAAGTCGAAGTCGGAGTCGAAGTCGAAGTCGGAGTCGAAGTCAAAGTCGAAGTAGAAGTCAAAGTCGGAGTCGAAGTCGGAGTCGAAGTCAAAGTCGAAGTCGAAGTAGAAGTCTGAGTCGAAGTCGAAGTCAAAGTCGAAGTCGAAGTCAAAGTCGAAGTCGAAGTGGAAGTGGACGTGGACACACTGCTGTGTATTCGTAACATTCGTGTATATTTTCCCCCTTATTCATAATCCTATTTTATCTCTATTTTAGCTAAAATAGGTTTATAGAACGTTTGTCTTTATCTGTCACGTTGTCATTTCTGTGTGTAAGAAAGAGACAAACCCCATTTTAACTAAAATAGGTTTGATAAGTTTTATGAATAAGGGGGAAAGTGTTTAAAATATGAAAATTGAACAAAGTGCATCTATTAATGAAAAAAGGGACGCAGAAATAGTGAAAAAAAATGAGTTATATTAATTCAATTAATAATTGATTTATTTCAACGTTAATATTCAAGTTTTCACTTCTGCCGGCACTCCCGGAGTGCAACCCGTCTTTTTTTCTATGTATTATTGAATTTCTTATTTTAATTGATATTAATTTAATTTAATTTAAAAATGTAAATGTTTAATATTATTGTGGCATGTATTTTATTCTTTGGTTACTAACATAGTTTTTAAGTATACTTACTAACATAAATATGGACTGTGTCTGACATAAATTATTATTATTATTAATACGCCTGTGTACAGTAAGGGGAATATATTTTTTTATTTCCTTTGATTAACAAAGAATCACAGTTCGTCATTTGAACACACTGACAATTCAAGTTGTTGGTCAATTTGTCAAACAAACCGATTTCCTGACAGTATAATATCGCAAGTTTTAGTATAGACTAAAATAACCCCACTATGCTGTATGGCCTCGAGCTACATGCTCAAGCGACACGCGTGTTGCGACAGCAACAGATTACTGCGGAGGAAACAAATAAAAGAAGTTGCTTAGAGCATGCCACTAGTCATCGCGAGTCGACAGACGGAAACAGGTGACGCGCGCGCGTGATGTCGCTTGACGCAAGTCGCATCGCTCGAGGCAGTGAATTCTATGCACTGTACCACTATTACCATTTTCCAGGGTGTTGAGATATACGCGGGCGTCCGTCGCACGCGCTCGGGCGGCCTAAGCCCCACTGGCGTGGGCCGGCTATGCAACTGGACGCCGGACAGCCAGGGCCCGGAGGCCGACGAGTTCCCCAGCTTCGGCGCCTACCAGCGCTCCCTCACGCTCGTGTGCGAGCAGGGCAACCCAGGGGTCGTCACGTGGGTCCCTGACAAGAAGACGCCTGACACTGTCTACTATCAGGTCAGTTGCCATCCTCCTTGAGTCAAACTCATCCAGTAGATTGTTGACCTGCATGGCGCATCTTCGAGAAACTGTTTCGTCTTTGGTCAAGGAGTAGTGGAGAAATGGAGTGCTTCGCGTGAACTGCGTCGCGTAAAATAAGCACCGTTCAACCACCAATCCACAGATGTTTTTTAATGAATAAGAACTTCCTTTATTCACTCCTCCAAGACATGCATGGTACTAT
This sequence comes from Amphipoea lucens, assembly GCA_947508005.1. Taxonomy (NCBI): domain Eukaryota; kingdom Metazoa; phylum Arthropoda; class Insecta; order Lepidoptera; family Noctuidae; genus Amphipoea; species Amphipoea lucens. The sequence goes on along the minus strand of OX382377.1, from coordinate 19,062,872 downwards.
GCATGTACCTGCACTACCAGCTTTAGAATGTATTTAGTGATTTTGTTTTATTTTTCATGTCCTTTTTTTATACCACATCAAATCGACAAACACTATTGTAACTGTCCAACATGAGACAACGACCGAAAACTTTCACTATTACTTACAAACCATTACTCTTCATCTGTTCTCTGCGATATCTTATATTGCATTATTCTTTACTTCACATACGACGCATGTATCTGAACGTGTCTAAGTAAACGCAACGCAGTACTGCGCATGACCCACAATACATTACAGAACGCGGTCGTTAATATGGCACATCGAGTTTTAAAAAAAGTCGGCTCTGACAATCTGCGCGACCGACTCCTTCAAAAACTTGATGTTCCACTTTAACGCCTGGATACTATACCCATTTATTACTTACATCACAGGTTACATGAATACTGGTGCTTTACTTCTTATGTATCGCTAGACACATGCACACATGTGCAACGCTCCTATATGCCGCTACATATCTATTATGTACAAACACAAACTGTGCTCCGCGCATCTCCTATTAGTTTGGATAAACAGGGCCACCCCAAAATACATTAGATAACCAGCTTTCTGTCCTTTAAGATTTGAAAATTCGAGTATTCCATAAGTGTGCCTGCACCTGGTGTCGATGTGAGAAGTTGAGTATCCATGTAGTATGTAATCTGCGCCTCCATTGTGAAGCATACACTGTATGTACATAATCTTTACTATCTGTTTTCTGTTTCAGCCTTCCAAGCCTTCTCTGTGCATGAGATAGCTCGATAACTTCTCAATGTATATTATTGGACGGTGAAAGTTTCATTAGCTTGCAAAGTTAGTTTAAATTCCCGGGATTAACATGTTTGTCTGTTGCAGTGTTTCACACACCGCCACCTCGGGTGGAAGATAAACGTGGTGGACGAGTGCGACAGCACGGACTCGCAGGACGCGCAGGAGAGCCGCGTGGTGGAGACCGTGGCCGCGCCCGACGACCTGACCGGCGAGGAGTCCGTGCAGGTACCGTCACAAGTCACTCCGAAACGTAACTTTTTAGATGACCGCAGGAAAATACAAAAAATAATCAATACGAAAACGAATTATGACGATTTCAGTAGATTTAAGAGCGAGAGCGGACTCCTGGGAGAAATGTACCCAGAGATAGACCAGTCGCCGCCGTACAGTAAGAAACAGGAGTATTCTGAATTGCCGATATCCAACGTACAAATCAAGGAGGTGATTCAAGCCGTGGAGAACCTGGAGGACACGATGAAGGACGACAAGAAGAACGCGACGTACCTGCAGTACAAGGTGCACGAGGACGGACAGGAGAACTTGTTTGTGGCTGAGCAGCCACTGCGCGACGACGACGAGTACTTCTTCGAGCCGGGGAAGATCGCCGACAATTACTTCTTACCGGTCAATCAGAAACCTCTGACATTACAATCCGTACTTAGGCCAGCCCCACACAATTCCCACAAGCCAGTGAATAATATGCGACCAAGTCCATTCCGCCGTCCGGCGCCTCCTGAGATCAAGCTCCGTCGTCCTACTCCAACATACCAAAAGGGGAACATACACATGGGCTACCCGCTCCCCCTCCCCAACCACCACGGCTCGCACGGACCGCAGAAGAAACCACCACCAAAGTTCAACCAAAACCGTTTACAGTCGAACATGAACCGACCACCCATGAACGGTGTACCACCGATGAAAACATTGCCCCCGATGCACCAAAACAAACCTAACTATAATACATTAGGACTGAAACAAAATTCAGCGCATCCACAAAATTCAGCGCATCAACAAAACTCAATACATCAACAAAATTCTGCGCATCAACAAAATTCAGTGCATCAACAAAATTTAGCGCATCTACAGTTTTCAGTGCCTCCACAAAATTCAGCGCCTTCTCATTTTCCAGCGCCTCCACAATTTGCGAAGATACCGAGTAGTCCAGTACAATCCATAATAATGGGTAAGCCGAGCAACAATGTACAGATAACAGTTCCGAGTCGTCAGACATTAAATCTGGGTCAAACCGATGTTATCGCTAACCAAGTGGTCAAAAGTCAAATAATGCTGCCTCCCGGTGGCAACGATGTGATAGCTCAGCAAAGCAACGTTCAAACATATTACAATAAACCGGGACAGATCATACTCGGCAAACCTATGGACAACCCGATGCCTCTGGACCAACAGATGATCCAAACGAAGCAGCTAGGTATAAGATCACCGCCCACTCCAGCGCCAGAGTTCCATCAATCAACACCAAGTATTTTTTCGCAACATGAAAACGAAAACGAATATCAGTCGCAAAACGAAATAAAGTCATCCGATTTCATTGGGGAATCTTCCGATAAGTCTGCAGTCCTGCCTGCCGTCAACACAGGATTTAAACCTGACTCAATCGTTGTTGAGAGTGGCTTCAAACCCATAATTAGAGAACCACTTATGGCCGGTGAAGACAGGATAGCGGAATACGAAAGCAAAGCCAACAGACGAGAAGATGCCGATGTTGAAGACGATTACAACGAGTCCCCGTTGTTCAGCGGGCCCGCCAAACAGCAGTACCCCCCCAGTGACGAGATCACAGAGACGTTCGAGCCGATGTTCATTCCATCCCCACCGGACCACTTATTACCCACCAACGACAGAACTAAGGAAGTGTTTCCAACTAATCACGCCAAAGAAGACAGACCCCATCCAGTGTACTTGAAGAATGTAACCAAACTGACTAACGTGACTAAACTGATTGGTTTGTTCAGCAAGAAAAACATGGAAAAGGAGGTTCCTGATGATCTAATGATGGAGTCAGATAGAATCAGCCCTCATTACCTCCCTCCCGACCCAAAACTACCAAAAGAGCATTCTCAGAAGTTATCTTCATCCAGCGATCAAACATTCACCACCTACGATGGAAAAACTGTATCAGCAGCAACTCTGACGAGCGTCTCCGATGGAACTAAAGTCCCCTCTAAAATATTTTCTGCCAAACTACCAGCAAACTTTGAGAAATTGTTAAAATCGCCACAATTTGGTCCCTTCCAGGGCGAAATCCCACCACCAGTTGCTGCTCATATAAATAAAGAAGCCCAAGAAGCGAATACAGCCAAAGTAATTGATATAAGAAAGACACATCTGAAACTTGTAAATATTCAAAAACCTGAAGATTTGAAAGCAGAAGGTAGTAAAAAAGTCGAGGTGACTGTAAAGAAACCGCAGATGGAAAAGGAGAGCCAAGAGGAGGAATATGAATACGATGACGAAGATGAGGATGACAAGGTGAGGCAGCGAAGAGACACCAAAACTACTCAGTTCGAGATGGGAGAAATAGAAGAAGTTCAAACCAACGGGCACAGCATGCCCAAGAACCAAGTAGAGTTCGAGAACGAGAAGCACGCGAGCGCCGCCGCCAGCTCGATGCGACTGTACTGGATGACGCACCTACTGCTGCTGACGTTATGTATCAAACTCGTGTAACATAATATATAAGTTAATTATTTAATATTTATTGGATATTGTAGGCTTGCCATGAAATGCATTTCGTGTTGGATATGTAAAGTATCGGGGCTGGCTGTGGGCTGTGGGCTGTGGACGCTCTGCATCACTCTTCTCTGCGCCGCTCGGCCTCTCGTGTTAGATGAATCTTAACCACACCTGTTACCACTTTGTTACACGCATATTGCAATTCAATACTCCGTTAGTGTTTAAGGATTTTGTAAATATTTTTATTTTCTAATAAAATTAGTGTTACATTTTATTATTGTAGTTTAATTTCTGCAGTGAAGGCGCTGACATACGAAATACATGTGCACTTAAATAAATATATGTTTGAAATTACCAATCCAGATTGAGCAAGCGTTGTCCTCAATGCTCATGCTTTTTTATGAGAAGAAGTCTTTGCCTTGCAGTGAATCAACAGCAGAACGGTATTATAATTTTACTGAGATCATGGAAAGATAATAACCGTATAACACAACATTAGTTCCTTCATATTCCTTATCTTTAATTGTTCACGTAAGACTTGGGTACATCCATTGGTGTCAATTCTTCTTGACCTGTGGACTGGGCAGCTTGAGCAGCGACTGCACGTTGTATATCTTCTTGGTGAGGCGCGTGAAGTTGGCGAGCGCCTTCTCGTGAGGGTAGCTGGTGTCCACCAGGCGCAGCACGGAGTCGCGGCTGCGGCCTCTGGAACGTTCAAGATAACTTGTTTAGGGAGAAGTTCCCTATAGACGTCATTGGATGCAAAAATCTATGCGGTGTCGCTAACGAAGTCAGCACAAACAACAAAACAATATACGCTGCTTGGCCAGTATCCGATAAGGTGCGGGGGCGGGGAGGTGACCGACCTAAGTCGATGCAGAGTAGTGCACGCGAACCGTACCGAACGCTGACCAAGCAGCGTATATTGTTTTGTTGTTTGTGCTGACTTCGTTAGCGGAACCGCACGATCAACTTATATTAGAATCCGTTATATTTAGAAATAAAAATGTTTGTTTGACGCGTTTAGTTTATCTCCTTACACATTACCCCCCTTTTTTTTTTTTTTTTGGGTGGGAAATCATCAAATAACTTCTCCCGCTCTGGGCGGAGCGAGAGGGCGTGTCAGACTTTTACTGACTAAAACCCACCCGTGTTCCTTCAGTTGCCTGTGCCAGGGGCCACGGTATCTCTTTCGAACAACCCGCGACCCCGGCAGGCTTCGGTCCTGGTTGACCCCGTCAGTTAGTGCTGACATCTCTTTGAGGCGCGCGTGGAACACGACGCGCCGTCGACCCGGGCCTGGTCCTTACCGGACGGCGAGCTGCCCATTGCTCGCCGTCCGCAAGCCCGCGCCTACAGTGGCCGGGAATCGGCTATCGATTCCCGACGCCCAGGGCGTCTCCTGCGGCGACTAGGGGCGCGAGGGCGCCAAGATTGCCTCTCCCTCACGCGCTCCGCCTCCTCCTTCGCTAGCATTACTGCTTCGCAGAAGGAGGCAACGGCTTCCTATGTACTCTCGCTCCTTACCATGGCCTGGATCAGGGCCGGACGCGAGAGATCGCCGCCGCCGATCGCCGCCGTGAGGACGCGGCGGTGCTCTGCCCAAGCTGGACAGGCTTCCACCGTATGCTCCACCGTGTCCTCCGGGCGATCCACACAATGGTGACACCCGGGCGTTTCCTCCCGCCTTATCCGAAACAGGAACCTCCCGAAGCAGCCATGTCCGGTGAGGACCTGCGTCAGGCGGAAGGTGAGGACGCCGTGACGCCTCTCTAGCCACTCCTCAAAGAGGGAACTTATCGCCGCAATTGTGGCGTGCCCAGCACTGGGTTGCGACAGTCGTACTCTCCATGTCGCCATGAGATCCCGCCGGAGCTCTGTCCGCTGTGCCGCGATTTCTCGCGGCAGCGGAGTTGTGCCCCGGCGTTTTGCCTCCTCTCGCCACTCCCATATGTGGGCGAGGACTTTAGCCTCCAGATCCCATGGCGGCAATCCGGCAAGGAGGCTCGCCGCCTCCCCGGAGACCGTGCGATATCCCCGGACAAGCCGGACGGCCATGACCCTCTGGGACGCGTTCAACCGCCGGGCTGGTCGACGCCTCAATGAACGCGCCCACACCGGTGCTCCGTAAAGGGCCATGGACCGCACGACCCCCGCGTAGAGCCTCCGGCAGGAGGCGTTTGGACCCCCTAGATTGGGCAGGAGCCGCTTCAAGGCAGCCCCGGCCCGCTCCAGTCTGGGAGCCAAACGTCGGAAATGCTCCACGAAGTTCCACCGGCTGTCGAGGACAAGTCCCAGATACTTCATCGTCGACTCGACGCCGATATGAACCCCCCTACCGTTATTTGGGAACCCGACGGTGGACACATTACCCCCTTCAAGTCTTATTTTTTATTTTGTCATTTTTGATAGCATAACTTTGCAGTAACTAAGAAGTTTTACTACTTTCATTTAAGGAACGTTTAATTGTCTATTAAACACCATTTATTTAATTAAGCTAGCGTTCTTAGTTTCCGAGACTGCTTTTAGGTACCTATCTTTATGTGACCCTAATTCATTGCTCTCGAGTGTATTAATACAATAACAATAAAATCCTTTTTTATAGTGAATAAATATTTTATTAAAATAATAATAAAAAAAAAAACATATGAGATCAATTTAAAAAAATGACAATCACCAAATAACATATATTACTTTCTTACTTTTCTATGTCTTGTTACTCTTCAGTCTATAAATAAATAAAAAAATGTAATCACCTCCTCTATCATCATCATCATGATCATTTATGATATGCTTCACTGCACACTGTGGGCGCGCGGTGGCATTTCACTCTAAAGTACAACTTTCCCTTCAGTATTTTTTAATGATATCTTTCTATTTTTTTCTTCGCAATTCCTCTAGTTTGTTTTTTTTCTCCTCCTTTTTCGCTCCAAGAACTCTGCGTGTGTAAACTTTGAATTTTGGTTTGTCACGCTGAAATACAAATACTCCATGTAAAATACTGGTATTCAGCTGCATCCGGTTAGACTGGAAGCCGACCCCAACGTAGTTGGAAAAAGGCTAGGCAGATGATGATGATGCTGGAATTGTTGAGGTAGGAGTCCCTAGCAGTGCGAATGAATGAAGTGAATGCTTCACCCACGGTCATCGGTAATGAGGCTGTATATCCCACGAATGTGTGGAAGTCGAGGGGTTTTAAACGCTAAGACCCTCCACAATCGCGAGATATGCAATCTCAGGGAATATTTCCTAGAAACCGACGTGGAGATGCATCGAGATGTAGTCGCAGTGGACAAGGGCATCACCCCGCTCTCCTTGGCTAAAGAGAACTGGCGCAAGCCAGTAGTGCTTAACACTAATGATATTCGCATGGAGGTATGGCAGAGTAAGGACCTTCACGGACGCTTTTTTCGGGCCCTACATGGACCCGATGTAGATATATTAGCGTCCGTAGCCTGGCTGCGTTTCGGTGACCTCTTTGGAGAAACCGAAGGTTTTGTGTATGCAATTATGGACGAAGTTATGATGACGAACAATTACCGGAGATTTATTGTAAAAGACGACACGGTTGACATCTGTCGGGCATGCCACCAACCGGGAGAATCAATCAGGCATATTATCTGCGGGTGTTCTCGTCTAGCTAACGGAGAGTATTTGTATAGACACAACCTTGTAGCCAGGACAATCCATCAGCAACTTGCTCTGAAATATGGAATAATCTTGTGGAATCGGAGGTGCCATACTACAGGTATGTGCCCGACCCAGTTCTCGAAAATGGTAATGTCACATTATATTGGGATCGATCCATCATCACTGACAGGACTATACTTGCCAATAAGCCTGATATAGTGGTGGTGGATCGATCAGAGCGGCGCGCAATGATTGTTGACATAACCGTCCCGCATGATGAGAACCTCGTGAAAGCCGAGAAAGATAAACAAAGCAAGTATTTTGACTTGGCTCACGAGGATGTTGACATGTGGGATGTGGACTCGGCGATCATTGTGCCGATATTCGTGACAGCTAATGGTTGAATAGGCAAGAGCCTCGACCAACACCTGAGGAGTCTCTCGTTGGGCAGCTGGATCAAGGGCTTCATCCAGAAAGCGGTACTTCTGAACACGGCCCGCCAGTGGCGAAGGGTGAATTTATGACAGAGATAAGCTGGAGCAAAAAAAAAAAATGCCAAAAAAATTTCAATTATGAATTGACTGTAGTGTGGTTATGTTCTGAATTTTCGAAGGGAAGCCGGAGGGAATCGAGTTGTATGGTATCTTCGCCACTGCGGTCCGCATTGTTAGGAGATTCCTCTCTCTGGAGCCCTGACCGCCGGTAGCTTGGACCCTGTTCCCGACACCGGTGGGTTACTACATATTTCTTATATTTTTAGGGTTCCGTAGCCAAATGGCAAAAACGGAACCCTTATAGATTCGTCATGTCTGTCTGTCTGTCCGACCGTCCGTATGTCACAGCCACTTTTTTCCGAAACTATAAGAACTATACTGTTGAAACTTGGTAAGTAGATGTATTCTGTGAACCGCAGTAAGATTTTCACACAAAAATAGAAAAAAAACGATAAATTTTGGGGTTCCCCATACTTACAACTGAAACTCCAAAAATTTTTTTTCATCAAACCTGTACGTGTGGGGTATCTATGGGTAGGTCTTCAAAAATGATATTGAGGTTTCTAATATCATTTTTTTCTGAACTGAATAGTTTGCGCGAGAGACACTTCCAAAGTGGTAAAATGTGTCCCCCCCCCCCCCCCTCTAACTTCTAAAATAAGAGAATGATAAAATTAAAAAAATATATATAATGTACATTACCATGTAAGCTTCCACCGAAAATTAGTTTGAACGAGATCTAGTAAGTAGTTTTTTTTTAATACGTCATAAATCGAAAACCGCAATTTACCTTTCACAAAGTTACAACGAACTACAAGAACTTTTATATTATGTTACTTGCTGCAACGGAACCCTTCATGGGCGAGTCCGACTCGCACTTGGCCGGTTTTTTAAATGTTCTTATGTTCTAATATTTAAACATATAATTTATATGTATTTAGTTAAATAATAAGATAATAATTAACTATTACAAAGATAAATCAATAATTATAAATAAAATAATCAACAATTTTAAAAGATTTAAAATTGTTAGTAACCCCATAACCATTGTTTACTTACAGATAGATAATAATCGGAGAAACATCACTGGTCAAAACAAAAGATTTTATTGTATCTTCATTTTTTTCATAGGTCTGTCCTAATTCAAAAGTAACCACCGTAACCATTGTTTACTTACCTGATAATAACTGAAAGTCATACATGCCTACTATTCTTATTAATTTCGGATAACACTTAACACAAACAATAAACAAACACACACCAACAAACAACACATAACAACAACAAACTGTTGAAACAATAAACTGTTGTTCTAGAAAAATATTATTTAGTAGGTACTGACTTTTTTAATATTAAATAATCTATGAAAAAAACGAAAGTATAAACATTATATACAATTCAAAGCCTAAACCGCTGCTCCTAGAGACATGAAATTTGGAGGGTGTGTTCTTTGTGAAGAGTAGGTATCAAATCTCAAATCGTTTATTGCAACACCACTAAGAAACCATCCACAAAGAAAGGGTTTTTCTAAATTCCACCCCTAAAAAGGTGAATGGTGGAGGGTGAAATTTCACGCGGATGAAGTCGCGGGCAGTAAGCTAATACAATTTAAAGTTTCAAACAAAATAAACGTGAGACGAGTTGCAGAATGAAAATATTGTTTATTTTGATTTTTTTCGTCGTCCTAAATGGGCCGTAGGCGCGTAGGACGAGTCGATGACATACTACACAACAGGACGGCTCATATCTGTCAGTGCTGCGCGTGAGGGCCTGGCTCAACGAAGTGAACGATGGTAGTTTCGTCCTTCTGGGTTTATTCTATACGAGCCACTTAATGATTTCATTTCTCCCATAAAAAATTGAAATTTCGCGCGAACGGTATTTTTCGATTTTCTCTAGGATAAAGTACCTATTGCACTAAATATAAGAATATAACTATCATCAGATAGAAAAACTAATACTGAATTTAAATATAATTAGTAATATTTAGTAAACTAGTGCAGTTTCACTTACGCAGGAATAATTTTCAGAAAAACAGAATGTGGACGCGCCACCAAAATTAGAATAATGCTAAATAACATTTTCTTTTATAACTACAATACTAAAATATTTCCGGTCTGATCAAGATATGTACGTCTACTTTATTTAAAAAAGTTAAACTTTATTGTACGTTTGATCTAAGGTACGATTTTCAGCCGCGCCGCCTAACAATTATTACGCTTGAGAAATTCACTGTTTAATATAAAACTAGCGAGCTTGGCACGTATCAAGCTCGCCGCACGGGTGAGATGGTACGTGTCAAGCTCGCCGCACGGGTGAGATGGCACGTGTCAAGCTCGCCGCACGGGTGAGATGGCACGTGTCAAGCTCGCCGCACGGGTGAGATGGCACGTGTTAAGCTCGCCGCACAGATGAGATGGCACATAATAATATCAAGCTCGTCGCACGGGTGAAATGGCACGTGTCCAGCTTGCCGCACAGGTGAAATGGCACGTGTCAAGCTCGCCGCACAGGTGAGATGGCACGTGTCAAGCTCGCCGCACGGGTGAGATGGCACGTATCAAGCTCGCCGCACGGGTGAGATGGCACATAATAATATCAAGCTCGTCGCACGGGTGAAATGGCACGTATCAAGCTCGCCGCACAGGTGAGATGGCACGTGTCAAGCTCGTCGCACGGGTGAAATGGCACGTGTCAAGCTCGCCACACGGGTGAGATGGCACGTATCACCCTCGCCGCGCGGTTGAGATGGCACGTGTCAAGCTCGCCGCGCGGGTGAGATGGCACGTGTCAAGCTCGCCGCGCGGGTGAGATGGCACGTATCACCCTCGCCGCGCGGTTGAGATGGCACGTGTCAAGCTCGCCGCGCGGGTGAGATGGCACGTGTCAAGCTCGCCGCACGGGTGAGATGGCGACATGAAGACATCGAGATTTCTGTGCTGTATCTAAGTTAAATGTTAATGTTTCATACACATAAACCTTCCGGAATGAATTCTCTAAATGATGGTAGAGACCTTTTCAACATCCGTTAATTTTGATGAGATTTTTATCATCATTTAGTTTTGTTAGTTATTATAGTTTTGATGAATAACGCGGTCATATAGACAGACAAAAAGCGACTTTAATTTATAATATGTATGTATAGAAGGGGGTACGTTCGCAATAAATAACTTACCAATTAAAAAAAAGCACAGTTGCTTATTTTCCTGAACTAGGTTGAACCTGTGCGTCAGGCTAGGAAGTGCTTAAATACTTCACTAACAATGAGTGTAAAGTAAATTAAAACTTCGGTAAACAAAAGTGAAATAGCATGTTTTATTCTAGTAAGTTAGGAAGTGTGATGTGTGCACGGTCACTCACTGTTTGTGAAGCAGTCGTGCGACGGAGGTGAGCGGCAGGCCGGCGTGGTCCGCCATCTCCAGCGAGCTGCCGCGCACCACCAGCTCCTCCACCACGTCTGTGGCCGCGCCCTGACACACTGCGGGAATACGACGACGTGCATAGCGTAACATCACGTCTATGATCCCGAAGGGCTAAGAACAATAAATACTGTTGTTTATAAATAATTATAGAATTTTAACTTTCTTGTCATATTTATTTGCTCACAAACTAACTATATACACTAGATACTAAAATAAACGACTAACTTACAATACAAATATATAAAAATAAAAATAACAAAGGACACTTAGGCGTCGAAGTATTCATCCGCATCGCTGTCATCCGGAAACGTGCCCAGAAGACTGGCAGCATTGCCACGTTGAATGGCAATGCTAATTCTTTGGCCAAAGAACGACCCAGCCCTCTGGTCACGTGAAGTATCGACTAGCCGGCGAGAAATTTCCTTAAAAAGGAGACGCGCGCTCGGGCCCCATGACCCGAGCGTTTCGACCCCAAACGGCTCAAAGCTGTAGTTGCCCATAAGGTTACAGTATTTGCGCCGCTTGAGGGTCTCAGCAGCTGCAGCAGCGGCGCCAGCACAGCCCGCAGTGCTAGGAACATGAGATGGCGCAAGGGTATCGACACATGTTGCGTCCCACACCAAAGGCCTACCCACCTTCCAAGGCAACAACGTCATACCGTCTGGTCTCTTCCCATCATCACGTACCAAGCCGTTTGGTTCTAACACCGCTGGTACGCCGGCGGTGACAAGGGCTCGACGAATAATATCGTTGATGCTGGCGTGCCGTGCTATGCGACCTGCGCTCCTGCAGCAGGACAGGCCATGGTGTCCGAGACTGTCGACAGCTTCACCGCAGTGACATCGATGCGGAGCAACACAAGGTGCACCCAAGCGGAGACACGTAGCGAGCCGAAACGATGAGTCATCCATCATTGTGCCTATGGTGGATGACGGGAGCGCCTGAAGCCACAAACCTGACTCCCATTCTCCCACAGCCAGCAGACGGGCACGCTCAACAGTATTACGTGACGTGTTTACAAGGAAATTCCGTATAATACTGCAGAGCGGCACGTCCCACCGTCTCTGGGAAGACGGGTTATCAGGCAAAACCGTATTGGGACAAGCCATTTTCCAAGCGTTCAACGCATCGGTCAAAAACGGCACTTCAAAATCGACCAGTGAGGAAGATAAAATGTTCCTGGTTAATTTATCGGTACTGTGGACCGAGGAGAGGAAGGCTGGTAAACTAATACTTGAAATTTTGCGGACGCCGAGACCGCCCAAGCGAATGGGTAGTGTGGCTTGCTGCCACGCACGGTCGTCCAGGGCCACATTTAGGATGGAAGTTAATGTGTTTCTAATAATTTGGTCTACTTTTTCTAAAAGTTGTGGATGCTTCCATAGATGAGAGGAGCGAAGGCTATAAGTAAATTTTGGTCCAAAACAACAGTACCGAATGAGTGTGAAGGCCGAATGAATATTAATTTTGAAAAGTCTTTCCGAGACGTCATTAAAATTTTGTATCTTCTCCTCAATGAACGTTGGAAAGGATTCGTCAAAAATTGGGGACCCTAGAAGGTGAAGAGAGTTTCTTTCCGTAATTTTGATATTTGGAGCTATTGTACTAAATTTTGCAATGGTTGTCTGTCTGTCAGTCGTTTGGGGAAGATAAATTTCGCATTTTGAAAGGTTAAGGTCTAGGCCAATGGAACTGAATTTTTCTTTTAAAAACTGTAAATCTTTTAAGACTGTGTCTACATCACCTCCTAGGGTTCCGTCATCCAAATACCATACGTTGAATTTAGAATTTAGTTGTCGAATAATTGGATTTATTGCCAAACTAAAAATGACTGGCCCAAGAGGGTCACCCTGTTGACAACCAACTGCTGATTTCAAAAGGTTGTCTTTATAAAGTAATTTAGAGGGGTGCCTGTAACATTGATAGAGAAAACTGTAAATTTTGGGTATTTCTTTTTGAACTTCTGTCAACAAGGTGTCCCTGTTTACGGAATTGAAAGCATTCTTAATGTCAACCTTAAGAATGACCTCTCCTTTATCGCTATTGAGATAGGTGGATAATGCATGTACCGCAGCCTCACAGCCCCCTTTAGACCCAAAGCCTAACTGTCGGGGCTGGAATTTGCTGGCTAGTGTTTCGCTGTAAAAAGCACAGCAAATTTTGGCTGCGATACGACGGTAAGTGGACCCTACGGCAATGGGACGAATGCCGCCATCCTTCTTGCGCAGGGCACATAAATTTGCCCCATACAAAACATCAATGACGGCTTCGTTCACATTGCCGGAGAGCATGAGATTGATGAGGGCCGTCAGCTCCTTCAAAAGGGACTCACCAGCCTCCCCGGCGCCTGAACACATTAAGTCCTTCAGGTGTTGAGGTGTCAGGCCGTCGAGGCCGCCGGCGGAGCCACTTCGAAAAGAGCAAACGGCCGCACATACTTGTTGAGCTGTAATTTCAAGTGTGTTCACTTCCGGATCGGGTGGGTCAGGGAAGGAGAGGTCATCTGCCGGGGTAGGGTGTTTGCTCTCCAGAGCTGTAAGAGTCTCAGGAGAGTACGGCGCAACCACATCGCTGCTAAAGATGATTCTAGCTGCGCCTCTGATATCACCCTCGCCTAGTTTAGATTCCACATGGTGCAATAAACCTCTTTGGGGGAGGTGCGCTGTTAATTTAGGGTCGAAACTTTGGGCCGAAATGTTACAATTATCCTTGATTTGTGCTGTTAAAGTTTTTTTATTTGCCAAATTTTTTTGCACATGTAGAATTCTAAACGGGAAGGTGAGTAATTGCTCCCAAGCACTTTGAGAGTTTTCTCGGGCGGCGAGGCGGATGCAACGCGCTAAACTCGAAGCCACGGATGGTCTCGCGCCACGAGGAACTCTCTTTAAAACTAGGGTCGACGTTTTTAATTTTGCAAGGGTTTTCCAAAAGGGTTGAGCGGGTGAATTAGGTGTTAGGGAAGTGGGTATTGTCGGGCATGATGAAGGCACATTGTGGGGTTTGTGTTTCTTCCCCAAATGTACCTTCAAGCCACGTTCACCCTTAAAAAAACGTGCTTGGGGACAATGAGGGCATCTCACTAGGCCATCCAGCGATGTGGTAGGTTGACTGGCGCTTCGCACGGCGTCACTACTGTCGTCATTATTAAACATTAAAAAAAAAACTTACACTACTTACATGATTTTGCCCACACACACACACAATATAATATAAATTAGAAACTAAAATGTAATAAAAATAACAAAAGTGACATAAAAAAATTGTCAGCTTGACTGAAGCCCGCCGATGACAGGTGGCGCAGTCGCGCCGGCGGCCTGGGGCGCCGCGCCGCCAGCGGTTTTATATTGAGTTAACACCACAGCTATTGAATTAGTTGACAATGCAATGGAGCGATACGCACGATTTTAACTTGGTTGTTCTCCAATTCAAATTTCTCAATTTTGGGTTAAGTTCGCCTTTGTACAGTCAGTAAAATAAGCAAATGGGTACGCTTCGTCAATTTGTTATGTTGTATGGCCATTATAGAATACTTCATAAAAGGCATGTATTTAACGCGGCGACAAATTAAAGCCGGTACAAGAATAGTAGGTTGGCAGCTACAGCGAAGGATAATTTGAAGGAGAAAGTAGCAGCTTAATAATCAGTTGCTGTCTTTGTTTTAATTTAAACTGGCATCGAGTTTTTGTTTTGGTAACTGAATTTGTTGTTATATTTAAGCGAACACTTGACAGCGGATAAAATGTAGAAAATGGGCAGTTTTAAATTATACAATGAGGTTTTATATAAAGTTAACTAATTGTTTCTAATAATAATAAGATGCAGTCGACGGAGCCCCGTTTCGCGGGGCCCCTATTTCTGTCTACAGGGTTTAAAGGAACCTGACACGAAGAAGATGACAGCCTACGAACCTAACGCCCAAGTCCTGAGCTCGCTTCGCTCCTAAGTTCTCAAGTTCAACCTTGTGTGTTTCTGGGAATGAGTCTTCAGAGACGCCTATAGTTGCCTATAATACAATGTTTGTTATCCCACTGTTAATATTAGTCCCCATGTCAAATATAGTACCTCGTCTATGATCTCAATTGGCCCTGTTTAATATGTTCGCTACCTTAAAGTAGCAGCCATTATTTAGTTTTATAATTCCTTGTATTTTGAAGCTCATGCTAACTTAATATTATAAGTTTGTTTGTTACCTTTTCATGCCTAAACCACTGAACTGATCGTCCTGAAATTTTGAAAATTGAATTGTAATTGAATTGAATCGAGCTGCCTTCCATGAAGATCGTCACTCGAATTCATCTGAGGGCGTGCAACCAATCCAATCTTACATTTGCCCGTTTCATAGTCTTCTCTCAAGGACACGTTTGACCCAACGGTCATTGGTTTTACGCCGGTCCATTGCCACTTCAGCTTTCGTATTCTGTGGGCTCGATCGACTATTTTGACTGTTTATTGTTATCACCTAATTCCAGATTCGATTTTTCATAATACAATTACAAATATGAGACTTTTCTGTTTTATTATTACAACTCACTCTATCATCCTCACTGGTACATTATTATTCTTTAATGTGAACGTATTTGTAAAGAAATGTTATTTTGGTCCCGAAAATCGAATAACTTATTATGTGAACTTAGCCGTGGGGACAGGAAGTAACCTATATGTCCCCAGTGAATATTTGACCCTGGATCAACAAAAATATTATTTCTTATTTCATTATCGTAATTCAAAGAGTTACATGTCAACTGCCTTAACGTTATAGTCTAGTACCACTGGGGTTCTAGGTCTGTATCAGAGTCAGGATCTCTAAATAAATATCTATTCTCTAATAGACTTACAAGCTCTGAAAAGCGGCGTCCACCCGTGGCCATCCTGGGTGTGGACGTCACCTCCCTTGTCGAGGATGTACCGCAGCATGTCGAGGCTGCAGGAGTCCACCGCGTAGTGCTCCACTCGCAGGCCGTTGAGGTCACGACCCTGAAACAGGTGAAAGGCTGCTCTTAAAACGGCAACGGAAAACATGGAGACGAAACACGCATCGCCTAGATTTAAGTAAACTTTTTTACTTCAGTATTTTATTTCTACTCACTTTAACATTTTCAACAATATTGCCGATGCTTGGAACTGTTATGTGACATCCACCCGCACTTCGCTGTGTGGTTTGAGGTGAGCAGTAGGCATTTTATAATGTAGGTAAGGACCCGTCCAGTAAAGTAAACAATTACTGATGATGTTAATATAACAAGTTTGACTTCAGTCTTGTTAATGAGTACCTAAGTTTAATAGATAGGTACAAGATACTCATAATTTTGCATGATTTCATTTATTACAAAAACTGATTTCGGTAGATCAAAAAAACAACACAGATTGTGGAAGTGATTAACCTTTTAACCGCTTTAATCCGACAAATATTTTCGTGTCCATTCCGCCCGGGTCGTAAGTATATTTAAGACCAAATACCACAGCTCAATTAATCTGTTTTTTTATTTAATAACGGTATTCTATCAGGTGGGTATTTATTTTTCGATTTATTTTTTCGGGCGCTCGCGCTGGGGCACGATAACTGAAGTCGGGCGGTTAAACTAACTCAGAATAATTTCAGATGTAATAAGTTACTTGGTCAAACTAAACGAACAAAAACTGCGGATTGCATCAACGATATCGAAACGGATGGAAAGCGGCAAGTATCCAAATAGAGCAGTGTTTGTAACTTCAATCGATATCTAATATTATATACTAGACTAAAGTGTGCAGCGGTACACTGTTTTTAACCGACTTCAAAAAAGGAGGAGGTTATCAATTCGGTTGAATATTTTTTAATTTTTTTATGTTTGGTACCTCAGAACTCCGTTATTTATCAGCCGATTTACAAAATTATTTTTTATTTGAGAGAATATACTTTCAGATCGGTCCCATAGAAATTTCATCAAAATCGGTTTAGTAGTTTGGTTTTTAAACCAAAATTAATGGTAAAAATTCAAGTAAACGAAATTAATTTTGTAGGTATGTACATACATACGAGTATGTTACGCGATATCTCCGGCAATTGTAAATCGATTTTTAAAATTATTTTTTTAATGGATAGGGTATGCTTCAGGGGTGGTCTCATATAAATTTTTATTAACTTTGCTTGAGTAGTTTTTTAGTTAGCTTCAATAAATAATACATATTTTTGCTAATTAGTTTATATTGTAAGATGATGTTATCATGTTATAATATCTTCCTGTCAATGATATTTACATAGCAAGTAGTGTTATACGAATTTGTGTGGGGTAAGTACAACTTAAAAGTGGAACAAATGTCCACAGCTCTAAGATGCTTGAAATGTCTTCTATTGATAATGAGAACTTCAGAGAACGACAATGACGGCCATTTTTCAGACAGTTTTTATTTTCCCCTGTAAAGTAACGTTTATTGCAATCACGAAGTTTTTCACTGCACAGCAGCGGCGGTATATGTATAGTGTCTACGTAGGTGAAACCGCAGGAAGCAGCTAGTGTAGCAACTCTCCTGTAGTAGCGGCATGACGCGGATGCAACCGCTGAGCACAGCGATGTGCAGCGCTGTCTGGGCAGCTAGTGTAGCAATAAGCTAGTTTGTTCATGTTCACCTGGAAGTCGGCGCCTTGTTCCAGCAGCAGCTGCACGATGGGCACGCAGCCGTTGAGCACGGCGATGTGCAGAGCTGTCTGGCCGGTGGACGACGGCTGCTCGATCTCTGCGCCTGCGCCTAGCAGGAAACGCACCGTGTTTATGTCACCTGAAATAAAAAAAAAACATAAAGTTTATTGTATAAAGTGACTAGCTGCGCCTAGCGGTTTCACCCGCAAAAGCGTCGATCCCGTAGAAATATCGGGACAAAAGTAGCCTATATGTTAATCCAGAATGTCAGCTACCTCCATACAAAATTTGATCAAAATTGGTCCAGCCGTTTGAGCGTGAAGAAGTAACAAACATATAAACACACACACACACACTCACAAACTTTCGCCTTTATAATATTAGTGTGATTGGTATGGATAGCAGCGCCCCGCGGTTTCACCCGCGTAAGTGTTGATCTCGTGGGAATATCGGGACAAAAAGTATCCTATGCTTAAAAGGAGGCTCCAATCATAAACTAATGTATACTAGTTGGTACAGAAATAAACATTTTGTATATTAAATAAAAAAAAAATAAAAAAAATATATACAGGGTGTCCGGTAATTAATGGATAACCTTGAAATGGCTTATAGCAGGCCTTATGGCCGTTCAGAAAAAAATACAAAATAAAATATATCCTAAGTAATACCTAAGATATGCTTTTTTTTAAAAAAAGACTGCAAATTTTTATCTTATTTTACATTATTGTACGCTACGACCACAAATGAATGAATTCCATCGGTTTTTTGTTGTTGTATTATTATAAGCTAACTATGCCGTCAGATAGGCAGTAAATAGTATGTCTAGCTACTGCAATAAAAAAAATAAAAAAACTTTAATAAATTTTTCAGTGAAAAATTTTCAAATAATAATTTTTTGACAAAGTTCAAATGTCTTGGGTATAAAAAAAATGTATGAAAACATGAGTGACCAATAATTTTAAAATAATGTTGGTTTCAAGTCTATTTTATAATGGTATAAATTTATTATTGTATCTAATGTAAATAGTGAATTATTGCTATTAATGTAGTAAAGGAGTAAATTTGACTAAATAACAAAATTCAAAATATTGGAACAATTTTTACATCCAATTGCAACTGACCATTGGGGTTTAATAAAAAACAACATTTAACAATAATAATACTTTATTTGAGATTAATCTATTCATAGTAAATGTTCAAATTGTTTGCCATCCACTTTTATGCAGGCTTTACATCTGCGGATAAATGCTCTTCTGAGCAGTCTGGTATAGCGTCGTTCAGTTATTTTTGATGCGGCTGCCCTGACACGCTTACGTAAATCTTCTAAATACCCGATTGGCTTACGGTACGAGGTGTGCCGTAAGCCAATCGGGTCTTCCTAATTTATTGGACATCTTCCTAATTTATTGGAAGAGATGCTCGAACAGCTGAGGGAATCTTATTGGTTACAAAATGACGGCTGGCCTGAACATTATGCTGTTCCTGTTCTTGCATGCAATGTACCCATGCACAATATTGTAAAACATTTTAAAAGAGTACCGGTGGAGTTTCTTGCCCATTCTTCTCCATACGAAAACCACCTTTTGGAAGGGGCGACTAGAATCAATTCTATTTTAAGGTAATTTTTGACGTTCAAAAGTGCCTTTTATGTGCCTATTTGAAATAAATGCTTCGACTTTGACTTTGCATGCAAGAACAGGTACAGCATAATGCTCAGGCCAGCCGTCATTTTGTAACCAATAAGATTCCCTCAGCTGTTCGAGCATCTCTTCCAATAAATTAGGAAGATGTCCAATAAATTAGGAAGACCTGATTGGCTTACGGCACACCTCGTACCGTAAGCCAATCGGGTATTTAGAAGATTTACGTAGGCGTGTCAGGGCAGCCGCATCAAAAATAACTGAACGACGCTATACGAGACTGCTCAGAAGAGCATTTATCCGCAGATGTAGAGCCTGCATAAGAGTGGATGGCAAACAATTTGAACATTTATTATGAATAGATTAATCTCAAATAAAGTATTATTAATGTTAAATGTTGTTTTTTATTAAACCCCAATGGTCAGTTGCAATTGGATGTAAAAATTGTTTTAATATTTTGAATTTTGTTATTTAGTCAAATTTACTCCTTTACTACATTAATAGCAATAATTCACTATTTACATTAGATACAATAATAAATTATACCATTATAAAATGGACTTGAAACCGACATTATTTTAAAATTATTGGTCAGTCATGTTTTCATAAATTTTTTTTATACCTAAGACATTTAAACTTTGTCAAAAAATGGTTATTTGAAATTTTTTCACTGAAAAATTAATTAAAGTTTTTTTATTTTTTTTATTGCAGTAGTTAGACATACTATTTATTGCCTATCTGTCGGCATAGTTAGCGTATAATAATACAACAACAAAAAACCGATGGAATTCATTCATTTGTGGTCGTAGCGTACAATAATGTAAAATAAGGTAAAAATTTGTAGTCCTTTTTTTAAAAAAAGCATATCTTAGGTACTACTTAGGATATATTTTATTTTGTATTTTTTTCTGAACGGCCATAAGGTCTGCTATAAGCCATTTCAAGGTTATCCATTAATTACCGGACACCCTGTATATATGTAGGTATATATATCTAATATAATAATATTGCATGAGCATGAATATATCTAAAAAAAAAAAAATTATATAAGGATGGACTCACGTAGACTAAGATAGTAGTAAGACCACAAGTGTGTCCGACGTGGGAGCACGTTTAATTGTAAATCTCAAATACAAATCAGTAAACAAAATAAATAAAGTGAATAAAGGCGCGGTCCCTCATGTCCGCGGTCAGTGTACTCATTTAAAAAAAAAAAAAAACCCGACCTGGAAAGCAAACCTAGAACCTTACGCTCTACAGCCCCAGTCCCATTTGTTGTGACCATTCAGTGGACCAACGAGACAGGAACAAGCATGAAGGCACGGCACAGGCATGTAAAGAAAACCAAAATAACCTGCCTTCTGCCTCCGTTACAAGAATTCTACAATTACAAATCGATACTAAAATGTATGCTTATAACATTGTATTCCGTACGGGCGCCGGTTCCGATGACCTGAAGTAGCACATCACTAATGAACGGGCCGGACCGCCGACTATTCTTACCGGATTTGTATCGCGTCCGTTTTCGGAACGATCGGTACCTTTCCTCACAGCTGTCGCGAGAGGCGTGAAGCCATTCTTCGGGTTCAATATGCCGATTAGAGCTGGGCGCTCATCCAACATGCCTTGCACCTGGAAACATTCCACAAGTTTATAGTCAGCGACAGATAATGCAGAAAAAGTGAAATAATTGATTTTAATCATCTTCCATTTTCTTCCCGAAAGTCTTACCAAGGGGCTTCGTATTACCTGTTTTCGTTAGACTGGAAGCCCACCCCAACATAATTGGGAAAAGGCTAGGCAGATGATGATTCATCTTCCATTTAAGTTATAAGCGCATGGTCGCTGAAACAAACCTACATAATACTTTTGATTTTTTAGATCTTAGAGAAACATTATGATATAGTATGACAAACTTTCATAAGTTTTGTTAGACTTACCCATCCGTTTATTTCAACTTTAGGCAACTAAAACAAACGGCCTTGGCATTGTCAACCAATCAACCAACGATGGTGTAACATGGCAAGTGCAAAACAATAATAAAAATATATAATAAATATATAAAAAGTTACCTATTTAAAACATTGTCCCTGATTTAGTACATTTGTTTTGGTGTAAGCTACTAGCGACCCACCACCCCGGCCACCCGTGACAATGGCAACATGACAAAGCATCGAGATTTCTGTTCTATATGTCATTGAAATGTAACTTAAAAATACACATAAACCCTACGAATTACGAATTACTTATTCGTAGCATAAACCTCCCGAAATAAATGCTCTAAATGATACTGATTTTTGATATAACAGCTCTAAACACGAAGAGTGACTTTGTTTTACACTATGTATAGATTATAATTTATTTATTTATATTTATTTATATATACTTTATTGTACGTACACCACAAAAATACATAACATGAAATAAACACATTAAACACTACAAAATATACAATGGGCGGCCTTATCGCTTTCTGCGATCTCTTCCAGGCAACCTTGGAATGGACAGTGATTTCCTGCGACAATTATAAAAATTAAATAGATAATTTCATGCGACAAGTACCTGTTTGATGTATCCACATCGCACCGCCATGCAGAAGCACACGGCGGAGGTCCCGTCGGTCTCCGTGCTCGACCACGTCGGCTCCGACCACTGGGACTCCAGCCATTTGTGAGCTCCATTCCTCACTTGTAGTACTCTGCTCTGACCAGTAAGTTAAACCAATAATACATTTTTAATCAACAAGTGCAAAAAAAGTGAATAGGAATAGGAAGAGAAAAAGGAAAAGAAAAAGTATACCTAGTTTGTTTCATTTCATTCTGAGTATCTCCGCTTTCTGCTGCTTCTCGAGTTGTATCAGTTGCAGGAGATTGTGCGACCCGCGCGTCTACACCGCGTTCACCACGATTGTTACTGTCAGCACCATTTCCTTCTCTCTGCTTCTCAACCGCTCTCATCTTCTCGTACACAGAGGCTTCATCACCATAGAACTGGATCGCTCGTTCTGCGAGAGTAGAAACAGCTGTGGCCTTCACTATGACTCTCAGGCGGAATTTGTGGCAGTGTCTCGAAGCTAGGTTGTCTATTTCTTTTGAAGTTTTGCCGCCCCTGAAATGTAATAATACTTTGGAATTCGAAAAGCAAAGTGTATGGTAATTAAATAAGGTATATTTTGAGTTAGCAAATAACGTGAGTGTTTGAACAAAATCATCAAGTAAAGCGTATAACTTTATAAGTATGTACTTTATGTCCATAACATTTTACTACAAAATACTTGGAAACCCTGACCTATAGACGACAATCCAAGGCGGTATCTTCTCATTTTTCTCCAGACGATACAGCAGCTGGTCAGCAATGAAGTTGAATGGCTCCACTCTACTCCAGTCCAGTAAGATGGAAAACTTAGTCTTCTTCAGCACCTCAGGTTCTGGGGGCGTCCAACTCGTGAACTTGTCTACCAGAAATGCTTGGAGATCCATCGTTGGACCTCTTCGAACTGAAAATGTGTGTTGTGCTCATCCATAATCTTTACGTTTTCAATAACACCAACAGAAACTATAATTAATCAAACCACAAGTTCTCTAACCAATCTCAAGAAATAAAAACAATGTCACACGAAACCAAAGACGTTCCTGCAAACCCATACGACCACGACACTGTTGGAAACGGTACACAAATAGCAGGAGGTATCAATACGGAGCATCTGTAGTACTTTTGTTTGCTTCGGTCACCGCTCGAAGTTTGATCGATGCTCTGCGTCGCTCTGCACTCCTGGTACCCGTGCTCTATGTGGAAACTTGTTAGCATTGATGCAAATTTTATTCAACTTTGGAATTCAATATTGTGGACTGGCTTATTTTATTTGGGTAAAGCTACTTTGATTAGATTAGGTGGTGGAAAAAAATGTGTTTATTAAACCAAAGCTGTATTCACCATTCTAGTTACATAAACTATCTGGTAATTACAACAATAGTAATGTGTTCAGTTTGGTATTTTATCTATTGTGAATCTTTAGAAAAGGGTACGTATCGGATTTTCAGAAAAATATTTTCTATGAATAACATTTTCAATGTTTATATCCTCATTTTCAGCATATTGAAGTAAACAGTTTGACTTGACATCTTCATCGTAATCTATCACGTGCAACTATGCTCGATTCAAATAGAATGTCCTCAATTTCATTATCCTGCCATGTTTACGTCGCGCGGTGCGATATAATAGGGTGCATGTGTCATGGTGTCATTTCCGGTAGTGGTTCTTCTGTAAAAACTTTTGATGTGGCCTTGTTCAAGGATTAAAAGACTGATTTGCAGTTCAGGGAAATTTTCACTTACTCAATTTGTCCTAACTTCTCTAGTCTTAAATAATCTCTGCAGATAATGGCAGACTACCCACATCTGGCAAAACTTGTCTTTTTTTAAATGAATTTACCTATTTAACAAAACGTAATAGATTTTTTCAGAAAATCAACGATTTTTTGATCAAGAATTTAAATGCACGAAATAATAAATTTCTCAGTCCTCTTGCAAACAAGCGATGTTATTGTCGCTGTGTTAACTCGCCGTGACGCTAGATGGCGCAGTCATAACTATCGTCATGACCATAAACAAACGATTCTATCGCTCTCCGTAGTTACCTTTAGAAAATGGTCATGGCAGGGACCAGCAGGTCGGGCAGTGTTGTTGTGTTTTTCCATTAGGAATTTCGTCAGGGAGCTTGAGTACGCCAAAATATTGTGACGGAATATTGTTGAAAGTGCTAATAAATTATTTTTGGAACCACGATTCTGAGGTACCTATAATTGTATGATTTTAGAAATTGTGTGATAGGTACTTACCCATTTAATTATTCGCATAATTATTTTTCAGTTTTGTAAGTATATTTCAATAAGTAGTGTCAACATGATGATTACAGACCACACCACAATCGGCAGCTGTGGGAAGTCTCACCAGGCTGCATGTTACCTGATGAAATTTTATGTTATTTAATTAATTAAAACTTAATTTGGTTTTAATAATTTCATCATCTGCCTAGTCTTTTCCCAACTATGCTGGGATCGGCTTCCAGTCTAACAGGATGCAGCTGAATACCAGTATTTTACATGGAGCAACTGTCTATCTGACCTCCACAACCCAGTTACTGGGTAATATGATACCCCTTGCCTTGGTTTCAATAATTTTATTTTTGTTTATTGTTTACAGGTATTGATCGCCTCGCCGTCTTAGATAGTTTATAACTAAGTAACAAAATGTGGGCAAAAAAAAATCCTAGCCTGAAACCGTATCACACCAGTATTATAAAGGCGAAAGTTTGTGAGTGTGTTTGTATGTTTATTACTTCTTCACGCACAAACGGCTGAACGAATTTACATAAAAATTGGCACACAGATAGTTTATAACCAGAATTATACACTAAGGATACTTTTTATTCCGATGTTCCCACGGGATCGACACTTATGCGGGTGAAACCGCGGGACGCAGTTAGTTGTACTATATTTATTTGTAAGTGTGCTGTACGTGTCTCAAGCCGAAAGTCTTTGACCAGTGCATGATGACCTATGGCACTGAAGCGTGGTCACTCACAATGGGCCTTACTAGAAGGCTAAAAGTCACTTAAAGGGCACTGGAGAAGGCTATGCTTGGAGATTACCTACGTGATCGAATCAGAAATGAAGAGATCCGCAGGAGAACCAAGGTAACGGACATAGTCCGAATAATTGCCAAAACTAAGTAGCAGTGGGCAGGGCACTTTGCTCGCAGAACGGTGGTGCAGTCCAGCAGTGGACGTGTTTCGGCTGAAATGATGATGATGTGTTGCAAGTAATGCTGCACACTGTAACAAGTCGTGCATCTCCTTTGAATCTTCTCATTCAGGCATCTTCTCCTAAACTACCCACGTGTATAAAGGGTATTCAGTTTTCGAATGGTTTCCGACGTCAGCCCCCGAACAAAAAGGATTTCTTTGTTACTTGCTCGTGAAACAAATGAACTAGCATTCTTTACGCTTTTTGTGAGCATCCATGCAGTTCTATGTAAAAAAAGGGTTTTAATTAAAGCGTATACTGCAATGAACTCACAGACTACCTACAGAAGATATAACGGATTTTTCGTTTATTTTTTTTTCTGTATTTATTAAAAACATATATAGAATTACGGAAATCCGTTATGCTTTGTTCATAGGAGTCAACTAACTTTTGAATGGTTTGTGGGATATGGTATGACGTAATATTGAAACATCGTTTAACAAAGAACGTAAACAGATATAAAACTCTGCCATACAAGTACTAAGATTGATTACTCAGAGATATGAATGTAATAAAGTTGCAAAAGCAATTTTCCTTATGTCTGTTGCATTTTCCTAATCCGCGCTCCTCATTTGAGTGCCAAAAGCGAAGTGTTGTGGACGAAGATAAATGTTCAGACTTCACCCCCCCCCCATCCCTGAGCCCCTTACCCCGCTCGCCCCCTCTGTGATATCCCGCGACCTTACGTAACACGGATCCGGAATCCCAGAATTGTTTACACATAGAATTTTTATACCGAAACGGAATATTAACTGGCACAATAACAGAGAGTTTTCAAATAAAGAACGCTAATATTTTTAGAAGCCGTTCGGATCAGTTCGGAATTAGGTCAGGAGCTGCGAATTGTTGTTTTATTGTTGGAGATGCTTTCAGCGAATGATATAACTTATGACTGCAGCATTTAGGGTTCCGTGCGTTATTATTATTTTCAATTTGATATGTGTTGCGAGCCTATTTCAGCGTATGGCTTCCTCTTTGGCATAATATTTTTTTTTGATCTCGTTACTCTTACTGAACTGGGTATGCAACTTTGGGCTTCATGCTCATCAGTAGCGTTGGCGACTAAAAGGACCAAATTGAAATTCCACTGAATGTTGCTTTGTTTACGTACGAGTAGGTCAATGCGGCAATGAATCAACTTTTCTATGTCATCAAGTACTTTCGTAAATGCGTCGCAAACTACAATAGAATGAACACAGACTTGTTTTTTTTATTTAAAGGCGTCAGTAGGCTCGCGCACAAACTGACGCTTTCTACGTTAAGAGTTTGGTTCGTCTCGTCTGATTTCAATCAATTGTCTAGATGTGACGAATCACGATTTAGCTTATACAGAACATTGATGTTACTCTCTAGGGATTCACCTTCTTAGTATGTTGGTTCTAGAATAAACACAGACTTCTCTCAAAAACAAACATGCTCTTTGATAACAGAGGAGTCTAGTGCTCTCGCTTTGGTAGGCACATATTCTACTTTAGTGAACTGACTCAGGGATGGACCCTGAGTCAGTTCACTGTTTGTTTTTTGAGAGGAGCTCCTTATTAATGGTCTTAAAGGAACTTCTTTTTAGTGGTCTTTGGGCAAGTCCTTTGAATGACTCTGCTCGTTCCCCCTATGTAGCTCCTTATTGCATATGAGTTAAACATAGGTGGCGACACGTGTATTATACTTCCTACTATTAATTACTGAATCCTTCGGGGTATTTTAGAAAGTATAACTTTCTGGTTGTCCTCATTTCTGTTGACCTTACCTTCATGATTTGCAATGAGGAAAATTCACATTAACATAATTAGCCTATAACGTTTCCACTGCTGGGATGGCGGCCTCCCCTCTTCGAGAAGGAATGGGCTATAATCTACCACATGGGTTGCTAGATGTCACATGTCTTCGATTTTTTGGTTCTAGGACATGTCGGTTTCCTTAATATGTTTTCCTTCATCGTTATGAGAGCAGTGGTGATGACATTATTTACACGAAGTAAACGCCGGCCTGGGTTCGAACCCACGACCTACGACTCGTAAGTCGAGGCTATCACCACTGGGCCACCACTTCTGTCTATATCCATTACGATCACGAGATACGTACGTACGACCCATGCTGAGCATCACATTGACTTAATATTACTGAGCAGCAAGATATGAACACTTAAACGTACAGTTTCTTTGTAGGAACTCCTGCAAAGTGAATCATTTCGTATTCTGTCCTTATTGTAAGTGGGTACAATCAGTGACGGATTAAGACTACTTGATGCCCTAAGCAATCCACGCCTGTGGGCCCCCCTATCCGTATGTCAACTAGAATCGGTCTTTAAACCTTTACCGCCTAAAAACATTAGTTTTTTGTAAAATAAGATGATGAGATGTACCGTTTATTTTCGTTGGATCCCACTTGTGAATCCCATTTTTTAGGTATTAACGATGGATCCCGTTTGCTATTTCCGTTGAATCCCATGTTATAACAACATGTGTACATTTCAGAAGAAAAGTGATTTACCTTTATCAAACACTAGCTTCTGCCCGCGACTTCGTTCGCGTGGAAGTCGTAAGACACCACGATATTGTAAAGTAACAGCCGCATTTTATAAAACATCCCTGTACACTTGTACGTTTGTAGTTTTGGTCTCAGCAGCCAAAATATAATAGAGAGTTAGGACTGGTGACGCGGTAGCAAGCGACATATACTTAAACTTATAAACTAAACTGATAAATTTTTGTTTAATAACGTGTTATTTAACAAGCAATTCATTTTTTATTCATTTTATCCCATAAAACAACGTTTGGAATAAAAACGTTTTACATATTGACTTATCATTACGCAAGTTCCTAAAAATGAAACTCATTCTTTCATCGACTTGCGCTAATAGAAAAAAAGAGATTATTTTTAGTGGGTTACCCGGAACCGAACTAGTTAGATTAGGTTAATTATTAAAAAAAAAACAGAAACGACTAGATTATATAGAAAATGAGTTGTTTGTGAAATAAATAGTACTTATATGAAACGTTGGTTGTAAACTAAAAATTTGTCAACGGAGTTTTGGTGAAACATTAGTGAACCCCTCATTTTATTATAAACAATTTTGTTGTTGAAAGTACCCGCATTCAGATTTTTTTAAGCATTCGGGATCCAACGGAAATACTTTTCGGGATTCAACGACAATAAAACGTAATTATCTTGCATTTTTTAAATTCGGGATCCAACGGAAATACATAATAATGTTTTGCGGGATCCAACGCCAAAAATATTAAACTAGGATTCAAAAGCGGGATCCAACGAAAATAAATCGCCAGGCGGGGGGCCCGCGGGAAGGGGTGGTTTGTGATTGGCTGATCGCAATTACGGTACATTCAAATTGCCGAATGCACTAGCGGGCAGCAAGTGGGCAAGCGGGAGCGGGGTTATGACTAGGTCGGACTCTATGTCAACTTAAAACGCGCGAATTCTCAAATTAGTCCTAGAAACTTTTTTTGGTGTGGTTTTTGGTGACGTGGAAGTGAGACGTGATGCCCTAAGGACGGATTTTTTTTTGTTCTTCTTCTGGTGCCCCCCCAGACGTGATGCCCTAGGCAATTGCTTAATTTGATTAAGGGTTAATCCGTCACTGGGTACAATATGCATGTGACTACATTAGGAACAGTAGCGAGTAGGTCAGCCGCCCTTGTCAACGCTAACACTTCTGCCGTGTGACAGTTGGCGACGTGATGTGAGCTCATCGAAGTAGTTGGAGGTGTGTTAGTTCGATGTATAGATGCAGTTTTTGAATAGATGACAATGGTTATCATAGCGTGATGGTGGCTGTAACATGGCTGCCTCGTTGGTCAGACGAGTCGAGTGCGCTTGCAAGCGCGAGTTATCATAGCGTGATGGTGGCTGTAACATGGCTGCCTCGTTGGTCAGACGAGTCGAGTGCGCTTGCAAGCTCGATTGCTGAATTCTGGCCTGCGGGGCAACTGCGTAACACACTAACAGTAGGAATGGCTTTCATTTGTTAAGCTTTGTTGAGCAGACAAATTTTTCGAACATATGAAGCAATGGATAGCAATATTTTTCAAAGTGATTCAGATAGTGATAGATAGTGTGTTACGCAATCAGGGTGCTGGGTGCGACCCTAACGTTGGGATTTATAGTTTAGGTTTTTTTTTGTAAATTCTTAGTGGGTCGGTGGTGGTTATCTAGAACAGGTTCGTCGCCCATTACGAGAAGGTCGCGAATTGATATGCACACCTTACTAATACCACAATTATTAACAGTTTAACAATGCAATCGAGTCGTGGAACCAACATCCAGTTAACTACACGCAGTCGGTTAATCCTGATAAAAATACACGTAGGTATTTGATTATGTAATTTGCAAGCAGCTTTCTGTATCTATGTGTGTCGGTGTTATACCTACTCGTACATGATAACAGACTAGTTTGTCACACATATTCTATTAGATTTTCCTTCTTCGGTATAAACCTCGTTGGCTTCGCGGTCGCAAGAGCGACTGCTGAGCGGGGGCTCCTGGGTTTGGTTCCCAGGTCGGGCAAAGTGTTTTTCCATTATGAATTTTTTACTAGCCGGGTGGAGTTTAGAAGTTGGTGGTGTGAAACCTCCGCGCCTCGGAAAGCACGTTAATTGGTTGGTCCTGCGCCTGCTCTCACCCCGGACGCATCGTGTTGCCGTCGGGAGTAGTGAGGGTCTTCCCTCCCGTGCCGAGGCCAGTCTTCGTTGAGATTGGCCGCCATGGCTGACATATCGTTTGGAAGACTATTATTGTAAATAGTTATAGAATAAAATAAAACGAATCTTTATAATTAATTTATCGGTGATTGTATCTCTAACATTCTGCAGATTTATTGGCCATGTTTTTGTTAGTAGTTACTCTTTGTGAAAGAGCTCATCATATACGTATTCCTGTCCTCAAGCAGCATGCTGTATTTCAGTCAGAAGGGCATGCATGCCGGTGTAATACCTAACTATAGAGCTACCACTTACCGGGTAATATGTCTTTCATTGACTAGAACGTGCCCTGGCGGCTGATAGTATGTCATGCTCACTCAAATGTCTCGCTGACGGTGGCGTGTGTGTTGGATCATTTAGCTCCCTTCAAAATGGTTGAGCTGAATGGTGCTGATCCATGCGTCATGTTCGTGAACGAGCGCCGTCAGTTGGGGCTGGTCATCACTTAGCTGCCTTGCCTTATTTTTGAATTATTTTATTTTTGTTTTGTTACTATTTACTCTGGACACTTTTAACGTCTAAGTACTACTTTGTTTTACATCGTTCTCACATAATATAATTATAAATTCAACATTAAGTAATGATGTAACTAATATTTTTGTAAAAATATAATTTAAAAGAGTGTCCATGGAGTTTCTTGTGCGTTATTCTCCATAGGTACCTACTACGCTTTGGAATGGGAAACTAGCCACCGACCGACCCACCGACTTCTTGACAGTTCCTGTAAATGGTTTAATTGAAATAAATGCTTTCAGTTTGAGCACATCACACATGAGATATTTCAGCTCTGCCTTTTGGCAGCATTGCCACAAATCTGCGATACCTCCGGAATTTCAAATATACTTAGGTGGCTCACATCCAGTCAGATGGATCGTCATCAACTCGATTGCCATCTAGTAATAAAAAAGGCGTTGAAACCATCCCTAAGCTGCCTGCAACGACGGCCTCTTCAATATATAACCCCATAATAAGCTTCACCTTTATATTCCCATAACTTCCCCTAATCCACCAATCGGGACAGATTATCAGTGCTATCACCACTAACTGGCTCGTTGAGGCTCTATCAACTTCATCTCTACGCCACCTAGAGCCGATCGCTGCTGTTGAATGGCTCTTACAGTAGTTAAAACGACTCTACCGACTGAAGTAGAGCCAATTGAACTTGACCCCAAAACACTGACCTTGGTCATAGTCATAGAAAAAGAGTAGACACATCGAATGTCAAAACAATGAGTGATGGAAGGCATCAGAGTGATTAGCTGTAACATGTGTTGTATAGTTATGTATTCATTTATGTAGGTACAATTGTACATACCTACATGATTATTTGGACTAAGTAAGTTACTTTTACAATAGACTGTCTTTAAAATAAATATTATGAATGATAAACTATGTTTTTATCAGCTGTTCTACTAAAATAATTACGTTATCCACGAGAGTGTACAGAAGTAAACAAAGAATTTGTTTGTATGCTTTATACAGAGACGCTCGGTCTGCTAATGTTATCTCACTTCCGATGCGATCGGGAAATACTCGCGCAATTCTTATTTCACTTTGTGCTACAATGTCGGAATCAAGTAAATGAGAATACCTCCTTACTTTACGAGAGCACCAAGCGTCTATCGCTGGCACATTGCAATAATTTCGGTGCCACGAAAAAAAATACTTCATAAAAAGTAACATTGGTTCGAAATTCGAAATGATTGGTGTAAAGGAAACGTAACGCGGCGATGGCGGGGCTATCGATCCGCGCGGCCAGTCGGCGCCGGGCCATCGCGCGAAGCGCACGTATCGCGTCGCCACAAACACACGAATAACCTCACTGGCCACTCGCAGTCGACACCACGACCACACGGACATCATCACCCATCGGTAAGTCTATTTAAAATACAACCTTTTAAAAAAACCCTCGAAATAAACCGCGCGTGATGACAAACAAAATCATTTTCTATATAATAGTGAGTGTACACGTAATACATATACAAACAAATATGATCTTCCGTAGTGGACGATCTGTGTGCTACAGTAACGCTGTGTATTGACCGCCGTAGCGTCTAGTGTACTAATTACATTACGTGATAAAGGAATACTGACTCATGCATAATGTTGTGCTGTACAATTGTACATTCATAATAAGGTAACGTCACACGGATTCGCGCGCGTTTTGAGAACAACCGCAACGTTTTTGAAGTTGACGATGTGAAACGGCAAGATTTCTTGCCGCTGATAAAGTTTTTTTGGAGTATTTTTGTGTGTTAAGGTAATTAACAGTTACAGCAGGTTGCACAATAAGCATTATCTCATTGAATTTACAGGTTTCATACAGTATGCCATTCTCATCTGTGTAAATATGTCACATCAATATTCTCTCTTGAAACTGAAAAGTGCGCGAATCGATTTCCCCAAATATTAGGTCCTTACATATGAAATTGGCGTTTTTCGTACTGGCCACTTTAATCACGAATTTCTCCTCTTTGGTAAGGAATTCCAAATTCAAATTTGTACAGCTATTTACTCATGTATTTGTGCTTCGATGACCGTCATTCATTTGTTTTTTTTCTTCTGTTTTTTCTGTTTGCGTCACTCATTTTACAAAATGGAAAATTTAAAATATCGCATTATTTACGAGTACGAGTTCCGCCGTGGCACTAGTGCTGCGGAAACGACTCGAAGGGTGAATGATGTGTATGGCGGTCATGTTGCAAAAGAAAACACAGTTCGTTTTTGGTTCCAACGTTTTCGTTCTGGAAATTTCGACCTGCAGAACAAGCCCCGTGGACGGCCTGAGACCCAAGTTGATAATGGAGAATTGAAGGCTATTGTGGAAGCGGACCCATCGCAAACCACGTCCGAGTTAGCTGCAGGCTTCGATGTTAGTGATAAAACTGTTTTAATTCACTTGAAGCAAATTGGGAAGATTAAAAAGCTTGAAAGGTGGGTACCTCACGAATTGACTGAAGCAAACCGGCAAACGCGCGTCGACTGCTGCGTTACATTACTTGAATTGGAATGTCTTAGACATCCTCCGTACTCCCCGGACCTTGCTCCAACAGATTACCATTTTTTTCGCAATTTGGATAACTTTTTGCAAGGGAAAAAATTCAACTCCGATGGGGCAGTCCAAATCGCCTTCAAAGATTTTATTGATTCCCGTCCGACTGGTTTTTTTAGTAAAGGGATCAATGAACTACCTATAAGATGGCAAAAGTGCATTGAAAACAATGGTTCATACTTTGATTAATTAAATATATTATATTAAAAAATATTCGACTTTTTGTTCCTTCCATACAAAACGCCAATTTCATATGTAAGGACCTAATATCAATTAGCCTGAGCCCCTACTGAATCGTTTTGAGCAACGCTACGTACGAAAACCTCTACATTCTAATCTTACATTCAACTCAATGCTATAGCTTTTCTTCAAGTAAAACATTACCTAAAACATTACCAAATCCTAATTTCATTTGTTTCTCTCTTATAATCTGCAATTAACGAACGGTACCCAACAATGAGTATAAATAAGTACCTCCAGTACCCATTGCCTTCGGTTTACGTTCGTTTGGGCGCAAAGCAATCGTCCTAATCGCTGGCCATAACATATTTTGATCGGCGACTCGAGTCCTTGGTGCCTTGCCTCACTTGACCCGACCCTGCCCGAACAGTGCCCGAGCAGTGCCCGATCACTGCCACGGGAATTCAGCCGAGCAAAGAGTTTTTAACCATACGATTAAAGAGAATATGTAACGAAGCTCCGGTGGTCATTAGAACCAGGAAATATTAATGTAGGTTGTTCTTTCTCTTATGCAATAAGGAATTTCGCAGGGAGTACCCGGATGCTGGGTTCCCGACTAAGGCAATAGGCTAACAAGTTAGATGTACCCAGGAATAGAGAGGTAATATCAACACAATAGAAGGCACATAAAAATGATAAATCTATATCTGGTACTGTCATTTTCCTTCTAATAAAGAACAAAGGCTCCTATAGAGACCGCAGCATAAAGTCCTCGAATGATTCAGCCTATATCGAAGAGATTGTCATACAGTACAGTCAACAAAAGAGATATGTATGCAGGATCGTCGAATATAGTTTAAGTTTAGTAAGAAACCAATGGATGTTCTCGAATAAAATTTTATTAATAGAAAACAAACAGCTCATTTATCAAATTAAATTTCAGTCGACAACATCCATCGGTTTCTTACTAAACTTCAACTATATCCGACGATCCTGCATATTTATCTCTTTTGTTGATTGTAAATACAGGTAAGACAATCGCTAAATACCAGGCTGGCCCTCGTCCTAGCTCCGTGTGTACTGCCCAACCTGCGCGGGAACAAAACAGCTGACGCACACGATATGGTTTCCCTAATTTACGGCCAGCACTTTATAGGCTATAAGTATGTGTGTAGGACATAGGTTAACACCTTTTTTCCTTCGGAAAATAGGAAATGATCTGTTATCTTTCAATTTGCAAGGGCTATATTTACCCGTGGTAGTCAACGATCTAATCACCATTTTGGTTAAAGGATTCGCATCGCAATAATGTCTATAAATAATCCTAGAAATCAAAGGTCTCTATTATTTTTGTATGTGAGAGTGTTGGCGCTTCTTAAGCATACGAGTATGTATTTCTCATTCTCGAGTAGCAAGTTCACAAGCACGTTGCCTGTTGGGAATAACATCCTAGTTTTAATTCCCAGGTTCGAAAAATTATTATTAGGTTTTCCCTTAAGAAAATTTCGGGTTGATGGCTATGATCTCGCTTTCCGTGACAGGTTTTATTGAACCTATTATCTGGTACTAGACCAACCCCACATAGTGAGACCACCCAGATTCCGCAGGCCGTGCCTAGGATTATACGCCCTTAGTAACGCTCAGACGCTGAAATGAAAGGCTTTCACACAAACTGTGCAATTACTAGGCGATATGAATTATAATAATTAAAACGCATCCCGCTGATCTCAAATGTACCTTATCTTGATGTTGTTTCGATACAGTTTTGAATGTGGTGCGCGTCTTAATTAAGCCCGCTAGTTTGGAAGGGCGCTGGGCTGACCCCAGCCTCTGAATCGAAAAACAAGTGAAGGGTGAATGTTTTAGACTTTAAACGCTTTGTTGGGAGAGACAGTCAGTGACGATGGCTGCGACAGTAGATACGATTGGAGTTCATAATAATATAAAACATTGCTCTGAGTTTTTGAGTTTGAGTCTAAAACATGGAATAGCCTTTAAAAATACTTTGAAATGGAAATGAGTCTGGGATTTTTCCGGAAGACTAAAGGATGAACCTTTAAAATGTAAATGCATCCTTATCCGAACATATTATTTTTATTATCAACAAGAGCATCTGATGAGTATTGACTGATAACTCTGAAGAGCCACCAAAATACATAATAGACCTACCACAAGCGCTCCCTGTGGGTACAGCGGTTCTTCGTGTAAATGATGACGGATGTTCTTCAGAAGGTCGTCAAGTTATTGCTCACTGTCGGAGTTTGTCGGATCGAGGTCACAGCGCCCGAGACGCGTCACGCCATTGTTCACGCTTGTAACCAAAGATATGGCTTTCACGAGGATATTGACAGGAATATATTCTTCACGTTAATAGCTAAATTTTGGCTTCAATACATACAATTTGCAGACAACCATTTTTTTTTTGTTGAACTTGAATATAAGAATACAGTTTTTTTCTTTGGGAAATCATCAAATAACTTCTTCCGCTCTCGGCGGAGCGGGACAGACTTTTACTGACTAAAACCCACCCGTGTTCCTTCAGTTGCCCGTGCCAGGGGCCACGGTGACTCTTTCGAACAACCCGCGACCCCGGCAGGCATCGGCCCTAGCGGACCCCATCAGTTAGTGCTGACATCTCTTTGAGGCGCGCGTGGAACACAACGCGCCGTCGACCCAGGCCTGGCCCTTACTGGTCGGTGAGCTATATAAGAATACCCTAGTTCTGGCTCTGCAATTTCTTATTGTTATACTTTTCTCTTATCAATGAAGAGATAACAATAATAATAAATAAAAAAAAAATATTGAAATCATGTTTACAAAAAGTGTACATATGGTTCAGTAGTACTCGTATATATTAATTTAGGTCTATAATGCGATTATAATAATCTGGATATAAACTATGGTATGACAAATATGTGATAACATTAAAGTTAATAACGGGCCTGATAGTCCAGGATGCGCCAAACGTACGTCGAAAACGCCTCAGTCATTTACATTAGCATGCATTCATGCAAATTGATTGAAACTTGTTAGTGATCGTAACTGTATAAATTCTGCTCATTAATTTTATGAATCTCTTCAAACATTATGTAAAAATTACCTAAATGTATAATAATGTTGGTGAAAGCTAATTAAACATCTTCCATGAAATAACTGGGCTTTTACAATAACTAATCGTAACGTTCTGTGTTACGTTGCTTTGTGTTAGGGCTCCCACACATAAACACGATACGACGTCGCGTCGTGCTACGACGCAGCATCGTTTCACCGTTTGAATGACTTATTATTATTATAAGCCTGTGTTGTCTCACTGCAGGGTCTGCAGGGCGAAGGCCTCCCTTCCCTCTTTCCACTTTTCCCGGTTTGAATGATACGTCAATCATTATCGTCGTAATCATTTACGTCGTAGCACGACGCGGCGTCGTATCGTGTTTATGTGTGGGAGCCCTTAGTGCTAGTTGTATGCGACAAGATGAACATCAAATACACAAAATAAGTAAAAAATGCAATACTTATTAATTTATTAGATACACCAAGATCATTCAAAGTCAAAGTCGAAACGTTTATTGCGAACTAAGGGCATAATGTTGGTGTTATTTTATGTTAGTACTTATGACTTACTCGTAGCAGCCTTTTACAAGCAAAGTCAGTCAAAGTCCTCGTCGTCAAAGCTTATAGAATAATATACTCCTGATGTGTGTGCAAATTCGCACGAAATCTCTGAATCGCTATCATTGGATGCTATTCATCGTGTCATAGTTATCTAATTCTATGCTAACATAGTACTATGTATAAATTGTTCAGTATGAGGAAATATAATTGACTATGCGATCTTATCGCTTTAAGCAATTCATGGAAAGAATGCATGTGCAGTGTACTCATAGTATTTGTAAGCGACATTAAATGCAATACTCTGCAGCAGACCACACTTGTATCGCCCTAAATTTTTTTCACTACTTCCACGTGATTGCACCTCGGGTTGCGTCAGTGAAAAATTGCGCGTATTTTGTCGCCATTGACGAGTCTGTTCTTAAGTATTAAAGGATTAAGGAATTAAGTCGTCAATGCAGTTAAAGTCTCGGTAGCGGAACCCCTTTGTGTAGTGAGAGAGCGGGGAAGCGGGGAAGGGCGAGCTTTGTTCACTTGACGATCTGGTAATTGGATACATTGAGTTTTGTCTGTTCTTGAAGGTAATTATTTCTTTCAAAATACTGAAACTGTTTATTTACTCTATTGCATAGTTTCTTAATTGTAGGGCTCCGACGCAGAATGTCCACTTCGCAAAATGTCCACTGGTCGCAAAATGTCCTTTTCTCAGAATGTCTCTTTCGCAAAATGTCTCTTTCGCAGAATGTCCACTTCGCAAAATGTCTCTTTCGCAGAATGTCCACTTCGCAAAATGTCCCTTTCGCATATTGTCCCCTTTTCATTTCTGACTTACTTTAATCGTAATTCATTTTAGCAATTAGCTTTTTTTGTTGAAGATTTTTTATCAAAATTAATGCGGTGGAAGCTGTATTCCCCGATGCCAGAGTTAGTGGTTGTTACAGACATTTTAATGCCGCTATTTGGAAGAATGCAAAAAAAAATGGGCTTATTAAAATCAAAAGAAGGTAGAAATGTTGCAAGAATCGCTGCGATGATACCGCTCGTGCCAGCAGATAAAATACCAGCTACGTGGTGTTATATTATAAACCAGGCGCCGAATAGTTCTGAAATGCACCGTTTTAGAAAGTATTTCGAAAAACAGTGGTACCCCAAAATGTCTACCACGTTGTTGAGTTGTGCTTTCCAACGCCATCGAACAACGAATGCTTTGGAAGGCTGGCACCGACGCGTTAATACAGGACGTATACCAAGAAAACCAAGTCTGTACATGTTTGTCTTTAAGTTGAAAAAGGAAAGTAAATACTGGGATAGGGAAATAAGGAACAGTCTTTTTAAAAATGTGCAGCACAATAGAAGAAAACTTGACATTTATTTTGATAAAAAATATAAGGCATTATTGGTTCAATTAGAACGAAATAATTTGACATTGCCACAATCTATAAAAAAAGTAATATTTTTACAGTTAACGGTTCGTAGGTAATTAAAGAGTGTTCAAATTTCAATTTTTTTTTTTATTGCGAGTTAATAACAATTAAGTTGGTAAAATAATGACTTTAATAAAAATCAAGCGATTATGCAAAGAAATAAATGTGATTTGTACTATATTTTTTTATTTTTTTTTTTGCTTACCCATATCGATACAAATAAACACACGTCAACCATGATGTGTGAAAAGCTAATTGCTAAAATGAATTACGATTAAAGTAAGTCAGAAATGAAAAGGGGACAATATGCGAAAGGGACATTTTGCGAAGTGGACATTCTGCGAAAGAGACATTTTGCGAAGTGGACATTCTGCGAAAGAGACATTTTGCGAAAGAGACATTCTGAGAAAAGGACATTTTGCGACCAGTGGACATTTTGCGAAGTGGACATTCTGCGTCGGAGCCAATTGTAGTTTCAGGTGTAGTCATCATCAGATGATGATGACTACATCTAAAAGCTAGGCAGATGCCTAGCCTTTTCCCAACTATGTTGGGGTCGGCTTCCAGTCTAACCGGATGCAGGTGAATACCAGTATTTTACATGAAGCGACTTCCTATTTGACCTTCACAACGCAGTTACTGTTAAACTTAGGTATAGTATTTCAACTACAAAATTACAGTAATAGAGCTTTTTGTGGAGGAGTTCATCCGACTAAGCTAAGATTGGTTCCAGAATTCTGCCGCTAAAAAGCTAAAAAGCGCTAAAAACTCTTCAAGCTGCAGTCAGCTGACTGCAGCTTGAAGAGTATGAGAGCCGACAGGAACAAGAGACATTCAAGCGCTGTCTCTGGGATGACATTGCATCTTCGGACCCTTTAATATTTCAGATCACTTACTACTAGGTAGACGCCTGCTTGTCTACAAATTAAAAAGGCTGAAAATACATTTCAAAGAATTAACATCCTTAAAATTTTTCCTTAAACATTTTTAATAATCAGCCAGGTACGTAGCATATACGTGGGACACTCAAAAAGTTTCGCAAAAAAAAAATGTTCTATATGTGAATATTTTTTTATTAAATCTTTTCAAAATACTCTCCACTAGCCTCTATACAAAGTTTCATGCGTCTGAACCACTTTTTCCAGTCCGCCGCAGACACCTCGTTTACAGGCTGTTCGAACGCTGACAGCGCATCTTCCGGCGACGAAAATTGTATCCCTTTGAGCTGATTTGTTATTTTCGGGAATAAAAAGAAGTCACACGGTGCTAGGTCAGGGCTGTAAGGAGGGTGACCCAGGAGTTTGACCGGCGTGCTGTCCAGGAAGTCCCTCTTTTTGAGCGCGGTGTGCGAGGGCGCGTTGTCGTGGTGGAGCAGTAGCCTGCGGAGCCGTGTTTGGTCGTTTGTTGCTCACAACAGAAAAAAACTTCTGCTAAGCATTTGGTAGTATACCATTCAGTGTCGATGCTTCTTTGGTTCCGTAAAGGAATTGACACCAATTAGCCAGTCAAATTGTAAAAGCTCGCGATAAAAATCTTCCCCCCGCTTCTAGATCGCTTCACTTTGGTAGGCGTCGTTTCGTTTTTTTTTTTTTTTTTTTTTTTTTTATTGCTGAAACACCCAAACTGTCGACTGGCGCGTATTGATAAATCCAAGGCTCATTACCTGTAATGATGTCGTAAACACGCCGAGACGAGCCTGCTTCTTTGTTTATCATATCACGGCACCATCCCACCCGGGCCTGCTTCTGAGCATCGGTGAGGTTGTGCGGCACCCAGCGTGAAACTATCCTCCTCACGCAAAGATGCACGTGTAGAATTTCTTGAAGGCTTCCCGATCCAAACTACAGTATGTGCTGAATCTCTAGAATACTTAACTTGCCTATTGTCTTGGATTACATTTTTCACTGCTAGCACGTTTTCTTCCGTAACAGCCGTCAAAGGGCGACCACTTCTTTCTTCATCCCCCAAAGTCAGTCGACCGTGCTTAAATTCGTTATACCAACGGTAAACGGTTGTCTTAGAAGGGCCTTCATCCATGAATGCCATTTGAAGTCTATCGTACGATTCGTCCGGTTTCAGGCGACACTTGAAATCGTAAAAAATCATAGCGCGAAAATCTTCCTGGTGCAGATCTATTTTTTAATAAGACAGGATAATTTAAATTAGCTTGCAAACAATATGGAGAGCAATTTTTAAATTGGAACGTACCTATTTTTACTTACAAATAATCATATTTTCAAAATATAGATTATAACTGGCCAGTCTCTAAAAATTTTTTTTCGCAATATTTTTTGCGTGGCCTGGTATTGAAAAAAATCTCCAAGTATCCCTACCAATCGAGATATATCAGTAGGGATATAAAATGGGAGATTGTACTCATCATTATGAACAACTTTTACTATGGGACAAAACCTGAAATCGCGAAAATAAATCAGCTGTTCCCTACATTTTGACGAGTTATGCGAACATAAATATAGGGAACAGGTATTTTTTTTTTCGCGATTTTATGTATGTTAGGTTTGGTTCCATAGTAAAAGTTGTTCATAATGATGAGTGCAATCTCCCATTACGATTCGTCCCATGTTTTCAATTTCACCCTGTATTCTTATACATGTACTTTGTATCCCTATAATGAAATGTCTTTGATATTGCTTTCTTTAATATTCTCTCCGACATCAATAAAATGCTCGCGATCTTTGTTAAAATGCAATTCACAGAGAAGTATTTTATCTGAGACTGTCAAAGGACTTGTGTGAGCGACTGAAATTGATGCAAGTTCATAATATTTTTATGAAACTTGTAGATCGATCAGTTTAAGCTTGTCCGTGGAAGCACGGTTACATTGAACCTGTATCGCGACGCTGTGCTCTTCGGTTTATTTATAAACCTTAGTAGATTTTTATACAACTTCGTTTTTTCTATAATAGGTGCTGTAGGTTTTCCCTTCTTCTTCGTCGTATCGATGATTCCATTCGCTACCGTCACATGGGCGTTAGGTGAATAATTTATTCACTATTCATTACTTTTCTGTTATACAATAGTTCTAGTAACGAAATGGCCAAGCCTCATATTTTGACTAAGGTGTAGAGTTTGTGAAGTTAGGACTTGTAGAGTTAGGGCGTGTAGAGTTAGAAGCTTGGCTCTACATGAGATCTGATAACTTTTTGACAGTGCGAGCCATATGTGGTCTCGTCTTGGCGAAATTGTACATGAGAATGTTTTTGGTGGGTAATATTTAAACCCCAACGATTTAGTTAAGATTGCACAAGAAATAGGTTTTGGCGTATATTTCTGAGCTAATAAAAGTTCAATCATATACTAGGTACTAATAAGGCGGGGTAATGTATGCTTTTGTACTATGTTTTTACACAATAATATACATTCGGTAAACAATATTTTTTTGCTTTTTTACAGTTTGAAAACAGTATATTCAATCATCTCGTATGAATTGAAGTTCATCGTCATCATCTTCCGGATTGTCCGGATGATGATGACGATGAAATTCAATTAATTATTTCTTTTTGCGCGATTTTCTATTAGCAAAATCATCAAATATATCGTTGTGTGAAATCTTTATCATTAGTTTTGACTCTATGCACAAAAGAGCTAAGGCGTTTAGCTTTTCTTGGCTTAAGGTAGATGTTAGATAATTTTTCATCCGTTTTAACACATTCGCAGCCGTGTAGGTCACCGGTGACCGCGAACAATAGATTTTCTATTGTGTCTGTTGTCTGGCAGTCAAGGTGTTAAGCAAGAAAAGCTTCTCTACACACACATATACAATATTCTAAAAGTTTTTGTAGATTTGTTTATCCTAGCCATAGAAAGTTCCAAAGTACGCTTTTCACACATAAGTAAATAGCTTGCTAATTTAGGAAGGGTCCTGACTAAAGTCATTTTCTATTAACTCTGCACATGTTGGAGATACCAGAAAAGCTATTTTTTTTTTTTTTACAAAAAAAGGACACTCCAGTTTGTAGTCTCTACGCTGGGCAAGGCTCTTAAAAATCTCAAGCTTTGCTCCAAAATTCACATTTATAAAATGAATGACATCTGGCGACCGCAACTAAAGTTTTAATGATCCTACAAAGATAGATGTCGCTACTGTCGTTATTTAATTTTAAAATTCAAATGCGAGTAATTGTGAATGCAAGAATGAATTAAAAGTAAGCATTAAGTCTCATTATTGTCGTCTGGGTTCGCAAACGGTCCTCGTGTACTTGTAATTACTTGCAGTGCTCTCATCGCATCTGTCCAGAACTCCAGAGCATCCAGACTCCAGGCAGCGCGGTTGTTTTGTCTCATTGTTATTAAAATTAATTTCTTGAAGAAACAGATTATTCTTAGTTTTGTTTAGGAATTCTAGTATTTGTGTTCCAGTAAGGTTCGTCTTGAATATGAAATGTTACATTTACATTATTGTTTACGTCGACCGCTCTCTTGTAACATTTTGTGCAAATACTCATGCGTCTGTCATCATCCATAACAAGAAGCATTAGGTACGCTTGAGTTCAAAGAGTTATTATCTTTAATGAACAAAAACCGGTCAAGTGCGAGTCGGACTCGCGCACCGAGGGCTCCGTACAAATTTGTAGGTATGTAAATAGTTTTTTTTTTGTAATTTAACTACTTTACGGTCTTCGAATTTTTCCTTTACTTGTGCTATATTACATTTTATTCTTTCCAAATTTCATGATTCAAGGTCAACTTAGAAGGTTGACTTAGAAGTTTGATTTTTTCACTGCTTCATCTCTTTGAAGCAGTGAAAAAATCAAACTTCTGACCTTCTGAACTTCTGACTTCTGCAGCCCTGAGTATTTCATATTAAATTCAACTTGATAACTCAACGCATTTCTGAGAAAAAGGGTCTTGACTGACGGCCAACAAAGTGATCTTATAAGGGTTCTTTTTTTTGAGGCACGGAACCCTAAAAATGAGAAACTTCTTAACAACATTTCGGAGCCAGACTGGTAATAGCAACACTATAGGTAGTGGTAACCTTCTTTAGATATTCCACTCTTTACCGACCTCTTCACAATTCTTTAGATATTCCACTCTTTACCGACCTCTTCACAATTCTTTAGATATTCCACTCTTTACCGACCTCTTCACAATTCTTTAGATATTCCACTCTTTACCGACCTCTTCACAATTCTTTAGATATTCCACTCTTTACCGACCTCTTCACAATTCTTTAGATATTCCACTCTTTACCGACCTCTTCACAATTCTTTAGATATTCCACTCTTTACCGACCTCTTCACAATTCTTTAGATATTCCACTCTTTACCGACCTCTTCACAATTCTTTAGATATTCCACTCTTTACCGACCTCTTCACAATTCTTTAGATATTCCACTCTTTACCGACCTCTTCACAATTCTTTAGATATTCCACTCTTTACCGACCTCTTCACAATTCTTTAGATATTCCACTCTTTACCGACCTCTTCACAATTCTTTAGATATTCCACTCTTTACCGACCTCTTCACAATTCTTTAGATATTCCACTCTTTACCGACCTCTTCACAATTCTTTAGATATTCCACTCTTTACCGACCTCTTTACAATTCTTTAGATATTCCACTCTTTACCGACCTCTTCACAATTCTATAAGATGACTGTAATTTAACCTAACTCTGAATTTTAATTAGCCCATAAATTATTTATTTAATTTATTTATTTATCCATTCATTTTAGGCATCAAGGCCCATATAAAACACATACAATACATATAATATTAATATAACTCTGTGGTCGCGAGGCGTGATGTTGGCACATCGGCTGTCGTTGTGAACAGCTGTTTGATCAAACACCGTATTTTCAGCACAAATTGTAATATTTTGTAAGAGCAAAATTAATGAGTGATAGTAATAAAATGTTGTGTGAGTTTA
This sequence comes from Amphipoea lucens, assembly GCA_947508005.1. Taxonomy (NCBI): domain Eukaryota; kingdom Metazoa; phylum Arthropoda; class Insecta; order Lepidoptera; family Noctuidae; genus Amphipoea; species Amphipoea lucens. The sequence continues at coordinate 19,018,909 of OX382377.1, read as the reverse complement.
CATTCAAAATCACTTTTAAGCAATGGTTACACAGGTTTGCACAAGTTTGATTCGACTTCAGCACAATCAGTTACAACTAATGTTTAACGACAGGTTTCTTCCTAGTAATATGGAACTTTCCCTAGTGTGGTATGGTGCGTAAGGATCTACAATATAATATTAATATACATACATAAACATTAAACTTTTAGCGAAAATCAAGATGGAATTCAGTTTTAGTTTAGCAGTTTTGGTTTTTATTTAGCATTCGCAATGGCGGAATATAGCAATGTAGCGGTGGCTAATCTTAATTTTGTTGAAGTATTTCCTCCTGAGCCCCGCTTGCCTAATATTAGGATACTCTTCGTGATGGTAATTGCGTTAGTTTTATTGCAAAGTAAGCGCTTCCCAGCGGTTACTGGTCGTGGCTGTTTGTTTAGTTGAGGGTTATGTGTTCAACGAGTATTAAGAGTTTCATTCTCACATACAGAGGCACTTTCACAATCAATACTTATTAGCACTTATTTAGTTTAAAAGGGATGTGTGTGTTAACAAAGATTGTTCTTTAGTTTCTACTCATTGCAAAAATGTTTGTGTAAAATGTCAAGGTTTCGAACCTAACCATCGTCAGGTTTGAGGCATAAAAATACTCATGTTTCTTCTTAATACTAGGTAAATAAAAAGTAAAACAGAAAACTAATTATAAAAAAATCCGTATTTGAGAAACCGCAAATATGTAGAGCATTTCATTTCCACGCTTGTGTCCTACTGCATCGTGATAAATAAACAAAAGTGAATCATCCTTATCTTGTTTTCTTCATAACAAGACTCAAGGAAAAAATATGAAGATTAAGAAATTATGAGTTAAACCAGTAAGGAGTAAGGAAAACAGTAATTCCTGCGGTTTAAAGTCGCCATCCGTCTCTGTTTGCTGCAGTTAGTTGTAGTTAACTTAACGTAGTGCTGTGTTGAAAACGTTATAATATTAAATGGAACCAAGTTGTTTTAACGTTTTGTTAGCTGAAGCACATTTCTAGTAAAATATAGCGGACTTACTTTTAGTAAATACAATAATGTTTCTTATTGTATCTCGTTTAGTTTACCTAAATGTGGATTGGATAATGGAACAGATGGCACAACAGTTGATTTCCCTTAAGTCTGAAAGATGACTTTATTGATCAAAAGCTTCCATTTTCTATGAAGGCCTAACAAAGATAACTAGTTATCTTGTGGCCCAACTTACTTATTGGGAATAGACTTTGATAAAAAAAAACCGGTAAAGCTCAAATATAGTAACGGGGCCAGCCCATTAATAACCTACTTTGATGTTTCAAAACAAAATGCTGTCGTCACTCTTACTGACAACACTAAATTCTATTTACTTACTATCGTATCAGTGCTCAGAGTGAAATACTTCTTTATATCAACCACCATCCTTAGAATCACGACCAGATTACACGACTGGCAGCCATAGCAAGCATCTAACAAGAATGGCAAATGTCCGGGAAACCGAGCAACTTGCCTGCGACTTCGGCGACACTTCGGCAATGTCCGTAACAGCATTGCAGCTCTGTTTAGATAACAATGATGACTGCTGTCTGTGCTCCTGCTCCAGCGAGGAATTTGTGCTACCTACCTGTATTACATATTCAGGAAATATTCTCAGAGTTTTCTTGGGAGAATTTTTTAATATCGTGGAAGATTTGTAGCCCATTGATTTTATTGAAACACGCAGTTTTTCATACGATGCGCTGGCCGAGCTGAAATACCGTACATATAAAGCGTATTAATTAGCATTTCTTGGGATATCCAAATGTTGCTGATGCTGTACTTTTATCAGACTGCCAAAGTCATAGACTACGCATACTTCTAATACCTACTGAATTTTCGGTTAGGCAGGCATTTACTATTATTAGGCATTATTAGGCATTTTTTATTATTTTTTTGTATCACTTTCCCTCAACCTAATATAACAAGGAACCCTTTGGATAATTGGATGAATTGTGTAAATTACTTTGAAACCAATTTATTCTATTTTCGTCTCAAATAAATCATAACCCCGAAGTTTCTAAATAATGTCTTGCAAATAAAGCATTATCTCCGTATTGTGAGAATGGCCGCAGGTTGGGTAAATCATTCTCATTAGTATTGATCACAGAAATCTATGTAGTGATCATGTTAAGGTTGTTCGTGTTGGCGGCAGAGCTCATTGCCCGCAGTCATGTGCCGTGTGTGTGTGCCGTGTGCCGAGTGCCGTGTGCCGTGTGCCGGCAAACGGCACGACGGTTATCTTATAAAATGAACAACAATGATATTTATAACCTTATACAGGGTGGTCCAAATAGTGACGTCAATAAATTTTTTTTAGATTCCTCACACCGGGGGGTATCTAAAAATACCCCATGTATGTTCCGCGATTTTTTGTAGTTTTCGAGTTATAATTTTTTTTAGAGATTTTTTAATGTATTCTGCCAGCGAGGTTTCAAAAATTCGTATCTTTTTATGTAGTAAGTATTTTGCATTATTTTTTTTTGTGTAATGATTGCCTTGAATGTTGTTTTAATAAAAAAAATAATTCAGCTTCCTGAAATTACTTAAAGTTACCCAAAAAAGGCTTTACATTTAGAACTTTAGTTTTCAGTAGGATTCACTCAAACATTCAACTTCAATTTAAAAATACAAAAAGGACTTTTCGTAACTTCAAATTAAATTTAAAAAATTTGCAGGGTCCTATACTATCTAAATCATCCAAAAAAAATAGTACTTTATTGGACTTTTTTTTTAGTAATCGGCCTTCGAAGGTGGATGGGCCAAAAATCATTGAAACACGTTTAAAGCATAAACATTTCTTTTTTGTACTTTATATCATTCTGATGGCAAATTGAACTTAGAAATGTAATGGACGTTGTACAACCGACGCCGGTGTCACCTTATTAAAACATATCTTTAACGCATGGGAAGAGGCACAAGATGCAATAGGCATTTTTTGCGACTTATCCAAAGCATTTGATTGCGTGAATTACGATACACTGCTCTTGAAACTTGAGCATTACGGACTCGGGAAACTTGCTCTTAGCTTAATAAAATCATATTTAAATGACAGATTTCAGCAAGTTCAAATTAACGGTGTGAATTCATCGGGTTTGAAAGTCAAAATGGGTGTACCGCAGGGCTCAATATTGGGGCCGTTCCTATTTTTAGTATACATAAATGATTTACCTCATTTACTGATAAACCGATTACAAATGGTGTTATTTGCTGATGACACATCTCTGATTTTTAAAGTAAGCAGACGTGCACAGGAGCTTGACGACGTAAATAACGCTATGCTTTTGGTCCATAATTGGTTTACTGTGAATAATTTGGTATTAAATGAAAAAAAAACTAAATGCATTAGATTCGCTTTACCAAATGTTAGAAGTAGTGAGTGTCACGTTGTATTGAATAAGGAAATACTTGAATTCGTCGAAAATACGGTTTTCCTGAGGATTACGCTTGACTCAAAGCTGCAGTGGGGTCCGCACTTAACATCTCTTGCAGGGCGGCTAAGTTCAGCCGCTTATGCTGTTTGGAAAATCCGCCAATTAACAGACGTGGATACCGCGAGACTGGTCTATTTTAGTTACTTTCATAGCATCATGTCTTACGGTATTTTGTTGTGGGGACGAGCTGCAGATATTGATTCTATCTTCATCCTGCAAAAGAGGGCTGTCAGAGCCATATACAAGCTGAGCAGACGCGACTCTCTAAGGGAACTGTTTAAAAAAATTAACATCATGACGGTTCCTTGTCAATATATATATGAAAACATTATGTACGTTCGAAAAAATTTACATCTTTTTAGTAAGATAAGTGACAGGCATAATTTTAACACAAGAAATAGGAACAAATTAGATCAACCGCGTTTCAGATTGTCTAAAGTAAAAACTTCTTTTATGGGTTACTGTGTAAAATGTTATAATAAAATACCATTCGATATTCTTCAACTGAATGAGAAGAAATTTAAAACATGCATTAAACGCACACTATGTAGACAAGCATATTATAAGTTGGATGATTATATCGCAGATAAAAATGCTTGGCTAAATGCTGGTCCTGCTCCACAGGCACTTGAGTTCACTAGTTAAAATTTCAATATTTGGAAGAGGTGCTTCCCTTTATTTTTTCTTTTTTAGTGTTTCTGACATTACGATCTTAATATTTATTTTTATTTTATTCAATCATGTTTAATGCTGCAATACTAAACACCTTTTCCTGTTTGGTATTAAAAATTTTATTCATCTATTAAATAAATTGCAATTTATAGTTTTGTATAATTTAGAAGCATTTTTTCAATTTTTGTAAATGTAAGAACCATGGATCCGTTTATTATGATTTTTTGATGTTGACTTGAAAGAGCATGGCAGTTGAGAATGTGTCATGCTCACTTAAATGTCTCACTGATGGTGGCACGTGTGTTGGATCATTCGGTTCCCTACAAAATGGTTGAGCTGGATGGTGCTGATCCATGCGTCATGTTCGTGAACGGGCGCCGTCGGTTGAGACTGGTCATCTCTTAACTGCCAAGGCTTATTTTTAATCTTATTTCTTGTATTGTTTCTTCATTTATGTGTTTTTTTTTTACATTGTTCTCACATATAGAAGCAACTCGAATAATGTACCAAGGATTTTGTAATATCTTGATTTAAAAAGAGTGTCCATGGAGTTTCTTGCCCGTTCTTCTCCATAGAGATCTACGCTTTGGAATGGGCAACTAGCTTCAACTTTCTGACTAACTGACCGACTACTTAATTTTGACAATTCAAAAGTGCCTGTAATGGTTTAATTGAAATAAATGCTTTGAGTTTGAGTTTGAGTTTGAGTTTGATTGGACATAATTAATCTGATGTTTTGATGTTTGTTCTTTTGAAGTGGAAAACATTGATTGTATTGTTACTTAAATATGTAGATGTCAACATCACGCCTGTATTCCTCAAAGGAGTAGGCAGAGGTGTTTTTGTACCCCCATTTTGCCAGTTATGTTTTATTTTGGATATATTATATTTTTATTATATTGTTATATTTTTTTTTGGAGTCTCATGAAATAGAGGGCGACCCTATTGTCATAACCGGACTCCGGGCTGCTACTGGAACATTCCTTATGGAACAACTCAACAAAACTTTACCCGATCTTGGTATCGAACCGAGAACCCCTTGCTTAGCAGTCGCGCCACTAGACCAACGAAACATAATCTAGAAACCGTACTACACGGTGAAAGGAAGGTGTATAATTTTCTGATTTAAAAAATGAGCAGCAACTTTCTCTCCCCCACAGCACACTTTGTAAAGGCAGGATTTCCCCGCGCCAGTAATGTTTTCATAAACTTTGCTCAACTCGGTGCGGTATTAGCCGATCGATTTCGGAAGTCGCGCCTTATCTGATGTGGAGAAGTAAGTACGGCCTTCCCATCTCTGCAGGGTGCTCAATATGTTGCTGCGAGGTAGAAACATGTCGAATGTAGTTTTGTTTGAAATAATGGCGTTGTATTTTCTGAATTTTGCAGCAATTAAGGGGTATGTGTTGGGTAGCCCGCTAAATTAAATTTTTCTTACGTTTTTTGCAATTTGCATGTCAGTGATCCACGAGCGTAACAAGTATAATTATTTATTTATTAAATTATAATAATTAAATTCATCAATACAACCCTCTAAGTTCATATAGATTGATATGTGAAATAGTCACTCAATAGGATTATATTACTATGAACTTAAGAGGCTTGTATTTTATGATTTTAACCCCTAATTTGATAAAGTCTGGTGTGACGGATTATAATTATGTAAAGCTATATTGGTTACGCTCGCGAATCATATAGATATTTCAAACAACATTCAACATGACACTGACCTGCAAATTGCAAAAAACGTAAAAAAAGTGAATTTCTCTACCGCGGCGCTTCCCACTTAAAGTAATATACAGTTAGGCTTGCAAAATTCTGCCTGTTTGTTTATATTGTCTAGTAAAAACATCATCCCTGTCTAGATTATTTTTCATACGCAGCATTTTTTGTAAACTGATAATAAAAACAATATGACGTGGGACAAGGGTACTCTGACCCACGTAACATTGCCACTTTACTACGCATTACAGTAATAGTGCATGTAGGTTTAGTCAGGCTGCAGATTGGACGTCTTTTGTCTTGTCTACTTAGGTATAACAAAAATGTTTGCACCTCAAATTCAAACGATTTATTTCAATTAAACTAATTACAGGCACTTTTAAATTGTTAAGGAGTCGGTCAGTTAGAAAGAAGAAGCTAGTTGCCCATTCCAGAGCGGAGTAGGTTCCTATGGAGAAGAACGGGCACGAAACTTCATGGACAGTATTTTAAATCAAATCCCCACTTTTAGTATACTTAGGTACCTACTGCTTTGGCAATTTGTTGTATGGAATGTGTCTTTTTATCTTCCCGTACGGTCTCTGGGTACAGTTGCTATGGGTGAACTTTTTTATAATAAGCGCTCATTTACCGTTGATAAACGTTATGTACCTACTGATCGAGAAATGTGCCACTTTGAGTTTGTTCAGCGACGCGATGGACATATTATTCACATGAAGGAGTTCTAGTAATTTGTAAGAGATTGGTCTATATTTGTATATTGAGAAGCGAATAATAACAAATATGTGGAAAATATCTGTCAATATTAAAGAAATTATAATAATTATATGAGATACAGTACCCAGGCGTTAATATGACACATCGAGCTTTAGAAAGAGACAGTCTCACGGGTATGAGTGACAGAGACGACGCGACTCAAAGCCAACATAACGTAACATCACGCCTATATTCCCCAAAGAGTTCCGCAGAGGTGTACCTATAGTACCCGCTGCACTATTTGTCAGTTATGTTCAAGTCCCAGGTGATCGGGGGTAAGCCTATTGTAATCAACCGGGCACAGAACCAGACTCCGGGCTGCTACTGAGAAATTCCTGTTGGAAAAACCCAATAACAGTTTCCCCGACCTGGAAATCGAACCTAGGACCTCACGCTACGCAGTAGCACTTGTGACCACTAGCCCAACGAGGCTTTACAAAGCCGAACCTACTGAATCCTTTGTGTCGGGTAACGGCCGCGTATTGTGCATTTTGTATTCTGCACTTCAACCTACGTATATTTTAGTGGATTAAACACGTTAATGAAGAACGCGGAACTTATATTTTCTTCTTAAATAACTATATCGTCTAATGATCTCTTGTTCATTACATACGGTACGGCATTCACACGGCACGGCACACCAGGCAATGTATCGTATAGCCGGCGCGGCGCGGCGGCGGCAACCGCGCGCCGCGGGACGACAAACAGGAGTAGCGCTTGATTTTAATTGTTTTAATGGTTGCTTCCTCTTTGTTTGGCCCTTTTAGTGCTGTGGTCGACCTGATTCGAGTTTATCTGAAATAATTACGAGTTTTGTTTCTGGGGAATTTGTATTGTGTAGCATCTTATCATGATGGCGTGGCGGGTTCTACGGAGGGGTGTTTTTTACAATCTCTATTACGCAATGCTTTTATCGTTTGCCATAAGTAAGGCTGGCCAGTATGCCTCCATTGTCTCGTTCACGTTCTTTAAGGCCACAACTAATTCCAACTAACTGCCCCTTTTCACCCCGTTAGGGGTAGATTTTCGAAAAACCCTGATACACGTTATTTTTTAATTTTTCTCTTAAGTATAAATACTGTGTTTCGAGTTAATCGGACCGCGCGTTAAAATTCTTCCATACAAATTTTGACACCCCCGAACCCCTTTTAGGGGGTAGTTTAGAAAAACAAAAAATGCCAAACTTCATAATTTACTTCGGTAAGTATTCGTGCCAAGTTTCAAGTTCATTAACTCAAGGAATAATGTTTTTCATACAAACAGAATCTCCCCTTTTCGGGATTTTAGAAATTCAACCTTTAAGGGACTAATCACACTTATTCAGCTCCGTTCAGCTTTTGTCCATAGAAAACAACGATTTTGTATGGAGTCCGTTCAGCTCTCCGCGGCTGAACGGATGCGTACGCATCTCATACAAAATCGTTGTTTTCTGTGGACTAAAGCTGAACGGAGCTGAATAAGTGTGGTTAGTCCCTAAGGGGGTGCCCTTAAAGGTTGAATTTCTAAAAACCCGATTTTAGGAGCACTACGAACGGGTTTTTGGAAATCCCTACATTATAAAAGGAAGCCGTGTGCAAAATTCCACGTTCCTAGACCCAGTAGTTTCGGCTGTGCGTTGATATGTCAGTCAGTCAATCAGTCAATCAGTTTCTCCTTTTATAGTATAGATGAAGATGATACTTTACGAGAAGCGCAGTGCACTCAGATCGTTACATTATACTTTTACCTGTAGTCGGGAATATGTCGGTACGGTAAAATAGGTGTTTTAATGAAAGTTTATCTTACATTAAACGGCGGCGCGATGACTGCGTTTTTTTTTTTATAATACTTTTTAATTTCCATAAATTCAAATCAATTGGTATACTTACTTCTGTTATTTATTTTTAATCCAACATACATTGCAGTAGGTACAGATATATTTTTAATAATCCTTCTTTACGAAAAAAAAACAGTGCCTTAATGTAAAACATACATAACTCCCAATACTGTATAGAACACGTAACAGAAATAACATGTTGCCAAATGAAATAATAAGAGACGGCGCAACGATGACAACATTACAAAAGTTTATTTATGTCAACGCCATGAAAACCTATAAAGAGTTTGAGGGGGAGGGCTGAGCCGGTCTGGCCGTGCCAACACAAAAAACCTTTTAGCCGATACATAAGCACACCCAAGTCTACGCTACAATACACCGGCTTCCTAGGTTTTTTGCGCGAAAGCTGTTGGGGTCTGCCTATAAAGTTGCGATTGTTTCAGATGGCAGATCCTGGTAGTATTACCAGCTTTGCGAAGGTCCGTCTGCTCGAGATGGCATTACTTGATGTACCCAATGAGGCATATGGACGGGAAAGCCTTGGCCTTTACGCGAGGATAATGCAGCCCAAATAGGGGCTGGAGCGAATCTTGATCACGCTCATGTAAGCCTGTAGGATGTGTTGTCCATACTAACTACATAACACTAACGTTTTCAAAAAAACTTTGGATGTTTGTTACTTCCTCTTCATATATTTATGGTGATTCGTAATGTATAAAAGATGTTACAAAGAGGCTTATAGCTAGGTACCTACGCATTATGGATTTAGGGCAAAACACCAGGATAAAAAAAATAAAAAAATCCACAACACGTAGTCCCGTTATCCAGTATTACAAAACCTCACTCAAGACTCTAAGCATTAGGTACTTAAAACTAGTTTAGAGCCATTTGATTGGTTGAAACTAGTTTTAAGTAATGCTTGAGTTTGGAGTGAGGTTCTGTAACACGGGACTTAGTCAGGTCGTACCGATTTCATGGATTCGAATCAACGGTAGACTTTAACTTTTGTAAGAAAATAAGTGCTAACCCCACTCGTGGAATATAAAAATCAGTTTGAAAAGTTCTTGCTTCTCATATTTATCTATGTAAGACCAGTTGGTAGTCGGTCACCTAACAAATATTCATTAATATCAGGACAATAACCCATTTTCCTTATCTGGGATGATAAGCGGCGTGTACCCACCCTATGTATTATATATTTACTATCATTTTTCCCTGAGTTTCATAAAAGTCTCCCCTACTTTGTGTGCCATAAAGGATAGTGTTTGACCATTTTTCATATTAGTTTGGTGAATATGTTTTTTCGGGATTCAGGGTACCTACGGAACCATAAAAGATATTGGAAAAATATCATTTCCATCGCAAACAGTCATTCTCTCGCCTTTATCCCAATTTATTAGGGGTTTGCGCAACATGTCTTCTCCCATACTTACTGTGCCTACTTGTTTCCTTCCATATCCTACATAGGTAATATACCAATTGCTGCAGCGTATATTTATTTCCTGTCTGTTCTATCGCCGCATCGAAGACAGCCATTCGACAATATTTGATAAAAGCTCAGTACTCGCTGCGCAATGAATCGTGAAATGCCACAGTTCATATTACAGTCAACTGTGATTTATATTTTTGTTGAAAGGTCAGACTATATTTGCAATTTAGTACATTACATGGTGAGGGTGGAATATTGTCAGATAGTGTAGCGCTTCCTGTAGTTTTATTTGTTTCTTTATAATTGATAACTTGATTGCATAGCATATTATCTCCCTAAAGCGGCTCATAAACCTAGCTACCGCTATTCATTTGTGTATATACGTATAATATGACGTATTCATTCCAAAACAACCATGCTACTAGACTAGCCTTTACTTACAACAGTTACTTAAAAACCTCTATTTTATCTTAAAGCTTAGGTGCTATTGTGATTTTTTTAACAAACAATATATTATTATATTTCAATGATAAAGTATTTTCTTTGTATCACCACTCGCTCCACAAATATCATTATAAACTGTCCTCACTCGAACATATTAGTTTTGTTTTTAAAACAAAAGAAAGTTCTGCTCATATAAAGTTTAGAACATTTTAAAGCTGTTCCTTTCACAATGTGCAAGATTTATAACTACGTTTATCTAAGTCCGTTTATTCCAGAACTATTTATGTGCTTGAGTTAAGTCTAAAAATGTGGATTGATGTGTATGTCATAGTCAACACGTCTGAAAAACGAATTTTAGTTAAGAAGCGCATTTCCATCACACTATTTACAAAAAAGTATATTTATTTTATACTCAGACGGACATTAGCAACCAACATTTGATACTAATCGATGAAATCGTCTATTACAAGGAAAAATAAAGGCAATACATTTCGCTCGCTTCCTTCACGGACATATCCAGACGTGTTGACCTCTTGAGCTGGTATATGAGCACGTGGCAATGGGTCAAGTAATGTTGGGCATACTGAGCCGGCACGATTGAGTTTGTCAAGCGACCTTATTGCTCGAAGCTCGATTATTTATAGTGGTGGAACATTATTAGAGGGCTCCATCGAAGGGAGCCCATATGTCTATGAGTTTTATCGCTTTAATGCATACAAAAGTGGGATAGGAGGTTCACGTTTAATCGATGGAACTGTCTTTCGCAACGATGTTATTTCTGCTATCTTACAGCAGGGCTTGGCTGGCCTGTATCTGCTAACCAATAGATCATCTCTATGCCTTTTGTTTACCATGAGTGTCAAAATGCGTCATAACCTGAAACATCTCTTTCTGAGAAACGAACTAATGAACTTACATTATCAGTCAATGTCTTGATTGCATTTACCGATAACCTTTTGAACAATTATGAGTGAAGACATTCAGAGACGTCATTTTGCTCTTAGCGAGATTGTTAGTAGCACATCAAGACTCCCAATTTTGGAACAGCTCCAGCCTATTCGCGCAATCAAAGTAAACGACGTCAGAGCGTACCTCTAGACTACATTTGCTGATTCTACCCGTTTCCCTCACATAACGTACCAGGGCTCATAAATTGAGGGGCAGTATGCGACCCACGTTCTGCTAACGTGGAGATTGTCCCGGTTCAAATCAGTACCATGCTCCTAATTCGATATACTCTCCTGGTACTGTAAAGAATTCACTAACGAATCTGGATTGCAAAATCAAAAACTTACCAAATCCTTTTTGATTTCTGGCGTGGCTTACTCAAGCAGCACACCATGGATTAAATAAATAAAAAATCTTTTATTTCGGACCCAGGGTATAGTCCATTTTGTTAGTATACATACGACAAACTAGTCTATTCTCGCCTCTGCGAAACAATGCTGTAGCGCGGCAACCATCAACGTCCTGAAAGCATTATTGAATTGATGGTACCTAAGTTATTTGTTTGTTTTTTGTGCCGTCGTTAAAGTTACAAAAGTTATGAATAATCATATAATTCATTCAAGTGTAGGTTATTTTTTAATTTAAATATTATTATGTTATTATTATCTAATATATATAAAGTTCTAATACTAAATAAATTACAACCTATTAAAATAAAAATATAATATCCTAACAAAACTATTAAAAAAACTAAAATATTGCGTCGATATATTCCCCCGCATCGCTTTTGACTGGTAATGTACCCAAGAGAATGGCGGCATTGCCGCGTTGTATGGCAATACTTATCCTCTGGCCGAGGTAAAAGCCAGCCCTTCATTAAATAATCACAAACATTCTTCAAACAGCAAGAAAATCCAAAGAATAAAATAAATACAGCTTTCTTGTTAATACATTACTGTTACATACGGTTCTCTTCTAAGGTAGGTAATACCGCATTTCATATTAGGGATTTTTAGATAGCCCTTCCCCCACAACTAGTAATGAAGCTTTTATGTGTAATGGAAAGGGTGTTGATTTGAATGAGTTGCTAGTGTGACTGATCGTCTCCTATTCGCCGAGTGTTCCGATTGCTCTGCGGAGGGACACAGTACCTAGCGCTGCACTTCCGAGCGTCTTTTCACTTGAACTAATCGTCTCAACGTGTACTAAAAACCACGCGCTCCGCGCACTATAAACTTTTTTCAGTAAGAAATAGTCCTGTGATTTTGTGCTACAATCTCCTCAAGGTACGAACAATAACATTAACCTGAGGAAAAAATGTGTAGTGAAGTTTAGCAGGATACAGCAGCCCGGACGCGACGCTGAGCTCATACGAGCGCCCGGCAGCAGACGGGACCTGGCAGGTAATTTCTTCGAATCCTCACCCTCACTTTTCCTACACAATTACATTTTACCCAGTTTACAATCCACAAATACAGAAACCACAACCGCTCTCCAAAGAAAATGTAAGCTAGTCTCAGAAACTAAACTACAAAGACATTTTGCTCCCAGCACAAGGAGCCGAAACTAAGGAGCGTGCAAATTGTATCAAAGACGATGCAGCGACTTCAATTACAATACACCCTGGAAATGCTTCCGACTTTGTAAAGGAAGGCATGTAGGTCATATAGCGATCAGTGGATACATGGCATTGAGGCACTGTTGTGTAAGGTTGTAGTGCAGAGCCTTTGTCTTTGGCAGAATCTTATTAGATGCAAGGTACAGGGGTTCTTGTAGCGAACTTTATATTAACTAAACATAAAGTAATTAATGGATTTAGATGATAAAGTTTTTTTATTCAGAAATCACGCCAATTGAAAAAGTTATCAAAGTATTGACATTTTTACTTCCACTAGATAACCTTTCCTTTTCCACTTGAAGCGTGTTTATGGCGGCTGCAGATTTAGAAATCATTTATCAGGATTTAGAAACCAAGGCTTCCCGCTCCACTCTTTTTGCCTTTCTTTCTTCTTATCTCTTTTAGCAGATATCACCAGACGTCAGTACTATTACCTATTCTGTGTGACCAGTTATTATGGTTAATAGTCGCACACCCGGTAATTCCAAACAGCTGAATATCGGTAGCGAGGCCCAAAACAAAGGCGTTGTCTGCCCGTACGTGAGCAACGGTGAGCACTACTCGCCCGATAGTCCGGCACCGACCGGCGCGGCGGCGATCCATTACAAGAACTATGCCGTTCACTGCTGAGCTATTGGCACCATGCGTCATTGTTCCTTGGTGGTTGTTCGCATTTAATATGTAGATATATGGGGACATTCATGAATGTTCCACATTTTGATCACAGGCTTGGATGCCAGCCATGTTATTCCATTTGGAAAATGTAGGGTAGGATATTATTCTGAAAAGAAATACTCGGCATAATCGCGAATACCTAATTCTTTAAATTGTCTACCGCTGACAACTCAGAACCGTCTCGTTAGTGGTTGTCTCGAATGCCGCGTCACGTTACGTCGAGCGAAGCATTTGATTTTTCAGTTTGATAAATTCCGTGTTGTAGCTTTCCTCCCATGGATATCATTTCTCGGCTTTTAGATGGAAAATAAGGAACATGGTTGCAGAATGGTACGGTTGGTGGATTAATTGAATTAAAATAATGTCACTTACGTTTGATTCGACTTAATTTCATCTTTAAATCTAAAAAAAAACCGAGTGTGCTTATGACCACACGACTGAAGTGAAACTTCAAACGTATTTGGCTATGAGAGGAAGAGAGAAAGAAAATGTGCGCGCGCACTGCTTTCTCTTGCTTATATCCTCCCACTCAACTCCCGTTCACCTCGCCCGATCACACTTTTCGTAACGCGTTCGCCAGTTTACTCCCCAAGTCAAGCGCGCGTAAAGAAGTTTCACTTCAAAAATGGTTTAAAGGTAAAAGCCGGTTACCATTTAGAAATTTGAAAAGTCTTGGCAAAAAGCCTGACATTTCAGTAAAAGTCCGCACATTTTAGTCACAAAATCCAAACACTGTACTCTGTAAACACATAACATAATAATCGATTCTGCTTAAATCGATTATTACCTGCCAGTCGATACGATCTATATAGGAGACTAAGTACGTCATTGATAGACTTGTTCACAATGGCGATGCCATTCCTAGTTTACGAGGAACCGATCCTTATTATACTGATATAGTAGGACATGGTCCAATGCGAATAGCGATCTTTGATGTTTATATTTTCAGGAAATTTTCTCAGCAACTTTCAGCCCGTGGGTATTTTATAATGATAGGTTACGTGGCTTGCCGCTGCTATATTTATCACTGTAATGTGATTCGGAACCAGCTGTCGGCAGTACTTATTAGATTCTTGCGTTTCAGCCTTCCTACGTAGCTACAGCTGTTGCTTTTCCAATTAAATATTCTCATGATTACATCTAAATAAAAAGTGCAAAATAATTAATTCACCCGTGGTGATACCTACTAGTGGCAGGTCGGTACGCTGCGCTTTCATTCCGTGGTCGAAAGTAAAAACGTTGCGGGCGCGGCTTTTGTTAAATAAATGATCAGATGAGCGGCATCGCATCCGGCTCCAGCCCTTCATTCATATCACATGCGCTTGGCTTACGTAAGGGTACACCCAGTATAGGGGTATGCCCAGAAACCCAGCTTTTTTAGAGGGCTAGGTACGTGATGTCAGATTCAAAAAGTAGTGTCAAGAGATATAGATACTTAACAGAACAAAACAAAACATCACGCCTGTTTGTGTGTTTTGATCGATTCTTATAGGTGCCTTTACTGAAGTTGCAAATGTTACAGACTGATTAATGTATCATGTGCCGCTTTTATCCTTATAAACAGAATGCAGCAGAACAGAAGCTACCCGGGCGCGGGGCAGTATGAGACTGCCACAACTACCGAGTCATTTAAAAGAGTGCACGGATTCTTCTGCTCGTGTTCTTCATAGGAACCTACTACGCTTTGGGATGGGCAACTAGCTTCATGTCATTGACGGACTGTCCCCTCGTCAGTTCAAAAGTGCCTGTTAATGGTTTAATTGAGAGTTTGAGTTACGAAGTTTTTCTAAAACTTGGCGTACCATATAAATGGCCGAGTGCGCATAAACATGTAATGAAGTATTTTATACAGTGACATGCATAATATTTCAGATCCAGTTATCTTACTTCTTTCGTCTGTCAAGCAGCTGACCGGCCTATCTTACTGTTGTGCGGGTGAATGCGGCGGGTAATCAGGGCGCGGCCTCGCCGGGGCCTATTTAGACCGGAGCTGTAGTCTGTCGCTGTTAATGCCAAGGTTCAAGTTTTGTGTGCTGCACGTGCCATTGAACATGTACATGGTTATATTTTGATTAAGATACTGGTATTTTAGTGCATAATAGAAGATAAAGACGGACTGCTTCGTTGGTTCAGTGGTTACAAAAGTGACTGCTAAGAATAGGACAGTAAGGACTTACCAACTGAACTTCGAGTTCGATGCCCAGTGTTGTTAGGTTTATTTGGTAGGAATGACTCAATAGCAGCCTGGAGCCTGGATTAGTTCCTGGTTGATGGCAAAAGGCTCGCACCCGACTGACGGAATATGGGGGTAGGTACATATGTACACCTCTGCCTAACCCCTTTGGCATATTTAAGTTTACGTTACATAATATGTACATAAGTATACATTTAGCTACTTTACATCCCGATGTAAATGGAGTTAAGATAGAATTTGTTTTTTTTTTCTTTTACATTAACTTAAAGATGGTTCGCGGATGTTTGTGTTGGACCAATCTATATAGATTATTTTCCATTTTCTTTGCTGAGTTATAAGACCTCAAAGCTACTGTATTTCATTATATTCGTTACTTCTTTCCACTCGTTCTAATTAATAAACGCAGAGATGACTTACTGCGTGTAAATGCACCAACATAACAAAACACACCAGAATCTCAGCTGCCAGTTAGACTAGCAAACACAGTGTCATTAGCTGAAAAACGAGATGACAAATGGTCGTCGAGGAGCTGAGTACTCAGTTAGTACGTGAGTTATGAGTATGGTCGGGTGGTGCGGACAAAGGACGGCCGGCATGCCG
Source organism: Amphipoea lucens (assembly GCA_947508005.1). Taxonomy (NCBI): domain Eukaryota; kingdom Metazoa; phylum Arthropoda; class Insecta; order Lepidoptera; family Noctuidae; genus Amphipoea; species Amphipoea lucens. Next base: position 19,002,574 of record OX382377.1, on the reverse strand, counting down.
CGACACCGTGCCATTGTGTCGGTTTTTGTGAGCCCCTGTTTGATCATCTGCGGATGAAAGATTTAAGGAAGATGACGTTATTATAGAAAGGGAGAATTTCTTTAACTAATATTTAACTCGTTGTTGTTCGTGACATTTTTTTAAGGCCCGTCGTCCACGACTATTCAAAAGTAACCGTATTTTGAGTAAGTAGTGACATGGACGACGGGCCTCATAGGTAAGTTAAATAAAATGTGCATATCTTTATACTATCTATGTATGAAGCTGAACTACAAGAGATAGTTTTCTTCCAAATAGTTTTATTTCGAGAAATAGGAGAAAGTACCGGGAGCCTAAAAAGGCCACTTTGGCAGAATCATAAAAGGATAACATTATGAATCATAATAAAAGTCGTAAAATGGTCACAAACTGACAATTCATAATATTATTTGACATTAAAGCAATTCATATTTTGTGGACCATTTTACGAATCTCCATACAAAACTGTCAAACAGATGAATTGCGTGATATGAAATTGTACGCAAATAATATTATGAATTGTCAGTTTGTGACCATTTTACGAGTTTTATTATGATTCATAATGTTATCCTTTTATGATTCTGCCAAAGTGGCCTTTTTAGGCCCCCTGGTCATGTCATGTTAGTGCCAACTAAAATACGTATTTTGGACCTAGAAATCAGAACATTCTTCTTTGGTCAGGATTCCAAATTTCATTCTTCCTTTGCGATTATTCTGTTATATTCACAACTTTTTGATTAAGGCCACATTGTAAAAAAAGGTGTGTCAATGAACTTATCAGCAGATTTTTGGTATGTAGTATACGCAAAATCTGCTGATAAGTTCATTGACATTATACAATACATAAACAGGTTTCTTGACGAAGGAAATGAGATTGGTTTTTATTTTCCGCCTGTGCTGATCGATAGTTATGGCCGACAAATATCGCGCCAACATTAATTCGGCGCACAATCGGAAACTGGAGCAAGTACAGACGATCTTAGATGAAGTTCTGATTGAAACCAGCCATGCTTGTACTATTGGCGCCACCTTTCATAAATATATACTTTTTGGTCTCGATACTTTTTAAGCTAAGGTATATAGAATTTCTGATTTGTTTATAAAAGTCTCTAAAGGCAATTTCTTTTTTAAATTTTAATCAGAATTTTAGGATTCCTGACTGAACACTAATTTAAAGGCAGTGTAAGGGTCTTGATGCCCTTGGGCCTCGTCGCGAGCTGACAAAGGTACTGGAAAATGCAACATTTTACATACGATAAAAGGTTCTTTTTTATTTGCTATAAAGTCTTGCTTGTATTATACAAATAAAAAACATAATACTGAGTCATTAAAACCCACTGGTTTTAATGACTCAGTATTATGTTTTTTATTTAAACACATTTGCAAATAGCCCGGAACGAGTGCGTTCCGGGCTATTTGCAAATGTGTTTAGCCTCGTGACATAGTACCCATACTAACTCCTTAGGCCATCCACACACTTAATTAAAGTTAAACATGTCGTTAACGTCTTGCCTGTCCTTAGGGAGTTTCGTCTGTAGCCCGCTTAAGCCTTATCGACCGTAAATTAGATCGGCGGTAATTCGCTCCACCCAACGTCTTGTCTCGGAAAATTTGAAGAAAATTTATAAAAGAAATACATATTGTAGGCTTTGAAAATACGCGGCGGAGTAGACAATAGAATAATATAATGAAGGAAAATCTTTTTACACATGATTATGTTTGGGAAAGAAAATGAATAGGGTAATCACGTATGTCGTACGACCACACATGTAGCTCGGCATGTTCATTTCATTTTATGTGCTTTTAAAGACGCTTATTAGGTGCTCATGGTAGAATAATTGATGTTCATAGTATTTCAAAATTTTAAAGGATACATTATTTTGGGGATATCCACGTACTGCAGCGCGGAGACATTTGTTATATCACAAAACATTCTCTGGATTTTTTTGTTGGTCTACTTCCTTGACAAAGACAAGCGTAAAACTACACCAATTAGCGAAGGGATAATAAAATAAAGTCCTCCAGACCGTATTTCGGCCAAGGCGGCCAATCTCAACGGAGACTAGACTTTGGCACGGGAGATATTATATCTAGTGCACCAGTATGTCCAGTATGCGCGCAGACACAAGTGCACTCCCTCTTCTCTCACACTCATCGTCCGATGGAACGGCAAGCCGACACGACGAGATCAGGCGCAATACAATAGAAAGCAAATGTAGCAGAATGGCTGTTTAGTCTCGTACAGTCGGATAAAGCGCGCTAAGCGGCTGTGGGCTCTGCGGGGGCTGCGGGGGCTGCGTGTGCACTCTGTAATGTTGCGGAAGTCTTCGCTAAACTGACGCCGCCGCGACTGACGGGATAATCAGCGGGACAGGCGGGGACTGGAATAGCTTTATCTTTTTATTTGAGTATTTTTAAAAAAGCTATTGCTATTGGCAGGAATAAATCAGAACTTGTTTTGTTCTTGTTGTTTTTATTGTAGAACTACATAAAGCTTCATCGTAGTAAATACGTTAATCATCAAAATACGGTTTACTGACTTAACAACGTCAAAAGGTTTCGTAGGAAGCCATGAAACGCTGTTCAATCGTGCGAGCGTATTTTCTTTCGCGATCGTCGAAGCGAACGGCTATTATAGTTAAGGCTTTTAATTATTCGAATCCCTTTGTAAACAGAACCAACACGAATTGTTGAAAAGGCTAGTTCAACACATCCACTTTGTTTGAGCCTACTAAGCTGAGTCAAGCTCACCCTGTCACCCTGTTTGTTCTCAGCCTACTCGACAGACAGCATCGTTGGTCTAGTGGGCGCATGCGCGACTGCTGCGCATGAAGTCCTGGATTCCTCTGCAGCGGGCCAGAGTTTGGTTGATGGTAGTAGGCTTGCCTTCTGTTACACGAGACTCAAATATTTTTGGCAAAATTTAACTTTTCTATAACATCACACCTCCGCTTACCCCTTTGAGGAATGCCTCAGGCATGATGTTATATAACTAATTTCGTCTTACTGCACCAGATGAACCGTCACGATCTCTCTTCCCAGCGTGTCATTCACATACATTTTATGCCCTACATAACCACGTACTGAAGGTAGGTGCCATTAATTAGAAGTTCCTGTGGCATGACGCGGCGGTTCTATCTAGCTTTACTTTATTTTACTTATTTATTTATTTAATACTTCATGCACATAAATGCATAAATGTACATAGGCGGACTTATCCCGACTATTTAATTTGTGGTCGCTGGTTACTTAGTATATCTTGCTTCAACTTGAACTAAAGCCGTATTCGAAACATAAGTAAACTACATAAGCATCATCTTTTGGATGTATGTTCAGTTACGCTTACACGGGTATTAAAAAAAAACAGCAATATTGTGCCCAGATTTGGGATTAATTCCATTTTGCCCCACCAAGTTATCCCATTGATGGGACCATGTGTTTGAAATGTTGTTAGTGTCTCACTAAGTGACATGGTGGGGCAAATAACACTCGCATAAACTTCACTTTTCCCCAGTTTACATACACGAGCATAAAAAAAGTCGGACAAGTGCGAGTTGAACTTGCCTGGAGAGGGTTCCGTACAATGAATATGTTACCCGCCAAAAATCATAAAAAGTAGGTTGAAAAAACTTACATTTTAAACGTTTTCACTGTTAAAAAGTTATCAGATCTAATGTAGAGCCAATCCCCTAACTCTACAAGGCTTAACTCTACTAACTTTACATCTTGGTCAAAATGTACGACTTGGCTGTTACATTGAACTATTCCATGACACAATATCAGTGACGTGATCCGAAGAACAAACTTGAAATTGTAGTTGAAAAATATGGTCTCCCATACATTTCAACTGCAATTGTAAGTTTTTACGCACAATATTGAAAGATTTACCGTGATATTTTAAGACCATAGATTTCTTAGGCCTGTAATCTGTAAGCAAATAACTAATTTCAGTATTTTTTTCAAAATTTTTAGCTCAGTAGTTTTGGAGATATGGGTCTGAGGACGGCGAATACAAAAAACATATTGGAGACCCTCACAATAAGACCTTTACCCATTTGATATGTAATACAATAAAACAGTTTGCATAACTTTTGTTTTTCATTTTTTAGTAGGTATGCCCCGAAAAGTGAGCCCCATTTTCAAAAGTCATTTATTTACGTTACCGTGTGTGGGACCGATATTTATGTGTGTACCAAATTTCAACTTTGTCAGTCCACTAGATTCGGAGCAAATTGGCTGTGACAGACGGACAGACAACCACACGAATGATCCAGGTGATCCTATTTCCTAAAAAAATATTGTCCAGAATTAAGCAATTATTATTTTCGTATATTTCCTGTCATTACCTCTATCTATGTAAAGATAACATAAATGATCTATACAATAATAACGAAAGAAAATAATATCAAACACAAACGAAATTACGATATTACGTGAGCACTTCCAGCTCCTGTGAGCTCGCGTGACTGATGTTTATAATATCAGTCTCCCATCCCGCACACTAGTCACACATACAACGAGGTATCGTGTCTGTATCGATCTGTATCCGCGCCTCGTGTGCGGCCAACTTACCTACGTGCCGGGATTAGCTGCTAATAATTATTGAGCTGTGTAATTTGGTGAGACACGTACGATATCCTATAATACATCTGTGCTTTTTGTTATAGCTAGTGAAGTTTAGTAATGACGTCTTATAATAGTAAAACACTATGTAATTGTAACAGACTAATTACAATATTTTAATAAGTATAATACAAATAAAATGTAAGTGATTTGAATATACCGACAATTTAAGCTGGTAGTCAATTTGCTTAACAATTAAGTTCCCTGACTGTATAATTGATGGTTCCGTTTGACTTGTTATTATCACAGAAACGAGCTGCAGCTGCTTCTCCAGCTAGATGTCTCGACGATGACATAGGTCGGTCAAACAGGAAGAAAATTTATAATGTTTTAGGCGAAAAGCTCTCGTTTTGTCAGTATTTCAAGCTAATATGTGGTCGACAATGGTGTATGTTTGCCTAGAAGTAATCTGTTCAGTAGAGACCTGAAAGCTTCCAGAAATCGCACGGAATTTCTTGTAACTCATAAGCAAGGTTAGGTACACAGGCGTGCTAATTCCTGCAATGTTTACTATCCAGCTCTCGAGTCCAATTAGCCGACGTTTGGCTCCGGATGGACACAGAATGGATAGGTACAGTAGGCGGACTCCATAAAACGAACGAAAACGCACGCGCACATAGACACGCTTCACGCAGCGGGTGCAAGCGCATTCGCGACTGGCATTTGTTTGAGATCGCCGTGCGTTCGCTTCTATGTGTGCGCGATTTTGATTTAAAAGAACCTACCACGCTTTGGAATGGACAACTAGCTTTATCTTTCTGACTGACCGACTCCTTCATAATTCAAAAGTGTCTATAAATGTATTAATTGAAATAAAAGCTTTTAGTTGAGTTGAGTTACGTTTTCCCTCGTTGTATGGAGCTAGCCTTCTGTACCAATTTATTCTCTGGCTTGGTCTCGGACACCAGTCGACTAATGAGTGAAGTTAGCTCCGACCCGGGGGACAGCTTCACTTGACTCACACTCGCTTATTTATCCTAACTGAAGGTACTGGTGTACTTAATGAGCGAACCTTGTTCGAATAATCGTTTCATTGGTCTACACAGATTGGGCTAAAGTTGTGTATTTCATTCACAACATGTGCATAACATATTTTCCTAAAAGGTTTTGCAGAAGTGTATATAATGCACACCTACTTATTTCGCCAGTTAAAGTTAAGTCCCATGTCCATGCGGACGAGCCTATTGCTACTAACTCCGGGTACTACTAAGATTATAGTAAGAATAACATTCTGCCCGACCTTAGAACCGAACCCAGGGCCCCGTACTTAGTAGATGCTCTACACGACCACTAGACAGTCGGTGCGCTCGAGAAAATTCAAGTTATTACTTACCTATTAGGTAAAGATAAGGCCGCCCCTGCTTCGCACAGGTAGTACAATGACATGTCAAAACATCGAGATTTTCGTGCTATATCTAAGTTGAATATTAATGGAGTACACAAAGTCAAAGCATTTATTTCAAACCAGCACATAAAAGGCACTTTTGAACGTCAAAAATTATCTTAAAATAGAATTGATTCTAGTCGCCCACACATTCCGCCATAGTTTTTCTAAATTATGGTGAAAACCGCATCAAAACCTATTGTATAGTTTACTTTGGAAGAACTAAGCGGTCACACAGACACGAAATATTACTTTGATTCTAGATATAAATGTATGATGGCAGCATATTGTCTGTTCAGGCTACCGGCTGCCGGCCCTCCGAGCTGCGCCACCCGCCTGCCACACAAACAAATAATGTCCCATTAAGGTGCGCTTACACGGCCAATTGAAATTGTTCAGTTCCGGCCAATATTGTATAAACCCAACCCCTAGCCTTTTCCCAAATTATTTAAGTGTCGGTACAAAATCAAGCTTATTAGGTACCAAATATGTATTTAAAATCATTTTTCCATCTACATCCACACTACGCCCTCTCGCTGAGAGGAGGCCTGTGTCCCAGCAGTGGGAACATTATAGGCTGATTATGTTATGTTTATGTTATCCACACTACGTAAATTGAGCAATTTTAAGCAACTTAATAAGCTAGGCAAAGCAATGCAGAATATAATAAATAGAAAGAACGGCAGGAATTGTAATTTATTTATTGGGACTCGCACAAAAAGATAATTACACAAACGATGTACTTATCTGGACGATCTGTTTCGGTTATTAAGGGCTAAGTTATGTTATCCCTCACACTTTGAACCTCATTGTAGAATAGTTTTTATGTAGGTATGTATTACGTGACACAAACAGCAGTGTAAAAATAAATATGACGCGATTAGACGTAATATTTTATAGCCGAAAAAACTAAACACTTTTTAGGAATTAAACTACATACATATAAGATAGATTGCTCGTATACCTTTGGCGACTGCTGCAAGGCAGTAATTGGCCGTGTAAGCGCAGTTTGACAACTACAGCGACCCTCCAGGCTGTGCGGACTGCCACACAGACACGCATATCAAATAATGTCTGTCTACATAAATGTGTTGCAGACGTAATTAGCTGCCGTGCACTCGACACTCAACGAGTCGACGCAGCATGCGCGTTATCCACGGGTGACACAATAGCAGGGTTGCCAGCACTATTATAATGTGCGCGTAGTGTTGCTAATTAAAATGGATAGCGATTGACAAGTTACATTCAGTCAAAATAGTATCGGGAATGGATGATTTGTTTATGGTTCCAAATTCAATTTATTGTGTTTTTTTTGTTGTTGTTAGATTGGCACAACTGTTTTTCATTTTGGCGCGGAGTTTGAGTTGCATCTGTCATTTAGATTAATTAATACAGTGCTGTTTGTTGAGTTTTTAGTTAGATCATATTTATCTAATGTGAATTGCGAGTTTCATAATGGACAAAAACATCGAACAAAGAGTTTGTCTCAATGACATTTTAATTTAATATCATTGGTTTGTAATTTTGCATCGCCAATGGAATTTTGTGTTCGAAGTCACTGAATATGTTACAGAAGGCTTACGGCAAATCGACTTTGTCAAAAACACGTGCTTATGAGTGGTACAAAGCGTTCAAAAGCGCTCGAGATATGCTGGAAGATTTGCCTGCCCTGGTAGGCCATCAACGTCTTCTGAAGTTCACATCGGAAATAAAAAATAGAAGAAAATAGTGACTGAAAATCCACATTCAAGTTTGAAAGAGACAGCCGCTGCTTTTTTTGTGTCTCACGAGTCGATTCGTATCATTTTAAATAATCACTTGGATATGAAACATGTTGCCGCTCGGCTAAAAGATCTGAATTTTCTCCAAAAAGAGCATAAGAGTTGCTGAAGACATGCTAGAACGAGTCAATTCCGACCCAACATTCATGAAACGCATTGTTACTGTTGACGAGACATGGGTTTACGAGTTTGTCATGCAAACTAGTCAACAAGCTTCGGAGTGACGCCTTCCAATTGAATCGAAAACGAAAAAACTAAGCCAAAGTCGATCAAAAGTCAAAGTTATGTTGACTGTTTTCTTTGTCTATCGCGGTGTTCTGCACTCGGAATTCTTACCGGAAGGTCAAATGGTAAATAAAGTACATTTTTTGAGCGTTATGCGGGGTTTAAGAGAGCAAATTCGAAGAAAAAGGCCAGATTTGTGGAAAGAAAATTGTTGGATTTTGCACCACCATGCACCATAATGCGTATTTGCACAAGGCCATCGTTGTGGACGAATTTTTGGCCAAAAGCTCAACAAATACCATCGAGGAACCACCTTATTCACCAGATATTTACCGGGTAATATGTCTTTCATCGACTTGAATGTGCCCTGGCGGCTGATAGTATGTCATGCTCACTCAAATGTCTCGCTGACGGTGGCGCGTGTGTTGGATCATTTAGCCCCCTTCAAAATGGTTGAGCTGAATGGTGCTGAACCATGCGTCATGTTCGTGAACGGGCGCCGTCAGTTGGGGCTGGTCATCACTTAGCTCGCCGTGCCCTCATCTCAGAAGTAGGCAGTGACCTGTCGCTGCCGACGGTGCGGACGCGGTGGTTGCCTTCTGCGAAGTCGTCGTCTCGCAGAAGGAGGCTGCGGAAAGGGAGAGGGAGATCTCGTCCACTCACCCGGCCCGCAGCAGGCGCACCGGGCGTCGGCGGAGGGCGGACAACGCGCTCTTCCAGCCCCCCTAAATGGGTCCAGGGGGGGCGACGGACTCGGGGACGTCCGTAGCCCCCCATACACTAGGACCCGAGGTGGCGGCACGTAGTGTTCCACGCGCGCCCCTCTTAGACGTCGCGGAGGGAGTCAAACACCTCACTCCCCCCCCCCCTGACCTGAGAAGGCCTGCAGTGGCGGGCCGGCACCAGCCGGGAGTTGCGGAAGGATCGTACGTTCCCGCGACCCCTGGCGTAGGTGTGAGATGGAACACCGGGGTTGTTTTTAGTCAGTAAGAGTCTGACAGACCCCGCCGCCCGCCCCAGAGCGGCGGACATCCATGAGGATTTTCCACCCCGGAAACAAAAAAAAAAATGGTCATCACTTAGCTGCCTCGCCTTATTTTTAATTATTTAATTTTTGGATTGCTGTCTTGTTACTATTTGCTGTACTCTGGACGCTTTTAACGCGTACATCTTTTTTACATCATTCTCACATATATTTATAAATTTAACATTAATGATGTAATTAATATTTTTGTAAAAATATAATTTAACTAGCTGCGCCCCGCGGTTTCACCCGCATTAGTCTCGATCCCGTGGGAATATCGGGATAAAATGTATCCTATATCCTTTCCCGGGACTCAAGCTATCTCTTTCCCAAATTTCATCTAAATCGGTTCAGCAGCTTAGGCGTGAAAAGGTAACATACAGACAGACAGAGTTACTTTCGAATTTACAATATTAGTATGGATAGGTAGAGTGTCCATGGAGTTTCTTGCCCGTTTTTCTCCATAAGTACCAACTACGCTTTGGAATGGGAAACTAGCTTCATATTCTCTGACTGACCGACTTCTTGACAGTAAATGCTTTGAGTTTGACATAAAAACTTAGAAAAAACGTGTTTGATTTGTAATAATGTAAAAGTACTAGATAATGCATGTGCTATACAATAATATAAATCTTTAGCGGTATGTGTCTACTTATCATTATCACAATGTTTATCGACAGATATCAGCTAATCTCGTGTTTACTTTGATAATGAATTAATGACACTCGTGTTCGCATACTGTGTTGCATCATAATATTGTTAATGTACATAAATAACTCTCTTCTTTTTTCTTGCAACTTTTTAAGTAATCCTGTTTTAGATTGTACATAGATTGTTAGACATCCTAAAGTACCTATCGAAGAAAAGTGTTTTAAAAAAATTATTGAAAATACTAGAAGAAAGATTGTAAAACTTTCTTTAATGCATATTTATTGCTTTTGTGAAATGAAGACAAAGTCAAATGAAATATGTTTATTTATGCACTTTATCCCTATAAGCAGAATATGTGCTCCCCACAAGCGCGTTATAATAGGTCTGTAATATCGCACACAGCTGCGTGCGTTTTATCGTCCGATATTTCTAACGTGTGCGTGTAACCTACACTACAGGCCCCGCACTTCACGTTACTACGTTATTAACGCATGTATGTGTAAGATCGTATGCGTCCTAATACAAAATGTTCTAAGAACTCATATCGGAATATCACAGGACGGAGGGACGCGAGCGTCCTACTTCTATCGCGTCGTTAACATCGCAGCAGTGTAACTTCATAGCCTTCCTGATACATAATGTACTGAAAAATATCGCAGTAACGCATCCGATGTTATCGACCGATAATAACGCGCCTGTGGGGAGAGCCTTATAGTAGTGGTAGCGATAGCGTCTAAAGTAAGTCAATATAAAACTGTTACACACATCTGTCAATGTAACTCTAACTTAATAATCTGTAGCTAAAAAAGAACACGACGTGATCTTGTAGGGTGGGGGGGAACGCGCACAATATTCGCGCATATGAAAAAATATAATCGCATTTCATATTGAATATAAGAAAGAAAGGCTAAAATAAATAGAGGGGTGGGATTAGATGAAGTTAATATAAATTGCTTCTTTGACAACGCTGTGTTGTACAATATCATCACGTTTCTTTTTTGTATGACGTGATAGCTGTACATAGATACCTCCCTGTCGTATAATCTCACGAGTGTCGCACAAAATTAGAAACAAAAGGTTCGATCTACTCGTATACAGTATGTGTAAGGAACAAGCACATTGGCGCGAAATCTCGACAAAAAAACGTACCTAGCCGGTGAGCGGAATTACATTTTTATCTACAAAATGTTTTAAGGCATTGACTGCCACCGCGGTCAACGGTGACCGCGAACAATAGATTTTCTATTGTGTCTGTTGTCTGGTAGTCAACGTGTAAGAAAGCCTTTTTATCTCTATTCAGAAAATTTTCCAATAGTTAGCTGCATAGATGCCAAACGTATTGATTGCCCCAATAAATAAAACATAGCAAAGAACGTGCTGACCAACATTTTCAAGTTTCAGTTAGATAAAGCTATCATGAGCCTGTTATCACTACTTACAGCACAGTGAGCCTTTTGTTCAAATTCAAATTCAAATAATTTATTGTGGATCATAGGTTCATAAGATGGTGTGTTAGTTACAGGTAAGTCTGCTATGTCCCGCCATTGAGGCACACAAAATTCACAATACAAGTTGATTAAAATACAATACATCAAATTGTCATGCAATACATGAAGATTAAATTAGTATATTATTTATGTCAAATTACAAATTAGTCATGTCACAAAATGGTATGTTACAATGTATTATCATTTAGAAATTCTCTTATGGAGTAATAACATTTACTTATCAATAATTCGTGAAGTTTTTTTTTTAAGATATTTATATCGGTCATAGTTCTGAGAAAAGGTGGAAGATTATTAAAGATACGTGGGCCCATACAGAAAATGCTTTGGTGCAAAAGCTTTGTTTTACTGGGTACGCCGCGCAGCTTGTCTATGTGTCTAGCCCTAGTGCAAAATTCAAATAAACTTGGATTTGATTTTATGAATATTACAGTTTCATATATATATACACTAGGAAGAGTTAATATTTTTAAATTAGTTAAATGTGGTCTGCATGAATCCACTTGGTGTATATTGCACATCGATCTCACACAACGCTTTTGAGCTCTAAAAGCACGCTCTTTTTCCACAGAGTTGCCCCAGAATATGATGCCATAGCGTATGATTGAAGCAACATATCCATGATAGGCAGTTAGTAGTGCAGACTGACTAACAGTGGGTCTTAATCTGTAAAGAGCATAAGAGCTCTGACTAAGTCTTTTGCAAACTTGTACCTCAATCCTTTGAATGTCACCGTCACCTTTATGTTGTCAGATCCGCCGCCGTGTCTCTCTCCTCCCGATAGTGTGCACACGGCATTACATGACGTCGGCACAAGCACTCGTCTCTTTGTCACCCTAATTAATGACGTCAATATACATACATTACAACGTCGATGTACCATGCCAAGTAATTAAATTCATTTTCATTTCGTATTAACTCTATACAATATGAGTTTGATTAATCCAATTAATTATAGCTTTATTGGCATGGGCAAATTGGATTTGAAGAGTATAATTGGCATAATTCATTTATTTTCGATACACACATTTTCTGTTTACGTTGCCAATATTTTTTCAATTTACAAACTGAAATTCAGCGTAGGTACTTAGTACAGAGAAATTGGACAGAGAATTACGTGAAACACAATTCTCTGTCCAATTTCTCTGGTTATTGTAAAGTCAGCAGTATAAAATTGTTCTCTCGTTAAAATCATTTTCACTTGTACAGAGTGAAAAACAATGAGGAATCGTGTCGTAAAGTTGTCATCGCGTCCGGAGCCGGACCGCGGCGCGTATCATTGAATGAATGCGTATAATTAGCGCTCGAGCGGCGTCAGTGCCGGACGAGTGCCGCCGATTGCCACCCGAGTGCCGTGCGAGTGCCGGCCGACAATTAATCGGCGCTGGATGTCAGCGCACGCGACTTATAGCGCGAGCGGTTTCAACAATATGTAAGGTCTTACTTTGGCTTTATGGGCACTGCTTTTAAATACAATATGTCAACTTGTATCTCAGAATGGCAATGTTTGTGGTAATGATAAATAAATAGGACTAAATTGAATTAAATTTATTATTCTCTTTTCGAAAATATACGAAATTTTCGCAACACTTCAATTTATTAGTTATCTATTCGTGCCAAAATGTTGACGTAAAATAATTTAACATTCAAACATAAATAAGTCTTAAAACATGAGGTCTTATTTCGCATAACATTTAAATTCTTCTGAAGTCTTAGGTAAGACAAATATTTTACTGCATTCATATTTTGTTCGTCTCGTAATTCTTTGTGATTTCTGATAAACATGAAAATCTTTATATTTAGGTATATCTTGCAATCCATGACACGTTTATACATAAATATTCCAAAATGATCATTACTTTTTGCAGCATGAGTCCGGTATCTGTAATTCTGTATACTTACGGACGAAACCTCAAACACATTAGTCAATAAAGTCGTACTTAAAGTAAACAGTTTGTATCTTCATCAAGTAATCTCATAAACAAATCATTATTGTTCCGATCGATTACGGCAAGTAATCGAGGCCGATTCGTCACACTAGGTACGGTCGAGTACAAGTGTTGTCGGCGGCCGCAGCCGTGGTTAAAATTTAATTAATAGGGTAGCAGACGACCCTTATCTTGGTTAGATTAGATTCAATAGAGAGGAGGATGTTCAGTCGGGGACATGTATTGTTTAGCACATTGACACAATACTGACGTAACGCCGGGTTACAGCCGTTTCATACGTACTACTGATAATGATATTGTGAATTGATTATACGAACAACTAGTTGAACCATCCGTCGCCATCACGTTGCCTTGCTTTAACTGTATGCAGGGTCAAGTTAAATAAGCTAGCGCAACTCCGCAGACTGCCGCAGGCGTGGTGGGTTATTAGCTTGTGACGTCCCACTGTAGGGCAAAGCGCAACTCCGCAGACTGCCGCAGGCGTGGTGGGTTATTAGCTTGTGACGTCCCACTGTAGGGCAAAGCGCAACTCCGCAGACTGCCGCAGGCGTGGTGGGTTATTAGCTTGTGACGTCCCACTGTAGGGCAAAGCGCAACTCCGCAGACTGCCGCAGGCGTGGTGGGTTATTAGCTTGTGACGTCCCACTGCAGGGCAAAGGCCTCCCTAATCTCTTTCCACCTCTCTCTGTTCAAAGCTGCTCCTTAGCAGCTTTGAACAGAGAGATAGCTTTTAGATATCGATCTGGTCCTTACCAGATCGATCACTGTCTCTACTGCTCTACGTTATCTACACTATCGATGGCCATTGACCTCAGAAAAAAACACCAAATCTTTTTTTTTGTGTTTCATCGTGTTTAGATATCGATCACGTTTGCGGAGTTTGGCGGTCAGTCGGACGTATGAAGCTAGTTGCTTCTTCCAAAGCAGAGTTTCTTGGCTTGGAGTTACTTAGTAGAAGGAACTCCACGGAAGAGTCCGTGGAGTTTCTCTTTTAAACAAATAAATAATTTGATTTTGTTATCAAACTGATCATTAAGAATCGTGGTGCGCCGTGACAAGCAGACATCCTGTTTATACATCCGTGATTAAAATTTAATTAATAGCAACCCCTCGTAAGGGGTGATATGTATTGGCAGCACACACCCCGCACACCTCGGCGCACACCCCCGTACACACCCCCGACCCCCGTCAACTTGACGGAAGGGTAGTTATCGAACGGAAAAGCTGTTTTAAAATTATCACGGCAGTGTTGCCAATTTAATATTGTAAGGATTTTTTTGGGCTGGTAAGCCGGTTTTGGGTCTTAAAGGGATTATTTTTGTGGTTTATGTATGTTTTAATTAATAATTAAACATTGCTTGGATCGTGGGAACACTTTACCGGCACTAATCTTACATGATAGTTTACAGATTTATCACGCCTAACTATTTTTAGATTGAAAGGGTCTTTTTAATCTAACAATAATTTTATAATAAAATTATTCTTGCTAAACTAAACAAGTTCTTCTGCGTTCGACTTTAAAGTTTAAACTAACAATCTACTTGGAGTCTACTTTTATACCTTGACTCTGTGAGCAATTAACTTACTTTATACTTAAATAAGCTTTAAGTAGGTATTAATTAAAGTCAGAAAAAGTAGCTTTTACAAAGTTCGACAGCGAGTTAGAAACTATGCACGGAACACATAACTTTAATTACTACAACAGTGAAGAATAACATTTTCATAGCTCTGGGAATTTAATACAGGGGTTCTTTGAACATTTATAGTGATTCATACTATGATAAGAATCGTTGTGTACGCACAACGTCCACATTTCGGTTATTAGCAAATATTACCTGTCATCATTATCCTTAAGAAGTCCACCACCATTCAATAGAAGGCTACCGAAAACCACAGTCAAATGTTTTTTGGGAAAATAATAAATCACCCTTTCTACACCTTAAAAATCAAATAATTTGACCAAATATTATACAATAACAGATGTGGCCTGAATAAACAGTTCCTTTCCATTATGCTTGTATTCAAACAAAATCAATCGATCAATCAATATTAAGACGACCATTCAAAACAATCCCATCCAATCACAATTACACAAACATATCGGTGTTTCAGTCACCCACCCCCCTTCCGACTTCACCCCCTCTCACCCCGCTGTTGACTTATTCATCTTAGTTGGTACGGAAAGTGCGGATGATGTCACTTTGACACACTCTCAACAACTTCCCTTTTGACGCCTTGACGTGTGACGTCACAATAACGCATTCACGTGAGTTTGTTTGTGTGTGTGCCCTAGTCTTTGTTTGACAGTTAATGGTAGTGAGGAATACAAAGGTATGTAGATTGTGGAGATCGCAGAATTGAGCGTATTTCGTGATTGAAAGATTCTGACAATTTTATTAATATTGGGGCGATATGCAATGTTTTTTAGGTTTTTGTAATCTATACACCATTTAAAAAGGTACCGCGGTCTTTTTAATAGAAAGAAAAGAATGGTATAATCTTAACTGACGGAATTGTATCGGTATGTTGTTTATGTATCGCACGTCACTAGTTTTTCCGGGAGAAAGTTTACATAGAGAACAATAAATTGCCATCGCAATATGAAAAAAGTTTCGTGTCGTGCACGAAAACAGAACAAAAACAACACCAGTGTCACCAGGGGGAGATGTTTACAATACGTCCACGTTGTGTTGTAAGAGCAGAGACGTTGTGTCGTGGGAGTGAAGAGCGGGCGTGCCGGGGGACTGTCTTATGTCATTTTGACTTTCGAGAAGTGCTGATTGTCAGCCTAATTTAAAGAACGACAAACATAAGACTCATGCGAAATAGACTACCAGATAATAAGTATACAATTTTAATTTGACATAGCTCCACCCGTGCTACGGGCAGTCCCCGAGGGATCATACATAATGTGTACCATAGCAATTACAATAATACCAAACAAATTACTTGTGGTGTAACACAGCACTCCCTGACTTATTGAAAAATATCAACCCAAACAAAGGCACTTTCTTGCGCAAACTATTTTGAATGTTATAGTATGATTTATTTATTGCTGTCGTATTACGTCGAAGACCATAGAGTTAGCTACTAGAGTATATACTGCATCTATGTCCACGACGAACTGCTATATTCCGGCACAATTCTGATGATATTAAAACGCTTGTATTAGTTTCACTTGTAACTAACTAACAAACAATGTTAGTTCAAAATGAAACTTCGTATGTAGGTACACGACTACACGTATATGTAGTTCGGATGACAAAACTATAATTGGTATCTTAGAGCTGATTTGATGATAGAGCCAGGAGGTGGACAGAGGAACTCTTCAGTGGCTCAAATGATTTGTTTTGACGAATCCAATAGATCGGATATGCGTGTTTTTTTTTAGTTTTTTCAAAACTACTTAGGTACATATTTTTGAAGTTGCTGAACCACGATGGCCGCATCTGGTAAAGGCTGCGCCGTTAATTTTTTTTTTTTAAACTAGATAAGGTCGGAATTATAATTTCACGGCACTAACGTAGACGGCACGCATTGTACGCCCAGCAAGAGAAGTAGATTAACCTATAGAGGTATGAGGAACAGGGTGTAAAGTTCACTCATACTCTATAGAAAAGGGAGGATCCTCCGACCAGAGGGGTGTTGTGTCTGGCGGGCAACTGCCCAATGAGTCATGTCGGGCTGTTGTATATATGCTAGTTGCGTGGTAAACTCTGCTTGCGCGATGCAGGATTTGCGTGACGTCAGTATGACGCGTTGTTCGCATGTGGCGTTGTAGATACCGCTACAAACCCTTACTTTTACATGTGATATAAGTAGACCCAAAATTATTCGATACAATAGCTAACAGTCTATATCATCAAACAATATTGTGACCGTACCTATGATAATTATTTCGCACTACAGACCTCCAGTAACCCGCAGTAAACCGAAAACATGTTTTTTGATTAAAACTTTTTTCGCCAGTCGCGTATTCGTGTCCGCTCAGAAGTTACATGTTATTTTAAAACATTCGCTGTTTATTTTTTCGTAAATAATTCAATAATAATCGAAGTGCAGTAAATATGGGAGATTTATTGAACTGAAAAATATTTTCAGCACACTTGTTCATACACATATTTCGTTGGGAAATATTCATGTATTTTATTTGGTAGACATTGTAAATTGGGTATTGTTTCTACTGGATTTTAAAATAGGTATCACTATTCTTTGTGACTGGTTCGAGTGTTTGATCAGCTTCAACAATAATATAGACTTCATAAAACAGCGCCAACTACTTCAATAATAACCTTAAAGCTTATAACAATAATAAACAAACAAGAAATAAAATTAATTTAGCGTCATGAACGGAACCCACCTGCCAGCCGCAGTGTCTTCCGCGCTTATATTAATGTAATACCATTTCGTCGAGTGACGTCATAATAAGTTTTGTGATGAAACTCATCTGTTTAATTCTCCTTACACTTGATATTTACCTGGTACATCATATCTGTGTAACTAATAGGTTTGGGCTGAGATATTACATACTTGGCCTATATAAGTAAGGGCCATCATGTTGACCTGGTGGCCTTATGGACACAGGCCTTGGTCTGTGTAACCATAAGGCCAATAGGCCTGCCCACATTGACCATAGGACATACATAGACCAACTTATTCTAAGTTATTATTTTATTATGAAAAGGATTATCAACTAAAACTTTCTCTAATTTATAGTATTTTTACAAAAACTATGGATAAACGATTTTCAACTATATCTAGCTTCCCTGAAAAATACTACACTTTGCCGTAACACACTAAAGACTTCTTTAACAACAACAGAAACGAAGCTAGCCACATTAAGTATGCACATTCATATATTATGTAGATGTGAGGCGACGTATGAATGATGAACCGCCTGGTAATACCCTACAATTGGCTGTGATGCAGTGAGAAAGCGAACAGAGGCGCCGCCTGTCACATGTGCTTAGTATGAACCACTCATGTATATCGTTGCTCGTGGCTGAATGGTAACAGCCGCATGTCTCGATCAAAGGTAAAGCCACACGAGTCGCGGTCGCCGGTCGGTTCGTGGAGGAGTGGCCATCCGTTACACATCGAGACTCCTCCGTGCCTCGGAGAGCACGGTCTCGGCTGGCATTCGTAGATATTTGATAGTCGTTACGTGTAGTCGAAGCCTAAAAATGTCTGATAGTCAGTCTTATCAAGGGTTATCGTGTTCTAGTAACTTGGTTGTGGAGGTCAGATAGGTAGTCGCTTTATGTAAAATGCTGGTATTCAGATTCATCCGGATTAGACTGTAAGCCTTGTGAAGGCCGCAGGAACTCGTTGGATGCGAGAAGCACAAAACCGGTCGAAGTGGAGGTGCTTGGGGGAGGCCTATGTCCAGCAGTGGACGTCTTTCGGCTGAAATGATGATGATGATGATGAGACTGTAAGCCGAGACCAACATAGTCGGAAAACGCTGAGCAGATTTTTATGTCAGTAACCTTTTAAGTACAGACTAGTTACGGAAAACAGGTACACTACCCGGGTATTAATATGGCACATAGAGAGGCTCAGAAACCTTCGCTTTTGTAAAGGGTCCCACAGACAGACGCCACGAGACGGTGCGACGCGATTCTTGTAGAACAATATCCATAAAGTTTTCATAGAAATTCTTCTACTAGAGTCGCGTCGCGCCTGTCTGCGGGGGCCTGAAAGCGCCGTCTCTGTCACTCATACCTGAATCAAAATCAAAAGAAATTTATTAAAACTAGGCTGAAAACAGCACTTTTTGACACAATAAAATTATATAAGACAATCCTCCAAAACGCCATGCATGACAGACTCCTTCTAAAACTAGATGTGTTATATTACCACTTAACCTGTTGACAACAGAACGACTACTTAATAAAACTTGACAGGCCATTATCCGTGTATATAAATTGACAGCCCACTCCGCCTAATACCGACGATCGTACAACCTTTTAACCTGAACAGTATTAATTTTATCCTTTAGCCGATTATAATATGCGAGCAGAGGGCGGCTTCAGGCGACAATGAAACACTATCTACTTGACTAAAGGGAAGGTAATCAGCTCGGCTGACGAACTTCATGTTGACACGGCTCTTACTCGTACTAGACAGTGGGTGTTTACTTTTGCGTGTGTTTCTTGCTGTACACGTGTAAAGTTAATCCTACTTATTAGTCCACTTAACAAAGGAGTTGTACAGTGCGTGAGCTGGGACGTAAGCGATTTCTTCAGAAAGTTATTCTATTCAGGGTGCTCAGGGAGTAAACATACTAAAATCCCCGCGTCTAGGAGGTGAGCCGGAGTGCGGGGAGGGGAAATAAAAGTTCCCACTTTTGAGTTTTTCGCTAATATCTTTTAAACGGATGCATCGTAGAAAAAATATCTTGTATGTAATGAAAGCTAATAAAATTTTCTACAACTTTTATCTTATATAGTTTTTCGAATTCCTACCCATTTTCGAACTACACGTTCCGGAAAACTGAAAATTTTCGAAAAAACGATTTTTATCAAACACTAGCTGTTGCCTAATCTATCTACCTCCCAAATCCGTTCTAGCCGTTACTGCAACATTTATCTATGTATATTATATACGAGTATACCATTTAGGCCGTGTGGCAGGACCCACATGGCCTAAATGACAAGGGCTCTTTTCCAAAGGCACGTTGATCCTCAGTGGACGGTACTTTCTGAAGGGTCTCTACGTTATCTTCACCATCGTCTCCGTCAACAGGCACGCTGTTGAGGCATTTCCCTTGGCAGTGGAGACACGCCGCAGAACTGAGTTCAGCATTGCTTTCCGACATCCACATTTGCCACAATCCTTGGTGCAGCGGCAAAGTATTGTTTTCATTAGGACCTCCGGTGCTGGCGAATCTTCGGTTGTTATTGGCACCAGGCTGTCTCCTACATATTTTCATCCCCACTCTTGGGGAGTCCCGAGCCACAGCTGCACTTGGTGCTAGGTGCGCCGTGAATGCTGTTTAGCTGCGTTCTTAGTAGGTGGGAGGGAGGAGAAATCAGGCTCAATATTTGCCACTGATCTCATAAACAGCTGGAAGCGGTACTTGTTGAGGGAGGTCAGTCTCGCTGGTGCCCTATACCATTTGAGGAAGCACATCTTCCCAGCCTCTTCAACCTCACTGTGCGTGGAGGTGGGGTTGTAAAAGATCACTGCCGCTTCTTTGAATTTTTCTCTACGACGCACCGTTTTAAAGATATTAGCTAAAAACTCAAAAGTGGGAACTTTTATCCACTCCAGCTCACCTGCTAGACGCGGGTACTTTTAGTATGTTTACTCCCTAAGCACCCTGAACAACTTACTGCAGAAATCGCTTAGGTCCCAGCTCACGTACTCTACACCTCCTTTTGGGTCTTTCGTTGAGTAGACTATATCTATTTCTCTGTGATTTTGACACATCTTAGATCAAATTGTTTATCTTTTAGTAGGCTTTTGTATCTCAATGGCACGCTTTTAATCTACCCAAGCTTCTAGCGAGTCGATGGCAATTTAGAGTCAGCCCAGAACTTCGCTATGAGTTTGGTACCTTTATATTATAAGTAGCGTCCATCAGTTTTTGTAACTTGCAGAAAACAGGACACGCTGGATACGATATTAAGTGCCCCGTTGTTTGTCGAACAGCACGATATTTACACCCCAGGGCGGAGTCATCTATGAATCTCAACCTGAGCAGGTTTTCCGTGGTTTGGCCTTGGGTCCGGTGTCTATATCTTTTTGTCTTGCGTCGTCCCTGTCAGTCAGTCATACCTGTGTCTCTTTCTAAAGCTCGATGCGTCACCTCAACGGCCGGGGTCTACCAAATAGGGCATGATTGGAGCACGTGTACAACTAGGTTAGCTGCTCTGTCCTACACGTGTAAACCTTGTTTTAGTTAGGGCGGAAAGTGCTGACCGTTTGAGGAAAATTATTATTTAATATTATATTAGGTCCTTACATATGAAATTGGCGTTTTTCGTACTGGCCACTTTAATCACGAATTTCTCCTCTTTGGTAAGGAATTCCAAATTCAAATTTGTACAGCTATTTACTCATGTATTTGTGCTTCGATGACCGTCATTCATTTGTTTTTTTTCTTCTGTTTTTTCTGTTTGCGTCACTCATTTTACAAAATGGAAAATTTAAAATATCGCATTATTTACGAGTACGAGTTCCGCCGTGGCACTAGTGCTGCGGAAACGACTCGAAGGGTGAATGATGTGTATGGCGGTCATGTTGCAAAAGAAAACACAGTTCGTTTTTGGTTCCAACGTTTTCGTTCTGGAAATTTCGACCTGCAGAACAAGCCCCGTGGACGGCCTGAGACCCAAGTTGATAATGGAGAATTGAAGGCTATTGTGGAAGCGGACCCATCGCAAACCACGTCCGAGTTAGCTGCAGGCTTCGATGTTAGTGATAAAACTGTTTTAATTCACTTGAAGCAAATTGGGAAGATTAAAAAGCTTGAAAGGTGGGTACCTCACGAATTGACTGAAGCAAACCGGCAAACGCGCGTCGACTGCTGCGTTACATTACTGAACCGGCACAACAATGAAGGTATTTTAAACCGAATCATTACCTGTGATGAAAAATGGATTCTTTACGATAATCGGAAGCGCTCAGCGCAATGGTTGGATCCTGGCCAGCCAGCCAAATCCTGCCCCAAGCGAAAATTAACCCCAAAAAAGTTACTTGTAAGCGTTTGGTGGACTAGTGCCGGTATTGTTCATTACAGTTTTCTCAAATCTGGCCAGACTATTACAGCTGATGTCTATTGTCAGCAATTACAAACCATGATGGAAAAGCTAGCGGCTAAACAACCAAGGCTGGTCAATCGCTCCACGCCACTGCTGCTTCACGACAACGCCAGACCACACACTGCGCAACAGACGGCTACCAAATTAGAAGAGCTTGAATTGGAATGTCTTAGACATCCTCCGTACTCCCCGGACCTTGCTCCAACAGATTACCATTTTTTTCGCAATTTGGATAACTTTTTGCAAGGGAAAAAATTCAACTCCGATGGGGCAGTCCAAATCGCCTTCAAAGATTTTATTGATTCCCGTCCGACTGGTTTTTTTAGTAAAGGGATCAATGAACTACCTATAAGATGGCAAAAGTGCATTGAAAACAATGGTTCATACTTTGATTAATTAAATATATTATATTAAAAAATATTCGACTTTTTGTTCCTTCCATACAAAACGCCAATTTCATATGTAAGGACCTAATATTACATAGGTTTTGAAATAATATTGAACGTATCACTACGGGTACCTCTTGTTTAATCAAAGATACAATTTACATTGTCTTTCTCTGCAAGTACAGAACTTCAAGCCCTGCAGTTAGACAGTTAACAACGGGCTATTTATGACTATAGAGAGCAAGCAGCTGATAATGTTCCCACTGCTGGGATACAGGCTTCCTCTCTGTGAGAGTGAGTGGGCCGTAATTTTTTATTGTAACTTATTATCACTTGTTAACAGTTTATTTTGTTTGTTACAGTTGCATCGGACAGTCGTCGGTTTCACACCTTTTACATTTTACTAAGGTATGGAATTAGAACAAATATTAAAAAAAAAACATTTTGCTCCAAAACGATATTATTAAGAAGAGTGAAGAAAGAGAGAAGTGCGAGTACAAAGATATTGACACAGAGCCTAATTTGTTGAAACAAAGTCTACTTAATCTACTTAACACCGGAAAATTATCCCTTAGAAAAATTATTATATTTGAAGTTCGTCAAATAAGACATTTTTGTCTTATTCGGTCACAATAAGCATCGCAACGCTGACCTGAGCGTGATCCACTATGCTTGTGCACTTCTAGCTTGGCTTTAATCAGTAGCGCTCTTCTGCTATAACTTAGCTTCTTCTTAGCGTGTCGATAACAATCTAAATGTACTCGGCTCAGAATTCAACTACTTGTTTGGCGCCATCACCAGCGTCCACCAGTTCCTGTAACGTGCAGCTGACAGGACACGCAGGACACGACATTAAGTGTCCCATCGTTTATGGAACAGCACCACATTTACACTCCAAGGCGGAGTCGTCTATGAATCTCCATCTGAACAGGTTTTACTTGCTTCGGCCAACCTGGGTCCGGAGTCTGTTTAAAGACTTCCAGGTTACCCAAGGTAACTCGTGTAGAGGTGGGAGGTCTCCAGCGGGTGGAACGAACGGTTTGGCTAAGGAAGCACTGGCTTAGTAAGTACGATTGAACTCTAACCCCTTATTACATAACAAGGTTTTTTTTGGATCGGGTTTAAACCACTGAGCCAGTTATTCAATTAAGAACCTAACTGTAATAGAAATGCAGTTCTTTATACAAAAATGACAGCTTACTTCGGTGCTAAGTTGTCATTTTAGTATTAGGAACTGTGACTCAATCGAAATAAAGTTCGAAATACAAAGGTGAAACAAAGGTAGCTAGAACTAAAGTTAGTTTTCGTTTTGTAATAAGACGGTATCTACCTGCACTGAAGTTTTAAGTTTTTACACTAACATTCACAACTATCAGTGAAGTTAAGGAGATTTTATGAGAGAGAATTTCAAGAACAACAAAGGAGTTCAGTAAGACGTCAATCCAAATCGAAGAAAGTATTTTGGTCAGTCAAAATACTTTACTTTGGTAAATACCTGCCTAAGATTTTATGAGTAATGAGTCCGATCACAATGATTATTATTCAGGTAATGAACAAAGAAAGACATTAAAGTCTAAACAATAAAATGCCTAAACTAGGCTTATAAAGCTACACATAAAATGTCAAACAAAGGTTTATAACAAACCCTGTACTTTTAACAAAGCAGGAACAAAACTCATCCATCTAAATAATCCGATGTGAGTTGTAGGTGAGCGGCCGTATATTTCATTACTTGTAACAAATTGTTGCGAGGCGACACCACCGCCCTGTCGCCGTACAACAACGGGGATGTTCCATATTTATGTTGCGGTGTCGGGTCAGACGCAGCAATGGATGATGTTGCTTATGAGCGAGTTGATATTTTACGGAGTTTATAGGGAAGGTACACGTCGATTGAAATACAAGAATAGCAATGATGGACATATACTTCATACTACTTAAAACGAGAGTTTGTTGTTTTCATTTATCTTTTCTTAGTCTCAAATCTTCTATCAACTGTTAAACGTAAACATAAAATCAAGCCTGGTTTTCCCCGAAGGGATAGGTAGATTTTTAGCAACTTATTTAACTCCAAACATTTTTCAGAGAGTACCTTTAACTGCAAAAGGGTGCCCTGTTTATTTATCATTGTATTCACTGTGGAATCAGTAAATTATTCAAAGGTTTCTGACACAACACTATCCTCTAACAAATGTTTGTAATTAACTTATCTATCACTTATCCGAAGGTTCGAGAGAGAGATAAATAATTTCCTACGGCGGCGGATAAACTTTGCTTACGTTAATCATTCCTGTTATCTATGAAACTGTTTTACGGAATAGTTGGTGGACAAAAAATATGGTTTCATTACGCAAAATATTAATAACACTTTTTGACATCTTGTCTCAGGAGAAATTTCATTTTTCGTTTTAATAGATCTTTACAAGTTGTCCTATGCCTTTACAAGTTGTAACTTGAACTGATGGTACAACCTCATAAGTACCATTTTTGTAGAGCCGGAAATCGAACCTAGGAACCCAAGCTCAGCATTCGCGCATGTGACCACTAAATAATAAATTAGAAGAAAACTTTCTGCTCCTGATTACACAAACAAGCGCCATCTATATTCCCCGTTTTCCCGTCGTGCGTCGCCGCAGACCTCTAAATACTTAAGATTAAAACTTCTCTAAATGATAGCGACGATAAATTCCCAAAATCCCTGATCTTATCATCATTTTCCTTCGGGCGATGTGGAGACCAGTTTGACTTGACCCCTTGTTCACGCACCTCTCTAATAAGTACAGGTATAAATGGACTTAATGGGTTTTTAAAGGTTCCTCTCAAGCTGGACGATGTAGAATTGCGTTACGGAAAGGATGATTATGGCGCCCGGAACTCAAATCGGTCGCCTGCAGAAATAAATCTTTAAACAATACCTTTTGAATGTTATGTTGTACATGGATTTGGGATTCCTAAATATAAATAAGAAAATCAGATTCCATTATTAGTTCATGCGTTTAAAAATATTAGAAAATTCTAGAAAGGTAAATCAAATGTTAAGCAAGGTAAACTTAAATAAAAATTGCAACAAAAATAAATTATACTGACGCACGGCTAACAAGTAGGTATTCAATCAAATTATGCAAAAGATGGCGTTATTTAATCGAAGTCTGAAGCAATCCAATTGATTCGAAAAATCCTTAAGATACCATTGTCCGATATTTTCAACAAAGCTCGTACGGCATCCGAGGAGTACCAGGGCCGCAGACGTGGCACGGAGCCAACGCGAGCCTCCGACACTGGCACAGCGCCAAATACATCGATCGCTTATTGAGCAGGTCAACGCTCGCCCTTCGCGACGCGCCAGAGATGGAAACATTGCTTGTTCTTACGTCTCCTAACTTAGGCTCTAGACGATCATAATGTGGGTATTTTCTCGGATTTTTTCTTCGTCGTCCGTAAAGCGGATCTCTGTAAGGAATTTGTTAAAGTGGCTGAAGTTGGCTCGGAAATAGATCTTGATTGAATACCTACTGCTTTATTATTCATGTCTGCAGCCAAGAGCTTGTCTCCAATTCATGACTTGGAATTTTAAGAAAGCAAGCTGGAAGAAAATATGCTATATAAATTATTCTTCAGACATTCTTTTTTTTCGTTTCATATCGTACGAAAATACTCTCTATAATACATCATTTTTCTTACCAAATTTTAGACTACATAAGTAAAGCAACTGAAAATAAAGAAACATTTTACTCAATATAAAAGTAATAGAGGTAGCTAAAAGCACCAAAGGGCCTTACCATGGATAAATGCATCTCAATTTGGGGTGAGCGCTCTAGGCTAATGTGAGCGCCAATTAAACGAGATGTTTCTTGCCGCGTACGATCCACGAAAGTGTCAATAAAATCCAAGTATGTAGTACAGACTGGCAAACAAGTACCACAGAGTAGATAGGCAGGTACAGAAGATTGACTCTGTACTACGAGCGAACACGCACGCACACATAGACACGATGCACGTACAGTGAATGCAAGTGTACTCGCGACTGGCATTTGTTTGAAATCGACGCCGCCGTACATGTGTGCGCCGTGCGTGCACCTGTTCTTACTTGTTGTATGGACTCATGGAGCCAGCCTTCTGAACCTATCTAGTTTGTGGTAGTACCGACCCAGGCAAACAAGTATGAAATGTTCAACATTTCAGATAATACGCGTAGGTGGAGTCAGGAGAGGTAGTTTATGAGGATTTCATTTTGTTTTTATGATTGTCAGCGGACAGCAAAGTTTTTGATGAGTAGTTACTATGTTAGGTTTATGTGAGTTATTGCACGTAAATATTGTTTTTATTGTATCGTTGGTTTTACTTTTATTTGATTGCTGCGTTCACTCTTTATTAAGTGCTTTAACATCCATTTAAATTTCACGAGCTTCGAATTAATTGTTTCTAGCATATAATTTCTATAAGTCATATTTTCTGTCGAAAGAGACTGGATCCTGCGACACAGGGTATCCTAGTGCGGGATCCAGTGTCATACCCAAATAATGTAACACTTATTTATGATTCAATAAAAACTTATTATTATTATTATATTTATATTGTTATACGATACATTTTCGTTTCTTCAGCTACTTAAAAGAGAAACAATAATAATTTCATTAACAAGGTTTATTAGAACACCAGCGTCAGGCAGCATCTGTCTGGCATTAATGCTGAAATTAACCTTTTTGGCGCAGCCGTGAGGCACACACTATAGTTATTTGAAACATTATTTTTTATTTTATTAATTTTGTATTTTGTGTTTCACGAACTGTGTTCAAATAAACTTTATTCTTTCTTTCTTTCTAATTTGGGAAAATCAAAGATCACCACAATATCAACGCGATACATATTCGAAACACGTACGATTCATTTTATCGAGATTTTCCTTGTCATATTAATTAAAATCCCATGTTTCATCTTATTTGCTTCCATCATAATATTACTAACGTGAGTCAAACCGATCGAATCCGCAACGAGGTGATTCAGCAGAGAACCAAAGTTGTCGACATAACTCACAGAATAAGCAAGCTGGGCGTATTAGCCGTAGAACCGATGACCGTCGGGGTAGACGTGTTCTTGAGTGGAGACTGCGAATCGGTAAACGTAAGGTGGGAAGCCTTCAGGCTAGGTGGAGCGATGATGTTCGTAGGAATGGCGAGCAATAGGGGAGGCATTTATGTCCAGCGGAGGACTGCTATAGGCTGATGATGTTCAAAGTACCTTCTCTTTTATGAAACATTTTGTTCTCAGAAAAATTATGACCGACACTGGGATTAATATTGAGTGTATATCGCTTAACTATATTTCAGAGAAGGGCTTAGTGCAGACGAGTGTCGGCGTCGGTGATCAAACCGACTAGTCGCTTTTCGGAAGATCGATACAGCGACTAACAGAAAAGTGATCGAGAGAAAAGCCCAATGCGGCATGAAGCATTCCCAAGGGTGATTTTGGTATCGCAAAATCGCCGATTGCCGGTGCTAAAAGTAGCATATCTGCGAAGGTCTAAAGTTCCGTTCTTAACGATCTCACCGGTGAAAAAGATTACAGTTTTCGCCATCTCGCGCTCCGAGTATTTCACAACGAAGTATTGGAACGAACTGTATTTCAGTACAAAAACTTGGTACAATCGGGTAATAATTTTAAACCAATTCCGTTCTACCCTCTCATAGTGCACTGCACTCCTGGTACCTAGTAATTTATCGCCTTCGGCTGTGCGCATTTTATGTTTTATCTTCAAACTTTAGTGGAGTTTTCTTAGGAGTTTATAATTGGTGTTCGATGTTCCTCTATATTTAAGAATTGCTTGTTTTTGTTTGTCTGTCTACTCATTTGACGTTTGAGACATGTCTTTATTGCTTTTCTTTGCAGTTTTGGGTTTCGTTGAATTTTGTTTGTTTATTTTTTAGCCTCATTAATAAACATAAAGAAACTACAAGAGAATGTAACTTCATCCAAAATAAATCATCAACTTTCATTCCACGCTTCACTTTGATTTATTCTACTAACCTCATCGAGTATTATTACATCTTCAGTTCCTCTCACGTCCGTACCCACTAATTCCGCTGATAACCAATAAACGAAATAAAGGCACACAATGGGAAGATAATGAGAAAATCCACTCGCGGCCAAATGTTCCCGCGGAGATTCCTCCGTGATAATAACGCGGTGTTCGCGATGCTGGCAATCCCGATGATTGGATAGCTATTTTTATATTAACATATATATTAGTACTTACTTTTCTCACAATTTTATTATCAAATGGGTGAGGGAAATGTAAATGTTTTGAACAATTCTAGAAACTAGATAGCTGACAGCGAATTGTGAAAATTGAATTTGGATATGAGCATGCAATTATATATTTTATAATCTGAATTTGTCTTTAAAAATAACTACGATTTAGTAAAAATTAATGAAAACGAGGAAACATTAATTATTATTACTGATTAAAATAAAGACAAAGACGGAAAACTTTAAAAAAACCAGTCGAACATCTTAATTTTATTATGACACATTTTTATTTTCGGATAAGATAATATTTACAATATGTGTCGAGACCCGTAAGCCATCCCATCTTCCTAGCACGGCGGGCTGTATCGGGGCGGCTGCTGTACGTGCGAAAAACCTGAAACAGCGAAATTATTCCAACCTTATTGGGAGTTATAATATTATGTTCGAGGCGTTTGGGGTTGAAACACTAGGGCCATGAGGCATGGGGTCTGAGTGCCCACTTGGTTTTTCGAGATATCGCCGAGCGGTTAGTCGACTCATGTGACCAGAGGGCTGGCCTATTTTTTGCCAAATAATCTGCATCGCCATGCAACGTGGCAATGCTGCCAGTCTTTTGGGCATTTTTCCTGTTGACAGCGATGCGGACGAACATTTTGGTGCCCTATGATTCTTTTCCTTCTTTTTTTATATACATAATTATTATTAGTATAATATTTTTATGTCTGTTAGCTTATAATCAGATCTGTACTTGAAGGAGTAAGACACAGCAACAATAGAACGCGGAGATTGTTGAGATGTGATTGATTACTTCACAAAACAGGCAATCTGTATTAGCTTTGTTTAATACACTTTGGTTAAGTCTCCGAGAAACTCCAATGATAATTAATAATGAAATCAGAACAGCCATTAAAACAATAATGAATTTAATAAACGGTTCCAATGATAACTAAAACAGTAATAAATAATATATTGAAGGTACTTATTGCAGCAATGCCTATTTTATTTAAATATGTAAACTGTATCAAACGCTTTGCATAAAACTGTTTAACGTTGATGTGAACATAATTTACGGCATGATTACTCGGTCGAATAACATCGATATAAAACCGACAGTTTACTTAATGTGGAGTATTTTGTCCGCAGCCGAGAGTCTGATCGATTGACTCCATTGAGTGGAAAACTTTTCGCTTCGCTCGGCATTTTCTTATTTTTGTGTAGTTGTTGAGGTTGCTTTATCTGCGGGTAATAAACTTGTTATATTAATAACAGGCTCTTTTGGATAAGCCAATTTTAGTTCCAGTAAACATAGTGCTATTTCGTATTATTGAGTTTGCAGCCTTGGTAATGTAATTATGTTATAAGCTTAATGATCAATTAGGTATTATCCATAATGGGCGGTTTGAATAAATACTTTGTTAATATCAGGCAATTAGATAATTAATAATGCTTGCTGTCGCATATGTGTTGATTCGGTTGCGTTGTGGTCGCAGTTCTAACACCTATTAATAAATCTATTTTAGTATCCATATTATCGTAATTAGCACTCGGTCCATGAATTTTAGATGTGTCATATTAATTCAATACCTAACGCATTGGAAGAATGCTTACTGAAAATGTGAGTGTAAAGTGTTTGCGGTTGCCTGTCAACACACTTGCATGTTATTATGGATGCTCCAAGAATAGGTATCTCTTTCTAGGAACAAGTTTATAATAAGAAATCACTTTGAAACGTTAATGACGAAACATTTTATTCACGAAGAATTATTTATCATCCCAAATGGTAGCTTTAAGCCGAAAAAATACATGAATAATAGATACACAAGTAAATGTGAAGTAATAAATGAAATAAGTACTCAAAATGTAATCATGATTAAATCCATATGAAAGCTTTGCCCGGCCCGGGGCTACGTGCAACTAAATCAGGCTCGCGGTCAACCGCAGCGCGTGATAATATATACATTGACAGTTCTCTATGAAATGAATTTAATTCTATCCTGCGTTTGAGAGGTAATGGAATATTCCATGTATTTATTATCGGCTTGTTGTAGCTCGTTACGTGGAATTATTCAGTTTAATACATTCTGATTTGTTTGAAATATTGTTTGTTATGTTTGTGTAGGCTTTTGTAGTACACACACAATCGGTTTCATTTGTATTGTTTTATGTGCGGCTATATGCGTTCGTAGTGTTTTTTTTTTTTTGTTCTGTATTAATAAGAAATAATAGTAATTGATTACAATATAGCATTAAAGACATAAGAAACATAATATATTACGAGATAGATTGTGTTGTAACTAAGAATAGTATCAATTTGCAGTTTTATACAATTTCGTGGCACTTTCGTAGCAATGTTCATAGTAAAATTGTATGTTTTGCAGATTTTTTTTTTTACCTATTGCTTATTTTCTGTAAGTTTAGTACAACTGAATGCCTCATCTATAAATATATAGGCAACTGTTTTAAATTCTTTATGTAAATAGACAACATGTACTATACCAGTACATAAACTGTATACTCTTTTGTTGCAAATTATTACATCATCCATATACCTAAACAAGAACAAGGAACCGCATAAAGTGGCATCTGTAACAAACCTTCCCCATTATCTCGTGCGCTAGTGCGACATATTTCTGCCTACTTCCCTCCGTCGATACTTCGGCGACAGATAAGCCACATTTCCCATCCTCGGGTACAATACCAAACTTATTGCGGAAACTTTTTCGTCGCGCTCCGTCACCGATTGAAATCGGGAGTCATTTATTTGTCGACGAACTTGTTCTAAGTAGGAGCCAATTTTTCTCTCGGTAAAGATTCTCGGAAAAGTAAATGTAGCTAAGGAGCTGATGATGTTCGGTTTTATTAGGATAGTCAGTGTCTTGAGCATTTTGAATTAATAGCGAAATTTTTTGTTCAGTTATCCAGAAAATGTGCGATTTGGAGAAGGAATTGGTAAAAAATCTTTCCCTTTATATAAAACAGAGATAAAGTTTTCATCTAAAAAGCATCAAAATTAGTTCTAAGACTACCTCAGACAGACACAAGGCTAATATAAATTTTACAATGTTAACACTCGTAGGAGGCTTGGATTGTCCACCCTTATATAGGCAATACTTCAAACAACATGTTTAGAATCAAAAGAAGATATAGAAGAAACTTGTGGGTTCCAATGACACATTAGTATTCAGGTAGACCTTACCTTCCCATACGATAGAATCTTTGAGTCACCCCTAACACCAATGGAAATCCATATAACCAATTTGATGCTAATCTTCCCATAGTTTTTGCTCCAAACTTGTCACGATTATTCGCTAGCAGATAACACGCCCGCAGTCTGAACTAATCCTTAATGATTTAACACGGGCCTACCCTACGCACGCTCAAGTAACGTCATCAATCGTACGCAAGGGCATGGGGCGCGAAGGGCGCAGGGAAGCAGTGAGGGCCGAGTGGAACTAGTTTGAAGGACGTGTTTTAAATACCGAATAGATTGGATTGTTTTAAATCTTAAGGAGATTTTCGTATACAAGGAACCAAGCAAAACTATTCTCAAACCCAATAGCATTCAAAATGTTTTCAAAATAAAACCTTAAACTATTTATGTTGCAAATTATGGGTAATTTGTTTCACATTATCCAGATTGCATATGTATTAACAAAGAAATAAAATGGCTGTTCAATCAGGCGTCTTATTTTCTTCGCAAATTACTCCTATATATTTCAGGGCGGGCGTAGGGTTTACCTTGGCAATTTTACAATTTATTTTATTTCTCAAGATAGTTACTCAAAACAGTGAAACAATTATGTGATTATTTAGTCATGGCTGTTGTTGAATTGACCATTTTAGAGTTCCGTACCTCAAAAGGAGAAACGGAACCCTTATAAAATCACTTCGTTGTCCGTCTGTCTGTCCATCTGTCAAGACCCTTTTTCTCAGGAACCCAAATACTCAGAGCTGCAATCCCTTGAAGCAGTGATAAAATCAAACTTCTAAGTCAACACAATCAAAAGATACGGGTGTTTATGCCGCATATTTTGACACTCGCAAGGGAATCAAAACCTATAGGATACTTCCTGTTGACCTAGAATTATGAAATTTGGCAAGAAGCAATGTCATGTAGCAAAAGTAAAGGAAAAAATCCGAAAACCGTAAATTTGTAGTTACATACCTACAAATTTGTAGGGAACCGTCGGTGCGCGAGTACGACTAGCACTTGACCGGTTGTTTTTTTATTAACAATAAGTGCAGCCGTTAAACGCTCAGTGCAGTGCTGACTTCACCTGTTTCAGTTCCGTTACTTACATTAGCTCCACCATTATTGTAAACAGTGGCTGCCCTCCATGCATCACCAGCAGACAATGACACACCACCGGCCGCACTTACTACTGCCACTCCAGTCGCACCCTCATCAATTTGAACTCTGCTATCACTACAGGCGATGTGGCGAACTTAGAACAAATTGTATTAAATCGCTTTGTAATGACTACTGCGAACAGAGGTTGTTGGTTTATTGATGTAACGTCTTTGTGATCGACGTCTTTCACGTTTTTTGTTGAATTATCAACAGCTATTTCTGTTTGTTGCGATATGGTTATATAATGTAGAGAACTCTTTTGATTTCATGGTACTGTCGAGTAATGTATTTTTATCATATTGCTTACGATCATCGCCCCGCGATTTCACCCGCATAAGCTTCGATCTCATGGGAATATCGGGATAAAACTATCCTATGTCCTTTCCCGGGAGTCAAACTATCTCTATACCAAATTTAATATAAGCGATTTAGATGAAATTTTGTATGAAGATAGTTTCAGCGGTTTTTAAGCGAGAAGAGGTAACAAACAGACAGACTGACAGACACACTTTCGTATTTATAATGTTAGTATGGATTGTACACACTGCATTCGACATTTGAATAGAAATTTTGAATTGTGCTATTATAGACTGTTTTCCATATTACCAATCATAATAAACTTAACCCAATATTGAATAACGGTTATAGTCCCCAAGCGATTATATTAAATTGATATAGGTACACTATTTGTAGGCACAATAAATTAAAAGAGATATTACGTTACACAGAGGGCGACATGTTTACATAAACAAAGCCACAAAACGCTGTCAATGTTTACGTTCAGATGTGGTAAACAGAAAAATAAAGATATGTCGCGGTAAATAAGGTAATAACGATGTGTGTTTTTTAGAGAAAAAAAGGTTTGAGTTACAGTTACTGCTTTATTTGTCTTATTGCCGAGTGTTAGACGAAGGGTTTGAAACCAAGAGTATATGAAAATTGTACTTGGACTAGAACGTAATAACGTACTTATGCCCAAAAATGGGAAAAGGTGAGACTATAATTTGAAGTATATCATCATTCTCACTCCAATGTATTGGAGCTCGGTGCAGCATGTCTTCTTCTTCCATACCTCCTCTATTAGTCGTCATCTCAGAAGTCGCTCCCTTTCTAGCCGCATCGACTTTCTCACAGTCCACCCATCGTTTCTTTGGTATTCCCCTATTCTTGTAGCCACCCGTATTCATATGCGCAATTTGAAGTACATATTCCTATTATATTTTCCCCAGAACCTCATCGAATTTTTCTTTTCTATAACGTCATTTCTGTCGCCATCTCCGATCTAAAACTCGCTCCCAGTTCCCCGTGTAGCGTCTACAACATATCCTGTCAGGTTGAGAATGTACAATATGATATTCTATTAGACAGGCGAAAGGGAAATTGTCTGGCTTTACACCGTCATAAAGTGGGATCGTGTTTGGCACATGTTTTGATATAGCGCCATCTGCCGGCGGACACGGCGACTATAAACTAGTTTATGTTTGCACGTGCTTCGAGTCGAAACTATCAATTTATGTGGTGCATAGGATCGGTTGGCATATTTGATGTGACAATTTGTATGAATTTAGTAGATAATCAGATCGAAATGTAAAAGGTACCGACCGGTCCCAAAAACGCAATTTTTTTGCAACCATAATGCTAAAAACTGGAGAGAGCACCGGTATGTTATTTATTACGTGAATTGACTATTAACACGTTTACAATATTGTGTTGCACATTTGCGGGAAATAAGAATCTATTCGTGGATACTTTTTCGAGATACAATTTTCTCGTAAGCTACCTTTGTTTTTACATTGTTAAAATCGCACAAAATTGCTGATTTGCTAAATGTTAAAGGTAGAATAATTCATACTTCAATACTAATATTATAAATTTGAAAGTAACTCTGTTTGTGTGTGTGTTACCTTTTCACGCCTCAGCAACTGAACGGATTTCGATAAAAATATGGCAAGAAGATGGTAGATTGGCATCCTTGGGAAGGACTAGGTACTTTTTGTCCGGGTAGCACGTTCCTGTAGGATAACTTTCGACATCTACGCGGGTGAAACCGCGGGCCAAAGCTATAATAAAATATTTTCCTCCACGTACGCACGTGTATTATTCACTCAAAAACTTTATTAGTGTTTAATCCCAACTCAAATATAAAATACGTGGTCTGAAGTGCTCTACTTCAATAAAATCTCCAAGTCCGTGTCGAAGGCATTACGAGGGAGATTGAGAAAGTCAAAGCTTTTAGATGTTGTCAGTCTTCGTTAACATTGCGCCGAGCACGCGGCCGGCTTTAAGTTATAAGACGGAATTAACCAGGCGGTCCGACTTATTAAATAAGGAACTAAAAATAAAATGCAAAGAAAAATTAGTTTTCTTTTGAGTCACGTGCAACACGGAAATCTAATGAAAACTGTAGAATTTAAATTATCAACCTAACAGTTATATGTGCAGAAAGTAATTATTTAGGTACATGTCCTATGCGGTCTGTAGGTATTTATAAATATTTGTAAGGAAAATACTACCTTCAATAAAAAAAACTACAGAACATGTTGAATCAAGACTCGTTGTAGCGAAAAGCAATGTTTGTACAGCGATATTACGAGCAATTTTCTCTTAAAAAATTTCCAATATAGTTTCAGAAAATTCTGTTTCATCAAAGTTACAAAGTAAATAAGAACAAAATTGGCCAAATATTATATTAAATACACTACTTCAGATAAGTAGGTATCTACTAGAACTTTATAAGAGATAGAAATCTCGAATCTCAGCCATTTTCATGAAAATGTAAGAATATAGTTAGCGGAGCAGATTTTCTTTTACATTTTAGAATATAAACATTCTTTTCACTACATTCTTGAAATATAATTTCATCAAAAACGTTGCTAAGAATGTTGATTTTAACTGAAACGTTCGCTGTAAATTTAACGGGTTTAAGCGCTGTTATTTTAATTAAGAAGAGTTCTCATTGTGTATAGTATAATGTAGCGTTGAAGGCTGAGTGTAGCGCTGCACTCAGCAGCTGGAAGTTCTGACGACCATCGTAAAGTAGTGGAGGGCTGCATTTTGTATGCGACGTTTCAGCTCAAAAATGTTTAATGGGTAATTGTGTTCGCAAGTAGTCGTGGCGTGCACTCGGCGACGTGTACAAATGGGGCCACAGTATAGTCAGCACTCTGAGGGAAATGTCGGAAAAAGAAAATAGTTTGGAATATCGTAGAGAATTACTGATATCTACATGAGCAAATTTTGTTCATTATAGAGTTCTATTACTCTTGGATTTATGGGTCACTTGTTTTCATTTACCGGTGGCTGCAGTGAACCTTACGATAAAAGTATTCCTTTGCTTCATTTGTCATAATATAAAATCAATATATCTTTTATCTAGTCTCGATATCGTTAGATTAAAAGTGATACATCACTTTTAATCTAACGATATCGAGACTAGATAGTCATATGTGGTAGCAGCATCTTTTTAGTACACTAAAAAGATGCTGCTACCACATATGACTATTTAATAAATACTTCGAACACTAGAGCCAAGAATCAATAATGAACGTTCTTTTTCTCTGCCACAATGCGTACCTTCCTTAAAAGTTAATCTTCTTAGTCAGTGCAAAGTTAACTAGCATAGCACCTTTCTTACTTGCAGGTACTTGTGTGACCAAGTAGGTACAACAAGTAGGTGCTC
This sequence comes from Amphipoea lucens, assembly GCA_947508005.1. Taxonomy (NCBI): domain Eukaryota; kingdom Metazoa; phylum Arthropoda; class Insecta; order Lepidoptera; family Noctuidae; genus Amphipoea; species Amphipoea lucens. Next base: position 18,965,984 of record OX382377.1, on the reverse strand, counting down.
CGCTGTATCGAGAAGCTCTCATTACAAAGTAATTTAACTTCAGCTGTACAGCTTGTTTTCTGCGGAAAATACTTTGTAAACTGAAATGGTTTATTTTAGTAGATTTTTAAATGGACTTCATTTAGAATAGTATTTCAAAACTATCGTAAGTTATATTCATGTAAACAAGGAGTTCCTTGTTTATATGACTAGAACTTACGATAGTAGCAAGCGAGGCGGTCATTGCTCGTAACTACGAGCAATGACCGCCACGCTTACTCATTTTATGTTAGTGATTTGAGATTTTAAAGTCCAGCCGCTCTATCCAGTAAAAATCTCTCTGTGGAACCTCAGCTGAAGTGACCTATCAATAGTGGCCATCCCTAGCATAAGGTGCAATGACAGCTCACTTCACCTAAGTACTCACGGTGAGGTTTTCACAGAAATTTTCGGCTGTTGCTAGGGATTGACACTATTGCCAACTCACTTCATTTCAGTTTTTACAGTGAGGGTTTTACAGAATAGCTCTCGATTACCACACACAGGTTACTTCACAATGTATTCCATCACTCACCAAAATTCAATGGTAGTTTGAATGATTACATAACCTTGTGACCTAACGTAACCCAACTATATTCCAAGTTTGGCAAAAGGAAATACCTACCTACAAAAAACATATAAAATCACTTTATATCGCCTTTGTGGACTATTCAAAAGCTTTTGATAGAATCACCCATAGCTCAATTTTTTGCCCCGCAGAATCAAGACATAGACACCACTTACATTAACCTTCTAAAAAGTATTTACATGAACAGCACTGCAGCGATCAAGATCAGTTTCATGACAGGACCGTTCGTCCAGATAGAGAAAGGAGTTAAGCAAGGCGACCCGCTGTCTCCGAAACTATTCACAGCTGTGCTGGAGGAAGTCTTCCGAAAGCTGGTAGCGGGCTGGACGGAAAGGGGCATTATGGTCGGCTATAAGAGATTATCTAATCTCCGTTTCGCCGAGAATATTGTGCTCTTTTCGTCTTTAGCCTCCGAGTTGTCATAGATGCTAGACGATCTAGAGGTCGGACTTCAGATGACTAGATCAAGTTGATGACGAACAGCGCGCATCGCATGATCACTGTGGCGGGTGGGGAGGTTGAATACGTTGATGGGTATCTCTATCTTGGTCTAATAGTCTCTTTCCAGGCAAAACAAAACAAAGAAGTTGCGAGACGTATCGAAAATGCCTGGAAGAGCTATTGGGCTGTGAAAAACCTAAATGAAGGGTGATCTTCCTTTGTCCCTTAAGAGAAGACTCATTGACGTGTGCATACTTCCCATCCTCAAATTTGGTGATCAAACATAATCTTTGACAAATCAGCAAAGGTCCACGCTCGGGGTTTGCCAGAGGGCTATGGAAAGGAGTATTGTGGGTATCAAATTAACAGACAGGGTTAGGAATACGACCATCCGGTCCATCACAAAGATAACTGATGTCATTTGGAAAGCTGCCACGCTAAAATGGAACCGGGCTGGACACATTTGCCGCAAGTCAGACGAACAATGGGCAAAATAAAATAAACTTACGACCTAATGGGTTCCTCTTAATGGCAAGCCACATCGTGGCAGGCCCAGACGGAGATGGCGGGATGAGCTGGACTCCTTCAACAAGAATTGGTCCTTAGCAGCTTTAAACAGAGATAAGTGGAAAGAGAGTAGGGAGGCCTTTGCTCTACAGTGGGACATCACATATATATAAAATACCTAAATATTATAACATTAAATACGGGAGGAAAACACAATATAACCCGTTTTCAGTCGGGTAAGAGTGGAATGGCTTACTGTTTATTTTAAAACCATAAATGTGTCCAGTTTGAAATCGAGACATATTGGTTTGCGACCACCAAACCGATAGACACTTTATTTATTTAATGTCAAAATCGGACCAGCGAGCGGTTAAAGACAATAGAGAGAATGGATGTTCTCTAAGAAGAAAATCGCAATTTTCATTGGTTAGCTTTGAAACTTTTACATTCGAGTATAAAACTAGGTTATTTTAAGGAATTGTACCGAGTTGTTGCTGTTAATTATTATTAAAGTTGTGCTGATTTGAAACGAATGTTTTGATTAGCACCTTAGTCCCTGTTGATATAACCAGGCAGATGGTACCTGTTTTCTTAGCAAAATTGAAACTCAAGCTAACACAACTCAATATTCCGAGGCACTACAGAACTCTATACATATGTTGTTCCAGCCGCGATAGTTCCGTTCCGATATCCCACCTGCGAGCCCCCGGCGACTGACCGCTCTCCTACCATACCTACGTATTTTATTCCTGTTCCAATGTTTTGTGACGTAGCCATGCACCTGGTTGTTTTATGTATTTTGGGCGAAGATTTTTATAAAAAGGTATGATGTTATTAAATCAAAACAGAAAACTTCTAACTCCTTGAAATACGCCTCAGACAGGTAACAGAATTCAGAATTTACCGAAAACTTAGAGCAAATTAATATGCATGACGCGTCACTGCGGTTAACTAAATTGAAAACATTTTGCATTTCTTTGCCAAAAATAAAGTACCAAAGTACTGTGATAAGGGTAGAATTCTCAAACACAGCCAAACACGTTTCGCGACTACCCATCTAAATAAATAATATGTTTGAACTAAAATCGTTGCAAATGTGATGCTCACTGTGCATTGCGGCGTCTGAATGGATCTCATTTCGTCGCCGCTCTTATTAAACGGCATTCTATAGCGGTCTTTGCGTCTTTGTCGCTATAAATCGTGATTTACGTGACTTTTGTAAGGGTTCGTTGTTAGTCAATTTTTATATAATGTTTGTAAATGTGTACTGTTTCTAAATGAGTTTTTCTTTCTTGAATTTGAAGGCGACAAAAAGCCTTGTGGAGAAGCATTTCAAGATTATTATTATGAATAGAGCGAGCTAAAAGATTGCTCTCTGTTTTGACAATGCCTCATTCTGTACCTACCATAGTTACGTGTGTAAAATAATACATAAAATACCTACGTCAAAAACGGATGAAAACAAACATAAAAGCATACAATGATAAAATTCTCTATTAGATCGACGAACAAAAAGAACATGAATATGCATCCGATGATCTACGTCACTGAGTTGGACACGTCGCCGCGTCGTGCATATACTCGTACACTCGCAGAAGCTATGATCACAGCGCAGTCACACATAACACGGTGACTCGTGAACTAAACTGACGCGAATTCGTGTGAGTTGCGACAGGGTTGCGGAAAGTTTCTGGTGTATGTATGTCGCAATACACATACTACTCTATACGTTGTGTTTTTACACTGTGTGTTTGCATGATAACACAATTATATGGCATGTGCGAATGTTGAAATTCGCATCTTGAGTGTGACTGATGACTTGCAATGATTGTGAATTTATTTTTGAAAATGATCAAAATATAGTCGCAATTTAATTCCAAGCGACAGTCAATGTCAATTACACGTAGGTATTTTTGACAGATGAGACTGAGATTAGAATTCGAACGTTCTTTAAACTACGGGGATTGCCCCTCTGTTGTTGTAATTCTTCTATTCCGTCATTTCAATTATGAAGTCAATTAATTACCTTTCCAAATTGTGACGTGTGTGTGTTTGAAAACAACATAGAATCATTCAAACAAAAGGCAATTTTGAACAAATCCATCACAAAAATTGTTGCCAAGGTATGGCATCCTGCAAAATATTCTGGCAGAGCATTCCAAAGCACCTATGAGTTACAAAATGGCGAAGCGAACGGAATTAAAGCTTGTTTTGAACGTTCGCAAACAACGCCGACAAACATCGCAACTATTTTTATTATTTCCCTTTTTTGTTTCGTGTGTGCTTATGCCTGTATCAATGCACGAATTTTTATGCGAATATTTTGTTTTTATCCGAAGAGTTTTTAATTCAATGTATGTTGTATAAAGTCTGTAACAAAGGATTTACTTATCATTTTGCAATGGAAAATATGTTTTTGTTACAAGAAATACTGCTCTTACCTACAATATTTATATTTGTTTTACAATTCTTATGAAGTTTCGAACGAAATTGTTTTTTTTATAACAACACACAAGCTTTGCAAATTATATCTGTGTGTTGAAAATGTTATCATTCAATTGAAACGAGTTACTTTGAATTCCAACGTAATAGGCGCCCAATCATAAATAAAAGTTACAGTTTCTTTTGTTGACCTAAGCTAGTAGGCAGGTATAAAAAAGAAGCAGATTATAGACCAAACCAATAAATATAATTTTGGTATATTTGTGCCCTTTCATTTTACAAGCTTTTATTTAACTTGCAATGTAACTATGTTTGTTCGGGTGGACTCTTGCAACTCAATTTTGAAGCAGATAATATCTTCAACCGATTGAGCTGAAATTTTGTATGGGTATCAAATGAAAGGGCTTGCTGAGAATAACTCGAAAAATAAAGTGACGTCACTCTTAATCCAAAGTGGCGGCTTCTAAAGATGGTGGACTAAGTTGTTTATTCTTTCCTACAATATGGGTATCAAATGAAAGGACTTGCTGAGAATACGAATGCGAGTTAAACTCAAAAAAAAAAACGTGTGAACGAAATAGTAAAAAAAAAAAAATTTCGATGCTACATTTTAGTTTGTGTATAGTTTTAGTTAAGTTAGGTTTTAATTTTGTTATTTTTGTTAATTAAGGAGATATTATTATGAAAAAAAAAGTTAAGAATAAAAACTTTTTAAAAACAAGCTTTTAGTTAAATGCGCTAAAAAGAATAAAATAAACTTTTCCTTTAAAACTTTTACTATCAATTGTAACGTCATTATAGAATTTATATGATATAAAAGCTTGTCGCTTACCTGTGTAGATAAACAAGTAAATTGAATAACTTGATCAAATTTTAATTTTTTAAATTTTGAAACTGATTAAATACGAGTAGGTACTTAAATCTCGCGACAAGCTTTTTTATCATACTAGCTGCGCCCCGCGGTTTTACCCGCATAAGTCTCGATCCCGTGGGAATATCGGGATAAAAAGTACCCTATGTCCTTTCCCGGGACTCAAGCTATCTCTAACCCAAATTTCATCAAAATTGGTCCAGCCGTTTGAGCATGAAGAAGTAACAAACATATAAACACACACACACACACACTCACAAACTTTCGCCTTTATAATATTAGTGTGATTAGTGTGATAAATTGTGTAATGACGTTATAAGTTGATACTAAAAGTTTTAAAGTAAAAGTATATATTATTATTTTTAGTGCATTTAACTAAAAGCTTGTTTTTAAAAAGTTTTTTACTTTTAATTTGTTCTCGTACGGTTTCTGACTCAGTACATTAATAATCCTAAACTAGACTCATTTATGGATAACACCTTTTTCTTTACTCCATAGTTCGACACCAACATAATGCGAGCACAATAACTCAAAAACCCAACCGATCCATTAAGTACTCGATACACAACACATTTTCTTTCTGACCGTTCTAAAATCAGTGTCGTTCGTTCTGCCACGCGGGTCCACATTGTGCGCTATCGCCCCGACTTTTGTCGCGCGACACAAAGCCGCCCGTCTGGCACCAACATTAGCTATTGTGACCCCTTTCATAAAGCCGCCGTAAGAATTATTGTGTGTGGCGTGTGATTGTTCTTTGAACGACATATTTTTCAAATTGAAACTGAGTTTAGAATGTGTTACTATCAGTAAAGCTACGGTTTCTTAGTAGAGTGGTGACTGCCACATAGTGTCCGCAGGTTACCGGTGAGTGACGTCACTGAAACGTTATTTAGTTGGTGTGTTTTCCTAGAGAGCGTTTTTGACACCGTACAGTCAAACCCCGCCGCCTAAAGATTTAAATCGCTGAATTAAATTTTAAAGATTTAATTGACGGCAGTCACTGCGGCCGGTATGCGCGATCACCGCAAGTCACAAATGATAAACTAGGACCATCGAAGTAAAATAAATGTACAAGTTATTACTACAATAAAACCATGGTCAGCAAGGCGACCAGTCACCACAAGCAGCACCCGTTCACGAGCATAACGCAAAGATCAGCCATTACCCCCCTCGCCATATTTGAGGGAAGGAGGCAACCCGACCCCCGACGCTACCGCAAGCAGTGACATCTAAGGGAGCATGAAGCACTTTCTGCCGGTTGCTCAAGCAAGAATAATATGAGCATTAGTAGAGGTCGCTAGCTGACCACATACTGCAATCAACTCATTAAAAAACATTGAAATGAGTAGATTATGTCAATAATAAATTAAAATACAATTAAACTGAATTGACTAAAACTCTCAACGAAAAAAAAACAATTATATGAACTCATATAACGTGTCAGTAAGTTAATTCTGGAGTTTACTTTCACATTCACAATATCTAGCTATATCCATATTTACTGTAGTTTCTCCCAATACTGCCATTTTATTTTCCAAAAACTCTTTTCGACTTTTAATTTAAATTGCGGTGTTACAGAAAACACCGCAATTTAAATGAATGTGTCCCCGGAGTGTGAGCACACTGATCGCGGTGCTAAGAGTCAAACGGATGGGCAATGGCGTCAATCTGCGTGCATACAGTGAAACATTGCTTGTCACATATGTATATGGAAAAATTTCCTCTTACTCTGAATCATCATCATCATCATCAGCCTATAATGTTCCCACTGCTGGGACACAGGCCTCCTCTCTGTGAGAGGGAGTGGGCCGTAATCTACCACGCGGGCCCAGTGCGGGTTGGTAGATGTCACATGTCTTTGAATTTTTGGTTCTAGGACTTGCCGGTTTCCTCACGATGTTTTCCTTCACCGTTTTGAGAGCAGTGGTGATGAAATAATTTACACAAAGTAAAGCGCCGGTCTGGGTTCGAACCTACGACCTACAAATCGTAAGTCGCGGCCGATACCACTGGGCCACCACTGCTCTGAATAGTAAGAGGAAATAAACATTAGTTCAAACTTTACGACGAACTTGAAATAGACGATAAAAGATGAAGATTTTGCAATGTTTAAGTATTTTCTGTTAAGCAGAAATTGCTTACCATGCTCGACTATAGGGCCTCCTGGTGACTTCAGACTAATGATTCTAAATATCTAAGCGATTCTTTTCTTCCCCGTCATATTCCAGTTGTTAAACCTGCAGTTTGGGCGAAGCAAGTATCTTTTAGCTGCTTAACTTAACGTTATCCTTCATACCAACAAATCGTAAATATTAACTTGAAAGTGAAAATAAGTTTGTTATAAAATCAAATTAAACTCATAAATCGCGGTAAAGTATTACTTATAGCCGAAGTTTATCAATATCCAGTGTAAACTTTTAACTGTCCATTAAAATATATTTATAACTTAGGTATATTTTGTTCAAGCTACTTATTAAATTACCTATGATAATTATGTTGGTGCCTGAAGATGGACGGCTGCCGAGGCCGACCTAGAAAGATATGGCGAGATGACCTGGACGCGTACCGCGAGGTTTAAGGTGGCGCGGAGTAAAACTTCCTGGAAGAATTTGGGAAGGCTTTTGTTCAGGGTTGGGACAGAACAGGCTTACAAAAAATATCTTAATACGTATGTTCCTTAATCTGTCGAGCTCCACTAATGAGATACAATTGATTTTCGATTGTTTCGTCGCCAATAGGCGACGTGCGGTGCTGGATCGGTTAATATATTCTCTGTTTATGAGTTATTGGACTTATGAACCTTTGATATCGATTTCTTGGTCTCGGTATTATACAAGGTGTGATTGAAACAACTGGGAGTAATCTTGTTTTTTTCGCGATTTGTGTGTTGGTCCCGTAGTAAAAGTAGTTTCCTAATAATGAAATTTAGAAGTTCTCCATTATTTAAATTACATTCTAAATTAATCAACGACGTTAATACTATTAATTTATTATGATGCTGTAAAAAGATGCAGCTTTTCAGTTGATATTAAAACATTTATTTCATCAGCAAAGTGCTTTATCTTCTTCAGAGCAACTCAAACACAAAAACCAGCACAAAAAAAAATTCAAAAGCCTGCACATAATATTTAAAAACTCATGCATTGTCGAAGTCTCCTTTATTATTGAACCGAGTGGTATACAATACTTTACGGTACTATCATCCGCACGTATATGTTAACAATTTGACATTGACAGAACCTTTATGTCCTAGCTTTAAGGGTGATTTTCGGAGTTCAAGTTTTATATCTGACTGTACATCTAGGTTTATATCGAGTGCTATTGAAATGCCTCCACTCGTGAACCACGGTACATCGCTAGTCTCATTTGCATTGTAGGAAATTGAATTTTTTCGTGCGCCGGGTTGTGACCTTTTGTGGTGGAAAACTGTTCATACATACGTACATACAAGTAGATAGGTGTATATTACATATTTTAGGGGTCTGATGTAGGCTGTGGTCTCAGAAACTATTGCGTTATTGTGGTTACATATTTGGTTTTGGTTTTATGAAAATTAATACAAAATCAAAATATTTTATTTCACATAAACCTACATGCGCACTTATAAATAAATATTTATTTATTTTTGATAAATAATTGGCTTTTTACTATGTTTTCAAATTACAGTATTAACAGGTATGGGAGGACAGCGTAGGCCTGTCAACAACTACCAGGTAGGTACTTAGTAAAATAAAAAGTGGTCTACAGATCTACAGTCTACAAGGGCTGCAAAGTCCTCACGTTTACAAAATATAAAAGAATCTATCAAAAAGAAAAATCAAGTATAAAAACCTACCACCACTCACCATCGCCATTACAACCACTAATAAAGAGTTGAAATTAGAATTGTCTGTATATAAATAAAAAAATGATGTCAAAGAAGTATGTAAAAAATAAATAAAAAATAACCATCGTAATTTGGAAGCAGTTAATGGACATCTACATAGTTCTGTCGTTAATGAGGTGCCGGGGAAGCCACATGTGCAGAAGGAAATATTACCAAACTACCTTGTCTTCAACGTAGTCTTTAATCTTATGCTTTTTTGATAAGGACACGTTTAATGAGGGTTTCAAACTTTCCATCGCTAAGTTCTGTAACCGACTTCGGCAACTTGTTATAAAAGTGGATACTGCTTATAAGAAATGGAAAGCCTTGCTAGTTGTAGTTAATTAAAATCTAGGTATGAGCCAAATATTAATCAGCAAGTATGACTGTTAGCGACGCAATAAAACAATAACATTATCAATTATAAAAGGGAGTGCGCGGGGTCAGAGCGGGTTGAAGTGCGGGTCCCGGACCGCCATTTTATTTTGCAATGACACAGTGCCACATGGACTTATTATATTACCTGTTGTAGGTAATATAATAAGGGTAATACTTTCAATATTGAATGTATTAAGCTGTAGGCGTTCTTAAATACATCAAATAATTAAACGCTTTGTTGAAGTATCAAAATTAAAGCCGACACGCGTGTACATTTACTAACAAATTAATCGACCGAACTAGCTTCCGCATGGCCTTTACTTCAAAGAAAGTTGCCCCTTCAATTATTCCGCTACACAATACAGCTACGGCGTAGCGTGACCGTAGCATCGTAGAGGCGTAGGCTGCTACGAGCCGAATGGTTGAAATGAATAAACAAATTCGATATCTACATACACGATGACGACGTTTAAGGCTTTATAGTCGTTATAAGTTAACTGCCGACTTAATGCGAGGTTAAACGTAAGGTTGAGTGCGGTAGGTGCGTTGAAGTGCTGCCGAGGTTTTATATATAATGTGGGATGTAGGCCTCGTTTCCTTGATATTATGTTATGGTTTATACTTTTATGACTCGTCTCCTGAAGTCTTCACTTGATATGAAGCTTTGATTGCCATGATTTTTTAAAATGATTCTTTCTGTCTCTTACCGCACACACCTTCACGCCTGTATTCCCCGAAGGGTTAGGCAGAGGTGTTATATACTTTTTATTTATTTGGAACTCTTGTGTCGTGCACGAGGCGTATTACCAGTGATTGCAATAATTTATAGTAATGTTAAGTATTGTTATAACTCAAGTTTCTTCTCGCACGTTATACTCTACATACTTGGCGAATGAGAGCTAGACAGAAAAATGTGTAACATTTTCACCGTCACGACACTTTGTTACACTTTTTTTTTAAATTAATTATTTGATCTAATCTTATATTTTGCTCATGGTTTGGTCATGTTTACAAGCTCTAGTGTTCACGCCCTGCTGTCCGAAGAAGAATCACCAGAACATATCACATCATCCGACAGAATACGACGTCGTCTTGGAGTGCCTTCGATGACCACTGGAGTCCGCATTCACACTGGTCATCCAAGGCATTCATAGGACGCGTCGCACTGGCACGGGTCTGAACTTTGGAAACTTGGAAGGAGTTCATATGCTGTTTGTTGATGACCTGACACCTCGTGACACTTTTCCCCTCGCTTCACCTGTTTCTCAACTTTGTGTAATCGTCCTCATAATTGCTTTACCACCCTAAGGTTGAATGTCACTTCCACGGTATGAAACGTCAAGGTCTATTTTTAGGGGTGACAATTAGATGTTTTCAACCTTAATGAGGTTTTTCACTGGGAATTGATGGTAAAGCACTTACGAGGTCTGAGGAACTTATGATTTCGCAAGTCCGTCTGCCATAGTGTTCATCGCACGGGTTCGTCTGTCCGACCATCAGCCGCTTCATCCGACCGGTCATGTTTACAAGCTCTAGTGTTCAAGCCCTGCTGTCCGAAGAGGAACCAACAGAACATATTACATCATCCGATAGAATGCGACGTCGTCTTGGAGTGCATTCGATGACCAATGGAGTCCGAGTTCACACTGGCCATCCAATGTATTCGCAAGACGCGTCACACTACTCCGGGTCTGCTGATGAAGAGCTTCCTGATCTGCTGCTGAACTGGATCTTAGACGAAGTCACTTCGCTGCTGGTTGGCGACATGAAACCCCTCACAGCACCGCTGCACCGACGGTTTTTACCTGTTTCACTACTTTGTACAGTCAACCTCGTTAGTGTACTTTTGACAAAAATCGCAGTAAATTGGAACTATCCAACTGCCACATAGACAAATAGACCTTGTCGTTTTATGACGTGAAAGTGACATTCATCCAGAAGGATAAAAAAAAAAATAATAATAATAAATAGTCCTGAATATACTCGTATATACTTCTCAGGACTATTTATGAAGTTTTGTTTTATGTTATTACTTAGTTGATTAATGACTCTAAGCTAACGGTCAGTAGTTACCATTGGCTATGAACATCGGCAGTACCTCCCGAAAGCATGCAATGTGTTGCATCTCAGAGACAATGCTGAAATATCTCGATATGCCTGTAATTGTTGAGTTGATGTTTGTTTTAATTTATACAATTTTAAAGTACCTTTTATATTTAAGTAATTGTAATATTTAGGCTCGAAATATCTCTATAATGAAACGTGAAACTCATGTGGATTAAACAAACATGATTGATCTCATAAATGCTAATGGATAAAGAAACTCTATATAATTAAGAAAATAATACTATACTGACGTTAATAAACGAGTGTGAATAATGTATGTTTAAAAATAATCGCTTTTGAATTAAGTTTCTGAATGGTACTTTAATAAATCTTATCAATGATATATTGCTTGCTGTCAACTGAAAATGTTTTAATTAAGAAAATAATGTAAATTTATTTAAATTAAATTGTGTAGCAAACTGTATTTTTATCTTAAGGCACTGCATCTACCTAATATACTAATACATTTACACAATGTTTCTATAAGACCATGTTTTACATTCTATTCATGTAGCCTCTACAAAAGATGTTTTTTTATAAGATTACTATCAGTTTCCAGCGACTTTGTCTGCGTGTATATTGTATTTCATCATGTTTCTGTACAAATGTTAAGGATGGAAAATAGCCTATGTCCTTCTCCAGGTCCCAGGCTACGAGTCGGTCAAATTGCACATCGATCGGTTCAGTGATTTAGTGGCGTGAAAAGGTTACAGACAGACATAATTACTTTTTCATTAGTAATATTAGTATGGATTTGTATAGATATAACTTAAAAAAGTGATCGCTAATTGCGTACAGCCATAAGGCCGAAACAACTTAGTTTTGTTGACTAATGTTCGTCTTGTGCGTACGAATACATCGAATACATATGACATCTACCAACCCGCACTGGGCCCGCGTGGTCGATTACGGCCCACTCCCTCACACTGAGAAGGGTCTGTGTCCCAGCAGAGGGAACATTAGGTCGTTAGGCTGATTATGCAAACCACACTCATGTTTAAATCTCACTGTTCGTAACGTTGAAAACAAATGCAGTTTGAAACTGCCAAGTAATCCCAAGATTAATTATATATGAAGTATGGTATTATAGGTACTTACTGATCATCACTGTGTGAACGGGGTCTAAATGTACGTATGCTATAATAAATAATAAAACTGTGTACCTTTAACATAATTTTCGTTTAACACTTTATTCCCCGTGTCTCTTCGTTGGGGTATCTGATCGCAGCAGTCACGAATGTTCGCATGATTCCCTCACTTAGTTGTAACGTACACAATATCGATACAATCGTTACGTGTGGACCTGGCTTTATTATGGTAATTGACGCGTGTGACGTAAGAAATTGATTCAGAAGTAATATTGATGATAACATGGTGCATTAGTTAGTTATGGTAGAGTTGGTAATTGAGTTTTTTCATAACTATCGATTTGGCTTTTAACAAACTAACTATTTAAATAAACCGAGTTGGTAAAACCGAGGGTCGCGGAGAACAGTGGAGGCCTTTGCCCTGCAGTGGGACAACAGGCTAAAAATAATAAATAAATAAATAATAAGAAATTTGTTTATAGTGCTTAAACACGTATTTTGTTTACTTTTAAATTATAGATGTCGTACAATGTAATCTATAGAGATAGAAAGAAGCTACTCTATTTCCGAATAAAATTGGTCTTTGGCGTTATCATAAATTGACGTGAATTTTATGTGTAATTTCAATATTAGACTAACATTAATTAATAGAGTACTTAAGTCACACGTATCGTATACTATGTTACAGCTCGTGTGAACTAAACGCGCACTTAAGTCACGCTTTCCTGTGTAACAATGGACTAATTAAGTCACAAATAAGCGTGACTTAAGTACGAGTTTAGGTCACACGGTGCTACAAAATCTATAATTTTGTTACATTTTTCTATTTGTTATTAATATTATGTAGAATAAGTTAAACAAGTCCATAAAAAAATACTTTTTCCAAAAAATATTATAAGGTAAAGTGTTCCTTATGAATTATTTGTCTTTTGGTTAAACCCTAGAAAAATAAATTGTTTTAATTGCGGTATTACTTGTAAGTAACAATTAATATGAGCGTCAAAATGCTCCCCACGCGCCCACCGACGCCGCGACGTCACACGGAGTAGCGCCCACTCTAGGGTTAGGGTGAAGGTCGCTAACTCGGTTGTTATGTTGTTCATTTTTAAATGAGCAATGTTACTTGTGTTATTAGTATTTATTTACGTATGTTGAATGATTTCAAACACAATGTGGATTGCTTATGAATATGAAACAATATATATGTTACAGTCATAGTGATTAAATAGCTATTATACATAATGACTGGTCATTATATATAATAGCAAAATTGACTAGACAATGTGGTAAATTAATCACTTTATCCGGATATTATTCATAATAGCGGGTCAAAGTTGGCCAAAGTAATAAATACGGTCTAACTGACTTGTTACCCCTCTCGCTCTTCAATAAATTTTGTTTTATGGCTAGTGAGCTTTAAATTGACTTTATAATTTAAAGTTAAATAACTTTATAATGAGTATGTTAATTAACGTAGAACTATTATCTATGACAATGTTATTTTAATTCTTAAAATAAACATTATAATTATTACTTTCAAATATTGCTACACATATAGTTAGGTATGCTTAAGGCAAATTTAAATATAATTTTATAATCTTTACCTATACCTACTTCTTTTATTACATTATCCAAGTCTTCGAAGATATTATATAAAATTGCTAGTTAATGTGATTAATTCTGTGTCAATTATCACTTTATCTAAATTGAGTAGACATTATAAATAATGGCTAGATAATATACGAGTATATAATATCCGGATTTATTACTTTGGCTGTAACATACTTATATATAAAATGTTTAGATTAACTAAAAATTTAATTAAACCAAATTATTTCCCGGATATTTGTAAAGACTCATTGCAGGTAATAATGTTAATTCCAAATAAATACTTACTTATTTAAAAATCCAATATAAAATACCATAAAGTATACTCACGTGAGAGTGTATACTTACGTGAAAAGGCGCGCGCTGAGCAAAATGCTGCCACACAACACCTGATGGTGACCTTCTCCTCCTGCAGCCCTTATGCACTGATCGAGTTCAACGTTTCGTACGGGTCGACGACGAAAATAGAGGCAGTTACTAAAAATCTGAACTTAACGTGCAAATATTTTACAAAACATTGAGTTTTTTTTTTGCCGACGGCGGCAATACTCATAAGAGTGTACTCTAGGGCTAATCATGTGATTCCGGCTGGCAGGACTATAAACACGTAGGTACAACATTTTTCAACTTGGTCTGGTTTTGGTGGTTCTTAGTGCCAAAAATATTTATATAGACGACGGTCCCGATAGACTGTGAACCTGTATGAATTCATTTTTATAAGCCCATCGACTACTCGAATCAATAGATTGTTTTGTACAGCCTACTAGCTTTTGTCCGCGGCTTCGTCTGCGTGAAGTTCGGAAATTGTCCCACGAGAAGGTACTACCAGAATGAAAAGTCTAACCCAGGTCTTGATCTCCTTGTTTGTCAAATTTCTCTAAATCTTTTCAGCCGCTAATGCGTGGATAGGTAACAAACAGACAGTATTACTTTCGCATAGAGGTATGAGGAACAGGGTTGAATGTACACTCATTCTCCATAGTGCAGGGAGGATCCTCCGACCAGACGAGTGTCGTAGGTATCTGGTGGGTAAGTGCCCGACGTTTGATGTCGGGACGTTGTATAATCATGTTAGTCGCGCGGTAAACTCTGCTTACGCGATGCAGGATTTTGCGTGACGTCAGTGTGGTGCGTAGTTCACATGTAGCGATACAGATGCCACCATATTCGTATTTGGAATATTAGTATGAATACCCTAAGCTGTCTCCACGTATAACCTAGAAATATCGTCTTCCAATAAATACTTAATGCTCTGACGACCTGATTCGTTCGAGAGGCTTATTATACTCGTACTAAGGATGTGCTCATTTATTCACTGTATGTACGACTGCACCTTAGATAAGTTACATCTTCAAACGATAACATATAATAGCACGCCTGCGGTCCCCAAAGGGGTAGGTAGATGTGGGTAGCACACTGAAACGCCAGTTACGTTCAAGTTCCATGTCATAGAAGGCAAGCCGCTAAAGTCAGGATACGCTTGCCAGAAACACACACACTAAAGTATGCAAGTAGCGTATATGCCATTATTTATTTATATAAACTTTATTTTATACCAAAACAATACATTACAAAAATAAATTAAACACTACAAAACATGCAATGTGCACGACCTTATTGCGTTCTGTAATCTCTTCCAGGCAAGCTTGGAATGGACAGTGAATGTCCTGACGTAAAATGGGGTTGTGTTTGCCGCGAATACTAATATAATGATATACAATAATAGATACATACATACTAAATATATAAACAACAAAAATAAACGATGACTATAGATTATTACAGCTACGAGAACAAGACGACAACACAAACAGAGTACGAGTCTTAAACACAAGTACCTAGGTAACGATTGCGTGCGTTTTATTAGGACTGGCAATGCATTCAACAAACAACAACAACATTCGGCCTGGAAAAGGATTTGTCGTTTGTTGTTTACTTGTTGTTTTTTTTTGGATTTGCCAGTACTTATATAAATATCAATATTTGCGATCCCTATCTGGTCACAGACAGAAAGTTTACTATAACAGTTTGTCGATACATAAAATGCACCCCGCGGGAACACTGGAAGGATCTTAAAATCAACGAAGTTATTTGTTTATCAAATTGAGTACGAGCTACCCTTTGACAGTTGTATGCTATTAATAAAAAATAATATAACACTGTACCAAATAAACGTATGTACATTGATGGTTTATTAAATTGATTTTCTATTGTTTCGTCGCCGAACGGCAAATCGTGCCGCTTGACCGGTTAACTCAATTCGCAGACGATTGCCAGCATTTTACACCTACCCATACTAACAACGGCCCAATTATTGTACAATAAGAGTTTCACAACTACACTTAATTACGAAAAACTATGACAAAACAGTATATAAATACATCTTGACCCGTACAAGTAGGTCGTGAAGCCTCGCAAGTGTTCATATACATAGTCGAGTAACTGAAGAGTATGGAAGGAGTTTTGTTAAAAAAAAATAAAATAATGTCAGTATGGAAACGGCATGTAAAATAGTAATTCTATAGAATGATCAACATAACGTTAATGTCAGGTTACGATCCAGACTCCAGCCTGCTATTGAGAAAATCCTGATGATACAACCCTGTAAAACTTTGCCCGACTTGGGAATCAAACCTCGAACCCCATGCTGCTACTTGTAGCGCGTATAGGCGCGTAAGATACGTAAACACACGTCATGCGTTTTATAACACAATTACATTTTACGAACTTTCACATCCTCTCCATCATACTTCCTGATTGCGTTACCGATAATAATGTACTCTGAAATAACTCGCTTTGCCGCCACCCTCGCGCATGATAACACAATGTGTACATACCATTAGGGGCATGTAGTACATGCTGACAGTTTCCATGAGCTTCAGCGATTTGTATTGACATGTGTTTCAACGAAGTTAGCGAAGAATTAGCGAGACTATATGCTATCCATTTTAAACCTGAACACATGGGAGTAATTCGTAAACAAGTGATGCTCCTTTTCATAAAACAGAGAACAATGTCATTACAGGCACTTGTAGTGCAAGTACATTATATTGAAGGAAATGTACTATCTTATCATATTAGATTAATGCTAAAATTAACTACTCCGAACATACAATAATATAACAGACGGTGACCCCCTAACTAGGCATTTGCCTGTGTCTTGGGAGTCAGAGTTGCGACATCAAAGTGTGGAACATTGTGATTATTGCAAGACAGGGAAAAATTAACCAAACTAGTCCCACAATTGGCCGTGTTCTGCAAAAAACCCATTCTTTATTCGATGTTTCCTAGTACGCACGCAATATCTTTCACCTAGATTTACTTTCTTATCGACCAGCGCCCTCGGTCAGCGAAGGCAAGCCTACAGTCTTGAGTTATGGGGTTTTTATTCACTGAACTTTAATCCCTAACCCCTGTAACAAAAGGTTGATATTGCAGGGGAAGCGTGATAACATTTTAGCCTAATGGTGAGTCTAGGTTGTTATGTAAAAAGGTATTATAGTGTTGAAGGTGTGTCGACTAGTGTTGTGGTGTCAGCGGGACATGTTATGAAGGGAGGCCTAGTTTGTGATACTTTAAGGGCTGTGAGTGTTGTTATAAGTAATAATATTGGTTAGGAAAATCAGAGTTTATTCGTTATATTTACATCATAACACGTGTTATAGTGTGTGTCGGTAGTGCATATGTGTAAATGTGTGCGTGTACTTACGTTGGCGTCGCTCCGGCCGCGTAGCATGTAAGTTAGTTTTTAAGGCAGACTCTCCTACCGTGTTCATTCGACAACATGTACTAAAAGTTCATTTTTTTTTATTTTTATCATCTGAAAAGTTGTTTCTTTAAGAAATCTCTCCAATAACCCAAATAATCATAATTCAGGCCTAACTTCTCTGAAGTAACTATTATACTCTGTCAGAACCATGGTTTTAGTCTATTTTTAACTTAGATTTAATTTTAATATTTAGTCTGGCAAAAAGTCGTGCATAATCCACGAGAACCTACTGCAGACAAATTGCTTTGCAGTTTGGCAGGTGTTATGTTAAAATAAAACTGTAACATTATGGATTAAATAAATAAATAAAAAAAACCGTTTAATGAAGTTTTACTTCAGAATCAAGTAAATAAAGGTTTTGTTGAATTTTAACAAATTTACTGATAGTCCCTGTCGTTTGAGCATCGTCGTAGATAATATTTGTTTATTGTCTTTAAACCTTTTGTTTGAAATGATTATCCTGAGTATTTATGCAATTATGTTACTTTTGCACATATAATACAATAATAAATTACAAATTCAAATTACTTTAAAATACGGGGTAAAAATTAAACATGCCATTCGGACAGTGTTAGCACTTTTTTTTTCAAATACTTTGTCCTTCGAGTAAGGCTAATCACTACCATACGCATGCATGCATTGACGGGGGGTTACGGACATCAGCCCATATTACCTATTGGAGCTAATCACTTTGCTACTATATATATACATAGTAATAATTGCGAAACCCGACAGTTTAACTCGCTTCATCAACTACATAAACAATTCATCCATGTTACAAGTACCTACTTACTAATTTTATTCTGAGAATTTAATAGAAAGGAAATCATCATGCAATTCACTTACTTGTACGTGCCTGAGCTATGATTGATGAGCGCGACCGTGTGAACGAATGACATGCGGCCGAGAGTGAACGAATGACACGAAGGAACTTGCGCTGTTATCGAAAGGAATGACACGGCACAAGATTCTTCTTGTTACAAGTTTGATTGGTTCCAAGTTTTGGGTGTTTGTATTGGTGAAAGATTTAATTAATATAAGCTCGGGGGAATGGCGACGTGTACAGAAACACACATACACTCCCTCTTCCCATGAGGGTAGGCAGGAACTGTAGAAAATAAAATAAAAGTGATAAAAAAACAAGAAATCTACAAGTACAATTTGGGGTCATCAATGCTGCTGTGGGTAGATACAAAAACATTTTTGAAGTTGCATCTTTTGTAAAGTCTAACCCCCAGCCCTTTCCACGACAATCTGTCATTTTTCCGCGCAACAGACGTGACAATACTCAAATTTGCGTCCACTCGGCAAAAATTGCCCTCATGGGGAAAAGCTTTTATTGTATGGCCCCGAAAATATACAACAAAATACCACAGTCATATAAAGCCATGACAACAAAACAAATTAAAAATAAGATTCGAAATCTACTAAAGAAAAATGTTATGTAAACGCATGTTTCACAAATAAATTAAATTTATCTTTAGATTTTGAGGTAATCGTAGATTCTGTACCAAATTCGTGCCATTGTCTTTTTGTTTCGACTGTATCCACAGGTAGCTAAAACAAAAGATGTTTGTCTAATTTTGACAGTCAACTTTTAATTGGTCAACTGGACCCACCAGTTGACCAATAAAAATATAGAAAATTTTTGCTTTGGTCAACTAGACCCGCGGGTCCAGTTCGAGTGGGTCCAGTTGATCAAAGACTCACGTAGCTGTATGAAAATGCTTGAAACTAAAACAAACAATAAATAAATATTTTTATTTTATTCACGTAGACAAGCTCAATGCTGATGATCAGATCCAGTGCCGGTTATTTTAATACGAATGAAACGCGAATATACAATCGTAAATGATTATACAGTTAACTATACAATATGTAACTGAATTAATACACATTATGAAAGTAGTTTATTCAGAATCATTAACTGAATCGATTTCTGACATATGATCATTTTTAAGATGGGTAATTTTTTATCCCAAAAATAATTAAAACTACGGAATAGTACAGTCACACTTCCACTGGTCAGTCGAAACAAAGCAAAATGGACGAAGCACCTACTACGCTAGACCCTTACCTACACGTGTGCGACTGTGTCGGTAGATTTGTAATGTGAGCACAATTTTCTCCCACAGTCAGTCTAACTAATTTAATAAATAAACAATGTTTTATACATAATACTCGTAGTAAAAAGTGTATGTACGAGTACTATGATTATAACATAATATTCTGTAGTGTGCGTTAATTTCGGGTCATGTTGTATATTTCAAATGTTTAAAAAAATTAGGTATGTCACATTTTTTTGTTAGTAGAACTGCCATTTTCACAAAAAAGAAAAAAAAATACCCTGAATTAGTTGAAAAACATTCACATTTCGCGTTTTCCAGGCTTCAACATCCAAATTGACGTTCTATAGACAAATTGGACATAGTAAAGGCATCCTGACAGATGTCAGATTAACTACTCTGTTCCAGCGAGGTTGTATAACGTTATCAGCAGAACTGTGGAGCTGTCTATAGTTCTGCTATGCTGCAGTGAGTGTAACTGGGTTATCAGTGACAGTAATTAGTGAATGTTATCAGTGGATGTCAGGTTTTGTCAGTGTATGTCAGTGGAGGGGAAGGCATTCAGGGAATCTGCTTCGAGGTTCGTTATTTAGTTTGGCGTTTTGACACTGTAGCGTGTCTTTTTTAGAAATATCGGCTGTTACTTATCAGTACCTAACACTTGCATATACACTTTACCTACGTTAAAGTATATTTGTGTATTTTTATTGAGTCTCTGATGAGTTGTTTTAGGATTATTTTATTAAATTTGAAATCATTCTTAAATTCAAGAATTAATTTCTTCAAGATTTAAAAATTTAAGAAATAACAAGTTTGTTTGAGGTTAACAAACAAACTTGTAACATCATATTATTACACTATGGAATGCATATAAATACATGAATATGATTTCTTAACAAAAACTTATTTTAAGTAATAAATTAACAAGTATTACTTACGTGTCCTCGATAAACACAAAAGCGCATGTAGGTACACTCCATCAACTAGAACATGTGTGCGCCAGCGTTCCTCCACACGTTCAACTCACAAACAATCTGATTACCCTCCATTGGACATGTTTCAGCTTCATTCTACAATTAGCAGAGGGGATGTACCGACAGAGTGGAGGTGGTACGTGATCCTACTGCTGATGTGGATGTACTGTGACATTGGCAACAATTTGTTGTTTATAGCGTCTTTATGTCGTTGTAATAAAGTTCAAGTGTATACTACTGATGCGGGTATGCTGTGTCATTGTTAACAATCATTTGACTTTGATAACACCTTTATTTCGTAGCGATAAGGTTGGTTTCCGCAGTTCAAGTGTTAGTGCTTGGGTGTGCTGTGACATCGTAGTGCGACCTGCAGTATAACGTCGTTAGTTGGTTGTTCCACTGCTTGTTGGGTAGTCGTGTGCTTTAATTGCTGCGAATGACTTGGTTACGGTCTGCACTGGCCAGGTAACATATCATCACGGCTGTATTCCCCGAAGGGTGAGGCAGAGCTGCAGCTCTAGTACACCCTATTGTACAGTACGAGCCTATTGCAATCAACCGGACACACATCCAGGCTCCGGGCTGCTAATGAGAAATTCCTGTTACTAGACAATAAATTATTAGAACAAAAATAAGTTTTCAGATACGTTGTTTTCTTATGAACGTCTATTATTGTGCTGTAAATGACCTCAAACTGTCAAATAATAATGTTGAAAATTATAATATCATTAATACGAACGCTTAGATATTTGAATGTCCTAACATGTATGTTTTACTTGTTGCAGGTCAGTTGATTAGATGTCATATCACTCGCCGGCCGACTAGTGGTGAGATGTTGCTTTTTAATAACTTAATTTTATGGTTTTTTCATTGTATGTTCAAATAATGAGGCGATGTTGGTGGAGGTTGTGAATTATAAACCCATCCGTTACGCTATTTTGACTTGAAACACACTCACAAGGATATTTAAACATTGGACGCATTTACAAAAAGTAATAAAATACAACCTGCGTTGCTAATCCCATGAAAAAATTCACAGTTAAAACTCAAGTACAGTTCAAATACCTATGTTCTATGTTATAGGTTTGGTATCCGCACCTAGTCCTTCAAATGGACCATTGAGCGTGGTTCTAATGCCTATCTTCCCGAACAGATGCCACAAATTCTTAAAACAAACACACATAAGAGTTGTTTCAATTGAAACACCCTCTCAAACAGCGAGTTCAAAGAGTCACTGGTCACGTAGAGCACAATAGAGCGCGGTAGAGCCGCAAATAGTTTGGTTTGCTCTCTGCATACGATATGTTGCGGTGGCTCTATGTGTCTTGATTGATAGAGTCGGTGAGTAACGAGGTATTGCATGTTGTGTTAGTGGTTCATAGAGAACTGCGTAATAGTGTAGTATGGTATAGGCTAGTTTAATTAATTCTTACAATAGTTTAAAATTGCCTTTTAAACAACCAATTAGTAATACATTGAGGTCCGCCTGCGCCATACATCTCTAAATACGTTTAGCGCTAAACATATTTTAAACATCATTCAGTCCCTGTCATCTTCAAGTGATTGACACAAATAGAACAATGTTTTATTGATAAGCATTGTGGTGACAAAAAACTTTAAAAAAATTGCCCTGTTTTTACATGATACATTTTATTTCAATTAAAATAAACAATCTCGATTCGTAGCTAATCTGCTACGGCGTAGCTAACGTAGCGGTTACGCCTACGACATTTCGTAGGCCTTTTGGTATATTGTTCAAACGCTTTCTTCGTTATTATTATGATTTTCCGACTTTCAGGACACGAATGACAAGAAATTGCTCATATTTTCCGGGAACACGGATTAATGAATAAATCATTTTCACAATCACAAAGTGACGTAACACAAAACGAAAACTCATCGTCATAACAACATTAAACACAAGTTCGGGAAAGTATTTATTTATTTATTTATTTATTTATTTAATACTTCAAGCACATAAATGTACAGAGGCGGACTTAATGCCATAGGCATTTTCTGCCAGTCAACCTTTGGGTGATGCAGAGACAAACAGTGGTAGGTGCAATCATGAAATTAAGGAATAAATATTTTAAATACAATGATACGCATAAACCTATAAGAACTATGAATATAATATATAACTAATTATATATAAATATAAGCACAAATATATATACATAAATACATGAATATACTTACTAACTAACTAAAAAGAAGTAAGACAAACAATGAGAAAATATTACCGTTGTGATGATACTGCCAGCTTCTTGCGAATGTGCTCGCGAACCTTAACTTTAAAGGATAATCGGTTGGTTGCCATCCTGATCTCCTGAGGGAGCGCATTCCATAGAGAGATAGATTGAACGAAGAAGGAAGAGTGAATGAAGTCTGCGCGGTGAGTGGGACATTGAAGAAGACGATTGTGTGATGAGCGTAGATTTCTATTGTGGTTGGCGCAAATGTACTGAAAATGGGGGGCTAGATAACCAGGGGAAGACGGAGAATCAAGAAATGAGAACAAGGTTGTCAGCGCCCTTAGTTCTCTACGTTGGCGTATGGGCAACCACTTTAGAAGCGACCGATGCGCAGAAACATGATCATATTTACGCAGATTGAAAACGAATCGAATGCAGTTATTGAGAAGACGGTCAAGTTTGTTGAGGAGATCTGCATTCAGGTCATAGTAGCACACATCACCATAATCGATGATAGGGAAAATAAGGGACTGCACAAGCATTGTCTTCGTACTTGATGGTAATAAATTTTTCAAACGGTACAGAGCCCGCAGCGTTCCAGTAACCTTCTGGCTCACCCTAGCGACTTGAGTCCGCCAGTTCAGGGTACAATCAATGTGCAAGCCTAGGTCCTTCACGTCAGTACCAAAAGGAACGATCGTACCATTGAAGAGAACTGGTGGCAAGGTTCTACCATCTACTTTGCTAATACTACGAGAGCTACCAATGATGATCGCTTGACACTTCGTAGGGTTTACAGCTAAGCCAAATCTATCCGACCAGGATTTTATGGCTATCAAGTCTTTATTTAATTTATCGATAGCGTCAGGTAAATCATCTACCTTCGCTTGACAGTACAACTGCAAGTCATCTGCATACAGATGATACGCACACTGAAGTTCGGAAGTAATAAGATTAATAAAAATAGAAAACAGAAGAGGAGAAAGTATACCGCCTTGAGGAACGCCAGTTTCCAAATCACACCAGCTAGAAGAAGAATCCCCAACATGAACAGACTGCTGACGTTCCTGAAGGTAAGAGGAGAACCATTCCAGTGCTTCAGGAGAGACCATTATATAGGACAGAATGGCTAACAGGATGTCGTGACTGACGGTATTGAAGGCATTCGAGAAATCAACCAACACTAGAACAGTAACTTTGGTGTCTTCCAGTCCTGCCCTTATATCACCAGTCACTTTAAGGAGTGCGGAAACAGTGCTGTGCCCAGGCCTAAACCCAGATTGGAGAGGACTAATAATAGAATTACAATGAACAAAGTCGGAGAATTGTTTGTGGACACAGGCCTCTAGCACTTTGGATAGGAAGGGAAGGATAGAAATTGGACGGAAGTCAGTAGGAAGAGAGGGATTGGAAACCTTAGGTAGTGGACGAACATAGGCTTTGCGCCACAGGGAAGGGAATACTCCGGAGTACAAAGAAAAATTTATAATGTGGGAAATCGCGGGTAGGAGATGATCTAGAATAGTAACGATCATACCACGGGTGATATTGTCACATCCCACCGCTTTCGATTTGATGGAGAGAATGATTTTTCTGATCTCTCCCGGTTCGACTGGAATGAAACTGAAAGAATTAGTATGAGAACGCGATAGACCACAAATTAGAGACAGAGTTTGTTGCTTGGTTAGACGATCCATGGTAGAAACAGTGGAGAAATGCCGGTTGAGAACGTCTAAGTCAATTGAACTAGGAAGATCTAAATGTCGCGATTTGCCGATACCAAGAGTTCCAAGAAATTTCCAAATATCGGCAGAAGAGGAAGAATTGATAGTATCAAGAATATGGCGGCGTTTAGCATTGCGTATCATCTGATTACACCTATTTCTCGCAGCCTTAAATGATGTCCAGTTCTCATCAGTACGATCCCCTTTAAATTTACGGAACGCGCGGTTCCTACGTCGCATTGCCATCTGTATACCTCTAGTCATCCATGGTGCAGGTGGCCGTTTTAATTTAACCTTTTTGACGGGGGCATGGATGTTATAAAGGTTGACTACAACATCATTGAATATGGCAACCTTGTCGTCAACGGAGGTAGCTTCCGTCATAGGCTCCCAATCGACCACAGATGCATCTTCTTTGAGTTTTTCGACGTTCATGCGCGCAAAACAACGCCTGTACAGAATCTTGGGCTTAGGTTTGGGAGGTTTCAGGATATAGGAAAGGAAAATCATGTCGTGATGAGAAAAGCCAGGAGCGTCATGTTGACCGTGGGAAGATACGAGGGAAGGATTCGAGGTGAGGATCAGGTCGAGCCAGGTGTCTTCGCCAACATTATTGTGATGAGTAGGTTTGAGCGGCAATACGTGCAGACTAGCTGACTCGATAAGATGGAGGAGCTTACGGGACCGAGGGGAGTTAAGGGCAAGGAGGTTTGTGTTGAAATCACCCATGATGATGTGATGTGCATACTCCGAACCCAAAGATTCAAGTACTGATTCGAATTCAGTGAAGTAATCAACAGTGGGGGGACAGTAGACAACACCAATAATGGTTTTGGCTCCCTTGATACACAGACTTCAAGAAAAATAAACTCCGCAGAAGCAGAATAATTTGAAGAGGAAGTGGCAAGTATTTTGTAAGGAAAATCAGAGCGAAGGTATATGGCCACACCACCCCCTCCTTTATCAATCCGATCATTCCGTATAAGAACGAAGTCAGTAAGAGGGTAAGTGGTAGACAGGAGATGTGGCTTGAGCCAAGTTTCAGAGATCAGGATGGCGTGAACATTACTGTTATTAAACGCGTCGTAAAGCTCGCTGTAATGGCTTGGAAGACTTTGGGCGTTAATGTGACACACATTCACCAGCCGATTGGACTGATCATTGAAATTTTGTTGTAAAAAGTCCCCAAGGGTGTAGCTGAATGAACAAAAACTATCATCACAAGAAGAAGCAGTTGATTGGTTGGCAGAAAAATATGACTCATTGTCTGACATAAATATAAGTGGGTTCCTAAAATAAATAAATATAAAAATATGCTAATGCTAAAATCAGAGCAACTAACAGGTGCAACCGCACCACCCGCCAGCTAACACCAACACTAAAAGCAATTAAACAGTATTCAGCACAAATTACACATAACAAAGCCATTGTTCTGATTTATGGCTATTCCACAAAGCGAAAAGCGTAGTTCCCAAAAACAAAAAAAAAAAAAGAATATAAAAAAGAGTTAAGAAAAAAAGAAAAAAATAATAATTAGTTAAACGGCACACCCAACTGCGAGTAATTTCCGAACGTTACCATGAAATGTCAAAGTCAATTTAATATTACTAACGTCAATTCAGTCAATTTGACAAATTGACATTTACACGTTTTACACATCACAACAAAATAAAAATAACATGAAGTGAGGTTGAAAAATAGATAGTGTTGAGGGTATTGAAAGACACCTCAATATAGAGAAACAGAAATTAGGTAAACAGTCGGGGCACAAAACAAAAAGATAACTACGAGACGGGACAACTACATAACGGTAAGTAAAGACTATGAATTAAGAAACAAGTTAGAAACAACAATAAACATCAAAGTAAACATAACCATAATAATTACATTGTGTGTTTCAGGCTCCCGGCATCATGGACACTTGTTTATTTCGTTGATGGACTCACGCCTGGCGCCTTCGGATACTTGGACATCAAGGGCTTCAGCTCGTCGATGGAAGTAACCTTATGCCGACTTCCATCAGAGGCCTTTATGAAAATGACGCCGTCTTGAGTCCAGCACGACCGCATGCTGAAGTGCTCCCGCGCCCTTCCGAAGACAGATTGCCTGGCCCTGGTCAAGAACTCCTTAATGGATATTTTGGAGCCTTTCAAGCCTGTTTTTGCCTTCCAGACTGAGGCCTTGACGTCCACACTGGCAAACCTAACGAGGATAGGCCTGTGATTATCCTTGCCTTGAGCTCCAAGCCTGTGACAGACTTTAATTGAGGAATGCGATAGATTTTTGAGGGCAAGCTTATCATTGAGCACCTCCATAATTACTGCCGTGCAGTCCTCATTCTCCACTTCAGCAAGGCCCTGAAAAACCAAGGCTTTCCGCCGGTGCCTAGTCTCTAAGCCATCTATTTGCTTGGCACACTCGCTAATTTGGCTTCGAAGCAGACCAAGCATGGAGAAAATGAGCTCCCGGAAACTGCGAAACTCTTCGGCTATCTTTGCCACTGTATCCTTCGCAGGACCGGCACACCGAATTTGCCCTTCAAGCTCGCTCATCTTTCTCAAAAAGTTATCTTCAAGGGCTTTCTGGGCAGCAAGGACTTCAGCGAATTGAGACATTTTGTGATGTGTAGTGCAGACAATAAAGTTGAATAGTAGTGCAGATGATCAGCTGGCAGGTGGTAATTATACTGTGTATATGTCACATAAATGTGCCACAAACGTGAGTACTTGTTATTTACTATGGAAGACTAAGTACTGAAGTAAACTTAATCAGTATTACAAATTTATTATATTTTAAATAAAATTCCGATTTTAAGACACGTCTATACTTTTTTAACACCTACCCGCGAAAAAAAACAAAAACAAAGTATCAACATTATCATCCGCTGGGGGATGGGAGGCGAATAGCGGATGGTGGATGGTGGATGGTGGGCAGTCATAAATAAAAAACGCATCAATTATATGAAGCGCTCGGAAAGGATCCGCCGCCAGGACTCTTGAGCTCAAGGGCTGCGTGCGTTTACTTGGGAAAGACGGATTTTATAGGGTGCTATATTTTACTTTAAAATCTTCTAAAATCAGTTCCGTGGACGACGGATTAACATAACGCATAGTATCGCAAATATAAACTACGGGAAAATATACATTTTCTTTAAAGGGTGAAGAGGTGTGTTAAAAATCTCTGAGTCAGAACCCGAAGTTTTTTTGTGAGTACCAATTTGCATTACTGATGTGTCTCCATAAACACTTTTCAATAATTTAAACAAATATAATACCCGATAGACGTAATAAATTTGACAGAAAAATTCAAAGTCAAAGTCAAAGTCAAAGCATTTATTTCAAATAGGCACAAAAAAGGCACTTTTGAACGTCAAAAATTATCTTAAAATAGAATTGATTCTAGTCGCCCATTCCAAAAGGTAGTTTTCGCATGGAGAAGAATGGGCAAGAAACTCCACCGTTACTCTTTTAAAATGTTTTAGGTACAATATTTTGCATGGGTACATTAATTATATAATAACATGTGAGGACGATGCACCTAAAATAAAATTACTATACCACAATAGGTAAAAGAATTAAAAACGAAACCATGACATATAAATTAATTATCTGATAGATACATGGTGCTCACATATTTACAAACATGGTACAAGCAAAACGACTTTTATATATAAAAAAAAAAATACAAGTAATAAGTCAGGGTGTGAGTAATGAATGTAAAAACTAATAAAAAAAAAATTACAATTAAATTAGCAACCAGTTTGATTTTGTCTAGACTCTAGATTGTCCTATGGAGCAGGACCAGCATGTTTCCAAGCGTTCTTATCTTGGATATAATCTTCTAATTTATAGTATGCTTGTTTACAAAGTGTACGTTTAATGTGAGTTTTAAATTTTCTTTCATTTAATTGCAATATATCACAAGGTATTTTATTGTAACATTTGACACAGTACCCCATAAAAGATGTATGTACTTTGGCTAATCTGAAAAATGGTTGATGTATTTTATCTTTATTTCTTGTGTTAAAGTTATGTCTATCGCTTATTTTATTAAAAAGATGTAGATTTTTTCTTACATACATAATGTTTTCATAAATGAATTGGCAAGGTACCGTCATAATATTAATCCTTTTAAATAGTTCCCTGAGAGATTCGCGGCGACGTAGATTATAAATGGCTCTGACAGCTCTCTTTTGCAAAATAAAGATGGATTCAATGTCAGCAGCTCGACCCCATAGTAAAATGCCGTACGACATAATGCTGTGAAAGTAACTAAAATAGACTAAACGCGCGGTTTCTACGTCTGTTAACTGTCTTATCTTCCTAACAGCATAAGCGGCCGAGCTAAGCCGCCCCGCAAGAGATGTTATGTGAGGTCCCCATTGTAATTTCTCGTCTAGCGTGATTCCCAGAAAAACCGTTTGATGAACAAATTCTAGTTTTTCTCCATTCAGTATGATGTCACATTCGCTACTTCTAACATTAGGTAATTTAAATCTAATGCATTTGGTTTTCTTTTCATTTAGTACCAAATTATTTACCGTAAACCAGTCTTGGACCTGAAGAATAGAGTTATTCACGTCGTCAAGATTTTGTGCCCGTCTGTCTATCTTAAATATCAATGATGTGTCATCTGCAAATAACACCATCTTTGGTTGATTTTGAAGTAATTGTGGTAAATCATTAATGTAAACTAAAAAGAGGAATGGACCCAATATCGAACCTTGAGGAACGCCCATTGCCATTTCAGACCCCAATGAGTTTACGCCGTTTACTTGAACTTTAAGCTTTCTATCTTTTAGATACGACTTTAGTAAATCAAGAGCTAAATTCCTAATCCCATAGTGCTCAAGTTTCAGCAGAAGTGTCTCATGGTTGACGCAATCGAACGCCTTTGAGAGGTCGCAAAAGATTCCAATGGCATCTTGTGCTTCCTCCCAGGCGTTAAAAATGTTCTTTATTAGGGTGACACCGGCGTCAGTGGTACAACGCCCTTTGGTGAAACCGTACTGTTGTTCATGAAAGATGGAATTTTTATTAAAGTGTCGTAACATTTGATTGAGCATCAACTTTTCAAACACCTTACTGAGAACTGGCAGAATTGACACAGGCCTATAATTGTTGGGTTCTTTACTATCACCGGCTTTGAATAAAGGTACTACTTTACTGTGTTTCATGAGATCCGGAAAGACTCCTTGGTCTATACTGATGTTAAATATGAAAGCTAAATAGGGCGCAATCGTTTCAATGATAGATCCACAAACTTTTACAGACATTCCCCAGAGATCTTCTGTTGATTTAATTTTAAGATCTTTAAAAGCTTTTATAACAGCCTGGGGGTTTGTATGTTGAAAACTAAACTCCGAGGGGCATGCCTTAACATTCTTTCTAAGTAAATCTGCAGAACGCGAGGGTGAGGAATTTAAAGCTTCAGTAGTTTTAATGGGAATATTAGCAAAAAAGTTTTCAAATTCCTGAGCAATTTCTACATCTGAGTTTATGGGGCCATGTGCAGTTTCTAAATTAAATTCAGTATTACGCTGTTTTTTCCTACCTGTTTCATTATTTATTATTTGCCAGGTAGTTTTTATTTTATCATCGGCTGATTTTATTTTATTGCTAATATAAAGAGCTTTAGCTGTTTTGCATACACTTTTAAAAGTCTTAGAATATGTTGCAACATACTGATGAAAGCTTGTGTTATTCATATGTTGCTTTAGGCCATAAAGTTCAATTAAATCCACATTATAAATACAACTACGCGTTTTGTTTTATATAATATTTAAACATATACAAATATTTAAAGTGAATGAACGTAACGATATCAAAGACGTACAAAATTAGCAGAACTCTAACCAATATTCACAGAAAAAATATGTACACAAATCATTGCAAAAAAATGTTCTTAGAACATTTTTGGAGATATTTTGGACATCAACATTAAAGTTCCAATTCAGCTAATCACTTTGTATTCATTTTCTCCTGTCATCGAAGCGCGTCGTTAAGTGAGCAGCAACCTTTATCACGGTGCGTTCGAGGGGGCCCGGGCCCCACCGCCACCGCCGTGTCTCGCCGTCACAGATCTGTCACACAATAGATAGGTGCAGAAAGTTGGCTCCACACAGTGACCAACCGCCAAGTAATTATTCCACGGGGAAATAAAATAACGCATTTTTTTGGTAATTCCAAGAATGTGGCAATAACATGTGGCTTTTTTTTTTTTTTTTTTTTTTTTTTTTTCTCGCGGTGGAAATCCTCATGGACTTCCTCTATCGTGGGGGTGACAGAGGGGCATGCCGGACTCTTACCGGCTAAAACCACCGCGGTGTTCCACCTCTACCTATAGCCGGGGGTGCGGGATTCGCAACAGCATTCACCGCTCCCCCGACAGGCGTCGACCCGCTGTTCCTCAGCGGGTCCCACCTCTTCGTGCGCCCATTCCTGTAATGGCCGCACCCACTCTCGAGTTGCGCGCGTGGAACACTGCTGCGCCAACTCGGGCCTGTCTGATCGGACGACGGACGCCCCTAGTCCGCCGACCGCAGGCCACCTTTCATGGAGGTCGCAGATCGTTTTGCACCCTTCTCGGGCGCCCGGTGCGTCTCCTGCGGGAGGGGAGAGAGGATGCGGCTTCTCTCTCCCGCTCGGCCGCCTCCTTAGCAGACATGACATCCTCGCAAAAGGAGGCAACTCCGTCCCATGCGCTCCCGTTCTCGACCATCGATTGAACGACGGCCGGGAGCGAGAGATCGCTCCCGCCTATTGCCGCGATGAGGTCACGGCGCAGCCCTGCCCAAGCTGGGCACTCTTCCAACGTGTGCTGCGCCGTATCCTCAGGGCAAGCCGCACAGTGGTGACACACCGGCGTCTGCTCCCGACCTATACGACACAGGTACTTCCCAAAGCAGCCGTGGCCAGAGAGTACCTGCGTCAGCCGGAAGCTGAGGGCGCCATGCCGCCTCTCGATCCACGCCTCCATGACGGGTCTTACCGCCGCTATTACGGCGTGCCCCGCAGTGGGTTGCGCAAGTCGCGTCTCCCATTCCGTCCTCAGGGCCTGGTGGAGCTCAGACCGCCGTGCTTTGGTAATCCGAGGCAGGGGTCTCTCGCTACGCTCCAGCATCTCCCCGCGCCACTGATATAGTGACGCGAGTGCTCTCGCTTCCAGGTCCCAAGGCGGGGGTCCGGCCAAAAGGGTCGCCGCCTCGAATGAGATCGTGCGGTACCCGCGAACAATCCTGACGGCCATCGCCCTCTGCGGCCTTCGCAAGATTCCGATGTTGCGAGCCGTGAGGTTGTTCGCCCACACGGGCGCCCCGTAGAGCGCCATCGACCGCACGACCCCCATGTACGGCTTCCGGCAAGACGTGTCGGGCCCCCTCAGATTGGGTAGCAGCCGCGACAATGCACCCGCGGCGCCCATCAATTTGGGGGCCAGCTGCCGGAAGTGCGGCCCAAAGTTCCACCGACTGTCAAGAACGAGCCCCAAGTACTTCATCGTCGACCCGACAGCGATGGTAACGCCTGCCACGATTAAGTTGGATCCCGAAGGTGGCGCGCGCCGGGCCCTATGGAAACACAGGGCCTCGGATTTGTTCAGGGCTACCTCGAGACCCAACCGCCGGATCCTCGTAACGACTTGCGCAACTCCTGCTGTCGCCAGTTGTGCTGCGTCTTGGTACGTACTCCCCCGCGCTGTCACCAGAGTGTCGTCGGCGTAGCAGGTAATGCTAATGCCATAGAGGAGCGTACCACGCAGCACCCAGTCATATCCGATGTTCCACAGGAGCGGCCCCAGTACCGACCCCTGTGGAACACCACACGACACCTCTCGCCGTCCCCATCCTTCTCGCCCAGGGTAGACGACACACCTGTCCGCCAAGTAGGCCCCGACTGTGCGGCGAAGGTAGTTTGGCACCCCGTGATACCGAAGTGCCTCCCTAATGGAACTCCAGGGCAAGGTGTTGAAGGCATTGGCGATGTCGAGGGACACCGCCAAGACGACCTCACCCTGGGACACTGCTTCCTCCGCCAAGGTCCTTACACGCATGATCGCGTCCACCGTGGAGCGCCCACGTCGGAAACCGAACTGGTTATCCGATAGGTCTGGACCCACCCCCGATAAATGTTGGACGAGGCGGTCTGCAACTACTCTCTCAAAGAGCTTGCCCACCTCGTCCAACAACACAATGGGGCGGTATGCGGATGGTGAGTCAACGGGGCGTCCCTCCTTCTTCAGCAGGACCAGCTTGCCCATCTTCCAACGCCTTGGAAACTGGCCCCGCTCCAAACATGCGCTAAAGAGCCTTTCCAGTCGAGACCCTAGAGCCTGTGAAGCCAGGACCCAAGCGCGGCCTGGAATGCCATCGGGCCCTGGGGCGGTGTTTTTGGCTTGAAGCCTCATCACCGCCACTCTCAGCTCTACCGGGGTTACTTCGGGCACGTCGTCGTCTTCGTCCGCGCTAGGTGCCACGGTAGGCGGAACCATTGGCTTGAGGGACCTCCACCATTTGGAGCGAGATGGGGCAGTATTGAGCAATATAATAAACTACGCATAGTATTGAATTTGTCAATTCATTTTGGCGACATTTAGCAATAATGAAAAAAGATTGCTTCACTAATTTTATTACTGCCTCCAGCAATTTTTTTCCACACTTACACATACACTACATACACACTTTGTGTGTACGCATTTTGTATATATACTCGTAGGTATGTGCGTGCGATCTCGCTAGTTGTATGAAGCCGAACTTCTGTACTTGTCTTTCTAGTTCGTGTGAGGGCTGTCCGGGACTCCGGGACCTCACCGATCCCAGCGAAAGAAAAAAGAATGACGCTTTCTTCCTTCCTTATTCGGGCGACATTTTATACAAAGTTGATTAATTAGCGAATTGTTCCTACAACGATATTGTCGCATGTTTTTGTTTACAGAATTTGTTCCACGTTTTTTGGGGTATTTTTTTGCGAAGATGTTCCGTCGTAGTAATTAGAAGTGACAAGTTTGTTTTTGCTGGTATTTCTTTTTTTTTCAATCTCAATGTCTATCAATGCCTATGTGTTGTAGATGTGTACTAGGAAGGAATGTTAAATGATGGTGTTTCAGTAAATAGATCAAAATATACAAATAAAGAAGAATTCCTATTTGAAGAACTCTGCCCACGGTGACATTATTATTGATAAGAGCAGCTTTATACAGGGTGAAATTAAATTCAGGGGCATCCTTTTAAGGGGACATTGTACTCATCATTATGAACAACTTTTACCATGGGACTAAACCTAAAATCGCGAAAAAAAAATCAGCTGTTCCTTGCATTTGTGTTTACATAACGCGTCAAAATATAGGGAAGAGCTGATTTTTTTCGCGATTTCAGGTTTGGTCCCATAGTAAAAGTTGTTCATAATGATGATTACAATGACCCCTTAAAAGGATGCCCATGAATTAAATTTCACCCTGTATAAGTTTCAAAGGGTAATGTCGAGAACAAATAACTCAATTCTGAACCGAATCAATTACTTGTTCAGGAAGGTCCAATTTACAGAATTATCACAAACTTATTATACATACCACCAGTTTTTGCTCCCACGACTCCGAACTATTACTTCTACTAGTACAACCACCTACAAGGTAAAACTTTTCGTAGATAAAAGAACAGATAGCAACATAATGACTTCACTCCACACTCGAGCAAGTTTCACTCAGATCTCACTCGTAAGAGTACAGTCAAGGGCAAAAATATGAATACGTTTTGTGGAATTTTACAAAGATTTTGTTCTAAAGTATTCATTGAAATTATAAGATATTACGTAGATAGC
The DNA here is from genome assembly GCA_947508005.1 of Amphipoea lucens. NCBI lineage: Eukaryota > Metazoa > Arthropoda > Insecta > Lepidoptera > Noctuidae > Amphipoea > Amphipoea lucens. The sequence goes on along the minus strand of OX382377.1, from coordinate 18,931,531 downwards.
ATGTTCGCACATTTTTGTGAATTTTTCGTTAAACATTGTTCCAATAACTGAAATATGCTACAACACTTCGGTTGTTTGACCAATAGTCCAATATTTAATAAGAAATTAGCTTTTTAGTTTTGCATTGTCTATATACATATACATACTTACATATTATTTTTACCAATATACTACAAGACGGGTACATATTTGAATTTCGTTTAATTTTTGCAAACTCTATGTTTTTGACTTTGACTGTACGACTCGCTTTCTTTGCATGCAAATGTAACCGGGGCCAGCCCTGAATGAGAACGGCGCGCCACTTGACCTCGGCTACACCCTGTATAATGTCAAAGTTTTTATGTGATATTGCTGAACACCGTGGCTTTCCTCGCCTGTTCTGTTATGGAGATCGGCTTGTAAAGGATATTGCGGGGTAGTATTTTTGTAATATAATGTATGCTTGGGTTTTGTTTTTCAAAGTTGGAGGACGTAGTGAAAAAGGAACTTACTTACATATTCTGTTGTTGTGGCAGACTTTTGCAATCTGTCTATGTATATGTTTACTGCATGAATTTGATGTTATTATTTAGATGTCTTCACTTTATTATTCATTGAAGTAACTTAACAACTTTCTGTTAAAAAACCGTCCACTTATCCAAGGCTTTTGCTTTCTCTCCCCAAAAACGTCTATAATTATGCCATTATACGGTTCCAACAATTTCCATCATTCCCACAGATTTTGTTTAACAAATGATTAATTAAAATTTACACCGGCGTACGTGTATGGCTAGATGTATGAACGTTAAAAAGTAAAAGGACTATGTAAAGAACGTAGCAGGTTCTGCCGACCCCCTGGGAAGGAGGCGTGAGTTTATGTATGTGTGTGTCAGTAAATATTCAGAGGTAAGTGAGATAATACAACACTTCCTAACTTGATATCGTATCACACACTATTCCAATATCACTAGCCTAGAGGAAGGCAGCAGTTTCGGCAACGCTTTGCGCCGGCACCGCGCGGGCATCGGCAGAGCCTGTTAATAATGCATGAGCCTCCGAACACTACTTATGCACTATTTGATGCTGCTCTGAAGCCTCGTCGGCTATTTGTTTTGTTTTGTGATGGATAGCAAGAACTTGGAAAGGTGTATAAGTCTGATCCATAGATTGTTTGAAAACATTTTAAAAGAGTAACGGTGGAGTTTCTTGCCCGTTCTTCTCCATACGAAAACTACCTTTTGGAATGGGCGACTAGAATCAATTCTATTTTAAGATAATTTTTGACGTTCAAAAGTGCCTTTTATGTGCCTATTTGAAATAAATGCTTTGACTTTGACTTTGTTCTGGTGCTGTACTGGTGCTGTAAGTACTGGTACTGTACTAGGTAGTATCCTAAGACGCTTTGATGATCCGAGATTTATGACCAAGTTTTTTTTTACAGTTCAGGACTGAAATATTGTGACATGATTGGTAATGGCTGGCCATATAGATTACACAAGCTTCTGCACGCGACTGCGTCCGCGTCGCATCCCATCGCCCGCGTTATAACTTCGTTTTCGCTCTGCGATCTTTCTAAATTTGTATTTTTTTGCTCGACTCCTAAGGGTCGTAGTATGATGTTAAATAGCCTTCCTCAAGAATTGGGATATCAAAGGCAAAAATAATTTTTCAAATCCGACTGGTACTAGTTTTGCGCGTTCAAATAACCAAAAAGAAGAACCAACAAACTCTTCATTTATTATTAGTTTATTATTTCCTTTATTTCATTATTTACATATACATTATATTTTTAAATATTAGAATACAAAAAATATAAAAACATTTAAAAATATAAAAAATAGTAGTCCGCCGGTGTCGGGAGCAGGGTCCAAGCTACCGGTGGTTAGGGCTCCAGAGACAGGAACCTCCTCACAATACGAGCCGTATCGAGTAGTACTGCCTTCTGAATCAGGCCCTTGATCCAACCGCCTAATTAGAGCCTCGACGTATGTTGTTTTGTTTATTAGTTTTATTATTAGTATATAGACTCTACTTAAAAAAAAAACTCATTTAATGCCAAGCTTGAAAACCAAAAAAATTAAAAAAAGCAATTGTCTAGCCATTAACAGCAAGAATCACACTAATAATAATTAGAATGCGTATTGTAATCTTGTATATTAGCACAAAAGGCCCCACAAGTAACAACATACGTTCATTATTCTCGTCGCTTACCGCAGTACAATTACTGTACCTTTTTTACGATAAGCCGACCCGACAATTTCTCGGTAACTTGCCATTTTTCTGCAAACGGTTTTGTTTGTTTCGTATTAGCGTTATATTGGGGCGAGGTTTTATTTTGTAAGCGAAAAAATAGGACAATATTCTGGATGCTGACCTTGCTATGGGACCGTAAATAATTTGAAACTGAACTCATTTGTTTTCAAAGTAAATCATCGCGGATTTACATCCCACCAGAGTGGTGTGTTTGAATTTCGAAATGATATTTCAAAAATTCTATAAGTCAGAAGGCCAATTCTCGTAATTAAACGTTTAGTCGCAATCTCATCTCAGCGACATTAAATGTAAAAAAATTGTCAAAAATGTTCTAAGAGGTATTTTTGACGTTCTTAAAATTACGAGAATTGCCCCTCTGAACATGATCAATGGTGGAATGTTTCAAAAATTTTGGTATACTTCTCTCTTTTAAATAATAAACGATCACTATATTCGCTTTTCACACACAGTGTTATTTCACTCTCAATCTTCTGCTTGATCGTTCACTACTGCAGTGTCGATGTTCACTCATTGCTACGAAGATGAGAAAATTGAAACCTTTACTCATAATTATTGTATGCAAAGTTAGAATTTGAGTATGAAGGATCTCGAAAAGCTCATAAGCTTTTTCAAAAGGTACATATTTTTAAAATTGTCGTTCTTAGCTATATAAGGTGTAAAAAAATTAACCTTAAAAACTTTAAGAGGTGCTTTAGACCATCGAACTGAACAACTTTCACTATGGGACCAACTCTGAAATCACGAAAAAAAAATGAGCTGTTTCATACATTTTGGCCGAGTAGGTATTGAACTTTTGTATAAAACAGCTGATTTTTTTTTTCGTGATTTCGAAGTTGGTCCCATAGTAAAAGTTGTTCAGTTCGATGGTCTAAAGCACCTCTTAAAGTTTTTAAGGTTAATTTTTTTACACTTTGTATATCTTCGTATAATTTTTCTCCATTTGACTTCAATAATAGCTGCAACACAAACCAGCCGACTTATATTTTCCTTTTTAAGAATATTCTTCTAACAAAAGTTGATACATCTGTCCCCATCGTGGCTACAATAAAGAATAACGCAGCAATATGCTAGCCTGGTGTATTGTTCACTTCGCAGTGCGCTATATGTATGCAAATGTGGAGTATTGAGAGGTACCAAGTGATAGAGCACGTCGGCAACGAGAGACGTACGAAATATGTATCGGAGGTTCGTTCGACTACCTGTGTCATAGGTTCGTTTAGAAGGATGAAGAGTGACTACAAATCAGTGAATGTGTTTATTGACAGTAAGCATATCAGTTAATTATTTACGCCAAGGTTTTAAATCTTTTGGCTGATCATATTTAGCTAAACTCATTTATTTTGGGGTAGAGTAGGTAAAAATAAACCCTTTGTCAGACTAGTCTATGAAAAGTTTGTGAATTACAGTTTGTATCTTGTGTAAAATGAGTTTGGTGCTTCACATAAACCGATACTAGCCTAACACTCGAGTGATTCACTTCTTTGTCATGCCATCAGGTTGCTGTGCTAATAATTATGCCCAATCAAACAAACACGAAGCCAAAAATTAGGTAAGAGTCGACTCAGAAGCCTGAACCACTTAACAAAGTGAAAGCTGGCTGGATAAATCTGTTGATACATTTAGCTTAAACCTGTAATAGTTAACTTACTGAAACTGAATGTGATGCGACAGGATGCTCAGTTTCATCACGTCCTGTGAAATGTTCCGGTAGCATTGTACCCGATAATCCAATGAATAGGGGTTTTTCGCTTTTCGTTCGTTGTTTGATGGCACGTTGGAAAAATGCATTATTTTATTTATTTTTTATTTAAAGGAAATAATAATAATATAATAATATTCCACAACTATCACACAACGCCATCTAGTCCCAAGCTAAGCAGAGCTTGTGTTATGGGTACTAGACAACTGATAAACATACTTATATATTTCTAAATACATACATATTATAGATAAATTACACCCAGACACAGAACAAATGGTCGTGCTCATCACACAAACATTTGTCCTAGGTGGGAATCGAACCCACGACCTCCGGCATAGCAGTCAGGGTCACTAACCACTAGACCATCAGGCCTGTCATTAAATTAGCGTTTCTGTCAGTGCTCTACTTACATAATAGGGGATTTATGGGTAGATTACACTAGAAATCCAAATTGCCTGTAAGTGGTTTACAATTATCTTATATACGTACATCTGTGCGCTCTAATTATTAATCTTAGTTTTAAATATTGTTTCTCAGTAAGTGAATTTTTGTATGAATTCTTATGAGAAATAAAGTTGTTCTTAAACCAATTAAAATAAATGCTTTGAGTTTGAGAAAATTATCTAAAATAATCTCTCAATAATGATATATTCCGACCCGGAACAACTGTCTGTAGGACATCTTCACCACGATATTGTAACATATTCTTCTTTCCATGAGATTGTATCACCGTTGAATGGTCACTCAGAATGGAGAATGCCGCAGAATGGATGGCAATGTCACATTTAATAAAAAAAACTAAACTACTAAATCTCACACAACTATACACATATTACACCTGCATTCTCATAAAAAAAAATCACCACGAATTCCGTACAAACAAACATTCAATTACATAAAAAATCAATAACATACAACACAAGAAGCAAAAACAAATTTCATCTAATGACTGCACGTGCACGGACTAATTACGGGAAAAAAACAATATTGGTTGAAGGAACACAATTGTTTAATGATTTACCGGAGGATTTAAAGAGGTGTGATAGTATAAACATATTTAAGGCAAAACTTAAGAAACATGTATGTACACTATAACGTCGCCAACACCCCAGAGGCAAATATAATACCATTATTTATCATTAGATATAAGCACTTTGTATCTCATTTTAAGTGAACTATGTTATTTAAGTTCTTATGAGAAATAAAATATCTTTAAACCTTATAAGCTATCATTAACGATTTCATGAAATATGAAGCAAAATATTTTGACAAAATGGTTTCAGCTCAGTTTTCAGTACGTTTCGGTAGCTCATTGATTTCATGACATGGTGGCATATATATAATACATAGCTGTAATAATATTATTCGTGCATCATTCAGTTTTCAGTTGCACTTTATACTGTATTTCAGTAAATGGTAATGATGAGAATAAATTTCTGATCATTTGATTGTAGTTCATAATTACTATATTCTTCTAAAGCGTTTTCGTAATCATAATTACAACAAATTCAAAACATATTTGTTCTAGCCTACACTTACCCACTCCTGGGCAAAGGCTCTATAACTTCCATTCTTCAATATTTTCAATCTTTCGAAGTTATCTCAATTTTTACTGCTATGTATTTATTTCAAACTACCTGCCACTATATAGCGCAATTTCAGCAACTTCTATCCTCAATATTTATGCTAAACGGGTCTCAAGCGGTAGTTTGGCACTTTGCCATCGGACTATAACATTTCGATGCACTTTGCCTACCCGCTCGGGGTCATAAGCGCGATATTATGTACATATTTCCTATTTAGGGTACGTTATGCAGCAAGCATGAGATACTTGTAGGTTGGCTAGGGCATAGTAGGGTGGCTACGGCGCGCCGTAGCCATCCTACTATGCCCTAGCCAACCTACGCCGCGGCGTAGAGAGCTGGCTGCCGCGTAGAGGGCTGGCTACACCGTAGGCAAGCATCGGTGACTTGAAATGGAGAATGAAATTGAGGGAACATTGAAAGATATCATGGTAATATTAGATTCTATTAGACAATATAAAATTAGTCAGTTTGTACAAATTAATTGGAAAATGACGTTAAAAGAAACTCAATTTTTCAATTATTTTGTTTACGTAGGTCAAAGTGCTCCAATTAGTTACATTCACCGTTCGAACAAACATTTTCAATACATCTTCACACCTTCTGCTTACATAAATCTAGTTTAAAATTGAAAGCAATAGTAAAATTCAAGAGTAGCTGCAACCAATCTCAGGATTACACTCACCTGGAGGCGCGCGCTGCGCCTGATTGGAAACTGTGAGCAACTGAGCAAACATTCACGAGAAATGTGCGGAACAGCTGGGAATTGGGGGCTTAGCTACTGATGCAGTGATGAAGATTCGGTGGGTTTCTTTTGGAAAAGATGGGTCGATTAAGTAAAGTTGCGACGGCAGAAGTAAAGTATTGGTCGATGCCTGTAGTTTAGTGACCTGTTTTGCAACTTTCGGATAAGTTTCTTTAAGTTTATCTGGTAGATAGAGGTTATTTTGGTCACTATGACAGCAATACCTGTAAGTTATTATGGGAACAGACTTGAACGTAGCACTTGAGAATTATAAATAGATTTTTATTTATATGGAGGAATATCGTCTATTACGTTTCTAACCGAGAAGAAGAGGGAAATCCTTCACAAGAAAACTAAACAGAATGCTTGATTTTGAAAAATAAAAAAGAAGCCTCAATGTAACATTAGGGTTACCCTCACTTAACCCTCGCGTGCTACATAAAGCTAGTTAGCCACTTCAGACGCACTCGTAACCATAGTTCACATCAACCCTACGTCACGCCACGCAGCTCCGAAATGAAAGCTTGCGACAATAAAAACGCTTGAAAGCCTCTCGTGAAATAAAACAAAAATGGCACTGGCGTAACTGCCAGCATCTAGCGGATGGCTGAGGAACTAATGACGTCTGCATCGCGTTAGTAAATTTTTCCGGCTAAATTATGATCCTGAACATAGTTTGGCGTGTGTAATCGGGTGACGTAAAGTTGCTTACAGGGTTAAGCTGTAGAATAAACGGGTTAACTAACATCGAGCTACGATGCAAATGTGTTTCACGAAAGAACTTACGGGAAGTTAATTCCCATTTTCAAACAGAATAGCAAATTCTAACGGTGAAAATTGTATTTTGAAAAAGTGCTTTGCAGGATATGCTCTTATTGGAGAATTCCAGCAATACCTGGTTCTCAAAACGAGGTTTAATACTGATAATTCCAAAAACCTTGGTAACTCTGTATGAAAAATTTAAACTCATTTATACTGTATCTGCATAGAAACGTGCGATGAGAATGTGTGGAAACGCCGAGAGGCAAATGTAGGAAGTCAGATAAATGATCCGATTTTTTTTTTGTAGCCTGCTGTCTGTGTTATATTATATATGTACGAGTATCATAAATTGCGTAAGTAAATAAGTACCGGTGCAGTCACGTATCATATGCGATTTCGTAATGGTTTTGTTTTGTTCAGTGTTTTTGGAGTGTCGCTAACAGCTTAGTCTTCATAAATATTTACTTTTGATAAACTTGCAACAAGATGTTGCGCACTATATAATAATATAATAGGTAGGTGTTGCATTATTTAGTGAGACACTCAAGGGGCCGGAATCCCTTGAGGCTTCCTCCGAGCACAGGTGATTAGATATTACGTTAGTCTAGTGACTCTAGAGCCTTCTAGTCAGTATATTGAATTAAGTTCTATGCCTGCGATACATCTACATGTTTGTATAACGTTTGTCGCTGAGTTCACTTTGATGCATCAATATTAGGTATAGTTTTGCCAAGTCAGCTGATTTCTCATGATGCCCAATAATTGTTGAGTTCAATGGCAATTCGTGTGCGTGCAATTCGCGTTCAATGGCATGTCGGGTCATCCTCCAGTTTCCAAGGATTTGTTTTGTCCGTTTATTGGGTCCATCTCATCTTGCACATTCACTCACAAACGCATAAAACATTCACAACAGTGACACATAACTATTGCATAATACTAATACATCACATTACATCATTTTGGCCATTTTGTAATTTCTTACATCATAATTACTTTGGTGCACGTTGGGTACATTTTACGTCAAATAATCAAATTCATAAGGACGCTTCGAAATGTTGCCACTTCATAATGTGTAAAACGTTTATTGAGGATGACATTCTCATAGCGTGTACTGTACCTATGTCTATTTCCTGTTTAGTATAATATTCTATCACTTTTAAATTCAATTATTTTTCTTTAAGTACACTGTTTTTTAATAATTGTTTGCTGCACCGGACGACGTCATTACGTCAGCGCCGGCTGTCGCTGAAAACCAGCGCTGGGGCTCTGTCCTGCATAGGGTCGCAGCATAATGCTGAGCGATCCGATAGCCGTTTTGCGTGGATGTGACGCATGTTTCCCCCTACCTTTTTATTTTATTTTTTGTGTTTTTGTTCTTTTTGCGTCATTTTCACCGCAAATAAACGTATTTTCTTTCTTTCTTTCTTTCTTTTCAGTTATAGCAAAATCGTGCACTGCCTGCACTTTTGTCTCAATAAGACGCCGTAAAACCCTACTTTAATAAATAGTATGAAACGGTTTAATGCTTGGAAAAAAACTTGAGTTGAATGTTGACGACAAACAATCCGCGTTATTAAATGCATAGGTACTATCGCGGCCTTTTCCGCCTGATCACTTCAAACATTTTTCGCCTAAACCCTGCGACGACGCCAAGCCACGCCCCCTTAAAGTTTTTTCCTGTTAGGAATGCGGTAACGCAATTAATTGCAACCAGCACTGCGCAGCTTAGTGACGCATCACTTGTACTCCTTTTCTATTTGACCCTGGTGCGCTTACTAGAGAGCGCTTCTATTTTTAGAGTGCAAGCAAAAATGAACTTAGTGGTGGTCAGGCGGGAGTGGCCGCGATAGTACCTTTTTTAGGGTTCCGTAGTCAACTAGGAACCCTTATAGTTTCGCCATGTCTGTCTGTCCGTCCGTCCGTCCGTCCGTCTGTCCGTCCTCGCTTAATCTCTGTGACCGTTAGCACTAGAAAGCTGAAATTTGGTACCAATATGTATATCAATCACGCCGACAAAGTGGTAAAATAAAAATTGGAAAAAAATGTTTTATTAGGGTAGCCCCCCTATATGTAAAGTGGGAAGTGATTTTTTTTTTAATTTCAACCCTAACGTGTGATATATTGTTGGAAAGGTATTTAAAAATGAATAGGGGTTTACTAAAATCATTTTTTGATAATGTCAATAATTTCGGAAATAATCGCTCCAAAAGTAAAAAACAATGTGTCCCCCCCCCTCTAACTTTTGAACCATAAGTTTAGAAAATATGAAAAAAATCTGAATAGTAGAACTTTATAAGGACTTTCTAGGAAAATTATTTTGAACTTGATAGAAACAACAGTTTTTGTACAAAAAAGACAAAACGTTGTACAAAATCATTTCTGGACTAAGTTCGTAGTATAATCGTATATGCAAGCATTTTTTTTTGACTTCGTTTACATATTTTATTATCCTGAACGTATCTTTTTTCAAACAAAAAAAGAATTATTAAAATCGGTTCTCGCAATCCAAAATTACCACCGAAAACTTCTGGCACGTCTATGTATTAATTAGTAACCCAATTCCCCGAGAGATGGCGCTGTAGGTACTTATTACATTGGGTCGGGTATTATCGAATTGTACGTGGGAACACTTATTGTGACGGACGGGAAACTACGGAACCCTACACTGAGCGTGGCCCGACACGCTCTTGGCCGGTTTTTTTTTATGGATGAGAAATCATCAAATGACTCCTCCCGCTCTGGGTGGAGCGGAAGGGAGCGTCAGACTCTTACTGACTAAAACCCATCCGTGTTCCTTCCTTAGCCCTTTATGTTCCGGGGTAGCAGTAACAATTTCGGACCATCCCACACCCCCTTCAGGCTTCGGCCCTGGCAGGCCCCTTCCTTTTTGCTGACATCTCTTTGAGGCGCGCGTGGAACACGTACACGCCGTCCGGCACGGGCCTGGTCCTGAACGGACGGTGAGCTACCCATTACTCTCCGTCCGCAGGCCCGCGCCTACGGTGGCCGGGAGTCAAAATCAAAGTGAAAGGATTGTAACAGTTCTGGTTCAGCAACTAGAATCAGTTCTATTTTCTTGTTTATGACGTTTAAAAGTGCCTTTTATGTGCCTATTTGGAATAAATGCTTTGAGTTTAGTAACAGAATTCTAAAATTCAATGAGAGAACGTTTGTATGTGTGTTTGACTTTTGTTTCTAAAATTAGATAGTTTTGGCTGTAATAGTGTCAATGCGGTTAAAGACGACCTACGAAAGGTCGAGTTTGAGATTAATAAAATCACTAACTCGGGCTTGAAAACGTCTTTCACAGGGTTACTTTCAATTTAAGCGTGCCCTCGACCAAACGTGCTTAAACTAAGCCAATTTGGCTTACCGCCATTGATAGCGTCGGCAAAAAACAAGCCAATTTCGTGGTTATAGCGTCAGCAAGTCTGCCGTTATACAATTTTTATTAAATGATCAATTAAAGCTGAAGTAACTCGAGTTCCTAGTGAATGTGTTTATTGAAAATACTTATTAATCCAAACTTAAGAATATTTTTTAGCCATATAAATTCTGGGAAATGTCCTAGGATTTTCGAGTTAAACAGGACAGTTGGAGTCAAAAGAAGGAAAGAAAATTGCGCAATTTTCCTGAATAGTGTAATCTGCAAAACCGCGAACATAATGTAGTGTGTTTCATGAAAATTGAGCGTGAAAGTATCTGTCTCGCTGTACATTCTAGAGAGAATTTGAAAATAAAAGTTACATGTGTGAACAAAAGGCTAGCTTCCATAACTTTACAATTTTTAAATGCGTGTGGGTTGGTCCTATTCGATTGTTTTATGTACTAAAACAAGCACATTAAAAATATGTAAACTTTTTATTCCTCACTTTAGCATGACGGTGTGTGATAATGAGGCTCAGCTGAAGTGACGTCAAGCGCTGAAAAATAAAGATGGCGGCGTAAAACCACTTGAAATGCGCACTTTTTACGTTTAATATGAAAAATATGTAAAAAGAAACATAAAATGTTGTGCGAAGTTATGTTCTAGTACTTTTATGTGCGTCGCATGTTGGGGAGATATCTTTGTTCTTAAATTGTCTGTATTGTAGTATTATATATGTAGAATTGTCGTATTCTTTTGACTGTCTTAAACCGACAAAAAAACGGAGGAGGTTCTCAATTCGACGCGTATGTTTTTTTTTTCTTTTTTTTATGTATTAGCATGCATAACTTTTTACAGAGCAGTCCGATTTTGATAATTCTTTTTTTATTGGAAAGGGTATACCCCGAAATTGGTCCTATATAAATTTGGAAAAAAAATTCTATTCTAAGCGTGGAAAAATAGGGGTGATTTATTGTTCATTCACAGATTTTAATGCTGAGCTGTGTTTTTTTTTTGAAGTCGGTTTTTTTTTTGTAAAAAAGTTTTTATTTAACCTTAATAAATAAGTTCTTAAACTAATGTAAGTATACCTAAGTAATTTTGAGTCGGCGCCAAACAATCAATGAACAAAGATCACTAAATTACCTAAAATTTAAAGAAATAAGTAACCAAATCAAATTAACAATGCAACGTGAAATCACCAGCGATAAACATTAACATTCCAAACAAAAAATGCACTCTCCGCACGACCACTCGCAACGATATTAATTTGCTTGTTTGGCGCCGACTCAAAATTACTTAGGTATACTTACATTAGTTTAAGAACTTATTTATTAAAGTTAATTAAAAAAGGTTTATTATTTTTTGGTTTTCAGTTTTTTCGGAGGTTTTTGTTATTCAGAACCATTTCCCTAGTCGGCACTTCCTAATGAAACTTCTATTTACCATGTAATTTATAGCTTGTAATCAAACTTGTGACATTTCCAGTTCCTCACCCGACCCTGTTTCTAAAAGCAATAATCGTTAAACCTTTCGTGACAACAATTTAAACTTTTCTACAAGACATGGTCATTTGTATTTTAGAGGTATTTTACCGTTTCCATTTTATTCGCTAACATTCGTCCTTTGAACATCAGACGTTACAATGTCAGTAAACGTGTAATATGCGACAAATTTCATCCGATTCAATGAATAGTTGACGTAAACTCACGTAACTTTCACGTAAACAGAAAATACAAGATAGAAGTCTTGCCGTAAATCAGAGCACGTAAAGTTACTGCGAAGAAACGCAGCAATGTATTTTAGTGCCGGTGAATTGGTCGTTTATCTCTAAGGAACATTGTACGGAGGAATGAACGTACATCGCCTTTGTTTTCATTTATGGTCTAGCTTTAAAGTTTATGTGATTTTTAAAAAGGAACTGGTTTAATGGGCGTAGTTTCAAAGTTGTGACTCAAAACATGTATTAATAAAATTCAGCGATGGTCGTGAAACTACGTACAAGTAGCTTGTACCTATGCCTTAATAATCACCCTTCTCTTCTTAAAGGGTCATTGTACTCATCATTATGAACAACTTTTACTATGGGACCAAACGAAATCGCGAAAAAAAAAAATCAGCTGCTCCCTACATTTTGACGAGTTACGCGAACATAAATGTAGGGAACAGCTGATTATTTTTCACGTTTTCAGGTTTATCCCATAGTAAAAGTTGTTCATAATGATGAGTACAATGACCCCTTAAGAGGAAAACGGTGATTAAAATTTCACCCTGTATAAATATAATAATTAAACAAGTTGTGCTCGGATTTAATGAGAACTGTTATCTTGTTATTTCTGTCAACAACAATTTACTTCACAATTCTAAAGGCTTCATGTAATTAAGGTGATAATCACTTCACACAGAAGTCTTTCATTTGAATTGAACACATAATTATATCAATTCAATCAATTATACAGGTTGAAATTGAACACATGCGACAAATCGAAATGGGAGATTATACTCATCATTATGAACAACTTTTACTATGGGACCAAACCAGAAATCGCAAAAAAAAAAATCAGATGTTCCCTACATCTATGTTCGCGTAACTCGAACAGTTGATTTTTTTTTCGCGATATCAGGTTTGGTCCCATAGTAAAAGTTGTTCATAATGATGAGTATAATCTCCCATTTCGATTTGTCGCATGTGTTCAATTTCACCCTGTATACAAGACTGCGTCGTTTGTGTAGTTTGTCTGGTGAACGCATGTACAACTGCTGAACACTGGGTCCTGGGTTTGAACACCAGATCGCGCAAAGATTTATTGGGTTTTTTAGCAGCTTGGAGTCTGTTGTCGTCCTTGATTAATGGCAACTGACGCACCCCCTCTTGACTTAAACATAACTGACGAATTGTGGGTGCACTATACATCTCTGCCTACCTCATGGAGGAACACGTGCTCGTTGTTATGTTTACTGCTAATCCTCCGAGTTCAATGCACTCATCCGTACTCCCGTTTCAATTGTCGTAGGTCTTGTTCAGTACTCGGTGAAGCCGCACTCACGCTTCATTTGATTCGCCACTAATTAATAGAGCGAATGGCTAATTGATTGTATTCACACAAGTACAAAATCCAATCAGTGCTCATGGCAATGTTATGTAACGGCAGGTGGAAGCTATTATAATTATTGATATACGATCGTGAATCGTGATTCATAGAGGTAGATAGAGCCTCTTATTTAGATCGGCAAATACCTACTCAAATTGGTTGCTACCTAATTGCACGAATGATAATTTATCATCCGAGCTTATTCTTAAGATTGTCATTTGTTTTCTTAGGTATTTTGGAACAAAAGAACGTCACTGTGACGTTCTTTTGTTCCAAAATACCTGAATTCTTTATGAAAATAAGTAAACGTGTCTAGTAAAATACCTACAGTGAGGACAATTTCTTTTTCAAGAAACAATTATTTCGATACTTAAAATAACTAAGTAGTATAAAATAATTCATGTTACTAAGCACAGTGGGCCCGGCACCGCCATCGTCTGGGCAAAACGTAAATCTTCGAAGTGTATGCACAGCACCCTCTGTATGCGCACCAGATTTATACTGAAACAGACAGCGGTTATGAATCTTATCATTACATTGACGAACCACTCGTCTGTGTTTGAGCAGCTATTAATGCTGTGGATATTCAGTGGGCCGAGAAATCGTGGCAATTATCAGGAAGCAATTGAATTTACGATTTGAAATTTTAAGCTCCTAAACAAACTATATTCATAGATCAATGTTTAAACATTACTGTGTGCCAATACGATAGGTGGATACATCATTTATTTAGTGCAACACAAAAGAAATAGTACGTCACACAAAACCACAGTTAAATGATAAACACTTCCTCCTTTCCGATCCTTTCGCTGCGTTTACGTTCATACATCTGCACCCTATTGCGTAACACACTTTCAATCACAACCCGAAAGTTTTGAAGGATATCGCTAATCCATTGCTTCATTGGTTTTAAAAATTCGTCCGCTCAACAACGTAAATAACGCAATGAACGTGGGTGAACTGTCGAAATGAAACCCATTGCGATAATTTGTCATTTTATGTGTGTTACGCAAATACCCCGCTGTGCCTATACGCACGCCGGCTGCATACTCGCATCTGGCGTGTAAAAAAAATACAAATTAAAAAACGCGATGTAAAAATCTAATACAAATAAGGCAAATAATTTGCTTTCGTCAATATCTGGTCTGCTGTTACCGGTGTTACGTCCTCCTTAGTCAAATGAGACCAGTTTAATTATTCAGCCTTTGACACAATTTTCTACAAAACAACTTTTTTTTTTTACTAGCCGTTTATGTCCCACTGCTAGACAAAGGTCTCCCTACGCTCTTTCCACAAAAACAACTAGAAACTTTAAAATCGACGAACTGTTTTTGAAAAACAATAATCCTAACCCACTTTGCACGGTCCTGCTATCGAATCTGGCGTCCATATTGTGAACTAGATGCTCAACAAAGCGGAAGCCATGTTTTGACTACCAACATCGGTTTGCTGACATCTCTGTATTTTGTATTTAAACTCGGCCTCAGTATTGAGCGTTCAGATTCCGTATCTTGGCAAATATTTGTGGGAGTACAAGCTGGAGTTTGTTCCTTGGCTCAATATTCTGCTGAAGGTGACATCGTGTAGAGTGTGCTATTGAGAATTTTGCTAAAAGGTTGTGTATTTGGTGCATGTTAATAATTCTGGTCGCATGCCAGTCGGCGAAACTTGTCAAGTAAATGAATCACTTAATTAAATATGCGTCACATTTTCCGCCAGACATTCAATTACATTCATCACCTTTTTATAATTAATTTGAGCGAAAGTAAAATGAACTGCTTTGGCTTTTATTTTAACAGAATTCTTAATTAGCATTTTTATAAATATTTTTCTTGTTAGTCTTTTGGTTTAAATTCAAAGGTAATTTGCACACTGTGCACGCCTGTGGAATAAATCGCGTCAATCGCAATATTGAGAGTGTTTCGGCTCCTATTTGTATGTTAATAGACGTCTGATAATCGTCGTCGCCCACCAAACTTCCTTGCTGACTAAATTAAAATTTTCATGAATATTTTTCCTTGGGTTGTTTGCGAAATGGTAATGTAATTCTTTTTGAAGTGATTTTCCCTTAAAATACGGTTATATTTTGTTACTTTTGGTACTTGGATTTCAAAAATCTGTTGTAGATATTGTACACAAGTTAAGTCTGCGGTTATTAAAGAGTTGGCAGAAAATGGTCGTGTACTGAGAGTGGAATATGTTTACTTATTTACTCTTTCACGTTAGTTGAAATTGATTTTGACCGCCCGTTATTCGCATATTATGTATCTCTTCAAGATTGTCTTCACTATGTAACTGAAATTTTCTTTTAAAATCTTTTCTTATTTTATACCTATTTCATTATTCACAACGCCATCCAGACGGAACTTGAAATAATTAACAAAATAATTATCACAAAGTTGAAAGTGTTGTCCACGTCGGGTGTGAGAGGGCCCACGGTGCGGCCAGCGCTTAACAACTTTGTGCACTGTTTTATTTTGTTGTTAGTTCAGCGGCCGCCACTACGGAAGTCATTTCGCTTTTTGCGCTTTGAATATTTTTATGAACACTTTTCAGTTCCTGTTATTTTTTTACTGTTTGTTCAACTTCCAAACTAGCTGCTGGTTTCAAACAATCTGCAAATGATTTAATTTTATTGTTTAAAATAAAATGTGGTTATTTTTGTGTGAACGTGTGAACATTGCTACGTTCTGTATTCATTTTATGCATACAAAATTTTAGGTAACGAATTCAATTCAAACTGTTTGTTTGTGAAAAACGCTATTTTGTCTATTTTTGATGAAAATGCTTTATTATGTTAACAAGTTCGCTTGATGAGTTTCATTATTTTTATTGCAAATAACAACAATCTTTTTAAAACCTTGATAATAATGAGCACTGCACAAAACCAGGACACACAGTGTGCCAACTTAGAGCAGCGCCTGTCATACTGTACATTAAACGCTTACTTGAGGAGCTTGTAAACAAACAAATAAACTCAACAAACAAACAAACTTTGTTCAATATAACAGTGTGTGCTTAGATCGCTGTGATGTTACCTCAATTTTGGAATTCGAAGGTGTTTGCCTACTGATGTTTTTATTTGATTATAAAATTAACGGCTCATAAAAAGTAAAGGTCCACAAATGTTGCTGTTTACTTAAGACAAATACTACTTGTGTGTTATGTTTACTAAAAACAGAATTGAAAATTTTATATTTTTTATTTACATTTCATTCATAGTTTACCCTTTTTTATCTGAACTCCTTCCTTTGCAGTAAGCTTATTAAAAGAAGGCAAACAGTTTCAACAACTGCCCTAATTTTTTCCAGTTAATTTCACAATACACTGCACAGTGCGACGTGTTCTCATAGTCCGTCGTCTTGGGAAATCTAAGATCAGAGTCGCAACGAATTTAATCAAAACGAACAAAACCTTTCTTTTCCTGGACATTTAATTTTTATTTTTGGCTTTTTTGGGAGTAAAAAGAAGGAAAGTTAACTTCTAAACAGTTTTGGAACGTATGTTGCGATGTTATCGAGTTACTTTAATGTACTAAAATATTATCAGTCTAATTTCGAAGCCGATTCAAACATCTGCGGTATACTTTGTGAATGTCATCTGTATAATAAAACACTTTTTTTCAAATGATAACGTGTACTGGGACTTTTCCTTAGTAAGTGTTGCCAGTGTACAGTTTTTATAGTTCTTAGTTGGGTCCTTTTTTAAATTCAACTAAGAAAGTTTTTTTTTTATATTTATGAGATCTATCTAAATTACGGTAAAAGTTTTCTTTCCTATTGAGCCATTTTCTTCTTTACCCAAATATTTTGAAGGTTTCTTTTCCAATACCCAAACACCCGTGACCCTCCTTATCCGAATCTTGAATAAGCAATTAATTCCCTCGGCCGTGCAACTTTGATCCCTATCCTGTTTGAACATAAATTCTCATTATCTTCGGATTTTATCGAAGAATTTGACTTTAAAATGAGACCACAGTGCAGGAAGTGTGCCCTTATCCCTTACAGCGCTGTGAGGAGGGATGTGCCCGAAAATAGAGTGCGGTGTCTTTGTTATAGATAGTGAGGTTTCTAAGTAGCTGGGTTTCTAAATAGCTTTGGTATTTTGATTTTGTAAATAAAAACAGTAACTATTTGTTTTTCGAAAATCTGATTATCGAGACCCAAATACTCTAAAATTAAACTTTTAACGTTTATGCTGGCAGAAAGCCTTTATGAAAGCATTTAATTAGTTCTCAAATTATAAAATAGGCTTTTTCTCATTAATATTTTATACATCTTCGCCACTCCTGGCACTTTGCATACTTCTACATAATTATAATTAACGTAATTGATCAATCCGAGCCCCGAGACTATAATACACGACTCCCTAGGGACTCGCTAATTAGGTATCTTTGAATTTCTTTGACTAGGTAAATTCATATTCCTTCCGACGACTCGAAGGTACAAAGCTTTATTATCCGAATTCGGGAAGCCGAAAAAGAGGATTATGAGTTAATCCTCTTTTATCATATGAACGTGTACAAGTAAGAATGGGATCTATTCTACGTTCAATCCCAGACTTGTATTTGCTATACCATTTCATTGCCATTTGCAATAGTTAATTCCCTTAAATGGGCATAGAACCCAAAACAAAAAAGAAACATTTGGCCTGCCCTTAACATTTGAATTGAAAAACCAATTCTGCTTTGTCAACTCACAAAAAGTACACCGTGTAAGGAAAAATGTAAGTCCGAAACTCGATATAGTAGATTAAACGATATTTATTTGCTCACAAACTAACTATATACACTAGATACTAAAATAAACGACTAACTTACAATACAAATATATAAAAATAAAAATAACAAAGGACACTTAGGCGT
Source organism: Amphipoea lucens (assembly GCA_947508005.1). Taxonomy (NCBI): domain Eukaryota; kingdom Metazoa; phylum Arthropoda; class Insecta; order Lepidoptera; family Noctuidae; genus Amphipoea; species Amphipoea lucens. The sequence continues at coordinate 18,913,163 of OX382377.1, read as the reverse complement.
CGAAGTATTCATCCGCATCGCTGTCATCCGGAAACGTGCCCAGAAGACTGGCAGCATTGCCACGTTGAATGGCAATGCTAATTCTTTGGCCAAAGAACGACCCAGCCCTCTGGTCACGTGAAGTATCGACTAGCCGGCGAGAAATTTCCTTAAAAAGGAGACGCGCGCTCGGGCCCCATGACCCGAGCGTTTCGACCCCAAACGGCTCAAAGCTGTAGTTGCCCATAAGGTTACAGTATTTGCGCCGCTTGAGGGTCTCAGCAGCTGCAGCAGCGGCGCCAGCACAGCCCGCAGTGCTAGGAACATGAGATGGCGCAAGGGTATCGACACATGTTGCGTCCCACACCAAAGGCCTACCCACCTTCCAAGGCAACAACGTCATACCGTCTGGTCTCTTCCCATCATCACGTACCAAGCCGTTTGGTTCTAACACCGCTGGTACGCCGGCGGTGACAAGGGCTCGACGAATAATATCGTTGATGCTGGCGTGCCGTGCTATGCGACCTGCGCTCCTGCAGCAGGACAGGCCATGGTGTCCGAGACTATATATATATAGTAGATTGTTATGCAAGGGTCGAAAGGAATCAATTCCTATACGAGGCATTTAGACGCCCGAGCGCAGCGAGGGCGGCTATAGCCCGAGTAGGAATTGATGACTTTCACCCGTGTTAAACACTCTACTTTTCATTTCGAATATAAGGAAAGTAAAAAGTAGTAGTTTTTCTAAAATATTTGTTGATAACAATAACATGCAAAGTTTTTGAATTTCGGTACAGCTTACAGGGTTAGTATCCCGCCAAATAATACTATTGTCTTTTTTTATTTTAAATATAGAACACACCGCGTCATCGCCGCGGGCTGTCCCGCTTAATAGTTTTTTTTTAAATTCACACTGGCTGTTTATACACTCACAAGACTGCAGCATTTTTCTTAATTTATGTAAAAAATTTCGTAGCTGACTACAGTTCTATTTTTAAAATTCATTCCTACCCTAAAGAGGGAAGTAATTAGTATGAGTCTTTCCCGCCCTGTGGTGGGAAGCAACGTCTTCCACCCGCTATTTGGATCAAACAAACACTACTTTCCGAGTATGAGAAATGAAAAAATTTTTGTTTTATAGTTCCGAGTTGAGTCATGACTTTGACCAAGTTCCCGCGACTCGGCCCACCGGGCGAGAGAACTTTAATTTATTACCGTCCTGTTGAGCTTAGAGAAGTGATTGCAAACAATCGAACTGTACTTTTTACGGGCACAGTTAGGTAATTGGAAAAGTTTAGAAGAATGTTGAGACAATGGTGAATTTTTAGGACCTCCGGGGCGCGAATTTGAATATATCTGAACTGTTTTCGGACGAGATAGACAGGTAAAGGGTTTATTAGTTGAAGTTTAATCGTTGCTTGGACCTCTTTTATCTCTTTTATCGTTTAGAAAGTTGCATAAAATAAAAGAAACCTCTGGGTATCTTTGCACTTAACTTTAAGTTTTCTATCGGCACGAAAACAACTAAGCGTAATAATTTGCTACTGGTAATCAATTTAACACTATTACTATTAAAATCAAACTCCCTAGGAAAGAAGATGAACTCCGCACATTTATATTTAAAAATGCTCTCCAAGCACGCGACCTCGATTTTAAACCCTAATTTAAAAACGCATTCATAGACGCGGTCACTGCCGCTCCATAAATTCTCGTCCCTCCAGAGATTGCCTACTTCCTTCCACCGCGACCGAGGAGGTTCTAGTAACGAGTGTGAGGTCACAAGGAGGTTGGACACATTTACTTAAACGATTTTCTTCCACACCTACTTAAAAATATGTATAATAAAAAATATTAAAAAGGTTCACGATTGTAGTACGTTGAACGCAAAGAAAAATGTAGAACGTTATGATTATTTTTCTCGTTCATAAAGGACAATTTCGTTGAAAAGGAGTTGTTATAACGATAAAATATTCTTAATCGCTTGTTCCATTTATGTACTTACTCATTGTTAAAACTTTAGAGAACTCTTTTCTCCAGACGTGTAAAATGTGTAATGTACCGCGAATCTATCTATATCTGTGTGTGGGCGGCACACAAACACAACATGTGTTCGACTGCGAGAGCCTTTGTGTTCGTGCTAAAACCCGCCAGCCGATGGATCAGCGCGAGCGTTACGTGTAACGCTCGTAGTCCCGTTCACACGCAGTATTCACGTTACATTACACGCGTCTCTCAAATCAAAACCCAACTACTGAAAAGGATGAAACAAGAAAGTACCTTCCCGTGGTCGCATGCTACCATAGCTTATTACGAGTATGTATGTTAGTAGAGCGGCATGCGACCACGGGAAGGTACTTTCTTGTTTCATCCTTTTCAGTAGTCGGGTTTTAAACTTATTTTTTATTTAATTATTTTGGGGCTTATTTCATTGATATTTGTATTTTTGAAATGTGCTAATTAAGCCCTTTCATTTGATTCCCCACACAGCAGAACTAAAAAAAAAATTTTGATCATGACTTTATGTACGCTTGAGTGCGCCATATTCAATTTAATGTGACGTCACATAGCCTATAACTAGCGGACAATTAAGACGCTTCCAACGATACCTCATTTGTCTAATTATGACAAGTAGTTTATAAGTTATGAGGGAACAGATGATCATACATACATACATACCGGTCAAAATCATAACCCTCCTTTTTGCTTCGCCGTAGTCGGGTAAAAATCAAAAGATTTTTTTTTCAAATTAGGCTGAGAATCGGCACTTTTCGAACGTCAAAATTACATAAGATAGTCCCACAAAACGCCCGCCGTTCACCAGTTCCTAGTGTTTTCGCTGGGGAGAAGAAGTGGCGCAACAAACAACAGCGCAGCTGTCTGTTCAGTAAGAAAAACTTGATTCTATACAATAGCAGGTATGAACGTAAAGTAATGTGCGCGGCGCAATGTGGTTACACGACTGTTTGTTGTCAAGTCGATGTTACAGCTACAACAATGATGAAGGTGTTATTATTGAATGCATTTAAAACAATTTATTTTTAAGTAAGTTTGCAGTAACTTTAAACAACATTCTTTTTTATATAAACAAATAGCTGTTATTTCTATCACAATGATTGAATATTTGAAAATAGTATTTCGCATCCATGACTAATGAATATTACTGTTTCTTTTAGAACATTTTTTGCTCTCCCCAGTCAAGTGTTATATGATTGTAGAAATACTATTATAGCACCAACAAAACCTATAAATATCGATAATAATAAAGCGTGACACAAATAAGATCTTACAACTTATGTATGTATTATATTCTATTTCAGAACTTCTTGTAAAGTATTCTTACATTTTCTAAGATTTTAAAGATCCTTTAGTAACTTCTTATATTTAAAGCAGAAATGTGAATGTTCAACGTGAACATATCAAGGAGTTTATGTGAAAGGGCAGCAAGGGGACAAAGTTTTCTCGTTGAGCTGCTCGGCCATTCATGAGGAGAAACTTATAATGATTTGATATCGACTTCATACATCCCAACGAAAATATCTTCAACTTTCATATTTTCAGACCTTTTCACCACTATCCAGTTTTCATGGTAGGACTTATAACTTTGTTAGAGTTGGAGCCGAGATAATGACGTTTAATTTTCTGTAGTAGTGGTTGCTACGTTTTATCTGCTACGCCTGCTATGACGTAGCACATGCTACGGGGGAATCGCTGCGTTTGCTACGGTGTAGGCATTGCCGTAGCAGCGTAACTGACGTAGAATACTTCTTCAATCTTTATGCAATTATGCATCGAAAGGCGACAGGCGACACAAGGTAACAAAACAAAAAAAAATCTCCGTTTTCACGATTCGCTGACGAAACCCTGTAACGGAAACGTTCTCTGAAACGAGTGCATGAATAAAGCTCGGCTTCATACAGCCTAATTTACAGCGCTCGTTGAATATTTGAGGCTTGTATCTGGAGAGTATAAAATTTTATTTCTCTCCGCCTTCAAGCTTCAATAATAATATGTTTATTTAACGACGCGACGAGAATCTTTGAGAATTTTCCCCAAAATTGAAGGTTTTATTAGCCGATCTGGACTTGGAGAGGTTACGGATCAATTTTGTGAAGAAACGATTACTGAATAGCCTTAAAAATATGATGGCTGACTCAACTAAAGCTGGAAATCTACTAATTAAATTATAAAATAATTACTATTGACACTTATCGAGTCAACTATTTATGTGAATAAACACTTTTTCATTTTTGTTTTTTATTTTTTTTCAATTGTACGAATCGCTCTTTAGAATACCGAACAATTAAGGAATAATAAGCAAACTACAAATTACTTGTAGGTATATATTATTATGTTTTAATAATACTTCATGGCGTGGCAAGCAGCACGTAATATTTGAACAATTGTATATCTTCATAATTAAATATTCAAAAGCCAATGTACATAAATAATTGTAACATGACGCGCACATCAACTCATTGTTCGGACGTAACAATTAATCACCCCCCCCCCCCCCCTCACCTCACAATATTGTATAAATTATAACATCAACGTCAGAACTGAACACATTCAACTCGTGTAGTATGAAAGAACACATTGTACAGTCAAGGACTAAAACAATTTTACCCTTTTTTTTAACAAACTGTGTACATATTTTTGCTCTCTTCTGTACAGTTTGCTATAAAAATCTCATTGGAATTTTGCTAAATTCAAATGAGATTGTTCCAAAAGTTTTGAACATTATTGACCCAGGCGAATACACATACATATTTAATATATTACAATTTCAATAGGTATTTTAGCATAATAAGGCTTTTGAAATTCGCCGAACGTAAATAATATTTATAGCCTTTGACTATAAACCTCATACATACACAAGTGCACAGTGCCATAAAATAGATCACAGAAGGTCGGCTTCATACAACAAGTGCTTTAATAGTGGTATGAGACAAACTACGATTTTTTTGGAATGGAATGGGACAAAACGAACGAAGAATAAACTGTGAAAACAAGCGCACGCACACATAGACGCGTACATACAGCGACCTCAAACAAATGCCAGTCGCGAGCGCACTTGCACTCACTGTACGTGAAGCGTGTCTATGTGTACCCACCATTTCTAATAAAAGTCCTGACTATAAGTCGGACATTTTCAAAATAAGTCCGGATATTTTACTTTTTTAATCTTTCTTTTTCAGTAATCATTTATCAATTTCTGTCTGTACAAATGACAAGGCCTAACCTAGTCCAAAAAGCCGGACATTTCAGCACAAATCCGGATGGATGGTAACCCTTTACGAAACCAAAATTCTGTACCTATCTGCTCTGTTGCAGTGAGCCCGACGCGATGAACGCGACGGAGCTAATGAGGCGCGATAGAATCCAACACCGAGCAGTGGGCCGCGCGCCCGCCTGGAAATAATTCACTTCATCGACTTGTCGCCATCCGCCACTTTTTACTACATTCTCTTATCAATTTTGGAGTTTTTTATTAAATCGCACGAGTGTTGTTTATGAGATTTTATTGCATAGTGTTATTGATTTTTCGTGAATAATATACTTTTGATGGAGACTCATGATTAACGTCTAGAGTTTAGAGGTTTTGTCAAGAATGTTATTTGAACATTCGGGATGCTTATTTAATAAAAAGGATTTGAAATGAGAAAGGTATTTTATGTAAAGTATGCTCTAGAAAATATGCTTCTCTAGGATAAGAATTTTATGTTAAAAAGTCAGTAAAATATTCCATTGCTTTGGCTGAACAAACTCTAGTATGTTTTGTGCTATTTATACGATAACCATTTATTTATTACATAAAATACGGTTTCAATCACAAGTCCTTACGATATTAAAAATAGATTACCAAGAAACCTACTGCACCAATTAGAACCGAAACACGTCTGATCCCCAATTATATTATTACTGTCGAAGCTTATCGCATAATTCTCTCTCGATCGTATTACTTGAGTATTATGTTTAAGTAGGATATTGAAATGTATCCGCTGTCCCGCGGGGCTGGCGATGGCGGTAAGACGTCGTTACGCGCGATTTATCGCGTCGCCGTCGCACGTGGCTCAGGGGACTTACTGGAGTTGAGTTGTGCTAACTCCGTCCCGCCCAAAAACTCTGTCTAACTCGAAAGTCTCACAATTATGCGTCATACCAAAGGTATCATGTTACCCAGCAACTGGGCCAACCCAGTTATTGAGTAACATAATACTAACATGTTCTAGAACCAAAAATTCGAAGACATTATAGAGGTATCAGGAACAGGGTGTAAAGTTCACTCCTCCTCCATAGCAAAAGGGAGGATCATCCGACCAGGCGGGTGTCGTGTCTGGTGGGCGACTGCCCGACGATTGATGTCGGGATGGTCTGTCGAGCGGTAAGTTCTGCTTGCGCTATGCAGGATTTTGCGTGTCGTCAGAGTGATGCTTAGTTCGCATGTGGCGATGTAGATGTCGCCACAATAGTGTGACATCCATCAATACGCACTGCGCCTGCGTGGTGGATTACGGCCCACTCTCCGGCCGTGAGAGCATTATAGGCTAATTATGTTGCTCCAAGACTAAGACGACGTTGACAGATTAGATTGTATTTTGGGTTGATTTATATCTAAACTATCAGAGTTACTAGCGGGGTTATTCTTTTGTTTTATTTTTTGAAGTATTCCATTACTGAGTTCAGAAGCATGATATCGTTGCGTAGTTTTGCTTTAGTTCCTTTGTTCTAAGCAGACTGACGCAAAATATTAACGGAACTCTTTAATCAACTTTAAACTTTATTTACTTGCCCAGTTCACAACATTTCGTCAATTCCTAACATTATTTTTGTATAAATTGTCGTCCTGAAATTGAGTAGATTGCAGTTCAGTTGAAACTGCCCGCACTTTGATGAAGTGCGTTCGGAACGAAATGCTATTAGTTTGACCAAAACGGAATTTATGATGTTAGTTTCGAAACTCAATTCTGAATTGAAGCTAGGAAATACAAGTTACATTTTACTGCTAACATAATACAGAAAACGTCCATTTTAAAACTGTAAACTGCGATCACTATCGCTTTTAACTGCTTCGAAGACGAGGTTAATGCCTTTATTATGAAACCAGACGGTATCCTTTAAAACACCTAATGACGTAACTACTCAAAACTTACATAGGTTATTGTTGTAAAAGCGTGAAAAACATCCGATTATCGGCGCTTAAGTGTGAAACAGTGCTTAAGATGACCTCCCTGAATTCATAAATAAATATAAAAAAGACAGAAAGCTTAAAACAAAAATTAAAATGTAAAGGATAGTCCCATTCAAGGACTAATTTCGCAGCTTACCGCATTTTCCAAGAACCTTAAAATATGGAGCCTTGAGCCCTTTTAAGCCTAAAATAGGACCTAATCCAGGTAGGCACAAAACAGCCTCGAATAACAATATCATTTTTACATTGATAATTAAGTAAGGTTTCTTTAGTAAGAGCTTTTAAGAGTAATCCCCTGAGGATGAACCGCCATCATTGAAACAATTTATAGCTCCGTCCGTAGGGACCCACCAGACTTGTACTATTCTTAAAATTACTTATTAGCGTAGGATTAGACTCTTGTTAACATATTTTTGGAAGGAAAAAATGTATTAATAAAGGCTAGTGGAGCAAATTTCGTGTATTTTTAAAACTTGTTATTAAATTGAAAGAGCGTTGTAAAGAATGTTGTTATAATAACCCTGTTTGTGAAAAGAGGTTATTTTTATATTAAAATAAACTCGTTAATATTACTGAGTAGCTTTTAACCTGTCTTGGACACGCGGCATATTTATTTAGGACTCGTATATTGTTCTGGAGATCTAATTTGAGACTCTTAGAGCGAGTTGGTGAAGTCTCAAGATACAATCTCTCAGAAAAATGATTGAGAATGAAACCATTTATGCAGTAAATGGTTTTGTTTCTAAATAAGAATCATTCTTAGCATAATATCTACACAAAGCAAGAACTGAAAAGTAAAGTACTAAGGTACCTTATGCTTATTTTTAAAGAAATCTCGTCCAGTTTACCTGTAATAGGAATTTAAAGATGTAGAGAGACACTGTCTCTAACCTGACCCTATCATGATTTCTGCGGAAAATCTTATTAACTGATAGAAAACTAAACGAAAAGTACTCTTTACTTATTATAAAAACGTTGAAGATACAAAATGAATCAAACTTTTAAATTGACTTCGTCCAAAGGTTAAAATGAATCATGAATATTCACGGCGTCATCTCTAGGAGTCTATCAATCAAGAATATTACAACCGGGAATGGTAACGAAGCAATGGAATCTATACCTACATCTATGTATATATATCTATACATATTACAAATTAAAGCCGTTTTTCGTGTCTGTCTATGTGGCCGCGTTGTTGTTCTAAACTATGCAATAGATTTTGATGCGGTTTACAGTATAATTTAGTGTATTAATTCCGGAAGGTTTATGCGTAAAATACTTTTATATTGAACTTAAGAATATTAATAAAATTTTAATGTTTTATCAAGTCGCAAAAACCGTGCGAATACGGTGTGGGTTGCTATACTTATGATACATACACTCACGCCTTCTTCTCGAAGGGGTAAGCAGAAACAACAGCACGCCGCCTGCTATGATTCGTACATACTCCTATGACGATATGATATACGAGTATAATATGAAAGAAACGATACAACCGTTTGCATTGACAAAAAGTAACAGGTTTTGTATAAAAACATTATGTTAATATCTTCGCTGTCATTGTAGATATAGGTACATTTGTATCGTTTCCTTGTAAAAATACTCGTAAAAGAAGATTGTATTTCTGTAGAAAATGATGATTTATTCAAGACGTCCTCGAGCCGCTTGGGCTAGTTAACATTACAATCATATTGTCACAGGTGCTTGGAGGGAATGTTAGGCGACTAGGTACTTATATAAGAAAGTAAGTATTCAAGTATTTTTTAAGTATTGAGTATTGAGTATATAAGTGGTTAGTGAACCACAAATAAAATGTGTCTATATATCTAATATTAAATTTGTTTCATTTTAGTGAACCGTTCTCAGGTAGTGAATGGTTAAGAGGAAGTTAAACAATATCTTGAGTATCCCGAGATTTCGATCCCAAATATTCAATATATTCCAATAACCCACCTACAAAATCGTTGATATTTTAGAGACTACAACATCGACAAGGACTTTTGAAATATGTACCAACGTGTCGTTTATAAATGTACTTATAACCTACGAGTAGTCAAAGCTAAAAATGTCCCTAATTGGATCCCTGAGGCATACCACTGGCTATACAAACGTTGCTAGTTTTTGGAACACTCTTTTCCATTTTAAAATATTAACAACTTTGGTCTCGTATCATCATCTGCCTAGCCTTTTCCCAACTATGTTGGGGTTGGCTTCCAGTCTAAGCGGATGCAAGTGAATAAGTTTGGTTTCGTATCCGAAAAAAAAAACACATTTTCCGATAACTAATAAAACTAATATTTTGCTCAAAATGCCAAGTTTAATTAGTGAGAGGGCTCTTTTGTTTTTAGGAGTTGAGCTTTAAAAGGTCAAGCATGGGTTATAATTATTATACAATGTAAGTCAATATTAATTATAAAATTGTATAAATGGATAAAACTTTACTATGGATATCCAGAAACAAGTAAAGTTGTTCATAAGCCACTATGCGCCTGCAAAAACATTAACAGCAATTATTCTAAGAAGAAAAGACAAATTGATAATTGATGTACAGGCGTTTAAATGGCTTTTATTAATAACTTTTTATAGAAACTTCTTAAAGTTGTGTAAAAAATATATGTTAAGTTAACAAACAGGTAGTAAATATTTACATTAACAACGCGGTTAATACAATGATAAAACTATGAGAACTTGGAAGTGGTCAGCCAACCTGACGTCAGAATGGCTGACCTCTTTATTTCTTTGATATATTTCTTATCGCAAAGGTAGCAAATATTTCATTATAGGTAGTAAATAGTAGCAAATAGGTATTAAACAGTGCACATGGTCTCATGTACATATCTCGTTTGGTCCAGCCGTTCTAACGGTCACCATTTGTAGGCTGATAATAATGATGATGAAACTCGTGAACACGAATAAGAAAACTTTTTGGAAACATTTCGCCATTAGTGCGCCGGACACACATTTGATTAGAAATCCTTTACTCTGATGTTATTAATTTTCATCATATGTATCAAAATCCTAAGGTGGCTGGGGTAGACTGGATGCGGAAGGCGGAGGACAGGGTGCTGTGGCGCAGTCTGGGAGAGGCCTATGTCCAGCAGTGGACTGCGATAGGCTGAGTTGATTGATTGTTTGATCAAAATCCCTAATTGTTTCAATACACATAAATCCTGTAATCTCCTAAGGGTTTGTGAGGGACTTATTAGTACACCTACAATTTGCCAGTTATTTAAGTCCCTTGTAATAGAGGGGCGTTCCTATTGCCTTTGACCGGCACACACAATCGACTATTTCCATTTCACGAATTCATTGTATTATAATCCGCTCGGCGCCAATCAATATGACAGCGGAGTTTTTGGTCAGAAATAATTAATAACAACAAACTGTGTGGACCAACGGCTTCAACTGAAATCTTCTACAGTATTGATTTATTTTTGCTGTTTTTGTTCACGTTACCTGTGAAAAACAATGAGCTTTCCCGATATTGAATTTTATATAATAAAAAATATTAAAATCTTTTGTTGCATGAATCTATCACAATCACGCCTGAAAATTATTAAATATCGGGTGTCATTATGGTTCTATAACTTTAATGCACTCTATGTTCCCTTTGGTTTTTTAACTCTGTTGTATGAAAATATACGGACTTTAATATCGTTTTATATTGAAAGTTTTTGGCGCGTAATAATGAATGTTGGCGCACTGTGCAGCCGCGTGCAGCCGCCTATTAATGGACATTTAATTAACATTCTGATTAACATTATTCATTTGCTTATTTACTTGAGGTTTCCTGTCGAGAGTGTTATTAATTTTATATTGTGTTAATAATAAAGTTATTTTTGTTACAGGTAAGCTGTTTAAAGAAAAATCATCAGTGTGGTATGAATAAAAATTGATATCTATTTTATTTGCTCAGGTTATTTTGTTGTGTTCGTAATAATGAATCATCGAGATTCAAAGCGGAATGGCATTTATTATAACAGTATTCCGACATACCCACACAACGTGAACTTATTATGTGATACAATAACACTTACTGCCCCGTTGGTTTTGTGGTTGCAAGCGTTATTGCTGAGCGAGGGGTCCTGGGTTCGATTCCCTGGTCGGGCGAAGTATTACCTATTACGTTTTTCCATTGGCAATTAATAACAACCCGGGGTTTGGAAGTCGGCGGTGTGCTACCCTCGTGTCTCGGAAAGCACATTAAGCCGTAGGTCCTGCGCCTCATCTCTCCGAAATTGTATCAGATTGCCGTCCCATCGGACAATCAGAGTGAAGGAAGAGAGAGTGTGTCTGATCTGTCTGCGCACACACTTGTGCACTACAATATCTCCCGCACCGATTTATTCCGGTCTAGTCTCCCATGGCCAACATTCGGTCTGGACGACTTTATTTACTTAACACTTATAAAATCGTATACTTTTGCAATTACAATGTTCGATGGTAGGTATTTTAAACGCAAATCCAATATAACTGTTACTAGTGCGGAGTTTTCCATTCTCTGTTATTTTGTGAGGATTTGCAAGACACGTGCCAAATGCTTATTGTGGTACTGTGATATAACATAAATCAATTCTTGGTGTTTTAACGGCATAGCTTACCTAGGACAAAAATCTTCAAATTTTGTTTTTGTATTGTACACATGCACATACATAAACTCACGCATTTTCCCCGTATTTGATCATAAACAGATAATAGTCTGATGAAAATACGATATTACACGTAATGTATACAGCCAACAAACCGTCCAAAGGGTAATGAATAATTATCAGCCAAAACTGAAAGTCACGCTGCTTTATGCTAAGGCTTCATACCCAAGCGCGGGTGTTATCAAATCTCAACACAATTACGCATCACATACAGCAAACAAACCCCGTGACAATAACAATACAAACGAACTCCATTATAATACACTAGTGTCGGTTGAGCGGCCGTCAGTATCACTCGTGTACTATGGTATGTAGGGCTGCCACCAAACATATTTGTTTATTGAAACCTTCCTTACAACAATCATTACAGGTTACAAGTGTATGTACCCAATGCGACAGTGTGGTCATTTTTACAAAAATAATATTTAACTTTTTCTAAAAAGTAATAGGTACCATAATACAATACCCTATATAAAGAATACTCAACACAATAACTATTCAATTTAAAAATTGAATTGCTCGCATTAATCATTTTCGGAGAAGTAAAAATAGTTGCAGTTGTTTACACGAGATAGATAGCACAACAAGTTTAACGTCGACAGACTGCCTCTGTCGATGTTACTAAATGTTTAAAAATCACAAGAGGCAGAATAATAATTGGGTGTGCAAGTATTTTTTAACACAATGATAAATGATTTTATTTCTTTGAGTAGGTTTGTACAAACACTTTTACACGTCAATCATATTTTGCAAAGTAGATGCGGTCCGCGTTTTGTCGACTCGTAAAAACCGTGCGAAACAGGAACGGGTCGCTGGTAAACTTTTACTTACATAAATGCACAATATTTCGGCAAAGGTTGGCAACCCTAGCGTGGTCTACCAGTTATATGTAAGGGGGATGCGAAGCGCAGGGGGGGACGTGCGCTATTGTCTATCGAGTGAGAGCCTGCGAGCCTTTGGGAAATTACCGTGAAATGCAATTTACAACTAGTTATTAATATTAACGACAAATATTATATACGATGTGAGAAAATGTTGCAAGTTTTTAACGAAAAGATGTTTCATTAATTTGATTACTGCTGCAGATAGTAAGGCAAAAATGTATAACTAAGTAGTGGTATTAAATAATGTAAGTGAATTCTTTCAGTAGGTACAGATTAATACACGTACTCGTAACAGAGAGCCAAGATAATAAAAATCATATTATTTTTCATGGCATGGCTAAACGCTTAGCTGTTTTACTCCAGATAATTATTAGTACTTGGTGCAGCTTATGTATTTAAAATACTGTCAACTTACAAGTTGTAGGTCGTAGGTTTGTACCCAGACAGGCGCTTTACTTTGTTTAATATTTCATCACCGCTGCTCTCAAAACGGTGAAGGAAAACATCGCTAGGAAACCGACATGTCCTAGAACCAGAAATTTGAAGACATGTGACATCTACCAAACCGCACTGGGCCCGCGTGGTGGATTACGGCCCACTCCCTCTCACAGAAAGGAGGCCTGTGTCCCAGCAGTGGGAACATTACAGGCTGATTATGCTATGTACATACCATTTGAGCTTGACAACAGTACAACAATGCAGCGTATAACTATAAAACTTTTTTCTCACTCTTTATTATCTCCTGTCGTCATCTACACACATTGATAACATCTTCCTAAATATCCCTAAACTTGAACAATGCTCGCTTGAGGTAGCTCCGCTATACATAGGTAAGGTAAGGAAGTAAACTGAAAATAAATTTCGCACGTAATACTCGTCTCTAATGACTTTCTGATGGCGCTTGTCAACACGAGCGTCATTTGTGCGGAGTTCCTTACGCCTCAGTGACGACATTCAGGGTATGTTTGTATTTGTTCTTACGCTTGTTGCTGTTGTTTTAGAAATTGTTTGTCTTTTTTTTACCAGAATGACAATAATTAAAGAAAAATAACGTATATTTTGTATTATTTTAAATCAATATCCTAAATCCAGCATTGATTTCTTTTTTCAAAGAAGCGCCCTTTATGTACTATGGCATAATGAAAGGCATTGGAATATGGAATTGGGCTGGATACATCTGCCGCATGTCAGACGGTCAATGGGCCAAACTTACGACCCAGTGGGTCCCGCTTAATGGCAAACGACATCGCGGCAGGACCAGACGGAGATGGCGGCATGAGCTGGACTCCTTTAATAAAGATTGGTACTTGGCAGCTCTGGATAGAGAGAGGTGGAAGGAGAGTAGGGACGCCTTAGCCCAGGAGTGGGACATTGATGGCTAGTAAAACATAAAAAATGAAAAGCTTTACATATTTCGAATATCACTTTTTAAGTTTTCCTGATATTTTGAGTTGAAAGTCACACATTTTGTGCAAATAAAAGAAAAAACTAAACAAGAATATTCAATGCATCACTGGTGTTGTTCACTCACAAAATGAGAGTCATCAATAACCCTGTACATAGCTGTCAATGGACAGCTAAGCCCGCCCAATCAATTGACTCACAGAATCCAATTAATATTTTATCTATATTAATTGTTTGCTGTCTACGCAGCATGTAATGGAAAACAACGAATGCTACTAAATGCTCTGTTGACGTGGTCAGTGGTCAGGGATACAGTACCAGGTACACATGAGGTTTTCTATTTTAATCACTTGTCTACAGGTAGCAAACAATCAAGTTTTAAAAGTGCAAAATAAAAAAGTATTAAAATAATATTATTAATAATATAAGTATTAAAAAGTATTAAAATGGACTCACTGGACCATGTAACATTACTCATCAAAGTTAATTGAAAAATATAAAGTTATCAGTTAACCAAGATATTTTCAAAGATGTTGAAACAGGTCATAAAACTCATTCATTAAAAATTCATTCCGCCACCTTAAATCCCCCAAGTCACAGAGTAACCTTTGTAGGGAATTATCCTTCTCAGCATCACCTGCTAAGATCCACCCTTTTAGAAGATCATCCTTCTTAGGTCACTATAAATACCAACAAAAGTAGAGGAGATTTCGACATATATTTTTCATCCACAAATCCCTTTAGAATCCCCCATGAAGATGCAAATATCAACGTATAATGTCTAAGACTCCGGATTGAAGTACTAGGATCACATATCACAAGACAGATTACCTCAACGCTTGGCTCAGAAGGCCTTGCGCCGAGTTAAGTCCTGTGCTACCAATATGAGGATCAACACGTTTCTACGCGAAGTAAGCTGCTTGGTGTCGCGGATAATATTACAGTTCATTATGTAAGGAATGCGTCGTAATTAGAAGGTTACTTTACATAATATTTTGAAAGGGAATGATGGTTATAAGTACGTAGATCGTAGACTGAGGTAGGTTTAGAACATTAGTGAAGTGACTGCGGTATTGTGGCTCGTACTGTATGTACGTCACGGTTTATAAGGTCTACATAAGCGCTACGGCGTTGCTACGCCGTAGCGCTTATGTCCCATACAAAATTCAGACATGAATGATTGAATAATTTATAATAGACGATTTTTAGTTGACTTCAATAAAATATTATAAAGGCTTTCTCACTAATAGCACTGGGCACTCAGCATTTCAGAAGTTTGTGATCTTAACTAATATCTCAAAGTTGCCACTTCCGCCGCGAACTGTGCCACCCGAGGTTTGCTGATAATGTGGAACAAGACACAGGAGGGAACCGGAAAACTAACTGAAAAAAAAAATTGTTTCATATTCCTACTCATGTATAAAAAATGGTGATATTGTTTGCACTATTTTCAGATCAGGTAGTTTTTAAAAGTCATGTAAATTTTTACTGGGTTTCAGTTGCAGTTATTATTTTTTTTTTTTTAATCCAACACACATTAACTATGATTTACAACATGTTGACTATCTGCTCAGATTAACTCGTGTGTCTTCATCTAACAAATTAATTGAAATATCAATCTTACATATTAGAGAATTACTTATTAAAGATTGAATCAGTTGTGTACGTATTGTTAGGTAAATTTTAAATACGGGTTGCGCTTTTAATGATGTAAACTTTTGTTTTAAATAAATGTACCTCTTATTACCTTTCTGAACTTTTCTCACAGTTTGTCGCAGTGACAGCGGCTGGCGAGGGTTACATGCAGGTTGCTAGCAGTTAATTGACTATTCAGTATTTTGGTAAACAAAATGAGAATTATTTGGCGTTCGATTAAATAGATACCTTTTCTATTGGCGTAATCCAAAAAAAGGGCTGTAATCCTTTTTTTGTCACATCTCTCTTCATAGGTCCAAGTTCTTCCCCGCCGCCGCTCCCAACGTGCACCGTCCCTTGAACTGGCCAGTGGCATCGGTTTCGGTTTCAATGGCCCCTCAGATAATATCTGCTGTAATTTAATCAAAACTTGCTGGTTGCCGCTGAAGCCTAATTGATTTAGTGTTATTTTAACTCGACATTATTATAAATTGGGATCGGGCAACTTTGTTGGCTTCGCACTGATTATTGTTTAAGATATCGAGTTATTAGCGTTATCTGGTTATTGTGATTAACGGTCGTTGTTGCAGGTTGGTCAGCTATATATTATAGTCTATGGCTCTTGTTGGCGCAGCTGTATCATTTATTTTGTCTTTTATACGTGGTGTGCTGTCGTACAGGCTCAGTGGCTTAGGCCTTGCCTCTCATGAGGGATGTGTGTGGGTTCAAATCCGGGCTAGAGCTAATGTGACTTTTTCAATTCGTATGTACTTTCTATGTTTATCCTTACTTACTTTAACCTGGACTTGTAGTCAATATACCTAAGTCTGAAATCGCCAACCTGTGTTGAGCAAGCGTGGTGATCAGTGTTCATGCCGACTCTGTGTGAGGCGAGGCCTAAGGCCCTGGGACAATAGTAGGCTAGTATTATTTTTATTTATTTGCTACACGTAATTCGAGTGCCAGCAACATTCTTGTGAGTGGGTTGGTAGTTGATACTTCAAGGGTCAAATTAAAGGCACAAAGTTACCATTAGACGTTTCCTGCTACAGCCACTTCGTCAGTTAGACAAAAAACAAAATATCTTGTTTCTTTTGTGGTAAAGTATGCTCAGCGGTCTATTTTTGGCTGCCCTTATATAGTCTCTTACGAAACTGAATGACCTTTATAAGCGTATACAATTAAATTGTTCACAATAAACTTCAATACATAATCTCTAGGGCAAAGATTGCTTCTCATAAAGAGAAGCAAAGACAATAGGCAGATAAGGTAGAGAGGGAAGATAGGCAGTCGCTCCATGTAAAATACTGGTATTCAGCTGCATCCGGTTAGATTGGAAGACAACCCCAACATAGTTGGGAAAAGGCTAGGCAGATGATGATGACGAAAGAGAAGTTTGCTTTAGAAACAATAAACATATTACCCTTTTTTTCGGCTTCACCACAGTCGGGTAAAAAGAAAGAACAATACTACAATAAACGATGCAAAAAAAAAATACCCTGCTTTTCAACATCACCATCAAAAGATAATATTATCTAGTGCTAGATACTTCCCACGTTACAGTCATCCATTAGAAAGCTTCACTATATTAGTCCATTCAGTAATAAAGGACTATTTCACCTTTTGTTTCTGTTTATTCGCTGTAACAGGGTTTTACTATTCAATCTACAGTTCTATAGGTTTCAGACGGAGTATTTCAATTCAATCGAAATTGATTCTCTTGAGTAATTGACTCTTTTAGTTTCAATTAAAATGGAGTGATATTGCTCGAATGAAAAAGTCATCTGGGAGTAAAGTCTGTTACAATTGCTTTATGTTCAATTATTTCTTCTGACGGCTGGGAAAAGGTCAAAGGTTTCACAAAATAATAATTATGGTTGCTAATTAGGCAGGTAAATAAAAAGATAAAAATGCTGTGTTAAAAATTTACAAACTTGTGATATATGTCAAAAATAAGTATTTTGAGTACTTTGACAATATCCAATTGAAATCCATTGTAATAATATTATAATGCGAAAGTAACTCTATATGTCTAAGCCACAGAACCAATCGTTACAATAGCGAAGAAACAGTTGAGACTAAAGATGAACGTCTAAACAGATAGACAGCTTAGGACGTGGGTATGAACATGGGCTACTTTACATCTAGATATTTGTGTTCAAAATTATGAAACAGAAAATACATGCAGACGAATTAGTCGCTGGCAACTAGCGTAAAATACATAAACAAACAATTTAAAATTCAACAGAAAAGTAACATCACCTGAAACGTATTTAAGTTTTAATTAGAATCCCAAATAAATCACTGAAAAACATTCACAAAACCAAAAGAGAATTCAATTGAATCGCACCTTTATCGGGTATACCCGCCCGACACTAGATAGAGGTACCTAGTTACCTACCTACGACTAGGCAAACCACTTTAAACCGAAAACCCAATAAAACATGTACAGGAGCCGTTAGTTAAAGCAAGTAAATAGATTTTAAATTTTTCACCCATTTCTGTCTATTTCGGTCGAGTGTCAGCCCTGTGCTAAAATATTAACGACGCGGCGGCAGGGTTGCCGCTTTAAAAATAGTGGCGATCGATTGTTTAGGGTCGAAGGAAGGCCGGCCGGTTATTTTTGCTGTAGCTTGACAAAGGTTATTTTTGTTAGTACACTGCAAAATAAAACCCGACACGGTGATAATTTTTAGGCGTTGTCACTACTTTAGGGCATTGTGAACAGTTATGGGAAAATATATATGTGTACACTTATGGTGAGAATTTACTATGAAATATAATTCTGAAATATGTATATTCATCATCATCATCATCAGCCTATAATGTTCCCACTGCTGGGACACAGGCCTCCTCTCTGTGAGAGGGAGTGGGCCGTAATCTACCACGCGGGCCCAGTGCGGGTTGGTAGATGTCACATGTCTTTGAATTTTTGGTTCTACGACATGCCGGTTTCCTCACGATGTTTTCCTTCACCGTTTTGAGAGCAGTGGTGATGAAATAATTTACACAAAGTAAAGCACCGGGCTGGGTTCGAACCTACGACCTACAACTCGTAAGTCGCGGCCGATACCACTGGGCCACCACTGCTCTCAATATGTATATTAGCAGAATGATATAAAACGTGCAGTAAGTTCAATATCTCTGCATTTCAATGGTCATAGCTTTGACTAAAAATGGTTCTTAGATTCGCTAATTACAGGAAAAAAAAATTAACCAGTGTGCAACCTGTAACCGTGAATTCAGCATACAGCCTAGCGCTGAAATCGTTGGTTATAAAAAAAAAGTTCCATAGATTTTGACCGCGCACGTATTGCACTTTTCTATGGATGAGCTGTTTTATTTTTTGATAACCGTCGAAAAATTTCTACGCTAGGGGTCTAGAATCTTAAGCAGAATTCATAGTTACAGTTTGAGCTCTGTTATTTTTTTTTTTCCTGTATAGTTACACACTTTTGCTTTAGTATTGTAATTCGGACAGCACAGATTGTATTTTGTGAAGTGCGTTTTGCCTGGCTTCCTTAAAGTCCTTGTGTTCTGATAACTTAGTAAGCTTATTGATTAAATTAAAATGCAGTGTCTTATCTCTCTTCCATTTTTTCTTCATTAATAAAACCGTCAGCTGCTGTGTCAACCCTGAAATAAAATATTAACGAGGTGACGTCAGGGCTGCCCCTATTTATAGTAGCGATCGATTGAGGAGAGATGTGCCGGCTGTGTCGCATGAATATGTACCTAACACACACATACACACTGTGAGGGAGTGTGTGTGTGTGACATTTTGCGAAAGGGTGACACGGCGCGTGATGAGGGGTAGTATTTTGATAAATACGAACATAACTATGCAACAATAATATTGCAAATCGATATGATAAAGGACCGACTATGTAGCAATAGTTTGACGGTTTGTGACGCAAGTATTGTGAATTGTTTAGTGAGGTCCTTGTACTTGGTATTGTATCAGATAGAAGACAATGATATAGGCTTGTTTCTTTGATTTCCAAAGGTTTTTTTTTTTGAGCAGCTAGCATCCAATGTCTACCCTGTAATCAAAATATGTTAAACCTTTCTTCTAACATGATCGCTTATATAGATACTTCGAAATGTTTCCTCATTCGTGCTAAATTATATGGTGGGCTAGGAATGATTGCATCGGCTATAATGATAAGGAGGGCGCCGATATCTATATTTACAAGATATTAACTTATCTAAGCTGTTTCGTATTGGCTGCAACTTTTACATACCTTTCGGTCTGTTTGATTGTAAACTCTACACATAAGTCAACTTGCAGGTGCAAATAAACTATTTTTACTTTTAAACCGCGACCTTTCCATTAGAAAGCTTCCAACGTTCTTCTTTCGATTGTTTTGTACATTTTAAAACTACAAACGTTTCGATTTGTGAAGGTAAACACACAAAGGTCACGTGTCTATTTGTATCGGCTTACAACGACCCATCATTTCTCTGGCCAGTTGTTAGAGTCTTTGTCAGTTGTGTCAAATGGCTATAACACGGCAAATTGACGTAGTGAGTCAATTTGATAAACATCTGATTTCCCTGACTATACTTTAGTTAGAGAAAATCTAAAAGTGAAAGTGTCACCGGTAACTGAAAATTTGTGTGAGAAACGATTGTCATTGTATGGGCTTATGATACGGAGGAATGAGAGAAATGTCGTGAGGAGAGTTTTGAGTATGAATGTCGATGGCTATAAGAGTTGGGGAAGACCAAAGAAACTATGGATGGACTGTGTGAATAATGATATGGTTAGAAAGGGGGTGACTACCGAGATGACGACTAATAGAGAAGTGTGGAAGAAAAAGACATGTTTGTGTTTGTTTGCGGCGACCAGTAATAAATTGGGATAAGCAGGAGAACGATGGTGACTTTAAAAAATATCTAATTAATGTAGAAGAGCTTAAGAATTCGCTAATATAAATAATAGTGAGTGATCTCGGCATTTTGGTCGAATAAACCAAATCAACGTTATTGCACGTTTTAAATTACATTGCAAGAAATTTAAAACGTACAATAACGTTATATTGCACGTTTATTTATTGAAAGTTTGTGGTTTGTTAAATATTTCTGTCTGTAAAGCTTCGGCAGCAATATTAATTTAATATTGTCAGTAATTAACAGTTTATACATAAATTAATTAATTCAATTGATCACATGTTTAATATGAATTCAATAATTTTATACTTTTGTTGCATGTTATTATTTAAACTCATGGGATTATCGATAACCTATTGCTTTTTGTAAATTTAATTATTTCGTTATTCTCTACATACTATTATATAATACCTACCTAGTTCCTGTATGGTGCATTAATAGACATAAGTTTCTAATGTACAATAACTTGGTCCTAGAAGAATTACTATCGTTCGTGTTGACATTCGACTTGTAACTATTGTTAATCAGTTCTATTAAACACTATTCAGCACTATTAAACAAATTAATATTTTAGTGAATGTTAAATGAATAAGGCGTTAAATCAAATTTTTCAAGAAATAACAAGGGATCACAAAATGCACGCATTCTATTGGAGCTAAGCTAGCTTCTGCCCGCGACTTCGTCCGCGTGAAATTTCACCCTCCTTCCATGGGTGGAATTTCTAAAAACCCTTTCTTAGTAGATACCTACTCTTCTCGAAGAACACACACTCCAATTTTCATGTCTCTTGGACCAGCGTTTTAGGCTGTGCGTTGATATATCAGTCAGTCAGGACTTGGAATTTTATATTTATATATAGTAGGTTTATAGATCATTTATTGGTTCACAAACATGGGAAAAGTAAGATGTTTAGTTATAAGAGTCCTCCATGTTCTACCGTCACATGGGCATGCAAGTCAGATCATTATTTAATTTACACAGAGATATTATAATTTTAAATAACAATTAGAAATATAAAATAATACAAAATACAAATTAATGTCAAATCGTTTGAATTACAATAAAAATGTCACAAAAATGGCAAACAAACCAGCGATAAGGCTGCCCTAGTGCCCATTGTATGTTTTGTAGTGATAATCGTATTTTGTTGTTATGTATAAATAAATAAACCAGACTAGCCAAGGCAAGGCAAGTCAACAAGGATACAATATCAAAAAAATAAAATGTCAAATGTCCTCAAGCATGTCAATCACTCGGTTATTCATCAATAAGTACCTAAGTCGTCAATTGTGTAATGACTAAACTTTGTAATGCGTTTATGTATCACAAAAAACCATGTTAGTTTTTTATAACATTCTTTATTCATGACATACGTTTAATAGGACTCCCAAAGCTAATCTAATTTACTTTTACTTTCCCCGACAAAGTCCCCGATATTAGTAAACTAGCGAACAAGAACAAAAGTAGCGCGAAAGTCCGTCGCCTGTTTGTTGTTAGGTAATCACTTGAGAACTTAGATAATCTAAGTTGAGGCAATATGTAAGTTATTAGGGAGACTTGATGACGGAATTGTTGCTTTTATTTCGGAATGTACTGATATTCGTTTGTAGTAACAACATTGATTGTGAAAGAACACGTAAGTACAACTACCATACTACATTTCAGCAGGCAAGCTTTGCACAGATTCCATAGTGCATGGCTATAAGAGTATATAAAAGCCCTATTACACTATTCAGGGACCCTTTCCCTAAATCAGGATGGTGCAATTAGAAAAAGGGAGGAAACGTCCCTAATAAAAAACACATCACCTTAATGTCAGGCCCTAAATATCGTTAAGTGTATACGGGACCACCATAAAAACGATGGATGGACTGTGTGAAAGATTCTTCTTTGTTTCTCTATTTAGTTTTCATCTCAGTTCCTTGTCAGAAAGACATGTTTTGCCGACCCCTAATAAATCCGGATAAGGGCGAAGGACGATGATAGGGTACGTGCGCATAAAACTATAGCCAATGAAATGAATGAAAAGCACATGCGCATGAAGTGTGTATATATAGAGGTTACCTTTTAAAAACAAGTGGACTAGTAAAGTATCTACACAAGTTGTAACCTCCTCATTAAAATTATGTATAAAACCTGTTTTCAAACAATCACCAAGGTTCTCTTTGATTTTTCTTGGAAAATCCTTACTAATGTATAGTGTCGCATCTTATCTTACGGCTACGAAAATAGTTTAGTTACTTCATAGAAAAAGTTCAAATTGGCTTGGGAACATTTCTTACCCGATATTGCAGCAGAGATAGTAGAACTAGCCACGTTTGGTAATTGCACAAACTTTTATAAGTTAAGTTCGTTAGCTGGCGAATATACTCGTAATTATGCACCAACATAAATCTTTTGATTCTGGTTCCACTAATGAGGCAACATTTTGCTACAATTTTAATTTCAGCTGAGCTTACTATTTATAAAGTATGAACTTGTATATTTTTTCTGCATTTGATTTAGGATGAGTTTAATAGAATGTATCTATTTCTATAACATAATATATCATGACGCCTGTATTCCCGAAGGGTTCGCCACATTTTGCCAGTTACGTTTAAGTCCGGTACGTTTAATCCGGACAAAAGTCCAGACTCCGGGCTGCTACTAAGAAATTTCAGATGGAAAACTCAATTACAGTTTGCTGACGTGAGAATCGAACCCAAGACCTCATTCTCAGCAGTAGTGTTTGCGGCCTCGAGATACACGAGTAGTTTAATCGAATCTGAAACAACTATCTTTAAGCCGTACACATATACAGGGTGAAATTAAATTCATGGGCATCCTTTTAAGGGGTCATTGTACTCATCATTATGAACAACTTTTACTATGGGACTAAACCTAAAATCGCGCAAAAAAAAATACAGCTGTTCCTTACATTTATGATCACATAACTCGTCAAAATGTAGGGAAAAGCTGATTTTTTTTTCGCGATTTCAGGTTTGGTCCCATAGTAAAAGCTGTTCATAATGATGAGTACAATGACCCCTTAAAAGGATGCCCGTGAATTTAATTTCACCCTGTATATATTAGAAACGGAAATCTGCATCAATTCAGTCGTCATTTCACTTTGTAGTTACCCAAAACAACATGACGCAACTACAATCAGAAGGTGTTTAACAAACAAGACCAAACAAGCCATCAGATACCGAAGCTTCCCATGAATCAAACAAAACTTCCCCCTTTGTAGCGTGAAGGTACCTCGGCAGCGTCCCGCGGGTCTCCTCTGTGAGTCGGACGCTTATTTCTAAAGCTTGACACAAAGTAGTCCTGAAAATGACACATTTTGTGATTACCTCGTATTTAGGGTTCCGTAGTCAAATGGGAACCCTTATAATTTTGTCATGTCCGTCTGACCGCCCGTCCGGATGTCACACACCCATATTACGAAAAAAATATTACGGGTGGCACTCCATACATGCAACCGAGGGAAGAAATGAAAGAAAAAATGTATCTATGCATGTGGAGTATTGTTGGATCCCATAGTTAAAAAGGTTATGATGTTTCCAAGTGACTTGCTATATTTTAAGTCAGTCAGTTTTTCATAAATGGGATAGTTTCGGTTATAACCGGAGAAATAACTTCATATTCATATTTTATCGAGAAATAATATGAAATACAAACTTATTTTTGCGGTCGCTCCATACTGTGCATTCATCCGACCCACGGAACCACTCACTGTGCGTGATCCGTCACGCGCTTGGCCGGTTTTTATTCTTAGCATTCGCAGAAATTTGAAGATTGATAAAATTAGGAAAAAAGAAAAAGAAAAGATCAGTGTTCTTATCTTTTTCTCTGTCATATTAAAAGATCAAATGTAAAAAGATTGCGTATTCTTACAACTGGGCTATGTTGTCCTTTGTCAAATTGTACGTGAATTTGCGAAGGATAGCGATATTTTGGATTAGAGATAATTTTATAATATTGGGGACATTTTTATTACAATGACGTATCTTTTGGCTGGATCCTCGCGAATGGTTTTTTCTCGGGGCGTTTTAATTCCCACACAGTACGAAGATTTATATGGATTACAGAGTGTTCTTTTGAAATTTTATTTTACAAAAGAAATCATTAAAACTACAGGCTACGTAAATCTTATAATGCGACTCCATATCATTAGTTTAATCGTCAAAACGAATGCTAATTATTTTGTCTTATCTACGAGTAGTTACACCTAATTACAAATAACAGAGTTAAATATCTATTACTTCACAGCCGAGATAGCACCATTAGATTACTAACAAAATTCAGCCAAAACAGCTATCAAATAAATACATCATTTCATAAAATGAATACAGATGAGCAGTTAAACAGTAAAACGAAACTGTTATTACTAAACTTTTATCGCGAGGCTTTTAAGTTGTGTGCTGTTAATTCAGAGCTTTTACACCCCCCTTCCCCGTTAGCCGTCAGTCCCCCCCTCCACTTGTAAGTACAAGTTAAGCCGGTACACACTGTTGTAGGTTTAATGGCGAGTTAGGCGACGTGCATATTAACGACAGTTGTGTATAAATCGTGTATTTATGAGATGTCATGTATTTGTGTGTGGTTTGGACGTGACTACATTGTTTCCGGGTTGTTAATTAAAATATGTAGGTGGTCTGTATTTTGGAAACTATACTAGAGTTACACGTACCTACAACTGAAGTTTTTCCATCATTTCCTACAATATTTACGTTCAAAACTATTCTGACCGAGTAAATAGAAGTATTAATGTTTGTTATGTTGTTGGCCATTGTATTCAAGCATTCATTGGTCCTAGCGATACTTTTGATATCATCGAGTAATTGTATAACGGATGTTTTATATTAACTTACACGTATGACTGAGACTAAAAGCCTCCTGTAACAACTGTAAGGAAAAGCCTTGGAAAGAGATGAGTTTCCCATAATGACGTTAACGAAGCCACTTTCTGTAACAATTATCGTAAAGGAAGGATGCCCTATATACTATGTGAAATACGGACAACATTTGTAATTCCACAATTACATAATGTACGCCGCCCTCATCTGATTCAGTCACGCGTTATCCGTGACGTTGTTGTACGTACCGCGCTCATGTCATATGCGTGTCTGTAGACACATACATTTGTATGTAATTGTCTCTTTAGCAAAGAGAGGAGAGATACACGCACTTTTGCGTACCACAAACATAACTAAACTGAAGTGTCATTACTTGGGCAAAAGTACACTTCAAAAAGAAGTACCTTACCAATAGTAAAATAATCGAGGTGGCTCTAGAAAAAGATGCCTGGCTGGAAGGATTTAGGGAAGGCCCTCGCTCAGCAGTGAGACAGAGTTGGCTAACTTAAAAAAAGTTAAATAATAAAATAGCCCTGAGAACATCGTAGACAAAATCATGGCCGCTATGATGCCTAACTGGCCACTTAGTATCATTCTGCTGGATATTATATTTGGAAAAGGGTTTAAGTCCTTTGATATCGTGTCGGATGAATAAGTTGTTCGTTGAACATTACATTAACGATGCGTAATTTTGAGATCAAAGAAAACCTAATGGCTACACCGTAGACATATGCTACGCGATCGTAGCAGATTGCTACGACGTAGAAGCTAGCCTTTTCCCGACTATGTTGAGGTCGGTTTCCCATATCGCTGGATGCAGCTAAATACCAGTATTTTACAGGGAACAACTACCTATCTGACCAGTGGGTACTACGATACCCCTTGGTAAGAGTGGTATGTAAGATGTTCACCCATCCACGGACCAACCGCGGCAAGCGTAGCTTAACCTGATCGATCGACCCGTGCCGCTGTTATTCCTTAGCCACAAGCCCCTTTCGAATTAGGCATAATGATAATTTAATTGACATTTCGTACCAATGTAATTATGTTAGAAACTATATTGGAGACACAAACACATTTAACATTACTTACTTGCAAACAAAACACACACATTTACAAATACTAGGAAAATCGCGGCATTTCAAGCTAAACTCAAACGACGTATGTATGCAGATACGTTTCATGTATGTATGTGTGTGTGCGTCGCGTCAGTTCGACGCAAACTTTATGCAAATGTGGCGTGTGTTTTATGTTAATACTACCCTCGATGTCACAGTTTGAGTGGAACAGTAGGCTTACTTGGACTAAGTGTGAAATGGAAATCTCATGGGAATTGTTACTGAGATTTAGGTGCAATAGAATAGCGAACTACAACTGCTGTATATACGCCAGAGAGCCTATTGCAATGTACTCCTCAATCGTGTTAGCTGAAAGCCCGTAGTCGGGCAGCTTTGTAAACACATACATAACTGTTAGCTTCAAAGCCATTTCCCTTTCATCTGTAAGATTGCTGTCCTGTGTAAACTATGGCCGGTCGCTTCATGTTTGTCTTGTCCTATCTGAGATTGTCGAAGCTTGGCTGTTTATTATTGTAAAAACATTCGTTACTCTGTATATTATGTTTTAATTCAAACCGAATCACATGAAAATATTTTATTTCACACTTTTAACCTATATTTATGGAACATCAGAAGCTAGGTGCACGGTTCCAATCGGTCGTTTCCTATGAAGAAGAGCCGAAATGAGCTATGAACAAGAAACTCCAAGATTTAGAATAGAAGTTAATAAAAAAAAAATATAAATCCATTTGATACCAAAAAATGTATTTATTTATTAATTACCTTCTGAACATGCAGGTAATAAGCTTTCTTACAACCAGCTAAATATCGTTATGATTTAGTAATCTTACTTCAGCGATATTTTTGTCCCATTTCCTTTTTCACCCGACTGCGGAACCCAAAAGTGGTGATGATTTGGTGTAACTTTATACAGCAATGGTGTACAGGTGACGTTAATGCCTTAGGTCTTTTATGGACGTTTCTGTGAACCTTCTTCTATTGTCGATGTAATAGTCCCCACGATTCTTCAGATTCCCTTCCCTTCTGCTTTAATTGCGCGCACACACACACACACATACACCCCCACACACCCTTACACACCCATCGGTAAGTGCGCGGCGTTTGTATGGCATCGTTACGTCTTTTGGTGGATGACTGCTTTTAATGCTTCTATGTATTCAAATGTAGCGGTTTGTAAGCGTGCGGGTCCTCTATGGGGGTTTTGTAGGGTGATAGAATATTCTTATTACTTTTGTTTGGTGTTGCAGTTTGTTTAATTACTCTCGTTAAGGAGATTCGTTAAAAATTTGAAGAATTTTACTCTTGTCTTCATACGTACTTTTAAACCCATTCTATGGTTATGTGTGCAATAACACCGTCTACACTCCAAATACAGTTGTATTAGTTTTCAAAAGGTCTTCCGTGTTGTAGTACATAGTAAATTAATATCTACATTTCAAATAATAGTTCTCCAACTATTGTAAGTAAAATAACATACATTTTCACAAAACTTTATATTCATTTATGGACCCTTTATCATTTCTAAAAAAGAAGCCATAGGATTTATTTTAAACTTCAAGCAAGTGAACATTAGATTTCTTGTGCAATAGATAATAAAAGCAATGAAAACGACCGTCATCTTAAAATAGTGTAGGTAGGTACACAGCAATAGCGTACACACGAGTTGTTATTTTCCATCGGTACCCAAAGCTGGCTGGCTACAGAAGATCCGTTCCATTCTAAGATTCATAGTTAAAACTTGTATTTAATTTTCAGATTTGACTTGTACAGAATACTTTGAATTTGGATTAATATAACGTAATTCCCTAACAAATAATAGGCTAGTTTTTTTCATTTCGTATATGACGTAAAAACTACTAATACCCGCAAGTACCTAATCCTACTCAAGCATCGCATAAATTGTCATTCAAGAAGTTTAGCGCTCTCTAATTCTGTTATGTCAAATTCAGGTTCCGCCTATTTCCGTGTAATTAAAGTAAATAGTTATACCTTATCTTAGTTAAGAAAATTATGTTAATTAGTTGACTAGTATGAAGTTAGTGCTATTTTTTGTAAAAAAATATGTTTAAAAACTAAAACCCGACTACAGAAAAGGATGAAACAAGAAAGTACCTTCCCGTGGTCGCATGCTACCATAGCTTATATGTACCTATCTTAATTCTTAGTATAGCGGCATGCGACCACGGGAAGGTACTTTCTTGTTTCATACTTTTCAGTAGTCGGGTTTTAGTTTTTATACTGTGGGGTTCACCCCACCCTACACACGTACTAAAATACTTATTTTTATTTAATTATTTTGGGGCTTATTTCATTAATATTTATATTTTAGAAATGTGCTAATAATAATAATGTGCCCTTTCATTTGATACGCCACACGGTATGATAAAATATTTTTTTTTTATCATGACTTTATCTCCGCTAGAGGGCGCCATATTCAATTTAATGTGACGTCACATAGCCTATAACCGGCGGACAATCAAGACGCTTCCAACGATATTATTATGACAAGTAGTTTAGAAGTAATGAGGAAAAAGATGAACATACATACATTTATACTTACATAGATACATACCGGTCAAAATCATAACCATCCATTTTGCTTCGCCGTAGTCGGGTAATAAAATCAGAAAACTAGCTCGGCGAGGGTTAATTGTTATATTTTAGTAAACGATAAATTAATTTCTATAATTTTGTTGAGGATCTTACGGATTCAACATTATGTATAGTATTATGAGTGATACTTCTGCGTCCTAAGATATGTTGTCTCAGTTCAATAAGCGAGTAAACAGAGGGCGCCGCGGCGTCGCGGCGTCGGCGTCGGGCGCGAGTACCTGCGACAGACTAGTCTTGTACGACGTGCGCACTGTTGTTCAACTAGGAAATATAGACTTTGTAGAAAGTTGGTACTGTTCTTAGATCTGTCGTATCTTGCAGTAGAAATAGTATAAAAGTTACTTGTTTTTGGGCATTACTCAGACCAAATAATCTGAATTGATTTATAGTCCTTCAGAAGTAGAGCTTATTTCATGTTGGTTTCTGTTTTATTTCTTCGATCGAATTTGTATAATTTGTTAAATAAAAAAATATACGCAACTTGGCGGGAGAGTACTTTCTAAAAGTACTCTCCCGCCAAGTTGCGTATTTTATTTTCTGAAAACAGATTTTTTACAATGACAGTTTTTTTGTTCTTAGCAGAACTGTATACCTTTTTAACATAACAAAAAGCGAATAAATTTAGACCAAACCGAATCTAGCTCATTGAAATCTATTTAAAAACAAGCTGAATGTATCAATCCCTCCAATCAGTCTGTCGTGATCGTGAACGCTAGTCAATTAACGGACAAATGATGTACCTAAGTTAAGAAGTTCAATCAATTTAATTGATCACTTCATTAGTCTCAGATTTGTTCTAGACTCAGACTGAATTAATGGACGCTGTTTAGTTTGGCCCAGAGCGTGCCATTAATTTTAATGATTTACACATTATTTACGACGGTTTTGATTTATGCCAAAGTTTAGAAAATAAAATACAAGTTTTATTTTAACGCTTGATTTAGTTCGAATTTTAAATATCATCTCAGAATGATGGGTGCACCAAATTCCGAGATATATCAAAAACAGTACTGTTTCACAAACAGCAACAGCAACAGGATGATTATTCAGCCTATAACATTCCCACTGCTTGGACACAGGCCTCTTCTCTGTGAAACAGTTTTTCTATTCATTTTCAACTTAAGAGGGTGCGTTCTGAAAGTTGGTGTCCTGCCCAGCTCCATTTGAATTCCATAACTCGTTTTCCGATACCGAAAACCTTCGTACGTCTGCGGATCTCGACGTTTGGGACTCGGTCTATTAGCCCTATGCCAAGCATGGAACGCTAATTTTCAATATTTCTAAATTAAATTATTAAATATCGTTCTGTTGTGCGAAAATATTGATTGTGAATAGCAATAATAACACTGAATTAGGTGCTATAACAGTTTTATTTGATGAACTATTTGTCAGCTATATGCGGCGTCGCAAACTTTCAGAATGCACGCTCTTAAATGTACAGAAGTGCTCTTTATATCGATCAACATACAAGTCGTATCTGGCATCACCCGCAATGCAAAACGCCCCAGTTTTACTAGCGCTATCTATAAAATGCTATATGTTATGAGCTATATGATGCTATATGATATGAGCAGTGGAAGTCAAAAAGTTAGTAAATGAGCTTCCCGTACAAACGAGTCGCGACCGTCCGCTTCAGCGATAAGTCGCGGTAAGCTAGCGGACGTGAGACAAGCGGAGGCGATTGAGCGATTTGTGACACTAGTACAAACTTATTGCAAAGTAACATGGTCTTCTTCATCAATTTGAAAAGAAATGATACAAATTGGAATAGTAACTGAAATTGTGTGGGACTCTTGTTTTTTATACATATTATCTTCGTCAGTTTTGAGATTCAAGTAATAAGTACATAACACATAATAACTTTTGATGCTATAGCACTTACCAGACTATAACATACGTAGGTAACTATTATTTAAATACTTGATGACAAAGACTAAATTGCATACATCATTGACCATGATTGTCGAGCTGACACAGGTATGTAACTACAAACGGTTTTTTGATTTTTTCCTTTACTTGGGCTACATGACATTGCTTCTTGCCAAATTTCATGATTCGAGGTCAACGGGAAGTACCCTATATGTATATAGGTTTTGATTCCCTTGCGAGTGCCAAAATATGCGATATAAACGGAACATGAACACCCGTATCTTTTGATTGCGTTGACTTAGAAGTTTGATTTTTCACTACTTCAAGGGATTGCAGCCCTGAGTATTTGATACTAATTTCAACTTGATAACTCCACTCGTTCCTGAGAAAAAGGGTCTTGACAGACGGACAACGAAGTGATCTTATAAGGGTTCCGTTTTTGCTTTTGAAGTACGGAACCCTAAAAAGAAGAATGTCATTCTGCGATATTGACATTATGACGTTATACAGGGTGTTATGGAAAGGGTATATCAATACAAACGGGTTGAAGAGTGTATCTGGTCTAGAATCTCTGTACAAAATTTCAGTTCAAAAGCATTAACTTTGAAAATGCTTAATATTTTTATGCTATGCTGAGTCGGTAAAGCAGATTCTATCATGCAAAGAGCAGACAAAATAGCCCTTAAAGTGACGAACTTATGTTCGATGTCATTGTACCTGTCTAATTCATAACTGGCTTCTTTACTTTGTTTACTGTAAAAATGATGTTGTTAATATGTTCATAACGGCAAGTCGTATAGACTATAGCTTATTTGAAAAATAATTTGGTTGTTGACAGTAAATAACATGCCCTCAAAATTGCCCGCTGTTGACTAAGTACAACAGTCCCGTCTCCGAGTGTCATAAACAGACGAGCACTTTGTAACTCAAGTGGTACGCGCCGGAGTTATGATGGATTAGGTACAACACAAATAGTACTTTACTTGTTAGTACTATTTGTGTTATGAAGCGTTTTAGGTAATCTCGTTGTACAGTGTTAGTTTCGAGAGTACATTAGTTTAAGTGGCGCCAAAAGTTGTCATCATAGCACTGTTTTGCGGACAAATGTTATTTATTTGTTACCTACAAGAAATTATCTCTCGCTAAATAGAGTGGAATTTTTCTATTAATGTTCTCCATAGGATCTGGTTAGGTATTGAAAAAAATAAACGATTCGGAATTCGATCGTTTGTTTTTCATGATCTAAAATCCTAAAATTTATTTATCACATGAATTATGACGTTATTATTGTCAGAGAATTATAATATTTTATCACAGCTTTATGAATGTAATATTTGCGTATTGCAGTAACCACTCCGCTCCGCACACTGCTCTCTCCCCTACAATTTTATCGGCGTCCGCTCTCAGTGGGCAAGTTTACAGACCAGTAGCCCGAGCGAACCAATTCTCTGATTTCCTTTCATTTTAAAACTATTTTATGCTTTTAAACTTTTTACCGTATTAAAATTTTCGGTCTATATACTTCTGCGGGAAAAAATACCCAACTGTCGTTAAAATAGTGTTGTAAGAAGTATCAAGAAGATGGACAGCTTCCCTCTGTCTGCTAGTGTCAATTTGCTGTGAAACAAAACTGTTCGCCAAGCGTACTATGAATCTTTATTGACTCTCGAAGTCTCGACCATATTAAAATAGCAAGTTCCAGACAAAACAGAATTTTGCTAAATAGACAGATATTTTAAGAAGTACTATTTAATTCTGAACTTTTTGTCTACGGCACTTACATTAAACAATTTATTGCTCATCTCATAAACAACATTCATTTCTATATCTACCGCCGCTCAGCTGTTGGGCCCTCGGTCAATTCTTTGGCATCCCATAAACAAAAGAAAATCGCCTCCTCTATCACCTATTCACCACTATAAGTCAAGTATAAATACATAATCGTCCCGCTCAACTTACTATAAAGCCAACCAAATGAACTTTAATCTTTTAAATTACATTTGTCTTGAAACTAACTTGAATTTATGCATTAATACTTACCAAAGCGTCCAAATTATTATCAGTTCTAGAATGATTTGATTTCTTCTGATTACCCTGCACAAACAACATTGGCATGTACTTACCACTTATAATCATACTAGCAGCACCTCGCTGTTTCATCTGCATAAGTCTCGATCACAGATCAGTCTCGATGACATAGGATAGTTTTTATCCCGATATTCCCCTGTGGGAATAAAAACTATCCTATGTCCTTTCCCGGGACTAAAACTATCTCTGTACCAAATTTCATCTAAATCGGTTCAGCGGTTTAAGCGTGAAGAGGTAACAGACAAACACACTTTTGCATTTATAATATTAGTATGGATAATACCTATTAATATACCCTCATAATTAACAACAAACTCAAACAATCTATACGGACCCTAATCTGATCTGAAACTTAGACCATCAGGCGTTCAGCAATCACTGTCACGGTGTGAACGCATGTGTTCCAGTAGCGGTGATGTACGAGGGAGATTTGAAACTAGATTGCAGATGTGATTGATGTAATTATAGAGGAAAAACTTATCTAAAGTGCAAAATGTAGGTAAAGTCTTCTTGTAAATTATTATTGCTCTCGTCCGTCGTGATTACATAACATTTCCAGGGATATTAAGTAAATAAAATGAATATTTTCGCATCACCCGTGTGCAGGACACCCGTGTGCAGGACAACCGCTGAGCAAAAATCTCTACACAATGGGTGCCTGAAGAGGCACGGCGCCGGCGCCGCCGCGGTCGGCCAGAAAACGGTTGCGAAATGACCTGGACGCGTACCGCGAGGGCTGGTTTGAGTTGGCGCGAGAAAAGAGTTCTTGAAAGGACTTGGGGGAGGCCTTTGCCCAGCAGGGGGACAGCACAGGATTAACAAAATAAAATTGTGAACGTAAATACATAACACACAAGTTATTACTGGTGACAAATAACATAAATCTAAATAATACCGACCTCAAGAGACATCGTAATTTTTGCAAAAATCTAGACTGCATAGTAATTAGGTTACAGTTTACTACAGTGTTCTAGGTGCGGATTTAAACATGACCTAGGTTTTACAGCGCCTCGCCCTCACATTCGTCGTAATTGCCGCCTACGTAAGGTACGGGCACACAAAAGAGGCTTTTAGAATTAAATAGCGAAGGTTCAGCATTCAGCTGTAAGCACTTCTAGTGAATGTATGTACAGTCGCGTGGAATTACTTGTAGCCTTATGTAAACGAAGACCGAAATGTTAATGAGTTCTATAGTAATGTAAATACTATCCGTATGATGTTTCAGGATTGTAATAACTTTTTGTAACATTTCACTTTGTCTATAGGTACGCGTGTTCGTTCTACGCTTAGATTGTTTCTTCCAAATGAGTGAATTTTTAGGCAGAAGTTTAACGTTCTGTACACGAACACCCATGTTTATAAATGTTTTAAAACAGGCAAATATTTCAAGTATCGTAAAGAGATTAAAACCAAATATCGTAAGTAGTATTATTTAATTTTAAAAAAGTAGTATGTAAGGATCGTAGCAGGCGTCGTTCTCTAGTTTCTGCCTATACCCATGGGATGAAGGCGTGATGGTTTGTACGTATTACTTAATTTGAAATGACTACTAACTAGTGGTACTACACAAGGAACATACTAAAGATGTGCCACATAAAGCTTAGGTTACATTGTGTACCCAACACAATGATATGTAAATACGGCCCACTTATGTGTCGTGAATGAAGGGATAAGTTCGAAGTAACCCTTTCAGGGAAATACATTTAGTAATAGAAGCCATTATGTAATAAATAAAGTAGCTATAAAGAATACTAATTTCTGCCCGCGACTTCGTCCGCGTCAAATTTCTTGTTTCCCAGACCCACCCCGTCGCATCGCATCTCTTTTTGACTTTTTTCTTACTGCTCGGCTCTTAAGAATCCTAGCGTAATGTTAAAAGCCTATAGCCTTCCTCGAGAACTGGGCTATCGAAAGCAATTTGATTTTCTGTAATCCGACGGGTCGTTCCGTTCAAACAAACAAACTCTTCAGACGTTTTGTGACGAGTTTTTGTGTTCTTTTCTCACTATCTAAAGTATATAACGTAGTAATAGAGTAGGGCACATACAATATTATGTAAAAACTTTCTTTACCCAATTTACTACAACAGAGTGCCAACCCGAGTGTGTGCTCATTTGATTAGCTAGTAATTGGGCATTTTCCTTGCATGCGAATTAGTTACTCTATGACAAATACGGAGCAAGTCTTTTGTTCAATAAAAAGAACTTATTTTCATACGTGACACATATTTTATTAAGAACTAGCTGCTGCCCGCGACGTCGTCTGCCTGAAGGCTCACAGCACCAAAAATACCTAAGATGCCAGTGTCGCTATAGCATTATAAGTAAACAACTTTTAAAATAGCATTAAAATATAAGTTTTTTTTGCAAGCGAAGCAAGTGAAGAGAGTTATATGGGAGTCCTGCTGAGTTCAGTGTGGTGTGGGGGATGTGACTGAAGGAAATAGAGAAAACAATGCAGGAATACATTCCAGGACACAAAAGAGTAAAAATACGTACAAAGGCATCATACCTTAAAACACTTCCCTATAAACAACGTTGGTAGTTACGCTGCCAGGAGCCAAAATGTAAAGAGAGTCAGGACTGGTGACGCGGGAGCAAGCGACGTACAGTTATCCGTGTGAGAAGCAACTCGTCCTGAGGTCGACACCCGCTGCCCTCAGTGTCTGCCTCTATTGATGGTTATCGCGAAGCAAACACTCACGGGGAACTGTACGCGCTTGAACTGGAACGGGAAGATATGAGGTATGAGGGGAATGCGTGGTATAAATACTGCCTCGCCAACGCCACAACCCGTAAGAATTTCCGCCTCAATGGTGTGTCTGTAGAGCAAAATGACTTTAGGGTGGGTCCCGTTACACAACTTCAGAGGAGATAGGTTCCGAAGAAGCATAATCGGGACACCGACCTTCAGCTTGATGGTATGCGCTGGAAGTCCACTTGCTGACAGGGAGTTCAGAAATTCCACGGGATAATGTGTGGCGTCATCTTGCTCGACAACAGTGTTTATCGAGGTGTAGACCACTTCATTCCCCTCAATTTCCGAGAGAATGCATTCGTTAATTGCTGCAGCCTGATCATTTTTGGACGTCAAAATAGCCCGCTCACACACCCAAGAATTCTGCAGGTGCAGTATACGACTGATGTCCCCGTACACACAGCAAATGAGTTCTTCTAAGCTGGATACCACTCTACCGAGAGACGCTGGAAGCACCACCTGTCCACCTCTCTCTTCTGGTAGAGTGCCTTCGCCAAGATTTAGAAGGACATTGGAGAATTCTTGAGCACGTGCATTGCCGCCGAGCTGAGTTCTCATATTAATGGTCAAGCGCAGCGTACGAACTCGTGACCACAACGAAGATAGTTTCAACGAAGCATTCACCTCGTCAGCCCTCGATCCCCGTGTCACCACGGGAAGCGTTTGCCGGAAATCGCCACTGAACAGAACAGCTGTGATACGACGCATCAAATGTTCGTTCCTGCGGATGTCCTGCAGGGTTCCGTCCACGGCCTCAACTGCCTTCCTATTGGCCATCGTACACTCATCCCATACGATCAAAGAGCAATCCTTGAGCACGTGTCCCTTACGCTGTTACGTGACACACCACAAACAGGCGTTTCGGCGCTCTCTAAATCGATAGGAATTTTAAACATGGCATGTGCTGTCTTGCCACTCGGAAGCAGTGTGGCAGCGATTCCCGACGACGCTACAGCAATAGCAATTTTGCCTTGCCTGCTGACCTCTGCAAGTATGCAAGTGGTAACAAATGTTTTTCCTGTTCCACCAGACGCATTCCAAGAAAAACATTTGACCCTGGTTTTTTCCCAACGCTTTCAAGGACGGTGTCATAAATTTGTTTTTGCTCTGAAGAGAACAAAGCGACATGGTCATTTCGCCCGGATCGTAATTTGTCTCAGCGTTATACTCCCGATTTACACGGTCTTGATGCGGTGATGATTGGGGAGCTGGTAACCCACATTCGATCAGTGGATTGCCGCCGATAGAAATGACCACATCTTGAAGTGAACTGAGACAGGTGTTCAGCACGCGTTCATCAGTTACTCCGACTTCGTCTCCGGTAGAAACATAACTTTTTTGTAATACTTAACACCGCATTTTTTTTTAATTGTCGTCCTCAACTCTGCTCAAGATTTTAAGGGTTTTGTTGGAACTTGAATTCGTCAAAACGAACTATACGATACAACTTTTATGAAGAAAATGAACATTGCCATCTATGAATTTTAAGAATAACTAACCTCGCCAACATGATCAAATTTAAATTATTAATTTCCAAAAAGTGTCAACATGTAACTTGATTTGATTTTTATGAAATCTCATAGATGGCGCTGCTTCAAAATTTTCTTTATACTACTAAAATTCATTAAACTATGTTTTTTTCTGCCCAAGTTACTTAAATGGCGTAGTTTTTATGGTGTAAAGCTAGATAATAGCATGGCTTACTGAAAAACAACATTTAAATATGCGTCGTTAGATTACACGCTGTCACAGAATGCGTAAGAAAAATAAAGATTCACAGCTCCTCCCCCATAGGTGATAGCGTGATAATATGTAGCCTATATGTTGACCCGACCTCTTAGTAATATTCATGCAAAATTTGAAGTAAATCCATGCAGTACTTTTTGAGTTTATCCCGGACATACAGACAAACAGACAAACAGACAAAAATTCTAAAAACTATATTTTTGGCTTCTATATCGATTGTAGATCACGCCCCAAGTATTCTTTTAAAAAAATATTCAATGTACCGTTTTGACTTTCCTACGATTTTATTATATGTATAGATATAGATTAATTACTAAGAAATTTGTCGCAGTAGAGCTAATAATATACTAATAAACTCTTTAGATAATTTACTAATCATAAATATTTCTCCGTCTAACCAACACTGCTCTAGATTCCAGGAAAATTACAAAAATTATATAATACGAGTATTATAATACGTCAAAACAATAAGGCGTTACCAACCTAAAATGGCTTTAATATTAGAAACACTCTAATCTAATAATACCCGTAATTTACCACCCCTAATTTCAATACCACACACAAAATTCGTACACTCCACAGACCACAGAATGCGACACAGAGTGCTCGCTCATTTGATTAACTGGCAATCGCGGGCCGTCTTTGTTCAGTAATTAGTTCCCCTGTGGCAGCTCGGCCTCGGTCCTTGTTGATATGTCGCTTCTTGCGGACTATTGATTTATTACATAAGATTATGTGTGACGGAGTTTGTTTGTTGTTAGGTTATTATGTAAATCGTGGATCAAAATCTTCTTCTGTATCTGTATGTAAATTATATCCTTTGTCTATTTAGCTTGTGGGTGATGTTTGCATAATACGTATTTGATGAACAACAAGTAGGTAGATACTGTACGTTTAAAATACTGAGCGGTGGTGGCCCAGTGGTATCGGACCTGACTTACGACTTGTAGATCGTGAGTTCTAACCCAGGCAGGCACTTTGTGAATTTAATTTTATCACCGCTGCTCTGAAAACGGTGAAGGAAAACATCGGGCATGTCCTTGAACCAAAAATTCGAGGACATGTGACATCCACCAACCCGCACTGGGCCCGCGTGGTGCATTATGGGTCACTCCTTCTTACAGACAGGAGGCGTGTCTCAGCAGTGGGAACATTATAGGCTGATTATGTTATACCTACATTCAAAACAAGGATTTCTCTAAATCGGTTGTTATTTGTATTTATTCATGAAATAATTTTATTCACATGGTAGTTTCTTACCTAACTTGTGAATAACAATATAAACATAAGGGTGACTAAGTGCCATACGGCATTATATACGAATCAGCTTTCAAAATGGACAAATTCTCAAAAGTAAAGATTCTTTTTTTTTACAACATTCTATCGTTTTGTGAGTGAAATGTAGAAGATGCCTCACTGGATTGCACGATCGCACGAACACACGACTTGGCAACTGAGCCTTCAGGTGCCACTGAACCGACGGTTTCGCACCGCCATCCATGTAGAAATAGCGATATTGAGGTATCGAGATAGCGACCGCGATCGCGAGCATCTTCGGTATGTCATTACCCTAACACTGTGTCTTCTTACGTTACATTAACCCTATAACGTCTCTGTAGTCGGTAAAAACAAAACACAACTCCTTTCACATACAACTTGCGAGATCACACAGACCCTTGCGGTAAGATTCCTGAAAGAAATATCCAGCAGATAAATTAAGCGTCTTCGTAAACTGAGACAAAATACGGTCTCCCGGGGAAATATATAGCATCGAGTTGGCGTGTCTGTCCGTGGGACGCGATAAATAAAAGGAAGAGTTGTCGGGGAAAGAGTTACCGGAGCGCGGAGTGGAGATCGAGAACTGTTTTGTTTTATCGTTTTAGAAGTAGTTTTGAAATGATTTGAAATTGTTGTGTCTGTGTTGGGTAATTCGTATGAGGCGTTTAATTTGTCTTACATGTTAGGGTTAAAGCGGATACCAAAAAGTTAGTTTTACGGATTTCAATAATAAGTTTATTTTCTTTATGTACTGCAAGGTCTGTTTTAATAATATTACGTGAAACGTGATCACACGTTTCACGTGTCACAGTGGCTGTATTCTTTAAGTGTTGCGTGGGATCACCCACGCAACACTTAAAGAATACAGCCACTGTGAGAAGTGGTAAGGGCGAGATCGGTTATTAAAAAAAAAAGACGGGTTGCACTCCGGGAGTGCCGGCAGGTGTGAAAATTTGAATATTAACGTTGTGCATTTTTGATATTTTGGAATGGTTAGGGAATAATTTTGCACGAATTGCTTTAATTATCAGTATAAAAGTACTATCATTTATGTGGTAGAATGCAATATTTATTTATTACGCTATCGTACACAAACATGACGATTTGTATTACATTAAAAAGTTTATCTCTCAGAAAAATCAACTTTCATCCATAATTTCGA
The DNA here is from genome assembly GCA_947508005.1 of Amphipoea lucens. Lineage (NCBI taxonomy): Eukaryota > Metazoa > Arthropoda > Insecta > Lepidoptera > Noctuidae > Amphipoea > Amphipoea lucens. The sequence continues at coordinate 18,873,097 of OX382377.1, read as the reverse complement.
CGACTTTTTCACCATCATTATTACCAGAATCATCATTGCCAATCTCTAAAACTGATACGATAGGTTTCTGATAGCTGAAGTACGAAACGAGCAGTTTTGATTCGACCCTATTTAAATGTCTAATAAAGACAGCATCAATAGTAGTTTTGTATTTCGTAAAGAAACCGGACCATCAGCTGTCGCCATCCATGGATGCGCGTGGCACGCTGTAACATAAACACACACGAACATTCGTGCAAGCGCCCTGCGCCGCCTAAACGAAACAGCAGGCATACATTTTCGCCGCGCCGTAGAAAGAGAGGGGGATACTTCCTCTCCTACGCCGCGCCGGCTGTCTACTCTCCATCCGTTGTACGAATTTTCGATCAGGTCACGTGTCCTGACGCGAGTTTAACATTTTTTACCCATTACAAAAAAAGTGTACAACGCCGCTAAAGAAGTTTTCACTTCAAAAAATTATGAGAAATTATGAAATTACGAGAAAGACGTTGAAGTAGTATCGACTTTTTTTTGATATACTCCAACACGCTCTATGTACATCTGCTTCTATGTCAAGGTATTAAAACATTTCTCTTGACCAGAAAGAAAAAAACTTTTTAACAAAAAAATTAAACCTCCGAAAAAACTGAAAAGCAAAAAATAAAAACCTTTTTTATTTTACCTTAATAAATAAGTTCTTAAACTAATGCAAGTATACCTAAGTAATTTTGAGTCGGCGCCAAACAAGCAACTTAATATCGTTGCGAGTGGTCGTGCGGAGAGCGCATTTTTTGTTTGGAATGTTATATTTATCGCTGGAGAATTCATTTGATTTGGTTATTTCTTTAAATTTAAGGTAATTTAGTGATCTTTGTTCATTGATTGTTTGGCGCCGACTCAAAATTTCTTAGGTATACTTGCATTAGTTTAAGAACTTATTTATTAAGGTAAAATAAAAAAGGTTTTTATTTTTTGCTTTTCAGTTTTTTCGGAGGTTTAATTTTTTTGTTAAAAAGTTTTTATTTTATAATTTTTTGAGGCTATAATTTACTAATTACTACATGTTAATTTTTGACTACTTTTAAAATAGCTACTTACCTTACTTTAGATATTAACTGTTATATAATCCTATTTTAATTATTCTTTTTTGTATAATAAAATACTTAAAAAAACAGGCTTTATATACCAACATAGATAGGCCTTTTATTATTTTAATTGTAATACACAGCTCAGCATTAAAATCTGTGAATGAACAATAAATCACCCCCATTTTCCCACCCTTAGGGTAGGATTTTTTTTTCCAAATTTACATGGAACCAACTTTGAGGTATGTCCTATCCAATAAAAAAAGAATTATCAAAATCTGACTACTCTGTAAAAAGTTATGCGTGCTCATACATTACAATCAGTGAGTGAATAATCAATCATCCCCTGTTTTCCTACCCTTAGGGTTGGATTTTTTTTTCCAAATTTATATGGGACCAACTTCGGGGTATATCCTTCCCAATAGAAAAAGAATTATCAAAATCGGACTGCTCTGTAAAAAGTTATGCGTGATCACACATAAAAAAAAAAAAAAAAAATAATTCAAAAAATATACACTTCGAATTGATAACCTCCTCCGTTTTTTCGTTCTTTTTATCCCGATTGGTCACGGCCTTAACAAGCCACTCCTAAACATCAAAAACTTCTAAACAACGGCGATTGTCAGTTGTTTTGTACACAGCCTCAATATAAACGTCGTTAGTTCATATTAATGTGCGGCCAACACGAATCTCTCTAACAAATTGCCGACTACGTTGTGCCGATACTATGATTTACAACCATGGCGAACGCTCTTCTTGAGGTCAGCGAAGAGTGATGACGTCATTCTATGGGTTTTGGGATAAGGAATGAGATTTAGGTGAATTTCGTGGAAGGTACTTGTGTTTATTCTGACTTGCACTTTAATAGTATACGTAAGAGTGCGATGTGACGTTTTATGAGCAAATCGCGTCCCTTTGCACTCTTTCAGATATGGATTTTTAATGGGCTTTTAATGTATGTAGAGGGTCCACATAGGTACATAGAGGCCCATTGTCTTTTATCAGATGCAATCCTTACTAAGATTTTTGAATCATACAGTCAAAACGACGTTAACGACCTGCATGACCTGGAAAACACATGTCGAAAACACATGCAAAAAGCTTAGCCAGTATTCTTATGCACTCCATAACCTAAGAAAAGTGTCAAATCGTGCAACCTTATTAATGGCGTATCACGGGTATGTTGCTTCTACTTTACGATACGGACTTATATTTTGGGGCAACTCGCCAGACAGAGAAATGGCGTTCAAAGCCCAGAAACAATGCATAAGGGCAATGTGTGGCATACAAAGTACAGAAAGCTGTAAGCCACATTTTCAACAATTGAAGTTACTAACATTTCCGTGTCTTTATATATATGAAATGGCGATCTTTGTCAAAGCGAATCTACATCTTTATACTCACCTACGCAGCGCACGACACAAAAATAAAATATGCGTAAGACGTCATAAAAAAGCAGTATTTAATAAAAACATTTTGGGCATGGCACCAAAAGTATACAATAAGTTGCCAAAAAGTATCACAGACCTACACAAAATGAACCAATTCAAAGTATGCTTGCACGAATTCTTAGTTACAAAATGTTACTATTCAATTAATGATTATTTAAATGAAAGATGACTCGATTTTATCTGAAATGGCACCACAAATTAAACTTTTATTGAAATTTTGATCTGACATGTATAACAATATGACATTTTTTAATTTGACAATCTATTGCCTAATGTACCTAACTCAATTTAAAATTTATTTTGTACACTACCTAATATATTAATTTGCACACCACAGTAGGTTATAATACAATGTACTTTTTATATTTGTAACACCTTTTTAACATGTATTATGCAAATAAATGCTTTGATTTGATTTGATTTTGATTTGATTTGATTCTAACCAAAAACTTTACACTTAACAGCGCAGCGCGGAGGTACTAAATACAAATACCAATTGACAACATTTCATATTATTAACCTGCATGTATTATTACATTATATAAAAGTAAATTCAAATCTAGGGCACCCATATTTTTTCGTTTTTCGAAATTATGTACTTTTCATTCATAATTTTAACTTTGAAATTCGGTGTATTCTAAAAAGACGTAAGTGCCAGATGACGGTAGAATGGCGATATTACCTTTGCTTTATTGTGACCCGTCAAAAAAACTGTTAGATGTCACTTGTCTCAGTCGTTGTTTTGGTTCCGTCATTGGCGTATATTTTTCATTGGGATCCATTTTATTGGCGAAATATCAATCAAAAATTGGTAATATTAACAGTAAGCAGCGTGTCGAGTTGATAGGAAAAAATATTGTTGAATTCAATTCAGTTTTTTAGTTGTTTTCTAGTTACACTTCTTAGGTGACATTGACATGTCTTGTTTGATATAATGTTTTCAATCAAAGACATTGGAATGCGCAAAGGTAACTACCTCATTCCGCCGTTTATGTGACGTCATCACATGTTTTTTTGATTTTTATTTTTTTTTCTCAGAAATTTAGAAATAAAAAAATAAAATAAAAATATATTTGAACTCAGGATACGAAAATAAAGAAATAGTATTTTTGTTTTAAGGTCGTGTCAGGTTTGAAATGTTGTCAATTATGTAATTTGAAAAATACCTTTCAAATCCGTCAATTTCTGGAACCAATGTCTTCATAAAACATACCTTACACCCGCCCCAAAAGATTTCTCCCTCATAACACATACATAGGTATAAAATATCGCGTCAACATATGCTCACGGGTGTCCCACCCATCATTTAGGGGATATTACTTGGGAACGTTTGCAAAAGCATATAAAAGACAAATTGCCAACCCATGGCTAACGAGACCCATTTATTTTACCTTACAACCTTTTCGATTTGTCACCCTATCATGTATGTACTTACGTAAGTATATGGCACCGTTTGAAATAAGATATCCTTGTTTTGCCTTTTATGGTTAAAAATGAGGTTTGAGATAAAATAGATTTTTAACAAAGATTTGTAAAAAAATATAACATCATCATAAAAATATTTGTCCTATCTCCTGCTTCAGCAAAACTAGGTACAGCGGGTTATAGCAATTAACTGACCCCCCTAAAAATTACTCGATTTTGCACCCTCCTCTCATAACATTAAAGGTTATTCAATATGTATGAGTTAATCGGACTAACACTACTCGATGAATAGAAACAATAAATAATTTTGATACGCTTAAGATGTTGGTGTTAGGTCATTTACTATGTATGGGTATTTGTTACGCAATTTTCATTTTTAATGAGCAAGACTTAAAGGTTAGGGTAATGTTGTGATAATTTGTGTCATTGCTACTAATACCTTATTTCATCTATCTTACTCAAGTTAATCTGGTGTCGTGGTTCATGCGTAAGGCTGAGACGTGCAAGATGCGAGTTCAAATCTAGTCTCATGTTTAATTTTGTTTTCAATATATAAATTGTTCGTTAAGTATTTCTTGCATTATTGTAAAGAACAAGCATATCAATTAAGTTGATAAACGATAAACGTTTCACCTTTTTCGATAAGTGGGTAGTTCGACGTCAATATGCGTATTCAACAAAAACTGCTATTGAAATGATTTTAGGAATATGGGGTAGAAGAATAAATTGAACAAGACATTCTATGCACAAATAGCAGTGAATACGCACGAACATTTTTATATTGCCTTACTAAGTTGCGAAAATCCACGCCTTTTTATTAATTATTATTATCGGTTTTGATAGTTTAGTCATGTCTCAGTTGAGTGATTATTTAAAATACTTACAAAATAATGTATTTGCATAAGGAGAATGTTGGTATTAAAGCGATTGCTAGGAAACTAAATATAGCGGTAAGTGTATTCTTTTTTATGCTTCCATAATTCGTTAGTTGGCTTAAAAACGTGAATGTAGAATAATAGAAAATTAACTGTTTCATTATGAGATCATTTATAGGTCTAATGTGGTTTATCTAAAGGTATTTTTGCAAACTTATTCGAAAAATTATGATTACCGCGTTATTAAAATTATGCTTATTGTGTTGTTTCAGAGAAATACAGTCAGACTGTGGCTAAGACGTTTTGAAGAGACAGGGAATATTCAAAAGGATCGTCCTGAACCAAAACCTGTAATGTTACTCCTGTGTCAGAACATCATCAAGCAATTGTTAGAAGGCATACTGAACACCCATTTTTGCCTACTCAATGCAGTATAATGTTTCTGTTCAGACGGTCAGAAAACATTTGCATGTTGCTGGACTGAAACAATACAAGCCAGCACGTAAAATTTAACTGACTGCTGCACATCGCCAAGCAAGGGTCCGCTTTGCCCAAGAATATCTCAATTTTAATTGGGAAGCTTATGTTGTCATATTATTTACCGACGAGAAGTCTTTGTCAAAACCTTATTTATAACTAAATATAACTACTTACAAAACAAATTGATATATAGTATACCTAGTAGGTAAAACATCAACGTATAATGCTATTTTATTTAGTTCAACGATATTTAATGTGGTGATGTTATTGTTATGAAATAGAAATACATACCTATATATTTCTAAATATTATAACATGTTGATTCACTACATTAAACTCTGTGAAGTATGTAACAACGTTATTAGTAACTATTATATCATTTACGTTATTCTTATAATAATTTTTTTTATAAAATAAAATCGTTTTTACCATCATTATCGTTTTTTTTATTTTCGTTCAGCTTTTTTTTTTGTTGCTAAAGTTATAATTTACTATTTATTATTTATAACTTAAAAAAAAATATTATAAAACAAAATGCGCAGCAGAAAATATGTTGGTTTCGAACTCGCAACCACGCTCTTGTCAGCTCACTGCAGCTACCACTAGACCACACGAACATGGTGATTGTCGTTGAAATTAGCAATAATATATTACAAGTTAGAACAATATTCAAGATCATACCTACCTTAACACTGCGTGTTAAATATCAAATTCGAATAACTGTTTTATTAATCGTAGACGTTGAACTATTCTAGTTCGATAAGCTTACTGCTAACAAGCAGAAGGTTCAAATTCGTTTAATTTTTAAGGGGTCAGCTAATTGCTATAACAGACTGTACTTATATTTTTCTTTTCCAGAGGAAATCGTTACTGTGTAAGCTAAATATTTTGAGGAATTCTGAACTTAACAGCCTGAAATCGGTAAAATTAAAATCAATAGTCATTCATTCAAATTAAGCTTAGAATCAGCACTTTTCATCCGCCCTTCACCACTTCCTAGTGCTTTCGCTGGGAAGAAGAAGTGGCACTACAAACTCGCCTGCAGCGGTAAGCCTGGTGATCGATGTTCATCCTTTCTCGAAGTATTTGTCGTGTCTGTGGAATATTTTATTCAGGATGATAATTATTCAAGCTTAAATCAATTCTAAACTTCATTAATTCTAAAACCCCTTTTCATTATAAATTGACTGGACCCTAAAATGTCAATCAATTTACATAAAATCGCCTTACATTTTCTGTTCCCTCCTTCATACAGCCTGCCGCACAAGTTGTCACCTCATATTGTCCGGCGGACATGTGTGTTGCAGGCTCATCGTGCTCTAGGCTGTACATCGCCATTCGGCCGGGACAGAGTCGATGGGCGGCATTCGATTATCCAATAATTGCTTGTCTGAGTGGTGTTCCTGTGTGATGCGGTTTGTGTGGTGTGGGGGACAGGAGGTGGCGACAGTGTATGGTTGAAGATATATTTGACATGACATCATCAAAGTGGCGGGGTAAACCCTGGACCAAAGACTTACAAAATTGTGAAGACTGACAGAAGTGACATGAGGCCTACACCCAACCACGGGACATTCCAAGCTGAGATAAAGAGAAAAGAATATGAAAATAATTTGATTACTGTTCGAAAGAGATTTAGTAAGTAGTTTATTTTTTTGTTAAAGTGGTCTGTGTTAAAACCAGTAAACAAACGTGATATGTAAGCAAGAATGAAACAAGTTACTAAAAAAACTACTACTACACTACTACTATACTTTATAAAATGACTATCTTTACAGATAAAAAGGTGTTGTTTCCGCGTCAAACTCGCTGCCTCCTATGACTCGGACCACCCTGTACGTCGGCGTTGGTTTTCGTCGTCACTATCGACTCGGGAGCCCAATTTATTTGGTGCGGTTGTCGGCATTCATCGAATTATTTCGAGTCGGCCCCTAATTACTGACCCTCTGTGCCTCTAGTGTTGTGTTGTCTGTAGTAGAAACGGTTTAGAAGATATGTACGAAATGCTTACGGTTTACTTGTAACGTAAACGCGTTTTCACACGTTCCAGTTAATCGACGAGGCAATTGCGTAACACATTATCAATTATTGGAATCGGTTTCATTTTGACAGTTCAACAACATTCATTGTGTTATTTACGTATTGAGCAAAAATATTTTTCGAACTCATAAAGCAATGGATTAGCAATTTGCTTCAAAATGATTCTGATTCCGATTGATAATGCGTAACAACGCAATTAGGGTGCTGGTCCGAATAGGCGTGTACTGTAGAGGTTATGCATCTCTTTGGTAGGACAGGCTGGTTATATTTGAAGGCATGTTCCAATCGAAGGTTCAAGCGTGTGTCAAATATTCTGTTAGTGTTTTTTTCTTATATTAGAAGCAGTGTTGGTTTTATCGTTGTACAATAAGCTTCTCTTAATGCTGTTCAAAGCTTAACGCCTTTTAATCATATGTCGTAAGCACGTCTATTACTACGACCCCCTCTACAGTACCTACCCGGTGCCAAGTAAGGTAGGTCGAGTAAAATGTACCGGTAAGTGTTAAAGGTTTCATTCTGACCCTTATACTTCGCCATCGGATAGTTGGTGCCAGATAAGTTAACCCGATGCCCGGAACGTATTTAAAGAATACCATTAGCAGGTACTCTCGCTGTAAAGACACTAAACATAATAATATAACGACAAATTCGTCAAGCAACTGATCCTATGCATGGAATTAGTATGTACTATATATTAAGGTGACCGGTATGTCCTAGAACCAAAAATCAAAGACATGTGACATCTACCAACACGCACTGGGCCGGCGTGGCCGATTACGGCCCACTCTCTCTCACCAAAAGAGGCCTGAGTCCCATCAGTGGCAACATTATAGGCTGATTATGCTTTATAGTAAGGTTCTTGGTCTTATGTTACTTTGAACTGTCAACTGTCACATTGCCATGTGTCCAAATACACTGTGAGCCAAAAAAAAGGAGATGCAGACATTACAATCTAGACAAGCCCACGTCTTTAGTACCAACACCGAGGGTTGTAACTGTAAGCTATTCCCATAAAGTTTGTCGCCGCCATAACACTAGAAGAACAAACGGTTCTACTCACAAGCACAGGTATCTTGAGAATGTTCAAGTGGTTCTCAAGTGAAGGTAACTTCCATACACATTAACATAACACTATACATTACTTACAAGACTGCGGACGTTACAGAACGTTTGGTTAGCGCGGAATGTGCGGACACATAGCTGTGGAGTCGTTGCGCTGAGCGTAATGCCCGTTTATTGTCCGTACGTTTGTGTGTGCCATGGAGCGAGTTAGCGGTAACACTTTCATTGCCACTAGGTATGTACCAGAAATTCTGACACTAAACGTATTTCACTCCCACCAACCCCGTAGAAGATTCAATGTTTACACCTTCGGCACAGTATCGTGGCGCCTGGCTGATTACAAATCCTACCGCCCCTAAGACGACCCACTGACCTGGGTCGGCTTAGGGTGCTCAGACCGCCTAGTGCTTAAGATGCAAGCAAGCGACGTATTAGTCAACCGCCTTGCTGACCGGCTTATAATAATGATGACGAGAACTGTTCGTAAACAGTTCGTTTATCTACATAGGTGTAACGAAAAGCTTTTGAGTACTAGTTTATTGGATTACGTCGATGCGATGTCACGCGTGCGCCGACACACACACACGCGTGTCGTTCGCGTGGTTGGTACTATATAATATATTATTTGTCAACTTTTATTTTGTGTTAGCAAATCATGATAAGTTTCATATACTATCCCGTCATTTTTTAATAATGTCAAATGAGTCTTTAGTCAATTGGACCCACTCAACATAAAACATCGAAGTCTTCCTCCTTCTAAAATAAAACAAATAAACATCGCTTACACGTGGAACTGGTACAGTCAGCTCTCATGAATTATGGAGAGGCAATATGGCGTCGGTAATTATTTGCAATTAACTTAACGATCGGACGGCGCCTGCTAGTTCATTATGTTTGTTTTTGATGGTATTGGGTCATGGTTTGAATTTTTAAATTGAATATTCAGTATGGCCATATTACATGGCAGTTTAAACATAATTGGCGAAATGTGGGTGTACAACTGGTAGACTTCTGCCTAACTCTTCGGGGAATATAGCCGCTATGTTATGAACGTGTTAAGTATGACATCGCAGTTTACTACCATAGAGCTTGAGATATATTTTCCAAAGGGGTATTTTACATTTTACAGCCGCCAAAAAACCGACAAAATTCACATCGTCACAAAAAGACGAATATTTTTATAACAAGCAAAACAACACAAAGACTCACTTCCTATCTCATCCCTATCAAATAAATACAATATCCATGTCACGTAAACAACGGTCTCCGTTTACCTTACGCCATACAGCCTCGCCATTGTATAGTAAAGCATGCGATACACGCGAGAGAGAATGCTGACAGCTATGTATTCTATTGCTGTCATTCTTCCGGTAGAAGAAGGAAAGTTTTGAGGGTTTCGTAAACGGAAGTGATGGTGCAGTTACCAACATCAACGGTGATGATTTCTATGCCGTTCTCGTTTGAGCACTTGGTGGATAGTATGCTTACGTCGGGAGCAGCAAACACTGCGTTACCGTGCTTCGGGTGACAGATCTCGGCGATAAGCGTATGTCCAGGGATGTGTGGCCGGCTTTGGGTTTCATCTCGATGGGTCTCTTGAACGCAAAGAATGTCGCAGTGAGTTTTGCGGTAGACATCAGAAAGAATTTCAGATTTGTCTCGAGAGAAATGTCAGCTGCACGTTACAGGAACTGATGGACGCTAGTGATGGCGCCAAACAAGTGGCCGAATTCTGGGCCGAGTACATTTAGATTGCCATCGACACGCTAAGAAGAAGAAGAGGGTTTCGTACTACAGTTACTAATGTACTAAAGTTTATCATATGAAATAACGTTATTTTGTTGAATTATTTGTTGGGTTTTTTGATAATCAATGTAAGAAATAAAAACACTTTTCCTTCATAATCTTTGACTGGTTCACAATAAATAAATGGAAACTACTGAAAGAAAACAAAAAGAGCTGTGTTACAATTGTGTTACTTCATTCAAACTCAAAGCATTTATTTCACTTAAACCATGTACAGGCACTTAATTTTGTATTGTCAAAATAAAATAGTCGTCGTAGTTATTCATAATCAGCCTATAATGTTCCCACTGCTGGGACACAGGCCTCTCTCAGTGAGAGGGAGTGGGCCGTAATCTACCACGCGGGCCCAGTGCGGGTTGGTATATGTCACATGTCTTCGAATTTTTGGTTCTAGGATATTCCAGTTTCCTCAAGATGTTTTCCTTCACCGTTTTGAGAGCAGCAGTGATGAAATTATTTACACAAAGTGAAGCGCCTGGCTGAGTTCGAACCTACGACCCTGTGGCACCACTGTGCACTGCTCTCACTTTGTTACTTATATAATAATAAAGAATATTCTATCCATCTATTCTGGTATTGTTCGTCGAATCGTTGAGCTCCTTAATTTCTGAGTTGAGCTGCTTGACAAATGCGTGCACTGACTGGACACGTGGACAGGTCCACTTTATCCGTGTGGTTCTTTCCTCAAAAGATCATTTCAGACACCAATCTACAAGGTCTTCACATCATCTGAGCAAGATTATGTCTGCACTTTAAAAGGGACTGTGACCTCTGAGTTTGTTTGGGCCTTTCTTCTCAGAGTAGTCAGTTAGGAAACGTCGACCCCATCTAGTTTAAAAAAAAATATGATTGACGTGTAAAAGTGTTTGTACAAACGTGCTTACAGAAATAAAATCATGGATCATTTATCTAACTGATATTTCAACTCAATAAAAAAGTTTGTAAAATTACATAAACGCGATTGGTATAAGATCATGATTGTTATTGCAATGATAATATTTGAAAATAATCGAAAGCTGATCCCATAAGGTATTCTAAATATGGCATGCTTAGCGAGCGAGTCACACTTTTACATATTTTAATATGATTTCATGTAATATGTTCAGTAAGTTAAAGGGTTCTGTCTACTTGTTGTGTGGAAGCGTTTGTTAACAGTTTTATTGTTAACAGGAGGGTAGAATACAGATCGCGAGTAATATGATGAGGGTAGTGAGTTTACGTAGATATTGCGGGGATTCGTAAATAGATCCAGGAGATAAAGTTCATTGAAAATGTACGTGTGAGAGTGCTCGGGAGATCGGAGAGCTTGGAAATAAAGAATAGTTGGATCCTTAACCCGATTACGTCATTTAAATAAATGGTTTTTCTTATTGCTTGTCTTTGGTCTGGTTTTAAATAAGTAAAAAATGAGCCTCGCTTATGGAAAATCGATATTTAATCGGAATGAACAAACTTCTGATTCCTTGCTTTGAATGTATAGTGCTAACTTTCCAGACAATCACCACCTTTGTTGTCGTGATTTATGACTCAATTTGCTTTCTTTTGAAGTATTTTGACACGAGTGCCAAGATTCCTAAACTGACAAAAAGTACAAAACGCACAGACACACACACACACACACATACATAAACTCACGTCTTCTTCCCACGGGTGTAGGCAGAAACTACAGAACGTCACCTGCTGCGATCCTTACATACTACTTTTGGTTTGTTTACGTACATACATCATTTGGCCAATTTTCGTAATTAAAAACGTTAAAAATCGACAATCAATGTCAAAAACTTGTTAAAAATGAAGGGAAATTGGAGATATTTTTGACAGTTCAGTTCTTAAAAAACCTTCCTGAAAGTATGTAGATCACATTAATGAAAGAATTATCAAAATCGGTTCATTAGTTTTTGAGAAAATCGCGGACATACAAACATACATACATACGGGTCGAATACAGAAGCTCCTTTTTGAAGTCGGTAAAAAATACGAGAATTCAGCTCATACGTGCATGCGCCGGTTGCGAGTACTACGCACCTGACCTACAAAACAAATTTAAAAATATAACTTAAAGATACTTTGTGCAACTTAACATCTCCTGAAACAGGTCACAACACTAACTCAAGTCTAACATCAAACTTACCTTGTTACGAACCTCCCTGACACATTACTCTCGCACTTAAAAGCACTTAACAAACTATGCACCGTTATTCACCGTTACATTATGTAACTACATAGCTGTATAAAGGTAACCCTTTGACGTTTGTCAGCTGCTTAGGTAACTACGTCGTCAGAGCGAAGGTTACCTTGTTAACCTGGTTCTTTAGAAAGCAGTTCGTGTGAAGATTGCTAATTACTCTTTAATTATTAGTATGACGTTTAACGTTTTGGGTCACCCACTTTGGTTTGTAATTTAAAAATCTTGAAACGCACATATTTTAGAATTGACCTCACTAGTCTAGTGGTAATAAGCGAGAGTGTTGACTCCCACGTCTTGAGTTTGATCCCCGAGTCGGACAATGTTTTTTGGGTTTTTTTTTTAATTAGGAAAGGGTGCATTTCTGCCCATTCCTCAAGCAGAATATAACTGTGAAGTTATTATAATAATGTACACAGTGCATATCCTTCTATCGAGGGGGCGATGTCAAGCACTTTTTTTTTAAATAACTTGTTTCTTCCGACTTCAGAGCTGGTTTTCTCTAATTATAAATGACGTCACTAACAATAGTTCTATCTGTGGTAATGAGAGCCACATCAACTGTGATCAATTTGTACCATTTGACTTACACATTACAACACAATGTAATAATTTAATTTCGAACAACACACTACAAAGCATGGTTGCTACGCCGTAGCACATTATTTAGAGCGTAGCATTGTGGTTACGGCGTAGCAGCGATAGCTACGTGTTGTCCAGCGTAATTTACTTCATTTTACTTCGGAATAACTTTTGTGGTCACATACATGAATTTATTTTTTATAATTATATGGTTTTATGTAAATTAATTTGTATTTTTCATTTGTTACAGGTAAACACTTTACGTGTTATGAAAACTAATTTAGAGGCTGTTTAGTGGTGAGCCAAAGCTTAAGTACGTACTTTAGTTATTATTTAAACTAAATTTATTCCAATTTATACAGCGTTATTAAAGAAAAATAAACTCGCTTTGTTTGCGCTCGTTATTTAAATTAGTGAGTTCATAATACAAACATTAATAAGTACCTCGTAAATATTACGTTTGATCATTTAAAATTATTTTGAGTTTAATTGGTGCAAAAATTACTTTTTATAAATGTTAATAGGTAATAAAACATAAACATGGCTCTAATTTAAAAAGGGTATTCATAAAAAATTATTTATTCATAGCAATAATAAAATATGTTTTTTACACCACCTGCTCGCTAATGTCAAATTATATGTCATACAAACCGAACCCAAAGCCAGTAATTTAAGCCATAAGCTCTAGCCGGGCATTAATATTGTACTGAATTTCATTAGGACCCGCTGGTCATTAACGTGATTTGAATGTATCGTATGGAAACTCACAAAAAATAAAACTGCACATAGCTAGGTATTCCCCATTTAATTAACAATGTTATAAACTACTAATTTGAAATCGAATTGGTTTTTATTAGGAGTATCGGAGTTAACTTAGATCTTCTTCTCTGCGCTCGGGAGTCCTAGAATCCTTCGTTACGTTTGGGATTCGATATACCACCCGTGACGTGAGACACGACTTTATCTCCTTAGTAAATAATCTACTATTACATGTTATACCTAATAGCCCCCGCACGAGTTTACCTTGCATAGCTTATGTATGCTTCGAAGAATATTAATGAAATAACTAATTCAACTAACAGCTTAGAATTATATATCTGCTCAACTTGACTCTTTATACCATAGTATTAAAACCTATTCAACCAGGAACCTCCTTCTTCAATGCTTAGAAGAAGACAGTAAAAGAACAAAATGCACAACTTTTGGTAATCTTGACAGACAAATGAAAAAGATTGTTAGATTCTCAATATAAAAACTGTCACAATTATCATCAATAAGTTCACTTCTATCAGCCGCCAGTTCAGCATTTACAATCACCTTCTTAACTACTTTAGGTATATAAACAACTTAGGGTGGCTGCTGATTAAGACCAGGCACTCTAAAATAATTTCTACGCATGAGAGAGAGAGATGGGAGACCGGTTAGACCGCTATGGTGAAAGACGCTAACGTAGCCGTAATAAGGTTGAATACCGCGTGCGCTCTTTGATCGCGTTCGAGCTCGAAACTAAATGTCGTAAGTCTCAATTCTTATTTTGTTTATAACTAAAGTAATAATTGATCTAGAGAAAAAATATCTTGTGGCTGGATAGTAAACTATATTTTCTTACTGTTAACATTTATTTTAGACATAAAGGCCAAGCAATCTTGAAAAAAAAAGTAATAATCTTTAAAAAAGACATGATTTTTGAATAAAATATGAATCGAGCGAAAATGTTACAGTTACGTAACTATCTTGTACATGGAAAGAAAAAGATCCAATGAATCATATACTAAAGTTCCATTTTGATTGTATGTGTGACTGTTTCAGAATATTAATGCAAATTAACGTAAAATTTAGGGAGCCTCCTCTTAAGAGACTTTTATAAAAGTCGACAGCTGTCTTTTCGCTATAGCAAATACAGGGTGAAATTGAACACATGCGACAAATCGAAATGGGAGATTGTACTCGATATGTAGGGAACAGCTGATTTATTTTTTCGCGATTTCACGTTTGGTCCCATAGTAAAAGTTGTTCATAATAATGAGTACAATCTCCCATTTCAATTTGTCGCATGTGTTCAATTTCATTCTGTATATAATATTATTGCCGTCTAAAAAACTGAGGCTTTAACTTTTAAATGTATTGATGTTTATAGTTAAGTTGTCATCGGCGCTGACTAACTGCTGCCCAGAGTCTGATTCTACGTCTGTCGTCTAGTTAGTGTCACTTTTAATTTACACAGTGACTAGCTGTGCTCGCGACTTCGATGTCGGAAAACAATAATGAATCTCTTTACTATTTCGTTTTATTTTTGTAAAATAAAAACTTACGTTACTCCTTAAGTATAAGATCAGCAATCTGCCAGTGAAGGTTCCATTAAGATCGGTCCAGCCGTTTCGGAGATTCCAGACTGTTTTTTTTTAATTGTTCTTTGTAGGTACCGCATATACTTTCATATGCATTTAATAAAAAGCTGCTATTTTTACATTACAAACAGACACTTCAATTTTATATATTTGATTTAATAACTAAGACCTGACGCAGTTATTACTGAGACTCTTATGAAGTTCTACGTACAAATTCTCTACAAAAATTGCACAAAAAGCCACTCAATTTCCGGCATCAGATTTCTAATGAATATTCAAGTCTCTTCCGCCTCTTAATTCTCACATTCTTCTCGCTTTGATAAAAAGCGAGTTTCGATACATTCCTCGTGCTCAATGAACATAGTTGGGAAATCGGACCGGATTCCTGCCGGCTCCCGCACCCGGTCCCGGACGATTAAAAACTCGTTTTTCAGCGCCTATGTACGGGTTTTTTCAGGTGGAGGCTGATGGTCCAAGTTGTGATCTGTGCAATTGTTATTTGATTGATGAAAAATGGAATGTTTGGTTTGAACATTGAAAAAAAAAACGCCTTAAATTAATATAATACTGAATACATTATTGGAATATTTTTCAGCTTAGTGATTAATAATTAAGTTAGGCTCATTTAAAAGTACAAACATCGTAAAGACTGGCGTAGAGTGTCAGTTTGATAAAAAAATAGTTTACTTGGCTATACATATAGTACATATTAACGTAACGTTTGTTATGATTTATTAAATAAGATTCTGTAATACTCATATTAAAACGATCAAAACAACGTCTAGACATCACAACAACTTCTTCAATAGTGACCGAATAAATATCTTAAATATTTATGAGCAGACCGATGTTTATATTTAATGGCGCCGTAAAACAATGTGTTTGTCGCCGTCATAAAGATAATAAACAACAGAATTCTCAGTTTAACGAGCGACACACTTGTTCAATCGATCGGAAACTGTTGAAGATATTTTTAACGGAAATCTAAGTATGTAATAAAATCATAAGACCGTTCTTTTATAGCGCTCGAACTAGGCAAAGTCCATCCACTTTTGTCTAGCAAAATTTTTATCTACTTTTTTCAAGCATGTTTGTTCTAAAATATGTACTGCTTGTCTTGGTTCCTTGAATGGGCACACACACACACAAGTCGCTTCAATACCTTTCTTTGTTATGCTCAATCGAAGCACGACACAAGAAAAATGATTCTGGTTAAATGTACCTTCATCTATTTTAATTTATTGGGCATACACCTCAAATAATTTCAAATGATTTATGCCTAGATAATTATGATTCAGAAGTTCTCTGCTCTCTGCCAATTTAGGCGCAGAACCTGCTTCTCCGACAGTTCTTGTATGTGCTATGTAAAACACTATATATCCACTAACAATAGCTTTATACATATACTTATACATTCACACGAGCCCTCTCGTAACTTTCGCCGCCACACAAAGGCACCGCTTCTCCGCAGTTTTTATTTGAGTTCCAGCACGTTATAGTTCAACTACTGCAATTTTCCACTTGCTGTAATTTGCACGCGTTTCATATAAAACTTGTATGGGCGCCTGTATTGTATTTGTTTGAGGGTAGTTTGAGTTGCTCCACTCTCTCTCGTTTGATTTCCTGAAAATAATTGAGCTATGTGGATTGTTAAGATAGATATTAAATAGAATATGTACATACGCAATCCTTTTTACCCGACTGCGCGACGCAAAGGAGTGGTAATGTGTTTATCAGCCTATGTATTTTGATTTTTTAAATTTAATTTAACTTTGTCAAGCAGATAACAACAACATGATCCATCGGTTTCTATCAGGCGTAATCGACCTCAGAACAGGCCCATTCACCAAAAAACTGATTAAATATATATTTAAGGTGTTATAATAACGACGGCCACAAATTATAAACGTTATCTACAAAAACATAAAATTAAAGCAGAGCGTTTTAAAATAAGTCCTATGATAAAAAAAAAACAATTTTGAATAAAATTTTATAGAAAATGAATTACGTAAAAAGTGTAGTTTACTCCTTGTACTTTGCTGCCGTCGATAATTATAAATACATAACAATTTGAAATTTGGAAACTTATGTAGAATGTCCCAATGGGTACTCTAGAAAGATAAATAGTAGTCTTTATTATACAAGAAAGGGTAAAGTATAAGCTAACAAAGTCAAAGTATTGTTAACCATTGTACTCATGGTTTGTCTTTTGGTAAAGTTCTTATAGCAAAAGGTGCTTTCAGCGAAAGAGGAAATATGATCGTTAAATTACAATAACAGCCACAAATCCTAATAATGAGCTAAATGAACAGTCACCCATTACAACTCGATCGTATTCCATCCCTTTCCATCAATCTTTCTTTTATCATCATCATAAAACCACAATATTCCTCCGCTTTCGTACAGCAGTATTCGTTTGTTTTATTGAGCAAACATTTCATGTGTTCCCTTTGACTGCGAGGGATGCGGGAGGGATCAGGAAATGCCGAGTCAATACTTTTTGTGTTGTATTGTTTGATGAAACGGAGAATATCGTATGAAATAAATTGGATTTAATTTCGTACATGCTGTGCTACACAATTTATATATACACTTAACTTCTATACTAATGCTAAAGAGTTTGTCTGTTTTATTTGAACGCGCTAATCTCTGGACCAGTAGGTCCAGAGATTAGCGCGTTCAAATCTGACTAGTAAGTCGGATTTGCAAAATTATTTTTGTTTTTGATAGTCTAATTCTTGAGGAACGCTATAGGCTATCACGCTAGGACCAGTTGGAGCCTAGAAAAAAAAAAACCGAGTATGCTTATGACCACACGACTGAAGTGAAACTTCTTTCGCTCCATCTGTATGTATACAGGGTTACTTTTAATTCGACGTATATCCGTCAGGAGCTGATAGGGGTGCCAAAATGCAACAAATTAAACCCCCCATATGTATGGCCGAAATTCAATAGCTTTCGAGATATTTCAATTTTAAGGGTTTTTCGATATATTTTTTTTTATTTGAAATGGGCTTACTCTTGACTCTAGCCTTGGTCAAAGGTGACAGAGACAATTTTGAGAGATGTCCATAGAGACTATGATTAACTTTATCCAAAAATCCTATTTAGCGTTGACGAACATGTTACAAATTGACATAGGTTTCAGCTGATGCAAGCTCATATTTCTTTTTAAATCTTTGTAAAATGTCAACAATTAAAACTGTAATATTGATATGGTATACATAATAAAGAGTCTATGTATCTTTATTTCTTCTATTCTAATTTTAGATTCTATCGCACAATTTTCCGCCTTTCTCTGTCGTATTCACTTGTACAGAGTGACAGGTCGCCCTTCGTCTCGTGTGGACGGATGGTGGCCGGCACCTAATAGCCCCGCTTCCCTTCGCTTGACCCACATTACAGAGGGATGACATACAGCTGATATGGACTGGTTCTTTTCATAGCCTTCTTTGTAGGTACGAGTATAATTATAATGTAGATATATATGTGTTTTGTCGTTTTGAGCATGAATAAAAGGTTCAAAAACTGGGTATAAAAAAATACTAAATTCATCTTGTTTCTTTGTTTGATGATTTTAATTCTGAAAAGTAATAAGAACTTAATTATTATCATACAATTAGGATTATTTATGACTTGACGTAATGTAAATACAACATAAAATATTTAAAAAATAGATAGCTGTTTCTACCGTTAAAAATATAAGTGCTTTAATTAGTGATAAAACAACAATAAACGCTTTACTGTCCATTAGGTACTTTAAATAATTAATGTTTCTCTCCTTCCTTTTGTAAAGCGATCCATATAATGAATACGATGGTATTCATTATATGGATCGCTATTATGGATGATGCTATTGAGGATGCTCAATAACATAATGACACAACTCTAAAATCAAAATAACGAAACTCAACTGTAAACAAACGTTATTTGAACTCATTTTCAAACAATCTCTTAATCGTAAAACGTTGACTTAGGTCGCTTTGCTACTGAAAGCGTATTCTTACATAAAATTTTATGTACTTATAAACATACGACGATGTTTAATTAATTGTCTGTTTGCGTCGTTTTATTAATTTTGTTATTATTCATAATTATAAGTGCTAACAAAACATACATAAACAATGATACAGACCTACTTACCTAATGACTAACTAACTTACTACCTATACAAATAAACACAAAAACAAAGGACACTTAGGCATCGAAGTACTCGTCCGCATCGCTGTCATCCGGACACGTGCCCAGAAGACTGGCAGGATTGCCACGTTGAATGGCAATGCTAATTCTTTGGCCAAAGAACGACCCAGCTCTCTGGTTACGTGAAGTGTCGACCAGTCGGCGAGAAATTTCCTTAAAAAGGAGGCGCGCTCGGGCCCCATGACCCGAGCGTTTCGACTCCAAACGGCTCAAAGCTGTAGTTGCCCATAAGGTTACAATATTTGCGCCGCTTGAGGGTCTCAGCAGTCAATGCAGCGGCGCCAGAACAGTCCGCCGTGCTAGGAACATGAGATGGCGCATGGGTATCGACACATGTTGCGTCCCACACCAGAGGCCTACCCACCTTCGAAGGCAACAACGTCATGCCGTCTGGTCTCTTCCCATCGTCACGTACCAAGCCGTTTGGTTCTAACACCGCTGGTACGCCGGCGGTGACAAGGGCTCGACGAATAATATCGTTGACGCTGGCGTGCCGTGTTATGCGACCTGCGCTCCTGCAGCAGGACAGGCCATGGTGTCCGAGACTGTCGACAGCTTCACCGCAGTGACATCGATATTACCTAATATAATTGTGCTCATAAAAAATGTTGTTACATTTTATTTCGTTTCATCGCGTATTTTTGTTTCAATATTTATACTCATACAAACCTTGCGCCCAATGAGAGTTTCCATCGGTACTAATACAAACTTCCTTACAAACGTTTATCCCCTGTTTAAACCCCATCAGGAAATGAAAAATCATTCCTTAGTGCTCACTTGCATTCTATAAATAACTCTTTTACAAAATTTCATGCTTCTAACTACCAGTATTCGCTGTGCGTTGTCTGTAAGTAAATGAATGATTCTAAGATTTTTATTAAGTCAAAAATAAAGAAAGAAGAAAGTAAGTAAATATGTTAATTTGACCCAGATTAAGTAAGGCACACCATATTCACACAAATACCAAAAAAAAAATCAAACTTAAAATAATTGTGTGCCTCACGGCTGCGCCAAATATCAAAAAAAAAAAAACAAAACATTGTCGTCACTTATGTTAACATTCAACGAAAAGAACACCCGTATGATTTTGTGGATATTACCTACGAGTACATCCACAAAAACAAATGACTGTTTCCTACTTTCAAATATTCTCACGTTCTTCGCGATACAGACGTTCGAAAGTAATTTAAAAGTCTAGACTGCCTGTGTTTGTACTAAGGATGAAACATTGTGCTCATACCTCATGCAGGCATCCGGTATATCTTGACACATTCTTTAAACGCCCTGCATGTTATGAAAAATGTCATGTGTGTGTCAAATTCAGTATTTATTTGAAGTGTGTTAGTTAGTTACATAGTGCCACGGGTCAAGGAATCATCATCTGTCTAGCCTTTTCCCAACCATGTTGGGATCGGCTTCCAGTCCAATCGGATGCTGCTGAATACCAGTATTTAACATAGAGCGACTGCCTATCTGACTTCCACAATCACATTACTGGGTAACATGATACCACTTGGTATGACTGGTTATCAGACTTTTGGGCTTCACATTAAAATTTAGATTCTTCATAACCATTACTTTGTATAAATATGGCTATAAATAATATTTATGGCGTGAAAATATCCGTGTTCTAGTGGCTATGTATTTGGTTTTATGAGGTTAGAAATGATAGTGTTCTTTAATGGCGTTTACTAACGATATCTTTACGAAGGAAAACATTATTGTTTTTAGGAAAAACGACTTTAAATGAGTAATACGGAAGGTCCTTCGTTGGTAGTCTCAACTACTCGCTGGTTGATGAAAAATATAATGAACTAACCACGACGCTCTGCCCGCGACTTCGTCCGCGTGAAATTTCTTGTTCCCCGCCTCGCCCCGTCGCATCGCATCGTCTACCCGCGCTATTACTTTGTTTCACTCAGCGTTCTTTCTGACTATTTTTTGTTTTAGCTCGGCTCCTAAAAATCAAAGCGTATCGTTAAGTAGCCTATAGCCTTCCTCAAGAATTGGGCTAACAAATACAAAAATATTTTATCAAATCCGACTGGTACTTCTAGAGCAAGGGTCTTCAACCCGCGGCCCGTGGGCCGCATGCGGCCCGCCGGGTCTTTTCTTGCGGCCCTCGGAGGCTATAGCAAACATGCCCAAAGAATTATATCTTCGTTTGGGAGCACTTATGTGTGTGAGCAACTCTTTTCTCGCATGAAGAATGTCAAATCCAAAACTAGGACAAGAATTACAGATGCACATCTGGAAGGTAGTCTGCGGGTTGCAACTACAAAAATAAAGCCTGACATCGATACACTCGTGAAAAATAAACATTGTCAAACATCGCACTGATCCAAGTTCCTGTACTTATTGTAAAGTTTTTAAATAAACCCACAAAGACTATTAAATTTTTTAAACTTGTTTTTTTTTTTTTGTTATTTTAGGGTAGTAAAATTAAATAGAGTATTGCGGGTCGCGGCCCTTCGGGCGATGTAAAATGGATTATTGGCCCTTGCACAAAAAAAGGTTGAAGACCCTTGTTCTAAAGGTTAGCGCGTTTAAACAAACAAACTCTTTAGCTATATTATCAGTGCCTAAGTATAGATGATAGATGAACATACCTATACTAAATAAATCGTTCTTTGCAATATAATGCCAGAAACTTTAGCATTCTCAAACAAAAGCTCCACCAAATTACTAACACAACCCTCGATGGATACCAAAGTGTACGTGCCCTCTCCATATTGCGCAGCCACTTAAATCACTTCACATACTGAGACACCTAATATTGAATTAAACTCAAGAATGTCATCGGCAGCACAAAGTTAGCTCCTAAGCGAACAGTGCTGGAACTAGGAAGATAGTTAGGAACTCTCTATGTGCTATGCGCTCCTGGTACCTAAGTACATAGTTGTAATTTCTATTAAGTGGCGACTGTACATTCTTAGTCCGGTTTCAGGGGAATTTAGTGTAGAAGTTCAGTTATTCAAACGTCGCCTTGGACGGGAAACAAGTGGTTAGTGTTGAGCTTCATAAATATAATTTTTTTAATGAAAATCGTTTACTTTTCCATGTTTGTAAATATATAAGCGCCACGTATCTATCGGATATTCATTTATATGTCGTGGTTTCTTTTTTAATTCTTTTACCTATTGTGGTATAGTAATTTTATTTTAGGTGCATCGTCTTCACATATTATTATATAATTAATGTATGCAAAATATTGTAAAACATTTTAAAAGAGTAACGGTGGAGTTTCTTGCCCATTCTTCTCCATACGAAAATTACCTTTTGGAAGGGGCGACAAGAATCAATTCTATTTTAAGGTAATTTTTGACGTTCAAAAGTGCCTTTTATGGGCCTATTTGAAATAAATGCTTTGCCTTTGACTTTGTATATGTAAAAGACAGTTGTAGTTTTGTTTAATGATAAATATGAATATTTAGTTTGTTAAGCAAGATGTCTTTAGATTGTAAAATTACCATCTGTACTTTTGATAAAATTTAAAAAGTTAATGAAAAGTACAAAATATTACACGGCACATGAAAAGAAATGGCTTCCTTTTCAATTTTTTCTTTAATACTCCCAAAGTCACGTTCACTAAATTGGAATGAAATACAAGTAAACCTCAAATAGATACACAATTTAATTACGAGGCGGCAAACAATATTTACGCTGCCCGTCGCTTTCTGTCACCAACTTCCGATGACAAGGCGTTTCGCCAACTGTCACTCGCACAAAGAATGATAATTAGCTCCTCTGTACCCTGGCCCCTTGCTCCCCCCCCCCCCCCACACTGGCGTCGTGGTCGGCAGTAATTCTGCACGCGACAGGGACCAGCCCCCCATAGAAAAAGCGACCGTTTTATCTCCAGGCAACGTTGTAATTTCGACTCCGCTCTGTGATTTTCATTGAGTCGAGTGTTGATTTTTGAACTGGTAATTAATGAGGTGGGCTGTTTGATCAACTTGGATTTTGTAGATTGTTTCTTGTTTTTAATTGAAGCTTTGTTTGTCGGAATTTAACGAGACTGCGAAGTACTACTTAAGTTACCAATTAGTTTTGCTAACTTCTCTATTCCGTTCGTCGTCTCCTTTGATCAAGTGCCATTATTTACTAAGAAGACTACAAATAAAACTTAAGCTTTGCCATCGACCGATCAATCAAAAATGATAATCCCTCTTCCACATAATCCCGATCCTTTCTAAAAGAAATTTTTTGTTCTGTTATCCACAAACCTATTACGTACAAACTAGACACACCGTTCAAAAACATAACCCAGACGTAGACCGGAATTCTAATAAGTCTCTTAAGAGGGATGCGCTATGTATTTCACGACATTCGAATTTTCTTACGTTTTTGCAATTTGTGAATCAGTGTAAGGTGGTTGTTGATTAAAATATGATTCGCGAACATAACATAATATGTATTTACAGAACTATAATCATTACAATCGTCAATATAACTTTCTAAAAATTGGCCTCAAATGTCATGATTTCATCAGTTATTTAATAGGACAATTTGCAGTAAGAGAATTGTATTGATTATAATTTTGTAAATACATAATTGTTGCGGCCGCGAATCATATTTGATTAATGTACAGACGCCAGCACATCAAGCTACCCGAAACTGTTCCCAATCAACTTTGAACTTATGCATTAGCGATAAAGTTGAAAATCTATTAAAGAAATTTGACAGATTGTGGTAGCTTGATGTGCTGGCGTCTGTACAAAAGGAGTATGTCAGAATAATAGCAAGTGGCGGTCTGTAGTTCCTGCCTACCCACATGGGAAGAAGGCGTGACTTTATGTGTGCACCCTGACACTAACCTGCAACAAACGTAAGAAAATTTGTATTTTGCATGTTACCGTGGCGCTTTCGCCTTAAAAAGCAGCCTTAAGCTCGGGCCGCACCGCGCCTCGTGTACAAAGAGTTTGTTGTGAATCGCGCCACGTACTAGCAGGCAGGGTACACTTTTTATTATCGCTAACAAATGATAGGGACATAGACTTGTCCGGTGGGAGAATTTGGGGACATTTTCTGGGTTTTTTATTTTCAAGATTAAGGTAATCTGTTCTGTTCTTTCGGTGTTATTTGTTTGTTATTGGTTGTAAAGAGTATCGAAGTCGGAAATGTTTTGAACAGGGGAGTTGATATTTTTCAAAGAAGGCTTTTATTAAGGTAACATACAAATAACGAAACAGGACGTAGGTACAGAATGAGTTTTTATGAAACCTGCAATCTAAATTTACATTGTGAAACGCAATAAATATATTGAGATCTTTACATAAGTATGTACTTCTTTTGCTTCGTCTACCTTTCGTTTCTTTGTTGTTCATCACCTTTGTACCTATTTTTCGGTTCTGTTTTCTTTTCTTGTCTGTTTATACACCGTGACATTTTTATCGCCGTTTTCCTCTTAATGGGTCATTGTACTCATAATTATGAATAACTTTTACTAAGGGACCAAAACTGAAATCGTGAAAAAAAAATCGGCTGTTCCCTACATTTATGTTCGCATAACTCGCCAAAATGTAGGGAACAGCTGATTTTTTTTTGAAAACGCTGAATAAAATTTCATGGTGTATATGTGTGTACATAAATGGTAGAATAAAATAAATAAATAAAATATAATATCTTAATTCAAAAACTTCTCTAAACGCGACACCTAAACAACGTCACACAATAAAATTATCAATTCGGGACATCTCCATTATTCCACACTCACTAAGTTCTGTGGGAAGTTGCCTAAGTAAGCAAGCACCGCTAAGCGCCGCTTATTATCTCCCGCCGGAACATGACGACTCATCAATAAACTGAATTACAAAATGTTTCAGTGGTTTTCAGCCGGAAAGGGCTGATAACCCGATGATATTGAGTGGGAAGTTAGAGATGGTTTTGTTTTTGTGAAGGAAAATTGTTTAATAGGCCTTAAAATCACCCTTTTGGTCCATTTCTAAAGCAGTAATATGCAACAGCTATAGATTTTTACGTTAAAAGGGTTTTGCTAATTTTGCATCCAATTTTCTGCACTGCTTATAAAATTTTCTATCTTTCTTGTGAGGACAACCTGTTACTTAAAGGATCTATAAAACGCTCGTTTCAAGTTTTGCCTTCACAACACATAGTTTTCAATTTACCAATATTCAGTTTACCTTAATTACAAGAGTGACTATAGATACTCACAAGTAGCTACTTAAGATATAAAAGTTTATTTATCATTATTATCAGCCATTTGCGCCCCACTGCAGGGCAAAGGATTCCCTCCTTCCACTTGTTTCTATCTATTGCTATATGTGGCCAATCTTTTAGAAAAGAGTCAAGTTGGTCCCGCAATCTCCTCTTGAGCGTTGGTCATCATCATCATCAGCTTACAGCAGTCCACTGCTGCATATACGAGTATGCCTCTTCTACTGCGCGCCATCCAACTCGATATTCGGCAACTCTCACCCAGCTGCTACCAGCCATCCTGCGAACATTGGGACATACTGTGTGGTTATTTTAGCTCAAAGCTTCTCCGGCATTTGGCAGATGTGGCCAAAGTACAAAAGTTTGTTCCGTAATTTTATAAGAACTTACCGGATAAGGTAAATAGGATGGATTAATAAACATCTTGATAAATCAAATGTATCTGTCTGTCCTCAAAAAATATCAAGGCACGCTTATGATTTTAGACAATCTTCGATGTTTTCTCTTAAAACCCAACTTAGTTCCAGCTTCTTCTGTTAACAAAACCTGCATTATAAATTCCCAACACAATTGCAGAAACATTAACAGCACCAGAAACAAATGATAATCAAGAAAGCAATAGAAGAAAAACTCGGAATTAACTCGAAGACATCCCACGGTTTGTTTTCAAACTCTGCAGTCCATTAAACAGGGGGGGTGGGCACGTCCCAGCTATATATTGGGGGACAGGAGGGGACAAACGTGACCCACCAGAAATTAACAGCCAGATATCGCGGAGATATCGCCCAAATTGAAGATGGCGATAGAAGTAGAGAGAAATATGAATTATTGAGCGGACGCTGGATAGGTATTTGGTACGTGGTTCTAATAATGCTGATGTGGTTTTATTGTGCTGTTAGAAAAATAGATTAATAAAAATTGATACATGGTCTGCAATATGTAATGTGAGAGGGAGACATTTGCCCGGCGGCGGCGGACCTACAGGCTTTATGGTTACACATACATATTAACGTAGTAATAGGCTGGTGCTACCGCATATCATGTAAGCTATTACTTCAGTGAATAAGACCATCGATTCACTATCCTGGAACTACGAATACTGTCAATGCGCGCAGTATTCCAATAACTAATTTGACCTAACATCGATGAAAGGCCTAGTCGCTTTAATTTATCACAATAACAAGAATTAGAGTACACTAACGCAATACACATACTAGCTTTGAAATTTAGCCTACACGCTATGACCTATGAAATTCCACGTCCATACTACAGTAGGATTTCAATCAAGCTATGCACTGCACTATCAATTTACAATATGCCAACATACATGGGAGATATTGGCATATTGTAAATTGATAGTGCAGTAGTTCCGACGAATAAAACCAATACCTATTACATGGATCATATACCAGTATACTGCGTTCGCAATCTAGTTTCCAAACGTGTAAACAAATAAGTGTTGTTGGAAAAATAACTTAAATACTCAACCATGAAGTTAAATTTGCACTGCAACTTATTTTTTTTTAATGACTTTTCCAATAGTACGGTCAGCATCAAAAGTTGATTAACACTTCAGTTTTTTTAATCTTAGGTATTGAGCAAAATATTTATTCAAAATTGCAGCAGAAGATTTTTTTTAGAATATATACTCTTGTCTATTATGTGAAAAGCTAAAAATCAGTTTATTGAATAAAGTTGTTGTCAATTTAAAAACATGTAAAAATGATAGTGTTAATCGACTTTTGATGCTGACTGTACCTATGAGTTATTGTAATTCTAAGAACCGCTGATATTTGTTTAAATGAGATTGACATTAAACTGGAAACAAGAACTTGAATATGAAATAGGTAAGTGGATACTGTTCTATTCAATATATTGATAACTATGCGTTTAACACAGAATTCAGGTATATTTAATGCTATGTCAGTAGAAATTGTACGCTTTTATTGGGAAGTAATATTGCGATTTCATGTAGTTACATTGAAAATGTTGATGACATTATCTAACTCTGAAATTAATTTTAATTTTGTTAATTAATTTAACATTAATCATTGAAGCCACCGCGCCTTCGTCAAAAGTCTAGTTATCCTATTCCAGGTAATTAACTTAATTCTATCTTCTCAAAATCGTTCTTGTACAACCGTGATATAGTACATACATACGTAACTACGTGCGGATTTCTTTGTACGAAGTAGGTACCTAACTAGGTACCTACTTCGTACAAAGAAATCCGCCTTCGCTTTCAGAATATTAATGAGAACAAGGAATACGTATACTTAATTCACGTTTTAACTGTCTTCCGTATGAAGAGACTTGTGTTTTTTTTTTCTTAATAAAATATTTATTATTTTAAGAATAAAATAACACTAATATATATATTATTCACAAGTGTCTAAAAATGGGGAAGAAAAAAAAACGTGTGCAGTCGGGGGACCTCCGTCAGGAACGAAGTTCCTAATACGATAATCGCACGCATACACACTCGTATATAACGGAAAGAGACAAAGAGAGAGAGATAAAGTCACATGCATAACACTTTTTCCTTACGTGACGATTTCTACCAGTCGACTCTTACCGCCAGCTTCGTTCCAAAAATTCGTCCGCATCGCTGTCAACAGGAAAAGTGCCCATATTGTGCCGGCAGCATTGGGCAAACAATAGGCCAGCCATCTTGTCAAGTAAAGAAGCGACCCGGGCTAGGCGATGTCTCGAAAAACTAGTTTGTTAATTAATTTAACATTAATCAGTGAAGCCACTGCGTCTTCGTGAAAAGTGTAGTTATCATTTTCCAGGTAATTAACTTAATTATATCTTTTCAAAGCGTTCTTGTACAACCGTTAAAAGTACATAGGAACCTTCCTCTTACAAAGAAACTCGCCATCGCTTTCTGAATATTAATGAAAACGAAGAATAATCCGGAATACCTACAATATTGTCAATTAAACTTTCCTCTGTATGAAGGGACTTATGAAATGTGTATTTAATTTTATTAATTTGTTTTATCCATTAGTTCAAGAGCGGTTGTGGCCCAGTGGTAAAAGCCCCGACTCACTAGTTGTAGGTCGTGAGTTCGAACCCAGGCAGGCGCTTCCCTTTGTGTAAATAATTTCATTACCACTGCCCTCAAAACAGTCAAGGAAAACGTCGTGAGGAAGCCGGCATTTCCTAGAACCAAAAATTCAAAGACATGTCACATCTACCAACCCGCACTGGGCCCGCGTGGTAGACTATGGGCCACTTCCTCCCACCGAGAGGAAGCCTGCGTCTCAGCAGTGGGAACATCATAGACTGATTATGTATGTTTTATAATTTTATAAAGATCACACCTTGTTTATGCTCACAACCATAAATCACTTCCCAAATATGACCATTGTGACGTCGCAAACAAAAACTAAACTATTTATTGAACAGACTTTTTGTAAGACCAATAAGTTGGGCAGTTGAACGTCTACCTATTGTCACAAATTGAGGATAAAAGAAACCCTATTGTGACAGGCTTCTTGTATGAAACGAATAAGGAAAATGAAGGTACAGTCAGTAAAGTGATTGATTGAAAGCTCTTAAAGTGATGTAAGTAACTGAACTGGGTGGAGATCCTTAAGAAAGTTGAAACGGATAATAATAATGTAACATCACTCCGGTATTCATTGAAAGGGTAGGCTGAGTTGTATAGCACTCTCATATTATGTTTAAATTCCAAGTAATAGGAGGTAAAAATAGAAAGAAAATACGTTGCAGTAAACATGGCGCAGAGAAAAAAACAAGATGGGGAAAACATGCGTCACATCCACGCAAAATGGCCATCACTCATTGTAATGCTAGACTTATGCGAGACAGAGCCCTGGCTAGCTTTTAGCGACCGCCTGTGCGCGGCGTTGACGTGATGGCGTCAGCCAGTGCAGCATACAAAAAGATTTTTTTAAAAATTGGTTGTCTGTAAAGTCGGTTTACGGACGATAATTTTACGCGATAACGTCATAAGAAAACATTCAGTTAGGTATCTCACACACCGCCGATCGTGCCTCTCTATCGCTTGTTCCGCGCTCTCGCTTGCACGGTCGGCTCAGGCGAAACGTGACAATGAGTCATGCTTTTTCGTGCGTGCAGTTGGCGTTCATCGATTTATAAGACTTTATCACATCAAAAACAGAATTAGAAATGAAATAAATATAAGTACAATACCTAGCTCTAACTGTATAAACATAATATGTATAAAATGGTCACTTCCGGGCAACGACTCACGCGCCGCCGGCTTTTAATAATCTGGGCGCGCAGCTGTCACAAAGCTATAGGTGGGTTTATTGCCATTTACCTGGATCAAATTCGAGCTCCGGGCTGCTACTGAGTAATCCCTGACTCTAGACTCAACCAGGGCCTCACGCTCAGCAGTCGCACTAGAATAATGACGTAATCAAAAGCAGAAAAACCAGATATAAGACCCAATACATTCAACGCTATAAGCATAGAACGACATAAATCCAATAAAAGATTTGAATTTCAGTTCAGCTCGAAGAGAAATGACGCCACATTTCCATTCAATCCTGACTTCCTGAGTGACGCACATCGAACACTTTAACACGTCACCTGTCAAACGTCAAGCTGTCAACTCGGCTGATTACGCGCGCGGTGACGCGAGAAATCAATTCCGATAGCATTGTCCCGCGGGCATTCATGCAGCTTTAGTTCGGCGCGTGTAGTTACTGTGTGGCTTGTATCGAGTGACGTCATCGGATGTGCGTTGGTTAATACAAGAATAATCTTAACACATTGACATATATAATTGTGATGACGTTAGTATTTCCTCAAAATGTCGGTGGACAACACAACTGCCCTCTTCAGCTTAATATTTACTTAACGCAATTTTTGTTAAGAAAATGCTATTATAGTGTAAACGACAAAATACATATAAGTGCTATCATATCTAATAGGTAATTATTAGTATTTTTACATATAAAAAAGTAACATTGGATTTAGTTCAGAAGACTGATAAGCTAAGTTTTCAAAGCTTCCTCTTCTACTATTGTGCTGTGCCTGACAGGGTTCATACTCGTAATGACTAAATACACTATGTGTGTAAAATCGAATGGTTTTCAGAATTACAATCAATTCAAAAGTCATAAATTCGTTTCACAAACTGTTATTCCAATAATCCGCTCGCATGTTCGAATATTTTCAATAAACATTCCATAAAATATGAAAAAAACCGAGTGTGCTTATGACCACACGACTGAAGTGAAACTTCAAACGTACTTGGCTATGAGAGGAAGAGAGAAAGAAAATGTGCGCGCGCACTGCTTTCTTTTGCTTATATCCCCCACTCAACTCCCGTTTACCTCGCCTGATCACACTTTTCGTGACGCGTTCGCCAGTTTACTCCCCAAGTCAAGCGCGCGTAAAGAAGTTTCACTTCAAAAATACTTGCATACGAAATTGTTCCGTAGACTCTTACTGATGAGGAGCATGATCGCATTTGCGAAAACTAACGCGGCTGAGTACCTACTTATTTGAGCGAGTAGCCGCATAAGATACTTTATAGTCTTGCAAGTATTTTGAGTCGGTACCTGGTGTGCGTACTTGGAAGCAAATACCTGGTGTTAAAACCCGGTCGCACAAATACGTACCTTCCCTACTCGCCCGATCACACGTTTTCGTAACGCGTTCGCCAGTTTACTCCCCAAGTCAAGCGCGCCTAAAGAAGTTTCACTTCAAAATACTTGCATACGAAATTGTTCCGTAGACTCTTACTGATAAGGAGCATGATCGCATTTGCGAAAACTAACGCGGTTGAGTACCTACGTATTTGAGCGAGTAGCCGTATAAGATACTTTATAGTTTTGCAAGTATTTTGAGTCGGTACCTGGTGTGCGTACTTGGAAGCAAATACCTGGTGTAAAAACCTGGTCGCGAAAATACGTACCTTCCCTACTCGCCCGATCACAGTTTTCGTAACGTTTACGTCACGCGTTCGCCAGCTTACTCTCCAAGTCAAGTGTGCGTAAAGAAGTTTTACTTCAATAATTTTGACACAACAAAAATCGAATTTGACAATCGCGACTCGTCGACACGTGGTACTTATTTGCCCTACCCCGTGAACTGTTTTTTAGAGTCGCAGGGGCCTTGGCGTGTTTTTTAAGGAATTTTTCACTTTTTGTATGGAAAATATGAAAAATGCTTACCTACATATTGAGATTTACGAGTTTAGGGGTCTCATAAAGGGGGTCGAAAATTTCATTATTTTTGCGATAGGACGCACCATTTTCGAGATATAAGCAAAAGAAAAAAAACTTCAAACGTATTTGGTTATGAGAGGAAGAGAGAAAGAAAATGTGCGCGCGCACTGCTTTCTCTTGCTTATATCCCCCACTAAACTCCCGTTCACCTCGCCCGATCACACTTTTCGTAACGCGTTCGCCAGTTTACTCCCCAAGTCAAGCGCGCGTAAAGAAGTTTCCCTTCAAAAATACTTGCATACGAAATTGTTCCGTAGACTTACTGATAAGGAGCATGATCGCATTTGCGAAAACTAACGCGGTTGAGTACCTACGTATTCGAGCGAGTAGCCGTATAAGATACTTTATAGTCTTGAAAGTACTTTGAGTCGGTACTTGGTGTGCGTACTTGGAAGCAAATACCTGGTGTAAAAACCCGGTCGTATAAATACGTACCTTCCCTACTCGCCCGATCACACGTTTTCGTAACGCATTTGCCAGTTTACTCCCCAAGTCAAGCGCGCCTAAAGAAGTTTCACTTCAAAAATACTTGCATACGAAATTGTTCCGTAGACTTACTGATAAGGAGCATGATCGCATTTGCGAAAACTAACGCGGTTGAGTACCTACGTATTTGAGCGAGTAGCCGTATAAGATACTTTATAGTCTTGAAAGTACTTTGAGTCGGTACCTGGTGTGCGTACTTGGAAGCAAATACCTGGTGTAAAATCCCGGTCGTATAAATACGTACCTTCCCTACTCGCCCGATCACACGTTTTCGTAACGCATTTGCCAGTTTACTCCCCAAGTCAAGCGCGCCTAAAGAAGATTCACTTCAAAAAAACATACAAACAGCCGAACATAGTACCTCCTCCTTTTTGTGAAGTCGGTAAAAAATACTTGCATACGAAATTGTTCCAAAAGGAGCATGATCGCATTTGCGAAAACTAACGCGGTTGAGTACCTACGTATTTGAGCGAGTAGCCGTATAAGATACTTAATAGTCTTGCAAGTATTTTGAGTCGGTACCCGGTGTGCGTACTTGGAAGCAAATACCTGGTGTAAAAACCCGGTCGCATATTTATGCGACCGGGACCGGGTTTTTACACCAGGTATTTCCAGCTATTTTTTACGTACCTTCCCTACTCGCGATCACACGTTTTCGTAACGCATTCGCCAGTTTACTCCCCAAGTCAAGCGCGCCTAAAGAAGTTTCACTTCAAAAATTTAATCTAGGATTCAGATTTTAAACCGTTGCGTTTGAATGTTCGGAAGTCAAAAAGTTTATTTCCGTTAATCTGGTTCCAATATTTCAGTTGAATTTCAACTTCAGATTTCGAAATTGAATTTAGTTTGCGCTCGTAACTTTACTATTTTCGTCTTACAGTAATCAAGAAACTTTCACTGAATTAATTTAGTCTCAACGCTTTCACTGAGTTCTTCAGTTAAGTCAAGTTTCTATCTGTCTACGTTATTACATTGAAAGGAAAATCAATTTTAAGACGTAACCAAATATCTCCGCTTATTGTTATGTTTTGACAACTTAAGTAGATACTCGTGTACCTGAGGGCTTGTTTCTCTTTATAGCTAAGTACTGAATATAGATAAAAAAATCGCTTTACATTCTGCTCCCATAATTCAAATAGTTCCCCGCAGCCATTTTCATTGTACTGTCGTCATCACAAACTGTCCCAAACATAGTTCTGTCCTAATACAAACTACGAGTGAAACTGTTCACACTCGGTTACCAAGAATCTTGTTCGAAGGCCACAACACCACACTATGAACATGCACAGCGTTCGAGAAATTTCCATTTTCTGTGCAATGTTCCCAAATTCCTTACTACTTGAGGTCCCTCAGATTCTCTCAAAGCTGACTGCTCACTTGGAACACTGCTAGTTTCAAACGT
Organism: Amphipoea lucens; assembly: GCA_947508005.1. Taxonomy (NCBI): domain Eukaryota; kingdom Metazoa; phylum Arthropoda; class Insecta; order Lepidoptera; family Noctuidae; genus Amphipoea; species Amphipoea lucens. The sequence continues at coordinate 18,839,284 of OX382377.1, read as the reverse complement.
CCATTCGACATCATGGATAACTTAATTAAAGGATAATATAATTAACTTGTCCATTAAAGACCGAAATAGTGGTCTTACGTCTTTATTGAAACCAAGTCTTGAACTACTAATTTTGGGTCGATCAATATTGGCATTCGAAGCATGTCTTTTAGAGGCTTCAAATGTCTCGATAATTTAATATTTAATGAATCGAAGTAAGTCTACTGAGCTGATGTTGAAAAAGATAAGCTGAATTTTATTTCATTTATTGACTTGACATTGCTCGATTTTATTTTATTGGTAGCATTAAATTCTTTTCAATGTTGTTTGTGCCAAACGTAGTAACTTTAATTTGTTATACAGGGTGGCAGTCTAAATTATTACATGGACGCGCACTGAGCCCCCTGCGTAAAATTTATCATCGGTTATTTAAAAAAAAATGCTCTTCCACACATTTTCACCGCGTAGCATTGGACTTTTCTAGTAAAACGCAGATTTTTTTTTCATAATCAACGGAAAATTTCTTCGGGATCTAGAATCATTGTGTTGAATTCATGGTTTCAGTTTGCACATCAATGTCCTTGCCACCCTGTATAGCGATCAAATTCTATATTAGCCTAACAACGGTTTAGTATACTTATGCAACATACTGAGTTTCTTAAGAGCCTGGCGCCGGGAAACTATCTTTCTAAGGTTACACTTATATGACCATGCTAAAAATAAGTACCTCCCGCACGTTTCATCATCAGCCCTCTGCTGAACATCGGAATCTCCAACCGCACGCCATCAACTCGATCCTCGCTACTCTCATCCAGCTGCAACCAGGCGCCTGCGAAGTTCGTCGCACCACTTAACCTCAGGGCGTCCTTAAACATAAACTTCTAAGATAATCTAAAATATAAACAGTTTATCTATATCTAAATCCAATATAACAATAACATATCTAATCCTTTGAATTTCATGTATTCATATTTTTCGAGCACCATATTTTATATTTCGACGGTGAGACATAAAAATCGTTTAAATCAACCGGGGTTTGTGCCTTTAGATTAGTCTTAGACTGATCTGGGATTTGCATTGCATTTGCCTTAGACTTCTGTTACTGACAATATACATTGTGTCTAGACGTGTTTTCAGAAAATACTCAAAGTTGTCATCTTTGTTTTATTTACATTTTTATTGTTTATAACTGTATCATTTATTTGCATTAAAATGTCATCTTTTCTGAGAATTATTCTCAAAAAAGATGTCATCCATACTAATATTATAAATGCGAAAGTGTGTCTGTCTGTCTGTTACCTCTTCACGCCAAAACCGCTAAACCGCTGAACCGATTTAGATGAAATTTGGTATAGAGATAGTTTGAGTCCCGGGAAAGGACATAGGATAGTTTTTATCCCGATATTCTCACGGGATCGAAACTTATGCGGGTGAATCCGCGGTGCGCAGCTAGTTTTCAATATAAAATACATTATTGTTGACGCTCAATTAATGTATATCAACATTAAGTTCCAAAACACAATGCCAGTTATTTTCTTTCCAACTCTAAGAGAATATTACATGCCATATTTCAATTTACTTGCCACGTTAAGTCGGCCGGAACAGCTAATCTATTACAATTGTACATACATTATGCTCATAACACACCCCAGCAAGCACACAGAACAAATAAAACGTTATTGTTCTCCTCCCCACAATCCCTCCTCTATTTAAACGCTTCTATAAACATAAAATAAATTACTTAAATCATTAAACATTTCGAAGCCATCTCATTTACTAACAATAACATCGTCTAGCCAGACTAAAAACAAAACGACTTACAAAACCATTCTAGATGTTTACGAAACAATTTCTATAGAATTACACCTATTTTAAATATTCATTAAACCTGAATTTTTTAGTAGGAAAGGTCCGACATACATTACATGAATGTATTCAGAACGTGAGTAGGATTACATTAAGCTCTTAACTACTAACAGCGTTTGAATTGTATAAATATCGTTTTACACATTAATTCGCTCCATTATCTTTGTGTTATGAAATGCGCGATGGTAGCCATTATAGCCCAAGTGCCGCAAATAATAGTGCCCTTATTAAATGTTGAATTTACATAACAAAACTGGTGTAACTTTACCCTGGGTTGGCCACGAATTGCCACGCTTACTCGAGTCGGTTTGTATAGTTATTATAGGTAAAGTTGGTTTGTCTAGCGGTCTCAAGTGTTGTTTCACAAAGAATCTTTGTTCTTTGATCAGATGAAGTAAGTATGAAATTGATAAAGTTCTGAAGATTCTAAGTACTAGTTGTTTTGAGGCAAAAGTTTTGAGTATTGTTGTTCCTGTCGTAATTAAGGCATTTAAATAAATATGTTTGTTGCTAAGACTTGATTTATTCTAATAGGCTGTTTCATTTGTTTTCATCATGAATACAGTAATGATCAAACTTGAAGATACCTATTCATTTCGAACTTTATTAAAACAGAAAAAATCAATTCTCATCACTTTCCACCATCCATTTCAATCAGCACCGAGATAAATCTCGTCTATTCATTTGGTAACATGGATAGTGTCAAGTTTCTAAAGACTATGATATCATCTAGGTACACCAACCGTTATACCCTCATTCTACAAGCACCGCGAGCGTCGTGTTGTCAGCAGTATTCAATCTGGAACGTATTCAGACCTCCAGCTCTCAAGCGATTCTGCCCCACTTCGTTTGTTAGACGCGTCTAACTTTTGTCTTTTGTCTGATCGGGAGTAACATCGATTTGATAGTAGTTGTGGCGTGAATCAATTGATTTCACTGTATCGGTGGAGCGCTCCAACTTTCAGTGCCGGATTTCCAAATACATTTTAGTTTAATGGAAATACCTTTTCTGTGTGTTTCAGTTCGAAATAATTGATTGAAGACTCGAGTTCAAACAATACCGACGGCCGTTAATAGGAATTCATTAACATTTTGGGATCCTTTAAAATGGTTTCAAATTTTATGAAAATTCGTGCGCCTGGGCCGCCTCTGTGGCAGATGATTAAATCACGATAACACTCGATAACGCAACTAGGTCAAAGCTGCCAAACGTTAACAAAAATGTTAATATATTAAATTCTGTTGATCAAACTCTAAATTGGATACGTTTTTGGATGGCATCAAATTAGAGTAGGTATCTTTAATAAAAAATCGCTGGAGGGCTGCTATCGGATATCGTATAGAATAAAAAATCGGTTACTATTTACAATACAAAACGGCTTTTGGGTTTCGTTCCATTATCAGTTTTAGCGTGGAGTGTGTTCCAGCCTGGTAGGCGTGATGAAGCCACTCTCGTCTAATTGTTCCAATAAATTCAAAGCGAAGGCCTTTAATTTCCTCCGCCCCCTATTATTCCTCCTGATTAAATTCGTTGTGGCTCACAGACAACTTAACTTGCGATACTTAGAACTTCATTACTTGGAGTTATTGTTTGGTCCACTTTGGGTTCCTGGCTTACCTTCGGCATACTATAATATTAATGGTAACTTAGAAATCTTTGAGAATATATTGAAACCATTTTACCATTTTTTACTGCGTTACCTTCAAAAATGTAAATGGAACGGTCCTGTTTCAGGAAACAAAGGATTAAGTTACTATAAGGAAAGAGGAAAACGACCAAAGTATTACATTCGTAATAACTTGGAAAGAGTTACCAGGAAAACATAACAAGTGTCAATCATTCAAAAAATTCGATGTTTACTTTTTTATTTATACTTTTGGCACAGGTACAATATTCGGGACTTTAAATTGTCCTTTATGTCGCAAAGTGTAATACTGGGTGCACTACACCTAGAGCGGCAATTCTCGTATTTTTAAGAACGTTCGCATTCTTCATCTTTGTTTGATCATTTAATTTCAATAAAAAATCCAATACAATAAAAAATCCAATACAATAAAAAAAAAATACATTGATTTTCCCTGAAATGAGATTGCGACTACATTTTGAATGTTTTTAAATACAGGAATTCTTTAAATGCTTATCACAAGAACACTTCTATTTCAGTTTATCGCAATAGGAAAAGGGTAAAATAGAATCGGCAACGACTACTAGAAAGGCCCAACCCCGAATCCCATAGTAGTTCTCCAACAAAAGCTTTTATTTTTTCAATTAGGACCACGTCTCGCAGACGTGTGTGATGGAATTCAAATAATTTATTTTATTCACCGTCTAAATAAAAGGGTTTACTTCTCAATGGCACGAAATAGGAACACCGAACAGAAGGTCAGCTCCTTACAATGAGCGAAAAAGCACACACACATAGTACTTGCGAGTGCCATTCGTTTAAGGAGTATCCCCCTTAAACGAATGCCAAGGTTGAATGCGACCGCGAATCATATTTAGATCAACATATTATAACCTGATTCTGATCTGCAAAATATTAAAAACGTAAGAAAATTTGAATTTCGCGGGCTACCCTGACACTTTCGCTTTCAGATCGTGTAAGTACGCATCTATGTCTGCGTACGCCTGTTTCGTGTAAGTACGCGTCTATGTGTGCGTGCGCCTATTTCGCTCATTGAACGGAGCCGACTTTCTGCACTTACCTATTTCGTGCCAATGGCCTGAGAAAGTTTCGGATGAAAGCCTTCCTTTGTGTGAATTCCTTAGCTACGGAGCTCCGAGGTGATGATGTAATTTAATTTGAAGGTTTATGGTCTTAGTGTGAATTGTGGTGCTTTTATTTGGTAAGCAAGACTTAAAGTGGTATGCCTTTTAATGGTTTGTACCTTATTGTTTATTTGTTTTGTTTTTTGTTAGTTTATGATGTTAAGTTTTGTGATATGCATAAAACCTGATTCAGTCTGATGGAGAGTTGACGTACAACTATAATTGAATATTTCGCTGTGCCATGTCTTTATATTTCCTTCAAGGCCTTCGGGACTTGAAAACTTTTTATCCTTATACAATCATTAGTAGGTATTTTACGGAAACACAACATAGGTATCTTACTAAATTCTCTTATAGTCCGGACCTAAAGGTTATACTTAAACTGTATAAAATACAGATCACCCAAAACCATTTGTTGTAGCACTTTACGAGAGAGCTCCAAATTCGACAGAAGATGCCTTAAGTGATGTAATAAACTCAGCGTATTACCCTCATCTCAAGACTTTCTTGTAATTTAACTCGCAAAGCGCGCAGAATAGTACAGAAGGCCAACTCTGTCTAGCAAAAACAGGCGCACGTACACATAAACACGTACGAGTACGCACGGCGGCGGCGCGGCGGCGCTCTCAAACGAACGCCAGTCGCGAGCGCGCTTGCACTCGCCGTACGTGAAGCGTGTCTATGTGTGCGTGCGTATTTACTCGTTTTATGGAGAAGACCTTCTGTTCCTATCCATTCTGTGTTTTTTGTTAGGTACAGCTATTATTGTATTTAGTATTATAAGCGGTTGACCTACATCCTCGCTTCGGGTATTGTCCGTTGTTTTTCTTAACCAACTAACTGAATAGAATTAATTAAATATTTTTCTAGTTATTCTTTTGTTTTCGTCAGACTTCGTTTTATTTTTGTTTGAAGAAGTTTTTGACTTGTTATTGCTAGTGGTTGCAATAGCTGGTAATGTTATTTTAACTACCATCAACGCATAAATTCTTAAAAAATTGTAGTAGTATAGTAATTTACTATTAGTACTGGCGGCGCCCCGCGGTTTCACCCGAATAAGTTTCGATCCTGAAGTCGGGATAAAAAGTAGCTTATGTGTTAATTCAGGGTGTCAGCTACCTCCATACCAAATTTTATCGAAATTGGTCCAGCCGTTTGTGCATGAAGAAGTAAAAAATATACAAACACAGTCGCAAACTTTCGCCTTTATAATATTAGTGTGATTCTTGCCCGTCGTGTATTAACGTCAAACTTTTTTGAGTCTGAACTTATTTCAAGACATTCAAGTGGGTGTACATAGGTGCACCTCTGCCTAACCCCTCGGGGAATACAGGCCTGATGTTATGAGATGAGACCTTCGACGTTGAACCATGGAAGAAGTAATACCAGTTGCTTTATTCCCATGAGCGTAAAAATACGAGTATATTCTGCTGTAACAAAATGTTTACCTCCGATTGTCTTGTCTACGAGCATGAGTGAAAAACACTGTAGGTACCGTTTGATAGAATCACATAAAAAGTGGGTTCGGGAGAGTAAATAGTGGCTGTCAGTGATGGTCCCGCTACTTGGTGGATGGATGGGAGTGCTTGCCAAACCTTTTTGTTTGTGAAGATATGTTGTGAGATGTGAGTTGAGTCCTCTCTGCTCGACAAAATTTTGACATATGACACACCAGCTGACTCGACGGAATGTTGCGAATTACGTCATGATAATCAGGAATTTACATTAACTTTCAGCATTCGAATTTATTAAGAAAAATGTGTTACCGCGCCTATTTTGTAAAATAAGTTTGTGGCAAATATCTTTAACTATATACTGAGGTCGGTAAAACCGCGTCATTCTACTGCGAAAGTTGCATAAAATAGATATTACTACACCTATCCAAAAGGTAGACACCTTAAAATCGCTGCAAATATGTACATAAACCACCTAATCTCTTGATGAAAATATGCAAAAGGGGAAAATAAAGATATTGTCATTCTCTCTGCATTCTTACTTTTACCATTTTTCATACATAAACTACATAAAAAACATGATCAAATCTTGATAAAAATTACTAAAAATTGTGTTGCGACGTGACACTTCTTAGTGCTGACCATCCAACCAATTTTCTTATTCCGATTCAAAAATGTCATAAAGCCTAATCGATAATCGGTATTTAAAAAAAAAAAACAAAAAATGGTAGGACTAAATAAAAACTCTTTGGTATATTTTATCATGAATTAATAATTTTTTTAAATATAATAATTTTAATAAGTACATACACGTACAGTGTGGATAGGGGTGTAACTTTTTATGGTTCCCTACGTCCGAATGAAAAAACGGAACCCTTATAGGATCACTCGTCTGTCTGTCTGTAGGTCTGTTACAATCGATTTGTTTCGAATCTACTGGACCGATTAAGTTGAAATTTGGTACACATATACATTTTAAATTTAATTTTGAATATGGGGTCACTTTTTGGGGTCACATTAGATAAAAAAAAATAGTAGATTGTTATACGAGGGTCGAAAGAAATCTATTCCCATACGAGGTATTTAGACTATGGTCCGAGTAGGAATTGATGACTTTCACCCGTGTTAAACACTACTTTTCATTTCGAAAATAAGGAAAGTAAAAAATAGTGGTTTTTCTAAAATATTTATTGATATAACATGCATAGTAGGTACCTATTTAAAATTAATTGACATGTTAGAACAATTTGTGTGCTATTTTAAATATGGAACACACCGCGTCACTGCCGCGGGCCGTCCCGCTTAATAGGTATTTTTTTCACACTGGCTGTTTATACACTCATAAGACCGCGACATTTTTCTTAATTATGTAAAAAATTTCGTAGCAGACTACCTAACCAATTAAGTTCTATTTTTTTAAATTCATTCCCGCCCTAGAGAGAAAAGCAATTACTATGAGTCTTTCCCGCCCTAAGATGGGAAGCAGCAAGTCTATTCCACCCGCTATTCGGATCAAACAAACACTACTTTCCGAGTATGAGAAATGAGAAAGCTTTGCTTACTGTAGGTACCGTGTGATATATCAAATGAAAGGGTTTGTCGTGAGGGTCACAAATATATTTTTATAATAACTATAAAAGTTATTTATTATTCTATTAACAAAATAGAAACAATATCTCTGAAAATAGAAAAAATATAGTTCTGTGATTATAGATTCCAAGAGATCCTATCAGAAGTCTGGTCTTAAAATAATATAGCAAATCTCTCATTCTATACTGTGTACCTACATACTTACATTTGGTCATAGTCAAAACATGTTCGGGACGTTATATTCAATTTAAAGTTGATATTTTTTAAATGTTATGCTTAAAACACTTGTTATAAGAAGTCGGTTAAAAATAAGATTTTTGGCATTTTCAATCTCAAATAGCAGCCAAGGGGGTTAATTGCAGACTTTCGCTGTAATAGTAAGAAATACTCAAGATGTTATTCCCCATAAGAAAACAGTAAGACTTTTCTTTTCTGGCCGGCACTTTAATTTTTGAGTACCTTATGATCTTATGAACTTATGAATGATTAGTTTATGAAAAACAAACTTATTTTTGCAGTCGATAAAATTAATGATGATGTTCATTGTGCATGCGTGAATATTCAACCCAACTACGGAACCTTTCACTGTGCGTGGTCCGACTTAAACATGGAAAGTTTTTTTTAAATTTCGTTGGGAAACTACCACAAAAACAAACAATTACTATTACGCAAGTAAATAAATAGAAACAAAAACTAATAAGCTCATAAAACTAACAACACATATTGAAATATAAAGTGATTGCGGAATACGCAATTTATACAATTAATTTATCATCATTACCAAACTTTTGCTCAGCCTACCTAAAAAATGTATACTGGGCATTCTGTAGAAAACTATTAGAAAAGTATCAAAAATAAATAATTGTACAATAAATAAAAATAATTTTATACGGCGAGCGCATTCGAAGATAAATTCAAATATAGAAACAGTTCGGCGCGAAATTCAATAAATGACTATGGTCTAAGGTCCTCAACCGTTATTGACTCGGTTTCAATCGAATGTCCAAAAAACTATTATAATTACCTACATTAGAAAAGCATAAATCATTATTATAAACAATGCTTACTGTATTTAATGCTTAAAATAATTTTATTTCAATTTCTGAGAATCGATTTCCGACATTCGACATATTAATTGCCCGAGTCAATCGAAATTTAAAAAAAAATCGTTTAGCATAATCGTTTTCGCACATCATTACGATAAAAAAAACAACAATGGACGGCGATTTTGAACACAAATTGAGTAGTGGTAATGAATAATACGTGTTATTCGACCTGTGTTTCAATATTACGTTAAGATTTGGGCATTTTCGTGTTGTTAATGACATTTACAATAATATTTGTCACATTTTAAATCTTATCTACTTGTGTGTGTGTGATATTTGTGAAAAGTAAAAATGTACACACGCACGATTGGCGCGAAACTTCGACATTAGATATCAAAAAACTTCATTACCACTACTTATTTTAACTTGAACAATGGATGAATTCGTCAAATAATTAAATTATGTATTATTCACTGCCCCTGTGGTGGAGTTTGGATGTTCGAAATCCCCAATTTATATGTTTTTAGCCTCGACCACCACTGTCAACAAAATGGCGATTATCGCATTTACAGACTTGAATTTTATAAAGGTAAAGTAATAAGTTTGCGCGCTAAATATGAAATATTTAATGGCGTTAACCTATGAGTTTTTTATCCAACTCTCTTAATTAACGCACATTCATAAGATTTGATGGGTAGCGTAATAAATATTTACATAATCAATGTAGGGTGTCGTATGTCGTAATTCTTGGGTCCTAAAGGGGTCATTACCGAGCCGGCGGAGGTTTGTGTGTTCGGGTCCTAAAGGGGGCGCTACCGAACTATACGGTTAAGATGGTAATGTATGCAGGGCAAACTTAAATAGTGATGGTTATAAGAAATAGGGGTTTAGTCATAATTTATACTTATTATTTCGACAGGAAAATATTGCTTAAATAATAGAAAAAATGCTGATGTCTTACTTTACACACAGATATTTTGGCAATAAACACTTGACATACACCATACTATCACTAGAGGTACACCTCTGCCCAGCCCTTAGTTAGGGGAATACTGGCGTGATGTTATGTGTTGAACACATGTGTCATGTGAGGCAATAGAAAATAAAGTTTTATTGTTCAACGAAGTACATTTCATAGAAACTAACTTGACATTCGCTACTTCTGAATAAGAATTTTCTCAACGAAACCTAGGTATAACCTAATATTTTCGTACAAAATCACTATCTTCTTACCATATTATTCAATTTCCTCAACCATAACTCAGCTGAACGATAATCCCTTCCTACCACAATACCTGCTGGAAGCTCGGAAAGCATAACGTATCAGATATCGGTTCTCGAAAAACATATATCGTAATCGTTGGGAACCGGATCCAGAGCATAATTCGCAGCTTCCAACGCCTTCCGGCGGCTCCCGATTACGATATCGGCGTAAATCATGAATTTTGTCATCCCCTTCAGCCCCCTTATCCGTTCAACCCCTTTGTCCCTGGATGTGTCATCCCCAACTGGTTTAGATATGAACCTGTTTTAAAACTTGGGTTCCGCTGTTGCTTTGAGGATTAAAGGGTTGGTTTTTGTATAAGTACATCAGTTTTTTATTTGTTCATCGTTAATTTTTACACATTGGAAAATCGTGATATCTCAGTACCTACTCTTTACATCTCTGCACAACCCATTGGGAGATGCAGGCGTCATGTTATGTTATAGGAGAGGCTTGAAATAACTTTATTCTCATAGGAATACATTCATTCACTTACATGAAAGTATTAAAAATTAAACATAATTCTTATTGAAAAAATAAATATTTTTCGATTTTTTACTTATTAGTGACTTTGAATCTTCCACTTTATAGCTATAGGAAAACAGATTTATTTTTAATAGAATTCGTTATTGGTTTTCCTAAAGGAATTATGTTTATTTATTTAGGGACAACAAACAGTAGCGTAATTATAAGTAAACATAGGTTAGAACTTAATATAGAGGTAACAACTACACTACTCACAACGTTACGTTGAAAGCTTTTTCTTCCCGCTCACATTGTTTTGTTTATGTAGTTCCTCTTTAGTTTCCTCCTTAACACAATTTGCTCACGCATCATTCCCGAGAGAGCACACACAAATACAAAGACTATTTAACTTGTATAAAGTAGAATTGGGTCATAACATCGCTTTCGATGCTTATTGGTTATAAACGCTGCATTGCTATTGGTCAATACGGAGCTGTTTGCAGCCCTCGGGCCTGCTGTAGTATTGACAGGGTCGTTATTGGTATTTCTGCGATTGCTTTGTACTGATTGAATTACTTGTGTATTATGTGAAATATTAGACCTTATCATTTCGGGCTATCGAGTAGAAATATCATATCATGTTCTTTTTGAACCTGTATTCGTTATTATTATGCTCAAAGAATTTGGGACTCGAACAAAACTTATTTATGAGCTATTCGTTCTGTAAAGCGAGTCGAATGTACTCAAGAGTAAATCCGTATACAGTGCTAATTTTGGCCCTACACTATGTAACAAAACTATACTTATATCGCTAACTATATAAAAGTTCTTTTAACTGAATAGACAGCTGTGCTGCGAGGGAGATGTTTACGTCACTTCTTCTTCCCAGCTAAAGTAGTAAGAATTGCTGAAGAGCGCGCGTTTTGAGGGACTGCCTTATGTAATTTAGACGTTCAAAAAGAATAAATGACGATTTTGATTTGAATGTGACATTTCCCGTGTTTTTCATTTCGTGACCCTTGAAGTTAAAGGTTCTTAAGAAAAGTTTAGCTAGTGTAAAATAGATAAAAAATCCAATAAAAATATCCATAAGTTCTAGTACCATTTCTTCTTAGACAAAAGCATAGAAGCTCTAGCGTAGTACGCTCCCATAAATATAATACTTCTCATGAGGAGTAATGTTGTAAGTTTAGCATAATAAATCGCTTGATCTCGCCTTCACATATAATACGTTTTTAAGGTACATACTGTTAAACACGGAACTTCGTGAGAGATTGCGACCATCTTGTCAGGCTTGCTGAAAGTTTAGCGTGTACGGCAATCTTTATAAAAGTTTCATGTACTCACATACTTTGCAGAGATAACTATGTATAAAGATTAGAAGTGGTACTTAAGTCTAACGATATAATTTATAATGTCCTCATAAGATTTGATGTCTGCAATATTTTAGTAAGAACTCTCTTAAGGACTTATTAATTTAAAACTTAAAGGAGGCTTAAGATAAGATAAGATAAGATAAGATAAGTCTTTATTTGCCTTAAACATGGTATAATGGTGTTAGTCTTATTTAAATACAATGTTCACATGTTTAGCTACACAGAATATGTGTCAATTGCATGCAAAATAATTATTAGGTCAAAACAACATTATTTAAAATTAATAGGTCAATATAATATTATAATTTTATGTCAAAGAAATCATTAATGTCATAGAAATTATGTCCATTCAGCCATTTATACAGTTTGTTCTTAAATGAATTTACATTATTTAAACATTTTAATTCTTTCGGGATTTTGTTGTAAATGCGTACACACATCACAAAGCAGCTTTTAGCATACTTGGCTGATTTTGGAGTATCCTTTATTACAAGTCTGTGTGGATCCTTTGGACGAGGGATAACTTCATAAGCTTTCTTGAACAATCCCTTATTACTGTAGACAAAGTTACAGATTGCGTATATATAAAGTGCAGGAAGTGGTAACAGACCTAGTTTTTTAAAAAACGGCCGACAGGATTCGTCAGGACGAAGACCACAAATGGCCCTGATGCACTTTTTTTGTGCAATGAATGCTCTGTCTTTATCCGTACTGTTTCCCCAGATAACAAGCCCCTAACTTAAAACTGATTCAATATATGCATGGTATGTAGTAATTGCCGTTTTAACGTTTGTTACATTCTTTACTTGTCTGAGGGCGTAAGTAAATTTATTAATCCTATTGCATAAATCATTCAAATGTCCTTTCCAATCTAAGTCTTGATCTATAAGCACACCCAAGAATTTGGTTTGTGTTACTTCTTTTAGTCTGCCCACATTAAGTTTAAAATTGTATTTGGCATGTTTTGACTTATTAAATTGAATATAATTTGATTTATCTAAATTGATTTTCAATTTATTATTCTGTAGCCATTTTAAAATTTTGTCAATAGTATTATTAATGTCTAATTCATGGTCAGAAATCGATTTTTTATCAGATGATACAATAATTGAAATGTCGTCTGCAAATAATATAAATTTATGATTAGACACCAGTGGTATGTCATTTACATATAATAAAAACAATATGGGACCTAGTACACTCCCTTGAGGGACGCCACATTTATTTATTCTAGAGTCAGAGCAGTAGGAAGTAAGTAAGTCTTCATTTATATTGTCTATGCTAACGTATTGTTTTCGATCACTTATATAAGACGAAATCCACTGCAGTGCGACTCCTCTTATTCCCAGGATTTCTAACTTTTTCAATAATACGTCATGTGCTACGAAATCAAAAGCTTGAGACAGGTCGAAAAATAGACCTGTTGTTAATTTATTATTGTTCAGATTACTCAGAATATTGCTCACAAGAGTAAATATTGCTTGTGTGGTTGACTTTTGCTTTTGGAATCCAAACTGTTCGTTTGCTATGATATTAAATTTGCTACAAAAGTCGACCAGTCTCTTGAGCATACATTTCTCGAAAACCTTTGACAATATGGGAATGAGAGTAATCGGGCGATAGTTTTTGACGTCCTTTTTATCGTGTTTTTTGTACAGCGGCTTTACGACAGATAATTTTAGGGCATCAGGAAATATACCTGACGAAAACGAGAGATTAATTAAATATGTCAAAACGGGAATCAATTCTGTACTGCACGCTTTAATTATTTTTGTATTTATTCCGTCATAACCTTCAGAGTTAGTATTGTTTAACGCCATTATTTCTTTTTTGACTTCATCTTCAGTCATGGACTTAAGAAACATGGAGTTAGGAATTGATTTGAAATTAGGGTCATTATAATAATGTTGATTATTGGATGTCAAGGTATTAGTCGAGTCAATAAAGTAATTATTAAAAGCATTCGCTATGTCAGTAGGGTTTGTCAGAACTTGCTTATCTAATTGTATGTCAGAAATATTATTAATACCTGATCTCGCATTTCCAAATTCATGATTAATAACTGACCACTGCTTAAACTGGATGAAAGTACGCATTCCTTAATCATCATCTTCATCATCATCGGCAGCCCTGTTCCATCCTCTGCTGAGTATACGCCTCATCCCTTGTGTGCCATGCTTCCCTTCCTGGGTCTCCGCAAGTCGCGAAGTGACCTGTCATTCCAGTTGGGGCAAGGAATTGACACCATTGACCGCTCACTCCAAGCTCACTTCACCAAAGTTGTAAGCATAAAATAAAATCATCAACCACACTTTTTGAGTCGAGTTGATATTGTAAAGTCAGTAAGTACTTACTACTTTTATCTACATCTTACATTACGATTAGGTATCTTAGCATTCTTTCATTTTAAGACACATTTCACGCCCAGGATTTGAAGAAGCCTACAATAAAATCTTACAAAGTCAAGATTCCCTTTTCATTCTAACAATAAGAACTTAATGAACATTTCTATCAGTATTAAAACTGGGGATTACTCCTAATCCCCCAGTTTTATGCCTCCGGGAGTCCAGGATAATGGATAATGAGCGAGTTTCAGTGAGGGATGTCTTTTTTCAGCTGCGACCCATCCCCAGACATTACTTACTTTAAATTGATGGTCCGTTTTGTGTTTCTCTGTTACTGCCGATGCTTTTTCCAGATAGCTCTGTATCTTGTGTAATTTCATTTAGATAATTAAAATTACAAGCTTTTGTTTAGAGTGGTTTTTGCTGTCTTGTTTTTGTGCAAAAGTTTGGTTATGAAAGGTTTCGCAGGAACATTTTTTGCGATGTTCATTAATTATGTCAAAGTTGAAGAATAAATCATGTTCAAAAGTTTGTCGTTTTCACAAGAAAAATGATAAACGTACCGTATATTATAATTAAACAACGCCAAGCAATCTAAAGTTGCGCACTTATAAATAAAACTTGAATAAAGTTTTTGTTAATGCTTGAGTAGTAAAAATGTTGTTCAAACTGTTCATAATTCTCATATTTTGGCACTTTTCCGCCATTCGCTTCACACTTTACAGTCCATTTAATCATTTAGGGACATAAAATTACACCCGAAAGCAAAGACGAGATAAAACGCATGACGCTACTACCATTGACGTAAACTTTACAGCGGTACCAACACATAAATATAGTGCGATATCCATAAAACATGTACCAACTTTACGACCTTATGAAATATTTTGCAGTTTGAATTGTGCCGAGTTCGCAAACTGCCTCGCTATATTGATTCACACGCAAATGCTTACAAGCAAAAATAGACTTTAAAATGTCTGACGTACAGTTTGCAACTGTATAAGATTAAAAAGAAAGTTTCAGTGAAAGACGCGTGTTCACAGTTTAGAATACATAGGTTTTAAAGCAAAGTGTATTGATTTACAAGTTTAAGCTTTAAACTGAAGCAATAAGGTTGGTATCGCGTTGTGATGTGTTATTATTGTATTCCCCACAACGCGGGAGACGACGGTCGCAAATAGAATGGTGCATGTTTTTCGTCTGTTAACATTGTTTCCTCGCAGTGTTTGCGGACTCCTAAGGTTTTATTTCAAACATGAGGTTTGCATTTTAAACGTTACCTTTAGCTGTGTTTTGCTACGTTTTCACTTTCGTTCCGACGCTGTCTGCGTTAGTTATTTTGCAATTAGAGTGGTATTTATTAGCTTGTGTTACATATTTAATACTATTTTTCATTTGTGTTTTGATATTTATGATCATGGTTCCTTATTCACTTATTTGTTAATTTTGGTGTTAAGATTATTTTTTATGCCCTTATTGTTATTTTCTGTACAGTCAAGGTAATTAATTGTTAAGACGAACACACTATCGTTACTTTGCCATGTTGTATAGTCAATTTCCTAACTTCGACATCAAAATCATTAATAAATTTAATTAAAAAACTACGACCGCAAAGCTAAAAATTCGCCGTGTCGGCTACTTCGAAAAAAAAAATAAAGGAGTATGGCCAGAAACTGCGTCTATGAAGTGTCCCGAACGAGCTGACCTAGTTGAAAACCGGCCAATTACTGGCGGTCCCTTGGGTATAACAGGGATGAAGGCTCACGAGATAGTTCATGTCTATAAGACCTCAGGATCGGGTTGGGACGTATCGGATTTTTAGTTATTTGTTTATCTTTGCTATGACATGTAGATACTTTTATAATGCAAAAGCACATAAACGCATACAAGGCTTTTTGTGTGCGCCATATTATTATAATTTTTTGGTCAATATATCCAATATTGACCAAAAAATTTACACGTAAAAGTGTCTGAGGAAGTCTGCTCATAGAAATAAACATCATTTATTTCAAAGTCAAAGTCAAAGTCAAAGCATTTATTTCAAATAGGCACATAAAAGGCACTTTTGAACGTCAAAAATTATCTTAAAATATAGAATTGATTCTAGTCGCCCATTCCAAAAGGTAGTTTTCGTATGGAGAAGAATGGGCAAGAAACTCCACCGTTACTCTTTTAAAATGTTTTAGGTACAATATTTTGCATGGGTACATTAATTATATGTATAATAACATGTGAGGACGATGCACCTAAAATAAAATTACCATACCACAATAGGTAAAAGAATTAAAAACGAAACCATGACATATAAATTAATTATCTGATAGATACATGGTGCTCACATATTTACAAACATGGTACAAGCAAAACGATTTTTATTTAAAAAAAAAAAAATACAAGTAAGTCAGGGTGTGAGTAATGAATGTAAAAACTAATAAAAAAAATACAATTAAAGTAGCAACCAGTTTGATTTTTGTCTAGACTCTAGATTGTCCTATGGAGCAGGACCAGCATGTTTCCAAGCGTTCTTATCTTGGATATAATCTTCTAATTTATAGTATGCTTGTTTACAAAGTGTACGTTTAATGTGAGTTTTAAATTTCCTTTCATTTAATTGCAATATATCACTAGGTATTTTATTGTAACATTTGACACAGTACCCCATAAAAGATGTATGTACTTAGGCTAATCTGAAAAATGGTTGATGTATTTTATCTTTATTTCTTGTGTTAAAGTTATGTCTATCGCTTATTTTATTAAAAAGATGTAGATTTTTTCTTACATACATAATGTTTTCATAAATGAATTGGCCAGGTACCGTCATAATATTAATCCTTTTAAATAGTTCCCTGAGAGATTCGCGGCGACGTAGATTATAAATGGCTCTGACAGCTCTCTTTTGCAAAATAAAGATGGACTCAATGTCAGCAGCTCGACCCCATAGTAAAATGCCGTACGACATAATGCTGTGAAAGTAACTAAAATAGACTAAACGCGCGGTTTCTACATCTGTTAACTGTCTTATCTTCCTAACAGCATAAGCGGCCGAGCTAAGCCGCCCCGCAAGAGATGTTATGTGAGGTCCCCATTGTAATTTCTCGTCTAGCGTGATTCCCAGAAAAACCGTTTGATCAACAAATTCTAGTTTTTCTCCATTCAGTATGATGTCACATTCGCTACTTCTAACATTAGGTAATTTAAATCTAATGCATTTGGTTTTCTTTTCATTTAGTACCAAATTATTTACCGTAAACCAGTCTTGGACCTGAAGAATAGAGTTATTCACGTCGTCAAGATTTTGTGCCCGTCTGTCTATCTTAAATATCAATGATGTGTCATCTGCAAATAACACCATCTTCGGTTGATTTTGAAGTAATTGTGGTAAATCATTAATGTAAACTAAAAAGAGGAATGGACCCAATATCGAACCTTGAGGAACGCCCATTGCCATTTCAGACCCCGATGAGTTTACGCCGTTTACTTGAACTTTAAGCTTTCTATCTTTTAGATACGACTTTAGTAAATCAAGAGCTGAATTCCTAATCCCATAGTGCTCAAGTTTCAGCAGAAGTGTCTCATGGTTGACGCAATCGAACGCCTTTGAGAGGTCGCAAAAGATTCCAATGGCATCTTGTGCTTCCTCCCAGGCGTTAAAAATGTTCTTTATTAGGGTGACACCGGCGTCAGTGGTACAACGCCCCTTGGTGAAACCGTACTGTTGTTCATGAAAGATGGAATTTTTATTAAAGTGGCGTAACATTTGATTGAGCATCAACTTTTCAAACACCTTACTGAGAACTGGCAGAATTGACACAGGCCTATAATTGTTGGGTTCTTTACTATCACCGGCTTTGAATAAAGGAACTACTTTACTGTGTTTCATGAGATCCGGAAAGACTCCTTGGTCTACACTGATGTTAAATATGAAAGCTAAATAGGGCGCAATAGTTTCAATGATAGATCTACAAACTTTAACAGACATTCCCCAGAGATCTTCTGTTGATTTAATTTTAAGATCTTTAAAAGCTTTTATAACAGCCTGGGGGTTTGTATGTTGAAAACTAAACTCCGAGGGGCATGCCTTAACATTCTTTCTAAGTAAATCAGCAGAACGCGAGGGTGAGGAATTTAAAGCTTCAGTAGTTTTAATGGGAATATTAGCAAAAAAGTTTTCAAATTCCTGAGCAATTTCTACATCTGAGTTTATGGGGCCATGTGCAGTTTCTAAATTAAATTCAGTATTACGCTGTTTTTTCCTACCTGTTTCATTATTTATTATTTGCCAGGTAGTTTTTATTTTATCATCGGCTGATTTTATTTTATTGCTAATATAAAGAGCTTTAGCTGTTTGGCATACACTTTTAAAAGTCTTAGAATATGTTGCAACATACTGATGAAAGCTTGTGTTATTCATATGTTGCTTTAGGCCATAAAGTTCAAAAAGGTTTTCCCTGCTTTTACGAATACCTGGAGTCGCCCAATCACTAAATAAGAACTTTGTGTAAATACTTTTAGTCTTTAGTGGGAAAGTGTCATTAAATTGCGTGTTTAATAGTGAAAAGAACTCGGCGTAGAACTCATTCGGGTCACATAAATTATTTAAACTTTGAACACATAATTTACTTGCCAAAGAATTATTTAATTTCTCTAAATTTTTAGATGTAATTGGCCTAAACCTTATTAGAGTTTTTTGTAAAGGCATGTAGGAGCAAAATGTTATTGTTTGTCCGCTGTGATCAGATGGCAACTTATTTACAATTTGTTTGTGTAAATAATCACAGTTACAGAAAATATTATCTATACAAGTGGCAGAGGAAGCTGTCACTCGGGTGGGTTCAATAAAAACATTTGACAAGTCAAATGACCTAAAAAGACTTAATAATCTCATAGTATTCGAGTTATTTTCTAATAAATTAATATTAAAATCGCCACATATGATTATTGACTTACTACTAGTAGAAAGTTTCTTTAGTACATCTTCCATTACAGAATCAAACACAGATAGATTCTGGTAACTTGGAGGTCTGTATACGCATACTATTACATGCTTATCGAGCTCAACACAGGACAATTCAATGGTGTGTTCAACAGACAGCCTGACGATGTCTTTTCGTTCCTTTGATTTAACAGAATTTTTAACTAATATTAGTGATCCACCATGTATCATACATGTTCGGCTGAAATGGCTAACTACACAATAATTTTCATAATTAATTGACATTACTTGATGAGCTTTTAACCAATGTTCTGTTAAACAAACGACATCAAACTTGGTATTTTCTAAAAACAATTCTATTTCCAGTAATTTAGAAGAGCAACCTTGAATATTTTGGTTAAATAATTTTAAAACATGTTGCCCTCCCTTTGGTTTTTTATTATTCTGAGAAATATTGCCAGAAGATACCTTTTTATTATTCTCTAATAGTAATAGGTTTCATTTAATATTTCAGCGTTTCATCATTATACTTTTGCTTGAAATAATTGTAGCATATTTCGTTATCAATACTATGATTTTGCAGAGAGAGGTAAGTTTTATTGGGGCTTCTATTCATTTTCAGTTAGATAATGAGGTCAGAATTAATTATTACTTAAAATAAAAAAGATACAAATTAGGATTCGCTATACTGTAAAGACAATAAACCAGAAATGTTATAAACTCAAAAGAAGAGCTCTTACAACTTGCAAGTAACTATATTCTACATTTAATTTCGCTCCCAAATGACCGAAAGAAACTTGGTCCAGCAATAAAAATGTAATATAAACGAAACGCGAACACTTATTGTAAAAACTTTTAAACTTAAACATAATATTGTCTCGAAGTTAAAAACAAGTTTCACTATGTAAACAATTTCTTTGTATTTTGTTGCAGTTTTATTTTAGTGCAGTCATCGGTCTACTGGTCACAAGAACGACTTCTATGCGTAGGGTTCTGGATTTGATTCCTGGATTGAACAAAGTGTTTTTTACGTTTCCATGTGCATAATTTCAGTGTTAACCCAGTCTAGATTAGTGCCCGGTTGATGGCTATAGGCTTGACCTGAAACAACTAACACGACTGAAATTTTAACGCACCTAAATGGCAAAAAGTGTATGTACAGTTCACATCTGCCATCGCCTTCGCAGAATATAGGCGTGATGTTATTATTAACAAAGAGATAAAACTACGAGATGGTCGTGTTCCAAATATTCTAGTTATGCAAATAAATGTTACTCTAGAGATTTGCTGGTGTTGATAGAGAGCCAAATTGAACTTATTTGCCGTTGATTATGAACTAAAGTAGCAGAATTACTGACTTAGAAATACAGTGTTATCGTAAATATTTAAGTGCGAAGTTTTACACTAAGTTAGTTAAGTACACATCCATGGCACAGCTCTTCAATTATAATTATATTATCTTATTCGTTTGTCTATGCCAAAATAGACTTTAAAACATTAATAAAACTAATAAAAGCTGACATAATAATTATGTACTTAGTCAGACAGAAACCGGGTTCAAAAATGCTAGCAATGAAACAGTCCTTTTCAACAACGTAGTATGTGTCACTATAACCCAACCAAATTGGCCGACACATCAGCTCAAACACCTCTATAGCTCCTGAGCTCCTCTCAAATGGCCGGGTAACAAATTAGTTGAAACTTAAAGGTGGGATTTGAAGTCAGTTGGCAGGATTAATTTACATCCCAGGGACTTGGAGGTTATACGACATATGACAATGATATATCAGACGTTAGTTCTGTGTAATTGGATGTATGAACTTGGACAGTTTCGGAGTAATCTTCGCAAACTGTATATGTAATGAAGTTAGGAACTGAGACCTAAGAGGATTTCGATGCTGCTATGTTCGAAGTACAGTCAGAGAAATTAATTGTTGAATTGATTGACACACTATGTTAATGTGCCGTGTTATAGCCATTTGATACGATTGTCAGAGAGTGACAGTTTTTAATTGAATTTACGGACAATTTAAGTTGACTTCTAATGAACGATAAAGGTAAAGTTAGACTGAAATATTTCTGAAGTTATTTTGAGAGGGGCACCAATTATTAAAGGATTTTACTTTAGAGCATTGGTTTCATTAAGGTTCGCAAAGATCTTATTACAGTTACTCCGAACATAGTTTGCAAACGAGTCTACAATCATAAGACCCTCTATTATCCCTCTCTCAGATACATACACAATGTATAATGTTCCTACTGAATGATAACCCTATAATGTACAATGTTAAGTGTGTGTATAAAACAATTCAAATGAAAACAATAAAGTGGGACCACTGTAAAAATACACTGTAGTCTCTTTTAAATTCGCAATACTTTAAGCACCGGGAGCCTTTTCTGTTTGTTTTCTTTCAACAACTCTCAATCTACAGATACACAATAATTGAAATTGTTTTCTCTTCAAATCGAAAACATGCGAAATTGCAAAGCGCTTCCAATACTCGATATCACTAAAAGATCAAATAAGCATACAGCAAAAAAAAATGGAAAAAATATCGCTCAAGACGGAAATACGATAGGACATCTTGTGAAGTGGTATTACGATTGAAAATTGCATAAAGTATCATCTCGGGAGAACGTTGAAGGAAATCAGATCTTATTGTGATAGTATTTGGGTGTAGATTCGAGCGCGGTTGCGTTCCCGATTCAATAAGGTTGAGAGGTAAGGTCAGACACAGACTGGTAGAATTGTGTGTCGTGAGGCTTTCCGTGGCTCGCCTCCGCTTTTAACATTCTCTTCAGAAATGTGGATGTTTGCCGTGCAAAGCCTGACATCTTGCCTTTTTACAAGTGTCTCGGGACTAATTGTAATGTATACGCTTAGAGCGCCGCTTTTATGAAAACTGCTTTTTATTTCTTTGACATTGCCTGCGTCATTAAAATTCTGTCGACGGAATTGCGGTTGGTTTGTATTTATTCAGCATTTCGTGTGAACTCGCCATTGAATATAATATCTTCATGTTTTCTACTGGGGTCATTCATTAAAAATAATTAAGCGATAAAAATATCCTGTTATTTGCCACAGGCATTTAGGTAGCAATAAGAATCATCATATAAAGCAATCGTCAAATATATGTTTTATTCTTCCATTAAACATACATGATTCTCAAAATAGATTTCACCTTTAAATATCAATTCATGACATAACCACACTAACAATCTTTATTATCAATCCTATACTGATGAACTTGTCAAACTAAACACCCTTACAACTACGTCACGTAACCTTACTAACTGCAATAGATATACATATGTTACCCTCTCAAAACGATGGCACAGTTTTGTGCAACCAAACAAAAATATAGCCCTGACCTTTATTTAATAGACATTTAACCTTATCAGAGTCATACATTACCCCCGTACCGCCCAATAAATCCCTTCCGATCTCATTACCGTCTCGCGCCGTTTGTTCCGATCGTTTCACGTCACATTGCGCTGTTTGCACGATTCAGTCGTCTTATATACATACTATAGTGAGCCAGCAATGTATACTTAGCACAGCAATATTGTATCAATGTTTTTTTGAATTGTGGTGCGGGCTGAGGAATATAATTCGAAAATAATGGGTTCTAAATTGAGTATGAAACGTCTGCAAGTAATATTATTTTGGAGGCTATTGTGATGGTAGTAAAAATATGTATTGTTCGGAGAAGACAAAATATCTAAAACAGTAGAGTAAGAAATTAATAATGTTATACTTTCATATGTTGTTAATTTTGAAGGAGGCAATTTAGAAAGTTCGTTATTAAAGTTAGATTTAATTTTCTACGTTGCCGTAGGCAACTGTGTTGTTGATAATATTACTTGTATGAGGGTTATAAAGTCAGCGGGTAATTTGTCAATAAAATACATCTCGTTATTAATTAATTTAAAGCCAACGAAGCCCAAATTCCATTCAAAATCCTTCTCAGACTAAATTATAATTAATTTTGCTATTTCTCTCTCCTGCTTATTTAAAACATTACTGTGCCCGACAAGGTCCACAACTGATTCTATTGTTTAATACTTACCATCTGAAAAAAAATTCAATAAAGATTGAATTGAATTGACTTTCTATCTTTTCCTAAGCTCAAAGTCAGACAACAGAGGAGTTCTGTTGGCTGCTAATACATACATAATTACAACGTACACAAGCAGACATTTTTTAATTACCTCCAGGCCCACATAATTGCGGTGCCTTTAAACCGAACGCAAGATCCTACCCACGTATGATCCTACCCTTACAAATGGGTGAAATTAAAAAAGGGCATAAAAGGAGAAAAGGGCCTTTCTTTTGTGAGTTTTGTAAACAATCCGTGTAAAATTACCCACATGTGGCGTTTTGTTGTGTACAATATTTTATATAACACCTCTCGTTAATTAACTGCCATTGTCTTTGGTTTTCTGGACTGAATTATTTAGTCTATGGTTATGAATTTTGTATTGCTTCTGGTAATTGTAGTTTTGTGAATGTTTTGTTGGGTTTTTACTTGGGTTTTGAGCTTTTTAATGCGTATTTGTGTGTAGGCAAAGATAAACCACCAACGCTTTTGAAAATCTGTTTTTGTAGGGAAAAACATCCCTCCATTTTATCAGAATCAAGAATTCTTAAGAGCATGAAAATAAAATAAAACCACGGTACGGTCGTTTTTTTCTTTTGCTGCTTTAATTAATAGAAGGTTAAAAATAACAGGTAAGTCTAGTCGTTACCATTATTGCCCAAAAAGCCCCAACGTCATTAACGAAAAACATGTTCTTCAAACAACCGTTGTGAGGAAATTAAAAATATTTTTAAGATGTTTCTGGAAAATACGAGCGGTTGCGTTATAAAAAAAAAACATTTAAGATGCTTATAAAAACATGACGTGTAATGCTGACTCACAGACATAATATTGCGTCTTAATTATTCTTTGTGACTCCACTGAAATACGATACTTATGATTACACGAAGTAAATGTTCTATATGATTAATACTACGAAGTAAACAGTACCCTTATCTTTGTCATCTAAGTGAAAACACAGCATATTTTATAGTTCAAACGATTATGAAAACTGCAACGTTTAAGATGCCAAAAACTAGTACATATCTTGTTTGCTACGACACCCGTAGCAAATACGCTACGCTGCTACGAAATCTCGTAGCAGTGCTACGCGACATCTTGCACTAAAATCTTATGACATTATCATATACCTCAAAGTTAAGCCGCTTGTCTTGCATCACCATACTTGCATATCAACAGTACAGACGTTTTTGTTTGCATTGAAACCGCACTTGGTACTCAAAGCAAACAATCTGGTTTGAATGGCAGATCTGGAGTGGTTAGGCTTTGAGCTTGCAAGCTGTTCTGTAAACCTTAGTGCTTTGCTATATTATAACAACTGTGTATTGGATTGATAGTTGGGATTAAATTGGATGCAGTATTCAATCTGCTACGGACTTCGTAGCCTGTGCTTCTACACTTGCTTTTTGCTTTTATTATTATATATTGTAGTACATAATTTTAGTGTTTATTGAGACAAGTTTGTTTCTAATTAAATAAGCGGGCTAGAGAGTTATACTTAACACTATTTTAATCATAATAAAATGGAAAAATGTTATATCCGGTTTATGATATTTTAATCACACTTCACAATAATATTATAAAGGCGAAAGTTTGTGAGTGTGTGTGTGTGCGTGTGTTTATATGTTTGTTACTTCTTCACGCTCAAACGGCTGGACCAATTTTGATGAAATTTGGTATAGAGAGAGATAGTATGAGTCCCGGAAAAGGATATAGGATAGTTTTTATCCCGATATTCCTACGGGATCGACATTTACGCGGGTGAAACCGCGGGGCGCAGCTAGTAGCTGTATAAAAATAGAGTTCCACGCAAAAACAAAAAAAAACCCATGAAATCCATTTTGTTTTCCGACATGTACGTGAACGAAGTCGCGGGTGCAGCTAGTCAATAGATAAAGTTCATACGGATAATGAAAAAAAAAAACACCAAACCCAATTTCGACTCAAATTGACAGTCCACCCATTGAAACTCAATCGACGTTCCTTTGAATCCAAAACAAACCGTCACACACACGTCAGTGGAGGTTTTGTGTCACAAGCATCACATCACAATACACGTCAAACGTGACTCACAGCTCAACAGCCTTTGAGCTTTGACCCTTTGAGCTCACAGCTCACAGCTCAAAGAAACATCGTAACAAACTTTGGTGAATACAAAAGAATATCTCAAATGTTTCAGTTTCAGTATTATTTAAAGCCTTGGCTTCTGCATTGTAATTAAAATTGTATGCAATTATTTTGTGGAGATTGTCGGCAAGTGTCGAGTTTAGTAACAGTTGCTTTGTGAAAGGAATTAAATGCTTTTACAAATGACAGACTTGGGATAGCTTGTGGGGAATGACGGCAATTTTAATTCAATTTTGTTGAGCTATTTGTTAGTGCTTTTGCGCAAAAGGTGAATTAAAGCATTTACTAAGTTCATTACCACTATCCGCAGCTTGAATTCAGCCACTGCTGGAAACAATCTTTATGCTTCAGTGCCAAGTTTATGGAAGTCCGTCCTGCTATGGCAGCAATGCCCCTGCCATATTTGATACCTTTGATCTTCAAATCCTAATCATACAAATACTACCATCAGCTGTTTAGCATTTTTTTAAAACAAAACCAAAGTAATTTGCTTTGAAACCCTCTAACAATCGCAAGATTTTCCCCTTTAAATAAAACCTATCGTTACCGTCGGCAAAGCGTTTGTAAAAAAGAAGACTCCACTTACACACCGCAGGATACAGAGTGTCCGGCAATAAGTCTTCGCACAATAGGGGCAGTGCTAATGAGCTCCGTGGATTTATTACACACACACACACACACACACATGAGCAGACAGCTGAGGGGGTTGTGTGTCTGTGTGCGCGGTATTGAGCTTGACCTGTAAAGGGTGACTATTCAACGTCAAGCTATGCTACGCGATAGCTAGCTAAGCTACACTGTTATAAGATTTTTTTGGCACTCGAATGACGTTGACAGGGGTTGTTGCTGTTGGTCAATCTCTGTGCAACTGTTTTATGAAATGAACTGAAAAACAAGATATCAGCGTTAGTTCTGATTCAAATTATTCTTATACAACTTTAACTTCCTCGTACTATGTGCTTTAGACAAAGCGTTGCCTGGTATCGCCGGGCAGAAATTTTTAATTGCTTCCCCATTATAATCAACTAGCGAGCCAGCCCCTGCTTTATCTGCTGATGTGGTCACATGTCAAAGCATCAAGATTTATATTTATAGATATCATCATCTGCCTAGCCTTTTCCCAACTATGTTGTGGTTGGCTTCCAGTCTAACCGGATACAGCTGAATACCAGGATTTTACATGGAGCGACTGCCTATTTGAGCTGCCCCTTGGTAAGACTGGTTGATGTATAGATAGTTAAAAAGAAATACGCAAGCAACCAAACATACAGACACGAAATGTGACATTGTTTTTACGAGCAATGAGAGAATCACAACACAGCGCAGTGAAGTATAGCTTCGATGTTAGTTTAGTCGCCCTTAGGGTAGTGGTTGTGTGTTAGTGTAATGGGATTTCTTTTTGTGTGCGTGAGAGTGTATTAGTAACCATGACCTATGGTATTTAATGCATTGTGGTATTGTTTTAATGTTGTGTAGGTTGAGGAAAGCATGTTGGGATCTTAGTTGATGGCAAATTAAACGCATATGTTGCAGGGAATAATTGCTCATTTATTTGAAAAAGATCCTTCCTTATGTACTATTTTAGGACATACTATTTGTGCTAGGCTCACCAAAATACAATTTTTAATCAACCAATGGGAGAACGCTAGTTTCTTAAACTTCAAAATATTCTGTGATCCACGAGGCACGATGAGCCCGCACCCATCTCGCTCTGACGCGTGCGCGACGTATAGCACCGTCTGTACGCACACTATAAATATTGCCGGCGCTGTCGCATCTCGTCAGTACGTTTTTGCTTCTGAGGCCGGCATGTCGTCTGTTGGTGCGGCGAATGTTTTTATGTGGCGTAAGTATATAGATACGCGAGTCCCACATCACTCCCCGCTAAGTGAAGCGTACCGCTGGCTTCACGACTCTGCCGGATCTGGTGGTGTAGGGCTGAGTAGGTCTAATGTCCTGGTGGTGATCTTTTTCTTCAACGGGCTCGCTGTACATGAAGGCCGGTTTGAGTCTGTCTAAAGATACCACTGATGTGCGTAGCGGTAACTTGACTCTGTAGTACTTGTCGTAGCGCTTGATAACTTCGTAGGGCCCATCGTACGGCGGCGTTAGCGGCGGCCGTACTGTGTCGTTTCTTACGAAAACATGTGTGCACGTCGCGAGGTCCTTGTGTATGAATGGCTTAGTATGACTGCTGTTCGAGCTCGGCGCACTTTTAACTGTCGCCATTGTTTCCATTAGGCGACGTACATAGTCGCTTTCATCGATGTCTGTTTTCGTTTTTACGATTAAGTCTGATGGCAGGCGAAGTGTTGTTCCGTATGTCATAATTGCCGGGCTGAGATTATTGTTGCGTAATGCTGTGCGCAGTCCCAAAAGCACAGTGGGTAGCTCTTCTGTCCACTGATTGGTCGAACCGCGTGCCATTAATGCTGCCTTTAACGTTCGGTGCCATCTTTCGATCTGGCCATTTGACTGAGGATGATATGCCGTTGTGCGTATTCGTGTTATGCCAAATTTCTGCATCAGCGATCGGAAAAGTTGGGACTCAAATTGGCGACCTTGATCCGTTGATATTCGCAGTGGACATCCAAATCTTGCGATCCAGTTCTCGTACAGGGCCTTTGCTACCTTTTCAGCGGTTATGTCGGGCAACGGAACAGCTTCGGGCCACTTGGTGCAGCGATCGATGATGGTTACGCAGTAACGGCAATCGTTTGATGTTCGAAGCGGGCCGACGATGTCCATATGTATATGTTCAAAGCGTTCAGATGATGGGAACTCGCTCAGTGGAGTTACGACGTGGCGATGTATCTTTGACCGCTGACAGTCGATGCACGCTCTGGTCCAGTTGCTTACTTCTTTGTTCATGTTTGGCCAAAAGAATTTTGAGCACATCTGCCTTCTTGTGCATTTAACACCAGGATGACATAAACCGTGTTGAGCTTTGAATGCAGCAAAACGGTACATAGTCGGTAAGTATGGTCGTGGTGTTCCAGTAGATGTCTCACATGTGATTGGTCGACTGATTCCAGGCATCGTGACGTCGGTGAACGTCAAGTTCGATTGTTTTCGTAGTTGTTCCAAGACTGAATCCTTCTCTTGCTCACTGGCTAGCGCGGCGTAGTCGATGTTAGAAGGGCATTGTATGTCCTCAATGCGTGACAATGCATCAGCCACCGGGTTTGCTTCTCCTTGTACGTGTTTAATATTCGTGCAAAATTGGCTAATAAAGTGCAACTGCCGCTCTCGACGTGGAGTGTCGGTGGTACTCGGTGGGCGTGACAGGGCGTAGGCCAGTGGCTTGTGATCCGTTAATACGGTTACGTCACCTCCTTCTATTAGTCTTCGAAAGTGCTTGACAGCCGTATATATCGCTAATAGTTCGCGATCATATACGCTGTAGCGGCGTTGAGTTTCACTCATGTTTTTCGAGAAATATGCGAGGGGGCGCCACTTGTTCTCTATTTTCTGTTGTAATACAGCTCCAAGGCTGAAGTCAGATGCGTCCGTCATCAGGGCGAGGGGGCTTCCAGGAAGTGGATGGACCAGGTCAGTCGCTTCTAGAATGCTTTGTCTGCATTTCTCAAAAGCTAATTCGGCCTCCGGTGTCCATTCGATAGGCGTTTTATCATTACGTTTCTGGTTATGCAGATATTTGTTAAGCTCGTTTTGTAAGTCGGCTTGGTGAGGTAGGCAGCAGCGATAAAAATTAATCATGCCGAGAAAACGGCGCAACTCCGCGATTGTCTTGGGTTTCGGGTAGTTGGATATCGCTTTCGTTCGTTCTTCTGTGGGTTTGATGCCGTTTATCGATACTTCATAACCGAGGAAATTTATTTGGTTTTTTCCAAACTCGCATTTTTCTAGCCTCAGCATGACACCGTATTCTTTAAGGCGCTCCAGTACTTGACATAGAAGTTGTTTGTGTGTCTCTTCATCTTCTGAGAATAATAATATGTCATCCACGTAGCAGAAGCAGTTGTCTATTCCTCGCAGCACTTGATGCATGAACCGTTGAAATGTTTGGCTAGCGTTGCGCAAACCAAACGTCATGCATTTGAATTCAAATAGCCCGAACGGTGTAATAATGGCTGTTTTTTGGGCATCCTCTTCTGCGATTGGGATCCAGTAATATGCCATTTTGAGATCCAACTTCGAGTATATTGACATATTGTGTAGCTGGTATGTAAAATCTTGTATGCGAGGTATGGGGTATCGATCTGGCTGAGTGACTGCGTTCAATCTTCGATAGTCGCCACATACTCGTAGTCCTCCGTCTTTCTTTTTCACAATGTGTAGCGGACTTGCCCACGGACTCTTTGATGGTCTACAAATGCCCAGTTCCATCATGTGCTCGAATTCTTCCCTTGCAACCTTGTATTTATCCGGCGGCAAGGGACGGGCTCGGGCGAAGAGCGGAGGGGTACTTGCTGTGTCTATCCGGTGCATGACATCGTGTTTCGGTGGTTCCTTGAGCGTCATAGGGCGAAGCACTTCAGGGTATCGCTTCAAGATGTCATAATATACTTGTTCCGAACTTATGACATGTACTGTTTCTTCGCTTGTAGCAACTTCGTAGGCGTCAATTTGTAAGTCGGTAACATTATCGATAAGCTTCCTTTTGTGGAGGTCAACGAGCAGTTTGAAATGCCGTATGAAATCTGCTCCTAAGATCGAGGTCTTCACATCAGCTACGACGAATTTCCATAGAAAGCTGCGACGTAAACCGAGATTTAGTCTTATGGTTTTTTCACCGTAAGTGTTGATTGGTGTGTTGTTTGCTGCATATAAACGGTAGGTGCTTGCGGACGTTAATTTTCTTTTGTTAGTGGCGGCCAAAACTGAAATGTCGGCGCCTGTATCTACGAGGAAACGTTCTCTAGTGTCTCGATCGAAGATACAAAGGCGGTTGGTGGTGCACGGGACATCGACGTCCGCCGCCGTCGATGTCGAAGCTAGTTTAATGACGGCTGTGTTTTCTTCCTTCTGCAGCACGGTGATTCGCAGCGCTTTGCCTTGTCACCGTAGCGATAATGGTACCTGCACTCCCACGTCGGATCACCGGGTCTGGTTGAAGACTTGTTCCCCTGCCGCGACCGTGACTGTGAACGCGACCGGGAACGAAACGGGCGTTTGTGGCGATGAGCTGTGCGTCCACGTAACTCGGCGACTTCTAGACATAGTTTCTCCATTTGCTTTGACAAAACATCTAATTGTGCAGACATCACGGGCTCTTGTGGCGTGGACACTGCAGCGACCGTCGATGTTGAGGATTCTGTATATTCTGCCATCTTGTCAGCCATCGCGGCGAGTGTGTCGAGTGACGATTCCGTGTTGATCGACAATACGACGCGCATCTGTGTGGGTAGGTGGTTGAGCCACTCGATCTTCAAACCTTCGTCTGTGATCATGCCGCTGCCGAGTTCTTTCATCTTGCGTAGCAACTGTGTAGGTTTCTGGTCGCCCAGTTCCAGGCCGCTGATGAGCTTTTGAAAGTTTTTCACGTCTGATGTGTCATATACCGTCAGCAGACGATTCTTCACGGCTCCATATTTGTCCGTGGCTGGCGGATTGTATAAGATGTCCGTGATATGTTGTAGATCGGTGGTTTGTCGGTTCAGTTGTCGGGAGTCACCAGTTGTTGGGATCTTAGTTGATGGCAAATTAAACGCATATGTTGCAGGGAATAATTGCTCATTTATTTGAAAAAGATCCTTCCTTATGTACTATTTTAGGACATACTATTTGTGCTAGGCTCACCAAAATACAATTTTTAATCAACCAATGGGAGAACGCTAGTTTCTTAAACTTCAAAATATTCTGTGATCCACGAGGCACGATGAGCCCGCACCCATCTCGCTCTGACGCGTGCGCGACGTATAGCACCGTCTGTACGCACACTATAAATATTGCCGGCGCTGTCGCATCTCGTCAGTACGTTTTTGCTTCTGAGGCCGGCATGTCGTCTGTTGGTGCGGCGAATGTTTTTATGTGGCGTAAGTATATAGATACGCGAGTCCCACAAGCATGTAAATTAAAAGGCATTCAAATACACTTTAACTGTATTATTAGACGATATTGATAGTATACTTTTTGATTGGTATATAGATGTCACAGTTTGAAAATATTGTTTTAAATAATAAATATTAATAACTGTGTATTTTTTCAGGTACGTGGTGACTTTACCAGTTTACAATCAAATACTTTCAGTGAGTACGTAATATTAAGTAAATTATAAGATAGGTAGTAAGTATTAGTTGTAGTCTCGGATATAGAATTTGACTTAAATTGAACCCAAACCCTTATTTTTAAAAGCGCTACTAACAACAACGAGACCGTGGAGAATCAAGTGGTAATCACCACACTTAGCAGAAGGTTTACCCTACAGTTACACCGCATACAAATAGGGGTAGATACAGCTACTCATTCCCGTGATTTACAACTTTATTCGTCTTTTACGACACCCATGGGGGTTGATGGGGTCCTACGTAACCTGAGACTTCGGCATTATCATCGTTAGTGGGTAATAAATGGTGGGATTAAAATAGTCTGTGTGTATAACTGGAGAAAGACACATGGTTGTTATTATGTATTCTACAACTTTACTTGCAACCCGTTCTTTGACATTAGGGATGAGGGGGCAATTATAAATCTTTTAAATAAATGTACAATGATAAATATATTTAAAAACAATCTGTCTCTTTTTTGGGAGACGTAAACGTCCATCTGGAAATACATATTCAAGGAAACTGGGATTCGAACTATTTACAAATAGTAAATAGTTTCCAATTTTCAATTTATTTTATTTTTAGAGGCCGCTTTACATATACTGCATTGTGGTTGTGGCAATAACTTTGTAGTCTATTATTTATAAATTATTATGTTCTTCGGTACCCGTACGCAAAATACGCGCATTGACGTGGAGTTACGGACACCAGCCCGTATTAACTATTTCCTTTGTTGAACGTAGACAACAAAATTCCGAAGTGCATTAGAGGTACATAGGACTAAAGAATTAAGTGCTAACTTTTATACCAGTCAAGTTGAACTTAAAATGTCCATCAATAAGAAAATCAGCAGTAGCAAACTCTTACTCTCGTTTCAGCACAAGCTATATAATATACGTCCAACAAAAGTTTATACCGTGTTTAAAAGATTAGTTGTACAGTCAGCTATATTAGACGCCAGACGTACTTAGAGTATCGTAACTCATGGAGGCTCTTTTAATGCACTCCACTTACACTGAGACACGATGCAGTATTTTCGCACATAAAAGTAGTAGTTCAAAATAAATTGGTAATGTACTTAATGTCCTTGGAACGTGGCCAGAGCACAGAGAACAAGAGACGATCACGACTTGAATATTAACAGTTAAGGTGAGCGCGCTGGGTGCTTGTAGTAGGTAGATGTTCGAAAATTGAAAATTTTTGCAAAGTTTTTTTTTTTTCAATTTGCAGCTCAGTATCAGGTTGTATGGTAATCAAAAGTTTGACGTGTCCGTAAAAAATAAGCATATACTGAAACATAATCGTTAAAATTATTATAATACATCTCTCTTAGAATAATTTGTCGCGAACGTCATAGTTTTCATGAAATATATGAATGAATAAGTATTTAAGTTTTGTTAACTGAGACAGCTTCGTTGCTGAATTTGATAATTATACTTCAGTTAATTCATATTTATTACTTGTGCTGAACTTTTTTATTACCATAGAATAGAATAGAATATTCTTTATTATGTACACCATATAAAGAGCCATATACCATACTGACCTAAAACTAGTATGTTGTAGCATCCCCTTAATTTTTACATTTTCACCTCCTCAAACCCCCCTCAATTTTTTTTCCAGTCTTGTAATATCCGTTACGTAACATGTACCAACTACTGATTATGCAAAAGGTTAAATGCATTTTAAGTGATATAAGTAGTAATTATCAAGTTACTTATTTAATTACCAATCTCCTTACAATGAAACAGTATTTTTTCCTGAAGGAACAACCCTTTTTGAAGTAGTTTTTAAAAGTTTAAGGAAAATTTTCTTTCCCCTTTTGAGCCTTTGTTGCTGAAATTGTTCGTTGAATTTTATATTGAGCTAATTTTTGCTTATTATTTTACTTTAATATCTATTTTATATTTGAATTTGTTGACATAGTTGTGAAAATACATTTTCTTATTGGCTAAAAATTAACGTTTTCATTCATTTTTTAAATTGAGAAGCTATTCTAAGATCGAAAACATTAAAGCAATTGTTAAGACTTCAATGTCAAAAGGGTCGTGTTTATTTATCGTAACAATCTTAACTTACTAGAACATAATTTTTATTAAAAGCATTATTTTCATTACTAAACTATGCTTTAGTTGATCTGCCATAATCACAAATTATGTCCAAAAGGATTTGTGCTAGCAGAACGACAATTTTAGTCGATCTTCTTGACTAAATCCCTTAACTTTACCCACAACAAGATTTAGAATACCTCATTCCTTCCTCCAAAATAACAATTTGTTCCTATTACTCCTACAACTAACACATTTCACTGCTCCTACAAATGCACCTGCACCCTACAGCTCTGCCCACCCCACAATAAACACGAACTATCAGCGGTTAAGCGTAAATCTCGCCACCCAAGTAATTTGTTCTCCCTCTCCAACTCCCGCACGAAGCAACGAGAGAGAGCGAGACAGACGGTGAAATGTGTTTATGTCTTACCGTAAAATATTGGTTTTGGGAGAAAAAAGCGAGTTTTGTAAAATAACGTTCGGTTGTTTTAAAAAGTTTGTTTTTGCTGCCTCGGGGCGAAGGCGCGCGTTTTTGTATTCCGGTGCGAGGGAAGAGTTTTATTATTCCGTAAACGAATATTTTTCGTTGTGCTTGAGATACTAAAATTATTAATCATACAGTTAATATTGTCACTCTAGACGACACATCGCTTAGACTAGATAGACTTTTAGGATTTTAATTATCTGGCACATAAGTTAACCAGAACATCGCAGGAGGTAACAATATAGCCCTTATAATAATCGTTCTTATAAACTCTACACCAACCTACCAGGTCGAGGTCGGTCCGTAGATGGGTGACCATCCCTAACAAATCGAGACCCCTCCGTGTCGTCGGTTAGACTGGAAGCCAACCCCAGTGAAGTTGGGAAAAGGCTAGGCAGATTGAGTACTAAAGTAAATGATGACCTCAATCCCCAATAATAAAACAGACAACTTTATTACTCTTACATTTGAGCTGCCACTTAAAGTTAGACCACTTAAGCTTTCTCGCAAGTACAAACTTACAAGAAGTACAGGTATACCTCAGAGTACTCGAGTACACTCGTGAACTGAAGGTACTGCTCTCACTTAAAAGCTTAGAGTTCTCACAGAAAGCCATGACAGTTGAAAGGTATTGCATTTTACTTTTTAACAATCGACAGGTTTATAAAATGTGGGTTTAAGAGAGAGTGCTGGAGCTGACAGAAACACTAATGGAGTTGCGACATTTTATGCGGAGGTACATTTTAAACTACATTTATTAATTCTCTTGTATCTTTTGTTTTTAGAACTATAATATTTTTACTTTCGGCCATGCAGCTTTTTCCTTGTACTACCCACCCACACACTATAATAATAATAGTCCTCCAGACCGTATTTCGTCTATGTCGGCCAATCTCAACCGAGACTAGCCTTCGACGCGGGAGATATTCTAGTGCAAAAATGTGCGCGCAGACACAGGTGCACTCTCTTTTCCCTCACTCTCATAGTCTGAAGGAACTGCAATCCGACACGACCGGAGAGAGAACAGCACCCTAATTGCGTAACATTATATCAATCGGAATCTGAATAATTTTGAAGCAAATTGCTAATCCA
This sequence comes from Amphipoea lucens, assembly GCA_947508005.1. NCBI lineage: Eukaryota > Metazoa > Arthropoda > Insecta > Lepidoptera > Noctuidae > Amphipoea > Amphipoea lucens. The sequence continues at coordinate 18,804,112 of OX382377.1, read as the reverse complement.
TTGCTTCATAAGTTCAAAAAATTTGTCTGCTCAACACGTAAATAACGCAATGAATGTTGTTGAACTGTCAAAATGAAACCGATTCCGATTGATAATGTGTTACGCAATCGCCCGGCAGGCGCAAGTCCAACAGCTTAACGTGCTTTCCGAGACACGGGCGTATTACACCGCCGACTTCCAAATTCCGGAGTTCCGGAGCAGCCCGGGATGTTACTGAAAAATTCTAGATGAGAATACCTAATCAGCCACCACCCCATGCTCAATAGCCGCGCTGGAGACCACGAGGCTAACGGAGCAGTCGAACCAGACACCATTACAAAGAAACCAATCACTAAACCACTGGGGAGAGAGTGTGTCAAAGAGTCAGTTTTAAACCCAGTCAAAAAATCTCATTTGAGGTAGGAGCCGGACTCTGTTTCAGTGGGTAATAGACTCATAGATACATATCACAAAACCTCATGTTTATAAAAGCACAGCTGATCAAACTGAAATAATTATCTTACAACAACAAAACCAAGAGCTCAATTATAGTTTTATTTAAACAGCATTTTATTCATTGTACTACCATGTCATTGGTTATTATCAGAAACCCAATAATGTTGTTTTCAACATATTGTCTCAATTCTATTCACCATCCTATATAGGACTAACAAAATAAGAAACAAAAAACAATCTAACCCTATTTTATTTCTAATTTATCCAAATCTTTGAAAGACAGCCACAAACTATCCCTCGCCTGTTTTGTAACAGTCGGATAACTCGACACGTGTCGCGGAGCCCGGGAGGCACAACCGACACAACTGGCGTGTTCTCGATAATGTTACACACCGTGAACCGGAATACCTTACACGTGTCTTCCTGACGCGGGAGCACGGCTCGTGGCCCGTGGGTTCAAATACTGTAGGCCTGTACCCTTTATGAGAACTTTCGTTTTGGAATTATTTTTCATGTATTTTTGGTCTCGCGCAAACTTTCACACTACTAATAGCATAATTTCTTTCAGTATCAATAGCTTAAGACCTAAATCGCTATTCACTTTCACTAAGAACACAAACCTACCTCAAGGCTCCAGTCCAGTACATGGGCGTGCCGCAGTGATTAATGAGGCGAGTGATTCAATTCGCGCCAAACGACAGATGTCAGGGCAGGACGTATTGCCGCTGTTTTATCAGTGTAGACTAGGCTTAAGTGGAGCCAGTTATTGATAGACTCGTACTACGTGAGGTTCGGCACGTGGAGTTACTTTTATTTGTGTGTAGGTGGTTGTAAATGTCTTGTTTGCAGAAATAAAACATGAATTATTAAGCTTTGCCTTTACGCGATGCCTCTAGTAGACAGGTACGGGAAAAATACAGATGCAATACCTAACAAACTTGTATCTAAACTGATAATAATGAAGCTGAAGCGTTTGTTTGAATCCGCTAATCTCTGGAACTACGAGTTAGATTTGAAAGATTATTTTTGCATTTGTTAGCCTAATTCTTGTGAAAGGCTATAGGCTATTTAACATCATGCTCGGACCTTGAGGAGCCGAGCAAAAAGAAAAAAAGTCAGAAAGAATGCAAAGCGAAAACTTAGTAGTAGCGCGGACGGGGGATGCGATGCGACGAGTGGGTCGGGGGAATAAACAATGTCACGTGCACGTGTCGCGAGCAGAGGCGAGTGAAATTACCTATATAGCTGCAACAGAATCCACGTACGAGTGTGTGTGCGAAACTATTATGACAACAACCATTCACGCCCTTAAATCACCCCCATCTCTTTAGAATTTCCAGAAAAATAAAACAACCCATTCTTCCGAAAAAAAAAAAAAAGAACATAAAAACCCATACACAACACTCTCCTTTTCCACCATCTATAGCCCAAAGACCCATAAAATTCAACAAAAACGCTATAAACTTCAATATTAGGCTACAAACGAAATCGGCAATCGGCAAAACAATCAGTGATATCCGACGGCTATTAGCCGGTGACCGGTCCAGGGTGGTAGCGGGGGGAGGAGGCAATTAATCTTTGCTGGAAGGGGGAAGGGGCTGTCGGCAACACGCCCCCCCTGATCAACTAGGTATTAATGTTTGTGAAATGTAAGTTCATGGTTTATGTGTGTGTGTGTCAGAATTGGAATAGTGTATCAATTTTGTGACATTGTGTTATGCAAAGTGTCATTGGGTTCTCATGTGGCACGTAGCTTTACTGCAACGAAACAATCTGGCTCTTTATAGAAATATATTTTTATCAAAAATAGATAGTTATGTGACTTGCTGCTTTAGTGTAAACCAAAAGACTTACATTGATACAAAATCAATAGTAAGAGTTGTGTTGTAGTCTTATCAACCAGATAACCTTTGGATGCACAGGATACACCAGATCGGATATTCGAAACATCACGTTAGGAAACATTGTCAAAATTAGTAATTACAAGTGAACTCCATAGTGAAGCTATTGCGAACAGTTTGCACAAGTAAATAATATATAAGCACTGCATGATTAGTTAAACAACACTAATAACTTCCTTATAAGAACAGCACTTAAAGCTATAAAGTGCGTGCATGTGTGGGGAGGTGTGTGTGTGTGTTCGCTGCGGGTGAACAAAGGTGAGAGACAAGATTAGCAATCAAAACACTATTAGCAAGTTTGTTCGTCGTCAATTTTGTACGTGCAGCTTCAGAGCTCTGAAACTAGACGTGTTCGTCTTAGATACTACTTTGTGTCGCACATACTATCTACTCTCACCTATTAGTCTCGTGTTGGGATCAAATTAGGATAATTAGTAAGGTAAACTCATGTTTTTTTCAATTTAGCCACATAGCAAGGTAGTAGCGGAGATGACTGCTCGTGTTGCGTGTGAGGTATCTAGTTGAATTTTACCACTTTTAGGGGCTCTTTTTATGCATACCTAATAACATTGAAATGTCTGTTTGTAATGTCAAAATAACAGCTTTTTAGTAAAGGAATATGGAAGTTTATACGGTACTTGTTATAAAATGATTGTATTCATTTTTGTCTGTCTGTCTATTCCGGCTAATCTCTGAAACGACTGGTCCGATGTGACAGGACTTTCACTGGCAGATAGCTGCTATTATAAATAGTATTAGTACATTTATTTAAAAAAAAATAATTAGCCATGAAATCCAACATTATACCTTTTGACGCCTAAACTACTGTACGAATTTCATTAAACTTTGGCAAGGGAATAGATGGCATCCTGAAGAAGAACATAGGCTACTTTTTGTCTCGGTAGCATGTTCCCGTTCGACAATTTTGGACATTCGCGTGGGAGAAGCCGCGGACAGAGGCTAGTTGTATGTATACTGTGCAAAGTGCTATGTTTTTGTGAAATAAATACTTTATTATTATTATTAGTTATAAATATAATCTGGACAAAATTGTACATTCTAAGAACGTTATTTAGATACTTCTTACTCCAAAAAAAATGGAGATATATATCGAAATAGGTGTCCCTATTGTTCAAAAGTATTTCGATTTTATAAATTCCATGGCATTTATATTAGAAATTTCTACGAGCCGTACCGCTTCCTGATAATAAATTCCGGCCTAAATGAATTAATTCAATATTCTATGTCAGACATTTGCATATTATCTCTAATAGACAAATCAAACAACCGTGGCTGATTATTATTCACAATATAATATCGATTATTATTATTAATTGAATAGAGATAAAATACAAATTAACTTCCGGGTCTGTATTTGAATTTGAAATTAATGTAACCGTTAAGTTATCAGATTTCTCCTGTGAAAATACTGATGTTTGGGACAGGAAAGGGTACTTAGAGATTTCACGTCAAGGTCTTTTTGCACGTAGGCCTTTTTAAAAATGATATCTATACCAACTTAAAAAAAATATAAGCCTATCTTTACAGCCCTACCTGAAAAAAAGAAAAACCACATTTGAGGTTAACTTTTAACACATCAAAATAACCTTAATCTGTCAAGCTCCGCTAATGAGACACAATTGATTTTCTATTGTTTTGTCGGCAATAGGCGACGCGCAGTGCTTGACCGGTTAAAATGAGATTCCTCTCTCTCCGTTTATAAGTAATCTTGGAGAAAACTAAGCTGCCACAAACATTCTTCCTATTAGAAATTAAATTACACTTGCTACAAAAGGCCTAAAAACAAAAATTACAGTCCCAGAAAAAAATATGTTCGCTTAACTTGCCCAAACTAAAAGTAACTGCCAACACCTGTAAGCCATAAATACTTATGACCCACTAAACTTGATTCATATCAGCTCGAGGTCACTATAACTTACAAATAGGTCTGATTCCACCTCCGCCCTACAAACCGGCGACCGCAAACACTGGCGACCCGCCAAATATTAACACGATCAATAGGCTACTTTGGCACTGTATTACACTGTGATTTAAATTCAATCAGGCTTTCAAGTATTTGCCAGTGAAGGAACTGAAATGTAGATTTAGCGCTGGCGATAAAAAAGAGACGGTGGACTGTTCAGTACTTCAATGAAGATTCAAGTAGTCCATTTTTGTGGTGTTGATAGTAACTACTTGTAGTAGAACTCTTTATAAAATAGTTTTATCCATAAATGCTTGCTTCTGCCACCAATCAGCCTTGCCATGACTCGGTTTTGACAGTAAGGGTGCCGCTGAACTTTTAAGCCTGGAAATATTTCTTTCGACTTTATCTTTTCTTAAAGCCATTCGTGGATAGTGTTGTTGTTTTTACTGTTTACTGTTACCTATGTGTTTACTGTGTTTTTACAATTATTATTTACTCTTTACTGACAAATCCAACACATACCCCTGACAACTAACTTTCCTTACAAGTGGTTGTTGTAATAAGTAAAAAGTTTAAATAAGTATTCACCTCATTTTCCTGAAGGATTGAGGATTACCAATGCATTTGTCAGTAATCCTCTCGGTATTATAAGTGATGATAACCGTTATCCGGCTGGCCGCATGAGCTAACACTCATTAACATAAAAATCTGCAACCTCACTTTCTATATTGCATTAAACTTGCGTCCGCTTATAAAAATGTTTTTTTTTCACTGCGCCCCTGTTTTTTACTCTTAACCCGAATGCGAGTCAAATGCTGTTACCTAGTTCCACTGGAGTTAAATAAAAAAAAGCATCGCTTTCCACGCTTGGGAATGTGGTTGTTTATCTAAAGCCTTAATGGCTGAACCCGTTCGGACAAATGGCAGCTAAAATGTTTAAAATTCAACTGTGCTTTGTGAATTTAAATGAGAACGCGCTTTGGAATGCATTTCTTGAACGTTATCTATTGCATAATTTTATTATGGACATGAACAATCGATTTATAATTCATGACAATTTTGATATCGTGATTTAGGCTTTTTACAAAATCACGCTGCCACCTGTCGACGAAAATTTACACCAAATTACCATCACCCACCGATAGATGGCGCTATTATCAAAAATCATTTACCCTCGATTTCCTGCCACTAAATCTTCCTAAATGAAAACGTTTCCTACAATGAGGTTTTAGTGAACGTAATAAACCGTCAATCTTGAACGTGAATACATTAAAAATAATCCCAGTTTACACACGTAAGCCTCATTTACTCGGCTCGGCGGTAAATGGGACACTACATCATTTTCAGCCGACATTTTCAGAATAAAATAGGTATTATAGCCATAATGTGTTTTGATAATTCGCTCGAACGACTGCGGCATTTATTTTGTTTGAGCAAAATGTCTCTATATTTCTTTCATTATTGCTTTCGTCTATTCTTAGGTTTGATTTGTGTGCCTAAATGCTTACTTTTCTTGGTGAATAAATGCTTAAATTCTGACTTTTCGTCAGTGCCTATACGGATTTAGTTTATGTTTTTGTTTTTTACTTAGAACTTTGCTACTGCCAAAACACAACTGCAAGCGTTTGTGAATCAGTTTTTCCTTGTTGCAACTGGTTTTTGGAACATCTTCCTCCTCCTTTTATAGTCCTCCTTGCTAATCCTTACAGCTTGATTTTATACAGACGATAGAAAACATCGCCGATTCTTTCCCATAACTGTCTTTTACAGTTTTCCTCAAACTTTATAAATGAATAGGAACACTATCTAATATTTCGCGTGTTTGGGTCCAATTAAACTTTCTTTGGGATGTAACACCCTACGAACACATAAGAGGAAAACCGGTCCCATGTAAGAAAAGTTCTGTTACCAAATAGTTTCCATGCACACCATATCAAGTGTTTGCAAACTGCCATTTACATAATCCCATGCCACAAGTTTGTATTAGTTAAGTAACTTTTATATTTATTCGCGTCTTTAAATTAAGGCTTTGACCTCATTTATTTACAGCGTATATTGGCTTGTGAGTCTTAATGAGTTTTGCCTTTTTAATGGTATAAGGTTTTTAATTTTCTAGGATTCTGTATTCATTCGAGCGTTTCGACATCCTGGCAATTTCCACACCTTTTTTATTAGACCTTAAATCTGATAGGATCTGCTTTACAAATGGGTTGGAAATGTGTCCACCATGAACACAGCGTATTGTAGGGTGTGGCGTTGTGGAAGACTTACATCTCTTATTGATGGTCTGTGTTCGATATGAGTCTGATAGAAATGATCTATTAAGAGTATTGAGGTTGAACCGACCTGAGGCACATTCTATAAAATTCTGTGTCAACCAAATAGTGATCATAGCAATTGTAAAAGTCCCAAATTAATTAAAGAATTAAACAACAAAAATACTGCGTAGTAGTGATTTCTTTCGATTTGTCCCACCTCTAGCTCGTTTGTTGATTTCCAATGGGCTAGCATTGAGAAGAATCCAATTTCAAACCATATACTTCGGTAGCCATTTTGTTGCTTAAGCTACAACCGAGCCTTGAGAACCTCTTTTCTGTCCAATTCCCATTAAAAACTGCACAAAAAGCTGACGTTAACAAAAACTTGTTTTTAGTATCTGCTGCATAAAGTCTGCGATATTTTTAGACCGCTAAGCTGCCAGTGAAAGTCAAGAAGCACTCACCAGAGTAAACAGCTGATAGCAGAGCCCGACGTTGAGTGCTGTGAAACTAAAACATTTTTCCTAAAACTACATATTTTGAGCTGTTGGAGGATACAGCTTATAATATTAAGTACAATCTCGATAAGTTAAGTATGGGTATACTTTTTGAGTTTAAGTTAAGGGGCGCAAAACAGGTAAACACCGACTCAATTGACAATTCATATCGGCGAAATATTTAAGCTACGTTTATAGATCTTAGACCTAATTTGATAGTGTGACTATCAACTTTTGTTAATATTATATTAGAGCCACCTACACGTAATACCTGTACATAATAACTTACCTCTCTTCACAGATACTTACGCAACACAGGATTGAAAGTTAAAAACAGCGGAAACATAATTAAAAATCAAAATTGACCACCCTACAAAAACGTTAATAAAAGTAAGCGTTAAAAATCCCTTGAAAATATTTTTGGCGTGAAAATTACCGAATAACAAAATATCTTTAAGATTTTTTGAAGGCAATAGTCATTAATTTTAATTGCCCAGCGATGGGGAAGTGAATAATTTGTTACGTGTAATTGGTGGGATGTATGCCCTGATTTATATTTAGGAGCACAGTTTAGTTGATTTATAGTTACGTACACTGAAGTAATGAGTTTAAGGGGCAGTTTTGTAGGCTTGAAGCGCCATGAAAATAGATTAAATTGACATGTTGGGTACTTTGTAAAGATATAGTGTTGGTAGATTTAGGTGTGGTTCGTGGTAGAAAGCAATAGAGCAAAATAAAAAAGCAGGCGCCGTGTTAAACATGAGCTTGAATGAGCTTGGCCAAAGAATCAGCATTGCCATACAACGTGGCAATGCTGCCAGCCTTTTGGGCACGTTTCCCGTTGACAGTGATGCGGACGAATTTTTTGATGCCCTTTGATTATTTTCCCTTTTTATATACTTGTACATATTATTATTTTAAGATTGTTAGCTTGAATTGAATTGTTTAATTCTATATTTTTATAGAGGTACCTATGAGGAACGGGGTGTAAAGTTCACTTCTCCGCGATAGAAAGGGGAGGACCCTCCGACCAGACGGGTGTCGTGTCTAGTGGGCAACTGCCCGATGATTGATATTCGAACGTTGTATAATATACCAGTTGCGCGGTAAACTCTACTTGCGCGATGCAGGATTTTGCGTGACGTCAGCGTGATGAGTAGTTCGCAGGTGGCGATGTAGATGCCGCCATATTTTTATTGAATTGACATAAAAAACAATCTCACAGAAAGAAACGAAAATGAACTTAAAATCCATGAATTATTTGGTGTTTCCAACGGTTACGAGTACATCAATGTTTTTACACTATACATAAATATGCTTTAAGGTCAAGTAGTTGTAATGTCAAGTGAAGTCTTTGGTTCTATACCCAGCCCTGCCCAGTAAAGTAGCACTTTAATCTATTTTGGAAAAGCCCACTGAAATGCGATAGTGATTAATGATAATTAGTAACGAAATCCACCCTTAAAACAGTGGACCAGGGTGGAGGAAGAGCAATTTATCAAGCTATGTACGAAATAATAATATAGCTACGTAACAACCTCTACCGTGATGTTTGTGTGCGAGTCAATTACCTACAGTTAACTTTAAATAGGTAACAATCTAGACTAATTCTAGTTTTCGACTAGCTTCAGTACTTTTGTAGTTCTTGTGGGACCATTTTATTTTAATTGCTAAACTTGTCGTGTAGTTTGGTTGTTAAAGACCTTATAACTATTTTCCAGCGCGGAAACCCGTAATGATAGGTCACGAGTAGTAGTAGTATATCTCTTGTAGAACTATACATTTATAACTTTGTTTGATTTTCCTCAACATTTCATCGAAGCGAAGAAGATCTTGCTATAATAATCATTTGAAATTCTATTCATACTTTCCTATGTTCAGTATTTCAATATTTCAAAACCTTTAGTTTACAGAATATTTATTCTATTTACGAGCATACATTCATTTAAAAGTCCCTTTGATCTCCGGTACTAAAACCAGCGTAGCATATTCGTAATACTTCCGTAGCATATTCGAAGAACTTCCGTAGCACCAACGTAGTAGTTCTACGAGCAGTTGTAACGAGAATTTGATATCGGATTCTGGGTATGCTTTTATTGGGATTTCAACTCGATTTTCCGAACCAGCGACAGCGTAGACTACGTGTAACTGGTGTTTATAACTTCACAAAACATCGAAGTTTATTTATTATATGAATGTTTAATATTAATGTATTATGCACATAAATCTTCCGAAATAAATTCTCTAAATGGTGGTAAAAACCGCATCAAAATTCGTAGTCTAATAATGTGCTTACTCAGATAGACACGAAAAGCGGCTTTAATTTATAATATGTATAGATTGCCAAAGAAACTAAAATACAGTTTGGCTATCGTGATGTAACTGAAATGATTATAATTACAATAACTCGTCATGTATAACCACCTATTAATTTGTATATCACCAAAAATAGATTACATAAGCTCTAAATACACGTAGTTAAGCGTTGCTACGCGACTCGTAGCGCTCGTAGCACTTGCTACGTAATATTGTAGCACTAACATGTGGCGTAGCACCTAACGTTAAATCAGTGCTACGAGCGAGAAAACTTTTTTATGAGAGTTCTCAAAACGGTTTGAGCTTGTTTCTACTTGTGGCGCTAGGTTTTATGGCTCTTTAGTCATAATGTACCCACGTTGTAAGGCTTTAGGTATGTTTCTAGAAGGTTTCATGTTAAAGATTATTTTCGTATATCTGTGGGGCAATTCTCGTATTTTCAAGCACGATCGCATTCTAATCTGTCTCAATCTGTCAAAAATCCAATCAATTTACGTACATTTTCGACAATGATTATCGCTGAGATGAGATTGCGAATTATGTTTTCCAAGTGTGTTTCAGAATACTAAAAACTAGGTCAGAAAGTGATATTGTTCAAGTAGCCTACTCCAGTGAAATATTTTATATCTTTACATTTTTTTGTTCAATTACAATTTATCACACATATTACCTAAAAAATCCCTAAAATATTCACTCCATCACTTTGACCCTCATAATAACAATCTAATAACTTCCGCTACCTATGATACATTTAATCCTGTTGACTTCGCTTAAGTAATAATTTAAGATGGCTTCCAATTTTCTGCGTCGTCGCTGACTCGTTTTTATACGGCGAGGGTTTGTGACGTAGCGTGCTGTGTGGCAGGGAGACGGACAGAAGGTTCAGTTGGAGCGAATTTTGGATTTGTGTTGATGGTTTTAAGGTTTTCTTCTTCTACGTTTCGAATCCATTATAGAGCATTGGTCTAGTTAACTAGATTAATTTGGTTTTGATTTTAAGTAACTTTTTTTGTTTTTTTTTTTTTTATCATTATTATTTATGTATTGGTGATTATGTACGTATGATTTTATGAAAGTCATATTTTGCTATAGTGTTTGTAGGCTTGCTTTATAAAATACTAAACATGGCAAAAGAAATTGGCAAATCTAAAAATAAACCGTTAACTTGATTTCAAAATGCAACTCGAAACAGGATTACCTAAGTTCCAGGTCTATTGTCAATACCTGCGATTTGAACTGTCCCTATTACAATGTACAAGCACTGCGCAAATAAAGACACGTAATTTCATTGTGCATTGTGTACTGTGTTATTGTGTTGTCTTACCTTACACAACAGAGTATCCCATACAACATCTCCACACACCTATGACGTCACTGCACTAACCTTCTGTCCTCCCCGCACAGCGCTGCGGTCGCTTTCAATTCCTTCCAGCGTCACGCTCCAAGTTTTTTGAATATGAACATGAATGCTCTCCGCCGCGCGCCCGCGCCCGCGCCCGCACCCGCGCCGCCATGTGCTGCATCATTACTCTAAGAGCTCTAAAATGAATATTCTGTAATAATGCTCCACTAGTGATATACTTTAAATTGTGGGAGGAAGCTTTTTTAAGAGCAGGTGGGTTGTTATGGAATATGATATGGATTCTAATTGTTATAACATGACGCCTGCAATCCCCGAAGAGATAGGCAGAAGCATACTTACAGCACACCCACATTTCGCCAGATACGTTTAAAATAGGCCCATGTAATACGAGGCGAGTCTATCTCTAGTCTAGGCGAGTCCTGCAAAATGTATTGAACCTGCTATCTATTGCGATAAAGAGCGAACGCGACCCAATGCGGCATTCAATCAATCATGGTATGGTAGATCATTCTTCTAATAAATACACCAAATATAAAAGAACATAACATCACGCCTATAGTCTCCAAAGGGTTGGGCAGAGATGCACCTATAGTACACCCACCATTTCGCCAGTTATGTTCAAGTCCCATGTAATAGGGAGCGAGCCTATTGCCATCAACAAGGCACTAATCCAGACCCCGGGTTGCTATTGAGAAATTCTCTATGGAAAAACCCAATAACGTCTTGACCAACTGGGAAATCGAACCCAGGACCTCAGTTAAGCAGGAGCGCTTGTGAGGCAGTCGGTATACAATTATTGAATAGTGCGAATGAACGTGGGTACTCAGTCCTCCCTAATATCTTTAATCAATTTTAAACCCACGGTTTCTATGATAATATTTATAATACGTTTCAGGAATGAACGCAATATCTTCTGTAGTTTTTCATTTACCTATAAACTTGAATCTGCTGTCCGTATGCTTCCTCGCCGACAGTCAGGTCCTGTGACTTTGACTGATTAATGATCTTTGCATGAACCTTCTCTTATTCAAGGTGTAATTGAAACAACAGACTGATGTCCTGAAAAATCTTAGCGCTCTTGCAGTCTGGGTCTGGGTAGTAGTATTATTTCTTTATATGAAACTACTTTATTAACACCGAGACGTGGGCTGTCTGACCGTCAAACCCTTTTTTCTTCACCTAAATATGAAAAAGCGTTTTTCTCTTATTATATTATTATTTCACTTATCGAATATTCGTGGAGTTTGGAAAAGAAAGCCATCACGATTATTGATCATTACGAACAACTGTTACTCTGGGTCTAACCCTGAAAACGGAAAAAAGCAGCCGTTCCCAAATTTTGTCGAATTATGCGTACTATGTATGGAGCAACTGATTTCTTTTTTGTTTATGAAGGAATCTATTACCATACTAGTATTTTTTTTTTATATAACTCGTTTTCATAGAGCATCCTTCACTCACGCCGCCTCATATAAAAAAAGGTGCGCAAATAATAAGTGTTCAAATAAAATGAGGTATTTTACTGAAAAACATCTTTTCAGTTTCCAGTCGAGTAGGTTTTCACGAGCCACTGGGTCTTCAGTATTTATGTACGTAACGTTATGTAGCAAATAATATGGAATCATTGAGTATTTATGAGGAGGGGTGGAGGAATTGATAAGGTTTCCTGCGACGCTTTTGTGATGGTATATTATTTTGCAGTAAATGTGTAGGTTTGTTTATGTACTCGTACATAACTAGCTTTTGCCCGCGACTTCATCCGCGTGAAATTTCACCCTCCCCCCATTCACCCTCTTAGGGGTGGAATTTCGAAAAACCCTTTCTTAGTGGACACCTACTCTTCACAAAGAACGCACCCTCCAAATTTCATGTCTCTAGGACCAGCGGTTTAGGCTGTGCGGTGATATATCAGTCAGTCAGTCAGGACTTTGTATTTCATATATATGTAGGAGACGGTTGTCGACTACATTTGTGTGTAGTCAACAGAATTTGTTATGATTTGTTTTCTTATTATTAATTTAAGTGATTTTACTATCAATTATTGTCTATTAATTCGGAACATAATTTATTGAGTACTCAGTGTACGCGCTAATTGATTTTAGCAACTTATTTTGATAGTTGTAACCAATGGTTTTGTTCAAAACAATTGATGACATGTTACTTTGATTTTAAAATGATTTACTTTGTGAAATCACTATTGTTTATTTAATACAATTATTCTTGTTGAATTATTCGATTACTTTATAATGTGAGTCTTATTAGATTTAGCACATTTTAATGTTTTGTATCAAGTAAACACGATGACGTATTTCCGTACGCCATTTGGACAGAGTTGTTGTGGGGCGAGTGCGTAGTGGGGACAAACCTTTATAACTGAGCGCACTCGTTTGTGCTGGACAGTCAGTGACAGTCAATAACAGTCAGTGACAGTCGGTGAGAGTCAGTCGGTGTTCGGACTCGACTCCTGACAGAGCACTAGCTCCCGACAAACCTGTCGGTTTACTTGGGTGGCTCTGTCACTATACGAACAGTAATCGATCCTACGATTTGTTCGCAATTACTTTGTTACTGTACATAATTATTTTACTGTGTATCTAGTTGTGTCGTGTACCTACAGTGTGTGATTTGCTAGTGTGATTAATTTGTTCGTGATATTATAATTTGATTATTTTGAACTGCAAACGGTTTTTTTATTGCGCAATAACCAACACTACCCACAGTATGCCCACAGTAGTTAATCAAATATGCCTGATGATAACGAGACGCCTGTAACCTGCTCCTGATCCGACATATAATAAGGTGTAAAAAAATTAACCTTAAAAACTTTAAGAGGTGCTTTAGACCATCGAACTGAACAACTTTCACTATGGGACCAACTCTGAAATCACGAAAAAAAAATGAGCTGTTTTATACATTTTGGCCGAGTAGGTATTGAACTTTTGTATGAAACAGCTGATTTTTTTTTCGTGATTTCGGAGTTGGTCACATAGTGAAAGTTGTTTAGTTCGATGGTCTAAAGCACCTCTTAAAGTTTTTAAGGTTAATTTTTTTACACCTTATATGTATATAGATAAAAACTTCAAAAAAATCCTTAACGTTGAAAAAAAACGGGAGATTACCTACAGGTAACAGCTGTGCACTAATTTATGCGTTCCAAAATAATCTTCAATTCAAAAGTGATGGTAGAATAGAATTTCAGAATATTACTTTGATCTTTACGTAAAAAATACACAAAAATGCAAATGGTACAAGAAAAGTGTATATTTTAAGTTAGTCGATCAAAGTACCTATTAGTAAATTTTACGCACCAATACCAATAGATAAAAAGAACCAATACTGTCCAGAATAAGACAAGGTCAAAGAATAATAACACTAATAATAAAACGCCTGTACTCCCCACAGATTTGAGCAGAAGTTTAACAGTACCTACACACTCATTTCTCCAAACATAAATAAGTTAAACTCATAACTTTACAAAAACCAGCATTGTTCTATCAACACAGTAATCTCCTGTCTTTTTACTTTTTAGCGTTTAATGTAAAATACCTTCAGCACTATCTGTAAACGTTCCGTAATGGACGTTTACACTGAAAACAGTTACGTAAGAAGCTTTGCAAAACTATGCGCTCTAAATGAGCGTTTTAAAAAACGAATGAAAAACAAATGAGTTCTAGATAGCGTTGAATTTACGCTATTTGTTTTAAAGCAAGGATTGTAGGGATCGATCCTTGTAATTATGCTGCTAGCTGTAGGAGATAAATACTTTTCCTTTTTTATTTTTCTTCTTTCTTGTTAGTTTGGCGTCTTTTAGTAATATTCAAGAGAACTTAAACACAGATACAAAGAAAAAAAACCCTTTACTAATTAGTTTAGCCATTTTTCAAATAGTTTTTAGTAACCCAGATACTGCGACGGGCCTTTTAAAAAGCTGCCTTTTCCTGACTTTCCTGGAATAAATAGTTAGTTAGTTAGTTTTTTTAATAGTTTCGTTTCGTCGTTTTTTTTATAAGCTGTTGAGTTTCCAAATAAATAAATAAATAAACATCTGGGTTAAGGGAAGTACTGACTACATCCTGGTTTATTTTGTAAACATTTCCATCGTATAAATAGTTATGTCTATAACCAGTAAAAAATATACAGCAGAACCACACCCTAAAAATCAGTAGAAACTTAAATCTTTCCGTCTTAAAAATGACCTCAAAAACAATCACAACAAAGCCTTTATTACCGTCAAGAGCTCACATTGCAATCAGAAGCTCTTCATTAACATCTACAAAGATATCAGAATGGCATAAAATGTACCAAAAAAAGTACCGTCGCCACTTCATTAGCGGTGACGTCATCACAATAAGGTATCTTCCATTGTTAAATTAAGAAATTGCTCGCCGGTTGGAAAGAGATTTTTTTGTCGGGTCGTCGGATATTTTACTTTGCTTAAAGGTTTTGTAGACCGTCATTGTTGTGTGAGGATTAAATTTAATTTATCGTTTTTGGGAATTTATGTTGACGTTTGGTCTTAATTGAATGTCAATTGTTGCCTACACGTACATTCACATTTCGCAAGTGCTGTGTTGCAGTAGTTAGAGGTATAACTCTGTCTGCCCCTTCGAGGAATATGGGCGTGAGATTGCCAAAATCATTCATTTGCGACCTATTTTCCGTTTACCCGTTCAATTTATTATAGCGATTATTGGAGGCCCATTTGTGGTTTTGAAATCACCGTCAGGCTGCACATCAAGGTCATTTCCCATCTCAGTTAATGTCAAATACAACTGTGACCTAATGTAGAATAATATCAATAGATAATTTTTTTTTATTTTTTTTTTATTCTAGTCTGTAAGTTTTGTCTTAAAGAAGATTTTTTTTTGTTTTTGTTCACAGAAAGAAGAATTTGTTTTGTTTATAAAGATTCTATTTCATATTTTATTTTCATGTACATTTTATTTCTTTTAACTTAAGGTACATAGTTTTTAATATGTGTAAGCTTGTAAATGGCAACTGTAAGCACTAATTGTACATTATTTACCTAGTTATTAGACTGTAAACTTTCTGAACAATAAATAAATACATTTTCGCATTCTGACTACCCAATATAAAGATTATCAGTCCTTACTTAAAAAGGTGATAATCTTATTACAGCGCCATATCCTACACTGAACTTACACAAAGCTCTTAACTCCGTAACTCCTAAAATGTGACCTCTCCCTCCAAGAAAAGACTCGCGTTGATCCGACAAACTATTTCTTACAAGTTAGTAACAAGGCACGTCAAATGGCGGCGATAAAACTGATCATAAATTCCGAACACATTGATACTCGCCGACGATAAGTTTATTTTATTATTTTTATGGAAATGGTCGCTCTATTACGTAGATAAACAAATATTGTGTATGTGCTATATTAAGTTAACTAATAAGAACTTCACAACGTGATCCTTTGCCATAATACATTTCATCCAGTCTTATAAAAGCAAGGCATAATAATCCAACTCCTTGCATTTATTATAATGAATCCCATTACAGGCACTGAAGTGTCTGCAGGTAACACAGCAAAACGCTGAAATGCAACTTAAATGAATCAGGCGGTCACTATTGCGCGTAGTATTGGTTATAAAGTTTACCTTACCACACTTCACTAAAATAAATATTTTAAGTTGCCCCTGCCCAGTTAAATTCTCTCATGTTCACTAAACAATAAGTAATGTGCTACTTAACATAATCAGCCTATAATATTCCCACTGCTGGGGAAGGCCTCCTCTGTGCGCCGTAATCCACCACGAGGGCCCAGAGCGGGTTGGTAGATGTCACATATTATATTTAGAAAGAAAGAAAGAAAATACATTTATTTCAATTTAAACGTCCTAGAATCCAAAATATAATAAATGATGTGCTTGTGCTTCAAGGTACATACCTGCAATATTATAATATAATCACAACACCTGGTTTTCTCTCCAAGTCAGTATTATTATGAAACTTCACAGATTAGCATGTAAATTGAAAATTAATTACTTGCCACACAACAACAACATCACTATATCTCGGAGTCCGGGATTATGTAACAGAATCCCAGCGTCTAATCCCGGTGCGCGAAGCAATTATTATTTTATGTTTATAAACTGTCGGCGGTGTATTAAGCACTTGCAAATCTGTCCCGGGACTAGTACGGGACTGTTTGGGGTAGCTCTAGCTCGTTACTCTCATAATAGTAGGTACATAGTATGTTACGTAACTAATGGTACCTATATGTTTGAGCAAGAGGTATAATACATATGGACATAGATTTAAGGAAAGATCTCTCATAGTAATTTATGTATCTTTCTAATCAATCAATTTACCTTCCTATAAGCTTGCTAAGACCAACTCTTGGATACGTGACCATTTTCACACATGGATAACCTTCCGCGCCTTGTGAAAATAAAGGGAAAACATCGATATTGTTGGAAATCCAATAGTAACAGTTAACCACAACCAAAGGGAACCCCAAATTTTGAGTGTCAGGTTTATTGTAGGATATGAAAAGAAAGAAAGAAAGAAAATACGTTTATTTGCGGTGAAAATGACGCAAAAAGAACAAAAACACAAAAAATAAAATAAAAAGGTAGGGGGAAACATGCGTCACATCCACGCAAAACGGCTATCGCTCAGCATTATGCTGCGACCCTATGCAGGACAGAGCCCCAGCGCTGGTTTTCAGCGACAGCCGGCGCTGACGTAATGACTGGTAATGACGTCGTCCGGTGCAGCAAACAATTATTAAAATACAGTGTACTTAAAGAAAAATAATCGGTTAAAACTTAAAAGTGATAGAATATTATACTAAACAGGAAATAGACATAGGTACAGTACACGCTATGAGAATGTCATCCTCAATAAACGTTTTACACATTATGAAGTGGCAACATTTCGAAGCGTCCTTATGAATTTGACGTAAAATGTGTACCCAACGTGCACCAAAGTAATTATGTATGATGTAAGAAATTACAAAATGGCCAAAATGATGTAATGTGATGTATTAGTATTATGCAATAGTTATGTGTCACTGTTGTGAATGTTTTATGCGTTTGTGAGTGAATGTGCAAGATGAGATGGACCCAATAAACGGACAAAACAAAACAAATCCTTGGAAACTGGAGGATGACCCGACATGCCATTGAACGCGAATTGCACGCACACGAATTGCCATTGAACGCGAACCCAGTGAGAGGCCCGTGTTAGCGAGCCACCGTAAGGCAATCAACGGCCAGAGGGCGAAGCCCTGACGCCACTCGTCACGCCCCATGACGTTGGCGTCGCGACTTCCCACAATAAAACAGGAAGGTACGTAAAATATGGAAGTCTAGAGCCACGAATAGCAACACAAAGTAGAACAACACAATCTCGGTTTCACCTGAATGGGGTTGCAGAATAAACTGAAAATGGTATATTCGTCAGGATTTTTGCTGAAAAAAGCAACCCTTGTTTATTTCCCAAAAACAGCCCAAACATAGCACAGCTACTGAAAGCGAAAATCAACTCCTAATTAAAACCGACATTGACCCCGAAAAAGCAATAAAAATTCTTCCAAACTTTGAAAATTTGAAACTCTGGACACAAGGGTTGAGTTTGAACCCTAAAGTTGTGGGTCCAAGTGTTCCCAATTGTTTATGAGGCATGCTAATTAGCGGTTGACCTCTATTTAAAGGGCTCTTGGGAGTTTTACAACTTGTACCTGCAATTTGAACACTCGGCACTGCCAATAGTTTAGTGTTTGGACAGGGCTTAAGGTTTCTGGGAAATTGTGACATGTACCCATCATGTACCAATTCTAAAGTTTCATTTGGGCCAAGCCCTAGACTTTATTATTGTAAATTAGTGTTGGATTTCACGGTAACTTCTATTAATTGGTACCTAGTTGTTGTTTTGGTAAACATGAGATTTCTCTAAAGATTTTCCGATAGTGATAAGTTTGATCTGGCTTTCAGAAAGTACGAGTACATAAGATGCAGAATTTAACATACTTAAAGGAAATCCTTCAAATCTTCGAAACCTTCCTGTGAAAGCAGTTTTCTGGTTATTAACAGACACAAGGAGGCTCCTGGCTGTTTTCTTCACTTTATTATTTAGTTAGTATAGTTATTTTAGCACCCACGGCAAGGATAGCAGCAGTATATTCGGTGGATACCTAATATCAATGCTACTTCAATTGAAAAATTGTTTACAAAACTCCCTTAATATCCATCAGTTTCGCAGTAGTTTTTATTTCAATATGAAAGTAATAAAACACCCCAAACTTTCTTTTCACGGTTTAAAATTTTCAATTCTTCGAAACTCCCCGCATCGCGCGCCGTCTGCGAAGCTGCGATAGTGACAATCCGGCTGAGTCTTCCCACGCGTAGCCATCGTGTGAGGCCGTGTGCCAGTATGGGCAACCACGCGACTAAGCCGAGCGGAGCCGAGCGAACCCGAGCTAAGCCGAGCGGAGCTCACATGTGCTACGTCCAGTAAGATTTAATAGTTCCACAGTTTCGATTGAAATATGGAGGGATTCAGAATGAAACAGTTTCTGCAGTTGAATAATGTTCTATTATTCAAGTTTCCGATTTCTTGGAGAAAGAATAATGGAGAGTAATGGTATGTCGTTCACAGAACACCTGCGTTATTGAAACTAGTACGTGTTAGATCTGAAAGGAAATTAGGTTTTGAGTCAAAACCCACAGTTTAAGCGATCGCAGAATAATACTTCTATTAGCTATTACAACGATGCGAAGGCTCGAACTCGTTGGTGGATATGGCTAATGTGCATGCTATTAGTTTATTTATTTATTAATTAAGTTTTAGTGAAATAGACAATGATTTATAACGAAAACGAGCGTAAAATTTAATGACAGCTTTTGGCGTATAGATATTATGAAAAACGACTGGATGTATTTATTCAAAAATTAAGATATTTGAATTCTTGAATAAATTAATTATCTATCACTTTACGGTAACAATTTTGCCATTATCATACTCGGGATGTAGCGGCATATACACATATACATATAATCCACAATTTACAGTATTAAATATAACTTATTATTTGCACAATCATAATATTATTATTTTGTATCGTAACTTCGGTCGCTGTGGCTCAGTGGAAAAGCACCATTCTATATAGCCCTGTCGCTATATATTCTATCTACTAGCTGCGCCCCGCGGTTTCACCCGCATAAGTCTCGATCCCGTGGGAATATCGGGATAAAAAGTATCCTATGTCCTTTCCCGGGACTCAAGCTATCTCTATACCAAATTTCATCTAAATCGGTTCAGCGGTTTTGCCGTGAAAGAGGGACAAACAAACAGACAGACACATACACTTTCACATTTATAATATTAGTATGGATAAACTGTTCGTTGCCCCTGTTCCATAATATATATCCCTACTGATGTATCTCCACTGGTAGCCAATGTACGCCGACCGCAGGCGCGCGCGCACCGGCACACCTGTTAGGGTATATATGTATATTCTGTTCACCAGTCAATATATACTTAAGTCTATGCACCAGTCTTGACTTGACCTGCCCTCGAGGCGGAGCGTACGCTGCTCGCTTGCTTACCGTTCTACTTATTCCCGCTTATGGTTTAAACTAAAATTTATTTTGCATTTAACTTAACTGTGATGAGAATCTTACCGTGCTGTCCTAAACTGATGCACATTCGCATTTGGACTTTATGACTATACTTTTAACCTATATACTATATATATATATATATATGCTTCTCAATCCTCTGTTCTTTTTGTCCTTAAATGATATATTGGAACGTATTATATATATAAGCTAGCTACAATACCTATCTGAAGACTTTCATTCCATCACCCCGAGTCACACCTGCTTATATGGAAGGAAGTCACCACAGCGAGAATGTAGGATTTATTCATCACAATTTGTACAAGAATACGTACCTATAGACGGTGATCCCCTAACTAGGCATTAGCCTGTGTCCTGGGAGTCAGAGTTGCAACATTTTCAAAGTGTGGTACATAGTGATTATTGCAAGACAGGATGACAAAAACTAAAATTAATGAAAATCATCATTGCTCATCATCATCTGCCTAGCCTTTTCCTAATTATATTGGGGTCGGCTTCCAGTCTAACTACATTAATAAGCTTACAGTATTTCTGACGACAGTTGCAACAACTATAATAATTATGTTAAATTCACCTCTCAAATGACGGTATTGAATTAGAAACGATCTCACGTATTTTAATAAGTCATTGAGGGTCTGCACCTCGACATCGTTCGAGTTTTAAAGTGATGTTTAGAAAGCCACCAAGATTACTTTTTGAATTGTAAATTAAAATCAACAACACAACAACAGTAACTGAGGTAAGCGGAAGCCATTAAAAATTAACAAATATTTAACTTCCACTTTCCCCAAACATCGAACAATCATCCCTTTTCTAAAAACAACCCTAACAGATTAAAACACCTGAAACACTTCAAACAACGCAAGTAATCCTACTTAGAAAATACGTGACATTACCTAAATACCTCGGAATCTTTTCAAAGAATCCTTAAAAATTCCGTGCGGAAAGTTTCCGATTGAACGCGGCGCGCGGCGCGCGGGGCGGAACGCTACTTTTTGTTCGGCGGGTTCGACCGCACGCGATTTGTTTAGCCCCAAAGTCCCCGTTATCCCCTCTGTAGTGTGGGGCTAGACGGTTAGACTACTCGTACTTTTAAACAATGTTCGCACAACAAGGGATTTAAAATGTTATACTGTAGCGTTCCTCGTTTTGTTCTGACCGTTTAGTCGCAGTGCAGTTGTGTTTAAGGGAATTGGGTTAAATCGGTGGCGCAGGAACCTAACGGGCTATTAGTGTTATGTCTGACGTTAAGAATCAACTGCATACAATCCTGGAACAAATGTTTCTCTTTTATTTCAACTATGTACAGTACGAAGCAACACTTTTATCTACCGAGCGCTCGTGCGCTTACAAGTGCAGCGCGCGTCGCTGCGTAAGATAAAAATACTATAGCTAAAGTAACTAAGCATTAAAATTACAGTCTCCGACCAATTACGTTAACAAGGTAAGCATGAGCTGCGAAGTAATTATAGAGGTCCCATTGTGTCACCCATTGTAAAGTTTTCTATATTTATGTCTGTAATTTATATGGTGTACATAATAAAGAGTATTCTATTCTATTCTATGAGGAACAGGGTGTAAAGTTCACTCAACCTCCATAGAAAAGGGAGGATCCTCCGACCAGACGGGTGTTGTGTCTGGCGGGCAACTGCCCGATAATTCATGTCGGGCTGTTGTATCTATGCTAGTTGCGCGGTAAACTCTGCTTGCGCGATGCAGAATTTGCGTGACGTCAGTATGACGCGTTGTTCGCATGTGGTGTTGTAGATACCACTACATAATTATTCAAGCTTGATGGGGACAGCGTCAATGGAGACAACGGGAACAGACGGTCTTTTTCATGTGCACGTGTTTCTGTGACAGTTGGCCAAGACATTTGGCCAATGTTTCATAATTCAGTGTCCTATCCGTGACACTAAAACCTATCAACACTCAAAATTAACAAGCTATCTAAAACAGTCTCAAGACTCGACGAAGTTAACTCTAGCGTCCAGTTCAACCAATCCAATTCCCGCGTCGATTGAATTGCGTCCAATCGCGTCCAGTGGTAACCAATAGTAGCCAATCGCGACGCTCCAATCGCTGCTGATTGAAACTCAGACCGACTACAATAGAATTAGGGGTTCCGAGGAAATTGATTCAATATCCTTTTGTTTTTTGTCTTATAGGGGTATGTTAGTTACATGGATCGTGTTTTGTTTTATTTTCTGGAGCAGTATGACGCCTTCGGTACTGTAGAGTGTAGACCATAAAGAAAGTTGCCAAAAACTAAATGAGCATCAGTGGAGCAGTGGTGGCCCTTTGATAACGGCCGTGACTTACGATTGCAGGTCGTGGGTTCGAACCCAGACAGACACTTTACTTTGTGTTAATTATTTTATCACGACTGCTCTCAAAACGGTGAAGGAAAACATCGTGAGGAAACTAGCATGTCCTAGAACAAAAA
This sequence comes from Amphipoea lucens, assembly GCA_947508005.1. Classification (NCBI taxonomy): domain Eukaryota; kingdom Metazoa; phylum Arthropoda; class Insecta; order Lepidoptera; family Noctuidae; genus Amphipoea; species Amphipoea lucens. The sequence continues at coordinate 18,781,363 of OX382377.1, read as the reverse complement.
ATTCGAAGACATGTGACATCTGACCCGCACTGGGCAGCGTAGTGTATTACGGCCCACTGCCTCTCACCGAGAGGAGGCCTGTGTCCCAGCAGTAGGAACATTACTGGCTGATTATGTGTATTATGTGAAATTAGCATCAGCAGTCGGTGTTAATTAGTCATGACCCGTGAGTCGATTTTTCTTATTCGACGACTTTGAGAAGAGAAACCGAAATAAACTCAGAAGTCACAGTCTCTTTTATAGGTCAGTCTTAGTCAGGCCTTATGAGGAGCAGACAGAGTAGTCTCTGAGATGGTATTTTGAGGAAAGAACTTTTTTTAAGTGGACCTGTCCAACCAGTGCACGCATTTGTCAGTAATCGTGCAACTCAACTCGGAACTTAAGCATGAAGACAAATAGGTACCTCTGTAATGTAATCTAGTAACAGGAATCCGTAGCACGACGTAGCAGTCTCGTAGTGTCGCGTAGTATTATTACAGCAACAGAAATAAAATATGCTACAAAGAAGTTTAAAACTCCTTTGTCATTATTTTAAACGTAGTATTTTTGCTAGCGTGTAATTTTTTATCTGCTGTGCTTGAGATTTCCATGCGTAGAGATAAACGCTCATGCGCAAATTCTCTGGTCTAAAATGATACTGTTTGGTTTCCATTTACACTTTGTAAAAGTAAATATATAAACTCACACCTTCTTCGATCCTTACATACACTTTCTATTTCGTTTGCGTTCATACATCAGAAGGGCAATTTTCGTAATTTTAAGAACGTTCACAGTCTGATCTCAGTTTCAATCTGTCAAAAATACCTCTAATTTCTTTACATTTTTGACAAGTTTTTGACATTGATTGTCGCTGAGATGAGATTGCGACTAGATTTTGAACGTTTTTAATTACGGAAATTGACCTTCTGGTCATTCATGCACGCCGGTTACGAATACTACGCACCCGAACTTTTTGAAGCACGACATGTCCTCCCAGGGCGCCCCCTTGCAGCGTTTACACTCACATCTGCCTTGTAAACCATAATGCACCACGAACCACGAACTCAGTCGTTCGGGGTACGTGTTCCGACACATCATCTTGAGAAGTTCCTCAAGGAAGAGTTCTCGCCGAAGGGTGTTGTGTACCGCCGGTTTCGTGGCCGGCTACATGACACCAATCAGCGAAACACGACGCAGATACTTCGTGTGCGTTAGTTTTTAGTGTAATTATAATGTTCTATGTATTTATAGTACTTTTAAGTTATATTAATATTGTATTGTATGAGTCTTGATGCCTGAAATAAATGGATAGATATAATAAATAAATAATTCAAAAGAAGTATTACGTTTGTAACAAATAAAATGCTACACAAAGAAATCCTTCTAAGAAGAAAAACGGATTTTAGATAATCTAAAATACACACATCAAACCACGATAGGTAAGACGTTAAAGCAAAATACATACTTAACGTTTATTTCGGTCAGACGCCTTCCTCTCACCACAAAGAAACCCTCGCTAAAGAAACTCAACTAGATTCAACTTTCGAACTATCAATCTGACTCATTTCCACTCTATCGAATAACCGATAAATTCTCGGGAAAAACGTCAAAATCCGAATTGAGACGCAAACAGTTCAATATCTGGGCAGCTAAAATGCCGTGAAAAGCGTTTCTGCTAAAACCGTTCAATTCATCCGGGCAGCTAAAATGTTCAGGAAAGCAATTCTGCCACGAACCGTCGGGATTCATTGCCGGCAATTTGTAAGCGCCTACGTAAGCGTCCTTTGTTCGGCGGTTTTAAAGTCGGATCAGTGGAAAGAGATGTGTTGTCACTTTAAGATACGGGTGCTCATAATAGATGTGGGGAATCTATCTTATTAGCTTGGACGGGATAATATTATGAGCTATAGAAAGAGAAAGGTATGAAATCTTTTATTAGCTCATAACATAGGTACCGTGCCATGAAAAGTAATTTATTACTTCTGGAAGAAATGTGGGTGTAGGTTAGGTGCACCTCTGCCCATCCTTTGGAAGATATAGGCGTGTTGTTATGTGTTGGTAAAAGCAATTTAGACTTACAAAAATTTGACCAAAACCACTGCTACTGATTTAAAAGTCAATGGCGTAAGGTGTCTATCACCTGAAAATATTGAAACAATATTGAAAAGTATTGCTTTGCTTCCGTGTTGTCACACGCTTCACTGCTTCCTTTAATTTCCCAAGGATCAAAAATGACACCACAATATTAAACCACAACTCACCAGCAAAAACAAAAAAACAAACAATAAATTCGAAATTTAAACATCATAATGCGACCGTCACTTGTTTTACGCGCCACATCTGCGCAATTTTACGCGCGCAGTAAAACATTCGCGTAAAAGTGCTGCGATGCACCGTATTCCACCATGAATCACGTAAAATTGCGTAAAACCGTAAACTTACGGTGTGAGCTCGTGTGTTGTATTTATTGGTATCAGTATATTGTTTAGTGTATTGTTTTATGTTTCAGTTTCATTTCGTGGTTTAATAGTCTTGAGAGATATTATTTTTATATATACAAAAAGCATTTTATACAAATAAAACTATAATAGATGGAATGCTTTTTATGTGTGTTTGTGCAATGACTAGCGTGATCTAAGAAACGGAAAATAGAAATGCTTTATTAGCTGGCACGGTGATTGTTGCAGCATAAAATAATTAATACAGAATTAAAACCCCATTGACTTTAAACTTAAGTAAGAGTGAGATGCAAGATTATAATCAGCTTTGAGTGTCCATGTTTTCCATCCACATTAGGATTACTACCATCGAATGTAAACACACCACACATTCGCAGCTATCCCAAAATTTATAGCCTCCGTGTATACAGCTTATCCGACACATCGAACCGGCTTTAACCGACCAAAACCGGTTATATGCGCTCCGATCCGGACGAATTTGGCTCTGAAATTCCATTTTACTAACCCCAATTAATATTTTGCGGTTATGCAAACAAAAAGCATTCGAATTTGACCTTTATTGGATGTAAGATAAGACTTGACGTGATGCTAGAGAGTGTGTATGAAATCCTGGTATATTTTATCGAAGTGTTATACGTAATATCGTTTTAAAGTTTCTCGATGATAGGGGCTTATTGTCGGATGATAAATGTATCGTATTTCGTGTTTCCATCGGACAATGTTCAACGAACCAGTTGATTAAAGAATTTGCGATTGTCACTTTTATTGTTGTATCAATTGGATGCTGTCAGGAAAATTCTGATACCCTTTAGATTGTAAACCAGAAATATAAGATAAATATTTTCCACGTCAATATAAAAATATGAAAGCTACGAACGACATGTTCTAAATGACTGGTGTTTTTTTTAAATGGAAATAACGAGATGTATTTCTTCTCCAGACCAGGGTTCACCTGCCTGTGTTGTGAAGATAATAGTCATATAAACAGCAACCTCGTCAAATAAAATAACTTGCGAAATGTAGGTGTACTATAATAAGTGCACCTCTGCCTAACCCTTTTGGGAATACAGGCGTGATATTATGTCATCAGCAAATTATCACACAATCACACTAATATTATAAAGGCGAAAGTTTGTGAGTGTTTGTGTGCGTGTGTGTTTATATGTTTGTTACTTCTTCACGCTCAAACGGCTGGACCAATTTTGATAAAATTTTGTATGAAGGTAGCTGATACCCTAGATTAACATATAGGCTACTTTTTATCCCGAAATTCCCACGGAATCGACACTTATGTGGGTGAAACCGCGGGTCGCAACTAGTGTATAATATTTATTTAATTTTTATCACTTTTACCAATGTCAAAGGATCAGAATTTCATACATTTTAATTTCATTTCAATGTATTTTTTACCGATGTTATCAGTTTTTCAATATAAGCGCTTATTACTAAGTAAGTTAGCTTATTTCTCTGGTTCATTGTTTTATCCATATGGTAACACCATAGAAGTAACTGATGCACTGTTATTTTACATTATAAAATGTATATTGAATTTTTATCAGTGTAATCAATTGTTGTTGAACCTAATAAAAATAAAATGTACCTGTGCCATCAGAATAGACTGCAATAACCAATTCTCAATAGCAGCCCGAGTACAGATTTGTGCTCTGTTACGCAATAGTGGATGTTCTATATACACCTCTGTCTTTGGGGAATATAGACTCGATAGAACATAGATTGAAAGTAATCAATGTCTATTCACAATTTAGAAATTTACGTTTTAAAACAACAACCTTTCGTTTTGAATTTCACATAGAACACGAACAATGTCGTGCACGTTTTCCTCTACTTTAGCCTCGATCCTAGATATATGCAAATGTCCCTGAACATCGTGAATGTTCCTGAACATCGCGGAGGAAGCACACAGGGTACAGTTAACGACGTCAGGGATTTGGGCAAAGCGAGACGTTTTTCTGTACAACATCGATAGAATTGTAACTAAGTTGACTTTGCATATGTATGTAGATAGGTGCCTTTTTATGGAAGCGTTTCTAAAAATAACCAGGTGATATCCTGGTTTGTCTGTTCATACATTTTGAGTGTTTAAAGATAAAACCTGCCTACCCATTAAATTTACACAAACTAGAACCAAAAAATCTGCCTAGCCTTTTCCCAACTATATTGGAGTCGACTTCCAGTCTAACACGATTACACCTTATGCAGCTGATACCAGTATTTTACATGGAGCGACTGCCTATCTGACCTCTACAGACTTTTGGGCCTTTGACTACCCGTAACGACTGTCAAAGATCTACGAACGACAGAGAGAAAGAGAGAACGGGATCAGCGGTTTAACGTGCTCTCCGAGACATGGAGGGGTATCGATATGTAATGGATGGTCACCCATCCACGGACCGACCGTGGCAATCTTTGATCAATCCATGCTGCTATCAATTAGCCACGAGCCTCAAGCTATCTACAACCAGGATCGAGGTGGCTCTAGAAAAAATCCTCTGGAAGGATTTGAGGGTGGCTTTTGATGAGCAGTAGGACAGTGTAATCTAAAAAAAAAACAAGTACTGGTAACACATATTTCCCTAGAATTTAGAACACATTACATAATCTCTTAGCTATATAGAACACATAATAAAGCTTCACTATCATAATCACGTCGATCCCGATGAATATTAATTAACGAATTTATGCCTCGTTACTCTGTAATCGCTAGATCGAAATACAAATATTGCGGCAAAATTATGTTTTAAGCAGAATATGAAGTTGCGTGAACACTGATTACATCGCTGCATACCTACTGTTCAACTAGTGCTTTCAAAAATCGAGATAAGCCTAAATAACTAAAGGGTTTAGTAAAAAAAAAAACGTACTTCGCGGTACGTAATTTTCTCGTCTCAAGCGTTAGTCAAAAAGTCTGCAAATGATTACGTACATCCTTCTTCAGATCACATACTAAGTTTACAATTTATTTTAGAAAAAAAAAAAACATATTTACATGCTAAGAACAATGGCTTAATGATTAATTATATATTAATCATTTATGACGAAGCAATTTTTCAAAATCTATATTTGTAATAATATTGTTAGCCTCGTATTTTAAAAACACAAAGTGATTATCCATTCTCGCCTAGCACTTTTCGTAAATTATTTAACGTGATTGCCACAAACGCTCAAACATGCAAGTTTACAGTATAAACAAGATGTACAATGCATTACATAAGCAATGCATCGCGTTGTAGTGAGATTACATCGCGCAGCAGCGCCGGTTGTTGTTTCATTGCTATAGTTTGTAGTTAATGTATTAGCTGAACTGTTATGCAACGCTTATTAGACAGGTAACTCGAGATTCTGTTGGACTAGAAATCTGTTGGAGCATTTTAGCGCTGTAGGTACAGACAGCGTCAGAGAAAAGGAACCCCCTTTGGGTACTGTTTGCGCGGAACGCCTACAAAAGTTATCATAGCACTGGTGCAGCTACGTGTGTTTTAGCTAATGACTTTTTTTCTTATAAATTATCACCTTCTACCGACAGTTTTTATGTTTTATGAATAGACACAATTTTACTGAAGAATCAAGTCGTTTTCTTACATCTCCCGCTGAAAGACCTGATAAAATCCCGCACATGGTCCTTCGAGCCGGATTAGAAGATTTCACGTTGGAGAAACTTCGATCAGCTATTATTATAAGGATTCCAAGAGAATTGGTGGATATTTCGTAATTGCAAGCGAAGTTGGTCGTGTGACATTCATTTTGCTGTGTCATTGCGAAGATTGGGAATTTTCCGTGGTCTGGATAATCGTAATCATCATTAGTTCCACCCAACACTCTATTATCAGGTTGTATTTAGTGGTAATTAGCTGTTAATAAACAGGTTAGTACAAAGTTATATACCTAATCGTTGTAAAACCCTATCCTGTGCTTACACATTGTTATAATTGATCAGACTTTAATGTGTTAATCTTATGATAATCACAGTTACTTGCACCCTTTTAAAGAGTAGCTATTAGCTGCATTATTGTAACTTTATTAGGTAGGTAACAGTTACTGAGTCATTTATTCATGTAATCACATTAAAAGTTAGATAGGTTCATAATTGCATTGTGAATAAAGTAGTTACTTAGATTTGTACTGATTTTGTTATTGTTAGAACGTTGATAGTTCATTAGCTTAAAAGTAAATGAAAACAATTAACAATAAAGTTAGCAGTTAATTCTTATTTCATATGTAGGTATTTACAAGCAGGTATCGTAACAATTTTAGACGCTGTTAAAACTTTAATTGTATACATTTCAGGTTGACAGCACCAGCTTACGCAATGCCAGAGGATAAGGAGCTCATTAGAAAAAGGGCGAGTTACAAGGGAAGGGTAACCGTATTCTTGAATTATTTGAATTCATTAAAACCTTCTACTATAAGTCCTTCTGAGGTGAGCGAGTTGCAATTGCGTTTAAAAAGGCTTGAGTCATTGTATGGTCAATATGACGAGGTGCAATTAGCATTGGAATGTAGCACTGATAATTTGGATGGTCAAATGTTAGAACGTAGCGAGTTTGAGTCTCTTTATTATAAAACCTTATCTGAAGCTCAGAAAGTGCTCGATGATTATAGGAAAAGGGATCCAACTGATAGTGAGGTGGGTTCACGTTCTAATAATCACAGATTTGTTAAATTACCGACTATTCAATTACCAAAATTCAGCGGTTCTTACATAAATTGGTTGGAATTTCACGATACATTTGTCAGCCTTATTCACTCTAACGACGATATAAACGACATAAATAAATTTCATTATTTGAGGTCATCACTAGAAGGTTCAGCTGCAGTGGTAATAAACTCAATTCAGTTTTCTGCCGCTAATTATTCAGTCGCTTGGAAATTACTCTGTGACCGGTTTGATAATAAACATCTGTTGATTCAACACCATGTTTCAGCATTATTTAATATTGAGACGATTAGTAAGGAGTCGTCTGTGAATTTAAAAGCATTAATCGATCACATTAATAAAAACCTGCGTGCCTTGCAATCGCTTGGCGAACCTGTTAACCACTGGGATACTTTACTTATTCACATTATAAGATACAAGTTGGACAATAAAACTTACCGTGAATGGGAAGAATACAAGGGTCGCCTTGACAAGGACTGCGAGATTACATTAACTGTGTTCCTCACATTCATAAAAAATCGTGCTGAATTAATTGAAACATTAGAAATGTCAAGTTCAACAATTGATAAACATTCAAACACTAGTAAACATTCTAAAGTTAGGACAATGGTATTACAGGATTCTAATAATAAAACAGACAAGAATAATCAGGTGAATAATAGTTCTTCTAAACCTAAGAGTTGTGTTAAATGTAACGGCGAGCACAAATTAAGCAATTGTCCTCAGTTTTTGGCGTTGAGTAATGAAGCACGGTTACAATTGCTACCGAAATTTAAGATTTGTTATAATTGTCTGTCTTCAGGACATTACGCTAATAACTGTAAACAGGCAAGTTGCAAAGTATGTCGGCGCAAGCACCACACTCTGGTGCATGTCGCAGATCATTCGAAGAAGTCAGACTTGGCTATTACTTCCGCTAATAGTGATGATGCGACAAGTGCCCCTGCTCCGTCAACTTCTAGTGCAGGTTTGTCTCTTTCTGCGAGTGTCGAAAGTGGTGACGTATTGCTATCCACGGCGTTAATTAAGATCATAGGTAAAAACGGTCAGCAATACGTCACTCGTGCTGTGCTTGATAGTGGCAGCACATCATGTCTCATGACTGAAAGACTGTACGACCAACTAGGTTTAACTGCCAATACTGTGGACAACTCCATATTGGGTATTAATAATTCATCTTCATATATAAATAAAATGTGCCCTGTCTCAATAAAATCTTTGAACGATAACTTTTCCATTAAAATTAATTGTTTTGTTCTACCTTCAATTACCGATAATATTCCGAGTAGACATGTGGACTTATTAAAATTGAAAATCCCATCTAATATTTGTCTAGCTGACCCTAACTTTTACTCACCGGCCCCAGTAGATATGCTGCTCGGTGCTGACATCTTTTGGGACTTACTGGGATCCCAAAGAATCAAGTTAGGAGATGGACAACCTATTCTTTGCGAAACTAGACTGGGATGGCTGGTTTCAGGCCCAACTAAAATTAATTATGCTTCGACACCATCAAAAATGGTAAAATGTAATTTTACGAAGATTATCTCTGACGGTAATGATGAATTAAATAATAGCATGGATCATCAACTGACAAGATTTTGGCAATTAGAAGAGGTCTGTACTACATCAGTGTATTCGCAAGAAGAAAAACTATGCGAGGAGCATTTTGTAAAGAATACTACACGTTTGGAGAACGGGCAATTTTGTGTTCGAATTCCTCTGAAATGTTCCCCGGATATGTTAGGTGAATCCTTTCTAAGAGCTAAACATTGTTTTTCTTCTTTAGAGCGTAGGTTCAAAAGCCAGCCTCAACTGTCTAAGATGTACAAAGATTTCATGGCAGAGTACGAAAGCCTAGGTCATATGTCGAAATGTAAAAATGTTGAACAGTCTGCTCATTACCTTCCACATCACGGAGTTTTGCGTGACAGCAGTGTCACCACTAAATTAAGAGTAGTTTTTAATGCCAGCAGTGCCACTACTACAGGCACTTCTTTTAATAGTATACAGATGACCGGACCTGTAGTACAGGATGATCTTTTATCAATATTATTACGTTTCAGACAACATAAATATATTATTGCTGCCGACGTGGAGAAAATGTACCGGCAGATAGTGGTTCATCCAAATGACAGACATTTCCAACAAATCGTCTGGCGTGATGACCCGTTAATTCAGTTGCAAACGTACCAGCTAAATACCGTGACGTACGGCACAGCCAGCGCTCCGTTCCTTGCAACGAGGTGTCTTAAACAGTTAGGTTTAGATTGCGTTGATAAAAGGGCTGCTGAGGTCATTCTACGTGATTTCTACGTCGATGATTTGCTGACGGGAGGAGATGATCTCAATGAAGTAAGAGACTTGCGTCATAAAGTAACTTCTACTCTTGCTTCAGCTAGAATGAACCTAAGAAAGTGGAAGTCAAATGATACGCGTTTGGTGATTGGTTCTGACTGTCCCCAATCTTCACTCGACTTGAATATTGGCGGATCTGAGTCTACCAAAACCTTAGGTCTGGGTTGGCAATCACAATCTGATCAACTCTGTTTTCCCATTAGTCAACCAATTATTCGTAGCGATACAAAACGTGACATGCTTTCGATTATATCACAAATTTTTGATCCTTTGGGGCTTCTAGCTCCATGCATTATAGTGATGAAGATGTTACTTCAAAAATTATGGTTACACAAACTGTCATGGGATGAACCGCTATCGCCGGACATTAGGAAGCTTTGGACTGAACTAGTAATGAATTTACCAAAATTAAATGAAATTTATATTCCCCGTCATGTTTTAATTGATTCAATGCACCTTTTAGAGCTTCACGTTTTCACTGATGCGTCTGAACGAGCATACGGAGCATGCTTATACGTTCGCAGTGTCAACAATGAACATCAAGTGTTAGTGCGTTTATTGTTAGCAAAGAGTCGTGTTGCCCCTCTGAAACCAACCACCATTCCCAGACTTGAGCTTTGCGGTGCTCTGGTCGGAGTTAGAATTTATGAAAAGGTGGTCGCATCATTACGCTTAAACACTAGGCCGCGTACATTCTTTTGGACAGACTCTACTGTCGTCCTAGGATGGCTTAAAATGTTGCCTAATAGGCTGCAGCCTTTCGTACGCAACAGAGTTGCTGAAATTTTAGAAAAGACTGGCAACTGTGAGTGGAGACACGTCCCAACCGATCAGAACCCCGCTGATTACGTCTCTCGAGGAGTAGACATTAACTTATTACCTTCTTTAGAAGATTGGTGGTCTGGTCCAAGTTTTTTAAAGAATGACGTATCATGTTGGCCATCTAGATTTACACAATCTACTGATGAATTATTGCCGGAAATTAAATCAAATGTCTCTTTACATGGTACCGTTAACGAAAATGTGGCCAATGCATTTCTTAACTTTAACCGATTTTCAAGCTTTCTAAGGCTTCAGCGCACGGTAGCATACCTTTTACGTTTTATCGCTGCATGTAAAAAACTACCTGTCTATGGTCCCCTAAGTACTGGTGAACTACAGAATTCTTTAATTTTGATTATTCGATTATGTCAAATCGAGTCTTTTAGTGAATACAAGTTGTTACTTCATAATAAACAATTACCAAAGAAAAGTCCTTTATTAAAATTTAACGTTTTTCTGGACGACCATAAAATAATGCGTGTTAAAGGTCGATTACAAAACTCGGATTTACCTTATGATAAAAAATGTCCAATTCTTTTACAATCTAGTCATCACTTCACAAAATTACTATTCGAGTACGAACACAAACGGTTGTTTCACGCTGGGCCCCAGTTGCTATTAGCTTCTATACGGGATACATACTGGCCCATACGAGGTCGCAATCTAGCCAGGTTGTGCTACCGTAGGTGTGTACGTTGCTGTCGTCTTAAAGGTCAAACCGTCACACCGATCATGGGTAATTTACCACGGCAGCGACTTCTAGCTGGAGGTTTCCCTTTTGAAAATATTGGCTTGGATTATGCGGGTCCAATACAGTCTGCTGTTCGACAGGGTCGTGGCTGTAACTTGGTGAAAGTATATATCGCAATTTTTGTTTGTTTTACGACAAAATCAATACACCTTGAATTAGTCGGTGATTTAACCAGCAATACTTTTATCATGGCGTTAAAGAGATTCATCTCGCGTAGGGGTAAACCGGTTAACATATATTCAGATAATGGCACCTCGTTTGTTGGTGCATACAATGACCTATCAAAATTTCTTAAAACTAATTGCGACTCGTTAACTGAGGAGATGGCTAAAGAGGGAATTAATTTTAATTTCATCCCTGCATACTCTCCTCATTTTGCTGGCCTTGCGGAGGCTGGTGTCAAGTCAACAAAGCATCATTTAGTCAGAGTGCTGGGCCTTTGTAACCTAACTTATGAAGAACTTTATACTACGTTGGTGCAAATAGAAGCTATTTTGAACTCCAGACCACTGACTCCACTTTCATCGAATCCTGAAGACTTGGCACCATTGACACCCGGACACTTTCTAATTGGACGTCCTTTGACATCTTTGCCGACACCTGATTACCATGACCATTCCACCAGTTCCTTATCTCGATTTCAACGCATTGAACAACTCCGACAACATTTTTGGAACAGATGGAGCAAGGAGTATATATCGGAGCTCCAACTCAGGACGAAATGGCGCACATGTAAGGGTTCTCTGAAGCTGAACTCCCTGGTACTTCTAAAGGAAGACAACACGCCGCCTTTGAAGTGGAAAATGGGTCGGATTGTCGCCACTTATCCGGGACCCGATGGCGTGATCAGAGTTGCAGACATCAAAACCTCCAGTGGCCTGCTCCGCAGGTCATTCAGCAAAATTTGTCCGTTACCCACCTACCCCGAGTCTGACTATTCCGGTTGAAAGACAGGCTTTCAACGCCCGGGGGTATGTTTGCGCGGAACGCCTACAAAAGTTATCATAGCACTGGTGCAGCTACGTGTGTTTTAGCTAATGACTTTTTTTCTTATAAATTATCACCTTCTACCGACAGTTTTTATGTTTTATGAATAGACACAATTTTACTGAAGAATCAAGTCGTTTTCTTACATCTCCCGCTGAAAGACCTGATAAAATCCCGCACAGGTACTTACCAAAGGGGACTCATTACCAAAGGGAGTTCCTTTTCTCTGACGCTGTCCGTCCTTGTCTGTGTTATATTTTTCGTCTTGCTGTGTCTAAGTGGGAAATTGGCCCTCAATAATATACTATAGACGCTTATTTTAATCTTACAAAAACGATGACCTTTCATTTATATTCCTACTTCATGAATTTGCGTGAATAATATGCTGAGTAAATTAAGCTGCCGTTTCATTTAGCAAACGTTTGCAATTACTAACACAACAGACGTAGACTTTTCAGCTGAAAGCTAAAAGCAGAATTCTGTTTGAGTACAGTCAACACAAACACTGAAACTCGTAAATACTCGTAGATAACAGCCATTACTATTCCGAAATCGAACGATCGTAGTATGGTAATGAGTCGGCTTACAAGTGCAGTCGCAGTTGGTCACAGTGGCCGAGTTGGCGGCCAATTGAGCCGGGCTGGCGGCCAATCGGGCGGTGTTTGCGGCCGATCGGGAGCTGCTCGCGGCCAATCGAACCCAGTATTAGCATAATCTTAGTTAGGACTTGTCGGGGAGGTCTTTGCGTAATCGCTTTGTAATAACTAGTTAATAGGTGCTGGGGATTGAATTAGGAAACTTAGGGAAATGAGCTCGGGAGTTAGATGGCAGTATAACGTGGCCGCAGGTCATTGTTATTGTAGTGTTACCAGAATGTTTAAACCAAAGAACAGGGAAGCGTTAATGCCCGTTAGTGGCACTGCCACTCATGCTAATCATGGTTTTTATTTCGATTCCCAGGTCAGGCAAAGTTCTATTGGGTTTTTCCAACTGGAATTTGTGAATAACAATAGTGTCTGGTTACTAAATTAAAAATAACTAGCTATTCATAAGTGCGCTTTTCACCCCTGCCTAACTCTTCAAAGAATACGATGATATTTTATGTTAATATTGTGTAAATAAATCATTTACGTGGAATAACCACAACTCACACCAGGATACATACATCCACAACAATTACTCAAAAGCACATTAGCATTCCTTCTCCACCAACAGATGGTGCCACTAACAATGCGCGTCCGAGTTGTCGCCGTGGAACAATACGCCGCGCGACACACGCCACGCGAGCAGACAAATTGACGCAGTATAATGACGCCAGCTAGTAATCGTGGGTGACTTGTGGGTGGGGGATAAATCTTATGGGACAGGACAATTAAGTGGTTGGTCATAGCTTTGTAAACGGATTGTCTTAATGTTGGTCTAACGGCCGTGAATAGATATACTATCTAGCAATGAAGATTGCTTTGAACATATCTACTGCATACATTGGTCTGAAAACCATTAAAAAACGACGAGAAACCTATTGGGATAACCTACATAACAATATTTCCAACATTAGATAAAGGAAAAAAGCTCATCTTCTTCACTAGACGACATCTTCTTCGCTATTTGTCAAGAAAACATGGTTATGATGAATTGGTGATAAATATAAAAAAAATATGACCTAATTCCAAATTAAAAATGTAAACAACTAAATAAAGTATTCAACGACCAAGTTATTTTTCACATCAAAGCGCAGCATGGCAAAAAAGAAAGAATGTCGGACTCAGAGGTAAAAGTGCTCAAAATCACTCACAAAGCAAAAATGTGCGATTTTTACAAAAATCCCTCGGAAAAACTGAAACTATTTCATGGATAATAAAGAATAAGGTTCCACTGAATAACGGGAATATTTGTGACAGCTTGTTAGTTCAGTTTTGTGTTCAGTGTTAGAAACGGAAATTAAAAAGCCTCTAGGCGTGTATTTGTTTAGTTAGTTTTGTTTTAGTTTACGTTATTCATTGAATTCTAAATAATGTAATGAAGTTTGAAGTTTTTTGCTGACACTAGTGAAATATAGAACTTTTGGATGGAAGAAGAAGACCGCTTTTTAACCACCTTCAGATAGCTTACACTTACCTAACTTATCTGGCAGATAATATCCCCATTGTTTTATCTAACAGGAAGTGCACATCTTAAAACTGAAAATTAGCACTTATATCTTCTAAGTATATAATTAAAAAAAAAAAATGCTGCTCGTGGTAAGCGCATCACTTCAGAATTGCTGCACCAATTTAGCAAAGGACATGGCCGGAATCTTTAGAGAGCTGTGCCCTAACAAAAAATATTCATGTACACTGACTTAAAGTACATCATATTAAAGCCTACAGGTGTGTCTTTATAATAGTTTAAGTTTTATGATCAGAGAAGAAGCGAGGGATACTACAAATAGGATACAAAAAAAGCGCCTAGACATTTTGAATAGCAATGATCAATCTTTTCGAGTTTTATAGACAAAACAATACGAGAAATACAATATTATCAATGGATATAAATGCCGTTTCTTCACTAGCCGACATGACATTTATTCACATCGATATCAGTGAATATCTAATTCTATGAAAATGTATGAAAAAACTAAACGTGTCGTGTCAGCTAGTGACGAAAGAGCCAAAAATCAAAATACCAAGTAAAACTTATTAGAAATCATATTATTGATGTATTGGTAATAGTCTCTGACTAGACCATTCAATCGTTGTAGGCAGGCCGCGATAGCGAAGAGCTCGTCGTCTACAGATGTTTCTGGATATTATGACTTCCTCATAGTGACTTGGCAAAAAATATACAATTGGATTGGCAATAAAACACTAAAATAGCACTTGAGTTTTTATTTAAGTACCTATCTAATTAAGTAGCTAGAATAGACACTTGCTTATAAAATGTATAGCTACTTGTTTTACAGACATTTTAGAAAAACATCATTCCAATTACTCAGACAAGACACATACAAAGTCAAATCATTTATTTCAAATAGGCACATTAAAGTAAAAAAATACAATAAAACGAAATTGATTCTAGTCGCCCCTTCCATAAGCTAGTTTTCGTATGGAGAAGAATGGGCATTCAATCTTTTTATCTACTCTTACGTTTGAAGCCTATTCATTTTCAAAGATCAACAAAATGTTATCAAGGAATGAGGCTGGTGCCGTTATATTTGCTTGATGCCTGGCCCAGCCCAAATACCATAACAACGTCATGACATTTTTTTTTTATGTATGGGAAATCATCAAATGACCCCTCCCGCTCTGGGTGGAGCGGAAGAGAGTATCAGACTCTTACTGACTAAAACCCATCCGTGTTCCTTCCTTAGCCCTTTATGTTCCGGGGTAGCGGTAACCCTTTCGGACAATTCCGCACGCCCGGCAGGCTTCGGCCTTGGCAGGCCCCTTCCTTTTTGCTGACATCTCTTTGAGGCGCGCGTGGAACACGTACGCGCCGTCCGGCACGGGCCTGGTCCTGATCGGACGGTGAGCTACCCATTACTCTCCGTCCGCAGGCCCGCGCCTACGGTGGCCGGGAGTCGTCACGCGGCTTCCGACGCCAGGAGTGTCTCCCGTGGCGGCTGGGACTTGAGGCTCTCTCCCTCAGCCATCCCGCCACCTCCTTCGCTAGCATGACTGCTTCTAGATGGCTCCCTGTCATGTCATGTATTTTGTAACTGCGGTGTTAGAGTGGTTACAACATGCCTTCGCATTCGATTAGTGACCACACTACAATTCAGGCACCTTGAAATCGTGAGCGTCAGAATCCAAATAATCTAAATCGTAAACAAAAAAGTCCAGTAAGCACAGCAGAATATTAACGTAAACGAAAGTCCGATAAACGATAGCGTGGGTTCAAGTTGAAATATCCAACAAGGTAACATAAACAGAATACAGTAATACGTGCTAAGGTCAACGCAAAACTACACAGACCACAGGCACGGTAATGTCACAGTAGGTAATGTCATCTATTATCATGTTAATGTTATCATATCAGTATTTTATCTTCATACAAACGGTTGGAACGCGAGTCATACCTACGCAACTCGAGTTCGGTATACCATCGGTAAACAAACAGACGCGAATGCGCCACAGTGACGAATGGACGGTGTGATGATTTTGTAAGCAGTAAGGCTATCTACTTATTTATGTACTTAGCTACTTACATATTATTGAATTAGACGAAGTATCATAATGAAATGATTATGAGAGTAATAAATGGTAGGTACCTACCTTCTGATTTACTTTTTAAGTAAGATTGTGTAGTAGGTAGTTAGAGGTTTTGATTCGAATTTACAATCACAAAACTAGAAAGAAACTCAAGTAGGTTGATGAAATTAAAATACTGTAGGCGGGCAGCCCTATCGCGTGTTTACGTACTGCGCGGGTGAAGGTAATTATTTCAAGAACAAGGCCTAGTCACAATACTGTTAGATAACATTACCGTGGTACAAAGCACTGAGTGACAGGTGACAGACGTGAAAAAATAACTAGGACGTTCGGATACACACTCTTGAATATAATTGTCGATGCATAATGCGTAACGTGATTAACATCATAACGCACGGGCCACGGCAGCTCGAAAAATAATGTCTGCAATAATCGTGAAAACGTTGACTTCTACAGGTATTTACTTTAGCAATACGATTCTGGCA
This sequence comes from Amphipoea lucens, assembly GCA_947508005.1. Taxonomy (NCBI): domain Eukaryota; kingdom Metazoa; phylum Arthropoda; class Insecta; order Lepidoptera; family Noctuidae; genus Amphipoea; species Amphipoea lucens. Next base: position 18,764,657 of record OX382377.1, on the reverse strand, counting down.
GTCGCGGGTATTTTTTTATTTTAATGTAACCTTCAAGCGTGCTACAGATACGGTGTTTGTCTTATGCATGTATCCAAACGCACATGCAATTTGTATTGCATTGCTAAAAACCAAAAAAATCAATTAACACACATATTTCTTTGCCATTTTTTGTCGCCTGCTCTAGAGAAATGTAATTGTTGCGATTAATTTTAGTATATTTAAGAAGTAATTTTCATATATTAATAATTACTGTACATTTATGTATTCTGAATTGATTTGAGGGCAGAATCCGGCCATGTCATTTTGTTTTAAAATGTTCAGAATCAAGTTTTGACAGAAATGAAAATATTAAAAGTTGCCGGGAAAATTGAGTGTGCATTTTCTATTGGAATTTTGTATGAATGATTGAAATTTGGACAATATCTGTTTTAAAATTAAGTATTCATGCAAATGCACTAAACTTCAGGCTGAAACTAGGTTAGTTCCCCACAATACTAAATCCGTCCGGAACTAAGATCAATGAATACCGCTCACAAATCTGTAACCATTAACAAATTGAGCGGATCGGATCCGAGCCGGATTCAAATCGGAATAATTGATGCTCAAGCTCAGTCTAGGTCATTTGCTATTCTCATGAGAGCAGTGCTGCTAAAATTACACAGTATTGTGCTATAAGTGTAGAGAAAGATTTTGGTGAAATTAATTTAATTAACGAGTGAAAACCTTTTTTCATAAAATTTGAATACACGGTACGTTATATCGTCAATGGTGCTGATCAGGTACATAAACCTTTGTATCGTAAGACGTGACTTAAGAATGGGGTTCGTCCTAACTCTCATCGAAGCCGACTCTACACGATTCAATGCTTCAGGCTGGGGCTATTTTTTTTTTTTTTGTGTAAGTCCGACGGGGGGCCTTTGCCCTGCAGTGGGAAAATACAGGCTAGTTATATTAGATTAGATTATTATTAATCCAACAAGATTTTAAAGTGGTGGAATCTACCCCACTATTTCGATTTAGTGGGGCAGATTCCACTGCAAAATTTGAGGCATTCCACTTTGCCCCACCAGCGGCTCCACTGGTGGGGCAAAGTGGAATGCCTCAAATTATCCCTATTTATTAGGTATCAATTCGCTAGCGTGATCATCAAGTTCATCGAAAATCGTTGATTTGGGATACCTAATGACCTGTTATATTACTAACGCAAAAAATATTTCACCAACTGGCGAATTGTGGGTTTACTATAGGTACGTATGCCTCTGGTGAATATCGACGTAATGTTCTGATGTGGTATATTTAAACGTACACAAAATTCCATCTAATTCAACTTCAAACAAGCACTTCTTCTTTTCGTGTCGATGGTGGCCTTTTTAATCCATCCAAAGGTTGTCGTTAAAAGATCGCTCTTAGCAATAAGACCGCCTATTGTGTCACCCATTGTACAGTTTCTATATTTATGTCTGTAATTTATACCGTGTAGGTACATAATAAAGCGTATTCTATTCTATTCTATTCTATGGTACTGTTCCTCGTTGTTTTTTTATACTTATATAGTTTGAGTCCAGTAGACCATTTTATAGGCCACGTTGATTGCGGCATCAGTGGCTTTATTTAGGTCATCCAAGGTGCAGGTGAACGAGCTCTTAAGAGGGTATCCTAGCAGCATTTTTCCATACAAACGTATTCCCCTATTTACTTCCTGGTTTATCCCTCTAGAGGACTCGTTTTTTTTTATAAAATCTAGATCTACTGTATGTATGCCCCTGTCATTTACTTTTTCCCAAAAAATAATTACCAAAACAGATACGAATTTTCGAAAACCTACAAAATGCCCCATTTTTACTGTCATATTCAGATGACTACCAGACAAATATGAAAAGTTTTTACGTTAAAATAAAATAATAGAAACATAGATCTACTCTTCCTCTAAATTTCGACACCAAACATAATTGAATCGGCGCAGGTTTGGCGGAGAAAACAGGGGAATACAAAGCATCGATCTTGTCAAGATTTTGTAGTGAAAATCGGTCTGAGCTGCAGTTGTCCCTATCGCACATTACGGGGAAAGATCAAGGGTGAGGGGGGGTCAGACTAATACGTATACAAATAGGGAAGTGACCACTGTCGATTTTTTTATCGATAATGTAGTGATTTCCATCATTATCGATATTACTTGTATAGAGTTTGGTATCTGTATGCCGTTCCCACGGGAAAATGCTTTGAACCGCGGGGCGAAAAGTAGTGTTTTTGTATTTTTATATGAAACTAGAATTATAAATAAGAAGCAATTTGACATTGGCAGTTCATTCATACAGCCACAGATAATATAGTTTTAAATTGTTTGACTAAGGCAAAAAAATATTCAGTTTTTATTTTACAGAATTGAAGTTTTTAATTTTATTCTCCAAAAGCAAATATAATCAATCAGAACACAAAAGAAGAATGGCTATCTATATAATATATAAAATAAAGTCGTGTTTGTTTGTTCGAACACTTATAACTCGAGAACGGCTGGACCGATTTCTCGCAATCGAAGTTAAAAGCAGAGTGTATAACTCAGGCATAAACGAGCCATTTTACCCCTCGACTTAACTACGTCTCGGGGTAAAATAGCTTCTTTTATGCCTTAGTTGTACAATCTACTATTTTTTCTTTTAGCGCTCAAGAATAAACGCGCTTTATTTTGTTTTCTTTTACCCATCACAGAGAAGGTTTAACTGAAACAACAATTACCATGATTAGGTACTTATAGCTCCACATTTGTAAATTGTTATTTATCAATCAGTAGGTATAGTATTTTAGATAAATATAATATGTATAGGTATTGCATTCCGTTTAAATCTATTTGAAGTGGGTAAAATATTTAAAAATAATAGGTGGGTACTTACGTTTTTTCTTTAGTCGTAAATATAATTACTCAAAATCCGATATACAAGCCAAGTCAGTTCAGTAAAGCATAGAATCAAGTCCGTAAACAATAAAAACTTTTTAAGAAAAAAAAAATCAACTTCCAAAAAAACACTACAAAGTGAAAAATAACTTTAATTTCGGAAGTCGGTGTCTTTGGATCTATATTTTAGTTTTTTGCCACCGAATTCCGAAATTAAAGTTATTTTTCACTTTGTAGTGTTTTTTTGGAAGTTGGTTTTTTTGAAGTGAAAACTTCTTTAGCGGCGTTGAACACTTTTTGTAATGGGTAAAAAGTGTTAAACTCGCGTCAGGGCATCGCGTCAGGACACGTGACCGTCAGGAGAGATTCCCCCCCCCATTTCTTTCTACGGCGGCGCCAACCGAAGTGAACCAAGTGAGACACGATAATGGTTGGATGGATGGATGGATGGATGGTGATGGCGATGGCGATGGTGATGGCGATGGCGATGGATGGTGATGGCGATGGCGATGGTGATGGTGAAGGCGATGGTGATGGCGATGGCGATGGTGATGGTGATATGATGTGATGGTGGACGCGGACGCGGACGCGGACGCGGACGTGGATGGACAGCTGATGGCTCGACCTTCTGTGTAGTAGCCACACTGCTGTGTATTCGTAAAATTCGTGTATATAAAGTGTTTCAAAAAATGGAATTTGAACAAAGTGCATCGATTAATGAAAAAAGTGACGCAGAAATAGTGAAAAAAACTCAGTTATATTAATTCAATTAATAATTGATTTATTTCAACGTTAATATTCAAGTTTTCACTTCTGCCGGCACTCCCGGAGTGCAACCCGTCTTTTTTTTTTCTTAAAAAGTTTTATTTCACGCTTTTTAGTGGGTCTGCTTTTATTTATCTAAGTTACAATAGCTTAGTGCTCATCGCCTTTTACAAACAAAATATTGCTTTTCCCGATGCAGGGAAGTTAATTGTTGAGGAGTTCTCCAGGTCCACCATCAGCTCTATATCACCATTCACATTGTGACGAGCATAAATTGCTCAGCAACCATATTAAAGTAATCGAATCGCAACCCGTGAAATACTTAGATATTATTGAGTAGTTCCGGTGGCCATCTGTGGTCTTCATCATCAGTTCCACTTCACCAAATGGTGCTTTCCGAGAGCAAATGCACGAGTTACTATAAAAAATACCCAAATCGCTATAGGTGTGCCTATAATATTTGAAGAGTTCCTTCGATTCCTCCAGGATCCCATCATCAAATCCTGACCTGATGTTTTTAGACTAGATGCTGATAATCCTGACTGCAGCATCAGGCCAGACTTATGTCAACATTGCATTGAACTTAAAATTTAGTTCTGTTTAAAATGAGCCCAAACACGACTACGGTGCTGTAATTTCAAGGTTTGTACTTTTCCTGATGCTCCTGGCTTCAGCATCAGGTCTCTATGTACTTCGGTGTTCCTCATTAACAGTACGTTTATCCACACATCGAGCCCTTTTCAATGAGCCTAAACACGATATATCTGCTGTTAGTTGTCGAGGAGTTCGGTACTCTGCAGACTATCCTGACTGCAGCATCAGGTCATGACTTGATGATCATGAGACCAAATGTGGCAAATGCCCTATCAAACATCAAAACAATTTACTAAAACAGTCCTTGCCTGTTTGAGTAACTTCTTACTGTTAAGGAGTTGTACCTTCCATCATCAGCCCAGCTACCTGAGATGGTGACAACCATACGCGAATAAACAAGATACTTCATAAAATATGCGAAAAACAATAAGTGAGCCTATAAAATTTGAGGGTTGCCCTCGATTTGTCTAAGATCCCATCATCAGATCCTAACTTGGTGACAATGGCACCACCTCAGAACTATCTACTTTCGAACAAAAAAAGAATTTTGTAAATCCGTCGACAATTGGCGGAGTATACGATGAACAAACATACAAAAAAAAAACATACAAACAGTCGAACATAGTACCTCCTCCTTTTTGTGAAGTCGGTAAAAAACGTCTAACACAATATTTTGATCGAGTAAGTAGCTCGTAAATGCCAAACACTGCAAACGCCGACCGATGCCGATAGCAAATGCAACTGAAAGACCGCAGAACGAAAAGCGGCCGGGCGCGGGAGTGGTACGCACGCACACAAACACAGACTACCCACACACACATTGATAGCACGGTCGCTTGGGCGCAACGCGACGGCAATAGTTTGTACAAATACCTATTTCTCAATTTTGTCGCAGACCGACTACGCTCTTAAAATCCTCCAGCAAGTGGGGCACGGTCGGATCAAAAGCACCGCACTCGCACTGTGTGTTGTTTGAAACAAGCACTAACAACCAAAATTACAGAAATTCCCAGCATCCCCAGTACATACGAAATACGTCCAACTATCCGCCATACCAACTATATCGCATTTCATACTAAACCGCAGCGAAACGCGCTCGGAACAATATTATGGAGAAATAATTACATTTCCAACGCAAATCGAATTAAATGTTCGTTGCGGTTTTATCATATTATGGTTTAGTAATAATTCTGTACCTACATATATGTGATTGTAGTTAGTTTGTAGGATAAGCTTTGTTTGATTATATGTTTCAACTACTTTATACCGCTTGTGACATGTATTATAGTGTTTGATAAATAATAATGACAAATTATATTTATTTCTGTAAATTGAATTTAAAAAAAAATACTTAGGTATACACATCAAAAATAAATTATGTTTTTGGTGAAATTTAATCAACACACTTATTTCTATCACTGAGCAATATTAATTTTTTGTGGTTTGAAAGCGTGCGTGTGAAGCTTCATAGACTTAAAGAGTTTGCGATTAGTCACACATCACAAAGTTATAGTTACAAGAAATGGCTTATGTGACGGTAATTGTGCAAATATCATAAGGAGACAACAAGGAAGTCACCCAGTTTAACCGAAACAGCGGAAAATCCTCACTGAAGCATCGTTATAGGTCCTTTGGACAGACCCTCATTTGCCAAAACTTTGAGTATACTTTTCTTTTATAAGACAATTACGCGTAGTGACAGATTGTCGACCCTTTCCCAAAACAACAGCCCATCTCCCAAACGACGTCAATAAAAATAACGTTGAAAACGTACAGCCAAGACTATATAACAAAACTGATTGTATAAAATAACTAAAAAAGTATTAGCTACAGGTATTTTAGCTATTTTTCTATTTATAAAATTAATATTAAGTACAATTCTATTTCTAATCTAAGTGAGACAACGATTTTCTCGTGTAAAGCATTGATTGAAACGATGAGTTGTTGTGCTTAAAGCAGCTTTACATACATAATTTTTTTATTTATAGGTACATTTAAATCGATACAAAAGTTACTTTTTAATTTTAATAAGTGAAGACATTTCAGCCCTTGACTGTACAAGAAAATGCTCAAGTAATATTTAGGTGTAATTTATCGCCAGAGTTTAGACATAAATTATTTTAAATGATCAGTCGCGGCTGCACTCTTTATTTTAACGGCTTTTTGGTTTTATCCTATTGTAGTTTCATAACGGTTTGAGAGAATATAGTGTACTTATGAATTTAGGCAGTCTACTTTTAACAATAATCATTATTACGATCGAAAGCAGCATTTTCAAGTTAGATTCAACAAAAAAATATCTATTCATCTGATTTCCCACATCCCTTATAACAGTGAGCTAAAAAATATTTATCATAAAAAATTGGTTAAGTACACATTTTGACATGACCCTGTATACAAAACCATCCATTCGTCAAATTTCACATTTCAAAAGAAATTAATCTGTTCACGACATCTCAGATGAAAAAAGTAAGAATTAAAAAAGGTGAAAGAATTAGCGGCAGTATAAAAATAAAATAATTATAACCGAAATAACAATACTTCGTTTTTACACCTATCTTTTTATTTCATGTAATAAATGCGCTTCAGGGAATGAAAACCTTTGGTTAGATTAAAATCTGTGGAATCTAATGTTTGTCGTAATTCTACAAACAATTTTTTGCTGGTTTGTGTCCGAACGAGTAATTTGATAAAAGATAAAATGACAGATATGAATGGCTATATAATTTATAAGAAAACTTTGCTAACTAGAAGGTAGTTTAGCTTTAATAAATAAGATTTTAAATGATCAAATCAAATCAAATCATTTATTTCTTGCCAACATGGGTAGGGATATAGACGTTATACAGTCATGTTTTGGTAATATTCTCCATGCTCTGCCGTCACTTGGGCATGCAAAATTTACACATACAATACAACAATAAATATTACAAAGTTATTAAGAAAATCATTTTAACCATTTTATTTTTAATTTTTCAATGTCAAGGAGTATCCAGTAGTCAATAACTAAAATGTCTTAGTAAATAGTAAAATGTCTTAATAAATAGTAAAATGTAAATTGTGAATAATTAAATAAAAGTCCTAAACAAATAATAACTGTGAGTTACACATGTCATTTCTATCATAGAATATCTAATTAATATTATTGGCCATAAGGATTCCCTTTTAGATACTCTTTCACACTGTAGTACGCTTTATCAGTTAGAAATTCCTTTAGCTTCCGCTTAAATATGATGTATAACGTTATTACATTTCACCCCAATCATTTCACCGAACTTATCAATCATGTAGTAATATTATTTCTGCTCAGGCTTTTTAGATTTTCACACGAAAAAACTACATTTGCGACTGTCATTGTTCAACCTACTCGTACTCGGGCAGTTTTGGGTCTCCCCGAATATTCAGACTACATAACATCACGCCTGTTTTCCTCGAACGAATAGACAGAAGTCAATGGTACCCCACATTATGCCAGTAATGTTATAACTTGTTGAACCCTGACACCACTCATAACAGCCACTCTTGCGATTACAAAATATAAGCTAGATTTTTAAATGAGGCATATGAGAAAATAAAAAGTTCATTTGTATTTGCAACTACTCAGTCACACCAAGCTCTCAGGTAGGATATGCTTCATTAAGTTTTTTTTTTTTCTGAAATACCATCTAGAATTTTAATAGTCCCTATTATGTATGTTATGCAACAGCGTCCAGCTATATCACTACAATAACCAACCTGCATTAAGAATAATAACCGACCTGCAATAACCGAGGCGTTATGGTTATGCAGCTGTAATAACATATGCAAATGAAGCCATTACAAGAAATTATAGAAGCGGTTAACCGTAGCAGTGTGTCTGCTGTTTAGATCACAATCACACCGACTCAGGGTATAAGCAGATGTCCATTAAGCTAAATTATTTTAATAAAATTGATAAATGATTTTATTTCAGTAAGTAGTTTTGTACAAACACTTTTATACGTCAATCACATTAGTAACTAGATGAGGTCGACGTTTTCTATCCAACTACTCTGAGAAGGAAAGCCAAAACAATCACAGCGGTCCCAGTCCTTTTTAAAGCCTATAAATAATCTTTGTTAGATCAAGTGAGGACCATGTACCTAGATTGGTGTCCAAAATGGTCTTTTGAAGAAAGAACCACAAAGATTTTAGTGGACCTGTCTAATCAGTGCACGCATTACCTATTGTACGAATCTACAAAATAACAAACATCACTCCTGTAAAAAAATAAATTAAATAATATAACATATAACACCAAAAAAAAACTAGGGCTACATCTTATAAAAACAAATGACATTAAAACAAGACCCGACGACCACTAGACGAGAAACAAGACCAGTTTCTCCGAGAAAAATAATTGTCCCTTTTCTGTCTTATTTTCTAGAACAGTCTGCTTATAAAAACCCCTTTTTGTTACCTTATTATACTCTTGACAGTTTGTCGCCAGCTTAACAAAGTGTACTAACAAGTTGAAGTAGATAAGAAAATGAACTCCATAAGAAAAAGGTTTTTTATTAATTAATTGAGGTATTTTTAATAAGTAAGACTTTTTAGTTGGTTTAGATTAAAAATATCTAGTCTAGACGGTTTGTTTAACCTAAGGTAGGTACTTAGTACGTTTATACTCAAACGAAACATAATAAAAATAACAAACACAGAACAATAATTAAAATTGAACGTGTGACAAACAAACATGGATTTTAATAAAAAAATCTGAAGAAAGTGTCGTCCTCGTTTTAAAACACAGCTCAGTAGTGACATCTACTGCCGATAACTGCATAGAAGGTTGAGTGTTAGCGACAATAGATGCCGCGCACTACGCTTTGAACTATTAGTTCCAGTTTCTTCTACACGATAGCGCTAAAAGTTATTTGAATGTTGTAAACATCTAATTAGGTTTACGGAGTGTTTAGTGATTTGATAAATAAAGTTGAACTAGTGTAACATCGTTAAAAATGGTTTTGTTGACAATAACTGCGATTTCGAAAACTCAAGCTCACGGAAACAAAGAAAATCGTAAGAAAAATATTTCGGGACACGTAAACGTAAATAAGTTTACAAGCCTCACGAGTCACGGCAACACTCAATGGTCAGTGCTGCCATAAACATCTGCCTTTATGTCTTTATTCGTTTATGACGTCACTTGTTCGTCTGGGATTTGAATTTACAAACATTGCCCGTGTAAATAACGTTTATTGTCGTTGGATCCCACTTTTGAATCCCATTTTTTAGGTATTAACGATGGATCCCGTTTGCTATTTCCGTTGAATCCCATATTATAACAACTTGTGTACATTTCAGAAGAAAAGTGATTTACCTTTATCAAACAATAAAAATAGATTATTTTTAGTGGGGTACCCGGAACCGAACTAGTTAGATTAGGTTAATTATTTAAAAAAAAAACAATGTTAGGTTAGGTTAGGTTAAAACTGTGACCCCTACGCACGAGCCGAGCGAGCGAAGCGAGCGGCGCCGCGGCAGCGGCCGGCGAGTGCCAGAAACGACTAGATTATATAGAAAATGAGTTGTTTGTGAAATAAATAGTATACGAAACGTTGGTTGTAAATTAATTTGTCAATGGAGTTTTGGTGAAACATTAGTGAACCCCTCATTTTATTATAAACAATTTTGTTGTTGAAAGTACCCGCATTCAGATTTTTTTAAGCATTCGGGATCCAACGGAAATACTTTTCGGGATTCAACGACAATAAAACGTAATTATCTTGCATTTTTTAAATTCGGGATCCAACGGAAATACATAATAATGTTTTGCGGGATCCAACGCCAAAAATATTAAAATGGGATTCAAAAACGGGATCCAACGGAAATAAATCGTAAATAAGTTGTAGGTAAGTCACAAAATCACTTCATCTTTCGTTACGATTGTTTTGAAGAGATCTTTCAAGAGAATGTATAGACATTACACAAGTTGTAAATTAACTTTCATTACATGTAACTAATTACGTTTCAGAATGTTTCATTTGTGAAGTTTTTGACATCAAAGAATGACATTATAATACTGTACGCGTGTGTTCCATTCAAAAGCTTGGGAGACTTCGGGAAAGTATGCTGTTACTTATTCTAAAGAAATGAGTTAGATACTTTTACGAAAGTCTCTGCCAGAAAAAACGGCGATTGATACCAAATTCTATTTCAATTCTTACGGTTCATTATTGTTACACAAAGTGAGTTACTAGGAGTGAATTTTCACCTTAAAACTAATAAAGAAGGTATCATTTATTTGGACATCAAGATTCAAGACAACTTATTCAATTCCCATTTCAGTATTTTTCACGCGTAAGCTTTACTTATTCAGCGGAAAAATTTACACAAATTCATGTAACATTTATATTCCGTAGTTAATTCCGGCCACGAAATCAACATTCCGAGAAATTCCGACAATGAGAGCCGAGCTAAATCGTTTACCGAATTTATTCGGCATCAGCAAACTGTATCAGGAAGCGCGATAAACAATGAAAAATGATCTCTGAAATAACAACCTGAATCACACCTTATTTCCAAGACAATAAGACTGAAATTACTCCCGAAAGTAACAAGAAAAACGCTTACAGCAACAGCGTAAATATTCAAAAGACATCAATCCACATGCCAGGTGGGAGAAAACAATCAATCTCTGATTTTCCGCGACGAAATCGGTATGTCTCTTTCTTTCCTATAGAAAACTGATGGGTGTGAGCAAGAGGGGAAGTAATGTAGAAATAATCGGAGCCAGTTAAGCACGCGAAGTTTTCTATACATTTTGTTCGTCTTATTTCGGGAAAGTTGGAGTATTTTATTTTGTGAGGTAATTACGAATTTGGGGTAGTTGCGAGTGTAGCCTACTTTTACCTTCATGAATATACGATCAAACCTACTTTTAAGTATCGCACAAAGTTTTTTTATTCTTTCTGAGATTTGGAAACAACGATTATATTTTTCGATATCCTGTACCTACATAATGAAAATAAAATTGGAAACGAAATTATTGGACAAAGGACATAAATCCGATACCTTAGGGCTAAAATAGAGGAACGTAACTTTATCACCCCCTAAAACCTTTACCCCCTTATTCATAAAACTTATCAAACCTATTTTAGTTAAAATGGGGTTTGTCTCTTTCTTACACACAGAAATGGCAACGTGACAGATAAAGACAAACGTTCTATAAACCTATTTTAGCTAAAATAGAGATAAAATAGGATTATGAATAAGGGGGTTATACTTTAAGGTAGGTTTTCCTTTACAAAATTATTTCTAGATTTTCACTTCCTTGTATCCAAGGATCAAACATGCTGACAGTATTTTCACCCCATTTCGATGAAACCATCACGAGGTTCTCAAAATCTTGACAAATGAAAACTGTAGGACCAATTCCGCTTCAAAGCCACCACTCACCAACCAAGGATGAAACAGGATGACAATCCACCCCCTTGAGATGAAAGCGTGATAATACTCGTTGAAATTCAAAGTGTTTCAGTACGTGCAAACAATTTGTTAGCAGGGCGACGTCAGCCGTTGATAGAGTCACGTAATAAACGGAGAGAAGACTCTACATCTCTCAGACGTACTCTACATACTTTGTAGAGTTTTCCTTAAAATCCTCTTGGATTTTATTTGGATTAAGACTTTGTTTGAAGGTTTTAGAGAGGAGAGATAATTTAGAATAATAGATGTTAATACGCTGGAGAATTTGCAACTTTAATACTTTTAGATATTTTAGGTTTTTACCTTTAGGTTTTTTTTTTCATTGCAAGTAAAACTATTTTAAGACGTCTTTAAACTCACAAATTTTTCGAAAATCAGTATATTCAAAACTTGATATTTTTATCTTATAATATTAGTTATTTATTGGCTATAGGTGACCTCTGCCTAACCCTAGGGGATTACAGGCGTGATGTTCATTGGTGTTTCTATTTTTTTCTCTCTGGAGATCACTCGACTCGAAGAAAACGAAAATACGTCTATTTGCTGTAAACATGACGAAAAAAAAACACAAACACAAAAACAACAAGACGTTAGGGGAAAATATGCGTCACATCCACGCAAAACGGCTATCGTTCAACAAAATGCTCCGACCTTATGCGAGACAGCGACAGAGGGCGTTGAAGTGATGATGTCAACCAGTGCAGTATACGATAAAAAATAAAATAAATAAACAATACCTAGTTCTAAATGTTTATTCTCGCAAATATTTTTAAGTATTAATTAAAATGGTTTAACAGTTAATATGGTGCTAATTGTTTTCTCTTTTGTTTTACAGGTAAACACAACCACAATATTGAAGAAAAGGTTTGAAAAAGTTTAAATTTCGGCATCGAATTATCCATTCAAGAACAATCTTTCTGTTTTTTTTTTGTTTTATGAATTAATTATAAAAATAAAACACCTGTCTATAATTCACCGTCTACAGAAATTAAAATTTCGCAAAAGTTTATTAAGAATTTAAATTCTTAAATCTCATTGACATTTAGATAACTTAAAAGTCAAAGAAAATTAGAAAAGCATCTCAGTAAGTCCTTGAGAAGCTTTGCAAACTGCGAGTTCAGAGTTCTGATTAATAATTAATTAGATTTAACTTTATGTTAAATAGATAATTGAGCAAACACTTAATAAGAAAGTTGTTACATTCAGAACAATCTGGGTTTGAACCAACAGACCGATTACGTAACGCATTGGTAATGTCTTTGATTTTGACAGTTCGACAAATTACATTGCGTCGTATATTTAAACGATTAATCTATTCGACTATTAAATCAACGCAATGAACATTGTTCAACTGTCAAAATATAAGTTATTGCGATGAATGACAAGTGTGTGAAATGCATACTTATACCCGATTTCTGAATTGAGAATTTAATGTTGTTCACTTGTCAAAGTCTATTAGCGTTTGACCAAAGACTCTTATATTGTTTTTGTATTTTTGGTTTAAGCCCAAAAAACAACGACATCCTCTTGTATTTTTTTATCATAATGTGGAAACTGCGGTTATTAAAATAGAAATTAAAGCAATGTAAAAAAAGCTTCATAACAAATTAGAGCCAAGAAAATTTAATAACCATTCAGCAGCCCGTTTAATATCAAATCTTGTTGCCTTACTTTTTTCGTCGCAATGCAATTTCCAGGAAATGCCGACGTTGCAAATCTCAACGTTGTCACTTTCCAGACATCTGCTTAACTTGCAATCATTCCTGAAATGCTTTCCCTTATTTCGTGATCACATTTATTTATTTCAACAGAAATAAAAAGAGGTTGTTGGGAAATACGCAGTTCCTATCTGTGGCACCGGAGAAATCTAATTATTTTTTAGGAGTTTCAAGCCTTAATTGGAAAACGGATTAAAGAAAATCCTAGTAACGGTTTTATGTCACTTTTCCGGGATTTCGGATAGAATTGAATTGAACTTCGGCAAGGTAAATTGTAGGTAACGGTACACAAAAAAAGGCACATTTTGTGCAGAAAATGGAAAATATTGTCGTGTACTTCCTGGAGCACAGCTCTTATTTATTCATATATAGGTACTCCAACAACTTGTTCACTAATAACATATTACATAAAAGAACTTAAGTAGGTATATATCTATTACTATGGTGAATTTGTCACCTAAAGAAATACACAGCTTAGACATACACAACCCGGAGATGCAGTACATTTATGCATATAACTTCGTACATAAGAATAATTACCTAATATATTATATACTAAAACCTTCCTGAAAGTATGTAGATCACAATAATGAAAGAATTATCAAAATTGGTTCATTAGTTTTTGAGAAAATCGCGGACATACAAACATACATACAAACGGGTCCAATCCAGAACCTCTTTGAAGTCGGTTAAATATGAGGAAATTTTCAAAGTGATTTAAAATAAACTAACTACAATGTAAATTATTGGAAGATAGATTTTCTGTTACAATGTAAGATAAATAATTATAAGCTACTTTACCATAGGAAGACAATATAAAAGAAATTCATTTTTTAAAACATAGTCCAGTGACTATGTTTTTAAAAAATGAATTTCTTTTATAGTGTCGGGATATTACAGTTAATATCCCGTATAAAATTCGTATTTAGCATTTCGTCTTCAGCCTATATTATTCCACTGTTACATAAGGTCATAGGCAAGTCGAACTACTCACCGCTAAATTGGATTCCTTTCAATCCGACTCCCTCCAGATGCCTGCGGGCCACACTACATTTTTTGAGTCCTGGAAAATAAGAACGCGTCCAACGGCCATCAGTTATATGATTACCGTGTTACTACGTGTACTGTACCTATATTATGAAACTAGCTTCTGCCCACGACCTCGTCCGCGAGAAATTTCTTGTTCCCCCGCCCCACCCCGTCGCATCGCATCGCTTGCCCGCGCTATTACTTCGTTGTAGTTTAGCGTTCGTTCCGACTTTTTTCTTTTTGCTCGGGTCTTGAAGGTCCTAGCGTGATGTTAAATAGCCTATAGCCTTCCTCAAGAATTAGGCTATCAAATGCATTTTTTTTTTTCAAATCCGACCGGTAGTTCTGGAGATTAGCACGTTCAAACAATCTCTTCACCTTTATTATTAGTATAGGTTCAACCGAAGCTATTCTAAGAACTGCCCGTACGGCGTACAATAACGCCTCCGATCCCCGAAATTCAAAAACTCAGCTCCGGAAAATGTCCGAGCTTTTAGCAAACCAGTTTCATCAACGTAACACTGCGGCCTTCTATAAAACTGAGTCGGCCTCACATGCAGAAAGGTGAAAAGGCCCAGTTGCCGCAACACGTGGTAAGAATGTCTCACACAGACAAAATGACAGTCCTTTCTCATACTTAACTGGCCTTTACTTTTTCGGATAAACTATTACTAGTGCATTCGAAGTCATTACCTAATATCAAAGATTTAAATCGCTAGATTTGTCCTCACCGGACTTAGTCACGCCAAAAAGTGTCCATACTGAGAAGTGTGAGCTCACACATGTTTAAATAGCGTTTCCATGTCAATCAAGTCAAGTCACTGCGTCATTGTAACGCAACTATCTTTTGACGCTGTAGAGCGAATTTAACGATTTAAATCTTTGACTAATGCGCATTCCTTACATGAAAAGAGGCTTCCACCCGCAACTAACAGCCAATATGACAACAGTGGCAATGTTCCCAAGAACTGCTCGTACAACCGAGCTCGTTTACATACATTAGTGTCCCTTCTGCAGTAGGTATCAACATTTTTCCGGACGCCGATGTCACAGGGTTCCTATATAAATGCAAATGCGGTGACCCTTTGTTACGGGACCTTACAAAGTAAATTTGATGGTAGATTACTTTTATAGGCACTGTAGGCGAAATGCGGAATATTTTTGATTTTATTTTGACCCGTTTTGTGTCGAATTGTGTTAGGGTTTCGATGTTGGGTTTCTGGTACAGGTGTTGGGAGTGATACTTCTTTGATACGTTTGCGGAAATATAAACAAAAACGATATAGATATTGTATTTTGTACTTCTGTGAGACTGGCGGTTTATATTCTCTTTAGATATGAGAAACTGCGGGTGATGCAATAGAGATGAAGCCGACGTTGCAAGAATATGGCAAGAGTAAATTAATTTTACACTAAAATACAATAATGGGTGCCCAGAAATAAGGCACTTATAAAAGATAGTCACCTTGCTTAGTATACAAATAGACAACACAAGAAAAATACAATTTTGATTTCACATATAATTCCATTGAAGCCAAAATAGAGAATGACATTATATTGATCAATCTGAAAAACTCTAAATTCAAACAAAATTAAGTAAGATAAAAAATGTACAGCATCAACCCAAATAATTGGCACGCGCCGACCCAGTTTTCCGCCGAGCCGGTCGGAAAATACACGAAAATGTATGGAAACAGTGAAACAGTGGAACCCGCAGGTTCCGCACAAATGCTGCCGCAGTTGGACAACATGCTAGCTTGTTTCATTAATTCACTTTTTTGTTGGGTTGAATTTTTTGTGACTAATGTGTGGGTTGATCGGAATCCGGAACGTATTCTTTGGGACTAAAACATGGAATGTATTCGTTTTTGGTTCATGTTGCGCACTATCTCGGGTACGACGGAGCACAGAACAGAAAAGCATTGAACAAAAGAGAGTTGTCTTATACATATACTGTGGTGTGGCTGGTTCAAGGTTGTCAATCACTTTCACATTCAGCCTGTTCCTACTGCTGGGACACAGCCCTCTTCTTTGGGCTCTCTGTGAGATGGAGTGGGTCACAATCCACCACGCTGGCCCAGCGCGGATTTGGTGGATGTCACATGTCTTCAAAATTTTTGGTTCTAGGACATGCTGGTTTCCTCACGAGGTTTTCCTTCACCGTTTTGAGAGCTGTGGTGATGAAATGAAATACACAAAGTAAAACGCCTGTCTGGGTTCAAACCACTGCTCTCTTGTGATAAGGTTGTCAATGGCGATGATGAATGGTTTGATCTTTCAATGTTCACTACTTCACTCTACAAGATCCTAATAATCTGCAGCGGTACATGTAGGTAACAAGCTAAATACCTCCTTCAAACCTATCAATAGCTTTGAAGTAGGTATTAAGTTATGAAACTCTGACTTCCCATAACGATTTTCACATGTAAACGTAGGTATGACAATTCGGATAGACTAGAATGAAAGCCATTCCTACTGTTAGTGTGTTACGCAATTACTACAATGGCTTTCATTTTCACAGTTCAACAACATTCATTGCGTTATTTACGTTGTTGAGCTGACAAATTTTTCGAACATATGAAGCAATGGATCGGAAATATCCTTCAAAATCATACAGATTGTAATTAAAAGTGTGCTGCGCAATTAGGATGCTACACATAGGTACTCTGCAAACTATGAAGAATATAGATTCCTGAAAACAACAAACTCACAAAGCACCCACAGCCTTTCAGTCACAGACCACGAGACTCATTTAACATTCTATGCTAAATAGCTTTCAAAATAAAACCACTACAATATTTTCATAACCGTTTTATCAATTCCGGTTCAGAACACTAAAAGCCCACAATCCATATTGCTCGAATGTCATCCGCTTAATAAAAAGCGGCCAAGTGCGCGTCGAACTCGCTCAAGAAAGGTTCCGTGCACCGTACAATATGTAACACTACATTTTTTTTTTAAATACTTTTGTAAAAAAAAAAACACGTTTTGTATCGGGACCCCCCTTTAATTTTTATCTTTATTTTATTTTTATTATTGGTTTTTATAGCAGTCATAGTAGTACAAACACTGAAAACTTCAAGTGTCTATTACAAGATACAGCCCTGTGACAGACTGACGGACAGACAGCGGATCCTTAGTAATAGGGTCCCATTAGCACAGTTTTGGTACGGAACCCTAACTAGCGGAAAAACAACAGGGGCGCCACAAAAAATGGCCGACAGCCTGTGGTAGATAAAAACTTCGATTTCCCGCATGCTGATGGTACGTTAGATACGTTTGAGTTTCATGTATGTATTTGTACGGGGATGGTATTGGTTTTGAGGACAGAAAGAGCTATGTATTGTATCGGTATTAATAAATAAATAATAACCAAATCTTTATTTTCCAGTCAATTTGCATTTACCACTTGATTTATCATACCATTATATTGTCTATGGTATTAAATTAAAAGGGCTTATGGCTAAGTAATAACAGCCGCACGGGTCAATCGATCAGGTTAAGCTACGCTTGCCGCGGTTGGTCCGTGGATGGGTAACCATCTTTACATCCCAAGACCCCTCCGTGCCTCAGAAAGCACGTTAAGCTGTTGGTCCAATTCGTGGATCTTTGACAGTCATTACGGGTCGTCAGAAACCCGAAAGTCTGACAACCAGTCTTACCAAAGGGTTTCATATTACCTACCGAGTAACTGAGTTGTGGAGGTCAGATAGGCGGTCGCTCCATGTAAAATACTGGTACTCAGCTGCATCCTGTTAGACTGGAAGCCGACCCCAACATAGTTGGGAAAAAGGCTAGGCAGATGATTAAAAGGGGTGTATTTAAAGTGTGTGTAAGGACAGGGACGCACGGGCGATTTTTTATTGCGACGATTTCTTTTGTACACTCGATTTCCACACGCTCTGCTTAGCGTCGAGAGTTGAAAATCGATTATTTTTTCTGAGGTGCTGGGGTGCGCTCTGTTAGATTTTCAATTCTCGGCTCAATACCGAGAAAATCCAGTATCATCATCTATCCAGAATAATGCGACAGTTTCACTACTAACATTACTGACTGGTTAATCAGCGCGGTATAAATATCCTACCGTAGGAGAAGTTAGTCACGTTACCTAGCTCAGTACAAGGTTCTGACCAAATAGGTATGGTCCATGTCACACCTGCATCATCATATCCTAACACCTGTTGTGCAGTACACCATTAATTGATGTACGATGGCTAAAGCGCCGTCCGTGTGAAGTAGATACTGGGTTGATAACAAGACTTGATAGAAGAAGAAGTCATTTATTGACTACTAGCTTTTGCGCGCAGCTTCAATCGCGTAAAAAAAGCTCTATACTCTAAAATTTCTAATATACACGTGGCGCCATCTATTATCATAATAACGTTATTGTTGTTTTCCTCGGGAACAGCACTTTTTTCGGGATGAAAGGTACCCTATGTCCGTTACTGTACACCTGACAACGTATATGCAAAATTTCAGGATGATCGGTTCAGTGGTTTAGGCGTGACAAGGTAACAAACAAACTTATTTTCGCATTTATAATATTTAAAAATAAAATTAGGATTAGGTACTGTAGGTATTCTTTATATTCTCAGTATCAGTCTCTTGTCGATGCATCCAAAAACACATCGGTCCAATTCACAGTAGGTTAATTCAGGCACTCCATCCTTTTCCCCATAAAATGTTAACTTAATTGTACAGTATAAAATTACAAAGCTGTTCTTGCATTAAATACGTACGAGCGTGAATTCCTTGCTAATTAATGACGCATTCAAGGCTGCGGTTACTCGCGTACTTGCCTGCGGATCTGCAGTGCGTCGCCGATGTGCAACGAAGCGTGAAGGTTCGGTTAAACGCGGTCAGTACTAACACTTGCACTACGAAAACCACCCTTATTGCTGGGTAATAGAGATGCTGTCAAGGTTAAACGGTTAAGATGGTCGCGCGAGTGACTGTACATGTTCAGAGGTGATGCTCACGCCATCTGTGGTATGTCTGCCTCATTGCTTTCTGCTAGTGACTGGATGGTGATTTCAAAAGTGAAGTCGACTAATAGTTTGCCAATGTAGACTGTGTGCTTTCTGACCATTTAGTAGATAAAATAAAGCTCTTTACTAATATTTAGCGGGGATAAACACAATAATAATTAAATATTTACTAACAATTTATGGAATGAAGTGTTGGGCAAACAAAATTTAAATAACTGTCGTGCCAGCGACAAGGAAATTTATAGAATGTAAATTATGTTAAAAAAAATTATGAATAATTATGAATATTTGCAATTCATTAAGTATTATTATTACTATGAGTTTAGCTAAACATTGCCACCATCGTTGTTAAACGATTCTTTCACAAATACGAGAAAGTTACTGTTTAATTACTAAACTTAAGCATAGGAACATCCAACACAAGTTTTAAAGCCAAACGTGCATCCAACTGAAAACATTTCTTCATAAAAATTCTGAATTGAACTTAAAGTACAAACAGCTGTTTTTGCTCAGTGCCGAGCGCAGTATTAAATTCTTGACTTAACGATGAGTTTTAATGACTGAAAGTAATTGCTGAAACCGATGCTTCACTTTCATGAACGTTGTTGAACAGACTACCTACTGATCATTATTGCAGAAGGATTGCGAATTGTTGGTTAATTGATACATGGGGCGAATGGCGAATAAAAAAGTTTTTACAAACAATACTTAATGTTACATAACAGCATCACGCCTGTATTCCCAGAAGAGTTAGGCAGAGGTGTACCTGCAGTACACGCACATGTCGCCAGTGTAATAGGGCGAGCCTAACTTAATGCATCATTTTTTCGTTGCAACGTTCTTAATTGATTTTTATAAAATTGCAATAATACCCGTTGCTGTAAACTTCTTGTCGTAAGAACTTTTTCTTTCTTTTCTAATTGTTTGCTTTCAACATTGGCTTTGAAGGAGCAATTAACTTTCTCCGTGTAAAACGGGTTTTCAGAAACACCCTTTATTTACCGTAGACTTTTGTTATCTTCTTTTTAAATTCCGTTTTTGTGACCTTTGCAGAGTTCCTTTCGAATAAACTAAATATCTAAGAAAAGAAAAAGTTTTTCACTGCATTGCAGTAACAGTAAACAGACCTTTTCAAGAATGCAAATCCAAACTATTCAGTTACTATGAGCTAAAACCGTAAACCGTAGTTAGTATTAATTTATACTACTTACGGTTTAAGCGGATTAAAAAACGTTTTTACACAAATAATAGACTGTGGTTTGGTGCAATTGCCCTACGTTTTACTTTTCATAATATTCCTAACTGAAGTAGATCTAATGGTGTCTGGAAAAATAGAGGGCAAAAGACCTAGAGGCCGAAGCCCAAAAAGGTGGTCGGATCAAATATTTGAACATTTAGAGGTCCAGACAGCACCGCAGTCCACCAGGCCAGTGATCGTAACAGATGGAAAAGTACCGTTCATAATTTGAAACGAAGTCACAGATTCAGTCAGATTCTCAGCAGTGACAGAGCGATTAAAAAGAGAGAGAAGTAGCCCTAGTCAGAGAGAAGTGGAAGGAGAAACCTTTGCCCTGCAGTGGTACAGACGCCAGCACATCAACGTACCCGAAACTATCACATTTTCCCAATCAACTTTGAACCTTATGCTTTAGTGATAAAGTTGAAAATCTATAAAAGAAATTTGACAGATTGTAGTAGGTTGATGTGCTGGCGTCTGTACATTACAGGCTTATATTAAATAAATAATAATCTGCTCAACTCCACTGATGCATTCCACATTATCTCCGAATACACCATACTTCCTTCGTTTTATAGTAAAATATAACGCCCCCATAAAGTGTGCAGGTCAACATTAAATGCGAAACGTGGTCCGCATCGGAACCAGTGGAGCAGACCATCGGGAGCAAAAAGTGTCGAACGTCTCTTAACGACATTTTAACGACCCGGACGGAACGTTTTAAGTGATTCTTTGGGGCTCATAGTCGTCACGTCAGTGCCAAGTAGATAGAATGGAGTTTTTCAACGTTTTTTTCTGTTTGGAGACTTTAAAAAATATTAATTGTTGCAGTAAAATGAACGCTAATGCGTGGGTAATCTCATCGGCCTAGAATTACAAGTGTCTTCCCGTCTAACAAGATGTGGGTAGCTAGCTGAATATTTTGTACGTACTTCTTAATGTGATTGTCTAGTGGGTCTAGTGGTCGCAAGCGATACTGCAGAGCATGAGGTCCTTGATTCGATTCCCAAATCGGGTTTTGGTTTTTTCATCAAGGATTCCTCAATACCAAGTTAGCAACCCGGGGTCTGGATCTGTGCTATAGGCTCGCCCCTAATTACGAGGGACTTAACATAACTGGTGAAATGTGGGTCTACTATAGGTACACCTCTGCTCTCACTCTCGAGGATTACAGGCGTGATGTTACAATCTGACTGCCAGATAAATATATATTCTTTAATTAACACTGAAAGGGAGAATACTTTAGGTCACACCATACTTTAGAATGGTACAAACGGGGTCTTATGGCCAAAAACGTTTTTTTCCTGACAATAGGATGAAAGACTCATACGAAAGAAGAAGGATACAATCATAGAATTAGCTTGCATTGTCCAAGTTTTAATTGTTCAATGTTGGGTCTTTCTACAATAAGAAAGACATAGTAAAGCACTTGTGTCACCACTAGTGAGCTCTAAGCTATGGACACACATTTGACAAAAGGAAATGAGGCGTAGGTAGTTTTTATTTCAAACTACCCACTAAAACTGAAAATCATAAAATTTATATTCTTACTGAAACAGAAGGGAATTTAAATCCATTCATACAAAGAAGCTGTAACAATGTGTGTAAGTTACCTCCCTCGCCAAAGTTGCCCGCCATTGTTACGTCTACACACAAAGTTGCTGAGGTAACTGCTGCATAACAATACGTTATTTCATAGTTTATGACTAGTTTTCAGTTGGTATGATTTCTGAGTAATGTTGGAGATTTAGGGCACTCGCAGTCTTCACGTGGGTGTTGTCGTAAAAGGGCAATTAAGTAGGTTTGCTGCGATGTTTGCTTAATTTAATATGTAGCATATTAGTGTGGGATCGCGATAGATGGAAGGAGTAGATCTTAGTAGAGCCTTTGCCCGGGAGAGGAATAGCGCAAGGAAGTAAAAAAAAATGTTGTCTCCTCAAATGAGGATATGGAACTGTGGCCCAAACTGTCCCACATCTTATCCTGCCCTTTGAACCCCAAAATAGCAGCCATAGAGATCCCTGCGCTGACACCAACGATGCCGATACCGTGAAAGTTTCAAAGTTTTGTGCTAATAATTCAATATCAATAATTCGCTGTCGTGCCAATTCCTTAGATATTTAAGGAATATCATTATTAAAAAAAATAACTAAAACCCGACTAGTGAAAAGGATGAAACAAGAAAGTACCTTCCCGTGGTTGCATGCCGCTGTACTAATATACAGGTTGAAATTGAACACATGCAACAAATCGAAATGGGAGATTGTACTCATCATTATGAACAACTTTTACTATGGGACCAAACCTGAAATCGCGAAAAAAAATCAGCTGTTGCCTACATTTTGACGAGTTACTCAAACATAAATGTAGGCATCAGCTGATTTTTTTTCGCGATATCAGGTTTGGTCCCACCATAGTAAAAGTTGTTCATAATGATGAGTACAATCTCCCATTTCGATTTGTCGCATGTTTTCAATTTCACCCTGTATTTTAAGCTATGGTAGCATGCGACCACGGGAAGGTACTTTCGTGTTTCATCCTTTTCAGTAGTCGGGTTTTAGTTTTTAAACTTATTTTTTTTTTATTATTACTTTGGGGCTTATTTTAGTAATATTTATATTTTTTAAATGTGCTAATTAAGCTCTTTCATTTCATACCAAACATGGCATAATTAAAAATTTTTTTTTTTACCATGACGTTATGTCCGCTAGAGGGTACCATGTTCAATTTAATGTGACTTCACGTAGCCTATAACCAGCGAATGATCAAGACGCTTCTAGCAATACCTCATTTGTCTAATTATGACAAGTAGTATAGAAGTTGTGAGGGAACAGATGAACATACATACATACATACCGGTCAAAATCATAATCCTCCTTTTTGCTTCGCCGTAGTCGGGTAAAAAGAGGCTGTTTTTTATTCACGATCTAACAGACAAAGTAATTTAATAACGTTCTAACAATACCTCATTTTCGTTCAAGTGCCACCTTCATTTTTCCTATTTCAATGTCGGTTGCCATGGCGACTCGTGGCGTCTTAAGTTGACGGCAGCGCCAATGCGGAAATCGACACCAACTACGGACACCGTCGTCTTACATCTTAGTTTATGCTCTCAACAATAGATGGCGCTGCCATAAACTTTCGTATAGTTGGAAAATTAGTTTTTATTTATTTAGACCCATTACTAATAAACGTTATATGGCGCCTATACACAACGTTTTGTCATCTTCTTTCGAAAGTCAAATTACTGACGAAGTGGCGACTGAAAGAGAGACGTCGGTGTGTAACTATCTATTCCTCTGATAAAGGGGGTTACTTTACATAGTTATGATAGTTAAACGACTGCTTCTTACTATCATATAAAATTTACAGTATGTAATTATTTTTGTGACATTATTGGATTACATTTTAATCGGCTTAAATATAATTTAATAAATTAATTTAAAGTCTTATTCCATTTTTGGGTATAATCCGGGTAACCGTCCCGTCCCTTGAGACAAGGCTTTGTGTTTAATTTTTGGAAATTATTTATTTAGGTAAATAGGTTTGCAGGTAAGGTACTTACGTAAGTAGGTAGGTACCTTTGAAGTGCCTTCTTAAATATGCGGCTGCTAATTCTGGGCCCAAAGTAAGTTCTAAGAAGATACCTGAATAAATTCCTAGTTTTGGTTGATATTTAAGATATTAATAAGTAAATAGATGGTATTCCCATTCACAATATTATTTTGCTGTCACTATCCCAACATCTAATTACACCAGACCTCAGAAAGCAGGGCGTCTTAAATTAAAGCGCAGCTCTCAGGTTTAATTGCATTAAATTGGTTCCAATCCCGGCCGCTCGGCGCCACTGTCGCCACTGCACTTGACAACTACACTAATGACTGAAACTTTGTTCCATTACTAGGTTACAGACTTGTGCTGTTCATTTCTTATTAATTTTCTAGTAGTTTAAAGAAAGGAAAGGTTTTTGTGTTTATCTTCGGCTGGAAACTGACCTGAAACTATCTGGAAAAGGCTACATTAAGTTAGGTACTAGGTTTTTTTTTCTCAGTATCGATAACTAGGCCATATCAGCAAAGCAGGGTCGACAGCACAGGGTAAGCTGGACATCTAGTGTCATAGTTCACTCAATACCTACCTACTAGGTGAACTTGGACACTGGATGTCCAGCTTCAATCCCTACCTACAGGCGCTTATAATGCACCATAAGTCAAAATGGAAGAAACATTTTTTTTTCTAAGCAAATAGGTTTTACCGACTTATGACTTAATGAAATTAACTCCGCCTGCAGTCTGCAACACTCCCTGGGACATTAAGGGGTTTATTCATAAACGATGATTACAGTTAGGTAAGTGACTTTCAAACGGAAACAATGTATAGGTAGTCAAACAGTCGCTAATAACGTTTAGGAATACATGAGTAAGTAAGTACAAGAGCACAGTCATGAGCATAAATTCAATGCCGATTTTGTCGTGACATAACGAATGCACATTTGAGAAAAAAAAATCATATTGTAGGTATGGAAATCGTATTCTCAAAATACGATTTCTTAAAATACCATAAAACTGAAAACTATAAGAGAAAATCTCTTTTCAATCTTGCGAAAGTGTGCTCGTGACTGCACAAGACCTCGGTGTACCGTGTAACCGTCTTTAATAACCGTTAATAATACCTACCTACCTATAGATTTAAAAGCAGTGATAGATCACTAGATTAATACAGGTAAAAATAAAATTCGACGTTAGGCCCATTGACCTGGGCAAGTTCCCGTATTTTTAGGAACGTTCGCATTATAATTTCAGTCTCAATCTGTCAAAAATATCCTTAATTTACGTACATTTTTGACACGTTTTAAACATTGATTGACGCTGAGATGAGATTGCGACTAGATATTGAATGTTTTTGAATCCGGAAATTGGCCTTCTGTTATAATTTAAACCTATAAATATTATTTTAGAACGGAGTGACAGATCACAAGATGAATACAACCGATCTGTCAAAATCTCAACGTGAAAGCTCGTAAACTGTCATTACACGATCGACCGAAGACTCAATTTGCGATTGACTTCACCGAAGTTTACACTGTCAGATGTTACAGAACAAAGGCCAATTCTCGTAATTTAAAATGTTCAAAATCTTGTTGCAGTCTCATCTCGGCGACAAACAAAATGTCAAAAACTTGGCAAAATGTAGGGAAATTAGAGGTATTTTTGACAGATTGAGACTGAGATCAGACTGTGAACTTTTTTTAAAATTACAAGAGGGCCAATTCTCGTAATTTTAAAAAAAGCCTGATCGACTGGTATAAAAAGAGTTCGACGTTAGACCCATTGACATTGGGTATGTTCAATACCTTTTTCAAAGGACGCACTTATAAGCAAGGGCCTAAAGCATTTCTTGGCACTAAATAATATATAAACGCAAAAAATTGTATTTCCCCGTAGCAATTAGAGAAAAACCGCGGTAATAATGAAGCTACCCTCCATTTGCGATTCCGCTGGCGATCGAGATCATAAAGTTAGGCTATAACGCTGATTTACTGCACAATCGTTCCACTTCAGGAGTTCTATAATATCTGGCACTCACTTGATAGTAATGGATAGTGATTTGAGAACAAAAAGGGATTATTGATATTACTTTTTTTATTAAATTTGTGTGCTCGATTTGAACATGTAGGTATTTAATCTACGAGATAAGGATCTGTAACGATTTTTAATATTGAGTTAAGATAAGTAATATTATTATAAAAAGTTGATTAGTAAAAAGAGAGTTCGACCACCCCTCTCTTCGTCTTTCTTTGATTTTCTTTATAGAAACGACGAATTGGAGCAGTGCGCAGGCCTAGGTAAATTCTAATATTTTTAATCTATACATATAAAATTCAAAGTCCTCACTGACTGACTGATATATCAACGCACAGCTAAACCGCTGGTCCTAGAGACATGAAATTTGGATGGTGTGTTCTTAGTGAAGAGTAGGTATCCACTAAGAAAGGGTTTTTCGAAATTCCACCCCTAAGAGGGTGAATGGGGGGAGGGTGAAATTTAATGCGGACGAAGTCGCAGGCAGAAGCTAGTACATACATATAATACAAGGCCACTAAAAATGTTAGAATTAAAATGAAATATTTTGAACGGATAGACAATTACATAACAATTATTTATTCTAAAACACATACAACTATCATCACAGGCTTACCTAATACAATAGTGTAGTTATAATAGCTTACAATTAGAATTATAATCATTGAGAATGAAAGTATGAAAATCAAAAAGTTACGAATAATTTTGCCACGTCGCGTCGCCAAAAGATGAATTCCTAAATATAAAAAAAAAAAAACTTTTGAACATAAATAACGGGCGATACAAAACTGGGAACAATTTTAAAGTGGGTTCGCGTCCCGACATTAAGATTTACAATCGACGTAAAAAACTTTTCTTTTATCTGAAAAATTACTAAATATTTTCTTTGTGAAATACTTATTCTGTTGTTTCTTTTTTAAAGAAGAAATGGCTTCAGAACTGATTATGTATCTGGTTCATAGAAATGTAAAAAATGATCTGGTTCAAGATTGCTGGATGAGTGATGAGTTTCATAAGTTTTCGGTTGGCAAACATTGGTTCTATAACCACCACATAGATACACCTAGATAACGCAAAAGCACCTACTTCGCGTGCCAAAAATCGCACCAGTTTGCGATCGAAAATCATAAGCCGCCACTTTCGCGCTCAGTCCTGCGTACTGCTGGCTGAGTGAGCGTGAGCGAGAGAGCGCGAGCTTGTGACGTCATAGTAGGTAGTCAAAAAGTGGCACGCTTAGTTTTCATACTGTTCGTGATACCGTTATCTAGGTATATCTGTGATAACCACATATAAGTCCCATGTAAAAAGGAACAGACTTATTGGCATTAACCTCAAATCGGGACTTCAGGAAACATATCGCCATTATTTTATTTTCGTAGGTCTACGGATAAAGAAAATAGAACATTATACGTTTAAAACACTTCATTGGAAATGGTGAATCAACAATGATTAACAACTAGCTAATGCCCGGCATGCCTTTCTCGTTTTTTTTTTTCGTTAGGAACCTTCTCCGGCGTGCACACTACAGTTTCATCACAATCGGTCGAGACATTTTTCGATTCTTTGCTAGACTAACGCACGGCAATAGATTTTTATATAAATGGAAATAAAATTTGTGTCTAAGAGCTCTTACACACGAGCGGCATGTTCCCAACGGCAGAGGTAACTGCAGCCGTCGACGCGCGTCGGCGGCAACCGTCGACGCGTCGACGGCAGCCGTCGACCTATATCTTCGAAGTTGAAATGTCGACGGCTGCCGTTGACGTGTCGACTGTTGCCGTCGACGCGTCGACGGTTGCCGCCGACGCGCGTCGACGGCTGCAGTTACCTCTGCCGTTGGGAACATGCCGCTCGTGTGTAAGAGCTCTTACTCTCTACAGTGAATTATCATTCCGCTGCCCTTATACCATATCATTGAATATCTTGATGAGATGTCTAATCATAATGAAACATCCCAACTTGGGCAGTAACCCCAAGACCACAAATGGTTAGCAGCCAGTCTGGCGACTACTAGACCGACGAAGTAGTCTACAACTAAACATAATTATAGCTATTCATGTGCACCCGTAAATACCCACTGCTATAGACATCTTAATATGTAAAGAATGGTCACCCATCTTCGGACTGACCTTGGCAAGAACATTTTAGCTTTACAGATCACTTAATCCGCGCAGTTGCAACTCAGCTCAATCAGCTGAAATTCGAACAACCCATAAAATATAAAGCGTGCTCCTATATCTACGTTTAATTGTGCCCCAACAATAAATCGCTTTTAGCGCTTTAAACGTAATCCAGCTCCCGATTGATTGCTATTTCATCAACCAATTCCCGATGAAACGCTGCTTTTTATGCGATACTAAAGAATTATGAGCTTTGAAGCGCTTAATTTACGCTTTAATGCTCATAATTCTTTATTTTCCATTCTTTTCTTCACCTATTTATAAAATTTATTAAAGTGGATTATTATTCCGGTTTATTTACTACGAATTGTATTGTTTACTTATCGTAGGTAGTTTGCTAAACAAGCTACCTAAAAATACGTAACATCATGCTTGTATGCTCTGAAGAGGTAAGCAGAGGTTACAGAGGCTAGGACGCTCACATTTAGCCAGTTATTTTCGCTGAAATAGAACCTATTGTCGTAATCGGTTTTGAATCCAGACTCCATCCATTCCTTGCGTAACACACATAAAATGGCAAACGATCGCAATGCCTTTGATGTTGACATCCATTGCTTCATTTTGATCTGCTCAACGACGTAAATAACGCAATGGACGTGGCTGAACTGTCAAAATTTTGATTTTGCATTGCGATCGATGGGCATCTGTGTAAAATTACGCAATTACCCCGCGGATCACACACATGAACCCCCAACACTCTGCATATAATTAAGAAAACTTTTACTTTATTCAATATATTTAATTAACGTAGTTGTTTGTATTGTTTCAGTTGAAAGCGTAGAACAATAAGCAGCTAAGATGGCGGCGTTCGTGGCAAAGCAGATGGTCGGCAACAAACTGAGTGCTGTCAAAGGTATGTCCTGTTAATAATATATAACCCAAAGAGTAATAACGATAGACAATAAAATACAAATATCAACGATCGACCTATGTCGATGACACCAATGGCAATAGCCTCGCCCCAATGCACATTCTCTGGTATTGCGGATGTCCGTAGACTCTGGCAGCGGTGACCACCTCCAATAAAATTAGAAAAATTTGGGAATTAAATCGGCACTGACATAAATATGATATTTTATCTTTGTCTAGCCCTTGACTTCACTGTACTTTATGGAACACGCGCTTCAAGATTTTTTTTTTGCGTATTGATGTCATCATGTAGAACGTTTTTGCAAAATGTTACAGCTGGCAAACTCCTAATTTTCGAGAAAAAACAATCATAAAATATAAAAGTTTTATTTTTTATATAATGCTAATTTTACATTGTATTATTTTTTTTATATTTTCCACAGATAATGTACGAATTTCACTAGTGGATTGTTCCATTTCATACACTAAAAGAGTAAATTCTACCAAAAAAAATTGCTACTATGAAAAATCGCGTCCATAAAGTATAGTGCTTCCCAGTCCTTCGGGGAATTCAGACATAATGTTATATCTCCTATTGATAGCAAGAAGTCAGGAAATGTTTAGATCTAGGATATGCAATTTGTTCAATTTTGGTAGCTCACAGATAATGCAGCATTCAAAGATAGAAATCTAAATAGTATTTGAAACTCAGACCATTTAGATTTAGTGCCCATTTTATTGTCTGGAACAATGTAGTCGCAGTAGGAACTACAAGCTGGTTACATTTATGGCTCAATTACTTACATGAAATGTGTTTCCTATACGGTGGGTATGCGAGGTTTACGGTAAGGTGTTAGGAGTTGTAGTTTTGACCTTCAATATCTTTGTAAACAGGAAACCTTTGGTATGATGGTCCAGTACAAAAAAAAAATTCACAATGAGGGTGATTACAAGTGACTCTCGGCTTCGTTAAGCGTCTTTTTACACCAGATACATATGACTAGCTTCTGCCCGCGACTTCCGTCCCCATGGGAGTCAACTATGAAACATATCCTATGACACTCGCCAATAGTGTAGTTTAGTGCAAGTGAAAGAATGTTTGTGATGAGACTGCTTCCTGAGATTGCCTCTTATAGCCAACAAATAATTTTACCTCTTTGATAGTGGAAACAAAACCTTTATAAGCCACGTGCGTTTAGAGACGAGCACACCATTTCACAAAGGTTCATAACATAACCAGCCAATGATTTTCTCACAGCTGGGACTCGGTCCTCCTCTTTGTGAGAGGGAGTGGGGCTGGGCCGGAAAACGTCATAACATTTAGAAATCAACCTTTTTCTTCTGTCTAACCCGGGGCATATTTAACCGGTTGAATTACGTAATTACTGAAACAATTGTGTCTCGCTTGGATCCACGTTCATACGGAGTTCCACGGTCATACGAAGGGTTAATAAATCCGACAGGTGACAAACCAACAATCTGATAATTTTATAGTTTAGTTTCCTGTTTTATTATTCATCACCCGTCGTGAAAATGTGACTTTGTCAGAATGTTGTAGGTACATGAAACAGCCGGTCCCTGTAATTATAGACCTGCAGCATTTTAATCCAACAAAAGTTTTGTGTTGAAGTTTTGTTGAACTCTTCACCCCCATTTAAAATCTTCAATCTTTAGCCACCATTTAAAATCATTAAGAAAACTTTAAAAGTATTGTAAAAGCCGGTGAGAGACATCGCAAGTCGTAACAAGCGCCGAGCGTCGTGCCGTTGGCATTATTTAGCCAATAGAAAACTTGCCGTGTTGTGACCTGTGCCGGAACGTTTCGATAATGCTGTAGTTT
Organism: Amphipoea lucens; assembly: GCA_947508005.1. NCBI lineage: Eukaryota > Metazoa > Arthropoda > Insecta > Lepidoptera > Noctuidae > Amphipoea > Amphipoea lucens. The sequence continues at coordinate 18,733,557 of OX382377.1, read as the reverse complement.
TTCGCGCTGATGAAGGAAGATTGCGTTTTGTTCTTTGCGATAAAGATGGTTAGTAAAGTAATGATGTCAAATGTGTTATGATAACTTGCAAATATTTATGACTAGCAACCCGCCCCTGCTTCTCGCGGTTGTTTTATGATTTGACAAAACATCATGATTTCTTTACTACAATATGTATTAACTAGCTTCTGCCCGCGACTTCATCCGCGTCAAATTTTACCCTCCTCCCATTCACCCTCTTAGGGGTGGAATTTCGAAAAACTCTTTCTTGGTGGATACCTACTCTTCACAAAGAACACACCCTCCAAATTACTTATCTCTAGGACCAGCGGTTTAGGCTGTGCGTTGATATATCACCCAGTCAGTGAGTCAGTCAGTTTATGTATAGATTAAAACTAATAATTATAAACATTCAACAAACCTTCCATTATAAATTCTGTAAATCATAGTAAAAACTACAGCGAAGATTACAAGAACAACGCGATCACACACACACAAACACGAAAAACGATTGTAATTTATAATATCAACAGCTATAATTAGATAACAGCTTGCGGAGCTGTCATCATAAATATTTACGACTTACAGAACGTAACGAATCATCAGTGTAGTGGTCCAACTAACCCCAGCACCTTAATTGCGTAACACACTATCAATCGGAATAAGAATCATTTTGAAGCAAATTGCTAATCCATTGCTTCATATGTTCGAAAAATTTGTCTGCTCAACCCGTAAATAACGCAATGAATGTTGTTGAACTGTCAAAATTAAACCGATTCCGATTGATAATGTGTTACGCAATTGCCCTGCAGGTGTTATTGGGTTCTCCCATTAAGAATGTCTCAGCAGCAAGCAGCCCAGAACGTGGATTTAGGTGCTTGTTGTTGGCGGTGCTATCCCCTATTACAGAGGTCTTTGTCCGCCAATAGCACAATTTACACGAAGAAGAGATGACGAACAACATAATCAGCCTAAAATATTCCCACTGCTGGGACATATCCCTCCTTTCTGTGAGCGAGTGGGCTGCAATTCACGCAGGCCCAGTGAGGGTTGTTAGATGACAGACTATCAAAGGAATCCTCGGTATTGACTGACAAATAACGGCCTTGTTCTATCTTTTACATAACTAGGCCTATCAACAATCACCTATATTGATACCGGTGGGGTATCACTCGATTCCCCCATTTACAAACGGTATCGGTATTAGTATCGTGGGGTATTATTTCAGTTTCCCGGGGGACTTGCGGACTCCTTTGTAACCGTTCCTCTTTGAACACAGGTTATTTATTATACTAATGTTTACTTCTTGTTATTGCAAGTAATTCTGGTAATATTTTCTTTATTTGAAAACATTGTAAAATCCAACTTTTTTAAAAGAAAACGACCAACTGGAACCGTGCACCTAGCTTCTTGCGTTTGCCAGAAGCTAGGTGCATATTTTGAGAGTGCCCATGTGTGGGTTTATGCAAAATAAAATATTTTTCAATTTGTTTATAATGTATTTTAACTGATGAGTACAAGCAAAAATATTAATTTTTAACAGACTTCAAAAAAGGAGGTTCTGTATTCGACCCGTATGTATGTCCGCGATTTTCTCTAAAAGGAATGAAGCAATTTTGATGTTTCTTTGTGTAATCTACGTACTTTCAGAAAGGTTTTAGTATATAGAACATTAGGTAATTATTCTTATGTACGAAGTTATATGCATAAATGCATCTCCGGCATTTATTTGCGAATTTTGATGATTCTTCTAGTCGGTGTCTTCAATTCACCGTAGCTTTTTTATAGCTATGTGTTGTTTTTAATGGATAAGGTATGCCTCAGGGGGACTAACTTTTTGAGTAGTTTTTGAGTCTGCTTCAATAATAAGTTTTTTTTCTACTTAGCTTATATGGATGATGTTATAATAACTTCCTGGCACTGATATTTACATAGCAAGTAGTATTAATTGAATTTGTGTGGGGCAGGTACAACCATTAACAAGTCAAAAATAAAAACTTTTACAAAAATAACAACAGACTTCAAAGTCGGTGCCATAAAACGATAATGCGAAACCAACGACACTGACTTCCGAAATTAAAGTTATTTTTCACTTTAGTACCTACCTAGCGTTTTTTTTTTGAAGTCTGTTGTTATTTTTGTAAAAAAGTTTTTAGTTTTTCCTCGTTGTTTTATGGTGCAAAGTTGAAAGCTTTTTATGTATAGCTATTCAGGCCTGATGGTCTAGTGGTTAGTGACCCTGACTGCTATGCCGGAGGTCGTGGGTTCGATTCCCACCCAGGACAAATGTTTGTGTGATGAGCACGATCATTTGTTCTGTGTCTGGGTGTAATTTATCTATAATATGTATATATTTAGAAATATATAAGTATGTTTATCAGTTGTCTAGTACCCATAACACAAGCTCTGCTTAGCTTGGGACTAGATGGCGTCGTGTGATAGTTGTGGAATATTATATTATTATTATTATATTGAAATGATTGATTGATTAATTAATTCAAATTTAGGGACACTAAACGTTGACAGTAAAGGTACATAAAAACTGCCAATTTTTTTTTATATTTTATTGAACTAATAAATTCGATATTACACTGAGTAAATTGATGTTATGGCACGTAATATTTTATTTAAGTATATAAAAATAATAATCTATCTTAAATCTACGCTTACCTCTAACATGAATAATTACAAATTATAGCACATTTTTACAACATATTGTTATTTTTGTTTAGAATCATCAGGAACATTAAAAAATGCAAATTAGCAATAAAAACCTGATTTAAAAAGATATTAAGTAACAAACTCTAGAAAAAAATAATAATTGGGGAAAGTATTAAGTAGTTGGTACAAAAACATGATACAGCAGTCGTAACAATAAAATTCAAAGAACCTGCCATAGAATCTCTCCACCACCCATGGTTGACTGGTAGAAAATGCCTAAGGCATAAAGACCGCCTTTGTACCTTTTTGTGTGCGAAAAAATTAAATAAATAAATTCAATACGTTAGAAAATAACTTCAGTCCGAATATATTATGTGCTGCTATTCTACAATCAGTTAAAATAAACGCTTTCCTTAATTTATTTCTACTTATATAATAATATAGTTATTCTAAAGATATTATTATCATATTTCCACTCGATTTGGCAGGCTTAAAATGTGCAGGACTTACTTATTATTAAATGAAAATTGATAGGCCAATTCGAGCCCCTAATAATATTGCATTATATGAAGTAAAATATAAACTAACTTTAACTATGTAACCTAATATTAACATCGGACAGCCAAATATGGCTTTAGGGTATTTCATTAATTACTGTGACCCTTATCAAAATATCGGTTTACCAATACACCCACGAAATATTCAACATACATTGCTCGCCATTAGTAATATAGATCTAGTATCAATAATCAGAAATACGCAATAGATAGTTTCATAATAAGATTTTAACTTTAAATACAACTGCCAAAATCCATGCAGTATTCCTTATTATGAAAGAGGCTGATTAAAACTCTCTTTCTCATTCCGCCTCGTACGTCGGGGCTATATCCGTCCTGCTCGCACTCTTTCACATACGCTCTTTTGATTCTCTCACTGTTGTCGGGTATGAGTGTTTGTTTTCGCTTTTTCGCCTTTCTGCTTCGTTTCGAGGTGGTCCAAGTCAATGCGGCTTCGTTAGGGCTTTCGGCCATCGGTGAATGGAATAGCTTTTTGCTGATTGGCTGTCCGCTCTGTTTTCTTATTGGAGAATCCGTCTCCATCTGAAAGGAGATAGTTTTTCGTTACAATTTATGTTGCTAGTAGTTTTTTAGATCGTGATAGATGCTCTGGGTTCCGTTTATGGGAAGTTTATGCGATGTTGGAGACCTTTTTACACTATTTGCGCTGTAGCATGGTGCGGGTGACAGTTGCCCGTATGACGTTGACATTTGTCAGTACCACATGACTAGGGATGTGAGGTTATGCAATTCATTTTTATCGCTAACGATACTCGCAGCGTGAATCTAGTTCTCTTTAATATTGTTATGAAAATTAGTGTATTATTCAAAATCAAAATCAAAATCAAAAGTCATTTATTCAAACTAGGCTGAGAATCAGCACTTTTCGAACGTCAAAATTACAAAAGACAGTCCCCCAAAACGCCCGCCCTTCGCCACTTCCTAGTGCTTTCGCTGGGGAGAAGAAGTGGCGGAACAAACTCCCCAGCAGCACAGCTGTCTGTTTAGTATTCAGTTGTGCAGTGTAACTACGTGTGTGCTACGTGTATAAACTTGTCAATATAAATGTTTTATGGCTACATAATTATCTTTGTACTTATATAAAATAATCAAAATCGGGTTTATGTTTTTTTTTTCGTGACAACATTTTTGCTCTATGGTGCATCGGCGCGGCGGCCATGTTGTTTACCCGTGCGATGCTGTGAGTGCGAGTACGAGTGCAAGCGCGTTATATTGTGACTTAATGTGACACGTATTACGATTTCATTGTTTGTTTTCATTTTTGTTAAATTGTTAAGTATTTGTTATAAGTTTGTTGAGTTTGTTGTTATTACCGTGCCTAAGCATACAAAAAAAACTGTTTTGGGTAGTCAGGCCAGGGAGCTTGTTGTTCGCCTCCGAGACTACTTTGAAAGAGAACAACAAAATAATGGACCGTTGTTACCATTGAATCATATTGTAGAACGAGTAGCCGAAGCTCTTGATATTGGCCGCAATACTGTTTCGCGTATAACACGTGAGAAAATTGGCCAAGATGGGATGTTTGAAAATAAATTATCGACACCCAACAAAAAGCGGACCAAGGTGAAGCCAATCACAGATTTGGATGATTTTGCTAAGGTTTTTAAATTAGAAATAAACGACTAACTAACTTACAATACAAATATATAAAAATAAAAATAACAAAGGACACTTAGGCGTCGAAGTATTCATCCGCATCGCTGTCATCCGGAAACGTGCCCAGAAGACTGGCAGCATTGCCACGTTGAATGGCAATGCTAATTCTTTGGCCAAAGAACGACCCAGCCCTCTGGTCACGTGAAGTATCGACTAGCCGGCGAGAAATTTCCTTAAAAAGGAGACGCGCGCTCGGGCCCCATGACCCGAGCGTTTCGACCCCAAACGGCTCAAAGCTGTAGTTGCCCATAAGGTTACAGTATTTGCGCCGCTTGAGGGTCTCAGCAGCTGCAGCAGCGGCGCCAGCACAGCCCGCAGTGCTAGGAACATGAGATGGCGCAAGGGTATCGACACATGTTGCGTCCCACACCAAAGGCCTACCCACCTTCCAAGGCAACAACGTCATACCGTCTGGTCTCTTCCCATCATCACGTACCAAGCCGTTTGGTTCTAACACCGCTGGTACGCCGGCGGTGACAAGGGCTCGACGAATAATATCGTTGATGCTGGCGTGCCGTGCTATGCGACCTGCGCTCCTGCAGCAGGACAGGCCATGGTGTCCGAGACTGTCGACAGCTTCACCGCAGTGACATCGATGCGGAGCAACACAAGGTGCACCCAAGCGGAGACACGTAGCGAGCCGAAACGATGAGTCATCCATCATTGTGCCTATGGTGGATGACGGGAGCGCCTGAAGCCACAAACCTGACTCCCATTCTCCCACAGCCAGCAGACGGGCACGCTCAACAGTATTACGTGACGTGTTTACAAGGATATTCCGTATAATACTGCAGAGCGGCACGTCCCACCGTCTCTGGGAAGACGGGTTATCAGGCAAAACCGTATTGGGACAAGCCATTTTCCAAGCGTTCAACGCATCGGTCAAAAACGGCACTTCAAAATCGACCAGTGAGGAAGATAAAATGTTCCTGGTTTTACACACAGAAATCATATTTATGATTATTATAGAAGAATGGAGCTACCCACATTGCTCAAGCTTCTAAAATCATTAAAAGAAGCTGACTTGTTCAAAGGAGGTATTACTTCGCTACGGCAAGTTATAAAAGATATTGGCTTTGTTTACAAAAAAGTTAACAAAAGAAAGATTATTATGGAGAGGACTGACATTGCCCTAGCAAGATGTAGATTTTTAAGGAAGGCCAAAAACATAAGTGATTGGAGCAAAGTTGTCTTTTTGGATGAAACGTGGCTAAACGCCAACCACACAGTGGGTAAAAGTTGGACCGACGATACGGCACAATCGTGTACCAAAGTGCCGGAAGTAGGGAATGCAATCCGGACTATCCGTAATCCGAAAAATCCGGATATCCGCATATTTTTACTTGACTTCTAAATCCGGATTTGAAAATCGAATCCGGATTTTTTGAATAATAAGAAATTGTAACAAAAAAATCTAAACGAGCGAGTTCGCTGTTCGCGCGTCGCGTCTCGCGAGTGTCAAGTTTATCGGCTCTGGGGAGAGCGAGCGGGACGCGGGACGTGGGTCGAGCAAGTGTGTGAGGCGTCCTTGATCGTTCCGTTAATCCGTTCATTCCGCTTACAAGCATCTTCAGTGCATTCCGCCTACAAGCGTCGAATCAGAGCATGTAGCAGGAATTATGTGCAACTGAATTCTCAGCAGGTTAAACGACAGCACTTTAGATCATCATCATTTTAGCCGAAAGACGTCCACTGCTGGACATAGGCCTCCCCCAAGTACCTCCACTTCGAAAGGTTCTGTGTTTCTTTCATTCAACGGGTTCCTGTGGCTTTCACAAGGTCGTCGGTCCACCTTGTGGGAGGCCTTCCAACGCTACATCTTCCGGTACACGGTCGCCACTCCAGAATGTTTCGGCCCCATCGGCCACCTGTTCTGCGAGCAATGTGCCCGCCCTACCCACTGCCATCTAAGTTTGGCAATTCTTCAGGCTATGTCGGTTACCTTGGTTCTCCTGCAAATCTCCTCATTTCTAATTCGATCACGCAGTGAAACTCCAAGCATAGCCCTCTCCATTGCCCTTTGGGTGACTTTTAGCCTTCTAATAAGGTGCATTGTGAGCGACCACGTTTCAGTGCCATATGTCATCACTGGCAACACGCACTGGTCAAAAACTCTCGGCTTGAGACACTGCGGTATGCGGGACGAGGAGATATTGCGTAGCTTCTCGAACGCTGCACAGCCGAGTCGGATTCGACGATTGACCACTTTCTCGAAGGTGGACCTACCTAAATGGACAGACAGTTTGTCCTAGGTAAACATACTCGTCCACGACTTCGAGTGTAGCGTCTCCGATCTTCATGAGAGTGGGTGTTACATGGGCATTTGACATGACCTTCGTTTTTTCCGTGTTCATTTTAAGGCCCACTCTTTCGGGGGCTCTACTGAGGTCCTCCAAAGTCTCAACCATGACTACAAACCGAAGGTGAGTTATGTACTCGCCATTAATATTTATGCTAGCCCCTTTCCAGTCCAGAACCTTGGAAGACATCCTCCAGTGCAGCGGTGAACAGTTTCGGAGGGATAACGTCTCCCTGTGTCACATCTCGCTGCAGAAGGACTGCACTTTAGATGCCTTATTATTTACATAGCTTTTTTACGTTATTAAATTTATGTTGATTTAAGTGAAGTTAAATTGTTTTGTTACTTTTGTTTATGTTATGTTTAATAATTTGACAAGGAGTCTATTTGTCTTTATTTTTGTTCTTCAGAGTTTATCTACTAATAATTTTACTAATGTTACTCGGCACACGAGTTGCGGACTGATTATTTTAATAAGAATAAGTACATATTATAGCAATAACACCATAATTATGGTATTTAATTATGATAGTTTGAATAATTCCTAGTAAAAAAAATATTAAAATATCATTTGCTTTGATTTTTATGTGCTTTTATTTTAATCCATTTATACAAATATAAGAAACATCGTATTAAAAAACTAATATGGGTAGATTTGTTTCTTTTCATGAAAAATCCGTAAAATCCGGATAATCCGGATTGGGACAAAAATCCGTTATTAAAATCCGGATTTTAAAACAGAACGGATTTGCATTCCCTAGCCGGAAGGCAAAGGCGAACGCCTTATTATTTGTCACGCAGGTACAGCAAGTGGATTCGTCCCTGATTGTTTGCTGGCTTTTAAGTCAAAAAAAACTACGGAGTATCATGAGGAGATGAATTACGAAAAATTTAAAGATTGGTTCATAGGTCTATTAAACAATTTAAAAGAGCCTATGACCATAATAATGGACAACGCACCCTACCATTCGGTGCAAGTTAATAAACCCCCAAACCAATCCAACCGCAAAAGCGAGTTGGTGAAGTGGCTGAGTGAAAACGGAGTTACAGCAGATATAAAAATGTTAAAGACGGAGCTTATTGCCTTAGTCCGACGCCATAAGCCACCAACTCCTACCTATGCTCTGGACGAGATGGCAAAAGAAAAAGGCCACCAGGTCCTTCGACTACCACCCTACCATTGCCAGTATAACGCTATTGAGCTGATTTGGGCCCAAATAAAAGGTATGCTTTTAATTTCAATTCCCATTTTGAAGCTTTATAAAAAAATCAGCTTTCCGATCGTAGCATGTACCTAGTTTAAAAACATTACCAGATACTAGATTAGGCTGATTGATGATTATTTGAATACTTTTTTTTATAAGTTCGTTTATTTTTAGGTTACGCCGCAAGAAATAATACTTCGCCGCCATTTACGGCAAATAAGATGTTGGCCCTATTACAAGAGGCCATCAACAATGTTCAACCTGAAGACTGGTCGAAGGTCGTGAATAAAACAAAAAGGGACATTATGTCTGATTGGGATCGTGACATACATATTGACAACATAATTGAGTCATCGTTAATAATATCCGTCACAGATTCAGATGATGAATTGAGTGACAATTCAGATGTTCCTGACTCTGATATGAGTTTAGACGAATAACATGTATTTTTTTTTAGCAACCTTTTAAGCAACCTTACCCTATAAATGTTCTGTTGTATAATTAGACCTTTTAAAAATAAAAATTGACCTACGCACAATATACGTTTTTTATTATAAAAAATATCGACTATCCATCGTAGCAGTACATCCCATCACTAAATACGTCTATGGCGTTACGTTATACGCATAACACTTTGCTTAATTTTTCATTCAATTTGATTTTATTTCTTGATTAGAACATTCTGGTTGGGTTTAATTTAATTTACTACAGTTATTAATTATTTAATATATTACGAATGTGGTACAACTGAAATACTAAGTCATAAATTGTAAATCGCGGCAACTTTCAAGAGTGAAACGAAATGTTACTGAAACTGTCACCCGCACCATGCTACAGCGCAAATAGTGTAGGTGTTTATTTAGATTTTTTTTATCCTAGGTGTGGAGTTATGTATGGCTGTCAATATTACCTATTGTCGCATACTAATTTTATTCTAAGTACATCGTCTTAAGATATAATTATATTATATTTCAAATTATTGTAAAACATTTTTAAATAGTTTTGGAGTTTCTCGCCCATTCTTCTCTACACGAAACTACATTTGGAAGGGGCAACTAGAATATTTTTTTTTTTTAATATTGACATCCAAAAGAGCATTTTATGTGCCTATTTGAAATAAACGATTTGACTTTAATTGCGACGTGCGAGTGACACTAAATTAATTCTAACTGCATCTATACACCTTAGATGTTAGGTTAGAAGTAGAACCAATACGATCTCCTTCTTCACCTTCGATATCTAGGACATCTACCTATTCAATATTTACGAAACAGAACTCATTGACTAACAAAACGGAAATATTTTATTGTTCCTATAAATGCTAGGGCTCCCCGACCAAATAGGATTCAGGTTAGAACTGGACAACCGGCTAGAACAAAGTTCCTTTCGCTGTGTATTAGGTATTAAATAACAGGCACACCGAATAAATAAACAACGTTCGCGATTAACTAAATAAAAAAAAAGGGTTGTGACAAAAAGGGTTGTCAAAATGTTACACTTTTTCGGTGTAGGTATATAATATAGCTCTCATTCGTCAAGTGGGAAGAGTATAACGTGCGATAAGGAAAATCGTTCCAAAAACTTAATAACTACTCAAATAGGTTCAACAACAATGAATATCCTGCTATCCCACAGGTACAATAAACAGGTATCATTCATTCATTGAATTCCAGTAACACTGTATGTAAGTGACCGCTTCCCGTCATGGAAGCTACCTGACTAGCTATAAAAACACAGGTAGGTTTATTTTTGACCCTGTTCGAACAAAATGGCCTGAAGGTAGACTATGAACATTTTGATGACCAAAAATAGGCTCGCCCCCTATTACAAGGGACTTAAACATAACTGGCGAAATATAATTTGTGCTCACTAGTTCCTTTGAAGGAACTACTGGGTGTTCTATTTATAGATGCACCAGAGTAACCTAACAGTAAACTAGCTAGCACTAACCTTACCTGAAACCCTTCGGGCAATACAGGCGTGATGTTATGTACAATATAAATATCGACGATCTTAAAATAAGCCCAATAATGAAAATAATAATAATATGTATATCTCTGGAGCCCTGACCGCCGGTAACTTGGTCCCTGTTCCCGATACCGGTGGGCTACTATTTTTTTTATATTTTTAAAATCATTATATATTTTTTTAATATTCTAATATTTAAAACTAGAATTTATATGTGTTTAGTTAAATAAAGGAAATAATATGTATAAGACATTGATAGCGACACTAAAACTAATTTATTTTCACTGCACATGAATTTAATCGAACAAAATTAATCAACATATTATTATATGCATAGTTTAATTTTTAGACTGTTAAGTTTTTGAATAGTTACTAAATAGCGCATGTTACAAGATATAAGATACTGGGCCCTAAACTGACTGTGTGAAATAATTAAAATAAAGTTATCATCACAGTTCTATAAATAATTCAACACTACATAATGCTTTATTATTATATTTAGAACTCATAACATATTAAATAACAATGATCTAATTAATTCACTTGATAACATAACTCAAAACCTACAGATCACTATAAATAACGCGAAAAATCCTCCTTATCAACAAACTATCAAACATTCAATAACAAAACTTTGACAGACAAGACCGTTATTTAAAAATTCACAGACACAACAAAACACCACGAATTATTAACACAATAAAAATAAAACTCACCGTATCACAGTCCGAGATGAATTCCAATGAATTATTCAGTATATTATTGGCTATCAACACTGTTAAGTTCTCTCTGGTAATCGTGTTTATCGGTGTTGACATTACGTCGTCCATTTTGTAACAGGTTATAAATCTGACGTTTGTGGAAGAGGCGTGCGTGCGCGCCACGTCGAGGTCGGCACAAGACTGCTTGCCACTTTGCCTGTGCCTGTTTGCCGTTGCCAGAGATGCATAGTGTTGCCAGTTTATGAATTGTAATAACTACTAATAAATTTGTGCAAATTAAATAGTTATAGTATATTTTTATTAAAAAGATTGTGACAGTTCGTAAACACTAACTTACCTAACGAGATTTGTTAAAGCTGTAGCTACACTGAATAAAAATGACGTTAAACAACGAACTGACCTACTTACTCTTTAACAATCCAAAAGTGCGCCTGTAGGTAAATGGTTTAATTGAAATAAATGGTTTGAGTTTTAACAAGAGAATTGGTGCATTTGTCCTAAATTCGTATGTATAAATAAAAAACTTGTTAGTTATTGATATAATCGATTTAATGTCCGTATCACACATAACATAATATTGCGTAGTCACTTATTTACTAAAATATAACAAAGTACCTACGCTTGAATTGGTAACTAACGTCTTAATTAATTATGATAAAATAAAATGTACCAAAATCTTTAGATTTCAAAAGAATTAAACTACATAATAATAAAAATACAAACACATTACACAGAGTATACAATTTTGGTAACAACGCCATCTATGATATCTCGGAGTAATCACATTTTACGAGCAAAATCAGCATAAAACACACTACCAGGTTTTGGCTTTTGCAATTTAGTCAATTTTGCTGCTACATTTTTCTGTACATTTTGATAATTATTAGGTTTCATATTTAGGAGTTCTTTTTTTCTAGACTCATTAATCAATATTTCAATGTTATCGACATTTTTTTTTGCAATGAATGTGTGATCTACAGTAAACATGGGACTAGTACCATCTCTCAAATCTTCTGTTTTTGTTTCACTAACATCAACTCTGTCTGTATCTTCATCATCATCATCTAAGAAACTGAAAGTTTTCGGCATATTACTCCAAGTCAATAATTCATCTTTCAAGTATAGCTTTTGGATGTACATTGCTATGTTTTCTACAGAGTTTACAGCTTCAGTGTTTTTGACAAAGTCTTGAAATTCTGCAAGCAAAATTCTTAAGGATTTCGAACGAGTTTTACTATACATTCTGATCATTTGACTGGTTTTGATAATATCTTTAGTTGTTGCACCTTTTTGTATCTTCATATCGTGAAACCCTTCGAGGTTGAAGACACAATTCTCGAGCGAGATCTCTTGTACTTCCTTGATGTTAATTTTGTCGTTCTTGTTGTGTAGATATAGCTTGGGGAAGTGCTCAGTGAGGTAGTGTGATGTTGGTGGAAGGTTTGAGAACAGGTTCAGTTCGTGGGCACGACTCTTCGCACGGTCCTCCGCCGATAACTGGTCCTCCTGGAATTCAAAAGGAAAATGATGTCGTTTATATTTAGATATTATCTAGTTCTGTTTTAGCTGTATCTATGTATCGAGCGCCTGTTTATTTATAAGTTCATATTGATAAATTGCCTCGTTGGTCTAGTGGTTGCAAGCTCGACTACTGAGTATGAGATCCTGGGTTCGATTCCTGGGTCGAGCAGTGTTCCCAATAACACTCCTCGACCCGGGAATCGGAATTCTTCCATCTGGAATTTCTCAGTAGAAGCCCGGAGCCTGGATTTGTGCCCGGTTGATGGCAATAGGCTCGCCTCCTATTCTGGAATGCGGGTGTACTATAAGCCAACCTCTGCCTAACCCTTTGGGGAATAAGTATAGGCGTCATGTTATGTTCTGTTATGACATAGATATGACATAGATTGTTGAGCTCACCATAGACTCGAGCCGATGGAAGTAGTTGCACACGTGTCGGAACTCGTTCTGCTGGCCGCAGTGCAGCCACACGATGAGGGCTCTTCTGATGGTGTCGTTGGTGTATGCTGGCGATGGCGGCTCCAACAGCAAGTGGCAGCAGTCGTTCGGCAGGAGGGAGAAGTGGCCCATCATGGTACTGAATTTTTTTTAAATATATAATTGTGACATTAAAGTTTGTGGATAGAGAGTCAAGATCATAGAATCATCCTCATTTCATATCAGTTGAAAGACGCCCATTGCTAGACACAAGCTTTTGGGAGCAAAATATAACAACCTTCGCCAGGTGGTACAGGGCAGTTGATGTGCAGATCGGTCAAGTTACCTAAGTATTGACATAGTTACACTGCATATGATTCAAAATCGCTTGACACTTTGCATGACATTAGCACTTTTTTTACCCTTGACATTGATTGATAGAGAAGGTGGGGCGTGGTGCATTATGCAGTTATAATAAAACATATTCTATGTATAATATATCTCCACTTATATAAAATTAAAATTAGATTTCCTACGTAACTACTTACTTTTCTGCAGATAATCCTGCAATGTGAAGCAGGGGTTTACCCGGGTTTGTCCTAATTTTGAAGATGTCAAGGGTGCGACCGGGATTTTAAAAGCGTCCGGGTAAGATTTTACGTGTTCAAGTGCGAATTCATCGCACTTAAGTGCCTGTAAAAGTTCAAAGGAACCCCAGTAGCACTTTCTATCTATAAACAATCATACAAAAATGAAAACTGTTTGGAAGACTCGCAACTACTGAACCAAGGCGATAGTTTTAAGTATTTCAAGATCAAAGTAGCTAACATAATTACGATATGTACTAAAAACAAGAAGCAACAATTAGTAGTAACTATTTACAATTTAAAACAACACTACATAAATAGGTATATAAAAGGTTTATTTTTCTTTTACGAAAGTCTACAAAATAAAATAGCCAACGGTCTACAATAAAATGATTTGTTTCTAGACCGAAAATAGTTCAATTTGTAAGCAAATAAACAAAAGGAAAGTTTGACACTAAAAATGGTCACTAAGATCTATTGTAACCGTTCTGAAAAATATTTCAGGTACGGTCATAAAAGTGAATGTTTTTTTCTAGCACTTACAACCGTTATTCCCAAGCGGGAAAGTTGAAAATCGTGTGGCAAGATATTTTGCGAAATTAAATGGCGATCCATCAATTTTTGTTTATAACTTTGGCAAAGTTATGACCTCTTTGTAATGTTCTAGAACAGTAACAATTGGAAGGATTTCAACTGTTCTTAGTAAAGATTAAGTTTATGGATACCGGCCAAATTTTTTTTTGTTGTTTCGGAGTACTGTAAATTTACTTGCTAAGGCTTATACGACTAGGCACACAAAGGGTTCCGTACCATTATACAATATTTAACAATCTATACAAATAAATAATATTGAAGTGTCTATTTGTAAAATTGTAATGTCAAAATAACAGCTTTTTACTAAAAGCATATGAAACTATACAGGGTAAGTACTTATAATAAAAAACAAATTTTGGTAAGTGGGTCGTCTTAGGGGCGGATAGGTATACTCAATCCATTCATTAGCTAGTAAAAACTGTGTCAGTAAATATAATTTTATTTCATTATATACATATAAATTATATTTTTAAATATTAGGATATAAAAAATATATAAAAACATTTAAAACTATATAAAATAGTAGCCCACCGGTATCGGGAACAGGGTCCAAGCTACCGGCGGTCAGGGCTCCAGAGAGAGGAACCTCGTAACAATGCGAGCCGTGTCCAGAAGTACAGCTTTCTGAATCAAGCCCTTGATCCAGCTGCCCAACGACAGCCTCCTTAGGTGTTGGTCGAGGCTCTTGGCTATCAATCCATTTTATTTTATTATTGCAGCAGTAGATTTAAATATTACTCTTAAAACTTAACTTATGAAGATTGAGGATCGTTATAATAATACCAGCTGATTACTGTCCCACTGGAGGGCAAACACCTCTTCTCATACACAGAAGGCATGAGCGTTCTTTTGTATTTTTTTTTTAGCATTGATCAAGAAAGGTTGGCGATTTCAGACTTACGTATATCACACTATCACACTAATAGTTATTATAAAGACGAAAGTTTGTGTGTGTGTGTTTATATGTTTTTTACTTATTCACGCTCAAACAGCTGGACCAATTTTGATAAAAATTTGTATGGAGGTAGCTGACACCCTAGATTAACATATAGGCTACTTTTTATCCCGATATTTCTACGGGATCGAGACTAAGAGGGTGAAACCGCGGGGTGCAGCTAGATAACAATAAGTCCAGGTTTCCTCGCAATGTTTTTCTTTACGATTACTTACTTATTTCTATGATTAAACTTTGTAATTACTTTTATCCACTGAGTATTCAATACTTCAAAACATTTTGAAGGACTTAAATAGGTACCTTCAACAATCTACCTGCACTACAATACTTTGAAGATAAAGGCATTTTTTTCTGATGAAACACACAACGGTTTAAGACATCTTAAAGTTTAGACCATAAAAAATATTTATTACACTATTTCAGTACAGCTGATAAATGTATAACAGACTCACGCCTTTGAAATATCAAAAACGTTTCATAAGATCTTAGAGGATTGTTGGTCAAAAATAACGTCTACTATGACTAGGTACATATTTATGTAGTTCGGAACAATAGCGGACTAGCAGGCTGCCTAGAAAGTTAAACCCATGGGCACGCTCGCTCGATCTACCATAAAACTCATCCATCGCTTACCATGGCGTGATCAAAGTGAAGAGAGCTCCATTCAGCAATTAAAATTAAAGAAACCCTATCTCACTAACTATGTAGGTATATCAATCAATCTGCCTGCCTTTTCTCGTGCCGGGGTCGGCTTCCAGTCTAACCAGATGCAGCTGACTACCAATATTTCACATGCAGCGACTGCATATCTGACCTCCACAGCCCAGTGACTAGGTAACACGGTAACCAGAGAAACCCTGTCTCATTATAGAGAACAAACTACTTACCTGTCTCTTGAATATAACTCGAATCACCTCACTTCAAAACACGTAATTAGTTAACTATGACTATTTTAAGTAAATTAAGTAATTACAATAAGTAATTAGTATAAAATGTCTGTAACGTGGCAGCCGTGCGATCGCAAGCCCTGTCTAAAATGATCACCTACAGATTATCTGACGGATTTATTTATTAGTTTGCAAAATACCCACGGTTTTTTTAAATTTTTTTAAAAATATTCATCTATTGTGGGTGAAATTCTCAAACATTTTGTAGTGTACCCTTAATTTATCTTGATTATAAATTTATAAGAATTCTCGACGGTAGGTCTACAAAGTAGGGTTGATCTGCAAATTAATGATTGCAGCGCGATTTTATTCTCCAGTTTTTTTCATTGTACCTTGGCTTTCCAGATTCTTGTCATTGATGGGTAGTTCAGTGGGGTAATTTCGTAACACAGTAACAATTACGATGCCTTTCATTTTGAAAATTCAACAACATTTATTGCGTTATTTAGGTTGTCGAGCTGACAACTTTTTCAAACATATGAAACAATGGATTAGACATTTCTTTTAAAATCCTTCGGATTGGATTCTTTTGGATTTGATTTACTTACGAGTATCTATTTAAATGAAAAATGATATGGTTTGATCAATATGTTTATTCAATTTTTGTTAAGAGTTAAGTACCTTTTTTCGGACAGTGACCTACTGTCCGAAAAACTCATACAATTTGTTCAAAACTACACAATTAAAACAAAAAACTTAGTGGTCAACTATTGTATTTTCTTAGTGAAAATACTAATATAAAAAGAAAATAAAATTAATAATGCTTTTTTTTTTTGCTTTTGGTACTTACAAATAGAGTAAGATTCAATTTTATGTCTTTTTTTTCTCCACAGCAGTAAGATTTAATTTTGTACTTTTTTTTGTATTTAACCTACTTACCTACTCATTGTAAGATTTTGTATTTTTATATGTTTGATAAACAAACATAAAAAATACAAAGTCTTACAAATAATTCAAATAATTTTGTCAGTTATTAGAAATATGTTTACAATCATTTATCTTATAAATAGAATAATAATACAAAAGATTTTAAAGTATTACACATTTTTTTTGTTACTTTTTTGTTTTTTTCAATCAATAACTTAAACATTTTAAGATTAATAGCACCGCCACCTAGGCAGTGGCTTAGGAACTAACAAGTCTGTGCTTACTTAAGGCTAGTTCACACACGCAGGTTAAGCGTCTTAATGTATTATAGATGTGATTGTAATACAATAAGGTGCCCAGTGGCGGATTTACCAATAGGCTGAGTAGGCTGGAGCCTAGGGTGGCAGATTTTAGGGGCGCTTTGGGGCAAATTTTTTTTTAAATGTCTTACTGAAATTAAAAAGAATAATATTTATATACCTGCTATATTTTTTTGGAAAAAATAAACAAAGTGAATGCTCAAATTCAGGCTTCTACCGTAGATTTTGTCATAGTTGCCGATCTTTACAAAACTCTGCAAGTTTTTCGTAGCTGATGAACGAGAACATTTTAAGTATTTTGAAGAAAAGGCGAAGCAGTACACATATAAAAGACATGGGACTTTATTGTAGAAGACGGTAGGGGCGGCAAAATTTGAATAGCCTGCTGGCGGCAAATGTGTAAATCTGCCACTGAAGGTGCCTAGCCTATACATACCCCACAATTATTGTAATATACATAATATGTTATAGTAGGTTCACAATTATATTCTTATTTTTAATAACTTGTGAGTAGGTATTTAAAAGAATTACAACACGATAAAAGTCGATTATTTTATAATTAGCCATCTTGTTTTAGTAATACTTAATAAAACTTATGTTTTTAATTGCACGTTTTATTTTGGTTTTGTTATTTAAATTGCAATATATTTAACTATCTTTTTTTTTTTTGTTTGGTACTTATAGTTTTTCAGGACTCACAAGTATTAAAAATAAGTAACTTCACTTATAAAACTATACACATACATATAAAACTTTTAAACGGTGATGGGAAAACTGTAATTCACAATACTTGACTATACATTACGTATTACAAGGCCACTCTTGTCAATCACTTTATAAAAACAACGCAATGTACTCCCTAATTCATTTTTAACATTAACCATCGACATGCGAACTCGGTCTTAGGAATTGCTCGATTCCCGCTAAAGTACTTGAAGAAGGCCTCGACAGAATTATTGCCATCCCTCTCTGGCTCATAGGAAAGGATTCGTTCCCTCGCTGTCGTCTCTTGTTGCTTTTCGTCACTCCATATTGACTTCGGGAAAGGGGGCCATGAATAATCGACGTGATCCAGCACTTTTCTCGGTACGGGGAAACTAACACTCGAAGTTGATTGGGTTACGTGAGGTATAGAAGCCCTTATCCAATTATTGAGAGAGATTATCGAGACTTTTTCTGAAGCTGCTTTTGCGCGTCCATTGCTGGTAATGTTCTTGGGCCATCGCGGTGTTGGTAGGGTGTTTGCTGGCGGAGCGACATTGTAGTAAATGTCATTGTATGCTCGGTCGTAAGGAAAGACGCTGTCACTGCTAGTTGTGGATACGGTTTCGCTTCGGAGGGAGGATTTCTTTGAACAGGTACATTTGAGGCGGTTGCAGGCTAAGCAGTCGTGGAACTTGTATTCATCTAGCAGGTCGACCAGGTCCCGCCGAATGGTTTGTAAGTTTAACTCCTGTTGGCAAAAAAAAAATATATTAGGTTTGTTGTAGATAAAAAAAAGTTTATACAGGGTGGGCAAATATTTAATTTTCATATGTAGCTAACCACTCAAAAATGTATCGAAAAACTTTTATTTCTGCTGTACAAATACAATATTTAGGGCTGATTTTACAATAGAAAACTTTTATCTGAAAAAAAAAAAAAATGGCAGTTTGACAGCTTTTGTGCAGAAAATATGTCAAACTGTCATATTTATCTTTCAGATAAAAGTTAATTTGTTGACTATTGAAAAATCAGCCCGTATTTTATTAAGGCACTAGTATTTCTGGCAAACTAAGGCTGGTAACATACATAAGGATAGTTTATGTAATACGTTTATAAGGTTCTACTGTTCTTTTTCAAACTCATTACGAGATCTCAAAGAACCACAAGAAGTTTAGCGTATAGACTTTAATCAGCTAACTTATTGCGATGTTTTTGTGTGGTAAGTAAAATAAATACCAACATAGGTCTTACAAAATGAACTGATAGTTTTCTCGGGGATTATTTATGTTACAAACTTAAAAAATCAACACAAAAAAAAATGCATGCACCAATATAGTCCATAAATCTTGCGATACGAATCGTGTGGATTAATTATATAATGGAAAATAATAGACTATGATTAAAAATAAAAAAAAATAATTGCCAATTTCAGAAACACTAGAAATAGGTAAACATCTGTTCCACACAATTATTCACAACAACATTTTTTTTTTTAATTAAACGATTGTTAATTTATATTAAAAAAAAAAATGTTATCTACTTACCAACTGAAACGCCACGTCCTCGTAATAATAACGTTGAGATTTCGTCATTTTAATCAAAAAACACAGAACACTAAATACTTAGTTTATACACTGCACATCTGTCACACTCGGAAATCAAATTAAAAAGTAAAAAAAATTAAATAAAGTACAAATTTCGGAAGTAAAAACATCTTTTTCCTTCAAAATCGTCCCTCAGTCCCCTTTATCGACCACCGGGTAACTGAGATCGATTTTTATTTTGCCAATGGTTTTATGCGCTCGCAAATCCCCTAATGACTCCCACTTCGATTGTTTCCGTCAATGTTCGACAATTAACCCATCGCCCTGACGGACGCTTACGAAACATGCTACTAAGAAAGAGGGATTATGTCAAAGTAGTTTATTACTTTCGTCGTTATTAACTTGGCTTTGTTAATGAGGGCGATTTGTAAAAATATTTCCAAGTAATGTGCTGATTAGTGATTAGTATTTCTTGTAATTAGATTATTACTCGTGAGATTAAACTTGTTGGTGTCAATGTTTGAGACAACACAAGATTTCACATTCCTTCTTTTCTTTTTTTTTTTTTTCGTTTACTAAGTATGGCGTTTATTTTAACTCTTTATCAGCTTACAAAGTCTGGCTTCTTGACACAAGATAATATAAAAAATAGCAACACCCTATACATTATATCGCACGCCTCTCGTAGCATAATAAGCATAATCAACCTATAACGCTCCCACCTGGGATACAGGCCTCCTCTCTGTGAGAGGGAGTGGGCCGTACTCCACCACATGGGCTCAGTGTGGGTTGGTAGATGTCATGTCACATTTTTTACATTATTTCCTTAAGGGGCTTACAGGACCTAAACGCAAAACTTAGAAACAATAAAAGTATACGATTGACTACAGTAAACAAAATCAGAAAAATATACCTATGATATTCTTCAGGATAGGTACCTACATGCTAGGTAGATAATGTGTTGAAAACATAATACAACTAATTTGATACGATAGAAAAAAATTATAAAGATACCTCTAAAAACTTTCTTTTTACAATAAAAACCATACTAATATACAATCATTATGATTTTTTGTCAGATTATTCTACAAGCAACATACAAAAGCAATAACATTTTAATTTTTTAGTCCAAACTACAGATTTTTTGTAAATAGATAATTGCTTCATATTTTGCATTAAATTACCAGTGTTGTGTTATCGCGCTTCTCTTTCTTTTCTATGCAGTGCGAAAATGCGGTCACTTTAGGTCATGTAGTCCCCTTAAAACTCTATTGGTACACGCGGCGCACGCCAGTAGATCTCCCATGCCCAGTCTTTGAGTCACTTTTATCGGTGGTTTATCTATTCATCAGTGCTATTGGTTCGATAACTTGCGAAGTGCGTTTCCGAACACTGGAATGTAAGATAAACCATCATCCATTATGTTATTTTACAAAAGAATGGATTTATAAACCACTAACGATTGGAAAGACAAATTGTCTTTTAACATAATATAAAACGGCAAAGCAAAAATAATATCACACGAAACAAAAACAATAAAGTGAAGTTGACGTTTCCTTTAAAAAAAAACGGTCAAGTGCGAGTCAGACTCGCGCACCGACGGTCCCGTACAAATTTGTAGGTATGTTACTACACATTTACGGTTTTCGAATTTTTTCCTTTACTTGTGCTACATGACATTGCTTCTTGCTAAATTTCATGATTCTAGGTCAACGAGAAGTACCCCATAAATCTTGATTCCCTTGAGTGTCGAAATATACATTTTTTGCGGCATAAACGGCCGACTTTTTACGTTAACTTATAAGATCGAT
Organism: Amphipoea lucens; assembly: GCA_947508005.1. Classification (NCBI taxonomy): domain Eukaryota; kingdom Metazoa; phylum Arthropoda; class Insecta; order Lepidoptera; family Noctuidae; genus Amphipoea; species Amphipoea lucens. Next base: position 18,712,200 of record OX382377.1, on the reverse strand, counting down.
TTTTTCACATATTCAAGGGACTGTAGACTGAGTACATGGTTTCAATTTAAATTCGATACCTCCACGCGTGCCCAAGATAAAGGGTCTTGACAGACAGACAGACAGACAGGCGGACAACAAAGTGATCCTGTAAGGGATCCGTTTTTTCCTTTTGAGGTACGGAACCCTAAAAATGACAATGATGTCGTTCATACATTACCGACTTACCTAGATATCATAATTTTGTAGCTAAAACAGTGTTAAGCCACATATTCGCCCTCAACAAAACCTTAATGAATTAAACACCTAAACCCTCGTCATGAATCAGTCCGTTCATTGGAGAAAACCGTATGAAAATCCATTCGGTAGTTTTTGATTTTATCGCGTTCAGACAGACAGACGCGGCTGGGAGACTTTAATTTATTATAATAATTACTCGTATGTAGTGATATTACCTGTTGCTGGATATGTTTTTCATTTTCTCTTCCTTATCTTATTATTATTTTGCATGCAATTGATACACGATGTTGTATAGCTAAACATGTGGACTATATTATATTACCAAACTGTAACACCTTTATACCATGTTTAAGACTTATCTTATCTGGCTTAGAAAATAAATCAAGTATTCAAGAGCTTTTATTCTGAATTCTTACCGTTTTTTTTTTTTAAATTTAAGGGCATGTGTAAGCTCGTTTCTCGATCTTATCGGGTGTATAAGTGGGTCGAGAGATTTGTAAACTACGAAGTTTAAGCAGCGGAGGCCTTAATTATAATAAAAACAATGCAGACTACAGACAAATGTATAATGAGTTTATTTGCTCAATACTTAGGGCAAGATTCATAGACCTGCACCAAAACTGAACCAAGCTATTTATACGAATGTAAACATTATTATATACTTATGAAATGCTTGGTTTAGTATAAGTGCGGTTCTGTGAATCTCGCCCTAACACTAGCTGCTACAACACCGGAGCAGTAGAGCTGAAACAATTTGTAAAGTGATGTACCTGCCTGGGTTCGAAACCACGACCTGCAACTTGTAAGTGTCGGGACCGTTACCACGGGGCCACCATTGCTCCTCATTCGGTAATAACACCACAATAACACTTTGCCCGACCTGGGGATAGAACCTGAGTCCTCGTGACCAACAGTCGCATTTGCGACCACTAAACTGACAATACAGTCCTACCCATTTATGGGTTTTAAATGACCAGGAACATTTCCATAAGTACAGACACAAACTTACTGTCTACCTAGCAACGACGAATAATCTTCAAAGACAGCATTTAATTTGCAACGTGAACTACTTAACACCTTTAATCCTTAAAAACAGTAACTAGAACCAAACAATTGCTTGTAAAAGATAACAATTCTGTGAAAGTCGAAGTTGTAAAATAACGGGAACGATCATCAAAGTCGCCGACTGGTAATTTTGCCAAGTTAAGACAAAGATTGGTTAGGTGATCCTTGCCTGCTGTGCACATGTTTTACTAATATTATTTGACCTTCGTTGATTTAGAAAGCAGGCGGCAGAAGCAAAGAAATCTATTCTAACATTATAAAGAGGTAGTTACCTGTACTAGAGGTAGTTACATACGAGTACAAACAAAGTTTTGTTTGTACTCGTATGTAGGGGGTAATCTCTGGAACTACCAAATAAAAAAGTATTTGAAAAACGCTTTTTGCGCTTGATAGCCTAATTTTTGAGGAAGGGCATAGGCTATATAACATCTCGTGTACAACCACCCCTTAATAAAGGTTGCGGCTGTACATGAATATACGGTAAATTGAAAGAACCTAAACTAAGATCTATGAGCCCTACAGTCCCTACGGCCCTAAGTCCTATAAGCCCTACAGCCCTAACCTACCATATAATTTGTAATAAATAAATATATAAATAAGTACAGGATGCCTGCACCAAGAGACCTAAGGTAACAGACGGATAGTGGTTAGGAATTACAGGTGAGGGTGAAGGGTAAACTCACTGCCAGTCCAGCAGACTCACAGGACTGATCAGAGATGGCTAAAGGTGTCTTGGCCACAGTGAGGGGTAATGAGACAAGAATAAATTCTAATCTGATTTATTTTACAAATATTACATCTTATATACTACTTTTTCTTAACACACACAAATGTACAAATATCTTAGTATTCTATGCGTGTAATATGCAACTATGACAATATTTGAAGTAGGCCGCGCGTCCACCGACGAAGTGCTGAATCAATGGTCAAAGGTAGCATTGAACATCTCGCTATTACTCTTAGGAGCCAAGCAAAAAGAATAAAAGTCAGAAAGAACGCTAATCGAAAACGAAGTGACAGCGCGTTGATTAATATTTTGGTTCTTTTCTCTTCACTGGAACTAATTTGGGTAAAAAAAACAGCTACAGACACTCTCGCCTATTTACCTGTGGTATCATCACTACGAATGAAAGTACGAAGTCCCCTGCCGCGTTTGTCTGTCTGTTTGAACGCGATGAACTCAAAAACTGCCAAGTGGATTTTCATACGGGTTTCACCAATAGACGGAGTGAATTTTGAGGAAGGTTATATGCTATCTAACATTACGTTACGACCCTTGGGAGCCGAGCGAAAAAGAAAACAATTTGGAAAGAACGCTGAGCGAAAACGAAGTAATCGGGCGGGACATGCGTACTGCTGGCTGGGTGAGCGTGAGCGAGAGAGCGCGAGCTTGTGACGTCATAGTAGGTAGTCAAAAAGTGGCACGCTTAGTTTTCATACAGTTCGTGATACTTGCATTATCTAGGTCTATCTATATCTGTGAGGGCGATCCTATTGCAATCAACCAAGTACAAATTCCAGACTCCTGGCTTTTACTGAGAAATTCCTGACGCAAAATCCCAATACCCATTTTTATTTTAAGGAACTCAATTTAGTCGATTTTAAAAAGACACACAATCCATCATTGTCTAAATTTGTATACCTCAAGCCTCAGTAGTATTTATAGGCAGCCTCAAAAAATTTTATACATCGACAAGAATTCATTGAATTGTCTATCATTTTTGCTCTATAATATTGTATCATTGTGAAGCCACAAAATATATGTACACATGTCATGGGGTACTTATTTAATTGTAGCTATAAGCCGACCGCTTAACTGAGACGTTGCCTGAGGTAGCTGCGCGGTGCGGGAGGGGAGATAGTCGTCACAAGTTGACGAAATCACTGAGCTCTCGCATCACGTCACCATACCCCTCCCGCACTGCACTGCTACCTCAGGCAACGTCTCAGTTAACCTCTCAAGTGTCAAGTGTACATAAGAGAAGGTGCTTGAAACTTCAACGGTACACCAAGTGTACACAACAGTGTCATTGTTCTATTGTCATTGTCATTGTCAAAACAATGCTTTTACTGCGCCCATTCAACTAGTGCTGTCAACACCGTATCGGATTGCGAAGCTATGCAAAATGATATAAATGCTATACATGAATGGGGGGTTCAGAATAAAATGGAGTTCAATTCATCCAAATGCTATGTAATGACCTTTGGTCGAATGCGACACCCAATTAATTTCGAATACAAAATAAATGGAACTAAAATTACTAGATCAACCAACATGAAGGACTTGGGTGTCACATTTGACCAAAAGCTTACTTTCCACGATCATATTTCTACAGTTGCCAAAGAATCTTTTAAAAGGCTAGGGTTTGTTCTCCGGAATGCCCGTGATTTTCGCAACGAGCATGTAATAAGGCTCTTATACGGCACACTTGTACGAACCAAGCTAGAAGCTAGTTCTTCTGTATGGAATCCGCACGAAGCAAAGTATGCACTTCTTCTTGAAAAAGTGCAAAAAGCATTCCTGCGTTTTCTTTACAAAAGAACTCTCGGTTGCTATCCCTACCTCTATCCTACCAAGTTTCTCTTAGGATGTCTGGGATATCATATGCTGGAGACCAGAAGGGCATGTAACCAGGTAGGCGTTATGCTCAAAATATGCAAGGGTATGACGGATGCTTCTGACATCCTTAATGAGCTGATTCGACTTTATATACCGAACAATTATCTCTGTGGCAGAAAACATCGACTGCTAGCCGTGCCTTCGTGTCGGACTGTGGCCCGTGCTGCGTCCCCCGTACCTCGCGTATTGACCGCACTAAATAAGCTCGTGGAGGCCAACCCGGACTGCGATCTTTTCGATAATAAATTCGCCAATTTAATGGTTATGTGCCTCAATTATTGTGAAAATAATAGAATTTAATTGTTGTTATTAGTTTGTTTTATGTTAGTACTTATTAATACTTTGATTTATGTAATTGGTTTCATAAGCCGTGTAAATCAAATCAAATAAATAAATAAATAAAAATAAACTACTCCGACGCGTGGGCTGTTTCGACAGGTAGGCGGGCAAACGTGCGAGAGGTTAAGCGGTCGGCCTATAGACATTGGTATTATGGAACATAAATTGTTGTATACATTGTTGTATACATACTAGATTGACCTGCACCCTAATTGCTTAACACACTATCAATCACAATCTGCATCATTTTGAAGGCTATTATTGCTGATCCATTGCTTCATATGTTCGAAAAATGTATCTGTTTAGCAACGTAAATAACGCAATGGATGCTGTTGAACTGTCAAAATGAAAGCCATTGCTAGGTGGGTACTGTCAGTGAGTTATCACTAACAAGTGAGTTACGCAATTACCCCGCTAGCCGTACCTACGGTGAGAAAGCCAAGAGAATAAAATTAATAAACATGTTCATTGTAAAGCTATCTTCAATTGAAATAATACAGCTTCCTTCACCAGCGGCTCGCGTGGTTCACATTCCATGCGATGCGTCCCGTGACACGCGCCGGGATATTCTGGAGAATGCCATTATCTATATCTATGCTTATTTAACAAGATATTTCACTTACTATTTAGGATTCACGTATACTGCAATTCTTAATCTCAGAAAATTTACGTCCATTGCCACTTACTCTCTAATCTACTTTAGGTTTGTGTATTCTAAAGTTGATGAGTGACCATTTTTAATCAAATTGTCCTAAATCAATTTTGGTTCTAATAGAATTTGAACGTTGTTTTGTTTGAGATTGAGTTTATTGTTCCAAAACTTGATATTTACCTGAGATTATCAGTCTAAAACAGTTGAGGAAACAAAAACACGAAACCGGAATTGGGGAATACTTCCATTTTCTGTATGCCTTGCGAATAATAGTACCACGTGGGAATTGAGCTTACGAGTACGACCCATAGCGCCGGTTCCCTGAACCAACCGATATCAGTATTACGTTTGTGGCAAAAAATATTATTACTTCTGAAATACAGGTAGATAATCTAACCTAGCTCAGGAGACGGTTTATTTTTTTTGTAACCCAGTTTATGCCAAACAAAAAATTGTATAAAAACTATTTCAATGGATACCTGGTCATCTTAAACACAATATACAAGCTGTGCTCCCAATAAGGTTGCGGTTGGGCAGTGGTGGCCCATTGGTAACGGCCCCGACTTACTAGTTGTAAGTCATGGGTTCGAACCCAGGCAGGCGTTTTACTTTGTGTAAATAACTTCATCACCACTGCTTTCAAAACGGTGAAGGTAAACATCTTAAAGAAACCGGCATGTCCTAAAACCAATAAAAGATATTTGACATCTACCAACCCGCACTGGGCCCACGTGGTAGATTACAGCCCACTACCTCTCGAAGAGAGGCGGCCTGGATCCCAGCAGTGGGAACATTATAGGCTGATTATGAAGGTTGTTTGAGGCTTTCTGCACCTGCAGCAGTCACCTAAAATTACTTTCTAAAATTTTAAATTGGGATGTAGGTAAGCGATGATGATCATCATCATCTGCCGAGCCTTTACCCAACTATGTTGGGGTCAGCTTCCAGTCTGACCGGATACAGCTGAATACCAGTATTTTACATGGAGCGACTGCCTATCTGACCTCTACAACCAGGCCGGACGATGATGATGATGATGTCAAATTCCTATACTCAAACCCAATACTATGTACTCAATAGCATCATTGGTCGCCAAATGTCCACTGCAGATCATCGACGGGGTAATTGCGTAACACATTAACTTTCATTTTGACAGTTCAACAACATTCATTGCGCTATTTACGTTGTTGAGCAGACAACTTCTTCGAGCATATGAAGCAATGGATTAGCAATATCTTTCAAAAGATTCAGATTGAGATTGATAGTGTGTTACGCAGGTTGCAGGAGGCCTACGATCATAGTCCCCTTCAATCTGACCTATCTCCTCGTATGACGGTATTCGGGATGACTGACTGCTGTAATGAAGCCACCGCAACTTGTCTGTTCAATGCGGTGTACGGACAGCACATCGCATTGAACAGACAAGTTGCGTTTGTCTCAATTCCTGCTGTAGTGTTGTAACAAATAAACATGTCGATACTTTTGGCTACACTTTTACATTTGTTTAGGATAATAATATGCCTGGTAAGACCTTACACGCAAATATTTTTGAGGAAGGAAATATCAGCAGCAAACCGGAGTTCTGATTAATAAAGAAGAGAAATGGTAGTAGATTCACTTGACAATAAGGGGAACTTCAAATTATCGAAGGCTAATAAAGATGGGTCTATAATATTTGACATCATAACAAAAATTCTGATGATCATAATTATAACCTAATTTCATTTAGTATACTTACTTTTGTATAATATAACGATGAAATTAAATAATGAATTATAGATTAATTTCGTTTTAACTAATTTTATATGGTATAATGGACATTTTCTACAATGCACATTTTAACTAATGTTCATTTAGATACCTACATCAAAAAAAATGCCTCTTCGGTAAATACAAAAATGTCTTGTGCATTATTAACTTAATCGCTCCGGCCCAGCGCGTACCACTAATGGCACATTACAAGAGAAAATCAATTGTGTCTCATTAGCCGGCCTTAATTATAATTAATATATTTTCGAATTGGGTTGCGCGAAACGTAAGTTCATGTTGATGTTTTACTAATACCGACTACATGAATCATCTTACCGTGATAATTGGCATTGAAAATGGATCTTAATAGCATAGTAACCAGTAACTTTTAAAACTTACGATTTTTATTTACTCAGTAATTTTTTTGATCTTTTACAGGTAAGTTCGTGATTATGGAAGTCTCCGAGCAAACGTAACGTACTTTCTTCCTCATTTCACTTAGTTTAAGGCTGTTACGCAAATTCAAGTCTCCGATTTCAATATTTTTAGAAATCTAATTAAATTCATGGAATTGCTAGTAATATTTTACTTTGATGTTTTCCTCAACTAACACTAATTAATTTATGAAATAAAAACCACGAGGCGTTTGCAATAATTAACAATAACCTAGGTAAGCAAAAACCAAAAACATCTGAATACCTACATAACACTCATCACACCGCTTCTAATGGACATAATTATTCCTAATCTAATTATTCATCGGGTATTAGGTAGCCCAAAAAATCTATGTTTAGACAAATAAGTCTTCCTTTGGGCAAATAGCCCCACAAAGACACTACTACCGACCCATTACTCCAACACTACATTCAATAAACGCCATTATCCTTCCATTTAACTGAAAAGCACATCACGGATCGATATCTCATATAGCCAGCATTGTCTCTCAACACTGCGAAGAATGCCATCTTAATATGCGAGCGGCAAATATCGAGCGCCGCACTTCACTATGCGAGGAATGCCTCTGACGCGTAGGAACGTGACCGGATTATCGATACCGATATTGCGATGGAATATTTTATAAATTGGAAAAAATTTCGAGGTGTCTGTTGGTTTTATAAGTGGTGCGTGTTGATGGAGACGTCACGATCATTTTTTGGATGTTTGTGAGTCGGAAGAAAAATAAATATATTTGCTTTACTATATAGTTGTATTGCAAATTAGTTTAATCATGATGTTTAAGAAAATAATCATTGTATTTCTATTCAAATAACAATTGGTATTATTAAGACAAAGAACACAAAACTAACCTTAAATAGAAAGAACATAATAAAATAAGTAATTTGTTTTACCTAACAAGCATACCTGTACTCGTAATTAATAAAAAAAACTTATTTACCTACTCCATACCAATAACAAAGTTAGTCATAAGAATTGCCGCTATCGTTATTTAAAAAGAGGCTGCGAAGTTTTTTGACAGTCGAAGCCTACTATACTCGTAGTGTAACAGAATTCTTGAGTGATAAAAAAAATTTAAACTTAGACTGTTTGCAATAATGTATTTTTTGGTTTTGTGTTGTCTCTGGTTCTGTTTGTATGTTAAAGTTTAGTATTTAGTTATAGTCTAGTGAATTAGTTCTTTTTTTGTAATTTTTGTATGCCTACTGGTAAAATATGGCTGCACCTATTTCCCTATAACACCATGTACTGTACCCATATTTGCAAAATAAAATATCTTTTATATTTTAAAACATTACTTCCTGCACTACCGTGTAATTCCTTCTTCCACTATTTTGCAAAAGACACGCCACTCATCGACTATGAGCGATTATTAAGGCTCATTTACATTTGTACATATTGCAGCTGCGTGCGAAGTGCGAATACCGCATTTCAATTTAACCTCGTAGGTATTCATAGGCTCAAATGTTAACCTCCTCGTTAGTTGCAAATGACATTTGTGAGTTGTGTAGTCTATAGTGATATTACGCTTTCACTATTCCAAAAACTATTACCTAATATTCCTGGTAGAAAAACAGGAGTGTTAATATGTTATTTTTATGTTATAATATACAAATATTTTATCAGGAAACTGGTAAGATAACATTCATAATATTAATCAGTAGATACTCGACTTCGATATCTGAATAAACAAGAAACAACAATGTGGTAGTAACGAAAAAAAATATTGACGAGAGTATCAAATACAGGAAAGAATGCATCTCACCTTACACCCTTTAACCCAACCCCAGTTGATATTCTTACGGCATGCTCTTCCGGTATTCGTCCCCGTTCCGACCCGTCCCGAGCCGCTCCAATCCGTCACGACACCGCAAATTCCTTGACACGTTATGAGCCATAAAGTGCTGTGTTATAAACCCCTTTTTATATGTAATCATGTAATGGATTGCACAGTGATAATATTTAATAGGTGAAAGGTGAGGGCGAAGTGTGCAGGATCTAGGTAGATTGGTCAGGATTATGTCATGTTGAGGAACGCATGATGAATGAATAATGGTTGTTAAATATTATTTATTTGTGGATTTTATGAAGTTGTCATAACTAATTATGTAATATTCCTGTGTTGTAGGGTTTATCCAGATAAACAATGCAAGTTTAAAGGTTAGGTAATTTTTTTTTAAGATTCAAGCTTGAGAACTTAGCCGATTTTAATTTATATCATCGTTAATGTATTTTTTTCATGAACATGTTAGGCATAAAATATAATTATTATTTTGTACTTTCAACTATTAAATAATAAAAAGCAAAGAAACCAAGGAACCAAGTAACTGCTAAACTATAAAAATATATATTTTCTACTACAATATTTTACAATACGGCTTGCTAAACAAAATCTTATGCCGATACAGTAATAGTGCAATGTTGCAAAATATTTACCATCGACATCTTAAAGATCGACGTCAGCCCATCACTATCCATAACGAGGGGGCGTGGCTAGACGTGTCGTTACCATGACAACTAGTGCGACTCACCCGCGTTCTGGAAGCATACGGGAAAAAGAATTTGAGGCGGGCGCGGATGGTTTTTTGAAGAAGGCATATTTGTAATGTGATGGTATGCGGAGCAAACCGAAGCATGTTTTTGCATTTTATATCGATTGAAAATCTTGTAAAATAGTTCAATAGCCTGGGGAAGAAGAATTCACGCCTAGGTTTTGCTAACTGATGAAGTCTGAAACACCGAACATATTTTAATACGATTTTTTCATAGGTTACCATGCAGTTTGGAATTCTGAATTCAATTATTTTACCTTTGTCATTTTTCATTTTTAAAAGTAGTGTTCTAATTGAAATAAATTGTGTAAGTTTGATCGTATTAGCGAGAAATTTGATATTCCAGTGCCTACAAATCATTGTTGTTGTTGCGAGGAGGAACCACGTGTTAAAATTTTTATTCCTGAATACAAATTTTCTTATATTTTAGAAATAGGTTATTGATGATGTAACAAGATAAAGAGCACATTTCCTCAATATCACATTTCAACTATTTCACATTTAAAAAAAACTTGTTAAAAATTCGAGATGTGTCGTGAGACACCTGGTTGGTACGAAGTTCCTTTCGTGTGTATAAAACTAAATAACAAGCTCAGTAAAATAAAGTAACAAATATTGAGAGTAACTAAAGAAATAAAGACCAGCTGAGGCGCATCTCGCACGTCCATACTGCAGTCTTTCTATTCTGTAAAAAGATTATCGTGAAAACTCAGGTGAAGTGAGCTTCAAGTGAGCTGTCAATAGTGCCAATCCTAAACATCAGGTAGAATGACAGCTCACATCAAGCCCACTTCACCTAAGATATCACGGTGAGAATGCTACAGAATAGATCGGAAGTAATATACCTATACATAGACATACGCTTGTAAACTGTAAACACACATACTATAGCAAAAGGTCGTGTCAAAGTCATGACGTTTATTACAAATAGGCACATAAAATGCACTTTTGAACGATTTAAATGTTATACTCGTTATTCATGACGGTCTAAATGTTAAACTCTTTTTGGTCTAGTTCTCATTCACCAAGTGTGCAGAGTATACCGTGCGGCAAGAAACATCGTTCCAATAACAAATAATGAACACGCGCGCCCATCCCAACTACTTGCCCGTATGTTCTCCTATAAAGACATACCGTGGTACAACCGCCTGTATTAGATCCCGACACAATGTTTCACACTTATTTTATTTTCTCCACGCGTCGGTATGGAAAACTATCGCTTTATATTTATTTCTTTTCTTTTGCAAATGTCAAAGATATAGTAAAGGTGTAAAAAGAAAGGTTTCTTTTTTGCTCATTAGTGATATCTCGATATGTCGAAAATCATTTTTCATATTTTAGAGGTGTTTTTTGCAACAAAAGTTTTTCGATTATTCAGTTGCTTGTAGTTGTCTTTCATGTTTTTCTTGTGATTTTGGCGCTGTAAATGTGAAAATCGTACATAAAAGAATCATGTATATTTTATCCCGTATTTTTTTATATCATCTGCGTCATCCGCCTAGACTTTTCCCAACTATGTTAGGGTCGGTTTCCAGTATAACCGGATGCAGCTGAATACCAGTATGTTACAAGGAGCGACTGCCTATCTGACCTCCACAACCCAGTAACTGGGTAATACGATACCCTTTGATAAGACTGGTTGTCATTTTCGGGCTTCTGACGACTCGTAACGACTGTCAAAGATCCACGAATGACAGCCGGGACCAACGGCTTAACGTGCTCATCGAGGCATCGAGGGGTCTTGTTATGTAAAGACAGTCACCCATCCACGAACCAACCGCGGAAAGCGTAGCCTAACCTGATCGACCGACCCTGCGGCTGATATTACTTAGCCACAAGCCCCTCAATGCGAAAGTAACTCTGGCTATCTGTGTGTTACGTTTTCATGCCTTAACGGCTGATCGGATTTCGATGAAATTTGGCACACAGGTAGACCGTGACCTGCCTGGGCTAGGACATAGGATACTTTATCCCTGTAGGATGCTCTTTTGGGATAACGCGTTTCCGAACTCCACGCGGGCGAAGCCGCGGACAAAAGCTAGTATTTTATATTTTCTTCAAATAACTTTTTTCGGATAATAGGACAGATTAAAATGTCAACTTAAATGAAGTTTTTGAACAATCCTAAAAAATCTCTAAAGTAATAATGAATATAAAAGTCTAAACTTTTTAATAATCCCTTGACTTTATTAAGTTAATCCTTTAAAAATCCTCTAGTCCTATAAAGCTTCTTGAATTTTTTTTTAATATTGCTTCTGATAAGAATATTTCAGTAAGTACCCAACGGATGGACGGACTAACGGCCGAACCCAACAACCTATTTTCAGTTAAAGACAGATCGCTATTGATTTTAGACAGAATAATCACAACTGTCAATATATTATAATCATACAGATCGCTACTGACATAGATTATTGGGACGTTAAAACCAGAGATAGATAGGTTTTTCTACCTCTAGTATGCCAAAACTGGTGATAGATAGATAATTGGGTTCGGCCGTAAGTCAAGAACTAAAACGAATTATTGTAGCTTCTTAGTTACTAACACTTTGACAAAAAACAGAACTATACATACACGTGCACCGATCACGCCATCGACAAGTTCGTCACTCGACTTCTCCCACCGACTTGTTTTGTTACCAGTATAAAAAGAACGAGCAGCAAAGCGGCGAGGAGGTTCCCATCAAGCTTAAATAATATTAATCTGATCCAGCCTGTCCCACCTTGCTGCCCTCCCCCAGCGACGCCCTAAGCCGAGGTTCGTACCCCAAAGAGGGTGCCCTTAGCGTGTAGTCGCTTAGTATACTAGTTATACGCCCCTGGCTGGAGGCTTTGAGTTTACTTAAGGCAACCACAGGATAGTCCTGTTAAGTAGTCACGACCTCTCAAGGTCAACTACGAGATGCCATATAGGAAAAAAAAAAGCGGCGAGGAGACTGGACCATTGGACATCATATGGACAACATGTGCTCAGAAACTGGCTCGCGTTCCGTATCTGGTTGTATCGTGTACCTATAGTGTGTGATTAAATTTTACGTAAAATTATAATCTGATTTGAACTGCAAACCGTTTTTCTATTGCGCAATAACCAACACTACCCACTGAATGCCCATAATAACGAGACGCATTATACCTTTTCCGATACATACTATAGCACAATTTAAATTTGTCTCTCATCAGTTAGTCATGCACGAGGTTGTGAATTCGAATCCGTGCTTATACCAATGTCACTGTTTCAATTCATATATACTTTCTGAGTATATCTTGGAAATTGTGACATCGTGGGGAAACCTGGTCTTATAGTCGATATGAGTCCGAAGTCGTCAACCCGTCTTGAGCAAGGATAGTGATCAATACTCGTGTCTTCTGTGTATGAGAAGAGGCCTCTCCCCTGCAGCGGGGCAGTAATATTATTTTATTATTATTATGAGCCTGTTATGTCCCACTGCAGGGCAAAGGCCTCCCTTCCGTCTTTCCATATTCTCCTGTCTATTGCTACATCTGGCCAATCCTTTAGATAGGCGTCCAATTCGTCACGCCATCTCTTCCTGAGCCTACCGCGTCGCCGATTCCTGTTATTCGGAACCCAGTCAGTGGCTACTTTTGCCCAATTTTCTTGCGACATGCGGCAGATGGGGCAGTAATAGGCTGCCACTATTATATTAAAGTCTATCTTCAGAAGAGCATCCATATTTTACAGCTTCCATATTGAACTATTTACCTAACTAACCTAACTTACCTAGTTGAGTGTATAGATGTTGTGCCACAGTCAACCAGTGTGTACCCCATATATCTCCTAAAAGCACCTAAATCCGCCAAATAAAATACAGTTGAATTGAAATTTAATGCATAAAAACATGTCACCGTATTTACAAAGATATATTCTTTTCTGATCCGCACCGATATAAAAATTTATACGTGGACAATCCTTAGGTCATAAACAGAGATTATTTCGGATACCCGTGGATATAACTCACGGTTTGCGAGCGATAAGGTCGGATACTAAGCGGATATGGGTCGGATACGCGGATATCGCAACTGTGAATAGTGCGACAAGATTTGTAAGGCAATTGTTCGACGTTCAAATAGTTGTTTGTATGTATTTTTTCGCTATAGTGTCTTTAGTGTTGTGTGAGAAAGAAAATAGTTATTTTTTATCAATTATGTGTCAATGAATGAAAATGGGCTAGAATAGCCCAGTTTTGTTCGATTTGTTTAGAAGTTTTTTTTTTCTTGGCAACACTACAACAGAAAAAATACAATTTAGAGATACCCTCGGTCTCAAACTAGGCAGAACCTGTATTTTAGGCACCATTAGATAAAACGATCTACTATGATTGCTATTGCTACGCCGTAGCAAACAGCTACGCTGCATCAGTAAACAGTTACGGCGTAGCAATTGCTACGTGAAAGCAAAAAAATCGTAACATTCTTAAACAAAGTTTAAAAAAAAAAGGTTCCAATGTCATTAAGGTTACATAAATAAATATATTTATGTAGCCAATGACAGGCTATAGATCTTGCACAAGCCGTTAAATACAACAAGTTGCGGCTAAAAGTTAAACTTAATGGTCTGGCGGCCGTTAAATAAATCTTCTGTCAACTACCTCTGTGACTAGAGTTAATAAGTAAACTAGGATTAATTTAACAAGTAACTTGTCAGCGTGAAGCATGACCTTAATCTTTTCTTTACGTTGCACTCTAGTAATTTTTAGAGTTCCGTAGTCAACAAGGCACCCTTATAGTTTCGCCATCTCCGTCTGTTCGTCCGCAGCTTAGCTCAGAGACTCTTAGTACTAGAAAGATATAATTTGGCATGGATATACATATTAATCACACCGACAAAGCGGTAAAATAAAACCTTGAAAAAAATGTTTTTTAGGGTACCTACCTCCTCTACAGGTAAAGTAGGGATGTTTTTTTTCTCGTCTAGTCTCGTCTCGTCCCCCAGGGTGTGGGGTCGTAGTCTATCATTGGATAGGTCTTTCAAAAATATTGCGGGTTTGTGAAATCAAGTTTTCGATTCAGGGATCCGTTTGTGAAATATTAAGCTTTAAAGTGCAAATTTTTGTTAGAGTCAAGTGTCCCACCCTCCTGCCAGCTAAATGGTTGTTTTTGGATATGTTTAGTAGTATATATAACGAATTTAAAAGGAAAACTATCACAGCTAAGTAGGCTTTACAAGTTTACGAGTAATAGTCGTCAAACTTACATTTGCAGTTGCAAGGGAGAACATGATTTTCAACTACAATGTTCTTGGGATAAATTCATTCCAACTACGGAACCCTTCGTTGTGCGTAGTCCGACACGCACTTAGCCGGTTTTCTTGCTTGGTACACAATAATAACGCCATAATGCACATTAGTTTGACATAGAACAACTAACAGCAGTTACTCCAAATAGTTTGAATCGGTTGTAGAAGTAGAATTACTGGACACTGCGCCTGATGAATGAAGAATGAAAAAGATTTGATTTTATAATTACGTAAGCTGTCAGTTGCCTGAGAGGTTTTAAACTGGCACACTTATCGTTTTACGCGCACTCAGTGAGCGTAAAACTCACATTAATCAAAAAAAGCGATTTACATCACTTGTAAATGTGCCTAAATTCGTATTAAAAATGTCACACTGCACTTTTAAATTATTTAAGCATGTTTTATTTCTTTACTCATTCAAATCCTTTGGTTGATGAAACGTGTACTAAGTTCTCACGATTTCGACCAGTTTATATAAGATGTCCTTCCTCTCAAGTCCCAAAAAAATCAAATCTAACACCATGTCCGTAATATTAAAAGCAGCTTGAACCCTAAAACAATTACGTTCGGCAGTGAAGCGCGCAGGGCTGTCGCGGGAGATAGCGCCGCCTCGCCGCCTCGCCGCGCGCCGATGTGTTGTGACACCCCTGTATTTATGTGCCAGTAATAATGTGGACCCTGTTGACGGTATTTGTTGAAAAGTTAAATGGTTGCCTTGGCTTTAATGGGAAGATTGTGCGCATGGTTTTGGTGAAAAATCTTAGCGGAAAATGTCTTCAAAGATTTTTTGTTTGGTTCCAAATTATTTTCACTGATCTTTTCGCTATTTTTATACTTACAACATCCTATTAAAAGACGTTATATCACTGTAGTGAATTGTTAAAGAGAAAATTGTCATCACCATGAAAATTTATGAAAAAAACTGGCGTACTACACTGTCTCCAGATAAGAGAAGGATGATGTTGACCACGGTTGACTGTTGTTGATTTTATTTCTTGCTAGTGTTATTGTAGGAAAATACTGTTACCGATCCTTTTGATATCATCAAAAAAGCTGTAATAGACACCCTCGAGACCGGGATTCCTACTTCTTTCCAGGAACCCAGCGTTTGCAATCATCATCTGCCTAGCCTTCTCCCAAGTATGTTGGAGTCGGCTTCCAGTCTAACCGAAAGCAGCTGAATACCAGTATTTTACATGGAGCAACTGCCTATCTGACCTCCACAACCTAGAGACTGGGCAATACGATACCCCTTGGTAAGACTGATTGTCAGACTTTCGAGCTTCTGACTATCCCTAACGGCTGTCAAAGATTCACGAATGACAGCCGGGAGCTTTTCGAGGCATGGAGGGGTCTCGGTATGTAAAGCTTGGTATTTAAATAAATAAATACAGATGGTCACCCATCCACAGACCAATCGCGGCAAGCGTAGCTTAACCAGATCGATCGGCCTGTGCGGCTGTTATTATTTAGCCACGGGCCCCTTCCATCATTTGCAGTACCTACTTGAATGCAGATGTAGCTTGAATCATTTCTAAATGTAAAAGCTTATTCGCTCCCCAAGACACCCAATAAAAGACAATTACCACCAAGAACAATAACAGCGCCCAAAAAAAAATCACTTAATATCCATAACTTAAGGGTCCGAGAGTTCAGCCCATAGCCCGATAATTTAGCGGGTTTCCGGTCGGCGGGCAAGATGGCGCGGGCAATTTCCGTTTGGCGCACTTTGAGTCACCCAGTGCGTTTGACGCGCCTCGAGTGCCTTTGCTCAGATAATTGGAGCTCTCTGACTACACTCGGCATATTCCATTTTTGCGGGTGAGTGTACTGTTCGGTTCACGTATTGTTTGTTAATTAGCGGTTACTAGTGGGGGGGGGGGGATTTGTTATTGTTTTAAGGTTATGATGGGGGTTGTGTGGTTTGGTAATAGATGGGTGTATCATTCTGAAAAAAAAAATATTTTGTATTTGTAATCTGGTTCCAAAGGAAAATGATAGCTAGCGTGACCGTTGACAGGGGAGAATGGAAGAAAATTCCGTGATGCGCCGACACCAAGTAATATGGGACCAGGGCAGCACGATGATGAATATGTTTCCAAAGCATAACACTTATCAAATCTAGAAAACCACGACACAATCCATACTAATACATATTATAAATTCGAAAGTAACTCTGTCTGTATGTTACCTTTTCACGCCTAAACCACTGAACCGATTTAGATGAAATTTGGTATGGAGATAGTTTGAGTCCCAGGAATGGACATAAGATAGTTTTTATCCCGATATTCCCACGGGATCGAAACTTATGCGGGTGAAACCGCGGGGCGCAGCTAGTCTTAATATAAAAACTACTGAAAATAAGTAATTACTTGTGTATGTTAAGTAGGTTCCTACAACAAGTTTCTAAAATTCAATAAAAAAATATATTTTATGGCCTTCAGATCTTTTCTTTCAAGTTTATGCTTCTGAGATTTGCGTCCCTAACTACATATACACCTACTTACCCGCCAAATTAGATCTTTATGAGGTGTTTTTACCCGACTGCCGAAACTAAACGACTTACCGAAGAAGATGGTAATGTATTTAAACTGTCTAAACAGTAACATTTAAAATATCAATCCAATATTGTTGGTATAATGGCGTGGGTAGTTAACATATGGCAAACAACTACACAATCGAGTTTTTCTAACTGAAGTGCTGCTGGGAAAGTTGTTACGCCTCTTTTCCCCAGCGAAAGCAATAGAAAGTGGTGAAGGAGGCGTGCCGGGGGACTGTCTTATGTCATTTTGACGTTCGAGAAGTGCTGATTGTCAGCCTAATTTGAATAAATTACTGTTGGTTTTGATTTTATCGTCCCAGAAACTCCAATTCCCAACCATATACCAATTGTATCATTCACAATATACTGAAAATCAAAAGCCTGGAGCCTCCCTTGTAAAGTTTAGTTAGTAAATAAAAGGAGCCTTCTCGCCGGTAATCCGTTTAGACGCTCTTTGATTACGTAAATCACTGTTCTTAAGGCGACTACGGTTGCGCTAATTTCATTATGTCGCTGCCTTCTTGTATTGTGCTGCCTTTAAGCTGGCGAGCGGTTACTGGACGATAGTGGGGTTTGTTTACAGATTTTCTTTTTATTTTATTTATTGTATTTTAACGCGATAATCTAAACAGTGTGTTAACAAAGTTGTTTTGTAGGTCACCTAAGAATGGTGAGAGATTAGGTACTTTAAGATTTTAGGTAACATTATCTTTGCAACATGGCAACACCAACCTACAATCAACGACTACAATAAACCTTTATGAGTTTGCCACTAACCTGAACCTTCGTTGACTCAAATTGTCAACAATTCCTAATTGACTGTTAAAAAAAACAATAAAATATGTATTGAGTAGGTCCACGTCCATCTGATAACAACTTTATTATTATTTTGAATTTCATCACTTTGCTGCGTAAAATATCACAATAGTGTAATGACCAGTAATTTAATCCATTATGTATCCATTACGCGACACCACGTTTTTGTTATAGCTTTATGGTTTTCCATCAAAAATATTTCAGAAGACATCATAATAATGTATATTGTTAAATGTAATACAGAACATTACTATTTCCTGTTTGGGCATTCAATTATAACAGTTTTAGGTACATTAAAATTTATTATTGATCTTCTTTTCAATCTCTAATCGTGTGTGTACATTTTACTTTATTTCTCTGACTAAAACATCACAGTTTTAATCCATAGCCCTTACTGAAGTGACTTTATTTTATAACTTATAACATATTCATAATCCATAGCGTTTATCGAAATGACATTATTTTAACTTAAAACATAATAATCACAAAAAATAATAACAAAGTTTAAGAAAATCGTATAATAAATACAGATAAATAGAACTGTTGACTAACTAAAAACTTTTCAAAGAAAATGATTCAATTCTCCACTGTCGTCTTAAACCAAACGCAGGAAGTGGCTGAAACACAAATCTCTTTAACAAGCCCCATTCACTGGCACTCGCTACTTGCCTCCGCACTAACCCAATTGAACGCAGCACAATACTGCCAGCAGATTTATTAGGGTTAATCAAAACGTACCAAAGCGTCGCTTCCCGAGTCCTATTTGATTTAGTTATAATAAACATTTTGTACTGCGAGACTAGCGCGTCTTAACTTGAATACAAGTTGGGAACGGTTCAAAAGAATGGAGTTTGTATTGTGTCTTCACATTAATTACGTACCTAATCGAAAGGATGGATACACGTATTTAGAAAACTTTACTGATATTGTTTATTAAATTCTTATAAATCAAAAATATTATTTACCTATACTATCATCTTCATTCTCTCGCCCTTATCTATACATATAAGATTCAAAGTCCTGACTGACTGACTGATATATCACCGCACAGCCTATACCGCTGGTCCTAGAGACATGAAATTTGGAGGGTGTGTTCTTAGTGAAGAGTAGGTATCCAATAAGAAAGGGTTTTTCGAAATTCCACCCTTAAGAGGGTGAATGGGGGGAGGGTGAAATTTCATGCGGACGAAGTCGCGGGCAGAAGCTAGTACCAATATATGTATTTGAGGTCGGCACAGCATGTCTACTTCTTGCATACTTCAATAGTAGTCACCATCTTAATCATAATAATCATAATCGTTTATTTGCGTAGAAAGTAGGTACCTAAAGTAAAGGTGTTTACAATACATTGTGGTCCCTGTACAATCTATCTTAAAAGCAGAAAAACATTCTAAATAAATTTTGAATTAAAAAAAAATACACGACAGATCTCAATAGTTAGTTACCTCTCTTCTAGCCATATAATCTAAAAAATATTCAATTTCTAGTTTAATTTCAATGGCTGTTCTAATAAATGGACATAGCTATCACATTTTTAATCGCTAGAAATCATTCGTTGTTGATTAGGCTCTGTGCAAAATAAATGGCATAGAAGTATTATTAATGAGCTATCAACCACTGAAACCGTTACCAGTCCTAAAGCTATTGTAATATAATAAATAAAAATTATTTATTAATAAATTCAAAGTCCAATTATTTATTTCAAATAGGCACATAAAAGACACTTTTAAACGTCAAAATGTATAATAAATAAAATAGAATTGATTCTAGTCGCCCCTTCCAAAAGGTAGTTTCGTATGGAGAAGAATGGACAAGAAATTCCACCGTTACTCTTTTAAAAATGTTTTACAATATTTTGTAAAACATTATTTATATAATTATATGTGAAGACGATGCACCTAGAATAAAATTACTATACCACAATAGGTAAAAACAATTAAAAATAAAGCATTGACAGGTAAACGAAATATGTGATTAATACATGGTGTTCACATATTTACAAATATTGATGATAAATGATTTTCTTAAACTTTTAACAAGCAATAGTTTAGTGTGTGAGCTAAAGTAATCACAGAATGTAAAATCATTTTAAAAAATATACAGAATTATTGGAAAAACATTAGCAACCTCTTAAGAAGTCATTGTACTCATCATTATGAACAACTTTTACTATGGGACCAAACCTGAAATTGCGAAAAAAAAATCAGCTGTTCCCTACATTTATGTTCGCATAACTCGTCAAAATGTAGGGAACAGCTGATTTTTTTTTTCGCGATTTCAGATTTGGTCCCATAGTAAAAGTTGTTCATAATGATGAGTATAATGACCTCTTAAGAGGTTGTTAATGTTTTTCCAATAACCCTGTATAAAATTAAATTTGCAACTAATTTGATTTGGACTAAACTAAGACGTAACTAATTACCACATCACAACCAGTCAATCCCAAACGTCTTAATCCCAGCTCTCGTAAATCAAAACCTAACATACTCATAACTAAAACAAAATAGGTTCCCTAACAAATGTTATCGTCAACCCTCTCTCCGCCGATGTCATCTATCAGTCATGTGCTGATTAATAGCGCGGTAATTAATCAAGACGCGAGGAGGGTTAGCTCGGGTCGTGGCTCGTGGCTACTTTCATATGAACATTTGACCGAGACATAGATGGAGAAAGGAGGTACAATTAATGATAGTGTATTGGGTTTAGTTATCTATAATTCAGCCGCATGAAACTGGACTGGTTCGTTGGTTTATTTTATTTGTTATTAATAAAAAAATAATTTATTCTGAGAACTATGAAAAATTCTGTAAGAAATAAATTGTCGCTGCCAAACCTTTAAAAACATTGTATTGTACAAAATGCTACATATAGCTCAATAATTTGAAGAAACATTGGCTTCCACAAAACCTGAAAAATCGGTAGACGGGTTGTTCAAAAAAATGTGAAGCCTTCTTAGTTTCCTCCTCTTTTTAAAACAAAGTATACAAATTGATGGTGTTAATAATAATTCCCATATTCCGCACAGTCACACTTAATGCATATAGGTAACAGATTAGCGATAATTTCTACTAATGCATATAATACAGCTATCATTTGTACAAGTGATCTGGGATCCGCTCTAGATCCACGGCGACAGTCACGCGCGCCCCTTTCACGATGCATTACGCTTAGCACTACGATTGTATGGCGTGAGTCATGGGAGGGAGCGGGGCGACTAGTAAACGGACTATAAAATGGGGCTTAAGCTCCGCGTGTATCCTATTTGATACGAAACAATAGAAAATCATTTGTGTCTCATTAGCGGAGCTTGAGATGTCACCAGTATGCTTTGAAATGAGGATTGATTTGATTTGTAACAACCACGGGCTACTGAATCAGACACAAGAATTTCATAATCCTCTCCTAATTACTATTGACTAACAGTTCTTATACAAATCACCTTGCTTCAATGTGATTTCCAACTATTTATTGCAACTTCATATAAGATCAAGTTTAAGAAATCTTACATTTGTATAAAAATCAATTGCCGTTTGTTAGTTTCGCAAAAACTCAAAAATGGCTTGACCGATTATGATGAAACTTTGTTAACTTAATGTGTGCGTACTGGAGATGGTTTCTAGCGAAAAAAATGCATTGTAACGCAGGCCACATGGCATTAGTAGTATTTAATAAGTTTTTGCGAGGTTCATTCCCAAGCCATATTTTTATTGCAAATGTTATTCTGCCTTTAAACGTAAAAAAACCCATTTTGTGCTAGACAAAACTGAATTTATATTTATATACTCTGTGCAAATAGAATTTATTCGTTGTGTTTTTATTCGGAATTACAAGTACGCAAGAGTAAGTTCTAAAAACTCTAGTATCGGCCGTTTTATATTCGTATTTTCATATAATTTAGTTCCTCGTGCCCGCTTACTCTTTGGACCACAACCCAAGACATCTTGAGAGCACGGCTAGTACAGCAATAAGTTAGAATTTTCCTAATAACAGCGAAGTGTAGGTGCGAGTGGAATGAGCGCGAAGAGCCGGATAATGGCGGCTGAGATATGGCCGCCATGTCTCTGTGCCGGGCTTTTTTAGTTGCGGGCTATTTGGAGAGTTACTTTAGAAGAGTTGGGTTTTAGTTACGAAAAGAAATATAGAGGTGGATTGTCTTTGCCAGTTTCAATGTGACGTTTAATTCACAGACATATTTTGTTCTTCTGCTATTTGACAGATTTGAAATAGGAACATAGCTTTTTCTCAGTATTGCCAGGAATGACTTTTTTCCAAGAGTACATACTAATTCCATGCTTATTCGTGAGTGTATCATGGTTATTATTTTATGCCAGTATTTGAAAGTCTTTTTATCTTCCGGTTACGTGCACGTTGCCTGGGAAGTGTGAAATGCAATTCTTTGTGCTGCTATCGAAACGACACCTGTTGATTCTTCTCAAAGTTTCATCACATATCTACATACTCGTATATGTATAAAAGAGCTACGTTTGATTCATGTACAGTCGCCAGCAAAATTGCATGGGTACCTTAGTGTCTATTTTCGCGTGAACGTTTGAATTCAAGTTTTCGAAAATAAACTAGATGGCGTTGGTTTCTTCACAACTATGACTAATTTACGAAACGTAAGTAAGGAGTTAGGAAGAAACGTATTAAGTAGGATTGAGCAAGGAGTTACAAGGCTAATACATTTATCTAATTATTACATTACATTTACCAGCATACGTTGCTGAAATGATAAAAATAATAAAAGAAACCGATAGGAATATATTTATTAAGCTAACGAGTGGGTATTTTAATAATTAATTTAATATTTCCATATTCAGCCTGCCCTCTCAAGTTTGAAAACTAAAACTTAGAAAATCAGATACCTACCTACTTATAAATTGATATTCAATTTTAGCATAGTAGGTTAATAATTAGGAACAATTTTCTTTAAAAGAAACTATTAATTATAAATTGTTTGAATGTTTGAAGAGACAAAAAGAAACTACAAAAATATTTTATCATATAAAGCAAAGCAACACCATCTAATAACAGCATAATTAAATTTTGTTAGTCGTTAACTGGTTTTACGCTAGATGGCGTCATTTCTCGCTTCATACGATTTTGTTTCTGTACTACCCATGCACTTTTGCAGCCTATCGTATGTCAACTATAACTCAAAGTGTTAAGGGCTGACTTCTCAATAGTCAGATAACTTTTATCTGAGGAATAAATATTGCGGTTTGACAGATTTTTTATAGAAAATATGTTAAACTGTCAGATTTATTCTTTAGATAAAAGTTATCTGACTATTGGAAAATCAGCCCTTAAACAAAGTCTAGGAGAAAAAGACTGAACATCTTCTTACAGTTATTGGAAAATAATAAACAAGTATAACAGTAATGAATTTTACCAATTTACCCTATGGAAAGTATGTGTTTGTTGTTTTCACTATTTGGTTTCACATTGAAAGAAAAAAAAAACTCGAAACTCCATCACTCATGTTCGCATTCCGCACCAAAGGAAGCACTATCAGATTTATTCAAACACAAGAAAAACCAAGAAACCTTAAACCCAAGTAACAAAGGCCGACTAACCCGCATTAATGTACCCCTCCCCCTCCCCCCATATAACACCTACCTATAGAATAATTTCAGAAAGCGTTCTCTCATTTCTACCCACTAGTACTACATATGTATGAGACACTCGCCCGATTGTCCGCGCAATTAATATGTATGGACTTAACCCTTGGCTCGCTGCGTAGTAGTGTTCGTAGTGAAATTGTAGTCAACTGTTTAGGGTCATGGGTACTCTTTGTAATTGTTGGAGCTGGTTTATTTTTGTTTGATTGCATGGTGGGTTCAGAGAGCGGCAAAACCCGTTTTGTGTTTATAGAATGATTCTGAGTTGAGCTAAATAATGCTTTGTTGGCAATTCCCTGCAAATGTCACTGTTAACATTTAATTAAATTATATCAATATCTTCCTTAATTTTAAATTGTAAATGGTTTTTTGTTATTTGTTCATATTTCGTATGCTACCTGCAATATAATATACACCGTGTTCCGGACGATATACATAAACTTCGACCAGATGTTCAGACCATGGAAATAGGTAAGCATTTTTCATTATGGACACATTAATGAATTCTTATTTTTTAATTTTTGTAATTTTCATACCTACAAACTAAATACCTTGACGTAAATCGCCCGATATGCATGCTCCTTTATCCGAATTGGCAACGATGACGTATTTTCATTCATAAGATTTGGCGAGCTGAAACTTGTCAAAACTGAATTAAGACCCTTTCTTACTGCACAGCTCAATTAAATTTCATTAAATGAAATTACAAAAATCTTTGTAACGAAGCCTTTTTAAGTATTACTTCCTTTGTTAGATTTAATTTGTAAAAGCTATAGAAGCGTTTCACAAAGTTTATGGATATCGTGAAGAACACGGTGTATATATTTTTTTATTATTAATTTAAGACGTTAACGACAATTGGTATGTGAATTAACAATGCGTTAACGACAGTAGGTACAGTCACCAAAAAAGATAAGTAACCAGGGTAGCCGGATATAGTTGAAGTTTAGTAAGGAATCGATGGATGTTTTCGACCGAAATTTAATTTGGTAAATGAGTTGTTTGTTTTCTATTAATAAAATAAAATTTTATTCGAAAACATCCATATCATCGGTATATTATCATCGGTTTATTATTATCGGTATATTATCGGTTTCTTACTAAACTGCAACTATATCCGTCGATCCTGGTTACTTATCTCTTTTGGCGACTGTACATGAATTTGCAAGTGCAGCCCACATTATTAGAATCAATACATATTTTACTGCAAACAATTCGTGGTAGACGACTTCGGATTAATTATGAAATTCTTTTCTTTAATCCATACTTAATATTATAAATTCCAAATTAACTCTGTCTGTCTGTCTGTATGTTACCTTTTCACGTCTAAACCGCTGAACTGATTTAGATGAAATTTGGTATAGAGATAGTTTGAGTCCCGGGAAAGCACATAGGGTACTTTTTATCCCGATATTCCCACGGGATCGAGACTTATGCGGGTGAAACCGCGGGGCGCAGCTAGTATTACAATAAAACACAGTGTCTCTCTGTGTATCTGTCTGTACCACTTATTCGGAGGAATGTGATTGTGATCATAGATATTTTCTCTGGAACGGCTTATTTATTTATTTATTTATTTAATACTTCAAGCACATAAATGTACAGAGGCGGACTTAATGCCATAGGCATTTTCTACCAGTCAACCTTTGGAACCGCTGGAACGGTTTTTGCACGTAATTTACAAATATTAGTATATTAGTTTTGCTGTGATTTCCCTCTGGACATCAGTAATTGATTGTTCAATACAGTTTGATTGACTGACTCTATTGATTCGTTCAATTAACTCATGTTTTGTATGCAGCTCGTATTTTACAATGCGAGTTGAATTCTAATCAATTGTGATTATTTGTTTGTGGTTTAAATCACTACCTAATTCAAAGCTGAATATTTCTCTCTTAAATTCCGCATAACAATTTGTAATGATAGCTTAAAAATCTTAGAAAGCTCGTTAAACCTCGACCTCGGCGGACTCGGCTTTTATTCGTGGATCTTTAACAGTCGTTACGTGTTGTGAGATGCCCGAAAGTCTGACAACCAGTCTTACCAAGGGGTATATTATTATCCAGTAACTGGGTTGTGGAGGTCAGATAGGCAGTCGCTTCATGTAAAATAATAAATAATAATGTTCAGCATCATCAATATCATCATTTCAGCCGAAAGACGTCCACTGCTGGACATAGGCCTTCCCCAAGCACCTCCACTTCGACCGGTTCTGTGGGGCCGAAAGGTTCTGGAGTGGCGGCCGCGTACCGAAAGACATAGCGTTGGAAGGCTACAAGGTGGACCGACGACCTTGTGAAGGCCGCAGGAACCCGTTGGATGCGAGATCATCAATATAGTTGGGAAAAATAGCCAAGCAGATGAATGATGAGCTTATAAATCATAGATTCATTATGATGGGTCACAGGTCGACCGGAATAAATCACGGGAGGCTATTTAGAGTGTTGTATTCCGCAGTAAAGTTCAAAAATAGAGAATTTAAGTGTCAGGAACTCTGAAATAAAACTGAACTAATTTAGATACTTAATATTTACAAGAGCAAACTTCACAGAACAGTCTTGTCCTAATTTTTGCCTCTAAGAAACTTCACCTACAATGCTTTAGACTTTCACATTACTAATAATAACCGGGTCTCCTCAATAATAACAAAACACATTTCAGCTCAAAAACCACTTATTCCATAATATAACTCATAATTAAGGGCAAGTCATTAAGACGTATGTGCAGATCAATCTTGTGAATGAGCGGCATTTTCTTAAGGGCAGCAACCCTTTATTAATCGAGAAACATTGCTGGGGCACACCCCACGCCAGAGATGATCAATGGGAAGTAGGAGCCCATTGTTGGGGCAGACAATCGACGGTGATTGGTCGAATTGATTGTTGATTAAGTTATTTTGAATTGAATTGGGATGCTGTTTAGGTGGAAAAGTAGTGTATGCAAAACAATGTCATCTTTCGATGAGAAGTCACTTCTTGGCAAGTAATATTAAGCTGCAAAAGTATTATAAGCAAATGTTGTGTAGATTTTTTTATAGAATTACATACAAGTCGTGTGCCCGAGGATATTTCCTATCGGCACAAACTTTCATCCCCAATTTTACCCCCTTTAGAGGATTCATTTTCATAAATTCTTCCTTGGCGCTCATTTTCGTTATACAGGATGTTCCTAGAAATATGGATCAAATCGAATAGGGGCGAGGGCAAGGTCATTTACAAACTTTTAACCTTGAGACTATCGGTGTTTTTTTTACGGTTCTAAAGTTACGACCAATCTTTGTTTTTCTCTTTCACTTCGCAAAGAAAAAAATCATGAAAAAAAAAACTATCAGGGCAATTAATTTTTTTTAGATAGCCCTGATAGTGTAATTTATAATTTTTTTCTTTGAGCACTATGCGCAGTAATTGAAAAAGAAATATAATATATTGGTATATTGATATTGGTCAATTATAACTCATAATTATAAAAAATTCAATACGTTGTGTAGAAGGGATTTGCTACGATCGTTGTGTTCTCGTAGCAATAGAGCTACGCCGTAGTAGCTTCGTAACTCGTTGTTACGAAGCTACTACGGCGTGTTAGGCAATCCTAACATAGTCAATGAGATGCGTCAAATACTATTGTAGTGCGGAAGTTTATCAAACTACTAAGTAAGCTCAGTTTGCGGATACAAACTACGTGGCGGGTCCATCTATGACGTAGTAAGGCGTCTTAAAAGAATCAATTTCAGAAATAAATATTTTAAAATACATATATTAATCATCATCATTTCATTTCATGCCATTTTAAAGCCTTATAATACAATGATATTTAAATTATCAATTTATATGTAATTAACATAATAATAATTAATTTTATTTATTATCACTGTATTTATGAGGGGAATTTCGATTCTGTGCGAGCCCTGTTTCGAAATGATCTCGCAGTAGGAAAGTTTACAGGCAGACATATATCCTTGGAGCAGTGATGACCCAGTGGTGACGGCTGCAAGTTACAAGTTGTAGGTCGTGAGTTCTTACCGAAGCGGGCACTTTACTTTATGTAAATTATTTCATCACCACTGCTGTCAAAACGGTGAGGAAGCCGGCATCTCCTAGAACCAACAATTTGAAGACATGTGACATCTGCCAACCGTCACTGGGCCCACGTGGTGGATTACGGCCCACTCCCTCTCACAGAGAGGAGGCCTGTGTCCCAGCAGTGGGAACATTATAGGCTGATTATGATATATCTTTATATTTATTTTCAGTCTATTTGTATTTATCATCTTCTGCCTGCCTTTTCCCAACTAAGTTTAAGATCGGCTTCCAGCCTAACAGGATTTAACTGAACACCAGTATTTTAAATGTAGTGACTGTCTGTTACACATACGATACCCCTTCAAGTCTACTATTATTATAAATGATCATAGATTTCTCAGACCCTACTAGATCTTTTCATCCTAAACCCTTCTAGAATATTGTCTTTAACCAAACTAGGTCTTAAGAACCTCCTTTTTTAAAGTCGGTTAAAAACACCCTTCATTCACCCCCGACCACACCCCCTTGATCACTGAATACGCTTGTAATTACCCACTACGAAGAGAGCGTCATCATGCAAGTACCATCAACCGCATGTCAAAGTGACACTACAGCAAAGAAAACCGCTCTTACTGTTACGACATAACAGTCGCTGTCAATGTCAAATTGTTACCATGTGCGTGCGGTTGACTGTAGGCGAAACTCCTGCAAGTCATTGTGCAAGTACTTGCGATAGTCTGCAAGTCATTGTGGCATCGTTTGCAGGCTCGTTGGTCAGTCTTACATTAATTAATTGTGCATTGCTTTCAGTGGGAGATAATTATTTATGAGGGTAACTTTAGAAGTGGAGTTTTTGAATGGGCTCGTTGTCAATAATTTTTGACGTTCAAAAGTGCCTTTTATGTGCCTATTTGAAATAAATGCTTTGACTTTGACTTTGACTTTGATTTATTTACCGACTTCAAAAAAGGAGAGTTATTTTATTACTAGCTGGGCCCTGCGGTCTCACCCGTATAAGTCTCGATTCCGTTGAAATACCGGTATAAAAAGATCTCTAAGTCCTAATCTAGGTACTATGGGACCAAACACGAAATCGCGAAAAAAAGATCAGCTGTGAACATTTTGACGAGTTATGCGATCATAAATGTAGGGAACAGCTGACTTTTTTTTCACGATTTCAGGTTTGGTCCCATAGTTAAAGTTGTTCATAATGATGAGTACAATGACCCCTTAAGAGGAAAACGGTGATTAAAATTTCACCCTGTATAGTGAATAGATACAGATGTTGCAATGGGTTGGCAGATGTCACATTTCTTCGAATTTATATTATAGTTCTAGGACATACCGGTTTCCTCACGATGTTTTCAAAAATAATAAATAGTCAGTATACTATTAAGGTTTTTCATTTTCTTGCCTTTATATATAAAAATCATCCGTGCAAAAAACAATCAAAATTGGATTCGTACTTTACAAAACCATTAAACAAATTCACTTTAGCGCAAATAAACATAAAACAGAACACAGTCTGTTTCAGTGTTAAAAAATTACACGAAAAAACATCCAACAGAAAAAACGTGCTCGTAAAATATTCCGGTTATACATCAGCCGGAGCGGGCCGGATCCGTCACGGTCCGAATCGGACACGGCATCCGTCACTCCGTCGATGTATGCTAATCATTCGGACTCCATTCGTTTGCCCGGTGAAAAGCAGGGCGTGTAAGAAATGGGATGATATGGTTTATAGTAGCTGGTGAAATGAAATAACGCGGAGTGTTTGTATAGTGGAGTAGTTTATTTCAAACTAGCTGCGCCCCGTGGTTTCACCCGCGTAAACGTCGATTCCGTGGGAATATCGGGAAAAAAAGTAGCCTATATGTTAATCCAGGGTGTCGGTTACCTCCATACAAAATTTTGGCAACATTGGTCCAGCCGTTTGAGAGTGAAGAAGTAACAAACATACAAATACACACACGCACACACACACTCACAAACTTTCGCCTTTATAATATAAGTGCGATAGTGTTATTAAGTTTTTTTTTTTTATTTCTTAGAGGTAAAGCAATTACGAGGTTGACTATACATGAGACACCAGTTACAGGAAAACGTAGAAATTCCAACTGCCGAAGTTTGGATGCGCCTTTGCCTAACCCGTCAGGAATTACAGGCGTGAAGTTATGTTATGTATGTAGTAGTTCCAAAATATTTGTGTCTGAGTGCCAGTGCAGGTGTCGACACAAACCATACTGTTTCCAAAACATTTTGAGAATGTTAATTTCTAATTTTTTTTTAATTTACGTGTCGGCAAACTTTCACCGTTTATCTATTTGTAGCACATCAACGTTTGAAAGTGACTGAGCAAATAGAAAAATGTTTAGAAATTCAAATATTTTCGTTATTAATTATTAGTTTCCCGTATTATCGTCCAATGCTAAGTAAAGACCTTTCAATAAAAGACCAATACATTCTACAATTCACTCCAAGAATTTAATCTTAACCCTCGAACACTACCAATCGTCTGAACTCCTAACTACATCACTAGAGGCGTTCCCGATATCCGCCGATATCCGCCAATATCCGATAATATCCGCCTCTCAATAAATAATAATAGTCGATTATCGAACGTCCGCTGTTTTAGCTTATTTCCTGTTCGTTCGGCTGATCGATATCTATTTGTTATTACATTGGAAACTAAATGTGTAATAGCAGTGTTCAGGAAGTTTGGAAATAGTTTTTCCTCTTTTGTAATTTACTTTCTATTAAGTACCGCTTGCAGACGAACATTCTTAATTAATTAGAGAACTTTGACATAAATATACAGGGTGGCATACATTGACGCGCAAACTGAAACCATGAATTGAGCACGTGAATCTAGACCCCCGAGTGTAGAAGTTTTTAGTCGGTTATTAAAAAAAATAAACTGCTGAAATTGTATTGCAATTGTCTATGAAACAACAGATTTTTTTTTATTGTGATGTTCTATAGTTTCTGCTTACCCCCATTGGAAGATAAGGCGTGAATTTATGTATATATATTTTTAATATGTATTAGTTTATTATTCTGTAAGATTATTTTATGTCTTTATCTCCATAGATAAAGACATAAAATAAAGCAACTATTATATTTAATTATAATAACCTCTTGAAGTAACCATAAAGAAACCCTACGAAATTCAGCAATGAAATCTTTAGTTTTTACCATTTAAAAGCTTAAACATAACTGTAAATTAAAACTAAAAATGCATATTATCATCTGTACAAGTTCCTGGAAGTGGCCTGGACTCACATTTGTCTGTGGGAGGCTGTCACTCGCAGGAGGAGCTCAAAGCTTTGTCTCTGGCCAAAGGATGTCGACGTCATGCTCCTAAAACTGTAACAAAACCGTTTTGGAAGTCCGGACTTATTACTGTGTGATTTTAACATAAAACTCTAAGTAAATGTGATATCCATTTGGAATTCAAATTACATATAAGCTATAATTTTTATTTGTTCAACAATAATGTTTCCACTATTTATTGGTCCCAAATTGATTCAATTTAAATTATCTTAACATATTATGTATGTCCTAGCTTATAAAATAACATAAAAATGATTATTTCCATGAGGCAGCAATATTTTATTTTAAATATAAAGTAAAGTAAAGTAAAATTGTTTATTCCATATTTTAAAATTACAATATCGAGGTATTGTTGGTCCCAAACTAGGCACGAAATATGTTTAAAAACACTGAAACACTTGGATATGTTTGGAATTTTCCGTGTGATTTGTTTCACAAGTGTCTCTAACTCGTGATGTGAAAGGGATGTGCTTTTAAATAAATAAAAATCACTACTATAGTATTGTAAAACGCTATGCAACTTAGAGAGTAAATAGAAAAAAGGTAAACAGTCTCTGCGTCACCGTCTACGTCAATAAGTGAAACTATTGTAAACATAGTTTAAGGCAAGGTGTAAGTTACGAGTGCAAACTTATTTGTATAAAGTGTACACTTGTTTTATTTTAAGGAGCAAGCAGTGGTGCACTCCTACATTTTGCCAGTTATGTTTAAGTCCCATGTAGATAATAGTGAGCAAACCTATTGCCATCAACCGCGCCCAAATCCAGACTCCGGGTTGTAAAAAAACAATATTCTCAATAAGTCAATTATTTTATCATACAACACAATCGAACTGGAAAAACGTATTTTATTTTTCACTAGCATTCACCCCAACCCCACATACCACTCCCACCCATCACTTAAGCCACTACTTAAAGCCGCAAGCTCCAGACAGTCTGGCCTGACAGTCGGGACTGACAGTCTGGATTGACACACGGATTGGCCGTAAGACGTAAGCTAATGGCCGCCGCTCACTTAGTTAGCCGTTACATGGCACGCACAATTAACTTTCATTTGTTTGAAAAGGAGAATCACTTCGATTGTCTAGATGTGGCTCGGATTGGGGAGAAAAGTCTCGGGGATTTTCTTTTTCCTGAAGTGAAATTGCATTACACTTTGTTTAATAATTGATTAGTTAAAATCATAGCTTAAAGTAATGTTGTATCTTGTGGAATATTTTTATATTTTTTGTAAACCTTACTCTTCTTACTCTATAAAAAAAGCTCTAAATGGTGTAACATTTACACAATACAAATGAAGGACAGACAAATACTGTAGGTAGTCTGTGGTGTACCACAGACTACCTACAGTATTTGTCTATCCTTCCCGTTTTTAATCCATCCCAAGGTTGTCTTTAATAGATCGCTCTTAGCGATAAGACCGCCCATTGTGTCACCCATTGTAAAGTTTCTATATTTATGTCTGTAATTTATATAGTGTACATAATAAAGAGTATTCTATTCTTAATAAATGTTTTCATAGTTTTGACGAATCAAAGTCATCTTCTTTGAAATTGACAAATAACTACTGCTATATAATTCTGAAGCTCGACCGATTACGTTACTCAGTGGACTGTTTCTAAAGTTTACATAAAGCTGTCGAAAAAAATAATATTGCATTTTTATTCCCGAGTAGTCAACTCAAAACATATAGCAATTAAAATGACTAAGATTTTAGTATAGCCATGTCTTTTTGTTCAGTTATAAATATTAAAATATATTTAACTAAACTAACTGAACTTACTATTTGTGGAGTTTCTTGCCCGTTCTTCTCCATAGGTTCCTACGCTTTGGAATGGACAACTAGCTTCATCTTTCTGACTGACCGACCCCTTGACAATTCAAAAGTGCCTGTAATTGGTTTAATTGAAATAAAAGCTTTGAGTTTGAGTTTATTACTTCTCTGGAAATCACAACATTTTATTTATTTATTTTCATGTCTTCAACACAATCCATTCTAACCAACCCTAATGAATATAACCTGGCTTTCGTTGTAAACAATACCTCGTCACACTATTCCCTGCCAGTGAACTATCAGTTCCCCGTATTCCTCACATTCCCTCTCGATACACTGAAAAGCTCCTAATTACAAATCCAAACAAACCATTAACACTTACTGGAAAACCGTTTCCAATGTGTACACGTACTCGAGGGTCAGCAGAGGAACGAGGGGCAACGAGGAGGACCGGGAAGGGGAGAAGAGAGGAATAAGAAAACGTATTTACCCCCGGACCACTTGCGTTCAGACGTAACTTTATACCTAAACGGTGGTAGGGCTGTCGAGACAGATTTTTTGCGTTATAAGGATTTTTGAAAGTTAATTCATTTTGGGGTATGAAAAACGTATTTTGTTTTTTTTTATTAACTATTTCGTAATATAGAAATATTTACTCAATACTTCCACTTTTTTTATAAAATTTGTAAATACATTTTTGAGTAATGTTTTACTTTGATTGACCTAAATGTGACGAATTCTCTATCACATTTTGAACACTGTTTTTTTTAAGTGGGTATGTTTCTGTCCAGGCCAAATTCCGCGCAAGTACATAACCATCACTTAACCTTGGAAAATAAGCTAACTTATCAAGATAGTAAGAAAAGCCTATAATAAATTGTAATTTATTTATACCACCCACACACATTCCACAAAAATCAAACAAAATTAAATGCAAACCCTCCTCATCCATATAAACAAATACCTTCCCATTTTATTTCCCCACATCAAACCTCACGCGGGGCAGCCCTAGCGCGTCCATCAAAGATCCGCGTTAAGTATATCAAATGAATTGTAAATGAAATCAGACGCGAGTGGGCCCCGGTTTATCGCTCCAGTACCGCTGACCTACCGGCGCCGCTTGTGTGCCGCGTACGTGCCGCATACTACTGGTGTGCCGCGGTAGTGATCTACATAATGTGGTGTATTGGGAATGGTAATTGTAATTGGTTGATGGTGAAGAGAGTGATATATATGATCGCACGTATTTGGGTTCTAAGTCGATGGCATTTGTAAATCTTTGACAGTCGTTACGGGTAGTCAGCAGCCTAAAAGTCTGACAACCAATCTTACCAACAGGTATCGTATTACCCAGTTACTTGTTTGTGGAAGTCAGATAGGCAGTCACTCCATGTATAAGGTATTCAGCTGCATCCGGCTAGACTGCAAGTTGACTTCAACATCTTTGGGAAAACGCTAGGCTGGATGATGATGAAGTCAACAAAATGAGCGTCAATGTTGTTGACCTAAGCTACTTTAAAATATCATATGTCTGTTTACAATCGGTACCAATAACTTTTAAACCAAACATTCTGACACATTCCCGGGACAGCCTTTTTGCGAAGAATTCTACTACTTCCTACAAGATGAAAATATAATAATGAATGATGATGACCCATGAGACGAAAGTTTAGAACTAGAAACTGCTTGATAGCATCACGTACACACAGACCGCATTGTTAATGATATTAAAAGGACGGATAATTTTTATTACGAGCAACATATTTATAAAAAAAAACTAGCTGCGCCCCGCGGTTTTACCCGCGTAAATGTCGATCCCGTGGGAATATCGGGATAAAAACTATCCTATGTCCTTTTCCGAGACTCAAACTATCTCTATACCAAATTTCATTTAAATCGGTGCAGTGGTATAGGCGTGAAGAAGTAACAAACATACAAACACACACACACACTCACAAACTTTCGCCTTTATTATATTAGTGTGATTCATTTTCATCAACGTACTATTCCTTTTAAAAAACTATCTGGAAGAATTATGTTGCTTTGTAATACAGAAAACAAGCATACTTAGGTAATTACTTACAAACATAGTTAAAAACTTACTAAAAATTGAAACTATTTGAAACAAAGACCCTTCATACCTCAAGTTGGAATTACCGTTTTTAAAGCTACCCGCATCTTATGAAACTTCAAAAAAAGTAGGGAATTGAATAGAACAAACTGAATTCTTCAATGTAAAGGCAACGAAGTGCATTGCATTATTCTTTTGTTCGAGCGCTACGCTTTCGTAGCGTCTGCTACGCCGTAGCTACGTAGCAATATAGCTACGATTCGTATCTGCGTAGTATGGATTGTTGCATCTCTTTTGTTTTTAATGAATAAGTTTACTTTCGTGATTGTTTTACGTTGGTGTATTGAATTGCAACTAAATTATTTAAATACAGAAGCTATCCCGGAAGTAAAGCATTAATTTTTGGGAAGACTATGTGGGAAAATAAATATAAACATTTTGAATTGAAACAAATTGCATACACATTTCTGTCGAACCAAAAAATACCTAGTACCTACATATTCCAAGATAAATAATATTATTTGATTGTGTGACTAATGAGACATTTTTCTCCTTTTTCAGGTAAACGCTACGTTCATGAATACTTTGAAAATCATCATCAAATAGTAAGACGTACCTGCTATCGTAAACCATCATATATTTTTATACATATATTCAGATCAAAATTATCTGACGATTATTTGTCCTATGACATTTACAGTCCTCTAAGTGCAAGTATCTCAGTAATATCTTTTTCTTACTTCCACAATCTAACAGCACTATATAAATCACTATAAAAAGCCACGATTTCTCTTAAAACTAGTCATATTCAGTAATACAATCACGCGCTCGGAATCTTTTCCTTTGTCAAAAATCACTTGCTCACCACAGCCTATACGATTTCTGGCAAGTGGAAAAGAGACAGACATATTTCTGCCAGCACCGCAGCAAGGACAATTTGCGCGTACAACCCCGTAAGAGGTTGCGACTTTTATTTTTACGGTAATGCATACTTTCTTTGGCGCGACTTATTGGATGGGCTTGAGTGAAGTGGACCGGTTGGTTTTATGAAACGCATAATTCTTGAATATTGCCCCCTTTCAGGCTTTTACTTGCGAACGATTGGAAGCACGGATTAAAAAAGTTTATATGACTTTTTTATGATGATGATCGTTTTTGACTTTTTTTTAAGTGACCCTTTTTGTTCGTATTGTTGGTTGCCGAGGGTGGTTACCCGAGAAATCTGTTTCCTTTGCCGACAATCGTTTGTTGTTGTTACTTTCTTTGTGAGGGACAAGTACTTTATATTTGAAGTTTTCCCTTTTTTCAGGATCTTGTAATCTAACGTTTTTATTTGCATTTTTTACCATAATGAAAAGAAATTTTGAAACATTTTACCATTTAGTGGTCGTACTTTCTACTCAAAGTTGTATTTGCAACCTATAAGCATTAAAATATCAGCAAACTTCCCATAACTAGGGACTGATCCTATTGGAAATTAAAGGTATAACTCAGACGCCTCTAGAACTTAAACAACAATAAAACGACGCATACTTAAATTAAGTCATTAAAACTCTAAAACCAATTAAAATTTCCGTCCCTTACTCCATCCTCCACACAACATGACATTATAAATAATAATAAACGGAGAAACTACTTATAATATCCGTATTTATGTCAACGTTTAATATAATATTCAAATGAGTGCATAACGCGGGTAGTTTGAAGTCGGGCCTGAATCCTAATCATGGATTATGAGGTCTCCTACTCAACGCAGGAATCTTGAGAATGTCAATATTGTGGATGTGGATGGTGGGGAAATGAACTTTAGGATGAATGGAATGAGTTTTTAATGGCGTTTGAAGTTCTAAAGTGTTTTAAAGTTGTTTTTTAAAGTTTTGTGTGTTATGTTGTATTTGTTTTCGTATAGATTAACGCCTGTTTCAAATCATTTCCTCGCCATTTTCATTAAAACTTATATTGTTTCTTTGCCAATATAAAAGTGTAGTTCTTAGAGGCGACCTAAAGAGAATAGTTTGTGCTCTAATTAGTTGCAACGCAATATTTTTCGTTTTGATTATTTTTAAAGGACTTTCCATCACCAAAATGGATCGCTAAAATGTTCTGTAGAACAAAATGCTACCTAAAGTATGCTAATAACATAATTTGCTAGCACTTAGTGCTAGTTGTTTTCAACAATGGTTTAAATATAATAATTTATTACATTTTAATGAACTTAATCAGTACATTGTTTAAAAATATTTCAGCCAGAACTTAATACATAGTATAACTGCAAGCTTTTATTTGTTTAGTAGACCATAATGGATCATGTTAGTAAGAAAATTGGCGTTTTCACTTAGTAAAGTCGCACGACTGTCATTAAAAACGCCCTATATCTTCACAAAGAGTTTCCAACAATAGAACAAAGTCCTAAGTAAACGTTTCCAACACGGAAACGGTTAAAAATACGGAAGCGAGCCGTGCCCGCGTGCCCGCGTGCCCGGCCGCAGGACGCGCATTTCAACCGGCCTCTGTCAAATGCAAGGTATAATACTAAATTACTTAATGCATCGACCTATAAAAGATTTAACACACGCACACTCGCAGCAGGCCACACCCCCACCGCGCACCCTTTGTTCTTACACCCCCACACATGCGCAACCCGCGCCCACCACCCGTGTGTGCGTTAAGGGGGGTGAAATACGCATCCAATTTTTCTTACTTACATTTTATTTATCGTCATTCCGCCGTATTGCCGATTGAATTTTAGATTTTAACGATTATTTCATGTTAAAAAATACGCAACATTTTTCCTTTCACTAGAGATAAGCTTTGATTTATTAAATTGGTACTATCTTTTCCCGGAGGGATGAGGCTTTCGCTCAGAAATCTAGGAAAAAAACCCTCAATAAAGATAATTACGATCATTATTAAAAGTACAATTTGACGGGAATCAATTTTACCATTCCATTACGACGACAATGGCGGAACGATTTCCCTTGTGCGCCCTCTTAAGTGCTGCGGGTGTGTGAGAGGGGCCTGCGAGTGTGCGTCGGTGTGCGGCGCCGTCAGTGCGCACAGGGCTTAAATAGGCGCGCGGAGCTCTCCGGGCAGCATTGGCTTGCCGCCGCTCGCGTCGGCCAGACGTTCCTCTCCGTTCAAACATGTCATAGCTTCTTACGTACTTCTCTTTCTTCTTCTTATAACGATACGTATCATGTATTTTCTAATGTAGGCGTAATTTGGTGCTCAATATTACAAATTAAAGTATTTTTTATATACGGACTTTATGGCGACTTGTTACTAGATTGTAGGATATATATATTATATTTTTGGTACGGAAAGTGTGATAGAAGCAGCAAGATGAACTTCATCGGTAAGTAGTATGCACTTTTAAACGCTTTTTTTTAATTTTTCTCTTCAGTTGTAATTTTCCGTAGCTTTTTTTTCTTGATTTGATTTTTCTGAGCTTTGTTTCAAGTTATCTTGTTCTAAGTAAATCTGTGTCTAAGTGTATTCTGTTCAAGCATATTTAAAGGCATTTTTTTTAACTTTTCCGGATATGCATATTTTTCCTTCAACCCTTTTTCAGCGAATTACCCTTTTTCCGCATTTTCGCTCCGGTTACATAAAATGCGGGTTTTACATGTTCACTGAAGTATTCGCAGCACGTACATAGCCTTTTTTTATAAACTAACCTCTATACATACAAAGCCGAGCCGACATTACATTTTTTTTTCGGTTTTCCTCGAAAACTACGCTAGAGTTTCCTATTTGTAGGCAAATATTTTACCTACCTTGCAATAGGGTAAAAAACTATTTCTCGTTGCATAAACTGAAAAGATATAATGCATAAAATAAAAAATCATAAATTAGCAGCCCAACCAATGGGAACACATAGTCCACTGCAGTACTTTTTAATCGTTAAGGATTCCAGTTACTGGTTTCATTATGATGATCCTGTGAGCCATACTTTTTAGAGAAAAATGTTTACCTTTCTTTTATCTTACAAACATCCTTGTTATTCATTTTAGTAAGATAGCAGACATTTTAGAAAACAAAAACTCGTAAGCCATCCTTTACTTGAAAACATCTCAAGCCAACCTTTATAAAGGAAAAATCTTGCCAAATCTCCAACGACCTTCACTACCCAAATCTTTCTCACCCCCCACGACAAGACAAAACAACATCAATTTTCTTTTTTCTGTCCCTTGGAACCCCTCGCGCCCTGCTGACACGGCAGTCCTGGGCGAGCTTGAAGCAGCCATACGCGTTGACCGACTTCTTTCAAGGCCATTGGCAACGTGCCAACTGGGTTGGCCCAGCCAGAACCCGAAATAGGTTGACAGTAGAACCAGGCGGTAGACTATATAAATAATTTAGCCGAGTTAGGGAATGTTTAGTTGAATAGTTTAGTGGAAGCGAAGTGTGAGAGTTGGGGCCAGTTGTGTATGAGGAGTTTAGTTTGGGGATAGTTTACTGAAGTTGTGTATGTTTGGGTACTCTTTTTAAGTTGTGGTTAATCGGGGAAGTATGAACTAAACTCAATTTGTCGTGTAGGAGACAAAAAAATAGTTGGGTTTATCTTTTAATGAGCATTTTATGAACTAAAAGATGAGAACTTCTGGATTAAGAAGTTCTCCATTTATCTAACCATTGTTTAAAAATCTCGTAACTAGCTAGATAACTAAAATAGAAATAGTGCCTAACATAAAAAACTATTCCCTTCTTACCTTCAAAATTCACTTAGTTGATGCTTACTCTCAGCGACTAAACTAAAAATAAAATAATGCCCAACATATCGACTAAAATCAGTTCTACTCAAAATCAGCACAACTCTAGTAATTACCGTAGTTATTTCAGTTGGTTGAGCGCGACTAGTTCACGAGGCTTTCATTGAAATTTACACGAACACAAACTTCAGGACGTATGTGCTATTTACAGGCAGTTTCAGCAACCTACATAGTTGAAAGGAAGTCCCTTTTAGTTCACGAAAATGTTCTAGTTTAAAATAATGACGGTATTATTTTAAAGAGGCTTTTATTTTGGGAAATAACGCTTAGTTTTTGAAACGGAAAATGCAATTATACTTTTACTTGGTTATTCCTCCCAGAAATACTTCCTTTTACGTAAACGAGTCTTGCATTTATTAACAATCTCGCAACTATTTACCGTAGTTGATATTATGAGAGAAAGAAGCCATAAATAAAATATTCCATTGAAGAAAGACTAAGAATTTCATGGAAGAAATTAAACAATTTCAAGACAATCTAAAGTCCAAACTATACTAGGAGTAAGTAAGTTATATTAGACAATTTAAATTATTTTTGAATAAAACAAAACATTTAATTTAAAAACTTTGTTCTAAAATGTAAATAAACTCGCCAAACACTAAACTCGAACATCATGAAACGTTTCCGCATAAAAACGATTACGACAGTTCAACGAGTTTATTAAAAAAAAACTTTTCCTGCACGTAGCACTTGCTACGAGCGCTACATTATACTCGTAGCGGCTACGGGTCTACGACGTAGCCTCGTAGCCAAGAATTTTAACATTAACATAAAAATTATTGCTCTTGTACCGAGGGGTCATCCATTTTATTGTTGTTATATAAAATTGTATGTATTCATGGATAACATAATATACGCTTATATTGGACAACTCTTACATTCAGACGATATATTTTATGTCGAAACATTTTACGATGTTCTGACTTTTTAGTATTACACACGGTCTGGGTCTGGTTGATATATTACTCATACATAGATAATCGTCACGCTTGTAATCCCGAAAAGGGGTATATATATTATATTATTATATTATATTTTTTTTTCTTTCATTAATCATTTTACTGATACTATTTGCAATGAAACTTTGAAATTTTAATACTGGGCAGAAGCTAAAGACCCCTAAAGTAATATTTATATATAACATACTAGCTGCGCCCCGTGGTTTCACCCGCATAAGTCTCGATCCCGTGGGAATATCTGGATAAAAAGTATCTTTTGTCCTTTCCCGGGACTCAAGCTATTTCTATACCAAATTTCATCTAAATCGGTTCAGCAGTTTAGGCGTGAAAAGGTAACATACAGACAGACAGAGTTACTTTCGAATTTATAATATTAGTATGGATATGCCTACTGTTGTCGTCTCACTGGACGCCAAAAGTCTCTTGTCATACAGAAAAGACTTGAACATTGGTCACCACGCTTGCTCAAAGCGGACTAGCGATTTTAGAGTAGTAATTATCAAGTTTTCATCGCGATATTTTCCTTCATCGTATGTCAGTGACGCCTATGATAAACTTAGAAGGACCCCGAAACTGAAACCCAATTCATACTGGAGTGAGACCCCAAGAAATATAGGAAAATCATCGCATAACAGCATAATCAGCCTATAGCTTTCCCACTGCTGGGACACAGACCTCCTCTCGGTGAGAGGGAGTGAGCCGTATTCCACGTTGGTAGATGTCACATATTTTCCTTCACCGTTTTAAGAGGAATGGTGCTTAAATAATTTGCACAAAGTAAAGCGCCTGTCTGGGTTCGAACCTACGACTTGTAACTCGTAAGTCGCGGGCGTTACCCCTGGGCCACCACTGCTATGACACAGAAAATCATCGCATACGTCTTAAATTACATAACTAGAAAAATGTGAGTGTACTGCTCACCTCTGCCAAACCCTTCGGGGAATACACGCGTTGTTACTTTTCTCCTACGAGTATATCTATGAACATTATAAATTAAAATCGCTTTTTGTATCTGTCTGTGTGACCACGTTGTTCTTCCAAACTACGCAACGGATTTTGATCCGGATTTCATCACCATTTGGAGATTTTTATCCGGACGGTTACTGTGTACAATACAAATAATAACGAAATCTTGATGTCTTTTTGCAGGGGCGGGTCGCTAGTTACTTTATAAATTAAACGACTTATACAAAATCATAACATCTTCCCCTTTTGATTATCCAAGCTACTACCTCCCGGTCACAAAGCCTCCACTGGTCGGTAACTCACCTCGGAGGCTAATCTAATGAGCCTGCCAGTATTGCCAGTTGATGCCAGTATTGCCAGGACGGCTGGCACAGTGCCAGGTTACTTCAGGGAGGCTTCATATTTTGTGTAAGTTGGACGTGTCTTGTATTTTAAATGAGGGTTTCTCTTAGAGATAAAATTATTATTTTGAGATGGCTTGTAACTTTAATTTTTTACATTAACTTGGAACTCGTTTTCTACTTATTTATAATCTCGTCTTCCGACTTATCTAAAAACAAGTTGTTATGTGTAAATGAAAAGGTTCAAATAACACACACAGAAGGGATCTAAAATAAAATCCACGTCTTCACACTACGGGCTATTTAATGAGACTAAACTTGCTTACTTGCAGTATAATGAGGGCTTTTGGAGTATTTTTACATTACAGCTAACTGAGGGCTGAAATAAATGAACTGAAGTAACTTTTGCAATCCATTGCTACACATATATTATTAGTATAGTCAGCAAAATCACGAGAACTTGAGATTTTCATTGGACTGTGTATTCAGAAATCTTCTGGTAATGAAGATATCTACATAACATCAGGCCTGTAATCCCCGAAGCGGTTTTCGTTTTATTTCGCCAGTTATGAGATATCTATTGGCAAAAATCACACTTTTCGCCAGTTAACACGTTGACTACC
This sequence comes from Amphipoea lucens, assembly GCA_947508005.1. NCBI lineage: Eukaryota > Metazoa > Arthropoda > Insecta > Lepidoptera > Noctuidae > Amphipoea > Amphipoea lucens. The sequence continues at coordinate 18,669,459 of OX382377.1, read as the reverse complement.
AGACAACAGACACAATAGAAAATCTATTGTTCGCGATCAACGTTGACCGCGGTGGCAGTCAATGCCTTAAAGAATCAGACTATTCACCAACAAAATACGAAAAAATGCTCCAGCTAAACTCGAATATTTCGAAGTCTAACTTTCTCTAAACCTCCAAACTTTTTTTACTAACCCGCTCCCCTCCCTTCCCCTCTTCAGTAAGAGACACATTCTTCCACAAATCTTAGAGACGGCGAACTTTTTAACGACAGCGTAAAAAATACCCTCTTGCAAGTACTAGCCATTGCCGGCCTTCCGTCTGTTTCGTTCCTATGAGGGGTGAAAGGGACAAAGATACACTCTAAACGAATGGTGTGCTGACCAAACATACATCGTTATGCTTTTAGATGGCCAGCGGGATTATGTCTGGGATAATGTACGAGTACTTCATAATAATGCTGGATTATTTCCTTGGATTAAATGCTGTTTTTTTGAGTTATGGGGATTAGAACAGGGTTTTATTTTTTGTGAGTGAATTTGGGAAAAAGTTGGTGAGTTTTAAAATAAGGGGTCATAATTTAGGCTCAAAAGAAACTGTTTTATTTAAGTAAACATGACTGTTATTATACAAATTAGAGTTATTTAGGAACAAAACTTATAATTAATTGAAATATCGAAGCCGTTTTGAATTCCAATAAATGGTATTGCACCGTTGTGAAATCGTCTCAGTGAACAAATAAGTTGTAACAATCAAAAATATATTTCAGCTATTCAATTCGCACGAATAATATCTAGCACGAATTATATTGCGTACATAGTTAACAGTTCATTGAACTCGATGCAAACGCACAAAACTAACGAACACACTATAAACATACTCGGACATATTGCGTTTTGTATTTTTATAAACTATAGTTTCATTGATACTTACCCATGACAAAATATAAAAGTGTATAGATGAACAAATCAGTCGAAGTCCAATGCTGGATTGGCTTCTCCCAAGTTGCGATACGACACCCGGTTCTCCGCCTTCCGCATTCGGTCTATCCCAGCCTACTCGATCTATTTAGCTGGGCAGATTTAGCATCTAGAAATAGTAAATCTTATTTTATTTGGAAAACACTATGTAATCAGAAATATAAATTTACACAAACTGCGACAACTTAAGGGCTTGTAATAGTTCAGCTCAAATTCAGATTTTGCCCCCACTTCCCCGCGCTATGTATCATTCTATCCCACTCGCACTGACATACTGATTCAGTTAGGGTGAACTGAACTATTGTTGGAAGGATGTCAAGAAATAAAATGATTAAACTTAACATTAATTTATTACATTCACATTGTATGTTCAGTATATATAAAATTCTTTTAAATGGGCAGGTAAATAATAAGTGGGTATAACAAAACAAATATGAGACACTCATCATTCGCATAGCAAATACAGTTTACATCGAAATCCGCAATATACCTACTGCATTAGTGTTCTATGACCGACCAAAGACCATTGCTCTACCGCCATACATTTGTCACCATAAGACATCGACAGCCAAATACGAGCCGTTTTGAAGTCGGTTGATCTTTTCAACTCATTCAAAGCATACGCGAAACTTGCTGCCAATACGAGCTGTTTTGAAGTCGGTTGATCTTTTCAACTCATTCAAAGCATACGCGAAACTTGCAAGTTTGTTTGCCACAACATTTATAATTATGTGCCTTCCAATTTATGTTAGTGTCAACTGTCAGACCCAAGAGTCTAAATTCATCCACACACTGGAGCGGTATGTCTTTGAACGAGTAGCTAATATTCAATGGACGTTTTTGATAAGGTCTGTATTGCATAAGTTTTGTTTTAGAAAAATTTATTTCCAAATTGTGGTCCTTTAGCCAATTTACTATTTTTGTAAGTATATCGTCCAGTATTAAATTTAATTTGCTACCGTCGTCACATGGAAACACTACTGAGATGTCGTCCGCAAAAAGGACACTCTGGACATTTATTTCTCTCGGCAAATCGTTGATGTAGATTAAGAATAAAATACACCCTAAGACACTGCCTTGTGGTATAGACATATTTACGTGCTCCATTTGTGATCTCACGTGGGTCACTATGCCAGTATCCGGGTGAAAATATTCCACTTCAACATACTGTGTGCGATTTTTTAGGTACGAGCAAAACCAGTCATATGCGATACCTCTCACACCTATTTGGTACAGTTTATTTAGAAGTATTTTATATGATACTCGATCATAGGCTTTACTCATATCTAGCAGTAACCCAACTGCATATTTCTTATTATTTATTATTTTTAATGCTTCTTGGACGTAATTAAATACTGCTAATGTTGTAGACTTATTTTTCCTAAATCCATTTTGACTGGTGCTAAAGATCTTATACTTTTCGCAAAAACTATTTAGCCGTTTAGACATTGCAGTTTCAAATATTTTTGAAAATGTAGATAATAATGCAATAGGGCGATAATTTCCTGCGTCAGTTTTTTTGCCCTTTTTATAGATAGGTTTTACTATAGATATTTTTAGTAAATCTGGGACAACACCCTCCATGAATGACTGATTGACGAGAAAAGTCAAAGGTATTGTTAATTCATCTATACATGATTTAACAAGCAATGGTGGTATTTCGTCATGACCAAAACTTTGCTTATTTTTTAAGTTCTTAATGATAAGTTTTACTTCACTTGGATCAACTGTTTGCAAATATATGGAATTTTCGCAAGGAGTAACAACATGTCGACCAGGTGGGTTCTCGTCAGATCTCGTAACATTTGTTTTTCCTACCGATACAAAATAGTCATTAAAGGCGTTTGCGACCAATCTCGGATCTTCAACAAGAATATTATTTACGTCAAGTTTTATACTTTCTCTAGTTTTTTTAGTCAGTTTGTTAGTACGACTTTTTATGATGTGCCACATTGATCTTATTTTGTTACTCGATTTTTTCATAAGGTTTATGTAATTTAGTTTTTTAGATGTAGTGACTGCCCTTTTGAGGATTTTCTCATAATTATTGTTTGTAATATCTTCTAAGTATATGGTTATTAGTAGTATTGATTAATGATTTTAGTTCACGTTTATGTTTACAAGGTAGTTTTAGGCCAGTAGTTTGTGACGTTGCAAAATTATTATTATTATATATATTATTATTTATATATTTGCAATAAATTACCACCGTTGTGTCATCGCGCTTCTCTTTCTTTTCCTACCGAACCTACGGTCCTGCATGCGGCAGCAGCGGGCAGCATTATATGTGTTTATTTCCTTCAAAGGAACTATCTGGTCTCAGTAGTTCCTTCAGCTTTTGCAAAGGAACTACTGATCAAAAAGTTCTCAGTAGTTCCTTCAAAGGAACTGCTAAAGGAACTATCTAGTCTCAGTAGTTCCTTCAGCTTTTGCAAAGGAACTACTGATCAAAAAGTTCTCAGTAGTTCCTTCAAAGGAACTGCTAAAGGAACTATCTAGTCTCAGTAGTTCCTTCAGCTTTTGCAAAGGGACTACTGATCAAAAAGTTCTCAGTAGTTCCTTCAAAGGAACTGCTAAAGGAAATATCTAGTCTCAGTAGTTCCTTCAGCTTTTGCAAAGGAACTACTGATCCAAAAATTCTCAGTAGTTCCTTCAAAGGAACTACGCGAAGGAACTAGTGAGCATAAACGATATTTTTTACGAAAACAAGTTTTGATATTATAACACAACTTTAAATACCTCCAGGACCCCTGTACAGTTACATGCGGGTGCAAAATTTGCTGTTTGTAGTAGTGCGCATACAGCAAAATTTCACACCAAAAATTAAAGTCGATTTCCAGCAATTACTTTTGTCACAGATCTTTTGTGCAATGTTACTTAGTTTGATGTACGACGGCTATAAGTCTTTTTACACCCTGTATCAATAAATAGATAAAATTATTTATAAAAATAGTTTTGCTGAATATATTGAAAACACCATTACACATTGGGAACTGTCTAAAATAGGTACGTTTACCTCCCTAAATTTCTGACAATGTTTTGACATTGACATGAGATTACGATTTTAAACCATTTCAAAAATTATTTTATGAATGAAAACTACAAAATTTGGAAAAAATAAAAATACGAGGCCTTATATTTTACATCTATATTTCATTTTACTTTATTACATAATTTCTTCAGAACATAAAACGTTGTCAATCGGGTCTTTTGAGCGCAAGCAAAGTGACACGGGTTCCCCGTCTGATAGCCGAAGCGGTACTGACAAATACTGAATCGGGGTCCTGTCGGGGGCCGGGCGGCAGAGCGGTTCAAGGTATGAGTGGTTATAAAGCTGGATATTTCGGATCTCATCTTTTTACGTTAAATTTAACGATTAAAAAAATAAAAACGAACCTATGACACCTGCTTTATGCATAGTTCGATTAGCTTGCAAATTTTCATGGCCTAATTTGAAAATTTTCATTGAATATTCTCCTTTTATTTTGCGGTTTAGAGGTAACTTTGAGACTTCTTTGTATCGAGAAAATTGTATGCAATCGTGTTTTCGCAACCGATGACACCTCGCAGTAGTCCTCATCTTTATCGTATATTAATTTCAAAGTGAAAACTGCAGAACTGTTGGAACTACAGCCGTTAATGCTAAGGCAATTTTCGCAATCTGAACTAGTACCGGTCCTTAACTGTCCACGACACTCGTTAGCTGCATACTATTAGAAAGCGATCGTCGCGTCCATATGTCATTTTTTGTTCGTAGAGCCGAAATGCATTGCCGCGCCGACGCCTCCCAGTTTTTCGTACAAAAAGGGACTTAACGACGATCGCTTTCTATTAAAACACGGGGGTACGGAAGAAATATATGTATCTTCTGCATAACAATATAAATTGCATATTGCTACAAGCACATGTGCAATAAAAACATGCACGAGTTTCCAATTAAAGTAGTTTACAGCTTGCCATGTGCGTCTCGCAATATTCGTCAAATGAGCCGCAGTTGCCAGTGTTGCCAGCTCTCTGGCATTAAAGTGACGCTTTAGTGTCACTGTGATTGCTTAGATACTGTTAATTAAATCTCTGTGAATGTTACTCGTAGGACTAATTTGAGGAGCTATAGTCTTCTTAATAAGAAAATCGTCTGTAGTTTATATGCATTGGTCCCAGCTACACCCGACGATACCCAGACAATATGAGCCATGTCTAAGAGTGTTGCTTGCATCAAGCCCTTGATTCACTTGCTCAAGAAAGGTCTCTTCAGGTGATGGTCAAGATTTTTGCTTACTTATAAAATTATTACCTGTAACAATTCGGCACGATTACTGCTGTTTACAACTCGCATGTGGACAACCTCGTGTATCAAATCAGGTTCTGTATTGACCTGTCCCTTTCTCCTTAAATTCACCTATCTGACCTTTAATTATCTTTTCTTTTATTGCCGTTTTCATAAATTCCAGTTATTTTCAGGTCCTCAACAAAGCATGTTCTATCTAGGTCATCCCAAAAACTGTTACTAAACTTCTGTCTATTAAATTACAAAATAATAACTAATATAATTCTGAACCGCCCAACTGCGGTCCAAATACCCCTTCTCATTCCGAGAAGGAACAAGCATTGTCGAAACATACAGTCCAGTTATCCTATTTGGTCTGGTCTCGGCGGTGTAGTGTAGACCAAGCGGCTCTAGTACAATAGTTATGCAGAACGTAAATGTTATTCTAGGTGTAATTACAGCAGTGAGCTGTACGTTCGAGATGAATCTCTAGATTTATAGTTATTGCATATAATGGTTGCTAGATGAGGATGTTAGATTAAACTGGACTTATGTACATATGTTACTCGGTTAGTTTAACGTTTTTTTTTATAAAGTTCTTGGATTGCCAGTTGCCTTTTTGCTCGTGGTTTAGTTTAGGCCCTTTTGCGTAGTTTTCCCCAAATAGCGAAATCGAAATAGTTGCATAGACATGAAAACGCATCCAAGAAACACAAGAAAAACAAAATAATCGACAACCACAACTTAATTACAACTATGATGTCATTATCATCAGCATTCGCAAGTCCACTGCTGGACATAGGCCTTTCCAATCGTAACTATGATGCAATTTCCGAGTTTTTAAAAAGTTCTTTTTTTAAAACGGTTTTCGATGAAAGCTCGGAACTTAAAACTCAGAACCTTGGCAAAGCCAGACTAATAAGTCATAAAGTCAATAACCCGCCGTCAAATCTATCATAACTTCGGAGCCTTACTTCTAAGAAACCATCCCTCGATACAAAAAATATTACCATACACCAATTTACCTTCCATCTTCGCGTGTTTGCCAAACATAAAGCCTTTAAATAAACCAAACTTAAGTCTACAACAATAAAGTCCGAATTCAATTAACATACAAAAAACAAAAGAGAGCGGAATAAAATCCTACTTTATCGTAGCTTGCTGGCTACATACAATGAAAGTTAGCTGTTCTTTTTTATAGCTGTTCGTTGTACGCCGAAAATCAATATTTGGGTCACGAATCGGCCGCGAAACCGTTTTAAATCATTTTGGCTTGATTTACGGGCGAACGCGAGTTGAACTAAATGTACGAAATGTACGACAATATTAAGTAAATGTACAAAATGTACGATATCATTCGGGATGTCAGCTGGCCTTGTGTAACAGATTTATTGGTTGAACTACGCTAGTTTATTGTTGCTGTCAGAAATTTTTCGTAATCAGTACTATGTTAAAAAAAATGAAAGCACATTTTCATGACGATGCAACGATTTAAATATTAGGTCCTTACATATGAAATTGGCGTTTTTCGTACTGGCCACTTTAATCACGAATTTCTCCTCTTTGGTAAGGAATTCCAAATTCAAATTTGTACAGCTATTTACTCATGTATTTGTGCTTCGATGACCGTCATTCATTTGTTTTTTTTCTTCTGTTTTTTCTGTTTGCGTCACTCATTTTACAAAATGGAAAATTTAAAATATCGCATTATTTACGAGTACGAGTTCCGCCGTGGCACTAGTGCTGCGGAAACGACTCGAAGGGTGAATGATGTGTATGGCGGTCATGTTGCAAAAGAAAACACAGTTCGTTTTTGGTTCCAACGTTTTCGTTCTGGAAATTTCGACCTGCAGAACAAGCCCCGTGGACGGCCTGAGACCCAAGTTGATAATGGAGAATTGAAGGCTATTGTGGAAGCGGACCCATCGCAAACCACGTCCGAGTTAGCTGCAGGCTTCGATGTTAGTGATAAAACTGTTTTAATTCACTTGAAGCAAATTGGGAAGATTAAAAAGCTTGAAAGGTGGGTACCTCACGAATTGACTGAAGCAAACCGGCAAACGCGCGTCGACTGCTGCGTTACATTACTGAACCGGCACAACAACGAAGGTATTTTAAACCGAATCATTACCTGTGATGAAAAATGGATTCTTTACGATAATCGGAAGCGCTCAGCGCAATGGTTGGATCCTGGCCAGCCAGCCAAATCCTGCCCCAAGCGAAAATTAACCCCAAAAAAGTTACTTGTAAGCGTTTGGTGGACTAGTGCCGGTATTGTTCATTACAGTTTTCTCAAATCTGGCCAGACTATTACAGCTGATGTCTATTGTCAGCAATTACAAACCATGATGGAAAAGCTAGCGGCTAAACAACCAAGGCTGGTCAATCGCTCCACGCCACTGCTGCTTCACGACAACGCCAGACCACACACTGCGCAACAGACGGCTACCAAATTAGAAGAGCTTGAATTGGAATGTCTTAGACATCCTCCGTACTCCCCGGACCTTGCTCCAACAGATTACCATTTTTTTCGCAATTTGGATAACTTTTTGCAAGGGAAAAAATTCAACTCCGATGGGGCAGTCCAAATCGCCTTCAAAGATTTTATTGATTCCCGTCCGACTGGTTTTTTTAGTAAAGGGATCAATGAACTACCTATAAGATGGCAAAAGTGCATTGAAAACAATGGTTCATACTTTGATTAATTAAATATATTATATTAAAAAATATTCGACTTTTTGTTCCTTCCATACAAAACGCCAATTTCATATGTAAGGACCTAATAGTAATTGCACCAAGTAAATTCCCTGCCTCTGATAAAGGGCATAATGTTAATAAGTATAAAAGATTTTTTCATTGATATCTTGAGTGCCGTTATTGTACTTTAAGAAAAGCTCACCACCCCCTCTTACATTAGACTTCCAATAACTGGCTAAATTCAAAGTCGTATATGTACACCTCTGCCTATGCCATCTGGTAGGACAGGTAACATGTTGTCATTGTAGAAAAAGAATTCCTTGTTTTACACGCGACCTTTACGGTACATTTCCTTCGCATAATCTAAAGGATTGGATGATTTCATACAAACAGCTTTACTTTGTGTAAATCATTTCATCACCACTGCTCTTAAAACGGTGAACACATCGCGAGGAAACCGGCATGTCCTAGAACAAAAAAATCGAAGAAATGTGACATCTACCAACCCGCACTGGGCCCGCGAGGTGGATTACGGACCACTCCCTCTCACAGAGAGGATGTCTGTGTCCCAGCAGTGAGAATGTTATAGGCTGCTTATGCTATACATAAGGCTGTAACCAGATCAGACTAAAGAAAAAAAAATTAAACAACAATCAGTGCACAACTTACTCCCCTAGCTTCCGCAACAATTTACATGTAGCAGTAAGAATCGCGTGCAGTTCGCTAACACCGCGCTTGCTAGGAGCTCAGCCGAAGGAAACCAGGCTGATTGTAGTTAACATGCTCAGGTAATACTGCGCTAACACGGGCTTTTCTTACAGCTATTATTGCCTGGAGAGGTAGTGGGGTTCTAAAATAGCTTCAATATTGCGTAAAAGGAGAAACTGACATATCAACGCACAGCCGAAACTACTGGGACTAGGAATGTGAAATTGTGCACACAGCTTCCTTTTATAATATAGGGGAGCATTAATAAGGGGTTTTTGGAAATTCAACCTTTAAGGGGGGGAAAAGGGGGGATTTTGTTTGTATGAAAAATCTTATTCCTTGAGTTAATAAACTTGAAACTTGGCCCGGATACTTATCTAAATAAATTATGAAGGTTGGCATTTTTTGTTTTTCTAAACTACCTCCAGAAGGGGGATTGGGGGGTATCAAAATTTGTATGGAAGAATTTTAACGCGGGGTTCGATTAACTTGAAACTTGGCACGAATACTTATCTAAGTAAATTAGTATATACGACTATAGCGAAAGCACTAGGAAGTGGTGAAGAGCGGGCGTTTTGGGGGACTGTCTTTTGTAATTTTGACGTTCGAAAAGTGCTGATTCTCCGCCTAGTTTGAATAAATGACTTTTGATTTGATATTATTAACAAACTAGCTCTGTACAGAGTCAAGGGAACTATTTTTTAAACAAATTGACTATTTCTTGTAATTCTATTTTCTTGTTCTTCATTTGTAATGTACATTATAAATGTGTTTCTGTGTTTTTTTGTGAATAAACCTTTATTATTATTATTTAATTGTCAGTGTATTCAAATCATAAGTGTCATTATTTGACAGTTGTACGAATTGGCTTTAACACGACAAATTGACTTAGTATATTAATTTGTTTAGCAATAAATTTCCCTCTCTGTACAATAAGCAAATAATTATCAATAGCTTAGCCCTTTTCAAAGTGCAGTTATAGTTATTTTTTATAAATCGTGCTTTTATCACAAAATCTATTGTGTCCAGTTCCTAATCCAAGAATAATCTACAACATTACATGTCAATGTGATACTATCTACAGATTGCCTAAATGGGCCGTCGTTATCCTAATTAATATCTTAATAAGCCATTATTAATGTCTAAGCTTCCATTTAGGTATTATTAATAGATATGAACTAGATATTATTATAATTATCTTGTTAGTTCCCAAGTTCGACACGCAGCACTTAACAGTAATAGGTAAGTGTTATCACTTACAAGTTACACAATAAATTAAAACTTTATGCACAAGTAAAACAGAGACAAAACATGGCATGTGCATCATAAGGGATGAATAACTCGTAAAAGAATAAATATTAATACATAGATACACCCAATAACTAGATTGTGGAGGTCAGATAGGCAGTCGCTCCATGTAAAATACTGGTATTCAGCTGCGTCCGGCGAGACGACCCCAACATGTTGGGAAAAGGCAGGCAGATGATGATGACATAGATATTCATCACTCAGTATTCCTGAAGGCCAATTCTCGTAATTTAAAACGTTCAAAATCTAGTCGCATTCTCATCTCAGCGACAAACAAATGTCAAAGACTTATCAAAATGTAGGGGAGGTATTTTGACAGATTAAGACTGAGATCCTGGAGGCCTGTGTCCCAGCGGTGGGAACGTTATAGGCTGATTATGTTATGTAAGACTGAGATCAGAATGTGAACGTTCTTAAAATTACGAGAATTGCCCCTCTGCTTACGGCCACTAGATCAATACGCAGTTACTGTTATTTACATTTAATATTGATGGGGAGTAAACGTGACTGCAGCCGTCCCCTATAGACTAGCGATTAGTATCGCCAAAGGGGAACTGTTAGGTACAACCCTACTTTTTCATACAGACACGCAGCTTGTTTGCTTAGATAGTATCGATGCCTGCGGTGTAACAGGCCCTTGAAACACTTCCTAGATGCCTACAAGCCAACTTTGTTGTATTTGTAAACTTTTTTTGTTTTTTTTTTTTGTTTTTCCTATACTGTCCCACTCCTGGGTAAAGGCCTCCTCCAAGTCCTTCCAGGATCTCACCCCTCGCGGTACGCGTCCAGGTTATTTCGCCATCGCTTTCTGGGCCGACCTCGGCGGCGCCGTCCATCTTCAGGCACCCATTGTGTGGAAATTTTTTCCCAGCGGTCATCCTGCATGCGGCTGATGTGACCCGCCCAGTCCCACTTGAGCCTGGCAGCTTTCTTGCCTACGTCTATTACACCCGTTTTGCACGCAGCATGGTGTTACGAATTTTGTAAACTTAACAAATGAAAATAAGAACCTCTCATTGAACTCTGCTAAATCTAGAATCCATTACGCAGTACCACAGGGTAGTACTGACATGTCAATTTAAATTATTATCAATGAAGACTAAAGTGACTGCAACCGTCCCCTATGGACTAATGCGTAAGCTTTATTGTGTTCTGGTTTAAAAAAAAAGAAAGGAGACTTGTTTCTTTTGCACAAATAAGAATACAGTATTGATCCCTGAGATGTTACAGAGCTTTAAAACACTTCCTACTTCTACCTATATCAATAAAACAGTCCAATTTTTTCTAGTTTCTAGCCATTGTAGTCCCACTGCTGGGCAAAAGCCTCCCTACTTTCCTTCCACCTGTCCCTGTCCAGAGAAGCCAAGGACCAATTTTATTAAAGAAGTCCAGCTCCAGTTCTATTTTATTTTTGTAAAAAATAAAATAGAACAATTAATTAATAACATTTTGTTGGTATAATACAATTATCACACCAATAAAATATTATTTATTTTGCTGTTTTGTTATTTTGATATTATGTTTAGCTGAGGTCAATACCTCAGCTAAACATAACACCTTACTCGACACGTAAAATGTTTTTTTCTCCCAAAACTAAACTATTACTCCCCCAAAATGAGAAACCTGTACCAGCACATGTTCCCACATGCTACATAGTCGGGGTACAAGTTACAACTAACTGTATAATAAAAGACTTGCTCGTCGCTGAAACTTTTAATTAAGTAAAAAGCCATGTGTGGCAGCAGACCTAGAGGGACTAGAAGAGATTGCACAGAACTTTTTAAGCAAACTGATTTATTTAGAGAAGATAGTAAAGATAAACGAGTACGATAAAGGATCAAGTTTTAACTGTTTATTTAATAATCTAACTTTGAAGCTATACCATTTTACGACTTTTAATACCGTATGCGTTTTAAGCCCTTAAAAGTTTACGGCGTTTTACGGTTTTTGTTGTGTGTGTTATGTGTCAAAGTCTGAGCATTAAATCAAATTTTTAACTGTTGTAGCCATGTTCATCCTAATGTCTTAAACCTTTAATCAACAATAGAAAAGAAAACCTATAAAATTAAGTTAATGGAGCTCTTCATCTGCATTGCGAAATAATAATTTCTCGGTCTCCTCAATCAGAGTAAATCGTTTTTCTCAAAAACTTTAATGAAAAAAAAACAGTAGATAAAAACTGCATAATCAGCTGTTCATGCCATAAAAATATTTAATAAACTCTCCTCCATTATTCCTCAACACATAAAAATGCAACCACATCTAGTATCTCCTATATCACACGTTGTATACTATATCCTTGTCAGTGAAAATTAAAAAAACAAGCACTGCAGCGCCCTCTCGCGTTCGCCCCCAGATTAATGAACTGTGTTCTGTCTTGTTCGCGGCGAGTTGACGGGGGGTGAAAACTATTCGGAGATTCCATTTTGTTGGTCGTGTGTCGAGTTTTTATGGGAGCTTCGGTTAAGATTTTTGAGTCTTTAGATTATAATATTAAACACGTTTTATTGGGCAAGGGATGTATATGAAACTATTTATGATGATTCAATTCGTTTTTTTTTTTGTTTTTGACTGAGTCTGGATTATTACCCGATTGATGACTACAGACTGGCCCCCCAATACATGGAACTTAAACATAGCTGGCGAAATTTGGGTGTACTATAGGTGTACCCAACCCTTCGTGGAATTTTAACGTGGTGTTATGTATGTGATGTGTTATTCTTCTTGATTCTTAGGTTGAGTTTGATGGTGATCGTTTTTTGGACTTTATAGTTTCCATGTGCAAGAAAGCTGTAATTCAGTGGTTAGCAACGTATTTCGCGTTTTTCTTACAAATCGCAAAATCTAAAAATTGATCGCCGAGTTGTTTTTATAGAATAGAATAGAATATTTTTATTTCAGACCGGAGTCCATAGGGTTAGTAACAATTTTAACTTAAATTCTAGTGTTAGTAGGTTACAGACACATAAAAATATACAATTAAATTTCGGCATGGAGCCGCATCCAGCTCCGCAACATCGGGGAATCCCACAAAAACACAAACCTATCAAAGCATTTAATTTCCATCAATTGATAGACATCAAGAATAGATAGATATGAAACATGGATTTTTTCCAATAACTTGTAATAAATCAACTTGAAGCAATGAAAATAGATTCTGGTCAACAATTTAGCGATTCGCCTGAAATAGCCGCCGTACATCCTACGACTTGTTCTCATGTATGTCTGTATGTATACTTGGTAGGCTCATTAATAGTAACACGCGATTTCTAGTTACTTGGTATCTGTTCTATTTATTCTGTTGTAAATCGTTTCATGTGACTGAATTATAATTGCAAACTCCGGGAAATGGCATCATTATGTATGTTCTTGTATTTACGTTTAGTAGTTTTCCCCTTTTTTCATTTAGACTGGTTTCTTTTGGTTATTAATTGTAATACGGACACCCCTTATTAAATGACTAGCTGCACCCCACGGTTTCACCTGCATAAATGTCGATCCTGTGGGAATATCGAGATAAAAAGTAGCCTATATGTTAATCCAGGGTGTTAGTTACCTCCATACCAAATTTTATCAAAATTGGCCCAGCCGTTTGAGCGTGAAGAAGTAACAAACATATAAACATACACAAATACACATACGCTCACAAACTTTCGCATTTATGATATTAGTGTGATAGCTTACAGGCTGGCCTAAAGGAAATTGCTCATCCTATATGCCCATTGATATTTCATGAAATTGGCAAGAGTAATGGAGAAAATATTATGAGAAAATGGTGAAATGTGAGTGTATTATACGCTTCTACCTAGACCACCGGGAAACACAAGCGTGATGTTATATTCTCTAAAGTAATGTTTCTACTGAGCGCCTGTTCGATGTGAGTCCATAACAAATCACCATCATTCTCCTGCCCTTATCCCAGTTGATTTGGTGTCGGCGCAACATGTCTTTTTCTTCCATACTTCTCTATTAGTCGCCATCTCGGTAGTCACCCCTTTTCTACCTTACTTGTGAGTCCATACCAAATATAAACCATTTTTTGGACCAAATAATAGTAACATTATACCAATAATGTAAATATTATGACAAGATAATAACATAAACAATACACCATAACTTACCCATAACAGAGTTATCAGTTATCTAACTGAAAGCGAAATCTCTCAAACTGCATCCGATAATAATAAACACAATTCCGTAGTGATGTCTTCGGCAGATGTCTACGAAACTTGCCTGGCTACGACAGTGCTACGACACTGCTACGGCGCTACGTCTCGGTGCTTCGACGCTACGAGACATGATCGACATAATCAGTGTTATTAACTAACTTATGTTTAGTTAATGCGTTGTATTGTCTTGTATTTTCAACTTTCGTGGGTCTAAAAATATTTAAAGAAGTTTAGGTTTCTAAGTACACCTTTCTGACACTTTTAAAATGTACAGGTTATTCTAGAATCGTCAGTATGCAATAAACAAACGTAATTATCATACTTTCTACGTCTTTTCAGTATGAGACGAAGCCTTTGCCCTGCAGTAGGACAGTAAACAGCCGGATTTTATTTTATTCCGGACTCTAAAACACTCTAAATTATATCTTGAGTTCAAACAAAGTTCAAAATAGAGCTATTGTTTATGCACATACATACCTCATATAGTTGAATTTGCTTCTATGTAGATAAAATTTATTGCACCGTATATTTCCTCGAAAACGGATTTCTATTTCGTATAATCGGAATAAATATTTCCCTGAAACTACAAAAATTTATACATACTACATTTTTACACAAAATCGTTTAAACCTTATAAAACTACAATTGATTGGGTTAAATCCCCAATTTTAAAACAACAATCGATGTCCACATTTTTATTCCGCGATATCTATTCCGAGAAGTAGGTTACAGTGTTGCCACGCTGAAAATAATAGCTTGTTTGAACGAGCGCGCATTATTTATGTTGGCAGGTCTGATTGTATCGCGGCCGGCGATGTATTAATATTGCTATCTAACGGTTGGTAGACGGTGTTTACGTGTAGTTGGGTCAGTTGAGAATAGAGCGCTGTAAAGGTTTTAGGTAAAAGATAAATTGTTGTTTGACAATGTGGTTTTGAGTAAATTAAGTAGTGGTACTTAGTATTACCTTAAGGCTAGTTTCTTCCACAGGTTCTTCTCCATAGGAGCCTTCTACGCTTTGCAACAAGCTTAATTTTGTGACTGACCGACCCCAAAAGTGCCTGTAATGTCAAAAATCAAAATCAAAAGTCATTTATTCAAACTATGCTGGGAATCAGCACATTTCGAACGTCAAAATTACAAAAGACAGTCCCCCAAAACGCCCGCCCTTTACGATGTTCGAGATAGAACAGTTTCAGAAAGGAGTATTACTGACTATTACGAGTCTAATAAATGTCTACCGATGTTGGTTTGCTGAGAACATCTCCTTCATCATCTTTATATAGCCTATGAAATTACAGCATATAAAACTTTTCTACTTTATCTCTGAACTTGGCGAGACATTTGTTGTAAGAAAATGTTCTTTTTCCTTTGATGTCAGCTTCATTCAAAACTAGCTGCGTCCCGTGGTTACACGCATAGTATCTTATGTACTAATCCAGGTCATGGTCTACTCATGTGACCAATTTCATCCAAATCCGTTCAACCCTTTTAGCGTGAAAGCATCACAAACAAACTTATAAAAATCTAATCTTTTCTCTTAAGAATATTAGCCCAGATAGATCAGTATACTATACTACTTTTTTAGTTTAACCATGATGAGAGATCTTTTAAATACTCTACAATTTATTTAATGTACTTTTAAATAAACGTATTTCCCTTTACTGCTGGACACAGGCATCTAAATTATTCTTTCCCAGAATACTTTTCCCCATAAACGCCACAATAAAGCACGGAGCAATTAAACTATTCAAGAATAAAAAAACAAATTAAAAAAGTATAAAACTTTTCTCAAAAATAAGATTAATTTCCTCAAAAAAGCAATTCGAGGAAGATCCCATGCTTCACATTGTTCCTCAGAAACTTTTCTGACGGCTTTTTTTAATTAACCGCAAAAAGTTCTGACTTGTTCTGAAGTCTGAAAGTTCAGAATTCCTTTTGCGTTTAATTGGCGAGTTATCTGTTAGATATGTCCGGTTTGTGAATTCAGTGCTATCGGAGATTGAACGGAGAAATTAAATGAGACGTTATGTAGTTAATTTTTAAATCGGCAATGATTTTTTGTTTGTTTTGTATAAAACAATGCTCAAATGGTACTGATCACAAGATTGTTTAAAATATATTGTAACTCTATACTAGATATTTATAAATCCTTTTGCAATACTTTTTTATTTCGTGCAGATTCTTATCTATCAGTATGCATTTAGCAGTCTTTTGAATTCGAGTACCTACTGATAATATTATAGGTTTATATGAAACTGTTTAATCCCTTTGTTTCTTATAATACAAGCACCACCTTCCACGTATTCGCAGGGTTCAACTTCATGTCGTCCAACAATAATACACTTCCCAAGCAAAAAACCTTAACTTGAAAAAACTTCCTTGCCATGATTCAAGTATCGTGACGTTTCCCATGTACATGGAAGGTAAAAAAACTAATAAAAACTAGGCAGCGAACACAGGTCAAAGACCACATCGTTGCATAAGTATAGGTTGTTGAACTTCTATAGGTTTTCCCATCGATTGTGTAATAGGTGAGTTTTCTATTTGTGGGAAATCGATTACTGTTTTATTTTAAGGTCATTGATACAACTGTTAAGTGTTGTGATTTCTACTAGCTTTTGTCTGCGGCTTAGTCCACGTTGAGGTCGAAAATGATCCCATACAGACAGAATTAGTTTCGCATTTATAGTATGGAGTATGAATAGAAGTATTGATACAACCAGTTTAGTCGAATTAACGTTTCTTTTTGAAATAGGGTAACAAAAATAACACAATCGATTGCCCTTAGCATAAAATTATATTACCACAAGTCAAGGCTACGACATTACTACGACGCAATACGTTGCTACGCCGTAGAGCTACGCCGCGCTGTTACGCCAACAATTTCAACTTACATACTCGTATACAAAATAAAGCCTCCGAACTTGAGACCCTCAAATCAAAGTAAATAATTCAAGTCAAGTTGGAAGAGTGACGCAACTTCAAGTTATTAAAGGTTTGAACTTAACTTGAACTTAACAGTAACTTGGGGAGTTAAGTTGGCCACAATTATGATAACGAGCGCTCTTTGTGCTAGTTAACTGCGACTTTTAGCTTTCAAATGACGGCGAGTTTCTTGTGTTCTTTGTGTATTGTTATTTTTAAAGCTTCAATTAAGTGTGACTTGATCAAATACGATGAAACGTACATTTATTAATGTTCTTTTATACTTCTGGAAACGAAATACGGAAATTCTAAAGAATTTATACGTGAATGAACAAATGATTAATTATTCTAAAATAATAATCCTGGTATTCTTTCTTTCTGCTGCGTTTCAAAGCATTTATCGTTATAATTAGAACCCCGTTACCTGCCACGTCAGGCACATATCCTGAAGTTAGGGCACGTTTGATCTCCAATATTTTTGGCACGGCAGTATGAATGTTAAAGTGAGAATAATTATGCATTTCTATACCACTATTGTACCTACTTGAAGTTTAAGTAACAAAATAAACATTGATTTTAAATTCACGGCATCTTCTGTCTCAGTCATTAGACAGTTGATTGCTTTTTTTTAACTTATATTACTTAGATAGGTTGCACAGAACCGGTCGAAGTGAAGGTGCTTGGGGAGGCCTGTGTCCAGCAGTGGACGTCTTTCGGCTGAAATGATGATGATGATGGCGTTTATAGATAGGTTCGGTAACACGATTCAAATAACATTATTTAGATATATGTAGATAGTACTCAGTTCGAATGGAATTGTATTTTTATGTTTAAATTATGTTTTTATTTAACTTAATTTTAAAATAAATTACTCATTACTCAACTTTGATTCATCTCACTAAACTCAAAAACCTGCAATAACTGATCCAGCCGTGGAGCAACACTTTTGTTTTCACCGCTGAAGTTGTGTTCAGTGGATTTAGTTCAACAAACTGTAACGGAGCCGGCGGCTATCGATCGCGCTAATAATAGCCGCCCGGCGCCGCCTGTCGCCACTACCTCTTGGTACCACTGCTACCTACCCAGCCGATGTGTCTCCTATTGTCAGGACTTGCTTTATTATCATCATCGTCATTGCTGCATTTACTTTTGATACCTGAGTAACGTAAACTGCTTCGCTATTATTTTTTAAACGGAATCCTTCTATTTATACGTACAATATTAAAATAATAGTTGAACATTTTGAAAGTTAAATTGGGTTTTATAATGGACCGTCTTAAACGGCTTTAAAAAAAGTGTTCCTAATTTTTCCATTTGAGGCCTAAACGCATAGTTAACAAGTTCCCTATTACAATAAAAGAAAAAAATAACATCCAAAAATAATAACAAAAAATATGAACCCCTCAAAATTGCGAAACATTTTACTACAAATACACAACACTGAATAACAAAATCACCTTCCAAAAAATCGGAAATAAAAATACAAAAAAACGCAATATTAAAAAAAGCTTTCTAAAAAAAGTCGCCCAAGAAACACGTAATACACGTTATCATAATAAAATAAAACCTTCCCTAAAAGCTTAGGTGAGCGATAAGGATTCTTGAAAAACTCGGCCGTGATTACTTTCAGTCCCTTCGAGTTTAGCAACATTAGGTAGCGCACTGAGTGACTGAAGCGGAAAATTGGCAGCGATTTTGGATTATTTGATAGAGGGTGAGATAAAGTGGGGACAGTTTTTTGAAAATTATTAGTGTCATGTGACGTGGTATAAGGATTAATCTGGATGAGCAGGACTCGGAAAATATCTGTTGTATTTTTCTCTGAAAGATATAATTTTCTAAATAAACCTCCTACTCACAGTCCTTGGGAGCAGGCAAATAAATATGTAGATAAATTCTAAACAATCCATCATTAATTTTAATTATGTACATATGTACTTTATTCAATTTCCTAAACCCTTTTTGCTAAACTCTTCAAGTCGTAACACAGTTGTTGTAGGTCACTTATACAACACACTATTAGGAGTCTAAAGTTAACACAAGTTCATTAAACAAATGTCTGAAAAAAAATCCAAAAATAGTTAAATGTTCGAAACTTGTTATTGAACACTAAAGTTTTTCTTTTCAAATACGGAAAATCGCTTGTTGCTTCCCGCTCCGCTCAACACTGCATTCCACCCTAACGTATCAATGTTGGGTCGTCCCATAGGCATAGGAAAGGTATTACATTAGGCCCCATATCATTTATTAACTACTACATAACACATATAATACGTAACGTAGGTACATCTTTATAAACAAAAGGGATATATGACGTTTTATCCCTGTCTCTTTATTTACATGTGAAAGAGACGGAATTAATGGGGGTTATCTCGGGGTAATTTTAATGACTCCAGTATCTCTATAATGGGTTACACGGGCATGTTAATGTCCATCATTTTTTCTCTTTTGAGTTTTACTCGTGTACTTATTTTTGCTGACTGTAATATGTTTTGTTGTGCTGTTATACAATTTGTATTCATTTTTTTGTTGTTATGTGCTTTTAGAGGTATGAGGAACAGGGTGTAAAGTTCACTCATACTCTATAGAAAAGGAAGGATCCTCCGATCAGACGGGTGTTGTGTCTGGCGGGCAACTGCCCGATGATTCATGTCGGGCCGTTGTATCTATGCTAGTTGCGCGGTAAACTCTGCTTGCGAGATGCAGGGTTTGCGTGACGTCAGTATGACGCGTTGTTCGCATGTGGCGTTGTAGATACCGCTACATGCTCATTGTTGGCTAACAGCTTAATCTTTCCACAACGGTACCAGTTATTCTTTGCTCTTTTTGAAGAATACCATCGTATATATTTTTTAATGAAATAAAAGTCTGAAACCGCGTTAAGCAAGCGTGATGATCGATGCTCATATCTTCGCTGTTTGAGAAAAAGCTTTTTCCCCGCAGTGGGACACAACAGAATGATGCCATTTTTATCTTTACAATGTTATTTCAAATGAGTACCAACAAGCATAATCTTCATTGTTACATAATTTCGTTGAAAAAGGAAGTTATATTTCATTCTGCTTCCCTTAGGAGCTATAAATATTATGTTGCTATAAAAACGTATACCTTTCACGTGGCAGCATATTTTTTAGATCTAAAGCCGGCGGTACACCAGAGAATAATCTTAAAATCGTTACAGGTCCACTTTACTTTAACGTATTCTTTATGAATTCGTTCGTCATATTATTATTAGTACAGATATACTAATAATAAAGCTGAAGACTTTGTTTGTTAGTTTGAACGCGCTAATCTTTGAAACCACCAGTTGGATTTTTTTGAATTTTTGCATTTGGTGGCTTAATTCTTGAGGAACGCTTTAGGCTATATTACATCACGCTAGGACTCTTAGGAGCCAGGGAAAAATAAAAAAGTAAGAAGGAACGCGAAAATGAAGTAAGAGCGCGGGCAAGCGATGCGATGCGACGGGGAGGGTCGGAGAAACAAGAAATTTCACACGGGTGAAGTCGTGGGGAGAAGGCAGAAGTAATCACACTATCACACTAATATTATAAAGGCGTAAGTCCAGGGATGTGTGGCCGGCTTTGGGTTTCATCTCGATGGGTCTCTTGAACGCAAAGAATGTCGCAGTGAGTTTTGCGGTAGACATCAGAAAGAATTTCAGATTTGTCTCGAGAGAACCCTTCGATGTTAATCGAGACTACACACAGAGCCGGTTTTATAAGTGGACTTTGGATTGCCATCGTGGTGAAAGGATTAGCCAATCAGCGTGGGTAACTCGCTGATTGCCCAGGGTGCGCCGGACGTATAGTGGTTCTGTAGATACGTCACTCGGGGAGGCTCCTTTCATGCACCCGGCGAACTACCACAAGAAAGACTGAGGCTGTGGCGAGACAGTGCTTCCTTACCCAAACCGTTCGTTCCACCCGCTGAGGACCTCCCACCTGGACATGAGTTACCTTGGGTAAACTGGAAGTCTTTAAACAGACTCCGGACCCAGGTTGGCCGAAGCAAGGAAGACCTGTTCAGGTGGAAATTTATAGACGACTCTGCCTTGGAGTGTAAATGTGGTGCTGTTCCACAAACGATGGGACACTTAATATCGTGCCCTGCGTGTCCTGTCAGCTGCACGTTACAGGAACTGATGGACGCTAGTGATGGCGCCAAACAAGTGGCCGAATTCTGGGCCGAGTACATTTAGATTGCCATCGACACGCTAAGAAGAAGATAAAGGCGAAAGTTTGTGAGTGTGTGTGTGTGTGTGTTTATATGTTTGTTACCTCTTCACGCCTAAACCACTGAACCGAATTAGATGAAATTTGGTATAGAGATAGTTTGAGTCCCGGAAAAGGACATAGGATAGTTTTTATCTCGATACTCCCACGGGATCGAAACTTATGCGGGTGAAACCGCGGGGCGCAGCTAGTAATATATAAGTTGAAGACCTGTAAGTGTATCCTAGGGTTTGATGTTTTTAAGAGCCAATTTCTCAGAAAAATGTTCGAGTGTTTTTTAACAATGGCTAGGATAGCTTTTATTTAATTTCGTTTTTATGACTAAAGGTACGGTAAAGGGTTTTGCGACTAGACCTTTTTATTAAATAAAAAAATATGACTTCTAGGTTTTCGCAACGAGTACCGTCTGACCTTTATAACCCTTTGGAACTTACTGTACACCATTTTCAATACAATTCAATTCTGTTTGAACCTCAATAGTATTGGCACAAAATGGTGTCAATTGTGTGAGCTTCGCATTGTTATCTTTAATATTTCTTGAAGCAAGTCAAACAAGCATCGAATGCAATACAATACCGACAGGCAGTTATCACAATACCACGGGCGCAGGGCGGGGAAGATTGTTATAGTTTTGTCATATATATAGCCGGCAGTATTCTTAGAAAGGGTAAGTAGACATTCATATTTTGCTAGTCAAGTTCGAACTCCTATGTACCTTCTTCTTCTCAGTCCTGAATTTGGATACGAGTATGGCGCTGTAGATGGTTTTTGTATGTGCCTTATTTGGCAGCGAGCTTTATACCATTAACCGGGCATAAATGTAGACTTCGGGCCGAACTGAGAATTGCTTAACGTCGAATAAAACTCATGTTTAAGATAATACATATTGTTCATCACTTATCGGTCTGTACGGTCAACCGCATGCATAACATTTGCACTACGAAAACCACCTTTTCTGCTACGAATTACAGACGCTGTCACAGTCAAATTGTCATCTAACCAAGATTATGTCTGGACTTTAATAGAGAGTGTGACCGCTGAGTTTGTTTCCTTTCAATGAAACGTCGACCTGTTCTAGTTTTTAAAATATGATTGACGTGTAAAAGTGTTTGTACAAACCTCCTTACAGAAATAAAATCATTTATCATCATGGACATGCGGTTCACTGTACGTGACACATTAAAGCCCCCAACTGTTCTTCACCCTCCAATCACACTTCATAAAACCTGTATCGCAATGCACTTAACCTGCATTTGTCCCCAAATCTTTCCCCCATCCCCCAAATATGGCGATAATAACAACATCGCTGTTCCGTTCCAATTAACTTTACGAGTTTGTTTACTGGCTCCGCCATTACTATAATGACCTCGTTACCGATACCCGGTTTATGACTGTATTTGCTTTGCTAAGTGGTGGTGGATATCACGGATATGACGAATGGCATCTTATTGGGGAATGATCTACTGATTTTTGGATGTACAAAGTGTGATGAAGTGTGTTATCAATTTCTTAGGAATCAGAGGAGAAAAAGATGTCACTTGGGAAGACCATAGAACGGAAATACTTTAGGAAACCTTTATGTGTCTACACCACCTACTTTAATTTGCTTAATTTGGCACCTAACAAGGCATGGCTTTCAAGCCCTGTTTCAAACTTAAATTAAATGAATCATGATGTATAATTTTGACAGTGTTTTATGAGATTTTGTCATTTGTCACTATGACAAAATTCGTCCGTTTCATCCTTAGGAAACAGTTGTTTAGGTAAATCCTATAACAAATAAGTTCCTGTAAACTCGCTAAAGTATAGCAAATCCTTACATATCATAACTATAACCAAACCCACCAAATCCAAATCTATTTCCTCCAAACACGATAATACAGAAATCAAGTCTGAATCAACAAACTAGTCGCGAACTCGGCGAACAAGGCTAGGTCTAGACTCAGTCAGTTTGCTAGAGCTGGAGGATACCAATTCAATTATAAGGGGAAGCCGTACAGCTCAATCGCTGGTTATGTAATTATCTTGTTGTAAATTTTCATGTGCTGTGTTGAGAGTGTGTTTTCTTGTGTAACTATGTTATTTTTGTAGAATTTGTATTAGTATCATCTGATTTAAGTGTTCATAAGACTTTGGAAATAAGTAAGGAAAAGACAAAAGTAGTAAAATTTTTTGAAACATCTATTTAAAATACTGTTTTTATGACTGGAAAACATGTATTATTTATTCAACTCACTGAATAAAGATTATTCGAACTTATTATTCATGAACATGTAGTAAATTCGGACATTTTTCCGCCCAAAAAATATAAGAAAAATATCCAATTCATTCACCTTATTCGTACAAAAGGCAATGGGCAAAAAATATATTCATAACGCAACACAAACAACAAGTTCATTATTATTTAAATCTAAAAATAACCTATTAATATTCACAGAACGTAAACTTAGACGGATATTTAATTTAAAAAACGCCGAAGAAACCCGAACGCAGAGAAGCGTTCCACAGTCACTCGAAAATTATTGAATTTGAATTGTTGAATCGAACTCATTATTCTGTCAGAGACACGATGCGATCAATTAGAGGTTCTATAGCCCATGTACGACCGCCTTTTTCTTAATGGGAATCATTTATTGGGGAGGCGAGAGCAAATTGAATTGTTGAGACGCCTCGCCATCGGAATTCGTTTACGTTCGATATTGAATGCGGGGACATTGTTCGGTGCCCGACATGGAAATGAGTGGAACTCTTTTGGCGGTCGGAATGCATAGTATGCGTGTGTGGTTTGTAAGATGAGCTTCGTATTGCAGATGATATGTAAGGGATACTAAAGGGGTTGATAAAGTGCCAAAGTGTAGAGGTTATGGCGAAGGGCACACATGAAGAATACATTTTTACACTTCTTTAGTTTGAGATTTTTTTAAACGTTAAGGGTATTACCGGACTATTTAATTTTCTTCAATCCTATCATATAACTTTGTACAAAAAAATGTCTGTCGATTGTAGTCTGGACTTATAAATTCAAAAATCACATTGTGGAACTTGAGTAAAACTAGTTTTATCTGCAAAACGACAGACAGCTCTAAGCTTTCAAGAATTTCTTGTAAGAAGCTTATGAAAAACCCATTTCAAGTTACATTTTATATTCCTAGACGCAAAGAAATGATATAAACATTTTTGCAGTATTAACTGTATCCTACATTAACACATTGATATAACTTATTGTAGCGAAATGAAACATAGACACTTAAAAGAAATTATTTCAAAATTATTATGAAAATAAAGTTTTTTGATAGGGCCAGTACAAAAAGAGGTTGATTATAATGTTGAAGAAGGACGAATGGCGAAAATAATCATCATGCAGTAACTACTAATGCTGCAGTACCTCCTTTCCAAAAAAAAAAAAAAAATATAGGTAAGTGAGAGAAGAGAAAAATTCTAAATATAATCGATGAGTAAGAACCCAATAAAAATTAACCTAACTTAGCCTAAACAATAAGTCCAAATGATAAGTAATCTAAATTAAACCTAAATGAACGACATCGAAGTGCAGCAGATACTGAATAAATACGAAATCCGGACTTCAATCTAAACGTTATCAGTGCGAACTCCAGACGCGTCGACTAAAATCTAGGAAATAACAAGAAAACTAGAAACTAATAAGACTAACTAACTTATTATCTAAGACTTAAGACCTAAGTAAAAAAGGAGGAACCTCAAAGAAATATAATTAAAGAGCAAAAGTTAAATAAAGAACAAAGACGACGAAAGAGAAGACTTAAAATAATGAAAGAAACGACATAAAACAACCAAAGGACTTAAGCCAAACAAAGGCTTTTAGTCAAAGACAGAACTTTAAAAAATAATAAGAAACTTACGCATGTTTCTTATAAAAAGAAAAGAGACATCGATAATTATAACGATTAACAGAAAAGAAATAAAAATAATATTTTAAACAATATATTATTGTGATGTTATCGATAAAAATACGTCGACAGTGTCCCGACACTAAAGTACAACTATCGAGAAGTGTTAATCGACCGTTTCCCAACACTAGAGCTATTATGTCAGACGTCACAACATGACATGTGCATGTAATGACATCTACGGGCGTAGCCTGAACTATAAAGCATTGACACATAAGAAAAGGTAGCTAACAAATTGTTTCGCTCAGGAACAACTAGATGTCGCTGTTAACGTTTTTTGAAACTAGTAATTATGAATGAGCTCATTTATTTAAGTAAATATAAAGGGAATTTAATTTAAAGGGGTCAAACTAAACGTAAACATAACATTCCGAACGGGAATAAGTTAACGAGATTACGAGTTTAGAAATTGCCAAGAAATTATTTAAGAATATCTTTGATATGATATCTTCCAGAGTGGACAGAATCAATATCATGAAGTTCATAAGTGGTCCTAGAAATAACCCTAGTCACACGGCATTTAATAAAACGAGGAGCTAGCTTTCCCGAAAAATAATCATCGCCTGAAGATCTGGAAAAATTCCTTCTCCATACAATATCACCAACATTCAGCGTGACGGCTGAACGATGCATATTATAAGTTCGTGAACTACGGAGGAAAGCCATAGAAAGATTATCAGCAACTTTCGCATAAAACTCGACAAGGGAAGAATGATTCTACGCATGTTTGAGCCCGACTTTCAGCTAAATTGACGCTTAGAGTCTGACCATACGCACGGGTAGGAACGCATAAGAGCTTCCCTATCGTTGTCACTGAGAATAGATAAAGGAAATCGAAAACTAAAAAAAATCAGAACCTCCTTCTTCGAAGTCGGTTAAAAAAAGGGGATCAGACTCAAAATAAGGATGGTTTTATTTAGTCTTTCGTATTAGAATCTGATAGGAATAATCAAAGTAGACATTTTGAGAAAATAAATTACCTAATAAAAATGATGGGATAATTACGTAACTTGAAAACGAGGTTTTTAGTTTATAGAAATATTTGCGTGATTTTAGTGTCATATGAGAGGATAACGTTTAAAACCAATATTCACGTTTGAATTAAGTAAATCGGTCCACGGGTTTTAGAGTTAGAAAGCATTTTGCAAAATGAAAACATGCCCAAAAACCGATTTTAGAAAGTAAATGTTTTAAAAAGTTTTTAATGTATAGAGATAGGAATAACCTTCATCTGCTATGTTAGGATGCAATAAGGACAAAACCAAAATTAAATAGGCAAATATGCTAGTATGAATGTTTTAAGAAAGAGTTAGAAATTTAGTGAATAGTCTGATAGGGAACTGAACGCCAAAATAACAGCAAAGAGAAAAAAAATGTTGAGAATAAAAAGCTATCAGACCCTAACAAACCAACACTAAACGAATAGCAAGGTTGAAATCATGATCAAAAGCAAACCTAGGCAGTCAGGCAACCAAAAAAAAAAATCTAACCTTCAACTGCCATAGTAAAGAAAAAACCAGCAAATATACGGGTCACATCCCACGTTATAGGAAAGTGTTAGGCATCGGGTAATATGGTTGATATAGGAATGGTACGACAACGTGACATCACAGGAACGGCTGAGCTAAGAATTCAAAAAAAAAATAGAAACTAGCAACTGCCCCAAAGACAACGAACAGCTGGGCTAGAATCAAAGCAAAAACAAATAGAAACTAGGAAACCAACTGCACCAAAGACAACGTACAGCTGGGCTAGAATCAAAGCAAAAACAAATAGAAACTAGGAAACCAACTGCACCAAAGACAACGTACAGCTGGGCTAGAATCAAAGCAAAAACAAATAGAAACTAGGGGACCAACTGTACCAAAAAAGACAACGTACAGCTGGGCTAGAATCAAAAAAGACAAATAGAATCTAGCAATCAGCCGTGCAAAAAAAAGCTTACCTTAGTCACGAAGTCTACAACATTCACACACCAATCACACACTACAGGATGCTAACTACTTCTAACTAAGGAGTGGAATAAAACCCAGGAAAAAAAATATGTATTTAAAGGGAAGAAATAAAAGCGTTTTATATGTTTTAAGGTTCTACAAAGTTATTATTATTTTATATTGCATCACAACACAGCACTTTACAATAAAGCAATCAATCAGCAATGGAAGGGTCAGCAGACGTTGTCAATCACAGCATATTCCCTGGTAACTATGGCAACAGTCTTGTTTGACGGAACGAGAAAAAATTTCTCTATTCTGGTACCTGTAAACATGAATACAGAAATGAAAGATTAAATTTGCTCAGAAAGAGCAATCACCCTCACGACAGCAAAAAAAAAGATAATTTAGTAATTAGAATCAATAAAAGTGCTTACTTTTACTTCGGGCGCCATTTTGTAGCGAAATGAAACATAGACACTTAAAAGAAATTATTTCAAAATTATTATGAAAATAAAGTTTTTTGATAGGGCCAGTACAAAAAGAGGTTGATTATAATGTTGAAGAAGGACGAATGGCGAAAATAATCATCATGCAGTAACTACTAATGCTGCATTATGTTTTATAGATGTCAGATTTTGTTCATGGATTAGTTATTTCCTTTGGTCAACTGGACCCGCGGGTCCAGTTCGAGTGGGTCCAGTTGACCAAAGACTCAAAATGCTATCTATTTTAGGCATAGAATTTTATATTTCAGTTTTTTACTTACAACACATGCAAATCAAACAAACCAATAAACACTCCACACATACCCGTACATTTATCACCATATTCTAAACACGAGCCACAGACAATGCAAAAAAAAATCCGCCATTTTTTTTTTTAAGAGAATAGAAAATTGTACGCGAAACGTTCGCGCCAACGCGTGCGTTCGACGTGCGAATTGTTCAGATTGACGTGAAATGGATTTTTGAATAGCAGCCCTGTTAGATCTACCACTCGACCGGATGGAACCGGTTTGAGGCAGTTCAGACCGACCGTGAGCGGTTAGGAGCGGTGCAAATGTGTTTTCTAATTTCAATGCGTTCTGCTGATGAGGGGAATTGTTTTTAAATTAGTTTTTCTTGACGTAGTTTTGTTGAATTGTAATATATGTAGTATGTTAAGGAAAGGTGTAGTATTTGTTTCACGTGACATGGTGCGTTAGTTTAGTCATTAACTGGATAATGAATATACTTAAGACAATGCAATTTTCATAAATTATGCGACGGCTAGCAAAAACTTTCTAACTTCTTACATTCATTGCCTTGTCATTGTAGAATGCCATTTTTATTGCCGTTCAGTTGTCTTTGATAGGTAGCATAATTTGTTGGCTACTAGGTAACTGTAGATGACTGTGCATTTGTAAGTTAGACCTTTAATAAGTGCCATTTTCACAAAGTTTATTTAGCTTCGTAAACAACATTTCTGTTGTACTAACCATGTATTTAGCAGTTCTATTCTAAGATTACTTGATAAAGGTGTTTGTTAAAGAACAAAAGGTACTTAATCAAGAGTATAGTTACAAAGGCTTTGCTAATTTAAACATTAACGGGTACCTGAGTTCCTTGTTTTATTTTACTGTTTCACAGAATTATGTAGGCGAGCTAAATTAAATGGTGAAGCTTGAAATATTCTTGAGTCTGGAGAAGTGTAGCTTATCTTGATTTTTGAAAGATTTTACGTTTTGTCGACCTATTTACTCAAGATGATAATTTAATTTAAAAAATACCATTTAGTTAAGATAATGACAGTTGCGTAGAAGTTTAATAATGGTGTATTAATAACGCGTTAACCTTTATAGAGGAATAAGGACAAGGAGACACAGTTCTTAAACTGTCTATAATTGCATCGTTCTAGTATTGGAAGCTGCTGACTATAAAGAAGATATAAAGTCTTATTAAACATCTTTGAAAATCGGGTTCCTCAGTCCTGTCATAAAATCTTCATAAAACAAACAACTAACACATAACCTTTCCTTGTTACAGGGGCAGTTGGTGGTGATGGCGATGACAGCGACGACAAGGAAAAGGAAGAGGAAGCAGAACGCGAACGACAAGAAGCCATCCGCGAGGCTGAGGAGCGGCGCAAGGAGAAGCACCGCAAGATGGAGGAGGAGCGCGAGAAGATGCGCCAGGAGATCAGGGATAAGGTAAGAGTAGAGAGCAATTGGTACACGAGGGTAGAGCGACAAGGAGCCATCGTCGTCAGGTAAAACGTAAGCAGTAGAGAGTAGGAAGGATGATTTAGGGAAACTATGAAAAGGAGTAAAATCGATGTGAGAGACAAGGGATATATTAGGTACAGTTGATAGGAGTAATGAAATTTAGAAATCGGAATGATAAGAAGCATAATTAGATCTAGCAAAATCTACAGACTACAGATATAGTCAATACGCATAGGACTGAAACTAAAGAGTAAGGATATATAAAGAATAAGTAGTACAAATAGAGTGATACCAATGGATAGGTACAGCTCGGTGAACAGCGATCGTTGTTGATAAAAATGGGGATGATGAGATACAACATGAATAAAAGCTAGCTATAGTTACTTCTGACATTTATTAGAATTGGTGTATTTTTGACTTCTTTAAATTATTTAATCTTAATTACTATGTGATTGTTATTGTATGCCTAAGCGGCGGGACATAGCTGAACCTATTTTAACGCATTAAAAACATTGTATGTATTGTTAACCTACCTATGATCCACAATAAAGAATATGAATATGAAAAGAATAAGAATCCTAGATTTTACGACCATCAAATAATTTTAAAAAGAAGATTCAAAGTTAAAACCTATCGCATACCTACCTCCTAAACCTAACATAACACAATACCTAGCTCGTGCCGACACACAAACAAGTCAACAATTAATGCCGACGCGCGGAAGTATGTCAAGCGTCCTCAAAGCCCTTCCACACATGTCAGATAATTTGTTCGACGCGCGTCGAGGGCGCTCCAGCGAGTGTGGGATCACCTTTATATTTCTGTTTTTCGGTAATTGAGTGGTTCGAAAAATTGAGTTTATGAATATTTTTCTGGTACCTAATTGGTTTGGTTAAATGAGGCGTATACAAGCCGCAATACTGCGGTCAACATGAAAACCGTTTTCGATAAAACATCAGTTTATTGCAGTCCAAAAGTTTCATACTTACTTTTTTTACTTTTTTCTGAGTATCTAAATTAGGATCCAGTCTTGGTAAATGAAGCTAAAAATAATATACATAATAATAAAAAAAAGACGGGTTGCACTCCGGGAGTGCCGGCAGAAGTGAAAACTTGAATATTAACGTTGAAATAAATCAATTATTAATTTAATTAATATTACTAATTTTTTTTCAATATTTCTGCGTCACTTTTTTCATTAATAGATGCACTTTGTTCAATTTCCATATTTTAAACACTTTCGGTCTTATTCATAAAAAAAGCCTATTGAGGGTTTAAACCATTAATTAGTTAAAATGCTCAATAGGCCTTTAAAACATTGGATAAAATTTTGTATTCATAAACGCTTCATAAACGTTCTATAACTAGAATGTCCTACAACTTCTAAATGTTGCCATTATAATGAATATATAGTTCGTAGACAGATATGCATACGAGAATATCTGTCTACGAACCGAATATTTGTGTCCATAGACATTATTACGTATGAAAAACTAATTTATTGTCTACAGTTTCAACAGTTTTGACGCGACAACGTCATGGTCGTCATGGAAACAATATGAATAATTGAATATGTCAATGAATGAATTTGACATTGTATATGTCAAACTAAAAAACTTTTGAATATTTTTTTGTATTTAAAATAAATGAAATTTAAGACCGGAGACTAGTTGCAATAAAGGGCAAAGAATTGATTATTGGTTGGAGGAGGATAAGGTGTGTACCTACTGTTACAGCTAAAATGTGTTCAAAGTAAGTTATGTTTTGTAAACATTCTCAATTTCTTATACTTATGCTTGCTTTTGCTTCTAATCCTTAGATTTTTTGGAAGAATTGGTCAGGGAGAGGTCTCCATAATAGAAAATAAAAACACTGACACAAGCACTAACGCTAAACAGGGGCAGCCTGGCATGATTTACGAATTAGGTGCCTATCCAATTTACAATTTTACGAAGAACTTCGATTGCCTGTACAAAACTCATTGTAACAAAAAAAAAACCCGCCATAAGAATAATAATGACTGTTATTTTGATGCCGCTACTGATTAATTAAATCAGTATAAATAAGATAATGAAGAGAAAGAATTTATAACATTAGTTTTGTATTTCAGGTCAATAGGACTAGTAAGGATGGTGCTTCACTACGAATAGCAGAAAATGAAACGGCCTACAGAAGAGATGGCACAGATGGCAAATGAAAAGCAAACATTTTAAAAATGTTGTTCTGCTTGCACAAGTTTTAGAAGCCAAATTAGAGTTTAGAGTATTGTTCAGCCGTGAACAGGCAAGAGTTACATACGCCAGCGTCAGCATCAAGAGCGACATACATTCGTTCCACATAAATTAGTAATTAGTAAATGAATAAATTAGTCATCAAGCTGGAGTAGAGTTTGATTCATCTTCCATAATTCCTCTCACTATGGCCAAGACTCCTTTAGCCATCACCAGTTCTATGAGTCTGTGGGACCGGCAATGACAACACTATTTCCTGTGTACACATTGCACAACGTACACAAACCCCTATTCCTACCGAAATTCTGTCTGTTCCCGTAGGTCTCCCGTAGGCTTGTATGATAGGTTAGGGTGTTAGGATAACTAGGGTGTTAAGTAGTTGCTGTAGGTTTATAATCAGTAGGGTGAGGTAACCATAGATACCAGGCTCAATCGTTACAAACTTAGCCACACTGTATGCATTTGGAATAACAGCCGTACTAAGCTGTAAGTCCCGGTGCGTACAAGTATTATAAAAATAAACTGATATTTGTATACAAGCTTTTTATTAATGAACTACTCCCTAAATTTCTTCTCTTTTACTTTAGATCTTGTTGGCTCAAAATATTGCCACTTCCACGTTGTCGTCGGTGGCAGCGCAGAGGTCACTTTGACTGCATGTTTTGGGTAGGACAAATAAGGCAGGATAGGACGTGGAGCATGTTTTGCAACATAGCTTCACAGCCTACTGGAGCATCTCCCTGCAGGGTGTAAACTTCCGTGGTCGACACGGAAGCATTGTTTTCACACAAAAGCAGCAATGTCCCACAGTATTTCTTGTTGCTATAATGTGCTTCGTTATATTTTTCGTCGCTTCTATTTTGTATTGTAGGTAGGTATATAATAATAAACTAAATTGGTTAAACAGAAGTTCAAAATAACTTAAATACAACTGCGGCTCCTCGAAGTACTATTGTTTACGAAACTGACTTTTCAAACATTTGTACGTCAAATGTCATTTTCCTTGGCCATCTTTGTCGTGTCTCACTTGGTTCACTTCGGTTGGCGCCGCCGTAGAAAGAGATGGGGGGGGGGAAATCTCTCCTGACGGTCACGTGTCCTGACGCGATGCCCTGACGCGAGTTTAACATTTTTTACCCATTACAAAAAGTGTTCAACGCCGCTAAAGAAGTTTTCACTTCAAAAATAGGTACAGATAATCATAATAAACTAAGACAGATTGCCTGTACAACAACATAATCTAGAAAAACTCCCTATTCAACTCAAAAGCTCCAAAAAAATGTTGAACCAACACAAGCATGTCGAGGATAATTTAACAAAGAAAATATCGTCCGCGAGACCCCAAAAACGTTGAAAAACCCGCCAAGCTATCCGACTAATTAAAAAATCTCTTAAAGACCGCCTTTATAACATTCAAATTGACCTAAAACTGACATAAATCGCGGGCGAAATAAAAACGCGTCTTCATTTATGAAACAAAAGAACCTCGGGTGGGGTTCACTTATTCTTAATTAAAAAATTCTAATAATCCTCACAGGCCACGGTATGCGGACCACGACATTTTTATGGGGTTCCGTGGTACCCCAGTGTGAGGATTGTAATTGAAGATTCCGTTCAGCGCTTTATTAAGGCTCTGGGGTACATAATAGGGGTGATATCGGTGCGGAATTTAATATAGAATATTATGGATTGTTCGCATTTTTCGAAGTGTGGTGTGAAATACGTGACGGTTTCGCTTTAGTCTTGTGCTAGTTTTTGGGTTGTATTGATGTAAAGCAATATTTTATTTTATTTATTTGGGACAAAAAACAGGTATGCGTTACAACATTAATAGTTAGCTAAGGTATAATAGTAAACAATCGCACAACCCACACTATTGTCCACGGAATCATAATATTAACTTACAATAGTCGATTTATTGATAGATATAAATCAATAAATAGACCTCAGAAAACAATGAGAAGCTATGACAGTTTTCCTCCAAATTCAACCCAGTGAAAGAAGAAAGTGTGTATTTAAATTGTTTAATTATTTTTCTTACGGAACTCTTCAACTGAATGAAATCGTTCCTGGCAGTTTTTTATTTCGGTCGTATCACTCTTCATCCGGGCGGAAGGAGGAAGATAAAAATGTGAATGACGAAAATGTGGCGTGGACATTAAACTAATTATGCTCATTAATGTAACGCTTCCGGAGTTATACAAATAATTAGACGGTGCTTTTATGAGACAAACCTTAGAAAATTACAAATAAAGTATTTGGATTTTAATTTAGAAATGTAAGATTTTAACCACGCTTGCCAATTAATACAGCCTCTTGTAAGGTAACCAACCAATCGATACCTATAAATATAGAGAGAAATGCCAAATCTCAAATCGTTTATTGCAATCCATAATGTACAATTACAGGTGGTTAATGAAAAATAATAGAAACAATTATGGACCCTGTCGGACACAGCACATTTTTAAATAAGTAAGACAGAGGAAGAGCGCTTTATTAATTTTCCTTGTTATAAAGTTAGATATTTTCTATCCCATTAACTATGTATTTATATTTCCATTCATTCACTTATTCTATTAAAATTTTCCAACCAACCATGCAACCTATAGTTAATCTATACTTATATAATAAAGCTGCAGAATTTGTTTTTTTTTTTTTTTGAACGCGCTAATCTATGGAATTACCATAAAATCTTTTTGCATTTGACAGCCCAATTTTTGATGAAGGTTATAAGATAAAATCACGAAGAAAAAAACAATCACAAAGAACGCTAAACAAAAACGAGGTAATAGCGCGGTGGGAAAGGTATGGCTGTTATTTTAGTATATTGTGTTGTCGTCCGACTTCCACGGAAACGAAGTCGCGGGCAGACGCTAGTAAATAGGGATATTTTCACTGTCACAACCTGCTCAGAATCTTTAAATATCGAAACAAAATCATTTTTATGCAGTTTGTGCGCAAAACATTATTAATACTAAACAATATAATCCACGCGGGCAATGTTTACGTATGAGATTAAAGGGGACGCGATTTGTCCGGCCTTGAGCAAACACCCTGTGTAGCGGCGGTGTACAAACAACATGATGTACCTATAAAGGGATTAACTTGAGGATGTTGTGTTGTTTTCCCTTTTTGAAGGGAAATTCGATTTCTAGTAGAAATAAACGTTTAAATTCACCCGCTGAAGGAACCAAGTCGGAAAGGGTTTGCAATTGAATAGTTACCAGTACTTATAGGTAAATTAGGAAAGTTATAGCTTTTGCACTATTTAACCAAACTACATAATAATACCGGTAGACTTTGTTTGATTCAAAGAAATAAGTAACTCCCAAAACATTTTTATTAACAAGGATTGCGATACTGAGAGGGGCTCATGGCTTAATAAAAATAGCCGCACCAGTCGATCGTAGGTTAAGCTACGCTAACCGCGGTCGGCTCGCGGGAAGGTGACCATCCATTACATACGGACACCGCTCCGTGCCTCGGAGAGCACGTTAAACCGTTGATCCCGGTTGTCATTTGTACATCTTTAACAGTCGTTACGGGTAAGCTGACAACCAGTCGTATACTGTTTTAATTTTTTTTTATCAAGTTGTATCGTTTTACCTAGTTACTGGGTTGTGGAGGTCAGATAGGTGGTCGCTCCATGTAAAATACTGATATTCCGCTGCATCCGATTCGATTGGAAGCCGACCCCAACATAGTTGGGAAAAGGCTAGACAGAGTGTGGATTGCATTATAGCATTATTCAAGCTTACCACATCTACACATACATTTTCTGGGGATCTTAATGTAGAACCCATTAAAAGTACCTACCAAACAGCTCTCTACTAAGTACAATCTAAATAAACTGAAGATAACAAGTAACAATTTCGCATATTATAATAAAACATAACCCGTACACAACATAAATAAAATAACCGCAACACGTAGAGTGCCTCCTAAAAACAAAATTTCGGAGCTTTTAGCGTTTCAGCGCTTTTGAATAAATCCTAAGCTGAAAGCTTAGCTACTTTGTGCTGAAAGTTATCCGCCGAAGTATTTATGATGTTATGTTATGAAATATAAAGTAAGTAAACAAAGCTAGTTTCTTGTAGAAAAAATTGTGTGGGGATGAATATCCGGGTCTAGTTTGAATGGTTTTATTGCCAGCAGTGATTTTGGGGCGAGCTTATCAACTTGTCAAACAAGATAATGTCTAATGTTCAGGCATACAAATTATGTGTTCGAAGGCAATGAAAAGTTATGTGCAAATCAAGTAATCCGACGGGGTAATTACGTATCACACTAACAGTACGAATGGCTTACATTTTGACATTTCAACAACATTCATTGCGTTTTTTACCTATGTAGTTGACACATTTTTCGAACATAAAAAGCAATGAATTAACTTCCTTCAAAATGATTCAGATTGTGAATGATAGTGTTTTACGCAATTAGGATGCAAGAGTAAATCATTACTAAATTATTGTTTAAAAAAACCGGCCAAGTGCGAGTTGGACTCGCCCATGAAGGGTTCCGTAGCAGCAAGTAACATAATATAAAAGTTCTTGTAGTTCGTTGTAACTTTGTGAAAGGTAAATTGCGGTTTTCGATTTATGACGTATTAAAAAAAAACTACTTACTAGATCTCGTTCAAACCAATTTTCGGTGGAAGTTTACATGGTAATGTACATTATATATATTTTTTTAATTTTATCATTCTCTTATTTTAGAAGTTAGAGGGGGGGGACACACATTTTACCACTTTGGAAGTGTCTCTCGCGCAAACTATTCAGTTCAGAAAAAAATGATATTAGAAACCTCAATATCATTTTTGAAGACCTATCCATAGATACCCCACACGTACAGGTTTGATGAAAAAAAAATTTTGGAGTTTCAGTTGTAAGTATGGGGAACCCCAAAATTTATTGTTTTTTTTCTATTTTTGTGTGAAAATCTTACTGCGGTTCACAGAATACATCTACTTACCAAGTTTCAACAGTATAGTTCTTATAGTTTCGGAAAAAAGTGGCTGTGACATACGGACGGACGGACAGACAGACAGACAGACATGACGAATCCATAAGGGTTCCGTTTTTTGCCATTTGGCTACGGAACCCTAAAAATATGTTACGAGTACGTATAATTGTAGTTTAGGATCTTATATGCCTCCACTTTGACTATAAACATACTTACATCTCCTTGTAAAGGCAATAATACAGTTCCATAAATCAACTCAAGAAATTACGTACAAACACGTTACTACACACACCTTCCTCAAGTGAGGAACACACACAAGTCTCACTAATTTCAATTGGACAGAAACATAGTTTCAATTGTACAAATGGAATCACAAACTACGCCGGTGGCGCCACCTGGCGTCTGCCATTTACATAATTGGTGCACCTTGCGAGGCTTACACAAATACAATATCTATGCAGTGGATTATATTGTATATGCTAATATTTGAATGTCCGTGTTGTCTGGCAGAACATACATATACAACGTAAACATGTAGAGAGAGAGATTACATTTGAAATTATGGGTAGGCTTTTCAAACTCTGAACTTGTGAGATCTTACAGAGTGGGATTCCGTCAAAAATATTAAGCATAACATCACGCCTGTTATCCCCGGTGAGTTAGGCAGAGGTGTACCTATGGTAAAAAAGTTAGGAAATCTAAATTCATATTTAAATAAAAGTAAAATTGTTTGTAAGATGTAATCTCTGGATGTTCCTATTCGATTTAAATAAATATTTCACTAATGGAAATCTAAACTATTACCGAGTACCGTAGGATATGTTTTATGGTATAGTTAACCTCCACGCAGACGAAGTTGCGGGAACAGGCTAGTACTTATTGTGTTAGACAGAAAAGTCCTCGAACTAATGGCGTATAAAAAATTGTTCATAAGATTATTTACTAGACAGACAACAACTAACTCCATATCTGTTAATTCTACTGAATAGCCGCCACAGAACCGTAAACACTTTCTAATCCCTATCTTAAATCCCATGAACATCTAAGTTCACTTCATCAACCCTTCAGCTTGAACATTCAGGCTCTATTAAAGTTCCTACATTCAGCTCACATTTCCTCATTCTAAAAACTAAAATGCACACACCAGCTCCCCCCACTTAACCCCATTACATGCACTACAATATTCACCACATTTTTCCATAAAAATAAGTACCACTAAACGTCCTACTCCCCCCCCCCTGCCCTCTCCTCCCTAACTTTCCTAACCGGCGTAAAGACGAAGTGCCACTTTACGCGCGTAATTTACCGCGGCCACCATTGTGAAGCTCTCGCGTCAAATTACGAGCAATTTACGCGCGTAAAAAGCCCAGAAGTTGCCGCGAGAAAAGCGACTCGAATCAGGACTAGATTGGCTAGGCGAATGATTGGATGATGTCGATTTTATATTATTTTGTTGAGTTGAGTTTTACATTTTCTAGTAGGTGTAGCTGCTGATGCTAGCTCTTTGGTAGTAGCTCGTTGTGAAATAATTTGTCTCTCATATTACTGCGGCAAATCAACGACCGATCTATTCCGGAAAAATCTCACCGTAAAAAACCTACGTGAAGTGAACTTTAAGTGAGCTGTCAATAGTGTCAATCCCCAGCATCATAATGTTTATTGATTTTTATTGATTAAAAGTATAGTAATGTTAATGTGACTAAAATATTTGTACGCCAATCACACTAATATTATAAAGGCGAAAGTTTGTGAGTGTGTGTGTGTGTGTTTATATGTTTGTTACTTCTTCGCGCTCAAACGGCTGGACCAATGTTGATGAAATTTGGTATAAAGATAGCTTGAGTCCCGGAAAAAGACATAGGGTACTTTTTATCCCGATATTCCCACGGGATCGAGACTTATGCGGGTAAAACCGCGGGGCGCACCTAATAGTATATAAAATTCAAAGTCCTGACTGACTGATATATCAACGCACAGTCTAAACTGCTGGTCCTAGAAACATGAAATTTGGAGACTGTGTTCTTTGTGAAGAGTATGTATCCAATACGAAAGGGTTTTTCGAAATTCCACCCCTAAGAGGGTGAATGGGGGAAGGGTGAAATTTCACGCGGACGAAGTCGCGGGAAGAAGCTAGTATATTATAAGGCTAAACATGATTGGACTGTAATATCATTTATTATCATCTTGCATGCTCTTGTATGTATACCATGTTTGTACAAATACATAATCAGCCTATAACGTTCCCACAGCTGGGACACAGGCCTCCTCTCTGTGAGAGGGAGTGGGCCGTAATCCACCACGCGAGCCCAGTGCGGGTTGGTACAAATAAATAAATCTTATCTTATCAGCTTTTACGACAACTCACTTCAGCTAAGTTTTCACGGCGAATTTTTTACAGAATCGACCGGCTGATGTCTTCTGTTTGGGTGACAGTACAGACACATACCTACCACTATGCAGCTTTGTTTCTGAATGAAAGCGAATGCGATGGTACTTATGACATTACTTTGATGGCTTTGAGCTTAAGCGCTTTCCTCTTTACATGTCTGCGCCTGTTTTGCACTAAAGAAAAAACGTGTTCAGCAGAAAAAACAATATGAAATCGGTCAATGTCTTTCTTACGAAATTCTTTCTCTGTGAAAAACATGACGTCATGCCGACGCGTGTAGTATAGTTCACTGTCTGCAATGCAATTTTACGATTATTCTTTCCTTTCGTTTCCAAAGAACAAAAGATTGCTAATGTGCTTCAATTCAAAACAAAACCTCCAATCATACAAAAATATTTACTTCGGGAGCTGTGGGCTGATTTCCGTATTTCAAAACGCTCCAAATCTAGTCGCAATCTCAACTCAGCGACAATCAATGTCAAAAATGTAGGAAAATTAAAGATATTTTGGACAGATTGAGACTGAAATTCGAATGCGAATGTTCTTAAAAATATGGAGATCGCCCCATACATAGACACATCTCCTTACTATAAAAACGAAACACGCTCGTTTTACAAAAATCTATGCGCCGCCCTCATAATTGGCGTCACTTTCAAACTGTAACACTTACATTACTCCCGGCTCGGACTATTACTCGAGCTATTACGTCGCCGCCGCTCCGCCGAAGTGTTCCGACGCTTTCCCTCACTAATAAAATTTGTACCCTAAATGGCTACGTCAAAGGACCCTCGGTAATTTCGAGTTGGGTGCCTGTGGGGTCGCAGGTATGAGCGATAGCGATTTTTCGAATCGCTTGCTATTGTGGCGGAAACCTGTGTGACCTGTGACCTGTGGATAGTTTGTATAGGGAAATAAATGGGCTGGTGTTCTTGAATTGGCTACAAGTTTCTGTATTTTGGGCAAAAAAGTGCCTTTGATTTTTCTATTCTTTGATAAACAAAGGGTTAGTAAACTTTAATGTAAGTAAACCTACGGTTTCATAAATTTTTACACAAATGAATTAAGGCTGTAGACATTGGTTTGAAGTTATATTCACAATAGGCCATTGTATTTTCGTATAAAGCAGCTACTTATAGTACCTTCAAGTGGATCATGATTAATCATTATAATGTATCTTTATAACTCGTAAGGGTAAATCATAACAGTTGCTTAATAAATAATCACATTATACCTGCAGTTATTTATAAGGAAATCAAATTCTAAGACAAAGTCATCATAAGATGCGCTTCCAAATTGAGGAAAACGTTGGTTTTAAATAAAGGTTATTCGTTCAGAAACCCGATCTTCAGGCAAAGGGCTGTAACGCGATACATCTCACTTGCGCACGACCTCACAAATGTGTAAACAAATGATGTGGATGCCGCTTGAATGCCGTATCGTAAAAGAAAACTGTCATAGCTGGCTTTTGGATGACAAACTGCCTTTTTTATCTTTATTTCTGACGATATTACCACATTTAAGAGAACAAAAAAGTCATAACGTAAAGACACATCGTAGACATCGTTGCAAATAGGTCATTTTAAAAACAAATGGTGATAACCATAAACAAATGGTGATAACCAAATAATGCTATCACCGGTACACTTACACAAAACGCGGTGATTGAGGGGATATTTTTTTTTAAATCATGTATTTCGAAGGCTTCCGTCTCCAAGTTTTTATCACGAATGACAGCTAACCGGAAGAGGCGTCCATTTTTTGACATTATCTATTCAAAACATTTTAACTTATATTTTATTTTTATTGACACCACACACCAAAGTATCATCTAAAATAATATTTCCTAATACGATTGGCGTCCATCAATTGACAATTAGCAGTGTCGCCATCTGTTGAGTTCGTCAGTAAACTTGATTCATGATCTTGTTATGACAGTTCCGTTCCTCCATGTTATTTGGTAGAAGGTACTGCCACTTATTGAGAGTTCATTGATACCTTTGATGTTGCGGCTATAGACTCCATGATTGAATAGCTCCACCTGTTTATTTCCGTGGATAGGTGAGTAGGAAACTCACAATCTAAATGGTAACTTAAATTAGTAATGAGTCAAAGAAACGGGGTTATAATGGTTTTCTAGAACGTGTAGTCTCGTTTAGTAGAGGGCCTTCGAAGTAAAAATGTACCTATAGTTCATTTAAATATAGGTCAGTCAATATGAGCGCCATTCTCATTTGTTCCGCAATCGATTTTATGCAAAACACGCACGAAGAACGTGCTATTTCAAGCAATAATTATTAGAGGCATCGTTTGTTCAAACGGCGATACCAAAATGCGTAAAGCAACTTACCCTACCTAATCAAATCGAATTTTACCCTAAAAAACCTGAAATTCTCACTACAACTTTCCAACGACGTTTAATAAAAGCACTTCTTCCTGCAAATTCTCTTTTACTATGAACATAACGTTTCCCTCCCCCACTGGGGCCCGGCCTGACCCTACAATTAAAACTTGCAGTAACGAAACTTTTACACGAGTTGTCGCAACTTTCCGCAAATGTTCGCGCGAACGTGACGGACGGACTTTGATGACGAGTCCTTAATTAAGTGTAGCTAAGCTCTGTCCGGATTATGCGAGGCTGGTACTCTTGATCTGATTAATAAACCCATGTTTTATTGGGATAACCTTTTTTTATATTAATAGCTGGTTTCTCGTTCTCTTATTATAAACGAGTTTGTATCTGAGCTCTGTCCCAAAGATAGTTACCCTGGTATTTTACCACCTGGTAGTTTTTTAGTGGTGGTTTAATGGTTGTTTTGTTTTTTTTTTAGTTTTTCCTGGTGATTGTCCCTGGTAGTGTACCTTTAAAATCGCTTGAACGGCCATTTTTATCCGATGGGTTACATGAATCGCAAAACAATTAACACTATCAAAATAGAACAATCGAACTAAAATTATGTGTATACAGTAAAACGTCAGCAATACAACTCACAAGAGTCCAATAACCTAAGCTTTTTGAGAATCGACGAAACGGTGAATCGAAATAGATAAAAACATTTGATAAACTAATTAAGTAGGTGGCAGTATACCACCCCTCAAAAAACAAACGTTAGTAACTAGTTCATTAACCTGAATGTACTACAAGTGAGGCAGTTACAAATCGACGTAAAACGTTAATTGTTATCGCGTGACTGGCAACACAGTGCGTGAGTGTTGCCAGCCTTTACGTAAATTATTTATTAAATGGTTATTGCCTACCGACTGGCAATAGACAGCCTAATTATTATGATAGACGTATTGTTCATTATGTATTATTGGAAATTATTGAGTTTTAGTGAATTGTGCACAGGCATCGCAGTAGGAATTATTAATGGGATAGTTAATAAGGGAATGTTCATAGTTACAGGCATGACGTATGACATGCTTTTTGTATCATTCCCACTATCTCTAAAAGGTTGCAGGGCGTGAAAACTTTCACGCAAAATTTTCTGAACTGTGTGGTATTTAAAAACTGTCCTAAAAAGGTAGCAATATTATTAATTCAGAGCAGTGGTGGCTCAATGGTAACGGCCGCGACTTACGAGTTGTAGGTCTTAGCTTCGAATCCTGACAGGCGCTTTACTTTGTGTAAATTATTTCATCACCACTGCTCTCAAAACGATGAAGGAAAACAGTGAGGAAACCGGCATGTTCTAGAATAAAAAAATCGAAGACACGTGACATCTACCAACCCGCACTGGGCCCGAGTGGTGAATTACGGCCATTCCCTCTACCCACTCCCTCCCTCTCACAGAGAGGAGGCTTATGTTCCAGCAGTGGGAATATTGTAGGCTGATTATGCTATTACATATTAATTTCAGTAGGAAAACCATTTTTGGCGCGTGACAATAAACGAAGCTAACGCCGCCATTTTGTTTCTTCAATACAATTTCACAAAACAATTGCACAAATGTTTACCAAAAGCACCCCGCCTCTCAAAATCATTCAAAGGCCAAAACATCCATAAAGCAGTGTACTTCAGTCAATGCTTATCGAAATCAGCCATTTTCTTTTATACCACCATAGACATAAAGAACCAACACTCCCACAGAACCTTAACCAATAAAATTCAAATCTAACAGCGCCATGTTAATAGGCAATTTAAAGCTAATTGATCGGAAAGCGGATAACCGTCAGCTGGGGCAGACGGTCTATAATCGCTCGCCCGGACAATTACTAATAAAGACCCAGCCTTGGGCATTGGCAGGGCCTTGTGACCTAGTAAATTTTATGATTCCATAACTAGTATAGTCGTTATAGACGATGGGTGACCCTTCGCTGGATATGGGTTCCTAGTACTTTACATAATCCGCGAAGTGGAATGGTTTAAGTTACATAATTGTTCAGTGGTCCCAAACAGTGCTAGATTAGAATGCCTGCCTCGTTGTGCAAAGTGTGACTGTTGTGCATCGAGTCTTGGGTTCGATCCTCAGGTTGGGTAGCGTAATTGGGATTTTCCTCTAAGAAATTCTCAGTAGCAGCCCAGAGTCTGAATGTGTGCTTGTTTGTAATAGGCTCGCCCCCTTTTACGTAACTAGTGAAATGTGGGTTTAGTAGTACATCTCTGCCTAACCTTTCGAGAAATATAGGCGTGATGTTAAAAGATGTATGATGGTACACCGATAGGAGTGTCCTGAATACATAGGATACTTTATTCTTAGACTTAAAGTAAGTCCCCTAGGATCCGCAACTGCGGGCAGCAATTCTTCCATA
Source organism: Amphipoea lucens (assembly GCA_947508005.1). Taxonomy (NCBI): domain Eukaryota; kingdom Metazoa; phylum Arthropoda; class Insecta; order Lepidoptera; family Noctuidae; genus Amphipoea; species Amphipoea lucens. The sequence goes on along the minus strand of OX382377.1, from coordinate 18,625,793 downwards.
ACCATATCAATGTACCAGGAGACCATGAAACCCGAAGAGGTAGGTACTCGTAGTGTGAGCAAAACAAAGTATTGCTAAGTGTCGCAGTGGACGCGTTGGCAATACTTCCGATACATTAGGCTCGCCACACGACGTCGGTAGCGACAGCAAATATGATTAGACGCTTGTTTTGTTCGTCCATTTTAAGTGGGTTTTTGTGTTGTACGTGCATTTTGTTTTAAGGGAATTACAGGACCTAAACGCAAAAAACGCAAGTTTTTGAAGCAACAAAAGTATATGATCGACTACAGTAAACAAAATCAGAAAAATAAATGATATTCTTCAGGATATATGCTAGGTAGATAGTGTGTTGAAACATAATACAACTAATTTCATACGATAGAAAAATAATCATGAAGATACCTCTAAAAACTTTCTTTTTATAATAAAAACCAAACCAATATACATACCTACATTAATTCTGATTTTTTGTCAGATTATTCTACAAGCAACCTACTAAAGCACTAGTGTTTTAATTTTTAGCCCAAACGTCAATAGATAATCACTTCATATTTTGCAATAAATTACCAGCGTTATGTCATCGCGCTTTTCTTTCTTTTCTATGCAGTCTGACAGTGACCGCGATTTAGGTTATGTAGTCCTCTTAAAAGAGAAAGTTGAGAGAATATCGAAGCTTAAAAATTTCAATGATAAAAAATCAGTAGCCTTTTAAAAATGCTTCAGACTAACGCATTACCTACTAGTGCTACTAGCATACAACAGTAATAATAGCCTTACTTGTTACAACATACTAAAAATAACAAAATACGATCAATATACTGCATTAACACTATCTACATGAACACGTATCTCCTACTATCCAACGTTATCAAACAGCCCAACATACGTCGAACAGACGCATGAAGCTACATTCACACTTTAATAAACGCCGCTTACTTCAAAATAAGCACACAGGATACGTCTCCGCGTTTCAGTTCCCCATAAAAAGGCGTAGAAAATCCCTGTTTATGCAAACCGTACTTGCGAACGTTTTACACGTCATTTTCCGAAGCCATGCGCCCCATAAACTTCCCTATACCAATTTTCCACCATACACACACATATATGTACATTATATGTATAGAAGTGGCAACATGTAAATAAGCGATCGTATAGCAATTTCGCACGACTCACCCACACTAAGAAAGATTCATTGCCTATTTACGCACACATAATTATGCATATTTTATGTCTGTGTGCGTGCCAACTCTTATTGCGTTTCTACACAAACAAAGATGACGTAATTTCAGTATGTCTGTATATGTATGTATACATGTGTAGTGTATTGAAAGGTCTTGTAGCAATTATGCGTCATGCAACACAAAGGGTGCGTATGTAGATGCATTTGGACTTGTATAGAGAGATTAATACTCACCTACAGAATTCATTTTTAATGAAAGTCCTTCACTTCTTATTTTTTATTTTCTTCTTCTTAATAATGATTTTGTCCTAATTAATGTTTAAAATAATAAAGAGACCAACATAAAGAAAAATGTACGCCACTAGAGCAGTGTGAAAAGATGTAAATTTTCCTGAAAACTAAAAATTTTCTCTAGACTCCCAATCATTTCAGTAGGTACAGTTGTAGTAGCGGTATCTACAGCGCCACATGCGAACTACGTGTCATTCTGACGTCACGCAAAATCCTGCATCTCGCAAGCAAAATTTACCGCGCAACTAGCATACATACAATGGCCTGACATGAATCATCGGGCAGTTGCCCGCCAGAAACGACACCCGTCTGGTCGGAGGATCCTCCCTTTTCTATAGAGTATGAGTGAACTATACCTGTTACTCATACAGTAGTCAAGTAGTGACAAAAATACCTTATTTTATCGTAGAGGGAAAAATAAGCAAATCTTTACCTCCATGTCAATATAATAACAAGGACAATACCATGGTATCCAGTAAATTATAATAACATAGGCGACGAAGTGTGAAAGTCTTTAAAGCAATTTTCCGCATCACACGCGCACACACACACCATCTCTTTACACACACATGTTTGTGTAATAAAGTAGTATAGACGGTCGATTAAACAGAAAGCTATTTTCTAAGGATTTTATTTACAAATTTAAAAGAACAGAGACCTTTCATTTCAGGATAAACTCGAGACATTTTTATCGTCTTAACTCCTCTGAGCTTTGCCAAGCCACTGTTTTCAATAAAAAGAATGCATAGCAGAACTCTATAAAACATTAAACCCTAACTAAATTAAAATTGCATACTTGCTTCATAATCAGCCTCTAATGTCCCCACTGTTGGGACACAGGCCTCCTCTCCGTGAGAGGGAGTGGGCCGTAATCTATCACGCGGGCCCAGTGCGGGTTGGTGAATGCATATTGTCTTTGAATTTTAAATTCTAGGACATGCCAATTTCCTCACGATGTTTTCCTTCGCCGTTTTTAGAGCAATGGTGATGAAATAAAATACACAAATTGAAGTGCCTGTCTGGGTTGCACGTCCTAAAGCTCGTAAGTGCGCGAGCACCCCTACGGCGTCTTACTACTCAGTTCAATAAGATTTTCCGAGATATCGAGTTCTTTGCCGTTTCTGCTGGAAAATTTAGAACTATTGTGTTTAAAATCATAGCAGAATTAAGTACATAACAATCCTTAAATCAAAATTTCAATTTTAAATATTGAATTATATCTTCTTTCTCTTTTTATTGTTTTTACCTGTATAGTGTAAGTTTCAGTTTAGTTTAATTTTTTTTTTAAAGTATTTTACCATACTCACTTTTCAATGTATGTAATCTATATCGCATGTCGTTCGTGTTTGTTTAACTTTTTAATATTTTGTGGAAAATGTTGTTGGTTATACATTTATACTCCCATTTTAGTCTTAAGTTCTATACCTTACATTATAATGTGTAACCGTTTATTTTCCCTAATAAAATAAAATAAAAATAAGTCGTGGCCGTTCCCACTGGGCCACCACTGCTCTCCTTGCTTAATCAAGATTGGCCAATTTTTTAATCCACATCAAAATGGCAATCATTTATAACCCTTTAAACGCTCCTGCACTATTGGTACCCAACATAACCGATCCCTCGTCGTCACAACTATCGAATAAAAAGCCGCCTCCCCTAGTTATACCTACACCGGTGGCCGCTCAATTTCTGTCCAGATGAGTTTCGTAACACGTTTAGCGCGCCCCAACGCGGCAATCTTGTGCAAATTGGAAGCATCACAACGGCTAATGATGGTAGCTACCACGCCGATATTCCAAACTTTTACCACTACGCCTAGCGTTATTTAGTGTTTAGGTTATTTACTAATGGGCTGGGGCAAGAAATATTTGATATACAAGATGGAGACGACAATAAATTAAACTAGTAGACCACCTTATTACAAAACAAGGTTTTTCTTTAGATCAGGTTTAAACCACCGAGCTAGTTATTGAATTAAGAACCTAAATGTTATAGAAATGCAGTTCTGAATACAAAAATGACAGCTTAGTTCGGTGCCAAGTTGTCAATATGCCTAAATCGAAATAAAGTTTGAAATACAAATACTGGTTTAGACTAGGACTAGTTACATTTCATTTTGTAATAAGACGGAGTACATCTAATGACGTTCCCAGTCTGCGTATATAAAAATTCAACCAAATACAACCCATAGTTTGGTCACTGTTGCTCTACTACACTGTCCCCATAGTCAGTCGGCCCACCACTAGTACGTATTGAGTTTGTATGAAGAAATCACATTTTTAATTTGGACAGTTCCAAAATACTAATAATATTAGTATTGCAAGTGTTTTCATTTATTGTCGTGTTGTCGTCTCCGCATTGTAGGTTCTGCTTTTTAGAATTGTAGGCGACGCGTGATTATATCCCTGTCATATTTTGTATTTGTTTGTAACTCAATATGTTTAATAAATCCAGGGCTAATAACAGGCGCGGGAGACGCATGCGAGCGGGAAGGGGGCGCTTGCCTAGCGGCAGGCGCCGCGATTAACAAAACAATTTTTTAGTGTGTCCGCCAAGACAGATTGCGCACGGACGTATCGCATACGTCTCCCCACCCTTCACCCTTTCGTAAATCTAGTGTTTCACTGTATACACCCCCTACATTAGTTGGTCTTCGAGTCGGATCTCTGAATGTTTTATACACCACCACGAAGCATGGTGAACACTAGGAGTGCGAGAAGAAAAGAAGCGGAGCAAATGGAAGCGCAACAAAGAGATGCTAATGAACAATGCAAAAGGGAAAACATAGACACTTCAAAGGAGGCTGTGAAACCTACTGAACCCGGGAGCAAGATGGACGAGAATCAACCCGGACCTTCCACAGCACAAAGTGTTCAAAAGTCTACCCGCAAAAAATCGTCAACTTCATCTATTACGGCGCAAAAGAAAAGGCTGGAACTCGAAGCCGCTCAAGCAAAGGCTCAAATTAGATTGGAGTTGATTGATAAAAAACTAGATGCAGACCTAGCAGAACTGGAAGACGACAGCAGCAGCTGCAGTCTACCCTCAGTTGGAAGTAATGACCGTGTAGTGGAAAAGTGGCTGGAAAGTAGTCGGCAGGAAGTGAATACTCAGGGCCTCACTAACCGTGGCATCTGTGATGACGTGTTGCGTCCGGCACCGCAGGAATTGAACCTGCAACATATGGAGCCCGCCGGCCCGCAACCTCCCGCTAGAGAACTCACGCTTGAAGCACGCCCGCCACCTGCAGCTGCTGGTGGCACTGATGAAACTGTGCGAGCCTTGGCGATTGCTCTGAAGGACTTTGCCGCTGCCGCTGCTACCGGTACCAGCAGATCTAACGACAGAATGCTGAATCGATTGTGTACACCGAGGGACTTACCTAATTACTCTGGTGACCCACTTGAATGGCTTCAGTACAAACAAGCATTTGAAGAATCGTCGCAAGTGTGCAACTTTAGTGACAAAGAAAACCTGTGGCGCCTGAGGAGGAGCCTACAAGGGCCAGCAAAAGAAGCGGTGACGGCCTTACTCATTAGTGCTACCTCCGCAGCAGACGTAATGAGCACACTGGAACTTCAGTTTGGAAATCCTGATGTAATAATTTCGAGAATCCTGCAGGACATAATTAAATTACGCCCCATGGCACAAGAGTATCAGAAGGATATTATCTCTTTCTCCGTGAAAGTAAGAAACTGTGTCGCTGCTGTGACTGCCATCGGACGTGAAGAATACCTGAAAGGAATGAACATAGTATCGGTCATTCTCTCGAAATTACCGATGATACTGGTCTCAAAGTGGGCGGATTACTGTTACCCTCTTATCAATAATACAGAGAAACCAAAGCTGCTTATTTTGTCCGAATTTCTCAGTAATGAAGCTGTAAAAATAACAAAAACTTCTGTGAATTTACCAAGCATACAAAACCATGGTAAACAAAGTAACAACGAAAGCTCTAAACATCGTACTCTAGTAGTGAACAGTGAACAAGTGAATAATAAACAAAAAAGTGATAAGGAGTGTCGGTACTGCCACGTTTCCGAACACTTACTGCAAGACTGTAAAAAGTTTAAAAAATCGTTGCGCAAAGACCGCTGGGCATTTGTAAAACGACATGGTATGTGCTATAAGTGTCTGACGTCACAACATAAACAAGATACTTGTACCGCACCGGCTTGTAACGTCGACAACTGTGGACTGCCACACCATCGTTTGTTGCATTATATTGTAAACAAGAACTCAGTGCCGCGTGATAGTGTGAATATAACCGAGGTCACCGAGACTGATACCAAGACTGAGCCGCAAGTGGAAACTGTTAATCATCTTCAAGTGAACTGCCGTAAAGTTTTGCTAAAAACTGTGCCTATTTACCTACACGGACCTAACGGTACGTTTCGTAGTGTCGCGCTCCTTGATGACGGGTCAACTGTGACGTTGATAAGCGCTGCGCTCGCGTTGAAAGTGGGATTGCGCGGTAATAAACAATCTATGCGTGTGTGCGGTGCATGGGACAATAGCGAAGTGGTATGCCATAGTGAGATACTCGACCTTGAACTTTCTAATTGTGAAGGAACTAAGTTTACAATTCGTGCGCGCAGTGTAGCAAATATGAACTTACCTGTGCAAAATGTTACTGCCGCGGACATGAGTGATTATGAATTGATGAAACCGGAAATGAAAAATATGATTTTTGATGAACAAAGCAGACCGGAACTTTTGATAGGGCAGGACAATTACGATTTGATCTTACCGTTGGAAATAATTAAGGGTAAACCTATGAATCCCTACTTCACCCGCACTCCATTAGGGTGGTGCATGCACGGGTGCATGCGCAACAAGCCTGCGGTCGATCATGACATTAAGCTGCAGTCTACTCTGTTCCTGTCAGAAGGAGAAAACAATGAATGTGAGAATATCCTACGAGAAATGCAAAACGAGATGCGTCAGTCATTTGCAATGGAGTCTGTTGGAGTTACTAATAAGCCCCGCCAAAACCTACTAGATGTAAAAGCTACGGAACACCTACAGCAAACGGCCACATTGAAAGATGGAAGGTGGTACGTGGGACTCCCGTGGAAAGGTTCGTTTGGTGAGATGCCTAACTCATACGATAACGCACTCACAAGACTGAAAGGTGTGGAAAAGAAAATGAAAGCGAATTCAAGCTTCGCAGAGCGATACAAAGAAAGAATCGACCACCTGTTCAGTAACGATTTTGCATCAAAACTCACTGAAACTATAAATCCGAATAGAATATGGTACTTGCCGCACTTTGGAGTCGACAACCCTAATAAACAAAAACTACGACTGGTATTTGATGCTGCGGCTAGGAACGAAGGCATGTGCTTAAATGACTACCTTCTGCAAGGTCCCGACCTACTTACCTCACTGTACGGGATAATGTTGAGATTTAGAGAAAATAAGGTGGCAGTCACGGGTGATATAAAAGACATGTTTTTACGGATCAAAATACAAGATCTTGATCGAGATGCCTTGCGCTTTTTATGGCGAGAATCTCCAGATAAACCTGTACAAACCTGGGTCATGACTAGCTTAATTTTTGGCGCAAACTGTTCCCCATTTATTGCCCAGTTTATAAAGAACAAAAACGCCGAAAGATTCCGGTGCACAATGCCGGTCGCCGTTCAAGCTGTACTTACACAACACTACGCTGATGACTATATAGACTCCTTACCTGATGAACAAACGGCTAGTCAACTTGTGAATGACGTCACATTTGTCCACAAACAAGGTGGTTTCGAGATGAGAAATTGGACGTCTAATATGCAGTCTGTACTTAAAGATTTACCTAAAGAAAACCTGAAATCGACGACTGTGAAATTTAAAAATGGACAACTGTATGACGGAGAACGTACACTGGGCCTAATTTGGTTTCCGACTACTGATAACCTGGGATTCGACGTGTCATTCAAAAGAATTCCTACACCAATATTGCTTGGACAAAAGAAACCTACTAAACGAGAAATGCTACGTGTACTAATGTCCATATTCGATGTTTATGGTTTCCTTTCGCCTATCACGATCAAAGGCAAGATCATTTTACAAGACACCTGGAGGTCTGGCGTAAGCTGGGACGACGAAATAACAGACCAAATATTTATAAAATGGGTCGAATGGCTGAGCATAATGACAAACATTGATAAAATTCGCCTACCTAGACATTACGAGTCGGCAACTAGAAGTACTCGCCGCGCACTACCTGCGTGTGAAAGCGAGACGCACGACCTTAGTACGGATGTACCGAATAGCGCGTCGCCGGCGCAGGCCACCGAGCGCTATACGAACCTACAGCTACATGTGTTCTGTGATGCGTCGACTCAAGCGATGTGCGCTGCCGCATACTGGCGTTGGATCGATTGTAAACAAAATATTCAAGTTGCCTTTGTGTCCAGTAAATGTCGAGTTGCGCCGGTAAAGTATGTATCGATGCCACGCTTAGAGCTACAAGCAGCCGTTATGGCGGGAAGATTGGCTGATACTATAATAAATGAGCATAGAATAAAAGCTGAAAGAAAAATATTCTGGTGTGATTCATCTACAGTTTTACACTGGATACGAAATAATGCGAGAAGTTATAAAGCCTACATAGCTCACCGCCTTGGCGAATTAGACGAGCTAACGAAAATTGAAGACTGGAAGTACATACCCACGAAACTGAATGTCGCCGATATTGCCACACGAGAAACCTGCGAAATAAAAACATTTGAAAATGAGTGGTTATATGGGCCGTCATTTTTATATGAAGAAGAACGATTCTGGCCTGGAGAATCAAATATACAGCTACCTGATGTTCGCGATGTGGATCTAGAATGTGTAAACAATATTCACGTTGCACCTGTGTGCTTACCTGCTGTACCTGAACCAGAAAGGTTTTCTTCTTGGCTTCGATTGATAAGATCCATGTGTGTGGTTTTATCTTTTATAAATAAATGCAAGAAAGTTTCTAGTGTTGATGTAGATGGTGCGATGATGGAACGCGCTGAGAACATGTTGTTGAAGTACTCCCAGATGAAAGCTTTTCCGGATGACCTGCACAACCTGAAACATAACAAAAAATTAAATAGTAAAAGTAAATTACTTACCTTGACGCCAATTATTGGCGATGATGGCCTGCTGAGACTGTCTGGCCGCATTGAAGCCGCACCCGAGATATCCACCAATGTAAAACGTCCTGTGATACTGCACGGCCGCTGCCATGTCACTCACCTCCTCGTGAAGTACTACCACGAAAAAGCTTGCCATGGAAACCAGGAAATGGTCGTTAATGAACTGAAACAGCGATACTGGATCATACGACTACGACCTACTGTCAAGTATATCAGTTCAAAATGCATGTTATGCAGAATTAAGAGGGCTCGGCCCCATCCACCCAGAATGGGTGACTTACCTGAAGCCCGGCTCGCTCATCACCATCGCCCCTTCACGTTCACTGGAGTTGACCTATTTGGACCCCTAGAAGTAACCGTTGGCCGACGTCGAGAGAAGAGGTATGGTGTCATCTTCACTTGCCTCACCGTGAGAGCTATTCACATTGAGATAGTAAACAAGCTGACCACAGACGTACTAATAATGGCTCTCAGACGAATAGCAGCAAGAAGAGGCTGGCCACGGTACTTGTACTCGGACAATGGTACGAATTTAAGAGGCGCTGATACAGAGCTGAAGAAAAGTGTCCTTGAGCTGGACGCGGAAAAACTCCAAGAAGGAGCAACGACCTACAGTACGACAACAACTTGGGTTTTCATTCCACCTGCCAGTCCTCACTGGGGAGGGGCTTGGGAACGGCTTATAAGAAGCGTAAAGGGCGCACTTAAAGTCATATTGAGGGAACAAGCGCCACGTGATGAGACACTTCAAACATTACTCGCCGAGGTCGAACAGATCATAAACAGCCGTCCCCTCACCCACGTCACGGTGGAGCCTAACAGTCCTGAGACTCTAACCCCCAACCATTTTCTGTTGGGAACATCGTCTAATCTGCCGACATTGGGTGTTTTTGATGAGTCGGACATGTATCTTAGAAAACAATGGCGGCTGTCTCAAAAACTGGCAGATATGTTCTGGAAGCGCTGGGTGCGCGAAGTCCTGCCTGATATGCGCCCGAGAAAGAAGTGGCAAGATGAACAGAGACCCCTGCAAGTGGGAGATCTCGTACTCATCGTGGACCCTAACTCTCCCAGAAACGTGTGGCCGAAAGGTGTGGTGCAGGCCGTAATACCTGGCAAAGATGGCCGCATTCGAGTGGTCGATGTCAAGACTAAATCCGGCCTTCTGCGGCGGAATGCGACACGCGTCGCGCCTATACCTATGGGGGATGAGTGCTGTAGCAGCACTAGGGAGGGGAATGTAGGCGACGCGTGATTATATCCCTGTCATATTTTGTATTTGTTTGTAACTCAATATGTTTAATAAATCCAGGGCTAATAACAGGCGCGGGAGACGCATGCGAGCGGGAAGGGGGCGCTTGCCTAGCGGCAGGCGCCGCGATTAACAAAACAATTTTTTAGTGTGTCCGCCAAGACAGATTGCGCACGGACGTATCGCATACGTCTCCCCACCCTTCACCCTTTCGTAAATCTAGTGTTTCACTGTACACACCCCCTACAAGAATGTTCCCTGTGTTTCAAAAGAAAGTAAGTTGACCCCTTTCTAAAAGATTTATTAAATTAAAGCATTGATTATTACAAAATAATCTCATCAAAATCATTTTCTTTTAGCTTCTTACATATTTATGTATATGCGGTGTTAAAAATAAACAGAATATTTGACTGATTGTAGACTGTAGTCGTCATCACTCATCATCATCTGCCTACAGCAGTTCACCGCTGGACATAAGCCTCTCCAATTGCACCCCATTCAGCTCGATTCTCAGCAACTCTCATCCAGCTGCTACCAGCTACCCTGCGAAGGTCGTCGCTCCACATAGCCTATTGTAGTCACCTTACTACCACAAAACAGTGTTTATCAGTTGTTTAGGCTAAACACCTTTTAAACACGACATAATTATATGTACTTTGACGTAACACTAACATTAGACACACGTTAAATAAGTGTTTATTTTTTTTAATAAATTGCGTGAAATAAATTGCGAAAATACATGTTTGTTGTAAACGAGAGATGGAAGGGTTATCGGTTAATAATTTGATGAAACGTGTTTGAAACTGTCCGATATCCGAAATTTTTATGAATGTTTTCGAAAACTAATTATTATGGATTATTGGCTTTGTTGTTTATTTAAAAAATAATTAATACGTCAGTGGCTGGTCGAATAATGCAAACTTTCAAGATAGATTGTTGTTTATACGTTATTTTCCAACATGAAGAGGCTGTACTCTTCTCAGAATCGGTTTAGTCAGTTCACATTACTTAACCACACATGTTCATTGCTATATTACAATTGTCATGAGTTCAATTGGGCATCAGTTCATTTTGTAATTCTATTTCAATTGGCATATTAATTATGAATGATCGGTAAATACATTGAATGGTTCAAAACCCATTAGTTTTTGAATTGACGTTTGAACTAATGCTTAGCTGTACTTTCAATCACGAATTCCTTGCTTGTACAATTTTCCACACCCCTAGCACTGTACATAAGTCATCAAGAAGTAACCAGCAGAAGGCAGAAGAAAGAAGACACAGCTCTTGGATGTTAAATTGACTCTAGTAGGGAGTCCGTATAAACGCGCGACTCCCTAATCGAGTCAGGTTGACTTCTTTGAGGCTAACACTGCGCCAGAAGACGACAGGAGAGGAGAGAAGAGAAGATAGAAGGGGACAGAAGATATGTTTGTTTGTTACATTGTGCTATTTGTAATGTTTGTGCTAGTCTCCACAAAGGTTGTTTTTTTCCTAATTTTTTATTTTTGTTTTATTTCGTCCTTTTACCTAGGTAATTATTTTTTGTCAAGTGCCTACATCATTTTCATTGAAAGCAATGCTAAAGTTCCTTTTTGAGTTTATTTTCGAGTAGTGTTTTTATTTTTATTTCCCACCAAAAATTGATGCCCCTTTTTACAATATTACTGCGAGTAAAGCTGGCTATAATTCAGCCTCATTTTAATTAATCAAATCCCAGGAAATCCCCGGGTATCGCTAAGCCGGTGATTATTTTAAATTGTGCCATCTACATGATTAAGGAAAATGTGTTATTTCGTACTCTCGGTGATGTTGCCAGAGGTAAAATTTATAAAACTTGTTGTGGTAATATTGTAATAAACTTAAATTATGTTTCTTGTTGGTTCCTGTGCTCAGTATCTATGTCATTTTTGTCAGTGGATTTGATATTAACATACACTATATTCTCGTTCTCCATTATATTGGGTCCAGGAACTATTATTTTTACCAAACATTAACCATGTCATTATTATGCGTCTCATTTCAGCATTTGATCACTTGTAATTTTTCTTTATGAACGTCATACAACTGTATGATAGGGTACATTTTCAACACAGATTGAACATGTTGCAGACTTGGTGCTGGTTTCATAACCATCAAAACATTATGACAGACTACGACAAAGCTTTTAAATCCTCGCTCAATATCTGAGACAACCCTAATGAGATCTCCAGAGGGTTGCCGGCTAATTAATGCGTTTAAGCAACACTAAATTCTCATTCTGCCAACAAACTCAATATGCTCTGAATAGAGGAGAATAAAATGGAATATTTGCATTAAAACAAGGTACGATAATGGGTTATGATCTACATAGTCTCGTCTGCTGTTTATAGTTTAATAACTACGAATATTTATACTAGTTTAGGTTAAGTATAGATCTATAGAGATATGAGGAACAGGGCGTAACGTTCACTCATCCTCCAGAGAAAAGGGAGGATCATCAGACGGGTGCTGTGTCTGGTGGGCTACTGCCCGAAGGTTTCGGGACGTTGTGTATATGCTAGTCGCGCGGTAAACTGTGCTTGCGTGATGCAGGATTTGCTAGACATCAGTATGATGAGTAGTTAGCATGTGGCGGTGTAGATGCCGCCACAGATCCAATACATATTTCAACATCCTTGCCATCGTAATATCATGACATAATACAAAAAAAAAAAGCTTTTAAAAACCACAATAAAAATCTAATTTAAGACCGATACCCGCAAAGCCTCGCTCAATCTCGAGCTACCACTGAGACAGCCCTAATGAGATCTCTAGAGGGTTACCAGCGGAAAAAATGCTTTTAAAATTAAAATAAATTCTTCCCGAGACTGTCCCGGCTGCATGTAATCAATTGGAGATTAAAGGCAAGAGGATTGCTCTGAGCCTTCGCGGTGTAATTTTCTATTTTATAATTAAGCCTCTTTGTGTCGTCGATCTGGAGTGGCTTAGAGGTTTAGTGGCGTGGATTACAATTAAGTGGATGTACTTACTTACGGGGCAGGAATCTACTTCGCAAAAGTTTTCGTCCTAAGCTGACCATTTCGTTTATTTAAGTATTTTCTGTCGGACTCATCAAACCTAAAATGACAAAGACTCTTCTTAGGACGTAGCTTAATTTCCAGTCGTAATAAAGATCGTTTGGATCTTTATTGTGTATTCATTTTCAAACACTTTGCGATTCAATACCTTTACCAAAACAAAAAGTATCATTAAATAAAGCAACCATACACAAACAAAAACTCTTTGGCGACAAACAGAAAAAAATGCGTACAAAACAGTTCCAATAAACTAAAGGTTGCATTAGTCCCAGCTGCGGGAATAAATCGCGAGCTTACAGAAAAGAAGCCAATCTATTTGAGTGTGGCAACACAGAGCATTCAGAAATCGAATGCGCTGTTCCTTTGGGAAATTACGGCTGGCAACCCAGAGGTTTCGCTGAGGAGCCGTCATAGCTTGTTACGACAGAATAATGTATTAACTGGTAGTTTGATGGGATGCAATAATACTCTTTTGAGCTGGGCGGGCGGAGGTTCGACGGAAGTCTGCATCGTTATTCGCTTTTGAACCTCCGACAATTCTGCCTCTTGGCTATCGGATACTAACTCTGCTTTTGTTTGAGACAATGCCAATATTTAGTCTGTTTTAAAATAATTCGCAGGAACCTAAATATATCAACCAATAGATCGAAATTACTGTATCAGGTACTTACATAGGGAGACAGAGAACAGTGTTGGCCCAGTAGTAACGATCGTGACTTACGAGTAGTAGGTCGTAGGTTCGAACCCAGGCCCTTTACTTTGTGTAAATTATTTCATCACCACTGCTCTCAAAATGGTAAAGGAAAACATCGTGAGGAAACCGGCATGTCCTAGATCAAAAAAATTCGAAGACAAGTGACCTGGAACCCAAACTGGGTCCGCGTGGTGGATTCCGGCCCACTACATCTCACCGAGAATTCTGATAATGATAGCTACCACAGCTAAGCATAGCGGGCTTAAGCAGTATGCACTCACTGACAGATGGTAAGTGATAGTAAATTACAGGTTTTGTTTAAAAAAAAACTACATTGGATACGTTTTAAGCGCTTTAAAAATTTTCTACATGTTAAAAAATTTGTTACTTCTGCAACTTACTTTCACTATCCAAATAAAACTTCGCGATCATGCCTGATGAGATCGCTTGACTGGTTCGAATCGAACTGGCACAACTTTACTATGCCAACACGAGCTGGTTGCTACTTCAGATGGAACCACTTAAGTACAGTACTTTGGTGCAATTTTTATTAGCATCGGAGGCTACTTTCCTCCATATTGCTTGGGGACCTGGGTTCGCTTGCCAACGTGGTAACTGCGTAACATCCTCACAATAGCAATGGCTTTCATTTTGACAATGCAACAACATTGCATTATTTACGTTGTTGAGCAGACAAATTTTTCGAACATATGAAGCAATGGATCAGTATAATATTCTTCAAAATGATTCAAATTCTGATTGAAAGTGTGTTACTCAATGAGAAAAACATTATTAGGAATTTCTCAATAACAGCCCGAAGCCAAACCGAAGCCGAGTCGAAGTCTAGATAACTATGTGCCCGGTTGAGGGCAATGGGCTCGCCCCCTATTCTTCTTCTTCGCCATTTCCCTCATTGCTTCTGATCGCGACCACATGCGCCCCCTATTACCTTTTTTTTATGGATGGGAAATCATCAAATGACCCCCGCTGGGAGTTAAACATAACTGGCGAAATGTGGGTATTACTAATATTCCCCCTCCAGGACATTGAGGCGACGATTTGATGTGATAGCTAAAGTCCTTCTTAATTTTGCTTCTAGTACAAAATCCCGAAGAAGGAGGAGGTGGTGGAGCAGCAGCCCATGGAGCCCGATAACCCGCTCATGAGGAAGAAGAAGACTCCTGAAGAACTGGCAGCTGAGGCTGAGCTTGAAGACCAGGACGAGTTCACCAGTAAGTACCACCTTCAATGAACATTCTGTTAGGAACTGCTACTTCCGAATAGGTTTACTCCCCTCACAATGGTGATCCGGTTTCTTGAGCTAATAAGATGGGCTCTAGAAGTCGGTAACTAGTGGTTATAATTCCAATAGCTAATTCCAATAGATAATAATACCTACCTCGGTGTGCTTTAGAATAAATCTATGGAAGGAGAAAAAATTGGCAGAATGTTTGTATCAGGACCCGCAGCAACGGGTCAAACAAACGTGACGCGTCATATTTACACCAATGCCGTTGAAACAAACCAAACGAAAGACCAAATTCAATGATGATATTTCAAGAAGTGTTTACACGAGAGTTGTGTCCCTGTCTATGGCGTGATCTAAAATATTACTGAAATTCTATTTTTCTCATTCCAGAACTGAAAAACACCATCGAAACGCAAGTGAATGAACTAAAGTCGCAGATCGAGAGCAAGTGCGTGTTGCAGTGAGCACCTCTCGACCATTGTAAACTATCTGAATACATGATGTAGCTGAGCTAAGGTCATTGTTACGACGATGTTTCACAACCCTGTATACACCCCACCACCCCCACACGACCCCCGAATAGCGAATAAAAAAACAACCAAAAATAATAACAATTTCGTTCGGACGTATCAATCATTCGCGCTCAAAATTTTTGTAGGAGAGATTCGAATTCTAAATTTTTTCGGAACGTAGTTGGCTAGTGGCGCGTTGGTGCTTGATAATAAGCAATAATATTTTTATACATTCATAAAAAATTTTGGAAGGCAGCCCTCGATACAACTGTGAAGCGCGGTTCAGAACGTTCTAGAACGTTTCAGAGCGTATGGTCAAAAAGTCATGAACTACCGAGCGGCAGACGAACGAGTCGTGAAACAATCCGTTTTATATGTTGAAGCTTGTGATATATTGTTATTTAAGTGTAAAGTTGAAATAATATAAATACAACTAGAACGAAACGGTGTAATCTATTTAAAAGGAAGCAAAATTATTATAAGGATTCTAGCACGCGTGTAGACTCGACAATCGATTACTCGATTACTCATCGCCTTCTCTTCTACATTTCGCTCTTACATTGAAATAACAATGTATTCGTCCTCAGGGTATTTGTTTCATCCAAATTCCACGCTTGTGTGGCGACCTGCCGACCTCCGTGGTTCTCTACGATTCGCTTGAGCTCTTCGACTTTTGCCTCTAAATCTTTTGCATGCGTGCTTATGCAGTGTTAATCTATGTGTCAATGTATTTTTTTTTTAGGTGTACATACCTGTAATCGACCTAGCCTTAATATCCACATCGAATATAATAGGTAATTGTTATGGTGGCGCGGTGACGCGTGACGCCGCGTCGGCTGTCGTTGTCCAATACTTTCTTGCATGTTTAATATAAGAGTCAATGTTCATTTAGTGTTTAATGTGTAAAATGTTGTAGATAAACAAGTAATTCGCGTTGTGTTACCGTCGCGCCGACGAGCGTTGTTCTAATCTAATGTTTTATCGATGTTTTACGCTTAGGTATTAAAGTTAAATAACACATTGTGGTGTGAGCAAGTTATTCGAGCGATTGCGCCATCTTGGATTGAAGTAGTGATGGAAAAAGATTTGTTATCGATAGATTATTGACTAGGTATTGATAGATACATACTGGAGCGTAAAAATCGTAGGCAAATATCGTATAATACCGATGCACTAAATTAGGACGTTGACACATGTGGCCAGCTGGTCGATGGGGCAGGATGGAAGAGAAGAGCGTGGAGAAGGCATGACGCGCTAATTGTTCGAACAATGTTGTCCACGTAGTTATAAAGCTGCAAATGCAAAAGATTTGTTATCGTCAAAAGCTGTGATATATGAATATAATAAACTAAAGCGCGCAATGCGACGACCGCTCGCGCTCTTAGCTTCTTCAATCTTTCAATGTTCAATGTTCGACACGACTCTGTCATTCTACCTTCTTGTAGATCGTACTATTCGGATTACAATCTCTTCAATCAGCACATCATGTATTTTATATATTTTAGTTGTATCTTCTTCACACGCGATGCTTTTTGGTATAGTCTAGTACGTTCTTGAAGTAGACTTGTCTTATGTATAGATCTCATTGTGATAGTTGAAGTGGTACATATACATGTTTGAAGGTTATGTAACAGATGTTAATGTAATTCACCCGTGCACTGTGTCCGTTTATGATAATTATATGACTTACACAAACATAGGTATCTATAGGTTAATTTGTTAATTTAAAGTTGGTAATATTAAACAGTTATTTAAGTACAACAGGAATAAGGACACTGACACCAATCTGCATAGTTTAAATCGATGGCACATCACTAGCTAGTTGAGTTGTCGACAGTTAGTCGATGTATCGGTTCACAACAAATCGCATCGCGTGTTAAATACTAAGATTATTTTAGATACTTCACTTACACATTTAATGTTACCGCTTGCTTATTTAATGTTACGTTATACTGACATCCTGTCAATTACACCTACCTTCTCTTCACACATATACTATTCAATATACAAACATGTAAATAAAAAAGTAATAATTTCAGATTGTTTATTGAGAATGCTACTATTTTTCTGAAGTATAAGAATCGACTATTTTTCGCACTGTACTGCACTCGATATATTTTCATAGCTTGTTTCATAGTTATCTTGTTTGGAGCACGCACCGCTGTATTGTAAGATGGGCATCAGTCCTAAGGCCCCGTCCGGCCACATCACTAACGTAAGTCATAAAATATATAAATTTAAATTTTCACAATGTATGTGTGGTTAGACTAGGTAATAATTATATAAACATAGTTCTACCGTATGTGCATGGCAAATCTAGCTAAATGGTTGTATGTAGACATTCAATACAATAATAGTTGTTAAGTCTATTGGACCTGTCTGATGACCAAATTTCGATCGAATCTATCTTTCCTTACATCCTCTTGTGTGTTAGAATACTAATCTATAACCTTTGTCTATATCTTCAATCTATCGTAGTCTAGTCTGCGTTCTACGTTGTTGACTCTCAAGTAGCTGATAGTTTAGATAAAACGTTATTTTGGTATAGAACGATCTGTAATCGGGAGTGTGGACTTACTGTCACTAATTTAAAATTAACGGAACTTACATTCTCTGCGCTGTCAGTGGACTGCCACGATGACACTGACGTTTCGAAATGTCACTGTCATTTGTATTTAAACTCTTATCTGGCAGTATTTGAACTGTGTAGCAGCGTGCAGACGATGTAACTTCGATGGTTTCTTGCGATAAGTTGTGGTTTCCTTGCATGACAGTGTTGACAAGTGTGCTCTTGGCGTGTTGGTGTCGTTCTCTCCTAATTAGTCTTGTTTCAAGCTGTTTGTTAAACATAATGTTTAGACGCTTATATTAATGTGTATATTTAAGCTTTCGATGTTCAGTGTATAGTTGATAGTTATTAACGTTGCTTAACTGCGCCAT
This sequence comes from Amphipoea lucens, assembly GCA_947508005.1. Taxonomy (NCBI): domain Eukaryota; kingdom Metazoa; phylum Arthropoda; class Insecta; order Lepidoptera; family Noctuidae; genus Amphipoea; species Amphipoea lucens. Next base: position 18,607,489 of record OX382377.1, on the reverse strand, counting down.
TTCTAAAGGAATTTGGGTGATATCAAATGGTTGTTGATCCTTTTTCTGTAGAACCGAACGAGTTTCTACGGAAAGTGTTTTATTTTATAATTAATATAATAATAACAAATGTAAAACATCGATCTCTTCGCCCTATCCGTCTTTCATAATGTAATTACTCTTCACACAACAATGTACGTTTCTTTTTTATAATATTATAGTGAATTTATAAAGAGGTTTATACAAGGTAGATGTGTAGTTTAGACATAAAGAAAATAATTGTAAAATCAAAATTTTTGAAAAGAATATAAATTAATTATTTCCGTGAAAACCCGTAGTGTTAATTTTAAGGAATCCAAGAAGTCACGACCAATTTTTTATATTTTTTGCCACGAGGAAGATAAATTGATGAAACAGTTGGATATTTTCAAATCTTATGACTCTCATACTCAGGGTAATATATCTACTATTTATAGTTATTTGTTCATAGTATGATTTAGATCGTTTAGCTATGAAATGTATGACTTTTTGGCCTACGAAGGCTTTACTAAACCTTTCTTCTTAAATTTTCCCTCTATATGTAACCCTTTGACCCGGTAGAACGTCTTGATATTTCACTGTTGTTCTTAAATCCTTAGAGGAGTTATGAAATGGTAGACTAAATAACATTTTATGACATAACTTGTTAAACTTATTAAATAAACTAGCATATTGATAGTTGCACTAGGTTAATGTGAGGGGCGTCACGTGATGGTGCATTTGTTCTAGACACGCGAACGTACACTTGGACGAAAGAACACTGCGAGTGACACGAGATAAGACTAAACAGTACAAATGCATCATTAACCACAGAGGTAAACAGAGACGGGGAGAAAAGTCGGTAGATTTATCATCTGAACTTAGAAATGTCATAAAATCGTTATTAGAATGAGGAAAGAGACAAGAAAGAACGAGAGAGAATATTTTATACAAACAACAGACATTTAAGTAAGATTTATTAAACATCCTTGTTGAAATACTGACAATTACACCAACTCTGACTGTTTTCCATTCAAATGATAACTCTACCGACCCTCAAGTATTTAAAAAACTGTTCGTTACAACCAAAGACAACAGAACGAAATGAGGTCGGTGATTGCAATATAGTATAGACAATTAGAGACAACGACACTGTACCACACACTCAAGAGCTTTTACACGTAACGCCAGTATTCATTTAATGTTAACATTCATTTTTGTAAAGTCAGGCGGCGCAGGACGAATAAAGAACTGATTTTAAAGTGCCACAGACTATGAATATTGCACTAACAATTTATTTTTCCTTCTCTGCGCTGTCTTTTCAATGTGAGTCTTAATAGTTTTAAAAACATATGTTATTACACTGGAAGGAATTTGTCTGCCTCGTAATATCTGCCAATATTGTTGTAAACTAAAACTCGGCACATTCCTTCCAGTTTTTATTGTTTGTATATTATATATTATAGTTATTGGCCAACACACTAGATCGTTAGCTTTTAATATTAGTGACATTATAGTGTTAAAATTGCAAGTTTACAGAATGTATAAAATTTCAATGAAACCATAAAGTACCTACTCAATATGAACGGGGTTCATATGATGTTGTCTTGTTATATTTAAAAAAGAAAAGGTTAGTAGTTTATCCACAATTAAATTTAAACTTAGGGATTATGGATGAATAACGAAAAAGGTTATTGTTGAAAAATGTTTTTAGGTAATTAAAAAAACGGATTGAGCTTCTGTGACACCTTGTTGTTAACAATAAGTTAGGTTTTTTTGCAGTAAGGCAGCTGTACACGGCCGATTCAAAGGAAATACCTTCAGTAGTCGAAAAACCGTCGTCTGAAAGTTATTTGATTCAACGCTGCCTAGAGCCATGCAGTCTCTGACATATGTATGTGTGTTATAACTACCTTTTCAAGGCACAAGATATACCTAGTTTCAAAGCACCTACTTAAATATAAATAAGATCTACAATAACTTAGACGAGTGACATATTCTCGAACACAATTGAATCGACCGTACAGGCTGTGGCTATCTTCTGGCTGAATACAAACTGCCGTAATAAACTCTATTCGTATATAAATAAGGTTAGTTTTCCTTTTACGACTGTATCACTGTAGTACATAGGATGCTTGTTTGCTACCACTTCGTTCGCCATTACTGTTGCGGAGCATTGTTAATATTTATTTACAAGGTCCCTATTAGTTATTGTATAAAAGTTTAGAGGTAGCCATTTTCATATGTACGTTGAGTTAAATGTGAAAATGGTTTATCTAACATGTTGTTAAATAATAAATAAACTACATTGTACCACTACTTGTTTGTTTTATTTATCCAACCTGCCAATATAAAAAAGCACTAGAAAAATATGACGCACTGCGTAGCGGCTCTGCTACGACTCTACGAAAACGTTATAAAAATATCTAATGATTAAAAACATCGATAGTCATTATACCTAAGTTCAAAATGTCAACATTCAATACACTTTAGTTCATTATATTTACGTTAAATATACCTACTAGTTAAAATATCGAACTTGCAGGCAGGCATGGTTGCAGGATGCAAGAGAGAGCGAAGGGCACCCCGGTGTTAGGTTAGGTTACTTTAAACCCTTTACACAGAAATAGGGGCCCGTCGACATAAGATGCAAGAGCGGGCGCGGCCTACAAATGTGTTTTTTTAAGTTATTTACTATGTGAAAATAATATTACTTAAGCATGCAGAGTGCAAGCGAGCATGCATCATGCAGCAGGCATGGTTTCTGTCACGGCTCCGGCGCTGCGGGGCTCCGGCGGTCCCACGCGAGCTTAGCTTATCGTCGTCGATGGTTTTAACACACCACCGCAGCTTCGGCTTGCTGGCCGGCTTTGCCGGCCAGCCTCAGCCGCGGCGGCGGGCGTTAAAGCCACCTCCGCCTCAGCTCGCTGGCCGCCTCGCCCCTCAGCGCCTACGCGGGCTTAAATTACACTCTAGGGGTAGGGCAGACAAGACCACGTGGAGTCGGTTTTGCAGCGATTTGTTTCTGTCACTAATTTTTGTAGCACAACATATAAATAAATATCGATATTTAGGACATTCGATACTCTGTACTTCGATATTTACGTCATTAGATAATCTGTACTTCGATATTTAAGCCTTTCGATGTCATGTTTGTCGATAATTAGATTTTAGATATATTGGACGTAGGTTATCTAACCATTCGACAATATAAACTTAAGTTTTTTTAATTTTCGGTTTTATGGTCGTTCGATATTTAAATTTTCGATGTTTTGAACATTGACATTTTTACCGTAGATATTTAAATTTTCGAAATTCACATATGTACCCTATCAATAGTAATCAACAAAGACATTACCTATCTTAAATCTCTTTGGTAATCAATGAACATTAGACACAAATGCAGTCGTAAGTTGTATCCTCAAATGGATCCCATTTCTTTCTTTTTCCCAAATATCTCAAAAACTAAAAGTCCTAGATAAAAAATAGTAACATTTTCACCTCCCCACTCCATCTATTTCTGAATCCCAAAGTAGTTGATTTTGTTTTCATTAAGTAACTAGCACTGGGCTCAATAAAACATTTAGCTAAATGTTCGGAGCTAACTAACTCTGATGGTGATGTATAAAAGTTTCAGCTGTCGGCTCATCCTGTAAAACATTACCAATTTAAAAAGAAAAACACTAGTCAGAAAAAGTAGGTATAAAAAATATATTTAAGCTAACCTATTCACTGTACATTAATCTAACAAGTTGATAGCATTCCAAACTCTGTTCAAGTTATTGTTCATATCTTGTAAAACATTCATCATAGTCTTCATTGTGGTCTTGATCATTCCGTGGTTAGAGTCTCTGACCCTAATAGTCGCACTGTCGTCCGATAGTTCAGTCTTTAACACTATCCCTTCTGTAGAATCAGTGTCACTATCGATATGTTCTTTTGAAAAATCACCAAATTCTTTGTTTAATTTCTTTAGCATTTTCCAAAGTTTGGCTTTGTTTTTACTAGTCAGGTCGGTAATATCGTTCTCTGAGGATATTTCTTCGATGTCATTACTGATACTTTTTTCTCCTACTTCTCTTCTTTTTCTTACTACTGCTTCTAAAGTGTTTGGTACTTCGGCAGATAGTTTATTGATATCTTGATTTCGTTTGGTACTTTTATCCTGAGTGTCTGAGGTTTTTTTTGGTATTTCTATCTCGGTTTTGCTTTTTCTGTTAACTTTTTTTAGGAATTCGTCATTTTCTTCTGAAATCTTTTTCATGTGTTTGGGTTTTCTATTAATTCTTCCAAGAATTTGACCGTCTGCCTTCAATGAGTTAAATGGTCGTAACTTGGAGTTCTTCGAATGTCTTTTACTTACTCTATTAATGTTCAGTTTTGGTAGGTTTGGTCGAAGATTTTTCAGGTCATTTACTCTTTGCCTCGCTTTTTCTAACAAATCATCAATAATCCTTCTAGGATCAAAATCACGATCCTCAAATCGATATCCTCTGTCGGTTCTATGTCTATAGCCTTCTTTTCGAAGCTTTGCTTTTCCAAAAATATCTTCTCTTTTAAATCTTTCCTTGCCTAAGTTTCTTTTGAAAGCATTTTGAATCTTATCCAAATCTTTATTCATATCACTAATTCTGCTTTTCAAAGCATGATTGTCGGGGAGAACATCATCAATATCCTCAAAATCGTAAGAAAGATCAACTATGTGTGAGTAGTCATCAAAATCATCATTGATAGATCTTTTGGCCCTAAAGTTGCCATTGCTGACGGTCTCTGCTTCGATGAATGTTTTATTTTCTTTATCTACGTTATGACAGGCTTCAATCTTCGTGTTGGCGAGGACCCAGAAGCCAAAGGATTTGGCTGGCAGATTAATGAGCAAGGTTTTGTATGGATGCACACGTTTTACTACAGGCTTAATGTTCCCTTCATGGTACATCGGATGGCCGTTCACTACGATATTCCTGCAATTGAAAATTAAAATAATTGAGACAATTTATTAGCGGTATCTAGTAATTACACGCTTTAAGCTCAAGCTTTTGAGTTTTCAGTGAACATAAGTTTGCAAAATGAAGGTGTACTATGTTAGTACAGCAATAAAGTATGGCAGAGGTGCACAGACCTCCACCTCAGATGTTTTCTTCGGGATGAAAATGCTGATGAAAAATGTTAAATACATATGTTTACAGTGGAGAAAAGTCTAATGTCATCTATACTCCCTCTACTATTGAATAGGTCCTGCTAATGACTTAGCTTAAATCCTTACCCATTATGATCATTTCCAAGTATAAACTGCATGATTTCACCACCCTCTTGTCTCCGGGAGAGTTTGAGTGAGAACCTAGCAGTTTCGTCATCCAAGTTCACTCCAAACAGGGTGACAGCACCGAGCACTGGCTTGTGACGCAGCGATGTACAGTGTGCGAAGAGTATCGCTTTTTCGGGTTCCATTTCGACGTTCAACACTCGCTCTCCGACCAAATTTTTGAATAGGAGTGCCATGTAGAAGCTCTGAAATGTTATTAAATAACATTATAGCACAGCGTTATTCCTCTAAAAGAGGCCATTAGTTCCAAATAATAGGAACCGAGCCTATTGCCATGAACCGAGCCTACATCCAGACTCCAAACTGCTACTGAGAACTGGTAGAAAAAACCAATAACGATTTTCTCGACCTGGGAGTCGAACCCTGGATCTTATTTCAGGGCTTGGAACCGGTACCAAAAGTACAGGTTCTGTACTGGTACTTGCCATTGCGGTACCTGAGTACTTGTTCCAGACGGGTATCGGTACTCCATCTAATAAGTACCCGGAGCGTAATACAAATCTCATATTTGTACGAGGAACCTCGTACGGTTGGCAACTTCTATTTTACTTACTTGTAATTATGGTTTCTCACTCTAACTTACGGAAATATTTGTTTGGTACTGGTAAACTACCGATAGTGATTAGAAATATCAATAGTACAGGTACTACTCTGGTACCGTTATCACACCAAGACCAATGGTGCCGGTTCCCAAAAATTCCGGTATTTTAAGCCCTGCCCTATACGTATATTCCTGGACCACATAGCATATCAACACGCCTGTTTTCCACGAAAGGTTAGGTAGAGGTTTATCTATTACACCCACATTTACCCAGTTATGTTTAAATCTCATGTGGACTACCATAGACTAATAAGTAATGGAAAATTATTGATTTTTAAGTGCAAGAAGCTATCTGATCTATTAAAAAGGAGATGTATCCAATTATCTCTTTCTGAATAACTCACCAACGTCGGCTCGTACATCTCTTCCTCCTCCAATTCCCGATAATGCACAGCAAAACCGTTTTTAGCCGCGTATCCCAAACTGGCCAGCCAATCAGCGGCCCTGTCTAGATCATTGTATCGCTTCTGATTGGTCTCCGTCAGCCAGAGGGGGGTCTGGCTCCGGGAGAAAAGTCGCCGAAGCTTGAAACGATCGTGTTCTGTCATGCGTTCCAGTTCGTGGCATGAAGAGTTGCTGAAAAAGTAATAGGGAAAGTATATTAGTACCTACTATTAAAAATGTCTACTTCCCAGCTCCGTTCGTCCCTCACCCAGGTGTTTTCCCGCGACTTTGATGATATTATCAACCCGACGCAGTTTTGGACGGCACTGGTTTCTTTGGCCTAACCTTGGCCACCATTCGGTCACAAACGGTCAAATTTACAAGAATGTAATCTTAATTTATAAGTAAGTTTAACAAAGAAATGCGGTGAATACAAAAGTGACCTATTGAAATATAATTTTGGTCTAAATTCAGCCATTTTCAGAACTAATGAATTTGAGCCAAGAGTTTCCGGGAACCACATCTTATATCATAAATAACAAACCAACATACCCGTTAAGTAGCAACGCATCCATCATATAGTTGGACAGCGTCATGTAATACTTGAAGTCACTCTTGGACTCGGCCTGAAGACACTTGCTGACGTCACCAGCGACCACCTTCCATTCTGACGTCCGACCGGGGGGAAAGGTCTCAATGATCACGCGCAGAGTCTCCAAGTCATTCAGGTATTCTTCTATGGACTGATTTGTGCATTCTGGTGTAAGAAATGGGGCGTTAAAAATCTGATGCGCCATCGTATTGCAAGTAGACTCGGTTATGAAAAAGGTTCTGTATCGACCCCAAATAAATTCGTATTTGGGCAGTACGATGATGATGAAGCTAATTATAGAGTAAATGGCCGTAACTATTATTATAGAGTCCAAAGAGAGGGCAGGCTGATTTAGGGCCAAGCTCTCAGCGCTCATTAGTTATCTTAAAAAACATCATGACCGTCAACTTCCAAACTCTCTTCAAAAGGACAGACGTAGGCTGTATAAAAGAACCCTAGATCTTACGATCAATAAACACACTAGACCAATCTGACCAATCTATATGCGGCATTTAAAAAATATTGTGAAAATACGTACCATAACCCAGCTCCCAGAATATATTACCAACTTTAACCTTCTCAGCCACCGTCAGTATATTCAGCGCAGTATTAGGATCCCACAGGCCAGTTGCAGTTCTCTCCTCATTGTTCAAAGCAAAGACCAGGTCAAAACCGGTAGACTTGGCCCAAGAGACGAACTTCTTCCATTGTCTATGGGACACAGCCAAGTTCCTTGTATGGAGGTCTAAAGGAACCCTTCGAGGAGCATCAGAGTCTATGGCTGTGATGTCGAAGTTATCTCTATGGTTTGGGAAGTCCACGTCGTTGATTGAGATGGTCGTGTTGTGGAATGTCATGTGGGCGGTGGATGGGCCAGCTATACGAAGGTATGCTGGCGTGAGGGATGAGGCCATACAGATGCATTCTTTGCTAGAAAATAAGAGATACTTATTAGAAATACACCAGGATATGCCCAGCGGGGTACTTACGTAACACACAAACAGTAGGCATAGCTTTCGTTTTGACAGTTCAACAACATTCATTGCGTTATTTATGTTGTTAAGCAGACACATTTTTCGAGCATATGAAGTAATGGATTAGCAATCGTTCAAAATGTTTCAGAATCTAATTAATAGTGTGTTACGCAATTAGGGTTCGGGACTATGTTTACAACTGCGCTCTATTTACTTGCAGCACGTCATTAAATCACATAGACAAACACTACATTTAACATCACGCGTTTACCTACACTTAGGAAAGATCTCGTCCATATTGTACACCTAGATATAAGAGTCATGTCCTCAGGGCAAGCCTATTGCCATTTACCAGGTGCAGATACCACAGGTGCTCCAGGTGAACACAGCGTATTTCTTGAGGGAAACACGTTTGCACTATTTGGGGATTGAGCCCAAAGGGAAAATAGGTCCTCAAAAAGACAGAAAAGTTTTTTTTCGTTAGGAACTGCAACTAGGACAAAAGTCGGGAGAAGTAGGTAGTTAACCATACGTAACTAAATATAATGAGTCACAAGTGAACAATCAATGCAGGTCACACACACGCTCACATTCCTGCGAAACGCGAGAAAAAAGTAGTAACACAAACTCACCTACTGTACTTCTCACTGCTTGAAAACAAATACTTTGGGTCTATAGTGAAGCTCAAAAACCTGCTATCTACCAAATTCTCATGTTGTTCTGTACTAATCTTCACGCTATACGTGTCGGCGCTGGACAGAGACAGAAACCTTAGCAGAATGAACAGAAACAAATGTATTGTAGTCCCCATCGCGTTGACTACGCGAAATAAAATACTGAGCGCTTCCAATTCAGTTTATATCGACGACGATACAAGAACTTGTGTTGCTGTCAAAGTTTTAAGAATTTCTGGACATATTTCCGAATGTGCATTTTCGTCACGTTACTTTAGGACTTACTAGGTAAGCCCTATGTGCATTGGATATGGCAAATAAATACATATATATATAATATGTCGTATATCTATGTATTTTACTATGTTAACATTAATAATTATTTATTTATTTGTTACATGCGAAAAGACAATTAGATTATTTAATATGATTTTACGTGAATATGTAGATACCTAAATGATTTTGTATATGTGGCATGTATTTTTATCTCCAGCTTCCCAATCTTATGTTTTCCGGAGTTCTTTGAAGATTACATTTGACAAAAATCTGTATGTAATCGAATGATGATGTGCCAGCAATAGATGACTTGAGAATTAATAAAAATGCCACGGTGAGATATTGAATGCCAACTGCGAATATTATGGAAGATTGAACAAAATTCTGAATTCCCATTACGGTCAGCAACACAAAAATGCTGACTCTGGTAGCAAGCGAAATAGTTGAACGCATGCATTTTTCGTATTAATACATTATTATAGCAAATGTTACACAATCGTTTGTTTATTTTGTTTTAAACATTATGGCACGTTTCATCTTACATTCATTTGTCGTGAATAATTTCGCGAAATACGTTGAAAAGGTACGTGCGTATTTTAGGTTCAACGTGTACCTAATACCTACCTCGTCATTGTAGCACAGCATAATCAGCCTACAATGTTCCCACTGCTGGGCAGGCCTCCTCTCTTTGAGAAGAAGTGGACTGTAATGCACCACATGACCCAGTGCGGGTTGGTAAATATCACATGTCTTCGAATGGTTCTAGGACATGTCAGTTTCCTTACAATGTTTTCTTGCACCGTTTTGAGAGCAGTGGTGATGAAATTATTTACACAAAAAAACGCGCCTGCCTGGGTTCGAACGTGATATCCGTGGTTCGAACCCACGACTTATAGCTCGTAAGTTGGGCCCGTTATCACTGGGCCACCAATCATCTGCCTAGAATTTTTCCCATATATGTCGCAGTCGGCTTTCAGTCTAACCAGCCTCCTTATTCACAAACACTCGATATGCTTCCGTATCGTTTCGAACATTAATCATTGTTATCGTAGGAGTCTTCTCAACGCTGTTCACAAGTCCAAAACCCCGAATTAAATCAAATAGACGCCCGCTATTCTTTCAAAGAAGTCAAATCAGGTTATCGAAATGTCAGGTTTTCGATACGATAGCCTGTCGTATGGTTGTAAATCAGGGCTCTGATGCAGCTGAATACCAGTGGTATTTTACATGGAGCGACTCACTATCTAACCTCCACAAACCAGTTACTGGATCTATGAATGACAGCCGGGACCAACAGCTTAACGTGCTTTACGAGGCACGGAGGAGTACCCATCCGCGGACCGACCTCGGCAAGCGTAGCTTAAACTTGGATCAACCTGTGCAGGTGTTAGCAACGACCTCCTCCCAACCTACCAGATATAATAATATAATGACAATAGACAGTGATTTATGATATAATCTCCCGCGTAATGGGTAGATATTGATTACCAGAACGATTGCCACAGGACGTTGCCAGGAACCAGCTTCCAACATTCCCACGGCTCTGATAATGTCTTCTCGGCTCAAAGACCACTCAGAAGTATGGCAGAAATTTTACTGATTTGGCCTCAAACCCGTTGCTTTAGTAGTCTATGCCCGTTGCATTATTATATTACATAGGAATACGACTTGACAGAAGATTTTCATCTTTTGACCGATTCCCTTTTCAAATGACGAGATTTAGGTACTCAAAAGTGTCCATGTGAGTTACAAAAAATATAGGTATCTGCTTGATCCCTAGATATTTTTCATGTGTGTATTTCAACATCCTGCGATAGCGAAACCATGATCCAGGATGTGCTGACTTTCATATCAGTAAGTGGGTATTTTAATCTCTTTCGATCATAACAATTATGATAAAAGACATAAGTAGATATCTATATCTATACATATAATAAAATCGTAGGAAAGTCAAAACTGTACATTGAATATTTTTTTTAAAGAATACTTGGGGCGTGATCTACAATCGATATCGAAGCCAAAAATATAGTTTTTAGAATTTTTGTCTGTTTATCTGTTTGTCTATATGTATGTCCGGGCTAAACTCAAAAAGTACTGCATGGATTTACTTCAAATTTTGCATGAATATTACTAAGAGGTCGGGTCAACATATAGGCTACATATCATCACGCTATCACCTACGGGGGAGGAGCTGTGAATCTTTATTTTTCTTACGCATTCTGTGACAGCGTGTAATCTAAAACATAGTTTAATGAATATAGTATAAAGAATAGTAATAGTATAAAGAAAATTTTGAAGCAGCGCCATCTATGAGATTTCATAAAAATCAAATCAACTTACATGGACACTTTTTGGAAATTAATAATTTAAATTTGATCATGTTGGCGAGGTTAGTAGTTAGTTATTCTTAAAATTCATAGATGGTAATGTGCATTTTCTTCATAAAAGTTGTATCGTATAGTTCGTTTTGATAAATTCAAGTCCCAACAAAACCCTCAAAATCTTGAGCAGAGTTGAGGAAGACATTTAAAAAAAAATGCGGTGTTAAGTATTACAAAAAAGTTAAGTTCTTATTGGAGACGAAGTCGAAGTACCTAACTGATGAACGCGTGCTGAACACCTGTCTCAGTTCACTTCAAGATGTGGTCATTTCTATCGGTGGCAATCCACTGATCGAATATGGGTTACCAGCTCCCCAATCATCACCGCATCAAGACCGTGGAAATCGGGAGTATAACGCTGAGACAAATTACGATCCGGGCGAAATGACCACCATACGAAATGACTATGTCGCTTTGTTCTCTTCAGAGCAAAAACAAATTTATGACACCGTCCTTGAAAGCGTTGGGCATAACCAGGGTAAAATATTTTTCTTGGATGCTCCTGGTGGAAAAGGAAAAACATTTGTTACCACTGGCATACTTGCAGAGGTCAGGAGGCAAGGCAAAATTGCTGTAGCGTCTTCGAGAATCGCTGCCACACTGCTTCCGGGTGGCAAGACAGCACATGCCATGTTTAAAATTCCCATCGATTTAAAGAGCGCCGAAACGCCTGTTTGTGGTGTGTCACGTAACAGCGATAAGGGACACGTGCTCAAGGATTGCTCTCTGATCGTATGGGATGAGTGTACGATGGCCAATAGGAAGGCAGTTGAGGCCGTGGACAGAACCCTGCAGGACATCCGCAGGAATGAACATTTGATGGGTGGTGTCACAGTTCTGTTCAGTGGCGATTTCCGGCAAACGCTTCCCATGGTGACGCGGGGATCGAGGGCTGACGAGGTGAATGCTTCGTTGAAACAATCTTCGTTGTGGTCACGAGTTCGTACGCTGCGCTTGACCATTAATATGAGAGCTCGGCTCGGCGGCAATGCACGTGCTCAAGAATTCTCTGATGCCCTTCTAAGTCTTGGCGAAGGCACTCTACCAGAAGAGAGAGGTGGACAGGTGCTGCTTCCAGAGTCTCTCGGTAGAGTGGTATCTAGCTTAGAAGAACTCATTCGCTGCGCTGTGTGTACGGGGACATCAGTCGTATAGTCGTACCGCACCAGCAGAATTCTTGGGTGTGTGAGCGGGCCATTTTGACGCCCAAAAATGATCAGGCTGCAGCAATTAAAGATTGCATTCTCTCGGCAATTGAGGGGAATGAAGTGGTCTACACCTCGACAAACACTGTTGTCGAGCCAGATGACGCCACACATTATCCCGTGGAATTTCTGAACTCCCTGTCAGCAAGTGGACTTCCAGCGCATACTATCAAGCTGAAGGTCGGTGTACCGATTATGCTTCTTCGGAACCTATCTCCTCCGAAGTTGTGTAACGGGACCCGCCTTAAAGTCATCTCGCTCCACAGACACACTATTGAGGCGAAAATTCTTACGGGTTGTGGCGTCGGCGAGGCAGTATTTATACCTCGCATTCCCCTCATACCTCATAACTTCTCGTTCCAGTTCAAGCGTGAACAGTGCCCCGTGAGTGTTTGCTTCGCGATGACCATCAATAAGTCGCAGAGGCAGACACTAAGGGCAGCGGGTGTCGACCTCAGGACGAGTTGCTTCTCACACGAGCAACTGTACGTCGCTTACTCCCGCGTCACCAGTCCTGACTCTCTTTACGTTTTGGCTCCTGGCAGCATAACTACCAACGTAGTTTATAGGGAAGTGTTTTAAGGTATGATACCTTTGTACGTATTTTTACTCTTTTGTGTCCTGGAATGTATTCCTGCATTATTTTCTCTATTTCCTTCAGTCACATCTTATGACTGAACTCAGCAGGATTCCCATATAACTCTCTTCACTTGCTTCGCTTGCAAAAAAAACTTATATTTTAATGCTATTTTAAAAGTTGTTTACTTATAATGCTATAGCGACACTGGCATCTTAGGTGTTTTTGGTGCTGTAGAGCCTTCACGCAGACGACGTCGCGGGCAGCAGCTAGTATAAAATATACACAAAGGTACCTATTAATTAGCGTAGCGTAGCTATTAATTATCTTCTTGTATGATAATAGAATAGAATACTCTTTCTTCTTTCTTTAATAATTTGGATAAATAAGTATCTACAATATTCCCCCAATTTGTACTATGTAACTTCGATGAATTCAACTATCATCGCTATCACATTATCAACGTTTTATTAGATAAAATACGGATTAAAAAAAATAGTTGCTGTGATGTCAATGTGACCGATGCGAGTGGGAAAAACCTTAAAATTCTTCAAATATTGAAATATTTCTAATGGCTTACTATTTTTTCAATATTAGGTCCTTACATATGAAATTGGCGTTTTGTATGGAAGGAACAAAAAGTCGAATATTTTTTAATATAATATATTTAATTAATCAAAGTATGAACCATTGTTTTCAATGCACTTTTGCCATCTTATAGGTAGTTCATTGATCCCTTTACTAAAAAAACCAGTCGGACGGGAATCAATAAAATCTTTGAAGGCGATTTGGACTGCCCCATCGGAGTTGAATTTTTTCCCTTGCAAAAAGTTATCCAAATTGCGAAAAAAATGGTAATCTGTTGGAGCAAGGTCCGGGGAGTACGGAGGATGTCTAAGACATTCCAATTCAAGCTCTTCTAATTTGGTAGCCGTCTGTTGCGCAGTGTGTGGTCTGGCGTTGTCGTGAAGCAGCAGTGGCGTGGAGCGATTGACCAGCCTTGGTTGTTTAGCCGCTAGCTTTTCCATCATGGTTTGTAATTGCTGACAATAGACATCAGCTGTAATAGTCTGGCCAGATTTGAGAAAACTGTAATGAACAATACCGGCACTAGTCCACCAAACGCTTACAAGTAACTTTTTTGGGGTTAATTTTCGCTTGGGGCAGGATTTGGCTGGCTGGCCAGGATCCAACCATTGCGCTGAGCGCTTCCGATTATCGTAAAGAATCCATTTTTCATCACAGGTAATGATTCGGTTTAAAATACCTTCATTGTTGTGCCGGTTCAGTAATGTAACGCAGCAGTCGACGCGCGTTTGCCGGTTTGCTTCAGTCAATTCGTGAGGTACCCACCTTTCAAGCTTTTTAATCTTCCCAATTTGCTTCAAGTGAATTAAAACAGTTTTATCACTAACATCGAAGCCTGCAGCTAACTCGGACGTGGTTTGCGATGGGTCCGCTTCCACAATAGCCTTCAATTCTCCATTATCAACTTGGGTCTCAGGCCGTCCACGGGGCTTGTTCTGCAGGTCGAAATTTCCAGAACGAAAACGTTGGAACCAAAAACGGGGTCCCCTATGTTGTTTCGAACGCCGCTGTTGCGACACACGCTGTTGCGAATTATTTTTCCACTGCCTCACAGGTTCGAAAGCTCATGGACTCGAATGAAGTAGTCGCGAAAGACGCTGTTTCGAAAAACATTTTCACTGCCTCATACGCTCGAATGCTTGTGATTTCGATTTATTTAGTCATAAAGTGTACAGAAAAATACAGTAATTAAATAAAATCAACAAATTCGGTGTCAACATCAACATTTAATATTATTATTAACAAAGTAACCACCACACGTTTTGAAATTATTGCGTTTGGCTTTTTATTGAAATCGATGAAACTGAATGTGTTGCGTTTATTCTATGCATTATTATTATCTAGGCAGGAATGGGAAGCAAAACTACGCAATTATAAAACCTATAAATATATGACGCGAGACTCACGAATAGGTACAGTAAAACGGGGCTACATTGACTTCCAGGGTTACTTTGACAAGGCCGATCACAACGCTATGATGCGTTCCCCACACCCCGCGCCTCGCGCAATATTACTCGAGGCCACGCACACTTGCTGAGCACACGTGAAAACCAATTTTGGCGCTCTGTTAAAGTAGTTCCAACGCCTGTCAAAGTAACCCTGGAAGTCAAAGTAGCCCCGTTTTGCGGTAAATAATTTTTGATGTACGATGTAAACAACAAACGTAAAACAGTCAGTGACGGATTAAGACTACTTGATGCCCTAAGCAATCTACGCCTGTGGGCCCCCCTATCCATATGTCAACTAGAATCGGTCTTTAAACCTTTACCGCCTAAAAACATTAGTTTTTTGTAAAATAAGATGATGAGATGTACCGTTTATTTTCGTTGGATCCCACTTTTGAATCCCATTTTTTAGGTAAGTAGGTATTAACAATGGATCCCGTTTGCTATTTCAGTTGAATCCCATGTTATAACAACATGTGCATGCGTACATTTCAGAAGAAAAGTGATTAACCTTTATCAAACACTAGCTTCTGCCCGCGACTTCGTTCGCGTGGAAGTCGTAAGACACCACAATATAGTAAAGTAACAGCCGCATTTTATAAAACATTCCTGTACACTTGTACGTTTGTAGTTTTGGTCTCAGCAGCCAAAATATATAGAGAGTTAGGACTGGTGACGCGGTAGCAAGCGACATATTCTAAACTGATAAATTTTTGTTTAATAACGTGTTATTTAACAAGCAATTCATTGTTTATTCATTTTATCTCATAAAACAACGTTTGGAATTAAAACGTTTTACATATTGACTTATCATTACGCAATTTCCTAAAAATGAAACTCATTCTTTCATCGACTTGCGCTAATTTTAATAGAAAAAGAGAGATTATTTTTAGTGGGCTACCCGGAACCGAACTAGTTAGATTAGGTTAATTATTAAAAAAAAAACCAATGTTAGGTTAGGTTAAAACTGTGACCCTTACGCACGAGCCGAGCGAGCGGTGCCGCGGCAGCGGCCGGCGAGTGCCAGAAACGACTAGATTATATAGAAAATGAGTTGTTTGTGAAATAAATAGTATACGAAACGTTGGTTCTAAACTAAAAATTTGTCAACGGAGTTTTGGTGAAACATTAGTGAACCCCTCATTTTATTATAAACAATTTTGTTGTTGAAAGTACCCGCATTCAGATTTTTTTAAGCATTCGGGATCCAACGGAAATACTTTTCGGGATTCAACGACAATAAAACGTAATTATCTTGCATTTTTTAAATTCAGGATCCAACGGAAATACATAATAATGTTTTGCGGGATCCGACGCCAAAAATATTAAACTGGGATTCAAAAGCGGGATCCAACGAAAATAAATCGCCAGGCGGGGGGCCCGCGGAAAGGGGTGGTTTGTGATTGGCTGATCGCAATTCCGGTACATTCGAATTGCCGAATGCACTAGCGGGCAGCAAGTGGGCAAGCGGGAGCGGGGTTATGACTAGGTCGGACTCTATGTCAACTTAAAACGCGCGAATTTTCATATTAGTCCTAGAAACTTTTTTTGATGTGGTTTTTGGTGACGTGAGAGTGAGTCGTGATGCCGTAAGGACGGATTTCTTTTGTGCTTCTTCTGGTGCCCCCCCCAGACGTGATGCCCTAGGCAATTGCTTAATTTGATTAAGGGTTAATCCGCCACTGAAAACAGTACGTTAATAATAATATTAAATGTTGATGTTGACACTGAATTTGTTAATTTTATTTAATTACTGCTTAAATATTTTTCTGTACACTTTATGACTAAGTAAATCGAAATCACAAGCATTCGAGCGTATGAGGCAGTGAAAATGTTTTTCGAAACAGCGTCTTTCGCGACTACTTCATTCGAGTCCATGAGCTTTCGAACCTGTGAGGCAGTGGAAAAATAATTCGCAACAGCGTGTGTCGCAACAGCGGCGTTCGAAACAACATAGGGGACCCCCAAAAACGAACTGTGTTTTCTTTTGCAACATGACCGCCATACACATCATTCACCCTTCGAGTCGTTTCCGCAGCACTAGTGCCACGGCGGAACTCGTAGTCGTAAATATTGCGATATTTTAAATTTTCCATTTTGTAAAATGAGTGACGCAAACAGAAAAAACAGAAGAAAAAAAACAAATGAATGACGGTCATCGAAGCACAAATACATGAGTAAATAGCTGTACAAATTTGAATTTGGAATTCCTTACCAAAGAGGAGAAATTCGTGATTAAAGTGGCCAGTACGAAAAACGCCAATTTCATATGTAAGGACCTAATATTTGGAAAAGTTTTCTCATACAACGCAACATAGAATACATGTTTGAAAGGCTACCTAGGTACTACCTAGTGTGACCATCGTCTAAAAAAAAGTTTGTTTTTACCACACTTGACATTTCTGACGTCACAGCTGTCAAGCCCTCAAGCGATGACTTATGTCATTAGTCATCTGATATGTATCTGCTATTCTGCTATTTATCTGAAAATATTTTAGCGAAATACAAAGTTATCGTAGCAAACAGCTAATATTACTGATAATCACTTTCACGTAACGCGTGATAGTGAATACTGGACGCGCGTACAATGAGAACAAGTGGGAAAATTTAGTGTGAAGTTGTATTCCAATGTTTACCTCAGTGAGTGTTTTTATTAGTTAAAATGGATAATAGCAGTGATAAGAAAGACGATACGAATGCTCAAAAGAAAGAGGTGATCTCGAGTTTTCAGAAAATATGTTTAGTGTGTGGCGATAAGGCTCTAGGTTACAACTTTAACGCAATCTCGTGCGAAAGTTGCAAGGCGTTTTTCAGACGCAACGCCTTAGCCAGCAAGGAGTTCAAGTGCCCGTTCACGAACAACTGTGTGATCACTGTGGTAACTAGAAGGTTTTGTCAAAAATGTCGACTAGAAAAATGTCTGTCTATAGGCATGGTCAAAGAATTCATAATGTCGGAAGAAGACAAGGCGGAAAAGAGACGGAAGATAGAAGAAAACAGAGCTAGAAAAAGGCAACGTGATCCTGACGACGCGGTAACAAGCTCTAAGAATGTCAAACGAGACGATGAAGGTGACACTGGATTCATTCCGTTACAAGACACCGTGATTCAGTATGATACTTTAAGTACAACATGTAGTCCTAGTAGTACAGTCCAGTCTCCGCTGTCTAATGATGTGGACACGTCGATACAGTCTCCTCAATACAATTACACTCCCGCTCCACACATCACAAGCAATGATCCACCATACACTATGAAGATATACCCAATCGACGAGAAGTCAGTAATTAATAGAGCGATTTATGAACAACGAATGATGGAATCGTACATGTATGAGAATGGTGAAAGTAATATGTATGGGGACACGCCGAAACAGAATAGCATAAGGTTTGTATGAATATAATTATTATAGTCACTTATTAAGCCATTGTATTGTTTCTGCTTTGCATACAGTTAAAGTGTCATGTGTCATTATTATTTTTTTGGCCCTCCTATGTCATAATCAGCCTATAATGTTCCAACTGCTGGGACAGGCCTCCTCTCTTCGAGAGGGAGTAGGGGGTAGGACATGGATGCAATGTGGGTTGGTAGATGTCACATGTCTTAGAAATTTTGTTTATAGGACATGCCGGTTTCCTTATGATGTTTTTCTTCACCGTTTTGACCTCCTCTATGTAATCTTATTTCTTGTTGGACATATTTGTCTGAACAACATAACTAGGGTCCATTATTAGATTTTTTTTCACTAATACTTATATGTATTGTTTACTTTCATTGTAATTATGGTCATTTATATTCATAATAATTATGGTCAAAAACTGAAACTCAAAGCATTGGTTTTAAATAAACCAATAAATTCAAGCCTTCTTCCCATGGACTAGGTTGGCTCTGGCCAAAAAGGGTTTGATTTTCAGGCTTTCAGTAAAGCCTGAAAATCAAACCCTTTTTGTAAACCATTGCTTAAAAATATCCTGAAAAAGTAAAAACCAATTACAAAATTTACCTTTTCCAGTTTTAAGTTAGACCGTAACTGGATTTATAAAGTTATTATTAAGTACCAGCGGCCCGCAGTTTCACTCGCATAAGTTTCCTGTAGGAATATCGGTATGAAAACTAACCTATGTCCTTCCCCGGGACTCAAACTATCTCTATACCAAATTTCATCTAAATTGGTTTAGCGGTTTAAGCGTGAAGAGGTAGCAAACAGACAGACACACTTTCGCATTTATAATATTAGTATGGATGTTTATTTCTTAAAGGATAATGCAAAAATTTTTCCCTAACAAATAAGTATTGTTGAAATACTTGTAGGTGTAACTTAATAATTAATAAATTAATCATTGCCTGTGCGTAACTGGTTTTTGTAGCAATAGTTAGGATTGGTCAAAGTTCAGATTTGAAATGTTGAAGGCCGAGTTTATTGTAATAACATATAATTAAATACTGTATTTAATTTTATTCAAAGAACAAATACCTATACAGGTTGTCCGGGATATAGACGCGGACGAGCACAATAATTACAATAATATAATATTTTACAAAGTAAGCAAATGTCGTTGTATGCATACAGGGTGAATTTTCCAAGTGGGCGTGAATAGCCAAATTCTAAACTATAAGGAATAGCGAAAAGTACTCAAAGGAGTCGCGGGCTCGATTTTGATGAAAACTAAAATTGCATCATTGGATTTTTCAAAAATCAATATTTCTAGCCAGGAATCGAACCTATTGATTATGAAAAAAAAAACACACACTGTATTATTACACCAATCGATAGTGTCCCTAATAAGGATCAAATTCTGGGAAGTAATGACATACGGCAAAGTTAAGGAAAATGTTGATTTTTAATAAACTTCTTATTTTAAAGTATTCGTACCTACCACGGATATCGAGTACCTACATTATGTACCTTGTTCGAAATGATGCTCAATATTTTTATTAACACACCCGCAGTGCAGTCACCTTCACAACATAATGTTCTAAATTCAAATTTCTATTACGATCTTTGGAAAATATTCTAATGGAATCAATAATATTGTAATGCTGAATGCAGTACAATCCTTGAGATGTCGAATCATCTGGTCATCATTTTGAACAATTAATCAGTTAAGGTTTAGTAGGTAGGTAACATAACTCGGGCCCGGCTAAATAATAACAGCCGCACAGGTTCAATCCATCATGTTAAGCTACCCTTGCCGCGGTTGGTTTGTGGATGGGTGACCATCTTTACATACCGAGACCCCTCCATGCCTCGGAAAGCACGTTAAGCCGTTGGTCCCGGCTGTCATTCAAACTCAAAAACTCAAACTCTAAGCATTTATTTCAATTAAACCTATTACAGGCACTTTTGAATTTTCAAGGGGTCGGTCAGTCAGAAAGATGAAGTTAGTTGCCCATTCCAAAGCGTAGGTACCTATGGAGAAGAACGGGCAAGAAACTCCATGGACACACTTTTAAATCAAAATAATACGGTTACAAAGTCTTGGTTACATCATTCATGTTAAAAATTATACATGTGAGAACAATGCAGAACGTTAAAAGCGTCTATAATGAAAAGATGAGAAAAAACAACAATTCAAATATTAAGTAAAATAAGCCATGGCAGCAAAGAGATGACCAGTCCCTACTGACGGCGCCCGTTCACGAACATGACGCATGTATTAGCACCATTCAGCTCAACCATTTTGAAGGGACCTAAATGATCCAACACATGCGCCACCATCAGCGAGACATTTGAGTGAGCATGACATACTCTCAGCCGCCAGGGCACATTCAAGTCAATGAAAGACGTACCCAGTAAATGGTAGCTTTATAGTATGTACATAGTGCTCACATGTGCTATGCAATTATACAATACTAGGAGATTGAATTTATAAAATGCAACTTACAATCTTCAGTAGCTCCAACAGTATTTTCAAGTGTTAATCAATTAGTTGTGGTTGTGGAGCAGGACCAGCAATGAGCCAGGCATTTTTATCAGCGATGTAATCCCCTAACTTATAATATGCCTGCATAGTGTGTGTTTAATACAAGACTTGAATTTTGTCTCATTCAGTTGAAGAATGTGGGGAGGTATTTTGTTATCATTTTAAACAGTACCCCATAAAAGATGAGTCTACTTTAGCTAGTCTGAAACCTGGTTGAACTAATAGATTCCTGGATCTTTGACAGTCGTTACGGGTAGTCAGAAGCTCGAACGTCTGACAACCAGTCTTACCAAGGGGAAGGGGTATCGTATTACCCAGTAACTGGGTTATGGAAATCAGATAGGCAGTCGCTCCATGTAAAATACTGGTATTCAGCTGCATCCGATTGGACAGGAAGTCGACCCCAACTAAGTTGGGAAAATGCTAGGCAGATGATGATGAGGTAGATAACATAAGAAAAATAAAAAAAGTATTTTGTTAAAAATGAGCTCTTTCCTTTAGTTTGCCGTATGTCATTACTTCCCAGAGCGACACTATCGAATGGTGTAATAATACAGTGTTTGTTTTTTTTTTTTATCAAAATCAACAGGTTCGATTCCTGGCTAGAAATATTGATTTTTCAAAAATCCAAAGATGCAGTTTTAGTTTTAATCAAAATCGAGCCCGCGACTCCTTTGTGTACTTTTTGCTAGTCCTCATAGTTTCGGATTTGGCCATCCACGCCCATTTGCAAAATTCACCATGTATACAGAATGAATGTTTCACCACAGGGTGCTAGCACACACACAGTGGCCACAGGGTGTAGCTATTCTATTTGTATCTGTATACAGGGTGAATTTTTCACCCAAATAGAATAGCTAAAAGTACTCAAAGGAGTCTCAGCCTCGAATTTGATGAAAACTAAAACTGCATTGTTGGATTTTTGAAAAATCAATATTTCTAGCCAGGAATCAAACCCGTTAATATTGAAAAAAAAAAACACTATGAAAGATCAGACATTAATCTTTTTAAACTCTTTGAGAGTGTCTCGGACTTAATTTATAAATTGATTGAACAGCTCGCTTCTGCAAAACAAAGATAGTCTGAATATCGGCGGCATTTCCCCACAATAGAATACCGTACGACATAATACGCACATAAGGCAAATCACTTTTCCCGGATTGCCTTCACTAAAGAATGAATGATAAAATGAATGGAGCCCAAAAAAAATGTAGAAACGGCACATTGGTATTTGCCATTTTTCAAACTCGTATCATGCTTGAGAAGCGGACCTGTTAACTCGAGCCCATTTTGAATCAACTTAAAGTTTGAAGACTTAATCCCTTACTACTTTTGGCAACAGCAATACCTCTTAAACGTTCATTCTCCATCAAAACATACACAAACACCACATACCACACATTCGCTCCCTCACATAGAAGCCCCAATATAATGATTGTAATTGACAGATCAATATTGACAAATAGTGACAAGTCATCGCAAAGAGAGACGCGGCCGCAGCACGTGTGTGAGGAGATCCCGTCTACAAGCAACAACCCCGATGTCAACAAGGCGAGAGATATACTGCAGGATGTTGAGAGGTACATACTTATTTTGTCTTGTATTCGCTTTCTTTTTTTTTTGTGGTAGTGAAATCATCAAATGACTCCTCCCGCTCTGGGTGGAGCGGAAGAGAGTGTCAGACTCTTACTGACTAAAACCCACCCGTGTTCCTTCCTTAGCCCTTTATGTTCCGGGGTAGCGGTAACCCTTTGGGACCATCCCGCTACCCCGGCAGGCTTGGGTCTTGTATTGGCTTGAACTGTATAAAAACTAAAAATGTTAAGTACTCAGCGAAGTGCTAGTCAGCACCATATCCCCTAAAATTTTGAGGGTATGTTGCAGGGGTTCCCAACCTTTTAACATACGCGTCCCCTTGTTGGCGGTTCTGAAGCGCGCTACTCGCTGCGCAGTACCTCAGCCCTCACCCCCGCTGAAACGTGAATTTGTTACTGCGCAACCACTCGCCTCATGCTCCGAGCCGCCATAATGTTAAAATCGGGCTGTAGTTGAGTGTCGATTGAGAATCCGGTCGTGAGTGACTCAGTTGTCAGGATAACAGTTATGATAGTTAACATGTGGTAGCATTCGAGTGGCTTACAACTTTGTTGACAGTACATTAATCTTTGTGTAGATTACGAGAGGTTGTAAGAGAGACTACTCATCGTTTTGGCGATAAACGCTTGTATTTATTACGTCTACATTACATTCCTTAATAAGTAAGTTTAGGTACCTACGCGCTATATATTTTTTTGTAATTTTACGAACCTGAATGTCGAATAAAAGGCAAAAATTAATTACCTAACAAAAGTAAGGCGTCTGGTATCGGCTTAAGTAGGTACTTACATGCCAACTTAACGTCGTCCGACATGACGACGCTCATTAACCCATACGTCGTCAGTCTGCACGCCAAACAGTCAGTGCAAAATGATACAGATAACACATTCGTCAATAATCTCCTTATCAGCTTATCAGGAGTCCTTGTGTATCGGGCTAGCAACAGCGGTTAACGGATGACTCGTGTTTTGAAGCTGCACCCCGTAACACACTTTCAATCACAATCCGAGTTTTGAACGATATTGCTAATTTATTACTTCTTAGGGTTTGAAAAATTCGTCTGCTCAACAACGTAAATAGCGCAATGAACGTGGCAGAACTGTCACCCCGCTGGCTGGACAGTGCCCGGTTGTAAATATGACTCACTAGCTTCTGCCAAGCGACTTCGTCCTCGTGAAATTTCTCGCATCGCATCACCTGCCAGCGCTATCACTTCGCTTTCGCTTAGCGTTCTTTCTGACTTTTATTCTTTTCCCTCGGCTCCTGAGGGACATTGCGTGATCTTAAATAGCCTATAACCTTCCTCAAGAATTGGGCTATCAAATGCAAAAAGAGTTTTTCATATCCCATCGGATATGAAAAACTCATAGAAATGTAAAAAACAGGAGAAGTGGCAAGGGGGCGTGTCTGTGTCCACGCGTCATGAGCAACATGCGCTTGTACTAGGCGAATGGCCGTCTCCGCGAACTAGTGCGCTTTTGACTGTGATCGTGATAAAATATAAAAATGCCGAGTTGTTCAGTGGTTTCCTGTAAAAAGCGAAGTCAAAATAAAAACCTCGTATCTCGTGGAATCATTTACCATATATAAGTAAAAGTATTTTACTGTATTTGTCTTTAAAATCATGAAAAACAACAAAGCGTAAAATATTTCTTGCTTTTACTACGTTATTTTTGTTTTCAAATATCGCAGCGGCTATACTATTTTTGCAGCAAATACATTGCTTCTTAACCACTAGCCACTAAGTATGTCGTAAGTGAAAAGCAAGCAATGTAAAAATTACAAAACGATACTTTATTTTCGCCGAGCGTCGCATAGTACAGCCGCTGTGTCTTGCGGCGAGATAGTGATGTGGTTATGAATGTCCACTAACGCAGGCTATCGACAACAACGTTGAATGCTCAACGAATATATTGCTATTATAGTTATTTTTTCAATTTGTCAACCGTTTTAACCCGGTTTATAGAAGACCTGAAAATATGACGTTTAAATGGTTGGAAGGCCCTTGAGAAAATGCAAAATAATGTTAATTTTTTTTTATTAACTGCAATTACTTTTTTACACATTTTATTGATTTATAATATAATAATATGTTCTGAACATATCGTTTTTTATTTATTTTATTTTCATGACCCTTTATTTTTCTTAGTACAATAATGAATTAAAGAATCGATAACTTTCCGATTTAGTCAATCACTAGCGTATATGTAAAATAAATGGCTTTTGCACAGCACAACGATAGCGATAGATGTTTTTGTGTGAGTGAGTTGTACGGTGCATGGTAAAATGCACGCTGTGTTTGATGATTTAAGGTTTATAATTGATTGTGTAGTACGTTCTGATTTATGAATTGCAAGAGTGTGCGCGACTTTGTATCTATTGCTTTTACTAAACTACATCTGTAGTAGTGGCGCGGCGGTGGGGCAAACCTAGCGACATCGGGTTCTGATACATTTTCAACTACGGGCCATATCTCCTTCTTTCATATATCTATGGAAAAACTAGTAGTTCCAGAGGCTACCCCCTACAACCTCACAAGCTTTACCTCTTTATAATATTAGTATAGATTGGGCATTAGAAAATCAAAATCAATATATTTAATTCACATAAACCTACATGGGCACCTATGAAAGAAGAAGAAGCTAGGTGCACGGTTCCAATTGGTCGTTTCCTAATCGCATCAGATTCAGTTGTGTTTGGTGGTCTCGTGTCTTCACGTTACCTAGACGGCAAAACGTGTCTCACCCTACAACTTACTGCTCTAAAGAAAAGTTCATACACATAAAAATCATGTTTTGTTTCATCTTTTCAGGATAGAACCGAACTCCATGGAGTCAATATTATGTGAAGCGATAAAGTTGGAGTTTGAAGCATACACGTCAGTCAATCCATGCAGTGGCTCTTCTAGAGAATTAAATGAGGTGAGGAAAAAGAGCTTTCTTCTTTTGAAAATATTTTCCATTTTGTAAGAGGGTGAGGTTTATTCAAAAAGTAGGAAACAAAAATGATTTAAAGGCAAGTTATACTAAAAACTAACTAATACTCTGAATTTAAAGAGGAAAGGCTTACTAGTTCTTAGTGCATACCTACCTACCCATCATAACTGATCCGACAAACATATTAACATTTTTTTTAAATCCCAACTATTACCTACATGTTTCCGGATTAAAGTTTTCTGTGTGTTAAGCCAGGACATGGTGTATTGTGCGCTAAACATCCACGTCCACGTCCGTTCAGCCGTATAAGCGTGATGTGTCAATGTCGAACATCTTCACATATTTAACTGTTTTACAAGGAAGTAAAATCCACAAATGATGTGTCAGCTTTTGCCAACATTTTGTTCTCATTGCCAGGTGGAACGTGCCAAATTAAACGAGCTAATAGTGGCGAACAAGGCACTAAACGCTCCCATAGACGATGACATCTCGCAGTTAGTGGGAGATACCGCGTGCACAGCCGGCTTCAAGGTATCAATCATCATTAAAATCACGTCGTATATGATATGATAATTATATGTTTTATGTTAATCGCTTGACAACAGTTTACAAAAATAATAATGTTGATATTTCAAAAATATTAAAAAAAATGTTTTCAAAAATAAAAATATTTGCGATTTCGTAGTTAAACAAGGTAAAAGCCAAACTATGAGATGGATCTCAAAATGAAAAAAACCAAAAGAAAGAATGAAAGAAAATACGTTTATTTGCGGCAAACATGACGCATAAAAAGAATACAAACACATAAAAAATAACAATTTGGGGAAAAAATGCGTCACATCCGCGTAAAACGGCCATCGCTCAGCATAATGCTAAGACCCTATACGAGACAGAGCCCCAGCGCT
This sequence comes from Amphipoea lucens, assembly GCA_947508005.1. Lineage (NCBI taxonomy): Eukaryota > Metazoa > Arthropoda > Insecta > Lepidoptera > Noctuidae > Amphipoea > Amphipoea lucens. The sequence goes on along the minus strand of OX382377.1, from coordinate 18,581,111 downwards.
CGTTTTCAGCGACAGCCGGCGTTATATTTTATTTATATCTATAAATAAAAAACAACAAAATAAGAAATAATATAAATATTATACATTACAAAAAGATGGTATAAACGTAAAATATATAAGTGGTAACATTCCGAGCAACGACTCATGTTCCGCCGGGTATCAATATACAGGGTGAAATTGAAAACATGCGTCAAATCTAAATGGGAGAGTGTACTCATCATTATGAACAACTCTTACTATATGGCACCAAACCAGAAATCGCAAAAAAAAATCAGCTGTTCCATACATTTATGTTCGCATAACTCGTCAAAATGTAGGGAACACCTGATTTTTTTTTCGCGATTTCAGGTTTGGTCCCATAGTAAAAGTTGTTCATAATGATGAGTACAATCTCTCATTTCGATTTGTCGCATGTTTTCAATTTCACCCTGTATAATATGTGCGCGCGCGCAGCTGTCACAAAGCTATAGATAAAACTGTTCTGAAATAGAGTAACTGTTCTGAAAACCCGTATTTAAGTTACGCTTTTCAGTGACTTAAGTAGTCCATTGTTACACAGAAAAGCGTGACTTAGTGCACGTTTAGGTCACACGAGCTATAAAATATTATACGTATTGTAATGTACTATTTTAATAGCATTTTTTGTAGTCAGAACTCTAGCCTGATGTTTGTTGCAAAAAAGCGAATTATAATGAACAACCTGTATACTCAGATTAAATAAAATCTTAAGGTTACTCCTTAAACTTAATAAAACCCCTAACATTACAGGAAGGCGGCAGCAAACACGATCCTCGCTTGATAACGATAGTGAACCTTACCGCTGTAGCAATAAGGCGGTTTATCAAGATGGCCAAGAAGATCAACTCTTTCAAGAATATGTGTGAAGAAGATCAAGTAAGCGTTTGAGTATTTCGCGTTAATTTTTCTACTTTTTACTACAAGATCATTATGAGTTCTGAGTTAAGCTGCAGGATTACTGACAAATGCGTGCACTGACTGGACAGGTCCACTCAAATCCGTCTGGTTCTTTCCTCAAAAGACCATCCTAGACACTTAATTTGCATGGTTCTCATATGATCTGACCAAGATTATAGGTCTGGATTTTAAAAGAGACTGTGACCTTTGAGTTTGTTTCACAAATGTACAGAGGCGGACTTAATGCCATAGGCACTTTCTACCAGTCAACCATTGGGTGATGCAGAGACAAACAGTGGTAGGTGCAATCATGAGAATTGAGAAGTTGAATTATTTCTTCTCAGAGTAGTCGGGTAGGAAACGCCAAACTCATCTTGTTTTAAACATAATTTATTTTAGACGTGTAAAAGTGTTTGTTTGAACGAATTAACAGAAATAAATATCATTTATCAATGTCTGTGAATTTTAATTCTTGGATCGACAATAGCGCGATACACATATTGATTTGATGTCAAATAAATTCCTCTGTTATTGCGATAGGTGGCGCTTCTCAAGGGTGGCTGTATAGAGATGATGGTACTCAGGAGTACTATGACGTATGACGGACAGAGGAACCAGTGGAAGGTAAGATATTTTCAAAGTTATTTGTGACAAAAATAAACACCGTTGCTATCGCGGACTTCTCTGTTGATCTTTTATTATGATGTACAATCCTCTAGAACATTGATGTTATAGATCTCCGAGCATTTCCATGTAATGTAACGTTTCTGCGAATACTCGACGCTAACGCGCGTAACGCTCACAGCGAGTGAGCATTTACCTGTAACATTTATTTTATTTTATTTCTTAAGAAAACTTACAGCTACCTACCTACCGTTCTTCCTTCCGTTCTACCTTGCGTTCTTTGTTGAAATGTCGGACCTACATGTACCGCTCGTGCCTTTGATCGATAAAATGTTATAAAATACGATCGTTGGTTTTTAAAATCAGGTTGTAACAAAACCACAGACAAAACATTGAGTGTCGTGTTCGAAGTGCGGTTCGATGAAATTTAAAAACGACAAATGCTCGAGGTTCTGCTACAAGTAAATGCTCTAGTCTATACTCACCATTACGGTTTAGTCAGCGCACGCCTTGTAAGCGCTCGAAAAAGCGTATTTCTTACTACTTGACAAAACGACAAGCTTTCTGTGCTGCGTTTACGTTTAATATCCCTTTTAATGATGGTGAAACCGCATCAAAATTCCCTGCGAACTTTTAGCAGAGCAAGCGACTTCAATTCCTAATATGTATAATTATAAGAAATACAGTATGTTAAATAACAGAGGGCGTTCCCTTAAACTCGTTAATCTATATCATTAATAGATTAAAATAAAAATATCAGCATAGAAAAATAAGCATAAAATAATCCGAATTCAAAAAATAATCAATTGACAATAAATTCGAAACCTCCTGTTTAAAATCAAAATAGTAGCGCGGAATAGTACCTAGCGTACTCGCATTGTCCAAACCGGCAACGTCGCAACAATGCGCACACGATGCCGAACGTCTCCCGAATACTCACGAGTACTCACGAAGCCGAGCGAACCGGCCGCCGCGCGCCGCGCTGAATGGCGAGCGGCGACTTTAAAGGCGGCATAATGAATTAGAAAGACACGTCGTCGGGTTTTTATCAGTAAAATGAAACATTTATGTACGTATGTTTAGTTTTAGCAATAACATTTAACAACCCGTCTCAAATGTCCGGCTGACAAAGGAACGCGTCACTTAGGCACCTTGGGCTTAAAAGAACCTATTCGCAAACAAAGTAAATAAAAAAAAAAACATAAATTCATGTACCTACCTATCTAAGCCACGTTTCAGTAACATTAAAATTAAAATACAGAGTATTAGACAGTTATTCTACACGCAGCGGCCGAGTAATGAACGCGGGGTGGTGGCAGCGCTTTTGAGTTCTGCCGACACGTCGTCGCGTGGCCACAAAATAAACAAATAAGAGTACAGATGGTCCACTCACGGAACGTTTTACCTAGCCACTCAAGACCGATGTCGCAGTTTAGGCTAGGATTTAAATGATAAATGACGGTATTACACGTTAGCAAGTGAATGTTTTCTCCAATAAGAGAAATTTAAAAACTTTTAGTTTATGCAGTTGCCTTCGTAATACCTAAGAACTTGCGTTTATTATTATTTTATATTTATAAGTATAGCAATCGTGTAACGTCACAGTAGTAACACGTTCGTTGAACGGGTATCCCGTTCCGTCCCTGAGTATAAAAGCAGTTTTAGGAAAGAGTGGGCCTTCTGAACTTATTAATTTTGTGGCACAGTCGTTTAGTGTTATTTTTTATTTCAATGTTTTCGAAATGTTTTAGGTATTATAATACATTTAAATAATGTTAAAAACTTACCTAGATTTTGAACTGCTCAATATGCTGACCTCCTCTGTCTACACATTGTTGCATTATTTAAAATTTTAAAGACTGCGACGTGACTCATGTTTAACAGGCGGCCGGCTCTTCTAGTGCTTGAACCGGGCTCTTCCTCAAAATACCTTAGCACGTACTCTTCCTGCCGCACAGAGATCACGGGTCGGGGGCCACCAGAACGACGCGGGACTACCGGTTCATTATTACGAATACGCACTAGGGCACTCACAATAACCCGAGAATTCCGCGGTTGATGTGCATTGGGGTACCTCTCAACATACATCCTTAGAGCACGTGCACCATCATAATTACACTCAGCATAAATGAGCACCATGTTCACATACTCCTGAGCACTGAACTGATAACGTGGCATTTTCCACACAAGAATAACGCAAGTTGTTGCAATGCTAAAATAATGCGCGTCCGGTCAGCGCGTGAGATTAGTTCCGACTAAAATTAGATGGACATTCGGGGGTAGGGGGCGGTGCTAGGTACATCAATTAGATCGCCGCACACGCAGCCCGTCATTCATAAAGAAATTGCGACGTTGCCGTCCTTCAAGTACGCGTGTACAGCGTGTTTCTTTTTCGTATCAATTTAACATTTTTAGTGAATATTTTAATATAAAAAAAAATAAAAACATTTTGTTTTCGAATGGTAATATTTTTTTTAGCATGTATGGATGCTATACTATTGCGGGTTAACGGGAACGCCCTCTGTTAGTTAACATACTGTATATTATAGGTAGACATTTTGGTTTACATTTTTGCAACAAGCATAATTAGTATCCACCCCTAAACCCATCACCCATTTAGATATGAATAATTTCTTAAAACTAAGTAAATATGATATGCCAAACAAGATTTTCAATTTTAATATCGTTCGAATTTACGTTACGTTTTTTTTTTGCGCTTTCGTGCTAGGCCCACATACAGTAACATGCGAGTGGCCTGCCCCGCAGCCGCAGCACACATTGTAACAATCTATCTCCACAGATCCCGCACTGCCAGGAGCAGTTCGGCAGCATCCGCACGGACGTGCTGAAGCTGGCGAAGGGCAACATCTACCGCTCGCACGAGTCCTTCATCCGCTCCTTCGAGCCGCGCTGGCGCACCGACGAGCACGTCATACTCATCATGTCGGCCATCTTGTTGTTCACGCCCGACCGGATGAAGGTCGTGCATCCCGATGTCATCAAGTTGGAACAGGTGAGTTGATAGCAACGGCCTCCTGATCTTAGCACAATTTCTTTAGAGTCTTCTTCCATAAAACAGTTCCCATATATCTATATAATATTATCCTTGCTTCTCCACATATCTTTCTTTTGCTGTGCCCGACAGGGTCCATGATCGTTTCTTTTTTGGCAAATATTTACCACCTAAGCCTACATTGTGGAATGCAATAATGAATTGAGTATACAGGGAGAAATTTTAATCACCGTTTTCCTCTTAAGGGGTCATTGTACCTCATCATTATGAACAACTTTAACTATGGGACCAAACATGAAATCGCGAAAAAAATCAGCTGTTCGCTACATTTTGACGAGTTACGCGAACATAAATGTAGGGAACAGCTGATTTTCTTTTCGCGATTTCAGGTTTTGTCCCATAGTAAAAGTTGTTTATAATGATGAGTACAATGACGGGGATTAAAATTTCACCCTGTATAGATTGCCTGAAAGATGTTATGACTAAAAAGGTAACACCCTTTTTAAAAAAAAAACTTTCACACAATTCATCCATCAATTCCTTGATCTTCCCCAACTCGTACTACCATCTCAAACTCATCTGAAGCATGAAGATTTCCCTACATTTTTGACGAGTCACCTAGAGAAATCTACACGAAACTCTTTTCCGTTCTAGAACTCCTACTACTACCTGCTCCGTCGCTACCTCGAAAGCGTATACCCAGGCTGCGAAGCGAAATCCACCTTCCTAAAGCTGATACAGAAGATTCTTGAACTCCGCAAATTGGCTGAGGAGGTGACCGGCGTGTACCTAGACGTGAACCCCATAGAACCTCTGCTGATGGAGATATTCGACCTCAAACACCACGCCGCATGAAACACAGGGTAACATAGCATAAGTATTTATTACTACTTCGGGACACGGATTGGTAGAAAATGGAGTGCTAGCTAAGTGGGGTTGGTATTGAGTGGTTTCACTCATTACCAACCCCACTTATAGTACTCCCATATTCACGTTTAATGTCGCAATGTTGCTGGCAACATAATTAATTTTCGTATTTATTGTAAACAAAAGTTACGCAAGCAACATTTGTTGTCAAAAGAAGCAATATTTAGGAACTGTTTTCAACTATTGTTTACCATATAGCATTGAAATGTGAGCTATATATCGTATCACGTACACACGACGACACATGAAGCTATATTTTTTTCTAGTTTTAGCTGACCTCGCATTGTCTAGGCTTTTCGTACGATATAAGATTTCTATGAGAAATCAGCTTATACTGGAAATGTGTAGCTTGACATGACACAGTGCGTGCAGTGATATTTAACCTTTTGAACGCCAGGGTATAAACGTATCGCCGTACCCCTGACGCCAGGCCACTTTAACAAAACAACACACACACACTTAAAACAACAAATTCCTCGATATTGGTGGTTTATTTATATTAGCTTCATGCAATACAATATAGACGGAAGCTTAAACTTTTAAATTATATAAATAAAAATACACACAAGTAATGATTAAATTGTTTATTTCATAATATGGTGCGACGTATATTTTGTCATATATTGTGACGTTGGCGTTCAGGGTAAGATTTCGTTTGTCACATATATGTGACAATGGCGTTCAAAAGGTAAACCGTGCGTGACATGACTCCCATTTCAATGCTTTACTTTGTGTCGCGTTGTTTCGGTGAGACAGCCAATAAACTTGATATATTTAACGTTGCCCCATTTTTTTTTTCTTTATTAAATAAACCTTGCTCTTTGAGTTTTGATTTTGTAATCGCAGTTTATTTTTATTTCTTTAATATTGTATGCTCATACAAGTTTTATAGAAACTAATGCCAAAACAGTGCGTACAAGCATTCACATGAACACTCCATTCTTTACCAATCCTTGTCTAATTTTCTTTGTCCGTCTGTCACATCGGCCTAAATAGCTGTACCCATATTGACATATGGAAATTTTTATATTTATTCATAAGTCACACAGTCCGTTGGGATTTCCTTTATATTCCATTTGATAAGATATTTAAAAAAAACGTTATTCTTGTACAAATGTTACTCGCAAACCGACATATCATACAAAAATGAATTAAATCAAATGCCAAATTAGAAATATTTGTGATATAAAAAACTAACAAACTGTAAGGCTAGGCTACATGTCCGATCTCTCACGATGTTTACAAGTGTATATAGTATGTATGTCTATGTAGTCAACGCCTATAATTAACTATAAGTACAATCTAAGTATGTGTTAGTCGTTTTCACAAGTAGATATTGTTAGCTTGGAGATCATGTTTTACTCACTGGACGCAAATTGCAACCGTTTACAGTACAATGAATCATGACCGGTCCGAAGTTTGCGCAGGAGGCTGCGCAATAACATTTTTTAGGAACCAAGGGCGAGTGTGAGTGAGAGAACATGCGCGAAAGTTCGGAGAGCCTATGTTCAGACCGGTCACCTTTCCTCGGCCGTATTTTACATTAAAAGAAAGTTAAGCTCAATAAGTTTAAGATGCAATTTTGCTTAATAAATAAAAGTTCAACAAATATGCTGCAACGAGAACCTCATGAATATTGTTATCTGTAGATTGGCGATTTTATATTAATACACATTTCAGTTGCATAGAGTATTAAGGACAAATAGGCGAAATTAAAACAAATAGCATTGAAATCAATGATATTATAAGTATAAAGAAGTAACACTAGGCAAGTGGCACGTTAAACTTGGATATTTAGCAAACCAGCGGGGAAATTGCGCAACACACTATCCGTAGCAATAGCTTTCATTTTGACAGTTCAACAACATTCATTGCGTTATTTACGTTGTTGAGCAGACAAATTTTTCAAACATGTGAAGCAATGGATTAGCAATATCCTTCAAAATGATTCAGATTGAGATTGGTAGTATGTTACGCAATTAGGATGCTGAACTCAGTGTCGCGCCGCACACCAACATATACTGTCTCTTTTTAGCTCCCAATAATTACGACATGCCGTCCTATTTTCACGTGTCATATAATATAGTGTGACATTCACTGACCTCTATTATTACCACTGGACTGGCGGCTGTCAAAGTGCTTTTGTGCCTAATTGATAATCGCCATTTTCGCGCTGTTAGCCGTAGCGAGTGTCTGTGGTACTAAAACTAGTGATGTCGATATCAGCGAGCAAATATCGATAACTTTTGAAAATATTTTTACATTAATAAACGTATCATCATAATTACTACTTATATTAACAATTTACAGGGAATAATGAATAATAATAATGGAATAATGAATGTATTAAGTAACAGTCGAAAAGGTAAAATAAAACACGTTTTATATATTTAATTTATATTTTTCAAAGTCAAAGTCAAAGCATTTATTATAAATAGTTCCCTGAGAGATTCGCGGCGACGTAGATTATAAATGGCTCTGACAGCTCTCTTTTGCAAAATAAAGATGGATTCAATGTCAGCAGCTCGACCCCATAGTAAAATGCCGTACGGCATAATGCTGTGAAAGTAGCTAAAATAGACTAAACGCGCGGTTTCTACATCTGTTAACTGCCTTATCTTCCTAACAGCATAAGCGTTTTTTATTACTGACGTGCCCAAATTATTTGACGGGTTAAGAAATTTCGTATACTTTGACCTGTAATTGACAAAGAGTAATTTTTCGTTGTTGCAAAAATTCTAACATCGATATACTTAAATATAATTTGTTTAATTAATACATCATAATGACTATTTAAAGTTTCAAACATCATTGTTTCCAAAAAATGAACGTGTCGTTCTGGAAACAAAGTATTTGATTTTGGTAGCAATTCTTTTATAACTTTTGCTGTGAGAACTACCGGAAATATTTTTTCCACCGGCGGCTTCCCATTGGTATTTTTGCATGCTTGTCGAAAGAGTGATTCCACTAACAAACATATAGAAACGACGCTTTGTGATGGAATAGTTAGTCCACCTCTATTTTTTTGAATAATTAGTGCGATACCGTTTCGTCGATCAGATATGGCATCGGAGCGCACAAACACAATACACAAGCGCACAAACAATCAATACCTACATGTAATATTGTTCTTGATAGATCTAATCACAAAACCTGCTATGTATCCCACACATTGCTTCGATGTTTCGTTTACATTGTTTGGAACAGCCCAACCAAAATGTAATATATGTCAAAATTAGTTCTCTGGACACTCGCTAGTGGCGCTTCAAAAAGACACAAAAAAATTGCTGTCAAACGCTTGGAACAGCCTGTCCAGTGGTAATAATAGAGGTCAGTGGTGACATTACAATATTACGTTATTTATAGTGGCAGCAGCCGAACAGCAACCTTATTAAAATGAGAATAAGGATCACTGTGCAAAATAACTGTGAAAGGACTGTATCTACCTCTTTTTACTTATCATTATCATTGATTGAAGTAGTATTTCTGTCACAGGTACAGACCTGTACCTGTACCTGTGTGTGTAGACAGCTACAGACACTTCTTGGAAATATTGGTAGGGTATGCTGGCAATATTTAACTCTGTCTTATTTTTACCCGCCTACGGCGAAGCCCAAAGGGAAGGTAATGTTTTTGCAATAGGTATTGCCTTAATCTTTTTTAATGCACATTTGTGTGATATCATATCCACGATCTCTCTATTAAATAGCATCCCAGTTGCCATACTATTTATACATTTTCTATTATATTTCTCATATTTATTTGTTGGTTTTTGAACATATTAGAAAAATAGGTTGTATATATCTAGCCTTATATCAGCTATGTTGTGAATTTAAGCTAAATATGAATATTTCTCACGGCGGCATCTGCTTTGACCTCCACACAACACCTCCTTGGCGACCTTTAATTCTAACTAACAAATTCGTAAAAACGGTAAAGCTTTTAAATTTTTATCAATAAACTCACAAAAAATTCGTTGAAATTATGAAAATATTTATTTTTTGTTTAAATTGTAAATAGTTTACTAAGTTTATTGTTAATTAAGAGAAGTTTATTTTTATATTAACGTTTAGAACACGATATTGTAAGTGCAATAATGTATTTTATAAGAAGGAAATATATTATAGTTTGTTTATTTTATTGTTTCATTTTACCTTATTAAACGACTATTAGAGAATTATATAATCGATAATTATATAATTCAGATCATTTATAATTTTTCCATAGATATATCTAACTTAGTTTACTTGTGCAATATGTAGCTTACAAAATTACTTTTTATTGTTTTCTTTTTTGTCCATGTGGTGTTTACCTTTAAGTAATTGTTGCACTGTGTAGAGTTTAAATGCATGTTTTATCTTTGTTTGTAAATTAGTGTAAACAATTGTTGGTAGACCTAATAAAATAAATAAATAAATTTATACCTTCCGGAATAAATTCTCTAAATGAGGTTGAAAACTGCACCAAATTCCGTTGCGAAGTTTAGAAGAACAACGCAGTCACACAATGACTTTAATTAATGAATGTATAGATATTCTAAATGAGGATGAAAACTACATCAAATTTCCCCCAATGACCCCTTAAGAGGTTATCCATTATTTACGGGACGCTCGGTATAAAACATACCATTCGCACGCTCTTCTGTAATGAAGTGTAAGGTTTTCAGTAAAACTACACAAACTTTGAATCATTTATTTTTATTATTAATCATTTTCAAGTCACGCCAAACATATTGTCCGCTCTAAACTTAGCAATGACTGATGACGATACACAAAACAATACGATTCGAGCGAACGTTGCGGACATCTCTATTCGAGTTCGGAGCGGCCAAGAAGTTCGGCAAACGTTAAACTATTTATCTACTACATTGCCATAAGTAAACATAGTTAAACAAAAAAAAAACTATTTTTTAAAGAAAATAAACGAAAAAATAAATTTTATTGAAAAGGATAAATGGTGACCTTATAATAAAATCCACACAATTATGACATCTATCATCATATTGTTATTAATCATAAGTGTTCATATTATTTGGTGCTCCACTCCTTATGGGAGTAAAACGTAAAATACACCCCTAAAAACGGGAAAAAACACGCATGCACACACACACACAGCCCTAAACTAGTGAAAGCCATACAAACAAAACATTTGACACCAATAGAACAATTGAACCCGTTGTTGAATTTTAACTAACAGAGCTAAAATCTACAACTTTTCATCCTCAATACCTAAAGCTAACTTCATTTCTAAGGAATAATTCTGCTCTACTCTATCAAATTGTCCTTCATCGCCATCCTTCTTATCATCTGCGTTTACATCAATATCGTCAACACAATCCTCAAATACATCATCAGTAGATACATCATTGATGAAAACTTCATCACCGAGTGGGTGTTCATAGAATACAGGATCGTGTAGGTATTGTCCATATGTTTTAGAGTTAAAAAAGAAAGCGTCTCCTGAACCAGAAGCAATAGGACTACTCCAAGTGTCTGAATCCCTACTATTACCGTCTTTGTTAACTTTTCGTGGCGTAACTTCACCAGCATTACTCTGAGCTTTAGCATTCTCATCGACACTTTTATTAACCTCAGTGGTATCACTTAGAGTAGAATCATTACCGATACCCGAATCGTCTTGGACGATGGCCACCATTTTGTTCACATTCTCATCTGTCAGAGTATCTTCTAAGGATAAGGAGGTGTTGTGGCTCGGGATGAGCGTAGCTTCGTTGTCATCGTTCCCTTCGTTGATTGATTCGTCGGGACTGCCTGGGGTGAACTGTTGCCACTCGCCAGCCCTCCATCTTTGTTCGGCGACGTCCATGTGAGCTTCGAGGATGCGGGATACTTCTGGGAGCTGGAAAAGACGATGGTGTCAGTAGATACGGAAAATAATATTAAAAGTTAGGAGCTAAGGCCATCTGTTGTGGATCTAGTCGGAAGAGCGAATAGATAAGTAAGAAATACAAGTTTTTTTTTTTTCTTATAACGTTTTTTTTTGATAATAAGATGGAATTTTTATAAATAGTCCCGATACATTTTAGAACTCATACATTATTTTTTGTAGTATAAGGTTGGGAAGTATCTTAAACAGCATAAGTAGAACGGTCTCTGAACAAAAATGTCAGATTCGATGTTCTTCCCATAAACAGAAATGCATAGAGGGCTATATCTATTATGCCTTCATCATCGATAAATTGGGCGAAACCTCCAAGTTACAAGAGTGAGAGCAGTGGTGGCCCAGTGGTAACTGGCGCGACTTACGAGTTAGTAGGTCGTAGGGTCGAACCCACCACTATTTTCAAAACGGTGAAAGAAAACATCGCGAGGAAACCGGCATGTCCTAGAACCTTAAATTCGAAGACATGACATCTAACAACCCGCACTGGGCCCGCGTGGTGTATTACGGCCCAATCCATCTCATCCAGAGGAGGCCTGTGTGCTGTGTGCTAGCATAGACGTGATATGGGCTGATTATGTTTACCAAGTAACAATCATCATCTGCTTAGCCTTTTCCCAACTATGTTGGGATCGGCTTCCAGTCTAACAGGATGCAGCTGAATACCAGTATTTTACATGAATCGACTGCTATCTGACCTTCACAACCCAGTTAGGTACTAGGTAATACAATACCCTTGGTAAGACTGGTTGTCAGACTTTCGAGCTTCTGACGACCCGTAACGAATGCCAAAGATCCACGAATGACAGCCGGGACCAACGGCTTAACGTGCTTTCCGAGGTACGGAGGGGTCTTGGTATGTAAAGATGGTCAAATTCAGTAGACTCGGTAGTAATATGATAAATGAAACTCACAGTATACTCATTCTCCAGCTGATCAGAGATATGCTCAATGATGGTATTGGTCCGGTTATCAATGTTTCCGGCGTGGCTGTTCATGACGTCATACTGGCGGTACAACTCCCGCTCCTCATACTGAAGCGTACGGTCCAGTATCTCAGACGCCACATTCTGTTCTATGCGAGCATTCTCTGCCATATCCGACAGGTTGACTCCTGGAAACACCCCGTAAAGGGAACAGAGTTTCATGAAAAGTATCGTATACAAGAAAATTGTGAACAAAGATCTGCGGCGTTATTGCGTAACACACTAACAGTTGCAATGGCTTTCATTGCGACTGTTCAACAACATTCCTTGCGTTGTTTACGTTGTTAATCATTCAAATTTTTCGAACATGTAGAGCAAGGGATTAGCAATATCCTTCAAATTGTGATTGAAAGTGTGTTAAGCAATTAGGGCGTTGTACTGAGAAGGTACCTAAAGGATTATTGCCACACCAAAAAAAGCACCCGGCTGTTAATATGGCATATTGTGGCAGAAAAGGTTGGGCTTTTTTGTCACTTATTGTGCCTGTGGCAGCCTGTGGGACAGTGTCTCTAAAGCTCGATGTTTATGCCTGGGTGCTTGTATATTTACTAGGATTTTTATAGACTTCAAACAAATAATACTACTACATTATTTATTATTGAGAGTCTTGTTCCACCCACTGCAGAGTATAGTCCTCCTTCCTTTCGAAACCAAGCAACCCGGGGGCCATATGAGGATATGCGGTGGTCTTTTCTCCATAGAAACGCTCTTGCCTGTTTTCTTTCTGGTTAATGACCGTAGAGCAATGATTTTTTAACCTTTTAACCGCCCGACTTTATATGAGTTGTCGTGCCCCCAGCGCCCGAACAAAAAAAAAACGGAAAATAAATACCGATGAAACGAGCTGTGATGATGTAATAATAATAGATTAAACGAGCTGTGTTATTTGGTCGTATATATACGACTCTGGCGGAATGGACACGAAAATATTTGTCGGATTAATCCGACGTAAGCGGTTAAAAGGTCAAAGAATAATACGTATTAACTACTTTTATAAGTAAGTAAGTAGTTTATATCCCTATGTTTTCCTTTTTGATGATAAATTATTTTTATAAGCACTAGAACCCTCAAAAAATGCTCAAATCCGATTTAATTCGCTGTCGCTGCCTAGTGTACAAATTTGACAACTATTAATGAAAAAACCGGCCAAGAGCGTGTCGGGCCACGCTCAGTGTAGGGTTCCGTAGTTTCCCGTCCGTCACAATAAGTGTTCCCACGTACAATTCGATAATACCCGACCCAATGTAATAAGTACCTACAGCGCCATCTCTCGGGGAATTGGGTTACTAATTAATACATAGACGTGCCAGAAGTTTTCGGTGGTAATTTTGGATTGCGAGAACCGATTTTAATCATTCTTTTTTTGTTTGAAAAAAGATACCTTCAGGATAATAAAATATGTAAACGAAGTTAAAAAAAAATGCTTGCATATACGATTATACTACGAACTTAGTCCAGAAATGATTTTGTACAACTTTTTGTCTTTTTTGTACAAAAACTGTTGTTTCTATCAAGTTCAAAATAATTTTCCTAGAAAGTCCTTATAAAGTTCTACTTTTCAGATTTTTTTCATATTTTCTAAACTTATAGTTCAAAAGTTAGAGGGGGGGGGACACATTGTTTTTTACTTTTGGAGCGATTATTTCCGAAATTATTGACATTATCAAAAATTGATTTTAGTAAACCCCTATTCATTTTTAAATACCTTTCCAACAATATATCACACGTTAGGGTTAAAATTTAAAAAAAAATCACTTCCCACTTTACATATAGGAGGGGGGCTACCCTAATAAAACATTTTTTTCCAATTTTTATTTTACCACTTTGTCGGTGATTGATATACATATTGGTACCAAATTTCAGCTTTCTAGTGCTAACGGTCACAGAGATTAAGCGAGGACGGACAGACGGACGGACGGACGGACAGACAGACATGGCGAAACTATAAGGGTTCCTAGTTGACTACGGAACCCTAAAAAGAAAAACATAGTAACACAGTAAGTATATATTCTTCTTATTCAGTTTATGAAATATCTTTTAAATTGGTCCAATATTGGAGGAAGAAATAGGCGAGAGCCAAAGCTCGAATTATGAATTTTTATCCAGGCTTTTTCAAAAGTCTCTCCGACCGCATTTCCTCTTAATAGTATTAATGCCATCATTATTCCACTGCCAATAAGGGTTGCTGCTATCGGCCTTCTATAGCTCCGTCTCTCTCTCACACTGGTAAAATGGTGGCATTAATACGGCTCCTTTGCTAACGTCATCCAGGGGTTATCCCGCAGTCTTTTGTAGGTTATCCACCCATTTGGCTGGTCGTGTCTCAATAATTATTGTTCTACCGCCTCTGCACTCTGGCAGCATCATGCCAAGTGACATGCTTATCTCCATTTCAGAGCATACTACATCGACATTCTGCTATAATATTTATATTACAAACTATACCTTGTGAAGGGAACCTGTTATCATTATAAGAATTGATAGTGCTTATTATAGACTTCTTTGCTTCTCTACTATCAATATTTAGCATCGTATCATAGGACGACGGCAAAAGGTTACTAGTACTGAGATACGCCGAGCTAGCATCTACAATATTAAAAGATCTAATAAACAATGGGCTTATAAAATCTTAACGCCTTTTTGGCGTTTATATTAATTCAAAGTGAAGAATTCTCATCTAAAATAGAAATGTCTTACTTGTATCCCCAGACGCGCTAGGAACTGGTTCCTTTTCATCAACAGGAACCCCTGCTGCTGTATCCTCACTATCTTGATCCCCATGACGTCTTCCAGAAGACTTTCTATCTGCCTTCTCCCCTGCACTTTTGTCATCACTGTTCGTCTTTCCAACAGTCTTCTTTTCAGCAGCAGTTTTATTGTCCTTCGCCCATTTGCCGTTATCTTTAGAAACGGCAGTTGCTTTAGCGGATTCCTTAGGATTTTGCTTAGCATTGGATGCAGTGGTAGGCCTATTAGTTGGCTTCTTAGTAACTTTAGCTATTTCTTCTTTAGATTCCTCTTCACTTGAGCTTGAGTCTGATGATATATTTATTGAATCGGTTTCACCTGATGATGCTGGAATTGAAATATTATTCATTATTCTATTAAAAAACCTAGGACTCGTTTCAAGGTATCCTTTCTGAGCTGACCGCATTTTAATGCTGGCTGTATTCTTGCACAGGAAACCTTCCTCCTCTCCTTTCATAAACGACACAATAAAGAAATTATAGAGATACTTCTCAGAAAAAAAATATGGGGCTCAACACTTGAAAAATTGACACTACTCCTACTATATAAAACTGTGTTAAAACTACAAATTGTAAATCAAATCAATCATGCTAATTACGGGCAGACTCGACTTCTTCCTCTCCAATCTCATATTGTACATCAGTGTTAGGCCTCTGGTTGTCCACATATTGGAACAGCACCGCGCCCGGCACATGCGTCAACTTCACCTTAGCTTCATCTGCAATGAAAGGACATTATTACATCCTGTTCTACTTGAAGAATTCTCATATTTAACCAAATGTAGAGCGTATACCGCTTACAGAGACAACCATAGCTCATCAGTTTCTTGAGTATCATCTTTTTGGGGTTAAATATATGGACCACCAAAAAATTAAGTCTAAAAAAAAAAAAATTACAATAGTTCTAACTGGGCACCCCGAGGTTAGGTTTGGTTAGGTTACTTTAAACCCTTTACACAGAAATAGGAGCCCCGTCGACACAGAATGCAAGAGCGAGCAAATAAGAATACAAATACCTTTACCTAGGTATTTTACAAAAAAATGGAGTTTTAATTTTGGTGATCATTTACTATTTTTGACAGCAAAAAGTGTTTTTTTGATGTTATATTTTACTTTATCTGGTGGTAAGTTAAACATAATCCCATCTTTTTTATTTTACACTCCAGAGTTTTTCAATTCTTACACCGATTACTCAAAGTAAATATTTTTTATCTTACCAGGTTTGTCTCCAGCAGTTAGTTGGCTGAATGCTGCTTGGTCGAAGGCATTGTCATGTCGATATGTGGTAAACATCGTCTTGTCCTTCACTAAGTGCGCGGGTACGTTCTCCAATGCCTTGTGGTATGCGTCCATCTTTTTCTTGTCGTACAATTTCTGGGATCAGAGTAAAATATGTAAGCCAATACTGATTGAGTTAATGACAAGGACATTTGTGCGTCCATATATTTTACACTTATGTAATTATAATATCTCCTACCAAGTGCATGGAGCATTATGTGCTAAGTTTAAACGAGGATGAATACAAGAGAATAGGCAGACCTAAGAGAAGATGGACAGGTTATGTGAAAGAGATGAATGCCAAAGAAATGAACACTAAGATAACGGCTGACAAACCGTATCAAAGAAATGCGCCGTCCCTAAACAAATTGGGATACGGGCCTGATGATATACTTTCTACCACTAAGACCTACGAGGGCAAACCGATGATGGATGGACGACCTAAAGAAGGTGTCTAGGACGGACTGGACGCGGAAGGCGGAGGACAGGGTATTGTAGCGCAGCCTGGGAGAGGCCTATGTCCAGCAGTGGACTGCAATAGGCTGAGTTGACTAAGACCTACTAACCATGGGGTCAACAGCAGGTTCGCCCCTGTCAATCCTAGCCTGTCGTTCCTCCTGCTCTCGATCCAGCTCAGCGAAGATCTCCAAGTCATCAGCACTTGGCTCCAGATCCAGGATGTCATCATCAAACTCCTCGTTATTCAGGCGGTGCATGTAGTTTATGAGAGCTACCCCTTCGCCTTCCAATTGTGCTGGGAAATTAATATTACGAAATGCTAGCGCGTTACATAAAGTGGGTAAGGTTACTTTCCTGGCCCGAAGTTGTTGAAAACACGAGAAGCTAAATATAGAAGACAGGCTAAAGATGTTGAAGTTTTATGATTTTATGTTTAATTAGCTGTATTGACCTATGTGTTGTAGATATGTATGGTGCGGAGATGTTGACCGCCATGCTTCCGGGCCGTTGACCTTTCGCAAGCTCAATGTCCAAGAAGCATCTAAGCGCTTGCGCTATTGATCCAGCAGGTTGGGAGAGACTCGCTTCACATCGTCGTCTTGGCGATCTACTGTCTACAAAAATGTTTTTTTTAGACAAAAAGCGCCTCGATAGACTAACCAAAAACCCCAAATACCTACGTAAAGAGAGGCATAAGCCCTCTAATACCTAAACTTTTAACTCTGCCGGCCAACTCTATTTTTTGGTTATTCATTAGTTTCTTAAGTAAATACATATTCCTATGTTTAGCTTCTCGTCGTCTCCGCCAAAAAAGCCTATTAAATATGGAACGTTTCACACTGCATTCTTCTTGTTTCTTTTTGAATTTACCATCTTTTCGACGATAATCCAAGTTTATTTACACAAATAAAAACATTGTGATTACTATTATTATGCACAGCTGTGAGCAACTCACCACTAGGTCTTCTTTCCACTTGTCCTTGGCTGGTAGACGCTGTGCTATCCCTTTTATCTTTACTCTTGTCATCTTGTTTAACACTCTCCTTGTTTTCTTCGGCTTTCTTATGCGAGTCTTTCGGAACAGCTTTCTTATCTAAAGGAATTTCTTTAATGGGAATTTTCTTAGTACCTTCTGGTTTTTCGGTAATAGTCTTCCTGTCGTGATCTATGATTTTATTGCCTTCAACTACTACTCCTGTATTATTGCTCACCTCAATGACTTTCTTTTCTTTGGTATTTTCTTTTTTATCTTTTCCTTTCACAGTATTTTCTTTAGTGTTATCTTTTCCTTTTTCTATAATTTCAGTATTAGTATTGGTCACATCTTCGATAATAACTTTATTGTCATTGACATTAGGTTCATTTTTGTGTGCATCTTTTGTCTCCGTTGAATCTATTATTTGAATTAATGGTTTTTTTTCAGCTGAAACTGCAGTTTTTTCCTCGTCTGGGTTGATTTCGGTTACCTTTAGTTTGTCTTTGCGGTTTTTGGAGTCTATAATTAATTAAAAATTGTAAATAATGACAAAATTACTTCAAAACAAAAGTAAAACGCAGTAAATTGTATTTTACCTTCCAAAATCTTGGTAAAACCCTGCCTTCCAGTAGTTCCAGTATGCTTTGGGTGATTGAATAAAAGACTGTTGATTGCTTCAAATTCTGTGGTAATGTCGCTGTAAACATAGAACACAGTGTTGTTGTTGAAATTCAAAAAAGAATGAGAAATTAAAAAAAAAGTTAAACAAGGTCAAGGGCTGTCAGGTTAGCGGGAGGTTAGTCGATCTTCACAGGGTGGCTGAAAGCAGCTGAATGAGAGTAACCAAAGATTGAGATCATTGGCGTGCGATCGGAGAGATCTAAGTCCTGCAGACTGCTGAAGGCTGATGATGATGAGGAAACCGATATCTGATTATTATGAGGAGGAAGGTATTAATTCAGATTTGTTACAGTTGTAATGGCAATCATGTCATTTGGTTTAAATAAGTTTTATTTTATCTTTTAAATATATTATTTTATGTTTTGTGATTGTGAGGATATTTTAGGCCAGATTTGTAGGCCATTTTTAGCTTAAGTACCTGGTACTTGTTAAGAGGCCTACACTGTCCTCCCATACGTATTTAAACTGTAATTTGAAAACATTGTAAAAACCAATTTGTTTTTAAAAAAGTAACCGTGGAATTTCTTGGCGGCTCTACTCCAAAGGAAAAGACCAATTGGAACCGTGCACCTAGCTTCTGGCGTTTCATAAGTGACCATGTAGGTTTATATGAAATAAAATATTTTGATGATGAGGAAACCGATACACTATTGACTATTCAGTAAAAAGGCCCCCGGACACTTCGCATGCTTAATGGAGTACTGACCTAACTCAAAAAAGACAATTTTTGGGACATAGCAAAAGAAGATCTTGCTATGAGGACGTTCCTCCTTGTTGACGCATAAAATTAAAACTGATTTGATTTGATTATGAATTAATCATAAATGCTTGTATTTTGAACGTCTATGATTAATAATTGATGAAATCTGAGTATAAAAAATTCTGTAACTCAATCTGACCTATCTACTAATGGGTCAGCGCCGCTAATGAGACACAATTGATTTTCTATTGTTTCGTCGCCGATCGGCGAACCGCGCCGCTTGACCGGTTAAGCATGCGACTTACAGTTTTTGGTTCTTCGGCTTGATGTTCCCGTAGCCATACAAATAGTCTTCCGGGGGTGGTGGTGGTGGTTCGTTCGTGATCTCTTGCACCAAACGCTTGCTGCGGTCTATTTGAGACCACTCAATATTGCCCGTCTCGGGACCTAATGAATAACAAGGAAAAAATAATTCTGGTACTTGAAGCATAAACATTCGGATACCCCATGTCGGAATTTCGGATATATAATGATTAATATATGATGCCAAAATATTATGTTTTTCTGGAAAATGTATCAGAAGTAGTTCCACGTTCCAAATCGTAAATGCTCCAATTTCAAAGTCTAAATAACTTCATTGCAGAAAAGTGCCAGACCTTTTGAAAAACACAGATCATACCATATAACATGATTCTATATGTGTCATCCTCTATGATTAAAAGCCTTTTGATCAATTTAAAGACTGAAATCATACTGTATGCCCTTTGCGCTGTCCGTTAAAATTTAAACAGAATTTTATTAATTACCATCATCTTTTTTGTCGCTCTCATTATCGCTGCTGTCTTCACTTGTAGAATCATCTTCAGATTCCGACAGCGTATCCACAGCCACTCCACCATTACCTTTAACCTCTTCTGGTCCATACTTCACCTCAAGAGATAAAGGAGCTTCAATTTCCGGCAGTTTTGGTTTATCTTGTTGAGTTCCATCATCAGGCTTGACTTCTTCGGGGTTTTCTTCTTCCTGTTAATTAAACATTATTTATAAGAAGGCTATTTTTTGAGAAAAGATATATTTTGGAACTGTCGTTACTTTAAATTCTACTTTTGCTTTGTCAGGGTATAAATATATGTACTTCTGCCCCGTTTGGTCTCGTGGTTGCAAGCGCGACTGCTGAGCGTGGGGTCCTGGGTTCGATTCCCCGGTCGGGCAAACCGTTATCGGGTTTTCCATTAGAAATCAAACTCAAAGCATTTATTTCAATTAAACCATGTACCTACCTACAGGCACTTTTGCATTGTCAAAATTAAATAGTCGCTCAGTTAGTCAGAAAGGTGAAGCTAGTTGCCCATTCCAAAACGTAGATCTCTATGGAGAAGAACGGGCAAGAAACTCCATGGACACTCTTTTAAATCAAGATATTACAAAATCCTGGGTAAGTACATTATTCTTGTTGCTTCTATATGTGAAAACAATGTAAAAGAAAAACACAAATGAAGAAACTAAATAAGCCATGGCAGTTAAGAGATCCAGCCAGTCTCAACCGACGGCGCCCGTTCACGAACAGTCACGTCTATAAGTATGTATAGGTACACTTGGCTTTATTCAAAGGCGAATTTCTCCTTTATTTTTTAATGAAATTTTATGTTCTTACGAACATAGTAATTTCGAACCCTACGTTTATGTTAAGTGTCGTATTTCAACGTTGCATTCGTTATTTCACGAAAAAATCGCAATTGAAAATTGCCAAGTGTTGACATATTGGTGCTCGTGACTGAACATGACGCGAGGATCAGCACCATCCAGCTCAACCATTTTGTAGGGAACCGAATGATCCAACACACGCGCCACCATCAGTGAGACATTTAAGCGAGCATGACACATTCTCAAATGCCATGCTCTTTCAAGCCAACATCAAAAAATCATAATAAACGGATCCATCCGTGGTTCTTACTACAAAATTGAATAAATGCTTCTAAATTATACAAAACTATAGATTGCAATTTATTTAAGAGATGAATCAAATTTTACTACCAAACAGGAAGAGGTATTTAGTATTGAAGTATTCAACAATTAAAACTTGATTGAATAAAATAAAAATAAACATTAAGATCGTACTGTCAGATACATTAAAAAAGAAAAAGACAAGAACCTCTTCCAAATATTGAAATTTTAACTAGTGAGCCCAAGTGCCTGTGGAGCAGGACCAGCAGTAAGCCAAGCATTTTAATCTACGATATAATCATCCAACTTATAATATGCTTGTCTACAGTGTGCGCTTAATGTTTTAAACTTCTCATTTTGTTGAAGAATTTTTTGCTTCTCCTGAAAGTCGCATTTTGTCCTTTACGACCTTTGAGCCCAGAGGTATCGATATACTAAAAATAGGAATGGCCCCAATATTGAGCCCTGAGAATTTCTTAGCAACAGCCCGGAGTTTGGAAGTTGGCAGTTTAATACCCCCGTGCGGTCGCTCCTCGGTCCTCCCCGGTCTCGTTGGATAGCCGTCCCATCGGACTATGAGAGTAAAGGAACAGAGAATGCACCTGTGTTTGCGCACACACTTTGCACCATAATATCTCCTGCGTGCGTTACTGCTTGGCTAATTTAATCTCCGTTGAGATTGTCACCGTGACCGAAATCGGTCAGGAGAATATTATTTTTTATTACACTTTTAAATGTTAACCTTTGGTGGAAGTCCTTCTTTCTCCCGTGCCTCCTTTTCCTTAGCCTCTCTTATTGTCCTCTTCTCGTCGCGCATTTTGATTAAGAATCGGACACTCTGCATCACTTTCTCTTGATCTTTGGCTATCCAGCTAAAAAAGAAATTTCAAACAATGGAAATACAAAAATATTGACTTGAGTTTGCAGTAGATAGTATACTATTATGTCAATGGGAAACGATACATGTGTGCGTACTAAAGTGCTTTTTAATGTCGCGTTATTTTTCGCGTTTTTTTGTTTTTTGCGTTGTTTGCGTTTTTACTGCTGAATTGAGACAAAAAGCTGAGCGAAGAAAATCAAATAATGCGGCATAAAAAAATATAAATCAGAGCTAAAACTCTGTGTGATCTGTTCACACCAGGGTATTGTACCTAATATAGTTCCTTGTGGAACCTCATCCCCAACTGTACAAACTTATATACTTAAACGAGAGTCAAGCGATGTCTTACCACAGAATACTTACAAGTACTACGTCTTACTAGGTATCGCTTACCGTTTCCTCTCAGCAATCTCCTCTTGCAAACCACCTCGTTGCCACGCTTCAGCGCAAGCGCGGTCCCTGGGAAACACCGGACGGTTGTCCAGGTTGAGGAGTTCCTTCACCCGAAGAGTAAGAGTCTTGCGGTACGCTGGGATGTTGCGAATCACTGGGTTACCGGTTAAAACCAGCACTGTGAAATATATTGTGAAGTTAGTAAAGTTCGTGACTGGACAGTCTCGTTAATATGGCACATCGATATCGCAAGTAGAGGTCGCAAGTGCTACAGCTAAACGTGAGGTCCTGGGTTCGATTCTCAGGTCGGGCAAAGTGTTATTGAGTTTTCCCCCCAGGAATTTCTCAGCAGCAACCCTGAGTCAAGAGACTCAAGAGTCTGGATTCTGGCGCAGTCGATGGCTATAGGCAACCCCCTATTACATGGGACTTAAACATAACTGGCGAAACGTGGGTGTACTATAGATAGGGTACACCTCTGCCTAACCCTTCGGGAGATTCAGAAATAGTTCGGCTTTGAAATTCGTCATATGCCAGTCGTACCAGTTGTCACAATCTCTATCTAAAACTCGATTTAACGTCCGGTCTAAAAGCAAATCTCATAAAACGTATATTTTTTTTTAAATACCTTTCAATAGAATCATATCGGCAAGCACATCGACTATAAGAGGATCTTCCAAGCGATTGTATGATAGATCCAATACTGATAGATTCCTGCAAAACTTTAGGTGTGCCAAGTCGTCTGAAACATTGTTTAAATGTGAATAGATACAAGGCGGATACAAGACGTTTTATTTTAGAAACCTTATGCTCAACGAGAGAAGACTACTTAGTTAAACTGAATATACTCGTAATCCAGGTCTGATTTATTTTCGCATACCATTTGGTTTATTAATTTTGGATTCAAGTAAAGCGTTTGACTGAATCCTCCGTAGACAAAAGAAAGTAAATTCTAACGAATGCCTAAATGTTTTAATTCGAAGTTGAATTTACTCATACTTACGAACACTACTGAGCATGTTATGAGCAATGCTTAGCGTATGTAAATCGGGAACCACGTCCAAATTCTCGATTGTTGCAACGAAATTGTGATCAATATTCAAAGTGTCCAACTTAGGGCACCCATCTAAATTTTCAATCTTCCTTAGGACATTATAATGAAGGTACAAGCACTTCAGTTCGGACAACGTGTCCAGTCCTTCAATCCTCTGGATGCCGTTGTTCTCCAAAAATATGCATTTCAGACCCGTGTATTCTTCAAGGTTTTCAATTTTAGAGAAACCCTGCAGAAAAATTGTATGGATTCAAAATAAGTCTAGACATAATATCTTGAGTGATAGTATCCTTCTTAGACCTTTATTTCAGTCAAAATTATGGTGGAGTATCAATGGATTTTAATTATCTCTGTCATGAAATGCTGCAACTATACCTAATCATGCCATTAAATTGTGAGCTTTTGCTATTTATTTCGTCTGAAAATATTTAAAATTATTTAAGTAGCAAGATCTAAATTAATAAATAATATAACAACATTTATTTGTGGAATAATAGTTTGTGTTTTGACTTCCATCCAAAACTCTCTTAACGGCGGTCGGCCATATTGAAAATTATTAGCGGCAATTTCGTGTAATGATACCGACCAATGAAAAATTGAAGAAATTTAGAAGTTAAGAAATTTAGGGAGGTATTCATAAAACGAGTTCGTTAAAACGTTTGTTAACAGGTGTTCTAAGGACGAATAAATATTTGATTTGATATTGAGTAATAGTTCAGAGTAGCTTCATCTTTCTGACTGACCGACCCCTTGACAATTCAAAAGTGCCTGTAATTGGTTTAATTGAAATAAATGCTTTGAGTTTGAGTTTGAGTTTGAGTTGTTTCATTGGTACACTTCTGACTATCTAATAAAATTGAAACAAAATCGATACTTACTTCGATGTGAATTTTACATATAAAATTTTACCTGCTGATAACTTTTACCTTAAAATGCAAATATAGAATATCATTGAGATATGGCGTGTTATACAGTTTGTGTTGTCTGCAATGATTTTTTATGAACTCCTTTGTCATCCGTGGGGTTTTGTCCCTGTCCTCTAGTTCTTTCTGCACTTTTCTCTGGAACTCTCTTTGTCTTTGTCTTTCTTTTAGAGCATCATCTTGCTTCTTCATTTCTTCTGCCAGCTTCTTCTTTTCTTTTGTCTGCTTCTTGTCTTCTTCAGTTTCGAACACTGAAAGTAATTAAAAGATCAGGTTGATCGCTACATTTTCATAATGTGAAAGCAGTCTGGGTGAAGAAAACATGCAGTTTTACCTGGGTCTCATGACAAAGACCACTAACTTTACAGGAGCTAGGTTTTATTATTCTAAGACTATACGTTTTTATTTTATTACCTTCTAGTTTTCCATCAGTGAGCATGGGTACTTCTTTGCAGCCTGATTCTTCTGCCTCAATATGGTCTCCTTGAGCTCTTGTGTCAATCTCTTCTGGTGGTATCTCACCAATCTTCCCAGACTTATCTGCAAGAGCCTTCTTCTTATTCTCTTCCCTCCGAAGCATATTATTGGCTAATTTTAAGACGTCTTTATTATCCTTCATCTTATCCTTAATACCATAAAGAAGATTGTTTATCCTTTGGCTCCGTTCTTGTTCTAGGTTCGTTTGCAACTCTGCAGTTTTCTTCAGTTTCTCATCTAAGGATGAGAAGTCAACATCCCATAGTTCTTTACGTATTTTCTTGCCATTTTCATCAACTTGTTCGGTTTTGATAGCAGACTTTTCTTCAACGGTAGGCTTATCAGCAGCAGCACAGTGGTTTTCTTCTCGTATAATTTTTCTGGTTTCTTCCATTTTTTTCTTCATTGGGTGCAAAATTTCATGGGATTTTAAAAGAATTTCATCAACTTCTTTGATGAACGTCTTGCACTCTTGATTTCTCTGTTCATACCTAGCCTTGCTTTGATTTACTCTATCTTCGTGATGTCTTATCTCGGAATTCAGTTTTGTAATAGCATCATGTATGCTATCCATTTGTGGGTCAGAAACTACATCGGTTGGTTTTTCTTCTGCCTCGTCCGTTGATTTTCTTTCTTCCTGAACTTCCTTTGCTTTTCCCTCAATATGAATCCCACGCCTAAGAATTTCGCCTTCTTCTTTTATTTTGTCATATGCTATGTTAGATTTCCTTGAATTTTCCAATGCCTCATTAACGTCATTCAATAATTCGTTCATACTGTTCAGTTTATTTGTTATATCTTCACGTATAAGTGTACTTAAGTTTTCAGCACCTTCAACGATGTTTCGAGCTAGATTTTTCATTTCTTTGACTTCCATTTCATTATTCTTTGGCTCTCCGTCGCTGGTCGCTTCAAATATATTTTCCAGAGTGTTTTGTAACATTTGCTCCGTTTCCTCATCAAACTTTTGTGGCTCATTTTTGTGAACATGTTCGGATGGTATTTCCTTGACATCGATTTTATTTTCGTCAGAGTCGGAAGATTTGGTATTATTGTTGTTTCTTGAGGTCTTATTCAATGTGGGTGGTGGTGGTACTACATTATTTAGCACGGAATTTATTGCACGTAATGTTTTCTCAGTATCTTTCAGTTTCGCCTCAAAACTTTTGGGAAATACATCTTCTACGTTGATATTTTCGTCTTCTTCTTGTTTTGGTTTATCTGATTTACTTTTACATTTTTCGCTAAGATCAGGAGTCACAGCTACTATAGGTATATTCAGAGCTGCGTTTATAGCATACATTTCTTTTACTTCCTCAAATGCTGAGCGCCTTATTTGGCCTTTTATTAACTGCTCAGATGACTCTTTAAGGATCGGGTTCTTCTCTATTTCTATAGTTCGTTTTACTTTAGGATCTTGAGATGATTCTGCCTCATCATAGTTATCAGCCATTTTACCTAACATATCTTTAGTTTCTTGATATCTTGTTTCATAAGACTTTGTGGTGTACTGACTAACCACTTTTTCTATCGCATCGTAGTCTTTTTCATCGCTATCCGAACTGGCACGTCCACTGTGCTCTGAACCAGATGCAACGCATTCATGTGCACATTTTGCTTTGTAGTCAGATACAGAATTCATTAAAGAATGCATGTTTTTGTAATTTAATTTGTTAATTTGCTCTTTGTCACCTTTAGCAGCATCCAACTCCTTCCTCATATCGTTGTAGCCTGTTACGTTTATTTCATCCAGGGGTATAGCTACTTGCTTGTTCAATCCTTCGTTTTGCGACATGATCTGAATTTGGCGCGCTTTCTCCGCTATGATAGGATTGTCCTTCAAAATCTCTTTTATTTCTTCTGGAGTGAATGGTTTATTATGGTCATCTATTTTAGTAAAAGGCTGACCAGACATTACTTCTTGCTCAGTTTTAACTTCGCCAGGGTAAGAAGCCGCTATATATGGTCTATCTAAACCCACCGTTGGAGGTTTGAGCTCATTCTCAATAGCTTTCTCGATCATTTCTGTAGGCAGCTTGGAATCCTGAAAGAAAATTCGCAATTCTTTCCGTTTTTTCTCTACATATTGAGGATCCTTCAAAGAATCGGGTACCTCCATTTTTAACTGAAATAATATTATATTACTGTGTAATTATGTCCAATAATCTTTAGTTTTACCAGATAAAGTAATACTTATTTGCTTTTTCTGACACAAATCAAACAAAATTTGGCGTAGTTACGTATAGCCATAGTAATAAGACTATTTTGTTTGGTCGATTTTGAATAAGGAATTACAATACGTCAATGCCAAGTAGGTTTTTAGTGAATTTATTAGGCTTGCTATAATACGCTCTTTAATAAAATAACAGTTTTTTTTCTACATACTTTTCGAAAAAATACATCATACAACATACGGCATAATTATTATAACTCTTATTTTTCTTGTACGGAATTATGAGATTTCAGACTATATCTGTAGACTCTGTACCTAGTGCTCCGCTGTCAATTCAAAATGTCAATGTCAAATTGTCAAGTTGGTTGACATTGTCAGCATCATTTTCAAAATAAATAGGTATTTTCCAATTTCTGTTTTCCACATACTTTATCAAATAACTTGAATTTCACCGGAGAATTTAATCAATACGAATGAAGCTGAAAACCTAAAAGTGCTGAAGAGTGGCCATAAAATTACAAGATGACTGACGAAAGGAATTTTCGATCGTCGTATTACGAAAAAGTCGGATGCCGGGGGGTCGAGGAAAAGAAATCGCTTGAAATATTGATGAAAGAGAAACCTTGGGACAAAGTGAAGCTGAAGCAGTTCTGTTTGAGATTTACAGTGCCTGCAGCGTACAGGAATCTAGTATGGAAAGTGTTACTGGGTAAGTTTCGTTTACTAAAATGGGTACCTAAATACAATGTCTGAGATAGTACGTATTGGCAAGAAAAGGCGATATTTTTTATTATTTATATTTTTTATTATTATATTATACGATATTTACATGGAAAATACAAACCTTCTTCCACCAGCGACAGTTTCAAACGGCGACCAAGGCTTTATGCAAAGGTATAGTCAGCAGTCTTCCTCTAATAAACAACAAAATGCCAACAGCATAGCTAGAATATTTTGTGACTTGTGACTTTATTAGAAAGAATTCATTTTTACCTTAGGAGTACCTACTAGAAGTTAGATCACATTATAACAATAACAACCAATCAGTAAGTATATCAAATTAATGGCTTAGTAAAATAGGAAAGATTAGACCTGGTTCAATATTTTAGATCTTTAATTATTGATTCAACATAAAATGAAATTTTATTGTAACATAATATTTAGATTACATATAAGTACCCACATAGCTACATATATTTTTATAGACACCCTTTTAAAACCACTTTATTATCAACCAACTTTTTTTTTACCTAAATAAAGTCTGTTTACTTAGACTTACATAATTTAAAAAGCTAACAGTCTTAAAATAATAATATTGCATGCTTAACCTTTTGAACGCCAGAGTATAAACATATTGCCGTACCCCTGACGCCAGGCCACTTTAACAAAACAACACACACACACACTTAAAACAACAAATTTCTCGATATTGGTGGTTTATTTATATTAGTTTCATGCAATACAATACAGACGGAAGCTTAAAATTTTAAATTATATAAATAAAGACACACAAAAGTAACAATTAAATTGTTTATTTCATAATATGGTGCGACACATACGACGTGTATTTGGTCATATATTGTGACGTTGGCTTTCAGGTTAAGATTTCGTTTGTCACATATATGTGACAATGGCGTTCAAAAGGTTAATGGAACACTGACCCATTAGTAGATAGGTCAGAATTGATTTCATTCTGGATTTTTTTTTACTCAGATCTAATCAGTAGTTAATCATACATTCAAAAAACATAACCCTCCTTCGGGCACAGTCGGGTAAATACAAGCATTCATGAAAAACACTATGAAGTGATAAATAAATTAATTTCGGAAGTCGGTGTTGTTGGTTCCGTATTTTCGTTTTTTGACACCGACTTCCGAAATTAAAGTTATTTATCACTTTGTAGTGTTTTTTTTTTGAAGTCGGTTGTTTTTGTAAAAAGGTTTTTATTTTTCACATTTTAGTTGTACCTACCCCACACAAATTCGATTAAATTAAACACTAGCCCTTTGAAGAATTGAAGACAACGACTAGAAGAATCATCAAAATTCGCATAGAAATGCCGGAGATGCAGTACTTACATTTATGCATATAACTTCGTACATACGAATAATTACCTAATGTATTATATACTAAAACCTTCCTGAAATACTTTCAGGAAGTAATTTTGATAATTCTTTCAATCTACGTATGTAGATCACATTAATGAAAGAATTATCAAAATTGCTTCATTAGTTTTTGAGAAAATCGCGGACATATATACATCATACATGTGGGTCGAATACAGAACCTCATTTTTTGAAGTCGGTTAAAAATAGGCCAGCCCTCTGCTGGTCACGTGAAGAGTCAACCAACCAAAAAAAAAACTAAAAAACTATAAACATCCGAATTGAGAACCTCCTCCTTTTTTGAAGTTTGTTAAAGTTTTTTTAATTCGTTTTTTTATTATGTTTTGAAAATAATATCACCACCTCAACCATCACTTCCAGACATACTACCAGTCTACCCAGACTCGCACCAGTACGTAATGGAACAACGTACCGAGCAGTACCAAGACTTGTTGTATGCAGTTGAGATGTTTGAGCTGGTGGACATGGATAATCCTCGCTGTCAGGTGCTGTTGGAGATGTGGCTGCTGGAAAATGAGGAGAGAACGCCTCCGCTGTTCCCAGAGACTAATTTCTCAGTGAGTATTTATAATATTATGTAAGTATAGCTATAATGAGAATCTGGAACAACTTTAAAATAATTACTTTAGTGATGTATTATAGGTTTAAAATCTATTTCTCAATTCAAATATCGAGTAAAAGACCATTACCTTTCCTCTAACTGTGAGAATTTATTTAATTATGTTTATTTATTTTAACATTATGTATTTATTTAAGTACTTATAAGTGTTTTTTTTTAATTATATGTAGGTATATTTTAGTTTAAGGCGACACAAAATTAAATTCTTCTCTTCTTGTTCTCACACACTATTGTCTACATTTCTTTTTCATTTCTCCTTTCGCAGGTCTGCTGGAAGATATTTCATAAAAATTTCTTCTTTTCAAAATGAGCAGTAATTTTGTACTCAATACTAATATGTTATATCTGCATCCATTTTACTGTGTGTACATAAAATAAAATAAATAGGTATTTCTTGTTGCTATTTCAGCCATATTCTTCTTGAAGAATATGGCTGAAATAGCAACAAGAAATACCTATTTATTTTATTATTGACTTGATCTGTTATCTTTTGTTTTATTTCTGTTCACAAACTAGTCTTAAGGAACAAAAAATAGCAGTAATCAAATAATTTATTACTTTGCAAACTTGGGTAATTTATTCATAGATGTTTGTAATAGTGAAGCCCCCCAGTAATATAACCATATTCTTGATGTTTTGCTAACGGATCAAATTATTCCATAGACAGATAACTTTTATCTGAGGATTTTTAAAGGGGTTAGAAGATTTTTGTATGGAGGGTGGCCCTAAGGTCGGTCGCCATTTTGATTTTTTTTCAGAATCGCGGTGCACAACAAAAGTTATATATTTAGATAGAAGACGCTTATACAAACAAAAAATGTTATATAACATAATATCCTAAAGCGTCAGGTTTCGGAGTTATTCACCAAAATATAATTCGAAAACAACAAGGATTTTTTTGTTTTTTTTCCCTCCAGGTAAGCATATTGAACTATTGAGGTAATAGAAACGTTATGAAACCTTTATGGAGAACAAAAAAATGAAGAATAGACATTTTTTAAACAAATAATTAATAAAAATGGCTATTTATAGTTCGTTTTTTAATCCCAGAGACTAATCTGACATTTAAGTCTTTTGTGTTTTCGTTTTTTTTAGTATAGAAGTTTGACATTACACTTGTCAGATTAGTCTCTGGGATTAAAAAACGAACTATAAATTGCCGTGCTTAATTATTTATTTAAAAAATGTCTATTCTTCATTTGTTTCTTCTCCATAAAGGTTTCATAACGTTTCTATTACCTCAATAGTTCAATATGCTTACCTGGAGGGAAAAAAAACAAAAAAATCCTTGTTGTTTTCGACTTATATTTCAGTGAATAACTCCGAAACCTGACGCTTTAGGATATTATGTTATATAACATTTTTTGTTTGTATAAGTGTCCTCTATCTAAATATATAACTTTTGTTGTGCACCGCGATTCTGAAAAAAAATCAAAATGGCGGCTGATTTTAGGGCCAAAACCTTCAAACCCCTTTTGATATTTTTTTTTTTTGTATGAAAAATGTGTCAAATAGCAGTTATTTATTCCCAGGGTTCGTAAAAATCCTATAATTATAATAAAAATTAAAAAACCCAATATTTGATAAAGTTTGGCCAATGAAAGCTGACCACGAATTATTTTCTAAACTTTTAGCATGGAAGCATTTTAGGACTGTCAAAATTGTCAGTTTCCAATTTGGATAATTTTGATATTTCGGCTATAAAATAAAAGAATTATATGGTGTGAAAAAACAAATCCCAACACTGAGAAGAAAAAGGCATTGCAACACAGTCATGGTGGGCATTAGCTAGTTATTATACAGAGTCAATAGCTAAACACGATAAAACAAAAGAAAACATATTTTCTCATCTCCTACTTCGAGTAACAACACTCCCAGCCGTCGGTGACCCCCAAAAAAGAACATCAATATTTTATACTTTTATTTTATTGTGTAATGTTTAGATATTGTGTAATGTTTAGATATTGTGTAATGTTTAGATATTGTGTAATGTTTAGATATTGTGTAATGTTTAGATATTGTGTAATGTTTAGATATCGATACCCATCACGTCTGCAGTTTCGCTAGCTAATTTAATTTGACCCTGTATAAATATGAAATACTGATACATAATATTTCTTGATTGAATAATACAATCAACAATCAATGTAAATAGTATCAACTCCGTTTACGCAGTGTATAGCCAGGGTTAACAGCTCTTGTTTTTTTTTTTTTAAATTGCCTCTTTTTTTACTGGACAGCTTTCGTTGGCCAGATTCTAAATATCATATTAATAATAAAAAATACGCGCATGGACGTGGAGTTGCGGACACCAGCCCATATTACCTATTTGTACGCCGGAAACTGCGGAATATTATGAACTTCTAAAACTATGTAACAACTCTGTAACAATATTCTGACAAATAAATGGACTATGACTACCTACCTAATAAAATATAAATGAATTAAAGCCACACCATGTTGACATAACATTTAAATTTCAATAAAAAGCGAACCTTACTTGCACGTTATTTGGTGAATCCCCAAAACTTATGATTAGGTTGCCACTTCAGGTAATCCAAATTGTAGTTTTTTTTTTTAAGTGTTGCAAGGGTAAACTTTGAATCTGCACTAGTTTTGACAATGTAATTATATCAATTGATATACTTATGTCAAATATCAATTGATAAATATTCTATCAAAATATTGTATCAGCGAACCCTGGTTATTCGTCAGATAAAAGTTATCAAGCCATTGAAAAATCCGCCCTTAGGCAATAAAAAGACTCAAAAACTCTTTTCTAATATTACCAATTTCTTTTTCCAGTCTGCACAAACATTCATTCCGATAGTGAATACTCTGCTTGAACTGTATGATGATGAGGTGGATGTATACTGGCTGGCAAAAAGTCTGACCGATGTGGTACGTAACATGCAGAAAGATCTGCCCAAACTGAAGGAGGCATTTACCACCATGCTTGAGAAGGAAGATGGGGACCTGTTCAAGTAAGTGTGACAGGCCCATTTTATTTAAAACATATTTTTGTACAAACAATCATAAACAAGCCTTCATTCATTGCAACTAGGGAATAGTACAACCACTGACCTCTATTGTTACCACTGGACAGGCTGTTCCAAGCGTTTGACAGCAATTTTTTTGTGTCTTTTTGAAGCGCCACTAGCGAGTGTCCAGAGAACTAATTTTGACATATATTACATTTTGGTTGGGCTGTTCCAAACAATGTAAACGAAACATCGAAGCAATGTGTGGGATACATTGCAGGTTTTGTGATTAGATCTATCAAGAACAAAATTACATGTATTGATTGTTTGAGCGCTTGTGAATCAATACCGTCCGATGCCATATCTGATCGACGAAACGGTATCGCACTAATCTATATATATAAAAATGAAACCCGTTTTCCGTTGTCACGACTTGACATGAAAACGGCTTGACCGATTTCGCTAATTCTTTTTTTGTTGTGATCGGTATTGCCGGGACAAGGTTTGTATGAAAGAAAATTTTGGAAATTCGAAAAAAAAAATTGCACCCGTGCGAAGCTGGGGCGGGCCGCTAGTTATTCAAAAAAATAGAGGTGGACTAACTATTCCATCACAAAGCATCGTTTCTATATGTTTGTTAGTGGAATCACTTTTTCGACAAGCATGCAAAAATACCAATGGGAAGCCGCCGGTGGAAAAAATATTTCCGGCAGTTCTCTCAGCAAAAGTTATAAAAGAATTGCTACCAAAATCAAATACTTTGTTTCCAGAACTACGCGTTCATTTTTTGGAAACAATGATGTTTGAAACTTTAAATAGTCATTATGATGTATTAATTAAACAAATTATATTTAAGTATATCGATGTTAGAATTTTTGCAACAACGAAAAATTACTCTTTGTCAATTACAGGTCAAAGTATACGAAATTTCTTAACCCGTCAAATAATTTGGGCACGTCAGTAATTAAAATCGCTTATGCTGTTAGGAAGATAAGGCAGTTAACAGATGTAGAAACCACGCGTTTAGTCTATTTTAGCTACTTTCACAGCATTATGTCGTACGGCATTTTACTATGGGGTCGAGCTGCTGACATTGAATCCATCTTTATTTTGCAAAAGAGAGCTGTTAGAGCCATTTATAATCTACGTCGCCGCGAATCTCTCAGGGAACTATTTATAATAAATGCTTTGACTTTGAAAAATATAAATGAAATATATAAAACGTGTTTTATTTTACCTTTTCGACTGTTAGATACTTAATACATTCATTATTCCATTATTATTATTCATTATTCCCTGTAAATTGTTAATATAAGTAGTAATTATGATGATACGTTTATTAATGTAAAAATATTATCAAAAGTTATCGATATTTGCTCGCTGATATCGACATCACTAGTTTTAGTACCACAGACACTCGCTACGGCTAACAGCGCCAAAATGGCGATTATCAATTAGGCACAAAAGCACTTTGACAGCCGCCAGTCCAGTTCAGGTCAGTGAGTACAACTGTATAAAGATCTTTTGGTGCGTGGCCAAAATCGGAACTAACACCGCTATCTTGATTTTTCTATACATTTCACATTCGCGCCTCCCTGTCTATAACATTCAAACGCCAAAAGATTTTTGTAGTATTGTAGAACGCTAAAAAGATCTTTTGGTGCTTGTAAAGGTTGTCTTTAAAAAATCGGCCTTAGCGATAAGACCGCCCATTGTGTCATCCTTTGTAAAATTTTTACATTTTATATCTTTAATTATGTGGTGTACATAATAAAGAGTATTCTATTCTCGTACAGGTGTGCAATTAGATTTTATTTACTCGTCTATGTATCTCTGGTGTGTTTATGTATTTTTTTTTCTTTTCCAGTCATCTGGTTGACATAAATGCTTTGGAAGTGTTGCCACTAACAAAATGGTTCAACTGCTGCTTTGCTGGAGTTTTGGACGACACATCTCTTACTAAGTAAGAATATTATTTATATAAAAACAAATATCGTACAGGAAAATGTATGAGTAATGTGCCCAAATTAAAGATGAATAAATAAATGAACAACTTCACATCTGGGTTTATCACCCAACAAATATGTTTTCCTCTCTTCTACAGAATATGGGACAAAATATGCAGTGGAGCTCCAAAGATACTGTCTTATGCTGCCGTTATGTTAATCGTAACGTTACGCAGAAATATACTGCGCTCCCAGAATGCTGACGAAGTGCTGAAATGCGTATCTGAGGTAAAAAAAAACACATAAACGTAAGAAGTTGCAAAAAAAAATTACAAGTGATCATTTGTGACATAAAGATTAGTATAGTAATAATATACTCAAGTAGCTTTTCTATCGCAACATGTTCAACTTCTTTCAGATACTATTAAATGGCCATAACTCAGTTAAAACTCGCTCCCTTATTTCTTATTAATTTTCGTTTTATTATATTTTCTAGATACCAGAACAATGTGAGGAAGTAGTAGCTAACAAGGCCATCGAGCTGTGGCAGTACTACGGCGCCCAGCCCCAGAGCGACACCTTAGCCAAGAAATGATGTATGACCTTCTAATGGGGTGATCTCATTAGAAGGAAAACGGACTGACTTTGAGTTGGATCTAGGGTACGGCAGCTTAACTTTCGAAGTTATTGAACCTGTATGCGATGGCCTTTCAGAGCTCTTTTTTTTTGTGTGGCAACACTTGTATTTATTTGAAGCAGAATAATGAATATCGTCTGAAAAGTTCATAATAGTAGTTTAATAAAACATTACATCAATCGTCATTGAGGGGTACCCGAAAGGGGTTGGCAGAAGTGAACATTTCGTCTGTTACAAGTCCCAAGTAAGATTAAGATTTGTATTTAGTCATGCTAGTAAACAAGGAATTTATTAAATCTTGAATTCTAGGTAGATAGCAGTAGATAAAATTGTCTGTTAGAAAGAGACGTATAAATTATGAGGTTCTGCAACTTTAGACTAAAAAGCGCTCTTCACTTTGAGCTAAGGCCATTTCATACGGGCCTTTAGAATGTGTTGTGAAGTTCAATGTTGATTCTATACTTTTATTGTAATAAAATTATATGTAGACAATGTAAATAAAATTGTAAGTATATGAAGGAATATTTTGTTTGATTATTGTTTTTCACTCAAGCAAATGGTACTAGACTAACGATGTGGTGAAGGTCACAAAAATCAGCTTGCGATTTGGGATCGCCTATGTCCAACCGAAGACGTCTTTCGGTCGAATAATAAAATTGTGATGATTGATTTTTGATTGGATTGGACGGAGAAGGCACAGCACAAGGAAATGTCATTGGATTGGACAGAGAAGACACAACACAAGAAAAGGGGGGAGGCCTTTGCTCAGCAGTGGGACAGTACAGGCCAACGGAAAAAAAGATAGATTTTTAATCATTTGAACCTTGAATGCTCATACAATGATCAAGAAAACCCCAAGTACAGGCGCCAACACATCAAGCTACTACAATCTGTTAAATTTATTGAATAGATTTTCAACTTTATCACTACAGCATAAAGTTCAAGGTTGATTGGGAAAATTGACAGTTTCGGGAAGCTTGATGTGCTAGCACAATGTCGGTAGCCGAGTTGTCTTTTCCCAGGATGTCAGATGCGTTAGACGTATACATAAATATCGTCACTTGTGTATTCTTTTCAGCGTGTCGAATTGTCGATGCCAATCTAAATGGACTTGGTCCAGAATTCTACTACGTGTTTTGCGCCATTATTAGCGCCCATCAGTTCCTGTAACGTGCAGATTAAAGTGAAAGTAACAGCACCACATTTACACTTCAGGCGGAGTAGTCTATGAATCTCCACCTGACCAGGTTTTTCTTGCTTAGGCCAACCCAGCTTATGTATTTGTTGAGTATGAGGCTTGTTGTCTTGACGTCTTGTTACAGTTTTAATGCAATAATCCTACCATTACCCCATTATTTCCTATCATGAATGTAGTTTGTGCATGTCGTATTCATTCAAATCGGATAGAAGCGTAAAAGGATGCCTAGAATAGCACCACAGAACACGGAGACATTGGCAACAAAGAAAGTGTTGAAATTCGTAATACAAACCAAGCGTTTCTCTGAATAACGCCACGTCTTTTATTAGTACACACACACGGCTACACATCAAGCTATACATTTCTAGTTTTAGCTGACCTCGCATTGTAAAGGTTTTTCGTTCAATCAGAAGTCAGCTTATACTGGTTATTTAAAGCATGATCTGTAGCCGTGCGTACTGCCTACTGGACGCTGCTGGCGCGGTGATTCCGTGCTCGTACTAAGAATTTATATGATACTTGCCTAGTAGCAGTCACAGATACTTCATTTTAGGGGTGGCGACACTGTCTATGTGCTGCCGCTGCCTGTCATGCGATTGTACTAAAACACGTTCCTTTACCTCATGCTATAAACGTTACGTTACGTATTATACGTTTATTCATTTCAATTTCAACCTTTTTCATTTCTCCACTTGGCAACATTTGCCCACTCGCCATTTTGCAAGAATGTCAGCCAAATCATCAGAGCGAGTTTTTAGTTAATTTTTATGTTAACGCTCTTTAAATTACAGTGATTTTGTGTTTTGAATATCGTTTTTATTGATAAACAGAAAAAATGGACCGTTTTATAAGTATGTGGAAGGTGCGGGAGTTGGCGGACAAAGTGTAAGTCTCATGAACATTTTTGTTAATTTTTATGTAAATTGCAGCAATCTGTTTCACTAATATGGTTATTTATTGCATTTTTTGCGAACCTTGATAATAAATTTGCATATATCTCGATGTATTTAACTTTAGGAACGATGTACTTGGATGTTTTTGCAAGCCTGGCTCGGTCGGTTATATTAATAAAGATAGGGAGTGTATAGACGAAACGTACTGAAAATTAACGTTAACAGCGCTTCGGCTAATGAATGTGGTAGATTAGCGACCGGTTCCAGGATTTGATTGTTTTTCGGCGGCAAAATTTAACTACAAAATGACTTTCAATAATCCAATTTAACATTCATTTTTTACATAGTTTTGCGTCTAAACTTCCCACTTATTTGACTAAATTAACTAAACGAATATTAAGATTACCAGTATCTGAATAGTCACAAGTAAACAGGCTCTGAAATGAACTTGTTTCTACCACTAATTATCATGGCCAGTCCCAATTTAGAAGAGGTTTGTTATTTTACAGTTCTACAGATGTTAAATAGTTTTCACTTTTCATCACTTTCAAAACTGAAAGTGTCAATTCACTGCTGTGCAGATAATCATAATATTTATCTTGTGATAATATGAAGACAAAGTGTCATTCGGTCGTACAATTTTCCTCAAAAGGTTGGTTCAAACATTGGCACATTACTGATTATCCAAGTATTAGTTTGGTATTATTTTAGATTGATTTTTGGGATGCATGAAGAAGCTTCCTCGTGTAGTGCAGTTTGTTCCGCCAGTTACTCAACTGAACCGAGCGCTCGGCGCATCCTAGACAGTCGCAACCAACACCTTATTTGACTGGCCAATTCTTCCCTTGCGGTGGTAGGACTAAAGTTCGCCTGGTTTGCGAACACCTTCCCACCGGAACCTGGTGTCAAGCAGCCTGCTGTGTTTCATAGTTATGTAGGACTTCCAGTGCCTTCCTCATCCATCGCTTTCCATCAGGCGTGATTGAGGTCAAGAGCAAGCCCATTCAATAATAAAAAAAAGAATATACTTAGAAGTAGATTGTATTATGAACAGGAAATGTCGACTCCATGCAGCTTATTTTTTCTTCTTAATAAGACATCAAAGTCAAAGCATTTATTTCAAATAGGCACATAAAATGCACTTTTGGACATCAAAAATTACATTAAAATAGAATTGATTCTTGTCGCCCCTTCCAAAAGGTAGTTTTCATATGCAGAAGAATGGGCAAGAAACTCCACTGTTACTCTTTTAAAAATGTTTTACAATATTTTGCATACGCACATTAATTATAATTATAATAATATGTGAAGACGATGCACCTAAAATAAAATTACTATACTTACCACATGTAAAAGTGATTCTGATATCCTATTTACAGATTAAACAATTTCATTTCAATTTCTGTACAAAATAAAAAATAAAATACAAAATGTTTATTTCTGTACCAACTAGTATACATTAGTTTATGATTGGAGCCACCTTTTAAGCATGATGATGTCTGTGTTAGGAGACTCCGCACTTGCATAGCTTTGGCTTTGGCTTTCTGTATTCGTGTTTAGGACCTATTTAAGATTCTATTAATATATTTTTTAGTAGAAGTAGGTAACTTATTAAATATGAATTACAATAAAACACCCATATCAAGCCATTACCGCCAATTTA
The DNA here is from genome assembly GCA_947508005.1 of Amphipoea lucens. NCBI lineage: Eukaryota > Metazoa > Arthropoda > Insecta > Lepidoptera > Noctuidae > Amphipoea > Amphipoea lucens. The sequence goes on along the minus strand of OX382377.1, from coordinate 18,541,997 downwards.
TCGTAAGCGACATTTTCACGAAAATGCGATTTTTATAGTAAATTACATAGTTTTAAATTTATCTTTTTGATGAAAATCGATAAATCGAATCGAAATCGAAAATCGAAATTGATATGCCATTTACCATTAAAATGTTACCATAAAATCCCATATGTGAGCAATTCAACTAAACTGTTTAACCTTGAAACAGGAATTTTCACTATTGACACAATCAAGTGTTGTCCATTGACCTGCACAGTGCACAGTGAAATGAGTTGCCATATCTGCCCATAGCGAAGCAATGTAAAGTAACATTAATAATTTGTATGTCACATTTTTTTTACATAACTTCCAGGGAAGTGAATTGAACTATAATGTCTATAATTTCATTAGTTAAAAAAAATATCACTATGTAATTGACCAAGTATCTTTGAAATGTTATGAACTTATGAGTAAAATTGTTAATGGAGTAGAGGAGGTCAAAAATGATAAATTAATTGTGTGAAAGATGGTATTGTTAGAAAGGAGGTGACTACTGAGATGACATAATAATATATTAGAGTTGTATGGAAGATAAAGACATGCTGTCCCAACCCAAATAAATTGGAATAAAGGATTATGATGACCAAGCATGTTTTTGAAAAGCAAGCTACAAAATAAGCATTTAGCATAATGTCATATCATTCATCTTAAAATAACCAGAGCATAATGCACATATTTTCATAACAATGAAAATATATTCTGCTGTTACTTTCTCTCTGGCTCCTCTCCAAAATGTCTTGTAAGGGTCTTGGTCTCACTAATCTTATTGTTTTAAGCACAGTGCAGTTTTGGCCACACTTCAAGAGTTTATCCAATTGTTTACCATTTATGGTAATGTTTCCTTCCAGTTTGTATTTTACACAGATTATTCTGATTTTGGGAGATATCAATGTCTTACATAATGAGAAAGATAAAGTATTTTTGCAAGTCATGATTACTATTGATTTTAAAACTGTATTTTGGATGAAGTTCTTCAAACGCACGAGTTACTATAAAAATACCCAAACTGCTATAGGTGTGCCTATAATATTTGAAGAGTTCCTTTGATTTCTCCAGGATCCAATCATCAGATCCTGACTTGGTGACTATGGGACCACTTCAGAAGTATCTCCTTTCGAACAAAAAATCGCGTAACAAGCACAAAAAAAAACTTACCGTCGAATTGAGAACCTCCTCCTTTTTTGAAGTCTGTTAAAAGTGATATTGGTACATGAACTCAAGTTCAGCAACATATTGTCAATCATTGATATTGGAAATGTCAATAGGCATTCCCTGTTGACATTTTTAGTATGTGCATTGAATTTGTTAGCCACTTCTGTAAAGTGGTTGGTTGTAGTGACAACTAACAACTACTAGTTTATTTAGCCTATAATGGAGGGAAAAGAACTTCCTTGTTTCCACTATCTGCTGCCATCTAGACCTAGTACATTATTACACTACCTATTCTATACATTATTATTCAAAAGGGGGTGGAAGAACAGTGGTGGCCCAGTGGTAATCTAAAATGCGGAGACGACAATACGATAATAAATGAAATCACTTGCATAAGAGTATAGTGGAACTATCAAAACATTGAAATTAAAAAAGTATATAATTTTTTCAAACAAAGTAAGTTACAATGGTAACGGCCCCGACTTACGAGTTGTAGGTCGTGGGTTCGAACCCAGGCAGGCGCTTAACTTTGTGTAAATAATTTCATCACCACTACTCTCAAAATGGTGAAGGAAAACATTGAGGAAACTGGCATGTCCTAGAACCAAAATTCGAAGACATGTGACATCTATACTATACCCGCACTTGGTCCGCGTGGTGGATTACGGCCCACTCCCTCTCACAGAGAGCAGACCTGTGTCCCAGTAGTGGGAACATTATAGGCTGCTTATGCAAAAGGGGGAGCTAATGTACGAACCAGATTAAAATACCCACTTTTCGCCAGTTACGTTTAATTTCCATGTAGTAGGGGCTTTATTGCCATCAACCGGGCGCAAATCCAGATTCAGTATATTCATTCAGCATACCGAACAGTCTGCACACTAATGTTTGACCAATCTCACAATGTGTACAACTCGGTAAATGAAAGAAAACGAATGTACACAAGACACAATGTCAAGTGCTAGTCATGTTGTAGGATTATTTCATTTTGTAATCATTGTCCACAACTGTTTTCAAAGCAAATAGGTAACTATTGTTTTGACTTTTGAGGAAATCACAGCTAGTTGGTTTCCTTATCTTAAGTTGTTAATTATTTTTTAATGTTCTACATTGTAAGGAAAATTTCTTGTGTTTAGATTCTTATATTTTTATTATTGGGTTTGGTATTGAATTATAGTTCAGTGAACTTTGTATTTTTTTTGGAATGATAATAGTTTCATTTTTATGTAAGGTTTATGTTGTTTATGAATAAATTATATAAAAAAAACAACACTCCAAGGCCCTAGTAATTTTTCGTAACCTCAACTGCGCGTAAAAAACGCATTGTCTCAATTGTCACTTGAAACGAATTCAAATGTAATTATGGTATTGCTTTATTTGTGGATTCAGACAAATAAGGGCGCAGGCAGAAACTACAGAACGCCACTTGCTGCCCTTTGAAATGGTGATCCAATACATTCTATTGAATTTGTATGCATGTATTATTCAACTACATTTTTAGTTTACACTATCGTTTTACCTATACAAGCAGTACCGTCTTTACCATAAGGGCACACGGGGCCCGTGCCCAGGGCCCTCTACCCCACGGAGGCCCCGGTAGGCAGATATTACAACGCTTACCTACATTCAAAAGCGCAATTTCATGATTCTAGGATCATGAAATTTGGCAAGAAGCAATGTCATGTAGCATAAGTAAAGGAAAAAATCTGAAAACCGTAATTTTGGAGTTACATAGGTACCTACAAAGTACGGAACCCTCGGTACGCGAGTCTGACTCGTATTTGACCGTCTTTTTTACTTTCCAAAGGGAACCCAAACTCATGTGTGTCCAAGGGCCCCGGCCTGCCCTAAGACGGCGTTGTATACAAGTCTATCAGTACTAATAATAAAAACATGTACAATTTGTGTGTTTGTATGTAGAGGTAATCACCGGAACTACTCACTATCATCATTCTCCTGCCCTTATCCCAGTTTATTCGGGGTCGGCGCAACATGTCTTTTTCTTACGTACTTCTCTATTAGTCGTCATATCATCTTTCACACAGTTCATCCATCGTCTTTCTTCCCGTACTCGTAGACTTCCTCTTACATGTATACTCATCTTATTCTATCCATTTGCGTAACACCACACATCCCTCTTAGAATAGGTATGAGTAGGTACTCATCTCAGCTGCATGCGATTGCCATCTGAACTACTGCATAGCTATTCACAAACACTCGATACGCTTCCGTATCGTATCGAACATTAATCATTGTTATCGTAGGAGTCTTCTAAACGCTGTTCACAAGTCCAAAACCCGAAAATGTTGCCAGTTTAAATCAGGGCTCAGAGCCCTGATTCACAACCATACGACAGGCTATCGTATCGAAAACCTGACATTTCGATAACCTGAATTGACTTCCCCTCAACAGCAAATAGCTGTTGGAAGAATAGCGGGCGTCTATTTGATTTAAACTGAAAAAAAATTTCGGGTTTTGGATTTGTGAACAGCGTTGAGAAGACTCCTACGATAACAATGATTAATGTTCGATACGATACGGAAGCATATCGAGTGTTTGTGAATAAGGGGGCTGGTCCGATTCCGAAAATTCTTTCAGTAATGGGTGTCTACAGTATTGCCGTGTCATACGATATATTTTATGTTATACTAGCTGCGCCCCGCGGTTTCACCCGCATAAGTCTCGATCCCGTGAGCATATCGGGATAAAAACTATCCTATGTCCTTTCCCGGGACTCAAGCTATCTCTATACCTACCAAATTTCATCTAAATCGGTTCAGCGGTTTAGGCGTGAAAAGGTAACATACAGACACACAGACAGAGTCACTTTCGAATTTATAATATTACCTACATAGTATGGATAAAACAAAAAATGTCACTCGGACGAAGTCGCAGGCAGAAGCTAGTCTATCAATGTTATAACTTGCAAGTTACAGCAAGCTACAGTAAGTACAGGTGCATTAATTCCCATAGGTACTGTTAAAATGGTACAATTAATAACTTTGATAGTCATGTCCGTGGGAAAGGATTCCTTGGTTCGATATTATGTAATTACTAGCTGCGCCCCGCGGTTTCACCCGCGTAACTTTCGATCCCGTGGGAATATCGGGATAAAAACTATCCTATGTCCTTTTCCGGGACTCAAACTATCTCTATACCAAATTTCATCGAAATCGGTTCAGTAGTTTAGGCGTGAAGAAAAGACAGACAGACAGACAGAGTTACTTTCGCATTTATAATATTAGTTTGGATTTACATTGAATGTGGTGTTGGTTTTGTTGAGAAATAAGTAATTTGTTGTCAGATATCATAGTTTTTACGTTCTAAATAGGTTAGTGGCGAAGTCACGTTTCTTGCTGACTTGCGTGTTCGATTCTCGGTTGGGACAAACGTTTGGTCTTACCTATCTGCAAAAGACATGCTTTTTCAAACAGCTGTCTGATGTTGTTGTCTTTATGAGAAAGACAAGACCAAAACCTATTGACCATTCCACCATGTCACGTAGGCTGCTCTCTTTCGCTACCGAATTCGCTTGTTATCAATCTACCAGTTACAAATCAGCCAAAAACCTCACCCACTCGGTTGCATCGAGGCCACCTTGCTGTAACCTTTCACTGCGTGTTGCATAACGCCTCGCATGCGAATGGCTTGTTGATCTCCGTAAATGTTGAGTACCGACGGTTATAAAAACTTCAATGACGTATCATATTAAGATTGTCATTGGAGATAGGTGAGGGGTAATTAAGACTGTTTTATCAAAAATAGCCTTAATTACCTCGTATTTTTCGCTGACGTTAAGGGATATTGTTATAAACCCACTTACTAATCTGCATAGTCCTCGTATGGTCACAATAACTAGTTCCATTTAACGATAGCAACATTCCGTTTCATTTTACTCCCAAATAAGCGTTAAGGATATAATAATGAAAGTATGACGCGTTTTAAAGTACCGACAGCTCCGTAGAAAGTTAATTGCTTCACGCCTTGCTCCCTTGAGGGTGAGCAGAGACTATCAGCTTTTAAATAACACCCAACTGCTGATCAAAGAGAAACTACATTCATACCTAAATTAATTTTAAACTGTGTGCTTCCGCATCACGAAATTGCTACAATACATCGATGATAACCAAAATGTTTATTTTACCTTTTTGTGGCTTAGGCCTTATTCGGGCGGGATGCCCGTAGCGTCACAGATTCACAGATGAGGAAAAAGGCATTCACGGCTTCACCAGAAACGAGATCAAGATAGTTTTTCCTTGAATAACGAATCACCCACATACAAACATCAATAACCTCCTATTTTAGGTCGGTTAAAAATGTATCAGAATTATAGTATTCTACCCTATCTCGATGAAAATTATCTGTCTTTATGTACTGTTACTAAAGAAAACACGTTTCATTTGTTTTGTATCAGTATCCATTCATGGTAGCATATCTGAGTAGGTACTTGTTACAATAAACCGTAAAATATGCCGTAGAGTACACCTGCTCAAGTTCAAGGTGTAAAGCGGCATAACTGTGACGTTGCCATTGTTATTATGATGGGTACGCCATCGCCTTCGCTCGCTGATCCTTCAATGAGGACAAACACGTGCCTGATGTAGTTATGTGTAACCTATATGTTGCTTGACTTTACTTTTTGAGGCCATTCCAGTTCCTTTTATTACATACTTCAGAAACGATGGATGAGCTGTGTGAATGATGATATGGTTAGAAAGGGGGTGACTACCGAGATGGCGACTAATAGAGAAGTATGGAAGAAAAAGACATGTTACGCCGACACCAAATAAATTGGGATAAGGGCAGGAGAATGATGATGTACTACATACTTCAGCAAAGACTGAAAGCAACTCAGTTTAAACCGTCCCGAGTCCCTTGAGCCACATAATAATAATATGGGTCATGGTGATTGTTAAGCTTATACCTATGTATGTCTGCTTCGCGGACAGTGCACCTGTTTGAAGTCTTGTTTTGGTAGTTTCCACCGTTAAATAATGTGTAAGAACGCGGAATCAATTGTGGTAAACAAAGATACTGTCGAGGTCTATTTTTGTCCAAGTCACATAGCACGAATATTTGTAAACTCGACATCGGCAGCAAACTTGTGTTTAAGATTATGACTTCCTAGATAGAAGATATTCATTAGCACAATCAGCCTATAATGTTCCAGGCATCCTCTTTGTGACAGGGAGTGGTCTGGAATCTGCCACGCGGGTCCAGTGCGGGTTGCACATGTCTGAATGTCACATGTCTTCGATTTTTTTTGTTCTAAGACGCGCCGGTTTTTACATGTTTTCTGTCACCGTTTTGAGAGCAGTGGGAATGAAATAATTTACACAAAGTGCCTGAACCGAGGTGTTCGAACCTACGACCTACATACAACTCGTAAGTTGCGGCCGTTTCTACTGGGCCACTGCTGGATGTTCATTACATAATAATTATTTTGACAATTTTGTTTTAGTTCCGGAAAATGTCTTATCGTAATCAAAGTTGCCAATTTTCGCACTTTATTCTGAATTGTTGATAATAATGAAATCACTATCATGTTTTTATTTATATAGCCAAGACATTTGCGATTGCTTACGATAAAATATTGCAAGAAAATAAATTGTTTTCTTCGCTGAATGTAAAATAACAGTTATTATCTATGTACAATTGTCCATGTTACATCTCAATGCAACTAAATGCTTGTCACCAGCGCGTTACTTCGTTTTAAACGAGCGCTTTTAGTTTATGGTTCATACTTTATGTTCGTTGAACATTCTTCTATGTAACCATCACAACGGCCAGGGTAGGTATCAAACTGCTGTAACCCTGCCCGTGGCACCACGTAACCACTCCTATTACAATGTTTTATAGGTGTTGACAAGACTACAATAACAAAACTACCAAATACCACATTTTTATAATCATAAAAGAACATTGGATATGTATTTAGTTAGAGGCATATCGGGGTCCCGATCCAAATAGACAAAAGTCAACGGGAAAATTAATTACTATCATGTAATTCTGTTACAGCACAAACGTGGTAATGAACTACACGGAAGTAGAAGGCAAGGTGCGCGAAGCGACATCAGACGAGGCGTGGGGCCCTACCGGCCAACAGATGCAGGAGCTGGCACTCGCCACGTTCACGTACGAGCACTTCCCTGAGGTCATGTCCATGCTGTGGCGCCGCATGCTGCACGACAACCGCAGCCACTGGCGCAGAACTTACAAGGTGAGACATAATCATCTGCCGAGCCTTTTCCCAACTTTGTTGAGGTGAGCTTCGAGCCTACCGGATGTAGCGGAACAGCAATATTTTACATGGATCGACTGCCTATGACCACCACAACCCAGTTACTAGGTAACACGATACCCCGGGTAAGACTGGTTATCAGACTTTCGGGCTTGCGAGTACCCGTGTCCCGTACTGACTTTCAAAGATTTACGTGGGACAGCCAGAACCATCGGCTTATAACGTGAGACCTACTCTAGCAATATTCTAGATTATGTCTCACTTGGTTGACTTTGAATTCACTAACGTGAACTCCCCAGAATGGATTCTGGGGAGTTCACCCCCTGGCAGATGGCAAGGTCTTGACAAAGTCAGTCCGTAGAACAGTCTGGACTGACCCTTTCTAAGGGCGAACGAAGTAGCCCTGAAAATGATTGTTTAGAAATTGTAACTGCGTCATTAGGACTACAAAATTTAACGAGACCTTAAATTATCACCAAAGAGTTTGGTAAAATTTTAAAAAGAGAGTTTCGACATAAATAACGCGTTACGATAAATAAAGATATCGTCGATAACTTTATACATTTTCGTTATCCAAGGCGTTAAAGATTAACTAACAAAGGGTATTGGTGAAGTCATCGTGAACTTATGTCGCCATAACCTCGGTTTTTTTTTGGTCACTATTTCCTCGAAGAGATTATATTGAGATAGAAAAGAAGTTTAGATTAAAAATTGTGACGTAGAAATGATTTTTCATAAAAACATGTACTTGATGATTTCATTCCAGTGTTTGCTTCTCCTGAGCTACTTGGTACGTAACGGCTCCGAAAGGGTGGTGACATCGGCGCGGGAACACATATACGATCTCCGTTCACTCGAGAACTACACATACGTTGACGATGTGGGGAAAGATCAGGTAAGAAGTCTATTTAGAGATATATAAGTACCCGTTCATAGCCAACACTGAATATAGTTATAGACTCGTCACTACTCTTGGATTAAGAGATTTGTGATTCTAAATTCATTTACTAAAATTGGGCTGAGAATCAACACAACATATTGAACATAAAAAGAAAAGACAGTCCCAGTATTTCCTAGTTTTTAAGCTGACTAGTTCTTTATCAGCCTGTCAATATCTACATTTCAAGAAAAGTTTCCTTATAGGATAGAGTTATAAATAGATGAGAGATCCCGTGTGATATTGATGAGGATGACACCTCGTGTCCCTAACATAGTTCCTTATGCTAGCTACACACGTAACGATAAATCGTAGGGATTTATCGTCGCAAATCGATCTACACAAATAAGTCGACCGTGTGTGAGACAAATCCTTGCAAATTATTTGATTTGAGCAGTTCATTGACGACAGTTCAATTTAAATCCGACTAGCTGCGCCCTGCGGTTTTCCCCGCATAAGTGTCGATCCCGTGGGAATATCGGGATAAAAACTATCCTATGTCCTTCCCCGGGACTCAAACTATCTTTATACCAAATTTCATCTAAATCGGTTCAGTGGTTTAGGCGTGAAAAGGTAACATACAGACAGACAGACCGACAGACAGAGTTACTTCCGAATTTATAATATTACTAGCTGCGCCCCGCGGTTTCACCCGCGTAAATGTCGATCCCGTGGGAATATCGGGATAAAAAGTAGCCTATGTCCTTTTCCGGGACTCAAACTATCTTTATACCAAATTTCATCTAAATCGGTTCAGCGGTTTGAGCGTGAAGAAGTAACAAACATATAAACACACACACTCACAAACTTTCGCCTTTATAATATTAGTGTGATAGTATATAGTATGGATAAATCGCTGTTGCAAGATGATAATAATTAACAATAATATGCTTACAGGGTATAAACATAAGGCACAAAGTGCGAGAGCTGATAGACTTCATTCAGGATGATGAGAAGCTGCGCGAAGAGCGGAAAAAAGCGAAGAAGAACAAGGACAAGTATATAGGTCAGGCTCAGTTACTCACTCTTATGTATTAACTAACTGGCTCGGAGCCGGACGGTTGCATTGAAACTTTCTATTCGACTACAGATCAGTGTTCTTCATTTCAAGACCATTCTTTTCGTAATGCTAAATAAGCTTTATGTCCAACGTTTGTTTCTATGTATTTAAAATTTGAAAGACAGAAAGCACTGCAGATAAATATGTCTTGAGTGCATTCTGTCTTTTATAGGATCGTTCATTGATCACGTGAGGCTCGAAAGGGGGGAGAGGGGGGATTCAGAAAAAATAACGAAATTAGGGGGAGTAGGTGTGTAGTGAGATATCACGTGTGTATTTTACGTTGAACGCGCGATTTCAAAATCGAAAATATTATTGCTCCTTGGTAAGAACTAAAATATTAATGTATAGTAGGTATGTGCTCTTCAGGCATGTCTTCGGACGCCGTCGTCATGGGCATGCGTGGTGGCGCGGGCGCCTGGGGAGAGTACAGCGACCGGAGCCACGGCAACTGGGGTAACTATACTTACTAAATGATTTTCTTAGAAATAATCAAATTTTATAGTAAAGGTTGTGAACTGTGAAGGAATTCGTCCAGGGAGTTACTACCACAATAACTATTTTTGTCGCCAAACAGCATTTCTGTGTTTCGCTTTGATATTACCCTATGGCACATAATTCCGATTTTGTCTCTGGGTAAAGTACCCTGGAACCTCTGATATTGCTGAAGTCCTGTGAAACGCCAATACAGATATAGATGGTACAATTTTTTTTACAATTAACACAAAATCTTCTTCTTGACACAGTCTATGTCCGTCGATAAGGGTTGTAGTTGCTTGAAATGCATTCTAATAAGTTTTGCTTTACTTTCCAGAGGAGCCAAAAGAGAGGAATGAAGAAGACGATTATGAGCGGGAAGATTCCGACGGAGACTACAGCCATGGACCGCCGCGAGAGCGGAGACCACAGAAGTAAGAGCTCAGGGATTTGTTAACTCTAACTCAAAGCATTTATTTCAATACACCATTTATAGGGATGGCCCATAGGAAAGGGCCCCGACACAAGCTGTAGGTTGAGGCCTCGTCTCTCATGTACTATGTTGTGAGTTGAATCTCAAATGTCTTTAAATGTTATTTATTTCTGCAATCGTAATTCCATCAAACTCGAATTTGTATTTGGCCACAAATATTAATACATTCTTATCCTTTTTTTCAGAGAAAATGTATACCGCGACTCAGAAGTAGTAAGCTCAAGTCCCCCACGCACGCGTTCGCTCGATGGCGAGCGAGTGGACCGAGCGGAGCGAGCCGACAGAGCGGAGCGAAGCGAGCGGAAAGCTCCGCAACCGTTCAGTATCAACCTCAAGAGTCCCGCCAAGCAGAAACCTAACACGCCTGTCAAGAAGATTGATCTTGGTTAGTTCTTATTGTTTATATGCAACACAATTTTTGAGGGATATAGATATTCCATAGTTAATCCAGATGTGTAATTGTTTGTTTCTAAGAAACGTTTATGAGCGCTATCATAATAAACTTTTTAGTAATTTCCGTTATTATTTCGTGTGGAGAAAATGGATGAATGGATGGTGTGGCTATGGTGTACATAATATAGAATATCCTATCTATCTAAAACATTTTTCAGGGTGTAAGAACAAAAATGGATGGAGCGCCAATGGAACTAGACAAATGACACTAGAAAACATTGATTCCCTATCAATTGTTGATTATTTGTTCATCTGTATGATAACTTTAATGTACTTTTTTATTTATGGTAGGTCTATAGGGCTCATAAACTGTTCTAAAACGTCGATAAATTTTCCTCATTGGCTATCACATTTCTTCCTTATGACAAACAAGACTTCTAGATTTTTGCAAGTATTAACCAAAACCTTCCTTCTTCCTCAGGTGCTGCTGCCACGTACGGCAAGTCCGCCTCATCATCAGTGGCAGCTGCAGTGCCGGCTGCACAGAGCCAGCAGTCGCAGGAGCTGCTGGACGACCTGTTCAAGACCTGTCCCGCGCCGCCCACTCCGCCCAGCCTCGCTACCGGCGGCACGATGCTGGATGACTTCGATCCAAGGTATGTAGCAAACTGTTGGATCATCAAATACGGTCTGCCACTAAAGAAGGCTCACAATCCTATGTTTCAGAATAGACTTGTGAATGAAAACTTGTTAAAAATCACTTCATTATCAGCATCATTTCAGCGGAAAGACGGAAAAAAACGAATCGTATCCTTGTTTGTTAAAAAATATTGAAATCTATTTTTTTGTGGTTCTTTCCCTATCTCGTGAATCACAAGTATAATTCATATGTAGGTACTATGTTTGATTTGAAGACAGTGACAGTGTTAACTTACCTAGCACCTTAAAATTCTAATCTTGAAACACTAAACTTTCAATTAGAGCGAAATCATGAACCACCAGAAAAAAAAGGTAGTAGTAAATATAAAATATATTAACATTATTATGATATTCAATTTCAGAGCCGAAGAGCCGCCCCTCCCGCGCAAAGTGTCCAACGAGTTCGGAGACTTCACCAACGCGTTCGGCCCCCCAGCGAACAACAACGATGGATTCGCTGATTTCTCTAGCGCGTTCACCGAGTCTACCAACAGTAGCAATAACATCAATAACCTGATGAGTTCGAGCAACACCCTGATGAGTTCGGGCAACAATTTGATGGGTGCAAGCAATAATTTGATGAGTACGGGAAATAATCTGATGAGTTCCGGAAATAGTTTGCTTAGTTCGAGCGCTAATATTGTTAATACGAGCAGCATGCCGGCGGCAGGTGAGTTTTCGTTTATTTAAATTTTAATGGTATATGTATTCTTAACATAGTTAATAAGAAAGACGTTTTTAGACGATTTCTTAATATTATAGTTACTTAGCAGTTTAAGTTATATTTAAATTACTTTTTAGCTAATAGGTTAGATTGTAATGTGAATAAAGTACCACCGACTGTGATACATTATAATAAAAATATGTGTTCTGTAGAATTCTTTTGTACTTGGTTGTTGGGAAGGCTCGCCCCTATTACATGGTACTTACACATAACAGGCGAAATGTGGGTGTATTATAGGTAAATTTTTGCCCAACTCTGGGGATGAACTGTCTGTGAATGGGAAACCACAGGGATAAAAATGCGACAATCCTATTTTACGGTGAGGCCATTTTGTAGGACGAGTATTGTTTACAAGTGCCGCCAACACCGATCTTCCAATATTGTTTTTACTGTTGATGGGAAATCATCAAATTTAACAATATGATAGTTCTTTCTTTACATATTATAAGTTACAAGTTTAATCTGACAAGCTCCGCTAATGAGACACAATTGATTTTCTATTGTTTCGTCGCCGATCGGCGACGCGCGCCGCTTGACCGGTTAAGTCGCTTTTCGTGTTTGTCTGTGAGCGGTTAGATCTTGTAAACAAGACAATAGATTTTGATGCACTTTTCACCACTGCGAAGCAGGGACGGTAGTTAGTACTTTCTAATATATTTCAGACTAATCACGCAGTACACTTGATCTTTGATTCGAATTGGGATGCCTATGATCCCGAATACATGATGACAACAAAGTGTAATAGGGTATTTGACTGCTATCAAAAATATACGTGAACTCGTAGTTTGTCGGCGCTGCACACGCGAGTGTTGCGGGCAGCTGCGGCGCCACTACGGGCATATCTTTCCACTATTTTTCCATACATTGATATAGTAAATTATGGTATTACACCTATTTTAATACAGTCCACTACTCTTCTTTTATTACAAAGATCGAACTTCGAATCGGTAGAAAAATGGAGAAGTTACATGATTTTGATATTATTATTCTATCCTTGTCTTTTAGTTACGTTATAGCGTTTCTGTGCTATTATGTTTCGCGAACATCTGACGGATGTAATAATAATAATAATCTTTATTACCATACACACAAAATTCATGATACACAAGAGCAGATGTACAAAATAACATGGTATATCTACATAAATCTACACAGATTATGTAACCCTGTCTCCTAAACTAAGTGTCCTGTATCTTAGGAGACAGTGTTAGGCATTCAAGGTGATCAGTCATGTAGGTATAGCAGCAGCCAAGGTGTTTAGCGCAAAGGTGGTGTGTGTCTCTGTCTAGCGTAGACTTTAAAACGCATACGACATCACCATTTTTTGAGATATTTAATATTTTCTGTGGCTTAATTACTTTCTCGGTTGAAAAAAAAATTGACAAAAAATACCCTATTGTCGCCTAAATATTGCAAACATCGATACTCACGACACCCTTACCTCTACAGCGGCGTCGTCCAACGTGGACCTGCTGAGCTCGCTGTCTGCGCCCGCGCCGGCCGCGCTCGTGGACGCGCTGACGTCACAGCTCGCCGCCACCACGCTGCAGCCCACACTCACGCCAGGTCAGTTGCCATCAATATACAGAGGGAAAAATATACGGAAATTATTTGCTTTAAATTCGGTAATACCAAAGGTTAGTCTTTGACCGTATGTTCTGTACCGCATCTCACGATTACACGACGTCAAAGCTTACGCTGTAAATACGAGACTATGTTTCAAGTTATACAGCCCTCGTTTGAATTAGTTTATATGTAGCCAACATAGAAAAATAAAAAAAGGTTTTCAAAACTTAATTCGTAGATCCATCGTTCGTTGACCCCGTGCAGTTGTAGTTACCTGAGATTACAACTTTAAACAAACTTTTTTATTTATCACTAGCTTCTGCCCGCGACTTCGTCTGCGTGAAATTTATTGTCCCCCCGACCCACTCCGTCGCATCGTATCGCCTGCCCGCGCTGTCACTTCGTTTTCGCTTAGCGTTATTTCTGACTCTTATTATTTTTGCTCGGCTCCTAAGAGACATAGCGTGATCTTAAATAGCATGTAACATGTAACCTTCCTCAAGAATTGGAATATCAAATGCAAAAAGAGTTTTTCATATCCGATGGGTAGTTCCAGAGCCTACAATCTCACAAGCTTTACCTGTTTTTTACAATATTAGTACCTATAGACTAGCTGACCCGACAGACGTCCTGTCCAAATTTCAATTATTCATACAAAAAAGGATGTTCAGTTTTTCTCGAATTTGAAAATTATCCGGGACACTTTTCCAAATTTTCTTTTCATAAAAACCTAACTCGGACTATTACGAACATTTAAAACTGAACCGAAAATTAGCTAAATTGGTTCAACCGTTCTCAAGTGATGCGCTTACCAACGAACAGCATGTTTATTGATATAGGTAATTTGATATCAATACCCATCCCCTCTGTGAAGTTTCACCAATTATTTAAAATTGAAGGTAAATTTGAAGTAGTTGATGGGTAGCACTTGGAACATAGTCTGATGACTCTGATGTCCGCTAAGCGTAGCGTCTGCACCGTAAGCATTGACGTCCATTACTTCTCGACCGAGAAACTTTTCACATAATCGAGAAAACTTTTGAGTCAAGATAATTAAACTAGAAAATAAATAAATCTTTTATAAACACGGTGGAAGGAACATCGTAAAACTTTGAAGTACCATGAATTCAGTACATAATTCTTGAGTTCGACACCCACAAGGGTAAAAGTATTAGACAATTAAAGAAATTGCAGTTACCTTCAAAAGTGCAATACCTACACGATAAAAATGTATGGAGCAGATGTTTTTTTTAAACCAGCCTGAAATTTCAACGCTAGATCATGAACTGAATCCATGGTTAAAGTCTTTGTTACCATGTGGTAAAAAAGACTTACAGTTCGACACAAGTTAGATGTAGCATCGGCAAAATTCGTAAAACCGATCACATCCGAACTAAGTGCGCCTTCAAAATTACGAACTAAAAATTTTGCCGATGCTACATCTAAGTTGTGTCGAACTGTACCATGGATTCAGTAGGGACATCCCTTGTCCCTTCCACCGTGTATAAACTATTAACTATGATAAGATCCTTTTGATATTATTACTATAGTTTTCGACTTCTAAAACGTTTGGTCACTTCAATGCATCTGTCTCTTTCAGACGAATGTTTTTAATTTGATGTATGACTGTTGTGTGTTGTAAGTTAGTAGAATTTGTTTTTTTTATTTCCTTTGTGTGTGTATATGTAATGATATTATTTATTTGAAAAAATCAATGATAGTTATTTATGCAATAAAATTAAACAAAGTCCAACGTTTGTCACTGATTATTTCAATAATTTTTACTCGTGTTTTTCCGCTTATAGAATATTATTTATCGATTGAACCCGGAGCAATAAAATATCAATTGAACGCGCGAATTTCAATTGAAGATTCATTACATGGCCTTTTATCATGATTGTATAGAATCTTTGAACTGTTAACCGGTATAAAAAACTACGTAATCGCGTTTTTTTTTTTTCGTTATTCTTTTTACAACAGTGCATGTGAAAATAAAAGATGTACCCAACAGTTTTGGACACTTTCAGGATTTTTTTATTTGCAGGCGAATCGAACCCGGCGTTGCAGCAGGCCTTGAAACTCGCCATTCATCGCTTAGTCTACAAACAGACCATTCAGACTGAAAACGACCTGAAGTACGCTGAAAACTCCCTGAGAGAAGTTATATTGTTTCTGCCTGGACCAATCACCGTGCAGAAGCTGAGTAAGATTGAAGATGTTGTACTTGCGCCGGATGTTCTGGACACCTATACAGAGGTTCTCACTACCATCGTAAGGATGTTACTCCCTCAGTGGCCAGTCTGCAGATATGAAATACTCAGCCTGTTCATCGTGGAAGAAAGTTTTGAAGTTAGTTATGAAATATTGTCCAGTCTGTGCGGGTTCTTGAAGACTGAAAGGGAGGTTGGGACGTTAAAAGCGTTGTCAGAAATACTTATGGCGTATATTAAAAGTGATATGATATTTACAGCGATAGTAGATTGTAGTCGCCCAAATTACCAACCAAATGAAATATACAAACAAGAGAACGCGTGGGAGAATTATGTTCAACTGCTGGCAACACTGCCGCAAAGGGTTGCCAATAGACTAGAAACTGATACCCCGAAAGGGTTTTCTCACGAAAATTATTCTTACTATTTAATCTTTCACGTTATTCGGGTGATAGATTACATGTCTGACAGCAGTTTTTATCAAGGCACACAGTACAATATAAAATGTCTGTCCCACTTACTGTCAAAGATTATTACGAATTATTATATGAGTGGGGAATCCCCTGTAATAGCCAGTTTCGTTGACATTCTCTCAGGCTGGACGGAAACCTCTGAACCAAGTAGATATGTCAAACGCAGGCTCATACAAACATTACTAAGGCACTTATCCCGGCAAGCTATAGAATATCTCTGCGTTATTCTTCTGAAAAGATGCCCAATACATTACAAAGCTGATCAACAAATAATATATAATGTCATTGGAGATAATTTCGATACAAACAATGATTGGAAAGAAATACTGAGCTACAAAATCCCATTTTATGTAAAACCTAAAGATTTTAAAGACA
The DNA here is from genome assembly GCA_947508005.1 of Amphipoea lucens. Classification (NCBI taxonomy): domain Eukaryota; kingdom Metazoa; phylum Arthropoda; class Insecta; order Lepidoptera; family Noctuidae; genus Amphipoea; species Amphipoea lucens. The sequence goes on along the minus strand of OX382377.1, from coordinate 18,525,176 downwards.
CAACTATACAGGAGAATCTATTGTATTATCTTTCCTATACAAAGAATTCTGAAGGAAATATGAGCGATTTGATCTTAAGATTAGCAACCGTTTGGGCTGATGTCAGACTTGCCAACACTTCTAACCTGATGGAACATATCTATATATCTCAGTTGCTTATTCTAGCTGTCAGGTATAGAGTCACCATGTCTTTGTGGAGTAAATCAGTTTGGAAGACGAATGAGCTTAAAACTATACTGCTAAGAGGAATGGGGAAGCATTTAGACGTACTGTCCCAAGAGTTCCGATGCGTTGGAACTGCCACCATTGAAATCATACTCAAAGTAATGTCCGAATTAGAATCCGATAGAGTCGAATTAAAATTTCAATACGATGACATGGGAGACATTTGCAGACAAATATACCGGAATCTAAAAGACCTCTCACTCAGATGTCTTATAGACCATAGACGGAAAGGTCCCGAGAAGTACGTTCCAAGAGCTTTGAATCTGAAACGGACTTTAGATACTATTGCTCGCAAATTCGCCGATGACGAAAATTCTAGGGTGCATAACACTATAGTCAGTTGCGCTGTCAAAGGGCCTGAACAAACTAAGGAAATAGTAAAAACTATCATATCTGTCAAGCTAGACGCATTAGATGGCAAGCAAGAAGATTTAGACTCGGACGATGACCTAGTACCTTATGATATGAGTAACGATGTACCAGCAAGTGCTAAGAAACATCCTAAGTACCTTCGAGATCTGATAGAATTAATAGTTGATGCGTCCGACGTAGAACTATTCGAAGGAAGTTTACAAGTAGCTGAACAATTAGTTAACAAACAGTTAAGGGATGAAGACGCGAAAGTAGCCACAGAACTATTAGACCTATTCGTACACCTCGAGGCTAAATACCAAATAGAAAATTTCGATTCAATAAAGTTCAAAACGTGTGTCGCGGTCGTTTGCGAAAGACCTGAAGTGGCGGCCGAACATTTATGTAAAGAGATACATACGGATATGGGGCGGTACTCCATCGCCACGAAGATGTTCATGTTAGATGTGTTGTCTGAAGCTGTGAATCGAATAGCAGATGTATACTCAAAGAAGAAAAATCTAGAACCAAAAACCGAGATAATATGTGAGCCTCAAAAAAATGTACCGGCAGAGGAAATAATAAGGCGGCGACTGATTAACAAAACGAGATATTTCCATACAATGCAGCCTCATCCCTTTTCGAAAGCAAAGAAAAATCGATTCGCAAGTGTCGCAGATCATTTCTTCTACCCTTTACTTGGTGGTTTCGGGCACAAACAGCTTACCTTAAGCCACCACAATTTAAAACAGGATATAGACAATATTCTACTGCTAAAATATTTGTCTGTGGTCGGTAATGTGGTGTTAGCATCGAAAAACTGCCCGAAAGTGTCGGTCTACTGTTGGGAAGTCGTCAGGATTGTGCTATACATGAGATATACTCCCGATCCGAAGATACAGACGGCTGTGTTATCTTTACTAGCTTCCATAGTGATCGCTTTGCCCGCTAGTATTCTAAAACAGGAATTTTTCGATGTTATGATGGAGCTAAGGTCTTGGCTTATAGATTGTTTGAACAATATAGACCTGACGATGCGACTTGGCGGGCCCAAGTCTGAAGCAGCCATATTCGCTGGACAAGTGCTCGGATTAATGGAGAAAAGTTTGGCGGAAACTGAATAATACCAAAGTATTATTAAAACGTCGGTGTCCTAGTTACTTAAGTGTAGTGATTAGCTTTTTGAATGTAAGTGGTAGTCGGCAAAGCCATGAGATTCCATGTAACTGTTAGTTTTAAGTATTGATGCTATTACAGCATATTGTAGTAATTCCTAATTATCTATGTGTCTGTATATACCCACCGTCAATAAAATAATTACTTGTCAATTTGTCGTAGTTTTATTTAGTCATAACGCGTTTTCTTTACTTAAATAATCGTATATGAGAAGTAGACCTCCGCTATTTGTCTCTCGCTCACACACTATGTGCGAGCGAGAGACAAATGAATGAAACAAAATTATTTTAAACCGCGCCTTTAATGTCATTATTTATTTAATTAAAGACATTTACGGTACACGATTGCGTTAGTTTAGTTAAAATATTTTTTTACTAAGTAGATATTGTTAACCCTTTGAACGCCAACGACGATTACAAGCGACAAACGTAATCGGCCGCTATTTGTAGGTATTTAATAGTAAATAAATGGCTCGGCGCAAAGAGCATACTTCCAATGAGCTGCGCTTGGCGTTTAAAGGGTTAATAAGCCACGCTCTCGCTTACTGTACCTAACATTAACACTTTCCTTATAAACAGCAGAAGAAATACCCATAGTTATAATCCAATAATCCACACAGGTATCCAACCAACACCCGTCGGTCTCATGCAACCGATCGCGCCAAACAACCAGCAGCAGCAACCGACAGCAACCAACGCTAAACCGACCACCAAGCTCGGGGCAACCTGGGCAGACACCACCGGGGCTATCAACATCGACGTAGACAACCTCCTAGCCCCCAGGTCCCCTAAGGCCGGCCCTGCGCCTTCTATGAACCAGCTAACATCTAGCCCGAATAGCCCCGCGCATGTACCCCAACAACTCCCCATGATGACCCCACAAATGCCCATGGGGGGTTTTATGATGCAAAATAATATCATGAACAATAACTTCATCAATCCAACCGGACAGAACAACAATATGATGCGACCCGCGCCCGCGTTCGCGAACCAGAACTCGTTCCTCCAATGATATTGGTTACTGGCAGATTTATGCCAGAATGGTTGAGTTAGATTTAGATACGGATTGGAGCAATGGTAGAGAGAGATATGATATATATATTTTTTCTATTATTTCATTAGTTTTTAACTGAATTGTGTCCCGCTCAGTGTTGAGATTATGTGAATTATGTCCTTTATATTGATATCTTGCGTGCGTTTTCGTACTAAACACTAGTTGATACTATATAATTTTGATTAAAATATCCTGTTAATTTTGCATGTGTATAGGCTTTTTTCCAATAAATGCCTTTCCCTAAAGTTCCTCTAATTTATTCGTAGATTAATATCAAAATATTTAATCTGACAATAAAATACCGAATTTGCGCAACGAGGTAGCAAAAATATCATAGAATACCGCTCTTGCGCAAATAGAGATGTACCATTGCTCCAAAAACAAAAGTACCTATTGAAGTGGGTTTCGGAAATTAGTTCTAAAAGTGAAATAAAAACAATTTTTATACGAATTTGATATTATAATGAATTAGGCGCGGCCCACGCATGTACATACGTACATATCAAAACTATATCGCCTGATATTATTTGTGTTGTTTCGCTCTAGTGGCTGAATGATGCGAGCGAGACTTGTCATATATTTGCAAAGTATCTTTATTTATGTTTGAAAACTACTTAAAATCTACTGTTTTCCTAAACCAGTTATGCTTAAGGGGTGTGGCCGACATAACTTGGAGGTTCACAAAGAAATATACATGTTGTGTAACTTAAAATCCTTGTAAAAATTTACTTCTCTTAGAGAGTCGCTGTTATATAAAATGTGGCAAGTATTTTTAAGGGACTGCATATCGTAAAAGTATTCATAATGCGGTCTGTAACATGTAACCTTCATGTAGGTCGAAAGATTGAGTCACTGTCTTCAAACCTCTCGCTAATTCTTCAATATAATAAAATGTTTTCTTTACAAAACATTGGGTCTACGGGTGACAAACATGAACGCAATAAAAATTATAACTTGACATAGTTTATCGAAAATCTTCTACAATTACTTTTGTTGATATGTTTTACTATATAAAAGTAAAGTTTGTTTTTATCAATATTCACATAAAACTGTTTCACTATGCTACGTTATCTTGGGCTTGTGAAATTTTGGGTTGTCCTCTTAAATGTAATCTTAAATGCTCACTTTACATTCCTTCCATTTATTTCTACTTGTTAAGTTACTAAAATTATAGATTTCTTTACAAAGTTATATTAATTTATTTTCGCTTACAAAGTTCCCATTTTAGCTTCTTACATCACACAATTTTTATAATATTAAAAAAACCATTACAGAATAAATAAACTGCCGTTTTAAAGGAATTATCTGACAAATAAGGCTCAGTTTAAATTAGCTAAGTATTCCGCTCACTGATTATAAATAGATAGACAACAGATTTATCACAATATATTTGTAAATCTATTGCTCGAAACGAGGCAGCCTCGGAGATAGCAATTTTTACGACTCGAGTCACATTGAAAACTTAAGCAGATGCACTGTTAACCCCTCAAACGTCAAGTGTACATAAGAGAAAGTGCTCGAAACGTCAACAGTACACCAAGTGTACACAACAGTGTCATTGTACTTCACTGCACCCATTCAACTACTCCGACGCGTGCGGTGTTTCGACAGGTAGGCGGGCAAACGTGTGAGAGGTTAAATAGCAAGTTTAATTGAAAGCCGTCTTACGAAATGTGTGTATGTGGATCCCATCTAGTAGCATCGAAAGTGTCATAGACTTTCGATCACCACCTTAGTACACATTGTCGACTTACCACCTAAATACACATTGTAGAATGCAAATAAAGTATTGAGTATCAATAAAAAAGTCTATCGACACTTCGATCCTACGTGAAAAAAATTTAATCGAGAAAGATAATAAATTATTCTTCGTATTGAAGTAAGAGGCTGTCTCGAATCGGGCAATAGTAATATCACGAGGCATTAACAAATTGTAAAGACTTTATCGTTCTGAAACTGATCAACGACAAATTAAGATGAAATAAACAATCTACAGACGATAAAGTTCTATAGGATCAACGATTTGGTCACGAAGTCAGGTTGTAGTGTGAACTAGTGTATAACCGAGGTCATAGAGTATTTTTTATACCCGCTTGAAGTAGCTGATGTGTAGTGTCAAACCCTTAGTGTTACAGTTTTTGATGTAAGTGTTACAATAATTAATAATATATTGTATTATAGTAATGTATGTACGTACTGTCTTGTTGTGTTTGCTCAGAATGTAACAAAAAAAAAGGAGAAAGTATTATTGCCCATACTTTACATAAAATGAGCTTAAAATACAAATTAGGGGAGTCTTTTGGTAAATGAATGAGCTCAACCTTTTCGACTATTTAATGTAGATCTTTTAAAAGAAATCGACTGTGGAGGTGGTCTGCATTTCTTTGATTTTTATTGGTACCGTGTCAAAATCATGTTAAAACGAATGTTACATTTCGAGCAAAACTAAATTGTACGTAAATAAAAGAGAGTTTGGATACGGAATGAATTTGTATACTGGTAGGATTATCAAGTATATATTCTTCATTATTATTATTGTACTTAAAACTATTATTTTGTATGTAATAATTGAAATTTTAGCTTTATTTCATAGCACTGATCTATCTATGCATTTAATTCATTCCGTTTTTATATTACAAGCGTTGTGTTTGGCAGCTTAATATTATAATTGCTGTTTCTAATAGTAGACTTTTATTCCAAAATGGTAGCTTTATGGTATTTTACTACCAAGTTATGTACATTTTCTACCATTCAGCGCAAAATATCACAATTAAGCAGTCGGCTAATTTAAACAGAACGTATTTAAATATAATTTATTTTTAACCACCATTTTTTTTATAATGCGTCTTAGCGAAAAATAATCAATAATTGGGACCAAAGTATCAAAAATTATTTTCACTGGACTGTAGTGGCGGGCGCATTATAATTATCCGATTGATATCACTTCCAGTTGGATTTAGTCTCATGATTTCTCTATAACAGTTAAGTTTTGGCATTCTTAAAGACTACAACAAACAGCACGGTTGTGGAGAGCTTCTATGTAAAACCGATAATACCAATGTAGTCAAAATGTTGTTTAGTCTATAGGAATCACGAACTTACTGTTTCCATGCCCATCAAGAGCATATCTATAGTTAAAGATTGAGACTAAGTCAAACCGATTTTTATGAATTTAGAGTGCTTCTGTAATTATGGTGCGTAGTTTTATTTTGAAATTCAATTGTTTTGGTATTTCTATACGATCATTGTATTATAGTTGCATCCTACATATAGGCTGGGTCATCACAGATTAAAGAAATGTTTTAAAAATATCCGCCGAAGTATTAACATCTAAGATGATTGCGTATTTTTAACCGACTTCAAAAAAGGAGGTTCTTATTGATTCTCTTGTTTGACCAATAGTAGTTTTAATCACCGTTAAAACTATTTCATGAAACTATTGGAATATATACACAAATTAATTAATTCACGCAATGTTGCTGTCGGTAATCCTCATTTGTTGAAAAATAATTTGTGATGAGTTCAGTCTGTAATTTGGGATGTATGTAAATATAATTATTCCCTAATTTTCGTAGTTCTTCCATTGGTTTCATCATAATGGAGATTTATGAAGCAATAATTATAGTTTAAATCATTTGTTCGTAGTTAATCGATAGAAACGAATTTTATTAGTTTATAATATTATATTAATTTAGAATGTTTATCTTAAATATATAATTATGTGTTGAGTGTCATTACTACGATTATTCGCACAATTATTATGATTAATTAAATATTTTATTTTTGTGTAATAATACGTTTATTATTGTGAAATTTATTTTATTTTAATAATAACCCCACCTGGGTGTATCGCCGGCGGGCATCATCAACAATTGTAATAAATAGCCCATTATTATTAATTATTATGTAATTTGTAATATTTTGTTCAACTGTATGTTGATTACGGCGCGTGGCGAATGTTTCGACATGGTTTAGAATCAAGGAAGAATTGTCTATGTTGATGAAATGTATTGAATAAAACATAATTATTAATTTGTTTGTTTTATATTCCAATACAACACTACTACAGTAGCCAACGTCATATCTGCTGCAATCCAGAAATGATAAATAGCCAGAACAAGCTCAATCTTGGATAGGTTAGATAGAACTAGGAATTGCTTTGTCGAATTTTGAAGAAAAGCAGTATACAAGGGCGAGCGAAGCGAGCCTGAAAATTTAGCACCCTTTTTTTCTTTTGACAATTATACAGAAAGAGAATTTACTTTGTCGATTTATGACGAAAAGCAACTCGTTTTACAGTAGTTTTGGAATCTGGCCTTTCAAACCTTACGTACTATCGCGGACACTGCCGCCTGACCACCACTAAGTTCATTTTTGCTTGCACTCAAAAAATAGAAGCGCTCTAGTAAGCGCGCCAAGGCAAATAGTTCGTCCGTAAAATTTACTAAAAGGTGTAGGTACACGTGATGCGTCTCTAAGCTGCGCAGTACAGGTTGCAACTAATAAATTGCGTTATCTCTTGTTAGGCGAAAAAAATTTTAAGTGATCAGGCAGAAAAGACCTCGATGGTACGAGTGGGGTGCCCATATTCCCTAGTTCGCTTCGCTCGCTCTTGCATCCTAGATTCTATATTTTTAGCAGGTTATTAGAAGTAAAAACTTCATTAGGCGCGTTAGGCGATTTTTCATGTACGTTTGCCTGGCTAGGCCCCCCGGAATTTGCGATTTAGGTATACACCAATGCAATGTACTCGCCTCTAGGAGTATATGTACCGCTTTCTTTTTCAATGTACCTCTGTACTTTTGAAGAAATATGCAAAAAAAGGGGGCCGTGCCAGCCAAACGTTTTCAGCACGGCCCTCGTGTAACTTGAAAAATATATAGCGTATTAAAAAGTTTCATAAACTCAAGGAATGTACTTTACTAACACGTTCTATGTACCGTAACAGATATTGTGAATTCGTAATAACAAATAATATATAGACGTGGATAGGGGGCCGTGCTGAAAAAAAAAGAAATGAGAAAATATCTGAAAAAGACAAAACAACCTTAGCCAAAAACTATATAAAAGTAATTCATGTTTGGCAAGTAACATATGTACCGCATTGGTTTCTCATACAACTTGCTAAATTCAAAAAATAAACCAATTTTAGTTTATTCAGCACGGCCCTCTATAGTTGCCTATATCTTTTTAAATATGACATGTGTGTTTACAAAATTCGACTTCCTGAATTATGTATAGGAGTACATTCGTTCCAAATAAATTGCGATTATGGTGTATTAGTATTTTAAAAGATAAATTGGATCAAAAATATCCTAACATGCAACTGATGGGGTGACCATGGTTCCATAAATTAGGTTGATTTATTCTATACCTATATTAATGAAATTATGTGACTACATTGAAATAAACATTCTTTTTTTACAATTTGTTTTTTTTTCTTCAAAATTAATATTAGCTATGACATCTTTTAAGGGAATTAAATCAGTTAAAACTTGTTGTGTGCGGTCGCTATTAATTCACTAGGTAAGGTTCAATCAATGTGATTTGTTGGAAACGTATCTGTAATTTTTTAAGCCTTTTAAGCTCTGTAGTCAAAGTGAAAGCATTTATTTCAAATAGGCACATAAAACGCACTTTTGAATGTCAAAAATTACCTTAAAATAGAATTGATTCTAGTCGCCCCTTCCAAAAGGTAGTTTTCGTGTGGAGAAGAATGGGCAAGAAACTCCACCGTTACTCTTTTAAAATGTTTTAGGTACCTACAATATTTTGCATGGGTACATTAATTATATAAGGTGTAAAAAAATTAACCTTAAAAACTTTAAGAGGTGCTTTAGACCATCGAACTGAACAACTTTCACTATGGGACCAACTACGAAATCACGAAAAAAAAATCAGCTGTTTTATACAAAAGTTCAATACCTACTCGGCCAAAATGTATGAAACAGCTCATTTTTTTTTCGTGATTTCAGAGTTGGTCCCATAGTGAAAGTTGTTCAGTTAGATGGTCTAAAGCACCTCTTAAAGTTTTTAAGGTTAATTTTTTTACATCTTAAATAATAATATGTGAGGACAATGCACCTAAAATAAAATTACTATACCACAATAGGTAAAAGAATTGTAGTGTTTGTGACACATAGTTTTTCTGCGATTATTCCATAGGGAGCGTTCAAGTATTACGTAACGCAATTTTTGAAGATTTTTGACCCCCCCTCCCCCCACTGTAACGCTCCGTAACGTTTTTCTGTACCCCCCCACCCCCCTCTCTAAAGGTTACGTAACACTCAAGTCATCATTTTTACCCTGAAGTCGCAAAAAGTTGTTATAGTTTTTATCCTTCGTATAGTTTTAATTGCCTTATAATAAAACAAGAGATTTTTAATTCGCAACACCTGCGTATTTTGTTTATTTTTTTATAAACGAAAAGGTTTACCAACATGCGAGAACAAATTAAAAATGGCGACCAGACTAATACAATCGAGAGATTCCCCGTAAAACGTAAACGAAAAGGGTTGCCAATTTGGGAGTTTTATTTCCCTATTTTTTTATATAAAAAAAGAAATAATGTTACGTAACGTGTTGTAAGAAGGACCCCCTCCCGCCCGTGTAACGCATCGTAACGTTTTACGAGACCCCCCCGCCCCCCCAAATTGCGTTACGTAATACTTGAACGCTCCCATAGGTAAACGTAACTAATCTGTGAAATGTACCGAAACTGTAATTTTATTGTAAATAAATATACATCAATCCGTGTGATTTATTGGAAATATATATGTGATTTTTTTTAAGCCTTTTGTGCTATTTAGTCTTAACGACACTTGTTGTTTTGTTCGATTTGCGACCTACTACTTACTACTATTATAGTTATCGTTAATAGTTAATACAGATTACGATATTTTTGATTTTTTTATTTTATTAAAGATTTACTCAGAAGTTTTTACACTAGGGCCATGGGGTCCGAGTGCCCACTTGGTATTTCGGGATATCGCCAAGCGGTTAGTCGACTCTTCACGTGACCAGAGGGCTGGCCTATTTCTTGGCCAAAGAATTAGCATTGCCATACAACGTGGCAATGCTGCCAGCCTTTTGGGCACTGTTCCTGTTGACAGCGATGCGGATGAATTCTTCGATGCCCTATAATGATTGTGTATTTTTTCATATAATTGTACATATTATTATAGTTTATATTTTAGCTTATATTATGTAAATATTTAATTTTTGAAGTTTTTTATCCATTCTCACGGGGAATCATGGTCACCCCATCAGTTGCATGTTAGGATATTTTTGATCCAATTTATCTTTTAAAATACTAATACACCATAATCGCAATTTATTTGGAACGAATGTACTCCTATCCATAATTCAGGAAGTCGAATTTTGTAAACAAACATGTCATATTTAAAAAGATATAGGCAACTATAGAGTGCCGTGCTGAATAAACTAAAATTGGTTTATTTTTTGAATTTAGCTAGTTGTATGAGAAACCAATGCGGTACATATGTTACTTGCCAAACATGAATTACTTTTATATAGTTTTTGGCTAAGGTTGTTTTGTCTTTTTTAGATATTTTCTCATTTCTTTTTTTTTCAGCACGGCCCCCTATCCACGTCTATATATTATTTGTTATTACGAATTCACAATATCTGTTACGGTACATAGAACGTGTTAATAAAGTACATTCCTTGAGTTTATGAAACTTTTTAATACGCTATACATTTTTCAAGTTACACGAGGGCCGTGCTGAAAACGTTTGGCTGGCACGGCCCCCTTTTTTTGCATATTTCTTCAAAAGTACAGAGGTACATTGAAAAAGAAAGCGGTACATATACTCCTAGAGGCGAGTACATTGCATTGGTGTATACCTAAATCGCAAATTCCGGGGGGCCTGGCCAGGCAAACGTACATGATTTTTCGTAGGGGAAAATCTTATGGGTTTTTATATTTTAAATGATTTGTTTTTTAAATAAAAATATTTAAAAACGTAATTTATAAGTACCTATTTAAATGAAATAAAGGAGATAATAATGGCTGCAGGGAGGTGTAACAAGTATGGCGTAGCCGGCAGTACCTACTCAGCAGGTAAGGTGCCGTGTTTTAACACTGATGTCGAGGCTGACAATAAAACATGTTAATAAAATTATGAGCAGTATTTCACTCCGATGTTCTAGCAAATGTAAATCCTTAAAACCAATTATACAGGTGAAATTTAATAGGTGCGCTAAAAAGAATATCTAATTCAACGTGTAATAAAGTAAATCATACGTGACGTAGGCGAGCGATTTGGCAACGGCGTCGCGCGCCGGTTTTTTTGTAGGAACGGTCATAATTAGGTAAATACCGCTAGTTCAACGCGTTGCCAATCTGCTTCATATTGTGAACTCTGCGATGAATACCTAGATTGCTTTTCGGGCGCGTGCAAAAATTGATTCTTATCATATTCATATCGATAATTAAAAAAAAAAAAATGGGTACACGATAATTTGTGTCTACTTGAAGGTAAACAAATGACAATATATAATGATTATGTAACAGTTACTGCACCTCCTATTTCGATTTATGCATGTTTTTAATTTCATACTGTGTAATACGGAAGTAGAAGTTGTAAATTCTCGGCTCACACGGTGACGTGCAATAAGCATATTGGGTATTGGAAAATCAAACAAAAACATGATTAAAGCCATTAAATTTTATTCGTGAAAAATTGAGCGCATTTGAACTAAGCCTAAACAAAAATATACTTAAAATTAACTATGTACGCTAAAATTAATACAATTAATTAAACATTTACTTAATTTCAGTTGTAATTCATTGACGCGACATCACTACTGAACTCGGAAAATAAATACTTTATGTTCATTGAGATTTAAAAAATATTCGATATTATTCAGTCTTATTAATAATTAAAATTAAAAAAATGGAATTTAAATAAAATCAAATGGAATGACACATCAATCATTACCGTTAATTACAATAATTATTAATCATTATTAAAAACATAATACCATGACAATAATTAATAAACTGCACCACCATAATTATTTTAAATTAGATGCCATAGATAAATTGAGTAATTAGATAATCAATTTATTATTTGTAATACTGTTAATTGAGAGAACGCCTCATAATTATCATAGCATTTATAATTATTAATTCTATACAAGTCAATCAATAGCTTATGGTGCAGCTTTAATTTAAAATACAAAATCAGATCAAAATTATTCAATTACTATACCTCTATTTTTTAATAATAATTAAAATAAAACTAGTCTGGATGGAATTGTAAGACATAATAAAACATATTTGGAGAAATAATTGAACGGACATAAAATGGCAGTGAAATCATTCCGAGATTATCTAAAGCGCTCAGAATTTGTGAGTAAAAATTCTTATCCCTTTGACTTATTTATCATATATCTATTTATTCACTGGTCGATTGTTTCTGCACTCATTATTCCTATTTATATTATTGAGAATATTTTATAGAAAATATCAGAGGAAGAATATGTCAATATCATTCCGATAATAGTTTCCTTACAAAAAATCTGAGTGAAGAGTTATACCAATAAATAAGTGAAAGAGACATAATATAATTGTTTATTCTATCTAAATCGCAGTGTGGTGCGCGGTACACGTACGTAAAGTACCAAGCTACCATCAATAACAACCGTTCAGCACAAACCTTGCAATTCTATACTGATATAATTATAATTCATTTTCTACAAAATTTTAACAAATTCATCGTATTTTATCACTGGTACTTTTAATACAACTGTTGACTTTTTAAGTGTCATCTACAATACAGATATCATTCTGATAGGAACTGACAATGATCACAACCGATATTTTTGGCGGTATCCAATATTTTGTTTTAGTTGGAGATCCTAAACAAATAAAATCCAGTGATCTCCACTAGTACCACTCTGATAATGATACTAAGAATGATTTTATTTTCAGTTAAATTCTAATTAATTTTATCGGAGATTTATATTACCACTATCGAAAAGTTGTTAAAATTCTGTAGAAGGTAACCAATGTTTCGCAACAAAGCGAATAGTAATAATACTAAAATTACAGATTATTGCGTTAACACGAATAGCTGGATACATCAATAATTTTAGCTTTATTACAAGTCTTTATTATTGTCAGTCCGACAACACGCTTTCTTTACAGGAAACTTGACACAAGTTGAAAGTTTATAAAAAAAAAACAATACAAAAATAAATTAAATAAGACATGTCATGTCAAAAAAATACTCATTTCGAGACGGTTCATAATCATTTCCATTTTATTATACGAAAACCTAATAAAATAGATTAAAAAATACTGCGTATTGGGTGAAAAATCTAACTTAACTTACACTAAAGATCAGTTTCAACTTGTATCAAAAATACAACTTTATTCTTTCGTTCTTTCCTTCATTTCTAGATAAAACTAGCATCTAGCATTATCCTACGGTGTAGTTAAAACAGTGCAGATTCAAATAGTTGCAATGAGCAATAAGACAGCGTTGTAAACCAAGTGTTTAAGGCACTTTGACTGTAATTCTATTTAAAACTATGGTCGAATTTTAACATAGGGTCCCGTAAGCAAAATATTATTATTATATTTAATCAGTATTAAAGGCATGAGTCGTATTGTCATGAGAAATGCAAGATTTTGTTTTGTTTTTAATGTTAATCAAAACTATAATTAATGTGGTTACGAGACCCTTTGAGATTTTTTGTGTTTACAGAACATAAGTTAAATAAAGATTAAAAAATCGACCAAACAACATTCAAGAAATTACGCTAAACGCATAAGTATGGCGAAGGGGTATCAAACCCCTAAATACGTAGTCTTCATACACAATCACATCAGGTCGATTTAATTATTAAAATAATAATTTAACTGGATTAAAATCACTTTAAATTATAACTAAATTAAATCACATAGTAAATTAAAATTGAAATTTTCGTAGTTCACTGAGAATCGTTAAAATTAATAGTAAATCATTAACATTTAGGATCTTTTTGTTGTTGTTATTTTGTGCTCTTAATACGAGTTTGTCGATAGATGGCGCTAGTGTGATATGAGCGTTGCAACAATTAGTCATTTATATTTGATTATTATTAAATTTGCCAAGTCAAACAAAACGAAAAATATGTTTTTAATTAAAGATTTTTAAGCATTAAAAGCATAATTACAAATCACGCCAATTTTATTATAATTTGGAATATAAAATCACAGCACTAATTATTTTGATTTAGGGAATATTTAGAAAACCAAACTGAATCATAAAAATACAACGAAACTTATTGTAACATCACTTAATCTTTTGATAAGGCTTTTCCCAACTATTTTATTCATACATAAATTACGGAATACAAAACATCTAACGATGCAAAAGCCCATAAATTCATGACAAAATTGCTCATATAACCACCAACTAAACTCCATATACCATTAGCGCCACCTACCGTCATTCCCGCTCACCTCTCACTTCACGCGTGACTTCGGCCGCGATCACACGTCTTCCTTGAGCGCGTACATCACGCTCGTGTCGAATGTAGCAGCGACCGTGTAGTTCTTTGTGAGGAGGTAGTTAGTTGTCTTGTTGCGAGTTGTGTCGTTGTTGAACTGTACTTCAATCATCTGTGAAGATTATAGAATGATTAGTTAAAAATAATCCATAAAAGTAATTCTCAAACTAAGCTGATTGGGGGATGGACGTTAAAAAGCAGCAAAGGTTTATTACTATTTAGCCAAGCCCCGCTGCAGAGTGGACATGGTGTGACGAGCTGGACTCTTATCTAAAGGCCTGTCTTCAGAATACAGTAGACACTGTAGACAGAGACAAGTGGAAGGATCCTTCCCATCTCTTTATAGGGTTAGACCAATTTTTTTTAGCAAGAATGATATATTGAGTATATAAAAATAAAAAGACAGGGATAAATAATAAAATAGTCGATTAGGAATGGAATCGTGGGGATTACAACTTAGGAGTTGTTATATTATGTGGGCGTCCACACGGTGTTAACTGTACGATATCTTCCAGTATACTGTTGCAATTACAAGGCAAAGTCCCACTTTTCACACAGTTAAAACCAAATATTGTTTGCTGCGTGATCCCAACTTTAAACAGTACAAAATATAGTTAAATTTAACGCCCTGTGAACATAGGCTATGTCTGATTCATGAAGCCTGATAATTTTAAATGTTCGTTTAATATTTTTTCTATAGCTACTCCATTCTCACCTGCAAATGCAGCCTCTCATCTTCAAACGGCAGATGCGTGAGCGCAGGGAGTGCGTTGTTTCCTCCCAACACCACATAATCTGCACGCGTCGCATCAGCCGCTAACAGTACGGTGAGGAGGGGTAGACAGAGGACTCGGGAACTGAACACGCTCTCTTGACTCTCTGTTTCTTGGTAGGTTACCTGCGGACATTACATAACATCACGTTTGTATTCTTTATAAAAGAGTAGGTAATTCAACAGTTTCGGTCTTATTACCAAGCGAATCCAAGCTTAAACATTTCAGTTAGTTTTTGTATTTTGAACCTTAGTGCTCATACACACGAGCGACACGCGTCGACGACAGAGGCAACTGGAGCCTACGACACCCGTCGACGCGTCGCTCGTGTGTATGCACACTTATTTCCGACTTGTGTGTAGTCCACAAAAAACCAGTTTTAAACAGACATCCATGATTTTCCCTTCGCTTTGTTATACTCACCTCTCTAGGGTGCGCAGTAGGACTCAGACAAGCATGCAGCGCCCTGGCGGCGCCCCGTATGGAGAGGTAGTCCCTCGCGGCGGCGCGCACGAGCACGCCGTCCCACGCGCGCGCGCGCTCCAGGTATCCCGTCGTGTCCGAGCGCGCGCCGCGCGGGACGAACTCCACGAATGTGCCGTTGTACTGCAGACACGCAAACAAATGAACTTCAGCAAACTGCATTTTGTTTTTTAAAACAGACAAAAATGCAAAAAAATAAATCAAACTACACTACCTATTGCAGGCGATAGTGTTGCTGATAAGAATTCAATCCTGCAAAAGAATGTTCTGTGGCAAATCAAAAGCAATGGCTCTTTTTGTAATTGGCCTTACTAACTTAGGATTGCTAATGGACCAAACATTCATTTTCAGTTAACTTTTGTTGTCCCACTGCTGGGAAGTCTCCCCCATATTTTTCCACTTTTCTTTGTGCTGTGCCTTCTCCGTCCAATCCGTAAGGAACGAGTACAAATCGTCACGCCAGCGTTTTTAGATCTGCCTCAGTGACGACGCGACGCCCGTCTACAGGCACCCACTGTGTGACGATTCTGGCCCATCTGTCTGGATTCATCCTATAGGTGTAACCCGCCCAGTGCCACTTCAACCTCGCAGACTTATCGCCACAAAAACATATGCAATTAAAATTAAATCCATGACCAATATCATATGATACGATTGAATTAATGCTCCAAAATGACGCCACAAAATCCAGATTTGACTTGACGATTACGTCAAGTCCATGGTCCACACGGATACTCTCTGCCTGAGGAGAACGGAGGGTTATATCGGACTCCTACAACCGACTTAAACCCCATTGTTCCTTCTACTACAAGCAACGTGAAGGGGTCTCGGGATATATTTGTACCAACGACCATTGTACATTCGCCGCACCCCCAAAACCTAATGAAATACCTACCTAGACCTACTAGTCTTTATCTGAGAGTAGAGGTGGCCCAGTGGTAACGGCCGCGTCTTACGAGTTGTAGGTCGCAGGTTCGAACCCTGACAAGCGCTTTACTTTGTGGCATAGTAGATTACGGCCGCGTGGTAGATTATGGCCCATTCCCTCTTACAGAGAGAAGGCCTGTGTCCCAGACTCCCAGCAGTGGCAACATTATAGACTAGTTATGTCTACTTGAACTTCAAAGAAGCGAAATAACGCTTTATTCGGCCTTATAATGAGCCGCACCTCACAACAGATCGGTAAAACAAAAGGTCAAGGCATGTGCTAACAATGGCCGAATGGCGTGAGAATGGCAAATCAATAATATACTTAAAACCCTTATAACAAAGGTTACAAATATTTTCAATTAAATCTTCACAATTTTTTCACTCATACAGAGAGGTCCTGTGCTCCAGTAGTAGCAACATTACAGGGTCGTTATGGTTATGCTGTTATCTACTTCGAGAATCCAGTTCTTGTTCTCATATTGAAGTCACGGATGTCCATGATCCAATATAAAAGTCCTTATTTTGCAAGGTTTATGTGACGTAGTTTCGTTGACATCACCATAATATTTAACATTGTTTCTTAACTGATAGTCATGAGTTCATGACTCAGAAACTCGTCTAAACAATTAGATTAGTCAATGTGGAGCATCGCAGGATGAAATAAATAATGTCTTCAACCGTACATGGGACGCCCAAGGTGGACCGACAACCTTAAAAAGGTGGCTAGGATAGACTGAATGCGGAAGGTGGGTTTTGTGGCGGAACTTGGGAGAGGCCTGTGTCCAGCAAGACAAGACTGCTTTGACGCGATCATCCACATAAAATGACGACGACCTTCATTCATTACTGAATACTGATACACGTCTGGCACTTAAACGTTAGTGTGAGAATCTATGTTAGGGCGAGTCATGTTCGGCATAAAGCATCTTCACCTCAAATTGGGTCTAGCACAGTCAAGATATTGGCCTAGTGTTCTACTCATACATTTCATCTTCACTGACACAACGCATAGCTTAAACCGCTGGTTGTAGAAGCATCAAAATTTGGAGAAGACTTCCTTTTATACCGAAGGTGAGCACTAAGGAAGGATTTTTGAAAATTCGTCTCCTAAAGGTAAAATAGTGGATGAAAGTATGGAAGTTTGTCGTTTTCACCGACGGGGAATCCCGCCGGGCGTATAGCTTGTAATTTATTGTTATACTCACAATCTCGCCATAGAGATTGTCCATGACGTGTATCTGCGGCGTAGGCGCCGGCGGCGGATGGGAGGGCGGCGCAGCGTGGCGCGGCGCCAGGTGCAACTGTTGCACGAACGCTACCAGTGCTGCTGATCCTTGTGCGATGCTGGCCAGCTCGTAGTCACGGGTCATGTTCGCACGGAACTTCTGGGCGCCTAAGGCTGGACACACAGTTTCATTGTTAGACTAAAATCCTATAGGACATCTCAATGCGTAAAAAAAGAATGATAAGTGAAATACGTGGACCAAACATCTTCAAAATCACTTTGACTCAAGTTTTGTTGATACCAAAATAACCACCATCCCACTTTTGCTGTATTCATATTATGAATACAGCAAAAGTGGGATGATAAATTTTAATATTATAGCTTGAAACAACGTCACTATGCAGATTTGGTCAATGAACTCATTCATTGTCCAAATCTGCATAATGACATTATTTCAAGTTTTAATATTAAAATAGTCACCAAAAAAGGCACATGACACAACAACTCAACGATCTTAAAACAAAAATTAACACAAAACAATCCCCATTTGTTTGAAGTTACGACAGGTGCTTCTTTACCCAGATTCATTGAGATTCAATGAAAACATTTTTATATTATTACTGCATATTTGAAAACAATGAATACAAGAATGGTGGTTATGTTTTGTCATTTCTTATCTCGGTAACATCACAGGAATTCATTGTTAAGGGATGAACTGCAAATAGTAACCCACAGCATACTATAGTATAGTTAAAATCTCGCTGCAGACTCGGTCATAAATCATTCGTGTTTCGCTCTCTTTCCCACTCACGGGCCTTATGGGCAGGCCACGCCCACACATAGTCCTGTGCATTACTGCAGTCGATGAGTGATATCGATAGTTTTATATATTTATAAATGGGTGATAGAAATAAATACACTTTTTTTTTTATTTTATTACCAAATTTACTACAAAGCATATTAAATATATAAACAAAAGTATGTATATATAAAACTAAAAATAGAAAATTAAAATTCTTCGTCTGAGTCATCGTCATCCACATGAATGATGAACTCTTCGCATAAATGTGCTTTTCTTAAGTCTTCATCTTGCAGCAATTCTGCATGTTCCACACATTTTTGCCAATTTCTTTCAGATTTTTTCAAAATCTTTTCAGATTCTGTTATCGATAATGGCCTTGCGCGCGCGCAACTAGCGCACATCCCTACAACGATTATGATTTATGACAGAGTCTGCAGCGAGATTTTAACTATACTTTATATGGTACTTTACTTAAAAAACCATTTGAGACATCAATGTATGTATATGGTGTTCACATAATCTGATCCAGAATATGTCTGGAGTCTGGACTTAAAAAGAGACTGTGACCTCTGAGCTTGTTTCGGCGTTTCTTTTCAGAGTAGTTAGGAAATGTCAAGCTCACCTAGCTTATTTTTTTATAATAAGACATGTAAAAGTGGTTCCGATATACTATTTCACAGAATTAAGGCTTGAGTAGAAAGATGATTTATGTTCTGTATCATTGTAACTCACAAAATATAATGTTATGAAATAAACATTCCATTATTTACATCAAAGTTAAATAAACAATGAAGTAATTGATCCTTTCTTTCCTATTGCTTCATTAATCTAATCTAATTTTATTTACCTATCTTAGGCCAACCGAAACCACACACAAGGCGCGAACATGATTTAAAATAGGTTCAAACAATCACATAAGTTTACACTACTTTTCAGTAATGCTTGATTCTTGAGCGAGGTTCTTCAGCTAGTATCAGACATACACATGCTGAGCTGGACTCCGACTCAGTGCAATCTTGAGACATACAACTTTTTATCTTCATTTTTCATTATTGTAAAGTGTGTGTGCCAATAGTGTCATCACAATATGTATTGTTTTCTTCTTTTTATTTTATTTGGATATTGGCACCTTGTAGCTATTTCCTAACGTTCACGTAATTAGGTATTATTTAATCCTGCTTTTGTATGTCATGCTACGCCTTTTCTGTGCACCAAATAAATGATTTATCTATGTATCTATCTACATTATAGTTACAATATACAACTCACCAACAGTATCCATATAGATCAGCAGCATGGTCATAACAGTCACAAATGTCAACACAAACAGCATCGCTGGCAGCAGCCTCCTGTACATGTCATTGGGGGAGGTCTTCGTGAACACAGGTACTGACAGCCGAGGACTGACCACCGGTGGTATGACCACTGGTAAAGGTACTGTTGTTGCGGTCTTGTCTGGTAGTGGTACCATTGTTGCGGGTTTGTCTGGTAGTGGTGTTGGTACTGTGTCTTTTGGCTTGTCTGCAATTTCTGCTGGTTGGTCCTCGGGTAGCGGGTTTTCTTGGATTTTCTGGATGAATAAGGTTTGTAGGTCAGAGAGTCATCTTATGAGATTATTGTAAAGAGATAGATTTGACTCTACAGCAATAATATGATTGGTGTTATGAGTTTATGACAGATAGAATAATTATGCTGTAGTGTACACTAAAATTTTAACAAAGCTCATTACAAATCGACAACAGCAGCAGCTCAACTTATGTAAACAAATAAGATTGTGAGCTATGATCAACTTTCAATGGATTTTTGCACAGGAGAGAACTCAGAAATGTTAGACTAAGACATTACCTCATGTAACATAGACATCTTTTGTTTGTTCAGATATGCAACATTTCACCATAATTTCCCAAAATGTTATTACACATTGCAATTTAAAATAGAATTTAGAGTATTTTTTTGTTAATATGTTGAGTAAAATACACTTGAAATTTCGCGTTACATGCCAAAATGAAGTCCTACGCGTGTCACAGACAAGACAGGTGTATTTTTTTGTTTGACTAACGCACAAACAGCTGCAAAGAGGCTCGATGCCATATTCTAAGTAAAAAAACACATTGAGTGCCTCTGTCAAGTTTCTTACTCAGTTTGCAAGTTATTCAACATTTTAAGTATTATTACTGTAGAACAAGATACTTTATTACAGTAAAACGTTTATGTGGGAGGGTTTGGCTTCCGTAATGGCAGTAAAATGCAGTTAAAACATACCTTTTCGGCCATCGTAACCTTTTGTTTTGTTCCTTACGTAAAATAAACACTCACAACGATCACTTTCTGTGGTAAAATAGGTCCTCTTTTATATTACAAATCAAACATAATGATATAAACACAGTTATAATACTACACTTATATATTACTTGAATAATACTGAATTATTTGAAAATAAAATAAAATATACGTCAAAGAAGCGTGAGTCACTGACCGCATCAGTTGCGACTACATTAAAATTGTAATTTCTACCACACAGAGAAAAAATCTACTACTCTACTATTATTGGTAATAAATAGTTGCGAAATTAATGATTTTTCTTTTGTGAACCGCGCCTGTTACGATAGTAAGTTACAAAATCGTCGTTTTGTAACTTACTATAATAAACTCAAACTCAAACTCAAAGCATTTATTTCAATTAAACCATTTACAGGCACTTTTGAATTGTCAAGAAGTCAGTCAGTCAGAAAAAATGAAGCTAGTTGCCCATTCCAAAGCGTAGGTACCTATGGAGAAGAACGGGCAAGAAACTCCATGGACACTCTTTTAAATCAAAATAATGTGGTTACAAAGTCTTGGTTACATCATTCATGTTAAAAATTATACATGTGAGAACGATGCAGAACGTTAAAAGCGTCCATAATGAAAAGATGAGAAAAAACAACAATTCAAATAATAAATTAAAATAAGCCATGGCAGCAAAGAGATGACCAGTCCCTACTGACGGCGCCCGTTCACGAACATGACGCATGCATCAGCACCATTCAGCTCAACCATTTTGAAGGGAGCTAAATGATCCAACACATGCGCCACCATCAGCGAGACATTTGAGTGAGCATGACATACTCTCAGCCGCCAGAGCACATTCAAGTCAATGAAAGACGTACCCAGTACTAATTATATCAGTAATAATTTATAAAGTCTTAATAAAATTGTGAATCAGCATTCCAATCCAAATTAGGCAGCAATTTTTTTAGCTAACGTTCACGTAGAATAGAATAGCATAGAATACTCTTTATTTTATTATGTACACCATACAAAGCATAGCCCAGAACGTTAAAAAAAAAATGCTGCCTAAACATTTGGGTTGGTCCTAATAAATTCTGTGTAGAATCGTATGTATTACTTAAACATCGTTAATGACATCCATAAAACACGTCTTCAGACTGATGTATCTACTGCGATATTATGGTCGCAACTGTTGTGTGTGGTAGGTTTTCCACCTACTTATGTCTTATACTAAGAAAGCGTTTCGCTAGGTAATAAATCAATTTAGCGTACCTACTGCTAATGAGTTGGCTCATTGCCAAAGTCTGTATCATAAGTCAGAACAAAACAACATCAATTTTGGCATTTTCCTTGCACTAAATGAAAATACGATTACCTATGACGAATTACAAATACTTTAAAGTTGAAGTTCAATGAACTCTTGGCTTATCGGATATTAAAGAAAAACACCATTATACTTTAGGAAAAGGTCTTTATTGTCAAAGTTTATTATAAATTACACAATATTAACGGCAATGTTTGTCAATAATCTGTAACTTTAGTTTACAAATTCGAGATTGACTGAGATGTATAAATATGTACAATGATAGTGTCTGTAAAAAGCTTTAAAACTCTATTATATATTTCAGCTGAAAAAATTGTGCAATCGGTGTAAAAATTACACAAATAACTACATAAATTCTTATTTTTAAATAAATTCCTATTTCAATTCAATGATCGAAAAATTTAGAATTACTTTATTTACATTATTGTCATGTTATGTAAAGATTTTGATATAAACATAACAAGAAACAATGAAACGTTTGTCACTAACAAACTGCGCGTTTATTGTCGTTTGGATGAAATTGTATTACCTACTCATTGTTAATCTACAAATTAAATGGCTGCTATCTATAAAAATATCTTAGAAATAATAAGGTCTTTTTTACAATGAAGGCTACTTTTGTCTTTTGAAAATAATAACGTGAGTCCATTAATAGTGGGTACAGAATCATAGGATGGCTGAGAAATGTCAACGAATAGGCAAGTATTTTCTTTATTTAAATAATAATCCCCAAGGCCCAAATACTCTTTGTTTTTTCTTTATACAAATAAACAGTTCAAATACCTATTAATTATTTATG
The DNA here is from genome assembly GCA_947508005.1 of Amphipoea lucens. Taxonomy (NCBI): domain Eukaryota; kingdom Metazoa; phylum Arthropoda; class Insecta; order Lepidoptera; family Noctuidae; genus Amphipoea; species Amphipoea lucens. The sequence continues at coordinate 18,502,241 of OX382377.1, read as the reverse complement.
TTTGAACTGTTTATTTGTGTAGATGAATTAATCAAAAATAAAAATATTTCAAGTCAAACTTTAAACCTATGATATTTTAAAATGCTAGTCGTTTTATTTAGTTATGTAGTTTATGATAAGATAATAAAATTTATTCCTATTAACAAAAAAAAAATATTGTGTATTTTCTTTCTTTCTCATTTGATAGTAAAGTTATAAATAAAAATTAAAAAGTTATTTAGAAATCACTAATTATGTCTATCATCAAAAGAGTTTAATATTATCATAGACACAACGTAGCAGGCTTTTATCATTAATTGCACTGTATAAATTTGTATAAGTTTATCTATAATATTATTACAATAATTAACTATCAATAAAATTCTTAAGTATAACAGAAATTTGTGCATCAACATCTACAACTACAAAGTGTAAAATTATTTTTTAAATTACTTACTAAGATTTCGCCTAACACAATACGAGTAATATATTTTTTCAAATAATTTTATCTAAAATTCAAAATGAATACGTAGGTATTATTTCAAAATTACTGCTGCAAAAAAAACGGTCGCTAACTTTGTATTAAAAATATTGATCATAAATCTACATGCACGTGAATTAACAAGATGCCTTTTAGGCTCAACACTATATAAATATAGAAATTACCTCAAGGAATAAAAATAATAAAACAATAACTAACCCTATCCGTAATTAAAACCAATCGTTATTTTTTCAACTGTGGCAACTTTTTCAGTAGGTAGTTCTGCCAACCTATGAAAAAAAAAAACCTACGAAACTACGAAATGTGAAAGATACGGTCTGCACAAAAACTTGCGGTTTTTAACTTATGTATTTATTTCAATCAACTATCTATAATTGTGATATCTAAGGGGGACATCTTTAGGCATTATTACAATGATTTGGTTTTTAAAAACAACCCTGAAGGTGCTAAGTATATAATAGTATATCATTTTGAGCTAAGTTTTTCATAAAGTATACATCTATTATAATGCTGCAGATATTGTATAAAACAAGATAATTATTATAGGTATATATACATATTAAGTGCTTAAACATTACGTTTACCTACATTTTAAAACGAAATCAATTTATCTGCGCTCAAAACACAAACCAAATAAATGAATATGATTGTCACGTTAAAAGTAATACTGCTCTATGTGATTATAAAAAATGGTTGAGGCAAAAGCCTTTTACCCTGCTGTAAAAATAATAAAATACGAAACTACTTATATTTTTATTTATATAATTTGTTACAGTCAGATATGACCTACAAAAAGTGCCTATCCAGGGAGTGAAAGATACAAAAATTAATAATTATTGTTATGTTACGTAGGTAAATTCGCTCTTAGCGATAAGAACGCCCATTGTGTCACCCATTGTAAAGTTTCTATATTTGTGTCTGTAATTTATATAGTGTACATAATAAAGAGTATTCTAAATTCAAAAATACTAATATTGGTATATACCACGAAGAAGGTCAAAAGTATTTAACTATTTTATGTTTATCATTATAATTCTCTTGCCCCCAATTTATTTGGGGTCGGCGCAACATGCTTTTTATGTAAGTATAATTATCTGCTATTAAATTATGAAGTCTATAAAAAAAATCAGGTCTGCGTTCAGTTAGCCTCTTAATGTGGGTCATATCTGGTCGCAACCTTATTATAATAAGACGAAATGATTGTATTTCGTTATTCACTGAGAAACATTACTCTACTTACACTTTATAGCATGTAAACAGCCCAAAAAGTTAATAACTATTTATTGTCAATTAACGAAGTCCATTCAGAAAGCGAGTGAATTTTATAATAGTACGTACTAAAGTTATATTCGAAGAAGTTTTATTGTCTGACATTTCAAATTTCATAATCTCTAAGGAAAAATATTACACTAAGTAACTCGTATTTTATATAAAAGGCTTACTATAAATATTTGTTATTGTCAAGCACACGACGAATACTTATAATAAATGATTCTAAATAATAATTAGTTTTTATTGTATAATGTTTCCATTGCAAATAGCTTTTATATAAATTTAGTTCAGTTAAGTGATTTTTTACCGAATTGAAAACTGTTACCTAAAGTCGGATTTCAATTCCGTACATACAATAATTATTTATTAATATATAATTATTATTATTATGTATAATATTAATATCTAATTACTTAGATCAGTGGTTCTCTTTTAGGTAAATATACATAATGTAATTATTGATTAACAATACTTTTGGGTCTGAGAACCATGCAATATCTTCATTCTTTCCCGAAAAACCTGAGCTACATTTTTATTGCCATTGCTCAGATATAATACCTCGTGTAAATCTCATTTTATCATCATATAATATAATAATATTTTTTAGAAATATATTATAAATACAATATTAATAATAAATGGTTTTCCCTAAGGAAAATCTCGAATTTATTGATAGTTTAGCAATGAAATCCATGTAAAATGTTGTAGCACGCGTAGCTGCTGAAAACAATGGTTAGGTACGTCTATCGTGCCACGGGGTAATTGCGTAACACACTAACAATTACAATGCCTTTCATTTTGACAATTCGACAACATTCATTGCGCTATTTACGTTGTCGAGAAGACGAATCATTCAAACTTAAGAAGCAATAATATGTATGTTAGAATATTTTTATCAAGATCCTTCGGATCGCAAAAGAAAGTGTATTACGCAGTTGGGGTGCAAGTTTCCTTATGTGCCTAGTGTCTTTTAACTTAACAAAATAATGTTATTAATAATATTTGTTGTCAGTATTTTTATTCACAATGTTTCCGTTTAACAGCGCGATGTATAATTAGGCCGTTGATATACATTTGTAAGTAGGTTTCGTACATAAGTATTTGTGTAGGTAGACATGATACTTTAAATGGACTTAAGAGTTCAAAGCTAAAGGAGCTCTTAAATACAAGGGCTACTAGATACCGTCAAAATCCTAAATTGTAAAAATGCACTTTCGCGCTCCACATCTGATATGAAATTGATATTATGTACGTAGATTGACATTATTTACCCATTTTCTTTATAAATACCTGTACAAACTGGCGAATTCCATACTCTTTACATTCTAAATTCGTCCAACAATATCACAATCTTAACTCGGATAAATCGACGCGAATATAATGTAGGATGTTATTATTGTCTTTTCATTACGTTTCAATAAAATAACACGGATAAAGTTGAACGAATGCTACATTTTTGAATATGTATTGATAAAGTTGTATATAATATCATGCGCCAATTTAAAATGTATATAATTTCAGTTTACTCTATATAAAAACAATCAACAATATAAATAAGTTGTATAGTTCTAAATACATAGTTTTATTTTTTTATTTGTTAAACAATTTCAAAAGTGTAAAATTCAATTAGGTATAGTTATTTTTTTGCTTACCCTACATTATTGTCATTATTTTGACAGACGTCGCATACAGACTCAACATTTATTGTCTATGACTTAAGAATACAGATTCAAAATTATTGTCTTCGTTACTTTTTGAAGATTACATAAATTATTGTCTTCAACTTTCCTACTCTAAAAAAAGTTCACAACAGCATTGGATCAATGCTTGGTATAAAAAAACCTGTATAGTCTACAAAATCCGGTAAGTGTTGTTTTATTCTCGCGTCGATGTTCCGTGTGGCTCGTGGGCACATTACCGGATCCTGTTGGCGAGGTGTCGCGCGGCGAGCAGCGCGGCGGCGGCGAGCGTGCCCCACGTGCCGTGCGCGCCGCCCGCCCCGTTGGTGCGCGCGTGCTTCTCGCCGGCCACCGGCACCGGCGTGCCCGGGTCCACCACGTGGATCTTCCAGCCGAGGTTATTGTGGGTATAGCACTGCAAATTGTGAATAGTACAGTTAGGAGAAGACCCCAGTAGGTCGTCCTTGTCAGATCAAGTGCGAAAAGACAAAGAGACTTGCCATATTGAGACATTTCTGAACTAATATTATACCTACTTACAGAGAAAAGATTTGATTTTTTTTGTATGTTTGTTTGTAACGGTTCCACGCTAAAACGGCTAAACGGATTTGGATGAAATTTGGCACATGGGTACACCATGACCTAGATTAGGATATACGATACTTTTTAAGCCGATATTCCCAAGGAATCAAGGGGTCCCAAGTCCAAACATTAAAAACATCATAGAAATGTACAATCAGCATCAAAAGTCGATTAACACTATCATTTTTACATGTTATTAAATTGACAACAACTTTTTTCAATAAACTAATTTTTAGCTTTTCACATAATAGACAAGAGTATATATTCTAAAAAAAAATCTTCTGCTGCAATATTGAACAAATATTTTGCTCAATAACTAAGATTAAAAAAACTGAAGTGTTAATCAACTTTTGATGCTGACCGTACTAGCTTCTGCCCGCGTGTCTGTCGGAAAATATCCCACAGGAACGTACCTACTACCGCCGCTACCGGAACAAAAAGCTCTCATGATGCCATCTATCTCTTTGCCAAATTACATAGAAATCCGTTCAGTGATTTAGACGTGAAAAAGCCACATACACACAGACAGAGTAGTATGGATTGATGGGGCCAAACTGGGGTGACTACCGATACGACAACTAATAGAGAAGTATGGAAAACAGGAGATGTTGCGCCGACCACTAAATTAAAATTAAGATAAGGGCAGGAGAATGATGGTGATGATGGGACTAAACTTTGGCAAACCTAGCTAAAGTTTCTGTTCATAGTTCAAAGCACCTCATGGCAAGACACACTAGTGTTAGTATGACGCCCTGTTACCTGGTAGTACAGCAAGTCCGGTGTCTCATGCGCCACGGTCCAGTTGAGCATGGCGGGCTCTCCATCATTGCACTCCAGCTGGATGGTCTTCATGTAGTCCTCGAAGGTCTCGGACGTGGCCGCCTGGTCGATGGTCTTGTGGGTCCACTCGCAGTAGCGGCCCACTGGAAAGGCAACATGGCATCTTCAGTATTGAAGCTCTTTACTACGTGTGTCAGCGGGGTAATTGCGTAACACACTATCAGCAGCAATGGCTTTCATTTTGACAGTTCAACAACATTCATTACGTTATAAACGTTGTTGAGCAGACAGATTTTTCGAATATATGAAGTAATGGATTAGCAATATCCTTCAAAATTACTCAAATTGTGATCAAAAGTATGTTAGTACCACAGATGCCTCACTGCGACACATCGCGGGCTGCTCGGGGTGTACCTCGATGCCTGGCGTGTGCGTGCGTGGATATTAGCGAGCATTTGTATAAATATAGAGGTGACATCGAGGTAGCGAGCTAAACCACGACTGCGAGGTGTCGCAGTAAGGCATCAAGGCATGTAAATCATCATTTTAGCCGAAAGACGTCCACTGCTGGACATAGGCCTCCCCCAAGCACCTCCACTTCGACCGGTTCTGTACTTCTCGCATCCAACGAGTTCCTGCGGCCTTCACAAGGTCGTCGGTCCACCTTGTGGGAGGGCTTCCCGTTAGAAGGCGACGTCTTCCGGTACACATGCAAGGCATGTAATTAACCTTACGCAATTAGGGTGCGGATGTGGCACTACTTTTAACAGAAAACCGTTTAAAGTAGGTACTTCCACTTTGTAGCATTTCCTAAAACGTTAGAAGTAGGTATCAAGTGAAATGAGCACCCACTTTAACATTAATCACCTTATTTCAAAAAGCAAGTGTGTAAGTCATATTTCGGATTTTAGACCAACAATTTGATCTTCATTTCTTAAAGGCGAAACATTGAAGTCGCGTCATAGTTCGATGTTAAAAAGTCTAGAGATTTTAAAGACTGGTCGAATGTTACCAATGTCTTCGATTGAATCACTACTAAATTGAATACAACACGTGTTTGTTCCTATGAGCGGTAGTTTCACCCACCAGCAGTAGGGTACGGGTACCCCTCGTTATCGTACGCCACTCCGGCGAACACGCGTTGTTTCCTCTGGTCCTCTTCCTTCTTCTGGCCGAAGCCTCCCTCTGAGGAGTCGCTGATGTAGAACGGATGAAACCTGAATGGATTCAGCAGTTAGTAAGAATTAAAGAGTTGTTAACCACGGGTAAGTATATGTGGTACAAAAGTTTGTTACTGTGAGTAAGGTTTTAAAAATATAATATATTCTGAGGTCTTTACTGTCTTTAGACTTATGATAGATCAGTTATTTTCTTTTGGGGTAGGGTTGAAACCATAGAAATGTAAAAAACAGGAGAAGTGGCAAGGGGGCGTGTCTGTGTCCACGCGTCATGAGCAACATGCGCTTGTACTAGGCGAATGGCCGTCTCCGCGAACTAGTGCGCTTTTGACTGTGATCGTGATAAAATATGAAAATGCCGAGTTGTTCAGTGGTTTCCTGTAAAAAACCAAGTCAAAATAAAAACCTCGTATCTCGTGGAATGACTTACCATATATAAGTAAAAGTATTTTACTGTATTTATCTTTAAAATCATGAAAAACAACAAAGCGTAAAATATTTCTTGCTTTTACTACGTTATTTAGGTTTTCAAATATCGCAGCGGCTATACTATTTTTGCAGCAAATACATTGCTTCTTAACCACTAGCCACTCAGTATGTCGTAAGTGAAAAGCAAGCAATGTAAAAATTACAAAACGATACTTTATTTTCGCCGAGCGTCGCATAGTACAGCCGCTGTGTCTTGCGGCGAGATAGTGATGTGGTTATGAATGTCCACTAACGTAGGCTATCGACAACAACGTTGAATGCTCAACGAATATAAATTTGTCAACCGTTTTAACCCGGTTTATAGAAGACCTGAAAATATGACGTTTAAATGGTTGGAAGGCCCTTGAGAAAATGTAAAATAATGTTAATTTTTTTTATTAACTGCAATTACTTTTTTAAACACATTTTATTGATTTATAATATAATAATATGTTCTGAACATATCGTTTTTTATTTATTTTATTTTCATGACCCTTTATTTTTCTTAGTACAATAATGAATTAAAGAATCGATAACTTTCCGATTTAGTCAATCACTAGCGTATATGTAAAATAAATGGCTTTTGCACAGCACAACGATAGCGATAGATGTTTTTGTGTGAGTGAGTTGTACGGTGCATGGTAAAATGCACGCTGTGTTTGATGATTTAAGGTTTATAATTGATTGTGTAGTACGTTCTGATTTATGAATTGCAAGAGTGTGCGCGACTTTGTATCTATTGCTTTTACTAAACTACATCTGTAGTAGTGGCGCGGCGGGGTGGGGCAAACCTAGCGACATCGGGTTCTGATACATTTTCAACTACGGCCGCATATCTCCTTCTTTCATATATCTATGGTTGAAACCCTAAGAACTAATGTCAAGACTCCGTCTGACCGGCATTGCTATACAGCCATATGGTTGCATAGCAATGGACTAATTTTATATTTAAACTTTCATGATCGAGCCAGAAGTTCTGAAAGAAGAGATGGAAGTATGCCTCACTTGGCAGGGTTGGTCCTGTCGTCTCCTCCCTCGACCATGAAGGTGTAGGTGTTCCCGCGCTCCACGTACAGCTCCGGGATCAGCTGGTCGTTGATGTACCACGCGATGCCCCAGGATGGGTGACCTGCATACAAAAGACCCTCATTAATTAGAGAAAGTATTAATAGTTTTGTTTTGTGTTGGTGAGGTTTAGTTATCAGTTCATCCTGTTGGTGAATCTGAGAGGAGCATTTCGATATTTCTAGTTATTCTAAAATATGCTGAGTGCAAGATCTATTTAAAATAGATAAAAAATAAGAAATATTAAAGGGTTATATTTACCGTACGGAAGGAATCCATTACTAATATCATTGTCTGCATGAAACAGAATAATGTGAAAAATAGTATTTTTTCATAAAATCGTTGCTTAGAAAGTACTCAAGTAAATACCTAGAGAAAAAAAAATTGTAGTTCGTATCCCAAAAGCATTCATTTTGTGACTCGATGGTTAATCGTATTTCTTCCAAGTAGACTAATTCTATGAAAACTCTGTACCCTTTGCAGTATTGTGTTTACTATGTAGCTTCCTTTTTAGTTGATCCCATAATAGAGGATAGTAACTTTGAGCCCCAGGTCCAACAATAGCCTGCTTTTTGGGCGAGTCCTCACCAGTGATAGGCGTGTACCCGCGGGCCCCACCCGCGGGCCCGATGCGCGCTGTGAAGTTCGTGACGCCCGAGATGACGCGCGGGGGCCACGGCTGGGGGCCCGACGAGTCCGTCTCGGCGAGGCCGATGCAGCTGTTCTCGTTCTGTGGGTACGTGACAGTGCAGTTGAGAGATAAAATGTTTCTGTTAGCAACAAGAAAATTTATTGCTTAAATCTAAGAAGTCCTGTAATCTTATGGCTATTAGGTTAAATGGAATGTAAGTTTTCTTAAAAAAAAAAAAATAGCCATGATATTCAGCCAGGTGAACAGGAAGCGGTTGACTGTGATTGATATCATGTATTAACCTACAGATTATTCTTTATAATTTAAGAAAAATGAGTTCCTTTGCCAAATACCATAGACGTATACATATACATCTAGATTCTACAGGGTGAAATTGAACACATGCGACAAATCGAAATGGGAGATTGTACTCATTATTATGAACAACTTTTACTATGGGAACAAACCTGAAATCGCGAAAAAAAAAATCAGCTGTTCCTACATTTATTAACTCATCAAAATGTAGGGAACAACTGATATTTTTTTCGCGATTTCAGGTTTGGTCCCATAGTAAAAGTTGTTCATAATAATGAGTACAATTTCCCATTTCGATTTGTCGCATGTCTTCAATTTCACCCTGTATATTCAAATTCAAATGAGATTTTGCACTTTTTGGGCTATCATGCAAACTCTCAGTGAACAAAAATCAAGCTAAAATGTACTCTAAAAACACAAATCCTCATAAAAGAGAACGAATATATTTTTAAAACCAATATTAACCTGAGCGCCAAAGTCCAGCTGCACATCATTCCTGGTGGTATCCATGAAGGAGTGCGCGTTGGCCTCGTAGCGCGAGTTGAGCGGCCCGAAGGCGGCGATGACGGACTGCGAGCGTGACGTCAGCACCTCCTTGTCCTTGCTGGGCTCCTTCGCGCCCAGCGGCCGGCGGTACGTTATCGTGGTTATGCCGTTCTTTTGGTTGCCTGATACTGTGGACAGAGAGTATCCGCCATAGAGGTTGGCTGCCATGACAAAGGAATATCGTTTCTTGGGAGGAAGAACGATTTTTGTTTGACAAGTATTGTAAGTTGTATGCGCAGGTCTATGAAGAGAGCATGTCTTTTGACCGAAATTATGATCCGGATTAACATAGCCTTGAGGAATAAAAAGCTGAGAACAGCTCTGTTTTGTATGATAAAAATACCACTGCTGACTTTTCAAAGTCTGGCAACATAGGTGGCTTAATAACATCAAAGGATGCAGCACATCACCCAAGTCAGCTAGTGTTGCCAGCGAGCTGGCCTTTCCTTACATAATTCTGGCACATAGTTTTGGCAGTATGTGTCTAGCCTGCGACCAAAGGGCGGCTTCGAGCCCAACGTGGTGTACAATGTTGAGACTTGTTATGTCAAAGTGGCCGAGGCATTTGCTCAGTATTTTGCTAGCCCGTTTCTGTTCGATACACCTAATTTGGGCCCTAGTAAATTAAACTTCCCTTTTTAAACCAATACCTATAAATAAAAATTATACTTCATAGATTTCGTTTTAAATGTATTTATTGAAGTGAAAACTTCTTTAGGCGCGGTAGGCATTTTTTGAGATGGGAAAAACCATTGGACTCGCGACACTGTTATCGATACCGCGCTACATTCGGATGTTTTCGGCTGTCCTCGGGATGTACTCGGTTTTAATGTATTTGCAATATGTCAGTGACTGATGGTAAAGTATTCTGTTTGTGTTTTGTTTATATGACGATTCAAAAAATACACAAGTAACTGTTCAAGTTTTCACGTCGGCACTCCCGGAGTGCCGCTGTTTTATAACTGTTAGATACATGCTTGTAACCCGGTCTATTTTCAGGCAAGGCCTGCGTTCAACAGTTGACTGCGATAGTTTGTGAGGTTGGTACTAAACTTACCAAGCTGAGCGTCGTTGGTCCCGCCGATCCTCTGGTCGGGACACACTCCGCGCTCGCCGTCGCACTGCGCGAGGTGACTGATGGTGTAGTCTGACACGCGAGGCTGGTTCACCCTGGGACAAAAGTTAACTTGCTATAACATAAGTCATGACGAGTAGGTGACTCGTAGAAGTGATGTAAAATATTTGCCGGTGATTTTAGATCAGGCTGGTATTTGCCTAGCTGTGATCCAGAAGATTATACCAAAGAGAAAAAAAAAATACTCATGACTGCATAATATAAATTAGGTACAGACGCCAGCACATCAAGCTACGACATGCAATCTGTCTTATTTCTTTAATAAATTTTCAACTTTATCGCTAAAGCCTGAGGTTCAAAATTGATTGGGAAAATTTTACAGTTTCGGGTAGCTTGATGTGCTGGCCTCTGTACCTATTGGAGCTTAGGACAATTTATTTTAAACCTCGTTTTAGTGTCCTTTCCAGATCATCAATTGGTGAATGAACCCAATACCTTCCTTAGTTTTAAGACTCGGGGAATGATGACTCCAAACTCTTAGGATGGTGGCATCATCACCAGTGTAGCACGGAAATTACAACTGTTATCTTATGTTACTCATTCTCGTCCGTTTACTACCGAAACAAACACTAACTCTGACCAGGGTTCTCTTCTACAAAATGAGTTACAAATTCTATCTCCACTAACCTGGTATCCCAGTAAGCGACCACGACGTCGGCTCCCAACATGGCCGGTCTACCTTCAGCTCCAGAGATGCCAAACGCCATGTACTGTTCCTTGCGGAGTCGGGCTGATAGTGTTATCTGGACCTGGTCGCCCTGGAAGTATGACGTTTGAGTTTAGCAATGAAGAATGGTAGACTGGTAGAAAATGCCTAAGGCATTAAGTCCGCCTTTGTACAGTTTTTACTTGTGCATAAAGTTTTAATAAATAAATAAATAAGAATCTTTAAAGTGGAATAATTAGGAGGATATTGGACTAAAAAATTCAAATATGCTCAGATTTTCAAAAATGATTGTCTTAATCTTTTAGCCGGCATTGAGCATATCTGCTACCTAATATTGAAATTCTTGGACACAAGGTAAGATCATACTGCGAAAACCTGTTGCGAGTGCTCTGGATAAAACCAGATACTTTGCCCTCTCATGGTGAACAGAAGGGTGTGGGGTGGGTAGTGAATTAGTGATCATAAATAGGTTTTATTTTAACAATTTAAGTAGTCGATATCATTACTCAACGAATTTTGTCACGATTTAACGTTGAATTTCAGTAAAATTATTGGGTAATAATATCGACTTTCTTGCATTAAGCAATGATATTTTACCTTCAGTATTCTCTGGATACCCGCTTGAATGAAAACATTAACGGACTAATTATTATGGCTAAGATATAGTACCTACCAATTACTAAGTATTAATTAAGTTAAATATTTTGTCTTTTATGCTAAACGGTTCGCATATATCGAAGTCATGCCAGTTGTCAAGTTTTTTTGCTAACGGTACAAACGTAAGACACAATTCAACGTCCATCGATGCACCCACCATCCAAAGCAGCAAAAAAGTAGAAAGTTCTCCTCAATGAACGCTGAATTGTATATTCCATTTCGAAGCAGATATTTATACATACAAAAATCAATCAGTTACGTTAAGAAAAAAAAACTTGAAGTCAAACTAATATTTTACCTTACCTGTTACTAAAATAAAAATGGTTACAAAAGAATTATTAAATCAATTTAAGTAATATGTTTTACAGCCATTTGGTTTTACATAAAGATGCTTACGTTTTACAGTTGCTTGCAGTGCTTCAGAATTAGATGCTTAAGCCACAGTACGTTCTCCAAGAACTTAAACTTTTAGTTTACGGCTGATTTTTTAATCATCTGATAACTTTATTTGAGGAATAATTTGAAATTTTGAGTTAAGTACCTATTTCATACAAAAAATGTCAAACGTCAATTTTATTCCTCAAATAAAAGTTATCTGGCGATGGAAAAATAAGCCCTTAGGTCAAATAGCTATTGTACCTATCTATTTGTCAAGTTGATGGAAAGAGTTTTTATTTTGAAGTTTAAGAAAAAATAATCACCTGTATTTCCCAGCGCACTTGTAATCTCTTGTCGAGTATCTCTTTGCAGTTATTGGTGGCGCTGTAGGGCGACTGCGAGGTCGTCGAGCTAGTCTGTAACGTTAGATTGTGTTAAGATAAATGCATACATGAGGGTCTATCCATACATATCAGGATCAGGACCTTCCGTGGTACGGGCCAACCGCGGCCTTTATTTATCGGAACATGCACACGAACAGTCACAACACTGTTAGCTGTCCTGCTGCTGGGTAAAGATCTCCCCCAAATTTCGCTGTTCATCTTTGCGTGCTACCTTTTCTGGCCAACCAGTCAAGAAAGAGTCCAGGTCATCGCGTCAGCAGCGTGTGGGTGTCAGGGGCGAGGTGAATATCCGGGCGAGATTGATTAACCTTCAAATGACCCCGGATAGTTTTAAAGAATTCCGATATGCTTAATGTGATAACATACGATAACCGCACGCTCCTGAAAGATGAGCGCCTAATAGAACTAGAAAATGCCCTTAAAGACATAAACTGGGACAACATAGGTCTGGCAGAAGTTAGGGGACAAGGAGAACAGGCCGAAGAACGAGAGGATGCTGTCTTCTTCCACTTTGTAGAAACCAGTGGACTGTACGGTGTGGGGTTTATGGTAGTAAAAAAAATCAATCATCACTGTGTTTACAGGATACTCAGAACGAATAGCAGTGCTGCAATTCCGCATTTTATCAAAGCAGACCCTTACATCCAGGCTTACGCACCCACATCAATTTATTCGGACGAGGACGTGGAAGACTTTGATGATCTCCTCAATAAGCTTGTTAAAAACACGCTGATTTTTTTTAAATTGGTATTTTATTAAGTGGGACTGAGCTGTCCCCGTCTGCCGTTGCCAAATGAGCTGTGGGCCAAAATAAACATTACGTGGAGCCCTGTCACAGCCCGAACGCATCGCGGCAGACCCCGTCGAAAATGGCGGGGAAAACAAACGACCAGTGGTCCACTTTAGTCCTGGATCGAAAGAGCTGGAAGTCATGAGGAGAGGTGTTTGCCCAGCAGTGGGATGATAGTAACAGTAATTATATTATATTAATTTAGAAAATTGAAGCGTAAATCGATTTTGGTTGGTTAGTGACAAGAAAATGAAAGCTTAGGTACTTAGAACATAGAAGGTCCTGACCCAGAATGGTGTGGAAAAAACTTGTCATGTAGTTACCACGGATTTACCTGTATATGTCCTAGAGATTAATGAAGTATACAAGTTTAAGTGTTAAATAAACAAAGCACCCATTACAAATAAAATAAAAAGTGAAGTTATAAAATTGAATACCTAACGAAAATAAAGTTATAAATAATTATATACTTACAGGGTTATACCACCAAGCAGGCTGTAAATACAACATCCAACATCCCAGGGTAAGCAGAGAGGAAAGTAACACATAACGAAATGGTTAAGTTAAATAACAAGATTTTATTAAGTACATAACATTAAATAACAACATTTTATGATTCAGTCTTAGATGAGTTTATGAACCAGGATCATTTAATTGATATTTTAAGTATGGTAATAAATTGCAAACCGGTACTTAACGAAATAAATAAAATCGTAAATGAACACAAAGTTTATTTAAATAATGTATCTGTAAGTATATTTTTAAAATTAAATATAATTTGCATGAAATAAGTAAATCAGAACTTATCCGGAAGTGATGAAACAGGTCATAATGTGTAGTATCGTACAGTCAGGGGAATTAACTGTTAAGCAAATTGATACCCTGAGTCAGTTTACCGTGTTATATATATGCAACTGTCAAAGACTGAAAGAATGACAGCTGTGATTTGAATCAATTACAGCTGTTTGCTTTTAAAAATTAATATAAGTAAAAAAAAAATAAGTTTAATGAACAGTTGGTGACGTTATACAGCCGTCATCCAATGAAAATCAACGATATTTTAATATTTTAAAGAAAACTGTTGATCCTGATTCATAAAGAGATGGTTCAGAAACCCGTGAACCAATCAAATGAGAACCACTTGGGCTTCACACTAGATGGACTTTTAGTTAATCTCTGTGATTTAGTAGTATTGCGTCCTTTGGATGGCTTCCGTTTACCCTGCAAAGATTGGGAATAAAATATATAAAAAATATGGTTAATTTATTATGAGAAATGTGATGTTAGAGCTCCGGGCAAGCTGTTAGTAAAGTGATAAGAAAATTATTAATTTCATAAAACAGAACTTTATAAATAAAATAACGATTAGTACTTTGCATGATAGCATTAACACATTTTCAAGAAAGTGCTTTCAATTATTTCTTATTCACTCTATTTTCTCTCGCATTCAAACATCATCATAATTTAAGACAGTCTTTAACTTTAACGTCAAGGACTTTTAAGTCTTTATTAAGAACAATCACTCCATCTTCCACGCAGTAAATCAACAATAATATAATCAACATTCATTGCATATGACAAGACGTGGCTAATCCTAAAAATATGGCTACTAACTTCAGTGGTAATTTAAAACCAAGACCCAAATATATTCCAAAGCCTCACATATAGTTGCTGTTCTTCCGAGATATTATCTATCTACGAGTATCGCTTATGGTTTCTTTAAAACGCATTTAGCACATTATAGATCAATTTTAACGCTCTTGTTCAACGCACCAAGAATTACATCTCAGAAAATTCCAACATTACCCAGTAAAAATTTGCTCATCTACTATATCCATTCCATCTTTTACAACATAGCAAGCTTATCAACTTTCACACCATCCTCCCTACATTCACCCTTCCCAACATCTCCCAACAACTCACAGTAATCTTGGTCTGTCCCAGCGCTGGCGGCACGTCCAGGTCCTTCGGAATGTACACATGTCCGAAGTTATGTCTGTACTCCACACACCACACCGCTAGCCAGTCGATGTCGTAGGCAGTCAGCTTGCCGGGCAGCTGGATCTCTATGTCTTCGCCTTGGTACCCGCGGAGGGGGTGTAAGGAACCCATCTCATTGGGGACCTGGAAACAGAGGATTGTTATCCAATAAGTAAATGAGTTGTGGAGGTCATAAAGGCAATCGTTCTATGTCAAATACTGGTAATCAGGTGTGCATCCGATTAGACTGGAAGCCAACGCCAACAAAGTTGGGCAAAGGCAGATGATGAGTTAAAGAATAAGGTAGGTTCCGACTTTCGCACTAAATCTATAAATAGACTATTCCAAAGCAGTCATGACAACGAATTATACAGTGTTAAAAAATTAACCCAACAAACTTTAAGAGGTGCTTTAGACCATCGAACTGAACAACTTTCACTATGGGAACAACTCTGAAATCACGAAAAAAAAAATCTGCTGTTCCATACAAAAGTTCAATAAGTACCTACTTGACCAAAATGTATGAAACTGCTGATTTTTTTTTCGTGATTTCAGAGTTGTTCCCATAATGAAAGTTGTTCAGTTCGATGGTCTAAAGCACCTCTTAAAGTTTGTCAGGATAATTTTTTACACTTTTCATGCTCTAAAAGTTCGTCTTTATGTTGTGCTTAGGCGACATAAAATCGCTTTTTATGTTCTAGTGCATAAAGTAATTTTTTTTTCTGAGACTAAGGTAATCAGGCACAACAGCCACACGCACAATAAAACTTCGCAGATTAAAGTCGTGATTTATTTCATTTTCTTTAATTTATACCACTTCCGTGTTTTCTATCGTTAATTTAATAAAATCAGGTAAAATACTTGTCATTTATTATTTAAAAACGCAAAGAAACGTTTTTATGACTTGGCAGTATGAAGTACCCAAGTCGAATGACAAATGTAGAAATTAAAAAAAAAAACTTTAAAAAAGTTTCGTGGCGGTATTATCTGTGGTGGCGGGAATTAGCTATGCTTTGCAACATTTTTGATTAATTATGTACTGTATACTTTATGCCTGTTTCATTTTCTCGCAATCGTGTGTCTCGCAAAAGTGAAAAGCAGAGTGTATAACTCAGGCATAAACAAGCCATTTTACCCCTCGACTTAACTATCCACCCTCGCCTGCGGCTCGCGTGGATATAAACGTCTCGGGGTAAAATAGCTTCTTTTATGCCTTAGTTGTACAATCTACTATTAACACCTTATGAGAAAAATATATTTTCAAATCTAGTTTTCCTGAAATAAACCTCATATTCCTCTTTAGTAGGATAACCAGAACTGATTGGTAAGGTACATAATATCCTGAACTAACATGAATGAAATGCGAGCGTGTTAAGTACAGTCAACAAAAGAGATACCTAAGTATGCAGGACCGTCGGATATAGTTTAAGTTTAGTAAGAAACCGATGGATGTTGTCGACTGAAATTTTATAAATGAGCTGTTTGTTTTCTATTAATAAAGTTAAATTTTATTCGAGAACATCCATCGGTTTCTTACTAAACTTCAACTAGGTATATCCGACGATCCTGCATACTTATCTCTTTTGTTGACTGTACATATAGTAATATCGTGTAAATGTTTACCGTTGCGTTTGAAACTTATGATTAGTTTGTGTTTGGGAACTGCCTGTGAGCCAATACCAAATATTACGGTTGTCAACTTTTGAATTGAGGTCATCCTAACATAACATCACGATTCACGACTGTATTTCCGAACGGGATACTTAGAAGTACACATATTTCTTAGATAAGTGCCATAGTAGGGTCAGATTACTATTATACACGGTGAAATTTTAATCACCGTTTTCCTCTTAAGGGGTCATTGTACTCATCATTATGAACAACTTTTACTATGGGACCAAACCTGAAATCGTGAAAAAAAAATCAGCTGTTCCCTATATTTATGTTCGCATAACTCGTCAAAATGTAGGGAACAGCTGATTTTTTTCGCGATTTCATGTTTGGTCCCATAGTAAAAGTTGTTCATAATGATGAGTACAATGACCCCTTAAGAGGAAAACGGTGATTAAAATTTCACGGTGTATACTACTAAGGGGACTTTGAGTTTGGCGTGCCTGTTGCCATCTACTGGGCACAAATCCAGACTCCGGGTTGCTACTGGGAAAATCCTATGTGGAAAACCCAATAACCCAGTCACAGATAATATAATACTACCCAGTTTTATACTGTGGTCAACGCTATGTACGCATTAATTGTCTTGTGCATTAGTCCATTAGTTATTTAGATTGTTTCTAGAATAAGTATAATGTATGTATGTGATGTGGTTGCACTTTTTTTTTAAATAAATAAACATTTTGTCCACTCTGTCTCTTACGAGCACTTCACCAACGAGGTCGTCCGCAAATGCAAGACCACTTTCATCTTCCTACCTTAGTTCCAAACGGATTCGGCTCCGATCCGTTGCCAACCCAGAAGTAAGCATCAGGGCCAGCTCCATCATAGTGCAGGTTGGGTATGTAGAAGGTCTTAGCATCCAGAACGCTGATGTTGCCAGACCTGAGGCCGTGGGCCAGGCGCTTGAACTCGGGGAGGACGCGCGGGCGGGGAGGGTCCAAACCCGGGGGGATAAAGACATCGCCGAAGTTTACCTGGGAAAGAAGAAATGGGAGAAATTAATATACCTAAGGTTTTGTAGTGTAGGTAATTAGTTGGCAAATAATAAGTCAGCCCAAATGAGGGTAAGTGTCAAACAAATAAAACAAATAAATACCGAAAGCATCGTAGATACGAGGTTCCATTAAAATAGACCTTTCCCTTGTTTTTACATCTTATGCTGAACATAAAATGAGATTTTGTAATAATGGGATTAAGTATAGGCATTTCCAATAAGGACTGTGTAAGTAGGTACTAAGAACTTGTTCCAAAAAAGCCAAAAATTAAGTATTGACCGTCCACGAAATCGATCCTAGGACTTGGCCAGACAGATGTCACAAAAGAGGAGAATGTGGAAACAAAAGTACTCGCGAATAAGTTCCTACTATCTATAAATAAAAAAAAACAGTTGTTATTTTGTATTCGTAAACAAAGCGTACTATAAATGCATTAATACCGTACGCTTACAACTTGCGTGGGATGAGGAAACGGCGGACGAAATACACGTGGGTGGATATGTCGGATGGTCTGGAAATACCGGCCTTCCCTAAACATATCGACGGCGGAAATGTCGTAGGTAATGGGACAGGGTTTTCAATGTTTCTTAAGACATTTGATTTTTTTACCGTCGATCTACGTTATTGCAAACGCCAGTAGGTAATATCTTTGATCGGACGAATTAAAAAAAAAAAACTGCTGCAGGATACATTTCCCCCTGTTCCTTATATCTATTCTTATCTATTACCATCAATTTTATAACACCTCAAATATTACAAATTGTCTGACACATAAAATATAAAACCTCATTCTTGTCAAATTAACATCAGCGGACGCATCCATTGACTATGCACGCGACCAATAGCAGCCTGCCGAATGCCGGCAATGGCCGCCAAACGTCACATTTTGGCGCGAAAGTTGTAAGCATGCGCGCCAAAAGTAATCGATATTTTGTTTCGGTTGTTACTTGCGGGTGTAGCCGTTTTTGCGTACTTTTATTAGGCGGTAATAATTTGGAGTACGTAAAATGTACGAGAAAATGAATTGCAATGACGACAGAATTTTGAATTATGATTGGTAAAAACTTTAATTATCATAATTTATACTTTTCAGAAAAATAGGAAAGAGTAAATCCTTAATACAGCATAATTTCTATGTTTCTATCTAAACCTCCAAATTGCTACTAACAGGATTCTCGATCATACCCATTGAACAGTTCAATGACATCTCGAAACAGACTCAATACTCCCAACGAACATTCAAGGATATCGGAAAAGCCATCACAAGTACAATGACAGTACCTAACCTCTTACACATTATTCTCAGAAATACATGGTTTGTTGTAACATCTTGTTTTATGACAATAAAGGTACAAGTCCGTAGCCGACTGCAGACGACAGCAGCTGGCGAACGTGTCGCCGCGACACTACTGGTTTCTATGTATTTCTATGAAATACCTTCGATAGCTAGTGACACGCCGCGCCGTCTGCTACGTATTTCATAGAAATACATAGAAAGTATAGTACAGTAGATAGTGTCGCGGCGATACGTCGCCTGCTGCTGTCGGCTACGGCCGACTTGTAACTTTAATAATTTCTAATAGCACACAAAAAAAAAACATTTTTCAACTTTCGCTGCTCCCTGTTGGACTGGACAGGAGAAAATCATTTAATTTGGACTTCTAGATTTTAGAGGAAAGAAACGTTACCTACACGAAGGTTACTATAAAAATCCGTACCTACTACTTATGGAAAGCTGTAGCTGTAAAGGCTCCCGCAGTCAGCCGCGACGCAATTTTGGTAGAACAATTTCCGTGAAGTCTCATAGAAACTGTTCTACTACATTCGCGTCGCACCTGTCTGCGGACGTCGTAACTGCGCAGGGCTTTTTCCTTTACTTTTTGTGGCCCTCCTGGAACCAACCCATCAACAACTCCCCCAGAACTAAATTCTGAAATTCATCATGAACTTTGTACACTTACGGTAAACCTCCGGCACCACACACTGATCCACTTGATGTCCCGGAGTCTCTTGCCCCCCGGGAGTCGCAGCAGGATATCTGAGTTGCTGTGTGCTGATAATATCGGAGGGTCCCTGGAAGAAAAGAGATTGATCTGTTAATTATCGTCGGCTTTAAGGTTTCCAACATATTTATTTATTTAAACTTTTCGCACAAAAACAAAGGCACACCTCAAAGGCGGACTTAATGCCTTAGGCATTCTCTACCAGTTAACCAAGAGTGGTGAAGAGATTAGATGGCAGGTATAAGGTAGATATTCCTTTCGTAGCAGGAGGCGTTCTGTACTTCCGGCTTACCTCCTTGGGAAGATGGCATGAATTTATGTATTTTTTCCTGCACATAGCGAGCGCATGTGACCTTTTGCACATCATTTTCATTCAAACTGGGCAACGTGTCAAGCGTTGTCGGGAAAACAACATGGTGCACGTAAAAATACCATTATGGTGCTTAAAATTTTTATTCCTTGACTGTACATGTCCAGATGTCAAGTCAGGGAAATTTATCGATAAGCAAATTGACTGCCAACTTATATTTCCCTAATTTCTAGTACCTACTCATTTATTCATTTCAGCCGAAAGACGTCCACTGCTGGACAAGGACTTTATAACTAAGCATCACCACTTCGACCAGTTTTAATGTGTTTCCCGCATCCAGCGGATTCCCGCGACCTTCACAAGGTCATCGGCCCACCTTGAGGCCTTCCAACGATTTATTTCCGTTGGATCCCGTTTTTGAATCCCATTTTAATATTTTTGGCGTTGGATCCCGCAAAACATTATTATGTATTTCCGTTGAATCCCGAATTTAAAAAATGCAAGATAATTACGTTTTATTGTCGTTGAATCCCGAAAAGTATTTTCGTTGGATCCCGAATGCTTAAAAAAATCTGAATGCGGGTACTTTCAACAGCAAAATTGTTTATAATAAAATGAGGGGTTCACTAATATTTCACCAAAACTCCATTGACAAATTTTTAGTTTAGAACCAACGTTTCGTATACTATTTATTTCACAAACAACTCATTTTCTATAATTATAATCTAGTCGTTTCTGGCACTCGCCGGCCGCTGCCGCGGCACCGCTCGCTTCGCTCGCTCGGCTCGTGCGTAGGGGTCACAGTTTTAACCTAACCTAACCTAACATTGTTTTTTTTTTTATAAATAACCTAATCTAACTAGTTCAGTTCCGGATAGCCCACTAAAAATAATCTACTTTTTTCTATTAGTGCAAGTCGATGAAAGAATGAGTGTACCATTTTTAGGGAATTGCGTAATGATAAGTCAATATGTAAAACGTTTTTATTCCAAACGTTGTTTTATGATAAAGGTAAATCTCTTTTCTTCTGAAATGTACACATGTTGTTATAACATGGGATTCAACGGAAATAGCAAACGGGATCCATCGTTAATACATAAAAAATGGGATTCAAAAGTGGGATCCAACGAAAATTATAAACGCTTCCAACGCTACGTCTGGTATACTACAATTAAATATCCTTACATAATGACATAACCAACTGCGGGCAAAGTTAGGGCATCGGTACTTGTATTTCATTATGCTTTGTCGAGTTGTCGCAGTACCAAAGAGTTCTAAAATATGTAAGAACTAAAAATCTCCACATTCTTGTGAGCGACAAAAGAATTGTAAAACCTTGTCGTAGAATAAACGAGATCTTGTTCCTCTCGTTAAGGCACTGCCGGTAAGTATGTACTACAGTGGTACATACACACAGAGGGTACATATGAGCGACGATTTGTTAACAAGCGACCCTTGTTACATTTTACGATTCGCACGCTTTGCAGTCGCAATGTGGAGATGCTTTTATATTTTTATTGCTAAGATTAGACAAGAACATACAGACAGAGAGACGACTGTATTATTCATAACTTGTTTCTGCCCGCGACTTCGCCCGCGTGAAGTTTCTTGTACCCCGACCCACCCCGTCGCATCGCATCACCTGCCCGCGGTGTCACTTCATTTTTTCGTTTTCTTCGTTTTTTGGTCCTTGGTTCATAGCGTAATGTTAACAGTTAAACCATAGAGCCTTCCTCAAGAAAACAAAGAAACTCTTCAGCAGACGCTACTGACACGTCATCTTCTTTAAAAAAAAACAAAGTAATTTATATAAACTTGGCCGATAATGGACGAGTATGTTTACCTAGGACAAACTGTCCAGTTAGGTAGGTCCAACTTCGAGAAAGAGGTCAATCGTCGAATCCGATTCGGCTGGGCAGCGGTCGGGAAGCTACGCAATATCTTCTCGTCCCACATACCGCAGTGTCTCAAGACAAAAGTCTTTGACCAGTGCGTGTTGCCAGTGATGACATATGGCACTGAAACGTGGTCGCTCACAATGGGCCTTATTAGAAGGCTGAAAGTCACCCAAAGGGCAATGGAGAGGGCTATGCTTGGAGTTTCCCTGCGGGATCGAATCAGAAATGAAGAGATCCGCAGAAGGACCAAGGTAACCGACATAGCCCGAAGAATTGCCAAACTTAAGTGGCAGTGGGCAGGGCACATTGCTCGCAGAACAGATGGCCGATGGGGCCGAAAGGATCTGGAGTGGCGACCGCGTACCGGAAGGCGTAGCGTTGGAAGGCCTCCCACAAGGTGGACCGACGACCTTGTGAAGGTCGCAGGAACTCGTTGGATGCGAGAAGCACAAAACCGGTCGAAGTGGAGGTACTTGGGGAGGCCTATGTCCAGCAGTGGACGTCTTTCGGCTGAAATGATGATGATGATGATGAGGCCGATAATAAGCACTTTTCGTACATCAAACTCAAACTCAAAGCATTTATTTCAATTAAACCAATTACAGGCACTTTTGAATTAAAAAATCAAAACAAAAATATTTGTCTGTCCGAAACGGCTGGACCGATTTCGATAAAATTTGGTATGGGATACATTGAACCCTGGAGAAGGACATAGGCTACTTTTTACCGACACAACACGCGGGTGGGGAGGCGGGTGGAAGCTAGGTAAAAACTAAAAGTTCAGAAACAACAACACAACCGAAAACTAAAAATATCATAACCGTAAAATCAAAAAGAAAGAAAGAAACTCCTCGATTTCCTTAACGTTTGTCATAGAAAAACACCCCTCTTCTTACAGACCCATTATGTCTCCCTCATAATTATCTTTATTTAATTACAAAACAATTTCACTATTGTGTTATTCATATTTTTGACGATGCCCCCAAATTAGGAAACGTTTTGCATTTCCACCCCTAAGATATATTTGGGATGTTTTAATGGGGTGGCTCGAGTATTATCTGTATTTGCATAACTTTTTTGCGTCGTCGAGTTTTCTTGATTGTGTTTACTTTTGTACACGAATCTTTGCTAAATATTTCTTAGGTATTATGTTAGGAAAACATCGAGGAAACCGCCATATGTTCTAGAACCAAAAATTCGAAGATATGTGACATCTGCCAACCTGCACTGGGCCATCCATACAAAAAGGTAATTTGGGCTAATTGGTCATAACCCTACAACCTAAAACCTTAAAAAAACCCTTATACCTACAAATATCTAGGTCCTGTCTTTCATAAACACACTTATACATACACACATACATATTTATTTATAAACTAAAACGATATTTAAGTAGCACATTGTCAGGTCACAACATTGCTTTGACACGATTTTATTGATTTTCAAAACGTTGCGGCTGTAACCAATGACTAGTTCCAAAGCTTTTACTAGGAAATAACGTAATTAGTAGAGTCTGGCAGACAAACATAGGTTTAGGAAGGATTATAGCACTAGTATCATAAACAGGCTGTTCCAACACCCAAATCGCGAAAAAAAAATTACTGTCCCATACAAAACTTCAATGCCTACTCGACCCAAATGTATGGGACGGCTGATAATTTTTTCACAATTACGATGTGGGTCCCATGGAGAAAGTTGTTCAGTTTGATGGTCTGTACCATGCCATTAGACCACACCTCTCTGGTACATCCTGTATTGTGAGTTTTTGAGGTAGGTATCTTTATAGGGTAAGAAAGAACAATAATGAATATAACGGAGAAGGCATATGTGTCTCGTTATTATCAGCCATATTTCAACTACTGTGGGCGAACTATGTGGATATAGTGTTGGTTATTGCGCAATAGAAAAACGGTTTGCAGTTCAAATCAGATTATAATTTCACGAACAAATTAATCACACTAGCAAATCACACACTATAGGTACACGATACAACCAGATACGGAACGCGGGACAGTTTCTGAGCGCATGTTGTTCGTCCGATGTCCGATGTCCAAGAGGGATCCACATCGTTCTGTCGCGGTGTTGTTGACCACCACGAACTCAGGCTAGACTCTGTCAAGGGCCGCCAGATGGCGCTGGCGTTCCGAATAGTCAAACGAATGACCGGATGCGACAAATATATCTTAGGCAGGCGAGGTTCAAGTAAAAAATCTACCCCCTTCCCATTTTTGGTTTCGATAGTAGGAAACCCCCTTAAAGCCCACCAACTTATCGTAAGCTCTTAGGTACACGTTGACAATTACTTTGGGTTTTAAAAGGAAATTTTTAAAGTCAACCTTCATTTACTAATTACCACGCGCCTACGCAACACGGAAAAAGAAAACACTTTCTAAAATTACATTTTAAATAGCTAATTTAAATAAAAAGCTCTCCTTGAATTACGTCCGAACATTAATTAAGAAACTCAACAAGGAAAGCCCTCATTGATCGCTGGACGAATTTATTTCGTTTTGACTTCGTCCCATGAATACTAAGTACGACTTCGGTGGCACGACTGCGATGAAACGACTTGTGACGAATGTGATAGGTACTCGTTTGGATGAATAACGAAGGGTAGGGGAGGATGATGCAGGATGTTATTTAAAAGTAGAAAATATAGTCATGGACGAGGTCGCAATTTTGAATTTAATCTTTGGGGTGGGTTTGTGGCGGCATCTACATCGCCACAATGTGAACTACCCACGCATCACACTGATGTTATACAAAATCCTGCATCGCGCAAGCAGAGTTTACCGCGCAACTAGCATATAAATGTACTACGTCTTGACGTAAAACGTCGGGTAGTTGCCCACCAGACTCAACACTGGTCAGAAGATCCTCCCTTTTCTATGCAGGATGAGTGAATTCTACACCCTGCTCCTCATACCTCTATAGGTTATAATAGGATATACGCATGGAGGGTTTATGACTGTCTCGTTGGTCAAGGTCGCAAATGTGACTCTGATTACGGGGTTTTCGCGAAAAACAATAAATAAATGGAAATTCTTTAAAGAAAAAGGCGAACTCGCAAACAAATTTTTCTTGACTTTTTTTTTGGTACTGCTTATGAAAAATATTGAGTTTCAATTTCTAAACATTTTTGTCTTTAGGTATATTATTATAAGAAGTCAGTAATTAAAGCTATTCCAGTTTGACGTAATAAAAATCATATAGTCCGCTAAAAATTATTTAATTAAGCTTCATGAAATAATACCCATTTACGGAATTAATTTGCATCGTTATTGTAATTTTGAACAACACAAAATTCTCAGTACCAGCCTGTAGACCGATTTGTAGCCATTTGTACACATTTCTGGGATCGCCCCCTCATTACACGAAAATTACTACATA
Source organism: Amphipoea lucens (assembly GCA_947508005.1). Lineage (NCBI taxonomy): Eukaryota > Metazoa > Arthropoda > Insecta > Lepidoptera > Noctuidae > Amphipoea > Amphipoea lucens. The sequence continues at coordinate 18,476,963 of OX382377.1, read as the reverse complement.
ACAGACGAACTGTGTGTGTAACTCTACACCCATTGCACCTGTCTACGTTTCTCTCTAGCCTTTCGGGAATTACAGGCGTGATATGACGTTAACATCTATATTTATCTATGCTTACAACCAGTCTTACCAAGTGGTATCGTATTACCCAGTAATAGATCCATGTCAAATACTGGTATCAAGATGCATCCGATTAGACTGGAAGCCGACCCTAACATAGTTGGGAAAAGGCAGGCAGATGATGATTGATGACTTATCTATGCATATTATAAATTAAAGTCGCTTTTTGTGTCTGTCTGTATGACCGCTTCTTTCTTTCAAACTGCATAATGGTTTTTGATGTAATTTAGAGCATTTATTTCGGGACGTTTATGTGTATATAACATTAATATATCTTAGGTATAGCATAGAAATCTCGATGTTTTGAAAGGTTATCATTGCATCCTTGCGAAGCGGGGGGAGGGGATCAGTAGTACACAAAATGAAATGAAATCGTTTATTCTGTTGATCTATAGGATATCGGATCTACCTTTACAGATCATATAAGAAAAGAAAAAAGCTAGATGGAGTCGACATTTCCTATCTGACTACCCTTGGGAAGAAATGGCGAAACAAACTCAGGTGCAAGTGTCTTTTAATGTCCAGACATAGTCTTGTTCAAATCATGTGCGGACCATAGGTATAGACTAGTGCCTGGAATGGTCTCTTGAGGAAAGAACCACACAGATTCAAGTGACCCGTCAAGGCTGTACACCTACCTACATTATCTGTTCCAGTTATAGCTCCAACCGCTCGGCAACAACCAATGCGTCCTCGATTAGGGCTTCGTGTAGCGTCGATCGAATCCCTGACATTTGCATTGTGTGCCGTTGGAAACTTTGTCAGTGAAGCAAAAGTTGGCCGTCATAGGTACGAGTACAATACGTAACTGTTTGTTGGTTCGTCACTAGGCGGGTTGGAACCGGTTCTTAAATTAGACTGTTAGAAAGTTGGTTTTATTCATGGCCGAATATAAACGTGTTATTAAAGCTTCTTGAAGTGTTATGTGTTAACTGAGCAAACAGCTAACCTCACTCCTGTTACTGACGTCTGTGGACATTTGCAATACTGATGTGTGACGGTGTTGCAGTGCTGATGCGTTGTCGACCGTAGCTCTTATTTCTCCTGCATAGTTATCTGCCTAGCCTTTTTCTAACTATGTTGGGGTCGGCTTCCAGTCTCACCGGAAGCAGCTGAATAACTACCAATATTTTACATGAAGCGACTGCCTATCTGACCTCTACAACCCAGCTACTAGGTAAGGTAATCCGATACCCCTTGGTAAGACTGGTTGTCAGACATTCGGGCTTTTGACGCCCCGTAACGTTTTGTTTCACCGGCATATAGGTACCAAACCAATGCTTTGCTCAGTTTACCACTGAGCATTCTGCTTAACGGCAGAAGTCATAATCAGCCAGTAATGTTCCTACTGCTGGGGCACAGGTCTCCTCTCCTCGTGAGGGAGTGGGCTGTAATCTACCACGCGGGCACAGTGCGGGTTGGTAAACGTCACGTACATGTCTTCGAATTTTTGGTTCCAGGATGTGCCGCAATGGTGATGAAATTATTTACAAAAAATAAAGCGCCTGCCTAGGTTCTGACCCACGATCTGCATTTCGTAAGTCAGGGCCGTGTACTAATCGCTTTAGCAGGGTTAGGCTAATATCCTGAAAGAGCATAATCCTGTAAAAGATTTCGTTCCTAGATATTCACAAGAAGGAAACAACACCATAAAAAATTATGTTCCTACAACCGCAAACCACTCACCTAGTAGTATAATCCTCTGGATACGGCACCAAGATCCCTTCAGGACTTGGCTGCGGCGTATCGCCGACCCAGAAGTAAGCATCGGGGCCGGTTCCATCGTACGCGAATCCTCGGACGAAGACTGTGCTCTCGTCCACTGCATAGACGGTACCGCGGATGCCGTGCGCGTATTGTGTGAGCCGACCAATCAGACGGCCGTAGTAGGGCTCAGGGCGACGGGATGTGACGGTACCTGTGGAAAAGAGATAGGTATTAGGATATAGAAGATCATTTTGACAGGGTTTGTTGGTCAGTGTTGTGGATGCCTGTCGGGGGAGCGGTGAATGCTTATGCGAATCCCGCACCCCCGGCCATAGGTAGAGGTGGAACACCGCGGTGGTTTTAGCCGGTAAGAGTCCGGCGTGCCCCTCTGTCACCCCCACGATAGAAGAAGTCCATGAGGATTTCCACCGCGAGAAAAAAAAAAAGGGGTGTTGTGGATTCTTGAGTATCGGTTAGCAAGGGGTCAAGGTTGCTAATGCAATTGACCCCGTTAGGTTGATTACGACCATTATGAATTCGGGAGATTACGAACTTTTGGCATAATGGTAATAGCGTTGTCTTAGTATAGTTGTCATAATGGCCAATTATTAGCAGGTTTCAAAGCCGTGGTCGTGTTACTTTTGTCAATATCATTGTGTACTTTTAATCCGTCAAGCTCCGCTAATGAGACACAATTGATTTCTATTGTTTCGTCGCCAATGGGCGACGCGCGCCGCTTGACCGGTTAAACTTAAACAACGTTCTATGGTCTGAAATTAACAGCAACAATGGTAATCAATGTACAGTCAGGGAAAATAACTGTTTACCTTTTACCAGCTCACTACGTCTATTTGTCATGTTAGACACGACTGTCAAATAAACTGATGTAAGTTGAATTAATGAAGGATAATATTTTGTTGGTAGTCATTAGTCTATTTCCAAAAACTTTGTCCCTAATTCATACTACTTATTTTTATAAGAATTGTATTTCTTTTGCAGACATTATTTTGTTACAGCTCCTTAAATAAAGAGATAACTAAATCTAGCAGACCTACGTACAACTACGTAGTTATACCATTTATAACTCAAGAACGGCAGAACCGATTTTTTTGATCTTTGATTTGTTGGAATTTATCCTCGCTCCGAGTAGCAGAATAACATAAACATGGGAAAAAGAATTATAAAGATAATTCATTTTCTCATACGAATACATTTAATTCAGCTATAAATTAAAACAAAATTATACTCGTAGATTCTGAGGTTGTACAGTCAGCAACAAAAGTCGATTAACACTGTAATTTTTACATGTTATTGTTACGCGCCACACTTGATGGCGACATTAGCTACTACTAGCGCCATCTAGTATCGAGTAGCAGAACTAATAATTATTCGGGTCCCTTCTAGAAACTTCGATGCTAAAACTTTCCAGAACTATCGATGTCTGGTCGGACGGGACCGATATGTACTCGAACATTCTAGATGTTTCTACGGTAGAAGGTTCTGGAATTATCCGAGGCCTATATAAGGCCGGTGTGCCTGCGAGCCGGGAACAGTATTGGATAAGCGATACAAGCGATAACATCGAAGCGATCTTCAAGTGCGACTCTCAAGTGATTAGTAGTGCGATTGTGTTTTATAATTAGTGTGTTTAAGTTGTAAATTGCTGTTTTTAATTAAAGTGTCTATTTTTGGTTTTTAAATCGGCAGTTTTTATTGTCACGAACCCCAAGCTCGTAACAATTGGTGTCAGAAGCAAGGATTAAAAATCATGCCGATTCTACCGAAGGACGACACGGAGGGTATCCGTACCCGGAGTCAACGCCAGCAAGAGACGGACCAGAGGCGATTCGGTGGAGCAACGCCACAGACGTCGGAGGGACAACTACCAATCACGGAGGCCGGCCCGTCTACAGCTGCTCCAGCATCATCAGCACCAGATTTTGCTGCTCTGATGATGATGCTGCAGGAGCAGTCTCGTCGGTTGGAAGAACAGCTCCAGCGGGACAAGGAGGAACAGGCCCGCCGACAGGAGGAACAGGCCCGCCGACAGGAGGAACAGGCCCGCCGACAGGAGGAACAGGCTCGTCGGCTGGAAGAACAGCTCCAGCAAGATAAGGAGGAACAGGCCCGCCGTCAGCAGGAGCAGTCCCGCCGACAGGAGGAGCAGATGCTCCTTCTGAAGGAACTTCACGCTACCTTCGGGAAAGACATGAAGGAGGTGAAGGATAAGGTTGCTCAACATGACAACCGCCTGTTGGAAGCTGAAACCCGAATCGACCAAGTGAATAATCGGGTTGACAACGTGATGGCTGACGTGAAGAAAACCGTAATGGCTGACGTGAAGAAAACGCTGGATTACCTCAAACTTGAGGATGGAATCGCAGCCCCCGTAGCTACAACACCTTCGCTACGGGGATTCAAAGTGCCACCGTTCGACGGAACTTCTTCCTGGTCGGCCTACAAGATTCAGTTTGAGGCTGTCATGAAGGCGAACGGGTGGAATAAGAGTCAGGCCATGACTGCCCTCACCCTAGGCCTGCGCGATCAGGCCTTAACTGTGCTGGAAGCTCTCAGCAAAGAAGTGACTTACGAGCAGCTCCTTGAGGCATTGGAAGCTCGGTATGGCGATGCTCACCTGGAACACGTGTTTCGTGCGCAGCTCAAGGATCGCGTGCAACGCAATAACGAAAACCTGCAGCAGTGGGCCCTTGAAGTTGAGAAGCTGGTTCGGAAAGCATACCAGTCTGTACCTGCGCTTATTGATGGGAATTTGGTGCAGGTATTTATCGACGGCATCCGCGACCTTGAAGTTAGGGCTGCTGTGAGGCTCGGTCACCACGGGACGCTTAAGGACGCCTTGGCCCATGCACTGGAGGTGGAAGCTGTGCGGCAGGATCATCGTTCCCATCGCGTCAGGGAGGTTGCAGCGGCTACAGTTCGCGACCGTAATAAAGGATACAGCCCTAGGTGCTACGGCTGTGGGGAAAGGGGCCACCTTCGATCCAGTTGCCCTAAGCGAACTGCAGAAAGAGAAGACCGAGCTCCAGAGGGAATTGCGGCTAACAGCACCGCCCAGCACCAGCAGCAGGGAAACGAGTAATAGCCAGGACTGCGGGGCGGGTGCTGGCTGATGCTCAAAGAGCCCCAAGGATTTCGATCACACAAACCCATGACGGGAACAGCTTAATCATCAAGGGCGAGGTTAACGGAACGCCGTGTAAGCTGACCATAGATACTGGAGCCTCTCGTACGGTCGTCAGTTCCCAACTTATAAGTCGGTTCCTTGGGGACTCCGCATACAACCGAGAACGCATTAATTTGGTAACAGCCACCGGTCAGCGCATACCCGTCCATGGAGAGAAGAAGATGAAGTTGAAGCTAGGCAACAGAATCTACCTGCATAATGTCATCGTGGCTGATATAATGAACGATTGCATCTTGGGCCTTGACTTTATGAGGAAGAATTGTTGCGAGATTGACGTCAAGCAAGGTGTTTTGAAATGTGGACAAGAGGAACTTTTTATGGAAGGGGCGTTACCAGGGAATGTGTACAGCCTTAAAAAGATTGTTCTTCCGCCGAGATCGGAAACGATTGTGCCGGTAAGTCTTCCTCGGAATCCTGGGCAAACTAATCGTTGTGTACTCGTGGAAAGGGTAGACAATGACCTTCCATGGAAAGTGGCACGAACTTTGGTCAGAGCCACCGACATCTCAGGGGTACGTGTGCTGAACCTTTGTGATCAGGAACAGATTATAGAAAAAGGCCCACTAGTTGGTACTTGCGAGGAAGTGGATTGGTTGCGTCGATGCCAAATCTATCGACTGGGACCCTCAGCAAGGATGCACAAACGAAAGTGTCCACACTTTTAGAAGACTGCCGCAGGCCCGCAGCGCTCTGTCCCAAAATGAAATGGTCAAGGCGAAGAAGATGTTACTCAAGTACGCCGATGTTTTCTCGTCAAACGATGCTGACATTGGATCGACTGGCGCGTTATTGTGGGGCCAATAATGCTCGGGACGAGCATGTCTTAGGAGGGGGCAGTGTTACGCGCCACACTTGATGGCGACATTAGCTACTACTAGCGCCATCTAGTATCGAGTAGCAGAACTAATAATTATTCGGGTCCCTTCTAGAAACTTCGATGCTAAAACTTTCCAGAACTATCGATGTCTGGTCGGACGGGACCGATATGTACTCGAACATTCTAGATGTTTCTACGGTAGAAGGTTCTGGAATTATCCGAGGCCTATATAAGGCCGGTGTGCCTGCGAGCCGGGAACAGTATTGGATAAGCGATACAAGCGATAACATCGAAGCGATCTTCAAGTGCGACTCTCAAGTGATTAGTAGTGCGATTGTGTTTTATAATTAGTGTGTTTAAGTTGTAAATTGCTGTTTTTAATTAAAGTGTCTATTTTTGGTTTTTAAATCGGCAGTTTTTATTGTCACGAACCCCAAGCTCGTAACATTATTAAAATGACAATATTTTTCCATAAACTGCTTTTTAGCTTTTCACATAATAGCAAAGAGTTGGTATTCTAAAATATTTTCTTCTGCTGCAGTTTTGAACAAATATTTTGCTCAATTACTAGGTAAATAAAAAAAAAACTGGAGTGTTAATCGACTTTATCTAGCCTGGGCTGTCCCACTCCTGGGCAAAGGCCTCCCTCCACTCCTTCCATTTTACGCGAGCCCGCGCGTCCTCCCTCCAGTTTTAATGGGACAGCGCAGGCTAGATAAAAAAAAAACGACTTTTGTTGCTGACCGTACTACGGTGTTCGCCGGGCCAACTAGTTTTCAATATTTATGCATCCAGGCGTTTGATCTCAACTAGAAAACCCTTTTGTATGAAATACCACCAAAAAAAAAAAAACCTTTTATATTTTGTATGCCTATGGCGGAGCACAGCTCGGAGCTTATTTATTTTTTTGTAATATCTACTGTATGTACCCTGTGTTCACGAAATAAATGAATTTGAATTTGAACCATTTCAACTATACTACACTCTCGTCACCTTTAGAAATCCAACCACTTCTAGTTTCAATAACTCCAGAAACAGTTCACAAAATGTCACCCATTTCTATGTAATGTCAAATGTCGGCTGGATCCATGTTCTATTGTGATAACTGTGAACTCTTGGAGTGGGAAGACTTTAGCTTTTGAGATGACGGCTGTTTGATGGCTGTTAGAGCGACTATGAGAGTTACGTGCGTCGGGTCTCGAAGTAGTATTATTGAAAAAGTGCTCTAGGAAAATATGTTTTACTTTTTTTTCTAAAATAGCGAATAAATGCAATAAGTTCTAAGTAATTTACAACCTTTAGAGAATCATTAGCTGTGCCTATATCCGAAAACAAATTGATTTTCATGAGTTTTAATTTTATCCGGAACGCTAATTCTTTTTTTCTAAAATAAAATTAAGCTACTCCTTATAATTTCAGCTATCTATCTGCCAGTGAAAGTGTCATCGAAATCGGTCTAGCCATTTCGAAGAATAGGCGGAACAAAAAAACATTTTTTTTTTATTTATTTAGTTTTGTTTTTGGTATCGTATATAATTTCATTTCCAGTTGACCAATAAAAATATAGAAAATCAATGGTTTGGTCCAGTTGACCAAAGACTCCATTTAGTAAAAAGCTGTTATTTAACATTACAAACAGACTCTTCAATTTTATTTATTTGTATGTATGTAAGTATAGATAATAATAGCATAATAACGATTTAATCAGTCGCCCTCTAATTTACGAGTTTTACCCGAAAGCCTTACCATAGCAGCCATGGTGACTTATCCAATCGAACATCCGTCTGCTAATGGATTCGACTGACTATCCCCCCCCTCTCCCCGAGCTGATCGATCGCAGCTTTTAAGAATATTACTCTGTGAAAAAACTTCATTTGTAATTCATTGCGCATTCTAATCTGTACCTTATTCTTGGGAAATTACGTCTTAAATTCCAGCGGGGAGGGGGGTTGTGGAGTTAAGTCGTTTTGTTAGGGAGGGTTGTCCCCTAAATTCGGAAATTATTGTCACTCTGCATTATACACGGTGTATTGTCAGGGTACATTGTCGGGGACTGATGAAGTTGGGGAGTTAACGTGTATTGATGACCAGCTGAGCGAGGCCTATTTTAGCGGATTTCGCTTTTTCATTGCAATCCTGGCTTGAACTGATAAGAATTTCGTTACATACATTTTTTTCCGTGTTTTTCTATGGATGTTTTATTATGGCTGATTTTGATTTTAATGGCAATCTTTCAGAGGGTGGAGGTAGTAATGGGTTTAATTTTGACAGTTCAACAACAATCATGTCAACTGAAGTGGCAGTGGGCTGGCCATGTCTGTCGAAGGACTGATGGTCGGTGGAGCAGACGAGTCCTGGAGTGGAGACCGCGTACCGGCAAGCGTAGTGTGGGACGCCCCCCAGCTAGATGGACGGACGACCTAAAGAAGGTGGCTGGGGTAGACTGGATGCGGAAGGCGGAGGACAGGGTGCTGTGGCGCAGTCTGGGAGAGGCCTATGTCCAGCAGTGGACTGCGATAGGCTGAGTTGATTGATTGATTGAACAACAATCATTGCGTTATTTACGTTGTTGAGCAGACACATTTCATTGGAGAGAGAGTGCACCTGCGTCTGCGCAAGCACTTGTGCATTATAATACTCGTATCTCCCGCGCCGATAGCTAGTCTCCGCTGAGATTGATCACCATGGCTGAAATTCGGTCTGGAGGACTTTATTTATAGCATGACCTCTCAAGCTCCGCTAATGAGACACAATTGATTATCTTTTGTATCGTACTACATAGGAGACGCGCGGAGCTAATATGTATACTATGTATAACATACTAAAAACTCATCTCAAGGGGATCTACTAGGTACTCGCGAAAAATATACTCGTATATGAGAACGTAGGAGTAATTCCACTTCCCACGGTGCCGGTGGAATTAAGCCTGTGGGTAAAACCGGATTAATTCTGCTGAGAAATGTTCAGCGAATATTTTTTTTATGAATATTTTTGTTCTGTATTCTGAGGAATATTTAAGACTTTTTGGAAAGCGGGAGGTTTTTTGGAGATATTAAGTATGGTGCCTAGGTTTTTGATATTCAGCAGTTTTATCTGGATGGATAGGTAGTCAGCACCCTAATTGCATAACACAATATCAATCTCAATCTGAATCATATTGAAGGATATTGCTAATCCATTGCTTCATATTTCGAAAAATGTGTCTGCTCAACAACACAACACACAAACACAATTTCGTAACACACATCAGTAGCAATGGCTTTCATTTTGACAGGTCGATAACATTCATTGCGCTATTTACCTACGTTGTTGAGCTGACAAATCTTTCAAATACACGAAGTAATGGATAAGCACTATTCTTCAAACTGATGCAGATTATGGATGATAGTGTGTTACGCAATTAGGGTGCAGTTCTCAGTAGCAGCTCAAGGACTGCAATTTCGCACAATGGATGCCAACTGTAGTTCACTCCCTACTCTTGGAACCGGATACTATAATCAGGAGAATGTGGGTCGTGTTAATAGTAGGTACTTACTCATGTATTATCTCTTCAGGGAATACTCACAGAGGCGTATACAGAGAAAAAAAATCAGCTGTTCCCTACATTTTGACAAGTTATACGAACATATGTAGGGAGCAGCAGATATTTTTTCGCAATTTCGGGTTTGGTCCCATAGTAAAAGTTGTTCATAGTAATGAATACAATGACCTCTTTAGAGGTTTTAGGTGTTTTTCCAATAACCCGAAATTCCGTATTACGAGTAAATTATAAAATTACAATTTTTATTTTCCGGGATTTAAATTACTCAGTTATAGGTAAATGTACGTGTTCCACCGTTCCACGTATTTCAGGGTAAATTCGCTTGAATTTTCCACAGGTATTTCGTGAAACGGCTGTCCCTTTCTGTATTTTCGAATAAAAACTGCATTACTTAGTATGGTCGCAGAATGAAAAGTTTACCTAAGCACCTTTGCTTTTACACTGTGGACAGATTTGCGTGAAAGGAAAGTAAGTACCTACTTACCTAATTAAAAAAACATTAACCTTTTCTTTCCGGAGCAGTGGTGGCTAAGTGGTAACGGCCGCGACTTACAAGTTATAGGTCGTAGGTTCGAACCCAGACAGGCGCTTTACTTTGTGTAAATTATTTCATCACCACTGTTCTCAAAACGGTGAAGGAAAACATCGTGAGGAAACCGGCATGTCCAAGAACCAAAAATTCGAAGACATGTGACATCTACCAACCCGCACTGGGCCCGCGTGGTGAATTACGGCCCACTCCCTCTCACTGAGAGGAGGCCTGTGTCCCAGCAGTGGGAACATTATAGGCTGATTATGTAACCTTTTCTTTCCGCGAGTATACACGTAGATGACACACTTTTTTCGCCTTAACAAAATTAAGCACTAAGAATTACTTTTAGGTAATAACCCTAAAATGCTTCACAAAAACTCAGTTTCAAAATAAACTACCCGTTTCAATTCGTTGTCCCCCGGGCCCCTGCAGTCCCCAAGGCACATTATCGTTATCACCGGCTGCCTCGTCCGTATTTATCTAATATCCTAAGCGGGATCTGGCAACCCATTAAGGGATATTTTGATTGACATACTCAACCCCTGAGATTTGTTGCAAAAGCGAGGGAGGGTTAGTTTGAGTTGTGTGATTTTTGTGTGAATGCTGTGTAGTTTGGTGTTAGAAATGGTATTTTGGGCTAGTTTTTCTAACTAGAGTTTGGATTGTTTTCCTGCTTTATTAAACAACTAGCTGCGCCCCGCGGTTTCACCCGCATAAGTCTCGATCCCGTGGGAATATCGGGATAAAAAGTATCCTATGTCCTTTCCCAGGACTCAAATTATCTCTATACCAAATTTCATCTAAATCGGTTCAAAAGTTTAGGCGTGAAAAGGTAACATACAGACAGACAGACAGACAAACCGACAGACAGAGTTACTTTCGAAATTATAATATTAGTATGGAAGTATGGATATATGAAAATGTCTTTCTATATAGCTATAGCTTTTAATACCACAGATTTAATTGTAAAAAAAGTTTTTCTGAAGTTGAATCCACGAGCAATACTTACCTTTGAATTTAAAATCATTGCTAAGGAACAAAATACGTTACAAACTTTTTCCTAATTCTTGTACTTAACAATTTTTTTAGCAAAATCTTGCGAAATTGAATTGAGTAATAAATGGGTAATCTACTGGGTGAGATTTCGAGATGCTAATCTTGTATTGTTTTAGTCTTTTATCATATTTTCTGTATACTTACAAAAAATTAAAAAAAAAACCATCCTTTAAGCCCTCCTTCGCTAAGCCCCATACAACCAACAATCATCCTCAGAAAAATCCAGTGCGTCACACACAACCTCGTAAGTCGCACAGGAGTCCCCAAAGCCGAAACATAACCGATTAAAATATACCCCGCCACAACCCTACTCCACCCCCGAGGGGTGGATCTCTCCCCTCGCCCCCAACACGTACACTTAATACAGTTTTGTCTCGCCATTTCGATACTCGTTTGCGTCTTCAACAAGACTCTTGGCGTTTTTCGTCTTACATTACTTATATTTTTTGGACAAAAAGACTTTTGAGAGTTCTTGGTGAAAAAAGAAACCTTTAAGTATTAGTAAGAACTTATGAGAAAAATCCTATATTACTAAGAACTTATTCTGTGCCATGAAAACTTTATGAGAAAACATTTGTCGGGAAAGTACAGTCACCAAAAGAGGTAAGTATGTAGGATCGTCGGATATAGTTGAAGTTTAGTAAGAAACCGATGGATGTTCTCGAATAAAATTTAATTTTATTAATAGAAAACAAACAGCTCATTTATAAATTTAAATTTCAGTCGACAGCATCCATCGCGCATCGGTTTCTTACTAAACTTCATGTATATCCGACGATCCTGCATAGGTACAAACTTATCTCTTTTGTTGACTGTACCTACTGAAAACCCGTTCAAGGTAGACGTGGTCTGTCGTTGCTTAATTTTTAATACTTTGTACCTGATATGATATAGTAATTTTATTCTTGATAGCGGTTTCATATGCAATTATATTATTATTAATGAATATCAAATATACCGCACAAGACAATGTTTGGAAGGAAAAAGTCTTTTTCCCAGCAGTGGGACACAATATAGGATAACAAAAAAAAAAAAACATTTTAATAGAGTAATACTTACTTCATGGAGTTCCGTTCTCATTCTTCTCCATACCTTTTGCAAGGAGCGACTAGAATCAAAGCTAATATGTTCTTGTTGACATTCAAAAGTGCCTTTTATTTACCTTATTAAAATAAATTATTTGACTTTCACTTGACTTCGTCTACAATGCATTGCAAAATTGACTAACAGACGCTAGGCACTGTTTAACATCAGGGCTATCTGCAATTTAATAGATCAAGATTCCAACAAAAAAAAAATGGCTGCTCAATCCACCCATTTCTTGATGTACGATTACGATTTGGCTTCAAAAGAGAATGTATTATAAACAAAACAATGTAGCTACTTGATACCTATCTCGATCAGCTTCACAGACGCCGAGATTAGAGCAGCATTCAATACAATAGACAGCTCCCCTCATGAGAGGCCGTAATCAACGAACTGTGAATTTTCGGCAACACTAGTTATCGTATGAAAGGCAGGTATTATAATCACAGCTGATGTTATTGTGAGCTTATCGACGTTGTACGTCAAAAGGCTTGAGATGTGGACAATAGGGAGAAGGGTGGAGGACGTATGGTCGTGCTCATTCTGTCCGTTCTCATCATTATCCTACCCTTGTCCTATGTTGCATAGGGTCGGCGCAACACGTTTTTTTCGTCACTGTATCATTCACTGCTTTTTCTGTCATATTATCACTCAAACAATTTAATTAATTCTGTCCAGTTTAAGTAATTTAATTGGTTCCGAGTTACATAATCAGCCAATAACGTTCCCACCGCTGGGACACAGACCTCTATGTGAGAGGGAGTGGGCCCAACACGCAGACACAGTCGGGTTGTTAGATGTCACATGTCTCCGAATGTTTTGTTCTAGGATTCTTCCTTACGATGCTATCCTTTACCGTTTCGAGAGCTTTCTAAGGTTGTCAGAGGCGGTTGATTACAATCGCACCAGAGCCCTGATTCACAACCATACGACAGGCTATCGTATCGAAAACCTGACATTTTGATAACCTGATTTGACTTCCCCTCAACAGCAAATAGCTGTTGGAAGAATAGCGGGCGTCTATTTGATTTAAACTGACAAAATTTTCGGGTTTTGGACTTGTGAACAGCATTGAGAAGACTCCTACGATAACAATGATTAATGTTCGATACGATACGGAAGCATATAGAGTGTTTGTGAATAAGGGGGCTGGTAGCATTTTGTATTAATTTTTTTTTTCTTTATAAATGGTGGTGGTGACTTCCGCGTTGGTCTAGTGGTCGCAAGTGCTTCTGCAGGTCATGAGGTCCTGGGTTCGATTCCTAGGTCGGGCAAAGTGTTATTGGGTTTCCCATCTGGAATTTCTAAGTAGCAGTGCGTAGTCTGGATTTGTGCTGGGTTGATGGCAATAGGCTCGCCCCCTATTTAGGTCTACTATAGGTAGACCTCATAACTTGGAACATAGGCGTGATGTTATGTTATGTACAACAAACAGTATTCAATCTTTTAGCTATTAAAGGTCTCTGTCTGAATTTATGGACCTTCCATTGTAGGTGAAGTTTGTCAGACGGATTATTAGAATATAAAACTTTTATTTCAGATAGGAGTCCATAGGGTTACAGACACAGATATACAATTAAAATTCAGCGTGGAGCTGCATCCATCTCCGCAACATCGGGGAAACCCATCGATCTGCGAACACATTGAGAATACTGTTGGTGCTGCCGCGAACACGCGTCATCAGGGATGCACATCTATTCCTAATAATGGCGGCAAAGCCATTAATATTATTATCCGCAAACGTCCCTGATGCACTACAGCGCCACGGCAGCCGCAGCAGTACTCTCAGTGCAAGAATCTATTGAACGCGTAGGTCGCTGTATGCCCGGTGAGTGAAGTTGACCCACGTTACAGGCTGCACGTGTGGAAGGACTGACAGTTTGAGTAACGTTTGTTGTTATTTACCAAACAAGATGGCGTTGACTGTTGACATTATCTCTAAACGCCTACGGATTTTGACACCCACGGATTGAGGAAACGAGACGAGAACCGAAATAAACATCCAGAGAATAATAAATCGGTTTATTTCTATCAATGGAAATAAATGTAGGCATCGCGAAAATTTCAAAAGGTATAAACTCCAAGGATTCGGGGTTTAACCTTTTCTTCCTTTTAAATTAAAACGAAACTTTCTGCTAGTTGATTTCAATAGGCTCCGTCCCGTATTACGTGGGACTTAAACGTAACTGGCGACATTTGGGTGTACGATGCAACTCTGCCTTACCAACCGGGATATAGTCGTTATGTTATACTGGAGCAAAGTTTAGACAAGACCATTCATCCTCGGTTCCTATAAAAAAAAAAGAATCGTTTTGCTTACCAATGGTTGGTAGCATTTTTCATTTCCAAATTGGCTATATAAATAGATTCCTAAGCTAATTTTACCTGTGATAGCTACTTCCATATTTTATGGGAAGGTCTACTATGCAAAGCTATGAGCTATGAGGTCTTTGCTTCATTATTGGTAAAGATACAAGAGTCTTTATGTTAACCAATAACGATCCGTAAATTATAGAAATCGGCCATAACTAACTCCTTATTCATAAACGTTGCTTAAAGTTCAGTAATGGTAAGCGACTGTTTAACAATACATTTTTGACGTTTAAACGTTATTTAACTTTAATCATCGTTTATAAATAAGTCCCTAAGTCAAAAACGTGTCAATAAGCTGCTTCGAAGTACGGCCAGCCACACGTCATACTTGAACAACGAAAACCACTCGTACTGCTACGACATAAAGGCGCTGTCGATGTCAGGCTGTTACCATGGATGCGGTAGACTGTACGTCATGTTTACCGCTCACAGTCAACATAGCTGGGAGGAGAGGAGGTGTACCCGGTCCCGGTATTGGCAGCTGAAGTTGTGCACATCAATATACTCGTACATTATTTATCTTGCAGTTTGTTGGTGGAAGTTTATTATGAAATGCTGGCTGATTAGTGATGGGCTCTTTCAATGTAGTAGTATGCTATGAATAAAATACTTCTTAGTAACTCATCGGATTGGGCAACATATTGCCAACATGAAGCCCGTCAGGTACGTAAATGATGTATCAGAAATTGACTGTCAAATTCTCTTTGAGAGCTTCCTGTTACGACTCTATTTGATGTCTCCCAAGGTAATCATATATAAATCATAAATCTTTATTTATATCAACATCATGTTACAGGCACTGATCAATATAATGCACAATCTTAAATAAAGAAAGGTGTCTGTGATGGAGGGTCCTGAGTTGGCTGAGTTACAGATCACCCGGCTGTCATATTGTTAAGATATTATAAAATGAAAGTTGGAGTACAACATTCAGAAACAAAAAAAAAAACCGAGTGTGCTTATGACCACACGACTGAAGTGAAACTTCAAACGTATTTGGCTATGAGAGGAAGAGAGAAAGAAAATGTGCGCGCGCACTGCTTTCTCTTGCTTATATCCCCCACTCAACTCCAGTTCGCCTCGCCCGATCACACTTTTCGTAACGCTTACGTCACGCGTTCGCCAGCTTACTCCTCAAGTCAAGCGTGCGTAAAGAAGTTTCACTTCAAAAATTCAAAGAAATATACAAATTATGTACTTATATTAATGATTGATACGTCCTCACTCCTCAGGTATCTACATAAAATGAAGAATGTTTGTGTATGATGTTTGTAAGTGTAGGTGTTTTAATACGGTGCTATATTTTGATAAGACATTGTCTCATGTTTAGAAGGTGATTACATTTGACTGCTCTTTTGACATTGATTTTCTTATTCTGCGTTCGGATGCCATTTTCCTTTGCCGTACACGAATCTTTGCCTTTGTCAATTTTTGAAACAGTAATTCTATTTCTATTAAAAGCAATAAGACCATCCTACTCAAAGTAGTACTCATCAAAAAGACCTGTTTCAGAACCCAAAACAACAAAGTTTGACTCTTTTTACATATTCGACTCATCGCAACCTCTGTTGGTCACAAGCTTGCCATAAAGAAGGCAAGTCATCACGCTAGGTGGGTAGGTACAGTAGGTAGATAACCGAGCCCTCTCACCCGACTGACCCCGCCAGCCAAGCGTGGCCGTGATTAGTAGGTACCTACCGAATGTGCGGACGTTGCAGAAATGTTAGCATGTTGCATGTTTTTATAGGATTTTCTATAGGCATGTGCGGATGTAATCATTGCCGTAATCAATTTGTTGATGGAACTAGTGACCATCGTTTGTTATTTCCTATTAACTTTGTGGAAATTTTAAAGGATTGCTTCATGCGTCCAAAGAGTTCTAATTTTCTAACTGCATGAGAAAGGGTCTTCTCGAAAAGAAAAAAAATGGAGCTTTTTTTACCATGCCTTATACATATACCTTGTTGTCTGGTTAAAATCATCAAATTTAGAGTTCTTGATGCGTAGAGTACCTGTGTTTATTTGATTGCTGAATGTGCCTGCTCCTGATGGAAAGCGATGGATGAGGTCTAAGATGGAATGAGCGTGCCCAGATGATGCCTGTTTATTCTTGCTTTGAAGACAGACAGATGTCAAACTATGTCAATTTCTAATGTAGGAAAGTCTATAGCAGTTAATTGGGCAATGGCCGGCACTTAGGGAAACTAAGCATAGCCCTCTGGATAGCCAAAGGGCTATTCGATCACGTAGCGAAACCCTAAGCATAGGCTTATGTTGTGATCGAATCAGAAATGAAGAGATCCGCAGGAGAACCAAGGTAACCGATATAGCCCGAACAATTGCCAAACTTAAGAGGCAGTGGCACATTGCTCGCAGAACAAATGACCGATGGGGCTGAAGGCCTCTCCCACAAAGTGAACCGATGAGCTGGTGAAGGCCGCAGAAATCTGCTGGATGCGAGAATGCGAGAGTCGCTCGAAGTGGTGATAACTGATGCTTGGGGGAGGCCTATGTCCAGTAGTGGGTCTTTCGGTTGAAATGATGATGATGACAGCAGTTGATTTACCTCATGATACCTAATGAATTCTCAACATGAAAAAGATGACGACACCAAAAACAAGCCCTACACAAAAAAAAACACATCATTAAAAGCCTGTACCTAATGTCACATTGCAGGGAAAATACCTCCCTACTCTCTTCATACTCCTCTTTATTTAAAGCTACTAAGAATAAGGAAACGCAAACCATTACGTAAACCACATTGCTATGCCACCCAACACACAAAAAAAGAAACTGCCAATTTCACACGAAAATAATGGCAGCACTCAAACGTATCGTCTTAATATTCAACAGTTAGGGTGACCATGCTCACACGACAATGACTAGGGTGCATACAATTTACAGTCTCCGAGGGAATTTCGTTAGGAAACTGCTGATTTGATTGATACAAAGAGATCATTGCGTAAATGGAGTCGGTTATAGATTTTATGCGGGACTATGGGGTGCTCGATCACCCCTTATAGCTGACGCAGCAGGTAGAGGGTTAGAATTTTATCCATGTTTATTAAAAACGTATTTAGGGATGACAATATTTGGAGGGTTTTGGAACTTTTCTTTACGGTTTAAACGCGTAAAGACTCAAGTTAGTTGTTACGTAATGCCTTAGAAATGCTTGAATTTAATCATTATTATTTTGAGCCATACTTTCCTTGAGGAAAATGCTCATTTACGACCTCCACGTGTCTAGTTTTTAGTCAAGGGCGAGGCTATTTTTAACCGACTTCTTACTAAAAAGTTAGAGTCTTCGATCAATATGTCATCTGACGTTGCCCCAAGCCCATTGCATCTGAGTTGCGAAGAAATAGAAAGAGCATTATACAAATTGAAAATTATATGTAATTATGAACGTTATACTAAATGTTATTAGCGCAAAAGAAGGCGTTTTGTTTGTGTAAATTATTTCATAACCACTGCTCTCAAAACGGTGAAGGAAAACATCGTGATGAAACCGGCATGTCCTAGAACCAAAAATTCAAGGACATGTGACATCTACCAACCCACATTGGGCCCGCGAGGTAGATGACGGCCCACTCCCTCTCACAGAGAGGAGGCCTGTGTCCCAGCAGTGGGAAAAACGTATATTTTGGTATTTTTTTTAGTGAGTGGTCGAAAATATCCTTAATGTTATGATAAATTATTCATACAGATCCGAAAAAAATTGTCTATAAATAATTTCATAGGCATTCACACTCAATGCCAAGTGCAAGACGGGTGAGCTCACATAAAGTTCAAGATCAACTGCTTGTAAATCACGTTCACTTTCGACCTGTGTGATATAAATACTCATATATTACACCATATTTTACAACTATTTTAAAATAGATTTGACCCCGTTGTTTTGAAGAACATAATTTGGTCCAAAATCCGGTAACGTGCCAAAAATCTTTACTGTATTGCCACAAGAAAAAAAAACAATAGGTCGATAAGGGGGTAGGAGGTAAAGCTAGAAAGAAAAATAAGAATTTGAATATTTTTCAAAAAAAAAGTTTTTTTTGTAATTTTTTTTTTTTCACTTTTTGTTGTACCTACTTCCACAAAAATTCATATAACACTACTTGCTATGTAAATATCAGTGACAAGAAACATCATCAATTTAAACTAAGTGAAAAAAAATCGTATTATTGGATATCTCAAAAACTACCCAAACAAAACTAATTAAATTTATTTGGGACCACTCTTGAGGCAAAACTCATCCATTAAAAGAGAATTTTGTAAATCCGTCTATACAGTATAATATGATGGAGTTATGCCCGAACATACATAAACAACATGCAAACAGAGAACCTCCTTTTTTTGAATTCGGTTAAAAATGAGACCCTTATGATCCTCCTTGCTTAGCATTTGTATTGGGTAAAATTAAACCCATATTTTCCCATTGCAAAACAGCGTTTTTTGCGTATAGAACCGTTTCCTATAATACTAAGAAAAGCTAAATTTCTTGTTAAATAAATCACCCAGTACCTAACTACACATTGAAATTCAAAACACTCGCACAAAGCTCTTAAAATTTTACGTGAAGTGCCGCTAACTCTGAAACCTTAGGTTTTATTGACCTATTCGCTTTTATTTGAATAGAAAGGGTTATTGGGCCGACGAATTCATATTCTTAAATGCGCTCCGAAGAACCGGCTGGCAGCGGGGTGAGTGTTTCTTGAGTATTTAAATGAGCATTTTGGCTTGCAAGGTACTTTATATTCAAGCTAGGTTAAGTTTGGAATTAAAATGATACGGTGTTAACTCGGTCCTAAAAACAAATGCGTCAGCTCGAAAATTACTATGAAGTTTTGTAACTGCAAGGCAAAGACAATGTTTTTGGTGTCGTCAGCTTTTTCATGTTGAGAATTCATTAGGTATACAGAGGCAAATTAACTTCTATCATCTTCATCATCTCTTGACGGATTGGTGGTTGATGAACTAAGTGCCAAAGATTACCTACTTATAGGCTACTTTTAGCGTAAAACATAGTACTGTCAAAAAATCTGGCAATATTCGAAAATATATAAAGAATGCGTGCACTGACTGGACAGGTCCACTCAATCTTTGTGCAGGTTCTTTCCTCAAAAGACCATCTCAGACACCAATCTACATGATCTGACCAAGATTATGTCTAGATTTTAAACGGGATGGGACTCTAATCTCTGAGTTTGTTTCGGACTTCTCAGAGTAGTCAGATAGGAAACGCCGACCTCATCTAGTTATTAAAATATGATTGAAATGTTAGTGTTTGTACAAATGTACATACTTACAGAGATAAAATCGTTTATCATTAATTGCCAGATTTTTAACAGAAAACAAAGCAACAGTTCAACCCATCGCAAAAACTCTGAGAAATGTTTTTTTTTTTAATAAGTTTTTATTTTAAATTTATTTTACAGACAAGTCAACGAATAAAGTAAACAGTTTTACTTGTAAAAATCATCACCATCAGCTTATTACCGGCTCATATCAGCCGCATCTTTGAGGGGTGTAAAGTGCAGCACAAACACAATACTGTCTAAACTGGGGGCGGACACCCCCACACACCCCTACCCCCCAACACCCCCGGATAAACATGCGCACACTGCTTGTACACAAGGCTAGGATATTGAGGACGCTTACTTGTTCAAGTCAACGATTTGATTTGAATTTTATTATTATTACCTCCTTACGTATTAAATATCAGGTGAATAGGTACACACCGATTTCTCTCTTTCAGTCATTAGTTATTTGACTTTCGAAAGAAGAAGACAAAGTTTTGTGTAACTATACAGATGCTATACAACGTTTATTAGTAAGGAGATTTGTGTTTCTTTTTAGGGTTCCGTACCTCAAAAGGAAAAACGAGACTCTTATAAGGTCACTTCGTTGTCCATCCGTTTGTCCGTCTGTCAAGACCCCTTTTCTCAGGAACGCGTGAAGTTATCGAGTTGAAATTAATATCAAATACTCAGGTCTGAAATCCCTTGAAGCAGTGAAAAATCAAACTTCAACGCAATCAAAAGATACGGGCGTTTATGTTCCGTACATGTCGCATATTCTGACACTCGCAAGGGAATCAAAACGAAGTTCCTTATGCGATACTCGAGCACACACACACATATCTCATCATTAGAGGGTTGTATTGATGATTTTAATTATTTGGCTATATTGTGTCCCACTGCTGGGCAAAGGCCTCCCCTTTTTCCTTCCAAACCTCCCTGTCTTGAGCGATCTCTGGCCATGTTGGCCTTGCAAAACGAGGTTAATTATTATAATTACTAGCTGCGTCCCGCGGTTTCACCCGCATAAGTGTCGATCCCGTGGGAATATCGGGATAAAAACTATATATCTCTCTGCCAAATTTTATCGAAATCCGCTTAGTTGTTTAGACGTGAAAATGTAACATGCAGACAGACAGACAGAGTTACTTTCGAATTTATAATATTAGTATGGATTCTGTAAATGAATACATACTTGTTACGGTCGCGATTCATATTTTGTTTAAAATAAGTACAACCTGACACTGACCTGCAAATTGCAAAAAACGTAAGAAAATTTGAATGTCGCAGGCTACCTTGGCGTTTCCCCCTTAAAGAACTTGGTTCCAAAAACCATTTCATCTATTCTGCCACGAGAAAAGAAAACTCTTGAATACTCTAACTCAATAATAGAGAGATTCAACTCGATTAACTAAGAAACGCACCTTTTTTGTACCAAACCCGCTGACTGGCTACTCCATTTAGCACTTTTTAGCAGAAAAATATTCGCTTATAATGCTGACTGCACGATTGGAAGAAAGTAGGTACTAACCCTCCACAATTCAATCTTGTAATAGTTACGTATTGCAGGAAGAAAGGAATAGCTGTACTTAATATAGGAAGGTAGGTACGTGAGAGAGCAAATCTAAGTTTCTATGATTTACTGCATATTGCATACGGTTTTATGGGCACCGATCTAGTTCATATAGCTTTGATTTATGTTCTGTGGAATGTGCTTCTTATAAAGTTTCTAATAATGTATGAGCCGCTCTTTCCCAACTATGTTGGGGTCTGCTTCCAGTCTAACAGGATGCAGCTGAATACCAGTATTTAAAATGGAGCGACTACCTATCTGAACTCCACCACCTAAGTTACTGGGTAATACGATACCCCTTGGTAAGACTGTTTGTTAGACTTTCGGGCTTCTGACGACCCGCCGTGCCGCCGTTTCTGGCTTCTAATAATGTTTGAGTAAAAGGAATAATTGGTAAGGGCTTGCAACTTTTTGTCTATAATTAGAAGTTTCTTACAAGAAACAAGTAACATGTAACAGACTAAGAGAGGACTTTTCTACTCAGCAATTTCGCTACCTCTGTAAAAAAAGCTTCATTGCAAAATTCATGAAAGCGTCGCTTTTCAAAAATATAAGTATCTAAGTAGTAGTCCAGAGTCTGGATTGTATGCCTGGATAATGGATAAAAGGCTGGAACACTAACCCGTAGGATAATGATGGCGAATGTGGGTGTCATCATCAGATGTCTGGTGGGACTGGACATAATATTATCCCTTCTGTGACCCCAATAAAGCAGATTCTTTAGATTTTTGGCCAGACCGTATTTCGGCCATGGCGGCCAATCTCAACAGACTAGCTTTCGGCGCGGGAGGCGGTAGTGCACAGTGTGTGCGCAGAACCAGGTGCACTCTTCTTCCCACTCTCATTAGGTTTTTCCATTACGAATATCTAAGTAACGACCTGGAGTTAAAAGTTGGCGGTGTGATATGCGCCTGATCTCTCTCCGCTCGTGTCGGATTGCCGTCCCATCGGACTATTTTTGGCATACGGAGTGAATGGAATTTTGATTAAAACCTGATTGATATCATATGATGTTCTTGAGATGTCCTTACTAACAATGAGGCGTTACCCGCCGGGGCAAGCCGGTCACATGAACCACTGTAACAATGCACAATGAAGAGACCACGCTATTAGAAACGACTTGTTTCGAGAAATCAGTGTTTACTTAGCAAGTCCTCCGTAATGAAGTACCTAAGCGCTTGGTACTGCTTTACTCAATGAATTAAATCAGACTATCGCTGTATCGCAGTCCACTGCTGGATATAGGCCTCTCTCAATTTGCACCACAACTCCCGGTTTTCTGCATCCAGTCTGTAGCTGCCGGTTTTAGGCCCCTAGCTTGGTAAACAAGTTTGTTTACAAGTTTGTTTATCTAGCAGTTGTTAGATACCCTGGATTCAGTACATGATTCCGAACCCCTCTGCGTTGAAAAATTTCGCCACTTATTAACAAAAAAAAATTTCTGTTCCGTACATTTGACCGCGTAAGTATTACACTTTTCTATGAAACAGCAGATTAAATTTTTGATAACCGACGAAAAATGAACACCCTGTATACTGTTTGGTGGGAAACCAGTGACGGCACCTGATGGCAAATGATCGCAGCTGACGATGGACAACTGCAGTATCTATCCGAGGTATCAAAAAACTCTAAGCATTTTTTCCAGTCTAACCGGATGCAGCTGAATACCAGTATTTTACATGAAGTGACTGCCTGACTGACCTCCACCACCTAGTTACTGGGTAATACGATACCCCTTGGTAAGACGACCCGTAACGACTGTCAAAGATCCACGAATGACAGCCGGGACCAACCGTTTAACATGCTTTCCGAAACACGGAGGGGTCTCGATATGTAAAGATAGTCACCCATCCACAGACCAACCGCGGCAAGCGTAGCTTAACCTGATCGATCGACCTGTGCGGTTGTTATTATTTAGCCACAGGCCCCTCCGGTTAACCAATCACACAATATTAATTGTTAATAGATTTATCAATAATAATTCATGCTTGAATCATCGTCAACCTTTATAACCAAGTTAAAAATCGAGCCCAGAAATTCATGAACAGGCATGGTTACTCATTCAAACTTAATTTTTTAAGGACCAATTTACATGACCTTGGCTCTTTAAGAGGGTAAAAAGGTTTTAATTTAGGATAGGTACTCTGAAATGCAACTTTTTTGCGGCTTTGTTGTACGTTTGAGTTCGCTGGAAAGGGAAGCTCAGTAAACAACGGGATTTGAGCATATTTCCAGGATATACAAAATGGATTCTGTTTTGTAGATGACATACTTAGTGAAGTTCCTTTTAGAATAATGGCATTCGAAACAAAGTACATAAGTACATTATGTAGATCACCGGTGACCTAGTGGTTCCTTTAGGCCCCTCGCCCACGCTGACTTTTTGTAGCGATGCTGTCGCGCGTTTACAAAACGCGCGGCAGCATCGCTACTATCGCGCGTTAGTGGCGTTTGCAACGTACGACAGAAAAGATGCAAACGCGCGGCTGTATCGATGCATATATCTTTAGTAAAAGGGTGCATCCAATATATTTTACGCTGCTTACGTCGGGCACGCTTCGGCTGGTTACGATTACGTAAAAGCAGCACCAAACACAACGTCACCAATGTTATCTCGACTGAGTTCATCTTGCAACTGTAGCGTTCACAGGCGGCGCTTTCACATTTCTGTGTCGATGCTGAATCGCGACTGAAGCGCGACAGCATCGCGATACAGAATCTGGGCGAAGGTACACAGTCAGCGACAGCATCGCGGCTGTATCGATACACATACGCGACAGCATCGCTACAAAAAGTCGCCGTGGGCGAGGCCTCTTAGGATTAAGCCTAAAGGGAATGCCAAGACCAATTATTCCGGATTTTCAGGTAGTCTCAAACATAATATCAAATAACTACACAGCATAATCAGCCTATAATGTACCCACTGCTGAGACACTGGCCTCCTCTCTGTAAGATGGGTGGGTCAACTCATAATACACCACGCGGGCCGAGTGCGGGTTGGCGGATGTCACATCATGTCTTGGAATTTTTGGTTCTAGGACATGCCGATTTCCTCACGATGTTTTCCTTCACCATTTGGAAAGCAGTGCGGCTAAAAATAATTTACACAAAGTATAGCGGCTGCCTGGCGTCGAACCCACGCCACGCAAGCATCGCCACTTCGACCGGTTTTGTACTTCTCGCATTCAGTGGTTTTCTGTGGCCTTCACCAGGTCATCAGTCCATCTTGTGGGAGGCCTTCCAGCACTACGTCTTCCGGTACACAGTCACCACTTCAGAACTTTTCGGCCCCAACGGCCATCTGTTCTGCGAGCAATTCTTCGGGCCATGTCGGTTACCTTGGTTCTCCTACGGATCTCTTCATGTCTGATTCAATTACGTAAAAATAAGAATGAGAGTTTGAAATTTTAAACCTTTCGCGAACTACATTTTAGCTCTTGCGCTGATTGGGAACCCATGATCTAGAGCTAGACCGACAGTCGTCAAGGTCCGGTATATGCGCGTGACATTGTCAAGGTTAATAGCTCTTCGCCACGGTAATCTTCGTGTACTTTGACCTCGAATTACAATAAAAACTATACATATTGCCCAAGGTTGTACCTACGCAAAAAGCTTGTCTATTGCTACATAAAGCTCTAAGATATTTATCACAACTTTTTCCTCGTGTGCTGACTAACCACAAACAGGATTTCGAGAGAATTTAATGGTAAATAATATCAGTGTGTTAATTTTGACACACCATTTAGGTATTTTTCTTCTTAGCCTACATACAGGGTGTTTTTATTTGTGTGCCTATGTGGGTATGTCCTAGACCAAAAATTCTAAAAGATGTGACATCTACCAACCCGCATTGGGCCCGCGTGGTGGATTACGGACCACTCCCTCTCACAGAGAGGAGGCCTGTGTCCCAGCAGTGGGGGTACGTAGGCTGATTATTTATGAAGTAAAAAATAAGCTCATATTCCATGACTGTAGGTACTTGTGTGTGGAGTTTCTTGCCCGTTCTTCTCCATACGAACCTACTACGCTTTGCAATGGGCAACTAGCTCGATCTTTCTGACTGACCGACCCTTTGAGAATTCAAAAGTGCTTGTAATTGGTTTAGTTAATATAAATGCTTTGAGTTGGAGTTTGAGAACATGGACAACGATATCTTATAAATAGACACATTGTGAACTGTTGAAGGTTACATACAGACATATCAGCACCTTAGTCTAGATATAATAATTAATCTAGAATCTAGATTTAATGGACTGGTAATCCTTGTTCACTTGAACTTGACTTACATAACGTAGTTTTATGATCGTGATATAAAATAAGCCATCATTTACACCTACGCGGTCTTAAATATATTATTAGTAAGTACTTTAAAGGTTATTTGCAAAAGTTCTAAATATAGAAATGAAAAACAAAATGGAGGGGTATTTTGTAAGTCTAAGTTAAACGTCATGGGCAATATCTCGCAAGGACCAGGAAAGCATGGCCTAGAAGAGTGGAGGTATACTCAGCAGTGAGTGGAACATGGCTGCCGATGATGATGATGGGCCCCATGTATGGTCAATTGATCTGCAAAGAGTGAAATTTGGGGTCTGCGTTCGATTCTCTTCTCGAGAAAAATGTAACTTATTTGGTTTTACGCTCGCCGCCTATTGAGTTCATAGAACATTGGACGCAAAAAACTCGGATACAAAATATTGTCTACACTAATATTATAAAGAGAAAAGATTATATTTTTTGTATGTTTGTTTGTTACGCTTTCACGCTTCGTCTTGTTCGTGTCGCTGGCACGACTGTATTTTAAATCTTGTTGGCCCAAAACTTCGCCACATCCACGGCGTTGTCAGTGGCAGCGCAGAGGTCACTTTGGCTGCATATTTTGGGACACAGGGGGCAGGATAGGAGGTGGAGCATGGTTTGTGACACATCTCCACAATCACTCTCTACTGCCGTCAAGGTGTCCCACTTCCCCTGTTCCATATATCCCTACTGATGTATCTCCACTGGTAGGGATACTTGGAGATTTTTTCCAATTATCGCTACCGGTAGGGATAGATGGAACCTTGTGCTCCATATATCCCTACTGACCCGCACTGGTTGGGATAGTTCATATCTCCAAGTATCCCTACCAGTGGAGATACATCAGTAGGGATAATGGAACAGGGGCCCCACTTTACCAGGTTGGACTTACATCTTCTTTCTTCTTCTTTTCACGCTAAAACAGCCGAACGGATTTGGATGAAATTTTGCACATGGGTAGAGCATGAACTGGATTAGGAGATCGGATACTTTTTGTCCTAATATACCTACGGGATCGGGACTTATGTGGATAAAACCACGGGGCGCAGCTAGTTCATAAATTAAATGACTAATTGGCAAAATATTACTTCACTTCTGCCCACCCCTTCGTGGAATACAGGCGTGGTGTTACTTTATGAACGCTTACGTTAATTAAGAGAATCTGAATGATAGTTATCTAGTTGAGTAACATTTTGTTGGCTATTTATAAACTGGTTCGATGGAACTAGAATTATTAGGAAACTAGATTACTAGGCTGTATTTACGATGACCTTCGTCTAGTTTTTTTTAACTAATATAGCATTGACATTTTATTCTTTATACTCCTAAAAAAAACTACTGGGTCTCTTCCTGGATTTTCTAGTTTTTTTTTAAATTAGGTACACTTTTGCATTGCTTTTTTTATTTTTTATTGCTGAATGGGCCTGCTTTTGACCTGAATCACGCCTGATGGAAAGCGACTTTCCCAATTTTTGTTTTTTAATGGTCTGTCGCAATGCCACTCTTTTTGTCTCTAAGAAGGGACGGAAAAATACAAGATAGAGTTAATGTTTTAACTCATTTGGACTTCGCTGCAGGCGGGTAAAAACGACACAAATAGAAAATTAAATATCAGTACGTTTAAAAAAGTAACACGATACACAACTTTCAACCTCGTTAAGCTGTGTTTAATTATAACTCCGAACTTTTCTCAAAAGAGGTTACTTTCCTCATCTTAGGTTGCCAAAAAAAAAAGAAACTCAAACATAACAACAAGAAAATCGACTTACCGGCAAGGAGTATCAGGATCGTAACCGCGAAGCAGACATGCGGCGACCCCCGCGGGGGCGGGACCCTCCCCGCCATTGGCCGAGCGATGGGGGCGGTTTAGCTATAACAACACAGCCTTCACCGACGAAACCTTCTTACAATACAACACTAACACCACACAAAAAAGAAAATAGACTTGACAGTAATTTTGCCGCGTATTTTGACTTTGACGTTTTGATTTTTTAATCGCGCACGGATACGTTCGCGCACAGCCACCGCACACCACAGACTACACTTTCACTCGCGCTTCAAACGCTGATTGCGTCATTTGTTTACTTTCACTATAATCAGTCACATTCGAGATATTGTTTAACTTTTTCGTTTAACTTACGAACTATTTATTGTCGGAGTTTCTGTACAGTCTTGGTTTAGAATTGGCTGAGTGATGGGTTGAATAAACATGGGAACTGAATTCTGTTGGGAAGAAGGGTTAGAGAGTTCAATGAACTCTTCGATTGCAAAACATCTAGCTTTTAGGTACTTTACTAGTAAAGTTCCCAAGAGCTACGTTGGTATCAAACTTTTAAGAATTTAGATCCGTTTTTTTTTATTTTTCAAACAAACTGGTGCGTCGCGTTTTGGTCATTACTTTTACTCGAAATACCGTTAGGTAATTTTAATTCGCGAAAGCTCTTCTTAACTACGAAGGACGGTCCGGTCGTTGACTCCGA
Organism: Amphipoea lucens; assembly: GCA_947508005.1. NCBI lineage: Eukaryota > Metazoa > Arthropoda > Insecta > Lepidoptera > Noctuidae > Amphipoea > Amphipoea lucens. The sequence goes on along the minus strand of OX382377.1, from coordinate 18,448,883 downwards.
AACGTTGCATAAGCGAAAAAAGTACGTACAAGCAAGCATGACGCAAAAGATTGTGTTTATAGTTCCAGCTCATTATTACTACACTGAAACTTAATTTAGAATAACTACAATCGTGACTGCGTTTTGTCGTTAAAATCCTATAAATGTAATGAACTTAACAGGCATTAAAATAATATTATTATTTAACTTTGTAAAGGTTAACAAGTTTATTAGTAAACCTATCTTTACGAGTATAATTAACAGCAATTTCGTTGGCATAAAATCTTTGCTCTATAATATGTATAAGATTTTTTGCTTAGTTTTTACGATTTAAGGCTCCCGCAGACAGGCGCAACGTGATACTGGTAGAACAATTTCTATAAAAACTTCTTGGAATTTGTTCTACCGGAATCGCTTCGCACCGTCGCGACTTATTTGAATTTGAATTCGACGAATTTGAATAGATCTGTTTTTTTTTTATTAGCCTGCGCTGTCCCACTCCTGGGCAATGGCCTTCCTCCACTCCTTCCATCTTTCGCGCGCCCGCGCGTCCTCCTTCCAGTTTTGAATAAATATTAGATTATAAATATTTTCTGAATCTATTTTTTCACCTGAATTTTCTTGGATAACATATAATATAAACCTCACACCTCCTCTGTTTTCCCAGATGGGTTAGGCAGAGGTGTACTTGTCCAATAATAACATTAAAATACCTCTTCCTTCTTGTAATAACGGCGAGAGCCGAAGCGACGCATCGCGTCGGCTCGCGCCTGTCTGCGAGAGCCCTTACGCACTCTCAGAGCTTATTTACATAAGTCAATGTACGTATCAACCTGTTATCTCTATCCATAATTGTTAAAGTCGGTTATTATGTATTTCATACAGTGCCTATTCCAAATGAATGTTACTCTACCTACACAATACATCATACGAATTGCAGATTTCATACAAAAAAAAAACACAGCTTTTAATAATCCATTTAAATAATCTGCGAAATAAGTAATGAACATGGCAACGAAATATGCCAATTGAAACAAAAAGCTCTACAAAATACTGTCCTATTTGCTACACAGGAAACCCACCCGAAATATAAAAAAGGTACAAAGGGAAAAATGACTTTTACGTGAACAGAAATAGTTCAACATCAATCAATCCTTATACAGGGTGCAGACATCGACGTGCAACCTGTTACCATGGAGTCAGGACATGATTCAATCTGAACCACCCTGCGTTGAAAATCATTGTTACATTTCGACTGCGCAGGTGTTGCACTTTTCTATGAGACAGCAGCCCCCTTATTCACAAACACTCGATATGCTTCCGTATCGTATCGAACATTAATCATTGTTATCGTAGGAGTCTTCTCAACGCTGTTCACAAGTCCAAAACCCGAAAATTTTGTCAGTTTAAATCAAATAGACGCCCGCTATTCTTTCAACAGCTATTTGCTGTTGAGGGGAAGTCAAATCAGGTTATCGAAATGTCAGGTTTTCGATACGATAGCCTGTCGTATGGTTGTGAATCAGGGCTCAGATTTTTTTTTATAACGGCAAAAAAATTCTAACTAGGTCTACAATCATGTGCTGAATTCATGGTTTCAAAATAGAATGGCATTTTTAAACAGGTTCAAATTAAATTACCTGGTGAAACTTCAAAAATGCGATGACAATCGATCCAAAAACTACACTCTACTTAATCAGGTTTCGATTTATTTCAGGGTCAATTTATTATCACCAAGCTTAAGACATTTATGAATAAGATATTTAACATACAACGTCTAAAACTCCAAGGGCCAATTCCACCAAACTTTCATACCTGCGGTGCTATTCTGTAAAAAGATCACCGTGAAAACTTAGAAGTCATTGAGTTAAATGTACGTACATTTTAACTCAATGGGTGAAGTGAGCTTAAAGTGAGCTGTCATTCCACTTGCCGGTCGATTCTGTAAATATTTCACTGTAAAAACTTAGGTGGAGTTCTTCTTCTTCTTAGCGTGTCGATAGCAATCTAAATGTACTCGGCCCAGAATTCGGCTACTTGTTTGGCGCCATCACCATTGCAGTCTTCATCAGTTCCTGTAACGTGTAGCTAACAGGAAACCCAGGGTGCCATCGTTTGTGGAACAGCACCACATTTACACTCCAAGGCGGAGTCGTCTACGAATCTCCAACTGAACAGGTTTTCCTTGCTTCGGCCAACCTGGGTCCTTTTTTTTTTTTTTTTTTTTTTTTTTTGAGTTTAGGTTGTAGTGAGGTGTTGAACCAAAAATTCAAAGACATGTGACATCTACCAACCCGCACTGGGCCCGCGTGGTGGATTACGGCCCACTCGCTCTCACAGAGAGGAGGCCTGTCTCCCAGCAGTGGGAACATTATAGGCTGATGATGATGATGATGATGATGAAGTGTTGAAGTCAATAGTGTCAAAATCCCTAGCATCAGGTAGAAGGATAGCTCTCTTCACCTACGTTTTCACGGTGAGATTATTACAGAATTGCTCTACTGATGCTAAGGATTGACACTATTGACAGCTCACTTCAAACTCACTTCACCTAAGTTTTCATATTGAGATTTTTACGGAATATCACTATAAGTCTTATCCCAGCACCAAGATAAAACTTATTAGATAAAGAAAAAAACGATATCATTTATTTGTCCAATAAATTATTGACAACTGGCAATGTTTGTCAAAATAACACTGTTTTTTTTATCGTGTTTGTAAACAATCAAAGTCAGGTTGTTCCACCATTTTTATCTCAAGAACGGCTGGAGCGACTTTTGATTTTTTGGATTTCTCTCCGCCCCGAAAAGCAGAATAACTATTAAATAAAAAGTGGGAAGAAAACACGAAAAAAAAATGACGATAATTCATTTTCTCATACATTCGTTCTTATTGATTCTGAGGCGGCACGAAATTCGCCGGGGTCAGCTAGTTAGGTACAGTCAACAGCAAAAGTAGATGATGAAAATCAGAAATTCAATACTAATGACCAGAGTTCGTGTCAGAACTGTGTGGCGTTGAAGTGATTGAAAACTTACATTTACTACTAGTACAGCTGCCATATACCTATTCGTGATCAGTTTTGACTCCAAAAGTTATAAACTCAATCATCATCTACTTTTGCTGTTGACTGTTCCAATAAAAGTTTGATCGAAGTCGCCCTAAACAAAGCTCACGACATGCAACACTAAACATTCTAAAGCAAAACAATCAAAATGGGGTAAGTCATGCATCAAAGCACACAACGAGGAAATTAACGTGATCCAACTTAACTATGTAACTGTCTGTGTCGTAACTTAACTGCATTGAATAACTTACAGCAGCACCAATAACTGCAGATATTGTGAGAAAACGGAATAATGAGGAAGTGTTACACAAGTAGTTTTTCTGAAATAAGGTTGGTAGGTATCGATCAAAAGTTAAGCTACGCTTGCCGTGGTTAGTCCGTGGATGGGTAACCATCCATTACATACCGAGATTACTCAGTGCCTCGGAAAGATCTGACTATCCTGACTGTCATTCATAGATCTTTGAGTCGTTACGGGTAGCCAGAAGCATGAAAATCTGACAACCAGCTTACCAAGGGGTACCCAGTAACTGAATTAGACTCAGGTAGGCAGTCGCACCATGTAAAATACTGGTATTAAGCTGCATCCAGTTCGACAGGAAGCCTACAGAACACGAAGGCACCTCGACGACCGGTGCTGTCAACAACTTTTTATAAAAACCCACGCTTGTCAGTAAACGTTACCATTTACTCATAGATACTGACGGCTCGTGACAATTCTATGACGTGTAACAGCTAGCTTGCGCTCAGTTGCGCCAAATTATGACACGAATGTTATTAGTAAAGGCGCCTAGATTCGCTGCCGGTGGCGATTTCCTCCTCTGTGGTACCCACCTACCTACCTTATTAACAAAAAACTAGTTAGATAACAACGTTTCAAGTTAAGAAACCCTTGTAACGTCTATATTTCTGGAGTTAGCAACACAAAGGTGTTTTTTCCTCGCTTTGCTAGGTATGTACAGTCACGTCTATAAGTATGTATACACTTGGCTTTATTCAAAGGCGAATTTCTCCTTTATTTTTTAATGAAATTTTATGTTCTTACGAACATAGTATTTTCGAACCCATACGTTTATGATAAGTGTCGTATTTCAACGTTGCATTCGTTATTTCACGAATAAATCGCAATTGAAAATTGCCAAGTGTTGACATATTGGTGCTCGTGACTGTACACTTGTACAGTGAAATAATTATAAACTTTTCAGTACCTACCTATTCCTTTGAACTTTCCCCAGACGTTTTTCATGCAATCATTTTGAGATACGTCATTAGAAAGTTTGCACCAACTTTATGCTTCCCACTCCTACGCACAGTTTTATTAAATGCTTTTCCAGTTAGTTTATTAAACGCTTTTCCAGATATAAAGCTCAGAATGCAACTATCCACATTAAAGAAAATACTTTAATATAAAATGTAATCCTATCCACAGAAACTCCCACGCAGTTTTCAATAAACACTGTACAGATCTGTCGCACTAACATAAATACATCCTACACAAAACATTACTATTAAGTACCTGTTTTAACCTTTGACAACTACCCACCCATGACCCCACCGAGTATCGTTCAATTTATCAAAGAGAATCACAACTTGGAAATTTGGAAATTCACAACACTAAAAACTGGGGATTTCCATTTTGGTAAAATAATTGAGGCTGTATACAGGGTGAAATTAAATTCGTGGGCATCCTTTTAAGGGATCATTGTACTCATCATTATGAACAACTTTTACTATGGGACTAAACCTAAAATCGCGAAAAAAAATCAGCTGTTCCTTGCATTTATGTTCGTTCACATAACTCGTCAAAATGTAGGGAAGAGCTGATTTTTTTCCGCGATTTCAGGCTTTTAAGAGTCAGTTTTCAAAATATGTACAAAAGTGTATGTCCTACATTTTTGTTTATTCTAATGAAAAAAGTTATTTAGGCGCAGAATGTCTACTTCTCAAAATGGCAACTGAGTCTTTAATGGACTAATTCTCGACATGGCTAATTCTATAAATGACTAATTCTCAAAATTCCTAATTCTATAAAGGACTATAATTCGCAAAACGGCCACTTCTATAAATACCTAATCTCGAAGAGGACAATTATTGAAAAAAATTAAATACTCAACAAAAAAAAAAGAAACGCAGAATTTGACACATTAAACTCATTCCATTTACAAATCTAATTTTCCCCATGTATTCTGACGTCACTCGTTACGTAATAATTGGAGCGTCACTATCTCAAAGTTGTTTATGGGCCAAATAAGCGTGGGAGTTCAAATATTAAGCTGACTACAGACAGACCCGAGTACTCAGTTTAATAGGTCAGAGGGAAACCTCTGACCTTACTACCCACGTAGAGCCATTTACTATCATCGTGTGAAAATTACTTTTTGACATTTGGGATAACTACGAGTATCCTGACATATCGTCTTTTATAATGGCCGCCATTTTTCATGACATTTTGTTTTTGGCCCTTATAATATGTTAGCTGCTAAAGGTTACCGTGCACCCTAATTGCCTAACACACTATGAATCACAATCTGAATCATATTGAAGGATATTGCTAATCCATTGCTTCATATGTTCGAAAAATTGGTCTGCTCAACAACGTGAATAACGCTATGAATGTTGTGGAACTGTCGAAATGAAAGCCATTGCTACTGTTTGTCTGTTACGTAGGTACGCAATTACCCCGCTGCTTATAACATTTTCATACTTGTATAAAGTGCACGGTTTGAAGTCACCAACAAATATTGATCGAGTCACCCGCATAGTACAGACGCCAGCACATCAAGCTACCCGAAACTGTCAAATTTTCCCAATCAACTTTGAACCTTATGTTTAAGTAATAAAGTTGAAAATCTATTAAAGAAATTTGACAGATTGTAGTAACTTGATGTGCTGGCGTCTGTACATTATCTTGTGAGCGTGGACTTTTACTTATAGCTCTGTATTTTTTTTTTACTGAACATAATATCCATATTCCATATGCTTACCCAGATTGCAAAACCGCATGCTGTCATTACATTTTTAAAATCCCACTTGACATAATTATAGTTTTTTTTACGCTACGTCATCGTTCAAGGTTTTATTGGTATTTGGAGATGACGATTTTACATACACACATAGGTAGTTACAGTCAGGGAAACTTCTTTTTTCTAATTGGCACACTACCTACGTTTGTCCAGTTATAGCCAATTCATACAACTGTCAAAGAATGACAGTTGTGATTCGAATACACGGACAATTTAAGTAGGTAGTCAATTAATTTCCCTGAATTAACATAACCTCAAGCCTTCCCGGTGTGGTACTTAGTGCTAATTACTATTGATTTTACGCACTCAATTCCTATTAATTAATTGTTTAAAATATTTACCTTTCATTACACAATACTTAGGTAAACAAACATAATTCTCTCTGTCTCGTTAACAAAGACGTTTCAAAGGAAATAGGAATTACCTTGGAGAGTACTTTGTACAGACAACAACAAAAGTAAGCATAAGTTTGCATGGAAATGTTTTAACGCAACGACGTTTTTTTTTTTTGTGCAATGGATTTTCTGTTCTCGATATTGAGCCGAACATTGAGAATCCAACAAAGCGCATCCCTGCGCTTCGAGAAAACACACTGTTGGATTTTCAACTGTCGGCGCTAAGCAGAGCGTTGAAAATCCAATGCACAAACAAAATCGCCCGTTCGAACCTGAGCTAAGTGAAATATGCATTATATGCACCAAAATTTTAGGATTAAGAGAGAGATGAGAAGAAAATACGGTGAAGTATTTTACTACCTATATCTTTATACTAATAAATCACACTAATATTACAAAGGCGAAAGTTTGTGAGTGTGTGTGTGTGTTTATATGTTTGTTACTTCTTCACGCTCAAACGGCTGGACCAATTTTGATAAAATTTTGTATGGAGGTAGCTGACACCCTGGATTAACATATAGGCTACGTTTTATCCCGATATTTCACGGGATCGACGTTTACGCGGGTGAAACCGCGGGGCGCAGCTAGTTAATAATAAAGCTTAAGAGTTTTTTTTTTTTTTTTTGTTTGAACTCGCTAATGTCTGGAACTTGTGCTCCGTGTCTGGAACTAAGTACCGATCGATTTGAAAAATCTCTTTACTTTTAGTAGCGCAACTCTTGATTAGTTTTATCTTTCGCGATTTGGGGATTACTTCCATAGTATTTAGACCCCTTAAAAGGTTTTCATTGTACCTACACCTTGTAAGTATGATGTCACTTCTTATTGCAATTTGATGTTCAAAAGTACATATCACAGAATTAAATGATTCAACTGTAGTCCTAATTATATCGTGCATCCTAACTCAAATCTGTTGAGTGACGAAATTCCAATTATATTGCTGACTGTACAGCACCGTTCACTTTTTGATGATTCTTGCATCACGGCGACTGACGATGCTCAGCCAAATCGTGATTCGGATACCTATCTACAGAATTATGGTAAACAGACTTTTGTCTTTGAAAGTACCTAGGTGTCCCATTTTCCTAGACGACTACAAGGATTTGTCAAAGATACCAAAGTAGGCAAAGTATACAATAACATGCATGCAATAACCATTTAACTAAACTCTCCAAATATTTGTTAAAGGAACATTTCTACAGGGTGGCAGGCACATCGATTTGCAAACTGTTACCATAAATTCAGCATAATCATGATTCTGAACGCCCCTGCGTTAAAATAATTCGTCAAAAACTTCTACGAAGGGGGCGTAGATATTTTCCGCCGGTTATCGAAGCACAGGATATAAGTCTAAAATGGGTGCAATCATGATCAGTCACGGATTTGACTAAAAAGCTGAATATCTGGGGTATGAGCCGTCTTTTTTTATGCTAAAAATCTGTCATCTATCCTCAGTATTCTGTCCCTAGCAAACTTCAATCTGGTGAAATAAAATAAAGGGTCTCTAGAAGTTCCTAGAATCCAAATTTTAGTGTAGTTACCTGAAACATTATTCTTCTACAAAATACTTTCAAATTCTAGTGTCAGGAGGAGACAGAAAAAATATCAAGAGTCAAGACCCGCGGTAAGTCAGACAAAATTAAAAGAAAAATATCAAATAAAAAAAAAGCAGAGTGTGCTTTCATAAGCACACTCGGTCACACACTTTGACAGGCCTGATGGTCTAGTGGTTAGTGACCCTGACTGCTATGCCGGAGGTCGTGGGTTCGATTCCCACCCAGGACAAATGTTTGTGTGATGAGCACGATCATTTGTTCTGTGTCTGGGTGTAATTTATCTATAATATGTATGTATTTAGAAATATATAAGTATGTTTATCAGTTGTCTAGTACCCATAACACAAGCTCTGCTTAGCTTGGGACTAGATGGCGTTGTGTGATAGTTGTGGAATATTATATTATTATTTATATTACTTCAGTCGTGTGGTCATCCACACGACTGAAGTGAAACTTCAAACGTATTTGGCTATGACAGGAAGAGAGAAAGAAAATGTGCGCGCGACTGCTTTCTCTTGTTTATATCCCCCACTCAACTCCCGTTCGCCTCACCCGATCACACTTTTCGTAACGCTTACGTCACGCGTTCGCCAGCTTACTCCCCAAGTCAAGTGTGCGTAAAGAAGTTTCACTTCAAAAAACAAAATACTGTGACGCTTACGGCTATATTTACAGGAATCTTAACTCATACGATATACACGGTGGCGATTTAGTCATCAGCATTCGTCAAGGCTGTAATTCTATCCGTCCTACTGAACAACTTTTCCAACGAAATCCATATCCGATGCGAAAAAAATTAACTTTTCATACATGTATCGAAATAGTCTATCCACATTTGTATCGGATTTTTTTTTTCACGAATCGGATTTGGGTTTTATAGCGAACATTGTTTATACCAAGAGGTATAGTATTACACAGTAACTGGGTTGTGGAGGTCAGACAGGCAGTCACTCCATGTAAAATACTGGTACTGCATTTTTTTGGACTGGCATCCAACCCCAACACAGTTGGGAAAAGGATAGGCAGATATGGTCGGATGCAGGTGTCTAGATCGCCACCTGTATAAGTTTACACTCTGTCTGTGTGGACGTGGTAGATTTACTCGTATGTATGTTTATGTTTTAATGTTCTACTAATTATAAAATATATGAAATTATTATTTTTTTCAGTCCTGTACTAACCCCACAAGATCTAAATTAAATTCAACTGTAGATATCATCGTAGATTTTTTTTATCTTTCTATCATTTATAACTTTTTTTTTTGTTATCCTATACTGTCCCACTGCTGGGCAAAGGCCTCCCCAAATCCTTCCAGGACATATTATCCCTATATTTATTCTATTCATTTAGTTTTTAATTTATAACAATGCACATTTGCTATTCTAAATCACTTTAGATATTGGCATAATGGTCGACATCGGCTTTGCATGCCATAATAAGAAATAGAATAGAAAATAGTCTCACTGTTTCAGGCATTTTTGTCCTATGCAGCTTAAAGCTTTGCGTCCGAATTCTCAGCGCACCGCCATATTGGCTACTATGTAGCGTAAAAATGTGTAAACTGAAACATTTTCTTTTATTTTTGTATGTGTATATTATTTATCGAATATATTAAGAAAACGAAGTTGTAAGAAAGCTGGTTAAAAACGTTTATAAAAATTGGTCAGTGGCAAAGAGAATGTATTTTTGCGTACTTAACTGTTTTTTTTAGTTTAAAAAAATTATGATCAAAAGTATTATTATTTACATGGCAAAATACAGACCTAAATATTAAGAAAAAAAAAGAAAAATCATTTCTGTGACGATAGATTATTTTGGAAAAATCAAAACATATTTTTTTATTGTTTATGTGACATTTACGAGAATCAAAACATGAATTACCTACAATAGATAAAAAAAACTATTAAATTAATCAAATTAATTCAAAAATCCTTAATGAAAACCGGCAAGTATCATTAAACACATGTAAACGAAAAATGTTTAAGTTTTAATTTTCACAACACTCCCGAAAACTAAACTTATATCCTTAAAAATTCAAATTCAAAAATCGAACAGAGAGCACCGCACGAAAAAATCAATTATTTTTACTGGCAATTTTGTCTATTCGTCGCCGATTTTTATTTGAATTACGAATTTTGAGCTTGTAGTGTTCGCACCAGTTTATTTTAAACGGTTTTTTGTTATTTTTGAATGGTTTTTAGTGTGTTTTAGTGGTAGGATGGTTACATTGTGTTGGTAGATGTCGTGTGTAGCGCAATACGCGCTTGCCGCGGCGCGGCCGGGTTGGTACTAAGCAGTTTTGGCGGTGGAAGCGGTTTGAGGGAGATTTTCCAGCTTTTTTGGGTAAGATTAAAGTTTTTAGATTGTGGTCATCACATGTTTAACGAAAAAGATAACCTACTCACAATTTCCAAAAATCCAAGGCAAAACTTATAAGTACCGCTGAAGAAACGAGAGAAAGAATAGCTACTTAGAAATACTTTTAAACATTTTAAAATAAAGTTTTCAAAGTAAAATACAACGACAACGCTCAATAATTACAAAATTAATACTTATGAGAACCATATACGAATTTAATGACCTAAAAAAATTATGAAATAAAATAAATACAAACTCAAGATCAAACAAAAAAAAAAAACATTTCGCTTTAAAAAATTTATATTTAAAAATTTCTACTAAAATAATAAATAAACTAAAACTATAAAATCAAACTCCCACTTCTGTTCTGGCAACCCACCCTACTACGCCGCCCTGTGTAGCCGTAGACCCCGCCCGCTACGCCGCTACGCCGTCGCTACGGTGCTACGCGTCTACACCATACATTTATATTCTACGTAGCGTATTATTACGTTTTTGTAATAATAATCGCGCTTGGCGGGAAGGGGTGGGCAGGGCTGTCTTTATCAATTAACTAGTTAAGAGTAGACAGATTTTTATATTCGTTTGAGAGTGTTGTACGGATGTTGAAAATGATTTTTTTTTTGTGTATTAACTGAGAAAAACATAATCATAAATCTTCATTTATCTGAACATCATATTCCAGGTACTGATTAATACAATGCACAATCTGAAATGGAGGAAGGTGTCTGCGATAGTATGGTCCTGAGTTACAGATCACCCGGCTGTCTTAGATAGAACATTTTATACTTTACACAACAACGGTTAGGGTCAAGATATTATGATGAAAGTTAAAATTGCAATTAAGTATCAAAATTCAGAAACAACAAATTCAAGAAAACATACTAATGATGTTTTAGGTAAATAGTAATGTAATTCTTGATTTTTAAAACCTTGATTTTTAATTTAATGGTATTTTTAATGATCTAATTTGCTAAAAACAGAGGTTAGTACAAAATCCATACTAATATTATAAATTCGAAAGTAACTCTGTCTGTATGTTACCTTTTCACGCCTAAACCGCTGACCCGATTTAGATGAAATTTGGTATAGAGACAGTTTGAGTCCTGGGAAAGGACATAGGGTACTTTTTATCCCGATATTCCTACGGGATCGAGACTTATGCGGGTGAAACTGCGGGGCGCAGCTAGTATTACATAAATTCTTGGTTTAAATAGAGAGATTTTTTTACTTACGTTTCAGTTTTTTTTAGTACCTTATCGCTACTTTTCAAATTTCCTTTCTACCTCTTATCTAATGACTGCTTCATCTGTTGTATGATGAACGAGACCGAAGCATTTATAGGGTTCTGTAACCAAAGTGTGCCAACGGGACCCTATTACTAAGCCTCTGTCTGTCCGTCTGTCTGTCTGTCAGCGGGCTGTATCTCATGAACCGTAACAGGTAGACAGTTAGATTACAGCCCACGACCCCCTCTCACAGAAAGGAGGCCTGAGTCCCAGCAGTGGGAACATTATAGGCTGAGTCTGCTATGCTATTATGCTACAACCCAGGATTCAGGTGTACTTCTTCACTTATATATAGGAGACCACAGCATGTGCAATAAAGCTACAACAATGTTAAAATATTAATAACCCTAACTAAACTAGTATTATAAATGCGAAAGAAAGTTTGTTTGTTTGTTTACGCTTTCACGCTAAAACAGCTGAACGAATTTGGAAGCAGCTGAAATTTGACACATGTGTTGTAAACCATGATCTGCGTTAAGACGTAGGATGCTTTTTATCTCGATAGTGCGTTCCCGTAGGATATTGTCGACCTCCGACATGGGCGAAGCCGCGGGTAAAAGCTAATTATAATAGTTTATTAGTTGTTTTTTTTTGTTCACATTTTAATTTTAATTATTTTTTTGCTTGAGTACAGTACGTATAAGTATAGTAGTATTTTGGGGAACTGTCTTATGTAATTTTGACGTTCAAAAAGTGGTGATTCTCAGCCTAGTTTGAATAAATGACTTTTGATTTTGATTTTTATAATAGAGAATATAGCTCTGCATATGTTTTAGCTACACTCAGACAGTACACACATTACACCACACATAGTTACATTGTTTCAGCCAACGTGTTCAGCGAATGAGGTTAAACGTCCGTCAGTCAGAAGGCGTCGACACCCGATACGCTTGATACGCCAGAACTACGCCACTAGGTAGTAAGTTCATCACACACGTCAAACACGGCTCGCTTGACCTGACAATCACGGTGCATCTGTTATAGACACTATCACATATCACAGGCTCAGTCATAGAACGATGTTCAAGTAGGAATCTTGATTTTAATCGTAGTTTCCGTTGTAATCTAAACTTTTTTTAAATTGAAAGCTATAAAGAAACTTTTAGTTTATTTTCAAAATGTCCATTTGGTTAGTAAGTTTGCACGACTTAGAAACTAGTGTCTCGGGCCTTTAGCCCCGACTTACGAGTTGTAGGTCGTGGGTTCGAACCCAGACAGGCGTAAATTACTTCATGTAAATAATTTCATTTGCTCTTAACCGGTGAAAACAAACATCGCTTCCAAAACGGCGAAGGAAAAAATCGTGAGGTAACAGGCATGTTGTAGAACCAAAAATTCTAAAGACATGTGACATCTACCAACCCGCATTGGGCCCGCGTGGTGGATTACAGTCTACTCTCGCTCAAATAGAGGAAGACTGTGTCCCAGCAGTGGGAACCTATCAGCCTATAATGTTCCCACTGCTGTTAGCATGTATTAAGTCCAATGGTCAAACCTACAATAAAAATATGGGTAGAAATAGACGCTTCCACGTCAATTAGGTAAACATAATTTTAATTGGAGTAAGCCGTAAGTACTAAAAAAATCCTTGTAATACTCGTATTCTATGGAAACAGTTTAATGTACCTAAACACTTATGCTTATGCGTGAGTGGAAAAATCCACAAACAGGCAAAGTGAAAAAGAAAATCAACTTTTGATCGTAAGAATGTAAACTTACTTCTCCTCAAGTGGCTTTCGGTTTTTCGACCTAATTACTTATGTAGGTTTTGTATGTAAAAACAGTTTCCGCGAATACAATAACATTTCCAGATTGTGAACCATTTTCCTCATAAATTATTGTGAAAAGGGAATCGTGAATTAACCTTCTGGTAAAAGAACATGAAAACATCGAAGTATTATTATTCTGTAGGCTTATGGCACGGTGGCCTCGTCCTCCCACGGGAACCAGAATAGGTGACAAAGGAATTATGTCCTAGGGGATAGGCAGTAGCATTCTTGTATAGATATCACCCCCTGTCTCTTTAATAAGCTTATAAACAAGGTTGCAGTCTGAAGACTGAGAATCAGGACAACCCATAGAGGTCATAACGGCTTCCATTTTGAACGTTCAACAACATTCATTACGTGGACAAATTTTTCGGACATAATAAGGCTATGGATTAGCAATGTCCTTAATCTGCCGAGCTCCGCTAATGAGACATAATTGATTTTCAATTGTTTCGTCGCCAAAGGGCGACGCGTGCCGCTTTACCGGTTAAAAATGATTCATATTGTGATTAATACGAGTACTGTATTACGCAATTAGGGTGCAGAGAGAGGTCATAACGAGATGATTCCATGGCACCCTAATTGCGTAAGATACTTTCAATCACAATCCGGAAGTTTTGAAGGATATTGCAAACCCATTGCTTCATAGGTTTGAAAAATTCGTCTGCTCAACAACGTAAATAGCGCAATGAACGTGGTTGAACTGTCAAAATGAAACCCATTGCGATCAATTGTGATTTTATATGTGGTACGAAATTACCCCGGAGAAGTTGAAACTTCTAACTAAAGGACAATGCCAACACAAACCTTCCAAAATAACCGACCAAGCAGTGCGTGTCGGATCACGCACAGTGAAGTTACGACATCCACGCGGGCGAACCCGCGGGCTGAAGCTAGTCTTCTACTCTATATAATCCCTCAGACAGTTCTCAAGACTCGCACAAAGAGATGAGAAGGATTATGTATTGGAATGAATATTTACGCATACATATTGGATAAGTCTGTGGAACGGTTTTCTCGAAAAAAAAAAACTGTGAAACAGTAAGTAGGTAAATTCACTTATAAACTTGTTTTATTTTAAATGATGCAATCCTAAATACCACACTTTTATCATTTTATGTGCAATGATTTTTTTCATCCCTCGATTAAGTAGGTACTGTGGAGACTGGCTGTAAAGCAGGGCTGGCTGAAAAGCCACACCTCTTACAGGACTGGCTGGTTGTATATGAAGGAAGTTCCATTCGAACGTTCAAGCATGTGTCATAGAGAGTCGTAGGTTTGACTTCTTAGAAATAAGTCGATATTATAATTATAAAATATGATAAAAGACTCCTAAATAATATGCGATAAAACTCTAACTGGTGTTTAATTCAGTAATATAGTCCCCCGTGGCGCAAGCGTCACATTAGAGTCTGCAAGACTCTCACAGTACCTACATGTATGAGGAGTGCTCCTAATTATTTCATAATTTTAATGCATCATTGCCTGACGTAACACAGAATACACCTTCTTTCCAATATTCATTGATATACTCCAAACAGTCTTCGATTAAAATGGCTGTGTATTCCGGATAGATGGACTTGACTAAATTCTAACCCCCTTATTCATACTCCTATTTTATCTCTATTTTAGCTAAAATAGGTTTATAGAACGTTTGTCTTTATCTGTCACGTTGTCATTTTCTGTGTGTAAGAAAGAGACAAACCCCATTTTAACTAAAATAGGTTTGATAAGTTTTATGAATAAGGGGGTAGGGGTTTTACTATTTGGCTACAGAACCCTACAAAAACAATTGCACCACAATTTTCCCAAAACTCAATCACATTACAGAAAGTACAGCGACAAGTTATCCTCGTCTCAATATAACATGCATTAAGGTAATCGTCGTTCCTCCCCTGCATTCATCCCCGTGGATCCCCGGGGGTGAGTCGTAAATATTATCCGAGGGTTGCACCCCCATGCTTTGTGGAGACCGGCCGGTTATTATATTTTGGGAAACTGGGAGGTTCGGCTCGTTGTGGAAAGCTTGGATTAATTTGTTTAGACGTGTTAAGTTGTTTAGTTGTCTATGGGACGTTTTCGTTAGCAAAGTAATTTAAGTAGTTCTAGGTTTTTCAAGATGACGTCAGATAAGTTATTTCTCTGTTAGTTATTTTAAATCTAACGTTGGCGTGGCGTGCTTCGATATCGTACAAAATCAGCCAAGTGTGAGTCGCACTCGCGCACTGAGGGTTTCGTAACACCAAAACTTTATAAAAGTCAATCTACAATATTTTTTTTATTATGAGGCGACTTCAGTTTTTTTTATTCATGCTCGGTAATAACATTACCTATTAAAATTATTTCAAATGAATACCTACCCTTTTTTTGTGTCTGCCGCCCAGATGGTAACATTACGCTACCAAGCAACGTGAAGGATTTAAAAAATGTACTGCAAATACCCTCAAGAAAAATTTTAGGACAAAATACAAGAGGGTAAGTAATACTCTCTCAAATGGTCTTAGCGACCCCCTGTGACGTCACTTAAGTGGTGAAAACTAACCCCCGGCACGGAGGGGTTGAAAGAATTGATTCTCATCTGATTTGCCGTGACGAATCTAAAGGGCCGATTTGAGAAGAAGGGAATTAAGATGTTCTTGAATACAAGAGCTATGGAAGAGGGGTGATGCAATATGACGTATGAAGTTATACCTAGGTAAATCTAAGTTATACCTATGTTGTCTTTTTTGTACTTAAAAACAATCCTTTATATTTTAATATAGTTATGTAGGAAGCTGTGTGAAGTCGGACTATGGATGATGATATCAATATAAGGCTGGATTACAACCACAAATTTGGTGTTTCTCGTTCCCCCCTCCTTGTACTAAAATAGTGAAAGGGGTGAAAAAAAGGTTTTTACTACTTTTCTTTGTAAATAGTAATTAAAATCGACCAAAACAATGGGCACAGCATAGAAGAAAAACTAAGTTATTATGACGTTCCAAAAATGTTTTTCAAAATAATTCTAAAATCTCCATCTTCATCAGTGCCTACAAGCATTATGAGTAAACAATATCTTGTTGAAAATATTCACAAACGTTCCTTTTGAGATTTGCATTCAACCCGAGTGAACTCCATGCAAAAAGTCCCCTTCGATACAGGTAATGCCATCTAGCGGAAACTATGAAACTAAAATAACTAATCAAGCGGCGCAATATTTTCCGTTCTCCACTTGAATGAGTTTACAATTGATTCACTTCATTTTCAATAGATGTCGCTAGTCAACTAATGGTGCAGCAAAATAAAGAGCTCTGTCAGCTTTGGGCGGGTCTACAACAAACGGCAAGAATGTTTTATACAGTCCATTACTGCATTGTTATGGAGTTTATTAATTTTTTTCATAGCAATGAAGCGATGGATAGTTAATAATCTTTGACACAAAACTGGCAACCAGTGTTGACGTTATCAATGATCAAACCATTAGTAATTTTATTATTATTGTTATCAGATGTAATAAAATGCTAATCATTCGATAACTGCTTTGACCTTAATTTAATTTTCATGTTATGCTTGTGAGTCATGTTATTTTCTGGAATTATACATCTGATTCGATCGTATTTTACCCGATTACGGCGAAGCAAAAAGGAGGGTTATGAGTTTGACCGGTATGTAGGTATGTATGTACGTAGGTATACAGTATGTACGTAGGTATGTATGTTCATCTGTTCCCTCATAATTTCTAAGCTTCTTATCATAATTAGACAAATGAGGTATCGTTGGAAGCGTCTTGATCGTCCGCTGGCTAAAGGCTATGTGACGTCACATTAAATTGTACATGGCGCCCTCTAGCGGACATAAAGTAAAGATAAAAAAAAATAAGTAAGTATGCCGTGTTGGGTATCAAATGAAAGGGCTTAATTAGCACATTTCAAAAATATAATTATTACTGAAATAAGCCCCAAAATAATTAAATAAATAAGTAATAAGTTTAAAACCTAAAACCCGACTACTGAAAAGGCTGAAACAAGAAACCACGGGAAGGTACTTTCTTTGTTCATCCTTTTCAGTAGTCGGGTTTTAGTTTTATTACCTATGCACTAAAGTTGTACGGAATTTAATTTTTTCTAGATAATAAATGAATAGGTATTATTATAACGAAATAAAATTAGTTGGATATTCTTAGATTAAAATTACGTACTTAGGTAAGTATATTAGGATTGTCGGAAAACATTAGAATATTTTTTTTAGTTTGTTTCGTTATTCCTCCTCAGAGTAGTCGGAAAGGATACACCAAATTCATCCAGGTTGTTTTCTTTTGCGTGTTAATGTATTTGTTAAAAAAAGGAGATTGGACAAATCTGCCCTGAAGCCCAATAGCGTTAAGGTACATTCCAATTCATTGATGACAAAAGTCGTAGGTATTTGTACCAAAGGTGGAGAACCTTTAGCTCTTTCTATTGATGTACAGACGCCAGCACATCAAGCTACCCCAATCTGTCAAATTTCTTTGATAGATTTTCAACTTTACTACAAAGTAATAAGGTTCATATTCAATTGGGAAAATCTGACAGATTGGATTAGCTTGATGTGCTGGCCTCTGTACCTACCTAATCTTATGGCTATTGGGCACCAAGAATTCCTTAACTTCGGTTCCCAAGCCGTCACCTATTTAGGCATAGACGTATAAAAAAGTAGGTATGTATTTATTTAGGTCATTAACTCCAAAGTGACTAACAATTGGCAAAAATCGTGTTTGTAGCAAAGGTTCTCCTTGAAAAGCTCTTTCCATTGGTGTATACCTACACATAATATGTATTAGAGTTATTAGGCGCCAAGAATTCCTTAATTTCGGCGTCCTAGTTGACACCTATTTAGGTCATTACCTATTTCATTAATAACTCCGGACTGACTAACAATTGGCAAAAGTCGTGTTAGAAGCAAAACTATTCTAGTACTTGAAAAACTCTTTCTATTGGTATATATCTTATGGCTATTGGGCTGTTTGGGCTTCAGGGCAGAAACCCTAGTAATGTGCTCATTCTCCTTT
Organism: Amphipoea lucens; assembly: GCA_947508005.1. Taxonomy (NCBI): domain Eukaryota; kingdom Metazoa; phylum Arthropoda; class Insecta; order Lepidoptera; family Noctuidae; genus Amphipoea; species Amphipoea lucens. The sequence goes on along the minus strand of OX382377.1, from coordinate 18,430,421 downwards.
ACAGAAACAAATATAATTTATCAGTTCATCCACAGGTTCATCGTAATTCGTCATAGGTAGCATTTATGTTGATCTAGAGGAACACCCAGGTGGTAAGGGTTCGACTACGGGCTCGGGCCATATTCCGAAATCATAGAGCAATACGGGCCACCGGCAGACTCCGGTCCGCCGGTGGCCCGTGTTGCTCTATGTCCGAAATATAAAAAAGAAAAAAAAATACTTTCCCAACCCTTTTTATCCTAGTAGGTACAGGCACATACTTAGGTTCTACTGCAACGTGTTTGGTGAAATGTGAACCTTCACCCTACCTACCAACCTACTCCATTGGGGAATACCGGCGTATCAAATAAAGACCCATTTGAAGAAAATAAATATTTCTATTCTGTGTTTTACCGTTTCCTGCCTCAAGCTAAATAGAAATTTGGTCGTTTAATTTACAATTGTTAAACAAAGCGACATGTAGGTATTATAAAAAAAACTAGTTTTGAACCAAGAATAAATTAAGAAACAGACGATTGTTATCTATGGTCTGCAAAACGCGGGTCGTGTCCTCATGTTGACTCAGCGCATGCGTCACAACTCAGTGTGTAACCAATATGACTTGAGCCACGGCCAAATATGGAACTAACCCAAAATGTACTGAATTTGATGTTTCATTGCTCTTTTCCTTAGCAAGCAGCGCCACCCCAAAATGTCAAATGCTGGGTGCAGGCTTGTTAAAACTTGTTATACTTACTACTTAGGTATTTTTAAGTCACAATTTTAATTAAGTACCTAATATTTGATTAGTTACAATAGCAGCTATTATGTTGTAAACAGATTTTAAAATATTCATTGAGTGACAGAGGTGTGTCCGTCAAAGATAATTTTGCACATCAACCTACTACAATCTGTCAAATTTCTTTAATAGATTTTCAACTTTATCACTAAAGCATAAGGTTTAAAGTTGATTGGGAAAATGTGACAGTTTCAGGTAGGTTGATGTGCTGGCGTCTGTACATTTACATATAAAAATAACGTCATTGTCCTCATGAACCATTTTCATAAAATTATTTATTAACAACGTCCGTTGTTCCCAGAAGTAGAGGATCTCCATTGACGGAATATACCCATATTTCATAGATGACGGACCTGAGTACAAATTCCCAATTGTGTAAGTGTGGTCATCTACATTAGTCAAAAAACCCTTAGCATACGTCACCTAACTAATTGGCTAACCGACTTTTAAAGAAAGGGACTTATAAATCCGAATTGTGTTAAATTTTTAGTGAAATGAATGCAGAGAAAAGCGGAAATGAAATCGGAAATCCATTTGTATGAAGAAGGATGCCATGCCGCCAGGAAGTTTAACTATTAAAAAACAACCTTTTATTTTAAATCCATATTGACACAAGTGACCACAGATAGTATCTACAAGTAAATAATTTAGGCCATGCAAATGCATTTTACGATGCGTACGACGCATAATAAAAATTTGCAAACAAAGGAGGCCTTGCATACAATCGGAACTTCAATAAAGATCGTCGCTTTGTGTGCTGCCATCTTGAAAACTGCTGAACCGATTCAATAACTTGTCATTGTGGCAATGAGAACATGAAAACTGGGTGATTTTTTAACCGACTTCAAAAAAGGAGGAGGTTATCAATTCGTCGCGTATTGTATATATATTTTTTTATTTATCTACACCAATTAATCCGTCAATTGTGAACCGATTTTTAAACAATTTTATTCAGTTTCACCCGTCTTCGAACCTTCTAACTAAAGTAGCCTTTAACAAGCATTGTGAAAGATATTAAAGGTTTGTGTAGAGGCAAACTGTCTTAGCATAGGTATACCTACATAGTATACTATAGTACGTGTGGTCTGAATGTCTGTTCTTGTAGCGTATAATATTAAGTTAGTTCATAGTTTATTTTTAGACTCATTGGACAGAGCTTGCCTTGTCCACGATGTCACCCTTGCACGTATTGAATTATGCACTACCTTCATGGACCCAACTTCAAGGAATTTATATAGATTACGTATGAGAAATTCCTATTAATAGACCAGTGTCACTCACTCTTCACAAGATTTCGCAAGGTTACCTACTATCTACTCATAAGGGATTAGGTACCTATGTGAAGAAGTTGGGCAGCAGTGCACCTACCTTTGTCTGTTGTAGGTACCTACCTACTTTGTACTAATTACAACAAACTGCCATCATCAATTTGATTGCCAAACCTGTTTGTATGTAGCAGCTGTCTATAAGAAAGTCTTAGCGCTGGTAGAAGCCATTATCGGACTAATATGAGAAGGACCAAAAGACTAAAACCCTGCGAATGAGACCTAACTGGCAGACAACCAGACTGACAATTAGTAAGGATATTTTGTTATCTTTCTGTAGCAAAGGACAAACGGCAGTTACTCAGTTGCTCCTTGAAAAAATAGTTTTTTTTTACTGGATGCCCTCCACAGACAACTTGTCATAATAACACAGTTGTGAAGAGGCTTAGTTGATAAAGGCTTGTTTATCACTACATTGTATAACCACAGAATACTTAATAGTACTACGTATAACACAAAGTCGTTTCCCGCTGTCTGTCTGTCCCTATGTATGCTTAGATATTTAAAACTGCGCAACGGATTTTGATGCGGTTTTTTTTTAATAGATAGAGTGATTCAAGAGGAAGGTTTATATTTATAATACGTGCAAAATATAGCAGAGAAACACTTAATTTTAGAAGTTTCTAATGTGATGTCGTATATAAACACATTTTTTGCGCTTACATAATTGCAAACGCCGGCCGAACCCTACGAGATAGATCAAAATAATGTACTACAGTATTGTACACCTTAAAAAGGTCCACAAGAAAGTCCGCGATGGTGTGTCTACTTCTTAGGGATAACCCACAATAACCATTTTTTATCCTTTACTTTTTACGAGCAATAATGGCTTATTTACGAAGCGATTTTGAGCAATACAGCATTAATTCTTATCCAATTAAGTACCTTAAATACATTGTGCATTTAATATAAATCAATATGGCCCTTTACAGCATATCATTAAAATGAATTATATCTTAGAAGATATCAGAGATTTAAAAAGCGGGGGCAGAGTGGTCGTACGTCCGTCCCTGTTGGCAGCGGTCGGTGGGCGCGGGGTGTGCCTATCTACATTGCACCCGTGCAAAGCCGGGGCAGGTCGCTAGTAACTTATAAAACAATAATAGTTTGTCATTACTAAGAAATCGGGTAAAGAGCTAATTTTATATTTTTCTGAAAATGATTCATGAAAATAACTTCGCTTCCCGAGTAAACAAAAATATTTTAAAGAGGACTCATTGTTTTGTTCACGTTGTCATCATGGGTATTTTATACATGACTTTATACCGCAAGGATCTTAAACAGAAAATAACACGAATAGCCTTCTGTGCTTGTTTTTGATTTCATGAAATCCCTAATACTAACAAATTTATTGGACAGTCCTAGTTATAAACTCATATACCTACCTACCTAAAAACGGATGAATAGGGTAGGGATGCAGGGGTGAATGGGAACGAAACTTTAAATGGATTTTAACGTTGAAATAATGTAGTTTGTTGCCAATAAGGGCACTTAATTGTTAATTATAAATACAGTAAACACAAAAGAGTCCTTTTTGGCAACAAACTATATTATTTCAATGTTAAAATCCCTTTTAAAGTTTCGTCCCGATTCGTCCCTGCATTTCTATTCACCCAGTTATACGATAAAAAAATGTACTAGAAAAAAAAAAATCATGAAAGTAAAATAAACTAAAATAATCAGTCTTTATTTCTCTAAAAACACAAAAAAAAACATATTTATTACCATTTAAAATAAATGATTTATTAAAATTACAAGATTCATACTTAAATTAGATCATAGTTACAAATACATTGATAAGACCGGACATTAACATTTCACTGTATCTTATCTACACTCGTTTCTCGGAAAACAATCACACTCATGTCGTAATTAACATGTACATACCAATTACCTAATTATCTAAATCTGGAATAACTTCGAGCGTAACTTACTTCCTAGACTCGAGAGCGAAAGCTTTTAGTTAGATAAATATGTAGGTACATAGATCTTGCCTAATAAGAACAAGTTATGCTTATAATAAGAAAATATGGCGCGCTTCCATTTAAAAGAGTAGTTGTGTAGGTTACGGAACGGCAGTAATCGTAAGACTAGTTATTGCAAAGTAGTAGATACATTTTTATCTATGTAACACTCACAGCAAGTATTTTCAGTATTCACTCTTCCGGCAAGCTTCTGGCATACCTAGACTGATCTTAATACGCACTTGGGCTTACAATTTTAACTCTAAAGTGTCTTTCTCATGCCTGCACCTTAATTGCGCAATACACTATCAATCTCAATCTGAATCATTTTGAAGGATATTGCTAATCCATTGCTTCATATGCTCGAAGAATTTGTTTGCTCAACAACGTAAATAACGCAATGAATGTTGTTGAACTGTCTACTACTGATGGTGTATAACACAATTACTCCGCTGGACAGATAGGCGAAATTGGAATTAATGTAGCATAGCCTATACTCTATAATCTCCAATTTCTAAGTGCGACACCCTCCTAGCTAGATTTCTTAGCTCTGTACGAAGCAGACTGTTTTTTGCAAACTGAACCATCTGTAGGTACAGCGGAATAATGTTTGTGTAAAATATGTCAAGGATAATTTATATGCTTCTGCATATGATTAGTTATGTAGCACCTACCTACGACTGTGTATTTTATAACTACATTGGATTCTGATTGACTCATTGCCAAGGTTGAACATACTAAATGTAGAGCAAAAACCGTCAGCCTTGACTTTTGATACCTACGAGCTCATAGGTACCTATCTAATAGTTGTATAATATATAATATCGTTTTACATTTAAATGGTCGTATGATGTTAAGTATCCTTAGGTTATCTTAGGGAACAATAATAATTGTTATAGGTATTATAGGTAAGAGCTAGGAGAGTTTTGGAAGGGCTGGCAAGGAGCTGTGATGACAAGTGGAGTAAGGCAATGACCGAGGGTCCAAGGACTGGAAGACGAAGTGTCGGTCGTTCGGCGGCGAGATGGGCGGACGACATTGTTATATTGTTGCAGGTAGAACCTGGAAGAGGCTGGCACAGGAGCTTGGCAGTGGGGATTGGCACAAGTAAAATGGTGCCTATATAATGGGCGAAGTCGGGATGATAATGATCAAGAGCCAGGGGATAAGGGCAAGAAGCAGTGGGTATATAGCTATGTTATAATAAAGAAAAAAATTATATTGCAATTACAAATCCATCTACTATTAACGGGGACTATTTTGTGATTGAAGCAATGGAAGATTTATGTCAACTAATGGTTTTCTGCCTAATGCCAACTATAGAATGAACAAATCGGCCGTCAGTTAGATCTCTATCTTAATAGATTAATCACCTTCAATACATTAAAACGGCACAGTAATTTATTGAACATAGTTGGTAAAATTCGTGACTGATCGATAAGAAAACAGGATAGCGCATTATATGATATAAGCTAAGTACTAATTTAATAATAATGACATTTCTCTATGGTTAAAATAACGAATAGCATTAGAAAAGGTTATTCAAATAACGGTTTTTAACTACTCGTTATTAATCATGTAGAGTGGTTGCCAATTACAGTTATCGACATGAAAAAATATCGATAAACCGTTTGTTGGTTTTGGATTAGTAAAAACGTGTGAAAATTTTATTTGGGCACAGCAATTGTATTAGATTCAAATTCTAGACGTTTTGTAATGTTTGTCAACTCAAATGTAAATATTATCTCAAACTTTCGCTGGCGAGAAATATTTCCTGAATTTATAATTTTAATAAAATTAGGCAACAATATTTTTATTTACCTACCTACTTAAACCGGTTTCGATTAAAAAAGACAGTATTTATTTGATATTGTAATATAATTTTTTACGTGTAATTCTTTTTATAATAATAACAACAACATCGAATAATAGAGAAGTATGGAAGAAAAATACCTAAATGTTGCGCCGCTCCCAAATAAATTGGGATAAGGGCAGGAGAATAACAACTTCTTTTTGTTATTTTCCAATTAAATTACCTTTTACCACCACAAAGCTTACATAAAAGGAATATTTTATTTGGCTTGTATCAGTTCAAAACTAGATCGCATCCCACGAGTGCAGTAAAAACTTTTGCAATAAATACGGGCACAATCCTGTCACCTCCTACACATTGCGGGGGATACACATCTTGGTACCAACAGGATATTTCTGACAAATGTCACTGTTGTGATGTCTTAAAGGTTACGTAGAGATCTTTCCCCTGACCTTTCTAAGTATAATTTAGGATTTGAAGAAGATTCATTAACCTTCTTTAATAAAATTAAATCCTGGAATAGTCTTGCTTTTACAAATCTGTCTTAACTATCTATTTTCGGCACCGAATCGATTGATTTGCTGAATAATAGAAGACGGCATGCATCAACAAGCTTCAACCTTCTAATTTTATTGATCCTTCGATAATAGTAACATCCATTATTATATATTATACATAGAATACTGGCTAGATACAAATCCATGTACACCACAAAGTATAGTCACCACAACGAAGGACAGCCTAGAGTGACACATTTTATGTGGGAGAGCGGAATGTTGCTCGAAGTCAGGATAGATTGCCACTACGACGACTAATTGCACGCCATCGCAAAAACTGCGCTAATCGAATCAAATAATTGCGGGCAGTTGACACTAGTTGACTTAAAATTGGACTGTTTTCCCTGTTTTTGCTGTTGTTAGGAGGATTGTTTGGGTGTCGTTTGGCGGAATTATTGTTGAATTTATAGGTTCCTACAGTGAATGAGGAAACGAATGTTTATCAGTGTTTAATATGGATTCGTTATGGAAATGTGGATTTATATGAAATCAGACGCACTTGTTTGAGATTCGTTTATTATTGGGAGAAACGGGAATAACGATAAAAGTGATCAAAACATAAACAGTCAATTTTATGTTCCCAAGTTCACCGATGAATTTACTTTTAAAAACCTCACCATTTAAAACAAATGGAGCGGTGTTCATTAAAATGGTCACTGCCCATTACCACCCAAAAACTGTGCAGTCGTTTTTAGTTAAATACTCGCTCACCCATAAATACAACAAGACTGCTCATCATTGACATGGTGTAAGCAGTATGAGCAACATTTTTACGTCCTCCTTATAGCCAGTAGCGAGATTTTACGAGCGGAGGTTAACAAGAGCCCAGAAATAGGACTGAGGTGAATGGTCGCTCTCACCCGTTTATTATTCGCTCATAAAAATAATATCTGCCAAATTTACTCGCTGCAGGAAGTGATGTGAGTGTTTCCTTGAAATGTGGGTTATGTTCATGCTTTTTGGGATGTAGAGTGGACAGAGATGCAAGCGGTTGTGCGATAATTTTATTCAACATGGATTGTCTTCCATTGATACTTCGGCTTCAAGAAACACAGGAGATACATTCACATATTTTAAGTAATACAACTATCCAATTTGGTGACTCTTGCAAGCCAATCTAATGCAAATATATTCGGAAAATATCCGAAAAAGCATTAACGAAGAAATGTACTTAGCTGAAATGTTATTCTAAGCCTGAGTAAACTCGTTCATCATTTGTTTATGGATTACCTACCCATAACTCACCGCTATAAAACTAGTACGAACAATGTTTCTAAACATTAGTACGTCAAATACGGCACTAGTTGATAAAGTTTTCCCTTCCCTCAGCTTTAAAGAGAACACAAGCAACACGTCCTAAATTCAATTTCACAGTAAATCAAAGTTTGCGCCGCCGCAACTTGAAAGAAATAATGAGCAGTTTGTGGGCGGTATGCGGCACACACTTTTCTGTTAGCCCGTCGCATAAATTTTGCAAAATTTTTAACTTTATTTTTTTAAAGCGAATGCCCTAAATTTTATTGCGGAAGCGGTAATGAGTTGCAAATGTCCTTTATTTCCTTATTATTCGCGCAATATTGGGGTACTTTATGTGATTACTTGTTGATTACAGTAATTGGGCATTGAAGTCGTTTTAATTCATGGGCTTTCTTTAAGCAAGAAGGTTACGACCTGTGCTATTAAAACCAAGTCGAAGTTCTCGAAGTCATAAATAATAGTGTCGTGCTTATTATTGATAACTATCTTTTTATCATTACGAAATCACTTTGAAGTATCAAAAGTCGAATTTAATAAATACATTATGTGACAAAGTTGAGTATCGTTGGTGTAATCGGATTGCCTTGTCGATAGCAATGTTGGCAAAGCTCTTTTCAAAGGTGAACCTCACTTTGACCTCGTTACCTAAATATGGTTAAGTTCTTTAAGACCCGTCGCGTCGTCGGGTTTCTGTTTCCAAGTTTGTTTTTTAGTTTTTTTCCACACTTTTTATGTTCCGATTGGTTTCTTGGACTTTAAATGTACTAGCGATGCCTTCGATGCTTAAAATGATTCATGAGACGATGCCTAGCTCAATTACACAATCTCACTTTGTAAGAGTTCTTTCCTCATTTTTGTACGAGTGGCTTAAAATATGTTCCCGGTAAAATTGAAATCACGTTTGAATTTAGAAAATGATTAGCCTATATTTAATGGGAAGCTGGAAGCGAACATTTGAAGCAATGTTTATTCATCGTAGTTACTAATTCTTCCCATGTGGGTTGGTGAGAGAAAAAAAAACAGAGCTAGTTGTTAGACCAATTGGGTCATTATAATTATTTACTGTCCTGACAAATACCGTTGCAATTTCCTATTACTTGATATCTAAGAGCTTCAGGGTTTAATAAAGTAGCTGTGCTCTGTATGTCGAATTCTTTGACAGACAGAGGCATGAGTTATGGTCCGTGTAGTCTACATGCAAGTAATGATGTCTAATTGAAAGATGTGTCTGTATTAATACTGGGAGATTTAATAAACACCTCTATTATACTTGATTGCCACATGATGACATGACTCAATATTAAAGCAGGTGGTGCTTAGCATACTTGGAATATAACAACAAGGCATTCTTAAAGGATTAGTTGTGAGTGTTGTGACTTTATGATAGGCAAGAGATGTGGAGATAATATTCAGCTTTGATCTTCTATTTATTCACGAGTGTTTGTGGTAAATTTACTGTGATTGTGAGGATATGTAAAATAATATATTTATCTTTGAAATACATCAATTATTTAAAACTGTCAGTCGTCATAGAGTTAAACTGAAATGGGACTATGCATGTTCAGAAAGGTAAGATAACATTAGCTTCTTATCCTAGTTTTGGGCTGCTAAGTTTTAGTAAATGAGTAGGTATTTAAAGTGTAATCTGAGTGAACTTCACGATTTTAAAAATAATCTCTCAAAATCGATTAATCAAACAAAATTAATGCGACAATTCCAAAACTCAAAACAGCCCATTAAGAGTTCAATAAAACTTAGATAAACAAGAGGACATTAGCAACAAGAAGAGATTAATGCTTCGCATCTCGGTCGTGACAATTAAATCACTTGAGATGTCTAACAATTCGAGCGGCCCACACAAGCCACACGTTGTATGTCTCTTACATAGACAAGACGGTTCGGCTCTCCGTTTCACTGGAAATGGTTTAATTTTAGAATTTCCGTTCAGCCCTACTTGGACATAATGCGTTGACTGCGTTTAGTAGTGGATTTTGACATGTGGTAGCCTGTCGCCAATTTGTTTTATTTTTCGATTCAGTGGTATTCACAGAGTACGTGGTATTTTATCTGTCGGTGACTAGTGTGGGATAGTGATCTTTTTGTGTATTTGTGTTTGTATCGGTGAGTTTTTTTTTCTTTTATCTGGATGGTTGGGAATGTAGAGATCAAGTCGATTTTTTTTACTTGCCTTTGTATGTAGATTTGTGACATTGTGTCGATTATTGTAAGCAGCAGTAAAGGAGCACTGTATGTGATATTTAATCTTGAAATCCGATATAAGCTAGGTCGCAGTTCACCAAAAAAAAATTGGGACAGTCACTAAACTCTTATTTAGAAATTTCTATTAAAACAAAAATAAGTTGCAAAATCAATCTACGTAATAATAATCGTTTTTTATTATACCTGACATTTTGGCACATGAATTCACAATCATATCTAATTAAAGTCTGAAATACTACTGATATATTTTTACATTCAACATTAACGTATGACGCTTACAAGCATAAACTATGTTAAATTGATGAAGAGGTTTTCTATAAACTTCTAGTGACAAAATAAAAAAAATGAAAAATACTTTCAATCTACAGACACAATTGAGAAAATTATTAGAAACGAACAAATCAATGACTAGCTCTACAATAGGTAAGTACACTAAATTGATACGTAACGCGGCGATAACATTGCGGTTCTTCGATCTTATTGATAGCCTATCAAGCGCTCCATGCATAGTTGTTTCCGACTAAATTCTAACTAGATTCTTAGAAGGATCGAACGATAACACTGCTAACTATGAGGCAACGTCAAACGTAAACAAAAAGCGTAAACACCAAGCCGTATGACTCACAATAGTCACAATGACGAACTCCTCATTATCATATCACAGCCACACGCTTACGTTAGTAACCTTAGTTGAAATCTGACACTCGGCCCTCATTCTTGTCTTTTTGACGCGCTTTTTTATATTAAATATTGAATTATTTGTTGCAGCTTCTAAACGATCAAGGCTGCTTTACAAGTGAACGCGCGTGACATACTCCGATGTGCCGCGTATAATATAACACGTATTTTTCCTCAACGGCGAGAACAAAGAAGTCCTTTCGCGAATTAATTTCAACACTTTCCAACTAACGACGCACCAGCCTGTTGATCTAACACGTGTCGCGTCTGTGCATACGTGAAAACGAGAGGATGCGAGCGTTCGACGCGCGCGTGCAATAAAAATCGAATGCAAAAATGATTAAAAGGAACGGTGATAATGTATTTGCGATCGCGTCGAGCAACAATCAGTGTCAAGGCGGTCGGAGCGCCGTCTCGCTCTGTCCCGGTGGCGGCGGCGCGGCCACGAGGATCCCGCGCGCCACTGCGGCCAGGATGACGCCGCCCGACGCGCAACCACACACCAAGGAGGCTAACATCGCGATCTCCACATACGTGGAAAAGTGGAAAAATAGATACGAGGACGCCGAGCGAAAACACAAAGCTTATTTACTTAAATCCGAAAAAGGTAAGTGTTTCCCATTTTTTTTACGGTGAATATCTTTAGTTTTTGCGACTTTATTGTGATTGAAACTGCGCATGTCACAATATCTCCCGGGTCGTATGCAAACGAAAAACCAAGTTGAAAATCCTATTCGCGTATTTGTCGGATTATGACGGACGATAACCTGTTGCTTAGACATTAATTCATAATCTTCCCCAATCCTTGCTCATATAAAATACCTAAACTTTTAATGCCTTCTATTTGCCAAATAAAATTCAAAACATTGGTATTGTAGTAGGTTAGGATTGACAAAGACAACCGTATTATCTGTTTACTACGCACGTATAGGAATAATGACTAATCGTCTACATGGAATAAAAGAGTTATAATACCGTTTCCAATAACGGTATACGCTCTTTCATAGAAAAATATTATCGACTTTTTAATTGCGCAACACTATTTTCGTTTTCTGTCGAAATGTCAAACAGTCAAATGTCAAATTGTAATTATTGTAAATATTTTGCTTTTAGAATTGAAACTTGAAATAATTTTGTGTTTGTCGTAAGTTATGGCGAATTAATTATTTTTTCTTTGTGATTTGTAATATGATGAATCATTTTAAGGTAGAACGTTTTACCTTGTTGTTATTTGTGTTGCTAGAAGTCTGTAAATATTAATTAAAATTATGTATGTAAGTTTGGTAAAAATACGATTTTGAAATCCTTGTACAATATGTTGTCGCAAATTCGTAATAGATAAGATAACCTGGGTAATGGTTTTAGGTTAAAATCTGTTGCATAAAGACATAATAATCATGTTAATACTTGCCTATTATTCACTAAATTTAATTACCCACCTATATGTTTCCTTACTGCCAAATCAATCAATGTTAAGGAAAATATTGTAACATATTATTGCATTAATGTAGATATCAACATTATGTGTGATCTGGTAGTGTCTGGTTCTAAAATATTTTAAGTTACCACAAAAACTTTTAGGAAGTTCACTTAATACTTGTGTAAGTATAATGAACTTTATTTTATGGGTATCCTAATATGTTTTATGATTAGAAAAGTCAACTTACAAGATGAGAATGTACATTTCCATTACATGGGCTAATAGAGATGTTTGGAAGAAACATGCTGCGCTGACCCAAAATAAAATGAAATAAGGGCAGGTGCATAGCAAAGATGACAAGTATCTTTGATATACCTACTTAGAAATAATTATTTGAAACAGCTTCTAATGATTAAAAAGAAGTCAGTTAATTTTAATGCATAGCATAACATCGTGCCTGTATTCCCAGAAAGGGTATGCAGAGGTGTAACTATACTATGTACACCCACATTTCGTCTGGTATGTTAAACCTTTGATCTGATTGTTGTATGTAATTTTAAACCATTTTTTCCTACTAAGTTATTCACAGAACAAAGTTAATAATGGAATACCTAGTAAAAAAATATACCTTCTTGTTCTAAGAAATAAAGTGGAACTTATGAAATCATTACTTACATGTGTAATATGTGAAAGAGCGAGAGTGTAACTTACTGGGGCTGCCTCAATTTATTTATGACACAATGTTTAAGTTGAAATAAATATTTTTGTATTTTTTTGTAATATAAGGTATGTTAGGGTAAGGTTGTTGCTGGGGTAAGACCGTAGGAATCAAATTCTTTGCATGCAAAATTAAATTTTGCTCTGATCTTCGTCGTAGCAGAACAAAAATAATGATGGAGAACATTAATGTTTATTACTGCATTAAAAACATTGCCACATTAGGTGGGAATTTGATTCATATGGTCTTATACCAGTGCCGATCTTACCCCAACATACTTTAGGTAGCTATCCATATGGTAGCTATGGTATCCATATTTATTGGACACAAAATAATAATTAGTATGACTCATACAAACACTGATAATACAAATAACACATTATTGTATTGTTTTGTTCATTTCAATTCTTAGTTGCATTGTATTTCAATAGATACTGTAAAATATGATCAAAATAGATTGGTTTTTCACAAGGACAATGATTTGTTCATTTGTGGTTTTTTGTAGGACAATATTGGATATGGCTTATGGGAATTTTCTGTGTTATCTCTGTGGCCAATGTAATGGTAGATAGAGCACATTCCAAGTGAATTTGACCTAGAAGGCGTAAGGTGTCTCTGTTGAATTAGAAATAGATAAAGAAAAACTAGTTTATTTGTCACAGAAACATGAGCATAAAACAATGATAAGTTTACTCCAATAAATTATACTTAGGTAAAAAAATAGGGTGAATAGGTATGCAGGGGTGAATTGGGACGAATCCTTAAAATGGATAGAAATGTTGAAATAATATTCATATTTTCTTGCTAAAAAGGACTACACACAACACACTAAGGGGAACACTAATGTGTTTTCTGTATTATATATTAATTAACGATAAAGTGTCCTTGTTGGTAACAAAGTACATTATTTCAACATTAAAATCCATTTTAAAGTTTCGTCCCGATTGACCCCTGCATCCGTATTCACTCCGTTACATGGTACCTAAAATAAAACAGATCTATAATAAGGAGCACAGAACAGAAGTAGTAGGAAACCGTACATCGTGACTGTGACAAGAAGGCTTCCACTCTCCAAGCACTCATCATCTGCCTAGCCTTTTCCCAAGCAAGCATTGCAGCATTGCTTAATTGGATATTATCAGATTATTTGCTTCTACTTCCCAGCTTCAACGCTAGAAAATAGGAAGTAGAGACAGACTAGACAGGCCTTTGAGGGGCTGTCTTATAATATAATGTAACTTATGAAGTTCTGACATTCAGAAAGTGCTGTTTCTTAGCCAAGCTAATACAAATGTTATTAAGCCTGAATTGTAAGTAGACAAAGAAATATTAAAATAATTTTTTTTCACAATCCTTTTTGGAGGAAGTTTTTAAATCACGTGAAACAGTATCACAATAAAATTTTCGTTTTTAATCACATTTAGGTATATCTCAATATAATTGTCGAGTTGATAGATTTTTTGTGTTTGGCTGGCTTCCTTAAATGTGGTTAAAGTTTACCACAGGCGCAGTTATCAAGTAGGTACAGACGCCAGCACATCAACCTACTACAATCTGTCAAATTTTTTTAATAGATTTTCAACTTTATCACTAAAGCATAAGATTCAAAGCTGATTGGGAAAATCTGACAGTTTCAGGTAGGTTGATGAGCTGGCGTCTGTACTTACAACAAATGTGACAGTTAAAATTTCCTCAAATACGCATTGGAGGAAAGTATTAATGATTCATTAAGTCAGTTGTTAGTAAAACATAATGAGTATTATTCATGAAAACATACAAGTAAAGGGTTGACCTGCTACAGTGACTCAAGCAATAATTTATTTATGTAAGCTAGTACTTACAACGCAGAAGTGAATAGCGTCTTGAGTTCTTGACAATACAAATAATATAGACAAAAAAAATGCTAACTACGGATACGGGTGTTTGTTTCAAATTTTCATAATTTTTTTGGTCATAATACCTAAGAAAGTGCCGTGAAATGTGAAGTGACTCATCGTGGATCATTCATATCAATTGATATCAGTACCTATTTACCTAATGACATACCCGATGAACATCTGATAGCAAGCAATGGCTGACTATGATTGTAAGTGCATTATTAAGGCTGGCCGCATACGTCCGTTTTCCTGATTCGGAATTCAGATTCGAAGACCCCGAATGCAGGCATTTGATACAAAATCTCTTTAGCGCACACGTTCATATATATTCCGTCAGGGTTTCCGAACGGTATTACCTATGTGGTTACTGGGCTATGCTAGATATTTACCACGGATAGCACCCTCAGATTCTCTAATACAAAGGTGGGGGTACTTATATATTCTCTATAGAGAATATCAAAGCTGTACCAGATAATGACAGACTTTTTGTTGAGAAAAACCCCAAAAATCAATCAACAAGGGATTTTCATGTCAAAAATGGATTTGGAACCATTGTTTCCAACTAAAGGATTTTCAATTTTGAAAATCTTTTTCTCTATTTCCGCTATCTTTCTTTTTAGACTAGGAGATGTTACGGAGGCCATCGTAGCGGAGGCGGAGATGCAGAGCTGCACCTCCGCGGATGCTGAGGCGTAGGTAGAAAAATAAAGAGAAAAAGATAATTAAAGAAAAAAATCGACCTATTGGTAGTTAATAAAAATTTTGAAGGGGCAAACTATGTATATTTTACAAAAATCGTTTTGCGGTTTGTCACCTTCTAGGCGATTTTTATATGGTTCTTATACTTAACTGGCTCCACTAAACGGTTGCTCACTTGGTACCTATTGGTAGGTATTGAACCGTGTAGTTTTGAAGCCGATTTTCTTCCTGTCTTAAAAACTTGCGGAGCTGGAGGTACCTACGATTTCTTGCGTTACAACCATGGAAATGTAAAAACCTTATATCTATGGTTCCAACTCTAGTGGATCCCAGTCTAGGGCTAACAACTGGGGCCAGACAAAAAGTTTACATACGAGAAAGAGGTCATCTCATCTGCCTAGCCTTTACCCAACTATGTTGAGGTCGGCTTCCAGTCTAACTGGGAGCAGCTGAATACCAGTATTTTACATGGAGTGACTGCCTATCTGACCTTCACAACTCAATTACGAGGTAAGACGATATCCCTTGGTAGACTGGTTGTCAGATTTTCGGGCTTCTGACGACCCGTCAAAGATCCACGAATGACAGCCGGGACCAACGGCTTATCGTGCTTTCCGAGGCACGGAGAGGTCTCTTGGTATATAAGGATGGTCACCCATCCACGGACCAACCGCGGCAAGCGTAGCGTAACCTTTTCAATCAACCCGTGCGGTTGTTATATTAATAGATCAATTTCTCGTGGAGTACAAGACTTGCCTACAGAAGGGGTAAAAAAACATCCCCTTTTGGGCACTGCTAGTCAGGTCAAAAGGGCCAACATTTTATCCTTGAATATTGTACTCTGGGAAAGTGACACAGTCATTATTCTACTGTCTTCAATGTAACTTATAAATTGATCTGGAATTATATAGTAGGAAGCATGAATGAGACTGTGGGTTGCATGTAGTGCTTACCTATCTAGTTGATAGCTAGGTACACTACATATTTATCAGTTACATATTTATCAGTCGATAACTGTTTCTTTAATTGGCTGACTCATACTTACATATTTATTAACTTCTACAGACACTATTGCCATTCATTGATAATTAGGTACCTACATTCATTGTTTCTGGCTAATGAATGGTTTTACAATTTACATATGTACCTACTTAATATTTTATTTACATGTATTATGTAACGCCATTTAATTTAATATTAATTATGTTCTCGAACTGTAGGCATGGGTATACCTAGGTGGTTTTTGGGGTCGAAACGCTCGGACCACGGGGCCCGAGTGCGCGTCTCCTTTTTAAGGAAATTTCTTGCCGGCTGATCGACACTTCACGTGACCAGAGGGCTGGGTCGTTCTTTGGCCAAAGAATTAGCATTGCCATTCAACGTGGTAATGCTGCCAGTCTTCTGGGCACGTTTCCGGATTATGGCGATGCGGACGAGTACTTCGACGCCTAAATATCCTTTTGTCTTTATATTTATTCATAATACTTAGTTAGGTACTATATTTTAACATTTATACTAATTTTCCTCTCTCCCAATTCCAGCCAAACGCGAGTACGATGACTTACAACGCAGATACAACATTCTCTTCGAAGAGAGACAACACCTGGACGGTGAGCTCCGAGAGCGGACGAGAGAGCTCAGCAAGCTCAAGAATGTGTCGGAGAAGCTGTTCAATGAGTACCAGCAGCTCAAGAACCAGAGGGATGTGGATGCAGGGGTTATGCACAAGTGAGTAGGGTTTTTGAACTGTTTATGTATAGCCAGTCTCGAAGTTGCTTTACCACCCTTAGACCCGTAGTACAAACACAGTTTCTTGCCGTGAATTACTACGGTTGATTCGCCGTGTGTAAGCACGGTTCTCAGTGTTGTACGGCTCAATATGGAAGTTTGTTTACGACACGGCGGCACAACGGCACGACGCTGTAGCCGTATAAAACCATAAAACCGGTTGTTTGCCGTGTCATAGACAAGTTCATACGTTTGTTTTGCGGTGTGACTAGCGCGCCGTACCGTTAAAGGAACCGTGGCGTGTACAACGGGCCTAAGGGTTGAGTGTTACTTGCACGTTATGAAACGACAAGATGGCCGACACAAAAACATGCGTTTCGTTTATTGCTACAACAACTTGAACAGGATTGAGCTACCGAAAACTTTATTTCTTTTCGGTAGCTTATGTTGCGCCGACCCCAAATAAATGGGGTTAAGGGTAGGAGAATGATGATGATGTCAGTCCCATTTTTCTATACATTTTTGACTTTTCTATCATCGTTATCCCTGATAGAATGTCACTCTGTCTAGGCTCCAGTAGCGAAGGTACCATACTCGTACAACTCGATTTCCACCGGCTTCCCTTCGAAAATTCAGAACATAACCACTCTATAGTCATCATTGAAATTTTCTTCTGGCATTTTTTTTTTTGCTCCGGCTTACCTCTGCCATAAATTTACCCATCGCCACTGCTAGGCTCTAAGGTATATTTGTCTATGTGATTGTGATAGTTAGATAGTTCCAAATTTAGTGAATGTTCAATTTACTGGGAATTGTTGTCAAAAGTGATAAGTCAATTACGAGGTCGACTGTGTGTAATGTTTGCCCAGACATCGGGCTGCTACCACAGCTGCTACTGAAAAATTCCGGATGGATAAACCCAGTACCTACTTTGCCAGACCCACGAAACCAACCCAGAACCTCTTGCTCAGCTATAGCGCTTGCGCCGACTAGAACAACCAGGCAGTGCCCATAGTAATTTTACTATAGTCGTTCTTAACTCTAATTTAGGCTCGAAGAATTCAAAGAACGCATTTAAAGTAAACAAAAGCATTTATCTTGACGAATACCTTGGTGGGTAAAGGTTGAAGGAATTAAAAGTTAATTTGTTTCCGACTTTATCTTATCTAAGAGAGCTACGCATTATGTGGAACTTAAGTATCAATTAGTGCTATAAATAAAATGTATTCAATGCCTTTGTTTTTGGTAGTTCTTAAGGCTTTTTATTTAATTTGGATAATTGATTAATTATTTGACTAGCAAAAACTCTTTTGGATTGGAAGAACTATGGTCTATAGAAGATGTAATAAAAAAAAAAAAAAATATCTAATTATAAGGTATATCAAAGAAATGAACTAAAATTCTGTTCTTGACTATCTCTGATTGTCTATCTCAGTTTGATATTTTTTCTATTACATAGCCATTATACTTTTGACCGACTGACAGTCTTTTGTTTTTCATGAAAAACAAAGGACTGTCAGTTGTTTTTTCATACATTTTGTACAGAACAGTCGGTCGACCATACGCTTTGGTGTGAACGTGGCTTTAAAAGCAGGTTCTAGTCTAGAATTGAATGCGATGAGTTCGAGCTCAGGATCCCTCGCTCGCTATTTTGATGCCTTAACCATTGGTCTATCTCTCATCTTTACAAATTCCATAACATATTAAGACCTAACCTCGTTAATTCCAGGGTAATGCAGCAAGCAGGCGAGTGGTACAAGCAGAACAAACAGCTGAAGCGCCGCAGCACCGCGCTCATACAAGCCCTGCCGGCTAAAGCGGTGGAAATTGATCTCACTGACTCTATCGATACAGGTAAGGTGATGCTGGATATCATGTCATGTCGCTGAAAACCAGCGCTGGGGCTCTGTCTATAATGTTCCCACTTCCGGGATACAGCGGGGCAATTGCGTAACACATTATCAATCGGAATCGGTTTCATTTTGACAGTTCAACAACATTCATTGCGTTATTTACGTGTTGATCACACAGATTTTTCGAACTTATGAAGCAATGAATTAGCAACTGGCTTCAAAATGATTCTGATTCCGACTGATAGTGTGTTACGCAATTAGGGTGCTGGCCTACGCCACCACGCGGGCCCAGTGCGGGTTGGTAGATGTCACATGTCTTTGAATTTTTCTCTGTCTCGCATATAGGGTCGCAGCATTATGCTAAGCGATGACCGTTTTGCGTGGATGTGACGCATATTTTCCCCAACTTGTTCTTTATTCGCGTCATGTTTACTGCAAATTAACGTATTTGCTTTCTTTCATCATTTGAAAGGCCTTCAATCCTTCAATGTTGACGAAAAAACAAAATTGTAGAGACAATCTGATTGTTCAACATAATTAGAAATAAAAAAAAAATACTCTACGAGCGTTTCAGATAGAACACAGTACAAAACAACAGTATTTTTGACAATTTATTTTTTGGATACAATAATTGACAAAAATGCTGTTGTTTGATTTTTTGTAGTTTTGATCGTTTTGAACACTCTCAAAATCATGGAAGTAGGTACTTAGGAAAAACCTATTTCGAGTACCTAGGTAGCTACTCGAAATAGGTTTCAAGTACCTAACATGACAACTAATAAACTTGCATTAGTCGTTATCAGCGTTCAAAACGCTATCTGTTTGATTAAAGCCTTACTTGAATTACAATTCGATTCACAACGATCCTGTACCGTATTTCAATCCTGTATTTTTTACAATATCGTCGGCCAATCTTACTTACTACAAATACTATAATGTCTGTTCCAGCGTCAGACGCAAGCAGTAACGAAGAAGTCGAGTTCCTAAAGCAGACAGTATCGGAGCTAAGTCGGCAGATAGCGACGCTGCAGACTGAGCTCAACGCGGCCAAACTGCAGGAGTTTGAGGCGCAGGAAGCCAATGTGGCTATAGGACAGGTATCTAACTGATCACTAATTAATGAGATTCTCTTTTTTTTTTTTTTAAGGAAATACATTTTTTTTTTCATATATACATAATACAACGTGTAACGTTAAATGCGCAAAACCTCAGACACCCCAACTGATTTTTAATTCAATTGACCTATTTCAGAAAGAAAAAAAATCATTAAAAAAATTGTAAAGGTTTTATGTGCTGTTTTAGTTTTACTGGCAATTCTAATCGTTTATTGCGGCTGCGACGACGCTCTATTGAGGGAGGAGTCGTCACTGGGCCGCTGCGCCGCGCATTATTTACCATCTACGCTCCTAAAAAACTTAGGTTATCTTTGAACAGTGATTTAAATGTTTCCATCACACTTTTCCAGGCTTTGGCCAAATTAACGTTGTCATTACAATGCGCCAACATTCTCACCATTTCACAATATTGAATGTTTGTGTACAAAAACGTTGCGAAATTCACGCGCACGCGCCGCCTCGCCGGGGTAACGGGATAGAACAATTACACCTGTGACGCATGTGCCGGCGCCGCTCAGACTGAAGTAAACACGGCCGCTGTCACGTATTTCGCACGCCCCGCCTCCGTGCAGATCGTCATTTCTCTTTCTAACCCTTAGGTTAAGTTTATGTTAAAATAAGATAGATAGCATTATTGTTTATTTCAAATTGTCTTATTCATGGTACTTACTGTACGCCGAATCTTCCGTACAGTGTACGGAAGATTCGTATTTGCAATTTGCATTGAAATAAGAGCTATTATTATCCCGCGTATGGGAAAATTTAAATTGGTCGACAACAACTTGTGTTTGTTTACCTATTTTGGCGGGTTTGCGCATGTGATGGCTTGACTTATTAATAAATAGACACGGCAACGTTTTTAATGAAGATTTTTTGAAAAATGTGACCTATATTAAAAAGTGGTTCAATTGATTCTGCTCGTTATTCTGATCAAACTATTTTCAGGTTTTGCGCATTTAACGTTACACGTTGTATAAGCTTACATTTAAAATAATAGTACATAGATATTATATACAAGAGTATAATAAAAAGACAGAAAAAAAAAAAGAAAAAGACAGGAGCTCATTGGGCATCAAAAAATTCGTCCGCGTCGCTGTCAATGGGATAAGTGCCCAAAAGGCTGGCAGCATTACCACGTTGGATGGCAATGCTTATTCTTTGGGCTAAAAATAGGCCAGCCCTCTGGTCACGTGTAGAGTCAACCAACCGCTTGGCGATTTCTCGAAATATTCGATGAGCACTCGAACCCAAAGGCCCTAGAGTTTCAACCCCAAACGGCTCAAATATATAGCTCCCAATAAGGTTGTTATATTTGCGCCGTTTCAGGTTTTAGATTAGATTCTCTTTTAAATGGGGATAAGAAGTCCAAATTATAGTAACTCACTAAGAGAGTGCCAAAACAACTCAAACTGTTCATCATGATAAATTTCAATGCTTTGTTACGGCCGTGACAACTAAACAAAGCTAGATCATAATACATCCTAAGCCTGGTGGGGTATTCCACTTATCCCCATTGACAATCAATGATTTGAGAACTTTTTTTTCACAAATCCCCATTGAAGTCTCATAGAGCTTGTAATGGGGATTTGTGGAAAAAAGTTCACAAATCCCTATCTGTAACTATAACTGTTTATGTATTACTAAAAAATAATAAGTAACTCACAAATTACTTTCCTCAATTTCAGGAATTAGAAGCGGAAAAAGAGAAGTCCTCGGCCCAAGAGAAGGAACTACAAGAGCTCCGCATACAAATAGAGAGACACAACCGGGTGTCCAAGTTATTGATGGAAGAGGTGACCGGACTGAAGAACAACGCGGATACGGACCGAGCGATGGCTGAGACGTGAGTTCTCTTATCTTTTTCTTCGTGTCGATGGCGCGACAGTTTATTTAATTTTGTTAGTCCTAAATTTAGCCACATCCACAGCGTCGTCCGTGGCAGCGTAGAGGTCACTTTGGCTGCATGTTTTGGGACACAGAGGGCAGGATAAGAAGTAGAGCATAGTTTGCGACACAGTTCAACATTTTACATACGTTAACTCACACCTTCTTTCTATGAGTAGGCCAAAACTACAGAACGCCATCCTTACATACTCCTTTTGCTTATTTTACGTTCATATACAGGGTGAAATTGAATTCATAGGCATTCCTTTAAGGGGTCATTGTACTCATCAATATGAACAACTTTTACTATGAGGCTAAACCTAAAATCGCGAAAAAAAAATCAGCTGTTCCTTGCATTTATGTTCACATAACTCATCAAAGTGTAGGTAATAGCTGACTTTTTTTTCGCGATTTCAGCTGTTTTGGTCCCATAGTAAAAGTTGTTCATATTGATGAGTACAATGACCCCTTGAAAAGGATGCCCATGAATTTAATTTCATCCTGTATAACTGGTCTCCACATTCTACTTGCTTATTATACCTACCCTATGACGAGATCTAGACCACCCCATTGTCATAGTTACGAGTTTCTCGCAGGCTATTCCCGTACCAATATCTACACTTGTTTAGTTCTAAATACCGCGGGCCGCCGACTGAGCGTCAAATTCAAAATGTATGAAAAAACAACTTCCGTCTCAGTCAGCGGCCGACTATAGCATTGGTGCGAATGAATTCTACAGGGTGTTACGGAAAGGGTATATCAATACAAACGGGTTGAAGAGTGTATCTGGTCTAGAATCTCTGTACAAAATATCAGCTCAAAAGCATTAACTTTGAAAATGCTTAATATTTTTTTATTTCGACATCACGGCGCTGCACTGGCGCGCGGCGGCGTGATGTGTGTGTACTAGGCGCACAGACACACTACAGATAATGGATAATGACCCTCGTAGTGCGGTGACACGTTTGTTATGATTTCAATTTAATAAACTATCGAAATAAAAAAAATATTAAGCATTTTCAAAGTTACTGCTTTTGAGCTGAAATTTTCTATAGAGATTCTAGACCAGATACACTCTTCAACCCGTTTGTATTGATATACCCTTTCCGTAACACCCTGTATACGTACTAAATTCATTTTATTGTTAGCCGACTTGACCATGGCCGTGGCCGTATCAGTGCGCATCTGACCTTAACGTGCTGACTGAGCTGCTTTAGATATCTGACTACTTAATCTGTACCTATTGATCAGCGTTAAATCGTTTAACATTTTTAGCCCGTTTTAAGGTGAACCTAATATCATGAAGAAGGCATTCTTCTATCTATAAAAATATTTAAAATGGAACAGTTTGTAAAGCCCTTTTCTCTCCTTCCAGATACAAGACCGAAGCCCGAGCGGCCAAGAAGCGCGTGAAGCTGCTCACACACCAGAGCTCGCTCCTGCTGGGCGAGCTCGCGCTGGACGAGCGACTCATGTTGTTGCTGAGCGAGGTCGACTCGCTCAAGGACGCGCTTGAGGAACAGAGTGCCCGGCACAGAGACCAGCTTGATGACCTTCAGGTAAGAATCCTAGGTTATTTGCAAGGTAAGCGATACTTAAACACATGACTGTACAGACGCCAGCACATCAACCTACTACAATCTGTCAAATTTCTTTAATAGATTTTCAACTTTATCACTAAAGTATAAGGTTCAAAGTTGATTGGGAAAATTTGACAGTTTCGGGTAGGTTGATGTGCTGGCGTCTGTACTCATTATATTAAATTAGAAATTAAAGCCAGCCCAGAAATTCGCTGGCCGCCTTCAGTAGCGTCCAACAGTTCAATTCCATGGTCATATCAACATCCTTTTTAATCACCAATTGTATTCCACAGTTGAAACTAGCCGAAAAACACGAAGACACGGACATTCTCCTCTGGGAGGAGAAGATAAGACTGGCAGAAGAAGACGCACAGAAGGCGGTGGAACGGGCAGAGAAGGCTGAGAAGAGGCTGCAAGAGATGGAGAGGAATAGGCCTGCTCCGAAGAGGTCAAATCTTATGTCGAGGATCTCTTACTTTGAGAACGCAGGAGAGAAGAAGGAGAAAGAAGAAGTTAAGG
This sequence comes from Amphipoea lucens, assembly GCA_947508005.1. Classification (NCBI taxonomy): domain Eukaryota; kingdom Metazoa; phylum Arthropoda; class Insecta; order Lepidoptera; family Noctuidae; genus Amphipoea; species Amphipoea lucens. The sequence goes on along the minus strand of OX382377.1, from coordinate 18,406,436 downwards.
AGGAGGTCATTGAAGTTGTTGGTGAGTGGAACGAATATTTATTTAAATGAAAACTTCTTCAGGCGCGTTGGGCATTTTTTGAGAGGGGAAAAAAACCATTGAATTCGCGCCACTGTTACCGTAACCGACACCGCTTCGGATGTGTTCGGCTGTCCTCGGGATGTACTCGGTTTTAGCGTATATTATCCGATATTATGTCGGTGAGTGATGGCAAAGTATTCTGTTTGTGTTTTGTTTTCACTTCTGTCGGCACTCCCGGAGGCCACTGTTTTTTTTTTACGAGGGCTGTCTCCTTCTTTGACCTAAGAATTAGCATTTCCATTTATTGTGGCGATGCTGTTGGGAAAGTTTTCGGATGACAGCGACGCGGACGAGTACTTCGACATCTAAGTGTCCTTTTATTTTTATTTGTATAATCAGTCGTTTAATTTAATAGAACCCTACCAGGTGTAAATAATTACTTCTGTTGAATATTGTATATAACAGAGAAGACATGTGTGTCTCGTTATCATCAGCCATATTTTAACTACTGTGGGCGAATACTGTGGGTATAGTGTTGGTTATTGCGCAATAGAAAAACGGTTCGCAGTTCAAATCGGATTATAATTTCACGAACAAATTAATCACACACTATAGGTACACGATACAACCAGTTACGGAACGCAGGACAGTTTCTAAGCACATGTTGTTCGTATGATGTCCGATGTCCAAGAGGGCCGCTCCACCTCGCTGCACGCTCTCTTCTACTCCCCACAAACTCAGGCTAGACTCTGCCAAGCGCCACCAGATGGCGCTGGCGTTGCGAATAGTCAAACGAATGACCGGATGCGACATGTATATGAAGGAGAATATTTATTAATATACCTAATTATTTTTGTTTTATTGTAATTAATGGTTTTTGATAAAATCACTTACTTCTTTTTCTCGAATCGATGGTACCTTCTGGTCTTATTGTATTATTTGGTCCAGTAAATGGCGCGTGGTTGGCACTGGTTGGTGGTCGCGGTGTCGTGGTATCAGTTACATTTTCATCTGATGTTGGCTAAAGTGCAGGAGTTGGGACACTTTGGACACTCCAGCAAATGGGCCATAGTCTAGTCAGGAGCATTGCATTCACATTGGCTTCGGGAAGAAAAAAAAACGAGATTTTATTATCTTCAGTTGTACAAAAACACTTTGCAACGTTACAACTAAGACGAAGAGTGTAAGGATCCATAATCCCCCATATTTCCAATTCTTACTACAAGATGTTGTTGTAAATTACAATGTCGTACAAAAAGGTGTTGTTAGATTGCGTCTGAAGTCCTGATACAGTTTCTAACTTGCGTTATACGTTAAACAAGCCTCATCTCACTATCATTATTTGACCAATTTCAGCTCCACCTACTGAAGCAGTCCGTGCGCCCTCCCCTCCCCCTCCCCCTCCGGGGCCCATCCCCGCCCCCGCGTGCAGCCCTCCCCCCCGCCCCCCGGCGGCCCCGGGCCCCCCGGCGGCCCCGGGCCCCCCGCCGCCTCCCCCTCCCCCCTGCATGCCGCCCCCTCCCCCGCCGCCCCCTCCCCCCGCGCCGCTAGCCTTCGAGTTCGGGCAGGCAGACGATATGGCGAGCATGTTGGCCAACAAGAGCGGCACCTTGAAGAAGAGCAAGCAGAATGGAGCCGAGTGCGGTGAGTGAAATCTTTATTTTTATATTAATCTGGTTCATCGTGTGTTTCCACATTTGAACAACAATTTACTGCATTCCATATCGACTTACAACTTTGTGTGTAGCATCCTAATATTCCTGACAGGTTCTCGCTAATTATGGAATTTCAAAACGAAAATACTTTTGCCACACATGCTAATATTCTTAAATTTTAAATCAAAAAGCATAATAGTAAAAATATTTATTACAAGTTTCTATTACGTTGAACGTATTATGTATCGACCTAATGTTAAGTGTAGATTCAATGTAGATGTCCTCTAATTTCGCTCGGTCTTAAGACTTCTAAATCTTACCTGCTACCTTGTACAAATTGTCGCTCCACCTGGCTCGTGGGGAGGGGGAGGTATGTAGCCACCTTCCCTCAAGGTAGGCAAGCAAGCCTACTCAACCGACTCCGCTCCATCACTAATGAAAATCTACCTTCCGTCAATGACTCAATGGAGACAAAATGTTTTCACTGACTGCCTATAAAAATGTATCCCGCTACTTTATGGTACAGTCAGCAACAAAAGTCGATTAACACTTCAGTTTTTTTAATCTTAGTTATTGAGCAAAATGTTTGTTCAAAATTGCAGCAGAAGTACAATTTTTAGAATATAAACTCTTTGCTATTATGTGAAAAGCTAAAAAGTAGTTTATTGAAAAAAATTGTTGTCAATTTAATAACTTGTAAAAATGACAGTGTAATCGACTTTTGATGCTGACCGTACTAGACACAACAGTGCATCGCAGAGCGAAAGCCGCTTCCCTGAGAGACAATAACTATCAATTATTTTGCTTAAACGTATTTCTTTTCCCTCCAGGTGGCGCCATAGACGCAATAGTAGACCAAATCAAAGGCGGTAAGTTCCAGCTGAAGTCCACCGACCGGTCGGTGTCAGAGAAGAAGGCTAAGGAAGAACAGCCTGAGGCTGTGAAGGAGATGCTGGCCATCCTGGGCACGCTGCGCAAGAGGCGCGTCAGTACCCGGCCTGGGTTCGTGGGCGATGGGGATTAGCGAGTGGTGGATAGTAAGTGGTTATTCTATGAGAGTTACGGCCCATTCGCATGTGATTCCGTGATTGACGATATGTTAAAGATGAATAGATTTTTATACCCAATAGGCCGTGTGCCCGGTGAGATTTCCCATCAGCAATAATAACCACAGATATAGATAGACCTAGATAACGCAAGTATCACGAACTGTATGAAAACTAAGCGTGCCGTTTTTTGACTACCTACTATGACATCACAATTTCGCGCTCTCTCGCTCACGCTCACCCAGCCAGCAGTACGCAGGACTGAGCGCGAAAGTGGCGGCTTATGATTTTCGAACATAAGCTGGTGCGATTTTTGGCACGCGAAGTAGTTGCTCTTGCGTTATCTAGGTGTATCTAGGTATATCTGTGATAATAACGAACTTCTGTACAACGTTTCATCTCCCATTTAGATCCTTTATGGGATGGGATACATTTCAAAAGTCCTTCCTTAGTGCTCACTTTGGTTATTTTAGAAACACTTGTGCAAAATGTATGGCTTCTAGACCTAGCGTGTTAAGCTGCAGGTTATATTTTTAAGCGATTCGTGAGCATATATTTTATCACTTAAAAAACGATTCTATTAAACCACGATCTACAAAGAACAATTCGTCGATGTGTGAGTGGGCTGTTACTTATTCTGTTCCAAGCTAATCCAAATAGATTCAAGTTTGGTCTAAGCAAGTCCTTTCAACATACAGTAAGTACGAGTAGATAGCTATAAATTGTGCTATTATTATGTTTTATATGTTTCTATTAATATAATAGTAATAAAATAAGAACACAATGTTATACGACGCTAGGAAGAATATTAATAAATAACAGACATATCTATAGGAATTGACTATCTTAAGAACTTGAAATATCACAGTATGACGATTAATAATAATTTTAGTATTGATATTATAATAAGAACTAAACACCGGTTGCTGAAAATTTGCTTATACTTACTCTAGACTGCCAAACTCATACCAAAAGATCTAAAAGGCTGTGTTTTTTCCAGTCGGCCAATTATAGAAGTTAATCTGAGTTTGGCAGTCTGTTAGCTAAGCGTTTCAGAAACTTGGTAATATTACATATCTACAGAAAAAGATGTTTTATACAAATTTTGTAATACTAAAGTACACGAAATGTGCCTTAAAATGTGTGTAGTAGTGCCAATTGTATTAGTATTATGCGCCATCTTTGTCAGTGTTGCCATTAGCGTAAATATTAAATGTTGAATAGTATAAAAAAAAATATTTGTGACGCCATTTTTAAACTATTTTAAGAATATTATTGGCATCGAACAATATAGAAATTATTTTAGAATTGGTATAGGTTGTGTATTAGAAATGATATTAGTATGTTTTGTATTTATAATTATTCCAAAATTTTATTGTGATTACAGCATTTATTTTTTCAAATGCATCTTGATTGCATTTTTAACTGTGACATCCCAAAAGAGAATTAAGCTTTTTTTTTTAGCAAGTTCTTTTTTTATCTGACTGAACTCGAGTCTATATTATAACGATGTTTTAACATTCGATATTGTCATTGTAAAATAATTAAAATCGATCAACCATTAATTTTTTTAACCCTTTTTTTAACTTACGTAATTATTTATTAAAAACGTACATATTTAAAATGATAATTTCAACCAGATATTAAGTTGACCGAGACAATATTATGACAATTATATTTATAACTTTGTGACTTATTAGTTTTAGTTAATAACGTCATGATCTGAATACTGTAAGGTTTATGTTTATATTATTGTATAGTTTATGTTGATGTATAGTTACTGTGAATTGCTTCCATTATCTTGTACAGGTTTAAATACATTTTAAAAGCTCTATGGTCATTTGCAATTTTGTATATTTGTGGAGTCGATTTTTAAATTTTCTACATAGCTCATAATTAGCAAAACATTGCAGATTTGAAGATGATATGAGTCTGTTTTAAAGAGTCTAGATTGGCAATATCTTCCTGAATAAAAAAAGAAAAAAAAAAGAAACAGAATTTGAGCCAGATAAGTAAAACGAAACTTATCCGGGGGAAAATAGCTCATAAAATGTCAAAGTCCTGATTTATTCAAATATTTTAGATCCATGATGCGTCCTTTATAGAAACTTCATTTACATAACAACATCACTCCTTGTTGCCACGAAGGGTTGGGCAGACAGGTGTACTAACTGCAAACTTCATTTATTTTTGTCATGGGTTTTGACTATGTATTTAAATGTGTCCAAGTATATAATTGATTGTATACTAAAGTTACCCGCGGTGCCATTGTGTTGACGTCGAAATTGAAGCATTTTGTAAAGTATTATTTACTGTAGTCCTAAGTATACACTGAAGTTTTTATTATACAATATAGATATATCAAAATAGATGTTCTTTTTCATTTATTTAAGGTTCCTAATAAACACACATAACATCACGCCACCAAGTAATACCCAGAAGGGATAGGCTGACGCGTATTTTGCCGTTGTATGTAATTCCCTTAAATAGGGGCGACCCTATTGCCACAAACCAGGCACAAATTCAGACTAGGCTGGGTTGGGCTGTTACTGAGAAGTATTAGTTAGGCAGCAAATTTGTGGCCCTACTGCCCAAGGTGCACTTTTTTAACATTTTCGTATCTTCTGTTCTGTTGAGTGTTTGTATGTAGGTTGATGTGGCAGAAATATTAGTCATGTCAACTGGTTGGTAATGGAGCACATATTTTATTTAACTTTCGGTGTTCAATTCGAGACACTGGTTGCGTGAAATCACTACGCTTTTGTAGTACTATAGAAATATGGGGAACAGGGTGTAAAGTTCACTCATACCTACTCTATAGAAAAGGGAGGATCCTCCGACCAGACGGGTGTTGTGTCTGGCGGGCAACTGCCCAATGATTCATGTCGGGCCGTTGTATCTATACTAGTTGCGCGGTAAACTCTGCTTGCGAGATGCAGGATTTGCGTGACGTCAGTATGACGCCTTTTTTCGCATGTGGCGTTGTAGATACCGCTGCAGTACAATACATTAAGTACCGTCCACTCGTGAAGACCCCAAAGAAAAACAACAATACCATGATATAAATAGTAATAGTTTCTCATACAATATACAGGGGAGTGAGTACAATAAATATCACATGCAAGCTGGTGGCGGCGGCCGCACTGCGCGTCAGACTGAGCCGTAACGTTCTGTCTTGTCTCGCCATGTTGGTGTCCTCTCTGGAACGAGTGAAGAAGTATTATTTGGAAGCCTCTTTTGCTTATTTAAAAAAACTGACTTTATTGGCACCTATACCTATACAAGGATATTTTGAAGCAAGGCTTGAAAATCTTGTTTTTTTTTAAATTAATTTTATAAAACAATCGCAAAAATGTTTGAAGTCCTTTCACAGTTATATACCCCTGACAGCTGCAACCTTATAACAGCAACCTTATTACAAAAACAATAAAGATCACTGTGATTTTGACAGACTTGAAAATTGCAGCAACCCAACATCAATCTTATTGTCACGAGGTTAATTAATATCACTGTGATAGATGATGAAGATAGATGGTGATGCAAAATCGGAGGTAAAATAAATGGCTTGTAGGTACCAATACCGCCTTCTTGTAGGTACCAATACCGCCTTCCTGTCAACGTTCTTCGAGCGCCAAAAGATCCTTGAAGAACTTAATTTATGAGTGCACGTCAATATTTGCATTTGCAATTTAAATCTTATGTCAATGGTATTAAAGTGACATGACGCGCACTCGGGATATGCAGTTTTAATACTTGGTAGTTCGATAGTAGGTGTACTTATAAGTCTAAAGGTCTGAAACTTTTATCATCAGCCTGTCCACTGTAGGACGTACAGTGCTACAAGGATCTTTTGGAGCTTGAGTGATATTGACAGGGGGCGCTGTATGCAAACATGTGTGATTAGTTCCGATTTTGGCTACGCTTGAAAATATCCTTGTACTAAATTACCTTCCGATCGCAATTCTATGCATATTTAAAAAAGGCATTGAAAAAAGGTTAAAAAAAGAAATGTTATATAAGTACTTACTTTAGGTATGTGCATTCGTGCAAACTAAAATAAAAACCTTTAGGAAAATAAAACGAAGAAATAAAAATAAAACAAAACAATTAAATAATTTGACATTTATTTTTTAATTCTATTTCTACGAATTAAGTAACGTCTGTTCTCATATTCATCATTAACTTGTACTGGACGGAATTACTATACCTACTATTAACAATAAATAACTATAAAAAATTATGCCAACAGTACTTATTCAAACATTCTATTATAGTTATTTAAAAATTAAAATAGAATCAAAATCATCGTAGCACAAAACAGGGGATAAAATAAAACATAGAAACAAAACATAATTATTTAGATTTTCCTATCAAGATTTATCTAAAACTTAAAGATTATAGACATAAATAAAACAAATACAAAGACTGCTTGCGTAAAACGAAATAATAATGATTTGGTCCCTGGTAACAGTCAAACATAAAAAATAAGGGTAATCGAAAACAAACCAAGTGTTTTTGTAGTATTATTTTTCAAAATCAACTCATGCACGGTAGCGTGTACAGCCAAGTTCGAAATATATTATTCATAAAAGCTTTACAATTTATTTTTTGTCCATAAGAAATTTTTCAATGGCAGTTTCCTATGAATAACGTTTGTTATTTTTTTACTATTTTGGTTTCTACAAAATATTTCAGCATTGCAAAGCTCAGCTAAAGCAGATACAGCGAGCGATTTATCCTAAAATTAGGTTATACCTACTCTCTTGTTGACTACAAGTGTCAAATTATCACAGATTTGAAAGCACATTAAAGGCAAGCTTTTAATTTTATTTTCATACGTAATACGCAAACGGCTTCATTCGTTCGCTAGATATATTGTGGATAGCGAATAAAGATTGTAACATGAAGTTAGGTCGCCACTTCCACGGAGTACCAGGCTGACGGCGGGGACTAAAAATAAACTGAGTGTTATACAGGGACACATTTTTACAAGTCAGCGAAACTTCACACACGCTACGATGGGTATCGGCAATGACAAGTAGGCATAGCTCAATGGGTTGTATATTTCAATAGGCCAATCGGGCCATCATCGTCTGCCTAGCCTTTTCTCAACTAAATGATAGGGTCAGCTTCTAGTCTAACCGGATGCAGCTGAATACCAGTATTTTATCGCTCAATGAGTGATGCCTATCTGACCTCCACAACCCAATCCTATACCTCAATGGGTATATCGATAGATAGAATATAGATAATAGCATTTTTTATTTCTCTCAGATGGCAACATAATACCTTATGTCTGTGAAGTTTCGCTTATTTCAATTTAACCCTGTATAATTCGATTTGTCTAACTACATTTTGTTCTAAAATATACTGGAATTTACTATTTTTTTCTAGGATTTATGTACTTTCCACTAATTGATGCTAGAAATAAAATGTAAGCAGGCTTGGTAAATGGAAAATGAATCTAAATATTTTTTACACATTGATAAAAGACGTAGGTATCACTAGAAAGCACATAAATATTTCATGGCTAAAACCTATTCGACAATTTTTTACAGAAAAAAAAAATACAATTTCGTTGGTAAATCTGGTAATTGGATAAAAGCCGGTTTTCTACTTCCTAAGAAATAACAAAACAATAAAAATCTATGCATTTAACTTAAAAATAGCTTGTCGCAATTTCTTACAAAGCGAAAACATGCTTCAAACCAAAAAGCTGTTAAGCTACGCTTGAATGGGTAACTTAAAGTGCGCAATTCTTGGCAACTGCCATACAATACAAATATACAATCGTAGCATTGCAGTCAATTGCTCGGAGTTGCCGAAACGTCACATTTAATCTAAGGGTCGGGCCACATTGATCAACGGCGTTCGACGGTTTGTCTATACAAAAAGAGAGCAAAGTATGGAATGACGGACGCATCCTTTTACATCGACGGCGACGAACGCGCTCCGGCGGCGATCGACGGCGTTCGACAGTTTGTCCATACAAAAAGCACAAAAAGAGAGCATGTGTGTTCCTTTTCTATCGGCAAAGTGCGAAAGGCCGTCGATCAATGTGTCCCGACCCTAAATTGTCCATGTAAGCGGAACGGTTTTGACAAAAAGCAGCCACATAAGTACATTCAAATTAATACATATCTACTTAAACTAACTACTTAAGTATTTTAAACGAAGCATTTTACTCTTTAACCAATGTTCTTGCCCCAAGTAGGACACCGCTCTGTGCGATATTTTCACTAAGTCTTGGATATTTTGTCAGGGGAATACATGAGCGTTGGGTAGGTAATTTTTTTTTTATAATTTATGTACCTACACGTTATTTACATAAAAAAATAACCTTATTTATGTTAGAATAAGGTTTAAATTTGTACGAATCGCTTACTTAGCCAAGCAAAGTATTTAAAAACCGTTAAAAATGTCTAAATGTTCATAAGTATTTGTATGAAACGCTTGATCACAATCGCTTATTATGAATATGAACCTTATTTCTATAAAAATTAGGTTCATATACATATAAAACGCTTATTTTACTTGGCAAAGTAAAGTCAAAGTGTGAATCTCACCCTTAGATTGAAGCGCAAATTACTCGTTAAATAAAATATTCCCCTGACAAATCCCTACAGCGTGTCGTAAGCAAGGTCCTTACGTGGAGAACTCCCTCAGCTTGTCGACGACGGCGCGTCTGTTCTTGGAGATCCAGTCGATGTTCACCTTTGCCTTCTCGATGGCTTGCTCCACGCTGAGCTTGGAGTCAGCCAGGAAATTGGAGTTCCTCTCGCGCCAGGATAGGAACTGTTTATGTTAGATAGAAAAGAACTGTCAGTTGGAGATAGAGGTTATATAACAAACTCTGCACGACAAGATTATTTTAATTTGGTACTTCAGCCTTGCTTAACCTCGATGAATGAAGCACCGTGGTTTAGCAAGTCCTATGGAAATACAATAAAAATACAGTTATGTAACAGAAACCAGAGGAGATTAACCATCAGATTTTACATGAACGAAATTTTGCATTCTCGTCTAGGTCTTATAAGAGTAGAAGACAGCTCCACCTAATGAGCTTAAAGTTAACCAACTATAATAAGCAAATAGTTACGTTACTTACGTTATCCAGCTCCGTCTGTGTGGTGAACTGTTCCAGCAGTACTTTTATAATGTGTCCCACGCGACGACCTTGTCCCTTGAAGCTGGAAAGAATTATAAATAATACATTAATATTAATAATTATCATAAGTTGTCCCCCTAGCCTTTTCCCATCTACATATATTTGGGTCGGCTTCCAGTTTAACCGGATGCAGCTGAATACCAGTATTTTACATGGAGCTATTGCCTATCTGACCTCCACAACTCAGTTATTGGGTAACACGATACCCCTGGCAAAACTGGTTGTCAGATTTTCGGGCTTCTGACTACCAGTAAAGACTGTCAAAGATCTACGAAGGACAGCTAGAATAATTATCATAAGGCTTGGGTTATTAAAGTGAATGAATTGGTACACCTTTTTTTTTTACTTTTTTTTAAGAAACAGTAGATAGTAGTTCGTGCCATCAAGCTATTGCTACAAAATAAGTAAAACGACGCACAAAACAGCAACGACATAAAACAGCATTCCCCTACAACACACATGCACACGTGATGGCATTATCGTCCATTGCACTACCATTTGGGCCACGTGAAAGCTGAATTTTCTATACATACATAGTATGAGCTTGAATACATTATCACCCAATACCAACTAGGCAACCGACGCCAAGTTTTTACACACAGACACACGATTGTACCTACTCTTGGGTTACTTTTATAAAACAAAATTTCAACTCCTGATTTGAATACGGCAATCCCTAACAACCTAGTGAAACTGCCAAAAAATAATTATTTTAAAACTGAAGTATTTTATAAAAATCCACTCACGCATTGTGGATATCCTCGATCCTCTGGTACACGAAGTCCTTGGCGACGTAGTAGCCGACGGGCGAGCGGATGATGTTGGCGATGACCGCGCCCGCGTCCTGGCGCCGCACCTCCGAGCCTTCCGTTATCGTCCACTCCAGGTATCTGCGGGCAGGGTTGCTCAGTTACAGATGTGCGACATACATATGTGTCAAGGCACTCTCGCATCATGTTGGAGGATAAACAAAGAGGTTTATGTGACAGCGCCACTTATAAAAAACACTGTAGATACAGAACTGTATTCTGCTTTCTAATAGTAGTTCATTTAAGGTTATCGGTAGTAGGCACCTTTCTTCCCCAAGTGAGGAATCCCTGTCGGACGATTTGGGCACAAACAGCGGATTTTCTATTGTTTCTGCTCCATAGCCAATCTATCACATGAAAAGTTACGTCAATTTCACCACTGCAAAAATAAAACTTCTATTGGCGTAAAATATACGTCCGTTCGACGGATTCGGCTGGGCAGTCAGATACACTAAATCCTTAACACCATGATCTTCTCTTATAGCGTGTCAATGGCAAAAACATCGTTTTGTTTTTAGAGAAAAAAGAACAGAAGAAGAGAGGAGAAAGATAATTGCAATATACTCACTGCGCCAATATCCAAATCTCCTTGGTGCACGTGAGAGCCTGCAGCAGCGCGTCCCTGGCGGCGGCGACGTTGGCGCGCTGCTCCCGCGCCAGCACGAACCTCCAGTGCAGCACGCTGCCGCGCGACACTCCCACGCAGTACACGGTGCGGCGCAGGTCCAGCGGGATGCTGTGGGAGCGAGTGGTGGGTAAGTAATAACACTTTATCGAACATGTTGCTTCTGTTTCCAGGTCCCAAATTACCTACGTCACACATTTAGAATGAGAGTCGCTTCATTTTGACAATAAAATAAAAATCCATTTTTGAAATGTATTTAACGTAACTTCCTTCCCCTTGCAAAAAATTTATCAAATCAAATCAAAATAGTTTATTTGCATAAAGTTATGGCATGTAAATATTTAAAGGATGTTAGTCAGTTAAACAGTAACATACAATTATAGATAAATAAAAATGTTTGTCACTCTTGTTGTCAGATTGAATGTACTTACAGAAAAAACAATTAAAAAAAACAATAATTTCAGACATGGTTTTAGGATAAGGATTTCCGAAATTATTGGTCTTTGTTTTTTTATAATATAAAATGCCAATAATCCTCAAAAATAATAAAATAGAACATGGCGTTACACTACCATTCACCCAAAATTAAATCATAAACCTCATCGTTACGAAAAGATACTAATCCATACTAATATTATAAATTCGAAAGTAACTCTGTGTCTGTCTGTCTGTATGTTACTTTTCACCCCTAAACCACTGAACCGATTTAGATGAAATTTGGTATAGAGATAGTTTGAGTCCCGGGGAAGGACATAGGATAGTTTTTATCCCGATATTCCAACGGGATCGACACTTATGCGGGTGAAACCGCGGGGCGCAGCTAGTAAACTATAACTCACGGGTTGTTCTCATCAGGGTTTTCGTAGTCCATCCACTGCTTGAACAGCTCCATGGCGTTCTCTTCACAGCCGGGTACCTTCATACGACACGCCCACGCACTTGTTGTCACCTACAAGAATTTCAAATCATTGATTCGCTTATACAAAGTGAATTTGTTGTAACTTATTTATTTTAAACATATATATAAAAGACGTTCGTTTCGTGCTAAGAAAGTCACGTGAGTAAAAAAATTCGATTCAAATTAGTATTGGTTGGGAAACATTTTGAGAAATTACGAGTGCTGTTAAGAACCTGGCTGTATACACTGCCATGCACCCGTCTAATGACAAAAGTTCCAATATTTTTTTTTTCTTATAAATGTCATCATAATTATTCCTAGCCTTTCCCCAACTACGATAGGGTCGGCTTCCAGATGTTTTTCTTGTGACCTATCCAATATTGGTAGAAGTAAGGCATGGCAGAGTAGGTGGTTTGCTGTGCCCGACAGGGTCCATGAAGATCTCATAAAATTTCAAGTTACCACCTAAGAACACATTGCTTGTGGAATGCAATAAACGATTGAGTACTTATTGGATTTTATTTGTGAGCATCTAGTAGATACTCCACCTAAACTTATATTCCATTTTTGTGTTTGTTTGTTACGCTTTCACGCTAAAACGGCTGAACGGATTTTGATGAAATTTGGCACATGGTTAGACCATGACCTGGATTAGGACATGAATGATATTTTAATCCCGATATTTCCACGGGATCGAGACTTATGAGAGTAAAACCGCGGGGCACAGCTAGTAATAAATAAATACGGCAGAAACTCAACTTACCTGCATCTTAACACTATTCAGATCGTTTCCATTCATTATCTTCTTCGTAGCCAGCCCTCCTGACCTCTCATACGTCTCGCCGATCAGTTTCCTCACGAATTTCTGGAAGGCGCCGTAGTCCGGAGTGCGCTTGAGAACGTTCTCGATCTTGGCGAGGGCTTTCAGGCCGGTCGAGAGGGGCAGGTATTCCTTCTCATGTTGGAGGTAGCTTGCTAGACTGTATAGGGGAAAAGGACAATGTATTAAGTCTTTTTATTGCTTTAGCCTGTCGCTTCGGAAGATAAAAATACTATAGGAATGAATTGAGGTATTTGAATTGAGTATTGAGGTAACTACCTGAGCGCAGTATTGTAGTCCAGATGGTTGGTCCATGCGAGCGCGAAGGCATCGGACAGCAGCTGCACGCGCGCCATGACGGGCACCGCGTGCGGCGCGCCGCGCAGCGCCGCCGACACCAGCTGCCAGTTGCGCACGTCGTAGTTCACGCGGTACGGGGCTGCGGGGGGCAGGGTCGTAACAGCCGCGACTTACGAATATAGGTCGTGGGTTCGAATCCAAGCAGGTACTTTGGGTAAACACTTTTAATAGCACAGCTCTTAAAACGGTGAAAGAAAATATAGTGAGGAAACTGGCATGTTCTAGAACTAAAAATTCGAAGATATGTGACATCTAACAACTTGTAGGTACTGGCCTGCGTGGTGGATTATAGCCCACTCCTTTTCGAAGAGAGGAGGCCCATGTTCCAGCAGCGGGGACAATATAGGTCGATTATAACTTCTCATTTTGAAATCATTTTCGTTGCTTCCTATTGTAAAACAGCAATGCTGCTTCTGCTCGGCGTCATAGATAAACGACAAATTACTATATAGATATTCCTCAAACTGCAGGCGTCACTAGCTTCTAGAATGGTAGCAGGATTCCATAACAATCAGTCTATAATGTTCCCACTGCTGGGACACAAGCTTGCTCTTAGTGAGAAGTGTGGACCGTAATCCACCACGCGGACCCAATGCGGGTTGGTAGTAGTCATATGTCTTCAAATTTTTGGTTCCTGGAGATGCCGGTTCAGTCACGATGTTCTCCTTCACCGTTTTGAGAGCAGTGGTGAAGAAATAAGTAACACAAAGTAAAGAGCCTTTTTGGGTTCGAAACTACGACTTACAACTCGTAAATCACGGTATTCCATGACTTGATAATGTCCTCCATATAGATCGTCTTCTTCTACAAGTTCTGCAACTATTCCTCCCTAATCACTCACCGATCATATCATGGTTGAACAGCACCCACTCGTCCCTCCCGGCGCCGTGCTGGAAGGAGTGCGGGTCCCGCACGCCCTCGGAGGCCGCGAGCCACTGCAGCGGCGCGGGCGGCGCGCGCAGCTCGGGCTCGCACAGCACGCTCAGCGGCACCCACCACGCCGCGCGCGACGGGGACTTCGCCGACAGGGAGAAGTAGCGGCGCTGGGGGGAGGGGGTTAATTGCGTAAAACACATAAACTAGCATTCGATCGCAATGCCTTTAGTAATTGCTTTGGCTTGGGTTTTAGAAAAACTACTAGATATATGGCAGTGTTCATAATCTCAGATAATTTACATTCCATCGTCACCTGATCAGTTATCTACTTTAGTTCAATGTATTCTAAGTTGATTTGTGAGTGACCATGTGTAACAAAAAATCCAAATTTTCTGATTGCAATGAAATTTAAACTTTGTTCAGTATGAAATTCAGTTTATTGTTCCATAAGTTGAAAATTATATCAATTCCTGGCTCTAATACCACCCACCCCTCTGCCTAACTGTTTAAGGGATACGGGATACAGCCGTTGTGAAGTTGTGAAATCCTCACCTGTGTAATAGTAAGCGACTTGTCCTCATAATCCCTGACGACGGTCACTATCGGGTACCCGGTCTGCGTAGTCCACGTGTCCATGATCTCCTTCACGGTGACGTTCCTGGTCAAACCGCCATACTCTTGGCTGACAGCTGTCAGTTCGCGCCAAAGGTCGTCCTGCTCCGCGTTGCTGTAGGAGTACTTGAGGAGGTAGCTGTGGGGTGAGAGAAAACGGTAGTTTATATTATGTCAAATAAGGAATCGGACACAATTTTTCTTTATGTAAGTGTGGCGACATCTACATCGCCACATGCGAACTAACCACCATATACAGTAAAAGAACTTACTTGTGTATAGCCTTTCTAAAGATGTCGTTTCCTAGGAACATGGTCATCATTCTGATGAGCGTGGAGCCCTTCCTGTACGAGATCTCGTCGAAAATCTCCGATATACGCTTCGGGTCGTCTATGGGGACCGACACCTGGGAATAAAGGTCACGGTTAGTTGTTGGAACCAAGTTTCTTAACTCTGCTCGCGGTAGGAGTTGACTGGAAAAATTCGTCATGTAAGGAAAAAGCGTTATAAGCTCCACGCGACTTTCTCTCTCTCTCTGTCTCAGTCAGTTACATACGAGTGTGTGTGCGTGCGAGAGTATCAGGTAAGAAACATTCTACATTCCTGACGGGGGTCCCCCGACCGCACAAGTTTTTGCTTATTATTATGTACTAGCTGACCCGGCCAACTTCGTACCGCCTCAACATTTAATAATGTGACAAAGTTCAATAGACACGTGGCGCCATCTATTATCATAATAACGTTATTGTTGTTTTCCTCGGGAACAGCACTTTTTATCGGGATGAAAGGTACTCTATGTCCGTTTCTGTACACCTGGCAACGTATATCTACGCAAAATTTCAGGATGATCGGTTCAGTGGTTTAGACGTGAAAAGCTAAAGGTAACAAACAAACTTACTTTCGCATTTATAATATTAGTTAGGATACCTATGGCTTGGTGCATTCTTAATGACGATCGATAAATAAGCGGTCTAAAACCACCAATTTGGAGGCAGTTGAAGTCCTTCTTTGCGTATGTCCCTACGGAGTTAAAGTATCTTCATCGCCAGTTAGCTTGACTTTTATTTACCTCCTATTTCTAAAGTCTACTAAACTATCTGAGGTCAAATATAATGTTAACTTTGATATTAATTAATGATTAGTTGAGCCTAGTATTTTTGTCAACTAAAATAACAACTTACGTGAAATTAGACAGTACCTATGTTGAAAATTATAGATAGATTGTTTTGAAAATTTCGGTCCGCCACATGGCGGCCAATGATTGGTAGAATGTTCAGAGAAAGAAAGAAAAGGAAGAAATCCTTTCTTGTGGCTGATTCCTATAATTTGCAGACCGTTACTGGTTAACATGACGACTCAAGAGTCTACCTTATAGCTTTGCATAGTAGACCTTCCCATATGGAATTAGCTATCACGGTTAAAATTAGCTTAGGAATCTATTTATATGCGCAATCACACTAATATTATAAAGGCGAAAGTTTGTGAGTGTGTGTGTTTATGTTTGTTACTTCTTCACGCTCAAACGGCTGGACCAATTTTGATGAAATTTTGTACGGAAGTAGGTGACACCCTGGATTAACACGTAGGCTACTTTTTATCCCGATATTCCCACAGGATCGACACTTATGCGGGTGAAACCGCGGGGCGCAGCTAGTTTGGAAATAAAAAATGCTACCAACCATTGGTAAGCACAACGATTCGTTTTTGTTTTTAGGAACCGAGAATAAATGTGTAAGTCACGCCATGTTCTGCAGTTTCAAAGCCAGTATCAAATAATATAATACTCACAGGATGCGAAGACTCGAGAGCATCCAGGTTGAGCACGGACAGCATGTTGTCGGCCGCGTAGCTCTTGTCGGCGCTCCAGGTAGGCTCCACGTGCGACACGGCCACGGAGGCCGCGAACGTGGCGAAGCCCTCGTTCAGCCACAAGTCTGACCACCACTTCATGGTCACTAGGTTGCCGAACCACTGGTGGGCCAGCTCGTGGGCTATGACCTGGGGGTAGAGAGGCTGGGTTAGTTTTGGGTCGTTAGGTCTCTAAAAGTTTGGTTTTGGGAGAATTTGTCGGCCGTGGTACGGTTATTTTTAATTGTGCAAAAAGTTTTTAAGAATTTGTGCGAGTGTCAATCTTACAAAACTCGTCTTTATTCATGAAAAAAAAAAACTAATATTTGTAGTAAAACCACAAAAACTTCCGATTCTCAAAAATAACTTAGGTACTACTTAATCCAGTAGGTATAACGTTTTAGCTAAATAATTCAACGTTTATTTTGCAAAAAAGAATAGCATAATGACTCGTGATAATAACCAAAATACCTGACTACCCTTTTTTTTCTATACTCTATGGAAAATCGAACCCAGCTTTGTATTATGTTATCGGCTGGCTAGATAACAAATGAAGTGCAAAAACAATATATCAGTCTGACTCAATCGAACTTTTTATTACGGGGTGGCAGGACATCAACTGTAACCATAAATACAGTACTGACGCCAGCACATCAAGCTACCCGAAACTGTCAAATTTCCCCAATCAACTTTGAGCCTTATACTTTAGCGATAAAGTTGAAAATCTATTAAAGAAATTTGACACTCTGTACATCCTATAGCCAAAATTTCCGTATTCACCAACCCTTTACATAAACCCTCACCTCAGCAACTCTCTCCTTATTCAAGAACGAGGACTGCTTCTCATCATACAGCAGTTCCGTCTCCCTGTAGGTGATGAGGCCCCAGTTCTCCATGGCGCCGGCGGCGAAGTCGGGGATGGCGATCATGTCCTGCTTGGGGAGCGGGTACGACACGTTGAACCATTTCTCGAAGTACGTCAGGGCTTTGGGGCCGGTGACTGCGGCGTAGGCTGTCTGTGGAGAGGAAGAAGTGGAAGTTAGTTTTGAGAAAATTGTAGATTGCTAGGACACGAATCATTTTGGCAGGGAATTTATCTCTTATAATATGCCTGGTCTTTAAGGAGATTTGTATCAGCAAGTTGATTCTACTTGTCAGATTTTTTAATCAGTCAAACAAATATTACAAATTGGATGTTGTTCTTTAGTTAAGGAACGAACGGATTTCTTGAAAAGACTAGCAGAAGTTTCATTAAAAGCTATTCAAGTGACTCGCAGCTGATAAGATCCCAAATCCTACTCTTATCATTAAGGCACAGCTGGTTATTTTCTTTTTCAGACATTCCATACGTATGCATCTGGTAGTAAGGTTATACTGGCGCAGCTACACTTGCAAGCAGTGACGGATTAAGACTACTTGATGCCCTAAGCAATCCACGCCTGTGGGCCCCCCTATCCGTATGTCAACTAGAATCTGTCTTTAAACCTTTACCGCCTAAAAAAATTAGTTTTTTTGTAAAATAAGATGATGAGATGTAACGTACCTTCGAATTGGAGTAGGTGCGACAACAATAAAAACCAAAGCATAATTTATTTATTTATTGAAATGCGCCTTGCGGCTTTTTCGGGCACTGAATTCACGCCGTCTAATGTTTTTAATATATCGGACTCTATGTATAATATCGATAAATTATCGAGCCTTTCTTATATCATCTTTGTCCTTTTTTCATTTTTTAATATTTTGAATTTTGAGGTGTGGTTTTTGGTGAAGTGAGAGTGAGACGTGATGCCCTAAGGACGGATTTTTTGTGTGCTTCTGGTGCCCCCCCAGACGTGATGCCTTAGGCAATTGCTTAATTTGATTAAGGGTTAATCCGTCACTGCTTGCAAGTCTAGGTAAATATCTCCAACATACCTGGTCACTAGCGTCACTCCTGGCCCAGATCCTGAACTTGGTATCGGACAGCTCGGCCGGGCTCTGGACGGACGAGAACTTGGACACTACGAAAGCTACCAGGTATGTTGACATAGGTACGGACTTCTCGTACGTGTCCCACACGAAGTCGGCTTTGGGTTTCCTGAAAAGGAGCAAATAATACAGGGTGAAATTAAACTCCGCAGACGTGATACGTCAACACGATAAAACAAAAACATCCGAATTGAGAACTTCCTTCTTTTTTGAAGGTCGGTTAAAATAAAAGTGACATAAGTACTTTTTGGTGTCTACGACCAGTGGTAGTGTAGTTACCTACTTGATTATGATAAGTTAAAAAAAAAGAAGTTTCTTTATTAACTTCAGTTGTACAAAAACGCTCATCTAAACACTATGCAGCGTTACAACAAAGGAAAAGAGTGGTTTCGATGAACTCTGGCACCCAAAGTAAGATTTAACTTGTGTTTAGGGTGCCAGCGTCCTCGCCTATAATTTGCAACATATAAAGTAGAACAGTAGTTGTATGACGAGCACAGTACATTATTATTACTATGACTACTTACTATTAAATGCATAGACGTGGTCTATTTAAGTACCAAGAAAGAAGAAGAAAGAAGATATGTATTAAGAAAGAGATAAAGTGAGTGAGTGAGTGAGTTGTGTCCACATCATATATGTGGAGTTTACACAAAAATAAAACTGACTTTTTAACCGATATTTCAAGTAGCACTACAAACTGGGCAAAAAAATAATGATCACATCAATAGTTCAATACTTTTTTATGTTTAGACACAGAATACTTAAAGTACTACGTACAGAAAGGACACTCCCTTCCCCGCACTAACATCAGTTACCGCACCTCACCCCGCACTTCGGCGTATTCGTCGCAGTTCTTTAACAAGAGCGCTCGCAAACACAAGTACCTCACGCACACATTCATACGTATACAAACGTCATTTTTTAATGTAGTAGTAGTAGGTAATTATTTTGCGAGCGTTTGTATGGAGTGTCCGGGGTGTGGTTGTATGGAGTGTCCGGGGTGTGGTTGTATGGAGTGTCCGGGGTGTGGTTGTATGGAGTGTCCGGGGTGTGGTTGTATGGAGTGTCCGGGGTGTGGTTGTATGGAGTGTCCGGGGTGTGGTTGTATGGAGTGTCCGGGGTGTGGTTGTATGGAGTGTCCGGGGTGTGGTTGTATGGAGTGTCCGGGGTGTGGTTGTATGGAGTGTCCGGGGTGTGGTTGTATGGAGTGTCCGGGGTGTGGTTGTATGGAGTGTCCGGGGTGTGGTTGTATGGAGTGTCCGGGGTGTGGTTGTATGGAGTGTCCGGGGTGTGGTTGTATGGAGTGTCCGGGGTGTGGTTGTATGGAGTGTCCGGGGTGTGGTTGTATGGAGTGTCCGGGGTGTGGTTGTATGGAGTGTCCGGGGTGTGGTTGTATGGAGTGTCCGGGGTGTGGTTGTATGGAGTGTCCGGGGTGTGGTTGTATGGAGTGTACGGGGTGTGGTTGTATGGAGTGTCCGGGGTGTGGTTGTATGGAGTGTCCGGGGTGTGGTTGTATGGAGTGTACGGGGTGTGGTTGTATGGAGTGTCCGGGGTGTGGTTGTATGGAGTGTCCGGGGTGTGGTTGTATGGAGTGTCCGGGGTGTGGTTGTATGGAGTGTCCGGGGTGTGGTTGTATGGAGTGTCCGGGGTGTGGTTGTATGGAGTGTCCGGGGTGTGGTTGTATGGAGTGTCCGGGGTGTGGTTGTATGGAGTGTCCGGGGTGTGGTTGTATGGAGTGTCCGGGGTGTGGTTGTATGGAGTGTCCGGGGTGTGGTTGTATGGAGTGTCCGGGGTGTGGTTGTATGGAGTGTCCGGGGTGTGGTTGTATGGAGTGTCCGGGGTGTGGTTGTATGGAGTGTCCGGGGTGTGGTTGTATGGAGTGTCCGGGGTGTGGTTGTATGGAGTGTCCGGGGTGTGGTTGTATGGAGTGTCCGGGGTGTGGTTGTATGGAGTGTCCGGGGTGTGGTTGTATGGAGTGTCCGGGGTGTGGTTGTATGGAGTGTCCGGGGTGTGGTTGTATGGAGTGTCCGGGGTGTGGTTGTATGGAGTGTCCGGGGTGTGGTTGTATGGAGTGTCCGGGGTGTGGTTGTATGGAGTGTCCGGGGTGTGGTTGTATGGAGTGTCCGGGGTGTGGTTGTATGGAGTGTCCGGGGTGTGGTTGTATGGAGTGTCCGGGGTGTGGTTGTATGGAGTGTCCGGGGTGTGGTTGTATGGAGTGTCCGGGGTGTGGTTGTATGGAGTGTCCGGGGTGTGGTTGTATGGAGTGTCCGGGGTGTGGTTGTATGGAGTGTCCGGGGTGTGGTTGTATGGAGTGTCCGGGGTGTGGTTGTATGGAGTGTCCGGGGTGTGGTTGTATGGAGTGTCCGGGGTGTGGTTGTATGGAGTGTACGGGGTGTGGTTGTATGGAGTGTCCGGGGTGTGGTTGTATGGAGTGTCCGGGGTGTGGTTGTATGGAGTGTCCGGGGTGTGGTTGTATGGAGTGTCCGGGGTGTGGTTGTATGGAGTGTCCGGGGTGTGGTTGTATGGAGTGTCCGGGGTGTGGTTGTATGGAGTGTCCGGGGTGTGGTTGTATGGAGTGTCCGGGGTGTGGTTGTATGGAGTGTCCGGGGTGTGGTTGTATGGAGTGTCCGGGGTGTGGTTGTATGGAGTGTCCGGGGTGTGGTTGTATGGAGTGTCCGGGGTGTGGTTGTATGGAGTGTCCGGGGTGTGGTTGTATGGAGTGTCCGGGGTGTGGTTGTATGGAGTGTCCGGGGTGTGGTTGTATGGAGTGTCCGGGGTGTGGTTGTATGGAGTGTCCGGGGTGTGGTTTAGATTACGATACACGCGTCTGCGAAGTTTCGCTAGCTAATTTAATTTGACCCTGAATAAAAGTTAGATGGGTATAAGGTATAAGGTGTCTATTCATAATGAGGATGTAAAATACATATTGTGGTTACCAACGCGGTTGTCAAATATTATACACCGTGTTCTTCACGATATACATAAACTTTGTCAAACGCTCCTATAGCTTTTACAAATTAAATCTAACACAGGATGTAGTACTTAAAAAGGCTTCGTTACAAAGATATTTGTAATTTCATTTGTGAAATTGAATTGAGCTATGCAATAAGAAAGGGTCTTAACTCAGTTTTGACAAGTTGCAGCCCGCCAAATTTTCCGAATGAAAATACGTCATCGTTGCCAATTTGGATAAAGAGGCATGCATATCGGGCGATTTACGTCAAGGTATTTAGTTTATATGAAAATTAACAAAAAATAAAAAATAAGAATTCATTAATGTGTGCATAATGAAAAATGCTTATTTCCATGGTCTGAACATCTGGTCGAAGTTTATGTATATCGTCCGGAACACGGTGTATAAGTAATAATAAAAACATTTGATGGGTTAATGAGTCAATGGTAATTCCTATTGGTGACGGTGACACAAGGATCAAATAAACCAACTCTTGAAGGAATAAGTGTTCATCCAAAGTCACTAGTCAACTTACTTGAAAGTTGTCTCGATTTGACTCCATGGCCAGGTGTCTTCAAGGGCGCTGAAAGAAATCACACAAATTCGTATTAAAATTACGTGTTTATAAAAAAATCAGAGAACAAACAGACTTTCAAATTGTCATATGACTCATGGGGACAAGGTGAGAATTTTTCTCATCCAAAACCAAAAAAACAAAGTGGTGGTTTTCTTCAGCATGTAAGAAAAAAAAGCAAGGACCTTCAGTGGTTCGGTTTATGAATATTTGGGTTTTCATGGGCGCTTTTTGTTGTGCGGTATTACGTGTACAATCAGCGGCATCTAAGCGCACGATGTGTATGGCTTGCTAGACTACACAGGGTGGCGGGGACATCGACGCGATGATGTAACCATGAATTCAGTCATGCAGTCGGTTATTAGGAAAGTGACCTATGCGGTTAAAATGTACTTAGGAACAGCTATTTTTAGGATTCCGTACCCAAAGGGTAAAAACGGGATCATATTACTAAGACTCCACTGTCCGCCTGTCTGTCCATCTGTCTGTCTGTCTGTCACGATGCTGTATTTCATGAATCGTGATAGCTAGACAGTTGAAATTTTCACAGATGATGTATTTCTGTTGCCGCTATAACAACAAATACTAAAAACAGAATAAATATTTAAGGGAGCCCCCCTTAAATATTTATTTTATTCTGTTTTTAGTATACAACAAACGCGATGTTTTTGCCGTTTTTGCTCGATATTAATAACAGCATAATAACGGCAACAGGTAGACGCTTGACATATTCACAGAATATTTAGTTGTATATTCACTTTAAAAATAAATAATTAAATTAAAATAAATATTAAAAGGGGGCTCCCATACAACAGACGTGCTTTTTTGCCGTTATTTGCTCAATATTAATAACGGCAACAGGTAGACGCTTTTAATATTTACAGAATAGGTACTTAGTTGTATATTCACTTTAAAAATAAATACTATAATTAAATTAAAATAAAATAAATTAAGGGGAGCTCCCATACAACAAACGTGATTTTTTTATATAATTGTAGTGTTAAATATTGCACGGTGGTACGGAACCCTTCGTGTGTGAATCCGACTCGCACTTGGCCGGTTTTTTTAAATAGCCGACAAAAATTTCAAAGCGTTGTTTCAGAATCATATTCTGAATCAATGGTATCAGGTTGCGCAATGATGCCACCCTGTCTGTATGCACAAAAATCTGATTCTTTATTATGGAGCTCATTACTCTATAATCCATTGATAGTATACTCACTTTTCAGAAACAGCATTAGCCTGTGGCATGTTGGAGATAGCTGTAAAGTCCTTGTGATGTCCGATGGTGATGGTGAAGGTCGCCTTGTACACCGGCTCGTCGAAGCACGGGAACCCTTTGCGGGCTGATATCGCCTCGAACTGGGTTGCTATCAGGTATCTGGAGAGGATAAATATCGATAAGTATCTAGAGATACTACATAACGCCTGAAGTTCCCAAAGGGGTAAGCAGCCTAGAAGTATATTGTAAACTCACAGTTCCCCAACTAGGTAGCAGGACCAAGCCTATTGCCAACCTCACCACTGTAATATGGAAATATTGTAAAGCAAAGTATTTTTTTAAAGAGTAGCCGTGGGATTTCTTGCCGGGTCTTGTCCAGAAATCGACCAATTGGAACCGTACACCTAGCTTCTGAGGTTTCATAAGTACCCGTGTAAGTTTATTTAACTATATGAAACAATATATCTACCTATTTTATTTATTTATTAAAACTTTATGCACAAGTAAAAACTGTACAAAGCTGGACTTAATGCCTTGGGCATTTTCTACCAGTCTACCTTATGGTGGTGTGATATTTTGAATTTGAACTGGACACAAATTGCGGAGTCACACCTTTTAAGAAATGTTTTAATGGAAAACCCAAAAGCCTCTTCCTATGCACACTTGGGAGTTGTAAATGATAAATGATTTTATTTCTGTAAGTAAGTTTGTACAAACACTTTTACACGTCAATCATATTTTTTTAAAGTTAATTGAGGTCGGCGTTTCCTATCAGACTACTCTGAGAAGAAAGGCAACAAACTCAGAGGTCACAGTCTCTTTTAAAGTCCAGACAGAATCTTGGTCAGATCATGTGAAGACCATGTAGATTGTTGTCTGAAATGGTCTTTTGAGGAAAGAACCACACAGATTGAGCGGACCTGTCCAGTCAGTGCACGCATTTGCACGCATTTGTCAAAAATCGTGCAGCTCAACTCAGAACTTGAGGAGCTCAACAATTCTACGAACAATACCAAAGAAAGGAAGGTAGGACTTTAGGATAATTTGAAGTTGATCACCAGTTGTGTATGAATCCACTTGCCAAACATGGGAAACTATAGTAGGTACTTAGTGTGTTTAGTAGCAAAAAACTCTCTGGGTGGAAACAGCACACAAAGGAAGGAAGTAGGTAGTCATAAATTCATTAGTAAGCAAACATACACGTTCCTTTATCCTTGTAAGGCATGTTGGCAGTGAGCCAGACAAGAAGACGTCTTGTTTTGACGTTCAGACATAGACTGAAGACTTGCTGGTCCAAAGATTCATAATAATAGTCCTCCAGACCGAATTTCGGTCATGGCGGCTAACCTGAGCGGAGACTAGCCAAACGCGAGAGATATTATACCTAGTGCACAAGTGTGTGCGCAGACAAAGATGTGCACTATTTCTTCCCTTACATAGTCTGACGGGACGGCAATCCGACACGACCGGAGAGAGGTCAGGAAAACTGTAATATACCAATTGTAAAATGGCTGTTTTGAATAACGAGAAAGTGTTGGAATCGGAAACAAGACGCATTCATTTGTTTTTGGCTCATTTACGACAAAGATCTATGTGGTTCTTAAATACCACTACAGTTTTTTGGGTTTCGGACTCAGGTTCCAACGGGTCTGTAATACCAAGGCTGTCCATCACAGAGCTGTATGTTTAAAACCTCTTTTTTTTACAATACGGGAATCAGGGTTTAAGAAATCATACACCCTTGTCTTTGCTTTTCGATCACAATCCGAAGGATGTTGAAGGAAATTCGAAATCCATTGCTTCATATATTTGAAAAGTTCATTTGCTCGACAACAATGACAATTGCTGAATTGTCAAAATGTAAAGCGCCTGTCTAGGTTCGAACCTACGACCTACAACTTATAAGTCGCAGGCGTTACCAGTGGGCCACCACTGCTCCAGCTTATTTGGGGTGTAGCCTTTTAAATACTCACTCTTTAGCCTTCGTCTGCTTATTAACATAAGTACTAATATACGCTCCGTCCAGTCCCTGCTTCAGGTTACCATAGAACGGTATCCTCAGCGTGTAGTTCTGGTTCTGTTCCATCTCAGCATCCAGGGTGATGGTCATCAGGTTGTAGGTGTCGTTGAGCTTGACTCCGAGCACCTTGAACATCTGAGGACCCGTGACGGAGACGCCATCTTCAGTAACTGAGAAGTCTTTCGCGTGGAGGACGATCTTCGATGTTACTTTCTTTACGTGCAGCTGTGGACAAGAGAGAGATTTTAGGATGATTATAGAGAAAACAAAAAACCGAGTGTGCTTATGACCACACGACTGAAGTGAAACTTCAAACGTATTTGGCTATGAGAGGAAGAGAGAAAGAAAATGTGCGCGCGCACTGCTTTCTCTTGCTTATATCCCCCACTCAACTCCTCGCCCGATAACACTTTTCGTAACGCTTACGTCTCGCGTTCGCCAGCTTACTCCCCAAGTCAAGCGTGCGTAAAGAAGTTTCACTTCAAAAAGTGGTCTTTAAAAGAGGGTAGTTTGGAAAGATTGGTCTAATATTACAAGAGCCGTTCGAGGGAGAGGGAGAGGGTTGAGGGGAGGGGGAGAGATTGATCGAGGTCAAGAGCGGGCCCATTCAGAAAAAAAAAATAACTGGAATAAACCAACAGCTGAATAGTTTAAACATATTACAAAGTCATTTCACTATGGGTAACATCCTATCTGATTTCTTATACTATATAGGAGCGTCTTCATCATTATCATCATCAGCCATAGAAGTCCACTGCTAGTCATAGGCTTGTTAATTTGCATTCCACGTGGCTTGTTCCTCAGCCTCACTCGTTTACTCATTAATAGCCACCCCACGTAGATCTTCGCTCTACCTTGTCTAAGAGGATCCAACATTGCGTGGGACGATGTTTTTAAATTGCATCTTGTGTTGACAGCATTTTAGACCGACTGCAAAATAATTTTCGCTTTTGGTTCTGATGATATGCTGCAGTTGATGGTCATATCATAGCGCAAACGATATTTTAATGCTAGTTTAATCGTTTAGAATGGCGAGAAGGCACAGGTCATAGAGATACAACCTTCCTTACATAGACAAGCCTTGACCACTAGATTTCTCCAAGTCCAAAAAAAACATAAATTTTTATAGTTTCTTTTTATTATCTTATGTTGTCATTGCTATACAAATGGCCGTTATTTTTTTTCATAAAATAAACGTATTATACCTTTGTTATTATTTGAAAGTATATTACGTCAATCTCAAGGCCTTGGCAAGGCTGTTATGGCATGCCTAAAAATAAACATGCTCATTTTTACGTGGGTTTCTTGGGATCGTTCAACGATTTAGGATTAAAGGTGAGGTTTCGGCGCACCTGGGTGTTAAAATGGATAGTGAATTTGTTGGCTGCAGCAGATTCTCGTGAACCTCGTTCTCCTAACTAGGACTTATGCATAGCATATTTTCTTTGACATTAAATTTCGAAAGTAACTCTGTCTGTCTGTCTGTATGTTACCTTTTCACGCCTAAACCACTGATTTGGATGAAATTTGGTATAGAGATAGTTTGAGTCCCCGGGGAAGGACATAGGGTAATTTTTATCCCGATATTCCCACGGGATCGACACTTATGGGGGTGAAACCGCGGGGCGCAGCTAGTATTGAATAATATGTAAAAAGTTCTACGCTGGCGCCACGTTGCACAAATGCACCTGGAGAGATGGACAAAGATCGTCACTCACTGGCCGCCTGATGGAGGACATCGCCGTCGAGGTAGACCGCGGCAAAGATGCCGTGACGATCTAATCATGTTTGCCGGGCCAACATTGCCAGAGATCGCACAAAAAAGAGAAGTGTGCAAGGAAAAAGCTGGGCAGTTATGGGACACAAGATAACTAACAAAAAAACCGAGAGTGCTTATGACCACACGACTGAAGTGAAACTTCAAACGTATTTGGCTATGAGAGGAAGAGAGAAAGAAAATATGCGCGCGCACTGCTTTCTCTTGCTTATATCCCCCACTCAACTCCCGTTCGCCTCGCCCGATCACACTTTTCGTAACGCTTACGTCACGCGTTCGCCAGCTTACTCCCCAAGTCAAGCGTGCGTAAAGAAGTTTCACTTCAAAAAAACATTTAACATACCTAGCATGTAAGCATGTTTGAGGTAGCTTTTCGTCTAACACCCATCAATAAGCAGATCCAGTTGTCAGAACTTCATACAACAAAGAGCCTAGGATGAAAGCTAGATAGGTACCTACGTAAGTTTCCTTAATAAAAGAGCTGAATCTACGGATCGCAACAAACTCAGAAATAACTACTACTTATTACATAAACGAAACTTTCTTTATCGGAATAGATAATTATAATAAAAGTCCCGACGCCCAACTCAATTCCACTTTATCTATCAACCTCTGAGCCTTGACCCCGTCAAGTTATCACAAATTTATTACTTACTTACTCAATAAAAACTACATCCTATAGATTATAAGTATAAAAGTGATAGGCAGTTATGAAAGTGGACATCCCCTGTGACAGAGTTGTTTATTAGGTGACGTCATGCGGTTGATTGGACGAGGGGAAGGGACGGTACGGTCAGTAAAACAGTCGATTAACACTTCAGTTTTAAAATCATTAATATTGACCACAAGATATAAAAAAACAACGTCTCTGTTATCAACGTAACATAATATAATATGAAATAATCCGATTTCTTTTAAATTAAACGGCGCGGGATGAAATTGCGGGGCACAACTAGTCAAATTATAATCAAAGTTTAATCTTTAAAATGGTAGTTTAATAAATCGATCATAACCTTGTTGCACACGTCAATTTAAAAGTTGTCTGTAAAGAAACACAATACCTACATACCCACATATGGATTGTAAGTATAAGCAAGAGCGTCAAGAGGAAAACCTTCGAATAAGTTTGTCATTCCTGTCGAGTGCAAGCGTTCTATTGCGCATGGTAATTAAGTAGGTAGTGCCAGCGAGTTGTGTCGCGGTTAGGTGAAGCAACTGATGGCTTGAAAATTTAAAACGAATCGCAGAAGACTGGGAGGAAAAGTAGGTACCTACGTACCCTTTGTAGACAGATACATGAAAAGACCCCTTTGTTTTTTTATAAGCCAAACCAAAGAGAATGTAACCTAGTCTTTGCCCAATTGAGAATGGTCTAGCGGTAGCGGTCGCAAGCACTACTGCTGAGCATGAGGTCGTAGGTTCGATACCCAGAGGCGTTGCACGGGGGGGGAATTGGTCTTTTAAGAGGAACCGGGATCACCACCTCTATGTGCTGATGGTGATCACCGGGGTGGTTTTAGTGAGGTAAAAATCCCACACTCCCCGACCTCCCTCCCCGAAGGTCGGGTACCTTTTGAAGGTTTCCCCCGAAAACAAAAAAAAAAGGTAGAGCAAAGTGTTATTGTGTTTTTCAATTAAGAATTTCTCAGTACCTATCAGCGTGGGATCTGGATCTGTGGCCGGTTAATCGCATTAAGCTCGCCCCTATTACACCTCTGCCTAACCTTTCGGAGAAACAGGCGTGATGATAAATGTTACGTGTGTTCTTTAAAGAAACAGTTGTTTTAGCTGGGAAGTGAACCTTAGTAACACGTGTTCAACCAAAATCGATAGTGTGCAACGGTAGATAGCTTGCAAACATAGCTGTTGGACTCTGTTCATGCTATAAACTTCAGGGTCAGTGGTTGAGCAACTGAGACTAGAAAAGTAGTCGTCAAAACTTACATAATAGCTCATCAGCTCAATTTGCATAAATTTTTTTAAGCAATGGGGATTTTAAATGGTATATACCAAATCAAATAGAGATTTCGGAACTGCTAAGTTTGGACAGAATTAAGGTCGTTGCACACGTATCAAATCGGAAAGGGATCGGCACCGTATCACCTATCGCCTCGCCATCAAACAGGCGTCAACCTAACGTAAGCACGTAAGTAAAGCGGATCAGAAGCTAGGATACGTCGACTCGGCTACGGCTCGCCGACCGCTGGTTGATGGTGCAGCAAGCAGGCCGGAGGGGTGAGTGGGGCAAGGGTGGACGAAGAGACGGTAAGCTCGGGTACGGAGAGACGTAAGCGCGGGGACGACGAGCCGTAAGCACGTGGACGACGAGCCGTAACGCAGCGCACCGCGGTTCGTGAGCTTGTCCCGAGTTGATGTGATTACGTTACGATTCCGATTAGTGTGCGTTGCAGTAGGAAGTTTCATACAAAGAATACTGAACGGCTCGAGTTGATACGGTGCCAATCCCTTTCCGATTTGATACGTGTGCTACGAGCTTTAAGTATCTTAGCTTATAAAAAAGTGTCCTGCGGGATAAATGCGTATCACACTAAAGCAATGGTTTTCATTTTGACAGTTCCACAACATTCATTGCGTTATTTACGAGGTTTAGCAGACATATTTTTCGAACATATGAAGCAATGGATTAGCAATGTCCTTCAAAATGATTCAGATTGAGGTTACGCAATTGTGTGTGTGTTCATTTACTTGTTTGAAATACACTGAAGGAATCGCAGCACAGCTAGTCGTAATCATCGTACATAACTTTTAATTACCAATTTAAAAGTTGTCCAAAAACTTAACGTAACAAATCCTAATAGGTAAGTAGTCAATAATGTTTGACGACTCCGGCATAATGACTCAAGTTATACTAAAGTCAGTTTTATATAGGTAGGTACTAAAATATAGAGAAAGTAGCCAAGAATCGCGATATTGTGGCGGGGGCCAAACTTAATTAAATCAAAATTCAAATTACTGGTGTTTAGACACACCTCTTCGTCCTTGGCCGCATGTGAGATTAAAAATATATTTAGCCTCCATGTGACGATATGCTACGAGGCCTAAGTACCTACTTATTTTTGGCGCACCCTGGAAACCCAACCCCGACCTTGGTCATTGAATATAATCAGTACCTTACGTTGTACTGACACGAAAAAAGATTGTGAGGCAATGCCTAACAGCCCACGGGGGTCACGCCAAGTTTAGTTTACAAAAATGTTTAGTTTTTGTTGAAAAATAACTTTACCACCTATACAAGTAAGAGGATGACTTTGTCAAAGTGAAAAACAGTTTTTTTTTTGTAAAATGTTTTTTGTCTATTGCATCTGGGCTAACACTTTCATTAAATAGATGCGTTATGAATTTCCTTTTTACGTTTTTCTTCGTCCATAGTTAGTTATTATTTACTGGTTATATGATATAAGTAGCTATGTCAAACTGTCAACAACATAATGTTTTCCAATTCGCTTCTTGTTTAGAATCATTATGTAGCTGACACATCTCATGTATTTCGTCTTTTACGACTTTCATTATTTGTGTTTCTAAAATAACACAAAACACAATATCACGCACATTTTCCCCAAAGCGTTAAGCCGATGTGGAACCACGGCGGAACAAATTAAGTACCTAGTCAATTTGACAAACATTCAATTTTGCTACTTAGTGTAAGTACGTCAGCTTTGTTCAAGTCCCATGTAATAGGAGTAGGAGCAAGAGGCGGATGTTTTCTGTTTGGCAAGTTCAAAGATAGATGCGACTTTTCTGAGGGCGTCCAGGTTATCCAAAACTCCAGTTGTATAGGTATTATTATATTAGGATTCCAAGTCTGCGCACTTTGGAGAGCTAGATAGCAATACCTAAAGTTTCTTCAAATCCTTGTTTCCAACTTTATGTGTAAATTAAATTGATTTTAGAATGACAGTAGTTTGTAGCTGTGGTGCAAACTAGACTTGATACCTGGGTGTTAAAGTTAATTTTCCAAAAACACATAGGTACTTGTTTATAAATATGTTTGAAAACTTTATCGCGAACGCAGTTATAGATCGCTCGCTAGAATTCGTGTCCTGCGGGTTAATTTCGTATAATAACACACTAAAAGTAACAATAGCTATCATTTTGACAGTTCAACAACATTTATTGCGTTATGTACGTTGTTGAGCTGACAAACTTTTCGAACATATGAAGCAATAGATTAGCAATATCCTTCAAAATGATTGAAATTGCGATTGCAAGTGTATTACGCAATTAGTGTGCTGAGCTTTTTCCCACCCTTGCGAGCTGATGACTGACAACACGTTCATTGAACAACCTTATCAATCATACTTATCAGGCATGAGGCAGTCACAATAGAATTGTCTCTTGTCACAAAGCTATCTATCTAACTGCACTTTGATGTAGTTAGTGTCTCTGACCTCAGCTCTATGATTGCCTATTGTCGTTGAACGCCCACGTAATATGTACTACCTATTTACATAGAAGACATTCTTTCATCTGTACATATGTGCCTAATAAATATTCAGTTGAACATAAATTATGTACCTACTACATACTTACTCGTACATACAACTAGCTATGAAGGTTTTTTTTTTATTTACATATAACATTCAAACAGGTTTGGAGGCATAAAGTCCACCACAATACTAGATATCTTCAAATTCCAGCGGTTTGGAGGAAACTGGACGAGGAAAGCCAGAAAACGGAAAACCAGTTGTTGTAGCGTAATTTGGGAAAACCAGGGATACCCTGGGCTTATTAGCACAATGGGGCCAAATCTATAGCACCCTGCCGCGGATAGTTTAAGTTTGCTTTTGACCATTCATACAAAAATAGAGGCCACTTTATCGACTTATGCAAGCAAGTTTGCGAAAAGCAAGACCGAGCGAAGCGAGCTCGAAAATTTTAGCACCCCATCTGGGATAAGTTAGGTTTTCTTTTGACAGTCTCGGTACGACGCTCGTAGGGAATCCAATGGATCGCGAGGCCCTGGGCACTTGCCCAGAGTGGCCAATGGAAAAGAAGGCCCTGCGGAAACCATGTCCAGCAGTAAGTGGACTTCATACGTAGACCAAAAAATTCCGCTGGATGCAAGAAGCACACAACCGCTCGAAGTGGCGGTGCTTGGGGGAGTCCTATATCCAGCAGTGGACGTCTTTCAGCGAAAATGATGGTAGGTAGACCAAAAGCATTTCCTATTAGTTGCAAAACAAATTAAAATGATAACATGCAAACTCAAAGTCAAAACATATCTAGTCAACAAAATAAATGAAAAGAGCTTTTTAAAATTCAAATAGGTTATCGACCGTAGCAGGCAATAGAGAGGTGCCAAACTATTTTTATGTTAATTCTCGACATACCGATTATAACGGTAGAGACAATCTATTGTCTATGGACAACTCTATGCGACTTGTTTTTGATATGGCTAAGTATAAAAATGTCCACTCAATATCATAATGGCCATACCATACGGTATCGATCTAGATTTTGTTAGGTCACACATGTTTAGGTTATAAATATTTATTTTATGTTGTTGAGAGTAGTTTTTAGACATAAACACTGTCTAAAACAGTAGCGAGGGTACCATACAACTCGATTCCCACCGGCTTCCCTTCCAAAATTCAGAACATAACCACACTATAGTCAATTCATTATAATTGAAATTTTTTTTGGCTTTTTTTCTCCGGCTTACCTCTGTCATAAATTCACCCTTCGCCACTGGTGTAAAATACGGTTTTGTAGGAAAACGGTAAAAATAAAAGTAGCTTTTATTAAAGACAGTTTCCTTACAAACAGTTTTTTAACGAATAACGTGAATAACTTTGGTTTATTAGCCCACAGACGCGCGGACGTAAAAATATCGCGGCCGGATATTATCGCACGCTGGATTTTCAGGGAGCAACCCATCGCGACAAAAATATACATCCTTGGATTTCTAACTCTCGGCGCTAAGCACAGCGTTGAAAATCCAATGCGCTAAAAAAAATCGTCGCGGGTAAAACACGCCCGTGCTATTTGCACCCTAATTGCGCAACACACTATCAATCTTAATCTGAATCATTTTAAAGGATATTGCTATCCACTGCTTTCTACGTTCGAAAAATTTGTCTGCTCAACAACGTAAGTAAATAACGCAATGAATGTTGTTGAACTGTCAAAATGAAAGCCATTCCTACTGATAGTGTGTTACGCAACTACCCCGCAGGCCTTACTGTTACGGAATAGATTACCTACGCGTGCTGATAAATTGTTGTTGTTGTGTTCTTCTTGTCCAATGAAATTACCTCTACAGTATAAATCTTACTCAAGGACGCAATACTGGGACGTAACTCACGTAACGTAGACAAGAAAATATTTGCCACCCACGATACAACTACATAATGAATTAAACTATACAGGATGGCAGGAAATTGACACGCAACCTGTTACCATGGATTCGGTCAGTAAGTACATAATTCTGAACACCCTGCGTTGAATTTTTTTGTAGGTTATTTAAAAAACACCACCTATTTCTACTGTTTTTTGACCGCGTAGGTATTACACTTTTCTATGAAACAGCTGATTTTTTTTTGATAACTGACGAAAAATTTCTGCGTCAGGGTATCTAGAATCATGTGCTAAATTCGTGATTACAGTTTGGGTGTCGATGTGCCTGCCACCCTGTATTTCCTGTATTTAGTCGTTTCTTGTATTTGCGGGGTTTTCAATCCCGACAAATACGAGATACAATACAACCAAGACCAACACACCCTTAGCGAGTAGGAACTTATTTTATAAGTTTTTGATGCATTGGCCCTGGCTGGTCTTATATGTTTATAAGGCATCCACAGGATAGCCTGGTTAAGTGGCCGACAAATTCAGGTTGAAGAAAATCGTCAGTTAATTTGATCTGAAAAAATATTTGGGACTAACTGTTTAACTTGTCCCAATTTATTAGTCGGCGCAACATGTCTTTTTCTTTCATACTTCTCTACAGGGTGAAATTGAATTCATGGGCAT
This sequence comes from Amphipoea lucens, assembly GCA_947508005.1. NCBI lineage: Eukaryota > Metazoa > Arthropoda > Insecta > Lepidoptera > Noctuidae > Amphipoea > Amphipoea lucens. The sequence continues at coordinate 18,372,191 of OX382377.1, read as the reverse complement.
CATTTTAAGGGCTCATTGTAATCATCATTATGAACAACTTTTACTATGGGACGAAACCCGAAATCGCGAAAAATAATCAGCTAAGTATTCCCTACATTTTAACGAGTTATGTGAACAACAAATGCAAGGAACAGCTGATTTTTTTTCGCGATTTTAGGTTTAGTCCCATAGTAAAAGTTGTTCATAATGATGAGTACAATGACCCCTTAAAAGGACGCCCATGAATTTAATTTTACCCTGTATAAGTCGTTATCTCGGTAGTCACCCCCTTTCTAACCATATCATCATTCACGCAGTTCCTCATCATTTCTTTGGTCTTCCCTTACTCTTATAGCCATCGACATTCATACTCAAAACTCTCCTCACGACATTTTCCTCATTTCTCCGTAACACAAGCCCATACCATGACAACCGATGTCCACAAAACTTTTCAGTTATCGGTGCTTCTTTCAGATTTCCTCTTATGTACTCACTAGCTGCGCCCCGCGGTTTCACCCGCATAAGTCTCGATCCCGTGGGAATATCGGGATAAAAAGTATCCTATGTCCTTTCCCGGGACTCAAACTATATCTATACCAAATTTCATCTAAATTGGTTCAGCGGTTTAGGCGTGAAAAGGTAACATACAGACAGACAGACAGAGTCACTTTCGAATTTATAATATTAAGTATGGATTTCTACCTACTCTCGTCTATTTCAAGAAGGGTTTCATTTAGTAAGAATTTAAAGCATGTCTGTCTATAGCATCGTAGCTCCCAAACGGATAGACAGATTTCATGACTTAAGTAGGTACACAATACACTTTAATTAATCCAGCTTAAATTACTGACGTAAGTTGTTAGCCTTACCGTGTATGATTCATCGTCACTTAGAAGGTAAATATTGAAATTAATAAAAAGAAGTGTAACAGGAAAATCTGAATTGAATGCATTGACTGTATTTACTTACGATTTAATCGTATGTAAGAATGTTAATAGGTAATGTTGCTTGTATAAACAATTTACATAAGTAAATGTACCTACCAGCACCCTACTGCTAATCCATTGCTTTATATGTTCGAAAAATTTTTCTACTCAACAACGTAAATAACGCAATGAATGTTGAAGAACTGTCAAAATGAAAACCACTACTGATAATGTGTTACGCAATTGCCCCGCTGTGTAGTTTGTAATAGTATTTAAATAGGTTAATCTAGTCTAGATTGTTCTGAATACTTAGCTAGCTAACAGGTGGTCTACTCTCTAAGCACGGATCCGTAGTCTCGGTCAAAGTTACGGACGTTTCCTACTCCGTGTAACCTACGGACCTGAGATTAGTTTGGGGCCCGAACTAAGAATTTATGACAACTTGATTCTACTCGTATGTTGTCCTTACACCCGAAGTCCCGATGTGTTTTTGCCCGTCCGAAAAACGTAATTCATCGGAAGTAGGGCTCATTCCGAAGTAAAGAACTACTTTCGGAATGGCTCGTATCTTCGTTGGCGGACTCAGAATGAAGGCCCTCGAAACCACGCAAAGAACGGACGAAGTCACGGAAAAAAGTGTTCGTTTGTTTTCAAGTACTTCTTTCGCGCAGCAACGAAGCAACACATATAATATTTTATGGGCTGGAAACTGATAGACTACATAATACTGATAGGCTACATAATACATTTTATCCCGAAAACATGTACAGTGCCCTTGGAATGAGACGCAAAAGAACCGCGAGAGCAAGGTCACGGTCGTATAAGTGATTTAGATGAGTAATGTAAATTGTTAATATTTTTATTATGGCACTTTTAGCCGCGGATGTGTCTTGATCATACCTTAACCTGTGCCTTGTACGCACGACTACATATCAAGCTATACATAACCGGTAGGTATATAAGCTGACTTCTGATTGCACGAAAAACCTATACCTACAATGCAAGATCAGCTAAAACTGGAAATGTATAGCTTGATGTGCCGTGTGTACCATATCCTTCGAATAAAAATGCATGTCGAACCTCTAATAATTCTCATTTTGCGCTCCTAAAAACCCCTCGAAGAGAGGATGCCTGCGGAGTAGGTAATTGCGTATCTACACATTATCAGTAGCAATGGCTTTCATTTTGACTGTTCAACAACCTTCATTGCGTTATTTACGTTGTCGAGTAGACAAGTTTTCCAAACATATAAAGCAATGGGTTAGCAATATCTTAGTGTGTTACGCAATTAGGGTGCCTGATTTTGCTTATGCTCCTAAAAATATTATTGAACACTCTAATATAATCTTTGCGCTTCTTTTTATGAACATCAAATGATTCCTATTTTGGGGTTCTAAAAATACTAAATAGCCAAGTAACAGCGATAAACTTGGATGTACCTAACACTCGCTGGCTGCTGCCGCAGCACCAGAAGGCCAGAAGGTTAAAAGGACGGTCGATTATTTAAAAAAAGTGTGCATCATTAGAAGCGCAAAAAATCTTTAGAGGTTCCTTAACTCTAAAAAAATGTCCATAATTATAAGGTCAATAGGTTTCTAAACGATTAGTAAAATATTCCTAAAAAAAAAACAATGTTTTCACTCACCAATATATCAACAACGCCGTAGAAGCTGAAGTTGGTGCTCGGGTCTATATCGAAGGCATACTTCAAATCGTAGTGGTACGGCACCACGTCGCCTGGGAGCAGGTACTCTGCAGGTGCAGCCAGGTGCAGAAGGCATGCTACTGCTAGAGTGTGGAGCCAACGCATTGTGCCTGCACAGAGAAAGAGGACATGGTAGTTATATAAGGAAATAAGATACACTTCGACCAAGACACACACAGCAAAAAGTATATAAGTACAAATAAAAGTATTCCTTATTCAAATCCTTGATTCCAATTGATGATATTTGCATTCAAACAAATATCAACTTCAAACTAATGTTAAATAAGTTGATTTCAGAATGATTTGGTATATTTAACAAACTATTTAACTAGGTACTCAATATACTTACCCCCTTATTCATAAAACTTATCAAACCTATTTTACTTAAAATGGGGTTTGTCTCTTTTTTACACACAGAAATGTCAACGTGACAGATAAAGACAAACGTTCTATAAACCTATTTTAGCTAAAATAGAGATAAAATAGGATTATGAATAAGGGGGTTAATATCGATATAGACTTCTTGAAGACAACCTTTTGGTTACGAAGCTCGAAGAGAACTAAGTTAGAAACTAGTCGATGCTCCAAATATCATTCCATTCCGTTCCGTTAAAAAACAGTTCTTTTACGGAAACTGTCAAATGAGATAGGTACCTACTTCTAAACTTCATGACTACACTGATACAAAAATCATTTGAAGCAATTTACAAACTTTAATTTTTTTATTTAGTATTTAAAATCACTACAAATCTTATAAATATTTTTTGGAAATTAGCAACAACAACTAAGTATAACAAATGTGCAAGATTTCTAGAGTGGTTTTTTTAAAATGTGAAAGGAATTACGCAACATTTTCAGTAAACCAAGAAGGAGGTTTGGTTACTTATGCAATTATGAAATAATCAAGCTCAAAAAACTAATTGAATAACTTAAAAAATCACAACACTTTAGAGCACTTAGCAGCCAACATTTTTCTTCAACTTTTTTTTATGTAAATAGGTAGTACAAAAAATAACTTACTAAGGTCACAGCCGTATTTAATAAGTCACCAGAAAAGAATAAATCTCACAGTCCAGTAAGCCCCAGCTATACAAATACATGACGAGAGAGTCAACGACGGGCATACTTTAAAAGGGAGTGAAGTAGTCATGAAAATAAAAAGCTTTTACTATAGAGCCAAGCCTGAAATCGCGAAATAAATCAGCTCAGCTTCATTTGTATGAAACAGTTGATTTATTTCGTGATTTCAGGCTTGGCTCTACCTAATAATCTGCTGTTCCGTACATTTTGACTTAGGTATATCTGTATATGCCTACGTCAAAATGTATAGAACAGCAATTTTTTTTGATAACCGACGAAAAATTTCAACGCAGGGGTCCAGAATCATGTAATGAATCCATGGTAACACAATGCGCGTACCGACTCATAATAAAAGTCCCATAATAAAAGTTTTTCATTTCCGTACTTCACCCCCTTAAAGTCCCCCCCATGCGTTTAACCTAACACCCTGTATTTATCACAATTTATTTTACTATCAAAACAACCCTACTCCGCCGCCCTTGGCCGCCTTACTACGACTACCCGCAGCGACACAGAAACGTAATGTACCTACCCACTTAACGTAGATCAATATTATGTGTACCTACCCACATACTATAGATTATGTGTTTCTATGCATTTTGATACAAGGACGGTTTAATGATCGTTTGACGGTAATGGTATGGTGGCCGGTGGAATTTAGCTTCGTTCATTTTTTATTTTTATTAATAGCACCATTTTTGGTTTAAAGAACTTTGGCAAGTACTCAGAAAACGAAAGGAGGATGTAGGTTCAGACGCCAGCACATCAAACTACCAAAATAATAATCATAATATAATCTGTCAAATTTCTTTAATATATTTTCAACTTTATCGCTAAACCGTAAGGTTGAAAGTTGATTGGGAAAATTTGACAGTTTCGGGTAGCTTGACGTGCTGGCGTCCTGTACGTTTCTTGAGCGAGCAAATAGTCAATAGATAGTCGCTTCCTCGTCAGGCGGTGGGACAGGTTCCTTAATAATCACACTTCACACTAACATTATAAAGGCGAAAGTTTGTGAGTGTGTGTGTTTGTATGTGTGTGTTTATATGTTTGTTACTTCTTCACGCTCAAACGGCTAGACCAATTTTGATAAAATTGTGTATGGAGGTAGCTGACACCCTGGATTAACATATAGTCTAGTTTTTATCCCGATATTCCCACGGGATCGAAACTTATGCGGGTGAAACCGCGGGGCGCATCTAGTTTACTAATATTGCTATAATTATTTTTGGTAGACTTAATTGAGGTGTATTCAGAGCTGGCAACCGCAAACTGACAGATAATGTGTTCAATACACGTATATAGGCAAGGAGACAGGAGATCCTCAGTAAAACCTTTAATAACACAATTTATTAAGGTAAACTCGTTAACTCGTAGGTCGTCAAGACGTCCAATAAAAGTCGGTAAATCTTGACTATAAAATCTTCTCTTGAAGTATAACATTAATAATTTATGTAACGCTACATTAGTATGCCATGTGTCATGTTTTTTATGGTAAATACATGGTAAGTAGGTTGTTGTTTTGGCGTACCTATGACATAATCCTGTTGATGTAGTTCTCAAGCTGATACTGAGTTACTTGATCAGTCCTATACAATAATAATTTTATGATAATAGGTACTTATTATTGGCCGTTTGTGGTCAATTTCCGGACAGCTTGAATGATCGGACAGCTTGTCAATACAGGTTATTTTTAATTGGCTAGCTAAACTCTGCAGACGCGATGGGTATCTAGATCTAAATCTAAACATGATATAACGAACAATAAATTAAATTTACTTGGTTTTTTTTTTTGTGGGGTCCTCGACCGCAATTTTTGTAGTCACTTGAAATATCATTACGGCTTAACGTAATTTCCGAGGCACCGAGTAAATCTATATCTGTGATGGTCACCCATCCACAGACCAACCGCGGCAAGCGTAGCCGAACCGTGTAGGTAGATGTTATTACTTAGCTACAAGCCCCGAGTGAAAACTGGTAAGATAAGATATACCCATATAATTACCTACGGAAATCGATTTCATTTACCTTTACTTACTAAAATAATTGTTGAACAGCATGTCTGAACTTTAAACTGCAGGTGAAAGTGCAAGAGAATGGCGGCCATTTAAACTATCACAAATTCACGACGTCGCGCGTCGCCACACTTGCCACCGAACATTGCGATCGGCTACCGATACAGGGAACTATAGAAAGGAGTGCACTCCGAGGTTACTAACTGGAAGTGTTTATTGAAATACTTTCGATTCGGCCTATGCCTATGTTGCCATCCCATCGGACTATGAGAAGTGAGGGAAGAGTGAATGCACACTTGCATGCGCACTATAATATCTCCCGCGCCGAAGGCTATAATAGTCTCCGTGGAGATTGGCCGTCGTGGCCGGAATACGGTCTGGAGAACTTTATTAATTTATGTTAGCAAGACGATGACCTAGCTGAGCTAGCTTTCCGTATAATGAGAGGTCGGCAGCTGATTCAGAAAATGAAGGCATAGCTTCGTCGTTCGTAGATACATAGGTAATATACAGGGTGTTACAGAAAGGGTATATCAATACAAACGGGTTGAAGAGTGTATCTGGTCTAGAATCTCTGTACAAAATTTCAGCTCAAAAGCAGTAACTTTGAAAACGCTTAATATTTTTTTATTTCGATAGTTTATTAAATTGAAATCATAACAAACGTGTCACCGCACTACGAGGGTCATTATCCATTATCTGTAGTGTGTCTGTGCGCCTAGTACACGCACATCACGCCGCCGCGCGCCAGTGCAGCGCTGTGATGTCGAAATAAAAAAATATTAAGCATTTTCAAAGTTAATGCTTTTGAGCTGAAATTTTGTACAGAGATTCTAGACCAGATACACTCTTCAACCCGTTTGTATTGATATACCCTTTCCGTAACACCCTGTGTAGGTACAGGATCATTACTTAGCTAGCAAAAATCCGCAGATATAATGGTTATCGAAATCTAAGCAAGATAAAACAAAATAGAAATTAATGTGATGATTATTTGTAGGGTCATCGACCGCAGCTAGTTTAATTTGGCCCTGTAAACCTACGTACTACATGAAACAAAGTGGACGCAAGTACCGACCTTCAGATACTTAATAAATTATCGACAAAACCGCAAAAAAATAAGTAAAATAAACAAAAATTTATTAATGTTCAATCACCCAGACAGAGCAATTAACATAAAATACATAATTGACCACTTGACAGCTTTGTCGCCTTACCTAATAGCACTATTGTTTGTTAAATACTTGTTATTTACAACATATTTATGTGCAACTTATATTACAAGAGGTAGTAAGAATATTCAATTACACGCCAGTAAAGTTAATCATTTTAATAATAGGTAATACGGGCAGCACCCTAATTGCATAACACACTATCAATATCAATCATTTTGAAGGATATTGCTAAACACGTGACTGTTCCTAAATGACCCTAGGCTGATAAAATTTTCGTTTTTCCTTTTTATTATGTTAAATATTAGTGTTTAGGTCGGTTCCCCCTAATGAGGAAGAGCCGCACCCCGCCTTACGTTTTTTAATCGATTACAAAAGTTAAACTAATTTAATTACAGACTGAGAGAAGGACTACAACGCGTTTAGGTACTCACAAAATACGTATAAGGTAAGCTACTAACCATTATTCCTCATTAAAATCTTGATCAGTCTTCGTTATAAGTATTTAGAAAACAAAAATATCAACAAAACATACCTAAAACACATTAAATGTTCGTATCATTAACAAAACCATGTCAAATCCTCACGATCTCCCGTTAAACTTGATCTCATATCATAGCATCATATATTTCCCACACAGTTATAATCAAATTCACTATTCCGAATAAATAATTAACGAATAAAATAATATTCTCGCAATAAATATTGATAAATCTATCGAAAGTTCAAACGTAACGGTGACAACTGCTGTCAGTGGACAGCTGTCAAATAACACCGCTTGATTTTTTTTAAGGCAAAGATAATTTACCATAAGACTTATAGATATTCCAATATTTCAAAATGAAATCTTATGATCTTAGACCATTCAAAGGTTTTACATGCAAAATCAACACAAAAGTATTTGAAAGGACGAACCAGAAAATCACCGTCGCAAGAATCGGAGATTATGCCATTTAACTTTACCGAAATAAATCAGAAAAGATAACAAGTTTCTTAACAATCTTGAGCACTGTTCGTCCGTAAAAACATCGAATCGCCTGTCTTTTCCTTACTCGCCGTAGGTCAAGTCCAGTGTACTTAACATTGTGACAACGTGCAGCAAGTAGGTAAGTATAAATAATCGTGAGGTCAGTATCACGAAGGTTGGGGCAGTGTCGAGGTCAGGCAGAAAGGTGGAGCTTTGATAATTTCGTACGATTGTTTTAAGTATTCAACTGATGGTGCCTCTGAATTTTACGTGTGTAGGTCTTGGGAAACACTGAACAATGATGATCTAAACAGTACCTACGAGTCGAGGATTTATTAGGGAAATTAGGAATATCGGCGACATATCAAGCTATAAATTTCCAGTAGGTATAAGGTAACTTTTCATTGTACGAAAAGCATATACAATGCAAGGTCAGCTAAAAGTGGAAATGTATTGCTTGCAGCAAGCAATTATTATATTTCCAGTTCACAGCAACACAAACGTGTTGCTTGTTGTGTGTTACGTAGACCGTTTTCAAGATAAAGTCAAGAAACTCTGCTTACTGGTTACTTAGGTACTCCTGAGTAGCCTTTTTTGTAAAAGTACATAAGTCACCAACGCAACACAACATGCTACTGAAATCCGTCAGCCGAGCTTGCAACAACGTCTCCACTTCAATACATATCATAAGCATAAGCATTTGGGCCGAGTCCATTTCGACTGCCATCGACACGCTAAGAAGCCAATAACACAACGATGAATAAATTAACTTAGTACTAACTCGAATATCTTTGTTTACTCTCATCTGTGCAGATATGTAATAATTCTGCACCTAATTGAACAATGACATTATGATGAGAAGCTAAATCTCGGTTTTTCAAGTTCAATGGCACAAAGAATATAAATTTACATAAATTATACCAAGAAATTGTTATGATAATGCTTATTGATTCATATAATAGCATTGTTTGGTTAGTGCTTCATATTAGCATCCTCTTGTCATATCTTACAATTGTATGTAATAGGTGTAGTTTTTGTATAGATACTTTAAATAACCTGAAATTGTCCCGTTGTGAGCAAAGACCTCATCCCATAGAGACAAGAGGCACTACCACCCACTGAGGATCACTTACTGTGTTTTCGATTTCATGGGTTTCCCCTTATTTTATTTAAAAACCATTTAGAATATGAAATTAATGAACAGATTGTAAAGTCAAACAAAGTCATTAAGTTGGAGCAAAACAGAACGTTAAAATCCATGAGAAATCTGAGCGTATTTAATTAACCGACGAAAAAAAACGGAGGAGGTTCTCAATTCGACGCGTATATATTTTTTTTTTATGTATGATCACGCATAACTTTTTACAGAGCACTCCGATTTTGATAATTCTTTTTTTATTAGAAAGGGTATACCCTGAAGTTGGTCCCATATAAATTTGGAAAAAAAATTTCAACCCTAAGGGTTAGAAAACAGGGGATGATTGATTGTTCACTCACTGATTGTAATGTATGACCACGCTTAACTTTTTACAGAGTAGTCCGATTTTGATAGTTCTTCTTTTGTTGGATGGATAGGACATACTTCGAAGTTGGTCCCATGTAAATTTGGAAAAAAAAAACCTACCCTAAGGGTGGGAAAATAGGGGTGACTTATTGTTCATTCACAGATTTTAATGCTGAGCTGTGTATTACAATTAAAATAAAAGGCCTATCTATGTTGGTATATAAAGCCTGTTTTTTTTTAAGTATTACATTATATTATTTAGTATTATATTACACAAAAAATAATAGTTAAAGTAGGATTATATAACAGTTAATGTCTAAAGTAAGGTAGGTATTTTAAAAGTAATCAAACATTAAGCATGCAGTAATTAGTAAATTATAGCCTCAAAAAATTATAAACTAAAAACTTTTTAACAAAAAATTAAACCTCCGAAAAAACTGAAAAGCAAAAAATAATAAACTTTTTTTATTTAACCTTAATAAATAAGTTCTTAAACTAATGCAAGTATACCTAAGTAATTTTGAGTCGGCGCCAAACAATCAATGAACAAAGATTACTAAATTACCTTAAATTTAAAGAAATAAGCAACGTGAAATCTATAGCGATAAACATTAACATTTCAAACAAAAAATGCGCTCTCCGCACGACCACTTGCAACTAATTAATTTGCTTGTTTGGCGCCGACTCTAAATTACTTAGGTATACTTGCATTAGTTTAAGAACTTATTTATTAAGGTTAAATAAAAAAAGTTTATTATTTTTTGCTTTTCAGTTTTTTCGGAGGTTTAATTTTTTGTTAAAAAGTTTTTTTAATTCTGGATATAACAATAATGTAAGTCCGTGAGGCGTTAAACGGACAGTTTTATTCCGGACATAGTACGGTAGTCCGAGACACAGGCATGTTTCTTTGTGTTAACGATTTCGGCCCATGTTTTGTTACGATATTTTCGCGGTGTACAAGAATAACTTAGAAAGTAATATGACATTGTATAGATTTATGAGCCCGTCAATGGCCTGCGCGTATGCTGAATAAAGCGTGTCCCCCTTCTGTCGCTCGTTGTCAAAATTACGTAAAGGAAGGTGAGTCGCCTCAAAGGTAAAAGACCTATCAATAGAGTATACCATGGTGTTCCTACACCATATATTTTCACGATTTGAACAGGCAACTTAGGGCACTTACTAAGTCCAGTGCTATCTACGGTTACAACTTTTCTGACCGACACTCTCTGTATTTTGTGGACTTATCGACTCTTTGGCAATTCAAAAGTAGGCAGGAAGGCAATCTAAGACCCTTGAAAATTTTCTGTCAGTAAACTTTTTATTTATTTATTAAGTATCTAATTATATTCAAATAACATTAGGTATGTACTATGCTTTGACTTCGTACCTAAATCCCGAGAGTGGAAATGATCCTTTTCAATAAAACTATCATATACATAGTTAACTAGTTTAACTCAATAAAACAAGAAATCACACTAATATTATAAAGGCGAAAGTTTGTGAGTGTGTGTGTGTTTATGTGTTTGTTACTTCTTCACGCTCAAACAGCTCGATCAATTTTGATAAAATTTTGTGTGGAGGTAGCTGGCACCCTGGATTAACATATAGGCTACTTTTTACCCCGATATTCCTACGGGATCAACACTTATACGGGTGAAACCGCGGGGCGCAGCTAGTGAGAAATAATTACCAACGAACAAGCAGAAATAATTGCCTATAACTCTACGAGTAGCTATCTATAATCACGAGAAAGCTTCATCGATTGCTTCCGACGACGCTACAGGGCGACAAGGCGACAAGGCGACAGTTGTCGGCGTCGGAAATGACAGCGGTTAGCTAAACGAGTTCGAGATCACATCGATTTGGTTCTATTATTGTGTGCAGTGCTTGCTGACTAGTCACTACCCATGTGCTTTTCTTGGCCATTCAAACATCAGTGGGGTAAACTTAGATTATTTTATCTAAGAGGGTAAAAGACTTTAATAGATATTACTGGCAAAGGTGGAATTTACAGAACTGAGATTATGAAGAGCAGATTTACCTCTGAAAAAATATATATACTATATACAAATAAAAATAAAAAAAGACAGGTGCTCATTGGGCATAAAAAAATTCGTCCGCATCGCTGTCAATGGGATAAGTGCCCAAAAGGCTGGCAGCATTACCACGTTGGATGGCAATGCTTATTCTTTGAGCTAAAAATAGGCCAGCCCTCTGGTCACGCGAAGAATGTGAAAAATGTGCGTGTATGAGAGTATCGGAATGTGTGCTAGGAAATGACAGGAGCACCCGTGATCATGCGCAGTCGATGTAAAGTCTGGACTCTTGGACACACCATTTGCCTGTTGGATCCTCACCTCACTCTGGTATCCAATGTCCTTCCATACTAGAGAGTAAGAAGTAGATTATGCCATGCACAATGTCCGTACGTGTTGTGATTGTACTTGTCGTAATACGTCCTCGTAACATAGGGTCCAGTTGAAAACTAACGTCAGGCATTATTTGTCTGTTAGCTATGCTGAACTGGAGTAATTGGACCTATTTGGCGCCGCCGTGAGACACACACTACGTACTATGTTTGTGTTAATAGTGCCTTACTTAACCTGAGTCAAATAAACTTATTTTCTTTCTTTCATTTTCTTTCCATTCAGAAATGATTTTACCCCTTGGGATACTTGCAAGACTTATGCTACAATAGCGCGAGACCGAGAGTTAGAAAAAACTGTTGTTCTCCGGGTTTTTTCCCAATTTCCTCGTATAATACCACAGGCTTTCCGGCCTTGCTTCCCAATAGATTTATTTTCGAAGTTATAGGCCTCGGTACCTATTTTCACCTCCAAAAACTCTCAGTGCCAAATAGTCAAATTATTAGATGTGCACCTGCGAACCGCTTTCCCCCCACGCGACTGGTACAAACCGCTATAAAACAATTTAAACAATATATTGGATAAACCGGACGGGCTCTTCCGATGGCTGATGTACCTCTGTGGTACAGTAGTAACTTGTAGTAGTTTGTGCATATACCTAGTACATACCACGAACTGGTGTTTTAAGGAGATTGAATTTTGCTTTAAATAAAAGAGTGTCCCGTGGAGTTTCTTGCCCGTTCTTCTCCAAGAAACCTACTAGGTACGCTTTGGAAAGATAATAGAATAGAATATATTTATTTGCTTTAAAACATGGTTAAGGTCTTATTTATAAATAAAGTGATAATCTTACATGTTTCGCCATGGACAACATGAGCAATTAGCTTCATCTTGCTGCGACTGACCGACTCCTTGACAATTGAAAAGTGCCTGTAATTGTTTTAATTGAAATCAATGTTTTGAGTTCGAGTTTGAAGCATAATATGATTTCTTACACTACAACAAACGTCTAGATAAGAACCAATGTGACTTTTCAATTCACATGTACTTTCTTTCTGAGTCTATCTTGAACATTGCGGAGACATTATGAGGAAACATGGTGTAATAATTTATATTACAACTAGCTGCGCCCCGCGGTTTTACCCGCATAAGTCTCGATCCCGTAGGAATATTGGGATAAAAAGTACCCTATGTCCTTTTTCGGGACTCAAGCTATCTCTATACCAAATTTCATCAAAATTGGTTCAGCCGTTTGAGCGTGAAGAAGTAACAAACATATAAACACACACATACACTCACAAACTTTCGCCTTTATAATATTAGTGTGAAGTGTGATTCTGTAATCGCCAACCAATGAATGGTGATCATGCTCTTGCCATCTCTGTATGTGAGAAGGCCAAACTAATGTCATAGGTATAAGAAGTCCTTCAAGGGAATTGTTTGGTCCAGTCAGTCAACCAAAAGATTGCAATAGAGGATTAAAGTAATTTTACAAAATACTGCCTAAAATGTTTTGTTTGTAGTAGGTAAGACTAGTTAGGTACAGCCAAGCACAAAAAGGTTTAACTTGTTTATAACATTTTTATATTTTTGGTAAATTATTGTAGTGTACCTGCCGTAATAAAGTAATTATTACCACAACAACAATAACAAACATTCATTTGATACGGTCATCCGTCTTTGAATTCTGAACGGACCAAATGAAAACAAGTGTAGCGGAACAATTTGTGTAATTTTTTTGTTCTTGTCACAATATTCAAGTCATTTTCAGGTTCCTAATGACAAATTAACATTTTGCGCCTTTTGAAAGCCAAACTCAAAGCATTTATTTCCAATAAACCAATTACAGGCACTATTGAATTGTCAAGGGGTCGGTCAGTCAGAAAGATGAAGCTAGTTGTCCTTTCCAAAGACTAGTAGGTACCTATGGAGAAAAACGGGCAAGAAACTCCACGGACACTCTTTTAAATCAAAATATGGTTGCAAAATATTATTTACATCATTCATGTTAAAATTATGCATGTGAGAACGATGCAGAACGTTAAAAGCGTCCGTATAATGAAGAGATAAAAAAAAATCTAATATTTAATTAAAATAAGTCATGGCAGCAAAGGGATGACCAGTCCGTACTGACGGCGCCCGTTCACGAACACGAGCATTCAGCGAAATGGTAATCATCATTTGAAAATAAAAAAGACGGAAGCTAGTAAACATAATTAATTATGTTTATGTGTGCATGCCTCTTTGACACATGTATACCTAGAATCTATGCAATTACAAACGTAAAAACATCACGATTGTCTCCACCGAAGACATATTATTTACGTGCCAATATAATAAGGGGCGACGGGCGAGCATAAAGTAGGGCTGCTAGCCTGCTACTGACTACTGCCTTATGGAAAATCTAAGTAACACTGCCCTACCCGGGAATCAAACCTTCGACCCCACGCTCAGCCGTGCGCTCAGTATTTGCGACCACTAGATCATCGAGGCAAAGGTACTGAAAGTCATACAAAGGTAGGTATAACCGCTGAAAAACTGAAGTGTATCTTTTGAATCCTAACATAAAATCTTGTAAACTTTGTCAGATTAAAACGAAGATCTCACTCCTCCAATCTTTCCACTAAATCCAAGTGAAACAAAACAAAAGAAGTATGGCCGCTCCCACTTCACATGTTCACTTGTTCAACTCACGATCACTCCCGATCTCTCCCGATAAGTTCCGAACACCACGATGAAACTACCCACATCGCTAAAATAGTAAATTGACTATTGATTTTATTTCGTTTTTCGTTTATTTCTTCTGATTGATGAACCCTAAAATTGTCTTAAATTAACAGGACATTCTTACAAACAAAACGAAGATATCTACATCGATATTTTTAGAGAAATTATGTCTTGTTAATTAGTTATGAAGAAAAGTGCTGCATCTCGCAATTAAAGTTTTCCTCTTTCGTGGCATATATACAAAGTAGTTTGTTTGAAGGATGGGTGGGCCCCTCTCTACGTGGGAAACTGGTTGCAGTCGTACCGGCCTAACACGACTGGTTGTAAATAGGACCAAACTCTAAGCAAGCTGAAACAAACTTATGGTTCAATTAGGTCTAGACTTTGAGCCAGCCACCACTATTGTAGAGACTTTGCCCACCCTATTTTTGGGTAGTATGAAATATTGTCTGCTGCTGAACATGAGGTCTTGGGTTTGATTCCCAGGTCCAGTACAGTGTTATTACGTTTTTAACCGACGAAAAAACGGAGGAGGTTATCAATTCGACGCGTATATTTTTTGTTTTTTTTTTTTTTTTATGTATGATCACGCATTACTTTTTACAGAGCAGTCCGATTTTGATAATTCTTTTTCCATTGGAAAGGATATACCCCGAAGTTGGTCCCATATAAATTTGGAAAAAAAAATCCAACCCTAAGGGTAGGAAAACAGGGGATGAATGATTGTTCACTCACTGATTGTAATGTATGAGCACGCATAACTTTTTACAGAGTAGTCCGATTTTGATAATTCTTTTTTTGTTGGATAGGACATACCTCGAAGTTGGTCCCATGTAAATTTGGAAAAAAAATTCCTACCTTAAGGGTGGAAAAATAGGGGTGATTTATTGTTCATTCACAGATTTTAATGCTGAGCTTTATAAAGCCTGTTTTTTTAAGTATTTTATCTATATATATAAAAATGAAACCCGTTTTCCGTTGCCACGACATAACATGAAAACGGCTGGACCGATTTCGATGAAATTTGGTATAGAGATAGTTTGAGTCCCGAGAAAGGACATAGGATAGTTTTTATCTCGATATTCCCACGGGATCGACATTTACGCGGGTGAAACCGCGGGGCGCAGCTAGTTATACATAAAATAATAATTAAATTAGGATTATATAACAGTTAATATCTAAAGTAAGGTAGGTAGCTATTTTAAAAGTAATAAAAAATTAAGCATGTAGTAATTAGTAAATTATAGCCTAAAAAATTATAAAATAAAAACTTTTTAACAAAAAATCCCACCCTTAGGGTGGGAAAATAGGGGTGATTTATTGTTCATTCACAGATTTTAATGCTGAGCTGTGTATTACAATTAAAATAAAAGGCCTATCTATGTTGGTATATAAAGCCTGTTTTTTTAAGTATTTTATTATACAAAAAAGAATAATTAAAGTAGTATTATATAACAGTTAATATCTAAAGTAAGGTAGGTAGCTATTTTAAAAGTAGTCAAAAATTAAGCATGTAGTAATTAGTTAATTATAGCCTCAAAAAATTATAAAATAAAAACTTTTTAACAAAAAAATTAAACCTCCGAAAAAACTGAAAAGCAAAAAATAAAAACCTTTTTTATTTTACCTTAATAAATAAGTTCTTAAACTAATGCAAGTCTACCTAAGTAATTTTGAGTCGGCGCCAAACAAGCAACTTAATATCGTTGCGAGTGGTCGTGTTTTTTTTTGTTTGGAATGTTGGAGATTTCACGTTGCATTATTAATTTGATTTGGTTATTTATTTAAAGGAGAATGGGCGTTATTATATGAGTTGCGTCCCAACCCTTGTAACAAGTTGCGACTAGTATAAACATGTTCATTTAGGCTTTTTTATGAATAATAATCCAAGTTGTTATTACAATTGCGTGCAGGTCAAAAGTAATTGGGCTTCAAGTGAAAAAAAGGTTTTTGTATTAAATAATGCATTAGGTAATAGGTAATACAGGCTGGTGTCCGCAACTCCACGTCAATGCGCGTATTTGGCGTACTAAATAATGCTTTAATCATAATATCAATCAATACTTTTTTACATTTTGTGTTACATATCCACATAATTTTTACATATTTTATAATAATTGTACATTAATCACAGGCAGTAACAGTTACTTTTAGTCAGTTATTAATAAACGCACATTTGAAAATACATAAACAAAAAAAATTATACAATTATCACTGAACAATTCCCTTATGTAGGAGTATGCTTCAAACAAATGCACACTGTACACATATTGGTACTTGTGATATAATAATAGATAATTTAAGTAGTCCTATATTCTACCGAAAATAAAAAAAATTAAAACCTAACTTAACTAAAATATAGCTTCGAAAAATTCATCCGCATCGCTGACCCGGAACAACTACCTGTAGGCAATACAAATATTTGTTCCGTGCAGGAATTGAACCCACGACACGCAGCGCAGTAGTCGATCGCTCAGCCACTGCGCCTACCGTGGTCCGTGTCGTTATTTATAATATAAGTATGGAAGTATAATGTCTCCCCAGTTACCTCTAAGAAACCGATTGATTCATTGTTTTGTTGGGACGGCGACGTTAAAAAAGCACAAACATAGTTCAGAAGCAAACAAGCACATAACAGACCTGTTCTATTCTCATATGCTCTGAAATATATTCAGCAAAACGCAGTCTTGCTTCTAATATAGTTCTTGAAACTACATGTCGCACTCGCTGTCGAGTCAAAGACCGGGCAAAGGTGACACACAAATGTTCCATAGATCGTAATCGTAACAAACCAATCAAAAAACAATATCAAGTCCACAAAGTAACCCGAAGTCGATAGTTGCAAACGTAGAAACACCAGAGGTTCTTTAGGAATGCGTAAGTCGTCAGTAAATAAACAGAGGAGCAACAATTTAAAATACGGTCGTACAGCACAGCTATAAAAAACTGAAAGCATAAGTCCATATATACCACTAGATGAAGAATGGCATGTAGAAGCACAATAGATCAATGAAATTTCGAATAGCTGACACAACTGACTTTTATTTTGACATGTAAAAAAGAGTAAAAAACTATACATATAAAAAAGATAAAAACCTTAATAAAATAAAACTTAATATTACAACCGACAACCATCTCTTTCCAACATATAGCCTGTCTCTTAAAATATTTTTCGCTGCTCCTGCGCTTACAATAAAAAAACAATGGCAGTGCGCGGCGCAGGGTAGTAGAGGGGGTGCTGGGGGGTGTTGGGTCAGAGTAGGAGTAGGTAGTTATAAATAGCTTTAGTCCTTTTGTCATTAAAAGACTAATTAATTAAGTTGTATTTAATGTTTTATTAAATAAATGAAACTACTATAACACTTTCCCTGCACGAGATACAGAGTTATGCCCATACAAAAAAAATAACACTCACTGAGATCTTCCGTATGATATAGGTAGAAACATGTTACAACACTTGGGACGAAACCGCCCATTCTTCTTTAAGGTAATTTAGTGATCATTGTTCATTAATTGTTTGGCGCCGACTCAAAATTACTTAGGTAGACTTGCATTAGTTTAAGAACTTATTTATTAAGGTAAAATAAAAAAGGTTTTTATTTTTTGCTTTTCAGTTTTTTCGGAGGTTTAATTTTTTTGTTAAAAAGTTTTTATTTTTCTATCTGAAATTTCTCGGTAGCAGACCGGAGTCTGGAATCGTGCCGGTTGATGGCAATAGGCTCGCTCCCCTATTACATGGGACTTGAAAACATAACTGGCTAAATGTGGGCGTACTATAGGTACGCCTCTGCCCATCTCTTTGGGAAAACAAGGCGTTATGTTATGAAATATTGCCAACAGCAAAGTCGGTGGATTTAAGTCTTCTTTTGTGACGTCGTGCAGTATTTGAGAAAAGCTTAATACTGTGGTGACAATTTCAGCTAGTCAGCAAATGTATCTAGTGGCTGGGATTGACTGTTGAAAGTACCTACACCAAGTAAACTTCAGTACTTATGGACACTTTTGGTAATGCTCATCATCATCAGTATTTATCCCAGAAACGGCCACAGCTGGACAGGCTGGAAGTACTGTGATAGGGATTCATGAAAGTGCTGGAAACTTTTTATCTACTGCAACTATACAGGGTGAAATTGAACACATGCGACAAATCGAAATGGGAGATTATACTCATCATTATGAACAACTTTTACTATGGGACCAAACCTGAAATCGCGAAAAAAAATCAGCTGTTCCCTACATTTATGTTCGCATAACTCGCCAAAATGTAGGGAACAGCTGATTTTTTTTTCGCGATTTCAGGTTTGGTCCCATAGTAAAAGTTGTTCATAATGACGAGTACAATCTCCCATTTCGATTTGTCGCATGTGTTCAATTTCACCCTGTATAGTTTTCTATTTTTCTTTTTATGTGCATGTGTCTTAAATAAAAAAAGGAGGCATAACTTTTTTTTTCGATCGTAAAGCACTCTCTAATGCTTCGCAATATGAGTCGTGCAATATACCTACAGGTAGGCATCCCCTAAGCATCCTCAAAATTACTGTTCCTGTGCTATGGCAAAAAGTTCGCTAATGTGAGTGGAAACGCCAGGATGGGACACCCTTATAGAGGTATGAGGAACAGGGTGTAAAGTTCACTTATACTCTATAGAAAAGGGAGGATCCTCCGACCAGACGGGTGTTGTGTCTGGCGGGCAACTGCCCGATGATTCATGTCGGGCCGTTGTATATATGCTATTTGCGCGGTAAACTCTGCTTGCGAGATGCAGGATTTGCGTGACGTCAGTATGACGCGTTGTTCGCATGTAGCGTTGTAGATACCGCTACACCCTAGATAGGACATAATATCCAGAAAGGTCAAGTGCGTAGTACTCGCAACCGACGTGAGTGTTTGACCAGATGTATAAACGTAAACGAGGTAAAATGAGTATTTATGTAAGGATCGCAGTCATGTCAGCCATGGGAAGAAGACGAATAAGTTTATGTACTCGTAAGTATGTACGTAATTGAACGACTAAAGTCAACATCTGCCGAAATAAAACTGCGCTACTTCGCCCGGAACTCAACTAGGTACGTACCTACTTAACAAGACAGCTCGTTGATTAGTCTGTCTTCAAACAAAGCAATAAATATAGTTACATCCAGGCAGATTAGATCACCGGTGAGCTAACTATTACACAAGAGGTTGTTGCTCTTCGCTGCAGGTCTGTGGCTTGAGGAGTAATTTCTAATGTTAAGTCATCGGCTAGGCTGCCTCAGGCTAGGAGCGAACACTTAAATAATAATATCTAAGTAGTGCGTTTTGTCTCTATTAATAAGAGGTAAAATTTGTGTGTTTGTATGTAAGGGGTAATCTTCGTACTGATCCGATTCCGATAATTCCTTCACTAACGGGAACCTACAATATTGCCGAGTGTTATAAGATATATTTTAAGTTAAAACAAAAAAAATATGCGGACGAAGTCGCGGGCAGAAGCTAGTTTAATATAAGTTAGTCGGTCGGTTCCTGGATGGGTGACCATTCATCTATTACATATCGAAACCCTTCTGTGCCTCGGAAAGCACATTAAGCCGTTAGTCCCGGCTAACATTCGTATACCTTTGACAGTCGTTATGGGCAGTCAGAAGCCCGATAGGTCTAACCAGTCTTACCAAGGGGTATCGTGTTGCCCAGTAACTGGGTGGTGGAGGTCAGATAGGAGGTTGTGGAGACATGTAAAATGCTGGTATTCAGCTGTATCTGGTTAGACTGAAAGCCAACCCCAAACATAGTTGGGAAAAGGCTAGGCAGATTGATTGACTTTGAAGAATACAGTAAACTTTAAGAATAAAAGCCATACGGATTAGTAAGAAGTACTTTTCCATGTTGAGGAAAAATATAAACTAAGTAATGGCAGGAATCGAACATGGCTTGCTTTAGAAGTCGGTTGGTATATTGGAGCAGTAATAAAATCATAGATAAGTATTGAAACTTGTTTTCAATGTGACCCCTGTAACACATGTTATTTCTAGCAACGGATTTTTTATTTTGTGCCCGGCTGTTCACACGCTATCTGTATCTGTGTAATTCTGTATATCTACTTTATTAAGTCAAATATCTAATAATTCTAATTCTAAAGTTACGATGAGATGAAATTAGTTTTTTTTATGCTTACGCTGACGGTTAAAGCCAAAGTTTTTTTATTTGTAAAACAAGATACAACTCTAATTCATGTATCTTTTTTCGTATAAGTTTTTTGTGAATCTAATCGATCTAAACTAACTTCCTAATTTATACTAGATAATTAACTACTTTTCGTATATTTGTTTGTTACGCTTTCCATGGCCTGAGTTAGGACAGAGGACACTTTTTATCCCGATATTTCTACGGGATCGAGAGTTCGAGACTTGCAGGTGAAACTGCGGGGCTAAATAGGTAGTCGAACCTGTCCATAACGAATAGAGCGTAGCAACAAATTGAAGAACCTAAATGTAGTTCTAAAGAATACAACCAGAACCACAGCGTGGTATAAAAATATCAACCTGTTTGAATTGATTTTTTGATAATAATTATATACAAATGTATGTTTGTAATATCAAAATAACAGCTTTTTTCTGAAACTGCACTACATATGAAAGTATATAAGTACGGTACTTATAACAAAAACAAAATATTTTTTAAATTTTTGTCTGGCTGTCTGTCTGTTTGTTCCAGCTAATCTCCGAAACGGATAAACCGATTTTGGGAAGGACTTTCACTGGCAAATAGCTGATGTTATAAGAAGTAACTAAGCTACTTTTGTTTTAGAAAAATAATTAGGGATTCGCGAATAAAAATTAAAATCCATGCCAACCTCCATGCCGGCGAAGTTAGTAAAATAAATAAAAAAATAGTCAAATAAGTATGTAACTTCTACATATAAAAGCATCCACTTAGCAACAACGAATTAACTTCTAATCAAAGGGAATATATGCTTTGCTTCGAATGTTACCGTTAAGTTATTTGCTTGACGTTAAAACAATCACAATCGAGATTAATCAATTAGTTAGTTCCGGTACGTACCTACACTTTTAGAATGTTATCCACCCGACTCACTTGAGAGCAATCTTTATTGATTATAGGTACAATGATTTACATGGGGTGAATTAATTACCTGCTGTGGCATACCTACCATTAGTTAAAGCAACCATAAATTAAAATATACAATGTTCAGACGGTGCAACTTTGCACAGACGTGCAGTGGCGGATTTACACATTTGCCGCCAGTAGGCTATTCAAATTTTGCCGCCCCTACCGACCTCTACAATAATGTCCCATGTCTTTTGTATACTGCTTCGCCTTTTCTTCAAAATACTTAAAAAATTCTCGTTCATCAGCTACGAAAAACTTGTAAAGAGATTTATGTAAAGATCGGCAACTGTGATAAAATCTACGGTAGAAGCCTGAATTTGAGCATACACTTTGTTTATTCTTTCCAAAAGAACATGGTAGGTATATAAATATTAATCATTTTAATTTCAGTAAGACATTTAAAAAAAAAGGTAGCCCCAAATTTGCCGCCCCTAAAATCTGCCGCCCTAGGCTCCAGCCTACTCAGCCTATAATATTGGTAAATCCGCCACTGCAGACGTGGCTATAATATGTACCTATATTAATATGCTGTGCTATAATTTATATTATAACAACCTCAAGTAGCTCAAGCACGCACGGAGACGATGCTAATAATGTACCTAAACAATTTTTTTTTCCGCGAGTTATTTCATGTTCCATCGACCCACCATGTCGCATCGCATCATCTGCCCGTAGTGTCACTTCGTTTTCTCTTTACTACTTTTGTTTTGCGCGGCTCCTAAGTGTCATAGCGGCATATGCAAAGGTAGTTTCAGAGATTACCGCGTTCAAACAAACAAAATCTTCAGCTTTATTATTAGTTTATAGAGATACTAGCTGTGCCCGCGGCTTCACCCGCATAAGTCTCGATCCCGTGGGAATATCGGGATAAAAAGTATCCTATGTCCTTTCCCGGGACTTAAGCTATTTCTATACCAAATTTCATCAAAATCGGTTCAGCGGTTTAGGCGTGAAAAGGTAACATACAGACAGACAGACAGAGTTACTTTCGAATTTATAATATTAGTATGGATAGATTAATATGCTGTGCTATAATTTCAATGACTATAGAACTAATTCTCTTTGTATAATTTATATTATAGCAAGCGAAACAACACACGAACGAAGGCGATGTTATCTAACTAAACTAATATTATAAAGAGAAAAGATTTCATTTTTTGTATGTTACGCTTTCACGCTAAAACGGATGACCGGATTTGGATAAAATTTGGCAAATGAGTAGACCTTGACCTGGATTAGGACATAGGATAGATACTTTTTATCCCGATATTCCCATGAGATCGAGACTTGTGAGGGCCCGGTGAATCCGCGATATATTTTACCTTCATATCATTGATGGTCGGTCATACCATAATATATTTTATTATGCAATAATATAAATTACAGTATAGGCTGGTGTCGTCATATAAACATATGTTATACCAGCGTGTGATTTAAATATCTATATTTATATTATTGCTACGTTTGTGATGGGCCAAGTTGCATCGTCTAAAGAATGTTGAAAGCTTTAATTTTATTATAGGTAAGTATTCCACGGGCAAGAAACTTGCATCGTGTAAATTCTTTCACTGATAAGTTTTCTTAAGGCGAATGGGTAGTTGTAGCCCGCGAAATTCAATTTTTCTTACGTTTTTTGCAATTTTAAGGTCAGTGTCAGGTTGTATCTTGATCAAAATATGATTCGCGACAATAACAGGTACGTATTTACAGAATTATAATAATTAGAATCATTAATACATCTTTCTAAGTTAGATTTCTACCGTTAAGAACAAATCTCGTATGGAAAAGTGTTGGTGGTAGAAATCTAACTTAAACAGATGTATTAATGATTCTGATGATTATAATTCTGTGAATACGTACCTGTTATAGTCGCGAATCAAATTTTCATCAAGATACAACCTGACACTGACCTGAAAATTGCAAAAAACGTAAGAAAAATTGAATTTCGCGGGCTACAACTACCCATTCACCTTAATTAGGTATTTCCGTGTATTCCCGTTCCTCCCACATTTATTTTTAAATTACAAAATTATTGAGTACATTAAAAATAATTTGAATACTTATTATTTATTATATTCCCGTTCAAAAAATAAAATTTTTAATATTCTTTAATAAATAGAATAGAATTGAATTTATTTCCAACGTATGTTAACATTGTATACCACAACTTAAGACTAATTATAATAACAAAAAATCTGATGTTAGAGCTATGTTTGAATAAAAAAAAAACTAATTGGCGGTATACAGATAAAAATTCTTTACCTTCTTTTTCTTCTTTAAATTCTCGTTCGTCCCACCAGTGGGACGACGGCGGTGGGACGAACGAGAATACACGGGTATAATGTGGCTAATTATGTAGGTCTAAAGTTGAAAAAATATTTTGAAAGGTAGGTATGATGTTGTTTTTTTATATTTTAACTAACCCACTTATTTATTTTAAACTTGCAAAACAAAAACAAAAGTTTACCTGTCTATTCATATCATAAATTGCCCAATTTAAAATTATAACTTCGTAAAAAGTTCGTCACATTTATTGGAAGTATGAACATATTATTATTTGGTTAACTGCCAAACGCTTAAATGTTTTTTTACCAAAACATCCTCTAATTAACACAAGCAATCAATATTCTTCCACAACACAATACAAATACATAGTAAATAAACAAAACACACACGTAAACAAAACAGTTATAAAAAACACTTACTTTAAAAAAAACAATCTACTTTTCGACCTGTTTTTTTTTACTAAAACATTCGCTTTTGTAAACAGTGATTCGATAATAGTGTAGGTACTATACTCACAATAAAGTGTCGTGTCCCGCAGTCCGTCTGCGACTGACTGACCGGCCTCGCCTCGGATATACAGCGGGGTTACTATCATAGCACATTTAGTGCTCACGACACGACTGTCGACTGACGACTGACGACTGGAGGCCTATGTCCAGCAGTGGACGTCTTTCGGCTGAAATGATGACACGACTGTAGGATCAAGTTTATTTTGTAAAAACTTTTTTTACAAAAAGAAAACCACCTACTTACTTAAAAATACTAGATAAATACCTACAGACTTACAGAGTGAAAAATAACTTTACTTTTGGGATTCGACGGCAAAAAAGAATCAAATAAACTAAACCGGACTTTTGCACTTTGTAGTGTATTTTTTTTGGAAGTACTTAGATACTGAGTTTCTTATTTTGTAAAAAGAGCTTTTATTTTGTTGTTGTATTGAAAATGCATGAAACTTCTGGGACGAATTTTGGGATCGTCTTTAACCTAAAACGAATAGATAGAGTCATATAAGTGAGGGGAACGTATGTCAATCGCGTAAATGAACTTGTAATATTTTGTTTAATCTGTCAAGCTCCGCTAATGAGACACAATTGATTTTCTATAGTTTCGTCGCCAATGGGCGACGCGCGCCGCTTGACCGGTTAAAATAAAGTCATCTTATACATTAGGAACCTTATGCAGCTGAGTTATAAAAAATAAAACATTTAATTCAGGTAAAACCGTACCTATCATACCTTTCGAGCTTTTTTATAATCAAAAACATAGCCAGCTGTATATCTAACGGGGAACGACTGACCGCTAGCATCTTAAACATTATAATACGATCAGAGCACCTGAGCGTTGCTAGTCTCTCTGACAAACGAACTTCACTGCCAGAAACATTCAGCTGTCAGCGCGATTTTGTTGTTGTTTTGTTAACACGGGCAAAAATGACCGGCTCTTGAAAGACTCAATGGGGCCATGGGGATTAATTAGGCCGGTGGGTTAGCGGCACCCAACAGCGAAATAAACATACACGGTATGTGTGGTAGCGGCACTAAAAGTGTGGATTGTAGGTATTTATGTATGTTAACGTACAGACGCCAGCACATCAACCTACCCGAAACTGTCACTTTTTCCCAATCAACTTTGAACCTTATGCTCTAGTGATAAAGTTGAAAATCTTTTAAAGAAATTTGACAGATTGTAGTAAGTTGATGTGCTGGCGTCTGTACATCTCGGAGACAAATGACAGTCTGCACTCAGGTTGGCCACAGGTGGGTCCATTTTTTTAAACATAGACAAATAAGAAATGCCGATTTATTAACGGAGCGGAGTGGTCACTCATTCCGCAAATGAACGTTGTCGTTTTCAATTAGTTGCAAAGATTTCTGATTCCACTCCATGTTCGCGTAAAATATGAAAAACATCCAACGTTGAACGAATGCACAGAGCACCGGCGGTGTCATGGTTTTCACTGAATGAATGCGCGAACGAGCAATCGTTCGCCGAGTTCAACCAATCATTACTGAACAAACATGTTCGCTTGCTCAGTGTTATTTACCGCGTGAACCTAAGTGAAAACACACCTTTAGAAAAAGAAGATCGTGTCGTATCGGAGTCGTACGGTATAAACGCAAGTCAAGTTTCACTGAGGAGTGACGTATGGACTACAGTCACCGTCACTAACTAGACGAAACTGTTTAGTTTACCAATTTAGTTTGTTAACTGAAAACATGTCTAGAACTGAACTTGAACATTCTAACAAACTGAAAAAAGGGCTTATTAGTCGATTCGCACGAATTTACTCGCCCGTAACGGGCAAATCGACATTTTTAAATAATTAATATTATTTTTTACATATTTTTTGAGTTGTCGACTCGCCCTCAAATAAATTAACTTCGTGCGAGTGGCCTATAGAAAAAAAAAATATTTAAAAGTGACGATTCGCCTGTTTCGGGCGATTTATTTCCTGTGAATCGACTCTAATAAGCCAAAAAAGGGATCATTGCAATATTAATATATTTAAAAATGTATTTAATCATTATTATTAAAACAATATTGCTACTCAATTGTAATTGTAATTTTAATTGAACTATAATACAGTAATTATGACTAAGTATAAACCTAAATGTTTGCACGTCACAGTGTTATCGATCTGTATAATTACTAATTATGAAATTGTATCGACACTTAGGTATGGCAAATAAATTGGTTTGATTTAAAACTTTGACTTGGTCAAATTAAATTAGCTGGTGCAACGTGGTGTCAATATCTAAAAACGATAAAACAAAAAAATAAAACAGATTTTGTAAACTGATACTTCGGCTAATTAGTTATAATCAATCTGAATAGTTGATAGATATATAGGCAGTCGCTTCATGTAAAGTATTAATATTAGTATGGTATTATCCCAACATAGTTGGAAAAAGCCTATGTTGGGATCGGATTCCGGGTAACCGGATGCAGATGAATACTGACATGGAGCGACTGCCTGTCTAGCCTCCACAACTCTGTCTAGGTAATACGTACGATACCCCTAAGTAAGACTTGGTTGTCAGAATTTCGGGCTTCTGACGACCGTAAAAGAACTACGAATGACAGCCGGGACCAACGGCTTAACGTGCTTTTCGAGGCACGGAGGGTACCTATGTAAATTGGTCACCCACCTACGGACCACCCTTGGCAAGTGTAGCTTAACCTGGTTGATCGACCCGTGCGCCTGTTAATAAAACTTAGCTCATTCTCCAGGACACAATAGAGTAGAACATACTATCAGGATAAAAAGTATCCTTTGTCCTTACCCAGGCCATGGTCTACCTGTAGCCATGGACGTAGCTGAGGGGGAGGGGGGGGCAAGGGTGAGCAATGCCAACCCCAGAAACTTCCTTGCCCACCCTAGAAAAATCGACAGTACTGAAAAATTTTATTAGAGCCGTACATTTTGACCAAGATGTAAGATTGGTAGAGTTAGGGGCTTGGCTCTACATTGTGATAACTTTTTAACGGTGAAAGCGTTATTTAAGTCTTGGCAATCCTACTTTGTATGAAATATTTATGGTGGGATTGTTTTTTTCGAGGCTTCATTTGTGATCTCTCGTTAAATGACTGTGGTTAGTTCAACTGGACGCCTCCTCTACCCCTCCCCCCCCCTCTAGACAAAATCTCTAGCTACGCCAATGCCTGTATACCCAAGGTAACAGTTACTTTCACATAAAAATATTAAAATAATATTACTAGCTAACAATCTTAAAATAATAATAAGTACAAGTAAGTATATAAAACAGAGAAGGGAAAGTATGCTAGGGCATCAAAAAACTCATCCGTATCGCTATCAACAGGAAAAGTGCCCAAAAGGCTGACAGCATTGCCACGTTGTATATATGGCAATGTTGATTCTTTGGAAAAGACAGATAGAAAATAGGCCCGTCCTCTGGTCACGCGAAGACTCGACCAACCGCTTGGCAATATCTTGAAAAATTAGGTGGGCACATATTATAATAAGTTACATGGATTGGATATGATTTCAGAGCTGAAACCTTGACCGGATCTGAAGCCATTCTTTGAACTCGGCGATCGAGTAGCACTTTGAAGATCCGGTAGCTGTCCCTTCGAGTGTGAGTAGGAATTGATTGGCTTGCTTGTTAACAATATTGAGCCTCCAAGATGTGGAGCAAGTTCGTGATGCCATACCTCCGCCTGTTCGTCAAAGGTTGTTTAGTCATAGATATATGTATAAGTTAGGGTGCGATTTACGAGTTGTAGGTCGTAGGTTGAAACCCAAGTAGGCACTTAACTTTGTGTAAATTAGTTCATTACCACTGCTCTCAAAACGGTGGAGGAAAACATCGTGAGGAAACCGGCATGTCCTAGAACCAAAAATTCGAAGACATAACATCTACTACCAACCCACAGTGGGCCCGCGCGGTTGATTACAGCTCACTCCTTCTCAAAGGAAGGCCTGTTATAGCCTGTAGCCCAGTAGTGGGAACATTATAGGCGGATTATACATTCATATTCGCATTATTCGACATAATGTACTTTCGAAAACTGCTATAGTTGGTGTATATTCAAACGAAATAAAATATACTGGCCGCAATGTTCAATGTATTAGGTACTGAAATTATGCTAAAATGCAATAAATCCTATAAATTGCGGGGCGCTTTTCTTTGTGTATTTTTTTTTTTTTGTGACCGTAATGATCTTGAACCAAAAATTTGAAGACATGTGATGTCTAACAACCCGCACTGGGCCCGCGTGATGGTGATTTATGGCCTATTATTTTTATCTCACAGAAAGAGGAGGCCTGTGTTCTAGCAGTGGCAACATTATATGATGATTATGTAAGGCCCTACTTTTGTTATGTTAAAAATATTAACAAAAACCGGCCAAGTGCGAGTCGGACTCGCCCATGAAGGGTTCCGTAGCAGCAAGTAACATAATATAAAAGTTCTTGTTGTTCGTTGTAACTTTGTGAAAGGTAAATTGCGGTTTTCGATTTATGACGTATTAAAAAAAAACTACTTACTAGATCTCGTTCAAACCAATTTTCAGTGGAAGTTTACATGGTAATGTTTTTTTAATTTTATCATTCTCTTATTTTAGAAGTTAGAGGGGGGGGACACACATTTTACCACTTTGGAAGTGTCTCTCGGCAAACTATTCAGTTCAGAAAAAAATGATATTAGAAACCTCAATATCATTTTTGAAGACCTATCCATAGATACCCCACACGTACAGGTTTAATGAAAAAAAATTTTTGGAGTTTCAGTTGTAAGTATGGGGAACCCCAAAATTTATTGTTTTTTTCTATTTTTGTGTGAAAATCTTACTGCGGTTCACAGAATACATCTACTTACCAAGTTTCAACAGTATAGTTCTTATAGTTTCGGAAAAAAGTGGCTGTGACATACGGACGGACGGACAGACAGACAGACAGACATGACGAATCCATAAGGGTTCCGTTTTTTGCCATTTGGCTACGGAACCCTAAAAAATGTGAGCCTATAACATAAACAGACAACGCTCTAAACAAGTAATTGTTATCTCATAGGTACAGGTTCTCGTTCAATCCGGAACAGATTCGATAATCGTTGCTAATATTTTGGCCGTTTGAGTCATCAGAATCGATACAGGCATTGTACAACGATGTCAGTGATGTCACCCCAAAACAATGATGAAATACCAGTTCACAACTGTTAGACATTTTGCGTAACGTAGATCACATAGGGTAGACACAGATAGTTCTTCAATGAAAACTGCAATCGTAGTTTAACTTCAGACCCTCAGGCTAAGTAGGTTCCGCGGTTGTGACTTTTTCAATTCATATACATATACTTCCCGAGTTTGTCTTGAATATTAACTACCTACTGATATCGGTGTTGGAAAAACATCGCGAGGAAACCTGACCTGAACCTTATAATCAATATACAGGAAGATTTTTTTATCACCATCCAGATTTTTACAGGGTGTTCTACCCATGAATATGAACAACTTTCACTATGGGACCAAATCTGAAAAAAATCAGCTGTTTCATACATTTTGGTCAATTAGGTAGGTATTGAACTTTTGTATGAAACAGCTGATTTTTTTTTCGTGATTTCAGAGTTGGTCCCATAGTGAAAGTTGTTCATATTCATGGGTAGAACACCCTGTAAAAATTTGGATGGTGATGAAAAAAAATTCCTGTAGGTATATAGGTAAGTCTGAAATCGCCAACCCGTCTTGAGCAAGCGTGACGATCGATGCTCGCATCTTCTCTGTAGGTATCAGAGAGAAGAGTCAGAAGAGGCCGTTCCACTGCAATGGGACACTAATATGCTGGTATTATTATGTATGTAACCATCTCCCAAAGAAGAACTGATGTAGGTAATATGTGCAATGGCGCCCTTCGAACGCAAATTTATGATATTTTCAATACTGAAACGTTTGAAGTTATCCAATAGCAGTTACGCATTTAGTAGCATTACTTATCTCATTTAATTTCTGTGAAGCTCAACAAAAATCTATGACACAAATATTTTACCACGATGCGGGACTCGAACCCGCGTCACTACTGCTCTATTTGGGTCGCTGATACCAACGTGGACTATGTCGTAGGATATTTAGTAATTACAGACAGTAATTATCGCTTATCGATAATTATTATGCCTTCCGATAACATGTGGCCGTGAGGATTGCAATTATTTCTTTCTATATTGGCCAATTTTACCATATTTCGACGATTTACTAAAAGACTGTGATCATCGTAAATATCGTAGGTACAACTAGCTTCAACACACTTAAAGACGTCGATCTTCGCAAGCTGCTTGAAGACGTTCTAACTATTAAAAACTGGCCAACTGCGTGTCTCACCACGCACTGTGAAGGGTTCCTTAGTACACACACACACACACACACATACACACACACACACACACACACGCACACACACGCACACACACACACACACACGCACACACACACGCACGCACACACACACACACACACACACACACACACACACACAGTACTGATTTTATCGACTACAACAACAAGAACAAAAGAACAAAGTTATTTCTGCAGTTGGCTCGAAAATATGCCATATCTCAAAAACTATTGACTTAAATACTAAGAAACACCAATACACACGCATATGTGCATTGATTTTCCTTCAGCCCTAGGATACATGTAAGTATGTACCAATTACTATAATAGGTACACTAGTACCACCCCTAATATTTTATTTTCCTAATTTAAAATTTTCTTCAAATTTTCATCGATATGGCGCAAATAGTCTCCGAATAAAATGGCTGTGTGACATCCGAACGGACATGAACGTGGACATGAAGGAATTATAAGGGTTCTGTTTTTGCAAATTGGCTACAGAACCCTAAAAAGCACAATTATGAATCCCAATTCTCGATAGGTGCATTAATTATTGTTTATGTGATTATCCACATATAGATCGGTTTGCTATGGCTGCTGGTTCGCTCATTCGTCAGATCGGCACATAAAACATTAACTGAGAGCCGTGAACTATTGAAATCATAGTGTAACGAGTAATCAATGAGAAGGCTAATTACTGTTGCAACAGCATAAGCATTATTAAAACATCACACAACAAAGGGGTGAGCAGAGGTGTTTAAAACGCGGTATTTTGTAGGTAAGGGGGCGATCATATCCTATTGCCATTTAAGATGACAATGATATTAACAGACTCCGGGCAGCCCGCAGCAACCATTTATTTTTTTTTTGTTTTAAAATGCAATAGCACTTTGCGAGCCTAGAATCGAACCCCTCTTACGATTTGTATCGTAAGAGGGGTTCGATTCTAGGTGGTAATTGTTTACAAAAATCAACTTCAACTCTTGATTTGTGACTTTTGTGGAAGTCACTACAACTTTTTCGATGAGGTCGGCTTTTAGTCCAGCCGGATGCAGTTGAATACCAGTATTTTACACGGAGCGACTGCCTATCTGACCTTCAAAACCCAGTTAATGGGTAACACGTAGGGAATGTAATCTCGACCCGAGATCACAAGCTCGTGATCTCGGGTCAATCAGTCAACAATCAACTCAACAGTCAACTTATCTTAATCCACTGCTGGACATACCTAGGCCTCTCTCAGGCTGCACCACAACACCCTGTCCTCCGCCTTCCGCATCCTGTTTATCCCAGCCAGGTGGCTGAAAACAACGATGTACCGACGACCTAAAGAAGGTTCTTTAGGTCGTCGGTACATCGTTGTTTTTATTCGGAAAACTAAAACGTGATGAAAAAGTGTGTTATGTGATTAAAACACAAAATAATTTAAAAAAAAAATGTTTATTCTTTATAATCTATCATTTATAGATAAGTCTAGCTCTTGCTAGGTGCCCAGCAGCTGACAATGCCCTCTCAGGCTCAACACTGGTTGGCACCAGCATTAGCAAGCTA
Source organism: Amphipoea lucens (assembly GCA_947508005.1). Lineage (NCBI taxonomy): Eukaryota > Metazoa > Arthropoda > Insecta > Lepidoptera > Noctuidae > Amphipoea > Amphipoea lucens. The sequence goes on along the minus strand of OX382377.1, from coordinate 18,339,957 downwards.
TTACAAGCAAACTGTAATAATTACCTAATGTATTATATGCTAAAACCTTCCTGAAAGTATGTAGATCACAGTAGTGACAGAATTATCAAAATTGTTTCATTAGTTTTTGAGAAAATCGCGGACATACAAACATACATACATCGCACCTTTAGAACAATAGTGACGTATCTCAAAAAATCATTGTTTTGGGAAAACGAAAACAAAGTTTTGAAACTGCAAACTTTCAACTATCAATAAAAAAAAAAATAATTAAATCAGTTCAAAGTTGAAAGTTTGCAGTTTCAAAACTTTGTTTTCATTTTCCCAAAACAATGATTTTTTGAGATACATCACTACTGTTCTGAAGGTGCGACATACATACGGGTCAAATACAGAACCTCCTTTTTGAAGTCGGTTAAAAAATGACCCCTTGTCCGTAGGCCCGCGCCTACGGTGGCCGGGAGTCGTCACGCGGCTCCCGACGCCCGGAGCGTCTCCCGCGGCGGCTGGGGTGTGAGGCTCTCTCCCTCAGCCGTTCAGCCACCTCCTTCGCTAGCATGACTACTTCGCAGAAGGAGGTGACCGCCTCCCACTCCCTCTCGCCCCGGACCATGGCTTGAACCAGGGCCGGACGCGAGAGGTCGCCGCCGCTGTCGATCGCCTCTACGAGGGCACGGCGGTGCTCCGCCCATGCGGGGCAGACCTCCACCGTGTCCTCTGGGCGATCCTCGCAGTGGTGACACCCGGGCGTCTCCTCCCGCCTGATGATGTGCAGGAACCTCCCAAAACATCCGTGTCCGGTGAGGACCTGCGTCAGGCGATAGGTGAGGACGCCGTGACGCCTCTCTAGCCACTCCTCAAAGAGGGGTCTTATCGCCACTATCGTGGCGTGCCCTGCACTGGGTTGCGAAAGTCGCTCCTTCCATGCCACCATGAGATCGCGCCGGAGGTCTGTCCGCTCCGCCGCGATTTGCCGCGTAAGCGGAGTTTCCCCCCGGCTCAGTGCCTCCGCGCGCCACTCATACAGGCGCGCTAGGACTATCGCCTCCAGATCCCATGGCGGCAGTCCGGCAAGGAGGCTTGCCGCCTCGCCCGAGATCGTGCGGTACCCCCGGATCAGCCTTACGGCTACCACCTTTTGGGGCGCGTTCAGATAGTGGGCGGCTCGCCGCCGCAGAGAACGCGCCCACACCGGGGCCCCGCATAGGGCCATGGACCGCACGACCCCCGCGTAAAGCCTCCGGCAGGAGGTGTTTGGCCCCCCCAGGTTGGGCAGGAGCCGCTTGAAGGCGGCCCCGGTCCTTTCCAGTTTGGGGGCCAAGCGTCGGAAGTGTTCGACGAAGTTCCACCGGCTGTCGAGGACGAGACGTTGTAAGTGCTGCCGCTCAATCTCGCCCAATTTATGCTTCGGGGTTGATCTAGTAAAATAGCTCGAGATCTCGCGAGATCGGATTTGCATCCCCTAGTTACACGACACCCCTTGGTAAGACTGGTTGTCAGACTTTTGGGCTTTTGATTACCGGTAATGACTACGACGACCGGCATGTAAGAGGTTTGAATAATTACCTGATTATTCAAAACCAAGGCTTCAAAATTTACTTTACAACTAAACCAATGAAGCGTAAACATTGAACACCCAAATACATCAAAGATTGCTTAACTTTAGTTTCTCTGGCATCATTCTTATTTTGTAGCACCCACTGAACGTGACTCTTAACATGTCGAAATATCACCTCCATTCTTATAAAATGTTATTTAATTGCTAAGTTTGGTATGTTGACGACAAAAAACGGTCCATTTCTGTTCTGAAGAGGAAAATGTTAGCGTTTGTTGGGCAATGCAGTAGCTGCAGCAAGCACCTTGTGTTAAAGTTGCGTAATGAGTTTGCAACACAGCCATCTGCTTTGTTGTTTTGTGATTAAAAAGTATAGGTAATTGAAATAACTGAAAACCTCAAAAGGGGTCATTATGAACAACTTTTATTACGGGACCAACTCTGAAATCGCGATAGAAACGCTCTTCCATACATTCCATGTGAGTAGTGGATACAACCCTAACTTAGTTATAGGTCGTGGACTCGTGGGTTCAAACCCAGGCAGGAGCTTTACTTTGTGTAAATAATTTCATCACCACTGCTCTCAAAACGGTGAAGGAAAACATCGTGAGGAAACCGGCATATCCTAGAACCAAAAATTCGAAGACATGTGACATCTACCAACCCACATTGGGCCCGCGTGGTGGCTTACAGACCACTCTCTCTCTCGAAGAGAGGCCTGTGTCCCAGCAGTGGGGATATTATAGGCTGATTTTACAATTAATTTATTATTCGACATAATGTGCAGACGCCAGCACATCAAGTTACTACAATCCGTCAAATTTCTTTAATAGGTTTTCAACTTTATCGCTAAAGCATAAGGTTCAAAGTTGATTAGGAAAATTTTACAGTTTTGGGTAGCTTGGATCTACTGGCATCTGTACTTTCTAAAACTGCTATAGTTGGTGTATATTCAAACGAAATAAAATCTACTGACCGCAATGTTCAATGTATTACTGAAATGATGCTAAAATGCAATAAATCCTGTAATCTGCGAGGTAATTGCGTAACATACATGTCATACAATGGTAATTGATAGCAATGCCTTTCATTTTGACAGTTCAGCCACGCTAATTGCGTTATTTACGCCGTTGGGCAGGCGAATTGTTCATACCTATGAAGGAAAGCTTTAGGAATTTCCTTCAAAACCGTCGGAATTTGAAAGTGTGTTACACAATTAGGGTGCTGATTTATGGTTGATTGAAGTACCATTCAAACAAATTACATTTAGCTAAAAGGACAATAAAATGAGAACACAAAAAATTGATTGCAATGATTTATTTAACAAAAATCGCCATTTCTATATTATAATTTATATTATAATTCAATTTAACTAAACTTTACCTTAAATACGCCAAAATAAACACATTAATTTTCTATGCGTTGAGTTTCATACAAAATTTTGTGTGAGATTTCTCATTTTCAAACATCCCACATGTGTTTTAGAAACAAAGTCCTCGTACCGACGGCAGTTTTTATCGCGCAATAGATTTTCAATGCATTGCCTAGCGCCAAAGGTTGAAAATCCAACAGTGTGTTTTTTAGACGCGCTGATATACACTGTTGGATTCCCAATGCTCGGCTCCACACCGAGGGTTGAAAATTAATTGCACGATAAAAAGCTGAGCTTCAGTTTTGTAAAATCCCTGTTTATCTACATGCACACAACATTTTAGAAGCATTAACTTCACGAAGTTTGTCCGATGCGACAGGACACAAGTTTGAAACTCAACGTATTTTAAGAGCCAGTCAATACTACTACTTATTTTAATACTTTCTTACTAATCCTTTTAACTTCTACAATTTCCTACGATTTTTCCTATATTTAGTTGCACACCCGGTATCTCGATGATCTACGAGCTTGCCAAACCTTTCCTAGATTCGTCGTTAGAACAGTTTTCTTGAGCTCCAACATAATTCATTTAGAGTACCTAAATGAATTATGTTGGTAATGACTGGCCCTTATTTTCAATTAATAAACACCTCACTCATTGCGAACAAAACTAAGATTCCAATTTAACACTAAATTTTATATAAAAATATAATTAATATCGAATACGAAAACACTTATGTTCTACAACACTTTGTATGCGCGAGAGACGACATAAAACGGTTTTTATTTGAACAAAGAAAGTTTGAGAACATTGTTTGGTTTTGTTGCCGCTTATTTTATGCGTCCTTTTGAAGAAAAAAATTTGATTACACAAAGTAAAAAAAAAAAAAACATTTTTGACAGCATATACTGATTTACAGCATTTGCAGAAGCACTAAAAGATTATTCTTTTTACTAAGGCTGAAATTGTGTATGAAGTTAATGTGCATATTCTAAGCGAATTTCATCAATTTCATGGGAATATGAACATTAACTTTTAATCTAATAAGGTTCATAACCAGTGATCGGAGTAGGTAGATTGAATTGGGGTCATTGTTTCGAAATGTATATATTAATATGGACATTACTCCGGATTTACGGAGTTCGATTGTTTTTAGTATTCAACAAATAAATAATAAATTATTATTAATTTAGTTTTGATACCTATAATATCACTACCAACGTTAACAATATTTAATTGGATCCGGAAATACCGGAACTACATTCCGGGAAAATGGCTTATCCATGTTTTTCTTTCTGTGGGCATTTATGATACAAGTAGCAAAAATCAATCTACCTACTCCGACCACTGTTCATAACACAACATACCTGTATTCCCCGAAGGGCTAGGCAGAGGTGTACCTATAGTACACTTACATAAGGATAATTTTCGTATGAAATGCTTTATAAATCGCAGCCTTCAAACTTGTACAAAATGTTGCCTTCCTTTTAACATTTTGTAGCAGTGGGAAAAGAGAACATAATTTGCACATATTCACAAAGACACAATTAATTTCTAAGCATTTGCAAATACTTTTCTCAGAGTAATAAATTCGTTCGATTTGTATTATTGCTTTCGATTCGTGTATCTATTAAGACGACCCACTGACCCTACTTTGATTATTTTGTACTGACAGAACGATTTCATAAGTACCATTTAACATTCTCAGATGCACTCAGCATAAATACAGGGTTAATCTCAAGTAGTATTAAAAAATTAGTCTATGAACACATTACAGCAAAATGCATACAAATTGGTGGTTTATTGAATTTTGTGTTTTTTATGGCAATGAGTCGGTGGTTCCTAATTCTACTGTCATGAATGAAAACGTAAATACTATGAGATATTTAGCCATGATTCGAGTGTAAACAAATCATTTTCTTGTTAATTTCATATAACCATGAATTCACCCCCTGCCTGCCTCGATTTTTTTCGTCCGAAACCATCGAAAAATTCAACGCAGGGGGTTCAGAATCAGTTTTTGAATCCATGGTAACAGGTTGCGCTTCGATGTCTCCCTGCCGTCCTGTATTTCTCGTTTAATTTTTATGAAACCAGAACATTAATTTTTAGACAAACAAAAAACCTAATTCTAAAAGGATGATCTGTTAGTAACTTCCAATGATTATGAAATAAAAAATCCTGTATAATTGTATGATTGAAGTTTATTAAAAAATGCAAAAATATGCTTGGAGAACATAATTCTTGTTCATTCTTTGGGTAGACTTACAGTAAATGATCAATGTTATAAGATAAAATCCGTGAAACCGATTACTAACCGAGTTTCGTTACCTAAGTATAATCTAACACAGTTGGGACACGTTAAGGACTAGAAAACATACAAAATATTACATTTTGACATAATTTCAACATTGTTTCCATGTCTTGCAAGGAAACACAAAAATAAAGATATTTTATTACATACAATTTGATTCAATAGCAATAAAACGAATTCTGCAGATTATTTACAAAATCACTGATAAGATAATCCACAAAGTTGATTCTATTTACAAAAAAAAAAAAAAACAAACATTTTTCTTTCTGGTCCTTATGAAAAAGTATTTATTTCTAACCATAGAGTTAGCAGCCCCCAACATGTCCAGTTTAAAGTCAATCGATAAAAAGATAAAATCATTCGGCGAGTTAAAACCGCGACACATAATAATATTATGTACAAACACATTGCTGTTTATAAACTTGTCTTTTACAACTAATCATCATAATATATCTATTTACTATATTACATTTTTATGTATTCTATTTTGTTTTTCTAGTGGAGTGTGTTTTGGACTTTAATTTTGAACAAGTGACGCAATTATACTGTAACAACTAATTGTATTAATTAGTGTAATCACTAATCAGCCATAGGTCTGATATTTGTATGAATAGAGAGAGCCCTGGCGCACATAACGTAAATTATCTTAGCTTGGGTGCCAGAGGAGATAGTGATTTATGCAACTTACAAACAACAGTGTCATAGTATTAACCCATCGCCTTTACGTTATTGTAGAATTGGAAATAAAGTTATTATTTATTTATTTAATTGATACTATTGAGTCTATTTGCTGAATTTCTTTGTAGAGATTAATTATTTCATGTTCGATAATTATCTATATATATATATAAATGAAACCCGTTTTCCGTTGTCACGACATAACATGAAAACGGCTGGACCGATTTCGATGAAATTTGGTATAGAGATAGTTTGAGTCCCGGGAAAGGACATAGGATAGTTTTTATCCCGATATTCCCACGGGATCGACATTTACGCGGGTGAAACCGCGGGGCGCAGCTAGTTTCATATAGAAATGATAATCGATTGACATGGCGATTTTGATCCAAATTCTAAATCCACAGTTTCTATGACGATCAATCTCACTATGGCTGTGTAAGCTGATTTTAAATGAAACATGAATATATAATTCCAGTACAAAACACGCTCCACATACAATACTTATATGCGGACAAAGGCGTAAGGATTCGCTATCGAAGCTATCCGCCGCCGAATAATATCTAGACATTTGTGACGAGGTTATGAAGTGATGAAATAAAAGCTAAGCTAATTTTATTTGATCCCGTATACACACATAAGATTCTGGTTGTCCATCCTGTGTCACAAATGACACAGGGCAGAACTACTAATTATTTCTAGGCTTTGATTAAAGACGTACCGACGATACACAATACGATTTCGGATCGCAGCTTAGTGGCTCATGTGGGCTTATTTTCCATGAACATCTAATTATTTTTTAATATAGTAGTGCATCTGTCTTTCTCCCTATTTTGGATGCAGGACAAAGTCCCTGCATGCCTGCATGTCTTAAAATGGCATTCCATTTAAAGACATTTGTTTGCCACTTCATAACCTCATACAAGTGTCTTCAACTCTTACTGAATCGTAAAAACATATCTAAATAACATCTGATAAAGTCCACCGGGGCCATAATATCTTCCTCCTAAGCCCCTGAGGTGCGACACGATTCTTATTGTGGACACTTTCTGTTACATGATAACGCACCTCTTGTTGTCTTTCTCGTCGCACGCGAGCGGCACGGCCACGGGCTCCGCAGACACGCGCGGCGGGAGGGCGAGCGCGGCCGGCTTCAGGGTCTCGGGGTCGAACGTGTCGGGCGACGACACCGGCGCGGTGAGGGGCAGGTCGGTGTTGATGCCTACGATCTGGAGAAAACAAGAAGGTTCAAATTTCCACTTCTTCGCATGTCGACGGCAAATGTTACTTGAAAGCATTAAATCTCCACTGTCAACACTCGAAATATAAATAAGGGTCCAGCAGATAAGCAAGGTATTACAGTGCGTCGTAATATCGCATGGGTATGCCTAGTGCTTGATATCGAGCCTTTTCAGGAAGAAGATCGTAACCGCCATTTTGCATTTTTACAGAAGGTTTTTTTTTTAAATATTTCTCAAAATATTTATAGCATCAATTTGAAATTTTTACTTAGTTTCAAGGGGACTTCCCTATTAATTCAAATGTTAAGATCTGGCGCTTAATATATTATATATAATCAGTTGATCTAGCGGTTTATATAAAAACAGTTTTTTGGGATTTTTGGCGCTTACGATGTTCTTCCTGAAAAGGCTCGATATATTTGAAATTATTGGAGTACACAAACCTCAGCATTCCTCCTGGCGACAGTGGGCAGTGCTGTGGCGGCGGCGACGCGGCGGAAGGGCTCGGCGAGGCGCTCCAGCACGCGCATGCGCTTGGACACGTGCGCCGACTCGGTGACCTCGACACCGAGCTCGACGTCGTCGGTATCCGGCTTGCGCTTGCGGCCGACCACAGTGCCGGTCGGCCGGCTGTGCGAGTCGGAGGCTGGCGATGTTACTGGAAGAGAAATAAATTACAATATTGATTAGATAGTATTCTAAAGAAACTTCATACCTACAGCGTCCAACAATAAACTTTCGCAACTACATAGCATGTTAACAAAAGAAGGGATTAGGCAAAAGCTCACTTGTAACTTGTAGGACAGTAATATATTTTATTTGTATAAGACTTTTGATACATTTAAATTCATGAATACTCTATTGTAAAAATGTTTTGAAGTAGAAAACCTTCTTATTTATTTATTTAATACTTCAAGCACAGAAATGTACAGAAGCGGACTTAATACCATAGGCATTTTCTACCAGTCAACCTTTGGGTGATACAGAGACAAACAGTGGTAGGTGCAATCATGAAAATTAAGGAATAAATATTTTGAATATAAAGATACGCATAAACCTATTAAAACTATGAATATAATATATAACTAATTATACATAAAATTCTTATGTAGAGTACTCATAATAATAAAACATATTTATGCTGCCTACTACCTCTGAGAGCAACATTATTATAAGAACAATAAAGATCAAAGTAATTTTGCCAACCTTGTCAGTAACAGCAAGCAACCTTATTCGAATAAAGATCATTGTGATTTGGACAATGTTACAAAATAAGAGATAGAATAACTCAGACTGTAGTATTCCTATATTCCATTTTGAAGCGAATGCATGCCAACGAAAGCACTAACAACATTACCACTTCATTCAGCCCCTGTACTACTTTACTGGCATCATAACAGACATATCTCACTGATATCAGTTCATTTATTTTGTCTAGAAAAGAACCTAGTACATATCATATACTCACTGCTAGTACTAGCCGTGGATCGCGCACTTTTGTTCGCAGAAACGTGTCTGAGCGTGATCTCTTTGAGCGGCTTGTACGACGACCGACCGCGGATGCTGCGCAGTCCACGTAAGTATGAACTGTCATCTAAGGGAGCGTCTTCCATGAATGACGAAGATTCTGTTATGTCCATCTCCATTGTTGTGTTGTTGCCTGAAAGAAAGTAAAGGTTTTATGATATTAAGATGTTTTTACTTTACAAATATGAGCTCAACTGTGACTAATGAAGTAATGAGACACAAGTTTTGCATAATAGGGGTCTTATCGGGTAATGTGACAGGACTTGGACCATGATTTTCAAGATACTCCGTATGGTTACAGATGTTATAGTCTATCATTGTGGGTAGTACGGCCAAACAGGGGCTACAATCTAGACTATTATAGGACCATTGTGGCCATTCTAATTTCGTTAAATCAATGCTCACTATTAAACTTGATTGTTTTCCAAAAACGAATGGGTAAGTGGCTTGTTGACTGGAAAACAGTACCTACGTACGAACTTCGAATTGGCATAGAAGGGGTATAAAGTACACCTGTTTACTTCCTTTCGATTTGCGCCCCAAAATGCCCAATTTGGCTAGGCCAAGAATACTTTTACCCTCTCTCTCCCTCCAGACATTTTTAGGCGTTAGGTAAACTAACAAGGTCAAGTGTTTGCCCAAGTGTTACGTTACTCACCGGTATAGTTAGCCTGTAGCGACGTGTTGGTCTGGTCCGCGATCCTCATGCTGCGCCTGTAGGGCGACACCTTGACTCTGGACTTGGAGAAGTTGGTGTCAGTCTTGCTTCTCTCCTTGTCTTGCGCCTCCTCGCCTGTAAAGATATGTCACACTACACATAACGTTACCGTATCCGTGGTTACATTTGTTAGGGTTTATGATACCAAGGGTATCTCCATAAATGTAAAAAGAGTTTTTATTACCGACGAAAAATTTCTATGCTAGGGTGTCGTAAAATCATATTGTTATGCTGGATTGATAGTTAGTTTGCGCACTGGTGAAAATTGTATTTACTGTCAAGAAATAAATTAGTATCCCTCCCAAGTGGAATTATCATGAAAATGACGAAAAGCATCCGTCAAAAGAATAGAAGATAAATTATTTATTTGTCCAAAACATGAGTATACACACACGGCATGCAAGATGTTACAATATAAAATCACAGTCATGTTTTGCCTTAGCGGCGTAAAAATATAAATAGAAGGACCCAGCGTCCAGGGAACTTTTGCCTGGTCATAATACTAATAAGCTAGGGTCTCGTCTGCCAAGTCTGATACTTAAGTCAATAACTTGAAGCAGTTCTTGAGATCCCCTTAGACAGATACAACCCGCAAGAGTTAACTTGAGACTCGAGCGGCCCCTCCCGCCCCCCGCGCTGTTGTGAGGCGTCGATGTCCAGAGGCATCGACACCTCAGTACCGCGCGCTTACGACATCTGAGCGAAGTCTCAAGTTAACTCTTGCGGGGTGTACAGATATAATTAAATATATACCAAAAAATAAAGGGAAAAGCAGATGGATTCTACAAAAAGATTGTTAAATTGGGTGTTCTTCTGCAACCAGCAATTTCTGTCAGACCTTAAGATGGATGTTTTCTTACTTCATCATCATCTGCCTAGCCTTTTCCCAACTATGTTGGGGTTGGCTTCAAGTCTAACCGGATGCAGCTGAATTGGTATTCAGCTATACTGGTGTATTTTACACGAAGCTACTGCCTATCTGACGTCCACAACCCAGTTACTGGATTATAATAAGATACCCTTGGTAAGACTGGTGACTGGTAATATACTCTTACTTATAGGTACCTATTCATAAGTTGCCCAACAGAAAAACAAAACATTACTTACACATCCAGATTACAGCACAATAAATTAAAAGTCATCATCATTATTTCGCAATAAAAACAAGACATTTATGTAACACAAAGCAAGTATCCACTTACCCTCATTGCCCGGCACTTCCAGTCCACCTTCTACCTCCACCTCCTGATTCTTTTCACCCTTAGCAGCATCTTCATCTTTCTCTTCTACCTTCTCCAAATCTGACTTCTTCGGCGAGTCCAGGAGTTTATCCTTCAATGATTATATGTTAATTTATTAACTTTAATTAAAATGGTCAGAAACCAAATTACACATTAATGAAAAGAAATTGCTAAAGTTGAGGTTTTAACACAAAAAATTAACAACACTTTCATGAATCCCTCTTACAGCACTTTAAAAGATATCTATTCAGTAAGTTGGTTATAAATAACACATTTTTTTTTTAAAGCTAGTTTAATTGTTTCCTATCTAGTCAAGAAGAAAAACTAAAACAAACTCATACATAAAAATTATTATCACAGATCATGTGAGAACCATCCTGCGTTCGTAGTTTACGTTTCCAAACATAAGAACAAATATGCGTTTTTGAAAAAACATCATTATTTATAAAGTTCATATTGCACTACAACTTCAAACATTTTTATGACTATTTCTCTAATAGTCATTCTGAAACCAACTTAATTTGTACCAAGATAAAGTTGATATTCGTTTAAGTTAAAATAACATAAATTGGGAACAAGGGTTCGAATAGACTTTACCTTCTTTGTAGACTCTGGTTTCTTTCCTTCCTGAGGTTTCGGAGAGTTTGATGAACGGAGTCGTCTGTCTGTTGCGGGTGTAGCGTCTTCTTTGAGCTTCAGTACTTTGTCTTTAGGCTGAAATTATTTAAAAGTGGTGATGAAAATGTTTGTGTGAACTTTGAGTAAGGTTTGAAGTTAACTGCGAATGGTGATGGTTTATTTAATGTATAGTAAATAGATAATTATTGAATAACTAATATTGCTATCCGATTTTTACTTTAAAGGTTAAGCCTAAAATAAAAAGTAATGTGTTTTCAATACATAAATAATAAGTAAATAAATAAAAATGTTGTACAAATAAATACAATAATATATTATAATGTACATGGCGCATGATAGCCCAGTAAGTTCACAAGGGGAGCTTTTATAAAAATAAAAATAAACATCTCTGGCTATAATCAATATTTCTTTCAGTGAACTTAAACAGGAGTCTTAATACTCTTTCCAGAATGTTTATACGGACAATCTACAGGTTGAAATTGAAAACATGCGACAAATCGAAATGTGAGATTGTACTCATCATTACGAACAACTTTTACTATGGGACCAAACCTGAAATCGAAAAAAAAAATCTACTGTTCCCTAAATTTTGACGAGTTATGCGAACATAAATGTAGGGAACAGCTGACTTTTTTTTCGCGATTTCAGGTTTGGTCCCATAGTAAAAGATGTTCATAATTATGAGTACAATCTCCCATTTAGTTTTGTCGCATGTTTTCAATTTCACCCTGTATATTCAAGTTGTAATATAACAGTCAATTACACCTTTACATTCGTCACTGCCTGTATACCATATATAAATATCACCTCATGCCGCACCTCTTAAACAAAATCTCTCTTCACCAATATACAAGTAATTATCATAATTACACAGATATGTACATAATACGGAATTGGGTCAGTAGTGTTAGTACAGTCAACATGTGTGTAGTAGTAACAGACGTTGTGCAGGCTGTTAGCTGTGCAAATATGTGCAGAACACTGCTTTGCAAACGTGGAAAACTGATAAGTTTATTTCTATTTATAATTATGTCAATTTTATTGAGATTTCGGTAATACGAGAGCCGAATACAGGTTGTAGATAAGAATCTATTCGATTTTAGATCCATTTTTTATGTTACTGGCCAATGCATAATTATTTAAAAAAATAATTTGTATTAGTTTTCCAAATTAGCAAAATAGTTTATAACAACACGGAGAAGCTAATAAATGGAGTGTGAATGCAATCCACGATTCAGCAATTGAGCATGCAGCCTTATTGCTTAACAAACTCGTAATGAAAATCGCTTTCATTTAGTTGAACAACATACATAACTGTTGGGTATGATATAATTAAGCCACGAATTATAAAAATAAACGTGGTATAAATGAGTTACTTATGACAGACACTTTTTGTCGATTACAATCAAGACTTTTAACTGATTTAAATTTTGTCGCGCTGGACCTTGAGCACTCCATTTACCCACTCCCCCGTGACATACAGAAGGTAAGCCGGACTTACATCGTCCGCATCCTTGTCCGGCTGTTTATCGGACGCGGGGCGGGGTGTCTCCGGCGTTCGCGTCGCTTTCACCTTTACCATAACAATGCTATTAGTTAGTTAGGGGGCGGGGACAAACACAGTGAAGAGATGTCTTACTGATGAACAGTGATCGGAATAGGCTGAATATATTTACCTAAACTTCGGAGAACAGAAACAGAAAGGAGACTTCCTTACGACATTTTTTTTCCCGGAATTCGGGAAAAATCTTAAATAAGTTGAAAATAAGCTTTATTTAATATGGGTAAAGGCTATTTTTAAGTAAACTTGCGTTTACCAAATTTTCGGGATTTTCACGTAAAATCCCGAAATAAATAGTCGAACTTTAATTCATGTATTCCAATTATATGTAATGTATGATATAACGGTTAATTTAAGGATAGTAAATATAATTCGAATACATGAATCAAAGTTAGACTATTTATTTCGGGATTTTACGTGAAAATCCCGAAAATTTGGTAAACACAAGTTTAGTTAAAAATAGCCTTTACCCATCTTAAATAAAGCTTATTTTCAACTTGTTTCAGATTTTTCCCGAATTCCGGGAAAAAAAATGTCGTCGTTAGGAAGTCTCCACTTTCTGTCTCTGTTCTCCGAAGTTTAGGTAAATATACTCAGCCTATTCCGATCACTGCTGATGAATTAGGTGAATTACTAATTGACGGAAAATGTGACGCTTATGAAAATGGTTGAAAACCATCATAGGCTTAAACCAATCTTATTGTCGGCTATAATAATCAATTTTATCTTAGGGGTTTTTATAGTGGTCAGTGAGAATGAGTGTTGAAAATTATTTACAGTAAGTAAGGTAAATGATAGGCTAAATCGAACTGATGTAGTATAGTGGTTTAAATTAGATTAAATTCAGCAGTAAGACATCGATGAACACAAAACAAAATTTTTACCACAAACCAAAAAAACGACTACCTATCATTTATCTATTGTCATTATGAATGAAATTATTACATACACTATTATGAATGAAACTTATTTCTCTCATTATGAACACGATAATGATTGATGATCGAGATTCTAACGGAACTGTCACATAAGTCGTCGTCATATATTCGGTTTAGTAGATTAATAAACCTGCACCAACCATCAATGTTACTATCACGCGTTCTATTTAATCGATTTTCAATTCAACTTTCAATTAATCGATTTTCAATTTAACTTTCAATTAATCGACTATCAACTACTTGGAATAAAAATCGACTATCGTTTACTAATCGACTCAAATAATCGGATTAAAATCGATTATCGTAATTGAGCCATCTAATGGGAATTAAAAAAAAAATCTCAGAATAAAATCGAATAAAAAAACAAAAAAAAAAATTATCGACATTCAGAAAACAAAAAAAGCACAACAGGTACCGAATAAAGGTACCTGCGATCGACGCGTGAAACTCCTACTGGGCCCGTTTTCAGGAGTCGGCAGTTCAAAACAATCGCCATCAGATGTCTCTTCATATGTCAGCTCCGGGAACAAATCGTCTTGGTCGTTGTCATCTATGACGAGTATCACGTCATCATCATCCGAGTCCGCACTCACCGTTCCGTTGAGTACCTCATCGGTCCCGTTCGTACCGAGCGTGACGTCAGATACACCGTTGTGCACACGATCGCGCCCATTCTGTTTTGCCTTTGATGGCTCTGCCTTTTTCGTCTCTGGTTTTTCTGGCTGGAATTTTTAAAGGTTTTTCATGAATATTTAGAGAAATCTGAAGAACAAGAGCAATTGATTTCAGCACTATATAGACGGGTCAACAGCAATCAATCAAATTGAAAGGACTGGAGAGATGTTGCCATAAAAACGAAGGAGGACGATTTCAGGTTTGGTCCGTAGTAAAAGTTGTTCATAATGATGAGTACAATACAATCACCTCTTTTATTTTAAGGATTGAAACGATCAAAATGTAAGGTTACATACATAGCAGTGGGAATAAAATTGAACTCGGACCATTGGACAGTGGAATATTAACGATCTAACAAGCATCTAGGTTAGAGGACAAAGAAAATCGTAGGAGAGAAATGGTTAAAAAAAGGACAGACAGAACACAGGACATTGATGGTTGGCATATAACAAACGATTATACCCCAGCATGGCAGCAGTTGGTTAACACCGACCAGGGAATGTTCGTAGGAGGCCTATTTCAGCAATAGATGTTAACTGACTGATGGATGATAGTGGTAATGACTGAGTGCTATTGGCTTTAAGTGATTGTGGGTTGAATACATGTCAAGGAGTAGTTAAGGGGGTTGCGCTAACGTAGCCCGCGAAATTCAAATTTTCTTACGTTTTTTTGCAATTTTCAGGTCAGTGTCAGGTTGTATGTTGATTAAAATATGATTCGCGACTGTAACAAATATAACTTTACGGAATTAAAATCAGCAATACAATTCCTTTAGAATTGGCCTAAAATGTCATGATTTCATGAAATAGTCATTCAATAGGGTAATATGAACTTAAGAGAGTTGTATTGATGATTTTTGTAATTATGATTCTATAAATAAATATTTGTTACGGCGACAAATCATATTTAGACCAACAAACGACCTGATACTGACCTACAAATTGCAGAAAACGTAAGTTAATTTAAATTTTCACGAGTTACCTTGACGCTTTCGCTTTAAATATGAATGAATACGTCATGTTACTCAAAACAATGAAAGGATTCTACTTATTAAAACGTTTAAAGTATAAAAAAAAGGAATTGGAGAGACGTGCATATCTTTTTTTAGTGTCTGTTAAGTAGTCAGAACTCAGAATCATCACTACTTTCAAGCAATCAAAGCAAGCAGTCCTTCACATGACTGCCTATTACTTTGTTATCTTAATCTGTCAAGCTCCGCTAATGAGACACAATTGATTTTCTATTGTTTCGTCGCCAATGGGCGACGCGTGCCGCTTGACCGGTTAAATAAAACTCACCTTTCCACTCTTATCTTCTTTACTGCTCTCTGCTTTGCTCTTTTCCGGCTGTGGTTCGGGCTTCTTTTGTTCTTCCTTCGTCTGCTTTTCAGCTTTCTTATCTATACTCTTATCAAGCTTCTCTGCTTTCTTATCTCCCCCTTTATCAGGCTTCTCATTTTTATCATGTTTCTCTGCTTTTTCTGCAGTTTTCTCCACCACTTTCTCTGCAGCTTTGTCTGTTTTTTCCGTGGGTTTTTCTACCGTTTTCTCTGCGTTTTTGTCTGAGGCTTTTTCGGCAGCTTGTTTTTCTTTCTCTGCGTTGGCTGCCATTTTCTTTTTCATCTCTTTTACTGGACTGTGCGTTTGCCTCTGTGGAAGGGAGACAGAATTTATGTCATTAACTGAAACCGAAAAAGATTTGGCAACTAAAGTGTATGAGGAAGCGACGACTTAGGACCAACGGGGTAATTGCGTAAAACACTAACAGTAGGAATGACTTTCATTTTGACAGTTCAACAACATTTATTGCGTTATTTACTTTGTTGAGCAGACAAATTTTTCGAACATAATCTATATATATAAAAATGAAACCCGTTTTCCGTTGTCACGACATAACATGAAAACGGCTGGACCGATTTCGATGAAAGAAGAATGGGCGGTTTCGTCCCAAGTGTTGTAACATGTTTCTACCTATATCATATGGAAGATCTCAGTGAGTGTTATTTTTTTTTGTATGGACATAACTCTGTATCTCGTGCAGGGAAAGTGTTATAGTAGTTTCATTTATATAATAAAATATTAAATACAACTTAATTAATTAGTCTTTTAATGACAAAAGGACTAAAGCTATTTATAACTACCTACTCCTACTCTGACCCAACACCCCCCAGCACCCCCTCTACTACCCTGCGCCGCGCACTGCCATTGTTTTTTTTATTGTAAGCGCAGGAGCAGCGAAAAATATTTTAAGAGACAGGCTATATGTTGGAAAGAGATGGTTGTCGGTAGTTGCATGGTTGTTGCAACTTTTTGTAATAAGTATATATATTTATGAGTTTTATTTTATTAAGGTTTTTATCTTTTTTATATTTATAGTTTTTAACTCTTTTTTACATGTCAAAATAAAAGTCAGTTGTGTCAGCGATTCGTAATTTCATTGATTTATGGTGCTTCTAGATGCCATTATTTATCTAGTGGTATATATGCACTTATGCTTTCACTTTTTTTATAGCTGTGCTGTACTACCGTATTTTAAATTGTTGCTCCTCTGTTTATTTACTGACGACTTACGCATTCCTAAAGGACCTCTGGTGTTTCTACGTTTGCAACTATCGACTTCGGCTTACTTTGTGGACTTGATATTGTTTTTTGATTGGTTTGTTACGATTACGAACTATGGAACATATGTGTGTCACCTGTGAAAAAGTGTGTAAAGACCGAGGTCTTTGACTCGACAGCGAGTGCGACATGTAGTTTCAAGAACTATATTAGAAGCAAGACCGCGTCTTGCTGAATATATTTCAGAGCATATGAGAATAGAACCTGGTCTATTATGTGCTTGTTTGCTTCTGAACTATGTTTGTGCTTTTTTCACGTCGCCGTCGCAACGAAACAATGAATCAATCGGTTTCTTAAGGTAACTGGGGAGACATTATACTTCCATACTTATATATTATAAATGACGACACGGTAGGCGCAGTGGCTAAGCGATCGACTACTGCGCTGCGTGTCGCGGGTTCGATTCCTGCACGGAACAAATATTTGTATTGCCTACAGGTAGTTGTTCTAGGTCAGCGATGCGGATGAATTTTTCGACTCTATATTTTAGTTTGTGTTAAGTTAGGTTTTAATTTTTTTTATTTTCGATAGAATATCTAGATTACTTAATTAATCTATTATTATATCACAAGTACCAATATGTGTACAATGTGCATTTGTTTGAGGCATACTCCTACATAAGGGAACTATTCAGTGATAATTGTATCATTTTTTTTTGTATATTAATAACTGACTAAAAGTAACTGTTACTGCCTGTGATTAATGTAAAATTATTATAAATGTAATAATTATGTGGATATGTAACACAAATGTAAAAAAGTATTGACTGATATTTAGTACGCAAAATACGCGCATTGACGTGGAGTTGCGGACACCAGCCTGTATTACCTATTACCTAAAGCATTATTTAATACAAAAACTTTTTTCACTTGAAGCCCAATTACTTTTGACGTGCACGCAATTGTAATAACAACTTGGATTATTATTCATAAGAAAGCCTAAATGAACATGTTTATACTAGTCGCAACTTGTTACAAGGGTTGGGACGCACCTCATATAATAACGCCCATTCTCCTTTGGTATAGAGATAGTTTGAGTCCCGGGAAAGGACATAGGATAGTTTTTATCCCGATATTCCTACGGGATCGACATTTACGCGGGTGAAACCGCGGGGCGCAGCTAGTGAAGAAATAGATTAGCAAAATCCTTCAAAATGATTCAAATTGTAATTGATAGTGTAGTTAACCGCTAATGAATACGATTAGTTTACGGTCGTCGCGTCGGTTAAAATGGCTTCAGTAAAGAAGTTACGACACAATACGGCTTTGGACCTACTTTTGTGTTATAAGTAGTACTTAATAAATGTTTTGTTACGAGTGCGCATTACCTTTACCTTTTCTTTCTCCTCAGTAACCGCTGATTTGCGGGACACCTTCTGACTCATGATTTACCTGAAACAAAATACAAAGTATTTAGTATTTATGTTTTGAAGGCGCAACTCAGTTCTAATGGGACCAGATCACCAAAGTGGTCGACACGTGTATAACGAGTCATGTTATTTAGGAATGTCTTGACGTGTCTTAGTGGTTAGAGTTCATAGCAATGATGACACTTCTTAGGGGCACGGTATGTAGGTACCTATAAAGTAGGCTGAAAAGTTAGATAATCTGTGGAATACCATTCAAGTATTTTATGAATTGAACTTGGAAAAATACACGTAACATAACATAACGCCTGTAATCCCCGAAGCGTTAGACAGAGGTGTACCTATAGTAGTTATGGTACACCCACATTATGGTACGCCAGTTATGTTCGCAGTAATAGGGGGTGAGCCTATTGCTATCAACTGGACACAACTCCAGATTCCGGGTTGCTATTGAGAAATTCCTGATGGAAAACCAATAACACTGCCCAACCTGGGAATTAAATCCAGGAGCTATTGCTAAGCAGTAGCGCGATCTCCAGACCAACGAGGTAATGAAACTTAGAAAAATGTCAAATATAATTTCATTTACCATTTCAAAACTATTCACAAGATATAACTCCGAACAGTATTCAACGGTATTCGCGTGAACACGCGTAAGATCTAAGATAAATAGTGCCGCCATTATGTCCTAGACTCAGACTATTGTGTACCTAGGTGTTTGAATATCCTTTTATCGTTTGAGACACGTTATGTAATATTTAACACACTTTCACGTATTGCGTTAGTCAGAGGTTAAGTGAAACTGAAATATTTTATTTGTTGACTTAAAAAAAACTTTAGGAAAATCAGAATATTGATAGCAATTAGCAATGCAAAGTTTTTATAGTTCTTAGCCCAGGAATCGCAGATGTTTTCTTTGATTTCTCTTT
Organism: Amphipoea lucens; assembly: GCA_947508005.1. NCBI lineage: Eukaryota > Metazoa > Arthropoda > Insecta > Lepidoptera > Noctuidae > Amphipoea > Amphipoea lucens. The sequence continues at coordinate 18,320,608 of OX382377.1, read as the reverse complement.
TTTATTTGTTGTTACTTACAACATCGAGTACGATTTCTGACAATCTCCCGGATTCAGGCAATACGGGAGACTGCCAGAATTATGACGGATTTGTATTCAACAAGTTCAAGATTGACCTCAACAATGAATTATTCAATTTAGTAGATTACTCAACACTTGATAGTAAGAAGTAGGTACTATTACAAATAGTAGACAAAACGGCTCAAAACAAAGCACAAATAGAGTCATTGCACTATTGGAAACACAGCGCCACCTTATCTTTTCGTTCCACCTTAACTCGTCTTACAAATTAGACAATAGGATTAGCCGTTATACTATACAAAATGGGCACTCCATTTATTACTTATCCGTGCTACAGAAAAAAAACCTCTAAGTGCATATCACTTGCCATAGTTGCCATCAAAGGTGAATAACACAAAATTATCTCTAGCCCCATCAAATTGATATAATGACCATGCAATTAAGGTGCTAGGCAGCGATCAAGGTCAAGACTTCAAGAGCTTTCTCTGAGATATTAGTTATTTCCCTTCTAGCACAAATAGAGGCGATGGGTTGAATGAACTCATGCGCACACATAGACGGCTCACGGCGGTGGCTTGGTGTGTGGTCTAAATTAATATTATTCTGTTAGTTAAAAATTAAGCAAGAGGAAGGGTTCTGTTTTTAATGGCTCTTAAATTCATTATTATTGATGGGAATTGATATTGTAAAATTAAAAATAGGCAGTTTGAAATAGTTTTATTTTTTATTTTCTAACTGAACAGACAGCTGTGCTGCTGGGGAGTTTGTTCCGCCACTTCTTCTCCCCAGCGAAAGCACTAGGAAGTGGTGAAGGGCGGGCGTTTTGGGGGACTGTCTTTTGTAATTTTGACGTTCGAAAAGTGCTGATTCTCAGACTAGTTTGAATAAATGACTTTTGATTTTGATTTTTTATTGTACCTGAATCCTTGTTTTTTACGAAGAATAACGTGTTTGTATTTATAGATTCGTTTCAAGCAATTCATCCACTATTGATAAAGACTTGTTATTTTAAATAAAAGCTGGCGAAATAAAAATAGATGAGGTTCTTACAAAATTCTAGGTTCTGTTTTTGTAATAAACTTATATTTGTAACAAAGCTATATCGGACTTAACATTGAATTTTACAGCATTCAAACGAGCGAACATTCTGAAAAATTGTAGGTGGCTGAACGCAAAAAGGGTGATGGAGAGAATGGTAAGGTGGGACGTGATTTCTTTTTATGTCTAGATGGAGCAACAGATTCACAAAAAAACATTATTTTAATTTTTTTCTGACATCAAAACGTTGCACAAAAAGCCGCTAAGCTGAAGTGGGACTGGGCTGGCCATGTTTGCCGTATGCCCGATGAACTGTGGACCAAAATAACCACTTCGTGGAGCCCTGACACGGCTAGAAGGCGTCGCGGCAGACCCCTTAGAAGATGGTGGGATGAGCTGGAGTAAAACAAATGACTCTTCAGACGACACTTTAGCCCCGGATCGAAAGAGCTGGAAGTCCTGGGGACAGAGGCCTTTGCCCAGCAGTGGGATCATGCAGCTTAACAGTAACATCATAACATCTTTATAACCCACCTTTTGGGGTTTTTATAAGCTTGCTAAAGGCCGCTCTAATGTTTTATGTACTTTAGGACCAATCAAAAATAAAACATTTAAGTGATTAAATTCTTAAACCCGCTACATCTTACCACTTGCACCACACCACAATGCAGGCGCTTACAAAGGCCATCAGCGCAAGGGCCGTTCATTTACCACTTGGTGTTAACAGATGTTATACATCGATATTTATACACACACATACATCAAATCGTGATTAACACTAGTAGTTGAACGAAATAGGGTTTTTTTTTAAACCACATCACGCTAATATAATAAAGGCGAAAGATTGTAAGTGTGTTTGTATGTTTATTACTTTTTCACGTACAAACGGCTGGACCAATTTTGATAAAATTTGGTATAGAGATAGCTGACACCCTGGATAAACACAGGCTACTTTTCATCCCGATATTCCTACGGGATCGACACTTGTGCGGGCGGGGCGCAGCTAGTCTATCTATAAATATCTTGGTTTAAGATGCAATGTGCTTTTTGTGCAACAAACAACTTCTAAATCACTATCATAAATTATCATTATCATCATCATCCACAGCCCGAGTTCACCCATTGCCAAGCATAGGCCTCTTGTTCTTGTGCCAATCAACACGATCGCTGTGCTAGCTTCATCCAAGTTCTACCAGCGATCGTAACAAATATCGTCAAAATCACTATAACATAACATTATTATTACGTAGCTACAGACGCCAGCACATCAGCTACCCGAAACTGTCAAATTTTCCCAATAAACTTTGAACCTTATGCTTTAGCGATAAAGCTGAAAATCTATTAAAGAAATTTGACAGATTTTAGTAGCTTGATGTGCTGGCGTCTGTACATGTCGCCATTTATCTACTTCCCATGTACGGCGAGGTTGTTACTGAGAATTTCTTAATGCAACCAATTAACTAAGTACACTTTGCCTAATCATTGACTAAAATCATTAAATAATTACTAATTAATTAACTGTGAGTACTGTGACTGTCTCGTGGGATTGGTGGTGGCAAGAGCTACTGCGGAGGTCTGGGTTCGATTCCCGAATCGGGCAGTGTTATTGAGGAATCTGGAATTTCTCAGTAGCAGCCGAGAGTCTGGATTCGATTCCCGATACATAGGGCTTAAGCATAAAGTAACTGGCAAAATATGGATGTTCTGAATCTGGGATATGCGGGACAACTTACAAAACTCATGAAATAATTACTGTCTAATTAACGAAGCGAACCCTAAGGGCGGTTTCGCACTACGTCCGATCCGAATCCGAGAAATAGTCCATAGTCCTATTTGTTCGGATCTAGTGCGCAACCCCTCATACAAATAGGACAATGGTCACTTCGGACCGCCATTTCTCGGATTCGGATCGGATGTACCTAGTGCGAAACCGCTCTAAACTTTATACAATCATTTTGTTAAGTCCAGCGCACACTGGGCAGATAACCCAACCAAATCAACCCTCTTCATGGCCGCAGCTGTATCTTCTATATTTGTACTACGAGTTTACATCTAAACGCTATTTAGGAAGGCGACGACAGATTTATTTCGAGAGGTAACTGTAATATGGGCCACCTGTTCCGTAAAACTACCGGCATGGAATTTATCTAGTGTGCAGTGTTGATTGATATTTTATGTTTCCTATACTTTCTCTGAAATCTGTTGATGGGTTGACAGGTATAATAATAGTTTATGCAGCTTTATGATATTCCTAGGATAATAAAGAAAATATAGGCTAGCAAAATCTTTTTAGTCACAAGATAAGATTGTTTAGTGTTTTGGTTTAGAGTTGTAGGTTTTGATTTTTGCCTAGAATATAATACTCTTTATTACGTACACCATATAAATTACAGGCTTAAATAAAAATACACAATGGGCGGTCTTATCGCTAAGAGCGATCTTTTAAAGACAACCTTTGTAATGGATTAAAAAGGGGAAGGAGAATATTAATGCAAAGTTTTGTTATCTAAAGTAAAATATTTTAAAGGGAGAAACAATAAAAACATTCCCAGTCAAACCTTACGATACGGAATTCACTGCTGGTGCCGGAAAAAGCATTCCTGTTAGAATGATTGATGGTTTTGGGTCGCTTCGTTGTTTTGGTTTCTTATTTATAGTATTTAGAAATACTTAGCTGCTTTTGTATAGCTTTATGAACTTCAAAGATAATTATTTGAACTATTTATTTGAAACGCACGATGATTTTATAAATGCGATAAGTAGTGAATCTGTCCGTCTGTTTGTTACGTTTTTACTAAAAACTAGTACATAATTATAAACAGAATTATCTGTTTTGATAGATATAGGTAATATGGCAAGTTTTCATCACGGAAAATTTAAAAATTTCAGTTGTAGGCTGGTTATTTTAAATATTTTTTGAATAATATAGTTCAGTTAAGGTTAACTACCTAACTCAATGTTGGCATAGTTTTAAGTATAAACTGGTGCACATAAATATTTATAACTACAGTTAAAATCTTTACAATAGGAACCAACCTATATTACAACCACATAATTAAAGTGGTTTTAATTATAGCCTTTAAAATACTTTGATGTTAGCTAAGAAACGTTTTTATAAGGTTTTTTTGATAAAACTATTTCTCTAGATTAAAACTGCGAGTCATTCCCGAAAGGTGAAGAATTTGATTGATTTTACAATTACTTTTGTATTCCAATTTTATAAGAAACAAAAAATATATATTCAGTACGTCTTTTATAATAGTTACTAAGTACTTACAGAACAGTATCGAAGCTCTATGCAATCCCAAATAAAACAATCCGAAAACTAAACTGAAAATAATTACACAACACAACCCACTACAAAAAAATCTAGCTTCAAAATAGTCTAGACTGAAAGTCTAACAACAATCACTGCACCTTGCCACCTACACTTTGAACTAGATGCATTGCAATGCACTCCTAAATACGTCGCCGATGAATGTGAAAGCTCATTAGTCAAATTTCGGCTAAACTAATCACAAAACCTGTTTGTGCAATGTCCTTTACCCCAGGTACGCACGGGCGATTTTTTTTCGCGCACTCAATTTTCAACTCTCGGTATTGAGCAGATAGTTGAGAATCCAACACAGTGCATCCCCGCGCGTCAAAAAACACGCTGTTGGATTTTCGACTCTCGGCGCTGAGCAGTGCGTTGAAAATCCAGTACGCGGTAAAAAACCGCTCGTGGGAGCGATGACTTATTTCAGTTATGTCAAACCGGCTTTTGTATTTTGGTCATTATACAATTGGTGGATGATTCATGGAGATTTCATGTGATGAGCAGAGGTTCCATAAGACAATTAATGGTCTTTGAATAGCTAATATCTTATGGTTTAACCATTGAAGTTTTGTTTGAGATTAGATAACGCTAGGCTCGCCCCCTTATTACATAGGAGATCCATAACTGGCGAAATGTAGATGACTATAGGTACACCTCTGCCTAATCCTTTGGCGAATACAGGCGTGATGTGTAGATAATGCTTGCGGTTTATGTGGGGTTCCGTGATCCTAAGATTAACTCTCAATGGCTATTGTTCCATAGATATATCGAGCCTATCTGGCGAATAGATACCGGTATAGAATAACCTCAGGGGGCCTACTCTAAGTCCGTCAACGACGATACGAGCCCGTCCGAAAGCAGTCCGATACCAAAGTCAAAGCATTTATTTCAAATAGGCACATAAAAGGCACTTTTGAACGTCAAAAATTATCTTAAAATAGAATTGATTCTAGTCGCCCATTCCAAAGGGTAGTTTTCGTATGGAGAAGAATGAGCAAGAAACTCAACACTCCTACCTCCAAATGAACCCTACGCCCGATTAATTAGCTTTGTCGGACGGGCAAAAGCACTCCGGGAGTAAGGACAATTACTGTCCAAGTGTGTTGTCATTCATGCTTAGTTCAGGATCCAAACTAATCCGAAGGTGAAACGGAGTAGAAAACGCACATAACTTCGGCCGAAAACATCGTGAGGAAACCGATGAGTCCTAAAACCAAAAATTCGAAGACATGTGACATCTACCAATGACACCTGCACTATTAAATACCTGTGAGGACAGTGCACGTATCGGCAGGCATAGTTGTAGTAGTTGGACAGACGACCTCAAAAAGATGGCTGGGACAGACTGGATGCTGAAGGCGCAGGAGGATAGGGTGTTGTGACGCAGCATGGAAAAGGCCTATGTCCAGCAGTGGATTGCGATAGACTGAGTTGATTGATTGTTGATTGAGGACAGTGTTAAAGCTGTCGACGTGGCCGAATTCTGGTCGAAACTTATATGAAACATGGGATTCATAGATACGACGAAGGAGAGAGTAGAAGAAATTTATGAACATGAAAAAATTAAAGTTATCCTAGTATTGTATCGTCTTCCTGCCTTGCCAGATGCATAATTATGTATGTTAAAATGTCGTAGACAAATGCGATAGTAGGTACAACGTCCTAAGGAAAGGGTCAAGTGAGAGAGCGTGACGCGGGTGTCGTGGGGAGTCACGATCAATTAACAGATGCGTGGTGACAGGTTGGTATTTAGCACATAGCAAAGGAAGCGTTTAGAATTAGCAAGCAGGGGATAGTAGGTAGAAAAGAGACAGAAGAAATGAACTGAAAATCATAACCAGAGGGGCATTTCTCGTAATTTTAAGAACGTTCAGTCTGAAGTCAGTCTCAATCAGTCAAAAATACCTCCCCTACATTTTTGACAAGTTCTTGACATTGATTGTCGCTGAGATGAGATTGCGACTAGATTTTGAATGTTTTTACTATTTAAATTCAAGGAATGTTACTGCATTTTTAAGGAGTCGGGACATCCGGCAGGCTAACTAAAGGTTTTGCAGGTGTGATAAAGGTAGACATGTTGCTGCCAATGAAAGGAGACCTGAATGATAATTTTAGCTTTTTAAACCTATGAATTTACAAGTGTTTTGCGGGAAAGGCAACGGCAACTAACGCTAATTTATCTTATCCTACTCATACCTAACCATCGTTTGTTTATTTTCACATACTGCTTCAAACTTATTTCAAACAAATTTTTGACCCAGTTTTCTACCAGGGACAAATCAATACTTTACATAACATGAAGGTAAAACGTTTGCTATCTTACAACGAGTAGGTAAGTTCGTCAACTCATGTCAGATAACCTTGGGAGTGCGAGTTACGAGGTTATGTAACATGGAGTAGACAAAAAACTACGCTAATGATTTTTTATAATGAGTAAACTAGTTTTATGCAAGCGTGGGTGATTAATTTTGGCATATTCATGCCAATTTTGTCGGTAAGCAGATCAGAATTTCCCATTGTATGCTGTGCGATATCGCGGCATATTAAGACGAAGATGGAGGGACTTACTTGATTTCTACCGAAAGGACTGGCCCGCAATGGCAGAGGATAGAAGTGTGTGGGAGAGTGAGGCCTTTGCCTTGTGTAATTTAGACCACATTTTAGACTAGACTCATATAAAAGTCGTTGTTTCGTCAAACTTGGATGAATGTGTCGATTGGCTGATGCGGAAAACTGAGGAAACGATGTATGGTGTGAAAGTCTACAGGTTAATAGATTCGTTAGAGCCATGTTTTGTAATTATTTTCTAACTGAACAGACAGTTGTGCTGCTGCCCAGCGAAAGCACTAGGAAGTGGTGAAGGGCGGGCGTTTTGGGGGTCTGTCTTTTGTAAATTTGACGTTCGAAAAATGCTGATTCTCAGCCTAGTTTGAATAAATGACTTTTGATTTTGTACTTTCAGCACAGAATACTTAAAAGTACTACGTACAGAAAGGACACTCCCTTCCCCGCACTAGTTTACATCAGTTACCGCACCTCACCCCGCACTTCGGCGTATTCGTCGCAGTTCTTTAACAAGAGCGCTCGCAAACACAAGTACCTCACGCACACATTCATACGTATACAAACGTCATTTTTTAATGTAGTAGTAGTAGGTAATTATTTTGCGAGGGTTGTATGGAGTGTCCGGGGTGTGCTTTCAGATTAAAGAGAAAGGTTCAGGATCATAGCAGGTAGCGTTCCATAGTTTCTGCCTATTAGTGCCTATCCCCAATTCCCCATGGGTAGTAGAAAAAGGTGTGAGTCTATGTGGCAAGGTTTGTTCCTAGTTATCAACTTGAAGAAATATACAACTATCGGTAAAGAAATAAATGTCGTACACTACGTATTCGTAACAAATCTTGCACGAAAAATTACAGTTTCCAAGTGGGTTACATCAATACCAATAAATACTAACTAAACACAAAACTAGAAAGTCTAGGCCACCGATATAATACTAATTTAGAAAACTAAACAAATACTCATTGTATTGCAAATACATTTAGCAATATTTCAAGACTCACTTTTATATTACCTATGTATATCCTAAACACTGACTCACCGCCAAAAATATATTCTTTACTTAGCCTGTTTAAAATATCATTTAAATGTATGCAAAAAAACTTGTATTTCATTCATAGATTTGAAATATTTGGTACTTATTGTGGTAATTTCTGATCTTGTCAATAACGAACTGTATGAATCAGACAGTCTTAAGAGAGACACCTATCTAAGTTTCTGCTGTTTACGCAAGTGTTTAACAGGTCACCTTCCGAAAAGGTAGAATTCAATATTTTAGGACACAAATGGCCCCAGATGGGACTGCTTAAAACTTAATGTATGAAAAAATTACATTACATCATTCGTAGTCATTTTGACTCCAATTTTGGTACCGGAAGATCTTGCGATTTCTCGCTTTAAGATTTTATGGCACGTCCTGTCATGCTATGTCACTGTGAAGGTTTTTGGGTTCAAAAGTCAGCATAAGCATATGCGCCTACTTGTAAGCAGACTTTCAAAGTCAAAGTGCATGTAGAAAACATCTAAACAAGTACACAAGCAGTTTGAATATTTAAACAAAATAATATAGAAACAGTTTAGTGACTAACTTTCACATTTTTAAGACCAGACAATCAATCAGACTAGACCCAGACATTTCACAGTTACCTGAAATTGAATAGCTTCTTTATAACAAAAAAAAAAGGTACCTAAGTGACTGAAAAATTTAAAAGCATTGTCCTATTTTTTTTTTCAGTTGGTAAAATTGGGTTTTCTTTTTTATTTTGTGGTTGCATTTTGTCTGGTGCATTGATCTTTGCTCTGAAAGGTGCATCATCGAAATGGTACCCAGACTATCTAATCTACCCAAATTATAATGCGAAAGTAATTCTGTATGTCTGTTACCTTTTCACACTGTAACGGTTGAACAGATTTCGATGAAATTTGGCACACAATAGACCATAACCTGGTTTAGGACATAGTATACTTTTTAACCCCATTACGCCCAATAGTACGTTCCCGTAGGATCAATTCCGACGTCCACGAGGTCGATAAAGAGTGCAAAAGCTACGTATACAATAAAACGAGCTTATTGTGTCCAATGTTTTATGGGCATCAGATCTGAAGAAAGCGAGGCAGTTAGTCTCTTTATGGGTTGATGGTCTGAAGAAAGCAATGCTGTTTGATTTAGAAACATCGGTTGCGGAAAACGGGAAGGTAATGTGGCACGCTTTCGAAGAAAGCTATGTTTAGTATTGGACTGCGTGTTAAGACGAGTCGATTATTGACTCTCACAGAAGCCATCCATACTATACTAATTTAATTTTAATAGTAATCAATACTAATAATAAAGCTGAAGAGTTTGTTTGTTTGTTTAACCGGTCAAGCAGCGCGCGTCGCCCATTGGCGACGAAACAATAGAAAATCAATTGTGTCTCATTAGCGGAGCTTGACAAATTAAACGCGTTAATCTCAGGAACTACCAGTCGGATTTAAAAGATTACTTTTGCATTTGATAGCCCAATTCTTGAGGAAGGACCCTTAGTAGCCAAGCAAAAAAAAAAAACAGTCAGAAAAAACGCTGAGCGAAAACAAAGTAATGGCGGGCAAGCGATGCGATGCGACGGGGCGGGTTGGGGGAACAAGAAATTTCACGCGGACGAAATCGCGGGCAGAAGCCAGTAATATTATAAATACGAAAGGAACTCTATCTGAACTGATTGAAATGGGCACACCGATAACCCATGATCTGAGTTATGACATAGGATACTTTTTATACCGACAGTAAGTTCTTGTGAAATAATTTCCGAACTTACGCGGGCGAAGTCGTAGGTATAAAATATTTTTGTTAATAGTGTATTGCAGTCAAAACACCCGTCAAAATAAAGGCTTATTCTTCAAACCACAGCGAGCGTCTAAAAACCATTAAGCAATGAATCAGTCAAACACTTCAGACGATTATTTTTGCCAAGAACATCATAAGAAACTCCAGTTCATCATTATAACATCAGTCAATTAACAGTTGGTAACACAATATGCGATTGTAGAAGTGTTTTTTGGGACGTTGCCATAAGGGTCAACGGACTATGTAATGATCCAATGTGGCGTACTTTGGAGCCAACATGTGGCCAATGATGGCCATTTCAACTGATGAGAGCAGTGTAAAGTTCTAAAGTTTTATTTATGACTGGTTTTAGGACAATATTTCCTATTTTAGATTATTGTAACAAAAAAATGTTTTTTTATAAGCTTTTATTATTATTTACGAGTAAAGAATCGTCCCAAATCACTTCTTCGGGGTGTTTCATACTGTAGTATGAAACCCTTACCATCATCTCTTTCGTTGAGGAGGTAATCCAACATTGGAACAAACCAGTTGGCGTATGGCGAGCGCATTGAAGACCGGCAGACAGTAATGGATTTCTAATGACGCTCTACTAACAGATTATAGACTTATAGACTTCATTTAAAATGTACAGGAGGTATGAGGTAATAACGGTAGTTTGATTATGCTGCAATCCATGAATTGCTGTGAAGATGGTGTGTAATGTAAATAGATAGGCGGAGAGGAGATAGGCTCTATTGGAAATTAACGTTTTATACTTTTTCCTACTAAACCTACCCAGTATCTACTTTAATCTGTCAAGCTCCGCTAATGAGACACAATTGATTTTCTATTGTTTGGTCACCGATCGGTGTCCCGCGGTCCTTAAGCGGTTAAACAAATACTGTTTGGCTCAACAACCATTCATCTATTGCAAGAAGGACCTGTAAACCTAGCACTTCACAGCTTCTTCAAACTTTGCGCGGTAGATTTAAGAGCAAGAGGTAGGTAAAGTGGTCAATGTGTTTTTAGGTCCTACTAAATATTTCCTGCTTTGCAAATACTTATTGGATCAACAGATATTTATAGTATTGCGAGTTGGACGTTGGGAAACTAACACATCACGTCATGGCCTCTTCAAACTTAGCGCGGTTGTGTTAAGTGCCCGTGGTAAATGTATTTTTATTAAACGACCTAAGAAACCTCAACCTAAGAACCCATAGGCATAGTGCTAAGGACCCATGAAGTGTCTTGAAGAACCCAACAAGGGCCGTCGGCAATACTTAGGTCTTCACGACTGGGAGTAAAACGATAATGTAAACATTATTTCGCATGCTAATCGAAGGTAAATAAGGACCCACGTTCCATAGTAAACTAGCGGCTGTAAAGTTGGCACGTTAATGATGGGCAAACATACCGAGTCAATATGAGTTCTCGCTTACCTGAACAAGGTAAAATAATTTTAACTTGGTAATCATTTGTACTTATAATGTAGAAACCATATTAGCCCATAGCTGAAGAGCAAAGGCCCCTTTTCATATAAAGTAGAAATGATCATTGATCGCAAACTTGATACTGCGTGGTAGAAAATTCTTTTAGAAGTCAATCTTTAAAAAAGTAATGTAAACTGGGCGCCCGTTAGGTCATAATACAGCACATACAGCTGTACAGCGCTCTTCAATAAATATAAATGTTGATTTTATTAGTTTCTAGTCGCCTTCATTAATTTCCCTTGACTGAATAGCGATATTGGACCCAAGACTTATTATTCTACGATTTGTCAGGCATACTGAAGTTTCTCCAGAGGTTTCGCCTAACATTCCTTATCTCTTCAAACCCTACATTTCTGCCACACCACTAAATGAATCACATAACCACTGACCATGAACTTTATCAATTAAATAACACCATATTCGGCATCGTGTAAAGCCTGCATAAAGCTGTGTACCGACAGGAAGGAGGTCTATTGAGGCATACGTGTGCGCATTGATGCGTGCATGATATGCATCACAATGCGCTCTTGCCGGGAGTGTACGTATGTCCATAGGGTACGGTTTTGGCGTTATTGAATGTAAAGGACGGTTTATAGCTTGTTTGAATAGTTGAAAAAACTATTATTTGATGAAGATATTAAATGACAACATGATTGAAGGATCTAGAACTTGAAAGCTGTACTTTGGGCTTCGCATTTTTAGCATGGCAATAATATGCTGGCTCTGATCAACTCAAGACATCGCTAAATTAGTCAAAAGAAGGGGCAAAGGCCGAATATACTAAATAATCACCGACGGCCGCCATGGCTCACGCACAATGGTCCACCTGAAGGACTAAGTGCGGAAACCAAACCCTCCAATATAGAACATAGGTCGAAGATACTGGCACAATCGTAAAAGAGTCTTTATCCATCGTTACATGCTGATCAAAGGGCGAAAAGGAATTTAGGTTATCTTTATAATTAATAAGGGGCATGTGTTAGTTTATAAAGCTAGTTTATTTATATTTCACACAGGTTTGTTGCCCCCAATAGGTAAATAAACATGGCTTGTGGTTATTTATGGAAAACGTCAAGTTTTCCCTATAGGTCCAGTGTCACGCGTCAGATTGTGAAAGTATGTATTTATTTTCATACAAATACTACACGCGCAAACAATTGCATGATTATTTTGTTGTTAAATAAAATACCAATATAATGTTAGAATTAGAAAGTACTGAGTAAATAGAGGCCATTGAAAAGGTCAGGAAACTCTTGCGTTTGGTCCTAAATCTGTGAAAATTCTAAATAATATTAGTCGATTAAAAATCTGCCCCAGAAGAAACATTATCGAAAATTGCTGGAAAGAAGAACAGTACCTATCCTTCTCCAACTATCTACAGAGTCCAGCTACTGAGGTTCCATACCGAAGCCGATTGAATAAGGAATTCGTTATTAAACACTCACTAGTCAAGTTCAGACAAACATTACCTACAAGCCCTACAACCACATATCAACAAATTACATAGCATTATACTTCTGAACCACGTACTCTATTATACTCCAACTATGCCTCACAAATGCATCCTGCACGAGCTATTGACAACGCACAGTTCCTCAGCTCTCCAAAGATTTGCAAGTTAATGCATATGGACAAATAGCTGACAAGTTTCAATGACCTCTAGTAACCCCTGTTGAGGAAACATGAGGTTTTAGCAAAAGAGGTGTATTGTATTAATTTGAAATATGAATAACTGTATGTAGAGATGTAGCAAATTCAGTTATATGGCATAAAGGGATGTGGTCACATACAAGATACAAGGCCTAAAATATTGAAGTTGGACTATCTACACGAAAATAATAACATGGGGCTTACTTTGATCAACCCTTTGTACGCCCGGAATGTGGATCCACGCGAGACGCAATGGCGTTTTAATTGTTTCTGTAATAACGGCATTCAACTGGTTCGAGGGCCTGACTATTCAACATGTCTTGGAGAAAAATGAAATTAGAGTTTTCATACCTATAGATAGGTTATAAGCCTCTAATCAAGAGTTCTTTTTTTCGTTTTGACACGGTACATCAGTTACTTAATCTGTTTGAAGATGACTAATATAAAATGCAAAAGCCATTCGATCTTTTTATACAAAAAAAAAAAATAATCTCTCATGAAAAAGATAGCCTCAATATTGATGCTGTCAAACAGAACAGGTTTAAATGCAACCAAATAAAATAACTTGTTGCTAAATGAGCGATAAGCATCTCGCTAAACAAGTCAGGATTATATCCATGAGGATATTACATCAAAATATTCGTGCAGAAATAGACTCCATTCATTCCTACCTCCATTTATAGTAGTACACTACACTGTGCCCATAGACTATGTAAATGGTCTCAACGCGTTGGCCCATATCTACACACTTTATCATGTATTGTACATACCATAGGCTGTACCCATTCAGTAATTGGAGCATTGGATCGAAGCGAACAAACTGCTGATGTTTACAAATTGATTGGGTTCCAATATGATATGCTATCAATGTCGATTGTCGGTGTCTCAGGCGATTGGAATACACCTTGTTTCAGCGCAAATAGGAATACTCGGAATTCGTTTTGTAAACTTCATTATTCCATGCAGTACAAAATTGGAAAGGGCTCAGATAATAAGCAGCAGTAAACACAAGTAACACAACCAATTAATTCATTTAGATTTACTGAACCTAAAAATGGAGTTATCAAACTTTGTGAAAATGCATTCTTGTGATGTCTACAGCATTGAGGATCACCAAGAGGGATATAAAAAACGTTATTCTAAGAATGAAAACACATTCGGGTCGCTGGCATTAAAACCATCGAACCAAACTAAGAGCTTTACCCTTTTCGTGCACAGACAGTAAAAAAACACCATAGTATATAAAGTTACAAAAACCACAAGCGGTAGTTCACTTGTTGAGCATGGCTGGATGCGCGAGCGCTCGTCTGTCATCCATCACACATCACTGGTTTCGATACCAAGGGTCGGGCACGCTACGTCATTGCCATTAACATCTAGTCCTGCTTGAACTAATTACCCGATAAAGGTGCCGTACCTTACTGTAGAAAATTATTGTAGTAAAACATGAGACAGTCTCTTCCGAAAACAAACTGTTAAAGGATTTGCGGCGTTAATACCTGGATGGCGTGGTCTATGGATTTAGCAAGGGACGGCAATTTTATAAACGACTCGGTTAATATTGTTATAAATCTAAGGCAATGGTCAGTAAGAAATGGAGGTCAGAAAACCGGTATAGCTTTTTCTAAAGCTGTATTCCCGGTGTAGTTCAATCACAAAAACTACTTCTTGTAAAAAACTGCAGTATCTACGTGGTTAATCAAGTCTGGTTGGTATAGAAACCGACTCCAAAGACTCGGGACAAGACTACGATGATGATGATATAACACATACTATGATTTACTCAGTTTCGGTCCGTTAGCTTTTATTCGAAGGGACGGGCGCTGGGCTGACATCTTGCCCTGCGTGATTTGACTAATTGAGCTATTACAGTGCCGTACCTTTGTAAAAGAAAGAAAGAAAGAAAAAACATGTCGGCAGCTGTAAATAATGGGTAATGTTGTGAAATAGTGGAAGGTATTGTCAACAATCGATTCTAGTTAGTGCAAAACCGACCATATTTCAATCTGCTCGACTTAGTGACTTCAATGACGAATAGAATTGGTATGATTAGGCCTCCTACATCAAATCTATCTATGGCTATAAAACCTACATCCAACTGGCCCTTCACATTTCGCTACTATACTATTGCTAATTGCTATTGAGGTCATTGTAGCTAGTTACTACCATACCGTACAATAGCTAGGTGCTTTCCTAGTTATTGTACTGAGTATTCAGGCATTTGTAGTACATTCCAAATCGCTTTGTATTCTCGCAACACAATCAATGGGCAGGTGAGTCACCGTCTCCCATTTGAAGCAGGAAAGAATGACTTGACTAAGAATGGGACTCCAAATCATAAACTAAAGATCTGTCTTCATTACAGAACTTGCGATAATATTGGTATTTGGTACTGAAACCAGTGCAAAACCGGTGTCTAGTCTCCGACGAACAGCATCCACCTGCTTAATTATCACAAACGGCGATCAGAAATCCGGTTGCCATGCACAGATTATAGCAAGACTCGCCACGATTTCTTGTGGCGGTTTTCAATGGCGTTCGCGGCTTCCGTAATAGAGTAGACTACTTTTGATGCGTTGATGAATGATGTCGACGAAATCATTTAGATTAGACGAGTGTTCTCGTCCCGTGCTCAAGGCCGTGCAAAAAAGTCTGGACGTTATACTATACGGTGATTTGTTTGTGTTAGCAGAGACAGAGGCCCGTGAAATTTTGTAGGTAGGCGCGTTGTTCATGAATGTGTTTTTCTTTCCATTGTTCATGTGGGAAATATGAGCAGTGCCGTTATTCTAGCTAGTACTTTAGACCGCTCGTGCTCGTCAGTAGCAGTACAAAGTTGGATTGTTGAATAAGGCCTCGGGAGGTTCATTGACTGAAAATGATAAAAAAGTACAGCAGGATTCAAAAAAAAAATCGCTTGCGCCGCATTTTCGGTCTACTTCAAAAAAAACAAGGAGGCTATAAACGTCAAGTACGTACGAATTCGAGGGCTGCCTTTTGTAACGTTATAAAACGTAAGTTGACTAGGCATTTCATTTTACTTAGTCCAGTTGTGGCCCAGTTTCAATGAGTTTTCATGCTGAAAGGACGTTATCTCAGTAGCCACAAACAAGGACCGTTTAGTTTATCTTAAATTCAATTAACTTCAAACCATCTCGACCACGTGGGAGACTAATTATACCGTGTCGTGCCTAGATAGTGTTCTATTTAGTCACGCAAGATTTATAACAATGTAGTACGGTGTACAAAGATAAACGTAGTAAATAGCTCGCGGCAATTTATTACGGAGATTATTCACTAAATGGGGTGTTACGATTTGATCTGGATTCTGGATGTAATGAATTCGAGTGCCGTGGTTGTAGTATCTTTTTACTTTTGTAATACCCCGTTCCTGTTGTAGTTTCTGGAAGGTCTTGGGGAGACCTTTGCAGGAAAAGAGTTCCTGGAAGGACCTCGGGGTGGCCTTTGCGGGAAAAGAGTTCCTGGAAGGACCTGGGGGTGGCCTTTGCAAGAAAACAAATCCTAGAAGGACGCCTTTGCCCAGCTGCGGGTCAGTATAGGCTAATAAAAAGGATTTTTCGCTAACGCAGTTACCTTGGTAGCACGAGTTTTACAAGAGGTTCTCATGTGTCAAGTTATTTTTTTCTGGCCTCTGAAAAGGTCGTTGAAAGTATGATGTTTCACATAAAATATTGTGTTTCTTTACAATCATGTTTTAAGACTGTGACCAAGACACAACGCCATCTCTAAAGTTGAACTGTTTTTCATTCATTAAATATTTAGGTAACTTCTACAAAAATATCTCGAAAGATACCATTGCTTTTTTAACTGCACATGGCTGCAGTATTTGTTTGTTTATAAAACAAGTAAAAACAACGATAACAAGTTGTAGACAGACATTGCCCAGTAATCTTGAAGTATCCAGACATGCTTGGGGGACCGCATGCGCGGTTTTTTTGCCCACTTGTCGAGCGAGGTGTCTCGACGACACACAATTGAAGCAGATTATTATACCCTTTTGTTTTTTTTTAACGATTTAGGTACCTACTTTCTTTATGCCAGCTCGCAATATGTGATGTTGTTTCTCCCATGTATTTCGTAAAGGGCTAATAATCATAGTTTTATTACTCTGTTCTGCGTGACCATTGGAGATTGGGTGAGGTAACTGGTGTTCAAAAATATTTTATATTTTTTGTGGGTAATAAGAATTGTTGAAGTAAATGAACTGTGGTAGGAAGTGTTTTTTTGATAGCCTTGACTTTATAATGTATTTAATTTGCAAGTATAAACTATGTTGCTATGGTCATACAAACCATAATATGGTTGTATTGAAGAAGTTTCATCAACAAAATGTCCCTTGATAATTTTATTAATTTCCTTATCTACACTGATAAGCAAGTTCATTCACTCCACAAAAATAATTCAAACAACTTGGAGGATATTCCTTATCACAGACAAGTGAATCTGAAAATCCTTGACTAAAGCACTAAGTAATTGAAATCATATTACAAAAATAGAATAGCCACACAAATGAAAGAAGCAAAGACAAAAAAAAAACTTTTTTGTTTGTGCCAGTAATAAAACCACAATTATAATCCATTGAATAAATCCTTCACGCCAGCAAACTGATCATAAACGCAATATTATCTTCACTGAGGAGTATAAACACGGGGCACTGATAGATAAAAAGGTTAGGGACAGGTGCGGCCGAGATAAGTAGAATTATCTGATTTGCCACGGTCACAGCACTCATAAAATTACTGACATCTCTGTGTAAGAAATTATGAATAAAATTTTAATTTTGATACTTTCACAGAACTAAAGGATAAAGATGAATAGCATAACAAATCAAAATGGCTCATTATTAATTAATTAATTGAATAAATAATGGACCAATGGACATCAACCAGTTCGGAAGGTGAATTTATTTTATTTACAATTTCCTGTAATTCAAATATAATTTACTTAATTGAATATTTTGTAATCACACTAATATCATAAAGGCGAAAGTTTGTGAGTGTGTGTGTGTTTATATGTTTGTTACTTCTTCACACTCAAACGGCTGGACCAATTTTGATGAAATTTGATATAGAGATAGCTTGAGTCCCGGAAAAGGACATAGGATAGTTTTTATCCTGATATTCCCACGGGATCGAGACTTATGCGGGTAAAACCGCGGGGTGCAGCTAGTGAATAAATAAACTAGCCAAGTTTGTTAATCAATTAATGGGAATGCTATACAAGGAAAATAGTAGGTCAGTGGGTCGTCTTAGTATAGTAAGTATACTTATTTTAAGCATAGATTACTGGAACATAAATTGTGTTGAAGCAAACTTTGTAAGTAAATAAACAGGTACATTGTTTTGATAAAATTAATCAAAACATTAGCATATTATTTTTATTTTGTTAGATAAAGCACCGACATTTGATAGCTTAATTTTTTCCCGTCGTATTTTTAGTATGCTAGAGTTTTTCTAGCCAAAATGTCAAGGTAAATGTGGAATGCACTGCATTCATTTGAGAAAAGTTTGTTGTGCTAAAAATAAAAGTATACCACATTGTTTAGCATAGCAACCACGCCAAAAACTCGGCGAAATTAGTTCTAAGACTTCCAGCAAATAGTCACAATACAGATAAACTTTATGTACAAGTAATTATAGGTTCAAAGAAGATCTAAAAAAGTGAGAACTAAAGAGGTAGAATTTCATTCATTTCTTGTACGTTTTATACAGGAATACGGTGCTGAAATAGTGTAATACGAGTAAAACGCTGCCACATTGTTTTATATTACTACGGAGCGTAATTAGAAAGACACCGACGCAAAGATCCTTTGGGCGTGCGCTATCCATAACCTAAATAATAAACACAGGCATCTATAAACCATAAAAGGTGAATAAAGGAGTATTTGAGCTACTTTCCGGCAAATTTTGATAACATTTCCGAGTGTAATATTCCAGTTGGACAAATAAAAAAAACAATAATTGAAATGATGGCGGGCGGCACAATGGCGCGCTCACGGTTTGATAGCAATACACGCAAGAAAACAAGGAAAATACTCACGTTTGATTACAATAATCCACACTCACTGAAAAAAACACTGGACAAACCAAATATCACCGAATTTGGCGTGTAACGATCAAACAAAACGTATTATTTTCGAGAAAGCGTCGTTGAAACACATCGTTTTTCCGGATTCAGAATGATTATTAGTGTTGCCAAGTGTTGTCAACAAACCAATATAAAGTTAGTAATTTAGTATACTCTTTGAAACCAACCTAACAAAAGCAAATTCTGTTTCAGTCAGATTTTTTTTATTTCAATAATTGTTGTAATGACAAAAGCATTGTTGCATGAAAAATACAGTTCAACTGTAAAATGAGACATAGATTTATAATATTTTTTCTTTGGCAAGATAAAAAGTGTTCCTAGTATCGTTGACTTCCCTTATTTGTGGGAAGATTAGGCATGTGGCAGCGATAGAAAAAACCTCTACCTTGACTTTAGAAATTATCACATTCAACTTATTTCAAACAAATAGCAAAGAAAAACTTAAAGAAAACAAATAAGTCTTATCTATTGAATTTTAGTATCCGGCCTTGGGAAGGTTAAGTTTTTTTTTGACCATTCATACAGAATAAGGAGTTACTTTATCGACTTATACGAAAAAGTTTGAGAATTCAGAGAATGTAAGATGCAAGAGGATGCGAAGCGAGCTCAATTTTTTTTTTTGCACGTCACCAGAAGGCCAATTCTCGTAATTTAAAACGTTCAAAATCTAGTCGCAGTCTCATCTCGGCGACAAACAAAAGTCAAAAACTTGTTAAAATATAGGGAAATCAGAGGTATTTTTGACTGAGATCAGACTGTGAACGTTCTTAAAATTACGAGAATTATCCCTCTGGTCTATATTGGGTTGTTTAACTCAACAAGATAGAGATAAACCATTTAAAATGAACGCTCCTCCACTGCTTGTTGCATACACATTTCAAATGTTTGTATAGAAATTTTAGTGGAGGAGCGTGCAGTTTTATAATGTTTTATCTCTACCTTTTACTAACTGATTGCTGAGTCCTTGGTAGGGAAGCGATTAAAAAGTACTCTGCAGCCATCAGAGTCAGAGGTACCGTAAAGCGGTGCCCCATCACGGCGCATTCGGCGCTCTATCACTCCTGCGGGGTAATTGCATAACACACTAACAGTAGGAATGGCTATCATTTTGACAGTTCAACAACATTCATTGCGTTATTTACGTTGTTGAGCAGACAAATTTATTGAACATAATTATGAAGCAATGGATGATTCAGATTCTGATTGATAGTGTGTTACGCAATTAGGGTGCTGTACTGGCTGACATGTTCTATTTATGGCTATGTCAATAATAAGGATCACTATAATTAGATACTTGGCATACTTGCTGTAAAAAAATTACCCCCACAGGCTTTAAAAAATTGATGCCTTAAAAAAAATAAAATAAAAAGAATCAGTAATGTTTTATAAATATAATCCATCAAGAAAAAGTAGGTACCTATTCGGGGCTGTTCGGGGAAATTCAATTCTTACGTGGTAACACTACTGAACTGTCAATCGAATGTCAAAATAAAATAACCAAAAATACCATGTGCGTTGCGGCGACACACGGTATTTGATCTATAAATAATTATATCAAGTGATTGTTGTGCCATGGATTACGTGCTAGGCAGCGTGGCAGCCTTAATTACCGGCAACGTGACACCAAGCAGACCTAAGCTCATAAAGAGAGCCTTAACTCCTACAAAACATCAGCCTTCACCCAACGTTACTCCAAAGAGTGAATTTGTTGAAGATAGATCCATATTTCTTTCACCAAGTATGCAGAAAAAGAAGGCTATAGTCAAGAAGTCGCCGAAGAGAATATTTCAGAACCCAGAACTTGAGAATGAAGAAAATGGTGAGAGCAATTTAAGTCTCTCAAGTCCGAAGGCAGATAAAGTGAAGAAACATTTAAAAGATGAATTAGAAGCTGACAGCGTGGCTAATAAAAGTACGTCTAGTCAGAAATCACCTAAAAACAAAGGTACTAACAAAAGAGAATCAACATCAACACAAGAAAGTAATAAAAGTGTTACAGAACAAGATGATAATGAAAATACTCCTAAAAAGAAGAAACAGAAACAGAACATAGAATCAGATAATACAGAAAATTTAAGTACACAACCTATAGGCAATGTTAGTATTGAAAATACTTCATCTGCAGCTAAAAGTCCTAAAAAGAAGAAGCAGCGGCGCAAATCAGTAGGTGCCATAGATAGTGTGAAAGAAACTGATACCAGTGACAAATCAAATGCTCCTACTCCTAAAAAAAGTCCTAAGAAACAGGATAATAAAACAAATATTTCAGAAGCAGCAGTAAAAAGCAATGAGGTCACAGAAACAAATAATACTAACACACCTAAAAAGAAAAATAAGAGACGAAAGAAGAAACCAAAAGCACAAGTAGGACCACAAACTATTGAAAATAAAGAATCAGATGGAACAGACAAAGAGAATATACAAAAACAGAATCAAGTAGCAACAAAGAAGAAAAATAAAAAACGAAAGAAATCAAAAGGACCACAGAATAAATCAGAAATTATGGACATAGATGAAGAAAAACCTGACAACGATGCAAAATCAGATAGTGAAGAAGAAGAAGAAAGCACTGAAATTAAAAGCACAGTCAACCCTAACGCTATTACAGATAAAGAATCAGATTCAGAACATGAATCGGACGATGAAATAGAATCAGAGAATGAGGAAATAAATAAAAAAGTTTTAGAAGCAGAAAAGCCAGAATCTTCAGATGAAGAAGATGAGGATACAGAGAAAGTGGAGAAAAAAGAAGGGGAAAAAAAAGAAGGGGGGAAGAAAGAAGATGGTGAGGAGAGAATAACTGAGGAAGAGATCAAGAGGACTCTGTTTGTGGGCAATGTGCCCTTTAGCGTTAAGTGTAAGAAGGAATTGAAGAAGATTTTCGGTCAACATGGACAGATAGAAACCATCAGGTAATTTTAAGACCATTATGTCTTTCTGTTTAACTAAACACTCCTTTTTTCTGAAGTATATTCAGTAACAAACAAAGCTGTATAAATCCGAACAAAACATTAATCAGACATACCTTCATACAGAAAGAGTACATAATACTAATTATTATTTCAGCCCATGCAATAATGGATTTCTTAAATCACACATATATTGTATACTATTTTATAGTCTGTGTGACCTAAACCCGCACTTAAGCTTTTCTGTGTAAAAATGGACTGCATAAGACGCGAAAAGCGTGACATAATTACGGGTTTATGTCGCACAAACTATAAAATAGTATACAGGGTGTCTCAGGAAGTATGGATCAAATCGAATAGGGGCGTGGCCCGTGGGCAAGGTCATTTCCAAACTTTTTAACCCTGAGAATGTCAGTGAATTATTTTACGGTTCAAAAGTTATGACCGGTTTTTATTTGTTTTTTCAATCACTTCTCTTAATGCTCAAAGAAAATAATCATAAAAAAATACTATCAGGGCTATCTAAAAAAAATAAATTGATAGCCCTGATAGTTTTCGCGAATTCGATTTTTCTTCTCTTTTTTTTGTATTTTTTTAGTTTTTTTTTTTTATTGTTTTTTTATAAAACGTTTGGAAATGACCTTGCCCATTTCCCTATTCGATTTGATCCATACTTCCAGGGACATTCTGTATAATATTATTCAAAACTATAAGTCCTAGACACATAAAATTCATTAAAAGACATTGAATTCCCTTAGTTTATAATATCTTAACCAAATTTTCAGACCAAACCTTATTTCTCTGTAACCTTATAATTCATGCTGTTTTCTCAGGATCCGTACAGTACCGATAAAGGATGGCCGCTACACTCCCAAGCTAGCCGTCATCAAGAATGAGCTGCATCCTGAGAGGACCACAGTCAATGTGTACATTAAGTATGCTGATGAGGACTCTGTGGAAAAGGTCAGATATATTTTCCTACTGTTTTGGATTTATAAACTCCTCAAATGTTATTTTCACCTCATTTTATAGAAGTTTCTACTGAGTATGCAATTTTATAAGTAACTCTACCTAATCTCCTTTTGACTAATCAGTGATCTTAGTTTTCTATTGTTGCAATTGCACTTTCAATTTTGCCACTATAATAACTGCTGCAATAAGCACTTTTGTACATTTGACAATAACCATCTTATTACAAAGCAAGTCCTAACTTTAGACCTAGCCTAAACCTTCAAGCTAGTTACTGTATTTTGAACATTTTTCTCTTTTTTTTTCTTTTTTTTTTAAGTTTTTAATGCAAAATCTTTTTCGGATTATATTTCGAAATTTAAAAATGGCTTGATGGTTTAAACCTGGATCTAAAGATCAACCTTGTTATGTAATAAGGGCATAAGAATTTGAAGTTGTCTCTTATGTGTTTGGAGCACACCAGGTAGAATGCTTATTTTGTTGAGTCCTAGATACAACCTCTAGATCTAAAAATCAGTGTGCCTCATAACGATCTGTGGATTTTCGAACTGTTTGTATACCCATACTTATCAAATCTTAATAAAAAAATAAAAATTATTTCTTCCTCCAGGCCTTAGTTGAAAACAACACAGTCCTCAATGAGAATCACCTCCGTGTCTCTCGCAGCAGCAGCACAGGAGCTGAACACGACCCCAAGTGCTCCATTTTCATTGGAAATATGCCATTTGCTATGGAGGATGAGGCATTACGGGCCAAGTTTGAAAAATGTGGAGAGATTCATTCTGTCAGGATTATTAGGGATAAAAAGACTAACGCTGGGAAAGGTGAGTTCTATCATATCACAAGCCGTGCGCCCGATCTCCTATCGATTAATGAAGTACCATACAAACTGTCATCCCCTATTTAACCCCCTTAAGTTGTGAATTTCCAAAAATCCTTCCTTAGTCCTCTCTTTCAGTATAAAGGAACGTTTGTGCAAAAAACATCATTTCTAACTCTTTTTCTACATTCTTATCACTTTCTTTTATATCACGAATAATATTTATTTCAGGCATAGAAAAGAAGGTTTAGTGAAAAATACTTCAAATATTATTCTTATTAAAACAACATTCGTCTTCATTGAATGAATGCTGCCCTTTTTCTTTGTTATTTGTGTTTTTAGATTATAATACAATGCTATTTTCTTTTCAGGATTCGGCTATGTAAACTTCGAGTCAAAAGACGGCGTAGAACTAGCTCTAGCTTTAACAGAAGAAGATCTTACAGTCAAGAACAGAATACTCCGTGTAAAACGATGCACGCAAACAACGACCAAGAAGAAACCAGTTAAAAACAATAATAACGTGAAACACAGCGGATACAAAGGCGGCAATCACCAGCCTAATCAGGAAACAGGTGGCTTCAATAACCAACCTTACCAACAAAGAGGAGGGGAGGGGGGTTTCAGAGGTGGCAGCCAACAAAGAGGGGGTTTCCGAGGTGGCAGCCAACAAAGAGGAGGTTTCCGAGGTGGCAGCCAACAAAGAGGGGGTTTCAGAGGTGACAACCAACAAAGTGGGGGTTTTAGAGGTGGTAATAACGAAGGTAACCAGCAAGGAGGTGGCTTCAGAGGTGGTAGTAATCAGCAAAGAGGTGGCTTTAGAGGTGGAAGTAACCAAGGCTACCAGCAAAGAAGCGGGCCACCTAGCCGAAATAACCAGGGCAATAGGCAAAGAGCGTTTGGAGCCGGCAATAACCAGCAAAGAGGCGGATTTAATAATAAGTTTGATAGCCAGAGGAATCTACCGCAGAAAGATGAGCAGGGGCGCGAGGGAGCTCACAGGAGGGTTATGAACAAGAGGAAGAATCAGGTAGGAAAATGTTTCTAGAAATACGTATAAGACATTACGCATTAAAGACTCTTAAAAAATGTCCTAAAACGTCCTATGCTTGTTAGAAAAATTACGTTATAAAGTATTCAGTCTCATTGAACACCTGGCCAACATTCGACCAAAATTCCTAAATCTAGTTTAAGGGATCCTCGGAATCTAACAGTACTTCTTTCCCATAATTAATGTCTTGGTAATTTGTAAAACTTAACGTTTTGACCGTTAAGTTTTACGACTTAAAATGACGACCAATGATGACGACTTAAAATGGCAGAAGCCAGCTGCAGCAGAGTAATTCTTTTTATTTTGTTTTTTTAAGGTTTAATAACTTAAAATGAGTACTGACAATAAAATTAACTTTTGTTTTCAGGACGGTGCGGGCGGTGATGCACCTCCAAACAAAAAACCGAAAGATATGGACCAACCTAAAGAAAAGAAAACCAGGAAGGAATTTGTTGGTATGACTGCTGAAAAGAAAAAGGTTAGTAACTCTTCAAAACTCTAGTGTTCATTTCTTTATAACGTAGACTGAACGATTGGCTGCAGAATTCATCTATGTGAAGTAAGGATCACAAGATGTTGTTGGCCTCTTCATGATTTCTCCAAGGCTTTTGAATAATTTAAGCTGATCATTGTTGTGTCAATATTGAACTTAAAAGTTTGTAGTCGTGCTTTGGAGCTTTAACTATCTTATATGTCAGGAGAGACAGCAGAAATAAAAGCATAGGCGTTGTAACATCGATATTTGGCTTAGTAAATGTTGGCATCCCACAGGGCACTATTCCGAGTCCTCTCCAATTGAAGACCTTATTATATCTTTCGTAAGTATTCGTGTATTAATATTGAAAAACTTTTACTCTACAGAAACACAAGTTTGACAAAGGACTGAAGAAAAAGAAGGCCCTGAGCGAGATTTTAACGAAATAGTATGATTATGGTGATAATGCTTCCAACTGTATGTAACTTATTGTTTTAATATTATGTTAATTAAAATGGCGAATATTTTAAGTAATAAGTATTTGATTTCATTTTGCCCTTATTATTATTATACCTAATCAATTTTAGATATTATGTAGTATTTAGGGCTTCCAATCCCAATTCCAGTTTTTTGTCATTTTTCAATAACGGTATTGAAATATCCAATACCGGGATTCCGGTATTGGTGATTTTGTTTTATTTTAGTAGAAACTACAGTAACACAATTTCGTTCTACTGCATATTATATTTCTAACCAATTTTTGAAGTGAAAACTTCTTTAGGCGCGTTGGGCATTTTTTGAGATGGGAAAATACCATTGAATTCGCGCCACTGTTACCGTAACCGACACCGCTTCGGATGTATTCGGCTATCCTCGAGATGTACTCGGTTTTCATGTATATCCGATATGTCAGTGAGTGATGGCAAAGTATTCTGTTTGCGTATTTTTTTTCACTTCTGCCGGCACTCCCGGAGTGCTACTGTATTTTTTATCTGAGTAAGTTTTAAAAGCTGCGTATGTCATTGTAGAAATTTATTATTGTTTATTAAAAATATATATATATTTTATGGTGATTGTATAGAGATTTATTTTTTAGAAACAAAGATTATTATAGTTTTCTCATACTGATGTGTCAGGTTAATAACAAAGAGAGACTTTTTGTTTTAAAGAGATTTTGTTTAAAACTTAGTTATTATAATAAAATTCATTTACATTCAATACAAAAAAATAACATAAATTATCAATTTGTCTTCTTAATTTTTTAATATGATATGTATTACATTCAAATTAATTAATTACTTATTAATACCGGTACTGAAAAAATTGAGGATTTGAAACCCCTAGTAGTAGTAGGTGCGTACTGTTGACAGTAATTAGTTATAACGCTCATGGATTTAGCCTCTGTCGTTATGCAATTTGATAAGTTTCTTAAGATATCGATGGCAAAAAGTCCAAATATGCTTGGTCCATAATTTAGCTACGTGAACTCCGTTCATTGAAGCAATCATAAATACTACCTTGTATTGAACGACCCAGTATGAAGTTGGTCTTTTGGGATATTATACAGAGTGTTACGGAAAGGGTATATCAATACAAACGGGTTGAAGAGTGTATCTGGTCTAGAATCTCTGTACAAACTTTGAGCTCAAAAGCAGTAACTTTGAAAATGCTTAATATTTTTTTATTTCGATAGTTTATTAAATTGAAATCATAACAAACGTGTCACCGCACTACGAGGGTCATTATCCATTATCTGTAGTGTGTCTGTGCGCCTAGTACACGCACATCACGCCGCCGCGCGCCAGTGCAGCGCCGTGATGTCGAAATAAAAAAATATTAAGCATTTTCAAAGTTAATGCTTTTGAGCTGAAATTTTGTACAGAGATTCTAGACCAGATACACTCTTCAACCCGTTTGTATTGATATACCCTTTCCATAACACCCTGTATAAAAAACCGTCTCTAGGGCAGCTAATACCTAGCTAATAGGACTGTCGAGTTGGGTTTATACAGCCCATCATTTTGCTTAATATTGCAGTAATAAATAAAAATACATACGTTATTTGGTACAGTATTTATTGTATAGTTGTCATTACAAAAATGTCAATGTTAGCAAAAATAATCACAGTCTGACACTTCTAAGATACAATAATTAATTCTACACTCAATCGATACATTCGCTGCACCATCTATCGACCGATTTACACAACTATTCGATGTTCCATTTGCTAAGCGACATCTCTAGACCGAAAATTATAAAAAAGAGAATATTTTATACAAACGCCACATATAACTTAATATCTAGACTTCTATCTACCAATTCTAGACTCCGTAACATACCTAACTTAACTGTACATCACTACAATCTATAAAATGATGTGACCATTGATTATTATAGATTTTGAATACCAAAAAGTTTGTGTGTTGCCGTTTAAAAAACAAGATGGCGCTGCCGTTTACTCAATCATTATTATGTTTCGAATAACTCTGTCATGTCTTTTATTATATTCACACAGTTTTTTTTTAACAGAGTCGAAGCAAAAATAATAATCATAAAGTATTTAAAGTTCAAACCAGTTTATATTATTTGATCCAAAAAAGGTTTTTTGAAAAAAAGTTCCTTATACACCATTATTGTTTATGGCACCATCTTATTCTATGGTAACTCATGTATCAGGTATTTTCAACATTGCATGTCAAAATCTTACATATAATGTCCCTTACCAATGATAGCTAGGAAAACCTGTGTTTATTTCGAGATGAGACAGATTTCACTTCAGGGAAACGGAGATTTTAGGGCAATATTTATTTAGCATGTTGACAATACCACAGTATGTCTTCATTTTTTAAACATGACAACACTGCTTAATTGTTTTAAATTATTGGTAATCCAATATAGAAATGCCCAGTGCCCAGTGGTATCAGCCGCGACTTACAAGTTGTAGGTCGTAGGTTCGAACCCCGACAGGCGCTTTACTTTGTGTAAATTATTTCATCACCACTGCTCTCAAAACGGTGAAGGAAAACATCGTGAGGAAACCGGCATGTCCTAGAACCAAAAATTCGAAGACATGTGACATCCACCAACCCGCACTGGGCCCGCGTGGTGGATTACGGCCCACTCCCTCTCACAGAGAGGAGGCCTGTGTCCCAGCAGTGGGAACGTTATAGGCTGATTATGTATGTATGTGTTATGTAATATAGAATCAGGTTTTAAATAGCATTTAATGTACTAAAATCAGAAATAGAGAGAACTCCCGAAATAAACACAAGAAAACACATTTTAACCCTAAAAAGCGTTGGACCAATCATTATTGCTAACATTCCCGTTAACCCTAGAAGTATATCTTGACACTAACGCATAAATATAAGCTACTATTTACATTCCGACTAACAGTCAATTAGCTATAAGAACTAGGTCATTAAAAACAGTTTTGTTCGTATTTTTGAGCAAAATATAATTGTATGAGGATGTTAGCGTAAAAGGAGTTTAACACACATTTTTTCTTTTACAATTTAAAATCACTTTTGGCTTAAAATTTCAATACTTTTTTTTTCATAAATTAATCGCAGATTATTTTCTTCCTTTCTTTCGAAATTGTAAATTGATTTTTCTTGAAAAATATGAGATAAGCCACTTTTATACTAAGATCCTCAAATACGCAAAAAAGTGACCATGTTTGCCATACTAAATCACATTTAGAAATCAAATCATAGAAAACTTTTTCTTGTACATATTCAGAAAGAAAGCCGTACACTTTCGATATTTGGTGGTAACAGGCATAAGCGTGATTTAGGCATTCTGGAAACACCCAGATTTTTTTCTACATCTCCAGCCTAAATTTTTTTTTGTATTTTTATTATTTTTTCTCCATTTTTCTTTAAGTTTCGACAGTGTACAACCAACTTTGACTCGTCTACCTTCACCTTTATAATGAAGAAATAGGTACTGACTAAATAAGAGGCGTGGTCCATGAATTTCTAATTATTTTCTATCGCAAGCTACAACGTACATAAATAATTAACAAATATAGTTACATCAGATTTTTTGTTTGCTATAATTGATATGTCTGTCAATAATGTGATGCAAAATAAAATTAATGTTACAATTTATACAATTCAACTAATTACAATTCAATTCACTGATAGCTCACGATAGTCAAAATACCCCATTTTAAATGCTATTATTACGTAACAGATACATTTAGAAACCCCTAATGGACGGACTTTCAAAGTCGATAATCGACTTCCAAATGACGGACCAATGCCTGAAGCAACTGCAATGGCATCCTAATTTCTTTTGAACTTCAAAATGGTTAATGTGACGACTAAAAATAGAGCGATCCATGCTAGAGTTGAGACGAAGCCCATGTAGACTTCTGGGTCTGTGAATGGCCATCCTCGTGTGAGGATGGACCGTAGCGAGTTGGTGGCTAGGGTCAGGGGAAGGCATAGAGAGACGTATCTTAGGACCCAGGGCATGCCCTCGATGGGCCAGATGACTCCACTGAGCAGAAGTGTCGGGTAGAAGGATCCGAGTGCAAGCTGGATAGCGTTTCGTTCGAGCTCGCAAGCCGCGGAGATTACGAAGCCGAAACACATGCCGCATAGACCTGAAAACACGAAATATTTTTATTATTATATATTTGGTACAGCTTTAATACTAAATTAAGTTCATCCGTTCGCTCTGTCTTCTCACAGAACCGCAAAACATTCTAACATTGTCGTCTTCCATTCACCAGCAAATAAGTCCCATCCACCGGGGTAATTGCGTAACACACTATCAGGTGCAATGGCTTTTATTTTGACAGTTCAACAACATTCATTGCGTTATTTACGGTGTTGAGCAGGAACTTATGAAGCAATGGATTAACAATATCCTTCAAAATGATTCAGATTGCTTCAAAATCGTACACTAGACGCGTCTTTATTTTTTGCTTCTTTTATTGCTATTTTAATACATAAATAAAAAATAATGTGGTCATATCCAAGGCTACTGCTAAGTCGCTTCAAGGTAGGTTTCCTAAGTAAACACAGATATCCAAACAACAAACCATTTATAACTAACATAAAAATAAGGAAGTTTCTGCGTTGGTAAAGTTTATACTCATTTCCAAGTGACTAACATTTTATAGTTTGAATAAACTTAAACATGATCTTGAACATAACGTTATGCAAATAATAATGAGGTTGAATAAACTATACTTCTAAGAACGCATTCGAGATGTTCTTAAAACCTTGAGAATCGATTACTTATAACGCTGTTTGTGGTTACACTAAACGAAGTTAGGCACATCAAGGAATGTCTGATTATAAATATGACCTTTTTTTAAGCCACTACGTGTTTTTTTTCATTTGTAAAATGTCCCATGACTAAGTTTAATGACTGCAAAAACAACATATTTCTAAGATATTAACGTTATTCTATGACAAATTGTGCGTCATAAAGTATGACAATTATATCTTGTATTTAATGACAACAAAAAGTGAAGACCGGTCATTATAAGAATTATGTGCATTATGCTAGTAGATATTAAAACTTACATTGTATATAAAAACGTAGTGTCATTTAACGAGACTTGCGACCACTTATGTTTGCAATTATGTAAAGCCACCAGCACATTAGTGTCGTGTGATACACCAATCTTAGACTATAAAATGATTTTCTATGTAGTCTACAACACCAATTATACAAATGTGTTCAGGACTATGTCAAATCCAGGTCAGTTGAAAACCAGCATCAGGCACTAGTTATCTGGCATTTTTGCTGAACTGGGCCTTTTTAGCGCAGCGTGAGGCACCATTTCCTGCTAATTTCTTACATCGGACTTTTCACTTTTTATTTGTTTTTTTCTGATGTATATATCTGACCTATATTATATTATGAGCCTTTTAACTGTGCTAAATAAATGTATTTTATTTCTTTCATTCTTTCTTTCTAAATCACAACGAGTTTTGATTGGCTAAGACTGCGTCCGAAGGCGTCACGACACATCACAACACAACACAGACATGTGAATCTGATTATCTGGCTTGAGTAGGTAATACTATAAGTAGGTATAATCTCCTGTTTTGAGTATTTTATAGTGTAGTTTTTCTCACGAGGTGAAAAGTTCAATGGCATTACCTAAGTGTGTTTTAAACATCAGTGACTAATCAAAATTGCACAAAAGGTTAAATTTTTTTTTTCATTAGGTAATTGATTTGTTAGTTGCATCATAAAACTGTCGATACTATGTTTTTTGTTATTTATAGCATCGGTTATATAACGTCAGATTTGAATTGAATTTACATAGTATTGTGAAAAACACAAGGCAACTTCGCAGTACATAAAAAAATTACCTTGAGTGGACTTACTCAAGGTATTTTTTTTATTTGATGGTATTGGACCGCCTCGTTGTTCGGAAGCGCTACTGCTAAGCATGAGGGTCCTGGGTTCGATTTCGAGGTCTGGCAAACTGTTAATGTGTTTTTCTATCAGCATTTCTCGGTAACAGCCCCGAGTCTGGATTTTTATCCGGTTAATGGCAATTGGTTCGCCCCCTATTACATGGGACTTAACCATAACTGGTGAAATGTGGGTCTATACATCTCTGCCAAACCTTTCGGGGATTATAGGCGTGATGTTATGTAGTCTTTCGTTTGACCACTATCTCATCGAAGTTAAGTAAGCGACTATTGTAACTAGCTCAGAAATAACCTACTCACTTGTACAGTCAACAGCAAAAGTAGGTGATGAAAATCAGAAATTCAATACTAATGAACGGAGTTCGCGTAAGAACTGTGTGGCGTCGAAGTGATTCAAAAGTATGTGATTGTAAATTATACCAAACATTTACTACTAGTACAGCTGCCATATATTCGTGATCAGTTTTAACTACAAAAGTTATAAACTCAATTCATCATCTACTTTTGCTGTTGACTGTACTCACACACAAAACATAAACAAAAAGCGACTCTACTCACCCTGCAACAAAGTCAGCATGATAACAAACACGATATTTCCATTATTCTTGACTCCAAACACGGAGATCATGAATATCAGGACCAGGGCCGTCTGCCCGCACATGACCACGAACTGGGTGACGACGTGCGAGAACAGGATCTCTCCCGGGGATACTCCAGCCACCCAGGACCTGTCCAGCAGACCTTCCATCCGTTCTACGATCAGCGCTGATGATGTGAGGGCAACGGCTAAGAAGAATACGATCCTGGAAGAGATAATGGTGATGTTTAAGAATCTGTTTTACAGTGTCACTAGCTTCTGCCCGCGATTTCGTCCGCGTGAAGTTTCTTGGTCCCCAGACCCACCTCGTCGTATTGCATCGCTTGTCCGTGCGTACTTCGTTTTCGCTTAGCGTTCTTTGCTCGGCTCCTAAGGGTCGTAGCGTGATGTTAAATAGCCTATAGCCTTTCTCAAGGATTGGGCTATCGAATGCAAAGAATTTTTCAAATCCAACTGGCTGTTCCAGAGATTAACTCGTACAAAAAAAACTCTTTAGCTTTATTATTAGTATAGAAGATGATAGGCACTATTTACTAGTCGATCTAATTGTATGCCAGATAAATAACTAGAAGTAGTGAAACGGTTATACGTTTCACAATCCCTGGATAGGTTCTGGGTCTGGCTAAGTACTAGATAGACTTTTAACAAAACATATCCAGCCAAGTTATTCGGAACGTATCCTCATGTTGCTGAAAGTAAATAGGCATAAGTTTCACAATGTTCAGATAAACACTATTTGTCAGATAAATTCAATAAATTTGGTTCTAAATTATCTGCTAGATAAGCTAACTGAAACCTATCTGAAGGTAGTGGAACAGAAAGCGTACAAAAAAAATGTAAATCACTTACGTCAAAATTACTCCAGGAGCCACGAAGTCAGTGAAGGAGGGGTTCTTGTTGCCGTAGATGGGGTCCATGAAGTCGATGGGGATGTCACCCAGCTTCGGGTTGTATTTACACGTCTGTAGCAAGTCCTGGAAATAACATTATAATGTGTCAAATTATGAAAACGTATGGTAACTGAAGTTTTGCAGGCTGAAAGTCATTACGTCTTTAGCCCAGCAGATGAGATGAACTTACCAGTAAAATTTTTATTTTTTACTTAGCTTACACTGTCCCACTATTGAACAAAGGCCTCCCCTAAATCCTTCCAGATATCCAATGTAGAAGGCTAAACTTTGTCATTTAGCATCTTACAAAATCACTCTGTATAGGTAGGTAGGTACTTTAGCAGCTAGTATACGGGGTGAACTTTTGATATGAGACTTACAGACGAAAATCGACACTAGTAAATAAAGATAAGTCAATACTAGTAATAGAGAGAACTGGTCAACATAACCATTGGTTCGATTTTGGAGTCAAGTAACCAGGAATCGAACCAGCATAGCTATTCACAAACACTCGATACACTTCCGTATCGTATCGAACATTAATCATTGTTATCGTAGAGTCTTCTAAACGCTGTTCACAAATACAAAACCCGAAAATTTTGTCAGTTTAAATCAAATAGACGCCCGCTATTCTTCCAACAGCTATTTGCTGTTGAGGGCAAGCCAAATCAGGTTATCGAAATGTCAGGTTTTCGATACGATAGCCTGTCGTATGGTTGTGAATCAGGGCTCAATCTTTTTTCCAAAAAGAGTCCACTCTTTCTTGAGAAGAATGTCGCAACAAATTGGTCGGAAAAGGAGCGAAGTATTTTACTATTTCGTTGTTTGAAGACACTGACACCATAGGTAATGCTTAAGTAAATTCGCGTTGTTGGATTTCCAACGCTCGGCTCAGCACCGAAGGTACACAAGAGCATAAAAGGCATCAGATTAAAGAGATATTTACCTTAGCAAAGTCCCTGTACGAGAACTGTATATCTCTGTTCAACATGAGACCGATCTGCTGGTTGGACATGTCGAGCCAGACTTGCACCTCCGAGGATGTGATGGTTTCATTGTCAGCAGTATCCGCTGTGGACAAACGTGGTTATACTTAGTTTGAGAAGCTGTTTATAAGGGAAGTTTCTTGCCTCCGACTCTTTAACGTTTTAACCGTTTAAAATTTCC
Organism: Amphipoea lucens; assembly: GCA_947508005.1. NCBI lineage: Eukaryota > Metazoa > Arthropoda > Insecta > Lepidoptera > Noctuidae > Amphipoea > Amphipoea lucens. The sequence goes on along the minus strand of OX382377.1, from coordinate 18,286,331 downwards.
GTGCCCCTACCGCTCGTGTCGTATTTCTGCGACAGAGGATATGCATGATTTTTTCGTTCTATTTACTGCGAAGTACAACTAAAACCATTATTAAATAGATAAAAAAACTTTTTGACTATTTTTTAATCGATACAACGATTTCTCCTCCTTATTTATTGTAGGTATTATTTTATCTTGATTTTATCGATTTGTAGCCGCGCGCTAGGGGCACGGCAATTGATATTTAGCCAAGCGCTTAAAAGGTTAACAATTCAAAAGTGCCTGTAAATGGTCTAATTGAAATAAATGCTTTGAGTTTATGATAATCTGGCTAGCCTTCTCGATCGGCTTTTAGTCCATGTAACCTACCACTGTTTGTTCCTAAAGTATAAACTAAGTTAAACAAACCCTGTTTTAGTTAAATTGTTATACCTACATTATCTCACTAGAGGAAATTGGCAACACATTCATCTGTATTTAGAAGGTTTCAGCTTTATATTTTACCACTTTTCCCAACAATTATCACACTAATATTATAAAGGCGAAAATTTGTGGGTGTGTGTGTTTATATGTTTGTTACTTCTTCACGCTCAAACGGCTGGACCAATTTTGATAAAATTTTATATGGAGGTAGCTGACACCCTGGATTAACATATAGGCTACTTTTTATTCCGATATTTCCACGGGATCGACATTTACGCGGGTGAAACCGCGGGGCGCAGCTAGTTGTTTAAATAAATTTACTAAATTGTAGTTCGACAACAATATTGAGGTTATAATAGATATTAACCTCAGTTGCCAAATGAAAAACATCTTTTAGGTGATTTAAAAATTAGAATTTCGGGTTTATACATGCCTACAAATAATCAAATAAAAGTACATACTCAATTTGTAAGGGCAAAAGATCATTTTCAGATCATTGTTTCTGAGTCATTATTAGTTCACATTTTCTTCAAATACTTTTGAAACAGACAATAGTATTGTTCTTTTGACTTACTCCCCCTATTAATTATCACTTCAAAACTTACCCAAAGCCAGTCTCGCAACGAGCGAGTCGGTATAATTCTCGTTGAAGTACAGCGCGCCCCAGGCCTGCCCATCTTCCACCGCTTTCAAGGCAGATGACAGGTCCGCGTAGTACTCCTTTACAGTGTGGTTGTTGAGGTTGTCCAGGTATCGACACGAGAGGTTCTTCATCGAGCAGGACGCGTTGTAGGGACAGTAGCCGTCAACTATGTGGACATCGTCGTTTACTATGGCCTGGGGAGATAAGGGTCGGTGTAAATCTAATGTTTATAAATAAGGAATGTGGACGGATTCAGCGAGCGCATTTGTGGCATTTCAACCACGCAATAGTCCAATTGATGCATGGATCAACTAACGACCAAAAAGCAGTTTGCACCAAGTGACAACTGAATTCCAGGGCAAGCACTAGGAAACGTAGATAGGATTCTAAATATTATAACCCCTTTGTATAATAGGTTGTTTTTTCAATGAAACAGCATTATGAACATTATTACGGAGACCTCTACCGCTGTCTTTTGTACCTGACAGTAGTCTTTCCAATCTTACTTCGGTGTGTGTGAGAGAGATGGAGCTGTGCAGGACATTGATTCCTGCTGCTTTTTAACAGCATCCCTTTTTCGCACAGGAACAGTGATGCTTTTGGCACATACAGTGTCTAGATTGTCACTTGTTTTCTCATTTAACTCTCAACTGACTCCAGTTAGTTTCTTAATTCTTCGACACCATCCCCATCTAAGTTATAAAGTTTACTCACCAGCCTCAACCCACTAGGGTCCCTCCCGATGGCCAGACAGAACAGGATGACCTGCATGACGGGCAGCACGAAGATGAACAGCATCACACCGATGTTACGCCACATCCGAAGGAAGTTCTTCTGGATGAGAGCCTTTATCTTGCCGCGAGATGTGAACTGGAAGGGAGAGAGAATTGATGTAGAATTTTAATGGATATAATTAAATATTTGTATGGCACAGAATACAGATAGGTCTAGTTTTTCCGGGTCTGGATGTAGGTATGTGGAGATCTATGTTTGTAAATGCAAAGGAAAAGAATTTGGAAATCATACTAGACAATAAAGTAGAGAATTTGACCGAGATTTTTACGCGACAAAGTAGAGAACATGTCCCGAGATATGTAGGTATTTTAAAATTCGCCATTGCAGGGTGTGCGTGGTTGATTACGGCCCAACCCCCTCCCCCCCTCTTAAAGAGAGGAGGCCTGTGTCCCAGCAGTGGGAACATTATAGGCTGATTATGCTATGAGGCGCTGTAAATTAACTGCCTTGTTCTTGGACATCTTGTAATAAGCCGGATGTATTTCGATGGGATTTCGCAGTTGTTCTAATAATGGTGGATGACAAGAAATACTTACGTTCAGACAATCTCCGCAGTCTTCACAATCAGGGGTCACGTCAGTCACCTTGCCAGGAATCTGAAACATGCCAGAATATTTATTAGTTTAGGTTTATATTGAAATCTGTAGGCAATCTGAAATAATCCTGGGTAAAGGTTAAGTAACACTTATTGGCTACATATGCCCGGCCAAATACATTTATTATTTTCTGAACGAACCTGATCAAAAAATTTGATGATTCATAGATAGCCATTTTTATCAAAATCAAAGGGGTTAGGCCCTTTATACACACGCGTTTTTCTTGCCGTGAAAAACTACGGTTTATTTGCCGTGTGTAAGCACGGTCGTCAGTATTATGGAAGCTTGTTGACGCACGCACGTACGTTTTTACACGTTTTTGCACGATTTTTCCGTACAAAAACCGTGCCGTGTACACTGCACAAAGAGTCTAAGGGGGCTAACCCTCTTAGATCCTTTGTCCTTTGTGTAAAATCCTTTTACTTCCCCCGTACGAGTTGCTAACAACTCGGAAGTAAAAGGATTTTTGGCAGAAAAATTCACAGGAGTAGGTACTCCTCAAAACCTAAAACACAATACTTACATCTCCATTCGAGCCGGCCCCATGGTCTACTATCAGCACCTCCTTACTCTGGTGGAACACCAGTCCCACGACCTGAGCATCCTCGGCCGCGTAGGGGGCCTCCTCTCGCTTTGACATCTTGTTGAGCCCCAGGCCTCCGCCTGTTACGTTGAGCTCCACAACTTGGTTCGCTTGGCCTGGAAGAGAAGGCACGTTTTGTTGGGTAGGTTGCTCCACTGAAAGGAAAAGGGAGGTTTTAGATTTCTGAGAAGAAAGAAACCTAAAGAATAGACTAAGATTATATGGAGGAAGGAGACAAAGTAAATATATAGTGTTAAATAGAGAGAGAAATAGATAGTGGTAAAGACTTTAGGGCAAATTGGACATGGTAGGTGATTGAGAACCAGCTGTCACTTAGAATAGGCCAGCGAATGTGTGGAATCAATGGCGTAAAGTTGATTAAAATACAGTCGAATTCTCAAAAAGTCGCCTTCAAGTTTCGTACTGTCACAGTTACTAGGTAGCGGCAGAAAATATAACGTAAATTTTTTTTGAGAATTCGGAGGAATGGTTGTCAAATATCAATGCACTGACTCCAACGAAATCGTAATTAGGAAATAATTATGCTAACATTTTGACAGTCACCAAAATGCATAAAAACGAGACACGGTCATCTTAACACACATTAATATATGTAGGTAATGTCATGGAAATTAGCTTTTTACGTGTTCGCTCATCTATACTAATATTATAAAGAGGGTTTGTAAGTTTGTATGTAGGGGGTAATCTCTGGAACTCCCAGTCGGATTTGAAAAATTCTTCTTGCATTTGATTTTCTGGGCACGCTCGATCCATCATAGACCTCATCTATCGCTTTCCATCAGGCGTGATCGGGGTCAAGAGTGCGCCCATTTAGCAATAAAAAAAAAAAAAAAAAAAAAGATAGCCCAATTCTTGAGGAAGGCTATAGGCTATTTAACGTCACGCTATGACCCTTAGGAGCCGAGCAAAAGCGCTATGGGGAAACGAAGTGATATAGCAGGAGACGCGGGCAAGTGATGCAATACGACGAGATGGGTCGAGGGAATAAGAAATTTCACGCGAACGAAGTCGCGGGCAGAAGCTAGTGTTTGATATTCCGGCATCCGGTAGGTATACACAATCGTGTGATGTCTCTCATGTCTCGACAGAACTGAGCATCTTATTATTATCATCGTTTTTTTTCTATGTGAAGAAATTAATGTTCCGTAGTCACGTGCAATGAGGTAGAAAATAAACGGAATGCTTTCTTTGTGGCTCCGAGGGAGAGAGTGCTACACGAGAATGGACATGCTTTATGCATTTGCAGTTAATTATGGTCTCTGTTTGCTTGGTCAGCTGTAGATTAGAACTAGGTTTCCTGCAAGGAGACGGTCTACGTTCTATGTTCAGGGTTAATAAAAAAAAAATCGGATAATTAATTTTTCGTAAGGTAGGACGCCCTCAGGCTAGTTGGAGCGGCGATCTTCGCAAGGTAGCTGGTATGCAGCTAGATGAGAGTTGCCCAGATTCGAACAGAATGGCGTGCAATTGGAGAGGCCTATGTCCAACAGTGGACTGCTGTAGGTTGATGATGATGATGTGTTTAATTTCAGAATAAAGATGAGATTCGGGGGTTACTAAGGGTGATTTTTGAAATGCACATTGCCATATTAGCATTATGCTCGCCCCCATATAACATGGGACCAGGGATGTTACGGAGTTTCGGTTCCGATTCCGAAAAGTCGGAACTTCCGATTAACTTTACACCTCCGATTCCGATTTCGGTTCCGATAATTTTGAATCGGAGTTATACCGAAGTTCGAAACGCAGCGTTACACGTGTAGCGGTATCTACAATGCCACATGCGAACAACGCGTCATACTGACGTCACGCAAATCCTGCATCTCGCAAGAAGAGTTTACCGCGCAACTAGCATAGATACAACAGCCCGACATTAATCATCGGGGTTGCCCGCCAGACACAATACCCGTCTGGTCGGAGGAGCCTCCCTTTTCTACAGAGTATGAGTGAACTTTACACCCTGTTCCTCATATTTATCTATAGGTACACGTGGCTAGAGCGCCTACAAACAACAAGCTAACTCTCGTCTAGTTAGCTCGGAGATTTAGACGAAAACAAAACATCACTCTTGTATATCGATTTTATTCAATTTCGAGCGACCATTGTTGTTTACATCTTTGGCAAATTTAGCGCGGCCGGACCTTAGGTATCTTCTTATAACGTTTTTGTTAATTTTATTAAAATAAGTAAGTATTTTCTCCAACGTCTCAATTATCGACAATGCAATAAGAAAAACTCAGATGATTGGAGTCCATTAAACAATGGCGCGACAACCTTGACTGAACAATTTTCTACTAGTAGTCATCAATAGGTACCTAGGTATACCTTCAACGCAACTTAGTCATTATAAGTTAATTGATTTGTCTTCGAGATGTGAGCCATTCTCAGGCTAGGATAAAACAAGGGCCGAGGCTATTTTGGCTCAAGGGTTAGTAACCAACTTCAAAGTAGAAAGAGGTTCTGTGTTCCTTTGTCTGCCTGTAAGTCACAGTCAGTGCAATATTAGGAGTGTGATACATCACAATTATCTTCTTTATACCCGACTGCGCAGCATCAAAGACAGGGTTCGTAAATTCAACTTCAAAAAACAATATAACTTACTAAATACTTAACTAATATTAAAATTTATCATAATAAACACCCAGTGTTCTTCCTCCTCTCTCCTACTATCTATGCTGTGCCCGACAGGGTCCATAATTGTGACTAATATAATAATAATAAAATATAATGTATACTCAGGTCTTTTTTTTTTTTTTTTTTTTTTTTTATTTGAAATGGGCTTGCTCTTGACTCTAGCCTAGGTCAAAGGTGACAGAGACAAAGTCGACGATGGTCTACAGTCCCTTGAAGCTGTGAAAAAATAAAACAAAAAAATAGTCATCATCTCGATAGTCACCCCCTTTCTAACCATATCATCTTTCACACAGTCCACTTACTCATTGTTTCTTTGGTCTTCCCCTACTCGTATAGCCATTGACATTCTGTTTCATGTTTGATAAGATTAACTTATCCAACATTTTAGCTACTACTCAAGTAAACATCACCACATGCATATAAAACGATTATTTTACATTGTAACATACGCCATCAATAACACTAATGTGCCTACTTAATAAGGTAAAACTAATGGTCGCTACTCTATTAGTCAGTGACATCTCTATTCATTGTTGAATAGTGAGGTGACTAAGTACCACGTTGAAATTATCGACAAGTCATCTTTGTTGTAAAAACATTCGTTATTTATGGGTTTTGAAGAGGGCTTCGTATGTCGGTATTCTAGGACTACTTTGGTCTGTTTTCTTATGAATATGGACTTTATAAATATGTTTTGGTACAACCTTTTTTTTATGGACGGGAAATTATCAAATGACCCCTCCCGCTCTGGGTGGAGCGGAAGGGAGTGTCAGACTCTTACTGACTAAAACCCATCCGTGTCCTTCCTTAGCCCTTTATGTTCCGGGGTAGCGGTAACCCTTTCGGACAATCCCGCACCTCCGGCAGGCTTCGGCTCTAACAGGCCCCTTCCTTTATGATTACAGCCTGGTTTAAACTTTATAACAGCTCTCAAGTTACTCGCTGTGCGGTACCTCAGCCCTCAATCCCGCTGACACGTGGATTTGTTACTGCGCAGCGACTCGCGTCATGTTCCGAGACGCCATAAAGTTTGAATCGGACTGTACAGTCACCAAAGGAGATAAGTAACCAGGTTCGTCGGATATAGCTAAAGTTGAATAAAAAAACGATGGATGTTTTCGAATAAAATTTAATTTAATTTAATTAATAGAAAACAAACAGTTCATTTATCAAATTAAATTTCATTCGAAAACATCAATCGGTTTCTTCAATCAGCAATCAACTCAGCCTATCGCAGTCCACTGCTAGACATAGGCCTCTCCCAGACTGCGCCACAGCACCCTGTCCTCCACCGGTTTCTTACTAAACTTCAACTATATCCGACGACCCTGGTTACTTGTCTCCTTTGGTGACCGTACATTGATCTAAGTACTTATTGTTAACGGCTGTGGTTGTCCAGCATGTGATCCTGAGTTCAGTTCTCGCTTCGGTCTATCTATTTTTTTTTTACTATGTGTGATGAGGTCTTTTACCGGTAACAAACTGAAATAGTAGATTTTCTTTCTATTCCAGACACTCGTATCTAATTAGTCGTCAGCGTTATTACTTACTAGACAATTCTCTGCGTGGTCAACAATTCGCTTGAGTTTACAAACAGCATTTTATTTTGTTAACTGTCAAACTTTTCAAACTTCTTGATTTTGTGGAATCTTTGGCCATGTCTGCCCTGAATTAAACCTTTCAAAAAATGCCTAGCTGTGTTAAGCAGCGCGTGTTAACCAAGTAAGGTACTTGATTTCGTCACCCTCATAAATTATTCCATCAACCTTGACAACAGACCTTTGACCCACTGTCTCAGCAGTCAAGAGATGAGTAAGTAAAACTACAGTTTATGACGAAAATAATCTTCGGAACAATAGTGAGCTATTTACGACAGGACCTTGCATTGTGCATCTGTTTCGTAAGGCCGTGCTGGCACGCAAGACGTCAACGTTCGACTAGAGATGGGCAGGTTGAGGCTGAATATTCGGCTTAGATTTTCGGTATGTTGAGATTAAATTTGAAATTGTTGGGAGATAAATAAAATGCAGGGTAGTGCAGTGAGGATCGTTTGTTAAAGTGAGTTCTTTAGGCGCTCAGTGAGACTTCTTTAGCCGCAATGTGCAATCTTTCTGAACAGTGATTATTAAAGACCGGATTATATGCAACATAAAAAGCTTGAAATATGCATGCAAATATGCATGAAAAATGCTTGAAATATGCACGAAAACTGACAGAATATGCAACATTAAATGACAATTTTTTTTTTGTTTTGTAAATATTATTCCTTTAGGTTTATTGTTATTTGAAACTTTTTAGTGCACGAAATATTTTTCTCGCAAACTCGACAATACAAAACAGTTCCGTCGTAAGTAAATGTTTCAGGAAAGTCACTTATCCACGAAGACACACTTTTTTTTTCGGGAGGCATTGTACAATTTGACACAAAAACTTTAACTGCAGATCAATGAGCACGCGCGTCAACAATGAAAGCAATAACATGCATAATAGGTGGGAGGAAGGAGTAGTGCGGTAGGCGAGCGCGACGATCATTTGTCTCTTTCATTTTATTATCGTACCAAAACAAAAGACGCGCGGCTGCTGAGTGCGCTGCGCTCGAAAAATACTGTCAATTATAGCGATAATATGCATCATCACTAGATCTTAGGAAAAATATGCTATTAGAGCTGAAAATGGCTTAAATATGCAAATGCATATGCAAATATGCAAATGCATATTATCCGGTCTCTAGTGATTATAAACACACACTCTCTTTTTTATATCATTTACGTGACAAAAATGAAGCAATGTTCTTTTGACATAAGAGAAGATTTGCTTGTGAAAAATAACGCAAATCGAATAAAATAATAAGTTCAAGCGAGAGCAATCTCTATCAAATTCTTAATTGAAAAATAATATTAGATATTAATATCTACATATAATTACCTACCGCATGTCTTGCGCTGAATATTCGGCTAAAACAAAAGTGCCGAATACCGAATATTTGGCTCATCTCTATTCATAGCATTAACTTGTATTCCGAAGAAGTCATTTTGCAACAATTGCAATATTATAATAAGTACTAGAATTTACATAAATTACAATATTCTAAGTACCTACTGTTGTGCGACTTTCTTAACTTTGATTTATCGTTAGATAAAATGTTGACCAATAAATTATTTTAAGATGAAACATGAACTCTATAACAGAACTCACGATTCAATCTATGACCTTCATTTAGTAGTAGCACAGTCTTATAAATAGAAAATGCTTAAGTGCATAATTAATATGGCTTATGGTTATGGCTTACACAAGACAGTCCCCAAAACGCCCGCCCTTCATCATATTCTACTGCTTTAGCTGGGAGGAAGAAGCACAACAGACTCCCCAGCAGCACAGCTGTCTGTTCAGTTAGAAGAACTTGATCACGGTTAAGTAGAAAACATCTCGAAACACAAACTGCACAAAAGATTCTACCTGAATAAAAAAAACCGGTCAAGTGCGAGTCAGAATCGCGCACCCGAGGGTTCCGTACAAATTTGTAGCTATGTAACTATAAATTTACGGTTTTCGGATGTTTTCCTTTACTTGTGCTACATGCCATTGCTTCTTGCCAAATTTCATGTTTCTCGGTCAACGGGAAGTACCTACCCTATGTAAGTATAAATTTTGATTACCTTATGCTGGGGCCAGACTATCGCGATAACGCGAAGATTTGCGCGATAAGTTGATGCTCATTGGCTGGACCTACGATGTCAGCCAATAAGAAACAACTTATCGCGATTTTCCCGTATAGTGTGGTGGATTAGAGTGTCGAAATACCTATACGTTTTTTGCGGCATAAACGGCCGTTTTTTTTACGTTAACTTAGAAGTTTGATTTTTGCACAACTTCAAGAGACTGTAGACCTGAGTATATGATTTTAATTTCAACTCGATACCTCCACGCGTTCTTGAGATAAAGGGTCTTGACAGACAGACGGACAACAAAGTGATCCTATAAGGGTTCCGTTTTTTTACTTTTGAGGTACGGAACTCTAAAAACAGTTCAAGCTGTGACTATTAGGTAACATTTCGAACAGTGAAATCCAAATTATGCCTACAACATAAGCAGGTGATTTGAACACGCATTAATATTTTACGAGCAATTAATAATATACCTACTTCGCAATGAAACAGATTTTACTTAAATTGGTCAACGGCTGGTTGTGGAGCGCCTCGCAATAGTTGTCGTGTGAAGACTGAATTAAAGGCAGGTAGGCTTGATAAAGGCGAGATTTTCGCAGATTAATCTAGCATTGACTTCAATAGAATTATTCCCTAGGTAGTCAACATTGTTGAGTGGCTCGTTGCGAAATAATCGCAGCCGCATTGGTCGATCTTCAAAATTAAGCAACGCTTGCAGCGGTCGGTCCTTTGATGGGTGACCTTCCATTACATACCGAGAACCCTCCATGCCTCGCGCTAAGCCGTTGGTCCCGGCTGTAATTTGTAGATCTTTGCCAGTCGTTACGGGACGTCAGAAGCCCGAAAGTCTAACAACCAGTCTTAGCAAAGGGGTATCGTGTTACCCAGTAGCTATGTTGTGGATTTCAGATTGGCAGTCGCTTTATGAAAAACGCTGATATAATATACAGATGCATTCGGTTAGGATGGAAGCCGACCCTGAGCAGTCAGCCGTGCCATACCATGCTCACTGGCTATTTACCACTGCATGACTAATCTCATAGGTATAGAGAAAAGAGAGAAGAGAGTCACATACATAATCAGCCTATAATGTTCCCACTGCTGGTACACAGGCCTCCTCTCGGTGAGAGGGAGTGGGCCACCTCTCGGTGAGAGGGAGTGGGCCACCTCTCGGTGAGAGGGAGTGGGCCACCTCTCGGTGAGAGGGAGTGGGCCTCCTCTCGATGAGTGGGAGTGGGCGGTGAGTGGGAGAGTCACATCCCTAATTGGAATACTAAGCATTGTAATATTTGCGATAAATCATTATGAAATGAAACGCGATAATAACACACGTGCGAGAATGGTACCGTCGTACACATGAATATACTGTTCTATAACAATTTAAGTAGGTACCCGATAAATTTAATGGTCTAATACGTAATCAGTACCTACGGCGTATGTAATATTGTGCGTAGGTCGATGATTATAACATCCGTCTAGCCTTTACTCAACAATGTTTTTCTTTCTATGTTAATCGAGCAGTGCTGGCCCAGAGGTAACGACCCTGACCAATGAGATGTAGCATGTAGGTCGTGGGTTCGAACCCAAGCAGGCGCTCTACTTTATGTAAATAATTTCATCACCACTGCTCTCAAAACGGTGAAGGAAACCGGCATGTCCTAGAACCCAAAAATTCAAAGACATGTGACATCTACCAACCCGCACTAGGCCTGCGTGGTGGGTTACGCCCCACTTTCTCTCACCGAGAGGAGGCCTGTGTCCCAGCAGCGGGAACATTATAGGCTGATTATGCTATATAGGTATTAATCGATTTTCAGCCTGATCAGATGATGCGGAATATCTGCATGTTGCCTGTAAGAGTGACTGCCATCTTGCCTCTGTAGAGGAGATACCAGACTGACCATTTTCTAAGATTTGAAAGAAAAATGAAAGATTTTTTTTTATACCATCTGTTTTCAGTCATTTAGCCAGCAAATATCAGCAAAGATTTGAATGAATCGAACTCTTTGGCTGTTCTTGAGGAAGTTGTGAAAGATATCAACATAAACTGTGTTTTGGCAAGCAACCAATCACAATTATTGTTCGATTTGTAATCAACTAGGGTCACAAATCGGACAATTGTGATTGGTTGACAAATTACCATCAAAAGATGCTGGTTAGGCAAGCAAGGCTAGGCGAAACGGACCGAGATTTTTACAATGAAGTTCTTTATGGCAGCTTGCGGTAGGAGCAAGATGGCAGAAAATGTCACGTCACAAAAAAGCGTTATGCCCGAAAAAGTTTTAACAAGTTAAAAACTATACTAGATGGCTCAGTTTTAAAAACCAAAAACTTTTGACACTTGAAACTTGAGACCATGTTAGCTTCGTTCCAATCGGGTGACCCACCACACCTCCCGACTTTTTTTTTATTAGTTAGCACGATCTGTCCCACTCCTGGGCAAGACCCTGCCCTCAATCTTTCCACTTCTCCCGATGTTGTGCCTCTCGCCACTCATAATTACCGAAAACTTACTAAAATCTTTCTAAAGAGTCATACAATTATGGCCAACTAAGATCAAATGCCAAATGGCCAGTGTTACGAGTATAATAAGGTGACGCGACGTCCCCATTGCCACAATGTAAATATTGACATAGTAGTCGTGTGAATATTTCTATGCTGTCACTATCTATGATAGTTTCAGTCGATCTGTTTATATTTAGAGTTCATTCAGTTGTGACATCTAACTCGTGTTTATTTGGAGTGGATGTTTGGGTTTTATTTTAATAACTAGCTTCGGCCCGCGACTTCGTCCGCGCGAAATTTTTTGTTCCCCCGACCCACCCCGTCGCATCGCATCGCTTGCCTGCGCTATTACTTCGTTTTCGCTTAGCGAAAACTTCTGACTTTTTTGCTTTTTGCTCAACTCCTAAGTATCCTAGCGTGATGTTTAATAGCCTATAGCCTTCCTCAACTCAAGAATTGTGCTAAGATTAAAAAGATTTTTATGAATCCGGCCGATACTTCCAGAGATTAGAGCTTTCAAACAAACTCTTCTTGGTATTATATTTTAAAACTATGATATCTCCATAAGATATTCATTGAAATCAAATAATGTCAAGGGCAATTTTGTTCAAAATTAAATACTTGTGCTTAAAAGTATTTCTGTCTCTACAAAGCTCAGTAAAGTGACAGAGAAAGCATGAGACTTAATGACAACTTAAAACTGAGTTGCTTTTGAGAATTCGACCGTTACATTTAAATAATAGAAACAGTTTTGTAGGGAAGGTAGTTTGAATTCTTACCTTGCTTCCTGGACAGTTTGAGGAAGACATCTTCGAGTGATATGCAGCTGTACATCTGCAGCAGTGCTTGTGGTGACTCTTCAGCCAACAGGCGGCCGCTTCGCATCAGACCGATCTGGAAGAAGAGGCGCATCATCAGAATAGGGCAGGATATTTTTACAAGTTACTTTTCATAATTGGTAACGTAAAAGAGAGAGCAGTGGACGCCCAGTCGTAACGGTCCCGACTTATGAGTAGTACTTCGTGGGTTCGAATCCAAGCAGGCGCTTTACTTTGTGTACCTAATTTATTTCATCACCACTTCTCAAAAACGGCGAAGGAGAACATCGTGAGGAAACCGGCATGTCCTAGATCCAAAAATTCGAAGACATGTGACATCTATCAACCCGCACTGCGCCCAAGTGGGGGAATCCGGTCCATTCCCTCTTACAGAAAGGAGACCTGTGTCCCAGCAGTGGGAACGTTATAGGCTGATTATGCATATAGAAGACTAGCTGCGCCCCGCGGTTTTCGAGCGGAAGTTTCGATCCCGTGGGAATATCGGGATAAAAACTATCCTATGTCCTTTCCCGGGACTCAAACCGGGACCAAATTTCATCTAAATCGGTTCAGTGGTTTAGGCGTGAAAAGGTAAAATACATACAGACAGACAGACAGATAGACAGAGTTACTTTCGAATTATTTTTATGTTCCACTTTGCTGTAGGCGATTAGCAGTTAAATTTGGCTACTGTCATATACTGTATTATAGAAGGATTTTCACAAAATGTTGTTCTTCACTAATTATAGTGACCTGCGCGAAAATTCTATAACACATTAACAATTCTTGCATAATACACGTAAAACAATAATTGATCAAAACGGATTTTTATTATTATTCACGTTGTTAAGCAGACGAATTTTCCACACCTATGAAGCAATTTCCTTTAAAATCTTTCAGATTGTGGAAAAAACTGTGCTACGCAATTAGGGTGTTGTAGTAGTTTAACGAATCGCTATGAACACCATTTTGATAACAATCGGCAGACAGATTTTGTTGTGACAGCAATATTCTTCCACCATTTTGTTCATAATTACTAGGTAATGCATTTTTTGTTAAATTCAAGTTTTTCAGAATACTAGATACATAATCACTTATTATTCACATCATTAGCATAATTATAATGACTGGTCCAGTCTCGCCGTAACAAATCAGATAATGATCAAATGATGTCAAATATTTCTCATAGTTTTTGCCAATAACGCCGAAAATGGGAAAAAAGTTTACGTGAAGTTTTTGTCACTGCCTTCATTAGTGGCTTGTGGTTGTGGTAAATAAGTTGGTACTTTGAAGTTGTCGTGTTGTTACGGTAAACTAACGAACAATAGAGTTTCACAAAAGTGATATTCGGAGCTTTTACATTTTAGGTTCGGTTTGATTTTAGAAACTTGTTTTTTTTTTACTGAATTTACATAAAGATATTATTTTCTTTTTATTTTTACCCGACTGCTCCAGAAGGAGGGTAATGTTTTGTAATATAATTATATTATGAATGTGTATTTTAAATGTTACATGTATTTGAGTGCCTATTCTTTTTAAATTATGACATCTTAAAAAAAATCTAAGTACCTACACATAAACAATATACCTGCCATCTAATCTCTTCAGCACCCTCGGTTGGCTGGTAGAGAATGCCTAAGGCATTAAGTCCGCTTTTGTGCTTTTTATGATGCAAAGTGCAAAACGTATACCTAATAAATATTAGATATGTCAGCAGATTTAAATTATCAAAGTAATAATAAATCTCTTGTTTGTCAACTTTTGTTTTTATGAAGCCTGTGTAGCAGAAACAGGAATCTGGCTGACATTAATTTGGAAATGGGTTTAAGAATAATCGGAATGTCGAAATAGAGCGTGGATAAAAATAAATTTGTTTCGAAAGATGATCAAGTTACTTTAAAGCTCTGTTATACTAAAAACAGCTAAATGAAACGGTTCCGAAGGATAAGAAGAGACGGGTCCAAAACTTGGTACACATATAAAAAATTTAAAAAAGCTATTTAAATTATATTTTTTTTGCTACACGCCATTTCTTGAAGAAGTCAAATCTCACATTTATTTATTAATAATCATGTTTAACAAGAACAGATTGGACGGTGACCCCCAAACTAGGCATTTGTCTGTATCTTGGGGGTCGGCAAGTAGCCGTAAAACGTTGTGACAGCTATTTATGACTGTTTCTCCGCTGTTGTAAAACAGCCTTATCAAGTCAAAATTATGCGTACAATATGCTAATGACTCGAAGTCTGACGAGGAAGCTGTTGGACCTCGATTAGTCAGTTTTTTGACACAAAAACACGTATCTTCAAGGAAACATCATTCCGGAATCATTAGTGGAGGTAATATGGTTGAGAAATATTTTTGTATATAAAATATTATTTTGTTTCACAGAAAAATAGACTGAAACTTTTTCTAGAAATCTCACCGTGAAAACTTATGTGAAGTGAGCTGTCATTACACCTTTTTTTTATGGATGGGAAATCATCAAATGACCCCTCCCGCTCTGGGTGGAGCGGAAGGGAGTGTCAGACTCTTACTGACTAAAACCCATCCGTGTTCCTTCCTTAGCCCTTATGTACTTATGTTCCGGGGTAGCGGTAACCCTTTCGGACAATCCCGCACCCCCGGCAGGCTTCGGCCCTGGCAGGCCCCTTCCTTTTTTGCTGACATCTCTTTGAGGCGCGCGTGGAACACGTACGCCTGATGCTAGGGATTGACACTATATTGTCAGTTCACTTCAAACTCACTTCAATAAGTTTTCAGAATTAGATTTTTACAGAATATACCGGCTGATGGTTCCAAAATCTCAGTAGAATGATGGCAAATTCGTAGATATTCTTCTAGATAGAAAATCGTAGTCTACCGCTACCGATTTACACATGTGATACAAAGGTCATAGACATCTAAACTAATATTACAAAACGATTTGATTTTTTGTATGTCTGTTTGTTACCCTTTCACACTAAAACGGCTAAACGGATTTGGATGAAATTTGGCACATGGGTAGACCATGACCTGGATTGGGACATAGAATACTTTTTATCCCGATATACCCACGATCGGATCGAGAATTAGAAATAAAGATTAAAACCATAGGTCGCTGGTTCATATTCGGCTCGAAGGACCATAATGTTGGGCATTACACCCCAACACTCGATTTTTAAATAAGAAAGATACCATGGTGGTACTTAGTACTTCTTTGTTCATTTTTTTTAATAACTGCTGCTTTGGCAGTATTGGGAGGTATGGGAACAATATGCAGTAAATACCTGACATAATACCTAAATAATGGTTATTTTATTACATTTTGATGTGTATAATGACGCCAAAAATGGCAAGCATCATTGACTAGAGACCTTCAACAGAGATTAGTAACACGTGACGGTTTTTTTTTTAAATTTGCAATTTTTTGCAATTTTTGACATCACTTTTAACATTGAGTGTCAAGTTTTTGTGTCAATACAATCATTTATTATTTTACATTTGTACTTGAGACAACGTTTTGTGCGCATCTTTATTTAAATAGAGTGCGTGTAAAATTTGAGACTTATGAGGCCTTTATTTTTGGAAATAAATTACTTAGTCAATTTAAAGAGACCCTAGGACCGCAGGAATCCGCTGGACGCGGGATGGGAGGCACAGAGCAGGTCGAAGTGAAAGTGCTTGGGGGAGGCCTATTTCCACCAGTGGACGTCTTTCTGCTGAAATGAAGGAGACCCTACACTCTTAAATAGTATAATAGTCTCTTTTATGTTCCCCATGTTTTGAAAGAGCTTTCAGACTGGCCAGTGCTTTAATTTTGCATTTTCTAACTATGCAAATAGAAAACTGGAATATTTTAAAGATGATTGGTTTTCTGTTTACAAAAGTCCCACTAAGGCAAAGATACCCAAGTTATCAACTTTAAAAAAAAGTAAATTTTCACACCAAACTCCCCTCCCAAATTTGATGACATCTAACAAGTTATAAGTTCCATAATATACTCACACAATGCGCCTGTCGAGCCTCTTCAATATAATGCGTGGTGATAATGACAGTCTTGTCTCCGGAGCTGGTGATGCGCACCAGGTGGGTCCAGATGGACTGGCGCAGCAGTGGGTCCACCCCCACGGTGGGCTCATCCAGGATCAGGAGTTCTGGGTCGTGCATGAGAGCCACGGCGAACGAAACTCGACGTTGTTGACCACCACTGTGGAAGAGAGGAAAGGTTAGTTTTGTTTGATAGGAGCCGAGAGATAAGACATTTGCGAACTATGTTGTGTTATGTATTAGTTCTAGTGTGATAGAGATGGATACAGACTGGATAGGCCCTTTTCTTTGTCGCATCGGAACAATGATGGCTTTAACACTTTATGCCGGCGCTTCATATTGGGTGTATTGGCTTCAAGTTGTAGTTTTCAATGTGAGGCGCCGGCATTATAATACGGACCCAAAAGAATGGTCAACGTATCGAAGAATTTTTGGATACAGCAGGTGGGTTCTGCAAGATTTTTTGAGCTACACTGATCATTTTTATTTTATTTATTTATTTACTTAGGTACATCTACCAATACAGGATAACTCAATGCGATAAATGCGCTTATCCTAACTTAATATATACTAACATCTATAACTAATATAAAGAATGATAATACACGAAACAAATATCGACCAGTTCAGGATTCGATGGTCTAACAGTTTGGCAAATGGAGAATCAGCAAATATTTGTGCAGCGTCAAGAATTCGTTTCGTCTATAGAGTTTTGACGGTATATTTTTTAAACTGCCTTTTGCGTTTGTCTAAGCTAGGTTGTTAAGAGATTTTTTAAATAATAAGGTGCAGTGAACTCCACTTGAAGGACAAAGCTTATTAAATTGTGTTTGCATTCTAAGTTATTATTTGTCTGTAACTTTACCCACGATGGGAGCTGAGTGCGTCAAACATCTTTTATTCGTTTAGCGAATCGGTGAGAATGATTAACCCAAAAATTATCCTTAGTTTTCAAGATTCGGTTATCATTTCAGATGATGTTAGTCAATAATCGATTTAATTAATCATCTTCAAACTACAGCTCTACAAGGTTATTTTGGCGCGTGGCCAAAAACAGAACTAACGACGCCATCTTGGTTTTTTTAGTCTCTCAAAAAGAACATACATAGTTAACTTAAATATGAGAAACTTAACAAAATATCTGAATTTATAAACATAGTCATTCGATCTATCGAGTACATACAGTGAGTAGGTAATGATTTATTATTGTTGGTTAGCCAAATACATAAATTTTATCCTATTTATAAAAATGTTCACTGATGAAGAGTATCTTATGTCTTTTGGTAACTTATTATATAGTTGTGTTTACCAACAGACCCCGTTAACCCGCGGGGCAATTGCATAACACACTATCAGTAGGAATGGGTTTCATTTTGACAGTTCAACAACATTCATTGCGTTATTTACGTTGCTGAGCTGATAAGTTTTTCGAACATATGAAGCAATGGGTTAGCAATATGCTTCAAAATGATCCAGACTGAGATTGATAGTGTGTTACGTAATTAGGGTGCAGTTTTATGCAAACTTCACAATCACTAAAGAAAGTCTAACAAAGTTAGGCAATGTATGGAGTACGGTCTTTTCAAGAAATATCAATTGCAATTTTAACCTGTCCCAGCATAAGGCAAACACAGGTATCGTGGGGCATTCGAACATGTTTCTCGACTCATCATGATACAACAATATCGTGATCCATTACAGTCAAGTCATATGAAATTTCACCTTTCAAAAAATTGCCTTACAAGTGTTACAAGCCATTGTCGGGCAATCGACTAGCGAAAGTCGATTGCTTACGTAATATCATGACTTTAGACTCGAGAGTTAAGTTATGAGCACCGTTATTCAAATACCTAGTAAGAGTTTTAGATAATACGTCATAATATTACACCAGCCGATGTATTCTGTAAAAATCTCACCGTGGAAACTTAGGTGAAATGAGCTTGAAGTGAGTATGGTCGTTGCGCCAGTTACACAACTGAACCGCGCGCTCGGCGCATCCTGGACAGTCACACCCAACACCTTATTTGACTGGCCAATTCTTCCTTTGCGGTGGTAGGGCTAACTCCCGTTTAGTTTGCGACCCTCCCACCGGAGTCCGGCGTCAAGCAGCCTGCTGCGTTTCGTCGATGCGTGGGAGTTCCAGTGCCCTAGGCATCTTCTGTGCACGCTCGTTCCGTCATAGACCTTATCCATCGCTTTCCATCAGGCGTGATCGAGGTCAAGAGTTGGCCCATTCAGCAATTAAAAAAAAGTGGAAGGACATCTCACTTCTCCTAAGTTTTTACGGTGAGATTTTGCAGAATAGACCGGCTGTTATCCCCAAGCCGATAAGCCATAAGCCCAAGTGAGCCTAATACCACCAACCGGGCTATTATGGATTAGTAAACCCAATAACCATTTACCCGACCTGTGGTTCAAACCCAAGACCCAAGACCCAACGTTTAGCAGTCGCATTTCTAACCACTAGACCATCTTAGCAGTCCAAAAGCGATTACTTTACGATGGTTGCGTAATGTCTTATCGTAATCATAATTTTCAGACTATACTTATGAACGATTGCATTCATAAATAATAAGAGTTTTGGATTACGACGTGGTAATTACTCTTTCGTTGTTATTGTTACTAAAGCTTATGCAGGTATCTTGTGTAAGAGGAAAATAAGTTCAGTCAATGTCAGTCTTGTGTAAGGTGCGTTTTTTCTAAACCGCTTGAGCTGCGTTTTGCTAGAGTGGACTTTTTCTAAGAAGTTGCCAGTGGAATTGTTATTAGCCACAATTTTATATCATTGTGTAGCGCCTAAGATACTTCATTGGTATAACTTTGAGGTCATCTTTATTGGGTTTTTCCATCAGAACTATGGTAAGCGATGAATGATACTTATATTTCTATAAATTGATTTTAAATAACATTTTTACGCATGAAAAAAAGAATCTAGACGAGGTCGATGTTATTCATTTATTCTGAGAAGAAACACCGAAAACCACTCAGCGGTCAAAGTCCAGACATTATCTTAGTCAGATCGCGTAAGGACATCAAAAAGAAATTATCTTTTGAGGAAATAACCACACAGCTTTGAGTGGAACTGTCCAGTTAGTGCACATGTGTCAGTAATCGTGTAGCGCAACTCAGAAATTAAGAGGAAATGCGGTCGGAGAGACTTTTGAAACATTCTAAGTAGAATGTCGTAATTTGAGGTTTGGCTAGCACCTTTTTCCTCCTCCAATATTGAACAAATTTAAAAGATATTTCATAAACTGAATAAGATAAGAATATATACTGTGTCCCCATGTTTTTCTTTTTTATTAACAGTTGTCAAATTCGTACACTAGGCCTCTGTTGGCATCGGTTAAAATCGGCATTTTTTGAGGGTTCTAGAGCTTATAAAGATAATGTAACATCAAAAAGGAAATCATAGGGGCATACAAGTAGTTAATATTTATTATTCTGTAAAAAATTATTGCTTTATAGTCATCAGAACGAAAACAGGCGAGAGCGTTTCTATGGAGAAACGACCACCCGCCTTTCCTCTTGCGTTGCCTCCGCGTTTGCTTGGAGTCTGGGATCTTCAAATCAATCAACGTTTTTTTAAGCAATCTAATACATCGACATTTATGAAGTGCTTGTTGAACCTTCAACAAATTTTTTGCTCTTAAAGCGCAATTAGTTTTTCCCCATGCCTTTCGATAAGTAGATGTTACTGTTAACGGTCATGGATGTCGATGTGTGGATAAACTTTGGAATAAAAAGACTAACTCCCGTTAATAGCCTGAAACTGTTTTGTTAGCATGTGATTTTTAGATCCCTACCTATTTATTATAGTGACAATAGACATAAAGAACTGTGTTTAAAACAGATGTAGTGCTGAGTCTGAGAGAAGCCTATTTTCAGCAGAACAGTGACCTGCTGTCAGTTGGTTGACACCTACCGCATTGAAGTTGCAAAACCTACAGGGGTATGAAGAGCAGGGTGTAAAGTTCACTCATACTCTATAGAAAAGGGAGGGTCCTCCGACCAGACGGGTGTTGTGTCTGGTAGGCTACTGCCCGACGATTGGTATATGTATGCAAGTTGCGTGGTAAACTTCGCTTGCGCGATGTAGGACTTTGAGTGACGTCAGTGTGAGACGTAGTTCGCATATGGCGTTGTAGATGCCGCCACAAACCTTACTCACTACGGCTTGAAGCAATTGAACAAATTATTTTAAGACTAGCTGCGCCCCGCGGTTTCACCCGCATAAGTTTCGATCCCGGGGGAATATCGGGATAAAAAGTATCCTATGTCCTTTCCCGGGACTCAAGCTATCTCTATACCAAATTTCATCTAAATCGGTCCAGCCGTTTGAGCGTGAAGAAGTAACAAACATAAACACACACACACACACACACACTCACAAACATTCGCCTTTATAATATTAGTGTGATTAGTGTGATAGAGTATTTACGTACGTAAGTATTAACGTTTTACGATAAATCTATGAGACATGATTTTTTTTTGGGCAAGGTGTTTTTGGAATAGCACATAAAATTCCATCCCGGAAAATCTATACATATAAAATTCAAAGTCCTGACTGACTGACTGATATATCCACGCACAGCCTAAACCGCTGGTCCTACATGTGTTCTTAGTGAAGAGTAAGTATTCACTAAGAAAAGGTTTTTCGAAATTCCACCCCGAGGGGGTTTCGAAATTCCACCCAGAGGGTGAATGGGGGGAAATTTCATGCGGACGAAGTTGCGGGCAGAAGCTAGTTACAAATAAATGACATAGTCGAAGCTGCATAGCTTCTTCGGTATAGCTTCTTTAAACATAAATTTGAAGCTAATGTTCAAAAGTTAAGATGGTGAAATTAAGTTCAACACGGATCTAGTATGAACTTATCTTGCACTTAGCATTACAAAGTGACGTAGCTACAAATCAGTTAAGCTAAATTTGTAGTTACTTAGTACTCTATGCTCTATGGTCAGTAATCATCTGGTTCGAGAAAGACATTTAGGTAACCTATGTCTAAACTTGTCTAAGGAATTTAGGTTGAAGAGTAATGACCGCTTTCTGTCTAGATGTTGCTTAACAAACAGGATATCCTTTACTTAAACATGTTGAAAAAGCTACACAAACTAATCTCTTGCCTTTCAAGGAACTTAAATATCAATATCGACAAATTTATGGAAATTCTATCAAATATTGGAAAACGTTTAAAAGAGTAACGGTGAGGTCTCTTGCTCATTCTTCTCCACACGAAACAACCTTTTGGAAGGGACAACTAGAATCAATTCATTGTAAATTTTGACGTCCAAAAGTGTCTATGATATGCCTTTTTGAAATAAATGCTTTGACTTTGACTTAGTTCTAAAATATAATCCTACGTAGGTATGTCTCTATGAAAAATTTCTATAAATCTCAATTTATAGCAATGCGCATTCATGCTGTAATAGGTATACTAAAATTCAGTCGCATCTAGTTAACCTATGAACCAACAACAATAATTAAGAAAATACACATAAAATTAGCTCGTAACCATAAAAAAAACTGCTATAAAAACACAATACAATTATCCACACCAATTGCCTAAACAGTGATGTCAGTTTTCAATAACTTACACGACACAGATCGATATAAGTCCTATGTTACGGCTGTCACGCGTGTTTGAACACAATAGGCGTGATAAAACTGTCGTTATTCACGGATTAGTCACGCTGCTGGGAACGTTTACAAATTGGAAGTGTTTGTTTAGAGTTTAGATATTGTTTGGTATAATGTTTTGAATTTCTTTTAATTAGCGTGGGAAAGTGCGACGCTACTGTGTGAGCAATGAGTTAAAAAGACTGTCAATAGGTCCATTCAAAGAACGCAAAATCAGCCTATAACGTTCCCACTACTGGGATACAGGCCTCCTCTCGGTGAGAGGGAATGGTAATCAGTAAGCCACCACGCGGGCCCAGTGCGGTTTGGTAGATGTTACATGTCTTCGAATTTTTGGTTCTAAGACATGCTGGTTTCCTCACGATGTTTTCCTTCACCAGGAGAGCAGTGGTGATTAAATAATTTAATAATTAAAAATAAATAAATAATTTACACAAAGTAAAGCGCCTGTCTGGGTTCGAACCTACGACCTACAACTCGTAAGTTGCGGCCGTTACCGCTGGGCCACCACTGCTCTCAAAAGAAATGGAGTATGCAATTTTTTTTTAAGTGAAATTTCTTTATGCACGCTTGATTTGGGGAGTAAGCTGGCGAACGCGTGACGTAAGCGTTACGAAAAGTGTGATCGGGTGAGGCGAACGGGAGTTGAGTGGGGGATATAAGCAAGAGAAAGCAGTGCGCGCACACATTTTCTTTCTCTCTTCCTCTCATAGCCAAATACGTTTGAAGTTTCACTTCAGTCGTGTGGTCATAAGCACACTCGGTTTTTTTTTTTTAATTTGTCAAGGTTAGTTTCTACCTAGATAACTATTAGGTACTACAGTTGTCAATTAGATCTAATTTTCGCATCTAACTCGACTGATAACTTGGGCTCTTTAAGTAAAGAGATGAAAATATTTCTTATTTTTTATGTCTTTTTTGTGGATGGGAAATCATCAAATGACTCCTCCCGCTCTGGGAGGAGCGTAAGGGAGTGTCAGACTCTTACTGACTAAAACCCACCCGTGTTCCTTCCTTAGCCCTTTATGTTCCGGGGCAGCGGTAATCCTTTCGGACAATCCCGCTGACATTATTTTTTATGTCTTCTGTCTTTCTTACGTTTTCGTAGTTGTGACAATATAACAGAAATTAATCTAACAACTACGCAACATTAAAATTATTTATTTACTAAAGTTTAACTAAAATCTTATTTAAACACATGAACATCTTGCATTTAACGACGCAACAACCGGGTAATTTTGCCTGTTCACACAATCGCTGAGTTATCATAAAACGTAGTTATAAATCGTAAAATTATCGTTAATAATAAGTATATGATTAGGTAACCGGTTGAATACAAATATTAGTGTTTGTAATAAGCTAGACCTTACTTTTAGTTCGAACGTTAGTCTGTTACCGTTCGACGTTCTCCTCAAGTTCTGAGTTGAGCTGCACGTTTTTTGACAAATGCGTGCACCGACTGGACAGGTCCGCTCAATCTGTGTGGTTCTTTCCTCAAAAGACCATTTCAGACACCAAGATTTTGTCTGGACTTTAAAAGAGACTGTGACCTCTGAGTTTGTTTCGGCCTTTCTTCTCAGACTAGTCAGATAGGAAACGCTTAACTCATCTAGCTTAAAAAAATATGATTGACGTGTAAAAGTGTTTGCCAAACCTACTTACAGAAAACGTCCAGCGCCCTAATTGCGTAACACACTATCAATGACAATCTAAATAATTTTGAAGGATATTGCTAATCCATTGCTTCATATGATTGAAAAATTTGTCTGCTCAACAATGCAAATAACGCAATGAATGTTGTTTAACTGTCAAAATAAAAGCGATTGCTTCTGTTAGTGTGTTACGCAATTACCCCGCTGTTCAATTTTCAATGTTTCATACAAAACTCCCATAGGAAAGGGACTTAAAAACATCTAAGATTTTGAATCGTCAAGTGGGTGTATTTAATTCGTTTATGCTCACTAGTTCCTTCGCGTAGTTCCTTTGAAGGAACTACTGAGAATTTTTGGATCAGTAGTTCCTTTGTAAAAGCTGAAGGAACTACTGAGACTAGGTAATTCCTTTAGCAGTTCCTTTTAAGGAACTACTGAATACTTTTTGATCAGTAGTTCCTTTGCAAAAGCTGAAGGAACTACTGAGACTAGATAGTTCCTTTGAAGGAAATTATATAATGCTGCCCGCTGCTGCCGCATGCAGAACCGTAGGTTCGCTCGATGTTCTATGTAAGTAAATATAACTCTTTTTAGGGCATATGGCATATTAAATACATTTTCCAATTTCACTTCTTCCGAACAGAACATTATGATGGGGACATAAAAATTTTAATGTTATGTTCGGAAGAAGCGAAATTGGAAAATGTATTTAATATGCCATATGCCCTAAAAAGAGTTATATTTACTTACATAGAACATCGAGCGAACCTACGGTTCTGCATGCGGCAGCAGCGGGCAGCATTATATATGTATGTTTATTTCCTTCAAAGGAACTATCTAGTCTCAGTAGTTCCTTCAGCTTTTGCAAAGGAACTACTGATCAAAAAGTTCTCAGTAGTTCCTTCAAAGGAACTGCTAAAGGAATTATCTAGTCTCAGTAGTTCCTTCAGCTTTTGCAAAGGAACTACTGATCCAAAAATTCTCAGTAGTTCCTTCAAAGGAACTACGCGAAGGAACT
Source organism: Amphipoea lucens (assembly GCA_947508005.1). Taxonomy (NCBI): domain Eukaryota; kingdom Metazoa; phylum Arthropoda; class Insecta; order Lepidoptera; family Noctuidae; genus Amphipoea; species Amphipoea lucens. The sequence goes on along the minus strand of OX382377.1, from coordinate 18,261,330 downwards.
AGTGAGCATAAACATTTAATTCATATTTAAAAGCATTTTTTATTTTTGCAATAATTTATTATAGCATTTTAAAGTTGGCATTTCGCATAATTTTAATTTGTTATTGCATATGAAGCGAATGGTGTACTCATTAACTAAGACTACTAACAATTATGTAATGACAGATTAGTTATAATTGTAATCTATACTAATAATAAAGCTAGAGTTTATTTGTTTGAACGAGCTAATCTCTAGGATTACCGGTCTAATTTGAAAAATTCTTGTTTCATTTGATAGCCCGATTCGTGAGAAAGGTTATGGGCTGACACTTAGGCGCGTCGCCCACACGAGCTAGAGTCGAGGCGGCGACGAGGCGCGGGCGCACGTTTTCTATATCTATAGGAATAAATATAGGTATGTCGTCGCGACGCGACATACCTATATCCCCGCCCTACGTATACGTATACGTACGCCCGCGCCTCGTCGCCGCCTCGACTTTAGCTCGTGTGGGCGACGCGCCTTAGGAGCCGAGCAAAAACAAAACAGGTCAGAAAGAACGCTGCGGGCAAACGATGCGATGCGACGGGGTCGGTCGGGAACAAGAAATTTCACGCGGACGAAGTCGCGGGCAGAAGCTAGTACTAAATAGATACAAAATATTATGATGTTAAATACCTATGAGTCAAGTTTCCACGGAGATTCCAGTGTTTGCGATTCAATAAGATTTTCACCCAGTCATATAGGTAGAAAAGCCATGATCACTAGCTATGACTAATAAGCTCTAAACCATACATCATTAATGGAAACTACATATTTTATTTTAATTATTAACGCTGTAAGTATCCAATTACGCTACTTAGGAAAATCATACAGATCTTGTGCTCGACTTCCGTTTCCGTGTGCGCTGCACTGTTTTGAACACTTTATGCGCGTGGGCAAGAGCAAAATGCGTTAAGCCGAGTAAGGTTTTAGTTACATTATTGACGTAACATAACATCACGCCTGTAGAACCAGAAGGGTTAGGCTGAGGTGTAGCTATAGTACACCCACATTTCGCCAGTTATGTTTAAGTCCCATGTAATAGGGGGCGAGCTTATTGCCATCATGGGCTGCTACTAAGAAATTGCTGATGTAAAAACCCAATAAGTACCTAGCACTTTGCTCGACCTGGGATTCGAATTCAGATCTCGAGCTCAGCAGTTGGGCTTACGACCACTGGATTAATGAGAAAGTGAGTTAATTGATATATTAGGTCCTTACATATGAAATTGGCGTTTTTCGTACTGGCCACTTTAATCACGAATTTCTCCTCTTTGGTAAGGAATTCCAAATTCAAATTTGTACAGCTATTTACTCATGTATTTGTGCTTCGATGACCGTCATTCATTTGTTTTTTTTTCTTCTGTTTTTTCTGTTTGCGTCACTCATTTTACAAAATGGAAAATTTAAAATATCGCATTATTTACGAGTACGAGTTCCGCCGTGGCACTAGTGCTGCGGAAACGACTCGAAGGGTGAATGATGTGTATGGCGGTCATGTTGCAAAAGAAAACACAGTTCGTTTTTGGTTCCAACGTTTTCGTTCTGGAAATTTCGACCTGCAGAACAAGCCCCGTGGACGGCCTGAGACCCAAGTTGATAATGGAGAATTGAAGGCTATTGTGGAAGCGGACCCATCGCAAACCACGTCCGAGTTAGCTGCAGGCTTCGATGTGATGGAAAAGCTAGCGGCTAAACAACCAAGGCTGGTCAATCGCTCCACGCCACTGCTGCTTCACGACAACGCCAGACCACACACTGCGCAACAGACGGCTACCAAATTAGAAGAGCTTGAATTGGAATGTCTTAGACATCCTCCGTACTCCCCGGACCTTGCTCCAACAGATTACCATTTTTTTCGCAATTTGGATAACTTTTTGCAAGGGAAAAAATTCAACTCCGATGGGGCAGTCCAAATCGCCTTCAAAGATTTTATTGATTCCCGTCCGACTGGTTTTTTTAGTAAAGGGATCAATGAACTACCTATAAGATGGCAAAAGTGCATTGAAAACAATGGTTCATACTTTGATTAATTAAATATATTATATTAAAAAATATTCGACTTTTTGTTCCTTCCATACAAAACGCCAATTTCATATGTAAGGACCTAATATATAGATAAAACTCAGAGCTGATCGGTACATTTGAAGCACCTAGATACATAGGTATAAAGTGCTGTAAAACACGTGTTTTCTTTGTGAATTATTCTTACTGGGAACTTTATTAATATGGACAGTAAACAACACCGTGACGTCATCTGTCTCCGTATACATAAAGGCTTAACAGTTTACATAAAACAAATTCACACATAAAAGTTTCCTGTGCCACTGCAAATAATGGACGAGTATTTAAATATATACGTTTTAGGGTTCCGTTCAAATAGTCCCCAAAGAGTGCCAATGGAATTCAATACTAAGCCTATAATGCGCCGTTTGCCTATCTGACTGTCAATTTGTTCGTCTGTCACAGAGCTGTATCTCTTTTATTACTATTATATTCTCTATGAGCCAATAGGTGGCCAGATGATTTTTTTTTTACAAAATACATGTTGCTATGTGCCCTATATAATAGAAAATAAAACACAGAAGGGTCTACATCTTCTCATACCTACAAGAATCCTCAAAAATATTGGAATTTATTCAAAGACCCGAAAATCTTCAGTCCGACTCGCACTTGGCCGGTTTCTTTATGTGCTTAAGTAATTATCGTTACCGAATTTAAGAGGAAATCCTGATGATTATGTATGTATGTGGGGTTAAATTGATCATGTTGTACCGGATCCAATATTCCGGTTTGCAACATTTTTATGACGTATGTAACTACTTAATATAATGTCACTTGTTACGTGAGTTATGTAATAAATAGGTACAGTCGCCAGCACATCAAGCTACCCGAAACTGTCAAATTTACCCAATCAACCTTGAACCTTATACTTTAGCAATAATGTTGAAAATCTATTAAAGAAATTTGACAGATTGTAGTAGCTTGATGTGCTGGCGTCTGTACATTAATTTTTAAGTTAATCAACTTATATCTCTGACTGCGAGGTCTTAAAGTCAGAGTCTACAGTCCGGCCTTCGAGAGAATGTGTTCCCCGACTCCTGTCAGTGCGACAATTCCAGTACCTAGCTAATAAAGTTGAAATTCGCAAAACACGTATTCGTTTGTATGAAACTTGACAGCTGTCAAGAACTCATTTTCTCGCATGCCGCAGCCGCACTGTAGGTAAGCTAGATCATGTGGGGACGACAATACGACAGTAAATAAAAAAAACAGTGGCACTCCGGGAGTGCTGACAGAAGTGAAAACAAAACACAAACAGAATACTTTACCATCACTCACTGACATATCGGATATACATTAAAACCGAGTACATCCCGAGGACAGCCGAACACATCCGTAGCGGTGTCGTTACGGTAACAGTGGCGCGAATTCAATGGTATTTTCCCATCTCAAAAAATGCCCAACGCGCCAAAAAAAGTTTTCACTTCAAAAACAATGGCAATGTTAGTGCTTAAGAGTATTTTAAAACAATCAAATAAAAATATGTTCGTCAAAAATAGTACTAGTTATACTAGTGATGGACCGACTATGGGTTTTGCTAATCAACTGACAATCTATAGTCACTAATTAAATACATATTATGTATTTGATTGATTTTTGTTTGTGTACTGGCAACGCTATTAGTTAAATATACGAAGTTTAATTTATTGTCGTATTGACGGCCCCACCCACAAACTAACTTGATTGATTGAATTGGGCTATTTGTAGAACAACATATCTTTAAATGGGTTTTGTCCACAAGACTTGACTCAACGCTGGCCTTAATTGACAAGGGCCACAATTGTACTTGAATAGGTACTTTCCCTTTATAGGGCAAGTACCCACAAAATATTCATTAAATAATGACACGGTGGTCAGTTAAGTTTAATGTCTATGCCCGATAATCTATAAAGAAATTATCAAGGCCTACTTCCAAAGTTGAATACATTTCTTTATTATGCAGGGTGAAATTAAATTCATGGGCATCCTTTTAAGGGGTCATATTGTACTCATCATTATGAACAACTTTTACTATGATGCTAAACCTAAAATCGCGAATAAAAATCAGCTTGACAAAATGTAGGGAAGAGCTGATTTTTTTTTCGCGATTTCTGGTTTGGTGCAATAGTAAAAGTTGTTCATAATGATGATTACAATGACCCCTTAAAAGGATGCCCGTGAATTCAATTTCACCCTGTATTCATATTTTTTTTTAAACATTATAGCTGTAATGATCACGTCAGGAATGTAGAGAGTAACTAAAACAACTTTTATGCACTTATTTCGATCTCGTTCTAATTTTCCCTCGAAGATTTTCTCCTATATCGTGGCGTGGGCGCGTTTATAGGTCCAACTCTTACATGCATAGACACCCAGATCGGAAATAACTATCTGGGGATCCATCCAGCGACAAGTAGCTCGGCGTTCAATCGCTCAACCACTACGCCTAAATTATCGTCCCAATTCATTTGGGGTCGGCGCAACATGACCTTTTTTCCATTCATCATCTCGGAAGTCACCCCCTTTCTACATCTACTTATATCTCTAGTTATCTTCCACTCACCTAAGATTCTTCACCATTCTATTCTCGCTGGGTAGGTCGAGGAAGTCCAGCAGGAACCGCAGCCTTTCTGTGATCTCCCTGGTCTCCATGCCGAAGATCCAGCCGAAGTACATCATCGTCTCCTTGATGGTAAACTCGGCGTACAAAGCGATCTCTTGAGGCATGTAGCCTACCCGCTTGCCGGGGACTCCAGAACCTGATGGACGAAGAAGGGTGTTAGGGGAAATATACATAAGAACGAAGGTCTTCTTCTTCTTCGTGTCGCTGACAACAGTTCTTCAAAATTTGTAGGCAATATGATATTTGTATTACGCACAACCTCTTAATGGTCACACCGATGCTTTTAGACATATAGCCCTATGCTTTGCAGACTTTTTTGTTAGTTGTTTGTGCAGGTCTTACCTTTGGTGCCAGGCTTGCCCCCGAGCACCCATATCTCTCCGCTGTTGAGTTTCCGCCTGCCCACGATGCAGGATAACAGCGTCGTCTTGCCGCACCCTGACGCTCCGAGTAGACCGTATCTGTCAACAAAGAAGAGAATTTAGTGAATATGGTCTGATTTTATATGCCTTAAATGAGTGTTGATATAGTGTCCAATTGTTCATTCCAAGATGTAGGTCAGGCAAGATTACCACCCGGCACCCATAGTGTTTATTTTTTCTTTGTCTTTCATTCATTTTTGTGTATTTGTTGTGTTTTCGTTGTATACAGAGGATTCCCGATTAATCGATAGTTCTAGCAATATACACGGTGGGGACTTTTATTAAATGAGGTATTGATTTTGAGTCTTTTACGAGCAAAATCTTGCTACTTGTCAACAAGATTTAATGCAATTGTTTATTGTAGAGCTGTTGAAAGAAAAACGAAATGTTTTAACATTATCAATACATAAGAAAGACACTGTCATGTTTCTAAACCAACTAAGACATTCAATTTCACCCACAAGCGATTAAATCTCAAGCCATCACATCACCATTTCCTAAAACCGCTCGAGATCGCAACGTAACGGTCGGACGCGCTTGCGCTTGCGCATGCAACAACACACGAGGACGAGGCATTGCGAAACAACACCATTTACATTCTATTTCGTACCAGACAAACTAAAACACGCGGTTCCCAATACTTTTATGCCATTGCAATATGGTTGTTTTTTCCTTGTCAATTGTCGTAGGATGGACATCAGTTTCTTCATTGGAAAAAAATGCAGCTTAAAAGAATCTTATGTCATTGTAATAAGGTGGGTTTTAGGTTGATAATTCTCATAGGATGGACAGTCAGTTTCTTCATTGGTTTGAGGAAAAGACGATATTACAGTATGTGGAGGAAGGCGACAATTGTGCAGGCAGCCGCTGTAACTTATTTCTCAATGGTTAGGATGTCGTTGTTTGCTTTGAGATTGGACGTCATGGTATGCGCTTGCACATGTCCAAGGGTGACGGAAGGATAAAGGAGGTTTGCATATGTAAATTTACCTTGGTTGATGCTAATTAAGACGTAATCTTTTAAATAGAGCTTTGGGCCTTTTAATCGCTATGGTCGGCTCAGACGTATTAACGTAAACGAAGCATAAGCAATCAGGCAGCAGGTTTCGTTCTGTAGTTTTTACCTACATATATTTATTCACATAATCCCACAAAGAACACCTTATATTTTAATGCCATTTATAGTTTTAATTGAAACTATCCATACTAATATTATAATTTCGAAAGTAACTCTGTATGTCTGTCTGTCTGTGTGTTACCTTTTCACGCCTAAACTACTAAACCGATTTAGATGAAATTTGGTATAGAGATAGTTTGAGTCCCGGGGAAGGACATAGGATAGTTTTTATCTCGATATTCTCACGGGATCAAGACTTATGCGGGTGAAACCGCGGGGCGCACCTAGTTAGAAATATTTTTCGACAACCCCCATGGGAAGAAAGCGTTAGTGTATGTATGAAATTTTTGCAATTTTCCATAATAATTTCACCTGATAGATAGACTGATGATCGTCATTTGTTTTAACTGTGATCATGAGAACTGTGTTGCCAAATGAGACTTCTTAGGCGCGAGAATTCGTCATTCATATTATGGAAAATCCAAGAAAAACGTATCGTCGTTGACAGTCCGATTCCGCGTAACTAACGTTGTTAAATACCGCGTAGGTATGTACACTTCCGCTAGTTTTACATGAGGGTCAAAAAACTAACCCCCTTATTCATAAAACTTATCAAACCTATTTTAGTTAAAATGGGGTTTGTCTCTTTCTTACACACAGAAATGACAACGTGACAGATAAAGACAAACGTTCTATAAACCTATTTTAGCTAAAATAGAGATAAAATAGGATTATGAATAAGGGGGTAAGTTTCTAAAAAAATTATAGGCTGAATTTTGAATTAAGGATAACGAAACGGTCCTATACAGGAATATTTTATTATCACCTTCCAAATTTTTACAGAGTGTTCTGCCCATGAATATGAACAACATTCACTATGGGACCAACTCTGAAATCACGAAAAAAAAATCTGCTGTTTCATACATTTTGGTCAAGTAGGTATTGAACTTATGTATTAAACAGCTGTTTTTTTTTTCGTGATTTCAGAGTTGGTCCCATAGTGAAAGTTGTTCATATAATTCATGAGTAGAAAACTCAGTAAAAATTTGGATGGTGATAAAAAAATATCCCTGTATATTCAAGTTCGTTAAAAATTCGGCCTATTAGTTTTTTAGAAACATAGATTTTTGACCCTCATGTAAAACTAGCGGAAGTGTATACACGGTATTTAACAACGTTAGTTACGCGGAATTGGACTATCAACGACGGTATCCCATTTTTAGAAGATGACGGCACAAATATTCAAGTAAAAAAACCCTTTATATAGTTATTTACTTCAATAACATAATGTATTTCTATAAGGTTGTTCGCGCCTATGTGTTAATGAATCCCATAAACTAACCGACCATGATATTCAGACGGCTAGTAAAAAAACATTAAAATATTTGCAGTAGGTAGGCGAGTTTTTGTGGCATATCTATGTTTATTTTTTGCTCTTTATTAAAGACGTCAATGGAAGCTATTAATGTAGGTAATATTAACTGTTTTGTATCAATCAATACTGAGAACTCTGAACTTGATTTCCGAGTATCGTCTGAGGTTTAGATACCTCTGCTGGATGGTTTTATCCATTGCCTTCTGCAATATTCAGGAATATTCCGACGTGTCGCTTTTCGTAGAGACAAATTTTAATGTATCATGTACCTAACAAGCATAGGAGACATTAAAATTTGCCTCTACGAAAAGCGACTCGATACTTAATAAGCTGGAGATTATCTTCTCTTTAGAATGTAGCATTATCTCTCCTCCCTAAGATCATCCAAAGGTTGTCTTTAAAAGATCGCGTATATTAGAGATAAGGTCGGCCTTGTGTCGCCTTATGTTTGTAATTATCTACATTTATATCTGTATTTAATTGGTGTTCATGTTCAATAAAGAGTACAATCTTTGAAGTGAAAACTCCTTTAGCCACATTGGACATTTTTTGAGATGGGAAAAAGAGGTATTCCACTCAGAGCACTGATTTGAACCGCACTATGACGAACAGCACCTGAGCACTTCCACTAACCGCACTTGGTAAAATACTCGGTTTTAATGTATTTCCGATATGTCAGTGAGTGATGGCAAAGTATTCTGTTTGTGTTTTGTTTATATGACGATTCAAAAATTGGTCAAGGTTTCAATACAGTGGCACTCCCGGAGTGCCACTGTATTTATTTAAATATTTTTACTTCAGAACTCCGTTATTTATAAGCCGATTTCCAAAATTCTTTTTTTTTTCTCTATATATCTTAAGTATATACTACACTAGCTTCTGCCTGCGACTTCGTTCGCCGGAATAAATCGAAATTTCTTGCTCCCCCGACCCACCCCGTCGCTTCGCATCGCCTGCCTGCGCTCTGACTTTTTTCTTTTTGCTCGGCTCCTAGCCTGATGTTAAGAAGTGGGCTATCAGATGCAAAAATATTTTTTCAAATCTGACTCGAAGTTCTAGAGATTATCGTGTTCAAACAAGCAGTCTCTTCAGCTTTATTATTAGTATAACATTATTATTCACATGTACAGTCAACAAAAGAAATAAGTATGCAGGATCGTCGGATATAGTTGAAGTTTAGTAAGAAACTGATGGATGTTCTCGAATAAAATTAAATTTTATTAATAGGAAACAAACAGCTCATGTATCACATTAAATTTCAGTCGACAACATCCATCGGTTTCTTGCTAAACTTCAACTATATCCGACAATCCTGCATTCTTACCTCTTTTGTTGACTGTACATGATGTAAAATTCAATTCAAGAGATTAGTCAGCAGCGTTCTTTCTACCGAACAACTATTGTTAACAATTAATTTACCAAACCAGCGGGGCAATTGCGTAACACTTTATCAATCGAAATCGGTTTAATTTTGACAGTTCAACAACATTCATTGCGTTATTTACGTGTTGAGCAGACAAATTTTTCGAACTTATGATGCAATGGATTAGCAATTGGCTTCGAAATGATTCTGATTCCGATGGATAGTGTGTTACGCAATTAGGGTGCTGGTAAAAGACTGGCAGTTTACTTCAAAACCGTGAAGAGGAGAGTCTTCAACAGTGATTACGACCTCAAAAACGTTCGACATTAAACATTATACCGTCAATAATTAGGTCTCAATTTGTATGTCATTCGTATATCCTTCCCATATTAGGCCCACCATCTTGTCATACATAGCCGTCAGTTATGTACCGCACATAATGTAATGGTCAACCTCGTATATGGCGCAAGTATTATAATTGTAAGGCTTGACGTCAGATGGTAAGGACTTCCTGACGGTGTTGGTACTACGACGTATTGTTACGTAGATGTTGGCCTGAAGAATGTTAAGCATATAGTTTTCTTTTTTTTGGTCGCGTACTTAGGCACTGAAGGTGGCGTCGAAAAGCCTTTGTGGCTTTATGCATGATGTTCTTCCACTTCATTCGGTTCTTGGCTCCCAGGCCGGTCATAACAGTGAGTCCAGTGAGGGCAGTTACTTGGTCTGATCAGCGGTCAGATGACCGGGCGCTAGGTCATTTTCTTTCTACCTGTAGGTACCTACATATATTTAGATGTATGAAAAAAATGGTACAGTAGGCATAGCCATAAATATGGCACATTACATCTGAGTTTTAGATTAAGTTTGTTTGTTTGTAGTTTCTGTTGTTTGTTTGTTTGTCGTCACATTCATACGTTACAGTCAACATTAATAATATTTTTGTAACAACATAACTTAAAAAAGTGTTCATGGAAATTCTTGCCCGTTCTTCTCCATAAGTACCTCCTACGCTTTGGAATGGGCAACTAGCTTCATATTTCTGAATGAACGACTCCTTGACATTTCAAAACTCCTTGTCAATGGTTTTATTAAAATAGATGCTTTGAATTTGAGTTTTGATTCATACACACCTATCATAATAGTGTTCTCTATAAAATAATACTACGTCAATCATTATGGGCACTCGTTTGAGCCGACGTGATCGTTTGACGTCAATAGGCGTTGTAAGGAGTGCTTGACATCTCTCTATGTTCTATTGAGTACTCCAACTAATTGGTCTAATTGATTTGTTTGTACTAAAGTCATTGTACTTGGTGATCGTTAGGTTGCTAGTAGATGAGCCTATATGGAAAGTACTCCTTCTTCTTAGCGTCATCGTCATTCTTCAGCACTTACCCCAATTTATTTGGTATCGACGCAACATGTCTTTTTCTTCCATACTTCTCTATTAGTCGTCATCCCGCCCCCTTTCTTACCATATCATCGTTTGAGTAATTTACGCGGCCTACCCAAATGTTCTTTCTTTGGTATGGTTCGTCGAATCGTTGAGCTCCTCAAGTTTTGAGGTGAGCTGCACGATTTTTGATAAATGCGTGCACTGACTGGACAGGTCCGCTCAATTTGAGTGGTTTCTTTCCTCAAAAGAGCATTTCAGACACCAATCTACATGGTCTTCACATGATCTGACCAAGATTTTGTCAAGACTTTAAAAGACTCTGAGTTTGTTTCGACCTCTCTTCTCAGAATAGTCAGATAGGAAACGCCGATCTCATCTAGTTTAAAAAAATATGATTGACGTGTAAAAGTGTTTGTACAAACCTACTTACAGAAATAAATCATTTATTCATCATTTAACCATTATATCATCATTCAGACAGTCCATCCATCGTTTCTTTGGTCTTCCCCTACTATTATAGCCATCGACATTCATACTCAAAACTCTCCTCCCAACATTTTCTTCGTTCCTCCGTATCATTTCTTCTTCTTAGCGTATCGATGGCAAAAAGTTCAAACATCGTTGGACCAAGATTCAGCTACGCGAACTCCGCTCACTGACGCAGTCATAATATCTTCAAGTGAACAGAAGGCCAATTCTCGTAACTTAAAACGTTTAAAATCTAATCGGAACTCGCAGTCATATCTTGGCGACAAACAAATGTCAAAAACTTGTCAAACATAATCAGCCTATAATGTTGTTGCTAAAGGAGGATAGACAGGAGTACCAGTAATGTGTAACTTAGAGCTGCTAGTAATCTAATTATTTAAACGAAAATATTATGTGCCCACTTAGTTCGGAATTCGCTTGTAATTTTGTCGAATCACAAATACCTAACTAATTTCGTCAGCCAAATTAATATGGTACAGATAAAAACCTACAGTGCGATGTCTTAACAACATGAATTTATTTATGATTGAGCTACAAAATATACCCGTCTGTTGCTACCTGCAATCCCTAGTGTTTATGTATTTTTGGGACACATTCTTTCTTGTTTTTCCTCTGGTAATACTTGTTTACGTTATATGACAAGTTTCTTGTTCCGAAAACGTCTATTTCTGATTTTTTATTTGCTAGTGAAAAATGACAGCTGCGAACGACAATTTTATGTGGCCATTTTTATTTAAATCTTAGGTATGCATAACTGTTTTACGAGTCGTTTATACTAATTCTACAAAAAGGTAAAAAAAAATCTAAATAAACAGTAGACTGGTTTCAAGTCTTATTTCTGCAATCAACTGGTTTTTTAATCTTGTGTTTTTATTACCTACTCACTAAATTGATGCAACGCATTAATTATATTTTAAAACTGGAATAATATGGACTATTTATACACACAACATAGCTGCGAAGTATGGAACTCGATTGAAAAAGGAAATAGTAGACAATTTGACTTAGCAAAAATGTTTTAACCTCTCGTCTGTCGGAACGTAGATCTACGCGAGACACAATGACTTTTTAATTGTGTCTGTAATTACGACATTCAATGGGTTAATATATGGATCAATCAAACTGTCAGTTCTTTACCAACATGGCCAGCCCACTGCCACTTCAGTTTGCTTACTCTGCAAGCTATGTCGGTAAATTCGGCTCTTTTCCGGATTTTCACGAAAGAAAAACTTCCTAGGAAGAAGCTGTACCACAAATGGGTGGAGAAGGATCTCTGCCACCAATTAATATCCATATTCCATACTTTAATGTTATAAATTCGAAAGTAACTCTGTCTGTCTGTCTGTATGTTACCTTTTCATGCCTAAACCACCGAACGGATTTAGATAAAATTTGGCAGAGAAATAGATTGCATCCTGGGGACATAGGATAGTTTTTATCCCAGAAATCATCCTTTAAGGGGGTGAAAAGGGGGATGGAATTTTGTATGGGGAATCAATAACCGATTTAGATGAAATTTGGTATGGAGATAGTTTGAGTTGTGGGGAAGGATATAGAATAGTTTTTATCCCCGAAATTATCCCTTAAGGGTGTAAAAAGGGGGTGGAGATTTATAAAGGGAATCAATAAAAAAGGACTATAATACTTCTATCGCGTGTGAAACTGCGGGGCATAGCTAGTGACTATATAATTTCTTAGAACATCTATGAGAGATCTACACGTTCTATTTTCCCATCGTACGCGACCAAAACATCCGAGAAACTACAATAACTCCTCATATATTGTCTCATGTTCATCAATTGTTATATTACAATAATTATAAAACGTTTGTCAAAGGTTAACAATCTTTTGTTCTTCGCCCTTGCTACCTTGGTATCGTGCCAGAGTCAGAGACTTCCGTGTGGGAAATTGTTGCCTGTTAGTTAATCTATGTATAGGCATTCTACCATCTAGGTATGGTCTGTTCAAAAAGTATCTGATAAAAATGTAAACAAATGGATCAGAAAACATACCTGTGGATGCCAATTTGTAGCGGCACTTTGCAATTTGAGAGCTTTGATTTGATTATTTTAATAATTAAACCCGAAATTCTAGTTTTAAATTACCTTAATCTGTCAAGCGCCGCTAATGAGACACAATTGATTTTCCATTGTTTTGTCGCCGATCGGCGAACCGCGCCGCTTGACTGGTTAAACATGTTTTTCATTTGATGATGGAGGTTAATTTTGTAACCTCAACTTTCGTCGATGTTTTTTTTTTTTCAATTATATTTGAATCATGTTATTTAAACAAAAAATGTTGGAAAAATCGAACTGGGTTTGTTTTGTTTACAGTTTCATGAGATGGTTTTGAAACATACTATAGGTATGTGATAATATATATGAGATTGCTATCAGGTAATCTGATGTGGCATACATCCAGGAATGGCTTATATGTTTACAACTCCTAACGGGAAATCAAAGGGTTTCAGTGCTAAAGAGATAAAATTGTCATGTTTAGGTTGTAAACACAATTAATTTGTAACTTTGCAATTAAATTGACGAATTACGTAAAATATGTTAGAGTTTTGCCAATTTTGGACTCGATTTCTTGTTCTGGGATATTGTTGTTGTTGTCTGTTTTGTTTTACCTGTTAATAACAAGTAGCAGCATTTTATTTTCGATAGGTGATGCGTAACTTAATTCAGTATCGAAACAAGCTTCGGAGATATACAGGGTGGTACAGACATGGACGCGCAACCTATTACCATGGATCCAGCACATGATTGTGAACATCCTTTTTTATGGATGGGAAATCATCAAATGACCCCTCCCGCTCTAGGTAGAGCGGAAGGGAGTGACAGACTCTTACTGACTAAAACCCATCCATGTTCCTTCCTTAGCCCTTTATGTTCCGGGGTAGCGGTAACCCTTTCGGACAATCCCGCACCCATTCTGAACACCCTGTGTTAAAATTTTTCGTCATCATCATTTGCCTAGCCTTTTCCCAAATACGTTGGGGTCGGCTTCCAGTCTAACCGGATGCAGCTGAATACCAATATTTTACATGTCCCTGCCACCCTGTATATTAAAACGAATAGTCAGTCAGCGCCAGCGGTAGTGGGCTGACAGCTCTGGATGCGCTGGTCGCAGTACGTTTCAGTGTTGCCAATTTTGGAATTCGGAAAAAAGGGCAGAAAACTAAGACAACCATCACTGCCTGCTCTGAGTTTCCTGCCGTTTTTTCTTTATTCTATTCCCTTTTCCTTGCAGTTCCAAGAGTCAAGTATATACTACACTAGACAAATAAATGTTTTGTACTTACATAGTGCCCTTAGCGACTGTCATGTTGAGGTTACTGAGCACGTGGTTGGGTCGCTTCTTTGAGCCGTAGTCCTTGAACGCGTTCCGCACACACACCGCCTGTTGACGTTTCTGCCACACCTGTTGATGTAACAGGGCGTGAATATAGGTAACAATCTGATCGATCAAAGGGACACATTATAATCAAGTAGAATTAGCGTGTACTTATTACAAAACTGAAAACAAGAAAGAGGGTTTCTGAAGACTGCTTCACACGGTGCGATCAAACTGACATAGCATAGGTACTATACGTTAAAGTAATAATACAAGTTGCACCGTCTGAACAGTGTTTAGACAATGCGAGTCATTTGTTGCTTTAATTTTATTGTAGACAAGCTTATGCCACCGATGTCGGTATCGGTAAATATCCCACGGGAACGTAGGTACTACCGCGATTAAAAATACCCTATGTGTTAATCCAGGTTATAAACGATCAGTGTACAAAGTTTCATCGAAATCCTTTCAGCCGTTTTTGCGCCAATCCGGAACATACATACAGACGGACAAAATTTAAAAACTATATTTTGTCATCACACTTTTTCGCACACGACATGGCAATTACTATTTTGTAGTTTTGAGTAGTGTCAGGCGCTGATTAATTTGACAGGACTTAACAAATATTTATCATCTATCCTTTTCTTAATGAAATAGAAAGAAAAAGATGCAATGAGCATTTAGTTTAGTTTGTGAACAAAGGAATCGGCACCATTATCATTCCTGCCTTCCCTAAACTAATTTTAGGACATAAGGAAACAATGCATCGTGTCATAAAATTGCCACAATCTTTCGTAAAACCCTGACCCACCAGCTTGTAATGACAAATTGCCTATCAAAAAAATCAGACTCTCGTCGTCCGATGTCCATGTCATCAAGGCTTCGTCGAAAACAATAACACATTGACCGTCTTCCTCAATGGGGACCTTTATGGCAAGTAAGTGGCCATTGTACTAGTGACTCCATGTACCTTCGGAGTAATGTCTGATTAATTTATAAGGCTAAATTCTCGGCTGTTGACCTTTATGTTTCAGTGCATGAGTACTGACTTCCTAGAAGAGACTATCAGGAAACATCGTTTCACCTAAGGGTTCTAGATCGTTCAGACTTTTTAAAAAGAACTTTGACGACGTCACAATAATTCTTCTCATTTATTTGTGCTTCAACCAAATGGTTTTTCACAATATCAGGCTATTAATAACTTAAACATCAATACTATTCATTATTGCAACAGACTCAAAGATGGTAAAGTGTTACATAGATATTTTTCTAATTAAGGGCTGATTTTTCAATCATCTGATAACTTTATTCGAGGAATAGTTTTGATATTTTGACAGTTGTTTCATACAAAAACTGTCAAACTTCAATTTTATTCCTCGAATAAAAATTATCTAGTGACTAGCTGCGCCCCGCGGTTTCACCCGCGTAAATGTCAATCCCATGGGAATATCGGGATAAAAAGTAGCCTATATGTTAATCCAGGGTGTCAGCTACGTCCATACAAAATTTTATCAAAATTGGTTTAGCACTTTGAGCGTGAAGAAGTAACAAACATATAAACACACACACACACACACACACAAACTTTCGCCTTTATAATATTAGTGTGATGGAGAAATCAGCCCTAAGTCAGGGTAATTACTTGCTTACTTCGCAATTGCGACGGGGCCTATCTTTCCAGATACAGAGATGTAAGGGCTCCCACACATAAACACGATACGACGTCGCGTCGTGCTACGACGTATATGAATCGACGTATATCACGTGACGTATCATTCAAACCGGGAAAAGTGGAAAGAGGGAAGGGAGGCCTTTGCCTTGCAGACCCTGCAGTGAGACAACACAGGCTTATAATAATAATAAGTCATTCAAACGGTGAAACGATGCTGCGTAGTAGCACGACGCGACGTCGTATCGTGTTTATGTGTGGGAGCCCTAAGCGTGGCAGTCAGGAAAAAATGTCATCCATTTTTGGCTATTCAATTCATGGTGGCCAGGAAGTTGGACACTTCTTAAGCACCAGGAAAATCTAACGCTCGAGTCATGGAAAAGGAAAACAGTCATGAGGAAATCTGAACAATACCGCCAAAAATTTGTCAACACGTTGTGATGAAGCGTGGTTATTGATGCTGTCTCCTTCTGTGTCATGTTTAATAGACCTTTGTTTTAGATGGGGACAATATATGTTTGATATTCGCCTAAAGGGAAACCCTCTAGGCTACTACTACAAAATTTGACGATATGGCTTACGTTCCTGCTGATACATTTGGCGTATATGTATGTGTAAGGTGTCACCTACATCCGGAATTCGTAAAACTACTTTACCGTTAGTTAAATTATCAGCTTTTTGGTTGACTACAGTGCTAGACATGGGCCCACCCTTTAGGATATATCCTGTGGCTACCCTCAAATTCTTTAGATTGGATCTTTCAATATAAAAAGCCTTGGTAGAAAAAATATCACGAATAAATTCCGAAGAACGTCAAACGGTCCTGTATTTTTATAATGATGATATATCAGTCATTAGCAGGTATGTTATATTGCAATTCGCATATCAAGGTCATCTTGGATTTAGTGATATTTATACTACAGGCACTCTTTTTATTAATCTCATTAGACATGCAGATAAACAACGATCGTTATTTCCTAACATGCCAAGAATAGCACAG
Source organism: Amphipoea lucens (assembly GCA_947508005.1). Classification (NCBI taxonomy): domain Eukaryota; kingdom Metazoa; phylum Arthropoda; class Insecta; order Lepidoptera; family Noctuidae; genus Amphipoea; species Amphipoea lucens. Next base: position 18,244,479 of record OX382377.1, on the reverse strand, counting down.
AACATTATAAGCCGAATATTATTTATAGAACATAATTGTAAAATGTATGTACTCTTTCTTTTTATTATTTATTTATTTAATACTTCAAGCACATAAATGTACAGAGGCGGACTTAATGCCATAGGCATTTTTTTTTGTAATTTTGTAACGCTTTAAATATTGTTCTCTTTAAATAATGTAACTTTGTGTCAATTATGTGCTTAACCTGGCGTGTTTGGTCTCCGACACATTCCCTGTGTAAGTAGAAGTGTGTCGGAGGGCAGACGCTCACACCTTGTAGCCGTAAATTTTGCCTATTAAGTATTATTTTTATTTTTTACTGTAGTTGTTATCATTATTTGTTGTTGCTTGTCATGTTGTGCGACTACGCTTTGGGTGATAGTCAGGTCGAAACCTATAATTTTGAACCTAGTGATATACCCTAATGTGATTATTGCCTGTTGTAGTTGCCTTGTGAATGTGATGTGTGTGAATAAATAATCTTTTGTATAATAATAATAAATGGGAAACGAGACTTGCACCTGTTCCTAGATAGGATGGGCAGAAACTAGGGAGTGCCCACAAATGTATCCTGAATTAAGACAATAAAAGGCAATTAGGCAATCTAGAAGCCACAAATCAAAATCCATGTTGCTTGTTACTAACATAAAATATAAACGGAAAAAAAAACAAAAAACCAAATAAAACCTACCATGTATCCTCGTTACCCAATTAGTTTGTGACCAGAGCCGCAGCTCTTCTTCTGCCATACTATAAGGGCGCTCGCTAGAGTCTGGCAAACGAAAGTAGACACTCGAATTATTTGCTGACTTTTTATATGGCAATGTTAGACAAAATGTCAAATTCAATTTTTCAAAACAAGTTACATGCTCTGTGAAGATGGCGTGTTGTTGGTGATTTGTTGTGATCTTGTTGAGCATTTTTCTAACTCAAAAGTCTCTAAGTCAAGCAGGAGTGTACAAATAATACCGTTTTTCATCAAAAACAAATTATTATAAAGTATCAAATTAGGTTATTCCAGGTATGTCATACTAATTTTGGGGTTGCTATACTGATATTTTTTAAATTTGCCGCGCTTTTTCAGTCTCTACTTTCGTTTGCCAGACTCTACGTTACGCGTGCGCACGCGGCAGGTGCCCACCTCGCGTGTATTGAACGATAATATGAGCAGCGCGGACGCGTGCGACGGGTTTGTACACGCGCAGTGGCGCCCGCTCAGTGCACCCGCCGCGTGCGCACGCGTAACGTAGCGAACGCCTTAGGCCTCATTTACGGAGAGGCGGGGCGTCGCGCGGCGCGTGTGGCGTGGCGTCTCGCGGCGCGTCGGACGTTTTTTCTGTTTACGGTGGGGCGGCGCGTGCAGCGGCACGCATCATCGCACGCGTAAACACAAACTTATAGCAATATACGACCATGTTCATAGAGAAGCGAGAAGGGAAGCGTGGCGGTGCCCGCCGCGGCGCCCGCGGCGGGCATCGCGGCGGCGCACGCTCGCCTCGATCAAATCGACTAGTTTTATGTTGGCGAGAGATGGGAGCGCACGTGTCGCGAATGACGAAAAATTGGAACTAGTTATTTCTGCAATACAGGAGCGACCCCAGTTGTGGATGGCTGGTCATTCAGTTGTATAAGAGCTCTTACACACGAGCGGCATGTTCCCAACGGCAGAGGTAACTGCAGCCGTCGACGCGCGCCGGCGGCAACCGTGGACGCGTCGACGGCAACCGTCGACGTGTCAACGGCAGCCGTCGACATTTCGACTTCGAAGATATAGGTCGACGGCAGCCGTCGACATTTCAACTTCGAAGATATAGGTCGACGGTTGCCGTCGACGCGTCGACGGCTGCAGTTACCTCTGCCGTTGGGAACATGCCGCTCGTGTGTAAGAGCTCTAACTGCAACCGTCGACGCGCGTCGGCGGCAACCGTCAACGCGTCGACTGCAACAGTCGACGCGTCGACGGCAGTCGTCGACGCGCGTCGACGGCGTCGACGACCTATATCTTCGAAGTTGAAATGTCGACGGCTGCCGTTGACGCGTCGACTGTTGCCGTCGACGCGTCGACGGTTGCCGCCGACGCGCGTCGACGGCTGCAGTTAGAGCTCTTACACACGAGCGGCATGTTCCCAACGGCAGAGGTAACTGCAGCCGTCGACGCGCGTCGACGGCAACCGTCGACGCGTCGACGGCAACAGTCGACGCGTCAACGGCAGCCGTCGACATGTCAACTTCGAAGATATAGGTCGACGCGCGTCGACGGCGTCGACGACCTATATCTTCGAAGTTGAAACGTCGACGGCTGCCGTTGACGCGTCGACTGTTGCCGTCGACGCGTCGACGGTTGCCGCCGAAGCGCGTCGACGGCTGCAGTTAGAGCTCTTACACACGAGCGGCATGTTCCCAACGGCAGAGGTAACTGCAGCCGTCGACATTTCAACTTCGAAGATATAGGTCGTCGACGCCGTCGACGCGCGTCGACGACTGCCGTCGACGCGTCGACTGTTGCCGTCGACGCGTTGACGGCAGCCGTCGACCTATATCTTCGAAGTTGAAATGTCGACGGCTGCCGTTGACGCGTCGACTGTTGCCGTCGACGCGTCGACGGTTGCCGCCGACGCGCATCGACGGCTGCAGTTACCTCTGCCGTTGGGAACATGCCGCTCGTTTCTAAATAAGACTGACAGAAGATTCCGCCTCGGACATAGCTTCATCGAGAATTGCCGCTGCGTGCGCCGCTGCGTGCGCCGCCGCGTGGGACGCGTCGGTGCCATCCGCGGGCTCGGCCGCAAAAAACGCCCTAATTCAAACAAACGCGTCTAAAATCGCTTCTCCGTAAACGCACTCATACAACGCCATATATTAGGTCCTTACATATGAAATTGGCGTTTTGTATGGAAGGAACAAAAAGTCGAATATTTTTTAATATAATATATTTAATTAATCAAAGTATGAACCATTGTTTTCAATGCACTTTTGCCATCTTATAGGTAGTTCATTGATCCCTTTACTAAAAAAACCAGTCGGACGGGAATCAATAAAATCTTTGAAGGCGATTTGGACTGCCCCATCGGAGTTGAATTTTTTCCCTTGCAAAAAGTTATCCAAATTGCGAAAAAAATGGTAATCTGTTGGAGCAAGGTCCGGGGAGTACGGAGGATGTCTAAGACATTCCAATTCAAGCTCTTCTAATTTGGTAGCCGTCTGTTGCGCAGTGTGTGGTCTGGCGTTGTCGTGAAGCAGCAGTGGCGTGGAGCGATTGACCAGCCTTGGTTGTTTAGCCGCTAGCTTTTCCATCATGGTTTGTAATTGCTGACAATAGACATCAGCTGTAATAGTCTGGCCAGATTTGAGAAAACTGTAATGAACAATACCGGCACTAGTCCACCAAACGCTTACAAGTAACTTTTTTGGGGTTAATTTTCGCTTGGGGCAGGATTTGGCTGGCTGGCCAGGATCCAACCATTGCGCTGAGCGCTTCCGATTATCGTAAAGAATCCATTTTTCATCACAGGTAATGATTCGGTTTAAAATACCTTCATTGTTGTGCCGGTTCAGTAATGTAACGCAGCAGTCGACGCGCGTTTGCCGGTTTGCTTCAGTCAATTCGTGAGGTACCCACCTTTCAAGCTTTTTAATCTACCCAATTTGCTTCAAGTGAATTAAAACAGTTTTATCACTAACATCGAAGCCTGCAGCTAACTCGGACGTGGTTTGCGATGGGTCCGCTTCCACAATAGCCTTCAATTCTCCATTATCAACTTGGGTCTCAGGCCGTCCACGGGGCTTGTTCTGCAGGTCGAAATTTCCAGAACGAAAACGTTGGAACCAAAAACGAACTGTGTTTTCTTTTGCAACATGACCGCCATACACATCATTCACCCTTCGAGTCGTTTCCGCAGCACTAGTGCCACGGCGGAACTCGTACTCGTAAATAATGCGATATTTTAAATTTTCCATTTTGTAAAATGAGTGACGCAAACAGAAAAAACAGAAGAAAAAAAACAAATGAATGACGGTCATCGAAGCACAAATACATGAGTAAATAGCTGTACAAATTTGAATTTGGAATTCCTTACCAAAGAGGAGAAATTCGTGATTAAAGTAGCCAGTACGAAAAACGCCAATTTCATATGTAAGGACCTAATATTTGAATTCAGTGCGGGCCGCGCCGCTCAACGCGACGCGCGACGCCCCGCGTCTCCGTAAATGAGGCCTTAAGCCGTCATCTCTATCAGTAGGTATTCTTATGCTAATTTTCTCAAACTTACTTGCATTACTATGCTTAATTTTACACTTCTAACGTACAGACGCCAGCACATTAAGCTGCTACAATCTGTCAAATTCCTTTAATAGATTTTCAACCTTATCGCTAAAGCATAAGGTTCAAAGTTGATTGAGGAAATTTGACAGTTACGGGTAGCTTGATGTGCTGGCGTCTGTACATAAGTATGCTCTCTTATCATTCAAACATACATCATCATCTCAACCCGGAATCACCTGCTATAGGCCTCCTTTCGTTTCTACCGTTCCGACACTTAAAACCCTAAAATGACATAAGGAAGCCATCATCAGATTTCACTAGTTTAATACCGGTTTAATTACGAGCAGAATATAATGGCAGTCGTAACTGCGTGTTGTTCGGACAATGGTTAATTATGCAATACATTTTGTAACTACGACTCCTAAAGCGATTGACATAGTTTGGAGTTATGTATTCTTTGGAGAGAGAAATCTTCGAGAGTGGTAGATGGTGAAATAGGGTTCTAGAAATTATTATGTGTGATCTAGGCATATTGTTTTTGCTGTATGTTTAGCAATACTAGGTTATCTGGTGCTTAGGTTGCCTGGAAGAGATCGCAGAAAGCGATAAGGCCGCCCTTTATATGTTTTATATTAATAATCGTTTTTTTTTGTTATGTTTTTTCTAGTGTACAATAAAGTATATACAGGGTGAAATTGAATTCATGGGCATCCTTTTATGAACAACTTTTACTATGGGACCAAGACTGAAATCGCGAAAAAACAAAACAGTTCTTCCATACATTTTGACGAGTTATGTGAACATAAATGCAAGGAACAGCTGATTTTTTTTTTCGCGCTTTTAGGCTTAGTCCCATAGTAAAAGTTGTTCATAACGATGAGTACAATGACCCCTTAAAAGGATGCCCATGAATTTAATTTCACCCTGCATAAATAAATAAATAACGCGCCATTTTGATGCCAAGATATCATCATCTGCCTAGCGTATTCCTAACTACGTTGGGGTCGGCTTCCAGTGTATCCGGATGCAGCTGATTACAAGTAATTGACATGGAGCGACTGCCTATCTGTCTGTCTGCCACCTACTCAGAGGTTACTGGATAACACGATACCTCCTTGGTAAGACTGGTTTCCGGGACCAATGGTTTAACGTGCTTTCCAAGGCACGGAGGGGTTCTCGATAATTTAACCCCTCCACAGACCGACCTCGGCAAGCATTTGCTTAACCTTGATGATTAAATCAAATCAAATTCATTTATTTGTCCGAACATGGTACTTTACATGGTCTTAAATTAATAAATGGTCTCATCACATTCTGCCACGTGGGGCGCGCAAATATCAGGTAGGTACACAAATAAAATTTTTAATACAAGAACAAAGATTAGGTTAATATTGATACTATTGAATAAATAATTACGAATTAGTATTGCAATAAGAGGCATGTCAGTTAAAAATATTAGGTATCTAGGTTATGTCAGATTATTATTCAATGTCAAACTATCAACTATCAAATAAAAGATTACAATTAAATTAGGATGGCAAAGTCGTATCGTTCAAAAAGTCGTTTAAGGTATAATAACACTTTTTACATAGCAAACCTTTAAGTTCCTTTTTAAACGCATTTAAATTTAACTGTTTGATTTGATCGACCGTGTGCCGATGATGTGCGGTTACCACGAGTACAGAACTGCACATAGGTATATTTTTTTATGGCATTCTGTATTTATGGTCATTTACAGTTTTATTGAGCCACATGTTTTGATAACATCCTACTGGTTTTATGCGCCAATTTTGTTAATAGGTTTTTGGTTGGATTTTTCCACTTTTTTTTTGTGAAGTTTTTGTTACACGTGTTGTTACCCGACTGCGCCAGAAGGAGGGTTATGTTGTATGTACGTATACCTAATTGTTTGTTTTTTGTTGTTGTTGTAGACCGCCCATTGTGTCACCCATTGTAAAGTTTCTATATTTAATGTCTGTCATTTATATGGTGTACATAATAAGGAGTATTCTATTCTATTCTCTTGTTTGGCACGCTCTGCGGCCTGAACGGCTCGATGGATTTTAGCTTGAGAGGTGCCGTTAGATTCGTATTTACTGTGAGAGTGACACTGGATATATCAAAATAAAAAAAACCGGCCAAGTGCGAGTCGGACTCGCGCACCGAGGGTTCCGTATAAAAATTTAAGGTTTTCGGAATTTTTCCTTTATGTGTGCTATAAAACATTGCTTCATGCCAAATTTCAAGATTCTAGGTCGACTGGAAGTACCCTTTAGGTTTTGATTCCCTTGCGAGTAGTTGCGAGTTTGAAAATATGCGGCTTAAATTGCCGTTTCTTTTGATTGCGTTGACATAGAAGTTTCATTTTGTTACAGCTTCAAGGTATTATAAACCTGAGTATTTGATATTAATTTCAATTTAATACCTATACGCGTTCATGAGAAAAGAAGTAACTTTAAAATTTTCAAAAATATTTTTTATTATATGATGTAACTAAAAATTTACGGTTTTCGCAATTTTTCCTTTATCTGTAGCTGTACTATAAGACGTTACTTAGTACCAAATTTCAAGATTCTAAGTTCACGGGAAGTACCCTGTAGGTTTTGATTCCCGTGCGAGTTTCGAAAATTTGCAGAAATTTGCGGCATAAACGGCTGTATCTTTTGATTGCGTTGGCTTAGAAGTTTGATTTTTTCACAGCTTCAAGGGACAGTAGACCTGAGTAATTGATATAAATTTCAGCTTCATACCTCCACGCGTTCCTGAGAAAAAGGGTCTTGACAGACGGACGGACGGACAGACGGACAACAAAGTGATCCTATAAGGGTTCCGTTTTTTCCTTTTGAGGTACGGAACCCTAAAAATAAAAAATATATGCAACTTTATGGTTGAGAGTAATTCAAAGTGACACATCGTAAAAAACACGTAAGTACCAAGAACTAAATCGTCTGCGAAATCTTTCACATTTGTAAACTAAAAAGCTGGAAATAAAAAAAGTAATAAAAAAAATAAAAAAACCCGACTGCAACCTTATAGTTCTTTTAATTGCTATTTTTTTAATCAATCGATTCAGCAAAACTGAACTCAAAGTACAGTATAGTGAACCTTGGCATCTTTGATTCTATTCTCCCTGGATCTTCTGTCCAAATGGACACTCATCACTAATTTTACCACTTTACCGTGGCATTTCATCTCAATAACAAGACCATTTATCTTTTTTTGCCGGAGTTCACCCGTTTCATGTTCTCTTCATTCCAGTTTTCTTTTTGCCATTATTGATAAATTCATTGGCTCTCATACCTCTCATGTTCACTCTTTGTAATTTATGTTTATTTTATAATTTTCGTCTTATTGTGCAGAATAAATATTTTTTTGAAGTGAAACTTCTTTACGCACGCTTGACTTGGGGAGTAAGCTGGCGAACGCGTGACGTAAGCGTTACGAAAAATGTGATCACACTTTTCGTAACGCTGAGTTGAGTGGGGGATATAAGCAAGAGAAAGCAGTGCGCACATTTTCTTTCTCTTTTCCTCTCATAGCCAAATACGTTTGAAGTTTCACTTCAGTCATGTGGTCATAAGCACACTCGGTTTTTTTTCTCTTTCTTTCGCTGTTGACTGCTTTGTTGATCAAGAGGTTACAAGCGTTACTACTGAGCATAAGGTCCTGGGTTCGATTACCAGGTCGGGTAAAATTTAATTGGGTTTTTCCATCACAAATTTCCCATTAGAATCTGTTTTATAATATATTAATAATTAGAGATGAGTGCTCCATAATCATTTGTATCGTTATTTAATTATGTCATCTCCTTCCAAACTAATGGCTTTTCATATTTGCTAATGCATGCGACCAAGGCATGTGAGGAATACTGAGAATTGATATTAATAGGCGGAGAAGAGGTTAGGATAAGGAAAAGTTTAATCTGCTATAGTGGTTTGATCTATCTTGGGTGCTGTATGAGATCTTGAGTCGAATTTTAAATACATAACATAACATAATCAGCCTATAATGTTCCCACTGCTGGAACACAGGCCTCCTCTCAGTGAGAGGGAGTGGGCCGTAATCCACCACGCAAGCCCAGTGCGGGTTAGCAGATGTCACATGTCTTCGAATTTTTGATTCTAGGACATTTTAAAATAATCACACTATAAAGGCGAAAGTTTGTGAGCGTGTGTGTTTATATGTTTGTTACTTCTTCACGCTCAAAAGCCTGGACCAATTTTGATAAAATTTTGTGTGGAGGTAGCTGACACCCTGGATTAACATATAGGCTACTTTTTATCCCGATATTTCTACGGAGTCGAAACTTATGCGGGTGAAACCGCGGGGCGCAGTTAGTAATTGATAAAAGTGCTACTAATTCTTGGTTGAGATAAGATCGAGACTACATTTTGAAGGGGTTTAATTACTGGAATTGGCCTTATATGATTGCTTTACACTTTCTTCAGTAGATGTGTATCGAGTAGAAAATTGTATGTATACTGACCGAGCTCTCCTGTTTATCGAAAGGTGTTGAGAACTGTATCTGGCTCATCTTTGACTCCTTCGCGTCGCCCATCGGCGACGGAGGCGAGGTCTCTCTGTAAACAAAGGAAAAATAACGTTAGTTCTATGGACATTAGGTTTATTTTACAAAGTCGGGTGGAGAAGGAGCTAAGGCTTTTCAGCTATGAGACTCCGGAGTATTGTGTCTCCGCCAATCACGTTGGGTATATGTTAGTACAGCTATTTCCCAATTTAGTTAGAGTTGGTCTAACCCGTCTTAAGTCCGTCAACGAAGATACGGGCCAGTTCGAAAGTAGTAGTTGATACGTCAAAACAGTGACAAATTCAATTTTTCGAGTAGAAATGACGTATCGCGAGTAGGGACAACTGTCAAATCATTGTCATTCATTCTTAGTTCTGGCTCCAAACTAGTCTAAGGCGATTGGCACACTGCACTGCATTACGCAGCGGTGTGCGTGAAACGGAGCCGAATTTCCCACACGGAAGTGTGTTTTTATTGAATTTGTATATAAAAAATCACTCGCGGGGGGCACGTTATCTGCGTCCCGCTGCATAATGCGGTGCAGTGTGCGATTCGCCTTATGCATGGTAATGTTATCTAGTACCTAGTAGTAGATAACATTACCGTGTCTTATGTCCATATGTGATACATAGTACGAAACGATCGAACTTCGACTGAAACTACGGATTTAGTGCTCATGTAATAGAGCCCCCTGACTAGTTCAACAAAGAGCGACAGTTATCTGAAGGCTGAAGAAGATTTTATGCGTTTGGTAGTTTTTGAAGTGAAACTTCTCTACGCACGCTTGACTTGGGGAGTAAGCTGGCGAACGCGTGACGTAAGCGTTACGAAAAGTGTGATCGGGCGAGGCGAACGGAAGTTGAGTGGGGAATATAAGCAAGAGAAAGCAGTGCGCGCGCACATTTTCTTTCTCTCTTCCTCTCATAGCCAAATACGTTTGAAGTGTCACTTCAGTCGTGTGGTCATAAGCACACTCGGTTTTTTTTATTATTATGACGTAAAAACTACTGCCCACGACTTCTTTCATCATCATCATCAGCCTAACAGCAATCCACTGCTGGACACAAGCCTCTTCTATTGCAAACCATTCAACTACTTCGTTCGCGTGACATTAATACCTTTTGATTTTCTTTCTTGTTCTAAAATAAAATTAGTCTAATTTACTCCTTTTAACATCAGAAACCCAATTCAAAACATTCAAAATCTAGTAGCAATCTCATCTCAGCGACAATCAATGTCAAAAACTTGTCAAAAACGTACGGAAATTAGAGGTATAATTGACAGATTGGGACTGAGATGAACGTTCTTAAAATTACGAGAATTGTAAGTAATTGTTAACAGCGAAAACGTCATAGTTTGGTCATTGATACAGGTGTATATGTAAATGTAGGCCAGATGACACCGTGAGGTAACGTAAACCGCTCGTAATTGTAGTTACTGTAACAGGATGTTTAATATGTTTATCCTTTCATTCGTAACTCAACATTCATCGTTCATGAATGTCCGGCCGCTATTGCTTGAGTAGTTGAGTATCACCTGACAATGTTTTACTTTTTTAACTCAAATCATTTATTGTTGCAAAGACGATATATCAACAAATTTTCCGAGCAATGACACGCTTAAACAGTCTCTGAGTAAACTAACTGCCGCTGTCAGAGACGTCACATAGCATCACGCCTGTGAGAATACAGGCGAAGGGTAGGGCACAGGTGCACCTACAGGGTGAAATTGAATTCATGGGCATCCTTTTAGGGGGTCATTGTAATCATCATTATGAACAACTTTTACTATGGGACTAAACCTAAAATCGCGAAAAAAAATCAGCTGTTCCTTCCATTCGTGTTCACATAACTCGTCAAAATGTAGGGAAGAGCTGATTTTATTTCGCGATTTTAGGTTTAGTCCCATAGTAAAAGTTGTTCACAATGATGATTACAATGACCCCTTAAAAGAATGCCCATGAATTCAATTTCACCCTGTATAGTACCTACACCTATATTCGATGACGACGAGATGTGATGTCACTTAATAATCAGAATAGAATAGAATACTTACTCTGTAATCATTAACTTTATTGACCAGCATAATTAAAATGTTTTCAACCTTTATGTTTTTGAATGATAGCGTTAAAATTTATCCTTGTCAATTAAAGTTAACGATTGATTAATTTTTAATAACAAAACTGAACACGCACATTAAACTACTACCTTAAAAGTGCTCGTAACTTTCTTTAAAAAAAAAGTTGTCCTCAACATCTGTGGCCCAATACTTCCAGGAAAATGTCAGGATTTGGCTCTTTAAAGCGTCAATCGGACAGACTACCTTGACCTGATGATTCGACTGTCGCTTTTATAATCAAGCGTTTAAATCATGGTGCAACCTGGCAGTTAACTTTTATGATGGCGCGAGGTGTAAGGTGAAACTGTTGGCGTAAAAAGTAGCTATTTTTGGCGAGGTTGAATTTAACTAAGCTTATATGGAGAAAATGACATCAATATATAAGTAAGAACAGCCACACGGGTCGACCGATCATGTTAAGTTACGCTTGCAGCGGTCGGTCCGTGGGTGGGACCCGTTCTTGGTCTCGGCTGTCATTCGTCAGTCGTTACGGGTCGACAGAAGCTCGAAAGTCAGACAACCAGTCTTGCCAAGGGGTATTATGTTACCTAGTAACTGGGTTGTGGAAGTCAGACAGGCAGTCGTTCCATGTCAAATATTGGTATTCAGCTGCATCCGGATAGACTGGAAGGCGACCCTTTTATGATTGAAATGTGACAATTTATTATATTACTAGCTACGATCCGCGGTTTTACCCGCGTAAATGTTGATCCCGTAGGAATATCGGGATAAAAAGTAGCCTATACGTTACTCCAGGGTGTCAGCTACCACCATACAAAATTTTATCAAAATTGGTCCAGCCGTTTGAGCGTGAAGTAGTAACAAACATATAAACACACACACTCACAAACTTTCGCCTTTATAATATTAGTGTGATAACTACTGTCAGCTGTGAAGTGAATAAAACTCAAACCATTTATTTCAATGAAACAATTTACAAGCACTTTTGAACTGTCAAGAAGTCAGTCAGTCAGAAAAAATATGAAGCTGGTTGCCCATTCCAAAGCGTAGGTACCTATGGAGAGGTACGGGCAAGAAACTCCATGGACACTCTTTTATTTAAATTATATTTTTACAAAAATATTAGTTACATCATTAATGATGAATTTATAATTATGAGAACGATGTAAAATAAAATAATCTTACCATTCACTATAATTATTTGGAAGCTATATACCCAAAGTTTTATTTTTAATTAATGTCACGTCTGTGCCACCTTCGAATGATGAAGGATATACAAAAAACTTGTAATATCTACATACGTAATGTTTATATAACGTACATGTCTTGAGACAAGTGCGTTGTGTATATTTACATAATTACAGGTATATGCATGTCTATATATACATTTGGCACTATTAAAAGCGGATGTGAGTCGTTTTCCTTTTGCAGTCCATAATTAAATTATACAAGAGTTTTAGAGGATTTTATGTGTTTCAGTTTTTTTTTATTATTATGACGTAAAAGCTGCTGCCCGTGACTTCGTTCATCATCATCATCATCATCAGCCTATAATAGCAATCCACTGCTGGACACAGGCCTCTCCACTCAGCTATTTCGCGTGACATAAATTCCTATTGATTTTCTTTCTTGTTCTAAAACAAAATTAGTCTAATTTCCTCCTTTTAACTCAGAATCCCAACTTCCGTACCTAAAAACGTCAAAATCTAGTAGCAGTCTCATCTCGGCGACAAATTAATGTCAAAAACTTGTCAAAATGTACAGAAATTAGAGGTATTTTTGAGAGACTGAGATCAGAGGGGCAATTCTCGTAATTTTAAGAACGTTCACAGTCTGATTTGCAGTACATTTTGACATTTGTTTGTCGCAGAGATGAGACAGTGACTAGATTTTGAACATTTTAAATTACAAGAATTGGCCTTCAGATTGCGATCGTTATCTAAACTTACGTAAAATTACGAGAAAAAAAAAAGAATAGCTCCTCAGCTGTCTGTCAGTGAAAGTCCCGTCAAAATCGGTCCAGCCATTTCGGAGATTAGCTGGAACCAACGGACAGACAGACAAACATTTAAAAATTTGTTTTGTTGTTATGATTTCCGTATATAGGTACTTTCATGACTCTCGAAGTTACGTTACGGACCCAAGTAAAAGGCTGTTATTTTGACGTTACAAACAGACACTTCAATTTTATTTATATGTATAGATAAAGATAACCAACAATATGTGTTTATATTTTATTTTTATTTTCAATATCTGACTAAACATATTATCAACAGATTCCGTCATATTCCGATAGTCATTATGTCAGTTTTTGGGGGAACTATAGAACAATAGATTAATTGAACGGAGATCGTTTATGACAGACAGACAGACACACATATTATGATGGAACCTTCAAAACATTTAATTATTAGGTCATCTATCTACCTACAAACACTAAATAAACTAACTAACTAACGGAAATTCCTAAAATAAATCGCGGATAAAACCCAGCTGGAACAAGGGTCAACGAACTTAAAACCAGCACAAAAGGACTTGCTTATAACCGTTACATGAGTACTGGGTCCTGTACGGTCTACCACATGTTAATAGCAACACTTGAATTACATAAAACAGTCATAAGAATAGACCATTATATTTTTTTATGGGAGAATAGGTTATGCTTGTCGACAGGCATATACTGTCCTCCCGTATCTATTAATTTGAAAACGTGGATTTCCTTGCCCGCTCTTCTCCATAGTAAACGACCAATTGTAATTGTGCACCTAGCTTTTGATGTTTCTTAAGGGAATATTATTTTTCAGGCGACTAACAAACTTAAAGGGCGACTAACTATTTGCCTGCTACTTTAAGGTAGCGAACATATTAAACAGGGCCAATTGAAATCATAGGCGAGGTCCTATAAATAACGACATGACGACTAATATTAACAGTGGGATAACAAAAAAATTTATTATAGGCAACTATAGGCATCTCTGAAGACTCATTCCCAGAAACACACAACTTGAGAACTTAGGATGCAAGAGCGAGCGAAGCGAGCTCGAGAATTGGGGCGACCCGACTCGGACAGGTTAGGTTCGAAGGGGATGACGGGGGCTTAAGTGAGCGAGCAAAGCGAGCGAACGAACCCCCGTCATCCCCTTCGTGTTAGGTTACTTTAAGCCCTGCAGACAGAAATAGGGGCCGCAAAGCGGGGCTCCGTCGACTACGCACTTTATATACAACCTCATTGTATAATTTAAAAATGCCCATTTTCTACTTTTTATCTGCCAGTTTAAATTAAAACATTGCTAGCAATTGATTATTAAAGCTGCTACTTTCTACTCAAAATTATCCTTCGCTGTAGCTGCCAACCTATTATTTTTGCTACCGGATTTAATTATTTTTTAATCTCAAATTCAGATTAATTTGTCGCCGCGTTAAATACATGCCTTTCATAAGTGCCCATTTAGGTTTATGTGAAATAAAATATTTTGGTGTTTTTTGAGCCCTTACTGCTACAAAATAATGGCACTATAAAAGTCAACACTACTCTACATGGTCGTCACATGATCTGACCAAGATAATTTCTGGACTTTAAATGAAGCCTTTCTCCGAGTTTGTTTCGGTGTTTCTTTCAAGCGTAGTCGAATAGGAGACATCTAACACCGATCTCTCCTAGTCTTTGTATAAGCCTACTTACAATATAAAATTAAGCATCGTCGATCAAAATCAAAAGTCATTTATTCAAATTAGCCTAAGAATCAGCACTTTTCGAACGTCAAAATCACATAAGACAGTCCCCCAAAACGCCCGCCCTTCACCATTTCCTAATGCTTTTGCTGGGAAGAAGAAGTGGTGCAAAAACTCCCTAACACAGCTGTCTGTTCATTTATAAAATAATCAAACAGTTACCATGGGTGTGCGGCTGACTGTCCACTTAAACGACCTTTATTATTACAGTTAAACCGGAATATACCAATATTAAATTGACAAGTTTCGAAATTGAGGAAATGGTTAAAATCGAGAGCTTGGTTGCGAATAATTGCATGTAGGACCTAAATTCAAAAGAGCAAATTGGCTAAAATTTTCCATTTTTACGTCATCATTTCAGCCGAAAGACGTCCACTGCTGGACATAGGCCTCCCCCAAGCACCTCCACTTCGACCGGTTTTGTGCTTCTCGCATCCAACGAGTTCCTGCGGCCTTCACAAGGTCGTCGGTCCACCTTGTGGGAGGCCTTCCAACGCTACGCCTTCCGGTACGCGGTCGCCACTCCAGAACCTTTCGGCTCCATCGGCCATCTGTTCTGCGAGCAATGTGCCCTGCCCACTGCCACTTAAGTTTGGCAATTCTTCGGGCTATGTCGGTTACCTTGGTTCTCCTGCGGATCTCTTCATTTCTGATTCGATCCCGCAGGGAAACTCCAAGCATAGCCCTCTCCATTGCCCTTTGGGTGACTTTCAGCCTTCTAATAAGGCCCATTGTGAGCGACCACGTTTCAGTGCCATATGTCATCACTGGCAACACGCACTGGTCAAAGACTTTCGTCTTGAGACACTGCGGTATGTGGGACGAGAAGATATTGCGTAGCTTCCCGAACGCTGCCCAGCCGAGTCGGATTCGGCGATTGACCTCTTTCTCGAAGTTGGACCTACCTAACTGGACAGTTTGTCCTAGGTAAATATACTCGTCCACGACTTCGAGTGTGGCGTCTCCGATCTTCATGAGAGTGGGTGTTACATGGGCATTTGACATGACCTTCGTTTTGTCCATGTTCATTTTCAGACCCACTCTTTCAGAGGCTCTACTGAGGTCATCGAGCATTGTACTGAGGTCCTCCATAGTCTCAGCCATGACTACTATATCGTCGGCAAACCGAAGGTGAGTTATGTACTCGCCATTGATGTTAATGCCAGCTCCTTTCCATTCCAGAACCTTAAAGACATCCTCCAGAGCAGCGGTGAACAGTTTCGGAGAGATAACGTCTCCCTGTCTCACACCTCGCTGCAGAAGGATAGGTTTCGAGGTCTGGTCCTGGAGTCGAACGACATAGTGGCGTTTTCGTACAGACACTTCAGCACCTCGATGTACCGATAGTCGATCTGGCACCGTTGAAGAGACTGCAGTACAGCCCATGTCTCGATCGAATCAAAGGCTTTCTCGTAGTCCACAAACGCTAAGCAGAGAGGCAGGTTATACTCTTCGGTCTTCTGTATAACCTGTCGCAGCGTATGTATGTGGTCTACGGTGCTAAAGCCTTTACGGAATCCGGCTTGTTCGGGAGGCTGGAAGTCGTCAAACCTGCGCGCGAGACGGTTCGTGATGACTCTCGAAAACAGCTTGTAGACATGGCTCAGAAGTGAGATGGGCCTATAATTCTTAAGAAGGGCATTGTCACCCTTCTTAAAGAAAAGTATCACCACACCTCTGTTCCATGCCTGTGGTGTTTTACCCTCGAGTATGACGGAATCAAACAGCCTCTGAAGGGCCTTAAGAACGGGTTTTCCGCCGGCCTTCAGGAGCTCGGCCGTAATTCCGTCATCACCCGGTGCCTTGTTGTTTTTAAGTTGCTTCAGAGCCATCCTAATCTCGTACAGGCTGACGTCCGGGATGTCTTCGGTATAGTGTCGGGTCAATCTAGCTCTTGGGTCGTTTGCCAGATTCGTAACGGGGTTGCTTGTTGACGTGTATAACTGTCCATAGAACCTCTCGATCTCTCTCAACAGCTCAGGTTTGGCGGATACGATCCTGCCATCATCAGTCTTGAGTTTCATAAGCTGGCTCTGCCCAATAGACAGATCTCTAGCAAAAACCTTGGAGCCTCTATTTTGCTCTATCGCTTCCTCAATACGATCTGTATTGAAGCGGCGAAGGTCGCTTTTCAAGGACTTAGAGATCTGTCTGTTGAACCGCCGGTACTTTAGAACATCATCCGAAGACTGCAGGATCATCTCGCGCCTCTCCTTCATGAGCCGCAAAGTAGGATCAGAGAACTTCTTTTTCGTATTCGTACGACGGGTCTTGAAGATCTTAGACCCGACCGTATGGACAGTTTCCACGAACCCATCGTTATATTCGTCCACGGAGCTCCCCAGGTACTCGAAACGATTCTGAAGTTCGAGCTGAAAGCTCTCGGGGTTTTGAACTTGGATCGGCGCTGGGCGGAGCGTAGACCTCATTAGTCGAGACCTTTCCAGCTTTATATTTAAGTTCAATGTGCCTCTTACCATGCGGTGATCACTTCCGGTTTTCACCGCGTTGATCACAGAGACATCATTGAATGAATTTTTACGTCACATAGTTGATAATATTTTAATTATGAAACCACTAGACGATGCAATAACTGTTCAAATAATAAGATTTCTTCTCATGTGTCAGCAGAAAACAAACGAAAGTTAGGTACATCAGACTGTTTCTAGTAAAGCCAGTATAAAGGTATGAGGAACATGGTGTAAAGCTCACTCATCCTCCATAGAAAAGGAAGGGGTCTCCGACCAGACGGGTGTTGTATCTGGTGGGCCCGAAGATTAATGGCGGGACGTTGTATATTTGCTAGTTGCGCGGTAAACTTTGCTTGCGCGATGCACGATTTCGCGTGACGTCAGTATGATGCGATATCGCATGTGGATATGTATTGAAATTCTGAAGTAATGTAAATCAGCCTAAAAATAAGTTCAAAGGCACTTGAAAATGGCGACAAGACAAAAACATATAATTAACTGTCACCATAAATCGTCCTAACAATACCTGCCTGACGTGAATAAAAGCGTCTCTAACAGAATTACGTGAACAAAGCTGTTATCTCCTACATCTAAACTAAACCGCCTCTCAACCGCGCTATAAACCCGAGATGTGTTAACAGTTGTGTCTTCTCTTCCGCCATGCTGTCTTCCTTGAAGATATTATAACATGTTATTACAACATCGCGTGCTATTGTCGCTCTTGTCACGTGCTGGATTTGTTATTGGAGTTGCAGAAAGCATTATAAGAAAATTTATAGATTTTAATTCTTTGTATTGTGAACCATATCACATAAAGCTAAGCGCGCACTGCGAAGCGATTTTTTTAATCGCATGTTCATGCTAAATACAATCGCGAACGCTAATATTATTTTTCAAGCGATTATTTAGCGCATTGCGCTTACTCTAATATATTGGTATTGTTCACATATTGGCGATTATTTTCCGCAACGGTTATATTTCGTGGTGCGCGCGTAGTCTTGTACATGTCTAAAACGGGCCTACCCTTTGTAATCGTAAAAAGGCAATCTTTAAAGACAAACAACGCCGATTGTTTTGGTTTACTTACATATTTTAATTACCATTTAGTCAACGTCATCATCATCAGCCTATAATGTTCCCAATGCTGGTACACAGGCCTCCTCTCTGTGAGAGAGAGTGGGCCGTAATCCACCACGCGGGCCCAGTGCGGGTTGGTAGATGTCACATGTCTTTGAATTTTTGGTTCTAGGACATGCCGGTTTCCTCACGATGTTTTCCTTCACCGTTTTGAGAGCAGTGGTGATGAAATAATTTACACAAAGTAAAGCGCCTGTCTGGGTTCGAACCTACGACCTACAACTCGTAAGTCGCGGCCGATACCACTGGGCCACCACTGCTCTAGTCAACGTCAAATGACACATAATATCTATTAACTTTTAGATACAAATTAATTATTTAAAGGATAATTGAGTCTGTATAAAGCTACTTGCACATACAGGGTGGCGGGACATCGACGAGCACATTGTAACCATGAATGAATTCAGCACATGATTCTAGAGCCCATAGAGAAGAAATGCTTCGACGGCTATCAAAAAAAAAATCAGCTATTTCATAGAAAAGTGCAATACCTACGCGGTCAAAATGTATGGAACTGCTTTTTTTTTAATAACTGACAAAAAACTACGCTAAGGGGTCTAAAATGCCGGGGTCAGCGGGATTGTCTGAAAGGGTTACCGCTACCCCGGAATAAAAGGCTAAGGAAGGAACACGGGTGGGTTTTAGTCAGTAAGAGTCTGACACTCGCTTCCGCACCACCCAGAGCGGGAGGAGTAATTTGATGATTTCCCATCCACAAAAAAGAGGTCTAGGATCATGTGTTGAATTCATGGAAACAGGTTGCGCGTCCCTGCTACCCTGTACATATAATTCTTTGAATAAAAATTACGTACTTAGTAAATAAATAAATATATTTTAAAGTAATGGTGTCATCAGCACTTTTAGCAAGAAAGTTGTCAATGTTATAGCATTGTATCTGCGTCAGGTTTTTAGGAACAGTGACGGCGAATGACACATCTTTACTAGGAGACAGAATATGCGTCAATAAGCAAATAAGTACCTTCATCATTTATGTCGAATCACAAAATACGACAACCACGTCTTTCCTATCCGGAATTCCGGATCAAACCAAGCCACCATTCATAGGAACCCTAGAGATTTGGATGTAAAGATAGTCAGATATTTTCCAAGAAACATCGATCAATAAATTGTCTGTTATAAACTTATAATCGATTCGATACACAAACCGTCACTCGATTACCGATGCACACTCGACTATTCGGACGTCACATCGATTATACGAGGGCTGCTATTTATGTATCCGGAACTGGCCAGTTACAGAACAATATTAAAAAAGTAATTATAACATTTAAAAATGGAACTCTTTGGCTGAAAAATACAATTTGTTTCATGTAGCTGTCATTTGTTTTTCCTTTGTGGCGTCATTTTGAAAATTTTGTGACTTTATCACTATGGATTTAACTCGTGAAAATGTTCGTGCTATGATTTATTACGATTTTCGGCGAGGGCTAACTCAAAAACAGTGCATCGATCAACTCACTTCGACTTTTGGGGACGAAGCACCATCGAAAACGACTGTGTATCACTGGTATAGTGAGTTTAATCGTGGGCGGTCTGTGCTCACGGACGAATTTAAAGAAGGTCGCCCTAAATCGGTTGTTGTACCTCAAAATATTGATGCTGTGCGGGAACTAATAATGCAAGATCGTCATGTTACATATCGCGAGATAGAGGCGTCTCTGGGCATAAGTATGACGAGTATTTATAAAATATTACACGAACATTTAGCTGTAAAAAAAATTTGTTCACGTTGGATTCCGCACAACTTGAGAATTGACCAAAAACGGACTCGTGTGGATTGGTGTAAAAAAATGTTACAAAAGTACAATCAAGGTGCGTCAAAAGCTGTCTATAATATCTACACAGGTGATGAAACTTGGATATATGCGTATGATCCTGAAACTAAACAACAATCTACGTGTAGAATCCTGTTGATTCCGTATTTATGTTGAACATATCACTTCACTGGCTCACTACCACACCAAGCGCCTTCGTATATAGCCCGCTTCACTTTGTCTGTTTCCCGCCATTCCTCGTAACTGACAGATGACATAAGTGACAGCAGCTACCCCGCTTGTGTGAATGAGACAGTGTTTACATATCTATTTAATAGATACACTACATCCCTTTCTTATTATATTTTTTATTTGTTCAACTCTAAACACGTTATCAAACAATCGTGTAAAATTAAAAATCACAAACATGTTTATTTCAACTATGCATTTTTGCAATCAACTGCCAATGAAATTAAAGCATTAATAAATTGAAGTAAACCGAAACATAAGAAGCCTGATCATCTGCATTTATGAACATGACGGACCAGGACTTTTTATTTAATCTCATCGCTTGTCCAGTTTCCTTGCTCTTATCTATCACATCTCTTTCATTAGCTTCTTCTTCGTCGTGTGAAATGGGATTCAATCCTTCCCTCTCTACCTAAGCCATATCACCTTGTGTGACTCCCAAATCGATAGCTATTGTCCTCCGATATCCGTTTCCCTTTCATCAACAATTTTTTTTTTTTTTTTTTTTTTCCCCCGTTATTGTAATCATCTGTTGCAAGTTGCAACTCAGACGATTAAATATAATATGTCGGATCTTTCATAAGTATGCACTTAAAATGAGACACAAGCGCCTTTGTTTAGCGTTGTGCGGAGTCTAGGATTAAGTATGGTGTCCGATACGGAGTTACGGACCTTATGGGCCATGGAGCGACAGTGATCATGTAGACGTGGTCGCGACACATACTGGCCTAGGTTTCCTTGTTTCCTTTTAAGTTCAGAGTATTAATTAGTACAGTAGTGTTAGTAATTGAGTCTGTAACAATAAACTGTGTAGAAATTAAAGGAGCTATTTCTCTCGTTTACCCGTATCCCAATTCTGCGCCCACGACTGTATATCTGACACTATGTATGTCCCTAAGTATGTCTGATCACAATCCAACGTATCTGGGTTCGACATACATGTACATATTTCTATAATTTGGTTTATTATAATATTATATTTTTTATTATAATTTTTTTTTTTTTTTTCGATGTTTAACTATTAGTAGGTAAGTATTTTATCAAAGCGTTTTCGTTAATTTTTTTCACATGCTTCTGCCACATTAAAAAAAAAATGTGTCTTTTGAATGTTTTGTTTAGGTACGTGTTCCTCCCTCAGTAACAGCTCATAATAATAATTCTATCAGGTAACAAAGTCACCTTAGTAAATAAAACAGTTACGTAGGTACAACCGTACAACACAAGACCCACAGAATTTTTTTTTTTCAGCCTATAACATCCCCTTAAGGTAATTACTGTAGAGATTATGATCATGGTTTGTGGCATGCAACCCTTCAGGTAACCACAAGTTAATGGCCTATTACTCCAGAACAAAACGCGAAAACAGTAGGCGTCAGATTTAGCTGACAAGCTAAAACAAGACTCAACAAGGACAAAAATGTCAAAAACATGAAACGATTCCGTAAGAATTATTTTATCTGAAAGATATTGTTTTATTGATATACCTCTCCCACAGTACTGGTACACAAACATCCATTCCAAGAGGGACATGAATTCATGTTTAAATAAAATAAAATAGTAGGCTACAAACCATCACGCGGGCCCACCGCGCGTCAATAGAAGCACACGTCCCCAAGTAGTCGCTCCAGGACACGCCGGCCCCCACGATGCTTTCCTTCGCCGCTTTGTTACATCCATTTTAATGGAGTGTTACATCTGGTTTCTTCACGATGTTTTCCTTCACCATTTTGTTACGTCCAATTTAATGGATGTCAAATGCGACCAATTTAATGGTTGCCCAATGCGTCCAATTTAATGGATGCCCATTGCGTCCAATTTAATGGATGCCCATGCGTCCAATTTAATGGATGCCCATGCGTCCAATTTAATGGATGCCCATGCGTCCAATTTAATGGATGCCCATTGCGTCCAATTTAATGGATGCCCATGCGTCCAATTTAATGGATGCCCATGCGTCCAATTTAATGGATGCCCATTGCGTCCAATTTAATGGATGCCCATGCGTCCAATTTAATGGATGCCTATGCGTCCAATTTAATGGATGCCTATCTACCACGCGTAAACAGTGCGTACTGGTAATGTCACATGTCTTCGAAGTATTGGTTCTCAGACATGCCGGTTTCCTCACGGTGTTTTCCTTCACCGTTGATGGACAGTGGTGATGAGTGATAATACACAAAATGCCTGCCTGGTTTCGAACCCACGACCTTAGTCGGGCTAGACCACCACCACTGTCGTGCTGAAATGTAATGCTATAATTATGTGTAGGGTTTAGATCTTCTTCAAATTCACACGAGCCCAATGATACCACGCAGAGTGCATGCGAGGGTTTTCATTCTCTTCTATTATTTTACTTCTGTCATTTTTGTTGTGCCCTTACACTTCTTAACGAATATATCTTTCTTCGTTTCTTTCCATATTCAAGAGCCTACCTGTAATTGAATAATCAATCTTAGATAGTTCACATGTAGTTAATCAACTATTACCTTGTAGGTATGTCATACCAGTCTAAGTTACCTTTAGACTCACAGCTTGTATTACTATATTATGGTCCCAACAGTTGCCATGGAATTTGAACTTTATCATGAAGGTATGACATTAAGTTTGTGTTACCAAAACTTGATAATTATCTGACATTCTGAATTCAAAATACAGAATTTTCTAATTACTCGGTTGATTAAAACTTCCGAGAAGTAGGTACTAAAGAGCTTCCAATATAACTAGGTAAACTGTGTATCTATTACAATACTAAGTTATCTCTGAACATGCGCGTATTGTAATTATTCTTCCTTTCCTTTCTTCTTTTTTTTTTTTTTTTTTTTTTTTTTTTTTGAACAATAATTGATGTAGAAGAAGATATTACACGAGTCAATGCGAATGTTTCAGGATTAAAATTAATTCAGTAGTATCATTATTTTTATCAACTTCAATACCACTTGAAAACATTTCCGGTAGGTACTTCAAGAAGTTTAATCGGACAAAGGTATATTCTTCATGTAGGTAAAATAATCTTATTATTTATTTACGTTTGTGATTTAATTTCCATTTTATTATACAATGAATCATCAAAAATCATATAATCGTATCAAGTTCCAGAATACTGGGTAAAGCTGCATCCTACCCAACTTACCTACTATAACAACTGTGCGATTGTTAATTACGTCTAAAACCCAAGTCATGATATTATAAAAATGTTTCCTTGAAATTTTTGCATATTCAGTAACACATTGAAATTAGTTCAACTAGGAGTATTTTTATAATTATATAGATCTGTACACCTATTACCTACTGTGTAAGCAATACTTACACGCCTTGCAAGGCAACACATGGTGACACAACATAGTTTTTTATTTTATACCATCATGTACCACTATGGTATACCTAATCTGTGTTCGCGACCTATTCGCCAAAAATACAAACAAACATAAATCAATGGAGAAGCAACTTATTCCTACACGACAAAGTCCAGCTTACTCCACAACCCCAAACACTTCCACAACTCCCTCCTTAGAGCCAGTCACTCTGAAATCGACCCAATTTCCACTGAAACAAAGTTGATAATTGTTCAACTTGAAATAGGGTGGGGGTGCGCACTTTTACTATAGGTATGTGTACAAATAAATACATTTTAATTTGAACTAGGTAATCTTCCAGCAATAAATGCTGATTCCTAATGTGACAAACAATACATAAGATGGTGCAGATCGCATAGCAAAGGCTTCAATACTTTCACACAGACCATTGTAATACTGGTAACAGGACCCCACAGAGGGCAGTATTACCAAGTTTGTGATAAAATAAGAATTATAATTTCATAACCCAACATCATGCCTGTCCCCACCAGAGGGCCAGACAGAGATATAGAGTATTTTATAATTAACTTACCTTAGCCAGTCCTGGCCGGATCCCATGCAACAGGGAGAGCGAGTCTACAGCCATAAATTTTTCACAAATTCTGACTAAGGCCAACGTCACCACCAAGAAATTCCTGATGGAAAAAACCCCATAACATTGGTGCCACCTGGGCATCGAACCCAGGACCCCACAATCAGCCGTAGCGCTTGCAACCACTAGACCACAAATTATAATAATTAGTTAATATTAAGATAATGAAAATCTTAACAGCTAGACACTCTCACAGACACATTTATGTAGGTACCTACTTATAATTATCTATGTGTGAATATGTATGTAATCTTTATTGTTATAAGTATGTATGTCTTGGTTTCA
This sequence comes from Amphipoea lucens, assembly GCA_947508005.1. Classification (NCBI taxonomy): domain Eukaryota; kingdom Metazoa; phylum Arthropoda; class Insecta; order Lepidoptera; family Noctuidae; genus Amphipoea; species Amphipoea lucens. Next base: position 18,220,017 of record OX382377.1, on the reverse strand, counting down.
CATTATGTAAATTGGCACCAGTAACTTAGTGACCTTTGAAGGTTCACCACATTAAGAAGTTATACTCCAACAGAAGGGAACTTTTCTTCTCCAACAAAATTGATTTACCAATTAACATACCTATTCATTCATATCAATCATAAGAAATTATTATGTTATTCTAATTAATCATTGCAATAACATCAAACAGCAGTTTATTGTTATTGTGACTTTTATTTTCACTTTGCATACATTTTATTTCAAAGTAAATATGTATGCTTATTATTTTAACTTACTGGTTGGTACCAGTATTTAATTATAGTAAAAATTACATAGCTTTTCCTTAGTCTGTTGATACCAATCTAAATTATGTCACCCTAGAACTGGAATACATGTTAAGCGTTATCATTAGTACTCATTAGTTCTTGCTACATGCAGGAAATTATCCTCTGCGGAACAGATCTACACTATGAGACTTTCTACTACAATCAGTACGGTCAGCATCAAAAGTTGATTAACACTTCAGTTTTTTTAATCTTAGTTATTGAGCAAAATATTTGTTCAAAATTGCAGCAGAAGAATTTTTTTAGAATATATACTTTTGTCTATTATGTGAAAAGCTAAAAATCAGTTTATTGAAAAAAGTTGTTGTCAATTTAATAACATGTAAAAATGATAGTGTTAATCGACTTTTGATGCTGACTGTACCTAATACCCCCTTTTTTTTTAGTAAGCCAGCTTTAGTATGTATTTTTTATTAAAAGATCTGAAGCGGCTTAGCCTAATCCAGATCACTGCTTGTATTTCTGTTACCATTTGTGTCCAATTTCATAGACCCATAGATAACTATACCGTTTCAGGCAAGTAAATAATTAAGTATTCTTATTTTAATGAATAGGTAGTATAACATTACAAACCAAAATCAGAGTTAAAGGAATCATCATTGTTATACCTAGCTTATATACATTTTATTCTTAAAAATTACAAGGTACTAATATAGTTTGAGTGCTGTTGCCTTGTCCAAGCCCGCTGGTAACCGCAAATAGAATAATAATTAAAGATTTAATAAAAACATTACATTCATGAATATGAAATAAGTACAAAGTTTATCATCATCCTCTTGCCCTTGTCCAGCCATAAGGAAGGGAGCAAATCCAGTTTATTCTGCAGGTGGATAAGTTCCTTTTTTTTTTTTTTTTTTTGTTTCATTTCAAATAAGTAGGTAGGCACCTAAGTACTGTGGAGACTGGCTGTAAAGCGAGTCTAGCTGTAAAGCCACACGTCTTTGCAGGACAGGCTGGTTATGTTTGGAGGCATGTTCCATTTGAACGTTCAAGTGTGTGTCAAATATTCTGTTAGTGTTTTTCCTTATTTTAGAAGCAGTGTTGAATTTACCGTTGTACGATAAGCTTCTCTTAAACAATAAATACTATACAAAGCTTAACGCCTTTTAGTTATATGTCGCCAGCACATCCATTGCTACGACTCCCACTGCAGTACTTAGCACTCCTAGTAATTTAATGACTGTGGTTTGTATTCTTTCCTAACTTTTATATTGGGTGTAGTAGTCATTTTGTGATGGCCAAACACGATGCAACATAAAATTATAGATATCCTGAGTGATCCATCTCTTTCAACTTTTTTTTTTTCGAACAATTTTAGTAACAGTGTATTACAATAAAAAATCGTCAGAATCCTTACTTCTGCTTGAAATACTTTGTTACTAGATGCGAAATCTAACAATTTACAATACATACATTAGTTTGGGTAATAGTTATGCAAGTTCTTACCTCGTTAGTGTTTTGTTTTTCTTGGTCAGCCGTATCGGTAGGTAGGTACTTACATATAATTTCTCCTAATTTTGTTAATTTTATCTGACCTTTATCCTCGTCGCCACTTGTAGAATCCTGTTGATTCCGTATTTATGTTGAACATATCACTTCACTGGCTCACTACCACACCAAGCGCCTTCGTATATAGCCCGCTTCACTTTGTCTGTTTCCCGCCATTCCTCGTAACTGACAGATGACATAAGTGACAGCAGCTACCCCGCTTGTGTGAATGAGACAGTGTTTACATATCTATTTAATAGATACACTACACTACGGTTTGGGTGTTCCAAGATGAGCCGAACCCAACAAAAGTCATTCGTTCAAAAAGCACTTTGAAGCAAATGGTCGCTTGTTCTTTTGGTATAAATGGACATGTGGCTACAGTACCACTAGAGCATCGTAAAACAGTTAATTCTGAATGGTACACGAGCATTTGTTTGCCAGAAGTCTTTAAAGAAATAAGAAAGAACAACCGACAACGCCGAATCCTTCTTCATCATGACAATGCTAGCTGCCACACATCGGCTGAAACAACCCGGTATTTGGAAGGTCAAAAGATCGAATTAACGGGTCATCCGCCGTACAGCCCCGACTTGGCTCCCAACGACTTCTATTTATTCCCAACCATAAAGAATAAATTACGTGGTCAACGTTTTTCGAGCCGTGAAGAGGCCGTTGATGCGTTCAAAATGCACGTTTTGGAGATACCTCAATCTGAATGGAAAAAGTGCTACGAAAATTGGTTCCAACGTATGCAAAAGTGCATCGCTCATCATGGCGAATATTTTGAAAAGCAATAAAAACATAATAAATGCTATATGTTTGTTTCACTTTGTTATTCCGGATACATAAATAGCAGCCCTCGTACCTACACTCGTATTCTGACGACACGTCGTGACGACGTAGCAAGGTCGCCGGTGACTCAGTAGTGCAAGTCTGCACAAATCACGTACGATGCGAAATGTGAGGGAAATTTGAAATGAGAGTGTAGTGCGCAGTGTGCGCAGGCGGTGTCTTTACATTTGAAGGTTAAGTTAGAAAGTTACAACAAAAGGGAGGGAACTTTCTGTGTCAAGGATGCTAAATAGTTGTGAAGACCCTGGAAATCACAGCACATTTTTATCCAGATCGTGCCAAAGATGACCAAGCAGTTTTTTTTTAGTTTTTGAGGTTCTAGGTTCGATACCCCGGGCAGGGCAAAGGGATGGGAGGGGTTTTCCATCTGAAATTTCTCAGAAGCAGCCCGGAGTCTTGATTTGTGCCCGGTTGTTGGCAATAGGCTCGCCCCCTATTACATGGGACTTTAATATAAATGGTGAAATGTGTGTACAGACGCCAGCACATCAACCTACTACAATCTGTCAAATTTCTTTAAAAGATATTCAACTTTATCACTAAAGCATAAGGTTCAAAGTTGATTGGGAAAATTTGACAGTTTCGGGTAGGTTGATGTGCTGGCGTCTGTACTAGAACCACCTACTTCTGCCGAACCCTTCTAAAGTTATGTATATGGTGTAACTGTAAACCTCTCCATAAAATTATATTATTCTTAATAGATCTATCTATACCACAACGAAAGATATCTAAGGATAAGGCTTTTAATCATTCCGTTATCCTGTTTTAAAATCATAACGTCTTCCACAGTATATCAGTAAACCCACAGAACATACAAAAACTAGTCTATGAACTAATAAATTACACTAAGACAAAGAGAACTGAACTTAGTGTTACAAGGAGACCATGAAAGAAAGAAGTTAACAAAGCAATCTCGATTAACACTAACATCAAATTCCAATGGTCTTGTCTCTCACGCACAGCTTCAAGGACAATACGAAAGAAAGAGACGGCGGCATAGTAATCAGTTTCGTATCGTAATCGTAATTTCGCCACGCGGCCATGGACATGTCAAAACGTTAGACGTGGGTTGAATGAAAATGGGGGATGTCTGACTAGAATTAATTTGTTTAGACAAAGGGTATCAATACCTTTGGTATGTCATTAGTACTTAGGTATTACTATGTTGGCAAACGCAGGATAATCTTGGCTCAGCTTTTCTGTCTCAAATTCTTTGTCTTTTTAGATTAAGTAAACGTTTCAATCTAGTTTAGAAACCTTGCTTGACCTCTTCAACTTTTCCATAAACCGGAATTGGTCAAAATGATTTCATCTTTAATGAGTATAAATTAAAATTCTTAGACATTTTGGCGACAAAATCTCGATTTTGAATCATCTTTGATTTTTCTCTACCTGTGTGTTATTCTTTCTTTAAAATATTTCTCAGCCAGCATCATACATAATCACAACCTTTTCTTAGTTTTTTATACAACCTGTTTTATACAAACCAGATTAAATCAGGCACGAGAAGTTACTGACACTTGATGATCTACTATTTACAACTGGATAGTTATCCGCATTTTCTGATGTTCACAAACCAGTTATTCCTATGATGTACTCTTTCTTTATTACATTTTAGCTCGCGGTTTCACCCGCATGTGTCTCGATCACGTAATAATATTGGGATAAAAAGTATCCTATGCCCTAATTCAGATCATGGTCTACCCATGTGCCAAATTTCATCCTCATCCGTTCAGGGGTTTTAGGACAAAGGTTCCGAAACTAAACATCCGATTAAAAAAAAATCACCACACATAGAAATGTACACCATTGCCGATTGCCATATATCTTTTGTAGTATAGTCGGCATCCACGCGGACGGAGTCGCGGACTTTGATAACCTCAATCGAAACGCTGTTCTAAACGATCATTACCGACCGTTAATTTTTCTACTATTAAGTATAAATATTAATGTTCCATACCTGCTAATTATTTAGCCAATTAGAAGTTATAAATATAGTGTGTGTACTGAAGATATATACTAGGCTCGTAGGAAACTATTGGAGGTCGCACGTGAAACGTTACACCGCACGCTCCGATGATTACTTGCAATGTTTTATGCTAGCCTGGTACTTGGTAAGGAGTTTCCTTGGAAAATTCTTATGCAAATAGCGCTCTTTTCTTGAGCAATAAACTCCTTTTTTGGCAAGGTGTACCATTGACGAAGAGAATTGGATAAAGTAGGTATTCCTATTTGTTATGGTTGCTTTTTTATTTTATGCTTTATGATAAGTAGAGCATAAAAGAGAGTTCTTTTAGATAAAAGGAAAACCTACCATAGTTACTATCAAAAAGCGCTTTAGATACATTCAGAATTTTATCTATTATTTATTATACACTAGCTTCGGCCGGCGACTTCGTCCGCGTGAAATTTCTTGTTCCCCCGACCCACCCCGTCGCATCGCATCGCCTACCCGCACTATTACTTCGTTTTCGCACAGAATACTTAATAGTATTACGTAGTTTTCGTTTAGCGTTCTTTCTGATATTATTTATTTTTGCTTGGCTCCTAAAGGTCTTAGCGTGATGTTAAATAACCTAGCCTTCCTCAAGAATTTGGCTATCAAATGCAAAAATAATTTTTCAAATCCAACTGGTACTTTCCGAGATTAGCGCGTTAAAACAAACAAACTTTTCAGCTTTATTATTAGTATAGATTTCAGTATATGTTCTGAGTAAACTGATCTAGACAAAAATTCTAACCCAACCTCTATAGATTTGAGCGGGATCGTCCGAAAGGGTTACCGCTACCCCGGAACATAAAGGGTTAAGGAAGGAACACGGGTGGGTTTTAGTCAGCAAGAGTCCGACACTCCCTTCCGCTCCACCCAGAGCGGGAGGAGTCATTTGATGATTTCCCACCCTCAAAAACAAACAAAAAAACCTCTATAGATTTACAGCATAAAAAAATAATGTCGACGCAAACAGTTTCTTAGACCACATTATTTCAATAATTTACAATACCTAACAGCTTACTGCATATTTTCTCACAATGGGCCATATGTATTGACACTAGTTTAATATCTAAATTACCTTTATTTACCTATACAAGAATATTTTCCATAATATTATATTTTTCCTTATTCTAACTATTTCTTGTAATAATTAATAACGCCTTTATCCACTTGACTTTGAACCCTGCTGACCTCTGCACGGCGCAATGGTATATTATTATGATAGAGGATAAACATTAAACATGTATATTGTTGACGGTCCAGTTTTTATGCCTTCTCGGACATGCTAGAACGATATTTTATTTTTTAAGGCTCCGTCAGACAGGTGCGACGCGACATTATAGTAATTCCTCTACTAGAATCGCGTCACGCTGTCGCGTCGCGGCTGTCTGCGGGAAGATTTATTGTCAGCAGTTTTCATTTAGCGTAATTTTGATATAATAAATGCTTTAGAGGTAAATGCTCCGAAGTAAGATAAAAATAGCAAGCTATGATGAATGGTAGTTTAATTTTTATATGAGAGGACCCAATAACACCGATTCTCTTTTTCTTTTGAAACATCAAGTAATTTTCTCTCCAAGCAAAGAAACTATAGATAATGAATTGATAATTAATGTCAATATTATAATTAAAAATCCAAAAGAAACTCGTTATTTGATAGGTACGTTTTACAAAATGCAATAAAAGCAAAATTAGTAAAAATATTTATGACGTCATCGCACTTGCATACATCTTGATGCAACTAAAATCACCATTTTATCTAATTAATTTTCCCAATAAATTAAAACACAATCTAGGAGAAACTCCTTTGTCTGAAACAAGGAGCACCACACATAAAAAAGACGCGATGAGACGCGATAAAAAAACACGCGACAATTCCAAAATAAGTTCTACTGTCTGTCTGTTTGAAAGTTTCCTAAAAATTAACGAACATTAGTTTTCATCCCGGAAAATAAATCTAAAGAAGTTGCGAGACTAGTTTTAATAATAAATTGATATCGAGAACATGAGTCATCTATTCATAGGTTTAATTACCTACCAATTAATTATAATAACCTGCTTATCCGTGTTGATTGTTTTACTTTACAGAAATGCTGATAGTGACCAATAAGTATTTCAAGTTCGAATACCTATTGTTTCGGGTAAACGTCTCTTCACACCGTTTATTGTTTTAAAATGATGTAATTTACTGTCGAGATAAAAGACAATGCTTTTATACATTACTAGCTGCGCCCCGCGGCTTCACCCGCGTAAATGTCGATCCCGTGGGAATATCGGGATAAAAAGTAGCTTATATGTTAATCCAGGGTGTCAGCTACCTTTATACAAAATTTTATCAAAATTGGTCCAGCCGTTTGAGCGTAAAGAAGTAACAAACATATAAACACACACACATACACACTCACAAACTTTCGCCTTTATAATATTAGTGTGATATAATGTAATATTATAGTGTGATTTATAGAAAGGCCAAGATGACTGCCCACAAAACTTTACTGCTAAATTGCAGTTCTACAGCCATGGCACAGCTGCATAATGCTGCAGTTGTGATGCACCCCGTCTTGACCCTAAGTATCTTCCACACAAACAACAGATTACTACAGCAAATAAAGAAAAATTGGCCAAGTGAAGTGTTTGTCATACCACCCACAGTGAAGGTTTCCGTAGTTGGAATGAGGGTTTGTTTTTAAATATCGCTGCATTATGCTGAGCTAAGAAATATTTTGCCTCGTACAGGTCCATTTTATTTTTAATGTTCATTTTATTACTTTTAAAAGAGAAAGAAAAATATTTTATTGACACGCTTTGTGCGTGTCAATAAACACATACGCATGCGCATGGTGCGCGTGTATTTACGCATGCGCATGGTTCCGTTATTGCGATTTGGCTATGGAACCCTTAAAACACAATATTACACATTATGCAACAATTCTAAACAAAAGAAGCGTGTTCCCAGATAATAAACAGTAAGGTGACTCACGCGTCGCGCGTCGTCGCAAGTATATCGCAGTGTGCGGTGACCCTAAAACGTTAGCTATAATCACTTCACGCTACTTAGAGTTTCGGTTACTTTAACTTTGTTTAACTTAAGTTAAATTCATTTCACGCATTATTATTACTTACAAACAGGAAACATTAAACATCTGCTCAATGCAAAACGACTTTAAATATCCCATTCCATTCTAAAATACTAGGACAATGATTTGAGACAGTACGGAAAATTACTGAAATAGTAGAATTTAATAAAATTATCAATTAACTTAATATTTCAGTTTTTTTCTAACAAAGGTAAACCAAGCAAGAGGAACATCTAAAATAAGTCAGTAGTAGAGGCAATATTAGCTAATTATGTTACTTAACAATATAAATAATTGTATTTTCTAGTCTAAATAATACGTTTTCTCGTACATGGCAGTGAAAGTTAAGATCGCAGATAACGCGCAAGGGCATGCTTCGGTAGTTCGCTGTTTAAATTATAAGCGGAAGACTTACTAACTAAAATAATTATTAACTTGAATATAATCTTAATATCGCACAGAAAACTGTTGTTTAGAAGTTTTTAGAGTATAGGTAACTTAGAACATCATTGGTATGATGCATGGGAAGAACACAAGAAGTAACAATAGAATCATCATTCTCCTGCCTCCTCCCATTTTATTTTTTTCTTGCTGAATGGGCCCGCTTTTAACCTCGATCACGCCTGATGGAAAGCGATGGATGAGGTCTATGACGGAACGAGCGTTCCCAGAAGATGCCTAGGGCACTGGAACTCCCACGCATCGACGAAACGCAGCAGGCTGCTTGACGCCGGACTCCTGTGGGAGGGTGGTCGCAAACCAGGCGGGCGTTAGCCCTACCACCGCAAGGGAAGAATTGGACAGTCAAATAACGTGTTGGGTGTGACTGTCCAGGATGCGCCGAGCGCTTCGTTCAGTTGAGTAACTGGCGGAACAAACTGCGCTACACGAGAAGGCTTCTTCTTGATTTGGGGGATTTGGGGTCATATATTCTTCTTCCATATTTCTCTTATAGTCGTCACCTCAGTAGTCACAGCCCACCCATCGTGTCTACGGTCTCCCCCTACTCTTACAGCCATTGATTTTCAAAAAGCAGCAATTGAGTTTGAGTTGGTTTGATGGCAATCAAACCAAGTCGAGAGTTAATCAGACTAATCATACTATCACACTAATATTATAAAGGCGAAAGTTTGTGAGTGTTAGTGTGTGTGTGGGGGTGTGTTTATATGTTTGTTACTTCTTCACGCTCAAACGATAGGACCAATTTTGATAAAATTTTGTATGTTTGAGGTAGCTGACACCCTGGATTAACATATAGGCTACTTTTTATCTCGATATTCCCACGGGATCGACATTTACGCGGGTGAAACCATGGGGCGCAGCTAGTAGTTATTCTAAATTCCAATCTATTGAATCATCTGCTAGATACACGTCTCATTTAAATATCATTAAGTAAAGAAACACAGTAGTGTGATAGAACTTCATTCATAGATAAAGGAATTCATTATTACGTGTAGAAGCCATTGATTTAAAATAAATACGTTATTGGAAGTAACTTAATAGGCTCACCCCCTATTACATGGTACCTAATCATAACTGGCGAAATGTGGATGTACTACCACGTGTGTCAGAAATGTGTGGTCATGCTGAAGAGTACAGACCATCAAACTGTACAACTTTCTCCATGAGCGAACATCGTAATCGTGAAAAAATTATCAACTGTCCCAAACAAAACTTCAATACCTACTCGACATAAAATAAAATGACCCTAATGTATTTTTTTTAACAGTTTACAAGCAAAAAAATAAGTATTGATTGGAAAAAAAAAACAGAGGCACTCCGGGAATGCCAACAGAAGTGAAAACAAAACACAAACAGAATACTTTGCCATCACTCACTGACATATCGGATATACAATAAAACCGAGTACATCCCGAGGACAGCCGAACACATCCGAAGCAGTGTCGGTTACGGTAACAGTGGCACGAATGCAATGGTTTTTTCCCATTTCAAAAAATGCCCAACGCGCCTAAGGAAGTGTTCACTTTAAAAAAGTAAGTATTTCTTCTTTATTTATTTATTTTTATTAAAGTATTAATTATTAAAAATGTATTAATTAGAAAGTTGTTCAGTTTCATGGCCAGTTCTGATGCATGCCGTATCTAACTACCCTTTCGGGGAATAAAGGCGTGAAGTTATGTTATGTAGAAGTAACATAGGTATAGCCAGACCAGCATTCTAATCGTGTAACACAATCGATATCGTAATCGCAATAACTTTCATTTTGACATTTACGAGTTACGATTTTACGTTTGTTATAACATTTATTCACAGCGAAAATTGTTGATCTCACACGACCGAGCCTATTGCGACAGTGTGTTGCTGTGGCTGCTAGACTTATATTATAAGTATCCTTTCATGAATAAAACAGTAGCTAATTAACCTGTCATCCTTAATAACCACACTCAATCTGTGTTTTTCTGTCCTCAAAAGACCATTTCAGACACCAATCTACATGGTCTTCACATAATCTGACAAGATTATGTCTGGACTTTAAAAGAGACTGTGACCTCTGAGTTTGTTTCGGCCTTTCTTCTCAGAGTAGTCAGATAGGAAACGCCGACCTCATCTAGCTTTAAAAAAATATGATTGACGTGTAAAAGTGTTTGTACAAACCTACTTACAGAAATAAAATCATTTATAACTCATTAATTTATTAGTAAGAGCAATTAACACAGAATTTAAGAAATTAATCAGACACTGAACGAAACCTAAGGGCGAGGTATGAAAGTCACAGCTCATACAAAGGTTATGGGTTGCTAAACTACCATGAACAGAAACAAATGAACGATTAATTAAAGAAAAGGTTGCCTGGAACCAACGACCTATGGTCGATGCCTGGAACAGATCGCAGAAAGCGATTAGGCCGCCGATTGTATATTTTGTGTAAATTGTGTAGAGTTTAATTTATTTTCATTTTTTAGATATTATAATTCTTACCACAAAAACTTAACCACGTGTTTAACGTGTGTCTAATGTCAGTGTTACGTAAAAGTCCATATAATTATGTCATGTTTAAAAGGTGTTTAGCCTAAACAACTGATAAACACTGTTTTGTGGTAGTAAGGTATTTGTTTTATCATCAGACATGACCTATCCCAAAACTAGAAATATTGTGCCTTTCGAAATGACATGATAAAATGATATACATTTCTTTAAGGACACTTATGAATATTTTAAAAATAACACCGGCACCTAGGTGACTGATCCTGAAAAGAAATGCCAAAATAAACTAAGAGGTCATGGTCTCTTTATAAGTCCAAACATTATATATTATGTGAGTCGAAATGAAGGACAATGTCTGGAAGAGCCATTTAAAAAAAGAGTAATTGCAGCTTTGAGTTGACTTGCCCCGAGTACAGCACCTACTCGTATCTTCGTTATTTATAATAAATAAAAAAACGGTGAGGAATACATACATAAACATAAACGCATGCCTTTGCCCCATGGGGATACATAGAAATTACAGAACGCCATCTACTACGATCTTTACATACTTACCTCTTTTTGCTTCGTTTACGTTCATTCTCTAATTGCGTAACACAATATCAATCACAATCTGAATCATTTTGAAGGATATTGCTAATCCATTGCTTCATATGTTCGAAAAATTGGTCCGTCTGCTCAACAACGTAAATAACGCAATTAATGTTGTTGAACTGTCAAAATGAAAGCGTTTGTTACTGATAGTTTGTTACACAATTACCCCGCTGGTCATACACGCACGTCAGGGGAGGAATTTTATACTTTTTATGATTAAATTCTCATAAAACATTCTCATAGACCACATAATCAACGTGTACAATCAACAATAAACGCATTGTTTATATAGATAATAAAATAATGCTGATACAAACACCATCGTACGTGCCTTTCAAATCGTAGTGAATCATTGAAACCGCATAGTATGCAGAATTCCTTCCAGCGCGGTCGCAGCACGTTCATCGATGTAGCTAACTTGTGGGTGGCATTTCCAGGTATTTTTATTGTCCTGTATATTTCTTTTTTCTTTGTTCAATTGTTTATTTTTTAGCTGCTGTAGAAATTGTGGGAGAGCCTTGACACTGATTATTGAAATAATCGCGAAAAAGTCTGCTATGTCGCTATTGAATACTGTTTTTCTGTAGCTTGTTTGTACATTCCTCAGTGCATTGCTAGCATAATCCTATAATGTTCCCACTGCTGGGACACAGGCCTCCTCTCGGTGAGAGGGGTGGGCCGTAGTCCTTCACGCGGGATCAGTGCGTGTTGGTAGATGTCACATGTCTTCGAATTTTTTTTGGTTCTAGGACATGCTGGTTTCCCAGGCTAGTCTTAAGCAAGTGTGGTGATCAATGTCCATGCCTTCTCTGTGTGAGAGGAGGCATTTTCTCTGCAGTGGGACAATATTAGGCCAGTATTATTATTATTGCTATAGACTACTTATCTCTAAGGTCGAATTCCCTAGGTTCTTAATTCTGACGATTTATTTCAAGAATTATACTGAGGTAAATATTCTTGTACAAAGTTTTTGGTAAATATTTATTTTATCTATCACATGTTTTCGAACTTAATATAAAAATATACCTTTTCCTGTTTATTTATATTTCGCTTTACTCAAACGATTATATCAATTCGCATTTATTTCAATTCAACCAATTCAGAAAGTTTTGAATTGTCAAGGGGTCGGTCAGTCAGAAAGACGAAGCTAGTTACCCATTCCAGTCCGTAGTAGGACCCTATGGAGAAGATCGGACAATAAAATACACGGACATTATTTTAAACCAATATATTTTATGTCTATGTGTATGTGATTCTACAAGTAAAAGTTCTTTCAATTGTATAGGAGTATTATTAAAAGTACATACGGATATTTTCTCATACGTTTGGGATGGCGCAACAATCGATGTTTAGAGATGATTGTGTATCTACTAGTAGCTACTCACATAGTACATCATGGGGCCATAGAATTGGCGGCAGAAAGAGCGGACGTAAATCAAAACAATGGGTTATAATAAAATAAACAATTTATATTTGCTAGCGGAAATTCTCATGGGAAAATTCCTACTACATATACATAAGAAAACCTAATGCTTCAGAAAGTGTTTTCAGCGAAAAATACAAGCAAATCCTTCTTCATTATTGCTTTTAATTTAAACCTTCATATCGTTAACTCGCAATTCAGGCAACCATATTGACCCTGGTTTTTAGAAAGCTGACGCTTTATTTTGGCACCCTAGTCTAATCTTACAACACCTACTCGTAGTGATTAACCAGCCTAACTTCAAGGGCAAAGTTAGTCAGAAAGCGAGTATTGAAAGGTCTTCAATTGCATGGTCAGAGGACCTGGTGAAAGTTGTGAGAAACTGTGAGGACAGGACTATAAACATGTTTTGGATAGTATTGTAGAGGCGTGAGGAACAGGGTGTAAAGTTCACTCATCCTCCATAAAAAGGGAGGATCTTCCGACCAGACAGGGTGTTGTGTCTGGTGGGCTACTGGCCGACGATTACTGCTGGGAAGTTGTATATGCTAGTTGCGCGGTAAACTCTGCTTGCGCGATGCAGGATTTTGCGTGACGTCAGTTTGATGCGTAATTCGCATGTGGCGCTGTAGATGCCGCCATATGAATGAATTACACGGATCCCAGCGTGGTTAAACCAGACTCGATTAATCGAATGAACCCCAAGATTCGCACTAGCTCCTGAAGCCTCATTTTCATGGTGCTACAGCGACCATTGCATATCAAGGAATAGACCGGGAGGCGCGGTAATGGTAGGGAAGACGTGCCCGAAGGATAGGTAAGGATTTAAGAGCCTACTAGATATGCATCCTAGAGGTATAAATACTTAATTTGTCCTCCGTGTATTCTTCGTCATATTCTCGATGCATAGCATGGCACTTTAATTAACTCTCTTATTTTAACACGCATTGCCCATAAATCGTGCTTTTCCAACTCATGACAAAAAAGAGCTTATTTCTTTGACAATTTCTTTAGTCTTTACTAGTATATCATCATTTCAGCCGAAAGACGTCCACTGCTGGACATAGGCCTCCACTTCGACCGGTTCTGTGCTTCTCGCATCCAACGGGTTTCTGCGGCCTTCACAAGGTCGTCGGTCACTAGTATATTAGTTATAGTCCGCACGGAACTAGTTGGCCGCGCCTTAGGTATGTGAGCGGTGGGATGGAGGGGCGGGGGCGCATTACTCAGTACGTGTATTAACCGCCGCCCGCCTCACCCCTGTCCCTATCTCAGCGGCCAACTAGTTCCGCGCGGACTATAGTCTAATTACAATTTCAGCACAAAATCTGAATTTTTTTTTAATTAAAATTATAATTAATCAGAGTTACTTGCAGTCGTGTCTTATGAACTTTTATGTACGAGTATGTCGCTACTTCTATGGCCACACCAGTTCAATAGACAGCACCTTCCTGTTACAATCGATGTTCGCATGACACTATTCCTATACTCCACGTTTGTCCATCTACCAGCTTATGTAACCTACAAATAAGGTATAGGTGCATGTAGCTTAGAAGATGTGAAGTTTTTGCCTCCTTCTAAAAGGGCACATAAACGAAACTGTTACCGTAATATCAATTTAGCATGACTGTCTGTCTATTTGGCTCATCTTCAAATAATTTGATCGATAAATGGCATGAAACCTGGATGCAAGAGATGCTTTTACCATTGAAAATCAAACAACAAAGGATCCGTACCTTACAAAACATTTTAAATTTCACTTGTCATAACTTTTGCCATGTACGCAAATCTTGGATCTTAACAAAAAAAAAAAAGAAAGTGTTACCACAGTTACAAGATTTGAAAGAGTGAGAGTGTTGATTACGCCGCACTTTTTATGTAATCTATCGATGGATGGCTCAATATAATACCTTGAGTTACTGCCTATTGGTCGTCTGTGGCTTTTTGATAAAGAAATGATTGAGGGAGCGTGGTCAGAGGCTTAAGTTTGGAAAGTGAGGTGAAGACGAAAGTATTTATTGTTACAGAATAGGTGATCTGAGGTTGACTCGGCGAAGGTTGAGGTCGAGAACAGTTTTCACCATTTCACATACGGTCAATTCATACTTAACATAGCAAATTCACCCTTATCTCCACAACGTAATGCACATATTTCTTCCGAGATAAAAAATAAGACGCGCGAATTCCGTCGAATGCGTGCGAATTCGTGCGTCTGACCGCGACCAACGCTGATTGGTGCGCGTGCATTACGTTGTGGAGATAAGGGTGAATTTGCTATGTTATGTTTCAGATTAACGGTTCGATGCGCTTCGACTGTGCGCTAGTATTCCCTTAGTAATTGATCCTTACAGTACGGCCGACGAGAGAACTTTTCTTATTGACACCTGTCAGTTTCATTCAAACGAAA
The DNA here is from genome assembly GCA_947508005.1 of Amphipoea lucens. NCBI lineage: Eukaryota > Metazoa > Arthropoda > Insecta > Lepidoptera > Noctuidae > Amphipoea > Amphipoea lucens. The sequence continues at coordinate 18,204,911 of OX382377.1, read as the reverse complement.
GAGAACGTTTGTCAAAATTGCTAGAATTGCCCTTCTGGTGTTAGAGGCAACTGAGGTAGAGTTAACCAAAAAGTGTTACATCTTACCAATAGTGTAACCCTTTTAACTATTTATCAATTTAGCCCGCAATGTCTAGGCACAGGCCTCCCTTTTCCTTTTGCTTTTTTTTTTGCTTTTGTCCCATCGCAGGCCAATTCTGACGGTTGGAGTCAAGTTCGTCCCTCCATCTTCGTCTTGGTCTGCCGCGATATCGTCTAGCATTTAATGGGACCCAATCAGCGGTTCTTATAGCCCACAGCTCACCTGATAATCCTGATATGCGGCCTATTCAAATAATCAGCACACCAAAATCCCAAGTTAACGCATTGCGTGAAATTCGATAGGTAAATGGTAAATTCCTACTCCGATTGAGTTATTGAAGTTCCATTAAAAAAACACAATTTATCAGCGTCGACTGTCCGCGCAATATTCTATTATTGATTTATAATGACTCCGGTGATTGGGAACCAAAGATCAACGAGTTATCAAACCGATAAAGGTGCCTAATGATACCGAGTTTGATACTAAATGTTTCTTTAGTTAGTTTAAACTGGATACAATTCTGTGGGGGCATTTCAACAGACTCTACGAGATGATATTTAAAGTTACTTCAGTTAACTCCGCTAACACCTCGCTGACTGATTAAAACATACATAAATTCACGCCTTCTTCCCACGGTAGTAAGCAGAAACTACAGCATGCCACCTGCTACGATCCTTACATCAGTGGCGTAACTATACCGTTTGGGGCCCGTGGCACATTCAACAGATGGGGCCCTCCCTCATTGTAAAGAAGCTCAACCAACGTTATAGGTAGTTTTTTTTTTATTAGCACTTCTCCCGCGACGAAAATCAAAATCAAAGTCAAAGTATTTACATATTTCAATTAGGCACATAAAAGGATCGTTTGAACGTCAAAAATGACAATAAAATAGAATTGATTCAAGTCGCCCATATTTTCTCCTACAAAAACTTTAACACCTACTGCTTCTGTCCTTATTTTAAGATCCTCCTGTGCTCATGTCCCTCTCGAGCCGTGGGCCCCCTCTGGCTAGGGGTCCGTGGCATTTTGCCCCAATGCCACCCTATAGTTACGCCACTGCCTTACATACTCCTTCTGCCTCATTTACGAGGGGTCTCGGTATGTAAATACGGTCATCTACCTACGGACCGACCGCGGCAAGCGTAGCTTAACCTGATCGATCGATCCGTGCGGCTGTTATTACTTGCCACGAGCCACTCAACAACAAACAAACAACAAACAGTCATATATGTGTATCATAAATATGCAGGAATTTTATTAAAGATTCCACCGTCCACCGTCTGCATATTACAGTAACCATACGCCTACAAGACGTGTGCCAGACGACGCATAACAATGCCACACTAGTGGCCATATTGTTGCCATGTCTGATGGCAACTTGGCAACGAACAATGCCGAGTCATGACGCAAAAATGTTGGACAATTACTGTTGGAAATTATGGTCAAAAGCTGTCTGGTAAGGAATTTTCGAGAACCTTTAATGTGTAAACTTTTTAAGAAGGTAAATCGCCTTGATACGAGGGTAAACTACGGAAACACTATCGTATAGGTCCTGTACGACACTCCTGTAATTAAATTAGGTGAATATCGTTTGAGAGTGTCCGTAGATAGGGTATGACTGCGCATAGACAAGAGAAAATCTATATCTATATAATATATAAAATTCAAAGTCCTGACTGACTGATATATCAACGCACAGCCTAAATCACTGGTCCTAGAGACATGAAATTCGGAGGGTGTGTTCTTTGTGAAGAGTATGTATCCACTAAGAAAGGTTTTTTTGAAATTGTACCCCTAAGAGGGCGAAAGGGGGAGCGTGAAATTTCACGTGGACGAAGTCGCGGGCAGAAGCCAGTACTGACATATAGACAAACATAATAATATCGAGAGAGGGGCCCGTGGCTAAATAATAACAGCCGCACAGGTCGATCGATCAGGTTAAGCTACGCTTGCCACGGTTGGTCTGTGGATAGGTGACCATCTTTACATGCCGAGACCCCTTCGTGCCTCGGAAAGCACGTTAAGCCGTAGGTCCCGGTTGTCATTCATGGATCTTTGACAGTCGTTACGGGTAGTCAGAAGCCCGAAAGTCAGACAACCAGTCTTACCAAGGGGTATCGTATTACCTACCCAGTAACTGAGTTGTGGAGGTCAGATAGGCAGTCACTCTATGTGAAATACTACGAGTAGTATTCAGCTGCATCCGGCTAGACTAGAAGCCGACCCCAACATAGTAGTGAAAAGGCTGGGCAGATGATATAGACAAAATTATCGCTCTATGATAACAATGATGGTCACAGTCACAACAAAACATCAAAAAATACCTATTGAAAATCTTGTTTTGACACAAGACAAAAGTACAAAACTGTTCAGTTTGTTGCAGGGCTGGCAGAAGATAATAGTCAACATTTTGTACCTATTTAATTTTAGAAGTGAAACTTCTTTACGCACGCTTGACTTTGGGAGTAAGCTGGCGAACGCGTGACGTAAGCGTTACGAAAAGTGTGATCGGGCGAGGCGAACGGGAGTTGAGTGGGGGATATAAGCAAGAGCACATTTTCTTTCTCTCTTCCTCCCATAGCCAAATACGTTTGAAGTTCACTTCAGTCGTGTGGTCATAAGCACACTCGGTTTTTTTTTTCCATTGAGGTTTTGTGTTATGATTTAGGTCTACTTCTAGTGTAAGCATTGTCTATCTCCATTAATTATTCAACTCAAACACCTGCACGTGTTAACAAAGTATGCGCACCTTGCCAACACGTGAGCGTTGAGCAAAGCATCGCCAATATTGGTCCTCACACGGCCAACAGCTTGCCAAACATCGCTTGTAAAGGTCGCGTTACATAATTTCGGATGTGTCCGGCGACATACTTACCGACTTCGACGATTATGGTTTGTTGACCGTAATTCTTATAACTACATAACATATAAAACATTTCGGTCAAGTGCATACTCAATATGCGGGGTTTTGTCACTGGTATCGCAATTCGGTTTTAGATTGGTCGAATGTGAATGTTACTTTGTAAAATGATCTAGTTTTAGTTGAGATAAATAATGGCTGGAATTATTCTTTTTTTGGCGAAATTTTGCTGGCATAATGTTTGGTGTACAGTCACGAACACTAATATGACAACACTTGGCAACTTTCAATTTCGATTTTTTCGTGAAATAACGAATACAACGTCGAAATACGACACTTTACATAAGCCTATGGGTTCGAAAATACTATGTTCGCAATAACTTAAAATTTCATTCAAAAATAAAGGAGAAAATCGCCTTTGAATAAAGCCAAGTGTATCCATACTTATGCTCGTGAACCCATCGGGAATTGCAAGCGTGATGTTCTATTCTACTTTTTAATATGGCAAGCAAAGCCGATGTCGACCATTTTGCCAATGTCTAAAGTGAATTGATAAAGCAAGTGTGTATTGTTGTAAATAAATAAATAAATAAATTGGATGGAAAAAAGAATTTGATGATACAGTTGGTCTTGTGGGGTTAGTCAGACGTAAATTTTTTTCCACAGTTAAAAGTTATCTGTCGATTGAAAAATCAGCCCTTAAACCAATAAAAAGATAAAAAGCGTGATGTGATGTTATTCAATTTAGTGCCAATTTCACCAAAGAAACTGAACGTGATCAGTTGACGCTGTCAGTGTCAATTTTCCACAACAATGATGACACTGACGGCTCTTGACCGTTAGATATGCCTAGTTCACTATAGAGCTAAATAACTCAAAACTTGTGTAGAGTCGCTTGCAATTTCACCATCACCCACACTCTTCAAACCGGAACAAAACGTTGTTGCTATGCAGCAAAAATAGATCTTGTGGTACAGACGGCAGCACATCAACCTATCCGAAACTGTCACATTTTCCCAATCAACTTTGAACCTTATGCTCTAGTGATAAAGTTGAAAATCTATTGAAGAAATTTGACAGATTTGTAGTAGGTTGATGTGCTGGCGTCTGTACATAGAATACTCCCAGGAAATTGGAATACTTAGCAAAATTTCATCATTTTTATAGTAAATTAGTTTTAAAACGTGAAAATAGAAACAGCTATCGAATCGCATTTAAGAAATACTAAAGTTACAACGTTCTTTTACAATTATTTTACAACGTTCCGGATATTATAGGCGAACGACACGGTTGTTTTCACTGAATTCGGAATCAGATGCTTCCGTTATATTGTGTCAACAAAAAGTGCAAACAAAATACTGAAAATCAGGCTAGATAGATGCTAGCACGATCTTTTTGGATCAATACTATAGCATGATGACCGATTATAATGACTTTTTTTACTTATGTATATGAGCACTTAGTAGTACATAATCAGCGTTTTAAAGTTCCCACTGCTGGGCCGCAGGCTTCCTCTCTGTGAGAGGGAGTGGGCCGTTATCCGCCACGCGGGCCCAGTGCGGGTGGGTAGCTGTCACATGCCTTTGAATTTTAGGTTCTAGGACATGCCGGTCACTTAGTAATAGGTACTGTTAAATTGTATTAAGATAATAATGTACAATAGGTCCTTCATAAATATTAAGTATGCTACTATATTGAGAAATATTATGCATAAAGATCCATTTCTTCAAAGTTTTAGAAAAGCAGCAGGTCGCACTGACCTATATGACATTTCTACCCTACATCACTTGAGTATCCACAAAATCGAGGTAGCTCTAGAAAAGGATGCCTACAAGGAGCCCATTGCTCAACAGTGAGACAGAGTAGCCTAAAAAAAACAGGAACAGGAGGACACTATCCTCAAAATATCCAAATCTGACCCAAATACCACCCTTTACACTACTATCCTCAACCATCAAACATCTGAGGTGAGCGGAAGGCACGAGAGAGAACAGTTGCACAACCACTAGTTAAATGATCGACTCGCAAACGTGACATAACGTTGATGAAACCCTTGCGTCACCAGCCGCTTCATTTCGACTGACCACGTCACAGATATTTGTTATAGATCCGTTCTTACTGTGTGTAATTATATGGTAAGTTGGTGGTACTTGGTGTCCGGTAGGTGATAATCACGAAGTAAGTATACCAGTGAGATTACACAGAACATTACGCTTGTATCAGCGGCGTGCATTGGTTTTCAGAATAGGTAGGCACTAAACCGGGTCTAGTCTAGGCATTGAGTTAAAGTCTAGGCAAACGCGGTCACTAATCAGAAAAAAGAGTGAGGTCAAAAGTGTGGTTGTTTGAGTAGGCATAACTTAAGGGTGATAAATTGCGAAGGTCGAACGTCATGGTATTATGCGTGAGACGTACGTATTTTTAATTTTGTCGTATTAACTTGAACGAGTAAAGACCAATGACAATGTGCGAATAGTACGGGAGCCAAGTAGGCCGTCTGGTGACTGCCTACTGCCGCGCGTGTTTGTATGAAGATTTTGTTTTTTGTTAGGTATGATAATTTTGTGAGTTTCTTAATTGCGGGGCACACACACTAAAATGTAATTGACAGGCTTATGGTGATACTAGCTGCGCCCCGCGGTTTCACCCGCATAAGTGTCGTTCCCGTGGGAATATCGGGATAAAAAGTATCCTATGTCCTTTCCCGGGACTCAAGCAATCTCTATATTAAGTTTCATCTAAATCGGTTCAGCCGTTTGAGCGTGAAGGAGTAACAAACATATAAACACACACACACACACACACACACACACTCACAAACTTTCGCCTTTATAATACTAGTGTGATATCGAGGTAGGCACTGCTTATATGCCTATATGCATTGCACGCCACTGACTTGTATCCTCCCGAAGGGTACGGCAGACGTGTAGCTCTAGTATACCCACATTTCGCCAGTTAAGTCCCATGTAACGGGGGGCGCGGGCGAGCCTATTGCCATCAACCAAATCTGTGCTCCTTCTGAGAAATTTGAATAACCCTATAACACTTTACCCGACCCGGCAGTTGAACCAAGGACCTCCAGCTCATCAGTAGCGACTTGCAACTACTAAACCAACGAGGGATTTTCAGAGATCATGGTGTTATTAGAAGTGGGTTGTATTGCGTTGAGATGATAATGAGAGGTATCTTCGTGCCTATCATGAAGATGAAAACGTATGTGATATCAAGATAATTGGGTGGTTAAGAACACATGTTGCGATTACTGCTGGACGTATGTATACTGAGTAATTACGTACGGTAGGTCATGTTTCTTGCTGATATGAGGAGTTTCTTATCTTTGTACACATCCGGTTTTTATTCAAACAATTTCTAACTGAGGGACATTTCTCGTAATTTTAAGAACGTCTGATCTCAGTCTCAATCTGTCAAAAATACCTTTAATTTCACTACATTTTTGACAAGTTGGTTGCCGCTGAGATGAAATTGCGACTAGATTTAGATCGTTTTTAATTACAGGATTTGGCCTTTAGATTCAAGGATTTGACCTCCACTTAAGGATACATACATTCGGGACCTTCTGAGAAAGTCGTACGAACTGGTACCTATACCAGCTAGATTCTTAAGCAGTTCAAGAATGGGTTAGCCTTTCAAGTGCAAAGAGTATCCTCATAGTTTTCTTTCGTGAGGTCGTTTCAATTAGTGCCGCCCTTTTGAATCACTAATACGCAGTTCGCTAGCAAATGTGTTTAGGGTAATCTATTAATCGTTGGTGTTGTAGTCGCAAACGCTACTGTTGAGGTCTTGGGTTCGATTCCCAGATCGGGCAAAGTGTTATTGGGTTTTTCCATCAGGAATTTCTTAATAGCAACCCGGATTGTGGATTTATGTCCGGTTGATGATGGCAATCACACTAATATTATAAAGGCGAAAGTTTGTGGGTGTGTGTGTTTATGTTTGTTACTTCTTGACACTCAAACGGCTGGACCAATTTTGATAAAATTTTGTATGGAGGTAGCTGACACCCTGGATTAACACATAGGCTACTTTTTATCCCGATATTCCCACGGTATCGAAACTTATGCGGGTGAAACCGTGGGGCGTAGCTAGTAGAATATAACTTGCGAAATGTGAGTGTATTTTAGGTACACCTCTGCCGAACCCTTTGGGGATTACAGGCGTGATGTTATAAATGTTAAAATGTAGCTAGAAATAACTGAATATGCCTAATAAGGTCACAAAACTAGAGTATTACTTACATTTCGCAAGTCCGCACGCAGTCACTGCTCACGCCTTTCCATTTTAACCAGCTATACATACTATCTATACATACACAGTACATTTGTATACGCATTTATATTACCAGGCTACGCCCGTTTACTTAGTTTACTCTAAGTAAAGCATCTTGAGACCACGAGCTCCACGAGCGAGCTGGAGCCGCGCCCCACGATTTTACCCGCATAATTCTCGATCCCGTGGGAACATATCAGAGTAAAACTTAATCTATGTGCTAATCCAGATCATGGTCTGCTCATGTGTCAAATTTCATCCAAATCCGTTCAGCTGTTTTAACGTGAAAGCATAACAAGCAAAAAATCAAATCTTTTATTTATATAATACTAGCAGAGCCCCGCGGTTTCACCCGCATAATTTTCCCGTGGGAATATTGGGATAAAAACTATTCTATGTCCTTCCCCGGGACTCAAACTATCTCTATACCAAATTTCATCTATATCGGTTCAGCGGTTTAAGCGTGAAGAGGTAACAGACAGACACACATTAATTTAGAAACAATACTGAGCAAGATGGGTTCCACCTTAGTTCATGATTCTCTCTCCCTTATTTATTCCTTTATGTAGGGTCGGCGAAACGTGTCTTTTTCTTTAATATCTACTTCTCTATTAGTCGTCATCTCAGTCGTCACCACCTTTCTAGCTATACCATACAGGGTGACAGGAACATCCACAAACCTGCTAGCTGATTGATTCAATAGTACATGATTCTAAACCCCCTGCGTCGAAATTTAAAGTAATAAGTTATTAAAAAAAATTCAGTTCCATACATTTTGGCCGCGTAGGTATTTATTTATTTATTATTTATTTAATACTTCAAGCACATAAATGTACAGAGGCGGACTTAATGCCATAGGCGTTTTCTACCAGTCAACCTTTGGGTGATGCAGAGACAAACAATGGTAGGTGCAATCATAAACATTGAGGAAAAAATATTTTAAATATAAAGATACGCATAAACTTATTAAAACTATGAATATAATATAAACCTTATTACCTTATTACATTTGTGTTTTTTAATTAAAATCGTTTTGCTTGTACCATGTTTGTAAATATGTGAGCACCATGTATCTATCAGATAATTAATTTATATGTCATGGTTTCGTTTTTAATTCTTTTACCTATTGTGGTATAGTAATTTTATTGTAGGTGCATCGTCCTCACATGTTATTATATAATTAATGTACCCATGCAAAATATTGTACCTGAAACATTTTAAAAGAGTAACGGTGGAGTTTTTTGCCCATTCTTCTCCATACGAAAACTACCTTTTGGAATGGGCGACTAGAATCAATTCTATTTTAAGATAATTTTTGACGTTCAAAAGTGCCTTTTATGTGCCTATTTGAAATAAATGCTTTGACTTTGACTTTACATATAAATATAAGCACAATTATAAATAAATACATAAATATATACTTACTAAAAGAAATAAGACAAACAATGAGAAAATATTACCGTTGTGATGATACAGCCAGCTTCTTGCGAATGTGCTCGCGAACCTTAACTTATTCAGTTCAGTGTTAGTATTTCAGTCCTCCGTATCTACGTATCGTTTCTTTAGTTTTCCATCCAACCACATTCATACTCATAACTTTCATGACGACATTTTCCTCATTTCTCCGCATCGCGTGCCCAAACAACTGACGCATCGAGACAACCGATTTCAAACCAAGTTACTAAAAACACCAAAGAATAGTTAAGTACTTCAATATTAAATCACAGTTACCGCAATACGGGGCTACTTTGACTTCCAGGGTTACTTTGACAGGCGTTGGAACTACTTTAACAGAGCGCCAAAATCGGTTTTCACGTGTGCTCAGCAAGTGTGCGTGACCTCGAGTAATACTGCGCGAGGCGCGGGGTGTGGGGAACGCGTCATAGCGTTGTGATCGGCCTGGTCAAAGTAACCCTGGAAGTCAAAGTAGCCCCGTTTTACTGTACTGCACGAATTTTGAATAGACTTGACTTGATAATGTATACTGTATCTATGTGTATGTGTGTGACTGTGTGTATGTCTGTAATTTATATGGTGTACATAATAAAGATTATTCTGTTCTGTATTATATTGTAACTTCATAACATATAACAGTATTCACTACTGAATATACCTAGAGAAACATACGGGTGGTTGATTACTCATAGATATAATACTAAAACATTCATAAATCATCATAGAATAATAACCACTCCATACGATCATAGCCAATATGTATTTATTAACACTGTAAAAGGCAGTGCAATATGATTATGTAAAGTATTAGGCACCACGGGTGCCACAGTCTACATATTTGAGCTACTTATAGAATATCAACGGGAGTGTTTTCACAGAGCAATCGTGTGGTTCTTCTTAGCGCGTCGATAGCAATCTAAACGTACTCGGCCCAGAATTCGGCTACTTGTTTGGCGCCATCACTAGCGTCTATCAGTTCCTGTAACGTGCAGCTGACAGGACACGCAGGGCACGATATTAAGTGTCCCATAGTTTGTGGAACAGGACCACATTTACACTCCAAGGCGGAGTCGTCTATAAATATCGTCTTGCTTCGGCCAACCTGTGTCCGGACTCTGTTTAAAGATTTCCAGGTTACCCAAGGTAATTCGTGTCCAGGTGGGAGGTCTTCAGCGGGTGGAACGAACGGTTTGGATAAGGAAGGTGTGGTGGTTTCAGGTAAAAGCAATATAGGACGTAATTTTTTACGGTGTAACCAAAATGCGTCGACCGCCTCACAGTAAAATCGATCTTCCATATCGATCGATGAACGTTCGACCATCGATCCGCATACCATTTAAAATATACTACATGATTTGATAAATTCTACACTATTAAATATTTGCCGCTGATCGATCGCTACTTTCGTGTGAAGTGTGAAAGTTAGACATTTTGTCAATTCTCAAGTCATGACATTTTTTTTTTTGGAAGTTGAACCACTGTTATTTATAATACACTGTGGCATTACTAGCTGCAGAACGAATCGGTTCAGACAGGATGCGTGTTATTAGTCAGTAATGTGTCGCGAAGGGCGCCAGAGACGCAAGTAGAACGGATACCGGCTAAGTTAACCATATAAGTAGACTTGGGACTTTGGACCCCTAATCAGAAAAGTTGTGTAAGTTTTGCAATTGAATTTGTCTATCAGTATGTATATACCTAGCCTTTAACATCTATCTAAGGGTCACCACTGCTCTTGGGAGAAGCCTACGCAAGCGTACAAAGATTAGCCAATCAGCAAGTTAGGTTACTACCCACCGTCGTTCTTGGGCTGTTGACTGCCCAAGAAGCGCCGAACGCGCTCTAGTACGAGTATCATCAGGGGAGGAATCTTCGAATCTACAGACCCAATATCACCCAAATATGTACATAAACATTGAGGCTTCTCACAAACACAATCTATAAGGTCATGCTTGAACCGACGGCCCAAAACTGACCGGATTGTTTTCACTAACCTTGGAACGACGTTGCGATACATGTTTATATGCGCGGACGCATGCTACTACGAAGGTTTGCAGCGTTGCAACACTTATACCGATCTGGCAACCTCGCAATAGTGATGACACCGAGAATCAGTTGATGAGAATGTTTGATGGATGGATAGTGGACGTGGTGATAGGTTCTGACAGAACTACTTTGAGGGGAAGGTACTGCTTCATATAAAGGAATTCAAAGTGGTGCCGCACCAGCGAAGTATGTAACTTTAAACAAGTTTAACACCAACAACTTATATTTATTGAAGGCCTTGCATTGGCCTCAACTGTGCGAGGTCGATCTGAGCATCATTTTATAGGAATTCGGATTTACCAACATACAACATAATTATATGTTTGAGCATACTTAGTGTGTTTTGTGTGTTGCTTCATTTGTTTTCTTTCTCACGGCTTGCCAAACAGCGCACCGGATATTCCGGGTAAAATTGGAAGAAGGACCAGAAGGTTTTAGGGAAACTTAGGTACGTCTTGTCAGGACAGGCAAAGAGAATCTGTCTATGACGAATTTTCTCCCCTGAAAACACTGAACGACTAAAAGACTATTGAATGCTAGCTTCTGCCCGCGACTTCGTCCGCGAGAAATTTCTTGTCCCCCCGACCCATCCCGTTGCATCGCATCGTCGACCCGTGCCACCTCGTTTTCTTTCTGACTTTTTTTTTCTTTTTGCTCGGTTCCTAACAGGCCTAGCGTGATGTTAACAGCCTATCCTTCGTCAAAAATTGGGCTATCTAATGCAATTGCATTTGACCGTATAAAGTACCTACTTTTCATTCAGAGAAACTTTAACTTTTCTCTAAGGAGATCCGAGGACACAATATTTCTTCATATAAACACCTATTCATCTCACAACTCTATCACATAATAGCTATATAATAATACTTGACACATAGTTTTTATACATAACCTATTATTTACTGACCTCTCTGACCCCTGTATAAAGATTATATACGCTCTTATGTCCAAAGCAATAAGGTTCATAGTCGAAACGATATTTTATTACGTCTTCAAGGATTGATTTTCGTCATACGCTTGAGACAAAACCTATGAGAAAAATACTTTGACGCAATAATTATATAAGACTGTGCGAATATTTTTGACAGGTTTTATAAGTTTATATATTACCTGTATTTGACAGAATTCCTGGGTTGTTCAAGTAGTCTCAAATCTCGACGTCACTTCTAGGCAAACTTGTACTACGTTCGGACTGCATTCTTATTTACCATCAGGTGAAATATTGGTCAAATGCAATCCTAAACTGGTCCTAAAGTGTTGTAATTTGTGCACTAAATTGCAACATAGGGTAGCAATAATAAAAGATATAACTTGATCTCAATGTACACCACCAATAAAGTTACTAAAAAAAAATCTTTGACTGAAATTAATGGGCACACAAAAGTACTGTTTATTCGCTAATGACGTCACACAGGCCATTTTGCCTTAATTGGTTTAAATTAAACATCTATTCAACACCTATTTAATAAAAAAAAACAGTTTTAGCTTCAAAAATGTAAAATTTGAAAAGGTATTTTTGTAAGTGCGCGTTGATGTCTTTTCTGTGTAAAAAGTTTCGGGACCACATTTTCAGTTTTAAATTTTTAATATTATGTTTTCGAAGTCGAAATGGTTCGGATAGGTAGGTAGTGACTTTCAATTATGGATTAAACAACAGCATGAATATTTATAAAATGTAATGTCGAACCTTCATCTCGCAAGAGATTTTATCATCAATTTTTATGTTACAAAAACTTGTAGGTTTTGTTTGAGCAAGATAATGAGAATAACAACTAATCGCATTGGCTAACACGTGATTTCACTATAAATAAAATAGGCTTTCAGTATTTTAAATTTATCATAGAATCACTGTTTATCCTATAATGTTCGCTCGAAAATAACTCTGTGTGTCTGTCTCTTACCTTTCACGCCTAAACCACTAAACCGAACAAATTTACAGATAGGTAACCTGCGACCTGTAGAAGGAAATAGGCTATTTTATACACGCAGGTGAAGTCGCGTGCAACAGCTAGTTTAACAATTATGCGGTGTTTTGGAGGACTGTCTTATTCGATAAGTGAACTTATGCTGGATGAGAGTTGCCGAAAATCGAGTTGAATGGCGTGCAATAGGAAAAGCCTATGTCCAACAGTGGACTGCTGTAGGCGGATGATGATGAAACGAACTTCAAACAATAACAACTGCAAAATCTGTACTAATATTATAAATGCGAAAGAGTGTCTCGATGGCAGCAAAATAGAAACGGACATGTACAAAATCACAATTTTACAGGATAGCTGATTTAGTAAAAATTAATTAAAAATTGTCCTTATTTACGTGGCAGATTTTCTTAATTATTATGAAATTTGAAATAATTTTAATACAGACTTGTAGATAGGGTTGAAATAAGCTCATTTTTTTGTAAAAAAAAGCTTTTTCGCAAAAATGTAGATGTCCGTTTCTACTTTGCTGCCATCGGTCTGTCTGTCAGTCTGTCTGTTACCTCTCCACGCTTAAACCGCTGAACCGATTTAGATAAAATTTGGTATAGAGACAGTTTGAGTCCCGGGAAAAGATATGAGGTAGTTTTTATCCCGATATTTCCACTGGAAACTTATGCGGGTGAAACCGCGGGGCGCTGCCAATAACGAATAATTCATTATTTATTCAACACAGTAACATTGTAACTCGACCCAAAGATTATCTTGCAAACTATTATTTAAAATTGATGATGAGGTTTTTTGTCACGTTGCGTACGTTTGACCTCATACATCAAAGATGGCCTCTCCAGTTAGCCTAACACCTTATTTACGTCACAAATCTTTATATAGCTATTTCCTGTTAGATACAAAGTCTTTATTACAATCTAAGGCTTTTTTCCTAAGAAGTAATAATACGTTGTACCATCAGGGATTTATTTGTTAAGCAAATTAACACGCTACGTCAATTTTCCGTGTTATAACGATTTAATAAAAATGTTAAAGAATAATAGTTGTGATTGGAATATACGGACAATTTAAGTAAATAGTTAACTAGCTGCGCCCTGCGGTTTCACCCTTATAAGTGTCGATCCCGTGAGAATATCGGGATAAAAACTGTCCTATGTCCTTTCCCGGGACTCAAACTACCTTTATACCAAATTTCATCTAAATCGGTTCAGTGGTTTAGGCGTGAAAAGGTAACATACAGACAGACAGACAGTGATAGAGTCACTTTCGAATTTATAACATTAGTATGGATTAGCTTGACAAGTAATTTCCGTGACTATATGAAGTTTGTTTTCAGTATTCTAGAACGAATATACATAATTTCGCAATAAAAGTTACCGGGGAATTCCTGTATAGCTAAAGTTGTTCATCGCGGGCTATCAAAGATCGCTGTGATTGTGGAAAATTCCTTTATGCTTGTTAGGTGGATAAGTCATCAACTGCAACACACTGCAAACAAATACCATTCATTTATCACATCACACTTATATTATAAAGGCGAAAGTTTGTGAGTGTGTGTGTGTGTTTATATGTTTGTTACTTCTTCTTTAGTTAGGCTACTTTTTATCCTGATATTCCTACGGGATCGACATTTACGTGGGTGAAACCGCGGGGCACAGCTTGTTTTAAGATAAAATTTCAAAGAGTTGTGAATTTTTTGAATAATAAATAAATAAACACTTTGCCCGGCCCGGGAATCAAACCCAGGACCTCAAGCTCAGCAGTAGTGCTTGCGACCACTAGACCAATGAGGCAGTCACACCAAATATCCACCTAAATAAAGCACAAAGTATACCGCATACTAAACAAGTTACAAGTCCGCATGTTTGCGCTAATCTCATAAACTACTGGACCGAATTAGAACAGGCTTCAGTGTTTCAACATCTGCCCTTCCGACCGACTCGATACGTATATATTAGACGTGTTAGGTAACGCAATGCTCGACTTTTGACTAATAATCGTATGTATTACGGTTGTGATAATGTGTTTGGACTAATAACGGCTATATCAATGGGTATATATTTTTAGTTTGTTATGGCCCTACTGCATGGTAAGGTCCTGCTGAACCTGTAGATAATGGACTAAGGCTCCAATCAACAAGAACAGTGCGAGAGCAAGACCGGAACAGGGTTATAAAAATCATTATAGCTTCTGCCCGGGACTTCGCCCGCGTGAAATTTCACCCTCCGCCATTTACCCTCTTAGGGGTGGAATTTCGAAACACCCTTTCTTAGTGCATACCTACTCTTCACAAAGAACACACCCTCCAAATTGCATGTCTCTAGGACCAGCGGTTTAGGCTGTGCGTTGATATATCAGTCAGTCAGGACTTTGAATTTTATAATCAAGTTTGCCTTCAAAGATTCCAAATTCGCCATTCACAATACCGATACGTATATAGTCAATACTCATATAAGGTATCCAAAATACTATAAATAGTATTAGGCAATTTTAGTATCCAATGTCTAACCGCCCACGACTATATTTGACCTAGTTCCTTCATTATTTATGTCAGGTTGTTTACCTTTTGTACAAAAGTTAGCAGGCAGTTGTTTTTCGTGACTTTCAAATCTTGTTTTCGGATGAAAAAGTTAGAATATTGAAAAAAACTTGGCGAGAGAGTAAAAGTTTCTCAAATACTTTGTTTTACCTGACAAACCAAGACAGATTGTCTTGGCGTAGAAAGGTGAGGAGACCCAAGCCCAAATAATTTTAAAGTGAAGAAGGACAAAGAAGAAGAGCAAGGCTTTTGCGTTAAATCGCTGTATTATCCCATTAAGGAAAGAAAGAAAGAAACACACACACACACCCCCCCACACATCACACTCACATACACACATCATAATTAATCTGTCAAGCTCCGCTAATGAGACACAATTGATTTTCTATTGTTTCGTTGCCAATGGGCATTCGTTGCCAATGGGCGACGCGCGCCGCTTGACCGGTTAAAACCACCCTGTATAGTACGAAATCTCTACAACAAGAACATACTACAGTCAATCTCTTAAAACTCCGCGTGGGATGAGTCGTTTATTCTCTCCTACATGTTAACAACCCATTGCAAAATCCATTATACCCTTTCTGCATGTCTGAACCACGCCCTACAACATTCTACCACATTCTAACCTTATCTATACATCCGACATTACAATACCACCCTAATCAGAGCAAGAAGGTTTTACAATTTTATTTTTCTTACATCGCTCGTTATATAACCCCCTCACTTACTAATTACGTAACAGAAACAGAGATGGAATATTATACCCAACCGATGTCGATACGATACTCGTACACAACCGGACAAAAAAATGCCTGATCGATTTTTGTTTTGCGAACGGTCGATGACGCAAATGCAATAATTCGGTAATATTAGATGTAAAATGCTGACACGAATGAACGCAAAAAGTTTGTTTTGGATGTAAATACCTTATACCGGTTTTGGTTAGTTTTTTAGAGATGTGAAGAAATATTATGCTTTAAGATAATATTTTATGTTTTCGTATGGTACACGCATTTCTCAGTAGCAAAAAACCATATCATAAGGATTTGTAATATTATTATCTACACATACAGGGTGGAATTTTAATCACTGTTTTCCTTTTAAGGGGTCATTGTACTTATCATTATGAACAAGTTTTACTATGGGACAAAACCTGAAATCTTGAAAAACAAATCAGCTGTTCCCTACATTTTCGCATAAATCGTCAAAATGTAGGGAACAGCTAATTTTTTTTTTCGCGATTACATGTTTGGTCCCATAGTAAAAGTCGTTTGATAATGATGAGTACAATGACCCCTTAAGAGGAAAACGGTGATTAAAATTTCACCCTGTAAGTATAATAAAAATGAAATGATGTTCTTTGGTAAGCGTGTCACTTGAGAACGGCTGGACTGATTTGGGTATTTTTTTAAATCAATGTTTTTTTTTATTTCTGAATGGGCCCGATCATGACCTCGATCACGCCTGATGGAAAGCGATGTATAAAGTCTATGATGGAACGAGCGTGCCCAGGAGATAGATTGGAAAAGTTTCCCAATAGATTGGAAATTCGGGATAAACTGAAAGTGCTTTTTTCTACGGTTTTTTGGTTTTTTGGACAAAACAACATCTGTCGGGCCTGCTAGTTTACTATAAAAACGATAAAGTGCAACAAAGTCAAGATCAGTTGATAACCTGAGTCACTGCAGTTAATGTCACTCGCAGATAAAAAACAATTAAAATGTCATTACCCTAGTTTTTATCTCTTCACTTATAAGTTAGAAGAAGTACTTATCGAAAGAGGAATTAACAATCGTCTATTGAAATTGTAAAAACAGGTTTTGATGCATATTAACAAATAAAACATTAATTAAATTTCAAGTTGATGCGATTAACATCAACCTTGAAAACTTGAAATAAACAATTTTTAAGTTAATTAAATTAGCGCTGACTTTGAGGTGATATTTTTCAATGTGACTCAATCTAGAATCATAATAATGGAGGCAATCAGAGAGGCAATTCTCGTAATTTTAAGAACGTTCACAGTCTGATCTCAGTCTCAATCTGTCAAAAAATACTTCTAATTTCCCTACATTTTGATAAGTTTTTGACATTTGCTTGTCACCGAGATGAGACTGCGACTAGATTTTGAACGTTTCAAATTACGAGAATTGGCCTTCTGATGTTCAAAAAGATTTCCAAGAGGAAAATAGAGAAAACGAGCGTTTTCTTTTTCCGTTACCTAGGCTGAACGTTCACCCCAGAACGTATTTAATTATAGAAGAACATAAAATGTGTCAACTTCGTTTTATGAACTATTGTAACTTCCTTTTAAGTTCAATTCATCAAAACTATTCTTCAGGAGGTCCGTATCGTAAGCATATTATTGAATAAACAATTGTTTGTTTCATAAAGATACAATACATCTACGCAAAACCACTTATGCGCGGTTTCCGAGGTTTTTAAACGGAGTTTATCCATTCGATAGTGATTATTGGTTCCATATCGTGTTTCTGAACACGTCATTAAGGAATAATTTAAAAGAAAGAAAGAAAATACATTTATTTAGCACACAATAAAAGACACATAATACACCTGATACATGAGATAAAATAAAACAAAAAATAAAGATCAAATAAAAAGTCGTAAAGTCCGATGTAAGTAATTAGCAGGAAAGTGTTCCTCACGGCTGCGCCAAAAAAGCCCAGTTCAGCAATAGCTAGTTCAATTAGTATTATAGCATAGTACAATTTAGCTTAAAAGTCGAGTGAATTATTATCGAGAGTTTATCTGAGAACATCAAAAACCGAGCATAAGGAAGGAATTCGCTTAAATAGATAATAATTTTGTCGAATCAACAGCTATTGAAAGTTTAAACTCCGTTAAAGAATTCTTCAGAAACCGGGCATTACTGGGTGGAAAATGATAATTATTCTGCAGCTTCCTGCTTACAAACATCTACAACAAGAAGGTTTATTATTTGAAACCTCTTCTTAGATTACTTTATTACGACCGTCCACATCAGGAATTCATCTTTATTCATTCAGAATTTCAGCTCCTTTTACAAAACGTAACGTTCATGTCAAGAAGTCCCTTTATACTTTTTTTACCAGTTTAAAACGTTAATGACACGAAAACCAGTGCCAGTTGGCAGGTTACAAAAATAAACAGCGACTTCTACAACTCCATAATTTGCGTGCGCCCAAACCTATCTCAAGTTAAACTGTGTAATTTATATTGCACGGCAGTGTACATGCAAGGCCAAGATGGCGATATACAGTAACTGTTATAGTAATTTCAACTCTATTTACAAGAATCTAGAATACATTTCTGGTCGTTAAATGCTGATAATTTTGAGTGAAATCATATCATATCCTTTAAAATTAAATACGTAATTAGTTGAGTAATATTTTATTTACGTGTTTGTTGAACTGAATTTGAAATGTGGTCTTTAAAAAGTTGCCAGCAGTCAAAATTGCATATCACGTCTTCTATGCTAGTTGCCTATCATTTATTTCGTCAAATGATCTCTCTTAAATAACAGCTGACTCATTGCCATTTATTTGACGATTAGACAAGACACATACCGCTATAATACATTATTGTTAATTATAAATTACTACACGAAGAAGATTGAAATCTCTAGACTGCCTCGGTGGCTATTGGTCGCAAGCTCTGAGTTCCTGGGTTCGATTCCCAACCCAACCACGAACCCAGGACTTCATGCTTAGCAGTAGCGCTTGCGACCACAAGACTCACGACGCAGTCATAATTATTTACAAAGAATTCTTGCTAATATAAAATACCGTACAATAATTGTTTTAATTAATCTACCAAGTACTGCAAATAACAAGAACCTAGGAATATTCCGACAAGTTAGAAAAAAAATACTATTTTATTTAAACCATAATAATCTTGTGGCGAAGATTCTTCGTTGAGTCTTATTATACACTTTTGTTATAAATTTTGGGACTTCCTGTAATTACGCTTTAAACACTCACAAGTTATACCTCAGAGGTCAAAGTCTTATATTATATCACGCCAGAAGTCAACTAAGACTTTTGAACTTAATAGCGCGTGACTCGGGGAAATTCATAGTAATGGTCATTCCCCTTAGCCAGTGAGTCATATGGACTATAAATACATACGATTAATAAATAATAATGTACAGGTTTGTTGGCTAATAAATCCTTTTGTAAATGGTCGGTCAATAATCTTTCGATCTGCATGTTGTGGTTACAGATTTGGAGATCCGTGAGGAATTGGTAGTTGGAAAAAAATGAGGTTCAATTGCTTTTAGTTTTTCATTGCTGTTGTGATTCTTATCTGCCTAGCCTTTTCCCAACTATGTTGGGATCAGCTTGCAGTCTAACCGGATGCAGCTGAATACCAGAATTTTACATGGAGCGACTGCCTATCTGACCTCCACAACCCAGTTACTGGGTGACACGATACCCCTTGGTAAGACTGGTGTATCTTATGTGTGTTCGTAATCAATAAATCTTTGGTAAAGTCTTTCTAATGGAACGAAACGAAGAAAAGATGGATGGACAGTGTGAAAGACCATATGGTTAGAAAGGGAATGACTACCCAGATGACGACTAATAGAGAAGTGTGGAAGAAAAAGACATGTTGCGATGACCACTAATGAATTGGTATAAAGCCAGAAGAATGATGATAACACTCTTTCTATTGAGAACTATTTATTTGTCTGAAATTATTCAGATGGTTACCTTTCTTCATAGCCAACAGAAAATTATAGACGATATCAGACACCAATCTACATGGTCTTCACATGACCTGACCAAGATTTTGTCTTGACTTTAAAAGAGACTGTGACCTCTGAGTTTGTTTCGGCCTTTCTTCTCAGAGTAGTCAGATAGGAAACGCCGACCTCATCTAGCTTTAAAAAAATATTATTAACGTGTAAAAATGTTTGTACAAACCTACTTACAGAAAATAAATCATTTATCATTTATAAATGTTGCCTGATTGATACGGAATTTAAAAATATCATTAAATATGTGTGTTGAAGTACTTATTGGTTACATGGTTTACCCTCATAATAACCGATTAAAACCACCACATAAAAACGCATAATTACAAACTACACATTAACAATTATTCGCAGACGAAAACAACAAACTACTCGTATAATAACCCACTTCCTGTTTATACGAAACTTAAACCGATTACATCGACTCGCACTTGACTGGTGTTTTTTGCAATAATTTCGTGCTAGATCTGGCAGTGACTCGGCGAAATTACACTCGCAAAGAATTTTGGACATCTGATGAAATTGACAGTTGCAAAAGTATGATCACATTGAGCGGCGGATTAATCAATCAAGAGAAGTATACAGGGTGTCCCTGGAAGTATGGATCAAATCGAATAGGGGCGTGGGCAAGGTCATTTCCAAACTTTTTAACCCTGAGAATCTCAGTGAATTTTTTACGGTTCAAAAGTTATGACCGATTTTTTTTCTTTCAATCAAGTTTCAAGTGCTCAAATATTTCATAAAAAAATGCTATCAGGGCTATCTAAAATAAAAAAATTGATAGCCCTGATAGATTTTTTTTAAGATTTTTTTAAAACGATTCGATTTCTCTTTTTTTTTTTTTTTTTTTTGTTTTTTTTTTTTTTTTTTTTTTGCTAAAACGCTTGGAAATGACCTTGGCCACGCCCCTATTCGATTTGATCCATACTTCCAGAGACACCCTGTATAAAAAAGTTATGGGATTCTATAGAACACCCGATCCATTCTGCAAATATCTCACCATGAATGTAAGCTTTTTTTTTCAATTGAAATGGTCTTGCTCTTGACTCTAGCCTAGGTCAAAGGTGACAGAGACAAAGTCGACGATGGAGCGAGCTTACCCAGAAGAAGCCTGTTCACTCTCACTTTAAAGAGATTCGGGTTGTATGCCCTCGGAAAAACAGACGAAGGTAGAGAGTTCCACTCTTTGCCAGCTTGAAAAAAACTGCCAATACTGTTAATTCCTAACATGCAGTGGAATGACAGTTCATTTCATCTAAGTTTAAACGGCGAGATAATTACGGGATAGACCGGCTGGGTTATGTGTGACGATGGTTTACATTCTGCGGGGTAATTGCGTAACATACTAACAATAGCAATGGATTTCATTTTGACAGTTCAACAACATTCATTGCGTTATTTACGTTGTTGAGCAGACCAATTTTTCGAACATATGAAGCAATGGATTAGCAATATCCTTCAATATGATTCAGATTGTGATGCAAACAGGGTGCTGCTGGTATCAAGATCTCTCTATTTCTAGTTGTCCTATCGCAGGTATGCTGGAAAAGATTTCTTATGAAATAAGCATCACCTTTGCACCTATTTTTCTGTTCTGTTTTTTTTTCCTTGTCTGCTTATACATATATGTGTGTACATAAATGGTAAAATAAATAAATAAAGATAACTTAGTAATTTTCTGATGAAAGCATTGTAATAGTCTAATGTATAGTTCTGGTTGTTTTTAAGGATAAATCAGCGTGTTTTTCTTAGCGTTTATTGAATGTAGGCAAGTCAGATCATGTCTATAAGGTCGAACCCAATGGGATAAGCTTTTACTGACAAATAAATCAGAAAGAAATTGATAAATCAGTCAACCACGGCGTCAAATGAGGCGTTGAATTACTTTTCCCTAACTGAGTCACGTACTAATAGATCAACAACTCACCACTTCGAGAGTTCAAGTTAATAATCCAGGAATAAATAAAATAATAAAATAGATAGTTTGTCCACGATTGTACAGACGCCAGCACATCAAGCTACCCGAAACTGTCAAATTTTCCCAATCAACTTTGAACCTTATGCTTTAGCGATAAAATTGAAAATCTATTAAAGAAATTTGACAGATTGTAGTAGCTTGATTTGCTGACGTCTGTACATCCGAATACGTACCGCTGTCAAATACTTTGAGTTCGTGATTAAAAGAGCAGTTACACACAAATGACGTGTTATGTTTCAGATCATTAGTCACTAAAGAAAGGATGTGACCCAGGTTATTGGAAGAGCAATGACTCCGAAATGTTGAGGAAAATTTTACAAAAATGACATTCGTGTAAAACGTTTAATTCGTCGTAAAACTGAATTTGTACTGCAATGGGAAATGTTTCTAATTATTATTCTTATTACATTATTAATATCTCACAACGCAAATGTTTTCCGTATGTCTATAATGTGTTTTAAGTACACATTAATTTTTGACGTTCAAAAGTGCCTTTTATGTGCCTATTTGAAATAAATGCTTTGACTTTGACTTTGACATGGTTGATTTGTACATAGGGAAAATATCTACAATCTATTCTAGCAATACCTACTATTAATTATATCTACTATAGAAAGATTATTTGTAACAAAGAACTAACAACCTTATTCTTTTCTCCTTATAAAACTAGTTTCTGTCCGCGACTTCGTCCGCGTGTTTCACGCGGCCACCCCGTCGCATCGCATAGTCTGCCCGCGCTATTAATTCGTTTTCGCTTAGCGTTCTTTCTGAATTTTTTCCATTTTGGCCAGCTCCCTAGGGTTCTAACGCGTTTCAAATAGCCTATAGTCTTCCTCAATCATTGGGCTATCAAATGCAAAAATATTTTTGAAGTGAAACTTCTTTACGCACGCTTGACTTGGGGAGTAACCTGGCAAACGCGTGACGTAAGCGTTACGAAAAGTGTGATCGGGCGAGGCGAACGGGAGTTGAGTGGGGGATATAGGCAAGAGAAAGCAGTGCGCGCGCACATTTTCTTTCTCTCTTCCTCTCATAGCCAAATACGTTTGAAGTTTCACTTCAGTCGTGTGGTCATAAGCACATTGGGTTTTTTTTTTAAATCCGACTGAAAGTTCCGTAGATTACCCCCTAAGTACAAACTTTATAATATTAATATAGAAGTATAGATTATGTTCACCACAAGATTATTATGGTGAGAAAAAAGTTTCGTTAATAACTTGTCGGAATGTTCCTCAGTTCTTGTTATTTGCAGTACTTGGCAGAGTAATTAAAAACAATTATTCCATCGGTACTTTACGTTGGCAAGGATTCTTTGTAAATAATTATGAGTTCCTCGTTGGTAATAGGGGTAAATGGGGGGGGGGGTAATTCCGTAGATACACTAACAGTAGGAATGGCTTTAATTTTGACAGTTCAATAACATTCATTGCGTTATTTAGGTACGTTATTGAGAAGACAAATTTATCGAAAAAATTAAGTAATGGATTAGCAATATCCTTCAAAATTATTGAAATTGTTATTGATAGTGTGTTACGCAATTAGGGTAGGTACGGGTTTGTAGGAATACCCGATATCTCTTCGGGTATTTATTTAATTACCCTGCACCAATAATTTTCCTAACTTTACATCTATCATAGGATTACTATTCGCACCTTTATAACAATAATTAAATCGGTTCAAAGTTGAAAGATTGCAGATTCAAAACTTTATTTTCGTTTTCCCAAAAAAAAATATTTTTTGAGATACGTCACTACTGTTTTGAAGGTGCGTATTAATCGGTAATGTTTCATTGAATAGGCAACATTACCTAATGAGCATAAGAGTTTTTTCTATGCTTATTAAACTAATATGAGTTACTATTTAGAATTCTAAAATTATTCATATTTATAATTGCTTAAAAAAACCTAAAATTGCTTGAATATCAAGTTTTGTGCGTTTTTTTGATATTTTAAGTACCTTGGCATATACATATTTAGACCAGAATCCTGTTTTACTAGACACGTGTAAACAAGCTTGGTTATTACGAGAAACCCTGATATTGAATACTTAACTAAATCTTGATGTGTTTTTGTTAATTTTAACAGTCGATTTCCTTCATATTTTGTTTTTTGAAATATCAAGAATACAAGATTCATCAGAAAGTGAAGAAACACTACACTTCAAAATTATCAAATTAAATTGCTCTATTCTCAAAATTATCTTGGCCTGGGAATCGAACCAGCGACTACACAACAACTGCTAAACTAACTAACAAAATTGCAACCATCATCACATCTAGGTAAACAAAATATCTTCTTAATGAAGATAAATGGACTAACCACTGTCACTCTAGACTTGATGCATCGTTGAGCAAGAGATCACTCACTCTTAGAACGCGTTTACATTCGGTAGAGCAACGAACTGCCTACTACTTAATACTGAAAATATTATGTCTTTTCTTTTCAGCAAAAATTTCAGGAAATGACGTAGTGTCGGCGTTTTGAGACTGTTTTTAGCAACTTAACCTCTCAGGAACGGGCTATTAAGGGTCCACATTCTGTCTCTTTCATCTTCAAACGATGAACAGAAATAGAACGATGTTTTTTTGTGTAGCGCTAATTTCATTTCTGATGTAGCAAGAGACAGGAGAATATGGAAAGACGGAAGGGAGGCCTTTGCCCTGCAGTGCAAAGGCCTTTGCATAACAGGCTCATAATAATAATAATATTTTTTTATTTTTTTAAATGTTTTTATATTCTAATATTTAAAAATATAATTTATATGGTATTTAATTGAATAAAGGAGATAATAATAATAATTTCATTTAGTGATTTCTGTTGCAAGTGGGCCTAGGCGTTTAAAATGTGTTGATTCTCAGCCTTATTTGATTGAGATTTTCTTGGCTGATCCATGAAAGAATTTCTCAAGTGATCTTTACATTATGTAATTATTTTACATTATGTAATTAAGTAAGTACTAGTAAGTTGATGAATGTGAGTTTGGACTTAGTTTAGTAGATATTTACAGGCGATAGATCATTGTTGTGTATTTTGGTAGGTCAACTCTGACGTTAAGGGCAAAACGTTAAAGACGTTACATTCTTTAACTACTGAATGAAAATACAGGGTGTTTTATTTATTCCGCATGGTCTGCACATAATTTTTCATTACCGAGCCTTTTTCCGACGAAAATATTGTACTTCTAGATAAGAAAGAAGTAGCATTCTAGTGCTAAGTAACACGTGAACATGGAAAATTCCAACAACACGTGTTGGCAACACAAAAACTGTGTAATCGATGGTCAACAAACCATTTTCTCGATACTTATCAAGTTTATAAATACTCGAGCTACGATTAGTGCTCGCGTGTAATTGATTGAGAAATTAATCGTTATTATAGCAAATTAGTTTGACTGTTTGGAATTTTAGGGAAAAATGAAAAACTTACCCATTTTTGTGAATCATCCGTTGTTACATCAACTAAGACATGACTGCATAACTTCGATTTCGTTATGGTCTGTCTTAATAGTCCTAATGCAAATTACTACGAAAATTAATTTCTGGGTCAAGTCAGAAGTGTGCGAACGGCTTAGGAGCTAGCCGACGTTTTCGCAATGCGAAAAACTTTGTTTGCTCAAAATATGGTAAAAATATAAATGTCAGAAAAATTGAGGTCACAGAATAAATTCTCAATTCTTTTTTATACCTCAGGCTATAGTAAAGGTAATCAAACACAAATCCAATCTGAATAATTACGATGCTAATCACATCACTTAATACTTAAAAACTTACGTTATAAGCATCTTGGTGGCCTTTGGTCAGCTTCCTTGTATCATGTACTCGATTCACAGCACAGAACACAGAAACAAACACCAAAAATAACAATTATAATATAAATTAAATGTAAAAACACTCACACACACACGTAACGTGGAATTTGCGTAAAGGTTTACGAAACTTTCTAATTCGTGGCGCGAATTTTGCGGCGCGAGTGGTCAAAGACGCGTGATGTGCGGCTCGCTCAACGCTCAATCGCTGACTGGCGCGTTCCGTTTTCGCTCACAGGCCGCGGCGCGTTCTTTTTTTTAAACCGGCTCCCACAGACTATAACACTGTCTTAGTGGCCAGTCCGGCGTGTCAAGCAAGAAGGTATGACGCAAGTAGTTTCGGCAACACTGGGTTTTTTCGTTGCCCCAATCGGCACACACACATTTATAATGGCAAACTTTATTCGTTGCTCGCTCCCAGCGCTAATTTCGTATATTAATTAGATTGAAAGCCTTCGGCTGACGTGGTGTGAATAGTTTAATAATCGCGCGATGTTTTGCGTGTGATGTCCTCTTTCGATGCAGATAGGAATCGTGCAGAAACTAATCGATTAGATCCATAGATAGTGATCCCATCTCTCATCGTATCATTGAAGGTAACGCGTGTTGGACACGGTTGTGTTATGACTTATGACACAAGTTTAAGAGAAAGTCTTATAAACGGCCATTACTTCTAGTTCAACTATTTAGTCATCCCATTCTGCGCCAAGTGTAGTTGAAATCTAAAGGAATTACTGCTAGGCTACAGTCACCATGTTCTCGAGAATGACGTCGAGAGGATGGTAAAAACGAAACAGGTACGAATCAGGAAGCATCTTTCTGGATACTCCAAACAAACTAATCAGACCACTGAGGTATGTGCAGACATTCAGGCCTTAGTAAAAGCCAGTTCGCAGATTAAATCGAGAAAAAAAAAATTGATACCTAAAATCCCGAGATTTTGCAGTGCGCCACAGAAGACGATAGAACCTTAGCCACGTAATAAAATATTTGGCTAACAACTGAATAACTTATGAGGTTGAACCACTTGCAGGAGAAACTATATGCAAGTATGAGTGGACCTAACTCGCAGTGGTTCTCTCAAAATCGAATCCT
The DNA here is from genome assembly GCA_947508005.1 of Amphipoea lucens. NCBI lineage: Eukaryota > Metazoa > Arthropoda > Insecta > Lepidoptera > Noctuidae > Amphipoea > Amphipoea lucens. The sequence goes on along the minus strand of OX382377.1, from coordinate 18,178,082 downwards.
ATTGCACTGTGCCATGCTTTGATTTCAGAACAGATCTTTAACAGTTGACAGGACCTGTCAACTGTTAAAGTTTGACAGTGATGGATGATCCCGATAATTTTGGACTGAATCAAAGTCCTTTATGATAAGACTAGCTGCGCTCCGTGGTTTCACCCGCATAAGTGTCGATTCCGTGGGAATATCGGGATAAAAAATAGCCTACGTGTTAATCCAGGATGTCAGCAATCTCCATACCAAATTTTATCAAAATTGGTCCAGCCGTTTGTGCGTGAAGAAGTAACAAACATACGAACACACTCACAAACTTTCGCCTTTTGCAGCATTAGTAGTTACTGCATGATGATTATTTTCGCCATTCGTCCTTCTTCAACATTATAATCAACCTCTTTTTGTACTGGCCCTATCAAAAACCTTTATTTTCATAATAATTTTGAAATAATTTCTTTTACGTGACATGAGATTTTTTCCTGGTGACATACTTCACTTGTCTACATACTCTCTGATACGACGTCCGGAATTTTTTGAGAACCAACACCCAAATTTAATATTGAAATCAACAAATCTTAATTGGATCGTGCATGTCTATTATTTGATTCGGGGTATGTATTTTTTATCTTTTTGGCCTTTCATAGCCTTTCGTCATATTTCAATATAATAATCCCATCCGTTCTGTGCTAAAGGTTTCCCCACTTCTTCGACGGAAGACTACGTATATTCCTATTGACTGGATTGAATCCTTTTGACTGGTATGTATAATTGTACGTTTTTTGGGGTTTTATGAGATCTGCTTGCAACTCGGGATTCTTATGGTGATAATTTTTGCCCCAGATAGAAGTCCGAATTTTCTGCGAGCCGATTTATTCGGCTCCATCCACCCACCTACATACTAACTTTTATCTGCGGCTCCGCGCTGCGCTGCGGACATCCTCTTCATATCTCAGAGGTCAGCAAGTGAGGTATTGGAACAACTGGCAGAGCTTCTACGTCACCGCGAAGTTTTGGACAAGATATGGGAGATTTTTAAGTTTTTTTTATTTCCCGTAGTAGATTTGGCCTTTTTTATTTTTAAAATCTGTTAATTTTAAATATTTAAATACCGCGTTATTTCAAACTCTGAATACATTTAGTCGTACCTATTCTCAACAAAAGTTACGTCTTCGTTTTACGGATCTGGTTGCAACCGACTCATAATTCGTTACGTAGCATTTAAAAACCTAAATTTAAAATATAACGCAATAGTTTCCTATTATTTAAATGTGACAAGTTTTCATATTTAGTTTTTCCTTTTTTTGTATTTTTATATATTTTTTCATATTTGTGTTTTCGATTTTTTTTATTCAAAAAATTAAACGTGTTTGTCAGTGAAGTGTCCTTATGTTTCATTTCGCTACACTTTATAATATTAGTGTGATATATGAGCTAGCCTAGCTCATACTGGTCATGTCGAACATCTTAATTATGTATAACAAAGGTTTGAATAGCTAAACTCTGCATTCTGAAACTTAAAGGGTTCTGAAGGGGAACTTCCGTTTTACAAATCTTGTTATTTCCGAAACGGCAGTAGATATGTCTGAAGCTCCTTTATACTCCAAACAAATAAAAGTTTACAACGGGTCGAACAGAGGTCAAACATAACTTTGTACATAATTAGATGCAAGATTTCCACGAGGAATACTGATAACCTTCTTAACTTTGTTTCAATTCAAACCATCTCTAATTAATTCAAAGAAACAAGGTTCGAAAAAACCTTGTTTCTTTGAATTAATTAGAGATGGTGTGTGTTCAACAATCATCTAACTTTAATCCGGAAACAATAATTTTATAGCCTTTTTAATCATTCTGAATAGCCTTTTCCCAACTATGTTCGTGTCGGCTTCTAGTCAACCGGTGGCAGCTGAATACCAGTATTTTACATGGAGCGACTGCCTATCTGACCTCCACAACCCAGTTACTGGGTAATACGATACCCCTTGGTAAGACTGGTTGTCAAACTTTTGGACTTCCGACTACCCGTAACGACTATATGGGGGTGTAGAATATCAAAACAAATTTTAACAACACAAAATACCACTATAGTCTAATGCCGGGGCCACACCTACGGGAAACGCCCATCATCGCTATAATTATCGGCGTTTCCCGTTGGTGTGGCCCCGGCATAACCATTTCCAAGATAATCTATATTTTATAATTTATTATAATTAAACAACCTGTATAATTAAAAGACCATAAATAAATCTAAAACGAGGGTACCTTAAAATTAGTTTTTTTTCTTCTGACTAATAATAACTATGGTATTTCCAAATATACTTCATGGAAAATTATACGAGCTTAAAAATGAATTAAGGCGCCCACTATCGGTGGGCATCGGTGCGGCTCGGTAGGTACAGTCACGTCTAAAAGTATGTATACACTTGGCAATTTTCAACTGCAATTTTTTCGTGAAATAACGAATGCAACGTGGAAATACGACACTTAACATAAACCTATGGGTTCGAAAATACTATTTTCGTAATAACATAAAATTTCATTCAAAAATAAAGGAGAAAATCGCCTTTGAATAAAGCCAAGTGTATACATACTTTTAGACGTGACTGTACAGCTCGGGCGCCTTACGGCGGCTTCGAGCGGCTTCGGGCGCCTGAGAGCTGCCTCGGCAGCCATAAGCATGCCTAAGGACGCCGACGCTGGTTTCGGCTAGCTTCGACAAAACTAAGAATAGTTCGGGCTGCAGACACGTCGCGCGTCGCAGAGCAATCGTAACGTTACTTGAAAACTGTTGTGCGTGTTTATTTATAATAGTGGATTGGGACTTGGTTCTCATTGTTTATATTGCTGAAGAAGAAGAGAAAATTGGAGCCTTAAGGTAAAAAAGAAGATTTTGGGTGAATAAGCTTAGGAAGCAAGCTGTACCGAGCCGCACCGACGCCCACCGATAGTGGGCACCGCGCCTTATGGATGTATTGGAAAAAACATAAAGAGGCATGTTTATTGTATAAAGTTTATATTCAATACTGTCAGAAATATAAACTATTATCTAATATGGAAAAGTATGTGAATAGAAATAGAGATATATTTATTTCCCACAATACAGTTATATACACAGGATTACAATAACATTCCCTGGATCAATAACATTCTTATAGTCAACAACAATCAAGGTACTTACAGCTATTTTACTTGAGAGCAGTGACTCAGGTGACCCAGCGGTAACGACCGCGACGTACGAGTTGCAGGTCGTAGGTTCGAACCCGTGCTTTACTTTGTGTAAATTAAGTACTTCATCACCACTGTGTGTGATCTGCCTTGCATTCCAATCGCAGTCCCAATTTGTCACAAATTTTATAGCTCTTTTGACATAAATTGTCACCGAGATGACGCGATGACGTGGCGATTAGATTTTGAACGTTTTTAGGGTCTATACATATCTGACGGAAAATGCGTCACGTATAAGGGCGCTTTCAATTTAGACGTTTCGTGTCGGACCGCTGCGGTGCCGAAGCAGTGCGTTTGTCGTATTGCGCACGGACGGTCGTTTGTTTTCTTACAAAGCGCGCGGTGCGGCATCAGTGCGGCGTCGGTACCGCTAACGCTCGACAACCCGCACCGCGCGCTTTGTATGAAAACAAACGACCGTCCGTGAGTAATACGACAAACGCACCGCTTCGGCAACGCAGCGGTGCGACACGACACGTCTAAATTGAACGCGCCCTTATCGGTCGCGTAACGCCAGAACAGACAAATATGATAAAACATTCACCTGTCAGACTCAACCACCGATGATGCATTAACGTGGACTGTTTTTATACCGTGATGCGGAAGCGGTGCGCATCCTTAGTCCGTAGGGTACGGGGCAGCGCCAACAGCATCCTGTCTATGATAGCGAGCAGGCTTGATTGTGCGTTTGTGAACCACTGCTGCAGGGTTTCGGCTGGGCCTGTCACCGTGCAGCAGTGATGTCGCAATCTGTTTTTCTGTGTTTTGTAAGTGTATTACTAACTTAGTTTGTAAGTATATTTTTACTAACACTATGAGTCTTTGTTGCTTGAAATTAAATTATTATTATTAGTGCGTCGAGCGAATAAATAGACGTAATCGAAGTTACGCCCGACGTATTTTCCGTCAGATATATACCGACCCTTAACAAACGGAATTGGCCTTCTGACATGTTATCGATCTTCGTTCTACTTTAGGTCAAAAAAACACCACAACATTATAATCTCTTAAAAATACTTCAAATGATATACAGGGTGAAATTAAATTCATGGGCATCGTTTTAAGTGGTCATTGTACTCATCATTATGAACATTTTTCACTATGGGACTAAACATAAAATCGCGAAAAAAAAAATGTGCTATTCCTTGCATTTATGTTCACATAACTCGTCAAAATGTAGAGAAGAGCTGTTTTTTTTTTTCGCGAATTCAGGTTTGGTCTCATAGTAAAAGTTGTTCATAATGATGATTACAATGACCCCTTAAAAGGATGCCCATGAATTCATTTTCACCCTGTATAAGGGGGACTACTACTCATCAATGTACCCAAGAGACTGGCAACATTGCCACATGGTGGTGCTTATTAGCCTCTGGTCAAGGTAAAAGCCAGCCCTTGGGTCACGGGAACTGTCAACCGTTTAGAGAGAGATTTCATTGAAACGAATTGGTCGGAATCTCAATAACCTCACCAGTTATTTATATATTCATTAAGTTATTTATAAATTCCATTATAAATATTTAGATGTCCTCGCAAGAGTCAATGAAGACAATCTAATAAAGCTAACATAGTAAAACTAATCAAATAACATAAAAAAGACATGGAAGTACTTTAACCCTTCGTATGCGTAAACGTGAATCCACGCGAGACACAATGGCTTTTTAATTGTGTCTGTAATTACGGCATTCAACCGGCTAAAGGTATTAGAAAATTACCTATTCACCTAACAATAACTCATATCCTAATCTTTACAAGAAAATCGCTTTTAAACTTTACTGTTTAGGTATGTGTAAATTTTAATATACGCGTGACTGGACTTCTTAATTAGGTTTACAATATCTTACAAATACCTACTTTAACCTTCAAAGCAATTAGTTAACTCTAAGTATGAGATTCAGAGATAAAACAATAAATTAATCAACTATAGGCCGACGGCTTAACTGAGACGTTGCCTGAGGAAGCTGCGTGGTGCGGGAGGGGTGATAGCTGTAACATGTTGACGAATCACTGAGCTCTCGCCTCACGTCACCACACCCCTCCCGCACCGCGCTGCTACCTCAGGCAACGTCTTAGTTAAGCGATCGGCCTATAACTCTGACAGTCTAATGCCACAATGCCACCGACTTGCAGTGGCTCTATAAACACATAAGATCACGCCAGTAATCCCCGAAGCATCAGGCAGAGATGTACCTACTGTACACCCACGTTTTGCCAGTTATGTTTAAATCCCATGTAACAAGGAAAAAATAAAAAACGAACGACTGTTTTCACCATTTAGTTTCCAAATATGTAAACAAACACCTATGTTTTTTTGGAAAAACAACTTTAAGACCCATACTTAAAGTTCAGTTTCTATCAGACAACATTTTTATGAGTTTTCCTATAGTACTAATAACATGAATTGGAAACCAGAATTTGAAACGACTCTACAGCTTAGACTGTTGTTTAATCATCTAGGATCAGCGGGGTAATAGCGTTACACATACAATAGCAATGGCTTTCATTTTGACAATTCAACAACATTCATTGCGTTATACAAGGTGTTTCAAAATTAATCCAACAAGCTTTAGACCATCGAACTGAACAACTTTCACTATGGGACCAACTCTGAAATTACGAAAAAAAAATCTGCTGTTTTATATATTTTGGTCAAGTAGGTACGGTAGTAGGAACTTTTGTATTAAACAGCTGATTTTTTTTTCGTGACTCATATGTTGTTAAGCAGACAAATTTTTCCAACATAGATGAAGCAATGGATTATCAATATCCTTCAAAATGACTCCGATTATGATTAATTACGCAATAAGCGTGCAGAAGCAGCAATAGAGTGATAATAACATTATCATCAATGCACCGAAACCATCTATAAACCTAAACTAAACTACATTCTAAACGCACCTACGCAATACATAAAACTAAACGGCGCCCCATCTAACTACTGACCGCGATACAGATTGCTTAACCGCGTGAATCATTTCCAGCTAAGCATTCGTGCCGACTCATAATTTACAAGAACCTTCATAATTTTCCTTTATGTGTAAGAAGGACTGTTGGTACTATGTGTGATTCTGACCTTTGTCTAGTATTGGGACATCTAACGTTAGTAGTCGCCACTGTTTCATTATATCAATGAGCAAAATCCATCATTATTATCTGCCTAGCCTTTTCCCAACTATATTGGGGTCAGCATCCAGTCTAACTAGGTGCAGCAGAATCATCATTTCAGCCGAAAGACGTCCACTGCTGAACATAGGACTTCCCTTGCCACTTCGACCGGTTCAGAGCATCCCGCATCCAGCGGATTCCTGCGGCCTTCACAAGGTCATCGGCCCACCTTTTGGGAGGCCTTCCAACGCTACGTCTTGCGGTAAGCGGTCGCCACTCCAGAATCTTTCGGCCCCAACGGCCAACTACCCACTGGCACTTAAGTTTGACTGTTCGGGCTATGTCGGTTACCTTGGTCCTCCTGCGGATCCTCTTCATTTCTGATTCGATCACGTAGGGAAACTCCAAGCTTAGCCTTCTGCAGCTGAATACCAATATTTTAAATAGATCGGCCTTTTTGACTTCCACAACCCAGTTACTGGGAACAATCCATGAATCCCCTCAATCCATGAATAAAGTTATTGTACATACTACTAGGTAAGTGTTAGTAGTAGTAAGTTTTAGTTTTTTTTTTACTAGGCACTACCTATAAAGTTTCAAAAACGCCCACTGGCTTTGTCACAATTTCTATAGGAAGTTATCAGTGGCAAAATCGGTGAGCAGTATGCAGATACTGCTCGCCGATTTTGCCACTGATAACTTCCTATAGAAATTGTGACAAAGCCAGTGGGCGTAAATGTAACTTCCTATAGCCGACTACGACGACGACTAACTGCCGAAAAAAAAAGTTCATAAATAAGGGTTCTATTTGAGTCCGAAACTGGCTACATAAATTCGAATCATACATATGAATAGAAGTCGTTTATAAAAAGTAATAAAAATAACACACTTCATACCTTGAAGATAACACGAATTTACAATCGGAAAACCCGATCACGTACTCGTAGTTCGTAGTATTAACAACACTATAAATATCATAGCAAAACATTTCGTTTCTGCCGGCATGGACGTCGAAAATTATCCCACGGGAACGTGCTATCAGGACAAAAAGCCTAAATAAGTGGCCTATGTCCTTCCTCAGGATGCCATCTATCTCCTAGCGAAATTTTATCGAAATCCGTTCAGTGGTTTAGACGTGAAAAGGTAACATACAGACAGAGTTACATTCGAATATATAATATTTATATAGGCTTCTGACAATCTTTCTTTCCCATATACATGCTAAGCGTCAGATCCTCCATGACGTCATGGCATAGAACCAACCACAATGGGAAATACGTTAACCTTAGTTATTTATAAGATTCGCGATAGGTAATAAGTAAAAAAAAATGGCGGGCTCTAGAAAAAAAAATATTCTTCAAGTGGGCGGTGGGCAAAACAAGTTTGAGAACCTATGGATTAGAGATATATTGATAGGTACAGTCAACAAAAGAGATAAGTATGCAGGACCGTCGGATATAGTTGAAGTTTAGCAAGAAACCGATGGATGTTGTCGCCTGAAATTTAATTTGAAAAATGAGTTGTTTGTTTTCTATTAACAAAATAAAATTTTATTCGAGAACATCCATCGGTTTCTTATTAAACTTCAACTATGTATATCCGACGATCCTGCATACTTATCTCTTTGCCACAAAGGTGAGCATAGGATAACATAAGCATAATCAGCCTATAATCTTCACCCATCTGTGCGGGTTGGGGCATACAATGTCTTTGAATTACTGGTTCTACGACAAGCCGCTTCCCTTATAGAGGTATGTTCACTTGTCCTCCATAGAAAAGGGAGGATCCTGAAACCAGACGGGTGTCGTGTTTGGTGGGCAACTGCCCGACGATTAATGTCGGGACCAGTGGCGTGCAGTGCATATAGGCACATAAGCAGTGCCTACCTCGATATATCAACATAAGCCTGTCACCCCACAATTGCGTGTGCCCCACAATTAAGAAACTCATTAAATTAACATACCTAAAAAAAAAACAAAATCTTCATACGATGTATGAAGATTTTACCACACTGCACTGCTTATATGCCTATATGTAATGCACGCCACTGGTCGGGACGTTATATATATTATGCTAGTTGCGCGGTAAACTTTGCTTGTGCGATGCAGGATTTAGCATGACGTCGGTATGGTGCGTAGTTCGTACGTGGCGGTGTAGATGCCGCTACAACCACAAGATGTTTCCTTCAACGTTTTAAAAAATAAAAGTAGAAAGGCGAGACCGAGCATTAATACTCGTAGCACCTTGAGCTCTCCTCTATAGGAGTTTATCGTATAAGGTTTACGAAACAACACACACATTTAATGTTTTTACAAATAGATTTAAAAAGGAGAAGGGAAGTTTATGCTGCCTACTTGTTTGTACTGCCAATAAAAGATTGCATTGCTACATCATTTGTTGTTGTTGGTTACACATTTGGCCGTATCTTTTTTTTATTTATTTATTTATTTAGGGACAACAAACAGTAGTGTAATAATATGTAAACATAGGTTAAAACTTAATAATAGATGTAACAAATACACTACTCACAACACAACGTTATCCACATATTACTAAACAGATCTACTAGTTGTTAGAAAGAACTATATAAAAACTGACAGAATAAAGTAAACATTACTTAATTAATAGCGTTCTGAATGTTCTGATCACTTAAAATGGTAACAATTTCTTTTCTAAATATAGCCTTGCTGTGAAACATAATATCAGTTGAGCCAAACTGCCTATTGCAGGTGCCAACTAATCGATGCAATGGTGAGCGTACGCCTGAGTATTTCTTCCTACAATATAATCTGTCACTGTTTGTTTTCCCTAATAAATAAGATCCCAATTATGTCTTTATAGGCTCGCACCCTATTACATGGGTCTTAAACATTACTGCCGAAATGTGGGATGTACCTACTATACTTATGTACTTATTTTGTCTGGACTTTAAAAGAGACAGTGACCTCTGAGTTTGTTTCGGCCTTTCTTCTCAGAGTAGTCACATAGGGAACGCCATCTAATTTTTAAAATATAATTGACGTATAAAATCACACTTAATATTATAAAGGCGAAAGTTTGTGTGTGTTTATATGTTTGTTACTTCTTCACGCTCAAACGGCAGGACCAATTTTGTTAAAATTTTGTATGGAGGTAGCTGATACCCTGGATTAACATATAGGCTACTTTTTATCCTGATATTCCTACGGGATCGACATTTACGCGGGTGAAACCGCGGGGCGCAGCTCGTTGACCTATGTATAACTTTCAGAAATAAAATCCTACACCTTTGGGTAACCAAGCGTGATCTCATGTAATATCGTTTTAATCTAGGTATATATGAATATCACCGTGACATTATATTGCCCATTCACCATTCCTGTCTCAAGATGGAACTGCAAAATATCCTTGTTTTTCGCCATGTTCGTCTGAAATTCTGCCATAAGCCATTTTATGTGTATATTATACTGTAATTAGTGTCATTTAGTGCTATATTGGCACTCGCAATGACTTAATTGCACTCATATCCTGTTGGCATAGATACTTGATTGATTTATTGTGTGATGAGCATTTGACATCAAATTTAATGTGACACAATGTTTTAAATTGTTTGTATAATCCATCTGATCTTTTTAGTTCTAGCACAGAATACTTAAAGTAGTTCTAGGTCGCAAAACGAGTCCTGAGATCGATTTCGAATGCAGGAAAAGTGTTAAGACTGTCTGACAGTCTGTCTGTCTGTGTAATAGAAGTAAGGTTTATGTTTGACATAACATTACGCCAGTATTTCTAAAAGGGTTAGGCAGACGAGTACCTACAGTACTCTTACATTTCACCAGTTATATTTAATCCCATAAGGCAGAGCACCGGCAAGATGGTCAGACGCGATCAAGAAGGCAGCATGTTGTACCAAGCGGTCCACACTGCAGAAGACCGCAGAACTTGAAGACACGTCGTATGTGCTCGCAATCCTCAGCATTGAAGAAACGATGAAGAAGAAGAATATGAGGCGTGACGTTTGCCATAAATTCTAAGCAGACCAGACTGGGAAATTCCTACTGAACCCATAGCACTTTTCCCGACCTGAGAATGACTTCCATGCTCGGCACTCGCACTTGCAACCATTAAACCAACGAGGGTTTTTTTATACGTATTTAAAAGACAGGAATGTAAATACATTTAACACTCGCGTAACCTTGATTTAGCCTTCGTTAGTTTAGTTAGTGCTTGAATAACTTGGTTCAAAAATAAGGAATTTGATGATAGGTTGGCCAACCGGTTGTCGTAAAGAAACCTAGAACTATTAGAAACGGTTATTACGAAAGAATGGTGCAGAATTTAGACTAGAATTGGTACAGCTTTTGCTTTAATATTAGTGTTTGATTTTAACTGGGTTGTGGAGGTCAGTGGGCAGTCGCATCATGTAAAATATTGGTATTCGGCTGCATCCTGTGAGACTGGAAGCTGACCCCAACATAGTTGGGAAAAGGCAGGCAGATGATGATGATGATGAGTGTTTGAGCCCCAAAAATTTTTTTTTTTCGTGACAATGGCACAAGTATTAAATCATATGTTTTAAAGAAATTGAGTAGAATAACATTAGGTGTTATTGGACCCACGGACCCAATACGGGACCCGAGCTCGGGACCCTAGTCCCCGTGCTTCACCCAGGTGGAGAAACTAGGTGAAGCACGGGTCCGGACCCGTAATAAAACTTCTTCATCTACGTTTAGTGATCGCAAGCATGACTGCTGCGTTTGGGGTTGATTCTCAGGTCAGGAAAAGTATTGTTGGGTTTTCATTTCACACATCGAATTTAGAAGCTACCCGGGAGTCTGGATTTTAGCACGGTTTGTGGCAATAGGCTCGCTCGCTATTACACTGAACTTACACATATGTAACTGATAAAATGTGGTTGAATACACCTTTGGAAATGCAGACGTGGTTTTATATTTTTCATCCGCATAAGTCTCGATCCCGTGGGAATATCGGTATAAAAAGTATCCTATGTCCTTTCCCAAGACTCAAGCTATCTTTATACCAAATTGCATCTAAATCAGTTCAGCTGTTTAGGCGTGAAAAGGTAACATACAGACAGATAGAGTTACTTTCGAATTTGTAATATTAGTATGGATTTTATTCTGTAATCATTTTCCTAAAAGCTAAAGTAGTCATGATGACTATGCAGAAGAGACTTGGGTAAAGTACCTAATCTTTCTCATCTGAAAGACACTTGATTTCTTATTTTGTAACTCACACACGTAGACAAACAGACTGATTTGTTTTATTAAAAAGATCTCGATCGGTATTTTGATTTATTATTCCCAAAAACCTGTTATTTCTCTCCATAATGACGTAGCATGACAAAGCACTTGTCGATAATGAATAAATACGTGTTTTAAAAGCAAAACGCTTTCGAACCCGAGTGTTCCGGCGACGTCGTCCTTGCGACAACCAGTTTGTTGGACTTTACACCCGACGCAGGCGCAGAGACACTCAGTCATAATCGTTTGTTTACGTAGGATAAGTATTTGAGATTGATTCGAGAAGTGAATGGTGTGTCAAGAGTTGTGAGCAACTAATTAATGGGTTCAACCAGAAGAGCACTTAGGAGTGCCGAATGGGCATGATTCGGCAAAACCGGGCAAAATCAAATATACAGAGTGTCCCTGGAAGTATGGATCAAGTCGAATAGGGCCGTGGGCAAGGTCATTTTCAAACTTTTTAACCCTGAAAATGTAGGTGAATTTTTTTTTTATTTCTTCCGGTCTAAACCCCTGAGCCCCCCCTCCACCCTCCATCCTCGATCTCCTGCTAGTTCGTCTTCTTTTTTACGGTTTAAAAGTTATGACCAATTTTTGATTTTTTCAATCATAAATATTTTTCCGATAACTATTATGACTTGGCCTATTACCCGATGGGGCTTGACTTCGACTTCTGGGACACCCTGTATATGGTTAAAATATTTATATTATGTTTCTACTCTTTATACCGTTTTTATTTAAACCACCTCCTCTGTATATTTGGTAGTCTAGATCGTAGACTAGCTGCGCCCCGCGGCTTCACCCGCATAAGTCTCGACCCCGTGGGAATATCGGGATAAAAGTATCCTATGTATTTTCCCGGGACTCAAGCTATCTCTATACCAAATTTCATCTAAATCGATTCAGCGGTTTAGGCGTGAAAAGGTAACATATAGACAGACAGACAGAGTTACTTTCGAATTTATAATATTACTAGCTGCGCCCCGCGGTTTTACCCGCGTAAGTTTCGATCCCGTGGGAATATCGGGATAAAAACTATCCTATGTCCTTTCCCGGGACTCAAACTATCTCTATACCAAAATTTCATCGAAATCGGTTCAGTAGTTTAGGCGTGAAGAAAAGACAGACAGACAGACAAAGTTACTTTCGCATTTATAATATTAGTTTGGATAAGTATGGATTCAGCAGGCGGCAGGTAAGTAATGACCTGCCAGTTTCTTACAACCAACATGATTTTACGATTACAGCTAGTTACCGTCTGTACACATAGATTCATAACTAGCTGCATCCAGCTAATTGTGTAATCCATACTTTATAATATTATAAATGCGAAAGTGTGTATGTTTGTTACTTCTTCACGCTTAAACTGCTGAACCGATTTAGATGAAATTTGGTGTAGAGATAGTTTAAGTCCCGGGAAAGGACATAGGATACTTTTTATCTCGATATTTTTACGGGATCGAGACTTATGCGGGTGAAACCGTGGGGCGCTGCTAGTTTTAATATAAAAAACCCCTTGGTTTTCCTGTTAGTATTTACCAACCTAGTTACACTCAGCACAATGGTTTTGATACCAGCGAATAACAGAAACTGACTCACTTTGTAATTAAAAATAGAAAATTAAAATCATAATTATGTCCGTCCCCAAAATATAGATTGACTTACTGACACTATTTCGTCCACATGTTAGCCTTAAATCCGAAATTAACCTAATAGCGGTCATCGTACACGGTCAAATATTTTGGCGGTCACTTACTTAAAGATAAAGAATGAATTCTACTTTAAACTATACTATTAAAACCGATTTTAAGAAGCCTATCTTGAAAATCATTTCGTATTTTGTTTGCTACGCCAGATCTGCTACGAGGCTACGCACGTAGCCATTGCTACGACGCGTAGACGATCGCTACGATATTTATTTCGGGATAGCGGGAGTGACCTACTATTTTACTACTATTTGTGTTAAACATAAACAAATTAAGATTAAACTTTACCTAATCATAACTAGTAAGTAGATTTCTTTATTTTTGGTGTAAAACGGAACACTTATGTAAATAACGTAGGTACTTATGGAGTTCGCCCGTCTTTCAAAGGCAATTATTAACCGATGACGCGACAACAAAAGGAGATCCTGAAGTCAACGCTTATTTTTTTTCTTATTTAAAAGAAATACTTTATAATCCCTAAAGGAATCAGTAAACTTCTTCTGGCTACATATAAATTAACTATCTACATTCTTAATTGCTATGCGTTAGGCTCAATTTACACCGCCGCGGGACGGAGCGGAATCGAGTTTTCGTAATAGTAAAATGAAATTTATGTCAATTGTCTAACGTACGAACTAGATACAAGCTTGTCACTGCAGGAATTCCCGAGAATGCGCGATAATTCTTCAGAAAATGCGCGACCTGTGCGTATGGGTGTACCTAATTTGTGCGTTACATTATTGACATAAAGTTCATAATGCTTTCTATAAAAATAAATAGCTTCCATTCCATTCCGCGGCGGTGTAAAATGAGCCTAAGTCTCGCGAAATCTCGAAAGTGGCTCGATGGATTGTGATAAAACTTTAGTAAGTAGTTGTGTGCGCATCGGAGAAGAATCCTAACAATAAAAAAATTAAAAAGGTACTGCAACATATTCGGCAGTTTGCTAGTTTAATTACTAAAAGATTAAAGTATTTGCCAAAATATAATCAGATTCAACACAAATCAATAAAACATCGTAGACAACTTAAGCTTTGCCAAACATTTTCATTATTTCTTGGTTAATATTTAAATAATCGAGTACATATTAATGTAACCTTGCCGAGTTCAAGTATTAAGTTATACAACTTGTACAGAATTAAAAAAAGCTTTACATAATCGAAGGTTATGTCAACATACCAATAGTTGTATGTCTTGAATATTTAATACACAATTATTCAGTTTGACATCTGTATTGATAACGTCAATTAATTTTGTAGCCGAAGTCCAACTGCTGGAAAGATGTAAGTTTCTAATAACAACCAATCTTCTATATTATAAAATTCAAAGTCCTGACTGACTGATATATCAACGCACAGCCTAAACCGCTGGTCCTAGAGACATGAAATTTGGAGGGTGTGTTCTTTGTGAAGAGTAGGTATCCACTAAGAAAGGGTTTTACGAAATTTCACCCCTAAGAGGGTGTATGGGGGAGGGCGAAATTTCACGCGGACGAAGTCGCGGGCAGAAGCTAGTCAGTGAATATTATACAAGGCGGAGACGACAATACGACAGTAAATTAACTTAGAAAAATAAACAAAAAAAAATGCTTGAAAGACAAGACTATACCAAACATCTAAATCGGTTCAGTGGTTTAAGCGTGAAGAGGTAACAGACAGACACACTTTTGCATTTATAATATTACTAGCTACGCCCCGCGGTTTCACCCGCATAAGTGTCGATCCCGTATTATTTTCGAGATAAAAAGTAGCCTATATGTTAATCCAGGGTGTCAGCTACCTCCATACAAAATTTTAGCAAAATCGGTCCAGCCGTTTGAACATTAAGAAGTAACAAACATATACCTAAACACACACACACACACACACACTCACAAACTTTGGCTTTTATAATAATATATATAGTACTGTGATGTGATATTAGTATGGATGTAGCCGACCCATTTCGCCATCACCATTATCCACAGCTCGGCTTCACCCACTGCAGAACAGAAGCCTCTCTTGTACCATCCAGCATCTTAATCACATAATACACACTATCAATCTCAACCCGAATCATTTTGAAGGATATTGCTAATCCATTGACTCTTATGTTCGAAAAACGTGTCTGCTCAACAATGTAAATAACGCAATGAATGTTGTTGAACTGTCAAAATGGTAGCCATTGCTACTGATAGTGTGTTAAGCAAATACCCCGCAGGTTCTACGCGCGATACAGTATTCGTAAAATAATTCTTCAATAAGGTTAAGTGACGTCTATGAATGCGGAGATAAATCATTAAATTGACATGTATTGTGTAAATCTTGTTAGCATAATAGAATCTCTATGTTTGTACAAATATTGTCTATGGTTTATTGCGAAAATATCGAAGGTCTATGTAATAATTTATATATAATTATGTAAAAATTAAGACCCGGTAGTGAAATGTGTTAGAATCTAAAAATAATGAAGTCAGTGCGCAGTTAGCGCCCGCGGTTTCACCTGCATAAGTCTCGATCCTGTGGGAATATCGGGATATAAAAGTATTCTATATCCTAATCCAGGTCATGGTGGTATCTATGTGCCACATCCAACTCCGTTCAGCCGTTGTAGCATGAAAGTATAACAAACATACAAAAAAACAAATCTTTTATAATATTAGTTTAGATATTAACGCAACGCATACGTGTTGTGTAATCTTAATTTAGTGTCTTTTCATCAAGACACAACTATAACTGTCACTAGAAAACCAGCGTCAGACAGCTAGCTAGCATTACTACTGAAATGGACCTTTTTAGCGCAGCCGTTAGGTGCACACTGTTGTTATGCGTCATGTTCGTGAACGGGCGCCGTCAGTAGGGACTGGTCATCTCTTTGCTGTCACGGCTTATTTTAATTTAATATTTGAATTGCTTTTTTTTTCGTCTTTTCACTATGGACGCTTTTGACGTTTTGCATGAATGATATAACCAAGACTTTGTAACCATATTATTTTGATTTAAAAGAGTGTCCATGGAGATTATTGCCCGTTCTTCTCCATAGGTACCTACGCCTTGGAATGGGCAACTAGCTTCATCTTTCTGACTGACCGACCCCTTGACGATTCAAAAGTGCCTGTAATTGGTTTATATGAAATAAATGAAATAAATGCTTTGAGTTTGTTGTTATAAATAAATATTATTCTTTCTTTCATTAGATTTTAACCATTAAAAAGATAAATTAAATCTAGTTTTCTATATAATGAGAAACCAATGCCTCATGTCGGAATGGTTTGTGAAAGTTTTAGGAGAACTCTATCAAAAACAACCGTGCAGTTTTCGAGATTAGGCCACACAAAAACACAGACGTGGTTGGAAAGCGTGCTGATCGCATTACGATAGATATTAAATAACATTATTATAATAATAGATATTACTATTACTACATAGTGTACGTAATACGTAACAGATAACAAACTACATTTTGTAATAGTAACCTTTTCTCTTCAAATTATAATGTAAGAAGTAATTTTAACTGAATTTCAAAATGTAGGAAATCTGCTTCTCCTTCAGATTTGTATTAAATTACCTGCTAGATTTGTTTAGGACCTATCCATAAATGAAAATGTAGGAAATCTGCTTTTTCTCCAGACTTGTATTAAATTACTTGCTAGAATATGTTTAGGACCTAGATAAAACAGGCCTTTAAAAGCGCTCTCTCACCGGGAGCATTCGCCTGAAGTGTAACAAACCAAGATTCCACTGTAACGGCTAAGGCTTTACAAGTAGACTGCGCAGGCCGACAACAGTTATGTAGTGAGCATAATCAGCCTATAATATTCCCACTAGTGTAGATGTACTGTACCTACAACTTTGCCTACCTCTTCATGACCATCTAGCAAAATGGTATAGGCAGGTACAATATCATATGTCATCGACTTTTCTATAGAAATCAAAACAGCGCCAAGTGGACATATTTGGAACTAAGTAGGTACATTACATAATTATCTTAAAAATATATGAGAATGTTGATACGTCACTTGCTAGCTACGTGATAGCTTCATTTAGCTCCAGGTAGACTAAGCATGATACTAAAGTGCCTAGGTTTTCTACTTTCTCATGTCCTCAATGATGGAATTAATGAATTACAAAGAATATCTACCTATTCGAGAATCGTCGGTAATTAGCACAGACAGCACAGCCTATGTCAAATGATCACGGACGCGGATGCAATTTGTATCCATTTACTTATTAATTAACCTATTAATGCTAAGAATTTATTTTAAACGTATCATAATTACCTACCTACGGGTTAAAAACGTTAGCAAATAGAGTAAATTTAATTATTTTTTGTTATGTGGCGTGTAATGGCTAATGGCCCATAGAAACTCAATGTAATGTGCATCTTGACCTAAAGAAAACAATTAACAACTGGTTTTGTTTTGTAACTTGGTCTAAAAAAACATTTTCATAGAAGTTACTTTAAAAATAACACATGAATACTAGTCCCGCCATCTAGTGAAGTGACGCGGCATTACACAACCAACAATCAACACTACCAGTTCGTAGTACAACCAACAGGTAGCACTATTCTCAGCTGTTACGTAATACCATTTTTTAAATGTAGATGGCAGTGTTCTAAAAATATAATCCTCAATCTCATTAGTAGGAGAAAGGTATCCAATTTCTATAGAAGCAATATGTTAAGTCGTTTATTGAATGAAGTATTACAAATATCTGGGTTATTGGGCTTGCTCATCGACCTCCCGGCTGTACGCGAAAGTGGCTCTTGCGTCATTGGACAGGTCAGAATCTCATAACACTTGCATCACGGAGAGGAAGTTATGTGAGGCTGTACGTGTTTATTTTGTCTCTGTTGCTTTACAAACCTGTTGAGATATTAAACGTACGTGGTATGAGAGCTTTAAGACGCTACTGTGAACGTGGTTGTACATAAATTGCCAGAAACGGAAACTTTACAGCTTAAATACCTACCTAGTATGTATATTGACCCCAAAAGACCTAGAAAAAATAATATCTAGAAATGTCCTTATTCGTAATGTATTCTTGCCGCAATCAACCTTCACATTTTTCATTTAGATTGATCCGCCAATACCTAAAGTCAATCTTCACGAACATTTTGGTTGATTAGTTACTTTTAAGTACACACGCCAGCACATCAACCTACTACAATCTGTCAAATTTCTTTAATAGACTTTCAAGTTTATCACTAAAGCATAAGGTTCAAAGTTGATTGGGAAAATCTGACAGTTTCGGGTAGGTTGATGTGCTGGCGTCTGTACCTACATTATACTAAACATATTTTATAACCAGTATTACAAAGTTATTAAATATCTTCTATCACTTACGCCGTAGTCCAACTGAACATTTGCTTCAGCCTCTCGGAACGCAACTCTGTTGGTTGCGCCATCTTCCTGTAACAAAGAGAACTACATTTAAAATAAACATTAAAATAAGCCGCTGAATTAAAAAGCTTTTTTTGAAGTAGTAGAGCTCATTGATATAAGTCAATTCTTGCTGTTCATTCAAAAATTTAAATAGGGTACCAGAAACTCCTTTTGTGTCTACGTTACAGGAGCTCTACTCCCTAAGCAAAAAATCCGTAGGTTAGACCGAAGTTACGGGCGTTCCGTTCGAGCATAAGATTTGTTTAGACGATACGATTTGACAGTTGTCCTTATGTCCGATGTGTTTTTGCCCGTCCAAAGAAGTTAATTAATCAGGTGAGGGGTTCACGAACCCCCCCCCCCCCCCCCACTCCCGCCTCCCCTGGAGCTGGTGGATGCTACCGAAAGTGCCAAACTCGTTGCCAAATTCTGGGTCGACAGACTTGTTTATAAAGTGCCCTCGTTCGACGATCCTGGCTGCACCACCAGGTTAGGTATAGTTATTTCCGGTTATTGCTACTAAATAAATGTAGCGTCATTGGAACGGAACGAGTCTACAAAGTTCCAATTTGATGGGCCAAGAGGAAGTTGTCCAAAGTTAACTTGCAATAACTTCCTAATTAGTGTTGCCTGCCATTACAAAACTGCAAGTGACCTAATGACGTGAAAACATTTGATAAACCTTTCTAATGCCTACCTTTTAGAGTTTACTTTGTTATACACTCA
Source organism: Amphipoea lucens (assembly GCA_947508005.1). Classification (NCBI taxonomy): domain Eukaryota; kingdom Metazoa; phylum Arthropoda; class Insecta; order Lepidoptera; family Noctuidae; genus Amphipoea; species Amphipoea lucens. The sequence continues at coordinate 18,158,727 of OX382377.1, read as the reverse complement.
ACGATTGATCGTGTGGTTACCGGGTTCGAGCCCCGGGTCGGTCAGTGTAATTGGGAATTGCTCAACTATAGGCTAGAGAAGAGATTTGTGAAGGACCGGTCGCTGTTGATATGCTTGGGCTCCCCATATGTACGACCCAATTGCCTGTGTCCAGCAGTATGTCTTTCTTTTGGTTATGAAGCATTTTGAAACCAATGTCACTGTCAGAAATGTGGTTGTGTCTACTACAGTTATTTACATCTTTGCAGAACCCTTCAGGCATTGCATACGTAATGTTATCTATATTATGAGTTTGTAGCGGTATCTACAACGCCATATGCGAACAACGCGTCATACTGACGTCACGCAAATCCCGCATCGCGCAAGCAGAGTTTACCGCGCAACTAGCATAGATACAACGGCCCGACATGACTCATTGGGCAGTTGCCCGCCAGACATAACACCCGTCTGGTCGGCGGATCCTCCCTTTTCTATGGAGGTTGAGTGAACTTTACACCCTGTTCCTCATACCTCTATAAGTTAATGTTAAATTGTTAAGTCAGTCGGTACATAATGTAGTCGTTTTCAACTGCTTAAACATATAAAATATAAAACATCGCTAACGCTAAGAATTATGTCTTAACAGAAACAGGAATAACTCAAAAAAATATTATTATATATATGTAGGTAGATAAGTAACCATCAGATGAGCGATTATTACATGCAGGTGCGGCAGCATCTACATCGCCACATGCAAATTACGCATCACACTGACGTCACGCAAAATCCTGCATCGCGCAAGCAAAGTTTACCGCGCAAATAGTATTTATACAACGCCCCGACATCAATCGTCGGGCAGTAGCTCACCAGACACAACACCCGTCTGGTCGAAGAATCCTCCCTTTTTAGGGAGGATGAGTGAACTTTACACCCTGCTCCATATTCCTCTATGCAGGCACCATCATCATTCTCCTACCCTTATCCCAATTAGGGTCGGCACAATATGCCTAAATCTTCCATAGGTACTTCTCTATTAATCGTCATCTCGGTAGTCACCCCCTTTCTAGCCATATCATCTTTCACACAGTCCATCCTTCGTTTCATTGGTCTTCCCCTACTGTTATAGTCATCGACATTCACACTCCAAACTACAAATCTCCAGGAAATTTAAAACTTCTATGAAGTTCTATATTATTATACAGAGTTGATACGACAGAGGGGCTTTCCTTTAAACTGCCTATACTAGGTACCATTTTCAAGCTCTGTACCAAAAATCAATTAAATAGCAGCAGTAGTTTAGTCGCAAATGATTTTTTAAGTTTTTACCCCGTTTGAACACGATGTATCTTTCGTAACAGCTGAGTATGTCTAACGCATAGGTCATGCACCTTAAAACGATAAATCTGAGTATAATCTACAATACGTTGTTGCCGCTCTGACGCAAGTCACAAGTACAACCAAATATTTCACAAAAAAGTTGGCAATGCAAACAAGGAAGCAATAAATACACACACACTTGCACTTTCATTACGAGAGTGACAATCATAGCAAAACATCCCGCGCGTAAAAGAAATAGAAATAGGTCAGTGTGTTGCTATTGCATCCTAGATGATCCTTGCGATCGGTAAGTGGGGCTTCCCGGATAACACACGCCGCGCTCCGGCGCGCGCGCGACGTTGCCACTTTTGTTACCCAGGTATCTACGTTCGGTCAACTTTATTTACAAAGGCTGTTGCGTTTTACTCTAATTTGTAAGCTATTTAGTTTGTTTGAAAAAAAAAAACTAATTTTTGGCGCTTTTTATTTTTAGACCGTATTGAATTAATACTAAACACCTATAGTTACGTAGTGTAATTTAATATCCCCTCTGTCATATCAACTCTGTATAAATAAGACAAGTAAATATAACGTCATGTAATTGCTAGTCAACTTCGTATTAACAATGGGATTACTACCTAGTCATTATCTGTGTGCATGGGTGAAGGTTCTGTAAGTTGGCATAATTGGCTCTAGATTGTGATCTTTGTTCTTGATTCCACGTGACTTAGAAGAAATATATCTATTTATATCTAGTTTTTAGGGTTCCGTATCTCACAAGAAAAAACGGAACACTTGCAGAATCACTTCGTTGTCTGTCTGTCTATCAGTCTGTCAAGACCCTTCTCAGGAACGCGTGGAGGTTCATCAAGTTGAAATTATTATCAAAGGTCTACGTCCCTTGGAGCTCTACAAAAATCAAGCTTCTAAGTCAACCATTCACTAATGGATGGAGTGATTCATGAGGAAGGTTTAGATGTATAATTAATTAAAGTTTTGTGTACATTGGCTGAAATAAGTATGACGTTGATTGTTGAAGATGTCGGAAAAAATTATGCCGACTTATGAAAAGCACACATATAGTTTATACTAACGTGGATTAACACATAGGGTACTGTCACCTGTGTACATCCCGGTAGTGCACTTACTCTCACAGAGTGAAGGCCTGTGTCCCTGTAGTGGGAACATTAACGGCTGTTTATGCTACGCCCGTAAGATATTTTCTGACATCCACGCGGCCAAAGCCGCGGGCAAAAGCACTAGCTTTTATACCTATAATATTATATATCTATGTACCCGAGTTTTTGTTGATGTTTTATAATCCTTTCCAGCTCTACCAATCATAGATACATGCATGCATGGCATGGAGGTCCATGAAAGTGCGCAAAATGCGGAGGACAGACGTACGCACGACGACATATCAACTTATACATTTCCAGTATATGCTGACTACTCATTGTACGAAAAGCATATACAATTCGAGGACAGCTAAAACTGGAAATGTATAGCTTGATATGTCGTCGTGTGTACAAAGTTCTGCATGCACCAGGCACTTTTCATTCAAATAATTACCACAATTGTCCACCAAAGTGCAGCTTTAAACCACTAAGGCTACAAATGCAAATACAATAAATACATGACACTGCATTCACTGAGGCCATGACAATGGTAATTGCAGGAAAACTACAGTAATTGCACAGTAGGATCGGCGCATCCAAGATGGTCGCCAGACGTCGTCGACGCATCTGCGAGAAAATAATCGTAAACCTAGGTTTATTGACGAATTTAATTGCCATTTTAACTGTTTTCCGTGTTATGATCATTCCTATGAATAGATTCTGAGGTTTCAAAATAGTTGTCGTCAGGTTAATGGATAGATGCCATCTTTACTTCAGCGCAAACTTCAATCACACTATTTTGGCGCGTGGCCTAAATCAGAAGTAACGCCAACATTGTTTTTTGAACACATATTTTGAAGTGACCTCTCAGAAAAACAATTGCACAATTTTTTACCAACAGCGCCCCCTGTCAACGTCATTCGAGCGCCAAAATATCCTTTTAGCAGTATAGCTTTTAATTTATCAAAGCGGCATAGTCTTATCTACCCTCGTCGGCTTTCTAGGTCTACATAAGTTTTACCTGTTAATATGAGCAAGGTTGATATCAGCCGAAGCGGGGTTGACTGCCTATTTCAGCCTACTTTGCCCAGGGTGCGCCCGACAAAAGACACACGCTGAGCAATTAAGGTCTTTAAATAAGTAGGCCCTTTGAACTTACAGGTGTTTCAGTAAGTGTTCATACATTCATACGTCGACACTCGTCGACTTGTATCGATGTCTGCAGTTACGTCTGCCGTTGACGCCTGCCGCTCGTGTGTGTGAGCACTAGGGTTCTTGCGCATCTTCTGTTATTTTTTTTATAGAAATGAATAGATGATGCGTAGGCATTGTAATTATAATTATGAACATTTTTTAATTATAATAATTACGACTTAGATAGGTATGGCTTCCTTGCCACCTGTAGATGTTTATGGTGAAGATGGACCTTATATTAATTATAATTACACAAAATATTCTGAGAAGAGTAGGTACTCTTTTCAGAATATTTAGAGAAACTCCACAGGGGTTGCCCATTCTTCACAAAGTATATACGAAACTAAGGACGTTTGAAAGGAGCGGCTAGAATCAATTCTATTTTGTTTATTGTAAATTTTGATATTCAAAAGTGCCTTTTATGTGTCTATTTGAAATAAATTATTTGACTTTGACCTAAATGTAGCCTTTAAAGTAAGTATAAGGATTCTGTCTTCAAATATAACATTCGAGGGTTACCTCGACACGTTTAATAGCAAGACCAATGTATCGAACGACAATCGACGGAGTCCCACGTTTTTATTGCCTTACGCAAGAAGAGCTTCGGTAACCTGTTCTGTTTGAGTTATATAACTGGTAACACTTGTCGTTACTGTTGGCTGTAGAGTACCTAAGCCTCTTTATCACTTGTAATATATGAAGGGATGTGACAGACATTCGACGTTGGCAGTTCTGGCATCCTAAGTAGGCTTGCCAGAACCGTACATAGATATGACAGCGTTTAGTGCTCGTCCATATATTGCGCAACTGTCATCATTCTTCATCAGCCTGATCATCAGTCATCTCCGTATTAGAAGAGGCCTTTGCAGTTGCAGTGGGCCAATACTGGGCTGGTATTATTATTATCCTTTATTTCAATAGTAATTTATATACTTAAATTATATTTTTAAATAAGTATTAGAATATAAAAAAATAGTAGCCCACCGGCATCGGGAACAGGGTCCAAGCCACCGGCAACGCGCGGCGGTCAGGGCTCCAGAGAAACGAACCTCCTGACAATGCGAGCCGTGTCCAGAAAGAGGTACCGCTTTCTGAATCAAGCCCTTGATCCAGCTGCCCAACAAGAGCCTCCCAAGGTGTTGGTCGAGGCTCTCGTTATTATTATCACTATCAACCGACTGTTGTGTTGCAACCTTGTTTCAACTAAGGACATGTCTATAGTCTTGCAGTGGACTGCCAATTACTGCGTCAACTGGCTTTTTTTATTTCGAGATCATTGTCTTCATCCTTCTCTTCGAGTTACTTTGAGTAACTGCACACATTCCAAGGAATATTACAACCAAAATTGTTAAATTTTCCGTCTTTAGTCATTTGCTGTGTCTTTTCTGTCAGTTGGACATAGAACGGAATCAAAATCTGCATCATTTTGAAGGATATTGCTAATCCATTGCTTCATATGTTCTAAAAATTCATCTGATCAGCAACGTAAATAACGCAATGAATATTGTCGAACTGTCAAATTGAAAGCCATTGCTACTGATAGTGTGTTACGAAATTACCCCCGCTTGTATAATTATGCGTAGAAAAAACATATCTACCTAGAGAGGAATCATCTCTCAGAATTTATGTTTCTTTAGTTAATTGATTCCCAGAGATCTGAATAAATAGATGTAAAACAAGCCTCTAATCAGGGATGCCTCGGTCAGTGACTCAGACCGGTTGGTGATGGAATGTTCAACACCTCATGTTATAATGTACCTATTGCTGCCTCTTTCACTCATGACGCCAATAAAAGGGATCTTACCTACAGAAGGGCCAGTTATTCTTATGTTGAAATTGATTGGAAATTTAATAAACAGTCCATGGCGACGGTGGCCACTTAACATCAGGTGAAAGACGGTAACATAAAAATATAGTTTTGGTTAGTACAGTCAGCATCAAAAGTCGATTAACACTATCATTTTTACATGTTATTAAATTGACAACAACTTTTTCAGTAAACTGATTTTTAGCTTTTCACATAATAGACAAGAGTATATATTCTAAAAAAAAATCTTTTGCTGCAATTTTGAACAAATATTTTGCTCAATAACTAAGATTTAAAAAACTGATGTGTTAATCAACTTTTGATGCTGACCGTACCTATCTCGCAGCAGGTAATGCAATGGGCATAAAATGGGGGTAGTTTAACTTTGATTGATGTGTGGTGTTACGGAAATGGATAGAATAATAAATGACTATACAGGGCTTCGGAAGCACATAGATATCCGAGGGAGGCAGCTACATCGTCCTGCAAATGAATTCAGCACATGGTTCATAACCCCGCTGCGCTAAAATGTATCGTCGGTTATTTTAAAAAAATATGCTAATTCATACAAAACTGAAAAAAAAAGTAAGTAAGTACGTCATTCATTTCTGTTATTTTCATTAAGTTCCGCATTTCGCAGCTTCTCAAAATAACTCCCTCAAGTCATCTGTTTTTATTTTTAATCGCCGTCGGTGGCCTCTACCTTTTACTTATTGTTATTTAAAAGGGACGGGTATTACCCTATCCCTGACCGACGAGTAGTATTTATAGTAACTGGTTTGCCCCTCCAGATACCCGAGTTACCGTTTGCACCAAACAAATAAACAGGTAGTATTTTACTGCAGGTATTTTTGGTTATTTCCATTCCATTATAATTCGTTCAATTTTAATAATTGGGAAAGTTGTAGCATGATTTCTTGAATGGAGACCGCGATCAGCAAACGAGATGGCGATAGCCTAGCTATATGGGCTCGTCGGGATGACTGGATGCGGAAGGTAGAGAACCGTATGTTGTCGGTGTTAAGACGCTGACAACCGCTATTGAGCTCCGATGTTTCGGTATTTGTAGCCACGCCCACAATTTCCTCGATATCCTAGCGCCATTCTTCGGGAGCCCTACGTCCATATTTATGCTGTGCCTATGTCCAGCAGTAATACTAACAAGCAAAGTAGGTAAGGCCACCAAAAATACTCATAAACAAATTAGGTATAAAGTATGTTGGGGTAAGATCGGCACTGATATAACCGTACAAGACCGTATGAATCAAATTCTCAACTAATGTAATTTTTAATACAGTAACAAACATTGGTGTTCTCCATCATTATTTTTATACTGCTACGAAGAAGATCAGAGCAAAATTTAATTTTGCAGGCAAAGAATTTGATTCCTACGGTTTTACCCCAGCAACGATCTTACCTCAACATACCATATGCCACCAAAAATACTAACAAACAAAATAGGTAAACGAACAACAAATGAAATCCGTTACACACCTAAAATTTCGGTGAATAACAAAATTGATACAGTTTCTATGCGATTGTGAAACGCGCCAATTTGACGGGCATCCTTTAATTTGATAGAATTACACAAAGCACATCCCCAATCAGTTATTTATTGCTCAACGATCATTAGTCATGCACATTACACACAATTATTTATACACGTTAAGGTAGCGTGTGCTGTAGAGAAAAACTTTCCAAATCCTTGGATAAATTGGTGATTATGTGTTATAGATGGTGCTAATTTGAAGTTTCATGACGGCCATGTCATTTTTTAAATCAAATTTATGATGGAGCCCTGTGTGATAAATCATGAAAATTAACAAAATAATGGAGTCACAACTATCTTGCTATTAGTGGGCATTTTGGACATTTGGTTTAAAAATTGACACAATTGTGTCCGTCTGTCTGTCATTGATAATTTTTCTAGAATTGCTAACGTCATTTTGTAACAAAGGAGTGAGTGGCGCAAGACGGATGATGATTCTAGTAAATATTTATAGAAGGTTAACGAAATTGAAAACCAGTTCTTTCTTTTTGTAACTTACACATTGCTATGATGTCTGATATCGTCAATTAACGATCCAACATGGGGATTCGCCAATTGCCTCTGTCTATAAAATAACTAATTCAAAATGAACACTCAATTCGTTCATCCCTCAGAGCCTCCCACAACGACATCCTGCGTCACATTTGCCATTACAGACACAACTCACGCGCAGTAAGTTCAATCTTGACATACTCAACGATGTACAAACAGTTGGTCATACAAATATTTGTCCTGTTGAGGAAACAACGCTTATGCCTTAAACGTGATAGCCTTGGATGGAGAAACACCTTGGTCAGTTTCACTAAAGGGTTTATGATGGACATTCAGTTGCGTGTGGTCCATAAACGGATTAAAGGACGAGGGTCCATCGAGTGTCTAAATTATAACAGAAAGTGACACCTGTATTTCCCGAAAGGGTTCGGTAGAAGTGTAGCTATTTAGTGCAGCCCCAGTCCGCCCGTTATGTTCAAGTCCTATGTAATAGCGACCCTATTGCAACTAGAAAAACCCTGCTGAACATGAGAACTTGGGATTTGAACCCAGGAACCCCTCATGCTCAGTAATAGCGCTAGATCAAATTATACGTGGGTACAGTACCTAATAGCGACCCTATTGCAACCAGAAAAACCCTGCTGAGCCTGAGAACCAGGGAATCGAACACAGGAACCCCTCATGCTCAGCAATAGCGCTAGATTCAAATTATAGTGGGTACAGTAAATATTTTGATTTATAATTTAATCCCAAACAGCCTTTGAGGTAATGCTTACCCACAGAACAGATAAAATTTGTTGTGGGTGCTTACCCAAGTGGCCCTATGCCCTTGATTGTACGATTGTGCCCTTGTTCAAAACATGGGGCGATTGGAAAACCAGTAGAAAAGCCGGACGCAGTTGAGGCAATCATGTTTTTGGCCACCGAAGAGTGTTTAGAGACATAGCATGAAAATACCAAATACATAAATATTATAATGTCATCTTCCCAGAAGATTTCAAAAGCTTTGAATGCTTCTATAAACGAAGCATCGGAAATAATTACAAAATGATAATAATAAGCTATGATAAGTTTTTGACAAACGTTACTTACCTACCAATCCTACAGTCACAAAAATGGGTTGTATCTAAGTAAATAATGGATAATGTTTCTAAGCGACAGTAAATGCGGTAACCTAATAGCTTACTGGAATCCCGATTGGAAAGTTGTCCCCAAACCCGTTGGACAATAGACGAACTCACTCTTAGCTTGTAGTAATGTTTTGAACTTGGGCTTGGAGAAATTCGTCTGTTTTATTATTATTAAAACTTTAAGCACAAGTAAAAAAATACTATACAAAGGCGGACTTAATGCCTGAAGCATTTTCTACCAGTCAACCTTAGGGTAATGCAGAGATAAAAACTTGGCAGATGCAAAATACGGGATAAATAGCTTGGACATGACTATAAAATACAAGAATAAATATTAATACATAGATAGATACATACATAAATACCTACTGCTACTATATTGTTTTAGTATTCACATGGGATAAATAATACATATTTCACTGACGCAAAAACAATTTCATGAACTACTAAAGTTTATTTCGTAGCTTTATGTTTTTGATGCAGTCGGAAATTAATATCTGTAATTTTAATTTAATACATTATCAAAAGCTTCAACTTCTTTGCATTTCACTGTTTGCTAAAATTTGTACTTATTTATTATGTAAGGGTTTATTTCTAAACGTTGGTTATTAAAGTAATGATTGGCGGCTGTTTAACCATACATGTTTGACGTTGTTTAAACGTCTCTTATCTTTAAGCTACATTTTTATATAAAGGGGAAAAGTTTACAGTAGTCTCATACTTAAATCTATGCCCCACAAAACGTTTTCATGTGTACTTACCTATATACAGTGTAAACTCCATGTAACGTCACTCGATTTAACGACAAACTCCCTAAAGCGTCGACATCACTCGGCTTTGGTTGGTTTAGCTTGTTTCCCATACAATGATACACTCTATATAGCGTTACACCCACTCTCAATAACGACAGGAATTTAAAATAAAAAGTACTTTTTAAGTTGCCAAAATTAACTGCGCAGCTGTGTACGTACTTTTGTCGCTTTATTATCCTAGCCCGTAATAAACTCGACTGTCGGCATTATACATACCGAACTTTCTAAGAAATCCGTTCTTTTGTTTACAAATTGGGATTGCTTGCACGTGTTGACTGTTGTTAGTAGGAGTCATGGATTATCTATCCGTTATCAAATTCTTAGTTGCTCACAAACTTAAATATCGCAAGATATGAATAAAATAATTTAAAAATACAACAAAATTACTGATGCAGCAAAAGACGTCAGACAAAAATAATAGACTTTACGCAATAGCGTTCAAATAAGTCTGAAATAAACTTTTTATTTTTTATCTAATACAGATTTTTCTTCTCTCCATTTAACGACAACTCTCTATAACGTCAAAATATGCATAGTCCCTTGAGGGTCGTTATATAGAGTTTACACTTATATTAAAGTGTTAAAAAATTTATACATGACACGACTTTTATAATATATGTATTTTTAAAACCATATACGCTTGATACTGTTATGTGAATGTGAAGGTACAATCTCATAAAGCGACTTAATATCAAGGCTGAAAACTTAAATTCCTTGTTCAAATGAACTTTAATAACTGAGAACGTCTGTTTCTGGAGGTGAACAAGTAAAAGACGCTTACTGTTGTTAATTTCGTCCCTCTTTGTAATGGCGGGTAAATTGTCGCCATTTTGGAATTCACGATCTTTAATTTTGGTTGACGTGTCATTTGTCATGTTGAATATATGAGTGGCTGGTATGTACCTTTAGAAATAATAAAATTATAAGTTATTGGATTTAAACAACCAGTTTTTAGGTAATATCACTCACACGATAGTAAAATAAAAAAAAATAAAAAATATTAAAGGTGCAAAAAAGTAGCTCAAGACCCACACTAGGATACCCTGTGTCGTGGGATCTAGTTATTTCGGCGTTAATGACACATTGTAAGTGCACTAGTGGGTAGTTCAGTGAACGAATGGTTACTGAGTCTAAACAATATTTAAACTAACTTAACTAAAGGAAAACATGCAAAATTACAGTAAGATTTGTGTAGGTTTGGGTAGCGTGAGGTTTGTGTGTGTGTGTGTAGTGTAGTTTGTGTGTATGTCAAAGTCAAAGTCAAAGCATTTATTTCAAATAGGCACATAAAAGGCACTTTTGAACGTCAAAAATTATCTTAAAATAGAATTAATTCTAGTCGCCCATTCCAAAAGGTAGTTTTCGTATGGAGAAGAATGGGCAAGAAACTCCACCGTTACTCTTTTAAAATGTTTTAGGTTATATATGTATGTTTGTGTGTATGTATGTTTGTGTGTATGTATGTTTGTGTTAAAGGGATGTGTTAGGGGGATGTATTACACCTGGGTGAGTATTTGCGAGGGACTTAAAGTATGGGAGTCAGTAGAGCTTCAGTCCGTGCATAGTCACGAGGTATGTGGCTGTTTCACTGACTCCACTGAACGAGTATAGCAAACGCCTCTTTTCTCCAAAGAAGGAACGACCATTGATCACCAGGCTTGCCAACAGCTGATTAGCGATTTTAGGCCAAGAAGTCTTTGTTTCCTCGAAATTCTTATTAGTTCCTAGCACTCGTCGGTCCTATATTCCCTATCCCGTGGGATATTCTCGCGATAAATCTGGCCACATTCCTTGCCTCCATTATAAAGGGAACCTCTGTGCATTTCAGCTCTCTAGGTCCAAGGGTTTGGTTGGGCTGGGCGTGGTTGAGTCAGTCAGAACTTTTCTTTATATTAGATGTATATTGATGATATCCACCGTAAGTAAAGTTCAACCGCTTCTTGCGTCTTATTTGACTTATTCTTCTGGTTGCAACTACAAAGTAACTCTCTATGTAGTTAGGTATTTTCTTTAGCCCATACATCTATGGAAACTGTGATGGGTATATTTTATGGCGCTATTCCATTGTGTGAAAGGTACAATGTTTTGCACCAATCATGAGGTTTCCCATGTATTGTAGGCAACGTTTTAAATCTGCAATTTGCTAGATCATATCACGTAACATTGCATATGGGAAATACTCAGTACAATCATGTGATAAAACCATTGAGATTAATATAAATCAATAGATAAAACTAGGAATTGAACATGTCTTCCATTCAATTTTCAAGGATAAATAAAGATTCAACAAGGTATATCAAGAAATAATTAAGTGCAGAGATTTTACAGTGAAAAACGTGGTAGGGCTGATTGGTGTTGAAACCGAAGAACCAGATATAATGGCGTAACTTGAAAGAGGCCCACGTCCAACAGCTACCAATACTGACCGAAATCAATGGATGAAACTAGGAATTGAACATGTCTTCCATTCAATTTTCAAGGATAAATAAAGATTCAACAAGGTATATCAAGAAATAATTAAGTGTAGAGATATTACAGTGAAAAACGTGGTAGGGCTGATTGGTGTTGAAACCGAAGAACCAGATATAATGGCGTAACTTGAAAGAGGCCCACGTCCAACAGCTACCAATACTGACCGAACTAACATTATTCATTCATATGCCTTGCACCTATCATAGAAGTCCGACCACCAAGGCCCTTTACACCGGCACCTATTAATTTAAATTCGAACGTTGAAGTGACGTAATGTTTTGACCACAGATAACATACGTGCCACAGATGAAAAAGGTCCCGGCAAGTGAAAGGAGTCCGTATGCTTGCGTACTGCCAGTTATTATGTGATTACATAACGTGATGCCGGTATCAAACCAGTTTGTAACTGGGACGCGTTGAAATGATTCATTTTAAAAGAAGAAAAAAAGAAGGAATTTGATAGAATTTCTCAATCGTGCGTGCGCCTTTCTTTGAGGGCGCACGTGCGTAGTTTTGAATAAGATTAAACTAATTTTACTTTGATCGAAATGATTTTATAAGCTCGGAGGCAGTGAAATAATACTTGTCCGATGTTGTGTAACTTAAGATGGCGGGTAAAATAAAGATCAATAATAGCCAGAACGCTGTGATCGAGAAAGCTCGAGAGTTCATTGATTTATTCGCCAGTGTATAAAAGCCTTTCCGAAGGCGTTCGACTCAACCAAGTAGGCTTAAATAGAATATTCCCTTGATTGAGGATGCAAAACATTTAATTCATATCATTAATAGAGTCTATCAAGCGATAATTTAATTATTCCTAATGAAGCAGACAGTAACCTATCGATGATTTTTCACTCTTGACAGGAATGCCTCAAGGGCGCATAATTTATCCACAAATGTTCATCACCAAACTGAACAGAACAGATGGTGAAGTATTTTTTTAATGAAATCGAATTCAATATCGATGAAGTTTTCAGTAAGTATACTTACTGGCCTGATAAGGCACGTTAGTCTGTACCGTACATTTATGTTGAAGAAAATATCTTTGCATTGCGACATATTGAGTAGGTACCTGACGGATGAGGATTCAAAGTAAGCTGAGAGTGATAAATATTATGATAATCATTTCTTAGAGACACGTGTACTTAAATCATGTTAATACAATAAACATAAATAAAACAGCATAACATATGAAGTATTTCATAAATAATAACTATTTTACAGCTCATAATTGCATTCATCATAAAGCAGGGATCAACAAAGCTAAGTGTAAATATTGACATATTTAAACTATAGAGACGCATTTTGCTATTTTGCATTCAAACCATAGCTGCGTATGATGGGTACCTAATGGCTACTGTATGTACACATGGCAGGAACATTAAGTTGGTATGCAAACAAGGAAGGAATATGTGTCAATGAAATTGCGATATCGGTGAGCACGGAATAAATACATGCCCTACCGATGGCTCAGATCTGAATGTCAAACTACGTTTTCCGATTCACGGTCGCTCGTTCGCTTCAAATGCCATCGTTTCTAAGTCAATGTTTTTATAGCTGTATGGTCTGTTCCAAAAGTCATCATCATCTGCCTAACCTTTTCCCAGCTATGTTGGGGTCGGCTCCCAGTCTAACCGGATTCCAGATGCAGATGCGGTCTGATCCAAAAGTATCTGATGAAAATCTAAAAAAATAGATCCGAAAACGTAATACCTGTGTATGCCAATTTTTAGTGCCACTTACAATTTGAGTGCTTTGATTATTTCAATGCTTAAACCCGAAATAATTTGACATACTTAACCTTAAAGATGTTTTTCCTTTAACAATTGAGGTAATCTTTTTAACTTTGTTGTAACTAATTTTTATAGAATAAGAACAAGATACAGAAGTAGAACCCACAAATAAGGAGTTGCATCAGACGCTGATCTATTTTTTTTGAGCCGAGCTCTTCACAACACTGACCACTGCACCTACAAATGTATCAAAGTCATTCTCCCTTGCCTGTCAACTAATGTCTTTTGCCAACTATACAACGATTACCTCATTTCACACACACGCGCCACGCAAACAAGGCTGGTCCATTTAGGTGTGTTTAGAAATATTAAGTGGTCAAATCTTGGTCATCTGTTAGTGTGTATTTCATCATTGTTGCTCGTAAACTCTGCAGTTGAGCTCTAACATTAAATTATATGGCCATGATCGCTTCAAGACTTAATATGATCACGCTACCAACAATGTTGTGAAATAATATCCCTTTATCTCTTAACAGCTCAGCAACGTTAGGTCGTTACCGTAGAATAATTAAATTATCATCATCGTCATTTAAGAGCAGTGGTGGCCCAGTGGAAACGGCCGCGACTTTGGAGTTGTAAGGTCGTAGGTTCGAACCCAGACAGGCACTTTACTTTGTCTATTAATTATTTCATCACCACTGCTCTCAAAACGGTGAAGTAAAACATCGTAAGGAAACCGGCATCTCCTAGAACCAAAAATTCGTAGACATGTGACATCTACCAACCCGCAAGGGCCCGCGTGGTGGACGGCCCACTACCTCTCACAGAGGAGGCCTGTGTCCCAACAGAGGAAACATTATAGGCTTTATGCTGCAAATTTATTTAGGGTCGGCGCAATATGTGTTTTCCAGAGAATAATTACTGAACTTTGACTGTTTACGTTACATAAATTGACCTGCATTTGTAAACCTTGTTCAGGGTGTTCCCCTAACTTCACTGAAACCTCGCCTCTAAATTTAATTAACATTTAGGGCTAAGACAAAGACTTCAAGGTTTGTAGCTACACTTGTATTAGAACAGTGACCGCAGCACGCTATTTCATATTTCACAAGCCGAATGTAGGATTTTAGACCAACAATTCAGTTTATTGTGATATTAACACGTGAACATCACTCAACCTGAATGATGATTGCAAATCGTGCTATTTTCTAACCGGTAAATGCTAACAATCGTAATTAGCGATTACTATTCATAATTATCTTCTCCGTTAGTATAAGTTTATTATGAAATGTCCTGACAGAACCAATGTTTAACATGAAGAGTGGCTTTACAATTATTCAATTCCATGGGGCCCAAAGGTTTGTTTTTTATGTCGTGTTATGAAAGTCCCTTTGCACTTTTCATTTATATGGTAGGTATCGAATTGATTATGGACCTAAAATAAAATATTTTTTCGCAGGTTACGATCTGACAAAGCCAGCCAGTCACATAATCTGCCTTTCTTCAACCTCAGTCTGCCCAAGGTCATTTAGACCTTCGTTTTTTATCACTGTGGTGTGCCAAGCAAAGCAGTCCTAGTCCTAAGCTACCTTTGCCGCTTCGTAGACTTCATTCAGTGACACGTCTACTCCAAGTGCTGTTGTTTACTCTATTGTCATTTGATCTTTCGATAGGTATCATAACCCAGCCCGCTACCACTTCAGTCATGCTCACCCACCTTGTTATCGGTGGGGAAGTCTGAGAAGAACAGAACCTAAAACCGCACTGTTCCTTCAGTACCAAGAATCGGAGGCCCGACAGATACGTGTACATTCGCTGCACCCCCGACTAGTGTCAGCGCGCCATGCCTAGCGGGCCCCATCACCAAGTGTGGCCGATCCCACGACCGCACATCCTCCCATGACGTATTATAGGCCTGCTCTTGACCTCTCTATCACGCCTGATGGAAAGCGATGGATGAGGTCTATGATGAAACGAGCGTGCCCAGAAGATATCTGTTCACTCTTTGAAGGCAGACGGGTTAAATGTGGAAGGGAACACAGACGCTGGCAGAGAGTTCCACAATTTGGCTGTGCGCATAATAAATGAGTAGGAGAAGCGCTGAGTACAACTGGTCGGGATATCAACCAAGTGTTGATGGTACACTGCAGTACGTCTGGTAATTCGGTAGTAAAAGGATGATGCCGATGTTGGGCTCAGGTCGTGAAGCCTAGCCACCAACGTCTCGTCGCCTATAAACTGTTTAGCTCTGCGTCCCACCGAGTCAAGTTTTCCACTTGCTTTAACCAATTAAATCCGGGACAGGACAAAGTAATTATTCATACGACATTGCCATTCAAGACCGCAAAAACGCGGCAGATATTGTTAATGCAGTTACACGCATCGCTCGCTAACAACCTGCCACAAATGATTACGTTATGCATTTATGAATCAACGTCTTCACAGGAAACAATATTGACTTTTCCGTTACATACTGTCATGAAAATTCATTGATAATATGGTTCAGACTTCCTGGGTCTAAGCAGAGTGCTAGCGGTGGAATTTACAAGAACACCTGCCTCGTTGGTGCAGTGGTCACAAGCACTACTCCTGAGCATGAGACCCCGAGTTCGATTCTTGGGTCGGGCAAAGTGTTATTGCATTTTTCCATCATGGAATTTCTCAGTAGCATCGCGGTTTCTAGATTTGTGCCCAGTTGGTGTGCAATAGGCTCGCCACCTGTTACATTGGATTAAAACATAACAGACGAAATGTGGGTGTAAGGTACACCTCTTCCCTTCGGGGAATACAAGGAGACTACTCCCTAAGCATGAAATTCGTAGTTTCGGCTGAAAATACGGGCGATTCTTCCTCCGTATCCATAGAAATGTATCAGTTACGGAAACAAGATGAGTTCGGGGCCCAAACTAAGAATGAATGACAACACGATTTAATTTTAATAGTTGTGTCTACTCCCGATTTGGTTTGTCAGTCCGAAAAATTGCTTTTATTATGACTGATCCACAACTTTCGGACGGGCCCGTACCTATTTTCCTTGACGGACGTAGAGAGTAGACCATCACGTGTGATGTGATGTTATGTTATATTACAAGAACAAAAGTTAAGTATAGTGTGCTCAGTGTTTTTTTTTTCTTGACATCTATATAGGCGTCAAGGCGTAATTACATACACACCCTTTATTCATAGACGATGCTTAAAGTTAATGATTATCAACTGTTTAACCATACATTTTGACGTTTGATCGTCACTTAACTAACATAACTTTAATCATCGTTTATAAATAAACCCCTAAGCATTTCGGGTCGGCAGTATCGGCACAGCCGGGCGGCAAAATGAAATATTTTTTATTTAGGCTGGCTTCACAGCTATCCGGGAGAGCCGTACGGGCTGTCAGTACGGGCGCCCGGAGCGGGAGCACATGTTAGGCGCTAGAACATCGTTTCACAGCGACACGGCTTGATCCGTACACGACCCGCTCCGGGTTGAGCCCGTACAGCGCATCTGTCTCCTGCTAGCAACTGTATCGTACTGAATCATCGTTTCAGAGCACTGCGGGTACTACCCGTACGGGTCTCCCGTGTACGGTCGGCCCGTACGGGTCTCCCGAACAGCTGTGAAACCAGCCTTAGTCATTCCTTCGGGTCGGCTTAGTTATTCAACAAATACTGCCGAATCACATGCACACACTTGTTCGGATCGGCGAACAAGTGTGCAGCACGCCTAATGTGTATATGGTGGCGCTGTTTGCCAAGTAGACGCAAAATTAAGTTTATTTCTCGATTTCTCCGCTTATCAAAGTGCACTATAATAATATGCTAATTCGCTCGCAGACGGTAATAATATCGTTATTAGTCCATGTAACGTTGTCTTGGGCCTTTCCGTGGTCAACAACAATACAGAATTATTGTGTGTTACGACATAATTATGGCCACAGAACGCAACAGCAGACGTTTTAATAAGAGAACAATTTACTGGCAATGATGCTGGCTGTTTCTAGCCAACCTTGCTGGCCATAGATATAAGAACGAAGTTGTTGGCTATTATTTTTATTATCGGTAGGTACCTATAAGCAAATTGATAAGGACCCTTCTCGATGGAAAGTGGTCATTGCCACCACATACAGAGTTAAGCTTTCCTAAGAAAGACTTTGTTTAAATATAGAGCGTTTTTGACACCTTAATCTCAAATACTGTTGAAAATGTCACATTTTCACGACTGCCGTTATAATATGACGGACTGTTTTTACCTAGTAGACCCAAGCTTTACAGACCAAAAGAAGGACTAGCTTCAGGATTTAACTACAATCCTCTGTTCATATAATATTGTGTCCTCTATAGCTATTTCATGGAAATAGTCCTTCAATAGGGTTAGGTACGAGTATAATATGAACTTAAAGGGTTGTATGGTAGGGTTGTTGTTTTAATGATTATATTTCTGTAAATATATGCTTGTTACGCTCCCGAATCATATTTTCTTCAACATACAACCTGACACTGACCTGCAAATTGCAAAAACCTTAGAATATTTGAAGTTCATGGGCTACCTTGGCACTTCCCCTTATTTTTATTTTTTTTGGGAATGGCATCTCGCAGTTCAACCTATGAGGTTGTCGTCTGCTTAACCAGGCTTGCCTGTAGATGCCTCAAAATTAAGGCTTCCAGCCAGGGCTTAAAACTTATAAACTAAGCGACTACACGCTAAGGGCACTCCCTGTGGGGTTCGGACCTCGGCTTAGGGCTTCACTGGGGGGAGGACAGCAAGGGACAGGCTGGATCGAAATTATTTTAGGGCGAATTTAATACTACAGGCTCAGCGGCGCGGGCTGGCTCGAGCAAGGGTCGGGGTGGACAAGTTACGGGGCGTCGCGACGAGCGTCCATGACAACGAGGACATAAGGACGGCTGACGGGACTTGTTTCTGTATTTCTTAATAGTACTAGTGGCCTTACTGTTACTACTCTCCTGGAGGAGAGTAGTGGCGTCGTCGGGGATGGTGAGAGCATGCCTTGGTCGGCGAATCCTACTTATGCGGGAAGGAGTGTATCGGGAGGCCGCCGCAATCAGGCAATTGGGATGCTTTATAGCATTATCAAGGAAGCGCTTGGAAAGGCGTTTCATGAATTACTGAACTGTGGGGATTCTGAGATCTAGATGCAGATTCAGATTTCGGACAGAGAAGAGCGCTCCCGTGGCCTTTCTAAGGAGACGGTTTTGGAGGGTCTGCATTCTATGCAGGTGGCAAGGCTTGGCGTGTGCGAAGACTACGCAAGCATAAGTCATGATGGAGCGCTTCCCCTTAAACCAGTTTCTTGACTTTTATACGAAACACGGAAAAGCAATGTAGGTAGTACTTAAAGAGTGCTATCCAACTTTCGTTGCTGACCGTACAGGAAAGGTTATCTCAGTTACGATCATTTGACTATAATTTTCAGGACTTCCTCATGTTTAGTAAGACTCCTACAATACTCATAAATTGTGATACAATTGTATAAGAACATGCAATAATCATTATTTTAGACATGACAACTTGTAAAGCAAGTTTACCCCCTGTCACAATGACATAAGTGAACCTTTAACTTTTCCCGGAATTAAAGCTTGTACACACGACGACATACAAGCTATACATTTCCAGTTTTAGCTAACCTAACATTGTATAGGCTTTTCGTACAGACGCCAGCACATCATCCTACTACAATCTGTCAAATTTCTTTAATCGTTTTTCAACTTTATCACTGAAGCATAAGGTTCAAAGTTGATTGGAAAAATTTGACAGTTTCGGGTAGCTTGATATGCTGGCGTCTGTACAATAAGAAGTCATCTTATAGGTACTGGAAATGTACAGTTTGATATGTCGTCATGTACTTAAACGGTTTGTAATTAGCGGTTCGCCAATAAGGTAAATGACCCAAACACATTGATAAAGTTAGTGACGTATTAACTTACTTTCAACATAAAATAAAACTTCATAGGAAGAAAATAAATACATAGTTAATAGGATAGAAAATATTTCTAACTTTATAACAAGGTAAATTAATAAAGCGCTCTTCCTCTCTCTTACTTATTTAAAAATTTGCTGTGCCCGAGAGAGTCCATAATTGTTTCTATTACCTATTATTTATTTACCACCTCTAATTGTACCTTATGGATTGCAATAAACGATTTGAGATTTGATTTGAGCGATGCTTGATATTATAAAACTCACCAACAATATCCTAAGATGATACCCCGCCTTCAAAAAAGGGAGATTTTGTATTTGACCCCTATGTATATGTATGTTTGTATGGCCGCCATTTTCTCAAAAACTAGTGATACGATTTAGATAGGGATTTAGGGTTTCGTAGCCAAATGGCCAAAAACGGAACCCTTATGGATTCGTCATGTCTGTCAGTTACAATAGTAACTGCTTGGCAATGTGTGTGTGCATTTATAATAAAATACCAAGGCATTTCAAGGCTTTAAATACAAAACTATTTAAAATTACTTAAATGTCATAAGTGGTTACTCGAGTGTAGTTTTTATAGTATAAAAGAATTTATGGATAAAAAATGTTGATATTTTTTTAACTTGTCTTGTCTTTAAAATTTTGCATGCTATGTTGTATCCTAGCTCAACATGCTTGTGCTTCAATTTGTATTTAACACCCTTGTATACCATGTTTTACGCAAATAAATATTCTATTCTATTCCTTCCGTATGGTATGTCACAGCCATTTTTTCCGAAACTATAAGAACTATACTGTTGAAACTTGGTAAGTACTCTGTAAAGCAAAAATAGAAAAAAAAACAATACATTTCGGGGGTTACCCATACTTAGAACTGAAACTCAAAAATGTTGTTTTCATCAAACCCATACGTGTGGGATATAATTATATGGATAGGTCTTCAAAAATGACATTGAGGTTTCTAATATCATTTTTTTTCTAAACTGAATAGTTTGCGCGAGAGACACTTCCAAAGTAGTAAAATGTGTGTGTGTGTCCCTGTAACTTCTAAAATAAGAGAACGATGAAACTAAAAAAATATATATAATGTACATTACCATGTAAACTTCCACCGAAAATTGGTTTGAACGAGATCTAGTAAGTAGTTTTTTTTTAATACGTCATAAATTGTAAACCGTACGGAACCCTTCGTGTGCGAGTCCGACTCGTACTTGTCCGGTTTTTTAACAAAGCATTTACCTATTGCAAAGCAATTTTATCTATTCCTTCACTTAACTAAGTAGTGCCTACATAATAAACAAATCTACCTACTACCGACAAACGATTGCTGCATTCCCAACCAACCGTTGCAAAGTGGCAATAGATACCGAGTTCATAAAATTATGTGCAAGCCACCGCAAGCCGGCACACAACCTGTTTAAGCTAATTATTGCAAGTAAGTACTTGCAGGTGTTTGCAACTTGCGCACACGCTGCAAGACTCATTACTGACTCGTTTAACAACGGCTGTAAAGTGATAGAAGACAACTGCTGCACACTGAAGTGCATCCCCCTCGAACTATTTCATTCGAAGTCTTTGTCGAAATATGTAAACAAAATCATCTCTCAGAAATTGCAGTTGCGTTTGTATACTTTGCGACCGTCTCACGTCGAGGAAATGACAATTTTAGGAATTTCGTTGAACCTATCTAGTTGGTTACCTCGAAATCGCATATAACGTCGCATCATGCCCAATCGAACCCTTTTTCGAGGTTTTCCTTTTACTTACACCCGCGGGTTAATTGCGTAACACACTAACAGTACCAATGGCTTTCATTTTGACAGTTTTACAACATTCATTGCGTTATTTACGTTGTTGAGGAGACAATTTTTTCGAACATATGAAGCAATGGATTAGCAATACCCTTCAAAATGTTTCAGATTATGATTGTGACAATGTCGCAATTAGGGTGCCGGTTTCTACAGCGGAAATCATATAGAATATATGAAATTTACATTTCTATGGGAAATCAACACAAAAAGCTAACAAATTGTCAAACGTGTCCACTACTGTGATTGGTTGACTTAGTTATCAACAGTCAATCAGATCACTTAACAAGAGTTTGATTTTGACACCTTGCATCGTCGTCGTTGATTCTCATTCCAGAGTATACAGAGACCAGCATAGCTATTCACAAACACTCGATACGCTTCCGTATCGTATCGAACATTAATCATTGTTATCGTAGGAGTCTTCTAAACGCTGTTCACAAGTCCACAACCCGAAAATTTTGTCCGTTTAAATCAAATAGACGCCCGCTATTCTTCCACAGCTATTTGCTGTTGAGGGCAAGTCAAATCAGGTTATCGAAATGTCAGGTTTTCGATACGATAGCCTGTCGTGTGGTTGTGAATCAGTGCTCAGGTTTTCGGGTTTTTAAGTTAGAAGAGGTTTCTTATTGAGAAGTTATACTTATAGGCCTTTTGAGGGTTTCGGACTTTTTTGCGGTTTTCGAAATAAATAAGTAAGTAATTTACAACTTAATAAGTGAATCGCATCCCTTTTTGCACCTCCTTTGGGTACCTACGTCACGTATGGAAGTTTTTGTGCCTTTTGTTTTATTTTGAAATAATTAACTTGCCCTTGAATTAACAGCTTTTTAATAATTAACATTGAGTGTGTTTTGTTATGCTTTATATAGAATTGTGAATATTTTCCTAATGATTCTGTAAACGTGACTACCGACATGACGACTAATAGAGAAGTATGGAAGAAAAAACACATGATGCGCTTGCGCCGACCACAAATAAATTGGGATAAGGGCAGGAGAATGATGATGGGGTAATTGCGTAACACACTATCAGTAGCAATGGGAGGGGCTAGTGGCTAAGTAATAACAGCCGCACGGGTCGGTTGATCAGGTTAAGCTACGCTCGCCGCGGTTGGTCCGGGGATGGGTGACCATCTTTACATACCAAGACCCCTCCGTGCCTCGGAAAGCACGTTAAGCCGTTGGTCCCAGCTGTCATTCGTGGATCTTTGACAGGCGTTACGGGTTGTCAGAAGCCGGAAAATCTGACAACCAGTCTTACCATTGGAGTATCGCATTACCCAGTAACTGGGTTGTAGAGGTCAGATAGGCAGTCGCTCCATGTAAAATAGCATTTTCCCAACTATATTGGGGTCGGCTTCCAGTCTAACGGATGCAGCTGAATACCAGTATTTTACATGAAATGACTGCCTATCGGACCTCAATAACCCGTTACTGGATAACATGATAGTCGGTACCCCTTGGTATGACAGCACCCTAATTTCGTAACACACTATCAATCTCAATCTGAATCATTTTGAAGGGTACCTATTGCTAATCCATTGCTAATCATTTGCATTAGTAAGTTAGATGTATGTGTATCTTTGTAGTAGTAACATTGCATTGGCGTTATAGCTGTTAAGGTGTTATTTACGAAATATTAAATAAATAAATTAAATTAAATAAATATGTTCAAAAAATGTATCTGCTCAACAACGTAAATCACGCAATGGATGCTGTTGAACTGTCAAAATGGCACCCATTGACTACTGATAGTGTGTTACGCAATTACCCCTATGGTTATCAGACTTGGGCTTCCCGAAACGACTGTCAAAGATCTACGAATGACAACCGGGACCAACGGCTACCTAAAATGTTTTCTACGACTCATAGTCAAGTCAGGAAGTGCCCTAAACTCAGGCAAGAACAGTAATAATGAATCTGCATAATCGAAACATACTGGTCTAAACTCTTTCCAAATTTCTCCTCGCATTTACCATTTAGAATACTAATAGCGACCCACTGTTATCGCAGTCCAAATTTATAGGTAGAGGTACTGTGAGTTCCAGCTCACGTAGACACCTCCTACCTTCACGACGAAATTAAAAGTATTCTAGACAGTCAAAGATAGAATTTCGAACATTAAAATTACTCAATGAACATCAAATACCAAGATCCGGAACAGCGTGCACACCACAAAGAAGTTATTGAGTTTACACACACAGGCACACACCGCGTCCACAGCTGGGTCACTTTCTCTAGCAACCTTGATTCCTTACCCCGAGTACGTTAACACTAGCTACGTAAAATGATGACAATTTCAACAATATACTGTTAAACTTTTACTTTTTACTGATTTAAAAGAAAGTGTTAAACATGAGGAATAAGTTCCGAGATTTTCCTCCATATTTCATAACGTAACACATCGCTTGATTATATAAAAAGATTTATTACTTGCGGAACTTGCATAAGTAATTATATTTTTTAAATATTTTTAAACTAATTGTACGTTACTTTTTTAGAGTTGGTAGCTAAACCAAAAAGTTTACTTACCAAAAAATCCGAACGGAAGGAAAAAGAAAAAAAAGTGTCACAGATAATCACAAAAAGTCACTGTCACTGAATTTTGGCGCGAACTCGCGCGGGCACACAATCACTTTCTTTTTCAAATATTTTCAGAATTAAAAAACGAAACACAACAAACAATTTCTACACGAGTTGGTACTACGGTCGCGTCGCCACGTACGTTACGGACTGTGGCTTCGCCGGTTGTGGTAAGACGATTTCTTGTTTACACATCAAACCGAGAAACTCGAACTAACCGATAGCGGGGAAAAGTTATTGATGAAAACGTATTTCCGCATTTGACGGTGTCATTTCAATATGGCTGAGTAATAACGTTAACAAACCATATTAGCGTAGCGTTGTGTCGCAATAGTTGTCTTGTCCGTTTTCGCAATTATGCCGTGCGGGTAAGCAAACATTTAGATGTAGGTAATCCCCGGACGAATAGGTATACGAAAGAGTATGAGTTTGAAACACCTGGTTTTAAGTGGCTTAATTATTGCTCTCAACTTAGAAGATGACAACGATATAATCATTCATCCGAGAATGGTTGATTTTTTGAGTTTTTATACTGCACTACGGATGTTTTTCATGTAGTAGTGTCTGCAGAGAACATGCTGTTAGAACCACTACACTCAGGAAATCCGGATATAATGTTGCTTACGGCACGGCATGGCTTCACGCTAATATTTTGCACTGAAACCAAGGGACCAATTTCCACCCCTCATTCATGGCTTTTGTAAAAGACACATCAGGAAACTCCACAATTTTGCCATTAACTCGTATAGTATAGGAACAGATAGGAACGTATGAGTTTGTCACAATATGTCACTGGATTTGACACTGGTTTTTTGACAGACACCACAATTAGACACTGGCACATATTTGAGATTTCTAGTCCCAATGTCGCTTAGCAATGACGGAGTTAAGAAATCCTAAACCCCTACAAAAATAAATTCTCGTCGCTGACATCATCCTATTGCAATTAATTCATGACCCACTACAACTTGGCTTGGACTAGCGCGAGCGGTACCCGAATAGCCTCTCGAAAGCCCCGAGAATTGCTAACAGGTCTGCAGAATACCCGTTATAAGTCTACTCTCTGACTACCTCTGGCGTCAATAAATTGTCTCTGCGAGTGATGATAGGTACTTGAATTTATGTTAGGTGCACCCTTGGCATGGAGCAGTCAGCCACTACCACCGCGCTGACTGGCGATACGACAGAAGCAGATAATTAAGGAAAAGATGCATGAAATATAAATACTCATTACAAGACACTGCAATGAGCTCATCGACGAAATGCTATTAGATTTAAATAGGCATTCTTTAAAAGTTTACTAAGTAACTTCATATTTAAAACAGACTCTGGAACCAGGTTGACTCTGACTTCAAATCTGCTCAGATGAAGATTCGCAGATGACTCCACCCTGGAGAGCAAATGTAGTGCTGTTCCACAAACGATCGGACACTTCATATAATGTCCTGCGTGTCCTGTTGTATGCACGTTGCATGAACTATTGGACGTTACTGAAGGCGCCAAACTTATGGTCAAATTCTAGGCCGACTCATTGAAATTGCCATTGACACGCTAAGAAGAGAATAGGCATTTAAAATACTGGTACCTTTCTTTGGTAAGTATAAAGGTTGGCTGGACCTGGAACCAAATGCTGTGCTGGTGGTGTAACTTACGAGTAGCCTATCATGTCATAGACTACAATATAGGCTGAGTTGTTTGAAACGTGTGAAGGAAGAACTGAGACAACCGAACGATGCGATATAGGATGAGCAGTTGCTCACTGAGATAAAAGGATTCCTCTGCACTTCAGTGCGAGTCCTACTGGCCCAGAGGACTGCCCTTTGTTAATAAGCACAGCAGCAGCCCTGAGTCTGTATTTGTGCCCTGTTGATGGCAATATGCTCGTGACTCGTCCCATATGTACCATAAGTACACCTCTGTTCTACCCTTCGGTGAAACAAGGCGTGATGTTATGTTCCTATGATTATACAATATGCCGAACAGGCCGCTAATTAAAGCTTTCAGTTTCTAAGTGCACTCAGGCCAGGTACTCGACCTCATTTGCTGAATGCTGATAGGTACAAACATACCTACATCTACATATTATTTACAATAATTACAAACACTACATTCTTGAAGTATTTGGGGACTGACTACTTCTGACAGTATTGTAAGCTTCTATCAACGTGAATAAAAATCACTGTGATGCAACATCAGAGGTAAAATAACTGTGAAAAACTAAAAAGACTAAGTTTCAATCTATCTTCATCAAGAAACGCGTTAGCGGGCGTTGCATAGATTAATCGTATAGGCACCTACAATAAAATCCAATGAAAATAAAAGTGTGTATTTTCATGGTCTTTCATCTTAAAAAAGAAAGAAAACATCATCATCATCATTTCAGCCAAAAGACGTCCACTGCTGGACATACGCCTCCAACATCATTATTTCGGAAAATGAAAATGAGATGACAATAAAGAATGAATTTGTGAATAACAAGACGTAACATCACGTGCCCCAATCAACTCGATTACTCCAAACTAGTCGAAACAAAACGCTACAACAAATGTCAACTTCATATTTTGAGGTTATGTTGTTATAGAGAATTCTGTTATTCTTAATTCTTCAATCCAATCTATTTTACTGGGATTTAGAAAAGATCTACAAAGATGGCCTTATTGAAAACACTGTTGACGCGATACGTTTGTATGTATCTACAAGTTTTGTGTTAAAAATATTACGTTTTGTAACCTAATCTTGTGCTGCTGTAAAAACCATGTAAAAACAACCTAGATCTACTAATTCGAACAAAGTGATGATACAATTTACGGGCTATATTTGTGCTATTGAGTTCATATATCTGTTCGTATAATGCCTTGTATCCTTCATCTACGAATAGTTACAATACTAATTTATTGTTTTAGATAGGTATTTATGTGCTATAGCTACAACAAAGTTCTTTTCCCACCTATCATCGCATCCAAGTCCTTATATTTACATATTTTTTACTAAAAATGTATAAAATCTCTTTTTTTCAGTGCCAAACACATATAGAGCAACAGCAGTTAGGTTTTCATCCACAGATGCAAACTTAACATCTAGCGATGATACCCCAGTTGAAATGGAAAACCCTTACAAAAAGGAACGTCGCCAGTGCATCCTTTGCAAACTAAACATCAAGCCAGACTATAAAAACTACAGATTACTGTCCCAATTCCAAAGTCCATACACTGGTCGAATTTACGGGAGGCATATAACAGGGCTCTGCAAGGCAAAGCAAGAGTTGGTTGAAAATGAGATCAGAAAAGCACAAAACTGTGCTTACATGCCTTACTATTATAAGGACAAGAACTTCCTGAAGGACCCTAAGCTGTTTGATCCTGAAAACCCCATCAGATCCCATAGATTCTAAGTTTTTATAGTTGTAGTGATGTAGTTGCCTTGTAAAGTTGTTGTTGTAATAAATTATGTCTAAAGAATGAGTGTTTATTGATGTTTATTCATTTATAAACTTATAAATGAATACCGAGTTAATTAGTACCCTTAAAATCTATACTAAAGAGACAAAATTTATTTGTTTGTATGTAGGCCGGATTTGAAAAATTCTCTTTGCATTTGATAGCCTAATTCTTGAGGAAGGCTATAGGCTATTAAAATTTAACATCATGCTATGGCCGAGCAAAAAGAAAAAGAAAGAACGCTAAGCATGGGCAGGTGATGTGATACAACAGAGTGATTCGGGGAACAAGAAATTTCACACGGATGAAGTCACAGGCAGAAACTAGTAGTTTATAAAGAAACTAGCTTCAGCCCGCGACTTCGTTCGCGTGAAACTTCTTGTTTCCCCCGAGCCACCCCGTCGTATCGCATCACCCGCTCGCGCTATCACTTAACGTTCTTTTTTACTTTTTTTCTTTTTGCTCGGCTCCTAAGGGTCATAGCGTGATGTTAAATAGCCTATAGCCTTCCTCAAGAATTGGGCTATCAAATGCAAGAAGAATTTTTCAAATCCGACTGGTAGTTCCAGAGATTACCCCCTACATACAAACTTACAAATTTTACCTCTTTATAATATTGATATAGCTGCTGTACAAAGAAACACAGGTAATCAGTCATAAGTTTAGTTTTTTTCTCTAGAAAGGGGAAGTCACTGAATATCAGTTCAGTATTGCATAGCAAAAGGATGAGTGAAAAAAATGATATGGATGTAATTAGGTTTTTTAACCTTTCAATAAACAAAAATAGATAAAGAATAATAACTTTTATTAAATAACTCTTAAAATAATTAATTAGAAGTATTAAATAATATTCTCAAATTCACCTAAAATAATGTTAGCATCATTAGGTTCATTAAAACAATCATTTTCTGCATCATAGCCTACTAAAGACGGAGGTATCTTCAAAGACTTCAACATTTCTGAGTAATCCATATTTTGTTTGTCATGAAACTTAGTTTTCATTAGATCTAAAAGTTCTATCAATGCATTCTGGCATCCCTTTTGCCATTTCTTTATCAAATTCCTTAGTTCTTCCGTGTCTGGGTTAATAGATTGAGCTAAAAGAAGTCTTTTCTTTGCTTCAATCCTAGCTTTGAGTTCATCTATATCTTTTTGTGTTATTGAGCCCGTAGATTTTGCTTTTAATGGTTTACTGACTTTTTCATAAGTTTTTCGTATTAGAATGGTTTTTTTGTTGTTGTCAAAGTCATCATCATCGTCAACAGAGCTCTGTGATGGTTGTTTTTGTTGTGTTTTTGGTTTTTCTACTTTAGGTTTAGTGATTTTATTGGTTTTCAGTTTGTTTTTAGGAGATTTTGTTTCTTTTACTTTGCTAACTTGGATTTTGGTAGACTTTTCAATGAAATCATCATCTTCATTCAAATCTTTTAGGTTCTCTGCTTTATTTGCTGTTTGTTCTTCTTCAGTTACCTTCTCTACCTTACTTTTTGATGATTCTTTATCATTTAATTGGATTAAAGGAGTCTCATCTGAATCATAATCAAATAATGCTTGTGAGGAAGGTTTTTCTTTTTTATCTTTATTGTTTAATTTAGTATCTTTGTCTTCTTTCTCAGAATCTTCTGTCTTCTTGAATATCTTTCTTTGTATGACAACTATACATTCTTTTCTAAGATCATTTGGACTTTTTTCTTTAATTTCATAGACAGGATCTGATTCTTTAGAGTTATTTTCAGTTGTATTGGTACTCTCATCATTACATGCATCAGGATTAGAGTTAGAATTAATTTTAGCAGTTTTGGATTCCGGTTTCACTCTTGGAGACTGTTTCTTGCTCTTTTTAGATTTCGTTCGTACAGGTGGAGCCACGACTTCTATATTTTCAGTATTCTGAGTGTTTATTCTTTCAGAGATATCTTCATTAATTGTTATTTTACTATCTTCATTATTTGCCAGTGAAGGGGCAACTATATCCTCTTGGGATTTGTTTATGGCCGCTAATAAAGTCTTAGATTTCTTTCTACGAGGTATTTCAACATTTCTAGTCGGTGTTTTATCAATATCATTGCTTTGGACCACTTCTATTTCAGTCCCATCGACAGTGGACGTTTCGGGAGTTCTTTCAACGTTATCATCCAAAACACGCTGTTTTCGCTTTCTAGGCTCAATCTTCTCTTCCTTCACTTCTTGTGTACTGCCGGCCAGAGGAGATATAAACGGCGAAGGTCCCTTGTTTCTCCAATTCCGTGATAGACCAAGTCTTCGACATGGGGTTAGTAAAGACTTACTTATACCACCCGGAGTCTTCGGCGAATTAGTAGCATTTGATTTTAATGACGACACATTCTTCATTTTTATCAATTAATTAGAAAATAATTCATTTCTTGTAAATATTTTGTTTGTTTTGGAAATATTTTCATGTGCGATGTCATCCATCTGTCAAAGTATTCTCATTGACCGCATTTCCCGCCATCGAATGAATGTACGACGAACTACCAAAATATATAAGTAGGTAACGTTTCGTTCACTCCTGGGATTTTTTTTTTATTATTTCATTCTGTCTCAGCAGTGGCAGTTAGCAAAAGGTTTTAGCCGCGTTTCGTAATAAATCTTCGATCCGATAGACAGTCGTTATGATGTCCCCCTAAAAATCACTGCACTTTATTACTAGACATACCTGTGTTATATCCTTAAAAATATCAAATGAAACGTTGCAACTTATGTGATTTTGTCACAAATAAGTAACTTATGCTAGTAATTGTGCATTGCTAATAAAAAATATAAGCAGTATGTTTTTCAATGCTTCCGCGCCTTCCACTATGGCGTTTACCCTATTATTGGCAACACTGTTAAAAATGAAAGGCCCGCGAACTTCTGTTTCAAAAAATCAAAATTATTGCATAACACGCTGAACTTTCAACAATTCTATAGCATCGGTAGGCATTTCAATAAATAAAAATAAGACAGAAAGACTTGATAATCTAATAAAGATTGTTCATTGCATTGCTGGGCATTAATAATCAAGATTACGAAATAAATATTGTTAAAAACTTCTCCTTGACCGATATATTGAGCAGGTTTGCAGGTTTCATTTCCATTCACTTCAAGTTCATGGAATGCTTTTCTTTCACTCATGTTTCATTTCATTCGCTCGCCCATCTTTCAAAAATATTCATCCGTGCCGTGGTGATAACGATACGATTGTTATTTTAATTAAATAGTCCGACTCGAAAGCGATAATTTAACGACTGCGTTTAACTGTATAATTCAAGTGCTTACAATTTATAAGGCGTGTAATTTTCGCTGTTTTTGTGAATAAATACATTACATAATGCCGCTGCTGAGGTTGACAACGGGTACTTTCGGCCAGCTACGCACTTTCGCGACGTCACCAGCCCTTGGGAAGAGAGTAAAGACCTTCGCTGTGTACAGATGGAACCCCGACGAGCCCGAGAAGAAGCCCCATACTCAGAACTACGAGGTGGATCTAGACGAGTGCGCGCCCATGGTGCTGGATGCCTTGCTGAAAATCAAAAATGAAATGGACCCAACGCTGACGTTCAGGCGCTCTTGCCGAGAGGGTGTGTGTGGTTCCTGTGCTATGAACATCGATGGTGTCAACACTTTGGCCTGCATCAGTCATATCGACACGAATCTGAACAAGCCCTCCAAAATCTACCCATTGCCTCATATGTACGTCGTAAAAGACCTCGTGCCGGATCTGACGAACTTTTACCGCCAGTACCAGTCAATAGAGCCGTGGCTGCAGCGCGACAAGGAGGCTGCTAAAGGTAAGGAGACTCAGCTGCTGCAGGATGTTGAGGACCGCGCTAAACTGGACGGACTTTACGAATGCGTGTTGTGCGCGTGTTGTTCGACCAGCTGTCCGTCGTACTGGTGGAACGGTGACAAGTACCTCGGGCCCGCCGTGCTCATGCAGGCCTACAGGTGGATCATCGACTCCCGCGACGACGCCACTGATAAACGCCTCAATAAGCTTAAGGACACATACTCTGTCTACCGCTGTCATACAATCATGAACTGCACACGAACATGCCCAAAAGGCTTGAACCCTGGCCGTGCTATTGCCCAGATCAAAACCCTGCTGTCAGGTATAGTCAAGAAGCAGCCACCTATCATGGACCCTGCAGGTCTTGAGAAGTCAGCTGCACACAACTAGACACCTCGCACTAACTGATGAAAGCCTAGACACGCTTGTAGTCGGACAGTAGTTGTACTTAATAGGTTCAATCAATGACAACCTCAATTAAGCTACCTTAGAAACGTTACCACGCATGTAAAACAGTAAGTAGAAGTAAGATTTGTATCCATAAAATCTGTAAGGGCTGTAAATAATACAAGATTTATATTAAACCCATAGAAAAATAATATAAAGTAGTTGCAATCATGTTAAAGAAGCAGCCATAAAGTAATGCCAATTTTTTTTATTATAAGCAGCGGGAACTGCTATCAAACTTCCTGAAATAATAAAAAATATTTTTGATGTTTATTGTTGGTCAGCCACGCAGTAATGTAATTGTTTGATAGAACCTTTTAGCATTTTGGAATGTTTTTTTTTTTTTTCAATTTCTCTATTGAGGCAGGTGTAAGGCAGGTCCTGAAATCAAACCATTTTTTTTTTTAATATTTTCCACTTGCAATAAACTTGCCAATGTTCAAAAATAATATAAAACTGGCTCTAAACTCGTAAAACTAACAATATTTTAAGTTTTTTTTTCAACAGATGTTAATTTATTCAAGGTCAATGATGACTATTTGCACATTTTTTTCTCAAAATAGATGTTTTCACTAAAGTTTGAAAAGTGACAATTTGTACAATTTAAAACTAATGTGCTTTGTGTTTGTGACAAGTTTTGGAATAGCCAAATTGAATAATGCAAAAAATGAGATTCTTAATATGTAGTCGCTTTGACTGCCATTTTCTTGAAATAAAATGGCTATGTAAAAAGATGTGAAATTATTTTCTATAAATTTGAAACCTTGTAGCCTTAAATGTACATGTATCATAATAAAATAAATTTTCCTTATTTGCAATCATTGTGGTCAAAAGGTTAACAAATGTTGACTAATAAAATCTGTAGTACAAAATCGACATTTGCAATAAACTGATAATTATTTTAATGATATTAAAATTGTGAAATTATTCAAAGTATTATAGTAGAAAGTATTTTAAAGTACTGATGCAACTTCATTTTTAAATTATTGAGCATCGCATGTTGTATTTATTGTTCATTTCATGTGTTGTGGACGCATTGAATTGTATTAAAGTTGTTAATAAATAATCATTTAAGTAAGCAATTGTGTTTTTTTAATGGACGGATTTATCGTTTTATAGCAAAGCGCAAATTACGAGTTTATGAGCCTAAAGACAATGCACAGTTTTGCAGAAGAGGGAAATGCAATTATTGTTTTGAAATTGGAAAAACTGATTTCTTTTTAATGGTCTGTTTCTTCACTGAAAGACAATAGTAACATTATTGCTGTACATGCAGCAATTGTTTCAGCTATGTAAACTTAACTACATTGAAAAGGTATTCTCATTTTAACTGTGATATTTTTTGTGGGAGAGCAGTGGTGGCCTAGTTGTAGGTCGGGAGTTCGAACCCAGGCACTTTACTTTGTGTATTTAATGTCATCACCACTGCTCTTAAAACGGTCAAGTAAAACTAAAACATCGTGAGGAAACCGGCATGTCCTAGAACTAAAAATTCGAAGACATGTGACATCTACCAATCCGCACGGGGTCCGCGTGGTGGATTATGGCCTACTCCCTCTCACAGAGAGGAGGCTGATTACGATGATTATGAACTGTGGTATTTTATGGGTATTTTGGTCCCATTGTAAAAGCCTTACGGCGTTAACAGTTTGCTGACATTATTGTAGTTGGATTCATGCCAAAAGCGGTTTATATCGGTACTGAAATCAGAATTACTATGCACTAATGCAAAACTGCGGCTAAAAATAGACATGAACGCTGTAAATCTTTTTCTATGATGATTGAGCTATCATTTCAAGGATACGAGCAGTAAAACTCGCTTTGCGATGCCTCTTTTCAGAACTATCATGTCACGAATATCCATACAATGCGAAAGTGTGTCTGTCTGTCTGTTTCCTCTTCACGCTTAAACCGCTGAACCGATTTAGATGAAATTTGGTATAGAGATAGTTTGAGTCCCGGGAAAGGACTTAGAATAGTTTTTTTTTATCCCGATATTTCCACGGGATCGAAACTGATGCGTGTGGAACCGCGGGGCGCTGCGAGTAGCCTATATATAATAATTGTAGAAGTTAGTCCGACTCGTAAAGTTTACTGCCGGGTAGACGCTTGGAAAGCTACCAAGTCCGAGTTCGGCCAAAAACCCCTTAATGAAACCTCCATTGCTATCGTACCATGTTATCAAAAGCCTCTCTAGAAGCTTCGGCATGCAAAAAGACACGGAATGTAAAAAAAAGCCTACGTGTTTTGTGCTCAAAGGAACTCGAAAAGAAAAAATAACCACGGTGATTGACCATGGAACCGGTAAAACATTAGAAGAAAAAAAGTGGATTGAGTTTGAACAGGCAAGTAGGCAAGACGAGTTGCTTATCTCTGGTATAGGTTCCAATAGCATCGCCTTGTCTGACCTATAACGTACCTATTGAATAAACTTTTGTTTTGAAATAGCGGATGAGATGAAGTTACGAATAGATCTGAAGACCACTGCGAAGGAGAGATTTAAATCATTAAAATAAAAAAGTGAAACCCAACTCCATAAATACGAACTACTTATTCAAGAAACTCATTTCTAATCCAACTAGGCACCTATATGTATAATAATATCTTGCTTGAGAAACCCTACAAAGAGGAACCAACCTATTATATGTGTCATCCCGCGTCTTATGTGAAGAGGAAAAAGTTATCGTATGTGTCTATTGCAAAATTGTCTGGCATTATACCTACCTACTGCACGTTTCGCGTTAACGTTGCTGAGCACAGAGCATGTAAAAGGTTGTAAGTATTCATGTTCAAATACCTACAAATTAATGCGTTTTGAATGACAAAATGAATCGTACGTACCTATAAAAGTCATCAAACTCTGATAACTGGTATCGATCGATCACATTGAACAGTAGGTATGTATCTAACTAGCCAATGAATGTACGGTTATGTGTGCTGGGTGGGACAATAGACAAGGTACTAGCTTCGCGATTGCATTTCACAAAACAATAGCCCATTGGATTCCATCGGTGCTTTTAGGTACAGACGCCAGCACATCAACCTACCCGAAACTGTCACATTTTCCCAATCAACTTTGAACCTTATACTTTAGTGATAAAGTTGAAAATCTATTAAATAAATTTGACAGATTGTAGTAGGTTGATGCGCTGGCGTCTGTACAACTCCGAAGATGAGCAGAATTACGCACACCACATTGTGTTCATTCATTCTCAGGTTACAAGCGAATTGTTTGTAAAGTAGCTTCCTTAATCGTGAGATAGGAGACAACTTTGCGTACCTAACACACTTTCAAATTTCAATCGATCAATCATTTTGAAGGATATTGCTAATCCATTAGGTAGGGTCAACAACGTAAATAACGCAATGAATGTTGTTGAACTGTCAAAATGAAACCAATTGCTGTGTGTTACGCAATTACCCCGTAGGACCCTGGCATTCTGACTGCTCTTGCTCGGTGCTGTGGATGGAGAAATCTTCCTAGGTAGGTACAGGAAAACTTACGTTTTCACAAAAATAATAATTAAATACCCACAAAAAATAAGTACAATAAATTTTCCTCCGTCAAGGAAATGGAAATAACTTCCTTTTAAAGCTAATAAGATTTCAAGAGGTGTGTCTGAATATTGATAATCAGTCGGTAAAACTAGTAATAAGTAATTTATATAATAGGTACTTATTCAATTATCTACGGACTATCGAGTAGCCTTGCTGACCCAGTCTGACTTCTTACGTCAGAAACACGCCTCTGCCTGTATTATAACAAGACAAGTGATCTTTAAAATTATTATCTGCAAGTTGTTGATATATATGATAGGTGACTTACCAACAACGGTAGAAGTCCCTGATTGACTGACTTAGGTTTTATTTTCCAGAATATTTCGCAGTAAAAACAAAGTTGACTAGCAACCAAGTGGAAATCCTCAGTCGTAATTTGCAATTGTGCGAAGTGGTGTTTACAGGAAAACTCCAATAATTGCACGGGAGTCGAACGCCATGACATTCCACTCGCAACCCTCACCTGACCCCACATGACCATGCAGAAAATCGGAGACATACGTGACACATGCTCTTAAAAATTTGTTGGCATTCACCATGACAACAAGAACTCAAAGACGAAACATCCATACAAATTCAAGACAAAGTGCGTGTGACACCTTGGCTGGCGTAGGGCAATGTTAACTGCAGTTAGCTAAGGCAGATTAGGTAGAGACCTATTCAACGAAAGAATTTACGGGAAATAATTAGGTATAATTATTGATATATTATAATAATATTTTATATCAAGCTGATAAAACATCCAATTACTCTACGTGTGAATCGGAGTGGATTAAATCTAAGTACAATACGGACGTAGCAGTACAGTCAGCATCAAAAGTCGATTAACACTATCATTTTTACATGTTATTAAATTGACAACAACTTTTTTCAATAAACTGATTTTTAGTTTTTCACATAATAGACAAGAGTACTTACTTATATATTCTAAAAAAAATTCTTCTGCTGCAATTTTGAACAAATATTTTGCTCAATACCTAACTAAGATTAAAAAAACTGAAGTGTTAATCAACTTTTGATGCTGACCGTACTAGGTTACACATTACGAGTAGTATCACAATAACTAATTACTAAACACTATCAGGTTGCCTATACTTCACTACAGACCATAAATTTGCAACCTGAACTCTTGGAAATAAAGTCTAAAATCGTCTGTTAATAACTTTTATGATTGCATAATTTAATTCAAATGTGCAATGGCAATAACCTAATGATAGTATGAATGACACTGTAATAGACGTAGGTAGTATTTTTCCTTGACCTGTATAGTAAATTGGGTTTTACATAACGTAACATCAAGTGTCGATTCCTCGAAGAGATAAGCAGAGGCGTAGTACCATAGAATATGAAAGTTATTTTTATATTTCTATGTGCATTTCCAATTATCGATATAGTAAACCCACATTTTGCCAGTTATAGAGAGGAGGATCTCCTCCAGAAGTACGTTAAGTCCTATGGAGCCAGCGATTTGCCATAAACCGCATACAAGTCCCGACTGCCAGGGATAAATTTCTGATAGGAAAACCCAAAAGATCAATTCAAATCACTGCCTCTTTGCATGACCTGGGAATCGAACCCATTCGCGACTGGTGACTGCGACCACTAAACCACCTAGGCAGTCAACACCACTCGTTTTCTCTTTTGCATTAGGTAGGTATGAATAGAATAGAATATTTATTTGCCAGAAACATGGTGATAAATGCATTGATGTATAAAATTTATAGGTACATCAATGGTTATAATAACGTCAGATAGGCTGTGCGCGATTTAAACGTAATCTCCCAAACCACAACACACTAAGTATTGTGGTCCACAAGTGATTTGTGGCAACAACTTGAAATACGCGGTCAGTTTCGTCATTAGATAGTTTGGTTTCAAGGTAAATCAACAACACTGCATACCTTCCCCTTCGTGTAGGTGCATAGGTAATTAGTTAGATACTATATTGACTGTTCCAAGTCAATATTTTTGAACCTTTTAATTGCCTCTTAGTTGAGATGTTGAAGCGTCATTATGATGTCCATCCATTAAGTACAATCTAAACAAACGGTATTGGTGTGTAGGATGCGAAATTACGAATAGGTATGTAGGTAATTATTGCAAATAGCAATTTTCTACACTAGGCGACTAGGTTAATGGCGACATCCTCTTCAAGATTATTATCTCTAAAGATGTCGTTTCAACTCTCGAAGCTAAAAGTCTAGGAGATCTGCTCACCCTCAGAAAAAAATATGCAGAGTATTAGGATAAACGAGGGGCTTACAGGACCTAAACGCAAAAAAAAAGTTTTAAAAACAAAAAAAGTACCGCAAAACGGGGCTACTTTGACTTCCAGAGTTACTTTGATATATTTTGTAGTTACTTTGACAGGGCCCCAAAATTGGTTTTCACGTGTGCTCAGCAAGTGTGCGTGACCTCGAGTAAATATATTGCGCGAGGCGCGGGGTGTGGGGAACGCGTCATAGCGTTGTGATCGGCCTGGTCAAAGTAACCCTGGAAGTCAAAGTAGCCCCGTTTTACTGTATATGTACGACTACAATAGAAAATTTTTACTATGGTACCAAACCCTGAAATCGCGAAAATTAATCAAAATCTGTGGAAGCACGAGCAGCTGATTCATTTTGTACAGGATGTTATGGAAAGGGTATATCAATACAAACGGGTTGAAGAGTGTATCTGGTCTAGAATGTCTGTACAAAAAATTTCAGCTCAAAAGCAGTAACTTTGAAAATGCTTAATATTTTTTTTATTTTTTTCACTACAGATAATTGATAATGACCCTCGTAGTGCGGTGACACGTTTGTTATGATTTCAATTTACTTAATAAACTATCGAAATAAAAAATATTAAGCATTTTCAAAGTTACTGCTTTTGAGCTGAAATTTTGTACAGAGATTCTACACCAGATACACTCTTCAACCCGTTTGTATTGATATACCCTTTCCGTAACACCCTGTAGAACTGGACTTTTCATGGCTATTTATCTATTTATCAGTGTAACTGCCATAGAAATTAGTAACTGCATTTGTAGGTAAAGAGCAAGTGCCAAGTATGTATGTATGACTATTTACACTTTTTTCTAAACACCTCGTGCCGGTTTTGGAAGTGCTCCAAGTTCGTAAGTGTTGAGGTAAGTATATTCTTCACTCCTATCAACACCTCACCTTGTGTTGTGATTTAAAGTCATCGATGTGGGTGTGCCAGCGGTGTGATGATGATGACCATGTAGGTACATATTCTTGCTGTATGAGTGGTAGGTAACTAATATAGTCAAGTGTACCTACTGTGTACCTACCCTAACTACAATAGGTACCTAGTTTACCTACCTAGCTTTTTCGGTGAGTTGTGAGTGTGATTCTCCTAGGTATTTCTATTTCTTCTATTCTCCTCGGTCAAATAAACTTATTTTCTTTCTTTCTTTATTTTCATTTCAGCTATAAATCCCTATTTATTAAAGTATTTAAACACCGGTGGATAAACGGAATAGGTAACCCTTAAAAACTCTATTTTACTCTTCTTCGTTCTAGCTCGTGGCTAATCAAGATTTGAAAATAATTTCAGGTAAGTACCTACTTAGTAATCAGACACAATGATACCCAATATAGGCGCGTCATATTAATAAGAAGATCCGACAAGAACTCCCCACACAGTTAAACACAACAACAATTTCTACGAATTAGTAGCCAGACAGAGTTCTAGACAGCGAGGCTGCGAGTTACCCTGACCTACAGACAGGAGACACGTTCAATTGTCTGAGTCCCTTTATTTACATTTTGACGTCGTCCGGTCCATTGATTGACTCCTAATCGGATGGCATACGCATCTCGTTTTACGAAGCGGCGCACGCCGCATGATTGATGGCTTGTTTATAGTGGAGTCGTTTAGTGATTTATTTATTTATTTATTTATGCTCACACTGGAACGCCATACGGCAATTACACCAACGGAGTAAAAAATCACTTCATCTGCTGCTTTCTATCCATGCTGTGCGCGGTGGACACCGAACGAGTGGCAATGGATCCCGGACGCTCACGCAGCGTCAAGACATTTCTCCATAACCCCATCACTCCTTCCATAAATTGCACATATTCATTGCGAATTTTTGAAACACGATGATTTTTCAAAGTAAATACATTAAAATTGAAAGTGATAGGTAAATGTATAAGCAGCATAGCATAATCAGCCTAAAATGTTCCCACTGCTGGGACAAAGGCCTCCTCTCTGGAGGGAGTGGGCTGTAAATCATCACGCGGGCCCAATGCGGGTTGGTAGATGTCACATGTCTTCGACTTTTTGTCATAAATTTTGAGACAGACGTTAACTTCATCGTTTTGAGAGCAGTGGGTGATGAAATAAATGACACAAAATAAAGTGCCTGCCAAGGTTAGAACTCACGACCTATAACTCGTAAGTCGGAGTGCTGTTACCAATGTTCTATACCTACCTATTTAAGCAGAGTATTAGAAAATAAAAATGCTATGCCACTAAGGGCGAATTTCACCAAACTTTTATACTTAGGTACCTAGAATAACTCATACCTATCATGAGAATACCTCAGAATACAGAAAAGAGTATTCTGTGGAGAATGCATTTTAAATTTTTGACAGTTTTTTCATACAAAAACTGTCATACGCCATTTTAATTCCACGGGTAAAAGATAACGGACTTAGGTAAAATCAGCCCTAAGTCCAGGATTGTCCGCGAGTGTGATTCTGCTATTTAGATGACGACCTTATTATCAATCATCCTCATTAACCTTTTGACCGCTTGTGTCGCATTTATGCGACATATTTCCGTGCCCCTACCGCTCGACTCGTGTCGTATTTCTGCGACAGAGAATATGCATGATTTTTTCGTTCTATTTTCGTCCTATTAACAAAAACTTTTTGACTATTTTTTAATCGATACAACGATTTTCCACCTTATTTATTGTAGGTATAATCTTGATTTTATCGATTTGTAGCCGCGCGCTAGGGGCACGGCAATTGGTATTTAGCCAAGCGCTTAAAAGGTTAATCGCTTTCCACCAGGCGAGATCGAGGCCAAGAGCGCTTAATCGATGCACCACACTGCAGAATTTAACCCTGCCCATGGTGCCCATGGCAAAGTTTTGCCTGCCAGCCAGTCACACAGCCTGGCTGGCAGGCTGGGGGAACACGTTCCATACATTTTTGTTCGCATAGTACCTACTTATATTTAATTCGACAAAATGTAGGAATCTGCAATTTTTTTTTCACGATTTTAGTGTTAGTCCCACAGTAACTTACGTTAGGAGTACTTACATAGAGGTTTTCGTAATTTCAATTACACCTTGTGTCAGGTAGCCTCGGCTCCTGCAAAACAATCGGTGTGGCTGTATGATCAAAATGATCATAGCATTTATAATAAGCTTTCTTTAGGGACTACAAAGCTATGGTCCGCTTTTATTTCCGGCTCGCGACCGCGTTATTACCTTGAGAACAAACACGGGGCGGCTTATCAACGCCTGGTAATTATGACCTTTGGGGCTCTGACATTCAGAGATAAGTTAAAAGTGACGCATTGTGTGGTCTGTAGAATTGATTACTAATTATGGTGTAATTAAAACGCATTCAGATACCTAGAGGTAAATCGTAAAAAAAAACACTCCGGGAGTGCCGACAGAAGTGAAAACAAAAAACAAATAATACTTTGCCATCACTCACTGACAGCCGAACACATCCGAAGCAGTATCGGTTACAGTGGCGCGAATTCAATGGTTTTTCCCATCTCAACAAATGCCCAACGCGCCTAGTTTCCACTAAAAAATATAAAAATCAAAATAACTTATGCTATGGTATTTATAATGCTGACAGTTAGCGTATTTCTCAAAATATTCGAGTTTGAGTAAAACAAAATATATTTAATTACCTATAGTTATTGAAATAAAGTTCATTTTTTAACCGACTTCGTGTTTTAACAATATAACCGAATATTTTCTCAATACGCCAGCAGATAGTCCCAGCATTAGTGAGCCTCTAAACGGCTATTAGTTGGGATTCGGGAAGTCTATGGCACCGTTAGGGTAATAGTGTTCTGTGCTATGGCATGCCCAGCAGTAAGACACGACACGTTGACAAAAAAAAAAACGCTTTATGTTAACTATACTCCATTTGAAATAAGATTAGACATTTAAATAAACCTTTTTTACAGTCCGTTCAACCGAACGGACTGTAAAAAAGGTTTATTTGAAAAAATGGAGTATAGGTTACAAGAAGTTTGAACTTCTCTTAGCCCTAAAATAAGTAAGGGAGTAAAAAAGTAATAAAACTAGATTGGGAATAAATTATATTTTATTATAATTACAACAACAAAATTATAGAATCACGACACACAACCATCGCGATATTTATCATTAAGAGGATAGACAGAACTTATTTAACTTGCAGCGTCAAATCAGAACATTTTGGTGGATTTAACACAAACTCATTACAATATAATATAATACATATTTTATATTATCTATGTAAATAAATTGGTGGGAATCGCCATGACACTTAAAACTATGTCAAGGCTCCCGCCATTTTCTTTCAAATAAATATTACAAAAAATTCAAGATAGTAATACTATTAATTAAAATTGAGATAATTATAGTTTCTAGTTACGGTTGGTTACTGTTTTTTACATGAGTAAACATTTCAAATATATTTGGAAGAAGTGAATATATGTAGAAGACCGGACCACAGAGTAGAGAATAATCAGAGGATTAACATCACAAAAACGCCAGCAGACCGACTGCTGGTAAGTGGTCAAAGCCGCCGATGGTCATCTGCAATACCACTGGCATCGCAGATCCCGGGGACAAAGCGTCTTAATCAATGTCTTAAAACCAGCGTAGCTGCTTGGCGACAAAAAAAAGGTATGGTAGTAGTAAGACCTCGGATGAGGTTTTTCACAAAGAGCTCTACGGAGTTATGAATGTGTAGCTTGAATAAGATGGACTGTTTTCCAGCCTAGAATTTTATGAGCGTAAATAATGTCTCTGGTTATTTACTGCTCTGTACTGTTAAATACTATTTTACCATGTGATATAACAATGTATTTACAAAGCTTGATTGTTTAAACAGCCATGTACAAACTACTACAAAAGAAGGATTTCGAATGACGTGTGTGGTGTATTATTTTTAATAGAGTTTTTCTACTGACTAATTTTGTTCAAACAAAAAAGGGTAAGAGATATAAATGGTTTGATTATATATTGATAACCAATGTGTGTGTTGTTATGTTTATATTCCCTTTTATATTTAAACTTCAGTCATTTAGTCAGAGTCCTTGCTTCTGCAGTAAATTGCACATATTGAAACATTTTTATTTTAAACTTAAATATATTACTACTATGATAAACATATTATATTAATATATACGTACGAATAAAAAAAATCTCTAAAATCTTTTTAT
The DNA here is from genome assembly GCA_947508005.1 of Amphipoea lucens. Classification (NCBI taxonomy): domain Eukaryota; kingdom Metazoa; phylum Arthropoda; class Insecta; order Lepidoptera; family Noctuidae; genus Amphipoea; species Amphipoea lucens. The sequence continues at coordinate 18,116,143 of OX382377.1, read as the reverse complement.
CACTTAACATGAAGCTACTATTCGAATCAAATAATATTTTACTATTAACTGAAAACTACTATCGACACTCGGAATATTACATAAATGAAATGCTGGTTTAGTTAATAAGGGGCACATTTAAAACGCCTGTCAATTTTTGCTGCGTATTCCCAAAGAAGAAACAATTTTTGCGGACATACGAAGTGTTTCAACGGACATGAGCACTCCATTTATTTGATACTCCATGTAGATTAATAAGAAATATTCAACTACAGTATAATTTCACGTGTCACACAATCGTTGATATTTGGGCATAATTTTATATTAGTAATTTTTCAATGAGTCGAATATGTGCAAACATTTAATAATGTTAATTTTGACTTACCAATTTCATTTAGATTAGAACGTTCTGTGATACGTAATCAAGTTAAAAATTATACATGCACAAATAGAGCCAGCCTCGAGATAGTTCGTTAAAAATTTCAAGATGGGTTGAAGATAAAGAAAGAAAGAAATTCAAGATTTTGTAAAAATGTTTTACATTTATTTGTATTTGTATAAATGTAAAACTCTTTTACGACGAGATAAATATATTAATAAAATAACAAGTTATTTAATTAAATCTTTCATAAAATATTTCTTTAATACTACATACTCTGTTGACTTAAACATAATACTAAAATGAGAATAAAATATATTAACAGTAATTTCATTTTGGACGTTCATCCGAAGAGAAATTTTACAATAATTGAGTTTGCTCAAAAATAGCCCCTTGTTCGAGTTAGCCCAATCTGATTTTTCTAACCAGATACAGCTGATTTCGTTATTTTGCACTGAGCTGAACTCTGCAGCCCAATTTGAGGATCTAAGCTTTCTAACAATGAATTAGTTGTCAGATTTGTTGTAAGTCCAAAGACAACAGGGACCTTGCAAACATGTTTAATAATAATAATAATCTTTATTACATAAGAAAGTGGTTACATATTGTGTGGAGTCCCTGACACTTGTACTAGGTGGTTAACCTGTGTAACAAGAGCCAGTGCCCTCTCCCCGGAGGTTTCATTATAGTAATAAGATCTCCAATAGACAAGTTAAGAACTTGTATCCTACTAAATGTAGGAAACGAATCAGAGAAACAGCCAGTTTCGTTCAATCCGTCCTTAGTATAGAGAGATGCGGTAAGGCAGCCCGCGAAATTCAAATTTTCTTAACGTATTGACGATTTTTATGGTTATCACGCTAATCACACTCCACACTATCACACTTCATCACATCACATCATCATACTAATAATATTATAAAAGCGAAAGTTTGTGAGGATGTTTGTTACTGTTTCACGCAAAAACTACTGAACGGATTTTGATGAAACTTTACAGTAATATAGCTTACTAGCTTCTGTCCGCGACTTCGTCCGCGTGAAATTTCACCCTCCCCCATTCACCCTTTTAGGGGTGGAATTTCGAAAAACCCTTTCTTAGTGGATACCTACTCTTCACAAAGAACACACCCTCACGACAGCGTCAGGGCCGCGAATCATAATTATCTAGATCGACATACAAACTGAAACAAACCCCATAAGAATATTTGAATATCGTGGACTACTTAGGAGCAGTGGTGGCCCAGTTGTATCGCCCCCGACTTACGAGTTGTAAGTCGTAGGTTCGAACCCACACAGGCGCTATACTTTGTGTAAATTATTTCATCACCACTGCTCCCAAAACGGTGAAGAAAAACATCGTGAGGAAACCGGCATGTCCTAGAACCAAAAATTCGAAGACATGTGACAACCCGCACAGAGCTCGCGTGGTGGATTATGGCCCACTCTCTCACAGAGACTACCTTAGCGCCAAAAAATCCTTGTAGCCTTGTAGTAATAGTATGGGGTGTGGCTCGAACGCAAAAAGTTTTTTCGATGCGAGTGTAATCTTAGGGCACAATAGGCATAATTTGAGCCTTACGACCATGCCATAAGTCTTAACAGATTAACTTTAGTTCCGAACTCCATGTGTTACCCTTGTTTCCAACAATACCCTAAGCCAAGATCCGGATAAGTTTCTGAGAATTAATAAACCATTAAGTTTGAGGACGATTTTTAGTTCAACTTTCGGGTGCAATGACATAGCCTCCATGAGTGGCGATACCTGCATGTAAAGTCAGCGAAATTAATTGTTGAAATGAATTTGCCGTGTTTTAGCCATTTCTTGCAATTGTCAAGGAACGACAGTTGTGATTTGGATATACAGACAATTTGTGCCCGTTCACCTGCACCTTGGATGACTAAGGGTCAGGACACCGTGATCGACGGCCTTTCGCACTTTGCCGATTGAAAAGGAGCACACTACGCCGGAGCGCGTTCGTCGCGTCGATGCGAAAGGATGCGTACGTCGTTCCATACTTTGCTCTCTTTGTGTATGGACAAACCGTCGAACGCCGTCGATCTTAATAAATGCCACTAATGCTCAAATCAACGTGGCCACACTGGTCACCTACTGGGTACAAACAATATAAAATATCGAAGAAGAGTACCACCGACACGAAAAGAAGAAGACGGGCAATTTAAGCTCGTAGTCAATTTGCTTGATAATTAATTTCCCTGACTTTATGTGCCAATAAGATAAGAGTAATGTTCTACCAAACCTTGAGATTGATTTAATACTACGAAATAGGGATACTTTCACTTTTATCAAACAACAATACTCAGATTTTTTTCTAATTACTTATTTGTTGAGAATGGTTTATTAATCCAAGCCTTTCAAATTAAAGATGGGAAGCGATTCAGCTTTCCCCCTTAATATAATTTCTGCGAAGCAAAGAAGGAAATAAAGGCAATAAATGTACACAGTACAGAAATAAGAAGTATTTTGCGCTCCCTGCTTATAAGGAGCAGACCAACATTTTTGAGGCAAAATCAGGCAATTTAATTTTATAAGTTTTTAAAGATTTATAATCTCAATAATATACGTTTTAAAAGATTATGCGTGGAGTTTATAAACTAACTAATATTCCATTTATACAAATAATGTTAAATTTCACAGTGCGGCCCATAATTGCCTACCTTGGAGGGTACGGCATAAACAAATATAATTAATCACTAACAGTGACATTCTCGGCTTTAAATAGGCTAACCTATTTTTGTGGTTACCAAAGATCGTTTAACGAAAACATGCATTTGTTTTACCCATTGACTTAGAAAAAGTAATTATATTTCGTTAAGTGTGGTAATTATTTATAATTTTCAACAGAAATCTTTCATTTTATAGTTCATGCATTTTTTTAACGCACACCATATCTGCAAACCTTATGTCAATGACCTAAATTTCCCAAGAACCGCAGTTTTTTGCAACGACTATAGTAGGTCAATGACCTTAACGTCACATTATGCGTTCGTAATTTGCATCGACTATAAAAGTCAGCCTATTATAGCCAAGAAAATCAACGGTATTTAAAATTAATGACTTAACTGATGTTATTTCTTCTGGACAAGTAGTGTAGTTTCGGCTTGTATAAGTCAGAAGTGTCGTATCTTTGAACTTTGTTTCTTGTGACGGATTTGAACTTCCCGTTCGGCGTTTGTGTTTGGGTCGCTGTCTGAGTGTTTTGCTCGTAGTTTTCGACTGATTTGTCGCTCGACGGACTGTTTGGTAGATCTGGAAATTGATAGTTAGATATAAATAATAGGATATAGTCTAATCACTAACATTTAACCGGTTGAATGCCGTTACAGAAACAATTAAAAGCCATTGGGTCTCGCATGAATCCACGTTCGGCATACGTAGGGTTAGTCACAAATCATCGGTTTCTGAAAGCTTCAAGGTTGATCCGTTGTAAAATCTCTTGTTACGTCTCCTTCGTGTCGATGGCACGACATTGTACTGAATTTTGTTGGATTTACTTCGCCACTTCCATGGCCTCGTTATTTGCAGCGCAGAGGTCTCTAATCTCTATGGCTGCATTTCCTTGTGAAAGGGGAAGCGCCGGCGAAGATCGCGAAATTCAAATTTTCTTAAATTTTCAGTCAGTATCAGGTTTTATGTTGATCTAAATATGATTCGCGGCAGTAACAAATATGTTTTTATAGAGTTTAATCATTAAAACACAAATACAATAAATACATCTCTCTAAATTCATATAACCCTATTGATTGATATTTCATGAAATTGTCTTGTTTAATTAATTACTATTTATATTCTGACAGAATTATATTCTTTAAATATATACTTGTTACGGTCGCGAATCATATTTGGTTCAACATAAAACCTGACACTGACCTGCAAATTGCAAAAAAACGTAAGAAAAATTGAATTTCGCGGGCTTCCATGGCGCTTCACTCTTGTGATTGGTCGATATTTATCTGGGCAACCAATCAAAGCTTTGATAATAGTGATCTGATTGGTTATTATTAGACATAACAAGAGAGTTGTCAACATATTTTCTGATCTGCAACTTCATCAGGCTGGTTAGTACTGGTTACTGTTATTTGTTAATATTTTTCTATACAGGCAGGGCTATCGACGTGCAACCATGAATTCAGCATATGATTCTAGACCCCCAGCGAAAGCTATTGCATAGCATTTTTTATTTATCAACTTATGCGAGCTTCCACGCATACGTCTAGTCGCACGCACACAAACACCGTGCCGAAGTCTGCCGAACTGAAACGACGTTAGACGATGCACGGCTTTCAACGCCGCACCGCTGTTCCGGTCGGAGTAGGGGGTGTTAGGTTTATTTTCGTTACGGAATTTCTTGATTCGGTCGCCGCGCTCAAAGCCCGCAATAAAAGCTATGCAATAGCTTAAAAAAAAATCTACTGTTTCATAGAAAAGTGCAATACCTACACGGTCAAAGTATATGGAACAGCATTTTTTTTAAATAAACGACGAAAATTTCAAAGCAAAGTTCTGAATCATGTACTGAATCCATGGTAACGGGCTGCACGTCGATGACCCTACCACCCTGTAGAATTATGTCACCAACTATAGTAATGAAAACCCTACAAATCTAATTGTTTTTCTGATTAGGAAAACTGGCTGTCGTGTGCAATTTCGACTACATACACAAAGTCATTCTATAACAAACCTAGGAATTCTCCTATGTGAATCATTTAATAAAACACGTAAAAACTTTATGAGTAGGGTATTTATGAGGGTATCGTCGGTCTTACCGCTATAAGCGATCGCTCACAGACAATTCTGTATTTTCTTTACAGGAGGGATTAGTTTTGAATTGAAATACAGGTACTCACTATTCCTCCTAGGTCTTGCCAAGCCGACCCGTCTCGCCCTACCGAGGTACTTTGACCTGGTCGGGTGCGATACCCTATTGTTGTTCGAAACTTCTTCGCTTTCTGAAATATTGCGCACATAACTTTAACGGAGAAATTATTCGCAAGCGAAGGCAAAATGGTTTTATGAGTCATTGTTACTTGCAAATGAACTCATTTTGTTATACCCAGATTTTTAAATATCGTAAAATACCTGTTTTATATTTTACGATGGTATTTTCTGGAATAGAAATTATAGTTTATTTGCTGTCTATTTGTGACAAGCAATATGACTAGACATCAAAATATTTGCGGATTTTTTTAAGGTATAGTCACACCCAAAATCTAGCAAGAGTGGTAGTATTTTTTAACGTTGAAAAGAGCTAACTAATATCTATCTAAGTAATGAACGGGTCAACTATGCAAAGCTACAAAGACAATGCTTCGTTATAGGCTAAGGTTCATGATTTGTAGCACAATATCGGTTCTTAAGACATAGGGATAGCGCTTAGCCAAATTATAACTATCAATTCGCAGAGGCACATAAAAAAAAAACTTACCCTCAGTCGTCGACGAGATCTGGTCCGAATCGCTCATTTTCCTCATTTTCTTCAACACTTGCCGGTTATTATTCTCCGCACTCTCAACATCCACCAACTTCCTTTTCAAATGTAACTCATTATCAATGCTAGACTCCGTGCAATAGTCTATCGACGGATTCTCATCATCATCTATAACATTGCCAAGTATAATCTCCATTACTTCCTGCCGGGATGTTTTATTAACCATCTCTTCCAATTTAGCATCATAATCACTGGAAAGTTCAAAGGAGCATTCGGATTTGACGGGACTGAAAACTGGTGACGGCGATTCTGATTCGAATGTTTTATCCACGGGTAAAGATATTTCTGAAGCTACGTTCACGTCTTTAATGACAGTTTTGGCAGTGTTCGGCAATTTTAAATGTCCATTTTTGTAGTAATTAATTACTTCGAAGGTTCCAAACGTCGCGAAGACCTCTTTGATTATGTTTTCCTCGTAAGTATCGCAGTTTATTACGTGTATTTTGTTGGAAACTGTATTTTTTTCTAAGTAGGCTTTCAGGAAATCGCTGTATTGATGTCTTTTTAGTTCGGCATCGAACTTCTCGTGTTCAGCAAAGTATTTTAAGGCTTCTTTTTCCGGTTTCGGGGTTTTGGGAGTTTCGGGCTCAGAATCTTCGGCAATTTCGGGTTTGATTTCAGGAATTTCTGTTTCAGAGCTTTCGGTATTCTCAGTTTCAAGGCATTGTGTGATGTCAGTTTCAGCACTGTCATTAGTGTCCGTTTCAGGTTCTAGAGTAGCATCAACAATGGCAGGCTCATCAGATTCCGATAGTTCTTCAGTAATAATCGTGACTTCAAAGAACTCTGTTCGCTTTTTATTTTCGTCGTCAACTAAATTGTCTAGAGCATCTTTTTTGTTCTTCTCTGAAGCTTTACTATATTCTGATATTTCTTCCATTAGCTTTGAAAAAGGTTTGTTTTCGTTGTAAGTCTCACTTTTGTCAGCTGTTTTAGTATCTGAATCATCAAACATTTCTGTGTCATTTGTTAGTGTGTCTTCAAGTTCGTCTATAATTTCATTTGTTACTTTATTTTTGCTTTCATTTTTGATGTTTTCTGTTTTAACTTCTTTTTCATCTTCCTCTTGTTCTGTGTCTTTGGATTCTTTAGGTGATTTTTCTTCTTTAACATGTTCTGTTTTGCACATTTTATTTTGCATTATAGTGTTGACTTCATTAGCTATGCACGCGAATTCTAGCTCAGGCCCAGGAATACTAGAATAAACCTGACTCAGACTAGGCCTAACATTCGCTTGAAACTCAAGAAGTAACGCAGCTTCTTGATTCATTCTCTTCTGTTCTTCATCAAGAAACTTCCTCATTTTCATCATCCGTTTAGCCTCTTCCAAATTCGCTGCGAATTTTGGCTTTTTTAACGTCACATCTGGTACAAAAGGTAGTCTTGGGGGACTAGCAATGGGCGTTTCTAAATGGTTCTCAACTCTGATAGGCTTTTGGTTACCTTTCGTGCCACTAACTGTGGTAACTCCATGGTCTTTATCACTAGGGCTGGTAGATTCACCACTAGTTGAAGTATTCTCTGATTTAGAGCTTGAACCTTTAGTTTCTTTTTTATTTTCTGTTGGTTTTGGGCCGGATTGGTTCTGAGATCCTTTGGAAGAAGAGCTGCCATCGTTAGAATCTCTGTCAGTTGACCGCCGTCCATGGTTACCTCTACCAGACAAACTATAATGGTCATCAGTTTCTTTTTTATCCTTTTTCTTATCTTTCTCATCATGTTTGCTCTTAGAACTACTCTTTTTATCTTTGTCTGACCGATGGGAACTGGATTTAGAATCTCTTTTATCTCTGGAACTTCTATCGGAACTTTTTTCTGAACTTCTTTCAGATTTATGGCTGGATGAAGACTTTTTGTCGTCCGAAGATTTTTTGTCGCTTGAGTGTTTCTGACTAGAACTTGAGCTTCTATGAGATTTGGAGTCCCTATGGCTAGAGCTGCTCTTATGGGAGGAACTTCTATGTTTAGACGAGTCTCGACTATCTTTCTTATCACTCCGATCTCGCGACTTTTCTCGTTCTTTATCGCGACTGGATTTCGATTTGCTGTGATCTTCCTTAGCTTTCTTATCATGTCTGCTACTGTCTCTAGAAGTAGATTGCTTAGAATCCGACCTTTTGTCTTTGCTACTAGAATGTCTATGCGAATCTCTGGATCTATGCGAGCTTTTATGACTGCTTTTTCTCTCATCGTTCTTTTTATCCCGTTTATCTTCTGAGTTCTGATCAGCTTCTGGCACTTTCTCTGTATTAGTCTTACTGTTTACGTCACTCTCGTAATCAATTTGTAGATTGTTGCTGTTTGAACTATCGTCGTACATTGGCGTGTTGAACGTGTTAATATTAACTTGGTTATTGAACTGATAGGCTAGGTTAGTTTGCTCTGGATCTTTCTTTTCCGGTTTTGCTTCAAGACTATTCTCTGGAGATTTCGCTTCTATAGCGAATCTGAAAGAACTGGGCTCTTTTTTGTCATTACTTTTGCTGTCAGAATCATGCTCGAAAGCCTGTTGGGCATCACACGAGTTCTCATTATTATAATTCCTGATTGGGGTTAGCGGAGACATATTCCTTCTCAAAGAAGAGTCACTGCTAGAATCGTCATCACTTTGTACAATTGGTTTAAAGAATTGTTCTTTATCGTCTTTTGGAAGCGGTATTTCATCAGGGTGAGGTACTTCGGATACTATGTTAGGTTCTTTTGGGAGTTCTATCTTTTCGATATCAATGTTTTCGAGTTCGACTTTCGGTGGGCTGTTATCAGGCGCTGGGATGTTCTCTAACTTTATTTCCTCATGCATTGTCATGTTAGTTTTATCTGCATTCTCATCAGAATCGGTGTTAATTTCAATGACAGGCGGCTGTGAATCTCCTTCAATTTTAGGCTTTTCTATTTCAGAAATTGAAGGTTTATCTTCACCTTTTATATCCACTTCCATTTTATTCTCTTCGTTAATATCTTCGTCCATTGCTTCAGTCTTCTCATCATTGCTTTTGACGGACCCAGGACTGACAGCTTCCAAGTCTTCTGGCAGGAGATCATCGGTACTTAGTTTACCGTTGGAAGTTTCTGTGGAGGTTACTGATTTCTTTCTGGATATGCCTAGGTAGTTGTATACTAGGTCTTCAACTTGAGGTATGAACACGGAAGCGACTTTTGGGTTTACCACCTGGTCGACTATCCTTTCGACGCCCTGTTCTAGGTAGTTACCACTGTAATGAAATATTAATAACGTTAATTAGTAATATCATACAGATTTAAAAATAAGCTTTTACTTCGTGAAACTTCTCGTAAAGATTTTTGATTGTAATTCTGGGAGGGCTTTGCCCAGCAGTGGGACAAGATAGGTTAATGGAAAAAAATCTGGATAAAACATTAGTTTGGAGTCCATTAGGCTGTTCTTTAAATATTTATTATTAGGTATGTCTAGTTATTTAGGCTTGTTCGTTGGATTATTGTATCCAATATCATTAACTGATGACCTACACTTTATACGGGTACCAATTTAAAGCTGGATTTTATGCTTAGATCTGTAACTAACAAACAACTTACTATGAGATTAGACTTTACTTGTTTAAGTCTAGTAACATTTTCAATACTGATTGTGGACAATTTTTTTTTCCAAGACAGTTTTCATGTCTCATTACTTTTAGGCAAGCATGCGGCATTGCTGACTGCACAACTCAAAGTCAAATCATTTCATGCCTCATAGCTTACTATCTGCGATGCGGAAGGCGGAGGCCAGATTGTTGTGGCGCAGCATGGGAGATCTATGTCCTATGTCCAATGGCCCAATCAGAATACCAGCGCTGCGACATTTATTTTTTTAAATGTCGCAGCATCATGCTGAGATAAGAGCCTTTTGGCCTCGTATAGGAGTTTCTAATTTTTTTTTATATAACTTGTTTTTATTTTTTACTGTGTTTAGTTTGTGATCTTCCTGTACGAGTCGCAATAAATATTTTTTCTTTCTTTCTTTCAACAGTGGACTGCGATAGGCTGAGTTGTTAGCTTACTACCAGGTGAGAAGGCACCTGCATGTGAGTCTATCAAAGATAAAAAACGCAACTTACTCCAGGATGTGTTTCCTAAGCTTCTCCCTTAGCTGGTTCTTGTTGAGGTCCGACTTCCAGACTTGCCGCGACAGGAACGAGGACACGGAGTTCTCCACACGCTGTCTAAGGTTCTGGTAGGCAGGACGAGTGTCCACGTCTGCGATGCAGTCCTTACGGAACTGGAAGAGTTAGATTTTCGATTATTTATTATTCTATTTATACAAACTAGTCAACATTGCCTCCGTGATACTTAAAGGCACATATACAGGGTGAAATTGAATTCATGAGCATCCTTTTAAGGGGTCATTGTACTCATCATTATGAACAGCTTTTACTATGGGACCAAACCTGAAATCGCGAAAAAAAATCAGCTCTTCCCTACATTTTGACGAGTTATGTGATCATAAATGCAAGGAACAGCTGATTTTTTTTCGCGATTTTAGGTTTAGTCCCATAGTAACTCAGATATCGGATATTAGACTAAGGTTTAAGATGTTAGACGGTGGGTAGCGGCTCTGAGGCAAGGTACAAAAGGAAAAAGGCCTATAGGTAATAAGGAGTTAACACTGTAACTTTTACATAATAATCTAAATTGATACAAAATGATTTGATACATTGCCTTTCTGCATTTTCATATACAATAATACTGCTAAGAGTTAATACAATTAAAATTTAATATCAGTTGGTACACATCCATACTAATATTATAAATGCGAAAGTGTGTCTGTCTGTTACCTCTTCACGCTTAAACCGCTGAACCAATTTAGATGAAATTTGGTATAGAGATAGTTAGAGTACCAGGATAGAACATAGGATAGTTTTAATCCCGATATTCCCACGGGAAGCTTATACGGGTGACACCGCCGGGCAATGCTAGTATTTTATATAGATATTTTGCTCAATAATGAAGATTTAAAAAACAGAAATGTTAAATGAAATTTGTTGCTGGCTGTATAAGAGTGCCAATGATGATAATAATGGCCAATACTTAAATGTATGATCTCACTCCTGGACAGCCAGCGTCTCTACCAGCTTAAGAACACTTATACATATTATTGTCTACAGTATGAGCTATTCTCATGTAGTCCCGATATCATAAGAGAAGATTACATAATTCAGTTTGTTAAACTGAAAAACTAAATTAAGTATTCTAGACTAGAGTATTTAGTAGACTGGTAGAAAATGCCCAAAGCATTAAGTCCGCCTTTGTACAGTTTTTACTTGTGCATAAAGTTTTAATAAATAAATAAATAAAATAGGTTGAGAAATAGTTTGGTGTTTTTGAAAGTCAAAAATAAAAATATCACCTCAGTACAAAACCCTAGTTTTTTGCAATTACCAAACTAGAAATCAAATTTATTACACATATTATAACATAAATGCACAATACTGATATAATAAACGAAATTTTTATCATTGTTCGGTGTGCAACAATAATAATTTCATAATTATCACTTAGTGGATAATGTTTTTAAAGAGCATTCCTATTTGTTATCTATCATAAATTCATAATATATGCTAACAATACAGCTTTATTGCAAAATGTTCAACAGATTTGTTAATAAAGTGTAATCAATTTGTTAATAGTAACAAATCTTGACACATGTCAAGAATATATGATGTTGTAAAAATATTAATAAAAAATATAAATATATGATGTTATCTAATTGGATGCAGCTGAATACTGCTATCTTACAGGGAGAACCCATCCCCCCTACCCCCCCACAACCCAGCCTATCTGACCTCCACAACACAGTTACTAGGTAGTATTTCTTTGAAATAAAATTATCAATTACAATCAATTTTAGAAAATATTATTCCAAAACTATATTAGTGTTGTTGAATACTTTAATTATTTATTTGTTGTGGATGGTTTGTGTGAAAGATGATAATCGTTTATAAAGGGGTGACTTCTGAGATGACAACTAATAGAAATGTATGGAAGAAGATATGCTGTGCCAACCGCATTCATCATCATCTGCCTAGCCTTTTCCCAACTATGTTAGGGTCGGATTCCAGTCTAACCGGATGCAGCTGAATACCAGTATTTTACATGGCGCGACTGCCTATCTGACCTCCACAACCCAGTTATTGGGTAATACAATACCCCTTGATAAGACTGACTTGACGATCAAAAGTGCCTTTTATGTGCCTATTTGAAATAAATGCTTTGACTTTGACTGGTTGTCAGACTTTCGGGCTTCTGACGACCTGTAACAACTGTCAAAGATGTATGAATGACAGCGACAGCAGGCACCCACTGCATGTAATAATGTGGTTTCCGAGGCACGGAGGGGTCTTTGGTATGTAAAGATGGTCACCCATTCACGGATCAATGGCAGCAAGCTTGCTTCACCTGATCGATCACACGGTGCGGCGCTTATTTCTTAGCCACAACCCCCCTGTGCCAACCCTATTATACATACATAATTATAGTGGGATGCAGACAAGAGGATAATGATGAGTAAATTGCACAAAGCAGTAACATAAGCTTAATTTTAGTTTACAAATATTTATTTAAACTCCAATAGTAACATTTGATGTCAAAATCTCGTGACTTGTTTTTGAAAATGTAATAAGCATTTTAATTTCAAACAGAAGACAACACACATCTTTTTGATTATTAAAAACAGCATCATAAGATCATAGCAACAATTAGGAGATAGCTGACATGAAATCAATTGACTTATTTTGACCTTAGTTTGTTAACATAGCATATGGCCAAAACTGAATATATTTTCATTTGAGTTAAGTGTATTATAGATTTAATGTCTGCTATACACCATTGATTTTTTCAGTAACATATTTAATTATCTGCCCTAAGTACTCCTATAAAAATAAATAAATATCTTATTTTACACAAAAAATCAAGACTAAATAATACAGTTTATAGAGATTTAAGTACAAACTTATGAAGACTGAGATTGGGCACGAAATGCCTTTTCGAACGCTTTTTTTATCTTATGGAATAGCATAAAAGCAATTTATGAAAATAATGCTTGAGTAGTGCTGCTAATGTGATTGAAGAAAGGGACACACAAGGTCAGAGAAAAATGGCGACTTCAGCCCCAAGTACACCACAAAGGGCAAAACTTGATAATGTAAAATAGTTGTTTAACTCACCTGATCGAATATACCCTTCGATTTTAACTCATAAACTAGTTGATCGACCAGCCGAGGATCCCCGGGCATGTATTGCAAATGCGCCATATTTACGGCATTAATAACTATAATGTTAAATAATTATTACTCTAATAGTTTAGGCTATTAATTATTGCTATTAAAATATTTATTATTGCGAAAGAAAATATTTAAAATATCTACGAAAATGAAATACGACAAACACAGCACAGTCAATATTTAAGGGATGCCAGCTGTCACAACACGGGTGTCGATGGTATCGATGATTGGTTTGAATCGATAATTTTGTCTACGTTTATTGATCGCGTTTTAATATGAATAATTCATTGTATCGAAATTATTCGTGCTTGCTATGTTTGTTAAATGAATGAGTATAAATATAATTACATAAATATTGTTTGATGCTCACTACACAGATAATAGAACACACAAGTTTAGCACAAATTAAAAAATCTTAACAAACTTAGAATCGTGAAACTTCCAGTTTGTACCAGTTTCAATATACTTACTAAAATAATGTACGATTTATTGATGTCATCATCATTCTTATTTCTTTTTCTTATTATTTTTATTCTAACGCTAGGTCTACACGCGACATTTATAGCCACGCCGGCCGCAGCCTGCCGATTTCAAAATCCAACGTCCACACCACTGCCTAGTACCTACACACAGACTTTGACATAGCCTAGCGACAAATTGGGTGAGATTTTGTAATCGTCAGTGAGTTGCCGGCTGCCTAAGTCAATGTGTGTATTCCCTAATCCCTAGCATTAAAGACAACGAAAACATTTCAATAGGAAATTTCTAAAACAGTAAACGTAAAATTATTTGGTGTAAAGCTGTAAAGTGATACAGATGTACCTACCATCGTTGGTTAATGTTATAGTATGCTAGTCCTAACATATTGCCTGTACTGGAATAATATTAATTATTTGTATAAACTACTCTATTCTTCGTGTTTCGTTTCTAAACTTTTGAAAAATCTATATATATCTCTATAAATAATCGATAATATTTTTTTCTAAGAACGTCCCTACCAACAATTAAAAAAATATGTAAGCGAAGGCGACGACAACACACAGCCGAATTTAATGTGTTATGAATGAGTTTCTATTAATTATTTCTACAAAATAATAAAATCAAGCAATAAACCACTGACCAAAACCACTGCAATATTTATGAGTTGGTTTGTTAGGATACAAAATGCAACGTAGAATTTAGTGCTGGTCATTCACGCTCTTGTGTCAGGACTACGTCTACTGTCAGATGTCAACCGTTGTCAACAACAAAGACAAACTAAACATTTCAAATCGTGGTTATGAAATATTTCAATCTATTTCAGAAGAAATATCCTGAAAATGAAGACGGTTTCAGTAAATATTGAAGAACACGACCGAGTACATTCTGGTTTAATTCAGCAACAAAACCAAGAATGCATCGCTGCTGGTAAGTAATAGTTTTAAAATAATACGTTAGGTTTAACCCGGCAAATTGTGGAAGCCTTTTGAATTATTGACGTTTCTTCTATTCATTATTCGTTTATTTGATGTCAGAATGTCAGCTTGTCGTTCAGCTGTAAATTTTTTGTTGTATTGTAACCTGTAATTTTGTATTTTAGTATAATAAAAAATATTGAAAAAACCAAAAAGATGAATAAATTAACGTCTTACACGATAAAGAAGGTACACCAAGCATATTCCGAGAAAATGCTGACACCCACGAGTTTCGTAGATTTAAGTTTACAGAATGCTAAACAGAACAAAGATTTGAATGCATTTGTAACTCTCACGGACGACGTTGCTGAAACCCAAGGTATTGAAAGTGAAAAGAGGTTCTATATCTCCAAAAGCCCAAAACATTTAGATGGCATTCCTATTGGTATTAAAGATAATTTCTGCACAAGCAATATAATGACTACTTGTGCGTCGGAGATGCTTAGAAACTTTGTGCCGAGTTATGATGCTACAGTATACTCGAGATTAAGAGCAGCTGGTGCCTGTCTGATAGGCAAATGTAATCTCGATGAGTTTGCCATGGGCTCGGGGACAGTAGACTCAGTATATGGCCCTACTCGCAACCCTTGGTTATATGACAGGGAAAATTGGAGAATCGCAGGTGGGAGCTCCGGTGGTAGTGCAGTTGCTGTAGCTTCAGGGTCCTGTGTAGCGGCAATCGGCTCAGATACTGGTGGATCAACACGAAACCCAGCTGCGTTATGCGGTGTTGTAGGACTAAAACCAACTTATGGTCTTGTATCCAGACATGGTTTGATACCGTTGGTTAATTCAATGGATGTGCCCGGTATCTTAGCGCGGACCGTTGAGGATACTACTATGGTGTTAAATGCAGTAGCGGGGCCAGATAAACTTGATTCCACAACACTAACAAAACCATATGATCCAATCACTCTAAAAGATATAGATCTATCAAAGGTAAAGATTGGAATCCCTAAAGAATACCACTGTCCAGGTATGAGCAGGGAAGTGATTAATACTTGGAGTTTAGTAACAGATTTACTAGAAAAAGAACACGCTATGGTAAGGTCCGTTTCAATGCCTCATACATCAGTATCAATAGCAGTTTACTCAATATTAAATCAATGTGAAGTTGCCAGCAACATGGCTAGATATGATGGCATTGAATTTGGCCTTAGAGCAAACGCGAATAATTCTACGGAAGAATTATATGCATTCACAAGACACCAAGGGTTCAACAACGTTGTGCGCTCAAGAATCCTAGCCGGCAACTACTTCTTACTGACAAGAAATTATGTGAAATACTTCATAAAAACTCTGAAACTGAGGAGATTGATTTTGGATGACTTCAAACAAGTTTTCAATAAAGAAACTGGAGTTGATTTACTTTTGACTCCAACTACGCTGACCGACGCACCGTTATATAAAGACTTTGTTGCTAAGCATAACAGGGATCAGTGTGCGGAACAGGATTATTGTACGCAGCCTGCAAACATGGCTGGAATACCGGCCATTTCCATACCAATAAGGCTTTCAAAGAATAATCTGCCGTTGTCCCTACAACTCATGGGACCAGCATTATCTGAAGATTTATTGTTGAATGTAGCTAAGAAAATTGAAAGTCTTGTACAATTCCCTGTGATGAAACCTGCTCAATATTATTGAATTGTTTTGTGAAAAGACCCATCATTTTATTGTAGACATTTTTTTTGCTTTAATTCTGAATAAAATAATTTATTTCAAACAGTATTGTATTATTATGGTATATTTAAAGCCTCCAATTTACAAAAGTGTACTTTAGTAAGTGTTTTCAAATTGTGAGAAGTGAAATACTTTTTCAACAAAAGACAAAAGGTCTTGTGTAGCAAAAGTATTTTAATTTTCATTTTCACAATAATTTTACCAAGTTTGACAATGGATCAACAAACCCATAGTCTTAAATGAAAAATGATTTTATTTCTGCAAGTTGATTTCTACAAACACTGTTAGACATCAATCATACATATTTTAAAAATTAGATCAGAGCCCTGATTCACAAACATACGACAGGCTATCGTATCGAAAACCTGACATTTCGATAACCTGATTTGACTTCCCCTCTACAGCATAGCTGTTTTGGATTTGTGAACAGCATTGAGAAGACTCCTACGATAACAATAATTAATGTTCGATACGATACGGAAGCATATCGAGTGTTTGTGAATAAGGGGGCAGGTTGGTGTTTCCTATCAGACTACTCTGAGAAGAAAGGCAGAAACAAACTCTGAGGTCACAGTCTCTTTTAAAGTCAAGACATTATCTTGGTCAGATCACGTGAAGACCATGTAGATTGGTGTCTGAAATAGTGTTTTGGCGAAAGAACGGATTGAGTGGACCTGTCCAGTCAGTGCACACATTTGACAAACCTGATTTTGACAGGCCTGATGGTCTAGTGGTTAGTGACCCTGACTGCTATGCCGGAGGTCGTGGGTTCGATTCCCACCCAGGACAAATGTTTGTGTGATGAGCACGATCATTTGTTCTGTGTCTGGGTGTAATTTATCTATAATATGTATGTATTTAGAAATATATAAGTATGTTTATCAGTTGTCTAGTACCCATAACACAAGCTCTGCTTAGCTTGGGACTAGATGGCGTTGTGTGATAGTTGTGGAATATTATTATATTATCTTCTTTTATTTCACTATATACATATAAATTATATTTTTAAATATTAGTATAAAAAATATATAAAAACATTTAAAAATTTATATTATTATTATTATTATTTGTCAGCCTATTAAATAAAAATAAAGATACAAAACATTACACCTTTCTGTGTTGCTAGCTAACCCTTTCCTTATTCCCCTTTCCTCCTTAGTACCTTCCTACTGTACTTTCTATTTCAAGTACCATACTTCTAAAGTAAGTATGCCTCACATATCCCAAATCAACCATTATTCAGTACTATTACACACATATAATTCTTCATCTACCTTTTCCAGCGGCGCTAACATCAGAGATCCTATCAAAACTCAACATATCCATCGACGCCTTACCTCAGAAATGTCAGCAACTACTGCTTCAAGCCGCCGAGGCGCAACACGCAGTGGACATCAACCAACTCGACCCCATCGCCATATCCCTACACCAGACGAAAGAAATGTCGCAGAAACTAGAAGAGGAATACGAGATATTGAAGTTAAAACAAAAGAATGTTCAGTTGCAAGCGAAAATCGACCGTAATAATAAGTTTTTGGAGGGTTTGAGGAAAGAATTGCAAAATTCGCAGGATTCTTTGGCGAGTCAGAATCCGAATCCGGAAAATATTCAGGATCTCATCAGACAGTTCAAGCAGAAAGTGGTTTCTTATGAGGAGAGCTGCGAGAAGGCTAAGGTATGTCTTATTGTTTGTCCGGTTGATGGTAAAAGGCTCGCCCCCTAATACATGGGACTTGAATATAACTGGCGAAATGTGGGTGTAAGTACTTTAGGTATCTACAGCTTTGCCTAACCCTTCTGGGATTAGAGGCGTTATGTTATGTTGCGTCTCACTTCAACTTGAAGATGTTTTTTTTTTTGCAAATGGCATTTCGCAGGTCAACGTAGGAGGTTGTCGGCTGGATAATCGGTCTTGCCTGTGGGTGTCTCAATAAATTAAGGCCTCACCTAAAACTAAGCGACTACACGCTAAGGGCATCCCCTGTGGGGTACGGACCTCGACTTAGGGCGTCGTTGGGGGAGGGCAGCTATGGACAGGCTGGATATCTTTTTCTTACAAGTTTTAATGTCAGGAAGTGCGCTGCTGTTCTCCCTGTTGTTCAATTGGCTTAGTCGACCAGTGAGGCACTTCGGAGCATTTTAGTGGTCAGTTTTAAAAAGCCCATTTCTTTACGATTTCCAGACAAAATTCTCCAAGCTGTCGGTTCCGGAAGCCATATTGCCGGCGTCACTGACGGCGTCCGTAGCAACTCTGGTTGCGTTGCGCGAAGAAGCCGCCTCACTCAAACTACGTGCTGATGATGTGGCGTTAGCAAGGGAAGCGAGGGATACTTTTATAAGGTTACGGAGATAAGATGTTATGTTTATTTTAAATCTTTTATGATAAGTAGTAATAGTTCAATGATTCCGGGGCTAACTATACAATGTGTAACAGAATTAATGGATATTATAAAAGTAGTTTTTTCAGAATTGTTTACTGAATCGATTTGAGTCATTTTCAATACCTATAAGTAATTTTTTATTTATTCCAAAATTCATTCTTCTTCTTCTTAGCGTGTCGATAGCAATCTAAATGGACACGGCCCAGAAAAATTTATTAAAATTACTGTATAAGTTACCGCCCAAACAAACCAAAATAGACGAAGGTCCCATTTATTCCCAGTAGTTCCATGTAGCTAGTTCCACATGGAACTACTGCAAGTCACTAGTTCAGTATAAGGAACTAGTGTGAGTATTCAGGAGTTCCACACGTGTGCGACCGTGTGCGTGCGTAGATTTGTAATGTGACCACGCTTTTTCCCGACAATCAGTAGGTATAACTAATTATAAACAATGTTTTATACATAAATAATAGAAAAAAATCAGTGTAAATATTGTGACTAAAACGTAATATTCTAATTTGGGTGTTTGGGTGCGTTAATTCCGGGACATGTTGTAAAGAGTAAGTTCATTCCCCATCCATGGCGCCCCATGGCACCATTCCACAAATGTCAAACCAGTCCTAGCAATCATGAATGGATCTATTGTATGTTCCAAAATTATATGATGAAAATGTAAACAAGTGAATCAGAAATCGTACCTGTGGCTGTATTGAGGGCTTTAATTTGATTATTTGAATAGGTACTGTAACAAGTTTTTTTTTTTTTGTTATTTTTCTTACCACAATAATTTCATCAATGATTTTCGATTAGGTACCTACACTTTAACAATGTTATTCAAACAATATATAATTTTTGGAAGAATTATTGATGTATCTACAGGTTGAAATTGAAAACATGCGACAAATCGAAATGGGAGATTGTACTCATCATTGTGAACAACTTTTTCTATGGGACCAAACCGAAAATCGCGAAAAAAAAATCAGCTGCTCCCTACATTTCGACGAGTTATGCGAACATAAATGTAGGGAACAGCTGATTTTTTTTTCCCGCGATTTGAGGTTAAGTGCCATAGTAAAAGTTGTTCATAATGATGAGTACAATCTCCCATTTCGATTTGTCGCATGTTTTCAATTTCACCCTGTATAATTGGGTTGCAGATGAATGTATTACTAAATCCCTTTATTGAGCGATTACGTAAGAATTTAACTAAAACAGGGTTTGTTTATCCTTTCTTCAGATATTTAAGGAACAGACAGTACAGTAAAACGGGGCTACTTTGACCAGGCCGATCACAATGCTATGACGCGTTCCCCACACCCCGCGACTCGCGCAATATTACTCGAGGTCACGCACACTTGCTAAGCACACGTGAAAACCGATTTTGGCGCTCTGTTAAATAGTTCCGACACCTGTCAAAGTAACCCTGGAAGTCAAAGTAGCCTAATTTCTGTATAAAATTAAATGATTTTGCTTCGAATATAAGTTTAACAAAAAACTCTTTACGTGTATCGCTTTCTGTTCGGGGAGTAAAACATGTAATATTTTACCCCAGACTGCTATAAAGAGTAACGCCCTAAGATTGAGAGCAGAGCGGTGGCTCAGTGCTATCGACCTCGACTTACCGAGTTGTGGGTCGTGAGTTCAAACCCAGCCAGGCACTTTACTTTGTGCATTTCTTTACCACTGCTCTCAAAACGGTGAAGGAAACATCGTAAGGAAACCGGCATGTCCTTGAACCAAAAATTCGAGGACATGAGACATCCACCAACCCGCACTGGGCCCGCGTGGTGGATTATGGCCCACTCCCTCTGACAGAGATGAGGCCTGTGTTCCAGCAGTGGAAACATTATAGGGTGGTTATGCTTATGCTATAATTATGCCTTTAGATTGTAACTTTGTAACATTATATTTAAAAGTTAAAAATAGAAATAAATGTTAAAAATTTAATGAAACAGCCGTTTATTTCCAATACATACAGTTCTCAATAAATAAAAGCTGTAATCATACCTAAACGACCATTATAATTATAATATTATTAAAACCATTATAATATTAAAATAAAACATAATAAAAGTAGGTACAGACGCCAGCACATCAAGCTACTACAATCTGTCAAATTTCTTTAATAGATTTTCAACTTTATCGCTATTGCATAAGGTTCAAAGTTGATTGGGAAAATTTGACAGTTTCGGGTAGCTTGATGAGCTGGTGTCTGTACACTGCTTCAACGATCTCTTGGCGCTCGAATGTCGTCAGGGGGGCGGCTGCTGGTAAACATTTGAGTAATTTGTTTGTGAAACGTCAGTTTAAATGTAGAAGAAAACAAGATGGCGGCGCTAGTTCCGAGTTTGCCCACGCGCCAGAATCACCTTATAGCGCTATAAGCTAGAACAAAATGGCGGCGAATCGAAGTCATACATCGTCTAAGTCAAGGCTTATTCTGGATATTTGGGCGAGTAGAATTCTTTTTCTTCGTCAACGACTTCTTCAGCTCTGTCTGTCTCGACACAGGGCCAGGAGCATCTGGTCACTGGTTGCGCTGTAAAAACAACGTGAATATTATTATAAACCTGAAATTTTGTAGTTTTAGAGCTCTTAGCTTTTTTTCTGTAGGGGGTTGATGGCAACAGGCTCGCCCCCTATTACATGGGATTTAAACATAACTGGCGAAATGTGGGTGTTACTCTATAGGTACTAGGGCATCCATTCCGGAATTCCGGAATTTCGCAACTCCGGAATTCCGGATAGTTTTTCCGATATTTCAACTCCGGAATTGGGCTCAATTTATCGTATTTCGATATTCATTATTTTTAATTTAAAAATGTGTTTAATTTTTCAACTCATCGTTTTACGCGCAATTGTTCCTGCGCGTGTATCATGTACTAACTAGACGAGTGACTAGACTGCCCTATGGTACCGCACCGGTACCGCACCCGCGCATCCCCCTCCCCCCAGCGGCCAGTCAGTCGCACGATTAGTTGTAGTTGCCCACAAGTGTTTGACGGGAGGAGAGCGCTGCGCCGCTGCGCGCCAGTGAGCACATTTGCAAAAAGGCAATTTATGACAAAATGTAAGTAGTTTTTAACATAATTGCGTTTAATTTAAGTGTTATGTTTTCAGTGTGTATGTGTAATATATTATGTAGTAATAGTAACTACTGTCAACGTTTATTCTTGCGATTATTGCACATAGATACATCAAGCTGGCCAGCGAACCGTTTATTCATTCCCTACTATTTACAGTACCTACTTACCTACACCGCGCTAATTGTAAGACTAGCTGGATTAAAAGACGTGTTTATCGCTATTTTTCATGTTATGTCAGCAAATCTTCGAATATATCATGGTAAACTCGAGAGCTCCCTAGTCTCGTACGAAGTTACCGCGAGTTTTGTTTCACAGTGCACTGTGCAACTGATTATGCAAAAAGGAATTAATTGAGGCTGTTTGTCTATTCTGTACTGTACATAAAGTACATACAGGGTGTGTCGTAAATAGTGGTCCACAGTGAAGGATTCGATATACCAGATAATTAACTATAACATATTACAATTTTAACTATTTTACTAGTAAATTTTTTTTTACAAAAATCGTTCTTGAATTTGCACGATTATGTTAAAATTTTGGGTTAAAATAGACAAGAACTAACTTTTTCTTCAAAAGCTCTAAATTTACATAAACAACCATAATTTTACACGTTAGCTCTAGTATTCAGCAGTAATTAACAGAAATCAAAATGAAAAAATAATGGTTTATGTTGAAACTACAACCAAAGGGGTTAGAAGATTTTTGTATGGAGGGTGGCCCTAAGGTCGGCCGCCATTTTGATTTTTTTTCAGAATCGCGGTGCACAACAAAAGTTATATATTTAGATAGAGGACGCTTATACAAACAAAAAATGTTACGTAACATAATATCCTAAAGCGTCAGGTTTCGGAGTTATTCACCGAAATATAAGTCGAAAACAACAAGGATTTTTTTGTTTTTTTTTCCCTTCAGGTAAGCATATTGAACTATTGGGGTAATAGAAACGTTATGAAACCGTTATGGAGAAGAAACAAATGAAGAATAGACATTTTTTCAATAAATAATTAAAAACGGCTATTTATAGTTCGTTTTTTAATCCCAGAGACTAATCTGACATTTAAGTCTTTTGTGTTTTCGTTTTTTTTTTCGTATAAAAGTTTGATATTACACTTGTCAGATTAGTCTCTGGGATTAAAAATCGAACTATAAATTGCCGTGTTTAATTATTTATTTAAAAAATGTCTATTCTTTATTTGTTTCTTCTCCATAAAGGTTTCATAACGTTTCTATTACCTCAATAGTTCAATATACTTACCTAGAGGGAAAAAAAAACAAAAAATCCTTGTTGTTTTCGACTTATATTTTGGTGAATAACTCCGAAACCTGACGCTTTAGGATATTATGTTACGTAACATTTTTTCTTTGTATAAGTGTCCTCTATCTAAATATATAACTTTTGTTGTGCACCGCGATTCTGAAAAAAAATCAAAATGGCGGCTGATTTTAGGGCCAAAACCTTCAAACCCCTTTGTAACAAAAGGTAGAAAGGGGTTTGAAGGTTTTGGCCCTAAAATCCAGCCGCCATTTTGATTTTTTTTCAGAATCGCGGTGCACAACAAAAGTTATATATTTAGATAGAGGACACTTATACGAACAAAAAATGTTACATAACATAATATCCTAAAGCGTCAGGTTTCGGAGTTATTCACCGAAATATAAGTCGAAAACAACAAGGATTTTTTTGTTTTTTTTCCCTCCAGGTAAGCATATTGAACTATTGAGGTAATAGAAACGTTATGAAACCTTTATGGAGAAGAAACAAATAAAGAATAGACATTTTTTAAATAAATAATTAAACACGGCAATTTATAGTTCGTTTTTTAATCCCAGAGACTAATCTGACAAGTGTAAAGTCAAACTTCTATACTAAAAAAAAACGAAAACACAAAAGACTTAAATGTCAGATTAGTCTCTGGGATTAAAAAACAAACTATAAATAGCCGTTTTTAATTATTTGTTTAAAAAATGTCTATTCTTCATTTGTTTCTTCTCCATAAAGGTTTCATAACGTTTCTATTACCCCAATAGTTCAATATGCTTTCCTGGAGGGAAAAAAAACAAAAAAATCCTTGTTGTTTTCGACTTATATTTCGGTGAATAACTCCGAAACCTGACGCTTTAGGATATTATGTTACATAACATTTTTTGTTTGTATAAGCGTCCTCTATCTAAATATATAACTTTTGTTGTACACCGCGATTCTGAAAAAAAATCAAAATGGCGGACGACCTTAGGGCCACCCTCCATACAAAAATCTTCTAACCCCTTTCGTAAATAAAAACAAAAAAAAATATATTTTCGGAACTCTTGGGTAAAAATGGTTAAAATTGTAATATGTTATAGTAAATTATCTGGTATATCGAATCCTTAACGGTGGACCACTATTTACGACACACCCTGTATATGCATAAAATGAGTAGCAAATTAAGGCAATTTCCAACCTCCTGCATATGTACTGATAAGTAGGTAAGCATAATAGACAGATACTTGCATAAATACGAGTATCTGCAAGTATCTGTCTACTGTACAATTGCATAGAAATAACGTGCCTGATTTACGTTTTTTTTTTTCACTTTAAGGTCGTCGTCGAAAAAAAAGGAATGTCAGTACAAAGAATTCACCAATAAAAGGACAACGACCAATTTATGGACTCATTTTCTTCGTGCAAGTGACGGTCAATCTGCAAGTAATGTCCAAACTACTCTAAAGCGTGATATTTCTTGTGTTAATTTAATTATGTTATTTTTCACTAATATTTTAAGGCTCTCAAATTGTTAATTTTTAAGTTTTTAAAAAGTTTAGACTTTCCTAATTTTAATAATATTGTTAACTGGCTTACTCAAAGTTAACTGGCAATGTCGTATCAAGACTGAGTTAAAGACTAATGTTAAAAATGATTAAAAGTTACTCAAGGTATTTTTGTTTTTTTTTTTTAATTATTTCGGATCCAGTTCCGGAATTCCGGAATTCCGGAGTTGAGAGCCTAATATCGTAAATTAACTCCGGAATTGAAAACCTTCCGATACTGGATGCCCTAATAGGTACTTCTTTATAAAGAACCCTACACATATACAAGGTTATTGGAAAAACATCAACAACCTCTTAAGAGGTCACTGTACTCATCATTATGAACAGCTTTTACTATGGGTTTCAACCTGAAATCGCGAAAAAAAAATCAGCTGTTCCCTATATTTATGTTCGTTTAACTCGTCAAAATGGAACAGCAACGTGGGAACAGCTGATTTATTTTTCACGATTTCAGGTTTAGTCCCATAGTAAAAGTTGTTCGCAGTCTCCCCCCCCCCCCCCCCCCTCTAAGGGTTAAGCAGAGGTCTACCTATAGTACAAAAACATGTCGTCGATGTTCAAGTCACATAAAATAGGTGGCGAGCCGATTGCCAGGGACTAATACGGAATCCGAGCTGATAAATTCGATAGTACTCTGTCCGACCTGCATAACTATTCACAACCATACGACAGGTTATCGTATCGAAAATTACCAGGGCTCTGAACTGGTTTAAAAAGAGCGGTTAATTTCGATTAAATACCGGTAAATATATCGTCCGGTTAAACAAGTGAACTGTTCTTATGTAACCCAAAAGATAAAGGTTACCGGTTACAAAGCTCAAACGGTTTTGACACCCAAATTAACCGGTTAATTCCGTAATTCGTAATTTTTTTTCGTCTACTTTTGTAACGCTTCCAACAAGTTCTAGTGACAATGAGTTGACATCGCAACGTCGAGACCGTGCCCGCGAGAGTGGCGGGGGCCGGGGGGGGTTCAAACTTGGTTTTAACCGGTTAATTTTCACTATCAAAACCAAAATTCATGAAAAACCGGTTTGCCGCATAAACCGGTAAAAACCGGTAAAGTGCAACCTTTAACCTAAATCTATTTCGGTTTGGGGTCAATGACCATAACCGGTTAAGAATTTCAACCGGTTTCCGAGCCTTGAAAATTACACATTTGGATAACCTGATTTGACTTGCCCCCGACAACAAACAGCTGTTGGAAGAATAGCGGGCGTCTATTTGATTTGAACTGACAAAATTTCCGGGTATTGGAGTTGTGAACAGCGCTTAGAAGGCTCCTACAAAAATATTGATTGTTGTTCGATACGGTACGGTAACGTATCGAGTGGTTGTGAATAGCTATGCTGGGATCATAAGCTCAGCAGTCGCGCTTGTGATCACTAGACCACTGTAGTCAAAGCTATGCAAAGGTTTCATCTGCCTAGCCTTTTCCCATGTTGGAGTCAGCTTCCTGTCTAACCGAATGCAGCAAATAATGGTTCAATGATAAGAAAATACATACCTTTCAACGCCGTCCTAGCATGCTGAGGCTTCAAATCCATGGGGTGTTGTCCATAACCCCGCTGCCCCCGCAAGCCCCAAAGGAAGTGGGTCTCATTGTCGGTGTTGATGCCTTTATTCTTGTTGGTCTGAAGACACTTGTCTCGCGGCTCCACGGTCTGACATTGAATCTCAGAACGGAGGTGGCTGTAGATCGTTTGGGTTGAATGCGTTTGGCAGTTCACTATTTTGGCCTGGATGTGAAAAAATGTATTACGTGGTTGGGTTTGAGTATGAATTTGGGTGGCTATAGGGGAAGACCAAAGAAACGTTGGATCGACTGTGTGAAAAATGATACGGTTAGAAAAGGGGGTGATTACCGAGATGACGCCTAATAGAGAAGTGTGGAAGAAGAATACATGATGCGCTGACCCCAAATGAACTGGGATAAGCGCAAGAAAATGATTACGATGAAAAAAAAAACATCGTAAGCTTTAGATTACTCCTGCTTAAATTTTGGGAAAAAATTCGTCTGCTTGATAACGTAAATGCCGCAATTAATGTTGTTGATTTGGCAAAATGATAGGCATTAACATTCTAAGTGTGTTACGCACACAGATATAGATATACCTAGATAACGTAAGTATCACGAACTGTATGAAAACTAAGCGTGCCACTTTTTGACTACCTACTATGACGTCACAAGCTCGCGCTCTCTCGCTCACGCTCACCCAGCCAGCAGTACGCAAGACTGAGCGCGAAAGTGGTGGCTTAAGATTTTCGATCGTAAGCTGGTGCGATTTTTGGCACGCGAAGTAGGTGCTCTTGCGTTATCTAGGTGTATCTATATCTGTGGTTACGCAATTGTGGTGGAGAACTTTTCGGTATTTGAGGGGTCTAATACCATATTTCCTAAAGATAATGTAAATTTAACATACATACCCACTGACAAGCTCTTCGTTTCCACTCCCAGAGGTCCCAGCTGTAGTTCTTCTCTTTATATTCATCCATTGGATGTACTTCCGTCTGAATATCCTTGTCGAATACCTTTGCTGTAAAATAAGAAAAGAATTTAGCGTCACAATATTTTTTGAGTACAATGTCGATTCAGTGAGATTCATCAATCAGAAATGGCAGCTCCTATACAGGGTGGCAGGGATATCGATGCGCAAACTGAATCAATGAATTTAGTATTATGATAAGCACTATTTAAAAAGTTATAAAAATGTTTGAAGTTGTAGCGAAAACTGAACTTTTTTGTCTAGGATTTAAAGTTATTTTTCGATAAACTCATATTAACTAGCGTAGATTTTTTTTGTCAGTTGCTGTTTCATACAAAAGTGCCATACCTACACCGTCAAAATGTATGGAACAGGACTTTTTTTTTCATAACTGTAGAAAAATTTCCACCACGTCCAGAATCATGTACCTACAGTCAACAGCAGGATCTTCAGATATATACCTCGACTTTGATGCCTTAGTAAAAAATAATGAGTTATATGTGTACCTACTTTTAAAATATGTGATTGTTATTGAAAGCCACCAAAAAAAAAATATCCCAGAATGGGTGATGTCCTTTACGGTTTTCGGATGTTTTCCTTTACTTGTGCTACATGACATTGCTTCTTGCCAAATTTCATGATTCTAGGTCAACGGGAAGTACCCTATAGGTTTTGATTCCGGAACATAAACGCCCGTATCTTTTGATTACGTTGACTTAGAAGTTTGATTTTTTCCACTGCTTCAAGGGATTGCAACCCTGAGTATTTGATATTAATTTCAACTTGATAACTCCACGCGTTCCTGAGAAAAAGGGTCTTGACCGACGGACAGACAGACGGACAACTAAGTAATTTTATAAAACTCTAGTTTTAAATGTTTTAACTGTACACTATAAAAAATTTGAAACTGAAGTGGAAAAATCCATACTATACTAATATTATAAATTCGAAAGTAACTCTGTCTGTCTGATTACCTTTTCACGCCTAAAGAACCGATTTCGATGAAATTTGGTATAGAGATAGTTTGAGTCCCGGGAAAGGATATAGGATAGTTTTTATCCCGATATTCCCACCGGTGAAACCGCGGGGCGCTGCTAGTGACATCTAACTTTTGGAGGGCACTGTAGGTACTCACTCTTGGGCACTCTAATAACAACGAGTTCGTCGATATCTTTGACGTTGAACACGTGCGCCACGATGTTCAGCAAGTTGATGAGGTGCGGATTGTTGCGCGCGTGGTTTAACACTTCATTCACATACCTGGTGGAAAGAAAAAGTTTTATTTACCATATATTATTACAAACAATGAAACGCTAGCTGTGACGGAATGGTGACCAAGGAAGAAACGGGTCGTCCCAAAGCGCGTTGGGTTGATCATATCGTCAAAGTCGCGGGGAATACTTGGATGAAGGACGCACGGAACCGGGAAGAATGGCAGAAAAAAGAGGAGGCCTATATCCAGCTGTGGCAGATGAACTTGCGAAGAGAGGCTCTGATATGAAGGTGCTAGGCCCGTACCCACTTCTCCCTCTGCCTTTCTCACTATTTCGTGCGCAGATTCGCCAAAGATCGACCGAACTCCATAACAACAGATGGTCACGGGTAACAAACTGTAGACAGTCAAAATTGGCTCTACCAATGGTACACCCGCGATTAACCAAAAAACTTCTCAGCCTAAGTAGAAATAACCATACGAATAATAATAGGTACAATTACGGGCCATAACTCCCTTAACAAACATCTTTTTAACATAGGCGCTACAGACAGCCCCCTTTGCAGGGGCTGCCTTGACGCCGAGGAATCAGCCGCCCACGTCATCCTGGAATGCGAGGCCGTGGCTCCACAACGTAAAGAAATCCTCGGAACAGTGAGGTCGCTCCGTGAAGCCTGTGAAGCTCCCAGGATGCTTCTGTGCTTTTGGGTGGAGCTAGGATGGCTCTGTTAGCCAGAATCCCCACGCACAACGGACCAAATGGGAGTCTAAGTGTGGAAAACGGAGCCCCATCATCATCATCATACACAGCTGTGGGTGATTCCAGGCTGAAATGACGAGGATGAACTGCTAAACTAAGGTTTCAGGAACTCACAGTCACATAAAAACAGATAATAAAAGATTTGAATCTCATACTACCAAAGCGTCCTTTTTGCAAGATGTAGGATGCAGGTCTTACAAAAAGTCGACCCCTATAAAAATTGCGGTCTTGAGCGTGCCTAGCTTGGTATTCAAGCTATTAAACTTTATGAAATATAGAAGGTACAAAGCCTTAATGCCTTAGGGCCGGGGCAGTTGTCTGCCAAACAACATTGTGTGCACCGGCCCTTGGTGGTTTCTACCAAGGCACCTCTTCCTCTTGGTTGACTGGTAGAAACTGCCAAGGGCGAGGCGTAGAGAGAGATAACATGGCAGATGCATTATTTGTGTGAAAAAAAAAATTTTTTTTTTTGGTTAGAATATCTCAAAATAATGGAATTTTATTTAGTAGAATTGTATTATTAAGTAATATCACATAACATTTGCAGTTATTTTACTGTTTCTGAGCTTTCGGAAAATTTCGACGAATTTCAGTTGAGAAAGAATATTGAACCACCAAAAAGAATAAGTATTATGGTGGTTTACCTCTCTGGCTCTTTACTGAACCTGCCAGCCATCTTGACGCAGCAGAATCCGTAGTACCGGCCCTGAGTCTTGATGAGTCCTAGTTTTACGTTGCTGGGCACCAGTGCTCCTACGCTTAGACATAGTGCGCAGAATCCTAGGAACTGGAGAAAACACAATATAAAAAGAGTCCCATAAAGGCCTGCCTATGTTAATCAAAAATCGCATGATAAAGACTGAGAGCAGTTTGTTAATAGTTATTTATGCAACTGTTGTATAATAAGGGGTATTAAAGCACAAATGAGGGATTATATGGGTATCACAGAGTGTTTTAATACCTAATTATGTACAGTTGCATACAAGACTTTATCTATACCCATGATATGAATCTATACAACATTATTTTTAGTATATGCGAAACCTGAATATAGTTTGTTCAGAATAAGTAACTGAATCGATTCCAATAATTTTTACCCCATGTTATATTTTGGCCCAAAAATATTTAAAAAAGGTTAAAGCTTGGACACCACGAGAGCGACGCGTTCGAGGAGGTATATTATAGTTTACTCTGTGTTCGAGGAGCGACACTAAGTAGGTACAACAATAGCGGCGCGGGCGCACAGCGAGCGGGGCGACCGGGCGGGGGTGCAGCAACCCCTTCAGTCGCCCGGGTACCACAGGTTGGCGCGCACGTGTTCGCGTTCCCGTCCAACTGCATAATCGCGAGCGCGCGGCCGCCGCGGCCTTACAGTAATTGTGTTTCGGTTGATCGTGTACCTATCGTATGTAAAAAGTGTCGTGTAACATTTTTAAACACGCCAAGATGGTTAATTGTAGAAAGTTATTATTTGTACCTACAGCGTACAGCCTGCTGTGGTTAAGTAATGCGATGTTTAACACTTTTCATCCACTTTGAACTAAGTGGTTGACATAAGGTGCAACAAATCGCATTGACTACATTGTATCACTTACGGCTTACGAATAAGTAATTACTTATTCGTAGCTTACGGCTGCATTTATTTACGAATAAAGTACATTATAATAACTACCTACACTTGACCATTACGACAGTCCAAAGCCTGCAAGTGTGATGGAAAATGTTATCACCAGTTAATTACAATACAATCACCCGAACGCACGCGGCGGCGGCGTGGATTGGATGACCATGTTTTTGTAAGGACAAACAGGTAACATAACAAGCTTATAACTTTGTGATTATTCATGATACAGTTTTGAAATTTTGTACATAGATTCTTTACATAAAAATACTAGACACGTGTTTCGGGTTTCGCATATACTAAAAATAATGTTGTATAAAATGGAAAGTCCTGACTGACTGATATAATATATCAACGCACAGCCTAAACCGCTGGTCCTAGAGACATGAAATTTGGAGGGTGTGTTCTTTGTGAAGAGTAGGTATCCACTAAGAAAGGGTTTTTCGAAATTCCACCCCTAAGAGGGTGAATGG
The DNA here is from genome assembly GCA_947508005.1 of Amphipoea lucens. Taxonomy (NCBI): domain Eukaryota; kingdom Metazoa; phylum Arthropoda; class Insecta; order Lepidoptera; family Noctuidae; genus Amphipoea; species Amphipoea lucens. Next base: position 18,085,078 of record OX382377.1, on the reverse strand, counting down.
GGGGAGGGTGTTCACGCGGACGAAGTCGCGGGCAGAAGCTAGTCCTCTATAACGGTTCTGAAACCACAGGGCGTTGTAAGAAGTATGTAAATTCATAGAAAGTTTAATTGCTGAGTATCAAAGCTTGTCAAGTATCACTCAGTTTTGTAAACAACAAAATGGGACAACCTACAAAGCAAAAAACTTGCGCGTGGTGGATTATGGCCCACTCTCTCACACAGAAAGGAGGCCTTTTTTTATTTATTTTTTTTATGGATGGGAAATCATCAAATGACCCCTCCCGCTCTGGGTGGAGCGGAAGGGAGTGTCAGACTCTTACTGACTAAAACCCATCCGTGTTCCTTCCTTAGCCCTTTATGTTCCGGGGTAGCGGTAACCCTTTCGGACAATCCCGCACCCCCGGCAGGCTTCGGCCCTGGCAGGACCCTTCCTTTTTCCTGACATCTCTTTGAGGCGCGCGTGGAACACGTACGCGCCGTCCGGCACGGGCCTGGTCCTGATCGGACGGTGAGCTACCCATTACTCTCCGTCCGCAGGCCCGCGCCTACGGTGGCCGGGAGTCGTCACGCGGCTCCCGACGCCCGGAGCGTCTCCCGCGGCGGCTGGGGTGTGAGGCTCTCTCCCTCAGCCGTTCCGCCACCTCCTTAGCTAGCATGACTGCTTCGCAGAAGGAGGTGACCGCCCCCCACTCCCTCTCGCCCCGGACCATGGCTTGAACCAGGGCCGGACGCGAGAGGTCGCCGCCGCTGTCGATCGCCTCTACGAGGGCACGGCGGTGCTCCGCCCATGCGGGGCAGACCTCCACCGTATGCTCCACCGTGTCCTCTGGGCGATCCTAACAGTGGTGACACCCGGGCGTCTCCTCCCGCCTGATGATGTGCAGGAACCTCCCAAAACATCCGTGTCCGGTGAGGACCTAGGCGTCAGGCGATAGGTGAGGACGCCGTGACGCCTCTCTAGCCACTCCTCAAAGAACAGAAAGGAGGCCTGTGTTCGCATCAGTGGCCGACAAATCCTATGGCAGATAATGTCTACGTACCTCTGCCTGTTTGATCGTGAGGAGTTCGGTGCTGCTTGGGTAACTGATGTAATTCGGCAACGAGGCCAGAAACAAGCGCTCCTCCATGCTCGGCCGGACGCTGACCCTGGTCTGTGTTTCCAAAAAAAAACAATCAATTAGTATGGAGAAAATGTATTAATTTAATTATTTATCAATTAACTACAGAGCTAACAGAGCCCTGATTCACAACCATACGACAGGCTATCGTATCGAAAACCTGACATTTCGATAACCTGATTTGACTTCCCCTCAACAGCAAATAGCTGTTGGAAGAATAGCGGGCGTCTATTTGATTTAAAATGAAAAATTTTTCGGGTTTTGGACTTGTGAACAGCGTTAAGAAGACTCCTACGATAACAATGATTAATGTTCGATAGGTACGATACGGAAGCATATCGAGTGTTTGTGAATAAGGGGGCAGATGACTACGTGGTCAACGGGCGCTGGTAGTTGCCTAGTTGAAATTATGAGCATTTCGGTACCATTTCCAGGATGATATTCAGTAGGTACATGATTCTAAACGCCCGTGCATTTAAATTTTTCGTCAGTCAAAAAGGCATTATAGGCCTACATAACGACGACATCACAGCAGTGGCGAAGGGTGAATTTATGACAGAGGTAAGCCGGAAAAAAAATGACAATAAGTAAACCGTTTCATTAAATTGGTTCCTATTTCGATCTACTTTTCTAAGGAATGAGCTTCATGCGAATTAGCGAAAAATGACAGTACCCAATTCATGTAAATATGCTAAAAAACAACTCCTTATAATAATATGAATTCGTCAGATTATTAATACTGGCTGGACCAATTTTGATAAAATTTTGTATGAAGGTAGCTGACACCCTGGGTTAACATATAGGCTATATTAGAGCCAAGACTTTGAGATAATTTTCAAGTTATGGCACAACAAACTGAATGTCGTACTTAACAAAGTCCAAATTCCATTGCAACCAAAAACTTATTAGGACCTTTTTGTGATGAAATGATTACTCAAAAATAAACTTAGAATACATTGCACTAAGGTAGATAACTGATTACGTGGCGTTGGAATGTAATTATCTGAGATTATGAACACTGCTTTAGGTATTATTTATCCCGATATTCCCACGTGATCGACATTTACGCCGGTGAAACCGCGGGGCGCAGCTAGTACAAAATAAAACATACCTTGATTATCGATACCCATCTCACCCGCTAGCAAATTTAATTTGAACCTGTATACAACATCCAACTCACCTGATCAGAAGTGACAGTTTTGCCCTTCAGCAGCTTGTCGATGACTTCGAGAGGCATCGTGATTTGTTCCTGGATGCTTGCCATGATGGCCATCAGTCTGTTCACCGTGGAAACGAGGAACATGCAGTTCTGCATCGCGCGCCATACGTCCCATAGCTTGGTGAAGAGTGGCTGTAATGAAAGTGACATTATTTTATCAAGCATCTTAATCTATCTCTTAACTTCAGTATATTTAATCTGTCAAGCTCCGCTAATGAGACACAATTGATTTTCTATTGTTTCGTCGCCAATCGGCGAACCGCGACGCTTGACCGGTTAATCATATTTTTTTCGAGGCTTAAGATTAGCATAACTTCGGAGTTATTAAGTAATGAGAGCAAAAAAGTATTTATTTTTATTCTTTCTAATTATTTTTACAGTTTTTCACTGTAAATGTAATGTCGTGTAAATAAGAAATTGCCTCAGAAATTAGAAGTAGTCCTTCCTGAACCTTTAATGATGATGAAAAGTTCGGTCCTGTGCTAGATTTGGACTGTCCAATTCAAGCTATAGGCCTCTCCTTCCTTGTTGCCTCTGATCCTGCTGCTACCAGCCATCCGCGCAATTACAAATCAAATCAAAAGTCATTTATTCAAATTAGGCTGAGAATCAGCACTTTTCAACGCTAAAAGTACATAAGACAGTCCCCCAAAACGCCTCAACACTGTCTATTGGTGCTTTAGCTGGGAGGAAGTGACGCAACAAACTCCCCAGCAGCACAGCTGTCTGTTATGTTAAAAGAACTTACAAAAACCAAAAATACTTACAAAGACATTAGCAACCGGTACAGCCGCCTTATAACTGACAGTCGCATGCAACTCCTGTAGAACTGCATGCGTTCTCTCGACGTATTCATGAGCCTTCTTCGACATAGACTCCACGTCAGCTAACAACTTGCGAATAAAGACCTCGTACTGACGGTTGAATGCTAACAGGTCGAAGACTTCTTTGTAATCTTCGCTGGAAATATGATAAAATGTCAATATTAAGAGCGGTGGGGGCCTAGTGGTGACAGCCCCGGCTTAACGTGTCGAAGGTCGTGGCTTCGAACCCAGGTAAGCACTTTGTGTAGTTTATTAGAACTTCACTGCTCTCCAAAAGGGGTAAAAAAACATCATGAGGAAAACCGCATTGTGACCGCGTACCTAGTGGAATACAGCCTCTACTACTTCCTCTAGCAGAGAGGAGGCCTGTGTCCCAACAGTGGGAACGTTATAGGCATGCAGGACTTCAGGAGGCAAGAATGGAAAGTATGCGAAGCAAAATAATGTGGTCGTAGGAGTCATGCGCCCGATTTTGAAGCTATCATTAGAGCTGTTACTAAGAAAGCACAAACTGCATCCTAATTGCGTTATTTTGAAGGATATTGCTAATCCATCGATTCATATGTTCGAAAAATTTGTCCGCTGTGCAAGGTAGGTACTGTCAAAATTTAAAATCGTACTGCAGAAACTTCTTCTAGACAACTGCTACTGTATAAGACGAGTTTTTAAACGATAAAGAGTTATAATAATATTATTAATGCTGTATTTAAAGTTGTGACATCTGTAATTTTTTTTTTTTTTTTTTGTGAATAATAGAATGTTTCCATGTTACCATATTTGTATGTCTTAAGACAAAACATAGCGTACTATTTTATATGTAAGACCTATTGTATACCTATGTTCCACAAATCTATATATATAAAAATGAAACCCGTTTTCCGTTGTCACGACATAACATGAAAACGGCTGGACCGATTTCGATGAAATTTGGTATAGAGATAGTTTGAGTCCCGGGAAAGGACATAGGATAGTTTTTATCCCGATATTCCCACGGGATCGACATTTACGCGGGTGAAACCGCGGGGCGCAGCTAGTAAACTTTACGATTATGATTAAGGTGTACCTACTTATACGCAATGAATGTTGTTAAACTGTTAAAATGAAAGCCATAGCTACTAATAGTGCGTTATACAATTACCCCGTTGGGAATTAAAACCAATACCACGCCCAGCTGTCACGTTTGCAACAACGAGCCAACGAGCTAGTCTTTCTAAAATATATTTTTGGATTTGGTGCAGACAGTTTTTCCAAACTAGATACTGACTGTCTAGCCTTTTCCCAACTATGTTGGGGTCGGTTTCCAGAACCGGATGCAGCTGAATACCAGTATTTTACATGGAGCGACTGCCTATCTGACTTCCACAACCCAGTTATTGGGTAATACGATACCACTTGGTAAGACTGGTTGTCAGACTTTTGGGCTTCTGACTACGCGTAACGACTGCCAAAGAACCACGAATGACAGCCGGTACCAACGGCTTAACGTGCTTTCCGAGGCACGGAGGAGTCTCGGTATGTAGTGGTCACTCATCCACAAACCAACCGCGGCAAGCGTAGCTTAACCTGATCAATCGACCGGTGCGGCTGTTATTATTTAGCTACGGGCCCCCTAAATATTTTTTCCTGACTAAATATCAACCTCAAATAATTGTTTATGTGCACATAAGGATCTTATTTATCTTACAAATAAGACAATCTCTTTATTTGCCTACCTACTAACATTTTTAAATGTATTTTTTCTATTTTCATTTATTTTATGCTTTTGTTACTAAACTGCTTCTTTACCTTGAAAACCGCTGCTAGATACGACTTTGACTGGTTGGTTAACGGACTATTAAGTAAGTATTTGTAACAAGATGAACGCTATGAATCCAATCAATTCAGTTTGATTTTGATCACAGTTGCCAATCTTTACGAATCTCTTTGCAAGTTTTTCGTAGCTGAACGTGAACATTTTAAGTATTTTGAAGAAACGGCGATGGAATTAAGCGTGTCGAAGCAGTATACAAAAGACATGGGACATACCTAATTGTATAATGTCGATAGAGACGGCAAAATTTGAATTGCCAAATGTGTAAATCCGCCACTGCAGATGGGGTAAATCCAATTAAACTCACATAGTAACTTCATGATTCTTAGTCATGTCTACCATAACATTGCCGGTCTCATCCTGAATCGTGATAACATCCTCGATGGCTGTCGTGAGGGTGTTGACCTTCTGCATCACTGTTATCAGGGAGTTTGATAACATCACCGAGCATGCTTTCGCAGCGTCAACCAGGTTGTGGGGCACTGCAACACAGAGAGGTTTCGTTTAAAGAATTACTACAATTGGTTAAATGACTAAATTACCTACTAAATTGAAAGAAGTGTAATCGCATTGAGCAAGGTAGCCTCCTAAATGTAACCTATTTTTATTTTTAGGGTTCCGTACCTTGAAAGGAAAAAACGGAACCCTTATAGCATCACTTTGTTGTCCGTCCGTCTGTCTGTCTGTCAAGACCCTTTTTCTCAAGAACGCGTGTAGGTATCAAGCTGGAATTTATATCAACTACTCAGGTCTACTGTCCCTTGGAGCTGTGAAAAAATCAAACTTCTAAGCCAACGCAATCAAAAGATACAGCCGTTTATGCCGCAAATTTTCGACACTCGCAAGGGAATCAAAACCTACCTACAGGGTATTTCCCGTGAACTCAGAATCTTGAAATTTAGTACGAAGCAACGTTTTATAGCACAGATAAAGAAAAAATTGCGAAAACCGTAAATTTTTAGTTACATCATATAATAAAAATATTTTAAACAGGTTTGTACGGAACCCTCGGTGCGCGAGTCCGACTTTATTTTATTGCGATACGGGCCAGCTCTTGACATCGGTATCGCCTGGTGGAAGGCGATGGATGAGGTCTATGATGAAACGAGCAAGTCTAAAAGATGCCTACTCACTCATGCTTTGGAGGCCGGCGGGTTACTTATACGTGGAACACAGACGATGGCAGAGAGTTCCACACTTTGGCCGTGCGCATAATAAAATGTGGACTTTTAGATGGACAGATGGCAGTGGGAACATTACGCTTATGCCTTATCCCAAAATACTTGAGATCGGCGCAACATGTCTTTTCCTTTCATACATTAGTCGTCATATCGGCAATCACCCCCTTTCCAGCCATATCTTTCACAAAGTCCATAAATCGTTTCGTTGGTCTTCCTCTACTCTTATACCCATTACACGTGTTTAGCGAAAATATTAAAAAGAAAGAGCAATGCCAAACTCACGATCAGGTATCCCTTCGCCCCCCTTCTTGCAGTCCCTATTGAAGAGTCTCACGCCCGCCGTGTAGCCCAGCAATACTTTTAGTTGTTGCGACTTCTCCTTGCGCGTTATCGCTACAAATAACTTTAGATCTTTCATGCTGAACACGCTTTCTAAGGCTGCTATGCCTTCCTTTAAGGTCTGGAACATTTTAAAGTAAATTAATCTATAGGCGATGGGGGTAAGGTCGGAAATCTTTCTGTGGGCGATTCTCTTATGAACTACATTAGCACAAGAACACCTCATGCCACGCTGTGAGAACAGATTGGCTGATAGTCAACAGGGGTGGTAGGAGTCACAGATAAATGCGTGGCCGGTCATCAAACAAAAACTGGTGCATTTTGTAAACATTCGCTTAAGTATAAACTAGCTGCGCCCCGCGGTTTCACCCGCATAAGACTCGATCCCGTGGGAATATCGGGATAAAAAGTAGCCTATATGTTAATCCAGGGTGTCAGCTACCCCCATACTAAATTTTATCAAAATTGGTCCAGCCGTTTGAGCGTGAAGAAGTAACAAACATATAAACACACACACACTCACAAACTTTCGCCTTTATAATATTAGTGTGATTAATCAGCCTATAATGTTCCCTCTGCTGTGACACTGGCCTCTTCTCTGTGAGGCAGTAGGTCGTAATCCACCACGCGCGCGGGCCCAGTGTGGGTTGGTAGATGTCATATGTCTTTCAATTTTTGGTTCTAGGGCATGTCGATTTCGTCACGATGTTTTCCTTCACCGTTTTGAGAGCAGTGGTGATGAAATAATTTACACAAAGTAAAGCGCCTGTCTGCAGGGTTCGATCCTACGATCTACAACTCGTAAGTCGCACCCTAACTTACACACCACACCATTTTGAGAAGATAGTGATGAAATAATTTACACAAAGTAAAGCGCCTGTCTGCAGGGTTCGATCCTACGATCTACAACTCGTAAATCGCACCCTAACTTACACACCACACCATTTTGAGAAGATAGTGATGAAATAATTTACACAAAGTAAAGCGCCTGTCTGCAGGGTTCGATCCAACGATCTACAACTCATGTCGCTTACCACTGGGCCACCACTGCTCTCTCTGCCATGCTTTGGTACAGTTATTATTATTTGCTTTGGTGATGTAGTGGCAATAACTACAGAGCACACAGGTAGGTACTGCTGTCATCAACGCATTTAACAAGTTAGTACCTACAGTGGCGATTTCTACGAGTCAGCACCCTAATTTGTACGAGTCAGCACACTATAAATCTTCATTTGAATCATTTTGAAAGAGATTGCTAATCCATTGCTTCATATGTATGTTTGAAAAATTTGTCTGCTCAACAACGTAAATAGCGCAATGAATGTTGTTGAACTGTCAAAATGAAAGCCATTGCTAATACAAAGGTACAGTTACACATGCTCATTTCAAGCATGAAAGCATGCTTCTATTGAGCAGTTGCTACTTAGTAGCATGTGTGTCGGAATGTTGCTCAAAACTAGCATGCTCATTTCGAGTTTGCTTAAAAAACGACAGGCGTGCGATTTTTGAGCATGCTACCTACGGCGCGGGTGGAAGGGGCGTGGTTTAAGCGCGTCTAAGCAGGTTTGCTTATTGAGCATGCTAGTTCTCTTCCTTTTCTTTTTTTTGCCGACCTGATAGAAGCTTCTGGGTGCATTGCATCGCCAGCAAAAGGATGATCTGATTCAGCTCCATACGGATAGCTGTTTATTGTCCATGACTTTGTTTGAAATGACAGAGAGCGAGAAAGCACGCTATAAAATGGCATGTGTATTTGGAATGTTTGCTTTGAGCATGCTTATTCAGGAGCATGCTTAAACCGAGCATGCCTATTGCTAGCAAATGTAAACTGCTCATAAGTATGCTCGTATTGAGCATACTCAATAGCACGCTTTTTAGCATGCTATTTTAGAGCATGTGTAACAGTACCTTTAGTGTGTTACGCAATTTTATTACCTACACCGCTGGTCTTTATAAATGAAAAATACTCACAATAATAAACCCAGGATCTCCCAGTCCACTGGCTAGAATGAAATAGATAGAAATCTTCCTGAACAGCTTCTGAAACCCCGCCTCGTCGTTTGTGTCAGGATCCATCTCCATAATCTCGTTAACGAGGGGACTCAAGCATTTCTGAATGGTTTCCAGATGTTTTTCAATTAAAATATGAAGCTTGTCGTAGTTCGTTTGTAAAATGAACTGCATTTTCATTATGTTTAATGCCGTTCCTCCACCTGAAAAAGCGTCAGAGATTTTATTGCGAGCAAAACAAGAAGAAAATGAAAAGAAATAAATCAAACCAAAAGTTATTTATTCAAACTAGTGTGCGTACGCGCAGCGGAATGTTGTTGAATTTAAAGATTTTAATTATGCAGATATTTAGTGTATGACGTCGTATAATTGTGTATGGTAAAAAAAAATTTGTGCACGCAACCATTGTGGAGAAATTCACCAAAAACTGATTCCGCTGGGCGAACGTTGTCCTGGCGGAACTTTTTTTAATCCATACACTTTAGAAGAAAAGAGATGTGTCCAAAAATTAGTGTGTATTTGTGTGTAATTGTGTATGTATGAATAAAACTAGTGCATGCATAAACTTCGGAGAAATTCAAGTTTCCGCTACGCGAACGTTTGGCCATTACCTAGTTTTCATATAAAGCGCTTACATAGAGAGCTGTAGATTTTTACATACGTTGTTTTGAATTTGTTTATATTTGTTTAAAAAACAGATTTAGAAAAAATCGTAGGGCTTAAAAAATAAAAATATAAACGTAAAATACGCTTATTAGGTCTTAGTTCTTAAAGTATGCACTTTGGGGTCTAGATTTTCACGTTTATACAAACCTTGTAAGTGTCTGCAACATATTGCCAAGTATCAATGATGTTCCGTTAGTAACTAAAGAGTTATAGGACAAATTTACCATGAACAGATCACTGTTTACAAAGCAGTCAAATATCACGACGTTCTGAAGGAATTGCATGGTAATATGTATGTCAATAATTAGTGTATTCATTCAACTATTCTTATGCAAAATTTCATGTCATTAAATTCAGTAATTAAAGAAAAACAATTATAATACTGACGAAGCATCGAAAACCTACATAACCCGACCAAGTTCGGATGGCTACAAAAAAGCGGCCGTGCAATATATTTAGGTAACATCCCAAAATTTACAGTATAATACCGGTATTGAATTGGTATAGGTGATAACACAATTGTTGTTTCGATATAATTTATAGGTCATTTATTTTTGTACACCTACTTTTCTAAATGTATTTGACTATGACAGAAAGTAGGTACTATTTACGTAGGTACTTTATTTAAGTATGCGCTTGAGACTTGAGATATCATCATCATGATTTCAGCCGAAAGACGTCCACTGCTGGACATAGGCCTCCCCAAGCACCTCCACTTCGACCGGTTTTGTGCTTCTCGCATCCAACGAGTTCCTGCGGCCTTCACAAGGTCGTCGGTCCACCTTGTGGGAGGCCTTCCAACGCTACGCCTTCCGGTACGCGGTCGCCACTCCAGAACCTTTCGGCCCCATCGGCCATCTGTTCTGCGAGCAATGTGCCCTGCCCACTGCCACTTAAGTTTGGCAATTCTTCGGGCTATGTCGGTTACCTTGGTTCTCTAAATATATTATTTAAGACAAATAAAATTCATACCGCTAATTTCTATTGAAGATTTCACGGATCAGGAATCAGGAATCAGGATCACGGATCAACTGAATAGGTTAGTTATGTGATGTGATTTTAATTTTTATTGAAGCTCGAAATATTATACTTACCCTAAGTTTCGTCATCCACGCGAACGAAGTCGCGGGCAAAAGCTAGTTCATAATCTATTTTAGTTAAAACACATTTAAGTCTATTGCTGTCATTGCAAGCGTTTGTTAACGTTATTATAATTACATAATTAAGTATTATATGTAATTAAAAATATTTTTGTACGCGGATATTTAAATAGAGAAGTACTTACTTGTTAATTGAAGATTTGTTTTTATCGTAGATAGTGGTGTTATTATTAAAAAAATATTTTTCATTCAAGAAATGCAATTGTTTTATTTTTTCCTAACGCTTGTGTACGCAACTGTACCATATTAATAAATACTATATTGGAAGGTTAAGAACGTTTCTTAGATATATGGCACGGCCGCTTTTTGGTAGCCATCCGAACTTGGTCGGGTTATGTAGGTTTTCGATGCTTCGTCAGTATTATAATTGTTTTTCTTTAATTACTGAATTTAATGACATGAAATTTTGCATGTGAATAGTTGAATGAATACACTAATTATTGGCATACATTTTACCATGCAATTCATTTAGAACGTCGTGATATTTGACTGCTTTGTAAACAGTGATCTATTCATAGTAAATTTGTCCTATAACTCTTTAATTACTAACGGAACATCATTGACACTTGGCAACATGTTGCAGACACTTACAAGGTTTGTATAAACGTGAAAATCTAGACCCCAAAGCGCATACTTTAAGAACTAAGACCTAATAAGCGTATTTTACGTTTATATTTTTATCTTTTAAGCCCTACGATTTTTTCTAAATCTTTTTTTAAACAAATATAAACAAATTCAAAACAACGTATGTAAAAATCTACAGCTCTCTATGTTAGCGCTTTATATGAAAACTAGCTAATGGCCAAACGTTTGCGTAGCGGAAACTTGAATTTCTCCGAAGTTTATGCATGCACTAGTTTTATTCATACATACACAATTACACACAAATACACACTAATTTTTGGACACATCTCTTTTCTTCTAAAGTGTATGGATTAAAAAAAGTTCCGCCAGGACAACGTTCGCCCAGCGGAATCAGTTTTTGGTGAATTTCTCCACAATGGTTGCGTGCACAAATTTTTTTTTACCATACACAATTATACGACGCCATACACTAAATATCTGCATAATTAAAATCTTTAAATTCAACAACATTCCGCTGCGCGTACGCACACTTCAAACTAGGCTGCAGACTGCAGGACTGCTGTGTGTTCAGTTAGAAAATATAAATTTACATAAGCTTGTGGAACTACACATACGTAACAGGTACCTACTTATCCATGTTATAATATCTATAAAACAGTTTGTTTTTGTTTTATCGTGTTTTGATATTGATCTCAAAGCGTCTGTGAAGTTTACAATGATAATTTAAAGTGCTCTTACAAGCGGTCGTTGACCCCAAAAAAATCATCATTTCCTTTTTTACCATGTTTACTAAAAATAAAATACGTGTGGCACTCGGGGACTGCCGCGGTAAAGCTATTGCATAGCATTTTTTATCAACTTATACGAGCTTCGTACAGTCTACACGCATACGTCTAGTCGCACGCACACAAACATTGTGCCGAAGTCTGCCGAACTGAAACGACGTTACACGATACACGGCTTTCAACGCCGCACCGCTGCGCGCTGTGCCGGTCGGAGTGGGGGGTGTTAGGTTTATTTTCGTTACGGAATTTCTTGATTCGGTCGCCGCGCTCAAAGCCCGCGATAAAAGCTCAGCTTAAAAATCGCGACCCATGTCGTCACTAGCTAATTTAATTTGACCCGCACCTAAAAAAGTAGGTACCTATAAGCCCAAGTTCGCACGGATGTAAAAACTTCGCGGCGGGATTTTCTCGTGCACTGGATTTTCAACCCTAGGTCTTGAGCCGAGCGTTGAGAATCCAACAAAGTGATCCCAGCGCGTCAAAAAAACATACTGTTGGATTTTCAACTCTTAGTGCTAAGCAGTGCGTTGACAATATCCAGTGCACAAAAAGAAATCGCCGCGGGAAAAAATCACCCATACGAACTTGACTGCAATGAAGAATAACTTGAACATTGATACTGATACTGAAGCCTAGCTGAGTAGTAGTTTAAATGGTAATATACCTAGTGATTGCGTCGGCAACGGAAATCAACCCCGTTTCACGTACAAATCGGGGCGCCGCCGCCGCCGCCGAGCGACGAGTGGGAAGCAGGTAAAGCTTTTACGCAAGAAGCTATCTGGGGAAAGTACTAAGTAACTGGACTCGTGTGTATTACGCCTTAATATCTAGTCTTACACAGAAACCCTCAAATATTCTATGAAACTTTTTTTAAATCATCACCATGGGCGATGTGGTCGCTAAGCGCTACAAAGCCCTTTAAATAAAGATAAAAAAAAATACGTGGCACTCGGGGACTGCCGCGGTAAAGCTATTGCATAGCATTTTTTATCAACTTATGCAATTATAATATTTAAGTATGCAATATTTTTTTTTTCTTTGATATTAATTCGAATTTTTTCTTTGATATTAATTCAAGTTACGAAGTTCGTCTCGATCCGTGCGAGCTTCGTACAGTCTACACACATACGTCTAGTCCCACGCACACAAACACCGTGCTGAAGTCTGCCGAACTGAAACGATGTTAGACGATGCACGGCTTTCAACGCCGCACCGCTGCCGCGCTGTGCCGGTCGGAGGGGGGGTGTTAGGTTTATTTTTGTTACGGAATTTCTTGATTCGGTCGCCGCGCTCAAAGCCCGCGATAAAAGCTATGCAATAGCTTAAAAACATCACACTACTTAAATATAAATTAAAGAAATCACATTGGTACTTACCTACTTATTGTAAGTATTTTGACGTCACGAAGCGACGCGCGCTTTATTGTGTGACACACAGCTGTGAATGCGTGTGTAAGTGCGGTAGCTCTCGGTACGGTTATACGGTATATACGTTGCTATTAAAAACTGCTAGGTACTTACGCATCACCATAGACCCACACTCGTTGACAAAATACGCCAAATTATTCCTGTTGATCGTCTTCGTGAAGAGTTTCCCATACTTTGGGTTGAGGAGTAACAAATCAATCACGTATATTACGAACTCGGGATCAACAGTCACATTCTGTCCTTGGCAGTTCCGTGTTATTTCATTCGCCATGTTTTTGATAACGTTCTCGTTACCCGCCATTTTTGTGTAAACCAATTAATTACAAGATATAACTAAGAGGTTCTGGAGTGGCGACCGCCTCCCGGAAGACGTAGCGTTGGAAGGCCTCCCACAAGGTGGACCGACGACCTTGTGAAGGCCGCAGGAACCCGTTGGATGCGAGAGGCACAGAAACGGTCGAAGTGGTGCTTGGGGGAGGCCTATGTCCAGCAGTGTACGTCTTTCGGCTAAAATGATGATCAACCAAGAAAAGTTGCGGATAAAAAAATGAAAGTATTGTGATTATTTGTGATACAGTTGCTAAGCGATTTCGTTGCGTTGGTGATAAGGAATGCGTAATCTATGTCACTTTTCCTCTATGAATGTCACAAACAACATTACATCATCTAAAACCATAGTGAAAGATTGTTTAATGAGGTTACAATATAAACATTTTTGACAGCCATTGATACGCACCCGACTGCGGTGTTATAAAGACGAAAGTTTGCGAGCCTGTTTGTTACTTCTTCACCCATAAACGGATTTCAATGGAATTTGGTACACAGATAGTAATTTATTAACCAAGATTAACACAGGATACATTTTATCCCGATATTCCCACGGGATCGAAACATATGCGGGTGAAACCGCGGGGCGCAGCTAGTAGTACCATATAATTCTCTGAGCTAAGCCGCGGACAGACACAGACAGAGCGGGTATTTGACTACGGAATCCTAATGAAGGAGTCCATGGAATGTCTTGCCCGTTCTCCTGACGCTGGGCCACCTCTTCTTCCGGTGGAACGCGTGACATGCATCTTGCTTCCACTCCTCGGATCCGGCTCGAAGGACCAATATGTGAGATAGGTCGCACAGTGCGCTGGGTTGGAAGGTTGACGTACTGGACACTATAATAAACACTGTGAAGATGGACGGTGGACCACGGTGGAAGTACTTAAATAAAAAATAATACTATATTCCACTGTCAAAGGTAGCGACTGTACCGATTACTGAAGTCTACTCAGTCTATTGTCTTGTACCAGATCTGAATAGGAACTAACTTTGTTTGGACAAGCAAGGCCCTTTTGTATGCCGACGGATCTCCAAGTCCTTGAAAAGCGACCTTCGGCGCTTTTGTAAACGCGCCATAGAGCGGACCAAGGGCTCCAAGGTCTTTGCAAGAGATCTGGTATATTGGGGAGAGCCAGCTAGCGAACCGATCTCTGTAGGTGTATATTGATCGTGATGGGTAGAAATGGCCCTATTCATTAGTGAAATAAATGCTCAGAAATAACACACCAGTAGACATTTTCATCATATTTATTCAATTCGTCCATACTACCTCAGTCTAGTAATAATTCGACTCACATCAACGCCTGCCACATACCAGGAGAGCCTCAAATGCCTGAAGGCTATACTTATAACTATAGTAATTAAGCTGTCTTATCGATCAATTGTAAGGGAGATTATAATCAACCAAGTTCATTAGAAAACTACAGTCTTTTCAGTTATTTTACCTCTGACAGCAGCAACCTAACAGCAACCTTATTGCAGCGACAATAAAGATTACTGTGCGTTAGACAGATTTGTCAATGGCAGCAACTTTATTGTAACGACATTATACATAGGTCACTATGATTTTGACGTGATACAAAAGACCAGCAATAAAACTTGCAGAAGTTGACTTGCGCAAGCTGTTACCACTGTGTAAATAGGTGTGGCAAGCTAACTTCTGCAAGTGCTGCAGCTTGCTGACCTTGCTACAAGTTACATGTGTAAACGCCAAAATATGGCCGCGGCTCATCAAAAATGTATTAAAATACATTTAGTTATATCTAGTTAGTTCACCACATAATCAAATCTAGCACAACGTTTTTATCTGTCAGCTTCTCCAATTGATTGATAAGACAGCTCTAGCCGACTGTATGTACAATGTATATGAACTTACGCTAAAGGTAGTGGCTGTCTCGACACGCCAAGCTGCTACATTATGTAGGACAATTAAATATATTCTATCATGATTTCAGAAATATTCGTAAATTTTTTGGGCGTAGAATTGATAGTGATCTCTCTATTTATTTAGAATACTAGCCAGCTAGTTTCAGGAACTTTAACATAACGCCTTTATTCCCTGAAGGGGAAAGCAGAGATACTAATATTATTTTTGTTCCCCGGACTCACCTCATCACATCGTATCACTAACCCGCGCTGTCACTTCGTTTTCGCTTAGCGACCTTTCAGTCTTTTTTATTTTTGCTCGGGTCCTAAGGGTCATAGCGTGATGTTAAATAGTCTATATCCTTCCTCAAGAATTGAGCTATAAAATGCAAAAAGAATTTTTCAAATACGAGCGGTAGTTCCAGAGATTAACGCGTTCAAACAATGAGCTTTATTATTAGTAGTATAGATGTCAAAATTACATACCACTATCAATTTGACGCCCATAAAATCAGATTTTCAGAATGCAATGCTATTTGAAAAAGGTGGTATTATCGATATGTTTATTATAAGTAAGTAATACAGATTAAAATGCTCTACTTTAGAACTACGTGATTGGCAAGTACTTATCTAATTCCAGTACTCGCAATAATGAAACTTATTTATACTACACACAATATGGACTATTATGTTATATTTAAATAAGAATCATTATTACATGAGAAATAGAAGCTGAATTATTAATGTAAACTATTGACTGAACTACAATGTAAAATGGCTCTTAACTACGCGGAATAGAGTTGCTTTAAAAAACTATATTCTATTTAGATTGCTTCTCATACACAATCATGTAAAACCTTCGACATCAATTAATTTTTACAATAAAATTGTCATCACAACATACCCTAAGTTACACATAAATTAATTAATTCATGTCCAAATCTACATGTAAATGTATAATAAATATTATTTTCATTTGATTCAAAACTTTAGAAGAAAATATCGTCTAGTTTTTGTTTTTAACAATTTCAAAAACTAGAATTATGACTAATTAGATATTTATTTAATCATGTAGATTTGGACGGGCGCCTAGTCATCATAAATGGCTCAGTATAATATAAAGGAAACAATAAATGCATTGTATAATGCACCAGTTCAAAATTAGATCAAATCTAATTCATGTTTGAGCATGTTTGCTCGAATACGAAGACATTTTTAGTAAATAAATTGTTTGCTGCCACTTTATGCTAAAGGGTCAGTTCACACCGCGACGCGACGCGCAGTTTTCAAGATAGCAATACAATTATAGACCTTACCTGCTGCACAAAAAAGTACATAATTCTGTGTGTCTACTACGTCGAGCTACGCCGCACTGCGCCGCGCGGCCCTCCTCACTGATGTGTACCTTTTTGTGTAGTAGATAAGGTCTATAATTGTATTGCTATCTTGAAAACTGCGCGTCGCGTCGCGGTGTGAACTGACCCAAAGGGTACATTGCGAATTGCGCTGTAATCGATTTGAGCGTGCTTACACCCGTTCCGAATTAGCGTGAGCGCGATAACGATGTCCCGTGCATCGTCATAGATGACGCGCCACTTTGCGATAACGCCGACCATGCCCTATTCTATTCTATTTTTTTTTTGAGGTTCTGGCTCCATCGGTAACGTTCGATAACTTTGCCAATGTCGAGGTATGAGATAGTAATGATCGTATACCGTTACACAACTATTGATCAGTGTTTGTAGCGGTGGCATCCATGGATGCCCATGCTAAAAACGGATAAATACACGACGACCATGCCCTAAATGAATATCACCGTGAGCGCTGTCAAAAATGACAGTTGTGCTGTTTTGTTTTGGGTTTTCATTTTCGAAATTGTGCTGCTGGCTACAGTCGCCACCTAACCAAAGAAGAAGAAATTTTTGGTGTATATGTTACCGGCAATCTGTATAATCCGGTATTCTATACAATACCTAGGCAATGTATAGAATACCTAAAACGTTTAGGTAACGTATGAAATATTATTTATTTTATACTTTGCCCAGGTATTCTATACAGTACCGAATGCGCAGCAGGTAATGTGTGAAAAAGACGAAAGCGGGGAAGGGGAAGACGTGCGAGCGTGCGAGCAGGCAGTAAACTCCATGCGACAGTTAATAAATATTTTTGAGTGTAATAATTCTTATTCTACTCCAAAGGAAAGTATTATATAAGTATTACCTACCTTTTTTATAAACATTATTTTTAATGAGTGATTGTTCATTTTAATAATGTTAATTTTGAGCAAACATGAGCAGACATATTATTTGTCCGTCATTTTATAGGTAAGTACTATAGAGGGAACTTACATCCGACCAATTTGAAAACAAAATATACGTGTCGAATTGAGAACCTCCCCCTTTATTTTCGTCAGTTAAAATTCACGTGCACGCAATGAACAAATCTGTTAGCAAGTATTACTATAGCGGCCGTGTGTTGCAAGCAAGATAGTCCTTACGGTGTATAGATGTTCGTTTCTCCCATGGTACTTACATAACATTGATAAATATAGATCAAATCTATTTACTTTACACATTGCCGGCGAACCAGCAGGTATTCTATACAATCCCTAGGAAATGTATAGAATACCTGAGGCGTCCATCAGGTATTCTATACATTGCCTAGGTATTGTATAGAATACCTGAATTATACACATTACCGGTAACATATACACAAATAAATACTGTAATCCAATCATGAGTGAGCACTGTGAGCGCGTTCACGAGCGTTTCGAATTGTTGACAGCTCTCAGCTGTCATAATCGTGATAATATCTAAATCGGAACGCAAATCATTATTGATGTGAGCGTTGTGAGCGATTATGGCGTAATTCGGAATGTACCCCGTGTGCCAATGCAACAAATAATTATTTAATAAACTTAATAAAAGTTTGTGTTAATCTATCTACAATAATGAAAAGCTTCAGTCAAATATCAGAGGTAAACTAAATACCAGTTTTAATATTTAACTGCTTAAAAGAAACCACAGCAGGAACCAAAAGAGAAAACATCTAGTAATTATGGTCATTAGTATTAGTACAGTAGACTACACGTATATGTAACACTTTGACCTTGAGCTGACCTAGCGTAGTACGGAGTTTCAATAAATACAAGGCCAGTTTACACTGGTTTTGTTTCCACTGACATGTGGGCGACTGTACTACTAGTTTTTTTTTTAAGATACGAGACGCCTTTTGCTTTGTTTGTATCAAATACTAATTTTAAGCAAATTGATACTTCTTCTTTAATCATAAGGAATAATATTTTTTTAAGTGAAACATGGCGTATCAGACGCCTCGAAGTTGTAGGCTAATAGCGCGAATGTAAACATTTTTTTTTCCGAAGGAAAAAATCGCCCGCGAATGTAGGTTTATTATTTCATTTTGTAGGCGAACATTATAGTTTGTTTGTCACACAATCTGATCACGGTTACAACTTCTAGGTCGGTCGACTAATACTAAAAAAATATTTTATGTAGGCAATAGATTTTTTATGCCTACCATGACGACTTAATAATAATCATGATTCATAAACAAAATAATACACATTATTACTTAGTATTTTATAACAAAAACCTACAAGATGTCTTGATGAGCTATATTCATAGTTATTAAAAGAACATGGCTGTTTTTATTAACATAACATTTCGTCCTAACCACAAAATTGACTGAATTCACGATTCCTAACAGCTTTTAGCTCATCTAAAACAAATTACACTTTAGTAACGTCATTAAAAGACGCATATTTTCGTCGGGGAAGTAAGGTTACCTTCGCATCTGATTAGTTTAGATCACGTAGACTCTGCGCTAGCATCGAGTAGACATGATTGTATTGAAATTAACGTCGCGTTAACGCTGCATTAAAGTGGTCTTTCGAAAGCGACTGCAACCGCAAACCGTAGCGGCAACGTCGCCCAAACACAATGACAGACCGCAGGGACACAAGTGGCTTCTATAGTAGCTCTTTGAATACGACATAGCCACGGTGACAGGTGGCTATGTCGCCAACTCCGCAAGCGGTTATAAAGAGTAAGCCCCAGAATAAATATCACGGCAGGATTTTATCGCGCATTAGATTTTCAATTCTCACTCTTGAGCAGTGAGTTGGAAATCCAGCGTGTGAAAAAAAAATCGCCACGGGAATTATACGCCCGTGCGTACCTGGGCTTACATAGCTATCAATCTTGTCGCTATAGTCTGTCATAGCGATTGGACTGCGGTTGCGGATACCTTCGAAAGTCGACCTTTAGCATACCTTAAGCCAGATGAGAAGACAGCCTTAAACTGATGAACATAAGCGTCCCGAAGACAAGACATCACCGAATACTGACTTAGATCAAACTTCCTACTTACTAGCTTAGTCCAAGAAATGATTTTTCAAGTACTTCATCATGCTGAATGTGCGAAAACTCTCTTCTCCGATGACTTTGAATAATGCCTTGTCGCAGATCGCAAACTGTCTATTTTTGGGGTCGAACAGCTGCTTTTCTTTGATGATCGCCCACATCCTTTTGACGACCTCGTGCCGTGGTAGTTCGCTTTCTCCCATTAGTTCTGCTAATGCTGGCGATAGTTTGCAGGCCTTCGTGTACCCGCCGCCCTTGCGTCGCTTTGTAACACCGCCTGCGGCGCCGCCCTGGAATAAGTTGTTTCAATTATTAGTAAATGACACAAAACAACGCCGCGCCGGTTGGAGGGGCCCGTGGCTAAATAATAACAGCAGCATAGGTCGATCGATCAGGTTAAGCTACGCTTTCCGCGGTTCATCTATGGATGTGTGACCATCTATACATAGCGAGACCCCTCCGACCCTCCGTGCCTCGGAAAGCACGTTAAGCCGTTGGTCCCGGCTGTCATTCGTGGATGTTTGCCAGTCGTTAAGGGTAGTCAGAAGCCCGAAAGTCTGACAACCAGCAGTCTTACCAAGGGGTATCGTATTATCCAGTAACTGGGTTGTGAACTTCAACTATATCCCACGACCCTGGTAATTTATCACTTTTGGTGACCGTATGTTGGAGTTTACACAAATGTTTTTCCAAAAGTCTTACCTTCTTTGTTTTTTCTGAGCTCTTCTTAGGTTTAGGAGGGGCTTTCTTTTTCTTTTCTTCAACCTTCTTCTTTTTCCCAGACTGGAACAGAAATAAAAAGATTTTATTGGGGACTTACTTATATAAAAGTTTAGACCTAAATCTATATAAATACTAATGAAATGCTGTTCGTTTTAAGCGCATCACTTGAGAATGGCTGGACTGATATGGCAATTTTTTTGTTTTGAAATGTCCCTACAAATAACGTTTTGAGGGAAGGAAAAATTGGGAAAACTGGAAGTCCTTTTTTGTATGAACATTTTGTTTTGTTTTGTTTGGTCTGTCGGGTCTGCTAGTATACCGGTTGAAATTGAAAAATGCGACAAATCGAAATGGGAGATTGTACTCATCATTATGGACAACTTTTACTATGGAACCAAACCTGAAATCGCGAAAAAAAAATCAGCTGTTCCCTACATTTTGATGAATTTATACGAACATAAATCTAGGGAACAGCTACCTTTTTTTAACTAAGTCACGTAGCTTGTTTGTTTACCTTTATTTAACTACCTAAACCTATGGAGTATAGGAAGAATCAATTAAGCCGTGTACAGACGCGTGTTAATAATGCGAATAGTGTGGACGACATACAAACTTAACGCGAATCCTGTATGGTGTTCGACAGCGAGAGCCTAAAGGTAGTAGCACACGTATCAAATCGGAAAGGGATCGGCACCGTATCAACTCGAGCCGTTCAGTATTCTTTGTATGAAACTCTCTACTGCAACTAATCGGAATCGTAACGTAATCACCTCAACTCGGGACAAGCTCACGAACCGCGGTGTGGTGCGTTACGGCTCGTCGTCCTCGCGCTTACGTCTCTCCGTACCCGAGCTTACGTCTCTTCGTCCACCCTTGCCCCTCTCATCCCTCCGGCCTGCTTGCTGCACCATCAACCAGCGGTCGGCGAGCCGTAAGCGCGGCGTCGCCTAGCCGTAGCCGGGTCGACGTACCAGAGCTTCTGATCCGCTTTAGTTACGTGCTTACGTTAGGTTGACGCCTGTTTGATGGCGAGGCGACAGGCGATACGGTGCCCATCCCTTTCCGATTTGATACGTGTGCTACGACCTTTAAGTGTTCGCGCTAAAAACCAGCAGATTGATCAACGCGAGCGTTACATGTAATGCTAGTAGTCCCAATCAACACGCAGAATTCGCGTTACATTACACGGGTCTGTACACACATTCTCTCAGGGACGAGCTGGTACAAATTTGTACCGCTCGTAGTACACATGTGAACCAGCTCGTCCTAAAGAAGGAAAGAAAATGGTAAGAAAATATAACCACGAATTATCATTAAACACCTTTATTGAAAGTCAATCTCAATACAGTCCACACAGACACACAGTGCCGAAATTACGGACACAGCCGTTCGCAGAATTTTAAACTAAAATAAATACTTACAACTAACATACAGTACCCGGCGATAAATATTGCACATCGATCTTTGGAAAGAGACAATCGGCTAATTTCGGCTTCGTAGAGCGTTATCTCTGTCGCACGAAATACAAACAGTCCGGTATCTATTAGGAGCTGTTAAAACAATTATGATTTGCTTCTTTTGATAATTCTTTTTATTCTTTGTATAAAATACACCATTTTTTCTATAAATGATTGCTTTAGGTTGGGGTAAAATAAAAAGGTTCCCCTATTTTTCCTAAAGATGCCATAGTACAACTTTAAATTATTTAAATTTGGGGGTGTTAACAACTCTAGATATATATTTTGAACTGGACGCGACCGCACTCTATCGTACTTGAACAACGACTGAAAAAACGTCAGTTAACGTCACATAGGTAGTGTGCGACAGAGATAACGCACTACGAAGCCGAAATTAGCCGATTGTTTCTTTCCAAAGGTCGATGTACAATATTTATCGCCGGGTACTGTACTTATAACTAACATCTTAGATTTTTTTATCTTTCTACAATATAATACGTAAGGCTACGTGCGCATTGATAGATGGCTTACTAAGTGCCTAGAGTCTAGTGTCTTAACACCCTTCGATACACGTTAGGCGCCAAGTATGCAATGCGGTCGGTTGGAAAATTCTAGAGCGTTCGTTTCATTTCGCTACTCCAAGGTAGGTCTAGGCGCTAAGCAAGCCACCTGTCAGTGCGTACGTAGCCTAATGGCTGTAAGAAGATGAATGGAATTGAAATTGTTTTTTTTTTGTTGACTAAGTTATTTATTTGTTACGGAAACATTATTATGGAAAAATTCCATATGAACAGACATAAACTTGGAAAATGACAAGTACCTACTTGTGTATTTAAGAGGAGTACAACAGTTATTTTTACTACAAGTTATAATAGACACAAATTCTTTGAAACATTTTTGTTTGCATTAGTATTCTATTTTATTTTATGATTATAAACACCTATATCTGTTGCCAAACAAATATTTTTCTTTCTTTCCTTAAGATCATGATTTATAATAAAAGTTTGCTGAACATTCACTCAAACAGTCAAGAGATTACTTTTTATCACATGCCAAATAGACTTAAAAACTAACATCTCTTACACACACATCAAAAAAATAAATCTACTTCTAGGAGTAGGTCACACACAGTGAGCAAAGTTTAACATGGCTGGCGAAAAATAATGAATGAACAAGAAAATGTAAAGTCGACAAAAGAAACAAGTATGCAGGCTATCTAACTGCAAATACTTCTTAACCAACGTTTTGCGTATACTGAGTACCTATTTTTGTCATTTTCTTGATTTGAGTAAGTATGCATTCACACGTGCGGCACGCATCAACGGCAGACGCAACTACAGCCGTCGACAACGTGCCGCTCGTGTAATTCACTACAGTGCTCAAATACACGAGCGACAGGCACGTTGTCGACGGCGGCCGTCGACGGCTGCAGTTGCCTCTGCCGCTGACATGTGCCGTTCGTGTGTATGCACACGTAATAAGTTACTCTGAAATGATTCATGCCTGAGCTTGCTTCCAGAATGAGCGGCCTACTAATCTCTTGTTTTTAAGTAGTATTTACTACGACGCAATTTATGTCTCGTCCGCATGAAGAAAGTTTTATGTACTCAATCATTTTAGGCTGCCATAACGCAGCTCATCTACTAAGATATACTTCGAAAAATACCATGTATTTTATACCATAGCTTTGAGCATAAAATACTGTTTTTTTTTTATCACAAAATAAATTAATCTGCCTTCCATTTTCTTCATATTATCATTCTTAAAACTAAATCATTACCGGCATTTCATGGCCATAAGATATACAGTCATACAGCGACTGAATGGCAGCAGGGTGTGGATGTGGAGCTGAGTCACAAAGCATGCTCCACCTCATATCCTCCCTTCTGTGCCCCAAAACACGCAGCCAGTGACCTCTGCGCTGCCACCGATAACTGGCGTAAAAGTGGCGAAGTTTTGAGCCAACATAATTTGAGTAACTGTCGTGCTAGCGACACGCAGAAGAACCGCGTTTTAACTTAAAATCTATAATTAGCACACAGAAAAACCTTATTTAAATGCAGACAGAAGTTTTTTTTAAACACACATTAAGAGTAAATCTCTTTCAAGTAAAACAGATTACATACCTGTATACCGATTAAAAACTAATAAATCGAATCAAAATCTTCTTTTTGAAGAAGTAACAGTGTACTAAAACCTTTTTTTTTTAAGCAGGTGGGAACCAAAAACATCACTTTGATTTTTCTTAAAGCTAATTTTTAATAGTTTATTTGCGCTTGTCATAATAATATGATAGTACGATTTGCTGTCAAAGATCGACATAGAAAACTTAAATCGAGCATTCTGAGGCTCTTCAGCCTGCCAAAAGGTCTAACCTTAGGCATCATAATTTATTTGATAGAATTTTTGACAGTCGAAAAGCCATCTGTACTTTTTTAATTAATTGATTTGTTATTTTGGCCTCAATATCAGACTGCCATAGAGTAAAGATTTGTTTTTTTTACAAATATAGCCAAATTCTCTCGAAAATAAAGAGACAATGGTGGGAATTAAATTGTAAAAGTAGATAAATAAATTAGAGATCACAAAACAAACCACCATTATTTTCCGAAGCTTTCTCGTTAGCGGGAGCTACAACCGGCTTAGGTGTGGCAGCTTCTTGCACAACAGGCTCAGGTACATTGGAAGGTGGTACCACTGTCTTAGGCACACGAGTCGATGTTACAGCCGGCTTAGGTTTGGTAGCAAGCGCAATAGGGATACCCGAAGCCACCAAATTACTTGGAGACATCAAATGACTCGGGATATTGTTCACGCGGTAAATTTTCTTCGCCTCAAACTGGATCGTAGGTGGCATTGAGGTGAACTTATCTACCATTCGGGGTTTCGGTGGGTGTGGCTGTTCATCTCGCTTGTAACTTATGTCGTAGAACAACTGGTTAATTTCAATCATCATGGAATCCCTTTGTTCGTCGGAGAGTTTCCGAAGTTTCTTAGCTGTCAGTTTTCCGAAGATATCCGCTTCATCTTCCTCGTGGGCAGGCGGAGCCACTCTCTTCAAGATTACGCCATTTCGTGGACAGTTGGCGCCATGCCTTATAGAAGATGTTGTAATGGTGGGTTCTTGCGGTAAAGGGCGATAGCTCTCGTCCGTCGAATCTCCGTCGAGAAGGTGCCCGTCCCGGCACTGTAAGCAAAATGGGGACATGATTTCAACAGAATTCTAAGAGGGGAGGTGTGATACGTTTTGTGTAAGTGTTAGTGTGAGGTGGGTAGTTCTAAAAAGTTATATTTTCTCTGTCAACCGCGCGTCAGAGGTGAACGTGAACAACGAACAAAATTTAGCTTACTGCGTTTAAATAAAGACCATGTCAGAGAGCGAAATTGTTACCATGGACTTACGTTTGACTGTAGGTACGTAAACATAATATGACAGTCACTGGAGCAGGTTCACAGGATAAAATATAACGGGTGTACTTCTAATTGGTTGTAAGGCTAATATAAGATCGCTGGACGCTCGAAGTGCGCTTCCGTTTTGTGTTGTAGGTTTTAAACTAGAGCGAGGGTATACTAGTCCATCTCTCTCTCTTTTTTATATGAAAGTTAAAGGGAGCAATTCTACTATTTTCCTGTACGGTGACTGCATATGTATGATTAATGGCGATTAGTTAACTATTGTGTCTGCTTTGTAGTGAAAGTGTTTGTCAGTAGGCACAATATAAGTGCCAATTTCACCATTTAAACTGAATCCGATCAGCACTTAAAAACTCCATTCAAGAGCTGTGCAGTGTCATCATTGACAGCTCTTGAATGGAGTTTGGACCGCTGATCGCGTTCAGTTTCGTTGGTGAAATTCGCCCTAAAGCATATTCAGTTTAACAGAAAAAGAAACAGGCATCATTATATCCTAAGTACAGCTGCCAATAACTTCACTCACTCGCCAAGCATGGTGATTATGACAATACCATATTGGAGCAATCTATGACGACTTATGATCAAAAGGGCTTATTGCCGGGTGCTACTGGTAATAAACCCTATAGAGAGGCTTATTACCAGGTTTTACTGGTAACTATAGAGCATAAAGGATATAATTTCATTTATTCTTATGTTTCGTAATGTTAATTACTTTGCATAATATTGTATAGAATCAAGTTCTAACTGAACAGACAGCTGTGATGCTAGGGAGTTTGTTGCGCCTTTTCTTCCCAGCTAAAGCACTAGAAATTGGAGAAGGGCGGGCGTTTTGGGGAGACCATCATATGTAATTTTGACATTCAAAAAGTGCTGATTCTCTGCCTAGTTGAATACATGATTTTTAATTTAACACAATTTATAAGAAGCGTGAGTACTAACTAAATGAGAAGAAAATGTGGGAGTAAAGTTCTAAATGCTAGCGAGATCAGGCAAGAATAAATAAGGTTTTTAGTTAGTAAAAGCTAATGAAAAGGATTATGAATGCAGTGTAAATGATAAAAAAAAATGCGAGTTAATTAATGAATGATTAAATAAAGGAACAAAAGAATAAAATTTGGTTTCAATTACGTACCTCAGGGGGGATTGTGAACATTTAAAAGTCCGTTTAAGTTGCACTGCACCAATGATTCCGCTGAAATTGTTCACTTGAAATAGGGCAAGATTGATGGGTTTAGCCCTGCTAGATCTCAGGAAGTGCATTCGCAATCGCGATCGCGTTATTAAGATATTATATTAAATCACAATTGTATGTGAATAATTTATTATTTAAGTATTTATGTAGAAAAATCAAGCTAATTATAATAATATGTAACAAATCACTTTTGTTGATTATTTTAGTTATATTTGTTTGATTATATGAATATATAGTAGTTGAATCAACAATCATACAATGTATGACAGGAGGAATTCAAACGGTAAATTCATAATTAAATAAATAATTATGACCTTTGTGGTGGGTCCAGTCTAGTAAAGTCTGTTACAGAAATGCTTAATTACTGCTATTAAAAAATATGCTCAAAATAGTTATTCTTAACCCGTGATACAATTGCATACTAGAATCCATTTGCAGCCGGTAGCAGGGACATCAACTCACTACCTGTTATCCATGGATTCAGTAGATTCTAAACCTGCTAGCATTGAATTTTTTGTCAGTTATTAAAAAAACAACATTTCGACCATGTAAGTATTGCATTTTTCTATGAAACGGCAGTTTTTTTTTTTAACTTTAACTGACGAACCATTTCTAAGCTAGGGGATCTACAATCATGTGCTGAATTCATGGTTACAGTTTGTGCATCTATATCTCTGGCACGCTGTATTTTTCTTATGAATAATGCTGATGCACAAGAGGCACTGTCATTTATATTAGTTGGATACCAGTTGTATTCTTGCTTCAATATGTCATAGTCCACTGTCAGGCATAACCGTAAGTCCCTAAAAGTGGTAATGCCATAGTCACAATGCAAAGCAAGGTTGTTTTCTGCTCAAAAATAAAAACATTTGGCATATCTTGGCTGGTCATAAATATACAATGTATTGAATTTTTAAATTCTTTGCAATTACCTCTACCGGAATGCCAAGATGTGCTCGTCAAATGTACAGTAAGCAAAAGAGGTAAGTAGTCGGCTTAATCACTAAAATTCTTTCCTTTTTCAACCAATATTTCTTCATGCAAGGCTTCCAAAAAAAATAAAAAATTGTCTATGTACATAATATGTTAATATTTGCCCTGGATACTTATCTTCTTTGCTAACTGTACTACTAACATCAAAAGGTCAACTCACCCCCCAATCGCTGTCATTACTATCATCATGTTCCTCATCGTCCTCATCATCATCTTGCTTCTTCCAGATCTTTGCCTTTTTAGGAGCCACCTTCACTGGCGGTTCTTCCTCAGCAGAATCCTCATCTTCAGAGTCCATGCTGTTGACGTAGTCCATCACCAGTTGGTCAATCATTTTCTTTTTCTCCGTCAAGTCTACCCCCAACTTCTTCTCCAGCTTTTGAATAACTTTCTTGGTTGAAGTCTTGTCGAGACTCGCGTTATCGAGGATATCTGGCAGGGTGAGAGAGATGACAATTTAAATAATAATATTGATGGCAATGAAAGGGTGTGGTGAACTGATGATCGATACTATCAATATCGACCGCCCCTAAGACGACCCACTGACCCCATTTTCGTTCCGATCGACACTCGACAGAACTGTTTCAGGACTTTGACATTAGCGTTTATTTTTTATTAGTAGGTAACCAACTTATAATTACAGTTTGCACCACACATACAAGTTTCCGGTGACCTATTGAGACAGGCCGTATTACAGAACCTTAGGTAGGTACTCAAGTAGAGTTGCCAGGCGTCCGGATAAAGCCAGACACAGTCAGGCTTTTTGGTTGCGTGTCCAGCCAAGTCAGACGGTGTCCGGCCTGTCTGGCTTTTGACCAAAGTGTGCGGGGTGTGCCCCTACCTCCCCGTCACTCTTCATCACCACCCTACTCTAGTGTATAGTAAATGATAAAAAGCTTAGTTTTACTTAAAAAAAAAATTGTTGTGTCATACTAAGACTAAAAAATTAACGGCATCCTGCTTTTTTACCCAAATGTCCGGCTAAGCTGCTGGTTTGTCTGGCTTTTCGGTTTTGAAGACCTGGCAACCCTATACTCAAGAGTCAAGACTATTATTGTTTATTTCATTACTTAAAACTAGTTTCAACCTATCAAATGGCATTAAATGAGCTTTTAGTTTTTTAATGCTCGAGTTTTGAGTGAGGTTCTGTAATACGGCTCCTATTACTTCTTATTATTTTTCTAATAAGAAGTACTTAATAGGAACTAAACTAGGAAGTAAAACTCTCAAACCTAAAACAAATACAGGTAAGTACGTACTTACTAGATCTGAAAGCCAATTCTCATAATTAAAAACGTTCAAAATCTAGTCGCAATCTCATCTCGGCGACAATCAATGACAAAAACTTATCAAAAGTCTTGGGAAATTAGATGTATTTTTGACAGATTCTGAGATCAGACTGAACGTTCTAAAGTTACGAAAATTGCCCCTCTGGTACCCACCCTGTATTGTACTAATTGTACCTAGTGCGAATGCGACGCAAGCAGTAGGTACATACATAATAACAATCGATCGATACTCTGCAATGTTGCATGGCATTGAAACAAAACGCAATAACGCAACCCGTGAATCCGAACCCGCCCCGCGCCCGTTCATTTGACAATTTATGTAAATAAAATGCATCATTCGCTTTTGATTACCAAAATATTATATTTTCGTATTATGAAACAAGAAGCTAGTCTTAATGAGATCAGCGCCGCCCACCATCCATCCATTCCACACAATTTCAATGATACACGAACCAATTCGCTAGGTTATTGTGTAAAAATAAACCAACAAAACGACATTCTATAGCAAGAAAAACGATTCTAACTGCAACGTAAACTTGGATCAATCCGAATTGAAATACTTTATTACCTAAGCTTCAGACAATTGTTGATAAATATAGTAATTACAGAGATATTTTGACAAAAATATACGATAAATCGAAGTTCACGTCCATTTCGGCGTTGGAAGCCATTTTACTTACCCGGTCAGAACATCGAATTCAGCTCTAATATCCCAGATTTTGAGTAAATAACATCTAAAATAATGTACTAACCTGCGATTTCTTTTTGCAGTTCTTCCTTGGTAATTTCAGTCTCCGACGCAGCCATTTTTTATGCTTATACGGGTATTTCCTTTCTTCAGTATATCTGTGAGAAGCTCTGCTTCAGCAACAGTGTGACCAACTTTAAATTAGAGATCCTGCCCCACTTATGCAAGAAAACTGACAAATCCTGCCAAAATCGAAAGCACAAAATGCCAAAATAATGCCAATATAATTTAAAAATTTAAAATAAGTAGACACATTATTTTTTTGGAGTTTTATTCAAAATAATTCAAAAAGTGAACTCAAATTAAATTATACACTCGTATTAACGAAAGTAATGGATCCTGCTCCCATTCTACACGATATAATCGTTCATATTTACGTTTCATGTTAAATCAGGAATGGAAAACATTCACACTCACACCGCACGAAATCCGAAACAAAATAGTTTTTCCGACAGTTTTTCTTCTAGTCCGACTAATAAGAAACAACTGACACACACAAAATCAAAGATATTATATTAATATAAACATTTTGCTCCGTACTTTAGGGTTTACAATGGAATGAACTACAAATCCAATTAGAGATGTTATGGGAAATCCCCGAACCAAAGGTCTTTGCGTTGCCATAGGCATTTTAAAATTCCCACTTACTTTTTTTCCTTTCTGGATACTGCATCCTACTCTTTTTATGGGCTGTAGCGGCTATAGTGCCAAATCTGCCAGCTTAAATTGCTAATACTGCCAAATACTGCCAGATTTCTAAAACGTCAAACAAAAGTGCCAGAGAGTAAAATAAAGGGCTAAACCTGCCAAAAAGGCAGGATCCTGCCACACATGGTCACACTGTTCAGCAAATCTAGCTAGCTAGCTCTATCTAGTAGCCACACAATAATATACCTACGCGCTATGTGCAACACGGCGTCATTGCGAAATTAGTCGAATATCACTTCGGATCGGTCCGTTCGTCCAATCATAGATCAACATACGTCCAATACAATTTGAGTATATAGTAAACATCACAGCATTAAATTATTTCAATAACAATTTTACAAAATAATGCACCCTAAAGTAAAGGAACAAAGTTGACATTGATAAATGTGTAATCTGGCGTAGATAGCAAGCTGTTGGAAATAGTGTACAGTAGTAGTAAATGCGTTCATATTATTTTAAAATATGATGAATGTACGAAATATGTGAATATACTGAAACAAAACTTATTTTCATAATTCCAATTACATGTAATGTCTAATACTGTAAATACGAGTAGGCATAACGATATATCAATCACAATTTCCATAATAGTAGAATGTAAGCGTTAAATTAGGCGGGCATACCTACAATGAATGCATCTATTGAAACGTCAAAACCACGCGTGTTGTTTATCTGTCAATGTCATGTCAAAATCCTAACCTCATTGTATTGGTAGGTACGGTCTGCGGATTTCTATTAAATGAATTGCACGATTGAGAATTAAATAAAAATAATGGCGAAAGTAAAGAATAAGAGAAACTCCGGCCTCGCCGACAAGGTACACAACAAGAGGAAAACGGAAATCAACAAGAAAAAAATGAATCCGTTCGAAGTACACATCAACAGAGAAAAAATCAAAGTTTTGGGAAAGAAGTCGAAGCATGACAGAGGATTGCCAGGTGTTTCTCGAGCTAAAGCTATACAGAAGGTAATGACCACTTTAATATAGATTTGAGGTAGGTCCATCAATGCTTTACAGCAACGTTTGTTTGCCAATAGTAGTAAGATAACGTAATATGGGTATTCGTGTCAATATGGCTAAATAATAGGGAAATCATCAATAGATTAATCCGCCCCTAAGACAACCCACTGACCCAATCATCTTCAACAAACTACAAACATGGTATGAATCAACTCAGCCTATTGCAGTCCACTGCTGTACGTAGGCCTCTCCCAGGCTGCGCCACAACACCCTGTTCTCCGCCTTTCGCATCCAGTCTGACCCAGCCACCTTTTTAAGGTTGTCGGTAAAACATGTTCAAACATGCTATGAACATTGTGAATTTGTGATAATAATTGTCTGAGATTTTCTCTTAAAATTATTATCCAACTGCACAACAGCGAAGACAGGGTTAAGGTTTTCGAAATTGAGCCAGTGTTTAGTCTAGTCTTCCACTTTTCATCTTATTATTTTCAAATTGTAATGCCTTGAAACAATGATTTACTAAACAGAGAAAAGAGACACTAGGAACAGAAATGAAGCTAATGAACAAGACCAATGCGTTCATTGACCGTCGTATCGGAGAGAAGAACAACCAGCTATCAGCTGAAGACCGCATGGTGGCCCGCTTTGCGGCAGAACGAGTTAAGCAGCACACAAAGAAGAATATTTATAACTTGGCTGATGACGAGGTTCTGACACATAGGTTTGTGAAATATTTTTTATTTATTTATTTATTAATAACCAACTTATATTGACATTTTAACTTTGGGTAATTTACAAGAGAGTTAAATTACCCAAAGGTTGTAGGTTGTGGGTTTGAACCCAGCCAGGCGCTTTAATTTGTGTAATTTATTTCATCACCACTGCTCTCAAAACAGTGAAGGAAAACATTGTGAGGAAACCGGGATGTCCACGAACCAAAAATTCAAAGACATGACATCTACCAACCAGCACTAGGCCCGCGTGGTGGATTATGGCCCATTCCCTCTCACAGAGAGGAGGCCTGTGTCCCAGCAGTGGGAATGTTATAGTCTGATTATGTTATGTAATTTAAAAGGTACAAAGGCAGACTAGGCATTTTCAACCAGTCAAACAAACAGAAAAAAGAGTGGTTGAGAGATATCAAGACAGGATGTTGCATTAACAAAAACAAATAGACCATCAGCTATGGTTCATTACTGGCAACATAGATTTTGTCATATTTAAACAGTTTTTCATTAAAAAATAAGGGTGTATTGTATATAACTATTTCTAATTACAGAGGTCAAACGCTGGAGCAAATTGAAAAGTTTGACGACCCCAGATCTGAGGATGAGGATGATGAAGATGGCAGAAAATTTGGTGGTTTAGGCGGTAAGCAATTATTAAAGTTCCTCGAAAATTATTTGCAAAATGATTGCTGTACTTACAATGCAAAAAATATATTACGAGTACCAATAACTAGTTTTCGCTCGCGTGGCATGTCGATAAAAAGTAGCCTATGTTCCCAGGGTTCAAAGTATCCCCATACCTAATTTAATCAAAATCGGCCCATCGTTTTGGAGATTAGCCGGAACAAACAGATAGACAAAATAAAAAAGATTTTTTTTTTTTTATAAGCTGTCTATACTTTCATATGATTTGTTAAAAAGCTGTTATTATGACATACAAATACACTTCAATTTTATTTCTTTGTATAGATAATAATTATTGTAAGTAAGAAACTATTATTATAACAAATATCTTTGAATTCACCAGATAATTTCGTAGCAGAAGGCCATTTTGGTGGAGGAATGCTATCTAAGACCGAATCGAAAGATGGCGCGAAATCCCACAAAGACCTGATAGAACAACTCATAGCTGAATCCAAGAAGAGAAAGGCAGAGAAACAGAAGGAAAAAGAACAAACCCTCGATTTAACAGAGAAGTTGGATACAGAATGGAAAGATCTCCAACCAGTAGTGTTTAAGAAGATGAGAACAGAAGAGAAAGAGCCTTCTGCTATAGAGAAGCTATTGAGTCAAGCAGAGAAGAAGAATATGGACTATGATAAGATGATGAGGGAACTGAAGTTTGAGAAGAGAGGCACAGTAAGTAGACTTAAACTCAAACTCAAAGTATTTATTTCAATTAAACCAATTACAGGCACTTTTGAATTGTCAAAGGGTCAGTCAGAAAGATGAAGCTAGTTGCCCATTCCAAAGCGTAGGTACCTATGGAGATGAACGGGCAAGAAGAGAAACTATTAATAATACAGAACATAAACACACATGTTTTCCCTTGGCAGAGACTACGGATTAATGTGACAAATAATTTCATACCCGTGCCGCCGTAGTCGTATTTATACGACTGAGAACCTCATCATCTGCTAGCCTTTTCCCAGCTACGTTGGGGTTGGCTTCCGGTCTAACTGGATGTAGCTTAATACCAGTATTTTACATGGAGTGGCTGCCTATCTGACCTCCACAACCCAGTTATTGGTAATACAGTACCACTTTTTAAGACTGGTTGTCACTTTCGGGCTTCTGACGCCCCATAAGGACTGTCAAAGATCCACAAATGACAGCTAGGACCAACAGGTTTACGTGCTTTCCAAGGCAGGAAAACCACCATTCACGGTGTAACGGCGGCAAGCGTAGCCTGACCTGATCGATCGAAACATGCGGCTGTAATTTCTTAACCACAAGCCCCTCTACGATTGAGAATCTATGTTGCTTTTTTATTTCGTTGCACAACCCTATTCGTCGTAGGTATTTATATGTCGATTTATAAGCTGGGCGCTAGGGCACGAGGTAATTGCTGTAAAACCAAGCGGTCAAAAGATTAAATACTCTTTTTGCTTCATCAACAAATGAAATTATTTAACTAGCCACTAATCTCCCTTCCTCTTACATACCAGTATTTTATACTAGCTTCTGCTCGCGGCTTCGCCCGCGTGGATGTCGGAAATTATCCCACGCGAATGTGCTAAAAAAGTAGCCTATATGTTTCTCTATAAAATCAGCTGTCTGCAGTGAAAGTCCTGTCAAAATCGGTTCAGTCGTTTCTGAAATTATGTAATTAATAATAATAATGCATTTAGTAAAAAGCTGTTATTTTGATATTACAAACAGACTCTTCAATTTTTTTTATTTGTATAGAAGATGTTCGAAATTATCCCATGGTATTGAATAATATCATCTCTCTCTCTCTCTTAAAATCTAACTACCAGGCTTTAAAATGCCAATAAAAACTGTTCATTTCAATAACAAAATATCACTATAGACTATACCTTTGTTGTATGAACGTTGTTGTTTATCCTGCACATAAGAATCTAAGTAAACATCTGTATAGTAAAGTAATCTTTTTATTCCAGCCTTCAGATGGTCTGAAGAATGATGAGAAACAAAAAAAGGAAGAGACAGCGAGATTGGAACAGCTAGAGAAGGAAAGAGAAATGAGAATGATGGGAGATGAAGAGAAGATTGCAGTCAAAGCTAAGCCAACTGCAGGGAAACATAGGTATGGATGTTTAAATTACTTGAACAATAACCAAATGGCATGAACTGTAGACATTTGTACATGGGTAAAGGTAGATAGACTAATTGCTATTAGTTTAATATGGTAACCTCAACAACAAAAGTTTGTACATTTTTTTTTTAATAAGAAAATGATATGTAAATCTAAACATAATATATCATTTCATAATAACAAACTCATGCCCTATTGCATGAGATGCAAAAACAAAAAATCACATTGTGTCAATTTAGATTTAATATAAAACTTTCTGGTTAAGTTTGCGATTACTAAACAGTATTACTTTGCTTGTACACACGGCTACACATCAAGCTATACATAACCATTATAAGCTGACTTCTAATTGCACGAAAAACCTATACAATGCGAGCTCAGCGAAAACTGGAAATGTATAGCTTGATGTGTAGCCGTGTGTACTTGCGATCTCAATTTATTTTTATAATTTCAGATCAGCAGAAGATTTAGATGATAATTTTGAGTTGGAAGATGAACATGATTTCATGCTGGCCTATGATAACGAAGGAAAACCATTGGTGCCTGAAAATGTACTCAAAGATTTTTCTGGTAAGAATTTCTTTTGCTTTAACTACATGATAACTCAATAATGTGATCATGAAAACATGTGATTGCAAAAAAAAAAAATATTACTAAAAATACGTCACTGAAAAAATATTATGTATTTCGTATCCTATTAATGTTTCTTCTATGACTCGACTAAACATAATTTTATAATTTTAGTTCCAAATGCAAAACCCAAGTTTGAAGATGGGATATCAGATACATCTGATGAGGAAGACGAAGGAGACGATGACGATAGTGACGATGAAGAGAATGAAGACGAATCAAATAACGATAGTGATGAAAGTATTAAAAAAACAAAATCGAAAGATAAAAGCAAAGTGAAACTGGTTTCAAACAAAAAAGATAATGACTCAGATTCTGATAACGAAGAAAGTATTAAAGAAACTAAAACAAAGGACAAAGGAAAAATTAAATTAATTTCAAACAAAAATGTCTATGGCTCTGATTCTGACGAATCTAGTGATGACGACAGCGATGATATACAACCAGTCGTAAAAACTAAACCAAAGGCAAAACCTAAAGCATTAGAAAAAACAGATAAAGCCGAAGAAATGAAACCATCAAAGAAATCAGAAGAAGAAAACACAATTTTGTTCCAAAACTCTAAAGGTGAAGAATCTAGCGAAGAAGATGATGATGGCAGTGAAGAAGAGAGTGAAAGTGAAGGTGATGATGATGATGAAAAAGGAAATGAAATAGACTTGAATGACTTAAACGATTTGAAGGAATCTGATGTTGAAAGTGATGAGGAAGAATTACCAGAGGATGTGGAGAAAATTGGATCTTTCTTCGATCTTAAAGCTGGAGAGGGTGATAAATTAAAGGCATGTTAGAACAATCATGTTACATTGCATAACGTCATACCTGTTTTCTCCGAAGGGTTAGGCCGTAGTATCTTTTAACACACATTTTTATTGTCCCAGAGGAAGACAGACGTTTTTATCCATTTCCTTGAAAATCTTTTGATCAATATTTACCACGTAGCTTATTCTTTCCCCGGAGCCTTGATATTACTGGATTCTTTGGGCCAGTAGTGTTAGAAATGGCCCCAAAACGGGCCCTTGAGGGAAACCCATTTGAACAAAAAAAAAACTTTTAGGTAGAGGGACTTTTTTGTACTGACACTTGCCATTGTATCTTGGAAAAGATAAAGGATATAAGCACAACTACAAAACAAATAGAAAATAATGAATAATGGTACTTTGGTATGATTAATTTTATCAAATGCTGTCGACAGATCGATGTGGTTGTCAAACAAATAATGTTATTACAATCGTTTTATTAACATTAACAAGACTGAAGCTAATAGGGTAGTGTCCTGGGTAAAAAAATAATAATTCTAATTAGTCCGTCAGTTAGATTATCGAAAAATAATGGACCCGTATTTTTTCTTTTGTCAATCAAACAAAAAATGACAAAGATAAAGCACGTCAAAATTTGGGAGTGGGGGGTCGTGACGTGCTTTATCTTTGTCATTTTTTGTTTGATTGACAAAAGAAAAAATACGGGTCCATTATTTTTCGATAATCTAACTGACGGACTAATTATAATTTTTTAGGAAACTAGCCTATTGTTCTCAACCTCGGGAATAGTTTGGGTTTTTATGGAGAATATAGTATTTCCAACTTTATTCCTCACAGTTTAATACTTATCTTTTTTTCCTTACAGGAATTATTAACCGGGAAGACTCCAGCACAACAGTCCAGTGCCTTACAAAACCTTATTAAAAGTTACGATCCAAGTCTCGCAGTGAATAACAAAGATAAACTTAGCAAACTATTTGCATATATGCTGCAATATATTAACGATATATTTACCGACTTGAAAGAAGAAAGTGATATAATCAAATCATTTCTTATCTTCGACAGACTAGCTCCGCATTTCTATGATTTAGCTCAAACAAATAAAGTTTCAACTAAGAAATATGTAGTAGAATTACTGAAAGAAAAGTATGGGAATTTTAAAAAGAGGCAAAAGCGTGTTCCCGATTTGGATACTTTGATATTTTTCAAATTAGTTTCTCTGTTATATCCAACATCAGATTTCAGACATCCAGTCACAACGCCAGCTTTGATTTTCATGTCGGAAATATTAACTTACTGTAGATTTAACGACGCCTATTCTTTATCAAGAGGTTTATTTGTAACTACACTTGTTTTAGAATATACTATGTTATCAAAACGATTAGTGCCTTCCGCTATTAATTTTCTAAGAGGCATTTTATATTTAAGCGCAAACACTACAATTTTAAATCCCATACAAGTTGTCCCGCCATTTAGGTTACATAAAGACTCAAAAATTTTGAATTTAGAAGAAGATTGTTCTAAAATGGACGTCGGAAGCAAGATGGCCGCTCGCGATTTGACTCTAACAGAAATAAACGATGATTTCAAAATCCGTTGTTTGTCATCTAGCATGGGTATTATGAAGGAGTTTTTCGATTATTTCAATGATATTGAAGCCCAGGTGTATTTATTTGAGCCTCATTTGAGGTTGATAGGTAGGATTGACTTGGATATGTATCCTCCAAAGGTGGCGAATAGGGTGAATCAGATTGTTAAGTACATGAAGGCTGGTTTGGAGGTGAAGACATTTACTCCTTTAAGTAGAGAGAAAAAGAGGCCGAAAGCTTTGAGGCTGTATGAACCGGATATACAGGAAGTGTAAGTATAGATATTTTGTTCGTTTTGGTCTGTTGCCAGTTCTTCTTTTTGAAAATAATTATGGTACTTCCTATAATGTATGTGGGCCTAGTAGGAGGCCACGTTAAAAGCGATGTCAGTAGTGTTCTTTATGTCTTCAAAAGTGCAGGTGTAGGAACACTGGACACTAGCAGCATTCACTTGGTCACATGCTGTGCTCACACTATTAGTTGCTCAATATGGTTTTGTCATTTTAAAATCCCAGAGTCCTGCCAGATTTTTTCTCGGTGCAAAATTCTACTAGAGGTTCTTTTTGCATTGTCTATCATATCACTTCGAAACCAAAAACTAGTTTTTTCAATTGGTAGAAATTCGAAGGTTGAAATGGGTAATTTACTTTCATGAATCCTTAGTATACTTTGGTAAAAAAACCTCAAATTTCTATTTTCCATTTTGCAGGTTCACAGGCAGCAAGAGTTCGAAACTGTCCCGCGAACAGGCAGAGTCGCAGCGACTGAAGAGCAAATATAAGAAGGAGATGAAGGGAGCGCTCAGAGAGATCAGGAGAGACAAGTCATACATCGGATCTGTCAAGATCAGGCAGAAGATTCATAGGTGAGTTGGCATTATTATTTTTAACAAGCTATGTGCCAGATGAGAATTCGCATGTGAAAAAATTGCGAACTTTCATACATACTTTCATCCCCTATTTTACCCCTTTAGGGGATGAATTTTCAAAAGGCTTGTGCAGTATTTCATGCTTCTACACGCAGCGGTTTAGCCTGTGCGTTGTCTGTCTGCGGATGAATCTAAGATTTTTAAGTAGAAGTTAGAAAGAAAAAAAGGAATTCCACTAACTGTATTTTATGACTTCCCTCGCAGTCTTGATACAAGTTCACCACATAAACCATCAATTCTAATATGCTCTATCTCTTTCCAGCGACAACATTCGAAGAGATAAGGTGAAACAGATCTACAAGGACGCGTCGATACAACAAGGAGAATTGAACAAAATGAAACGCATGAAGTGATACCAGCTGTATATTTGTTTTGTTGATAATAGAAATAAACTTGTATAATACTGGTTACATTTGACTTTTAACTTACACCTACTTGTTACATACTGCTATGTTTTACGTGTAGATAAAATAAGAAAGAGATGGTAGATTTTTTTTCTAACTGGCAACGGCTGATAATATTTTAGCTGCCAAAAACCATGGAAAAGAAACATGTATAAGTTTAACATCGTCCATCTCTTTTTTGTTTTCTCTGTTAGAATAAGATATCAATATTATTTTAAATATTCAATGCAGTTACAGTTAACATTTACCATTTCCAAAGGGCTTTGAAGATCCGTGGTATACCTACCCTGTCCCTCGTTTATGTAGGTTTCATGCGTGGCTGCCATTTTGAAAATAAATCAAAATGGCGTGACAGTAGGTATGCCAAGTTCCATATATAAATCTTCAATCCCCTTTAATTATCCTTACATTCTAATACCCAATTCTGCCACCATGCAGCATTGCTGTTTTCAGACAAAATGGAACCACGACTTTATAGGCTGGCAATACATCAGAATTCATTTGAGATAGATAACTTTCATCGGAAAATACCGTTAGCCCGATACCCAACATTAAAAATACTGTAATCTTCCATATAATTAATGATCTCCATCAAACTTATCACCGTCGATTTTTTTCTCATTCACAGGCTTGTTGAGTACCCAAATAGAGTAGTTAAGACAAGTCGCGAAAGCAAGCCAACCGAGGTAAGGTATCATGAAGTAGCCGGTCGTTGAGGACGCCTGGTAGAAACTGACTGTGCAGGCCACCGCCGCCGCGTCTAGGGCCAGCATGTGGAGTAGGCCCTAAAATAGAGATGAGTTTGTTTATTTATGAATGCGCAATAATACCGACTTCAAAAAAGGAGGAATCAAGAGCTTCTCAGTTCGTCGGACTCTTTTTTTTTATGTATTTTCCTCGATTACTCGAAGATGGCTGGACTGGCTGCTGGAATGATTTGGATTTTTTTTTTTGTTTGATAGGGTTTACTTCCCAGGTATTAGATCCTGACCTGATGACAATGGGATCCATTGTCATCAGGTCAGGATCTAATAATGGGATCCTGGAGGAATCAAGGGAACACTTCAAATATAGGCACACCTACAGCGATTTGGGTATTTTTTTGTTGTGGTAGGTAGCAAC
Source organism: Amphipoea lucens (assembly GCA_947508005.1). Classification (NCBI taxonomy): domain Eukaryota; kingdom Metazoa; phylum Arthropoda; class Insecta; order Lepidoptera; family Noctuidae; genus Amphipoea; species Amphipoea lucens. The sequence goes on along the minus strand of OX382377.1, from coordinate 18,044,948 downwards.
TAAAAAGTGAATAATAAAAACTTTTTCCAAAAAAAACAAACATCTTCTAAAAAAAATATTACAAAGCCAAAAAAATCTTTAATTTCGAAAGTTTTTATGTACTTAAGAACAGTTTAGTGACCGTGTCATGTGTCATTGGCAGTTTTGTCCATTTTGAAGGCATCTAGAAAAATCTATATGGTGTGGCCATATAGATTTTTCGAAGGTTGAAAAACGGTACGTATCACGACAACGACGACCCGGAAAACTCAACCCCAGGTCAATTCGACCCCAACAAGTTGACTTCGACAACTCGACGACCCCACAATACATGTCGCCAGTAAAAAAAAAAAAAAAATGTCGAGTAAAAAACTAAACCCCTTATTCATAAAACTTATAAAACCTATTTTAGTTAAAATGGGGTTTGTCTCTTTCTTACACACAGAAATGACAACGTGACAGATAAAGACAAACGTTCTATAAACCTATTTTAGCTAAAATAGGATTATGAATAAGGGGGTAAAACTACAAGAAGAAATATTTACCAGTCCAACTCTATGCAAACCAAAGAAGACAGGTGTCCACGTCCAGTTGAGGATAAGCTGACCTCCATACAGCGCCAGTGGCAACACTGAGGCATCTGAAAATAAAAATGTGGCTAATTGAGCTCCCCCATACATAAGTCCTCAAACATTAGCCTCGAACCCACGAGTGTACGGCAGACACACCCATACCTACTAGCATAATCGGCCTTATGATGTTCCCACTGCTGGGACACAGGTCTCCTCTCAGTGAGAGGTATAAGCGGGCCGTGATCCACCACCCGGACCAAGTGTGGGTTGGTAGATGACACATGTCTTCGAAATTTTGGTTCTAGGACATGCCGGTTTCCTCACGATGTTTCCTTTCACTGTTTTGAGAGCAGTGGTGATGAAATAATTTACAGAAAGTAAAGCGCCTGCCTGGATTCGAACCAGGGTCAAAACGATCTAAAACTTGTAAGTCACGGCCGTTACTACTGGGCTACCAAGTACCACTGCTCATACCAAACCCACTAGGCCACCTACCAAATTAGACTGTCTACTTTTCTTACCTCGTCAGGAGTAATACCTACTCGAAAGCGCAGGAATCATATTGCAAGATATATTTTGCAGCCTGTCCTCTTCCTGTCACAGTGCATATCTTGTAGCACGGCTTTTTAAATATGAAATAGGTACTTTACTGAGTTTGAGTCTTCGATCAAAGATTTTAGTGATTGATATAGATATTTGACATCTACAACGTTAGTAAAGTTAAAGCGCACACGCATTTTATGAGAGTACGAGTGTAGGTATTCTACGTGAGTGCGCTTCAAGTGTTAAAAACTAAGTTCAATAGTGATAAATGTGGAGAATAGGATGTTTTGGTAAATTACCTGTAAATCCTCCACTCTCTGTATAAACGATATAAGAAGCGTATCCCATCCCAGTGTAAAGGACAGTCCATGCAGGTCCAAACAACCAGGGTGGCGGCGTCCAAGAGGGTTTCTTCAGCAACTGGTACCAAGCCTTGCCATCAGGTCTTTTGACCTGGCCCCTCATCGTTAAAGTGCTGACCCATCCGCCCATGTTGGGCGCCAGAATAGCTCCAAGTATTCCCCAGTTTACCATTGTGTCTAAAGGTTAAGGTTTTTTTTTAAAGTTTGAAACGTTTTTATAATGAACTTAGGTAGGTAGCTAGGTAGGAATCACTTAATAAAAACACCTATTTGCTAAGTTTTTTTTTTTCTGATTTCGTAGGAAAAAAGGGTTTTAGTTCCTACCTATGAATTTGACTTGGCTGAATTGACCAACATTTCCCGTTGGTCTATTCAGCCAAATCAAAATCAAAAATCATTTTTTAAATTCAAAAATTAGGCTGAGAATCAGCACTTTTCGAACGTCAAAATTATAAAAGACAATCCCCCAAAACGCCCATCCTTCATCAAGACCTTAAACCTGGGCCCTGAGCTTATCTGTGTTGAAGGGAAACTTGTTTACTTTTGTATTTGATGTTTTGAGCCCGTGCATCAGTTACATGCTCTGTGTTAGTGACTGTATGGTGTATGCACCTTGGACCCCACACGTTGGCCCGCTAGTTCAAAGTCCCACTCCCATGCCATTAAAAAATCCCATGGGTAAACAATGCGTTCCGTTTATTTCAAAAAAATACCATTTTGATGGTATTTTTTGTACAAGAACTTTACTGTTTTCCCATAAATAATGATCTATTTAAACTCGAAGCCTAAAAAATCGATTGTCTTTTGGATTGGTTATTGATTTTTAATAAACCATTTAGATATACGTAAAGGAAATCTCAGTTGCATGTTTCCATCGTAAAACGGAACGATGCAATCATCTGACAACAGTGACATTATCTATTACTCTACAAAATTAAAAAATACGACAATGTCATTGCATTCCCTTACATTTGCATTACTCCTATATTTCACGGTATAATTTTTGTTCCGGGAAGCTGATTTCACTTGGAAGTTTTTATTTTTACATTTACAAGACAATTTCTGCGTCTATCAGCAGATTTTCAAAGCAAAAACTTGAACAAGTAAGTACTCAACTTTGATTTACAATATATGTCACCTTTCTAGAAGTTTAACGGCGTTTTGTAATGTAAATAAATTGCGTAATGTGAACGGGACACTCACTCACGAATAACTTAACTGTATACCTATTAAAATTTTAGCTCAATCATCGTTGATAATAGCTCGTAAGTTACGTCACTCGCAATTAATTGCCAAAATAATACTGCCGGTAAGTTTTTTCAATATCTAATCTAATCGGACGACACGCGAAGTTTAATCGATATTTGGAGACCGGCTTTAATTTTTATCATTAACTTTTTTATTCATTTTAAAACCGGCGTAAACGACATAAGTGTTGTTTCTTATTTATCTTAAGTGTGTGTCAAAAATAATTGAATATAACAGAAAAATGGAGCTTGAAAGGTATGATAGTTCAAAGTATTCATGATAGGTACTCAACCAAGAGGGGAAGTGGTCGACTAGTTGTGGTGAAAAGTTGATAGTGTTCAAATAAACCCACTATGGCAGCTTAAAGGTCTGTCTAACTTAAACCTAAATGCTAAAAAATGGCTCTGGGGTAATGACTGAAAAAGGCTAAAATCTCAATCTGCAGTCAGCTACACTTGTATTGGTTACATTTTCTCAATATTTAACTGCCAAGCATTAACTATATTCAATAACTTGATTTAAAAGAAGATGTGTCCAATACAGTCCCGATAAACCAAAACTGTTTAATTTATACTTAATTTAGAATATTCTGACCCTACTTGATTTTAATCTTCATATCACCTCTCATTTCACTCTCTTTCTTTGAAAAGATTGACTCCATAAGGTTTTTACCCCGCTCAGAGGGGAAAAATTGAAAAATGATATATTACTATTTAAACTATTTGGCATTTGCAGTACATTGTACCTATATCAGCCAGTTATCTATAAAACTAATTAACTTAATTTATTTGTTTTACATTTAACTGGTTGAATGCCATAATTACAGAAACAATTAAAAAGCCATTGTGTCTTGCGTAGATCCACATTTCCAGCATACAAAGGGTCGTCTATCATAAAATCAATTATTCCGGAAAGTTCTTCTTTTTCCATCTGTAATTTTCTCAGTATCAGCCTAGTTTGGATTTGTGCATGACTGATGGCAATAGGCTCACCTCCATTATATGGGACTTAAACATAACTGGCTAAATTTCATCATCATCTCCCTAGCCTTTTCTCAAATATGTTGGGGTCACTCCATCACTCCATGTAAAATACTGGTACTCAGCTGCATCCGCAGCTGAGTACCAGTATTTTACATGGAGTGATTGCCTACCTGACCTCCACAACCCAGTAACTGGGTAACTGACTAAATGTGTGTGTACTATGTATACACCTCTGCCTAACTGTCCAGGGATTACAGGCATGATGTTATGTTACATTTCTAGAAATATCCAACAATAAACTTAGTAGGTATAACAACTGGATAAAATTGATAAAATTCATCATAGATTTATTGATTTATCACAGTGAATCAAATCAACAAATAAGTCATCTGATTATTGAGGATGTTCTAGAAACCTTGTTGCTAAGCGGTTTTATCAATTTTTGCTGCATCACAGTTGTAACTGCCATTTTTTGTAGTAGTTTTGGTTTGTCATGCTCAACAGCATGACAAACCAAAACTATTACTTACAGAAGTAAAAAAAACGAATTAAATACATAACTATAATAATGACTTCCTTGTGTTTCTCTGCAGAGAATCATTATTTCAGCCGAAAGACGTCCACTGCTGGACATAGGCCCAAAGGCTGGCATAGGCTGCTGCAGAGAATAAATCACCCATTTTATACTAGTGAGTGGATAATCTCCACTCACTAGTATAAAACAGGTGTACTCATGACAATTTGCCATAATATAATTGTGTATTGGTCATCATCTGCCTAGCCTTTTCCCAACTATGTTGGTGTCGGCTTCCAGTCTAACTGGATGCAGCTGAATACCAGTATTTTACATGGAGCGACTGCCTATCAGACCTCCACAACCCAGTTACTGAGTAATACAATACCCCTTGGTAAGACTGGCTGTCAGACTTTCGGGCTTCTGACGACCCGTAACAACTGATAAAGACCCACTAATGACAGCCGGGACTAACATCTTAACGTGCTTTCCGAGCCACGGAGGGTATGTAAAGATAGTCACCCATCCACGATGCGCCATGCATAATGATAATTAATAATAATAATAAATCTTTATTGAAATAAATTAGTGTTACAAAAAGATATGAAGCCTCTGAAACCCAAACTAGGCAAAAACCTGTATGTCAGATTTCAGCGCCTTCTCCCAATTCATTACATGATATTACTAACTGTAACACTTCTCAAACAACATCCAAAATTCTGCCTGTTTATTTAAATCATGTTATTTTAATTATTTCAATATGGTGTTCCCACCATATTGAAATAGTTTAGACCCTTAAGGGTCCCCGAAAGGAGCAATTGCAATTGTTCAATTGCAACCAAATGCTATTGTAGTAATATTACCACCACCACCACCACCACCACTACCACTACCACCACCGCCACCACCACCGCCACCACCACCGCCACCACTACCACTGTTTGTCTCTGCATCACCCAAAGGTTGACTGGTAGAAAATGCCTATGGCATTGAGTCCGCCTCTGTACATTTATGTGCTTGAAGTATTAAATAATTAAATAATATTGTCAATTGCTTCAATTGCATTTGGTACACAATCAATGTGTATCAATCACGTAAATATTGACAGTTGCAATTGATTGTTTCGGGGACCCTTAAGATTTGAATTCTAATGTGATTAATCATAATAGGAGTCTGAAAGTATCACACATGAAGAAACATCAACCTCCATCGAATGACAGATATACGGCTATACAGATTGGGGCGGACCGCACCACATTTTTTTGATAATGCGTTGCGCTGCTGCCCGTTGCGGCTGTAATATTCGTTTGGCTATAATGTCAAAATTTAAGCTGTCAACTAATTAGTTCTACCCTCAATTTCAGAGTCAACGAATTCGTCATGGCAAACTTGTCAGCTATTGGTTCCATCATCCTACCCAACTTGGGAGGCTGGGCTAGCGGTGTCTACTTTGCTGGACAAATCCGCAAGGAACCGGGACAGAAGTCCTGGTACGATGACCTTAAGAAGCCTTGCTGGAACCCCCCCAAGTGGGTGTTTGGACCTGCATGGACCGTTCTGTACAGTAGCATGGGTTATGCCTCATATATTATTTATGAAGAGTGCGGTGGATTCCAAGGTAAGCAATCTTTTCTTTTGTAATATGTTAATTTCATTATAAAGTGTGTTGTGGTATAGGGAGCTCTATTTTAAAATCTCACAGGGAAAATATTATCTTAGAAAAGCCCAATATTATCCTGCAGTCCATTCACAGTTATTTTACCTCTGACAGCAGCAACCTAACAGCAGCCTTATAGTAATGAGAATAAAGATCACAATGACTTTGACAGACTTGTCAGTGGAAGCAATCCAACAGCAACCTTATTTGAATGAGAATAAAGATCATGAGTTAATATTCTGATTGGTCACATTACATCATATCAATAAAAATTATGTAAAAGGTCTCTAGAATAAAATGGAATTTATTACATAAAGACAATACGACTTACAGGGATAATCTTTTATTTGAGAACTGATAAGATATGTTTGTAGTGAGTGAGTAAGATATATCACTTGTTATCAAGTGATAGTAATGTGCATATTTAGACATGTTTGTATTCCATAATACTAGGTGTTAACCCAGCATAATACGGCTAAAGGAAAATATTCAGGATTCGGCTCGCCTCTTTTAACGAGGTCTGTGAGATGCGTCGTTCAAAATTATTGAATGACGCATTACATAGGCCTTCTTTTAAGTTCTGAGTTGAGCTATAATAACTGATAAATGCGTGCACTGACTGGACAGGTCCACTCAAATTTGTGTGGAAAGACCCACTCAAATTTGACCTGCAGGGATAATGTTTTACAATGACCTGACCAAGATTATGTCTGGACTTTAAAAGAGAGTGTGATCTCTGAGTTTGTTTCGGTTTTTCTTGCCAGAATTATCTGATAGGAAACACTGACTTTATCTAGTTTAAAAAAATATTTATTTTTGGCATTTTTGTGTGTTTTAAGACCAATTTACTGAAAGAAATAGGTATCATTTATCATTGTACCTAGGCAACTGTAAAATAATCAAACGACACTTAAGACGTTCTTTAAAGTCTTTCTGTCGCGACAATACACCTTAGAGTGATAGAGACAAATGAGATTAATGGCGGCATAACATTTAGTTGCGTTTGAGTAGGGATTTTCGGCAAGAATGTTACAACATATTGGCCTTCATTGGCAACAGCTATCACAAAATACATGCTAAATACAACACATATTCATTATTGCATCACACAATAAATATTACTTAAAGGCAAACACACCTTTGATCAATGACATCATGCAGTACAAATGCTAGAATGTGTGAAATAAATTCTCATTCCTCGGTAGCTATTAAAATATGTGAAATCGGTCACCATAAGTCATCATTATTTCTAAAAATAAATAAATTACGGTTGTTATTGATAAGTGTTGTACCACAATGCTAGTTTTGGGTTTTCCAGCAGGAAACTGTTTCAGGAAATAACTAGGTAATAGGTAATACGGGCTGGTGTCCGCAACTCCACGTCAATGCGCGTATTTTGCGTACAGGAAATAACTAACAAATTAAATTATACTGTGCAATTTTGTTTCTTCTATACTAATATTATAAAGAAAAAATATTTGATTTTTTTTACGTTCGTTTGTTACGCTTTCACTCTAAAACGGCTGAACGGATTTGGATGAAATTTGGCACATGGTACTTTTTGTCCCGATTTTCCCACGGGACTTATGCGGGTGAAACCGCGGGGTCAGCTAGTTGTTAATACAATGGCGAAATAGCCCAAACATGATTAAATACAAATTCTTTGTCTCTTGGTGACAGGGCCAGTAAAATAATGACGCATTTAAAGTAAAAAAATAGTATTAGATGCAAAAGGCCACTCCCGGCCCCACCCTGAATCCCTGATATGAGATGCCTCACACAAGTATCAACCCACAACTTTAAAAACGAAACTAAGGCCGTTTGTCCACCGCCACGTCAACGGAACATCAACGAGATCGAGATGACGGCGCCGAAGTAGCGATACATACATTTACTATGACCGCGTGTCCACCGCACGCCGTCACCGGGCGGGACGTCACGCTCGGTTCGAATAATCTCGTTTGTCGTTGGCGGCCCGTTGACGGGGGCGGGTGGAAAAACGGTGTAGGAGTTTATCCGAATAATTTGTTGTTGTCTTCATTATGTAAATAATCATAATAGGTTTTTTTATATTGTTTTTGTATGACGTAGCCAATGTGGCATGTGGGCCACAATCAGGCTATATCAGGTATAAAATGTGACGTTAAAGTCTAAAAGTATCACTTTATTTCGATTGTTTCCAGATGAAGCAGTGTTGCCCCTGACCCTGTACGGAGGTCAGTTGCTCCTCAACTGGGCATGGACACCCATCTTCTTCGGTTTGAAGGACTTTAAACTGGTTAGTATACTAAAATCTATCATTCAAGATCAAAATAAAATTAAAATTACGGCAAAGAGAGGAAGAAAAAGTCATTAAATTAAATTATTTACCACGTGTCAGCTTGTATACGCCAATTACCAACAAAAAAAAAAAAATCATTGACAACTAAACTCAAAAAAACAAAAATTTGGTCTTTACTATCGTGGATAATTTAATCATAGACAGACAGACTTTCCCACTGATATAAAGTTTCCTCAAAATGTGATACTCAAATATTAATACAGGGTCAAGAATTTGCAAGCGTTACTTCACAGGCGGGACGGATATCTATAAAATAATTATCATAATAAATAAAAAGAGGAATATTTTTATAAATTAAAATTTTGTTCAAATGCCTGCTACACGGAGTTATAATTAATTTACAAACGGTTATCAACCTGTGTTTATAAACTGTTTATAAAAGGCATCTCTTACGAAGATTTTTTCTTTTGAAATATTCGTCGCATCCGGTCATTTGTTTGACTATTCGGAATGCCAGCGCCATCTGGCGGCGCTGGACAGAGTCTAGCCTGAGTTCGTGGGGAGTACAAGAGAGCGTGCAGCGAGGTGGAGCGGCTCTCTTGGACATTGGATATCATACGAACAACATGTGCTCAGAAACTGTCCTGCGTTCTGTATCTGATTGTATCGTGTACCTATAGTGTGTGATTTGTTAGTGTGATTAATTTGTTCGTGAAATTATAATCTGATTTGAACTGCAAACCGTTTTTCTATTGCACAATAACCAACACTATACCCACAGTATTCGCCCACAGTAGTTAAAATATGGCTGATAATAACGAGACACACATACCTTCTCCGTTATATATAAGGTGCTATAAAAATATCTGCCACGGCTTTAATGGGAGGTAGTATTGTGTTTATAGATTACAATAGTGAAGAATTTTCGTACCCCGGAACAGTTAAAATAATTTGAGAAAATAAAGTAGTTAAATTAACATTGGCTCTACTCTGCATAACGTGGTTCACAAATTACGCGCCATGTGTCGCTTCGTCAATGAAAACATCTGCTATCTCTTTCCATTGTTCTGTGAATGAAAAGAAATCAGCTGACTAGTTCGTCACTACCTAATCTACTAGGTACGCAATAATACGCAGGCATACTAGTGTTTTAAACGTGCAATTACTTACCAGCTACCGCATTCTTCCAAAAAACTGACGTAAATAAGATGATAAACTTCCCATCACACTTAGAACAGGCTTTGGACTGTCAAGTTAGTGTAAGAATCGCAATCTTTTTCTTATTCTTATTCTTATTATTCTCACAAAAAAAAGTCTAGAGGCGTTAAATCCGGGGAGCGCGGAGGCCACGGCACTGGCCCTCCTCGGCCTATCCACCTTTCACCGCCGTACCACACACCGTTTAAAAATTCCCGTACGCTGATAGCGAAATGAGGTGGTGCTCCATCATGTTGAAAGTACAGCCCTCTTATCTCTTCAAGAGGAATACGTTCCAACATTCTTCTCACACGGGTTCGTAGTAAGCGCAGATACGTGTCTCCGTTCAGTCTGTCCAAGAACACTGGTCCTAGTATTCTGTTGCCGAGTATCCCGGCCCACACATTAACACTAAACCGAGTCTGAAAGTGGTCAGGCCGCACAACACGAGGATTCGCCTCAGTCCAATAATGCGCATTGTGTATGTTGAACATACCAACCCGTGTGAATGTGGACTCGTCAGTCCACAGAATGTTGCGGCGTTCTTCTCGAATCCAATTACAAAACGCGAGGCGAGCCGCGTAGTCATGTGGATGCAATTCCTGTACTCTTGTGAAGTGGTAAGGATGGAGCCCTTCCCGATTTAAAAGTCGCCCCACGTAGTTGTCGCTCACGTCGAAGACACGAGCAGCATCCCTGGTGCTCGCAAGAGGATGACGCCGGAAGAAGTCCAGCACTTCCTCTTCGAGTTCAGCAGAATATGGAGGCCTGCCTGCGTCAACCGGAGGCGGGTCAAAGCGGCCGTGTTGTCTGTATCTGTACACGGCATCCAGAATGGTATGATGACTCACTCGCACACCAAACCTCTGCTGGTATAAGTTTACTGCATGCGCAGTTACGGAGTTACACTCGCGGTAGCACAATACCATTTCAAGATAATCTTGATTGGAATACCGTCGTCTGGGTGGCATTTTTAATGAAAGTGCGCGCGGGTTATTCCCGTCGCTGACCTCTAAAACTAACTTCCGAGCGGGCGGGGGGCGACTGGCGAGCGGGCGGTCGGCTGCGCGTGCGACGAACGGGGTAGTGCGGGTGAGGGTGGGGGCGCATGGGGCTGCGCTTTGACGACCGATGGCCGGCCCGCACTGCGGCATTGTTTGATAAGAATGGCAACAAGTGTGAGCGAGTGTGTGTGTGAGTGAGTGCATGAACTGCGCCGGTGTGGCAACAGCTTATTGTCTACGGGATGGCGTTATACTAATAAATCAATTCAAATTTATACGTACATTTTTTTGTATGAAAAAAAATATGACAAATAACCAATAATTTATCTTTACTATTGTAATCTATAAACACAATACTGTCTCCCATTGCAGCCGTGGCAGATATTTTTATAGCACCTTATATAACTGTCAATGGCGAGACATGCAGATGAGAGATGTACTAATTTAAAGCAAATACAATTATTTTATTCTATCTCTACAAATCATTCCCATTTCTATTCATCAGGCCTTCATCGAGATCTCAGTGCTGTCAGGCGCAGCCTTGGCCACCACTCTGTCGTTCTTCCCCATCAGCCACAAGGCTGGGTTCCTCATGCTGCCATACCTCGCGTGGCTGGGCTATGCCAGCTCCTTGTCTTACTACATCTGGAGGAACAACCCGAAAACCGACGGACCCACTGTCCGGGAGGTTAAGGATGAGAAGAGCCAGTGAAGGTTTGTATTTTTACAAGATTTTTTTATTATCGTCGTTCGTATGTATTTCCAGGTACGTATTAGGAATCGGTTTTTTTTTGCAGTTTTGGTAGACTTAAAAGCCGAAAAGTCCCGATTCGAAGCGATTGTAATGTAAAATGGCGATCATTAAATTAACTGAAGATCATAAATTCAAATCCCTAAATAGAACCCTCCCCCTCCTCCTCTCCTCCTCTCTCCCTGAATAGAATCGCATTATAATATTTAAATAAATATATTATTATTATTTTATTATTCCACTTTATTGGGAATGTTGGTATTTAGTTATTGGCCTCTCTCTCGCAATTATCTTTCATTCCTCGCTCATTAAGGATAATTTTGGATAACGTACTTTTTTACATTAAATATTTCTGCCGTATGAAGCTATGCCGTATTGAGCAGTGGTGGCCCAGTGGTAACGGGCGCGATTTACGATTTGTAGGTCGTAAGTTCGAACCCAGACAGGTTCTTCACTTTGTGTAAATCATTTTAAAGCACTCGGAGACCTAGACCCGCAGTTAAGTCACACTTATCTGTGACTTAAGCAGTCCATTTTTACACAGAAAAGCATGACTTAAGTGCGCGTTTAGGTCACACGATCTATAAAATAGTATACAATACCTGTGACTTAGTAGTATTTTAACACCCTCGCTTTTTAAAAAAAAAGTTTTTATAAATCTACCTCCATAACCCACATTATTATTGTTAAGTATTAATTTTTTTTTTCGCAACTATGCTCAAGCAATCCTTTTCTTTTTCAGATAATAATCAACAACAGAAAACGCTTAATAACTTAACTATTTTCTTAAGTCATCGAACAACAATGTGTTCTTAGTTTTAGAAGCATATTTCACACAATAAGTGCAATTTCTATGAACTTATATTTTAAGTAATGACTAGGGTGATAGCTTGTCGCTATTGGTAAGGTCTTGGGTTGCAGTTGAGATAGTGAATTTGATTATATCACCTGGAATATGTGGTCTGTTGGGGTTTAATGCGGCATTTCCTGACTTAATACGGACTGTAGGGGCTTATTTTGGCCTTTACGGGTTAATTTTGGCCTTTAGGGGCTTATTTTGGCCTTTAGGGGCTTATTATGGCCTTTAGGGGCGTAATTTGGCCTTTCGGGGCTTAATGTGCCCTTTCGGGGATTAATATGCCCTTTCGGGGCGTAGTGCGACCTTACGTGACTTGGGTACTACGGCCTTGTCAATTTTGGTGCGGCTCGTTATAGTCATATATTATTATTTGACGCGCAAAACATATTTACTAGCGCAAAAATAAGCTATCAGTTGGGATTCCGCATATATTCTTTTAGAGGTTCCTAATAAAAATTATATCGGAAAAACCCTTATGTAAAGGTCGATTTATTCATAATTCACTGTCTCATCCATGTACTAAACTGTTGTATAACATCCTATAAATACGCACAACTTTGTGAATTTAATTGTTGACTACATAATTACAGTATTTGTATCGCATTTATCTATCAAAATAAAATATTGTATTAATTAAAAATGGCGATTTTATATCTGTCAATCTTTTTTAATAGATTTTCAACTTATCGCTAAAGCATTTGTTTCAAGGTTGACTGGGAAAATTTGACAGTTTCGGGTAGCTTTATGTGCTGGCGTCTGTACTCTGTTGTAAAAACAATAATAAAAACAATGTTGTAAAGTAGTATCGTGCAATTATTAGCAGTAGGTACATTTTACTAACGCATTTATTGTAGAACTTTTATAGGATTAGATATTTTTTGTGGGTATTATTTGCATATATTGGATCAGTTTTAGAAGTATGTACCTTCATTGGTCTAGCGGTAGCAAATACAGTTTCGGTCAAAGATTTAAATCGTTAGATTTGCCTTCACCGTCCATATTGAAAAAAGTGAGTGCACACAATAATAATGAGAGCAGTGGTAGCCCAGTGGTAACGGCCGCGACTTAAGGGTTGTAGGTCGTCGGTTCGATCCCAGTCAGGCGCTTTAATTACTACTCTCGAAACGGTAAACGAAAACATCGTGAGGAAACCGGCATGTCCGCACTGGGCCCGCGTAGTGGGTTACGGCCCACTACCTCCCACCGAGAGGAGGCCTGTGTCCCAACAGTGGGAACATTATTGGCTGATTATGCTAAACCATAATAATGGCGTTACTATAGCAATCGAGTCTTAGTTTTTGTGTGTCAGAACGAATCAAAAACGTGATCTTCTTTTGACTCGGCAGGGCGAATCTACGATTGAAATCTTTGGCTTCGGTTTAAAATCCAAAATAATTCATAGATTTTTTTCTTTAGAAAAATCAAATAGTTATTTCTTTCGTTATTCTGTGTTCAATTATGAACGAGAGATACCGCAATAATCACGACAATAAAGTTACGAATACCCGCAAAAATTGTTGTATTCTTATTCATGTACCCTCAAATAACAAAGTTGTTTTTATTTATCCTTATTTAGGTATAAGTGGAAAGTGTCCTTGGAAGCACAAATTACATTATGTTTAAGCATTCCTGGATTGCATTTACTGTCATATATTTTTGAAACCAAATCGTTTTGTAGTAGATTATTCGAAAGTGCATTATTTGTGTAAATTGTAGAATTATCGAATATTTATTGGAGTTATTGTCTATCAATAAATCACTGAAATATTATGGTCTTGTGTTCATTTTATCTCTATAGTTATATGTATAAAGGCACCTCTGCCGCCTTGGCTAGGTAAATATGCACGCCAGCGAGTAATCGCTCGTCACCTTCGCACACTCGCTACTCGTTGCTAGCTCTACTCACTTCTCGTTAATCGCCAGCAGTGGGACTGCTGCCTTAGACCTTCACATTGTTTAAGTAAGGGGCTGTCTCCACGAGCGAGAGAATCGCAGCGATAGTCTCGCCGTGCCATCTATTTTTCGCAGCGTGTGGAGACACGTTCTAAGAGAGTGTATAGAAATGCGTGGCACGACGATAATATGGCCTCGCCGCGATTCTCTCGCTCGTGGAGACAGCCCCTAAGCACACACTAATGAAACTTCGTGCGTGATTACAACGTAGTCTAGTTTTACCCCTGGGCGAAATCATGAAACGATAGCTTTATAAATGAAATTCCAGCTAAATGATTGCTAGATAGAAAATTCCTATCCATCTACGTAAGAGGCTGTTCTTTGGTCTTTAGGTTCTCAAGCGTGTCTCGTCGTCACATAGACATTCTTTTGTTCCGTAATTCCAACACGTAAGGTGTACGAATTACAGAACAGGGTGCACTCAGGTCTGCAGCGGATGAGGGCTGGTGGTAGCGCGGAAGAAGTGAAAATACACCTCATGTTGGGTTAAATACCTATTAAGTGCTTATACACACGAGTGAAATTCGTGTATTTGAGCACGTGCGACACGTTAAACGGCTGCCGTTGCCTCTGCCGCTGACGCGTGACTAAGATCTGAAACACCAAGAAGTTTTTGAAGTGAAAACTACTTTAGGCATGTTGGGCATTTTTTGAGATGGGGAAAAACCATTGAATTCGCGCCACTGTTACCGTAACCGACACCGCTTCGGATGTGTTCGGCTGTCCTCGGGATACCTATACTTGGTTTTAATGTATGTCCGATATGTCAGTGAGTGATGGCAAAATAGGTATTCTGTTTGTGTTTTGTTTTCACTTCTGTCGGCATTCCCGGAGTGCCACTGTTATTTTTTTCAATACAATGTGATTTGGATACCTATTATTGGAAATATTTCGGCCTCGTTCCGGTCGCACGCCATCAGAACGTGGTAACTGTCTTCCATGATATAACACTCTGGACAATTCGGTGAAGCAGCATTAAGAAGTTACAGGAACCCAACCTTATCGCCTTTTAAAACATTTCCAAAAAGACGGATTACCGCCTTATCCCTTCTTACCGAACGTTTTTCATGCAAAAACCCTTGAAACTATTATCGGACATTTAAAACTAATGGCACTATAAATACCGTCTTATTTTTTCGAATTGTAACTCTTAAGTTGTTGAGATAAAGTCTGTTTTTGCACAAAAAGTCATCACAGAAGGATTAGCTGCTTAGATCTGATGTCCCTCGATTCGTAACTTTGATTTATTTGGTCCGTACTATTGGTGCGATGTGTTAGTTTCGCTAAGTGGGATCATGGGGATCGGGGAACACGATAAGTGGCGATCTTATCGCTGTTCAAACTATGGGAAGTGGAGATAAAGTTGGCTAGTAGAGCGACATTTGTGAAAGGGCTCTTCCGGGGTTCTACTGTCGTACTCACTTTTGTCGCAGCAACGCTGTTGGCGGTATAAAATAATGTTGCGGTTAAATAATTATTATTAAAAAAAAATAGCCATCTCAATATGACTCCTTCGTTAGTTCAGTGGTCCGGAGTTCGATTCCCGGGTCGGGCAAAATGTTATTGGGTTTTCCTATTTGGAATTTCTCAGTAGGAGCCCGCAGTCTGGATTTGTGCCCGGTTGATAGCAATAGGCTCGCCCCCTATTACATGGGGCCCGGTCAAGCTCCGCGCGTAACCTATATAGTACGATACAATAGAAAATCCATTGTGTCTCATTAGCGGAGCTCAATGAGTTAAACATAACTTTGGAAATGAGTGTAACTATATATAGACTAGAGTATCTGTGAGTATTATATTATCTGTGCTATCGGTATACCTCTGCCTAACCCTGGGTGGAGAACAGGCGTGATGTTGTGTTATGTAAAAAAATATGGTTAGGTATAGGAATTCCTTAGATGGAACATCTTAGTGGCATACACACGAGCGACACGCGTTGACGACAGAGGCTACTGCAACCGTCAACGCGTTTCGTCGACGCTATCTATAGGTACAAAGTGTTAAAAAATAAACCCTAAAAACTTGAAGAGATGCTTTAGACCATCGAACTGAACAACTTTCACTATGGCACCAATTCTGAAATCACGAAAAAAAATCAGCTGTTTAATACAAAAATTCAATACCTAGGTACTCGACGAAAATGTATGAAACAGCTATTTTTTTTTTCGTGATTTTAGAGTTGGTCCTATAGTGAAAGTTGTTCAGTTCGATGGTCTAAAGCACCTCTTAAAGTTTTAAGGGTTAATTTTTTAACACTTTGTTTATCAAGTTAAGTAAGTTATAAACCATGAATTTTAATGTGGAAAGAGTGGTAACAGTCAAAACCCTAAAAAAAGGAGTATTTCGATGTAGTTTCACACAATTATCAATCGAGATCCTCTGATAAAGTAGTAGGGGTAAAGATAAGAGGAATGACTTGTTGAGGGAAGGATTATGGCCATTTCTCCGTTTGACAGGGGCCAAGTTTTTAGTGCCCTCGTTTGCTATTAGTATTCAGATTTAACCTTGGCTGTTTGATTTTAATCGTGATGGAATTGCAAAGTATGGCCCTTACTTACATATGAAATTGGAGTTTTGTCGAACTGGCCACTTTGATCTCAAATATCTGGCGTTTGATTAGGAATTCCAAATTCAATTTTATTTTAAAGGATTAATTTTTTTCGCGCCATTTCATTTTTCTCTGACATAATTTTATTGTTCTGTTCACAATATAGAAAACTTAAAATATCGCTTAGGGATCATGAAAACTTGATGAATTTTCTCGGTTACCTAGTAGGTACCTACGTTTTTTGGTCATCTGCCTAGCCTTTTCCCAACTATGTTGGTGTTGGCTTCCAGTCTAACTGGATGCAGCTGAGTACCAGTATTTTACATGGAACGACTGCCTATCTGACCTCCACAACCCAGTTACTGGGTAATACGGTTACCCCGTGGTAAGACTTGTTGTCAGACTTTAGGTTTCTGTCTACCCGTAACGACTGTCAAAGATGTATGAATGACAGCCGGGACCAGCCGCGTAACATGCTTTCCGAAGCACGGAGGAGTCTCGGTATGTAATGAATGGTCACCCATCCACGAATTTACCTTAGCAAGCGTAGCTTAACCTTCGATCGACCGGAGCGGCTGTTATTACTTAGCCATGAGCTCCCTAGTATGTTTCTCGGTTCTAATTCTTAATTCCGGTCTGCGTAACCGTTTGTTATGTAAACCGAGATGACAATGACAATGTGTCATGTCAACTATGTACGGTGTAAGTATGAAGATGAACGTCGTGTGTGGAACATTACAGCGCAGCCTACATGCTGGACATAGTTCGGTACGCGCTTGTAGCACACTGCAAGATATGCAGCGATGTCTCTGCAATACTCAGCTCAGAAACTTTGAGTTATTTGTGTCTCAGTTAGGGTTACCATTTAGAAATTTGAAAAGTCCTGACAAAAAGCCGGACATTTCAATAACAAGTCCGGACATTTTAGTCACAAAATCCAAACATTTAGGTACCCACTTAGTTAGTGGTATAAAGTGCGCTGAAAAATATAAAAATTAATTTAATACCAAACACTTAGTCCCAAACAAGTCTTTTGACTTGTTACCTACTAAGTACCTACTTATAAGTTTTATTACTCGTATCCCATCTACGCCAAAAAATCCAGACAAATAAAGGAGCCGGGCAAAGTCCGGACAAAAGTCTAGAAGTCCGGACAAATCCGGACGGATGGTAACCCTAGTCTCAGTTGACTGAATAGATTGTGTAGTATTTTCAAAAGAGTCGTCCAAAAGCTGTTTACAAATCCAAAACCCGAATATTTTGTCAGTTTTATGGCTGATTTTTCAATCGTCAGACAACTGTCAACTTAAAAATAAAAATGGCGGCGTGGCAGCTTTTGTATAGAAAATATGTCAAACCGCCATTTTCATCCTAAAGTTAAAAGTCTGATGATTGAAAAATCGGTCCTAAATCAAATATACGATAGCCATTTTTTCTACAAGTATTTTCTGTCGGCGCCTCGGTGGCAAGGCAAATTAGTAATGGGAAATGTGTCATTTTCGAGTCGACAACCCGTCGAATTAATTGTGAATAGCTATGCAGAATGGCAAAAACATCGTCATAGAAAAGTTTCCGAACCGTTTGCAAGAGTGTTGCTTATAGGTAGCTCCCTCATAATTAACATAGATAAGGTTACCACTCAAAAGTAAATTCGTTTCCCTCTTGTACAGACGCCAGCACATCAAGCTACCTGAAACTATCAAATTTTCCCAATCAACTTTGGACCTTATACTTTAGCGAAAGTTGAAAATCTATTAAAGACATTTGACAGATTGTAGTAGCTTGGTGTGCTGGCGTCTGTACATAACATAATCAACTTATAAAGTTCCCACTGCTGGGACACAGGCTTCCTCTCTGTGAGAAGGAGCGGGCTGTAATCCACCACGCTAGCCCAGGTTGGCAGATGTCACATGTTTCGAATTTTTGGTTCTAGGATAATATGCCGGTTTCCTCACGATGTTTTCCTTCACCGTTTTGAGAGCAGTGGTGATGAAATAATTTACAAAATAAAACGGTTGTCTGGGTTCGAACCTACGACCTACAACTCGTAAGTCCTGCAATTATCACTGCTCTAAATCGGCTTGTACGTGGCCTACATTTTACCTATATCCAAATCATCCCTTTCTCGGAGGCGTCTTACGATGCGTGCAAGAATGGCCATGATACTGGAAGAATGAGCATCCAGTACACACCTAATTAAGTCATTAACATGATTACCTCAGTAAACTGCGTACTCAAATCTGGTTTTGTCAAGCGAAATGATTCGTAGCACCGTGGATCATTAAAGGGCGATTCGGTACGGGAGCGTTTTGAATAGCTATGCTGATGTCATTTTTAGTCTCAACATGTTATAATTATCTTCTTTTTCTTCTTCATGTCGCTAGCACGACAGTAATTCAAATTATGTTGACCCAAAACTTCGCCACTTCCACAGTGCTATCGGCGGCAGCGCAGAGGTCATTTTGGCTACATGAGAGGTCATTTTCCCACCATCGCCCTTTTACCACCGGACAACCAGACGTACTTGGTTGATATCCCGATGAGTCGTATTCAGCGCTTCTCCTCCACTTTTATTATGCGCACAGCCAAAGTGTGGAACTCTCTGCATCTGTGTTCCCTCCCACTCACACACTCCAGAGTGAAGAATCTTCTGGGCACGCTCGTTCCATCATAAACTTCATCTATCGTTTTCCATCAGGCGTGATCGGGGTCAAGAGCGCGCCCATTCAGCAATAAAAAAAAAATATATTTTGGGGCACAGAGAGCGGGATAGAAGGTGGAGCATAGTTTGTAACTCAGCTACACATCCTGGTCCCCGGTACACCCGGGTCCCCGGTACACCCGGGTCGTCCGGGTTGCCTGCTAGAGACGTGTCGATTTTAAGAAGCTGTGCCTGGTTTTTACCCGACTGCGCCAGAAGGAGGGTTATGTTTTTCGAGAGTATGTATGTATGTAATACTATAAGCGAAAAGTAGGTACTCAAAGGAGTCACTTCTCAGAATTCGATCCTTATTAGCAACACTATCGGATGGTGTAATAATAGGAGTAGTTTTTTTCAAAATCAACGGATTCGATTCCTGGCTAGAAACACTGATTTTTCAAAAATCCAATGATGCAGTTTTAGTTTTCATCAAAATCGAGCCCGTGACTCCTTTGAGTACTTTTCGCTATTCCTCATTGTTTCGGAGTTGGCCATCCATGCCCACTTGGAAAATTCACCCTGTATATATATATATTACATTTGCTGGATTACGCACAGCTTGAGAAAATATATAGCTATAGCTAATCTTGCCGTATACACTAGCTGAAACGAGCAAGATATTTGCGCGGTGTATGTTTCGGCATGCAGTGTCACGACATACGAGCGCTAAACTGAGCTCAGACCGCTCCGAATGCTCCGAGCGCTTACATACTTCCCAAGTTTAGGTTGGTCGCACTATATTGACACCTGTGATGTGTCAATGATGTGTGAATAAACGTGATTGCTTAAGTTCATATATGCACTTAAGTATGTAAAGTTAATTAATAGTTTATTATTATTTTTCAGATGTTTTGAAAATAGCTTAAATATCCTACCTAAGGCGGATCACACACTACAACGCGCCACGCGACGGCGGGCGCAGATAATGCAGCCCCGCGCGTGATTTATAGGGTTCCGTACCTACCTCAAAAGGAAAAACGGAATCCTTATTAAGATCAGTTCGTTGTCCGTCTGTCTGAAATTAATATCAAATACTCAGGGCTGCAATCCCTTGAAGCAGTGAAAAAAAACTTCTAAGTCAAAGCAATCAAAAGATACAGGCGTTTATGTTTCGTTTATGCCGCATATTTTGACACTCGCAAGGGAATAAAACCTAGAGGGTACTTCCCGTTGACCTAGAATCATGAAATTTGGCAAGAAGCAATGTCATACAGTAAGTAATTAGCACAATTAAATAAAGGAAAAATCCGAAAACCGCAAAATTTGTAGTTACATACCTACAAATTTGTATGGAACCCTCGATGCGCGAGCCCACCTCGCATGTGACGGGTATTTTTACATATAAATTTAAAAAAAAATCGCGGGGAATTTGACTCCGTTTCCCGCGCCCCGTCGCGTGGCGCGCTGTAGTGTGTGATCCGCCATAAGAAAGTTAGACATGGTTTTAAAATTCTTCGCTTTGCTTGTCAATAAAAGCACTTGGTTTTGCTTAGCAGGTCCTTTGAAAAGTTAATGAAACTCATAATATGTAGGCTACCTACCTACTACTTACCTACTGTAGCTAAAGTTGAAATGGTTTCTAACTTTGTAAGATCTTCAAACAGAACTTTGATATTTAAGTTTATTATTTGACATTATTGTCAAATCATCACCATCATTTCAGCCGAAAGTCGTCCACTGCTAGACATAGGCCTCTCCCAAGCACCTCTACTTCGACGTGCTTGTCATTCTTGGGGGGTTTGCCATAATCGCCACGCTTGGCAGGCGGGTTGGCGATCGCAGTATGGTGGTGAAATGCATATAGAGAACGCTGCTGCCTATTCTCAGGTACGAACCTTAGTCGCCTTTTACGACATCCACTATAAATATTGTCAAATAATAAACTCATAAAACATCCAGAAGGTAAAGAGGAAGGTAAAAGGAGAAGAGCCGGCAAGAAACTCCACGGTTACTCTTTTAAAATATTATCTTTTAAATAATTGGCTTTTACAATGTTTTCAAATTAGGTAGGTACTGTGGCTTCACTTACAGTGTACAGGTATGGGAGGACAGTATAGGCTTGTCAACAAGTAAGTACTAATAAAATAGAAAATGGTCGACAAATCTACAGTCTACAAAACTAATTCGCAGCAGGTACTGTACAATCTGTTTGTCGCCAGTTTGTGCAATCAAAATGTTAATTCTAGCACATTATGAACCCACTCAAATGTGTCCGTGTAACTGAAGAATCTAGTTAATTATTCAAGTCATGTACTACCTACCTAATGCTCGAAAAGTACCTGTCCCACTGCTATTGAGAAAGTGAATATCTCGTGCGCCACAACAAGGCACAGACGCCAGCACATCAAGGTACTACAATCTGTCTTTCTTTATTAAACTTTATCGCTAAAGCCATTGCTTTAGCGATAAAGTTTAATACAGAAAGACTCCAAGCATAGCCCTCTCCATTGCCATTGCATTCAATGGCAATGGAGAGGGCTATGCTTGGAGTTTCTCTGCGTGATCGAATCAGAAATGAAGAGATTCGCAGGAGAACCAAGGTAACCGACATAGCCCGAAGAATTGCCAAACTTAAGTGGCAGTGGGCAGGGCACATTGCTCGCAGAACAGATGGCCGATGGGGCCGAGAGGTTCTGGAGTGGCGACCGCGTACCGGAAGACAGCGTTAGAAGGCCTCCCACAAGGTGGACCGACGACCTTGTGAAGGCCGCAGGAACTCGTTGGATACGAGAAGCACAAAACGGGTCGAAGTGGAGGTGCGGTGCCTATGTCCAGCAGTGGACGTCTTTCGGCTGAAATGATGAATTATGATGATCGCTAAAGCATACCTAAGGTTGAAGGTTGATTGGGAAAAGGACATGGCTAAAAGTTCATAGACAAAAAACCCAGAATCGCCAGCAACGAAATGTATAAAAATGGGTTCACTATAGTAAACCCAGTACGGTTTCAAAAAATCAGCCTCCTAAACCATATAGTATAAAAGTTATTATACTTTGTGTGTTTATGTTACTCATACTTACATTGATTACTCGACTTTTATTTTATCACAATCTCTTTAGTATAATTATGATAATATATTAAAATAATGTAAAAAATATACCCTTCATCTTTTAATACGTTTTATTATTTATTAATCTTTATACAGGGTGATTTTTTTTTACATTGTTATAAAAGAGCTCTTTGTTTTAGTTTGACGTATGTCATTACTTCCCAGAATTCGATCCTTATTAGCGACACTATCGAATGGTGTAATATACAGTGTTTTATTTTTCAAAATCAACAGGTTCGATTCCTGGCTAGAAATATTGATTTTTCAAAAATCCAAAGATGCAGTTTTAGTTTTCATCAAAATCGAGCCCGCGACTCCTTTGAGTACTTTTCGCTAGTCGTCATAGTTTCGGATTTAACCATCCACGCCCACTTGAAAAATTCATCCTGTATATCTAGTATACCACGTCGTTTTTGCAGTGTATTATTATATATTTTTGTTGTACATATTATGCCTATAAAAATGGTATATATGAAGTTTCTGGCGATTCTGGGTTTTTTTTTAGCCATCTCTTTTGTCAGTTTCGGGTAGCTTGATGTGCTGTCGTCTGCACATAGTAGATATAGATACCTAGATACTATCCGTCGTCAATCGACAAAAGTACTAAACTCGCATGTCTATCGATTAGTGACCGGTTAGTATTATACAAAATTAGCAGCTATAAGCGAATATGTAATCGACTTACTAAATTCATAATTGACCAGTTTAAAGTAATAACTAAATGTTCGATCTCTGTATTTTGTGGTTCGATTGTGCCGATCATTCATACCCACAGAGTAGGGTAAATTAATATTCCCACCTCTAACGACTCTCACTCTCTCTCTCTCTCTCTCTGTCGACTGTCAAGTGCATGACACTTGACAGTCTTAGAGGTGGGAAAAATCCTTCGGATTTCTGATCCGCTCAGCTTTTGTAACGTATGTTTGTTGAATCGAGAAATGTGATCGAGCCGCTCATGCTAACTGACCTTAGCAACCTAATTACTGGACTTTTGCGATAATACCCATACTATTAGGTACCTACAAAGATTTACCAAAACTACAACAGCTTAGTTACACCTGTAAACAGATCCCGTTTATAATCTGTTCCATTTGTGTACCTTTGGGAGTATTTAGCTACACAATACACAAAACGGTTGCAATTTTGCACATTTAGACAATATTGTGTGTGCAAATGGCTGATGATATGTTTGTGCAGTGCAGACTACAGCCAATTTCATATGGTTTACTTATTTGCTTGCACGGTTTTATTGCTCAGCATGAGCCTTCTAAACAGTTCACAAGATACTTCACCCTTACTAATAAACATTGTATAGCGTCTGTATACAGGTTGAATTTGAAAACATGCGACAAATCGAAATGGGAGGTAGTACTCATCATTATGAACAACTTTTACTATGGGACCAAACCTATCGCGAAAAAAAAATCAGTTGTTCCCTACATTTATGTTCGCATAACTCGTCAAAATGTAGGGAACAGCTGATTTTTTTTCGCGATATCAGGTTTGGTCCCATAGTAAAAGCTGTTCATAATGATGAGTACTACCTCCCATTTCGATTTGTCGCATGTTTTCGATTTCACCCTGTAGATATGTACACAACGCTTTGACTTCTTTCCAAAGTCAAATTACTGACGACTAAAAGAGAGAAATCGGTGTGTAACTATTCATCTGATATAATACGTTTATTAGTAAGGGGGTTAATATTTGACTGTTTATTAACACACTAGGGTGGCAGGGAAATCTACGCAAAAACTGTAACAATGAAATTAGCACATGATCCCAGGAGAAGCTTTTAGTTGGTTGGTTAAAAAAAATCTGCTGTTTTATAGAACAGTGCAATACCTACGCAGTCAAAATGTACGGTAGGTACAGCAAAATTTCAACGCTGTGTAAAAATATCCGGATACGCCTAATAGAATAATAGAAAACTCAGCCCATTTGAGGCGAGATTCTAAAATTTTCGATTATATTCTCCAATCTCTCGATTCTAAACCTTTTTTGCACTAGTTAACAAAGTACAGAACTCCTATTTTCTAAAATCTAATCGGCTTAAGTCGACAAAATGACTCCTTGTGTACAAACAATAACCTAACATAATTTACACAAAGTAAAGTGCCTGTCTGGGTTCGAACATACGACCTACAACTCGTAAGTCGCGGCGGTTACCACTTGGCCACCACTGCTCTCCAGACAGACGCTTTACTTTGTGTAAATTATTTCATCACCATTGCTCTCAAAACGGTGAAGGAAAACATCATGAGGAAACCTGTCCTAGAACCAAAACTTCGAAGACATGTGACATCTGCCAACTCGCACTTAGCCCGCGTGGTGGATAACGGCCCACTTCCTCTCACCAAGAGGAGGCCTGTGTCCCAGCAGTGGGAACATTATAGGCTGATTTATGCTCTCTCTATGCTATAGATATCCACTACATCATAGGTGAAGTTCAAAAATAATCGAGCCTGCTTCGTTGAGTTGAAGATGCACCTCCCTGAAAACAAACTTACCGGCGCCCATGCTTTATATACGAGTACTACTTATATTACCATGAATACAGAACAAGTTGTCTCTTGCTTATGAGAGCACAACCAGAAAATTTAAACAAAGCCAAGCCCTGGCTGGATGCCAGGAAACCCAACCAGCAATACTTTATCTTAATTTCATATTTAAAACAAAGTTCGCGAACAGTTTTTTGTGACACATTTTCTACAAAGTTACACTAAAATCATGTCACCAGCTGCATCAGCGGCAGCCATCTTGGTTCAACTAGTAATCCAAAACTTCAAATTCAGTCCAGTTTGCCATTTCAATTCCTCAGGAAAATATAGACTTTACCCTGTAGTCCATAAAGAATATTAAGTCTGAAATGAGATATAAATAATAGAGTGTGTCTAATTACTAGGTATTCTAGTAGCTGCATCTGTATATGAATATGGTTAACTTTATACCAAACTAGGTTAAAAATCACTGATTTACAAATACAACAGAACTATAAACAAATTAAAAGAAGTATGAAACATTTATAATCTGTAGCCTATTGAACCCACCAAAATTTAAAAAGGAACGGTGGCAGCAGTAAATGGAAGTGGAATCAAATGGGACCACAGACAACATTTGTTTTTCTTTAGGATGAAATTTGGCTTTCATCTTTAAACATTGTGAGAAGCGTGTAGGCACCAAGGTACGACTAAATGGCGGAGCGTGTAGATGAATCTGAGTTTACAGCAGTTTTATAACGTAGTTAAAAATGTTAGGACTCAGAGTAACTGAGATTACAAAGTACATAGTATCTATGTATTTCGAGCTTTACTTTCTGTGTCAAAATAATTAACATATTGAAGAAGCTACATTCAAAGTTTTAAACATTCATGACGAGTTAGGTACCTATGTTTAATACAATTTGGAAGTTTTAAGATCAATCCACATTTATGAAGTCCCATATTATAGGGGGCGTGCATCAATCAGGCACAAATCCACACTCTGAATCTGATTTTCTTTAGATTTTCTCCGTAAAACCGGCCAGCAGTAACAATATAACCGAATACCCACTGATTTGAATGTCTATAGAGTGAATCGGTACACAAAGTCCAAACAATGGTGTTGTTAGGACAAACTTTTTAACTAGGAACGTGGGGTGGCGCTCATTTGAATAATCCAGCGCTTCGGTGATCCGTTAGACTCTATTAACGTCACTCATTTAGAATGTAACTGTTGGGGGACAGCGCAAGGTTGAGTTACGACGTTTTGGTTTGAGATATCCATACTAATATTATAAATGCGAAACTGTGTGTGTCTGTCTGTTACCTCTTCACGCTTAAACCGCTGAACCGACATAGATGGGTATAGAAATAGTTGATAGTTGAGTCTCGGCAAAATCACATAGGTAGGATAGTTTTTATTGAAACCGCGGGGTGCTGCTAGTAAAGAATATTTTTTTAATAATACTTCATAAAATGTGTGTTTTACACCTCTGCCTAACCCACACTTCACCAGTCAAAGTTTAAATCGTATGTAACAGGGGGCGAGCCTATTGCCATCAACTAAGCACTAATCCAGACTCCAAGGCGCTACTGAGAAGTTCCAAATGGAAAACCCAATAAAGGATGATTTCCACCAAACGGCTCGCATCGCATCGGATTGGAAAGGATACGAACGCTCGCGCGCGAAAAATCACTCGCCTTATGTCACATTCAATCAATCAACTCAGCCTATCGCAATCCAATGCTGGACTTAGGCCTCTCCCATGCCACAACACCTTGTCCTCCAGCTGCCTTCCGCATCCAGCCTGTACAGTTCGACACAACTTAGATGTAGCATCGGCAAAATTCGTAAAATCGATCACATATCACATCCGAACTAAGTGCGCCTTCAAAATCACCAATCTTTATTACTACTTTAGGAAAAAATGATCAATTTACGAATCAGATTTACGAATACGAATTACGAACGTTTTACGAACGTATTACGAATTTTGCCGATGCTACATCTAAGTTGTGTCGAACTGTACCAGATACCTTTTTAAGGTCGTTGGTCCATCTAGCAGGGCAGCGCCCCTCACTACCCTTGCCGATATGCGGTCTCCACTCCAGGACCCGTCTGCTCCACCAGCCATCGGTCCTTCGACAAACATGGCCAGCCCACTGCCACTTCAGCTTGCTTACTCTGCAAGCTATGTCGGTATGTCACATTGCCTGTTGGGAATCAGATAACTTGGAAAAAACCAATCGCTCCAGTCGCCACGATTGCATATAACTTGACTAGCTGCGCCCGCGGTTTCACCCGCATAAGTTTCGATCCCGTATGAATATCGGGATAAAAACTATCCTATGTCCTTTTCCGGGACTTAAACTATCTCTATACCAAATTTCATCTAAATCGGTTCAGTGGTTTAGGCGTGAAGAAGTAACAAACATATAAACACACGCACACGCACACACACTCACAAACTTTCGCCTTTATAATATTAGTGTGATTATACACCTTACCTTTCAAACATAAAGTTTATAATCGATTGCAATATATTATGTCCTACTTTGATTGCAAAATAAACGTATTTTGTAAATAAGAACAAAAATATTTATGGTAAAATAAAACATAATTACTAAGCAAGGAGGTTGAAAAAAACTATGTTGCAAAATAAGACCACAACATTATTTGTGGTCTTATTTTTTCGGCCGTTTTTTTGATGCGCTCTTCTGAAATCCAGTACTATTTTTGATCGAAGGACAAAATCACCAGTAGTGAAGTACGTTACCAAGAAGAAGACCTTATAATCACAGAAATATTAATCGAAGATAAGACAAAGATAAAGATTCATTTATTTGCAAAAGCATGTGTAGATAATATACATGGTATGATGTTTATTGTAGGTGTTACAGGATATTCTTTGGCATAACATGTTGTACAAATTAGATCTGAAGACCATACATTTCGAAAAAAAAGAAAATTATACAAAGTTAAATAATCTAAAAAAAATAAACGAAAACAAAAACAAAAAAAAAACAATTGGTAAATATTCATGCGTTTCAAAACAAATACGAAGAAATAGATTCTAAATATAGCAAAACAAATTACCCCCAATAATTACATTTCCCCGGTTAAAACCATAGATCGCAACAAGTTACATTCTACTCGAACAGAAGTGTAGCGTAATTGACTTAAAACTCGTCTCAAGTAACTTTTCTCGGCGAGAGGCAAATTAACATGGGTAATGGCCGGGAACCGATAGACTCCTATATATTCTGGTCGGATATACCATCACCAACCCTTACACGTCCACTCGACGAGGAACCAAATCTTCTTAGGACCTTGCTAGTTTCCAACGATATGTAGACCTTGCGTAACACACTATTATCAGTAGTTCAATGGCTTTCATTTCTTTACAATTTATAAGTTACGATTTTGTAAATTGTACAAGTTCTTGTACCACAAAACACTAATCCACACAGTTGTAATGTAAGAAGTAAAAACCTTACATATCGATACTTTAATTGGCAATCCAGCCAACTCCATTATGAGCAAATTTTTCAGGAGACACTTAAAATTGTATAATATTTTTTGTAGACTCAAATCAAATCAAAAAATATTTTTGACGAAATTTGGAGTTGGCTGGTTTGCCAATAAAGGTATCGGTATGTAAATTGTAGTGACAAGTGTCATTTGGTTTAAATATTATTTATTTTATAAATAGATTTTATTATATTTTGTGTATGTGAGAACGATTTATTCTGTAGTAGGCCTTGTAGACTGTAGATTTGTAGACCAGTTTCTATTTTGTGTAGGTACCTACCTGTTGACAGGCCTACATTGTATTACAATACTTGTTAACACCGGAGTTTCTTGCCGGCTCTTCTCCATAGGAAACGACCAACTGGAATCGTGCAGCTAGCTTCTGACGTTTCAAAGTACCCACGTAATACGTTTATATGAAATAAAATATATTTTGATGTTTACTTTGATTTTAACAAGGCTACAAATTATACATAGCATAGCCCTCACGCTATGTGTTACGCTATTTGTTGTAAGATCTGTTTCACGCAATATTTTCTAACAATTTTATAGATATTTTAGATATTTTGTAGACTTAGAAAGTTTTGTGGTATAAGTACTACCCAGGCGTTACCTAACGGTGGACCGCGGACCGGGTTTTGACTACCGACCTATTTTATGATCAAAATCACATTAATATGAATAAATTACTTTCTTATTGAAACTTAGTAATCGTCTTAGTATACGTCTACCAAACGGACCGCGAAAGTCATATTATTAAAAAAACGGGCCCCCAATAAAACTAATTGGTGATCTCTGATGTAGACGGTTTTATATCACCTTTTCACTGTGGTTAACAACTATCTTCCTATTAAGGTGATTTCGGTGGGAAGGAGGTTTCTCACAGTGAAGCACAGAATTTAGTCTGCATGGCACATGGTGCATAAAGTCAGAAACGAAGTTATCCGGAAAAGAACTGGGGTTACCGACGTAGCTTGCAGAGTAAGCAAGCAGAATTGGCAGTGGGCTGGCCATGTTTGTCGAACAACCGATGGCCGGTGGAGCAGACGTGTCCTGGAGTGGAGACCGAGGATCGGCGAGCGTAGTGTGGGACGTCACCCAGCTTTTCGTAGCAATTCAGAATAAAGGGGCTTATTAATACGTTTAATAAGAAAGTGTGTTAGTATGAAAATGTCTTTCAGAACAATGACGATGTTTCGGAAAAAACTTTCGAGGAAAAACTGTACTTAGGCATAGAGCTAGATTGGAAGGAAAAAAGACAACGGTTTCTTTGTGTCCCCAGTGTCTAACGTTTCTTAAGTAGCTCGATACAATTGAAGGGAGGTAGGTACCCACAAACATTGTCTTCAAAACAAAAGAAATCTCATTACCCTCTAAAGTTTTTTAATCGTAAACACTGAATGACAAAGGCAATTAAAGCGATACTTGAAATGCTTGAAGTTAAAACTTGAAGGTAAAATCGTTGAACTTCCACAGTCCAAGGTTTTTGAAGTCCCCAACTTGGTAACTTTGTTTAATAAAACTGTCATTAAAAAATATTAAATGGTTGTTTGTTCAAGCGGTTGGTGAGAAAGGTAGATATGCTTATTATAATATATTGTTTTACTGCTTTTGTTTCCTTAAAAAATATTATGTTTGCGACTTTTTCATTTAGGCTTTGTGTCATTATCATATCAGTCAGAAAGTGAAAATATAAACTGAGAAACATAGACTTCTCAAGCATAATCAGCCTATAATATTCCCACTGCTGGGACACAGGCCTCCTCTCAGTGAGAGGGAGTGGGCCGTAGGTAATCCACCACGAGGACCCAGTGCGAGTTGGTAGATGTAACATGTCTTCGAATTTTTGGTTTCTCACGATATTTTCCTTCATCGTTTTGAGAACAGAGGTGATTAAACAATTTACACAAAGTAAAGCGCCAGACTGGGTATGAAACTACGACCTACAACTCGTAAGTCGCGGCCGTTACCACTGGGCCACTACTGCTCCCTAGCTCTCAAGCATCGCAATCATTTCCTTTTTGTAATTCTTAGTTTATTATAAGACTTCCTTAAAGTTGCGAAAGTCTGGAACAAATATCATCCACGTATTTTATATGTTTGGCGTTGGTAGCTGTGTAGCGGTATCTACAACGCCACATGCGAACAACGCGTCATACTGACGTCACGCAAATCCTGCATCTCACAAGCAGAGTTTACCGTACAACTAGCATATGTACAACGGCCCGACATGAATCATGGGCAGTTGCCCGCGAGACACAACACCCGTCTGGTCGGAGGATCCTCCCTTTTCTATAGACTATGAGTGAACTTTACACCCTTTTCCTCATACCTCTATAGCTTCGCCACAATATTTTACTTTCGCAGCTTTCTCGTTTCTCTTGTTAAGTTATATCTAAATGACTTCTAACAAGCTGTAAAATAATTAAAATAAAAATGCTTATCTCAAAAATGAGGAGGTACTTCCGATCGACATTCATATGTAGGTATGCACGGCAACATATCAGGCTATATATTTACAGTTTTTTTTAGCTGACCTCGTAGTGTACAGGCTTTTCGTACAGTGAGAATTCAGCTTATACTGGAATATATAGCTCAGAAATAAAAAGTTATTTGTTCGATATTACCTAATAGGTACCATACCTTTACCATACGTTACCATCGGCATTACCACGTTGCCATACAACGTGGTAATGCCGCCAGTCTCTTGGGTACATTGCCAGTCGACAGCGATGCGGATGAATTTTTCGGCGCTATTTTAGTTTGAATATAGGTACCTATTCTTAAAAATAGGTTCATTTATTATTAAGCGTCATGCATTTTGCAATAAGAAAAGCCCAATTTCCTAGCAGTCACTTTTAAATGAAATAGTTCTCCACAACCTCCTGAATAAATTAATTATTCTCCGTCTAATATTCCCACAGTTCCTTTAAGCAAAGCTTTCCCTCCCAATAGGCATTTCAAACGACGAGATGAGGAAGATAGAATACATTTTCAATCATCATCAATTCTCAATAATGTCTAACATTCAATTAAAGTCGGCCCTCAAAGGCTAAATCGTAATCATGCGCTTTGTAACGAAGATATAGAAACGATATAGATAGACCTTTCTTTCTTAACTTTTCTACGTTATTGGATCACCGGGCTCTTTAGACTTTATAGTAGCTGAAATGAACTCAAACTCAAAGCATTTATTTCAATTAAACCAAATACAGGCACTTTTGAATTGTCAAGGGGTCGGTCAGTCAGAAAGATGAAGCTAGTTGCCCATTTCAAAGCGTAGGTACCTATGGAGAAGAACGGGCAAGAAACTCCATGGACACTCTTTTAAATCAAAATAATATGGTTACAAAGTCTTGGTTACATCATTCATGTTAAAAATTATACATGTGAGAACAATGCAGAACGTTAAAAGCGTCCATAATGAAAAGATGAGAAAAAACAGCAATTCAAATATTAAATAAAATTAAAATAAGCCATGGCAGCAAAGAGATGATCAGTCCCTACTGACGGCGCCCGTTCACGAACATGAACATGAATGTGTGTAGGAGCAGTGTGGTGGCCCAGTGGCAACAGTCGTGACTTACGCAGTCGTGGGTTCGTAATCAAGTAGGCACTTTACTTTGTGTACGAGTATATTAGTTCATTACCACTGCTCTCAAAACGGTAAAGGAAAACATCGTGAAGGAAATCGGCATGTCCTAGAAGTAAAAACTCGAGGACACATGACATCCACCAACCCGCACTGGGCCTGCGCGGTGGATTACGGCCCACTCCCTCTTACAGAGAGGGGGCCTGTGTCCCAGCAGTGGGAACTATGTAGGTTGATGACTAGCTCCTGCTCGCGGCTTCGCCCGCGTGGATGTCGAAAATCAATCAAAATTCGACATGAGGCCTGATAATCAGTTTAAGTTGCTAGGAGAAAGGTTATCTTAGGTATCGTTTTTTACAGCATTTAATTGGTACAACTTTCATACCTATGCTGAGTTGAGGAATTTACGTTCTAAACAATGTCCCTTTTTGAAATTATAATCCACCTTTCTTCATCCGTGTTCAAGCGAAGATCCTCAATCTTCCAACGGTAAGGTAAAAATCAATAATGGAGAATTCAGTTCGGTAACTTTAATTGTTCCCATGAAAGTCTCTCACTTACATTGTAATATCTATTTTAACTTGAACCCTAAGTTTCTGCACTGTGTTACATTGTGTTGATAGTTAATAGCTTTTTTATGACTGGGAATGAGTTTAGCAGCTGGGAACTGAGTTTAGTATGAGTTTTATAAAGTGTTCTAAAGTCAGCAGCTAACATAACAGTCGGTTATCTTTTAGGCTGGTTTCACAGCTGTCTGGGAGACCCGTATGGGCCGACCGTACACGGGAGACCCGTACGGGTAGTACCCGCAGTGCTCTGAAACGATGATTCAGTACGATACGGTTACTAGCAGGAGACAGATGCGCTGCACGGGCTCAACCCGGAGCGGCTCGTGTACGGATCAAGCCGCGTCGCTGTGAAACGATGTTCTAGCGCCTAACATGTGCTCCCGCTCCGGGCGCCCGTACTGACAGCCCGTACGGGTCTCTCGGATAGCTGTGAAGCCAGCCTTAAAGTGAAGGCACGTGAATATATTCGGCAGAAGTTGGCCGTAACATCCCAGCGCTGATTTGCTGGATTCGTTTTCTCCTCTACCGATCATTTTTCCCCTGAGAGTTCATTTGGTTTATATGTATGTAAATATGTATGTATCTATGTATATATTCTTGTTAAGCTATTGCATAGCTTTTATCGCGGGCTTTGAGCGCGGCGACCGAATCAAGAAATTCCGTAACGAAAATAAACCTAACACCCCCCACTCCACCCGGCACAGCGGTGCGGCGTTGAAAGCCGTGCATCGTCTAATGTCGTTTCAGTTCGGCAGACTTCGGCACGGTATTTGTGTGCGTGCGACTATACGTATGCGTGTAGACTGTACGAAGCTCGCACGGATCGAGACGAACTTCGTAACTTGAATTAATATCAAAGAAAAAAAATATTGCAGCAGGTGACATGTCGCCGCCGCACTATTGGTTTCTATGTATTACTATGAAATACCTTCCGTAGTTAGCGACACGTCATCTGCCACGTATTTCATAGAAATCCATAAAAACCAGTAGTGTTGCGGAGACATGTCGTCTGCTGCTGTCGTCTGCAGTCGGCTACGGACTTGTACCTTAACATTTCGCAATTTATGTTTAAATCCCATGTGATTGGGGGCGAGCCTATAGCCAAACTAAGATTGCGAATTTTAATCCAAAATCTAAATTTAAAAGTCTAGGTATTTCAAACGTATAGGTATATGTCATCATATTCCTAGCCTATTCCCAACTATGGTAGGGTCGGCTTCCAATCTAACCAAATGCAGCTGAATACCAGTTTTTTACGGAGAGCGACTGCCTATCTGACCTCCACAACCCAGTTACTGGGTAATACAATACGCCTTGGTAAGACTGGTTGTCAGATTTTCGGGCTTCTTCCAACGAATATTTATGTATAACTTAACTTAGTAATTAATAACTTGAAAGTTTACAGTCCTAATAATAACGTTCAAGTATTTCAGTGCCGAGAGAGAATCGCTTTACTCCATTTATTTAATGTACTCTATAATGACTCAGTCGGAGTTCTATTTAATCGAGGATCTGTAATAAATGTTATTTCATCTAGTTCGTAGTGAAAGGCTAAATTGGTCTAAAGCAGAAAAACAGAAATACAGCCTTCGGTGGGGTAATTGTGTAGCACGTAGCTCACTAACAGTGGCAATGGCTTTCATTTTGACAGTTCAACAATATTCATTGTATAGAGGTATGAGGAACAGGGTACACCCTGTTCCTCATACTCTATAGAAAAGGGAGGATCCTCCAACCAGACGGGTGTTGTGTCTGGCGGGCAACTGCCCGATGATTCATGTTGGGCTGTTGTATCTATGCTAGTTGCGTGGTAAACTCTGCTTGCGAGATACAGGATTTGCGTGACGTCAGTATGACGCGTTGTTCGCATGTTTCGTTGTAGATACCGCTAATTGTGTTTTTTACGTTGTTGAGCAGACAATTTTTCGAACATATGAAGCAATGGATTAGCAATATCCTTCAAAATGATTTAGATTGATAGTGTGTTACTCAATTGAGGTGGTGATCAGCATAACTATTCACAAACTACCAACAGGCCATCCTATCGAAAATGTCACATTTCGATAACCTGATTTTCCTTGCCCCCGACTGCAGACAGCTGTCGGAAGAATAGCGGTGGTCTATTTTTTGACTTGTGAACCCATTCACATACCAATCGCGGCGAGTGTAGTTTAATCTGATCGATGGACCTGTGCAGCTGTTATTATTTAGTCACGGGCCTCTCTCAAGAATATATGATACCGTACCTAAGTCTATATAATATAAAATTCAAAGTCCTGAGTGACTGACTGATGTATCAACGCACAGCCTAAACCACTGGTCCTAGAGACATGAAAATTGGAGAGTGTGTTCTTTGTGAAGATTAGGTATCCATTAAGAAAGGGTTTTTCGAAATTCCACCCCTAAGAGGGTGAATGGGGCGAGGGTGAAATTTCACGCGGACGACGCGGACGTCGCGGGTATAGAAGCTACGTAGTAAATAAATAAAGTAACTTCAAAATGTCTTCTGTGGACGTAAACAACAAACTTTTTCTATTCCCGTATTTCCCTTCGCCGGAACCAAGACAAACAAAATCAAAACCAGAATTCTCAAATTCATTAAATAATTGAACAGTGCAAGTTGGTTCGTAACGTATTTCAACATTGTTGGCCGTTGAACGGAAAAGCGGCCATCTTAACTTTTATACAATTTAAAGTGGAGACTTGTTGAAGTTTTGCACAAAAGTAAAGTAAATGTAATTATAGGGCAACACTGCAGTTATTTGATCTTCGCCTATGAAGATCGTCGCTATCCTCTTTTCACGGAAGGAAAGTTTGCACGACACATCTTAATAAATGCTTAAGATTCATAATCAGCCTATAATGTTCCCACTACTGGGAAACAGGCCTCCACTCGGTGTGAGGGCTGAAGCCGTAGCTAGTCCGTGAACTCGTGGCTAGTCTAAAAGTAGTCTAAGGCTAAGCTAGTCGTGACTAGTCCGAAACTAGTCGTGATTAACCTGAAGTCAGTAATTTTAATTAGCATACAATGTATGTTGGCCGAAGGAGCAGTGGTAACAACACCGATTTATGAGTTGTAGATCATAGGTTCGATCCCAGACAAGCGCTTTACTTTGTGTAAATTATTCCATCACCACTGCTCTCAAAACGGTGAAGGAAAACATCGTGAGGAAACCGGCATGTCCTAGAACAAAAAATTCGAAGACATCTGACATCTACAAACCCGCACTGGGTCCGCGTGGTACATTACAGCCCCACTCCCTCTCGAAGATAAGAGGCCTGTGCCCCAGCAGGGGGAACATTATAGGCTGATTATGCTATGCTATGGGTCGGGGGAACAAGAAACTTCAGGTTTTTTTTTTTTTTTAAGTGAAAACTTCTTTTGCGGCGTTGCACACTTTTTTGTAATGGGTAAAAAATGTTAAACTCGCGTCAGGACATCGCGTCAGGACACGTGACCGTCAGGTAAGACGGATGGAGTACTACTACTCCTAACTACTAAGTATCCCCCTCTCTTTCTACGGCGGCGGATGGATGGATGGATGGATGGATGGATGGATGGATGGATGTGGATGTGGATGTGGATGTGGATGTGGATCTGGATGTGGATGTGGATGTGGATGTGGATGTGGATGTGTGTAAGTGTTTAAAATATGGAAATTGGACAAAGTGCATCTATTAATGAAAAAAGTGACGCAGAAATCGTGAAAAAAAAGGAGTTATATTCAATTAATAATTGATTTATTTCAACGTTAATATTCAAGTTTTCACTTCTGCCGGCACTCCCGGAGTGCAAACCGTCTTTTTTTTTTATTGCTGAGTGGGCCCGCTCTTGACCTCGATCACGCCTGGTGGAAAGAGATGGACGAGGTCTATGACGGAACGAGCATGCCCAGAAGATGCCTAAAGCACTGGAGCCCCCACCCATCGACGAAACACAGCAGGCTGCTTGACGCCGGATTCCGGTGGGAGGGTGGTCGCAAACCAGGCGGGCGTTAGCCCTACCACCGCAAGGGAAGAATTGGCCAGTCAAAAAAGGTGTCGGGTGTGACTGTTCAGGATGCGCCGAGCGCTCGGTTCAGTTGAGTAACTGGCGGGACAAACTCGCAGGCAGAAGCTAGTGTATTTAATAAAGGTCATCTTCTCTCGTCCTTCGTGCAGTACATTTCCACTCAACACCTCAATGTCAGGTGGTCTAGGTCATAACTGTTAGTTTTACAAAGTGCACAGTATATTGAGTTCGTAATTTAGTGGCGTTTGTTACCTCAAGGCTAGTTTAAGGTCTCGCCTGTGAAATATGTGATCTGTGGATGAAGTTATTGGTTTCGTGACGCTTTAAAGTGGAAGGATGTTGCATTTGGCCTTGTAGAACGAGTGATGAGGAAGCGACTAGCTGTCAACGATTTTTCCACGAAAGTAAAAGAGTACAGATATTAACCTTTTAACCGCTT
Organism: Amphipoea lucens; assembly: GCA_947508005.1. Classification (NCBI taxonomy): domain Eukaryota; kingdom Metazoa; phylum Arthropoda; class Insecta; order Lepidoptera; family Noctuidae; genus Amphipoea; species Amphipoea lucens. The sequence continues at coordinate 18,008,126 of OX382377.1, read as the reverse complement.
ATGTCGGATTAATCCGACAAATATTTTCGTGTCCATTCCGCCAGTCGTATATACTATACGTATATCGTTTAATCTGTATATATCACAGCTCGTTTCATCGGTATTTATTTTTCGTCTTTTTTTTTTTTTTTGCACGAATGGGTCTCGTTATGTAAAGATAGTCACTCATCGACAGACCAACCGCGGCAAGCGTAGCTTAACCTGATTGATTGACCTGTGCGGCTGTTATTATTTAGCCACGGGCCCCTCTCTGATATCTGTCAAAAATACTTTCCCTAGATTTTTGTGGTCGCTAAGATTGCGACTAGATTTTGAACGTTTTTAATTACGAGACTTGGCCTTCACTTATGTATGAAATAATTCATTAACCTTTTAACCGCTTGTGTCGCATCTATGCGACACATGTTTCCGTGCCCCTACCGCCCGTGTCGTATTTCTGCGACAGAGAACATGTATGATTTTTTCGTTCTATTTTCGTCCTATTAACTGCGTGGTACAATTAAATTGGTTAAATAGAGATAAAAACTTTTTGACAATTTTTTAATCGATACAACGATTTCTTCTCCTTATTTATTGTAGGTATTATCTTATCTTGATTTTATCGATTTGTAGCCGCGCGCTAGGGGCACGGCAACTGATTTTAGCCAAGCGCTTAAAAGTTAATAATTTAGCAGCATGGATGAACACTAAGAACTAAAAACTAAAGTAAAAAACGCATTAGCAGGATGCACTTTGCAAATATCCTGCAGCAAGTAGGTAGAGATAAAAAAGTATGCTCACACCGGAAGTAGAGCCGGTACTTCCGGTGGGGCCGGAAGTGAGCCGGCACCGCAGCTTTGCAGCCAAGTTTTGTGTTTCAAAAATAGTTATCCTTATCCTTGTAAATCCTTGTAAATAGTTATCCCTATCCAAAAATAGTTATCCTATCCCATAAGGCCCTATCTCTCTCAGAGTCTGTTAAGGTCAGTGAACAGGTTGCTAACACCGATAACCTATTTTATCGACTGGTAGGTAGTAAGTCAGAATCAATGTGTCAGCCAGCTGTAACAATAGATTTGACTGGTGATGATACCATACCATTGTGTCCAATTGTTATGAGTCATAATAAATTAAAGAAATATATTAAAATTAAGAAACTAATTAAACGGTCACAGAGAGCAATTAAAAAACAAAATCTTTTAAAATTAAATATTTCCCTTAGAAGGGAACGTGTTAACCTATCTAAAAGTTTAAATAGTTGTACTGCTGAGTTAGATAAATGTAGAGAAAAGTATGACATTGATACAAAGCTCCTATATAATGATATACTACACAAGGAGCACTTGCTGAAGGATATTTTTGAGAAATATGAGACTTCACAACAACAACTAAGTGAGCGATTATTTGAGGCTGGGGAACTACTGGAGTTGGTGAAGTGCAATGCCGAGAGTTATGAGTTTCTAACTAATAATCTCTCATGCAGCTGTGCCAACCAACCACCACCACCTCCTCAGCCTCAGAGTGACTTGTCTCCACCGGTGTTGGCTCTTCCAGCAGCGTCCTGTGTTAGTACACAGAATAATAAATCTATTTTTTTTTGTGACGAAGTAGGTTCAGGCTTTGGAAAAATATTAACTAATTACCTTAGCCATAGTTTTACCAATCATTGCTATCATAACATAAGTTTTAAACAAATGATTAAAAGAATTGCACACACAAACCTAGACAATTATTCTACAATGGTTTTGCTACTAGGTAAAAGTACTGGTATTACCAGAGAGGACATAGTGGATGGTGTCAACACCTTATTAAAGTTAAACATAGGTAAGCTAATGTTGTGTGCTTTACCTTACTCTGATACTCTATCAGAAGATGAGAATAAATATATATATAAGTTGAATAACACTATTCACATGCTGACATGTTATCATAGTGACAAGTTATTGTTTTTTGACACTAATAAGTTTGTTAGTGGTTTTAAGTTAACTCAGAGAACTTTATCTCTGTCTTGGGAATGTAGACATATGATTGCTATGTTGATAGCATATAATATTAACGGTGTTATAGCTAATATAACAAATTCTAGTATTAGGGACGAGTCTGTGTTGTCTAGTCATACTAACAACATAGTGATGATTAATTATGAATCTTCATGTTGTACGAAGGAGGGTCCACCTACAATACCAACATCTTTGGAGGCCACTACCAGTCAGATAGGGTATTCTCTTCCTGCTGGTACTCATACGGGCTTCCTAGACACTTCAGTCGTAGTTGTGGAGGTCACTCCGGATAACTCTTTAAACTAGTTAGTAAGACAACAGAAGTTACCCCTTCAAATAACCTATTACTATTAGAGAATAATAAAAAGGTATCTTCTGGCAATATTACTCAGAATAATAAAAAACCAAAGGGAGGGCAACATGTTTTAAAATTATTTAACCAAAATATTCAAGGTTGCTCTTCTAAATTACTGGAAATAGAATTGTTTTTAGAAAATACCAAGTTTGATGTCATTTGTTTAACAGAACATTGGTTAAAAGCTCATCAAGTAATGTCAATTAATTATGAAAATTATTGTGTAGTTAGCCATTTCAGCCGAACATGTATGATACATGGTGGATCACTAATATTAGTTAAAAATTCTGTTAAATCAAAGGAACGAAAAGACATCGTCGGGCTGTCTGTTGAACACACCATTGAATTGTCCTGTGTTGAGCTTGATAAGCATGTAATAGTATGCGTATACAGACCTCCAAGTTACCAGAATCTATCTGTGTTTGATTCTGTAATGGAAGATGTACTAAAGAAACTTTCTACTAGTAGTAAGTCAATAATCATATGTGGCGATTTTAATATTAATTTATTAGAAAATAACTCAAATACTATGAGATTATTAAGTCTTTTTAGGTCATTTGACTTGTCAAATGTTTTTATTGAACCCACCAGAGTGACAGCTTCCTCTGCCACTTGTATAGATAATATTTTCTGTAACTGTGATTATTTACACAAACAAATTGTAAATAAGTTGCCATCTGATCACAGCGGACAAACAATAACATTTTGCTCCTACATGCCTTTACAAAAAACTCTAATAAGGTTTAGGCCAATTACATCTAAAAATTTAGAGAAATTAAATAATTCTTTGGCAAGTAAATTATGTGTTCAAAGTTTTAATAATTTATGTGACCCGAATGAGTTCTACGCCGAGTTCTTTTCACTATTAAACACGCAATTTAATGACACTTTCCCACTAAAGACTAAAAGTATTTACACAAAGTTCTTATTTAGTGATTGGGCGACTCCAGGTATTCGTAAAAGCAGGGAAAACCTTTTTGAACTTTATGGCCTAAAGCAACATATGAATAACACAAGCTTTCATCAGTATGTTGCAACATATTCTAAGACTTTTAAAAGTGTATGCAAAACAGCTAAAGCTCTTTATATTAGCAATAAAATAAAATCAGCCGATGATAAAATAAAAACTACCTGGCAAATAATAAATAATGAAACAGGTAGGAAAAAACAGCGTAATACTGAATTTAATTTAGAAACTGCACATGGCCCCATAAACTCAGATGTAGAAATTGCTCAGGAATTTGAAAACTTTTTTGCTAATATTCCCATTAAAACTACTGAAGCTTTAAATTCCTCACCCTCGCGTTCTGCAGATTTACTTAGAAAGAATGTTAAGGCATGCCCCTCGGAGTTTAGTTTTCAACATACAAACCCCCAGGCTGTTATAAAAGCTTTTAAAGATCTTAAAATTAAATCAACAGAAGATCTCTGGGGAATGTCTGTAAAAGTTTGTGGATCTATCATTGAAACGATTGCGCCCTATTTAGCTTTCATATTTAACATCAGTATAGACCAAGGAGTCTTTCCGGATCTCATGAAACACAGTAAAGTAGTACCTTTATTCAAAGCCGGTGATAGTAAAGAACCCAACAATTATAGGCCTGTGTCAATTCTGCCAGTTCTCAGTAAGGTGTTTGAAAAGTTGATGCTCAATCAAATGTTACGACACTTTAATAAAAATTCCATCTTTCATGAACAACAGTACGGTTTCACCAAAGGGCGTTGTACCACTGACGCCGGTGTCACCCTAATAAAGAACATTTTTAACGCCTGGGAGGAAGCACAAGATGCCATTGGAATCTTTTGCGACCTCTCAAAGGCGTTCGATTGCGTCAACCATGAGACACTTCTGCTGAAACTTGAGCACTATGGGATTAGGAATTTAGCTCTTGATTTACTAAAGTCGTATCTAAAAGATAGAAAGCTTAAAGTTCAAGTAAACGGCGTAAACTCATTGGGGTCTGAAATGGCAATGGGCGTTCCTCAAGGTTCGATATTGGGTCCATTCCTCTTTTTAGTTTACATTAATGATTTACCACAATTACTTCAAAATCAACCAAAGATGGTGTTATTTGCAGATGACACATCATTGATATTTAAGATAGACAGACGGGCACAAAATCTTGACGACGTGAATAACTCTATTCTTCAGGTCCAAGACTGGTTTACGGTAAATAATTTGGTACTAAATGAAAAGAAAACCAAATGCATTAGATTTAAATTACCTAATGTTAGAAGTAGCGAATGTGACATCATACTGAATGGAGAAAAACTAGAATTTGTTCATCAAACGGTTTTTCTGGGAATCACGCTAGACGAGAAATTACAATGGGGACCTCACATAACATCTCTTGCGGGGCGGCTTAGCTCGGCCGCTTATGCTGTTAGGAAGATAAGACAGTTAACAGACGTAGAAACCGCGCGTTTAGTCTATTTTAGTTACTTTCACAGCATTATGTCGTACGGCATTTTACTATGGGGTCGAGCTGCTGACATTGAATCCATCTTTATTTTGCAAAAGAGAGCTGTCAGAGCCATTTATAATCTACGTCGCCGCGAATCTCTCAGGGAACTATTTAAAAGGATTAATATTATGACGGTACCTTGCCAATTCATTTATGAAAACATTATGTATGTAAGAAAAAATCTACATCTTTTTAATAAAATAAGCGATAGACATAACTTTAACACAAGAAATAAAGATAAAATACATCAACCATTTTTCAGATTAGCCAAAGTACATACATCTTTTATGGGGTACTGTGTCAAATGTTACAATAAAATACCTTGTGATATATTGCAATTAAATGAAAGAAAATTTAAAACTCACATTAAACATACACTTTGTAAACAAGCATACTATAAATTAGAAGATTATATCCAAGATAAGAACGCTTGGAAACATGCTGGTCCTGCTCCATAGGACAATCTAGAGTCTAGACAAAATCAAACTGGTTGCTAATTTAATTGTAATTTTTTTTTTATTAGTTTTTACATTCATTACTCACACCCTGACTTATTACTTGTATTTTTTTTTTTTTATATAAAAGTCGTTTTGCTTGTACCATGTTTGTAAATATGTGAGCACCATGTATCTATCAGATAATTAATTTATATGTCATGGTTTCGTTTTTAATTCTTTTACCTATTGTGGTATAGTAATTTTATTTTAGGTGCATCGTCCTCACATGTTATTATATAATTAATGTACCCATGCAAAATATTGTACCTAAAACATTTTAAAAGAGTAACGGTGGAGTTTCTTGCCCATTCTTCTCCATGCGAAAACTACCTTTTGGAATGGGCGACTAGAATCAATTCTATTTTAAGATAATTTTTGACGTTCAAAAGTGCCTTTTTTGTGCCTATTTGAAATAAATGCTTTGACTTTGACTTTGACTTTGACTTTGACCTTGCATAAGTTTTAAGGGTAGGCAAAAGTCCAAGCAACGTATTTGTTTTATTTCTTGTATAATAAGAAGGCGGGGGCTGTAATATTTCGTCATATCAAAATAACGAGGACTTTTTAGGGTTCCGTAGCCAAATGGCAAAACACGGAACCCTTATAGATTCGTCATGTCTCTCTGTCTATCTGTCCGTCCATATATCACAGCCACTTTTTTCCGAAACTATAAGAACTGTACCTACCTACTGTTGAAACTTTTTAAGTATTATAGATGTACTTATTCTGTGAACCGCATTAAGATTTTCACACAAAATTAGAAAAAAAAACAATAAATTTTGGGGGTTCCCCATACTTAGAACTGAAACTCAATTTTTTTTTTATCAAACCCTTTCGTGTGGGCTATCTACGGATAGGTCTTCAAAAATAATATTGAGGTTTCTAATATCATTTTTTTCTAAACTGAATAGTTAGCGCGAGAGACACTTCCAAAGTGGTAAAATGTGTCCCCCCCCTGTAACTTCTAAAATAAGAGAATGATATTAATAACTATATATGATGTACATTACCATGTAAACTTCCACCGAAAATTGGTTTGAACGAGATCTAGTAAGGAGTTTTTTTTTTAATACGTCATAAATCGTAAACCCCAATTACTTGCTGCTACGGAACCCTACATGGGCGAGTCCAACTCGCACTTGGCCGGTTTTTTATTCGTGAACGGATATTTAAAGTACGTCTGTCGTACTCTGAGCAATTAGTCCAGCCACCTAAGTAATTGGTTGATATAAATGATCGAAGAAGAAGAAAATTGGTCCTTAAACAGAATACAACAGCTCGAGGCAATATTTCGGAAACAATTTAAAGGAATTCTTGGCAATTAAAAAAATATTGCTTCACCAATTTCACCCCTAGCATTGATTGCTGAAATTGCCTGAGTAACGCAGCTATACAGGGTCACATATTAGCTAAAGAAACTTCAGACGTGATGGGTATGGATATCTTATCATCTGCCTAGCCTTTTGCCAACTATATTGGGGTCAGCTTCCAGTCTAACCGGATGCAGCTGAATACCAGTATTTTACATGGAGCGACTTCCATCTGACCTCCACAACCCAGTTACTGGATATCGATATCTGAACACAATAAAAAACAAAAAAAAAAAGATATTAATTTGATGGGTTTTTTGTTGGGTCATCGACCGCAGTTAGTGCAGTTACTTGAAATATCAGTTTAAACTGTTTTTAACCGACTTCTAAAAAGGAGGAGGTTCTCAATTCGGATGTTTGTATTTTTTTTTTTGTTTGTTCGCGCATAACTCCGTCGCTTGCCAATCGATTTGAAAATTTCTTTTTTTGTTGGAAAGGGTATACTTCCCAAATGGTCCCATGAAAATTTTATTGAAATCGGAAAAGCGGTTTTTGAAAAATCAACAAAAATCTAAAAATTTATCTACATTGTCTACATTAACGATCTTTTTGTTTACATTTTTGTGGGGTAGGTACAACTAAAAAGTGGAAAATAAAAACTTTTTTACAAAAAAAAAACAACCGACTTCAAAAAAAAACACTACAAAGTGATAAATAACTTTAATTTCGGAAGTCGGTGTCAAAAAACGAAAATGCGGAACCAACGACACCGACTTCCGAAATTAAAGTTATTTATCACTTTGTAGTGTTTTTTTTTTGAAGTCGGTTGTTTTTTTTTGTAAAAAAGTTTTTTATTTTTGTGATATGTTGTATATTCATACTTATTTAGTTTTGATACAAAAAGTTATGGTTTGTACTCTTTTATCTATTCTTGTCACTTCTTTAATTCTTCTTTTATAAAAGCTATGATTAAAATAAAATTCAATAATTTTCTTTTACTTTAAACATCTTAAGCTTATTATTTCAACACGTTATCAGCACGAAGCTCATTATTGTTAAAAAGTAGATAATGTCAGGGAATAGTATGAATTTTCAAGGTATTCAGATGTTAATAAACCGAGACGGATACCCAACCTGGAAGTTCAAAATGAGGATGCTTCTTATTCATGAGGAGCTGTGGACGTCCATCATTGGGTACGATGATTCTGATAAAACGGCGGAGCATGTGCGCTCTCGTAATGACCAAAAGGCGTTGTCAAAAATATGCCTTACGGTAGACGGAAGTGCAATTTCGCACGTACGAAATGCGAAAACCGCTAAGGAGGCTTGGAGTGCTTTACAAAAGGCATACGAGGATAAAGGTATGGGTCGAAGGCTCTCTCTAGAGCGTAGATTATACAAATATACCTTGACCGATTTCCAAGACATAGAATCTTATATCAACGCCGTTATGAGTACTGCTCAAGATCTTGAAGATATTGGTAAGAAGATCGACGATGGATCTTTGGCTGCGATTATTCTCGGAGGATTGACATCACGGTACGAACCGCTTATTATGGCTTTAGAGAATTCGAATGTTGATGTAACCAGTGAGTTGGTTAAGGCAAAGCTATTAAACGAGTTTTCTAAGGACTCTCACCAGAATGAGGTAGCTGCGTTACGTTCAACAGGTTCTACATGCAAAAAGAAGAAGCCTATAATCTGCTTTAAGTGTAGACAACCAGGACACAAAAGCCCCAAATGTCCCAATAAGAAGGATAAGACGGCTATGAGTGTGTCGGGAAAGGTTTTTAAAGGTACAGATTGCCATCATAGTGAAAAGGTGGAACAGGCTGTTGTGAAGGAATTGGCTCTCTCTGCGCCAGATGCAAATAATGGGAAATGGATAATTGATTCTGGTGCAACCATTCACATGACTCCGCATTTTGAGTGGTTCAGCAGTTATCGGCCAGTACAAGGTGGAACGATTACTGTGGCTAATGGACAGAAAATGACGGCTGTCGGTATTGGTGTTGTATCCATTGATACGGATACTTTGGCGAACAGAATAGAGAATGTAGTCCATGTTCCTGATTTGAACTGCAGTTTACTTTCAGTGAAGAAAGTAGTAGAGAAGGGTTTCTCTGTAGTTTTCAATAAAGAAGGCTGCACTATTTATGACTCTAAGTGTGATGTAGTAAATAGTAAAAATGTTTTAGCGTATGGTTCTGTATGTGATGGGCTGTATACCTACTGTCGATTGTTCAATTAAAATGTTCAATAATGTTTCAGCTAAACTTGTGCACTCTGATTGTTCTAACTTCCAGCTTTGGCATAAGAGGTTAGGACATCTGTGTCGAATTGGAATGGATCTACTTAGAAAAGGTCAGGCTATCGGCGTGGAGTACACTGAGGTTGACAAGGAACCATGCATACCATGCATAGAGGGTAAGCAGTCTAGAAAGCCCTTCAAAAGCTTAAAATACAGGAAGGCTACATCGCCGCTTCAATTGATTCATACCGATGTTTGTGGTCCTTTTTCTACAAATTCGTTTACAGGTAATAGATATTTTATTATTTTTGTAGATGACTTTACACGATTTATTTTTGTGTATTTTATGTCTTCTAAAACTGAAGTCAAAACTAAGTTTTGTTCTTTTCATTCTCATGTCGAGAGACAGTTTGGTGGAAAAATAAAGAATTTGCGGTCTGATAATGGAACTGAGTTCATCAATAAGGAATTGATGGATTATGTTCAGTCACTGGGTATCGATTGGCAAACGACAGCACCTTACAGCCCTCAGCAAAATGGGGTAAGTGAACGGTGTAATCGTAGCATAGTAGAGAAGGCTCGGTCACTATTGTCACATGGTTCTCTCTCAAAAGCTTATTGGCAGGATGCAGTGGAGACGAGCATCTATTTGAAAAATCGATCACCGCACCGCGCGCTTTGCGGTAAAACACCATTTGAAATGTGGTTTAATAAAAAACCCGACCTGTCTCATCTGAAGGTTTTTGGATGCAGAGCACTTGTCCATGTTCCATCAAGTCAGAGATGTAAATTGGACATGAAAGCTAAGGAACATATTTTTGTAGGATATTCAGATGATCCTCGTACTTATTATTTCCGGAATGCGGCAAGTCCTAGACGCTTACTAAAGTCAAGAGATGTTAAATTTTTTGAAAATAGCTTTACTGGACTGAAGGAAAGTATTAAGCCTATAAGTACTGTGAACTCAAATATTGTCAATTTGCTATCACAGTCACCATCGCCAGCAGTTTTAAGACAAGAAGTTTTACCCTCCTCTTCACCTGGGAGATGTGAGGTAGATGCTCCAAGCATCGATACTTCTTTCATGGATGCTGAGGATGCTGATTTTGAAATTAATGAAGCAGTCAATGTAGAGGTCAACAATGTTGATGATCAGCAGTTAAGTGAGGCTACAAATTCCTCAAATGAATCTAGTCGATATCCTTCGAGAGTTCGCAAACCACCGGATTACTTCTCATATAAAACCCTGCTAGACGATGGTTTTGATGATCCAAATAATTATGTGGCTGCGGTTAACAGCGATGAGAAAGATAACTGGATCTTAGCAATGGAAGATGAGTACAATGCCTTAGTCAGAAAGGGCACATGGATTTTGGTAGACAAGCCAAATCTTAAAACGTGTATTCCCAGCAAGTGGGTCTTCAAATTAAAGCGAGATGCGAATGGTGGTGTTGTTAGGTATAAAGCGCGCCTAGTAGCAAAAGGTTTTCGACAAAAAGAAGGAGTCGACTACAACGAAACCTTTTCTCCGGTTGTACGCAACTCGTCGTTGCGAACCCTGTTAGCTCTTGCAGTGCAGGAAGATTATAAGGTTCGGCATATGGATGTGGATACTGCTTTTCTGAATGGCAGTTTAGAGGAGGAAATCTACATGACACAGCCAGAAGATTTTGTAAAGGAAGGGGAAGAGTCGAAAGTGTGTCTTTTGAAACGGTCACTTTATGGATTGAAGCAGGCACCAAGAGCCTGGAATACAAAGTTAAAACAGACTTTGTCAGTTCTTGGTTTTATGCAAACATCTGAGCCGTGTATTTTTAAAAACAATACGAACTTAGACTCTTTGGTTCTGGCTGTATACGTCGACGATCTAGTAATCTTGTATAAAAATGAAACTACGTTTGACAATTTCAAGTGTCAATTCGTGAAATATTTTACATCAAAAGATCTTGGACAAATTAATTTCTTTACGGGCATAAATATCCACCATGATAGTTATGGAATGAAGCTATCTCAGGGTACATATATTGAAAAGATGCTGAAAAGATTTAATATGCAAGATTGTAAGGGTGTTTCTACACCACTGGTCAAGAAAAAAACTTGAGCCTGGTATAGGTGAGTGTGAGTACCCTTACAGAGAGTTAATAGGCTGTCTAATGTTTTTGGCTGTAAATACCAGACCAGATATAGCCTACACCGTGAGTTACTTGAGTCAGTTTAACTCCAAATTTGATCAGTCACATTGGAATATTGCTAAACGATGTCTACGTTATCTAAAAGCGACAAAAGATAGTGGTATTACGTACAAGAAAGAAAAAGGTAATACGACTACTTTGACTGGTTTTTCAGATGCAGACTGGGCAAATTGTCCAACTGATAGACGATCCTACACTGGGTTTTATTATGAACTTGCAGGCGGCCCTATTTCGTGGGAAGCTAAAAAACAGCCCACAGTGGCTTTGTCGTCCGCTGAAGCTGAGTATATGGCATTGGCTACAGCAGTAAAGGATGCGTGCTTCTTAAAAAGACTGATATCCGATATTACAGGTAAGTCATTTAACATAGTTTTGTATACGGATAGTCAGAGTGCACAAAAATAGCCATGAATCCGGTTCACCACAACAGGACAAAACATATAGATGTTAAGTTCCATTTTGTCCGAGAAAAAGTGAACGATAAAACCGTTGAACTTAGGTATATGCCCACCGACAGGTTACCTGCAGATGTTTTGACGAAACCTTTGGGTCCAACAAAGCATCGCAGTTGTTTGCAAATGATTGGTATATCCTAGTTTGTTGTATTGGTTTTCCTTTTTTAATCTTTTATTGTCTTTGTGTTATGCTTATGAGTGCAATGTAATTAACTTTTTGAGGGAGCATGTTGTATATTCATACTTATTTAGTTTTGATACAAAAAGTTATGGTTTGTACTCTTTTATCTATTCTTGTCACTTCTTTAATTCTTCTTTTATAAAAGCTATGATTAAAATAAAATTCAATACTTTTCTTTTACTTTAAACATCTTAAGCTTATTATTTCAACATGATAACTTTACAGACGTGATGGGTTTCGATATCCAAACACAATAAAACAAAAGAAAACAAATTTTCTCAACTTAAACTTTAAGCGCCTAAAAAAAACGAGGTATGCCACTCAGAGCACTGATTTCAACCGCACTTGGACGAATCGCACTGAAACAAAATTTTGTAACGTGCGTTTCGGTGGAACAATTTATTACCAGCGGTCGTTTACAAAAAAAAACATCGAATCCTTTTTTATTTTTTACTAGCTGCGCCTCACGGTTTCAACCGCATAAGTGTCGATCCCGTGGGAATATCGGGATAAAAAGTAGCCTATATGTTAATCCAGAGTGTCAGCTATCTCCATACCAAATTTTATAAAAATTGGTTCAGCCGTTTGAGCGTGAAGAAGTAACAAATATATAAGCACACACATACACAAACTGTCGATTTATAATATTAGTGTGATATTTTATATACAGTGTGATGTGATTTTATCGTGTTTAGATATAGCGATATCTAAACACGATTAAATTAACCAGCTAATCTAATTTAACCCTGTATAAAATGCAACGACAAATAAATAAAACTACATTCAATACCAAGACTGCTCAATATATTTTGAAAGCCGACACTCTTCAATGGTTCAGGTATCTCCGGGCGAGCAACGCCCTGCTCCTGGGGACGTTACACTCAGCGATGGTGTGGACCCTGTCACTCCTCACGTAGGCAGGGTCTGCGGATAGTTCCTTAAGGGCTGTGAGGGCCATGCTCAGGTCGAAGGGAGATTCGGGGCCTTCGCAGATGCGGGAGAGCCAGCGGGCTTCGACACAGCTGGAAGACAACAAGAACAGAATAAAATACTCTTTATTATGTACACCATATAAATTACAGATATAAATGTAGACATTTTACAAATTGGACACCAATAGGCGGTCTTATTGCTTGTTTTAACATCGCTCTTAGCAATAAGACCGCCTATTTCGCCTATTAAGCCGCCTATTCGCCTATTAAGGTCTTATTGCTAAGAGCGATGTTTTAAAGACAACTTTTGGATGGATTAAAAAGGGACGGAGAGTCAATACTTACTATAGGTAGTCTGTGGTGTATCATTTACATACATACAATAAATATATACACAAAGCTATATACTAATATATATAAATATATATATACAGTGGCCTCCAAAAGTTATTTGACATTTTTCCACTTCAGCTGTAGTTATGATTTAAAATAAAAAAATAATCAGGTACTTCTAAAGGATTACTTGATTATTTCAAATGATAAGTTAAAAGCAGTTGAATTAGTCAATAAAAACGGTACAACAGAAGGCCATTTCCCGTAATTAAAAACGTTCAAATCTAGACGCAATATCATCTCAGCGACAATCAATGTCAAAAACTTGTCAAAAATGTAGGGAAATTAGAGGTATTTTTGACAGACTGAGACTGAGATCAGACTGTGAATGTTCTTAAAATTACGAGAATTGCCCCTCAGTTCAAACATTTGGATCACTAAAATTTTAAATCATAAAGTGGTGTATAGTAGAAAAATTTCGACTAACTTTTGGAGGCTACTGTATTTAAACAAATGAGTACTTAAACTTTAAAATCAGTGATTGGAAAAGGCTTGTTAACACTTTGATCGGAGCATCGGGGTATTCAAATGTTTGTTGCGCGGCGCACTATTTTCTCATACAAAATACGTAATTAGAATGTATGTGTGTGAGTAGCCTTATAAAGTGTACAAAAAAACTTACGTGGAATGGCGCTAGCAGTCCGAAAATTAAAAGTGATACGGCGCGATGACGTAGCTTGAAGGAATTGGTATAAGCCGCAGCCGTTTATACACGTTGTTTAAAGAAAGACATAGTTTTTGCTGACGTTATTAAACGTTGTGTCAAATAGCGTTTATCAAATTTGACCTATTATAATAACGTTGCTCCGCTCAAAGTGTTAAATAGGTGGGACTAGAAAGATGGGCTACCAATTTGAAGTGGGACTTGTGAAATAGATAACATTTATTACACTCAATAAGTAAATAGAACAGGTACAATTTCCTACTTCTTCAAAGATTGGATGACTTTCCCATTTTTCTTCACAGAAAAGAAAGAAATGAAACAACAGTTTTGGGCTTTCCGATAAAAATAGGACACTATCAAAATTATGAGTCAGAATGATTGAACATATAAAAAAATATAATATGAGTGTGAGGTAGTAGGATCAGCAGAGTACCCTAATTGCATAGCACACTATCAATATCAACCTGAATCACTTTGAAGAAAATTGCTAATCCATTGCTTCATATGTTTGACAACGTAAATAACGCAATGAATGTTGTTGAACTGTCAAATGAAAGTCATTGCTAGTGATAGTGTGTTACGCAATTACCTGTTGTGATGAAAGCATCTCTATGTTTATAAAATGGTCTGTGTAGAGCTTTTTATCAACTAAACTGACATCACCAGAAGGTCAATTCTCTTCATTTAAAACGTTCATCTCAGCGACAAACCAATTTCAAAAACTTGTCAAAATGCAGCTAAATTAGAGGTATTATTGACAGATCGAGACTGAGATCAGACTGTGAACGTTCATAAAATTACGAGAATTGCCCTTCAGAACTTGAGAAAATTAGGCAAGAAAGAGAGGGTGAGATTACTTACGAAGGACACGGATCAGAAGGTACTAGTAAGGTGATGGGCATCGGTTTGAACACCTCCGGAGGTTCCGCTTGTACTGTGTACTTCTTCAATCGAGAGGTGCTCGTCTTGTCACTCTTCTTGATGCAGTGTTCCTATTGCAGCAGAGTTAACAGTGAAAACATTGCTTTAGAAAGAAGACAGAAGGGCGCATTGAAACATTTCGTAGTGTTGTAGTGTATGATCTGCTTTAGCAGCCGCGTTTAGATCCTCTTAATGAACTGTTACTAATGATCTGAATGCTAATTCTCGTAATTTAAAACGTTCAAAATTTAGTCGCAATCTCATCTCTGCGACAAACAAATGTCAAAATGCAGGGAAATTAGAGGTATTTTTACCCGAATACGGCGAAGCAAAAAGGAGGGTTATGATTTTGATCGGTATGTATGTTCATCTGTTCCCTGATAACTTCTAAACTCCTTGTCATAATTTGACAAATGAGGTATCGTTGGAAGCGTCTTGATCGTCCGCTGGTTATAGGCTATGTGACGTCACAATAAATTGAATATGGTGCCCTCTAGCGGACATAGAGTCACGACATAAAAAAAAAAAATTTTTTTAATCATGCCGTGTTCGGAATTTAATGAAAGGGCTTAATTAACAAATTTCAAAAATATAAATATTACTAAAATAAGCCCCAAAATAATTAAATAAAAAATAAGTTTAAAAACTAAAATCCGACTACTGAAAAGGATGAAACAAGAAAACTACCTTCCTGAGGTCGCATGCCGCTGTACAACATATTATAAGCTATGGTAGCATGCGACCACGGGAAGATACTTTCTTGTTGACAGATCGAGACTGAGATCAGACTGTGAACGTTCATAAAATTACGAGAATTGCCCCTCTGTTTCTTCAGGTGTGTATTAGTTCTGTTTAAAAGTCTCACAAAATAGTAGATATTCTCCCTATATTCCTTGATCTTGTCTGTGATGAGAAGCAGCGACAGTTTTAGCTGGCGGAGTGAGGGTTGCTTGTCTCCGAGGAGGTTCTGGAACGGCTCCAGACTGCAGTCCAGCATTCTGGAAAGATGTCAATAAAAGATTTCAACTAGAATTCAGTGACGTTTTGGGAGTACGATCGTCGTATTAATTTTGTAAAACACTAGCGAGCGCTGGTTGATGGTGCAGCAAGCTGGCCGGAGGGGTGAGAGGGGCAAGGGTGGACGAAGAGACGTAAGCTCGGGTAAGGAGAGACGTAAGCGCGGGGACGACGAGCCGTAACGCAGCGCACCGCGGTTCGTGAGCTTGTCCCGAGTTGAGGTGATTACGTTACGATTCCGATTAGTGTGCGTTGCAGTAGGGAGTTTCATACAAAGAATACTGAACGGCTCGAGTTGATACGGTGCCGATCCCTTTCCGATTTGATACGTGTGCTACAACCTTTATACTAAATTCACTTAGCACCCTTCAATAATCGACTACCAGTATCTATAACGCATCACTATATCCATTACTAGGCGACAATGTCAGGCTAATCCAATTAAATTGAGCTGCACCGCCGGGCCGACGACAATCAATATAACTGGCTTGCCTAATGAACCGGTGTCATTGAATGTTGTCCTATGAGCTGATAGCAGGGGCTTTTGGAGTTCATAATTGACCTACGACCCTAACTGGTTGGAGTGGACAAGAGATATGTTTCGTAAACTTCTAAAGCCGTGTCTCCTGCGCGTGTTTTTACTCGACTGTGGCGAAGCCCAAAAGGAGGGTTATGTGTTTGACCTGTATGTATGTATGTGTATGTCCGTTTCTTTGTTCCCTCGTAACTCCTAAACGAATGAAAGGATTTGGATAAATTATACGTTTTTAGATTTGTCTTGGGCCACCATTCCATATTTACATTTTCAAACTTAAATGGGTCCCGCCTGCTTCCAACTTTTATTTTATTTAAAATGGGCTTGTTTTTAGCTTTCAGCTTTTATTTAATTTAAGTATTTTATCGCAGTCGGGTTTTTTAGTTTTTTTTATTACTTTTTTCGAAACATAAACATTTTCATACACAAGCTGTCTCCTGTATATGTTTAGATTAGTGTCAGCTATTCACAAGATAATATAACTTCAAAACCTGTGGCTTTCAAAAAGCTAAATGCTAGACAGCGCGGTGCGCGTGGCGGTTGAAAATGAAACAAACCCTTCCCCTCTTTACCCGCGCGGGGAATGTTTTCCATGCAGCTCAGAAAACAAAATCATCGTGATTTCATACACAAATGTGTATGGCCACGCCTCTTTTCTCTTTTGATGTTTTTGGTGGTAATGTTTCAAAAAAACAAGCGCAGGAGACACGGCTTTATAAATTCGTCTTCTTAAAGAAACTCGGAATTTTAATTCGAAAGAGGTTAGGTAACTTCAAAAAAATTACACGCCCGTACATTCGGGTAAAAAAGGGAAAAGGTTCCCGATTTGTTTGAGCAATAACAACAGCTTACATGATAACACTCCTATAATTCCTGATAGGGTAGGCAGACCACCCCCTTAAGGGCATTTATATTTTACTGCTATGCAATTGTGCGCTAGTCTATTGCAATTAAACGGACATACATATCTAGAATACAGGTAGATACTAAAAAGTTTTTAATGAGTGATAGTATTAATTTTATTTATTCATCTGTGATTGTATAGATATTTACATAATATAAGCTAACATACAAACTATAATAATATGTACAATTATATAAAAAAAATAAACAAAATAGTCATAGGGCATCAAAGAATTCGTCCGCATCGCTGTCAACAGGAACAGTGCCCAAAAGGCTGGCAGCATTGCAAGTTTTTAATAGAAAATTCTAATCCAAGCTAAGGATTGAACTCAGAACCCCTTACGCTCAACCGTCCACAACACGAACGAAGCGGTCAACACACGTGTAGTTTTCCGTAATTTTTTTTTGGTTTGAAATGGAAAATATTCGTAGGTATACTTACTTTGATCAAGAGTGGGATAGCGCAGGCTAGTAAAATAAAAAAAAAACTAACTATTCGTAAATATTTATCCTGTACAAATTTTCATCCTTTTTACCCGACTGCGCCAGAAGGAGGGTTTTGTTTTTCGAGAGTATGTATGTATGTATGTATAATTGTTTGGCTCGCTCTGCGGCCTGAACGGCTCGATAGATTTTAGCTTGAGAGGTGTCGTTAGATTCGTATTTACTGTGAGAGTGACACTGGGTATATCAAAATAAAAAAACAAAATGGCGGATTTTCGGCACCATATTATGCCTTCAAAAAAATTTTTTTAGAGATCCATATTTTACGAGTTTCTACAAAAAGTTCGCATTTTAAGGTCCATCAGCCTCTCCTCTAAAATCTCGTTACCTACTATTCCGTGCTACAATGGCGCCCCTACATCGAGCAGTTAACAGCTAAGCAATCGATCCAACTTGTGCCGCTTATAAAATTGATCACGACTACCACTTTGTTATTAAGAAGTACGGTTCTAGCTTCAACTTGCTGCTTGATTTATAGGTACGACAATTACGGGAGAGTATTTGGGACGCATCGGTTACGTTTTACTCTTTTTGGTACGGCTGACGCCCTCAGGGGGCGGTTACCGCGCGCTCCGTAAAGCCTGTGGTGTGGTGACCCCTCCGGGTGACGGCAGCAACGCCCAGTGGCGCAGAGGCAGTGGCAGTAACGGTATTTCCCGGAGTTTTGAGCGTATTTTAACTTTACATGAAGTGTTGAAGATGTAAGTGTTGAAAACGTGTAAAGCCTACCGACAGTGCCACTTGAGCTCAATGGAACTGACGTGCGGTGGCATGTCACATTGTTGCGACATTGAATACGCCCTAATGTCATAGCAGTAACAATCATTGTAATTTTTATACCTTGGACATGCCATCGGTTTGCTGGCGCCAGCAGTCAAGTGGACCTCGATATCAATGGTTGTTAGTTGTATGATAATGTAATAGGTATCGACCAACTCGCACTGGGCCCGCGTGGTGGAATACGGTGTCCTCCCTCTTACAGAGAGGAGGACTGTGTCCCAACAGTGGGAATGTTGTTGGCTGATTATGCTATGCTATGTAAAAGGTACAGAACTATTCCATTCTAGAAGCGGGGCAATTGCGTAACACTTTATCAAGCGGAATCGGTTTCATTTTGACAGTTCAACAACATTCATTGCGTTAATTATGTACGTGTTGAGCAGACAAATTTTTCGAACTCATGAAGCAATGGATTAGCAATTGGCTTCGAAATGATTCTGATTCCGATTGATAGTGTGTTACGCAATTAGGGTGCAGGATTGTAAATCTGTGATTCTGGCGAGTGTCTCTACCTAAGTTGTTTTACTCCTACACTTCATAGATTAATATACTTGTAGATGTGTTTACTGTATTTAACGTGGACTGCCACAAATTAATTAATGATTTATTGAATCCCTCAGCATTCCCGAGTTGACAAAGAACAAAAATAATTCCTTGTATTGGACTTTTTAGGGTTCCGTATCAAATTTCTGCAAATAGTTGCGACTTGGTCGGTGGTCCGTTTGTCTGTCTTGTATATTATTTATAAATTTTGTTTGCTCATAATTATATTTAACTAGCTTCTGCCTGCAACTTCGTTCGTGAGAAGTTTCGGCAACTGACGCACCGCGAATCATGTCCCGTACGTTTTCGCCTAAACCGTCTATACAGTTAATGCGCTACCTACAAAGTTAGTTCAGTAGAATTGAATGTGATACCTACAGCTACATTTTAATCTAGAATATTCGCCCTGTATGGTTTTAGTAAGTATGTTCGTATCGTATATTGGAAGTTTAGGAAGAACTTTAACATTTGTTCTGCTGAATTAAAATGCGCCACAATCCTTACAAATTCATACATTTCCTTCGCTTATATCGGCAAGATCTGCTTCTTCTTTTCATATCGATGGTACTCTTACTCGTTGTTTTCCAGGATTCCGTACCTCAAAAGGAAAAACGGAGCCCTTATAAGATCACTTAGTTTCCGTCGGTCTGTCCGTTGGCCAAGGCCTTTTTCTCAAGAATGCGTGGAGTTATCAAGTTGAAATTAAAATCAAATACTTAAAACTGCAATCCCTTGAAGCAGTGAAAAAATCAAACATCTAAGTCAACGCAATCAAAAGATACGGGCGTTTATGTTCCGGAATCAAAACCTATAGGGTATTTCCCATTGACCTAGGTTCATGAAATTTGGCAAGGAGCAATGTCATGTAGCACAAGTAAAGGAAAAAATCTAAAACCCGTAAATTTGTCGTTACATTACAAGAAAAAAAGAACCCCCGATAAACTATTTGACATACGTCTACAAATATGTACGGAATCCTCGGTGCCCGAGACCAACTCGCACTTAAAAAAAATAGTATGTTTTCGTTTCTATGGTCAGTATGCGCCATGCGTACATTAAAGTCTCCCCACTCCTGAAGACTATTTTATTGCCAAACACTGATTAGATGTATGTTAGCAAACAAAATTGCGGCGGAAAATGTAGTGTTGTCCCATACATGACATATAATTAGACTTCGTTATAGCGCTGTATAATTAATTCTCTAGTAATCATAGTGTTGTCAGTAACGGGCGGCGGGTTAACGTCGATTTGATGGTAATGACGACGTCACATGTCAGCGGTGACGTGTGTGGAAC
This sequence comes from Amphipoea lucens, assembly GCA_947508005.1. NCBI lineage: Eukaryota > Metazoa > Arthropoda > Insecta > Lepidoptera > Noctuidae > Amphipoea > Amphipoea lucens. The sequence goes on along the minus strand of OX382377.1, from coordinate 17,987,954 downwards.
CGGCTGTAATGAACATGTTAACATAATATGTATTTACGGAAAATCCAAAAGGAGGTCAACAATGTGAGAAATAACTGAAGGCCAGTTCTCCTAATTAAAAACGTTCAAAAACTAGTCGCAATCGCATCTCAGCGACACTTAATCAATGTGAAAAAATTGACAAAAATATAGGGACCCGCATAAGTGTCGATCCCGTGGGAATATCGGGATAAAAACTATCATATGTCCTTCCCCGGGACTCAAACTACCTCTATACAAAATTACATCTAAATCGGTTCAGTGGTTTAGGCGTGAAAAGGTAACATACAGACAGACAGACAGAGTTACTTTCGAATTTATAATATTAGTATGGATTAGAGGTATTTTTGAGGGTGTCGCACTGCGTCCGCTACGCGTTACGTCCGTTTATAGCGCTATTGTATTCTCGAAGATGCATTTTTTCTCGGACCAGTGGCGTTGCAGCCGTTCTACCTAAAGTACACTCAACGCTAAAAGTGCTTGTGATTAGAAAAATATCACACATACCTACCAAATTAACATTTTGTGAAGCTTCGTGACAGATTGCGACTGAGATCAGACTGTGAACGTTCTTAAAATTACGTGAATTGTAGGTTTTTGCACTTAGCTTCTGACGTTTCATAAGTGCCCATGTAGGTTTATGTGAAATAAAATATTTTAATTTTGCCCAGCTGTGGGACATTATAATATAAGTTTTATTCAATAATTCTTTGATACACGTATCTTAGAGGCTATAATTTATAGTTACAAATGAATTAGACATCAGCAGCCGAACTAGGCGAAAGCCTGTATTTTGGCTATCAGCGCCCAAACCTTCAAATAATAAACACTTAAAAATAGCCATCAAATAGAGATGTAAAAAACCGGCCAAATGCGAGTAGGACTCGCCCATGAAGGGTTCCGTAGCAGCAAGTAGAAATTAAATGTTTTTTTTAAATTTATATTTGAGTTGATTGAATGAAAGGTAAATTGCGGTTTACCATTTATGACGTATTAAAAAAAACTACTTACTAGATCTCGTTCAAGCCAATTTTCGGTGGAAGTTTACATGGTAATGTACATCATATTGAAAGAGCAGTAAAGGTTTTCTTGAATAAAATACAGATTGCGAAGTAAAATTAAGATTTAATACAGTCAGTTTGATGGCTGAATATCAAGTGCCATAATCAAATAAATCAATATAGATAATTGTCAACTGTCACGACATGTCACGACAGTTGACTACAGATAATGAAAATGCAAGTGACACCTACATGTTGAATACCTCAATTAAATATTATTAGGCTTACAACTCGGCCATCCTTATGAGAGTGAGTCCTCTCACTTGATAAGCAACAAATCAATATCATGAGAAAAAAAAAATGAACAAAGATAAAAAAAAAAACTAACCACTCAAGTTAAATTATACAAATAACAAAATCTTAATTAATAACTAATACTTAAGGTATTTTGTACATAGCTTAGTTTTCTTTTCATTTCAGGTTATATTCATCATCAATTTGCACAATCGATTTCAGGTCATAATTTGCACAGTCTGTTGTGATCTACGGTCATCTGTGCGATGTCAATTGCTTGACATCATTCGCTATCTGCACTGACCGCTCATAACACATGCTCTACATCATCTAATTGCATAGTCTGCTATGATCTGCGACCATCTGTGCAATGATTATCATCACCATTCTCATTCTGCACTGGACGCTCATAGCCTATGCCTAAATCTTACAAGATACTATGCATAGTCTGCTATAATCTACAATCATCTGTGCAATATCACCATTTCTTTGATATCAATCATTGCTGCACTGATTGCTCATAGCCTAAGCATAGCATAGTCAAATCTCCTGTCAAGTCCATTTAAGTCTTCAACTTAGTAAATCAAATCGTCCTTTAGTAGCCGAAATGCTACTTTCATTCACAGTAAATCTAATTTAATTCTCTAAAACATGTAACTGTAACAGTCAGTCCATTTTTTTTATTATTTCAATTCCTTTTAAATATAATATTTCTTAAATCATAATAATTATCATACTAAACTTTGATCCAAGTCTGAACTAATTAATTTTATTCGTCCCCGCTAATTTCATTCTCGCTATCGTCACTAGAAATATTTTTATAATTTAACCAGGGATGTATCTTATCTACCGCCACTACATTTTCATACTTTTTATTACATCTTCTAGTTAAGGGAGCATCCTCAATCAAAAACGTATCATTTTCTGGAATGTTTGCTATCTATCCTGTATGGGCTTTTCAGTAAAATTGTGTCCGACTAGCTGCGCCCCGGGATGTTACCCGCATAAGTGTCGATCCCGTGGGAATATTGGGATAAAAAGTATCCAATGTCTTATTCTGATGTTTAGCTATATTACTGTAAAGTTTAATAAAAATCCGTTCAATAATTTTTGCGTGAAAGAGTAACAAACATCCTCACAAACTTTCGCGTTTATAATATTAGTAAGATAGCAAGAAGTAAGATAAGTACAGGGTATTTAATGATTTTGTCCTCCACAATTAACACATCTACTTTTTCTACGACATTTTGTATCTGTATAGTAACAGTAGTGATCCCAAGGGGCACCACAATGTTGCTACCAATGCCTCTCATCGTAAAAAGATCAGACTTATTTGTTCAAGTAATTCCTAGTTTTCTAGCATCGAACGAATCGTTTTGTGCAACGAATTAAAGTGTATTGACTGCTTAGATCTACGTAGCCTAGAACCGATTGTCCATTAATCATCAACCGCATAGTATATTTACTTTCGTTTCTATCGGTATTCTCGGCGTCTATGCGTAAATAATGCGTAAAACATCCTTTTGACCTTGACCCACTTTATCAGTATTACTATTATTATTAGAGGGTAGTTTCGAACAACTTATTGCAGTATGTCCTAGTTTATTACAGATATTGCATTTGAGAATTTCTTTTGTACATTTAAAACTAAAATGTCCTGGTTCATTGCAGTTGTAACAAACGATAGAATTACTACCATTTTTAGCCTTTGCGTCATTGCTAGTAGGTTTGTTAGAAGAAATGTTGGATGGCTCATCTCCATATGGACGCAACCTATCTGTTTCACGTGGTTGTTGCTTAGTAGACTGAAAATATTCTAATATTTGTTCCGGTTCCCAACACTTCAATGCCTTCGCGCCTAATCTTAATGAACGGTCTTCGATTCCGTACAGTAAACAATCGACTGCCTGTTTACCCCTTATATCACACCGGTTCAACATATTAATTTTTTCGAAATAATATAATTCTAGTGATTCATTATATTTTACGCGTTTACTTAACATTTCTGTAAGTAGTTCGGCATAATCGTCACTACTAGGGAAGGATTCTAACAATTTATGTTTTCATTCAGGCCACGAAAATGACATAGTGGGTAACGTTTGATACCACGTTTTTGCAACACCACCCAATTTTGGTAAAGCATAATGTATTACTTGATCATCGCCCCATTTGTATAACTTCGCACATTCATCAACTTTACTGAGCCACATTTGTATAGTTTGCCCCTTTACCATCGGATCAAAATCAGGTATGACGTTTCCTAACATTGGAAATTTATTACCTTGAGGACGATTATTTACTAAGGTATTTACTAATTTAGTCAGTAATAAATGAGTCACATTGTCAGTACTATTATTGGTACGTTTTACCGGGAAACATGATCGCTTACGATGACTCGACAACCTGGAGCCGCTGCCACTGCCATGTACACCTGCAGTCTTGCTGTCCTGCCGACGGTTGCAGCGACTGCCTCCACTCCTATGGCACCGCTCACGACGACCACGGTGATCGCTTCGGCTGCTACTGCTCCTCCGATGACGCCTACGATGATCATGATCACTGCTTCGGATACTGCCATTGCGATATTGCTGACGCCGATTCTCGCGACGTTCCCGAGTACGGCTCCTTCGTGCAAATGAAACACTCGTGCCTGTATCATCACTCGCTGATCTACGCTTGCGCCGTTTCCTTTTTTCTTTTCGATCGTATCGTTTTCTTTTATTAGACAACGAATTTTGACGGTTGGTCTCTTTAGGTGTCGCATTTCCATCTTCCATGTTGTTGCGTTAAAAACTTTACAATGTGAGCGTTTTTGCTAGCAATCTATAACTAGCATGTCCAATACCACTTCTGAGATGAAAGAGCAGTAAAGGTTTTCTTGAATAAAATACAGATTGCGAAGTAAAATTAAGATTTAATACAGTCAGTTTGATGGCTGAATATCAAGTGCCATAATCAAATAAATCAATATAGATAATTGTCAACTGTCACGACATGTCAGTTGACTACAGATAATGAAAATGCAAGTGACACCTACATGTTGAATACCTCAATTAAATATTATCAGGCTTACAATATATTTTTTTTGGTTTTATCATTCTCTTATTTTAGAAGTTACGGGGGGGGGGACACATTTTACCACTTTGGAAGTGTCTCTCGCGCAAACTATTCAGTTTAGAAAAAAAATATATTAGAAACCTCAATATCATATTTGAAGACCTATCCATAAATACCCCACACATATGGGTTAGATGAAAAAAAAATTTTGAGTTTGAGGTCTAAGTATGAGGAACCCCCAAAATTTATTGTTAACCGACTTTAAAAAAGGAGGTTCTGTATTCGACCCGTATGTATGTATGTATGTTTGTATGTCCGCGATTATCTCAAAAACTACTGAACCGATTTTGATAATTCTTTCATTAGTGTGATCTACATACTTTCAGGAAGGTTTTAGTATATAATACATTAGGTAATTATTCTTATGTACGAAGTTATATGCACAAATGTACTGCATCTCCGGAATTTCTATGTGAATTTTGATGATTCTTTGAGTCGTGTCTTCAATTCTTCAATGCACTAGTGTTAATTGAATTTGTGTGGGGTAGGTACAACTAAAAAGTGAAAAATAAAAACTTTTTTACAAAAAAAACAATTGACTTCAAAAAAAACACTACAAAGTGAAAAATAACTTTAATTTCGGAAGTCGGTGTCAAAAAACGAAAATGCGGAACAAACGACACCGACTTCCGAAATTAAAGTTATTTTTCACTTTGTAGTGTTTTTTTTGAAGTCGGTTGTTTTTTTTGTAAAAGAGTTTTTTTTTTTTCTATTTTTGTATGAAAATCTTAATGCGGTTCACAGAATACATCTACTTACCAAGTTTCAACAGTATAGTTCTTATAGTTTCAGAAAAAAGTGGCTGTGACATACGGATGGACAGACAGACAGACAGACATGACGAATCCATAAGGGTTCCGTTTTTTGCCATTTGGCTACGGAATCCTAAAAACGAGCCCGCAGTCTTGTTTCACATACGCTAATGAAAGAGATCTGCTATACATAAACCGAAACCAATAACCTATTGACAGATAGCTACTGATGTTAGCCAGTATAATTATAACTGTCAGTATAAGTCAGTATAAGTTATAAGTGTCAGTATAACTGTCAGTATAAGTTTGGGATGCATGAAGAAGCCTCCCCGTGTAACGCAGTTTGTTCTACCAGTTACTCAACTGAACCGAGCGCTCGGCGCATCCTGGGCAGTCACACCCAACATCTTATTTGACTGGCCAATTCTTCCCTTGCGGTGGTAGGGCTAACGCCCGCCTGGTTTGCGACCACCCTCCCACCGGATTTCGGCGTCAAGCAGCCTGCTGTGTTTCGTCGATGCGTGGGAGTTCCAGTGCCTTAGGCATCTTCTGGACACGCTCGTTCGATCATAGACCTCATCCAACGCTTTCCATCAGGCGTGATCGAGGTCAAGGCCCATTCAGCAATAAAAAAAAAAAAAAACAAAATATAATCGTACAGATCGCTACTGATATAAATTATTGGGACGTTAAAACCAGAGATAGATAGGTTTTTCTACCTCCAGTCAGTGGCGTGCATTGGTTTTCAGAATAGGTAGGCACTAGGCCGGGTCTAGTCTAGGCAAACGCAGTCACTAATCAGAAAAAAAGTGAGGTCAAAAGTGTGGTTATTTGAGTAGGCATGCCTACTTAAGGGTGATAAATTGCGAAGGTCGAAAGTCATGGTATTACGCGTGAGACGTACGTATTTTTAATTCAAGTAAAGACCAATGACAATGTGCGAATACACTTGGGAGCAAATAAATCGAGCCACTTGCTTTTTTTTGCACGTATAATGGTTATTATTTTTGGTATTATGGAACGTATCAAATCGAAACATATATCGCCTAAGAGCTTATTTAATAATCTTTACAATGAGGGTAAATTTTTGAATGATAACCTTATTTAGTGATAAATTATTGGCTCTGAAAGAAAAACGGTAATTTTGATAGAAAATTGTAGGGTTAAAACAGTCCAGAAAATCTATCGAAATCAGGGCAAGGGGGGGTAATACAAGATATTAAGAATAAGTTTATACCATAATTTTGTTTTTAATTGTTTTTTTCTGGACTGACAATTTTCTATCAAAATTACCGTTTTTCTTTCAGAGCCAATAATTTATCATTAAACAAGGTTATCATTCAATAATTTACCCTCATTGTAAAGATTATTAAATAAGCTCTTAGGCGATATATGTTTCGATTTGATACGTTCCATAATACCAAAAATAATAACCATTATACGTGAAAAAAGGAAGTGGCTCGATTTATTTGCTCCCAAGTGTAGTACGGGAGCCGAGTAGGCCGACCGGCGACTGCCTACTGCCGCGCGTGTATGTATGACGATTTTCTTTTTTGTTAGGTATGGTAATTTAGTGAGTTTCTTAATTGTGGGGCACACACACTAAAATTTAATTGACAGGCTTATGTTGATATATCGAAGTAGGCACTGCTTATATGCCTATACTTATGCAATGCATGCCACTGCCTCCAGTATGCCAAAACTGGTGATAGATAGGTAATTGGGTTCGGCCTTGGAGATTGTATGGAGCTCAGAGATATTGAGATATGGTTGATTTTTTGGTGAGATTTTGTGTCAAAGAGGAAATTTACAAAACATAACTTATATACGGACTATACAGGGTAACGATTTTGTTACCTGCATCCCTCAAGACTATTTCAGATGTATAAATGAAAAGATTTTATTTACGAATCTTATATGAGTTTTATAGCGAAAGTTGTTTAGTATGACGGGTAGAATCACTCCCTTGACGGATCGAACTTGTCAGACGAACTTGAACTTGTCTGATATGTAAGACATAAAGGTTTTTCGTCTTTTTAGGTAATTAAATATTAATAAATCAAATCTTAAGTAGGTATATTAAAAAAAAAAATGGTCGGATAAAGTAGTTAGACAGAAAGTTGAAAGTCAAAAAAGTCAAAGTCAAAGCATTTATTTCAAATAGGCACATAAAAGGCACTTTTGAACGTCAAAAATAATCTTAAAATAGAAACCTTCTAAATACAGATGAATGTGTTACGAATTCCCTTTAGCGAGTGATTGCGTATGATTTTAACCTAAACCTGAAACCGGTTTAAGTGTAAACAAGGATTTGTTTACACTTTAACCAGATACGTATGAAACAGACTATACCTATACTTTCATTCATATGACGGTTAACTCACGTGAACATATCACTGATCTTATTCATGATGTCATGCATGCGCTGTGCCTTCTCCTCGTTCCTCCTCCTCACGTCCTCAGTCCTGGCCATCTGTTCTGCTAGTTGTTCCCGTAAGGCTTCTATCTTTGTCAGTCTTCTGTTCTCCTTCATCTCGTTCCAGTCTCTGCGGTCATCTGGAAGAAGAATTGTAAAGGTTGGTTAGTTTGTTGGTGTTGAGTTTAAATATAATAAAACGTGGATGTAGAATACATATGCGCGTTTGATTTCAAGTAGGTAGATAAAGTATTTCGTAAATAATTTTTGTTGGATAATTCTTAGGGGTTAGTAATCAAAAAAACATAAAATTTTGGTATTCCATACCTACTTACCCCCTTACTAATAAATGTTATATAGCGTCTGTATAGTTACACAACGCTTTGTCTTCTTCTTTCGAAAGTCAAATTACTGACGACTGAAAGAGAGAAATCGGTGTGTAACAATTCATTCAATTCATGTAATAATACGTTTATAAGTAAGGGGGTTATACTATAACTTTAATTCTTCTATTCCAAAGTATTGGCACAAGCTTCTGAGCTAACCCTTGCAAAAAATACAAGTTGGGTAAAGTGTTCCGCAAAGAATTATTTTGTTACATTTTTGAAATTTTGGAAAATTCAAAAGGCAGACCGGGGATAATAATGAAGAATCAGCATTGATTAGTTTGAGGTGTTCTTTAGTAGGTATATACTTATACTATTTCTTTCTTCCTTCTTCTCTAAAACTCCCGCATTGGCACTGTGGCGGCTACTACATCGCCTCACGCGAACGACAGAGTTCACTGACGTCACGCCAAATCCTGCATCGCGCAAGCTAAGTTTACCGCGCAACTAGAATATATACAACGTCCCGACATCAATCGTTGGGTAGTAGCCCACCAGACGCAACACCCATCTGGTCGGAGGATCCTCCCTTTTCTATAGAGGATGAGTAAACTTTACACCCTGTTCTTTATACCTCTATAGCACTAGCTTCATGATCTGCCCAGTATTTTCTCAACTATGTTGGGGTCGGCTTTCAGTCTAACCAGATGCAACTGAATACCAGTATTTTGCATGGAGCGACCGCCTATCTGCCCTCACAACCCAGTTACTGGGTGATACGACAGGTTGACAGGCCTGATGGTCTAGTGGTTAGTGACCCTGACTGCTATGCCGGAGGTCGTGGGTTCGATTCCCACCCAGGACAAATGTTTGTGTGATGAGCACGATCATTTGTTCTGTGTCTGGGTGTAATTTATCTATAATATGTATGTATTTAGAAATATATAAGTATGTTTATCAGTTGTCTAGTACCCATAACACAAGCTCTGCTTAGCTTGGGACTAGATGGCATTGTGTGATAGTTGTGGAATATTATTATTATTTAGAGAGTGTTTCTTTTTTCTCAGCTTTTAGCTGGATGGCTTTTAGGCTGGTTTAAGCTACATTTACGGGCCAAAGCCAAGTAAATGCAGCGTGTGGTGTGTATTAGGGTGTGTTTTCTTCCTCCAACTGCATGAATTTCCTAACTATTCTGCAGGTGTTTAAGATGGCAGCTTTCTGTAGGTTGATATAGACGGATTCTTCTAAGTCTATTAGTTTTAGGCTACGGAGAAGATGGTTGGGAATAACGCCTGTCGTGGAGAGAACTATAGGGATAACGTACACTTTTTCTTGTCTCCAGATCCTTGTGACTTCTTTAAGTTCAGCATATTTACTTATTTTTTCAGATATAGTTTTTTGTAGGTTATGAGTATTGGGAACTGCAATGTCTATGAGGTATGTGATTTTTCTTATTTTATCCTGCAGGATTATATCTGGTCTATTGTAGTGGATAGTCCTATCTGTGAGTATGGCGCGATCGTAGTACATTTTGTGCGTATCATTTTCTAGTATAGTTTGTGGTGCGTACTTGTAGTAAGGAGTGCTAGAGTTTTGTATGAGACTGTGTTTGAGAGCAAGTTTTTGGTGAATGACGTTTGCGACCTGGTTGTGTCTGTGAGTGTAGTCTGTCTGTGTGAGGGTTGTGCATGCTCCTGTTATGTGTTGTATGGTTTCTGATTGAATGTGGCATTTGCGGCATTTATCATTTGTGATGGTAGGGTCTTTAATAATAAATTTCCTGTAGTTTTTGGTGTTGATGATTTGATCTTGTATAGCTATGATAAAGCCTTCTGTTTCAGGGAACAAACTTCCTATTTTTAGCCACTTATTTGATGCTAATTGGTTTATGTGGGACTGCTCTAGGTCATGAGGGTGCCGGCCGTGGAGTACTTTCTTCTTCCATTCTTCAATTTTTTGTTTCTGCGGGTCTTCATTGGTAGTGTTTTGTGTTTCTATCTGGTCGTTTAAGTTAAGTGGAGTGTAGTTGAGATCATTTATCACTATGGCTTTATGTATATTACTGGTGCGCGATTTTGTGTGAAAGAATGTTTTTAGTCGACTAACTTGTTTCCTGCAAAGGTGCTGGATGTCGATTAGGCCCCTCCCTCCATTTTGCCGTTTGATGGTTAATCTTTCTATGGCAGATTTAGGATGTAAGTTGTTGTGTTTTGTAAGTGTTGTTCGTGTAGTGCGCTCTAATATTTCTGTGTCTGTTTTGGTCCATTTTATAACTCCGAATGAGTACGTTAATACGGGGATGGCAAAGGTATTAAGGGCTTTAATGAGGTGTTTACCTGAAAGTTGGGTCTTACAAACCGCGTTAAGTCTTCTCTTGTACTCTGTAGTTAGTGTATTTTTAATTCTTACGTGATCGAGTCCCTTTAGCTGCGTGTACCCTAAATATTTATACAAATCAGACGGTTCCATCGCTGTTATAGTGTCCGTGTCATTCACCGCATAGTCGCCGGGCCGCACCTTGCCTCTTATAATGTGAAGTGTTTTACATTTGTCTAAGCCAAATTGCATGTTAATATCCTTACTGAACTCTGCTGTAATTCCCACCAATTTTTTCATATCTTTTTCTGTTTTGCCGTACAATTTAATGTCGTCCATGTAAATAAGATGTGATATTGTTGTTTCCTCTGTAGTGTGTTTGAGGCAATATCCTGCCCTACAGGCCTGCAGTAAATGAGACAGAGGATTTAGGGCGAGACAGAACCACAGGGGGCTCAGGGAGTCACCTTGGTAGATACCTTTTTTGATAGATATCTGTCGCGTTGTGACAGTACTGTGGTTGCTATTTATTTGTAGAGTTGTTTTCCACTGTAGCATTATATGGCGCATGAAATTAATTATTTTTGGGTTTATTCTATAAATCTCTAATATTTGTATTAACCAAGAATGAGGAACACTATCAAAAGCTTTTTTGTAATCAATATAGGTGCAATGAAGATTTCTGTTTTTTGAGGTGGCGTGTTTATGAATAGTGGAATCTATAATCAGCTGTTCTTTGCATCCCATGTGGCCCTGCCTGCATCCCTTCTGTTCCTCTGCAATTATGTTGTAATTTTCAATGTGTGAGCTAATTTTTTTTGTGATTGCTGATGTTAGTATTTTATATATTGTGGGTAAGCATGTAATTGGTCTGTATTGGGAAGGCTGAGATGAGCTTTTAGTTTTAGGAAGCATATAGGTAACTCCTGTTGCGAGAAATTCGGGTGTGTTCTGCCGTCCTAATATGATATCTGTTAAATTTTTTGCTATAGATTTGTGTAATGAAGTTAACTTTTTGTACCAGAAATTATGTATTTTGTCTACACCTGGTGATTTCCAGTTGTGTAATCTAGCTGTTATGTGTGTAATGTCAGACTCTGCTACCTCTGCAAATTCCATTTCGTCAATAGCTCTCCATTTTGCCTCTTCTTCCGCTATCCAAGATGCTTTGTCGTTGTGTTGTACTTGCTCTTCCCAAATGCTAGACCAATATGCTTCTAATTGTTCTTTTGATGGTGCGTCTGTGTTGTCGTCTATTGTAGTGTCACTGTGTGTTTTCTGTATGTTTCTGTAAAATGCTTTTTCATTCATTGCAAATGCTGCATTATCATTTTTGCGCTGTTGTGCCTTCATATATCTCCTAAGCCTATGAACTTTAAGAGCTAGTTTTTGTTTTAATGTATCTAAAAACTCCTCAGGTTTCCTATTATTACTTTCGTGTCTAGTGTGATTAGAATAATTTTTAAATATTGTTTCAACTTTCTTAACTACTTTATTTGATCTGATCCCGTTGATATATTGTGTGAGTCTACCACAGTCTGCTCTTAATTTTTCAATGTCTTTTTCTAGCCTCTGCTGCCATGCTGGTTTGACAATACGATTTGTTCTTGTGGTTACTGTGTGGTCTGTGATTTTAAAGTTGAGTTCTTCTGATATAACTACCGCTGTGCAATATATAAGTAAATGTATGTCTATAAGTTGTGAGTCATCAGATATAAATTGTACGAGTATATTTTCATTACATAAATTAACTAAACGGAACAGGTTACGAGTGTATTTAAGTTTAGGTAGTTTTGGTCGAACTACTGGGTCCATCCCGGAGTATTGTGCTATTGTTGTTCTAAATTTATCCTGTATTTCTTGAATATAGGTATCTGTGGCTAAATTTTGATCTGCGTCTACAAAGGTCTCGATATCATTTTCGAGCGTTAGTGTTAAGGATTCGGTCTGTGTAGATGTGTGTGCTGTTTGCGTGAAAGCTGGCGATTGGTTGTATGTTAGAGATTGACTATTAGGATGTAATTGAGTGAGCGGTTGTGGTTGTTCATGCAGAATATTTATGTTTGTGTTTTGTGTTAGTATGGCAGTGTTAGTGTCTGCATAGTTTTCTGATTCTTGTTGTAATTGTGTGCGTACTTCTTCTTTCAACTGATCTAATTCGACTTGTGATAAGAGTTTATTCCTAACTATAGCTCTTCTCTGATCTGAAATTCTTTGTTCTGAAACGGTTATTTCAGGATATTGTCGTGTAAAAAGTTCATGCAATTGTTGTCTGTAAGTGGTCATGTCGGTCTCTAATTTAGTAATATAAAAGTAAGTTCGCATGATAAATTGGTTAACTTCTTTGCTCCATCTCATGCGAACTCTTGCTTTTCCAGCCTTGGTGGACGCGGGTAAAAAGGAACTAGCCTCCCGCGCAACATTCAAGGTCGGAGTGGGTGGAATTGAATTTAAACTAGTAATGGGAGGTGATGATAGTATGGGTGACGATGGTATAGATGGTGATGATGGTTTAGATGGTGTGTAAGATACTGTGCTTGGACTATACGGTTCTACAGGGGTGTTTGTCCTGTCCGTCAGTCTGTCACCATCGTCAATGATTTCGGCTGTAGTATCTTTGTCGGTGGGAGCCAGCCTGTTCAACTCCTCACCGCTGACGGTTCGCATGCTGAAACACCCAGCGTCAGCTCCAGGTGCGCCCCGGCGATCGCCCCCGGGCAGCGGCCCTATACGTTTACTTTTCGATCGTGTCTCCATTTTGAATGGGTTTCCAGAGCCACGTTAGCCACGCCAGTAATTTCTCATTCGTGTGTCCGCCCCCCACGTGATTAGATGGTCAATCAGGACGTGTGGTTGTTTAGGGGGCTTATTATTATTATTATTTCGTTTATTTATTTATGTACATATTAATTTACATTTTTAAATATTTCTTAAACTATAAAAAATACGTATAAAAAACATTTAAAAATATAAAAAATAGTATTCCGCCGGTGTCGGGAGCAGGGTCCAAGCTACCGGTGGTTAGGGCTCCAGAGACAGAAACCTCCTCACAATACGAGCCGTATCAAGGAGTACTGCCTTCTGAATCAGGCCCTTGATCCAACCGCCTAACGAGAGCCTCGACAGATGTTGGTCGAGGCTTTGGGCCATAAGCCCATTGGCCGATACGACAATCGGCACAATGATAGCCGAGCTCACATTCCACATGTCAACAACCTCGTGTGCTAAGTCAAGATATTTAATTTGTTTCTCTTTCTCAGCTTTCACGAGGTTCCCGTCATGTGGAATGGTAACATCGACAATCATTGTGCGGCGCGCTAATCGATCTATCACCACTATATCAGGCTTATTGGCAACAATAGTCCTGTCAGTAATGATAGACCGATCCCAGTACAGCGTGGCATGGTCATTTTCAAGAACTGGGTCGGGCACATACTTGTAATACGGTACCTCAGAATCCACAAGTTTATATTTCAAAGCAAGTTGCTGGTGAATAATCCTGGCTACTTGGTTATGCCTGTGCAAGTACTCGCCGTTAGCCAGACGAGAACAACCAGAGATATTATTATTATTTCGTTTATTTATTTATGTACATATTCATTTACATTTTTAAATATTTCTTAAAATATAAAAAATACGTATAAAAAACATTTAAAAATATAAAAAATAGTATTCCGCCGGTGTCGGGAGCAGGGTCCAAGCTACCGGTGGTTAGGGCTCCAGAGACAGGAACCTCCTCACAATACGAGCCGTATCAAGGAGTACTGCCTTCTGAATCAGGCCCTTGATCCAACCGCCTAACGAGAGCCTCGACAGATGTTGGTCGAGGCTTTGGGCCATAAGCCCATTGGCCGATACGACAATCGGCACAATGATAGCCGAGCTCACATTCCACATGTCAACAACCTCGTGTGCTAAGTCAAGATATTTAATTTGTTTCTCTTTCTCAGCTTTCACGAGGTTCCCGTCATGTGGAATGGTAACATCGACAATCATTGTGCGGCGCGCTAATCGATCTATCACCACTATATCAGGCTTATTGGCAACAATAGTCCTGTCCTGTTATTATTATTATTATTATACGATACCCCTTGGTAAGACTGGCTTTGTCAGAGTTTCGGGCTTCGGACTACCCGTAACGACTGTCAAAGATTCACGAAAGACAGCTGGGACCAACGACTTAGCGTGCTTTCCGAGGCAAGGAGGGGTCTCGGTATTAAAAGATGGTCATCCATCCACAGGCCAACCGCGGCAAGCGTAGCTTAACCTGATTGATCGATCTGTGCGGCTGTTATCATTTAACCACGGGCCTCTCACCCGTGGTGAGCCGCAAAGATCGATCATGTATATCTCTACAGGGTGAAATTAAATTCATGGGCATCCTCTTAAGGGGTCATTGTACTCATCATTATGAACAACTTTTACTATGGGACTAAACTCAAAATCTCGAAAAAAAATCAGCTGTTCCTTGCGTTTATGTTCATATAAAGTTCGTCAAAATGGTCAGGTTTGGTCCCATAGTAAAAGTTGTTCATAATGATGATTACAATGACCCCTTAAAAGGATGCCCATGAATTCAATTTCACCCTGTATAGCAGTAGCTTATAGCTCCTAAAATATTTACATCCCAACAGTTGGAATATGCAACCCAACCCTTCCTGAAAGACAGTCTCTCTTATTATCTGTACTAGCTGCGCCCCACGGTTTCACCCGCATAAGTGTCGATCCAGTGGGAATATTGGGATAAAAACTATCCTATGTCCTTCCTCGGGACTCAAACTATCTCTATACCAAATTTCATCTAAATCGGTTCAGTGGTTTAGGCGTGAAAAGGTAACATACAGACAGACAGAGTTACTTTCGATTTTATAACATTAGTATGGATGTGTGTAGGTATATCAAAGCTATTCAAACAGACTGGACTATTTACAATTCTTTTAGAAAGCCCAAAACACTGGCTTCGTAAACAATCAAACAAGTGTTCGTCATTACTGTTCCGTTTACTCAGACGGACTTGCACCTACTCGTACATTAATAAACAGCAAGGCAGTCGACACCAGTACTTAAATCTTTCTTAAGTTATCGCTCGTGCTCGTGCCCCTCCTATCATAACTAACGACTAGTCTTAAATTATTTAAATTTAAAATTCTCTATGTTCCGAGAACATTCTCCGTGAGAGAATATTCTCTCGACCCATCACTGATCGACAAACAGAGGGCGTTGGCTTAGTAATACGGTCTCGTTGCCTGTGCAAGGGTGCTAAAAACAAATCACGTTCGTAATAACCCAACTAAAAAATAACTGAAAAGCTAAAAACAAGCCCATTTTAAATTAAATAAAAGTTGGAAGCAGGCGGGACCCGGGAGTTTGAAACTATAATAATGGTATGGGCCCCGCCTGCTTCTTCAACTTTTATTTAATTTAAAATGGGCTTGTTTTTAGCTTTTCAGTTAGTTTTGGCATAAGTTTGCAGTCGGGTTTTTTAATTATTTTTTTATTTCCAGCTTTTTAGTTTACAAATTAATGTGAAAGATTTCGCAGACGATTTAGTTCTTGGTACGTGTATTTTACGATTTGTCACTTTGAATTACTTTTAACCATATAAGTTGTATATATTTTTATAATTACCTTTTAAAACCCTTTATTTTGATACTTACCCTACTCAATAGGTTTTGAGAAAAAAAAAATTTTTTGAAGGCATAATATGGCGCCAAAAATCCGCCATTTTGTTTTTTTTTTTATTTTGATATACCCAGTGTCACTCTCACAGTAAATACGAATCTAACGACACCTCTGAAGCTAAAATCCATCGAGCCGTTTAGGCCGCAGAGCGTGCCAAACATACATACATACATACATACTCTCGAAAAACATAATCCTCCTTCTGGCGCAGTTGGGTAAAAAAACGAAAACTAGATATCTCACTCGCAAATTGCCGCAATGTCTTCAGCTCTCGTGTTAACACGTCGATCTCCGCGCAGAAGTCTGTCAGCATTTGGTACACTGAGAAGTTCTCCTGCTCTGTCCTCAGGAACAAGTCTATTATTCTGTCAGTTCTGTACTCTCCCGTGTATTCCTGCAGGATAGAAGGTGAAATCTTTATTGAACACACTTGAATTGATGTAAAAATATAGTAAATCTGGACGTCTAAATATCAAGAACTAGCTGCTGCCCGCGACCCATCTCGTCGTATTGCATCACTTGCCCGCGTCTCCTGCTCTATCACTTCGTTTCCCCATAGCGCTTTTGCTCGGCGCCTAAGGGTCATAGCGTGACGTTAAATAGCCTATAGCCTTCCTCAACAATTGGGCTATCAAATGCAAGAAGAATTTTTCAATTCCGACTGGTAGTTCCAGAGATTACCCCCCTACATACAAACTTACAAATAAATTTTACCTCTTTATAATATTAGTATAGATTAAACCGAGAATTACTTAATAAAACTACGTCTGATGTGAGATTCGAACCCAAAAACTCTAAAATTCCATTCATTTATGTTTTTACAACTACCATAAAACGAAAATTATTCAAGAAACAGAGAAGTTAAAACTCAATGCATGCATTGCATGTCGCAGGTAACCGACGTAGCTCGAAGAATTGCCAAACTTAAGTGGCAGTGGGCAGGGCACATTTCTCGCAGAACAGATGGCCGATGGGGCCGAAAGGTTCTGCGTAGCGTAGCGTTGGAAGGTCTCCCACAAGGTGGACCGACGACCTTTTGAAGGCTGCAGGAACCTGTTGGATGCGAAAAGCACTGAACCGGTCGAAGTGGAGGTGCTTGGGGGAGGCCTATGTCCAGCAGTGGACGTCTTTTGGCTGAAATGATGATGATGATGATAAATTTGGTATGGTTCATGTTTTAATAGCTAAGAGTCTCCACCATCACATAAAGAGGCAGTTAGAGTAACCACTTAATGTGGATGGTGGTGCGCTCAGACACGGCTGTGTTTTCTTCCGTCCGTTATAAAGAAATACTTACAGAAATATCATCCAGCAAATTGAGATGATACTGATGCTGTTTCCTTTCGTTCTCTTCTTCCATCCTCTTCAGACGTTCCTCTCGTCTCTCCTGCTTCCTGTTGACCCTGGTCATGCCTTTAGTGGCCAGGAACAGGTAGATCGTCATCTCATGGTCGTACCCTTTTACCAGGTCACGCATTTCCTGTAAACATTATAAACCATGTGTGATTTAGTTTTTGAATGACAAATTTTGAATTTAGATAATTTAATATGCATTTAGTTTTATTAATTTTATTGTTTTAATATTTTTTTTTTGAATTGATTGAATTTTGACTATAACTTAATTATTTCCCAATTCAATATTATAAACTATTTTGTACGCCGGTAAAACATGTCGAAAATGCAATATTAAACATGTTTTCATCAACTATGTGCATGATCTATGTATCATGTTATACATGTTTATATAAATAAATGCATCTTTATCTTTCTTTATCTTTTCAGGGTATTTTTTTTGTAACAGCTGGAAGTTTGGATTTCATCCCAATACAGTCATGGAAATTATTATTTTTTTGTGTAAAGCTATAGAAAAAAGATTTGGAAAGGATGTAAAGACTTCATTATCATCTGCTTGGCCTTTTCGGAACCTTGTTGGAGTCGGCTTATCATACATACAAGATGTGAAAACACCCATCACCTAGCCGAAGTTTATTGTTTCGCTGTAAGTTTTCCAGAGAAAATTCCTAAATTTTTTCATTCACCTGCCATTGAAAAAAAATTAAGAATTTTTTTCCAAAGGCTTCAAAATTCTTAAATATAAACAAGTAAATAAAAATTGGCCAAAAATAATTGCTATGCAAGAGCTACTTAGGTAAGGCACACCATGTGCTGTCAGCTTCGCTATCTACCTTGGTAACTATCTAATATTTTAACCATGACATGAACTATTTTTCATATTATTATCAAATGCAACAGAAAATGAAACCATGATCCTGTTGTTACAAGGTTAGTCAAATTATGTCATCTCTATCCGTTATCGGCAATAAAACTTTTACTACCTTATTCATAAAAGTCTGTAAGGAAAAGTTATTTTAGCTTATTGCTGCGTCACTTCAATGGCATTCAAATGACAAGGACAAAGAATACACTTGCGTTTATAAATGTCAACCAACAACCTAGTTCTCAAAAGTAATAAAAATGGATAAAACATTTTTTGTTTCATTTCTAGTTTTGTAGCCAAAATGGTCTTTAATCGATGTAGACACTCGAAAACCACTTCCTAGTGCTTTCGCTGGAAAGAAAAAGTGGAGCAACAAATTCCGCCGCACAGCTATCTGTTCAGTTGAAGAACTTAATTACCAAAAACTCAAAAGCAAATTGGCGAAAAAATGCCAAAAACGACAGCCTAAGAATTGCGCTTTTGGTATCTATCTAAGTCCAAAACCCAATTGAAGGGACTAACCCATCAAAGTAACAGGCCCAAACAGTTCCCGAGAGCGTCAACACCGTGAAGAATTGAGTACATTTCAAGTGTTACCAACTTGAAACTTTAAATGGTGCAACTGGCCCTTTACCCATGATTTAGCTGAAGTTAGCTCATAAGGACCGTTAAGTGCCTCTTAGATGTTAAGTTATGAGGTGGTGAAATCAACTGTTATTGTTTAACTTGATGAATTAAGTAGGGTACACTTTAACAGTAGGAATGGCTTTCATCTTGATAGTTCAACAACATTCATTGCGTTATTTACGTTGTAGTGCAGACAAATTTTTCGAAAATATTAAGCAATGGATTAGCAACATCCTTCAAAATGATTCAAATTGTGATTGATACTGTGTTTAATGCAATTAGGGTGCAGTACACATTAATTATCTGTAAATGATGACCCATCACCAGATTTTACAGCAATAAAATCTTTTGCGTTTTTTACAAGGTTAATTTAAAATATATCTTCCTGAAGTTTAAATACAGCTTTAATACTACTGATGTCAATTCAATACCATTGCCACTTGGCATCACTGATTTCAGGACGGTGAAGGAAAACATCGTGAGGAAACCAGCATCTCCTAGAACTAAACATTTGAAGCCAGCTAGATTGACGGACGACCTAAAGAAGGTGACTGGGGTAGACTGGATGCGGAAGGCGGAGGACAGGGTGCTGTGGCACAGTCTGGGAGAGGCCTATGTCCAGCAGTGGACAGCGATAGGCTGAGTTGATTCATTTCATTGTGACCTCTATTAACCCGCACTGGGCCCGCTTGGTAAGAGATTAGGTCTACCTGAACTTGCAACATCTGATCAATCTTCCCCTTCTCCTGCATGGTCTTCAACTTGGTGCACCACTCGTCCCTCTGGTCGTATGCCAGGGTTGAGGATTCGAACAGGTCGTTGAGGAACTTCTTGCCCTTGCACAGGGCTGACAGCATCTTCTCCCAGGCTTGGTTGAAGAGGGCTCTGGGGAGAAAGTCTTCAAGTAAAAAAACCGAGTGTGCTTATGACCACACGACTGAACTGAAACTTCAAACGTATTTGGCTATGAGAGGAAGAGAGAAAGAAAATGTGCGCGCGCACTGCATTCTCTTGCTTATATCCCTCACTCACCTCCCGTTCGCCTCGCCCCATCACACTTTTCGTAACGCTTACGTCACGCGTTCGCTAGCTTACTCCCCTAGTCAAGCGTGCGTAAAGAAGTTTCACTTCAAAAAGTACTGGATTGAAATATCTTAGTCAGCGGAAACTTTAGTATGAGTAAAAGGTCATCAGAATCTGCCTAGCCTTTTCCCAACTATGTTGGGGTCGGCTTCCAGTCTAACCGAATGCAGCTGAATATCAGTATTTTACATGGGAAGACTGCCTATCTGACCTCCCCAACCCAGTTACCGAGTATTACGATACGCCTTAGTAAGACTGGTTGTCAAACTTTTGGGCTTCTGACGACCCGTAACGACTGTCTAAGATCTACTGAGTTAAAGGTCGTCGTAACATAAAAGCAAGGCCTTAAACTGAGCCAGAATTGCTGAATGGAATAACTCTCCATATGTGGTTGTCTGTTGCTCTCAATACGACGAAGAAAAACATCGCGAGGAAACCGTCATGTCCTAGAGCCAAGGATTCGAAGACATGTGACACCTACGAGTACTAACCAGCACTGGGCTCGCGTGGTAGATTACAGCCCACTCCCTCTCGAAGAGAGGAAGCCTGTGCCCCTGCAGTGGGAACATTATAGACAGATTAGACGTATTTTGGCCTTTAATATGGCATGACATTAAAAAAGTTCGCCTTTTTAAAATGTCATTTCCAGTACTTACTCTTGTCGAGTCGCAATAAATACTTTTTCTTTCTTTCTTTCTCTTTCTAGAACTCTGCCCTCACGGGAAGCCCGAAGGTCTGACAATCAGTTTTACCACAGGTTGTACCTAGTTGTATTGTGGGGGTCATTTAGGCAGTCGCTCCATTTAAAATACTGGTATTCGGCTGTATCCGGTTAGACTGGACCCACCCTATCATATTTGGGATAAAGCTTTTTTTTTTGGATGGGAAGTCATCAAATGACCCCTCCCGCTCTGGGTGGAGCGGAAGGGAGTGTCAATCTCTTACTGACTAAAACCCATCCGTGTTTCTTCCTTAGCCCTTTATGTTCCGGGGTAGCGGTAACCCTTTCGGACAATCCCGCACCCCGGCAGGCATCGGCCCTGACAGGCCCCTTCCAGGATAAGGCTAGGCAGGTGATTATATTATATGTATTACTAGCTGCGCCCCGCGGTTTGTCCTGCATAAGTTTCGATCCCGTGGGAATATCGAGATAAAAAGTATTCTATGTCCTAATCCAGGTCATGGTCTGCCCATGTGTCAAATTTCATCCAAATTCGTTTAGCCATTTTAACGTGAAAGCGTAAAAAATAACCAAAAATCAAATCTATAAAAGTAGCCTATATGTTAATCCAGGGTGTCAGCTACCTCCATACAAAGTTTTATCAAAATTGGTCCAGCCGTTTGAGCATGAAGGAGTAACAAACATATAAACACACATACAGACACACACACAGTCACAAACTTTCGCCTTATAATATTAGTGTGAAGTGTGGTAAATAGGTAATTAAGTACCTATCTTGTAACATGTGGTCGATATCTTGTCTAATCTTCTTGTTCTCAAACTGGATGGCGTTGAACCTCAGCTTGGCACTCTCTAGCTTGTTCTCAGCTGATACGAGCCGGTACTCGCTTTGCCAGCGACGTTCTTCAAGCTGTTACAGATAATAGAAAACATTTTATAGAAAACTTGGCGTCACACTTTGTGATTTTCTTGTTTTACCTATATCGTTGACTAGGTGACCCGGCGAACTTCGTCGCCTTAGAATTAAATAATGTGACAAAGTTCAATAGACACGTGGCGCCATCTGTTATCATAATAACGTTATTGTTGTTTTCCTCGGGAACAGCACTTTTTTTCGGGATGAAAGGTACCCTATGTACGTTTCTGTACACTTGACAACCTATATGCAAAATTTCAGGATGATCAGTTCAGTGGTTTAGGCGTGCAAAGGTAACATACTTTGCTATCGCATTTATAATATACTAGCTGCGCCCTGCGGTTTCACCCGCGTAAATGTCGATCCCGTGGGAATATCGGGATAAAAAGTAATCCAGGGTGTCAGCTACCTCCATACAAAATTTTATAAAAATTAGTCGAGCCGTTTGAGCGTAAAGAAGTAACAAACATATAAACACACACACACTCACAAACTTTCGCCTTTATAATATTAGTGTGATTAGTTAGTTAGGATGTGTTATCAAACTTAAAAAAAAGACGGGTTGCACTCCGGGAGTGCCGGCAGGAGTGAAAACTTGAATATTAACGTTGAAATAAATCAATTATTAATTGAATTAATATAACTCATTTTTTTTCACTATTTCTGCGTCCCTTTTTTCATTAATAGATGCACTTTGTTCAATTTCCATATTTTAAACACTTTATATACACGAATGTTACGAATACACAGCAGTGTGTCCACGTCCACTTCGACTTCGACTTCGACTTTGACTTCGACTTCGACTTTGACTTTGACTTCGACTCCGACTTCGACTTTGATTTCGATTTCGACTCCGACTTCGACTTTGACTCCGACTTCGACTACGACTTCGACTTTGACTTCGACTTCGACTCCGACTTCGACTTCGACTTTGACTTTGACTTCGACTTCGACTTTGACTTTGACTTCGACTTCGACTTCGACTTCCACTCCATCCAATCCATCCATCCATCCATCCATTGTCGTGTGTCACTAAACTTGTTTCACTTCGGTTGGCGCCGCCGTAGAAAGAGAGGCGGGGGGGGGGGGGGGGAATCTCTCCTGACGGTCACGTGTCCTGACGCGATGCCCTGACGCGAGTTTAACATTTTTTACCCATTACAAAAAGTGTTCAACGCCGCTAAAGAACTTTTCACTTCAAAAAAATATCCCCAACTGAAACAGGGTCCAAGCTGCTGGTGGTCAGGGCTCTAGAGAGAGGAACCTCCTCAGTACGCGTGCCGTGTCCAGAAGTACTGCTTTCTGAATCAAGCCGCGCAATAACTACATATTATTATTTAAAGTTCGCTTTTCCGTGAACCTATGTATTTCACAATAATATGTCTTTTATTTTCAACGTTGACCAGATAAAGACTTCTTGAGAATAGTTTTTATTCTACTTAGAACTCATTGTGTTTCATGTATTCTAGTTTTATTCTTAGGAAGGAAATATTAATAAAGTAAGTATGTACCACTTGAAGACAGCATTAAGTTATATTATTCTAGAAACTGTAACTGATCTTAAGACGAGTCCATGAAATCGCCTATTTAGTAGTAGGTACATAAAAATATAACATAAGAAAGTATAATGTTTGTGGCTAAGTAATAACAACAGCCGTACGGTCGATCGATAAGGTTAAGCTACGCTTGCCGCGGTTGATCCGTGGACGGGTGATACTTTGAGTTGTGGGGAAGGATATATAATAGGTTTTATCAGCGAAATTATCCCTTAAGGGTGTAAAAAGGGGGGTGGAGATTTGTAAAGGGCATCAATAAATAAAAAGGACTATAATACTTGTATCGAGGGTGAAACGGCGGAGCACAGCTAGTTTCAAATAAAAAAAAATTAATACATATTTTTATTTTCTTCTGTTTTAAGAAGGAGGCTTGCATAATGATAATTATCAACCTACCTGTCCCTGGGTTGTGCTCGCCAGTTTTCTCAGCTCCAAAGTCTCTTTCTTGTTTTTCTGTATCAAGCCATTGATTTGATCCATCATCGCTACATGGGCTGAAAACAGTAAGATTTACATATGTTATTTTTCATAACATTATGATTCCCTGTATGGTTGTAAACGAAGAAAAAAGAGTATTTAGCAGGTAGCGTTATATAGTTTCTGTCTACCCCCCATGGGAGGAAGGCGTGAGTTTATGTCTGTAATCTGCATTTGCGATTTATTTGCCAAAAATGTAAACAAATATGAGTTTATGGAAAAATAACTTTAAGTCCTACACAATAAAGTTCAGTTTACGCTACAACTTCAAACATTTTTATAACTTTTTCAATAGTGCTAGTCACTCTGAAATCAACTTAATTACCATTAGAATAAAGTTTATATTTGTTTAACTTGAAATAATATTAATTTGAAACAAGTTTGAATAGACAATATGTATGGATGCTTCGTTGGTGTAGTGGTCAAAAGTGTTATTGTTGAGCATTAGGTTCTTGGTTAGATTCCCAGGTCGGAAAGTGTTATTTCGATTTGCGACTATGAATTTTCAATTTTTTTTAAAATTGATTTGATACGAGGGTGGATTGAAAAGTTCGCGGCCTAACACATAAATACTTAAACTATTTTAATGTAACTGACCTCATTCGATTAGTTTACTCTCTGGTTGTCAAATTGTAAAATTCTATCGCAATAGCAATAACTGTATTTAAATTAGACTGAATTTTGTGAGCCTTTGTGCAGCGTTTTTAAAGAATGGAGAAAATTGAGCAACGTGCGGTCATAAAATACCTGTTTAAAAAAAAACTAATTCCAAAAGAGATTCACGACGATATGTCAACAACATTGGGGGAATCTGCTCCGTCGTATACGACTGTGAAAAAGTGGGTTGCTGAATTTAAACGCGGACGAGAGAGTATTGAAGATGACCCTCGCTCTGGCCGGCCTATGACGTCTACGACTGAAGAAAACATCGGGAAAATCTGTGATCTGATATTGACAGATCGGAGATTGACCATCAGGGAGATTGCAGACACTATTGGCATCTCGTATGAACGAACACAAAACATCATAGTCAATGAACTTGGATTTTCTAAGGTTTCTGCGCGGTGGGTACCCAGATTGCTTTCAGTCGAACAAAAACGAATACGCCTCACGATTTCTTGCGACTGTTTGGAAATGTTTGAGGCTGATCCACAAGATTTTTTGGCCAGATTTGTAACAATGGATGAAACTTGGGTACACCACTACACCCCAGAGTCAAAACAGCAATCCAAGCAGTGGAAAAAACCTGATGAACCGACTCCAAAAAAAGCCAAAACAATTTTGTCAGCTGGCAAGGTGATGGCGTCAGTTTTTTGGGATGCTAAGGGTGTCATCATGGTGGACTACCTTGCAAAAGGTGAAACTATAAACTCGGCTTATTACTGCACCCTCTTACGTCGCTTGCGTGAAACAATCAAAGAGAAAAGGCCAGGATTACTCAGCAAGAAAGTGTTGTTCCATCAGGATAATGCACGCGTTCACACGTCTGTTGAATCTATGGCTCAAATTCGTGATTGTGGCTTTGAATTACTGCCCCATCCCGCCTATTCCCTTGATTTGGCACCTTCAGACTTTCATTTATTCCCAAACCTAAAAAAACACCTTGGAGGTTAAAAATTTTCATCAAATGACGAGGTCGAAGTTGCGGTGGGTGACTTTTTTGAAGGCCTTGAAGAAACTTTTTTTATGACCGGCATACAGGCGTTGGAAACCAGATGGAAGAAGTGCATAGAGTTAAGTGGAGATTACGTGGAAAAATAAAATTACTTTTGCTTATATTTTATATTGTTTTCTTGCTGAGGCCGCGAACTTTTCAATCCACCCTCGTATATGCGTGTACTATTACGTCTATGCCTACGTATGTATCGGGTAGCGTTCTGTTATTTTTGCCTACTCGCATAGGAATAAGGTGTGAGTCCGGTCAAGCACCGCGCGTCGCCTATTGGCGTCGAAACAATAGAAAATCAATTGTGTCTCATTAGCGGAGCTCGACAGATTAATTTAAAAACAATGACGATGTCATCATTTGCCCAGCCTTGTCGCAACTATCTTGAGGTCGACTTTCAGTCTTACCAGATGCAGTTAATGATAATTTACTAAAATATACAAAAATTGCAAAAACTTTTGATTGTCAAGTTTGGGGGAGTGTAGCCGATCGATGACTTGCTACGAGCGCGTAGCAGGCGTAGCTATGACGTCAGCTACGACGTAGCTATGTCGTAGCGAGTTCCCGTAGCTATGCATGGTATGATAATTATAGCAGATATATATTTTTACAAAGGAGGTGACTCTCTATCCGAACTAAATATATTTAAATATAGTTTCAGTGGTCTAGGAGTGTAAATGTTTTGTAGACAGTCGATAGACTTGAATATGTATGTAAGTATTTCCTTTAGAAATAAAATTATAATTCGAGACACTCAATAACAAAAAAAAAATATGAAAATAATCATAAAATCATTTGAACATGTTTGCAAAAATGTCTTACGATGATGCAAAAAAGTAGCGTTATTTCTGTCAATTAGAATTTATAACCATAATTTGTGGTAGATAAATTATTTACTATTTTTTTAAGGAATTTTGGATAATACTTATGTATAAGCACTTGAGTGAGATACCTGAGATACAGGTTTATTCCTAGTTCAGGTAGAATCCAATTATTTTTACCTACATCTAGTATAAGGCCATACTTTTCAATTTAAATTTCACTACTTTTCAGATATGTTTTTCAATTGTAGCACCCTAATTCTTTTTCTAAAATAAGTCAAAATCGGTCCAGCCGTTTCGAAGACACAGAGCCGAGACAAACAGATTTTTTAAATTGTTTTTTTTTTTTTGTTATACTCGTAATTACTGTAGATATATTAGTATTTTGACTCATTGATCCCCTCAACACATAACCTTGTCTCCTTGCTTTTCACACCAGTGATCACTAGTGATTTTGCATTTCACGAACTTTGTCCAAATAAACTTTTTTCTGTTCTTCTAATAATATTATGTCTTCATAATGCATATTACTTTTATGAGGGGTTTGTGTGTGCCAAGTAATAACAGCTGCACAGATCAATCGATCGATCAGGTTAAGCTACGCTTGCCGCGGTTGGTCCGTGGATGGGTGACCAACTTTACAAATCAAGACCTCTCCATGCCGCCGTTGTTTCCGACTGTCAATCGTGGATGTTTGACAGTAGTTACGGGTCGTCAGAAGCCCGAAAGTCTGACAACCAGTCTTACCAAGAGGTATAGTATTACCCAGTAACTGGGTTGTAAAGGTCAGATAAATAGTCGCTCCATGTAAAATAGTGGTATTCAGCTGCATCCGGTTAGACTGGAAGTCGACCATGACATAGTTGGGAGAAGCTAGGCAGATGATGATGATGAATGTATATCAGTGGCGTGCATTGGTTTTCAGAATAGGTAGGCACTAGGCCGGGTCTAGTCTAGGTAAACGCGGTCACTAATCAGAAAAAAAAGTGACGTCAAAAGTTTGGTTATTTGAGTAGGCATGCCTACTTAATGCTGATAAATTGCGAAGGTCGATCGTCATGGTATTACGCGTGAGACGTACGTATTTTTAATTTTGTCGTATTAACTTGAACGAGTAAAGACCAATGACAAAGTGCGAATAGTACGGGAGCCGAGTTGGCCGTCCGGCGACTGCCTACTGCCGCGCGTGTTTATATGATGGTTTTGTTTCTTGTTAGGTATGGTAATTTGGTGAGTTTCTTTATTGTGGGGCACACACTAAAATGTAATTGACAGGCTTATGTTGATATATCGAGGTAGGCACTGCTTATATGCCTATATGCGATGCACGCCACTGTTGTATATATCGTCCCCGTAGTTGGAAAACTAAATAACTCCGATTTTCTAGTTTTGAGATAAACGCGATTTAGTGTTTTTTTTTTTCAATTAATGTTCATTTGTTAAAAAAATTGAGACAATTTTACTGTGGGTAATTTTATAATTATGCATTATTCCATCTGAACGACAAAAATGGCTATATTTTTGGAACGGAATAAGATAAGTAAATTCCTGTAAGACTCAAACATGCGTCATGTTTTGGATTATTTAAAAATAGGGAAAAGACAAAATCGCCAAAAACGAAGTTATTTAGTTTTCCAAATACGGGGACGATATTACCTTCCACCTCTTGCTCAGTCTCAACTCTGTGCAACAGCGAGGTCTTCAGTTCCACCTTCATCCTCTTATCCTTCTTCTTATGAGCCCCTGATCTTGCTATCTGAGGAGAAAACAGAAGAACTCGACTTCATTAACAACTTTTTAACTTGACATAAAAAATGTAAACATCCGAATTGAGAACCTCCTCCTTTTTTGAAGTCAGTTAAGAAAATAATTAGAGTTCCGCGAACGTTTTCCGTCATGCACGCGAACGAAGTCGCGGGCACAGCTAGTATAAGATAAAGTTGATTACCTTAAGGTCCTTACAGAGGTTGATGTACTCCTTCTTCAGCTGTCTCAGCAGCTCGTCTTGTCTCCTGAACTGAGGGTGGACGCCCATCGTGCGCTGCTGGCGGTCCACTTGGATCATTCGGACCTGGTGGAGGAAATTCGATAGGTTATTAATCGGTCTATCATCGGAATCGGTTCTTATCCTCTTGTACAGACAGCGTCAGAGAAAAGGAACCACCCCAAGACTTCTTGATGTCATTACCAAAGGGGGTTCCTTTTCTCTGAAGCTGACTGTAACAGGATGAACTAGTATGGTATTTACGCGACGTTTGTGCGAAACACAGTTGGTCGACAGATATTGTTACGATTAATTTTTGTCGCCAGATGAAATATCTCCAATTGCCAAGAAACCTTTCTGTAAATTTCTTCCCAGTAGTTGAAGCCACAAAGTATAGCAGGCCTCACGACAGTGGTAACTTATTCTCTACGAAACATTGAACGAAACCGCGCGAAATGAACGAGAGTAGCTATAGGAATTGACGTAGTTTCGAAGTAAGATATGGGTCACTGGGCCCTAATTCACGGGTCCAGTATGTTTAAGCTGGCCTGACATGCGGGCTACTGTACTAATCTGAAGACTGAAGGCTGCGTATTTTTTTTTGTGTTTATTTCATCACTAGCTGCGCCCCGCGGTTTCACCCGCATAAGTTTCGATCCCGTGGGAATATCGGGATAAAAACTATCCTATGTCCTTTTCCGGGACTTAAACTATCTCTATACCAAATTTCATTTAAATCGGTTCAGTGGTTTAGGCGTGAAGAGGTAACAAACATATAAACACACACACACACTCACAAACTTTCGCCTTTATAATATTAGTGTGATCACTGCTCTGAAAATGGTGAAGGAAAACAACGTGAGGCAACGTTGTCCTAGGACCAAAAATTCGAAGACATGTGACATCTGGGCTCGTGTGGTGAATTACGGCCAACTACTTCTCGAAGAGAGGACGCCTGTGTCCCAGCAGTGGGAACATTATATATGCTGATTATGATATGAGCTGTTCTCATTCTATGGCATCGTCGAAAAGAAAAATGTGAACAGTTCTAGAATATACACGAAAAACGAGTTCTAAAAAAATATACACGAAACCTAAAATACAATTTCATGTGTCCAAATAAACATTTTTCTTTCTTTCTTTCTATTAAAATACTCCATGTAACCTGTCTCTGGAGCCGCAAATGTTCGTCCTCCATTTTCCTCAGCAAGTCTATGTCAGTGGACTGAATTTCAGCGGTCTGTCCGTCCATTTTAATTAATTAAACAATAATATATCTCTGTGTTACGTAAATTGTGTATAAATTAAATTAGATTATGAAACACGGCCATTTTTCTCGGCCCACTGGATTTAGTGTTTTTTTTAATAATTTTATTAGTTTCTTTTTCGTGACCTGTTGCAAGACTTGTCCTTTTGTGTGAGTCTTGTTTGAAGTATCAGTTTCTTAATTAAATACCTGTCTCCTAAGATATAGGACTACCTAGTTTAGGAAACGGGGTTACATGATCTGTGTAGATTTATCTAGATATACCATGTTATTTTGTACATCTGCTCTTGTGTATCATGAATCTTATGTGTAAAGATTATTATTTTAATTTTTTTATGTTATTAGTCCATATTTGCCGGCAAAAAACCCTTGAGTGAGAACCGCAAATCGGCAAATGCAGTGTGTGATGCCCCCCATATACAATGTGGATATGACAATCCTACTATCCTACTAATATTATAAACGCGAAAGTTTATGAGGATGGATGGATGGATGTTTGTTACTCTTTCACGCAAAAAGTACAAAACAGATTTGTATGAAATTTGATACACATACAGGGTGTTACAGAAAGGGTATATCAATACAAAAAGGTTGAAGAGTGTATCTGGTCTAGAGTCTCTGTACAAAATTTCAGCTCAAATGCAGTAACTTTGAAAATGCTTAATATTTTTTTATTTCGATGGTTTATTAAATTGAAATCATAAAAAACGTGTCACCGCACTACGAGTCATTATCCATTATCTGTAGTGTGTCTGTGCGCCTAGTACACGCACATCACGCCGCCGCGCGCCAGTGCAGCGCCGTGATGTCGAAATAAAAAAATATTAAGCATTTTCAAAGTTAATGCTTTTGAGCTGAAATTTTGTACAGAGATTCTAGACTAGATACACTCTTCAACCCGTTTGTATTGATATACCCTTTCTGTAACACCCTGTATAGTTTATAACCAGTGTTAACACATAGGATACTTTTTATCCTGATATTCCCACGGGATCGATATTTATGCGGGTGAAACCACGGGGCGTTGCTAGGAAAATCATAAAGAAGAGAAAAGCCTTAGTAAACACTGTAAATATCACACACATGACTTAAAGACTTTAAGCTACTTACCCTTAATGCTCTTATCCATAAAGAAAAGCGCTTTATTAAAGAATAGAGTAGTAGCAGTTAAGCTGTGTTGCCAGGACTCGCCAGTAGGTTGTGTATTGTTGCCAGACGCAAAATAAACGTTTCTATTGTACGACAATAAATGTTTTGTTAAGATTTCCTGTTTCAGGTTTCTAGAGTTTAAATGTGGGTGTAGTCGGTATTATTGTTAAGGTAACACTAAACTTAAAGATATTTTTGAAGGTGCTTTTTATACATTTTTTCTATTAAATCTAGCTATCTCTCCGATCGCAACGAATCGCAGGTTCGATTCCCGTACGGGGAAATTTGAAGATTCATTTATATACCTATTATATTTATTTATCTACTTACATCTACCATTACCGGATAACCTAATGCGGTTAATAGAAAGAATGAAGAAAAGAAAATTCGTGTATTTGTGCGTAAACATGACACAGATTTAAAGAGTACAAATCCAAAAAAAAAAACTAGTGGAGGAAAATATGTGTGACATCAACGTAAAACGGCCATCGCTCAGCAAAATGCTACGACCTGTGACAGCCCCAGCGCTGGTTTTCAGCGACAGTCGGCGTTGTCGTGATGACGCCAACCTTTGCAGTATACGAAGAGATAAATAACACAATAAGAAATAAAAAAAAAACACAATACCTAGTTCTAAATGTTTATACAGGGTGAAATTGAATTCATGGGAATCCTTTGAAGGGGTCATTGTAATCATCATTATGAACAACCTTTACCATGAGATCAACCTGAAATCGCGAAAAAAAAAAACAGCTCTTCCATACATTTTGACGATTTATGTGAACATAAATGCAAGGAACAGCTGATTTTTTCCGCGATTTTAGGTTTAGTCCTGTAGTAAAAGTTGTTCATAATGATGAGTACAATGACCCCTCAAAAGGATGCTCATGAATTTAATTTCACCCTGTATAAACATAATATCTATAAAATGTTAACTTTCCGGGCAACGACTCCTAACTTAATTTATTATTATATATCAACAGCAGGTTTAAAAAAAAACACCTGATAGTGTGTATTTTTTTAAATAATCCTATACCTATCCTGCACCTATAACTAACCTAACCTATCAACCGTATTTATTATTTTTAACAAACAAAATTTAATATATCAAAGTCAAAGCATTTATTTCAAATAAAAGGCACTTTTGAACGTCAAAAATTACAAAAAAAAAATAGAATTGATTCTAGTCGCCCCTCCAAAAGGCAGTTTTCGTATGGAGAAGAATGGGCAAGAAACTCCACCGATGCAAACCATGCAAAACCTAACAAACCGATAGAATATATGAACACTTAATTAGTTAGCTAACACGACACTGAGCCGGAGAGACGTCCATCGTCGTCGTCGGCTGTCGATCCAAAAGAGAGCGAATGCTTACCGCCGTCTGCAGTTGCTGCGGACTATCCCCACTCTTCATGTAGATGTCTTGGCCACGCTCCTCGTTCCTCCAACTTCTTTAGTCTTCTAACACTATACTAACATCAAAAACTTATTATAAACAATAGATTTGTTTCGGGTCTATGTGTTTGCGCATTTAAATTTTGTGTCCATTAACCATACCACTGCAGACCCACCGTACCCCTGGCCGTACCCCTGGTAGTACGGTGGGTCTTTTAAAGTTAAACGATACCACTAGGTAGTAGTGTTGTATCACTAGTTCAAACCACTTCTGACTACAACAATTTAATTTAGTCATTTTATTCATAGATATTTATGTAACGAATCTTAAATACAATATGTAACTATACTCATAAATTGACGATATAGGAAAAAAGGCAAAACTGTGAAAGCTGCGCATCGAACTTTGACGCTAAATTCCCCGGCATCAGCACAGCAGCAGACATTAAGATGACAGATCCTGTATTCATTCACACGACGGCCGTTTTCATTCACACTGCACGGCTGCCACTCACACCGATGCACAATGTTTATGGTCATACAAATCAAAAGTCATTTATTTTAATTAGGCTGAGAATCGGCACTTTTCGAACGTCAAAATTACATAAGCCCACCCTTCACCACTTCCTCGTGCTTTATTTGGGAAGAAGAAGTGGCGCAACAAAGTCCCCAGCAGCACAGCTCATAGAAATGAAGAGAATAATATTATCGTTTTAAATTATGGCACATAAGTGGGATCCAATGGCTTGGAAAATTATGTCTATGATAATAAAATATTGCTATGATCCGTAAAGAAAATAAAAAAGTTATCATTTTTACATTAAGCCATGACGGCACATCTTCGTAAAACATAAAGATAAAAGTAAACTATGATTGGGTCATGTTTTTTATATTAGCCATACCTAAGCAAGAACCATTTATTTTTTATGTAGCCCGGTACCTAACGTAAATTATTTAATTAAATAAGCAGTCGTAAGTAACGTTGTCCGCACGTCTCAAATGTTGATGATTTACTTTATTGTTGCTATTATCATAACATTAAGAAATTATAGCATAATCATCCTATAAATGTTCCCACTGGTAGGACACAGGCCTTCTCTCTGTAAGAGGGAGTGGGCCCAGTGCGGGTTGTCATACATGTTTTCGAATTTATTTCGGTTCTAGTACCTGTTTCCTCAGAAATTATGGGAGCCTTTACCCTTTAACCTTTTTTTTAGTTCTATTTGTTGGTATATTGGCGTGGCTGGCTGATATATAGCAAATAATTTAATTAAATTTTCTGTGTCTTGTAATGTTAATTACTTTACATGCCTAGTATTGTATACAATCAAGTATTTTCTAATTGAATAGACAGCTGTGCTGCTGGCAAGTTTGTTGCGTCATTTCTTCTTCCCAGCGAAAGCACTAGGAAGTGGTGAAAAACGGGAGTTTTGGGGGACTTTTTTTGTAATTTTGACATTCGAAAAGTGCTGTTTATCAGCCTAATATAAGTAAATGAATTTTGATTTGATTTAAAGTAAAATATTTCGTGGTAACGAAGCAGTAAGTCAAAAGTGATGATTTTCTGTAACAATGGTCCATCGAGAGTCAAAGTCAAAGCATTTAGTTCAAATAGGCACATGAAAGGCACTTTTGAACGTCAAAAATTATCTTAAAATAGAATTGATTCTAGTCGCCCATTCCAAAAGGTAGTTTTCGTATGGAAAAGAATGGGCAAGAAACTCCACCGTTACTCTTTTAAAATGTTTTAGGTACAATATTATGCATACTAATAAAAAAAAAAAACTGTGAAAAAAAAACAGTCAGCATTTCATAATGAATTCAGTCCGGTGTGACAGGCGGCGCAGCCGGCCTCTTTGTAAAATCCCCTCTTTTAATGTTGCCGCCGCTGCCTTTGAATTCACCGCTCTATGCAACTCTGATTTTCTTTTTCAGCTATTGGTTTTTTAAATGCTTTGCGAGATGGCTTTTCGTAATTAGCTCGGCTTTTCGCGATTTTGGTGATTTACGCGGATTATGAAATAAATTGGGGTTAGACTAAGATAATGATGCATAATCAGCCTATAATGTTCCCACTGCTGGGACACAGGCCTCCTCTCTGTGAGAGGGAGTGGGCCGTAATCCACCACGAGGGCCCAGTGCAGGTTGGTAGATGTCACATGTCTTCGAATTTTTGCTTCTAGGACATGCCGGTTTCCTCACGATGTTTTCCTTCACCGTTTTGAGAGCAGTGGTGATGAAATAATTTTCACAAAGTACAGTGTCTGTCTGGGTTCGAACCTACGACCTACAACTCGTAAGTCGCGGCCGTTATCACTGGGCCACCACTGCTCTCGGAGTTGGAGGATAATGATGATGAATGTGAAATACAAAATGGTGATCTGCTGATCTATTCTTTAAAAATCTCACCGTGAAAACTTAGGTGAAGTGAGCTATCATTCTACCTGATGCAAGGGATTGACACTATTTATTTATTTATCCATTTATTTCAGGCATCAAGGCCCATATAAACACATACAATACAATATTAATACAATACTATAACAATATTGTCATCATCATCATCATTTCAGCCGAAAGACGTCAACTGCTGGACATAGGCCTCCCCCAAGCACCTCCACTTCGACCGGTTTTGTGCTTCTCGCATCCAACGAGTTCCTGCGGCCTTCACAAGGTCGTCGGTCCATCTTGTGGGAGGCCTTCCAACGCTACGTCTTCCAGTACGCGGTCGCCACTCCCGAACCTTTCTGCCTCATCGGCCATCTGTTCTGCGAGCAATGACAATATTATAACTTAAAA
This sequence comes from Amphipoea lucens, assembly GCA_947508005.1. Classification (NCBI taxonomy): domain Eukaryota; kingdom Metazoa; phylum Arthropoda; class Insecta; order Lepidoptera; family Noctuidae; genus Amphipoea; species Amphipoea lucens. The sequence continues at coordinate 17,953,392 of OX382377.1, read as the reverse complement.
ATACTATAAATACACACACACACACACACTACATACTACTGACAGCTCACTTCAAGTCCACTTTACCTAAGTTTCCATGGTGAGATTTTTGCAGAACAGACCGGCTGTGTCCTTGCTATAATGACGAAGCATGTAAAAAAAAGGTTTCTTCACAAAATCTTTGGTTTCGGATTGAATATGATTTAATCGGTTGAAATTAACCCTTCGTAAACCACAATTACGGCAATTGTGGTTTACGAAGGGTTCATACACGTTGTATGTTTCCAATTGAGGTTGTATATTTATTTATTTGATGAAGCATTGTGTCTATGATCCGTTTGCATGATAAAATTTCAGTGGTGACGCAAGTCCAAATGATCATTATTTTTTATGTCTTTTCTAAAATATAAATTTCAAGTTTCTTCTAAGTTATTATTTTATGATTATTACGATCATAAAGCATTTTCATTCACCAAATACCAGTAGCTAATATCATTTTAAGAACTAGAGAGAATTCAGTTTTTATATTACCTACTCTGGATGATCAATTACGAAAAAACTATTTCAGCTGTTATGATGAATAAAGCTTAATAATTTAAAGCACTGCACTCTTCACAAAATATATACTTTTTGTCCACTGCTATTTTAATTTAAATAAATAGTTTACAAATAACATAAATTAAGCATCTGAGTGAAAGAAAAATTAATAATCATAATATTTTTTAAGAAGGCTTCATAATCGCAAAGTTTAACCGGTCAAGCGGCGCGCGTCGCCCATTGGCCAACCATTCGCGTCGCCATTGACGAAATAATATAAAATCAATTGTGTCTCATTAGCGGAGCTTGACAGATTAAATTAAAATTGTTTACTTTTACCATGTTTGTAAATATGTGAGCACCGTGTATCTATCAGATATTAATGTATATGTCATGGTTTCGTTTTTAATTATTTTACCTATTGTGGTATAGTAATTTTATTTTAGGTGCATCGTCCTCACATATTATTATATAATTAATGTACCTATGCAAAATATTCTAAAACATTTTAAAAGAGTAACGGTGGAGTTTCTTGCCCATTATTCTTCTCCATACGAAAACTACCTTTTGGAAGGGGCGACTAGAATTAATTCTATTTTAATGTAATTTTTGACGTTCAAAAGTGCCTTTTATGTGCCTATTTGAAATAAATGCTTTGACTTTGTTTCAAAGATTAACAGACAGCGTTTAAAGATTGATTTAACATTGATAAAGAGTCATCATAGATAATCCTCAGATTTTCTTAATTTTTATGATTTATTAATTTATTTCTGATTAATGTGCTCTTATCATACGGGAGTGACCATGGAGTGCCTTAAGCCCCTCATACCTATACCTTTAACTCTGCCGGCCAACTGTATTGCATTAGTTGTAATCGGGTATTTAAAACAGCAGGGCAAGGGAGGGGCTTGTGGCTAAGTAATAACAGCCGCACGGGTCGATCGATCAGGTTAAGCTACGTTTGCCGCGGTTGGTCCGTGGATGGGTGACCATCTTTACATACTAAGACCCCTCCGTGCCTCGGAAAGCACGTTAACCGTTGGTCCTGGCTGTCATTAGTGGATCTATGACAGTCGTTACGGATCGTCAGAAGCCCGAAAATCTGACAGCCAGTCTTACCAAGGGGTATCTTATTACCCAGTATCTGGGTTGTGGAGGTCAGATAGGCAGTCGCTTCATGTAAAATACTAGTATTCAGCTGCATCCGGTTAGACTGGAAGCCGACCCCAACATAGGTGGGAAAAGACTAGCAGATGATGATGACTAGATGATGATGATGGGTATTTAAAACAAAATTCGGCCTGGTGAATCATCTATGCACAAGCTAGGAAATAATAATTTCAAACGTTATCGAAATCGATAAGGAGGACTATATAAGGGAGGGGACAAAAAGATTATTATGTTTCCTGTACCAAAACTATCACCGCACTAAATCTATCCCTCAACCTAAAACAACACGCTGTATAAACTAAATCAAACTAAAAACGTAACTAAACCAGTCTATATTTACACCACAGAAGTCATTACCGTTTCTAAATATCTGCAAGCTCAGCAATGAAACAAAGTGCACAAACACTTACAACGTAAATAAAAAAACAAACGCAAACTTTCAGAACGAACGGGATTTTTCCTTTAGTATTGGAAAACCTATAATTCTGGACGAGCAACAGACAACAATGTAGGAGTTACGACTACTGTCGAACGAATCTAGGTTTTTGGTGTTATGAGCACTGATTATAATAAAAATTTAGATGGTGAAGGGAAATCTTTTTCGAGTTCGAGTTGATAAACGTGAAAGATGATAAACATACGAGTAAACGTGACAGAGAAGGTACATCTGTCTCGTCATCGTGAGCCATATTTTAATTATTGTGGACATACTATGGGTATAATAGTGTTCGTTATTGCACAATAGAAAAACCGTTTCCAGTTCAAATTAGATTATAACTTTACGAACAAACTAGCTGCGCCCCGCGGTTTCACAAATAATAAAAAGTAGCCTATATGTTAATCCAGGGTATCAGCTACCTCCATGCAAAATTTTATCAAAATTGGTCCAGCCGTTTGAGCGTGAAGAAGTAACAAACATATAAACACACACACACACTCACAAACTTTCGCCTTTATAATATTATATAGTGTGAAGTGTGATTAATCACATTAGCGAATCACACTTTGTAGGTATGAAGATACGGAACGCGAGACACTTTCTGAGCACATGCTGTTCCACCCGTTTGAGCGTGAAGAAGTAACAAACATATAAACACACATACACACACACACACACACACACACACACACACACACACACACACACACTCACAAACTTTCGCCTTTATAATATTAGTCTGAAATGTGATTAATCACATTAGCGAATCACACACTGTAGGTATGAAGATACGGAACGCGAGACACTTTCTGAGCACATGTTGTTCGTACGATGTCCAAGGGCCAAGAGAAGCTTCACACCGCTCTGTAGCGCTCTTGTCGACTCCCACGAACTCAGGCTAGACTCTGTCAAGCGCCATCTGGTGCTGGCGTTCCGAATCATCAAGCGAATGACTGACGTACTTCCGACAAACATAATAACATCGCACCTGTGTTCCCCAATGGGTTAAGCAGAGGTGTATTTACTGTAACACACACATTTTTCCAGTTATGTTGGAGTTCCATGTAATAGGGTGCACAAATCTAGACTCCGGGCTGCTACTGAGAAATTCCAGATGGAAAACTGGAATTACACTTTTTCCGACCCGGGTATTGAACCCAGGACCTCATGTTCAGCAGTAGCAGTAGAACTAGCGACCATTAGATCAACAAGGTAGTCAAGTGAAAGACGATAAATGCAGATGCAAAAAGTAAGCCAAAAGAACTTACCAATCTGAGCACGTGTCGAAAATCCGCTGTTTTACATAACCGCTAGCCGTTTTACAAAACAGCTCCGTTTGGAAAACAGCTGAATGATGTTTAGCGATTTTCGCAGAAATACGCAGAAAATTGCATAAACGTTTGGCTTTTATCAATGCAGGGGATCAACGATTAGAGGTATTGAGAAACAGCATCAAATGAAACGACAGATTGTAGAATCTAGTATTTTTTATTTATTTATTAATAAATAATTTATTAAAATATACTATACTAAAACTGCCGGCGGCTCCTGTGAAAAGCAAAGGCCTGTTCTCAGACACTTTTTCGGCCAGAATTTCATGTTTTAAACAGAAAGCAAATCGTCGTCTTTTGTTTTTTTTTTACTTTGGTATTTTTCTTTTATTTGTAGATAGTGTATTTTGAACTACAATGTAAGACAATGTTGGGTATTAGGTAAATCTAAGTGCTACCAATTTATCTGGTGGACCAGTGATTTATAAACTTGTAAGCAACATTTTAATAAAATTCAGCCAATATGGAAAAGTTTAAATTAGATGGATTTTATTTTTGAATGTAATAAAAGGCTTTGTTTGAAATTAAAATATATTACATAATTTTCATATGCGATTTATTTGCCAAAAATGTAAACAAATATGAGTTTATGGAAAATTAACATTAAATGTTACACTGTAAAGTACAGTTTACGCTACAACTTAAACATTAAACATGCGAGATAGCTACGATAACATAACATCATAATAATATCAGTACTTTATTCTCGAAAAGTTAGGCAGAAGTATATGGTACAGACGCCAGCACATCAAGCTACCCGAAACTGTAAAATTTTCCCAATCAACCTTGAACCTTATACTTTAGCGATAAAGTTGAAAATCTATTAAAGAAATTTGACAGGTTGTAGTAGCTTGATGTGCTGGCGTTTGTACACTGACACTATGGTCCCATGTAGTACATACATGAGTCTGCCAATTATCGGGCACAAATCCAAGAAAAAAAAAAACTTAGTGTTTTCATACTAGGCATTTTTCAGTAGCAGCCCGGATCCAGGAATTGTGCCCGGTCAATGGCAATAGGCAGGGGTGAGCCTATTGCCATCGACCGGGCACGATTCCTCCCAATCATTACATGGGTTCTGTGCTTCGAAGTTCGAAGTGGAGGTGTTTGGGGGAGGCCTATGTCCAGCAGTGGACGTCTTTCGGCTGAAATGATGATGATGATTACATGGGACTTAAACCTAAATGGGTGAGGGTCCTGTTGGTTCCCCATAGCCTAGCATCACGCTGAGTGGAAGCCTTTTTGTCACAGTCTAGATGTGCAGCTGCCGACTACCTTTTTTCCAAGCTTTTTATTGAGGATATATTTCTTTTGTTTTATTTAATAAGTAGACATTCGAACAGAACTTGTCTATATTTCTTGTTTATTTGTAGGTAAAGAAAAGAAAGAAAGAAAATACGTAGAGGCTATCTATGTAGCCTTACCTTATATAGTGCAGGCTGGCTATAATTTAGCGCGGGTTCCATTCGAACATTCAAGTAAGTTTCAAATATTTTTATTAGTTATTTTTGTTTAGATAAGTCAGTGCTAGTTTAGTCGGGGATATGTACAGATATTCTTTTTTATATTTTTTATTGCTAAATGGGCGCACTCTTGACCCCGATCACGCCTGATGAAAAGCGATAGATGAGGTCTATGATGGAACGAGCGTGCCCAGAAGATGCCTGTTCACTCTTGATTTGAAGGCAGACGGGTTAAATGTGGGAGGGAACACAGATGCCGGGCAGAGAGTTCCACACTTTGGCTGTGCGCATAATAAAAGTGGAGGAGAAGCGCCGAGTACGACTCATCGGGATATCAACTAAGTGCAGATGGTACGCTGCAGTACGTCTGGTTGTCCGGTGGTAAAAGGGCGATGGTGGGATCAGGTCGTGGAGCTCCTGCGCACACTCTCCGTAGGACTATTCAAAATCAAAAGTCATTTATTCAAATTAGGCTGAGAATCAGCACTTTTCGAACGTCAAAATTACATAAGACAGTCCCCCAAAACGCCCGCCCTTCGCCACTTCCTAGTGCTTTCGCTGGGGAGAAGAAGTGGCGCAACAAACACAGCTGCCTGTTCAGTTAGAAAATTAATCTAGGTATCTAAAATCTAAAATTAATCTATTCTATCAATATAAATTTAACGAAGTCCTATCGGTGTTTAATTACTTAAATGGGCTCTTCAAGATTTAGCACAGACTAAAAGACACACAATACACCTGATGAGGGACAATTCTCGTAACTTTAAAAACTTTTACAGTCAGATCTCAGTCTGTCACAAATACCTCTACATTCCCTGCATTTTTGACAAGTTTTTGACATTGATTGTCGCCGAGATGAGAATGCGACTAGATTTTGAACGTTTTTAATTACGAGAATTGGCCTTAAGATACCTACATAGTACATACAGTAGTTAAAAACAAATGAAGGTAGGTACATGATTATGTGTCAAAATAAACTTTGTTTCTTTCTACACAGTCGGCTTACTAATACAAAAGTGTGATGTTTAACCTACTTACACTCAATTTGCACTTCGGAAGAAAACCACTTTAGATATTCGTTATATTTTAAGTACTCACCCTCAAAGTTTTTCAGATACCCTCGCAATTTTTTTTTTGTTAGCCTATTTCGTGTCCCACTGCTAGGCAAAAAGGCCTCCCCTTTTTCCTTCCAAACCACCCTGTCTTGTGCGATCTCTGGCCATGTTGGCCCTGCAAATGATATTACATCGTCGCGCCATATTCGCCTTGGTCTACCTCGACGGCGATGTCCTGCCTCAGGCGTCCAGTTAGTGACGATCGTTGCCCATCTCTCCGGGTGCATTCGTGAGACGTGACCGGCCTACTCGCAAATATTGAACAATATTTCTTTGCTTCTCGAAGACATTATTACAAAAATAATTATGAGAGAACAAACCAACATAAAAGTTTAAACATTGCCAAAAGCCCAAAAATTAAAATAAATCTCTAGGTATTTATCAACTAATATAAATATATAATTTCGTAAGTACCCGCGATGCATGCCTAATTCATCACTTCGATTGGCGCTAAGTTTTCGTGAGAGGGGTGTGGGGCGGGGGCGCGCGGGGGGCGGGATCCACGCAGGCGCCACTTCCCGCCATTTTCTCAGGGTGGGGATACCAGCTGCGACGGAATTTGCAAGAATAAGGGAGGATTTGAGGTTTATTTATATTGATTACTAACTGGCCCGACAGACAGACGTTGTCTTATCCAACTTTCAATCATTCGTACAAAATTTTTCAAAAATCATTCATACAGAATTTGAATATTTTCCGGGAAACTTTCCAGTGTTTCTTTCCATAAAAACCTAAACTGGACATTTTAAAATTAAAGAAGATGAAAATGTGATGATTAGATAGATTTATGTAGCTGTATAGTTTCCGGAAAACAAAATAACACTCCTTTTTTTTCCTGATAGTAAAGAGTATCGACCTTGACAGATAATTTACCTAATTAATATGATATTTAAATTATTTATGGTAGGGAAGCATTAAGTTCCATCATTATTTGATCTAGAATTAAAATATTAATGATACATGCTTACGTCATAGCTGAAAAGGTTTAGAATAAATGCGTGCGCAAACATTACAATTATTTCGTTTTATCTTTGCTTCTGTAAGTAGTAATTATAGTTACCTAATTCTTGTTTTTCCAAAGTACCTAATGCTTAGTAATATTTACTTTAATTTTGTAACAAAGGTCATCAGAAAGCAATAACTGATGCTTCAACTACATTCATGTATTGTCAAAAACACGGGCAGATGAGATGTTCACCTTATCATTATGGTCAACGAATCGGTAAAAGACCTTGACATACAAATCCTCGGCCGGAAAATCTCCCCGAAATTTTCCCTCTCACCCCAATTTCCCCCGGCGCTTTTCCTCCCGCACGCTGGCAACCCAACCATCCCGAATGGTCAGTCGTTTTGGCGCCGTCGTCGGAAGCGGCCGACGCTCGCAGCGCCACCATCCTAACGTCGTGTCTAAATAAGAAAATAAATAAAAAATAGTGTAAAGTTGTGTGTGAAGTGTTTAGTGTCAGTGTATTATTGTGTTATGAGTTCTTCGAATACAAACTGTGAGTACTTTTATATTTTTATGTAAGATACGCATTTTCGTGTATTACATAGGATACGGTGACCTTCAGATTCTTCTGGCCCAAAGGTTCCTCGTAGTAGTATCGTAAATAATTCTGGATTGGGCCCAGAAAGGTTGTTAGGTTCTTATAAAATAGGGGTTTTGTTATTTGCAGACGTGACGTCAATTTTGAGCATTTTGTGACGATTTATGTTTTCAAGCGTAATATTCAGATGTTTTCGACTTGTATTTTGGTTTTCCAACTAATATTTTTGTGAAAAATTGTGCGACATCAATTCTAAAATTCTATCTTTTTTTTCTGTGTCAAATGAAAATTGAACATAAAAAATTTGCAATAAAAATAGAAGGTATTTTAAAAAAGTGCATTGAGTTAAATACCTACCTATTATTATGTGCAAACTAGGTAATTAAACTAGATTTATGAATACAATAATAATGACATTACGATGAAATCACATTAAAATAATGACGATGAATACACCATAAAAACATGCAATTACATGACAAATCGAAAACATTTTTTTTTTTCTTCAATTGGTCCATTTTTTTTTATCTGAGGAATATAAAATTGACGTTTGACAGAGTCGAAATTTAAAAATTCTATATTCGTTTTTCGAAACGTCATCCAGTCAGTTCAGTGTTTTATTTAACAAATAATTAAAGAAAATCAACGACGACATTGTTTCTGCAGGACACTAAAAAGCTATAAAAAAAAATCTTGCCATTAATTTCATTTAGCTCTTCAACAAATTGTAATAAAATTGCGTACTACTTATATAAATAAAAAAAGAAAAATGTTTCATTCTCTTTGGAATTTCAGCCAGTAATTTGATGTGTTATTTTCTTTATTACGATTTCGAAATATCTTTATGGCATCTTCTTCTTTAAAAGTGTAGGCAGACTTATGTTTCGACGTTTCAATGTTTGACATAGTAATCTATATAGTGGTTAGGGGAGCATTGGGTCAAGTGGTTGACCAAATTGCACTCTGTAGGGATGTATTGCTAGATATGTTTAGCCCGTTCTCCCTGTGCGATACATATTTTTGAACTTAGGGAAGTGAACATTATAAGATTATAGTGTTATTTACGATTAAAACATAAATAAATTGGACTGTTTTTTGTCTTTAAAAAAGTACTGTTATGTACGGTTGAAAAATAATAATGAAAGGGCTTTCTAGTGAGAGATTTTCTGTCTTTGACAAAGTATGATTAATGATGTTAGTCTGGCTAAAAACAAGGAGGTTGTCTAAAGTTGATTAATATTTTCGTGCGATGAATTTTGGAGTTTTGTATAGTCATCACTTCCTTGTAATGTTGACTGTACATTAATCATGTCTTAAATGTGTCGTAATCATCATGTATGAGGACGGAGACATTTTCACTCGAATAAAGATTGAAATACTTTATTGTATACTACATAATAAACGGTTCCATATATCTCTGTCATTTCTAAAGGAATGCAGGTGATTCTTTGTGCTCTATTCATTTTAATTTTCTATTTAGATTATTTGTAAATAAGTTGTCATAATTAAAGACCATCAGCCAGCTTATTAGTCGATTCGCACGAATTTACTCGCCCGAAACGGGCGAATCGTCACTTTTAAATGATATTATTTCTATAGGCGACTCGCACGAGGACTTTATTTGCGGGCGAGTCGATAAATCCAGAAATATGTATTAGATAATTGACACATTAGAATTGTATTTGTCTATCCTTCCCCTTTTTTAATCCATCCAAAGGTTGTCTTTAAAAGATCGCTCTTAGCGATAAGACCGCCCATTGTGTCACCCATTGTAAAGTTTCTATATTTATGTCTGTAATTATATTGTGTACATAATAATAATAATAAAGAGTATTCTAGAATAGAATACTCTTTACAACATTTAATCGTTTTTCTTTTTTCATTTTGAATTTTATGCAATTTTACTCGCCCGTTTCGTTGACTAAACTCGTGCGAATCGACTAATGAACCCATAAATTATACTAGTGTTCAAAATCATCAGTCATGAAAAAAATGTTTTTAATTAAAATAAAACGACGACGTTATGTATGATCGCTGTTATTATCGAATAGCTGGTCAAAATCTATTACCATGAATGATATCTAATCTTATCAGATTCGTTTATGCTCACTGGTTCCTTTAGTAGTTCATGGTCGGACTATAATCAAATTAAGGTTCTTTCTGGTAAAAGTACAAACAATGTTCAATATAACCAGACAGCTTATAGATAGGACTCTTTCCCTCTTTATTACAGTACAAAACTATTTTATTATTTATTAAAAGCCTGTAATGTCAATGTAATGGCAATGGCTTCCCTACTCTCTTTCCACTTCTCTCTGTTTACAGCTGCCACGGTCAAGCAATACAATACAAACCTATTGTATAAAATAAAAAAAAACATAAAATATAATTCTAATCTAAGCAGGCAGATTTTTTTATCAACATCCAAATTTTTACAGGGTGTACTACCCATGAATATAAACAACTTTCACTATGCGACCAACTCTGAAATCACAAAAAGATATCAGCTGTTTAATAAAAAAGGTCAATACCTACTTGCTTAAAATTTATGAAACAGCTGATTTTTTTTTTTTCGTGATTTCAGAGTTGGTCCCGTAGTGAAAGTTGTTCATATTCATAGGTAGAACATCCTGTAAAAATTTGGATGGTGATAAAAAAATCTTCATGTATAAACAAAACAAAGTCGGGTTAGTTACACCGTTTATAACGCAAGAATGGCTGGACCAATTTTTATGATCTTTGATTTGTTGGATTTGTTTCGCCCCAAATAGCAGAATAACTATTAAAACACGGGAAAAACTCACGAAAAAAATAATAATGAAGGTAGGTATTTCAGTTTCTCATACATTTTGTACGAGTATGGAACGGCTTTTTTGATTCTCAGGCAGTACGAAGCTCGCCGGGTCAGCTAGTATTTAAATGAATTTAAGTATAAAATATAAAAGAATCATAAAGTTTCTCTAATTATATAAATGATAGAATTCATCCTAAATTATTATTAATATAATAATAAAATGTTTTATTTCAGACAACCAGGGCCCATCATGTTAGTTACAAAAAAAAACTTAACAACTATGTTAGTAGGTACAAAAATAAAAGTGGTACAAAAAATAAAAATAAAATAAAAGTAAAAATAAAATAAAAGTAAAAGTGAAAAATAATGTCGCTTTTATTAGTAATAACTTTATTGTGTTAGTCTGTACTGTCCCACTGCTGGGCAAGGCCTTCTCTAATCCTTCCATGAACTCTTTTTACCTAAATTAATCATTGAAGAAAATGCCATTTTAACTTACGTATAGAACTTTGTATATAAAGATCGCTAAACGTAGTTTTCCTAGTCTGATTCTTCCTAAAGACGAAAGCATCCACACACCAGTAAATACTCACTTGGAATTATAAACACATTACTGATTGCAGTAATCAGTATCAAATCCGATAACACTGTTATCCATCCTCTCGACATAATCGCTTAACTTAGTAGCCATTTACCACAATACATACATAATAATATAAATGGTTAAAGAAAATATGCATTAAATGCGCCTCCATGAGTGAGATACTAAGTACTTAGGGCCGGTTTTTCAATCGTCAGATAACTTTTATCTGATAAAAAAGCTTTTAAAGAAAATATGTTGTACTAAGTACTATATTTATCTATACAAGTAAATACAATTAAAGTGTCTGTTTGTAATGTCAAAACAACAGCTTTTTCTAAATGCATTTTATATATTATGAAAGTCAAAAAAATTTCATGACAATTTTTTTTTAAATTTTTGTCTGTACCTATGTCTGTTTTATTTTGTAGAGAAAGATAAAAAAAATGTCTCAAAATGGCCGTCAATGACGTTTCCTGAGGTCTCATTAACATCAATAGAAGGCATTAGAGGCATCTTAGAGCTGTACACGGATGTTCTAAATATGCATTAATTACGAGGTTTTCTATACAAAAAATAAATAAAAACACACATACTATGGTAAAAGTGTCGTGGTGGTTATAATATTACACTTTTCGGTCTACCTCTGTTCGAAAAATGCTGATTCTCAGCCTAATTTAAATAAATGCCTTTTGATTTTGTTTCGCCAAGTGTGCAAAATAAAACGGAGAGTTGTGTATCAGCCTCGACTTACGAGTTGTAGGCCGTGAGTTCGAACCCAAGCAGGCACTTTATGTATTTAATTTCATAACCACTGCTCTCAATACGGTGAAGGAAAAACATCGTGAGGAAACCGGCATGTCTCAGAATCAAAAAATTCGAAGACATGTGACATATTCCAACGCTCACTGGGCTTGCGTGGTGAATCACGGCCTACTCCCTCCCACAGGGCGGAGGCCTGTGTCCCATCAGTGGGTATATTGTTGGCTGATTATGCAGAGTACTTATAACATGCGATGAGGAACCTCGTTCCAAATGAAAAATCAATGAATTTTTATTAGCAAGGTTTTTTACTGCATGCCGAAGATATACCTACACAAAAAGACTTTCAAAAACAACTGTCAAATGATTTGATTGGTTTTGGACGAATCACAATTGCTAATATGAGATTTGAAAGTCGAATCAAACATTGATTTATGCACGGTTTCTAAGTACGTACGGTCAGCAACAAAAGTCGATTAACACTTCAGTTTTTTTTAAATCTTAGTTATTGAGCAAAATTTTTGTTCAAAATTGCAGCAGAAGAATTTTTTTTTGAATATCAACATTTTGCTAATGGTGCCAATTCCCTTGTTCACAAACTAAACTAAATTTAAGTTCAGTGCATTTTTTTCTTTCTATTTCATTAAGAAAAGGACAGAAGATAAATTTTAGTTTAGTGCTGTCAAATGTCAGTGTCTGACGTAAATTGACGTATTTTTAATAGCCAATTTTTTAATCACGTCTAAATTGTCCATGGAATAGTCAGGCGCTGATTAATTTGACAGGACTGAACTAAAATACATCTTCTGTCCTTTTCTAATGAAATTGAAAGAAAAAGATGCACTGAACTTAAATTAAGTTTAGTTTGTGAACACGGGTATCGGCACCATTATGTGAAAAACTAAAAAGCAGTTTATTGAAAAAAATTGTTGTCAATTTAATCCCGATATTCCCGCGGGATCGACATTTACGCGGGTGAAACCGTGGGGCGCAGCTAGTGATATATAAAAATGACAGTGTTAATCGACTTTTGTTGCTGACTGTACCAAGATGGATCGTTGCATCGTCATTTTGAAATGTCAATCGGTAATTGACGTGAAAGAGATTGGTAACTATGATGACCAGCGGAGTAGTTGCCTAACACACTATCAGTAGCAATAGCTTTCATTTTGGCAGTTCAACAACATTCATTGCGTTATTTACGTTGTTGAGTGAGTGAGTTTATGTATGTAAATTGGTAACTGTTACCGCTTTTAAGATGTGACAGTAACCTCTATGTTGGGCTATAAAAACTGCCCTGAAATACATTTTGTTTTTAAATAAAGATTATTCAGCTTAGTCGACAACATCCATCGGTTTCTTACTAAACTTCAACTATATTATTTCTTTTGTCTACTGTACACCCACATTTCACCAGTTATTTTTAAGTCTCATATATTATGGGGCGAGCCTATTCAAATCCTATCAATCGGACAAAAAGTGAGACTCCAGGCTGCTACTGAGAAATTCCTGACAGAAAAACGACAAGAGTATTTAAATACGTTTTCAGAAAATATGTACTCATCGTTGAAAAACCCCATTGTATGTTTAAACCCATTTTCAACCGAGGACTCCCGAAAACACCCGAAGAAAGAGCTCGAATATCGTCGCTAAAACATTTTTCACCTATCTGCCATCCTACGTATGAAGGTAAGAACAAATTCAGCCAGAAATAGTGCAAAACTTAGACACACAGTAGAGTCTAAAATAACGTTTTACGAGTCAAGTTCGAGCGCTAGAGTTTATGCCTACCAATATTCTGATTTCCACAGGGAAATCTTTTTTATTATACGCCAAGTTGAGTTCATAACACTTGTGAAATGAACTCTTGTGTGTTCATTTAGGTGCTCTAGGCTAGACGGGTTTGTGTTTCATTTGACAGGTTCAGGTGTGTCTGGATGGGTCAAAGCATTTATAGGACTTGATTTGTCGAAAGTTTGTTTATAAAAGTCATGTCTTTAAAGTTGGTCTTACCTGCATAGCTATTCACAACCATACGACAGGCTATCGTATCGAAAACCTGACATTTCGATAACCTGATTTGACTTGCCTTCAACAGCAAATAGCTGTTGGAAGAATAGCGGGCGTCTATTTGATTTAAACTGACAAAATTTTCGGGTTTTGGACTTGTGAACAGCGTTTAGAAGACTCCTACGATAACAATGATTAAGGGCTTGTAATAGTTCAGCTCAAATTCAGATTTTGCCCCCACTTCCCCGCGCTATGTATCATTCTATCCCACTCGCACTGACATACTGATTCAGTTAGGGTGAACTGAACTATTGTTGGAAGGATGTCAAGAAATAAAATGATTAAACTTAACATTAATTTATTACATTCACATTGTATGTTCAGTATATATAAAATTCTTTTAAATGGGCAGGTAAATAATAAGTAGGTATAACAAAACAAACATGAGACACTCATCAGTCGCATAGCAAATACAGTTTACATCGAAATCCGCAATATACCTACTGCATTAGTGTTCTATGACCGACCAAAGACCATTGCTCTACCGCCATATATTTGTCACCATAAGACATCGACAGCCAAATACGAGCCGGCGCTCAGCTCACTGACAGCGTGCCACGGCAGGTTGTGCTGCGGCATCCCGCGGCGTTCCGTGGCATCCTGCTGGAAGCCCGCACAGACCGGACTGCGTCCCATTAACCAAAATGACCGCAGCACAAGTTTCAATCAAAGTCAAAGTCAAAGTCAAAGCATTTATTTCAAATAGGCACATAAAAGGCACTTTTGAACGTCAAAAAATATCTTAAAATAGAATTGATTCTAGTCGCCCATTCCAAAAGGTAGTTTTCGTATGGAGAAGAATGGGCAAGAAACTCCACCGTTACTCTTTTAAAATGTTTTAGGTACAATATTTTGCATGGGTACATTAATTAAATAATAACATGTGAGGACGATGCACCTAAAATAAAATTACTATACCACAGGTAAAAGAATTAAAAACGAAACCATGACATATAAATTAATTATCTGATAGACACATGGTGCTCACATATTTACAAACATGGTACAAGCAAAACAATTTTAATAAAAAAAAAAATACAAGTAATAAGTCAGGGTGTGAGTAATGAATGACAAAACGAATAAAAAAAAAAAATAACAATTAAATTAGCAACCAGTTTGATTTTGTCTAGACTCTAGATTGTCCTATGGAGCAGGACCAGCATGTTTCCAAGCGTTCTTATCTTGGATATAATCTTCTAATTTATAGTATGCTTGTTTACAAAGTGTACGTTTAATGTGAGTTTTAAATTTTCTTTCATTTAATTCCAATATATCACAAGGTATTTTATTGTAACATTTGACACAGTACCCCATAAAAGATGTATGTACTTTGGCTAATCTGAAAAATGGTTGATGTATTTTATCTTTATTTCTTGTATGAAAGTTATGTCTATCGCTTATTTTATTAAAAAGATGTAGATTTTTTCTTACATACATAATGTTTTCATAAATGAATTGGCAAGGTACCGTCATAATATTAATCCTTTTAAATAGTTCCCTGAGAGATTCGCGGCGACGTAGATTATAAATGGCTCTGACAGCTCTCTTTTGCAAAATAAAGATGGATTCAATGTCAGCAGCTCGACCCCATAGTAAAATGCCGTACGACATAATGCTGTGAAAGTAGCTAAAATACACTAAACGCGCGGTTTCTACATCTGTTAACTGTCTTATCTTCCTAACAGCATAAGCGGCCGAGCTGAGCCGCCCCGCAAGAGATGTTATGTGAGGTCCCCATTGCAATTTCTCGTCTAGCGTGATTTCCAGAAAAACCGTTTGATCAACAAATTCTAGTTTTTCTCCATTCAGTATGATGTCACATTCGCTACTTCTAACATTAGGTAATTTAAATCTAATGCATTTGGTTTTCTTTTCATTTAGTACCAAATTATTTACCGTAAACCAGTCTTGGACCTGAAGAATAGAGTTATTCACGTCGTCAAGATTTTGTGCCCGTCTGTCTATCTTAAAGATCAATGATGTGTCATCTGCAAATAACACCATCTTCGGTTGATTTTGAAGTAATTGTGGTAAATCATTTATGTAAACTAAAAAGAGGAATGGACCCAATATCGAACCTTGAGGAACGCCCATTGCCATTTCAGACCCCAATGAGTTTACGCCGTTTACTTGAACTTTAAGCTTTCTATCTTTTAGATACGACTTTAGTAAATCAAGAGCTAATTTCCTAATCCCATAGTGCTCAAGTTTCAGCAGAAGTGTCTCATGGTTGACGCAATCGAACGCCTTTGAGAGGTCGCAAAAGATTCCAATGGCATCTTGTGCTTCTTCCCAGGCGTTAAAAATGTTCTTTATTAGGGTAACACCGGCGTCAGTGGTACAACGCCCTTTAGTGAAACCGTACTGTTGTTCATGAAAGATGGAATTTTTATTAAAGTGGCGTAACATTTGATTGAGCATCAACTTTTCAAACACCTTACTGAGAACTGGCAGAATCGACACAGGCCTATAATTGTTGGGTTCTTTACTATCACCGGCTTTGAATAAAGGAACTACTTTACTGTGTTTCATGAGATCCGGAAAGACTCCTTGGTCTATACTGATGTTAAATATGAAAGCTAAATAGGGCGCAATCGTTTCAATGATAGATCTACAAACTTTTACAGACATTCCCCAGAGATCTTCTGTTGATTTAAATTTAAGATCTTTAAAAGCTTTTATAACAGCCTGGGGGTTTGTATGTTGAAAACTAAACTCCGAGGGGCATGCCTTAACATTCTTTCTAAGTAAATCAGCAGAACGCGAGGGTGAGGAATTTAAAGCTTCAGTAGTTTTTCAATCTTATTTCAACTAGCTTAGCAATCATAATTCCTCGACACAACGTGACCCACACGTCCGGGATGCAATGGCGCGCCGCGGCATTACGTGGAATGAAACGGCATGACACGTCATGCCGCAGCATCCCTCGGCGCGTCGCGTCATGCCGCAGCGTCCCGCGGCACGTCGCACGGTGGGCTGAAAATCGGCTTTCATAGACTTAGGCATTTTATTTTGCAAGTGCCAGTTTTTATGTCGGATATCACTTCTATTAGTTATAACAATATACAAAAATGACACCAGAATAGATTCTGCACAAAAACGAAGGAATTATAATTTTTTTACGAAAATTTTGTATGGAGCTAGTATGAAAAATCGAAATATCTCTAAAACGGCAGGGATAACCGTAATATCCTTATAGGAGGTTATAGTACTAATTATTTATGATTTTTTGACATAAGTTACATAATGGTTGTAGATGCCGTTTTTTTTTAAGAAATCGACAAAATATTTTTATTTATTTTTACATATGAAACGTTCTTTTTAGTGTTTAAGTTGAAGAATTCAGAGCTTTAACAACTCTTAACATAAAATAGCATCACCCCTATAGACCTGAAGGACTAGACAGAGGTGTGTAGTATCTTGATGATCTTGTAAGATTTCCAACAATACCAAATAGTTGAATATCAGTGTCAAAGTGCCCATCCTGTCGCTTCTTTTTGAAAGATAGGGGAATAAAATTGTTTGTTGTTGAATGTGAAATGCGTACGGAGAGTGGCTGCAAGCAAATATTGATTGGCCAAGTTGCGTGCAAACTTTAATAAATCAAGAACCAACTATTGATGAGATACCAAGAGCACGCTCAGTCTCTCCAGAACCTTCGACATCATCGACTGTTGGAACAATGACAAAAAGGTCCCGAAAACTATTCAAAGATCTGGGAAGCAAACAGAAAAAGAGAAGATCTAGTGAGCACATGCAGCTGCGGCACGTTTAAAAGATGAAGGGTATGAAGATATCGCATCTGTAATCGAATATATGATCAAAAATCCAGAAGCTGCCGTTAAAATCTATGAAAGCATTAAGAAACCAGTGAAAACAGTAATATTTACACCAGAGAAAGCACTTGGATTGCTTCTATCACTTAAGCTTTCAAAGTGGCAAAATATTACGTTGCGAGAGACTGCCATTCGGGAAGGTGCTAAGGATATTTACCCATCCTACTATCAACTGCAACAAACTAAGCTTGCATGCTACCCTCCTAATCAATCAGTGTCAGTTACGGATTCATCAGCTAGAATTACACTTCAAGCTTTACTTGACATCACGGTGAAGCGGATTCTTCAAAGTCTTTCTGATAATGTGGAAAATAAGCAGTTAAAGCTGATATTGAAGTGGGGATTTGATGGTGCTGGTGGTGGTGGAGTTCTCCTGGTCCACCATCAGCTCCATATTACCATTCACATCGTGGCGAGCATAAATTGCTTAGCAATCATATTAAAGTAATCGAATCGCAACCCGTGAAATACTTAAATATTATTGAGTAGTTCCGGTGTCCATCTGTGGTCTTCATCATCAGTTCCACTTCACCAAATGGTACTTTCCGAGAGCAAATGCACGAATTACTATAAAAAATACCCAAATCGCTATAGGTGTGCCTATAATATTTGAAGAGTTCCTTCGATTTCTCCAGGATCCAATCATCAGATCCTGGCTTGGTGACTATGGGACCACTTCAGAAGTATCTCCTTTCGAAAAAAAAAATAATTTTAAAAATCAGTCCACAATTGACGGAGTAATCGCGTAACAAACATACAAAAAAAAAAAATAAACATACCGTCGAATTGAGAACCTCCTCCTTTTTTTGAAGTCGGTTAAAAAGGAAGACAACCTTTTTTGCTGAAACTCTCGACCTAATACAGTTTCCGGAAACTGAGTTCGAGTTTGTAGGTATATCCAATCTGGATTCTGACTCGGAATTGGAGTCCGACAACGAAAGTTGTAAAGAAAATTTGTAAAATTTAATTATTTGTTATGTTAGTTTATTGTACCAATATGTTTAGTTAATAATTTCATAGATTATTGTTTCAAATATTTTGTATAATTGAATTTATAGCACTTAGATATTATTTTTGTTACTTTTGTTTTATTTAAATTACCTATCAATAAAAGTATATATTTACAGTCTATTTTTTATCACATATTCTTAATATTTGGGGAAAAAGCATGCTTCCTAACGATGTTCTTAACTTTGACACAGTTCACGGATCGTTTTGAACAGTTTCATATGTAAAAATAAATAAACATTTTTGACGATTTTTTAAAAAAAAAACGGCATCTACAACCATTATGTAACGTATGTCAAAAAATCATAAATAATTAGTACTATAACCTCCTATAAGGATATTACGGTTATCCCTGCCGTTTTAGAGATATTTCGATTTTTCATACTAGCTCCATACAAAATTTTCGTAAAAAAATTATAATTCCTTCGTTTTTGTGCAGAATCTATTCTGGTGTCATTTTTGTATATTGTTATAACTAATAGAAGTGATATCCGACATAAAAACTGACACTTGCAAAATAAAATGCCTAAGTCTATGAAAGCCGATTTTCAGCCCACCGTGCGTCGCGTCATTTCCCGGCATCGTGGTATCGAAATAAAGTAACATGAATTCTAAACTCATTGAAATAAGATTCAAAATAACTTGATTAGTAATAAAATCCTTTGCCATGACAAAGCCTTTAAATTACTTTCTTTTTGCTGAATCTTTGGCCAAAAAATAGGCTAGTCTTCTGGTCACGTGAAGAGTCGACCAATCGCTTGGCGATTTCTCAAAAAATTAAGTAGGCACTCGGACCTTATGGCCCTAGTGTATCAGCCCCAAACGGCTGGTACATATAAGTCGGAATAAGATAAGAGTATCTATTTGCGCTGTTTCTTCGCGCTGTGCTTTCTGCACCCGCAGTAATCGCACTAGCACAGCCAACCGTAATAGGAAGATGGGGTGGCGCAAGGTAGTCGATACATGTTGCATCACACACCAAAGGCCGACCTAACTTCTAAGGCATTATGGTCAATCTGTCTGGTCTTTTCCAATCGTCGCGAGCCATTGGGTTCTAAAACAGCTGGCAACCCAGCACTGTCAAGAGCACGCAATGGTTATAACGCATAATAATACGTCATCGGAATGACTGATGTCCATTATAAAGTTTCATACATTTTGGCTTTAACGGAGGTTTAGAATAGAACGAATTTTAAAATAAGTTGTTATTAATGAAAACATTTAAATTAAAAAAAAGGAATCAAGAGGAGGAGAATGACGAAAGCAAGAACATTTATGTGAATTCCCTTAAATCCCTAATTTCCACATTAGGTGTATGTCTGGGATCACATAACTCTGGCAACATGTATGATGGATGAGTAAAAATTTGTTAATTTAAGTAGGTCTCATGAACTTTGCCCAATAATGATCGTCTTTCTGTATAATTTCAGTTTTGATATGATTTTTACATCCCGACCATACGGCAAAAATACATGTTTTTCTACCAGTTATGTGTAGTTGTCCCTGCACCTGAATGTACCAAGGATGTTTCAAATTTATGGAAAATCCATCTTTCGTTTTCCTCCAAAACCTTATTTTTTTAAATCTATTGCATCGTCCAACGAAGTCCTGAATGCAGAAATTGGACACTTTATTTCTACTATTATGTCTTCTCCCTGCACAACTCCGTCCGGAGTTGCACCTAGAAAAGGTAACTCTTTATCAATAAAAAGACCACAAGGCTCTATTTTTTTAATATTAAATTTGATGCTAGTTGTTCCATGGCAGTTGTTTCACTTTCTATTCCATGTTTTATAGACGGCACATTACATACATTTTTTGGATATATAAGATTTTTAACTAAAAATAACTTTAATTTCGGAAGTCGGTAGCAAAAAAGTAATATACAAATCAAAAGACACCGACATCCGAAATTAATGTTATTTTTCACTTTGTAGTATTTTTGGGAGTCGGTATTTTTTGTCAAAATTTTTTTGAAGTGAAACTTCTTTAGGCGCGCTTGACTTGGGGAGTAAACTGGCGAACGCGTTACGGAAACGTGTGATCGGGCGAGTAGGGAAGGTACGTATTTATGCGACCGGGTTTTTACACCAGGTATTTGCTTCCAAGTACGCACAGAAGTACGTAGGTACTCAAATAGTTCAACAACCGCGTTTGTTTTCGCAAATGCAATCATGCTCCTTATCAGTAAGAGCACAGAATACTTAATAGTACTACGTACAGAAAGGACACTCCCTTCCTCGACCTCATATCAGATACCGCACCTCACCCCGCACTTCGAGGTATTCGTCGCCGACTCTTTAGCAAGGGCGCTCGCGAACCGCAGCGCTGTATTGCTGATACGAACACACAATTATGCGATTTAAAAGTTTTATTTGAGTTTTAATCACGATGGTTGGATATTGTGATGCTTTTCCGAATTCGTATTTACATAAACTGTTTGTAAGATTTCGCATTTTCATTTGTTTATGAAGTAGTAATAGGTAATTATTTTGCGAGCGTTGTATGGAGTGTCCGAGGTGTGGTAAGAGTCTATGGAACAATTTCGTATGCAAGTATTTTTACTTTAATGGTTTGTAAAAGTATTTTATTTTTAATTATAATTAAAAATATACCATTAAATTTCTGATGCCAAACTGCATTCAGTGATGGATTATTTTTTATTAAATAGTTTTTGTAAATAGATAATAGCTTCATATTTGCAATAAATTACTACCGTTGGGTCATCGCGCTTCTCTTTCTTTTCCTACCGAACCTACGGTCCTGCATGCGGCAGCAGCGGGCAGCATTATATATGTTTATTTCCTTCAAAGGAACTATTTAGTCTCAGTAGTTCCTTCAGCTTTTGCAAAGGGACTACTGATCAAAAAGTTCTCAGTAGTTCCTTTAAAGGAACTGCTAAAGGAAATATCTAGTCTCAGTAGTTCCTTCAGCTTTTGCAAAGGAACTACTGATCCAAAAATTCTCAGTAGTTCCTTCAAAGGAACTACGCGAAGGAACTAGTGAGCATAAATGATATTTTTTACGAAAACAAGTTTTGATATTATAACACAACTTTAAATACCTCCAGGACCCCTGTACGTTACATGCAGGTGCAAAATTTGCTGTTTGTGGTAGTGCGCATACAGCAAATTTTCACACCAAAAATTAAAGTCGATTTCCAGCAATTACTTTTGTCACAGATCTTTTGTGCAATGTTTCTTAGTTTGATGTACGACGGCTATAAGTCTTTTTACACCCTGTATCAATAAATAGATATAATTATTTATAAAAATAGTTTTGCTGAATATATTGAAAACACCATTACACATTGGGAACTGTCTAAAATAGGTACGTTTACCTCCCTAAATTTCTGACAATGTTTTGACATTGACATGAGATTACGATTTTAAACCATTTCAAAAATTATTTTATGAATGAAAACTACAAAATTTGGACAAAATAAAAATACGAGGCCTTATATTTTACATCTATATTTCATTTTACTTTATTACATAATTTCTTCAGAACATAAAACGTTGTCAATCGGGTCTTTTGAGCGCAAGCAAAGTGACACGGGTTCCCCGTCTGATAGCCGAAGCGGTACTGACAAATACTGAATCGGGGACCTGTCGGGGGCCGGGCGGCAGAGCGGTTCAAGGTATGAGTGGTTATAAAGCTGGATATTTCGGATCTCATCTTTTTACGTTAAATTTAACGATTAAAAAAATAAAAACGAACCTATGACACCTGCTTTATGCATAGTTCGATTAGCTTGCAAATTTTCATGGCCTAATTTGAAAATTTTCATTGAATATTCTCCTTTTATTTTGCGGTTTAGAGGTAACTTTGAGACTTCTTTGTATCGAGAAAATTGTATGCAATCGTGTTTTCGCAACCGATGACACCTCGCAGTAATCCTCATCTTTATCGTATATTAATTTCAAAGTGAAAACTGCAGAACTGTTGGAACTACAGCCGTTAATGCTAAGGCAATTTTCGCAATCTGAACTAGTATCGGTCCTTAATGTTCGATACGATACCGAAGCGTATCGAGTGTTTGTGAATAGCTATGCTGGTCCTAATTCTTAGGTATGTTTATTTATTTATTTCTATACTAGCTTATGCCTGCGACTTCGTCCGCGTAAAATTTCTTGGTCCCTCAATCCGCCCCGTCGCATCGAATCACCTACCCGCGCTGTCACTTCGTTTTCGCCTAGCATTCTTTCTGACTTCTTTTCTTTTTACCTTGCTCCTAAGGGTCATAGCGTGATGTTAAATAGCTTATAGCCTTCATCAAGAATTGGGCTCTCAAATGCAAGAAGAATTTTTCAAATCCGACCGTTCCAGAGATCAGTGCGTTCAAACAAACAAACAATCTCTTCAGATTTGTTATTAGTAACAGATACTTTATTGTACACCAGTACATACATACCTAACAAAAAAAAAAAAAAACCACCAATAGGTACCTACCAACCAATGCCAACCACAACCAATGTCCTAAAGGTGAAAGAAAACATTGTTAGAGATTTTCGGCATTACGATGTAAAATCGCCAATATGCAGTGGGCAAAATGGCTGTTTGTTTCTGTATCACCCAAAGGTTGACTGGTAGAAAGTGCCTATGGCATTAAGTCCGCCTCTGTACATTTATGTGCTTGAAGTATTAAATCCATACTAATATTATAAATTCGAAAGTAACTCTGTCTGTCTGTATATGTTACCTTTTCACGCCTAAACCACTGAACCGATTTAGATGAAATTTGGTACAGAGATAGTTTGAGTCCCGGGGAAGGACATAGGATAGTTTTTATCCCGATATTCCCACGGGATCGACACTTATGTGGGTAAAACAGCGGGGCGCAGCTAGTAAATTTATAAATAATAATAATTTATAATGGCCCCGACTTACGATTTGTAGGTCATGGGTTCGAACCCAGGCAGGTGCTTTACGTTCTGTAAACAATTTCATCAAATGCTCTCAAAACGGTGATGGAAAACATCGTGAGGAAACCGGCATGTCCTAGAACCAAAAAGTCGAAGACATGTGACATCTACCAACCCACATTGGGCCCGCGTGGTAGATTATAACCCCACTCCCTCTCACAGAGAGGAGTCCTGTGTCCCAGCAGTGGGACAATTATGGGCTGATTAATTGATTATGCTTATGCTAAGGGTGTATTCCGAGTGTCGCGGTCGTTAGCAAAGTTGATCAACATAATATTATTATATTTTGATCACCAATCAATGGCTTAGACTTTGGTCCCCTGGCAAATTTATAGCCATTTTGAGATGGTATTAAGATAGGGAGCATTATTAAAAGGGTACAATTTAAATGCTTTCCAAAATAATTTTTAGACCCTAAGACTAAGTACCAAGTAAAATATGTTAACTTCAAATAAAATAAACCCACTCCATACCTAGGTGCCTAAAGAACAACCTTTTAAGTTACAAAATAATTTTACACTGATCACAATAATTGTACGTGTTGTATTTATATTCTTTTTGCCTACCAACATGGATAAATGCTCACCAAATCTTGTTTCCCTGCAATAGTAACATTTATACCCAAAAAGACAGTTCGAAATAGCTTTAGTGTTATTACAAACGCCGACATGATTTTTTACTGTCAACGAAACCTGCTTCCATACTCTATGTTAATATTATGAATGGGAATATATCTGTCCGTCTTTCTGTTACCTATTTACGGCTTAACCACTAAGCCGATCGTGATTAAATTGGACAAAAATATAGCCTGGGACCTGGAGACAGACACATTCTACTTTTCCTCCTAAATCGAAGAGAAAGTCGCGAGTACAGAAAAAAAATATCCAATAACAATTACACCAAAACGGGGCCCCTAAAATTAATAAAAACGGAACAAATCTATGCTTCATAATGTTCTTACCTAACGGGGTTAAATGGGGTGCAAAACATTTTTTATCCCATATTTTCTATAAACATTGTGTAAATGAAATTCTATTTTAACCAAACGGGGACCTTTCAAAACAGCTTTATGAATATTTACAGATTTTTCAGGAATGTAACTCTGAAAGTGAGTGTGAAAAATGATTAAAATATGCATTTATACTGAATTAATTTGATGAAGCATTTGTCTGTGTTATTTTTCATCTAACTAGGATAATTTCTGGACTTTAAAAGAGACTGTGACCTCAAAGATTTTTGCGGTGCGCGGTGTTGTTTCTCAAAGTACAGTTCGACACAACTTAGATGTAGCATCGGCATAATTCGTAAAACGTTCGTAATTCGTAATTCGTATTCATAAATCTTTATTACTACTTTAGGAAAAATTGATCAATTTTTCCTAAAGTAGTAATAAAGATTGGTGATTTTGAAGGCGCACTTAGTTCGGATGTGATCGGTTTTACGAATTTTGCCGATGCTACATCTAAGTTGTGTCGAACTGTACCTAGTCGGATAGGAAACATCGACTTTATCTAGTATTCTAGTTTTTAAAATACCTACTTATTTATTTGCTTAAACATTTAGCATAATCAGCCTGTAATATTCTTACTGCTGGAACACAGACCTTCTCTCTATGAGAGGTGGGTGGGCTATAATCCACCACGCGAGCCCAGTGTGGATAGGCAGATGTCACATGTTTTCTAGTTTTTGCTTCCAGGAAATGCCAGTTTCCTCACGATGCTTTCCTTAACGTTTTGAGAGCAGTAGTGATGAAATGATTTACACAAAGTAAAGTGCCTGCTTGGGTTCGAACCCACGATCTACAACTCGAAAGTCGCGGACGTTACCACTGGGCCACCACTGCTTCTGCTCTTCGTTAACCATTTACCCACATATTATAAACAGACAAGAAGAACGGAACAGAAAAATACTTACTTAGGTGATGCTTATTTAAAAAAACTAAAGAAATCTCTTCCAGCGTACTGCAATAGGACAGTAGATGAAAAGAGATGTAGACAACGTGTGCAAGAGTAGAAGAGAAAACAAAAAACATAAAATAAAAAAACCGATTGTGCTTATGACCACACGACTGAAGTGAAACTTCAAACGTATTTGGCTATGAGAGGAAGAGAGAAAGAAAATGTGCGCGCGCACTGCTTTCTCTTGCTTATATCCCCCACTCAACTCCCGTTCGCCACGCCCGATCACACTTTTCGTAACGCTTACGTCACGCGTTCGCCAGCATACTCCCCAAGTCAAGCGTGCGTAAAGAAGTTTCACTTCAAAAAACTTGACTTGTAAAAGTAAAGAAAGAAAATATGTTTACTTGTGGTAAAATAGGCGCAGAAAAAGAACACGAACACAAAAAAAAATAACAAATTGAGGTAAAATATGCGTCACATCCACGCAAAACGGTCATCGCTCAGTGGTGAAGTGTTAACTTAAACTTGATTTTTTTTAATGTTTACTTACATCATAATAATCATTTATCATTTTCAGTATTATCGTGCGTTTTTTGCCTATGAAAATGTAGGTTTGATTTCGTGAAAAAGTTTGCAAAACCCAGTTTTTCAGATCGAAAAATTCCGCGTTGTGGATTGCCTAGGCTCAATAACAGGTGATAGGTACGCTTGCACTTCGTTAGGCAGGCAATTATAACTGGCCGATCAAATTACGTAGTTCGAAACTCGGCATTTATCTATCCACATGATGGATTTTAAAACCATACAGTTTTATCTCATGCATAGAAAACTGTTCGACTGAAGATATTGAATAGGTACTACATCATCAGTCTACAGCAGTCCACTGTTGGACATCATCATCATCAGCCTATAATGTTCCCACTGCTGGGACACAGGCCTCCTCTCTGTGAAAGGGAGTGGGCCGTAATCCACCACGCGGGCCCAGTGCGGGTTGGTAGATGTCACATGGCTTTGAATTTTTGGTTCTAGGACATGCCGGTTTCCTCACGATGTTTTCCTTCACCGTTTTGAGAGCAGTGGTGATGAAATAATTTACACAAAGTAAAGCGCCTGTCTGGGTTCGAACCTACGACCTACAACTCGTAAGTCGCGGCCGATACCACTGGGCCACCACTGCTCTCAATGATGGCACATAGGCCTCTCCATGTTGGACATAGGCCTCTCCAATTACACGCCATTCAGCCCGATTATCGGCAACTCCAGCTGCTACCAGCCACCCTGCGAAGATCGTCGCTTCACCTAGCCCGAGGGCGTCCTACCTTACGTTTACCGATTCGCGATCCCCACTCAAGAACACGTCTACCCCAAAGGTCATCGGTTCTACGGCTAATATGGCCGGCCCATTGCCACTTCTGCTTGTCTTTACCTGAATAGCTACTACATCCAATCACACCTGTAAATGTTTGAAATAAATTGAAATGACATGTTGTTTATTTCTGTATGTAGATATTCGAAGACACTTACACGTCAAAATTTTGGTCATTATTATAAAACTAGATGGCGCCAGCATGTACTAGCTGACACTGGCTGAAAAGAAATGCCGAAACAAACTCAGAGGGTTTGGTCTCTTTTAAAGTCTTGACATTATATTATTCAGATATTTATGAGTCTGGGCCCACATGGTGGATACGGCCCTCTCATGGAGAGGAGGCCTGTGTCCTAGAAGTGGGTACGTTGTATGTAGACTGATTATGCTATGTGAGTGTAACAATGGCGCCGATTCTCTTGTTCACAAACTAAACTAAATTTAATTTCAGTGCATCTTTTTCTTTCTATTTCATTAAGAAAAGGACAGAAGATAAATATTAGTTTAGACCTGTCAAATTAGTCAGTGCCTGACGTAAATTGACGTACATATTTTTAATAGCCAATTTTTTAATCACGTCTAAATTGTCTATGGGATATCTCAATTTGACAGGACTAAACTAATATTTATCTCCTGTCCTTTTCTTAATGAAATAGAAAGAAAAAGATGCACTGAACTTAAATTTAGGTTAGTTTGTGAACAAGGGAATCGGCGCCAATGTGTATTTTAGGCAATTTCAATATTAATGGGAATGATAATGGTTGCCATAATTAGCAAAGCTATTAAAACGTTATTGTTTTAGCAATCATTAATATTCTTATCAAAAAAAGAAATGTTCAGTGATTAAATGACATGAATTTCAGTATAAAGCTGATTTATGCTGAACGACATTGTTGGCACAAAAAGACCTTTGAAAAATGATTCTTACATAAATTATTCAACAATAAACCGTATGCCATGTGGGATTTTCCACTGGCAAAAATGATGAACTTCAGTACAAAGTATCCCCTACCTATTAATCCATTCCGACATATGAGAGGGATGGCCCAGTAGTATTGGGCTTGACTTGCGATTTGTAGGTCGTGAGTTCAAACCCAGACAGGCACTTTAGGTACTTTGTGTATTTAATTTCATCCGGCATGTCCTAGAACCAATAATTCGAAGACGTGTCATCTACCAACCCGCACTGGGCCCGCGTGGTGGATTACGGGCCACTGTCTCTCACGAGAGAGGAGACCTATGTCCCAGCAGTGGGAACATTATAGGCTGATTATGCTGTACGAGAGGCATCGACGAACAAACTGTAACCACATTGATTCTAGACCTCTAGCGTAGAAATTTTCCGTCGGTTATCAAAAAAAAAATCTGTTTTTTTTTATTTGAAATTGGCTTGTTCTTGACTCTAGTCTAGGTCAAAGGTAACAGAGACAAAGTCGACGATGGAGCGAGCTTACCCAGAAGAAGCCTGTTCACTCTCACTTTGAAGAGATTCGGGTTGTATGCGCTCGGAAAAACAGACGCAGGTAGAGAGTTCCACTCTTTTGCTGTGCGCATTATAAAGGACATTTGCAAATGCTTAGTGCGAATTGGTGGAATAGCAACCAGGTAGCGATGGTAACTTGCAGTGCGTCTGGATATCCGAAGGTAGAAGGGGGCCGGTGGAATGAGGTCGTGGAGTTCTTGGGCCCACTCACCGAAGTATAGTCTGTAGAAGACCGACAGGCAGGCAACCTTGCAGCGATGAGCCAAGCTGTGAAGCTCGACATCCACCAGTTTCATAGAAAACTGCAATATTTAGGCGGTCAAAATGTATGAGACAACAATTTTTGCACGACTCATAATACGAAGCAATAGAGAGTGCTTTAGCGATCCTGCACACGATGCCGTCACCGCGCCATCGCCGCGCCGCCGCAGCGCCACTACACTGTCTATACGAGTCGCGCGAAGCCCGCCACCGCGCCGCCGCCGCGCCGCCACCGCGCGCGTTCCCTCTGTTTCATTCATTCCATTACGCGTTCGAACCGCGGCCGGTAATGGAATGAATGAAACAGAGGCACTAGTACACAGAACCTACTTAATTTATACACCATTGTATAGCTAATTTAATGGAGATTCAAAAATCGATTGAATGCAGAAGAAACGAAAAAACATCAAAATATTTCTAAACATTTTCCCGTCAATCAAGTGTGAAACCTGAAAACATTGTAGCTTGCGAAAAAATAAATTAATTGAGTCAATTTTTTTTTATAGTTTTGTTTTTTTTTGTTTCGTTTCACCCATAGGAGGAACCCTATTGAAAATAGCTCATCAAAGGAATTATAATTAATATAAAACTAACTAATATAATATCTATAGCTATGGTATTTTATACGATCAAATGAGCATTATGAGTCGTGCACTTTTGGGCTTTCCTTTTTTTTTAAATAACTGACGAAAAACACCCTGTATAATAAATAACTCTTGTACGAAACTGCATGCTCAGTGGTTTTAGCTGTGCGTTGTCTGTTAATAAATTAATTTAAGAATTTGATTAAGTGGAATTACTTAAACAATCCGTAGGTATAACTACCAATATGTCCATATCATTTGCCTCATATTACCCAATTCCCTGCTCCATCGAACATCAGGAAACGAACCTTCCTGAAATTTCTCATCACAAATACGATAGCCCGTGTCTTGTACCAGTACTTAATTAAAACGAAATAGCCAACTCTGATACGTGGGGTAAGTCTGTTCCCAGCTGAAACGGAACGGATTAGTGAGGGGACGGATAATTCCGGATTTGGTTCCGTAGAGTAGGGGCAACAGAGGGACAATTGAACGATTAGAGAACTAATGATGTCTTGAAGTCAATGCATGCTCTGGATTTAGCCAGTCTGTTTTGAATATAAATTGTTTCAATTTAGTAGAGATTTCGTGTCAGACAATCAGTGGCGTGCATTGGTTTTTAGAATAGGTAGGCACTAGGCCGGGTCTAGTCTAGGCAAACGGTCACTGATCAGAAAAAAAAGTAAGGTCAAAAGTGTGGTTATTTGAGTAGGCATGCCTACTTAAGGGTGTTAAATTGCGAAGGTCGACCGTCACGGTATGACGCGGGAGACGTACGTATTTTTAATTTTGTCGCATTAACTTGAACGAGTAAACCACCACCAATGACAACCAAGACCAATGACAATATGTGCGAATAGTACGGGAGCCGAGTAGGCCGTCCGGCGACTGCCTACTGCCGCGCGTGTTTGTATGAAGATTTTGTTTTTTGTTAGGTATGATAATTTTGTGAGTTTCTTAATGGGGCGCACACACTAAAATGTAATTGACAGGCTTAGGTATGTTGATATATCGAGGTAGGCACTGCTTATATGCCTACATGCAATGCACGCCACTGAGTACAATGCTTGTTAAACAGTTATGTTTTCTGAGATTTATTTATTTATTTTATTATTTATGTACACACAGTAAAATACATAGGGATATGACATAATTATAATTTGAGTACAAAGGTATTTATAGGTTTATAGTAAACCGTTTTCAAAGTTAAACTGAAGTTACAGAAAAATTACAGGTGTTTTAAAGACAAGTATTTTCACGATTTTTGTACTGTATCTAGCTACAAAGCTAATAAAAAAAAAATAGTGGCACTCCGGGAGTGCCGACAGAAGTGAAAACTTGAACAATTAAGTGTGTATTTTTTGAATCGTCATATAAACAAAACACAAACAGAATACTTTGCCATCACTCACTAACATATTGTAAATACATTAAAACCGAGTACATCCCGAGGACAGCCGAACACATCCGAATGTAGCGCGGTGCCGGTAACAGTGCCGCGAGTTCAATGGTTTTTTCCCATCTCAAAAATTGCCCAACGCGACTAAAGAAGTTTTCTCTTCAAAAATATTTTATCGTCAATTAGTTTCTGCCCGCGACTTCGCCCGCGTTAAATTTCTTGTTCCCTCGACCCATCACGTCGCATCGCATCACCTGTCCGCGCTATCACTTCGTTTTCGCTTAGCGTTCTTTCTGAATTTTATTTTTGCTCGGATCCTAATGGTCATAGCGTGATGTTAAATAGCCTATAGCCTTCCTCAGGAATTGGGCTATCAAATGCAAAAAAAAAAAACAAATCCGACCGGTAGTTTCAAAGATTAGCGCGTTCAAACAAACAAACTTTTCAGGTTTGTTATTAGTATGTATAGATAAAAACGAAAAATACATTAAAAAAGTTGCTAGATTTAACATAAGCCTTTGTGCCTTCTATCTTCATGCAATTTATGTGTATATACAGTCAACAAAAGAGATAAGTATGCAGGATCGTCGGATATAGTTGAAGTTTAGTAAGAAACCGATCGATTATGTCGACTGTTTAATTTGATAAATGGGCTGTTTGTTTTCTATTAATAAAATTAAATTTTATTCGAAAACATCCATCGGTTTCTTACTAAACTTCAACAATATCCAACGATCCTGCATACTTATCTCTTTTGTTGACTGGACATGAATAAACAAATAAAACAAAAAACCGTCGATTAATTAAAAAAAGGAAATTTCGCCAATTACCCCCTCGTAGTTTCAATGCAAGTAATTACACTGCCACAATACACAATAATAATAATAATAAATAATAAATTGTTTATTACCACAAATTTCAAGTACATTGCACTATATACAGATTAAAGATCTTAATTTAGCATTAGGTAGATAAGTACAATAGGTCCGACCCTGTCCCCTAAACTAGGCTAGGCCTGTATCTTAGGGGGCAGTACCCGGCTATAAAGTATGCTTATATGATTCTATTGTGGCAAACGTGCCAGTGAACTGTGTCAAGTGGGTGCATTTTTGATCTTGTGGTAAACTTTAAAAATGTGAGAGTGAAGAGTGAATTTTATTGTATAAGGGTGAATGTTTTGATGATTGTGTGAGGAAATGGATGGGGTGTTTTATGGTAGTGTTGTGTGTAGTGAATGAAGTGAGTGTGTGTGTAGTGTGTTAGAGATGTGGGTGATTAGCGCGTATGCGAAAAATAGGTGAATTACACATAAAGAGGTGTTTATTAGGTGATGTAGGTTAAAAGAGATTCCGTTCCATGGTAGTCCTGTTTTAGCAGCCAATCAATTACTGCACGTTTTAGCTTAAACCTGGGGAGACCGAGAATATTTAGTTTTGTATGGGCTTTGTTATAAATGTGGGTACTTATTACGTAAAATTGGTGCCTTGCGAACTTCGTTTTATGTTGAATGCTGGGAATTATGTGTTTACGTTTTTTAGGGTCAGGAGGAGCCAAACTGCCATGTATTCTAAGAATTGATTGAAGCACAAATAGCTGTCGTACAGTTAAAACCTTACAGTCTGCATAAAGTTGCGCTGTTGGATATCTGCGTGGTTTCTTTGTCATAACTTTAAGGACGGCTCTTTGCGCTCTCTCAGCCCTCAGGAGACTTGTCTTATTGGCTCCACCCCATACATTAATACAGTACCCTAGCACCGATTGGCACAGTGCAAAATACACAGTTTTAAGAATATCATGGTCAGCTGACCCCCTGAGTGATTTAAATATAGGGATAAGACGCAATGTTCGGGTGGTAAGTGTGTCTAGGTGTTTGTCCCATCTTAGTCCGTTGTCTATATGGATGCCGAGGTATTTTACGCTGTCATCTCTTCTTAATTTTGGACAGGAGCAATGTGTTGAAAGACTTGTACATGAGTGTGCCGTAATGGAGAAGGTACAGGGTGGTTTCATATTGCAACGGATGGCGAAAGGGACATATGAAGTTTTGGCCAGATTTAACGTCAGTAGGTTAGAGTTAAACCAGTGCATGATTCTACTTAGGGCAGACTCAGCGTTGCTTTTAACGGCTTCCCAAGATGGACCGTGGGCGATAATTGCGGTGTCATCTGCATAAGTGTATATGTTGCAGTTTGGAAGCTTCATATTGCAGAGATCGTTTATATAAATTTGAAACAATGTCGGCCCTAGTATGCTACCTTGTGGTACTCCATAAGTTACTAGCTCCTCGTTACTTAAATTAGGACCGATTTGGACTTGTTGAGAACGGTTTTTAAGGTAATCTATGAAAATTTCAAGAGCTTTACCACGCACACCCAAGGATTCCAACTTGGAGATAAGTTTGGGCACAGAAACTGTGTCAAACGCTTTAGAAAGATCTAAAAAAATTCCCAAGCACTTAGTCTTTTCGTCGAGTTTTTTAGCAACCAATTGCGTAAGATCTAATACCGCGTCTTCAGTTGATACTCCTGAACGAAATCCGTATTGGTTGTCAGCTATAAGGTGAAATTTGTCTAGGAAGTTTCTAAGTTGCTTATTGAGAATCTTCTCAAAAATTTTAGAAAGTGAAGTGAGAACCGATATAGGTCTGTAATTGTTAACACAGTTTCTGTCCCCTCCCTTGAAAATTGGGTGCAGAATAGCTTTTTTAAGAGCGTTCGGGAAGACTCCTGACTGAATGCAGAGGTTAAAGATGTAGGCTATGTGTGGAGCCAGGATATGACGATGCGTTTTAAGCAATGATGACGTGATACCGTCCCAACCTACAGCACAGTCACTGCGTAGCTGAAGTATAGTTGCTTCCACTTCCCTTTCGTCTATTTCAGTGATGACAAGCGAATTACAGGGCTGGCTATTTGTTAAGGTTTCGGGAGAATGACTGCTGATGGATGTAGTTTGATTTTGAAGTATCCTGGAGGCCAAGTTTTTACCTACATTGGTGAAAAAAGTGCACACGTTATTAATAGAAGAAGTTGGAGTGTCACATAATTTCAACAATATCTCTGAACTAGTTCGTATTGGGCGGGTGTTGGTGATTTCTTTAATTGTTTTCCATAGGGATTTAGGGTTGTTTTTACTTTTTTGTAGCTCATTGTGTTCATGTGCTTGTTTTAGTTTTCTAAGCAATTCGTTACAAAAATTTCTATAGCGCGAGTATGTGATTTTTAAGATTAAGTTATCTGGAGTGTTTTTTGATTTTAAATGCATGGTGTCTCGATTCTTAATGCATTTTAGAAGACCTGGAGTGATCCATGGCTTTAAGGTTCGTTGTTTCCTCGGGAGGGTGACTTGTATTGTATGTTTAGCTGTAACTGTAGAGATAATTTTTAGAAGTATGTTCATAGCTTCGTTACCGTCACGAGTCTTGTAGATATCCGCATAACTTGTATTCTCCAATTCGTCTTTCATAGCGTCGTAGTTTGTTCGAGATACAGTGGTTTTCTTGTTACGTGTAAGGTTTGTGTATTTAAGTAATAGCACTATCGGTTTGTGGTCAGTAATGTGTGATTCCAGAATTAAGGTGGTAGTGTCTAATTTTGTCTTTATGAGAAAGTGGTCAATACAGTTTTCTAATCTGGTCGGTAGTAGATGGGTAGGTGATAGTCCATGAGAGGCGTTTAGGATAAGATAGTCCAAGCTACGATCGTTTCTGTTGTCTTCCTTGATATCAATATTGAGATCTCCAACAAGGACGACGTTCTGATAATTTGATAGATCATTGTAGGCGTCATTTAAGCTATTCAGAAAACTTTCAAATTGATCTCTGGTGTTGTACGAGGGAGATCTGTAAACTGCCACAATCGCAAGTTCCGGTTCTATTTTGCAGATAAGACAGTTTGCATTTACAATGTTTGGTTCGTATACGGTTGCGTTCGTGGCGGAGGATTGGGTTTTTAGGTAGATTACGACGCCCTCGTTTTGATTAGAGTTATTTGAGGAATAGTGTGATTGGTATCCGTCAATTATCGGTATGTTACTCACTCTTCTCAGCCAACACTCTGTCAGAACAATAACATCGAAATCAACTTTAGTGGAATAGATAAGTGTTTGAAGACTATCGAAGTTTTTACTTATACTGCGTATATTGATATGGAGTATTTTAATGTTATTATGTTTTGAGAATTTAGCGCAGTCCCCTGGGTCAATTAAAAATGAATTTCCTAGGTGAAGCCTGTCTAGCTCTTCATTAATGTTATTTATAGTAGCCATTGGAATTGAGATTAATGTTGTTACTAGGTATATTGTTGCTAGTTTCGTTGAAGCTTCCTTTCAGAACCACTAAAATATCAGGGACGGCGCTCTGTGGTGTATGTGATGATAGAGGGATGTCGTATTTGATGCGTGTTACTTGTGAAGTAGTGCTAGTGGAGAATTGAGAGTTATTGAGTTTGGGTTTGTATGTGTGTGAGATTTGCTGTTGTTTGTGTATACATTCACTAAATTTTAAACTTGAAAACAAATTGGAAAAAATGAAAGAAATAATAATAATAAGGAGCTTAATAACTAGTCACATACTGGTGGTGGGTAGAGCCTGAAGACATTTTTCTGAACGAATTAAAATATGTTTATCACCCTGTTCTTTTCGCAGGAGGATATTTCCGTTGGCAATCCAGCAATATTTATAGTCGTACTTTTTGGCAAACTCCCGAGATAGATAAAACAGTTTTTTGGTGTTGGCAGGTAATTGTTCGGTGATGTAAATAGGCTGACATTTTCCCGGTATACCAATAAATGCTGTGTTTAACTTATCCTCTTTTTGTTTATCTTTGTTGTAATTTTGGGCAGCTGATAATAATGACTGTTTGGATTGAACTGAGGTAAATTCGGCAATAATTGGGCGTGGTGTTGCGGAATTGGTCGATTTCCCGGGTAGACGGTAGATATCGCGAAACTCGGGTGCAGATAGGTCAACTCCAATTCGCTTGCCTATGTTACAAACGGTTGTAATGAGACTTGCGTTGTTCTCATCATTTTCTGCTGGAACGTTTCGAATTTCGATACCCGAAGAGCGTGACATTAGTTGCATGTCGTGAATTTTTCTCTCTAAATTTTCTATATACACCTGTTGTTCCTTCCGTTCCCTTCTCAGGTCCTCGACTTCCCTTTTTATATCCTCGAAATTGTTGTTCATGAATGTTAACGATTTCATTATCTCTTCGTTTGACTGTCGAATCTCTATGTTGGATGCTTGGATTTTGCTATTTTGAGCTTTAATTTCAGCAGTATCGGAGACAAGTTTAGATATTAAACTCGTTTGTTCCGATATGGTCTTGCTTAAATTTGAGGCACTAGTGTCGCGTTCCTTCTGCCAAGCATCAAGTTTGTCTTCTAGCTCTTGCGAGCTCAAGGCTGCACCGCTCTGATGTGTTTTCTCTTGTCGAGCGCGTTTATTTCTGTTTGTGTTGACATGAGCGCTATC
The DNA here is from genome assembly GCA_947508005.1 of Amphipoea lucens. Lineage (NCBI taxonomy): Eukaryota > Metazoa > Arthropoda > Insecta > Lepidoptera > Noctuidae > Amphipoea > Amphipoea lucens. The sequence goes on along the minus strand of OX382377.1, from coordinate 17,917,366 downwards.
CTCGATTGCCGACTGAATATCAGGTTCGGATTGAGTCTGTGTAAGGGCAATTTTGTTTTTTACATTTTTTGGCTTCTCCGGTGGGGAACGTTGAACTCCAGACATTTTTATTATATCGACTAGTTATTATTCAGTAAGGTATACCTAATAATAATTTACGCTGGCAAGGCATTCAACAGCAGCCTCAAGTAATCCAAATCGATCAGCAAATAATCAAAAGTTCAGCTCACGGTTTCAAGTAGTCGGAAATAGTTCCTTGATATGGCCGGGGTGGCGCCACCAGTCGTATGCCTTCGCAATGCGACGCAGGCGCACCGCGTTCGTCGCTGGAACGCTGCGACAAAAGCTTTGTCGGTAGGTTGGTAGCACCGGGACAGTTGCGCACTCGCCGGATTTACGCCTTTATGCAGTCCGCACAACCACGAAGATTCCTTGCACTCTTGGGTCCGGCACTATGATACGGCACTTTTAGATAAATTTTCTAATTAGTTTATTGACCGATTTACATTTGCTCGTGGATTGAAAACAATTATTGTAAGATTAAGCCACACTAGGTTTGCGTTTTGTTGAAAAGTAAGTGTGTTGACTACCGATAAGTAATTTTACAAAAAAAACGATTCAAGATCACAAGTCAATTGTCCACTGGCGCGTTCCAGGTGCCACAATACCGCCTGTTGCGTTGAAGACGTGCGGTCAATTACCAGTAGGTATTTACTTAATCTGCACGATGTACTACTGAAATGACAAGCTTAATGTGGTTGACAAGGTCTAAATGATCTAGGAATTTCGGTCTGGGATGGACTGGCCCAAACAGGAACATTTCGTTCAACGACGTCGTGAGTATATGGGTGCTTGCATATACACATCCACACTAATATTATAAATTCGAAAGTAACTCTGTCTGTCTGTCTGTATGTTACCATTTAACGCTTAAACCGCTGAACCGATTTTTATTTTATTTTTTTATTTGAAATGGGCTTGCTCTTGACTCTAGCCTAGGTCAAAGGTGACAGAGACAAAGTCGACGATGGAGCGAGCTTACCCAGAAGAAGCCTGTTCACTCTCACTTTGAAGAGATTCGGGTTGTATGCGCTCGGAAAAACAGACATGGTATAAAGATAGTTTGAGTCCCGGGAAAGGACATAGGATAGTTTTTATCCCGATATTCCCACGGGATCGAAACTTATGCGGGTAAAACCGAGGGGCGCAGCTAGTTGTTCATATTTTAATAAACTGTTTCCTTTTGTTATTAAGCTCATACTTGCATACCTAGTCCGAGGGCTTAGGCGCTGCGTATTTGAAACACAGGCTATAAACCAAGGTCGGCCACAGATGCTAATAATTAGACACATTTGTAATTGATTTACTCTTAAGCATAAAGTTGCTAAGACAAATTGCGTAAATTGTTTATTTTTTTTTTGTCTAATTAATATATTATTCGGGGTAGTTGCGTAACACATTAACTGTAACAATGGGTTTCATTTTGACAGTTCAGCAACATTCATTGCGTTATTTACGTTGTTGAGCAGACACTTTTTCGAACATAATTATGAAGCAATGGATTACGCAATGTCCTTCAAAATGATTGAGATTGTAATTAATAGTGTTTTACGCAATTAGGTGCAGCTTAAAGATGGTTAATGTCTTTAAAAAAACGAACGACGCCATCTTGTTTTGTCCATATAATTTCTCACACAAATGTTCAACAACACCGCCCTGTCAATGTATTTCAAGCGCCAAATTTCGATGGTTCCACTGCACATTATTTTACTCTGTGTCCTTCTCAGCCATTGGCAATCACTGAGTTTGACGCGGTCTATTACTAGTATTTCAGTTAACTGCATCGATGTATGTACCTGCTGCCGGCAAATTACAGCTGACTCACTTACTGCACGGCTCATAAGGTAACCATCGGATATAAACTTAGACTCTGTTCTCATTGAGACGTGATAGATAGTTATCCAGCACCCTAATTGCGTAATACACTATCAATCGGAATCTGAATCATTTTGAAGCAAGTTGCTAATCCATTGCTTCATAAGTTCGAAAAATTTGTCGCTCAACACGTAAATAACGCAATGAATGTTGTTGAACTGTCAAAATGAAACCGATTCCGATTGATAATGTGTTACGCAATTGCCCCGCTGTTCAATCTGTCGTGGCTTGGACTAAACCGGTTCACATGCATATAAGAACATACCTAGCACATTGTGATAAATTGCTGTATGCAACCATCATCATCTGCCTAGCCTTTTCCCAACTATGTTGGAGTTTGCTTCCAGTCCAACAGGACGCAGCTGAATACCAGTATTTTACATGGAGCGACTGCCTATCTGAACTCCACGATCCAGAAACTGGGTAATACGATACACTAGAATCAATTCTATTTTAAGATAATTTTTGACGTTCAAAAGTGCCTTTTATGTGCCTATTTGAAATAAATGCATTGACTTTGACTTTGACTTTGACACATTGGTAAGACTGGTTGTCAGGCTTTGGACCTGATCTCTTTGACGAACATCAACAACTATAGGTCTTTAACTATAGGACTATAGGTCCAAGAACGTCCGGCACCACCTGATTGATGCGAAAAGAAGGTTTGTTTCTTAAATAAAGGAGGGATTTTTCTAAACTCTAAAGCCTTACCGGGTTCAAAATGGGGTCGAAGTTTATTTCTGAAAAAGGGCAACAAGGAACAAGAAAGACGTTTGTTCCTCAATCACGCATCAACGAGTTTGAATGTTTGGTTCATACATATACAGAACATATCCTGAATAATCACGTAGGATACTATTATCCATATACAGTCGGCATATGAAATCCTTATCCATCACTTGTTTAGAATCTTGTCTTATAACAATCATGCAAAAATTCAAAATACGTTATTTCACATAAACTACAATATGGGCGTCATGAAACGTCAGAAGCTAGGTGTACGGTTCCAATTGGTCGTTTCATAAGCAGAAGAGCCGGTAAAAAACTCCACTGTTACACTTTTAAAAATACTTGGCTTTTACAATGTTTTCAAATGAAACTGATAATAGGTATGGAAGGATAAGGCCGGTTAAAAAGAAAAAGTATCAGGACAAAGCCAAAATTTTCACATTCGCAAAATTAAAGAAAAAAAAAACTATTTCTAATTTAATATTTAATCTTTATAAAAGAAAACAAAAATCATAACCCTAACTTTTGGCTTTACCGTAGTCGGGTAAAAATACTACTTAAACGAAATGACATGATTTTCATTACAATGTAAGTAATCTAAATGCCCACAAAAGCCACTAATGAAGTGTCGAAGTTGAACGTCAAATCATTGTAAGATGGTGTCAAAGAAGAATGTAAAAATAAACATCGTAACTTGGGAGCAGTTGATAGACTTTTACACAATATTATACCGTTAATGAGGTGCACACGACGATATATCAAGCTATAGATGGCCAGTGTTAGCTGAACGCGCATTGTATAGGCTTTCCGTACAATGAGAGGTCAGGTTATAGGTACTGGAAATGTATAGGTTGATATGTTGTGCTTACCAGGAAAAAGCGAAGTTGATGCGTCAGTGATGTAATTATTTATTTTACTTCGATGGTCCTAGTTTATCATTTGTGACTTCAAGTGACAGCTATGTAAACAGAACCCAGCATTGCATAAATATGTAAGCTGTCAAGCCCTTTATACCTGGAGGCCTTTATTTTGTCAGTAAGTTTTTTTTTTGTTTACATTTTTAATTTTAATTTTTTGCTCGAGTACGTATAGTGTTTATTGTATTTGTTGGTATAATGGCGTGGCCAGTTAACCTATGGCAAATAATTTAATTTAAGGTTCTGTGTCCTATAATGTTCATTACATTGCATACTTAGTATTGTATAAAATCAATTATTTTCTAACTGAACAGACAGCTGTGCTGCTGGGGAGTTTGTTCCGCCACTTAGACTAGGAAGTGGTGAAGGGCGGGCGTTTTGGGAGACTGTCTTTTGTAATTTTGACGTTCGAAAACTGCTGATTCTCAGCCTAGTTTGAATAAATGACTTTTGAATTTGATTTGATTTATAATAACACAAATGATAAAGAACTTTACATTAATCAACAAGAAACGAGTTTAATGTGCCAAAACCTAAAAAATATCAACGTCTTCCTAAGTATGAAGTTAGTTTCCTCAGGAAACGGCTGAAATCGTGTGCAGTACCTTGCTTCAAATAAAATCGATGCCTTCAAAGACTAATGGACAAGCGGCTACGGTAGCCAATCCGACGTACCGTGGGGACCAGGGTAGGCTATCCGAGCTGATTTAAAGCCGACTGCTTAATCCAGTCGTGCGCAGTTTAGTTGCTCAGTGTAGACCGTGCCTTAGAGATTAAAGCATGCTTTGGAGTTTAAAAATTTACTTCGAGTAATTATTAACTATCTTAGGTAATAAATTAAATGACTAATTAACTTACTATATAAATAAATACAAAAACAAAGGACACTTAGGCGTCGAAGTATTCGTCCGCATCGCTGTCATCCGGAAACGTGCCCAGAAGATTGGCATTGCCACGTTGAATGGCAATGCTGATTCTTTGACCAAAGAACGACCCAGCCTTCTTAGGTAATAATTTAGTAGGGAAATAATACTTTTAACTGTATTGTTGTTTGAACTAACTGATTAATTAGAATCAGATGAAATATCTACCTTGACCATATTGCTTCGTTTGTCTAGTGGTCGCGACCGCTATTGCCCAGCAAGAAGACTTGAGTTCGAATCCCAGATCGGCCACAGTGTCATTGGGTTTTGCCATCAGGAAATTCTCGGTAGCAGCACGGAGTCTGGATGGGTGCCCATTTGATGGCAATAGGCTATTTACATGGGACTTAAACATGCAAAACTTGGGTGTTTTATAGGTACATCTCTGCTTTAACCCTTCTGGGATTTCAGGCATGATGTTTTGTCATGTTAGGTACCCAAAATAATGACAATCAATGGGAAAGCTTACTTTTGAGTGTTTGACATATATATAAGGTCCCATTAAAATAGATGGACACACTTTTAGAAATCATTCAGGCCACCATAATAAGGACCATGGTAAAAAAATAAAATAAGAAAAACGCATTAGATACTTACAAGAAAAATAATCAGCTAACGAAAATACAATAATGTGCCTGCAATTTATTATTTTAGGTCAAAATAAAATCACTTTAATCAGCCTTTTTTTGCTTGGATATCTTTGGATAGACGTACTGAGCGCTGTGTTAAAATTTGTCTATCAATTTTAATGGGATCCTGTATAAATATAAAATTCAAAGTCCTGACTGACTGGTATATCAACGCACAGCCTAAACTACTGGCCCTAGAGACATGTTTGGCGGGTGTGTTCTTTGTGAAGAGTACTTTCTCTTCACAAAGAATACACCCTCCAAATTTCAAAATTTCAGAATTTCGAAAAATCCTTTCTTAGTGGATACTTATCCACTAAGAAAGGGTTTTTCAAAATTCCATCTCTAAGAGGAGGATTGGGGGAGGGTGAAATTTCACGCGGACGAAGTCGCGGGCACATGCTAGTGAGAGATATTAGGCTACCCGCATGGCCATTTTATTACCCGCATGCTTGTTGCTATGATCCACAGTGTTGTCGACGAATTAAACCTAGATTACCTAAACCTACAGTTGTTTCAATACCGTTACATCGATTTTGTTTCTATTTACTGAAATAAGCTATCCCCTATGCTACCAAACCTTATACAAGATGTTATCGTGGAAAACATTTAAATAGGATAAGCAGATACACCCTGTACATCCATCCTATCCATACTAATAAAGAAAAAAAAAGAGGAAAAATAAAGAGTAAAGAAAAAAAATAGTAAGAGAGAGTGAGTAATAAAGAGTATTCTATTCGTCTCTGTCACACGCAAAACGGTGCAACATGTATATTCTATTCTAATATTATAAATTCGAAAGTGACTCTGTCTGTCTGTCTGAATGTTACCTTTTCACGCCTAAACCCCTCAACCGATTTAGAAGAAATTTGGTATAGAGATAGTTTGAGTCCCGGGAAAGGACACAGGATAGTTTTTATCCCGATATTTCCACGGGATCGACACTTATGCGGGTGAAACCGCGGGGCGCAGCTTGTCCTGTGTATGAGTTGAAAACGTTGGTAGGTGTTGCCCGGGTTTGAACCCATAACTTCGAGTATAAGAGGCAAGGCTTCAAACACAGGGCCATGACGACATTTGTCAAATGTCTTGTCTCATATACCTACATGCCTGTATCCACCTGTACATGACCATCCATGACGTCAGACCGTCCATGACCAGTGTCCATGTGTCTGTTGTGTGTGTGTGACACCTAGTGTCCTTAAAACCGTCTCCAGACCAAAGATCAGACACATTATCAACCAGACGTAGGTACCTACTTATAACACGAAATCAATTTCGTGAATATTATATCACAACGCCTTGAACAAATCGATGGAAATCTCATTTGTCACACTCGGCTTTTTTGTGTCAATATATATGGAGTTTACATTATTCATAACCTCTTTTTTTGGCTTGGCCGGTCGGGTAATTTTTGTCATATTAGTCTGTTAATGTCCAATGGTGAAAAAGGCCACTGAATATAACCGTAAAAATATTATAGCCATTCTTTGTAAAGAATGGCTATATCATATTTTTGTATGTGGTAGGTTACTGTAGTCAGGTTAAAATATAAAAAAACTAGCTGCGCCCCGCGGCTTCGTTCAGCCGTTTTAGCGTAAAAACGTAACAAACAAACAATCTAATATTTTCTCTTTATAATATTAGTTTAGATAAGAGATAAGAAGTAGGTTCAGAATTAATCTGCGTTCGCGATTTATTTGCCAAAAATGTACACAAATATGAATTAATAGAAAAATAACTTTAATTCCAAAATAATAAAGTTCAGTTTACGCTACAACTTCAACCATTTTTATAGCTTTTTCAATAGTGCTAGTCACTCTGAAATCAACTTAATTGTCATTGAAATAAAGTTGATATTTGTTTAACTTGAAATAGGGTGGGGGTGTGCTGGAAGAACTGCGAACTTTTACTATAAGTACCAGCACGTGGAGCATGACCACCATAAAAACCGTTCCTATGGTGGTTATACCACGCGGGCTGTATCACCAACAAAATTTAGGGTTTACTGCTTGATTTCGAATGTCATATGCCCGATGGCTAACTCCCCGAAGTCATCAGATCGAACGTCCGCGTATTTTTGACAGCCCACTATTACCCAAGGGTCAGGTTCATTCTCAATTGCTTCGATTTTTTTTTAGGCATTCCACTTTGCCGCACCAGTGGGGCGGCCAGTGGGGCAAAGTGGAATAATTCACATAACTTCCAAGAGAGGCGAACATACATTCAGGGGAATCTCCCGCGGACAGGTGCGACACGGTTCTGGTATAACAATTTCCATGTAGTTTTCTGCTTTGATTGACAGGGGTATAATTTGCTGTGTCATAGCCGGAATGTCGGCTTCGAGTTGAATTTTAGGACAAATTAAGTTGATAATCAATCATTTTTATATGAAAACCTCCAGCAGTCATAAATCAGCCTACAATGTTCCCACTATTAGGACACATGCCTCCCCTCTATGAGAAGGAGTGGGCCATAATCCACCATGCCGGCCAAGTGCGGGTTGGTAGATGTCACATATCTTCGAATTTTTGGTTCTAGGACATGCCGGTTTTCTCACGATATTTTCTTTCACCATTCAATTTGTTTAGCAAACATTTTATCTGACTCCGTCCAGCACGACCTGGAAATTCAGCCCTTCTACCACCTTCCCGACTGGGAAATATTTTTACCAAGTGCTGTTGTCCTCATCCATACTTACTTCCTTACTAATATTATAATTTCGAAAGTAACTCTGTCTGTCTGTCTGTATGTTACCTTTTCACGCCTAAACCACTGAAGCGATTTAGATGAAATTTGGTATAGAGATAGTTTGAGTCTCGGGAAAGGACATAGAATAGTTTTTATCCCGATATTCCCACGGGATCGAAACTTATGCGGGTGAAACCGCGGGCCGCAGCTAGTATTTTATATCGATTCACTAGAAAAAGACTGTCCCGTATCACAAAAAATCGTTAAAACCTGTTTGTCCCCTCTATTTGAGGACGAATTTCTAAAATTTTCGGGCATTCTCTATGCATGGTGCCCGCGTAATGGGCATAATGGGTAAAGTGCACATATTATAGCGTTTGCCCAGAACCGAGTCGGGTAGGAGAAAAGTGCGTGACAGCGCATACAAATTAATGCTTACAGGATTCTTGCTAGTTTTTACTGAGGATTATGATCTTCAGTCCAAATGGGCTTTAAATATCTACTGTTTGTCCTTTCAAGAAAACTCTGCAATTAAAAAGGGATTTAGAACTGGCGAGCTTTACTGTGTAGAGCAAAAACGTGTTAGCCTAACAGTATTTCAGGACCAAAAACTTTACTAATTTACAGGGTGGAATTTTCGAAGCGTACCTGGAGGGAAAGTAGTATGATTGACCCTATCGATTGGTGCCGTAAAAGTATAGGATGCTATTTTTTCGGATTTTAGTCGGTTCGATTCCCGGGTGTGGCAAGCGTATTTTCAAAAATCTTTAAATGCAGTTTTGCTTCTTTTTAAAAATAAAGGAACGTTTCCTTTGAGGAAAATTTGCTGTCTTCAATATTTAAAGTACTTTTCGTCTAGATACGCTTCGAAAATTCCATCCTGTATATACAAATTTTTTACTACAAACAATAGATTTTTTGTAAATAGATAATTGCTTCATATTTTGCAATAAATTACTAGCGTTAAGTATGTCATCGCGCTTCTCTTTCTTTTCTATGCAATGCGACAGTGACCGCGCTTTAGGTCGTGTAGTTCCCTTAACACCAATTCAGCAGAATTCCGTCTAAGCTTAAACAATTAGACCCTAACAAAGCTTTCTACAGCGGTGTACAGTCAAAGCTTCCGTGATCCCTCGTGATTGAGATGTAATTGACCGACGCGCTATGCAGCTTGAACTATTGGTACTGACTATATTTGTGTAGTGAATCGTACTCTCTTGTCATAGATTGTAATATGGAGGTACACAGTGCAGGTGCGGTGCCGCCAGTAGGTAGACTATTCAAATTTTGCCGTCCCTATCGAAATCTACAATTATGTCCCATGTCTTTTGTATACTGCTTCGATACGCTTAATTCCATCGCCGTTTCTTCAAAATAGGTACTTAACCTTTTAACCGCCGGACTTTATATCAGTTGTCGTGCCCTCAGCGCCAGCCAAAAAAAAAAAGAAAAATAAATACCGATGAAACGAGCTGTGATGATGTAATAATAATACAGATTAAACGAGCTGTGTTATTTGGTCGTATATATAAGACTCTGGCGGAATGGACACGAAAATATTTGTCGGATTAATCCGACGTAAGCGGTTACAAGGTTAAAATGTTCACGTTCAGAGATACGGAAAAATTGCAAAGAGATTTGTAAAGATCGGCAAATGTGATCAAATCTACGGTAGAAGCCTGAATTTGAGCATTCACTTAAAACAACAATAACGTTATTATGATAATAGATGGCGCCACGTGTCTTTCGAAACTTATGCGGGTGAAACCGCAGGGCGCTGCTAGTCTTCTAACTCTTTTAGTCATATGGTCATCATCTCGCCTCATCACATGTCCGTACCAGCACAAGTGGTTTTCACTGAATTTTTCGTGTATCTTAGCGACTTTAAAAGTACCATTGATTATATATATTCGTTTCTTATTTTATCCATTTTTGAAACTCCACCAGACCAGCGTAACATCAAATCATATTACTTATTTTTGCAGAAAACACTACTACATTGGTGTTATTATACAGGAAGATTTTTTTATCACCATCTAAATTTTTGCAGGGTGGTCTATCCATGAATATGAACAACATTCACTGTGGGACCAACTCTGAAATCACGAAACAAAATCAGCTGTTTAATACAAAAGTTCAATACCTACGTGACCAAAATGTATGAAACAGCAGATTTTTTTTTTCGTCAACGTGAACGTCAGAGTTGGTCCTATAGTGAAAGTTGTTAATATTCATGGGTAGAACACCCTGTAAAAATTTGGATGGTGAAAAAAAAAATCTTCCTGTATATACTCACATGTTTCAAGTGATTCTACCGTAAGGCATGCAAAATGTATACAATCATGGTTTATCAGAATCATGATCAAGACATCTTCATCTCTGTATTGTGTATTTTCCTTGTAGAAAACCTATCTACAATAAATATATTGAGAGTGTGAGATATTGGCATATTTTCCTTCATAATATCCCAGGCCACTTCGTAACTAAAAATAAAATTCGATTCAATCACAGCTCACAAATCTATAATTCAATTAAATCAGACACAACTCAGAAAGCCAAACAATTCACCAAAATCACGGCCAATCTATCAATGTAAATTCCGTACCTCGAAACAGAGCAATATTCATCAATACTCAGACTATACAATAGTAATAACAGACTCGGGGAAGTCCCATACCGACTATAGACGGACGGCAGACAGGCTGCGATTCCAGTTAGTCCCATTTCCAGGAATAAAACGCAGGTTACGCGAAATGGATAAGTTTTTCCGACTACGACGAGTGCTCGTTATTACATCACTTCGAACTTGTATAATATGTACAGGTAACAAAACAGGTTTATAGGGAAGGATATTCATCTTTCCATTGCACTCGCAAAATTTTATTTTTAAGATTTCAAAACAGGGTGAAAACGGGACTTTCAAACTCAAAAACTCAAACTCAAAGCATTTATTTCAAATAAACCAATTACAGGCACTTTTGAATTGTCAAGGGGTCGGTCAGTCAGGAAGATGAAGCTAGTTGCGAATTCCAAAGCGTAGGTACCTATAAAGACGAACGGGCAAGAAACTCCATGGACACTCTTTTACAAAGCCCATGCTTTAAACATGGAGCGGCTGCCTATCTGACCACCTGGTATACCTGCCGGTTTGACTGGAAGGTGACCCCAACATAGTTGGGAAAGGGGTAGGCAGTTTGATTGATTGTATGTCTGTTTTATAAGTGTTATATAATGAACCAATTCGGCAGAGATACGTCTCTGCTTGATCTTTAGAGAAGAATACATGGTGAAATTGAATTCATGGGTCAAAAAAATCAGCTCTTCCCTACATTTTGACGAGTTATGTGAACATAAACACTGTTCTTGTATTTGTGATTTATTTCGAATTAACAGGTCTCTAAGTTAAAAAATTTGTATTTGCAATTCTGGGTAACTTTCTTTCTTTTTGTGAAATTTTATGATAATATAACATAACTTTCTTTCTTTTTGTGAAATTTTATAATTTTTTAGTTGTCAATAAAAAGAATAATAGTTTTCAATATTATAGAAATATTTGTACGCCGATATTTACGGCTAAACATTACTGGACTTAAACAATTGATTTTAATCTTGCATGCTCTTGTATGTACCTATACCATGTTTAGACAAATAAAGAATATCTTATCTTATCTTAAAAATGGAAGGAACAGCAGATTTTTTTTTCGCGATTTTAGGTTTAGTCCCATTGTAAAAGTTGTTCATAATGATGATTACAATGACCCTTTAAAGGGATGCCCATGAATTCAATTTCACCCTGTATAATGAACCAATTTTGGTGAAATTCGGCAGAGAGGTAGCCTTGATCTTTAGAGAAGAATATATTGTTAAAAAAAGTTTGTTTATAAGAGCTTCCCGTTCGCCAGTCCTTTCCTAGGCTATTTTGATATAATATTATTTTCTGGTGTCAGCTGTGTTTATGAGAAACTGTAATATGAAAATTCCCTTACTCATTTTCCAATACTGGAGCTTAAAAAACCAATATCAATTCCGAGACCGTTTCCTTTAGCTCCACCAATCGTGTTTTTTCAGTAGTTTGCTGGAGAATTATTTAGCCCCGGTAGCTTATTTACATCATTAACAAAAGTTTACCTAACAATATTTAAATAAAGCGTGCTTTGGCAGTAGGTCAGGAGTGGAAAACAACGAAATAACACTACAAATAACATTATTTATGGGTTTAATAATAACAAACAGACCATAAAAATTGTTGCGCATTGATCCGTTTTTAGTCCCTAAACTTTATTTGAGTTAAGGTGACATCACTCTTACAAATTATCGATGCTAGTTCCTATTCCTACTTATCACACTAATATTATAAAGGCGAAAGTTTGTGAGGATGTTTGTTACTCTTTCACGCAAAAACTACTGAACGGATTTTGATGAAACTTTGCAGAAATCTTATACGTCAGAATAATATATAGAATACTTTTTATCCCGATATTCCCACGGGATCGACACTTATGCGGGTGAAACCGCGGGGTGCTGCTAGTCATTTATATATTTCAACTAGCTGCGCCCCGCGGTTTCACCCGCATAAGTCTCGATCCCGTGAAAATATCGGCATAAAAAGTAGCCTATATCTTAATCCAGGGTCTCAGCTACCTCTATACAAAATTTTATCGAAATTGGTCCAGCCGTTTGAGCGTAAAGAAGTAACAAACATATAAACACACACACACAAACTTTCGCCTTTATAATATTAGTGTGATAGTGTGATTAGGCCATTAAAATCACTTTTTAATATCAAAATTTACAAGCAAATAGAATTGGTTCTAGTTGCCCCGTCCAAAACGTAATTTCGTATGAAAAAGAATGGGTAAGAAACTCTATAGTGCCTCTTTTAAAATGTGTTACAACATTTTGACTTTCTCGAATGACTTGTCAATGTGTGAAGGTAGAGTGCTACAAGGATCCTTTGGGGCTTGAATGACATTGACAAGGGAGCGTTGATGGTCAAACCTTTGTGGAATAGGTACATAAATATGATTGACTAGCTGCGCTCCGCGGTTTCACCCGCATAAGTCTCGATAGTGTGAAAATATCGGAATAAAAAGTCTAATAAAAAATTCTACTGAGGAAACCTAACCAGGAAACCGTACGTATGCGGCCAGCCTTATAAAGAAATCTCGATGATTTGTCAAGTCGCCTTCCGAAGCAGGGGCCAGTGTAAAAATAAAATCAATTGATATTTTATGTCGATCTGCAGGGTTATCGAACGAATCTTAATTATTGTCTTCCGTATAACCTAGCTTGATAGTCATAAAATCCGATTCAAAACTGTACTATTTAACGACCAAAAATATTACGACCTATTGTCAAAGTAATTTATTCATTATTTTACAATGCCATGGGATTGTGATTCCTATAGCATGACGTCAATTTTGATTACCAATGAAATTACCTCTGATTAACCACATCGATCATTGTGGTTTTTAATGACACATCACACAAGTATTGTGTTTTACCGATTTGAATGCTGATGAGCGAGTTAGCGTGATGTTCAATAGCCTAATAAAAATACAATAAAAAAGTCAGCGTTTGTAGTACAGACTAGCACATCAAGTTACTACATCTGTCAAATTTCTTTATTAGATTTTCAACTTTATCGCCAAAGCATACGGTTCAAAGTTGATTGGGAAAATTTGACAGTTTCGGGTAGCTTGATGTGCTGGCGTCTGTACCCAGTGCTGCCATCAGCATCTGTCGTTATGCTGAGCTGAGATCCTTCGTTTTTCATTTGTTTTTTAATCAGCTGCCAAGCTCCGTTAATGAGACACAATTGATTCAAAGTCAAAGCATTTATTTCAAATAGGCACATAAAAGGCACTTTTGAACGTCAAAAATTATCTTAAAATACAATTGATTCTAGTCGCCTATTCCAAAAGGTTGTTTTCGTATGGAGAAAAATGGGCAAGAAACTCCACCTATTTTTGATTTTCTATTGTTTCGTCGCCGATGCGCGATGTGCGATGCGCGGATCTTGACTGGCTAAATTCTTTTGTGGTGTTTTATTTGTAGGTTCGTATTTATGTCAATAAACGGAATGAAGTCCGTCTCTGCCCATTTATGTGCTTAAAGTGTTAAATAAATGAACGAATTTCCTTTCTAATTGCTTAACATACTCACAATTTTTTTCCTTTTGGAAAAAAAAACTATAAAATATTCATTGCGTTATCAACATTGTCTAGAAGACAGCATATTCAAACATTTGATGCAATGGATCTTGAATTCCCTCCAAAATTGTGATTGTGAGTGGACATGGGGGACAGTAGATCTGCACACTCATAAAAAGCTGCCTTATTCTTTTTTTGTTTTTATGACTTGACAAAACATGAAGATTTCTTCAATGTAAGTTTATAATTCATTATACACTATAATACATTGTCTTAATTGTGGTGAAAACAGCATCAAAATCACATCAACATTTTTTTACAACTTTAATTAATAATAGACAATAATTATAGGCAGTTTCAAACCTCCGTCTATCAATGAGAAATTCCTTTCCAAAGATATAGGTATATCCAACAAAATTAGCTCAACAACTAACATTACTAATTAATCATGTCACTCCTGACATCGCAATGAATATCATTGAATTATCAAAATGATAGCTATTTCAATTGCTAGTACATTACGCAACAACACTACCGCGTGCCATGCCTATTAATAAAATTGAATAATTACATATCTACAGTTTATTTTTAACCGTCCAGTTATAGAACTGGGCGCCTCACAGTACAATCTAATCTATTGACGTGCTATGACAATATTAGAAAACTATTTGGGTTAGAGGTTGTCTGTCAGGGATCACTAGCGATATCGTACCGTCTTGACCTATTTTTTTAATTAAAATTATATTTAGCACCACGCAGCTTTTTGAAGTGAAACTTCTTTACGCACGCTTGACTTGGGAGTAAGCTGGCGAACGCGTGACGTAAGCGTTACGAAAAGTGTGATCGGGCGAGGCGAACGGGAGTTGAGTTGGGGATATAAGCAAGAGAAAGCAGTGCGCGCGCACATTTTCTTTCTCTCTTCCTCTCATAGCCAAATACGTTTGAAGTTTCACTTCAGTCGTGTGGTCATAAGCACTCTCGGTGTTTTTTTTCACCACGTCTACGCCGGCTGTTGGTGAAAACCAGCGCTGCGGCTCTGTCTCGCATAGGGTCACAGCATTATGCTGGGCGATGGCCGTTTTCAGTGGATGTGACGCATATTTTCCCTCAACTTGTTATATTTTTTTTTGTGTCTGTGTTCGTTTTCTGCGTCATGTTTACCGCAAATATTTTCTTTCTTTCTTTCTTCTTTAGCATATTTGTATTGTCTTCATCATCATCAACAGAATGTAGTAGTCCACTGCTGGACATAGGCCTCTCCAATTGCTCGCCATTCAACTCGATTTTCGGCAACTCTCATTCAGCTGCTACCAGCCATCCTGCGAATATATAGAATAACAACTCTGTATTTTTTTGGGAAAATATAATAAAAATAATAATATTTTATTTCCAACTTCCAACAATTTAGGTACAACTTGGTGATAAAAAAAAGTCAAAAGAAAAATCATAAAATAAAGAGCCTATACGAATTTTCTTTGGTTTGAATTGAAGAGGATTTCATATTAATTTAAAATTTCTGAGAATATTATAAATTATCACTTTCACAAAGCTCATTTTGCAATTACGGCTGAGGGCTTATAACATTATATCATCATGTGATAATAATTATTACCTACATATCATTATAGGAGCCGTGTTAATACTTGGTAGGTACAGTCAGCAACAAAAGTCGATTAACACTTCAGTTTTTTTAACCTTTTAACCTGCGACACATGTTTCCGTGCCCCTACCGCCCGTGTCGTATTTCTGCGACAGAGAACATGCATGATTTTTTCGTTCTATTTTCGTCCTATTAACTGCGTGGTACAATTAAAACCATTATTAAATAGATATAAAAGCTTTTAGACTATTTTTTAAGCGATACAACGATTTCTCCTCCTTATTTATTTGTAGGTATTATTTTATCTTGATTTGTAGCCGCGCGCTAGGGGCACGGCAACTGATATTTAGCCAAGCGCTTAAAAGGTTAATCAGTTTTTTTAATAACTATATTGAGCAAAATATTTGATCAAAACGCAGCAGAAGAATTTTTTTTAGAATATAAACTTGTAGCGGTATCTACAACGCCACATGCGAACAACGCGTCATACTGACGTCACGCAAATCCTGCATCGCGCAAGCAGAGTTTACACCGCAACTAGCATATATATAACAGCCCGACATGAATCATTGGGCAGTTGCCCGCCAGACACAACACCCGTCTGGTCGGAGGATCCTCCCTTTTCTATGGAGGTTGAGTGAACTTTACACCCTGTTCCTCATACCTCTATAAACTCTTTGCTATTATGTGAAAAGCTAAAAAGCAGTTTATTGAAAAAAATTGTTGTCAATTTAAACATGTAAAAAAAATTACAGCGTTAATCCACTTTCGTTGCTGATTGTACCTATTCAACATTTTCTCAGAACTGTTTTATAAAAGATACTGCGGGGTAATTGCGTAACACAGTAACAGCAGCAATTACTTTAATTTTGACTGTTCAACAAAATTCATTGCATTACGTTGTTGAGCAGGCTTTGAATTACTGTCAAAATCACAGTGACCGTTATTGTCATTGTAATAAGGTTGCTATTGGTTCAGAGGTAAAATAACTGTGAAAGGACTATAGTCTTGGTATGCCATTTTTAGGGTTCCGTAGCCAAATGTCAAAAAACGCAACCCTTATGGATTCGTCATGTCTGTCTGTCCGTCCGTCCGTATGTCACAGCCACTTTTTTCCGAAACTATAAGAACTATACTGTTGAAACTTGGTAAGTAGATGTATTCTGTGAACCGCAGTAAGATTTTCACACAAAAATAGAAAAAAACCAATAAATTTTGGGGTTCCCCATCCTTACAACTGAAAATCCAAAAATTTTTTTTCATCAAAACTGTACGTGTGGGGTATCTATGGATAGGTCTTCAAAAATGATATTGAGGTTTCTAATATCATTTTTTTCTGAACTGAATAGTTTGCGCGAGAGACACTTCCAAAGTGGTAAAATGTGTGTCCCCCCCCTCTAACTTCTAAAATAAGAGAATGATAAAATTAAAAAAATATATATAATGTACATTACCATGTAAACTTCCACCGAAAATTGGTTTGAACGAGATCTAGTAAGTAGTTTTTTTTAATACGTCATAAATCGAAAACCGCAATTTACCTTTCACAAAGTTACAACGAACTACAGGAACTTTTATATTATGTTACTTGCTGCTACGGAACCCTTCATGGGCGAGTCCGACTCGCACTTGGCCGGTTTTTTTTTTCTATCCGTTTATAATGCTCGAAAAATTAGAACATACGTTACGTTCTAGACTATAATATTCAAATTCATTTATTTGTTTGTCACAGTTGGAAAAACAGTTATTGTCATAATTATATAAAGGTCGCTATTACATGCCCATAGAAATGCTTCTATCTTATATCTATGAATATACCCATAGGGCGTACAATATTCAAAATTTATTTAAAATCTATTTTAAATACTTATCATTAATATTATTATTTACTAGCAGCACCCCGCGGTTTCACCCGCATAAGTGTCGATCCCATGGGAATATTGAGATAAAAAGTAGCCTATATGTTAATCCAGGGTGTCAGCTACCTCCATACAAAATTTTATCAAAATTGATCCAGCCGTTTGAACGTGAAGAAGTAACAAACATAAAGACACACCTCATAAACTTTCGCCTTTATAATATTAGTGTGATGTGATTATAGTATGGATGTCAAAATACATTATACATTAAACAGAAAATCTCATTATATACTACCACACATATGCTAGAGCGTCGAGAAACCTACTCATGCACGTAATTAATAGGCTAGGTAAAGATAGAATACTCTTTATTATGTATACCATATAAATATGCGTGTATGCAGTGTTCATCAAAACTAATTAGGTACTTTATTTTATGGCAATAATAAATTACTCATTGTTATTTATTTTCCTCTGTTAATAGGTAAGTTCAGAAAGTAATTATTTTTTTTAACTTTTCTACGTTTTTATAATAAATTAACAGTCCCGAGTTCCCGACTCCCGGAATTGCCTTTTGTTATGTTCCTACATAATTACTTATTGCTTTGTTTTCTTTATTATTGAAATTGGTTAATAGCATCATGAACCTATTGTTCTTTATTTTATTGCTATATTTTTCTGTTCTTTTATAGTGGATGCATATAAAATGCACGATTATACAATTTTTTTTAAACTTGTTCTTCTGTTGTCGTTCTAAATATTATCAGCCTTTAATGTTCCCACTGCTGGGGTACAGGTCTCCTCTCTGTGACAGGCAGTGGGCCATAATCTACCTCGGGGGCCAGGGTGTGCGGATGTTACACGTTTTCGAATTTTTGGTTCTAGGACATGCCGGTTTCTTCACGATGTTTTCCTTCACCGTTTTGAGAGCAGTGGTGATAATTTACACAAAGTAAAGAGCCTGTCTGGGTTCAAACTCGCGACCTACAACTCATGAGTCGCTGCCGTTACCACTGGGCCACCACTGCCCTACAATGTCTAAAAAGTATTTCTATTTTCGTAAAACAAATAAATTAGAGGTGTCGCTTTACATTGAGATTTAGAATAACATGCGGATAGTTTTGTTTCTTAATAGTACTGATGTTTTCTTTGAAAGAGAATAAACAGACACGATTAAATAGCTTTGACGGTAAGCAAACATAATAAATTATGATAGTTATTTTGACAAACTGTCTAGCTGTTCATCTGTTGCTTTTGCAAAACCGTTTTCAAGGAGCCGGTCAACATATCTACAAAATAAAAACCAAATAGCAAAAAAATAATACGTGTGGCACTCGGGGACTGCCGCGGTAAAGCTATTGCATAGCATTTTTTATCAACTTAAGCAATTATAATATTTATGCAATATTTTTTTTTTTTCTTTGATATTTATTCAAGTTTTTTCTTTGATATTTATTCAAGTTTTTTCTTTGATATTAATTCAAGTTACACTTTTTGAGCGTGGTGACCACCACGTCTACACGCATACGTCTAGTCGCACGCACACAAACACCGTGCCGAAGTCTGCCGAACTGAAACGACGTTAGACGATGCACGGCTTTCAACGCCGCACCGCTGTGCCGGTCGGAGTGGGGGGTGTTAGGTTTATTTTCGTTACGGAATTTCTTGATTCGGTCGCCGCGCTCAAAGCCCGCGATAAAAGCTATGCAATATCTTATAAAAATATATAGTAGGTACCTACATCTCTGCCTAACCCTTCGGTAAATAGGCGTGATGTTATGGTATGTGTATTTGAGAGCAAAACTGTTTGCATTTTCTCATAAAACCCGGTCATAAACGGCATGATTAATTGATTAGATGTTAATGTCAAATTCCTGTTTTAATGAAGAGGATAAAATATCAAGCAGATTTTAATGGCTAAATAAATTACTGAGCCATAAAATAACACCTGTTGTAGTCCTTTATGAACTACGATATGTATGAACATGTGTAAGACGTCATAATGGAATGTTATGTTAAGTAATTTCAATTTCGCGAAAACTAGATCCAGGCTTTGATGCAGAATGCACCCGGGAACCTGCAAAAATGCGCACACACAAGGTGCTATAATTATGTTTAATACAACTTGCAACCTATACTCGAGACGTATTTCATCACTCGCTTCGTTCAGGAGATGTTGAATCGTCAACCGCGAAATATTAAAATCATAACATTTCACTTTCATGGATTTCCGCAAAGCAACGCCTGATCCCTTGACTTAGGGGGGCGCGCTAAAATAGCCTGGGAAAATTCAGATTTTCAGGTCAGTGTCAGGTTGTACCTTGATCAAAATATGATTCTATGAATTATAATCATTAAAATCAATACAACTCCCTAAGTCAGAATTGACTTCAAATGTCATGATTTCACAAAAAAGTCGTTCAATAGGATAATTTAAAAGTTCAAATTACCCTATTGAACGACTTTTTTGAATCATCAACACATAAGTATGTGTTGATGATTTTAATGATTGTTATAATTCTGTGAATACTTAGGTGTGTGTTACATTCGCGAATCATATTTTGAATAACACACACCTGAGGGGCAATTCTTGTTAAGAACGTTCACAGTCTGATCTCAGTCTCAATCTGTCAAAAATACCTTTAATTTCCCTACATTTTAACAAGTTTTTGACATTTGTTTGTCGCCGAGATGAGAGTGCGACTAGATTTTGAACGTTTTAAAAATGCTTGCAAATTGCAAAAAAAAAACGTAATAAAATTTAAATTTAGCGGGCTACACTTTCGCCTTAAAAGAGTTATGATTACCTACCAACGCCATCACTAAAAAAATCACCGTTAGTGTCCCACGACACAACCAAAATCTTAACATAAAATTAAGCCATTGATACACGATGCCATTGATCTCCAGTGATTTCCTCAGCCTGCAGCCGACCCCACAATTTGTTACAGAATCGGGCCGCGTCCCTTTAAATAGGTCAGCTGAGTTAATTGTACTTTAGGGACGGTTTTAGCAAGTTTTTTAAACTTTACACGGGTTATGTAGATAAGTGTTGTGGGCGTTTTTTGGTTCGTAATGAGACCATAATCAACCCATAATGTTCCTGCTGGGACACAGGGAGAGAGGGAGCGGGCAGGTTGGTAGATGCCACATGCCTTCGAATTTTTGGTTCAAGGACATGTCGGTTTTCTCACGATGTTTTCCATCACCGTTTTGAGAGCAGTTGTGATGAAATTATTGACTAGTAAAGCGCCTGTCTGGGTTCGAATCTACGACCTATAACTCGAAAGTCGCGGCCGCTACTGCTGGACCACCACAGCACATAATCTTAATGAGAAGTTATTTTATTATATTTCTTTTGGATAACAACCAATTGCGCAATGCTTAATGTTTAGTTACAGGTATTTTATGAAACAATTAATCACGCAACCAGCATCGTTATCCACAAATTAATACAGCTGTAAAATAGTTTAAGCAAGATCCAAGCAAACTTAGCAAACAATTATTGTCTATCATAGATTATAATGTAATGGTTTTGGTTTTCTTTCTGATTCATATAACATCTTGCTATTAATTTGACGAAGGGATCAATGGTACTAATGGTACTCTCGCATTTCGCCAGTGTAAGTTTCAACTTTCAAGCCCCAAGGAAAGGGTTGCCATAAATCGGGCAATAAATGCTAAGTTCCGGGCTGACTCTGCGACATTTTTAATAGAAAAACAGAATATCAAGTACTTTGTCCGACCCGGGAATTAAACTCAGGACCTCACGCTTAGCAGTTGCACCAATCACTGCTAGATTTACGAGACAACATCTGCCAATTCCCGTAATGAATAAAAAAAAAAAAAATTTAACATAATAATATTATCCTTAATTAACAAAAATAACAAAATTTAAACCTAACTTAACTAAAACTATACAAAAACTAATATATAGCGTCGAAAAATTCATCCGCATCGCTGTCGACTGGTAATGTACCCAAGAGACTGGCGGCATTACCACGTTGTATGGCAATGCTTAGCCTTTGGCTAAGGTAAAAGCCAGCCCTTGGGTCAGGGGAAGTGTCAACCAGCCGTTTTGAAATTTCCTTAAAAAGACCATGAGCACTCGGACCCCACGGCCCGAGGTTTTCAACCCCAAACGGCTCGAAAATATAATTCATTCCCGTAATTAAAAATTTTCAAAATCTAGTCGTAAACTGTGGTCCGGCCACAGAGGAACACACCGCAATCTCATCGGGTATCATTTAAGCTATCACCAATTTAATTAGTTTTGTGTTTCTTAAATAATAGGGTTTGTCCTCCAAATAGTAGATCTGTCACCAAAATGTAGTCACCAAACAATGCAAGTGACCTAACCAAACCGAACCTCGGGGTGCCCTTCGCTCGCTCTTGCATCCTATGTCGACGGAGCCCCGCTTCGCGGGGCCCCTATTTCTGTGTAAAGGGTTTAAAGTAACCTAACCAAACCGAACCTCGGGGTGCCCTTCGCTCGTTCTTGCATCCTATGTCGACGGAGCCCCGCTATCTGAGAACGAAAATATTTCGTGGCGATAGATCTATTTATTAGGTGATACAAATATTTCGTGGCGATAGATCTATTTATTAGGTGATACAACTTGATGACAAATATAAATTTTGGTGATAGAAAATATAGTTCCCAATCTCATCTCGGCGACAATCAACGTCAAAAACTTGTCAAAAATGAAGGGAAATTAGATGTATTTTTGACATATAGAGACTGAGACCAGACTGTGAACGTCCTTAAAATTAGGCACGAGAATTGCCCCTCTGATAAAGTGCTAAGAAGTAAGTTTTCTGCAGTCAAAGTTTGCTTCAAAGTACTACCTATTACCATATGCTCCACTCAGCATTCGCATTCCTATGTTCTAGCTCACACAATGTAAGTGTACGCAAATGAGGCTTTTAAAACTTTGTCTGAAGTTCTTCAACACATCGGCAATCTCACAGGTGTTACAGGTTTGTCTATAGACCTGTTACCACAGACTAGAGGCACCTGTAAAATTTAAAGATACTCGTAGAATACATGAATTACAGATATAAAAGTAGAAATTTTACAAAGGCTGACATAATGGGCTGTCTTATCGCTGAAAGCGATCTTATAAAGACAACCTTTGAATGGCTTTAGGGTGAAAATAAAGTACCTTTTTGGTCTATTGATTGGTCTACCTCTTTGGTCTATTGGTCTATTTGGTCTATATAGAGAGTAGTGGTGGCCCAGTGGTAACGGTCGCGACTTACGGGTTGTAGGTCGTAGGTTCGAACCCAGACAGGCGCTTTACTTTGTGTAAATTATTTCATCACCACTGCTCTCAAAAACGGTGAAGGAAAACATCGTGAGGAAACCGGCATGTCCTAGAACCAAAAATTCGAAGACATGTGACATCTACCAACCCGCACTGGGCCCGCGTGGTAGATTACGGCCCGCTCCCTCTCACAGAGAGGAGGCCTGTGTCCCAGCAGTGGGAAGATTATAGGCTGATCATGTTATGTTTGGTCTATTTTAATTAGGTTTATCGGATTTTCCATTGGTAATTTCGCAGTAGCAGCCTGGATTCAGGTTTCGTACCAGGTTGACGGCAATACACTCGCCACCCATTACATGGGGCGAAATGTGGGTGTACACACGCCAACACATCAAGCAAACTGTGAAATTTCCCCAATCAATTTTGAACCTTATATCTTTGGAAATAAAGTTGAAAATCTATTAAAGAAATTTGACAAATTGTAGTAGCTTCATGTGGTCTGTACAACGGGTCACCTCTGTAAAACAAGCATGAATTTATATTGCCCATTTTTTGTGACATTTCCCTTTGTCCTTTATTAGTGTTACAGGTATCCAAAGACCTGTAACCGTGACCTCCAGACTGCTGTAACTTCTGCTATCCATCAGGTGGTCTGACAGCCTGTTTGCTGATATACGTATGAGCTAAGCAAGATTTATTTTGATGAATGGACAATGTACGATTACTTCTACAGCTTTGTTTAAGGTTGGGCTTAGAGTATTCTATAAATTGGATAGGGTCGCGTATGACAACTATCTTACCTAATTTTGAACGATAACATATTGAAAATCGTAGTGCATGTTTGCATAGACATAACATTCTTTCACATACGTCATAAAAAATCGTGGTGCATGCCGTGCATGTTTGCATATAGACATAACAAATTCTTTCACATAGGTAATTATTAAGATCTTCTTCTTCTATTCTTCTTTTATCTTTGTATTCATAATCTTGTGACATTCTGCTATTATTGAATTATTTGTACCATGACTAATCCATACTATATCCATACTAATATTATAAATTCGAAAATAACTCTGTCTGTCTCTATGTTACCTTTTCACGCCTAAACCACTGAACCGATTTAGATGAAATTTGGTATAGAGATAGTTTGAGTCCCGGGAAAGGACATAGGATATTTTTTATCCCGATATTCTCACGGGATCGAGACTTATGCGGGTGAAACCGCGGCGCGCAGCTAGTTTAGTGTATATTTTGTATGACTTGTAGTAGTGAATGTTACCAAAAAATTACTAATGAATATCCACTCGTGTCTTGAAGACACTTTTCTTTGTCGAATAAGGCTTTTGTTATTATATTGTCTCATTATGTAAAAAGGGCAATTATAACCATTTACATCTTCAAAAGTCTTTTCGCCACCTTGAAAACCAACAAAATTTAAGAGCAAAATTCTCTAAATTACTCTTACAACCCACACCTCGTTTCAAGTGTTCCCTTAGATAATAGCTGGTACAGTCGGCCTCGGAAAGATATACCTACAGCTGGTATCAAAAATGTGTGGTCAAATTTAAAGGTGTGGTAAAGACCATCATACTGAACAACTTTCCCCATAGGACCAACATTGTAATCGGGAAAAACTATCAACCGTCCCATACATTTGAGTGGAATAGGTATTGAAGTTTTGTATGGGACAGTTGCTGTGGATATACATCGACATGAATTTATTTGATTGTCATTTATTTGTGTTCGATTATACTGTATTAACGTGTAGGTACCCAATGTTTATTGGTTTTACATTGATGTAATATTATGGAAAAAAGTTGTAGGCAATTAAAAGACTTGTCGATGTATAATTATGTCGCAGGATAATTGGAAAAAATAAACTGCGAAAATCTTGTAATTTTTGCCAATGACCGGATTAAGTATTTGTATTTGTAATACAAAAAAAAAAAAAACTCATTCTCATTCATTCTTTTCTCATTGTTGAAAAGCCTAATAAATTAATACGAGCTAAACGTTTTTTGCAGAAATCCCAGGCTTATTTACTAACTAGATTTTTCCAATTATCCTGTGAATCCTAGTTATATTGTTTTCAAATGACCGTATTATTTGAAACTAAGAAAGAATTTCGTAATAATGCGAGCTAAACGTCTTTTGCAGAAATGCTAAGATATTTCACAAACTATATTTTTCCAATTATCCTGTGACATACACATACGAGTAAGTAGATACATTTTATTGAGGATGAGTGTACAATTGTAAGCGAGACTGAACACTTGGTAGTGAAGTAATTTTACGTAATCCGGCCACAGTTAATGTTTTGTAAAGAGATCCGAGTTAAATTATTGTCGTAATTATTAATCCGTGGGCTTAAGGTGAATGTACACGGTAGTGACAGATTAGCGAGAGTTTAAGTTGGCAACATTTATGCAAACTTTACAATCTAATGTCATTGTGACAGTTCGGTTACTGGCTGGCTGTATGGCCAGTTAGGGCGCTTACACACGTGCGCGATTTTTTACGCGCGCGCGTCGCGTAGCATCGCTACCTTTTTTAGGAACATTGCTTTTGAGGGAGCGATGCGTACCCAACGCGCGCGCTAAATAAATCGCGCTCGTGTGAACACGCCCTGACACACGGGTGATTTTTTACGCGAGAATTTAACAGAGCATTCAGCGCATCAGAAAATTATACCTACTGCTGGATTTTTAACTCAGTGTGATAAAATCCAGTCCGCGATAAAAAAAAACCGGCGGTGTTTACGAACGCTAGCGGATTGTGTCGTGTGTGGTTTAATCAAGCTTTTATAAATATTTTAGTGAAGTTGGTGGACCCTTTTAAAATGTAAGTACAGACGCCAGCACATCAAGCTACTACAATCTGTCAAATTTCTTTAATAGATTTGAACTCTACAGAGCTTAAAGTTGACTGGGAAAAATTTTCAGTTTCGGGTATTTAGCTTGATGTGCTGGCGTCTGTATTTATTTATTTATATATACTTTATTGTACACCACAAAAATACATAACATGAAATAAACACATTAAACACTACAAAATATACAACGGGCGGCCTTATCGCTTTCTGCGATCTCTTCCAGGCAACCTTGGAATAGTCAGTGATTTCCCTGGACATAAAATGGGGCTGTCGTTGGTGCAAATATTATGTATACAATACAATAAACACACACACATCGTTATTTCGTTTTGTTTTGTTTCGTTTCTTATCGTGTACATCGTTATTTGAATATTAAAAATCCTTTTTTATGTTGATTAAAATAAAATAGTAGAAAATATAAAACCTGAAACCTCTCGCTCTGACTTTTACCCTTTCACACATCCATTAACATCTTCTAAGGGCTGATTTTTCAATCGAAAGATAATTTTTATTCGAAGAATAAAATTGACGTCTGACAGTTTTTTTTTATGGAAGAACTGTCAAAATTTCAAAATTATTCCTCTGATAATATTATTTGGCGTTGGAAAAATCAGCCCAAAGGTATAAAAGAAACAATTGACAAACAAACCCCTAATTTTATATTCCGAAACATCAACCACCTGACACATCCCTTTCACATCATCTTGGAAACTGCGGACCCAGTTATATTAATAAAAAACGAGTTTATTCCCCAGGATAAGTATTATACCTACATGTAAGGTATCGTTCACATTTCCGGGGATCGGTGTGGATTCCCCCGGGATCGCTCCCCGTTTTATTTTTACCGGCTGTCAGTGTGTCAGTAACCTTATTTAAAGTCCGAGTTGCCTTTAAAAGGACGTGTTTTAGCCCTTAAATGTTATTTGGTTTAGAGAGAATAGAAACTAGGTAAGCTTGGTTGAGTCTGTGATAAATTCTAGACTTTAGAACAATTATTTTGGTAGTTACTTAGCTAAATACTTATTTGAAGAACATTAATTTTTGAAAATTTCTTGCAATTTGGTTAAAAGTTTTGTGGAGGTTAGAAATTTTTCTGTGGTTGAGAAGTTTAGAAATAACTGCTTTTAGTAGATTATAAATACTTATTTAAACTTCTTAAAACTAACTTTGTGGTAACCTGGAGGTTTTCTTCCTAACCACCATTTTGAGTTAGGTTCACAACCTAGTATTTATCTGGGTCACTTTTTCAGTGTTGTCATTTTACCATACTAGCTTCTGCCCGCGACTTTGTCCGCGTAAAATTTATTGTTGCATCACCTGCCCGTGCTATAACTTCGTTTTCGTTTAGCGTTATTTCTGACTTTTTTGTCTTTGCTCGGCTCCTAAGGGCCCTAGCGTGATGTTACGTAGTCTAGAGCCTTCCTCGAATATTGGGTTATCAATTGCAAAAAGAATTTTTCATATCTAACTGGTGGTTCCTGAGATTAGCGCGTTCAAACAACCAAACAAACTTTTCAGCTTTATTATTAGTACTTATCTATAGATACGTTTAAAGTCAACGACTTAGAGCCAGCGCGCACTAGCAACTTTTTGTTGACCGATAGTTTGATCGCTCAGGGAATTAGTATCGAGCTATATTGAAGTGCACGCGTTTGATCGGATGATTTTTAATCGCCAAATGCGTGCACTTCAATATAGCTCCATACTGATTCCCAGAACGATCAAACTATCGGTCAACAAAAAGTCGCTAGTGCGCGCTGGCTCTTAAAGAAATATACTGAGCAAAAACAAACTACCAACGCAAACAGAGCAAGCATGCAAATCAATGGTAGTTTCTTCTTTGTGTAAAAGAAACGTGTAAAGGAAATGTTTACACTTTTCAGTAAACAACAGCCGTGTTAGGTGTGCGAACTGAAGGCCAATAAAATTCCGGTAATTAAACATACGGGTCGAATACAGAACCTCCTTTTTTGAAGTCGGTTAAAAACGTTCAAAATCTAGTCGCAATGTCATCGCAGCGACAACCAATGTCAAAAACTTGTCAAAAATGTAGGGATATTAGAGGTATTTTTGACAAATTGAGACTGAGATCAGACTGTGAACGTTCTTAAAAATACAGGAATTGCCTCTGGGCTTACACAGACCTTTCATAAAAACATCACCAATGAGGTTTACTATATGCAGTTGGCTTACTACATCGCACACCTAGATCTAAACAGCGATTCATTAAAAAAAAAACACTTTTTTCAGTTTTTAAAATTTTTTTAAAAGTTTTTTAGTTTTTTAAAGTTGAAAAACTGATTACCATCTCCCTGTGCTCTACAGGAGTTTGCTGTATTCATCAATACTTTTTAAATGCAGATAGAACAATGATGTTATAAGTTTTTGCATCTGTTTTGTTGGTCCCTAGGTAGTGAGTTAAGGAATTCGATGATGTGCATACCTCAAATATTTAGATTTTAGAGTTAGCTCTCTTTAGATCTAGGTGTGCGATATGACAGTTACTATATGACAGTTGTACTTTTTAATTTAGCAACGTTATAATTCATTAATAACGTTGCTAAATTGAAGAGTACCACTGTAACGTAGCATGACAACTGAATAGAATGGTATTACGTTTAGTCGGTTAACTAAGTCACGTGACATTTTTTGTTTACCTTTATTTAACTACCTAAGCCTATGGAGTATAGAAGCATGTAATAGATTATCCTAATTATAGGTATTGTTATTGTTATAATTTTACTGTTAAAATTGATAAAATAGTAATGTTTTGCATAACCTAAAACGTGTAACAAGTATTTAATACCTAATTTACATTATTCAATAATTCCTTCATTATTTCAGTATGTCTATAAAAGTAGACTAGTTAAAATATTAAGGAATAATGTAGCAAATCATAGAAAATATTCCAAACGGATACCCACCTTTTATGTCGTTGATATTTTGGATGACGGTAGACAGAAACGTCAAAGTTGTTTGTTCACGACTATAAAAGAGGGAGTCCCGTGTAGCAGAGTCCATTCTTGTTCGAGACATCGATTAGAACGGAGCTCCGGCCTACAGGTAAAAGTTAAGTTATCTTATTACTGATTTGTTACTGATTACTGTACTATTACTATGCTATTACTATATTATTGTTAAAATGTTTGTTGTCTTACTATTGTTATTATATGTGATTGCTATTGTTATTATGTTGCTGTTATTCTGAGTTCTCTTGGACCATTATCCAAGAAATAGAATTAATTGTTTTTATGATAACGATAATTTATGGCAATAATAAGCAATTTGTTGGTAGAATAATTTAATACCGTTTCCATGGAGTTTCTTGTCCTTCTTCTCCATGATGACCTAGATTTGGAACGGACAACTAGCTTTCTGATTAATTACTGACAAGCCTAAATTCTAATAAATGTCTAGCTTGTCTTTCTGTGCTTTATTTCATAAAATCCTTTCCCTACATACCATATTCAGTTACTTTTACACATACTAAATAACTAATAACCATTCTGATATTTAAAGCTTGATATTTGGGTAATATACATATAGACCTATATATAGATATCTACCTCATTTTGCTAACACATGCAATTCTGCAAAAGATTTTTTCATAAATAACGTAAGCATTAGGGAAGGATTTTTGAAAAGTCATCTCCTTTATAATGGGGGTGAATATTTGTACATTTTTGCTGATGGGAAATCTCATCTGGTACACGGCATGAATCCCAATAAGTGGTCTGATAAATGATGTTTATTCAAAAAATGTATCTATGTACCTATATAGTATATAATATATACTAATAATAAAGCTAAAGTGTTTGTTTGTTCGCGTTAATCTCTGGAACTACCAGTCGGATTTGAAAAATTATTTTTGCATTTGATAGTCCAATTCTTGAGGAAGGCTATAGGCTACTTAAAATCACGCTAAGACACTAAGGAGCCGAGCAAGAATAAAAAAAAAACGTCACAAATAACATATTCATTTTGAAATTGAAATTGTTTATTAATATTTACAAAAATAGGGCCATATACTAGATGTAGGTAAAAATAAATGGATTCTACCTGAACTAGGAATAAACCGCGCTATTAATAGATAAATAGCGCGGGCAGGCGATGCGGCGGACGAGTCGCTAGTTGGTTACAAATATCACTTTTACAAGTCAGGTTTTTTTAACTACATGCTCGCGAGTGTAGACGAGTTATGCCTTACTTAGTACTCTGAGATGAGAAGGCACGGTATTGCAACAGCCTAGCATAGCAACCAGTCTACCAACAACAACAAAAACGCACAGTGAAATAATGGAGAAATTGTCACAGATCAACATCAGCAGTCGTCAGCACAATTGGACTGTATTGGTTAGTTGTGACAAATAGGTCATCGGCTCCGTCGCACAAAGAGTGCGTAACAAGGAAGTCTGACCCGGCGGACTTACTGCTTTATTGTAGGCTGTGCCATTCACCTGATGATAGTGTGGGACCATCTTGTTTATTCATTGCATTTAATCTTAATGCAATGTATTACCGACTCCTGTATCTTACTGACAGTTATTTATTTATATAATACTTTATTGTACACCACAAAAATACATAACAAAAAAAACACATCAAACACTACAAAATATACAATGGGCGGCCTTATCGCTTTCTGCGATCTCTTCCAGGCAACCTTGGAATGGACAGTGATTTCCCTGGACATAAAATGGGGCTGTCATTGGTGCAAATATTATGTATGCAATACACTAAAATAGATACACAGATAAATACATACCTATCGGAAATTATAGATACTTAAATATATACATATACTAAAAAATTATAAGCACCGAAAATAAAAGAAGATAGTAGATGACTACTGACAGTTACTGGTTTAATTTAAGAGGACTACATGACCTAAAGCGCGGTCACTGTCGGCCTGCATAGAAAAGAAAGAGAAGCGCGATGACGCAACCCTGGTAATTTATTGCAAAGTAGGTATGAAGCAATTGTCGATTTACGAAAAATGTATTGTTTCGACTAAAAAATTAAAACAATAGAGTTTTAGTATGTTGCTTGTGGAATAATCTGACAAAAAATCATAATGATTGTATGTATAATTAGTATGGTTTTTATTGTAAAAGAAAGTTTTTAGAGGATCTTCATGGATTTTCTATCGTACCAAATAAGTTGTATTATGTTTTCAACACACTATCTACCTAGCATATATCCTGGAGAATATCATATATTTTTTTTATTTTGTTTACTGTAGTCGATCATATACTTTAAATTTTTTCTAAAACTTGCATTTTTTGCGTTTAGGTCCTGTAAGCCCCTTAACATGTACTTCCACAAATATTTGACATTAATTTAGAATAGAACATGACGCGAAATGTGAATATTTTTTTTTTTTTTTAACAAAATGCATTATCTTTGGTGAATGCATCCTAAGTGCATGGTTCTCATTGCCATGGTCGTTTTCTATTAAGTAAGAGCCGGCAAGAAACTCAACGGCTGTATAACTATACACATCTTCTGCCTCGTCCTCCGAGCAAACCCCTTCGTGAACTACAAGCGCTATGTCGGTTTTACTTTCATTCAATAGGTAGTCGTCTAAAGCGAAACAATAACTTCCAAACGCGAGAAAACCAGTATAAATCAATCAAACTCACACAAAAAATTGAAACAAACTGCCACAAAACCACGGTTTAACTCTTTTCAACACTCAAATTCACAAATCTTTGTAACAATGAACCATCCGCGCTATGAACAAAACCGAAAAATGGCAGACATGACACAATATTCTAATGAAAAAACTTCACACATTCAAAAGTTACAACGAAATAAAACGATTCGTCCAACTTCGAGTAATTTCGGCTAAGGTCGGAAAACTTCGGGCTTCTCCGGAAAGTTTCGGGTATCAACCGCTCAGGTGCCTAATAAATAAGTTAGTGTCTGCACCTTTTCCTAACTTTGTGGTTTTTGTGAATTTTTTGCTAGTAAATTATTGGTAGGTATGAGTTTTTCAATGATATATTGAGGAGCAGAATGGTGTCAAATGAGACTGGGTAGTCGGTAGGGATGCTTGGCTGTGGCACATCTGTGCTGTTTGAAACTTTTGTCATGAATATGGGATGAACCTTGTGCTGAAGTGGCGTGGAGAGGATGAAAGTTTTGAGGGTCTAAGGAAAATTCACAGGAATCAGTTACAATAAAAAAAAGCCAAGTGTGAGCCGGACTCACACTCGAAGGGCTCCGTACCACCGTACAAATATTTTATTTTTATTACTAGCTGCGCCCCGCGGTTTCACCCGCATAAGTTTCGATCCCGTGGAAATATCGGGATAAAAAGTATCCTATGTCCTTTTCCGGGACTCAAACTATCCCTATACCAAATTTCATCTAAATCGGTTCAGTGGTTTAGGCGTGAAGAGGTAACAAACATATAAACACACACACACACACACACTCACAAACTTTCGCCTTTATAATATTAGTGTGATAGTGTGATTTCTTGTTATAACAGCCATACAGTGGTGGCCCAGTGGTAACGGCGCTGACTTACTAGTTGTAGGTCGTGGGTTCAATCCTAGGCAAGCGCTTTACTTTGTGTAAATAATTTTATCACCACCTCTCTCAAAACGGTACTCTCATCGTGAGGATTATGGCGATAACATTTACCAAACCCATCGATTAAAAAATAAATAAATAACACGGTGCCGCTTCCTTTGTTCACAAACTAAACTAAATTTAAATTCAGTGCATCTTTTTCTTTCTATTTCATTAAGAAAAGAACAGAAGATAAATTTTAGTTTAGTCCTGACAAATTAATCAGCGCCTGACAATACTCCATACAAGTAGACGTGATTAAAAACTTGCCTACTAAAATTACGTCAATTCACGACAGGTGCTGATTAATTTGATAGGGCTAAACAAAAATTTATCTTCTGTCCTTTTCTTGATGAAATAGAAAGAAAAAGATGCACTAAACTTAAATTTAGTTTAGTTTGTGAACACCTGAATCGGCACCAATGTCCTTTTAATGCAAGCCCCGCTTAAATGTAATTAGTATTGTTTGCATAATTAATCATTTAGCTTGTCCTGCATGTACCAATAATGTGCTGGTAATTTAATTAACATAAAACTATGGTTATTTACGTTTATATGTAAAACATTGCCTGATAAAGGTTATTAATTAAAACACATTTGCAATGGCGATAATAAATGATCGTGTTCACATAATGGAGCACCCTATAAAAAAAGCGGCCAAGGGCGAGTCGGACTCGCACACGAAGGGTTCCATACTCCGCCCCGTACAAACCGTACGTGCACCGTACCGTTAGCACTGCACATTTCATGCATGGCGGAATTATGAACAACATTAATATAAAGTTAAAAATTAAAAGGTTCCCCTTTCATTTTTAATTTTATGTTAATGTTATTATTTGTTGTTATTGCTGTACACACTCTGTAACAATTTCAAGTGCTTTAGTGTTCAAAAGATACAGTTCTGTGACAGACGGATGGACAGCGGAGCCCTAGTAATAGGGTCCCGTTGGCACCCTCTGGATACGGAACCATAAAAACCTGGATTTTTAAATAAAAAAAAAATGATAGTGTAGCCGTTCTGATTTTAATAAAATTATCATCACTTTTAATGCGGACTTAATTAATTTAGTATCGGGACGTCAGATATTATGTCGAAAATCGAAAGATTGAATAAATCCTGACTTTAATAAAATTATCATCACTTTAGTTTTGATGCGGACTTAATTAATTTAATATCGGGACGTCAGATACATATTATGTCGAAAATCGAGAGATTGAGTAAAAATTACATCGAAATCAGTTCAGCCGTTAAGGCGTGAAAACGTAAGTTCAGCCAGACTGACAGACAGAGTAACTTTTGCATTAATTTATTATATTTTTATGAATTTTTCCGTCCCAAGATAATCCCCAGCGACACTTCCAAAAGTCCAAATCATCACGTAAACCAAATCAAATATTTTAACTGAGCCAATTGGGGTCGGGGGTGAAGTGCTAAAGTTATTAGTAGTAATTGTACGTCGGGGAGCTGAACCCCAGGGTTGATTGTTAAAACTTTCCCAACATCAACTTTCAAATTAAAAAAAAAAACCTCGGTACGACACGAAAGATGCTCAGCTTTAAAAACTTGGTACGATCGGAAAGATGCTCGTCTTTGCTCAGTTCGTTATAGTTGCCTCTTTGTTGCTCGCCATTGGAGAATATAAAGTTTTAAAACATTTTTTTCCATGCCGTTTGGCTGCGGGCATTCGGAAAATGTTTTTAATTTGTGTAATATTCTTCTGGCTCTCCTTTATCGAGTTTGGTTATTTATTTTATTATGAAATAAATTATTGTATTGTGTTTGATATTTCAATTTCTTTTTATATTTATTTTCTTTAAACGGCTTTTCTGTTACATTTTGTAGTTGATGAGAACGTAATTGAAAATTGTAAAATTGATCATCCTACCTATATGCCCACTGCTGGGACAAAAGGCTCCTCTATGTGGAGAGGGAGTGTGCTGTAATCCAACATACGGCCCCAGTTTGGGTTGGTGAATCGCACATGCCTTCTAGAACATGCCAGTTTCCAATATCACCCCGTTCACCGTTTTGAGATCAGTTATGATAAAATAAATTGTAAATAGTGCCATGCTTGTCTAGGATCGAACACACGACCTATGACTCGTTAGTCAGGGCCTTTACCATTGAGCCACCACTGCTGCAAGGGACACTGGTGGTCGCAATTTATTTTTAGAAGGACACTGGAAATTAAAGCCTAGGCAAAATATCTTAGTGCTTGGTCAGACTGGCAACGCGGGGCGGGGAGCGGCGCGGGTACGGGAACGCGCGCGATCTGCCTGTCCGCAGCCGAGCGCGGCTTCGTTCTAAGTGTTGTTGTGTCCAATGTTTTTCAAAATATAATATGGATGAAGACTTATTTTTACTAGAAAAAAGCTCAAACTAGTTTGAGAACCCCGGTCCCCGCGCGAGCCGTCCGCGCACTCACTGCGGCCACTTGTATGAACGAGCTATGGTGTGAGTTGCCCGCGCGCTCCCGTGCCAAGAAGCGCGCGCTGCTCACCGCGCCCGCGTGCCCACTATGGACGCTCAAATGAAGTTCTTATGTTTGAGTACGCCGCCGCGCCGTGCCCGCCCCGCGCCCGCGTTTGCAGTCTGGCCAAGCACTTAGAAATAATGAAAGAAAATACGTTTATTTACGGTAAACATGATACAGAGAAAGAACATAAAAAGAAGGAAAATATGCGTCACATCCACGCAAAACGGTCATCGCTCAGCATAATGCTGCGACCCTATACGACCCAGCGGTGGTTAGTAGTATTTTCTCTCTTTCTCCCTTTAAATCCATCCAAAGGTTGTCTTTAAAAGATTGCTTTTAGTGATAAGACCACCCATTGTGTCACCCTCTTGGAAAATTTCTACTTTTATGTCTGTAATTTCTAAGGTGTATCGTCATCTGTCTAGCCTTTTCCCAACTATATTGGGGTCGGCTTCCAGTCTAACCGGATACAGCTGAATACCAGTATTTTACATGGGGCGACTGCCTTGCTGACCTTCACAACCCAATTACTGGGTAATACGATACCCCTTGGTAAGACTGGTCGTCAGACTTTCGGGCTTCTGGCGACCCGTAACGACTGTCAAAAATCCACGAATGACAGCCAGGACCAACGGTGTAGGTACATAGTAAAGATAATCACACTAATATTATAAAGGCGAAAGTTTGTGAGTGTGTGTGTGTGTGTGTGTGTTTATATGTTTGTTACTTCTTCACGCTCAAACCGCTGAACCGATTTAGATGAAATTTGGTATAGAGATAGTTTAAGTCCCGGGAAAGGACATAGGCTACTTTTTATCCCGATATTCCCACGGGATCGAAACTTATGTGGGTGAAACCGCGGGGCGCAGCTAGTTTTATTTAAGTTGTTACAAAACATTTCTGAAAATCAATAATTTTGCATAACGACCTCTCTGCCTAGCGCCCCACTAAATATAGGCTATATCTTTTCATTTATTATATAAAGACCATATATTTACTGTTACGTCAGCCAAAAACTGTTTATCGTAAATATATTCCCTTCCGAATACCAAATAAAATATAGCTGATATCATCTTTGGTATAGTCTGCCCCCCGGCGTTTCTTTCGTCCTTCAGGGAAAGGAATGTATTATACAATGTATATTTTATATACGTATATGAAAATATCTCCTATCTTTGGCTGTGATACAAAATATACTGAGTTTTCTAAGGCGATTTTATTATTTCTGTATGTAGTTGTATTATATTGTGTGTTGAAGATTAGAAAGTAGAGAGAGAGAAGAAAATATCTCTTACGGCTGATTTCTCAATCACCTGATAACTTTATTCGAGGAATTATTTTGAAATGTTGACAGTTATTTCATACAAAAAAAAAGACGGGTTGCACTCCGGGAGTGCCGGCAGAAGTGAAAACTTGAATATTAACGTTGAAATAAATCAATTATTAATTGAATTAATATACTTAACTCATATTTTTTCACTTCCACTTCGACTTCCACTTCCATCCATCCATCCATCCATCCATTGTCGTGTGTCACTAAACTTGGTTCACTTCGGTTGGCGCCGCCGTAGAAAGAGAGAGGGGGGGGGGGGGGAAATCTCTCCTGACGGTCACGTGTCCTGACGCGATGTCCTGACGCGAGTTTAACATTTTTTACCCATTACAAAAAGTGTGCAACGCCGCTAAAGAAGTTTTCACTTCAAAACTGTCAAACATCAATTTTATTCGTCGAATAAAAGTTATCTGGCGATGGAAAAGTCAGCCATTAATGATCAAAACTTTTGCAGGAAGATCTGAATAGAGTAATTGAATGGTGTCGGAATAATAAAATGGAATTGAACATCAATAAATGCTACCACCTGTCTTTTTCTAGGAAAGTTCATCCCATCCATTCGAGCTACTTTATAGACAAACAACAAATTCATGAAGTAGAAACTATAAGGGACCTAAGAGTGTTGTTTGATAAGAAAGTAACTTTTATCCCCCACATTGAAAACACTATTAAAAAAGCTTCGAAAATGTTAGGATTTGTACTGCGCAATACCAAGGGTTTCAAACAGGTCAGCACTAAAATATTGCTGTATAAAAGCCTTGTCCAAAGCACACTGGAGTATTGTAGCGTCATATGGAGACCACACTACGCCACTCATAGACTTCTCTTAGAAAGGGTCCAGAAACGATTTCTATGGCACCTTGCTGTTAGCAAAGGAAAAAACAAGCAGCTGCCCTCTTATGTATCCCGTCTGCAGACTTTCAAGATGCTCTCGTTATCGACTCGAAGAGAAGTTATGGATGCCCTGTTTGTATACAAACTCCTCAGAAAGCAAATAGACTGTCCGCAGTTACTGAGTCTCCTCAAATTTCGTGCCCCAATCCGCTATCCTCGAAATCCAATCACTCCGCTTTACCCGCCCTTGCGTAGAACTGTCCTAGGTGCTAACTCACCAATACCGCGAATGTGTAAAATTTTAAACAGTTGCAGTGACCTGATCGACGTTCACCACGATAGTATAAAAAAATTTCGTACATCAATTATTGAATACTATTCGCACAACTAAGACATCATTTATGAAAGACCAAATTCTTAATTAATATAATTACTTATTTAACGTTAATTAAATTTTAATCATTATTTAATGTACTTAAACCAGTTATTTAATCTTAGTTTAATTTAATTTATTTATCTTTTATTGAATTACCAATTAATTTAATATTATTAATAGTTTTATTATCATACAAAATTTATTTATAATTAAGTAATTGCAAAAAAAAAAAAAAGAAAATGTATAATATAAATAAAATAGTGCATGTGGTGTTAGCCTGTAAGTGATTGTTGCACTTATAAATGTATATTGTGTGCTTGTAAATAAAATGTAGAGTGTAAACAATTGTAGGCTAACCTAAATAAATAAATAAATAAAACAAAAGGGAGCTGGTAGTTAAGTAATAATGGCTTCACGGATCGACTTCAGTATATTTGGAAACCTTTCTGCTTTTGAAAAGACTAGGAAGGTTTTTGTGAGCCTTATACTGATTCCACTGTACTCTATTTTTGCTTAAAAAGCCCGGGTGTGCCTATTCTGGCACTGATATTTATCAGTCTTAGATCTCGGTTATAAACATGAGCTTGGTAATCAGCGGGGTAATTGCGTAACACACTATCAGTAGGAATGGCTTTCATTTTGACAGTTCAACAACATTCATTGCTTTATTTACGTTGTAGAGCAGACAAATTTTGAGAACATATGAAGCAATGGATTGGCAATATCCTTAAAATGATTCAGATTGTGTCGATAGTGTGTTACGCAATTAGGGTGCTGCTGTCATTTTCCTGATCAGAAACGTGCTTTTTTTATTTGAAGTTTTGTACTAGAACTCTGCTTACCCAACAAAATAACAACACTCAGTCATAACGCCCAACTTTCCACTAATTCATTTCACATTTTCTACTTGGCCTATTTGAACTTCAATCGCGCGTCAATAAAGAACGCGCCAAGTTTCGCCAAGTCGCGTAAACTCGCGCCAAGTCGCGCCAAGTGTGCCAAGCTGAGTATTTCAATGCAGTACCCACAAGTTGACGTTTATTAATTAAGTCTACATTTAGTCTGGCACTATTTAAACTTGACTTGGCAAGTTAGACGTTGATTTAAAGGCCAATAAATTTTATTTGCAAAAAATGGAGAATGTTGGAAGTGTAGTTGTAATGAAATGTGGGTTTTCAAGTCTTTTGTTTAAGTAGGGCTTATAAAGTTGTGCTAGCTAGTAGGGTAAGTAGAGAGAGATATAAGTTTTTGTCTTTGTTCACTAAATTTATTACGACTAACATAACTTTTTGATGTTCTGAATATCGATGGTCTAGAACACAGGGGCAATTCTCATAATTTTAAGAACGTCCACAATCTGAAAGCCAATTCTCGTAATTTAAAACGTTCAAAATCTAGTCGCAATCAATGTCAAAATCTTTTCAAAAATTATACTGCAAATTTGCAACAGTTGCTTCGTATAGAGTTTCATCCTAATCTGGGTAAAACTCGAGCTTAATAAAGTTATGAAAAAAGCTAGGCGGATGAGAACGTCACAGGTATGTAAAAACTTCTAAATAGTCACAGCATTTTGAAAACATTCAAAACTACACCCAAAAACTGCACGATACAGCCATCTCGCTCCCAAACCAAAAACGACGTTCTAAAATAAAGAATTTCGGTGCTGGCAACACTACGCTAAATTACCGAGTATCAGGCAGTGGCAACACTGAGCGGTAAGGAGAAAAAGTAAAAGAAAATTGTGTCCCAATTGAATTTGTTATACAAACTAGGAAAGTTAGCGCTAAATTGACTTTCCTTTATGTTGTGTGTTGAATAAACAAACAAAACAAAAAAAAACAAACTAAACTAAACAAAAAAAAAAATGGCAAAATAAACTTTTTTTTTTATTGCTATTAAATCTTAACCTAAAATATAAAATCAGACTTAACACAGAACATTAATATTTAAATATAAATAACAAAATTTAACAAAACTCTTAAGAATTCACTCAGATTGCCGAAAATATGTCAATCCTCTGATGCACGTCGTTTAGACGTTTAAACGGTTCCACAGATGCACTATTGGTAAACTATTTTATAACTTTATGCTAGCCATCGGAGCAAGCGTCATTATCGTATCTTTGAATTGCCTACATCCACCTTAAACAACACATTTAATAGTCCCCGAATACGTATGGCAGGGCAAAATAATGAAAGGTCCAACTTGACGGCTTACCCTACTGATATTTCTCCATGAGTTTCGCTTCATACATATGTTACAGTGCAAACAGTGCACGTCTATGCAGCTTTTTGTTTGCTTTGTAGATTTCTAGAATTAGGTCTCGTTTAAATAAACGAGGTCATAATCAGCCTTTAATGTCCCCACTGCTGGGACACAGGCCTCCTCTCTGTGAGAGGGAGTGGGCCGGAATCCAACACGCGGGTTCAGTGCAGGTTGGTAGATGTCACATGTCTTCGAATTTTTGGTTCTAGGACATGCCGGTTTCCTCACGATGTTTTCCTTCACCGTTGTGAGAGCATTGGTGATGAAATTAAATACACAAAGTAAAGTGCCTGGCAGGGTTTGAACTCACGACCTACAAAAACTCGTAAGTCGAAGCCGATACCACTGGGCCACCATTGCTCGCGAGATATATACAGGGTGAAATTGAAAACATGCGACAAATTTAAATGGGAGATTGTACTCATCATTATGAACAACTTTTACTATGGGACCAAACCTGAAATCGCGAAAAAAAAATCAGCTGTTCAATACATTTATGTTCGCATAACTCGTCAAAATTTAGGGAACAGCTGATTTTTTTTTTGCGATTTCTGGTTTGGTCGCATAGTAAAAGTTGTTCATAATGATGAGTACAATCTCCCATTTCGATTTGTCGCATGTTTTCAAATTCAACCTGTATATATTAGGTCCTTACATATGAAATTGGCGTTTTTCGTACTGGCCACTTTAATCACGAATTTCTCCTCTTTGGTAAGGAATTCCAAATTCAAATTTGTACAGCTATTTACTCATGTATTTGTGCTTCGATGACCGTCATTCATTTGTTTTTTTTCTTCTGTTTTTTCTGTTTGCGTCACTCATTTTACAAAATGGAAAATTTAAAATATCGCATTATTTACGAGTACGAGTTCCGCCGTGGCACTAGTGCTGCGGAAACGACTCGAAGGGTGAATGATGTGTATGGCGGTCATGTTGCAAAAGAAAACACAGTTCGTTTTTGGTTCCAACGTTTTCGTTCTGGAAATTTCGACCTGCAGAACAAGCCCCGTGGACGGCCTGAGACCCAAGTTGATAATGGAGAATTGAAGGCTATTGTGGAAGCGGACCCATCGCAAACCACGTCCGAGTTAGCTGCAGGCTTCGATGTTAGTGATAAAACTGTTTTAATTCACTTGAAGCAAATTGGGAAGATTAAAAAGCTTGAAAGGTGGGTACCTCACGAATTGACTGAAGCAAACCGGCAAACGCGCGTCGACTGCTGCGTTACATTACTGAACCGGCACAACAATGAAGGTATTTTAAACCGAATCATTACCTGTGATGAAAAATGGATTCTTTACGATAATCGGAAGCGCTAAGCGCAATGGTTGGATCCTGGCCAGCCAGCCAAATCCTGCCCCAAGCGAAAATTAACCCCAAAAAAGTTACTTGTAAGCGTTTGGTGGACTAGTGCCGGTATTGTTCATTACAGTTTTCTCAAATCTGGCCAGACTATTACAGCTGATGTCTATTGTCAGCAATTACAAACCATGATGGAAAAGCTAGCGGCTAAACAACCAAGGCTGGTCAATCGCTCCACGCCACTGCTGCTTCACGACAACGCCAGACCACACACTGCGCAACAGACGGCTACCAAATTAGAAGAGCTTGAATTGGAATGTCTTAGACATCCTCCGTACTCCCCGGACCTTGCTCCAACAGATTACCATTTTTTTCGCAATTTGGATAACTTTTTGCAAGGGAAAAAATTCAACTCCGATGGGGCAGTCCAAATCGCCTTCAAAGATTTTATTGATTCCCGTCCGACTGGTTTTTTTAGTAAAGGGATCAATGAACTACCTATAAGATGGCAAAAGTGCATTGAAAACAATGGTTCATACTTTGATTAATTAAATATATTATATTAAAAAATATTCGACTTTTTGTTCCTTCCATACAAAACGCCAATTTCATATGTAAGGACCTAATATTTAAAATGTTTCCAAAAGATCAGTACTAATTTAAAGCCTACTTAGGTACTGTTTTGTTGTAAACCATCTTGGTAATTGATTTAACTCGCCATAATCTATGTTAGATATTCACACCATATCTATCCAAACAATTTAACACAACCTGAATATCTACCTTACCCACAAACCACACACCACAACCAATTAAGATGTATACAGATAACATAATAGGTTCTATTGTACTCACGATCGAGATATACTCACTATTATTAGGGTTCCCCAAACAATAGTCCAATACATAATCCATAGTACAATAGTTATTATTGAGTTAGTTTTGCTTTAAATGGAATTAATTAAAGCGTGCACGGGTGACGTCAGTAGCGGCCATTTTGGATTGGAATGTCGTAAAACGGGGTGAATAGAGATGCAGGGGTGAATCGGGACGGAACTTTAAAATCGATTTTAAAATTGAAATAATATAGTTTTTTTTGCAAAAAGGACTCTAATGTGTTTACTATATTATAATTAACGATTAAGTGTCCTTGTTGGCAACAAACTATATTACATCAACGCATTATTACATATACGCAGTTTAATTTGTTGTCGTATCGTCGTCTCCACCTTGTAGAATAAACCAGTAGGTAATCAGTAATCTCGTAATTTAAAGAACGTTCACAGTCTGATCTCAGTCTCAATCTGTCAAAAAAACTAAAACCCGACTACTGAAAAATTTTAAACAAAAAGTACCTTCCCGTAGTCGCATGCTGCTGTACTAATATATTTTAAGCTATGGTAGCATGCGACCACGGCAAGGTTAGGTACTTTCTTGTTTCATCCGTTTCGGGCTTTTCAGTCGGGTTTTAGTTTTTAAACTTATTTTATTTAAATTATTTTGGGGCTTATTTCAGTAATATTTATATTTTTGACATGTGCCCTTTCAATTGATACCAAACACGGCATGATAATATTTTTTTTTTATCATGACTTTATGTCCGCTAGAGGGCGCCATGTTCAATTTAATGTGACGTCACATAGCCTATAACCAGCGGATGATCAAGACGCTTCTAACGAAACCTCATATTTGTCCAATTATGACAAGTAGTTTAGAAGTTATAAGGGAACAGATGAACATACATAATACGTACCTACATACCGGTCAAAATCATAACCCTCCTTTTTGCTTCGCCGTAGTCGGGTTAAAATACCTCTAATATCCCTACATTTTTGACAAGTTTTTGATATTGATTGTCGCTAGATGAGATTGCGACTAGATTTTAAACGTTTTTAATTACGGGAATTGTCCTTCAGGTATCTTATTGCGTTTAGTATTATGCGTGTAAAATATCTTAACTGGTCATGCACTAAGGGCCATTTACTTTATTGCACTTTTATAAAGGGTGTTACGGAAAGGGTATATCAATACAAACGGGTTGAAGAGTGTATCTGGTCTAGAACCTCTGTACAAAATTTCAGCTCAAAAGCAGTAACTTTGAAAATGCTTAATATTTTTTTATTTCGATACTTAGTTTATTAAATTGAAATCATAACAAACGTGTCACCCCACTACGAGGGTCATTATCCATTATCTGTAGTGTGTCGGTGCGCCTAGTACACGCACATCACGCCGCCGCGCGCCAGTGCAGCGCCGTGATGTCGAAATAAAAAAATATTAAGCATTTTCAAAGTTAATGCTTTTGAGCTGAAATTTTGTACAGAGGTTCTAGACCAGATACACTCTTCTACCCGTTTGTATTGATATACCCTTTCCGTAACACCCTGTATATGTGATTTCGTCAAAAGTAGAGCTAACGGGCCGCCATGCAAAAAAAAAAAATCCACAATGACTGAAAGTCAAAACTGACGCTCAAATTCACAGCTATCTAACGTG
The DNA here is from genome assembly GCA_947508005.1 of Amphipoea lucens. NCBI lineage: Eukaryota > Metazoa > Arthropoda > Insecta > Lepidoptera > Noctuidae > Amphipoea > Amphipoea lucens. The sequence goes on along the minus strand of OX382377.1, from coordinate 17,874,127 downwards.
AATGAAATCAATTGGCGTAGGTACTATTGCTTCGCTAGTGGAAAAACGTTCATGAATCGATATTCGTTTAACATCGAAAGTCTATCTGAATTGCTGCAGGACTTAGCTAAAATATAGTTACCTAAATACCGTTTGGGTCTTGGGGTAGACGTGTTATTAAGTGGTGACCGCGAAACGGCAAACGTAATGTAGGACGCCCTCAGGCTAGGCAGAGTGACGATCTTCGGAGGGTGGCTGTTAGCAGCTGGATGAGGCTGAATTGGGTGAAATTGGAGAGGCCTATGACAGCAGTGGTGGCCCAGTGGTAACGACCGCGACTTACGAGATATAGGTCGTAGGTTCGAACCCTGACAGGCGCTTTACTTTGTGTAAATTATTTCATCACCACTGCTCTCAAAACGGTGAAGCAAAACATCGTGAGGAAACCGGCATGTCCTAGAACCAAAAATTCGAAGACATGTGATATCTACCAATCCGCACTGGACCTGCGTGGTGGATTACGGCCTACTCCCTCTCACAGAGAGGAGGCCTGTGTCCCAGCATCGGGAACATTATCGGCTGATTATGTATGTATGTATGTCCAGTAGTTGTCTGCCTTAAACTGATGATAATGAAACATCGAACGTTAAATTGACAGCGTGGTTCGCTTTGTTGTTAGGCGATTTGAATTGGCTTCTGAGCCACGAGGTTGTGTCATCGATTTCACTTCGAAACATTTTTGTTTATGGTCTACAAATGGTTGATGAGAATCAGGATGTTTTTAATAGAAATCCTAGTGCTACCACATTTATTTTAATTTAATATTCTTCTTCTCAGCGTGACGATGGCCATCTAAATGGACTCAGCCTAGAATTCGGCTACGCGTTTAGCGCCAACAGTAGTGTCCATTAGCTCCTGTAATGTACAGACGACAGGACACGCTGGACACTATGTTAAATGTCCCAGCGTTTGTGGAACAGTACCACATTTACATAAGGCGGAATCATCTATGAATCTCCACCTGAACAGGTTTTCCATGCTTCGTTCAACGTGGGTCCGGAGTTTGTGTCTAAACCTAATATTGAAACCATAAAACAAAAATAATACTTATGCTACCTACATTGCAGTACCAAAAAATAATTACCAAAAAACCGTTACTCACTAAATCATTGTCCGGTCTATTATTTTTCTGCGAACGGAGCAATAAAGGTATTCATTTATAGATTATCTAACTAAAGCAGTAATCAGGAGGTCGCCGGTAATTCTGAGGTACGGCCTGGGGTCTCATTACGGGGCCGTAAATTGGACACTACCCACGGATTAGTTACGTGATCGAAATTGGTAATAGACTGGTTTTTTTGGTTGGTCACCCCTGATCTTGTATGCAGGGTGGAAAAAACGGACGGGATGTACGAAAGTATATGTATCCTTAATTACATATGTCAACACTTCGAGGGACATTGAACGCCCACAGGCGTAATTCAAAGTGAAAGTTAAATAACTTATTTCAAATGGGCACATAAAAACGACTAGAATCAATTCCATTTAGTCCTCTAGAGAGCGCCATATTGAATTTAGTGTGACGTCACCTAGCCTATAACCAGCGGACGGTCAAGACGCTTCTAACGATACCTCATTTGTCAAATAAGAAGTTTTTAAGTTATGAGGGGACAGATGAACATACATACATTTCGGTCAAAATCATAACCCTCCTTTTTGCTTCGCCGTAGTCGGGTAAAAAATGGAACTGATTCTAGTTGCCCCTTCCAAAAGATAGCTTCGTATGGAGAAGAATGGGCAAGAAACTCCACCGTTGCTCTTTTAAAAATCTTTTACGTTGTTTTACTTTTAATAACAATACCTAAAACTTCTTTTGTGTCTCGTTCAGTGTCCTTCAACAGATTAAAAAGCAAGTTTTAGACACTTAAGTAATGATGATTTGGATTTATTTCTTGCAACTTAACGGAATTTGTGTCTAAACAACCTTTTGTAGTGACAGGACTTATGGAAGCTCTAAATAATTTACGAGTAATTGATTTTAAGCCGACAAAATCTTTTTCTATGAATCCTATAATGCAGTTTTTTTTTATCAGCCTGTATTGTCCGACTGCGGGGCAAAGGTCTCCCTTGCCTTTTTCCACTCGACTTTTCAGGAACCCAAGCTGTGGTGGTCTTAGCCCACAATGTAGTGTCCGGCCCAGTTAAGTAATGCAGTTTTATTATTGAAAATCCTTAGATGGTTGTCTAATTTCCAGTCTTTTAACGTTTGACATATCTACCCAAGTGATCCCTGTATAAAAACTCATCCTGTATACTTTTATTCTAGGGGCACAATATACGGGAGAATGTCATTGGTCGTTGCAAAACAAGATGTAGGTACATAATATTTTGGGTGTTACTACAAAAATGAAAGAGATTCCTTTATATTGAATCTGTCATTGAATTGCATAATATGATTGAGGTGGTCTGTTTGTGTCAGGCTTGGATATTAGAAGATAATAATAGATATTTCGATTTCGAGGGTGTTTTATCAGCATCCCTTGGTTCTGATGGGGTGAATAGAGAATAAAGGAAGTTAGTAAGAAAGATAAAAATGTAACTTACCTACTCTAGAAGTCTAGACCTATGGTTGTAGGCTAACCAGCTGCCAAGTTCGGTATAAAAACGAGTATTTTATTTTACTTTTTCAAAGCAGCGGGCGTGTAACACACTATCAGTAGCAATGGCTTTCGTTTTGACAGTTCAATAACATTCATTGCGTAATTTACGTTGCTGAGCAGACAAATTTTTCGAACATATGAAGCAATGGATTAGCAATATCCTTTAAAATGAGATTATGATTGATAATTTATTACGCAATTAGGGTGCTATATTGACTTTGTACTGTCATAGTATTATTTTGTCGCCTAAAATTCTTGTAAAGAGATGAAATGGACATCCTAATACTCATTCTAAAGTGTGAACAAGAATCCTGTCAAGCCAGTTTTCACAGAAAATCAATTGTTCCAATGGCCAAGTGTGCACACATCCTTACTACAAATTGATTAATATAAAAAGCCTTCTCCAATTGATACTAACTCATGTTAAAACCTTTAATTAAAGAACAAGTCTTTAATTAAAACCGTCGATAAGTCTTGGACAGATCCGTGAGAAAGTCCATCAATTTTGCCCCAAAATAAACGTTGGCTCATTACTCTTGGGGCTCATTTATCTATGTCTAAAGGGGCTTTGTGGCTCAGAAATGGGACTTAAAAAATGTCTTTTTTTGTAGCCTTTCAGGGGTTCGTAGTAAGGAATCGAAAAACATATTTTTTCTGCTATGATTTGTTTTTGTGTGGCTTAGAGAAGGTAGCTGTTGAGGTGCAAATTCCCACTTGTCACTTTTCAATGTGTTGCATATGGAAATTGCTCGATGAAAAGGAAATTGCTTTTAAAAATCTGCTTCTAAAGCACCTGGTTGTAAGTTCGAAACCTGACATACACTGGCTAAGCTTTAACCGGAGTGGAAACTACAGTTTTCCTCGCGAAAATCCCTCTTTACGACACTCACGTGTAGTAGTATAGTTTTATCTAAAAACTACACGAAAATCTGTGTCACAAAAAAAACATAATTTACGGAACCTATAAACAAATTACGGAACCTATAAACAAATTACGGAACCTATAACAGCTTCGGCCTTTTTACTACATTTTTATCGGCAGTTCCGGGTTAAATTAAAATATTTTCACGTTACGTCATCAGAGTAGCAATATTGATGTGTCAGCGTTGAACGAGTTAGCGGGTACACTGAGGATTTTTTATTAGAGCATTATATCGAGAAAATCCTTCAGTACATTTTTAATTTGACCTCATTTTTTAGGGCGTGTTTTTTATATCGATGATTGGAATAAAATATCGATGCTTTCAGTTGGCTGAAAGTGAATAGGGGAAAGGTTTTATAATATTGTTATTTTCTTTTAACTTGGTTAGCTTTGGAATGAAAGTGTTTGCAAAGACTTATATTTTGGTACATATATGTAGAATAATGGTAATCGTATCGTGTTATCCAGTAACTGGGTAGTGGAGGTCAGATAGGCAGTCGCTCTATGTAAAAAACTGGTATTCAGCTGCATCAGGTAAGACTGGAAGCTGACCCCAACATAGTTGGGAAAAGACTGTAAAATTATCGCAGAACTACTCTAATAAAAAAATTTAATTCTGTTTTTTTTTAAGAAAAGGTTTTCTAAATTGAAACACGTTGATGTAGATAGAAACCAATGCATTATACCGTATCTAGGAGCAACCTACGACCCACAGTCAAACGTGTCAGCCTGAAAAACAACAATAGAACATTCCACAATTTTCCCTGCATCATTTCCCCATTCATTTTCACAGTCTAAGCAGAAATCCGTCTTAATTTTCCCTTGAAAATACAGGGTGATTTTTCACGTCGGCCAAGGAAAGCGGAAAGGGCTACCCTGAATTAGATTTGAACACAAAAGACTGTATTAAGTAATGTTTGTTGTACCCTACATCCATTGTTGGCAAAAATGTGTCCGACAAGAAAACGCTTTTTCGGGTTATACGATGTTTTTCTGTTTTATTTTTTAGGGTTAACTGGTGATGGGTCAGTAATCTAAAGTGTTAGAAGGTTATGCGAATAATTGAGGGGGTAGCTGAAAATAAAAGATGAAACATCGATATACCTAATGGTCATCACTATACATAACCAGCCTATAATGTTCCCACTGCTGGGACGCAGGCCTCCTCTCGGTAAGAGGGAATGGGCCGAAATCTACCACGCGGGCCCAGTGCGGATTGGTAGATGTCACATGTCTTCGAATTTTTGGTTCTAGGACATGCCGGTTTCCTCACGATGTTTTCCTTCACCGTTTTCAGAGCAGTGGTGATGAAATAATTTACACAAAGTAAAGCGCCTGTCTGGGTTCGAACCTACGACCTACAACTCGTAAGTCGCAGTCGTTATCACTGGTCATCACTATACGTCGGTCTGGTATTATGGTCATCACTATACGTCGTATTAAAAAAAAAAGTGGCACAATGCGAGTCGGACTCGCACACTAAGGGTTTCGTACCACAAGATAAAAAACGACTCAATTAATCGAATGAACCCCAAGATTTGCACTAGCCCCTGAAGCCTCCATGTTTCATGGTGCTTTAGAGACCATTGCATATCAAGGAGTAGACTGGGGGTCAGCGTGATGGTAGGGAAGACGTGCCATTAGGATAAGGAAGGATTTATTAGCCATACCGGTTATCCATCCTAGTGTAGGCAATAGACTAGTGGAGATATGGGGACACCATTAATGTGCATTTATTCTGGTCCAAATAGTCACCTACTATAGATATTTACATAACATAAGCTAGCATATAATCTATAATCATATGTTCAATTATATGAAAAAATAAAAAAAAATAATCATAGGGCATCAAAGAATACCTCCGCATCGCTGTCAACAGGAACAGTGCCCAGAGGCTGGCAGCATTGCCACGTTGTATGACAATGCTAATTCTTTGGCCAAGAAATAGGCCAGCCCTCTGGTCACGTGAAGTGTCGACTAACCGCTTGGCGATATCTAGAAAAACCTACTATAATATTATAAATGCGAAAGTGTGTCTGTCTGTCTGTTACCTCTTCACGCTTTAACCGCAGAACCGATTTAGATGAGATTTGGTATAGAGATAGTTTGGGTCCCGGGAAAGGACATAGGATAGTTTTTATTTCGATATTCCCACGAGATCGAAACTTATGCGGGTGAAACCACGGGCCGCTGCTAGTCTTTCTATATGTTAAATTTCGTGCCTGTACACACGGCTGCATTAGCTGGTTACCCCTTTCAAAGCTAGTTTAATGCGTAACTCCGCAATTGATGCAGCTAACTGCATCTACTACGTATATTTGTATATAAGATAGCTCTAGTGAGAGACTGGTGACGCTATCTCTGGGTTAGTAGATGCAATTTGCAGATCCTTGGCACCCATTTGCATATTCGACTGCGAAGCGTAGCAGGGGTTGCATATACTATATGCATTTGTTGGGTTTAAATTTAAGGGTGAATATACTCCTTATTAGAAGGTAGATGTAGTCTGAGGGGCTTGTGGCTAAGTAATAACAGCCGCACGGGTCGATCGATTAGGTTAAGTTACGCTTGCCGCGGCTGGTCCGTGGATGACCATATATCGCATACTAAGACCCCTCCGTGCCTCGGAAAGCACGTTGAGCCATTGTTCCCGGCTGTCATTCGTGGATCTTTGACAGTCGTTACGGGTCGTCAGTAGCCCGAAAGTCTAACAACCAGTCTTACCAAGGGTATCGTAGTACCAAGTAACTGGGTTGTGGAGGTCAGATAGGCAGTCGCTCCATGTAAAATACTGGTATTCAGCTGCATCCGGTTAGACTGGAAGCCGACCCCAACTTAGTTGAGAAAGGGCTAGGCAGATGATGATGTAAAGTCTTTGACTTTTGAGAAAGGTTTAACATATTTATTTTTTATTTTTGTACACAGGGTTTTTGTGTTGACATAATTTAATTTTTCTTCTCTAAGGTACTTTTTGGTGCATAGAGTGTGTATGGATAGAAACGATACATCATGCCTGTGTCCCCCAAAGGGTTAGGCAGAGGTGTACCTTTTGTACATTCATTTTGCCAGTAATGTTCAAATCCCATTTAACCGTGCATAAAACCAGCCTCTGGCTTTGCCTCTCTCTCTCTCTCTACTGAGAAATTCCAGATGGAAAACTCCAATAACACTGTCCGACCCGGGAATCAAACCCAGAGCCTCATACACAGAAGCAGCACTTGCGACCACTAGACCAACGAGGTGCAAATAATCGTTTTGTGCTTATTCATGCTAATCATAAAAATATTTATGATATGGCTTAAATGTTTGGTGGATTTTGGCGAAGCTTTGTGTAGTGTACAGTCAACAAAAGAGATAAGTATGCAGGATCGTCGGATATAGTTGAAGTTTAATAAGAAAATGATGGATATTTTCGACTGAAATTTAATTTGATAAATGAGCTGTTTGTTTTTTTATTAAAAAAAATAAATTTTATTCGACAACATCCATCGGTTTCTTACTAAACTTCAACTATATCCGACGATCCTGCATACTTATCTCTTTTATTGACTGTACATTCACCACATCATCATAAGTTAGTTAACCAAGTACAATTTGTTTCACATAAATCTACATGTTCACTTATGAAACGTCAGAAGCTAGGTGCACGGTTCTAATTGGTCGTTTCCTATGGAGAAGAGCCGACATGAAACTCCACGGGTCCGCTTTAATACAGACCTTCCCTCCGTTTATCTTATAATCTACAAGTCGGTATCTTCTGCCTAAATATAATAAGTTTTAATAAATTCTAACTTTATAAAAAAGTCTCTTAATCCTCCTAGAAAACAACTAAAAACAATATTTAAAACAACTTCCTTACAAAGGAATTAGAAAAAAAAAACAATGTTTTACCCGTTTCACGTCAGGTTTTTCTGGGAGGAATCCGAAAGCGTCAGGATTGTGTTATCTGCTTACACATCCGACATGTGAAGTGGTAAAAGCTTTGTTTTTATGTTAAATATCATGGTGAACGGTAAACAAGGGTTTTTTGGGTTTTTCAGGGGGATATGTTGTGATTTATGATCTTTTCAGTGCCTTTTTTCTCTAGTAAATATGAGCGTAAATTTTGCATGGAGATTCTAATTTAATGAACAGGGGACATTGAAGAGTTGCGCTAGAAGAACATATAGTGACCTTATTAGTGATGTACAGATGCCAGCACATCAAGCTACTACAATCTGTCAATTATTTTTAATAGATTTTCAACTTTATCGCTAAATTATAAAGTTCAAGGTTGATTGGGAAAATTTGACAGTTTCGGGTAGCTTGATGTGCTGGCGTCTGTACTTCAACAAGACCAATAATAATTTATCAATTACACATAGATACAGTAATTTGTTAACAACCGGATAGAACGAAATAAATTCACAATTTAATCTATGTATAAAACAAAATTAATCAACAAACACACAAAATCATCATCATCTGCCTAGCCTTTTCCCAACTGTGTTGGGGTCGGCTTCCAGTCTAACCGGATGCAGCTGAGTACCAGTATTTTACATGGAGCGACTGCCTATCTGACCTCCACAACCCAGTTGCCGGGTAATACGAAACCCCTTGGTAAGACTGGTTGTCAGACTTTCGGGCTTTTGACGACCCGTAACGACTGTCAAAGATGACATGAATGACAGTCGGGACCAACGGTTTAACGTATTTTCCGAGGCACGGAGGGATCTTGGTATGTAAAGGTGGTCACCCATCCACGGACCAACCGTAGCTTAACCTGGTCGATCGACTCGTGCGGCTGTTATTACTTAACCACAAGCCCTTACACACAAAATCATCTATTATTCTACTTAGAAACACCAGACGATCAAGAATATTAAATCAACTACGCAGCGCTCACCCGAAAACGTTCAGAAATATCCGAAAATATAAGAAAGTAAGTAACCACTCGCAATGTTATTCTTCCATCGGCAGCCTCTTCAAACAATATTTCCAATAGGCCCGGAGATAATCCACTTATCAATAAAGATTCCATTCAATTACCTACGTACATCAATAAGGGGCGCTATAAATTATAAGCGTTTGCAAATATTTGCATTTGTTTAATCAGGTACTGCGCACAATTAGACGAGACACCTGCGCACTTTTAGGCGGTGCGTAGACTTTGCTACTTCTGGCGCTTATTCGTGGTGGGATTGTTGCTTCTTTTTTTTGTTGGTGGAATGAAGTTCTTTAACGGAGCTTGCGGTAGGAATAAACTGGTAGAAATCGTCATATAACACACAATCACACACACACATACATATAGACGTGAAATAGCGTGGAGGCACAACGCTATTGCACGTGTGCGACTTGCGACTTTTTATTATATAATAGAAAGAGACACAGAGAGAGAGAGAGAGAGAGAGATAGTTTTCATGGTTTTCGTGGGTGTTGAAGCCAACAGTGACGTCAAAATGAAAATCCAAGATGGCGGCTGCAAAAAAAATCTAATTTTTCATCATGGTTGTCTTTTTAATGGTTTTCGAGGTTGCTGAAGCCGATAGTAAGGTCACAATAAAAAAAAATCAAAGATGGCGGCTGCGATAATCTTCAAATCTTTCGTAGCTTTGATATTTGCGCAGCCGCCATCTTGGATTTTCATTTTGCGTCTTGTTATTCTTGTAGACCCAGCTTTCATTAGAATAATTCATTTGATTGGAAGATAGATACAAAAGAAAGGTTTATGTACACCATACTCGTAACACTGCTCATTAAACAGAAAGCCAGTATAATTAAAGATCAACTGTTTATAGCTGGGGAGCGTCCCCCAGCTAGATGGACCGACGACCATATGAAGGTGGCTGGGACAGATTGGAGAGCGGAGAGCGGAGGACAGGGTGTTGTGGCCCAATCTGGGAGAGGCCTATGTCCAGCTGTGGACTGCGATAGGCTGAGTTGATTGAACTGCATATAATGGACATGTATAGCTTGATATGAAGTCGTGTATACCAGACAACCTTTGCATGGATAAGAAAATAAGACAATGAAATGTGAAAATCAAATTACAGTTTAGATTTTCACATTTTAAGACATATCCCTCCCACCGGTGTCCGGCATCAAGCAGCCTGCTATGTTTCGTCGATGTGTAGGAATTCCAGTGCCTTAGGCATCTTCTGGGCACGCTCGTTCCATCATAGACCTCATCCATCGCTTTCCATCAGGCGTGATCGAGTTCAAAAGCGGGCCCATTCAGCTATAAAAAAAAAAACATATAACATCTTAGTACATTTTTATTATCAGCCAGTACTGTCTCGGTCTCAAACAAAAACCTCTTAATTTTTTCCACTTATCGAAACCCTCTGCTATACCTCATCAATACACCAGGGACTCATTTACCTAAGTCGTCTCGCTTGACCTATAAATAAAAGTTTACTTTCTTCTATTGCATTAACTAAAGCAAAGCGATCAGTCGTTCGTTTGTGGAGGGCCTTACAAGAATTCATTAGGGACGTGTAAGCAAAGTTATCTTAATTTGTAGTACCGAGGGGCTTTTGTATTTTAGTATACTGTTTATGTGCCGTGGTAATAAAATGTGGAGAAGAAACTTTTAACTTCACAATTTCAGTCGAAAGACGGGGTATCGTGATACCTAGGAACTGGGTTGTGGAGGTCAGAGAGTCGGATGGAAAATACTAGTATTTAGCTGCATCCGGTTAGACTGGAAACCGACCCCAGCATAGTTGAGTAATAGGCAGATGATGACTGCCTACTGTTTATGTGCGCTTAGAAAAATTGATGGAGAAGAAGAATATAATTTTTTATTTTTTTATAACGTATGGTAGGATGCCCTCAGGCTAGGTGGACTGACGATCTTCACAGGGTGGCTGGTAGCAGCTGGATGAGAGTTGCCGAGAATCGAGTTGAATGACATGCAATTGGAAAGGTCCATGTCCAGCAGTGGACTGCCTTAAGCTGATGATGATGATGAAGTATTTTAAACTTTTCGGGATGCATGAAGAAGCCTCCTCGTGTAACTGGGTTGTGGAGATCAGGTAGGCAGTTACTCCATGTAAAATACTGGTATCCAGCACCCAGCAGCATTCGGTTAGACTGGAAGCTGACCCCAACATAGTTGGGAAAAGGCTAGGCAGATGATGACGACTTACTGTCAGCTGTGAAGCTACTTTATCCATACTATCCATACTAATATTATAAATTCAAAAGTAACTCTGTCTGTCTGTCTGTATGTTACCTTTTCACGCCTAAACCGCTGAACCGATTTAGATGAAATTTGGTATAGACATAGCTTTAGTCCCGGTAAAGGACATAGGATACTTTTTATCCCGATATTCCCACGGGATCGAGACTTATGCGGGAGAAACTGCGGGGCGCCGCTAGTATAAAATAAATAAATAACAAATAAGCCTATTATTACAGCAAATATTCCGTTTATTTTCGTTGGATCCCACCACATCAATGCAATGAGGACGCGTGAACAATTATTCCGATTAATATTCGCCTTAGTATTCGCGGTGTCTACAAATTGAACGCTAAAAGTGTTATCGCAGCGTTCTGAATCGCAGGTTGATTGCGTGCAGTCTAGAACAATTCGAGTGTGATTTTTCGCGTGAAAATCTCACCCGGAGAGCAAAGCTGATTAGCTCTGTGATTGAACTATGGCTGGTGTTCGATACTCATACGGAACAAGCAAATTTTATGGCCATGCACGGTAGTGTATGTACATAATACTGAAAATACTACGATCATCATCTGCCTAGCCTTTTCCCAACTATGTTGGGGTCGGCTTCCAGTCTAACCGGATGCTGCTGGATACCTGCATTTTACATGGAGCGACTGCCTACCTGACCTCTACAACCCAGTTACTGGGTAATACGATACCCCTTGGTATAATCCGGTTGTCAGACCTTCGGGCTTTTGTCTACCCGTAACGACTGTCAAAGATCCTCGAATGACAGCCGGGAACAACGGCTTTACGTGCTTTCCGAGGCACGGAGGGGCCTCGGTATGTAAAGATGATCACCCATCTACAGACCAACCGCGGCAAGCGTAGCTTAACCTGATCGATACGAGTACAATTATTTTTAACACATTTCTTGTATGGGGGGAGAAGAATAGAGATTTATTCTGGTCTGATAACCTCGATCCCCTGCTAGTTCGTCTTCTGTTTTAAACTTTGTCTTATCCACTTTATGCTAATGGCGGGATGAGCTGGACTCCTTTGATAAAGTTTGGTCCTTGGCAGCTCGGACAGAAAGAGGTGGAAAGAGAGTAGGGAGGTTTTTGCCCAGCAGTGGGACATAAACGGCTAAAAATAAAATGAATCTTCTATGGGGACACCCGTTAATAAAAAAAAAATGTTTATTATTTGTTGATATAGCGGCTATAGTAGTCCACATTCTATGTGGAAATCTCAAGTAGGTATATTACACGGGCATATTCTCTATGTCCGTGAACGAAAATACGGGCTCGTCCGAAGGTGTTCGACACTTTGGAATGAACCCTACTCCCGATTAATTAACCTTTTCGGACGGGGAAAAACACATCGAGAATAAGGTCAGCTGTCAAATCGTGTCATCATTCATTCTTAGGGCCGAAACACATAACCGCGTTGCGGCACCGCACCGCCAAAATCGGCGGTGCTGCCCGCCGCTACGCGTTGTTTATTATACACTTGTTGTTGCGGCGCGGTGCCGCAATGCGGTTATATGTTTCAGTCCTTAGTTCGGGCCCCAATCTAATTTGATGTTTGAAGGTGATACGGAAAAGGAATCTCCCGAAACTAAGGATTTCTTGCGTAGAGTGTAGACCCCTTGTAGAGCCCTGTGACCCACGGACGGACGGACAGCGGAACCTTACCAACAGGGTCCGTTGGCACCCTTTGGGTACAGAATCCTAAAAAGTGCAGGGTCAATCAGGTTTAACTTTACAGGAATATTATAAACTAGCAGCGCCCCGCGGTTTCACCCGCAGAAGTGTCGATCTCGTGGGAATATCGGAATAAAAACTAACTTTTTTTAAATTCTAGATTCAAATATTTACATAATTTAAAAAGCTAACTTTTAAATAATCAAAAGGCATAAAAAAATTCGTCCGCATCACTGTCAACAGAAAACGTGCCTAAAAGGCTGGCAGCATTGCCACGTTGTTTGGCAATGCTGATTCTCTCTAAACTATCTAATAAGATAAGACATTGTGTCACCCACTGTAAAGTTTCTATATTTATGTCTGTAATTTATATGGTGTACATAGTAAAGAGTATTCTATTCTATTCTTATGTGCTTTCCCGGAACTCAAACTATCTCTATACCAAATTTCATCTAAATCGGTTCAGCGGTTTAAGCGGGAAGAGGTAACAGACAGACACTCTTTCGCATTTATAATATTATAGTATGGATATTATGGATTTGGAAGCGCCTTCTACAGCTCGTTCGCACCCATCCTAAGCTGGCTATTCCCTATTGTTAGTAATATTGCAATCAGAATTGGTTTATGTGTGTTAGGTTATCGTTACAAAATGGAGTGCGAATATGTGGCTTATCTAGTGAGTTATAGTCGCATTATTTTAGAGAAATTTCGTGCGGGTGAGAGCATTTTAATGGGCATCCTGTTTTGCTGCTTATTTATGCATTTATGTGGAAGGATGTAACTAGAAAGGGGAGATTTGTAGTGAACATTGAGGAAGGTAATATGAATGCAGTACGAATGAGCCAAATACTGCTAGATAAATTTAAAAAAAAGTATTGTTAAATATTGTACGGTGATAAGGAACCATTCGCGTGCGCATGCGACTCGCGCTTGGCCGGCTTTTCAAATACTCTCACCATATAAACAGCAGCATTACTCCTTCCCATAATCAAAGTCGTCACTTCCAACGCCTTCGAACCTCCATTAAAACCTTATTGCCACAGCATAAAAAAGAAGCACCTGTCTACCCACCAAGCTACTTGCACGTTATGTTGTTTCATTACTTACCTCTCGAATCATATTACGGGTGCGACCATAAATTTCGCCAAGACCCGTAACGTGGATGAGGGTGTAAATTTAAAAAAAGTAGCTTGTTTTTCTCTGACGTTGTTTTTTGGAGACAAGGACTTGACGTTTTGTTGTGACTAGTTGCATGTATGTAGGCTACGGGGATTGCTTTGATGTTCAAAATCAACCAAAATCCTCCTAAACTCGCCTCCTAACTTCGTGTTTAGTTTAGTTAGTTTCTTAATGTGATTATAATGTTGTATGTATTTATAGTATTTTTATGTTATATTAATATTGTATTTAATGTGTTTTATATGGGCCTTGATGCCTGAAATAAATGGATAAATAAATAAAAGATGAAATTACTGAGACGTAGTTAATTTAGTTATTCGTAAAAAGGACCCATCTCATTTAAAACCAGGGAAAAAATAATCACCCTGACAAAAATACACGTCTCGTTTAAAAACTTACGAAAATATAATCATCCTGTATTAATGATTCCGCCAATTGCCAGTTAAGGGTTTAAATATCGTGTCCAAGAGCAATGGCGGCCCAATGGTAACGGCCCCGATTTACGAGTTGTAGGTCGTAGGTTCGAACCCAGACAGGCGCTTTACTTTGTGTACCTAAATAATTTCATCACCACTGCTCTCAAAACGGTGAAGGAAGACATCGTGAGGAAACCCCCAACCAAATTTACCATCAAAACCAACCTCGTCCAGTCCCAATCCATTCTCCAATTTCGGTTCGTCCTAGAACCAAAATTTTTGTTGCCCTCCCCCAGTGACGCCTTAAGTCGATGTCCGTACCACACAGGGAGTTCCCTTAGCGTGTAATCGCTTTTTTTTTCAAGGCCTTAATTTATTGAGGCAAGTCATTTACTTATTTAGGTTGTAACGCGAGATGCCATTCCCAAAAATAAACAACAGACGTTGTTGTGGCGAAAACAGGCGTTGTCTGTAAATTCAAATAAAAAAAAAAAACATTGGGTACCTACCAAGAAAGTTATCCCTTTACCATGACTTTCAGCATTATTTCAGTTTAAAGTAAATCTAAGTCTTTTCTAATCCATTGTTTCCTAGACACCAGCGCGTGTGTGGGTACAATGGGTATAATGTTTCATACACATTATGATATCTCTTACAATTCCATACCTTTAGCTGAAGAATGAACCTTTCATCTAAGTACGCGGGAGTTGAAAGCTTTTAATGCAAAAATCTTTAGATGCACTGGTTTTCTACTATACTTATAGTATTTTTTTAATGGAAATTAGCACCGTCTCGAGGTAAAACGGAGAGGTGCATTTCTTGGTCGTAAACTGCAACTCTCTATCTTGTGTATAGCACACCGAGCTTTAGAAAGAGAGGGTCACACAGGTTTGAGTGAGATAGGTGACGTTCTAAAAAGTGGATCATTTTCTAAAAAATCAAAATTAAAAGTCATTTGTCCAAAGACTATTATTATAAGGCCGAAAAGATCTCGAATGCAAAAGTTTGCTCAAGTTTAAATTATCTCTGGCAGTTGCTTTGATACCTACTAGGAAGAGAACATCATTTTATAACAGATATACAATCAGTTATAATGTAACGGAAGTGACGGTCAAATATCCTACATATTGATGGTAAAACTAACCTATTTGTAATAGAAAACCCACGCACACAACTTGCTTCATTTTTGTATCTGTAAGTTAGAATTTTCCCAGATTTAAAATAGGAGCTGACATTTACGTACGCACCCTGAATTAAAAATAAATTGTTGCGAAGTTACGAAAATATAGCAGAGAGGATGAATGAAAAGAATTTAAAAGTCAGATACTCTAAGAAACGGCATTAGGAGATGCCCTTTTTTTTATGGATGGGAAATCATCAAATGACCCCTCCCGCTCTGGGTGGAGCGGAAGGGAGTGTCAGACTCTTACTGACTAAAACCCATCCGTGTTCCTTCCTTAGCCCTTTATGTTCCGGGGTAGCGGTAACCCTTTCGGACAATCCCGCACCCCCGGCAGGCAGGCCCCTTCCTTTATGCTGACATCTCTTTGAGGCGCGCGTGGAACACGTACGCGCCGTCCGGCACGGGCACATGTAATTGGCCACAAAATGCATTCAGTCAGTCAACTCAGCCTATCGCAGTCCATAGGACATAGGCCTCTCCCAGGCCGCACCACAACACCCTGTCCTCCGCTTTCCGCATCCAGTCCGTCCCAGCCAACTTCTTAAGGTCGTCGGTCCATCTAGCTGGTGGGCTTCCCGCAATACGCCCACTGATACGCGGTCTTCACTTCAGGACTCGTCTGTCTGCTCAACAGTCTTTTGGCAAACATAGCCAGCCCTCTGCCACTGTAAACACATCGTCGGCTAAGTATTCTAAGCTGCTAACTCCATTTTTGGCTTAACCCTTTTACCGATGACGGCAATATACGTGCCACCATCTAATAGGCATATTAATTAAAGCTTAATTTTTGTAACCCATACCTACAACGCCACTTGCGAACAACGCGTCATACTGACGTCACGCAAATCCTGCATCTCGCAAGCAGAGTTTACCGCGCAACTAGCATATATCGAGCCTTTTCAGGAAGAAGATCGTAACCGCCATTTTGCATATTTTACAGGAGAAGGTTTTTTTTAAACATTTTCAAAATATTTATAGCATCAATATGAAATTTTTACTTAGTGTTTTAAGGGCACCTCCCTATTAATTCAAATGTTAAGATCTGGCGGTTAATATATATATATATATAATCAGTTGATCTGGCTGTAAATATGAAAACAGTTTTTTGGGATTTTTGGCGCTTACGATGTTCTTCCTGAAAAGGCTCGATATACAACGGCCCGACATGACTCATTGTGCAGTTGCCCGCCAGACACAACACCCGTCTGGTCGGATGATCCTCCCTTTTCTATGGAGGTTGAGTGAACTTTACACCCTGTTCCTCATACCTCTATAGGTTAACTGACTATTTGGTATCAAATGAAAGAGAAAGATACAGTTAAGCAATGTTATACAATATCGTTGGCACATATACCTACCCTTCCAGGTGAGTTACGGCAGAAATAGGTGAGGTTTCTCTTTCATTTGATACTAGTAGTCAGTTAAGCCAAAAATGGAGTTAGCAGCTTAGAATACTTAGCCGACGACATGCCAAAAACAAATCCTGATATTCCTTCCCATTTCTGAAGCTACTAATACCATTAGTAAGAGCGGCTACTACAATAATATTAAAACTAACACAATAATACGCAGTGACACAACAAATTAAAATGTCCTCCTCCGTTACAGTGTGCAGTGAAAATAATTATTTTGTGCAGTCACACACCGGCTGGGAGGCGGACTGGGGAATTTAATCTAAGTTGTAAGCTGCATGTTTTTGATTGTCTAAATTCTTGCGGTTTTGTGCCTTTTTGTGTCGTGTATGATGCGATTATTGTCTTTTTGATGCATGGTGTCTGTGTGAGGTAGGTTGTAGGTTATCGTATATTAATTTCAACTTGAAAACTCCAGAACTGTTGAAACTACAGCCGTTAATGCTAAGGCTATTTTCGCAATCTGAGGTAGTATCGGCCCTTAAAAGTCGGGCTGTTGGTTTGGCGACATGTCCCGGGCACACTTAGGTACGTAGATACTATGTACAGTCACGTCTAAAAGTATGTATACACTTGGCTTTATTTAAAGGCGATTTTCTAATTATAGAGATATGAGAAACAGGGTGTAAAGTTCACTCAACCTCCATGGAAAAGGGAGGATCCTCCGACCAGACGGGTGTTGTGTCTGGCGGGCAACTGCCCAATGAGTCATGTCGGGCTATTGTATATATGCTAGTTGCGCGGTAAACTCTGCTTGCGCGATGCAGGATTTGCGTGACGTCAGTGTGACGCGTTGTTCGCATGTGGCGTTGTAGATACCGCTACATAATTTATTTTTGAATGAAATTTTATGTTATTACGAAAATAGTATTTTCGAACCTATAAGTTTATGTTAAGTGTCGTATTTCAACGTTGCATTCGTTATTTCACGAAAAGATCGCAATTGAAAATTGCCAAGTGTATACATACTTTTAGACGTGACTGTACAGTCAATAAAATAGATAAGTGTGCAGGATCGTCGGATATAGTTGAAGTTTAGTAAGAAAGCGATGGATGTTGACGACTGAAATTTAATATGATAAATGAGCTGTTTATTTTCTATTAATATAATTAAATTTTATTCGAGAACATCCATCGGTTTCTTACTCAACTTCAACTATATCCGACGATCCTGCTTACTTATCTCTTTTGTTGACTGTACCTACAAATAGAATACAATAGAATAAGAGCAGTGGTGGCCCAGTGGCAACTGCTCCGTCTTATGTGTCGTAGGTCGTGGGTTCAAACCAGACATGCACATTACTTTGTGTTATTTATTTTCATCACCATTGATCTCAAAACGGTGAAGGCATTAATCAGAACCAAAAATTCGAAGACACGTGACTTCTACCAACCCGCACTTGGACCGCGTGGTGGAATATGGCCCACTCTCTCTCACAGCGTGGAGGCCTGTGTCCCAGCAGTGGGAACATTATAGACTGATTATGCTATGTATATGGAGTACCTGACAAATATTTTTCGCAATTTTGGGATTGGTCTTATAATAGTTAGACTGTCATGTCGGCACATCCAGCATATAATACTTCCCCTTTGTCCATCACCCGCTATAGCTAAATAATATTCCCAAAAGCGTGTCTAGCATACAAAATCCTGCGTAAAAAGGAGTTATAACGAATATACAATAACCAATGCTTTTATAGTATTTTTGTGGTGGCAGGCTGCATTGGCTGTGTGCCAGTCGTACGCTAACCTTACGTACAGTAGCCCGCACGTGGTTGGAAACACTTTGACCTTTAGCTGGCCTAGCCGTAGTACAGTTTCAATAGAAAAAAAAAAAAAGAAAAAATAAAAAAAAACTGACTAAAAATTAAATTACAGATAGAGCATTGGTGGCCCAGTGGTAATAGCCGCGACTTACGAGTTGTAGATCGTAGGTTCGAACCCAGACAGGCGCTTTACTTTGTGTAAATTATTTCATCACCACTGCTCTCAAAACGGTGAAGGAAAACATAGTGAGAAAATCGGCATGTCCTTGAACCAAAAATTCGAAGACATGTGACATCTACCAACATGCACTGAGCCCGCGTGGTAGATTGTAGCCCACTCCCTCTCGAAGAGAGGAGGCCTGTGTCCCAGCAGTGGGAACATTATAGGCTGATTATGATGACCCGACTATAAGCTTACTCTTCAAGCAGTCTGATGCAATTGGTGGCTGGGTGGCATTTATTTTAGTCTAACTCAGGTTTGAAGATAAAATCTAGCCTATAACCATCGGCTAACCTAGACGAGTCCATAGATACCTCATGAATCAAAACGAAAAGAAAAATCATCCAGTCAGTAGGATGCTTCGTGGGGTATAAAGAATCCCACATACAAATAAAAAAAATTAATAAGCTTTTATTGCTGTTAGTTTATAACCCCGTGGTTTCACCCGCATAAGTTTCGATTCCGTGGGAATATCGGGATAAAAACTATCCTTTGTCCTTTCCTGGGACTCAAACTATTTCTATACCAAATTTCATCTAAATCGGTTCAGCGGTTTAGGCGTGAAAAGGTAACATGCAGGTAGGTACAGACAGGCAGAGTTACTTTCGAATTTATAATATTAGTATGGATTTGACAAAACAATTATTTGAAAGTTGAAAATAGAGGTAAGAAAACCAATTAACTTAAACTAAATCATATTTTCGGCATTTTTACATACAAAGATACATAAAGAGATATGCATGAAAAACATAACCTTGTCTTTGCTGACACGCAGTCGGGTCAGAGGCCAGATTAGACTGGTTTTCTTACCACAGACGGACTGCCTACTGTACTTCGGAAGTAAATACAATAAAAAAATATCTAGCATGTCTTGGCACGAGATATTTTCTTATCTTTTTGGGGGACTGCAGTAACCCAACAGCTTAGGAGTTGCTCTGGCAAGCAAGGAAGGGGTCGCGAGTTTCGAATCAACCCGGTTGTACTTTTTTTTTGGCGTAATTTTTGTGCCAATAACTAAGCTTGATGCGTTTATCGGTCATTAATAATGTGTCTATTATGATAGTATACAGGGTGTTACGGAAAGGGTATATCAATACAAACGGGTTGAAGAGTGTATCTGGTCTAGAATCTCTGTACAAAATTTCATCTCAAAAGCAGTAACTTTGAAAATGCTGAATATTTTTTTATTTCGATAGTTTATTAAATTGAAATCATAACAAACGTGCCACCGCACTACGAGGATCATTATCCATTATCTGTAGTGTGTCTGTGCACCTAGTACACGCACATCAGACCGCCGCGCGCCAGCGCAGCGCCGTGATGTCGAAATAAAAAAATATTAAGCATTTTCAAAGTTAATGCTTTTGAGCTGAAATTTTGTACAGAGATTGTAGACCAGATACACTCTTCAACCCGTTTGTATTGATATACCCTTTCCGTAACACCCTGTATACGTCGCAGCCAACTAGCTTAATTAGCCTTTCAGTTAACAGCCTAGCCTTTTTATAATGTGTAACTTCTCTATTTTAAGATTATTGACTTACCTAAATAAATATAAAAATAAATTTACTAAACGGCGCCGTTCTACTAGCAGCCTGAACGATATTTAGCCATTCAATCAAATAGCTAGGCATTTGCCATTAGACATTTAAAACAAAAGACGAACTGGCAGGGGATCGAGGAGGCGGGAGGGGGGGGGGGGGTTCAGGGGATCAAACTGGAACAGTCATTTAAAGCGACAGTTGTTTATCGTAGTTTTTCTCCATGGAGATCTACGTTTTGGAATGGGCAACTAGCTTCAACTTTCTGACTAACTGACCGACTACTTAATTTTGACAATTCAAAAGTGCCTGTAATGGTTTAATTGAAATAAATGCTTTGAGTTTGAGTTTGCCATCAATCGGGCACAAATAAATAATACACACCAACTAAAGCATCTACGAGTACATAATATTCCTCATGAATACTGTCTGCACCTTTCTTAGAAGGTGTCCAATCATAACGCTTGACAGACCCAGGCTCGAGTCCTCACTACACTGATCTAAATATTGTGCGTCACAAGAGATCATGTAATCAGGTGAACTCTAATGCTTACTCTTCCAGTTGTATGCGCATTCTTACACACATCTTACGCCGACGCCTACGCGCGCGCAAGGTGGAGAGAATTCAAACATCTTTATTATGTACGGTCAGCATCAAAAGTTGATTAGCACTTCAGTTTTTTAAATCTTAGTTATTGAGCAAAATATTTATTCAAAATTGCAGCAGAAGACATTTTTTTAGAATATATACTCTTGTCTATTATGTGAAACGCTAAAAATCAGTTTATTGAAAAAAGTTGTTGTCAATTTAATAACATGTAAAAATGATAGTGTTAATAGACTTTTGATGCTGACTGTACACCTACGAATCGTATAGGTCAAAGACCTAGAGACTATTTTTGCGTTCATATTGTAAGGATTAGAAAAGGTAACCTTGATTTCGGATTTGTATTAAAGAAATCGCTCGTAAGCTTTTGTATGGGGTTAAAAATAGGTTACATTTGTAACGTTTCGGTTCTTTGTATATGTTACGGCTAATAGTCGAAGTGCGGCTACACCTAGTTTTTAACCGACTTCAAAAAAGGAGGTTCTTTATTCGACCCGTATGTATGTTTGTATGTCCGCGATTTTCTCAAAAACTAATGAACCGATTTTGTTAATTCTTTCAGTAAAGTGATCTAAATACTTTCAGAAAGGTTTTAGTATATAAAACATTAGGTAATTATTCTTATGTACGAAGTTATGCATATATGTACTACATCTCCGGCATTTTTATGCGAATTTTCATGATTCTTCTAGTCGGTGTCTTCAATTCTTTAATGCACTAGTGTTAATTTAATTTATGTGGGGTAGGTACAACTAAAAAGTGAAAAAAAAAAAACTTTTTCACAAAAAAAAAAAAACAACGGACTTCAAATAAAACACTACACAGTTAAAAACAAGTTTAATTTCGGAAGTTAGTGTCAATAAAGGCAATTCGGAAACAATGACACCGACTTCCGAAACTAAAGTTATTTTTCACTTTGTAGTGTTTTTTTTGAAGTCGGTTGTTTTTTTTTGTAAAAAAGTTTTGTACATTATAACAATAATATGGACCAAAACGTCTTCAAAAACATTATTGTGGGTATCCACGGTTTTGGCTACCTTCCAACCAAAGTCTACAAGTACCTACACGTACCCTCAAACGTACACAATTTATATATACACATACATGTATATAACAAACAGACATACAAAAACAGTTAATTTATGAAATATTTATTTACTCCACACAAAAATTTAGGCTCTATATAATCTTCCTGTTAATGTAAAATGGATTTTACGACAAAAGAAATACGGTTCGTTTTGTTTTGACTGTTAAATTAAATGGGCTACTGATTTTATCCTAAAGAATGGGAAATTCGTAATATACTGTCTATTGTTTCAACAGTTAGCTTTATATTTGTTTAGATCTGGTTTTTCAGCCTGTTTTTCACTTTTTTGTTGGTCGATGTGGGTAACACTAGTGACATTCTGGCTATTTTTCATTCTGTTGCGACAAAACTGTTGGGCGACAAAAAAAACGATAATTTGGGATAATACCGAATTCGGGAAAGTTTCTAGTATAGAATATTCGTATTGCGTAGATACAATTCATCTGCCTAGCCTTTTCCCAACTGTGTTGGGGTCAGCTTCCAGTCTAACCGGATGCTGCTGAATACCAGTTTTGACATGGAGCGACCGCCTATCTGACCTCCACAACCCAGTTACTGGGTAATACGATACCCCTTGGTAAGACTGGTTGTCAGATTTTCGGGCTTCTGACGACCCGTAACGACTGTCAAAGATCCACCAATGACAGCCGGGACCAACGGCTTAACGTGCTTTCCGAGGCACGGAGGGGTCTTCGTATGTAAAGATGGTCACCCATCCGCGGACCAACCGCGGCAAGCGCAGCTTAACCTAATCGATCGACCCGTGCGGCTGATATTACTTAGCCACAAGCCCCTTTTTATTGTGTAGATGCAATTGTAAACTATATATAGGGGCTTGTGGTTTAAGTAATAACAGACAGAACCCGTTTCCCATAGAAACTGGTTTTGTTGACGGAAGAATGGTCATGCTAAAGAAAGAAAAATAGAATAACAAAAAAAAAAAAAAAAAAAAAAATAACAATTTGGGAGAAAACATGCGTCACATCCGCGCAAAACGGCCATCGCTCAGCATAATGCTAAGACCCATGATAAGAGAGAAAACATGTGACGCATGTTTTCTCCCAAATTGTTATTTTTTAAAACCAGCGCTAGGGCTCTGGCCCTAGCGCTGGTTTTCAGCGACAGCCGGCATTGACGTGATGACGTCAGCCAGTGCAGCATACGATTAGATATAAATGACAAATGCGTGCACTGACTGGACAGGTCCGCTCAATCTGTGAGATTCTTCCCTCAAAAGACCATTTCAGAAACCAATCTACATGGTCTTCACATGATCTGACCAAGATTTTGTCTGGACTTTAAAAGAGACTGTGACCTCTGAGTTTGTTTCGGCCTTTCTTCTCAGAGTAGTCAGATAGGAAACGCCGACCACATCTAGTTTTAAAAATATGATTGACGTGTAAAAGTGTTTGTACGAACCTCCTTACAGAAATAAATCATTTATCATTTATTTATCATTTAAATAAAAAAAACAACAATTAAAAAAAGGAATGGAAATATACATTACAAAAAGATGGTATGAACATGAAAAATACGCATGCTGGACGAATCTCTTATGACAAAAGAGTGTTTATGTATTTCAAAGTGCTTCCTTTATAAAATAACCTCTAATTTACGAACTGAAATCATTACCACAAAGCAAGCAAATCCACAGCCAAGAGGCCCCCTGGCTTAGTTACCACAATCCAAGCCAAGTTTATATTTAATCAAATTGTTATCCAGACAGCCGGAACCCACAATTTATTCCCCGGTCGATATTATATTAATTGCGACCACTTGTTTTCTATCTCCATGGTCGTGCAGACGAAGTGCGACCATTTATATCCATCGCGACCACGTTTAATTCGGGGTTGTTGTGTTGTGGTATATTTTTCCCGTTTGGCGTTCGGTCCGGTGGTTCCGTTCAGTTGTTTAGTGACAGATGGTACGAACTCTAAATATTGTGTTTTTTTTGGCATCCGGCGAACGTTTTTGATTTTGTTTGTGTAAAAGTTATACCTGTCAGTGTAAAATACCTACCAAGCGTATTTCACAGTGTTCAGTTGGTCAGTATATTATTATATCAAGTAACAAAATATAGAGAGACTAGCTTCTGCCCGCGACTTCGTCCGCGTGAAATTTCACCCTCCTCCCATTCACCCTCTTAGGGGTGGAATTTTGAAAAAACCCTTTCTTAGTGGATACCTACTCTTCACAAAGAACACACCCTCCAAATTTCATGTCTCTAGGACCAGCAGTTTAGGCTGTGCGTTGATATATCAGTCAGTCAGGAATTTGAATGTTATAATTATGGAGGGTGAAATTAAATTCATGGGCGTCCTTTTAAGGGGTCATTGTAATCATCATTATGAACAACTTTTACTATAGGACTAAACCTAAAATCGCGAAAAAAATCAGCTGTTCCTTGCATTTGTGTTCACATAACTCGTCAAAATGTAGGGAAGAGCTGATTTTTTTTCGCGATTTCAGGTTTTTACAATGGGACCACCATTGTAAAAGTTGTTCATAATGATGACTACAATGACCCTTTAAGAGGATGCCCATGAATTCAATTTCACCCTGTATAGATAAGTGGTGGCGGTAGGTGTGGTGACGTGATGCGAGAGCTCAATGATTCGTCAAGTTGTGCAATTGTCACCCCTCCCGCACCGCGCAGCTACCTCAGGCAACGTCTCAGTTAAGCGGTCGGACTTTAGCCTCATGAGACTGTTCAAGTTAGTTTTTAGGCGACACACGCTATGACCCAGTTGTACAGACGCCAACACATCAACCTACTACAATCTGTCAAATTTCTTTAATAGATTTTCAACTTTATCACTAAAGCATAAGGTTCAAAGTTGATTGGGAAAATGTGACAGTTTCGGGTAGGTTGATGTGCTGGCGTCTGTACGTGACCTAGGATTTACTATTTATTTACGCTTTCTTGTTGACTGTGGAAGATTGGCTACGTTTTATTGTCGGCTCATTACCGTTTATCTGAGGATTGCGCCTGTACGGTCGGAATCAAATGTAATAACATATTTCTGGAAATAGAAGCTGATTTATTTTCGCCACATTTCTACCTGCTATTTATTTTACGTTCAGTCTGGGAAATGTATTGTTAAATTAGCAAATTGCCGTGTTATACTTGAATATACCTACGGACAATTAAAGTTGGTTGTCAATTTGCTTATCAGTCAATTTCCTGACTTTTTGAAGTGAAAACTTCTTTAGGCGCGTTGGTTTTATGAGATGGGATAAAACCATTGAACTCGCGACACTGTTACCGACACCGTGCTACATACGGATGCGTTCGGCTGTCCTGGGAACGTACTCGGTTTTAATGTATTTCCGATATGTCAGTGAGTGATGACAAAGTATTCTGTTTGCGTTTTGTTTATATAATGACGATTCAAAAAATACACACGTAATTGTTCAAGTTTTCACTTTTTTCGGCACTCCCGGAGTGTTCTTGTTTTGTTAGCCTTTTTGTGTCCCACTGCTGGGCAAAAGCCTCCACTTTTTCCTTCCAAACCTCCCTGTCTTGAGCGATCTCTGGCCCTGCAAACGTTATCAGGTCGTCACACTACAATTTATCCATTCTAATATTCATTCTAATATCTGTACTAATATCCATACTTAATATTATAAATTCGAAAGTAACTCTGTCTGTCTGTCTATCTGTCTGTATGTTAGTTTTTCACGCCTAAACTGAACCGATTTAGATGAAATTTGGTATAGAGATAGTTTGAGTCCCGGGGAAGGACATAGGATAGTTTTATCCCGATATTCCCACGGGATCGAAACTTACGCGGGTGAAACCGTGAGGCACTGCTAGTTTTTAAATATCTTGAAAACATTATAATGGCTTGTTGAATTAAATTATCATCCTCTTCCCGCACTTATGACTAAGATAAAATCCGTTAGAAAAAGACGTTAGTTAGAGTTCAGTTCCTGTCTAGTCGTATCCACTTTCACACAATCCATCAATCTTTTCTCTATTCTGCCTCTTTTATCACCAATTTTCGTGGACTTAAATACGGTCAAGGCATTTTCTCCCAGTCAACCTTCACGTTTAAGACAAAAGCGGGTGGCTAGTAGCACCAGGATCTTGTATGTTGATTTAAATATGATTCACGGCCGTATCAAATATGTTTTTATAGAATTACTAGCTGCGCCCCGCGGTTTCACCCGCATAAATGTCGATCCCGTGGGAATATCGGGATAAAAACTAGCCTATGTCCTTCCCCGGGACTCAAACTATCTCTATACCAAATTTCATCTAAATCGGTTCAGTGGTTTAGGCGTGAAAAGGTAACATACAGGTGACGAAGGGTGAATTTACGACAGACGAAAGCCGGAGCAAAAAAAAAAAAAACGCCAAAAAATAGTCAATAAACCGTTTCATTAAAATCCTATTTCTATCTGCTTTTCTATTAGGTAGGTATGAGCTTCATGCGAATTAGCGAAAAATGACAGATGATGAATTGACTATAGAGTGGTTGTGTTCTTAATTTTCGAAGGGAAGCCGGTGGGAATCGAGTTGTATGGTACCTTCGCCACAGTGGCGTGCGTTGCATATAGGCATATAAGCAGTGCCTACCTCGACATATCAACATAAGCCTGTCAATTACATTTTAGTGTGTGTGCCCCACAATTAAGAAACTCACTAAATTATCATACCTAACAAAAAACAAAATCTTCATACAGACACGCGCGGCAGTAGGCAGTCGCCGGACGGCCTACTCGGCTCCCGTACTATTCACACATTGTCAATGGCCTTTACTCGTACGACAAAATTAAAAATACGTACGTCTCACGCGTAATACCATGACGTTCGACCTTCGCAATTTATCACCCTTGAGTAGGCATGCCTACTCAAATAACCACACTTTTGACCTCACTTTTTTTTCTGATTAGTGATCGCGTTTGTCTAGACTAGACCCGGCCTAGTGCCTACCTATTCTGAAAACCAATGCACGCCACTGCTTCGCCACTAATACAGACAGACAGACAGAGTTACTTTCGAATTTATAATATTAGTATGGATAATCTATAAATCATCAATACAACTCTCTAAGTTCATATTACCATATTGAATGACTATTTCATGAAATCATGACATTTGAGGCCAATTCTAACTGAAGTAGTTGTATTGCTGATTCTAATGATTATAAATCTGTAAGGTCATATTTGTTATGGTCGCGAATCATATTTGAATCATCAGACAACTTGACACTGAGCTGCTAGTTGCAAAAAAGTAAGCAAATTTGAATTTCGCGGACTACATTAGGTCATCCCTATAAAGCAAAAGCTTGTAAAGGCAAGTTTCCATCCGCGAACCAGATTATTTAAAACAATACCTTCTATTTAACACCTGTAATCCCCTACACCAACACAACACAGCTCAGTCAGTATGTACAACATAGCGGCGTCTTTACTAAATGTACTTTGTGGGGACGCCAGCGACGTCACGGACCTGGCTGACGTCGGGTATAATTAGGAGATCACATTTTCGAGTGACTACCGCTAATGTACCTTACCAAAACACCGCTACTCGGGTATATTTAGTAGCACATGTTTAAAATGAATCATTACTAAATATACCCTATTTCAGAAATGGCGAGATTGGTGCATAGTTCATTTAGGGTGGGGTATATCACGTGGCGGATCTAGGTTGGTTTACAAGCAATAATAATAAGAAGTAATCGAAAGCTGAGGTGCTCGTTCGCTCGCTTTGCTCGCTCCCTTGAGCCCCCGTCATCCCCTTCGAACCTAACCTGTCCGAGTCGGGGTGCCCCAAGTCCCGAGCTCGTTTTGCTCGCTCTTGCATCCTATGTTCTCATTGCGTTTTACTATGTCGAGATAGATAATTATACAGAATATTAAAAATATATTTAGAATGGTAACATTAGGTACAGCACCGGAATACCCGACGTTTCACAACCCTGCCGAATCCTTTGCTCTGCACTCGTACGTAGTTTGCTTTGGAAATGACGAGCGTAATGTATACTAATACAGAGAATGCCTGTGTTGAAATACATTTTGCTTTTTAGTGTAACAAGCACAAAGCGGTCCAGCATAGACTATGGATGTCTCTGGTAATATAAAGTCTGGCATTACACGGCCGTGTATATTTAGTAGTACGTAATCACGCAACGCCAGGTCCTAAATATACCCGATTAAGATACTCCAACTCGGGTATATTTAGTAGTTAGAAATTTCGAAAGCCTCATGCTAACTATGCCCGACCAAAACGCTATGGGGAGTTTCCACAAGGTACATTTAGTAAAGACGCAGCTTAGCGCATTGTTTCCGGAGACTGGCCAAGCATTCCGCCCGAGTATGTACTAATACCATCACATGGTACGTTTGGCACTCGGCCCCAGTACACAAGATGACAATAATCGCCCACCACTGAGGTTTCAGAGGTGCCTGTTAAGTCTAAATGTGTTTGTAAGCGATTAAATTACACACAAATCAGACTGCCTAGCTTCTTCCTAACTATATTGGGGCGAATCTATATCTAAAACCATAATGAAGCTGAAGAGCTTGTTTGTTTTTAGGGTTCCGTACCCAAAGGGTAAAAACGGAACCCTATTACTCCACTGTCCGTCTATCTGTCCGTCTGTCTGTCTGTCACCAGGCTGTATCTCATGAACCGTGATAGCTAGACAGTCGAAATTTTCACAGATGATGTATTTCTGTTGCCGCTATAACAGCAAATACTAAAAACAGAATAAAATAAATATTTAAGGGGGCTCCCATACAAAAAACGTGATTTTTTGCCGTTACAAGAAATTTCACGCGGACGAAGTCGCGGGCAGAAGGTAGTTATTAATAAGTCAACATTTAGATATTTGTCTATTTGTTCCAGCAGCTTGTTAGAGCCATTTGACAAATTGTTAAACAAAGTATCTACATTTATGTTTGTACCGATATAATTGAAAAAAAAAACAATAAATAAATATTTTGTTACGTTTATTAGACTTTTTTCATTCAAAGTGCTTCAAGGAGTATGTACAGACGCCAGCACATCAACCTACACCAAACTGTCACATTTTCCCAATCAACTTTGAACCTTATGCTTTAGTGATAAAGTTGAAAATCTATTAAAGAAATTTGACAGATTGTAGTAGGTTGATGTGCTGGCGTCTGTACATTGAAAAAGTTCCAAATCAAAATAAATCTGCCGAGCCTTTTTCCAACTATATTGGGGTCGGTTTCCAGTCTAACTAGATGCAGCTCAACACCAGAATTTTACAAATTATAACACACATGGTGAAAAACAAGTGCGGGTCGGACTCGCGCACCGAGGGTTCCGTACAATTTTTAGGTACGAAACTACAAATTTACGGTTTTCGGATTTTTTCCCTTTACTTGTGCTACATGAAATTCCTTCTTGCCAAATTTCATGATTCTAAGTCAACGGGAAGTACCCTTTAAATTTTGATTCCCTTGAGTGTCGAAATATACGTTTTTTTGCAGCATAAACGGCCGTATATTTTTTTACGTTAACTTAGAAGTTTGATTTTTTCACAGCTTCAAGGGAATGTAGACTTGAGTACATGGTTTTAATTTCAACTCGATACCTCCACGCGTTCCCGAGATAAAGGGTCTTGACCAACAGACAGACGGACAACAAAGTCATCCTATAAGGGCTCCGTTTTTCCTTTTGAGGTACCGTAAAAAAATCAAGTAATCTGGTGCTTACGGTTTTACTGTCATTCTATGGAAACTACGTCGTGTGCTAGGTTTATAATACATAGTAGACTTAAGTATGATTGAGTAACAAACATCTTCACAAACTTTCACTAAGTTCTTACATAACCCTTCCCTTGTTCCGTCACTTGCCTGTAACTGATTCACAATATGCGAAAAACCCCTAATTTTACAAAAAAATTACAAGCTCTGATCTCGCTTTCTCACATAAATAAACATTTATTCTCTACAAACGGCGTTACCTTAATCAGCCCTACCATCTCGTTGAGTCGCTAATTTTTTGACCACAGCATGAACCTTATACTTACAGTTCGTAAGGAAAGAAAAAGTGTTCCCGACCTACCAACCTCGAAAATCGACGCCATTTAGATAATGAGAGCGCCATTCTTAGAAGTCAAACGTCAAAGTTAGACAGTTGCCAATGTGCCTGTTCGAACAACAGTCGAAGTAACAAGTTAGAGCAGGCTCATCTACCGCTGACTGGTTCTGAAAGATGTAGGCCTCGAGTTAATTGTTTGAGCCCTATTTGTGGAATGAGTCGACTACCAAACGTCACCTCGTTACTGGACTGTTTAGTGAACACTTAGTGTCTATTGCAAAACATTCAAGTTGTCTGAAATTCGGGAACTGTAATAGACAGGTTATTTGATTGGAAATATACAATAATCGTATTGTATTACTAGGTACGTCGTGCGGTTTCACCCACATAAGTCTTGATCCTGTGGGAATATCGGGATAAAAAGTATCCCATGTCCTAATCTAAGTCATTCCTAGAACCAAAACTTCGAAGACATGTGACATTTACCAACCCGCACTGGGCCCGCGTGGTTACAGCCCACTCCCTCTCACTGAGAGGAGGCCTGTGTCCCAGCAGTGGGAACATTATAGGCTGATTATGTACGTGTCGTGCAGCCCATCGACTATACGGTATTCATGTTAAGTTTCAAACTGTCAACCTCGTTGGAACAGTAATTGCAAACTCGTAATAAATACTCCGGTCTTAAAAGTAACATCAATTCAAAAGAACCTTTCTCCCGAACCATAATAGCATCATATTTCTAAAGGAAAATTAGCAAAAGAAAATGTTATGTCCTCAAACTACTTCCCAGTCTTCGTAGACCGTTAATTAGAATACGTTCACAAACTATTGGAGAGTGGTCGGTGTTCTCAAACGAGGATAGTTACACGACACCCATTTATATGTAAATACCAGGAAAAAGTGCCTATTACTTAATGAGGGGGGGTCGTAAAAGTTAGTTGACTAACTTAAGAGGGGAGGGGTTCTTGGTTGAGTTTGTTTTGAATGTCATTTGGTACAGAATGGCAATTTGAAACGTTAAAGTTTGACGTCTGACTTTTATGAGTTTTGGAGTGTGCGTTTGCGTTGAATGACGGAAAAATTCAAACGCGGAAGCCCGACTTTATTTGCCCGGCTTTTGAGGATTCTTACATAACATCACATCTCGACTGTTAGCGCTGAACGGTTAGGCAGAGGTGCACCTAAAGCCCCATGTAACAGGGGGTGACCTATTGTCATCAACCGAGCATAAATCCAGATTCCGGGCTGCTATTGAGGAATTCCAGATGGAAAAAGTCACTAACACGTCTTCCGGCCGAGAATCGAACTCAGGACCACATAGTCAGCAGTAGTGCTTGCAACCACAGGTATAGATAGCGCAAGAGTTCGCGTGCCAAAAATCGCACCAGCTTACGTACAAAAATCGTAAGCCGCCACTTTCGCGCTCAGTCCTGTGTACTGCTGGCTGGGTGAGCGTGAGCGCTGGCGCTAGGCCCCGGGGCTGGGGCGAGACGGGTGCCGCACGCGGCGGCGTCTTTGAATCGATTTCATGCATACTAATATTATAAATTCGAAAGTAACTCTGTCTGTCTGCCTGTATGTTACCTTTTCAAGCCTAAACCACTGAACCGATTTAGATGAAATTTGGTATAGAGATAGCTTGAGTCCCGGGGAAGAACATAGGATAGTTTTTATACTGATATTCCCACGGGATCGGCACTTATGCGGGTGAAACCGCTGGGCGCAGCTAGTTTTCCCAAAACTAAGTAGTGCTTGTGACGTCATAGTAGGTATTTAGTCAAAAAATGGCACGCTTGGTTTTCATACAGATCGTGATACTTGCGCTATCTAGGTCTATCTATATCTGTGCTTGCGACCAATAGACCAAGGAAGTAAAGTCTCAGGATTCTTCATCATCCACAGTCCGACTTCACTCTGCCGTTCCCCGGAGGATTCTTAACCGGAGTTTATCAAATAGATAGTGTTATTCGATATCTTGACACACAAAGTTCCATAAATTCAGTTAAGAACGAACTTACCTTAAATAAAAAACTTTGCCAAGTCAATATAGCTATTGATACTTTATCTAAGGACCTCAGAAACTGCGATAAAATAAAGGACTCCTGCATAAATTATATTTGGCTCAAGACAAACCATTTCACATGAGCCAAGTAATAATAAATATGGTTCGGTCGAAGAGTTTTCCATACAATTTGATGGGGGTGTCCCCTTGATATTTCAACGGCTTAATTTGTTCACCCTTTAACGAAGTTTGTAAGAGGCTTACATGTCTTGTTTGTGTTTAAAATGATGTGATAATTGCTTGGTGCTCTAATTTTGGAGCATTTGGAGTTGTTAGAAAATATTATAATTTTGGATGCGAAAAAAGTCGTGGTAGAAAATGTGTTTACAAAACAAATGATTGATTGAAATTGGAGTTACTGACATTGACGTTTGTGTTCCCAAACGAGTTCAAATAGTACTGTATATAAAGTCGGTTAAAAATAGGAATAATTATGTATTTTTTTTGTATTCAGCTGCATCTGGTTATACTGGAAGCCGACCTTAACATAGTTGGGAAAAGGCTAGGCACATGATGATGAATTATGTATTTTCAAAGTCATTAGAAAATATTATTTTACTAACATTAAATATCTTGTTAAGACTAGAATTGCTGACATTGAAGTTTGTGTTCGCAAACGAGTCCAAATAGTGCGCATTAAATAAAAATAATATGTTTTTTCAAACTTACTAGAAATATTTTTTTTAAAAGCATTATGCCTTATTAGCCTTTTTATTTATTTTTAACATGAATGATGTAACCAAGACTTTGTAACCACATTATTTTGATTTAAAAGAGTGTCCATGGAGTTTCTTGCCCGTTCTTCTCCATAGGGTACCTACGCTTTGGAATGGGCAACTAGCTTCATTTTTTCTGACTGACTGACTTCTTGACAATTCAAAAGTGCCTGTAAATGGTTTAATTGAAATAAATGCTTTGAGTTTGAGTTTGAGCCTTTAACTCAAAACATCGATTATACAGTCGGTTGTATAATAAATTTTTGAGTGCAATTTTTTTTTTTCTTTTGTACATATTATTGTTTTAATTTGAATCTGTCTTCGGTAACAAGTTTCATAATTACAAGACGAAGAAATAAAATAAAAACAAACAACCTCAGTTCCTTACTCCCGAAAACTACTAAGAAAATCCTACCAGAATTTAACTAATACCTAAAATTACCTTATAAACCCAAAAATTACCTTATCCCCCATTCATTTACTTTAACATCACCTTCCTTGAGCAGAAATAACATCCTGAACAACACAATTTGACTGGAATAAACGACACAATTACTTTCTTTTCCCCCACAATGGACGTAATTAGTCCACCACCTCTCCCCCCAAGGATGGGGATGTAAGATGAGCTCCCCATACACACACGTGGGGTGAACGTGTATTGTTAAAAACACACATTGCAAACTAACGATCGTCATGTTTTGAGGTCAATTTAAGAATAAGGCTGTCTACTTAGGGCGAATTTCAGCAATGAAAATGATCTGCATATCTAATTTAAAAAAAAAAAAATCTAACTGAACAGACAGCTGTGCTGCTGGGGAGTTTGTTGCGTCACTTCTTCTTCCGAGATAAAGTACTAGGAAGTGGTGAAGGGCGGGTGTTTTGGGGGACTGTCTTATATGATTTTGACGGTCGAAAAGTGCTGATTCTCAGCCTAGTTTAAATAAATATCTTTTGATTTTGATTTTAAACCTCGCTCAAGAGCTGTCTCTTGAGCGAGATTTAAAAGTCTCAAATTTGTTGTGGAATATAACAACACTGATAGATCTTGAACGCGGTTAGGTATGCTGATCGCGTTTAGTTTCATTGGTGAAATTCGTCCTTGGAGATTTACATAGCTTAATAGGAAACGCAGTGACATGGTCATTGGCGTTCATTCCATACAAACGTATTCATCTGTTTTCTCCCCGGGTAATGATACTAGAGCAAATATTTTTTTCGATACAATCTATAACTACCATGGGCCATATTTAAATCTTTGGTTTTTTATCCAATATTTTTTTTTAAATTTCTTTAAGTGCGTCTTATACAAATCATATCTATGACATATGACATATCTATGACAGTGGTCAGAACTTTTGTTCGTTTGCTCAAGTATCATTAACCAGGGAGAGAACAGAGGAATTCATTATTTTCATTGATTTAATCTGTCAAGCTCCGCTAATGAGACACAATTGATTTTCTATTTTTCGTCACCGATCGGTAACGCGCGGCGCTTGACCGGTTAATCAGAATTCACACTTCAAGGAATACAAAATACTGAATAATAATACAAATTCAACTTTTTTTCTGCAGTAAACTACATTATATTTACATATTTTAAAAGCTAACAGTCATAAAATAAAAATATGTACATTGTACAAGTATATAAAAAGGAGGGGAAATTATCAAAGGGCATCAAAAATTCTTCCGCATCGCTGTCAATAGGAAATGTGCCCAAAAGGCTGGCAGCATTGCCACGTTGTATGGCAATGCTGATTCTTTGGCCAAAAAATAGGCCAGCCCTCTGGTCACGCGAAGAATCCAAATAACAGAGGAATACGTTTGTATGGAATAAACGCCAACGACCACGTGACCGCGTTTCATCTTAACTTCATGGACCGCCATGAAGTTCCCAAAAAAAGGCAGGTAGAAAAGGACACACATTTCGCCATTTATTTTATAAGTCCCTTATGTAATAAGGGGCGAGCCTTTTGCCATTAACCGGTCACAAATCCAGATTTCCAGGCTCAGGGAATTTCTTAATAGAAAAATCCAATAACATTTTTGTTCTCTTTTATTTTAGCTGTAGGCATTTATCCTAACTAATGGTTATAAATGAGAAAGTAAGATTGTTTGTTTGTTTGTTACCTTTTCACGCCTAAACCACTGAACCGATCATCCTGAAATTTTGCATATATACGTTGTCAGGTGTACAGAAACGGACATAGGGTACCTTTCATCCCGAAAAAAAGTGCTGTTCCCGAGCAAACAACAATAACGTTATTATGATAATAGATGGCGCTACTTGTCTCTCGAACCATGATTTAATTATATTAGAAACCCAAAACTTACGCAGCTGAAACAGCGGGGCGCAGCTACTTAGAAAATAAAACACTAAGACCGACCCGAGGGTCGAACCCAGGACGCTCAGAAGTCGCGCTTACAACCACTAAACCAAACAAGGCAGAAATAAAATAAATCATTCGAAGTAAATTCGCCTGGATATTTCCCTGATACATACTCGGTTTCTAAAAGCCTGATCAAGTGGTTGATCAGTAAATCTGCTGTCAAATTTAGGGTTGAACGAAATCACAAAAGGTTAATAAAATTAAAAAAGTTATTTTTTTGAACTGAAATCTTCTTTATGCGCGTTGGGCATTTTTTGAGGTGGGAAAAACCATTGAATTCGCGCCACTGTTACCGTAACCGACACCGCTTCGGATGTATTCGGATGTACTCGGTTTTAATGTATTTCCGATATGTCCGTGAGTGATGGCAAAGTATTCCGTTTGTGTTTTGTTTAAAATTATGACGACTAAAAAAATACACACGTAATTGTTCAAGTTTTTACTTCTGTCGGCACTCCCGAAGTGTCACTTTTTTATTTCCCTTGTTAAATGGAGTAACCAGGCGGTTATCATCCCACTGGCGGGCACAGACCTTGATTCATGCTTGTGCATGTCCTCTCTAGGGCTCTCTAGAGAGCAGTGGTGGCCCAGTGATAACGGCCGCGACTTACCGTGTTGTAGGTTGTAGGTTCGAACCCAGACATGCGCTTTACTTTATGTAAATTATTTCATCACCGCTGCTCTCAAAATGGTGAAGGAAAACATCGTAAGGAAACCGGCATGTTCTAGAACCAAAAATTCGAAGATATGTGACATCTACCAACCCACTATGGGCCCGTGTGATGGATTATGGCCCAGTCCCTCTCACTGAGAAGAGGCCTGTGTCCCAGTAGTGGGAACGTTATATGCTGATTATGCTTAGTTACATAGTTCACTTTGATAAGTAGGTAGGTACAACAGGATTTAGTCTCAATCAGTTACGAAAAAAACTGGTCAGCGAACATCCAAGTCACAGTTACTTTTTTTTTTGTGAATTTTGCTTAAAATCTTGTACGAAATAAAAAAGACCCAGACAAGTTTTCTGCCAACCCTACCCAGGCCGCGACTTCGCCCTAAATATAAAGCAATGCCATTAAAAATTTGCGTTTATATTCAATCACGTCGTAAGTGTA
The DNA here is from genome assembly GCA_947508005.1 of Amphipoea lucens. Taxonomy (NCBI): domain Eukaryota; kingdom Metazoa; phylum Arthropoda; class Insecta; order Lepidoptera; family Noctuidae; genus Amphipoea; species Amphipoea lucens. Next base: position 17,838,005 of record OX382377.1, on the reverse strand, counting down.
CATCGTCTTGGAGAATCAGCCACCTGGATTGTGTGAGGCGCCGCATTAAGGAGCGGAGTCATTTCTCGCTTAGCTCAGCTTTAGAGGTGACTTTTCAGCTCGCAATTTTGATAATAATTGACGACTTCCATAATGATGAATCGCTGACTGACTAACACGCTATTATTCGATTGGATCTTGTTGACATTTTCCATTTTTGTATTATTTTGACATTTTTACTGTTATTCAAACGATTTGACATTCATTTGTATTATTTTATTTAAAATTATACCTGAATGATTTGTATGCCCATGTGACGGTAGAACATGGAGGACTCATAAAATAAAATATCTATGTAGTAAATATCCATATTTGCAAACAATAAATTATTTGATTTAAAATTGAATCGCTCAAAATTCTGCCATAATATCAAAATTATGAGTAGCTGCGAACTGTCTGCGAAAAGCAAACTGAAACATTTTGATTGTAATTATGCTTATTCACACTTTTTAACCATGTTAGCACTAGATGAAAGCAGGGAAAATAAGCAAGATATGAGATAATTTCATGCGTAGAAAAATAGTAAAAACCCCGGTTTTTATTAAAGATTCAAATATTTACATAATTTAAAAAGGTAAAAATCTTAAAATAATATACAAGTATATAAAAAGGGAGGGGAAAAAATCAAAGGGCATCAAAAAATTCGTCCGCATCGCTGTCAACAGGAAACGTGCCCAAAAGGCTCGCAGCATTGCCACGTTGTATGGCAATGCTGATTCTTTGGCCAAAAGATAGGCCAGCCCTCTGGTCACGTGAAGAATCGACCAACCGCTTGGCGATGTTTCGAAATACTAAATGGGCACTCGGACCCCATGGCCCTAGTGTTTCAACCCCAAACGGCTCAAATATATAAATTCCAAAGAGATTGGAGTATTGTAAAAACTCACAAACTTGTAAGCGGGGCTGCCTGTACAATAGTGAACCGATGCAAACTATCTAACGCACCCTATTTGGTGCTACTATCGATTCAATAATCGACGTTCTATTCTGTCTTCCAAATGAATACATAACACTCCATTTCCTCATTACTCCATGTAAAAAAAACTCGCTCATCTCTCTCATTCCTAGCTCATCTCATCTCATCTTACCTCCAGATTTATACATTGAATGTCGTGTTAAGGGTGTTATCTTGAAGCACGCATTAGGCTGAGTGCGGATATCTTATAATATATTGAATTGTGCGTGAGTGCCGTGTGTACCCGCTTTATAATATGTTTTATACAACCGCAATGGGGACTTTATATCTGTGTAGATTTATTGAATGTTATTAGGGATGGGAGGGGGGGAGGAGGTAAGTTTTCAAAGGCATGTTTTTGATATACAAAAGGGTAAAAGTCTTGGCGGATTTTTTACATTGACTTTATTAAATTGACTTTATTTGGGGAATGTTTTTGGTACCGAAATCGCTTGGAATGTTTCGTAAAAACATATACAGGGTGAAATTGAACACATGCGACAAATCGAAATGGGAGATTGTACTCGTCATTATGAACACCTTTCACTATGGGACCTAACCTGAAACCGCAACAAAAAAAAAAAAAACAGCTGTTCCCTACATTTTGGCGAGTTATGCGAACATAAATGTAGGGAACAGCTGATTTTTTTTTTCGCGATTTCAGGTTTGGTCCCATAGTAAAAGTTGTTCATAATGATGAGTATAATCTCCCATTTCGATTTGTCTCATGTTTTCAATTTCAACCTGTATTTATGATATGAAGAATTTGGAGTCTGGAATTTGTCCCCGGTTGATGGCAATAGGCTCGGCCCCTATTACATGGGACTTTAATATAACTGGCGATATGGGGGTGTACTATAGCTACACCTCAGCCTAACCCTTCGTCAAAACCAGGCGTGATGTTAGGCTTATGTGTGACTAGCTTCTGCCCGCGACTTCGTCCGCGTGAAATTTCACCCTCCCCCCATTCACCCTCTTATGGGTGGAATTTTGAAAAACCCTTTCTTGTTTGATACCTACTCTTCACAAAAAACACACCCTCCAAATTTTATGTCTCTAGGACCAGCGGTTTAGGCTGTGCATTGATATATCTGTCAGTCAGGACTTTGAATTTTATATAAACATAGCATATGAAGAAAGCTATCTTAGCTTATTAGATACTTAAACAAGCATGGGTCTTAATGAAAAATTTTAAACATCTCATGTCTATTGTTTCTGTTATCATAATAATTAATTATACAAATTAACTTTTAAACACTCACTTACTAAAAAACCTGGCAATTCTCGTAATTTTAAGAACGTTCACAGTTTGATCTCAGTCTCAATGTATCAATAATACCTCTAATTTTCCTAAATTTTGACAAGTTTTTGACATTTGTTTGTCGCCGAGATGAGACTGCGACTATTTTGAACTTTTTAAATTACGACAATTGGCGTTCAGCTGTCAAATGTCATATGAATTATTAACGTTATTGTAGGACCGTTCTAGCTAGAATATTAATCTGCGGAGCCTTTTCAGCTCAAAATCAAAAGTCATTTATTCAAATTAGGCTGAGAATCAGCACTTTTCGAACGTCCAAATTACATAAGACAGTCCCCTAAAACGCTATCACTATACTGATAGCTGGAATACCTGTATTTTATATGGAGCCACTGCCTGTCGGACCCCCACAACACAGTTGCTAAGTAACACGTCACCCCTTACTAAGACTGGTTGTCAGACTTTTGGGCTTCTCACTATCCGTAACGACTGACAAAGATCTGCGAATGACATCTGGGACCAACGGCTTAATGTGATTTCCGAGGCACTGACCGCGGAAAGCATTGTTAAGCTTCGATCGATCAATGCGAATGTTATCAGAAGCCACGAGCCCCTTCGTTCTAGCTAGAACTGAGATGTGAATTAAAACTTTTTACAAAAAAAAAAAACAACCGACTTCAAAAAAAAAACACTACAGAGTGATAAATAACTTTAATTTCGGAAGTCGGTGTGGTTTGTTCCGCATTTTAATTTTTTGACACCGACTTCAGAAATTAAAGTTATAATATCACTTTGTAGTGTTTTTTTTGAAGTCGGTTGTTTTTTTTTTTGTAAAAAAGTTTTTATTTTTCACTTCATAGTTGTACCTACCCCACACAAATTCAAGTAACACTAGTGAATTGAAGAATTGAAGACACCGACTAGAAGAATCATCAAAATTCGCATAGAAATGCGGGAGATGCAGTACATTAATGCATATAACTTCGTACATAAGAATAATTACCTAATTTATTATATACTAAAACCTTCCTGAAAGTATGTAGATCACATTAATGAAAAAATTATCAAAATCGGTTCATTAGTTTGAATACAGAACCTCCTTTTTTGAAGTCGGTTAAAAACTACCCCCATTCTAGTCAGTCGAGTAAAAATTTCAGAGCTGAAGGAATTCTTAGATTTTTCCCGACGTTAACCCGAAGTAAACATTTATACCTTGTGACAATCGTAACCATATCTTGGTCTTAGTTCGGGTGTACCCTAAATAAAGTCTTATAAGGTCCCTAATCCCATATGGTTGGCTCCAGTTGGATTATACTTCTGCCCTTTCAGACTATCAAAATGGTCGTTTAAGGCTGCAAAGGGAATTAGGAATAACCTTACGGCATACAAGTTTGATTCAGAAGTTTTGGTTGGTGTGAAGTTTGAGATCCCCTGTGGGTGTTTTTGTGTGCTAAGTGTATGTGTGTGTGTGTGTGTGGATTTACTGCATGTGATTAGTTAGTTTGTGTGTAAGTAGTTGATGGTACAGTTAGTAGGACGTGGTAATAGTGTGTGAATGGAATCTCATCTCAATCACATTTATAATAGAGGCGAGAATGCCGTAAAACAAGTGGCCCATCTGTTTTTTGATGTGGCGATAAAAAATCAGCTGTTCAATACAAAAGTACAATACCTACTTGACCAAAATGTATGAAATAGTAGATTTTTTTTTGTGATTTCAGAGTTGGTCCCATAGTGAAAGTTGTTCATATTCATGGGTAGAACACCCTGTAAAAATTTGGAAGGTGATAAAAAAATCATCCTGTATATTTCGAATAGATTATACAAATTTTCCTTCCGGTCTAAACCTAAATTCTCCAAATGATCTTGAAAACGGCATCAAAATTCTGTTTACTTATACTTTTCCCAGTGGTTCCATCTTATACTTCTATAATCTTCTGTATATTGTGCTTATAGCAGTTCCAGTTGGAACTTTTTCCTCCCATTGCGGAGGTATTTCAGTAAACCAGCTCGCGGACTGATTTGTAGTTATGTAACCAATTGTGGTACATAACAAACATACCGTGTGAGAGGTTAACTCCCGCGATTCTTGAGGATTAGGTAAACTGTATTTTATGATAATCCGTACAGTATTAACAGTATGTGCGGTCTGAAATTGCACAAAATGTTTTTGCTCTATAGTACAATAATAAACATGTATTGTAATATGCTCTTCTTATATAACTGCTTCCTAAACTACGTTCTGCTAAACTGGGGTGTTTAGGCTAGGTTTACGCCGTCCTTTTCTTTGAGCAACATCTTTATGATTTCGGGATGAAATTAGTACACACTGAGGAAGACCATGGCGAAGGTGGTGTGATGATCTGACGAGGTTTGCAGGGCCAACATGGCGGTGCGGGATTGTCCGAAAGGGTTACCGCTACCCCGGAACATAAAGGGCTAAGAAAGGAACACGGATGGGTTATAGTCAGTAAGAGTCTGACACTCTCTTCCGCTCCACCCAGAGCGGGAGGGATCATTTGATGATTTCCTATCCATAAATAAAAAAAATAAAAAAAGGGCCAACATGGCCAGAGATCGTTCAAGACAAGGAGGTTTTGAAGAAAAAAAGGGGAGGCCCAGCAATGGGACACAATATAGGCAGAAGAAAAAAAAAACACGAAATAGTCACCTTCATTACAAGAGATTAAATACTTCCTTATTGCAAATACACATTGGCCCAGTGGTATCGGCTACGACTTACGAGTCGGTCGTGAGTTTCAACCTAGGCTAGGCAGGCACTATACTTTGTGTATTTAATGTAATTACCACTGCTTTCAAAACGGCGAAGGAAAAAATCGTGAGGAACCCGGTATGTCCTAGATCCAAACAATTCGAAGACATGTGACATCTACCAACCCGCACTGGGCCCGTGTGGTGGATTACGGTCCACTCCCTCTCACAGAGAGGAGACCTGTGTCCCAGCAGTGGGAACATTATAGGCTGATTATGTAAACTTTACAGACATATCCCGTGACAGATTGCCAAAGAAAATACTACACATAATGCATACCTACTCACCACGTTCCTATGTTAGTTTAGGGTATGTTTACACAGTGTACAGATCAGTAAATCACAAGATAAATGTAGATTTATGTGGTCAAATACCCTGACTTGTAACCCACAGGAGACCGCCTAGAGGTATGAGGAAGGTGTTCCATCATTCCGAAATGAGAGATAGATAGATAAAAACAAATGAATTCGCAGTTGATACGAGTATACTAAAAGAAAGCAAATTCTTTTAAACAAAAAAGTTTCTTATTCAAGTCGCAATCGCATCTCACTGACAATCAATGTCATAAACTTGTCAAAAATTTAGGGAAATTGGGCGTATTTTTGGCAGATTGAGACTGAAATTAGAATGTGGCCGTTTTTAAAATTACGGGAATTGTCCCCTGAGTTACAGACTCATAATTATCACCAAAGTTGCCACAATGTCAAAGGACTAGTATTTTAATGGCAGTCCGTACGTCCTTGTGAAGGCCGCAAGAATTCGTTGAATGCGAGGAGCACAGAATCGGACGAAGTGGAGGTACTTGTTGCAGTGGACGTCTTTCGACTGAAATGATGAGTCCGTACATAATGCGACTTACTAACGCCTTATTGACTAGTTCGTGATTGGTTGCGTTTGTGACATTCTGTCTACTTATTACAGCGTCGTGGAGGAGGGGCCTCTCACCTAGGTGTTCTTTTGTTTATTTGGAAATATGTGAAAAGTGGAGCTTTATTGAAATAGCATCAAGTCCCCATATAATTATGAGCCTTATAGACCTCCTTAGTCAGCAAATTCGTTTGTGTTGTGAGTAAACATGGGAGCAATAGTTTGCCAAAACAGTCGTATCAATTCCTTAATAAATAATTAGGTATTGAATGCATTCGAATGGGTTGTTACCTAGCTGCACCAAAATAGTCTTAAGATTCAGTGAGGATTTAATTTTAACTTCATCTGGGTTTGAATATAGAAATATGCAGTCTTAAAAATCGATTTGTCATCTCTGCTACCATCTCTTCTGATTGGTTAATAATTTACTTTGGTTTAAACTATATTGCTTTTGCTCTCGTCGACACGAAAAATTCTTATATTAAAAACCCCTAGCCACATCAGACGCTTGTCCTACAAAACATGGATCTCCACCATACATCTATAGCTACCCAAATATCGTTAGTCCATCCCTTTATGTTAATTTTAGGGCTCGATCCTCCTTCGTAGGTATAGCGACCTTTCAAAGTCAACGACAAAATTTGATGGCTTCTCCTTGCTGTATAAATAATAACAAATAAGTCAGGATTTGTCAACGTAAGAGTGAGCTCACACGGGCGTTGCCGATGCGTTGCGTCGTCGCAGTGCTATGATTTCAACGGACGAAGTGCCGTAGCACACGATGCGTTGCGGCGGCGGCGCGGCGCCGCCGGAGCGGTGTTGCTGCGTCGTCTTACATAGAAATATCTGTGGCATGTCACACGATGCGCTACGGCGCCGTGCTGCACCGGACTTGCAACCGCCGAGACGAGTCGGGGAGGGGTGAATGCGTTGCGACGTCGGAACGGCACCGCTCAGTTGTTTATGCGTCACAAGGAAGTGCACACCCTGTCCAATGTTACTGCGGCGCCGGCGGTGCCGCTGCGACATAAAAATGTTGTGACGCCGCACCGCTCGTGTGCCCGCCGACACGGAGAAATCTATGCGGTGCGGCGCCGCAACGCATCGTGTGCTCCGGCACTGAATGCCACCATGGGCAATGCAGTGCCGCAACGCAACGCCGCTTAATACGACGTCGCAGCTGCTCAGTGTTGGGTGTGCCAGTCTTTTATGTAAGACAAACAACACTGCGCTAGTGCGCTCCGCTGCGATGGATGGCGCTCCGATCCGATGCTCGGCGTCGCACCGCAACTTCCCTCCCCGCTCTGTCCCTCTAGTCTCCTTGGCCGTTGAGCATGCGTTGCGTCGCCGCACGTCGTCTACTACATGACCTAAAGCGCGGTCACTGTCGGACTGCATAGAAAAGAAAGAGAAGCGCGATGACACAAACCTGGTAATTTATTGCAAAATATGAAACAATAGGCTAGTTTCCTAAAAAATTCTAATTAGTCCGTCAGTTAGATTATCGAAAAATAGTGGACCCTTATTTTTTCTTTTGTCAATCAAACAAAAAATGACAAAGATAAAGCGCGTCAAAATTTGGGAGTGGGGGGTCGTGACGTCACGCCGTGCTAAAAAGTGTCGCACGGTACGGTGTCGGTCGGATTTTTCGATAATCTAACTGTGTGTGTGCTTTAAATCTACTTAGTTTAAGTAAATCGTGTTTCATACCCCAACGACTATGAATTTCATAGTGGGCACACCGTTCATTCAAGTAAAGTGTAGGTAGGTATACTGGGTTGGATTTCAATAGGTAAGTGTTGATTTGAGGGTAGTTATATCATTCGTAAGTGTTATTAATACTATAAAGGGTATTCACCCTTCAATTAGAAGTCCAAAGACTTATACAGATAAATTTATTTAATTGAGAACTGCCGTGATCTTAGAGTGCCGTCGGTGTCGCGCTGTCGAGTGTCGTCAGCTGCTGACATCGCGTGTCGGCGGTAGCCATCGACGCGTCGGCGACGGCGGCTGCCGTGTATTTGAGTACGACGACGAGACGGCTGCCGCCGACATGCGTTGACGGCAGCCGTCGACACTCGTCAACGGCTTCAGTTGCCTCTGCCGTCGATGCGTGTCGCTCGTGTCTATGAGCTCTTAGATTAATGTGATAGGTTGATTTGGAATATAGCTAGTCAAACATATTATATGAGATACGACATTTTAGTATAGCTCCTTAAGGGCCTAAAATTAAAGTTTTGATGACACGGCATGTCTAAGCACACGAAGCTTTGTTTTTGTACCTACGCGGCTACGATGATTATCATTGAAATTTCAATTTTATTGTCATAATACAAAGTTATAATTCTATTCGTCGCATAAAACCCCTTGGCGATCTGCCGCTAATGGCCGCAGGCTCTAAGAGCGAGGCCACATGATGCGTTAATGTTGCGGTGCGGCACCGCAGTAGAACGCTGTTTATCTTAGTGCGCGCCGCAGCGCATCACCCCTCCCCGCCTCGTCTCGCTCGGCGCGCGATGCCGCACGGCCACCCAACGCATCGTGTGACATAGCATAGTGATTTGTATGTAGGATGACGTTGCGGCACCGCACCTCACTCTTAGAAAACCGACGGTTCGTTTGACAGCTTTTTTTTAAGTTATCTACTTTCCTATGCAACATATTTTCCAAATATTAAGTCGGTTTTAAAAGCTTATGAAATACCTGCTGGATGCATGGAACGCCAGCTGTCTATGTTTAGAGACCTATACAGAGTGGCAGGGACTTAACGCAACCATGAATTCAGCGCATGATTCTAGAACCCATAGCGTAGAATTTTTTTGTCGGTTATGAAAAAAAAATCTACTGTTTCATAAAAAAAACTGCTATCGCAGACAAAATGTATGGAATAGACGCGTTCATTTATTAAGAAACTATAAGCGGCTCGCCCTAACTTCGCAAGGCTGCAATTTTTTTTTTTCGAACCTTGTTCTGGCAATACCGAACACAACAAAAAAAGAATTATCCAATTTGGTGCAGTCGCTCGGATATTACGCGCGGTACATACATTTCGGCGATTCATTTTTATTTATATAGATATAGGCAACTATTTACACTAGATACTAAATTAAATGACTAACTACCTTACTATACAAATAAATACAAAGACACAGGACACTTAGGCGTCAAAGTACTCGTCCGCTTCGCTGTCATCCGGAAACGTGCGCAGAAGAAATGGAATAGTATTTTTCTTTTTAATAACCGACCAAATATTTCAACGGGGTTCAGAATCCTTGGTAACATGGTTATACCTTGACGTCCCTGACACCCTGTATAGTGGTTTACATTAACTCAGTTAGTCAGTAACCAACGGGAAAACGAAATGGATAGTTGACAATTAATTTTGTTTAAAATGTCAACTAGTCCCTTTTTCATAATCATTTAAAAATTAGTTTCTGCCAACCTAGACAGCGGTTTCAACAACATTTTGAACTGATTGCGTCTCCATATATCACGGGGCCCGTATCGGGGCTCACACCTAAGCTAATTATGCGGCCCATGCGGCCTCTGGGGCCTAGGGTGACAGCGGTCTGACATGCGTTGGGTCCGCAAAATAAGTAAATTTAATTATACCTTAGTAATGATTTATATTTGAATTATCTGTTTATTTTTAGGACTGTTGTTTGGGGTAGGGTGTAGTAATTGAATTTATTGTTTTTAGGCAATCTGGACAGGATACAATAAACCATCTGGGTCTTGGGTGGTAGTGTCTAGAAAATATAGGCTGAAACGATTGTTCTGACTTTTTAATATTAATAATTGTGCAATCTGCTCTTTTCAAAGCTAATCTCAACGTAATTTCTTGACAGTCACCTCGGTTAATAAAGACAGCCCTTAGAATGGTCTACCCTTGACATCGTCTATGAGGATGTTTATAGTTCTCGGAGATCTTATAAGCACACTGTATATTCATATGAAATAGTAGATGCCTCTGAATGTTTTAAAATACCAATTTTTCGCTGTTTTTCATCTAAATGTCATATAGTAATACTACTGTAAGAAAATACTGCAAAGATATACAGGGTGAAATTGAAAACATGCGACAAATCGAAATGGGAGATTGTACTCATCATTATGAACAACTTTTACTATGGGACCAAACTTGAAATCGCGAAAAAAAATCAGCTGTTCCCTACATTTATGTTCGCATAACTCGTCAAAATGTAGAGAACAGCTGACTTTTTTTTTCGCGATTTCAGGCTTGGTCCCATACTAAAAGTTGTTCATACTGATGAGTACAATCTCCCATTTCGATTTGTCGCATGTTTTCAATTTCAACCTGTATAGTAGGTGCTTTGTGAACCACTATCTTTTATGGTGAATGTCACCAATGAAACAGAACGCGATCAGCACGTCTAAACCGTGTTAAAGAGCTGTCAGTGTCGTCATTGTTATGGAATATTGACACTGACATGACCACAGATATAGGTACTTATATTTATATCTGTGGTCATGACTGCTCTTGTAGGCGGTTTTATTAGACGTGGGAGGTTTCATTGGTGAAATTCACCCTTAGTATTTTTTAATCATGTTTCGTGTGTAATTTTTACATGTTTGCATATTAAAACTCATGAGGTCATGAGTCCCTTTAACACAAGGGACCAATTTCCTCACACGCGTCCATTTTTAACTTAATTACAATTTCACTATCCCCCCCACAGGGACTGCAGTCCTACAGTTAATCTGACACTACGACATGTATTAATAACTAGCATAACTAGTCAATTAAACAGGCTAGTTCCCTTGTCAATTGAACCTTTGAGCCTTAGTAATTAGTTGAGAGCGACTAATATATGTATGGGATGTTGCTGCGTGACTAGGGTGGACTCCAAATTGTAAGGATGATCTCATCCTGACAAATTACATGAGTTATTTACAGGTTTGATAAAGTACTCGTAGTTGCTTTAAAAATTTTTTCTTTATCTACAAAATATACATCATCAGCCTATAATGTTCCCACTACTGGGACACAGGCCTCTTTTTGTCGAGAGAATGGGCCGTTATTCACCACGCGGGCCTTCGTGGGTTGGTAGATGGCACAGCATGTCTTCGAATTTTCGGTTCTAGGATATGCCAGTTTCCTCACGATGTTATCCTCTACTATTTTGAGAGCAGTGGTGATGAAATAATTTACACAAAGTAAAACGCTTGTCTGTGTTCGAACCTACGACCTACGATTAGTAAGTCGCGGCCGTTACCACTGGGCCACCACTGCTAGCACTGCTCACATCTATAGTGGCTATATTAATATTATGTATTTGATTGATTTTTTGTTTGTGGACTGGGAACGTCATTAGTTAGGTACGAAGTTTAATATATTGTTATACTAGCTGTGCCCCGCGGCTTCACCCGCGATAAAAGTATTATAGTCCTTTTTTATTGATTCCCTTTACAAATCTCCACCCCCCTTTTTACATCCTTAAGGGATTATTTCGGCGATAAAAACTATTCTATATCCTTCCTCACAACTCATACTATCTCCATGCCAAATTTCATCTAAATCAGTGCAGCGGTTATTGATTCCCCATACAAACTTTCACTCCCCTTTTCGCCCCCTTAAAGGATGATTTCTGGGATAAAATCTATCCTATATCCTTCCCCGGGATGCAATCTATCTCTTTGCAAAATTTCATCTAAATCCGTTCAGTGGTTTAGGTGTGAAAAGGTAACATACAGACAGACAGACAGAGTTACTTTCGAATTTATAATATTAGTATGGATTCGTAAAATTTTGTCATATTCGAAAATTTTTCGTCAACTAAAACGATTACTATACTTACATATATAACAGATCTGCCTACACTCCTGCTAGAAAACGATTACCAACGGATCTGCCTACACTCCTACTAGAAAATGTAAGCATCTAATCCCTCATAAATATCTAAGTTCACCACAAGCACGTTGAAATGTGAATATAAGTCTAAGTTGAAACATGAACTTATCTCCGTTTTAAAATAGTGACAGGGCGCTAAGTTATGGACAACTTACAAGTTTCTCTACTAAGTTGAGATCTTACATAATATGTATATACCTACTGACGTAGTTTGTCGAGATATCTATAGAGTTTGATGCTTGGCAAAATCTTTTTGGTTTTTTTTACGCACTTTCTTACTTTTTCTGTATTTTGGACGTGTTTTTAGAGATTTATAGACTTTCCATACAGAGTTTTTGACGTCATTGGGTCGCAGATACCATCCGTCCTGATTTATCCGGGCATGTCCGGCTTTTTGGTCCCCATTCGGGCTTTTCGACATACGAGATTTTTTTTTTCATAAAATTAAATGTCTTTTTCTAGTCTTTTTAATTTTAGAAATGGTAACTCTAGTCGCAGATAAATTTTCGATCCAAATGGTCACCGTTGGTTGCAGACTTGCAATACCGGAGGCATCAAATCAAAAGTCGAAACAAAGGAACGTTCCCAGCCCAAAGACAAAGCTGAAATGTTTGGTGTGCCCTCACTGATACCCGTCAAACCGGATCACAGGAACGCTGCTTGGTGGCAGTATGTCCAAGGATGACCTGCTTCACAAAGAGCTTAGATACTAAACTATTATAGTCTGTTCCGAAATTATCTGATGTAGATGTAAACAAATTGCAATATTTTTTTTTACTTGTGTATGCTAATTTGTAGTACAGTCAACAGCAAAAGTAGATGATGAAAATCAGAAATTATGAGTTTGAATTTATATTGAATTTCTAATTTTCATCATTTACTTTTGCTGTTGACTGTACCACAAAAAATTAGTATTTTGATTTGATTAATTAATTGAAATTCTGATTTAACATCACTTTAAAGAGGTTTTTCATTTGACAATTGAGTTTAATTTTATAACCTCAATTTTTATCGATGATTTTTCTTTGAAAATTTAAGTAATTCATAATTCCAACAATCATTTTAGGAGAAATTGGTGAGACATAAAGTTGAAACGTCACTAATGTCACTAATATCTTTATTATAAGGGGGCCTAAAAAGGCCACTTTGGCAGAATTATAAAAGGATAACATTATGAATCATAATAAAAGTCTGAAAATGGTCACAAACTGACAATTCATAATATTATTTGCGTACAATTTCATATCACGCAATTCATTTGTTTGACAGTTTTTTATGGAGATTCGTAAAATGTTTTACAAAATATGAATTGCTTTAATGTCAAATAATATTATGAATTGTCAGTTTGTGACCATTTTACGACTTTTACTATGATTCATAATGTTATAGAAAAGAATACTCTTTATTATGTACACCATATAAATTACAGACATAAACCTATATCCTTTTATTATTCTGCCAAAGTGGCCTTTTTGGGCCCCAAGTACTAGCGTCTGCCCTCGACTTCTTCCGCGTGAAATTTCTTGAAGCCCGACCCACCCCCGCGCATGGCATCGCGTGCCCGCGCTGTTAATCTGTTTTCGTTAGCGTTCTTTTTTTGTTTTTGCTTGGCCTCTAAGAGTCCTAGTGATTATATTTAGCCTTCCTCAAGAAACGGGCTATCAAATGCGAAAATAGATTTTCAAATCGGACTGGTAGTTTCAGAGATTAGTGCGTTCAAACAAACAAACTTTTCACTCTTCTTCTACTAATAAACGGTGTGTAGCGTCTGTATAGTTACACAACGCTTTGTCTTTTTCTTTCGAAAGTCAAGTTACTGACGACTAAAAGAGAAAATTCGGTGTGTAACTATTCATCTGATATAATACGTTTATTAGTCCGGGTTATATCACACTTCACACTATAATATTATAAAGGCGAAAGTTAGTGAGTGTGTGTGTGTTTATAATGTTTGTTACTTCTTCACGCTTAAACGGCTGGACCAATTTTAATAAAATTTTATATGGAGGTATCTGACACCCTGGATTAACATATAGGCTACTTTTTACCGACTTCACAAAAAGGAGGAGGTACTATGTTCGGATGTTTGTATGTTTTTATTCCGATATTCCCACGGGATCGACACTGATGCGGGTGAAACCGCGGAGCGCAGCTAGTTTTAAGAATAAAATCATGTTAGTTAATATTCTGCGTTAACTTACCACTATATGTATAAACCGAGCCACGATCCATTAGTGCCCCATAACATGACACTGTAATATTTGACACCCGTGATCCCATGGGTAACTGATAGTTGATACAGTGAATTTAAAGTGTGCATAATAATATGTTCGGGAGGGGTGAGGAGCTATAAATAATGTAAGATGACACGGAAACGAGATCCCGAGGGGGGGTTGTGCAACTATAAGTTGTTTGTATATGTGTGTCGTGTTTTGACGCACTTATAAGTGGTGGTTGGAAGTGGTCTTTACTCTGTTGTTAATGTAACATCACGCCTGTAATCCACGAAGGGTTTATCAGAGATATATCTACCAATGATAAACATATTACGCTACTTATGTTTAAGCCCCATGTAATAGCAACTTCATATCAGTAGTCGTGCCACAAGCGCCCGAAAAAAAAAACCGAGTTTGCTTATGACCACACGACTGAAGTGAAACTTCAAACGTATTTGGCTATGAGAGGAAGAGAGAAAGAAAATGTGCGCGCACTGCTGTCTCTTGCTTATATCCCCCACTCAACTCGCGTTCTCCTCGCCCGATCACACTTTTCGTATCGCTTACGTCACGCGTTCGCCAGCTTACTCCCCAAGTCAAGCGTGCGTAAAGAAGTTTCACTTCAAAAAACAAAAATAAATACCTGGTAGAATACAGCGTAATTAAATAAAAAAGCAGATTAAACGAGCTGTGGTATTTGGTCGTAAATATACGACCCTGGCGAAATGGACACGACAATATTTGTCGGATTAATTCGGCGTTAGCGGTTAAAAGGGTAATGGGGCACAAATCGAGACTCCGGGCTGCTACTGAGATATTCCTGATGAAACACACCTTGACACATAATATTGCCCGACCTGGGAATCAAACCAAGGACATGACAAGGTAAAACACTTCTTGGGAATTCATTACCAACGGTGGGAGAGTGTCCAGTCTGGAGACGAGCTCTACATAGTCGTACGGGGTGGGGTGCGGCTCTTCCCCCTACGGGGGGATACAGACCTAAACACTAATATTTAACATAATTAGGAAAAGCAAAAATTTTATCAGCCTAGGGTAAAGGAACAGTCACATGGCTGTACGCTTGCGAGCTCTAAAACAAAGAAGCATTGTTGTGTGTTAATGAAATTAAGCCTAAGTTTAACAGATGCAAACGGTCATCGCTTCTTTTTCCTCTATGTTGAATTTAAAATATATCAATTATTTACCTATATTAGGCTGTCCGCATACGTACGGTTTCCTGGTCAGGAATTCAGATTTAGAGACCCTGAATGCACGCTTTTCATACAAAATCGTCTCTAAGCGTATGCGTATGCGCTTAGAGCCGATTTTGTGTGCATTCAAGGTCTCCGAATCTGAATTCCTAATCAGGAAACCGTACGTATGCGGACAGCCTTATTTATCGGCGATATAGGTATAAGGAATATAAGGAGTATTGTTTCAATAATACAAAGTAAAGCTTAACATTTAAAAGCTTCACGTCTTGTTTAGAAGTGTTTAAATTTTTTTAAGACCTTGTTGTTCTTTATATACAGTGAATGTTTTTCTGTAAAGAAAATGTTGAAGTTCTTTTATGGCGGCAGTTTTTGAACAAAACAAGTATTTTTACGATAAAAAATAAACAAGCAGGAACTTGGCTCCGTAGTACGGTACTTACTTAAGTGTTTTGGGGATTTCTTCTCACGGATCAGTCAGCTACGGTCTGTCTTACTAGTCTCATTGACCCAGCCCCATGATGGGACAAGTGTCCAATGTCAGATATGTGTAAAAGAGTCTTAAAAGATCCACTTACACTTTTTCGAGATATAGCCAAGCGGTTGGTCGACTCTTCACGTGACCAGAGGGCTGGCCTATTTCTTGGCCAAAGAATTAGCATTGCCATACAACGTGGCCATGCTGCCAGCCTTTTGGGCACTGTTCCTGTTGACAGCGATGCGGACGAATTCTTTGATGCCCTATGATTATTTTGTGAATTTTTTCATATAATTGTTCATATTTTTATGATTAAAATTGCGCAATTTTAAAATTGCGATTGCGACCGACAATATTAAAATATACTTTTTTGTTGAACTTACAGAAATTATAAACATTATTTCATCATAATCTTAGGTAAACGATTTACGAGACATTGCTTTAATCTGTCAAGCTCCGCTAATGAGACACAATTGATTTTCTATTGTTTCGTCACCGATCGGCGAACCGCGCCGCTTGACCGGTTAATCTATATCTACACCAATAATAAAGCTGAAGAGTTTGTTTGAACGCGTTTGTCTCTGGAACTTCCAGTCGGATTTGAAAAAATCTTTTTGCATTTGATAGCCCTATTCTTGAGAAAGGCTATAGGCTATTTAGCATTACGCTAGGACCCTTAGGAACCGAGCAAAAAAAAAGTCATAAAGAACGCTAAGCGAAAACGCAAATAAAAGCGCGGACAGGCGATGCGATGCGACGGGATAGGTCGGGGGAGCAAGAAATTTTACGCGGACGAAGTCGCGGACACAAGCTAGTAGATATAGATAACTGTTTAACACCAGGTGGTATACACCGTGTTCTTCACGATATCCATAAACTTTGTCAAACGCTTCTATAGCTTTTACAAATTAAATCTAACAAAGGAAGTAGTACTTAAAAAGACTTCGTTACAAAGATATTTGTAATTTCATTTAGTGAAATTTAATTGAGCTTTGCAGTAAGAGAGGAACTTAACTCAGTTTTGACAAGTCCGCCAAATCTTATGAATGAAAATAATTATGTCATCGTTGCCAATTCGGATAAAGAGGCATGCATATCAGGCGATTTACGTCAAGGTATTTAGTTTAAGTATATGAAAATTAATAAAAAATAAGAATTCATTAATTTGTCCATAACGAAAAATGCTTATTTCCATGGTCTGAACATCTGGTCGAAGTTTATGTATATCGTCCGGAACACGGTGTATAATGCCAAATACATCCAAAAGAAAAAACAGAATTTTCAAGACTAACAAGCTGTCAAGCAAGCACTCCTCACGATTGGCAAGTATATGGCATAGTGACTCCAAACACAACATAACGGGCACAGAACTACTGTGCCTTGTTTACACAGGGACACGCTCCTAGAAAACTTGTGTCAACACACACTCGCGTTGTCGCCTTAATATTAGATGCTCGGAAAATAAAATCGAAGACGTTGATTTGTTGGTTTAAGCAAATTGGAACGTTGGTCAGTTTCGAGGCTCGTTTGCTTAGGAAAGTACAGACGCCAGCACATCAAGCTACTACAATATGTCAAATTTCTTTAATAGATTTTCAACTTTATCTTTAAAGCATTAGGTTCAAAGTTGATTGGGACAATATGACAGTTTCGGGTAGCTTGATGTGCTGGCGTCTGTATATGTGTCTATTAAGCTTTGACAGGCTTCTCATCATCATCTGCTCGGCCTTTTTTCCAAGTAGGAAACTTGTTGGGGTCAGCTTCCAGTGTAACCTAATCTAGCTGAATAAGTACCTGTATTTTGTATGGAGTGTAGGCTTATCTGTCCTCCACAATCCAGTTACACGACAACACGATACCTCTTGGCAAGACTGGTTGTCAGGCTTTTGGGCTTACTTAGGTTCTTCTCGTAACTTCTGCCAAAGATCTACGAAATAGCTTAACGTGCTTTTCGAGGCATGGAGGAGTTTCTGTATGTAATGGATGGACCCATTAACGGACTGACTTCAGCAAGCTGAAGGCTATTTTTGTTTTAAAACCGGCGAAAAATTATACTATAATGTTCCCACTGCTGGCACACAGGCCTCCTCTCAGTGAGAGGGAGTGGACCATAATCCACCACGCGGGCCTAGAGCGGCTTGGTAGATGTCACATTTCTTCGAATTTTTAGGTCTGGGACGATGTTTTCCTTCATCGTTTTGAGAGCAATGGCAAAGAAATAATTTACACAAAGTAAAGTGCCTGTTTTTTTGCATCCTTAATAGGTTTTCCCGAATAATGAATCGTGTTTGTTTGGGTTCGCTTCCGTATCGCTTACAGGTTTAAGCACTTGTGAATGCATCGTCTACTACCCCACCTATAGCATTATGTGCTTAAACGGTAGCAGCCTGGTTAGATCGACAGTTTTCTTGTAAATGAAATCAAATCAGTCAAAATCTGTCAATTTAACTTTTTTAGATAGCCCTGATAGTTTTTTTTTGTGATTTTTTTCCTCTGAGCACTATGCGAAGTGATTGAAAAAGATCAAAAATCGGTCATGACTTTTGAACCGTAAAAAAATTCACCGACATTCTCAGGGTTAAAAGTTTGGAAATGTCCTTGCCCACGCCCCTATTCGATTTGATCCATACTTCCAGGCGTTTATTACCGTTGGATCCCGTTTTTTGATCCCGTTTTTTAGGTATTACCGATGGATCCCGTTTGCTATTTCCGTTGAATCCCATATTATAACAACATGTGTACATTTCAGAAGAAAAGTGATTTACCTTTATCAAACATTAAAAAGAGATTATTTTTAGTGGGTTACCCGGAATCGAACTAGTTAGATTAGGTTAATTATTAAAAAAAAAAAACAATGTTAGATTAGGTTAGGCTAAAACTGTGAGCCCTACGCACGAGCCGAGCGAGCGAAGCGAGCGGTGCCGCGGCAGCGGCCGGCGAGTGCCAGAAACGACTAGATTATATAGAAAATGAGTTGTTTGTGAAATAAATAGTATACGAAACGTTGGTTGTAAACTAAAAATTTGTCAATGGAGTTTTGGTGAAACATTAGTGAACCCCTCATTTTATTATAAACAATTTTGTTGTTGAAAGTACCCGCATTCATATTTTTTTAAGCAATCGGGATCCAACGGAAATACTTTTCGGGATTCAACGACAATAAAACGTAATTATCTTGCATTTTTTAAATTCGAGATCCAACGGAAATACATAATAATGTTTTGCGGGATCCAACGCCAAAAATATTAAAATGGGATTCAAAAACGGGATCCAACGGTAATAAATCCTTCCAGGGATAGCCTGTATACATAGTATAGAAGAATAGATATAGATTATAAGTATACTGACTTTCGAACTGGACTGTCCACCAGTATTAACGCACCCTTACATAAAAGGTATTGACATCTGTAGTAAGTAATAGGTAGGTATGTTTGTTTATCCTTCTGACACGTGTACAAACGACCCTTCGCGCCAGAGGGATAGTAGCCCTAGTATTTACTCAACGTATTTATTATTCATGGTTACTAAATACGATTATAACTACGACCTAGTGAATTATTGTAATGGAATACTTAAAAGCGTGTGTACAGAACTATGTCTCACACTAACCCTGAATTCTGTTATAAATCAACAACTACCCTTCAACTCGGCTGTTCAGTTTCAAAACATAGCAACTGACAAAAAAAAAAATCGCAGCTTTTTCATATTTGACTTGCTAATACAGTGAGCATCAAAAGTCGATTAACACTATCATTTTTACATGTTATTAAATTGACAACAACTTTTATCAATAAACTGATTTTTAGCTTTTCACATAATAGACAAGAGTATTTATATTCTAAAAAAATTTCTTCTGCTGCAATTTTGAACAAATATTTTGCTCAATAACTAAGATTACAAAAACTGAAGTGTTAATCAACTTTTGATGCTGACCGTACCTATGCAAAAACAGCGGTTTTTTTTGTCAGTTGCTAGGTTTTGAAATTGCACAGCCGAACTGTTGTTGTGTATTTACTCACACCAAAATACAGGGTTGCAGGCATTGACACGCAAACCGTAACAACGAATTCAGCACATGAATCTAGACCTCCCAGCGTAGAAAGTTTTCGTTATATAAAAAACTTTTTTACAAAAAAAACAACCGACTTCAAAAAAAAAACACTACAAAGTGAAAAATAACTTCAATTTCGGAAGTCGGTGTCTTTGGTTCCGCATTTTCGTTTTTTGACACCGACTTCCGAAATTGAAGTTATTTTTCACTTTGTAGTGTTTTTTTTTTGAAGTCGGTTATTTTTTTTGTAAAAAAGTTTTTCACTTTTTAGTTGTACCTACCCCACATAAATTCAATTAACACTAGTGCATTGAAGAATTGAAGACACAACTCGAAGAATCATTAAAATTCGCATAGAAATGCCGGAGATGCAGTACATTTATGCATATAACTTCGTAGATAAGAATAATTACCTAATATATTATATACTAAAACCTTCCTGAAAGTATGTAGATCACACTAATGAAAGAATTATCAAAATCGGTTCAGTAGTTTTTGAGATAATCGCGGACATACAAACATACATACATACATACATACATACATACGGGTCGAATACAGAACCTCCTTTTTTAAAGTCGGTTAAAAATAAAAAAAATCTGCTGTTTCATAGAAAAATCTACGCAGTCAAAATGTATGGAACAGCAATTTTTTTTGTTACCCCCGACAAAAACAGAGGGATGTTATAAATTGGACGTGTGTATCTGTGTATATGTGTCTGTCTGCGCCATCGAAGCTCCCAAACGGCTGAACCGATTTTGATTATTAATTAGCTGCGCCTCGCGGTTTCACCCGCAGAAGTGTCGATCCCGTGGGAATATCGGGATAAAAACTATCCTATGTCCTTTCCCGGGATGCAAACTATCTCTTTGCCAAATTTTATCGAAATCCGTTCAGTGGTTTAGGCGTGAAAAGGTAACATACAAACAGACAGACAGACTGACAGACAGACAGTTACTTTCAAATTTATAATATTAGAATGGATAATCGACGAAAAGTTTCAAGGCAGGGCGGTTCAGAACTATGTACTAAATCCATGGTTACAGGTTGCACATCGATCTCCCCGCCACCCAGTATAAGAGTCGGAATAAGAACTGTTGTTGCTGTCTGTACTAAAATGGCGCCTAAAACACGTGGAGTTCATTTGTCAGCTAGTTTGACAGCTGTCATCGCCATCGATTTTCTCATTTGCCTGTACATATATGTATGTAAAAGTTATCAAAACACTTATTTTAATTAAGTTTTAAAACAACTGTAGAACCTCAAAAGCAACAATAAGAATGAGGAATAAAATCATTTCGATACTTAGGTACATCTGTTCAGAAACAACTTTGCCAAAGCCTTCGATTCGATTCGAGCTGAAATATTCTATTGTACTCGAAGTTCTTACAACTGGAACACTTGTATAGTTATTGAAAGTTTAAACTGCAACAGTTCGCGAAACAAAAGAAACGCTTTTCTCAATATTTAAAGGAGAATACACAATCATTATTGCAACGAGCGAGTGGCGTTCGAGAAAGAAAGACGAAATAAAAAGTTTTATTAAGTCATCATCTGCCTAGCCTTTTCCCAACTATGTTGGGGTCGGCTTCTAGTCTAACCGGATGCAGCTGAATACCAGTATTTTACATGGAGCGACTGCCTATCTGACCTCCACAACCCAGTTACTGGGTAATACGATACCCCTTGGTACGACTGGTTGTCAGACTTTCGGGCTTCTGACTACCCGTAACGACTGTCAAAGATTCACCAATGACAGCCGGAACTAACGGCTTAACGTGCTTTCCGAGGCATGGAGGGGTCTCGATATGTAAAGATGGTCACCCATCCACAGACCAACCGCGGCAAGAAAAAAAGTTGTATTAATTATCAAAAAAAAAAAAAAATATATCGACCTATGTTGATGAATTGTTTTTGAAAAAAAAAAATGAAACTGATTGGAAAGTGTTAGGCGTGGTTCACATGGCCCTTTTTTCCATTTTTTTTTCGTGAATATTCTAACCTAAAAACTTAAGCGTTCTCATACTAGAAATTAGTATTAGTTTGCGGCAAAAAAAAAAAACACAGACGGCGTTAACATTCATTTAGATTTACGAGTAGTTCAAAATAACCTGCAATATTTCAAAGCTGCACTTCCTCGGGCTCTATCAGAATACTAGCTAGGTGATTTTTTTTTTTTTTTGTAACTAGGTGATTGCATAACATACTATCAGTAGGGATGGCTTTCATTTTGACAGTTCAAAAACATTCATTGCGTTATTTACGTTGTTTAGCAGACACATTTTTCGAACTTACAAATCAATGGATTAGCAATATCCGTCAAAATGGTTCAGATTGAGATTAATAGTGTGTTACGCAATTAGGGTACAGCACTGCGGTATTTATTTTTTAAATATCGCAGCATTATGCTGAGATAGGAGCCTTTTTGGCCTAACACAGGTTTTTTTTTTTTAATGTAACGTTCTTAGTTTTAAATGTTCCTGTTTTACTGTTTATATTTTAAGCCGGCTTTTGACTATGGGATGTAATATATATTATATCTTGAGCTATATATTACATCCCGCGATTGCTGTTCACACTGTAAGCTATATATTTTGGAACAGTTCAGGTTCGGTCATCACTGCGTCATCACGTTCTTTATTTAATTAATTTAATGCGTAGGTAAGGATTGCGTACTTCAAATAACTATACTTAACATCTAGGAAAATTCAAAACACGTGATCAGTTGACACGTCTGCACACAAACGTTAACATTCAAAATTTAAACTGATGGCGAGACAGGAGGAGGCGCGGTGTCCGGGGACGTGAGGTAAAATATACATCTTCAAATGACCTCTAAATATCGCTCGAAAAAATATTTATAGTTTGGGATGTAACATATATTATAGCACAGTGTGAACGGTCTCGTACAAAATGTATGACGAGCGATAAAATATTATATCTCAAGATGTAATATATATTATATTATATCCCATAGTCAAAAGCCGGCTTTACTATTTAATTTTGTGTTTTCTGTGTGTCCAAATACAATATTTTTCTATACTTATTTCATTCATTCTTTCTCTGTAACGTAGATTTTATTGAAAATAACACAATCCCAATCCAACCCAAAAGAAAAAAATCAAAAACAATATTCTCGAATTAGGCAACACATCTTAGTAAATGGTTACTCTAATCTCGTCCAGTGGCGTCATTACGGTGAGATCACGATACCACAGGAATTTGCGGTGCAATAGCTGAGCAGTAGATTCGCTACAACACAATACTAAATAGGTATATTGCATGTGTCCAATGTACAGACGCCAGCACATCAACCTACTACAATCTGTCAAATTTCTTGAATAGATTTTCAACTTTATCACTAAACCATAAGGTTCAAAGTTGATTAGGGAAATGTGACAGTTTCGGGTAGGTTGATGTGCTGGCGTCTGTACCATCGCGGGCACTGATGTTGGACCATTTTTCAACCTTATTACCAAGAGCACATCGGTGAAAAGTGGTCGACCGCCATTGTCCGCGGCTGTACCTGTAAGTCGAGATAAGTAGCCCGCGAAATTCAAAGTTTTTTGCAATTTGCAGGTCAGTGTCAAGTCCTATGTTGAACAAAATATGATTCGCGAGAGGAACAAGTATGTATTTACATAATAATAGTAATTAAACTCATCATACAGTGGTGATAGATCGATTAGCGCGCCGCACAATGATTGTCGATGTTACCATTCCACATGACGGGAACCTTGTGAAAGCTGAGAAAGAGAAACAAATTAAATATCTTGACTTAGCACACGAGGTTGTTGACATGTGGAATGTGAGCTCGTCTATTTGTGCCGATTGTCGTGTCGGCCAACGGCCTTATGGCTGAAAGCCTCGATCAACATCTGTCGAGGCTCTCGTTAGGCGGTTGGATCAAGGGCCTGATTCAGAAGGCAGTACTCCTCGATACGGCTCGGATTGTGAGGAGGTTCCTGTCTCTGGAGCCCTAACCACCGGTAGCTTTGACTCTGCTCCCGACACCGGCGGACTACAAATTTTTTTATATTTTTTTAAGGTTTTTTTATATCCTAATATTTACAAATATAATTTATATGTAAATAATGAAATAATTAAAATCATCAATAAAACCTCCTATGTTCATAATCCTATTGAATGACTTCATGAAATATCAATTAATAGGATTATATGAACTTAGTACGCTCGCGAATCATCCATACTATAAATAAATAAAAAATTAATAAAAATTATAAATTCGAAAGTTACTCTGTCTATATGTTACCTTTTCACGTCTAAACCGCTGAACCGATTTAGATAAAATTTGGTATAGAGATAGTTTGAGTCCCGGGAAAGGAAATAGGATACTTTTTATCCCGGTATTCCCACGGGATTGAGACTTATGCGGGTGAAACCGCGGGGCGCAGCTATTATTTTATATTCTACACAACATTGCAATCAATCTCAGTACATTTTCCAACTCCGTCGAATGCCACATCCATACCGCGAAGTCCCAGCAAGCCCCCTTTCGGTAACAGGAAGATTTTATTTGGCATCTTGCCCAGCCGCTAGTATTAAAAATACTTATACCGTTATTCATATACAGGGTGTTACGGAAAGGTTATATCAATACAAACGGGTTGAAGAGTGTATCTGGTCTAGAATCTCTGTACAAACTTTCAGCTCAAAAGCATTAACTTTGAAAATGCTTAATATTTTTTTATTTTGACATCACGGCGGCGCTGCACTGGCGAGCGGCCGTTATGTGCGTGTACTAGGCGCACAGACACACTACAGATAATGGATAATGACCCTCGTAGTGCGGTGACACGTTTGTTCTGATTTCAATTTAATAAACTATCGAAATAAAAAAATATTAAGCATTTTCAAAGTTACTGCTTTTGAGCTGAAATTTTGTACAGAGATTCTAGACCAGATACACTCTTCAACCCGTTTGTATTGATATACCCTTTCCGTGACACCCTGTATTGGACGACACTTAGTTTTTATTGGCTTTTAAGAAAAACGTGTGTGTACAAAGGGTTACATTTTTTCACACTAGTCGAATGATAGTTGGACCGTAAAAAGTGTAACATTTAGAATGTCATGATGTTACATTGAAAATGTTACATTTTTTTGCCAAATGTGCAGGCAGAGTATAACGTGCGATAACAAACTTTGTTCCAAAAATATGTTTAGACCAAAAGTCTGGTCAAACTTATGTTTCAAATTAATATTATTTCAAGTTAAACAAATATCAACTTTATTTCAATGGGTAATTAAGTTGATTTCAGAGTGACTAGCACTAATGAAAAAGTTATAAAAATACGTGAAGTTGTAGCGTAAACTGAACTTTATTGTGTTTTTTCATAAACTAATATTTGTTTACATTTTTGGCAAATAAATCGCGAATGCAGATTTTATCTTCACAAGACGACGTCACACTCCGAAAGAACCCGAACATTCCCGAGTATGCGCGAACTAATAGCAACTCATAAACAAGATTAAGTTAGCTACTTAGCTAAAAGCATGAATTATGACGGTATAACATAATCATGCTGCTAATGCTATTCCTTTGTTTACAATTATTATTACCGTGAAACAAAGCGTCGGATGAAATTAGAGAATTTAGCAAATCACTGACTTGCTGCGGCAGTGGGGATTCGCACTGGGTGAATTTTTGGGAGCGGTGAAACAAAGATGGTTAATAGTCAAAAATGTTTAATGCAATAGTTGATAATAGAGAGCGTGTGCATAATGTGTGTAAAAAAAGACAAACCATACTTATTTTACTTTTTTAAACATAATAAATTACATACTTTTTTGAAGTCATGTATTATCGCTTACAGGCGTAGGCATTCCACTTTGCCCCACCAGTGGGGCGGCTGGTGGGGCAAAGTGGAATAATCCGTTTCTTCGACGCCCGGGTAGCGGGCTGTTGAGTACTATTTTAAGTATTCTGTGCTTGAAGCGTGGTCGGCGTGACCTGTGACGCTCGCGGGCAGTGCGTCTCCCGCGAGCTGTCCACTATTTTGTATTATCATCGTGAAATTTACTTTAATGCTGTTGATTTAAAATCCTAACTTGAATGGCAAGTTATTTGCTGCGTCGGAGCGGTGCTGTTATCTATATAATATAAAATTCAAAGTCCTGACTGACTGACTGATATATCAACGGACAGCCTAAACCGCTGGTCCTAGAGACATGAAATTTGGAAGGTGTGGTCTATGTGAAACTAAGAAAGGGTTTTTCGAAATTCCACCCCTAAGAGGGTGAATGGGGGTGGGTGAAATTTCACGCGAACGAAGTCGCGGGCAGAAGCTAGTAATGAGATAAGACCATAAACCGTTTCTTCATAGTATTCATTATAGCGATGTTCCTGAAACACACTTGTTGTAGCAACTTATTGACAGGCCTAACCTCAAAAGTTAATGTTTCAAAGTTACTGCGAATACTGCGAATAAACGCTGCGTTCAAAACAGCCAGTGCGTCACCTCAACCGCTATGCCGTTTTCATAATTAATAACCAGTTACCTACATTACCTGATTACTTTCTAAACTGAAAACAGACACTATGATCACTATTATATGGGAAATGGTTTCGCTTTGAGCTTCACACAGAATTACACCTGGGATTGAAAACGGAATGAGCTGAATTACAACGTAAACTCACATTATGAAAATTACCATCGTGAAATAATTATGGTAGGTCGTGGGTTCGAACCCAGGCAGGCGCTTTTCTTTGTGTAAATAACTTCATCAGCACTGCTCTCAAAACGGTAATGGAAAACATCGTGAGGAAACCCGCAAGTCCTAGAACAAAAAGTTCGAAGACATGTGACTTCCGCCAACCCGCACTGGGCCCGCGTGGTGGATTACCACCCACCCCTTGTCACAGAAAGGAGAGTGGCGTGCATTGCATATCGGCATATAAGCAGCGCCTACCTCGATATATCAACATAAGCCTGTCAATTACATTTTAGTGTGTGTGCCCCACAATTACGAAACTCACTAAATTATCAAACTAACAAAAAACGAAATCTTCATACAAACACGCGCGGCAGTAGGCAGCCGCCGGACGGCTTCCTCGGCTCCCGTACCTACTATTCGCACATTGTCATTGGTCTTTACTCGTTCAAGTTAATACGAGTCTCATCGAGTCGTGAGTTCGATCCCTGCGAAGCTCCGTATTAAATAATATTTAAAAATAGTTATATTACTGTTTTTGACATATTTTAAGTACTAAAGTGTAAAGATAACTGACAAACTATAAGTGACCATATTACCAAGACAAAAAAGTGCATACATATAACTTTATAAACAGTGACCACAAAACAAAAATAATCAAATATAACAAAAGTGAATACAGCTAATATGTACAATATAAACATTACAAACAATAAATAATAACTTTAAACAACATTAAAAAGTGAAAGAACTAAAATAAAGTGTTATTTTTACAAAGTGAAGTCAAACAAAGAAACAGTGCAAATATTTCCATTGCATGACTCATATATTAACGGCCACTCGGTAGTTCAAATCGTGTATCTACATTGAGGAACAGTATTTCGTCACCAAACTTAACTGTACAAATAGCTTCGCCAGTAAAGTAGCGATACCTGTGTGAACGGTGTGGCTCGAGTTCGATCCCCAACATATGAGATTCTTTTTGTAACATCAAAAATGAATTTCTTAGAAAACATTACCTTTCGCCGTACTAGAACAAAATCGGACACGATCCTAAACAATAGTGACATTGATCCGACACATAACTTGAATAGCACAGTCACTAGTGTACCTGAGATGTCCGACGACGAGGATGATGAACTAAAAAAGCTACGTGAACAAGTTATGAATCTTACGCTACAGCTTCAAAGTGCACATTCAGAAATAGAAACACTGTCATTAGAAAACAATGAACTCAAACAATTAAATAATACTTTGAGTAAAAAAAATGATTTATTTAAAAAAGTAACAAATACTCCTGTTAAACTAAAGCCGTCTAGCGCCAAAAAACAGAACAATAAACGAAATACAAGCAATAAGCAAGTCCAAACTGAAACACCCAATAAACAAATTCTAAACGGCACACCTAATAAACCTATTAAACAAATCCAAACCAAAACCTTTGACAAAGAAATAAATCATGAGACAACAGAAATAAAGAAAACGTATTCTAATAACAACTCTAAGGAAAGATGCAAAATATGTATTTTGAGTACAGATAACAGTAACAAAATCCTGAACATTGCAGAAAACTCTTTCTCTCGTTCTGAAATATGCCACTACATAACACCCCATGGAAATGCAACCTTACTGCTAAAAAGACTGAAGGACAAAGTATCTAACTTTACACTAGAGGACTATTGCATTATCATGTTAGGGGAAGAAGACTTCAGAACAACAAGTAGTTATTTTGACATTATCCTATATATCAGACAAGTTCTACAGGACATCAAACATACCAATTTTATTTTATGCGCCCCAACATATAAATGCGACAATTATACTAATTTATATAATTCAAGAGTGGAGACATTCAATAACCTACTTTTTCTGGACATATTGACACACGAATACGCATATCTAATTGATAGCAACAAAAATCTCACATATGACTACATAGAGTACAACAGACGGACTTGCGCAATAAATAATACTGGACTACAAATAATTTTTAAGGACATAATAAATTTGATTGATGACATAAAATATAATAACCAAATGATATCGACTAACTTGAACTATAATAAAGATAATTTATTACACGGTGAACTTTTTCGTGACTAAACATCTTAATATAATGCACCAGAACATAGCAGGCTTGTTGAACAAGTCAGATGCGCTCACAGTCTGTTTAAATGAACTTAAAGAGAAAAACAAACAAGTGGATGTAATATGCGTTACTGAACATTTTATGATGGAAGGCTACGAAAACCAGCTGAGCATTCCAAACTATTGCTTAGCTGCTCACTACAGTAGAAAGGAAGTTAAGAGAGGCGGATCATGTATCCTAATTAGAAATGGGCATGAGTGGAAGGAGCTATTAAAAATATCAAAAATGTCAATAACAGGAACTTTTGAATGCTGTGCCATTGAGCTTACTAAGTATAACACTGCCTTTGTATGTGTGTACCGAATTCCAAATATGAACAATCTCAATGATTTTTTTAATCAGTTTGAAACAGTTTTACTAGAATTATCTAAGAATTCATATAAAAATATTGTCATAGCTGGCGATTTCAATATAGACATGTTGAAAAGGAATTACCAGTCGGTGGAGTTTGAATGCCTTCTACTTAGCTTCAACCTAAAACTAGCAATAAATCAACCTACTCGAATGGAAAGTCGGACATGTATCGATAATTTTGCGCATAATTATAATAAAAAATGTGAATCTGAAGTCTTAGAGTTTGCCCTTTCGGACCACACTGCCCAGCTTTTAAAATGTCCCGTGAATAAAATATGTACTATCGACAAATACTGTACTATTAGACGCGACTACAATAAAGAAAATATAACTAAATTTAAAGATTGTATGAGCAAAATTAATTATTCTGAAATATATGAAACAGACGACCCGAACATTGCCTACTACAACTTTCACGAAGTATTTTCGCTTTTCTACAACCTCTGTTTTCCTAAAAAAATGATTAAAATAAATGTAATAAAAAAGCAAAGGTGGTTATCTAAGGGAATTAAATCATGTAGTAAAAAAAAACGGCAACTTCTGTGGACCTACAGATTAAATCCAAGTAAACTAAATAGAACTCGGTATAAAAATTATTCTAAGTTATTTAGAAAAATCATCACTCTGACACAGCGTTCACAAAACAACTACAGAATTAAAATATCAGACAATAAATGTAAAACTGCCTGGCAAATAATAAATCGAGGAAAATTTAATGTACCTAAAAATTATATTTCAAAAATTAAAATCAATAACGACAAGATAACGGACGCGAAACAAATTGCAAATGAGTTTAATAACTATTTTATCAATAAAATACAACCAATACAGACTAGTAATAAAACTAAAACACTCATCGTTAATAGCAAAAACTCAATGTTTATGGCACCCTGTACACCACAACAGGCACATAAAATCATTATGGGGTTGAAAAACACTAATAGCGTGGGTTACGATGGTATTTCAACTAAAATAATAAAATCAGTAGCATCTGAAATAAGCCACCATTTGTCTCACATCATTAATCTCAGTATTATGGCTGGCAAGTTTCCTGACGCACTAAAGATGGCTATCGTTAAACCATTATTTAAGAAAGAAGACAGAGAGCTGATGGAATACTACAGGCCTATTTCTCTGATACCTATCTTCTCTAAAATATTTGAGAAATTCATTCAAAAGGAATTAAACGGTTATATAGAAAAAAATAATATACTGTGTAATGAGCAAAAAGGATTTCGCGAAAATAAGACTATAAGTATGGCCATCTATGACTTTCTATACACCGTATTGACAAGAGTAGATAAAAAAACACCTGTATGTGCTATCTTCTGCGATATGACGCAAGCATTTGACTACGTAAAACATGACATTTTAATTAGAAAACTTGACGCGTATGGTATTAGAGGTAATGTACTTAATTTATTTGAATCTTATTTATGCAACAGAAAGCAAAAGACCGAAATCACTAGAATTAATACCAATACCAAAAAGGAAGAGATTTACTTATCAGAGGAACGTCTCACTACCTTTGGTGTTCCACAAGGAAGTGTTTTGGGACCTCCGCTTTTTACACTATATATTAATGACTTACCTAAATCAATTTCACATCCTATGACTTTATTTGCGGATGATAGCACGGTGACAATTTCTAATAATAACAGTGACATGATCCAATATAAACTTGACATTCACAATACTCTGACATCAATAATAAAGTGGTTAAATAATAATAATTTAATAATTAATCTAGATAAAACTAAAATCATACATTTTAGTCAACGTTCGACTATAGAAAACATGGACATAAATATAACTAATAAAACAATTGAAAGCGTAAATGGTACGAAATTCCTTGGACTAATGATTGATAAAAGGCTTGACTGGAAATCGCAAATGGAGAACCTTTGCAAAAAAATTTGTAGTTCTGCATTTGCATTGCACTCTCTAGCTGCAGTTGTGAATGTAGACACCTTGATTGCAGCTTACCATGGCTTAGCTGCGTCTCACCTAAGATACGGCATTATATTCTGGGGAAATTCTACCGACGTTAACACGGCATTCAAGGCTCAAAAGAGATGTATTCGATCTATGTTTGGGTTAAAAACGGTTGATACATGTAAACCATATTTTAAAAAGTACAAAATATTAACACTTCCCTGTATGTATATTCTCGAAACCGCAATGTTTGTTAAAACTAACCCCAAACTGTTCCCACGTCTAGAGGACGCCGTACCGCGTAACAGAAGAGATGCGACTATTCTTCGCATCTATCCAGCAAAAACGGCACTCATGCGCAAGAGTATCGTCTGCATGGCTCCCACTATATTTAATATACTGCCTAAACGATGGAAAGAGTTAAATAGGAATGCATTCAAGCGTCAATTAAAAGAGTTCCTTTTGCATAAAGCATATTACAGTGTTTCCGAATTTCTATCCGAAAAAGTTTTTTTTTAATAACTTTGACATAAATCCTGTAATCTGAACATTTAACTCATAATTTTGACATAAATCTGTAATTTTGACATTCATCTTGTAATTTGACATGATCTAGACGTTCACATTGTAATTTAGCAATCAACATTGTAAAATCGACATAAATCTGTTAATTTGGACTTCGGTTGTAATTTTGACATGTAACATACATTTTTAAACTTTGACACTGTTCTTGTATTTGTGATTTATTTTTTCATTCTGAATGTTGACATGATGATATAATAATAATTTCGAATTAACAGGTCTCCAAGTTAAAAATTTTGTATTTGCAATTCTGGGTAACTTTCTTTCTTTTTGTGAAATTTTATAATAATATAACTTATAACTTTCTTTCTTTTTGTGAAATTTTATAATTTTTTAGTTGTCAATAAAAGGGATAATAGTTTCAATATTATAGAAATATTTGTACGCCGATACTTACGGCTAAACATGACTGGACTTAAACAATTGATTTTAATCTTGCATGCTCTTGTATGTATACCATGTTTAGACAAATAAAGAATATCTTATCTTATCTTATCTTATCTTATCTTACGACAAAATTAAAAATACGTTCCTCTCACGCGTAATACCATGACGTTCGACCTTCGCAATTTATCACCCTTAAGTAGGCATGCCTATTCAAATAACCACACTTTTGACCTCACTTTTTTTTCTGATTAGTGACCGCGTTTGTCTAGACTAGACCCGGCCTAGTGCCTACCTATTCTGAAAACAAATGCACGCCACTGGAGGAGACCTGCGTCCCAGCGCTGGGCTAGTGGGCATTATACGCTGATTATGCTTTATCTTGATGATTGATGAAAGAGTACAGATAAAAAAACAGCGGCTTTTATTATTGGCACGTTTAACTGCTGAGATTTCTATTGACCTTTCAAAACACAACAGCATGAATATAATAAAAAGATCAATTATCATTTATATCACCGAACAAAGTTAGATTTACGATCAAACGTCAGAAATATTAAGAATTTTTTCTTACATTTTAATTTTTCATCTGCCGTTCATCATTTTTTTTTCACCTGTCTGTGTTGGAGTCAAATGATAATGATTGATCATCGTGAAAGTGAGAAATGGGATCGTGATCATTTATAATAAATCTTTTGACGTGTATATTTTTATTGGGTTTAGTGGCAAAAAGGAAAAAAAAGCCTTGTTTTGATTCCTAGAATAAAAAAAAAGAATTGAGCAGGTAGGCTTTTCTCGTCTTTGAAAATGTTGAGCCCTGTTTGAACATGGTAACATAATTATTTAAGTAGATAACTTTTATTTTGAGGGGAAACCTTCAAATAGCCCCCGGGCTTTAGGAATAAAAACCGGGGAGTGTGGGATTCTTCCTTACTGTTGGGGAGTTTGTTCCACCACTTCTTCTCCCCAGCAAAAGCACTAGGAAGTGGCGAAGGACGGGCGTTTTGGGGGACTAACTTTTGTAAATTTGACGTTCGAAAAGTGCTGATCCTCAGCGTAGTTTAAATAAATGACTTTTGATTTTGATTGATTTTACTTCACTAAAACCACTCCGGACACCATCTGCACATGAAACCATCTTTACCTCTCAAAAGACCGATCCGAAATCCCCTCTGTACAATTACAGAGGGGATTTCGGATCGGTCTTTTGAGAGGTCTAGGAGACTGTAAATTGGTACGTACCTAAGTATTTTTTAAATAATGTTACATCTGTGCCAAGGTTTTCACGATGTTATGCTATACGTTGTGTTAGCATCTGTATTTTATATTACACCTTTTTATTTATTATCTGGCAACATTTCACTTCGAAACTTGTCAGACTTCAATTTTTATTAACTGGCAACGCCGAATCGCTCTTATTGGTCCGTGGATTCGATTGGTGCATAGCTAACCAATCGGAGCGAGGCACGCGTTGTGGCGGGCTTTTGAAGCCATGAGGAGAATTATGTCGGGATTTCGGGCATTCTATCGTCGAGCGGCCCCTAGTAAACATAGAAGGAAATAGTGTACGCGTTCACTTGGTGTTAATTTTAAGGTAATCATGTATTTATCCTTATGCTTATTTTACTGTAAAGTGTTTTAATATTTCGAAATAAATATGTTTTCTGAACTGTTTATGGAGTCTTTCATTTACATTTCAGAAGTGGGATCAGCGGATTTTAACTCGTGAAATACGAGAGTTTAAACCCATCCGCTAATCCCGCCCGCGCTTATTAGTTCTTCTTTTTTTTTCCTTTTGCTCACACCCTTAACATACATTGTAAAGGAAAAGCTCCATAAAGTGTTTTAATGTGATAAATTTCGACAGTCACGTAAGTACCGTGTTATTCTATTGATAATTCTAAAGACTTCAGTTATTGACATTCATGTTTAAGATACCTAATTCAGGAACCAGTTGTGCTGTTTTAATTACAAAATTGATAAATATCCTGTTAAAATCGTGCACCCCATTTTGCCAGGGCGACGCTCTGGGAATGGGATGCATACGTTTTAATTGTTAGGTTATGTTTAAAATCGCCATGTGGAGGTTTGTTGCATCTTGCCGAGGCACTCCTACGGAGATGTAACGGACTATTTTAAGCATGCACCCCATTTTGCCAGGGCGACACTCTGGATATGAGATGCATACTTACCACCTAATAAATCTCGTAAAACGGTTTTTGACCTACTCAATCTTCATATCATCGGCTCGATACACACACAACGCACATACTTGAAAAAGGTATCAATGTGTAGTGACCGTAAAATGTATATAATGTATAAATGTATGTATATATAATTAAGTTAACTCCTCTCACTGTGGCCAAGACACCTTAAGCCGTCATCGGTCCTATGAGTCTGTGGGATCGGCAGTGAGAAAACCATTTCCTGTGTACATTGCACGACGTACACGTACCCCATTCCTACCCCAATTCCGTCTGTTACCGTAGGTCTCCTTGTAACAGACTTCCCTCACGCGAAACTAACGTAACTTACGTTTGGTATGGTAGGTTAGGGCGTTAGGATAACTAGGGTGCTAGGTCTTGACAACAGGGTCAGGTTTTATGGTCAGTAGGGTCTTAGGTACCAGGCTCAATTGCCACAAACATAACCACATTCTACGCATTTTAAATTAATTAAATTAAATTAAAATTCGTTTATTTCGGTAACTAATTGATCCATAATTTCATACAGTCCGATTTACAATAAAATTAAATTAAAATACATAAAATTAAATAAAAATAAAAATTAAAAAATAAAAATTAACGATTAAAAATTACAATAAATAAAATTAAATGAAATTGGAATAACGGCTATACTAAGCTGTAAGTCCCGGTGCGTACATATCCCATATTGCCAGGGCTACACTCTGGAAATGCGATGCTTGCTGACGCGATGAATATTTTACTTTGATCATGAAGTGGAAACCTACTTACCACCATAAAAATAGCATTAAACTAAAATTAAATACATTAATGAACACTTAGTTAAACTCAATCATAATTACAGACGATGGATTCATCGCCTGCGGGCAGTGATGATGGACGTCGCTGCAATAACGAGGATGAGCCAATAAGTGTGGACCATAATGAGGGCCCACGGCGGACTCCGCAGCAACGCCAAGTTCGTAAAAGCGAGGGAGCGGAAGGGAGTCTGGATATCAGACAAGTCCGCAAACGCTTAATAAATGATTCTGATAATGAGAGTGAGGGAGCGGAAGGGAGCCTGGTTGGAAACAGGCAAAGCCGCAAGCACTCTCTTTTAAAGCCAAACTATAATAAAAACATTAATAACCGGCGATCGAGAAGAGACAGTAGCGAACGCGGTCGTAACAGGGATCGACTTTATAACTGTCGTAGAAGGGACCGATATCGCGACGATTCTGTCGATAAAGGTCGTGATAGAACTCGACTTCATGATAACTCTAGTGATTATTATCGTAGTAGGAAACGGTTTCGTGACAACTCATCTGATGATG
Source organism: Amphipoea lucens (assembly GCA_947508005.1). Lineage (NCBI taxonomy): Eukaryota > Metazoa > Arthropoda > Insecta > Lepidoptera > Noctuidae > Amphipoea > Amphipoea lucens. The sequence continues at coordinate 17,802,683 of OX382377.1, read as the reverse complement.
AAATTCGGGTCACGAGGGTAGGACGACGTCGTCATCGCAGCAGTAGCAGTGATAGCTATGACACTCCTACTAGACGCTTATTGAAGCGAGGACGAACTCGTCCTCCCTCACGCCGTACAAAACATGAATTGACGGATGTTGAGATGCCTGATGCTACTCATAGCATCTTAAATAAATTCCTGAAGGTCCTCAATAATGTAAAGGGACAATCGACCTCTAAGCTTTCTTTGACAAACGTGATTCCGGAATTCGATCCTTCGTCTACCGAACAAACCATAATAATATGGTTAACTAAAGTCGAGGAAGCCGCGGAGATCTATAATTGGGATGAACGCGAGACAATTCATTTTGCTCTACCGAAACTCGTTGGACTTGCTCAGACATGGTATAAAGGCCTGAGTACGATGCTTTACTCGTGGACAGAATGGAAAAGGAAGCTTATTGAGTCTTTTCCCTGTAGGTACGACTATGCGGAACTACTAACCCAGATGTTGGCCAAGCGTGTGCGTTACGGCGAACCCCTTGAACAATATTACTACGCAAAGATAAATCTCCTGAACCGATGTGGTATCGTAGGTCGAAAAGCAGTCGATTGCTTATTACACGGCGTAGACGATAGGGCGGTACGGATAGGAGCGCAAGCGGCTAGGTTTCGTGGATCTGAAGATGTTCTTAGATATTTTAAAACTGTTAAGCCAGGCACAAGTAAGGAAACAGCGGACAGGTCCGGGCAAGATAAAAGGAACTCTTTGCTAAATAACAGTCGGAACAAATCTGACGTGAATAAGAGGTCCACTTTTGTCATTAAATGTCACAATTGTAACGAAGAAGGACACAAGAGTCTTAAATGCAATAAACCCCTAACGAAATGCACTCTGTGTAACCGCGAAGGTCATTTAGATTTGTATTGTAGATCTAAACGACCCGCTATCCAAAATACTGAACGTCCTAGTAGTGAAGTTAAGAATGAAAAGCAGGTTGCTCTAGTAGACTATTCAGATGATACTAATCAGAAGTATGTCCTCGAAATACTTGTAAATGGTCAGCCGATCAAATGTCAAGTAGACTTAGGGAGCCAGTGCACCTTGGTTAGGGAATCCGAAGCAAAGCGTTTGAAGCTGAATACAAGCTTGGTCAGATTACCAGTCTTGCGAGGTATAGGTGGCTTTCACATAAAACCACTGGGAAAATGTAATGCCGATGTAACTGTCCAAGGGATAAAAGAGAATATAGAGATTCTCATTGTCGAAGACGCCGCTTTGAAACACCCAGCCCTCTTGGGTCATACGTTTACGGAAAAACCTGGTATCACTATCATAAAGACCCCTAACGAAGTAGTGTTCGAACAGGATTCCCATCAGAAGTTATTCCTCATGACTCACGGTGATGTAGTAATTGCTCCAAAACAATTAACTATGATACCTGTGAAGTCACGAACTAGTCTTACTGGCTTCGTGTATGTGAACGGCTCCGTTAGGGGCACCACAGGTAAAGAACACTATTTACTACCGGGCGAGTATGAATTACGCGGTGGTTTTGGTAATTTGCTACTACAAAACGTCTCCGATAGTTCGGTCCGTCTAAAACAGGGATCTTTACTGACGCGTGCTATCCCCATCATGAACGAACAAAATGTATACTCGGTAAACTTCGATGATAAATCCCTGGATGAGTCTGTACAGTGCGGTAACACTATCACCCCAGAGCAGAAACTCGAGATCCAAAAGTTATTATCGAAATTCAAAGAGTGTTTTTCCTCTGGTCTTAAAGATCTTGGTTTCACAAATGAAACAGAGATGGTCATAGAGCTTAACGATGCAGAGCCAGTGGTATACAGGCCGTATCGCATGTCCTACGGTGAAAGAGCGCTAGTAAGAGATATGGTTCAGGAGATGACGGATGCAGGCATTGTAACAGAATCCACTTCGCCATATGCGAGTCCAATCGTGCTGGTCAAGAAAAAAACCGGAGAGAAACGCTTGTGTGTAGACTATAGAGCTTTAAATAAACGCACAAAAAAGGATCACTATCCCTTACCTCTAATAGACGACCAGCTCGATAGGCTTGCAGGTAATAAACTGTTCACATCATTAGATCTAGCGTCCGGCTATTACCAAATTCCTATCGAAAAGGATTCGCAAGACAAAACCGCATTTGTGACGCCCGATGGCCAGTTTCAGTATACACGAATGCCTTTTGGATTGGTAAATGCACCATCTGTTTTCCAAAGAACGATCAATAAGATACTCTCTGAAGCGAAAATAAAGTATGCTCTCATCTATATGGACGATATTTTGATCCCAGCACGGTCTTTTGACGAAGGTCTCTGTAGGCTTGAAGAAGTACTTTGCCTTTTAAAACGGGGTGGTCTTACGCTCAAACTATCCAAATGCAACTTTTTCATGGATAGCATCGAATTTCTGGGTTTCCAAATTAATGCTGACGGTATTAAACCCGGCGAAAGGAAAACCGAAGCCGTTTCGAAGTTTCGTACACCCAAAAGCCAACGTGAACTACAGCAATTCATCGGCTTAGCAAGCTTCTTTAGAAGGTTTGTTAAAGGATTTGCTACAATCGCAAAGCCTCTAACAGACCTTCTTCGCAAGAATGCCACCTGGAAGTGGGGGCCTGTACAAGTGAACGCGTTTGAAATAATTAAGTCAACACTAGTACAGAGGCCCTTGCTCGCTCTTTATGACCCAACACGCGAAACCGAGGTACATACGGACGCTAGTAAACACGGGGTAGGAGGAATTTTATTGCAGAGAGATGATGCTGGTCATTTGAGGCCAGTCTCGTATTTTAGCAGGAAGACTACTCTCGATGAACAAAAGCTCCACTCATTTGAGTTGGAGACACTGGCAGTTGTATCCTCCCTCAACAGATTCCGTGTCTATCTGATAGGTGTTCCATTCAAAATACTGACAGATTGTAACGCGCTGCGAACGACTCTATCAAAAAGAGACCTTATACCTCGCATAGCGCGTTGGTGGGTTCAATTTCAGGAATTTAACTGTGAGATCGAATATCGCCCTGGGTGTCGTATGTCCCATGCGGACGCACTAAGTAGGAATCCGGTAGGGGAAGCTAAGGACGATTCGCATGTATTAGACGTACTAACAGTAGACACGGATGATTGGATAGCTACGGTACAGAGTAATGATGACGAAATAGCACGTATTAGAGAGATTTTAAGTGATCCTAAATCGGACCAGGTGCTAGACATTATAAAAAACTATAAATTGAAAAACGGTAAAGTTTATCGAATTGTAGGCAAGGAAGAAAATGATTTAAGGTGGGTGGTACCGAAGGGGGTAAGGTGGCAGATAGCCAAAATAAATCACGACGACCTGGGCCACTTCGGCTTTGACAAGACTTTTGCGCGAATTCAGCAAATCTATTGGTTCCCCAAAATGCGCCGTTTTATAAAAAAATATATCAAGTCTTGTTTAGAGTGTGCGCGGAGTAAGGACCATACAGGGAAAGTTCAGGGCGAACTACATCCGATCCCTAAAGTTGAAACTCCATTTCATACAATTCACGCCGACCATGTAGGACCATTTGTGAAGAGCAAAAAGGGCAACTGCTATCTATTGGTAATTGTGGATGGGTTTACGAAATACATAAATATAAAACCAGTTAGAAACACTAAAAGTTCTACCTCAATAAAAGCCTTTAAAGAGCATATTAGTTACTTTGGGGCACCGTCTAGACTGATAACCGATAGAGGAACTTCTTTTACCAGCAACAGCTTTCGCACATTTGTCCAATCCATGGGTATCAAGCACATACTTAATGCTGTGGCTACACCTCGAGCAAACGGACAATGCGAACGTTACAATCGGACAATCTTAAGTGCACTCACCTCTAAAACGGACAATAAAGACGATAAGAACTGGGATGAGTACATTCTGGATATACAGATCGGTTTGAACACTACTGTCCACAAGACGACTGGCAAAAGCCCTTCGGAACTACTTCTTGGATTTAACATACGTAGTAGCTCCGAAAATGCCCTAAGCGATATTATAGACGATGTTAGAGAATTTTCCACAGATGATTTGGGCCAGGTACGATCCAAAGCAGGTACACGCATTGCCGAACAACAGGTTAAAGACAAAATCCGATATGATGCTAGACATAAGCGTTCTTATAAATATAACTCGGGCGATTTAGTTAGCATTAAGCGAGAGGTGCCAAGCGATGGCAAATCGAAAAAACTAGCGGCAAAATTTCAGGGTCCATACCGAATTTTGAAAGTACTGCCTAATGATAGGTTTTTAATAGAAGATACGCCGTTAACCCGCAACCATGGCCAACGTCGATATGAAAATGTAATAGCGATAGATAGAATTAAGCCGTGGCTCGCTTTCGATAGGAATTATGACTCTACTGAGTCCGAGTCTGAAGACAATGCTAATCAGGACTGTAATGACCCTACCAATTAGTACAATATACTAACGAGAGTACATCTAGATTGGAATAGATTGATTTATGAAATATAATAAATAATCCAATATTTAATAAAGTAAAGTACGTACAACGCACTGATGTAATATTTAAGATAATATTATTAGAATTAATATCATGTTAATATTATGTAATATTTATATAATAATAAGCGTAACTTAGCTACAATAAGCTTACCATGGAAAAACTGTTAATGTCATAGCTTGATTTAAGATGAATGCCCGGTGGTTAAATATAAAGCTGTCAACTAGGTTATCAAATTAAAATTGTTTTTAGATCATTCAATCAAATCTGATGGATCTTATACGAGTTACATATTAAGATTATAATATTAGTACTAATTATTATTATAAGATGGCAATGTTATTATGACAAACTTTAAGTAGATTCTAAGATTAATTATGTATACACAGTCATGTACTAGAGTTTGTCGTACATTATGTATGGAATCTACCCCCGTCAGGCTTTACTTTAACTTGTAATAGAATTTTACACGTAAATGTTGTTTTTTTTGTGTCGCGAAGGGACTCGCTTTTCGCAGGATGGCCGAGCTGTTAGCATCTGTATTTTATATTACACCTTTTTATTTATTATCTGGCAACATTTCACTTCGAAACTTGTCAGACTTCAATTTTTATTAACTGGCAACGCCGAATCGCTCTTATTGGTCCGTGGATTCGATTGGTGCATAGCTAACCAATCGGAGCGAGGCACGCGTTGTGGCGGGCTTTTGAAGCCATGAGGAGAATTATGTCGGGATTTCGGGCATTCTATCGTCGAGCGGCCCCTAGTAAACATAGAAGGAAATAGTGTACGCGTTCACTTGGTGTTAATTTTAAGGTAATCATGTATTTATCCTTATGCTTATTTTACTGTAAAGTGTTTTAATATTTCGAAATAAATATGTTTTCTGAACTGTTTATGGAGTCTTTCATTTACAGTTGTAGTCAAGAACATTTTCTTAATCTGTCCAAGCCCATTAAGAAAACCTGTTTTTTTCTAAAAAAATATCTTGTTCATATCTCATATATGTATATAGTTATAGGTACGTTTATAGTTTTAAAAAGAAAAACGGGAGCAACATACATATCTGTCCACGCATTTATACCATTAAAGTTATCAATTCTAACAAATCAACTATGTTGGGGTCGGTTTCCAGTCTAACTGATAAGACTGAATATCAGTATTTTACATGGAGCGACTGCCTATCTAACCTCCACAACCCAGTTACTGGGTAACGCGACACCCCAGTAATACAAACAAGTACGCTTGTATTTCCCTAATCCTCCAACTTACTTTAAAAACCTTCGATTATAACGCACTACGGAACCCCAAAGTACAAAATTTACGGCCTGTTGCCAAAAAACTGTCAACGCCAATATTTTATATCGAGACATTCACGACCGCTAAGATTTTTATAGTAGCCAATTTTTATGGCTTCGGCTGGGACACCATACATAATGCATAGCCTGTCATCATGCCCTAAGCTCAGGCTTATAGAATTTCGGAAACCATTGACGAAAGAGAAAATTTTATACAACGAAACCTTTTTTTTATGAATCTTCCTCGAAATAAAAATTTTTGTTTGTAGTTTTCGGATTTAGATCTAACTAGCTGTCCCGGCGAACTTAGTACTGCCTCAGAATATGAATTAGCTTAATTTTGTTTTTCGTAATTTTATCCATGTTTTAATCGTTATTCTGCTATTCGGGGCGGAGACAAATACAACAAATCAACGATCATAAAAATCGGTTTAGCCGTTCTTTAGTTATATAAGGTCCCATTAAAATAGATGGACAAACTTTTAGAAATCATTCAGACCACCAAAATAAGTACGATGGTAAAAAAAATATAATAAGAAAAACGCATTAGATACTTACAAGAAAAATAATCAGCTAACGAAAATACACTAATAAGCCGGCAATTTATTATCTTAGGTCAAAATATAATCACTTTAATCAGTGTTTTTTTTTTTGCTTGGATGTCTTTGGTTAGACGTACTGAGCGCTGTGTTAAAATTGGCCCATCTGTAGCGGTATCTACAACGCCACATGCGAACAACGCGTCATACTGACGTCACGCAAATCCTGCATCGCGCAAGCAGAGTTTACCACGCAACTAGCATATATACAACGGCCCGACATGACTCATTGGGCAGTTGCCCGCCAGACACAACACCCGTCTGGTCGGTGGATCCTCCCTTTTCTATGGAGGTTGAGTGAACTTTACACCCTGTTCCTCATACCTCTATACATCTATTTTAATGGGACCCTGTATATGGTGTAACTAACCCGACTTTGTTTTATGTATACAGGGTGAAATTAAATTCATGGGCATCCTTTTAAGGGGTCATTGTACTCATCATTATGAACAACTTTTACTATGGGACCAAACCTGAAATCGCGAAAAAAAATCAGCTGTTCCCTACATTTTGACGAGATATGTGAACATAAATGCAAGGAACAGCTGATTTTTTTTTCGCGATTTTAGGTTTAGTCTCATAGTAAAAGTTGTTCATATTGATGAGTACAATGACCCCTTAAAAGGATGCCCATGAATTCAATTTCACCCTGTTTAGAAGAAGATATTGAAACGAATGAAGTTACACACATAACAACACGCCTGTATTCTCCGAAGGGTTAAGCAGAGGTGTACCTATAGTACACCCAAATTCCGCCATGTAACAGGGGCGAGCCTATTGCCATCGACCGGGCACAAATCTAGCCTCCAAGCTGTTACTGCGAAATAAGTTAAAAATGTTATATTGAAACCTATAATTATTTTGATTTTAAAAATTTAATATTAAAAGCGGTTTGGACTTCGCATCGGAAATACTGGAACCACAGATATAGATACACCTAGATAACGCAAGAGCAACTACTTCGCGTGCCAAAAATCGCACTAGCTTACGTTCCAAAATCATAAGCCGCCACTTTCGCGCTCAGTCCTGTGTACTGCTGGCTGGGTGAGCGTGAGTGAGAGCGCGAGCTTGTGACGTCATAGTAGGTAGTCAAAAAAAGGCACGCTTAGTTTTCATACAGTTCCTGATACTTGCGTTATCTGGGTCTATCTATATCTGTGACTGGGACCAAAAACAGTGTCAATTTTAATGAAAAGTAAAATGAATAAAAAGATTAAACTATGTCGTTCAGTCCAGTCACGTCACCATAAATAAAACGTATCGACAGACAGCGTGCAAATATCGCACTAGGGAGCCCTTGGACATAACGACAACAAACACAACAGTAGGTAATAAAAAGTCCCCAACATTATTACCCGACTGCAAAGATGGGTTATGATTTCAGGATTACGACGCTGAAAACATGACCTTGTAAAAAACATAACGATAAGTTTTAACTGATGCCACAAACTATGCTCCACCTTCTATCCTGCCCTTTGTGCCCAAAAACATGCAGCCAAAGTGACCTCCGGTGCTGTCACCGATGACAACGTGGAATTGGCGAAGTTTTGGGCCAAGTAACTGTCGTGCCAGCGACACGAAGAAGAAAAAGAAATATGATTGGGAAAAATTTTAAGTACCATCTTCCTAGCACGGTAGGCTGTGCTGGGGCGGCTACTGCAGGTGCAAAAAACCTCAAACGGCGAAAATATTGCAACCTGATTGGGAGTTATATGTTCGAGCCGTTTGGGGTTGAAACACTAGGGCCATGGGGTCCGAGTGCCCACTTGGTTTTTCAAGATATCGCCAAGCGGTTAGTCGACTCTTCACGTAACCAGAGAGCTGGCCTATTTCTTGGCCAAAGAATTAGCATTGTCATACAACGTGGCAATGCTGCCAGCCTTTTTGGCACTGTTCCTGTTGACAGCAATGCGGACGAATTCTTTGATGCCCTATGATTATTTTGTCATATAAATGTACATATTATTATAGTTTATACAGGATGAAATTGAACACATGCGACAAATCGAAATGGGAGATTGTACTCGTCATTATGAACAACTTTTACTATGGGACCAAACCTGAAATCGCGAAAAAAAAATCAGCTGTTCCCTACATTTTGGCGAGTTATGCGAACATAAATGTAGGGAACAGCTGATTTTTTTTTCGCGATTTCAGGTTTGGTCCCATAGTAAAAGTTGTTCATAATGATGAGTATAATCTCCCATTTCGATTTGTCGCATGTGTTCAATTTCACCCTGTATGTTAGCTTATGTTATGTAAATATATCAATCGTAAGTTAAATTCAGTGCGCTGAAAATTTCAGTTTCAATTTTAACTCCACCAACACAACATTAGTTAAAAGTTCCCATAATTTATTAACAGCGTAATCTAACGCCCCCCAATTATAATCTAAAACTAGTGCACTCAATATTTAATTGCATCAAGTCTTTGGACTATAAAGAAAACATTAATGAAAAGTCCCCATTATTTATTACCACGTTAATCCAAGGCCCGCAAACATCAGTTAAAACTAGTGCACTCTATATTTCAGTCTTAATTTCATCAAGTCCTTGGACATAACGGCTACTGACACAACATTAATCTAAAGTCCCCATTTTAATCCATGGCCCCCAAACATCAGGTAAAACTAGTGCGCTAAATATTTCAGTTTTAATTTCATCACCGGCGAGCGAGCCATTACAGCACTCTTTAAATATTAAATACTCATCGAGATACACTTTTAAGTGGAGTTTTGTACTCTCAGTGTGATGATTAAGCTGGGGGGCGTTATTTTAAGCTTTTAGAGTGGTTTGGCGAGGACAAAAAAAGTGACAAAGTTATTTTTTAGTTTATTTTGTAATTTTGGATGGTCATCTTGGATCTTTGACAGTCGTTACGGGTCGTCAGAAGCCCGAAAGTCTGACAACAAGTGTTACCATGAGCTATCGTATTGCCCAGTAACTGTGCTATGGGGGTCAGATAGGCAATCGCTCCATGTAAAATACTGGTATATTCAGCTGCATCCTGTTAAACTGGAATCTGAACCTGCCTAGCCTTTTCCCAACTATTTTATGGTCCAACATAACCAAGGAAGGTCCAAGGAAAAATCATCAGGAGTGCCAGTTCGTTGGCATGGGTGATATGTATCTTTGCTATTTATAGCAGCAACGTTCGTAGGCCGCATCTTCGTAAGTTATGCCTTACCCGTAATTAATTGCGTTGCGAAACGTAAGCACCGCTAGGCTGGCAAGCAAAGGTCACCAGTTCAAGCCAGCAGCACTTCATTGATTAGATTTCACTATCCTATAACTTCATAAGTATCTGCTCTCAAAACGGTGAAGGAAAACATCGTGAGGAAACCGGCATGTCCTAGAACCAAAAATTCGAAGACATGCGACATCTACCAACCTGCACTGGGCCCGCGTTGTGGATTACGGCCCTTTCACTCTAACAGAGAGGAGGCTTATGTCTCAGGAGTGATGTTGCCAACATCATAGGCTGAGTATGTTATGTAAATATGGGCTCGTTTCTGTGAAAAGCAATAATATCGAATCCCTCACGGTGGACCACTATTACCGCCACACCCTGTATAAGCAAGATACTTACAGAAGTATAAACACAAACATGGCAAACTGACACACTTCACAAGTTTTGTTTATTTTTTATGATACCTTATAGCTGATAACTGCAGGTCACCCTAGGCAGGGCTCACCCAATTCATGTACGGACTTCGTGGTTATAGCATAATTATGTACGGTCAGCATCAAAAGTTGATTAACACTTCGGTTTTTTTATCTTAGTTATTGATCAAAATATTTGTTCAAAATTGCAGCAGATGAATTTTTTTTAGAATACTTATACATATACTCTTGTCTATTATGTGAAAAGCTAAAAATCAGTTTATTGAAAAAAGTTGTTGTCAATTTAATAACATGTAAAAATGATAGTGTTAATCGACTTTTGATGCTGACTGTACCTGGTACCTGTCTTTATTATTATGCCAACCGGATGTAATCCATTTTTTTTTAACTATTTCTAACCATAACAACTACATAATGTATTTTCTCGACTGTAACTTATTTGAAATAAATAAAGAAAAAAAAATACTAATCAGTATTCTCGCACATTGAACAACAACCCTTAAAAATCACACCAGAAGTACATATTTAAATATTCTCTCTAAAAAATAACCCATTTCGAAGAACCTTCAACACAGTCAGTCCTTAAAAAAGAAAAAAAAATCACAGAATTACGGCGAAGAACCACCAAAATAAATTGACGATGCATTCTCCCTTAATTTAGAATTCCCAAGCTCCGTTCCCCCACAAGCTATTCTGTTGGAATTTAATTACAATTGCAAAAACTTTCAGTTTTCGAACAATAAGGAAGTATTTTCCTTAAGTAATGCCATGGGGGTCGACTTGAGGAACAGATGGGTTGTCACGTGACTGACAGTGGAATCTACCTACTTTAGAGTTTGGGGGAAATAAATTATTTCTTCACATTCCTTAAATGCTTGGACATTTTGTTTGTTGACACGCTGAACATTTCTTAGATAAAATATTTTGTTATAAAAGTAAATAAACAAGTGAAGTATTTTAAATGTTTATAAAAGGTGTAAAGGCGTGGGAAAGCGTCCGCTAGTGAAAAAAAAAAACTGGCACTCCGGGAGTGTCGACAGAAGTGAAAACAAAACACAAACAGAATACTTTGCCATCACTGACTGACATATCGGATCATTAAAACCGAGTACATCCCGAGGACAGCCGAACACATCCGAAGCGGTGTCGTTTACGGTAACAGTGGCGCGAATTCAATGGCTTTTTCCCATCTAAAAAAATGCCCAACGCGCGTAAAGAAGTTTTCACTTCAAGAATTGTACGAAGTGCTGATAGGTTCTTTATTACGACAATGTAAACATAGTTTTTGTTTTAAATAATTCAATGAAGAAGACTTTATTAAGTGAAAAGCGACTTTCTGATCGCGCGAAAGTAATAGTTTTCTATAGTTTTCAGACATAAAAAGTTCTCGGCAGATACCGCGATACCGCCAATGCGGTCAGGGAAATGTCACTATTCGCCATTTGACGACATTTCATACAACTATCAACGAATGATAGTCGTGATTTGAATATACCAGAGAGGCAATTCCCATAATTAAAAACGTTGAAAATCTAGCGGCAATCTTATCTCAGCGACAATCAATGTCAAAAACTTGTCAAAAACTTAGGGAAATTAGAGGTATTTTTGACAGATTAAGACTGACTGACGGAAATTGCCGCTCTGAGGGGCAATTCTCGTAATTTTAAGAACGTTCACAGTCTGATCTCAGTCTCAATCTGTCAAAAATACTTCTAATTTCCCTACATTTTGACAAGTTTTTGATATTTGTTTGTCGCCGAGATGAGACTGCGGCTAGATATTGAACGTTTTAAATTTCGAGAATTGGCCTTCTGATTTATTTTCCCTTAGCCTAACTCTTTATTATACAGGTCAAAAGAAAAATAAATTCTAACATAATTTTGCACACTTTTGACCACCCTCCGAACATAATCCTTCAAAAATCATGACTTATTAATGAGCACGCAGCCTCTTTGCCCATCAAATATCTATCCCTCTTTGACTATAAGCCAATCAATCATGATTACCCATCGTGCCGTCACTCAGCCACACTCCCCCAACTTGCAATATAATTACCCCATTCCCCCATTATAAAAAATTTGCAAGATTATAAAAAAAATAGGGTTCTGTAGGTACAGTCACCAAAAGAGATAAGTCACCAGGGTCTTCGGATATAGTTGATGCGCAGTGGTAGACCACGAAATTTAAATTTTCTTACGTTTTTTGCAATTTTTAGGTCAGTGTCAGGTTGTATCTTGATCAAAATATGATTTGCGACTATAATAGACATATATTTACAGAATTATAGTCATTAGAATCATTAATATATCTCGTTAAGTTAGATTTCTACCATAAACACTTTTCCATACGAGATTTGTTCTTAACGGTAGAAATTTAATTTAGAAAGATGTATTAATGATTTTTATTATTATGATTCTATTAATACGTACCCGTTATAGTCGCGAATCATATTTTGATCAAGATACAACCTGACACTGACCTGAAAATTGCAAAAAACGTAAGAAAAATTGAATTTCGCGGGCTACAACTGCGCATTCACCTTAATAGGAAACTTAAATGACTCTGGTTACTTATTACTTTTGGTGACTGTACCTGCAGAACCCTATGTTTCTTACATATACTCACACCTCTTTTCTATGGGCGTAGGCAGAAACTACAGAAAGCCACTTGCTACGATCCTTACATACTCCTTTTGAAAGAAAAAGAAAGAAAATACATTTATTTAGCACATATTAAAAGATACACAGTACACCAGATACATACATCAAATAAAAACAAATACAAATCAAATAAAAAAGTGTAAAGTCCGATGTAAGAAATTAGTAGGAAATAATGCCTCACGGCTGCGCTAAAAAGGACCAGTTCAGCAAAAATGCCAGACTATTGGCTGACGCTAGTTTTCAACTGGACCTACTTCCTTCGTTTAAGTTCAAGATAAATATCTTAGTCGTATCTCATCTGTCCTATAGTTTATAAAGAACCCAGTTACCCAAACTAGTTTTAATCTTCGGGTAAGGATAAAATCGGGGCCCTATTACTAAGCCTCATCATCATCTGCTTAGTCTTTTTCCCAAACATGTTGAGGTCAGCTTCCAGTCTAACCGGATGCAGCTGAATACCAGCATTTTACATGGAGTGACTGCCTATCTGACCTCCACAAGACAGTTACAAAGTAAAACATTGGTAAGACTGGTTGTCAGACTTTCGGGCTTCGGTCGACCCTTAACGACTGTCACAGATTTACGATAACAGCTGAGAACAACGAGGTACGGAGCGTTCTTAGTATGTAAAGATGGTCACCCATCCACGGAACCAACCGCGGTAAGCGTAGCTTAACCTGATCGATCGATTTTTATCTTACGCCGCTTGTCTATGTCTATTTGGCACAGAACTGTATCTTTTTAACCGTTATAGATAGCAGGTTGAAATTTCCGCACAAAAAGTTTTACATAGTCTCTATTATGTTTTTTATAGTCTCCATTATGGCATACATTACAAAAAGAAGGTAAACTATATAACATTATCGTTGATACAGAACCCTTAGCCCAGGCATACAACTCGCTCTTGTCCAATTTTTTTATCTGGCAACACAGTCCATTCGCGAAATTAAGCAAACTTCCCGTAGAGCGTTGAAATTAAACTTTTCCGTCTACAGTAGGGTGGTGTCCGTTTTTTAATGTGAAACCATGCTTGAAAACTTCTGTTTAATGTAGATCTGTGGACTGCGGTCTCTATTTATGTCACTCTATTATTTTGTAGAGGTTTCGGGTCATGATCTGCTTACCAAGTTTTGAGGGCACAATTACAAAACTGTTGTTGATTCATGGACGTTGAATTGTTTAATAGTTATTTATGCAACTGTTTTATAATAAGGGGTATTAAAACATGAATGTGATGAACACAGTATCACATGAGTGTTTTAATACCTGATTATGTACAGTTGCACACAAGACATTATCTACACCCATGATATGAATCCTCTATAAAACAGTTTTTTTGCGATACTAATATGGAACAAAAATGGCGGCCGGCGGGATACGATGTGAATTCGAATAACTTATAAGTTCTTTTTTTATTACTGCGCTATGGTAGTGAAACGTGCGTGCATGACAATGTTCTTTTTTTGAAAACGAGTTGCATAATGAAATTTAATACAACATAATAACACTCGTTTGGATGATATTATGGTTACTATGACACTGGTTGTTTTAATGTTGGCAATATGCTAACTGTTTCAGAAACTTTTATAGAGGATTTATAGCATGGGTGTAGATAAAATAATGTAACGCTTGTATTTTCTAGGAACACGGTTATAACAGACTCCATGAAAATCTGTAATGTTCACCAGGTTTTTGGACAGCCGTTCTTGTGTGATCATTCACTGTGCAACTGCTTTCTTAGGAAACCAAAGCTTTAGGTATGAGTCATTTGTCTTCTCCATGGATAACTACGACGCTTTGGAATGAGCAACTATAGCTTCATCTGTCTGACTGACCGACCCCTTGACAATTCAAAAGTGCCTGTAATTCGTTTCTAAACGTGAACTACGTACGTAAACTAGCTGCGCCCCACGGTTTCACCCGCATAAGTCTCGATCCTGTGGGAATATCGGGATAAAAAGTATTCTGTGTCCTTTACCGGGACTCAAGCTATCTCTGTACCAAATTTCATCTAAATCGTTTCAGCGTGAAAAGGTAACATACAGACAGACAGAGTTACTTTCTTTATAATATTAAGTATGGATAAACAGTGCCTACCTCGATATATCACCATAAGCCTGTCAATTACATTTTAGTGTGTGTTCCCCATTAAGATAGTCACTAAATTATCATACCTAACAAAAAACAAAATTTTCATACAAACACGCGCGGCAGTGGGCAGTCGCCGGACGGCCTACTCGGCTCCCGTACTATTCGCACATTGTCATTGGTCTTTACTCGAAAAAATACGTACCTACGTCTCACGCGTAATACCATGACGTTCGACTTTTGCAAATTATCACCCTTAAGTGGGCATGCCTACTCAAATAACCACACTTTTCACCACACTTTTTTTTGTGATTAGTGTCCGCGTTTACCTAGACTAGACCCGGCCTAGTGCCTACCTATTCTGAAAACCAATGCACGCCAGTGGTTACTTTCGAATTTATAATATTAGTATGGATAAACGCTTTCAGCGAGGTTTTGAATTACCGTTGTGGTTTTGAGTAGAAAATGTACAAACGTGGGTGTTGTAAACAACAATAATATTTAGAGATTGAAAGAAACATCCTGGGTGACGATAATATTATTAAACTGTGATCCTCAATCCTTCATCTAAATAATAAATAGTGTTTATAGTCGTAATTAAGACCGACGATGAATCGATTTCAAATAGTAATGTGAAACGCATGCTGTTTAAATATAAGTGTTCGCAGTAATCAAGGATGCTATTCTAATTGCCTCGACTCCTACGCAAATAGCGAAATGATGGTTTCGTAGAAACATGCATCAGATTTAACTATAAGATTTTCCATCTTTACACTATGATCTGTCCCTCTGTTTTTCGTCTATGCGCTAGTTATTCGAGAAACATGCAAGGTCCGCTAAAACTATCCGATTTTGGCAAGGTTAGTATTGGTAATGATATAATTTTGTTATGTTCAGTGATCGCAAAGCATTCTCACTGGGCGGTCCCGCGTTCATAGCTTCTTCTTGTTCTCTAAATATTATAAAACAAACTCGCATTTCGTATCTAAAACATAATCAGCCTATAATGTTCCCACTGCTGGGACACAGGCCTCCTCTCGGTGAGAGGGAGTGGGCCGTAATCCACCACGCGGGCCCAGTGCGGGTTGGCAGCTGTCACATATCTTCGAATATTTTGTTCTAGGACATGCCAGTTTCCTCACGATGTTTTCCTTCACCGTTTTGAGAGCAGTGGTGATGAAATAATTTACACAAGGTAAAGCGCCTGTCTGGATTCGAACCTACGACCTACAACTCGTAAGTCGCTGCCGTTACCACTTGGCCACCACTGCTCTAGTATACAAGAAAGAAAGAAATAAAATACGATTACTTGCGGTGAAAATGACGCAAAAAAAAAAACATAAACACAAGAAATAAAATAAAAACGTAAGGGGAAACATGCGTCACATGCACGCAAAACGGCTATCGCTCAGCATTATGCTGCGATCCTATGCAAGACAGAGCCCCAGCGCTGGTTTTCAGCGACAGCCGGCGCTGACGTAATGACGTTGTCCGACCATGAGAAGTTAATATTTTAAATTGACTGATTGCAGTTTGTGTACATAGGTATATTAGGCGAGCTGTTCACCTACCTACATACAACAAATAAGCAATCAACAGTCTAAAACATAAGCAACACACGCTGACCCAGTTACGGACAATCAAATTGAATCAAATAGACTCAAACTGCTAACACAATTGTAGTGAATTAGCAATTATAATTGTTGAGCTATGAGGCGAATCTTGTGCTTCATCTAATTATGGGCTAGTTCCAGCTCTCGGGGTTGGATCTACCCTTATATTATTGTGAATCTTAGGAGTCTGTTTAGCATTTAAGACGGCTTAGTGGAAGTTATGGTGCGGGTTTCTGCATGTGAGATTTGTGACTGTTTAACCTTTGATACTGGAGAAATAGAGGTTATATTGTATGGCAACATAACAGATTGTACTTGAAAGTGGCTACTTCTTTGTCCTTGTTTTTGGCTTTTCATTATCATATTATAAACTAGCTGCGCCCCGCGGTTTCACCCGCATAAGTTTCGATCCCGTGGGAATATCAGGATAAAAACTATACCATGTCCTTCCCGGGACTCAAACTATATCTATACCAAATTTCATCTAAATCGGTTCAGTGGTTTAGGCGTGAAAAGGTAACATATAGACAGACAGACAGAGTTACTTTCGAATTTATAATATTAGTATGGATGTTATCTATGCAGGAATAAGTCTTACCGCGTTTAAGGCATCGGCAGAAATTGGTATGTTGATAGTATTTCCCACACTATCAACACACCAAGAAGTATCGCGCATCCAAAATTCCAAGCCACGTAATCCGTAATCGTATTCAAATTTATTTCCAAACCACATACCCCATAGCGTTATATTGTCCCTTAAATAAACAAGTTGAGAGCTTCAAGTTTCTCGCCCTAGGCCGACTTTGTGACACAAAGTAGATAATGCAGAAGGTCGGCACGATACAACGGGCGAGAACAGGCGCCTATATAGATGCGTATTGGAAACAAAATATGTGTTTTTGGAAAAATAACTTTAATTCTCAGACATAAAGTTTGGTTTGCGTTAAAACTCCTAATAATAATTTATTAACTTAATTTACACTACAAAAAAGCGTTTCTTGCCCGTTTTTTTCCATAGAGATCTACGTTTCGGAATGGGCAACTGGACAAGCTTCAAATTTCTGACTAACGTACCCTTCCTTGACTATACAAAAGAGCCTGTAAATGGTTTAGCACAATTTTATTAGTCTATAATTTTCTCACTGCTGGGACACAGATCTTCGAGAGGGGGTGGGCTTTAATCTACTTACCACGAGGGCTCAGTGCGTGTTGGTAGATGTCACATGTCTTCAAATTTTTGGTTTTAGGACATGCCGGTTTCCTCACGATATTTTCCTTCACCGTTTTCAGAGCATTGGTCATGAAATTATTTACACAAAGTAAAGCGCCTTTCTGGGTTCGAACACGCGACCTACAACTTGTAAGTCGGGAGACCATTGCCACTGGGCCACTACTGCTCCCTTGAAAAATTCTTTGAGTTTAATTTTGCACTCGCTGTACGTACAACATGTCTGTGTGTGTGTGCGTGCGTTTTAGCTAGTTGTATTGAGCTGTCCTTCTGTACCTATCTATTAGGTCGGGGAAAAAGTTTTTTCATATTTTATAGGTATAAAGTTGTAGTAAAATCTCTTTGGCTGTACTATTTCTATCTGGCTAGTTTTGATACCATTAAATAGATGACATTTTAAAAAAGAAAAAAAAAATTAAAAATGATTTCCCGCCACTTTTCAATTGTTTTTCTTTTCGTTAAAATGAGAGATTTTAACGTGAATGCGCCGTGTTAGACCGCTAAAAAAATTAAATAAATCAGTAAATAAAATATGAAAAAAATAGAATAGATTTTTTTTCTTGCCATAAATTACTGCTTAACGTTTAATTAGTCTAGAGTAACAATTTTGTACTTAATTTGTGGAACACTGGTGCCTAACTTAGTTTTTTACAAAACCTGTAAGTCAGGTCACCAGGCCCCCTTAAAAATTTATATATTTCAAATATTATACTGAAGAAGTAAAAAAAGTTCATGAATTTGTATAAAAAATACGAAAAAACTTTTCCCTGACCTATTAATTACTGGTCGTGTGTTGGATCCTATTGTTTCACTAACAATTGGTTTAATCTCATACTAAGTGCGATCCGTGATTTCGCCTGAGGATGTGGGGAAAGTATCCTCATTGTATCCTCTTTTGGCCGGGTAGAACTAATTGGAATAGTGAGTTATAGTGTGGTGTGATCACTTGTTTTATTTGGATGATGTCTAGAAAAAAGGGTAATTGATTTCAACAATGACTAATACAATACATGAACTTGTAACTAACGTCAACATCTGCCTAGCATTTTCCCAACTATGTTGGGGTCGGCTTCCAGTCTAACCGGATGCAGCTGAGTACCAGTATTTTACATGGAGCGACTGCCTATCTGACCTCCACAACCTTTGGTAACACTTGGTAAGACTGGTTGCCAGACTTTCGGGCTTCTGGCGACCCGTGGCGCTGTCAACGATCCACGATAGACAGCCGGGACAAACGGCTTATCGTGCTTTCCGAGGCCCAGTGGGGTCTTGGTATGTGAAGATGGTCACCCATCCACGGACCAGCCGCGGCAAGCGTAGCTTAACCTGATCGATCGACTCGTGCGGCTGTTATTACTTAGCCACAAGCCCCTTTGGTAACTAACTTATTAGTTGCAATTCAAAGATCGGTTTATGATGACCGCAATTTGGTAAGAGTAAGACAATTTATCCCAGTTCCATAAACGTTGTTTTAGTTTGAAAACCGATGCAAGAAAAAGTCAATTTTTTTCATTCGTATTCAGTTCTGTAAATTGGAAAATATTATTGAAGCATTGATTTTTTTTGTACCCATGATCTAAATTCACGACACGTTTTGCATTACAGTACAAAGTACAAAGAGTTCCAGTCCCATTTTTAACCGACTTCAAAAAAGGAGGTTCTGTATTCGACCCGTATGTATGTATTTATCTATTTATGTTTGTATGTCCGTTGTCCGCGATTTTCTCAAAAACTAATGAACCAATTTTGATAATTCCTTCACTAATGTGAATGATAAATAACTTTAATAATTTCGGAAGTTGGTGTCAAAAAACGAAAATGCACGTACTGCAGCGTACCATCCGCACTTGGTTGATATCCCGATGAGTCGTACTCGGCGCTTCTCCTCCACTTTTATTATGCGCACAGCCAAAGTGTGGAACTCTCGGCATCTGTGTTCCCTCCCACATTTAACCCGTCTGCCTTCAAATCAAGAGTGAACAGGCATCTTCTGGGCACGCTCGATCCATCATAGACCTCATCTATCGCTTTCCATCAGGCGTGATCGGGGTCAAGAGTGCGCCCATTTAGCAATAAAAAAAAAAAAAAAAAAAAAAAAAATGCGGTATCAACGACACCGACTTCCGAAATTAAAGTTATTTATCAATTTGTAGTGTTTTTTTTCGAAGTCGGTTGTTTAATTTTTCAAAAATGGGACTCAGAACTCACAACCTCTTACTGCCGAATCAACTCTTGAAACTTTCGAGTATCCTTGCCACATGTATCGAAAACTATTAACAACAAATTGTTGAAATCTAAGTGCTTTCCCTAATTCAGCCCGGGGATGTTTACAAGTATGTACGCCCCGATCGTAACCTTGTAAGCTTCAGGCTACAAATTAAACTTACACTAGTGAAACCATGCTCGTTCTGTTTGAAAGGTCAGCTGTCGCATTTTAGACTAGTTGAATGTTTTCAAAGGAGGAGGAGTGAGAATTGGAACTACAATTGAAATTGTTCAAGTAAAAATCAGAGTTATACAGCAACAACGCAACATAAAGAAAGAAAAAGAATAAAAAAAAAATAGGAAAATCCACGACGTACATTGCACTATGCACCAGCATTATAAGTCGTGCAATTGTTTATTCTACACAAACAAAACGCAAATAAAAAATAAAAAAAAGACATAAAATAGACACATACAACGTAGCCAAAAGCCTCATACTCAAGCATATAAAAAGTTGACAATTCAATTACAACATCGTGCGTTGTAGCAACTATGGGCGATGCCACACGAGCGTTGTCGATGCATTGCGTCGGCGCTGCAACGCCTGAGTGCCAGTCCACACGGTGCGTTGCGTCGTCGCAACGCACGAATTTTAACGCATTGCCGGCCACACGGGCGCTGCGTCAACGCAGCGTTACAAGGACGCAGTTCCGCGTATCTCCTCTTTATCAATGCAACTGAGCGGTGTCGCTCCGGCGTAGCAGGTAATTACACCCCTACACCTTCGTGTGTATGCACACTTGTGTAACGGACTGAAAATGAATAAGGAATCTTGAGTTATTCCGGTCTCATAACTTGAACCCCCCTTCAACCTTCCCCCCTCCTCAATCACCTGCTAGTTCTTTGTAGGTATACGGTTTTTATGAAAAAAAAAAAACAAACTAAACGGAAAAAAACTCTCTCCCCCGTCAAAAATATAAAAATCTTTAGCCCACAGCTCAGTGAGCACCAGTCCCCCGTAGTTATACCTCCAACATATTTCTGCGACCCTGGTAGGTACAATCGGTCACTTTGATCGTCCATACGAAACGGAATCATAAGATTATTGGATAATAACTTCGGAATACCTATCTATAGAGTTTGCCCTTAGTGAAACTGATATTTTATGGCTGTCGTATTTGTAAGGACGTAGCCTAGAAAATAAGGATGGTTTGAATGAGGTTAGCGGTTTATTATCGACCAGCTTTTGCTCACGGGAAAAGCCGTCACGGTAAAAAGTTATACTCTGTGTCCCCAGGGGGGAAATTGCGTAACACGCAGCAATGGCTTCCATTTTGACATTTCAACAACATTCACTGCGTTTATTACGTGCAAACAAATTTTTCTAAGATATGAGGCAATGGATTAGCAATATCCTTCTAAATGATTCAGATTGTAATTGAGAGTGTGTGACGCAATTATGGTGCATGTTACGGTCTACCTATGTGCCATGGAAACCGTTCATCCATTGAGGCGTGAAAAGGTAACAGACAGACCAAATTACTTACGGAGAAAACATCGTGAGGAAACCGGCATATCCTAGAACCAAAAATTCGAAGACATGTGATATCTACCAACCCGCACTGGGCCCGCGGCCCATTCCCACTCATAGAGTGGAAGTCTGTGTCCCAGCAGTGGGAACATTATAGCTGGATTATGCTAACCAACGTAATCGTCAGGGAACTCTGGTGTTGCACTGTTGCAGTTACTATACCTAGAAAGAAGAAAGAAAATACGTTTATTTGCGGTAAACATGACACAAAAAAAAATAAGAAAAGGTTGGGGGAAACAGGCGTCACGCAAAACGGCAATCGCTCAGCATTATGCTGCGACCCTATGCAAGACAGAGCCCCAGCGCTGGTTTCTAGCGACAGCCGGCGCTGACGTAATGACGTCGTCCGGCGCAGCTAGACATGACATGACGTATAGAGTTTACTTAGTACCTACAATTATATCTACCATCATCATCATCTGCCTAGCCTTTTCCCAACTATTTTAGGGTTGGCTTCCGGTCTAACTGTATGCAGCTGAATACCAGTAATTTACATGGAGGGACTGCCTATCTGACCTCCACAACCTAGTTACTGGGTAATACGATACCCCTTGGTAAGACTGGTTAAAGTCTGACACTTTCGGGCTACTGACGACCCGTAACGACTGTCAAAGATCCACAAATGACAGCCGGGATCAACGGCTTAACGTGCTTTCCGAGGCACGGAGGGGTCTAGGTATGTAAAGATGGTCACCCATCCACAGACCAACCGCGGCAAGCGTAGCTTAACCTGATCGATCGACCAGTGCGGCTGTTATTATTTAGCTACGGGCCCCTCCTACAATTATATCTACAATTTCCATAATATCACCCACGTACACAATCACGCGAATATAATCCGAGATCTACTATAAGAAGCTTACGGTCACAGCAACCCACGCCTAATTCTCCGCGCTGCCAAGCAAACCTAATCCTGCTTAAGGCGAAAGTACCAGGGTAGTCTGCGAAGTTCAAAATGTTCTTACTTTTTTCAATTTGCCAATCAATATTTGGTTGTATGTTGATCAAAATACTGACTTGTGGCTAAGTAATAACAGCCGCATTGGTCAATCGATCAGGTTAAGCTACTCTTGCCGCGGTTGGTCCGTGGATGGGTGACCATCTTTACATACCAAGACCCCTCCGTGCCTCGGAAAGCACGTTAAGCGGTTGATCCCAGCTGTCATTCGTGGATCTTTGACAGTCGTTACGAGTCGTCAGAAGCCCGAAAGTCTGGCTTCTTACTAAGTGGTTTCGTATTACCCAGTAACTGGGTTGTGAAGGTCAGATAGGCAGTCGCTCCATGTAAAATACTGGTATTCAGCTGCATCTGGTTAGACTGGAAGCCGACCCCAACATAGTTGGGAAAAGGCTAGGCAGATGATGATGTCAGGTGTTGATGCTGTCAAAGATCCACGAATGACAGCCGGGACCAACTGAGGCACAAATAAACAACCTGACACTGACGTGAAAATTACAAAAGACGTACGATTTGAATGTCACGCATCCCTCTTTTAGTGGACCATTCAAAGTATTGCTAATTGAGGGTAGATATCAACATAATCGACCAATTTGAATCTCAAATTACTAAAATTTCAACTAAAAGGGAATTAATGAATAGCTTGTAAATTGTATCCAAAGCAAAGCGTGATTATTTTAATTTGAAAACTGTTGGCTTTTCGCGAGTTTTGTACTACTGGAATATTTATCCTCTGCCGGGAGAGAGAGTTGTATAAATACAGAGCGAGCGCAGTAATTTTTTGTGTAGATGGACCTGCTTAGTTATTTACGCTTTTTTCTCAGAAGTGAAGTTTAAAAATGTAAAATGTTTTACAATATTTTTATTGTGTTCTTTTTTTGAATGTCTATAGTTTAATTTAAATAGCTGAGTAACAATAATATATCCTTAATTAACAAATAACAAAATTAAAACCTTACTCAACTAAAACTATACAAAAACTAAAATATAGCGTCGAAAAATTCATCCGCATCGCTGTCGACTGGTAATGTATCCAAGAGACTGGCGGCATTACCACGTTGTATGGCAATGCTTAGCCTTTGGCCAAGGTAAAAGCCAGCCCTTGCGTCACGGGAAGTGTCAACCAGCCGTTTTGAAATTTCCATAGTGTTCTTGAGAAAAATGGGCGCCATTACTCTTCTCGTTCTGGCGATACACAGCGATTGCTATGCTACTAGGTTAAAAAGTAAGGGTCTAACTAACTGACGGGGTCCGCTAGGGCCGATGCCTGCTGGGGTCGCGGGTTGTTCGAAAGAGATACCGTGGCCCCTGGCACAGGCAACTGAAGGAACACGGGTGGGTTTTAGTCAGTAAAAGTCTGACACGCCCTCTCGCTCCGCCCAGAGCGGGAGAAGTTATTTGATAATTTCCCAGCCATAAAAAAAGGGTGCTAGTAAAATTACAGTCATATTTGGTTTCGTCTTTAGGTTTGGTGATCAAACGCTCTCTTTGGGTAAAGTAAGGTCGACAATGCTATTCCAAAGTACAGACGCCAGCACATCAAGCTACTACAATCTGTCAAACTTTAATAGATTTTCAATTTTATCGCACCTAAAACATAAGGTTCAATGTTGATTGGGAAAATTTGACAGTTTCGGGTAGCTTGATGTGCTGGCGTCTGTACGTACGTGTCCGTCTGCCATTGAAGTACTAGTGCTGTGAAATTCTGGCTACCCATTGGTGACTTAAGGTTTGTGACACGTTTCTTTTGACTAGCATCGTAGACGATGGGTCTAACTCCTTTTCTTCATTTTCGTGTCGCTTGCACGCCTGTATTGCAGACCTTGTTGCCCAAAACTTCACCAATTTTCCTAGCGGCGTCGTCGATGGCAGTTCGGAGGTCACTTTGACTGCATGTTTTGGTGCACAGAGGGCAGGATAGGAGATGGTGCAAAGTTTGCGACAATTCTCCACATCCATGCCTTACTGTCGTTCCGTTGAGGCAGTCCCTCTTGATCAGGTTGGAGTCACATCTTCCCACTTGTGTTCGGAGACGGTACAGGGACTTCTAAGTGGACCGCAAAAGGTTCCTGCAAGGAAATGCATCTTTGGTGGCCTACCGCCAAAGGAGCATCTCCTTGCAGGGACCTTACCGTAATTCCTATTGGTAAACAGTTATCAATTTGCCTGGGCTGTGTCCCTTTTTGTATCAGGTATCAATTTAAAATGCACGGTATTGCCTCATCACCCTGTATACATCTACAGAATGTGTTCTAAATCAAAATGCTTTCCTCTACAAATTGCAACGTCCAATTTGCCGTGTGCGTAGGCGGAAGAAACGTCTGTCATTGGACAATCGCCGGTGTCGCGTCATGTTGCATTGTTCGCATTGGCTACTGTCGCGTCGACATACGTGTTTGTGCTGATGTCATAACTGATTTGTTGATTCAAAACGAACTGTGTGGATGTTATTATTGAAACCACTACTATTGGTTGCCATAGTTGGTTGGTGATGATCGAATGCGAGGAGTTTATACAATATGGTGATAAAAATGTAGTTTATGAGCTTTATATTATAGATGGATAGATAGATTCTTTATATTATGTACACCATAAAAATTAAAGATATACTCGTAAATGTAGAAATTTTACAAGGGGTGACACAATGCGCGCTTTTATCGCAAAATTTTTAGAGACAACAACACTAACTACTTACTAACTATTTACTATAGTCTCGGCAACATATTTTATCGTAAATATTTACATAATATAAGCTAACATATAAAATAGAATAATATTATGTACATTTATTTAAAAAAATAAACAAAATAATCATAGGGCATCAAAAAATTCTTCCGCATCGCTGTCAACAGGAACAGTGCCCAAAAGGCTGGCAGCATTGCCACGTTGTATGCCAATGCTAATTCTTTGGCCAAGAAATAGGCCAGCCCTCTGGTCACGTGAAGAGTCGACTAACCGCTTGGTGATATCTCGAAAAAGCAAGTGGGCACTCGGACCCCATGGCCCTAGTACTTTTATAGTTAAGTTTTGTCACCTTTTATTGTAGTATGAAATTTTTTGTGTACGGATCGGGTAGAAGTGGCGAGGCGCCCCGTGGCGATGGCGCGGCGAAAAAATATGTTCCGGGATATTCTAGACGATGTTACGGGGGGAGCGGGGCATGTCCGTGGTTAAATGTTTCTTTAGCAACATTTGAAATATTAACCTATGAGATTCACTTTGACACAACTCTAAATCACTACCATTGATCGCACAAAAAACCTGTCACCAATATTCTCATCCTGTCATCAATTTCTCTTCTTCTTCTTGACTGGTCGATGGCAATTTACTACGCGAAGGAACTAGTGAGCATAAACGAATCTAAATTGGATCATCCCAGAATTTGTCTGCCAAAAAAACTGTTCTTCCTTACTACATTTAAAAAAAACTTAAAGGATTTCAACAACAAACTAAGTTCGACTATAACCTTACTTCAAAATCTCAATCTTGCCTAAAACTGTCGGTCATCACACAGAGCCTTAGCCTAACAAATCAGTCCAACCCTTTTGGCGGTGCCATCCATCTTGTTTATAGCCCAAAATGGTGGATGCTAATCCCTTTCAGACCAGCGAGTGTCTGTATATCATTCCATCGGTTCACGTTATTTATAGGAACCACAGAATTACTCGCATAAATTGGTGGCTAGTCAAGATTTTGGAATCTAATGCCAAGTGTCGAGGTTATGGGAAGAATATTTTAAAGTCTTCAAGTCTTTAGTGGATGAGGACTTCTAGGCATATGTGTACCATCATGAGCTTCACTTTTTCTGACTGACTGACTTCTTGACAATTCAAAAGTGCCTGTAAATGGTTTAATTGAAATAAATGCTTTGAGTTTGAGTTTGAGGGATGTACAGTCAGCATCAAAAGTCGATTAACACTATCATTTTTACATGTTATTAAAATGACAACAACTTTTTTCAATAAACTGATTTTTAGCTTTTCACATAATAGACAAGGATTTTAATTATTTAAAAAAAAAATCTTCTGCTGCAATTTTGAACAAATATTTTTCTCAATAACTAAGATTAAAAAAACTGAAGAGTTAATCAACTTTTGATGCTGACCGTACTAGTCGTGGTCTATAATTGACTGTATCATCGCTTACCATTAGGTGGGAAGTTGTTAAAACGCAAGCCTATCAATTATAAAATATGTATTAGCAGCTTATTGCAACAATACATCGTTAAGAGTTATACAGTGTCCCTGGAAGTATGGATCAAATCAAATGGGGGCGTGTAGGCCATTTCCAAACTGTTTAACCCTGAGAATGTCAGTGAATTTTTTTACGGTTCAAAAGTTATGACCGATTTTAATTTTTTTTTTCAATCACTTCGCATATTGCTCAAAGAAAATAATCATAAAAAATACTATCAGGGCTATCTAAAAAAAAAAAAATCGATAGCCCAGATAGTTTTTTTTAAAACGATTCGATTTCTCTTCTCCTTTTTTTTAGTTTTTTTTTTCTTTTTTGCTAAAACGTTTGGAAATTACCTTGCCCACGCCCTCATTCGATTTGATCCATACTTCCAGGGACATCCTGTATATCAGGCCATGAAGGATATTATCTAAGATAGGTTGCTATGAAGGGTATCGGAAAACATTTTGTTGACGGGCTCATGGCTGAATGATCGTTCGATCTGTGAGGGACCATTTGTTGCCGACTCTTGTCCATAGGAAATGACCAATTGGAACCGTGCACCTAGTTTCTGACATTTTATAAGGACCCGCGTAGGCTTATGTGAAATCCATACTATAATACCTAATTAGATGTGTAATCAGATTGTTGATACCAAATGTTTAAGACGAGCGCTAATCCTGCCGACAAACTGTCACGCAATTTGGCAGGTTTATGATAATGTGTACAAGTGTTTGGTCTAAAATAAATTATTTATAAAAAAAAATATAAATGCGAAAGTGTGTCTGTCTGTCTGTATGTTACCTCTTCACGCTTAAACCGCTGAACCGATTTAGATGAAAATTGGTATAGAGATAATTTGAGTCTCGGGAAAGGACATAGGATAGTTTTTATCCCTATATTCCCACGGGATCGAAATTTATGCGGGTGAAACCGCGAGGCGCTGCTAGTAAAATATATTTTTTTGATTTGAATTCTGGGCATGGCTGATAATTCTTTAGACTTGGTTTAAGAGGAAAAGTTGCGTCAAGTTTTGAAAACTATAGATAGATCTAAATTTAAATGATAAATGATTTATTTTCTATAAGTAGGTTTGTACAAACACTTTTACACGTCAATCATATTTTTTTTTTCTTTAACTTAAAACTCAAAGGATTTATTTCAATTACACCAATCAATCATATTTCGTGCGACCTTGCTGGAATGGGCTCCCGTAATGTACGGAACAATATTGAGTGACGTCACTGCGCCAGGTGTCTAGTTAACTCGCACGGGTTGTACAGTCAACAGCAAAAGTAGATGATGAAAATCAGAAATTCAATATCTACTAATGATCGCAGTTCGCGTCAGCACTGTGGCGTCGAAGTGATTCAAAAGTATGTGATAGTAAATTATACCAAACATTTAATACTAGTACAGTTGCCAGTTCTGACGCGAACTCCGTTCATTAGTATTAAATTTCTGATTATCATCATCTAATTTTGCTGTTGACTGTACAGGCCCTTTTGAATTTTCATAGAGTTGGTCAGTCAGGAAGAAGAAGAAGCTAGTCCATCCCAAAGCGTAGTAGGTAGGTTTCATGTATGAAGCGTTCTCACAGTAACTACATGGGTCTCTTAATGACCATTTAATGAACGGCCCAAAGGGGAAGTGGTCATAATTGAAGTATGTCGGTAAATAGTGGAAGTAAAAGCAATTAGGTATATCAAGAAGCTACTCATCTCTGACGCTTTCATGGTTACTTGATATATAAACTATGGTGGCCTCGATGCCTACCTGAAAACAAAATATTTTGTTTTTAAATCGCGGTCGACGACAAGCGTGTGATCTGACTCATGATTGGTCAAATAAGATTTTTACGGTTCAACTTGTTCTTCTGGAGTACAGTACAAACACACAACTGACCAACTGAGGTTTCATATGCGGCTGAACCGGCCGTATTCGGACTGCCATTCATGAAGAAATAGCGAGTACAGACATCGAGGTATCGAGATCGCGAGCATTTTCGGCGTGTAATTTATCATATAAAGATGACAAACCAAGAGATGGATAAACCAACAAAGGACGGCCGAGAGACGAAGAAATATAAAACAGTCCAAATCTCCCATTCTTCAAATGAAAATGTCTCTTTTTGCGGTAAGAAAATAAACGCTCAGACGCGTAAATTAAACAAATTAATATTAAGTATCTAAGCAAACATCCTGTCTGTCGGAACCGGAATTCAATGTCAACATTCAAAACCGCCCTTTGATCGCTCCAACTTTTCTGAACCGACAAAAGATTTGATAAAGTGCGTGGTGGCTACGCCCTTGCCCTCCTTTAGTGCCCTTTTTGGTACAAGTGATACGAGATAGCGATTGGAAGTACAGACGCCAGCACATCAAGCTACTCGAACTGTCAAATTTTCCCAATCAACTTTCAACCTTATGCTTTAAACATAAAGTTGAAAATCTATTAAAGAAATTTGACAGATTGTAGTAGCTTGATGTGCGTCTGTACCTATTTAATGTGTTTGTTTTACTCCTGGCTACTTGGCGACAGTCTTCTGCTAAAAATGAGTCATTCAATGTCTCTGAAACTTTCCGGTCATGTCGGATTGCCGTCCCATCGGACTATGAGAGCGAGGGAAAAGTGAGTGCACCTGTGTCTGTGCACAAACTTTTTTTTTTTGTTTAGCCTGTACTGTCCCACTGCTGGGCAAAGGCCTCCCCCCAAGTCCTTCCAGGAACTCCTTTCCCGCGCCACCTCAAACCAGCCCTCGCGGTACGCATCCAGGTCATCTCGCCACCGCACAAACTATTGCATTAACATTTTTCAGATTGTCTGCCACGGCCGAAATTCGGTCTGGAGGACTGTTTATTATTAAATGTCCGTTGACAGTGATGCGGACGAATTTTTTGATGCCCTTTGATTATTTTCACTCCCTTTTTATATACTTGTAGATATTATTATTTTAAGATTGTTAGTTTTTTAAATTCAATGTCCTCTAAAATAAATATTTCAAAGGAGAAAATGCCATTATCACCAATCAGTGCAGATAGTTTACGAGTTTTTCGCCGATAAGAACGTTATTGCGGGTATCTTGCCTTGGCATTCACCGCTCCCCCGACAGGCCTCGACCCGCTGTTTCTCAGCGGGTCCCACCTCCCCGTGCGCCCATTCCTGCAATGGCCGCACCCACTCTCGAGTGGCGCGCGTGGAACACTGCAGCGCCAACTCGGGCCTGTCTGGTCGGACGACCGACGCCCCTAGTCTTGCGTCCTAGCTGAATGCTACTATCGCGGGAATACGCGACTATGCGATCGTTTACGTGGAAAATTACGTACATAAGCGACTTGATTGATCGCACGAGTACGTGTTATAATATAAACGGCCACCACGATTTCATACACGCGCGACGATCACGTTTGGTTAGGATACCCTCAGTCAAAATCAAAAGTCACTTATTCAAACTAGGCTGAGAATCAGCACTTTTCGAACATCAAAATTACAAAAGACAGTCCCCCAAAACGCCCGCCCTTCACCACTTCCTAGTGCTTTCGCTGGGGAGAAGAAGTGGCGGAACAAACTCCCCAGCAACACAGCTGTCTGTTCAGTTAGAAAATAATTGATTTTATACAATAATAAGTATGCAAAGTAATTAACATTACAGGACACAGAACATAATTAAATTATGTTCTGTGTCCTGTAATGTAAATTACTGCCATAGGTTAGCTAGCCACGCCAATATACCAACAAATACAATAAACACTATACGTACACAAACAAAATAAAAAAATGTAAACAAAAAAAAAAAAACTTACTGACCAAATAAAAGCCTCCAGGTATATAGGGCGTGACAGCTTACATATTTATGCAATGCTGGGTTCTGTTTACATTTCTGTCACTTGAAGTCAGAAATGATAAACTAGGAGTCTGATGCAATCTCTTTGTTTGTTACCTATTACGGCAACCACATTTCTTGTACAAGTCTAGTCATTTGATTGGCTTTTGTTATTTATCAATCAATCTAGGGTATTGAAATTCAGTAGCTCAGTAACTGAATTCCTTCACTGTTAATTTGCTATAGAATTTTTTACTCTAGACTCTTCTTGATCGGGCTGAAGTAGGTAATGAGTAGTTTAAACGTATGTACCTTATCTCGATCTCTTGACTTGCGCCACATCTTGGTATTCCAGAGATCTTATAGGACGGACGATATTAAAAATGATAAGTATTCAGCGTGCCCTTAATACAGTCTTATTCCTTCAGATTGGGCCAGGATTTGTTAAATTTCTCCCTTTTTTTCAAAATGTCATCTTTTATGTAAAGATTTTAGCTGATTTTCGGGCATGGGCAGTCATTAGGTTGGATATTTAGAGGCCCTTTCAATCGCTGGAGGGACGGCTTTTGTTCTTTTTTTAAGAAATTTCTGTGTGTGTTAGATCTTATTAGGGTTTCTTTTGACCGTGACTAAGCTGGGTAAGGGTATCCGTTTTTAGTGGCAGCGGGGTGGCGCGCGAGACTGAATCTAAAATACAATAGGAAACAGGCGAAAGTATTTACAATAAGGTTCTAATGAGTTATGCTGCTAAGAGCAGCCCAACCGCCTTGTTACCAAGCTCTTGCTAAAATCTACGTCAAAACGTAACATTCTCTGACATCGACAATTTTGTTCTTCTTATTATTGTTGTTTGTTTGGTACAAAAGTAGTTATTTTTCAACTCTGCAAATGGCATTTTGTTTTTAGTTGTCATTTATATGCCATTGTCGCGGGCGCACCGGGCGCATCACGGATTAATTTGTATTGTCAATGTCAATTAATGTGTGTTGTCTTTGGTCCTTGGCGACATCAAGCAATGGACAAAATTGTCAACATTTTATATGTTTGAGTACGAGGCTTTTGACTACGTTGTCATGTGTATATTTTATGTCTTTTATTATTTGTAATAATCACTGTCACCTGTCTGTTTGATCATTACCAGACCGCAAAAACTGCAGAGTAGCAGGGACATCGACCACAACCTGTTACCATGGGTTCAGTACATGATTCTGATCCCAATGCGTTGAAAATTTCGTCGGTCATTAAAAATAAATTAACTCTGCCATACATTTTGACCGCGAAGGTATTTCAATTCAACGAATTGTACCTACGCAGTCAAAATGTACGTCAGTTTTTTTCTATAAATATATAGTGTAAATTTTCAGTGTGCACTAATGATGCAGTTTTAGTTTTTTATCAAAATCGACCCCAAAGCTCCTTTGAGTATTTTCCGCAAATTCTTATACATAGTTTCGGATTTGCGCAATCACGCACTAGGAAAATTAAAATTAAAAAAGAAACAAACACAGTTTTATTTCTGACAGACACGAGTACATAAAAAGATAAGAACGATATTTGAAAAAACAAAACAGAACTATAATCATCATCATCAGCCTATAGCATTCCACTGCTGGACATAGGCCTCTCCTATTGTACCTACGCCATTCAACTCGATTTTCGGCAACTCTCATCCAGCTGCTACCAGCCATCCTGCGAAGATCGTCGCCCCACCTAGCCTGACGGTGTCCCATTTTACGTTTACCGATTCGCGGTGTCCACTCAAGAACAAGTCTACCCCGATGGTCATCGGTTCTACGAACTATAATCACATAAAAGAAATAGCCGACAGTTGCACTTCATGACTGTGATAACTGCATGATGCTGTGCTCATTTTCACAGTTCATTTTCAGTGGCCACCCAAAAACCAAGTCAGGTAACAGCCACCCTGAAAATTCACCCTGGAAATTATTTGCGTTTTGCCGCAGAATCGCAGTGGTAACCGCCATTGTACAAAAAGCATTCCTCCAGATGTAATATAATAATCCGACGGTAGATTACATTCGGGAGTTTAGCCATAGGAGTTTGTTTTGTCACTGTGGTGTTGATCATGTCCGTGGTTGAGGTTCCTAATTTCTATCACACGATGTGTCTCATACTTGCACGGTTGTTATATAAAAGCCACTTGTGTAATTTTAAGTAAGTCGGTCTCTTTAGTAGGTCCCTCATGTCTGAGGATCGTGGTCAGCTTCGGAGTTGCATCTGGAGCAAATGATCCGCCTCCACCGGTTTCTGTCCAGCGCATCCCTTACTACCGTGTAGAATTTAGAGGACGATGATTCCTTCACCTGATCGGTCCATCGTGTTGGTGAACGACCGCGCGATAAGTAGGTAATTAATAATTTAAGTAAGTACTATTTTAGATATTTTTATACAGGCTTATTTTTTTATCACCATCCAAATTTTTACAGGGTGTTCTATCCATGAATATGAACAACTTTCACTATGGGACCAACTCTGAAATCACGAAAAAAAAATCAGCTGTTTCATACATTTTGGTCAAGTAGGTATTGAACTTTTGTATGAAACAGTTGATTTTTTTAAAGTAGTTAGGAGTGGTGGCCCAGTGGTATCGGCCGCGACTTACGGGTTGTTCGTCGTAGGTTCGAACCCAGACAGGCGCTTTGCTTTGTGTAAATTATTTCATCACCACTGCTCTCAAAACAGTGAAGGAAAACATCGTGAGAAAATGTTGAAGTACCAAAAATTCAAAAACATGTAACATCTACCAACCCGCACTGGTCCCGCGTGGTAGATTACGGCCCACGCCCTCTCACCGACAGGAAGCCAATGTCCCAGCAGTGGGAACATTATATTCTGGTTAATATGCGTATAAAGAGTTCCTTTTCAAACTATGTCCCCTGTTCTCTCTCTCGGGACAAATATTCGCTAACATCGTAATCTGATTTTGATTTGATAGTTGGATTTCCTTACGGAATCTAATTTATCGTGTTGCTTACGAGAATCGAAGACCCTTGAATCAGAGTAAAATCCACAGGAACCATGTGTAGCTTCGATTGTCTTTTGAAGTAGATCCATGGTCAAAACTACAACTGTTTTTGAATGATTGATTGAAGATTTGTCGGTGTCTATCTTTAACGCAAGGTGGCGAATTAATGTGTGTAGTACACACCTCTTGTCCTTCATCTTCAGAGAACATTATTCAAAAATAGAAATTATTTTTTTTGAAAATCACAAAGTACCTTCGCCAATTCCTAGAAAAATCAGTAATCTGCCAAAACAAGATATTATATTTCTTTATACCCTACTTCGCACGTTACTGGTCGTCAGAAGGCCGAAAATCTGACAACCAGTCTTACCAAAGGGTATCGTATTACTCAGTAACTGGGTTGTGGAGGTCAGATAGGCAGTCGCTCTATATAAAATACTGTTATTCAGCTGCATCCGGTTAGACTGGAAGCCGATCCGAACATAGTTGGGAAAAGGCAGGCAGATAATGATGAGGCTTAACGTGCTTTCCGAGGCACGGCGGGGTCTTGGTATGTAAAGATGGTCACCCATCCACTGACCAGCCGCAGCAAGCGTAGCTTAATCTAATCGATCGACCCGTGCCGCTGTTATTACTTAGCCACAAGCCCCTTTGTTTTATACTATGTTTAGGTACAGATAATACAAGATAACCTTTCTGATCGTTGACGTGTATCAACTTCAAAGGAGTTATGATATCCGAGATTTTTGCTTCAACTGGTAAAGGAAATTAGTCCTTGAGAACACTTGGCTGGTTTTAGGTCAGTCGACTGTTTTTTTGTGCTTTGAGACTCTTACATGTAGAAATGGTTCGGGTACCTATTTGTGCAAGACAAGTTTGTGTACAGAGATTTGAGTTTTTGTATAGGTAAGACTAGCTTCTGCCCGCAACTAGTCAGCGGGCTTGCTCCCCCGACACGCCCCGTTATTACTTCGTAGCGTTCTTTCTGACTTTATTTCTTTTTGAACGGGTCGTAATGATCCTGGGTTGATGTTAAATAGTCTACAGCCTTCCTCAAGAATTGGGCTATCGAATGCAAAAAGAATTTTTCAAATCCGACTGGTAGTTTTTATCAATTTTTTAACACATTATCAATCGGAATCGGTTTCATTTTAACAGTTCAACAACATTCATTGCGTTAGTTACGTGTTGAGCAGACAATTTTTTCGAACTTATGAAGCAATGGGTTAGCAATTTGCTTCAAAATTATTCAGATTCCGATTGATAGTATGTTACGCAATTAGGGTGCAGAGATTAGCACACTTTAGTGAAACGCATTCTTTAGTTTTTTTTTTTTATAGATTTGTGCCCTGGCAAAAGGCTCGCCCTCTATTACATAGGACTTTAACATAGCTGGCGAAAATACAGGCGTCAATTGTACACAGCAACACTTGGTACAGACCTACTGGACCAATAGTGCCGTTGTATATTCTTGTTAACTCTTCTCCAAATTAAGACCATATAGAATAGAACAGAAACGATATTTTATATAGAAACGTATCAATAAGGCCACGGACTCGAAGTCAGCGATTGCGGGGCGGCAGCGGCGGCGGCGCGGGGAGCGGCGCGGCTACGCAGACCCGGTCTCGAAGCCAGCGGACAGATCGCGCGCGTCGCTAGAGCAGCGTAGTGTTGTCTTATGACAAAATAGTGTCTTTTTTTCGCGAACGAAATGTCTAAACAGCGATGACAACATCTTTTTGATACAACCTTTTGAAACGTCGGTCGTTAAAAACGCAAAAAATAAAATGCACAACACTACGGTGCGCACCGCTCGTACGCCGCTCCATGCACCGCGCCCGCGCCGCTGCCTTTGAGGCCAGTTTCATTTTGAATTTATGCATTGAAACGCGCCGCTTCCCGCACCACCACCGCCGCCGCCGCCGCCGCGCCGCGCCCGCTGACTTCGTGTCCATAGCCTAATATATCGAAACCGATATTCAGAAATAACCTGTTGGAATAATTTTCCATAAGTACGTAACAGGTAGGCGTCTCATTGCCGACCAGTGTAATAACCTCCACTTACGACATACTTATGGGTTGTGATGATATGCAAGTTGTAAATTAAACGTTTTACTGAGGAAAATGGAAGGAAATCTGCATGATTATTAAAGATAAACGTATGAAGGTAATGGTTCATAGCGGTATCGTCTTGTATATTTATTATGCATCGTCACATAGGACCTTTATCTTAGGTTTTATTTATTTTTTACGTAAAATATATTTGTGACTTTTGACCGACACGACTGACCGTAATGAAGTAATAACAGCCGCACGGGTTTATCGATCATGTTAAATTACACTTGTTGCGGTTGGTTTGTGGATGGGTGACCATCTTTACACACCAAGACCCTCCGTGTTACGGAAAGCACGTTAAGCCGTTGGTCCCGGCTGTCATTTGTGGTTCTAGGGGTATCGTATTACCCAGTACCCGGGTTGTGGAGGTCAGATAATCAGAAAATACTGGTATTCAGCTGCAGACTGGAAGCCGACCCCAACATAGTTGGGAATATGCTAGGCAGATACTTAATGAATATTTATAGATATTAATTGATCGCATATCCAATAGAAAGGAATAAGGAAAATATTTTTTCATTTCTCATACTCGGAAAGTAGTGTTTGTTTGATCCAAATAGCGGGTGGAAAACGCTGCTTCCCACCACAGGGCGGGAAAGACTCATAGTAATTACTTCCCTCTTTAGGGTGGGAATGAATTTTAAAAATAGAACTGTAGTCAGCTACGAAATTTTTGACATAAATTAAGAAAAATGCTGCAGTCTTGTGAGTGTACAAACAGCCAGTGTGAATTAAAAAAAAAACCTATAAGCGGGACAGCCCGCGGCGATGACGCGGTGTGTTCCATATTTAAAATAAAAAAAGAAAATAGTATTATTTGGCGGGATGCTAACCCTGTAAGCTGTACCAAAATTCAAAAACTTTGCATGTTATTGTTATCAATAAATATTTTAGAAAAAATACCTACTACTTTTTACTTTCCTTATATTCGAAATGAAAAGTAGAGTGTTTAACACGGGTGAAAGTCATCAATTCCTACTCGGGCTATAGCCGCCCTCGCTGCGCTCGGGCGTCTAAATGCCTCGTATAGGAATTGATTCCTTTCGACCCTTGCATAACAATCTACTATTATTCCACAAGCATACGAAATTCGTTTATGTCTGTATTCGGGTTCATTTGTGCTACTCATTTTCATCTGAAATTAAATCGACCGGAATTGCAATTAATCAGTTGTTTATCATAACGGATTTAAATTACAACGTTTCAGTAAATTAATTCATCAAAAGCAGGCATTTATTGGATGTAGCAATATCAGGGGTTTCGTTTAAAACATTGCTAAATTTAATAAAGTGGAACCCTACTGGGAAAACACCAGGTCGATAGTTAATTCTCATCATCCTTCTCTTTCTTTCTTTCCTTCCATATCCCAATTTATTTAGGGTCGGCGCAACATACATCTTTTTCTTCCATGTTTCTTCTCTATTAGTCGACATCTCGATAGTCACCCTCTCATCTTGCACACAGTCCGTCTATCGTTTACATAGCTAGTTCTGAAAGAAAGAAAGAAAAAATAACACAAATAAAAACACAAAGAAAAACATAAATATAACTAAGCGATAACAAATTAAAATAAATGAAACCTTAGCACCATAAAAAGAAACACCCCACAACGAAACATCCGCACACCATCAAATCTAGTTCGATCTGCTTCAAACTGACATAAACTGGTTATAACTGCAGTAATCCAGATGCGAACTGGTCATTAAAGCGACGGATATGAGGCGTAGGTCTCTTCGGGCACTTAAATGAAATATCGACTGGACGCCGGAATCCATGGATATGGCATTTCATGGCTAAAACTGTAGTTATTAAGGGTGTTTATATGTTTATAAACGTTTAAGTTGGACTTATGACCCTTTACAACGGAGTTTCTTGAATTTTTTGACTCACATTTTGCGTGTGACGAAGTTAACTTTTTTTGAAGTGAAAATTTCTTTAGCGGCGTTGCACACTTTTTGTAATGGGTAAAAAATGTTAAACTCGCGTCAGGACATCGCGTCAGGACACGTGACCGTCAGGAGAGATTTCCCCCCCCCTCTCTTTCTACGGCGGCGCCAACCGAAGTGAACCAAGTGACACACGACAATGGATGGATGGATGGATGGATGGATGGACGTGGACGTGGACGTGGACGTAAAATGAAAAAAGTGACGCAGAAGTAGTGAAAAAAATTTAGTTATATTAATTAAATTAATAATTGATTAATTTCAACGTTAATATTCAAGTTTTCTCTTCTGCCGGCACTCCCGGAGTGCAACCCGTCTTTTTTTTTTTAGCCGTAGCCTAATTATATGTTACTATTAGCGCCCCGCGATTTCACCCGCATAAGTGTCGATCCCGTGGGAATATCGGGATAATAATTGTATCCTATGTGTTATTCTGATAAATAACCCATAAATAATGAAGGCTCAAAATGGCCGTAAAGTACGTACTGCAAAGGACAGAAACAAATGGAAAATCTTAGAGGAGGCCTTTGTCGAAAGATGCCGAAAATATGATTTAGTTTAAGCTTTCAAATAATTGTTTTGTCAAATAAGTTAAAAACTAACAGCAATAAAGGCTTACATAACATACATAATAATCCTATAATATTCCCACTGCTGGGACACAGGCCTTGTCTCTTCGAGAGAGAGTAGGCAGTAAGCCACGCGGGCCCAGTGCGGGTTGGTAGATGTCACATGTCTTCGAATTTTTGGTTCTAGGACATGCCGGTTTCCTCACGATGTTTTCCTTCACCGTTTTGAGAGCAGTGGGGATGAAATAATGTACACAAAGCAAAGCGCCTGTCTGGGTTCGAACCTACGACCTGCAGCCCGCAAGTCGCGGCCGATACCACTGGGCCGCCACTGCTTACTTCACTACAATAAAGATTTATTGAAGTGAAACTTCTTTACGCACGCTTGACTTGGGGAGTAAGCTGGCGAACGCTTGACGTAAGCGTTACGAAAAGTGTGATCGGGCGAGGCGAACGGGAGTTGAGTGGGGCATATAAGCAAGAGAAAGCAGCGGCGCGCACATTTTCTTTCTCTCTTCCTCTCATTACCAAATACGTTTGAAGTTTCACTTCAGTCGTGTGGTCATAAGCACACTCGGTTTTTTTTTTTTTTGAAGTGAAACTTCTTTACGCACGCTTGACTTGGGGAGTAAGCTGCCGAATGCGTGACGTATTTTATTTTATAAAATTTTTATTCTTAAAAGCAAGTATTATTTTCCTGCAAAATATATAGTTTCACATCTATGTATCATTTTTTCTAAACCCCCTACTTTTGCCCTGATATATTGCCATCATATTCACACCGCTATCATGGAGGACGAACTCCTCAAAACATATCACTTTTTCCATGTTCATTGTTCCCGCAATAACGCGGGGTCAGTTTGACAAATTATCCACATTCCCCGGCGACTATACCCGGGTAATGGCAACACTATCAACTTTATTGTGGCGGCCATTTTGAGTGTCGTATGTTTTTGTTTTTGGTATTTTAGGGTTCTGTTATGTTACGTACCCAATATATTTTAATGTATTTAATAAACTCAAACTCAAAGCATTTATTTCATATAAACCATTTACAGGCACTTTTGAATTGTCAAGGGGTCGGTCAGTCCAGAAAGATGAAGCTAGTTGCCCATTCCAAAGCGTAGGTACCTATGGAGAAGAACGGGCAAGAAACTCCACGGATACTCTTTTATTTAAATCATAAAATTGTTACAAAATATTGGTTACATCATACATGTTGAAATTATACATGTAAGAACGCATCCAAAAAAAAAAAAAAAAACTATTCAGAAATTAAAATAAGGCGTGAAGCTAAGAGATGACCAGACCCTACTGACGGCACCCGTTCACGAACATGGCGTATGGATCAGCGCCATTCAGCTGAACCATTTTGAAGGGAACTTAATGATCCAACACAATACATATTCATAGTTGTGTTCAGAGGATAGTCGCGGTCATATACCTCATTTGTCAAATTATGCCAAGTAGTTTAGAAGTTATGACGGAACAGATGAACATACATACATACATACCGGTCAAAATCATAACCCTCCTTTTTGATTCGCCATAGTCGGGTCTTCTTCTCCTTCTTCTTCAGCCTTTCGTCAACAAATGCTGAGTGTAGGCATCTTGCAATGCACGCCACTCGTTTCTGTCTCTAGCCTTCCTAAGCCAGAGTCGTCCAGCAATCTTTACCAGGTCGTCGGTTCACCTCATCGGCTGTCTGCCCACACTTCTACTACCAGGTCTCGTTCTTCAGTCCAGCACTGTTCTACCCCATCTGCTATCTGTTCTACGCCCTATGTGGCCCGCCCATTTCCACTTTTTATTTTCAGTTCGTAGTCGGTTAAAAAACAAGAAATTCCAAAAATACAAGTTGCCCGTCGAAAATTCGATATCTAAACAAATCTGTGATTGACTGCAACACGATTCAAAAACTCCCGTGATCCAAACAGTCGAACATAGTTTATAATGGCGACTACAAACGACGAGAAAACATGAATAAACCAGACTACAATAAAATCTAACGTGTGTATTGTCTGAAAAGTAGATAATATGATCGGGCTATGTTCGGAATGAAATAACGTTGTTCTGTGAAAAAGCTACCTTCAAACGGCGTGAATAGGGATGCAGGGGTGAATCGGGACAAGACTTTAAAAATACCTTTTATTTTAACATTAAAATAATATAGTTTGTGGCCAATAAGTACCCTAATGTGTTTACTGTAGTTTAATTAACGATTACGTGCCTTTATTAACCACAAACTATATTATTTCAGCTTTAAAATCCATTTTAAAGTTTCGTCCCGATTCACCCCTGCATCACTATTCACCCCGTTTGTAGGTATAGGTACCGTACACACTATCCATTTCGACGAACAACAATTTGGTTAGATCATGTTTTTGCCAGTGGTAGTGAATAAATATGAACGTAACCTTCTGTCATGTTGACGAACGCGACGTTCTAAAGTCCTCCAGACCGAATTTCGGCCATGGCGACCAATCGCAGCGGAGAACAGCCTCCGGCGCGGGAGGTATTATAGTAATGTCAATTATTTCAACATCCAAAATTACAATATGGCAGTATCGTTGGTCCCAAACTAGGCACAGCCTGTGTCTTGGGCACGATTAACTAGGTAATTTTAGTAATTTGAAATAAAATAAACTAAAATGAAAGTTAAAATTGGCTACAGTTAAGCTCAGCCTCATCGTGACTACAAACTAAACTCCGGTGTGACTCCGGTCTTTTATTAAGAAATTCTTAATGAAAAAACCTAATACCAGTTTATCCGACCCTGGTATCGAACCCAGGACCCCTCGCTGTCGCGCATGCGACCACGAGACCAACGCAAACGCCAACGACGCAGCCGGTGACCTTCTACCTTTTTTAACCGACTTCAAAAAAGGAGGTTCTGTATTCTTTTATATCTGAACCTAAGGATTATTTTTTTACTTTGTGCAATTTACTTCACTATCGTAGCTCTTAAAACGGTGAAGGGAAACATCGTGAGGAAATCGGCATGACCTAGAACCAACAATTCTAAGACGTGTGACATCCACCAACCCGCACTGGGCCCGCATGTCCAAGCAGTCGGCAATGGGATTATTATAGGCTGATCACGTTTTTCTAGGGTTCCCGTCGTCCGATCAGACAGGCCCGAGTTGGCGCTGCAGTGTACCACGCGCGCCACTCGAGAGTGGGTGCGGCCATTACAGGAATGGGCGCACGGGGAGGTGGGACCCGCTGAGTAACAGCGGGTCGAGGCCTGTCGGGGGAGCGGTGAATGCTTATGCGAATCCCGCACCCCCGGCCATAGGTAGAGGTAGAACACCGCGGTGGTTATAGCCGGTAAGAGTCCGGTATGCCCCTCTGTCACCCCCACGATAGAGGAAGTCCATGAGGATTTCCACCGCGAGAGAAAAAAAAAAAGGGTTCCTGCCACATCGATCTATAACCCAGAATTAGGTATACATAGATGCTAGGATTTCCCACAACCAGTAATGTCGGTACATCCGCGTCGTTTGAGGTTGTATTCACGCCTTACTCCGCGTTGTGGGATAAGTACGATTTATTGCGGACTGGACGTAATTAAGTATCTCCTTAATCGGGTCCGTTATTTGGCACAAGCTGCCCACTCGGTTAGGCTTGTAGAGATGACCACTTTGGGCTTTCCATGAGGTAAATCACCCCTGCTTTATGAAAGCCTGTTTAATGCTGTCAATTCTGAGGACAACTTGATTATTTTTTGTAACTAATCGCAGCTGCTGATATGAGATGAGTGGATTTATCTTGCTGACTGAATCCGAGGGTGTATTTTTGTATTGAAGGGAAAACTTCTTTATATGCGTTGGCCATTTTTTGAGATGAAAAAAAACCATTGAACTCGCGACACTGTTACCGTAACCGACACCGCGATACATTCGGATGTGTTCTGCTGTCCTCGGGATGTACTCGGTTTTAATGTATTTCCGATATGTCAGTGAGTGATGACAAAGTATTGTGTTTGTGTTTTGTTTTTATGATGACTCAAAAAATACACACGTAATTGTTCAAGTTTTCACTTCTGTTTAATATATTGGTACACCCACAGTGCAGTACATACCAAACCCTTAATATACGGCGTGAATTTTCCAAGTGGGCGTGGATGGCCAAATCCGAAACTATAAGGAATAGCGAAAAGTACTCAAAGGAGTCGCGGGCTCGATTTTGATGAAAACTAAAACTGCATCATTGGATTTTTGAAAAATCAATATTTCTAGCTAGGAATCAAACCAGTTGATTAAAAAAAAAAACACACCATTCGATAGTGTCCCTAATAAGGATCGAATTCTGGGAAGTAATGACATACGGCAAACTAAATGAATGAATGGTGTAATTAGCGTGTTTATTTTTTTCAAAATGATTGATGAGATTTCGATTGATAGTGTGTTTCGCAATTAGGATGCTAATCTAAGGTTAATCTCCGTTGAGATCCGTTGTCCATCGTGACAGAAATCGGTCGGGAGGCTAATATAAAAATTGCAAAGAGTTATCCATCTGCGAAGTTAATCTCCGGTTTTTAAAAGCCTGGTCAAGCCTCTGATTGGAAAATCTGCCCAGTGATTGATTGACCAAATTATCAAACTAACATTTGACTTAAGATTTAACAACCATCCAAAAGTCACAAAAAACCAAATATCATCATAGCCTTAGACCCTTCGGGCCTGCGGACGGAGAGTAAAGGGTAGCTCGCCTTCCGATCAGGACCAGGCCCGTGCCGGA
This sequence comes from Amphipoea lucens, assembly GCA_947508005.1. Lineage (NCBI taxonomy): Eukaryota > Metazoa > Arthropoda > Insecta > Lepidoptera > Noctuidae > Amphipoea > Amphipoea lucens. Next base: position 17,759,968 of record OX382377.1, on the reverse strand, counting down.
CGGCGCGTACGTGTTCCACGCGCGCCTCAAAGAGATGTCAGCAAAAAAGAAGGGGCCTGCCAGAGCCGAAGCCTGCCAGGGGTGCGGGATTGTCCGAAAGGATTACCGCTACCCCGGAACATAAAGGGCTAAGGAAGGAACACGGATGGGTTTCAGTCAGTAAGAGTCTGACACTCCCTTCCGGTCCACCCAGAGCGGGAGGGGTCATTTGATGATTTCACATCCACAAAAAAAATGCCTTAGACCCTTATCCCAATTGATTTGGGGTTGGCGTAACACGTTTTCTTCTTCCTACTTCTCTATTAGTCTTCATCTCGGTAGTCACCCATTTTTTGCCATATCATCTTTCAGACAGTCTATCCATCGTTTCTTTAGTCTTTCCATACATAGAGTATACTCATCATCATCTGCCTAGCCTTTTCCCAACTCTGTTGGGGTCGGCTTCCACTCTAACCGGATGCAACCGAATACCAGCATTTTATGAGTCCCGTACGGTATATGGAATTACTCTTGAACCATATATAGTTAGCGCCACGAAAGATGAGACTTGACTCCTCCTCCCGCGCTCTTTCCGCCGCCCCTATGACGTCCGATCCCGTCCCGCGGTCAGACCTCATACCGCTAAAGAGACCTAAACTCGTGTACTGCGCAAGTCAAACCTCGTGGTGTGTCAAGTCTCATCTTTAGTGGCGCTAACTATACATGGAGCGACTGCCTATCTGACCTCCACAACCCAGTTACTGGGTAATACGATACCCCTTGGTAAGACTGGTTGTCAGACTTTCAGGCTTCTGACGACTTGTAACGACTGTCAAAGATCTACGAATGACAGCCTGGAGCAACACCAGTCATGGAAGGTGTTGGTATGTAAAACTGGTCACCCATCCACGGACCGACCGCGGCAAGCGTAGCTTAACCTAATCGATCGACCCGTCCCGCTGTTATTACTTAGCCACTAGCCCCTCTATTTCTGCTATCAAACCAAATATTTTAAAAGAAGGTCCAACAGAAATCGTTTATACCGTTAAAAATGCAGGTCTACCGTCCCAGCAGTATTGGCAATAGTACTTACTTGGCTAAAACCCCATTGTTTATAGATAGTATCCTCCAGCTGAAGGTACAGTCAGCCACAAAAACATGTAAAGCATAAAACGCCTAAAACGTTCCTACTGCTGGGAAACAGGCCTCCTCTCTGTGGGGGAGTGGGCCATAATGCACCACGCGGGCCCAGTGCGGATTGGTAGATGTCACATGTCTTCGAATTTTTGGTTCTAGGACACGCCGGTTTCCTCACGATGTTTTTCTTCGCCGTTTTGAGAGGTAAAGATGTAAAAATCGACAAGAATTCTTTTAAAATCTTTTTTCCATAATATTGTATCGATGTGTATGAGATATTCTTGTTTTGCGTGGATGTGTCGATTATTCCTCACACTCTCTCTGTATTTGTGTTTTGCGTCATGTTTACATGTTTGTTAGCAGTGGTGGTGAGTGGGGGTGGGTAAAGACCTCGACTTACGAGTTGTAGGTCGTGGGTTTGAACCCAGGCAGGCGCTTTGCTATTAGACAACGTTTCACCACCACTGCTCTCAAAACGGACAAAGAAAACCTCGTGAGGAAACCGGCATGTACACAAACCAAAAATTCAAAGACATGTACCAACCCGCACTGTGCCCGCGCGGAAGATGACAGCCCACTCACTCGCGATGACAGGAGGCCTGTGTCCCAGCAATGGGAACATTATATTATACTCTTATTTACCTCAAATAAATGTATTTCTTTTTTTCAAAACATGTTACGCGTTGCGTACTTAATGGTAGGTGCCAATTAATACAGTATAATGAAACACAAATTGAACTATCAATTGAATTCCTGTCGATGTTTACATCTATTCGAGGCTGAGTGTACGTACTCTGCTAAAACCCCATAGTTTATAGATGTAGCTACCTTAGTGGGAACAAGTACATTCACTACGTCCTACCTGTACTAATTGAAATCGCCGTGAAAAACGCCTCTCTGGCACGACATTGTGGTACTATTGGTTTGGAAGATACTCGATCTGAACTCACGCGATGGTTTATTCAAAACTACCTGTTCCTCTTGATGAATTTTCTTAACTACTAGATTTTGCCCGCGACTTTGTCCACATAATACTCCTTGGTCCCCAACCCACACCGACGCATCGCATCGCCTGCTATTACCTCGTTTCTAGCGTTCTTACGATGGAATAGAAAATTCTGATTCAAATTGAGAGTAATAGTGTGTTACGCAATTAGGGTGCAGGTTTTCAAACCACAATCTAGCGGTTAATAAGCAGGTCACTCCATGCAGGGAGCATACCACAGTAATTAGCAGCAAACTAAAAAAAGCAACCAGCAATAGTATTTACTCCGTACTCCAAACATAAGTACTAATACAAATTATTCTTCGAAACTACGACCAATAGAAATGATGTATTCAACATTAGAACAACGGTAAGGGCTCTTGGTTTGCCCAGAACTCGTATAAAAAGGTATACCTTTTTTTCTCTTGGATAGAAAGTGTTGTAAACGTGTAGTTTAAATGTGCAGTGCCGAGTTGTCTCCCAGTAATTAATATCTATCGTGCAACAAGGAAATGTGGGGAATTGCTGGTGGAATTAAAGGTGTTCTGACCAATTTATTGACTTTGGGGACTGTGGAGCGTAGTGTGGGATGCCCCCCAGCTAGTTGGACCGACGACCTAGAAGGTGACTAGAACGGACTGGATGCAGAAGGCAGAGGACAGGGTGTTATGGTGCAGCCTGGGAGAGGCCTATGTCCAGCAGTGGACTGCGATAGGCCAAAGAAAGAAAGAAAGAAAGAAAGAAAGAAAATACATTTATTTAGCACAGACTCAAAGGCACACAATACACCAGACACATACATCAAATAAAAACAAAAAGTAAACTTAAAAAAAAAAAAAGTATAAAGTCCGATAATATATTAAAAAAATAAAAAATACGCAGGAAAGTGTGCCTCACGGCTGCGCTAAAAAGGGCCAGTTCAGCAAAAATGCCAGACAACTAGTGCCTGACGCTGGTTTTCAACTGGACCTGTGTGTGAGGTGACGGATGTTAATCAGTTTCATACAGCAACGTGACGTGTAAATAAAAACAAATAATAAAAATTTCAGATAAAACAATAATGAATATGTATAACTAGTGTGACATTGAAAACATTGCAAAAAAAAAGAAATAAATAAACAAACAAGTTAAAAAAAACAAATACCTACTGATAAATAAATAAGTGAGACTAATCTGCGTTCTTGATTTATTTGCCAAAAATGTAAACAAATATGAATTAATAGAAAAATAACTTTAATTCCTACACAATAAAGTTCAGGTTTACGCCACCACTTCAAAGATTTTTATAAGTTTTTCAATAGCGCTAGTCACTCTGAAATCACATCAATTTTCATTGAAATAAATTTTATATTTGTTTAACTTGAAATAGGATGGGGGTGTGCAGCATTGCGCACTTTTACTATACTCGTAAGTTGATTGGGGATTGTGGTCAATGTGGCAATATAGGTTGTGTCGAGTTGGTCGCGCACTTGCACAGTTGGGTTTCGGGGAGACCCCTTTACAGTCTCCCCAGAGATGTGCCCTAACAGGTTTTGCACAGAGGGGGCTTCGGATCGGTTTTTCAATCAATATGTTATTACTTTCACGGATACTCTAATGGATTAATAATACAGTAGGTAATCACAAAAAAAGACGGGTTGCACTCCGGGAGTGCCGGCAGAAGTGAAAACTTGAATATTAACGTTGAAATAAATCAATTATTAATTTAAAAATCTAACAATCTTAAAATAATAATATGTACAAATATATAAAAAGGGAAAATCCACCACCACCACCAACACCACCACCACCACCAGCACCACCACCACCACCACCACCACCACCAACATCACCGCCAGCACCACCACCACCATCACCACCACCACCACCACCACCACCACCATCACCATCACCACCACCAGCAGCACCACCATCACCACCACCACCAGCACCACCACCACCACCACCACCACCACCACCACCATCACCACCACCACCATCACCATCACCACCACCACCACCACCACCACCACCATCACCACCACCACCACCATCACCATCACCATCACCATCCCCATTCCCATCCCCATCCCCATCCACATCCCCATCACCATCACCATCCACATCACCATCACCATCCATCCATCCATCCATTATCGTGTCTCACTTGGTTCACTTCGGTTGGCGCCGCCGTAGAAAGTGAGGGGGGGGGGGAAATCTCTCCTGACGGTCACGTGTCCTGACGCGATGCCCTGACGCGAGTTTCACATTTTTTCCCCAGTACAAAAAGTGTGCAACGCCGCTAAAGAAGTTTACACTTCAAAAAACATCGACCTAATTTTGTAACAACCTTTTGTGTAGGTTTCAGCACTATTAGCTATCTAGAAAACTTAGACCAACCCCTCACTTCGTGTAGGTGTATTTAAACCCACTTATTTTATGGGATTACGTCACATTTCCATGAACAGCGGTATTTTATGGTCTGCTAATCCAAAAACTAATAAATACCTACAAAATAACATTTGCAAATGGAAAACTATTAAGCCGAAGTACATTAGTGATTAATATTGTTTATGCAGGGTATTATAAACTATAATTTATCTATCAGCATTACAAGTACACAAAAAGTACCTATAATACTCTTCGTGTACAATACAACAACGCGTTCCGGGCCATGCTTAATCTGCCCTGGCGGTGTAGCGCGTCTGGTATGTTTGCCGAAAACAGGGTTGACGATTTTTATGCTGTATTACGTAGGCTTAAAGCATCATTTCATCTGAGACTGATTAAGTGTAAAAACAACATTGTGACAGTATTCCGCACCATTTACATGACCACTAAGCATTTTATTTTAGTATGACTGTTTGTTTTTAAAACTAAATATAACCTACCTGACATTTACTTACCTATAAGAAAACGATAATTTAATTTATAATATAATTTATCTAAATAATAATTTAATTTAATATCTATTTCAAATTTAATTTATTTTTTATTTTTTGATACTATGGGTGTATGTGTAAAAACTTGCCTGAAATAAACGAATTTTATTTTATTAATTTTTTTATTTTATTACCATGAATATGAAATGTGATCAGAATTACCGGACAAATCTCTTTGTATGACATAGTCTGGGAGCTAATGCATATTATGATAGCTGTGTGTGCATAGGGCCAAAAATTAACAACCCTGTGGCATGCCATATAAAGCGTATATCAGAATGTTGTTATATCACATGTTATTATATAATTAACTAGCTTCAGCCCGCGACTTCGTTCGCGTGAATCTTCTTGTTTCCCCCGAGCCACCCCGTCGTATCGCATCACCCGCCCGCGCTATCACTTAACGTTCTTTTTGACTTTTTTTTCTTTTAGCTCGGCTCCTAAGGGTCATAGCGTGATGTTAAATAGCCTATAGCCTTCCTCAAGAATTGGGCTATCAAATGCAAGAAGAATTTTTCAAATCCGACTGGTAGTTCCAGAGATTACCCCCTACATACAAACTTACAAACATACAAACTTACAAATTTTACCTCTTTATAATATTAGTATCTTGTACCCATGCAAAATATTGCAAAACATTTTAAAAGAGTAACGGTGGAGTTTCTTGCCCATTCTTCTCCATACGAAAACTACCTTTTGGAATGGGCGACTAGAATCAATTCTATTTTAAGATAATTTTTTTGACGTTCAAAAGTGCCTTTTATGTGCCTATTTGAAAAAAATGCTTTTTTAAAAAAAAAAAAATGCTTTGACTTTGACATTATATCTGTATTTTTACTGTAGGTACCTTCATATAAAAGAGTATCCTATACTTAATTGGAATTTTGGTATCTACTAGCTCCCAAACCATTTAAATACAGCTTTGTTCGAAAATTCAGAATCAAGTGATCATTTTCACATTAATTCCGAATGACGGTAAAATCAAATTGCAATGCATAAATTGATATCGCTTATTAGTAACAAATACACGAATTGAAGGCAAAATACAGCTCGATCTGATATCTGTGGTCGTTGCCGATATTAGCCAATTTTGGTTACAGTTTACGGCTAATAATGTGGTTACCAACTTATCATACAAATGGTCTTCTAATGTTAGGTGTATGGTTTTGTAATGGTTATTCAATATGATGCTTATGAATTCGGTTGATAATAGGGTAGGTAGAAATGTTGGTACACACGCACATTTTGTTGATGATGGTATGTTATTCATTGGCATATAATAGGGGCAAGCCTATTTCATACTGTCACTGAGAATTTTCTAAAAGAAAAAAAAAATACAAACATCCGAATTGAGAACCTCCTCCTTTTTAGAAGTCGGTTAAAAATATCATACCTATTTGAAAGACCTGAGGGGCAATTCTCATAATTTTAAGAACGTTCACAGTTTGATCTCAGTCTCAATCTGTCAAAAATACCTCTAATATTCCTACATTTTGACAAGTTTTTGACGTTTGTTTGTCGCCGAGATGAGACTGCGACTAGATTTTGAACGTTTTAAATTACGAGAATTGGCCTTCTGGTAATCGAATCTAAGACATCTAGTTCAGCATCTTAGTTTACAAGTGTACCCTATGTTTGATGTTGATTCTATATGCCTACTTGAAATTTACATAAGCATAAGCAGCCTATAATGTTCCCACTGCTGGGACACAGACCTTCTCTCTGTGAGAGAGAGTGGGCTGAAACCTACCACGCGGGCCCAGTGCGAGTCGATAGATGTCACATGTCTGTGAATTTTTGGTTCTAGGACATGTCGGTTTCCTTACGACGTTTTAGTTTACCGTTTTGAGAGAGGTGGTGATGAAGTTATTCACACAAGGTAAAGCCCTTGTCTGGGTTCAAATCCACAGGTGCTGTAAGCCTATATGAAAGGCACATTTATAATATAGGTATTCCTATTATCTATCATACATATTAATGATCCACAGATTGTCGGCGTTTCGTACAATTCTTTCATATTGCGTACCCCAACATCAAATTCACGTTTATATCAATCGAAAAATTTGGAAACCTTATACCTCAGCGAATGGTGCCAAAATATTATGCTATACTCTTAAGGGGGATGCGCTAGGTAACCTGCAAAATTAAAATTTTCTTACGGTTTTTTTGTAATTTGCTGTTCAATGACTTTACAGAATTAAGCGCTTGGCTAAATATCAGTTACCGTGCCCCTAGCGCGCGGCTACAAAACGATAAAATCAAGATAAAATAATATCTACAATAAATAAGGAGGAGAAATCGTTGTATCGATTAAAAAATAGTCAAAAAGTTTTTATCTCTATTTAATAATGGGTTTAATTGTACCACGCAGTTAATAGGACGAAAATAGAACGAAAAAATCATGCATGTTCTCTGTCGCGAAAATACGACACGAGCGGTAGGGGCACGGAAACATGTGTCGCATAAATGCGACACAAGCGGTTAAAAGGTTCAGATCATCAATACAACCCCAAAGTTAATACTTATAATCGTATTAATTAATATTTGAACTCAGAGGGTTGATTGATGATTTTAATGATTATAATTCTGTAAACTCATATTTTGTTACGTTTGCGAATCATATTTTAATCAACATACAAAACCTTACACTGACCTGCAAATTGCAAAAAAAACGTAAGAAAATTTGAATTTTGCGGGCTACCTTGACACTTCCCCTTAACTACATCCACAATCTGCAAACTCATACAGCGTCTGCTTGGCACCATCTTACTTAGCTAAACGATTAAGTACGAAGGAATAATCTGTCGCTGGCTCCTTGCCCATAATCTTTTAACTTAGCACTTAACACTTGTATACTTAACACTAACTTAAAAATGTATGGATGATGTATTACGTACTCTGTTTATGTATGAAAACGTATAGTGCCCGAGCGTAAATATGGCTCATTTTTCGAAAAACGTTGTGTGAAAAGAAAGAAAGAAAATACGTTTATTTGCGGTGAAAATGACGCAAAAAGAACATAAACACAAAAAATAAAATAAAAAGGTAGAGGGAAACATGCGTCACATCCACGCAAAACGGCTATCGCTCAGCATTATGCTGCGACCCTATGCAGGACAGAGCCCCAGCCTGGTTTTCAGCGACAGCCGGCGCTGACGTAATGACGTCGTCCGGTGCAGCAAACAATTATTCAAAAAAAAACGTAGTATTTCACACAACGTTTTTCTAAAAATAAGCACTATACGTTTTCATACATTACAGAGTACGTAATACATCATCCATACATTTTTAAGTTAGTGTTAACTTGTTTTATACTAGTTTTATATTAGTTTATAAGATACTTTTTACCCGCCTGCGGCGAAGCCCGAAAGCAAAAAAAGGTTGTTTTAAAGTGATTGGTGTTGGACATTATAAGCGCCTTCTTAGTTTTTTATAAAGCCTTCAAAATTAGCCTAAGTGAGGCTCATGGCTAAGTAATAAAGCCGCACGGGTCGATCGATCAGGTTAAGCTACACTTGCCGCGATCGGTCCATGGATGAATGACCATTTTTACATACCGAGACGGGGGTGCCTTAAAAAGCACGTTAAGCCGTTTGTCTCGGGTGTCATCCTTGGGTCTTTTACAGTTGTTACGAGTCGTCAGAAGCCCGAAAATCTGACAACCAGTCTTACCAAGATGTATAGTATTACCTAGTAATTTGGTTGCGGAGCAGTCGCTCCATGTATTATCCTGGTATTCAGCTGCATCAGGTTAGACTGGAAGCCAACCCCAACTGTAGTTGGAAAAAGCCTAGACAGATGATGACGGGAACAGACCAGATTAACTAACTAAGGAATTTAATTCCATTCTACTTAAGATTTGGATATGCTCCCAATCAACTATCACAAATGCATAAACTCAAAAATACGAATCCCTCATAAAAACCTCTTCCCACACATTTCACAATTCCATTTCATCGACTAAAACATCAGAGCGTACTCAAAAACCACTTAGCACACGAAAAAATCTATCCCACTAGCTATAAACCGATGAACAGGCAAGCGCTATCGATAATTGACAACTTCCTTGCTACTGTGACATCACTACACGAACAAAAAGTGCTCCGGTATCAATTAAAACGGACTCTGGACCGATTAGTGGTGGGACACGACGAAAAAAAATGTCGATGTTTTTTACACTTTTTCAACTGTTGTACACTAATTAATTTTATGGATTTTGTTTCGTGTTTACAGTTTTGTGGAACGTGGAACGCTTGTTGGGTCGCATCCGGTTTTGGGAGCGTCCTTTGTTCGGACAACAAGGCTGGTTGTTATTCAGCGAGTGATAGGCAAATAGACAGATGGATATTGTGTCATGTAAACGTGTTTTTTATTTTTGGTTGTGGACAGGATGACTACAGTTTTTGCTGTAGGTTTTAGTTCTATATCTGACGCATTTCCAAATGGAAGGTGACATTAAACAAGTCTTTATGTGTCTCCGGTTTTATCGGCAAAATCTGTCTAGCCTTTTCCCAACTATTTTGGGGACGGCTTCCAGTCCAACCTGATACAGCTGGATACCAGTATTTTACACGGAGCTACTGCCTATCTGACCTCCACAACCTAGTCACCCCTTAGTAAGACAGAAGGCTGGTTATCTGACTACCAGTAACGACTGTCTAAGATCTACGAATGACAGCCAGGACCAACGGTTTAACGTACTTTTCGAGGCAAGGAAATCTCGATATGTAATGGATGTGGCCATCCATCTACTCACCAGCCGCGGCAAACGTAGCTTAACCTGTGATCGAGCCGATACTTACTTGGTACAGTCACGTCTAAAAGTATGTATACACTTGGCAATTTTCAATTGCGATTTTTTCGTGAAATAACGATTGCAACGTTGAAATACGACACTTAACATAAACCTATAGGTTTGAAAATACTATTTTCGTAATAACATAAAATTTAATTCAAAAATAAAGGAGAAAATCGCCTTTAAATTAAGCCAAGTGTATACATACTTTTAGACGTGACTGTACATGTTAAACCGGATTACAGTAAGTTGAACTGTTTATCGATAGAAAGAAGTAGCACATCCCTAGACGATATCTTTTCTCAGCTGTGTTTGTGTAGGCGTCTAGGGTAACCAATATTCTTTAGGAACGAATAATCCTACATTAAACCTCACCAACTTAGTGCGAACCCAAAAAGATTAAAGTACTTAACCGTACATTAAAATGAAATCAACATAGGCAAACATTCGTTCAAAAGCTTAGATTTATACCCATTTAAATGTTACCAGCCCTGAAAATGCAAATTGAAATTCGGGATCTATCAAATTGGAATTAATAACGAATGCAGAAAATAATATATGAATTCTTTTAAAACGCTGATTAAACCTAGCTATATTCTGGTTTACGTATGTATATTATAAATATAATACGTAGGTTTATTTCATTAATCACCTGTTTTAGCTTTACTAGGTGTAAATTGCGAAATGTAATTATATAATATCAACAAACGGTTCGTTAAGCATTATGTTTATGGCATACCCGTTTATTTGAGTTATTTAGTTTATACCTGTATTTTATTTGGTAAATTATATAACTACACTAGCTGCGCCCCGCGGTTTCACCCGCGTAAATGTCGATCCCGTGGGAATATCGGGATAAAAAGTAGCCTATATATTAATCCAGGGTGTCAGCTACCTCCATACAAAATGTTATCAAAATGGGTCAGCCGTTTGGGCGTGAAGAAGTAACGAACATATAAACACACACACACACTCGTAAACTTTCGCCTTTATAATATTAGTGTGATGAGTGACATGTCGTGTGAAAAGTTTTGAGTATGAATGTGGGAAGTCAAAAATACGATAAGTCTGAAGAATTCGAACCCAGATAAGCGCTTAAATTGTAAATAATTTCAGCACCACTGCTCTCACAACGGTGAAAGAAACATCGTGAGGAAACCGACATGTCCTAGAACCAAAAATTCGAAGACACGATGAGACTTCTACCAACCCGCACTGGGCCCGCGTGTGGATTACGGCCTACTCCCTCTCGAAAAGAGGAGGCCTGTGTCCCAGCAGTGGGAACGTCATAGGCTAATAATGAAAGTCCAATGCAACGGTAGATGGATTGTGTGAAATGTGATGAATGGTTAGAAAGGGAGAAAGCTCTGAGATGGCAGCTGGTAGACTTGCAGGAGAGATGACAATGACATGTTGCGTCAACCCTTAAGGGGCTTACAGGACCTAAACGCAAAAAAACGCAAGTTTTAGAAACAATAAAAACATTTGATCGACTACAGTAAAAAAAATCATAAAAATATATAACATTCTTCAGGATATATGCTAGGTAGATAGTGTGTTGAAAACATAATACAACTTATTTGGTACGATAGAAAAAAATCATGAAAATACCTCTAAAAAATTTATTTTTACAATAAAAACCATACTAATATACATACAATCATTATGATTTTTTGTCAGATTATTCTACAAGCAACATACTAAAACTCTGGTGTTTTAATTTTTTAGTCCAAAGTCCAAACAATAGATTTTTCTTAAATAGATAATTGCTTCATATTTTGCAATAAATTACCAGCGTTGTGTCATCGCGCTTCTCTTTATTTTCTATGCAGTCCGACAGTGACCACGCTTGAGGTCATGTATTCCTCTATGGCAGGAAAAATAAAACAATTTATTAAAAGAGTATTGCTCTCATCCCGGAGATGAGTTTTTTCACTGTAGCTGATTCGGCGACCCAGCAGCAATGATCCCAATATGAAAAGTGCAGCAGCTGGCTTAAATAGCCTAAATGAAAAACAAATTCTTCGAACAAACCGGGCAAACTGCCAGCTCCTTCACAAAAATAAAGAAGAAAATCTATCAATCATATGTTTTATAACCCTATCAGACTCACATAGACATCTTATGGTTAATAGTTATTTGTTATACAAGAGTGCAAAGTTGCTTTTTAACCGCGTGTTCAATTTTGATGACCGAGCAAGCGAAGTATCCTGAGCGTTAGCGAGGGAATCAAAAGAGCACGAGGTGAAAAATCTTTGCACTCGAGTGCAACACGTAACTTTTCATTCCACCTCAGCGAGGAAATGACTAAATGCAAAAAAAAAAAACGTTTACAATCACAAGATAGGTACACTTTTATTTCAGTTTAGGTATTAATTACTACATTATGATAGGTAAGTATTACAGAATAATCTTTAAATTATAACAAAATAATACTAAGGTATAATTAAGAAAATTTTAAAGTAACGTTGCTACAGTTATTTAAATTGAGTGTAATATTTTTGTTTGGTACTGTAATATTGGTGTTAGTCACTTGTGTACTGTTTTTCAGTAAACTATCTGTCATACTTAATAGTTGTACCGATTCATCGGATTCCCTTGGCGTGAATGTTGGAGAGAGAGGGAGATGGTTAGGTGTTTCATAACGGCTTATTTTTGATGTAGAAGGGCCAGTCCAAAGATCCGATTGAGGCTCTTTCAGTGTAATGGCTCCTACGATGCCTTCACATATTTTAGACTTATTTTGGATGGAATCCTCTATGTATCCCTCTACAACTGCATTGGACTTCCAGCCTCCGTGGCGCTTAAGGGACAGGAGATCAGCTCCGGAATCAGCCAAAAGTGTGGCTGAAGTTCGTCGGAAACAATGACCCGTGTACAACAGGGGTTCTGGAAGTTCAAGAAATGTTGCTATTTCTCGTGGGATACTGCCAATTTTATTAGTACCCATAGGCTGTCTAACACACTTTCCATTGCGATACTGTAGAAAAAATCGATTGATTGGAGTGTTAGGCGGGCGTAAGGCTTGATATTTCTCAACAATCGTTACGTATTCCTTGCGAATGACGAAGTTGCGGTCTCTTTTTGTCTTTGTATTAGGTAAATTAATTAATAGTAAGTCATCTGAATGTTTCTCAATGTTTTTGACATTAAGTTGTGTTAGTTCATTAGTTCGACATGCTCCGTTTATTCCAATAATAAGAACAACCTGTAACGTAAAGAGTATTGTAGTAGATAAATGAATAAAATTGATATGAACGCATAATTATGCCTATCAACATCTACTAAGTATAGGTACTATTTAATTGAGATTAATATACTTAAGTAGATACTGAATGTGCAACTGACTTACTTTTGCCGCCAAATATACGGAATCGGGTGCTTCGTTAAGAAACTTTTCAATATCAGATACTGTGAAAACCTTCGATTTTTTTGGTTGATGACCAGATGAGGCTCTTTTTAAAAATGCCACTAATTTAGGATAGGTATCGATATGTTTGTCTTTTTTCATCTTTATTGTTGCTTTTAGCATCGAATACGTACTCCATAGAGTGCTTGCTTTCTTGTTCTCGGATAATTCTATAAAATATGCCAGCAAAACGTTTTCTGAGAAAGTTTTGGCTCCTTTTGCTAGTCGCCACGTGTTGAACATATCGTACTGTTTTAAATACTTCTCGCGTGATTGTTGAGGGAGAAAGCTCATTTGCGCATTATTAACAGTTTCAGTCAATTCTGTTGGCGTCAAGCAAACTTCCTCGTCGCTAGAATCACTCATTTTAGTTTTTTCACTTGTTTTCAAGTTTCTTGTTTTTAATATAAGGTTTAACAATGACGTGAAAAAATGCCGCGTAAAGAACCGCGTACAAAGCAAATTGAAAAAAGAACACCAAGAAGGTTCCGAGTCTGAGTTTTTAACAAATTAAAAAAAAGTTGTATGATATATTCGGCACCATAGAGGTAGCAGTAAATAGGTTTAATGTTTTTTTTAATTCACAAACTTAGTGCACACGATGTTCTAAATTCAATTTACTTTATCCTCTAGAGAATAAAAACGGCTTTTCCACTCAGATATTGAAGATTAAAAATACTCTTTCCGAGATGGTGGGATGTAAAGAAGTTTATTTCTCAATAAGAAATAATAAGATTTCAGTTACACTGAGAATATTTTACTTTCACTGAGAACATTTTTAAAACTTATGCAGCGGTATCTACAACGCCACATGCGAACAACGCGTCATACTGACGTCACGCAAATCCTGCATCTCGCAAGCAGAGTTTACCGCGCAACTAGCATAGATACAACGGCCCGACATGAATCATCGGGCAGTTGCCCGCCAGACACAACACCCGTCTGGTCGGAGGATCCTCCCTTTTCTATAGAGTATGAGTGAACTTTACACCTTGTTACTCATACCTCTATACTTATATTATTAGAACTTTGACACACAAACTTAGCAGCTATTGTTTTTCTTTACAACAAAATCATTTACGTAATAACTTTTCACTTCGTACGCAAATAACATTAAGGAATACAAAACTTGGAGAGGCTATGTTTGGAGTATCCCTGCGTGATCGAGTCAGAAATGAGGAGATCCGCAGGAGAACTAAGGTAACCGACATAGCCCGAAGAATTGCCAAACTTAAGTGGAAGTGGGCAGGGCACATTGCTCGCAGAACAGATGGCCGATGGGGCCGAAAGGTTCTGGAGTGGCGACCGCGTAATGGAAGACGTAGTGTTTGAAGGCCTCCCACAAGGTGGACCGACGACCGTGTCAAGGCCGTAGGAACCCAGGCACAGAACTGGTCGAAGTGGAGGTGCTTGAGGGGGGCCTATGTCCAGCAGTGGACGTCTTTCGGCTGAAATAATGATGATACAAAACTTAAAACTTTTCAATCCACCTGCAAAAGAAATAATTACCGTGGTCGCAAATATTCATAATAGCTAAGGACATCTTTACGACATCGATTATAATTTCTATGACAAAGCTTGTAATTTCCCATCTATTTAACGCGCTACATAATTGACATTAATCGTATTATTTTCAATGCTAACCACGGTAATACTGTTGTTTACTGAGCATTCAATGGTTAATGTCACGCGAGCGGTGTTGCCAGTAATGAGAATAATACTGCCGTCCTTTAACTAGAATGCCGTTAACTGACATTTGGCATTTTTCCTTTTTCTGAGACCATTTATATCAGAAAAAAAAGTTCTATCGATCCATCTGTTTAAAGTTTCAATAGCTTTTATGGTTTTCGAGGTATGAAAAAAGGAAATGCCGTTAAAAGCACAGATCTTATAGTAAACCTACGCTAAAACGTAGTTATGTGACATTGCCAAGCAAAAATGCGGCTAAAGTTACATAGCCACAGATTATAACAATAATTTGCGATTTGTTACCTAGCTAAATTGTCGTTAAATCATTTTCCTATCCTATAGTACAGTAAAAGTACTTTAGCGGCTTTTTAACTTGGCTTTTTTGATATTTGAAGTAAACAAATGAATAACTTTAAAGCCACTATATAAGAATCCTATTCATAAATGCCGCAAAACACCCTTTGCTGCATTTAAGAATTTTATATAAAAATATTAATTTGGCAGTTTACAATTAGCATTCGTATACAGCGGCAGTTATTTAATAATCCAGCAAAATATTTTAAATATTAATCAAGACTAAATTGCGGCTATCCAACATAACTAATCTAAAATGCCGCTAAGTATTCTTGCGAGCGTACAAATTTTGGGTGATTTTGATCACGCGGTGGGGCGCGGGCGCCGGGCGCGGGCGTCGGGGTCCGGTGCAGGTCATTAGTGCGGTGTAAGGGTTTGTACGGGACTGACGCGTGACGCTCTGCACTCACGGATTCCCGCCAATTTCGTTACCATGGCAACCAGGTATGTACATACTTCAATCAAAAGCGCACTTTTTTGTTTTTAGCAAATTTTGGTCATTAAATCTACTAGGAGAAATAGGCTCTTATGTGTGTATGTATGTTCCCTCGCTTCTCGGTCGATTATTTATTGCAATAAAAATAATGTAACTAAAACATTACTTTTAATATTATATTACTAACTACCTACTAATAATAAGTTTATTAATAATCAAGTACATTATACATGGCTGGTGCATCTATATTTTCAATGTTCACAACGCTGTGTTCGATTCTGTGTGTGTTCAAAACATAGTCATGACATTTATCACTTGATAACTTTGTTACAGACGGTCCACTATAATGACACAAAGAACCCAAAACATTTTTAATATGGTCATACAGAAGGATACAAAAGAAAAGGTCGTTGACCCCGGTGATCCCAATTATTTTGTCAATATCCATGCTAGGCCTTATTCTATGACATCCAGCGTTTTTGACACATTTTGTGACACGCAAATATCAAACAACTCGCACTACTTGCCTGATTTAATTAAATTCAAAAGTTTGAATGAACCATTAGTCACAAAAAAAAGTGACAATACGGAATTAGAAACCAAGTCAAACCTTAATAATGTGTCAATCGACCTTAGTTGCAAAGAGGTTATGCCTGAAGAATCACCAGAATCCACAAATTTCGATAGTAACAACAAAATTAATAAGCTGTCAAGTAACCCCACACAAGATATAAGTACCACATGCGATTATGATTCAGATGACTCAGTCCGAGATAAAGATTACAACCCCTCTGAGACTGATACAAGTGACGATTCTATTGGCGAGTTCACACGAAAAAAAACACAAAGAAATAAGAAGAGTGATTTGGCTTCGGGACGGGAAAGTGCGGGGCTTTGTAATAACACGGTTTCTAATATTACAAAAAGAAAAATCTTGCATAAATCGCGAAGAAATTCATTTGATATTAGGCAAACTGTGCCACCTATTCAAAAACCTAGTTTCAAACGTAGGAATACGATTGATGTTGGAGTTTTGCAAATAGATACATCACACAACTTGGAACAAGAACCATCTTCGCAAAGAAAACGTAAAAAATATAACACATCGGCACTTCAAAGAAAAATAGACGCAAAAAACAAAAGAAGATTAGAACACTTAGTCCAACCGGGATGTAATGAAAAATGTTTAAAAAAATGTACCACTAAAGTATCACAAGAAGATCGAGAAGAAATCAACCGCAACTACTGGAAAATGAATTTCGTAGATCAACATAATGTTTGTGAACACACACACTGCAGTAGCACAACCTAAAAGAAAAATCACAACCGAATCAAAAAGGATGCCAAGAAGGACATTCTTTTTTAAAAAAATCGATGGCACTAAGGTTGAAGTCTGTAAAATATTTTTTTTGACCACTTTAGGCTACGTTAAAACAAATGACCGGATCCTTCAAGATAAGCGAATAGACACCACTTGTGATAAAAGAGGAAAACATACAAAAACTCCTGCATTTAATAGAGATATGTTAAAACAACATATAGAATCATTTAATCCAATGGAACCTCACTACAGGCGAGAACATGCTCCATTGCGACGCTACCTGCCAAGCGATTTGAATGTTGTTCACATGCATAAAGATTTCATTCAAAAATATCCAGATCAAAAAATCAGTTACGAATTATACAGAAATCATTTAAAAAGTATGAATATATCTTTTGCCCGCCTCGGCAATGAAGAATGTGAAATGTGCGAAGCCTACCATTTACATAAAAAAGGAACTTCTCACGATCAAACTGATGGTTGTGCTGTGTGTATGGACTGGATTAAGCATCACGAAAAATACTTAAAAGCCAGGCAGCTCTATGAAAATCACAAAAAAATGCCACAAGATCATAATACAATTTATTTCAGCGCAGATTTAGAGAAAGTGATTATGTTACCGAGATTGGAATCTTTCAAAGCTGCTATATTTTGCCAGCGTCTTGTAGCTTATAATCATACCTTTGCACCTCTGGGTAAAATAAGATCGGAATCTAAGCCGCTAACTGTCTTATGGAATGATGCTCAAGCGGGACGGAGGCAAGAAGATATCATGACAGGATTTTATTATTTTCTTCTTCGAAACCGAGATGCAACAAACATACATATCTGGCTGGACAACTGCACCGCACAGAATAAAAATTGGTTACTATATTCGTTGCTGGTGCACATGGTAAATGGTAGTGACATTAGTGCAGAACAAATTGTTTTGCACTATTTAGAGCCTGGCCATACGTTTATGAGCGCCGACCAAGTGCATCGCCAAGTAGAGCTCGCCATGAAAAAAAAAGGAAAACTCTACGACTTTACCGATTTTGAAGAAGCAGTGGCATCTATAAATAACGCAAAAGTTAACGTGAAATCTTTGGTCGCAGAAAACTTTCTAAATGTACCAAATTATGTATCAGATAGAAGAATACAGAATTCTAATCCGAGAGCATACTTAAAAAACATGACACAGGTTTGTTTTAGTCGCAATAATTATGATCTCATGTACAAAAACAATTTTGAAGACGAATACATACTATTGAGATTCATGAATGACAAATATATAAAAAATCCAAAAGTGTTCAAGATAGAATTTCGTACTAATCCAAAAGGTATAGATGAAGAGAGAAAAGCTGGCATTCTTGCAAAATTATCCAACATAATACCACCACACAAATTGGTATTTTGGAACAATTTGCCAACCACTCAATCTAATGTTGAGGCAATCACAAGTGGTGCTAAGAATAATAAGAAAGTCAATTAAAAAGTACTGAGTAAATATATGTAACTGAAGACTGAAATTTTGATAATTACTTTATACCTTAACAATAAGTAAAAGTTCCTTAAATGTTTTCTTTTGATATATTTTAATAACTGGTGTAATTTAATTACTCTAGAATATAATTATAA
The DNA here is from genome assembly GCA_947508005.1 of Amphipoea lucens. NCBI lineage: Eukaryota > Metazoa > Arthropoda > Insecta > Lepidoptera > Noctuidae > Amphipoea > Amphipoea lucens. Next base: position 17,741,325 of record OX382377.1, on the reverse strand, counting down.
GCATCTTGCATAATAAGTGTTAAGAGTTAAGTTAATAAGAGTTTTTGATCTCATTTTGAATTAGTAAAAGTTCATTAAGTTTTATTTTGTTATATATTTTAATAACTAGTGTATTTTAATTGCTCTAGAACATGATTATAAGCATCTTCCATAATAAGTGTTAAGAGTTACGTTGATATTAATTTTTGAAATAATATTGATCTCATTTTGATTGAATAAATAAACGAAGATTTTAAATAAAGTTCTTGGTTTTATTTTTATTTGTGATCAATTCATGTGATTCTCTATTAATTTATAAAACGTAATGCATATCTAAAATGCCGTTATCATTAAATGTTTTGTACTTAGCCGCAATATAGCAATGTAATAAATAAAAAAATCGCTACGTCAAAAAAAAACATAAACTTATTATTGAATTTTACTCGTCTTGATTGCCGTTTTGTGATTTAGCGGCAATATAGCATAGTTCGAGTCTACTTTTCGAAGCAATAATGCTAACCTATACTGACTTTTAGTGTTTTAACGGCTTTTAAGGTTAGTTTTATTACGACATTTTTAAGTGTGGTATATAACTACATTACTAGGTCATAACCATTAGCAAAAAAGTCGTTAAGGTATACATTACGGATTTACGGCATTATAGTCAGGATTTTAAGTTTAGATATTTTATAGATTACTTTAATAAAATGATAAATATTTATTTTCTGTAATTTACTGAAACGTTTTTGACTGACAGCTACACTGACTAAAAGAGCTTTTTAAGATATATTTTTGGGTATTTAAAAGTTTCGCAAGCGACTTCTCGTTAGAAAGTAGCATCAATTTTAAATTATTTTACCGTTTTTCGCGCGTATCTCAAAATGTGGTTTTGGTACTTAACGGCACTCTAGTTAAAGGACGGCAGAATAATGATATTAGCTGAATTTGCAAAATAATGTTAGTTTATTTATTACATTTGGGAAAACGAACAGAAGTATATTAAGCATAAACAGTCTTGTCTTAAAATTAAACTTAACAAATAGGTATACGACCCACTACATATTCCACAGATTTACTATATTAAAAATCGACTTCAAAAAGAAATTAACTCAAAATCATGAAATAACTTGAATTTCGGAAGTCGGTGTCTTGGGATCTGTATTTTAGTTTTAGGTATTTGCCACCGACTTGAAAAAACATACATACATCTATAAAATTTTGTATATTTATTTGGAAGCCCTAATAGATTGTCATATGGGAATTGCAGTTCCAATAATATTACATACATACGTGTCGAATTGATAACATTCTTCTTTTTAAGGCGGTAAAAACAAGCTGTTAGAAAACATTAACTTTAGCAGGGCTAACTTAATGAAAAAGAAGTTAAAAGAAAAAAAAGATAAACAATATTCTATAAAAGACGTAACAAACAAGAAAATCTAAAATAGTTTGTTTCAGTTCTGTCAATTACAGACAAAAGTTAGGACGTAAACATGACTGGCGAAATGTGGTTGTAATATAAGTACAGACGCCAGCACATCAAGCTACCCTAAACTGTCAAATTTTCCTAATCAACTTTGAACCTCTACCCTTTAGCGATAAAGTTGAAAATCTATTAAAGAAATTTGACTGATTGTAATAGCTTGATGTGCTGGTGTCTGTACCTTCAAACTTCTGCCTGGTAATATAATGAATGATACATTACATCCACAATGGCTGGCTCACGACTAAGTAATAACAGCCGCACGGGTCGATCGACCAGGTTAAGCTACGCTTGCCGCGGGTGGTCTGTGAATGGGATGATCATCTTTAGATAGGTACCGAGAATCCTCCGTGCTTCAGAAAGCACGTTAAGCCATTGGTCCCGGCTGTCATTCCTGGATCTTTGACAGTCGTTACGGGTAGTTTTACCAAGTACCAGTCTTACCAAGGGGTATCGTTTTACCCAGTAACTGGGTTGTGGTGGTCTGATAGGCAGACGCTCCATGTAAAATACTGGTATTCAGCTGCATCCAGTTAGACTCGAAGCCGACCCCAAGATACTTGGGAAAAGGCTAGATAGGTGATGATGACATTACATTCACATTATTAATCTGAGCAAAAATAATAATCAGAGTACAAGAACTAAAATATTTTCTGCCTTTGTTTTGCATAAAACCCCCGATCGTGCATAATTAGTAGCTAAGCGTGAAGTTAATTCCTTCCTGCATGTGATGGCAAGTGGCTAGTTATACCGTTTGTATTAGATTTCCATACTGATAACGTATTATTTACTCGAGAACTTAGCTGTGGGAGTCATAATATTGCAGAGTAATTAGTGAGGGATTATAAAAGAGGAACGCAGCGATGGAATTGAGTACCTTTATTCATTTTTGTGGGTAAGTTGTTTATGCTGAGGTCTTGTTTCTGATGGGGGACTAGTGGCAAAAAAAAAAATATCGACTAGTGGCACCTTAAGTTAACGAACTTAAGGTGCCACTTAACTAGTCGATATTTTTTCCATACAAATTTCGGTACAGTGTTATGCCACTGTTTGACATTGTGCATCCAAAATTAGACATGATATCGTTTTGTCTTATTATTAATTTTGTCTGTACGAAAACAGAATACTTAATTATATAAAAAGCCATTAAAAAATTATGGAGCCAACAAAGACTCGTTTTTCGTGCTATTTTTAACGTAATTTTGGGTGTAAATAAGTAATAAAAGAACTGTAAAATCTTCAAAACAAAGTGACCAGTGAGTTCGAGCTCGCGACTAGTTCCTCCTTAAGTGTGTATAAACACGAACTACACGGGTCAGTCCACCTCATGGGTGAGCGTCCGCGTGGTCTTGTCTACGCCACCCTGCACAACAAAGCGCTCTATGGAGTCAACCTCACGCCTCGAGATGTGTCCGAAGTATTTTAGGTTGTGCGTTTGAACCAGAACAGATAGACGCTTTTTGATGTCGAGTTCTTGACGTATAGAGGTGTTGGTTCGCATACCCACGTCATAATTCTGTCTTAGATCTTTGAGTTTAGTTTAATGGAGACTTAATAGCATAATCAGCCTACAATGTTCCCAGTCCACAGGTGAGGGGGAGTGGGCCATAATCCACCACGCGGGCCTAGTGCGGTTGGAGTCTAAATATTTTCCTTTAAAATAAAACCTTGCTAGTGCTTATTTAGTACCTACATCTGTCATAATTCACTCTTTTAAAGTTAAAGGGAACTATATTTTCTATCACCAAAATTTATATTTGTCATCAAGTTGTATCACCTAATAAATAGATCTATCGCCACGAAATATTTGTATCACCTAATAAATAGATCTATCGCCACGAAATATTTTCGTTCTCAGATAGCGGGGCTCCGTCGACATAGGATGCAAGAACGAGCGAAGGGCACCCCGAGGTTCGGTTTGGTTAGGTTACTTTAAACCCTTTACACAGAAATAGGGGCCCCGCGAAGCGGGGCTCCGTCGACATAGGATGCAAGAGCGAGCGAAGGGCACCCCGAGGTTCGGTTTGGTTAGGTCACTTGCATTGTTTGGTGACTACATTTTGGTGACAGATCTACTATTTGGAGGACAAACCCTATTATTTAAGAAACACAAAACTAATTAAATTGGTGATAGCTTAAATGATACCCTTTAATTATTCTCCTAAAAAGGTTCTTTAATTATAGTTTAATTTTCTACTGTTTTATCTTCATCAGCTGGCAACATTAGCAATTTAGCGCAGATAAAAAACGCGATTGTTTTCTTTTCCCATAATTCGCTACCTATTACCGTGACGTAATGATGTGGCGTCAATCGTCGTCAATTTGTGACTAGAGATGTGCTAATTTTATCGACAATACCAATTAAGTGGTATCAATTAATAAGGTACTCGTACTTTTTTATAGATAAGTATTTTATCGTCCTTATATGAGTGTCTGTGTAGCCTAATTATCACGATAATAATTAATGACTGGTTGTCTCATTAACAAGATGTACCTTAGCTCATTTATCCATTAATAATACAGTTTCCAAGATCCGGAAAATGTTATTAGGATACTATTTTCGTAGTGATAAAGTACCATACATTAATGAAAGAAAACGGGTTTATCACACTAATATTATAAAGGCGAAAGTTTGTGAGTGTGTGTGTGTGTTTTTATGTTTGTCACTTCTTCACGCTCAAACGGCTGAACCAATTTAGATAAAATTTGGTATAGAGATAGTTTGAGTCCCGGGAAAGGACATAGGATACTTTTTATCCCGATATTCTTACGGGATCGAAACTTATACGGGTGAAACCGCAGGGCGCAGCTAGTAAATAATAATATCACAAATTATACCATTTTTCTTTGTTTTTCATGTATAACACTTCTATAATGAAGTCGGTTAAAAACAGAACGTAACGTTTTTTTTTAATCATGCCTATATTGTGTCCCACTGCTTTTGCTAGACGCCAGAGGGCGGAGATCACCGTCGAGGTAGACCAGGGTGGAGGTGGTGTGATGAACTGATAATGTTTGCTGGGCCAACATGGCCAGATATTGCACAAAACGGGGAAGTTTGGAACGAGAATAAATTAAATTCGTTAATTTAAAACAAATAACTAATCATTTCACGACTGATGTAAAATATGTAGGTGCAGAACATTCAAGATTTACACTCCAATAAAAAGCGATTTTACAACAAATCAGTTTGGAATGCTAAGATTGGTACCAACTTTATCGACATCGACTGTGCAATACCAGCACTTTATTGGTACTAAGAACTGACATTAAAATGTTGCAGAATTTATAATATCGAGTGGAGCTGACGAAGGGAATTTTCATTCATTCTGGTTTCGATTTCACGAATAAATGGATTAGGTTGGTACATTTTTCGGTGCTCTTTTTGTACCCGGCTTGCAAAGCTAAGTGGTTTGAATTATTTAGATGAACGTGTGTTTTTAAATGGCGTTGGTTTATTTATTTGTCTGTCAAAAGTTCATAGCTATTTTAGACGATTGATGTATGCGGCTCTTCGGACGTGGAACTTACACTATACAGGGTGAAATTGAATTCATGGGCATCCTTTTAGGGGGTCATTGTAATCATCATTATGAACAACTTTTACAATGGGACCAAACCTGAAATCGCGAAAAAAATTCAGGTCTTCCCTACATTTTGACGAGTTATGTGAACACAAATGCAAGGAACAGCTGATTTTTTTTTTGCGATTTTTGGTTTAGTCCCATAGTAAAAGTTGTTCATAATGATGAGTACAATGACCCCTTAAAAGGATGCCCATGAATTTAATTTCACCCTGTATAATATTTTTTGTACGGTTTAAGAAAGTTTTGGTTTGATAGACCATCATCGTGTAGACGGTCCTAGGTTTGCAATGCCTGGGGGTTTCTATTTACAGGTTTAATGTATTACCCATAATTATTTACAAAGTAATTGCCTATTATATTACATGTCAAAGCGCGTATTTTGCGTAACAATGTGTTACATTATATAAGATGTTTATGATCACACCCTACTTCCTACTAATATTATACAGGGTGTTACAGAAAGGGTATATAAATACAAACGGGTTTAAGAGTGTATCTGGTCTAGAATCTCTGTACAAAATTTCAGCTCAAAAGCAGTAACTTTGAAAATGCTTAATATTTTTTTATTTCGATAGTTTATTAAATTGAAATCATAACAAACGTGTCACCGTAGTACGAGAGTCATTATCCATTATCTGTAGTATGTCTGTGCGCCTAGTACACGCACATCACGCCGCCGCGCGCCAGTGCAGCGCCGTGATGTCGAAATAAAAAAACATTAAGCATTTTCAAAGTTAATGCTTTTGAGCTGAAATTTTGTACAGAGATTCTAGACCAGATACACTCTTCAACCCGTTTGTATTTATATACCCTTTCTGTAACACCCTGTATACGCGAAAGTTTGGAAGGATGGATGGGTTTTGTTACTCTTTCACGCAAAAACTACTGAACGGATTTTGATAAAACTTACAGTAATATATAGCTTGTACATCAGAATAACACATAGGTCATTTTTTATTCCGATATTCTCACAGGATCGACACTTATGCGGGTGAAACCGCGGGGCGCTGCTAGTCCTCCAATAAATATAATTCTTCAGTTATCTCATACTTACAGCATTCACGCAATACCGAAAATAGTTAATTCTATTTTCGTTCTCCTAAACCATTTTCAATGGACACTAAATTGAATTCTGTATTTAATAGTATTCTCAGCTGGTTTGACCTTGTTTATATAAATACAGAACAATGACAACGATTGAATAAATTATCTATGTCGTCTTTGAAAGCTAACCTAGTATACCTAGGTCTTAAATAAACCAATTATGATTTTAGAGAAGATAAACTCGGAGACTGTATTAGAATTTCAAGAGGTACAGGAAAACTATGAATTGGACAATATTGTTTTTTTTTTGTTTAAATTAGTAAAATATAATTTTGTTAGGTAGGCGATTGGGAATCTTTAGCAAAATATAAATACCTCATCTACCTAGCCTTTTCAGAACTATGTTGGGGGTTGGCTTTCACATCCCATACATAATCACCCTATAATGTTCCCACTGCTGCCACAAGCCTCCTCTTCGAGAAGGAGTGGCCTAAAAAAAAATATTCTTCCACATGGGCCCAATGCGGGTTGGTAGATGTTACATGTCTTCGATTTTTTTTTTCTAAGACGTTTCCTCATGATGTTTTCCTTCACCGTTTGAGAGCAATGGTGATGAGATTATTTATACAAAGTAAAGTGCTTGTCTGGGTTCGTAAGAGAAAAATAAACAAAAAGTGAAACGTCTGGAAATGATTTAGATAAACATACATTATTAAATATAATAAGGCATGTTTATCTAAATCATTTCCAAAATCAAATCAAATCAGAAGAAAAATTTTAAAGCTTGCTTGATAATAATCAAGCAAGCTTTAAAATTTTTCTTCTTCTTTATCCATATAATATAAACCACGGTATTGATCAGCGTATAATGTATTAATTATAATATTGTCTGTAGGCCCAAAATGTTATAATTGACATATAAATTAAATTAATATCCACTTTGCTACATCATCGAAGACGGCACGTGAAGTAAGTTAACTATGTCATCCAATTACCATTATTTAGAAGAAAATTAAGTTATTAGGTACTGTAACATAGCACAGGGTTAGAGTTTGCTAAGTTTAGCGTAACTTAGATTTTAAGTGACGTCATAGCTAATCGATAGGAATTATTGTTAAGGACTTCCAGTAAGCTAAACAACTCGAAAACTCTTAGAGCGGTTTCGCACTACGTCCGATCCGAATCCAAGAAGTGCCGGTTCGAAGTGACCATAGTCTTTTTTGTATGAGGGGTTGAGCACAACATCCTAACTCTATCGAATTTAGAACACTTCCAATTCGGATTGAAGTCGGATCTATAACTCTGATTGAGCTGAATGGTGCTAATACATGCGTCATGTTCGTGAACGGGCGCCGTCAGTAGGGACTGGTCATCTCTTTGCTGCCACGGCTTATTTTAATTTAATATTTGAATTGTTTTTTTCTCATCTTCTCATTATGGACGCTTTTAACGTTCTGCTTCGTTCTCACATGTATAATTTTTAACATGAATGATGTAACCAAGACTTTGTAACCATATTATTTTGATTTAAAAGAGTGTCCATGGAGTTTCTTGCCCGTTCTTCTCCATAGGTACCTACTCTTTGGAATGGGCAACTAGCTTCATCTTTCTGATTGACCGACCCCTTGACAATTCAAAAGTGCCTGTAATTGGTTTAATTGAAATAAATGCTTTGAGTTTGAGTTTGGATTCGGATCGGATGTAGTGCAAAACCGCTCTTACGAGTAGAAAATCTATACTTTTTTTACTGGCCATTATTGTCCCACAGATGGACAAAGGCTTCCATGATCTCTTTCTATCTCTCTCTGTCCAGGGCTGCCAAGGACCAATCTTTATTAAAGGAGTCCAGCTCATCCCACCATCTCCGTCTGGTCCTGCCGCGATGTCGTTTGCCATTAAGCGGGACCCACTGGGTCTTAAGTTTGGCCCATTGATCGTCTGACATGCGGCAGATATGTCCAGCCCAATACCATTTAAGATTGGCAGCTTTCCGAGTGACATCAGTTATTTTAGTATTGGAACGGATTGTTGTATTCTCAACCCGGTTCACAAGTTTAATACCCAGAATACTCCGTTCCATAGCTCTCTGGCAAACCGCGAGTTTGGACCTCTGCTGAATTGTCAAAGACCGTGTTTGAGAATCATACGTGAGGATGGGAGAAATACACATGTCGATGAGTCTTTAAATAATCTAAAAAAATAGGCCCCTAAGACGACTCACTGACCGGGGATTTCTGAAAAAAAAGTTCACAGATCCCCATTGATGGGGACTCTCAATGGAGATTTGTAGAATATTCTAATTTATCCTGGTATAATTTCTGACATTCAAGTGGGCGAAAACGTGGGCAAAAGCTCGTATTTTATACAGCAACACTTAGACCTAGAACAACGAATCTGTCATTTCCCCTAATTGATCTATCAATTAAGTGAAATGACGTGGTCTGAGAACGAGAAGGTAAACTCGGGTTTATAATCATAAAAACATTTATGCTAATGCACCTAACCACAGTCCTAAACAATCGATACCGAAACCGATACTGAACACAGTCACATCACTATTCAATCAGCTAACTGCAACACCACTCGTCGGTCAACTCGTTAATTAAAGAGCCAACAAACTGCCGACTAATTCGGTTAACTACTGTATTTGTTGGATCATTAGGATTAAATACTAGGTGGGGGAAAAGTGCTACGTGTGTTTTTGAGTGGATTTTATCCAGCGGTGGATTTGGCAAAAAATGGGGATAACCAATAATCAAAGTTTTTCGCCCGTTCATTAAATTATTTATTACTAGCTACGCCCCGCGGTTTTACCCGCATAAGTCTCGATCCCGTGGAAATATGAGGATAAAAAGTAGCCTATATGTTAATCCAGGGTGTCAGCTACCTCCATACTAAATTTTACCAAAATTGGTCCAGCCGTTTGAGCGTGAAGAAGTAACAAACATATAAACACACACACACACTCACAAACTTTCGCCTTTATAATATTAGTGTGATTAGTGTGATTGTGTGATAGTATGGATATACTTTATTGTACAGTTACGAGAACAAGATCACAACGTTGTTGTCGTTGTTGTGTTGTTTTAAACGCAACGACTGCGCGTGTTTTAATTCATTTGGTTTTATTTAACCTTTTCCAGCTAATAGGGCTTCCAATTATTTGACCTTTTCCAGCTAATAAGGCTTCCAATAAAAGGTATTATTTGATAATAATACCTTTTATTGGAAGCCCTATTTGCAATTTCCGTTTGACCACTATGCATATCACCCTTTGTTATGCTTATGATTCCCTAACATAGTGGTCAAACGGAAATTGCAAGAATCACAACGTTTTGGAAATACATAGGTAATCCCATCTTCATGTTATTTTTAATACAAAGAGCTCCTCATAACATTTCTAAAATCTATTTCCTGACACCAGCTATGGAAAAATATACTAAGTTTAGGTATCTAATGTAAGCTAGTAACCGCTATCTATCAGTAAGATATTACTAAATATATTAGATTTTATTTAGTAACTAGCTGCGCCCCGCGGTTTCACCCGCATAAGTGTCGATCCCGTGGGAATATCAGGATAAAAACTATCCTATGTCCTTCCGCGAGACTCAAACTATCTCTATACCAAATTTCATCTAAATCGGTTCTGTGGTTTAGGCGTGAAAAGGTAACATACAGACAGACAGAGTTACATTCGAATTTATAATATTAGTATGGATAATATTGTATGATACGATAGATAATCAGCCAGCTTTTAACTGCCTCACTGCTTCTGTTCTTCTCATACACCGAAAGAACAGTTATTCACGACCACTTTTCCTTACGCAAAAGTTAACGTTTCATCCTAAAGGATTAACCCTACCAAGTGTAGCGGAAACGTAAACAAGTGCGTGTCACACATGCATTAACTTGAACCCCGCGTTTGTAACCCACATCATGCTGGTACATATTTAATAGGGTCGAAGTTATTTGCGTTGGTACTCGTCTAGAAAGTTTCTATACAGTCGTTTGCAAGATAACTGGGTTGTATTCTTTTAAGGGTTCCGTACCCAAAACATAAGGACCCGCTTGTCGACCATGTGTAAACAACGCATTCTCTCCTATTTTGGCCACATAGTACGCAGAGGCCATGAAAGTTTGGAAAAACTGATTGTGGTTGGGAACACCGAAGGCAAACGATCGCGCGGTCGTTCACCAACACGATGGACCGATCAGGTGAAGGAATCATCGTCCTCTAAATTCTACACGGTGGTAAGAGATGCGCTGGACAGAAACCGGTGGAGGCGGATCATCCGCTCCAGATGCAACTCCGAAGCTGACCACGATCCTCAGATATGAGGGACCGACTACAGAGAGACCCAAAACGTGCCAACGGGACCCTATTACTAAGGCTTCGCTGTACCTACGTCTGTCCATCCGTTCGTCACAGGGTTAAGTATATCTTTTGAACCGTAATAGGTAGACACTTGAAATTTCACAGAGTGTGTCCTACGATGGGCGCTATAATAACAAATAATTAAAATGAAATAAAGCAAAAAATTACAGAGGATCCCTATTCAAGAAACGTGTTTTATCGTGCTTGTTACTGAAATATTAAAAAAAAAAAGGTGTAAATATTGTTCGGTGGCACAGAACCCTTCGTGTACGAGTCCGACTCGTACTTGGCCGTTTTTGTTTTCTTTTCTTTTTTGAGATAGTGCTTCTGATGTCTGTTTTGCACGAAAGATGGCCGGTTCTGTTTCATCTTATGAATTTATTTATTTTTATTTTTTGTGTTGCGTACAAAAGGTGACTTCAAATAAAATATTATATTTATTATGTCTTGCGCTTTTAGGGAACATTAAAAAGAAAGTTTAAAAATACGGTAGGTGTATTTTAATAATGTTGCATAAAAAAAATAAAAAAAAATGTTACATGCAATGCAAATTAGAATTGATTGACACATAAAATATTCTTATTGAAACAAACAAAAACATTAGGTATTTCTACGTTACAAAAAAGAAAAATAAAGTCTAGCAAGCTTATTAACTCGTAAATGACGGTGGTACTAAAAAAGCCACTGTAAAAAAATCAGCGTCAAATGAACAAGTAAACAACTAGTAAAGTGTTCAGTGGTCTGTTGACTAATTAATTGAGTCGACTGACTAGCTTGCACCTGCAGTCGCTGGGTTGAGTAGGGATGGGAGACTGTTGATATCGATATCGATGAGATTTTGTATCGATAAATGTAACGGTCATTTCTTTGATTTGCCTGATTGTGGCCCAGTTTATTGTTGACCGAGTTGAATGATGCGTTGTTATAAATTTATGTTAAATTTATTACATTTTTTTATAAATACGTATCAGATTCAGATTCTGATTTAAAAAATTGTTGATATTATGGTAGCATAATCAATCTATAATGTTTCCACTGCTGGGACACAGCCCTCCTCTCTTCGAGAGAGCGTCTCCCTGGGTTCGAACCCGCGACCTACATCTCGTAAGTCTGGGCTTCCACTGCTCTTACTATGGTATTTACAAATAAGTTGGTAAAAAAAAAGAATCGTAGTGTGAAAGGTAATGAAAAATGTGTGTATTTTATACTCCCATATTTAACATGAAAATATTTCATCTGAAATCAATAAAGAGCTAATTTCACACATGAGGTAAGTGTCAAAAATAACAAAGGGTGATATACCTGCCATAACCACTCGAACAAATTACGGTTTTCGACATATTGACATACAAACTGATGCATTTAATAAATATTTAAACAAAAACCAACAGAAAGACATCATAAATAATTCATTGTCACGAAGCGCTTCAATCCAGTTCAATCCAGATTTTTAATTTTGATATTCAATTTCATTTTCGTCGCTCAAATTTTAACGAAGATGTCCTTTTTGTTACTTTATATTTTGTGTTACCTAATTGTTCGCAACGTTCTTAAAGTTGCAGGTCGGACAAAGGGTAATTAAGTCTTTCTTTTGAACCCAATCTATGTTTTTTAAGTTTTTTTCACTATCCAATTAAAAAAAAAATCAACCGAGAAGTTTTCTTGTTTAAACTTCGTCGTGTCATTTCTTTTTGTAACGAAAATTCCCACCAAAAGATTTCGATGACAAAAATGAAACACTTCGAAAAGAACTCGAGTAATTAAACATTCGAACAGCATCGTGTAAGCCGGCTCTAATGAGAGAGAAACTTCATGGCTCTAATGAGAGAGAAACTTCATTGTCTCTGAAAAAGAAAAGATTATTGTTTCTCGCAGATTTCGCTTCAGTTTTTATTTATAAAAGAAGAGTATTTTTTTGTTGAGAGTTTCCTGAAAAAGTGTAAAGTACGGAAAGATACTTGACCTGTGTAACGTAAAGTCCAAAGCACTTTGTGGTCATTTTTCTGATGTGTTTTTGTTTCTTTTGTGAACGAGTTCTTTATGGAAAATTCTCAGGTTTTGTGGATGTAGATGTAGTTGGTAATTGAGAGGGTTCGATTAGATGGTCGTGCAAAATCAAAGTTAGCCAATTCTTAGTGACAGCACGAGATCTAACGGAGCTTTAATTTTCATAAATGGGAACATCATTTCAAACTAGCTGCGCCCCGCAGTTTCACCCGTATGAGTTTTGATCCCGTGGGAAAATCGGGATAAGAAGTAGCCTATATGTTAATCCAGGGTGTCAGCTATCTCCACACAAAATTTTATCAAAATTGGTTCAGCCGTTTGAGCGTGAAGAAGTAACAAAAATATAAACACACACACACACTCACAAGCTTTCGCCTTTATAATATTAGCGTGATTAGTATGGATGGATAAATTTGCCTATCAACTATCTTTCTCGATTAAACCACTATTAAACCTAACGAAGCTACACAAATCAACAAAACACAAACAAAACATCTTTGAACAAACAAAAACAAATTATAATAAAGTTAGAACAATGAAAAGATCGACTCAGTAAATTGGGCGCTCACCCGAATAGAGTTTGGACATCAATCAATAATTAAAGAGAAGAAAATATAAGTTTATTTTACAAATTGCTACTAATGTTCACAATACGCAATTGAGGGGGTTCGTGGCTAAATAATAATGTCTACACAAGGTTGAGGTAAGCTTGCCGAGGTCGGCCTGTGGATGGGTAACCATCTATTACATATCGAGACACCTCCGTGCAAAAAAGCACGTTAAACGCACGCTAAAGCACGTTAAACTGTTGGTTCCGGCTGACATTCGTAGATCTTTGACAGTCGTTACAGGTAGTCAGAAGCCCGAAAGTCTGACAACCAGGGGATATTGAATTACCTAGTGACTGGGTTTGTGGAGGTGGAGGTCAGATAGGCAGTCGCTCCATGCAAAATACTGGTATTCAGACTGGAAGCCTATCCCAAAATAGTTGGGCAAGCCAGGCAGATTGATTTTATTTTGTTAACAATATGCCTTTGATGTGATTAAATTAATTAAAGCCGAGAATAGAAAATTAAAAATATATTAGAATGAGCAACTATAATCGTAAACTAAAACTCAACGTGTAATAGTTATTTATGCAACAGTTTTAGATATTACCTAATTATATACAGTTGCATACAAGACTTTATCTACACCCATGATATGAATCCTCTATAAAAGGTTCTGAAACAGTTTTTTTTGCAATACTAATATCGAACAAAAATGGCGGCCGGCGGGATACGAGGTGAATTCGAATAACCTATAAGTTCTTTTTTTAAATTACGGCGCTGTGGTAGTGTAAAGCGCGTGCATATTATGACAATGTTCTTTTTTTGAAAAGGAGTTGCCTAATGCATTTTAGTACAACATTATATGACACTGGTTGTTTTAATGTTGGCAATAAGCTGTTTCAGAAACTTGTATAGAGGGTTTATAGCATGAGTGTAGATAAAAGGCTGTATTAACATATTGTAAGAAACTCGTGTTTTTTAAAGAACAAAATTTGATTTAACGTTCTTCACAGTTGTCATTTGTTTCAGTTTAGTTTTTGTTTACCTCCTAGATGATGATGAATTGTTGTTGTCCTACCTAAACTAATTACACCTGTATCATCCTCGTACTATCACGAAGATGCCTACGTCACACAAGGCTATTTCACACAACTCATCAATAATATTATCATTGTTGCAGGCACAAGACGTCGGCCGTAAGCAAGATAATCATCAGGCGACATTGATTACAATGCGGCCGCGGTAATGACTGCCCACTAAACAGTCACGCGACGGACCAGCCATGAGCATCATGTAAACACAACATGAGCCACGTCGCAAAGAAAATGTTCGCGAAAACACACCGGTTTTGGGACAGACGGAAGCATAAAGTCGGACGATGACACCGCCGGGCGACTGCATAACATAAAAAGATTTTTCGTTAAAAAACAAGCTTTTAGTGTAAAATCGCTTTTTTGTGTGTACGCAAAATATCGTAACCTTCATTTGCAAATTATGTTAGTTTCACAATCAGTGCTCTTTCAATAGTTTCAAGCAATAATAGATCAGATAAGGCCTTCGCGTAAGTGTACATATTGTGTTCGGATATCGCTTCTATTTCAACGTTCGGGTAAAACGGGTATTTAGTAATTGTATAAAAGAGAAATAATAGTCAAACACTTCCGTTCCTATAGGCAATACGTTTTTTTAAAAAGGTAAATCAATTATACAGTTATTTCTACGGGGCCAAACTTTCAATCTGTCTAAACAATAAAATTAGTTAGATGAATTTTACAAATCCGGTGTTGAGAGCCACAATGGTGCCGAACACGACATTGTTGGCGAGGACTACCATGTCAGCGTATTTTAATACGACACTTGGTCCAAATTCGACGTTCTTGGTTCCAACGTACATGAGCCAGGAAGAGTTCTTTGCTTTGCAAATGACGAATGGTTCTGACGCGAATACGACATTATCGAACGACACTACTGTAAATTTAGTTCTAAAGACGTGGTACCCGAGTGGGTACTCTCCTGCACATATTATAATAGCTTCAGTGGTTGTGACAGTGTTAATGATAATGGTGGTGGTGGGGAATATGTTGGTGATAATCGCGATAGTGACAGAGAAAGCCCTGAAGAACATACAGAACTGGTTCATAGCGTCCCTCGCCGTGTCGGACTTCTTCCTCGGGCTGGTGATAATGCCGTTTTCTTTGGCGAATGAGCTCATGGGTTATTGGATCTTTGGGTTCTGGTGGTGCGAGATACATTCGGCGATGGATGTGCTATTGTGTACGGCGTCCATTATGAACCTGTGCCTGATCTCGCTGGACCGGTACTGGAGTATAACTCAGGTGAGTGATTTTTGCCAGATTATTCTTTGTTTAATGTTTTCAGGGAACTTGATTGATAAGCAAAATAGATTATTAATTTCTATAGAATATTTCTTACTATGGCAAGCAAAGACGATGTCGACCATTCTGCCAATGTATTTTAAAGTGAATTGGAAAAGTGTATAGATTTAATAAATAAAAAAAATAAATAAACAAAATTGCAACTTTAAAAAATATCATCGACGATACAGTTTAACTCGATTTAAAATCTTGTGGAGTTCGTTTGTGACTGAAATTGAGACGACCCACTGACCGCGACTAGATTTTAAGAAACGTTTTTAATTACGAGAATTTTATTGGCCTTCTGCTCAATAATTTAGTTCTCGGGCTGCACCTAACTTAGAAGGCAGAATTTATAATACGTTCTTGTTACCAATTAAAGGACGAAATTAAATCTAGAAATACAGTTGGGATATCTATGAGTAACTTAGGGCAAAGACTCAGAGACTCCTCTTATTTTAGAAAGAAAGAAAATACGTTTATTTGCGGTGAAAATGACGCAAAAAAGAACATAAACACAAAAAATAAAATGAAAAGGTAGGGGGAAACGTGCGTCACATCCACGCAAAACGGCTATCGCTCAGCATTATGCTCAGTATGAAGGTATGAGGAACAGGGTGTAAAGTTCACTCAACCTCCATAGAAAAGGGAGGATCCTCCGACCAGAACGGGTGTCGTGTCTGGCGGGCAACTGCCCGATTATTCATTTCGGGCTGTTGTATCTATGCTAGTTGCGCGGTAAACTCTGCTTGCGAGATGTAGGATTTGCGTGACTTCGTCAGTATGACGCGTTGTTCCCATGTGGCGTTGTAGATACCGCTACACTGCGACCCTATGCAGGACAGAGCCCCAGCGCTGGTCTGGTTTGGTTTTAGCTCCTCGGGTCCGTCTCCTGACCCAATTCGTCTTGCAGATTGAGTGACAAACTGAAATGAACCGAACTGAACGATTGACACAGAAAGTTGGAAAGTTGGGAGTTCCAATTACAGACGCAAAAAGTTAAATTTAGTTTTTTCAATTCCGGGAATAGTTTTGTAACTGCGGAGAGGATGAATTTTTTATTCGACCGTGGTCTGTTAAATGCTCGTTCGAGAATACGTGATTTGCTTTAGTAAAAATGTTTTTATATTTGCCGTTGCAGTTCGGGAAGACTTACCAACTGGTTCGGTAAAAATATCATGATCATGAAAATATTTTACAGTTATTTTAAAAATTCTCAAATATAAATTATTAGCTGTTTCATTCAGCAGTATTATTGTTGTTTTCCGGTTTCAATATATTTATTTACTGATTTCACGAAACGTTATTCGGTTGTTTATAATGTGGTAAATTATTACAGACTTATTAAGTATTGCATAAGATATGACATGTCATAATATTATTATCATTATTGGCTCATTCTCCAAAATAAAAATTTATCGTTCTGGACTCTAAAACAAAGCTAAATATTTCCAAAACTGCTTGGCTAAAATGGTCAAGCTAATAAAAACTTTTTTTACAAAAAATCTACCGACTTAAAAAAAAACACTACAAAGTGATAAATAACTTTAATTTCGGAAGTCGGTGTCAAAAAACGAAAATGCGGAACCAACGACACCGACTTCCGAAATTAAAGTTATTTATCAGTTTGTAGTGTTTTTATGAAGTCAGTTTTTTATTTGTCAAAAAGTTTTTATTTTTCACTTTTTAGTTGTACCTACCCCACACAAATTCAATTAACACTAGTGCATTGAAGAATTGAAGACACCGACTAGAAGAATCATCAAGATGCAGTACATTTATGCATATAACTTCGTACATAAGAATAATTACCTAATGTATTATATACTAAAACCTTCCTGAAAGTATGTAGATCACATTAATGAAAGAATGATCAAAATTGGTTTAGGAGTTTTTGAGAAAATCGCGGACATACAAATATACATACAAAGGTAGAATGCAGAACCTCCTATTTTGAAGTCGGTTAAAAAGGTCAACGGTCAACCAAATAAGCTGATTTCAGAGAACATACCTTCTACACTCGGTAGATTATATTCGTAGCTATCAGCCACGAGAGTTTCAAAGATATTACTAGTTATATCTTGGACTAAGTAATCATGACATAATGTCATGATGATTGATCATGATTTGTACATAAACTATCTCCATAATTAATTTATTCATTTACTAGCTGCGCCCCGCGGTTTCACCCGCATAAGTCTCGATCCCGTGGGAATATCGGGATAAAAAGTATTCTATGTCCTTTCCGGGACTCAAACTATCTCTATACCAAATTTCATCTAAATCGGTTCAGCGGCTTAGGCGTGAAAAGGTAACATACAGACAGACAGAGTTACTTTCGAATTTATAATATTATTATATAGTTAGTATAGTATGAATGGATAATCTACATACCTCTATCTCTTTCAACATTTGAATTCCCTATCCCATCTAAAACCTTACCATCCGAACCAACACAGAAATCTTTTACCGAGATTGGGTTTAGTTTACAAACACTTTTCAACTCAGGAACAGCACTGCCAATTTCCAACGTACCGTGTAGCCGTGGACCAGTGTTTTTGACTTCTAACTGGAAGAGTTGACCTCACGTGACCTGTTGTTATTGAAGCGAGAACGACCTAATATCGAGGTACGGCTTCGTAACTTGAGGAGTTGGGGGTTGGTTTAATAAGGGCGATTATGTTAGACTAGCTGCGCCCCGCGGTTTCACCCGCGTAAGTGTCGATCCCGTGAGAATATCGGGATAGAAAGTAGCCTATATGTTAATCCAGGGTGTCGCCTACCTACATACAAAATTTCATCAAAATTTTTCCAGCCGTTTGAGCGTGAAGAAGTAACAAACATATAAACACACACACTCACAAACTTTCGCCTTTATAATATTAGTGTGATAGTGTGATTTTGTCTTAGAACCTATAAACTTAAAGTCAAAGCATTTCAATTTGTTAGCAGTGGGTGCCCAGGGGAAACGGTCGCGACTAGACGCTTCATTCTGTGTATATTATGTCATCACCAAGGCTCTCAAAACGCTGAAGGAACACCTTGTGAGGAAACTGACATATCCTAGAGCCAAAAATTCGAAGACATGTGAGATCTACCAACCCGCACTTGAGTCGCGTCCCTCTCACAGAGTAGGCCTGTGTCCTAGCAGTGGGAACATTATATGCTGATTATGCATTTAAATGTAATGATTTACACTTCTGATTTGTCAATGAGTCGGTCAGTCAGAAATATGAAGCTAACTCCTTCTACCTACGGAGAAGAACGGGTAAGAAACTCCATGGACACTCTTTGATGTTCTTACTCCTAAGACACCGGCCTTCTATCGGTAAAAGGGAGCGAGGTATCCACCACGTGGGCTCAGTTCAGCTTAATAATCGACAAACGACGATATGACGTAAATAATTGAACTAGGTCATTAATTGCAAGTCACTGTACAGGGTGAAATTAAATTCATGGGCATCCTTTTAAGGGGTCATTGTACTCATCATTATGAACAACTTTTACTATGGGACCCAACAAGAAATCTCGAAAAAAAAAATCAGCTGTTCCTACATTTTGACTAGTCATTCGAACATAAATGTAGGGAAGAGCTGATTTTTTTTTTACGATTACAGGTTTGGTCCCATAGTAAAAGTTGTTCATAATGATGATTACAATGACCCCTTAAAAGGATGCCCATGAATTCAATTTCACCATGTATGAGACATCTGAAAGATGCAAATAAAATTAGTCTAAATTGTTGTCTGGATCATTATCCAAAGCGCGCCAAGTATTTAAGTGACTTTAACCTTCTAAAACTGTACAATTAGTTTGTAAATGAAAACGTACTTCGAGTTTGCGAGTGACCACTGGACCTTCGAGACCCTTTCATTAAACCTCAGTATGTCCTAGCTTTACAAGGCCCTTGGTCCAAATCACAGATATAGATATACCTAGATAACGCAAGTATTACAAACTGTATGAAACCCAAGCGTGCCATTTTTTGACTACCTACTATGACGTCACAAGCTCGCGCGCTCTCGCTCACGCTCACCCAGCCAGCAGTACACAGGACTGAGCGCGAAAGTGGCGGCTTTCGATTTATTAAACGTAAGCTAGTGCGATTTTTGGAACGCGAAGTAATTGCTCTTGCGATATCTAGGTGTATCTATATCTGTGGTGCAAACAAACAATAAACATAATTTATTTCTTTCTTTTCTCTACAGTAGGAAACGGTAATTTTAACGTTTCACAACTTGTCTGTTACTGAATTCAAAATTTTGGCAACAAACCATATTGTATACAGAGCGATCATGCCACCAATGCTCATATCATGCTTGCCCTCATTCCGCCCGACATTTCGGAAACATAAGTCACGTTTTCAAATTCCATATCCCCCAAAATCTGTAACCGAAATCATAAATTCAGAGTCCATTTGCAAATCAATACATCGTAGCTTGCCGACCGCGTCTTGTTTAACAATGAATATTTCAAACAGCTTGCCTATAGGCGAATTTCAATAGCGACAAACCGGCCAACCGGCGTTTACTGGTTTCGTCTGGTTACCGGCGGTTCGAACCGGCTCAAACTAACTCACAGTGGTAGAACATCGGATTATTCTGTTGCGAAGCGGAATAAGGCAGTAGTTCGTGCTTATTTGTGCGTGAATTTTGTCTATGGTTAAGATTTGGCGTTTAGGAAGTTGTATTCGTGTAACAATGGTTTGTTAAGTGATTTACTTTGTGGGTTTAGAGAATGGTTATATTTGTAGCTATGTTATTTGTGTTTTGTGCTCTGTGGTCGAATTGGGAGACTAAAATATTATATTTACTAACTTTTAGTGTTTTGCTTATAGTGAATTGTCTCAAGCTGATGTCTGTTTGTCCATCTGTATAAAAAGCATATAACATTCCCACTGCTGGGACACAGGCCTTTTCTCTATGAGAGGGATTAGGCCATAATCCACCACGCGGGCCCAGTGCGGTTCGGAGGATATGGTATAACAAGCAGTTTACTTGTAATTTACTTAACTGTTGTTAATGTTTCATGTTAGGTTTTCTCTGTAATAAAGATGAAATACACACATCAAAAGTGTCTAGGGATCAACATATATTTTTGCAATAACTTTTCTCCTGATTGATATTAATTAAAATTTTCTTTAAGGATTCATTAAATAAAGTGTTTTCGTTTGTCACAGTAACGATAAACCAAGTCACCTTTGCATTAATAAAGAAATTTGCCATTTTCCTAATAAAGGGATTTTTGACATTTGAACCACTAACACAAAAGTTCGAAAAAAAGACTGAAATAACAGTTTTCTTTAAAATTTTATTGGGTAACTTACACAATTAATAATCCGTGTTTCTACCGCGAACACTAACAACACAAGAACATCGGTTTGGCATACTCAAAATGAGTTCATCCAAATCACGCTGTGGAATGGCCGCCCATGTTCGTTGCAACAACAAAAAAAGGTCTTCTTGCGACTGGATACCCTCCATATTCGGCAGAGCTCTTCTCTGTAGCATATCCCATGCATGCTCAATCGGGTTCAAGTCTGGCGACTGAGCAGGCCAGGGCAGGACATTGATGTTAGCTGCGGCGAGAGTCTGTCTTACAACTCTTGCGGTGTGCGGTCGTGCATTATCATGCATTAACTGAAATAAGGGACCGATTTGCACTTGTAGAGGAACGATGACGTCTGATACAATCGTCTCAGCATAAATTTGAGCGTTGAGGTTGCCTCTGATCCAAATCAACTCAGTTCTTCCGCCGATCCAAATACCCGCCCATACCATGATGGTTCCACCACTATAAGGATGGACTTCCTGGCAGGATTTTAATCGCTGTTGGCGTCCAGGGGTTCTCCAGTGTCGTATACGTCTTGTATCCGGTCTCATACCAAAACGAGACTCATCAGAAAAGCACACGAAACGCCATTGTTCTTCTGCCCAATTTCTGTGTTCAAGAGCCCATTGATATCGAATCCTACGATTGTGCATTGCTATAGGTGGTACCCGTAGCGGTCTTCGGGAATGAAGGTTCACTTCATGCAAGCGGTTTCTGACTGTTTGGTCGCTAATTAAGTTCCCTGAAGAGTGATGAAGCCTCACGGCTAACATCATGGCGGTTATTGTTGGAGCTCTTCGAGTTAAGATTTGAATGTATCGGTCTTGTCTCCGTGTGGTGCAGCGATACCGTCCTCCATGGCGCTCAGCCACGGTACCAGTGCTTCGGTAACGTATCCAAAGTCGACTGATAACACTCTGACTTGTATTCAGAGCTAAAGCCACAGTACGTTGCCGGGAACCACTTCTATCATTCCCACGGCTCTGAGCATTTCTTCCCTGCTTAAATGACGTCGCCGCTCCATAATAACGTTGGTTTTAATCAGTAGTAGGGAAACAGTAGCACTAATAATGTCTTCAATGCGTTGTATGTTTTTATAGGGAAAATATTGACAGCTGATTTTCATCTTTTACTCGAATTTGATTCACAGTTCCTGATTCAAATTATGAAATGCACCAAAAAGGATCCATATAAATTTATAAAATCATAAATTTATTACAAAGCCACATCTCAATCTCAAGAAATCCGCATAAAAATGCTTGATCCCTAGACACTTTTGATGTGTGTAGTTTTAAAATGCTGCAAAAACATTTACCAATCTGACTTCAATAAAAGCAATTCATTCACAAAAATACATTTGTAAAAAAAAAAAAACAAAAGAAGAATTAACAATAGCAGAGTAAAATAAAATAAATTAAAAGTCCATTGATAAATGTTACAATACTTGCCCTACCTTTTGACCTGAATGAATGAACGAATGGTCATTGCAAATGCATACACGTGAACAATAGTTTACAGAAAATAATAATGTGAGGTATAGTGTGTTTTTCTTTACGTTTTTTATTTAGCAAACAAACTTGGCGTTATAAAATTTTGATATTCAGAAATTAATGCATTAATTTATAAGGGAGATAGTGTTTTTTCTTCGGAGTTTAGGCCCACCAAAAATGTGCGTTGATTTGTGCCTTACGATCTCTGGATTATATATATTAAGGCTATTCGATACATGATCTCCCAGCCACTTTATCGCTAGATGGCGGCACATTCGCACTTCGAACATTTTCAATTTTTACGCCTAACTCAGAAAGCTTTGCGAAACAACTTTATTATATGCGTCAACTAACGCATTAACATAATCTTTTTAGATATTCACTTTGCTTGTTAACTCGTCACATACAAAGATTTGTACCCCTAAACATTTAGCCGTTTCACTTTATATCTTTACTATGTCTTTACACACACATGTACAGTTACACACTACGTGTATAGTTTTACTTGCGATATAACTAGATGGCGTTGTATTCATAAACTTGGTTTGTGAACTTGTTTTCCAGAGGTGGCGTTAATTAAAATAAAATATTTTTACGAAAATATTTTTATGACTGTCCTTCATTCTCTAAAGAAAAGCGTAATTTTTATAGGAAAAACCGAAGAAAAGAATACTTGATTGCTACAAGGGTTGTCAGTTGCTTATTCAATTATTCTAAGGGTGCTTTTGTAGTGTGTTAGGGTAGGTTTAGGTTTAAAAATAATAAAATAATAATAAATCCCCTGACCGATTTCGGTCACGGTGGCCAATTTCAAAGAAGATTAGCCAGGTTTGCAGGAGATATTATAGTGCACAAGTGTGTGCGCAAATACAGGAGAGAGAACAGGCGCAGGACCAACGGCTTTACGTGCTTTCCGAGGCACGGGGGTATTACGCCACCAATTTCCAAACTCCGGGCAAAAAAAAAAGAAAAAGAAAAAGAGTAAAGAAACTCCTAACGGGAAAAACCCAATTTTAATAACACTGTCCGACCTGAGAATCGAACCCAGGACCCCGAGAACGGCAGATGCACTTGTGACCACGAAACCAACGGGACAGTTAAGATTCTTTGTATAATTAAACGCTACTATAAAACAAAATATATAAAATGTTTATTTGAGTCGTGCGCGAGAGATGCAGCGGCGCGACGGAATTCCGCGAATTTCGGTCACTCGTAGGTATAATAATAATGTATCATTCAACCGCAGCCCAGCGTGCCCGCCGTCGCAGGCAGTAAGGCAGTGTACAGACGCGTGAAATTATTAGGCCGTGTACACACGGTTGTGGGTATTTAATTATTAGTGTAATTTTATTACTGTTGTGTGTATGTGTATGTATATGTATATAAGTGTTATGTGTAATATGTATTATGTGTTTACTATTTACGTGTGTTTGTATGTTTAGCCTAAAAACCAACAAATTCATATACACCAGCGTCCACTCAAACCAACAATTCCAATTTCAAATGAGAAAATGAAAAAAAATCAGCTGTTCCCTACATTTTGACGAGTTACCTATACGAACATAAATGTAGGGAACAGCTGATTTTTTTTCGCGATTTCAGGTTTGGTCCCATAGTAAAAAAAATTGTTCATAATGATGAGTACAATGACCATGTTAGTGTTGTTCCAATAACCCTGTATATACTTATACTATATTATATCCATACTAATATTATAAATTCGAAAGTAACTCTGCCTGTCTGTCTGTATGTTACCTATTCACGCCTAAACCACTGAACCGATTTAGAAGAAATTTGGTAGGTATGGGGAAGGACATAGGATAGTTTTTATCCCGATATTCCCACGGGATCGAAACTTATGCGGGTGAAACCGCTGGGACCAGCTAGTTGCAAATAAAGTTTATTGAACTCTTCTCTCTCTTCGATAATTGAGCTTTGTTGGTACCGACTTTGTTTTGAAGATTCTATACATCTTTTATTAGGTACTTATTTACACCCTAAGTTACATTAAAATTAGCAAGGAAAAACCGGCCAAGTCCATGTCGGACCACAATGAAGAGTTCCGTAGTCGAAATGAATTTATCCCAAGAACAAGCTTAACATTGTAGTTGAAAATCATGTCCTCCCATACATTGCAACTAAAAGTTGGTCGACTATTACTCGTAAAGTCTACTCAGCTGTGATTTTGATTTCGTGACATATAAGTACTACTGCCGTGAATTTTAGTATTTCTTCTAGTATTTCACAAACAATTTAGGGGATATGACATCCCCCTGTATCACCCCCCTGAGCAGTTGGATGGGGCTGGTTTTCTGATCCTGGATCTGGAAAGTCATCGTTGCAGCATCATACAAACATCTCAACACTTCGATGTAGCACCAGTCAATTCGACATCATTGCAGAGAGGCCAGAACTGCCCATACTTCGATGGAATCGAAGGCTTTCTCGTAGTCCACAAATGCCATACACAGTGGCTGACTGTACTCCTCGGTCTTCTGTACAATTTGTCAAACAGTAGGTATGTACCTATATGGTCTACGCTCGTAACTGCGTACAAAACCATCACATCGTCCGGCGTCCGTTCGTCACTGTGGAGCATTCGAGACTGTTTGTTTACCGAGTGTAAACCGAACTCGCGGCGCGTAGGTATGACTCGCATAATAATATTACCGCGGTAGTAGATTGATGTACTTGCGTCTGTACATATTGAATTTCATTAATTTTCACCTATTTTTTTTCGCGGAACTTATAACATCAGCTATCTGCCAGTGGAAGTCTCGTCAAAATCAGTCTAGCCGTTTCGGAGATTAGCCGGAATAAACAGACAGAGACAAAAATTAACAACAAATGTTTTTTGTTCAAAGTAGGTACCGTAAATATAAATGACTGTATTCAGATTACTTTATTTGATCAACCGCACAAAACAGAAAGGTAATTTGGTACTTGCACTTTTCATACCTACGCTCGGCGGTCGCGCTGGGGTTGTCAACTTTGGCAAAAAACACACAAAACAAAAAACACAAAAAACTAGTGTAGTAGTGGTACTCGTATCTAGTTATTTGATTCATTGTTGAGAATGAAACAGCAAGAAAGGAAATGATCGTATTTTTTAGCTTATAGGTACTACAATAAATATCTAATATAAATTGTAAAAATATTACAACGCCACAGTCATGTTCGCTTTTACGGCTCGGCGCCGGGGGCCGGGGCGCTTACCTACCTATCTAACTATTCGAAATACAAGCAAATGCCTACTTACCTCTCTGAAACAACTGGTAGCTTAAAAAACGATAATTCATCGTAATGTTGAATTTAAACAACCATCCACTCAACAGTTACTTATAATTACTTTTTTTTTTGTTACTCCATTTTTGCACTTCACAGCTACGCGTGTCTCGCGCGGATGGCAGTCTGTAGGTACTCTCTATATTTTGTGCCTGTAGGTACTGCGCGGTACAAGTAGGTACTAGGTATTACATTTATATACGGTACGTACCTACATTTTATACAAGTCCGTTGCCTAATTTCAACTTCTTCAATACGTCTATTGAAGAATTTGAGATTAGGTAACGGAACGCGGAATTAAGAATTTATTTAGGTAGGTACTGCTACTCTACTCCATAGGTAGAATAAAATTATTTACTTTTACTTTTTCGTACTTTATGGAGGTACTAGATTTTTCCCGCAGCTTCGCCCGCGTGGATGTCGGAGATTATCCCACGGAATCGTACTACCGGAATAAAAAGTATCCTATGTCGTAATCCTAACCCAGCACTCTAATTACCTACGTAACACAATCATTATCAATCTCAATCTGAATCATTTTGAAGAATATTGCTAATCCATTGCTTTGCATTACCTATGTTCGAAACATATGTATATCATTTCTATGGTTCGTAAAATGTTTTTGCTCAAAAACGTAAATGATGCAATGAATGTTGTTGAACTGTCAAAATGAAAGCCATTGCTACTGATAGTGTGTTACGCAATTACCCCGCAGGTCATGGTCTACCCATGTGCCAAATTTCATCTAAGTAAATCCGTTCAGCTCAGCCGTTTTAGCGTGAAAGTGGAACAAACAAAGTCAATTGCGCATTTACAATATTAGTTAGGAACAAACATAATATGAAAAAGCTAAAGTATTTGTGTAAGTATATTATAAATAATTTCCATATAGTCAAAAATAACGCTAGTTCGGTAGGTACCTAGATTGATAAAAATTCAAACACACATCTCCCCGGCGCGGGGCCAAGCGCTTCGTCCGTACTATAGGTATGTAGTTATATGTACCTGCATGCAGAGCAATTTACAAAACTAGTGCATTTATGCGCGCGGCCAAGTAGCGAGGCGCGTGCGAGGTGCGATGCGACATCATGAATGAATGGCTAAGTGCTAACCCACCCAAGCGCTCCAATAGTGCCGGCCGGGCCTGCCGCCCAAAGTCCATGCTGCCGCCTGCGAGTGAGCGGCGGAAGTTACCGAACCCGAACCGAACGCCAACCGAGCGTTCAGGCGCTATCTCTCTCTTTTTGCTTTGCCTCTTTTTCAAACAATGCGCTGGATTGAACAACAAAAACAAGCTTAGCTCCGCTAGGGAAAGGTAATAGTGTTCTGTGAACAAGCTTTTGACTATGCCCGCGTTGACGATAGGATAGACGGTCTGGGAACAGTGGGAACTGGGAAGGGCTCTCTCAATAGGTACTTACCAGCCTAATGCAGAAAGATTTTTAATTCAGAAAATTTCTCGAAGACAGTTCAAGTGTAAGTTAGTACTTACATTTATGTAGGTACTTAGGTACATAAACTTAGTATGTAGGTACATACATTCAATACAGTAATATCGAACCCAGGGTAGATCGCAAATACTATCAATAAGTAGGTAAAGCATTTTTTCGCACTTCATGATTCAATTGATAAATTGATTTAATATATAACTGCGCGGGCAGAGCCACCGCGCCAGCCTTGTAAGAAATATTGCATACCTACCAACGATTCGCAACTTGTCAAAAAAAACACGCATAATTCAACGATTTATTATAAAATTGGCCAACCTGTTTGACATTGACAAACAACGCCATCTAACGAGCAAGATCAATTGTTGTTGATAACCTTAGCAAAAATTTGTGTTCTGCTTCTCGATAGTTCTTTGAAATATCCTGCAGAGGGCGTGTTCCGGCCGCGCACACATAGAAAAATTTATCGATTTTGTCAGGCCTAGATATCCTGGAAATAGTGTTTTTTTTATAGGTTTTTGTCGATATGCGTCAATAATAAGTCATAACAACTTAATATACGTGCTTTTATTCTGCAAAAATCGTTTATTTTTCGAGATTTGTACCCCGAAAGAATGTATGAAAAAGTGTCAGTATCCAATCACCTTAAGTATTTCGTTTATGGGAGCAACGTGAACTAAACTTTTCCAAAAAAAATATAACAATTTAACGATACTATTATAACTAATTCATCTACAAAATTAATAAAATAAATAATTAATATAAATCGAGCGCCTGAAAATCCATTATTTACGGCTCGGTTGAAACGTATTCATTATTATGAACAAATTTTACTATGGGACCAAACCAGAAATCGCGAAAAAAAAAATCAGTTGTTTCCTTAATCAGTTGTTTAAAATCAGTTGTTTTGATAAGTTATGCGAACATTAATGTAGGGAACAGCAGATTTTTTTTTCGCGATTTCAGGTTTGGTCCCATAGTAAAAGTTGTTCATAATAATGAGTACAATCTCCCATTTCGATTTGTCGCATGTGTTCAATTTCACCCTGTATACAGTCAACAAAAGACATAAGTATGCAGGAACGTCGGATATATGTAGTTGCAGTTTAGTAAGAAACCGATGGTTGTTCTCGAATAAAATTTTATTAATACAAAACAAACAGCTCATTTATCAAATTAAATTTCATTCGACAACATCCATCGGTTTCTTACTAAACTTCAACTGTATCCGACGATCCTGCATAGTTATCTCTTTTGTAGACTGTACATACCTTAACTCAGTCTATTGCCGTCCGAAGGATGCTGGATATAGGTCTCTCCCAGGATCCACCACAACACCCTGTCCTCCGCCTTCCGCATCCAGTTCGTCCCAGCCACCTTCTTAAGTTCGCCAGTCCATCTATGTAGTTGGGGTCGTCCCACAAATAGCTTGCCGATTCGCGGTATACCTAATATCCAGTTTTCCGAACGACGCATCAATAATTTTCTTCAGCAAAAGTAGCAAATTTTGCCATATTCTCTTACACTTCCCCTCCAAGAGTAATAGCAATCCATTGCCCTTTAAAACACCCTGTGTATGCACAACGCCGCACAACTAACAACCCACAACAAAGAAAATGCCCGCTCTCTAAGTAAGGAACCACATAATCCCTTGAAAATGAAATCAACAACATTGTATATACCATTCTCACTATAATTCTTTACCCTCTGTGCCCCCACAGCGCTAAATAGATGGATATGTACAGTGAACAAAAGAGATAAGTATGCAGGATCGTCGGATATAGTTGAACTTTAGTAAGAAACCGATGGATGTTGTCGGCTGAAATTTAATTTGATGAATGAGCTGTCTCGTAATTTAAAACGTTCAAAATCTAGTTGCAGTCTCATCTCGGCGACAAATAAATGTCAAAAACTTGTCAAAATGTAGGGACATTAGAAGTATTTTTAGATAGTTTGAGACTGAGATCAGACTGTGAACCACAGCTGTGAACGTTCTTTAAATTACGAGAATTGCCCCTGTTTGTTTTCTATTACTTAATATAATAAAATTAAATTTTATTCGAGACCATACATCGGTTTCTTACAAAACTTCAACTATGTCCGACGATCGTGCATACTTATCTCTTTTGTTGACTGTACATACGGCTTAATACATCGAGCGAAAACAGCCGCACGCACATAATCTATATACATTCCCCCTTACTAATAAACGTTGTATAGCGTCTGTATAGTTACACAACGCTTTGTCTTCTTCTTTCGAAAGTCAAATTACTGACGACTGAAAGAGAGAAATCGGTGTGTCCATCTGATATAATACGTTTATTAGTAAGGGGGTTATAACTAAAGGTGAAGTGTTTGTTTGAACACGTTAATCTCTAGAATTTAAATTTCGCGGTCTACCTTTTTCTGTGGATGGGAAATCATCAAATGGGGTCACGCTCTGGGTGGAGCGGAAGGGAGTGTCAGACTCTTACTGACTAAAACCCACCTGTGCTCCTTCCTTAGCCTTTTATGTTCCGGGGTAGCGATAACCCTTTCAGACAATACCGCACCTTCGCGGTCTACCTGACTCTTTCGCCTTAAATGAAAAACAGTTTTAAGGTGATTTAAAATTAGAATTCCAGGTTTCAGTATTCAAATAACTAAATAAAACCACTCTGCAATTTGTAAGTGGCACCACGAATTGGTATCCAAAGATACGTTTTCTGATTCCTTTATTTACATTTTAATCAAATGATTTTCGAACAGGCTATGGACGTACTTACGTACGGCGACCTCATACTATTTCAAACAAACGCCAATCGCATGTTTGTGTGTGTGTTATATGTATTGTAGGTATGGAGCCAACTTTCTGAATCTATTTTTTTTTGTGTCCATAGTTTCGTATATAGTGTAAAACTTTATGTTTAATTCAACAGTACTCGGTACGGTATATCATTGTGCAGGCGTCACGACACCCCCGAGGGGATTCCGAAAAAAAGCGAAAATAGAGAGACGGGTAGCTTTTGTGACTTCGTAGGGTAGCTCGGTATTTTGTCGTGTGGTTTGGGTTCCGTGGAGATAGATTTTAAACGCTTTTGGTCAAGTTTTTCTCTTTAGTTTAGTTACTAGCTTCTGCCCGCGACTTCGTCCGCATGAACCACCCTCCCCCCATTCACCCTCTTATGGGTGGAATTTCGAAAAACCCTTTCTTAGTGGATACCTACTCTTCACTAAGTACACACCCTCCAAATTTCATGTCTCTAGGACCAGCGGGTTAGGCTGTGCGTTGATATATCAGTCAGTCACTCAGGACTTTGCAGCTCGGTTCCAAATAGTACCTTAATGCTAGTACACATACAGCATTAACCCACTATCTCTTATGAAACTTTCATGCCTAATACTTACTTATCATTGTTAGGAGTTATATGTATAGATTTGTGAGGTAGCTATGTGAGAGATACCTCGTATATTGCATACAAGCTGCGCCCCGCGGTTTCCCCGCATAAGTCTCGATTCCGTTGGAAAGCTGGATTCCATCCTAATATTATAAATTGGAAAGTAACTCTGTCTGTCTGTCACCTTTTCACGCCTAAACCACCGAACCGATTTAGATGAAATTTGATATAGAGATAGTTTGAGTCCCGGGAAAGGACACAGGATAGTTTTTAACCCGATATTCCCACGGAATCGGGATCGGGATCTAATGTGGGTGAAACCGCGGGGCGCAGCTAGTATCAGAATAAACCACAACACCCTGTCCTCCGCCTTCCGTATCCAGTCTACCCCAGCCACCTTCTTTAGGTCGTCCGTCCATCTACTCACTCCACACTCGTCCCACACTACGCTTGCCGGTACGCAGTCTCCATTCCAGGACTCGTCTGCTCCACCGGCCATCAGTCCTTCGACAAACATGGCCAGCCCACTGCCACTTCAGTCTGCTTACTCTGCAAGCTATGTCGGTTACTCCGGTTCTTTTCCGGATAATTTCATTCCTGATTTTATACTTCAAAGTCTTCTCTTTTTTTACTCTGTCTTTAATATGAATACGAATATTATCTCTCAACCTCCAGACCTAATGCCTCTGTCGAAAGGGAATGATTATGATAATAAGTGGCAGAATCGATTTTATGCCGAATTCCTCACTGTAATCGAACGACATAAATTTTCCGAGATATCTGTCCAAATTTGAATGACATGTATCCTCTGGTTATTGAGTAATTGGCAATATTTTGCCGGAGATTTTATTTTTCGGGAATTAAAACTTAAAGTATACGGGATGATTTCTATGGTGATGTTCATATTTCGAGTAGATATACAGGGTGTTTCGGAAAGGGTATATCAATACAAACGGGTTGAAGAGTGTATCTGGTCTAGAATCGCTGTACAAAATTTCAGCTCAAAAGCAGTAACTTTGAAAATGCTTAATATTTTTTTATTTCGATAGTTTATTAAATTGAAATCATAACAAACGTGTCACCGCACTACGAGGGTCATTATCCATTATCTGTAGTGTGTCTGTGCGCCTAGTATACGCACATCACGCCGCCGCGCGCCAGTGCAGAGCCGTGATGTCGAAATAAAAAAATATTAAGCATTTTCAAAGTTAATGCTTTTGAGCTGAAATTTTGTATATACAGGAGGTTAAGATAAGTAGATTTAAGATAAATAAAGCATTATTGTGTACAGACGCCAGCACATCAAGCTACTACAATCTGTCAAATTTCTTTAACAGATTTTAAACTTTATATCTAAAGCATAACGTTCACAGCTGATTGGGAAAGGGGTTAGAAGATTTTTGTATGGAGGGTGGCCCTAAGGTCGGTCGCCATTTTGATTTTTTTTCAGAATCGCGGTGCACAACAAAAGTTATATATTTAGATAGAGGACGCTTATACAAACAAAAAATGTTATGTAACATAATATCCTAAAGCGTCAGGTTTCGGAGTTATTCACCGAAATATAATTTGAAAACAACAAGGATTTTTTTGTTTTTTTTCCCTCCAGGTAAGCATATTGAACTTTTAAGGTAGTAGAAACGTTATGAAACCTTTATGGAGAAGAAACAAATGAAGAATAGACATTTTTTAAATAAATAATTAAAAACGGCTATTTATAGTTCGTTTCTTAATCCCAGAGACTAATCTGACATTTAAGTCTTTTGTGTTTTCGTTTTTTTTAGTATAGAAGTTTGACATTACACTTGTCAGATTAGTCTCTGGGATTAAAAAACGAACTATAAATTGCCGTGTTTAATTATTTATTTAAAAAATGTCTATTCTTCATTTGTTTCTTCTCCGTAAAGGGTTCATAACGTTTCTATTACCTCAATAGTTCAATATGCTTACCTGGAGGGAAAAAAAACTAAAAAATCCTTGTTGTTTTTGACTTATATTTCGGTGAATAACTCCGAAACCTGACGCTTTAGGATATTATGTTATATTACATTTTTTGTTTGTATAAGTGTCCTCTATCTAAATATATAACTTTTGTTGTGCACCGCGATTCTGAAAAAAATCAAAATGGCGGCTGATTTTAGGGCCAAAACCTTCAAACCCCTTTGACAGTTTCAGGTAGCTTGATGTGCTGGCGTCTGTACTAGGTTTTGACAACGGCTTCGCCTTTTAGGTCGAATTTTATTCCACGGGAACGCACTACCGGGATAAATAGTATTCTATGTGTTAATTCAGATAATAAACTGTCTGTGTGCTAAATTTTATCCAAATCCGTTCAGCAAATGCGTGATTCAGTAATAAACATCCAAGCATACAAACTTTTACAGTATTCATACTTTCTTACGTATTACATGCAATAATACTGCAGATTTTTAAAGAATAGTAATATCAGCAATAATTTTGTGTTTACGAATTTTTACATTAGGCTGATGATGATGATGAATTTTTACATAGACCTAACTGCATTTCTTTTACCTAATAGAACTAATATCGTCATAATGATATATCTACCCACTGTTTATTCCAACACTGATCAAAATTAGGTTTATCCTTTTACATAAACATCATAAACTCACACTTTCTTCCAATGGGGGTAAGCAGAAACTATACAACGCCACCTACTGCGATCCTTACATACTCTTTTTGCGTTGTTTACATATACAGGGTGTGGCGTAAATAGTGGTTCACCGTTAAGGATTCGATATACCAGATAATGTACTGTAACATATTACAATTTTAACCATTTTATTTGTACACTTTTTTTTACAAAAATTGCTCTTGATTTTGCATGATTATGTTAAAATTTAGTAGAAAAGAACTAACATTTACTTCAAAAGCTCTAAATGTGCATTAAAAACACAATTTTACAGGATAGCTCTAGTATTCAGCAGTAATTAACAGAAATCAAAATGAAAAATAATGGTTTTTGTTGAAACTACATCCTAGAAATTTCGTAAATAAAAACAAAAAATATATATATTTTCGGAACCCTTGGGTAAAAATGGTTAAAATTATAATATGTATAGTAAATTATCTGGTATATCGACTCCTTAACGGTGGACCCCTATTTACGCCACACCCTGTATATAAGGTGTAAAAAAATTAACCTTAAAAACTTTAAGAGGTGCTTTAGACCATCGAACTGAACAACTTTCACTATGGGACCAACTCTGAAATCACGAAAAAAAAATGAGCTGTTTCATACATTTTGGCCGAGTAGGTATTGAACTTTTGTATGAAACAGCTGATTTTTTTTTCGTGATTTCGGAGTTGGTCCCATAGTGAAAGTTGTTCAGTTCGATGGTCTAAAGCACCTCTTAAAGTTTTTAAGGTTAATTTTTTTACACCTTATATATGTCAAGTTATAAACGCACCCGCGTATCCTTTTATTTTAAACTAAAAGTCTGGTTGTCGTCCAAAAATGTACTGTTGTAGTTATTTATGTTACTGTTTTATTTTTCAAGAGGAGGTGGAATAAAAACAAAGGTTTTAATTGGACTTAATTTGCCATTTCATTTGTATTCCAAATGAATTTGAATATGGGATACAAAACACGATATACAATTAATGTATATTGTATACCGTGTTTTGTATCTGTGTGTGCGTTGAAAACTAGGGTAAAAGAACAATATGTAATTAGTAATTTTATTTCACTACTAGCTTCTGCCCGCCACTTCGCCCGCGTGAAATTTCACCCTCCCTGCATTCACCCTCTTAGGGTTGGAATTTCGAAAAGCACTTTCTTAGTGGATACCTACTCTTCAAGAACACACCCTCCACGTAACATACGACAAACTTATTATTTGCGGTTGGTACAGTAATCGGGTCTAGGGATCGAACCGCAAAATTAAGTTTGTTTTTTATTGTATATACTTTTCCGGGATAAAAAGTACCCAGTGTGGTGCCTAGGATATTAAAGAATAATTATACCAAGTTTCATCGTAATCGAATCGGTAGTTTTTGCGTGATGCCTGAACAAACAGACAGACAGACAGACATTTTTGGGTTCGGTGTCGGTCTAGTAACACCCCCTGCCATTTATTTTTTTGATATTTTCAATGTACAGAATTTTCACTTCTACAGATTTATTATAAGTATAGATATCAAGTTGT
This sequence comes from Amphipoea lucens, assembly GCA_947508005.1. Lineage (NCBI taxonomy): Eukaryota > Metazoa > Arthropoda > Insecta > Lepidoptera > Noctuidae > Amphipoea > Amphipoea lucens. Next base: position 17,706,824 of record OX382377.1, on the reverse strand, counting down.
ACAGAAAACAGGAAACCATTAATATAATTTAATAAAAGAAGTAAACTAACCTTATTCTAAATGAGGGTACATTTATCATGTAGTCTCTAGCTGCATGTAAAATGGCGTGACAAAACACATTAGCCACCTTTCATGACGTCGGTAAAATATCACCCATTATCAATTTGGACAAACCTACCTTCCCCGCGATTTTGAATCTGGGTGAACGAAAAATTAAGGATTCTAAATTCGTGCGTAAGACAATTTATTAATACACCTACCCTCAGGGGGTGAGACATCCCTCCCTGGAGATTTATTATGCCCACAACGTTATCTGAAATTAATCTCTGATATCTCGTGAAATTATTTTTTTTTTCGAGACAAAAATGACCAGTTTTTTTGCTAACTGTACCTCTTGACGGAGTTTTTGTAAAGTTGAAGAATTAAGGAATGCTGTCGAGTTGATTTTGTTAAAAAAAAAAAAAATGGAATTTTTCGTGTAGCGAGTCAACTTGCGGGTAACGAAGTGAAACGAACGCTCTAGATTCGCTAGTCGCCTAGTGTAGAGGGATGTTGAGTCACTAGGCTCTAGGCGCTAAAAAAATACCCTGGCAGCAGCTGTTTATCGACAGTTCTATTATTTCTTTGTATATTGACATCCTAATTTCATTAATAATTGCTTTAACATTTTTTTTATTTGTATTATTTGCTATGATGAGTATATGACTATTTGATTGTATTTTTTTATTGTACCATTTAGTTAAGTATGGTCTAGATTGGATTGTTAATTGCTATATTATTTGTTGTGTATAATGGACGAATTTAAAATCAATTGATGCTGTATAGCGTCCGACATCTTATATTTGTACGCCGTTCAGGCAAAACATGATTGTCATAATTATAATTTGATATAACATCTTGTATTCTATGTGTGTATACTCATGTTTTGGTCAAATAAAAATTATATTATCTTATCTTCCCCGGAACTCTAAAATTCATCATCGTCATCTGCTTAGCCTTTTCCCAACCATTGTTGGGGTCGGCTTCCAGTCTAACCAGATGCAGCTGAATACCAGTATTTTACATGAAATTGACTGCCTATCTGACCTCCACAACCCAGTTACTAGGTAATACGATACCCCTTGGTAAGACTGGTTGTCCGACTTTCGGGCTTCTGACTACCCGTAACGATTGTCAAAGATCCACGAATGACAGCCGGGACAGCTTAACGTACTTTCTAAGACAGGGAGGGTCTCGGTATGTAAAAATGATCACCCATCGACAGACCAACCGCGGCAAGCGTAGCTTAACCTGAGCGATCGACCTGTGCAGCTATTATTATTTAGCCACGGGCCTCTCACTGACAAAATTCATATAATATATGAAATATCTCAAAGCCTAGGAGCTGACCACGCAAACCCACATAAAAGTACTTCATAGTTGTGTAATGTGACAGTTAAAATGGCCGTAAAGCTATGGTTAATTATCATGTAAACACGTAAACTTTATTACTAACATCTGTCTAGTTATTACTGTAGTAGTGTCTTTAAATCTGGGTTAGATATTGCAGTAATATTACTGACTATGGGTGATGGAGGAAGGCCAAAGGAAAGATGCATGGATTGTGTGAGGAATGATATGAAAGAGAATGGAGTGAATGACAGCGTGACGGTTCAGTCAACTCAGCCCATTGCTGTCCACTGTTGGACATAGGCCTCTCCCATGCTGTGCTACAACACCCTGCTCTCCACCTTCCGCGTTCAGTCTGTCCCAGCTTTATCAGTTCGTCGTTCCATCTAGCTGGGGGGCGTCCCACACTACGCTTGCCGATACGCTGTCTCTACTCCAGAGCCCTGATTCACAACCATACGACAGGCTATCGTATCGAAAACCTGACATTTCGATAACCTGATTTGATTTGCCCTCAACAGCAAATAGCTGTTGGAAGAATAGCGGGCGTCTATTTGATTTAAACTGACCAAATTTTCGGGTTTTGGACTTGTGAACAGCGTTTAGAAGACTCCAACGATAACAATGATTAATATTCGATACGATACGGAAGCGTATCGAGTGTTTGTGAATAGCTATGCTTGACTCGTCTGCTCCACTATAATTAGAGTTTTCAGCAGTTTGTGGACACAACTAGTCTATTTTCTTCTAATAAATAAACATCAATGTTTCTATGTTTGTCCTCTATGCGTTCCGAAACCATTTGTCAGATTGTGATGAAATTTTGGTAGAGTGTTCTGGGGACGCCGGTGGGGGTTTCTAACTATTAAAACATAGGAAAAAAATACAAAAAAGAAATCTGAGGCGGTACGAAGTTCACAGGGTCAGCAAGTCACACTAATATTATAAATTCGAAACTAATTCTGTCTGTCTATCTGTCTGTTACCTTTTCACGCCTAAACCGCTAAACCGATTTAGATGAAACTTGGTATAGAGATAGTTTGAGTCCCGGGAAAGGACATAGGATACTTTTTATCCAGATATTCCCACGGGATCGACATTTACGCGGTTGAAACGCGGGGCGCAGCTAGTTATCAATAAAAATGAAATTGCCACAAATCCACTCACAGACTTCAACAACCACAGTTTAACCTCCCAACTCGATTGGCACCGCTATCGTGAAACCACATTCTAGATTATCCTCTCAACAGTTAATTACACCAAACAGTTATACTATACAGGTTTATTAACCACATATTATGAACAATAGAACACCTCTAATTACTGTACCGCAGGCGTCCAAATTGTTTTTGTTGTGTTAACTTAGACGGGCATAGTTTGATGTGGGTAGATCATTAATCAGTCATATTTAGGGTTCCGCGTGAGGGCAATGGCCTGTGGTCAAAAATTTGGCACACAATATTGATTTTGACATGTGTCATAGTCAAGTCATTTATTTAAATTAGACCATCGTCAAAGTTGCGGGAAATACTTGGATGAAGGACGCGCGGAGCCGGGCAGTATGGTAGGGAAAAGGGGAGCTCTCTACCCAGTAGTGGGTGATTCCGGGTTGATAATTATGATGACGATTAGACCATTTGTTTGACTTGACAAGCTCAGTAGTAGGGAGTTTTCGCAGGTAAGTCATGTACGAAATAGTTGCCCATAATGTGTATTATATAATATTCAGGGATTCATCGATGGCATTTAGATAAACATTCTTAACAATATTATAATTGTCAGGAGGTTCCTCTCTCTGAAGCCCTGACCGCCGCTAGCTTGGACCCTGTTCCCGATACCGGTGGGCTACTATTTTTTATATTTTAAATGTTTTTATATTTTTTTTTTATATTCTAATATTTAAAAATATAATTAATTTGTATTTAATTGAATAAAGGTTATAATATTTATTACGAAATAATAAAGTTTAAGAAAAAAGTCAAGTTTCATCTTTCGTGGCGCGTACTAGGTATAGCAGATTTGTATATCTATGAGATTTGTAGACACTCTGGAATGTCAACAAATAAAAAAATTAAGAAACAATTAAAAGAAAGTTGCCTGTTCAAAAATGTAGGTTCCTAGAAAAAAAAAATCTTAAAAACTCCTTGTAAAAAATATTGTTATCAATGTTTCATAAATAGCCTAACGACTCTCGTTTCATACAATTGTTTTTCAGTTTTTGTTGTGTAATTGGGCCATACACAAGTAGCATGGATTAAATATACCAGAAGAAATATTTTAAGAAAAAATTACGAAATGTTCTTTTTTTCGCTGAAACCACAACATAATACAGACCAAAATAATTTCTTCGGTTCGACTTTTATTGCATTTCAAAGGTTTCCACGCTTCTCTCAAAGGATGCAGTTGAAAAATTCAGAAACACAGTTAAAAACTTTGCGCTACTACAATTTTCAGGGTTCCGTAGTCGTATGCGAGAAACGCAGAACAAGTCGAAGTGGTGGTGCTTGGGGGAGACCTATGTCCAGCAATGGATGTCTTTCGGTTGAAATAATAATGATGTTGATAGTATGAACTGAACGCCAATTTCCATAATTAAAATCGTTCTAAATCTAGTCGAAATCTCATCTCAGTGACAATTAACAAAAATGTAGGAAAATTAAAAGTATTTTTGACTGAGATCAGACTGTGAGTGTTCTTAAAATTAGGAGAATTGCCCCTCTGAACTCAGCACAAATTTTGAATTAAAACGGTTCGGCATCAGCATCATCTTTTAAGCTGAAATACGTCAAATATTCAACGCATTCGCGTGAATGCGTTCAGTATTTGACGTTTTTCAGCTGACACAAAACAGGCTTTTTATTTAATAACTAGCTTCTGCCCGCGACTTCGTCCACAACAAATTCTTCAGCTTTATTATTAATCTGTCAAGCTCCGCTAATGAGATACAATTGAATTTCTATTGTTTCGTCGCCGATCGGCGAACCGCGCCGCTTGATCGGTTAATATAGATTTATAATCAGCGTGAACACAGCTATGCTGCCTATCAGCTAAACAATATACTATATCTTAGAAGTAAAAATACAAATAAATCTTTGTCACTAGCAGTTGACATAATCATTTTGCAGTAGGTATTCTCAAGAATGTTATTGAAATTATTTTCGTCAAATTACGTTGAAAACCCTAAGTGATTCTCAACCAGGATTGCTTGACCCACAAATTACTAAACATGTCCAGTGAAGGTTAAAAAAACTGTTTATAAACTACAGAACCCGCACGTAAAAACCCACCCCTGACCAGTTGCCACAACTTTTTCACTCATAATTTTACGTGAGTTGGATCCCGAATAGTTTTACTTTAGACATTTTTGTTTTGAACGTAAATATGAATATGGAGTAGACAATTTTAGTCAGTTTAGATTTTTTCAGGCTATTTTGTTAAACGTGTCATACGGTGTTTGTATTTTATTTTATTCGTGTTATAAATCATTCCTTTTAGTTTGGCTGACGTCGGATTTGGGTTGTGTTGGTAACGATAAGTTATTGTTTGGTAGGTCACAAAGCTTAGTTTATGGACAGTGTGACAGATTAGGCTATATTTTTTCTAACAGTTTTAAGTAGATGCTGGTAGAGCAGTAGAGGCCCAATGGTGACTTACGAGTTGTAGGTCGTAGGTTCGAACCCAGACAGGTGATTTACTTTGTGTAAATTATACCATCACCACTGCACTCAAAACGGTGAAGGAAAACATCGTGAGGAAACCGGCATGTCCTAGAACCAAAAATTCGAAGACATGTGACATCTACCGACCCGCACTGGGCTCGCGTGGTGGATTACGGCCCACTCCCTCTCGCCGAGAGGAGTTCTGTGTCCCAAAAGTGGGAACATTATCACATAAAAATGCACAGTCAAATAATAAATCAACAATAATATCCCAATCTCATGAAACATTTATAAAACTCGCGCACAGTGGTTCAAATTTTCTGAATTGTAGCCAAAATTCCTAATAGAGATATTTGTTGAATGGCACGATCATTTCCGAGGAATTGTTGAACATTAACATAGCTTACTTGATTGACATTAACTGCAGTTTAGTTATTTAGTGCCTAGTGGGTGAGCTGAGGAGCGAAGTAGGCAATAAATGTTGGAGATGAGATTATGATAACATGTAACGTCAATTTGTCGCCTTTTAAATTAACGCTAGTAATTGGATTTTATTTTTGCTGTAATCTTATGGTAGGTAAATACACTGTAATTCAGCTGATCCCCCGTAACCGCGGCAAATGAACCCTTTTTTTTTTTTTTTTTTCATCAAATGACCCCTCCCGCTCTGGGTGGAGCGGAAGGGAGTGTATAGAATAGAATAGAATAGAATAGAATAGAATCGTTTATTTCTGAGTACATGGTATATGAAGATCTTAATATTAGACGGAATCACATATACTACCTTTGCCGGTGTAGAAATATTAAATGAGTATCTAATTAATTAATTTGCAAATTCACACAATTATAGTTCACGCAATATTAAGTATAATAAAAAATAAAAATAAAATAATAATAATAGTGGCAGTTTTAAATGAATATGAGTAACTTTATGGACCACGTATTTTTTTGCAGACATAATTAAAAAGTGACTAATGATTTCAATGTTAACCATTTTATATAATGATATACTTATGCAAAAATAATAATAATAAGATTATTGAACAATTCTATAATAATGTCAAAAAATATTCATAATATGTCAAAATTGATTACTAATACAATGTCAATTTTTATTATTACTGCAATGTCAATATTTATTACTACTACAATGTCAATATTTATTATTACTGCAATGTCAATATTTATTACTACAACAATGTCAATATTTATTAATAATACAATGTAAATATTTATTGCTAATACAATGTCAATATTTATTACTTATTTTCGATTTAAATATTCATTAACTGAATAGAAACAATTTTCCAAAAGCCAAACGAAAATACTTTTCTTGAATTTATTAGTAGGCAACACTCTGATGTATGCAGGTAAATTATTAAAAATTTTGATTGCCATGCAATAGGAATTTCTGCTGTATAAATGTAGTCTCTGTCTAGGTACCATTAATTCGTTTGGATTTTTGTTCTGTACTCTTTTGGAAACGTGCTCATATAATGGGAACAAGTGAGAATATTTCTTTACGAATAAACAAACTTCATAAATGTATAGACAAGGAAGTGGAAGAATTTTTAACGATTTAAATAAAGGTTTGCAATGTTCCAAATAATCAGCTCCATAAACCGCTCTTACACATTTTTTTTGTGCAAGGAAGGCTCTGTTTACGTCTACTGAGTTACCCCATATCACTAGTCCGTAGCGCAGCACTGATGATACATATCCGTGATATGCATTAAGAGCTGTTTCTGTATTGGCTATGCGTCTCAGTTTCCGAAGAGCAAATACAAATTTGTCCAGTCGTGTACAGACTCTTTTCACGTGCTCTTTCCAATTTAATTTTTCATCGATTACGATTCCTAAGAATAAAGTTGATTGTGCTGGTTCCAATATTGTTTTAGAGTATTGTATATTGGCAGGTTTTATCACGGAATTATTTGTTTGAAACTGTACTAACTTAGTTTTTTCAATGTTAACCTGCAAATTATTACATTCCAGCCATTTTATAGCACATAATAGTTCATTGTTTGTGTCAATTTCTAATTCATTTCTATTCGAAGATTTTATGGTTAGAGTAGTGTCATCAGCAAATAGTGTACAATCTTGTTTTAGGTTCTTGCAAAGATCATTAATATATATAATAAATAATGGAGGCCCTAATACGCTCCCCTGTGGAACACCACAACTATTAATTTTAACTTCTGAACAATATTCTCTTTTTATATTGTTGTCAATTCTTGATATTACTGTCTTTTGCTGTCGACATGATAAATAACTTTTAAACCAGTCATGTGCCTTGCCTCTTATGCCGTATTTCTCCATTTTGCAAAGTAAGCGACTGTGTTGGACAAAATCAAATGCCTTGCTCATATCTAAAAATATTGATTGTACAGACATTCTGTTATTGAGAGCCTCAGTTATATATAGGTGTCAGACTCTTACTGACTAAAACCCATCCGTGTTCCTTCCTTAGCCCTTTATGTTCCGGGGTAGCGGTAACCCTTTCGGACAATCCCGCACCCCCGGCAGGCTTCGGCCCTGGCAGGCCCCTTCCTTTAGGCTGACATCTCTTTGAGGCACGCGTGGAACACGTACGCGCCGTCCGGCACGGGCCTGATCCTGATCGGACGGTGAGCTACCCATTACTCTCCGTCCGCAGGCCCGCGCCTACGGTGGCCGGGAGTCGTCACGCGGCGGCAAATGAACCCTGCGTTACAGTTCTTCAAGTACAGATGGTCTAAGATGCTATTTTAGAACATGGTAAATAAATAAATAATAACGGTTGACGAAATTAAAATATTATGTATACACCGTGATACGGACGATATACATAAACGTTGACCAGATGTTCAGACCATGAAAATAAGCATTTTTCATTATGGACACATAAATGAATTCTAAGTTTTTGTTAATTTTCATACAAACTAAATACCTTGACGTAGGTAAATCACCTGATATGCATGTCTCTTTATCCGAATTGGCAACGTCGTATTTTCATTCATAAGATTTGGCGGGCTGAAACTTGTCTAAACTAAGTTAAGACCCTTTCTTATTGCATAGCTCAATCATCAAATGAAATTACAAATATCTTTGTAACGTAGGTAGCCTTTTAAGTACAACTTCCTTTGTTAGATTTGATTTGTAAAAGCTATAAGAAGCTTTTGCCAAAGATTATGGATAACGTCAAGAACACGGTGTATAAAACGAAAACGCGAAACAGGATACGTGTGTTAAATTAATGTCGCCATTAAAGCGGTACGTTGTATAAAGCTGCGGCCTTAGAAATGAAATCTGAAATCCTAATTTGTTTACGATTGCTTCCCTTAAATTTTAGCTAACAAAAGTCTTCACAAATTACGGCTATTCCTGTCTTTCACACTAAATTATGACAAATAGCAACCTTCCCAGTGTCCTCCATTTTGCTCCCCAATTAATTCACTTAACATAATTGTAATTCCTAAACTTGGGAACATATACCCTTGTCTGGTTGGCACATTGCGGTATTTCTTTGTCCATGTTGTGCGACGTTGGACACTGTGCAGGTGTGTGGAGAAGGTTCGTGAGTTGATTGAGTTTGTGGGCATTTGTTTTACGGTTCCATTTATTTCTGTTTATTTCATAAATTAGTTTGTTCCTGTAAAAACCTTTGGTAGATAAAATAATTTTAAGACATTTTTTTTTTCTTAGACACCTTCATAATAAAATCATTTGTTTTTTATTATTATCTACTCAAATTCAAAGTTAAATAATTTATTTCAAAAAGGCAATAAAGGCCACTTTTAGACGTCAAAATTCACAAAAAAAAAAAATTGTTGTCACCCCTTCCAAAAAACTATATTTTGGAAGGGGTGACAACAATGTTTTTTTTTTGTGAATTTTGCGTTTGGAGAAGAATGGGCAAGAAACTCCACCGTTATTCTTTAAAAAATGTTTTACAATATTTTGGATACTTACATTAATCTGTCAAGCTCCGCTAATGAGATACAATTGATTTTCTATTGTTTTAAAACATTTAATTAATTCGCTTCTCCCACGTTCTTTACACTTTTAATAAAACACACTATCTTCACGACCACGTAATTTAATATCTACGTATTATTATTATTATTTTTATGTTCTTTATTGAGGCAATAAGGAAAATGGCTGAGCATAGCTTAGTAACAAGGAATGTTGCGGAAAATCAGAATGTCAATAGGAGAAAAATATATGTGTATTTGTATGAATTGGAATTGGTTATGTAAGGGTGTTTACGCATTTACCGAAGACCACCAATTGAGCTGCTCCTTTTTATTAGCTGTGATCTCTTATAGAATTCGCCCCGAATAAGGCTTCGGACAAATCTGGGCGGAAAAATGCGGCGTAATATCGCACGAGTAATTCAATAAAGATTGGTCCTTGGCAGCTTTAGACAGAGAGAGGTGGAAAGAGAGTAGGGAAGCCTTTGCCCAGCTGTGGAACATTCATCATCATCATTCAGCCGAAAGACGTCCACTGCTGGACATAGGCCTCCCCCAAGCACCTCCACTTCGACCGGTTCTGTGCTTCTTGCATCCAGGGTTCCTGCGGCCTTCACAGGATCGTCAGAACATTAATACCTAATAAACACAATTTGTCTTCAGCCTAAGGGCCAAAGCACATACGCTACTTTTAGCATCGGCGATCGGTGATTTACCTGCTTTTTAGAAACTAAATGCAGCGAACAAGCATTCCACACCGCACACTTAAAACGCCAAATGCGGCGATTCAGTCGCTTTCCGGAAGCTCGACACAGCGGCTGAACGCTACACTCCGCACACATTCGGATGCCGGTCGCAGCGATTTGGCATCTGCGCCAGCATCGGAGCAGTCGCTAAAACTCACGATTCCGATACTGCGTCCGAACGCAGAAAGTCGTGAAATCGCGATGCAGCGTTGATGCAGCATCGGAGCAGTCGCTAAATCGCGCGATTCCGATACCGCGTCCGAACGCAGAGAGTCGCCAAAACGCGATGCAGCATCGATACTGCTGCCAAATTGCCGATCGCCGATGCAAAAAGTAGCGTGTGTGCTTTGGCCCTAAGATGTAACACAACTTCCGCGATACCATCCAATTCTTTAGTAGGTACCTACCTACTTAACGTAGACGTATAGACGTTATAGTAATGTGGAAGATTTAATCAATAGAGCAGCACACTATCTTTTTACAAGTACAATGATACGAGTATCGTTGTACTTGTAAAACCGAATTTCGGCCATACCAGCCAATTTCAGAGGAGACTTTCCCCTCCGGGAGATATTATAGTGCACAAGTGTGTGCGCAGAAATAGGTGCACCCACTCTTCCCTCACTCTCAAAATCCGATGGAATGAACCAACGGCTTAACGTGCTTTCCGAGGCACGGGGGTATCACACCGCCCGCTTCCTAATTCCGAGCGGTTACTGATAAATTCCTTATGGAAAAACCTAATAACAAGTAATAAGGGAAGCTACGTTTCTGCTATATTTCACAAAAATCTTTAAAAGAAAGAAAAAAATACATTTATTTAGCACAGACTAAAAGACACATAATACACCAGATACATACTCGTAGGTACATCAAATAAAAACAAAAAGTAAAGATTAAATAAAAAAGCATAATGTCCAATGTAAAAAAAATTAGCAGGAAAGTGTGCACCACGGCTGCGCTAAAAAGGGCCAGTTCAGCAAAAATGCCAGACAACTAGTGCCTGACGCTGGTTTTCAACTGGACCTGTGTGTGAGGTGACGGGTGTGAACTTACAATATATTTTACCAGACATAGAGACTAATATTCACATGTTGTACTATGTGGAGTATGATTTGTTTGTCTGTCTTGTGCGCTCCATCCGTTAAAATACGTGCTTCGAAAATACAATACGCGCGTTTCTAGATGTGTGTATACCTTTATTACAGTCACCAAAAGAAAGTAACCAGTGTCATCGGATATAGTTGAAGTTTAGTAAGAAACCGATGGATGTTTTCGAATGAAATTTAATTTGATAAATGGACTGTTTGTTTTCTATTAACTAAATTACATTTTATTCCAAAACATCTACCGGTTTCTTACTAAACTTCAACTATATCCGACGACCCTGGTTTTCTGTCTCCTTTGGTGACCGTACCTACTTTTTGTTTCCAAATTGATGTTAATACTCGATACTTTTATAGCATTCCACGTGTAGGTAATCTTAGGTGGTAAACTTATAATTAGATCATAATGGACCCTGTCGGGCACAGCCAACTAAGTGACTTAGGAGAGAGGAAGCATTTGTTAATTATATTACATTATTTAGCAAACTACTATTATAATAATGATGTAGGTATTTTCTGGGATAAACTAATTCTATGTTAAGTTACTTCCACTTCAAGAACTAACTAAGAACTTTAAGCCAGTGTAAATTCAGTTGATTTTAGAATGACTAGTACTCTTGAAGCTATAAAAAAAACTGAAGTAGTAGCGTAAACTGAACTTTAAGTGTGGGTGTTAAAGTTGTTTGTTCCAAAAGCATAATTATTTTTATTTACACGTTTAAAAACTAATTTGCAAACGTAGGATATGTATATCGGATATGAAATTTAATTTCCAATATTTATTAGTAAGCTAGTTATAGTCATTTAATATAGTATCTACATAATTTAAAAAGCTAACAATCTTAAAATAATAATATGTACAAGAATATAAAAAGGGAGGGAAAATAATCAAAGGGCATCACAAAATTCGTCCGCATCACTGTCAACGGGAAACGTGCCCAAAAGGCTGGCAGCATTGCCACGTTGTATGGCAATGCTGATTCTTTGGCCGAAAAATAGGCCAGCCCTCTGGTCACGTGATGGATATGTATATAGAATGACTTTAAACGAATCTGTTTTTAGAAAACAAGCTTTGAAAATATCCCTATAAACCAATACAAAAAAACTGTAAATACTATTCAAAAGAAAAACATCGAATTAATTCAGCTAAACAAACATATCTTGGACAAAGGAACATTAATCTTGATTTATTATTGTTATTCAAAATCAGGTGCAATGCCTTGAATCGACACAAACAGATATAATCTATGTTTCGACCTTGACTTTACGCAATAATGGCCTTTCAAGGGCAATCCACCTTCGGGGTAATTAGAAAATGTAAACGGCAAAGATTAACTTTAAAACTCAGCACCCTAATTACGTAAACACAAATAAATAATGTTGAAGGATATTTTTAATCCATTGGCGCCGATTCCCTTGTTCACAAACTAAACTAAAAAGTTCAGTGCATCTTATTCTTTCTATTTCATTAAGAAAAGGACAGAACATAAATCTTAGTTTAGTACTGTCAAATTAGTCAGCGCCTGACATAAATTGACGTATTTTTAGTAGCCAATTTTTTAATCACGTCTAAACTTGTCTATGGAGTATTTTGATTTGACAGGACTAAACTAATATTTATGTTTTGTCCTTTTCTTAATGAAATAGATAGAAAAAGATGCACTGAACTTAAATTTAGTTTAGTTTGTGAACAAGGGAATCGGCGCCATTGCTTCATATGTTCGAAAACTTGTCTACTCAACAACGTAAATGACGCAACGAATGTCATTGAACTGTCAAAATGAAAGGAATTGCGCAAGGACTATATTAGTGTGTTAGTAATTAATGTATTATGGTCTAAAGATAGATCACTACATATGTATATATGTCAGTCGCTTTTCGTGATCTGTCTGTGTGATCGCGTTGTTCTTTTAAAATACAACTATTTTGATGCGGTTTCCACCATAATTTAGATAATTTATTCCGGCAGTTTTTAGCTGCGCCCCGCGGTTTCACCCGCATAAGTATCGATCACTTGAGATAAAAAGTATCATTATGTCCTAATCCAAGTCATGGTCTACGCATGTGTCAAATTTCATCCAAGTCCGTTCAGCCGTTTTAGCGTGAAAGTGTAACAAACAAACGTACAAAAAAATCTTCTCTCTTTACATACACATATGTACACATACGTGCAAAGAAACGACCCACCCCATGCTCTTCGATTTAAAACAATATAATTGAACAAGTTTTACTAACAATAAACTAAAATATTGTATATTAAAACCTTCCTGAAAGTATTTGGATTTCGTTAGTGAAAGAATTATCAAAACTGATTCATTCGTTTTTGAGAAAATTGCGAACCACAAACGCACGGTCGCAAACTTACAATTAATGGGGGTTGAAGAACCTCCTTTTTATTTAGAAGTCCAATAAAAAACCAGTTTCAATTTTGATTAAATAAACAGATATAAACAAAATTTAACGTAAATGTCAATTTTATTGACAAAAAATATTACGCACTTTTTCTGAGCAAAAGTGAGTGATGAGGACATCTGAAGGATCGAGTCGATCTTGTTAAGAATATTGCTTTTATGTATGTTCAAATAAACTGTACCTTATTTACCTTCACACAATATAAAATAATAAATTATATTCATTACGATTTTTGAGATTTCGTCTCTCAAATGGAGAGCCCAGGTGGGACATTTTTTTGCACGCAAGTGTATAATAGAGAAATTTCAATGTCAACGCCAAGTCGTAAAAACCGTGCGAACAGGGGCATGTCGCTAGTTTAAACATGAAATTCATTCAAATCAAGTCATCTTGTTTTGGAGTCATTTAATAAAAAGTGGCAACAAAAAAATGTGATTCCCCAGGAGTGACTGCTGTTGCCGAGAGGGGTATCATAAAGAATTCAGCTACGATACACTGGCGGCCACTCGCGTTCGGTTATTTATTGACGTCAGAGCATCTGGATGTACACTGGCGGACAGAATATTTGACTGGCTTTTGAATTTTGGACGTGACAAGTGGTTTAAATTGTTTTGTTTTGTTATGCAAATGTTTTTCGATGTATATTTATTTTAAATCCCAAGTGTTGGGTTTAATAAAATATTGGGGAAAGTTTGCTTGATTCTAGGAAACGTGTATATGCAAAGGTGAAATTAATTACTTCATATCGCGTCATCAATCAAACAAAAGAATTGTCTACAATAGGCACAAAAATAGGAATAAGTACCTTCTTCATATTAACTTAATCAGAAAAGCGTATACCTGGTATGGAATATTTTCATATCAATTCTGAAATTAGCATAGAAATAAAAATGTAAATAAACAGATATTTTTCATCCTGCCGTTTAAAATGACAGGATTCCAGAATATGAAATTACAAGCAAAATTAATGAATTAATTAAAGCAAAAAATTCTGAAACGATCGCTCTATGTCAAAAGGTGCGTCGTTCAATTTTGAAAATGATTTTGTAAATGAGAAAATTTTTTAGATGCTAAAAATGCTTTTATTATTGTATTTCTAAATCAGATTCTAGCTAATATTATAGAACTCGAGTCTCATTCAATAATGTCGGCGACTGACGACGATATAGTTTTGAGTAGCTGGTTATTTGAGTAAAGACATTCTATTTTATATATTTTATGTAGGTACAGTTATGGGTTTCAGTATCTTTTAGTAAACTATTTTTTTTTAAATATCTTTTTTATCACCATTACAATTGGTTTATTTTCTGAAGTTTCCCTGTATTCTGTTGATGGTACTTAATTCTGCAGTGGTAACGGCCGCGACTTACGAGTTGAAGGTCGTAGGTTCGAACCCAGGGAGGCGCCTTACTTTGTGTAATTTATTTCATCACCACAGCTCTCAAAACAGCGAACTCTCAAAAAGGCCCGCGTGGTAGATTACAGCCCACTCTCAGAGAGGAGGCTTGTGTCCTAGCAGTGGGAATATTATAATTATGCTGATTAAGCTAGATATCTCTTTATAAACTTGTTTTTTTTTTTAATATATTTATTTACGACTAGCTGCGCCCCGCGGTTTCACCCGCGTAAGTTTCGATCCCGTGGGAATATCGGGATAAAAACTATCCTATGTCCTTTCCCGGGACTCAAACTATCTCTATACCAAATTTCATCGAAATTGGTTCTGTAGTTTAGGCGTGAAGAAAAGACAGACAGACAGAGTTACTTTCGCATTTATAATATTAGTTTGGATTCATTGAAAAAAAAAGCTTGTATAATTTGAATATCTTAAAATTTTTGCTTATACTTACCTACTTAAATATTTGTATGCCATTGTATAAGGCAAGCATGACGACCTGTTTATAATACTTTTAACAACTTGCATGCCGATTTTTCGTGTATATACTCATTACTCATGTTTGAACAAATAAAAATTATCGTATCTTATTGAGTTTAATCTCTGGGGTTTCCCTTGCTGATAATACTTATTCAAAAAAAAAAAACAATAGTCATTTATTCAAACTAGGCTGAGAATCAGCACTTTTCGAACGTCAAAATTACAAAAGACAGTCCCCCGCCCTTCGCCACTTCCTAGTGCTTTCGCTGGGGAGAAGAAGTGGCGGAACAAACTCCCCAGCAACACAGCTGTCTGGTCAGTTAGAAAATAATTGATTTTATACAATACTAAGTGTGCAAAGTAATTAACATTACAGGACACAGAACATTAAATTAAATTATTTGCCATAGGTTAGCTAGCCACGCCAATATACCAACAAATAAAATAAACATTATACGTACTCAAGCAAAAAAAAAAAAATTCAAACAAATTTCTACAACGTCCCCAAACAAAACCGATGCTAGAAATATAATAGACTAGCCTCTGCCCGCGAATTCGTTCGCGTGAAATTTCTTGTTCCCCCGACCATCCCCGTCGCATCGCATCACCTACCCGCGCTATCACTTCGCTTTCGCTTAGCGTTCTTTCTGACTTTTTATTCTTTTCGCTCGGCTCCTAAGAGACATAGCGTGTTGATAAATAGCCTATAGCATTCCTCAAGAATTGGGCTATCAAATGTAAAAAGAATTTTTCAAATTCGACTGGTAGTTCCAGAGATTACCCCCTACATACAAACTTACAAACAAATACCTCTTTATAATATTAGTATAGATTAGTATAGATAATAATACACAATAGATACTTAAATAGTTAGGTTTGGTCTAATCTAGGTATTTAGTTATTTATATCCCAAAGTTCTAAAACTTCTACAGTCTGCGTTTAATTAAATAAATACTTATTTAATTTCTCCATGGAAGTTTTTACTACAAGAAATAATTATCAAAGTTTGAAAATAATTATACAGTCTATTATGTTACTATAATGAGCGTAATAATATTAAAACTGATCGCAATATCTTCACTTTCGCTTAGTTCTTATAAGCTAACAATTGTGCGAAATTTGCTTTTAAAGTGGGAAATTAAAATGATTACTCTGTTAAGTTTAAGAACAATAAGTTTTTAATGAAGCTATGCTCTGTTCATTGAATAATAAAATGGAAAATGTTTTTGCTCTTCTACTTGTGGCCAATAATCCAATATTTGTATTTATGTGTGAGATAATTTAACATAACTGGGCTGTACTTATTCAGAAATTCAAGTCAATATTTTTCCCGTATTCTCCATTTGATCTTTGTAGGTTTTATTTATTGTACAGACGCCAGCACATCAACCTACTACAGTCTGTCAAATTTCTTTAATAGATTTTCAACTTTATCACTAAAGCATAAGGTTCAAAGTTGATTGGGAAAATCTGACAGTTTCGGGTAGGTTGATGTGCTGGCGTCTGTACAACTAAAATAAAAAGAAAAAAATCAAGTGCTACTCGGACTCGCGTACTAAGGGTTCTGTACTTTCTAGGTACAGACGCCAGCACATCAAGCTATCCGAAACTATCAAATTTTCCCAATCCACTTTGAACCTTATGTTTTAGCGAAAAAGTTGCGAATCTATTCAAGAAATTTGACAGATTGTAGTAACTTGATGTGCTGGCGTCGGACCGTATCTACAAAACGGTTTTCGGATTTTTCCTTTACTTGTGCTACATGAAATTGCTTCTTGCCAAATTTCATGATTCTAGGTCAACGGGAAGTACCCTATAGATTTTAATTCCCTTGTGAGTGTCAAAATATACGGCATAACCGGAACATAAACGCCCCGTATCTTTTGATTGCGTTGACTTAGAAGTTTGATTTATTCACTACTTCAGGGAATTGCAGCCCTTAGTATTTGATATTAATTTCAACTTGATAACTCCAAGCGTTCCTGAGAAAAAGGGTCTTGACAGACGGACAACGAAGTGTTTTTCCTTTTGACGTACGGAACCCTAAAAATATAGCAAGACGTTGTTATACACTTATGTATTTCAAAATTAACCCATTGAAGGACACTTGCCGAGACACAATAAAAGATTTATTGTTATTACGTCTGGGGGCGTTTACTGTCCCGCAAAGTGTTTAGTAAGATACGCAATTTTTTTTTTTTTGTTTGGTAAAAATGCTTATTCCATATTTTTATTTCATCACTATTATTTCCATTTGGTTTCAACTCTTTTGACCCTTTTTTCTCTTTATTTTTGTTCTATTACTAAAACTATTTTTATTTTAAATGGTGGGTCTATAATTCTGTCCGGACACACATTCACCCGCACAGTACGATTGCTTCGAATGGAAAACATCGTAAAGTACGAAATTAAATGCGGTGATTTGTATCGCAAGTGCAATGGACTACATGTCAAACGGAATATATGGGCCGGAGCCTATTAATAATGCTGGTGCTTTATACGTTTTTTTGCATGTATGTGTAATCTGTACTATGTACACAATGTGTATATACATTCCCCGTTACTATTAAACGTTGTGTAGCGTCTGTATAGTTACACAACGCTTTGTCTTCTTCTTTCGAAAGTCAAATTACTGACGACTGAAAGAGAAAAACCGGTATGTAACTATTCATCTGATATAATACGTTTATTAGTAAGGGGGTATGTGTGTAACTGTTAGCGTAAAACATTTTTGATGGTACACTCACGAGTCAAAAATACCTTACATTTATGAAAGACTAGCTGCGCCCCGCGGTTTCACCCGCATAAGTGTCGATCCTGTGGGAATATCGGGATAAAAACTATGTCCTTTCCCGGATGCAATCTATCTCTCTGCCAAATTTTATCGAAATTCGTTCAGTGTTTTAGGCGTGAAAAGGTAACATACAGACAGACAGACAGAGTTACTTTCGAATTTATTATATTAGTATTAGTGTGGATTCAAAGGTGATTTCCTCGTATAGTAGGTATTGATTGATTTTGTGTGGTAGTGTGTGTACTACAGGGTTTACTTTCAAAGACCAGCCAAATTTAAGGGTGTGGTACAGACCATCAAACTGAACAACGTCCTCTATGGGACCAATATCGTAATCGCGAAAAATTTATCAACTGTCCCATAGAAAACTTCAATACCTACTCGACCTAAACGTATGGGTCGGCTGAGTTTTATTCGCAATTACGATGTGTCATTATTCTGAACCCCCATGCGTTGAATTTTTCGTCAGTTATTTAAAAAAAAAACACTGTTCCATACATTTTAACCGCGTACGTATTGCACTTTTCTATAAAATAGCTGGTTTTGTCTAAATAACCGACAAAAATTGCTACGCTAGATGGTCTAGACTAGAATCATGTGCTGAATTCATGGTTACAGTCTGTATATCTCCGTTGTTGTACCCAATGCTTAATGTGCATCATACCTTAGGAGCCATCTCCACGAGCAAGAAAATCGCGGCAATATTAACGTCGTGGCACGTATTTCTATACACTCTCTTAGAACGTGTCTCCACACGGCGATATTATCGCGGCGAAAATTTGATGGCACGACGAAAATATCGCCGCGATTCTCTCGCTCGTGGAGACGGCCCCTCAGAGACAAAGTAAAAAAAAATCTCATGTCCAAACTCAAATTGCCGATGTAGGTCACACGGCTGCCAAGCTAAAATGGAACTGGGCTGGTCACATCTGTCGCATGCCGGAGGAGCTATGGCCTAAAGTAACCACACAATGGCTCCCAAACAGCAGCAAACGGCAACGCGGCAGGCCTAGAATGAGATGGCGGGACGAACTCGACTCTTTCCACAAAGATTGGCGTGTAACAGCACTGGATAGGGATAAGTGGAAGAAGGGAAGGGAGGCCTTTGCCCTGCAGTGGGACAGAAATTTCTGATAATAATAATAATATTGCTTAGCAGCAAAACGTGTGCTAGTAAACTTCCCCTGAAGGTAAAAGTAGGCCAGAAATAAAAAGTCAAAATCAAGGTTTATCATCGATACTTACAAGAGAATCACAATTACATAGCCATAAAACCGGTATCCTCTCATAGCGATACAACGTTCAAGCTTGCTATACAGTAGGTAGTGGGCAGAACGCCAAGTGACATCAAAAGCGAAATGTTTCGGCATCTCATCAAACTGTGAACGGTAGTAACGGTTTAAGACCGCTGGAAGATGTGGATTAGGTCGGTTTCTGTGTATCATTGGTCTTGGTAGTTATGATGATGATCTGTATTGTAGGTTAGGTATTTCAGCTCGTGGGTAGGCTAGATATAGTGTGTTCCAAAAGCATCTGTTGAGAATGTAAACATATGGATCTGAAAATCAGTCAACAAAAGAGATAAGTATGCAGGATCGTCGGATATAGTTGAAGTTTAGTAAGAAACCGATGGATGTTGCTCCATGTGAAATACTGGTATTTCACATGGAGCGACTGCCTATCTGACCTCCACAATCCAGGTACTGAGTAATAAGATACCCCTTGGTAAGACTGGTTGTCAGAGTTTTGGGCTTCTCACTACCCGTAACGACTGCCAAACCACGAATGACAGCCGGGATCAACGGCTTAACGTGCTTTCCGAGGCACGGAAGGTCTTGTTATGTGAAGATGGTCACCCATCCACAGTCCAACCGCGGCAAGCGTAGCTTAACCTGATCGATCAACCCGTGCGGTTGTTATTACTTACCCACAAGCCCCTCCTAAAACATAAACATTTAATTAATACAATTACAAACTCCCCACCTTTGTGTTATTTACAGTCGTAAACATTCATGTGAATATAGCACTTTGTTCTTGTACATAAGTGTCAGATTTGCGTGTAGAATTAATAATGTTAATTTTGCCGGATGTGTATACTGTGCCGCAGAAATCAATGTGACAAGGGAAGCTAGTGTCACCGACAGAAGTGTTACTATTTGCTCTCGAAAATGTGGTGCTCATTTTGACTTTTGATTTGTGGTTTTTATCTAGTAGGTGGGTGTTAAAGGTAAATGAATATATATGTTGAGGACAAAGCGAGTATTGAAAGAAGAAAGAATGAAAATACGTTTATTTGCGGAGAACATGACGCAAAAAAGAACATAAACCCAAAAAAAAAAAAGAAATATGCGCACATCCACGCAAAACAGAAAAAAAAATAGAAAAAGAAAGGAGACTATATCTACAGGGTGAAATTTTAATCACCGTCATCCTCTTAAGGGGTCATTGTACTTCTCATTATGAACAACTTTTACTATAGGACCAAACTTGAAATCGCGCAAAAAAATCAGCTCTTCCCTACATTTGACGAGTTATGTGAACATCTCTTTCTTAATATTATGTATAATATTTATACTAAATCAACCTCAAGCGGCGAAAATATAATAACCTTATCGGGAATTATACTATCGAGCCGCTTGGGGTTGAAACTCTCTCTCGTCTTTTTAAGGAAATTTCATTTCGGCTGGTTGACACTTCCCGTGACCCAAGGGCTGGCTTTTACTTTGGCTAAAGGCTAAGCATTGCCATACAACGTGGTAATGCCGCCAGTCTCTTGGGTCCATTAACAATCGACAGCGATGCGGATGAATTTTTCGACGCTGTATTTTAGTTTGAATATAGTTTTAGTAAAGTTAGGTTTTAATTTTCTTATTTTCGTTAATTAAGGATACATGTATTATTCAAAAGCAAATCAATTGATTAATTATACATATAGACTAGTTAAAAGTATGTATTAGGAATGTTGAAACTGTGTGTACTTTGTAGGGACAAATGATGGGGATTACACTCAGTTTCAACATACCTTTTGGGAAAGGTTCATAAGAAAACCAGCCACATGCAGTTTTTGTTTGAAACTGTGAAATATTTTTTTTATTTTGTTAATAATTTTGTATTTTGTGTTTCAAGAACTGTGTTCAAATTCTTTATTTCTTCCTTTAATTGTTGTTTGGCCAATTTTACAAAACTCAGTCTTTTAATGTTAGGTTATTTTAACATTCAATGTTCAAACACTAGCTGTATATACCTATCGCCCCAAAAATAAACATATAAATCACCTAATAATTCTACAATAATAACGGAGACTACATTTCATCGCCAACCAAAATAAACCAAATCAAATAAGCCAGTAGAAGACTTTAAATCAATTCTGATGTTGTTCGTATACGGATACTTGGCACTTGCTTTATAGAAACACTAGCTTCTGCCCGCGACTTTGTCCGCGTGAAATTTCTTCTTCCCCCGACCTACCCTGTCACATCGCATCACCTGCCCGCGCTATTACTTGGTTTTTGCTTACAGCCCGTTTTTGATCGGCTCCTAAAAGTCCTAGCGTGATGTTATATAGCCTATAGCCTTCCTCAATAATTGGGCTATCAAATGCAAAAAGCATTTTTCAAATCCAACTGGTAGTTCCAGAGATTAACGCGTTCAAACAAATACTTCAGCTTTATTATTAGTAATACTAGCTGTTATCCGCGATTTTTTTTCGTGGGACCCTATTTTTTTTCTAAAATAAAAGTAGCCTATGTTACTTCTTAATACATCAGCTATCTGCCAGTGAAAATCCCGTCAAAATCGGTCCAGCCGTTTCAGAGATTAGCCGGAACAAACAGACAGATAAAAATAGCAAAAAATTTTATTTATTTATTTAATACTTCAAGCACATAAATGTACAGAGGCGGACTTAATGCCATAGGCATTAAGTCCGCCGTATTTTTTTTAAATTTTTTTTTTAATTTTTTTTTTTAATTTTTTTTTTTTTGTTATTTTGGTATATATACCGTGTATACAAATACATCCATATCGTCGGCTAAGTATTCTAAGCTGCTAACTTCATTTTTGGCTTAACTGACTATTTAGTATCAAATGAAAGTGAAAAATTTTCTCGACGATATGCATTTAGTAAAAAGCGGTTATTTTAATATTACAAATAGACACTCATTTTATTTATTTGTATAGATTGTATAGATAGATCATCCAAATCGTATTATTTATACAATTAGATATTTCTGATAATAATAATGCGAATAATGATAGATTTTATTTTTGAAATAGGATTGGGAGAAGTCCAGGAGTGTACTCTCATAGTAGACCCTCTCATATGGAAGTAGCTATCACAGGTAAAATCAGCTTATGAATCTATTTATATGCCCAGTTTGGCAATAAAAAGCTTCCATTTTTAAGCAAAATTTTTCGTTTTTGTTTATAGGAACCAAGCATAAGTCCGTGAACAAAGATACGGACCCATCCGAAATTAGTATCCGTCAAACAAGTGACAAATTCAATTATTCGAACAGGAAAAAATACATTGCGGGTAGAGACAGATATCAAATCGTGTTGTCATTTTTAGTTTCGGGCTTCAAACTTATCTTATATCCGCAGGGGCTAGGGAGTTGGAACGGCCCGTAATTGCGGCCAAAACTACGTATTTCGTGCTTGCTTTGGTAGTAGACCCCCAGGACCCGTCGATGTGATGACGCACGGGAAACGCCTATGCCCAGCTGTGGTCGTCTTTAGGTGACTCGGATTCTATGAATTCTCCTTCTTAGCGTGTCGATAGCAATCTAAATGGACTCGGCCCAGAATTCGGCTACTTGTTTAGCGCCATCACAAGCGTCCATCGGTTCCCGTAACGTGCAGCTAACAGGACACGGAGGACATGATATTAAGTGTCCCATTCTTTGAATTCAGACCAGAATTTGGTTCTGAAAAGTAGGTACACAGTTTATGAAAACTTTCTGAACATAGGTTGGCCGAAAATATTGACCAAAGTTGAACTTTTTCACGCGACTTGTTTGAGTACATATTCAGTTTATATTATATTAAGCGATTTTTTGTAGCTATGAAATCGACTCCTACCGATCAATAAAAACACCCTGTATAGTGTTGGTACTGCCACGAACGCGAGCGCATAGGGAGGCGCATCTTTTCCTTACGATAGCGGCAAATCCGCGCCTCAGCAAACATTCCTGACGAACTGCAACGCCATGGCAGTCCCAACAGTACCCTGAGTGCATTATCATATAGGACACGCAGGTCGCTGTATGCCCGCTGCGAATAACTGACCCACAGGCTGCAGGTGTAAAAATATAACCAAAAAATTTTAAATAATTCTGTATAATCCAGTTCAAGTGGACTCTAACTCCTGAAAGAAACTCACTGCCTATTGTCTTTTCTCCACTCTACTGCCATAAATCTTTTAACTGCATCCCAAATATTTATCCACAACTTCAAATGTATATTGTTCGCAATAAATATCTTCAAGCCAAAGTACCTACTCGATACGTGAATTCAACGGTAGGGGTGGCACATCGTTGTAAATTCAAAATTTGAGTCACCGCCTCGCCAGAGCGCCAGTTACAGAGCATTGTGGGCAAATTGTGAAACATTTGCTGTGTAGGCAACGCTGGTGTCGACTGAGCTTTTGTTTCGGCGTTCATCCGTAAAGGTAGAAGTGACAACCCTATTTTAATATGGAATGCGATCTTTGGGTGAAATGTGGGCTGTGGTTTTTTGTGATGGAGAGAGGAAGAGATTTTCAGGAGAACGAACGTAGCTTTTGGATAGACGTAGTTCGATAGTCATTTTTTTTGCTAATCGTGGGGAATGTGTTACCTATAGTGGGTGGGATCGACAACGGGGGATTTACACTGGGGGCTGATTTTTCCATCTCCAGATAAGTTTTATTCGAGGAATAAACTTGACTTTTGCCAGTTTTTGTATGAAATAACTGTCAAAATTTCACAATTATTCCTCGAATAAAGTTATCAGATAATTGAAAAATCAGCCCTAAGTCGATTGTCGTCGTGCGGCTGGTTGCTTACCAAATCGCCGCACAAGCCGAATCGCTACTCCATTTACACAGGTCGATAAAATCGCAGGTGACCAGTACATTTTGCATCAAAATGTCGATAACCCACGTGTGAACATTTTTGCGATCGATTTTAGTCACTCGCTGCATGCAACAAGAGTAAGTTCTGACTTTTGTCGTGCGGTGACAGGTTTTGGGAATTTGGGACTCTAGTCACATGTGACCTTTTTTTTTTCCTCGCAGTGGATATCCTCATGGACTTCCTCTATCGTGGGGGTGACAGAGGGGTACGCCGGACTCTTACCGGCTAAAACCACCGCGGGGTTCCACCTCTACCTATGGCCGGGAGTGCAAGATTCGTATAAACATTCACCGCTCCCCGGCAGGCCTCGACCCGCTGTTCCTCAGCGGGTCCCACCTCCCCGTGCGCCCATTCCTATAATGGCCGCACCCACTCTCGAGATGCGTGTAGCCGAATTTCTATTTAGGCAGTCAATGTTTACCGTGCGTTCCTGTGTAAAACCCATATAACTTTGGAAGACATGTTTTTCTATACATGAGCTATTTTGTACCAATGTAAAAAATATAAAAGACAAACTATTCCACCAAGTTAGCCGAGATTTCTGTCTGTGCAAAAGAGTTAGAGACGAGAAAAGCTTCTTGGGAAAATCGCACGATGGCAGTAATAATGTCCTGAAATGCTACCATTATTTCAGACTAACTGCTTAGTAAATGTTATTCAGATGCACATAGAGCAGTTTGCAAACTGCGAACGCTTAAAAACGTTTTAGCTATTTTAACGGTTCGTCCTTGATGTTTATTTTGAAAAATAACTCGAGCGTTCAGCAGAGCACATTTTTGAGAAAATAGTGCTTTATATTATTCAAGCTTTTCGCTTTTTCATACCTAGTTGAAATAATTGGTGGTGTTTTTAACCGACTTCAAAAAAAGAGGTTCTGTATTCGAACCGTATGTATGTATGTATGTTTGTATGTCCGCGATTTTCTCAAATACTAACAAACCAAATTTGACCATTCTTTCACTAATGTGATCTGCATACTTTCAGAAAGGTTTAAGTATATAATACATTAGGTAATTATTCTGATGTACGAAGTTATATGCATAAATGTACTACATCTCCGGCATTTCTATGCGAATTTTGATGATACTTCTAGTCGGTGTCTTCAATTCTTCAATGCACTAGTGTTAATTCGGTATTTTTCTCCGTTTTTCAGGTTAAATACCGCATTTTGTATAGACACGTTTTTCAGCCATCAACAACCGCAACCAACCTAACCAAGGAATGTCGTGTAACCCAGTATCTGGGTTGAGTACGTCAGTGGAGTTTCTCGTCGGCTCTTCTCCATAGGAAACGACCAATTGGAACCGTGCACCTGGCTTTTGACATTTCATAAGTGCCCACGTAGGTTTATGCACCGAGAGGAGGCTTGTGTCCCAGCAGTGGGAACATTATATGCTAATGTCTCTCGGTTAGGTAGATAAATGCAACCATTAAAAATTTTTAAAGTTTAATCAAAGTACAATAACAGAAATCCAGATTAATTCATAAATAACAAATCGCTTTTTAATTTTGAATAAAGTCAACATTTATATAAAAATTCAAAATGTCATTTGTTAAACGTGGTTGTGCCACGCCTTTCTGTTTGCCAATTAAATTGTAGTTTGCAAATTATTTTGTGAACATGCAACATTTTATTAAAATCGCCTGCGAATGTCCGAAAGTAAAGTTCGAGGATTTTCGGCATTACATACAGACAATTCTAATTTTTCACCTCTTTGTTTGTGGTATTAGTGGTTGTAATGGCAATCATATCACTAGGTTTTAGTAGGTTTTTATATTTCATTTTTAACTGACTTCAAAAAAGGAGGTTCTGTATTCGACCCGTATGTATGTATGTTTGTATGACCGCGATTTTCTTAAAAACTAATGAACCAATTTTGATAATTCTTTCACTTATGTGATCTGCATACCATCAGAAAAGTTTTAGTATATAATACATTAGGTAATTATTCTTATGTACGAAGTTATATGCATAAATGTACTGCATCTCCGGCACTTCTATGCGAATTTTGATGATTATTCTAGTCGGTGTCTTCAATTCTTCAATGCACTAGTGATTGAATTTGTGTGGGGTAGGTAGAACTAATAAGTGAAAAATAAAAACATTTTTACAAAAAAAAAACAACCGACTTAAAAAAAAAAAACACTACAAAGTGAAAAAATAACTTTAATTTCGGAAGTCGGTGTCGATGGTTTCGCATTTTCGTTTTTGACACCGACTTCCGAAGTTAAAGTTATTTTTTCACTTCGAAGTGTTTTTTTTGAAGTCGGTTGTTTTTTTTTGTACAAAGTTTTTATTTATTCATGCTTTTGATAGATTCTTATTTTGTAAATGTGAGGACTTTGTAGGCCTTGTAGACTTTAGATCTGTAGACCATTTTTAATTTTATTAAGTATCTGCCGTGCGATTCTGTAACCGTCTCACCGTGAAAAGTTAGGCGAAGTGAGCGTGGAGTGAGCTATCAGTGTCATCCCACCTGATACTAGGGATTGACCAAGCATACATTTACAATCATAATCGAGATTTTAATAATAGATTTTATGCTAAGTCTATTGATCATTTTATATATTTTCAAAGCTAGTATTTTAGTGGTCAAAACATTAATATTTCGTGGGGTTTTACAATAAAATAGCAAAACATAAACTTAGCCAGAAACTCAATGTTGTTTTTTTTTTTCTTTTTTTCCTAGACTGACTAGTCAATACAGCCTGAGGCGCGAGCGCGTCACGCAAGTGTTCACTTCACCCGAATCACGACATTAAATGTCGAGAATCGGGTGAAGTGAACACTTCACGCCACGCTTGCGCGTTAGTCACTGTCATTATCACATAGAAGATTATTTTGATGTGGATTGCGTGAAGTGTTCACTTCACTCGATTCACGACATTTAATGTCGTGAATCGAGTGAAGTGAACACTTCACGCCGCGCTTGCGCGTTGGTCACTGTCATTATCACATTGTAGATTATTTTGATGTGGATTGCGTGAAGTGCTTGCGCGTTAGGCGCTGTCATTAATATTAAATTCAGTTTTTATTTATTTATTTCTATAATTGACGACCATGGTCGTAAGCCTGTTCGTAATCGAGTTCAGAAATTAGTTCCTATTTATTTCAACGCTTTTAGATATTATGTCTAAATCCAACCGTGTTTGTACATTTAAAAAGTCAGTTGTGTGCATTTTGTTTTCAACAATTAACCAGATTTTGTATTAACTAGTTACAGACTACTTATTTAACCTGTAACGCGTGCAAATATAACATTATTGTAGATAGATACTAAATAACTAAGATCCGTATTTTTCATGCACGGTCAAGCGGCGCGCGTCGCCCATGATTGGCGAGTGGCGACGAAACCGTAGCCAATGAGCGACGCGCGCGAAGTGATGTTGCCATGGTTACCGTGGAGTGAAATATGGAACATTCCGAATCGCACTGTAATCGATTACAACGTGCTTACACTTTGACCCCAATTATTCTGTATGGTATAAATTACCTATTATTCCCCGCATAATCTTACCATGCCGTACGGTTGTCAAGAGTGGTATTTTGACAGTTCAAACCGGTTTCGTTAAACTAACATGGCATTTTCGAAATTGTGTTTCCGGCTACAGTCGCCACCTTACCAAAGGATAAGAAATTCGTGGTGTAAAAAAACAAACAAATAAATACTATAATCTAACCGTGAGTAAATAATCAAGTGAAATAGTTTTGACTCTCAGCTGCCATAGTGGTGATTTATCTAAATGGGAACGCAAATTATTTATGTGAGAGTTGTGGGCGATGATGGCCTAATTCGGAATGATCCATATTTCACGCGGCGCACTGCGCATGCGTGCATGCGTGTCAAGCGTCGTAGTTGTTAGTATCAAGTGAACTTTTTTTTTGCTTTCATGCCATTGACGACCATGTACAACTCGTTTATAGAGAGTAGTATATTCCTTGATGTAGAATGTACATAAGCCTGTACGTATTCGAGTACAGTGACAATAATTAGTTCCTAATTATTTAATGCTGTTAGAGATTTTAATGTCTAATGCCCGGTTTCTGAAGAATTCTTAAACGGAGTTTAAACTTTCAATAGTTGTTGATTCGACATAATTATCTATTTAAGCGAATTCCTTCCTTATGCTCGGTTTTTGAGGTTCTCAGATAAACCCTCGATAATAATTCACTCGACTTTTAAGCTAAATTAGAAACACGATATCGAACCAATAATCACTATCGAATGGATAAACTCCGTTTAAAAACCTCAGAAACCGACCATAAATCCAACTGTTTTTGTACATCGAAAAAGTAAATTTAGTCAGCCTACATTTAAGATATAACATGAGAAATTGTGCTAAGCAAGTACCTATTCAGTGATTGGTGTAATGTTCGTATACATAAGTACATAATACGTAAAAGCACATATAGGTTTTTTTTTATATCATCTCTAGATAAACTACACGTACAATATACAAACCTTATACCATAAATATTTAGGCATATTATTAATCTAGTGACGATTGCTGTTAGGACACACAAATTGCATTATTCATGTATACGCATGTTTTGGGCTGTCTAATTTTAGTTTTACTGTATACTGTTTACACACTGTGTCTACGTTTCTCAGCCAACTCTCCTGTCGCAGATCTGCTGAAAGAAATTACTAAGTAAATGATGAAAGCAGTTCCTCTATCTTTATGTAGTTTACTTTATTATGTATTTAGTGTGTATATAAATAAATATATTACATTTTTTAATTTGTATCACATTAAAAAAAATTGCTAATACATTTTTTCTACTGAGTCGGCTGCTTCCTGAGATGCAACTTCTTAATGCCGGGAACGGAGGGACATTGGATGTGTGTCGGCTGCACCCCCACTGCAAAAAGCTGGAAATAATGGTAATAATTTGTTACTAAGTATTTGATTTATTTAATTCCTACACATCAGCACATCTGCAGCTAATGTATTTACTTTCAATAAGAATAGCGGTATGATTTATTAAGAACAGCGTCTGATCAAATAAAATCAATTGAATGGGCCAATATTATTACTATATATTTAGAGCACAACGAGTTTCTACATTTCTTAATTCCATGCTCCGTGCCTGTCTGTGTCCCAATTTATTTGTTCCCTATTGTGTTTATCAAAAATAGTGTGTGAAATAATGAATACTTGCCTCAGACCGCCACGCATGACACAGCCGGGAGCGATGTGATCAAATCAAATAGAGGCAGTGTTCTTTTATTGTCTTCTGTCCCTTTAATGACTTAGCAACTGCAGGGTCGATAAGGCTCATCTGCTGAAAGGTAGAATATATCAGATTAATAAAATTCACTTGCTTTTGTGTGCCTATACTTTTGTGTTTTTATTTTAAGTTATCCTATGTTGTCCCACAGCTGGGCACGGTCTAGTCATATTGAGTTGTTTCTAATTAAAAAAGTGTTACTAGGATACTACATAAACCTTTATTGACTGATAACTACCTATATCTTGTAAAAATATACCACTATAATTGTAAAATCATAAGATTTTCTTGAAGTACTTACGTAAAATTTTCTTTGACGATTTTATTTCTCTGTGATGTTATTTCGTGCAAATATTATCTACAATATTATTTACAAGGACGTATAATATGTTATAAACGAATATTCATCCACTTAACGTCGATTTTACACAAAAACTATTAAAATAAACAACATAGCATCATAACAAAACAGCACGCACTGTAGCTGCCATTAAGAATCGTAAAGTCTATTTTTAACTTTTTTTTTTCCAATATTGCCAACCCATATTTTTCGTTTTGAATCATTTAGTCGATTAGTTTATCTACCGGACCATAGACTCAAACTGCTGCACAGGATATTAGACCGTATTTATCAGTAATAATAGAGGTTGAAGCCGCATGAATCGGGTGGTGACAAATGGTGTCGCTCGCCCCTGAAGGGTGCGCGCCGGTTGGTGACAAATGGGTACGCTCGCCCGTGAACGGAAATTTGATTTGATTTTTTGATTGTAGTAGCTTGATGTGCTAGCGTCTGTTCGTCATAATATTTATCTACCAATTTAAAATGCTTAAGACCTCATATTTATAATAACATTGTACTTACCTCATTTTTGCAGAATTCACTGTGTCAATTTTTAACATTTTTAAAAGGGCTAATTCGCGCGTCTTGTCAGTTGTCTAACGAAGAAGACATTAAAAAAAAATCGCGGCTGCTCTTTGGTCGCACCTTCGGTGCAACAAAGTCACAACAGCTCATTTTTAAATTATTTTGTTTGCTATAGTTTTACGTTAATAATCTTATAGTTTACAATTTGGCATACTTACCCCAATTTTGCAGTTTTGCCTATTTGTGACTTTGTTGCACCGAAGGTGCGATTTTATCATCTGTGGTGAACATGTGCTGTCTACTGCTGTCTATGGGGCTTTCCGATACAAAATAAACTTTTTGTCTGCAGTTTCAAAATAAATAATTGTAAATAAACAAATGAAAGTTTTATCTTAGCACCTACTTTGAATTAGTTTTTCAGTGACAATGGCTAGCACGATATTATAATGGTGAATGTGATAGTAATATGACATAATGTTGGCATGTACCTATTGGTGAAAGTTTTTCTAATTTAAAAATGAATTCCTCTACCTACTCCACAGTTCCTGTGTTACTGTTCATAATTAGATTCACCACCGATCGGTGACGACCGGCGCGCACCCGTCAGGCCCCACGGTCACCGATCGGTGACACCCGATTCACGCGGCTTCAACCTCTATTATTACTGTAAATTAAGGTCTAATATCCTGTGCAACAGTTTGAGTCTATGGTCCGGTAGATAAACTAATCGACTAAATGATTCAAAACGAAAAATATGGGTTGGCAATATTGGAAAAAAAAAGTTAAAAATAGACTTTACGATTCTTAATGGCAGCTGCAGTGCGTGCTGTTTTGTTATGATTTTATGATGCTACGTTGTTTCTTTTAATAGTTTTTGTGTAAAATCGACGTTAAGTGGATGAATATTCGTTTATAACATATTATACGTCCTTGTAGATAATATTTGCACGAAATAACATCACAATCAATCGATAAACCTTTTTTTTTGGTCAAACAAAATTTTACGTAAGTACTTCAAGAAAACCTTATGATTTTACAATTATTATAGTGGTATATTTTTACAAGATATAGGTAGTTATCAGTCAATAAAGGTTTATGTAGTATCCTAGTAACACGTTTTTAATTAGAAACAACTCAATATGACAAAGGTTGCCTGAAGACAAGGCGGGCGTCGTCACTGACACGTTCCTGACCAATTGGCCGAAGAAGGCACAACATAAGGAAAACTGGAAAAGTATGGGGGAGACCGTGCCCAGCTGTGGGACAACATAGGATAACTTAAAATAAAAACACAAAAGTATAGGCACACAAAAGCAAGTGAATTTTATTAATCTGATATATTATTATTCTACCTTTCAGCAGATGAGCCTTATCGACCCTGCAGTTGCTAAGTCATTAAAGGGACAGAAGACAATAAAAGAACACTGCCTCTATTTGATTTGATCACATCGCTCCCGGCTGTGTCATGCGTGGCGGTCTGAGGCAAGTATTCATTATTTCACACACTATTTTTGATAAACACAATAGGGAACAAATAAATTGGGACACAGACAGGCACGGAGCATGGAATTAAGAAATGTAGAAACTCGTTGTGCTCTAAATATATAGTAATACTAATAATATTGGCCCATTCAATTGATTTTATTTGATCAGACGCTGTTCTTAATAAATCATACCGCTATTCTTATTGAAAGTAAATACATTAGCTGCAGATGTGCTGATGTGTAGGAATTAAATAAATCAAATACTTAGTAACAAATTATTACCATTATTTCCAGCTTTTTGCAGTGGGGGTGCAGCCGACACACATCCAATGTCCCTCCGTTCCCGGCATTAAGAAGTTGCATCTCAGGAAGCAGCCGACTCAGTAGAAAAAATGTATTAGCAATTTTCTTTAATGTGATACTAATTAAAAAATGTAATATATTTATTTATATACACAGTAAATACATAATAAAGTAAACTACATAAAGATAGAGGAACTGCTTTCATCATTTACTTAGTAATTTCTTTCAGCAGATCTGCGACAGGAGAGTTGGCTGAGAAACGTAGACACAGTGTGTAAACAGTATACAGCAAAACTAAAATTAGACAGCCCAAAACATGCGTATACATGAATAATGCAATTTGTGTGTCCTAACAGCAATCGTCACTAGATTAATAATATGCCTAAATATTTATGGTATAAGGTTTGTATATTGTACGTGTAGTTTATCTAGAGATGATATAAAAAAAAAACCTATATGTGCTTTTACGTATTATGTACTTATGAAAACGAACATTACACCAATCACTGAATACTTGCTTAGCACGATTTCTTATATTATATTATATTGTCTGAAATGTAGGCTGACTAAATTGACTTTTTCGATGTACAAAAACAGTTGGATTTAGACATTAAAATCTCTAACAGCATTAAATAATTAGGAACTAATTATTGTCACTGTACTCGAATACGTACAGGCTTATGTACATTCTACACCAAGGAATATACTACTCTCTATAAACGAGTTGTACATGGTCGTCAATGGCATGAAAGCAAAAAAAAAGTTCACTTGATACTAACGAAACGACTACGACGACACGCATGCGCAGTGCGCCGCGTGAAATATGGATCATTCCGAATTAGGCCATCATCGCCCACAACTCTCACATAAATAATTTGCGTTCCCATTTAGATAAATCACCACTATGGCAGCTGAGAGTCAAAACTATTTCACTTGATTATTTATTCACGGTTAGATTATAGTATTTATTTGTTTGTTTTTTTACACCACGAATTTCTTATCCTTTGGTAAGGTGGCGACTGTAGCCGGAAGCACAATTTCGAAAATGCCACGTTAGTTTAACGAAACCGGTTTGAACTGTCAAAATACCACTCTTGACAACCGTACGGCATGGTAAGATTATGCGGGGAATAATAGGTAATTTATACCATACAGAATAATTGGGGTCAAAGTGTAAGCACGTTGTAATCGATTACAGTGCGATTCGGAATGTTCCATATTTCACTCCACGGTAACCATGGCAACATCACTTCGCGCGCGTCGCTCATTGGCTACGGTTTCGTCGCCACTCGCCAATCATGGGCGACGCGCGCCGCTTGACCGGTTAAGGTGAATGTGACATGGCAGACCGCGAAATTTAAATTTTCTTACGTTTTTTGCAATTTGCAGATCAGTGTCAGGTTGTATCTTGATCCAAATATGATTCGAGACTATAATAGACATGTATTTACAGAATCATAGTCATTAGAATCATTAATATATCTCCTTATGTTAGATTTCTACCATAAACACTTTTCCATATGAGATTTGTTCTTAACGATAGAAATCTAACTTAAAAAGATGTAGATTAATGATGATTAATGATTGTAATTATTATTATTATTTTTGTGGTGTACAATAAAGTATATATAAATAAATAAATAATAATAATATTAATGTTTTGACCACTAAAATACTAGCTTTGAAATTATATAAAATGATCAATAGAATTAGCATAAAATCTATTATTAAAATCTCGATTATGATTGTAAATGTTTGCTTGGTCAATCCCTAGCATCAGTGGGATGACACTGACAGCTCACTTCACGCAAGTTTTCACGGTGAGATTTTTACAGAATCGACCGGCTGGTACTTGTTGATAGGCCTACGCTGTCCTCCCATACCTACTGTAATTTGAAAACATTGTAAAAGCTAATTATTTTTAAAAGAGTAACCATGAAGTTTCTTGTTGGCTCTTCTCCATAGGAAACCACCAATTGGAACCGTGCACCTAGCTTCTGTCATTTCATAAGTGCCCATGTAGGTTTATGTGAAATAAATTATTATGATTTTGAAAGAAAATTAATTTTAAGATGAAACGATTTTTGTTCGCCTAAAATCTCCATCATTATTTATCTCCGTTTGTACAAAATATAGAAAAATATGTTTTTAATAAAATTATTGAAAACAAAATCAGTTACAGCCGGTACTTACTTTCAAACTAAATACTAGTTTTGACACCCAAAGACCAAATTAAAAACTAAAAAATCCATTTGATTCGTAACTATACACTTTCGCGAAAAACAAAAATCTTGTCACAAATACAAGCCAATCTTTCTGTTAGACTTTGTTTTAACAAAATTAAGCTTTTTTTACATCACATTCATTAATATTCCGTTCAGCCCTTGTCCTAAATGTACAACTTTTTTATTCCAGGCTGTGTTATATTATAATATGTAGGTACTATCGGCTCGCTCCAGCTTTGCACGGGTGCAATAATTTTTTTTTCGAATTTCCGAAATTGTCTTTCATACAAACCTTGTCCTGGCAATACCGAGGACAACAAAATAACAATTATCCAATTTGGTGCAGAAATTCGGAAGTTATGCGCGTACAGACATCTCTGCGACTTTGTTTTATAATGGTTTTATACTACAACAATGTAGATACCAGTGACCCGCCCCGCTTCGCACGGCTTTTACGACTTGACGGAACATCGAGATTTCATTATAAAGTTTAAAATTATTATGTATACATGTTTACACATAAACCTTCCGGAATATACAGGATGAATTTTCCGGGTTCGATTTTGATGAAAACTAAAACTGCATCATTTGATTTTTGAAAAATCAATATTTCTAGCCAGGAATCGAACCTGTTGATTTTGAAAAAAAAAACACACACACTGTATTATTTCACCATTCAACAGTGTTCCTAATAAGGATCAAATTTTGGGAAGAAATAACATACGGCAAACTAACGCGACTCCTTTGAGTACTTTTCGCTAGTCCTCATAAATTCGGATTTGGCCATCCACGCCCACTTGAAATATTCACCCTGTATATTCTCTAAATTATGGTGAAAGCCGACTCAAAATCTGTTGCATAGATTTGAAGAACAACACACAGACAGACACGAAAAGCCACTTTGTTTTATACTATGTATATTTTTTAGATTGTTTTTGTTTCGAAGTGATGTTGTAAGCAGGGCTTGGAACCGGTACCAAGTCTCTAGGTATCGGTATTTAGTGGTTCTTACCATATCGCTATCTGAGTATCGGTTCCTGTTTAAGTGCCCCCCGTTGACCTCGTGGTCGCAAGCGCGACTGCTGAGCGTGGGGTCCTGGGTTCGAATCCCGGATCGGGCAAAGTGTTATTGAGTTATTCCATTACAAATATCTTAGTAACAACCTGGAGTTCGGAAGTTAGGGGTGTGATACCCCCGTGCCTCGGAAAGCACGTAAAGCCGTTGGTTCTGCGCCTGATCTCTCTCCAGTCGTGTCGGATTGCCGTTCCATCGGACTATGAGAGTGAGGGAAGAGGGAGTGCACCTGTGTCTGCGCGTACATTTGTGCACTATAATATCTCCCGCGTCGAAGGCGAAGTCTCCGTTGAGATTGTCTGCTGTGGCCGAAATACGGTCTGGAGGACTTTATCTGTTCCAAAAGGGTACCACTTTCAGACGGGTACCGGTATTCCACTTATTAAGTCGCATAATTTATTTGCACGAGGAACCTCGTACGGTTGGCAACCTTAAAGTTATTTTTCTATTGCAATGTAGATTGAAATGTAGATCAATATGTCTCCAAAAATTAAGGACAGTCTCCTGAGACCATTTACTTTTATCTACAAGCCTACAATGGTTACGGTCCCTACCCTTACCACCCTGTATAAAAAATCCACCCTGTATAGCCTCGTAGCGAAACACATATTATAATAAAAATCCACCGTGTATAGCCTCGTGGCGAAGCACATATTATAAGAAAAATCCACCGTGTATAGCCTCGTGGCGAAGCACATATTATAATAAAAATCCACCCTGTATAGCCTCGTGGCGAAGCACATATTATAATAAAAATCCAGCCTGTATAGCCTCGTGGTGAAGCACATATAATATATAAAGTTATTATTTCAAGTACGCTAACAATAAGAGGCAAACAATACAAACAATAGAAGTACGCTCAACTCCACACAAATCAATAAACATGTAGAAATAAATTGCAAAAACACGAGTACACTCTCAATTTTTCCATTCCCCCGATCAACAAGTAACCATTCTTTTATTTCCATTCGATCGTTCATTCATTCTGTCAGCGGCACGACGTTCACTCACATTGAACGATCCATCATCGTTCACTTCAATCAGTCTATCATTCAATTACCCTTTTCTCTAACATTGCCTAAGTTTTTTTGCATTTTCATTCTTATGAAGGTAGGATTAAATTGAAAAGTTTTATAATCCCAAAGGGAGCCCTAAAAAGTTTTTTCTCAAAGGAGCATTCATTTTCGTCGTCAATTACTGAAAGTTTTGTGGGGGTGATTAATCCTGCCATTAAAATGGCGGAAACAGGGAACGTGGTGAACATGTGGTGAAATTAGAGAGTTTGATGTTAGTAGAAAGTATTTTTGTGAGCACATGTCATGGAAGTGCAGTAGTATTTACCCGACTACGTTCGAAACGCTCGCGTCATGGGGCCCGAGCGCGCGTCTCCTTTTTAAGGAAATTTCTCGCCGGCTGGTCGATACTTCACGTGACCAGAGGGCTGGGTCGTTCTTTGGCCAAAGAATTAGCATTGCCATTCAACGTGGCAATGCTGCCAGTCCTCTAGGCACGTTTCC
Source organism: Amphipoea lucens (assembly GCA_947508005.1). Lineage (NCBI taxonomy): Eukaryota > Metazoa > Arthropoda > Insecta > Lepidoptera > Noctuidae > Amphipoea > Amphipoea lucens. The sequence goes on along the minus strand of OX382377.1, from coordinate 17,670,074 downwards.
GGATGACAGCGATGCGGATGAATACTTCGACGCCTAAGTGTCCTTTGTTATTTTTATTTTTATATATTTGTATTGTAAGTTAGTTAGTCGTTTATTTTAGTATCTAGTGTATATAGTTAGTTTGTGAGCAAATAAAAAAAAAAAAAAAAAAAAAAAAAAAAAAAAATACGGCGAAGCAAAAATGATTTTGACCGGCATATATGTATGTGTATGTGTATGTATGTATGTATGCTCATCTGTTCCCTCATAAATTCTAAACTGCTTGTCATAATTAGACAAATGATGTATCGTTGGAAGCGTCTTACTCGTCCGCTGGTTATAGACTATGTGACGTCACATCAAATTGAATATGGCGCCCTCTAGCGGACGTAAAGTAATGATCTAAATTTTTTTTTGTAATCATACCTTGTTGGGTATCAAATGAAAGGGCTTAATTAGCACATTTCAAAAATATAAATAATACTGAGATAAGCCCCAAAATAATTAAATAAAAATAAGTTTAAAAACTAAAACCCGTCTACTGAAAAGGATGAAACAAGAAAGTACCTTCCCGTGATCGTATGCTATCATCTATACTTCTATACTAATATTATAAAGAGGTAAAATTTGTAAGTTTGTAAGTTTGTATGTAGTGGGTAATCTCTGGAACTCATAATCCAATTCTAACATTTTTTTAACTAGCAGAAAGCTACATTATTCCTGAGTGCTATAGGCTATAAATTGTTTCTATACCATGTATATTAACCGAGCTATCACAACTTTTGTCTAGCAAGTCGGAAAAAAATACCACATAAAACAGAATTATTTGCGTGCGCTGCCTAAACAGTTGCTTAAAATTAAAAACAATGTATGGCTACCTGGTTCGTCTTCATTATTTCTACAAAAAAGTCCGCGATACCATATCTCTATCTTTTATATTTTATCTTTTATACTTCTTTTATTGCATTAAAAAATTTTTTTTTCGGCATACTTACGTTTGGTTGATTATTTGAGCAACAAAATATTAATTCTTATGACAATAAATTATTTCAGTATCACAAGAACATCATACAAATAAGATTTGCCATTTACAGTACATCAATTGGTCATACAGTTTCGGAGATAATATAAAATTACTAAAACGCAAAATGCCCCTAGCATAACTTTCATTGTGCAGACGTTTTACCTATTTGCCCATAGATGGCGTTCTGCAATTACGTCATTTTTCTGAATCGCGGTGTTAAGACACCGTGGATTGATGACCCTCTCGAATTTTTATGCCCAGTTAATTTCGTTATACGTTTGTTTTCATTGTTTTGTATGTTCGTAGTTTCGTACTTCGTTCTATCGTAATAATCGATACGAGTTATTCGATATTACGATTGTTTTGTTTTCTAAAGACGGACGGTGTTCGAGTCGCTCTCCCTTTGTTCGTAATTGTTTTCAAGTCTGTGCGTAGTTTGTCGAGAGCATGCCTAAAAGGAAATCTCAACTGTCCCGGCAGGCGGCAGGCATCACAGACAAGAGCCGCTCGAGTACGCCGTACGGAAGAATCTGCCCCAGAATCTAGCTCCGAGCGCGCGAGCGCTCACAGCGCCTCGCTAGCCAAAATGTGAGGACGTCGCGGGCCCGTGCTCGAGAAACTAGCGCTGAACGTGCGCAGCGTCTATCTGAGTTAAGGCAGCATGTCTTTGAGACAAGGGATAGGGAGACTAGCGCTGAGCGCTCGCAGCGACTCGCTAGGCAAAATGCCATAACATCGCAGGCCCGCGCTCGAGAATCCAGCGATGAACGTGCACAGCGCTAATAAAATTAAATACAGTAATATCAATCGAGTGTTATCTTATGTTAAAAAAATTTAAAATTTTCCGCGGACGAAGTCGCGGGCAGAAGCTAGTAGCTTATAAGTATGTAGTACAGCGGCATGGGACCACGGGAAGGTACTTTCTTGTTTCATCCTTTTCAGTAGTCGGGTTTTAGTTTTTAAACTTATTTTTTTTTTCTAAACATACAGGGTGGATGGATTTAGAACTTGATTCTGAACGCCCCTGTGTTGAAATGATTCGTCGGATATTATAAAAAAAGTTGCTGTACCTACCATACATTTTGACCGCGTAGGTCATCATCTGCCTACCCTTTTCCCAACTATGTTGGTGTCGGCTTCCAGTCTACTCGGATGCAGCTGAATATATTTTACGTGGAGCGACTGCCTATCTGACCTCCACAACCTCAAGGGGGTTGTAACCCCCTTGGTAAGACTGGTTGTCAGACTTTCGGGCTTCTGACGACCCGTAACGACTGTCAAAGATACACGAATGACAGCCGGGACCAACGGCTTAACGTGCTTTTCGAGGCACGGAGGGGTCTCGGTATGTGAAGATGGTCACCCATCCACGGACTAACCGCGGCAAGCGTAGCTTAACCTGATCGATCGACCCGTGCGGCTGTTATTACTTAGCCACAAGCCCCACTTTTGACCGCGTAGGTGTTGCACTTTATTGTGAAATACTTAGTAGTTTTTTTTCTGTTTGATAACCGACGAAAAAATTCTAAACTAGGGAGTCTAGAACCATGTGCCAAATTCATAATGTCCACTTTGTATATATTTCGAAAATACATAATTATAAGGGAACAATTATTCTGCCATTAAAATGGCACATACGGGGAACGTGAAACGACATACATGGTGAGATTAGATGATTAATTTGGTGATTAGATTTTCTCCCAAATTGTTTTTTGTTTGTATTTTTTATGCGTCATATTTGCCGCAAATAAACGTATTTTATTTCCTTCTTTCTTTCTTTTTTTTCTTTCTTATAAGAGAGTTTGATGTTAGTAGAAAGTACTTTTGTGAGCACGTGTCATGAACGTAGCTGTGTTTTCTAAATATACCTTCCTAACTGAGTACGTGGCTGATATTACATCCGAGTCAAAGAGTCTTATAACTTTCCAAGACGATTCGGCAATCTGGAAACCGAGTTGTTGGCTAAACTCTGTGCTTGTCAAACATTACATTTAATTTTGTTTAAGTTTTGTTATCTTTCTCTTCAGAAACATTGAATATTAATCCGAAAAAGCTATATGTGAGTTATACAAATATTTGTTCTATAGAAGTATGAGGAACAGGGTGTAAAGTTCACTCATCTATACTATCTATACTAATATTATAAAGAGGTAAAATTTGTAAGTTTGTAAGTTTGTATGTAGTGGGTAATCTCTGGAACTCATAATCCAATTCTAACATTTTTTTAACTAGCAGAAAGCTACATTATTCCTGAGTGCTATAGGCTATAAATTGTTTCTATACCATGTATATTAACCGAGCTATCACAACTTTTGTCTAGCAAGTCGGAAAAAAATACCACATAAAACAGAATTATTTGCGTGCGCTGCCTAAACAGTTGCTTAAAATTAAAAACAATGTATGGCTACCTGGTTCGTCTTCATTATTTCTACAAAAAAGTCCGCGATACCATATCTCTATCTTTTATATTTTATCTTTTATACTTCTTTTATTGCATTAAAAATTTTTTTTTTCGGCATACTTACGTTTGGTTGATTATTTGAGCAACAAAATATTAATTCTTATGACAATAAATTATTTCAGTATCACAAGAACATCATACAAATAAGATTTGCCATTTACAGTACATCAATTGGTCATACAGTTTCGGAGATAATATAAAATTACTAAAACGCAAAATGCCCCTAGCATAACTTTCATTGTGCAGACGTTTTACCTATTTGCCCATAGATGGCGTTCTGCAATTACGTCATTTTTCTGAATCGCGGTGTTAAGACACCGTGGATTGATGACCCTCTCGAATTTTTATGCCCAGTTAATTTCGTTATACGTTTGTTTTCATTGTTTTGTATGTTCGTAGTTTCGTACTTCGTTCTATCGTAATAATCGATACGAGTTATTCGATATTACGATTGTTTTGTTTTCTAAAGACGGACGGTGTTCGAGTCGCTCTCCCTTTGTTCGTAATTGTTTTCAAGTCTGTGCGTAGTTTGTCGAGAGCATGCCTAAAAGGAAATCTCAACTGTCCCGGCAGGCGGCAGGCATCACAGACAAGAGCCGCTCGAGTACGCCGTACGGAAGAATCTGCCCCAGAATCTAGCTCCGAGCGCGCGAGCGCTCACAGCGCCTCGCTAGCCAAAATGTGAGGACGTCGCGGGCCCGTGCTCGAGAAACTAGCGCTGAACGTGCGCAGCGTCTATCTGAGTTAAGGCAGCATGTCTTTGAGACAAGGGATAGGGAGACTAGCGCTGAGCGCTCGCAGCGACTCGCTAGGCAAAATGCCATAACATCGCAGGCCCGCGCTCGAGAATCCAGCGATGAACGTGCACAGCGCTAATAAAATTAAATACAGTAATATCAATCGAGTGTTATCTTATGTTAAAAAAATTTAAAATTTTCCGCGGACGAAGTCGCGGGCAGAAGCTAGTACTCTATAGAAAAGGGAGGATCCTCCGACCAGACGGGTGTTGTCTGGCGGGTAACTGCCCGATGCTTTATGTCGGGCCGTTGTATCTTGATGTAAAATAGTGTCCTTGGAGTTTCGTGCCCGTTTTTCTCCATAGAGATCTTCAGCTTTCTGTCTAACCGAACGACTCTCTGACGTGCCTGTAAATGGCTTAATTTAAATAAATGCTTTGAGTTAAAGTTTCATATTACTATTGACAGTTTCAAGAAATAATTAAAAATAATTTATTTGCACTCACGTTTAGCGCACATATAGAAAAAAAAAACCACCAACACGATAGTTGGCACATCCATGCAAAATGGCCATCGCTCAACATAATGCTGTGACCCTCCTTCACCGTTTTGAGAGCAGTGATGATGAAATTATTTACACAAAGTAAAGCACCTGCCTGGGTTCGAACCCACGACCTACGACTCTTAAGTCGGAGCCACCATAAGGTACCACTGGGCCTTACACTTACAAATGGAGTGACAAAAACTATTGATAGCTTTAAAAACTTACAAAAAATCATAGACAAATTCACTTCCAGATTCATAAACATCAGTAACATTAATTTACTTCAAAAATATCACACACAGTACCCGAAAACTGGACATAAAAAAATCCAAATATAAATTCAACAATGAAACGTTGTCCTGGCCTGGCGAGGCCTGCCCTTATCACAGGCCGCCTGGCCCTTTGTCTGGCCTAACGACTTCCCACGACACATGCCACGGTAACGGTAATGCTAGTTTATGGTGTTTTTGGAGTACGTTTCGATTTGTAGGTTTTTAGTGTGATGTGTTTTCGATAGCGTTACCTGCAAACTGGATTTTTTACTGTAGGTACTTCCTAATTATTAATCTTGGGAGTAAAGTGGCCTGGAATAGAAAGTCTTGGTGTTTATAATTCACTAGGTGCGCCCCGCGGCTTCACCCGCGAAAATGTCGATCCCGTGGGAATATCGGGATAAAAAGTAGCCTATATGTTAATCCAGGGTGTCAGCTACCTCCGTACAAAATTTTATCAAAATTGGTCTAGCCGTTTGAGCGTGAAGAACTAACAAACATATAAACACACACAAACTTTCGCCTTTATAATATTTGTGTGATGTAATTTGTTTTTGTATAGAGTTTTATCAATGTCAATATTAGGTAGCATAAAATAATAATAATCCTCTGACCGATTTCGGTCACGGTAGCCAATTTCAACGAAAATTAGCCAGGGGGTCTACTCCGAAGTGACACATACGATGATCGGAATGACCCGACACACGGCCGAACCGAATATTGTTGTCCTACTACGAAGATGGTTCGGATTGGCTTAGCTCGGTCGGGACCATAGTCAATATTCGAAAAGAGTGTCGGACCGAACGAAAAGTAGTGCCAGAGGTGAACGTTTTATCGATATGTTTTTATTAGTCATTAATACTCATTTCGATATAATTGAACTGTTGAATTACAGAGTAAAATTATTTTTTATACCAAGAAAATAAAACTTTGCTTATAATTCAATATTTAGACCTAAGAACATCGTAATATTTCTCGAAAAAACGATATATTCGTAGCTGGCATATAAATTGCTTAGCCGATTGTCAAAATAAAAAAGAAAAATGATAAAAGTCAAAGGATGACAAGTAAACAAACAAGGGGAGAGATTGTGATTTTTATTATTGCAAAATTGAGAAAAAGTACTTTTAAACTCAAACCAAATCGCATTTGTCGCTATCGCTATAGCGATAATCGTATTTCGGTCGTTTCTCGTCAAGTGCTGACTGAGGTGTAAAGTGTTAAAGTCAAGTTATGAGATGTGTGTATACCTACAAAAACAATCTAAATATACTATAAACTACATTAATTATTCACTTTACGCGTGATAAAGTGTCTCTTGGGCTTATCGTTTTCTCATGTTCGTGTTTCGGAAGTTTGGAAATGAAAGTAATGGACAAACATTCTGCTAGAACAAGTCACCTTATCCAGACCAACAGCGGCACAAATTGATGCTCTCCTCATCGGGATTTGGTTGCTCAAGGCAACTTGAGGAACATCGACAGTCTTACGCTGAATCGTCGACTGTGGGAAGAAATTTGCACCACGCTGAATGCTATATATTATTTTTAGTTTTACTTGTAATAAATTGAAGATTAGTCCTAGTGGTTTATTATTGTACAAATACATTTAATTACTTATTTTCTAATGATTGTATCAGTCTTTCCCTCTCTCTTTGTACTCTCCTCAAAGCATCCGTGACAAATCATCAGCAAATGTAGCAAGCTGATATGTCACCTGCCGGGAGTTCTCTGATTCAAAATCATCTTGGGTTAACATATTATGCAAAACACAGCAGGGTTAGGGTGCGTCCACATCTGGCGAATGCGCCGCGAATGTGCAGCTCGCGAGCCGTTTGCGAGCTGCCCGCGAGCTGAGCGCGTGCAGTCACGGCAATGGTTTGGTGCGTCTCTTTAGCGGAACTCTTGCAAGGCACCAGCCTTGCAAGAGTTCCGCTAAAAAAAGGCGTGCGCGCGGCGCGCGATCTGCGCGCACTCAATTCTCGCACGGCTTGAGGCGCGGGCGGAAGGAAGACGCGAGCCGCTAGCGCGCTGCCCGCGCGCTGTGAGCGTACGGCGCTTAGGTCGCGTGCGAACTGCGCGCGGGCGGAAGGAAGACGCGAGCCGCTAGCGCGCCACCCGCGCGCTGTGAGCGTACGGCGCTTAGGTCGCGCGCGAACTGCGCGCGGGCGGAAGGAAGACGTGAGCCGCTAGCGCGCCGCCCGCGCGCTATGAGCGTACGGCGCTTAGGTCGCGCGCGAACTGCGCGCGAGCGGCGCAGGAGCGGCGCTCGAACAAAAATGCACGCGCGCAGCTCGCGAGCAGCTCGCAAACGGCTTGCGAGCTGCACATTCGCGGCACATTCGCCAGATGTGGACGCACCCTTCGATTATTCTGCCTGCTCTATCTGCATCCTAGTGCACCTCCCTCGCTGACAAGAGACACCTCCATCAACCCTTAACTATCCCAAATGTGCGTTCAATGGTGGAGCAAGCACGCTGCTTACATTTAAAAAAATCTAGAGCATAAACCTTAAAAAATTTAGGTTGGTACATTTTCCTTACACAAATCTTTTAATATCTTCCTAATGCGTGGTCCGATTTACATAAATCCAATTGGAATATTAGTTTTATACATAGCTCTATCATTTGAGACCAAATTTATTTCAATATCTACATAAACAAAAAAACACATTTTCAAGTTACGTAATTATATATGACAATCCTTACGAGTACATATTCCAAAAAATGCCTTAGGTACAACCTTACTTTAATCAGTGTTATTTATTGGATTAGAATATGAAAACTAATAATGAAACTAAGCTAGATAAACTATGTAATTACAGACAGTAACAAACATAGAATTGTAATAGGTAATTCATTAAATTCGATAGGACTACGATACTCAAAAGGTAGCTATTTTGCTGTCGTGTATTTTGACATTAATTTCACGATGTAACTCTTATCAAACTCATATTATCGGGCAGTCTTTTCTCGTTCAGAGTAGGGTTTACGACACAACGAGTGTCAGAATGAAGTTCAGTCGGATCGAAACCGACCGAACCAAATAGATTGAACTCGTAGTAGGAAATGACCGAACATTCGGCCGATACGACGACGATACAGTCAATTTACCACTTCGGAGTAGACCCCCAGGTTCGCAGATGATATTGCAGTGCACAAGTGTGCGCAAACAGAGGTGCACTCTCTGTTCCTTTACTCTCATAGTCGGATGGGACGGCAATCCGACACGACCGGGGAGAAATCAGGCGCAGGACCAAAGGCTTTGCGTGCTTTCCGAGGCACAGGGGGTATCGATGACACAGATAATTTATAACCAGGATTAACACATAGGATGCTTTTTATTATGCGTCACGTTTTTATCCCGTTATATTTTTCGAAACTTATGCGGGTGAAACCGCGGGGCGCTGCTAGTACATTCATAAACTCACGCCTTCTTTCCATGGGGGTGAGCAAGAACTAGAGAACGACACCTGTTACGATCCTTAAATACAACCAGCGTGCATGACCAGACGGCCAATTCTTGTAATTTAAAACGTTCAAAATCTTCACTTGTCAAAGTGTAGGAAAATTAGAGGTTTATTTTGACATATTGAGACTGAGATCAGACTGTGAACGATTTTAGAATTACGAGAATTTATGTAAACGAAGCAAAACGAGTATGTAAAAATAGTAGCAGGTATCGTTCTTTAGTTCTTGCTTACCCCATGAGAAACAGGCGTGAGTTTTATGTATGTTCTAGCAGCGCCCCACGGTTTCACCCGCATAAGTTTCCATCCCGTGGGAATAACAGGATAAAAAGTATCCTATGTGTTAATTCTGGTTATAAACTATCTTTCTGCCAAATTTCATCCAAATCCGTTCAGCAGTTTTTACGTGAAAGGGTAATAAACATCCATCCATCCATCCTCACAAACTTTCTGTTTTGTGTGTTTGTATGTTAGTTCCTTCTTAACGCACAAACAGCTGGACCAATTTTGATAAATTTTGGTATGGAGGTAGCTGACACCCTGGTTTAACACATAGGCTATTTTTTATCCCGATATTCTTACGGAATCCACATTTATGCAGGTGAAACCGCGGGGCTTATAATATTAGTAGGATGTTTACCACATTTTGATGTTCCCTGCCTCCGGTCGTTAGCACCAAACCCCACAGGACTCAACGCAGCAGCCATTTGTGTCCGTCCGAACACACACCAATATTGGCTGAACCTCATTTATTTAATCGTGCCCCATTACCGCGGGCATTAACGACATTCTATCTACTTTAACTAGTTTTTCCCATAGGGTAACTGCCACAATCAACGGCCAATAGGGTAAATTCACATAATCACTCCACTTGGCATGCAAGAGATGCTTGTAACCCATAGCTTCGGAATAATCCCTGGGCTTATTTGAACTGACAGGGTTTGCCCTACGTAATTTGAAAACGGACTTTGTATAAATAATTAAGTTATTCTAAGTAATTAATGTTTATTTAAGTAGGAATGGAGATGTTATGATTTAAGAGTAGCCCCCTTACGTTGTATAGCGTCTCTATAGTTACATAACGCTTTGTCTTCTTCATTCGAAAGTCAAATTACTGACAACTTTTTTTTTTCACGCGGTGGAAATCCTCATGGACTTCCTCTATCGTGGGGGTGACAGAGAGGCATGCCGAACTCTTACCGGCTAAAACCACCGCGGTGTTCCACTTCTACCTATGGATTCGCATAAGCATTCACCGCTCCAAATTACTGACGACTGAAAGAGAGAAATCGGTGTGTAACTATTCATCTGATATAATACGTTTATTAGTAAGGGGGTAAGTGTTTAATATTTGATTCTGCTGTGATGTAGGTGAATCCAAAAACAACCTCCATGAATTATGGTTGGCGCACCTGGGCCTGTCAGTCCCGCGAAAGCCTTGCTAATCTATTTTGGTATCGGTTCGCTTATATTTTCCTAAAGCAGACGTGTAAAATACACCCACAGGGGTGAGCCTGTCAAGTGCGCACCAATCCTGATTCCTGTCTGCTATACTGTTATTCCTGATCGTAGGACCCAATAATACTGATCAACCTGACACTCCAACCCAGGACCCTACGTTCAGCGTCCACTAGCCAAAGGAGGCAGTCTAGGGAGGCTATTTTAACGCAATGTAGGTACAGCTGAGTCATAATAATGACTACAATAATTTCCCATAGGACTAGAATCTCCTAAAAGGAGAGGGGCTTGTGGCTAAGTAATAATAGCCGCACGAGTCGATCGAGCAGGTTAAGTTACGATTGCTGCAGTCGGTCCGTGAAAAGAAGAAAGAAAGAAAGAAAATACGTTTATTTGCGGCAAACATGACGCATAAAAAAAAAAACAAAAAATAAACCGAGTGTGCTATATGCGTGTGACCACACGACTGAAGTGAAACTTCAAACGTATTTGGCTATGAGAGGAAGAGAGAAAGAAAGAAAATGTGCGCGCGCACTGCTTTCTCATGCTTTTATCCCCCACTCAACTCCCGTTCGCCTCGCCCGATCACACTTTTCGTAACGCTTACGTCACGCGTTCGCCAGCTTACTCCACAAGTCAAGCGTGCGTAAAGAGGTTTCACTTCAAAAACAATTTGAGAGAAAACGTGCGTCACATCTACGCAAAACGGCCATCGCTCAGCATAATGCTAAGACCCTATACGAGACAGAGCCCCAGCGCTGGGCAAAGGGGACCATCTTTACATACCGACACCACTCGGAAATTACGTTAAGCCGCGTCCCGGCTGTCATTCGTGGATCTTTAGCAGTCGTTACGTGTAGTCAGAAACAAGCCAAGAACTCTGACAATTAATCCTACCAAGGGATATCGTATTACCCAGTAACCGGGTTGTGCAGGTCAGATAGACAGTTGCTCCATATAAAATACTGGTATTCAGCTGTATCCGGTTAGACTGGAAGCTGACCCCAATATAGTTGGGAAAAGGCTGGGCAGATAGATTGACCAGAATCTCCTAAAACCCATTACAAAAAGATACCCTGAGCTGACACCAAAAGATAAATCACAAAGCCAAAACACACGTCCTACCCTTGTCGGGTAAAAATGACAAGTGGCTCATTAACAATTCTACCCGGGTACCCGGGTACACCCCCCACTAACTGTGCTACCATAGCACAATTATTTGTACACCAATCAGAAAACAAAGTGTAAGATACAATGCTATTTAATATTCGTAACGGGATCTTGTTTCGTTTGGCACAAACTTGGGGCTGAGAGATGTTGCCAGGATAAAAAAATAAAGTAACATGTGGAGAAGATTAGGTACGTTTTTTGAGGGAAAATTGAGTGTCGAGAAAATTTAGATTTCTTTTGTTTGCTGTTATAATTATTATTGTTAGATTAGTGTAGTCAACTATATGCATAACAAATTTAAATATAAGCCAACCAGGCAATCTTTTTATTTATTTTATTTTTTGTGTTTATATTCTTTTTTGCGTCATGTTTAGCGCACATAAACGTATATTCTTTCTTTCTCTCTTTTCAAACTCAAAGCTTTTATTTTAATTAAACCATTTATAGGCATTTTGGAATAGTCAAGGAGCCTGTTAGTTAAAAAGATGAAACTAGTTGCCCATTCCATAAGCGTCCCTATTGAGAAAAACGGGCAAGGAACTTCAAAGGCACTGGGTCCGCGTGTTGGATTAGTAGACTATGGCAAGAGTTAGCAGTAGTCATAGAAATGTAAAAAAATGTATATCTATGGTAGTAATCAATGGTTTGGGTTGTTTACTTCTCGATGTTATTCCTCCGTAAATAGTTATCGATAGAGTACTTAGTAGAAAAGACGTTGTCCGCTTACACGATAGAAGTGACAACCTGGCGACTATCCTAACTAATATTATAGATACGAAAGTAAGTTTGTTTGTTACCTTTTCACGCCTAAACCACTAAACCGATTATCCTGTGCATATACAACGTTGTCAGGTGTACAGAAACGGACAATCCCAAAAATAGTGCTGTTCCTGAGGAAAACAACAATAACGTTATTATTATAATAGATGGCGCCACGTGTACGAAGTTGCAGGCCACAGCTAGTAGAAAATAATTTAAAAAAAAATCTTGTTGAACATGATTTATGTTTTCCGTTATAAAACATAGTTTGCTCGTGCATCAGATACCGCTACATTTTCCCAGCGCAACTTTGTGAAATTCCCGGTAAACCATAAAACGTTTTAAACTACCATACCAAACATTGTTTGATAAAAAATATAAAAGCAAAAATGTTTAGTATACAATATTATTGTTTATCAAGTTATGGTTTGTGGCACACTACGGTGATATGGTTATGAATAGCATAATCAGTATAATGTTCCCACTGCTGGGACACTTAGAGAGGGAGTGAGCCGTAATCCACTACGGGGGCCCAGTGCGGGTTGGTAAATGTCACATATCTTCGAATTTTTGGTTCTAGGATAAATGTCGGTTTCCTCACGATGTTTTCCTTCACCGTTTTGGGAGCAGCGGTGATGACATGTCTGGGTTCGAACCTACGATCTACAACTCGTAAATTGCGGTTATTACTACTGGGCCACCGTTGTTCTCTATGAATCACACTAATATTATAAAGGCGAAAGTTTGTGAGTGTGTGTGTCTGTGTGTTTATATGTTGGTTACTTCTTCACGCTCAAACGGCTGGACCAATTTTGATAAAATTTTGTATGGAGGTAGCTGACACCCTGGATTAACATACAGGCTACTTTTTATCCCGATATTCCGACGGGATAGACATTTACGCGGGTGAAACCGCGGGGCGCAGCTAGTAAAAAATAAATATGCTCAAACTACTTAATTTGCGTTTTATAGGTTTTTAGTTTTATAATGAAAATGTAGATCTCTTCTATTGTTTAGTTTATTTATTTATGACATTAAAAGTTAAACTTAGTTTCATCAAAGGTGTTTAAACAAATCATAAATCATACAAAATTATCACTTATCTTTTGACTAAACTGCAAGCAGCTACTTACTTCGGGATTAACAAAAAGCTGTATTATTTTTATCCGTTTCAGAAAACTAAGATCCATCATAAAATAACGTTCCCTCTATAAATCATAAACGAATCTCGTTTTAAAATAAGATTTTTAAAGAAAAGATGACAGCGATTAGACACGAAGTCTTGTCCAGGTATTTTCAATTTGGTGTCGGATTTTTATTAAAAACCTTGATTGAACTTGGGTGAGTCTATGAAATCTCCTCAGATGTTCGCAGAAAAATTGTATTTTTATCGATCATGTACAAAAACAAGTCATGGCAGCTACAGGACCTAAACGCAATAAACGTAAGTTTTATAATGCCTAAAAATATATAATCGACTACAGTAAACAAATTTAGAAAAAATATATGATATTCTTCAAGATATATGCTAGGTCGATAGTAAGAAAGAAAGAAAGAAAATACGTTTATTTGCGGTGAACATGACGCAAAAAGAACATAAACACAAAAAATAAAAATTAAGGTAAGGGAAACATGCGTCACATCCACGCAAAACGGCTGTGGCTCAGCATAATGCTGCGACCCTATGCAAGACAGAGCCCCAGCGCTGGTTTTCAGCGACAGCCGGCGCTGACGTAATGACGTCGTCCGGTGCAGCACACAATTATTATAACACTGTACCATAGCGTACTTAAAGAAAAATAATTTAATTTAAATGTGATTATAGAATAATATTAGTTAAACTAAACAGGAAATAAACATAGTTACAGTTCATGCTACGAGAATATCTTCATTTTATAGTGTGTTGAAAACATAATACCATTAATTTGATACGATAGAAAAAAATCATGAATAGGTATACCTCTAAAAACTTACCCCCTTATTCATAATGCTATTTTATCTCTATTTTAACTAAAATAGGTTTATAGAACGTTTGTCTTTATCTGTCACGTTGACATTTCTGTGTGTAAGAAAGAGACAAACCCCATTTTAACTAAAATAGGTTTGATAAGTTTTATGAATAAGGGGGTTAGTGTTTTATTTTTTATTCCAAACAATAGATTTTTTGTAAATAGATAATATTGCTTCATATTTTGCATTAAATTACCAGCGTTGTGTCATCGCGCTTCTCTTTCTTTTCTATGCAGTCCGACAGTGACCGCGCTTTAGGTCATATAGTCCCCTTAACTTAGAAACTCATATTTATGTTGTCGATGATGTAAAAAAATAGTTATCTAAGTTCCCTGTGTGGTCAAACTTTTGAAAGATTGTTGTTTATTTTACAGTTGTATAATTTTATTGTTTCTAATAATCTTTTCATTTTGTTTCAGGTAACACATTTTCTACTAAGTATAAGTAAGGTATTTAATAATTATTTAAATTCTTAATGAAACTTACAGATATTGACGAAAAAGTAGGTGAATACCAGATCCCTAATTGCGTAACATACTATCAATCTCATTTTGATGGATATTGCTAATCCATTGCTTCGTAAGTTCAAAAAAAAATTCTGCTCGACTACGTAGAGTCAACAAAAGAGATAAGTATGCAGGATCGTCGGATATAGTTTAAGTTTAGTAAGAAACCAATGGATTTTGTCGACTGAAATTTAATTTGATAAATGAGCTGTTTGTTTTCTATTAATAAAATTACATTTTATTCGAGAACATCCATCGGTTTCTTAGTAAACTTCATTTATCCGACGATCCTGCATACTCTTTTGTTAAAACTGACTGACTAAAACCCATCCGTGTTCCTACTTTATGTTCCGGGGTAGCGGTAACCCTTTCGGACAATCCCGCACCCCCGGCAGGCTTCGGCCCTGGCAGGCCCCTTCCTTTATGCTGACATCTCTTTGAGGCGCGCGTGGAACACGTACGCGTCGTCCGGCACGGGCCTGATCCTGATCGGACGGTGAGCTACCCGTTACTCTCCGTCCGCAGGCCCGCGCCTACGGTGGCCGGGAGTCGTCACGCGGCTCCCGACGCCCGGAGCGTCTCCCGCGGCGGCTGGGACCGCTTGCCTGTGCTACCGACTTCTTTAGGCGTGAATGATTATTATTTCTTGTTTGTCTTTAGTGAAACACCAGCTATTTCCCTTCTTCTTCCATAGCCATGTACATGACTATACACTTCGCCGCCGGGTACCCAGCACTGGGTACCCAGTACCGGGTACCCAGGAACGGGTACCCAGCACCGGGTACCCAGCACTGGCTACCCGGTTGCCGGGACGTATGGAAAGGCACATGTCCCACTGCTGGATAAAGGCCTCCCTACTCTCTTACCACGTTTGTCGAACATTTTATTCAAAATAACAATTTCATCAAGTTATTTACAAGAGAAGCAATATTCACTAGTTCCATAATATGAAAAAATGTTGACAGGGGAATTTGATGAAATAAACATATCTTTTTAGCAGTGGATACATTTTTGATTGACGTTCCAAATAGTATTTGAAAAATGATAAAAAATTTCGCCCGTTGGTAAATAAAATTGATTGATGACGTTGATGTGATGGCGCTTTATTTACAAATAATATATGTGGAGGATTTTAACACTTTTTTCAAGCGCATAACGCTTATGATTTCGTTAACACCTTAGTTTGGAAGTTCTGAACCAGAATAGACTTTTTTTGGCATGTATTTAACGTCCAGCGACATTGAGGCAGACCCAGAAGATGACGGGCAAAATTGGTTCACACTAGCTCAAGACAGACAGGAGTGGAAAGCAGAAAGGGAGGGCTTAGCCCTGCTGTAGGACAACATAGGCTGAAAATAAATAAATTATGTATTTAAACGAACCTCTTAATAATTTGAAGGACTAAGTGCGGAAACCAAACCCATAACATAGAACCTCTAATAATTCCCATTTTGAGAAATATTATTGAACACTGACAATTAATAATGACTGCGCCTCTTTTTGTGAAGCTCTATTAATTCCTATTTTGGGGTTCTAAAATACTAACCCCCTTATTCATAATCCTATTTTATCTCTATTTTAGCTAAAATAGGTTTATAGAACGTTTGTCTTTATCTGTCACGTTGTCATTTCTGTGTGTAAGAAAGAGACAAACCCCATTTTAACTAAAATAGGTTTGACAAGTTTTATGAATAAGGGGGTAAGTAGCCAAGTAACTGCGACCGACTTGGATTTAACGCTCACCTGGCGCTCGCGTGGCTTGCGCGGGGTTTGTCACGGTTCTAATTTTTTTTTTTTTGTTGCCTGTGTCGAAAATCCTCATGGATGTCCAACGCTCTGGGGCAGGTGGTGGGGTCTGTAGCACCCTACTGTTCACAACCCCCGACAGGTCACAGTTCCAACCTAACCTAACTCGTATGGTCGGGGACTCCAGCTAAGTTTCTGCGACCAACTGTGAGAACAGGCCAAAAAGTTAAAAAGAGGCTAAATTATTTAAAAAAGTGTGCATCATTAGAATTGCAAAAGGTATTTATGGGTTCATTCATTTAGAAAAGGGTTCATCATTTGAAAGTCAATTTTGCTTCGTTTAAGTTCATACATCTAGCTATAGACAACAATATAAGATAATAAAATGTGTTTTTGACAAATTCAGGCTGAGATATAAATGCGAACGCTTTTAAAAATACGTGAATAAGGGTCAGCGGGAATCCCCGCGCGACTTTATTGTAATAATTTTAAAGTTTATTTTCAAGTGCGTTAATAAAATCCTCTCCGCTGCGCTTCGTTCTGTCTGCGCTGACCCTATCTCTTCTGAACTAGCCAATCCTATCACTAAACATAGTATAAAACAAAGTCGCTTCCCGCTGTCTGTCCCTATGTATGCTTAGATCTTTAAAACTACGCAACAGATTTTAATGCAGTTTTCAGTAATAGATAGAGTGATTCATGAGAAAGGTTTATGTATAATACATGCATAATATTATAGTAGAGAAAAGCCGCGAAATTCAAAGATTTGTAATGTGATCTTCCTCACACGAAAACTACCTTTTGGAAGGGGCGACTAGAATCAATTCTATTTTAAGGTAATTTTTGACGTTTAAAAGTGCCTTTTGTGTGCCTATTTGAAAACAATGCTTTGACTTTGATGTCGCAACAAACATATTTTTGTGCGCTTACATTCCAAACGCTGGCTAAATCTTATGAGATAGATCAAATTTTAATGTACTACGGAATTGTATACCTTAAAAAGATCAATAAAAAAGTCTGCAATGGTATATGTTTATCTCCTAAGGATAACCCACAATAACCATTTTTATCTTTTACATATTACAAAAAAATGATAGGTTATTTACCAAGCTATTTTAAACAATACAGTATTCTTCCTTATCCAAATAAATACATTAAATACGTTGTGCATTTCATGTAGATCAAAATTGCCCTTTATAGCTTATCATTAAAATGAATACCTTAGAAGATATCAGAGATTTAAAAAGCGGGGGGCAGAGTGGCTGGGGGCGGTACGAAGTTCGCCGGGTCAGTTTGCCTATCTATATTTGGAAAAACAAAACAGAAAATATCCATTATAACACTGAATCAGCCGAAACATCTTTCCATCTACCCACCAGCCGTCTCTATCCCCTTTGTAATACCAAATGCAGCAAGATCCAAGTCATCCGAGCCGGGATTGCATCTAAATCTGTTCCACAGGTTGGGATCCATACATCTACCAGCGAAGATTAAGTCCACATGCATTATGTATTGTTCTGTCGAGACACACCGGCTTGTGGGATGGCCAACTGATTTGATTTATAATCTGCTGTCTTGTTAAGGGTGTTTTATGGTTGTAAGGTAGTTGGATGTTTATGTATTGTACGGGTTGTTTGTTTCATATTTACTCTGATACAATAGTTATTGGACTTTAGATAGCACATTGAACTGCGTATTTTCTTTCTAGACAAAATCAAACTGGTTGCTAATTTAATTGTAAATTTTTTTAAATTCTTTTTTACATTCATTACTCACACCCTGACTTATTACTCGTATTTTTTTTTTAAATTAAAATCGTTTTGTTTGTACCATGTTTGTAAATATGTGAGCACCATGTATCTATCAGATAATTAATTTATATGTCATGGTTTCGTTTTTAATTCTTTTACCTATTGTGGTATAGTAATTTTATTTTTGGTGCATCGTCCTCACATGTTATTATATAATTAATGTACCCATGCAAAATATTGTAGGTACCTAAAACATTTTAAAAAAGTAACGGTGGAGTTTCTTGCCCATACTTCTCCATACGAAAACCACCCTTTGGAATGGGCGACTAGAATCAATTCTATTTTAAGATAATTTTTGACGTTCAAAAGTGCCTTTTAGGTATGTGCCTATTTGAAATAAATGCTTTGACTTTCTTTTAAGATTGGAAATTGTGAAATGAAGTCACGTATTTGATTTTTCAAAAAAATCTAAGGTATATTAAACCATAATTTTGGAAAAAAATACTTGCGCCCTAATTGCGTCATACACTTCGATCATAATCCGGAAGATTTTGAAGGAAATTGCTAATCCATTGCTTTATATTTGAAATATTCGCCTGCTGAACAACGTAAATGACGCAATGAATGTTGTTGAACTGTCAAAACGAAAACCATTGGAATTATGTAACGCAATAATAATTACGTCCTGCTGGTAGGTTAGTTGGCGTATTTTTATAAGCACATATTAAGATATTTAAAATCGCTGTTTTACCAACACCTTTGGGCTTAAGATGAGCACTGCCTTTGTCGCTTCTTTACGAAGTATGAATGAATGAATGCTTTATTTAGAAGTATTCTTTTTTCTATCTCTCTAAACAGAATGGCAGGGCGGTATCGGCGTCGAGAGCCGCGTGACGACTCCCGGCCACCGTAGGCGCGGGCCTGCGGACGGAGGGTAATGGGTAGCTCACCGTCCGATCAGGACCAAGCCTGTGCCGGACGGCGCGTACGTGTTCCACGTGCGCCTCAAAGAGATGTCAGCAAAAAGGAAGGGGCCTGCCAGGGCCGAAGCCTGCCGGGGGTGCGGGATTGTCCGAAAGGGTTACCGCTACCCCGCAACATAAAAGGCTAAGGAAGGACCACAGATGGGTTTTAGTCAGTCTCTTACTGACTAAAACCCATCTGACACTCCCTTCCGCTCCACCTACAGCGGGAGGGGTCATTTGATGATTTCCCATCCATAATAAAAACAAAAAGGGCGGTATAAAAAAAAAATCTCCAATTTCAGAGAAAAGTGCAGTACGGTCCACGCGGTAAAAATGTGTGGAACAAGTTTTTTTTTTTTATGTCCGTCTAAAATATTCTACGCTAGAGGGTCTACAATCATGGACTGAATCATGGTTTTAGTTTACGGGTCGATGCTATACAGGGTGTTACGGAAAGGGTATATCAATACAAACGGGTTGAAGAGTGTATCTGGTATAGAATCTCTGTACAAAACTTCAGCTCAAAAGCAGTAACTTTAAAAATGCTTAATATTTTTTTTAATTTCGTTAGTTTATTAAATTGAAATCATAACAAACGTGTCACTGCACTACGAGGGTCATTACCCATTATCTGTAGTGTGTCTGTGCGCCTAGTATACGCACATCACGCCGCCGCGCGCCAGTGCAGCGCCGTGATGTCGAAATAAAAAAATATTAAGCATTTTCAAAGTTAATGCTTTTGATTTGAAATTTTGTACAGAGATTCTAGACCAGATACACTCTACAACCCGTTTGTATTGATATACCCTTTCCGTAACACCCTGTATAGGCACGATGAGGATATGCTACCCAGTATAGCTTGGTAATTTTTCCTAAGCAACTTAAAAACCCTTATTGTTTTTGAGCTACTTCAGAGCCATCCTAATCTCGTACAGGCTGACGTCCGGGATGTCTTCGGTATAGTGCCGGGTCAATCTAGCACTTGAGTCGTTTGCCAGGGTTGCTCGTTGACGTGTATAACTGTCCATAGAACCTCTCGATCTCTCTCAACCGCTCAGGGCTGGCGAATGCGATCCTGGCATCATCGTTGCCAGCCCGTTGGATGCGAGAAGCACAGAACCGGTCGAAGAAGAGGTGCTTGGAGGAGGCCTATGTGAATTTAAAAACCTTTGTTATATTTTATTATGCATCCCCCCTAACCGTGTGTTAGCATTACCCGACGCGTCGACAGCAGTTGGACTTATTGCCCCGTGCATTATGTGAGCCGGGGAGCGATTACCTGACCTCGCTCGCGTCAAAATTATTTTACCTTGTTTTGGTGTTATTTTGAGATGTTTGTGGTTTCTATTCATGTTTATAGGGGTGAATAATTTAATCTAAACCACAGAAATAATCTACCACTGGTATAAAATATTCTTAATCCAACATTTGTACTGTTTAAATTGGTTCCCTATCCATTTGCATAAAATTTTAAGACCTAATATAACTTAGCATAATTTTGTTTGGCATAATTATATTTTCGCATAATATAATTACGCATAACAGCTTACGCATAATTATTTTAAGCATAATTTCTCTAGTCATAATAATGATTAAGCATAACATTCTAAAGCATAAAATTTAGCATGACCGTTTTATTTCTAACGACGTCGACGGAGCCCCGCTACGCGGAAATAGAATAGAGAAATAGGAGCCCCGCGTGGCGGGGCTCCTATTTCTGTCTACAGGGTTTAAAGGAACCTAACCAAACCGAACCTCGGGGTGCCCCTGACGTCGTTTAGTATTATGCGAATCAAATTTATGCCAAAACAAATTAGTCTTTAAGATGATTATGCCAACATAAAATGTATGCCTAAAAAAATTATGCCGAAGTATTATTATGCCAAAACAAATTGTGCCAAAATCGTTATGCCGAAGTATATTAGGACAAAGAAGATTATGCGAAAAGAAGGGATCCCGTTTAAAATTGAGTATTTTTTCACAAAACACTACCTAATCACGGAAAACTGTTCCGACAAAATTGTGGCCTGCGCCTCCAAAAAATACATTGAAAGACACTATTCCTTCAGGGCATTTTTTTTAGACCTTAGGAAAGACCCTATCCAACTGTATCTTTAATCCGTTTAGGTTCAGTTAATTCCTGGCCCAAAACCTGACAGTTCATTAATGATGGTGCTTTGGAAACTGATTCAGTGGCTCCTATGTCAAAATCTTTAAAACCTAAGATCTAAAACCAAGAAATCACCAAGTATTTTTTCCTTTGTCAAGCTACATTTCGAATTTCAGCAAACTATATAAAAGGAAATACTACATAACACAGATCTCACAAACCAGGTCTCGGTGAGACAATAAAAATTGATCAATTTTGTTACCAGGCACTACCAACATTGCGAAATAAAGCTGTTGAATTTTCTATGCATTGTAGCAAACACACCGACACCGCGCTCTAGAAGGTTGGCAACCTTGTTATTTTTGCATAAAATGGTGACTGTGCTTTTGAACCTGCATAGAGTTCTAAATGTGAATCTGACAACGCGCGTTTACAAGAAAGGGTATCGAATAAAGTATTATGTTATTCAACATGCTAATTTGAGAAATTGGTAATTAAAGAGCAGGTATTCTACAAGATTTTCCTAGTTTGAAGGGCAGACGTAATAGCCATACCGATCCCTTTTTGAATGAACACTGATGTTACCTAGGCTAAGTCTTTTTGAAAAATAAATACTTACTTATTCTAATATACAGTTAACTATTCAAACTCAAAGCATTTATTTCAATTAAACCATTTACAGGCACTTTTGAATTGTCAAGAAGTCAGTCAGTCAGAAAAAATGAAGCTAGTTGCCCATTTCAAAGCGTAGGTACCTATGGAGAAGAACGGGCAAGAAACTCCATGGACACTCTTTTAAATCAAAATAATGTGGTTACAAAGTCTTGGTTACATCATTCATGTTAAAAATTATACATGTGAGAACGATGCAGAACGTTAAAAGCGTCCATAATGAAAAGTCTTATAGTCTCTTCTAACAGTATCTGATGTTAAACATCATGATGATCATGATGGTAAACAAATGAATCTGAAAACGTACCTGAGGATACCAAGTAGCGTCAGTTACAAATTGAGTGTTTTGATTTGATTATTTAAATACTTAAACCCGAAATTCTAATTTTTTAAATCACTTTTCAGATGATTTTCATTTAAACTAAGTGAGTATTCATTTAAAGTAAATTAAATTATAAGCTCAATTTTCGTCGATTATTTTTCGGATCTATCTGGCAGAATCTTGATGCTCCGAAATTTAAATGGCATAACACACTTGGCATAATCTTCTTTACACGAATATTTTTGAGGCATACAAATTATTTAACATAATTATTTTTTGGCCGAATGTTTATATGTCCGAATTTACAATGGCATGCTTTTAAGATGACTGAATTTTATTTGGCATAATTAACTTTGATAGAGTTAGAAATCCGCATAATTTCATTTAGCATAACGTCTAAAGATGATTCTGACTTACAAAATTATGAGTTTTGAATGTATGATAAATGAGTATTTGCCAATCGATTTTCTGCGAAATGAAGTTTATGCTATCCGCTGTTATGCAAAATAATATTATGACACAAAAAGTTCTGCTATAAAGGGTGGATCCTGCTTTTTCAATTACAACTGAGTAATGTTATATTTATAAACAATAATTGTTGGAAGTGTAAGATATAAAGCTAAAACCTTCTAAATACAGATGGATATGTTATTAATCCCCTTTAGTAAGTGACTAGCTTCAGCCCGCGATTTCGTTCGCGTGAAACTTCTGTTTCCCCTGAGCCACCCCGTCGTATCGCCCGCGCTATCACTTAACGTTCTTTTTGACATTTTTTCTTTTTGCTCGGCTCCTAAGAGTCATAGCGTGATGTTAAATAGCCTATAGCCTTCCTCAAAAATTGGGCTATCAAATGCAAGAAGAATTTTTCAAATCCGACTGGTAGTTCCAGAGATTACCCCCTACATACAAACTTACAAACAAATTTTACCTCTTTATAATATTATTAGTATAGATTGCATAAGAATTTAACCTGAACAGCGTTTGTTTACCTTTTTGTCAGATACTTTTGGAACAGACTATATCTACTACTGTCCATTGACTCGTCCTCCTAACATAATCCCAGTTGCATTTTACGACAACCACTTTATTCACAAGTAAATCGATTTATTACGAACGGCAATTCCCTTTATGCATAAACAAGCAAATTAACCTAAGTACATGTTTACCAAAGATGTATCAACCCTGCCTTGTGAAACAGCATTTCCTCTTTAAACATACAGGTAGACTGCAGTGTTCCAATGTGCGCGGCTGTCAAAAACAAGCAGTGTTGCCATTTCCTCCCTTTGACTGTAACAAATGTGTTTCAAAATAACGCTCCAAGAATATTGTATGTTAACGTACAAGAAGTATACTCTATCTGAATCTTAAGAGGCGAATTATAATAGTATTAGAATAACATCAGGATATTTCAGCTTTGTCTCTGGAATAACAACACTCCTGCGATGCATTGATGTTAGATAGATATCTTTAGGCAAAAATGACCACTCTCTTTTAAAATGGAATAGAAGATTTGATTTCAGACAGGAGTCTATAAGGTCTGGGTCAGTCCTTTACGTTGGCCGTCCTACCTTATTTAGACACTAGCTTCTACCAGCGACTTCATCTGCGTAAAATTTCGTGCTCGGATCCGACAGGTATTTCCAGTAATTAGCGGGTACAAACAAACAAACTATAATATGAGTACATTTTAGCTTTCAGACCTCCACAACCCAGTTACTGAGTAATACGATACCCCTTGGCATGACTGGTTGTCAGACTTTCGTTCTTCTGACTGTCCGTAAAGACTGTCAAATATCCACGAATTTCCGAGGCACGGAGGGGTCTCGGTATGTAAAGATGGTCACCCATCCATAGACCAACCGCGGCAAGCGTAGCTTAGCCTGATCGATCGACCTGTGCGGCTGTCACTATTTAAAACGCGACAAATATACCGCTAAAATGTGACAAAAAACCACAAAAAGTGGTACTTAGCAGTAATAATAGCCACCAAGTTAGATTGCCAAGTTAGATATCGGCCCCTTTATCCCCATATCACGTTACATACCTCTATAATACTGCTCAGGACTAACACCCGGTAACTCATCGTCACACAAGAGTTATTAGCGTTACTACCGTGAATGGAAAGCGATGCAGCGCTCGCGATAAATCGTCTTACATCTGATTAGGGTTGATTTAAAGCGATTTAGTGCTGCCGTGTGGTATACAAATTGGTTTTATGGGTGATTTATTTATTAATGCACATACTAAGTGTTGGGTTATGGTAGTGAGATTTCGATCTTTGGAGGAGGTAAGGAGAATGATAAAATTCTGGAATCAGAATCAAAGGGCTTTGAAGGACTGTGGTTAATACCTCTGGAACGTGACGCTTTACCTCCGTAAAGCGTCACGTTATGTTTTCTGTTTTCATTGATGTCATCTATCGATTTATACATTGCATGCGTGGCCGCCATTTTGAAAAAAAAAATCAAAATGGTGGACAGGTAGGTATGCCAGGCTCTATAGGAAAATGTTCAATCCCCTTTAAAACCTGTCCATTAGTGTTCAATAGACCACTTCAGACTCTAATCCTAATCAGTTTTTAATTGTGTAAACTTCACATACATGATTGGTATTGGTTGACACTCTGCGACACTCCTATCGGTATAGCATATACAGGGTGTTACGGAAAGGGTACTCTTCAACCTGTTTGTATTGATATACCCTTTCCGTAACACCCTGTAGGAGTTTCGCTAGCTTATTTAATTGATGATCATCATTCAATATTCCAGTGACAGACTGACTAACTCACAAAAAAAACCAGCTCCAGCTTGTGGATAAATCGCAGCAAAAAGTGGCTCCAAGAATTGTCAGCGACGCAGCGCTTCCAATAAATCGCCTTATACCTGATTAGACTTTGATTTAAAGCGATTCAGCGCTGCAATGCTGGCTGAAATTGCTGGAGTGGCTATTTGCCGGATAGTTTGAATTCCTTTGCTGATTTGAGGAGGAAAAATTACTAGTTTAACTTGCAAGAAATGTTTTAGAAAGAAACAAGAAAGATAGAACTTGAACTGGCAAACGATATCTTTTTATCACCTTTATTGGGCTGAAGCAGTAACTTTGAAAATGCTTAATATTTTTTTATTTCTATAGTTTATTAAATTGAAATCATAACAAACGTGTCACCGCACCACGAGGGTCATTATCCATTATCTGTAGTGTGTCTGTGCGCCTAGTACACGCACATCACGCCGCCGCGCGCCAGTGCAGCGACGTGATGTCGAAATAAAAAAATATTAAGTATTTTCAAAGTTAATGCTTTTGAGCTGAAAGTTTGTACAGAAATTCTAGACCAGATACACTCTTCAACCCGTTTGTATTGATATACCTTTTCCATAACACCCTGTGTATGGTCAGGAATTTAATCACCACGTTTCGTGATTAAAACATTGCAAGTCTTTGTACCTATAATATGTGGTTGATATTATTTATTTACATGGTCTTCACAATGATCTGTCCGAAATTATGTCTGGACTTCAAAAGAGACTGTAACCTCTGAGTTTGTTTCGGCCTTTTTTCTCAGAGTAGTCAGATAGAAAACGCCGACCTCATCTAGTTTTTAAAATATGACTGACGTGAAAAAATGTTCATAGATACCTTCTTACAGAAATAAAATCATTTATCATTGTACGTACAGACGCCAGCACATCAAGCTACTACATTCTCTAAAATTTTCCCAATCAACTTTGAGCCTTATGTTTTAGGGATAAAGTTGAAAATCTATTAAAGAAATTTGACAGATTATAGTAGCTTGATGTGCTGGCGTCTGTACATATGTAAATACCTACAAAACCAGAAGTACCTACAAGTTACATCAATGACCGTGTCAATGAGGTCTGAACTAGGCTATCCTGTATGAAAAGGTGGAAATGAAATTTTATTGTTACATGAATCAGTTTTAGAAGGTTTAGACTAAATACAAGTATTTATAAAATAATAAAAAAGAAAATTTAAAAATAAGATGAAAAAAAAAGACAAAAACAAAAAAACATTTTTTTATTTATTGCTGAGTGGGCCCGCTCTTGACCTCGATCACGCCAGATGGATAGCGGTTGATGAGGTCTATGGTGGAACGAGTGTGCCCAGAAGATGCCTAAATCAAGTAAGTTTGTTTGTTACCTTTTCACGCCTAAACCACTGAACCGATCATCCTGAAATTTTGCATATACGTTGTCAAGTGTACAGAAACGGACATAGGGTACCTTTCATCCCGAAAAAAAGTGCTGTTCCCGAGGAAAACAACAATAACGTTTTTATGATAATAGATGGTGCCACGTGTCTATTGAACTTTGTCACATTATTTAATTCTGAGGCGGTACGTCGTTCGCCGGGTTAGCTAGTTAATTAATAAATTAATGGTAATTTGTGTGGACATATGTATGCTATGAATATTTAATTTGTGCATCAGTCAGATTTCGCCTAATCAAATATTAATCTTAAAATCCATCAAAACAATTATCTAATGCAACAATGTGATTATATCTAACTGGTAATGGTTAGACTGTATTAATTATTCAAATATTTCTCTAATTTGGTATCATGTACTGCAATGCAGTGTTTAATTGTAACAGCATCCAATTAGTGCATTAGTGTGATAGTAATTTTGTCTATCTCAATTATTTAATCCAAAACAAAGATAGTTGACGTGGCTCAAAAGGCTGATCAACTTTAATGGGACTGGGCAGGACATGTCTGCCGCATGCCGGACAAACTCTCTCCGGAGCTGAAAACGAAACCCATGAACATATGCTTATTGCCATACCTAACATACGCATGTCAGACTTGGGCTCCCACCAAAAAACACTTGAATAAAATCAGGGTCTGTCAGAAAGGTATAGAACGCAGTTTCATGAGTATCAAACGCAAATACCGAGTAAAACACTCTCTAATAAGGAAAGAAACTAAGGCATACGACGTTATTAAACAGATACTTAGACAAAAATGGCAATGGGCCGGTCACCTTCAGACACTGGAGACACAAAGGTGGGCACAGATCACTACAAATTGGATCCCGATCAAAGAGGAAGACCATTCAAAAGGTGGAACGACGAAATAATAAAAACAGCTGGCAAAACTTGGTGCAGATTAGCAAAAGACAGAAGGTCATGGAAGCGTTTGGAAGAGGCTTTTACCTCCTACGGCGGTCCTTACTTAGAAAACTAAATTGCCATACAACGTGGCAATGCTGCCAGCCTTTTGGGCACGTTTCCCGTTGACAGTGATGCGGACGAATTTTTTGATGCCCTTTGATTATTTTCCCTCCCTTTTTATATCCTTGTACATATTATTATTTTAAGATTGTTAGCTTTTTAAATTATGAAAACTAAAACTAACACTACAATTTAAGATTATATGATACATAAGTATCTACTAACACTTTATTTCAATTTTTATATTTTTCATTTGTTAAGTAACGAATCAAAATACTTCCATAACATAACTTTTTGGGTATTTGGTTAGGCTGAGTACCTATAGCACACCCAAATTTCACCTTCCACCATGTTTAAATCAAGAAGATAGTTCCAAATCCGACTGGTAGTTTCAGAGATTAGCGAGTACAAACAAAAAGACAATGAAACAAACTCTTCATTACCCAACTACGGCGAAGCAAAAAGGAGGGTTATGATTTTGACCGGTATGTATGTATGTATGTATGTTCATCTGTTCCCTCATAACTTCAAAAGTACTTATAATAATTTGTCAAATGAGGTACCGTTAGAAGCGTCTTGATCGTCCGCTGGTTATAGGCTATGTGACGTCACACTAAATTCAATATGGCGCCCTCTAGAAGACATAAAGTAATGAATTTAAAAATAAATATTTTGGGATGGTGCCTTGTGGGATATCAAATGAAAGAGCTTAATTAGCACATTTCAAAAACTATTACTGAAATAAGCCCCAGAATAATAAAAAAATAAGTTTAAAAACTAAAACCCGAGTACTAAAAAGGATGAAACAAGAAAGTACCTTCCCGTGGTCGCATGCTACCATAGCTTATAATATGTTAGTACAGCGGCATGCGACCACGGGAAGGTATTTTCTTGTTTCATCCTTTTTTTTTAACCAGCGTTTCTCATATTCAAAATATATTCTGTTCCGAGAAATACATAATCTTTAACTGAAGAACCTTCTCTCTATCCCATAGAAAATATGTAGAAAATGCCAATGTTACCTGTCCAACATAACTATAGAACAGAGTTGTTCATTCGGAACTGGCCGCCTCAGTTGGTAGCGCCGGACTCTATAATAATGTAGCTACCAATGTCGACTCTACTGTGTAAAACTAGCTAATAGAGCGGTGTGTAGTGTAGACTAATAATAGACTAGTTAGATATAGGCTGTTCATTATTAGACCAAACTTAGTCTATAATTAGAGTAGTTCTATTTTGACTGTATATTCCAGGATTTGAAAGCATGATCAATAAACTTTATCCTTAAGTAGCAGCGCCCCGCGGATTCATTCGCATAAGTTTTGGTCCCGTGGGAATATCGGGATAAAAACTATCCTATGTCCTTTCCTGGGACTCAAACTATTTTTATGCCAAAGGATGATGGCGACCTTGGCACCAGTTGCGTATAGCGACATAATATATTAAAAAAAAATGCTTTATTAAATTTATATTAAAGAACCTAATTCAATATTTTTTAGAACTAGCAGTATGTCTGTAAAATAAAAATAAACATTTATATTTTTATGCTTAATTAAGCTGATATTGATTCGGAACGCGCTCTCCATACGTTCCGTTGTACGTTATCTGTCCCTCCATTAGGCGTTTAAAAGATTTTTAATAGTATATCTAGCCATAATAATGTTTTGTTTATATCAGAGTTTATATTTTATAATATTGCATTTAGTGTTAAATACAGAGACTGTGTAACAGACAGAAAAAATATTTAATATGCGATGACATTTTTTTTACGTCTAATGAAACGCTTGACTGACAAACTGACATTGCGAATGATCAACTGTCAAAAGACTTAAAAGTCAACTCAATACTTTCCCTCGCTTCGTTGTGATAAGTATTGCGCGCTTTTACACGGTTTTGGCTCCTCCTGATTAGTGATTAGGTACTTGACCCTCTGCTTTCCTACGGATCCCGATATTTGTTCCTTTTTCATATGTCAAAATCGATATAACCTATAATTTAAAAAAACTTAAATAAAAAAAAACAGTAAGTTTTTAGTGAACATTTGATTCTAAAATAGCATCACAGCATAATAATCTAGAAGAATTCGATAGTAGTAGCAGTATACGTTAAAAAAAATATTGGTGCCAGGCATGAATGGAATGTCGCCATTCTCCTTTCATCTAAATCGGTTCACCGGTTTAAGCGTGAAGAGGTAACAGACAGACAGACACACTTTCGAATTTATACACGTATAATAATATTAGTATGGATTAAATTCGGTTTTCATGTCTGTCTCTATGACCGTGTTGTTCTTCTAAAATACGCAACAGATTTTGGTGCGGTTTTCACCATCCGAAAGATTTATATGGATAATACATTAATATGAAACTAACAAAGAAATCTCGATGTTTTGTCAAGTTTGAAGAAGGACAAAGATATGTACCCATCCCCATGGGAATAAGGCGTGAGTTTTTGTATCTATGTAATTTTCAGAACCGTTCCAATGTTCCCAACATTAAAATATTTCAGAATCGTTCCAATGTTTCTAACATTAAAATATTTCAGAATCGTTCCAATGTTTCTAACATTAAAATATTTCAGAATCGTTCCAATGTTTCTAACATTAAAATATTTCAGAATCGTTCCAATGTTCCCAACATTAAAATATTTCAGAATCGTTCCAATGTTCCCAACATTAAAATATTTCAGAATCGTTCCAATGTTCCCAACATTAAAATATTTCAGAATCGTTAAAATGAAGATAATATAAATCACCAGTGTACTCTATATTGAGACAATCCATCGATACTATGACGTCACCCAGCTGCAAACATTTTAATTGGTCTGCAGCAGGATCTATTTACACCTGCAAATATATTATCTGTTTTGAGAGAGGCCTCCAGATACAGAAGTGCAAGCTGTTTGTGGTACAAGGCGCAAGCTTACAGCGATTTTACAAATACTAGACCCTAGTATGAGTATCTAGTAGGCTCAAATTATATAGGGGACATTCAACATTTCTCTTCCTATTAGACATCTTGAAATAGTGTGGTATAGTCAGAAAATACACTCTCTTTCTCTCTCTTTGCTTTATACTAAGTGCGAAAACTAGTGGTAGGTGATAAGCGGGTAAGGTGGTACTTGTTGGACATGCATGCACTACTCACAAACGTAAATAATTTATGGAAAAACAATTTTCAAATTTTTTTTTTTTGCCTTTTTTCGTTATTGAAGGTACCTAAACAAGCCGACCGACGGCCTTGAAACGGTCACAGTGAACAATGGATATCTGCAATACCACAGACATCTACTATCCCAGAGACGAATCGGAAATGTGCCATGAGCCTGTAATGTCCTTGTAGACTTTAAGATCTGCAGACCATTTTTAATTTTATCAACTATCTGGTACTAGTTGACAGGCCTGCACTGTCCCATACCTACTGTAATTTGAAAACACTGGAAAAGCAAATTATTTTTAAAAGAGTAACCGTGTAGTTTCTTGCCGGCTCTTCTCCATAGGAAACGACCAATTGGAACCGCGCACCTAGCTTCTGACATTTCATAAGTGCCCATGTATTACATGATTTTGAATCACACCGACACCCAAACATACCCTTCCAAGCGTTTTCTTAATTTCAGCTACCGCTACCGCTACCGCTTCTACCTGTACCACGGCCTAAAGGTAGCGATTCCGAGCAAGGCGGTTTCGATGCAAAGAGAATGTTGTATCAAGCGCCTGAGTACCGGCTCTTATAGAGACCCCTCTTATTGCCCGGGCATTAGAAAGCTGGAGCTGCAAATCGTTTTAGGTGTTTTTAGGCAAAGGGATACACGAGATGAGCTTGTAAAATAGTCCTTCAGACCGTGTTTTGGCCATGGCGGTCAATTTTAACGGAGACTAGCTTTCGGTAGGGGAAATTTTATAGTGCCCAAGTGTATATGCAGACACAGGTACACTCTCTCTTCCCTCTCTCTCATAGTCGGATGGGACGCCAATCCGACACGACCGGAGAGAGATCAGGCGCAGGACCAACGGCTTTTAACATGCTTTCCGAGGCACAGGGGTCACCGACACCGTCCAAACTCCGGGCTGTTACTAGTTAATTCCTAATGGAAAACCCAATAATACTTTGGCCGACCCGGGAATCGAATCCAGGACCCCACGCTCAGCAGTTGCGCTTGCGACCACTAGACCAACGGGGCAGTCCGCTTGTAATATATAGGGAGTGAATGATAGCGTGACGGTTGACGGGGAGAACGGAAGATGAAAACGTGTTGCGTCGATCCCAAGTAACAAGGGCAGGATGAAGAAGAAGATGTATGAGTTACTTTGTTTTACAAAAAAAAAAAACAGTGGCACTCCGGGAGTGCCGACAGAAGTGAAAACTTGAACTATTACTTACGTGTGTATTTTTTGAATCGTCATAATTATAAACAAAATACATACAGAATACTTTGCCATCACTAACTGACATAACAGAAATACGTTAAAACCTAGTAGGTACATAGCGAGGACAGCCTAACACATTCAAATGTAGCGCGGTATCGGTAACTGTGTTGCGAGTTCAATTGTTTTTTCCCATCTCAAAAATGCTCAACGTGACTAAAAAAGTTTTCACTTCAAAAATCTTTGACTAATAATACTTTCGACTGCTCTATTGTTCTCGTCATTTTTAAAACATGATTATGATTCTGTAGTGTCTGCTTACCCCATGAGAAGAAAACGTAAGTTTATATTAGTATGCATGTATGATTAGGATTCTAAAGAGGATCTTTTCAAAAACCAATAAAATATACATGGTGTTACGGAAAGGGTATATCAATACAAACAGGTTGAAGAGTGTATCTGGTCTAGAATCTCTGTACAAAATTTCAGCTCAAAAGCAGTAACTTTGAAAATGCTTAATATTTTTTTATTTCGATAGTTTATTAAATTGAAATCATAACAAACGTGTCACCGCACTACGAGCTCATTATCCATTATCTGTAGTGTGTCTGTGCGCCTAGTACACGCACATCACGCCGCCGCGCGCCAGTGCAGCGCCGTGATGTCGAAATAAAAAAATATGAAGCATTTTCAAAGTTAACGCTTTTGAGCTGACATTTTGTACAGAGCTTCTAGACCAGATACACTCTTCAACCCGTTTGTATTGATATACCCTTTCCGTAACACTCTGTATTTTATAATTCTGTGAACTGGTTGTAAAAAACACTTTTACAATAAAAAAAATAGATTATGTCGGTGTTTCCTAACCGACTCTAAGAAAAAACATCGAAACAAACTCAGATTTAAATGCCAGGCAAAGTAAGGAGCTTGGAATGTTTTATAAATAGACCAATATTATGAAGAAAAACACGTCGTAATTTTTCATTTTCTACTACATTTTTGCTGTCACCACGCAAGCAGGACTGCAGCAAAATATAGTCAAAACAAAAATATGTAGTTTAAAAAAAGTGTTTAAAAAAATTTAATAACCCGACTGCAACCTTATACTAAAACTAAGTGAAAAGCTAAAAACAAGTCCATTTTAAATGAAATAAATGTTGGAAGCAGGCGGGGCCCATACCATTACTTATTATAGTTTCAAACTCAAATGTGTCAATTTAAAATGGGCTTGTTTTTAGCTTTTCAGTTAGTTTTAGCATAAGGTTGCAGTCGAGTTTTTTAATTTTTTTAATTACTTTTTTATTTCCAGCTTTTTAGTTTACAAATGTGAAAGATTTCGCAGACGATTTAGTTCTTGATACGTGTTTTTTACGATTTGTCACTTTGAATTACTTTTAACCATATAAGTTGTATATATTTTTGTAATCACCTTTTAAAACCCTTTACTTTGATACCCCACTCGATAAGTTTTGAGATTTTTTTTTTTTTTTTAAAACATAATATGGCGCCAAATTTTTTTTATTTTGATATACCCAGTGTCACTTTCACAGTCAATACGAATCTAACGACACCCCACCGAGCCGTTCAGGCCACAGAGCGTGCCACACAATTATACAAACATACATACATACATACATACTCTCGAAAAACATAACCCATCTTCTGGCGTAGTCGGGTAAAAAAACTAAAAAACACGCTTATCAACTCGCTATTGGACTCGTCAAAACAAATCATATGAGCCCAAACTCAAGGGGTTTACTAGTTGCCACCCACTATCCACCTCCTGGCTTCATCATCAGATCAGCTCCAAGATACCAAATTATAATATTGTCATCCGAACTACATTTACAAATATACATTTTTAAATGGTTGCCCATTCGCCAGCGCAGAGAGTTCAGGGCGCTGACTACGTTGTTCTCTATTCTTGACAAACCCACTGCTCCTTTTTACATGACTTCCCAAATTCAATACTTATGCTCTGCCCATGCTTAAAACCTTCGTTCCACCAACAATCGCCTTCTACGATGTCCTTCTCACCGTTCTGGTTTCATTCATTCTTCTTTCTTTGTCCAGGCGGTCTTTCTATGGAATGCGCTCCCTCTGAACATCAGGACGGCAACCAGTCGGTTATCTTTTAAAGTGAAGGCACGTGAACATATTCGGCAGAAGTTGGCCGTAACATCCCAGCGCTGATTTGATGGATTCGTTTTCTCCTCTACCGATCATTTTTCCCCTTAAAGGTCATTTGGTTTATATGTATGTATGTATCTATGTATATATTCTTGTATTTTATAGTCATTTCCTAGCTAGTTATCCCGTATGTTGCACCTGCCATGTTTTGTCTCTGCATCACCCTAAGGTAGACTGGTAGGATTTCCTACCAGTCTACCTTAGGGTGATGCAGAGACAAAACATGGCAGGTAAAAAACTGTACAAAGTTTTAATAAATAAATAAATATACTTACAAAGTTTCATTTCGATACGACACTTAGAAGTAGGTTAAAATTGACTTCTAAAATTTTATTACATTGTTAGTTGTTTATTTACAAGTGAAGGTAATATAAGCGTGTTAAATACGCAAAACAGATTCTATAAGTTCCATTTTACATATTTGGTAGAAACGACACTGAAAATAGCCATTTTTGACCCGAATAATGTCCGATATCTCCCGACGAGAGCACCCAATAAGAGGCCTCGAGGACCTTTAATAGAAAAAGGCAAAAAGGACTGAAATAAAATATCTTTAGTTCTATGGCACTTCATAGTGCTTGGGAGCGAAGGGGCGGGGAGGGGGCGGTATCGATGATACGATGTTCAGGTCTTTAACCTTTTTAGGACCATACGTGATCTTGAGGGAATTATAAAGGTGCTTATCAGGGTTCCGCTCATCGAGACAAAACCCTCTTGTCTGTCAAACTGTCCATCACAGACATTCTACCATGTGAGGACGACAATTTCGCAACAAAAGAAAATACTGTCGTGCATTTAGTATTGAACTAAATGTAGAACGCCACCTGTAGACTATGGGATAAATACACCCAAATAGGCTCGGATGGAACAGTCAATATTAGTGCAGGATATCAACTCAGGGCGGCGGCTGATGAACATCTAGCACGTCAAAGGCGGCGCCCACTGACCCAGTCAGGCGGTCCACTGTACACCCACCAACTCGCACTAGACAAGCGCGGTGGGTTAATTTGTCTAAACCCCTACTCTCTCATGAGAGAGTAGGGAGGCCTTTGCCCTGCAGTGGGACGTCACAGGCTAATAATAAATAAATAAAAAGGAGTATTTTGAAACCATCAAATACTTAAAATTATACCGAACATAGAAAAAAAAAATTAAACAGGGTTGAATTAAATTAGGTAGCCAAACTTTCCAGACGTGAAGGGTATGTATATCTAAACATGACTTTTTGGGTGAATGACCGCAGGTATTGTATTTACTTGAAGTACGAGTTTAGATTTAATTAATCATAAACATAAATTTAAAACTATAGATTTAAATGAATACTGCTGTCCTAATTATATTGAATGCTGTGGAATTGAAATATTACAACACAAGATAAATATTATATGTATTTATAGATCACCAAAGAATAGCATAGATGCTCTAACCACATTTTTCTATAATTTTGAAGGTATGCTACAAAAAGTCTGCACCAATAATAATAAAAAAAATGTGATATGTGGTGATTTTAACATAGACACATTAAAAAAAACACGTCTATCATCACAATTTGAAAATCTACTATTGAACTATAATTTAAAATTGAGTGTTAAACAACCTACACGAATAATTAGTGGTACATGTATTGATAATGTTATACATAATATTAGAGGCAGTAAAGGTGAGGTATTAGACTTGGCTTTATCTGATCATACAGCACAAATCGTGAAATGTCCAGTAAAAAAAACATATACAATTACTCATTGGTACTCACTAAAGCGAGATTATAGCTTGGAAAATATAAACAAATTTAAAAATGCTATACATAGTCTAACCTTTAATAACGTTTATGAATGTCTGGACCCTGATGAAGCTTTCAATGAGTTTAATCATTTATTTAAACTTTTCTATGATTTATGTTTCCCCATAATTAAAATTAGAATACCTATTAGAAAGAAACTAAACTGGGTGACAAAAGGTATCAAATTGTGTTGTAAACGCAAGCGAGACATGTTATGGCAATTAAGAAGACATAAAACTCCGGAAAACAAAGAAAAACTTAAGACATATACTAACCGGCTCAAAAAAATCATCTATCTCACACAGAAATCAAGAAATAACTATTATATAAATAACTCCAACAATAAAATGAAAGCTACCTGGCAGACCATAAATAAAAATAAATTAAACTGTCCAAAAGAATATATACCTAAAATAATTATCAATAACAAAGAGATAACAGACCCACTAGAAATTGCAGAAACGTTCAATAATTATTATATTGATTTAGTTCAACCGCTAAGTAATAATAAAAATCCTGACTTATCATTTATTACCAACACAGCTAATTCTATGTTTATGCCGGCTTCAATCCCTATCGATATATACAAAATTATCGGAACCTTAAAAAATACCAACAGTGCAGGTTACGACGAGATTATCACTAAGGTAATAAAAACTGTAGCTATGGAAATATCTCCTGTTCTTAGTTTCATTATAAATTTATGCATAGAAAATGGTACATACCCTAAAGATTTAAAGATATCTGTAATAAAACCACTGTATAAGAAAGATGACAGACAACATCCTAAGAATTATAGACCTGTAGCGTTAATTCCAATTTTCTCAAAAAATTTTGAAAAAGTTATTTACAATAACCTGTATCCTTTTCTTGAAAAACATCAAATATTTGCGGAAGAACAGTACGGCTTTAGAAAATGCAAAAATATTAATATGGCAATATACAGCCTTGTAAATAAAGTGGTAACAAATATGGATAGACGGACACGGGCGACTGCCTTATTCATGGATATGACCAAGGCATTTGATTTTGTTGACTTTAACATACTTTTGTCTAAATTAGAAAAATATGGAGTAAGGGGCAACGTATTAAAATTAATTGAATCGTATTTAAAAAATAGGTATCAAATAACGACTATACAAAAGATCTGCCAGAAGACAAAATTAGAACAAACGTACCAATCAAAACTTAGAAAAACAAACTTTGGTGTACCTCAGGGTAGCGTCCTCGGCCCACCATTGTTCCTCGTATACATCAACGATATGCCTAGAGTTATTGAGCATCCCATGACCCTGTTCGCTGATGATAGTACAATTATCTTCACAGACCAAAATAGGGATTCACATAGTTATGAAATGGATATAAATCTAAATCTAAACAGGTTAATAACATGGTTAAATAATAACAATCTTAATGTAAATTTAGATAAAACTTATGTTATGTCATTTAAACAAAGAATAAATCAAGATAAACTTAATATAAAATATGCTGACAAAGCAATAGAAGAAACAAAGCACACAAAGTTCCTAGGACTCTATATAGACGAGAATATGAAATGGAGTAAACATATTGAACATATAATAAAAAGACTTAATCAGTTCCAGTACGCTTTGCATAATCTCAGTAAAATAGCAAGCCGTGAAACCGTACTGACTGCATATCATGCATACGTGTCTTCTACATTACGCTATGGCATAATGTTCTGGGGAAATTCATCGGATAGGGAGCTAGTGTTTAAGGCACAAAAAAAGTGTTTAAGAGCTGTGTGCCAAATAAAAGCTACTGATAGTTGTAGACCACACTTTATTGACCTAAGAATAATGACTTTTCCATCTCTATACGCGTTTGAAGTAGCAATGTTCGTTAAAAAACACTTATACTTATTTGACACCCTGACTAGTAAACGTCACCAGGACAAGATTCACGCTGTGCCTCACAAAACAGCATTATATGCAAAAAGTTTTCTGGGAATGGCTCCAAAAATTTATAATATGATACCCACGACTATAAGACTTGAGAATGATGTAAACAAATTCAAAAGAATGCTAACAGACTTTATGGTTAAAAAAGCGTACTATTCCATTGGTGAATTCTTAACAGACAAGTTAAATAAACAATAATTAGATATGTCAAAAGGCCGATTTATTTAAGCTTAATTCTATCTAAGTGCAATTATATAATGTAATTTGAATGACTACTGGCATATATTTTAATTTGAATAATACAATGCATGAAAAATTATAAATTGGTTAATTCTATTAATTACTTTGACATTACCTTTTAATTTGAATCTATGACATTGTTAACTTATTAATTTGAATTTATATCATTGTACAACTTATTTTTTATTATTTTTGAATTTATGACATTATGTAATGAAATTGTATAACTATAATTATGAATATTGCATGCCTGAATTGGTACAATACAGTGTACTGCGCATTCACTTAACATCTGGAAATGGATAAAATTACTGTGTTGAGCAATAAATATTTGAATTTGAATTTGAATTTGAAAAAAAAGATATCGACCAACCCGCACTGGGCCCGCGTGGTAGATTATAGCCCACTCCCTCTCACTGAGAGGAGGCCTGTGTCCCAGCAGTGGGAACGTTATAGGCTGATTATGTGTGTCTGAATGAGTTTAGATAACTAATTGACTCTGTATGGTGAAGGTCCCACTCAAAATCAGAATATTTTATTTCACATACTTAAACCTACATGGCCAGTTATGAAACGTCAGAAGCTATGTGCACGGTTCCAATTGGTCATTACCTATGGAGAAGAACCGGCAAGAAACTCCATGGTTACTTTTTTTTTTAATAATTCGCTTTTACAATGTTTTCAAATTACAGTAGGTATGGGAGGACAGCGTAGGCCTGTCAACAAGTACGACCAGATACTTGATAAAATAAAAAAATGGTCTACAGATCTAAAGTCTACAAGGCCTACAAACACTATTATAAGTTTTGCTAATCAGCCGTCTAGCTATAGTGACTCAATGGATATTATGCATTTGATTGAATTTTTATTTGCAGACTAAGACATCAGATAATACGAAGTCTAATTTATTGTAGTATTGATCTCCTCACCCCGTACACCTAAAGTTCTAGTGACATGGTCATAAAAAGGGGCCATACTATAATAGTTATTTATGCAACTGTTTTAATACCTAATTATATACAGTTGCATACAAGACTTTATCTACACCCATGATATGAATCCTCTATAAAAGATTCTGAAACAGTTTTTCTGCAAATTACTAATATAGAACAAAAATGGTGGCCGGCGGCATACGACGTGAATTCGAATAACCTGTAAGTTCCTTTTTTAAATTACTGCTCTATGGTAGTGAAACGCGCGTGCATGACAAGGTTCTTTTTTTGAAAACGAGTTGCATAATGAAATTTAGTACAACATAATAACGCTATTATGGTTACTATGGTTGTTTTAATGTTGGCAATAAGCTAACTGTTTCAGAAACTTTTATAGAGGTTTTATAGCATGAGTGTAGATAAATAAGAGGGGAAATTCTCGTAATTTTACGAACGTTCACAGTCTGATCTCAGTCTCAATCTGTTAAAAAATACTTCTAATTTCCCTACATTTTGACAAGTTTTTGACATTTTTTTGTCGCTGAGATGAGACTGCGACTAGATTTTTAACGTTTTAAATTACGAGAATTGGCCTTCTGATTGCTGCAAATAAAACAAAAGAAAGAAAATCATTACTAACTACACGTCCAATTTATAGAAGCTAAAATTGTGTGTCCCACTGTCGTTTGTGCCAAATAGTTATCTAGTTTAGCGTGTGCCAAACAGGTGCAACGTCGAGACGAGACCGTTTTTACCTGGTTCCTATATCTAGCACAAAAAGTGTATCGTTTGAAAATCAAGTAATATTTCAATAAAAAAATGTGTGGTTAGGGGACCTCCGTCCAGAACGAAATTCCTTACACACACACACACACACACATTAGTGTATAATAGAAAGTGACAGAGAGAGAGAGAGAGATAGTTTTATGGAGAGGGCAGATAAAAGCTGCCCTCCATAACGCTTTTTCCTTACGTGACGATTTCTACCAGTCAACTCCTACCGCAAGCGCGTTAAGAGCCTATACTACCTCAGCTAAAATTCACTCTTTATCTCGCTCATACGATACTGCTCGCGGACTGAGTAAGAGCGAGACAGAGTGCGGTGCTGGGCGGCAGGCAGCGCCAATAGTTTAGGTATTTGCTTTTTACAGTGAAAATAATGGTAATTATAAAAAAGTAAATAACATAAGACCTGCTTTAAAGTAAGTTCAGTTAGTATGCAAAGTTTCATGATCTAATTTGAAGTATTTTTTGAATACTAGCAGTTTATTGTTCGGGTTAGAGGTAACTTTGGATTTTTTTTCTATCGAGAAAATTTTATGGAATCGTATTTTCGTCTAACATTAAGACTTAGCATTAATCCTCAAGTTTACCATATATTTATTTCAAAATTAATGGTGCAGTATTTTCGACATAACGGAGGATCACGCTAAGCCATTTGAGGCAGTATAGGCTCATGACCTAAAGCGCGGTCAATGTCGGACTGCATACAAAAGAAAGAGAAGCGCGATGACACAACGCTTGTAATTTATTGCAAAATATGAAAAAAATATCTGATTACAAAAAATCTATTGTTTGGACTAAAAAATCAAAACACTAGTGCTTTAGTTTATTGATTGTATAATAATCTGACAAAATCATAATGATTGTATGTATGTATATTAGTATGGTTTTTATTGTAAAAAGAAAGTTTTTAGAGGTATCTTCATGATTTTTTTGCTATCGTATCAAATTAGTTGTATTATGTTTTCAATACACTATCTAGATCTAACTACCATATATCCTGAAAAATATCATATATTTTTCTGATTTTATTTACTGTAGTCGATCATAAATACTTTTATTGTTTCTAAAACTTGCGTTTATTGCATTTAGGTCCTGTAAGCCCCTTAAGGAACTTCGTTCCAAAAATATCGAAAAATATTATAGTGATGAATGATATTTATTTTAGAAAATTGTTTTTAACAAACTCCTCCAAAAAGGTGTCATTTTAAAACATGATGAGGTCACTATTTCCTATCAGACTACTTTGAGAAGAAATATCGAAACAAACTCAGAGGTCACAATTTCTTTTGAACTCCAGACATTATCTTAGAAGACATTAATTGGAAACAATCTTACCTGTAAACGATGAATAATGCTTTAAAAATATGGGTTGGCATCAGTGTGGGTGGGATACGAAAGCGGAAAATCAATAAACAATGTCCGCGCAAAATTATAAGATTATTTTATGCATGATTGGAGTTTTTGGTGGCATTTTTGTAAAAGTTTAATGAACGGCTCGCTAGCTAGCACAATATAAATAAACTCTGACAGGTTTTCTTTGTGTGGCTAAAATCAAAACGTAAATAAAAAAAATAGGCTAAGTGTTTTAGAAAAGTAATACGAAACCCCTTCGTAAGATTGGTTGTCAGACTTTCGAGCTTCTGACGACCCGTAACGATTGTCAAAGATCCACGAATGACAGCCGGAACCAACGGCATAACGTGCTTTCCGAGGCACGGAGGGGTCTTGGTGTGTAAAGATGGTCACGCATCCACGGGCCAACCGCGGCAAGCGTAGCTTAACCTGATCGATCGACCTGTGCGGCCGTTATTACTTAGTCACAAGCTCCCTAAAAAAATAAAGATATCGGGCATTATTGAAACTATGATAGGAAATCGTTTGAGAATAACCATCAATTTGTTGAACCGTTAAATCAAATTGAGGTGAAAGAATGAAGATGAGTTGTGAAACAAATTAAAAGCACCATTTAATATAGTTAACCATTATATATATTATCAATAAATTGTTCTAT
Organism: Amphipoea lucens; assembly: GCA_947508005.1. Taxonomy (NCBI): domain Eukaryota; kingdom Metazoa; phylum Arthropoda; class Insecta; order Lepidoptera; family Noctuidae; genus Amphipoea; species Amphipoea lucens. Next base: position 17,628,704 of record OX382377.1, on the reverse strand, counting down.
TCGAGCGTTTCCGTCCCAATAACTCCTTTCAAACTAAGCTTGGGCTATCGTGTGGGACAAGTCATAATCGATCAGCGACACTTGATTTAACTCTTAAATAACCAGCTATCTTGAATTAGTAAATTACGGTACAATTAATGTACGGCGTTTAGAGCACCCTCATTATATCGTATACTATTTTATAGCTCGTGTGACCTATGCCCGTACTTATGTGTAAAATTGAACTACTTACGTCACGAAAAGCATAACTTAATTGCGGGCTTAGGTCACAGGGTGCTATAAAGAATTTTATAGGACCCCTTTTAAATAAGTTTTTTTTTATCTACACCCATGCTATAAATCCTCTATAAAAGTTTTTGAAACAGTTAGCTTACTGCCAACATTAAAACAACCAGTGTCATAGTAACCATAATATCATCCAAACGAGTGTTTTTATGTTGTACTAGATTTCATTATGCAACTCGTTTTCAAAAAAAGAACCTTGTCATGCACGCGCGTTTCACTACCACAGCGCAGTAATTTAAAAAAGGAACTTATAGGTTATTCGAATTCACGTCGTATGCCGCCGGCCACCATTTTTGTTCTACATTAGTAATGCAAAAAAACTGTTTCAGAACCTTTTATAGAGGATTCATATCATGGGTGTAGATAAAGTCTTGTATGCAACTGTACATAATTAGGTATTAAAACACTCATGTGATAAACCCACATTCGTGTTCTGATACCCCTTATTATAAAACAGTTGCAAAATTTATAACTAATATCTTGACGTATCTAGTGCTTTAAAGAAGAGTTCTTTGTGAACCTCAGCAAGCTGCACTTCGGTGTTAAAAGATGAGCATCCTCTTTTCAGATTGACAACGAGGAAGGCCTTGCGAGTAGTTTTTTTTTGCCGAATTCTACGTCCCCGACGCCTAATAGAATATCGATTTTACCTTTTGACACAGTTTTAGTTGGGCATTGGATATTTAAAATATCTGTTTCGTTCATTGATAACTTTTATAATCAGTCTATAATGTTCCCACTGCTGGGACCAGGCCTCCTCTGTGTGAGAGGAAGTAGGCCGCAATCTACCTCGCGGGCCCAGTGCGGGTTGGTAGATGTCACATGTCATCGAATTTTTGGTTCTAGGACATGTCGGTTTCCTCACGATGTTTTCCTTCACCGTTTTTCAGAGCAGTGGTGATGAAATAATTTACACAAAGTAAAGCGCTTGTCTGGGTTCGAACCTACGACCTACAACTCGTAAGTCGCGGCCGATACTACTGGGCCACCACTGCTCTCATTGATAACTTTATTATAAGAGAAATTTATAAATTTTTTATCCACGCATTCAAATAACACGTTTACACGATATCGCTACCCGCTCCGCTCAGTCACCCGCTGCCACTCACCACTCAAACCACAACCTTAATCCAGGTTGTACAACTTACAGCGGCGGCGACCTCTCGCGTCCGGCCCTGGTTCAAGCCATGGTCCGGGGCGAGAGGGAGTGGGAGGCAGTCACCTCCTTCTGCGAAGCAGTCATGCTAGCGAAGGAGGTGGCTGAACGGCTGAGGGAGAGAGCCTCACACCCCAGCCGCCGCGGGAGACGCTCCGGGCGTCGGGAGCCGCGTGACGACTCCCGGCCACCGTAGGCGCGGGCCTGCGGACGGAGAGTAATGGGTAGCTCACCGTCCGATCAGGACCAGGCCCGTGCCGGACGGCGCGTTGTGTTCCACGCGCGCCTCAAAGAGATGTCAGCAGAAAGGAAGGGGCCTGCCAGGGCCGAAGCCTGCCGGGGGTGCGGGATTGTCCGAAAGGGTTACCGCTACCCCGGAACATAAAGGGCTAAGGAAGGAACACGGATGGGTTTTAGTCAGTAAGAGTCTGACACTCCCTTCGCTCCACCCAGAGCGGGAGGGGTCATTTGATGATTTCCCATCCATAAAAAAAAAAAAAAAAAAAAAAAAGGTTGTACAACTTCTGATGTTGAGAAATGTTCGGGCGTCCGTAGCTGCCATTTGTCTAAGATTATTATTTTCATTATTACGCCCTGACAGACGGGTCGAATGGGCTCCGAAGAGCTTACGATAAAACTCCCAAGTAATTCCAGTAAAGGGAAAACATTGTGTTAAAGGTTATAGATGTCGTGTATTGCTGAAACGGGATAAGCGATTACAGGAGGTGTGAAATCGTGGATAGTTAGAAAACTAAATATGAAATACTAGCAGCGCCCCGCGGTTTCACCCGCATAAGTCTCGATCCCGTGGGAATATCGGGATAATAAAAACTTTTTATGAAAAAAAAAACCGACTTCCAAAAAAACACTACAAAGTGAAAAATAACTTTAATTTCGGAAGTCGGTGTCTTTGGATCTGTATTTTAGTTTTTTGCCACCGACTTCCGAAATTAAAGTTATTTTTCACTTTGTAGTGTTTTTTTGGAAGTCGGTTTTTTTTTTCATAAAAAGTTTTTATTTCACGCTTTTTAGTGGGTCTGCTTATAATTTATCTAAGTTACAATAGCCTAGTGATCATCGCCTTTTACAAACAAAATATTGCTTTTCCCGATGCAGGGAAGTTAATTGTTGAGGAGTTCTCCAGGTCCACCATCAGCTCCATATCACCATTCACATTGTGACGAGCATGAGTTGCTTAGCAACCATATTAAAGTAATCGAATCGCAACCCGTGAAATACTTAGATATAATTGAGTAGTTCCGGTGGCCATCTGTGATCTTCATCATCAGTTCCACTTCACCAAATGGTGCTTTCCGAGAGCAAGTGCACGAGTTACTATAAAAAATACCCAAATCGCTATAGGTGTGCCTATAATATTTGAAGAGTTCCTTCGATTTCTCCAGGATTGCATCATCAAATCCTGACCTGATGTTTTTAGACTAGAAGCTGATAATCCTGGCTGCAGCATCAGGCCAGACTTATGTCAACATTGCATTGAACTTAAAATTTAGTCCTGTTTAAAATGAGCCCAAACACGACTACGGTGCTGTTATTTCAAGGTTTGTACTTTTTCTGGTGCTCCTGGCTTCAGCATCAGGTCTCTATGTATTTCGGTGTTCCTCATTAACAGTACGTTTATCCACACATCGAGCCCTTTTCAATGAGCCTATACACGATATATCTGCTGTTAGTTGTCGATGAGTTAGGTACTCTGCAGACTATCCTGACTGCAGCATCAGGTCATGACTTGATGATCATGAGACCAAATGTGACAAATGCCCTATCAAACATCAAAACAATTTACTAAAACAGTCCTTGCCTGTTTGAGTAACTTCTTACTGTTAAGGAGTTGTACCTTCCATCATCAGCCCAGCTACCTGAGATGGTGACAACCATACGCAAATAAACAAGATACTTCATAAAATATGCGAAAAACAATAAGTGAGCCTATAAAATTTGAGGGTTGCCCTCGATTTCTCTAAGATCCCATCATCAGATCCTAACTTGGTGACAATGGGACCACCTCAGAACTATCTACTTTCGAACAAAAAAAGAATTTTGAAAATCCATCGACAATTGGCGGAGTATTCGATGAACAAACATACAAAATAATAATAAAAATAAAAAACATACAAACAGCCGAACATAGTACCTCCTCCTTTTTGTGAAGTCGGTAAAAAGTGTCTTATGTGCCTTCCCGGGACTCAAGCTATCTCTATACCAAATTTCATCTAAATCGGTTCAGCGGTTTAGGCGTGAAAAGGTAACATACAGACAGACAGACATAGTTACTTTCGAATTTATAAAATTATAGTATGGATAGATAGTGTCATCCACAAAGACGCGCTCCACTCTTCTTACTAATCGCTAGTTAATTCCGCTAGTGTTTTAGTTTTTTGATAAACACTAATTACCCACTAATAAGTAATTACTGTGTATCGACACTAGCGGAATGTTGCACACTTGTACTGTAAGCGATTAGGAAGAAGAGTGGGGCGCGTCTTCGTGGATGGCGCTATCTGTACCTTTACATACATAATATAAATACTATGGACAAACATTTTGTTGTTCCTAAAACCAGGCTCAAGAAAATAGGTGGATCGTTTCGATGCCAATGTATAGGTACGTTCTTATAAAATAAACTTCCTAGCCACATTCAAGAACTAAGCCTTAATAAATTCAAATCTTTATATAGCGGAAACTATGCCAGCAAGCCTTTTATACTGTTAAGGACTATATTGGGGACAAAAAGGCTTTGGATTGAGCTGCTCCAATAAATTTCCTTGTTTTTGCTCACAATTTTTTTTTCTATATACCATTTTGTTAAAGACCAGAAGTTATCCGGTTAGACTGGAAGCCGACCCCAAAAAAGTTGGCAAAAAGGCTAGGCAGACGATGATGATACCATTTTGTAAAGAAGACGGGGATGATTTCTGGGCCTGATTGTAATTAGTTGAGGTATGACTTAAAAAAAGGGTATATTTTTCTATTTCAAAATGTGAAAAATCAACTCAATTTACAATCTGGAAAATGAGAAATCCAATAATTAAGTTAGGGTTACGAAGTAATTCGAATATCGATTCAATTATAATCGATTAACGTTACTGAATTCATACTATTTACGAAAATGCTTTCACCAGATGATTAATTCAATTAAAATAATTAAATCTGTTAGAATTAAAGTATTAAGAGTTTAAACTAATTAAATATCTATATAATTCAGATAAATCAATTTACGTTTACTAATCGATTATTGTATTTTTAACCTGTGCTAACTCTGACTTGACATGCATGACATGACATCGACACTCGTTCGTATCGTCTAGTGCGTGTGCGTTTTGAGTGTGTTTCCTCCCATACTTTTATTTTATTGATATTTTCCTCGACCCCTGCTTTCCTACGGACTTCTGATCTTCCTTTTTATACGACCCTTGCCTTGCTATCATACCGGATACGGAGAACTCCGCATAAACGTTGAACTTGGACTTGTTATTTTGGAGAGAGAGGAACAAACAGAAATACATACAAATATACATACGTATACTGATAAACCCATTACCCTCCTTCGGCAGTCGGGTAAAAAATGACAATCGCTCTTCAAAAATCGGCTGTTAATAAGTACAGATTGTTACGTAACCTCACTTTTCCTTAATCACTTTTATCTCGGTTCTACTTCCTAGATTATCAATAGCTAAGTGAGTTAAACAAAAACTAAATATAACCTCGTTAAAATTTATACCACGGACTTGACTCTCAAAAGACCTCTAACCTCTCGAAAACTGAAACAGCAGTGTTTGCTAAAACTCAACAAAGGTGCGCAAGTAGTGTGTATACTACACAGAGTAGAACACGAAACTACCCACTGGCATCCAAACTAACTTCCCTGAAAATTATGCATACCAAAACACAGAGCATCTCATGTATACCTCAGAGTTCAGGAGCCACGGCATAACGGTACAGTCTGAACCTGGATTCCATCCTAAGTTTTAAACTAAAACGGTTAAGTTCTTGTTTTGGAGTTGGTCAGGTGGTGAACTTGGATACTTGCATACTTATTTCTTTTTTATATTTAGGTAAACGCAATTTCAATCACAACTGTATTCGCTTAAAAGGTAAGCAGAGGTGTTTACTAAACCCAGCATAATCAGCCTATGATGTGCCCACTGATGATGGGACACAGGCCTCCTCTCTGTGAGAGGGAGTGGGCCGTAATCCACCACGCGGGCCCAGTGTGGATTGGCAAATGTCACATGTCGTCGAAGTTTTAGTTGTAGAACATGCCGGTTTCCTCACGAATTCCTTCACTTTTTGGAAACACAAAGTTCGAACCTACGACCTACAAGTCATAAGTCGGGGCTGTAACCACTGAACCAACACCGCTCTTTCACACTCTTCTTACTACATCCATAATATATTACAAATTACGTTTAAATTTCATGTAACTAATAGGGGCGAAACTGTAAATACGAGTACTTCGTTCAATCTCAGAAGATCCATTGGCCAGATCCATGGTCGATCTAGTGACGATTGTTTTCTCATCTATACATATAAAATTCAAAGTCCTGACTGACTGACTGATATATCAACGCACAGCTTCAACCGCTGGTCCAAGAGACATGAAATTTGGAGGGTGTGTTCTTTGTGAAGAGTAGGTATCCACTAAGAAAGGGTTTTTCGAAATTCCACCCGTAAGAGGGTGAAGGGGGGACGGTGAAATTTTACGCGGACGAAGTCGCGGGCAGAAGTTAGTTAGATATATTTATGGGCCGACCACTTAACTGAGACATTGCCTGAGGTAGCTACGCGGTGCGGGAGGGGTGATAGTCGTCACAAGTTGACGAATCACTGAGCTCTCGCATAACGTCACCACACCCCTCCCGCACCGCGCTGCTACCTCAGGCAACGTCTTAGTTAAGCGGTCGACCTATAGACATCCAGGCTACAAGGCTACCACTGAAAAATCCTTACGAAAAAAAAAACAATACCTTACACTATGTTTTATTGTAAAAAAATATACCTATTGAAATTTATTGTGCCTAATTCTTCATCATTTTGAGTAGCTAGTCACAAAAGTTTTAAGAAGCAACTTCGACGAAAGAATAATATTCTAGCTGATTATTATTCGAAGTTCTTCATCAATATGAAAACGTTGTTACATCAAATAATTACGTATTCCGACAGTTTGTTTGTATTAACTTCGTCTTAAACAAGACAAAACAAAATCTTACTAAAGTTTCAGGCACACTGAACATTTAATTATAATAATTTGAATTTGCATGAGTAATTCTTTGTTATTTGAGATGATTATTTTGTGTTGTTTCTGACGGATGAACCTCAATCTATACATAAATTATTATAAATTAAAGTCGTGGCGATCTGTGTGACCGCGTTGTTTTTATGTGTATAATACATTAATATTAAACTTCCATAATCTATATTATATACTGGTAGATAAGGTAAGGTGGTGGTGGGTTTGTGAAGGCCGCAGGAACCAGTTGGATGCAAGAAGTACAAAACCGGTCGAAGTGGAGGTGCTCGGGGGTAGTGATGTGTCCCTCACTCATGAGGCACCTCGTTTAAGGTACTCGTGATCGCAAATTGAAAGAGTTACTCGAATTTCAATATTCAACCACCTCATTCCTCATCACCTGACTCGTTCTCGCGTCATCACTTAAAAATTTACATTGACATTATTGACAATAGGAAAACGAGGCGAGCGATTTCGTGACTCGCGAGTATTCGCGAGTGAGTATTGAGTGATTGAGTGAGCGAATGAACCGACTCAAAAATTGTATTGAGAATAATAATTGAGGTCTGAAAATTATGCGTGTGAGAGAGTGAGGACGTGAATAATCGTATTATCGGAGAGTCGTGACTCGTGAGTACTCGTGAGTCGTCGTTGCACCCGGCTCCCTCGGAGCTTCGTCTGAGTTCGGCTCGGGCTCACGAGTCGTAAGGCGAATACGCCGTCGTACGATTCCTCGCCTCAAATGAGGGGTAACTCGTGAGGACCTCACGAGGTAAATTAAGGGGCTCCCTCAACCTCAAATAAAATTGATGAGTTACCCATCACTACTTGGGGGAGGCCTATGTCCAGCAGTGGACGTCTTTCGGCTGAAATGATGAATCTATATACTGATAATAAAGCTGAAAAGTTTGTTTGCTTGAACGCATGCTAATCTCTGTTAATTAGTACCAGAGATTAGCGCAAGGATTAGGATTCGAAAAGTTCTTTCAGCATCTTATAGCCCAATTTTTGAGGAAGGCTATAGGGTAATTTACATCAAGCTAGGGCCCTTAGGAGCCGAGCAAAAAGGAAAGAAGTCGGAAAGAACGCTAAGCGAAGACGAAGTAATAGCGCGGACCGACGATGCGATGCGACGGGATGGGTTGGGGGAACAAGAAATTTCACGCGGACAAAGTCGCGCGTGATTTGTCAATCAAGCTAAAAGAAAAAAAGTGTCTGTAAAATTATTAAAAAAAAAACCGAGTGTGCTTATGACCACACGACTGAAGTGAATCTTCGAGAAAGAGAGAAAGAAAATGTGCGCGCGCACTGCTCTCTCTTGCTCCTACACTGTGATACAGACAATAGGCTTCCCTTTTTCTTTTTTAGTGTTTCTGACATTACGATCTTAATATTTATTGTTATTTTATTCAATCATGTTTTAATTGTTTAATGCTGCAATACTAAACACCTTTTCCTGTTTGGTATTAAAATTTTTATTCATCTCTTAAATAAATTGCAATCTATAGTTTTGTATCATTTAGAAGCATTTTTTCAATTTTGTAAATGTAAGAACCATGGATCCGTTTATTATGATTTTTTGATGTTGACTTGAAAGAGCATGTCAGTTGACAATGTGTCATGCTCACTTAAATGTTTCGCTGATGGTGGCGCGTGTGTTGGATCATTCGGTTCCCTACAAAATGGTTGAGCTGGATGGTGCTGATCCATGCGTCATGTTCGTGAACGGACGCCGTCGGTTGAGACTGGTCATCTCTTAACTGCCAAGGCTTATTTTTAATCTTATTTCTTGTATTGTTTCTTCATTTGTGTGTTTTTTTTTTTACATTGTTCTTACATATAGAAGCAACAAGAATAATGTACTCAGGATTTTGTAATATCTTGATTTAAAAGAGTGTCCATGGAGTTTCTTGCCCGTTCTTCTCCATAGAGATCTACGCTTTGGAATGGGCGACTAGCTTCAACTTTCTGACTAACTGACCGACTACTTAATTTTGACAATTCAAAAGTACCTGTAATGGTTTAATTGAAATAAATGCTTTGAGTTTGAGTTTGAGTTTGAGGCCTGCACTGTGCTTAGATATACGAAACGTATTTGGCTATGAGAGGAAGAGAGAAAGAAAATGTGCGCGCGCACTGCTTTCTCTTGCTTATATCCCCCACTCAACTCCCGTTCGCCTCGCCCGATCACACTTTTCGTAACGCTTACGTCACGCGTTCGCCAGCTTACTCCCCAAGTCAAGCGTGCGTAAAGAAGTTTTACTTCAAAAAGGGAAAGGAGTATGTAAGGATCGTAGCAGGAGGCGTTCTGTAGCTTCTGCCTACCCCATGGGAAGATGGCGTGAGTTTATGTATTGATTTCCTTACTGCGAGAAGAAAATCCTGTTCCACGAAAATTCTAGTAGTCCAAATAATCCATACTTTTTATATCCATACTAATATTATAAATTCGAAAGTGCGTCTGTCTGTCTGTTACCTCTCCACGCTTAAACTGCTCAACCGATTTAGATGAAATTTGTTATAGAGATAGTTTGAGTCTTATGAAAGGAAATAGGATAGTTTTTATCCCGATATTCCCACGGGAAACGTATGCCGGTGAAACCGCGGGCTCTGCTAATTATCAATAAATATGTATCAATTTTGATCCATTCTTATATTATGAAAGTTATAAACACTAGTCATTTACTGTCCAAACCTGTTTTAGCTACATTGTTTGTTTGTTAAGGGAAATAAACATTTGTCTCTCAACGATCAGTCAATGTAACTAAAACTAATCAATCAGTGCTGTTAATTGAACTTTGTAATGTTTATACAGGGTGTTACGGAAAGGGTATATCAATACAAACGGGTTGAAGAGTGTATCTGATCTAGAATCTCTGTACAAAATTTCAGCTCAAAAGCAGTAACTTTGAAAATGCTTAATATTTTTTTATTTCGATAGTTTATTAAATTGAAATCATAACAAACTTGTCACCACACCACGAGGGTCATCATCTATTATCTGTAGTGTCTAGTGCCTAGTACACGCACATCACGCCGCCGCGCGCCAGTGCAGCGCCGTGATGTCGAAATAAAAAAATATTAAGCATTTTCAAAGTTAATGCTTTTGAGCTGAAATTTTGTACAGAGATTCTAGACCAGATACACTCTTCAACCCGTTTGTATTGATATACCCTTTCTGTAACACCCTGTATGTGTGTATGTTTATTTAGAACGGTGTGAATTTACTGTGGTACTAAAATTAGGAGCAGTTTTGACCCAGTGGTATCGTCTTCAACTTACAAAGCCGACAGCAGCTTTACTTTGTTTAAATTATTTCATCACCACTGCTCTCAAAACTGTGAAGGAAAAATGCGGAAACCAGCACGTCCTAGAACCAAAAATTCGAAGACATGTGACATATAGCAACCCGTACTGGACCTGTGTGGAAGGTTTGCCCACTCCCTATCATAGAGAGGAGGCATGTGTTGCGGTATCTACAACGCCATATGCGAACAACGCGTCATACTGACGTCACGCAAATCCTGCATCGCGCAAGCAGAGTTTACCGCGCAAGTAGCATAGATACAACGGCCCGACATGAATCCTCGGGCAGTTGCCCGACAGACACAATACCCGTCTGGTCGGAGGATCCTCCCTTTTCTATAGAGTATGAGTGAACTTTACACCCTGTTCCTCATACCTCTATACCTGTGTCCCTGCAGTGGAAACATTATAGGTTGATTATGTAATAAAAAATAGTTTCTAGAAATGAAACATCAAACACATAAAAACTGTAGATATACTCTGTTGGAGAGATAAGAAATCTCAGACAGACAAATAAACAAATGAACAAAAGTCTCTAACTCATTTTCTGCGTCCGCTTCAAAAAAAAAAAATTGTTAACCATAACAAAGTTGTAAAACGATCAATCATCAATAAAAATCCCAGTAAAAAAATTAATGATAACAAATAACAATTAAATCACTCGTAAAAGCGTCACTAGGTATATCGGTGTGTCTGCTGACCTCCCAAGGTTGTCTGGGCTAAAAATATATCGGCTCTAAACTGCGATAAAAATGCTCAAGTTCTTGGTCGTGTAAGTAAAATTAAACCCTCGGAATAGGTGACTGTGTCGTTGGTTAAGTGGAAACGCGGGTGGTCGTTTCTCCATATAAACGCTTTCGCCTGTTTTCCTTCTGGTTAATGACCATAAAGCAATGATTTTTTACAGAATAAGAAATATTTACTACTTGTATGTCCCTATGTTTTTATTCCTTTCTGATGATACATTATTTTTATAAGCACTAGAACCCTCAAAAAATGCCGATTTAAACCGCTGTCAGCAGAGGCCTAGTGTGCAAATTTGACAACTATTAATGAAAAAAGAAAAATATAGGGACACAGTATGTATCTTTTTTATTCAGTTTATGAAATATCTTTTAAATTGAGCTAATATTGGAGGAGGAAATAGGCGAGAGCCAAACCTCGAATTACGACTTTTTGCTTAGGCTTTTTCAAAAGTCTCTTCAACCGCATTTCCTCTTAACTGGTTGCAAGCGCGGCTGCTAAGCATGATATTGTCGGTTCAATACCCGTCTCTGGAATAGTGGTTTAGAGTTTTTCAAAGGAAATCCTCAGCAGACTGATATCTGGATGTGTGCCCGGATACTGGCAATAGGCTTGTCCCTTATTGCATGAGAATTAAAACTCAACTGACGAAATGATTGTGTAGTTATTACTTTTGTGCTAACCCCTTTGGAGAGTAAAGGAATGATGCTCTGTTATCGCGTATGAACTCGCCGCTAGAGGCGCTAGTGTTGCGTGAGGTCTCCGAAATGTCAAATCACTCACTGTTTGTGGGTGGGCTACGCGGGTTTATTTCTAACTAGCTGCGCCCCGCGGTTTCACCCGCGTAAATGTCGATCCCGTGGGAATATCGGGATAAAAACTATCCTATATCCTTTCCCGGGACTCAAACTATCTCTATACCAAATTTCATCGAAATCGGTCCAGCCGTTTTCATGTTATGTCGTGACAACGGAAAACGGGTTTCATTTTTATATATATAGATTAGAATAATTTTGTGAATATTTTGCAATACCTGAGATAAATTATGGCAAATAAGCGGAGCTAATAAAAAGAGGTGCAAAATTAAGCGGGCTAAAAGAACAGCTAATCCAGAGGTTAGTTTGTTTACTGTTTGTATTTTTTGTTTGATTTAAATGTATTTGTTTTCACGCCTACGGGTGTGACAATATAATAAACTTGAGAGCCATACTTCAGGACCTTACTCGACAGTGGCGCCAACTGGTGAGCACAAAAAAAGTAGCCCTCATTACATTATCCAATATTTAGAAATGCAATGCAAACTTTGTTATACAAACCATGGGTAAAGGTCCAAATCCAATATGTTTATTTATCAAATGGCTAACGGATACATTTACATAATATTATATGCAGCCGAGCGACTGAAGAATATTTATAGAAATAGTATCTACCCTCCATTTCAAGGTTTCAATGAATATAGAAAGTGCAACGGTGCAATATGTATGCAAAATAGTGTACTTTTTATTTTATTTATTGATAATAGAAATAGGGGAATAGTATTATTTTGTTTGCAGTTGTTTTCAGTCAACAGTAGGTAATGATATTAAACGTCTTATCGCTCCCTAAATAGCAAGTCGAGGTGAAGATGATACTAAAATTATATTAGTTTATATAAGTATCTACCTATAATATATGCTGACTCGTTTTCCTTTGAGTAGGTTATTTTTAATCTTGTTTCTGGTTGATGGCAATAGGCTTGCCCCCTTTTTTAAATGGAACCTAAGAGCGTTAACGACGTACAGCATTTCATACAAAATTTTAGGCCTTGTTTTTCGAAATGAATGGACCAATTTTATTGAAACTTCGTACGCATAAGTAGAATAAAAAGGTCTAAAAAGTTAGTAAAGGACATTTTCACTTCTCATGCTCTAAAAGTTCGTCTTTATGTTGTGCTTAGGCGACATAAAATCGCTTTTTATGTTCTAGTGCATAAAGTAATTTTTTTTTTCTGAGACTAAGGTAATCAGACCCAACAGCCACACGCGCAATAAAACTTCGCAGATTGAAGTCGTGATTTATTTCATTTTCTTTAATTTATACCACTTCCGTGTTTTCTATCGTTAATTTAATAAAATCATGTAAAATAGTTATCATTTATTATTTAAAAACGCAAAGAAACGTTTTTATGACTTGGCAGTATGAAGTACCCAAGTCGAATGACAAATGCTGAAATTAAAAAAAAAAAACTTTTAAAAAGTTTCGTGGCGGTATTATCTGTGGTGGCGGGATTTAGCTATGCTTTGCAACATTTTTAATTATTATGTACTGTGTACTTTATGCCTGTTTCATTTTCTCGCAATCGAAGTGAAAAGCAGAGTGTATAACGCAGGCATAAACGAGCCATTTTACCCCTCGACTTAACTATCCACCCTCGCCTGCGGCTCGCGTGGATATAAACGTCTCAGGGTAAAATAGCTTCTTTTATGCCTTAGTTGTACAATCTACTATTTCGAAATGTCTTATTTAAAAAAAGATATTTCGAAATTTCTGTGTCTATGGATTTAAAATTGGTCTAATTTGACTGTAGCACTATTTTTCTAAAATGTTCTTAACAAAATTTTTAGGACTTTGTATCCTGCTTATGTGTACGAAGTTTCATTAAAATTGGTTTATTCATTTTGATAAACAAGGGCTTGATTGAGAGTTTGTGTGAAATGCCTTGCGTCCACATCCGCCATCTTGGATTTTGAGGTAGATTCTGTACCAGATTCGTGCCATTGTCTTTTTGTTTCGACTGTATCCACGGGTAGCTTTAAACAATAGATGTTTTTTTAATTTTGAATGTGGGTCCAGTTGACCATTAAAAATATAGAAAATCAATGAATTGGTCAACTGGACCCGCGGGTCCAGTTCGAGTGGGTCCAGTTCGAGTGGGTCCAGTTGACCAAAGACTCCGGCTCTTAAACATCACTGGTGAAATGTGGGTGTACTAGAGATACACCTCAGCTGCTTAGCCTTTGGGAATACAGGCATAGCATAATGTTCCCACTGCTGGGACTCAGGCTTCCTCTATGTGAGAGGGAGCGGGCCATAATCTACCACGCGAGTCCAGTGCGGGTTGGTAGATATTTAGTATATTTGGTTCTAGGACATGCCGGTTTCCTCACGATGTTTTCCTTTACCGTTTTGAGAGCAGTGGCGATGAAATAATTTACTCAAAGTAAAGCGCCTGTCTGGGTTCGAACTTACGACCTATGACTCGTAAGTCGCGGCCTTTACCACTGGGCTACCAGTGCTCCATTCTTCGCGTGCCTATTCTCATAATCGAGGCACTAATCCAAATTACAGACTGCTACTTAGAGTTTTCACATTAAATATTCAAGAACATATTCTGGATTCCGTGGATTGAACTCAATAACCCATGCTCAAATGTTGCACTTGAAACCACCGGATCAATGAGGCTATATTCTAGAATTCCTGAGAATTCGTTCAAATACATTGGAGATGTTTACGATTGGAGTGGGTTTACATAAATAGTGCAACGAGCGAGATTGGATCTCATGAACCCTGTTCACCGGTGTAACGCCCATTGGAAATGGGTGGGCAAGAGTTTTAAGAATTTACTCTTCCCCATAGAAGTAAAAGCGGTCAAGGAAAACATCGTGGGGAAACCGGCATAACCTGGAAGCAAAAATTCGAAGACAAGTGACATCCGCTAACCCGCACTGGGCCGAAAAAATCATCTTTAAATAAAATATTCAGGCACTCAAAACGAATGTCAAGACTACTACGGATATAAATACGATGAATTCAATAATGGAGCTAATCTGGGAGTTGTAGGTCTTAACCACAGATATAGATAGACCTAGATAACGTAAATACCACGATCTGTATGAAAACCAAGCGTGCCATTTTTTGATTACCTACTATGACGTCACAAGCACTATTTAGTAATAGGGAAATCAAATCGATTCATAGGCGCCGCCGCGTGCTGGATCCGTCTCGCCCCACGCCCGGGGTCTAGCGCCAGCGCTCACGCTCACCCAGCCAGCAGTACACAGGACTGAGCGCGAAAGTGGCGGCTTACGATGTTTGTACGTAAGCTGGAGCGATTTTTGGCATGCGAAGTAGTTGCTTTTGGGTTATCTAGGTGTATCTTTATTCTGTGGTTTTAACTGTTTAGCATGTCGAGACTATAATATCCCGGAAAAGTCGATATGTGCGATCGTCAATTGTTTACGTTTTCCAAAAGCAAAATAATTTTGAAACCTATATTGTATACTTAATGAAATTAGGTCATATGATCATTAGAAATTTTGTTATTATGTCAAACATTACACACGCAATATTACTATCCGGGGATGAAGTAGTAGAATTGTGCAGGGAATTAGGGAGAGCAGTGGTGGCCGTGGCAGAGATGAGTTGTAAGTCATGGGTTCGAATCCAAGCAGGAACTTTACTTTATGTAAATGATTTCATCACCACTGCTCTTAAAACGGTGAAGGAAAACATCGTGAGGATACCAGTCTGTTGTTGCGATCCGTTTCGTTCACTATTCAAAAAGAGCTCAAAATGCACCTAAAGAAATTTTTACTTAAAAAAGAAACCGGGTGTGCTTATGACCACACGACTGAAGTGAAACTTCAAACGTATTTGGCTATGAGAGGAAGAGAGAAAGAAAATGTGCGCACGCACTCCTTTCTCTTGTTTATACCCCCCACTCAACTCCCGTTCGCCTCGCCCGATCACACTTTTCGTAACGCTTACGTCACGCGTTCGCCAGCTTACTCCCCAAGTCAAGCGTGCGTGAAGAAGTTTCACTTCAAAAAACAATGGAAGATGTATCGAGTCAATTGTCTCCGTATCTTTATACTAACAACACAAACCCTAAAACGAAATCCGCCATATTTCATCTCAAATCCCAAAAGATCACCAATGAACACACACACAGCACCGCCACATTATCATACAGTAGGCATAATATATGACGAACATTTGCTGACAATCAATCATCGTCGCCGACATATGTTTGGGCTGTGCTATCTCGTTTCAAATCACAGAATTTGCCCATAGGAGGATATTTTCCCTTGTCAAAGGTTTTATATAGCAATTTTGGAAGCAGATAAATGATTTGTTATGCTCGGCTGTGTGTTATTTTTGGAAATATTGAAATGATATATTACGTACTGTCTCGTTGGTGTAGAGGTCGCAAGTGCTACTGCTGAACATGAGGTCCTGGATTCGATTCCCGGGTCTGTCAAAGTGTTGTTGGGTTTTCTATACCAGACTAGCTACTGCCCGCGACTTCGTCCGCGTGAAATTTCACCCTCCCCTAATCACCCTTTTAGGGGTGGAATTTTGAAAAACCCTGTCTTAATGGATACCTATTCTTCACAAAGAACACACCCTCCAAATTTTATGTCTCTAGGACCAGCGGTTTAGGCTGTACGTTGATATATCAGTCAGTCAGTCAGGACTTTAAAATTATATATACATATAGATATTTGTACCATAAGAACAAATAAAAGTGCTTATGATACAAATCTAACTTAGAAAGATGTATTAATGATTCTAATGATAATAATTCTGTAAATACGTACCTGTTATAGTCGCGAATCAAATTTTGACAAAGATACAACCTGATACTGACCTGAACAACAGTAAACGGTAAACGTAACGTGGGACGCTCTTAGGCTAGGTGGAGCGACGATCTTCGCAGGATGGCTGGTAGCAGCTGGGTGAGAGTTGCCGAAAATCGAGTTGAATGGCGTGCAATAGGAGAGGCCTATGTGCAGCAGTGGACTGCTATAGGCTGATGGTGATGATGATGATGACTGACCTGAAAATTGCAAAAAACGTAAGATAATTGAATTACGCGAGCTAAAACTGCGCATTCACCTTAATTAGCAGCCCGGAGTCTGGATTTTTGCTCGGTTGGTGGTAATAGGCTCGCCCCCTAATAACTTGCGATATGTGGGAGTACTATAGGTACAATTTTCTTAACCTTTTGGGGAATATAGGCGTGGTGAAATGTAATGATATAGTAGGTGCTAGCAGCGCCCCGCGGTTTTACCCAGAGAAAACTTATAGTGGATAACATAACTGCCCCGCATGATGAGAACCTCGTGAAAGCTGAGAAAGATAAACAAATTAAGTATCTTGACTTGGTTCGCGAGGTTGTCGACATGTGGGATGTGGACTCAGCGATCTTTGTGCCAATAGTCGTTACAGCCAACAATGGTTTGATAGCCAAGAGCCTCGACCAACACCTAAGGAGGCTCTCGTTGGGCAGCTGGATCAAGGGCTTGATTCAGAAAGCGGTACTTCTGGACACGGCTCGCATTGTCAGGAGGTTCCTCTCTCTGGAGCCCTGACCGCCGATAGCTTGGACCCTGTTCACGATACCGGTGGGCTACTATTTCACAGACAAAGTTTAAAACAGAAGACGAATTAGCAGGGGATCAAAGGGGGGGGGGGTGAGGGGGGCCCAAGGGATCAGACCGGAATAACTCATAAGTTTCGAACTCGTGGGAATAACGGGATAAAAAGTATGTTATGTGTTAATCCAGGGTGTCAGCTACCTCCATACTAAATTTTATCAAAATTGGTCCAGCCGTTTGTGCGTGAAGAAGTAACAAACATACCGACACACTCACAAACTTTCGCCTTTATAATATTAGTGTAATTTTTTGTTTGGAATAATTCTATAAGGTGTAAAAAAATTAACCTTAAAAACTTTAAGAGGTGCTTTAGACCATCGAACTGAACAACTTTCACTATGGGACCAACTAGTTTATTATCAATTGTCTGTTTCATATGGTTATATAATAATATATACTATATTATATTATTATATATATATATGCTATACGTGGAAACTTGTAATTGGCCTTATTTTATTTGTACTTTTACTTACTGTCTCTGTTTAGCTGTAAGTTTTCCTAAAAATAAAATAAATAAATAAATAAACTCTGAAATCACGAAAAAAAAAATGAGCTGTTTCATACATTTTGGCCGAGTAGGTATTGAACTTTTGTATGAAACAGCTGATTTTTTTTTTCGTGATTTCGGAGTTGGTCCCATAGTGAAAGTTGTTCAGATCGATGGTCTAAAGCACCTCTTAAAGTTTTTAAGGTTAATTTTTTTACACTTTGTATAGTGTAAGGATTCTTTGTGTATCTGCTCCCGGAAAGCCTGATTTTCGGATGAAATAGTTTTGCCTAGGCTAAACTATGCAGTTAGTCTGAAACGAATTTGAAACAACTGGTGAAAAGCAACGTTGTTGGCTCGTTTGTAGAAGTGAATGGGCAATGTGCAAAGGTGGAGAAGTATGTCGGCTACCTACAGACTAAACCAGGCTATAGCCGTATTATATTTACATAGGTATGTTGGCTTTTGGATCTCTAAAACGCATCAAATGGGAATACCTTTAGTACTCAATGCATAGGTGCTCAAACGGGAATAATTCGAATAAACGTGTTTTTGGACCTTCACAACTTCGTACGTTTGACGGATGTCATCTTGGATGGTCAGCCTCGTTACGAACCTTTATATTGGAATGTAGATTTTTAACGGAGATGACGGTGGGGGGAAACTTTTAGAAATCGGCGCGTAACAAAGAAGTGTTATGTTCCATGCGACTTTTGATAGTTTTCATTGTTTTCGTGGGTGCTAAAGCCGATAGGCTCAAGATGAAAATCCAAGATGGCGGCTGATAAATTTTCAAATTTTTCATCATTAGTGTCGTTTTTATGGTTTTTGAGGGTGCTAAAGCCGATAGTGTAGTCCAAATAAAAATCCAAGATGGCGACAAATCCATGAGAGCTTCTTAAACTTAAACTAGATGGGTCTATAATAACAAAGCGTAATAAATAACACTTTCTATCTCTTTCTCTTTATATAATGTGTTAAAAAATTAACCCGACCAACTTTAAGAGGTGCTTTAGACCATCTTACTGAACAACTTTCACTATGGGACCAACTCAGAAATCACGAAAAAAAAAATCAGCTTGACCAAAATGTATGATCAGCAGATTTTTTTTCGTGATTTCAGAGTTGGTCCCATTATGTTTGTTCAGTTCGGTGGTCTAAAGCACCTTTTAAAGTTTGTCTGGTTAATTTTTTAACACTTTGTATTCCTGACAGCTATGCTCAGATTCTCTGGAAAGAACCGGAGTTACCGACATAGCTTGCAGAGTAAGCAAACTGAAGTGGCAGTGGGCTGGCCATGTCTGTCGAAGGACTGATGGCCGGTGGAGCAAACGACTCCTGGAGTGGAGACCGCGTACAGGCAAGCGTAGTGTGGGACGCCCCCAGCTAGATGGACGGACGACCTAAAGAAGGTGGCTGGGGTAGACTGGATGCGGAAGGCGGAGGACAGGGTGCTGTGGCGCAGTCTGGGAGAGGCCTATGTCCAGCAGTGGACTGAGATAAGCTGAGTTATTTGATTGATTGATTCCTGACAGGGGCACAGATTACTAAATAGTTACTTCGTAAACAGGGGTCCCCCGACCGCACACGTTTTTTTTTTGTATTTATATCCCGTCATGATTTATTCTCGTAACAAAAAAAGAACATCAATATTCTTTTATGATAGTATAGATCATGTTTCTTACGAAAAACGTTTATGGAATGGTCAACAGTATCGAAATCAATAATCGTGCTCATCCCCCTGCCTGATAGTGCCATTTCTTTCTCCGTTACATAAACAACGTATCAATACCTCCATTTTTTCCATTACAAGACCTACTCCAATCTAATCTGATGCTAATAGGAGCGAGCGAGACAACGATATATAACGTGTCAAATCTTCTAAAGCATCAATATCGTACCCAGAATGACATTTCTAATCTACGATATCGAGTAAATTGAGGATGTGTCCTGTTGAGCGAAAATGGACACTATGATGTGTGAAAGAAGGTGTTGATTCAATTGGGGGATTATGGTCCTGTGTGTGGATAAGGATGACTGTCACACCGTTTGGGTTTTAGTCGTTGAAATTTTTATTTTTATTTGGAATTATGTAACAGGTATTTTTTGTTGAGAAAAAAATGTAATTCAAAGTTCTATCTTATCTAAAATATAAAAATAAATCGCTGAATGTGTTTCTAAGCGGAAATCTCGAGAGCAGCTAAACCGATTTCGCTCATTCTTTTTTTATAATATTCCTTGACGTAGGAGAATGGTTCTTACGGAGAGAAAAATTTAAAAAATGCCTGAAAAAAAAAAACTTCTTAGGCGGTACGAAGTTCGCCGGGTCAGCTATTTGTAAAATAAATAGGAAGTCTTTTATCATCGCTGGATGCGAGAAGCACAGAACTGGCCGAAGTTATGGTGCTTGGAGGAGACCTATGTCCAGAAGTGGACGTTTTTCTGCTGAAATGATAATAATGATGCTTTTATCATAAGAGGGTGTCTGTTTTTGACTGTCTTTTTAGTTACAATGGAGCATCATTTTATAAATTATGACCTAATAGTATCTGTCAATTTATTAAACCAATTCCAAAGAAGCCGGAATAGCCTACTTAACTATTTTAGTAGCGCATTTGCTGCTCATTATTTATAATAATTAAAATTTCATAACATCACGCCAGTAATCCCCAAAGGGTTAAGCAGAGCTATACCTTTGGTAACACCAATATTTCGCCAGTTATGTTTAAATCCCATAAAATTATATGCAAAGTCCTGACTGACCGATATACAACATTATTTTTAGTATATGCGAAACCCGAAACACGTGTCTAGTATTTTTATGTAAAGAATCTATGTACAAAATTTCAAAACTGTATCATGAATAATCACCAAGTTATAAGCTTGTTATGTTACCTGTTTGTCCGTCCAAAAACATGCTCACCGATGAACGGCACGCGGTGGGCCGCGTGCCGTTCGGTACGGCGCGGCGATTGTATTGTAATTAACTGGTGATAACATTTTCCATCACACTTGCAGGCTTTGGACTGTCGTAATGGTCAAGTGTAGGTAGTTATTATAATGTACTTTATTCGTAAATAAATGCAGCCGTAAGCTACGAATAAGTAATTACTTATTCGTAAGCCGTAAGTGATACAATGTAGTCAATGCGATTTGTTGCACCTTATGTCAACCACTTAAAGTTCAAAGTGGATGAAAAGTGTTAAACATCGCATTACTTAACCACAGCAGGCTGTAGGTACAAATAATAACTTTCTACAATTAACCATCTTGGCGTGTTTAAAAATGTTAATCATCACGGCAAAGCATTGTGTTCCACGATACTCTGATTGCTCCTCGTACCGCCGCACTGCCAGGGATACGTTATCACTGTTATCGTTGTTTCTGTGTACTGGACGTTTGTGTATGAGAAAGTCATGGTTACACGACACTTTTTACATACGATAGGTAAGTACACGATCAACCGAAACACAACTGTAAGGCCCGCGGCGGCCGCGCGCTCGCGATTATGCAGTTGGACCCACGCGACACGTGCGCGCCAACCTGTGGTACCCGGGCGACTGAGGTTGCTGCACCCCCGCCCCGGTCGCCCCGCTCGCTGTGCGCCGGCGCCGCGCCATTGTGCGCGTATGGTAGATAACTACCTACTTAGTCGCTCCTCGGGGCATCCAACTTTTAACCTTTTTTAAATATTTTTGGGCCAAAATATAACATGGGGTAAAAATTATTGGAATCGATTCAGTTACTTATTCTGAACAAACTATATTCAGGTTTCGCATATACTAAAAATAATGTTGTATACATATACATACATACATATACAGCCTAAACCACTGGTCTTAGAGACATGAAATTTGTAGTGTGTGTTCTTTGTAAAGAGTAGGTAACCACTAAGAAATGGTTTTTTGAAATTCCACCCCTAAGAGGGTGAATGGGAGGAGGGTGAAATTTCACGCAGACAAAGTCGCGGGCAGAAGCTAGTACAATAATAATGCTATAATAACTCAACCAATATTATGAGCTCTTTACTTTTATTTGTTTCAGGTAAGTTCCAGACAAGCCATTCAACTTTTACCTTGGTCAGAGGATAAGTATTGCCATATTTGACATACAACGCGGCAATGCCGCCAGTCTCTTGGGTACCAGTCGACAGCGATGCGGAGGAATATTACGACGTAATATTTTAGTTTGTTAATAGTTTTAGTTCGGTTAAGTATTATACTTTTATTTTAATAGTTTGTAAGTTTAATTACTATTAGAAGTTTGTCCATTTTTTTTTTAAATTATTATGTTAAATTATTAGCACTTGAAACCCAATATTCTAAATTCACTCAGTAACTTTAACAATTGTATTACATGGAACAACAAAACATCTATTTCAAAAACTCATAACGCAATAAAACGGTGTGACACACAGCCATCCGATGTATGGACACATGAAATGATTGAATTACCAAATCGAATTGCTCGATTTATTGCACTCCTGACTCTGAAGATCTATTCACACTGACCAACTAGTTTACTGCAATACTGCGTCATGATCTTGCTTGATGAATGCTAATTTTTAGGCAAGGCATGTATTTCATCGAGATTATTTACACAAAGTAAATCGCCTGTCTGGTTTCGAACCCCTGACCTACAACTCGTAAGTCGGGGACGATACCACTGGACCACCACTGTTCCTAAAACTAAATAGGTAATTTAATGTGTAATGATGAAATTTTTTTTTATTTTCTTTGTGTAAATAATTTCACCACTGCTCTCAAAACGATGAAGGAAAACATCGTGAGGAAACCGGGATGTCCTTTATAAGCTGCTTATGCTTAACAATATTTTCGACTAACATAATTATAAAAAAACCTACTTAATAATGTGACTACGGTGTGACAGACATCCAACCGGACTGTGTAGACACACGAATGATCGAACAACCAAATGAAATTGTGAGTAATTCTGAATGTTAAACCGAGTTTAGAGTTAGCAAACAGTTTGTTGGAAAACCGAATTACTGGTACTAGTTTTATTTAACTGTGTAGTTTGTTTACTACAACGAAAATAATGAATTTAGAACCGTTGATTAATAATAAAAATGATGTGCATATGTTTTGGGTAGTCAGAACCCGGAACGTCTGACAACCAGTCTTACCAAGAACCCTCTTGGTAAGACCGCTATTTGACCCCAAATATCGGTTGCTCCATGTTAAGCTAATAGTATTTGGGAAGGGTTAGGGGCAACTCGTCCACTTCGAAACTGGGACCAGGGACCAATTCCACCTTTCTAAAAAGGCAAAGAGGTTTAGCATACTAGAGAGAGGCTTTCAGAAGAAATGTAGAATAACAGAATACTGGCAGCCAACACAACATAGTTGAGAGGTAAGACAGATGATGACGCATAACAAATGACGCTTTACATCTCGTGTGCGAATCAGACTCACACTTGACCGGTTTTTTTTTTCTGTGGTACTCATGACTCCCAAAAGGAAGGAAAAATAGTGGTGCCTACTCCGGGAGTGCCGACAGAAGTGAAAACAAAACACAAACAGAATACTTTGACATCACTCGCTGACATATCGGATATACATTAAAACCGAGTACATCCCGAGGACAGCCGAACACATCCGAAGCGGTTTCGGTTACGGTATAAACAGTGGTACGGTATAAAGAAGTATTGACTTCAAAAAATCTCTGGAACTAGATACTGAAATCCCCACAAAATTGCTACTAATACTCTTTCTGGTATATCTATACTTCTATACTAATATTATAAAGAGGTAAAATTTGTAAGTTTGTATGTTTGTAAGTTTGTATGTAGGGGGTAATCTCTGGAACTACCAGTCGGATTTGAAAAATTCTTCTTGCAATTGATAGCCCAATTCTTGAGGAAGGCTACAGGCTATTTAACATCACGTTATGACCCTTAGGAGCCGAGCAAAAAGTAAAAAAGAACGTTAAGTGATAGCGCAGGCGGGTGATGCGATACGACGGGGTGGCTTGGGGGAAACAAGAAGTTTCACGCGAACGAAGTCGCGGGCTGAAGCTAGTCGTCTATAACCATCATAATATTGAGAAATCTTAGCCACTAACACAACAATCTATAACTATACCCAACACGAGAATTGAACTCCCCACAATTTCAGTGAATGACCCTTGTAACTACTTAGGCACGTCGCAAAGGGGCGATTGTTGTGCTCTGAGACAATAGACTTACTATCTGAGCTAGCTATGACATCAGAGTAATTAGTGTCAATTCTCCCCGTGCGAGAGGAGTATAATATTTTATGGTAACAATATCGCGCTGATGGAAAACCAAAGAAACGATGGATGGAATGTGTGAAAAATGATATAGCGCTGATTAATCTGACAGAACTCAAACTCAAAGCATTTATTTCAATTAAACCATGTATAGGCACTTTTGAATTGTCAAAATTAAGTAGTCGGTCAGTTATTCAGAAAGTTGAAGCTAGTCGCCCATTCCAGAGCGTAGATCTCTATGGAGAAGAACGGGTAAGAAACTCCATGGGCACTCTTTTAAATCAAGAATATTACAAAATCCTTGTTGCTTGTTGCATTATTCTTGTTGCTTCTATATGTTAGAATAATGTAAAAAAAAAAACACAAATGAAGAAAAAATTCAAAAAATAAGATTAAAAATAAGCCTGAACTAAAAGGTATCTTCATCCCTTTTCTTAATGAAATGGAAAGAAAAAGATGCACTGAACTTAAATTTAGTTTAGTTTGTGAACAACAAAATCGGTATCATTGTGTAAGTTATCATTTATTTACTTAGTTCTGATGCTTCTGCATTCATACATGCATAGTCGTAAAGGCTAGCTCATAAATAGGGCATATATCAATCAACTGATTGATTCAAGCCACTGTTACAAAAAGTTTAATTCTAAGGAGTTCCGATATCTCACTCAATTTTGTGAGACAAACACACTCAATTTCGCATCCTTAATATGAAGTTCCTCCATAACACTGCATCATGGACGATACTGTCTCATTATTGTGATTTATTTCTTGAACAAAACGTAACTCAAACATGTACTGTGTATCTTATTTATGTGGCGTTTTTTGTCAATAGTAAGGGAGGAGAATGTATACAGTCGGGGAAATTAATTGTTTACCAAGATGACACACTACGTCAATTTACCCGTATTATAGACATTTCACACAATGTGGGATTTTTGAATATAATTATGGGCAATTTAAGGTGGCAGTCATTTTGCTAAACAATTAATTCCACTGACTTTACCAATATTGGGGGTGATTCCTCCGAGTTGGCACGATTTACAGGAACTTATTATTTGTATGATTTATACGGTACTAGCTGCGCCCCGCGGTTTCACCCGCGTAAATGTCGATCCCGTGGGAATATCGGGATAAAAAGTAGCCTACATGTTAAACCAAGGAGTCAGCTACCTCCATACAAAATGTTATCAAAATTGGTCCAGCCGTTTGAGCGTGAAGAAGTAACAAACATATAAACACACACACATACACACTCACAAGCTTTCGCCTTTATAATACTAGTGTGATTTTATTTTTGAATTAACATTTTTTTCATTTGTAGGCATTTAGAAGGTTTCAACTTTAATATTTACCATTTTTTCCAACAATTATTTGTTTGAAGTTATATTCATTTTTTTATAGCTTTTATTATGTCCCACTCCTGGGCAAAGACCTTCCCGTTTTCCTTCCAAACCTCCCTGTCTTGTGCGATCCCTGGCCATGTTGGCCCTGCAAACGTTACTAGATCGTCACACCACCTCGCCTAGGTCTACCTCGACGGAGATGTCCTTCCTCAGGCGTCCAGTGAGTGACGATCTTTGCCCATCTCTCAAGGTACATTCTTGAGACGTGTCCGGCCCACTCCCGCTTCAGCCTGGCTGTTTTTTCTCCAACATCCGCTACTTGAGTTATGGAACGCAGCGTGGATAATAATCGACGTAAATTCCGGTTACAAAATGAAGCTCAATTTGTCTCATTAAAAACATCTTCAAGGTGATTTAAAATCATAATTTCAGGTTTAATTATTCAAACAATCAAATCAAAGCTCTCAAATTGTAAGTGGCATTACAAATTGGCATTCACAAGTACAGACGCCCGCACATCTAGCTACCTGAAACTGTCAAATTTTCCCAATCAACTTTGAACCTTATACTTTAGTGATAAAGTTGAAAATCTATTAAAGTAATTCGAAATATACGTTTTTGCGGCATAAACGCCCGTATTTTTTTTCTACGTTAATTTAGAAGTCTGATTTTTTCACAGCTTCAAGGGACCGCAGATCTGAGTATATGGTTTTAATTTCAACTCAATACCTGCACGCGTTCCCGAGATAAAGGGTCTTGACAGACAGACAGACGAACAACAAAGAAATCGTATAATCGGAATCGGAATCGGAAAAACGTAGTGAACAACTGTTTTTAGGGTTCCGTACCTGAAAAGGAAAAGAAACGGAACCCTAAAAACAGTTGTTCACTACGTTTTTCCAACAAACTAAACGTAAACTCAGTCACCCGTACAAGCTTTCACAGTGCATAATAATACTGCTTATCTGCTTGCAAAAGGGAAGTTTCCATTCACACATTTTCTTCTCTCCCTTCATTCTTTGCACCCTATTGTTAACCGGTTTTCCTTCAAATTGCTAGCTCATTAGTGTAGACCGGTTTTATCTTCGTCTATAATAATGTGAGTTCTAGTTTACACGGTGATAGAAGTCTTTTGAGATTCGTGTCTTTGAGAAAAGGAGTTAGTTGTGTGAATGTTTAATGCTGTTGTAAAAATATATAGGTATGTCGGAGACAGTTGTCAATTAAATTTGAGGGATAGTCAACAGAATTTGTTATGATTTGTTTTCTTATTAAGATTTTACTATCAATTATTATCTAATAAATCGGAAAATAATTTATTGAGTACTCAGTGTACGCGCTAATTGATTTTAGCAACTTATTTTGATAATTGTAACCGATGGTTTTGTTCAAACCAATTGATGACATGTTACTTTGATTTTAAAACGATTTACTTTGTGAAATCACTATTGTTTATTTAAGACAATTATTCTTGTTGTATTATTCGATTTATAATGTGAGTTATAATGTGAATCTATTTGATTTAGCACATTTTAATATTTTATATCAAGTAAACACGATGACGTATTTCCGTACGCCATTGGACAGAGTTGTTGTGGGGCGAGTTATTAGTATGGATGTAATTTTCTAATAAATTGTTATAAGTAGGACACGAATTAAAAAGAGATCGAGAAAGCCATGTCCCATATTTACTACAAAGAACGCAAAATATCACAAATTAAAAGATTCTATTTTAAAACGCTAATTAAAAACTCAAAAACTTGCTGGCCAGTTTGAACTTTGACCAGCTCGAACGCTCCACATTTTGTTGTAAGTTCAAAGTTTGTAAGTTCTTAAACTATGTAACTATGCAGCACTTCAAGTTCTGGCGCAAGAAGCCAAGTCGTATTTTATTTAAAAATATCTTAGCATAACTCCATAGGGAGCTAAGTTTGTTGCAAGTTTTAAAACTTATTTTTATAGGATCTTATCCTCTGAAATTGCTAGTAAAACCGACGTTAAATATGTATTATGATACTCTTTCATTTTAATTTTGTGTTAGCTATAATGCGAAAAGAAACAAACTTTAACATGAGACATTTCAACTTTCAAATTGATAACACATGTTACCGTTTGGGCGCTCCTTGCGGGGCTCCACATCGCTGTCAGTGCGGTGAAGCTGTCGACTGCCTTGGACACCATGGCCTATCCTGCAGTAGGAGCGCAGGCCGGATAGCACAGCATGCCAGCATTAATGACATCATCCGTCGTGCTCTTGCCGGGGTGCCAGCTGTTTTAGAACCCAACGGCCTGGCACGCGACGGTGGAAAGAGACCAGATGGAATGACCATAATGCCCTGGAAGTTAGGCAGACCCTTGGTGTGGGATGCAACATGTGTCACACCCTTGCGCCATCCCATCTTCCTAGCACGGTGGGCTGTGCTGGGGCGGCTGCTGCAGGTGCGGAAAACCTCAAACGGCGAAAATATTGCAACCTGATTGGGAGTTATATGTTCGAGCCGTTTGGGGTTGAAACATTAGGGCCATGGAGTCCGAGTGCCCACTTGGTTTTTCAAGAAATCGCCAAGCGGTTAGTCGACTCTTCACGTGACCAGAGGGCTGGCCTATTTCTTGGCCAAAGAATTAGCATTGCCATACAACGTGGCAATGCTCCCAGCCTTTTGGACACTGTTCCTGTTGACAGCGATGCGGACGAATTCTTTGATGATCTTGTTTATTTTTTTCATAAAATTGTACATATTATTATAATTTTATATAGTAACTAATAAAGATCAAATTTACATGTTAAATGCTCATAAACTAATTCGCTTTCAAATCGCATGTCATTATAATAATACTAGCTAATTATGTTCCCATTAGAGAGCAACAGCCTCTCCTCATACAGATGAGGCATGAGCATTGATTACCACGCTTCTTTTTTTATTTTTATTGCTGAATGGGTCCGCTCTTGCCCTCGATCACGCCTGATGGAAAGCGATGGATGAGGTCCATGATGGAACAAGCGTACCCAGAAGATGCCTAAGGCACTGGAACTCCAACGCATCGACGAAACACAGCAGGCTGCTTGACGCCAGACTCCAGTGGGAGGGTGGTCGCAAACCAGGCGGGCGTTAGCCCTACCACCGCAAGGGAAGAATTGGCCAGTCAAATAAGATGTTGGGTGTGACTGTCCAGGATGCGGCGTATGTCCGAGCGCTCGGTTCAGTTGAGTAACTGGCGGAACAAACTGCGCTACACGAGGAGGCTTCTTCATGCATTCTTGCTCAAGACGGGTTGGCGATTTCAGAACCCACCACCTCGTCCAAAACGACATTTGTAGTAATAATCCCCTGACAGATTTCAGTCACGGTGGCCAATCTCAACGAAGATTAGCCAGGTTCGCAGAAGATATTATAGTGCACAAGCGTGTGCGCAAACACAGGTGAACATGCTCTGTTCCTTTACTCTCATAGTCCGATGGGACCCGACCGGGGAGAAATCAGGCGCAGGACCGTTGATATAGATACAGCTGGATAGCGCAAGAGCAACTACTTCGCGTGCCTAAAATCGCACCAGCTTACGTTCCAAAATCGTAAGCCACCACTTTCGCGCTCAGTCCTTTGTACTGCTGGCTGGGTGAGCGTGAGCGAAGAGAGCGCGAGCTTGTGACGTCATAGTAGGTAGTCAAAAAATGGCAAAAAAAATTGCTGCTACTGAAAAATTTCAGATGAAAATACCTAATAACACTTTGCTCGACCTGGAAATCGAACCTAGGACTTCATGAAAGGCAATTAAAATGATTAACCTTTTATCTTCATAAGCCTTAAAACAAAGCTTTTAAATAATCCCAAAAATGTTTATGCATCATTAACAAAACTTTTTATTTGCAAAATAAATGTAAAACATTTTAATGTTAACTAAAAACTGGGATATTCTATTAAACAAAAACGATACGACTGAACGAGCTAAGCCAAAACCTATTAGGTAGACTGTACAAGTGTACAGTCAGAGGCAAAAATATCAATTAACTTTTATTAACCAGTTGAATGCCGTAATTACAGACACAATTAAAAAGCCATTGTGTCTCGCGTGGATCCACGTTTAAGCATACATGATGGGTGGGTGGATGGGTTAAGAACGAGTTATCGAGAATATCTGTTTAATTATCGAAATGTGTACCGGAAGACGTAGCGTTGGAAGGCCTCCCCAAGGTGGACCGACGACCTTGTGAAGGCCACAGGAACCCGTTGGATGAGAGAAGCACAGAACCGGTCAAAGTACAGGTAAATCAGTCGTACCAAGGTATATCGTGTTACCCAGTAACTGGGTTGTGGAGGTCAGATAGGCAGTCACTTCATATAAAATACTGGTAATCAGCTGCATCCGGTTAGACCGGAAGCCGACCTAGGCAAGGCGAGGCTAGGCAGATTGATATTTTGAACATATTTTTGCTTTAGACTGTACAGTACACACTGTACTACACTGTACTTAGCACTTAGAACTTCGTGTGTACACCGCCGAACGAAAGTTTCGATGTTCGCATCGTATATTCTGTTTTATGAAAATTATTGTTTTATGTGTATATTTTGTTGTTATAAGAGGCTTTTGTTATAAACTACGTATACAGGGTGTTACGGAAAGGGTATATCAATACAAACGGGTTGAAGAGTGTATCTGGTCTAGAATTTCTGTACAAAATTTCAGCTCAAAAGCAGTAACTTTGAAAATGCTTAATATTTTTTTATTTCGATAGTTTATTAAATTGAAATCATAACAATCGTGTCACCGCACTACGAGGGTCATTATCCATTATCTGTAGTGTGTCTGTGCGCCTAGTACACGCACATTATGCCGCCGCGCGCCAGTGCAGCGCCGTGATGTCGAAATAAAAAAATATTAAGCATTTTCAAAGTTAATGCTTTTGAGCTGAAATTTTGTACAGAGATTCTAGACCATTATTTATTTATTTATTTATATTTATTTATATATACTTTATTGTACACCACAAAAATACATAACATGAAACACATTAAACACTACAAAATATACAATGGGCGGCCTTATCGCTTTCTGCGATCTCTTCCAGGCAACCTTGGAATGGACAGTGATTTCCCTGGACATAAAATGGGGCTGTTGTTGGTGCAAATATTATGTATACAATACAATAAAATAGATACACAGATAAATACATATCCAAAATTATAGATACTTAAATATATACATACTAAATAATTGTAAGCACCGAAAATAAAATAAGACAGTAGATGATAGCAGTTAGGACAAAATCACAACGACAAGTAGTGTTCCTTTACAAGTCTTTTGAACATGTGTAACGACTGCGCGCGTTTTATTTCAACTGGCAACGCATTCCACAAACGAGCGGCTTGGACAGTAAAGGATTTATCAAGGAAAGTTGTGGAATGCGTTGGCATTTTGAGCTTTAAGTTATCTGATGACCTTAACAATTTCGTGTGGGAGTCACAAAGAAACTGAAAACGTTTCTTGAGATAGAGAGGGGTGGAAGGGGAAAAGAGAACATTGTACAAAAGGGAAAGAATATGAGCATTCCGACGAAGGCGAATTGGTAACCACTTGAGCTTCACACGAAATTCGGAAACGTGGTCATATTTGCGCAGACCGAATATGAACCTTATACAAAAATTTTGAAGCCGCTCAAGTTTATCGAGTTGGTCTTGGGTAAGATCAAGATAGCTGGCATCAGCATAGTCAAGGATGGGTAGAAGAAGTGATTGTGCAAGCGCAATCTTAGTGGCAGTTGGTAGAAAATTACGCAATCTCTTCAAGGACGCAGCGGATGCAAATAGCTTGCGGCTAACTTCCTGTAGCTGGGCAGTCCAAGAGAATTCCTTATCAATAAATATCCCCAAGTTTTTAACTTTGTCACTAAAGGGAACCACTGAGTTGTCAAAAGAAACTTGGGGAAGAGTCGTCCAGTCGATTCTTGAGACCGTCCTAGAACTGCCCACCACTACAACCTGCGTCTTTTTGGGGTTGACCATAAGTCCATATCTCTCGCTCCAGTCGCATATACGGGCCAAATCACGATTAACTGTTAAGATAGCCTCGGACAGATTTCCAAGAGAAGCTCGCGAGTATATTTGTAAATCATCTGCATAAAGATGGTAGGAAGAAATTAGTCCGTCAGAGATTGAGTTAATAAAAACTGCGAAAAGTAAAGGGGATAAAACGCCACCCTGAGGTACACCGGCAGAAGTATTACTCCAGGAAGACAAGGTCTCTCCGATGCAAATACGTTGCCGGCGACCGTACAGGTAACTTCGAAACCAGTCAATTACCGATGGAGATATGTTAAGAGAACAAAGAATGCCAAGCAAAACATCAAAATCAACAGTATTAAAAGCATTACTGAAATCTAGCAAAGCTAAAACCGTTAGATTACTGTTTTCCATGGCTGACCTTATATCATCCGTAATGTTCAGAAGCGCTGTGGTGGTGCTATGACCAGGACGGAAGCCAGACTGGAAGGGGTTGAGGAGATTATTTTTAGAGAGGAAAGTGCTTAATTGATTGTGGATTAACCGTTCAAGGACTTTGGATAGGAATGGTAAGACGGATATTGGACGGTATTCAGAAAAGGTCGTGGGATTAGACTTTTTAGGTAAAGGAATTATTTGAGCATCTTTCCACGAGCACGGAAAGACACCACTAGATGCCGAAAAATTGAGGATATGACAAATGACGGGTAGGATGACATCCAGCACAGGGACCAACATATTACGGCTGATACAGTCACTTCCTACTGCATTGGAAGTAATCGATAGTATGCTCTTCTTAACATCACATGCGGAGAACTGACCAAAAACAAATGGAGAATAACTGGGAGTCGGAAGAGAAGAAAGATAATTCAGTGTATTCGATTTTATTGTCCTATCAAAATTGGACGAAGCAGTAAAATGATTATTCATTGCATCAATGTCTAAATCTTTCGGGATTGTCTCTTGCCGGGTTTTACCGACCCCCAATGATCTAAGAAATTTCCAAACTTTGGATGCGTCCCCATTTTGGACAGAAGTATGAATGTGGTGGCGATTAGCATTCCTACACACCTTGTTGCAGTGATTACGGATTGAGAGGTATCTTTCCCTGTTAGCGTCATTAGCCCTGCGCTTAAATTTAGACTTCGCCGTAACTTTTTTGAGCATCAGCGTTTTAATATCATTTGTGAGCCACGGCGCCGGCAAATGTTTAACCTTAACTGCTCGAACAGGTGCGTGTTGATCGTAGAGCTCGATAAGCTTCGCCGTAAGAATATCAACTTGCTCATCGACTGAAGCAGAGGCAAACAGAGCAGACCAATCTATATTGCTGGCATCCTTGCAAAGATTATCAACGTTCATGTCACCAAAATTGCGTTGCATGAGAATCTTAGCTTTAGCCTTAGGTGGGCGAATTTTGTATGACAGAAAAATCAGGTCATGGTAGGAAAAGGCATCGGCTGAACATTGACCATGCTTAGCGACGTGATCAAGGGAAGAGACAAAAATCAAGTCAAGAAGTGAAGGAGTAGAGTTAGGAAAATGGTGAGTGGCACTCAGTGGAAGAATTGAAAGATTATTAGAAGCCAAAATATTAGTCAAAGAAGAAGAACGATGGTCTTTTTTCAAAAGACAAGTATTAAAGTCACCCATGATTATGCTATGACTGTAAGAAGGAACCAGCATTTCCAAGAGATTTTCGAAGGAAGAAAAGAAACTAACACGTAAAGAGGGACAATAATAGACACCAAGAAGTAATTTTGAATGGTGTAGTTCTACTTCAAGGAAGAGATGTTCACCAGCATTAGATGGCGGTGGCTGTGCTGACACATTGACAACAGAGTAGGGAATTTGCGTGCGGAGATATATGGCAACACCGCCACCAGCCCCGACCGAGCGGTCGTTTCTTATAAGCTGGAAACCGGGAAGAGAGTAACTTGTTGACGGGAGACAAGGTTTAAGCCATGACTCGGAAATTAGTATAGCATGTACATTCTTACAGTCAAAGCTTGCCAGCATATCGTGGAAATGAGCCGGAATGCTCTGAGCGTTAATATGTATAACGTTAAAATTCTTGGGAACATCAGAAAACTGCGCTGCGAGACTGTCAGCAAGAGAAGGAATACTTACGAAACTGTCGTCGTTGCTAGTTATAGAGAAAAAGCTACTATTATCACTGCTTACATCGGTAGACATAAATATTTATCTAATATAATAAAAATAATATACTTAATACAAATTAGAATTATACAAAAACCTAATTATAAAATAAAAATAAAAACAAAAAACCGTTCACATAACTAGTCCTGCCGGTTGCGTTATTAAATGTAATTAAAAACAACTTACACAGTCCGGGTACAAAAAAAAAAAAAAAATCAAAAATACATTGAAAAACATATCAGGAGAAAACACAGGAAAAAAAAAAAAAAAAATTCAGTCACCGTCTGCCATTGCACCGTTAGGAAAAACGGAACGCAGCGAATGAAAGTGACATGGGTATAGACTAGAGGGTGCATTCCGAATTAGGACTACAATCGATACCATTGATTTGAGCGCGCTTAAACCCGTACCGAATTAGGTTTAAGCACGCTCAAATCGACAACATCGATTACAGTCCTAACTCGGAACGCGGCAATAGACTGACATAGACTGACACTGACAGTAACAATATTGTGACATTACATTAATACAATCAAGCAACTTGTAGCACATTAAATTTGAAGGTATAACCAAAACAACAAAAACATGATATTACCCGGACTTTGAACAAGACATCACAACGAAATCACTTCTTTAAAGCAGCAGCACGCTTCAACCTGGCGGTCTTCACAGCAGCAACGACTGGGACTGAGGCTGGCACAGCCGATTGCGATACTGGATCACTCTGCTCGGACTCACCGGGACACGGCGCAATCTTGTCCAATTCAGCGAGTGACTCAACCCGATGCCGCGAATCATTAGGACCAAGGACATACACACATCCTGCCTTAGTCCAGCTCTTCGCGACACCACATCTTTCCCTCGCAGCCAAGAACACATCATGCCGCCCCTTGGTTAGGAACTCTGACATGGTGACGCCTGTAGCCTTTAATTTGGCTTTGGAAAACCAAATCCTATCCCGAACCGCAAGACTGCCAAGCTTGAACAGAATAGGCCTGTGTAAATTCCGCAGCCAGGCTAGAGGTTGTGACAGGTGACGGAGGGGCCTTCTTTAGCTCATCTTCAAAGGCTGACATCTTTGTGTGAAACAACTCCTTTAATTCACTCAGAGTGCTTGTTAGTGAATCCATTGTGAAGAAGTGAAGTGATAGCAAATTGTGAGAAAATTGTGAAGAGATAACGCTACACCAGCAGGTACTAACTATGTACTTTTAGAATAAAGCATAAATAATGATAAATACTGTTTCTATTAAATTATATTGAATTTCAAATAAGAGCAAATTTTTCTTTGTCTAACATTTACAACTACCCACGAGCGAAAAAAAGACCATATACACTCTTCAACCCGTTGGTATTGATATACCCTTTCCGTAACACTCTGTATAATGTGTATGGCTATTTGAGCTTTATTTTGAACTACAAGACAAAGTTTTCTGTGTCCTAGTATGGGTACAGTATACAAACACAAACAGAATACGTTGTCATCACTCACTGACATATCGGATAAACATTAAAACCGAGTACATCCCGAGGACAGCCGAACACATCAGAAGCGGTGTCGGTTACGGTAACAGTGGCGCGAATTCAATGGTTTTTCCCATCTCAAAAAATGCCTAACTCGCCTTAAGAAGTTTTCACTTAAAAAAAAAATGTAAAATTTATGTAACCAATCCGCACTAGGCCCGCGTGCTGGATTATGGCCCACTCCCTCGCACAGAGAGGAGGCCTGTGACCCAGCAGTGGGAACATTATAGGCTGACTATGTTATATTTTATGAGTAAAACACACTTCTACCTACCCTTTTAGTAGAATACAGGCATAATGTTGTGTTATTTTAAAGTATCTTTCAGCCTTATCAAAATCGGTTTACAAGTTTAGTCATAAAATGTCACAAACAGACAACAGTCGGTATTCTTTTTGTATCATTGTTAGGAACAAGTGTGAAAAAAGAAAAGTGCTTTAATACAGAAAATCGTTGTGAAAATCGGGAAACTAAATCTAGCTCCATTGAATATAATATCGACACCTGTTGGAGATAAACCTCCATTTGTTACGACCAGTTATCTGCTACAGTTAGCCGATAACTGTTCTAATCGACAAGATAAATATTGATATTTAAGTTAATGGTAATTCAAACACAGGGTTCGTTTAATGGAGTTTGTTTGGTTAGATTCGTAATAGAACTAAATAGATAAATATAGATTACCTATTTAGTTCTATTACGAATCTAACCAAGCAAACTCCATTTTCATTTCCAACAGACAGACAGACAAAAATTGTAAAAAATGTTATTTTGGTATAATCCGTGTATACATCCATATGAATTTAGTTAAATCGGTTATTTTAATATTACAAACAGACACTCTAATTTTATTTATTTGTATGTATAGCATACAAATAAGTAAAATAGGAGTGTCTACTCTGTTGCCTACGTCTGTTGCCGTTATTAATATCGAGCAAAAAACGGCAAAAAAATCACGTCTGTTGTATGGGAGTCCCCCTTAAATATTTATTTTATTTTGTTTTTAGTATTTGTTGTTATAGCGGCAACAGAAATACATAATTTGTGAAAATTTCAACTGTCTAGCTATCGCGGTTCTTGAGATACAGCCTGGTGACGGACAGACGGACGGACGGACAGACAGCGAAGTCTTTGACCCCTCCGTGCCTCGGCAAGCACGTTAAGCCGTTGGTCCCAGCTGTTATTTGCGGATCTTTGACAGTCGTTACGGGTAGTCAGAAGCCCGAAAGTCTGACAACCAGGCTTATCAAAAGAGGTATCGTATTACCCAGTAACTGGGTTGTGGAGGTCAGATAGGCAGTCGCTCCATGTAAAATACGAGTATTCAGCTGCATTCGGTTAGACTGAAAGCCGACCCCAACTTAGTTGGGAAAAGGCTAGGCAGATGACGTATTGATGTATTGATAACATTTAAAATCAATGTTTTCATAAAAATGTAACCATAGTCCGTAGGTCAGTGCTCTACATCGCAATCAGGCTACATAGAGCTAACCTCGTTGCCTGTGGAATACTGACTCTATGGCTCTCCGCTCTATGCTGTAACTTCGTAACGTATTCGCCTCTACATTTTTTTTTTGTTCACAAGCTTTTATTTCCTGTTGCTCTACAATTTGGTTGTGCTGTTTTTTAATATTTTTGTTGAACATTTATAATTTTTTTTTTTTATTCTTTTTTTTTTTTTTTTTTTTTGTCTCATCTCGGCGACAATCAAATGTCAAAATCTTGTCAAAATGTAGCGAAATTCGAGGATTTTTGACGGATTGAGACTGAGATCAGACTGTGAACGTTCTTAAAATTACGAGAATTGCCCCTCAGGTTTTAGAACAAAGCAAACGCGACTTTTCAATTTCAATATTTATTAAAATCGGTACATACAAATACGTTAGTCTAGTG
Organism: Amphipoea lucens; assembly: GCA_947508005.1. Classification (NCBI taxonomy): domain Eukaryota; kingdom Metazoa; phylum Arthropoda; class Insecta; order Lepidoptera; family Noctuidae; genus Amphipoea; species Amphipoea lucens. The sequence goes on along the minus strand of OX382377.1, from coordinate 17,591,890 downwards.
TTTGCAAGTGCATGAGGTCGTGAGTCCGATTCCTAGGTCGTGCAAAATGTTATTGGGTATAATTTCCATACTCAAAACTCAAAGCAAACCAACCAATGCAATTAAACCAAGGGCTGGCCTACTTCTTGTCCATAGAATTACCATTGCCATACAACGTGGAAATGCTGCCAGCCTTTTGGGCACTGTTCCTGTTGAAAGCGATGCGGACGAATTCTTTGATGCCCTATGACTATTTTGTTTATATTTTCATATAATTGTACATATTATTATAGTTTGTATGTTAGCTTATATTATGTAAATATCTATACAATCACAGATGAATAAAATAATAACTAATAGGTAATTATTAAACCAATAAATACAGACATTTTTGAATTGTCGGTCGGTTTGAATTGAAGGGTCGGTCAGTCAGAATGATGAAACTAGTTTCCCATACCAGAGCGTATTAGACTTCTATGGAGAGGAACAGGTAAGAAACTCCATGGACACTCTTGTGTGATAACAGTGGTAGGTGATACCCTCCGTATAACTGTTTGTTAGCTCTTTCATCCTTAAAGGCTCAGCAGACAGGCGCGACGCGACAGCGACGCGAACGCGACTGTAGTCGAACAATTTCTATGAACACTTCATGGATATTATTTCACCAGAATTGCGCCGCACTGTCGCGTCGCGCCTGTCTGCGGAAGCCTTAAGTCGTACAAAATCCTCTCAACAACCGTCACACTCACTTAATACCGTCGAATCCATACTAATACAAATTCGAAAGTAACTCTGTCTGTCTGTCTGTTTGTAAGTTACCTTTTCACGCCTAAACCGCTGAACCGATTTAGATGAAATTTGGTATAGAGATAGCTTGAGTCCCGGGAAAGGACATAAAATACTTTTTATCCCGATATTCCCACGGGATCGAGACTTATGCGGGTGAAACCTCGGGGCGCAGCTAGTGTTAAATAAATAAAAATATAAAGACACGTTGATACTCGTATGACATTTGACTGATCCCGGGGATAGTGCAAAAAGCACGGATTATCCTAGTTCAGCCGAACAAGTGAGGGATGTACAAGTTTTGATGCCGGTGTCAATGTGTATGTTTGGGTTGAAGGTGGAAAATTTTTATGTTTATTGATAGGTAGTTTGTGGCTTTAGCTCAATACAACTTAGATTGAGGGCATCTTTTTCTTCAAGCGTTTCAGATTTTTCTTGGGATTCAATTAATTTTTACTTCAATTAGTATTTCTGCTAAAATTGGAAAAGGATTGATATTTATACAGGCTGGCTAGGACATCGATGCGCAAACTATAACCATAAATTAAGTACAGACGCCAGCACATCAAGCTACTACAATCTGTCAAATTTCTTTAATAGATTTTCAACTTTATCGCTGAAGTACTAGGTTCAAAGTTGATTGGGAAAATTTGACAGGTTCGGGTAGCTTGATGTGCTGGCGTCTGTACATGATTGTAAAAGCCCCTGCGTTAAAATTTGTAGGTGGCTATTTAAAACAAAAATTGCTGTAAGTATATAAATTTTGTATTGCACTGTTCTATGAAACATCATTTTTTTTTTTTGATACCCCATGACAAATTTCTACGCTAGGGTGTCTATTCTGCGATCGCAATTTATTTGCCAAAAATGTAAACAAATATGAATTAATGGAAAAATAACTTTATTCCTACACAATAAAGTTCAGTTTACGCTACAACTTCAATTATTTTTATAACTTTTTCAATAGTGCTAGTCACTCTGAAATCAACTTAATTTTCATTGAAATAAAGTTTATTTTATTTTATTTATTTTAGTACATGGAGGACTTACAGCTAATAAAAACAAACAAAAAAGAAATCCAGAAAGCCAATTACAAATCCTCACGTATAGACTTATAATAGTTATTTAAGGTGTGAGCAAAAAAACAATAAAAACACCGCCTAAATTAAAGTAAGAAGTAATATAAATAATACAATAACAAAAACAAATAACATTGTTATGTTCGAGACAATGAAACACCGAGATTCAAAGCAGACTGGTTTATTATATAAGTATTTAGACATACCCTCACAAGTGCATATATTATGTGATACTTACAATAATACCGTACATAACACTGTCCCCTCTTAATCTATAATTACATGTAACTAAGTTATTATTCTAAAACATTTTAAACCTTTCCTGCATTATAAATAATGTAAAGACTATACATGTTTAAGTAAAGGGTACACATACATACATAATTATATGTTATAAGCGGGCGAAGCCACTTGAAAATGTTAGTTACTAATAAAAAGAATATCCAAAAGAAAACATACTTAAAACTTAATAAATGTAATAGGTACTAGGTACTACAATTTAAAACAAACTTACAAGTAAACAATTAACAATTTTAAACTTACAAGTAGGTACCTACGACCACCCACAAATCCCAATGAAGGTCTTCTTATATTTAAAAAGATTATAAAATTGCTATTGATTGTTATTTTCTAGTCTTTAACTTCTTGGCACAATCTATGGCAGCTCTCCGGCGTAAACGACTATCAATGATCGGCGATGACGTAGATGGTGGCGAACTTTTAGCTGCCGTGACTACTGGTTCGGTAGACTCGTCGCTCGGGCATTTCCCTTTACTCTCATAGGATGTATTAGGCGGGGACTGCGGGGAGTCTACCGATGGAGTGCTTTGTGTTTGTTCATTGGATGCATTAAGTTCAGGTTCGACTGACTCCATATTGGCACTAGGACTCGGGCCCGTGATAGAACGTCTAGACTTCCTAACACCTTTTGTCAACAACTGATCAATATGACGTTTATGAAGATGTCCGTCATTAGTTTTAATCGCGTACGTAACTGGCCCTGATCTTCGCACCACTACACCCTCTGCCCATTTTTGCCTATGCTTCGAATAATCCCGCATGATTACGGCGTCCCCGATGTCTGCTTGCCGCAGCGGCGGACGCGCCGCGGCCGCGCGCTGCTCGTGCGCCAGCTGCGCGCCGCGTACCAGCTCGCCCGTATCCGGCCGCAGTAGGTCTAGTCTGCCGCGCAATCGGCGTCCGAACATCGCCACCGCCGGCTCGCGCCCCGTGGTGCTATGCTCCGTATTACGATACATAAACAGAAACTTACTTAAAGCAGTGTTGTCGTTAATATTTTCTAGTGATGCCTTCTTTAAAACCCGCTTAATAGTGCGTACTGCGTTCTCGGCGGCACCATTACTGGAAGGGTGATATGGTGCAACGGGCAAATGTTTTATGCCGTTACGCTTAAAATACATACCTAATTCCGCTGATGAAAATGGCGGTCCATTATCACTTATAACTTTTTTAGGTATTCCAAAACGAGCAAAAAGCCTTCTGAAACTATCAATGACGACCGCTGCTGAAGTGGTGCTCACTCGCTCCACTTCAATCCACTTAGAGTGAGCATCGACTATTATTAAATAATATCGATTATGCAGGGGTCCTAAAAAATCAACGTTTAATCGTGACCACGGCTCTTCGGGCCAGGGCCATGAGTGCAATGGCGCTGGCGCAGGTTGTGCGCGCTGCGACACGCACGCCGCGCACTCACTACACATGCGCTCAATATCACTATCTAATGTTTCCCACCACACATAGTTGCGGGCTATCTGTTTCATTTTAACTATACCCGGATGGCCCTCGTGAATTTCTTTTAATATTGATTGTTGTAATACTTTAGGTATAACAATTCTGTAACCCCACACTAAACATCCGTGATCTAAGTGTAATGAGTCTTTTCTATTAAAATAAGGTTTTTCTTGATCGATGCAAACCTGTAACGGCCACCCAAACATTGTATACCCCACTATTTTATTGAGAAGGGAATCCTTATCCGTCTCTGTTTTAATTTGCTTAAAACTGAGTGGATAGTTTTCTTCAACAAAGTTTAGATAGCTACATTCGTCGTCATCTCGTACTCGTTCTCTAGTCGAGCTAAGAGGGAGGCGTGACAGGGCATCGGCAAAACAATTCCTCTCCGATCTTACAAATTCAATTTTAAAATCATATGCTGCTAATTTAACGGCATATCGTTGAATTCTGCTTGCAGCAGTTACGGGTATGCCTTTATTGTCTCCCAGTATATAACTTAAAGCACGGTGATCACTTCTAAGAATAAAATGTCGACCGTATAAATACTGGTGATGTTTAGTCACGCCGAATACAATCGCTAAAGCTTCCTTATCCAACTGTGAATAGTTGGACTCAGCGGAATTTAAGGTACGCGAGGCACAACAAAGCGGCCGCTCGCTGCCGTCATCGTAACGTTGCAACAACACTGCACCCAAACCGTATGGACTGCTGTCTACTGCCAGTATAAGTTGTAGATTAGGATCATAATGTGCGAGTACCGGAGAGCTACTTAAAACTTTTTTAATTTTAGTGAAAGCATTTTCACATTTATTGTCCCAATTCCATTTAACACTTTTTTTTAACAAATCATATAAAGGTTTTAAAACGTCACTCATATTTACGCAAAACTTTGAATAAAAGTTTACAAGTCCTAAAAAACTCCTTAACTGCGTAATGTTACAAGGTGATGGAGCAGCTACAATCGCTATAATTTTTTTATCATCAGTGTGTAGGCCTTGTTTATCAATTCTATAACCTAAATATGTCACTGATTCTTTAAAAAATTGGCATTTACCATAATTAATTCGAAGGCCATTTTCCTTCAATCTCTGCAATACAGCCTTTAAATTTGACATATGTGAAGACCTACATTTACCGCTAATACAAATATCGTCAGCAAACACAGCCGTAAACGGCAAGCCACTCAAAGTCTCTTCCATTATTTTCTGGAAATTTTCAGGAATGCACTTAATACCAAACGGCACACGATTATAAACAAAAGTACCAACGTGAGTGGTGATTGCCGTCATCGGCCTTGAACCTTTATCGAGTAAACATTGTTGAAAAGCATTCGACAAATCCAACTTAGTAAACAATTCACCTCCACCCAATGTTGCGAACAGGTCCTCGATCCGTGGAAGCGGGTAATGAAAGTCTTTCAATCGCGGATTGATTGTCACTTTGTAGTCTCCGCAAATACGGATGTCCCCGTTTGATTTGACTACAGGCACTATCGGTGTACCATAATTTATTTATTTATTTATTTAATTAAGGTTCACCAACAGTTGCTACAGACATTATACAGTTAGGAACATACAAGTAATTGTGTCTTAAGTCTAGCTGCACAACCAATTACAGGCAAACACCACATGCAAAGTGGTCTTTGTAATTATGAATTTAATTTAAAGACCTAATGTACTTATATTCTAGATAATTATTATAAATAATAATACTAATTGCGTCTGACAAACGCCGATATTGAGTCTGCGTGGACGTCAACCAGGTCGCTGCGCTCGTTTACGAGTTTGCACATGCGGGGTATAGGCGAATTAGCACCAGACACTGTACGGCGAAGAGGTGGAGCTAAGGGTGTTATAGGTTTGCGAGGTGGTCTACGGGGTACTCTGAAATTGAACCTACATACCAATTGTGGGCAGTCAATGGTGTTATTGAGCAGTTTATATGCGAATCTCAAATCTAAGAGCTCCCTTCGAGCTTCCAGGGTACTCATTTTGTAGCAGCCTAGTTTATCAAGGTAGGAGAGATATTTAAATTGCCTTCCCTTTGAGTACCCTAGGTATCGGATAAACCTTTTTTGGACTCGTTCTATCCGCAGCGAATGGGTTGCGTAATGAGGTCTCCATATCACACTGCAGTATTCCAGGATGCTTCTTATAAGGCTATTGTAGAGAACTAGTTTAGTATGTGGGCGTTGAAATACCTTTCCATTACGAATGACAAATCCAAGCATACGTTGGGATCGACTGACTATGTTCTCAATATGTGGTATAAATGTGAGTTTAGAGTCCAAGATAACTCCCAGGTCGCGCACTACATCCACTTCGCACAAGTTCACTCCGTTTATTTGGTATGCCGAATTCACTCTATTTATTTTCCTGGTGAATTTTATGTGGCTACATTTTGAACTGTTCAACGAGATTTTATTATGATAACACCATGCAGATAATCGGTCGATATCTTCTTGCATTAGAACTACGTCCTGTTGAGACCTAATGGCTCTTGAGATTTTCAGGTCGTCTGCAAAAAGGAATATGCTAGTATTGTGAAAGCAGGATGTCACATCATTTATATATATGATGAACAATACTGGGCCAAGATGAGAACCTTGAGGCACACCCGAGGCAATTGCATACCTGCCTGACTGGAACCCATTGACCACTACATAAAACTCCCGACCATCCAGATAAGAGCCAAACCACTTTAGAAGACTACCGGTGACGCCGTACGTAGATAGCTTTTTAACAAGCAGTTTATGCGAAACCTTGTCAAACGCTTTGCTAAAATCCGTATAAACAGCGTCAAATTGTATACCTTTATCCATGGCTTCGCCTGAGGCTTCAACAAAGGACACCAGATTTGTACTTGTGGATCTGTTCTTTACAAAGCCGTGCTGGTGGTCGCTTAAGAACTTGGAAAAATAGCGTTGAATATGTGGACAAATCAACGACTCCAATATTTTACCAAAAATCGAAAGGATGGATATTGGTCTATAGTTCTTTACGTCACAAGGGTCTCCACTCTTGTAGACCGGTACTACTTTCGCTTGTTTCCACTCTTTCGGGAATTGACCAGATCGGATTGAGGCGCTATATATCTTTGCCAAAGGAACAGCCAGGCTAGGTGCACATCTGGCAATAAACAGTGGCGGTACATCATCTGGGCCCGCCCCCTTAGTAATATCAAGGCTTTTTAGTTTTTTCTCAACATTTTCATATTTGATGTCCACGGAAGCTATACTGTCTGAGTGTGTGGCTATTGTCTCCAGGTATTCGGAGGCTACATAGTTTTGACCTGAAGGTGATGTTGTTTCTTCTTTATAAATGCTGCTATAATTTAAAGCAAATAGCTCACATATTCCCTCTCCATCAGAAGATGTTATCGGACCATTGGTCAATGATGCCGGGTATGAACTTTCTCCACCTCGTTTATTCTTGACATATGACCAAAAAATTTTAGGACATCTGGCTATAGATTCTTCTGTCCTCTCAATGTAACTATTGTAACACTTTTTAGCGTAATTGTCACATCGCTTAGAGATTAATCTGAGTGATAGCATGTCAAGGGGATTCTTGTACTTTTTATACCTAATACGAAGTTTGTTTTTCTCTTTTAATAAGTTAAGAAGTTTCTTATCAAACCATATTGGAACACTACTACTATGCTTTCGGATGATAGGTACAAAAGTATCGATAACTGACCCGATAACGCTGTAGAAAACTTCCACCATTTCGTCAACATTACTGCAACATCCCAGACACTCTTCCCAGTCCTTATCCTTCAATTGCTTGTTTATTGCTTCATAGTCGGCCTTATGAAAGTTCCTTTTTGCAATGTTATTAGACTTTAGTTTTAGCGACTCCGTCAATGTTACTTGTATGTCTAATGGAGGATGGTGAGGGTCTACAACACTTAAGGGATCCGCTTCACTAACGCAACAACCTGGAACGTCCACCAATACAACATCCAGTAGTCTACTGTTTTTGTTGGTAACATTATTGCATTGTCGGAGATTATTAACTGATGTAAAATCAATAAGAAGTTGATCGAGACTACTAATGTGCTGATTTTTGAGAGGATTGTTTAGATCATTCCAGTTTATAGTTCTCAGGTTTAAATCTCCCACGATGCATGTGTACGCATTATGGTTATTCTGGTAAGAATTACAATTATCAATAAAATGTTCCAACATTGATTTAGAGACCGGTGGTGGCAGGTAGACTGCACAAAGATCAAGACGGCGGAGCTGCCTCGAGCGCTCGCACGGTATTTCTACAGACACCCATAGATCCTCACAATTACTTTGTCTATGCAGTAATCTTTTTGAAACTAGTTTTTTAGATACTGCAATCAAGACACCTCCGCCATCCCTCTCCCAGTGGTAGCCCGAGCTTTCCCTGTCTCTTCTATAGACCAAGTACCTACCATCAAACAGTTCTTTATTGCATATACTATTATTAAGCCAAGTTTCTGTCAGAATGAGAATATCGTAGTTACATGTTGCTATTTTACAAAAAAAATCGTGCGTTTTCGTCCGCAGGCCTCTCACGTTTTGATAGTAAATCTCAATATTAAACAAGTTGAATTTTATTTGTGCAATACAATGAACATGCATAAAAAGTTTTTACAGAGTTAAACTTATTTCAACTTATCTAAAGTTGCTAGATCTTTTATCACTATACGTTCCGACGTTACGTCTTTACGCATTAAAATACGACCGCTTCTGACCCACACAAATTGGAATCCTAATTCTCTAGCTTTGGTTCTTGCTGCGGCGTGGATTTCCTTGTTGGTCGCCGACAGATGCTCCACTACGTAGATAGGTGTTTTAGGTGCCATCAATCCAATATGAGTAGAGTTCAATTTGTCCTGACTATTTTTCTTGTTGAAGTCGATCGAAGCTGCCAAAAATTGGTCACGGAGTCTTGGGGAGCTGAACTGAGTGACGATCGATCGAGGCCTCGGAGAGTCACGGTTTACTTTGGCAATTCGTGTGCAGCTTAAAATATCATTATCTGTAATGGCGCAGCCTATGACCGACCCCAGCTGTTTTGTCAGGGTGATGACATTTTCTGTTTGTTTCTCTGGAACGCATTGAATCTAGGGCATGCAAAACCGGAAAGTCATCAAAACCGGTTTTGAACATCGTTTTTTTGGGACCAAAACCGAAAACCGGAGCTAGGTCCGGTTTTAGCAAAAAAAATCGAATGTAGTATAATTTAAAAAGAAACACCATTTTTTTAAATACCCACTAAGTCTACAAATAAAACAAATTGTATGATACATTTCTTTTTACCCGACTACGGCAAAGCCAAAGGAGGGTTATGATTTTAACAGGCTATGTATGTATGTGAGTATGTTCATCTGTTCCCTCATAGCTCCTAATCTACTTATCGGAACTCGACATATGAGGTATCGTTAGAACCGTCTTAATTGTCCGCTGAACATAGGCTACGTGACGTTGCACAAAACTCGATACGGCGCCCTCTAGTGGACAAAAAGTAATGTGTTAAAAATAAAAATTGAGATAAATACGCCATGTTTGGTATCATTTGAAAGGGCTTCACTTGTACATTTCCAAAATATTGCTCAAATTTAAAGCGACGCCCTCTAGCGGACAAAAGTCATGTGTTAAATTTAACACCAAAATTGTTTAAATAAAAAAAAGTAAAAAAACTAAAACCCGACTACGACAAAAAAAAAAACGACGCTGAAAAAGTATGAAACAAGATTTTCATACTTCGAACAGAACAAAAAGAAAAACCGTAGTCACACGTTATAGGTACCAACCGAAACACTTTAACGTGTGACTACGGTTTTTCTTTTTGTTCTGTTCCAAGTATGAAAATCTTGTTTCATACTTTTTCAGCGTCGTTTTTTTTGTCGTAGTCGGGTTTTAGTTTTTTTACTTTTTTTTTAATCCAAACCATAATAATTGTACAGATAACAATGAACTTATAATAGTATAAAGATTAATTAACTGAGATCAAATCAACAACAAGTAAGTTTTGGTATCTTTGGTACCTATTAAGTATGCTATCAAAAATAATATATTTTAAACATAGAAAACACAATCAGCATCTTCAAATATTAAACACAGCCACCCACAATAACCAAAAAAATCAACATTTTTGTAACTTTGAATGTTGATAAAACCGGAGCTGAGCTCCGGTTTTGGCTCTCAAAACCGGTTTTCAAAAATCGTTAAATTTTGGCCGATTTCCGGTTTTGCGCAAAACCGGAAAACCGGTTTTGCATGCCCTAATTGAATCTCAATATTGCTGGATCTAGCATGTTGTTCCATCTGGTTTACGCGATTCGTGAGTTTTACAATGGTGTTGGACATTAGTTCATTTTTGGTTTCAAGATCCTTTATTATTTGTGCAGATTTTTTGGCTTCCAAAATAGCAGTTTCATAATTACTGTTCATGAAAGACATAGCCTCGTTTACGTCCTTCAACTCTTCCCTGATTGATTTAAGCTCTGAGTTCATATTAGCATTTAATTGCGCAAGCATGTCAGCCATTGCAGTTTTTATTACTGCCTCTACTATGCCTTGTACATCAGCCTTAGTCAAGGTACTAGAGTTGCTAATCGGTGGTGACGACAGGGCCACTCTTTTTTTGGCACGCGTTGTTACGTTTTCTCCCGGTCTGGTGGGGGACATAGTACTCTCAGAGTTTTCTTTTGAAGGTGAAGATTCTGAATCGGACATATTAATTAAGATAAAACTTTTTTTTTTTAGTTTAATTGAAAGCGCACACTAAAAAATGTCCACACCGAGAAGCGCACACTAATAAAGGCCCACGTCGAGTGAGCGACTCGGAGTTCGCGACCAAAAGGTCTTAAGTGCGCGGAAGACGGCGTCGCTTACGCGTTTGCGTCAAGGGCTCTGTATTCGGTGTGCGGTTGGGTATATTAACAAAAAGTTCACTTATTATTTCGTGAGATAAGTCTTATTTGTGATGTTTTTGTGTAATTTCGTCCACTCACAGTTAGCATGTATGTCCAAAAACAAATGTATCACCAACACTGAAGCGAGAACAACTTAAAACTGTATAAAAACAATTTTTTACTACGGATCGATATAAAAGCACAGTACACTTTCGGCCGGTAGGTGGGTGTTTTAATATAATCTGATCTGTCCACTTTGTATATAACTCCTTCCCCCTGTAACCGATCGAGTTCCCGTTCGACGCGCGCGCGCAGTGCCAGAGGCAAAGGGCGCGCCTTCACAAACACTGGAGTCGTGTCATTTAGGTGTAGTCGTATTTGCGACTTGAATGTACCCAGTCCCTCAGCGAAAACTTCGGGATATTCATCCTTGAGTGTTTTCGCCAACGAATTCTCATCGGATACATAATGGTGGCTATTAAGTGCATCGAAACTTGATAATTTTAACTGTTTTATCCATGTGCGCCCCATTAAGGGAGGTCCCCCATTAGTGATAACGTATAGTTTTAATGAAAGTTGTTTATTGTTGTAGATAATTGTCACCAGTATATATCCGAGTGTTTGAATGACGTCTCCAGTATAAGATTTAAAAGTTAATGTTTTACTAATTATCGGTAGCTTATGAAACGTCTTATCATAAAACTTTTTTGATATAGCCGATATCTTACTTCCCGTATCTACTTCAAACTTTAAAAACATACCTTCAACATTCAACTTAATGTAATAGGGACCGTCATCCTCGCACACATTTATACTACTATTATGATTGGTGTGACCCATGTTATAGAAATTACAATCGTTATCAGTATCGGAGTCGGTAACAGAATTGTCAAGATAGAACTGACCTTTGTTTGTCTTCTTAGAATTTCCATCCTTCTCACTACGAGTGCACACTGATTTTAAATGTCCTTTTTCACCGCACTTATCACACGAATAATGCTTGTAACGACACCTGCCCTCCACGTGACCGGCCTTGCCGCACCGTGCGCACGGGCGCCGCTCGGGCGCCGCCGCCGGCGCCACACGTGTGCTGCGCGGGCGCGCGCCCCCGACGCGGTGCAGGCCGTCGCTCGCGCCAGCGCTGGAGCCTGCGCTCGCGGCCTCCGCAGCCGGGGCGCTCGCCACGCTTGCGTGCCGCTCCGCCGCTTCGAGAGCCATCGCCAACTCCACACCGCGCTTGTAGTCCACATTCTTTTCGGCGAATAACCTGGATCGCATCTCCTCGCTGTACAACCCTGATACGAACTGGTCGCGGAGATTTACCTCCAGTGAGGCCCCGAAATTGCAGGTTTTAGCCAGATGTTTCAAACCTTGTAGGTAGGAACGAACGCTTTCACCTTGCTGCTGCTTCCTCTGCCTGAATATATGCCTTTCGGCTATTTCTGATCTCTCGGGTTCTAAATGATCTTTCACCAGTTTAACGAGCACATCGAAAGTCTTGTCCTCTGGCTGATCCGGTGAACATAAGTCGCACATTAAGTCGTAACACTCCGAACCGACCAACGTCACTAGCGTAGCCACGTGTAAATTTTCTTCAATGTCGTTCAACATTATAAACTGTTTAATTCGACGAACATAAGTGTCCCAATTTTGGGTTCCGACTTGGAAACCTTCGACTTTTCCTATCGGCATGTTTAAACTTTACACACACGCGTTAAAATGGATAATTAATAATTTTCTCGTCGCCAATGTTATGTTCGTGACAATGAAACACCGAGATTCAAAGCAGACTGGTTTATTATATAAGTATTTAGACATACCCTCACAAGTGCATATATTATGTGATACTTACAATAATACCGTACATAACAAACATAACCTACCACTACTTGAAAAAGGAGAAGGGAAAGACTCCATAATTTCCTGGGCCCAGGTGTTAACTCAATCAAACTAGCATTTGTCACTCGATGTTCATACTCGTACATATTCTGACATTTTACCGATTTATTCACTATCGATTACTTAGAATTCAGGCATGTACTTTATCGATTATTTAGTTTCACAATTTAATTTAATTTTTCTCGCTTCCTAGATAGAAACATGGTACTGTATTTTGTGATTTCCCTTAGAAAAATACAACGGTTTTTTTAATACCCATTTCAACTAGTTAACTGCTGGGCCCAGCAGCAGCAGCAGTTTTTAAGCACCTTCTGGCCGAATCCACACTAATTGTAAATGGATCAAAGTCATATTCCTTGCATATATTGATATTTGTTTAATTGAAATAGGGTGGGGGTGTGCAGCAATGCGCACTTTTACTATAGTATCATTGTGCTGAATTTCATGGTCACAGTTGGCGCGTCAATGTCCCTGCTACCTTGTTTATCACCCGGGTTATGTAATTTTAGTTACGGATAATCCTAGTTAAGCCGAACAAATGTCGGGATATGCAAGTTCTGATGTCAGTGTCAATGTGTATGTTAGTAGTAGTCGAAAAATGGAGATTTGATGAATATTAATAGATGGTATAGCACAGGGTGAAGACCAGTGGTGGTCGGGGGTTCGAACCCGAGCAGGCACTTTGTGTAGATTATTTCATCACCAGTGCTCTGAAAACGATGAAGGGAAACATCGTGAGGAAACCGGCATGTCTTAGAATCAAAAAAATTCAAAGACATGTGACATGTACCAACCCGCATTGGGCCCGCGTGGTTGATTACAGCCCACTCCCTCTCAAAGAGAGGATGCCTGTGTCCCAGCAGTGGGAACATTATACGTTGATTATGCACAGCACAGGGTGTATTGTTTTTTTGGCTTCAGTTCGATGCCTAGATTTTTTCAAGTTGTTGAATACATTTTTAGTGATGCACCAATATGAGAAAAGACCTGTTTTATACAGGGTGAAATTGAAAACATGCGACAAATCGAAATGGGAGATTCTACTCATTATTATGAACAACTTTACTATGGGACCAAACCCGATATCGCGAAAAAAAAATCAGCTGTTCCCTACATTTATGTTCGCATAACTCGTCAAAATGTAGGGAAGAGCTGATTTTTTTTCGCGATTGCAGGTTTGTGCCCATAGTAAAAGTTGTTGATAATGATGAGTACAATCTTCCATTTCGATTTGTCGCATGTTTTAAATTTCAACCTGTATAAAACCCGGGTTATGTCATTTTTGTAACGGACTATCCTAGTTGAGCCGAACAAAGTCAGGAATGTACAAGTTTATCAAGACTTGTAGGTACATCCCTCACTTGTTCGGCTTGCGAACATTGACACTGATACTGCAGGTGTGGAATCTTTGTTAGTTAAATTCACCGTTAGTTTCTATTCTACCTAGACAATTATAGGTATGTACTGGACGCAGTACAAATCCCTAGACGCGGGGACGCCCGGACGCCCCGCCGCACAGTGGTTCGAAATCGACGCTCCGTGGACATTGAAATCAAAATTTCTTTAGACGAGAAATAAAAATCGGAATGGCTTTATTTCAGTATTATTTATAATATTTGGTAATATGACAGCTATAGACAGCACCATCTCCGAAAAAAAAAATATTTAATATTTTTTTGTATGAAGAAAAACACAAAAGTCGTTTTTTCTCATAACTTAATAAAACTTAAAGCCTGCGGCTTACATGGGGTGTTGTCCTACATGAGGCGATTCCGAAATGCTATAACACGCACACCCATGCGCGCCGCTTCACTCACAGCAGAGTGTTGAATTTCGAGAAATTCAGTTAGAGATTTTTACGTTGATTTATGTGTGATCTTGAAAATATACAAAGTAATTGACTTTAGTTTGCTAATTTGATTAGTTATAATGAGAAATAATGGAATATACAATATAAAAATACTAAAAAAAACACTCAAATTGAGACTCATTTACAATATAAATAGATTTTGCAATCTTTCTTATAATAATTTAATTCGGTGTTAGTAGATACACAGTTTGACTTCTTAATTGTACTGTATGGCTGGTATTTCATGCCTTCCAGTATCCACAAACTTCTGCTGCATGGAGCTGAAATAATAAAACATTTCAACATTTTGCCTATAGGAAAGCTATCAGAAGAGGCATCTGAGGCCCGAAACAAAGATTTTAGAAAACTCAGGGAACATCATACGCGGAAATTTTGTCGCAGAGCGACAAACCATGACATCTTTAATGGTTTCATCGTATCCTCAGACCCATATTTGTCAAGCATTCGACCTAAACTGACAAATAAGAGTAGAAATGATTTAACTGAAGAAATGAAGTCTCTTCTTTTAATTGACCCGGATACCATGGATAAGGAAAACATTGAATTTGTTGAGGTGCCAAGTATGATGGATTCTGATTTTGAATTCTTTGATAGCGATGACGAAACTCAGTAGACAAAATTTTAATGTTTGATGTTTTTGTGTAAATTTTATATATTTCTCAATTATACAATTGCTTATTCTTAGTATTTTTCTGTATTAGTTATAAGTTTTTGTACTTTTTTTTTTAATGTGAATTAAGAAGTCAAACTGTGTATCTACTAACACCGAATTAAATTATTATAAGAAAGATTGCAAAATCTATTTATATTGTAAATGAGTCTCAATTTGAGTGTTTTTTTTAGTATTTTTATATTGTATATTCCATTATTTCTCATTATAACTAATCAAATTAGCAAACTAAAGTCAATTACTTTGTATATTTTCAAGATCACACATAAATCAACGTAAAAATCTCTAACTGAATTTCTCGAAATTCAACACTCTGCTGTGAGTGAAGCGGCGCGCATGGGTGTGCGTGTTATAGCATTTCGGAATCGCCTCATGTAGGACAACACCCCATGTAAGCCGCAGGCTTTAAGTTTTATTAAGTTATGAGAAAAAACGACTTTTGTGTTTTTCTTCATACAAAAAAATATTAAATATTTTTTTTTTCGGAGATGGTGCTGTCTATAGCTGTCATATTACCAAATATTATAAATAATACTGAAATAAAGCCATTCCGATTTTTATTTCTCGTCTAAAGAAATTTTGATTTCAATGTCCACGGAGCGTCGATTTCGAACCACTGTGCGCCGCTTCAATTTAAATTAATTAATCAATTACACTAACAATTCAATTAATAATTCTAACTGTAAAGTTTACACCACAGGGGTTCAATTATTTTGTTTTTATATTCATTTGTTTCATGATATCACCTTAATGGAAAATTTTCACGTATTTTTGAAATTACTTAAACTAAGTGAATTTTAAGCTTTTTGAGAGGCTCCCATGGGATGCATTTACTAAGAGGCATACAAACAGCTCACTGACCCTATACTAACGATTGATTTTTTAAATTTTGTGTTTCGGGATTCCCGAACGAAATAAATATTTTTGCGACGGTTTTTCAAAAATAAATAAAAATGAGAATCTAATATAGACTGTTGCGTACCTGCACTTCTTGATATGAAAGTAGGTAAATCCACACAAAATAAGAAAGTAACAAATTTTAGAATACAATATGGCGCGTTTTGTTCACCACACTGTGACTACGTGGAGCTGCGACCTCTGACGTCACTGTTGCATTTTACAATGATATAGGAAATCTGGAAGAGGCTTGGAAGTTTATTATAAGTTCTGAAAGTCTTTAAAGCAGTGAGATTGTGCTTTCAACACTGCTTTGGAAGAATAGACACACACTTACCTACCGCTTGCTTAGTGTTAAAGTGACCGAATTCAAAAAACTAGTTTTTTGGCAAATCGCAATAATTGTTTTGCAATTAGGACTTCGGTTGTTTATTTGGACATAAATGTTACAAGATGTTAGTTGCATTGTTATTTTTATTTTTTTATGATAGAATATGAACCACATATTTCACAGATGGCGTTGAATTAAAGACGACGGTGTACGGTCTAACTCATTTATGAATAATTTTGAATTCGGTCACTTTAGTACTAAGGGAGCGATACATAACATAATTTATCACGCCTGTATTCCGCAAAGGTTCAGGCAGAGGAATAAAGTAAGAAGTTAAAGCCTCATATTCGTGATTCGTTTGGCTTAAAAATTGATATTATAAGGTCTTTAAAATGCTTACGACACGCATTTTGATATTATCTTAGCTAGAATTCGTATTATATTCGCTCTTAATTATAATTTAAAGTGTACTTAAGTTTACGTAATACTAAATGAAAAACTTCGCCAAAAGTAGGTATCGGGTTTATTCGCCAAAATATGTCTTAGGGGCCGTCTCCACGAGCGAGAAAATCGCGGCGATATTATCGTAGTGCCACGCATTTCTATACACTCTCTTAGAACGTGTCTCCACACGGCGATATCATCGCGGCGAAAATTTGACGGCACGGCGAGACTATCGCCGCGATTCTCTCGCTCGTGGAGACGGCCCCTTACATGAAAAACATCAGACATTCACGAAACCCAATACCTACACCATTGCAATCAGGATTCTAACGAAAGCTTTAGCAACAGTACTTTCGCTACAGTGCACTCAAATTCAACCAAAACCACGCCCTTACCCCATCTAGTTCCACTCTATACCACATACAAAGAAACCCTGCGTCTCCATCTGAAATATGAAATTTCGCCGTTTCGACATCTCTTGAAATGGCAGCTGTGATATTTTCGGTGCAAATGTGACTCGAACTGACGGCGGCGCTATGATGTGGAGGAAACTGGGCTTTATTCACACTTTATATGACATTCAATTGTATGGAAGGGTGCAGTTTTAAGTACATATTTTATAATATATAAGTAAGTATATTATTATTATAACTAAGTGTTATATAAGAGTAGTATAAGAGCAGTGGTGGCCAAGTGGTAACGACCGCGCCTTACGAGTTGTAGGTCGTAGGTTCGAACCCAGACAGGCGTTTTACTTTGTGTAAATTATTTCATCACCACTGCTCTCAAAACGGTGAAGGGAAACATCGTGAGGAAATCGACATGTCCTAGAACCAAAAATTCGAAGACATGTGACATCTGCCAACCCGCACTGGACCCGCGTGGTGGATTACGGCCCAATCCCTTTCACCGAGAGGAGGCCTGTGTACCAGCAGTGGGAACATTATAGGTTGATTATTTATGTAACTAAGTATTATACAGGATGGATTTTTGGGACGAGGCGGTCAAGACCTGCTGTTACCGCCCGTCTCAAAAATGCACTTTGTATAAAATCAACATCATTCTGCAGATTGCTATTATTTTAATAGGGTGGAATTTTGAAATGGGGCAGTAAGGACAGGTACCTTAGCTTTTATAGCTACAGAAAAGCGCTCGTAAGAAATCTGTGAATGGAGATCAAAATTTCTCAAAAAGTTAATGACAGTCTTCTAAGACGATTTTCCTGTCGCTACATCGGTTAAGGTACCCGTCCTTACCGCCTCATCTCAAAAATTCACCCTGTTTAAAAATACTAATCTGCAATAGAAAGATTTTACTGCAGAGAAGAAAAATAAACATTTACTACCACGCCAGATTTAGTTTATGTTAAAGTATTTGCAAAAAAAAATTAATTAAAAACGTGGTCTTATTTTAATTATTTTCCAATTGCTTGAGTACGTACCTAATGACATTTCGGGCCGTAACTGCTACAGATGTAATCCACTCCTGAACTAATCCATCTTTAGGAGTAAAAGTAGATGCTAATCCAATTTTTTTATTAATCAACCTTACTCAAGACTGCTATCTTAATTGTAATCGTGATTAATTATTGGTATTATTATTTGTACCCCACCAAGTGGTAGGACATAGAGATCATATTATATACTTGGCTGTAACACCTATTGTAACCTATGTTCACAAAATAAATGAACTGAATTGAATTGACTTACTTAAAACTAGTTTCAGCCAATCAAATGGCTTTAACCGGTCAAGCGGCGCGGTTCGCCAATCGGCGACGAAACAATAGAAAATCAATTGTGTCTCATTAGCGGAGCTCGACAGATTAAAGATGTTTTAAGTAATGCTTGAGTTTTGAGAAAGGTTCTTTAATCCGTGCCTTAGACATCTTGACAAACACACATTGTGAAAAAAACAGTCTTGCATTTTAAGTTAAAATAAAGTTTCAGTAATTAATGTTGTCGTGTAATTAAAACATGGCAACATTAACTGCTATTGTGTGATAACTTAAAAAAAAAAACTGTTTATTACATATCTACAAAGAAATAGGACTAATGCAATCCATTTACCACCCGTACCTCACATATTTTAAACTTAAAACTCACTTATCTAATCAGCCAACAATAAAAACTTCAATTCAAAATCAGCCATCAAATTTGAACGGAGCGTCAACCAACTATGACTTAGTGTATCAACTAAAGTTATCAACTTAATCACTTCCACTTCCCAAGTTTACGCGTCAAACGTGAAACGGTTCAATCTAGACTGAAACACGACCCTATTAAACCGCCTAGATACACTGAGAGTTAGGCGCGACTCACACGTACAGAAGGACGATGAAAAATTATGAACGTATGGTATGTTGCGCCATCGATGGTAATGAGGCGCCATCGATGGTAATGAGGCGCCATCGATGGTAATGAGGCGCCATCGATGTAAGGGTAGCGACACAACGGCCGATACTTATTATTATTATTATTAGCCTGTGATGTCCCACTGCAGGGCAAATGCCTCCCTAATCTCTTTCCACCTCTCTCTGTTCACAGCTGCTAAGGACCAGTTCTTATTGAAGGAGTCCAGCTCATCTCGCCATCTCCATCTGGGCCTGCCACGATGTCGCTTGCCATTAAGAGGACCCCATTGGGTCGTAAGTTTGGCCCATTGTTCGTCTGATATGCAACAGATGTGTCCAGTCGAGTTCGGAAATTCAGAATTTTACGAAAATTCGAGGACGTTATTTCGCTCCAAAACACAGATTGCGCACCGTCAGCAGCCAAGGTTAAGTGGGACTGAGCCGGATACTTTTGCCGCATGTCGAACGAGTTATGGGCCAAATCGACTACCGTGTGGGTCCCAGAAAATGACTGGTGACATCGAGGCAAACCCGGAAGAATTTGTCGGGATGAGCTTGACGCCTTCAGACAGGATTGGTCCGCACTAGCTCAAGACAGAGAGGAGTGGAAAGGAGAAAAGAAGGATTTATTACCGTTGGATCCCGTTTTTGAATCCCATTTTAATATTTTTGGCGTTGGATCCCGCAAAACATTATTATGTATTTCCGTTGGATCCCGAATTTAAAAAATGCAAGATAATTACGTTTTATTGTCGTTGAATCCCGAAAAGTATTTCCGTTGGATCCCGAATGCTTAAAAAAATATGAATGCGGGTACTTTCAACAACAAAATTGTTTATAATAAAATGAGGGGTTCACTAATGTTTCACCAAAACTCCATTGACAAAATTTTAGTTTACAACCAACGTTTCGTATACTATTTATTTCACAAACAACTCATTTTCTATATAATCTAGTCGTTTCTGGCACTCGCCGGCCGCTGCCGCGGCACCGCTCGCTTCGCTCGCTCGGCTCGTGCGTAGGGGTCACAGTTTTAACCTAACCTAACCTAGCATTGTTTTTTTTTTAATAATTAACCTAATCTAACTAGTTCGGTTCCGGGTAACCCACTAAAAATAATCTCTTTTTAGTGTTTGATAAAGGTAAATCACTTTTCTTCTGAAATGTACACATGTTGTTATAATATGGGATTCAACGGAAATAGCAAACGGGATCCATCGGTAATACCTAAAAAACGGGATCAAAAAACGGGATCCAACGGTAATAAACGAAAAGAAGTCGTTTGCCTTTGTCCTGTTTTGGAAAAATATGTAGACTAAAAATTTCGGCTTGACGGGTAATTTTAAAGGAATTGCTGGCGTAAACACGGTGAATTTTCACTACTTAATACATACGTGATTAAGACAGTTGACAAGTACTCAAACTCGAAGCATTTATTTCAATTAAACTAATTACAGGCACTTTTGAATTTTCAATGGGTCGGTCAGTCAGAAAGATGAAGCTAGTTGCCCATTCCAAAGTTACCTATGGAGAAGAACAGGCAAAAAACTCCATGGACATTCTTTTAAATCAAAATAATATGTTTACAAAGTCTTGGTTACATCATTCATGTTTCGTGTAACAAAGTCCTAAAGTGGTCAACGTTTTACGTAAAGTTCAATAATGACGCGCGGTAGTCAGTCAGTTTAATTCGCGACTGCGATTATTTTGTGGGTGATACCTGCCACGCATTGCGTTTGTCGTCACAATCGATAGCAATGTATCAGTTATTTATGACCTTTTCCATACTGTTTTCCTATATCCAATCAAATCAAAAGACATTTATTCAAACGACTGAGAATCAATAATTTTCGAACGTCAAAATTACATAAGACGGTCCCCCAAAGCTCCTGCCAATCACCACTAAGCACGGAAGAAGAAGTGGCGCAACAAACTCCCCAGCAGCACAGCACTAATCGTCATACATCCAATTAATGGATGGCCGTTGGAAAGTGGTTCGTATGTGTCAACCCTTAGCCAGGCTGAGTATAGATCCGACTGGAGTAACATTCGATTAAGGCGCCCTGCATCGCATCTTTGAGCCATTTGAACGTGGATATGTAGTGAAAGAAATTGCCGAATATAGGTATGGGGACTGGATTTCGGGCGTTTGGTTGCTAGAATTCTATTTTATCCCCTACTTTACTTTTGTGAGTTTTATACTTACTTACTTTTAATAGACATTGTAACTTATAACGTCGCCTTGGATGATTCTGTAAAGGTGTTATAATTGTCGTTTAATAAATAAATAAATACCTAATAAATAAATTAAGGAGCGGTAAGAAGCATCAGGTATTTGACAGCCACACGGGTCTATCAATCAGGTTAAGCTACGCTTGCCGCGGTTGGTCCGCAGATAGATGACCGTCTTCACTTACCAAGACCCGTCCGTGCCTCGGACAGCACGTTAAGCCGCTGATCCCGGCTGTCATTCGTGGATCTTTGACAGTCGTTACGGGTCGACAGAAGCCTGAAAGTCTGACAACCAGTCTTACCAAGGGGTATCGTATTACCAAGTACCTGCCTATCAGACCTCCACAACCCAGTGGTTGTGGAGGTCGGATAAGCAGTCGCTCCATGTGAAATCCTGGTATTCAACTGCATCCCGTTAGACTGGAAGCCGATCCCAATAGTTGCGAAAAGGCTCGGCAGATGATAAAGACAATAGCGCATCGCGGCAACAAATAAGTTTCAAAACACCGCGCCGCTGTGCGTTTGATGTTAGTTGAATCGAATGACCATCAAAAAGTAAAAAAGTAAATCAGCAGTTTTATTTAAATTAAAATAAAAAATAAATGCACAGCTCAATGGAATAATTTTTAGGTTTTTCGTTAGTTGATTGAATTCCCTTTATTATCATTTCATATAAAATACGCTCATAGTTTTCGCACATAATTTTGAGAATTATGCACTGAAAAATATTCTTTTGTGCTCTGTTGTACGATTATTTTATCATGACACAATTTTATATTTTTATGAAATACTAGCTGCACCCCGCGGTTTCACCCGCGCAAGTCTCGATCCCGTGGGAATATCGGGATAAAAAGTATCCTATGTCCTTTCCCGGGATTCAAACTATCTCTATACCAAATTTCATGTAAATCGGTTCAGCGGTTTAGGCGTGAAGAAAAGACAG
The DNA here is from genome assembly GCA_947508005.1 of Amphipoea lucens. Taxonomy (NCBI): domain Eukaryota; kingdom Metazoa; phylum Arthropoda; class Insecta; order Lepidoptera; family Noctuidae; genus Amphipoea; species Amphipoea lucens. The sequence continues at coordinate 17,569,761 of OX382377.1, read as the reverse complement.
ACAGACAGACAGAGTTACTTTCGCATTTATAATATTAGTTTGGATTTGGACTAGTAGCGCCCCGCGGTTTCACCCGCATAAGTTTCCCGTGGGAATATCGGGATAAAAGCTATCCTATGTCCTTTCCCAGGACTCAAACTATCTCTATACCAAATTTCATCTAAATCGGTTCAGCGGTTTATGCATGCATGTAGAGGTAACATACAGACAGACACACTTTCGCATTTATAATATTAAGTATGGATTGCATAAGAGATAAACAAAGTCACGTGCGCGAACATCCAGAAAATTTTGTAGATATTTTTGCTTCGTGCGGGAATTGATCTCGCGACCCTATCAGGCTGTCAAAACCAATTCATATCATGACAGTTCTGATATTATTTCGCCTTCCCTTTATTTTTTGCGATGGTTACATAATAATAGGTAATAACATGTTACGTCATTGCTCTAAAATAAATATTTGGCACGTGTCTTGCAGATCATTCATCTTCTTAGCTTGTCGATAGCAATCTAAATAGACGCTATTTAAAGCCAAAGGCTAACATTACGCAAGGACCCTTAGGGGCCGAGCAAAAATGGCAGAGGACGCAAATTATAATCTTAGATTATGAAATAAAGTATAGACACTTTTCAATTGTCAAGGAATCGGTCAGTCTTTTTAACTGACCGACCCCTTGACAATTCATGTTGATGAAGCTAGTTGCCCATTCCCCAGCGTAGCAGGTTCCAATGAATAAAAACGGGCAAGAATTTACATATATTCATAATACAAATATTGTTACGAAACAAAAAAAAAATATGTTGCTCTGATTGCATACATAACAAAACACATGTTTCCGCTTATTCACTTGCGTATTCAGTTCTGTTTTGTTTAATAAAAATCTGTTGATTTTTGCTATTAGCATAATCAGCCTATAATGTTACTGCCTCCCAAGATACAGAATATTCCTAGTTTGCGGGGAAGGGTACTTACTTAATTCTTATAGGACTTTCGTCCCCACTACCTACCTTTTGTTTCCAACATAATTGTGTCAAAGCCTATGTTTTGTGAAAAAAAATATATATATTTCCACTACTGGGACACAAGCCTCTCGGTAAGACGGAGTGGGCCATAATCCTCCACGCAGGCCCAGTGCGGGCTAGTAATATTAAACTCTTGGTTTTTACTATTAAAATGTTTTATTTTGTAAGCTTTTCATGTTTTTAATATCCGCTTATAATTTTTTGCAGAACACGTGAAGAAATTACTGGCTTTGGTTTTCTGAGTAGGTACTCAGGTACACCATAGTATTCAGACTCTAGTAATACTAAATACGTTTGTAGTTTCCCTATAATGCCTCGTTAGTATATTGGTCGCAAGCATTACTGCCGAGCAAGAAGTCTTTCGTTCGATTCCCAGGTCGGGCAAAGTCTTCTTCTTAGCGTGTCGATAGCAATCTAAATGTACTCGGCCCAGAATTCGGCCACTTGTTTGGTGCCATCACTAGCGTCCATCAGTTCCTGTAACGTGCAGCTGACAGGACACGCAGGGCACGATATTAGGTGTCCTATCGTTTGTGAAACAGCACCACATTTACACTCCAAGGCGGATTCGTCTATAAAACTCCACCTATGGCATTGGGTTTTTCCTTCAAGAATTTCATAGTACCTCCGTCCGGGCTGCTACTAACAAATTCTTGATGGAAAAACCAGTGATAACCCGGAGTCTGGATTTATGCTCAGTTGATGGCAATAGGCTCGGCGCTTTTTACATGGGGCTTATTTAAAAGCTATGTTTTTTTTTGTTATTTTTTTATCGTGAAACGTACGTACTATAGGTACAGACGCCAGCACATCAACCTACCCGAAACTGTCAAATTTTCCCAATCAACTTTGAACCGTACACTTTAGTAATAAAGTTGAAAATCTATTAAATAAATTTGACAGATTGTAGTAACTTGATATGCTGGCGTCTGTACATCTCTGGCAAACCCTTCGGGGATTAGAGTCGTGATGGTATGTTTATGTGTGTTTCTCTGTAAATAATCTAATTTTAGATAATTACTACAAACAGTCGCTTATCCTACTAATGTAGTTTCACTCCTAAGCAAGCAAACACACAAACTAACTTACTCACCTTTGCTTACGACGACCTAAACTGCACACCGCTGTCTCAAGTCAAATAACTACGTTCAGACTTATCTCATTAGTAGTCAGACAAATGGAACCTAATCATGACTAAGACTAGTCTCAGTTGAAGTCAGACTGAACTATACTTAGTATACAGGGTGTTACGGAAAGGGTATATCAATACAAACGGGTTGAAGAGTGTATCTGGTCTCGAATCTCTGTACAAAATTTCAGCTCAAAAGCATTAACTTTGAAAATGCTTAATATTTTTTTATTTCGACATCACGGCGCTGCACTGGCGCGCGGCGGCGTGATGTGCGTGTACTAGGCGCACAGAAACACTACAGATAATGGATAATGACCCTCGTAGTGCGGTGACACGTTTGTTATGATTTCAATTTAATAAACTATCGAAATAAAAAAATATTAAGCATTTTCAAAGTTACTGCTTTTGAGCTGAAATTGTGTACAGAGATTCTAGACCAGATACACTCTTCAACCCGTTTGTATTGATATACCCTTTCCGTAACACCCTGTATTTTAGTTTGTTTTACGTACGGAACAGTTGCGTGATAAATGAGCTGAAAAAAGACTGGGTAACATATTATTCTGCTAGTGCACCGTGTTAAGAATACAAGAATGCGTTCCATTACTAAAATAACAGAGGGGCAATTTTCTTTTCTCGTAATTTAAAACGTTCAAAATCTAGTCGCAGTCTCATCTAGGCGACACACAAATGTCAAAAGCTTGTCTAAATGCAGGAAAATTAGAGGTATTTATGACAGATTGAGACTGAGATCAGACTGTGAACGTTCTTAAATTTATGATAATTGCCCCTCTGTTCTCAGTCTCAATCTTTCAAACATACCTCTTAATTTTCCTAAATATGATTCACTTGAGAGTGTCAAAATATACGTTTTTTGCGGCATAAACGGCCGTATCTTTTTTTTTGCGTTAACTTCGAAGTTTGATTTTTCACTGCTTTAAGGGACTGCAGATTTGAGTATATGTTTTAATTTCAACTTGATACATCTACGCGTTCCCGAGATAAAGGGTCTTGACAGACAGACAGACGGTCAATAAAGTGATCCTATAAGGGTTCCGTGTTTTCCTTTTGAGTTGCTGAACCCTAAAAAATCCTTTAGTATCGTCGCTCCATGTAAATGACTGGAAGCTGACACCAATATACATATTTGAGAAAAGGCTATGATTGATAGAAAACAGGATCGATAAATCGGGTAGGTTTCTTGTTTGTCTAAGGACATCGATTAGCAAACTGTTACCTTGAACTCGGCATTATTTTAGACCCCAGCATAGAACATTTTCATCTATTGAATTCCAGTTTCCGCAGAAAAATATGAAGTATATTCTGAAAAGCGGTGATAAAATCTCTTTGTTAGCTGTTGTAATTGGCTCACCAAAATAATAAAAACAAATCATGTGAGCCATAAGTTTTGACAACAGATTACCAGTTTTTGTAGCAAAGTTTTACACTGTCAAAAATGAATTGACATACACGCCAATTTGCCGTGTTATTGCTATTTTGCACAACTGCCAAAGAATTACGTTTTGTGATTTTGTTTCACGGACAATTTAAGTTATTTAAATTTCTCTGACTTGACGTCGTTTGGTTACAAATTTAAATATCCTTTCATTGGTATTGTTCGTCGAGTTGCTGAGCTCCTTAAAATCTGTGTTGAGCTCTACGATTCCTGACAAATGCGTGCACTGACTGAACAGGTCTACTCGAATCTGTGTGGGTTTTGTCTCATTCGTACAGAAATGAAAAAAGAGGGGCTTGTGGCTAATTTAAATAATAACAGCCGCACGGGTCGATCGAGAGCAGTGGTGGCCCAGTGGTATCGGCCGCGACTTACGAGTTGTAGGTCGTAGGTTCGAACCCAGACAGGCGCTTTACTTAGTGTAAATTATTTCATCACCACTGCTCTCAAAACGGTGAAGGAAAACATCGTGAGGAAACCGGCATGTCCTAGAACCAAAAATTCAAAGACATGTGACATCTACCAATCCGCACTGGGCCCGCGTGGTAGATTACGGCCCATTCCCTCTCACAGAGAGGAGGCCTGTGTCCCAGCAGTGGGAACATTATAGGCTGATGATGATGGGTCGATCGATCAGGATAAGCTAAACTTGCCGTGGTTGATCCGTGGTTGGGTGACCATCTTCACATACCACGACCCCGTGCCTTAGGAAGCACGTTAAGTCGTAGGTCCAGGCTGTCATTCGTGGATCTTTGACAGTCGTTACGGGTAGTCAGTAGCCAAGGGGTATCGTATTACTCAGTAACTGGGTTGTGGAAGTCAGATAGGCAGTCGCTCCATGTAAAATACTGGTATTCAGTTGCATCCGGTTAGACTGGATGCCAACCCCAACATAGTTGAGAAAAGGAAAAGGCTAGGCAGATGATATGACTTACAAAAATAAAATCATTTATCTTTTACTCTGCTTATCCCTTAGGACAATACAGGCGTGATTTTATGTTATGTTTTCCGACGTATTTTCCTCAGTACAATCAGCATAGCATATCATTAGCCTCACAAACCCAGTTTCACAAACAGCCAATCTCCTCATCTCCACTATAATATAAGGCTGTCGTCACACGATGTCAGGCGGCGTATTAAAGTTACTCGGATTTCTGCAAACTTTGCCCGAATATATGCAGCGAGTATTAGCATTGGATATTATATATAACAACTAGTTCCGTCTCAGAATGTTAGGGCACTGATTTCGGTGTGATATTTGAACTTAGTTTTGAAGTTATGATATACCCAGATAGTATGATAAATATAAAATTACTAGCTGCGCCCCGCGGTTTTAGCCGCATAAGTCTCGATCCCGTGGGAACATCGGGATAAAAAGTATCCTATGTCCTTTCCCGGGACTCAAGCTATTTCTATAACAAATTTCATCTAAATCGGTTCAGCGGTTTCGGCGTGAAAAGGTAACATACAGACAGACAGACAGACAGACAGAGTTACTTTCGAATTTATAATATTAGTGTGGATGTATGTATGACCAGTGGCCCGCCCCAGCGTCGCACGGGTGCATTTTCTTTTCGAATTTCTTACATTTTCTTTCATACAATCCTTGTCCTAGTAATACCGAACGCAACAAAAAAAGAATTATCCAATTTGGTGCAGTCGCCCGGAAGTTATGCGCGTACATACATTTCGGTGATTCATTTTTATTTATACAGGGTGTCCCTGGAAGTATGGATCAAATTGAATAGGGCCGTGGGCAAGGTCATTTCCAAACGTTTTAGCAAAAAAAAAAACTAAAAAAAAAAACAAAAAAAAAAAGAAGAACAGAAATCGAATCATTTTAAAGAAATCTTTAAAAAAAACTATCATGGCTATCAACTTATTTTTTTTACATAGCCCTGATAGTATATTTTTATGATTATTTTCTTTGAGTACTATGCGAAGTGATTAAAAAAAAATCGGTCATAACTTTTGAACCGTAAAAAAAATCACCGACATTCTAAGAGTCAAAAAGTTTGGAAATGACCTTGCCCACGCCCCTATTCGATTTGATCCATACTTCCAGGGACACACTGTATACTCGTACAGGATGTAATTGAATTCATGGGCATCCTTTTAAGGTGTCATTGTAATCATCATTATGAACAACTTTTATTATGGGACCAAACCTGAAATCGCGAAAAAAAAATCAGCTCTTCCCTACATTTTGACGAGTTATGTGAACACAAATGCAAAGAACAACTGATTTTTTTTCGCGATTCATAATTATGAGTACAATGACCTCTTAAAAGGATGCTTATGAATTAAATTTTATACTGTAGATTAGCGATCCACTCTATGCAACTTATCAAAACATCAAGATCTTTGTGCTATAATCTTATCTATACTAATAATAAGAATAAAGCTAGAGCTATTTTTTGTTCGTTTGTTTGAACGTGCTAATCTCTATTACTACCACTCGGATTTGAAAAAAAAAAATATTTGCATTTGTTAGTCCAGTTCGTGAGGAAGACTATAGGCTATTTAACATCACGCTAGGACCATTAGGAGCCAAGAAGGAACGCTAATTGAAAACGAAGTAATATCGCGGACCGGCGTTGCGATGCGACGGGATGAGTTGGGGGAACAAGAAAATTCACGCGGACGAAGTCGCAGACAGAAGCTAGTAATTAAATATAAATCACCACACAAAATACAATGTGAAGTTTCGAAGATCGAAACAATCACAGACAAACCCAAAAAACTACTTTGTTTGCTATTTTACAAATATTGGGAGTATTCCCGTTTGAGCACCTATTTTCAGAGCACCTTTTTTTAGAGCACCTAAGGTATTCCAATTAGAGCACCAATCAATATTTTACCGTGGTGCTCAAAGGGGAACAATAAAAAATATTCAACTTATTCCCTACGATTCGGTAGCTTCTAGTGATGGGGTGTATAATAAAACATATTAATAAAAATGGAAGTATTTTTATTATCATATTATAGTTGGGTCAGAAAACATAGTTAATTATGCAATATCATTATTCAAGTAAGTCATTTGTTTTTCATTAAAATAAGTGCTAACTTTGTCCCTTGACCGTCGTATAGTAGACTATGTAGCTTATTTATTAAACGATAGACTGGACTAGATCATAGATTCTCAATGTGGCCAATAACGCCCCCTCGTGGGCGTTTGAGGCTTTCAGAGGGGCAGTCTGTAGACGACCAAGACAAAATTATACACCGTGAAATTTTAATCACCGTTGTCCTTTTAAGGGGTCATTGTACTCATTATTATGAACAACTTTTACTATGGGACCAAACCTGAAATCGTGAAAAAAAAGTCAGCTGTTCCTTACATTAATGTTCGCATAACTCGTCAACATGTACGGAACAGTTGATTTTTTTTTCGCGATTTCATGTTTGGTCCCGTAGTAAAAGTTGTTCATAATGATGAGTACAACGACCCCTTAAAAGGAAAACGGTGATTAAAATTTCACGGTGTATATCTTATCTTGCAACCATGTAATATTACACGTTTAGATAGAATCGTGGCAATAGCTGTTTCAGATTCGCGAGAGATAGTAATTAAAAAATATATTGGGGCTATAGAAAAAATATACCTTCATAGTGGGCGATGGGCAAAAAAAGGTTGAGAACCTATGGGTTAGACCTAGAGCCCATCGTCTAATAAATTAACTTGTAAGTACTACGTACTGAACAACATGCGCGGACGATCGATATAAAGTTAATAAAATAATGTACTTTGGTAATGACATTTTGATGACAGTGGACAATTGCGTAGTTTGTTCTGTACCTATTTATTAATAATATAGTAACGAGAAAGAATAACAGCAAATGTGAATTTTTCTTTAACTACGTAGAGACCCAGCTCATCAAGCTACTACAATCTGTCAAATTTCTTTACTTTAATACATATTTCGCATCATTGGGTGGCCGAGATGCGAAACATCGGATCTTCTTCACGATTCAACATAGTTTTGATAGTTGTGGGCACTGCAGTGGGTACTCGAACGAAAAGATAATTTGAATTCAAAATAACTTTAATAAACTAGCAATTAACAACTGAAACAAACACATGCGTTGGTATTGAGCGTTTGCCAAGCAAGACCGTCCGACTCGACTGTCGGCCGTAGACTGTCGCCACACTCGGTCTCTCCGCCAGTCCTCGCTGCATCCCCTCTACCGACGATTGTGTCCAGCGGTAGGGCTCGCTTGCGTTTCCGATCACACGATTCCTCGTTTACCAATCAAATCGTTAGATGGTGCTGTTCACTGTACTGTGGCGCCATCTATCCACGACACATACATATTCAACTTTATTACTTCTTCTTAGCGTGTCGATAGCAATCTAAATGTACTCGGCCCAGAATTCGGCTACTTGTTTGGCGCCATCACTAGCGTCCATCAGTTCCAGTAACGTGCAGCTGACAGGACACGCAGGGCACGATATTAAGTGTCCCATCGTTTGTGGAACAGCACCACATTTACACTCCAAGGCGGAGTCGTCTATAAATCTCCACCTGAACAGGTTTTCCTTGCTTCGGCCAACCTTGGTCCGGAGTCTGTTTAAAGACTTCCAGGTTACCCAAGGCAACTCATGTCCAGGTGGGAGGTCCTCAGCGGGTGGAACGAACTTTATTACTAAAGTATAATGTTTGAACCTTATGCTTTAGCAATAAATCCAGTCAAAACTCAATCAACTTTGAAGTTGATTGAGAAAATTTGACAGTTTCGGGTAGCTTGATGTGCTGGCGTCTTTACAAAAAAAGCTTCGTGTTTTAATTATCTAGAATCATAAACATATTGTGAGACAAAAGTCTTTAGAAAGAATTATGCGTTTATTGGATTTATAGGAAAAAAAAAATACAACTTAAAACTATAAAGAACAGAAAACTATATCATTTTACAGGTGAGTTGATATATACCTTAATATATATGGGAAAAGACGTTAAATAAACCAACTAAAAATAAATAAGAAGAAGGCAGGATTTTCCCGTCAAAAAATATGTAAATTTTTGTATTCGAAACATAATATAAACTGTATCGGGAAAAGACAAAAATTTCGATATTTCTATCACATCCGAGACTCGAGTTTGTCTCACGACTACACTGAGCTTGAAATATTTTAATATCACAATTCTTACACGAATTTTTCAGCAAATATTGTGGTAGCGATGGTATAGTTTTATTATAAGAAGGAACGAAAGCTGTTTTAAAATAACTTAGAAAGTAGAGGGGTATTCTCTTTAATCAGTTTAGAAGAATAAACAAGTAATTTTTCTACTTCACGTGCAGTAGAATGTTTCTGAATCTTGAGTGTTTTTCATAGAAAACTTTCGTTTCTTCTTACGTTAAAGGTTTGGTTAAATTCATCTACGGTTATAGTGGCCAGTTTACTTTGACCCTTCTATCACTTAATTTTTTTTATTCATATGTTAATCATCATCTGTCCTGCCTTTTCCTAACTACGTTGGGGTCGGCTTGTAGTCTTTTTTTTTTGGTGCGCGATGGAAATCCTCATGGACTTCCTCTATCGTGGAGTGACAGAGGGGCATGCCGGACTCTTATTGGCTGAAACCACCGCGGTATTCTACCTCTCCCTATGGCCGAAGGTGCGGGATTCGCGTAAGCATTCACCGCTCCCCCGACAGGCCTTGACCCGCTGTTCCTCAGCGGGTCCCACCTCCCCGTGCGGCCATTCCTATAATGGCCGCACCCACACTCGAGTGGCGCGCGTGGTACACTGCGGGCCTGTCTGGTTGGACGCCCCTAGTCCGCCGCCCACAGTAACCTAACCGGACGCAGCTGAGTACCAGTATTTTACTTGAAGCGACTGCCTATCTGTCTTCTACAACCCAGTGACTGGGTAATACGAAACCCCTTGATAAGACTGGTTGTCAGACTTTCTGGCTTCTAACGACCCGTAACGAATGTCAAAGATCCACGAATGACAGCCGGGGCCAACGGCTTAACGTGCTTTCCGAGGCACGGAGAGGTCTTGGTATGTAAAGATGGTCACCCATCCGCGGAACAACTGCGGCAAGCGTAGCTTAACCTGATCGATCGACCCGTGTGGCTGTTATTATTTAACAACATTATTCCTATTTTCGAATGAACGTATATTGTACGAGTATGTTCATGGTCCCAACCATACCTACGTAATATAATAATTTGGTTGCATTAGTGGTGGTAATTTGTTGGTTTAATGTAACCAAATTATTATATTACGTTTCGGCCATTATGGTCTCAGCAGAAAACAAACCAGCTAAGTAGTTTGTCCTTCATTAGATAAAAGTGATTTTGTACATTGCGTGCATTAGACAAAGTGACAGCACATAAACTTACACATTGGTCTTGTGTTTGGCCAGACTGCCAGCGCGGGCGCGTGGCGGGCGCGGCGCGACGAACTCAGACATACTTCCTTTGAGTGTCCATATTGGGCACGTGGGCGCGGTGAGCGGCGCGGGCTGCTCGGCGCGGGGACCGGAGTTCTCAAACTAATTCAACCTTTTTTCTAGTAAAAATAATTCTTCTTCATCCATATTATATTTTGACAAACACTGGACACGACAACACGTAGAACGCACCCGCGTTCCACTGCGGACAGGCAGACCGCGCCCGCCCCGCGCCCGCGCGTCTGGTCAAACACTGTTAAACCATGTAGGTCCTCAAGAAAGTGATCCTACAATATCCTACTTCTTACTTAATAATATAAACGTGAAGGTTTGTGAGGATGTATGGATGGATGGGTGGATGTTTGTTACTCTTTCACGCTAAAACTCCTAAACGGATTTGGATGATATTTAGCACACAGATAGTTTATAACCAGGATTAATACATAGGATACTTTTTATCCTGATATTCCCACGGGATCGAAACTTATGCGGGTGACACCGCGGGGCGCTGCTAGTCCTACTATAAATGTGAAAGTGTCTATGTTTTGATGTTTGTTACGCTTGCACGCTAAAACGGCTGAACGGATTTAAATAAAATTTGGCACATGTGTAGACCATGACCTGGATTAATACATACGACACTTTTTATCTCGATATTTATACAAAATCGAGACTTATGCGGGCGAAATAAATAAACAAAAACTTGACTTTTTAGAGAGTAAGGAGGCCTTATTTGCCCTGCAGTGGGACGTCACAGGCCAATAATAATTTAGAAAGGCGGGTGAAGAACATTTAATTGAAGAATTTTAATTCTCTTTGTCTAAGTTTTTCTAATCGTTACTAGATAGGACCAATAAACAATCTAAAGACACTCACAAAATTCGTTACACGACAATAATTATGTTGGCATCTACGTGTTAAAAAAGCAAGAATGAAAAAATGTTTATTGTGCAACACACTAATACAAACAAACCATGGTCCAGTATTAAACCGAAGAATTTTTTTTTTTTTTTTAATTTATTTTTATTTATCATTTATACAAAAGAATACAGGATTATTCATAATAAATAGCAACCAAAAACCACTAAGGTTTAAACTTGTGCTATCATGAGTCTATCTCAATATCGATTATTATTTTTTATTAATTAATTAAAATTAATTAAAAAAGAGAAATTAAAAAGTTACGCCTAGGTATCTATATAAAAATAATTACATCCAATTGATCATTTAATTTAATGTTCTGTGTACTGTAATGTTAATTACTTTGCACACTCAGTATTGTATACAATCAAGAATTTTCTAACTGAACTGACAGCTGTGCTGCTGGAGTTTGTTCCGCCACTTCTTCTCCCCAGCGAAAGCACTAGGAAGTGGTGAAGGGCGGGCGTTTTGGGGGACTGTCTTTTGTAATTTTGACGTTCGAAAAGTGCTGATTCTCAGCCTAGTTTTAATAAAAGACTATTGATTTGATTTTGAATTGAGAACCAAACCAACCATTTATGAACTCCAGATACTTAATTTTCAGCAAAAAATCACGTTTACCTATCTTTTTTCCCTCATCTCCATTTGCAAAAACCATTTACAATACAACCGAGTATCTACATAGATCAGCTCGCCACAAATTGCCGAGCTTCGGCACTAAACAAATGTAATGCCCCCGCCGGGACTCGAACGCGTGTACCTCCCAACTGCTGTTAACGAAATCCTTAACCTTAAATTATAAAGTTGGGATTGTTTTGAAGTTTCAGTGTGCCCTAGAGTCTGGGTTTGGTATAACTGGTTAGGTACAATTCGTTTAATATGAAACTGTTTTCATGCCAACTTCATTATAAAATAATTTTTGACCTTGATTTTGAACTTGCGCCCCGCAGTTTCACCTGCATAAGTTTCGATCCCATGGGAATATCGGGATGAAAAGAAGCCTATATGTTGATCCAGGATGTCAGCTATCTCCATACAAAATTTTATCAAAATTGCTCCAGCTGTTTGAGCGTGAAGAAGTAACAAACATATAAACACACACACACACTCACAAACTTTCGCCTTTATAATATTCGTGTGATAGTTGCACGATGGCTGCGCTAACGTTCATACTCGGGATCACCAGTATCGGAAACAGGGTGTAAAGTTCACTCCTCAATAGAAAAAAAATAGGATCCTCCGATCAATCGGGTGTCGTGTTTGGTGGGCAATTGCCCGATGATTCAAGTAGGGGTCATGTAAGAATTGCTAGTTGCGCGGTAAACTCCGCGACGCAGGATTTTGCGTGACGTCAGTGTGATGAGCAGTTTGTCTGTCTGTATGTTACCTTTTCATGCCTAAACCGCTGAACCGATTTAGATGAAATTTGGTATAGAAATAGTTTGAGTCCCGGGAAAGGACATGGGATAGTTTTTATCTCGATATTCCCACGGGATCGAAACTTATGCGGGCGAAACCGCGGGGCGCAGCTAGTCTACCTTATATCAGAGGTATCACATTTGCGTTAGCATTGCAGAGACAAACGCATGCGCGTTGTCATCTCAGAGACAAAATTAAATTATCTCATATCCCTCAAAATACACCAGCACCCATGCCCACCCTTCCCATGGGAGCAGTGGTGATTTACGAGTTATAGGTCAAAAGCTCGAACCTAGGCAAGCACTTTACTTTGTATATTTTCATCACCACTGCTTTCAAAACGGTTAAGGAAAACTTCGTGAGGAAATCGGAATGTCCTTGACAGAAATAATTCGTACACATGTGACATCTACTCACCCGCAGTAGGCCCGCGTGGTGGATTATGGCCCACTCCCTCTCACTGAGAGTAGGCCTGTGTCCCAGCAGTGAGAACATAATAGGCTGATTATGCATGCCCTTCAAAACACATTGTTACTAATATTCTGCCGATTATTTTGTAGTAATTTTCAGTGCACCGTCCTCATTTTCGTCATTAAAACAATAACTGGATCTAATATTTCTATGAACTTATCGTTATTTAATTAATCGTTTCAACGTTTCCAAAATCTCTTATTACTTATCTCAAAAAGATTCTTCCAAATTACTTTTCAGCACTGATTAACAATGATAATTTTCAACGAATTTTCGAAAACAATTTTTTCACTCTCAATTAAAATTAACTTTGCAAAAACTGTCAAAATTTGTTCAAAAAGATGGATTGTGAATTAAATTATTCGAGTTCGGGAAGCTTATTTATCAAAAGGTTTCATTAGACAGAAGATAGAAGTGACATCTGAGAATGGGCGTTTTTATAATTGCTTTCGTGACGATAATAATATAATCTGTCTGTCAGTCTGTGTCAGATAGACCTAAAGAAGATGGCTGGGATAGACTGGATATTGTAGGCGGAGGACGGGTTGTTGTGGCGCAGCCTGGGAAAGGTCCTGATAATATAATAAAAAATCACGTTAGAATTTATAAAACCAGACAATGAGTGATTTATGTTTGAAATGTCTTTACTTTATATCGTTCTACGACACTTCGTGTATTTTCATGCATTTGGTTCTTGAGTTGTGGTTGTAGGATAAAATATTAAAAATTCCTTATTGTAAAATGTACTTTGTCATAATAATAACTATTAGTACAATGATAATGGACGATCAAAGTTGTACAGACGCTAGATAATCAAGCTACTACAATCTGTCAAATTTCTTTAGTAGATTTTCAACTTTATAGCTAAAGGATAAGGTTCAAAATTGATTGGGAAAATTTGACAGTTTTGGCTAGCTTGATGTACAAGCTAAAATAATGATTTTAAAAAATCCTGGCCCAGCGGTAACGGCCCCGACTTACGAGTTGTAGGTCAGAGATTTAAACCCAGAGAGGCGCTTTATTTTTTGTAAATTATTTCATCACCGCTGCTCTCATAACAGTGAAAGAAAACATCGTTAGGAAACCGGCATGTCCTAGAACCGAAAATTCGAAGACATGTGACATCTACCAACCCGCACTGGGTCCGCGTGGTGGAGCAGTTGGAACATTATAGGCTGATTATGTAAGACAATAACGTTCACAATAATAAATCTTACAACTATTAAAGCATTTTAATTTAAGGACAACATGACATTAATATCTGTAAATTATTACGAGCATATAAAAACTAAGAAACTCTAAAGTACTTTTTTTAAACTTGTTTTTAACTATCAGACCACGTTTTCGCCAATAAACCTGTAATTTTCTCCATTGTAACATCTAAACCGCGTTGTAATTTCAAATAACGAATTTATAATCCGCGTAAAAAACTTTAAAGGAACAATTAAAAGTTTATAAGGAATTAATTTATTGCTAACCAGGGAAGCAACTTCGGGTGTTTGTCGACTCTTAACAAAACTTTTTGGCTTAATTCCATTTATATTTTGTTTTGAAATTTAACTCTGGAAGGTGTCCGTGGTAATAATACTAACTTTGAAAAATTTATAAATACGATTTGTGAATTCAATGAGGAAGAAAATAATCTTTTGTAATATTATCTTTTATAGCTTTTATCAAAACGCTACAGGGACTTTTTCTTTTAGGAATCTTTCGGTCGTTTTGTACGAATTTTTCAAACAAAAGTAAGATACAATTGTTGAATGGGATAAGCAATTTAATTGAAATCTTAAATTAGGAAACAGTAAACAATTGGTTTGTTAATACTTGTTTTAAGGGTTTTTAATTAAAAAACTTTCTGTCTATTTGAAGTATCAAACGGACAGAAGATGTCTTAATTCAAAACTCTTACAAAATAAAGAAGAAAAAGGAAAGAAAATATAATAGGAAATTAGTTGTTACAGCTCATAGACTTAGATCGGGACATATTCCATGTAATAAGTTTGCGTTTGTGATGGAGAAAACTAACTCGCCTAATTTTATTGTGTGGAGTGTGGAAAACTTACATCACTTATTGATGGAATGTGTTCGATATCAGTCTCATAGAAGTGATCTGTTTGGGATCTTGAAACTAAACCAATGGGCACATTGCATAATATTCTGTCTCAACCAAATGGTGATGATGCGAAGAGTCTGTTCAGGTTCATGGCCCAAATGTGATTTGTAGCGGTATGTATTGTATACATAGGTATATGTATTTAGGGTACGATGGGACTGTCATATGCATTGCGGTCATAAAAGTCCCCAATTAAATAAAGAATAAAAATATACATATACAATCTAATTAAATATAAAATTTCTGCATCTAAATCATAACTGAATCGCAAAAATATTTACAAAACTCGTAACACTATAAAATCTATAACGGTTCGGGAACCCATCTCATTTCGATCATAGAAATTCCTCACCATCAATTTACTATCTCTTTCTCCTAGACTGTTTTTATCTCCCTCTAAGTATTATAAGGGTGTTCCAAAGAAATTGGGCTGTCTTTCTTGTGGACGTGAAATCGGATAGGACAAGATGCTGTCAGTGCTAAGTGCAGTATTATTATAGCGAATAAGACTGCGGTTACAGTGCTAGCGGGTAGCGAGACGCATTGAATAGCGAGAAACCATTTTTCAAATTATAGGTAAGGGTTAGGTGCGTTAAAACATTTTTACTAGCTGCGTCCCACGGTTTCACCCGCGTAAATGGTGATCCTGTGGGAATATCTGGATAAAAAGTAGCCTATGTGTTAATCCAGGGTGTCAGCTACCTCCATACAAAATTTTATCGAAATTGGTCCAGCCGTTTGAGCGTGAAGAAGTAACAAACATATAAACACACTCATACAGTCACAAACTTTCGCATTTATAATATTAGTGTGATAGAATGACAACTATAAAAATATATTTAAATTATTATTCAAAGTTTTTAAAATCAGCCTATATTGTGTTGGGAACATTATACTGCTGGGACACAGAAAGAAAGAAAGAAAGACAGAAAGAAAAAACATTTATTTAGCACAGACTAAAAGACACACAATACGCAAGATACATACATCAAATAAAAACAAAAAGTAATCTTCCTCCCCCCAAACCCCTCCATTTCGACCGGTTCTGTGCTTCTCGCATCCAACGGGTTCCTACGGCCTTCACAAGGTCATCGGTCCACCTTGTGAGAGGCCTTCCAACGCTACGTCTTCCGGTACGCGGTCGCCACTCCAGAACCTTTCGGCCCAATCGGTATCAGAAATCACATCGTAATCGTGAAAAAAATATCAGTCGTCCCACTAATTGGTCTAGTAAGTATTGGAGTTTTGTATGGTACCTACAGTTGATAATGTTTGCATAATATAGTAACACGATAAACGCACCGTTCAAAGTGAACCACAAATTAAGAATTTTCTTTGAGAATAAAAGAGAAGTTTCCTTCGAACTCAGTTCTTGCCAGCACATTTACCTATTCAGCCACGTGTAAGAACATCCCAGATTTAACAAACTTTACATCAAAACTCCTTGTTTTTCTTTCGAAAGACTCACAGCGTGGAAGAGAATAACCATAATTATATCATAGTGAACTTTCCTGCTTACCCAACGCGAGCTCAAATCTTTTTACTATATAAAAGACGGGAAGTGTTAAAAAGTTGCAACTAACCTCTTTTGAGACACGGGTTAGATGCTTGTTATTTAAAAAAAAAATAAGAAAAACTAAAAGGCTAGCAACACAGAATCGTCTTCCCTTTAGTTAAAATGCTTTGTGCAATCTCTTCACGTACCGGGACCCTAGTTGTGTTGCTGAAGATAGGAAATTGGAGCAGCTTTTTTTTTTTGTTTTTTAGGGTTCTGTAAGTTGTAACGGGATGGCGGAAATTTTAGGGCATTTATTTAATGTGTGTTTTGTATGGCAAGAGTATTGTTGCTTACCAACATCTGCTGTAGTACTGACGCCAGCACATCAAGCTACCCAAAACTGTCAAATTTTGCCAATCAACTTTGAACCTTATAATGTAGCGGTAAGGTTGAAAATCTATTAAAGACATTAATTGACAGATTGTAGTAGCTTGATGTGCTGGCGTCTGTACCTACTTCAGTTGATATATGCATAAGCATACAATAAACAACTGCCGCATTAAATCAATCACCAATCAATCAATCGCCAACTTAAATATCTGGGCTAGGCAAGTAGTTAAACGTTAACGATCCAAGTCATTCGCCTAGCTGTTTGATTGAATGGATGAATATTATTCAGGCTGCTAGTTGAACGGCGCCGTTTAGTTAAAAGGCTAGGCAGTTAACTGAATGACTAACTAAGCTATAGTCAAAGTGCGCAGTGTAGCACACCCCCACCGTATTTCAAGTTAAACAAATATTCACTTTATTTCAATGATATTTAAGTTGATTTCAGGGTGACTAGCGCTTTTGAAAAAGTTATAAAAATGCTTGAAGTTGTAGCGTAAACTGAACTTTATTGTGTAGGAATTAAAGTTATTTTTCCATTAATTCATATTTGTTTACATTTTTCCACCACTTTCATTTAGTTTGTTTGAAAAAATCATTTGTTTGATTCAACTCAGCTTATCGCAGTCCACTGTTGGACATGGGCCTCTCCCAGGCTGCGCCACACCACCCTGTCCACCGCCTTCCACATCCAAACTACCGCAGCCACCTTCTTTAGGCCGCCTGTCCATCTAGCTGGGGGGCGTCTCTCACTACGCTTGCCGATAACGGTCTCCACTCCAGGACTCGTCTGCTCCACCGACCATCGGCTCTTCCACAGACATGGCCAGCCCACTGCCACATCAGTTGGCTTACCCTGTAAGCAATTTCGGTAACCCTGGTTCTTTTCCGGATAATTTCATTCATGATTTTGATTTTTTTAACCCGTTTTCTTTATTTAATCGTTTCAAAATACTATTATGTTGTATTTGTGTTGTATTTTTGTGTCCACATTGTATAGCTATTATATGCCGACAAAGGATTTTAAATCTTTGCTCAATACGGAACCCTTCCAACTTTTATTCGCTCTGGACTGGTTCTGCTCTGTCTCTTTTTATTACAGCATTGGGTGTTAGTTTGTTGATGAGCTCAAAATGTGCAAGTTCTGAAGCAGTCCTTTTGTTCAAGTTTTTTCTTTACCTAATGTAATTCTCTTTGTTTGAAGATATCTAGCTCTGATTATTAACTAAGGAGTCTAGGTAAATTTTAGTGCATTTTATTAGAAAGTTTTAAAGATTTGTTATCAATGTAAAAGTTCAAACCTCTCACACGTTTGCCCGTCTACCTTTCGAAACACTCCACGCGTCGGAGTAGTTCAAAATGACAATAGAACAATGACAATGTTGTGTACACTTGGTGTACCGTTGACATTTCGAGCACTTTTTCTTATGTACATATGGTGTACCGTTGACACTTGAGGGGCAAATGCTTATGCGACTTTCTCATCCTAATTATATTGAAATTCTAAGTCGATTTACAGTAAAGGAATGCATATTAAGGAATCTTGGAGTAAATGATGAGTGACTTTAACAATTCTCAATTATATATTTTTCCCTCATCCAGTTTCTACCTGTAATAGCAACAATATCGTCCGCCCATCTAACAAACACATTAGTTAAGTAAAATCTAAAAGAATGTTACACTGAAGAAGAGGCTATGAACACTTCCCTCTCTGTAAAAGTACAAGAACACAATTGTTCTAGTACGTTCATAAAAAAACTACTTTCAAATTGTGCTATTAAAGACCTTTCTAATTGACTTATTACACTCATTAAAAAAAAAAAAACACCAAAGTGAGACTGGCTAAAGCTATTATCACATATCTTGAAAAATACAATTAAATTTTCAACAAAAACTATACAATGCACTCTATAAATCCACGTTATTTTAAATCCAGCGGTACCTAAATCCAATCCATTTCGGCCGGAACGAGTTTAAATGAATTCGTACATACGTCATCATTCTAGCCGGAAGGACGTCACTACAGGACATAGGCTGTAATGGATTTTCATAATAAATGGCTTGGCTTGGCAAGTTTGCCTGGTTTGTCTGTTTTTATTATTCTCTTGTGGCCCTTCGTTTCAAAAGGTACAGACACCAGCACATACAGCTACTACAATCTGTCAAATTTCATTAATAGATTTTCATCTTTATCCCTAAAGCATAAGGTTCAAAGTTGATTGGGCAAATTTGACAGTTTCGGGTAGCTTGATGTGTTGATGTCTATACTTAAGCTTAGAATATAATACCAGCCTGTTAATGTCCCACTGTAGGGAAAATGGCTCTTCTCATACAGAACTATCATCATCATCTGCCTAGCCTTTTCCCAACTATGTTGGGGTCAGCTTCCAGTCTAACCAGATGCAGCTGAATACCAGTATTTTATATAGAGCGACTGCCTATCTGAACACCACAACCCAGTTACTGGGTAATACGATACCCCTTGGTAAGCCTGGTGGTCAGACTTTCTGGCTTCTGACTACCCGTAACGACTGTCAAAGATCCACAAATGACAGCCGGGACCAACGGCTTAACGTGCTTTCCGAGGCACGGAGGGGTCTCGGTATGTAAAGATGGTCACCCATCCAGACCAAACGCGACAAGCCTGATTGATCAACCTGTGCGGCTCTTATTATTTAGCCATGGACCCCTCTCATACGGAGATGTCAGAACTGATGATTTATGGATGAGTTACATTACCTGTGCCCACTGTTGGACCCCCTGTGCCCAGAATGTAGTAACGTTTTATTACGTTTTTCTTTCATTGGAACTCTTTTTTTTGTTAGCCTATTCTGTCCCACTGTCGGGCAAAGGCCACCCCCAAATCCTTCCAGGAACTCTTTTCCCGCGCAACCTCGAACCAGCCGTTGCGGTGCGCGTCCAGGTCATGTCGCAACTCTTTCTGGGCCGACATCTTTCCATCTTTTGACACCCGTTGTATAGAGACTTTTGCCCAGTGGTCGTCGTGCATGCCATTGATGTGACCCGCCCAATCCCATTTATAAAAATAATATAAATTATACATAAACAGGTCAACATTTAGACATAGAACTACAACTCAGTTTTCAATGTTCTCGTTTGAGCACTTGGTGGATAGTATGCTTACGCCGGGAGCAGCAAACACTGCGTTACCGTGCTTCGGGTGACAGATCTCGGCGATAAGCGTAAGTCCAGGGATGTGTGGCCGGCTTTGGGTTTCATCTCGATAGGTCTCTTGAACGCAAAGAAAGTCGCAGTGAGTTTTGCGGTAGACATCAGAAAGTATTTCAGATTTGTCTCGAGAGAATCCTTCGATATTAATCGAGACTACGCACAGAGCCGGTTTTATAAGTGGACTTTGAATTGCCATCGTGGTGCACGTTACAGGAACTGATGGATGCTAGTGATGGCGCCAAACAAGTGGCCGAATTCTGGGCCGAGTACATTTAGATTGCTATCGACACGCTAAGAAGAAGAATGTTAACGTTTTATCGAAAGTGATTTTGTAAAAGTATCCAAGGTTCAAAACTTCAATCGAGATAAGTAAAGTCAAGAGCTGAAAAATTTAAAACTACATCAAGTGAAGATCCTCTCCCCGATACTCAGGAGTCAGTGACTCTACATACAGATCGGTTTATTATCATAACTTCCACGTCACAGGTGAGTAGCACCTACACTTACCGCCGTACTCACAGACATTTAATAATGTTAAGATGGGGGTTGGTTTTGATAGGAAACATGATAGGAATTGGACTGCAATAACAAATTACAAAAAAAAAAACTTTTTTACAAAAAAAACAACCGACTTCAAAAAAAAAAGCGCTACGAAGTGAAAAATAACTTTAATTTCGGATGTCGGTGTCGTTGGTTCCGCATTTTCGTTTTTTGCCACCGACTTCCGAAATTAAAGTTATTTTTCACATTGTAGTGTTTTTTTTTTGAAGTTGGTTGTTTTATTTGGAAAAAAGTTTTTATTTTTCACTTTTTAGTTGTACGTACCCCACACAAATTCAATTAATACCAGTGTATTGACGAACTGAAGACACCAACTAGAAAAATCATCAAAATTCGAATAGAAATGCCGGAGATGCAGTACTTTTATGCATATAACTTCGTACATAAAAACAATTACCTAATGTATTATATACTTAAACCTTACTGAAAGTATGTAGATCACATTAGTGAAAGAATGATCAAAATTGGTTCTCCAGTTTTTCGAAAATGAGAAAATCGTGGACAAACAAACATATATACGGGTCGAATACAGAACCTCCTTTTTTAAAGTCGGTTAACGGACATGTTTTTTTCGTACATAAAGCCTTAAGGTTTGCTACGTCTAATAGGTACTGGGAATAGGTAAATTACTATAATAAGTTTGTAAAATACAAAAAAAAAGGCTTTTTGCGGATGAGTAGTCACCTAAGTCATTTGATTTAAGGCTGAAGAGGGAGTGGGCCGGACACGTTTCACGAATTCACCCGGATTCAGTCAATAAGTTAGAAGGACATCTGTGAGTGCGGCCGTAACTAGAATAAACTGTCCTATCTAAACGACTATCGTTGGTAGAGTTTAGGATGTAGTGTAGAGCTCAATTGTACGCGCTCTAGATAGAGACTATTGAAATACGTTCGATCTTGTTCGCGGAGCGTCAGCAAAATTGATTTCATATTAGATAAATGTAGAGTTTGTTATTTGCTCTAGTTTTTAGTATTAAATAAATGTAACTGTTTATCTCATCCATACTTCCATACTAATATTATAAATTCGACAGTAACTCTGTCTGTCTGTCTGTATGTTACCTTTTCACGCCTAAACCACTGAACCGATTTAGATGAAATTTGGTATATAGATAGTTTGAGTCCCGGGGAAGGATATAAGATAGTTTTTATTTCGATATTCCCACCAGAAACGTATGCAGGTCAAACCGCGAGGCGCTGCTAGTTCAGTATATATAAATTACAGATGTAAGGTAAAAAAAATACGTGAATGACACAATGGTTGGTCTTACCGCTAAAAGCGACCTTTTAAAGACAGCTTTTGGATGGATTTAAAGGGAGAAGGAGAGACAATACTGCAGATAGTCTGTGGTGTACAATTTACATCTATACTAATATTATAAAGAGGTAAAATTTGTTTGTAAGTTTGTATGTAGGGGGTAATCTCTGGAACTACCAGTCGGATTTGAAAAATTCTTCTTGCATTTGATAGCCCAATTCTTGAGGAAGGCTATAGGCTATTTAACATCACGCTATGACCCTTAGGAGCCGAGAAAAACGAAAAAAAGTAAAAAAGAACGTTAAGTGTCAGCGCGGGCGGGTGATGCGATACGACGGGGGGCTCGGGGGAAACAAGAAGTTTCACGCGAACGAAGTCGCGGGCTGAAGCTAGTACACAATAAATATATTTTTTATCCCGATATTCCCACGGGATCGACACTTATGCGGGTGAAACCACGGGGCGCAGCTAGTAATATATATTCTTGAGTACCTTTATTATTACCTGGGGTAGTACACTACATTGATTTAGCTATCTACAGTCCCAATAACAAAAGGTGAGTCTATCGCCATTTGACTTACGTGTTGTAGGTCGCAGGTTTGAACCCAGAAAGGCGCTTTACTTTTTTTTGTAATTAATTCATCATCATTGCTCTCAAAACGGTGTAGGAAATCATCGTGCACTGGTCTATGTCCCAACAGTGGGAACATTATAGACTGACTAGCTGCGCCCTGCGGTTTCACCCGCATAAGTTTCGATCCCGTGGGAATACCGGGATAAAAAGTAGCCTATGTCCTTTCCCGGGACTCAAACTATCTCTATACCAAATTTCATCTAAATCGGTTTAGCGGTTTGAGCTTGAAGAAGTAACAAACATATGAACACACACACACACTCACAAACTTTCGCCTTTATAATATTAGTGTGAAGTGTGATTATGCTATCGCCATTAACCATTTCACATTTGAAAAAACACAATATTTTTTTCCGTCACGTACAGCAGTCAAAACCCAAATGTAAAGACATAATTTATTGAAACTAGAACTTTTTCAACGTCAAATTATATGAGACAGTCCCCCAAAACCACACAGTTTTCTCCACAGGGAACAACCAATTGGAACCGTGCACCTAGCTTCTGACGTTTCATAACTGCCCTTGTAGGTTTATCTAAAACTAATAATATTATAATGAGAAAAGATTAGATTTTTTTGTAAATATGTTTGTTTATTTATTTATTTATTTAATACTTCAAGCACATAAATGTACAGAGGCGGACTTAATGGCATAGGCATT
The DNA here is from genome assembly GCA_947508005.1 of Amphipoea lucens. Classification (NCBI taxonomy): domain Eukaryota; kingdom Metazoa; phylum Arthropoda; class Insecta; order Lepidoptera; family Noctuidae; genus Amphipoea; species Amphipoea lucens. The sequence continues at coordinate 17,546,634 of OX382377.1, read as the reverse complement.
TTCTACCAGTCAACCTTTGGGTGATGCAGAGACAAACAGTGGTAGGTGCAATCATGAAAATTAAGGAATAAATATTTTAAATATAATGATACGCATAAACCTATAAAAACTATAATAACGCGTTGTTGTTGTTGTTGTTTGTTCACGCTAAAACGGCTTTACAGGGACCATGACCCATCTTATGCGGTTGAAACCGCGAGGCGTAGCTAGCATAAAATATCGTCGTTGTCAAACCAAAATCTGCTATGTGCCGTTTTTTGAGTTTTCAAGATTTTGACCACAGCTTATAGGTCACTGTAAACAGTGTTTGTAGGTCGGTAAATCTTGAAATCTCAAAAAACGGCACATAGCAGATTTTGGTTTGACAACAACGATATGTTTTTTTTTATTTAAATTTGAATTGTAGCAGTTTTCATTGGTTAAAAAAACAGTTAAAATTAACAGTTGACTACGCTGCTATCGGTACCAAAGTACTGTTACACGGAGCGCTCTTGACGCGAACTACCGTAAACTTAGTACTAACTGCCAATGTTACTAGAAGAGGCGCTCGTTCATGTAACTATTAGTTAGCAGTTACAATTAGCTGATATAACATCTCACTTATATCTCCAAAGGGTACGGCAGAGGAGTATGGTACACCCACATTTTACGACTTAAGGCGGTACCCCGACCAAGTAACCTTGAGCATTGCAACAGAGACAGAGAGCGACACGACTTCCTCGTACGAAAGGGATGCAGCGCACCCTCCGCACGCCCCTTTATCATAGAACTCGCACAATTTTTGGAATTATTTCAATAAAAAAAAAGTATAGCAATATTTTTAAATAAATTAAAACATGCATTATTTAGATTTTTAAATTGTATATCCATTGGTGAAATCCTCAAATTAGTAGAACGTCAAATTTAGCAAAAGATGCAAGCAATCAATAACTTTAGTAGCTTTTTTAAAAGGAGATTTTAAATGTATTAGTAATCACACTATCACACTAATATTATAAAGGCGAAAGTTTGTGAGTGTGTGTGTGTTTATATGTTTGTTACTTCTTCACGCTCAAACCGTTGAACCGATTTAGATGAAATTTGTTATAGAGGTAGTTTGAGTCCCGGGAAAGGACATAGGCTACTTTTTATCCCGATATTCCCACGGGATCGACACTTGCGCGGGTAAAACCGCGGGGCGCAGCTAGTAACATATAAAAACAAATAATAGCGTGCAATGTGATGTTAGGATATCGAAATTAAAAACTTAATTAACAAAAATAACAAAATTAAAAACTAACTTAACTAAAACTATATAAAAACTAAAATATAGCGTCGAAAAATTCATCCGCATCGCTGTCGACTGGTAATGTACCCAAGAGACTGGCGGCATTGCCACGTTGTATGGCAATGCTTAGCCTTTGGCCAAGGTAAAAGCCAGCCCTTGGGTCACGGGAAGTGTCAACCAGCCGTTTTGAAATTTCTGTAAAAAGACCATAAGCACTCGGACCCCACGGCCCGAGGGTTTCAACCCCAAACGGCTCGAAAATATAATTTCCGATAAGGTTATTATATTTTCGCCGCTTGAGGTTTTCCGCAGCCGCAGCAGCAGCGCCAGCACAGCATGCCGATCCAGGAAGGTGGGATGGCGCAAGAGTATCGACACAAGTTGCGTCCCACACTAAAGGCCTACCCACCTTCCAAGGAAATAGAGACATACCGTCCGGTCTCTTGCCATCGTCGCGTACCAAGCCATTGGGTTCTAATACAGCTGGAACGCCGACGGTAACAAGAGCTCGTCGGATGATGTCATTAATGTTTGCGTGGCGCGCTAAGCGACCCGCACTTCGGCTGCAAGACAGGCCGTGGTGTCCGAGGCTGTTGACATCTTCGCCACAGTGACAGCGATGAGGGGAACAGCAAGGAGTGCCTAGTCGCAGGGAAGCAGCGAGGCGAAAAGTAGTGTCGTCGAACAAAGTGCCTATGTTCGACGAAGGTAGTGCATCGAACATTAACATTCTTTCAGATGTAGTTTATTTCTCTTAATTATTGAGTTAATAGCCTCTGAATAACGAAGAAAAACGCGGTTTTGGTCGGGGTACCACTTTAAGTTTAAGTCCCCAAGTCCTCAAGACCGAATTTCGGTCATGGCGACCAACCGAGGAGACCAGCCTTTGGCGCGGGAGAAATTATAGTGCACAAATGTGTTCACAGACACAGTTGCTTTCTCTATTCCCTCGCTCTCATAGTCCAATGGGATGGCATTCCGACACGACCGGAGAGAGATCAGGCGCAGGATCAACGGCTTAACGTGTTTTCCAAGGTACGGGGGTAATACACCATTAACTTCCAAACTCTGGGCTGTCGATTTATTTTATTGAAGTGAAACTTCTTTACGCACGCTTGACTTGGGCAGTAAGCTGGCGAACGCGTGACGTAAGCGTTACGAAAAGTGTGATCGGGCGAGACGAACCGGAGTTGAGTGGGGGATATCAGCAAGAGAAAGCAGTGCGCGCGCACATTTTCTTTCTCTCTTCTTCTCATAGCCAAATACGTTTGAAGTTTCACTTCAGTCGTGTGGTCATGATTTATTTATTTAGATAACGATATTTTTATTGCATAACTGTTTATAATTTATTTGTATTGCTTAATGGGCACGCTCTTGACCTCGATCACGCCTGATGGAAAGCGATGGATGAGGTCTATGATGGAACAAGCGTGCCCAGAAGATGCCTAAGGCACTGGAACTCCCACGCATCGACGAAACACAGTAGGCTGCTTGACGCCGGACTCCGGTGGGAGGGTGGCCGATATTGTGATACATCTGAATTCGTCCTTTATTATTAAGTTCATACCGCAAAATTACCTCTAAAATGACCACAATAAAAAAACTTGGCAAACAAATATTAAAGATCACCTCTACTTCAAAATAAATATCCGTACACAAATACATCTTTACAAACCCATCACTGAATACACTCCTAAACAAATACATCGTAAACTCCACATCAATATTGCCAGCCCTCTCAATTAAAATACCTCGAAGATAGCCGACTTTTCAAATAAATCCTCACAATTGGCACCGGGTAGGTACAAGGATAAAATTTATCACTTTTGTTAGAATTCGTAACATTTAATACAACGCGAGCCCTTTTGTATCAATTTCGGCTGACGTTAACTTTCTGACAATAACACCCAAGTTTTTGAGTTAAAAGAAGTAAAAATTGGGCAATTTTGTGGGTAGTTAGAATTTGTGGTGCTCAGTGTAATGGAGCTGGAATTGTTTTTTGTTGTTTTTTTTTGTGCCTCCAGGGCCGTTTGAGGAGGAGTTTGAATTCGATTTTTGGAAAAATAAACTGGAAGTAAAAGCACAGCCCGGACACTCCATACAACGCTCGCAAAATAATTACCTACTACTACTACATTAAATAATGACGTTTGTATACGTATGAATGTGTGCGTGAGGTACTTGTGTTTGCGAGCGCGCGGGGTGAGGTGCGGTAACTGATGTTAGTGCGGGGAAGAGAGTGGCCTTTCTGTACGTAGTACTTTAAGTATTCTGTGGTAAAAGGACAAAAATATTCGTTTATGCTCACTAGTTCCTTCGCGTAGTTCCTTTGAAGGAACTACTGAGAATTTGACAAGAGCGATTTTGTGAAAAACGGACAATAATACATTGTAATAAAATATAAGATAATGAATAGTTTTTAGTACGTACCAAATAAGTTTTATAACTCGTTGTCATGATGTTTGTATAAGCACGATACCTGAGTTATTGGGTTATTCACTACCTGAGTTATTGGGTTCGTGGATTCAATTAACGGCACAAAGTTACAAATGTTTGTGCGTGTGGTATTCATATATCTGTAAATATACAATACATGAGATATATCCAGTGCTGCAACGTTTTTATTTCTTTTCAAATTGCATCTGAATTATAACATGTACCAACTCAAAATCTGACCTAGTTGGAATCTGACTTAGTTGGAATTTTCATTTCATTTCATTTATTCAATAACAATTAACATTGTGTCTGAATGTGTTACATAAACAAAAAATAGTCAATTATAAGTACAAAAAAAAAGAATACACTATCTCAAAAATTCAAATTCTAAACCTAAAACTCATTAAAATGTTAAAATATGCCAAAACTTCATCAAACGTCAGAAATTAAAATCATATTACATAAAATCCATTAAGAAAAACATGTCATATTATAAGCCAATAAATAATCAACAGTGTTCAATAATAATTCATTAAAATTCATCATACAATTCAAATTCACTATCAAAAACAAATTTAAGTACATAAAATTCATTGAAGTATTTATTTATGTCATACCAAAAATTCATCAAAACGTCAAAAAGTATGTCATCATGGAATCTGACCTTCATCGCTAATATCATCTTTCTGACACAGTCCTTTTATAATCTTCCGTCAAACTACCATTTCTGCTTGCTCCCTCCATAAAAATACAAACGTGATAATCGACGTATACAATTCCTTACATTTCCTGGCCCTTTACATTCGCAACGCTTACGATTAGTGACTCTGTTTCCTGTCAGTTCATTAGTGGCTATTAGATAGTATACGTTCTTCCGTATTGGTTCTTTTGCTATACATTATCCCCCTTATTCATAAAACTTATCAAACCTATTTTAGTTAAAATGGGGTTTGTCTCTTTCTTACACACAGAAATGACAACGTGACAGATAAAGACAAACGTTCTATAAACCTATTTTAGCTAAAATAGAAATAAAATAGGATTATAAATAAGGGGGTAAGTGTACATCTTTTGGGGAGTTTGAAGTGTTTGTTTAGGAAGAATGCTGGTTCTGCTCCACAACCACAACTAATTGATTAACACTTGAAAATACTGTTGGAGCTGCTGAAGATTGTAACACTACATTTGTATTGTATAAACTCAATTTCCTTTGTATTATACAGGGTGTTACGGAAAGGGTATATCAATACAAACGGGTTGAAGAGTGTATCTGGTATAGAATCTCTGTACAAAATTTCAGCTCAAAAGCAATAACTTTTAAAATGCTTAATATTTTTTTATTTCGACATCACGACGCTGCACTGGCGCGCGGCGGCGTGATGTGCGTGTACTAGGCGTACAGACACACTACAGATAATGGAGAATGACCCTCGTAGTGCGGTGACACGTTTGTTATGATTTCAATTTAATAAAGTATCGAAATAAAAAAATATTAAGCATTTTCAAAGTTACTGCTTTTGAGCTGAAATTTTGTACAGAGATTCTAGACCATATACACTCTTCAACCCGTTTGTATTGATATACCCTTTCCATAACACTCTGTATAATTGCATAGCACAGATGTGAGTTCTATGTGCTATGGTGCTACCATTTACCGGGTAATATGTCTTTCATTGACTTGAATGTGCCCTGGCGGCTGATAGTTTGTCATGCTCACACAAATGTCTCGCTGACGGTGGCGTGTGTGTTGGATCATTTAGCTCCCTTCAAAATGGTTGAGCTGAATGGTGCTGATCTAGGCATCATGTTCGTGAACGGGCGCCGTCAGTTGGGGCTGGTCATCACTTAGCTGCCTCGGCTTATTTTTAATGATTTTATTTTTGGATTGTTGTTTTGTTATTATTTGCTTCGTCTGGACGCTTTTAACGCGTACAGTCTTTTTTTTTACTTCATAGGAAACGATCAGTTGGAACCGTGTACCTAGTTTTTCATCCATGTCGTTGAAGTTTTATTTGAGACCTGCAGCGCCCCGCGGTTTCACCCGCGTAAGTGTCGATCTTGTGGGAATCCCGGTTATAATCTATATGTGAGCCAAATTTCATCCAAATCCGTTTAGTAGTTTTTGCGTGATTGAGAAACAAACATCCAAACATCTTGAGCCTTTATAATATTAGTATGATTTTATTAGTAGAGTAGGATAAAATATTTTGAATTTCAAAATGATTCAAGCAAAGATTAAAAGTAATTTATTTTTAACTAAAACCTAATCTTCTATACACAGTTAACTAATCGCTTTACAGTTTATTTTTCCTTCTAATCAATTCAGTAGTATTGTAATAAACGTGTTTCTATTCAGTTTTAGAAATGGTTGAATAAAACCTTGTTTCGTTCGAAGGACTTTGCTCTAAATTGTTGCGTTGGCAATACCTTTGCTACAATTTGTCTGACAATTGAATTAAAGTTCAGAGCTGTTAGTTTCTTGTTAATTTGTTTTAAATTGATCAGCTTATTTTTTATGAAGTTCAATCTGGGTCCAACTGAAGTCCAATTCTCGTAATTTAAAACGTTCAAAATCTAGTCGCAGTCTCATTTCGGCGATAAGCAAATGTCAAAAATGTGGGGAAATTAGAGGTATTTCTGACAGATTGACACTGAGATCAGACTGTGAACGTTCTGTAAATTACGAGAATCGCCCGTCTGTTAATGCAACATATTTGTCAAAATCCATACTAATATTATAAATTCGAAAGTAACTCTGTCTGTCTGTCTGTATGTTACCTTTTCACGCCTAAACCGCTGAACCGAATTAGACGAAATTTGGTATAGAGATAGTTTGAGTTCCTGGTAAGGACATAGAATAGTTTTTATCCCGATATTCCTACGGGATCGAGACTAATGCGGGTGAAACCGCGGGGCGCAGCTAGTATGACATATTTGACATATTTTAACGACAGGTCGTGTTTTTAACCGACTTCTAAAAAAAGAGGAGGTTCTCAATTCGAATGTTTCTATTTTTTTTTTTTTTGTGTTTGTTCGCGCGTAACTCCGTCGTTTGCCAACCGATTTGAAAAATTCTTTTTTTGTTGGAAAGGGTATACTTCCCAAATGGTCCCATGAAAATTTTATTGAAATCGGACAAGCGGTTTTTGAAAAATCAACAAAAATCTAAAAATTTATCTACATTGTCTACATTAACGATCTTTTTGTTTACTTTTTTGTGGGGTAGGTACAACTAAAAAGTGAAAAATAAAAACTTTTTGATAAAATATAAACAACCGACTTCAAAAAAAACACTACAAAGTGATAAATAACTTTAATTTCGGAAGTCGGTGTCAAAAAACGAAAATGCGGAATCAACGACACCGACTTCCGAAATTGAAGTTATTTATCACTTTGTAGTGTTTTTTTTTGAAGTCGGTTGTTTTTTTTTTTTGTTAAAAAGTTTTTATTTTATGAAGTAGAAAATGTGTGTCACCATTTTAGCAGCTTTGCTGGAAAGGTTAATCGCCATTAGTAACATGAGTAGATTTGATTACAGAGATTTTGATTTAAATTTTTAACAATCTTATCCCGCGAATAATTCTGATCAACGTAGCATTAACAAAAGTGGAATATTAATTTCTAAATCAGCAAAATATCTCGTAAGATAAAGCATATTCTATCTGCATAAAACGTGCATAATATTTATTTTATCCATACTAATATTATAAATTCGAAAGTAACTCTGTCTGTCTGTCTATCTGTCTGTCTGTCTGTATGTTACCTTTTCACGCCTAAACCACTGAACGGATTTCGATAAAATTTTGCAGAGATTGCATCCCGGGGAAGGACATAGGATAGTTTTTATTCCGATATTCCCACGGGATCGACACTTCTGCGGGTGAAACCGCGGGGCGCAGCTAGTGAAAACATTAAACCATTTTAATGTTAAATGAATTTAAAATAATATTCATAGTATTAGGGATATCCTTCACATCAATAATCAAAATTGGGTCACCCTCAATATCGGGCAGTAACATTGAAACAATAGCCGTAAAGTCTATGCGCATAATTTAATTTATACACAATATAATACGCTGAAACTTGCTAGAATGCGGTCACGGGGAATATTGCACAGTTGGCGGTATTGGCCGGTTGGCGATATTGCCCTAAGTTCGGCCGTCAATTGGTGCGGTGTCGAACAGTATATTTAGCTATAAAGGGTCTTTTATGTAAATAGAATAGAAAGCGCTACGCAAACCTATTGCCAATAGGTAGTGGATGGCAGTAGGTCAAGATGAATCAAACTGGTTAAAAATTCAGTAGCGTGAAGAAGATTGATACTAAAATTATAGATTTATTTTAAGTAGAAACTTTGAAGTAGAAGGACACAAAAAAATACCAGCTGCTCTGTTCTGTAAAAATTTCACCGTAAAATGTAGGTGGGGTGCGCTTGAAGTGAGCTGTCAATTTCTAGCATCGGGTGAAATGACAGCTGATTTCAAAGTCACTTGATCCAAGTTTTCACACTGAGATTTTTACAGAATATAAGTATAGCATAATACTTGATTATGTTGATATAGATAATAATTAAGAACACCTATTTTTTTGCTCCGCACATTTTAAAAAATTAAGAGAATAAATAATTTATATTGCATATAAAAGAAACAAAACCCAAAAAAATAAATGTGTACTTTGTTTTTTTTTTAATTACCAAGATTTTAAATACAATAAGTATACAATCTAACACTAAAATATATATTATGAACAGATATATATAGGAAAAAAAATGCTTAAAATTGAAACAGAAGCTCATTATCTTACCATTTTTTTTTATTCTTGAGATACATTGCTACCAAACAAACACACACCCCCTTCCTCAGCAAAGTTTACCTAACACAGCAATAACTAACACCAACATTGACATAACTGTTACTTCACTTAAACAAATACTTTTTTCTAATTAACCTTCTGCAAATATATTTACTCTGTCCCCTCTCATCTCCGATAGAGCCCTTCTCGTAGCACCGTAGCACCGTCGTAGCTCCGTCGTAGCTAGGTAACTGCTACGGCGTAGCGCATACATAATATATCATTCAGTAGTTTTTAGTGGTCCTTAGTGAAATGAGAAAGCTCTATTATCTTTGTTTGCTTTTCGAAGAAAATGTTTAGTGTCTTTTGCTGTGATTTATGAGCTTCCAGATTAATTTAAAGTAAGGAAAGCTGAAGAAAAGGTAGTTTGTAAGTTTTTTCGGCAGTCGTATGTTTGAATCTAAGACAAAATATATTCTTTAACGGACAAATATTATCGTTAAAACAGATTCCGCTAAGTTTTTCTGTTTTTAACCTGGGTCAAATATACACCGTGTTCTTTACGATATCCATAAACTTTGTCAAAGGCTTCTATAGCTTTTACAAATTAAATCTAACAAAGGAAGTAGTATTTAAAAAGGCTTCGTTACAAAGATATTTGTAAGTTCATTTATTGAAATTTAATTGAGCATGCAGTAAGAAAGGGTCTTAACTCAGTTTTGACAAGTTGCAGCCCGCCAAATCTTATGAATGAAAATACGTCATCGTTGCTAATTTGGATAAAGAGGCTTGCATATCGGGCGATTTAAGTAGGGTAATATTGGGCATTCTATGCCACTGTCGGCAAGTAGCTCGGCTAGTGCGCCTCGCTACGCGCCAGTGGCATAGAATGCCCAATATTAAACGATCGACTCGACTGTGTAGTAGATTACTGTATTCACCTGGACATCATGTGAGTTATACTACTGGCCGCCAGTAGCTGGGCGAGTTCACCTCGCTGCGGACGATGTTATGGATCATTTTGACATGCGTTTCGTTGTTAGAAACGACTTGATGATTAGTGATACGCGCTTCAAATGGTAGAAACGACTTGTTGGTTTTTTGTAATGCGCTTCAGCAATGGAAACGACTTGATTAATTTGGCACATTCAGTATTAGAATCGACTGGTATTACTGTACTCATACAAAGATCATGAGATTTATACCACTGGCCGCCAGTAGCTAGGCGAGTTTGCTTCGCTTCGGCCAGTGGTGACAACTATCCACACGATCAATGATTAAGATTTAATTTACTCATTTTGAAATGCGTTTCGTGGTTAGAAACGACTTGATGATTTTGACATGCGCTTCAACGGTGGAAACGACTTGCTAATTTGGTCATGCATTTCAGTATTAGAAACGACTTTTTGGTTTTTTGTAATGCGCTTCAACAATGGAAACGACTTGATGATTTGGTCATGCATTTCAGTATTAGAAACGACTTGGGTTTTGTAATGCGCTTCGTGAGTGGAAACGACTTGGTGTTTTTGACATGCGTCTCAATATTAGAAACGACTTGTTGGTTTTTGTAATGCGCTTCGTGGGTCGAAACGACTTGGTGTTTTTGACATGCGTCTCAATATTAGAAACGACTTTTTATCTCACTGCTTTGAAGTAGATCTGCATAATAAACAAGGTACATTATTATATTTAGTTTATTTTTCGTAAAACATTGGTTTTTCTAGGAATAAAGTATCTACCGAGCGCACGAACTCTTGTAGTTTTCGCCACTGAGACGAATCCGCGTCGGTCTGGAACTTGAGTCGCACAAGCGCCTTCTTCCACAGCTCTAGGGAGCCGGTGTGGCGTGCGTCGTCAGCCTTGTACACCTTGCAGTCGATGTAATACTCTCCGTTGATGCTCGCTGTGCGCCGCTCGCAGCCGTTGGCGACTCGGTTAACGAAGAATGATGATAGACATGTACTCGATGAATCGTCTTTTGGCACGGTGTCAGACCCGTAGTTGTTACTGATACCGAATACATCATTATCAGTATTGGTTTTTTTACTGAAACAACATCGAAAGCTTCTATTAGTTCATCATACACACACAGAGTACATTTACCGTTTAGATACGCAAAGGAAAAAAAATACACACTCGGTCAAAATAGGTACTTGCAGAACACGAGAGACGTACGAATAAAAATGACTGATGATTTTTAACTGGTATGGCGAACTAAATGATTGAATAGTTTGTTTACCTCGAACGATTTAAATTCGTTGATGGTGGGTGCGACTTGCGTTTCCTATTGTTGTCTGCAGACGGTTTGCGGCCGGGTTTGGTTTTCTGATCGGCGATCGGAGCTTGTTGAAAGTACTCGCACTCAGAGTCAGACCTGAAATAAAGATACAACAAAATAATAGTCAAACATAATTATTACAATTAGTACATCGGGTCAGGTCTCTGAACTATGTACCGAGTGGAATGTTTTATACTTACATTTTCCAATTATGTCCAATCGATATGGCAGGCTGGCAGGCGTAGTGACTGACGGCAGCAGGCAGCGGTTAGTTATCAACACTGATATTGATAGGATAACGCAGCAGGGTCGCAGAACACTTCTTGAAGATTACTTCCACACTTGTAGACTTCAGTTAGTTTGTACCGAGTACTTCGAAAACATGTAGCTTATAAATCAGAAAACGAACGATAATTCACTATGTTAAAAATGACAGCAACCGTTCATAAAATATTGTGTAAAACAACTTTTTTCCTTAGACGCATTATACTTGATCAAAAAGTGAAGACTAAGGATGTTTGAGGTAGCATCGATTGACGACACTGCGAAACGACTTAGGGTTGACAAAACGTTGACCAGTAGATAAGTTATCAACAACGCTAATAGGGAATATTCTTGCTTTAATTATTTGGCAATCTAGAGACAATCATAACATTAGTATTTATCATGTTATACATCCCAGTTTTACTTGTTGTGATACTTTTATGCTCGAGTGAAGTAGGTACAGGATATAAGTTAACTTGTAACAGTAAGAAATTTTAAATGAACTTAATTTTTAATTCTCTTCTTAAGGTTAGAAACCTATATTCTTACTACATTTTATTTATTTCGTGATAGTATACCTAGTTTCTGATACTTATCCGTACCTTAATATGTATGCGTGACAACCTTGACTAAAATAGCTTACTGTTGCGAATGCAACTTAGCTGACGAATAACAAGAAACAAGGTTACACGTGTAATGTTTTACGCAATACCAATTATTTTAACCAAATATTTTATTGATTTTCGGGAATTGATCGTTGATCGTATGACTAGGTAGTCAATAACGAATATTTCGTTAGTTAGTAACGTTTAAAAGTCAAAAAACTAAAAATTAATTTAACATTATCTCAAAGCTACGACGCGTGACGGAGTGTAAATTCTTTAATCATTTAAAAATATATGGATTCACAGCGAATGTCGAAATAACTCTTATAATACCCGAAGCAGCTAGTACCTGACGTTTAATATTGTGATCTGAATACACCCTCACATTTGAACTACATAAAATTGGAACATTTATGTACAACATTAAGAACAAAAAGGTAATTATTGAATAAATTCGTATTTTCGTTTAAAATGTTGTTGATTTTCACTAAAAATAGGTACTAAACGATCTTTCTTTTTTTTCAGAAACACATTGATACCTAACCAGATGCACTGGTTGATGAATAAGTAATCATCAAACTTGGAAGACGTATGCAGACCTGGTCCAGATTAAACAATTTGATAATTTCGACACACTACACTTACTTCGATTGTTCATTAGTCGGTATACTTGGGTAAGATCGTTTCATTGCGAGTTTAGCGTCTATACCTTTTGGGAGATAATTCATTTCGATTAGTAAAATAATGCCCCACTGTTCGGTTTGCAACTTATTTGTAGATAATCGTCAATGGTCTGGTCATTTACGTAGTAATGTTCATAAAAACAATAGTGCGACCACTATTTTTGACAATGTCGCAATTATTAATTCTGCGTTTAAAAAACGAATTGTTAGTTACAAGATCATCGCAACTGGCGAACAAATAAATAATTTTCCTGAAATGTTTCTCAATAATATTAGTGAACAAGTTAAAACTCTAATAAACCGCTCATTATTGAAACATACAGCTGTGAAAATAAATTTCGAACTTTTTTCTTTTTTTCTTATGTTTAAAAATGATCAAAAGGAAATGAAATCCTTCGCTACAAAAAACATTATTATTAACTTTAATTACGATTTTGATTCAATTTATAAAGCAACGGTTGATTCACTGTTAAAGAAAATTGAAGAGTTTCAGGAGAGAGATAGTGGTTGGACATTTTCGAGCAATTCCCATGTAGAAATAAATATTAACAAATATCAACCTCTCGGCAGATCTAAATTTATAACCTTACCAAAATGTTTAAAAAATAAAAAAGCTTGTTTGAATATTCGTAACAATGATGAGTATTGTTTTTTATGGTGCGTAGTGGCGGCTCTGTACCCCACCAACCAACATCCCGACAGAGTTTCATCTTATCCCTACTTTCAGGATGTTTTGAATGTTGATGGTTTGACATTTCCAATAACATTTTCGGACATAACTGTCTTTGAGAAGAATAATCCGTTTTTGAATATTTACGTGTATGGTTTAAAAAATGAGAAGACTATCATTGGACCTTTGTATTCAACATCGAATCATAAATCTAAGAGCATCCATCTATTGTTCTTAGAAAATAATACTAATACTCATTATTGTCTTATCAATGATTTGCCTCGTCTAGTCAGAAACCAGATAACCAAACATCATGGTAAACTGTACTTTTGCGAAACGTGCTTATTGTTTTTTCCAACGCGCAGCCGAATTGAATCTCATCTGTGTGGAGGGATTGCCACAGTATTACCAGAAAAAGGAACATTTTTAAAATTCAAAAATTATGATAGAAAACAAAACATTCCTTTCGTCATATACGCCGATTTCGAAACGATACTCGAACCGATTTCCGGCGATGAATTCAACACCGCTAACACGTCATACTCACATCGTCACGTGGCGGCCGCGTTCGCCTATAATGTAGTGTCATCATTTAACGATAGGGTTGGCGGCTATAGAAGTTATCGCGGAAAAGATTGTGTTTCAAAATTTATACATTTACTGACTGAAGATGCTAAAGCAATACACAAAATTCTAACTAAAAGCGAGCCTATGATATTCACAGAAATAGATGCTCTTGATTTCAAACACGCTGTTAAGTGCTACATTTGTGAAAATTTTCTGTTGACCGATAGAGTAAGGGATCACTGTCATATTACAGGCCGGTACCGAGGTGCAGCACATCGACACTGCAACCTACAACACAAAGTACCAAAATTCATCCCAGTATTTTTTCATAACTTATCTGGATACGATTGTCATTTATTTATTAAAAAGTTAGGCGAAATTCCAGGACAAATTAAAATAATACCCAAGACTAAGGAAAAATATATATCGTTTACAAAGTTTATTTCTATTGCTGATAACGAGTTTATACAAATAAGGTTTTTAGATTCCTTCAACTTTTTAGGAACTAGTTTAGACAAACTTGCTAAAACATTGCAAGAAGACGATTTTGTTAACCTTAAATCAATTTTTACTGATGAAACACAATTTAGTTTGCTGACTCGTAAAGGTGTGTACCCGTATGACTATATGAAAGATTGGAAATGTTACGATCAAAAGTCATTACCATCTAAATATTATTTCCATAATTCTTTGACTAACGAAGGTATTAGCGATGAGGATTATACTCATGCTCAGAATGTTTGGACTGAATTCAATATTAATGACCTAGGCGAGTATACAGATCTATACTTAAAAACAGACGTGCTTTTGTTGACAGACATATTTCAAAAGTTTCGGAAAACATGTAAACAATATTACAAACTCGATCCTGCCTTTTACATAACTGCACCCAGTTTATCGTTCGATGCAATGTTGCTAAAAACAGGTGTTCAGTTAGAACTGATTTCGGATTTAGCTATCGTCAGAATGATTCAAAGCGGTATACGAGGGGGTTTGTGCATGTGTTCCCATCGGTATGCAAAAGCAAATCACAAATACATGCCGGAATATAATGCATCACATCCTCAGAGTTTCATAGTATATCTAGATTGTAATAACCTATACGGTTTTAGCATGTGTCAGTATTTACCATATTCTAGTTTTAGATTTCTTGATGAAAATGAAATAACTAATTTTCGTGTTGAAAATGTCGAGGATAACTCTGAGTGGGGCTTTATATTAGAAGTAGATCTTTTTTATCCTGAACATTTACACAAACACCACAATGATTTACCATTTTGTCCTGAAAAATGTATACCTCCAGGAGGTAAAACGAAGAAACTAGTTGCAAATTTGCATAATAAGTACAACTACGTAATACATTACGTTCATTTAAAAAAGTGTTTAGAACATGGCTTAATATTACGTAAAGTTCATAAAGCTATTACTTTCAGACAAAGTCCCTATTTAAAACAGTACATAGAATTAAACACTCGATTAAGGCAAAAGGCAAAAAGTTCTTTCGAACAAGACTTTTTTAAGTTGTTAAACAACAGTGTTTTTGGTAAGACATTAGAAAATACTGAAAATAGAGTAACCGTTCATTTAGTTAATCAATGGTGCGATCAATCTAACCGAACTAAGAAATTTATATCCTCCGAGAGACTTGTAGCCAACCCCTATTTCCATAGCGCTTCTATTCTAACTGAAAACTTAGTTGCAATACAAATGAAACCTGACCAAATTATTTTAGATAAACCTATTTATATTGGATTTACTGTATTAGAACTTTCTAAGACACATATGTATGACTTTCATTACAATATTGTAAAACCTTTTTATGAAGACCGAGTGCAGCTGTGTTATACAGATACCGATTCGTTTGTCTATAAAATATCCACGTTTGATTTTTATCGTGACTTGAAGTATAATTTTTTGCAATATTTCGACACCAGTAACTATGATGATAAAAATGATTTTAACATACCAATTATGAACAAAAAAGTTCCAGGTTTGTTCAAAGACGAACTGGGAGGAAAATATATCTCAGATTTTGTTGGTTTGAGATCAAAACTTTACTCAATAAAAACAGTCGATAAAATCATTAAAAAAGCAAAAGGAGTAAAATCAAGTGTAGTAAGAGACTTAAATATATCAGATTATGAAAATATTTTATTAGATGGTGGAATTATTCGTAGAAAAAATATTATGTTTAAATCCATAAAGCACGAAATATTTACTAAGAGTGTCAACAAAATTGCCTTATCTCGAAATGATGATAAACGGTCAATATCTGTAGATCGAATATCAACGCGAGCCTGGGGTCACTCACTTATTTTAAAGAGCGAAAATGAATTTTAAAATTATGCTAATTAGTAATAGAGTTCGATTATAATTAATGTAACTTATGTAATATAATCTTAATATAGTTCTTAAAAATATACCTAGGTAACTTTTTAATGTATGATAAATATAATTCTTAGTTTTAAAAACCTAAGTTAATGTAAAAATGTAAATAAAATGTGAATATTATGAATACTTGTTTAATTTATGTTTTAAAACATCATCCTCCTTTTTTGTAGTTGGTTAAATAAAATGAAACCCGACCAAGATTCAATTTTCAACATGAAATGCATGTTGAAACTTGTCGAAGCTTGTTGAAACTTGTCGTTCATTTGTCAGAGGTAAAATGTATTTTGTACGTAAGGGTCAGTTCACACCGCGACGCGCAGTTTTCAAGATAGCAATACAATTATAGACCTTACCTGCTACACAAAAAAGTACATAATTCTGTGTGTCTACTACGTCGAGCTACGCCGCGCGGCCCTCCTCACTGTTGTGTACCTTTTTTGTGCAGTAGATAAGGTCTATAATTGTATTGCTATCTTGAAAACTGCGCGTCGCGTCGCGTCGCGGTGTGAACTGACCCTAATACAATAAGACTGATTATACAAATTTCGAAGAGCCATGTTTGCGTCAATTGCATAATGCTGATCATACAAACACACAACAGTGCATTGCCCTTACAAATGCTTAGTTAACATTATAATAATAAACCAACGTTTCATTTATAAATTGTGAATTCATGCGATGGTTTTATTATTTTTTTGCCATTTACGAAATAATACTCATCTCGAGTACTTGTATTAAGCACACAGTGTCGTACTTTTTGCGGGCATGTCATCGGTAAGTTTCCTAATTTATTTTTATATTGTTTAGTAACTAGAGATTGAATTCGCAGCAATGTTGGTCACAGTTATTAGTGAATCTGCTATGAATATTTTAACCCGCAGACAATTCGTTTTTGCACCACGATATCAACATGAGTGTCTATTTTTGTTCCAGATTACAGAATCAGAGATTATGTTTAGCCAGTACGCTCAAAATCCTTATGAAGGATTCTCCGAAACGCTTCACAACGAACCCGAGCACATCAAACAAGTGACGAAAGAAAAGAAATCAAAACAACGATGCAGGGAAAAGTCGAAGAAGCAAAATCCAACTAAATCTTTTGTGATGAGTAGATTACAGCGACGAGGGATCAAATTAATTAAAATATCAGTCGTAGATCTGTGCAATAACAATCCGCAAACCAGTGACAGTGATAGTGAGAACGTTATTATAAGTGCTCAATACATTGTTAAAGACGCTATCGACAATGTTATGGACGAAACTGAATCTTTAGTTAAAAAAATATCTAAATCTTTAATAGATAGTGATTTTTAATACTTAACTGTTTGCGTAAGCAGTTCTTTAGGTAAATTCTTAGTGGTTGTTTTATTTGAAGATGTGTTGGGTGTTTAACAAAATAAAAGCAGTTTTACCATACAAATTATTTTTTATTTATAAAACCAATAACCTTATAAGTAGGTACACATTTATAACTCTAAATACTTTCTTATACATAACACATTTTTAAGAGCACAATGCTTTAAATGTTTATTACAATTTAAATTAGTTCTTCCTTCACAGTATCTTTTATGTAAAATAAAGAAGTTAGGACATTTTTCAGTACCAAGGTCTGATACTTTACAGTTCTCACAAAGTTCCTTTATCCACTTTACTTTCTCCAAACCATTAACAACGATTTCCTTATTTTCTAGATAGGGAACGATTATACGACGAAATTCTCTATAGTCGATGTACCCTTCGTTCCAAAAAATACCTCTGTTTCTTTCCAGCCATTTAACTTGCCTCTTTTCATCGCTTGTTAAGTGTTTAAACAAGTATGGTGGTTTTATTAAAAATGTTTGGGTATAATCACGGGTAGCAAAAGCTAACTCTTTTATTATAAAATTATTGTACTGGTCTTTAAACCCTTGAACATCTACTATGACAGTATCCGGATTCATGATATTTTCCTCACAGTATTACTTAAAGGTTTATATTCAATAATACAGTCGTTCAATATAAGACAATACGCAGAAGTTTGATCTGGTATTTCCGAATCACTCTCAATTTCCACTCTTACGTCCACAACAGGGCCTGTCTTTACATTATCAGCTTGTCTAGAGCAATCGATGACAAATAGTGGTGCCAAATCTTTAAATTGTTTTTCACTTAATAAGGGCTCCGGTCGACGTCCGTAATAAGACTGTTGAAATCTGACGTATTGCTCGTATAATAAAGCGATTCTATTATTCGCTAAACTCACATTTAGGTTTTCATACGGGAAGTAAGTAGAGTTGAGGTACACTCTAACATCACGAACATGACAATGATCGAACTGAGACATATCAGAACTGCCATTGTTTTTTCTATTTGTCTGTAGTCCCATAATAATGTATCTTGGTTTCTCTATTTGCGAGGATGTTTTGATTGACCAGGTATGTTTTGTAGTTTTAGGTAAAGCCGGATATTCGTACAGATCCCAATTTCTGAATATCATCTGGAGTGGTCGATCTTTCTCTAATAGTTTCAGCAAATTTATTTTCTCTTTGTCAGACACTTTAACGTGCGGTACACGCCAAATGATTTTATTTATCTGAACGTCTTCTACAATTTCACCGGTGTTAAGTTTTACAGCATTCAGGTTAGTGTTACTTCGTAGCAATATCAGTTCGTGCCTGCTATTTATAACGACTTTCTTGAAATCCTCTGCGAAACTGATGATTTTACAGAGTGGTATAGAAGCAGAAAAATTACCTCCGTCAATGTTTTTTGTACCATCGATATTCCAGCCCCACGAATTCGATGTCTTTGATTCATTCTCATTCATTGATATTAACGATTTCATGGTGGTAGTTACGCCAGCATTTTTTATTCTATCAATTTCCACTCCGTTTAGCTCGTACCTTATGTCTTGAAACAAGTAGAGTAGAGCATTATTCGTGAATTGAACACTAGTGGCTTTATCTTTCATGTCCTTTTTGCTAACAATAACGGATCCTTCCAAATACAAGGTACTCGCTGATGGAAGGATGTACAAGTCCTGTTGGTTAATAGGTATGCGAATTTCATCGTTTCTGTTGAAACTAGTCACATAGGGCTTGTAAGAATGAAATTCAATTCCTTCAACCGTAGTATCATAAGTCGGAGCGGATAAAACGTCTAAGATATTCATTTTAGCAAACCGATCACTTTGAGAAATGCCTTGTTGTCTTTGGTTAATTTTATTTTCTTCTTACGGCGAGCTCTTATTTGGTCGGATGCTTGAGCGGGACTGATATTTTGAATTTCTTGATGCACATATTTATTGTAGTCAATCATTTTTTTCTTCTAAGATGCAAATAAAGCTGCACTTCTTCACCACGTAGATTTATTAAGCGGTTATTTATATCTATCAACCGGATATGTATGCAGCTTATGTTGTTTTGGTTGATTGGAAAGTATATTGCGTTTTTCGGAATTTCTATAATCCTATAGCCAGGAGGTACGTTAAGTGCGAATTCGTGAATTATGTGACTCGGTTTTCCATTTGTGTACGAGCCGCTTACGATATCACATTCGATCCTGATCACTGTCGTAGGTAAAATGTTGACTGGAAACTGAGACACATGCCATTTATTTGGTTCCAAGATCTGCTTATTAAAACCTAATAAATTTCTGATAGTATCTTCTTTACTAAAATTTATGTTTTTTGTACAGAATACAGTAGTTTTTAATGTATTGTTATTGCACTGCAGTTTGATTGATGCATCTTTAATTTTAGATTTTAGGTAATCATTAATATCTTGCAATTCGTAGGTGCCTTCTGGTATTTCAATTACTTCGTTAGAACCATAATAGAACTTATTATTCGTTTCGTCAATGTTTGGAATAGAATTAAATGTTGAGAAATGCAATAAGGCACACTCATACTGTTCATTTAGTTGCAATGTGTTAGGATAGTACGTAGATAAAGTTGACGAGTTTCCAGTTATTGACAATGTGAGTGACATCTTGCAAATGGTTGAAATAAAAGAAACTCATAATTTTTATACATTTTTATTCCAAAAAGTCCTTAGATATTCTAAACATAAGTGTCCACAGTTTTCTGTGTTAAATTTCTGATATCTAGTATAGTTATAAAAAACATTACATTTCTTAAAATATCGCATTAGTTCCAATGGAGGTTTCAAATCCCCAAAGCTATCAAAATATTCACAATAGTTGTTAACTTTAACATAAGCTACCCAATGTGTCCCAGCATTCTTATAATTATCCAAGTTAACGACACCACATTCAATCCGTTTTGGCATCCTTGGTAATTGATCCTTCATGTAGACTCCTCGAAAGTAGGGAATGTTACGTGCATCCTTTTGGATATCTACATTAGTTAGAGGACGATTAGGTAGCTTATTTCTTAGTTTTTTGAAGATTTTATAAATAAACCTTTACCATTTTTATGTGACTTAATGTATAAACCTTTGCCTAACTTTAAAGACTCCATAGCCTTATTGTGTCGTACTGTTTCTTGCAAATTTTGCTGACCAGCTTTGTAATCGTTAACAGTTTTTGCAATACCCGCCGCACCACCAGCTAAAGTTCCTAAAGCCGATAAACCAGCAAAAATTGGGATTAATGGTAGAATTCCTCCAGTCTTTGGTAACGGTATCACTCGCGGTACTCGAATTTTTGAGATTTTTGGAAATATTTTTTTTGCCGCTGCGTAAGCAACGTTGATTAATGTTTTGCTATCCTTTGGGTTCAGTTTCTTGATCGTTGATTTTATTTTTGACACGAAACTATTAAACGTTTTAACACCGGAACCAGATTTCAGTTTGGCTTTCATAACTTTGCTCACTATCCATGAACTCAGTTTTTCACCTTTTCCAGCATCTTTCGACTTAAGTCTTTGTTTAGCCATATTTAGTAGTTGTAAATCGGCTTTGTGGCGATTGGGTAAGTCTGTATGGTTTGCATAGGCAATGTCGTGATGCATACAAGCTTCGTCTAGCTTATTCACACCGCGATCACCTCGTTGTAATCGTTTCTCGAGTTTTGTTCCTGGTCCGCAATAATTATAACCAGGCAAATGAAGTTCGAACGGTAGATTATTAATTAATGTATTAACCAGTTCACCACCTTGCATTGTCCGAATTGTAATGATGGAAATAGTGCAAAAATAATGTTTATATTAATATTATTTTTAACCTACGATTGCAGTTTT
This sequence comes from Amphipoea lucens, assembly GCA_947508005.1. Classification (NCBI taxonomy): domain Eukaryota; kingdom Metazoa; phylum Arthropoda; class Insecta; order Lepidoptera; family Noctuidae; genus Amphipoea; species Amphipoea lucens. The sequence goes on along the minus strand of OX382377.1, from coordinate 17,525,503 downwards.
GTTAATCCAACTGTTTTCTTCATTGTTTAGACCCAACCATTTCACGAAAATTTTTGATCCTTTTCTTTTTAAAACTCTTTCTATCAAATAAACACCAGGATATTTCGATTTTTGAAGTTCTTGCTCGTAAAAGGTTCCCAATATAGCTTGCTTTCGCTGATCTTCTAAATGATACGTTACAGGTATGGTAAAATTAATCTTTTTTATGGCAAATATTTCAGTTGACCAATTAGGTGTATATCCTTTCTCAAACTGGTGTTTGTATTTACTGATCCGAACAAAATCACCCACTTTGAACTTAGGTTTTCTACAAATAGGTGCATGTTTAAATGATTTTTTTATATTTTCTTCTATAACTGACATATTAGCTTTATTCACTTCGTTAGGTTTAACTCTAATTGTTCGATGCTTTGTGTTGTTATATATCTTTAATGTATGTTGTAACGGTAAATCTAACCATTTATAGTTTCCATTCAGACTAAAATATTTATATAATTTATTTTTAATAGTTTTAATCAGCCGCTCTACAATCGAAGCTTTTTTGGTAGAAAATGATGAATAATGGTTAATATTGTAAGACTTCATAAGCATCTGAAATGAGTTGTTATAAAACTCTGTTCCCATGTCCGTTTGTAAATTGTCAGGTTTACGTTTGCTGTTAATCAATATTTGTTGAAATGCACGAGTAACATCAAGTTTATTTTTTGTTTTTAGTGGCTCTGTCCAAGCATACTTTGAGAAGCAGTCAATCACCACTAAAATGTAACTGTAACCCTTATTATATTTCTTTAGGTTTTGCATGTCCATCAGATCAGCTTGCCACAAGTCATCAATTCCCTTTAGAATGACAGGACGTCTAAGGAAATTTCTTCGTGCTGCTTTGTGTATTTCATTAACAATTTGCTGTTTTGCCATTACTGAGTTTTTTGAAGGAATTTATCAACCTCTGCTTTAGTATAAAACTTATCTTGCAAATGACGTAAAGTCGCAGCTATCTCGGCTTTTAAAGTAACCTGAACTGTTTCCCGTGCGTCTTTAATACATTGTGAACGCAATGTACCAATAAGTGTATTAAATTCTTTTATCATATTGGCACTCAATCGATCTACATAATCCTTGTTCACTGCATCGGCAGCTTCTACTGGATTTTTAATTCCTCTCAGTCTTGATGTTTTTAAATCAAAATCTCCGTTTTCTGATTTTAATAATGTATTTTCATTGATCTCAAATAACTCTGATAATCGCATTCTTTTATGAATATAATGTCCGAATTTATCTACGTTCATGTTTAAGGTGTATTGTGTTGTGAGGTTTATAATAAAATGAACACACATTTTTAAATACATAGGTGTTTTATTTATTGATAATTTTACTTTCACGTAATTCTTCAATGATAGATATAATTTCATTATCTAATCCTGTGTTACCAGCATCTCGAGATGCAATTAATAATTTTAACCTATCCACCAGTTCATTTGGATCGTCCCAATATACAAAATCGACCTTTTTCTTCCACATTTTTGTCAAGGGTAGACCTTTTCCCTTCGATTGAGGGGTCTGAATTGTACTTTGTAGTTTGAAAAGAGGCTTAATAACTTGCATATACTTTTGACCTTTATTACTTTTTATTGGTTTATCCGGTTCATAGTCTCGTCGATGTGCGTTTGTATCGAGTAGCATTGACTTATAATGCTGCATGTCACTCTCTGTAACCATGCTTAAATCTACGTTCTTCTTCAGTAACAACTGTTTCAAACCAGACGTATTTCGGTATTTGCGTCCAGCTACAGTGATAAACTCATCGCTGATCGTTATACGAGCAGAACCTAACATCAATTTCCCGTTCTCTACTCTGACACCGAATGGAATATCTGACAGTGCTTCTGAGGATACTGACCAGGATGACGTGTCACGACCTGGGTTGTTTTCAACTAATGATTTATATGAAGAATCACTTTCGATATCAGATTCATATTCGTTTGTATTGTCTTTGTTATTATTGGCTTCTTCATTCTGCAAAGTTTTATCAATAAACGGAAGTTCTTCATTTTTTGTAGGACTCGGGAAAGACGTCTGTTTACTGGCATTAGCAATCTGGTTGAGTGGTTCTGTTACAGGCTTGAAAACTGATTCCAATGTTTGCTGATTGTTAATCTCAACATCTCTCATTTTTCGTACTTTTTTCTTAACAGCGTCGACAGCAACTACTATTTGTCTTTTTAGCGATTTTTCCATTGCAGAAAAACGAACCGATAGTGATTGATTAAGCGATGTCTGAAGAATAATAATATCACGAAGGTAACGGACTTAAATAACCATATTCTTAATCAAAGACTACAAAGGTGTCAAATTTGTTTCTATAACATCCTTTATTTTTTAAACAATCTTTATTAATTACTACATAATTGAAGGGCTCATTCCATATTTTGGAACACATTTCACGAAATTCAGTCCATGTCATATCAGTGTTGACATGTTCTTCATAAATATGACGCAAATTAATGTCATCTTGCTTAAAAAGTATGATTAAATTCGCGTTGTCTCTTACTAACTGCTTAGGGATTTTACTATAAGTTTGATTTAGATAAAAACAATCGATGAACTTGTGTCTTCCCATTGCGAAATAATCACGCATGCTATCTTGATTTTCGCAAGCAACATCATCAAATATTATCACAGAGTTAGGTTTAGCGTCTTGAACTCTTAGCACTTCCTCATTTCCATGATATTTCTGGAGTGAAATACCTGGCACTCGCTGTAACACTTTTTCTAAAAAAATGTATTTGGGTTGGTAAAGAGTTTTCGAATAAACATAAACATTTTCAAATCTTAATCCATTTTCGTGTATGAGAAGACCAATCAATAAATTGGTTTTTCCACAATTGGATGGTCCGCAAATGATACATCGAACTGAGTTAGGTAACAATTCTCCATGACGAAAACTAGTCTTGCAAACATCCTCGCAGATTGTTTTAACATGCAGCGATTGTGGTTGCTTTACAAACTTCATGATTACACTTGGTAACAAACTGATTGGCAATGAGTAAATGTATTTGTTACATTAATATTTATAAACAGAAACAGTACCGCAATCTTTTTCGCGATAGAGCGATCGTTAGAGCGATTACAGACTCGCATGATCATTGGTTGAGTGTAGGAATAGGTATGGAGGCGATCGTTCATTATTCGGTTTTCTACGCTACAGTCATGTAGCAAGGCGAACTCGCCCAGCTACTGGCGGCCAGTGGTATAACTTGCATGATCTCTAGGTGAGTACAGTAATTTACTCTGCAGTCGAGTCGATCGTTCAATATTGGGCATTCTATGCCACTGGCGCGTAGCGAGGCGCACTAGCCGAGCTACTTGCCGACAGTGGCATAGAATGCCCAATATTACCCTACTGATTTACGTCATGGTATTTAGTTTATATGAAAATTAGCAAAAGTAAAAAATAATAATTCATTAATGTGCCCATAATGAAAAATGCTTATTTCCATGAACTGAACATCTGAAGGCCAATTCTCGTAATTTAAAACGTTCAAAATCTAGTCGCAGTCTCATCTCGGCGACAAACAAATGTCAAAAACTTGTCAAAATGTAGGGAAATTAGAAGTATTTTTTGACAGATTGAGACTGAGATCAGACTGTGAACGTTCTTAAAATTACGAGAATTGACCCTCTGGTCGAAGTTTATGTATATCGTCCGGAACACGGTGTATATCATTTGTTTATTTTTTTATATTACATCATTATACAGGGATAGAAGTGGTAGCCCAGTGAAATCGATCGCGACTTACGAATTTTAGATCGTAGGTTCGAACCCAGACAGGCGCTTTACTTTGTGTAAATTATTTAACTGAGGTGACTTGGGATATATGGGAGTATTAATAATTTTCGTGTTTATCTGTGGGGGCTTGTAATTAGCAATTTAGTTGTATTTTTTTTGTTGTTATTACGATTTTATGAGTCTGTGTTCGCGATAGAACAAAAGAAACACTTGGGTTTGAATACTAAAGCGTATAAAAGTTTTAGCAAGATTTCAAATAAATATTTGGAACGATTAATTTAAAAGGTGGCAATTTAACAACATTTTAAGGTTTATTTGGATTCTATGCCCATGTGGCGTTGTATAGTAAGTAAGAAGGTGTTTTTGGAGGTGTCGCTTGAGAGCTACGATCGCATGAGAATCGGCTTCGACGATTGGCTGTTGAATATGACGCCATATTCGGGAGCGGTCATTGGTCAACCGATGCGCCGCAGACATGACGTGATTTTGCGCGTTGATGATTGGTCAAGCATTGGCGTAAACAGTGACTTACCAACTGAACTTCGACAAACTTTAATACGACAAGATTTTAATTCGACACTACGGAACTCCGACACGTCTTCATTTCTACAATACTTTAGTTCGAAATACCTCAAGTCCGACACTACTGTACTCCGACAAAGCGTTTCTTCGACATGACTTAACTAGGAAACGATGCGACTTCGACGACATGCTTCATCGACAACTATGGTAATCCGACATGAGTCAATTTCGACGTAGTCTATTCCGGCATGCTGTACTTCGACAATATCTTACTTCGACGTTATATATCTGAGACACGATGCTACTTCGAAATTATTCTGCGACATTAGGGAACAACTAAATGCGACTTACCAACCGAACTGTCAGTCTGTAAGCCTTCCAAAAATAAAGAAAATTAAATATATCCTTAGGCTACTGGCCTACCAATTCTACCCACCCTGTTTTACAAAGAAACGTGAACTTTCTCACGCAGAAAGTTATTACTTGTCACGTCGCAACTTAAAGCACTGTTTACATTGTACTAAAAACACTTAAATACAATGTACAGGGTCTCTTAATACTCGCTATCAAATGTTTTATTTGTGCTTTAAAATCATCCATGTTTTAAACATTTTCTTTGTGGTGAAACTCCTTAGAATAGCCTTCTCCAGGGACAGTTCTAGCACCGTAGATAGAATAGGCTAGTTTCCTAAAAAATTCTAATTAGTCCGTCAGTTAGATTAACGGAAAATAATGGACCCTTATTTTTTCTTTTGTCAATCAAACAAAAAATGACAAAGATAAAGCGCGTCAAAATTTGGGAGTGGGGGGAAACATTCGAAGACATGTGACATCTACCAATCCGCGTGGTAGAAAGTATGAAAGAAGGTCTGTGCCCCAGCAGTGGGAACATTATAGGCTGATTACAATAAGTGGGCATACCTACCCAGCTGCTTTTGAATTATAATAATAAAAAAAATATATTTTGATCAACTTGAACATACATTTTTGAACGTCAATAAATAAAAGAACATGAATATAAAGTACCCAATCATGATGATGTGATGAATATTGACAATCTTTATAATGGTGTTTTTCATTGGACATCAGTCAGCCATGTTTTGTGTTCAAGGGTACCTACTTTAAAAATGTTAATTTCACATCCAATACTTGGGTGTAATTAATCGGGGACCAAGATTAACAGAATAATAATAATATATTCTTTATTTCGGAATATCACATACAAGTACACATAATCCCTATAATGTTAGTAATAATGACTAAAACTATGTTAGTAATTAATGTATCTGTATACGTAATTTTGTGTTCAAGTATAAATTAAGTTTAATGAAATAACCCTACAGTTAGGATAATATCTATGTTTAGTAAATGACAAGTTATTATGAACTCCACTAAGTAACTTGTGTAAATTCATTTAAATTTATACAAGGTTTGCCTTACTTTCCTGCTATATTCACCATCATCATCATTTCAGCCGAAAGACGTCCACTGCTGGACATAGGCCTCCCCCAAGCACCTCCACTTCGACTGGTTCTGTGCTTCTCGCATCCAACGGGTTCCTGCAGCCTTCACAAGGTCGTCGGTCCTCCTTGTGCAACGTGAACAACTTTCTCCATGCGACCCACATTGTAATCGCGAAAAAGATTGGAGTAATTGCATCGTTTGAGGTTTTCCGCACCTGCAGCAGCCGCCCCAGCACAGCTCAACGTGCTTGGAAGATGATGTATGTGTAGACATGGATTTTCAATGTAAATGCCAATAGTCCTGCATCATTTTTCTACCAAACAATGTAACTATTGTGTCAATGGGTTCGTTGCCGCTTTATTGCGACTGATTTGTTATTTTAACACCAGCACCATAAATTTCATAACACGAGGCTTGTGGCTAAGAAATAACAGCCGCACGGGTCGATCGATCAGGTTAAGCTACGCTTGCCGCGGTTGGTCCGGCAGATGGATGACCATCTTCACATACAAAGACCCCTCCGTGCCTCGGAAAGCACGTTAAGCCGCTGGTCCCGGCTGTCAATCGTGGATCTTTGACAATCGTTACAGGTCGTCAGAAGCCTGAAAGTCTGACAACCAGGCTTGCCAAGGGGTTTCGTATTACCCAGTAACTGGGTTGTGGAGGTCAGATAGGCAGTCGCTCCATGTAAAATACTTTTACTCAGCTGCATCCGGTTAGACTGGAAGCTGACCCCAACATATTTGGGAAAAGGCTTACTCAACTGCATCCGGTTAGACTGGAAGCTGACCCCAACATATTTGAGAAAAGGCTAGGCAGATGATGACCCTAATTTGAAAACACACGATAAATCATAATCTGAATTATTTTGAAAAATATTGCTAATCCATTGCTTCATATTATGTTCGAGAACTTTGTTTGCTCAACAACGTAAAATATTTATTTTAGACCACAGACTACAATACCAACATCCAATATACGTCTAACTTTAAACAAAGTCATTTTTTTATTCTTTTCCTCTAGCACAGACAAAACTCCTTCTTCGTTTTTATTTTATTTATAGTTTAAGAGGGAGCTAACGAAATGCACACACTGGGAGCGAACAACGGATTGTGTTTTTATTTTTTTAGTTCACAATTAGTGTGTAACTGTTAAAACGTGTTGTTATACAGGAAAACAAATCAGTTGTTTCCTACATTTTGACGAGTTATGCGAACATAAATGTAGGGAACAGCAGATTTTTTTTTTTCGCGATTTCAGGTTCGGTCCCATAGTAAAAGTTGTTCAAAATGATGAGTACAATCTCCCATTTCGATTTGTCGCATGTGTTCAATTTCACCCTGTATTTGTTTGATTTTTATATCTTACTAAACGTTATTGGTTAAAAGCTAAAAACATAAAACTCGCGGGAAAAATCTTGGTATTATTTCAAACGTTTTATGTAGCGTTCCATGTAAAAAAAATATCTTGAGCATTAAAAGTTTTTATTTTCATAATATTATTATAGAACGATCAAAGCTCAAGAAAAAGATGCCTGAAAGGATTTGGGGGAGGCCTTTTTTTTCTCAGCAGTGGGGCAATGTAGGAACGAAAAACTTTCAATGCAAAAGATGTGTTTTTTTTTTTTATTTGTGGCAACATCTCCAATAACGCCAAAACAGTACGTCAAAGTTGACAAAAAATTACGTGTTGATATAAAAGCGCGAGTGTTTGTTCTTCCGTAATAAATTGCATTTTGATTCTATTATTGTTTTACTTCATACATTGAGGTAAGAACTTGCATTATTATTACGTCAACATAACGCCTGTGATGATTTTTGATGAGAGGGGCTTGTGGTCAAGATCAAAGTAAAAGCATTTATTTCAAATAGGCACATACAAGGCACTTTTGAACGTCAAAAATTACAATAAATTAGAATTGATTCTAGTCGCCCCTTCCAAAGGGTAATTTTCGTTTCGAGAAGAATGGGCAAGAAACTCTGCCGTTACTCTTTTAATTTTTTTTACAATATTCTGCATACATTATAAATAAATTATATAATAATATGTGAAGACGATGCACCTAAAATAAAATTACTGTACCACAATAGGTAAAATAATTAAAAATGAAACTATGACAAATAAATTAATTATCTGATAGATACATGGTGCACACATATTTACAAACAAGCTCCCTAATTGCGTAACACACTATCAATCGGAATCTGTATCATTTTGAAGCAAATTGGTAATCCATTAATTCATAAGTTCGAAAAATTTGTCTGGTCAACACGTACTCGTAAATAACGCAATGAATGTTGTTGAACTGTCAAAATGAAACCGATTCCGATTGATAATGTGTTACGCAATTGCCCCGAAGGTAAACGTAGGTGTGTCTATTAAAAAGCGATTATTACGTAAGCCTTCTTTTTACTAGGTAATCGCGGTCTAAGCAACCTGCGAAAAGTTAAGACCTTGACCGCAATTAAATTCCACTATTTTTCCCTGTAACGTTTAATTACAGCACCAGAATACCCACAATCTAATATAAAACCCATCTCATTGTGTCCTCAACCGAGGCCACGTTCCAATGCTTTTTATTTCTGTCGATTGAAATTTATTTGACGCATCTCTATCCCGACAGTCGACATTAACGCCAAGTTTTATCGACAACGACTTATCGACGCGCCCCACTCTAGTGCTGACGTAATTATGGCGTTTAATGTTTTATTTTTTTACTTGAGTTTACTTGTTTTATTTTTTTTGTAATTCGTATTTGGAATTTCTGTTTTTCCTTTTTTTTGGTTATCAGTAGATTTGAAAATAGATTACTATTAGATATTCAAGTTATCAATCTAATTACCTATATGGCAAATGTTGTGATACGCTTACAAAAATCAATCAAAATTATGTTACACTAGCTGCGCACCGCGGTTCCACCCGCATAAGTCTCGATCCCGTTGGAATATCGGGATCAAAACTATCCTATGTCCTTTCCCGGGACCCAAACTATCTCTATACCCATGTAAATCGGTTCAGCGGTTTAGGCGTGACAAGGTAACATACAGACAGACAGAGTTACTTTCGAATTTACAATATTGGTATGGATTCGTAATTGAGTTGGTTATATAGCTAGTAAACTGGTAAACTGACTATCAACTTGAATCACACTATAACACTAATATTATAAAGGCGAAAGTTTGTGTGTGTGTTTATATGTTTGTTACTTCATCACGCTCAAACGGCTGGACCAATTTTGGTAAAATTTTGTATGGAGGTAGCTGACACCCTGGATTAACACGTAGGCTACTTTTTATCCCGATATTTCCACGGGATCGAAACTTATATGGGTGAGACCGCGGGGCGCAGCTAGTTTAATATAATTTACTAATTATATTTTGCCTAAAAATCCTTTGCCATGCCATTGTGTTAGTGAGTAAAGGCCTTTATTATAAAGTGAAAACTGACAGGCGTTATTTCGGTGAAAGGCAATCTGGCTGCGTCTTGAGAGTTTCTGTCATGAACAGCGTTCATAAGCATTATTTTTAAGGGAAAAAAAAAACCTTTTTGTACAAAATATAAATCCGACGTCAAAAAGTAACACTGCAAACTCAAAAAAAACGGAAATGATAAAATATTTTATAAACAGAAAATTTTTTGCCAGCACATCAAGCTACTATAATCTGTCAAATTTCTTTAATAGATTTTCAACTTTATCGCTAAAGCATAAGGTTCAAAGTTGATTGGGAAAATTTAACAGTTTCGGGTAGCTTGATGTGCTCTCGGGTGTACATACTACTCTGACGCAGAATTTCTATTTCGCAAAACATCCTATTTGCTGAAATTTCACTTTACAAAATGTTCCCTTCGTAGTCTGTTCAATGTTTACAATGCACTCTGCAAAATGACCACTTTAATAAATACCTACCTATTTCTTTTCCGAAACTTTTTCGCCCGACTACTCCAAATGGAGGGTATCTACCTAATATTATAATCTGTTTTTTAACTAAGTTTAACAGAATAGAATACTCGTTATTATGTACATTTATGTAAATATGACAAGAAGCAATGTCATGTAGCACAAGTAAGGGAAAAAATCCGAAAACCGTAAATTGTTGTGTGTATGTAACTATACCCACAAATTTGTACGGAACCCCCGGAGCGCGAGTCCGACTCGCACTTGACTGGTTTTTTTAATGTATTAACATAATTTGTAATGTATACTAATTCGTTTTAAATTTATTTTACAAACATCGCAACATTTACTAACCATCCCCGTATTAAAAAAAAACGAAAACAGCTGACATACGAAAAACAAAACACAAACATAATCCCTTCCTTTTTAATAAGCAAGCATTTGAAAACAGACAGTAATCAAATGGTAAACATTTATTTTCCCAAATAACATCGCAGCGTTTTGATTTTGCAGACCTTTCTTAATTAATTTCACCTGCCCCCTTATTCACAAACACTCGATATGCTTCCGTATCGTATCGAACGTTAATCATTGTTATCGTAGGAGTCTTCTCAACGCTGTTCACAAGTCCAAAACCCGAAAATTTTGTCAGTTTAAATCAAATAGACGCCCGCTATTCTTCCAACAGCTATTTGCTGTTGAGGGTAAGTCAAATCAGGTTATCGAAATGGCAGGTTTTCGATACGATAGCCTGTCGTATGGTTGTGAATCAGGGCTCTGATGAAGAAGCGACACGTTTTGGCATTTTGTTTCTAGGAACAGGAATTATGTAAATAGTATGCTTTAGTCACGATTCTGGGAAAGAGTTTTGTTATTATCTGTGTTGTTTTAATTTTAAGGGGCAAAGCAGAATTCAGAGTTTTAGTAGCTCAACTGTCATTTATGAGACAATTACTTTTTCTACTGTTACCGATCTCTAAGAGATTTCTTGACAATTGAATAAGTGTTAAAACCTCAATGTCAAATTTATCGAATACTTCACATACCTATACAGGGTGTTACGGAAAGGGTATAACAATACAAACGGGTTGAAGAGTGTATCTGGTCTAGAATCTCTGTACAAAATTTCAGCTCAAAAGCAGTAACTTTGAAAATGCTTAATATTTTTTTATTTCGACACCACGGCGCTGCGCTGGCGCGCGGCGGCGTGATGTGCGTGTACTAGGCGCACAGACACACTACAGATAATGGATAATGACCCTCGTAGTGCAGTGACACGTTTGTTATGATTTCAATTTAATAAACTATCGAAATAAAAAAATATTAAGCATTTTCAAAGTTACTGCTTTTGAGCTGAAATTTTGTACAGAGATTCTAGACCAGATACACTCTTCAACCCGTTTGTATTGTTATACCCTTTCCGTAACACCCTGTATACCTGAGGGGCAATTCTCGTAATTTTAAGAACGTTCACAGTCTGATCTCAGTCTCAATCTGTCAAAAATACCTCTAATTTCCCTACATTTTGACAAGTTTTTGACATTTTTTTTGTCGCCGAGATGAGACTGCGACTAGATTTTGAACGTTTTAAATTACGAGAATTGGCCTTCAGGTACTTGGGGCGTATAACACTTCCAATATTAGTCGCAAAATCACGAGCTTTCTATTGAAAAACTATCCAAACCTCGTCTCTCAGGTTTGAGTGACAACCGAATCATTAGTTATTATGGAAAATCACTTGCTATTTTTGGTGAACAGTATTGAAATAGTAAAAAAGTTTTATTTAATTATTGTAAACGTGAGGAGTATGTGTGTCATTTCTTTTTTTTTTTATTTCATTTTTCCTTCTTAGTTAGTATTAATCATGATCTGGCAGTTTGAGTAATTTACGCGGCCTACCCAAATGTCCTTTCTTTGGTATTGTTCGTCGAATCGTTGAGCTTCTCAAGTTCTGAGTTGAGCTGCACAATTTTTGACAAATGCGTGCACTGACTGGACAGGTCCGCTCAATCTGTGTGGTTCTTTCCTCAAAAGACCATTTCAGATACCAATCTACATGGTCTTCACATGATCTGACCAAGATTTTGTCTGGACTTTAAAAGAGACTGTGATCTCTGAGTTTGTTTCGGCCTTCTCAGAGTAGTCAGATAGGAAACGCCGACCTTACTTACAGAAATAAAATCATTTATCATTATCATTTACAGATAACTTTGCAATATTATCTGTGAAATAAATTTTTTGTATATAATATTTACATTCGTCTAACGGTAAACACTGGCTTCCATACAGTAAACAGTGATCGAGTTAATCACCATGATACTTAATCACCATGGAACTGTGCTGTCGGTCCTTTATTTTTCCAACCATCATCATCTTAATCATCGGCCTGTAGCAGTCCACTGCTGGACATAGGCGTCTCCTATTGCACGCCATTCAACTCGATTTTCGGCAACTCTCATCCAGCTGCTACCAGCCACCCTGCGAAGATCGTCGCTCCACCTAGCCTGAGGGCGTCCTACCTTACGTTTACCGATTCGCGGTCTCCACTCAAGAACACGTCTACCCCAACGGTCATCGGTTCTACGGCTAATATGGCCGGCCCATTGCCACTTTAGCTTGCTTATTCTGTGAGCTATGTTGACAACTTTGGTTCTCTGCCGGTTATGGTTTCCAACCGTATATATACTAATATTATAAAGAGGTAACATTTGTAAGTTTGTATGTAATGGGTAGTCTTCAGAACTGCTGAACCGATTCCGAAAATTCTTTCAGTAAGGAAAGCAATAGTATTGCCGAATGTCATATTTTATATTATGTATTATGTTAAAACATGAATTTCAGACGAACGAAGTCGCGGGTAGAAGCTTGTCTGTGGTATTTCATCCAGTCCCCAGATTTTTCAGTAGATTTTTCGCCTTCCAATTTCTGCAATCTAAACGGAAACCCGATTTAGGTTAAAATTATATTATTCAAGCATAGGTGCCACTGCTACCTAACCGATCTACGGACCAGCGAAAATGTAAAATACAAACAATTTTTCCTACGGTAGATTAAGACATAGCATAAACAACCTATAATGTTCCCACTGCTAGGACAGAGGCCTCCTCTCACTGAGAGGCAGTGGGCCGTAATCTACCACGCAGGCCTAGTGCAGGTTTGCAGATGTCACATGTCTTCGAATTTTTGGTTCTATTTTGTCTCCTCACGATGTTTTCCTTCACCCTTTTGAGAGCAGTGGCAATTAAATAATTTACACAAAGTAAAGCGCCTATCTGGGTTCGAACCTACGACCTACAACTCGTAAGTTGCGGCCGGTACTACTGAGCCACTTGTCCTCTTAGTTAGATAGAATACTCTTTATTTTATTCACCATATAATAATATGAATTACAGATGTTAGGGAAAAAAAATACGTAGGATGACACATCATCATCATCTGCCTAGCCTTTTCCTAACTATGTTAGGGTCGGCTTCCAGTCTAACCGGATGCAGCTGAGTACCAGTATTTTACATGGAGCGACTGCCTATCTGACCTCCACAACCCAAGTTACTGGGTAATACGAAACCCCTAGGTAAAACTGGTTGTCAGACTTTCGGGCTTCTGACGACCCGTAACGACTATCAAAGATCCACGAATGACAGCCGGGACCAACGGCTTAACGTGATTTCCGAGGCACGGAAGGGTCTTGGTATGTAAAGATGGTCACCCATCCATGGACCAACCGCGGCAAGTGTAGCTTAACCTAATCAGTCGACCCGTGCGGCTGTTATTACTTAGCCACAAGGCCCTCGATGATAATATTATAATGATGATGTTTAATATTGTTTAAGAAGAGAGGAACTCTTTTAAGACCATACTTTTAAAAGTGAACAAAGATTGAGCACGCCTTATCGACACTGGCAAGGCTTTCCATAACCCTTCCATAAGGTCAAAAGTGATCCAATCTACCAACGCTCTTATAAAATAATTCGCGCAATTTATTCAAAATGGACGCCAGATGAAACTATGATGATAAGCCAATACAAAAACAGTTTATCCAGGTTTCTGAGCGGCTTTTATCGTCTGCTTTAGATGAAACCTCTTCGAGTGGATATAATCTACGGATTAGGAATCGCTTGTTTAGTCTTTCATTGATCTTTGTTAGTTAGATGAACAATTGAGCTGGAACGATAAATATAGAAGGATTGGTATATTTTCAAACTATTTATAAGTTGTGGATATAAAGGAGACTGTTAAAATTTGTATGGGAAGTGGTCTATGATCCAATAGCGATACTGTAGTAGTATTTCTGTGGGAATACCTCAACTATACCCTTGTGCAAAGGGGCATCAAAATCTAACCCGGCAGTTTTGAGAAAAATAATATTTTAAAATTCAATTTATTTGCTACATTTTTATATTTTAAAAACGTTTTAACGGGTATTTCTGACTTTATACTACTCAATTAATGTGGTTTTCTGCTAAACAAAGACACTTACCACCTCGACAGTGCTGAATTTCAGGTTTTTTTTTTCGAAAAAAATAGCACAGAATGGTTGCAGATCAAACAAATCACATCACCTCTGGGTCGAAACATGATTTAATCATTCAATATTTTTTCATTTTATTTTGACGATTTATTTATAGCATAAATTGCTTAGCAACCATATCGAATCGCAACCCGTGAAATACTTATTAATAAGTTGTTCCGGTGGTCATCTGAGGTCTTCATCATTAGTACCACTTCACCAAATGGTGCTGTCCGAGAGCAAATTCACGAGTTACTTTAAAGAATACCCAAATTGTTATAGCTGTGCCTATAATGTTTGAAGAGTTCCCTAGACTTCTCCAGGATCCAATCACCAGATCCTGACCTGGTGACAATGGGAACATTTAGGAAGTATACCCTTTCAACCAAAAAAAAATGTTTTTTAAATCGGTCTAGCCGTCTTCGTGTAATAGGTGAACATAAAAATATTTAAAAAATGTAATTCCTACGAACTGAGAACCTCCTCCTTTTTTGAAGTCGGTTAAAATCGAAACAAATGCTAAAATCTAGGAAAGAAACACAATTAAGTATTATAAAGTCAGAAATACCCTTTAAAACGTTTTTAAAATAAAAATGTTATCATGAAATTATTTATTCTAAAATATTATATTTCTCAAAACTGCCAGATCAGATTTTGATGCCACTTTGCACAAGGCTATAGTTGAGGTATCCCCAAAGAAATATCGTAACAATACCGCTATTGGTTCATAGACCACTTTTTAATGTTATCATGAAATTATTTATTCTAAAATATTATATTTCTCAAAACTGCCGGGTCAGATTTTGATGCCACTTTACACATTGGTATAGTTGAGGTATCCCCACAGAAATATCGTAACAGTATCGCTATTGGTTCATAGACCACTTTTTAATGTTATCATGAAATGATTTATTCTAAAATATTATATTTCTCAAAACTGCCGGGTCAGATTTTGATGCCACTTTGCATAAGGGTATAGTTGAGGTATCCCCACAGAAATATCGTAGCAGTATCGCTATTGGTTCATAGACCACTTTTTAACAGTCTCCTTTGTGGAAAAGGAATGGTACAACTGAAAGAAAGTTTAAACGGCTATAAACCTGTTTAATGACACTGGAATTCAGTTTCAGCATAAAAAGTAACGAATATTTAGTACTAGCTGCGCCCCGTGGTTTCACCCGCGTAAATGTCGATCCCGTGGAAATATCGAGATAAAAGATATCCTATGTCTTATTCTGATGTATAAGCTATATTATTGTAAAGTTAGTTTTGGCGTGAAAGAGTGACAAACATCCTGACAAACTTTCACATTTATAATATTAGTAGGAATAGGAATTAATAGGATAGGATAGTAGGATAGGATTAGTAGGATAGTAGGAAGGATAGAAATGGATTTAGACGTATCATACGCTCCGAACCTGTAGGCTACGAGGGCAATTTTAAAAGTTTTTGGGTCGTTCGATATTTCCACGAATTGGGATTACATCTGCCCAAAAAGTATAATCCAGAATAGTTGAAAGGTATACAAGGGTAAAACCATTAGAACGCGTTCGTATCCGGAGTTTATATTTTTAAATAAAGGTACTTTTATTTAAAAATATAAACTCCGGATACGAACGCATTAAAAAAAAAATTAATTGAATGTCGTGGCAATAGTGTCTATTAAAACCACTGAAGCGGTCTCTAAGAAAATTTATCATTAGAATAAAATGATAAAATTAAATGATTTTATTTTTGTAAGTAGGTTTGCACAAGCACTCTTACACGTCAATCATATTTTTAAAAACTGGTTGAGGTCGGCGTTTTCTATCTAACTACTCTGAGAAGAAAGGCCGAAACAAACTCAGAGGTCACAGTCTCTTTTAAAGTCCAGACATAATCTTGGTCAGGTTATAGTAAACATAAAACGATTAAAAAATATGGCATAATAGTGATGGTAGATTAATAAATTTATCGCGTAATCGCGTGCTGGATTACGGCCCACTCCCTCATAGACAGGAGGCCTGTGTCCCAGCAGTGGGGACATTATAGGCTGATTTTGCTAGTTTTTTAGGTTATCTCTGACCATCCTCATCAAATACCATTTGTGAAAATGTTACTATTTACATTAGACAATAAATTAAATGACTACCTAATTTTCTATACAAGTAAATACGAAAACAAAGGACACTTAGGCGGCGAAGGACTCGTCCGCCTCGCTGTCATCCCTATCAATACCATTCCTTTAATTGGAGTATTCCAGTTTGAGCACCTATTTTCAGAGCACCTTTTTTTTTTTTTTTTTTTTATTTGAAATGGGCTTGCTCTTGACTCTAGCCTAGGTCAAAGGTGACAGAGACAAAGTCGACGATGGAGCGAGCTTACCCAGAAGAAGCCTGTTCACTCTCACTTTAAAGAGATTCGGGTTGTATGCGCTCGGAAAAACAGACGCAGGTAGAGAGTTCCACTCTTTTGCTGTGCGCATTATAAACGACATTTGCAAACGCTTAGTGCGAATTGGTGGAACAGCAACCAGGTAGGGATGGTAACTTGCAGTGCGCCTGGATGTCCGAAGATAGAATGGGGCCGGTGGAATGAGGTCGTGGAGTTCTTGGGCACACTCCCCGAAGTACAGTGTGTAGAAGACCGACAGGCAGGCAACCTTGCGGCGATGAGCCAAGCTGTGAAGCTTGGCATCCACCAGTTTTACGTCGCCAATGAGCCTCTTAGCTCTGCGTTCCACCGAGTCAAGCGCGGCAAGTTGGTATTTCGCTGAGCCATCCCAAAGGTGGCTGCAATACTCCATGCAGGATCGGACTTGTGCTTTGTATAGGGTTAAAAGCTGTCCAGGCGTAAAGTATCGTTTCACCCTATTTAGGATGCCCAACTTCTTGGCCGCAGTTTGGGCTTTGTACTCGATGGTGGCGCCGAAGTTGAGACTAGATGTCAACTCCATGCCTAGAATCTCGAGCCGATCAGTTACAGGAACAGATGTACCCCGAAAAGTAGGAGACTGGTCAAAACGACTCCTTTTGGCGGTAAAAAGACACGCCTGTGTTTTGGTGGCGTTAAAAGAGACCAGATTGTCATCACCCCACTGGGAGACAAGGCTTAAGGTCAAATCAGTCCGCTCAACCATGGCCTCTCTCAAGGATCGAACTTCGGACCCGCTGGCCCTTGCATTGGACAAGTATCTCTCTGAAACTGTACTGTCATCCGCGTACCCAACAATACCAGGCTGAAGTAGGTCATTGATGTGCAGCAGGAAAAGAGTTGCAGAGAGAACAGACCCCTGAGGAACTCCGGCATCAATAGCCATAAGGTCAGAGGAGCAGCCATCAACGACTACTCTGATCGACCGCTCACTAAGGAAGTCTGAAATCCAGCTACAAAAACCAGCTGGGATGCCATAAGCAGGAAGCTTACTGAGGAGACCGGCGTGCCAGACCCTGTCAAAGGCCTTCGATATATCAAGCGATACAGCAAGTGCTTCGCCGTGTTTCTCGATGGCTTCGCCCCAACAGTGCGTGACATACACAAGTAGATCGCCAGTTGACCGCCCCCGGCGAAAGCCATATTGACGGTCACTGAGGAGATCATTGTCTTCAAGGTAGGTCAGCAACTTACTGTTCAGTACCCTTTCCATAACCTTGCACAGAATGGAGGTAATGGCGATCGGACGGTAATGGGCAGGGTTTGCACGGTCGCCCTTTTTGGGCACTGGTTGAACATTTGCAAGCTTCCAGCATTTCGGCACCGTTCTTTTTTCAAGAGAGAGGCGGAACAAGCGTGTCAACACAGGAGACAGTTCAGGCGCACACTGCCTCAACACTCTCGCTGGAATACCATCAGGCCCGCTTGCCTTGTTCACGTCTAGACTGCACAATACTCTTCGGACCTCTTTAATGTGAACTGCGATCTCCGGCATCGAGGAGTCACAATGAGGTATAGTGGGTGGTTGCTTGGAGCCAGCGTCCAGACGTGAATTGCTTGCAAAAAGAGATGCAAATAAATTGGCTTTCTCACTTGCAGAGTGAGCCAGTGAGCCATCAGATTTCAGCATTGGAGGTAAAGTGGGACGACAGAAATTCGTTTCAACCGCTTTAGACAAGGACCAGAACTGTTTACTACCCGGGGGGTGCGCTGCTAGTTTGGTCGTAATACGTCCGACATGGTCAAAACGCGCCCTAAGTAAAACCCGCTTGCAGAACTTAGCGGCAGAATTAAAGGCTCTTTTCCTCGCGCGAACCCTACGCGCTCTAACTTTGCGGTCGCGGGCCTTGACCCAGGCTTGATAGGCAGACTCTTTTTGGGCCTCAGCGCGGGCGCATTCTGCGTTGTACCAAGGCCGGGATTTGTGACCGAGCGGGATGTCGGAGAATGGAATAAAATACTCCATCCCCTGCCGAATCACGTCTGTAACCACGTCAGCGCAGCACGAGGGGTCACCCGAGGAGAAGCACACCTGCCGCCATGGATAAGAAGCAAAAAAGTGCCGCATCTCATCCCAGTCTGCTGACTCATATCGCCATACTCGCCTCGTGCCTCTAGGACTCTCATCTGGAGGAGAGCAGGTCGATATGGATTTCACCAGACAGTGGTCAGATGTTCCCAGCGGGGCTGAGACCGATACTGAATGGCTGTCCGGATCAGTTGCCAGCAGAAGGTCCAAGCAATTGGGTGTATGGCCGTCAACATCCGGTACCCGCGTTGCCACATTCACCATCTGGGTTAGATCCAGCGTTAAAGCAAACTTGCGCGCCTCTAACCCAGCATGGTCAGTTCTCTGGTACGGGAACAACCACTCTTTATGATGGGCGTTAAAGTCCCCCAGAAAAATGAGCTTCGCTGTTGGGAACCGTTGCTGGGCTACGTCAGTCGACTCCACGAGGAAATTAAAGAGCGCCGTTGTCTCCTGGTCACCGCTGTGCGAACGGTAAACACCGATGTAGAGAGATTTCTCCACGCCTGTATCCACAAGTAGCCATATGGCAGAAAAACCCGATCTCTCAAAGCACCGGAGACGACGACAACAAATGTCATCGCGGACGTACACACAGACCCCAGCCTGCTTCTTGAACTTGTGCTCAAGAGAGTAACCCGGGTAGTTGAGGTACGCCACATCCGATGGAGATGCTATCTTCGTCTCCGTTAGGAAAAACAAGTGCGGCTTCTCGGTCTCAAGGTGGTGATGGACTGGATCGAGATTGGAGTGCAACCCCCTGATATTTGTGAGGTGCACTTTTAGTGGGAGGAAGTGCAGCCGTTGTGTAACCTTATTCTTCTTTGCTTTGGTCATTTTAGGTAGAGTTGTTGGAGAAAAAAGTCGACTTGTCGAGGCACTGCTCAGTGAACCAAGCGGAATACTAGAGCTAACCCAACCTAAGGAGAACTCATTTGGAGACTGCGGGGACGCCCGAACCCCCCCGGATATGACCACCGGGTCCTCCCATCCAGTCGCCAGCTGGCACGGTGGGGCATACCGGGATTTTTCGCGAGTTGGCGGGGCAGCCTTTGGCACGTGGCTGGCGTGCTACTTGGGCCCCCTACTGACTGCGGTCGGCCAACGGCTGGCACCGTGCTTCGGATCCCGCTACCCTCCAGAATGAGTTATCCGGTAAGTTATGCCCAGAGACCAAGACCAGTTCTGAACAGAGCAACTGACAATCTCCTTTTCTCCTAAAGGCACTGGCACTCCCACACACCGACGGAACACAGCAAGCTGCTTGGCGCCGGACTCCGGTGGGATGGTGGTCGCAAGCCAGGCGGCCCCTAGCGGAGCCTACCACCGCTAAGTGGGATCGTTCAGCCGTACCACAGGCAAGCCTGTGGTGCCGTTGCCCGGGGTGAACCACTAGGAGGTAGATCCCAACCCACCCCAAAACCACCTTTTTTTAGAGCACCAAAGGTATTCCCATTAGAGCACCAATCAATATTTTACCGTGGTGCTCAAAGGGGAACAATAAAAAATATTCAACTTTATTCCCTTTTGAGCACCTACGGTAGCTTCTAGTGATGAGGTGTATAATAAAACATGTCGATAATTATGTTACCTGACACAATTGTGACAATTTAATCGTTTAAACTACTTCAAGGATTTAATATGATCAAGTGTTCCTGCCCTTATGCCCCACTACATCCATCTGTCGATCACCCTCTATATCCTGCCCCCAACTACTTGTAAATCAACTTACGCCCCGAATCAAATAAAGGCTCTGCCCAAATAAATAAGATTCCGCACGTAACTTCAAGTGATACTTGAACTGACTTGTGTTTACTTGAGCACGATATTTTCATTCTTGTGAAGGGGCACGTCTCCAATGAGTGCTGCCCTTTATTTTAGATTAACATAATGGAAGATGGGGAAAAGTTGTTAGATTTCAGAGGAAATAGGTTTCTTTTTTGGGGACTTCGGCGGGTCAAATATGGCGTCATCCTTTGAAACATTTTTGGAACATCAAAAGGACACTTTGAGAAGAAGCTTTTAAAATGAGAAGGGCGTATTAAATGTCCAATGACAATAATTATTAGGAACTAGCCTGCGACTTTTCGTGCGCGCCGCGTCTGCGTCAACTCGTCTGCGCCTTTTTTTCTTTTAAGTTGATTGACAAGTCATTGAGATTTCTTTATTATACTAGCTTCTGCCCGTGACTTCGTCCGCGTGAAATTTCTTGTTCCCCCCCCCCACCCCGTCGCATCGCATCGCCTACCCGCGCTATTACTTCGTTTTCGACCTCCATTCTGGTCTAGGCTCATGGCCAGCAGTTTACGTTGGTTGTTTTGGTTGATGATAAGCTATGAAGGTGAATAGTCGTGAAAGGAACCTTGAACTGACGATGGGACAGTCTGTAATGAACGGAGTTCGCGTGAGAACAGTGTGGCGTCAAAGTGATTCAAAAGTATGTGATTGTAAATTATACCAAATATTTACTACTAGTACAGTTGCCAGTTCATTAGTATTGAATTTCTGATTTTCATCATCTACTTTTAATGTTGATCGGATGTAGTGCGAAACCGCTCTAACTGTCATAAAATTACCCACTTCTAAAGAGTCCGTTTCTATTTAGTCCAAAACCACTATCTAGTATTAAAGGGTACTTTTTATTGGCGACACCTCCACTCCTGCTGACCTCCCAGGCCGTGTCATAAACTACAATGTTCTGCGTCTGGTCGACGCATGGAATCCCCTATCGACACTTAAAACTGGCTGATGGTTGCTCGTAACTGACTGCTATCAACAGATCAAAACTATTAGTGGGGTGTGTGGTGCAAGTGAAGAGAGATTTGCGGTTTTATTGACTTCTATACACCGTGAAATTTTAATCACCGTTTTCCTCTTAAGTGGTCATTATATTTATCATTATGAACAACTTCTACTATGGGACCAAACCTGAAATCGTGAAAAAAAAATCAGCTGTTCCCTACATTTATGTTCGCATAACTCGTCAAACGTTGGAAGGCCTCCCACAAGGTGGACCGACGAGCTTGTGACGGCCACAGGAACTCGTTGGATGCGAGAAGCACAAAACTGGTCGAAGTGGAGGTGCATGGGGAAGGCCTATGTCCAGCAGAGGACGTCTTTCGGCTGAAATGATGATGATGATGATGAACTCGTCAAAATGTAGGGAACAGCTGATTTTTTTTTCGCGATTTCATGTTTCGCTGGTGGTTGCGTTGTGGCTACGACGTGGCCTTTATGTGGTCGGTATCGCCCACACCGTTGATTTTGAAAATGTGGTCTGTAAATGTTTCATGGTGACATTTTGCCTGTCTATATTTTTCTGACCCAAACATTCACAGCCCTCGTTTGGTAGAGCATGTCACGAAGAAAATACATTATCTGATTCCACTGGTTCATGCAGAACGAACAAAAAAACTGTCATACACTTATGATAAGAAATTCTATTTAAATCTATTACTCATGCGCCATTATCAGCTATGCAATTTATTGAAGAACGACAGAGCAAAGGCATATTGTAAGAATGACATATTTTAAAATACCACAACTGTTTATCTAAGCATAATATAAGCACAAAATATTGGATTCTAAAAATTACATTACCGAACTGAATATAAATTTTAGACACACAAACATATTATGTAATAAATGTTTGTGTGTCTAAACTCTAAACAAATTAATTTGATAACAAACACCAGTTCAAACTAATTAAAATACAACAAAAATAAATCAAGATCGCCCCGCGACCTTTCCTCAATCACACCGCACTGTAACACACCGATTCTAAATTCGACGCGTACTTCGCAATATCGTAAACCAACTCATCGATCGTGTGGGATCAGCATAATGCTAACGTAACGCAATTTCAATAACACCCAAACGGTATTGTAAAATATACGACGGTGTAAACTCGGACATGTTGATTTAATATTAAGAGGGGTTTGTTAGAACTATGCGGTACTTTCAGAGTAGGTCGGTTGGAAATGAATTTCGTAATATTACGTGAATCATATGATTTTTTTTATTTTATTTATTAAGGGATAATAAACAACTACAACATATACAGGGTTATTAGAAAAACACCAGCAACCTCTTAAGAGGTCATTGTACTCATCATTATGAACAACTTTTACTATGGGACCAATACCTGAAATCGCGAAAAAAAAATCAGCTGTTCCCTACATTTTGGTTGCTGGTGTTTTTCCAATAACCCTGTATGTATAATACGTAAGGTTAACAAAAGTTTAGGAAGTAATGTTGCAGTCCACTACATTATTCGCAGAGGTTGCCACTTATAGACGAGCATTACAAAAATTAATATTTTTAAACAAATAAATAAGTTACTATAAGGGTAGCTATAGCTACAAAACCAAATCAGATTAGTAACAATTTCATTTACTTAAATTATGCAATAGATAAATAATAATATTAAGACTACAATTTTAAGATAAAATTTTCATATGATTCACGAGAGACCAACTATTTAACGAAATAGTTGGTCTGGTTGGTTGGCCGAATTGGGTTTGAAGTCTATTTAGAGACCAACTGGTCTCTAATTAGACTTCGAACCCAAGTCGGCCGGAGCAAAGACAATCTCCACTGATGGGGATTCATGGATGACTCAGATTTAAAGTGCGTATACGGCGTCTACCCACAGACAATGGCAAACCTTCTTATGCGGCCAATGGGCCAACCCACACGTCCTGTCTTTGATCTTGTTCATCGAGTCGTTGAGCTCCTCAAGTTCGGAGTTGAGCTACACGGTTACTGACAAATTCTTGTACTGACAGGACTGGCCCACTCAAATCTGTATAGAAATAAAAACCATTTCCGACTTCAATATACGTACATGGTCTTCACATGATCTGACTAAGATTATGCCTGGACTTTAAAAGAGACTGTGACCTCTTAGTTAGCTTCGGCGTTTCTTCTCAGAGTAGTCAGATACGGAATATCGTTCCTGACAGGTTCCCTATATGAGTTCCAAATACAATTTTTCGAAAATTGTTACATCAATGACGGGGATCCCCCGACCGCACAAGTTTTTGTTATTTAAATGATTTTGGTAATTACACTATCACACTAATATTATAAAGGCGATAGTTTGTGAGTGTGTGTGTGTGTTTATATGTTTGTTACTTCTTCACGCTTAAACTGCTGGACCAATTTTGATAAAATTTTGCATGGAGGTAGCTGACACCCTGGATTAACATATAGGCTACTTTTTATCCCCGATATTCCCATGGGATCGACATTTACGCGGGTGAAACTGCGGGGCGCAGCTAGTAAAGTAAAAATCTTCTGCGACACGTTTTGAAGAGATCATTATTATGAATCTCGGTTCAACAAAAGATCTCTAGATGTTGATATTATCGTATCTCATCGATTTCATTGAGAGTAATTTAGAAGACCAGATGGCCAATCAATCAAGTCCGTCACAATATTGATGAAAACAGTCCTAGTTTTGGAAGGATAGAAGGAAGGAAAGAAATAAAGGAAAATGTTTGTTCGTTGTGTGTGTTGTTTCCTGTAATACTGGGCGACCCCACCTAAATGTAATGAGATTATTTCACCATTCCTCAGGGGTAATCGAATAGAAAATATCGACTCCATCTAGCTTATTTCTTTTTTTAATATTACGTTGTGGCGGCATCTACATCGCCAGATGTGAACTACGCACCACAATGACGTCATAAATAAATCCTGCATCGCGCAAGTAAAGTTTACCAGAACGTCCCGACATAAGAAGAAAGAAAGAAAGAAAATACATTTATTATCACAGACTCAAAGACACACAATACACCAGATACATACATCAAATAAAAACAAAAAGTAAAGATTAAATAAAAAAAGTATAAAGTCCGATATAAAAAAATCACGGCTGCGCTAAAAAAGGGCCAGTTCAGCAAAAATGCCAGACAACTAGTGCCTGACGCTGGTTTTCAACTGGGCCTGGTGTGTGAGGTGACGGATGTAAATCAGTTTTATACTGCAACGTGACGTGTGTATGCATACTTAAATAAAATAAAAATAAAAAAAAATGTCAGATAAAACTGTAACGAATATGTATAACTAGTGTGATATTGAAAACATTGCAAAAAAATAAAATTAAAAACATGAATCGTCGAGCAGTAGCCCACCAGACACAACACCTATCTGGTCGATGGAACCTCCCTTTTCTATAAAGGATGAGTGAACTTTACACCCTGTTCCTCATACCTCTATAATGTGTGAAATTGATTCCGATAACCTATTTACACAAGAAATAATTTCATTTCAATGCCTTAATATTATTGCACGTTGGATTTTCAGGTCTCGGGTCTGGACCCGAGAAAATCCAACGTGCAATAATATTGGTTTATTTTCAACGCTAAGCCCAGGCTTAGCGTTGAAAATTCAACAGAGCGCTATTGTTAAGGTTTTACATTTAAGTTTCACCTAGTGTTAGTGACAACAGGCAACCAACTTAATATTTAAGAGGAACTACCCAACGTGAATGTAGACGAGATAATTAATGAAATGCCTTCTGAGAAAACTGAAACGACACTACCTCCTGTAGGAGATATGGCCACAGACATGGTTACTGAACACTACGGGGACGATGTAGCAGTTCCAATACAAGTTTTTTTTTTGTATTTTTCATTTACGTATCCAATATTTTACCTGCTGCAAAAATCCACAAAACTAGCAAATTATGTAGGTATTCAACATTGTAAACGAGACGAGACGTCGCAGAGTAGGATCCAATTTGTCGACTAAACATACACGTTGTCAGTTATGCATATAAATTATGTTCTTGTGCTATTTATTCTATATTATTATTTACATAAATAATGGGTAATACTACATTTTTGGTTCAACCACGTATTTTTAAAATAACTACGTTAGTATTATAAATGCGAAACATGTCTGCGAGTTTGGTCCCATTTCACAACTACATTTATCAAGCACAAAAAAATATATATAAAGGGAATAGATCATCTTTATCAGAAGAGGCCATGTTGCGTGGGTTTGCGGGCGAGTTGAAAGTATTATGAAAGTCTTTATGAACAATCACAGGATGTCCAATCCAATTATTTAATTAACGATAATGCATGAACGACATTCCACCATGTACGTGGGGCGCGAGCGCAATCAAATTACACACTATTGGATATCATAGCACAAGTTCTCCAATCAATATCGTCTTTTACGATCAACCCATGTGAATGTATCCCTCACTTCTCAGTTCTCAATGTTCTAATAATGGCGGGCCGCCTCCCCAGTCCATGGTGTTACGTCAAATTGACAGTTGACATATCTTCTAAAAAAAACAATATTAACCAAAGAGGTTGGTATCACCGAACCAATTCTCTAGACGCGCCAACATATATTTTTAAGTATTTGTGGTAAACATAACAACGCATAGAAAGAAAAAAAACACAAAAAAGAACAACTTGGGGGAAAATATGCGTTACATCCACGCACAATGGCCATCGCTCAGCATAATGCTGCGACAGAACTCCAGCGCTTGCGTGATGATTCGACGTTAACCGATGCAGCATATAACCCATATCCATACTAATATTATAATTGCGAAAGTGTGTCTCTCTGTCTGTCTGTTACCTCTTCACGCTTAAACCGCTGAAGCTATTTAGATGAAATTTGGTATAGAGATATTTTGAATCCGGGGAAAGGACTTAGGTTATATTCCCACGGGATCGAGACTTATGCGGGTGAAACCGCGGGGCGCAGCTAGTATTACAAATGCGAAAGTGTGTCTTGTCTGCCTGTTACCTCTTCACGCTTAAACTGCTGAACCGATTCAGATGAAATTTGGTACATGAATCCCAGGAAAGGACATAGGATTATCCCGATATTCCCACGGAATCGACACTTGTGAGGGTGAAACCACGGAGCGGTGCTAGTGAGATATAAATAACAAAATGAGAACGAAAAAAATAAAACAAATACAACAGATTTCAATAGAACTAGGTAGTGGTAGTCTACTGACAAATTAGACTGGGAATCAGCACTTTTCGAACGTCAAAATTACATAAGACAGTCCCCCAAAACGCCCTCCCTTTCACCTACGCGAGCTGAGCTACAAAATATAGCTTTATTTAATCTTAAAGTGACTCCTAGACATTCTGTAGCCTTACAATTTTTGGAACAGTTGTTTGAGCGGTAAAATAGCCAATTGAAAGGACCCTTAAGGGATATCTTAAGTTTTGAAGTTCTAAGACCAGACTATAACTATGAATAAAGTAAAGCCTCCTCAGCATAATGTCTATTAGTAGTTTACCAAAACCATACCACAAGCACTTTCTATTTTTTTCGTCGATAGACCGACTCAAAATTCTCCGACCATCAACTCAGCCTATCGCAGTCCACTGCTGAACATAGGCCTCTCCCAGACTGCGCCATAGCACCCTGTTCTCCGCCTTCCGCATCCAGTCTACCCCAGCCACCTTCTTTAGGTAGTCCGTCCATCTAGTTGGGGGCCGTCCCACACTACGCTTGCCGGTACGCGGTCTCCACTCCAAACTCGTCTGCTCCACCGGCCATCAGTCCTTCGACAGACATGGCCAGCCCACTACCACTTCAGTTTGCTTACTCTGCAAGCTATGTCGGTAACTCCGGTTCTTTTCCGGATAATTTCATTCCTGATTTTATCCTTCAAAGAGTCTCCGAGCATAGCTCGCTCCAAAGCGCGCTGAGCGACCTTGAACTTCTCCGACCAATGTTTAGCAATTTGAATGACTCCATCGTGAACCTCATTGAAATCCCTAAGAAATCCTTATCCAGTATAGACCACTGCGTCTGTACGATGAGACGCATCTACAAAGGCCTTTCATAATTAAGGATCTGTAATTCTACTAGCCTTGCTATAGAAATTTCAATCAATTAAAGCCAACTCCTCATCAAGTATAACTTAACTCAATTACTGTAACAAACGCATCGATTACAAAATTACAACACGTATCGAGAACCACATAATACCAGTCGAAACCGAATTAATTTAGATAAAACCAGTTTAAAGCGGTTATATTGGATAACACAAAACCTATTTGGACCACAATGTTGGACAAATATTGTTTTTGTCGTGTTTAATTTTGGTTTAACAATATTAATTGCCGTTTCAATTACAACTATTGTTGCTCTATAGTTTTGGCTGTAAAGTAGGCGTGAAAACTTGTTGGTTCGATAAAATTATGTAAGTACGAAGTAACTCGATTAGAAGGCTCATGCTGCCTCGCGGCGCCTCGCTGCGGGTCTTTACCTTCAAATAACTATGGATAATGGGCGAGAGATTAACCCTTACCAAGGGGTATCGGTTTACCCAGTAACTAGGTTGTGGAAGTCAGATAGGCAGTTGCTCCATGTAAAATACTGGTATTCAGCTGCATCCGGTTAGACTGGAAGCCGACCCCAACATAGTCGGGAAAAGGCTAGGCAAATGATGATGATTACGTTTTTGATCATAGTTTTACGTGGCTGGCGCGTGTGAGGAGGTCCTGGCTTCAATGACAAGGTTCAATCAACTCAGCCTATCGCAGTCCACTGCTGGACATATTCCTCTCCCAGGTTGCGCCAGAACACGCTGTCCTCTGCCTTCAACGTCCAACTTTTTAGGGTCGTCGGTCCATCTAGCTGAGGGACGTCCCACACTACGCTTGCCGATACAAGGTCTCCACTCCAGGACTCATCTACTCCACCGGCCATCAACAAGGCATGACAAAGTTATGAAATCTAATAATGGAGGTTTTGTTCAAAACTTTGATTGTTCAGATGCAATCAAATTCCACTCCAACCACAAATTTAAGACAGCACTCACTGACGCA
Organism: Amphipoea lucens; assembly: GCA_947508005.1. Lineage (NCBI taxonomy): Eukaryota > Metazoa > Arthropoda > Insecta > Lepidoptera > Noctuidae > Amphipoea > Amphipoea lucens. The sequence continues at coordinate 17,497,066 of OX382377.1, read as the reverse complement.
AAACACAACAAAGTAACACTACCACAGTCTTTTACATTAAGGGGACTGCATGACCTAAAGCGCGGTCACTCTCGGACTGCATAGAAAAGAAAGAGAAGCGCGATGACACAACCCTGATAATTTATTGCAAAATATGAAGAAATTATCTATTTACAAAAATCTTTTGTTTAGACTAAAAAATTAAAACACTAGTGCTTTAGTATGTTGCTTGTAGAATAATCTGACAAAAATCAGAATGATTGTAGGTAAATTAGTATGGTTTTTATTGTAAAAAGAAAGTTTTTAGAGGTATCTTCATGATTTTTTTCTATCGTATCAAATTAGTTGTATTATGTTTTCAATACACTATCTAACTAGCATATATCCTGAAGAATATCATATATTTTTCTGATTTTGTTTACTGTAGTCGATGATACACTTTTATTGTTTCTAAAACTTGCGTTATTTGCGTTTAGGTCCTGTAAGCCCCTTAACATGCAAACGTTTCTGAGTTTACAACTTAACATACAAACAAACGGGCTATAAAACTTTGATAGCGCATGACGGATGATCGCTGAGAATTCGCGAATCGTAAATTTTATGACTGTGTCTTTGAGTAGATTGAGTCCTGATTGACCAGCTCCCTGCAGACCCATCAGGGTTTAGGCAATTATTTTGGTGGTTTAATGTGCTTTGTTTCGGCAGTTTCTTAGGTAATTACAAGAATCCTCTACTAACTAGTTTTAGGCTTCTTTATAGACAGCAGGCTAAATTGTCCATTAAGGGGCCGGCGAACTATGCATGCTAATGCGTTGTTCCTACAAACGTAATAACAAAATAATTTGTAAATCAAACATATTCATAAGGTAGTGTGTATTTATTCCGATTGGATTACAGATTATCTAGGTTTACAAATATATATTTTGAAAGGGCACTGATATAAACACGAGATGAGAGGAATTTCAAATTTCTATAGAAAACTTATTTTTCTCATAATTCGTCTTTAAATCAGTGTCCATTCAAAATATATATTTGGGAACCTAGGTATTCTGTAATCCAATCGGAAATGTTTGATTTACAAATTATTTTGGTATTCCGTTTGTATGAACAACGCATGCTTCGCCGGTCTCTTAAATTTTTTCACAATTTGTCGGAGTGGAGGATTACTGACCCATCCAACACCCAATACGAGTGCGGGGCTTCTGATAAGAACATGCCCCACTTGCTGGAGTGTTCTAAGTGCCCGTTCACCTGCACCTTGGAGGAGCTAAAAAATGCCACTGATGCCGCAGTTCACGTGGATACCTACTGGACTCAAACAATATAAAAAAAAGAGCAAGAGTACCATCGACACGAAAAGAAGAAGCTTTTTCTAAGACACATCCAGCATTTCAGCAGTCTATGAACAAGTTTTGGACAGCGTGCAGTAGCCTCTTACACTAGATTTTATAAAAATTAACATAGCTCAGTCCAGAGATCTAATATTAAGGTTTATTGAAACTAATGATAATCGGGACTTCAATATAATGCACAAATATTCATGGTCTACTTAACTTTCGATAACAACCTTGTCGTAATGACAGTCAGACAATTTTTCACATTGAAATGATTTTACAAAAATAGTTGCACGAAAATCAAGTAATGCAAGCAGGAAGTGTTAATATTTCAAAACATAATTTCAATTTCGAAAAATAACCCAGACAGCAGAAAATTCAATAGCATTTTGCTAAGTTCATAAAACTCTGCACCTGCAATTTTCCAAAATTTATCGTTTTCAGGTATTGGTAACTTTGGTCAGCAGTACTTTTACCCAAAGACTAAAGTGTGCCAAAGGACCAAATATTACAAGAAACAAGAATTCGTCGAACACCTTGTTTGCACTAACAGCGTAACAATTGAAATTTGTCACGATTTTCGAACGGTAGTCAAAACCGACACCATGCCAAAAGATCTTAAGGAATCTTAGAAGTCAAACTTTGATGTTTAAAACGGTTGGATTTATGAAGTACTACCACAGAATACTTAAAGTACTACGTACAGAAAGGCCACTCCCTTCCCCGCACTAACATCAGTTACTGCACCTCACCCCGCACTTCGGCGTATTCGTCGCAGTTCTTTAACAAGAGCGCTCGTAAACACAAGTACCTCACGCACACATTCATACGTATACAAACGTCATTTTTTAATGTAGTAGTAGTAGGTAATTATTTTGCGAGCGTTGTATGGAGTGTCCGGGGTGTGGTACTACACTAGTAAACTAGATAAGTGCGTGGGATGTAGCCGATTTGTAGAAATGAAGAAAGACTTGTAAACAACTGCAATAAGATGGGCACAAACTATTCGCATAATACGCATAATTAGCCAGGGAGACAGGCCTCATCTCTTCGAGAGGGAGCGGGTCCAGTGCGGGTTGGTAGATGACACATATCTATTTTAATTATTATAATCAAAGATGAAAGAAAAAGATTATGGGAATCAAAGATGACGGAAGAGGCCTAAGCTTTTTTTTATGCTTTTATGTTTTTCTGTGTACGTTATACGAACTATCATAATAATCAGCCTATAATATCTCCACTGATGGGACACAGGCCTCCTCTCAGTGAGAGGGAGCAGGCCGTAATCCAGCACGCGGGCCCAGTGCGGGTTGCTATATGTAACATAATGTCTTCAAATGTTTGGTTCTAGGACATGCCGGTTTCCTCAAGATGGATTCATTCACCGTTTGAGAGCAGTGGGGATGAAATTATTTAAACAAATTAAAGTGCCTGGCTGGGTACGAAACCACGACCTATAACTCGTAAATCAGGGCCGTTACCACTGAGCCACCACTGCTCTAATATTCAGCATCTCTCAATATTATAAATTAAAGTCGTTTTTCGTGTCTGTCTGTGTGACGCCATTGTTCTTCACCATAATTTTGAAAATTTATTCCGGTTACGTGTATAATATTCAATTCATTAATACCTTCAAGCGTCAAGTGTACACCAAGTGTACATAAGAGAAAATGCTCGAAACGTCAACGGTACACCAAGTGTACTCATCTATTGTCATTGTTAAAACAATGAGTTTACTGCATCCATTTAACTACTCCGACACGTGGGGTGTTTTGACAGGTAGGCGGGCAAACGTGTGAGAGGTTTTTACATATAATAATGGAAATCTCGATCTTATCGTAAAAACCTTGCAAAGTAATAAATAAAGCAAAGTATTTTTATGTCTATCACTATACAACAAGAGGGGCCCGTGGCTAAACAATAGAGCGCACAGGTCGGTCGATCAGGTTAAGCTACACTGACCGCAGTTGGTCTGTAGATGGGTGACCATCTACATACCGAGACCCCATGCCTCGAAAAGCACGTTACGCCGTTGGTCCCGGCTGTCTTTTGGACAGTCGTTCCAACAACCAGTCTTACCAAGGGGTATCGTATTACCCAGTAACTGGGTTGTGGAGGTCAGTTAGGCAGTCACTCCATGTAAAATACTGGTTTTAAATTGCATCCGGTTAGACTGAAAGCCGACCACAACATAGTTGGGAAAAGACAGGCAGATGATGATAATCACTATACAACAATCATTAATTAAAAAGCAGTTAATTAATACTCAAGTTTTAAATCTAGTCTTTAATAATTTTGTAAGCTCATTCTGCACAGACTTAACAAAACTACTTTTATCGCCACCACAGGCTAAACACGCAGTGCCCTGTGGTTGCTGTATTTAGTTAGTGAGGTAGTCGACGGACATTACCTTTTCAAAACTTTCTGTGTAACATGTTTAGCATCCTGATCCTCTGAACGTTTATACACTTTTGAAATGCTGTGTTTCTCTTGCAGAATATACATATGTCTGCTTTATAATTGCTAGCTACATAGTTTATTTAACGAAAAGTGTTGATTTTGTAAAGACAGGAAAGTTCGAAAAAATTTAGTTGTATGTTTATGAACGAAGGAAAAAGATTAGATTTAGTTTTTATATGTATTTTTTTTGTCTCCTTTACTCTTTAACACGCTGTCTACATCTCTCTATTTCTTGTCCTATCGCAGGTATGCTGGAAGAGATTTCTTATGAAATAAGCGTCACCTTTGTACCTATTTTTCTGTTCAGTTTTTTTCTTGTCTGTTTATATATGTGTGTACATAAATAAATAAATAAAGAAAATACATAATAATATATTATATTTAACGCAGACTGAAAGGCACACAACAACAAAAAAATGTTTTTTAATAAAAAGAGCAGAATAGTTAGAAAATATATAAAACCAAGAATTGTCATGATCAGTCTCAAATAATTTTTAATTATTTTAAAGGGATTATGAAGTTTGTTTTCATCGACATTTGTCTTTCTAGGAACTTGTCTGTATTTTTGTATAAATCACACCCTGTTGTCTTGTCTTCTTCTTCGATCGGTCCCACATTACTGAGGATCGTGGTCACTGGAACCCTTTTAAGCGGCAATATGCCTCCATCGACTCCGGTCCAAAGTTACCATCACTCCCTGCTGAAATTTGCTTGAGGACGTAGCTTCTTTTACTTGGTTAGACCATCGTGTTGGTGACCAGCCTCGCGTTCTCTTTCCTTCGGTATTGCCAACAACGACCAGCTTTTCAAGGTTGCCATTTCCCCTTCACATTATGTGGCCGAAATAGGTCAAAATACGCTGTTTCTTGTCTAGCAGAGTATTAACATTTTAAAATGAATTAATTACGGCAGGAACTAAATTATCATTTGTAATTTATGTTAAAGCTATTCTTTTAAAGTTTTTTCTAGTTTCTTCTCTGTAATAACATGTTACTAAAATTTCAAAAGTTCTCATTCGTAAACCATTATTTTAGAGAATGTTTCTCTTGATAATGTTGAATTTGGAGCAGTTGCTCCAAATTCAACATTGTCCTTCCTTCCTACCCGTTTTTTATTTATAATCAGTCGTTAATGTTCCACTGCTGGGACACAGGCCTCCTCTCTGTGAGAGGGAGTGGGCCATAATCCACCACACGGGCCCAGTGCGGGTTAGTGGATGTCACATGTCTTCTGCTGCCTGCTGATGTCTGCTGCTGTTTTCCTTTACCGTTTTGAGAGCAGTCATGATGAAATAAATTACACAAAGTAAAACGCCTGCTGGGGTTTGAAACATTACTATTTACTTCATCCAAAACACTATCTTCCAATTATTTTTCCAGCCTGCACAAGAACTCTACCTACTCCGTCAGCTAGCGAGGTAACATTATTAATATCACGATATGTTCTCTCCGACCTCATTCGCGGAATGTCGAATTGTTTCATATGATTTATTGTGGTTGCGTACCAGTCTGTGTGCTGTCATACACACGCGGCATACGGAGTTAGGAGCGGCTAGAACCGGTTCGGAGCGGTTAGAAGTGGTTTGAACTGGTTCGGAGTGGTTACGAGCAGTTTCAGGCGGTTGTGTTCGGTGTACATACTGTTGATTTAGATTGGTGGTAATGGTTTGTTTTGAGCTGGTGCTCACACATAAACCAAAATCTTCATATAGGGGTGATAATTGATTTTCTCAAATAAGTAAAATTATGAGAAAGCAAGAACGTTCAATAAGATGGGTTGGCTGTTTTGTTTCACTAGCCGATAATGTACTCAGTGTAGCTGCTTTTTGTAGTTTCAAAACGTTTTCTTTGCCGTTTATGTACCACTGCTGGGCAAGGCAATAGCAAAAAGTATATGTGACTACTTGTTAGATGTTGGTTTACCATAAACAGTTGTGTTACAATCAGACACTTAACAAAGAAATACATTTAAGAATGATTAAAGAAATTGAAAAAGGATTTTTAGGTTAAATAACAGAGGGGCAATTCTCATCATTTTAAGAACATTCACAGTCTATTCTATTTTTAATAAATGGCAAGCAAAGCCGATAAAACGTTCACAGTCTGATCTCAGTCTTAATCTGTCAAAAATACCTCTAAAATCCCTAATTTTTTTGACAATGATTGTCGTTGAGATGAGTTGAGACTAGATTTTGAACGTTTTTAATTACGGGAATTGGCCTTCAGGTTATTAATCATATTTTTTTAGTTTCCTATTATAAAACAAGACAGAAATGTTTACAGCTTTCAAAAAATACGTTGCAATACAAAAAAAAACCGAGTGTGCTTATGACCACACGACTGAAGTGAAACTTCAAACGCATTTGGCTATGAGAGGAAGAGAGAAAGAAAATGTGCGCGCGCACTGCTTTTTCTTGCTTATATCCCCCACTCAACTCCCGTTCACCTCGCCCGATCACACTTTTCGTAACGCTTACGTCACGCGTTCGCCAGCATACTCCCCAAGTCAAGCGTGCGTAAAGAAGTTTCACTTCAAAAAATCATAAGCCCCTTCCAGTCAAACCCAAGTGCGCTCAATCATCCTTGTCCAATATTATTTTCTATTTTACCATAACATCGCTTGACTTATTCTCGCTGTAGGCCGGGCCAAACACATTACACCGCCAACGATTTGCGGAGCCGGGTAGCGGGTAATAGTTTGTGAGTACACTTTACTCAAGTGAGGTCGCATTTACCGTGATATGTGACCGTTATAAGAGTTAAATAGCTCTATAGAGGTAGTATTATTAGGATATTTTGCATAGCATCACGCTTGTTGTGCCCGGAGAGTAAAGCAGAGGTGAATTAAGTCATATAGATGCAAAGGTAGCAAGCAACATCGATAAACCAATATGGCGGTTAACCATATTTTTTCAACAAACCTACAAATTCAACGGTTATTTTAAATAAGATGTTGCTGTTTTTGCTATCCATACTTCCATACTAATATAATAAATTCCAAAGTAACTCTGTCTGTCTGTCTGTCTGTATGTTACCTTTTCACGCCTAAACCACTGAACGGATTTAAATGAAATTTGACAGAGAGATAGATTGCATCCCGGGGATGGACACAGGATAGGGGTGAAAAGGGGGATGAAGTTTGTATGGGGAATCAATAACCGCTGAAACGATTTAGATGAAATTTGGTTTGGAGATAATTTGAGTTGTGGGGAAGGATATAGAATAGTATCTTATACTCCCCTTTTTACAGCCTTAAAGGATTTTAAGGCTGTAAAAAGGGGGGTGGAGATTTGTAAAGGGAATCAATAAAAAAAGGACTATAATACTTTTATCGCGGGTGAAACCGCGGGGCACAGCTAGTAAACTTATAAAGTGAAACAATAAAGCTGATTTGACATTGACATTCTGCATTCAAAATTGTTTACATTAAAAATAGGATGTTGCTACCTTAGCATATATTAGCAAACCACATTTGGCTCAAAACGGTGACGGAAACCGGCATGTCCTAGAAACAAAAATTTCTAAAAACATGATTTCAACCAAGCCGCACTGGGCCCACGTTGTGGATTATGACCCAATCCCTCTCACCGAGAGAAGACCTGTGTCCCAGCAAAAGAAGATTAGGTATAGACTGATTATGCTTTATGCTTAAGCTTTTATTTTATTTACCACGAAACTTACGGTCAACGACAAGACTCATCGTCAAAATATTATTAGAAGATATCGCACTCAAATCCAAGATTTCGATGATAATCAAATATCTTGGCAAGAGACGCGGCCCAATTTAGCTGCCTCGTAAATATTTAGCACGCGATGGAAGTATTATGCATTGAATCTCAAGTGCGGGTTGCATAGAATGCATTGAGACTTTAACACCCGACTTTGGTTGCTTTTTTGGTGTGGACATGAGGGAAATATAGAAAAAAGTAAACAAAAAGATCGTTAATGTAGATAAATTTTTAGATTTTTGTTGATTTTTCAAAAACCGCTTGTCCGATTTCGATAAAATTTTCATGGGACCATTTGGGAACCCTTTCCAACAAAAGAAAAATTATCCAAATCGGTCCAGGCGTCTTCGAGAAATCGGGGAACATACATAAAAAAAAAAGATTCCGATGAATTGAGAACCTCCTCCTTTTTTTGAAGTCGGTTAAAAATAAAAGTGAGCCGTTGATCCCGGCTGTCGTTCGTAGATCTTTGACAGTCGTCACGGGTCGTCAGAAGACCGTAAGTCAGACAATCAGTGTTACCAAGGGGTATCGTATTAACAAACAAACTGAAGTGGCAATGGGCTGGCCATGACTGTCGAAGGACTGATGGCCGGTGGAGCAGACGAGTCCTGGAGTGGAGACCGCGTACCGGCAAGCGTAATGTGGGACGCCCCCCACCTAGATGGACGGACGACCTAAAGAAGGTGGCTGGGGTAGGCTGGATGCGGAAGGCGGAGGACAGGGTGCTGTGGCGCAGTCTGGGAGAGGCCTATGTCCAGCAGTGGACTGCGATAGGCTGAGTTGATCATATCACCTAGTAACTGGGTTGTGGAGATCAGATAGGCAGTCGCTCCATGTAAAACACTGGTATTCAGCTGCATCTCCAGGGACCAGTGGCTTAACGTGCTTTCCGAAACACGGAGGGGTCTCGGAATATGAAGATGGTCACCCATCCACAGACCAACCGCGTAGCTTAACCTGATCGATCGACCTGTGCGGCTGTTATTATTTAACCACGGGCCCTTCGAAGATCTAAAAAAAGTCTATTATATTATTAGGTTTGGACACCATGATTTGATAGCCAACTAAATGTTACCTTAACTCCTTCCCAATCTAAAAATACCCTGACATCTATGGATACCTTTTTCTTCCAGCAGAATTCGTCCGAATCCCCCTAGAATTTGATCAAACATTTTTAAAAGGGACTCTTGAAGAGAATTTTAAAAATGGCTCCGGACTTTTTTCCGTCAAATATTTAAAAAGGAAAATGAGAAACTGTTCTTTTTACCGATTTGTAAATATTTAGCCGTGTTAATTGTATGGATGGGCGGGTTTTCTTTATGTTGTTCGAAGTACTCTTCGTGATCTAAGGTATAAGACGGTTCTGAATTAAAAACTGTTGTATTTGCAGTTTTCGTAGGGAAAATAACCGTTTCAAGTAATCGTAGCTTTTTAAATAAGAATGGCCTTTGCTTTTTAATTAAATCTGCCTTTTTATTTTCGTTTGCCTAAAGGCTGAAGAAAAGGATATTAAAGATTTAGGCAAGGCGGCTTATGACAATTCTCGTAATTTTAAGAACGTTTACAGTCTGAACTTAGTCTTAGCCTGTCAAAAATACCTGTAAAATTCATAAATTTTGGACAAGTTTCTGACATTGATTGTCGTTGGGTTGAGATTGCGACTACGTTTTTATCGTTTTTAATTACGGGAATTGCCCCTCAGGTCATGATCATCATGATTCAGCCTAAAGATATTTACTGAAGAAAGTATAACGTCTATTTGGACACAGTTCGTAAAATCCTACTAATATATTTATTATAAACGCAAAAGTTAGTGAGGATAAATAGATGGATGGATGTTTGTCAATCTTTCACGGAAAAACTACTGAACGGATTTTGATAAAACTTTACAGTAATATAGCTCATATATCAGAATAACACATCGGATACTTTTTATCCCGATATTCCCACGGGATCAAAACTTATGCCGGTGAAACCGCGAGGCGTTGCTAGTACAAAATAAATAAAGTGAAAATAATGTTGTAGCTACAATAGTGTGTGCCTCACGGCTGCGCCAATAAGGTCTATTTCAGTATTAATATCAGACTGATGCTGTCTGACGCTGGTTTTCTAATGAACCTTTAAGGACAAGTGACGGGGAGTACGAACAGTTTCAACATACGTACCGTGCATTCGCGATTTTTTTTCCAAAAATGCAGCTGTTATTATTTAGCCCCGAGACGCCGAGACCCTTTACTGGTCAAGCGGCGCGCGTCACCCATTGGCGACGAAACAATAGAAAATCGATTGTGTCTCATTAGCGGAGCTTGACAGATTAATTTATCATATCTACAACAATCTAACAGCTCTCTCTCCTTGTTACAGGCAGTAGACTACCTAAAGAAGCGCACACCAGCGCGGGCTGCGCTTATGATAGCTGCCGTGTGGCTGATGTCCGCGCTCGTGTGCATACCGCCTTTATTGGGGTGGAGGGTGAGCAGACCGCCGGAGCAGTTTCCACAATGCAAGGTAAGGTTTAGTCTAGCAATCCTGTGTAGAAGAGACCTAAGTTAATGTACTCGTTGGATGAGGAGATCTGTAAAAGTATGGCGTCCTAAAATAATGTCACCATATGGCGGCATCTATACCACCACATGCGAACTACGCTGAAGTCACGGAAAATCCTGCATCTCGCAAGCAGAGTTTACCGCGCAACTAGCATAGATACAACGTCCCGACATCAATCGTCGGGCAGTTGCCAACCAGACACGACACCTGTCTAGTCGGAGGATCCTCCCTTTTGTATAGAGGATGAGTGAACTTTAGGCCATGTTCCTGATACCTCTAAGCCCCTTCGTACACAAGGCTACTTAAATATTAGATACCCAACGATTTTAGTTTTCAAGCGACTGCCGCCATATAAATCCATTATGTTGAAAATGTTGGCGACGCGACTCGTATACGAACTTCAATGGATTGTGTACGAAAGGGCTAAGTATAACTATGTTAGACACTTATGACGAAAGAAAAAGATACAATGAACTTAAATTTAGTTAAGTTTGTAAACAAGGAAATCAGCGCCAGTATCTTCCCAACTTCAATCACAGGTTTGTAATACAAACTATGGTCTTGTTTAGGGCTTGGGATTGAACATTGTATCGAGGACTAAGCACTTCGTATAATAACAATAGAACTTCACTTAGGTACAGTACCCGGCGATGAATATTGCACATCGACCATTGGAAAGAGACAATCGGCTAATTTCGGCTTCGTAGAGCGTTATCTCTGTCGCACACTACCTATGTGACGTTTTGTCAGTCGTTGTTCAAGTGCGATAGAATGCGGTCGCGTCCAATTCAAAATATATATTTAGAGTTGTTAACACCCCCCAAATTTAAATAATTTAAAGTTGTACTATGGCATCTTTAGGAAAAAGAGGGAAACCTTTATGAGGTCAGTCACGTGAAATTTATAGAAAAATTGGTGTATTTTATACAAAGAATAAAAAGAATTATCAAAAGAAGCAATAATTGTTTTAACAGCTCCTAAGAGATACCAGACTGTTTGTATTTCGTGCGACAGAGATAACGCTCTACGAAGCCGAAATTAGCTGATTGTCTCTTACCAAAGGTCGATGTGCAATATTTATCGCCGGGTACTGTAAGTCCGTTTAATCTAGTAAGTATTCATTATAAACCTTTGACTTATTATTAACTAGCAGCGCCCCGCGGTTTCACCCGCATAAGTTTCGATCCCGTGGGAATATAGGGATAAAAAGTATCCCATTAATCCTGGTTATAAACTATCTGTGTGCCCAATTTACTCACAAACTTTTGCGTTTATAATATTAATTATAATAAGTAGGATATAGTAGGATTTATGACAAAATTTAGAAGAAAACTGATCATTGAAACTTTGAAACTGTTATTATGAATGACGAGTTTACTTGCATAGTTATAAACAATTTTTTAGAGGGGCTTGTGGCTAAGTAGTAACAGCCGCACAGGTCTATCGATCAGGTTAAGCTACACTTGCCCCGGTTGGTCCGTGGATGGGTGACCATCTTTACATACCAAGACCTCTCCATGCCTCGGAAAGCACGTTATGCCATTGGTCACGGTTGTCATTCTTGGAACTTTGACAGTCGTTACTGGTCCTCAGAAGCCCGAAAGTCTGACAACCAATCTTTCCAAGGGGTTTCGTGTTACCCAGTAACTGGGTTGTGGAGGTCAGATAGGCAGTCATTACATGTAAAATACTGGTATTCAGCTGCATTCGGTTAGACTGGAAGCCGACCCCGACATAGTTGGGAAAAGGCTAGGCAGATGATGATAACTTGCATAGTTATAAACATCCATGGATAAATAACTTTAACCGATTGAATGAAAATTACAAACAATTAAAAAGCCATTGTGTCTTGCGTGGATCCACGTTTAAGCATACGAAGGGTTAAAAGATCTACTTACATAAGTAAAGATTTCATTTCATACCTAGTCCTCGTGTATTTCTTGTAGCAGACACTCAAAGGACAGTTTTTGTGTTAAGACTCGAGGTGACAAAATCAAAAGTCATTTATTCAAACTAGGCTGAGAATCAGCACTTTTCGAACGTCAAAATTACAAAAGACAGTCCCCCAAAACGCCCGCCCTTCACCACTTCCTAGTACTTTCGCTGGGGAGAAGAAGTGGCGGAACAAACTCCCCAGCAGCACAGCTGTCTGTTCATTTAGAAAGTAATTGATTTTATACAATACTAAGTATGCAAAGTAATTAACATTACAGGACACAGAACCTTAAATTAAATTATTTGCCATAGGTTAGCTAGCCACGCCAATATACCAACAAATACAATAAACACTATACGTACTCGAGCAAAAAATTAAAATTAAAAATGTAAACAGAAAAAAACTTACTGACCAAAAAAAAGCCTCCAGGAATAAAGGGCGTGACAGCTTACATATTTATGCAATGCTGGCAATTATGACAGGCGCGATATGACTCCAGTAGATTAATATCCATGATGCTTTGATAGAAATTGTTCTTAATACCAGTCGCTCGCCGCACAGAAAATGCCTGGAAGAACTATTGGTCGATGAAACATCTTACGAAAGGACCTCTCCCGCTTTCACTAAAGCGAAAGCTCATGGACATGTGCATTCTTCCCACCCTCACCTACGGAGCGCAAACATGGTCTCTTACAAAGCGTCAAAAGTCCGCACTTGGAGTCTGCCAACGGGCTATCGAACGAAGTATACTAGGTGTCAAACTGACTAACCGCATTAAGAACTCCATACTTCGTTCCAAAACACAAATAGCGGACGCCGGCCGCACAGCTGCTGGATTAAAGTGGAACTGGGCTGGCCATATCTGTCGCATGTCGGAGCAGCAATACGCAAAAGTCACCACTCAGTGGAACCCAAATGACAGGAAACGACTGCGCGGCAGGCCCAGAAAGAGATGGCGGGATGAGCTGGACTCCTTCTTAAAGGATTCGCCCACAATCGCAGTAGACCGGGAAACGTGGAAAGAGGGAAGGGAGGCCTTTGCCCTGCAGTGGGACAATACAGGCTTATAATAATAATAATAAAAACCAGTCGTGTAGCCCTGTCTGCGGGAGCCTTAAACCTACTTAACTTTGAAAGAAAAACCTTATCACACACCATCTGTTTTCACCCCCGAGATCACAATCCAACCCTAAAAATACCCTATTAAAAATAGTACCTTTAATAGGATCCCGATATTCGATCGAGTAATCTAAGTTTTAACTTGAATTTCTTTACGATGGCTTCCCTACCTTTTTTATCGTAAAATCATTCTTTACGTGAATATTAACGACTTTTATAGCATTTCGGAGAGTTGGCTCGTAAGAGCGTTGGGCCCTAAAGTAAGGGAGTTTGGGAAATAGGTGCGGTTTTTAGCGGCTAAATGGGTCATTCGTTTGAAAGGTACTATATTTTACTACCTATTTAAAAAAGTTCTTAACGTCTTGTAATATTATTCGGTGTACTGGGTAAATATTATACCTAAATACTACAGTATTAAGGTAATATAAATTTTAAATGTCTGGCCAGAGCTTTTGTCTCCGGCTTAAACTCAAAGAAAACATATTCAAAGAAGATTACCTAAAGCTCTGGTTGTCAAAATAAAAAAATACTATTTAAAACAACAAAAAAAAACAAAAGGCAAATTAAACTCCAGCGAGAATTGACGTCAAAAACATGTCAACAATGTTACACACACAGGCTTTTTTGACAAATCTGTCTCAAAAATACGGGAATTTATAGCCTAGAGGCTATTCCCGTATTTTTGGGGTCCCATTTAACGTGGGTCTACTTAACAACTTATTAAGACAATGACCTTCTCAAGTCATTAACTACATTACAATAATTTATTAAAGCATGCGTCTATGTAGTTGACAATGACAACCTCTTACACCCGCTGATTTAATGACCTGACCTCTCCTGGCACAGAATCTTCTCTATTAGTGGACTTTTAATTACATTTTTAAGAATGTACCGTTCCGACGTGACTCGGCATTTTAAAGACGTTAAATATGTTAATATAATATAACTGATGTTTCTAAGATAATTAATTTTGCTTAATTTTAATTTAATGCTGATTTTTATTGTTCTCACTTTAAATTGATTGGTGTTTCGTGACTGTTGTACAATTAAAATCACCAACCTTTTTAGAGTACGTTTAAGTATTAACCGGTCAAGCAGCGCGCGTCGCCTATTGGCAACGAAACAATAGAAAATCAATTGTGTCTCATTAGCAGAGGTCGACAGATTAATTAAGTTTTATAGAAAAGTGCAATACGAGAGGGCTTTGGCTAAATAGAACGATCGACCGACGATCGATCAGGTTAAGCTACGCTTGCCACGGTTAGTTCGTGGATGGGTGACCATCTTTACATACCAAGACCCTTCCGTGCCTCGGAAAGCACGTTAACCCGTTGGTCCCGGTTGTCATTCGTGGATCTTTAACAGTCGTTACGGGTCGTCAGAAGCCCGATAATCTGACAACCAGTCTTACCAAGGGGTATTGTATTACCCAGTAACTGGGTTGTGGAGGTTAGATAGGCAGTCGCTCCATGTAAAATACTGGTATTCAGCTACATCTGGTAAGACTGGAAGCCGACCCGAACATAGTTGAGAAAAGGCTAGGCAGATGATGATGAGAAAGTGCAATACCTACGCGATTAAAATTTAGCATAATCAAGAAGAAAGAAAGAAAGAAAAAAGTACAATCGGTCTACAATGTTCCCATTGCTGGGAACACAGGCCTCCTCTCGGTGAGAGGGAGTGGGCTGTAATCCACTATACGGGCCCAGTGCGGGTTGGTAGATGTCACATGTCTTTGAATTTTTAGTTCTAGGACATGCCGGTTTCCTCACGATGATTTTCTTCATCGTTTTGAGAGCAGCGGGTGTTGAATTATTTACACAAAGTAAAGAGCCGGTCTGGGTTCGAACCCATAACCTAAAACTCGTAAGTCGGGGCATTTACCACAGGACTACTGTGCAAGTGTTTTTGATATTTTACCTTTTTGCACCTTTTTGTCTATGCTTTTTCTACTTTTTGGTTTTTGATTGACTTATTATATACTTTGTTTTACTACCGAACCAGCGCCTTTCATTTTGGTAGTTAATAACTACCATTGCTCACAGGTATAAAGCCGATCATTGAAAGCTTTTTCCTTGAGTGTACAAAAAAAAAAGCAAAAAAGCCAAAGCCGGATTAATATTACTGTCACTATCGTGACGTGACGCCTTCTGACGCAGTGTTATCCAATCAAAACTGGTTGTGATTTCAAGTACTTAGTCCTGGATGCGGGATTGTCCGAAAGGGTTACCGCTACCCCGGAACATAAAAGGCTAAGGAAGGAACACGGATGGGTTTTAGTCAGTAAGTCTGACACTCCCTTCCGCTCCACCCAGAGCGGGGGGGTCATTTGATGATTTCCCGTCCATAAAAAAAAAAGTACATAGCCCTGAACAGATTCGTTTGATTGGTGTATCTTGAGTCACGACACAATACGACACAGTAGTGTGTTTGTGGCTTTACGTATCGACGAAAACTAGCGGACACTGGAAATGGACAAGGCAACGCAACTGTCTAATCTTAAAATCTGACCAATCAGTGAAACTGACTTATCAACGAAACTGGCGAATGAAATAAACTGACGACTGAGGAGCACTGACCTAAGGCCAATTCTCGTAATTTAAAACGTTCAAAATCTAGTCGCAGTCTCATCTCAACGACAAACAAATGTGAAAAACTTTTCAAAATGATAATTCTTCTAGTCGGTGTCTTCAATGCACTATTGTTATTTGAATTTGTGTGGGTTAGGTACCTAAAAAGTGAAAAATAAAAACACATTTACAAAAAAAACAACAGACTTCAAAAAAAACTACAAAGTGATAAATAACTTTAATTTCGAAAGTCGGTGTCAAAAAACGATAATTCGGAACAAACGACATCGACTTCCGAAATTAAAGTTATTTATCACTTTGTAGTTTATTTTTGAAGCCGGTTGTTTTTTTTTTTTGGAATAAAGTTTTTGTCAGATTAAGACTGAGATCAGACTGTGAACGTTCTCAAAATTACGAGAATTGCCCCTCTGTGATGCGCAGGCTCTTTAAAATATACCATTTCCTCATTGACCTTCATAATACTAAATCAATTCGTGAGTAACTTTATTCGAATAGGTTTTATTAATGTTTTTACGTTCTTCGTGATTAATCTGGCCAAGAAACCTGCCATTCGTGCATTGTGATCGCTGATAAATAGTGAAGCATTTGCTATAGACATTAAGGAATCCATTTCTTGAGTCAATTTATAGTTTGTCGGCATAATACCTTGGTAATTTATATCGCGTTCATTTTTTCTTTTTAGGGTTCCGTAGCCAAATGGCAAAAAACGGAACCCTTATGGATTCGTCATATCTGTCTGTCTGTCTGTCTGTCCGTCCGTCCGTATGTCACAGCCACTTTTTTCCGAAACTATAAGAACTATACTGTTGAAACTTGGTAAGTAGATGTATTCTGTGAACCGCAGTAAGATTTTCACACAAAAATAGAAAAAAAACAATAAATTTTGGGGTTCCCCATACTTACAACTGAAACTCCAAAAATTTTTTTTCATCAAACCTGTACGTGTGGGGTATCTATGGATAGGTCTTCAAAAATGATATTGAGGTTTCTAATATCATTTTTTTCTGAATTGAATAGTTTGCGCGAGAGACACTTCCAAAGTGGTAAAATGTGTGTCCCCCCCCCCCCTCTAACTTCTAAAATAAGAGAATGATAAAATTAAAAAAATATATATAATGTACATTACCATGTAAACTTCCACCGAAAATTAGTTTGAACGAGATCTAGTAAGTAGTTTTTTTTTTTAATCCAAACTTCCAAACTAATATTATAAATGCGAAAGTAACTCTGTCTGTCTGTCTGTCTTTTCTTCACGCCTAAACTACTGAACCGATTTCGATGAAATTTGGTACAGAGATAGTTTGAGTCCCGGGAAAGGACATAGGATAGTTTTTATCCCGATATTCCCACGGGATCGAAACTTACGCGGGTGAAACCGCGGGGCGCAGCTAGTACGTCATATATCTAAAACCGCAATTTACCTTTCACAAAGTTACAACGAACTACAAGAACTTTTATATTATGTTACTTACTGCTACGGAACCCTTCATGGGCGATTCCGACTCGCACTTGGCCGGTTTTTTATCCCTAGAATATTCTGGTAATGTTATCGTTATTGTAATAGAGGATTCTTTGGATATTTTGAAATGAACGATTCTTTTGTATTTTTAGGGTTCCGTACCTCAAAAGAAAAAAAAAACGGAACTCTTATATGTATTTAATATAAATTAATTTTGTAATAATTATAGCAAGCAAGACATTTTGTTTTTCAAAATCACTTGTTCATTTGTTTTTGCCCCGTTCGTTCTTTTTTATTTAATATCGCTGTTTCTGTAACCATGGAAAAATCAAAATTGCGCGCTATTTTTTTAGAATACCAGTTCCGTCGTGGCATGACGTCATTAGTTTCGTAGTGCGAGTAAAAAATTACACGCTTGGTTTAGGTACGTGGAAAGCATTGGCAATGGCGTCTCGAGCAGTGGGTGCCGAGGCTTCTCTTGGCTCTGTGAGTGAAACTAAGCCAAAATTTTTCTTAAAAACATCAGCACCCTTATTTATTACTAGCAGCGCCCCGCGGTTTCACCCGCATAAGCGCGATCCCGCGGGAATATCGGAATAAAAACTATCCTATGTCCTTTCACGGGACTCAAACTATCTCTACACCAAATTTCATCTAAATCGGTTCAGCGGCTTAAGCGTGAAGGGGTAACAAACAGACAGACAGACACTTTCACATTTATAATATTGGTATAGATTTCACCCAGTTCACGTCCCAGTAATTCCCGATCAAAAGACGACCCTAAACAAAACCCTAACGGCTACTCTGAGCCAAAATATTTGTCTCAGCTTGCTACAAGACTGTTATCAGGCCTGATTTAATCTATGAAGGGTCGGCAAAGAATACTAATCTTCCTTTGTGGCTCGTTAAGGCTATAAAGAGGATTGATAACGCCGCGATTGAGAGAGCGATGAGTGTCCGTGTGGCTTTTATGTATGTGTATAGTGATTTGGGTTTAAAACATCATCATTTTAGCTGAAAGACGTCCACTGCTGGACATAGGCCTTACTCAAGCACCTCCACTTCGACCGGTTCCGTGCTTCTCGCATCCAACGAGTTTCTGCGGCCTTCACAAGATCGTCGGTCCATTTTGTGGGAGGCCTTCCAACGCTACGTCTTCCGGTACGCGGTCGCCGCTCCAGAACCTTTCGGCTGTAAAAAATAATCAGCCTATAATGTCCCCACTTCTGGGACACAGGCCTCCTCTCGGTGAGAGGGAGTGGGCCGTAATCCACGACCCGGGCCCAGTGCGAGTTGTTAGATGTCACAAAATTTTGACAATTACAGACCGAAATTCAAGTTTCCTCACTATGTCTTCTTTCACCGCAACCACAGTTCTACACCTCTCCTTTTCAGGTTAACGTCAAGCAATCAAATCAATTAACTCAGCCTATCGCAGTCCACTAATGGATATAAGCCTCTTCCATGCTGCGCCACAACAATTTTGTTTTTTTTCTCGTAGTGGAAATCCTCATGAGCTTCCTCTATCGTGGGGGTGACAGAGGGGTATGCCGGACTCTTACCGGCTAAAACCACCGCGGTGTTCCACCTCTACCTATGGCCGGGGGTGCGGGATTCGCATAAGCATTCACCAGCCTCGACACCCTGTCCTCCGCCTTCCGCATCCAGTCTGCCCCAGCCATCTTTTTCAGGTCGTCTGTCCATCTAACTGGGGGGCGCACCGGCCATCGGTCCTTCGACAAACATGGCCAGCACACTGCCACTTCAGCTTGCTTACTCTGCAAGCTACTGAGGGTACCTGTGGCTAAATAATAACAGCCGCACAGGACAATCGATCAGGTTAAGCTACGCTTGCCGCGGTTTGTCTGTGGATGGGTGACCATCTTTACATACCGAGACCCCTCCGTGCCTCGGAAAGCACGTTAAGCGGTTGGTCTCGGCTATCATTCATAGATCTTTGACAGTCGTTACGGGTAGTAAGAAGCCCGAAAGTCTGACAACCAGTCTTACCAAGGGGTATCGTAAGTATTGAGTCCGCGTGTCACTGGTCAGTTTCCCTCAGTCGTCAGTTTATTTAATTCGTCAGTTTCTTTGATTATTCAGTTTCACTGATTCGTCAGTTTTACCGATTAGACAGTTGCATTAACTCGACAGATTCCAGTATTTGGTGGAGGTCTGAGAGGCAATCGCTCCATGTAAAATACTGGTATTCAGCTGCACCCGGTTAGACTGGAAGCCGACCCTAACATAGTTGGGAAAAGGCTAGGCAGATGATGTTAATAAAACTTCTATTGTGTCTCGTTCAGAGTACTTCAATGTATTCATCAACCTCATAGAATAGGTAGATCAAAATAATTAACACAAGCTAATGTAGTGTTAACTGCACTCAATTACTCCGTTGTATAATGCAGCTCAGCTATGATCTAATTTAAGGCAGCTAATAACCCGATGTTAATGCTGAACTAAGAATACCTAAGTGCCATTAGTTTAGTATGTATGCAGTTAATATGCCATAACGTCCTTTGAACAATGCTTTAATTGAGTACATCTGCATTTTAGCCCTGGTTTTGTTATGAGCTTTATTTCGCACTTAAAGTCATCAATTTAACATGAAAGAATGACATTAAAAAAAAGTGCCACTCCGGGAGTGCCGACAGAAGTGAAAACTTGAACAATTACGTGTGTATTTTTTGAATCGTCATATAAACAAAACACAAACAGAATACTTTGCCGTCACTCACTGACATATCGGAAATACATTAAAACCGAGTGTATCCCAAGGACAGCCGAACACATTCGAAGCGGTATTGGTAACAGTGGCGCGAATTCTATGGTTTTATCCCATCTCAAAAAATGCCCAACGCGTCTAAAGGAGTTTTCTCTTCGAAAATTAAGTGGCGTGCAATAGGAGAGGCCTATAGGTATCCAGCAGTGGACTGCTATAGGCTGATGTTACGGCCCCGCCACCGCCAGATTGCGCACGGTAGGACTTTCCGCGTCTATGCCTGCGGAGCCATACCGCATCTCCACTTCGCGCCGCCAGGGGCCAGTCATAGTCGTCGTCTCGCCTTCATCGGAGACGTCACGTCATCGTCATATAATTAATTAAAGTAAAATAGATTACAGACTTATGAATCATCAGTCCATTTATTTCGAAGCATAACACAGCGGCAATAGCCGATATAGCTGATGATAATGATAAAAAAAAATAAGGAAGAAAAGAAGACATATTATTATTGTTATGTTATGACACTATTGGGTTTGAGACACTTTAAAATAATGACATAACGAACAAACGAACGTTGTGGGCTTTGTAGACTGTAGATTTGTAGACCATTTTTTTTTTATTAATTTTATTAAGTACCTGGTACTTGTTAACCGGCCCTCGCTGTTCTCCCATACCTACTGTAATTTGAAAACATTGTAAAAGCCAATTATTTAAAAAAATAAGTGCCTGGAGTTTCTTGTCGGCTCTTCTCCATAGGAAACGACCAATTATTACCGTGCATCTAGCTTCTGACCACGGATATCGACATTTCATAAGTGCCCATGTAGGTTTATGTGAAACTATCTTCTGCCCGCGACTTCGTCCGCGTCAAATTTCAAATTCTGTGAATACATACATATTTTTTACGGTCGCGAATCAGATTTTAATCAACTTACAACTTAATACAGACCAGCAAATTGCAGAAAACGTAAAAAAAATTGAATTTCGCTGGCTACCCAGGCGCTTTCGCCTTAAGGACAGACGCACTCTCGCAAATCAAAATGGATGGGTCGCTTATAAATTACATACGTAATTCCTTTCACCAAAAACTAGTCCAATAACTCCTTTTTACCACGTACCGTACGTGTCCGAACTAGCTGATATTGGGGGCGCCACCACCGCAACAGTACAGAGATTTTTGGTCCTCAAAACTTTTGTGGTTACATCCCAGTTACAGCGGTGTTTAATTGAAAATTTTGTTTAATTAAAATAGTTTGGACTTCTCGGTTGGCACTCAGGTTTCAGGTTTCAATGAATGGACAGCTGTAAGGATTTAAATAGGAATATGCTTTGAATATGGGGATATAATTCGTGTAGTTAGTAATTTTGCGACATAATAACTGAAACGAGAATTTCAAGAATTAGGCTTGTATAGAGCTAGTATTATGTTTCGTATAGTATGTAAGTATAGTCAAACTCAAACTCAAAGCATCTATTTCAATTGAAACAGGCACTTTTGAATAGTCAAGGAGTCGCTCAGTCAGAAATCTGAAGCTGGTAGTTGCCCATTCTTAAGCGTAGTAGGTACTGTGGGGTTCGTAGCTATGATGTGTGCTTTGACATATACATATGTTTATGCGCACTTTTCATCAGTCTGACGCCACAACACAACTATCTAATAAAAAAGAAACTATGAAACGAGTACTAAAAATAATGGCGGCTATCGCTGTCTCGCTTTAACATGTGCAGTCTGTGCATAGTCTGTGTCATTTTTGTTATGTTGGTATTCAGTTTTAGTACAAGTTTCATACAAGCGACGTTTTCATCTTTTTCTATGGGACTCCCGTCTCTTCTTACATATAATGAACATTACTTACTCTATGCTTTTCATTACAAAGTAAAAACTAACCACTACTTCTAAGAAAAAAAAAAAAACACTAAAAGAATATTTGACACACGCTTGAACGTTCGAAAAAATTATAACCAGCCTGTCCCAAAAAGAGGTAAGGCTTCATAGATAGCCTCTACAGTACCCTTGGAGAAGAACGGGCAAGAAACTCCATGGACAATCTTTTAAATTATATTGTTACAAAAATATTAGTGACATCATAAATGTTGAATTTGTAAGAATATGTGAGAATGATGTAATAAGGCGTACACGTTAAAAGCGTCCAGAGAAAAGCATATAGAAACAAAAAAAAAACAAATGAGCCGTGGTAGTTGAAAGATGACTAGGCCCAACTGACAGCGCCCGTTCACAAACATGACGTATAGATCAGCTCCATTCGCTCAGTAGTAGAGGCAAATCAACGTTGCATCCGATAAAAGTAGTGGCCTTTTTTTGTTCTGCGGGTGGTATTTTCTCCATAGAAACGCTCTCGCGTGTTTTCTTTTTGGTTAATGACCATAAAGCAATGTTTTTTTTTCAGAGTAATAAATATTAACTACTTGTATGTCCCAATGTTTTCCTTTTTGATGATACATTATTTTGATAACCACTAGAACCCTCAGAAAATGCCGATTTAATCGGTTGAATGAAAAAAAAAATACAGACACAATTAAAAAACCACTGTGTGTCGCGTGGATCCACGTTTAAGCATAAGAGGTTTTAAGCCGCTGTCAACAGAGGCCTAGTGTACAAATGTGACAACTATTAATAATAAAAAAAAAAACATAGGGACCATCTTATTCGGTTTATGAAATATCTTTTATATTTGACCAATATTGGAGGAGGAAATAGGCGAGAGCCAAACCTCGAATTATGACTTTTTATTTAGTCTTTTTCAAAAGTCTCTCCGACCGCATTTCCTCTTAAGCGGCTTATCAAACGCTGTCACTGTGGATTTGGCATCTCAAGAACCTATTCCATATAGTTACAACTGCAGTTTACTGACGACAATGGTCGCCGTCATCATCATCCTTCTGCCCTTCATCATTATTTTCTTGCCAATCAGGTTAAGCTACGCATGCCGCGGTTGATCTATGGATGGGTGACCATCTTGACATACCGAGACCCTTTCGTGCCTCGAAAAGCACGTTAAGCCGTTGGTCCCGGCTGTCAATCGTTGATCTTTGACAGTCGTTACGGGTAGTGAGAAGCCCGAAAATCTGACAACCAGTCTTACCAAGGGGTATCGTATTACCCAGTAACTGGGTTGTGGAGGTCAGATAGGCAGTCGCTCCATGTAAAATACTCGTACTCAGCTGCATCCGGTTAGGCTGGAAACCGACCCCAACATAGTTGGGAAAAGGCTCGGCAGATGCAGATGAGTCACTTTATCTTTCCACACACGGTATGTCTTAAAAATATTAAAATCTGACTTCCTCCACATAAGCACATTTACCACAACAATCCTAAAACTGCCATATTGCTCAGCAGCAAACGTGGGCAATACATAAATTAGGCGGGTTGTAGCCCCAAATGATCCATTGCCCGTCGCTCTGTGATGTATTGCTCGTCTGGTATTGTTGCTAATGTGAACGTTAGGGGCAGTACACATACGTTGGTTAAGTGGTTCTTAATTTAATTATGTTTTGTAGCACAGATACATAATAATTATCACCACTTGGTATCTATAGCCTGTCTTCATACGCTACTGGTCATAAATGCCTCTCTGCTTGTGCCAATCTCTACGCTGAGGAAAATTTTACAAAAACGCATTTGGGCGAGGTCAAGCAACGAGACAGGCCTATGAAAATATGATATGATATGTATTACAATCCTGACTCACATTCTACAGGGTGAAATTAAATTCATGGGCATCCTTTTAAGGGGGCATTGTACTCATCATTATGAACAACTATTATTATCGGACCAAACCTGAAATCGCGAAAAAAAATCAGCTGTTCCCTACATTTTGACGAGTTATGTGAACATAAATGCAAGGAACAGCTGATTATTTTTCGCGATTTTAGGTTTAGTCTCATAGTAAAAGTTGTTCATATTGATGAGTACAATGACCCCTTAAAAGGATGCCCATGAATTCAATTTCACCCTGTTTATGCGAAAGAGATTGTGATGCTTTCACGCTAAAACCGCTGAACGGATTTGGATGATGGCACATGGATGGACTATGACCAGGGTTAGGATATAGGTTAATTTTCATCCTAGAAAGCAGACAATGTCACGGGAAACAGCTAGTATTATAATGATGATACTACTACTACAGGCTTTTGACCAAATTTATTAATAACATTGATGTGCTAGCCTATAGGTCAACCTGAAAAGCCTTGTAAGCATCATCATCTGCCTAGCCTTTTCTCATCTATGTTGGGGTCGGCTTCCAGTCGGATGCAGCTGAATACCAGTATTTTACATGGAGCGACTGCCTATCTGACCTCCACAATCCAGTTACTGGGTAATACGAGTACGTTACCCCTTGGTAAGACTAGTTGTCAAACTTTCGGGCTTGTAACTACCCGTAACGACTGTCAAAGATCCACGAATGACAGCCGGAACCAACGGTTTAACGTGCTTTCCGAAACACGGAGGGGTCTCGGCACGTAAAGATGGTCACCCATCCACAGACCACAAGCGTAGCTTAACCTGATCGATCGACCGGGCAATTGCGTAACACATTATCAATCGGAATCGGTTTCATTTTGACAGCTCAACAACATTCATTGCGTTATTTACGTGTTGAGCAGAGAAATTTTTCGAACTTATGAAGCAATGGATTAGAAATTTGCTTCAAAATGATTCTGATTCCGATTGATAGTGTGTTACGCAATTAGGATGTTATGCCGCTGTTATTATTTGGTTAAGCATGATCCTGTAATTACAAATTATGGCAAGAACCAATGTGACTTTATACGAGTATACTCTATGCTCTTTTCTAAAAGGCAAATGAAAAAGTCATAACAGCCTTACAGTCCAGCGGTCAAGGGAATGCGTTCCTGCCACCTCTCAGTGCGACAAATCTAGTAGCTGATAAAGATCAAATCCGCAAAACACGTCATACGTTTGTATGAAACTGACAGGTCACAATCAGCCTAGAATGTTCCCACGGCTGGGACTTAGGCCATCTCTCGGCGAGAGGGAGTGGGCCGTAATCCACCACGCGCGCCCAGTGTGGGTTGGTAGATGTCACATGTCTTCGAATTTTTGGTTCTAGGACATGCCGGTTTCCTCACGATGTTTTTCTTCACCGTTTTGTCAAAGTCAAAGTCAAAGCATTTATTTCAAATAGGCACATAAAAGGCACTTTTGAACGTCAAAAATTATCTTAAAAAATAGAATTGATTCTAGTCGCCCATTCCAAAAGGTAGAGGTTTTGAGAGCAGTGGTGATAAAATAATTTACACAAATTAACTAGGACATGCCGGTTTCCGCACGATGTTTTCCTTCACCGTATTGAGAGCAGTGGTTATGAAATAATTTACACAAATTAAAGCGCCTGTCAGGATTCGAACCTACAACCTATATCTCGTAAGTCGCGGTCGTTGCCATTAGGCCACCACTGCTCGCATCAGGTGTAAAGAACACAAATTCTCTCGTCGATCGCACAGTCGTAGGTTTATTGTGGAATCGTAAACACGCAAAGAGCAATCGTGTTCAATGCTCTTTCCTTCTATATATTTACTATAGCAATCCGTCAAATTGATCTTCCCTCGCGAACTAGTTGAAAGCATTCGATTTAATTAAGAAAATGTAGGTGTTCTTCACACAATGGCTCCCAACAGTTTGTAACGAGTGATAAATGGATACTTCGTGAAATTGCGTTTTTATCAATAGATAGGTACTGTGTAGCTACCCATGTCTGTGTACTCTTGAAATACAGTCTGTTTAAAAAATTCTTTAAAGACAAAGGTGTATTCATTATTGCAAACAAACATTTTTAGAGTTATAGGTTATTTAGAGGCAGCACATGTCTTCCGCATGCCGGACAAACTGCGGGCCCAAATAGCACAGAACTGGTGCCCTGATACAGTGAGGCGGGGTCGCGGCAGACCACGTTGAAGATGGCGGGAAGAGCTAGATAGGTTCCGTCAAAACTGGAAGGAAGACGCGCGAGCTCGCGAAAGATGGAAGGAGTGGAGGGAGGCCTTTGCCCAGGAGTGGGACACCATATCGACGGTTCCCCGGCTATTTGATCTAAGCGAAATTTTTTTGTGAAATTGAGTTATATACATAATTGGAATGAGAAAAATTCGCTGATTCTAATTATGTATATAACATAATTATACAAATAAAAATAAAAAAAGACAGGAGCTCATTGGGCATCAAAAAATTCGTCCGCATCGCTGTCAATGGGATAAGTGCCCAAAAGGCTGGCAGCATTACCACGTATATAACACAATTTCGCAAAAAATGTCGCTTAGATGAAATAGCCGGGGAACCGTCGATATGATAGTAAACAAAAAAACAAGGTTAAGTACTTATATCAACTGACCATCTATCCTTGAAAAACACTTAGGTACCCCGTCAGTCTAAACCCACCCTAACAGGCACTAATGTGTATAAAAATGTGCGCAAAGACCGACCGCGGCCACTTTAATGTGCCCAGTAGCAGCGAGGAGCTGTCGACTTGAAAAATAACCTCCGCTCCTAGTTTTGATGTATGTGACGTAATATTTATGGTGGTAGTGAATGACTTTGTGGTTTAAAATGCGGAGAGAATTCGCGGTATTTTATATGGTTCTAAGTTATTTTATTCCATGTTGTTGCTAATGTCCTGAAAGTCTGACAACCAGTCTTACCAAGGGGTGTCATATTACCCAGTTACTGTGTCGTGGAGGTCAAATAGTCGCGACATGTGAAATGCACCATCTAAACAGCATAATCAGCCTATAACGTTCCCACTGCTGGGACACAGGCCAGGGCCATAATCCACCACGGGGGCCCAGTGCGGGTAGGTAGATGTCGCATGTCTTCGATTTTTTTTTGTTCTAGGACATGAACGAAAAATTTCGAAGACACTCGGGTTCTACGATAGGTAACAAACATCCATCTTCACAAACTTTTGCGTTTGTAATAATTGATGTATTGTTGTCTCCACGTTGTATAAAATCTTTAAAACAGAACAGACCTTAATTTATGTCCCAATTTCGCTAAAACAATACTAAACCATTTTCTATTTAATCTAAGAACAAACTGTAACAATAAATTATATTCACTAACAGATTAATAATACCTAGTTAAAATAACAACGAAATTATCTTGTCAAAGCGTACTAATGAATCTAACGCAATTAGGACGCTGAAAAGGTGGGTTTAGACTATCGGAGCGGGGATATATTAAACAAGGATTCATACAAGGAGAAAGTTTATTTTTTATGTCGAACCTGAATTTCAGTCCAGATTTCGGCAATCCACGAGGGGCTTGTGGCTAAGAAATAACAGCCGCACGGTTCGATCGATCAGGTTAAGCTACGCTTGCCGCGGTTAATCCGTGGATAGATGACCATCTTTACATACCAAGACCCCTCCGTGCCTCGGAAAGCACGTTAAGCCGTTGGTTCCGGCTGTCATTCATGGATCTTTGGCAGTCGTTACGGGTTGTCAGATTCCCGAAAGTCTGACAACCAGTCTCACCAAGGGGTATCGTATGACCCAATAACTGGGTTGTGGAGGTCAGATAGGCAGTCGCTCCATGTAAAATACTGGTATTCAGCTGCACCCGGTCAGACTGGAAGCCGACCCCAACATAGTTGGTAAAAGGCTAGGCAGATGATGATTTCGACAATCCACAATTTAGCAGTTATCATTTACCGGGTGAATGCCATCATTACAGAAACAATTAAAAAACCATTATGTCTCGCGTTGATCCACGTTAAGTCCCATGTAATATACTAGCTTCTGCCCGCGACTTCGACCGCGTAAAATTTCTTGTCCCCCGATCCACCCCGTCGCATCGCATCGCCTACCTGCGCTATTACTTCGTTTTTGCGTACTTTTTCTCGGCTCCTAAGAGTCCTAGCGTGATGTTAAATAACAAAGCCTTCCTTAAGAAATGTGCTATCAAATGCAAAAATATTTATTCTAACCCGACTGGTAATTTCAAAGATTCTCTTGAATTCTTCAGCTTTATTATTAGTACTAGCAGCGCCCCGCGGTTTTACCCGCATAAGTCTCGATCCCGTGGAAATATTGGGATAAAAAGTATCCTATATCCTTTCCAGGGACTCGAACTATTTCTATACTAAATTTCATCTAAATCGGTTTTGCGGTATAGGCGTGAAAAGGTAACATACAGACAGACAGAGTTACTTTCGAATTTATAATACTAGCTGCGCCCCGCGGTTTCACCCGCATAAGTCTCGATCCCGTGGGAATATCGGATAAAAAGTATCCTATGTCCTTTCCCGGGACTCAAACTATCTCTATACCAAAATTCATCTAAATCGGTTCAGCGGCTTAGGCGTGAAAAGGTAACATACATACAGACAGACAGAGTTACTTTCGAATTTATAATATTAGTATGGATATATTCTATTCTGACATCTACTGATGTTGATATTTTCAGCGAAACAAAATGCTATATAATTCCTTTTGAAGAAAACCGTGATTAAAACAGCTCTACAAAGGGTTGTATGCGAAATCCACGGCCACAATACGTACTAAGTTTAAAGCAGTAAATTAGCCTTGAGTTTAGATGTTCAAGATGTGGTTTAAACAGTAATATATTAATGGTATAACTTTAGATGTTCGTGTATGGGGGTTTATATCCGGTTTAAACTGGCTTATATTGCCCATGAGACACGTAATACTAATTGTGGGTCTAAAGATCATAGCATACATATTAACTCGGAAAGGGATCGTCACCGTATCGTCTTTCGCCTCACCGTCAAAGAGGCGTCAACCTAACGTAAGCACGTAACCAAAGCGCATCAGAAGCTCCGATACGTCGTCGACTCGGCTACGGCTAGGCGACGCCGCGCTTACGGCTCGCCGACTGCTGGTTGATGGTGCTGCAGGCAGGCCGCGGTAGGGGTGAGAGGGGCAAGGGTGGACGAAGAGACGTAAGCTCAGGTACGGAGAGACGTAAGCGCGGAAACAGCAAGTTGACCACGCACCACGCCGGTTCGTGAGCTTGTCCCGAGGCGAGGCGGTTACGTTACGATTCCGATTAGTGTGCGTTGCAGTAGGGAGTTTTATACAAAGAATACTGAACGGCTCGAGTTGATACGGTGACGATCCCTTTCCGAGTTGATACGTGTGCTATGACCTTTAAAGGGTAGTCTTGAATTATTAACACGACTGTAATTACCGTAATAATAATTTCTTATATATTTTATATCTTTAGTTCTAGATATACAGGTTCAAATTGAATTAGCTAGAGTAACTGCGCAGACGAGATTCGCATCGATATCTAAAGGTTATAATTTAAAAAAAGAAATACAAAAAAATTGATATTTTTTTGGTTCTAGGTAAAATAAAAAAAAAAAACAAAAAAATATGTTTTTTTTTATGGGGTCTTCGACCTCTGGTAGTGTCGTTACTTGAAGTATGAGATGAGAAAATTAGTTTTCTTTAGTTTTGTCGCCTGAGATATTGATACTAAACACGTCTATCAAGTTTTCTTAAGATATTTCAAGTAATTACACTAACAGTGGTCGATGACCCCACAAAACAATTAATGATGAATTTATTTTTTGTTTTATCTTGTTAATTTAAGATAATTATGATTTTCGCTAGATAATTTAATTTAACCTGGATATATATCGTGTTCTCATAAAAGTATAAGGTACCCAATAAACCGCCAAGTCTAAGCGATACTCACCTTTGACCCTTTTAGCCATAATCCAATTTATTTAGCCGTTCGCCAGTGGGTCCATAGCCTAATCGCTAGCCGTATCGGTGAAAACCGTAATTATAATAAATGGGCTATTTTCTACTCCACACCGTGGAATTATTATTTCAATTCACAAAGCTATAAATTTATTTAATAAAACATCGTTTTAGTGGGCATTATAATGTAATTATTCCGATAGTTTATTTGGTAAGTGTTGTTTTGTTACGTTCTGATCATGAAAGAAATATTTGATCTTGTGCCCAAGTAGGTACAGTCAGCAGCAAAAGTCGATTAACACTGTCATTTTTACATGTTATTAAATTGACAACAATTTTATCAATAAACTGCTTTTTAACTTCTTACATAATAGCAAAAAGCTTATATTCAAAATTTTTTTCTTCTGCTGCAATTTTGAACAAATATTTTGCTCAATAACTAAAATTGAAAAAACTGAAGTGTTAATCGACTTTTGCTGCTGACCGTACCTATGTGTACCTTGTGCCTTGTGCCTATCACTTTGATGACATAGGGTTGATGCTAAGGATTGTCTATTTGCTTTGGGTTTCGGATTTAGTGGCCCTGCCACGCGCGGAGTAAACATAATGTAAATTCGAACGAATTTAAAACTGAAAATACTCGTTTCGCACATCAGATTTACTCAGTTTTAAAACAGTTTTCATGTTTTGGATTCGCAAATATTTAAACCAAAATGCTTTGCGGTAATTGTATTTTCTACTTCCCTGTTTTATTAGGGTTCCGTTCCTCGAAAGGAAAAAACGGAACCCTTATAGGATTACTTTATTGTCCATCCGTCCGTCCGTCTGTCTGTCTGTCTGTCAAGACCCTTTTTCTCAGGAACGCGTGGAGGCATCAAGCTGGAATTTATATCAAAAACTCAGGTCTACTGTCCCTTGGAGCTGTGAAAAAACCAAACTTCTAAGCCAACGCAATCAAAAGATACAGCCGTTAATGCCGCAAATTTTCGACACTAGCAAGGGAATCAAAACCTATGAGGCACTTCCCGTGAACTCAGTATCTTGAAATTTGGTACGAAGCAGCGTCTTATAGCACAGATAAAGAAAAAATTGCGAAAACCGTAAATTTTAAGTTACATCATATAATAAAAATATACTTTTACTTGTATACCTACAGGTTTGTACGGAACCCTCGGTGCGCGAGTCCAACTCACATTTGGCCGGTTTTTGTTGTATCTACAGGATCCCTGAGAAAGAGAACAAAATACTAAAAAGATTTACAAAATGGAGGAATTGCATCACCAAACAAAAGATGACATTTACTTGCACAGCTATACCACTCCAAAATACCAACATCCCAGCTTATTTCACTCCCAAAACCTGCATAAGCTTTCAAAAACAAAACAATAACGCCATCTTGGAACTTCAAAGACAACTCGAAAGCGGGCTTTAAACACCAAACTTTAAATAAAGACCAGTAGTGTAGAGATTTAACAATCCTACCTGCGCCAAGTCCCGGAGATTCTGTAATGAAAGAATCACAGAACTTGCATATACCTGGAGGATCTTGCAAGTTATGACGCTGCTGCGAAAGTACTTATAGAATATGCTTCGTATTTCTTGCTGCTTGCAATTTTCTTGGCTTAACGCTGTGATGTGAGAAGGAAAGTAATATTATCAGTAGCATAACTCATTCTGTCGTCAAATGGGATTTCTTGGTTTGGTTTGAAGGTTCATTATCAACTCAACTAAACTCTAACCCCCTTATTCATAATCTTATTTTATCTCTATTTTAGCTAAAATAGGTTTATAGAACGTTTGTCTTCATCTGTCACGTTGACATTTCTGTGTGTAAGAAAGAGACAAACCCCATTTTAACTAAAATAGGTTTGATAAGTTTTATGAATAAGGGGGTAAGCATTTTCAAGCAAGCTCCGCGCGTACCCTATGTACACATAATCAGCCTATAATGTTCCCACTGCTGGGACACAGGCCTCCTCTATGTGAGAGGGAGTGGGCCATAATCCACCACGCGGGCCCAGTGCGGATTGGTAGATGTCAAATGTCTTCGAATTTTTGGTTCTAGGACATACCGGTTACCTCACGATGTTTTCCTTCACCGTTTTTGAGAGCAGTGGTGATGAAATAATTTACACAAAGTAAAGCACCTGTCTGGGTTCGAACCTATGACCTACAACTCGTAAGTCGAGGCCTTTACCACTGGGCCACCACTGCTCTCCCTATGTAGTACGGGACAATAGAAAATCAATTGGGTCTTTAGCGAAGCTTGAGGTCATATCAATTACAGACACTTTTGAATTGTCAAGGAGTCGTTCAGTCAGCTCGAAGCTAACCCATTTGAAGCAACCCATTTCTAAGTGTAGTTGGTTCCTATAGATAAGAATGGGGCAAGAAACTCTTTGGACACTCCTTTAAATCAAAATATTGTTTTATATAAATAAATAATAATAAATCGTTTATTTATAAAACGGGGATACATTTACAATGAATACCTTAATAATTAAAATAGCGCACAGTTGCTAATTTGCCTGAACTAGGTTGAACCTGTGCTTCAGGCTAGAAAGTGCATAAATACTAACCCCCTTATTCATAAAACTTATCAAACCTATTTTAGTTAAAATGGGGTTTGTCTCTTTCTTACACACAGAAATGACAACGTGACAGATAAAGACAAACGTTCTATAAACCTATTTTAGCTAAAATAGAGATAAAATAGGATTATGAATAAGGGGGTTAATGTAACAAATTAACAATGGTAACAAAATTAACAACTATAAATATCATTATAATTTTTTTTTACTGCTGAATGGGTCCGCTCTTGACCTCGATCACGCCTAATGGAAAACGATAGATGAGGTCTATGTTGGATTGAGCGTGCCCGGATAATACCTAAGGCACTGGAACTCCCACGCATCGATGAAACACAGCAGGCTGCTTGACGTCGGACGCCGATGGGAGGGTGGGTGGTCGCAAACCAGGCGGGCGTTAGCCCTACCACCGCAAGTAAAGAATTGGCCAGTCAAATAAGGTGTTGGGTGTGACTGTCCAGGATGCGCCGAGCGCTCGGTTCAGTTGAGTAACTGGCGGAACAAACTGCGCTACGCGAGGAGGCTTTTGCATGCATTAGCCGAAAGCAGCCCGCTGCCGGTTATAGACTTCTCTAATCTTATTAAATTTAACTCGATCCTAAGGTACTCTGATCCAGCCGCTACCCTATTAGCCACTATACAAATATCATCGGTCCACCACGTGTGATGACGCCTGACCCATCAAACATCCCACGTTTGATGGATGATCAAATGGAACATGGGAGTCAGTGATTTTGACCCTAGGGCCTAAACAAGTGGCAATCGCTTTCAAGGCGTTTCGCATTTCTGCAACGACTGTCAACAGGATTGACGTAAACTTTTCGGTATAATCCGCGCGGGACAAGTTGGCCGCTGAGGTGGGGACAGGGGTGAGGCGGCGGTTCGCAACGCACGTATTGAGTAATGCGCTCCCGCCCCTCCGTCCCACCGCTCACATACCTAAGGCGCGGCCAACTAGTTCCGCGCGGGCTATAGGGTGCGTTACTCCAATACATTTTTGACTTTTACCCTGCCGTGAGAAAAATACTTACAATACAGGCTAGTACTGTTGAAACTCTGAGTGATATGCATTGTACGTGATAATCATGACTCGTTCGTACTCTTAATGCCCTGGAAGTTAGGCAGACCTTTTTTTTTTTTTTTTTTTTTTTTATTGCTGAATGGGCCCGCTCTTGACCTCGATCACGCCTGATGGAAAGCGTTGGATGAGGTCTATGATCGAACGAGCGTGCCCAGAAGATGCCTAAGGCACTGGAACTCCCACGCATCGACGAAACACAGCAGGCTGCTTGACGCCGAACTCCGGTGGGAGGGTGGTCGCAAACCAGGCGGGCGTTAGCCCTACCACCGCAAGGGAAGAATTGGCCAGTCAAATAAGATGTTGGGTGTGACTGCCCAGGATGCGCCGAGCGCTCGGTTCAGTTGAGTAACTGGTGGAACAAACTGCGCTACACGGGGAGGCTTCTTCATGCATCCCTAAACTTCATCACCCTTGCGCCATCCCATCTTCCTAGCACGGTGGGCTGTGCTGGGGCGGCTGCTGCAGGTGCAGAAAACCTCAAACGGCAAAAATATTGCAACCTGATTGGGAGTTATATGCTCGAGCCGTTTGGGGTTGAAACACTAGGGAATTGGAGTCCGAGTGCCCACTTGGTTTTTCGAGATATCGCCAAGCGGTTAGTTGACTCTTCACGTGACCAGAGGGCTGGCCTATTTCTTGGCCAAAGAATTAGCATTGCTATACGACGTGGCAATGCTGCCAGCCTTTTGGGCACTGTTCCTGTTGACAGCGATGCGGACGAATTCTTTTGTTTATTTTTTCATATAAGTAATTGTACATAATTATTATTATAGTTTACATGTCAGCTTACATTATGTAAATATCTATAGGTACAGATATAAATACAATACTTACTCTTAATTAAGTTCAACTGAGAAATTTCTCCCATTACAAGGGAAACTTGATTCTGGTAGAACAATTTCCATTAAGTTCTCATAGAAATTGTTCTACCAGAAACGCGTTGCGACGTCGCGTCGCGTCTGTCTGCAGGAGCCGTAAGAAGACGCCTTTCCCTGTAAGGGAAAAATTTCTCACCCAGTAAATTAATAAAGCCAATCTAAAAACAGTAGGTAACACTGCCTATCCCGTAATTGGAAAAACTTGAACGATCCATCCACGTGTATATTTTTATTAAAAAAAAGACACTCGGTCAAACTTTGTAATAACGTCTCCGTTCAATGGAGTATTAAACATTAATTATTAAACTTTTCTAATGAATTTTAAATTACTTTTTCTATCAACAACATAATATGTCATTAGTATCGATTTTGTAAAGCCTTGTTTACATCGGTAAATCATTTTAAAAGCATTGTGACACAAAAGAAATGCCAGAGTTTTTGATCCTCTTTTGTTTATTTACCTATAGGCATTTATTACACCATGTAATACGGGAAATATTTCATTGATAGTCTAAAAACTTATTGACCTTCTTATGACGTACTTTTTTTAAATAAATGAGCCTCTAATAACTTTTTGTGCTTCTAATGATCGAATGATGTAAGACTTTTTAAATAAATGAGCGTTTTTTAACGATAAATTACGTGGCCACTATTCTATTGATTGCACCAAGGGACTAGCTACTACTACAGTATAATTAGTAGATAAAAGGGAAATATTTATCTGATCCTCTAAAAACTTATTGACATTCTAATGATAGACACTTTTTTTTTTAAAACTAAGCTAAGGCACCCCGACCATATGGGTTAGTTTATGTTAAAACAGTGACGAACCGCTATATCCAAGTTAGTCGCAGACAATTGGCTATTTAATATTTTAGAACAACAAAACGGTAATTATTTGAGGCTCGCTAAAAGAGGCACATTTATTAAATTAGAGTATCCATTCATATTTTTAGGACAGCAAAATGGGATTTTTTGTGGGTTCGATTGAATACAAGCCATGTAACTGAACACTTTGTGCACCAAGTGTCGTTATTTACTCGTATGTATCCCAACTTAGACAAACTGGGCATACAGTAAAGACTTGAAAATTTCGTTTGTTAAAATAAAATACAAACAAACAAAAAAAAAAAATTACGTAAAAAATCGTCCACGTTTTGGTAAAAACCGATGGCGCGTCAAAGCGTTACTTAATAAAAAGAAACAACTCTTACCGTTTGAGTAAAACTTTACTTCGAAGACGTCCGAAAAATTAATAACTTTGTTCATTTTTATCTCCCCCTTTCATCAGACGATCGGTCAGGCTGTGTCGAGTGTAAGACACTTTGGGGTCCGTAGTATTTAAGCTACGAGTAGTAGATACATAGGCCTTTAAAAAGTTATCAGCGGAAGCTGACTAATTATTTTTTGGAATAAAACTGTTAATTCTTAGCTTTGTCTGTCGCAAGTAAGAATGCTAGCGACACGCCCCTGTCTCGCAAGGTTTTTACAACTTGTCAAAACATTGAGATTTCTTGTTTATGTAAGTTATTTTTATTTTGTTCATTTTTTAAGATAATATTTGCATAATAAGCTAACATTTAAAATAATAATATGTAACTGCATATGAAAAAAGAAGCAAAATAATATCCAAAAATCTGTCCGCATCGCTGTCAACAGGAATAGTGCCCAAAAGGCTGGTAGCATTGCCAGTATTGCCACGTTGTATGACGATGATAATTTTTTGGCCATGAAATAGACCAGCCGTCTAATCACGTGAAGAGTCGGCTAACCGCTTGGCGATATCTCGAAAAACCAAGCGGGCACTCGGACCCCATGGCCCTAGTATTTCAATCCAAAACGACTCGGACATAATTATAATTCCCAATCAGGCTAGAATATTTTCGCCGTTTGAGGTTTTCTGCACCTGCAGCCGCCGCTCCAGCACAGCCCACCGTGCTTGGAAGATGGGATGGCGCAAGGGTGTCAGTTTAAATTAATGTCCCTATTGTACCTACAAGTAAAGCTTTCAGAATACATTCTCTTCTCTTCTTCTTCATTCATTGAAAACCGCATCAAAATCTAATTCGTAGTTTAGAAGAAAAACGCGTTCACACAGACAGACACAAAAATCGACTTCAATTTATAATATGCACGTATAGTTAGATTTTATCGTTTTTTTTTTTTGTCTTGAAATCTAAGACGGTATAAAAAATGACGTTGAAATGGTAAAGAAGACACCGTTTCCATCGTTTATCTACAGAACCCTAAACCCGATAATTACGACCTTTTATCCACAAAACTTCCCCGAAAAAGGGGAAAAAATTACTCTTTTTGCCCTCTAGCAGGCCTATTAAAGTTAAAGTAAGTAAGTAAAGTTCAGTCTAACCTTAACTTAGATTAGAAATAAGGATTAATTCTTTGTTGGCGTGAACTTAGAAGGCAAGACTATGGCCGCATAGCCCGCATGCCTCATTTTATTACACATCCGTGTGAGGCATAAGATGTAGCGATTCGCGGGTTTAAGAAACCTGTTTTTGTAGACATAAAATATAGTAATACAAATAGTTTACGTTATTAAAACATACAGGCATCTTTATGTGGATTTAGATTTTATAAAATTTAAACAAGGTTAACACATTTAGATATGTAAATAAAAGTTTTAAATCCAAATAA
Organism: Amphipoea lucens; assembly: GCA_947508005.1. Classification (NCBI taxonomy): domain Eukaryota; kingdom Metazoa; phylum Arthropoda; class Insecta; order Lepidoptera; family Noctuidae; genus Amphipoea; species Amphipoea lucens. The sequence continues at coordinate 17,460,273 of OX382377.1, read as the reverse complement.
ACTTTTTTTCTTTCTTTGTTTCTTTCTTAAATGAAGAACTTATAATTAGTTAGTACTTTACAACTCGCACTGGGCCCGCGTGGTGGATTACGGAACACTCCAGAGAGGAAGCCTGTGTTCCAGCATTGGGAACATTATAGGCTGATTATGCACTACCTACTTCTAGCAAAAAAGTAGGTGTGACAAATATGATACAATTATATTTCATTGATTCGTTTCTTATAATTGTTTATGTGAACAAAACCTACTGAAATAGGCTTTCTCGTTAGCATTTTATTAAGCAATTTATTTGCCAAAAGTTTTAGCATCATTCACGAACATTTCATTCTACTGCTTTTATTTTTAAATTGTTTATTTCACAATATGGTGCGACCCGTGCGACGTGTATTTTGTCATATATTTGTGACGTTGGCGTTCAGGGTAAGATTTCGTTTGTCACATATATGTGACAATGGCGTTCAAAAGGTTAAAACTTGGTATTCGCAATCAGGATATATGCTCTTTTACTCATTATGCTCACTTCTATCCGCAGGTCAACCGCTTTCCGCTTACAACTTGCAACACCAATCCATCTTAAATAAAAGAGAAGCGCGTTCCTCACGTAGCCGGCATCGACCTCTAATTCTGCTGCTCCCTCCTACGTGAAATGGGTTGTTGCACCCGTTAACTAGTTTAGTTCCCGGGCGACGCACTTTGGAATTCATTCGTTATATTAAATATGAGATGTCTTCAGATGCCTAGGAGATGAATAGTCGATGTATGTAAGTAGGACAAAGTCCTTTGACTTTAGTTGTTTAGGATAATCAGCCTATAATATTCCCACTGCTGGGACACAGGCCTCCTCTCAGTGAGAGGGAGTGAGCCGTAATCCACAACGCGGGCCCAATGCGGGATGATAAATAGATTTCACAGGTCTTCTTTGTTATTCAAAAGAAGCAGAATTACTTACTCTACTACAAGGATCTTTTGGCGTTCATATGACGTTGACAGTGTAGCGGTATCTACAACGCCACATGCGAACAACGCGTCATACTGACGTCACGCAAATCCTGCATCTCGCAAACAGAGTTTACCGCGCAACTTGAAATAACAACAACTGGAAACATACATTTGAATAGGCCTTACGTAAGTAATTGGTGTCACAAATCGTTGAATAAACAATTAATAAACCTTTAACTCCGCCATACCCCCGGGCTGGGCAAGTAACCCCCTTATCAGGAATTGAACAATTTATTCCAAATTAGAAGGCCCAACACAAACTGATTAAAGCTTTATCTCACGCCAGGTGTCAGTAACGCAATTACCCCGTACGGAGGTAATTACCCTAGTTTTGTTACCTATAAATTGGGAATCGTACTTTTTATTAGTTGTGATTCGATGCTTAGTTTACGGAGGGATAATAATGTTGCAATTGCTATAGTTATTTATAAACTAAAGTAAAAGTGCGCAATATTGCACACCCTTACCCTATTTCACGTAAAACAAATATCAACTTTATTTCAATAATTATTAAGTTTATTTCAGTGACTTGCATTATTGACAAAATTATAAAAAAATTTGAAGTTGTAGCGTAAACTGAACTTTATTTTGTAGGAATTAAATTTATTTTTCCATTAATTCATATTTGTTTACATTTTTGGCAAAAAAATCGCGAATGCACTGTAGCTGTGCCCTCGATTTCGTTCGCATGCATGTAGGAAAATATAATATTTGATTTCATCATATAGGTTAGAAGGTAACTCTGTCTGTATGTTACCTTTTCACGCCTAAATCACTGAACGGATTTCGATAAAATTTGGCAAAGAGATAGGTGACATTCTGGGGAAGGACATAGGCTACTTGTTTTCCTGGTAGCACGTTCCCGTGGAATAATTTCCCATATCCACGTGAGCGAAGCCAACGGCAGAAGTTATTAATTATACATAATGAAATTTAATTCATGGGCATCCTTTTAAGAGGTCATTGTACTCATCATTATGAACAACTTTTCCTATGGGACTAAACCAAAAATCGCGAAGAAAAATCAGCTGTTCTTTGCATTTGTGTTCACATAACACGTCAAAATGTAGGGAACAGGTGATTTCTTTTTTGCGATTTCAGGTTTAGTCCCATAGTAAAAGTTGTTCATAATGATGATTACAATGACCCCTTAAAAGGATGCCCATGAATTCAATTTCATCCTGTATAATCGAATAAATAAATAAAAATATTGAGCAACAAGAATGAGTTTGAACAATATATCGAGAAAACTAAATTACATATCTTTTCTCTACTAAACCAATCAACTACAGAAAGAATACATATAAACACAATAGCTACTTATTGAATAAATTGCCTCCAAGTTAATAAGGGTATGTTTATTTCAGGTAACATTTTTCCTACCGTGCCCCATTTGGAGGCCCGACCTCTATGCTTGGAGGCCTCCGGCCCGTACTGGAGGCCTCGGGCCAAATTGATCGCGAAAGGATACCGGTAAGCAGAGAAGTTAATCGAATGCTAGTCATCAGTAAAAGTGTATCTTGTACTACGTGAGTAAATACTCGTATATTGCGATGTAGAAACGGATATATTCCCCGTTTTTGTATTATACGCAGTGGAGTGGTGCAGAGTCTATGAGTCATAGAGTAGAAAGGGTGTGTTTCGGTATCTACCTACTATACATAACATACATAATCAGCCTATAATGTTCCCACTGCTGGGACACAGGCCTCCTCTCTGTGAGAGGGAGCCTACTATGGGCTGAGATAATCGAAGTCTCTTAGAGCATAAACAGCCTATAATGTTTCCACTGCTGGGTAAACTCAAACTCAAAGCATTTACCTATTTCAATTAGGGAACTATATTTTCTATCACCATGTCATCAAGTTGTATCACCTAATAAATAGATCTATCGCCACGAAATATTTGTATCACCTAATAAATAGATCTATCGCCACGAAATATTTTCGTTCTCAGATAGCGGGGCTCCGTCGACATAGGATGCAAGAACGAACGAAGGGCACCCCGAGGTTCGGTTTGGTTAGGTTACTTTAAACCCTTTACACAGAAATAGGGGCCCCGCGAAGCGGGGCTCCGTCGACATAGGATGCAAGAGCGAGCGAAGGGCACCCCGAGGTTCGGTTTGGTTAGGTCACTTGCATTGTTTGGTGACTACATTTTGGTGACAGATCTACTATTTGGAGGACAAACCCTATTATTTAAGAAACACAAAACTAATTAAATTGGTGATAGCTTAAATGATACCCTTTCAATTAAACCATTTAGAGGCACTTTTCAATTGTCAAGTCAGTCAGTCAGAAAATATGAAGCTAGTTGCTTATTCCATAGCATAGGTACCTATGGAGAAGAACGGGCAAGAAACTCCATGGACACTCTTTTAAGTTATATTTTTACAAAAATTTCAGTTACGTCATTAATGTTGAATTTATAATTATATGTGAGAACGATGTAAAAATAAAGAGACGTACGCGTTAAAAGCGTTCAGAGTAGGTACAGCAAATAGTAAAAAAAACAACAATCCAAAAATAAAATAATTAAAAATAAGCCGAGGCAGCTAAGTGATGACCAGCCCCAACTGACGGCGCCCGTTCACGAACATGACGCATAGATCAGCACCATTCAGCTCAACCATTTTGAAGGGACCGCGAATCATATTTAAATCAACATACAACCAGAAGGGAAAGCTCTCGTAATTTTAAGAACGTTCACAGACTGCTCTCAGCCTCCACCTGTTAAAACTACCTCTAATTTCCCTACATTTTTGACAAGATTTTGACATTTGATTGTCGCCGAGATGAGACTGTGGCTAGATTTTGAACGTTTTAAATTACGAGAATTGGCCTTCTGATATCATTATCATTGTCCTTATGTGCGACACTGCTGTGACAGACAAGTTACATAATTATAGTGACGCTCGTAAGAGACTGCTGGAGTGAATATGAGTTAATTAGGATTGAATATGTATTTTGAAATTGATTTATCTAATTTGTGAATTGATTGACAACATCAATACCAAAATAGAAAAAAAAACTAATAAAAACAAAAAAAAAACACAAACTATTTATTCGTTTGTATTTATTGATGTGTGATTTTGTATTTATCCATACTAATCCATACTAATATTATAAATTCGAATGTAACTCTGTCTGTCTGTATGTTACCTTTTCACACCAAAACCACTAAGCCGATTTAGATATGGTATAGAGATAGTTTGAGTCCCGGGAAGGGACATATGTAGTTTTTATCCCGATATTCCCACGGGATCGAAACTTATGCGGGTGAAACCGCGGGGCGCAGCTAGTTATTGAATAATTTAAAGATGATTTCTAATATGGGTTATGTGGAACCAGAAATAAATGAAAATTTAAATCATTTGCCCAGCCTTTTCCCAATAATGTTGGGGTCGGCATCCAGCCTAACCGGATGCAGCTGAATACCAGTATTTTACATAAAGCGACTGCCTATCTGACCTCTTGTAACACGATACCCCTTGGTAAGACTGGTTGTCAGACTTTCGGGCTTCTGACGACCCGTAACGAATGCCAAAGACCCACGATTGACAGCCGGGACCAACGGGTTAACGTGCTTTCCGAGACACGGAGGGTATTGATATGTAAAGTTGGGCACCCATCCACGGACCAACCGCGACATGCATAGCTTAACCTGATCGACCGACCCGCGTGGCTGTTATTACTTAGCCACAAGCCCCTCACATACCTGCATACAACGTGATAATAACCTGCAAATTGCAAAAATCGTAAGAAAATACCTTGACGTTTTCGTCTTAAATACCGGGAGAAACTCTATTAATAATTCACTTACTTGTGTTGTCATTTCGTTAGCTTTGAACACCGTCTAGTCATCCAATTCCTCTAAGAGCGACTTATGTACAAGCATATTACTCATAATGAACCATTCTTCCTTACATTAACCGTCATTAGCGTTTCTTATCCCTTCGTAATTAACGATAAAAGACACGCGTACACATCTCAACGGCTAAAGTAAATATAATTAGCGCAAGCCTTATTGTTTTCGACATATTAGAAAGTTGACACAGTACAGATAGAGTATAGAAGTTTTGGAGCAAATAATGGGCTTTTTATATTTTATAAATGAAGAGTATGCACGAATATTCATTAAAAAAAGACATCGCATCGCGCCTGGCATCGCTAATACTAATACACTTCTACCTACCCCTACAGTTCATCCAAGCGTGATGTTATTTATTTATATATACCGAATCTCTTCGCGAAGTGATGCATCCGCCCTGGCGTGATATTGTTTTCTTTAACCAGCGCTGGGGCCCTGTCTCGCATGCTAGGTGATGACCGTTTTGCGTGGATCTGACGCATATTTTGCCCCGACTTGTTATTTTTGTATTTTTTCTCTGCATCATGTTTGCCTCAAATAAACGTATTTTCTTTTCTTTATATTGTGTGCTTTTTTTGGGTGGGAAATTATCAAATAACTTCTTCTGCTCTAGGCAGAGCTCCCAGAGCGTGTGAGACTTTTACTGACTAAAACCGACCCGTGTTCCTTCAGTTGCCTGTGCCAGGGGCCACGGTATCTCTTTCGAACAACCCTGGCAGGCATCGGCTCTAGCGGATTCCGTCAGTTAATGCTGATATCTCTTTGAGGCGTGCGTGGAACACAACGCGCCGTCGACCCGGGCCTGGTACTTATCAGATGGTGAGCTGCCCATTGCTCGCCGTCCGCAAGCCCGCTAGTGAATCTTCTGCAAAAAGTGCTGTTCCCAAGGAAAACAACAATAACGTTGTTATGATAATAGATGGCGCCACGTGTATTGTTGTTTTCCTCGGGAACAGCACTTTTTTCGAGATGAAAGGTAGCCTATGTCCGTTTCTGTACACCTGACAACGTATATGCAAAATTTCAGGATGATCGGTTCAGTGGTTTAGGCGTGAAAAGGTAACGAACAAACAAACAATCTTACGTTTAGTTAGGATATGATTTCACGCAGACGAAGTCGTGGGCAGCAGCTAGTCAGTAATAAATTGAAGTGAAACGGTGATTATATTTTATAATCAGCCTATAATGTTTCCACTGCTGGGACACAGGCCTCCTCACTTCGAGAGGGAGTGGGCTATAATCTACCACGCGGGCCCAGTGCGGGTTGGTAGATGTCACATGTCTTTGAATTTTTGCTTCTAGGACATGCCAGTTTCCTCACGATGTTTTCCTTCACCGTTTTAAGAGCAGAGGTGATGAAATAATTTACACAAAGTAAAGCACCTGTCTGGGTTCAAACCTACGACCTACAACTCGTAAGTCGCGGCCGTTACCACTGGGCCACCACTGCTCTCGCTAAACGCGAAATACGAGTACTGATACTATTAACGTACGAGTATTTATTTATTTATTTATTAAAACTTTATGCACAAGTAAAAAGAAATAATACTGTACAAAGGCGGACTTAATGCCTGAGGCATTTTCTACCAGTCAACCTTAGGGTGATGCAGAGACAAAACATGACAGGTGCAACATACAGAAGAACTAGCTAGGAAATGAATATAAAATACAATATATACATACATAGATACATACGTACATACATATAAACCAAATGAACTCTCAGGGGAAAAATTATCGGTAGAGGAGAAAACGAATCCAGCAAATCAGCGCTGGGGTGTTACGGCCAACTTCTGCCGAATATGTTCACGTGCCTTCACTTTTAAAGATAACCGACTGATTGCCGTCCTGATGTTCAGAGCGTACTCCGTACCACACAAGCTGAATGAGTTCCGACACGCCTGTGATGATCGGAGTAAGGAAGATTTGTGTGATACCTTTGTTAGTGTCTACACTAATAGGTTCTGTAGGCTGCGGCACGTTAGGACCAATTTATTTTTGGTCCTTTGGGAGCGTAAAACGGCTTAATGAAGACGTTTATATTCACTAATGAGGCGCTTTGTGTCGTTATAATGTGTAAGGATTTTTTTTATTTTAATTAAATTCTATTCTAAGGGCCTTGGTTAGTGGCAACCGCTTTCAAAGCGTTTCGGATTTCTACAACCACTTTCAACAGAATTGACATAAGCTCTTCGTCAGTCTCATAGAATAGAATAGAATACTCTTTATTATGTACAGTCAATAAAAGAGATAAGTATGCAGGATCGTCGGCTATAATCGAAGTTTAGTAAGAAACCGATGGATGTTGTCGACTGAAATTTATTTTGTTAAATGAGCTGTTTGTTTTGTATTAATAAAATTAAATTTTATTCGAGAACATCCATAGGTATTGATTGCGACTCGTACAGGAAGATCACAAGCTAAACTAAACACAGTAAAAAATAAATAACCGAATTATATTAAAAAAAAAGTAACAGAAAGAAAAATTAAACCGAAAGTCCTATACGAGCCGAAAAGGCTCATATTAGCATGATGCCACGACATTTAAAAAATAAATGTCACAGCGCTGGTATTCTGAATGATAACTTTCAAATAAATATGTTCCCACTGGTGCATATCTACAGATCTTAATTTAATGTTCTGGGGTCTAACTTGTTACCTATTACCCTATAGTTGGAACTTTACCCAACTTTCTCCTGGGTATATGTGAATACAGTGAGTCCATTTACACATTCTCATCTAAAAATACCATACATTACTGACTCAGCTAAAATTTCAATACATAAAAAAAAACCATAACGCGAAAAATCGATCCTAAAATCACCCTTTCTGTTTAACGGGAACAATTTAAAACTCGACTGAAGCATCGTCGCACATAAGTGTATCGGCAGAGCGAGAGATCAATAGGTTAGAGAGAGAGAACGATAATTTTTCTCACGTCATTTAATACCAACCGTTCAGCGCAAGCTTTCACGAAAATACATTAAATTGGGGCGTCCGTCACACCGTACTGTAATTTCGTCGAGATTTTTACCATTGGGCACCCTTTGGTCAGTGGGTCGTCTTACTTTTTGTCACAGAAGGTTTTTAATGATTATAGATACCGTAAGGACTCGCAAAAGATAGAATTGTGCGGAAAGGGGAGAGGGAGGCCTTTGCCCTGCAGCGCGGCAGCGGGACAATACAGGTTAGTTAGAAAGACAGTTTTATGTTGAGCTATATTAATAACTAGCTTCAGCCCGCGACTTCGTTCGCGTGAAACTTCTTGTTTCCCCCGAGCCACCCCGTCGTATCGCATCACCCGCCCGCGCTACTGGTAGTTCCAGAGATTACCCCCTACATACAAACTTACAAACAAATTTTACCTCTTTATAATATTAGTATAGATTCTTCTGTACATGTGTATGTCGCTGAACTCCTACTAAACGGCTGGACCTATTTTGATGGATTTTTTTGTGTCTTTTAGAGTGGGTCTTTGGATAGTTTAGATTTGCAATTGGACACAGGTTGTCCTGCCTGTTCTGGCAGGAAAACCTCTGTCAGGTTCACTAGTTGTTATATTATAATTATAATAAATCCTTCTAGGATAATTAGGTAAAATCAATAAGGACAAAGAATAATAATAAATAACATAAGCTTTCCTTTGAAAATGTCCACCAATTCACCGAGCAAAGTGTCTTTTTATTTTTTGTGTTTTTGTTCTTTTTGCGTCATTTTCACCGCAAATAAACGTATTTTCTTTCTTCTTCTTTCTTCTTTACGGTACGGTGTGACAACATTCTACATTAAAATGTAAAGTCTCGAGGAAGCGTTGGAGAGATTTAATTTCCTAAAGGCCGATTCCATCGGCTGGTACATATCGACGAACGGTTACATTGTTCGATTAGCGCGCCAAGAAATGTAGTTACGTTTGTATTCTTAAAGGAAATTATTAGAATAGTTTTTTTTTTAAAGCTTGGCTTACTTTTATTTTTTACTAGTTGACCCGACGGACGATGTCCTGTCAAAGTTTCAATATGGTATTGAGTTCATACAGGCTTATTTTTTTATCACCATCCAAATTTTTACAGGGTGTTCTACCCATGAATATGAACAACTTTCACTATGGGAACAACTATAAAAACACCAAAAAAAAATCAGCTGTTTCATACAAAAGTTCATTGACCAAAATGTATGAAACAGCTGATTTTTTTTTCGTGATTTCAAAGTTGGTCCCATAGTGAAAGTTGTTCACATAATCAGCCTATAACGTTCCCACTGCTGGGACACAGGCCTCCTCTCTGTGAGAAGGAGTGGGCCGTAATCCACCACGCGGGCCCAGTGCGGGTTGGTGGATGTCACATGTCTTCGAATTTTTGGTTCTAGGACATGTCGGTTTCCTCACGATGTTTTCCTTCACCGTTTTGAGAGCAGTGGTGATGAAATAATTTACACAAAGTAAAGCGCCTGTCGGGGTTCGAACCTACGACCTACAACTTGTAAGTCGCGGCTGATACCACTGGGCCACCACTGCTCTCTAAATTTGGATGGTGATAAAAAAATAAGCCTGTATAAAGAACACTTTTCAATTTTCCGGGCAACTTTTAAATATTTTCCTTACATTAAAACCTAATTCGGCCTATTACGAACATTTTAAATTGCCAAATTAGTCCAGCTCTTCTCTAAGTTATGCGCTTGCCTACAATCAACATTAAAATTTTATTTTAAGCTCTTGCATAGCTTTTATCGCGGGCTTTGAGCGCGGCGACCGAATCAAGAAATTCTGTAACGAACATAAACCTAACACCCCCACTCCGACCGGCACAGTGGTGCGGTGTTGAAAGCCGTGCATCGTCTAACGTCGTTTCAGTTCGGCAGACTTCGGTACGGTGTTTGTGTGCGTGCGACTAGACGTATGCGTGTAGACTGTACGAAGCTCGCATAAGTTGATAAAAAATGCTATGCAATAGCTTTACCGCGGCAGTCCCCGAGTGCCACACGTATTTTTATTTATATTAAGTTCGTTTCGTGGCCTATTGGCGACGAAACAATAGAACATCAATTGTGTCTCATTAGCGGAGCTCGACAGAGTAATAATCATTATTTAAATTAAGGTTTAAGAATCATTAAAAGTTGCGTGTCGAGTCTCCCTGTAAATCAAAACAAACATAGTGATCTACTAAAACATAACTGAGTTTACATTAAAGTGGATCCAATGTCTAACAGTTATCGGCAATTTATGATACTAGGTTCAAACACTACAATTACTTGTTCTTGAACATTTGATACCCATACTATAACGAGATATTTAGCGTCGATTTGCGATATAATGTTGATCGTTTCGAACAACGATACTGTATCGATTGTACATTTGTGACCGCCCTATTAAAAGATTGGATTTCAGGTTCATATTAATCATATTTTGACGCTGCTTTGATTATAGCAGTTTTGGTATAGAGTTTACCATTATTAAATTATATACCTAGTGGAACCCATTCTTCCCCATATGAAACTACGTTTTGGAAGGGGCGACTAGAATCAATTCTATGTTCTTGTGAATTTTGATGTTTAAAAGTGCCTTTTATGTGCCTATTTGAAATAAATTGTTTGACTTTGACTCTGTAGTAAATCAGATACGGGAATGATGAAGGAAAACCTGTTCAGATGGAGATATATAGACGATCTCCGCCTTGGAGTGTAAATGTGGTGCTGTTCCACAAACTATGGGACTTTTACTATAATTTCCTACGTGCCCTATTGCGTTACTAGAACTGATAGACTCTAGTGATGGCGCCAAACACGTAACCAAATTCTGGGCCGATTCCATTTAGATTACCATCGACACGCCAAGAAGAAAAGTCGTTTTTTAATCCTTTTCATATCCCCACGACAAAATTAATCTGTCAACAGCGACATAAAAAAACCTCGTAAAACCAGGATTTAATAATAAAAAGTAAACAACTCAACAAGGAAGCCGTGTTGAAAAGAGCTACCCTTACCTCTATTTGGGCAAGTCGGGTAATTTAATAACGTACCCCAGTACCCTTGATAAGGGCTATCGATTTGCAATATTTATCCCCAAATGGGTAGACTGGACATAGACTAATTATTGGAAGATGTAGACGCGACAGTTCGCTATGTTATTTAGTAAGTTTTTAGGGTATTTGAAAGAAAGAAAAATGTTTATTTGGCTCAGTATATGCAAGGAACACATTAAATTGAATTTTGAATTCGATTGAACTGGGATAAAAGTAATCTTTGATTTCATCCTACTACTTTTAATATTATAAGCGCGAAATTTTGTGAGGGTGGATGGATGTTTGTTACTCTTTCACGCAAAAATTACTGAACGGATTTGGATGAAATTTGGCACACAGATAGTTTATAACCAGAATTTATCCGGATATTTCCACGGGATCGAAACTTATGCGGGTGAAACCGCGGGGCGCTGTTAGTAACTGAATAAGGGTGCTGGTTGCAACACTTACCTATTTTGTTAAGTAGCATTAAGTCAAATGTACTTACAGATGATACCATTTTATGTAAACATTGTTATTTGATTAAATAAATAAATATTAAGTAATCCTTGATTGCATCATTAAGATTTTGTAATTGCACATTACATCGCTAAGTATATTTCTTCTGTAAAGGTCAATCAATTGGTTCTGTGGTGGTTGGACTGGAAAATCAAGTTAATGTCATGACTATGTGCTTGGCCAGACTGCAAACGCGGGCGGGGCGTACTTAAATATAAGAACTTCATTTGAGCGTCCATAGTGGGCACACGGGCGCGGTGAGCGGCGTGGGCTACTTGGCGCGGGGAGCGCGCGGGCAGGTCACTCCAAAGTTCGTTTATACAAGTGGCGGGAGGGAGTGCGCAGGCGGCCCGCGCGGGGGACCAGGGTTCTCAAACTAGTTCGAGCTATTTCTAGTAAAAATAAGTCTTTTTCAGCCATATTTTATTTTGACAAACACTGAATACGACAACACTCATATCGAAGCCGCGTTCGACTACGGATAGGCAGATCGCGTGCATCCCCGCACCCGCACCCGCGCCGCTCCCCACCCCAAGCCCCCAGTCTGGCCAAGCACTTGAACAATCTGTTAAGACGATTGTTCCATTTAAACTTATATTTATTTATTCATTTACGGACAAGAATGCCTGGAAGAATTTGGGGGAGGCCTTTGCTCGGCAGTAGGATAGTTTATCACAGTAATCACACTTATAATATAATAAAGGCGAACGTTTGTGAGTGCGTGTGTGTGTGTTTATATGTTTGTTACTTCTTCGCGCTCAAACAGCTGGACCAATTTTGATAAAATTTTGTATAGAGGTAGCTGACACCCTGGATCAACATATAGGCTACTTTTTATCCCGATATTCCTACGGAATCGACACTTACGCGGGTAAAACCGCGGGGCGCAGCTAGTGAATATATGTTCATTTATTCAAACCCAACACTCAAAATCTTATTGATTTAGATACATTATTGCATCACCACAAATGACGATCAGACACAGACGTGACCAACCTTTTTTTTTAAACTTCTGTTACCTCGCCGCTGGACAAAGGTCTCCCCATAGTTTTCTACTGTTGACTTCCAGCCAATCTACAAACGTTTCTAAGTTGACCAACCTTGTAAAGTTGCTCCCAAACAAAATGTCCTATCTACAACATTAAACTCCTCTCCACAAGAGTCTGTTACCAAAATGCAGATTATTGGTCGCCAACCTTTGGTCCTTCACCCACTTTCATTTTATTATCGCGCGGCCATAGCTCCGCAAAGGTCGTTAGTTCGAACCCCGGAATAATGTTTTTCAATTATGCATGCAATTCTGAACTGTCATTAGAGTTGATGAGGGCCTGGGAAGTGGTCATTTTAAATAGGTTGGTAGTTGATTAGTTTATGGAGCCTCTATGAATATGGATTTTTATATATAACGTAAATGCTCCTATTACCGCCAGTTTTAGCTGTCTTAGGATTCACTTTAAAAAAACAGATATAAGCTGATATGTTAGGAAAGATGTTATAATTTATAATTAATCTCAACGAAGTATTCTTTGCAATTCAGTACTTAAATTCAATATTCAATAACACAATAGTTACGAAATAATTATTTAATCCAAAAGAGTAGTTGATTCTATTACCGACCCATGGAATGCGGCAAGATTCTATTACCGATTTTTCTACTTCTTTTACCGACCGCTACGAAGTAGTCACTTCTTCTATACCTACTATTAAATAAAATAAAAAATCGTTTTTAAGGTATCTATTATATAATAACAATAGTTATGAGATCAACATTATTACAATATGAACATAATTATTTATTGCAACGCTTAGAGCAATTATTTTTTGTTATTTTAATTAATAAAAAATATAATCAGTCTCAGAAAACAGTCTTCAAATAATTAAATGCTTACTTTTTAATTACCTACATACTAATTAGATATCATAAATCAGTAACAAAAAAAATTCTTCCTCCTTCGTTAAAACAGTTTGTTTTCCACAATGTTTATTTATATATTTATTATTTCTCTTGTCACGCAGAGTTGTCCTCGGTATGCCATAGGTTTTTGAAGCTTTGTATATGCTGGTCCCTTCATTTATAGCTAGAAGCGCAGCTTCTAGTTGAGCAGAGGCGTACTGCGTGCGCTTCTGCGGCTCCATGATTCTATAAAAGAACACAATCTTTAAAGAGATATAGAATTTAATTCTTCGAAAGAAGCTTTAAAAAGTTACATGGCCCCCATTCCGTCCCGCCATTTTTATTTGAAAACATATGAAATATAGCCAATGCCATGAAGCCATGAATGAAACTGCAAATATTATTTTACATTAATAATATGTCCTGTGACAAAATCTCTCAAAACGTATGCAAGAAATAAGCCAGTTTGTTCAAAAATATACATTTTGTTTTTTGTGTAGGTACTGTAATATTGCCAAAAATGTCGTCACAGCTGTGAGTCGGTAATAGAATCAAGTATGAAGGTAACAATATTCTATTAGCGACCAATAAAATTAATAATAAACAGATAAAATATCCGCTTTATGGAATACTGTTAAATTCGATCTCATTGCTATATTATTTCTTTTAATGTCAGTTAGTCTTTAATTCAGATAATAAAGGTTATTTACAGTATAATATCATTATAATAATAGGGATATTGTCTAACGTTGAATCGAGTTTTACACAAAAATTTTAAGAAATAGCTTTGTCGTTAATAGATCTAACGAAGTAAAATAATTTTAAGAATTGAACAAGAAAAAAATAAAATCAAATGAGGTAGTTTATAATAGATATTAGTTATTTTAAAATACTAAATATTCTCATTTAACAACGCCATGGGTCGTTATTAGAGTCAAGTTTTGAAATTTGGATTCTATTACCGCCTTAAATTAAAACATGATTTTATAGGCTCCGACGCAGAATGTCCACTTCGCAAAATGTCCACTGGTCGCAAAATGTCCTTTTCTCAGAATGTCTCTTTCGCAAAATGTCTCTTTCGCAGAATGTCCACTTCGCATGAATGTAAATAGCTGATCAAACCCATGCTGTGTCTATCGGTACCTTCGGTCAGCGTGGTCGGGGGTCCGAAGATTGATAACACAAAAATCAATAAAAAGTATTATATTAAGAGTTAGTTTAGAAAACAAATATATACGTTACAGTTGTAATGTGATAGCAAGAAGACAAATCCATTTTTAGTGTGTTATTTTCCTTAAGTAATATTTAGGTGTACTTACGTGGCTGGAGACGCGACACTATGAAAAGTGCGTCCGCTTCGGGCGCGTCCCACTCTTTATCAAGTTATTTCTTTTACTGGCTATTTAAACTCACAAACTTTACTCTTTTTGGTGTCCAACAAAAATACGTAACTATTTTTTAAGGTATGACTTTTCTGGAACCCTATAATATGCCTAATATGAGTGATTTAAAAATTAGATCGGTAATAGAGTACACTTTTTAGGGGGTCGTTAATAGGAGCTTTTACGTTAAATGTGAAATTATCCTTGTATATTATGGTGAACAGTAAAACTAACTAGAATTGTGTTGCTCTGAAAAGAGTAAATTTTATTTTATTACCTAAACTAGTTTTAACACTTTTACAAAACATTCTTTGACATTAATTTTAATCACACATTTTACCTGAAAAGAGAAACAACATTTAAAGCTATTGTTTCACCTGTTCTTATTAATTACTATTATTTAAGTATTCAAATTACAATATAATTCTCACTTGTTTAACCTTACATAACTTTTATATTTAACAAGCTGTATAAATCCTTCAATATGACAGCCCGCTCCATAGAATCAAACAAGTTCACAGATAAATTATACACCAAAGTCACGGCAAATTCAAACTGTACAAACTAAATGAAGTGTCACGCACTTTGTTTACATATAACAAATTATTTTATTTCTATAAGTAGGATTGTTCAAACACTTTTACACGTCAATCATATTTTTTAAACTGGATGAGGTCGACGTTTCCTATCTGACTACTGTGAGAAGAAAGGCCGAAACAAAGTCAGAGGTCACAGTCTCTTTTAAAGACCAAGATCTGACCAAGATTATGTCTGCGTAATCTTGATCAGATCATGTGAAGACCATGTACGATTTGTGATTGAGTGGTCCAGTCAGTGCACGCATTTGTCAGTAATCGTGCAGCCCAACTCAGAACTTAAGGAGCTCAACGACTCGGCGAACAATAAAAAATAAAGGACATTTGGGTAGGGATGACGGGAGCATCTTGGGGATTCAGTCTTACCATCAACCTGGCTGACTATCCAATCTATAAATCTGTCACCAAGACAGGATTTTTTGTATTACAGAAAATGTGTGGCTAATTTCTGTTATGTTACTCACATAGGTATAAATGAAGTGAAAGTTTATTGAGATTCATACAAATTATAATAATTATATTCTCGACTAGCTGCGCCCCGCGGTTTCACCCGCATAAGTCCGATCCCGTGGGAATATCGGGATAAAAAGTATCCTATGTCCTTCCCCGCGACTCAAACTATCTCTATATCAAATTTCATCTAAATCGGTTTAGCGGTTTAGGCGTGAAAGGTAACATGCAGACAGACAGAGTTACATTCGAATTTTTAATATTAGTATGGATAGTATGGATTTCGAACTACATATACAAGTACTGTTTCCTCACGATGTTTTCCTTCACCGTTTTGAGAGCAGTGGTGATGAAATAATTTACACAAAGTAAAGCGCCTGTCTGGATTCGAACCTACGACCTACAACTCGTAAGTCGCGGCCGATACCACTGGGCCACTACTGCTCTCAAAGAGTTTTTTCTCTGAGTCTGAGTTTTGTGATAAAAAAGAATATTTCTAAGTAATTTGTATGTCTTTTCTAATTATTTTCTTAAAATACTATTGCATACTCGACTTGGGTAGACTGTTGAAACAAAAAATGTAATGAATATGAGCTTAATGTACACATTTATGCAATAATTTATATATCTTTATCTTTATTATTGCACAAATTACTTACAAATTCACTACTAATCACATACACCCGTCACCATTCACCTACACATTCACCACACACCCTTCGACTGCTTTAGTTGTTATTTAATTTCTTTATTTTCTTTTTTTTTTTGGTTTATTTGTTTACTGGAATTACATCTTATGCCTCCTTAATTGTATGATGCCACTATGTGGGGCCTGGTGACCTGTAATACAGGTTTTTTTCTTTTTTTTTTATTGCTGAATGGGCCCGCTCTTGACCTCGATCACGTCTGATGGAAAGCGTTAGATGAGGTCTATGATGGAACGAGCGTGTCCAGAAGATGCCTAAGGCACTGGAACTCCCACGCATCGACGAAACACAGCAGGCTGCTTGACGCCGGACTCCGGTGGGAGGGTGGTCGCTAACCAGGCGGGCGTTAACCCTGCCACCGCAAAAACCTACTTCAGGCACCAGCTCTCACAATGTGAATTTATATAGTTTAAAAACTGTAAAGTGCTACGAAAACATTGTGAGAGAAATAAATAAATAATCTAATCTAATCCATATAGTGATTACGAGTATGTTAGAAAACTTTTACAAAATAAAACAACTACCTAAACAAGACGTGGTCCAACACACAATGGCACGAGCCTCCGTACCCAGTGCCTTGTAAAGAGACTGTCCACTTTGTCAATAATGTTTTTAGGATGCTCTTGGAGAAAGAAAGTTTCTATATTTATGTCTGTAATTTATAATGGTGTATATTTTACAGTCATAGTGATTAAATAGCTATTATACATAATGACTAGTCATTATACATAATAGCAAAATTGACTAGACAATGTGATAAATTAATCACTTTATCCGGATATTATTCATAATAGCGGGTCAAAGTTAGCCAAATTTATAAATACGGTCTAACTGACTTGTTACCCCTCCCGCTCTTCAATAAATTTTGTTTTATGGCTAGTGAGCTTTAAATTTACTTTATAAATTAAAGTTGAATAACTTTATAACAATGTTAATTAACGTAGAATTATTATCTATGACAATGTTTTTTTAGTTCTTAAAATAATAAAACCACATAAACATTATATTCACACACATTCACAACATTCTTAAACATTATAATTATTACTTTTCAAATAACAGTATAATATTGCTACACAATTATAGTTAGGTATGCTTAAGGCAAATTAAATATAATTTTATAGTCTTTACCTATACCTACTTGTTTAATTACATTATCCAAGTCTTCGAAGATATTATATAAAATTGCTAGTTAATGTGATTAATTCTGTGTCAATTATCACTTTATCTAAATTGAGTAGACATTATAAATAATTGCTAGATAATATATACAATATCCGGATTTATTACTTTGGCTGTAACATATATAATAAAGAGTATTCTATTCTATTCTATTCCGCGCAACCTACCCTGTTGTCTTTCTCATAATTGCTTCTTGTTTAACTAGGATTCCTTTAAACAAATAATTTCTATAGGTACGGTCGAACAAGCTATTTGGTATACAGGCAGCTAACTTGCAACTACTTTTAAACAATGGTGTGCTGAGTAATTCTTTTATACCACTCTATTTAATTAATCTGTCAAGCGCCGCTAATGAGACACAATTGATTTTCTATTGTTTCGTCGCCGATCGGCGAACCGCGACGCTTGACTGGTTAAGGATGCCATAAGCTGAAAAAGTAATAACGCACAAAATAAAACTAAATATTGGCAGTGTAGTGGAAAGATGAATGATGGTTTTGAAGCCAATAAACCAGGATTGAAGCGTACCTACATTGCAGATATATTTTGTTTCTTTATTAGCATAAAGAATCAAACAATTTAAGTGTATAACCCGACCATGACATATAGTTGACATCTACTAGAGCGCCACTAGTGGCATATTACTGAACTAACATGCTACTTCAAAACTGTTTGGCTTATACGATAGTTAGGTACAAAAAGAATTTGTAAAAAAATAAAACCCGACTACTGAAAAGGATGAAACAAAAAGGTACCTTCCCGTGGTCGTATGCCGCTGTACTAAATAAGCTATGGTAGCATGCGACCACGGGACGGTACTGTGTGTGTGTGTGTGTGGTTGTAAAGCAAGGCTGGCTGAAAAGCCACACCTCTTTACAGGACTGGCTGGTTATATTTGAAGTAAGTTCCATTCGAACGTTCAAGCATGTGTCATGGAGGGTCGTAGGTTTGACGTCTAAGTAATAAGTCGATAAATATATGAATATGATAAAAGACTCCTAAATAATATGATATAAAACTCTAGCTGGAGTTTAATTCAGTAATATAGTCCCCCCGTGGCGCAAGTGTCACATTAGAGTCAACAAGACTCTCACAGTACTTTCTTGTTTCATCCTTTTTAGTAGTCGGGTTTTAGTTTTAAACTTTTTTTATTTAATTATTTTTGGGCTTATTTCAGGAATACTTATATTTTTGAAATATGCTAATTAAGTCCTTTCATTTGATAACCCACAAGGCACCATCCCAAAATATTTATTTTTAAATTCATTACTTTAAGTCCTCTAGAGGGCGCCCTATTGAATTTAGTGTGACGTCACATAGCCTATAACCAGCGGACGGTCAAGACGCTTCTAACGATACCTCATTTGTCAAATTATGAGGGAACAGATGAACAAACATACATACATACATACCGGTCAAAATCATAACTCTCCTTTTTGGTTCGACGTAGTCGGGTAAAAAAAACACTATCACAACAACACAATTTTTGTTGAAGTGAAACTTCTTTAGGCGCGCTTGACTTGGGGAGTAAACTGGCGAATGCGTTACGAAAACGTGTGATCGGGCGAGTAGGGAAGGTACGTAAAAAATAGCTGGAAATACCTGGTGTAAAAACCCGGTTTTTACACTAGGTATTTGCTTCCAAGTACGCACATCAGGTACCGACTCAAAATACTTGCAAGACTATTAAGTATCTTATACGGCTACTCGCTCAAATACGTAGGTACTCAACCGCGTTAGTTTTCGCAAATGCGATCATGCTCCTTATCAGTAAGAGTCTACGGAACAATTTCGTATGCAAGTATTTTTTTTACTTTAATGGTTTGCAAGTACGTTGCGTTACGAAAAGTGTGATCGGGCGAGGTGAACGGGAGTTGAGTGGGGGATATAAGCAAGACAAAGCAGTGCGCGCGTACATTTTCTTTCTCTCTTCCTCTCATAGCCAAATACGTATGAAGTTTTTTTTTCTTTTGCTTATATCTCGAAAATGGTGCGTCCTATCGCAAAAATAATGAAAATTTCGACCCCCTTTATACAGCCCATAAACTCCTAAAACTCAACATGTAGGTAATCATTTTTCATATTTTCCATACAAAAAGTGAAAAGTTCCTTAAAAAAACACGCCAAGGCCGCCCCCTCCGCGCCTGCGGCTCTAAAAAACAATACACGGGGTTAGGGCAAATAAGTACAGACGCCAGCACATTAATCTACTACAATCTGTCAGATTTCTTTAATAGATTTTCAACTTTATTACTAAAGGATACGGTTCAAAGTTGATTGGGAAAATTTGACAGTTTCGGGTAGGTTGACGTGCTGACGTCTGTACCACGTGTCGACGAGCCGCGATTGTCAAATTCGATTTTTGTTGTGTCAAAATTATTTACGTGAAACTTCTTTACGCACACTTGACTTGGAGAGTAAGCTGGCGAACGCGTGACGTAAGCGTTACGAAAAGTGTGATCGGGCAAGTAGGGAAGGTACGTATTTACTCGACCAGATTTTTGCTTCCAAGTACGCACACCAGGTACCGACTCAAAATACTTGCAAGACTATAAAGTACCTTATACGGCTACTCGCTCAAATACGTAGGTACTCAACCGCGTTAGTTTTCGCAAATGCGATCATGCTCCTTATCAGTAAGAGTCTACGGAACAATTTCGAATGCAAGTATTTTTTTTACTTTAATGGTTTGCAAGTATTTATTTGTAAACGCGATTTTGCTCCTTATTTATAGGAAGTCATTGATCAATTTCCTATGCAAGTAGTTTTACTTCCAACGGGGCTTTTGAATACGCGATTGTACTTCTTACCTGTATGAAGTTATGGATTAATTTTCTATGCAGATAGAAAATACTTGAAAGTATCTCGCTCCGTCATGCCTCGACACTCGAGTACGTAGGTACTCAAATAGTTCAACAACCGCGTTTATTTTCGCAAATGCGATCATGCTCCTTATCAGTAAGAGCACAGAATACTTAATAGTACTACGTACAGAAAGGACAATCCCTTCCTCGCCCTCATATCAGATACCGCACCTCACCCCGCACTTCGAGGTATTCGTCGCCGACTCTTTAGCAAGGGCGCTCGCGAACCGCAGCGCTGTATTGCTGACACGAAAAGTTTTATTTGAGTTTTAATCACGATGGTTGGATATTGTGATGCTTTTCCGAATTTGTATTTACATAAACTGCTTGTAAGATTTCGCATTTTTAATAACATGCGATTTAATAACCGATTATTTACAGACAAGTCATTTAAACCAAACTATTTTAGTGTTTTTATTTCATTACGAACCCGACTATATAAATAAACAATTGAACTACATGGTCACTTCATAATAATGCACACGTTCGGGCAGCGCCGCCGCCGTCGTCGTTCGGTTCCCCGACACAAATTGCTTACCGCGCCATTTTTTTTACGCTACTAGATTTCACGCACACATTTGCACGTATACAAACGTCATTTGTTTATGTAGTAGTACTAGGTAATTATTTTGCGAGCGTTGTATGGAGTGTCCGAGGTGTGGTAAGACTCTTACCACACTTCGGACACTCCATACAATTCCGTAAGAGTCTACGGAACAATTTCGTATGCAAGTATTTTTACTTTAATGGTTTGTAAAAGTAATTATTTGTAAACGCGATTGTGCTCCTTATTTATAGGAATTCACGGGTCAATTTCCTATGCAAGTACCTTTTACTTCCAATAGGGCTTTTGTTTGATTACGCGATTGTACTTCTTATATGTATGAAGTTATGGATCAATTTTCGATGCAGATAGAAAATACTTGAAAGTATCTCGAGCCCTGGTTTTAGGCCCTGGTTTCTTAAGGTGGACGTAGGTACTTGGAAGCCCTGGTACTCGATTTTGCAAGTACGATCCATGTCTACGGGCTACGGGCAAGGCGAACGGGAGTTGAGTGGGGGATAAATAAGCAAGAGAAATCAGCGCGCGCGCACATTTTCTTTCTCTCTTCCTCTCATAGCCAAATACGTTTGAAGTTTCACTTCAGTCGTGTGGTCATAAGCACACTCGTTTTTTTCAATACGAGTATATTTACTCTATCTGATTCTAAGGAAGGAGTTGATAAAACCACAAACAAGTTATATGTCACCAAACAAACGCTCTGATCGACACAATTAAAACAAGCATAACACACATAGTCACATTAAAACTTCCCCGGTCGTCCCAGCGGAATGTCGCGGGACATAACAAAAGTCGGTGTTATGCAATCTTGTCTGATAGTTATGTATTTTTCGTATCTCCAAATAGGTCAGCACTTCCTTTTACGAAATCTTTTGCTATTGGCTGGAATACTTGTAAAAATGGGACGGTTTCAAATATTGTTTTGTAGTTTTTTTTTGTTTTCCAATATTGGCGTTGGATATGTAAATCTTATGGTCTGTTTCACCATCTTCGTAAAAGTTTTAATTAAGTTACCTAAAGCAGTGTTCATAATCTCAGAAAATTACATTCCATCGTTACTTAATCAGTTAAGTATCTACTTTATTGAAATGTATTCTAAGTTGATTTTTCAGTGGACATTTGTGTATCAAAAAAGTTTAATAAGTTTTTGGTTGCAATGGAGTTTAAACTTTGTTGATAAATATATAATTAGTGGTAGGTAAACCTTTAAAGAGCAGCTTTCGGGAGCTGTGGTGGCCAAGTAGTACAAGTTGTAGGTCGAGCCGGTGAAGGAAAACATCGTGAGGAAACCGACATGGCCCAGAACTAAAAATTCGAAGACATGTGACATCTACCAACCGGAACTGGGCCCGCGAGGTGGTTTACGGCCTACTCTCACCGAGACGAGGTCTGTGTACCAGCAATGGGAACTTTATAGACTGATTATGATATGACACCTTTAAGAGCAGGAAGATGAAGATTATGATACTGGTAGTATAGATGGTGCCCATTCAAACTGTGAAACAGCACCTTAGCTTTAAGTAGGTATTCAAACGATCATGTAGTTATAGGTAATCAACACACTAATATCATAAAGGCGAAAGTTTGTGAGTGTGTGTGTGTGTGTGTTTATATGTTTGTTACGTCTTCACGCTCAAACGGCTGGACCAATTTTGATAAAATTTTGTATGGAGGTAGCTGACACCCTAGATTAACATATAGGCTACTTTTTATCCTGATATTCTCACGGGATCGAAACTTATGCGAGTGAAACCGCGGGACGCAGCTAGTGATCAATAAAAATTGGAAGATATTGCCTCGCCTTGTGTGGCAAAGTCATAAAACGTTGTATAACGAGCGACAGAAAGGACATAAAATTAGGCACGCGGATGTATGCTCTAAGATACGGTTTACTGAAGATCGTCGCGCTCAAAGGTCGTTATAATATAAATACATATATTGCATGGCTAATGTCATTATTAATGTTTAAAATTTCAGTTTCAGGACATCTATCCTAATATAAAGACGCAAAATTTGTGAGTTTGTATTTAGGGATAATCGGAAATACGGATCAGATTCGGAAAATTCATTCGCCGATTCCCAAGCTATAGTGTTGCCGAGTGTCAAAAAATATTTTCTGTAAAAACAAGAAAATTAAATAATTTAAATCGATACTCACCTGCAAAGGAAAAAGTCAGCTGGTGTAGCTGGACCTTGTTTTTTCTATTTGGAAGCACTAAGTATGTCGCAAAAACGTACCTTTCAGATTTTTTAAATACTTTAAAATGTGTTTTATTGATCGAATGATACTTAATCAGTCAATAATGTTCCTACTGCTGGGACAAAGGCCTCCTCTCTTCGAGAGGAAGTGGGCTGTAATCTACCACGCGGGCCCAGTGCGGGTTGGTAGATGTCACATGTCTTCGCATGTTTGGTTCTAGGACAAACCGGTTTAATCTGGATTGAATGTTGCTGGCATGTAATGAATTGGCTTAGTCATGTAAGCATTCCGAATTTAAAATTCTGCTCGAAACAAAAAAAAAAAACCGGGTGTGATTATGACCACACGACTGAAGTGAAACTTCAAACGTATTTGGCTATGAGAGGAAGAGAGAAAGAAATTGTGCGCGCGCACTGCTTTCTCTTGCTTATATCCCCCACTCAACTCCCGTTCGGCTCGCCCGATCACACTTTTCGTAACGCTTACGTCACGCGTTCGCCAGCTTACTCCCCAAGTCAAGCGTGCGTAAAGAAGTTTCACTTCAAAAACATGCTTGATATTTGTTCGTAACTGTTACCGTCCGTGTTTTGCCTTACTACTGGCGCCACTAGACTTGTTCTAGTACCTATCTAACTGCCAAAGCCAGTAACTATCTCCCAAAGGCCCTATAACACCACTGAACTTACAATAGTCAAGTTAATCTGCAGTCTAACAGCCACTATAACGAGGTAAGTGAGTACTTGAAAACAATGGTTTCACCTCTGGGCTGCCGCTGACGTTTTTCGCTAAGACAATGGAAATCGGTGTCTCATTGTGGTTATAAAGTATACCTTAGATCCGCAAACAGTAGTTAAGGTTCTTGGACTTTTGATCATGTTTTTATGGAATGGCGGTTGTCTGAAAGCGTAAAAAATTTTTTTTACAAAAAAAAAACAACCGACTTCAAAAAAAAATACTACAAAGTGATAAATAACCTTAATTTCGGAAGTCGGTGTTTGGTTCCGCATTTTCGTTTTTTGACACTGTAGTGTTTTTTTTGAAGTCGGTTGTTTTTTTTAGTAAAAAAGTTTTTATTTTTCACTTTTTAGTAGTACCTACCCCACACAAATTCAATCAACACTAGTGCATTGAAGAACTGATGACACCGACTAGAAGAATCATCAAAATTCGCATAGAAATGCCGGAGATGCAGGACGTTTATGTATATAACTTCGTACATAAGAATAATTACCTAATGTATTATATACTAAAACCTACCTGAAAGTATGTAGATCACATTAGTGAAGAATTATCACAATTGGTTCATGAGTTTTTGAGAAAATCGCGGACATACAAACATACATACATATGGTTCGAATACAGAACCTCCTTTTTTGAAGTCGGTTAAAAAAAGTGATTAATGTTGCATAAAGATGGTTCCGTAGAAGATGGCTTGATGAGTTCTGCTCATCGGGCCATCTAGGTTTCGTCAAAACTGGAAAGAGGACGCGCGGGTTCGTGACAGATGGAAGGAGTGGAGGGAGGCCTTTGGCCAGGAGTGGAACAGTGAAGCCTAGTAAAAAAAAAGACGGGTTGCACTCCGGGAGTGCCGGCAGAAGTGAAAACCTAAACGAAACAGCAGGCATATATTTTCGCCGCGCCGTAGAAGGAGAGGGGGGTACTTCCTCTCCTACGCCGCGCCGGCTGTCTACTCCTCATCCGTCTTACGAAATTTCGATCAGGTCACGTGTCTTGACGAGATGTCCTGACGCGAGTTTAACATTTTTTTACCCATTACAAAAAAAGTGTACAACGCCGCTTAAGAAGTTTTCACTTCAAAAAGAGGGTCGACCAGTAACGATATTGAAGCCTGAGTTTATTTGTCCTATGAAAACATTGACCGTACTTAGAACCTTGGCATATAATAAGATGGAAGTGGCGTTTCCAATTTTTTTCCTCTGTTCTGTTGGTTTTTGTCATGGTCTGGCAGTTTGAGTAATTTATGTAGCCTACCCAAATGTACTTTTGGTATTGTTCGTCGAATCGTTGAGCTTCTTAAGTTTTGAGTTGAGCTGCACGATTTCTGACAAATACGTGCACTAAGTGGACAGGTCTACTCAATCTGTGTGGCTCTTTCCACCATTTCAGATTTTTCCCAACTATGTTGAACTGGATGCAGCTGAATACTCGACCTCCACAACCCAGTTGCTGGGTAATACGATACCCCTTGGTAAGACTGGTTGTCGGACTTTCGGGCTTCTGACGACCCGTAACGACTGTCAAAGATTCACGAATGACAGCCGGGACCAACGGCCTTACGTGCTTTCCGAGACTTGGAGGGGTCTTGTTGTGTACAGATGGTCACCCATACACGGACCAACCGCGGCAAGCGTATCGATCGACCTGTGCGACTGTTACTACCAGTGATCGGAATAGGTAGAGCTATTTAGGTTCATTGACCGCAAACATTGATGTTAATATGGATATTCCACGGGATTCCGACTAATACTACGGGATTTTATTGAATTTCATTATTTTTGTCAATATGTATAAAAATGGTTTATCTAAATAAGCGCAAGAGCGACATTGTAAATTTTACGTCAACAGCACGCTATAAAACTTTTTGCTAAGCGCGCGACGTTGCCGCTTTGTTGAGACGCGTAATGTAACTATCCTTAATCCCATCCTTCTTATATTTACCCGTCAGAAAGGAAGTGTAATCTTTCATTAGACCCGAAGGCGAGAATAGTTTTTTATGATTTTACTACTTAAAAACCAAATCCCGGGACTCGGGGAATATCCATATTATTCTAACCTATGGCAAGTACACAAAACAGCTCTACCTATTCTGATCTCTGGTAATTACTTAGCCGCAAACTCCTCTGTCCAGGCTGCACACAAGGTCTCTTTTTAAATGCACCGCCTTCTAACTCGAGTTCATATAAAGCAGCAGAACTGAAGGTCAAACCGCTTTTTATTAGACCACGGACATCAAAATACAAACACGAACTTTTATTTGGTATTTATCTTGCTCTAACTTTGGTACGAAAACAACTGAACAAAGAGACAGTGAGTGACAAAGTTTGACGTGTTGGAAATATATTAAATTGTGCAATGTCAACAATATGGCGGTTGAAAATTATGTTTGTTTGAAAGAAGTTCGTTTTTATAGTGAATATTGCTTTTCATTTTGAAGTTATTGTGGGTATTGCTGAGATGGGAGATATAGACGTAAATAAGTAGTAAAAAAGAAAAAAAAGTAAGAAAACATTGTTTATTCTGCACAAACAAAACAAAACGCATGTTATTATATAATTAATGTACCCATGCAAAATATTGTACCTAAAACATTTTAAAAGAGTAACGGTGGAGTTTCTTGCCCATTCTTCTCCATACGAAAACTACCTTTTGGAATGGGCGACTAGAATCAATTCTATTTTAAGATAATTTTTGACGTTCAAAAGTGCCTTTTATGTGCCTATTTGAAATAAATGCTTTGACTTTGACTTTGCACAAATTTCAAGTAAAAAATAAAAGACAGTAAGAGATCGACCGTCGAGTCGAAAATGCGTGGAGGAGCTACTGGTCCATGAAGGCGCTAACGAAGGGCGACCTTCCTATTTCACTAAAGCGTAAGGTCGAGGACATGTGTATCCTGCCTATCCTAACCTATGGCGCTCAGACTTGGTCTTTGACAGAGGCTCAGAAGTCCAAACTCAAGGTTTGCCGACCAAATTCGCAACACCACAATACGCTCCAAGACAGGTATCGTTGATGTTGGTGGCAAGTCTGCGAGGCTGAAGTGGAACTGAGCGGGTCACACTTATAGGATGCATCCAGACAGATGGGCCAAAGTCGTCACACAGTGGGTGCCTGAAGACGGGCGTCGTCACCGAGGCAGGCCTAAGAAACGCTGGCGTGACGACTTAGACTCATTCCTAACCGACTGGACGGAGAAAGCACAGCACAAGGAAAAGTGGAAGAAAATGGGGGAGGCCTTTGCCCAGTAGTGGGACAGTACAGGCTAACGGAAAAAAAAAATAGTGTAGTAGTTGCCAAAAGTCAAAGCATTTATTTCAAATAGGCACATAAAAGGACAGGCCTGATGGTCTAGTGGTTAGTGACCCTGACTGCTATGCCGGAGGTCGTGGGGTCGATTCCCACCCAGGACAAATGTTTGTGTGATGAGCACGATCATTTGTTCTGTGTCTGGGTGTAATTTATCTATAATATGTATGTATTTAGAAATATATAAGTATGTTTATCAGTTGTCTAGTACCCATAACACAAGCTCTGCTTAGCTTGGGACTACATGGCGTTGTGTGATAGTTGTGGAATATTATTATTATTATATTATTAAGGCACTTTTGAACGTCAAACTTTACATCAAAATAGACTCGATTCTAGTCGCCCCTTCCAAAAGGTAGTTTTCGTATGGAGAAGAATGGGCAAGTAACTTCACCGTTACTTTAAAATGTTTTACAATATTTTGCATAGGTATCTACATTAATTATACACCGTGAAATTTTAATCACCGTTTTCCTCTTAAGGGGTCATTTTACTCATCATCATGAACAAATTTTACTATGGGACCAAACCTAATATCGTGAAAAAAAAAATCAGCTGTTCCCTACATTTATGTTCGCATATCTCGTCAAAATGTAGGGAACAGCTGATTTTTATTACATGTATGTAGGGAACAGAAAATAAATTATTTATCAATCAACTCAGCCTTTCGCAGTCCACTGCTGGACAAGTGCCTTCTCTGTATACGAAGAGACCTCTGCCCTGCATTAGGACAATAGTAGACTGCTTATTATTATTAAAAGCAATTTATTATTCGCGACATAAATATGGTCCGAAACATTACATTTTCGGGTTAGGGGGCAACTCGTCCACTTCGAAACTGGGACCAGGGACCAGTTCCACCTTTCTAATTTTACTAGGGGTTAACTCGTCCCACTTCGAAACTGGGACCAGGGACCAATTCCACCTTTCTAATTTGATTATGGGGCAACTCGTCCCACCCAATTCCACCTAGGGGGCAACTGGGCCCCACGTTAGTTTAGGTATTGAGACGATTGCACTGCTGAATATTCTCTAGGGGTTTGGTGGTCCCAATACAGTGATACTGGCTGTAGCAAAGGGAAATAAAACATACAAATCAAAAGTACCTACACATTTTTTTTCTCGTTCTCGTTTCTCGGGTTTCGCCCTTTCAAAGTATCGTAACAACGGTCAATGTTTCAACAAAGAAAGTCCTATTTTAATAAGCCAAAAGCCAAATAAAGACTGAAACACTTACAACACGCGGAACTATTTACATCGTTTCCGGTGAAAAACGCAGGCGGAAACTGTTACCGCGGCCGTTTCCGGCGGCGACAGGAAGCTTGCGTGTCCGCGATAATGGCGGCTTCCGGTTACCGCCACAAATCATTAATGGACAGATTGTTCAACGACTTCTTTTTTCCTGTCGTTAGTATTAATGCACAATTAAGGATTGGGGAATAGTTTTTCGTGGGGTTTCGTTATGCTCGCTTGAAGGGTGGGTGGTGATTTTTATGGAAATGTTAACACAATGGGTATTTGGAGCAACAAGGCTGTAACTATGGGTGCATTCCGAGTTAGGACTGTAATCGATATTATCGATTTGAGCGTGCTTAAATCCGTACCGAATCAGGTTTAAGCACGCTCAAATCGATTATATCGATTACAGTCCTAACTCGGAACGCGGCATATATTGGGGATGTGTGAGGATTTTTCTAGTCACGTGACTCTCGATCAAAATTGGCAACATTACCTACTTTTTTATAGCAAAAGAAACTGTGGGATGTAAATATTATTTATTTAATACTTAAAGCACATAAATGTACAGAGGCGGACTTAATGCCATAGGCATTTTTACCAGTCAACCTTTGGGTGATGCAGAGACAAACAGTGGTAGGTGCAATCATAAACATTGAGGAATAAATATTTTGAATATAAAGATACGCATAAACTTATTAAAACTATGAATATAATATATACCTAATTACATATAAATATAAGCACAAATAAATATACATAAATACTTGAATATACTTAGTAAAAAGAAATAAGACAAACAATGAGAAAATATTACCGTTGTGATGATACTGCCAGCTTCTTGCGAATGTGCTCGCGAACCTTAACTTTAAAGGATAATCGGTTGAATCGATAATATTACATTCTATAATAATCCAAATGATAAGCAATCTGCAATTTTCTGTACAATTCAAACAAATCAAAATTACGACACATGAGCCATCAGAACAGAAAACAAAATAATGATACAAATAAAACGTAGTTATGACAGGATTTTTGTATCAACAAAACTTTCACACCAAGAACCAGAACACATTCTCTAAATATACCTTACAAAACGACATCACTAAACGAAACATTGTTAAAGTAGGTATGGACACTTTAACAATGTTAAAACAAAGAGATGACTCAAGAGCTTCGGAAATTTCGCAGCAAAAATGTAGGAGAGGATGAAACAAGGGAACCAGGGACCCCGGGTTGGTTATTAAGCAGATTCAATAATTAATGCAATAAATATCGGGTGCCGCTCCGCTATTAAATTTTCCGGTCAAACACCTCGTAGTAGAGAGGCGGAAACAGGAAGAAAGTGAAAGGGTGGTGATAAAAGTGTTATAAAAGAGCATTTGATGATAAAGACAATGAAAGTTTAGAGGACGTATTATTTAATTTGATAGTCAAATAATATAAATTAAAAAATATATATAAATATTTATATGTATTGATTGATTGACTGTTTGGGGTTGAAACACCAGGACCATGGGTCCCGAGTGCCCACTTAGTATTTCGAGACATCGCAAAGCGGTTGGTCGACTCTTCACGTTGACCAGAGGGCTGGTCTATATTTTGGCCAAAGAATCAGCATTGCCATACAACGTGGTAATGCTCAGCATTACCACGTTGTATGGCCAAATGTATTTATGGCTCAAAAGGCTGGCAGCATTAAATGCTGCCAGCCTTTTGGGCACGTTTCCTATTGACAGCGATGCGGACGAATTTTTTGATGCCCTTTGATTACCTCCCCTCATTTTTGTATACTTGTACATATTATTATAATACCAAATAAGATTGTTAAGAACAAGTCCAAACTCGAGGTTTGCCAAAGAGCGATGGAGCGTAGCATCTTAAAAATTAAACTCGCCGACCAAATTCGCAACACCGCTATACTCTCCAAGACAGGTATCGCTGATGTTGGCGCTATGTCTGCCAAGGCGGAAGTGGGAGTGGGTAGGTCACACCTATAGGATGCATCCTGACCCAAACCCAAAGCCAAAGTCATCATACAGGGGGAGCCTGAAGACGGGGGACGACACCGAGGCAGGCCTAAAAACGCTGGCGATGGCGTGACGATTTGGACACGTTTCTAACCGATTGGACGGAGAAGGAACAACACAAAGAAAAGGGGAAAAATATTTAATAATAATAAGCTTTATTTCTTTCTCCACAAAGGTTAGCTTATAAATAACACCTTAGGCGCTGGCCACACAGAAAGGACGTAAGACGCAGACGGGGCGCGGGCATTTGTCTCTACCGCGTCTCTTTCATACAAAATGTATAGAAGCGTCGCGACTCAAAACATACAGAACAGACAGGGCGCGGGCGCAACGCTGGTACTTTTGCGCCTGTCCGCGACGCGCCCTCGTCTTACGTCTCTTCTGTCTGGCCTGCCCCTTAGGGCTAAACCATACGTACTAGACAAAAGCTCCTTTGCGAGAGACTGGAGTCCGTTCTAGGGAAACCCTGTGTTACGAATCTCCAGGCTCCCACCACAGTGTTTAGGTGCTGTATTTTACATAGCACAAGTTTTACATAAATTAAGAAACATTTTGTAACTGCTATGGAAGAGAAGTAAAGAAAAATAGGTTAAAGTAAATGCTAAATTATAATATCATGCAAAAAGGTTTTGTTTGTCTGTATTGAGGTGTGTGTTCGTGTGTGGCGTTTTGTGCGTGTCGTGAGAAGTGTGTGAGTGTACGTGTACGGTGTACTTGTCTTAGACTTGGGAATATTGGGGAAACCTTTGCCCAGCAGTGGTACAATATAGGGTAAGAAAAAAAAAACAATATATGTTCATTTTAAGTCTAAAAACGTTTACAATTTTCGAAACAAATCGCTCCAATATATTCGTTGCATGAACCCAATGGGCACACAAATGCTCCCGATCGATGCTATTCATCTTAATATCATCGAATGCCTTCCGACAATAAAGTTGTTTTTCTTTAGATCCAACGATATTCACAGACATATTCACCATTATTTATATCATATCTCTATATTTATCATCACTTATTATTTAAGTTACGGCTATATATTTGAAATAAAATGGCTTAGAAGGTCTTATTTTATTTATTGCTTCGTATAATATATCATCTGTTTTGAAGTTTGGCATTGCTATTGGAGTTTTCATACTGTCTGAAACTTCGACCAGCTATTGTATTTTTAGTCGTTGGAATTGAAAACGCATCTTTTGTTTTGTCTTTCAAAGCAAAAAAAAGAGTGGAACCGATGTTTTGTTTGCTTGTAAGATAAAGGTTGTAGGTAACCGTTCGTAGTATACATTAGTCAGAGTATATTAATAAAATAGGCTTGAGGTTTGTTCACTTTGGATCCGTATCTTCAAAGGTTTTCCTTACTCTTTTGAATTTCTGTAAGAGATTTTTTATCGACTAACATTGAATGTGTAAGGTGCTGACGCACACATTATTGTAATAGTTCAACGCGGGGCTTGCCGAAGCGGGCAGTTAGCCTTACGCCTCGGACTAAGTAGGTCACTGTAGCGAATTGATTAATAAACGTCACCACGTGTCTTAGTAAGGTAACCTGTGTATAATTTATCTCCACCACCTGTAGGGGGCGTAGGACTAACTCACACTGGTGACCCCTGTGTAAAGAACTAGTGGTGGTGGAAATAGTGAATAGTGACAGACAGTACAGTGAAACAAAATAAAATGGCGAAAAACGGGAATCAAAACGACACAGAGGTTGCGGCGGTCTCTGTAACATCAAAGATCCCTACTTTCTGGAGCGATCAACCCAGGTTGTGGTTTGTGCAGTTTGAGGCTGTTGTGGCAAATCAAAAGTTGTCAGACGCGGATAAGTATAACATGCTTGTAACAAAACTCGTCAAGGACAACGTGGAGCAGGCAAGTGACGTGTTACTGGCACCTCCCGAAACAAAAAGATACGAGTTATTGAAGAATCGGCTCATGACAGTATATGAAGAATCAGAGACCAAGCAATTCCAGAGACTGCTATCCGAAATGGAGTTAGGTGATCAGAAACCGTCGAATCTACTCAGGAAAATGAAGGATTTGGCACGGAAGAAATTGCCAGACGAGACACTCCAAATGATGTGGACGGGACACTTACCGTCATCAGTCAGAGCGGTACTGGCAGTGAGCGAAATTCAGGAACTAGATAAACTGGCGGAGCTGGCGGACAAGATTATGGAGACGACACGACCCATAGAAGTTGCGGAAGTGGCATCACAAAAACGAAGGCCACAGGAGCGAGATTTGGCAGCAGAACTGGAGGAACTGCGGCTGGAAGTGGTACAACTACGAGGGAGACAGCCATGGCGTGGAACAGGGCGAGGGCGATTCCGCCCACGATCAAGTTCAGGGCGCAGACAGGGGGCGGCCCCGAAGCGACGCTCCAGTAACGATCCAGATTGGTTGTGTGATTATCATTTTAGGTACGGACAGCGAGCAAATAGATGTCTGGAGCCGTGTGCATGGAAGAAGCCGCAGGGAACGTCGGGAAACTAGCAACAGTGCAAGCGACGGCGGACACCTGCACTGTCACACCCTCTCACCGCCTGTGTATAGCAGATGAGGCCAGTGGATTCAGGTACCTAATAGATACGGGAGCAAATGTTTCGGTGATTCCAATTAATAGTAGATTGCGCACGTATTCGAAATCTAGTGATTATAGGCTGTATGCAGCTAATGGTACGGTTATAGAAACGTATGGCACTAAGACTTTGACATTAAGCTTAGGATTAAGGCGGGCATTTATGTGGACTTTTGTGGTTGCGAATGTAAGGCAACCAATATTAGGGGCAGATTTTTTAAGTCATCATGGCCTTTTGGTTGATGTAAAAGCTAGAAGACTAATAGATAAGGAAACTAACTTGAATGTAATAGCATCTGTTGTTTGTTGCAAGGATCATTCAATTAAAACCGTCGAGGGCGGTCATACGTATGCAGAATTGCTAAATAAATATCCGGAGATAACACAACCGTTATCTTTTAAAGAAACGCCCCGCCACTCTGTGTTACACCACATAGAAACAACGGGCCCGCCTGTGCATGCCAAGGCGCGCCCGTTGCCGCCCGACAAATATAGAAAGGTTAAAGAAGAATTCCGCATAATGCAGGAAATGGGGGTCTGTAGGCCCTCCAAAAGTCCGTGGGCTAGCCCACTTCATGTGGTCCCAAAGAAAAATGGCGAGTTGCGACCGTGCGGGGATTATAGGAAGTTAAACACGGTTACTAAACCAGATCGGTACCCGATACCCAGACTACATGATTTTACATATTTGCTAGCCAACAAAAAAATATTTTCAAAAATAGATGTAAATAGGGCATATCATTGCATAGCGATTAATCCGGAGGACATCGAAAAAACCGCGATAATTACGCCATTCGGGTTATTTGAATTTCCCCGCATGACCTTCGGTCTATGTAACGCTGCGCAGTCATTCCAAAGGTTCATGGATCAGACGGTTTTAAAGGATTTAGGCAATGTTTTTGGATACATAGATGACGTAATAATAGCCAGCGCCACGAGGGCGGAACATGAAGCCGACTTGGAAAAAGTTTTCAAGCGTTTTAAAGACTATGGGGTGACTATTAACCTAACTAAAAGTAGTTTTGGACAAGAAAGCGTTGAATTTCTGGGTTTTGAGGTATCCACGCAGGGCATCAGACCACTAAAAGAGAAAGTAGAGGCAATTACTAAATATCCCAAGCCAAAAACGGTAGAACAATTAAGACGTTTTCTCGGGATGGTAAATTTTTATAGGATGCACATTCCAGGGGCAGTCAAATCGCAAAGAATATTAAATCAATATTTAAAAGGCGCAAAGAAACGGGACAAATCACTCATACAATGGTCAACGGAAGCTGACGAGGCATTCTTACAATGTAAAACATGCTTACAGAATGCGGTCACATTATCGCACCCATTGCCAAATACACCGCTAGCACTTATGACTGACGCGTCGGATACATGTGTGGGTGCAGTTTTGCAACAACGTAGCAACGATAAATGGATACCTATAGGTTATTTTTCTAAAGCAATGAGTCAGACGGAACAAAAATACTCCGCGTATGATAGGGAGTTATTAGCGATATACTTAGCGATCCAATATTTTCAGAATCAGGTTGAAGGCAGACAACTGATAGTTTATACTGATCACAAGCCAATAACCTTCGCGTTTACAAAAAGCAACTCCGGTAAAGAAATACCTAGGCGGACACGGCAGTTGGCATACGTTAGTGAATTTACAACAGATATAAGACACATTAACGGTTCCGAGAACCCAGTAGCAGACGCCTTATCGCGAGTAGAAACAATATATTGCCCACAGGCAATTGATTACTCAGAACTAGCAGAAGCTCAGTCAAAGGATAGTTACTTGTTAAGGCCAATACAAAATAGTAGTGTCGTTATTAAGGAAATTGAGGTACCGCAAACAGGCGGGAAAACAATTTCCTGTGAAATATCAACAAAGAATGTGAGGCCGTACATACCAGAAAGTTTAAGAAAAAAGGCGTTCGATGCGACACACAATATAAGTCATCCAGGCATTCGAACTACTCGAAAGTTAATGCAGGATAAATTCTTTTGGCCAAACATGAATCGAGATGTAGGGCAATGGGCAAAGACGTGTGTACATTGCCAACGCAGTAAAGTCATTCGGCATACTAACTCAGAATTAGAGAATTTTACAAATTGCGATCGTTTTGAACACATTCATGTGGATATTGTAGGCCCACTAACTACTACAGAAGAGGGGTTTAGGTATTTAGTAACAATAGTAGATAGGCGCACACGATGGCCAGAGGCGTTTCCTATCAAGGACATTACTGCAGAAACGGTAGCAAAAATAGTTTACGAAGGGTGGATTGCACGTTTTGGGTGCCCGGTGAAAATGACTTGCGACCAAGGGAGACAGTTCGAAAGTGCACTATTCATGTCGCTATTAAAAATGTTAGGTATACACAAATGTAGAACTACACCGTATCATCCACAGTCCAATGGGGCAGTAGAAAGATGGCACAGATCATTAAAAGTAGCATTAACAGCAAGATTAAATTCGATTTCATCATCATGGGTGACCGAGTTACCAACAGTCATGCTAGGGCTTAGATCAGCATTACGCTCGGACAACGGTATAAGCGCGGCGGAAATGGTGTATGGTCAAACGATAAGAATGCCAGCGGATTTCTACGCAGAGAATAATAAAGGTGGTTATACGTCCGATTACGAATGCGTCAACAGGATACGGCAGGCGATTAACGAATTAAAGCCAGTACCGATAGGGTACAAGAACACAAAAAGCTTGTTTGTGCATCCAGATCTACCAAAAGCGGAGTTTGTATTTATTAGAAACGATACAGTAAGGAAACCGCTACAACCTAATTACGATGGTCCGTTTCGAGTTTTACAAAGAAAAGATAAAGTATATACGGTACAGTTGCCAAATAGACAGACTAACATTTCAATAGATAGACTTAAGCCGGCATATTTAGTAAATCAAGAAAAAAAGGAAAGCACTAGTAGTAATAATAACGAAACCGCTCGTAGCGTGTCACCGGTACCACACATTACACGTACCGGCCGGGTCAGCAAAAAGCCTGTGCGATTCATGTAGGTACACAGGTCAGTCACAGTAAGGTAAAACGCGAAGTCGCGAACATAGTAAAGAATAGGAGCAACAATGGGTAACACTCAGAGTCCAAATAACCCCCACGAACAAATTGTCATGACACAGGCGAAGATAATTACGAACCAAACAGAAGTGACTGATAGGTTAGATAAATTTGGCCTTTTAGTACTGGGAATCTTGGGAATCATCATAATAATCATAGCGATTATGGCGTGTACCAGGTGCCAAACAAGCATTAAGAAATGGATATATAAACAAGTATCGCGTAATGTGGATCGTAACATGAAGGAGCAAAGGCGAATGGGTACGCCTCAAGTGGTCGTCGAATAATACAATAAGAAACAGAAGTGATAATAATAACGCAGTATCAATAGTGATAACGGTCGGAAGCGGGTTACAGCAACCCAAATACCATGATGACGTAAGAAAAGTGCAATTGTGAGTACCAGATGTGTTTAATAGTACAATTGAGCAGTCCAGGAAGTATGTTGTTGGCGTTGGCATAATGGGTACTGCAGGCCCTAAGCGGTGATAATTTGAGTATAGCAGAGTATGCCATTATGTCAACTACCCTTAAGCAAACATAGAGTTTAATTACGATAGGTAATATCTGTGTGTAAACCAACGTTGGTCCAAACAACAGATATTTATAGTTTTGTTAGTGTTTTGCCACTTTGATTTGTCAATTGTTTTGTCAATTTGATGTTTATTGTTTTGTCAATTTATGCGTAGATGTAAGATATAAAAATTTGTATGCCCATTGTTATGAAAAATATATGTCCACTAATAGAATCAGATAAGAAACAAAAAGGAAATAAAAGGAATGTTGGGCAATGAAAACAATTTAATAATAAGCCAATATAAAGTATGTAACAAGGAAACATGTAAACATAATTAGAGTACCTATATACAAGTAAGAACAGAAATATAAAAGAATTGTAAGCGAAAAGCAAACCTTTGTAAAATAAATAAATAAGTGTAAATTTTATTTTTTAAGAAAAAACTTAAAAATACGGGGGGGAATGATGTAAGGTGCTGACGCACACATTATTGTAATAGTTCAACGCGGGGCTTGCCGAAGCGGGCAGTTAGCCTTACGCCTCGGACTAAGTAGGTCACTGTAGCGAATTGATTAATAAACGTCACCACGTGTCTTAGTAAGGTAACCTGTGTATAATTTATCTCCACCACCTGTAGGGGGCGTAGGACTAACTCACAAATGTTTAAGGCTGAAATTCAAAGCATTTTTACCTTAAACCCAAAAAGGAATGATTACAATCCCGTAGCGATATTAAAATACTAGAAACATCAACGAGGAATGAATTAGTAAATTAAAACTAATGTTTGCTTTTCCGACCACTTACGGCAATAACTAAATTAAATATTTTGTACAATCTAATTAATAAAGGGCTTTGAGAATCCCCGACATACCTAAAGTCGCGCCATTTTGTTATTTTTTCAAAATGGTGTCCATGTATGAGCGCTCGTTCCACTAAAATCCCCTAGACCAGTCCTCCAGGGAAGTACAGAACACTCAATGTTCCACTACGATGCCCTAGGGATCATATAAAACTCTAATTTCCTTTTGAATCCCCAAAATTGTTTGAGAACCTTATTAATGAAGGTATATATGCCAGGTTCCATCTATTAATTATATAAATCTTCAATCCCATTTACTACTATTTATATCAAAATTGTCATAAACAAGTAATTTTACCAAATAGCAACCCGTAAACAATAATAACATGATCGAGGTAAGTAAGATGAACATTTCTAGAATACTGTCGGTGTGTCGCGCGCGCTGTTTCAACCATTGCTGCAGACCGAATGGAATAGAACAAAATCGATCTCGTCTGTCCCTCCGAATGTGTTCTACCTCTTTCGCCTCAAAAGGTTTCATCAGTATCTGGTATAAGTCATGAGCGAGGTCTAAATATAGATATTGATTTTCGCCAGACATTCAACCCTGAAAATATCATCAAAGGGATTGGATACAAAAATGGATAAGATATTTATTTTTCAATCTATACAGGGTCCCATTAAAATAGATGGACACATTTTAACACAGCGCTCAGTACGTCTAATCAATGATATCCAAGCAAAAAAAACACTGGTTAAAGTGATTTTATTTTGGCCTAAAAAATTAAATTGCCGGCACATTTGGTGTATTTTCTTTAGATAATTATTTTTCTTGTAAGTATCTAATGTGTTTTTCTTATATATATTTTTACCATCGTCTTTATTTTGGTGGTCTGAATGATTTCTAAAAGTTCGTCCATCTATTTTAATAGGACCTTATATACTGTATATGGGATACTGGACAGGCCTGATGGTCTAGTGGTTAGTGACCCTGACTGCTATGCTGGAGGTCGTGGGTTCGATTCCCACCCAGGACAAATGTTTGTGTGATGAGCACGATCATTTGTTCTGTGTCTGGGTGTAATTTATCTATAATATGTATGTATTTAGAAATATATAAGTATGTTTATCAGTTGTCTAGTACCCATAACACAAGCTCTGCTTAGCTTGGGACTAGATGGCGTTGTGTGATAGTTGTGGAATATATATTATATATATATTATATATATTATATATATTGTTTTGCAGTGAACCTTAAGTTTAAGCTGCCTTATTTGATAAAAAACCATTGATAAGGTTTTGTAATAATTTCTCTAGTTATCTGTTCTTGGAAAGTTTCCTTTGTAGTGCTTTCTGAAGCGTTCATAAAGCAATTGAAGTATCTTTCATAACATCAAAGAAATTGAAACCCAATCTATTATTTCATTTATAATTAAAATAACACTCTGCTTCACTTAACATTTGTACCACAAAATGATTTCTGTCTATTATCCCGCCCTGCAGTATTGTATTATTATATATCGTCGACATCTGTGACCCGTTCGCTTCGAAAATTGTCGCTTGGAGTTACAATAACCTTGGGTATTTCAATTTCAATCGCTGCTCTCTCAATATAGGCGGAGAATACATTTTTTCATCAGATATTAGATAATGTTATGAAACGATTTGTTAGAGCATAATCATATTATTGGAGTAATGTACGAAAATGATACATAAGTACCGTAATACGTACTTGAATATTGTATTATTTCTAATCTGTTGAACTCTGCTTCGAAAGCTCTTGAAATTTCTATTAGCGTTAAGAAGAATAACATTTTGTGTCAGTGTTCTTATAGAAGATTACATGTTCTAAAGTTACTGTAATTTGATAAAATTATCCTTATTTTCTTTACTTTTGAATTAATTTATGGCAAGCCATCTTTAAAAGTTGTTATGGTAACTTCATCGAGCATACATTTTTCTTAGCGTACAACTTTAGGAAGAAAAGATTCGATTAAAAATAATCCAATAATTGTGCAGATTAATGGTTTTTTATTGCTATATTTTAATATAATCATAACATAATTTACACTTTATTCCACCAAAGGGTTAGGTAGGGGCGTACTCAAACTCAAAGCAATTATTTCAATTAGACCATTTACAGGCACTTTTGAATTGTCAAGAAGTTGGTCAGTCAGAAAATATGAAGCTAGTTGCCCATTTCAAAGCGAAGTAGGTACCTATGGAGAAGAACGGGCAAGAAACTGCATGGACACTCTTTTAAATTATATATTTACAAAAGTATTAGTTACAGCATCACTGTTGAATTTAATTATATGTGAGAACGATGTAAAAAAAAGACGTATGTATGCGTTAAAAGCGTCCAGAGTACAGCAAATAGTATAAAACAACAATCCAAAAATAAAATAATTAAAAATAAGCCGAGGCAGCTAAGTGATGAACTGTAAGACCGGACACAAATCCAAACTCCAGGCTGCTACTTTCAGTAATTTCAGATGGAATAACCCAATAACACTTTGCCCGTTGATTGATCAGGTTAAGCTACGCTTGCCGCGGTTGGTCTGTGGATAGGTGACCATGTTTACATACCAATACCCCTCCGTGCTTCGGAAAGCACGTTAAGCCGTTGGTCCCGGCTGTCATTGATTATTCGTATTGAGTATTCGTGGATCTTTGACAGTCGTTACGGGTAGTCAGAAGCCCGAAAGTCTGACAACCAGCCTTACCAAGGGGTATTGTATTACCCAGTACCTGGGTTGTGGAGGTCAGATAGGCAGTCGCTCCATGTAAAATACTGGTATTCAGCTGCATCCGGAAGCTAACCCCAACATAGTTGGGAAAAGGCCCTTCGTCGTCACTAGTACCATTAACAGTTCCATGATGGAACTACTGATAGTTTTTTTTTATCACTAGTTCCGTTTTAAAAGAATCCAAAAATAATTAAACTAATTTTGAATTTGTTATCACTAGTTCCATTTTTAAAAGAATCTGAAAATAATGGAACTAATGTTGAATTTGATATCACTAGTTCCACATTATTATTTTAGGCAGATGGTGACTGCCCGACCCGGGAATCGAATCCAAGACTAGTAGCGGTTGCGACCACTAGGCCTATGAGGCAGTCACTGCCATATTTTAATTAATTAGAAATCCCTCTGCGACTGCAAAAGTGTAATAAGTATAGAGATATGAGGAACAGGGAATAAAGTTCACTCATACTCTATAGAAAAGGGAGGATCCGCCGATCAAACGGGTGTTGTGTCTGGCGAGCAACTGCCCGATGATTCATGTCGGGCCGTTGTATCTATGCTATTTGCGCGGTAAACTCTGCTTGCGAGATGCAGGATTTGCGTGACGTCAGTATGACGCGTTGTTCGCATGTGGCGTTGTAGATACCGCTATATCCCCGGCAACACATTGCACCAACCATACAAATAAGCTCTCCTACCAATAAGAACCACAAATACAGGCTCTCCGCAATAAACTGCCTTAAAAAACTATGCCTGTTTTAATTCAGCGACTGTGTTCCAATAAACAGTCGGTCTTTACCGGCCGATGCGTTTTGGTTCATAAATTTTTATTCTTACACAAACGTATTTTCCAGCGCATTCGGTTGTAAAATAAAGTGCATTGCTGTTTCCATTAAGCGGCAGATATTGTTTCAAAGGATTGATGCTTCGATGGATAGTGAATTGAGAATTTCGGTTTTTATGTAGATTCATGTTTCGTTGCTTTTGGTGTTACTGTTTTTTTGTAGAGTGGTGGACGTTGCAGAAGCAACTTTGTTTTGACAACAAGTGTTTTGAGGTTAGGTTGTCGACGTCGTATTTACAGATTGGGTTTCAGAGCCAGGCGGCAGAAAATGGAACTAAATTTAAAGTCTGTGCTAAGCAGGTAGTTAAACGTCATTGATCCAAGTAATTTGCCTAGCTGTTTGATTGAATGGCTAAATATCATTCGGACAGCTAGTTGAACGGCGCCGTTTAATTAAAAGGCTAGGCAGTAAACTGAACGGCTAATTTAACCAGTTGGCTGCTACAGATACACAGTAATTACTTATTAGTGGGTAATTAGTGTGTATCAAAAAACTAAAACACTAGCGGAATTAACTAAGTGATAACTACTAGCGATTCTAATAAGAAGAGTGGGGCGCATTTTATAGTGGTTTCTTTTGAATTAAAGGATTAGATAAAACGTTTCCTTACTCATGGTCTTAAATTTTAATTATCACGTAAAAAATAAAGTTACATTAAAATTGCTTATTAGTTTTATAGGCTTGATTGTAATTACTTGTTAAGGACCTGGTTATTTTAACTAAAGGATTTAAAAAAAAAAACGGGTTGCACTCCGGGGGTGCCGGCAGATGTAAAAACTTGAATATTAACGTTGAAATAAATCAATTATTAATTGAATTAATATAACTAATTTTTTTTCACTATTTGTGCATTACTTTTTTCATTAATAGATGCACTTTGTTCAATTTCCATATTGGGGGGGGGGGGGGGGATCTCTCCTGACGGTCACGTGTCCTGACGCGAGTTTTACATTTTTTACCCATAACAAAAAAGTGTGCAACGTCGCTAAAGAAGTTTTCACTTCAAAAATGGTCTTAAACACCATGTAAAAGGGAGCGCACTTATACTTGTATCAGAGCACATTTTTTAAAGAGATTATAAAAAGATCATTTTCATGTTTACATTAATCGATTTGCTTAAATTAATTGACTACCGTGTTGGTCTATGGTCACAAGTGCTACTGCTGAGCCTAAGGTAAAAATCTATTAAATCTTTGCCCGTCGTTTGCAAAGACTTAATAGATTTTTCCATCTAGAATTTTGCAGCAGCAGCACTATGGTCCCGGTTGATGGTAACAGGCTCGCCCCCATGGGACTTAAACATTTCTGGCAAAATTTGAGTGTACTAGCTATTGATGCACCTCTGGTTATCCCTTCGATGAATACAGGTATGAAGTTTTTTTATTTATTTATTAAACCACAATTATAACACCTTTACAGAATCATCCAAGTCGATGTTACAAGTTACAATGTCTATTCCTTTACAAAAATAAAGTAAAATCACCTGCCATGTAAGCAAAATTGCAACAACGTACCTAATAACGCTGCTGCAACTCCGCCCACACGGCTTGAATCGATCATAGAAAAACGTCTGATATAATAATATCAGACCTTTTTCAATACTTAATTGTACCTAAATAATGCCTAAATAGTGCCTTGATTGTTCCTATTGTATCTTTATGTTATGCTAAATAAAAACCGGACGGAGAGTCGGACTCGCGCAACGAGAGTTCCGTACAAATTCGTAGGGATGTAAATAGTTTATCACGAGTTTTTTTTTAATGTAACTAAAAAATCACGTTTTTGTATGGAAGCCCCCCCCCCCCCTAATTATTTATTTTATTCTATTTTTAGTATTTGTTGTTATAGCGGCAATAAAAATACATCATCTGCGAAAATTTCAACTGTCTAGCTATCACGGTTCATGAGATACAGCCTGGTGACAGACAGACAGACAGAGAGACGGACAGTGGAGTCTTAGTAATAGGGTCCCGGTTTTACCCTTTGGGTACGGAACCCTAAAAATGATAGGATCACAAAAATTATAGGTATGGAATCCATAAAATAAGTATACCTACATGCTCAATAACAACCACAGTCATAAAAACCAATATCCCTTTAAACACAGTAGGTAATACGTTTCAGCTATAAAAACCTCATCCGATTGTTATCTCACGAAAGCTGCGAATCGAAGGAAATGGGCTCCAGTAGCACCCTTAACCAATTGATTAGCTACCTGTTACTCATCTGAAAGCGCCTCGTTCAATAGAAACTAATTTGACGGAGTAAGGC
Organism: Amphipoea lucens; assembly: GCA_947508005.1. NCBI lineage: Eukaryota > Metazoa > Arthropoda > Insecta > Lepidoptera > Noctuidae > Amphipoea > Amphipoea lucens. The sequence continues at coordinate 17,416,893 of OX382377.1, read as the reverse complement.
TTTCTTTTGAACTGACTGCTTCGTTTTTGAAGCTATGAGGTTTTTTACCCGACTGCGCCACAAGGAGTGTTATGTTTTTTTCTTCTGTTGTATCGACATGACCGGCCAGTCGTTACGGAGTCAGAAGCCCAAAAAATCAACAGCTTCAAACAAGCAGTCTTACCAAGGGGTATCATGTTACCCAGTCTGATAGGTTTGTCGGTTGCTTTATGTAAAATACTAGTATTCAGCTGCATCCGGTTAGACTGGAAGCCGACCCCAACATAGTTGGGAAAAGGCTAGGTAGATTGTTTTTATCGACTTGATTCTTAAACACCTTTAATCTAAAGTCACCCACTGCTTAAAGCCTTCTCAGAGTGAGGAGGCCTTAGTCCCACTAGTAAGATTATTATAGTCTGGCTAGCTGGGCCCCGCGGTTTCACCTGCGTAAGTTTTGATTCCAAAAAGTTTCTTGAGAGAGCCACCCTTATCACCTAGGAGTATAAAAAATAGCCTACGACCTATTCTCAGACCTACCAAATATACACAAAAAATTTCATAAAAATCGGTCGAACCGTTTCGGAGGAATTCGACAACAAACACTGTGACACGATTATTTGTTAAAATTATAACCTATTTTTAAATTCTCTAAGTTCTCTACGTTTTGGAATGGGCTTTTTGAAAATTCAAAAGTACCTGGTTTAATAGTTATTTATTATCCCCTATCACTAATATTATAAAGACGAAAGTTTGTGAGGATAGATGGGTGGATGAACGGATGGATGTTTGTTACTCGTTCACGCAAAAACTACTTAACGGATTTAGATGAAATTTGGCACACATATAGTTTATAATGACGATTAATACATAGAATACTTTTTATTCCGATATTCCCACGGGATCGAAACTTATGCCGGTAAAACCGCGGGGCGCTGCTAGTTAAAAATATATGCTTTGAGTTTGAGTTTGAAAATATTTCGCACTGAAGACAGAATAAAACAGTTTCTTATCTTATTTTTTTTTACCACAACCTGCCGTGTTTCATAACAGCTGAAGGCTGTCTTTTAAAATCTTTGTAAAAGAAAAGTTTAAAGAAAAAGAAAATTACCCGCATCGCTTTGAACAAATAGTGCGCATAGCTCTTTAAAAGGTTTTAAGCGCATCCCTTAAGCGTTCCATTACATTAACATAATGAATCTACAAAAACCTAACGTTTTGACCCAAACTCTGTTGAAAAGAACAATAGAGGGTGTGTTATGACGATCATGGGTTCTGTAGACATGATCAAAAAAAAATTATCTTGTCTATATACCATTTTTTTTAGCAAATCCCTCTTTCTTGTGCGTTCGCTTATTATAATAATGGTGCAACAACCAATGATATTGAATTATTTCATTCATTTTTAAAACTTCTCGCACAAAAAGGTACAAAGGCGGACTTAATGCCTTAGGCATTCTCTACCAGCCAACCAGCCAATTTCTCGTAATTTTAATAAAAAATTAATTTCTTTACATTTCATAGCAAACGTGAGAAAACTGTATTATTTCGTAATAACGATGCATCCTAGAACAAGTTGCGCCTCACAAAAATAAATAATAATAATATAATAATCAGCCTATAATGTTCCCACTGCTGGGACACAGGCCTCCTCTCGGTGAGAGGAATTTTTGGTTCTAGGACATGCCGGTTTCCTCACGATGTTTTCCTTCACCGTTTTGAGAGCAGTGGTGATGAAATAATTTACACAAAGTAAAGCGCCTGTCTGCATTCGAACCTACGACCTGCAACTCGTAAGTCGCGGCCGATACCACTGGGCCACCACTGCTCAAAAATGCTTATTAATATTTGTGTTCCATTTAGGAATCAAACCGTTACCCATAACGCAAGAGTTTTCTTCTACTGTGCCACTTCTTACCACGCAGAACCCTAAAACCCTTAAACCTCATTATGGCCTTAAAATGTTCAAAACAAATGGGTATACATCCATTTAATTGGTCATGTCATTTATTCAGCCGCGAGGGACTGATGCGTTTACTGGTTGGATAGATATTTTTATTTTTAAGGTGACATTATTTTGATAGGCTAGGACTCTAGGTCGTGTGATGTGTCCTAGGCTTAAACCCGTTTTATATGACAACGATGTCGTTAAAGAGCATTTAAACGCCTTAACGTGCCCTGGACCATACAGCCCTGCATTCAGCTTACTGACTGGTTTCAAATAGCCATTACCAATACGAGAGAAGACTATTTATTTATTTTACCATTTATGTACACACATATAATAAACAGACAAGAAAAAACAGAACACAAAAATAGGTACAAAGGTGATGCTTATTTCATAAGAAATCTCTTCCAGCATACCTCTGATAGGACAAGAAATAGAGAGATGAAGACAGCGTGTTCAAGAGTAAAGGAGACAAAAAAGACGGGTTGCACTCCGGGAGTGCCGGCAGAAGTGAAAACTTGAATATTAACGTTGAAATAAATCAACTATTAATTGAACTAATATAACTCGTTTTTTTCGCTATTTCTTCGTCACTTTTTTCATTAATAGATGCACTTTGTTCAATTTCCATATTTTAAACACGAATTTTACGAATACACAGCAGTGTGGCCACTACACAGACGGTCGAGCCATCAGCTGTCTGTATGTCTGTCCGTCTATCCGTCTGTCTGTCTGTCTGTCTGCCTGCCTGTCTGTCTGTCCGTCTGTCTGCCTGTCTGCCTGTCTGTCTGTCTGTCTGTCCGTCTGTCTGTCTTTCTGTCTGTCTGTCTGTCCGTCCGTCCGTCCATCCATCCATCCATCCATCCATCCATCCATCCGGCGCCGCCGTAGAAAGAGAGGGGGATACTTAGTAGCTAGTAGTAGTAGTACTCCATCCGTCTTACGAATTTTGTCCTGACGGTCACGTGTCCTGACGCGATGTCCTAACGCGAGTTTAACATTTTTTACCCATTACAAAGAAGTGTGCAACCCCGCTAAAGAAGTTTTCACTTCAAAAAAAAATACATAAAATCTAAAAACAATTCACTTAATAAAACTAAAAAAAATATACGAGAATATACTTACATACTCGTACATACAAATAACGAACCGTACTGACCCGTACCCGTACTGTTCTTTAGTACGAACCTGAAAACCAACACCAGTAATAAAAAACGTTCAAAATCTAGTCGCATTCTCATCTCAGCGACAATCAATGTCAAAAACTTGTCAAGAATGTAGGGATTTTTAGAGGTATTTTTGACAGATTCAGACTGAGATCAGACTTTGGACGTTCTTAATCTGTCAACCTTCGTTAATGAGACACAATTGATTTTCTATTGTTTCGTCGCCGATCGGCGACGCGGGCCCTTGACCGGATAACCCCTCAAGTGTCAACGGTACACCATTATGTACATAAGAAAAAGTGCTCGAAATGTCAACGGTACACCAAGTGTACACAACAGTGTCATTGTTCTATTGTCATTGTTAAAACAATGACTTTACTGCGCCCATTCAACTACTCCGACGCGTGGGGTGTTTCGACAGATAAGCGGGCAAACGTGTGAGAGGATAAACTATTTTGATTTGATTTAGTTAAAATAAATTTTTATTTTAGCACTGTTCCTAGGCATCGAATAGGGGTTTCAAGAGCAATGATCTTGATAACAATCTTCGACCAGTGAAGTGGAAAGGGCCATTCTCTTGCAACATATGTAATCCTTTAGTCATTTTCTCGTTTATTTTTCAAGATACTTATAATGAAAGGAGAAACTGAAAATATCCATAAAAGGGACGTCACGAGAGCAATGGTGGCCTAGTGGAATCGGCCCCGACTTACGAGTTAGGTCGTGAGCAGTGGCGTGCATTGCATATAGGCATATAAGCAGTGCCTAACTCGATATATATCAACATAAGTCTGTCAATTACATTTTAGTGTGTGTGCCCCACAATTAAGAAACTCACAAAATTATCATACCTAATAAAAAACAAAATCTTCATACCAACACGCGCGGCAGTAGGCAGTCGCCGGACGGCCTACTCGGCTGCCGTTACTATTCGCACATTGTCATTGGTCTTTACTCGTTCAAGTTAATACGACAAAATTAAAAATACGTACGTCTCACGCGTAATACCATGACGTTCGACCTTCGCAATTTGTCACCCTTAAGTAGGCATGCCTATTCAAATAACCACACATTTACCTCACTTTTTTCTGATTAGTGACCGCGTTTGCCTAGACTAAACCCGGCCTAGTGCCTACCTATTCTGAAAACCAATGCAGCACGCCACTGGTCGTGACTTCGAACCCAGGCAGGCATTTTATCATCACCGCTACTCTCAAAATAGTGAAAGAAAACATTGTGAGAAAACCGGCATGTCCTAGAATCAAAAATTTGAAGACAAGTGATAGGGTGCTTACATAAAGAAACACGTTTTCGGTGCAGGCGTCTATGCGGCTTGGTACCGATCGGTGCAGGTACAATATTCCCGTGTTATCTTATGCGCTCACACATAAATAAACAGGTACTTAAAACATGTAACCGTTTCCTTCCGAAGATCAACCTGCAGAGACCTGTACCGGGAGTCGGAACCGAAAACCCGCTTCTTTAGCACCCATATTCACTAACCCGCACTGGGCCCTGGTGGTGGATTATGGCCTACTCCCTCTCACAGAGAGGAGGCCTGTGTCCCAGCAGTTGGAACATTATAGGTTGATTGTGTGATTGTGATTATTTCATGATACGGAATAAAAAAACCGTAAACCGAATTACTTTTACCTCAAATCAATAAATGCCAAGCGTAGTGATTATCAATCAATCTACGCTGAAAATAAAACCGACCCCGCTAACAGAAACGTACGTACTTTAGAATTAATAAAATTCACGGAATCATCTATATAAAATCGTAACGACCCATCCCAAAAGCAATCAGTTTTAGTGCACCTTACACCCCCAATTTACACCGACAATACATCCTTACGCCGACTTTCGCCGACATCTCATCACTCTTTATCACAACATTCATTTTCGTCGCAATAAAACCGAGAAACAAACGGCATCGTGTCCAATCTTTGTTATCACTCATTAGATAAGGCAGCGAGAGTCTAAAGCCGAAAATCACAATCTCACAATGCCGAAAAAAGGCACTTTTTCACAAGCCCGACAACTTTTCATCTCGCTATGTGTTGTAAAAACGTAATTTGTTACTAAAAGACCCTTTTACTTTTTGTGACAGCCAATTTAGAACCCTAACTTAAGCGTCTAAAGTAGAGTTTTGTTTGTAGAGAGAAATGCTTGGGACCGTTTGTAAATTAGGGGTGGAAAGTTATTGAAACTATGTCGCTAACGTTGGCAAAACTATGGTAAATGGGAAAAGTTTGTGACGCTACATAATAATCTATGTGCTGCTACTAATTCATGGTTAAACGTGGATCCGAGCACGAAAAAGTAGGTGAAAGCTGGATTTTTTGTTACTTTCAAGCTGGAAAAGACTAGTTCTATAGACAGACTCAAAATATTTTGGGATGCATGAAGAAGCCTCGTGTAGCGCAGTTTGTTCCGCCAGTTACTCAACTGAACCGAGCGCTCGGCGCATCCTGGACAGTCACACCCAACACCTTATTTGTCTGGCCAATTCTTCCCTGCCAGTGGTAGGGCTAACACCCGCCTGGTTTGCGACCACCTTCCCACCGGAGTCCGCGTCAAGCAGCCTGTTGTGTTTCGTCGATGCGTGGGAGTTCCAGTGCCTTAGGCATCTTTCGGGCACGCTCGTTCCATCATAGACTCGTTCCATCAGGCCGGATCGAGGTCAAGAGAGGGCCCATTCAGCAATAAAAAAAATATATTTTCAAGACAGAATAACTGTGGTAATAAATGGAGTTTGAATGATGATGTCTTTTAAAAATCAAAAGTCATTTATTCAAACTAGGCTAACAGCCAGTTTCTCGAACAAAAATGAATGTGACAAATCGTCAAGCGCGCTTAATCTGTTGTGATTGGTTGAATGAATTACCAACAGCCAATCGCAGCAGTTTACGTGCGCTTGACAGTTTGCCACATTAATTTTGCGATAATTTTCGTTCGAGAAACTGGCCCTAAGAATCAGCAATTTACATAAGACAGTCCCCCAAAATGGCCGCCCTTTACGACGCTACACTATTATCTATAATCTTACAAATAAATAAAATTGAATTGTCTGTTTTTAATATTAAAATAACCGCTTTTTACTAAATGCATATGGATGTATACACGGTACATAATACATATACCAAAATAACATTTTTTTACAATTTTTGTCTGTCTATTTGTTCCGGCTAATCTCCGAAACGGCTGGACTGATTTCAACGGGACTTTCACTGGCAGATAGCTGATGTAAAAAGCGGCCAAGTGCGAGTCGGACTCGCCCATGAAGGGTTCCGTAGCAGCAAGTAACATAATATAAAAGTTCTTGTAGTTCGTTGTAACTTTGTGAAAGGTAAATTGCGGTTTTCGATTTATGACGTATTAAAAAAAAACTACTTACTAGATCTCGTTCAAACCAATTTTCGGTGGAAGTTTACATGGTAATGTACATTATATATATTTTTTTTAATTTTATCATTCTCTTATTTTAGAAGTTAGAGGGGGGGGGGGGGGTTAGGGGGGGGGGGGGTTACACATTTTACCGCTTTGGAAGTGTCTCTCGCGCAAACTATTCAGTTTAGAAAAAAATGATATTAGAAACCTCAATATCATTTTTGAAGACCTATCCATAGATACCCCACACGTACAGGTTTGATGAAAAAAAATTTTTGGAGTTTCAGTTGTAAGTATGGGGAACCCCAAAATTTATTGTTTTTTTTCTATTTTTGTGTGAAAATCTTACTGCGGTTCACAGAATACATCTACTTACCAAGTTTCAACAGTATAGTTCTTATAGTTTCGGAAAAAAGTGGCTGTGACATACGGACGGACGGACAGACAGACAGACAGACAGACATGACGAATCCATAAGGGTTCCGTTTTTGCCATTTGGCTACGGAACCCTAATAAGGAGTAACTTAGGCTACTTTAATTTTAGAAAAAAAAAATTTTTTGTTTAATTCCAAGCGGACGCTAAGGGTCAAATCACACCGAGATGGCAGCGAAGCGGCGAGCAGTTTCAGTGTCATATAATTTTAAACTTTATCTTCATTACAATAATACATAGTATCGCTTGAGAAACTTGAGTCGTCGGAGTGCTCGAGGCGCCGCGGGCGGTCGCACGGCCTTTCAAGTTTCTCAAGCGATACTATGTATTATAGTAATGAAGATAAAGTTTAAAATTATATGACACTGAAACTGCTCGCCGCTTCGCTGCCATCTCGGTGTGATTTGAACCTAACAGCTGGTCCACTATAAAACTAGTTAACCGATTGAATGTTGCAATTATTAAAACCATCTTTGAGTTAACCGCGTAGTATCAACAACAAAACGGTGGCACATTAGGTACTTGGAACCTTATGGCACCGCTCCAAATCAAAACCAAGGTCAACATGGTATAGGTACTTATGGACACATGGCTACACTGGAAAGTGCTTAACGATTTTCAGCCACGGAGAAGGGAGCTGCTTTATAATGAGTATGAGAAGCTACCAACAGGCATGAGTAGACTTGGATAAATCTGTCACCTGACCAAAACAAGGAACTAAAATTGTGGCACACAAGTGCATTCTCGTAATTTTAATTGCATAAAATGTGGTACAAAAGATGATAATGTAATATTGTAGTGCAAAGAGACATTCCGCCATGTAATGATGGCATGCAAATATTTAATACATGAAGTAGGTATTGACAACATGCATTAACATAATAATAACGTACAGTTAATTAAATTAGCAAGGGAAAAAATAATATCACACTAACATTATAAAGGCGAAAGTTTGTGGGGTTGTGTGTGTGTGTTTATATGTTTGTTACTTCTTCACGCTCAAACGGCCGGACCAATTTTGACAAAATTTTGTGTGGAGGTAGCTGACACCCTGGATTAACATATAGGCTACTTTCATCCTGATATTCCCACGGGACATAAACTTATGCGGGTGAAACCGCAGGGCGCAAATAGTAAAAAATATTACAAAAAATATTACTACTAAGCAAACACCTTTTAATCGCTTCTTAAGAAATACAGAGGAGTTTAAATTAAAACCAGGTAAAGGAAACCCAGTATTCTCAGGATACCATAAATAAGCTGTCAAAACCATAATACCGCATTTTATCTTTTTCTATGTCGAGTAAAAATTTCTTACCAGCGATTTATGTTCTGTGAAAAATAATAGACAGTGCACCGCTTTGGTCTTATAAAATTTTCGCAATCTTTTTCTTGCGAATGAAGGAGAGGAGAGGATTTAAACTAGATATTAATCACTGCTAGAATCCGTTTGCGATTCTCAAGAAGAAAATACAGAATTTTGACTACTATTGTAACAATGTACTTAAGTATAAAATGTAGTTGCAACGGCTTGGTGTATTTTTCTTTATGGTTCTGTCTTTTTTTTTTTTGAGTTCTCGAGCTCTTTATTTGAACTTGCTTTGACAATAAAGCGGTCTTTATTTAAACAGTAGGTACAATGCAATGTGCGGCTTATTTATAATATCGAGTTTCTTTTCTTTAAGGTTGAACTTAAAAAGTAAATGGAAGTAAGTATTTTAAATTTTCGCAACTCACGTTACTATAAATTCCCTATTAATATTATCATTACAAAAAAAAAATATAGGTACCGTCAAACGGGGTGAATAGGAATGCAGGGGTGAATCGGAACAAAACTTTAAAAGGCATTTTAACCATTAAAATAATATAGTTTGTGGCCTAAAATGACCCTAATGTGTTTACTGTAATTTAATTAACGATTACGTGCCCTTATTGACAACAAACTATATTATTTTAATTGTTAAAATCCCTTTTAAAGTTTTGTCCCGATTCACCACTGCATCCCTATTCACCCCGTTTGACTGTACATTACGTTATATTAATTATAGTTTACGCCCAACATTTTGAGAGTTATACGACGACTTTTTTTTTTGAGCTCCGTTTTATGTTTGTTTTATCACGATACTATTTTATTGTTATCTTAAATAAGTATTTTCTTTGAACATTTGACAATACACTCAATTTTATTCTAACTTGTAATATGTACCTACCAATACGCCTTACTATGCGACAAAAAACTGAGCGTTTTACGGTGGGCAGCGCTCTAATTTCCCTTACATTACTAGATAGAACTAGACCATCATCTTGTGTGCCATTTGTCCATGTACAGCCGCGGACAATGGCGGTCGACCACTTTTCACCATTATGCCCTTGGTAAATAAGGTTGAAAAGTGGTTTACCGCCAGTGTCCGCGATGGTACCTACATAATATTATTATGTAGAAATAGACCGCATGTGATAGTGCTCACTCTACCAAGATACGTTCCGCCCTTAATTTATCGCTACTCAATGCCTCATTAACTTTCAGAACTTACTCAGTCGAAATCGAAATAATATACAAAAAGTACCTACCTTCGTTTACATGTGAATTCATCTGTCCATCCAAATGACATAAAAAGGATAGATTGCTGTTTATAAAACAGATCACACAGTGTTAAAAACCCCTGAGCCATGTACAAAATGTTCCCAGCATCCATGAGCATAGATTTAATTTCTCTTTTGTCTATTTTTACCAAATTAAACACTGCGCCCATCGACTCGGAATCAACATTAACTTTTTTACCGAATCACGTTTGTTTTGCTCACAAAATAAAGTTGAATGCACACTGTGCGGTGTTGTGCTAAACATTTATGATTGCATTATTTTGCTCCTTTTGAACGGTGTGCAATTAATAAATGTTTTAGCTGGAATGCACAGTGAACAAAAGTTTGTTGTGTCGTTTAATTTACATGTTAAGTGTTAGCTTACCTGGGTGACTAGGTAGTTGTAATAAACGTTATTAACAGTAAGTAGTGCGGTAACAGTTTAACATTTTGACTTTATGTGAGCAGTAAGTTGGTTTTAACTTTTACAGTGCGCATGTGCAATTTGCAGTTTTGCTGTTAATCTCTCCAACAAAGTCTTATTATTATGCTTGAGCAAATCAAATGCGTTCTTTTGTTTACACATGTACAAGGCAGAATCAATAATGTTTTGCGGGATCCAACGCCAAAAATATTAAAATGGGATTCAAAAACGGGATCCAACGGCAATAAATCGATATTATTATAGGAATCCCTGTGTCCTGCGCAGTAGCATTGGTGGGCCAATGGTATCGCCCCCGAATTACGAGTTGTAGTTCGTAGGTTCGAACTCAGACACTTTATTTTTTGTTGTAAATTATTTTGTCACCACTGCTATCAAAATGGTGAAGGAAAACATTGTGAGGAAACCGGCATGTCCTAGACAGAGATTAAGATAAAAAATAACGTTATCAAAATACACTATATTTGGAACAAAGTTGTTTAACGCGGCTAGCGGTATGAGTGTACTGGTAGAAATGGTCATGTAAAGAAAAAGCGTTATGCTTCCTCCATACGACTTTCTCTCTCTTTCTGTACATCTTTCTATTATAAACGAGTGTGTGCGAGCGAGTATCGCATAAGGAACTTAGTTCCTGTCGGAGGTTCTCCGAGCGCACACGTTTTCTTTTCAGACAATATTAACCCAAAGGGCGAAGAAGCACTTACTCAACTGACTGGAGACCGGAAGGTCGTGAACTTAATCTTTACGTGTAAGCACTATTAGACGTGAATCCGCCACTGCCATTGCCATAGTAATATTTTGCACCATCGGTGGAACAACACAACTAACAAAAAATCTGAAAATGCTTTAAAAACATCCGTTTATCTGGTTGAACAATACTTTACTCCTGTAACGTACTTATTTAAATTCGCAAAAGTGTAAGGCTTATTTCACCCAAAAAAAAATATATTACTTAAAATCAATATGAGCAAAAAAACTCGATATTATTTTATAAAAATCATAAAAATATCTCTAGTGAAAAATTACAAAACGTGCAGTTGTGCCCATGTTCCACCGATGGTGCGATTTGTACACACGTTTTTTTTTTGTGGTGACATCCTTAAGAGAGGAGGAATTTCCGTAGAATGGAGGAAAACATTTATCTTCCCCCATAATCCACCAACATCTCACATTGTTCCCAGTACAGCATCACAACAAAAAGATGCACGGAATAGGTCACCAGAGTCATCGACCTGCAGACCTGCATGTCAGTCGTATAGGTAATAAAGTTTTCGTTGATTGAAAACCGTATGCTCCAGCGGACTGTCGCTTTGTTAGGGGCCCGTGTGCTGATTGGTTGAACCCCACAGGAAAAAATGTAGAAGGTTTCTAAAAGATTTTATTAAATTGACCGTTGTGAAAAAATTGGTGCGTTTTGGTTAATTAAATGCATCAATGCTTCAGCTTATTCGATAGGTAGACAGCATATGCTTTGATTAGCCATTTTCCGTCTCTAGTGTTCATAATAAACTGTGTCAATTCTTCCCTTGGTAGCCTGCTTTGTTTCGTCGATGCATGGGAGTTCCAGTGCCTTAGGCATCTTTTGGGCACGCTCGTTCCATCATAGACCTCATCCATCGCTTTCCATCAGGCGTGATCGTCGATCGAGGTCAAGAGCGGGCCCATTCAGCAATATTTTTTTTTTAATATACATGTTTTGTGATTGGGTAATTAGCAGAATTAGCAGTGATCTGTCTAGAATTGGGATGTATTATCTTATGAAATATCACTCGTATACTGATGCACTCAAAGGGTTGAATGCGCCTGTCATTAACCATGTTTAATGATTATTTTGAAAGGCAAAATGTTCGAATTTTCATCACCACGTTCAAACTTATTTATTGTTTTCCCATTTTTGGTTTTTGTTCGCTTTTTTTTTTTTGAAGTGATAACTTCTTTAGGCGCGGTTGGTAATTTTTTGAGATAGGAAAAAACCATGGAATTCCCGCCACTGTTACCGTAACCGACATCAATTCGGATGTGTTCGGCTGTCCTCGGGATGTACTCGGTTTTAATGTATATCCGATACCTATGTCAGTGAGTGATGGCAAAGTATTCTGTTTGTGTTTTGTTTTCACTTCTGTCGGCACTCCCGGAGTGCCACTGTTTTTTTTTTAGTAGCTGCCTATGATAACTTTAACAATACACATTAAATTATGTGTGCCTTAATCTTAATCGAATTTAATTTTGTTTTTTTTTTTTCAAATATAAGATGCCCCATTATTTGGGAAGGTTTTGAACCTGCAATTTGGTTCCTTACACTTCCTACCTACCTTCCACGACCTCGTGTACCCATCACATTCTAACGACAAAAGCACTTAACATCTAGCTGCGAATCAGTCCCTCATGTTAGCGCTTTTCTTGGCGCCCTGCCAAGGTCCACTCTGATAAAGAAGCTGTTCAAGCCCTTGTTACTGAGTGTACACGTTTTAGGTATTGATGACTCAAGACCGGTAGGTGCTGCTGTAATCCATACTAATATTACAGGGTGTTACGGAAAGGGTATATCAATACAAACGGGTTGAAGAGTGTATCTGGTCTAGAATCTCTGTACAAAATTTCAGCTCAAAAGCAGTAACTTTGAAAATGCTTAATATTTTTTTATTTCGATAGTTTATTAAATTGAAATCATAACAAACATGTCACCGCACTACGAGGGTCATTATCCATTATCTGTAGTGTGTCTGTGCGCCTAGTACACGCACATCACGCCGCCGCGCGCCAGTGCAGCGCCGTGATGTCGAAATAAAAAAATATTAAGCATTTTCAAAGTTAATGCTTTTGAGCTGAAATATTGTACAGAGATTCTAGACCAGATACACTCTTCAACCCGTTTGTATTGATATACCCTTTCCGTAACACCCTGTATAAATGCGAAAGTATGTCTGTCTGACGGTCTATCTGTCTCTTTCCTCTTTAGGCCCGGACTCCACTGAAGCGGAGCTGGGCGGAGCGGAGCGGAGACGTGCAGGAATCGACCAATCACAATGGTTGAAATCCTCATCGCGTCACTCGTCTCGTCTATGATTGGACAATTCCTGCACGTCTCCGCTCCGCTCCGCACAGCTCCGCTTCAGTGGAGTCCGGGCCTCAAGCTTAGAGATAGTTTGAGTCCCGGAAAAGGACATAGGATAGTTTTTATTCCGATATTTCCACGGGATCGACACGTTGTAGGTGGTGTGTTCGAACTCAGGCAGAAGCTTTACTTTGTGTAAAGAATTTCATCACCACTGCTCTTAAAACGGTGAAGGAAAATGTTGTGAGGTAACCGACATGTCCTAGAACCAAAAATTCTAAGAAATGTGACTTCTACCAACCCGCAGGTGGGCTGTAATCCGCCGATTACAGCTCACTCCTTCTCGAAGATAGGAGGCCTGTGTCGTAGCAGTGGGTTCATTATAGACTGATTATGCATTTCAGGATTAGAAAAGAATAGAATAATTATTTATTGGTAGGTACAAAAATGCAGATGTTTTTAAAATTAGAGATCCTTACCTTAATTTAGGCATGCAAACATTTAGCACAAGTGCTTAATAGTATTAATCAGCCTATAATGTTTTTCTTTCAAAAATCGAACACCATTTTTTCTTTCCAGGCAACCCTGTCTTGAAAGAATACATGGTATTTCAAAATATAACACAGAAAAAGAACGAAATTTAAACTAAAGAATGGTTATTTGTAGTTTGATGAATGATTTCAGAATTGCCATTTCATTGTGTTTAAATTTAATAAATCAATACCTACCACCAGACAAATTAAATGGTGTGCTCGCATACAGGTTGAAATTGAAAGCATGCGATAAATCGAAATGGGAGATTGTACGCATCATTATGAACAACTTTTACTAAGGGACCATACCTGAAATCGAGAAAAAAAATCAGGTGTTACCTACGTTTTGACGAGTTACTCGAACATAAATGTAGGGAACAGCTGATTTTTTTTTCGCGATTACAGGTTTGGTCCCATAGTAAAAGTTGTTCATAATGATGAGTACAATCTCCCAATTCGATTTGTCGCATGTTTTCAGTTTCACCCTGTAAATGTATTACAAAAAACTAAACTCACCGTAACATACGGAACTCGTGGTCCATAGACAGTGATTTGTTTTTTTCCTCGCCGCAATCCTGTTGCAACCCACTTCGACTGACTGTTTGTGTAAACTCTCGTATTTACTATATAACGAGAAATACTATTAAACTTTCATTGCGAATTGAAAACGTTAAAAACTTTGCGCTTCAATTTGTTTCGAATTATTTTAGTTTGGATTTTTATTTATTTATTTATACACTTTATTGTAGGTACACCAGAAAAACATAACAAAAAAAAATACCATTATTAATACAAAACATACAATGGGCGGCCTTATCGCTTTCTGCGATCTGCGGTTTCCAGGCAACCTTGAAATGGACAGTGGTTGTGTGGATATAAAAAATGGGATTGTCAGTGGTGCAAAATAATAATTATACTATAATAGATACATATAATATATAATGATGTATAATAGATACATAAATAAATATATATTAAATATAAATGTATGTATATGTAAATGGTACACCACAGACTACCTACAGTATTTGTATGTCCTTTCCCTTTTTAATCCATGCAAAGGTTGTCTTTAAAAGATCGCTCTTAGCGATAAGACCGCCCATTGTGTCACCCATTGTAAAGTTTCTCTATTTAATGTCTGTCATTTATATGGTGTACATAATAAAGAGTATTCTATGAACAACGAAAATAAATGATGACTACAGATTATTGCAGCTACGAAAACAAGATCACACCAACAAATAATGTTCCTTCACGAATCTCTTAAATACAGCTAACAATTGCACGCGTTTTATTTGAACTGGCAATGCATTCCATAAATGAGCGGCCTGAACAGAAAAGGATTTGTCGAAAAAAGTTGTGGAATGCATTGTCATTTTAAGGTTTATAAATTTTCCGATGATCTCAAAAACTTCGTGTTTACGCACGTTACAAAGAGGTTTGTCATCATTCATTTGAAACACAGTAAATTAACCTGATTAGGAAATTACACATAACATCTGAGAGCAGTGTAAATAGTGGCCCAGTGGTGTGGTAGCGGCCCTGAATAGCGGCCTTGGATCATTTAGCTCCCTTCAAAATGGTTGAGCTGAATGGTGCTGATGCATGCGTCATGTTCGTGAACGGGCGCCGTCAGTAGGGACTGGTCATCTCTTTGCTGCCATGGCTTATTTTAATTTATTATTTGAATTGTTGTTTTTTCTCATCTCTTCATTATGGACGCTTTTAACGTTCTGCATCGTTCTCACATGTATAATTTTTAACATGAATGATGTAACCAAGACTTTGTAACCACATTATTTTGATTTAAAAGAGTGTCCATGGAGTTTCTTGCCCGTTCTTCTCCATAGGTACCTACGCTTTGGAATGGGCAACTAGCTTCATTTTTTCTGACTGACTGACTTCTGGACAATTCAAAAGTGCCTGTAAATGGGTTAATTGAAATAAATGCTTTGAGTTTGAGTTTGAATTACTATTATTATTATTATTAGTTATATGTCGTGGGTTCGAACCCAGGCAGGCGCTTTACTTCGTGTAATTTATTTCATCACCATTAATTTCAAAAACGGTGAAGGAACACATCGTGAGGAAACCGGCATGTCTTAGGACTAAACATTCGAAGATGTCGTGTGACATCAACCAACACGCACTGAGACCGCATTGCCATGTGGATTACGGCCTTTTGCCTCTCACGGAGAGGAGGCCTGTGTCCCAGCAGTGGGAACGTTATAGGCTGATTATGCTATGCTTATGATAACATCATGCTTGTAACCCCCGAAAGGTTAGGCAGAGGTGTACCTATTAGCACAGCCACATTTAAAAAGTTAAACTTTTTCAGACACTCACGTCACTTCACTTTTTGACACTTGTCTTTTAACAATCCTGCTAAATGATCATGCAGTATTGTGGGCTGTATCAACAGTAATAGGTTATTAGCAATGTGACTACTCAGATACTGATTACCAGTACGTAACTTGGTAAGAGTCATTAGATGCGTTTTCCCTTTCTTTAACTTACTTCTAAACAGACATGTTTAAAAATAAAATATGGCAATAACCATAGAATAAAAGTGACAATTTTTTTGTAGCACTAAGGGTACATCCGCGAACATACACTTCTACTACGCCCAAACCTTGCCAAATTACGTGCTTTTGTCTGTTTGTACAGACGCCAGCACATCAAGCTACTACAATCTGTCAAATGTCTTCAATAGATTTTTAACTTTATCGCTAAAGCATCAGGTTCAAAGTTGATTGGGAAAATTTGACAGTTTCGGTTGGCTTGATGTGCTGGCGTCTCTATTTGGGCTTAATAGGGGTCCAAAAATGACCAAAGAAACTATTTAATTATGTTGTTAATCAAGGCTCGTTCCGTCTCTGTAGGAAAACAGGTTCTATGCTCAGAAATATATTAGTGACAGTGACATTCAGTTGGTAGTTCTTCAGGAAGGTCAGGTGCTTGGTACTCGCAACCGGTGGCGTGCTTGTATGTTGGTACCATTTTGTTGAAACTGAGATGTGTCTTCTCGACATCCGTGTGTCACTAACGAGATGCAGCAGAATACCAGCGTCAGGTATTGCACGTTGTATATGCTTAGCTGGACTCCTATTTGGTGCAACCATGAGACCAACACCGCCCGGTAGTGATCGACCGTTATAAATGTCATATGAGGTGTCTATGGGTCAATTTATCTTTTTTCACTTCTCATGCTCTAAAAGTTCGTCTTTATGTTGTGCTTAGGCGACATAAAATCGCTTTTTATGTTCTAGTGCATAAAGTATTTTTTTTTTTCTGAGACTAAAGTAATTAGGCCCAACAGCCACACGCACAATAAAACTTCGCAGATTAAAGTCGTGATTTATTTCATTTTCTTTAATTTATACCACTTCCGTGTTTTCTATCGTTAATTTAATAAAATCAGGTAAAATAGTTGTCATTTATTATTTAAAAACGCAAAGAAACGTTTTTATGACTTGGAAGTATGAAGTACCCAAGTCGAATGACAAATGTTGAGATTAAAAAAAAACTTTTAAAAAGTTTCGTGGCGGTATTATCTGTGGTGACGGGAATTAGCTATGCTTTGCAACATTTTTGATTAATTATGTATATACTTTATGCCTGTTTTATTTTTTCGCAATCGAAGTGAAAAGCAGAGTGTATAACTCAGGCATAAACTAGCCATTTTACCCCTCGACTTAACTATCCACTCTCGCCTGCGGCTCGCGTGGATATAAACGTCTAACGTCTAAGGTGAAAAAAAAACAAAGATTAATAGTAGATTTACTATTAATCTTTGTTTTTTTTTTCACCTTTTTTATGCTTTTTTAATTCCTGTATTGTGTCTTTTGTTGCACTGAATAAATTTTTATGTATCTATCTATCGTTCTATGCTCAGAAATATATCAATGACAGTGACAGGCGGTTGATAGTTCTTCAGTAAGGTCAGGTTTTTAGTACTCGCAACTGCTGGCCTGCCTGTAAATATGTCCACATGTATGAAGGTAAACGAGCAAATGTGTACGTAAGGATCGTATCCAGGTGGCGTTCGGTAGTTTCTGCCTGCCTTTATGGGAAAAAAGGGTTAGTTTATGTATGTCAACATCTGCCTAGCTTTTTCCCGACTATGTTGGGGTCGGTGAGAGGCCCGAGGCTAAATAATAACAGCCGCACAGGTCGATCGATTAGGTTAAGCTGCGCTTGCCGCTGTTGGGCTGTGGATGGGTGACCATCTTTACATACCGAAACCCCTCCGTGCCTCGGAAAGCACGTTAAGCCGTTGGTCCCGGCTGTCATTCGTGAATCTTTGACAGTCTGACAACCAGTCTTACAAAGGGGTATCGTATTACCCAGTAATTGGGTTGTGGAGGTCGGAAAGGCAGTCACTACATGTAAAATACTGGTATTCAGCTGCATCCGGTTACACTGGAAGCCGACCCCAACATATTTGGGAAAAGGCTAGGCAGATGATGATGATGATGTTCGTTGGGGTCGGATCTAACCAGATGCAGCTGAGTACCATTTAACATGGAGCGACTGCCTATCGGATCTCCACAACCCAGTTACTGGGTAACACTACCCTTTGGTAAGACTGGTTGCCTGTTGAGTTTATGTATGCATGTATGTATATAAATCATATATACAGAATGATATTAAAACATACTTTAAAATCAATGAAACCACGTGCAAAATCACTTAACACTACAAACAATTAGAAATTGGCACCCTACATTAAACAGGCGTGAATAACCCAATCACAGACTTGCTAGCAGTTACATAATAACAACCTTTAATGCCAAACGTCTGGCAATCTGCCAAGCATGGCCCTGAACTTGCCAGCATAGTTGGCACAATTTATGGCAGCATTGCGTAACCAGGAATGTAGGACGAAAAACATTCGTAAAAAGCGTCTGAGGATATAGGGCTTGTGTTTGCGACGATTGGCCGTATGAAGGATCAAATCGGAAGGTATTGCCGTCTTTTACTGGGTAATAAAGAACGAAAGGGATGGACAAAGATTGCAGATGTGAAATTAGGTTCAACATCGCCCTATTTTGGTAACACGTTGACAATACATACGAATCTTTCTTTAGATTTGTAGACCATTTTCTATTTTAATAAGTACAGGCGCCAGCATATCAATTTACCCGAAACAGTAAAATTTTCCCAATCAACTTTGAACCTTATGCTATAGCAATAAAGTTGAAAATCTATTAAAGAAATTCGACAGATTGTCGTAGCCTGTTTTCTCCGAGAGGGAGTGTGCTGTAATCTACAACGCGGGCACAGTGTGGGTTGGTAGATGTCACGTCTTCAAATTTTAGGATCAAGGACATGCCGGCTCCCTCACGATGTTTTCCTTCACCGTTTTGAGAGCAGTGTTGATGAAATTATTTAACAGCGCCTGCCTAGGTTCAAACCCACGACCTACAACACGTAATTCGTGGCCAATACCACTGCTCCTCTTTACACTCTGTATGTTAACGAAAAAACAAACATACCTACAAGATTCATACCACCTATATCCACATTACTTTCCGGTGCCTCGGAAAGCACGTAAAGCCGTTGATCCTGCACCTGATCTCTCCTCGATCATGTTGGATTGCCGTCCCATCGGAGTAAAGGAACAGAGAGTGCACCTGTGTTTACGCACACACTTGTGCACTATAATATCTCCTGCGTACCTGGCTAATTTCCGTTGAGATTGGCCACCGTGACCGAAATCGGTCGGGAGACTATCCAAAGCAATAGACCGTTAACCTTTTAACCGCTTGTGTCGCATTTATGCGACACATATTTCCGTACCCCTACCGCTCTTGTCGTATTTCTGCGACAGAGAATATGCATGATATTTTCGTTCTATTTTCGTCCTATTAACTGCGTGGTACAACTAAAACCATTATTAAATAGAGATAAAAACTTTTTGACTATTTTTTAATCGATACAACGATTTCTCCTCCTTATTTATTGTAGGTATTATTTTATTTTGATTTTATCGATTTGTAGCCGCGCGCTAGGGGCACGGCAATTGATATTTAGCCAAGCGTGTTTAGCTGCTCAAGCATAGTAAAAAAACTTGAATATTCATCCTACGAACCAATATCATCCTTGCACGTTTGAAGCTGATATTTTAAACTGAATATAATAATGTTTAAAGCGACAAGAGTACAATGGATATAGGGGTCGTGGCTGGTGCGATCGAGTGCTCGTTCAATACCTTGTTGAACCACTCGCGGTACAGCAAAGGCTTAGCTCAAGAGTTTAATAAAATAAATGCTTTTCCCAACATTATACTTTGAGTTTTCCTCAAAGTATAATGTTGGGAAAAGCATTTATTTAAAATTTCGTTTCCGTAACATTATTTTTAAAAGTTTTCACTTTTAAAAATAATGTTACGGAAACGAAATTTTGAAGGAACATTCGTGATGACTTGAGAACCATTTACACCCTGGAACTCCTGCTTCCTAATTATGTAACATACTATCAATTATAATCTGAATCATTTTGAAGGATATTGAACTCAAAACTCAAACTCAAAGCATTTATTTCAATTAAACCATGTACAGGCACTTTTGAATTGTCAAAACTAAATAGTCGGTCAGTTAGTCAGAAAGTTGAAGCTAGTTGCCCATTCCAAAACGTAGATCTCTATGGAGAAGAACGGGCAAAAAACTCAAAAAAAAAAAATTACTAATCCGTTGCTTCATAATTATGTTCGAAAAAATTGTCTCAACAACGTAAATTTATAACGCAATGAATGTTGAACTATCAAAATTAAAGCCCTATTTGGTGTGTTACGCAATTACTCCGCTAATTATATTTTTTTTTCTAATTTTTTGTCAACCAAAAGTAATGAAGGCGACACAGTTTTCCCACATTTTCTTCGACACCATCAAAATGAAATACATACAAGCTTATGTCCCAGAAACTTCGAAAACAAGCCAAATACATTTGTTTTTGAACGGGATTACTGCGGGTCTAAGGGTTGACCGAAAAACGTTTCAACCTTAATAGAATTATGTGTAATCCTGTGTAATACCACATTGTAATTCAGGTAATTATTTAATCTTTAACAAAGCCCACAAATATTTTGATTTATGCGGATGTTCTGGGTCTGAACTTAAAGTATGTTTGGGGGAAATTAGAGTGTTATGTGGTGGATTACAGCCCTTGGTTCCCACGATGTGACAAAGATTTAGTAAAAACATAACCCTGTCTTTGCTATCGCGCATTCAGGTAAAAAGGGCATTGAACCAAAAATTTGCCAAGGGAGCAAACAACTATTTTGAAGGCGAGAATGTTTCTTTGAATCCAGAGCGTAGCGAGGGACTCAAAGTACGTCACTCGAGCTTAAAATAGTGTTACTCCCGAGGTGGACAATCTGTTTTTTATCGGGTGATAATCTATGAAAAAATAAGTAAATGCAACTTATGAATAAGAATAGTACGTTTATTTATTTATTTCATTATCACTACTTGAGGAAGACATACTATTTTTTTTTTTCTTTATTTAAGTAAACAATTACGAACTAAGGCAGAATGCTTTTTTTGCGAGTTTTTTTTTATTTTTACAAACTTTTTTTATAACTTGGCTTGCGCGCTGTTTTCTTTATTATACAACCTGTTACTTGTTCATACAATGTTCGTGATTGATCTCTTCAGTGAATGGAACTGTTCCTAACAATATCCACATTTCAAACACAAATGACTTTTAGTCCCTAGGGATTAAAGAGCTATTTTAGTCCCTGTTCACGAAGAATACTCTAGCTCTTTTTTTTTAATAGATGATATAAAAAATTACTTTTATCATCGTTTTCTTCAGAATGTCATTCACCCGTCTGACTGTTTATAATGTTTTAGTTATTACATGCCGAAAATGCCCCACTGCGATTCATCGCGGTTGCGGTTTAGCTCGCTACCTCGATATCATCTTCATGTTAAACAAATGCATGCTAACAGACACACACGCGTAGACATGCCAAAGGATACCTCACAGCGATACGCCACGACTGCTTTGATGCCTGGCATGTATCCTTCTTATTAACACTCCACCATCTTCAAAAACCTATTCAACCCTATATTTCCACCATCCCGCCAAAACTTTCTGCGGTTAAAATAGACCCGAAAAACAAGAAAACATGGTCAAAATCCTTTTAAAAACGTCCTTGAGTAGGCTTAGATTATTTAGGCGCGTTGCCAGGTCGGACCCACTTGTGAGGGAACCTAATCATGAATACAAAATAGTACTTGAGATTGTGGAATGTTAAATGGGACCCTCTATAACATAGTCCTGTATATTTTGAATGGGTCGGGCATTCGGGGCATCTTGTTTTGGTGGTCTTAAAGGTTCAGTGGTATTGTGGGGTTGAATTCGAGAGTCGGCAAAAAAAAATGTTGTTGAGTGATAAGGTGCAGCGGGGCAATCTCGACAGCGGGAAATTTCAACTAATCTTAATAACTTCTACATTTTACTTTATTTGAATAAGTGCTATCTATGACCGGATAGCTCAAAAGCAACTTCATAGTTTCTAAATAGATGGCACTGCTAGACCCAATACTGTTTGATCGGCACGGCCGTTTTGTTTTCTTCTCTTTTTCTTGTTTGCACGTGCAAATTAGTGTCTCACATTTTTGCGAAAAAAAGTGGTAATTAATGTGTTTTTCGAAGATTTTCAAAGGTAAGACAATTAATTAAAGCCTATTCCATGTTTTTAGCTATTTTTTTCTGTTGTAACTTGCGTTTTAACAGCATTTTGGTGTGAGTTTGAATAACCCCACCTGGATTGTAATGGCGGCTAATTTCAACTTTTTTAAAGTTGGAATTGCCCCACCAGATTTTATATGGAAATGAACAAACACTAGTGATGTGCATGTTTCGATATGTTTTGTCGATGTAAATACTTTACAAATATTTAACTTGTAGCTATATTATTGTAATCTTTCTATTCGCAGGATCGCAACACGATTCAAATCGATGCATTTCGAGGGATTTTTCAATTTCTTACTACTTTATTAATTTATTGCAGATGGTTCGCCACTATAAAAAAACAACGGACAAGTCATACACAATGGCAGAATTGCAGCAAGCAGTGCAAGATGTCAAAAATAAAGTAATGACGAGTTACCAAGCTGCAGAAATACTATATGGCATTCCTAGATCAACCATTGTAACTAGAGTTTACAATAATCATATGAACGAAAACGTTGGAAGACCTATAGCTCTCGGGGAAGATGTGACTTTTTAAGAATTCAAAGATTAGTTTTAAGTTGATTACCTACTTTTTGTTATGACTTTTGTTAATTTTTATATTTGTTAGATTATTAATTGCTGTTTTTAAAAAAAAAGACAGATGAATCTTGGTCCTAAATTATAAAATTGCGTAACGTTTATATGACCGATTGTAGATAAATTAGGACGAGGGGTGCTCTGGTTCTATTTTAAATACATATTCCTTTCTTAAAATGAAGTTTTGATTTATGATTAGGGAGTAGATATAGTACCTTTAGTAGATAGCAGACCAAAATTATTTATTGGTGTATCTATCGACTTATTTTTTATTATGTTCCCATCACTATTAAGTATGGCGAGCAGTCGAAATTACCCCGCCTAAACCTTTAAAGTGTTTTTATTCAAAAATGAGCCTAGCTGCATAAATGACAAGATTCAATTTACATTACTATCCTTATAAAAAAACTCTGCATCTCACTAACATCAAGCTAAGAGCTCTAGAAGAGAAATTATTATTAATAGTTGAAATTGCCCCACGGAGGGGGAATTACAACTATTTTTGCCTTTTTTGACAAAAACACATTTTTAAGCCTATCTATTGAATATTTTTCAATATGAGTTTGTAAAAATAATACACAGATAATGACTCTGGAGCGTCAATACATTACATTTTTAATAAAACTATATCATCTAATATTTTTATACCTTCAAAGTTGTGGTTTAGGTTTTACCAGTCGAGATTGCCCCGCTGCACTAGTTTTTGAGGCAGCCGTGAGGCACACAATACTGTTTTAAGTTGTTTTTTTTTTCTATTTCTTTTTTAGTTGAAAACTTTTTTAGCCATGTAGTGCATGTTTCGAGATGGGAAAAACAATTGAATTCGCGCCACTGTTACCGTAACCGACACCGCTTCGGATGTGTTCGGCCGTCCTCGGGATGTACCTACTCGGTTTTAATGTATATCCGATATGTCAGTGAGTGATGGCAAAGTATTCTGTTTGTGTTTTGTTTCCACTTCTGTCGGCACTCCCGGAGTGCCATTTTTTTTTTTTTTGGTTTTTGTGTGCCTTAACCTTGGTCAAATAAACTTATTTTCTTTCTTTGCTTTCTTGTATATTGATAAATGTTAGATTGACATCCAGGCCCGAATACTGGGGCGGGGCGGGATCAATGGGTGCAGTTGCCAACCCCTTTTTTTTGTGGATGGTAAATCATCAAATGTCCCCTCCCTCTCTGGATGGAGCGGAAGGGAGTATCAGACTCTTACTGACTAAAACCCATCCGTGCTCCTTCCTTAGCCCTTTATGTTCCGGGGTAGCGGTAACCCTTTCGGACAATCCCGCTACAGTTGCCAATTCCTGGGTTTCGACCAAACCGAGTCTAAAACTGTAAATTAGACGTAAACAATTTTATACTACCCGTATTTGTTTAAATATGGACAAGTAGTCGCATCCTCGAAAAGGGACCATTCTTGAGTTTAAGGAAAATAGGTGTCGAAGGTATTTTTTTTTAAAAGGCTTTCACGGCTTGAAAGATCATAATTATAACAATTTGCCCCCTTGAGCGGAAACCTAAATCCGCGCCTGACGACATCATCTGCTTTTGAATGTTTTCTTCGTTTTCTTTTATGTGTCTGTTATAACGAATGTAGTTACAAAATAAACATAATTTATAGGATAGTGTATGAAAACAAAATTGTTTATTTTGTAAATAGGATATCGGAACCACTTGTTCACGTTATATATAAAAAAAAAGCTAGATGGATTCGACATTTCCTATCTGAATACCTCTGAAAAGAAATGGCGGAATAAACTCAGGGTGACAGTAGGTCCCTACCACAGATATAGATACACCTAGATAACGCAAGAGCAACCTCTTCGCGTGCCAAAAATCGCACTAGCTTACGTAAAAAAATCGTAAGCCGCCACTTTCGCGCTCAGTCCTGTAATGCTATTCTGTAAAAATCTCACCGTGAAAACTAAGGTGCAGTGAGCTTAAAGTGAGCTGTCAGTAATGTTAATACCTAATGTTAATACCTACAATCAGGTGAAATGACAGCTCACTGTAAGCTCACTTCATCTAAGTTATCACGGTGATCTATTTACAGAATAGCACCGCTGTGTACTGCTGGCTGGGTGAGCGTGAGCGCTGGCGCTAGGCCCCAGGGGTGGGACAAGACGGGTGCCGCGCGAGCGGTGGCGTCTTTGAATCGATTTGATATTCCCATCACTAATGCCGGGGCCACACCAACAGAAAACGCCAATAATTATCGCGATAAGTTGTGGCTGCACCTACGATTAACGCCCGTCATCGCGATAATTATCAGCGTTTCCCGATGGTGTGGCACTAGTATAGTAAAAATAGTGCTTTTGACGTCATAGTAAGTAGTCAAAAAATGGCACGCTTGGTTTTCATACAGATCGTGATACTTGCGTTATCTAGGTCTATCTATATCTGTGGTCCCTACCTACTAGTTTATATCCTCGGTACACGCTCGTTAGGCTTTGGTTGTTTCCAAAATGATTTGGGAAAACCCGATATTAATGAATCTGTACCTACTCCAGTAAAACAAAACTGACTCCCGAACTAAAAGACACTCTGAATTGTTTTTAGGTACCAATATAATTAGAAACCGATTATTTATTTATTACTATCTACAAATATAATATTGTAAGTACACAAATAAATAAAATTGAAGTGTCGGTCAGTGTGTAAAAAAACAGCTTTTTACTATTCTCCATTAATTATAACACTAGAAAAAAGAGGGTCGCAGAAACAGGAGTACGAAACCTTTTATTTTCATGTTAAGTTCAAACAATTTTAATAAATAATGTATGTGCTTTTTTGTAAGTTACAATGTATGGCATACAATAAAGCATATTCTATCTATCTACTCGTCACGATGCTTGGATAGGTACATGAAATGAAACAATTTTTAGTAACAATCAGTTTATTAAAAACGACTTTATATAAACCGACAAAATGAAAAAACACGTGCTGCCACAACTTATGAAGGGAATAGGTAACATTTTAGATTTGGTAGAGTTATAGTGACATGAAAAACGGTTCCGGTACTGTCCGCCCCTGCTTCTTTTAGATTTTAAACATTGACACGACAGTATTTTATGTAAAAACTAAATAATATTAAATGAAAGCCTTGTAATTTTCAGAAGGTAGATAGGTTAAATAAGTACAATTAAGTGTGACTGTTGTTATTTAAATTGATTATATTTAACTCCACATCAATCTTGACTGTAATAAATAATGTTTGTTGTACTTTTATTACAAAGTGTGCCCCTAAAATAGCCTTTTTTAACTTCTATCTAATGCTATAGTAAATGGAGTATAGATACATATAAAAGTATATACGGTGTATTTTTTTTAGATTGTGGTCTGTTCGTTCCGGCTAATCTCCGAAACGGCTGGACCGATTTTCAAGGGACTTTCACTGATGTTATAAAGAGTATCTTAGAAAGAACATTCACGCGAACATAGTTGTGGACACAGCTAGTTTTTCATACATTTATTTAATATTTAAATACTAGCGACCCACCCCTGCTTCACACGGTTTTTACGTCTTGACAAAACTCAGATATTTATTTAATATATTATATGCACGTTCAATATTTATGCAAAAAAAAACCTTCCGGAATAAATGATCTAAATGATGCTGAAAATGCCACCGAAATCCGTTCCATAGTTTAGAAGAACAACATAATCATTCACGAAAAGCGACAAAAACACATTGACATTTTCATGATATTTTATTAGACAAACTAAACATTCAAAACAATAAAATTAAATTAAAAATTATTTATTTCAGGGGACGTATATACAATACAAAAATAACATAAATTATCAACTTAATTATTTAAATATGAAATGTATTGCAATTAAATTAATTATTAACTGTCAAAAATTATCAAATGTCAACTACAATGATTAGGTAATAAGCTCAGAATACAGAAAAGCACATAAGATAACCAAACAACAAAGCCAAAGCACAGAATTTATATAATTTCTACAGTACATTAAATAGTTATATACATTATACAGGATGAAATTGAACACATGCGACAAATCGAAATGGGAGATTGTACTCGTCATTATGAACAACTTTTACTATGGGACCAAACCTGAAATCGCGAAAAAAAAATCAGCTGTTCCCTACATTTTGGCGAGTTATACGAACATAAATGTAGGGAACAGCTGATTTTTTTTTCGCGATTTCAGGTTTGGTCCCATAGTAAAAGTTGTACATAATGACGAGTACAATCTCCCATTTCGATTTGTCGCATGTGTTCAATTTCAGCCTGTATAGTTTAAATTAAAACATGACAACAAACAATGCAATGCAATGCAGGAAATTATATTACCAAGATATTTTTGGCCGAAACTGATTTAAATTGGCATGCACGTAGCTATACTTGCTCATGCCAGCAAAACGCTGGATTACAAATCGCCGCATTTGAACATGGCAGAAATATTTAAGCCTGAATTTTATGGTAGAATATTCACCCACTCCCAAAAGATTTTCTCTTAATATTTTATACATTCTCCATTGAAATTTGAGTTCTGTGTTAACGTGATAAGTGTTGGAATCGTTTGAATAAAATCTCGGCCTATTCAAAAAAGACTAAGGTCGCCTCAGCTGTCTACATATCCGTTAGCAACGGAACTGTTCGTCTGAACCGACCGAGTCTCAATTTCACTCTCATTTCCTATTTCAGACGTATTTTCGTTCTTTTCAGTCATTATATTATTTACACGAGCCGTTTATTTTTAGTGTAAATAGATTATTTTGTAAACAATGGTCGAGTTTGGTGGTAGATTTTTTGAGGCGTGTAAACTTGATAAAATTATGTTTGTTTTGTTTTAATTTTCCTTATTTGGAATTCCACAAGCCTACACTAATAATACTGGTTTTATGTTTTTATGTAACACAAAAAAGAATATATAATCAGCCAAAAATGTTCCCTGTTGGTACACATGCCTCCTCTATTCGAGACGAGTGGCTTTTACCACGCGGGCCCAGTGCGGCTTGGTTTTCGAATTTTTGGTTTTAAGATATGCAGGTAACCTCATGATGTTTTCCTTCACCGTTTTGAGAGCAGTGGTGACGAAATAATTTACACAAAGTAAAGCCCTTTGGTTCGAACCCACTACCACGACAAAAAGAATGCGGAATCCCATTCTATAGGCATAATAGTTTTATTATGGCAATATTTGGGCATCAAAAAATTCGTCCGCCTCGCTGTCAATGCGATAAAGTCTGCCACCGTTACAGTTGTATAAAATGGCTTTAACACGAACAATTGACGTAGTATGGCAATTTCAGAAATATCTAATGAATTTCCTTCACTTTACATTTAAGTTGTGGACCAGTGGTAAAGGAAGACCCCAACTTACGAGTTGTAGGTCGTGGGTTCGAAGCCAGGCACTTTCCTTTGTGTAAATAATTTCATCACCACTGCTCTCAAAACTTTTTTACAAAAAAAACAACCGACTTCAAAAAAAAACACTACAAAGTGATAAATATTTTCGTTTCCGCATTTTCGTTTTTTGACACCGACTTCCGAAATTAAAGTTATTTATCACTTTGTAGTGTTTTTTTTGAAGTCGGTTGTTTTTTTTTGTAAAAACGTTTTTATTTTCCACTTTTTAGTTGTACCTACCCCACAAAAATGTAAACGAAAAGATCGTTAATGTAGACAATATAGATAAATTTTCAGATTTTTGTTGATTTTTCAAAAACTGCTTGTCCGATTTCGATAACATTTTCATGGGACCATTTGGGAAGTATACCCTTTCCAACAAAAAAAGAATTTTTCAAATCGGTTGGCAAGCGACGGAGTTATGCGCGAACAAACACAAAAAAAAAATAAAAAAAAAAAACATACAAACATCCGAATTGAGAACCTCCTCCTTTTTTAGAAGTCGGTTAAAAATGGTTGAGGAAATCATCGTGAGGAAACCGGCGTGTCCTAGAACCAAAAATTCAAAGACATGTGACATCTACCAACGCACACTGGACCCGCGTGGTGGACAGTCCCTCCCGAAGAGAGAGGCCTGTGTCCCAGTAAAAGGATCATCATAGGCAGATTATGTTGCATTAAGTGTGGCTACTCTGAGAGGACGATGGTCGAGCAGGATGGTGGTCGATGGTAATGGTGTGGTGGATGGTGGTGGTCGATCGTGATGGTCTGGGTGGTCCCTAATCTTATTATAATTTTACCAACTAAGAATACCCTAAAGTGGGACTGGGCGGGTCACACTTATAGGATGCATCCAGACAGATGGGCCAAAGTCATCACACAGTGGGTGCCTGAAGACTGACTGACTTCTTGACAATTCAAAAGTGCCTGTAAATGGTTTAATTGAAATAAATGCTTTGAGTTTGAGTTTGATGTGACATCTACCAACCCACACTGGACCCGCGTGGTGGACAGTCCCTCCCGAAGAGAGGAGGCCTGTGTCCCAGTAAAAGGATCATCATAGGCAGATTATGTTGTATTTAAGTGTGGCTACTCTGAGAGGACGATGGTCGAGCAGGATGGTGGTCGATGGTGATGGTGTGGTGGATGGTGGTGGTCGATCGTGATGGTCTGGGTGGTCCCTAATCTAATTATAATTTTACCACCTAAGAATACCCTAAAGTGGGACTGGGCGGGTCACACTTATAGGATGCATCCAGACAGATGGGCCAAAGTCGTCACACAGTGGGTGCCTGAAGACGGGCGTCATCACCGAGGCAGGCCTAAGAAACGCTGGCGTGACGACAGACTCATTCCTAACCGACTGGACGGAGAAAGCACAGCACAAGGAGAAGTGGAAGAAAATGGGGGAGGCCTTTGCTCAGCAGTGGGACAGTACAGGCTAACGGAAAAAAAATAAAAAAAAAAGAATACCCATATGTGGAATGCTATAAAAGTATTAAGTATTGAGGCTATTCTTAAGATTGATGATAATTCAGTCTATCAAATTTCTATAGAAAATAAAACAACAACACACCTTATTATCCCGAAAAAATTCAATACACTTCGATTAACAATATCCGTCGATAAATCATAGGTTTATTGTGAAATTTAACAAAGAATCATACCTTCTATTAGCTATAAGAAAGAGGATGATTTAAAGCATTATGATAATCATTTACGCAATACGCCCCTGCTGTGTCAAGCAGTGTTGTACCGGAGTCAACGTATACCTATTGAATTTTTGCTGTGTATTGAAACACGGTGCTGTATTGTTCACGTTTTAAAAAGGCGTTGAAGGGAAAGCATTTACAGCGTGTTACAGTTTTATTGTGCTTTCTATTAATATGCTAATAAATTGTTTATTGTATATAGAAATTTTAATTTATTAACATAATTGTGCGTTAATCTGACGATGATTAAATACTCATCAACCTCCGTTTAGAAGACGGATCATTTATCAGAATATCGTGGCTTTTGTTGGAGCCTAACCATTTAATGTTTTCTATACTAATAAGACTTTAGTTCAGCTATGCATTACATAGAATGTTTCAGTATATTAACGCATGTAATCCCTGAAAGGTTAAGCAAAGGTTATTATTTATTTATTTTATTTTAATTTAATTTACTTTGATTTAATTTTCGTTGATTAATTTTGATTTAATTTCATTTGTGTTGATTTTATTTTATTTGAATTTTAGATAATTTTATTTTATTGTGTTGTATTTGATTTTATGCGTGTCTGGGTGTTATTTACCTGAAATAAATGAATTTAATTTATTTAATTAAAAAGGTGTTACCGTTATCACTAAGTGGGCCAAGCTTTCCAACCCCTGTAAACAAAGATACTGATCAATTAATCACATCTCACTAATATTATAAAGGCGAAAGTTTGTGAGTTTGTGTGTGTGTGTTTATATGTTTTTTATTTCGTCACGCGCAAACGGCTGAACCAATTTTGATAAAACTTTGTATGAAGGTAGCTGACACCCTGGATTTACATATAGGCTACTTTTTATCTCGATATTCTTACGGGATCGACATTTACGCGGGTGAAACCGCGGGGCGCAGCTAGTAATTAATAATCTTAATAATCCCCTCTTAATTACCGAAATTAAAACTGAATCACTACGATGACTACCCTCAATACATCTGCGTGGGCGATGGGAAACTTCGATCACCTTTATTAAGTGCCCCGAAAATAAATCCAGCCATAATTTAATAAAAATAATACCCGTTCTAAAACAGAAATCCAACCCATATAAATGTGGTTTAATTAAAAAATGAAGAAGCTATACATCAAACGCTCGGCTCTGCTTGCTCCAGAATATATTTGTGCCGACAGTAAGGATTTTGTAACGTAAAAAGCGCTGGTTTGCAAAACGTGGTTGAAGTTTTGCTGAAAACATATTCAAAGGTTATGTTTTGGAGGCTGCATGGCAACCGTACTGCTCCTGACTACTTAAATTGCGCAATTCTTCGCAATTGCTACAATCTTGGCATCGCAGTAAGACTTTAAAAACTAAAACATCATATTTTACCAACTTCGGCCAAAAATTTCACAATTTCTATTGCCCGTGTAAATGCACCTTTAATTTAACGTGGTTTAGCTGCACAAACATAAGTAATCATGTTTCTAGGACATGCCGTTTCCTCACGATGTTTTCCTTCGCCGTTTTGAGAGCAGTGGTGATAAATTACACAAAGTAAAGTGCCTGCCTGGGTTCGAACCTACGACCTACTTCAAACTCGTAAAGGCTCGACGCGACTCTAATAATAGTAGTGTTCATTTTATTTTAAGTGTTCGTCATAGACTCATAGTGTCACTTTTATTTAGATAATATGTATGTTTTTAAGTGTTCGTCATAGACTCATAGTGTCACTTTTATTTAGATAATATGTATGTTTTTTCCTTTTTTTTTTGTTTTTGTATCTACATCGTGTTTTTATATTATGTTCATGTGGGTAATTGGTTATCATCTAATATTGTACTTTTGTGTGTTGTGCTGTCTTTTGTGTGCGCCAAATAAATGGTTTATCTATCTATCTAGTAGAACAATTTCTCTGAAAACTTCATGAAAATGGATCTACCAGAATCGCGTCGCACCGTCGCGTCGCGTTTGTCTGCGGTAGCCTGAAGTCGGCGCCGCTACCACTATGCACTGGACCGCCACAGCTCCTACACTCTCACTCGCTTCCCGCTATCTCTATGGCCACATCCCACACATCATTCACAAAGAGACTGGCAGATCGCTTCGTTGTTACTTTCCTGGATAAGGCCTTTCCACCGGAGCGGAGAAACAGAGAAATAGTAACTGTAGCGGTATCTACAACGCCACATGCGAACAACGCGTCATACTGACGTCACGCAAATCCTGCATCTCGCAAGCAGAGTTTACCGCGCAACTAGCATAGGTACAACAGCCCGACATGAATCATTGGTAGTTGCCCGGCAGACACGACACCCGTCTGGTCGGAGGATCCTCCCTTTTCTATAGAGTATGAGTGAACTTTACACCCTGTTCCTCATACCTCTATATTAACCAATAGGATTGCACAAAATCTCCGCTCCTCTTCTGTCCAATGTTTCTACTTGTCACACTATATCACATATCATCACACTAATATTATAAAGGCGAAAGTTTGTGAGTGTGTGTGTGTTTATATGTTTGTTACTTCTTCACGCTCAAACGGCTGGACCGATTTAGATGAAATTTGGTATGAGATAGTTTGAGTCCCGGGAAAGGACATAGGCTACTTTTTATCCCGATATTCCCACGCGATCGACATTTATGCGGGTGAAACCGCGGGGCGCAGCTAGTTGTTAATATTTCTTCGTTTCTCCGCTCCGCAGCCTCGGTCCGCTCCGTTAGATAGGCAGCCTTAGATGCGGAAAGGAGTCTTTCGAATTAAGTTCCCTAGATATTAAAAATTATTCAAGAGTAGTTAAAAGTGAAGGTTGTCAGTCATTGCGATTGCCTTTTACGTTTTTATTTTTCTTTGTGGATTATGATTTTGTGGCGGTCTATGATTGGATGTGATAATTTATATCTTCTTGTTTTTTATTTTTGCATTTATTTGTCGCAACATTTGGTCCCTGGGTTTCTGATAACAACACAGAACAACAAAGGTGGACAACCGTTACAATTATTATTATAAAAGTTGGTCCCGGCTGTCATTCTTAGATCTTTGACAGTCGTTACGGGTAGTCAGAAGCCCGAAAGTCTAACAACCAGTCTTTCCAAGGGGTATTGTTTTACTTAGTATAGAGTTGTGGAGGTCAGATAGGCAATCGCTCCATGTAAAATACTGGCATTCAGCTGCATCCGGTTAGACTGGAAGCCGACCCCAACATAGTTGGAAAAAGGCTAGGCAAACGATGGACAGGCTGATGTTTATAACACAATATAGCAGAAACAGTGAGCTTTTGTGAAAACCTAGGTATTTGAAACATTTTGATGAAAGAAAGAGAAAATACATTTATTTGCGGTAAACATGACGCAAAAAAGAACATACACACAAAAAAAAATGATGAGGATTTTAACAATGAATAAACAATGCATTAGTTTAACGAGCTAATTATGTAAGTATTCGCCATCTTGATCTTACGATATTCAAGGACCTCTCCTAGATGTATAGATATTGTTCCCACACCAAGGGGTATGGAACAATGGCGCCGCGGGGCAATTGCGTAACACTTTATCCATTGGAATCGGTTTCATTTTGACAGTTCAACAACATACATTGCGTTATTTACGTGTTGAACAGATTTTTTTTTCGAACTTATGAAGCAATGGATTAGCAATTTGTTTCAAAATGATCATGATTCCAATTGATAGTGTGTTACGCAATTAGGGTGCCGATTCCCTTGTTCACAAACTAAACTAAATTTAAGTTCAGTGCATCTTATTCTTTCTATTTCATTAAGAAAAGGGCAGATCATAAATCTTAGTTTAGTCCTGTCAAATTAGTCAGCGCCTGACATAAAGTGACGTATTTTTAGTAGCCAATTTTTTAATCACGTCTAAATTGTCTATGGAGTATCGTAATTTGACAGGACTAAACTAATATTTATCTCCTGTCCTTTTCTTAATGAAATAGAAAGAAAAAGATGCACTGAACTTAAATTTAGTTTAGTTTGTGAACAAGGGAATCGGCGCCAATATCTATACATCTATACTACAAATAATACTACATAATATACTACAAATAAATGAAATTGAAGTGTTTGTTTATTATTTAAATTAACAGCTTTTTACAAAATGCAGATAAAAATATATACGGTATTTATAACAATAAACTTTTATTTGTCTTTCGTCTGTCTGTCCATTTGTTCTGTCTAATTTCTAAAACGGCTGGACCGATTTTGACGGGACTTTCACTGGCAGATAGCTGATGTTATTTATAGGGAGTACCTTAGGGTAAGTTTATCTTAGAAAACGATTTAGAGATCGGCGCAAAAAAACCCTTGAAATCTAATTTGTTTTCCGTTCAGAATAAATAACACAAAGGTCACCCGAAAGGTCAATGTCACATAGCGTGGATTTCATGTTTTTTAATTAAACCAGCCTTCTGTGAGGCCGTCAAATTCCGGGTGTTTTATTATCTAAAAATTATTTACGACTCTATTCCAAAATGTATAACTTGCGTTTTGGTAGGTTTTTTTTACTTGATTATGGTTAAATAAATAAGAATGGAATGATTTAGGGTTTATTTTGTGGTTCCCATGACAATAATAAAATGCTTTACTCACCTATTAATACGGCCGTTGCTTTATCCATACAGAACAAACAATTTCATTCCATTGTTTTTTTTTAGTATCGCCACATGTAATAAAATAGTAACGAAGAATATTTGTCCGTTTGCCTGTAGGTATGTGTAGGAAAATAAGTCAAAGTCAAAGAATTTATTTCAAATCACATCACACTAATATTATAAAGGCAAAAGTTTGTGTGTGTGTGTTTATATGTTTGTTACTTCTTCACGCTCAAACGGCTGGACCAATTTTGATAAAACTTTGTATACCTAGAGGTAGCTGACACCTTGGATTAACATATAGGCTACTTTTTATCCCGATATTCCCACGGGGTCGACATTTACCCGGGTAAAATCGCGGGGCGCAGCTAGTAAGAAATAAAATAAATATACAATAACGAGTTCCAAACGTTTGTGAATGTGCTACTTCACTGTGCAGTGTTATTACGCATATAAACTATAGGCACTAAAACTGCGTGCATTCTCCCATACATTGTTGACATGACATTATGGCAACAATCAACGTCCGTTGCCAGATGGTTGTTCAGCTGCCAGAACCCAATGCAATGATTGCCAAATTCATTCATTTGTAACCACGGATTCGCAAATGTTGTGGTTTTGAGCTGTTGTAAACTTACAATGCCTAGTTAGAAGGTTGACAGCCCTTCTGCTATTTCAAAAAGGCTTATGTTTAACTTATCACCAGATAAAGTAAAATATAACATCAAAAAAAACACTTTTTACTGCCAAAAATAGTAAATGATCACGACAATTAAAACTCTATTTGATTGTAAAATACTTAGGTAAAGGTATTTGTATTCTCATTTGCCCGCTCTTGCATCCTATGTCGACGGTCTTATGCCTTCGCGGGACTCTTATTACTGTGTAAAGGGTTTAAAGTAACCTAACCAAACCTAAACTCGGGGTACCCAGATAGAACTATTGTAATTTTAGACTTCATTTTTTGCTGTTCAATATATTTTTTTGGTGATCATTATATTTAACCCCTTTCAATAATTATTTGATCGTTTGACGACTAATTATGAAGTATGAAAGGAAATGACATGTCGCGCCGACCTCAAATGAATCAGATTAAGGGTAGGGGAATATGATGATCGTTTAGGTTCTCAAATTTATTTTGCCCACATCCCACTTTGAGAATATTTTGTTTTTTAAAGCCCCCATTTTTAGGGTTCCGTGCCTCAAAAGGAGAAACGGAACCCTTATTTGATCACTTTGTTGTCCGTCTGTATGTCCGTTAGTCAAGGCCCTTTTTCTACGGAACGCGAGGAGTTATCAAGTTGAAATTAATACCAAATACTCAGTTCTGCATACCATGTTTCGGACCAATGTTTTTTTACGAGAATTGGCCTTCTCGTTGGTCACAGTCGCATTTACTCTTTTAAGGGCGAATTTCACCAAACTTTTATAAGTACCTAGAATATGTCTTATCCTGAGAATATGTCAATTTAATTCCACGAATAAATTACTAATATCTGGCTTTGGTGAAATCAGCCCTAATAAAAGTAATATTTAGGGCTGATTTTTCAAACGCGAGACAATTTTAACCGAGGAATAATTTTGAATTTTTGACAGTTCTTTCATACAAAATCTATGAGACGTCAATTTTATTCCACGAATAAAAATTATCTGTCGATTGAGGAATCTCCTCTGAATCATATTACTGATAAAAGTCTAACCAATCGATTCTGCGCTCTCGTGGCTAATTGATTAAGGGTCTCCGCACACGGGCCACCGGCCACAACCACAAAACGTCGCCAAACGGCATATTTCATGTAGTTTTCATACATTTTACTGTATAACATCTTTATTATCTTTATTATAATATCGTTTATTTATAAAAATGGTGCAGATTACAATAACATAACTTAAAAAATATAGAGGACACAGTTGCTCATTTGCCTGAACTAGGTAAGAACCTGTGTTTCAGGCTAGAAAGGTGCTTAGAATTTTAAAATATAAAAATTAACACAGAAGACTAATTAAAAACTAATATTATCTTAAAAAAACGAATATGTTTTATTTACAGACAACGAGTAAATCCTCTGTCTCACTGTATGATATGCTAAGTAAAAATTGCAGAATAATCTTTTTACAGTCGTAATAATTTAATTTATAGATACTATATTCCTGTTTAATTTATTGTATAAAAATAGGCCTAAAAATGTATACAATCTGTTTACAAAGACTTATTTAGAGGATGAATTTGACTCACATACAATATCATTCCGTCTCTTATTAGTACTTTGAATATTATAGGAGAGCATGGTGTGCTGTTTTAATACCAAGTGCGTTATGAAAAGCTGGCGAACAGTCAGCACGTTACGGGGTTTGTATAGCAGATCTCAAACTCAAACTCAAAGCATTTATTTCAATTAAACCATTTACAGGCACTTTTGAATTGTCAAGAAGTCATTCAGTCAGAAAATATGAAGCTAGTTGCCCATTCCAAAGCGTAGGTACCTATGGAGAAGAACGGGCAAGAAACTCCATGGACACTCTTTTAAATCAAAATAATGTGGTTACAAAGTCTTGGTTACATCATTCATGTTAAAAATTATACATGCGAGAACGATGCAGAACGTTAAAAGCGTCCATAATGAAAAGATGAGAAAAAACAACAATTCAAATAATAAATTAAAATAAGCCATGGCAGCAAAGAGATGACCAGTCCCTACTGACGGCGCCCGTTCACGAACATGACGCATGCATCTATAGGATAGAGAAAGGGATGGAAGTTTACTCCTTTAAAAATTGCTCTCTGTGCTCTTTCAAGAGGCAGTCAATTTTATATGGACTCGCCGCACACGGTTGACGCCGGTGACCGCCATACGCTACAAATCGTCGCTGCTCGTTAGCTTCTCATGGCGGCGTTTGAGGCTGTCGCGTGTGGCCCGTGTGCGGTGACCCTAACATAGAGCACAATTGCACGTTATTGAAAAGTTGTAATTTCCTCAATTATTGACCCTCCGGTGCCTTTCTATAAGAATAGCTTTAAGGCGCTACCTCGAAAATCTAAAATCCTCGAAAAACCTACTAAGCGAGCGAAAGTGATGCAATTACTTTTGAAACCCAAAAGAAGAGTGATGGCATTAATGTGTGTGCGCTCGGAATAAAACGACGTATGTACAGACGCCAGCACATCAAGCTACACGAAACTGTCAATTTTCCCAATCAACTTTAAACCGTATGCTTTAACGATAAAGTTGAAAATCTATTAAAGAAATTTGACAGATTGTAGTAGCTTGATGTGCGGGCGTCGGTACCAAAACGAATTTACTCCTTTTTTACCCGACTGCGCCAGAAGGAGGGTTATTAACAAAATAAATGAATTAAATTTAAAACTACTTTCAGCTAACTTTAATATGATAATTCTCTATGTTTTAAAGTAAATTCCATTGAATAACTCTTAATTAAACGTTCGCCGTGATGTCGCGAAATGTAAAAAAAAATTAGATATAACCTTGCAATTTTTTTGTATCGAGAAAAATTAATTGAATCGTGTATTCCATTTAAAAGATAAAATATTAAATCCCTATTCCACATACTTAACAAGTTACACGAAATAGAAAAACCACATTTTTTTCAACATATCACCTTAACAATCTTGAGACGTTCGGACGCCTTTTGAATATCGGTAGATAACCCTCAGTAATTGGGTTGCGGAAGCCAGATTGTGGTTTATCCGTGTGAAATACAGATTTGTAGTTGCTTCAGTTATGACCCGAATATATTAAATAAGTCAAGTCTATAAGACTATAAGAGTAGGGTATGGTCAGAGAAATGATGGATGGACTATGTGACAGATGATATGGCTAGAAAGGGTTTAATAGTGACTACTCAGGTGACGACTAATATGAAAGAAGAAGACAGTTTTCGTTGACCCCAAATAAATTGAGATAAGTGCAAGAAAATGTCAATCATAAGTTGTAAGCAGTGGCGTGCATTAGTTTTCACAATAGGTAGGCACTAGGCCAGGTCTAGTCTAGGCAAACGCGGTCACTAATCAGAAAACAAAAGTGTGGTCAAAAGTGTGGTTATTTGAGTAGGCATGCCTACTTAAAGGTGATAAATTGCGAAGGTCGAACGTCATGGTATTACGCGTGAGACGTACGTATTTTTAATTTTGTCGTATTAACTTGAACGAGTAAAGACCATGACAATGTGCGAATAGTACGGGAGCCGAGTAGGCCGTCCGGCGACTGCCTACTTTGTATGAAGATTTTGTTTTTTGTTAGGTATGATAATTTAGTGAGTTTCTTAATGGGGCACACACACTTACTCGTAAATGTAATTGACAGGCATATAAGCAGTGCCTACCTCGATATATCACATATATCGAGGTAGGCACTGCTTATAGGCCTATATGCAATGCACGCCACTGGTTGTAAGTAAGCTGAAGATCAAACGCCCTCAAAGTCAAAGTCAAAGCATTTATTTCAAACTAGCTGTGCCCCGCGGTTTCACCCGCGTAAATGTCGATCCCGTGGGAATATCGGGATATAAAGTAGCCTATATAATAATCCAGGGTGCCAGCTACCTCTATACAAAATCTTGTCAAAATTGGTCCAGCCGTTTGAGCGTGAAGAAGTAACAAACATATAAACACACACACTCACAAACTTTCGCCTTTATAATATTGGTGTGATTAGTGTGATAGGCACATAAAAGGCACTTTTGAGCGTCAAAAATTACATTAAAATAGAATTAATTCTAGTCGCCCTTCCAAAAGGTAATTTTCGTATGGAGAAGAATGGGCAAGAAAATCCACCGTTACTCTTTTAAAATGTTTTACAATGTTTTGCGTAGGTACATTAATTATACAGTGTGAAATTGAATTCATGGGCATCCTTTTAAGGGGTCATTGTAATCACCGTTATGAACAACTGTTACTATGGGACCAAACCTGAAATCGCGAAAAAAAAATCAGCTCTTCCCTACATTTTGACGAGTTATGTGAACATAAATGCAAGGAACAGCCGATTTTTTATTGCGATATTAGGTTTAGTCCTAAAGTAAAAGTTGTTCATAATGATGAGTACAATGACCCCTTAAAAGGATGTCCATGAATTTAATTACACCCTGTATACTAATATGTGAGGACGATGCTCCTAAAATAAAATTACTATACCCCTCAAAAATATTCTTCTTCTGGGGCAGTAGGGTGAAAATTCCAACTCGGCTACAACCGAAAAACAAAAGAAAAACGTATAACAACAATACATCCAGAGAATTATATTTATGAGTCTCAAGCTGGCCGTCGAAAGGTGTATCTGTTAATACTCAAGAGCACCATACACGCTTTCAACACAGTTAACATAAGGCAGTACGTAATTACGCTACCAAAACCGTCTGGGGCCATGTAGATTTTTCATGTTTATTTTCCCGAAAAAAAAAACTCAACGTAATACGCGGGTAGAATACTAATTCTTTGTTATGCCAGAAGGGAATTGTGATTCTCTGTAAAGGTTGGTAATAGATATATTATGGTGATTTAGTTGTACAAGGGAAAGATTTGGGGAAAAACTGTGTATTGTATTCGCGTTTGAGTAGAGATTTCGTGTGTCATACTATAATGTTGGTTGGAAGATAAAAATGTCTTGCGTCGCGCTATTTTTAAAATACAGGTTGGTAGGGATATCAAAATCAAAAATCATTTATTTAAATTAGGCTGAGAATCAGCACTTTTCGAACGTCAAAATTACAAAAGACAGTCCCTCAAAACGCCCGCCCTTCACCACTTCCTAGTGCTTTCGCTGGGAAAAAGTGGCGCAACAAACTACCCAGCAGCACAGCTGTCAGTTAGAAAATACTTGATTGTATACAATACTTGGTTATCATAATCACCATCATGATCAGCCTATATTGTTCCCACTGCTGGGACACAGGCCTCCTCTCTGTGAGAGGGAGTGGGCCGTAATTCACCACGCGGGCCCAGTGCGGGTTGGTAGATGTCACATATCTCCGAATTTTTGGTTCTAGGACATGCCGGTTTCCTCACGGTGATTTCCTTAACCGTTTTTGAGAGCATTGGTGATGAAATAATTTACACAAAGTAAAGTCCCTTTCTGGGTATGAACCTACGACCTACAACTCGCAAGTCGCGGCTGTTACCACCGTGCTACCACTGCTCTCATTATGCTATAATACATGTTAATTTCGCGTCATTTGCCAGCTGATGTCCATCAGAGGACAAAACAACATTATCAAAATAAAATAAAAAAAAAACACAATATTGCACTTTTCTCAAAGAGTTGTCTCGGCATGGCATGGGTCCAAAGATTTACAATAAACTACCAAAAACTTTAAAAAGCATGACCAACATAAACCATTTTAAATCGCAACTTAAAAAATTCTTGATTGAAAAGGTAACTACTCTATCAATGAGTTATTAGATGATAGAAGCATAAAAAAAAATGTCTGATCCACTTGTTTACGACTTTCCTTATTTGAAACAGTTTTATTTGGTTTGTAGTTTTTTACGCCTAATTTGTACGCCTTGCAAGGCAAAACATAGTGATACAACGCAAATTTTATACCATGTACCATATTACCTATGTTCAACAAATAAATTACTTTGACTTTGAAAAAGTCCACAACAAATGAATAAAACGATCAACTACCAAAATATAAACGGCAGCACTAATACATATGAAATTTAACAAATTAATGGCATCGGGTATTGGAAACCGATTACCGACAGATCGCAGCTCGATTAGTTACTAATGGGTTAAATTATATCCGAACTTAGGCGTGTGTGTGACTTTACAACTTCACGTTGCCGGCATTAGGAATTAGGGGGGGTTAACCTTGTGACTTGGGGAAAATATGTGACAACTAGCTGCGCCCGCGGTTTTACTCGCGTAAACGTCGATCCCGTGGGAATATCGGGATGAAAAGTAGCCTATATGTTAATCCAGGGTACCTACATACAAAATTTTAACAAAATTGGTCCAGCCGTTTGAGCGTGAAGAAGTAACAAACATATAAACACACCCCCACACACACTCACAAACATTCGCCATTATAATATTAGTGTGATAGCTAAGTAATATCAGCCGCACAGGTCGATCGATCAGGTTAAGCTATGCTTGCCGCGGTTGGTCTGTGGATGGGTGACCATCTTTACATAGCGAGACCCTCCGTGCCTCGGAAAGCACGTTAAGCCGTTGGTCCTGGCTGTCATTCGTGGATCTTAACAGTCGTTACGGGTCGTCAGAAGTCGGAAAATCTGACAACCTGTCTTACCAAGGGGTATTTGTATTACCCAGTAACCGGGTTGTGGAGGTCAGATAGGCAGTCGCTCCATGTAAAATACTGGTATTCAGCTGCATCCGGTTAGACTGGAAGCCGACCCCAATATAGCTGGGAAAGGCTAGGCAGATGATGAGGTAAAATGCTGAGGTACCTACATGAAAATGACTGGTTGTCAGACTTTTGGGCTTCTGACGACCCGTAACGACTCTCAAAGATTCACAAATGACAGCCTCGACAGCATTTTGCCTGTGTCACAAATAATAATTTTGATACAATCCATAATATTATAGGTACACATACAATATGATAAGTCAATACAAACAATTATGAACCATGTAGGACAAAGCAAAATAAAAATAAAAGTAAGTAATAATTTTACCATGCTTAGCCCTGATTGGCTTATTTTTTATTGTTTAAAGACTTTAAAGTGATAATTTTTAACGAGAACGATAACTAGATGGGCTTCTTCGACAACCTTAGTTGGAAAGAGACCCTTTTTTTAATGTAACTAACCAACAAAGGAAAAATACATACCCAGTCAACTTACTTACACCGTTTATAACCACCAGTTGCACTATCGACATGATCTTTCTCTTGGGAATTGAAGTAAAGTGTAACCTACACAGTAGGTTCACCCGAAAAAAAAAACAGTGCCACTCCGGGAGTGCCGACAGAAGTGAACACAAAACACAAACAGAATACTTTGCCATCACTCATTGACATATCGGATATACATTAAAACCGAGTTCATCCCGAGGACAGCCGAACACACCAGAAGCTGTGTCGCTTACGGTAACAGTGGCGCGAATTCAATGGTTTTTTCCCAATGCCCGACGCGTGTAAAGAAGTTTTTACTTAAAAAAAAAGACCTAGAAATTTACAACATGACAATTTTGCCCAAGTCAACATCAGACAACCACCAAAAACGCTCTCACCACAGCTCTCAAAAACGGTAAAAAAAAACATCGTGAGGAAACCGGCATGTCCCAGAACCAAAAATTCGAAGGCATGTGACATTTTCCAACCTGCTCTGGGCACGCGTGGTGGATTACTGCCCATACCCTCGCACAGACAGGAAGCCTGTGTAACATCAAAACCTCCCCTAACGACCGCCGCACAGATAAGATCTACGAAGCTACACATTACTCATTAGCCCGACCATTACCACTTAGACACACTTTATCCTGCTAGTACCTAAATAAATACGACAAAAGACATATTATTCTTATACATTAAAAAGCATAATATCATCCATCATTCTTAATTCATTTGGAACTCATCACATTGGACACTAAACAGATAAGATTCAGAAGGACAACTGTCGCGTCGTGCTATTTTTTTTTTTATGTTTCGTGTTGTTGAGTGTCTTACAGTGTTAAATGTTTTTTTTTAACTCCTGTTATTGTTTGTTTCAGGTAATTAAAATAACTAGCGTTGCTGTATGCCGGTTTGGTGGGTATGGTACATAGATATCTCCTAAGCTTATTTGATCTATGGGAGCAGGGCAATTGCGTAACACATTATCAATCGGAATCGGTTTCATTTTGACAGTTCAACAACGTTCATTGCGTTATTTACGGGTTGAGCAGACAAAGGGGTTTGAAGGTTTTGGCCCTAAAATCAGCCGCCATTTTGATTTTTTTTCAGAATCGCGGTGCACAACAAAAGTTATATATTTAGATAGAGGACACTTATACAAACAAAAAATGTTATGTAACATAATATCCTAAAGCGTCAGGTTTCGGAGTTATTCACCGAAATATAAGTCGAAAACAACAAGGATTTTTTTGTTTTTATTCCCTCCAGGTAAGCATATTGAACTATTGAGGTAATAGAAACGTTATGAAACCTTTATGGACAAGAAACAAATGAAGAATAGACATTTTTTAAATAAATAATTAAACACGGCAATTAATAGTTCGTTTTTTAATACCAGAGACTAATCTGACAAGTGTAATGTCAAACTTCTATACTAAAAAAAAACGAAAACACAAAAGACTTAAATGTCAGATTAGTCTCTGGGATTAAAAAACGAACTATAAATAGCCGTTTTTAATTATTTATTTAAAAAATGTCTATTCTTCATTTGTTTCTTCTCCATAAAGGTTTCATAACGATTCTATTACCTCAATAGTTCAATATGCTTACCTGGAGGGAAAAAAAACAAATAAATCCTTGTTGTTTTCGAATTATATTTCGGTGAATAACTCCGAAACCTGACGCTTTAGGACATTATGTTATATAACATTTTTTGTTTGTGTAAGCGTCCTCTATCTAAATATATAACTTTTGTTGTGCACCGCGATTCTGAAAAAAAATCAAAATGGCGACCGACCTTAGGGCCACCCTCCATACAAAAATCTTCTAACCCCTTTTCGAACTTATGAAGCAATGGATTAGCAATTTGCTTCAAAATGATTCCGATTCCGATTAACAGGGTGTTACGCAATCAGGGTGCTGGTATAATTACAGATATTTAGGCTCTACACATTTCCTTGCATTTACACGGTACAAGTTTATTGCCTGTGGCATACCACAAAATTGAAGCAACAATTGACTGACATCGTTTAAACAACATGTGCAATTGTTGCACGATACGGGCAAGTTAGTTGTCGTTCAAAACTGGTATAGGTGTACCGCGTCGTTCGCGTATTCGCGCGAGCGATCGCTTTGGTAAGGACACGGGGTTGTACGTTATTCAGACAGAGGCGGCCTGCGGTGGCGGGCGCGGTGACAGACAGTTGTAATGTATGTACATGTGAAGGCCAATTCCCGTAATTAAAAACGTTCAAAATCTAGTCGCAATCTCATTTTGACGACAATCAATGTCAAAAACTTGTCAAAAATGTTTGGAAATTAGAGGTAT
The DNA here is from genome assembly GCA_947508005.1 of Amphipoea lucens. Classification (NCBI taxonomy): domain Eukaryota; kingdom Metazoa; phylum Arthropoda; class Insecta; order Lepidoptera; family Noctuidae; genus Amphipoea; species Amphipoea lucens. The sequence continues at coordinate 17,372,269 of OX382377.1, read as the reverse complement.
TTTTGACAGATTGAGACGGAGATCAGACTGTGAACGTTCTTAAAATTATGAGAATGGCCCCTGTCTTTATTAGGACTGGATGAATACCATACCATATTTTATGAATGTTACCATTTTATAAATATTATGTATATAAATAATGATTTTTGTGTAGTTATCTTATTACCTATTTTTTTTTTATCTTATCGTATGCTGCACTAGTTGATGTCTGGGGCTCTGTTTGACCCTTGATAGGGTCTTAGCATTATGCTGAGCGATGGCCGTTTTGCGTGAATGTGACGCATATTTTCCCCCAACTTTTTTTTATTTTTTAAGTTTGTGTTCTTTCTCATCATCACGTTTACCGCAAATAAACGTATATTCTTTCTTTCTTTCTTATATTATGGAGCTGTCAAACACACGCGGTAAATATGCCGCCATCGCCTCTGTCTGAACAAGCCGAAAATCGTTTTGAACACACCTTCTGTAATTTCTTCTCGATGGCACAAATGGCTATTCCGGAGAAATACTCATATTTTTTGTTTCACACGCAATATGGAAATACATCACGCTCACAATTATAGACATGTCTGTTGTGTTTATATTGAGTTTTTGTGTTTAATGTAAAATGCTTGTATATCTGAATGGTAAATGAAACTTGATTTAAATATGGATAAGCAATCGTTCCTTGTAAAATAATGGTATTCAGCTGCATTCAACTGGAAGTTGATCCCAACATAATTATGTAGTCGGGAAAAGGTATTTGCCAAAAATGTAAACAAGTATGAGTTTATGGAAAAATAACTTTGAATCCTACAAAATAAAGTTCAGTTTACGCTACAACATCAAAAATTTTTATAACTTTTTTTCAATAGTGCTAGTCACTCTGAAATCAACTTAATTACCATTACAATAAAGTTGATATTTGTTTAACTTGAAATATTATTAATTTTAAACATAAGTTTGAATACTTTGGATAGACTTTACATACATAAACGCAAGCCTTCTTTCCATGGGGGTAGACAGGGACTAAAAAACCTGCAACGATCCTTATATTCCTTTTGCCTCGTTTACTTTCATACATTTGGTCATCGTCACGCGTGCCGATGATGTGAATCTCGATTTAAAACCAGATATTAGAAGCCATTATAATTAAATCTGTCACCATAGAATGGGGTTGTTCCACTGCGCTCCAGGAATGCATTCTACTGCACTCCAAAATAAAATATGTAGAGTCAGCATAAAAGACAAACCATAAGTTGTTTATTATACACAAATATAAATATCGGTAGTATTATTTTACCGTGGATTCATCTCGTGTGTTAAAAATGCTCAAGGCCATTTCACAATTTATGGCCCTAGTGTGACTGAATAAACACATTTGATATGCATTGTTTTCTTTTTTGTATGATATTTAATATAATGTTTCATGCTTAATTATTTTTTTTGCTAACTCTACATTTCTTAGAGCGCAGTGGAATCTATGTATGAACAACTCTAGGATGGGAGGCACTTCATCCCTAAAAAAATCGGATATCAGTCACCCATATGTCTATGTTAAAGGCAATTTTGCCAATACAACCAACTTTTAAGTACAATAACCCAAATACTACATTAAATGGAAACAGAAATCACCGGTCAAAACTCACAAAAACCATTATCGGTTTATCGGTTACTCCCCGCCCTAAACCAAAAACCGTACCGTAATCGTATAGTTCCACAAAACCGCTGAACTAAACACATCAGTGACGCACATCACTGTTCGGCACACTGTTCCGCGTCACTGGAGCAGGTAGCAGTCACATATGCCGATGCACATCACTAACCCCACATAATTAACGGTTAGCTATTAAATACGCGGTATTTTGTATTTGGAACCCACCAATGTTGTAGTGTTGCACCTGACGCGTTGGAGCGTTTTGGTGTTAATCAGAATTATGTTTGTCATGATAGATAATGAATAAAAATGTGAACGAATAAATAGAAATGACGGGCTTGTGGCTATGTAATATCAGCCTCATGGGTCGATCGATCAGGATACTTGCCGCGGTTGGTCCGTGGATGGGTGACCATCTTTACATACCAAGACCATTCCGTGCCTAGGAAAAGCACGTTAAGCCGTTGGTCCCGGCTGTCATTCGTGGATCTTTGACAGTCGTTACAGGTCGTCAGAAGCCCGAAAGTCTGACCACCAGTCTTACCAAGGTATCGTATTACCCAGTAACTGGGCTGTAGAGGTCAGATAGGCAGTCGCTCCATGTAAAATACTGGTATTCTGCTGCATCCGAATAGACTGGAAGCCGACGCCAACATAGTTGGGAAAAGGCTTCGCTTCGGAGATATGTGACATCTGCCAACCCGCACTGGGTCCGCGTACTAGATTACAGCCCACTCCCTCTCGAAGAGAGGAGGCCTGTGTCCCAGCAGTGGGAACAGTACAGGTTTATGCTAATGATATCCTCGATTTCCAGCGGTCTCGTCCTAACAAGCTTCGTGGTCAGTAACGATTACATCGGCTGAATATCAAGCTTATTTTACAAGGGCGACAAACATCTGACTTTTCCACATCCACTTTTTCACATTGGTTGAAGTCAGCCCAGTTTCAAACGTTCAGGCTTTTTGAGTATCTGTGATGATAGCTAAAACTAATGATGTGTTTTTCCCTACATATTTTATACATATTTCGATGGTCCCTATTAACAATGTCGGTTGTGCAAAAAGACTTCTGCTCAGTAGAGCAGTTCGAAGTTTGTTTTGGCAATTCTATATTTTGTCTATGTTAGAACAATACCTACCTACATAAAACAATCAGTGCAAATTTGAACATCCACAGTCTTGTAATTTTTGAAGCGAAACTTCTTTACGCACGCTTGACTTGGGGAGTAAGCTGGCGAACGCGTGACGTAAGCGTTACGAAAAGTGTGATCGGGCGAGGCGAACGGGAGTTCAGTGGGGGATATAAGCAAGAGAAAGCAGTGCGCGCGCACATTTTCTTTCTCTCTTCCTCTCATGGCCACGTTTGAAGTTTCACTTCAGTCGTGTGGTCATAAGCACGGTTTTTTTTTTTTGAACTTTGTACTGCCCTACGGAACATCTTTTTGCAGAACCGACATTGTTAATAGGGACCATCGATTTGTTCTATGAGAGTGAGAAAGAGTACATCTTTGTCTGCGCACATACTTGTGCACTATTTTTTTTTTTTTTTATTTGCTATGGGCTTGCTCTTAACTCTAGCCTATAATATCTCCCGTGGCGAAAGCATAGTCTCCGTTGAGATTGGTCGCTATGGTCGCAATACGGTTAGGAGGACTACCTTTTCCGTACCCAAAGGGTAAAAACGGGACCCTATTACTAAGACTCCACTGTACGTCTGTCCGTCTGTCACTAGGCTGTATCTCATGAACCGCGATAGCTAGACAGTTGAAATTTTTACAGATGATGTAAGTATTTCTGTTGCCGCTATAACGACAAATACTAAAAACAGAATAAAATAAATTTTGAGGGGGAAGGGGGCATACAACAGACGTGATTTTTTTGCCGTTTTTTGAGATAATGGTACGGAACCCTTCGTGCGCAAGTCCGACTCGTACTTGGCCGCTTTTTTTTTTTTAAGTATGCACTTTCTATTTCATTTGTGTAACGTATTTAGGTCTGCGTCGGTCACATCACCCCTTTTTATTTCAAAGTTTTCCTTTACAACATTCTCCATAAATGAATTCAGCTTAATATCCCCTCGTATTTTCATATACTTAATTTTTCTATATCGCGAACAAATATTGCGAAATTGTTATTTCGTACATACTTGAAATAAAATCCATTAAGCGTCCATATCAAGCGATATTAAATAACATATCTTTCAGTAATGAGATCGAAACTATTAGAGATCGCTATAACATTTTATGTTATTAATAATAAAACTTGAGTTTATCGGTAAACACTCTTCTACCTACAAACACTTTATAAATTCTACCTGATCAAGGTAGTATCATTTTATTCATCATAAAACGAAACGACGATAAGATTATAGAGCCTTTCAATTTGATCGTTTTGATGTAGAAAATATTGAAATAATCTTAAGGAAATCGTAAACGAGGCTTGATAAAGTATTTTAATCCCGATTCTCGAGAACTACATTTAATATTATGAAACCATAGCATCTACCAATGATACTTATTTATGTTTGACGTTCAAAAGTGCCTTTTACGTGCCTATTTGAAATAAATGCTTTGACTTTGACTTTGTTTTTACTCCTTCATTATTGGGTACCAGCAGCGCCCCGCGGTTTTACCTACATAAGTGTCGATCCCGTGAAAATATCGGGTCAAAAAGTATCCTATATGTTATTCTGATCTATAAGCTATATTATTATAAAGTTTAATCAAATTCCGTTTAGTGGTTTTTGCGTGAAACAGTAAGAAACATCCATCCAGCCTTACAAACTTAGCGTTTATAATATTAAGTAGGATTTTTACTATTTATTTTGGAGGAGAAGGCAAATGTGCGTAAAAATGCCGGAAGGGGACGCCCTAGACGCACTTAGAGTAACTTTATTGGTGATTACCCGCGACTTTGTCCGCGTGGATTTTTTCGTGGGAACCTATTCTTTTTTTCTTTCTAAAATAACAGTAGCCTAGGTTACTTTTTATTACATCAGCTATTAGTGCACGTTAAGCATGGAAGGGTCTCGATAATTATGTAATGGATGGTCACCCATCCACGAAATGACCGCGGCAAGTGTAGCTTAACTTTCGATCGACACTTGCGGCTGTTATTATTTAGCCATCAGGATGATGTTGTGGCTAAGAGCGATTTTATCAAGATATAGAAAACTGTTTTCACTAGTGTTTTACACTTTTATCTACACCCATGCTGTAAATCCTCTATAAAAGTTTCTGAAACAGTTAGCTTATTGCCAACATTAAAACAACCAGTGTCATAGTAACCATAATATCATCCAAACGAGTGTTATTGTTGTACTAAATTTCATTATGCAACTCGCTTTCAAAAAAAGAACCTTGTCATGCACGCGCGTTTCACTACCACAGCGCAGTAATTTAAAAAACCGGCCAAGAGCGTGTCGGGCCACGCTCAGTGTAGGGTTCCGTAGTTTCCCGTCCGTCACAATAAGTGTTCCCGCGTACAATTCGATAATACCCGACCCAATGTAATAAGTACCTACAGCGCCATCTCTCGGGGAATTGGGTTACTAATTAGTACATAGACGTGCCAGAAGTTTTCGGTGGTAATTTTGGATTGCGAGAACCAATTATAATCATTCTTTTTTTGTTTGAAAAAAGATACGTTCAGGATAATAAAATATGTAAACGAAGTTAAAAAAAAAATGCTTGCATATACGATTATACTACAAACTTAGTCCAGAAATGATTTTGTACAACTTTTGTCATTTTTGTACAAAAATTGTTGTTTCTATCAAGTTCAAAATAATTTTCCTAGAAAGTCCTTATAAAGTTCTACTTTTCAGATTATTTTCATATTTTCTAAACTTATGGTTCAAAAGTTAGAGGGGGGGGACACATTGTTTTTTACTTTTGGAGCGATTATTTCCGAAATTATTGACATTATCAAAAAATGATTTTAGTAAACCCATATTCATTTTTAAATACCTTTCCAACAATATATCACACGTTAGGGTTGAAAAAAAATCACTTCCCACTTTACATATAGGGGGGCTACCCTAATAAAACATTTTTTTCCAATTTTTATTTTACCACTTTGTCGGCGTGATTGATATACATATTGGTACCAAATTTCAGCTTTCTAGTGCTAACGGTCACAGAGATTAAGCGAGGACGGACAGACGGACGGACGGACGGACGGACGGACAGACCTAAAAAGGAACTTATAGGTTATTCGAATTCACGTCATATCCCGCCAGCCGCCATTTTTGTTCCATATTATTGCAAAAAAACTGTTTCCGAACTTTTATAGAGGATTCATATCATGGGTGTAGATAAAGTCTTGTATGCAACTGTACATAATTAGGTATTAAAACAGTTGCATAAATAACTATTACACATGACCTGTTTAACCTTTAACAGATTAAAAACTTTGATATTCTCTTCGTTTCCGAAGGGTATACTCTATGCTTGGCAAAACACGAAATAGTAGAAGGTAATGTATCAGAAACTGGATATTTGGAACACAATCCAGTCCGGGTCATTGCGTTTGTTGATTTATCCACGGAACACAGACGGACAGCCGGATTTTATGTGCGACTAGTTTCTAGTTTGTGGATTTGCTTGTTGGGTTTTGAATATTTTTCATTGAAAGGTATTGACTTAAGAGTAAACTAAACGCGAGCTCGAACTCACTGATGGTCATGGCCAAAATCACGCTGTCTAACTTGGCTTCGTGTCTGACGGAGCTAGTATCAGTGATGAGCAGTTAGACGCTAATCTACACGCACAACATCTAGTTCTCACGCACAGAAACACCGTTTCGAACTGATAGGCGCATAAAAATATTTGAAAAGTGCTTTGGAAAATCGAGTTCTATGAAAAATCCCCTACATAAATCAATCACAAATAAAGTTTTTTGAACTCTTCGATAACTGAGCTTTGTCGGTACGGATTTAATTTTTAATATTTTTCAGTTCTTTTATTACTTATTTACACCCAAAGTTACGTTAAAAATAGCAAGAAAAACGAATCTTTGTTGGCTCATAACTTTTTAATGGCTTGTTATTTTACAATTCTGCTTCCGTACAGACACAATTAATAATTAGACAAAACGATATAATGTTTAACTTTGGATGTACAATGTCAAACAGTGGAGTAATACTCTCCCGAAATTTGTATGGAAAAAAAAAGACGGGTTGCACTCCGGGAGTGCCGGCAGAAGTGAAAACTTGAATATTAACGTTGAAATAAATCAATTATGAATTGAATTAATATAACTAATTTTTTTTCACTATTTCTGCGTCACTTTTTTCATTAATCGATGCACTTTGTTCAATTTCCATATTTGAACACTTTATATACACGAATTTTACGAATACACAGCAGTGCACAGTGTGGCTACACAGGCGGTCGAGCCATCAGCTGTCCATCCATCCATCCATCCACATCCACGTCCACCATCACCGTCACCGTTACCGTCACCGTCACCGTCCCCGTCCCCGTCCCCGTCCCCGTCACCGTCACCGTCACCGTCACCGTCACCGTCACCGTCACCGTCACCGTCACCGTCACCGTCACCGTCACCGTCACCGTCACCGTCACCGTCACCATCACCGTCACCGTCACCGTCACCGTCACCGTCACCGTCACCGTCCGTCTGTCCGTCCGTCCGTCCATCCATCTATCCATCCATCCATTATCGTGTCTCACTTGGTTCACTTCGGTTGGCGCCGCCGTAAAAAGAGGGGTGGGGGGGGGGGAAATCTCTCCTGACGGTCATGTGACCTGACGCGATGTCCTGACGCGAGTTTAACATTTTTTCCCCATTACAAAAAGTGTGCAACGCCGCTAAAGAAGTTTTCACTTCAAAAATATCGAATAGTGGCATCTTAAGAGTTGTAGGTGGTAGGTTTGAACCCAGCCTGACGCTTTATTATTATTATTAGTATAAGCCTGTGTTGTCCCACTGCAGGGTAAAGGCCTCCCTTCCTTCTTTCCACTTTTCCGGGTCTACTGCCAATCCTTTAAGGAGGAGTTTGGCTCATCCCGCCATCTCTTTCTGAGCCTGCCGCGCAGTCTTTTCCTGCCATTGGGGATCATTGGGGGTGTCATTGGGAGGCCAGGCGCTTTACTTTATGTAAATTATTTCATCACCACTGCTCTCAGAACGATGAATAAAAGGAAAATATAATGAAGCAACCGGCATAATTATCCTAGAACCAAAAATTCGAAGACACGTGACATCTACCAACCCACGCTGGCCCAGCATGGTGGATTATGGCCCATTCCCTCTCAGCAGAGGAAACACTACAGGATGATAATGGTATAGTCATATATCAAGCTTATATCCCCCAATGGAATGTTTTAGTACAACCACATTTTATAAGTTTGATGTAATTTGGGGAAAGCCTTTAAACGTAGCACAAAACAAGACTTCGGCTATTTTAACCGACCAAAGAATCAATCCTACGTTTTTCCGCTCAACAGCTGCACTTGCAACAACTAAACCAAACATTAAAAAAAATATCTTTTTCGAAAATACAAAGCGTTAAAGTATTTGTTTTTATAAAAAAAATATTGAAGTAATCGCCGCTTACTTGCATATGAAAAGAATTTACCATAGCTTTGAAAAAACGAAAGTTGAATTTTATTTTACTTTACTATTTCAGCGCATCTTTTCCTCTCAAATCTGATCTGAGAAATGCATTTTGTGTTATAAGTAAAGTAGATACTTTCGAGTGTAAAGTTGTCGAAAGCAACAAGTAGGTAATAAAATCTGTTATTATATCTTCTGCATACGAATGCAGACACATAGGTACTCATGCATCATGTTTATAGCATTCGGGGCTACAAATTGTATTGTTGTGTTTCCCTATGAAATAAATGTTACTTTATACTCCTTGGTTATAATAATTTATCTGTTGTGGGGATGACTTTTCATAGCACAGAGTATTAAGTTTAACAAAGTTCAAAAAAACATTCTCATAATTCAAAGGCAGAGTTCAATAGTAAATTGTTCCTATGTCATACCAAAGCATAGTCTTTGTGGCTTTGAGAAGCGAGTTCATTCATACAAGGAACAATTAAGGCAAAAAGAAAATCTTTCAAAAGGACCAGTTAGGTTCCTATCAAGTACCAGTAAATGTATCCTTTGATACCAAAATAATTGTTAAAAACAAATTTTCTACTTGATAGACCAAGGGTAAGTTATCCAAATAAAATGTCACTAATATAGCCTAACATACTAACAAGTGAAGCTAAATAAAAACTAAAAATACTACTGTTTTCAAGTTAGTTGAATGTTTCTTTTTGTTATTGCTCTGTCAATTTTCACTGTACTGCGATTTTTCAATTATATAATAGGTAAATATTTATAAAAATCTACATTGAATTCCTTATTTCCCTTGTGCCAATGCTAAGACTCTTATAAACATCTTTTTTTTTTTCGTGAATAATTATCTGGTGTACAATTAAGTAAGTATTTGCGGATGAATTTTTCGACGCTATATTTTAGTTTTTGTATAGTTTTAGTTAAGTTAGGTTTTAATCTTGTTATTTTAGTAAGTATTATAAATTGAAATTATGATTAATAAAGAGAAAAACATAGATTTTTTTATATGTTTATTTCGCTTTCACGCTAAAACGGCTCAACGGATTTGGATGAAATTTAGCAAATAGATAGAACATGACCTGGAGAAAAAAATAGGCTAGTTTTCATCCTAGATCGCAGCCGAAGTATCGAGCAACAGCTAGTAATAAATATAAACAGACAGACAAATTCTTTCCCACGGATTATGAGCACTATGTTGTCAACTGAGCCTTCATGTTATTTTCCGGCTGACAAACTCGGAATCTCACGAGCTTCGAGTACAAGATGTACTCATCGAAGGGTTTTTCTGAGTATTTCGCTCCCGTTCAAGATTTGAGAGTACCTAATCATGGCAACCGTTGTTGTGTGAAAATATGTGAACAGTAAAAAATAAAGATAGTTTTTTTTTATTTACGCGCGTTTGAACTTAATCTGGCTATGTATTTGATGGAGAGAAAAAATTAGAAGTCTTTTGGCCTGGGGGGCTATTCTCGTAATTTTAAGAACGTTCACAGTCAGAGGGGCAATTCTCGTAAGTTTAAGAACGTTAACAGTCTGATCTCAGTCTCAATCTGTCAAAAATACCTATAATTTCCCTACATTTTGACAAGTTTTCGACATTTGTTTGTCGCCGAGATAAGACTGCGACTAGATTTGAACGTTTTGAATTACGAGAATTGGCCTTCTAATCTCATTCTATCTGTCAAAAATACCTGTAATCTTCTATATATATAAAATACAAAGTCCTGACTGACTGACTGATATATCACCGCACAGCCTAAACCGCTGGTCCTAGAGACATGAAATTTGGAGGGTGTGTTTTTTGTGAAGAGTAGGCGTCCACTAAGAAAGGGTTTTTCGAAATTCCACTCCTAAGAGGGTGAACGGGGGGAGGATGAAATTTCACGCGGACGAAGTCGCGGGCAGATGCCGCCGAGATGAGACAGCGGCTAGATTTTGAACGTTTCAAATTACGTGAATAGGCCTTCTGTTTTAATTACTCCTTTTCAAAGATTATTTGTGCGATCTCTGGCCATGTTGGCCCTGCAAACCTTATCAGATCGTCACGCCACCTTCGCCGTGGTCTACCTCGACGGCGATGTCCTCTCTCAGGCATCGTCAGGTCAACATCGCCAGACATCGCACAAGACAGGGAGGATTCGAAGGGAAAAGGGGAGGCCTTTGCCCTGTAGCGGCACACAATATAGAGAAACAAAAAAAATTGTAAATATCAGTTCAAAAAATCCGTTCTTTTATTGTTATCCGTTTTAATAATAATAACAATAAATCATTTTATTTCAGGCATTGTACAGTCAGTACAGACAAACACATACATTTCACCCATAGTGACTACATGTCATATCATAAATAAATAAGCATTGAGTATTATCATTGAGTATTATTAAGTACTATTATTTAGTTAGTTATTATTACAAATTATAAATTGAATTGAATTAAATTAAATAATAAGTTAAATTACATAATTTTACGGATAATTAATATGCAAATTATGCATGCTTACACATAATATTACAAAATTATTATTAACTAGCTGTGCCCCGCGGTTTTACCCGCGTAAATGTCGATCCCGTGGGAATATCGGGATAAAAACTATCCTATGTCCTTTTCCGGGACTCAAACTATCTCTATACCAAATTTCATCTAAATCGGTTCAGTGGTTTAGGCGTTAAGAAGTAACAAACATATAAACACACACACTCACAAACTTTCGCCTTTATAATATTAGTGTGACTATATCAATTCGTCATTATTATCATCACTTGATTACATCGTCGTTTTTTGAAGTGAAAACTTCTTTAGGCGCGTTGGGAATTTCTTGAGATGGGAAAAACTATTGAACTCGCGCCATTGTTACCGTAACTGACACCGCTTCGGATGTGTTCGGCTGTCCTGTTCGGGTATTACTACATAACATGCTCAAAATCACAACCACCGGGGTCCTTACTCCTGATAAAGGACAAAACAACGCCACCTCTGCCCTGGTCCCTGGGACGTCACGAAGACCTACTCCGGCGGTGTTCAAGAGTGACCGAACTGAAGACCATTCGTCGTGCCTTCAACTGCATCTGCCCCCTTCCAGTCGCACATTGGACTCGGTTTTAATGTGTATAACCGATATGACAGTGAGTGATGACAAAGTATTCTGTTTGTGTTTTGTTTTCACTTCCGTCGGCACTCCCGGAGTGCCACTGTTTTTTTTTGTGTAAACTTGACGACTAGACGAAACGGGTATCGGCATCTAAACATGATAAAATAAAATACAAAACGATTTCCTCAACTAATACTTCAAGTAACTACAAAAGCAGCCCAAAAAAACAACATCATATCTTTACTTTATAATGTTTAAATATCGATACCCACCGCGTCTGTGGAGTTTAGCTATAACCCTATATATGGCCCATACACCTTTGTATCCCAAAGCCATAAATAAGTTTCTTGAAACGTACGTAAACGTTGTAAATCTGGCTCGGTGCCTAAAAGAGAACAAATTGCTTTTAGAAATTAACTCTTACACAGCACAGTAATTCAGCTGCAGTAGTAAACGGGTAATAAAATGTACTGCTGACCGTTTACCGTCGTAAAATCACGGTTATCGCTAACTGGGTCGGTTAACTTCTACGTTAAAGTGAGGTACTGTATTAAAACTGTTTTATTAGCTTCGTGTGGTTGCTAAGATGAGTCTATTGGTTGTCTTTGAGTCGTAGCTTCTAGCTTAGCAGAAGATTTTTGGTTTACTAGCTCTATCCCGCGGTTTTGCCCGCGTAGAAAATTAACTACCGGGATAAAAAGTATGCCTAAGAAGTCCTAACCCAGATCATCGAAATGAGGGTATGAAAAGCTAACAGACAGATTAACAGTCAAAGTTACTTTCGCATCATAGTAACATTAGTATAGATGGATGATCCCGTTTCTTAATTATTTCTAAACCTATTTAAAAAAAAAGGTTGAAATTAAAAAAAAACTGTTTTCGGCTTTTTAACAGACTTCCAAAAAGGAGGAGGTTCTCTATTAAATAAAAATGAATCGCCGAAATGCATACATTTCACCAAATGGGATAATTCTTTTTTTGTTGTATTCGGTATTGCCAGGACAGCTCATAAGGAACTCATAAGGAACTGTTTAAAGCAGTTCAGACCAATGTCTTTGCATTTATATTTACTGCTTATTTCTTTCAGTGTAATTAACATGAACCTTTGACCTTTCAACAAATAAACATTAGCTGAAGACCTGTACCGAAGTCACAAAAAATAAATAAACTAAAATAAGGGTCCTTCGGAACATAGTTATCTTGGTTGGTTAATGTTGGTTAATCTTTTTACTTCTTGTTAACTCGACCTATTTGCGGGGGGTCTAGGGGATCAGGCCGGAATAACTCGCTTTATTTGCTCTGGACCTTTTTAACCGAGTGGGAACGAGGAGGTTATGGGTTTGACTGTCAATACATTTTTTACTGCTTGTTAACAACTTAACAGGCAGTAAAAAAAAAAATAAAAGCCAACCTTACCAACCCAACGGTTGGTGATTTTACAAGGGTGGTTATTTTACATTAACACGTTCCCTGTGCGTGCACCACATGTGGGTCACTGTGAGGTCACTCTGACACGTGCGTGCACCACATTTGGGTCACGACTCCATACAAATTTGAAGCCTTTTTATAGTTTACACGTGTGATTTATTTTAATTTTTTTGCATACACGTGTGAACAATAAACTATAAAAAAAGAACGTGTTTGCACGTGAGGGGCTCCTCTCACATTTAGGAGCTGCACTGTTAACGTGTTAAAGGAAAGTCCTCCCCCAAGCACCTACACTTCTACTGGTTCTGTGCTTTTTGCATCCAACGGGTTCCTGCGGCCTTCACAAGGTCGTCGGTCCACCTTGTGGGAGGCCTTCCAACGCTTCGTCTTCCGGTACGCGGTCGCCACTCCAGAACCTTTCGGCCCCATCGGCCATCTGTTCTGCGAGCAATGTGCCCTGCCCACTGCCACTTAAGTTTGGCAATTCTTTGGGCTATGTCGGTTACCTTGGTTCTCCTGCGGATTTCCTCATTTCTGATTCGATCACGCAGGGTAACTCCAAGCATAGCCCTCTTCATTGCTCTTTGGGTGACTTTTAGCCTTCTAATAAGGCCTATTGTGAGCGACCACGTTTCAAATTCTAAATAGGTACTACATATTCGGTACAACCTTTCTGTCAGCTAATACTTTTACCACACACAGCATAAACTTTTCTTGTATAAGGAAACCAGAGCAGAACCATTTTAATACTTCCACTGTTCAGAAACAGACAGACAGATTTCCATTTGTAACATCAGCATGAAATTCAGCATTGCATTTACACTATTAATTTCAAACATTCGCCCGAATCCTTGATCTAGATATGCTAGCTATTTCATTACTGCTACAAAACCTAGCTCCCTTCAAAATGGTTGAACTGAATGGTGCTGATGAATGCGTCATGTTCGTGAACGGGCGCCGTCAGTAGGGACTGGTCATCTCTTTGCTGCCATGGCTTATTTTAATTTATTATTTGAATTGTTGTTTTTTCTCATCTTTTCATTATGGACGCTTTTAACGTTCTGCATCGTTCTCACATGTATAATTTTTAACATAAATGATGTAACCAAGACTTTGTAACCACATTATTTTGATTTAAAAGAGTGTCCATGGAGTTTCTTGCCCGTTTTTCTCCATAGGTACCTACGTTTTGGAATGGGCAACTAGCTTCATATTTTCTGACTGACTGACTTCTTGACAATTCAAAAGTGCCTGTAAATTGTTTAATTGAAATAAATGCTTTGAGTTGAGTTTGAGTTTGAAACACAGGCGTACCCTGGAAGGGGGTCTAAGTGCATTTTAGTGTATAGGACACTGACGTCGCCTTGGGCGCACGGAGATGTTTAGGTGGTACAAGTTCTGAGAAGATTCAAAGTTCGTGATTAAATTTTAATAGAGTAATAACATATTGTCATCTGCCTAGCCTTCCCAACTATGTTGGGGTCGGCTTCCAGTCTAACCGGATGCAGCTGAATACCAGATAGGCAGTCGCTCTATGTAAAATACTGGTATTCAGCTGCATCTGATTAGACTGGAAGCTGACCCCAACATAGTTGGTAAAAGGCTAGGCAGATGATGATTCAGCCTAGTGAAGTAATGGAACTATTTGATTGTTATCATACATTGATATGTAGTGTTCATTTGAACAATAGTAGTTAGATACCTCATTAATAACCCTCCTTCTGGCGCAGTCGGGTAAAAAGTTATTTCCAAATTCATTATAAACATTATTCATTATGTAAAAGTTTGAACAGACGCCAGCACATCAAGCTACCCGAAACTGTCAAATTTTCCCAATCAACCTTGAACCTTATGCTTTAGTGATAAAGTTGAATATCTATTAAAGAAATTTGACAGATTGTAGTACTTGATGTGCTGGCTTCTGTACGTCTAGATATGTATATGTGTTTGTCTACGTAATTCATCCACGACATAGTTATAACTTCTGGTATAATTATTGCCAAAGTTTCGAAAACGTCTTCCCTTTCGATTTGCTCCACAATGCGTAAATAACGTTAGTGAAACTTAGCGGTACAATCACTAGCAATTGTCTTCAACATTTTAGATGTCTGCTACTCCGAGACTCCTTACAAACTTATGTTTGTCAGTTCTACCGAATTTAGAAACACGTAAAACATTAAGGGTCGGTTCACATCTGACGGAAGATGCGTCGCGTATTATCGGTCGCATAACGCCAGAATAGACAATTATATGATAAAACATTCAACCTTACACACTCAACCGATGACGCGTTAGTGCGTCGAGTGAATAAATAGACGCAATCAAAGTTACGCCTGACGCATTTTCCGTCAGATGTGAACCGACCCTAAGAGTATATTCGCACGTACAGATGCCAGCACATCAAGCTACTACAATCTGTCAAATGTCTTTAATAGATTTTCAACTTTATCGCTAAAGCGTACGGTTCAAAGTTGATTGGGAAAATTTGACAGTTTCGGGTAGGTTGATGTGCTGGCGTCTGTACCACAACCACACCACTCGCAGCGACAAAATGTGGTCAAGCTGTGGTTACGTGTGAATAGTGTCGCTGCGGCTTCTTGCGGTTGCGTTGGGCCGCTTGTTCGCGGTGTCGCTGGTGGTTGCGTTGTGGTTGTGACGTGGCTGCGATGTGGTCGGTATCACACACGCGGTTGATAATGAAGGAAAAATGTGGATCGTGTGAATTTAACAATTAATTTTCATACAAATTAGCGCCCGCCCACGTGTTGTGGTTGTGGTGTGGTTTTGATACATGTGAAACAAGCCTAAGTATTTACTTATTTATTTCTAACTAGCAGCGCCCCGCGGTTTCACCCGCATAGTTTTCGATCCCGAGAGAATATCGGGATAAATACTATCCTATGTCCTTTCCTGGGACTCAAACTATTTCTATACCAAATTTCATCTAGATTGGTTCAGCGGTATAAGCGTGAAGAGGTAAGAGACAGACACACTTTCGCATTTATAATATTAGTATGGATTGAATCTAAGTTTTGGGTTTTTCTATCACCCTGGAATTTGGTGTGGAAATATGGTACATAAGAGAAAACGAATACATGCATAAACTTACAACTTCTTCCCTTGGGGATAAGCAGAAACTACAGAACCCCACCTACCACCATCTTTACAAAAACCTTTTGTCTCGTTTACGTTCATACATTAGAGAGGTAATTCTCGTTATAATTTTAAGAACGTTCACAGTCTGATCACAGTCTCAATCTGTCAAAAATACCTCTAATTTCCTTTCATTTTTGACAAGTTTTTGACATTGATTGTCACTGAAATGAGATTGCGACTTTGAACGTTTTTAATTAAGATAAGTATGCAGGATCGTCGGATATGGTTGAAGTTTAGTAAGAAACCGATAGATGTTTTCGAATAAAATTTTATTTTATTGATAGAAAACAAACAGCTCATTTATCAAATTAAATTTCAGTCGACAACATCCATCGGTTTCTTACTAAACTTCAACTATATCCGACGATCCTGCATACCTACTTATCTCTTTTGTTGACTGTATTTTGGTTTAAATTTAATAAAATAATCTTGAAAAACCACTAGAAATGCGTCGTTGCCAGCCCGCGCGGGATGAATGCTCTTAACATTATAATTATATACAGAAGCTGTTGGTGTGCCTTAAAAAATAAATAAATTATATGTATTATCCTTTTCTGAACCAAAAACAAAACTTAACAAGGAAATACCACATTCTATGGGGAAAAAGACGTTATTATCCTTATTGGTGTCAATTTGAGAGACATTACCTGACAGCGACTTCCTGCAGGTAGGCGATATTTCCCGCCAGTGTCACCGTCTAAATGATATCAAACAGTCAGACAGATGGTGCCGCGGGGTGATAGTATTCTCTAAAGAGCAGTTAGGGTCAGCTCACACCGCGACGCGACGCAGCGCGCAGTTTTCAAGATAGCAATACAATTATAGACCTTACCTACTATACAAAAAGCTACACAATTCTGTGTGTCTACTACGTCGAGCTACGCCACGTGGCCCTCTTTACTGATGTGTACCTTTTTGTGTAGTAGATAAGGTCTATAATTGTATTGCTATCTTGAAAACTGCGCGCCGCGTGGCCTCGCGGTGTTAGCTGACCCTTAAGTCAATGTGATCATGATTTTATGGCGGCATCTATATCGCCACATGCGAACTGCGCATCGCATTGACGTCACGCAAAATCCTGCATCGCGCAAGCAGAGTTTACCGCGCAACTAGCATATATACAACGTCCCGACATCAATCGTTGGACAGTAGCCCACCAGATACAACAACCGTTGGGTCGGAGGTTCCTCCCTTTTCTTTGGAGGATGAGAGAGAGGAAGAGAACTTTACACCCTGGTCTTCTTATCTCTATTATTTTGGCCAAATGGTGTGTGAATTCCGATTGTAAAAAAAATGGCATAATTCCTCATTAACTCCTGCAGATAAAAGTTATTATGACAGTAAGTTCGAGTAATAATGAAAAATTTACTGGATTACCACAAAAAATGGGTAGTTGCATCGTAAACCTGAGGGGAATCGCCAATCAAAGGTCGGATTATTATCCATAGTGGTAATTTGATACATCGCAGTGCCCAACTCGAGGTTCGAACCAAGACAGGCGTTGTAAATTGTGTAAATTATTTCATTACCACTCTGCTCTCAAAACGATGAAGGAAAACATCGTGAGGGAACCGGCATGTCCTAGAACCAAACATTCGAAGGCGAGTTAAGGGAGCCATATTGGGCACATTAGAATAAAAAATACCTCTGAAAATTCATAGTTTAGTTTATATGTTTTTCTGAAGCGATATATCGCAACCGGTTCGTCCTTTGTGATGTTTTAGTGTGCCGAAATAGAGTTTCACAATTTTATCGGTTTTAAAATATTTATTTGTCCGGGAATTTGAGCTGGTGTGAAGTGTTGACAGACCATTCAACTTCATTCGTGGTCATCATATAATAATCCATACTAATATTATAAATTCGAAAGTAACTCTGTCTGTCTGTCTGTCTGTCTGTCGGTCTGTCTGTCTGTCTGTCTGTATGTTACCTTTTCACGCCTAAACCACTGAACCGATTTAGATAAAATTTGGTATAGAGATAGTTTGAGTCCCGGGGAAGGACATAGGATAGTTTTTATCCCGATATTCCCACGGGATCGAAACTTATACGGGTGAAACCGCGGGGCGTAGCTAGTCAGCCTATAATGTTCCCTCTGCTGGGACACAGGTCTTCTCTCTGTGAGAGGGCACTCCCTCTACAGTCCACTAACTGTAATCGACCCCGCGGGCCCAGCGTGGGTTGGTAGATGTCACATCATCTAGTACTGTCCTACTATGTGATTATTATTCCTTGCTATTGACCTAATAGGTTGTCTTTAAAAGATCGCTTTTAGCGATAAGACCGCCCATTGTGTCAACCATTCTAAAGTTTCTATATTTATGTCTGTAATTTATATGGTGAAGAGTATTCTATTCTAATAGAAAAAAAAAAAGAAAACAAAAAAGATGTTTTCCCATCACATTTCATGTTCAAGATAAAAATGACCAGTCACGTCAATACAAGCCTTCCATGCTTGTTTTTTTAATATGATTAAGGGTAGATGTAAAAGATAAATCTTTAATCGGCTTCTCTAATGTCCGGATCTACGAATACTTATTTGATTTTTGCCTCACTAAACTTGAGAAAATGTTGCTTTTTCTTCACTTTTAGAAGTGATATCAAAATAAAATGCCTACGTATATTTATAACTACCTACTGCTCGCGTCTTTGTCCGCGTAAAATTTCGGGCCCCGACCTACACCGTCGCATCGAATCGCCTACCCGCCTTATTACACAGTTTTTGCTTAGCGTTTCTTTCTGACTTTTATTTGTTTTTGATCGACTCCTATCAGTCTAAGCACGATGTTAAGTAGCCTATAGCCTTCTTCAAAAATTCTTCAAATTAAAAATAATGTTTCATATAGTCCTCCAGAGATTAGCGCGTTTAACAAACTCTTCAGTTTTATTTTCAGTATAGATATATAGATTAGTCAACCTCAATATGAAACGATATGAACTAATCCAGATAATCCTATAATTATACAATTTACCCAAAATCAAACTAACCAAGAGTGGAAATATTCGTCTGTTCCCGTTGTCCCCATTAACTCAATAAAAATAATTTAAAATGTATTTTGTAGGTTTAATAAAAATACATAATGTCAATGCAAAAATGTTCAACTAGCTATGAAATTCCGAATTCCGGTTTGAAAAAAAGGAGCGTAGAAAATTTTTGCCAGAACAAAATAAACAATTGATTTGTTTTCATTTCCCACACAGCATGATGTAATCAGATTTGAATGCCACAGAAAACATAGAGACTTCCAGCTGTGTTGTCCCACGCAAGTTTGTACTGGGTGCGAGGGTAAGCGGAGAAGAAGCGATAGCGGAAACCTCAATTTTAATTTGGACTAGGCCTTTTTTAATAAAAATTGATGCTTCACCCATTGCTGAGACAGGCCTCCTCACTGTGAGAGGGAGTAAACCGTACTCCACCACGCGGGCCCAGTCCGCGTTGTTGGAACACACATGTCTTCGAATTTTTGGTTCTAGGACATGTCGGTTTCCTTCACCGTTTTGCGAGCAGTGATGATGAAATTATTAACACAAACTAAATTGCCTACTTGGGTTTGAATTCACGACGCGCGAGTCAACTATGGTGACAGTATAAATGCGAATAAAACTGTAAATTAATTGAGAAGAAACTCCAAGGACACTCTTTTAAATCAAGATATTACAAAGTCCTTGGTACATTATTCAAACATGTTGAATAGTTGGTTGAATAGTCTAAAATCGCCAACGTGGCTGATCTGAGCAATCCTGGTGACCATTGCGCGTTGCCTCTACTCATGAGAATCTACCAACATCCAACAAGGGCAAACTTACAATCCCATAATACATTTTCCAAGAACCCGCTCTCACTACGACACAATCTTAAATCGTCGCCCAAATGTAATTCAATATATACAGTTTCACAGGTTTCTATCGAGTAGGTGAGAATTTGAGCTCAATGCTACAAATGCGGATTCGACGATTCTAACCAAATAATATCCCATTTGAATGCTGCTCCTAGCTACTATTGCAAGTCGATTCATCATTGTCTTCGTCGAAATTAGAACGTTTTATGTCTGGGGTAGAATTATGTATAGATATATTAATTTGTACTTAATGGGTTTTGGAACGATTTTGAGTGTTTTTGTAATAGGCTGTACTATCTTTGGGGTTTCCTTAGGTTCTTCATTTGTTATTGTCATGATTGAAGCATACCTCACTCCATCTTCTTTGGCTCGAACGAACATTATACTATAAAATCGACCATCATCATCATTATCATCTGCCTAGCCAATTCCCATTTGTTTTTGTTAGGGTCAGATTCCAGTCTAACTAGATGCAGCAATACCAATATTCTACATAGAGCAAAAACTGTCTGTGATCTAAAATAGGTCTGACTGTGGTAAAAAATTTGCTGGTCAGCAAATTTAGAAGCGGAGCTGACTCTAACTTGCATCTGACTTATTTAAGCATCGACTGACTGCTAGATGCTAGTTTTTCTGCAGATTTTTTGAGCTTTCTTATGACAGTTAATCTGTCAAGCTCCGCTAATGAGACACAATTGATTTTCTATGGTTTCGTCGCCGATCGGCGAACCGCGCCGCTTGACCGATTAACCTACACTTTTAAGAAACGTATTCACAATAAGTTCCTTTTTTAGAAAAAGTTAGAAGACCATAGTAAATCTGAATTCTATGAACAGAAGACACCTAAGTTCATAGCAAAACATAGGTGTAACATTGGTCCATTAAAACAACACCCAACATGCTTGCATAGTAAAGCTGCTATAATACCTATAGAAACGACATTTATTAATGAGAGAACGACCAGTTCAATTAAGCACAGCAGCACCCAGAAAAACGGATCGAGGAAACGTTAATACCAAAAAAGAAGAACTCTCTCTCTGCTCGACAGCTCAATATTAATGGATGAGGTTTTTAGCAGCGATGATGGCAAGAGCAAAAAAAAAGACGGGTTGCACTCCGGGAGTGCCGGCAGAAGTGAAAACTTGAATATTAACGTTGTGCATTTTTGATATTTTTCATTAATAGATGCACTTTGTTCAATGTCCATATTTTAAACACTTTATATACACGAATTTTACGAATACACAGCAGTGTGGCCACTACACAGACGGTCGAGCCATCAGCTGTCACCATCCATGGATGCGCGTGCCACGCTGTAACATAAACACACACGAACATTCGCGCAAGCGCCCTACGCCACCTAAACGAAACAGCAGGCATACATTTTTGCCGCGCCGTAGAAAGAGAGGGGGATACTTCCTCTCCTACGCCGCGCCGGCTGTCTACTCTCCATCCGTCTTACGAATTTTCGATCAGGTCACGTGTCCTGACGCGAGTTTAACATTGTTTACCCATAACAAAAAAAGTGTACAACGCCGCTAAAGAAGTTTTCACTTCAAAATATAAAGTGTTCGTGTAATATTTCTGTAAATAAAGCCATTCGTCAATTAATTTCTTGTTTATCTGAGGCTCAAGGATTTTTTGGTATGATGGATTGAGATGAAAGAATTAGTTACTTAAAAAACTAACACCAAAAAAGAAAAGAAATACAATAAAGTATGTATTATCTACGAAACACGTGCCTTTTAGCCAACTAAGGGCGCATTCCACTAAACTTTTATACCTAGAATAAGTCGTATCCTGAGAATACATTTTTAATTTTTGACAGTTTTGTCATACTAGAACTGTCAGACGTCAATTTTATTCCACAGATAAAATATCTCACTTTGGTAAAATCAGGTCTAAAATAGGAAAAAATACATGAGTACTAGAGAGTATGTGAAAGGAAATAAAGAACATGCAACTATTCATAACAATATTTATCTACACATCTATACATATATGTACTTACATCCATACAAATATATATAAAATTGAAGGGTCTATTTATAATGTCAAAAGAACAGCTTTTTCAGGGGGTTCAGTGGATCTGACCGGATTAACTCCATTTTATGATAATTATGACATAAATTCTTATTTTAAAGCTGTAGCATAACATTAATTGCTTGTTAGTTTGTTTAAAAGAATTAAATTGTTTATCTGGTTTTAGGCCAACTCAAATCTCTCGCTGATGGTGGCGCATGTGTTGGATCATTTAGCTCCCTTCACAATGGTTGAGCTGAATGGTGCTAATACATGCGTCATGTTCGTGAACGGGCGCCATCAGTAGGGGCTGGTCATCTCTTTGCTGCCATGGCTTATTTTATTTTATTTAATATTTGAATTGTTGTTTTTTATCTTTTCATTATGGACGCTTTTAACGTCCTGCATCGTTCTCACATGTACAAATTTTAACATGAATGATATAACCAAAACTTTGTAACTATGTATTATTTTGATTTAAAAGAGTGTCCATGGAGTTTCTTGCCCGTTCTTCTCCATAGGTACCTACGCTTTGGAATGGGCAACTAGCTTCATCTTTCTGACTGACCGACCCTTTGACAATTCAAAAGTGCCTGTAATTGGTTTAATTGAAATAAATGATTTGAGTTTGAGTTTGCCCTGTTTTCATCAAGCAAAGAGATGAGGAGATTTCTCGTAAATACTCAAAAACCTTAAGTTATATGCTATTTGAAGAAAAAATCATAGGTATAATAAAAAAGAGAACATTGTGAGATACAAAAACTACCTTTTGTATTTTAATAGATACAAAAATATCCTACCAACCAACAAACACAATTACTCTACGAACCAGAAAGCGTGATGATACTTTGCCACCTAGGATTAGGGTGTAATAAGCCCCCTGAACTCTGGTAGGATTCCAAAAAGGGGTGGCTACCTCCCTATGGTTATTGGTTATGCAAATATCAACGGTAAGCGAGGCTGCCAGGAAATTGAGACTTTCGTATTACGCTAGGAGAGTGTTAATTTTTTGAGTGATTCGTAATATATAATAATGGATTTGTGTTATGTGATTAATGGGATATTTTGGCATTTGTGGCTATAAAATTTAAAGTTTATTTTTATTTGGAAATCATATAATATGTTTCTTTCTCCGTTTGGCTAAGTCGGACTCTTGCAGAAAACCTCCTGACGGTGGATGACCCTCTCATAATATTTGAAGGTTTTCTCCAATGTATCGTCGGCTAAATATTCTAGGCTGCTAACACCATTTTTGGCTTAACTGACTATTTAGTATCAAATGAAAGAGAAACCTCACCTATTTCTGCCGTAACTCACCTAGAAGGGTAGGTATATGTGCCAACGGTATTGCATAACATTGCTTAACTGTATCTTTAGAATAAAAATAGAATTTCCTCTTTCATTTGATACTAAATAGTCAGTTAAGCCAAAAATGGAGTTAGCAGTTTAGAATACTTAGCCGACGATATAGCAAAACTAAACAAAAAAAAAGACGGGTTGCACTCCGGGAGTGCCGGCAGAAGTGAAAACTTGAATATTAACGTTGAAATAAATCAATTATTAATTTAATTAATATAACTAATTTTTTTATTATTATTTCTGCGTCACTTTTTTCATTAATAGATGCACTTTGTTCAATTTCCATATTTTAAACACTTTATATAAACGAATTTTACGAATACACAGCAGTGTGGCTACTACACAGACGGTCGAGCCATCAGCTGTCCATCCATCCATCCATCCACTTCCACTTCCACTTCGACTTCCACTTCGACTTCCACTTCGACTTCCACTTCGACTTCCACTTCGACTTCGACTTCGACTTCGACTTCGACTTCCACTTCGACTTTCACTTTGACTTCCACTTCCACTTCCACTTCCATCCATCCATCCATCCATCCATCCATTCATCCATCCATCCATTGTTTCCGTGTGTCACTTCACTTCGGTTGGCGCCGCCGTAAAAAGAGGGGGGGGGGGGAAATCTCTCCTGACGGTCACGTGTCCTGACGCGAGTTTAACATTTTTTACCCACTACTAACAACGTATTTATACTTAAGACCAAAAATAAAGAATAATGTGTATCAGGGTTTTCCGAAAATCAACCCCTAACGGAGTGAAAAGGGGTAGTTAATTATACAGGGGAGAATTTTAATGCGTGGCTTGATTAGCTCGAAAATTGGCATAAATAATCTTTGAGTCAAGTTATGAACACACCTTAAACAATTTTTCATAATTCCACCCATGTAGGGGTTAAAAGCGGGAATACAGTTTATATGAAAAATCTTATTCATTTGGTTAATAAACTTGAAACTTGGCACGAATATTTATGTAAGTAAACTATGAAGTTTGGCATTTTTTGTTTTCATAAACTACCCTCTAAAGGAGGATTGGGGTGGGGGTGTCAAAATTTGTATGGAAGAATTTTAACGCGTGGTCCGATTACCTCGCAACTCGGTATTTATACTTAAGACCATAAATAAAGAATAAAGTGTATCAGGGTTTTTCGAAAATCTACCCTTAATGGGGTGAAAAGGGGTAGTTAATTTTACAGGGGAGGATTTTAATGCGTGGCTTGATTAGCTCGAAAATTGGCATAAATAATCTTTGAGTCAAGTTATGAACACACCTTAAACAATTTTTCATAATTCCACCCATGTAGGGGTGAAAAGCGGGAATACAGTTTATATGAAAAATCTTATTCATTTGGTTAATAAACTTGAAACTTGGCACGAATATTTTTGTAAGTAAATTATGAAGTTTGGCATTTTTTGTTTTCATAAACTACCTCCTAAAGGAGGATTGGGGTGGGGGTGTCAAAATTTGGATGGAAGAATTTTAACGCGTGGTCCGATTACCTCGCAACTCGGTATTTATACTTAAGACCATAAATAAAGAATAACGTGTATCAGGGTTTTTCGAAAATCTACCCTTAACGGGGTGGAAAGGGGTAGTTAATTTTACAGGGGAGGATTTTACTGCGTGGTTTGATTAACTCGAAAATTGGTATAAATAATCTTTAAGTCAAGTAATGAACACATCCCAAACGATTTTACGGAATTCCACCCCTGTGGGGTTAAAAAGCGGTGATACAGTTTATATGAAAAATCTTATTTATTTGGTTAATAAACATGAAACTTGGCAATATTTGGGTCAGTAAATAATAAAGAATGCCACTATTAGTTAAAAAAAACCCCTTACAGAGGATTTAGGGGGTGACAAATTTGATAGGTTAGAAAAATACAATGTAACCTGCTGTCGGATTAACACGAAACCCGGTACTACTAAAACAAAAAGTAAAACAGGTATGTGTTTTAGGGTTTTTCAAAAATCGACTCCTACCAAGGTGGAAAAGGGTAAGTCATAAAGTTTAAGGGGTGGATATATTACTGCTTGCTTCCATTAACTCGAAAATGAGTATGGGTCTTTGAGTCAAGTTATGAGCACATCACGAACGATTTTTCAAAATTTCACCCCTGTGGCACCCCCACAGCGCCCCAAACGCGGGATACAGTTTATTTGAAAAATCTCATTCCTTTGATCTATAAACTTAAAAATTGGCCCGAATACTTATTTATCTAAATAAATGATAAAGACCATACCTACATACATTTTCGAAATTTTTAGAGAAAAGTAGATACGAATTTCACGCAGACGAAGTCGCGGGCAGAAGCTAGTAAAATCATAAACCTTTCATCGTCAGCTGAACAGATTTCTATGTCCAACCAATAAACAACAGGGGATAACTCGATCAAAGCTCGCTACGACCTTGATCGGGACCGATGGATTTATGAATCAACTTTTTTTTCACCTGTCATACATTAATCTAAATAACAAACCCGATATAGCGTCGGTTATAATTGACTTGTAAAATAATAATTAACATCATACCTATATTGGCCAGGGGTAGACAGAGATGTATAAGGACAGTCATATATTGTCACGAATCATCAGCATCTGCCTAGCCTTTTCCCAACTATGTTGGGGTCGGCTTCCAGTCTAACCGAATGCAGCTGAATACCAGTATTTTAGATGGAGCGACTACCTTTCAAACCTCCACAAACCAATTACTGCGTAATACGATACCCCTTGGTAAGACTGGTTGTAAGACTTTCGGGCTTCTGACTACCCGTAACGACTGTCAAAGATCCACGAATGACAACCGGGACCAACGGAGGGGTCTCGGTATGTAAAGATGGACACCCATCCACAGACCAACCGTGGCAAGCGTAGCTTAACCTGATCGATCAACCCGTGCGGCTGTTTTTATTTAGCCACGGGCCTTATATTGTCACGAATATATTGCTATTTTATTAACCGGGTAAAATACTCAAGGCGGCTACTGAAAAATAATATATGGGAAACCCCTATAACAATTTGCTCGAGACAACTCTTTTATTTCACGAAACGATCCCACAAACTTAGAGGCTCGTCTGGGATTTGAACCCGGGACCTCTCGCACTCACAATCACACTTTTGCCCCAGGAAGGTAATTTGTCCATCTATCTAAATATTTATCAACCCAATACCTACAGCTTCGTTTATAATTGACTTGTTTAACAAACAATATTAAACTAATATTACAAGAACAAAGTTTTGTTTATCCGACAGGCGTTCACGTGAAAACGGATTATAGATTTACCCCCTTATTCATAAAACTTATCAAACCTATTTTAGTTAAAATGGGGTTTGTCTCTTTCTTACACACAGAAATGACAACGTGACAGATAAAGACAAACGTTCTATAAACCTATTTTAGCTAAAATAGAGATAAAATAGGATTATGAATAAGGGGGTTAGTATTGAACTTTAGTATTAAGGCATTGCCCAAATGTAGGACACCGCAAAACTAATTGATAAGGTAGGTCGTGGCGTGACAAGAAGCCTGAATGGTAATGGAATATGGAACGTGGTCATATGCTGGGGGCTTGGGAAAGGGATGTAACACCTGGGTTTTTTTGAAGTGAATACTTCTTTAAAAAAAACTATTGAATTCGCGCCACTGTTACTGTAACAGACACCGCTTCGGATGTGTTCGGCTGTCCTGTTCGGGTATTACTACATAACATGCTCAAAATCACAAACACCGGGGTCCTTACTCCTGATAAAGGACAAAACAACGCCACCCCTGCTCTGGTCCCTGGGCCGGGTCACGAAGACTTACTCCTGCGGGGGGTCACGAGAATGGCCGAATTGAAGACGAAGCGGGGCACCATTCGTCGTGCCTTCATTTGCATCTGCTCCCTTCCAGTCGAACATTGAAGACTTCCTTTCAACCCGGGGAATATGTCAGCGTGTCAAAAATGCGCGTGATTGATCAAGGAGAACGCGCGGCGCGTCGGGGTATAGAGGTATGAGGAACAGGGTGCAAAGTCCCCTCATACTCTATAGAAAAGGGAGGATCCTCCGACCAGACGGGTGTTGTGTCTGGCGGGCAACTGCCCGATGATTCATGTCGGGCCGTTGTATCTATGCTATTTGCGCGGTAAACTCTTCTTGCGTGATGCAGGATTTGCGTGACGTCAGTATGACGCGTTGTTCGCATGTGGCGTTGTACATACTGCTACAGGGATACCAAACCCGGTACTCGACGACGCGACGGCCGCTGCGCGCCCACCACTCCATTTCATTGTTTGCTCTATTAAATTTTGATTATGTAAATCATGGTATTACACGTATTTATGCCGATAAGTGCCGATTGAGCCCCTTCATCTACATGCAGCTCATATAACAAAGCCTTCTACAAACTTTCTCCAAAATATTCCCGTCATAATCCATTTCCCATCTACACATTTACTTAACACCGAAAACTACCAATAGATGTCGCCCCTCCCTCCAGTATTGCCAGTATCAATTTGATCATTAATACCAACGTTAAGATCCTCGTCTATGCAATTATATCCCAGTTTTACGATGCCAACGCCTTTGTTCCGTCTTATCTGCGAAATGGGAAGGGTTATATTATATTTGCTTAAGTTCAAATTGTACCCGTTTGAAGTTTGTGAAGCTTCTGTTTTAGGTTATTGTATTTGAATAAGGGTTAGTGGGCTATTTATTTTTGATGAGTGTTTTAAATGGTAATGGACGTTGTCTTGGTAACGGTATGTTTTATTTTATGAAACTATTGCATTTGCTTGCGCAGAACGTACTACTGGGATCAAAAGTAGCATATTATGTGTTAATCCAGATTAAACTATGTGCCTTGTTTTATCAAAATTGGTTTAGTTGTTATTTGCGTGATTGAGTAACAAGCATCCAAACACACAAACTTCTAACATTTATAATAATTATTATAGTAGGAAAACATGTGCTTTATTTTGTGTATAATATGGAAAGTTTATATTTATAATTACTTACATATGTACACACAAACTACAAAATATACTATATACAAATGATAATAATAATAAAAAAAAAAGACAGGAGTTCATTGGGCATCGAAAAATTCGTCCGCATCGCTGTCAATGGGATAAGTGCCCAAAAGGCTGGCAGCATTGCCACGTTGGATGGCAATGCTTATTCTTTGGGCTAAAAATAGGCCAGCCCTCTGGTCACGCGAAGAGTCAACCAAACGCTTGGCGATATCGCGAAATATGCGATGAGCACTCGGACCCCAAGGCCCTAGAGTTTCAACCCCAAACGGCTCAAAAATATAGCTCCCAATAAGGTTGTTATATTTGCGCCGTTTGAGGTTTTCTGCTCCTGCAGCAGCCGCCCCAGCACCGCCCGCCGTGCTAGGAAGATGGGATGGCGCGAGGGTGTCGACACAGGTTGCATCCCACACCAAAGGCCTACCCAACTTCCAAGGCATTATGGTCATTCCATCTGGCCTCTTCCCATCGTCACGTGCCAAGCCATTGGGTTCTAAAACAGCTGGCACTCCGGCGGTGACAAGAGCCCGACGGATGATGTCGTTAATGCTGGCGTGCCGTGCCATCCGACCAGCGCTCTTGCTGCAGGATAGGCCATGGTGTCCGAGGCAGTCGACTGCTTCACCGCATTGACAGCGATGTGGAGCTCCGCAAGGAGCGCCCAGACGCAAACATGTAACGAGCCGGAATGTGGTGTCACCCAGCATAGTGCCTATGTTGGGTGACGGTAGCGCCTGAAGCCAGAGGCCCGACTCCCATTCACCCACAGCCAGCAGGCGGGCACGCTCAGCAGTATTGGTGGACGTATTAATAAGTTTATTCCGTACCAACCTGCAGAGCGGCTCGTCCCACTGTCTCTGGGAAGACGGGTTCTCGGGCTGAACCGTGTCCGGGCAAGCCACTTTCCAGGCGTTCACCGCATCGGTCAAACACGGCACTTCAGAGTCAACCTGAGCAGGAATCAGAATTCGTGTGGTTAACTTTTCTGTGCTGTGGACCGAGGATAGGAACGCCGGTAGGCTTACACTAGAAATTTTTCGGACGCCGAGCCCACCAAAACGAATGGGTAGTGTGGCTTGTTGCCACGCGCGGTCGTCCAAAGCTACATTCAAAATGGATGTAAGAGTGCTGCGAATAATATGATCGATTTTGTCTAAAAGGTGTGGCTGCTTCCATAAAGAGGAAGAGCGGAGAAAATACATGAAATTTGGACCGAAACAACAATATCTGATAAGGGTGAAAGCCGAATGTATATTAATTTTAGATAGTCTATCCGAAATATCGTTAAAATGACTAATTTTTTCGTCGACGAATGGAGAAAAACTGTCTTCTAAAATTGGGGAACCTAGGAGGTGCAATGAACTTTTTTCCAAAACTTTGATGTCTGGGGCTATTGTGTTAAATTTCTGTATAGTCGATTGTCTGTCAGTATTGTCACAAATGAAAATTTCACATTTTGAGTAGTTGAGGTCAAGGCCGATAGATTGGAACTGCTGCTTTAGGAATTGAAGATCTTGTAGAACGGTGTCTACGTCACCTCCTAGTGTTCCATCATCTAAATACCACACATTGAATTTTGAATTTAGTTGTTGTATTATGGGATGGATAGCCAAACTAAAAATGACTGGCCCGAGAGGATCACCTTGTTGGCATCCGACTGCAGATTCCAAAACGTTGTCTTTATACAATAATTTTGAAGGGTGCCTGTAGCACTGCCACATGAAGCCGTAAATTTCTGGTAACTCTTTTTTTACTTCAGCCAACAAGGTGTCCCTGTTGACAGAGTTGAAGGCGTTCTTAACGTCAACCTTGAGGATGACCTCACCTTTATTGGCATTTAAAAAACTAGATAGGGCGTGTACGGCAGCCTCGCAGCCCCCTTTGGAACCAAAGCCAAGCTGTAGGGGCTGGAATTTATTCGACAAAATGTCGCCATACAGTTTGCAGCATATTTTGGCTGCCGTACGCCTGTAAGTGCACCCAACGGCAATGGGACGAATGCCGCCGTCCCTCTTGCGCAGGGCGCATAAATTGGCCCCGTACAAGACATCGACGACGGCATCATTCACACCGCCGTTGAGCATCAGATTAATTAGAGCCGCAAGCTCCTTCAAAAGCGACTCGCCAGCTTCCCCGGCGCCTGAACTCAATAAATCTTTTAAATGCTGAGGAGTCAGGCCGTCGAGGCCGCCGGCGGAACCACTTCGGAAGGAGCTCACGGCTGCAATTAGCCGGGGGGCAGTAACATTAAAAGGCGTTGAATCCGGGTCGAGAGGGAGGGGGGGGTTGGGAAAGGTGAGACCATCCGCAGGCGCTGGATGTTTACTCTCCAAGGCTGAAAGGGTTTCTGGAGAGTAGGGCGCCACCACATCGCTACTGAAAAGTAACCTGGCCGCTCCCCTGATATCACCTTCGCTTAATTTGGATTCTACATGTGAACATAACCCTCTTCCTGAAAGGTTATTGAAAACAGGTAATTTTGAATCCAAAATAAGAGTCGAATTATTGCAGTTGTCTTTAATTTGGGTTGTCAATGTTTTTTTAGTTGCCAAATTTTTTTGGACATGCAAAATCCTATAAGGGAAGGTGAGTAATTGTTCCCAGGCACTTTCAGAGTTCTCCTGGGTCGCAAGACGGAGACATCGTGCCAAACTCAATGCAACAGACCGCCTCGCGCCCCGGGGAACTCTCTTTAATACTGGGGTTGAATTTTTGAATTTTGCCAACGTTTTCCACAAACTTTGATCCGGAGATGTTGTTGTTGGGGATGTGGGTGGGGGGCACAAAGGTACACTATGAGGTTTGTGAACCTTGCCATAGTGTATCCGTAGCCCCCGTTCGCCTTTAAAGAAGCGTGGCTGGGAGCAAAGGGGACATCTCACCTGGACATCGAGCGATGTGGCAGGTTGACTGGCACTAATTCCGGCATCGCTACAGCCGGCATTTAACATAAGTATCTACACTTACCTAAAAGTAAAATATTTAAAAACACACTACACGAAAACACTTAAATTACTATTTACATTGCAAAAAAACAAATATAAAAAACCATAATAAATTAATTAGACTGTCACGTCACTTGGTGACATACGAGCTTGACGGCTTCGGCGCACTGGCGCAGACAGGAGCAGAACGACGCAGACGCGCGGGCCTAGGGCGCCGCGACTCGCCGCGCTTTCAATAAGATTCGCGTATGTTAGGGCCAAAGCACACACGCTGCTTTTAGCAACTGCGATAGGCGATTTAGCCGCTTTATAGATTCTGAATGCAGCAACCAAACATTCCACATCGCATACTTAAAAACGCCAAACGTGGCGATTCAGTCGCTTTTCGGAAGCTCGACACAACGGCTAAACGCTACACTCCGCACACATTCGGAAACCGGTCGGCATGGAATTTCGGCTGTACAACTAGGGTTTCTTGAACAATACGGTTGTTGCGTATTGTAAAGTTTGCGAAATGATTTAATCTTTATCTTTATTGAAAATTCATTCCGCCATCTTCAACGTTTTTTTTTTTTTAGGAAAACATTCTATATGGAAATCTCTGAAATAATGCGCTGCGATATCGTGCATTAATGCGATAAAATTAGGGTTTAGTTAGTTAACTATCCCTTAATTTTCGACTCGTTAGTCGACATAAACTGACCGGTAATGGCCAAAAGGATAACAAGGAACTAAGATGTTGTATCATGATAAAACTTCTTACAGTCCCAAAGATAAACTCATCATTCCCCAATTCTAAAAACCCCTATTCCAGCAGAGAAACCGCTAACCAAATCCACACAAAAACATATTTAATTTAAAGTCTATAATCCGGAATTCTAGTTAAAACCGACTCGATCAGCCCGAAAGCGGTTTAAACCAGTTCGGAAGCAAAACGAATGAAATCCAGTCAAATATTTTACTACAGAACGATTGTTGTAAAAACTTGCGAAGTTTCCCAACGAAACTTTTTACAGAACGGAAAAATATCGGCTTTGGAACGTAGAAAATGTGATTTTGTGATGAATTGGTTGAAAGTAGGTTAGGAACTATTAAAGTAAATGGAAGTTTCGACGTTTTATTTTTAGTTGAATCTTTCTTATCTTTTTCAGAAGTTTGTAAGTCGATGATAAGCTGACATCATTTTCTTTTTAAAGTTTTGTTCGAAGGTTTTAAGATTTGTTCAGGTTCGGTTTTATTTCTGAGCAATTTGGATTCACTATGGTGCAGTGGTTAATTTATAAGGCTTTCGGGCTTCGAGTTGAATAAAATTACCTTTATAATGTACAGACGCCAGACCTACTACAATCTGTCAAATTTCATTAATAGATTTTCAACTTTATTACTAAAGTATAAGGTTCAAAGTTGATTGGGAAAATGTGACAGTTTCGGGTAGGTTGATGTGCTGGCGTCTGTACATTATAAATCACATCACATCACACTAATATTATAAAGGCAAAACTTTGTGAGTGTGTGTGTGCGTGTGTGTGTGTATTTATATGTTTGTTACTTCTTCACGCTCAAACGACTGGACCAATTTTGATGAAATTTTACATAGTGGTAGCTGACACCCTGGATTAACATATAGGCTACTTTTTATCCCGATATTCCCACGGGATCGACATTTATGCGGGTGAAACCGCGGGGCGCAGCTAGTAACAATATAAATGTATTATTTTTTAAAGAAGTTTTTTTTTTGCTTTGCGGTAGGATTAAATGGTAGAAATCATCATGTAACGAAAAAGCGCCCTTCCATGATGCATTAGAGAGATAGTTTTCAGTCAGGTTTGGTTTGCGAGGGTGCTTAAGCCAATAGTGAGGTCAAAATGCAAATCCAACATGGCGACACTTTATCTAAAACTTCTAAAATGCATACTAGGCGACTCTGTACGAAACGGGCAATATATTCCCACTTTCTCTCTCTCTCTCTGTCTCTTTCTCGCGTGCGAGTATCGGGTAAGGAACTTCGTTCCTGAGGGGGTTCCCCGACCGCACACGTTTTATTTAAATAGGTTGACACAATGGGGGTTTCATTGCAAAAAGCAATATTTTAAAGGCAGCTTTTGGATATAATATTAAAAAGAGACGGATAAACAATACTGTAACTGCATGATTGTCTCTTGGAGCAATATCAGTTTGATACAGAGACAGTTACATCTAACGAGACTTGTGTAAAAATGACTTACAGGAAACCTAACATGAATATAATTGCCCGCAGGTTTGCTCGTAGCTCCAAGGATGTGAAGTACCTAATAACAGCTGCACGGGTCGATCGAGGTTCAGCTACGCTCGCCGCTGTTAGTCCGTAGATGGGTGACCATTTTAACATACTAAGCCCTCCGTGCCTCGAGAAGCACGTTAAGCCGTTGTCATTCGTGGATCTTTGACAGTCTTTACAGGTCATCAGAAGCCCGAAAGATAAAAAAAAATAAAATAATAAAAAGTGTTTATTCACAAAAAAAAAATTTTTAACATGATACGTTACCTCTGCCAAACTGCGAAGCAGTTTGTTGGCGGACGTAGTTCCTTTTTTTGTACATAATATTATCATATTACACATTTTTTTAAATGACATTTTTTCACATTTTTTTTGCTATTATCTAATAAAGTGAGGTTTTGACAAAAAATATTAAAGAGGTACTTATGTATTTTATTTTTAAACGCGGTTTTTGTGATACCACTGTTTATATCGACAACCAGTCTTATAAAGGGGTATTGTATTACCCAGTAACTGGGTTGTGGACGTCTGATAAGCAATCGCTCTATGTTAAATACTGGTATTCAGCTGCATCCGGTTAGACTGGAAGTCGACCCCAACGTAGTTGGGAAATGGCTAGCCAGATTGATTGGTAATAAGGTAGTTACTTCCTCGAATAAGCTTATTTAAAAAGAGCTTTATTAATACAAAATAATATTATTATTGTTATTATTATTTTTATTTCTAACACACATAACTTATTTTACAATTTAACACTGAAATATAATATATAGATATTATATACAATTTTATAATAAAAAGAGAGGAAAAAAAAAGAAAAAGACAGCTCATTGGGCATCAAAAAATCCGTCCGCATCGCTGTCAATGGGATAAGTGACCAAAAGGCTGGCAACATTACCACGTTGGATGGCAATGCTTATTCTTTGGGCTAAAAATAGGCCAGCCCTCTGGTCACGCGAAGAGTCAACCAACCGCTTGGCGATGTCTCGAAATATTCGACAAGCACTCGGACCCCAAGGCCCTAGAGTTTCAACCCCAAACGGCTCAAACATATAGCTCCCAATAAGGTTGTTATAATATTATTACAGTCGACTTTTTATTTCTTTATAATTAACAAAAATAACAAAATTAAAACCTAACTTAACTAAAACTATACAAAAACTAAAATATAGCGTCGAAAAATTCAAAATTCAAAATTTTGCCTGTCTTGCAGCCGAAGTGCGGGTCGCTTAGCGCGCCACGCGAACATTAATGACATCATCCGACGAGCTCTTGTTACCGTCGGCGTTCCTGCTGTATTAGAACCCAATGGCTTGGTACGCGACGATGGCAAGAGACCGGACGGTATGTCTCTATTTCCTTGGAAGGTGGGTAGGCCTTTAGTGTGGGACGCAACTTGTGTCGATACTCTTGCGCCATCCCACCTTCCTGGATCGGCATGCTGTGCTGGCGCTGCTGCTGCGGCTGCGGAAAACCTCAAGCGGCGAAAATATAATAACCTTATCGGAAATTATATTTTCGAGCCGTTTGGGGTTGAAACCCTCGGGCCGTGGGGTCCGAGTGCTCATGGTCTTTTTAAAGAAATTTCAAAACGGCTGGTTGACACTTCCCGTGACCCAAGGGCTGGCTTTTACCTTGGCCAAAGGCTAAGCATTGCCATACAACGTGGCAATGCCGCCAGTCTCTTGGGTACATTACCAGTCGACAGCGATGCGGATGAATTTTTCGACGCTATATATTATTACATAACATATACATAAAATTTAAACTCCCAAAAGATTTTCAAACATATAGGTGTACTATTTTCGTGAAAGTCTACCCATTACGGGGCGAAAGTACTAAATCTTCATTACTTAAGCCATTTTATACCATTACGCTAAGAACTTAAGGCATATAATTGCTTAACGACCTTAAGGGGAAAAGGGCCGGGAGGTAGGAAAAAAAAACTTTGGTAAATAACGTTATATCATAACGGCGTGAGATTTATAGAGTGAGTAGAGTAGTAAGACTTTTGTTTATAGGTTCGCGTGTTTTTTCTCTCATAGCGAAAGGGCAATGAGTAATTGTGATAACTTGTATAAGGTTGCGAAAGGGGAATTTTCAGTCTAGACTTTATTTCAGCCTCTAGATAAGTAATATCTGAAGTTGTGTAAAATATAGCTAAACAAATACCCCTTACTAATAAACGTTGTGTAGCGTCTGTATAGTTACACAACGCTTTGTCTTCTGCTTTCGAAAGTCAAATTACTGACGACTGAGGGAAATCGGTGTGTAACTATTCATTTGGTTAAATACGTAAGGGGGTAAGGCAAAATTCAGAGAAAGTAATATATGGGCCTAGAGAGATCTAACAGTGATTATTACACTAATATTATAAAGGCGAAAGTTTGTGAGTGTGTGTGTGTGTGTGTGTGTGTGTGTTTATATGTTTGTTACATCTTCACGCTCAAACGGCTGGACCAATTTTGATAAAATTTTGTATGGAGCTAGCTGACACCCTGAATTAACATTTAGGCTACTTTTTATTCTGATATTCTCACGAGATCCACATTTACGCGGGTGAAACCGCGGGGCGCAGCTAGTATTTCATAAAATAATTCTAAGATACCTTCCTCATGGCATATATAATCTTAATGAACTTCAATTTTCATTTGTATTGCTGTCCAACTAAGTAAAAAAAAAAACCCCTTAAATTCCTAAACCTTTTAATTCCGTAAGTAAACATAATGTTAATGCACTGTTGCTGTGACATGTTTACGTTATTTACGTTAAAACAGTATTAATTCAGTGTTCCTTACATTACACGGGAACTCGTCTAAACTCCTTGGTTTAAGAGGTGCTTGGCTAAAATTGCTACATATAAGAGATTTAGCTGGATTTCAAGATGGCGCCCGGTGTCGGTCTCAAAAAGGTCCGGGGAAAAGGAATGAAAAGATGTTTACCTACTTGATTATGCGTTATTATTTTTACACTAAAAACCATAGTTTTCTTGTAAAAATGTTTTTCTTTGTTTTTTTTTTTTTATGGCTAGGCAGGTGCCTAGCCTTGTCCCAACTATGTTGGGATCGGCTTCCAGTCGAACCGGATGCAGCTGAATACCAGTATTTTACATGGACCGACTGCCTATCTGACCTCCATAATCCAATTACTGGGTAATACGATAACCCTTGGTAAGACTGGTTGTCAGACTTTCGGGCTTCTGACTACCCGTAACATCTGTCAAAGATTCGCAAATGACAGCCGGGACCAACGGCTTAACGTGCTTTCCGAGGCGCGGCGGTCTCGGTATGAAAAGTTGGTCACCCATCCACAGATCAACAACGGCAAGCATAGCTTAATCTAATCGATCGACCTGTGCGGCTGTTATTATTTAGCCACGGGCCCCTCACCGACTCCAACATAGTCGGGAAAAAGCTAGGCAGATGTTGACATACATAAACTAACCCTTTATTCCCATAAGGATAGGCAGAAACTACCGAACGCCACCTGGCTACGACCCTTACGTACACATTTTGCTCGTTTACCTTCATACCGAGGCGCGGCGGTCTCGGTATGAAAAGTTAGTCACCCATCCACAGACCAACCGCGGCAAGCGTAGCTCAACCTGATCGATCGACCTGTGCGGCTGTTTTTATTTAGCCACGCCCAAAGGGCTAAATAATAATAGCCCCGGCTGCCGTGATTCAAATCTTACTCGGTAATTTCTGGTAGGTATCTAATAAAAACATAACATGAACGCTTGTCCTTCGCTGAAAGGTTAGACAGAGGTGTACCTAGATAGTACACCCGCATTTAGCCAGTTATCCCGAAATATATATAAATAAAATAGCCAGAAATCAGCTGGATGCGATTAGCACAAAACCGGTCGAAGTGGCGGTGCTTGGGGGAGGCCTATGTCCAGCAGTGGACGTCTTGCGGCTGAATAAATGATAAACTGCAAAATTACTAAAAAGATTTTTGTATATTGAATAATTATGCGCGATATCATGACATCTTGTTCTCGGGAAATACGTCTGTGACAGACCAACAGATGAACTTAAAACGGAACCCTAAAACCTACGCGGCAAAGTTTTCCAACATTCGACTTTTTACAAACTCTAATCCACTTCTCCAATACAATCAAATAGACCGGGATTAAGTGATATTTCCTAGGAAACAATAGTAGTTTCCTTTTTTAAGACCTGGCTAGTCTACCCAAAGCTATTCCAGTTAAATTACTACCTTGGACCCGGTCCAGGAGCTGCCAGGAAAGAGGACGGAATTAAAATAATTTTAAAACTTTTTACTGTACTTATAAGGGATGACTTGACTTGTAAGTAATTTGATGGTGTCTTTTGAATGTAAAAAAAGTAGTTGGCATAAGCATAGCATAATAATCAGCCTACCATAATGTTCCCACTGCTGGGATACAGGCCTCCTCTCTTCGATAGGGAATGGGCTGTAATCTACCACACGGGCCCAGTGCGGGTTGGTGGATGTCACATGTCTTTCAATTTTTAGTTCTAGGAAATGCCGGTTTCCTCACGATGTTTTCCTTCACCGTTTTGAGAGCAGTGGTGATGAAATAAATTACACAAAGTAAAGTTCCGGCTTGGGTTTGAACCCATGACCTACGTCTCGTCCGCCAGGCAACCACCACAAGAGTGAATATGGAATTAACTTAAGTACTTACAAAATTTTCTGAAAAAAGAAAACATGGGACAATTTTTATTTTGCCTTACAGAAGACAAAAAATACATAAAAATACCATTAAAAATACCAATTAAACCACTTTTCAACATTTTCAATGCACTTCAATGATACTTCTGTGAACAAAGATTATTCTAATCCACTGTTGGATTTAAGCACAACTTAGGAACGGTCAACCTTACCAACCCCACTACGAACCTTGCTGACTGAACTGTTTGTCACGACACGTGCTATTCACTTACCTATAAAAAACTTACAACAAAAGCAATACAACCACAGATTTGTTTATTTCATTCACTCGAAGCAACACTAGCAAATACACCAATAACATACATTATTGCCCATAAAGACTACTTACTGTTAACTTAACAAAAAGAAAACCAAATACATAGAGGAAATGCGAGAAACAGCAGTACTGGAGGAATGCCAGCTTGTTTTAAGGTGCGTCCACACTGCAAGATGTAGCGCAATGCAGGATGTCAGGGACATCGATGCGCAAATGTCATTATTTAAGTAAATAGATATTAGATTTAGTTTGTGAGATACCTATTTTTTTGCTTTTCTCCGGTACCATACACACATAAAGATGCAGTTGAGGTTTTTAGAGTTGGCAAGTTATTTTTTATGGATTGAAAGAAAGAAAATACGTTTATTTGCACATTGCACCAATTTTGCAATTGCAAATGCAATTGGACCACGGCACTCTCAAAAGGTGCTGTGGTCCAACTATTTTTAAAGTTGGACAACTGCCCCTAGTAAAGACCTAAGGTCCAACTAGTTGGACAGAGCAGTTGGACCACTGCCCCGGACTGAACCAATGATTCTGAACCCTGAGTTGAAATTTTTCGTAGGTTATTTAGAATAAAAAAAAAATGCTGTTCCTTACATTTTGACCGAGTAGGTATTGTGGGTGTTACACCTCTTTAGGCGCGTTGGACATTTTTTCAGATTGCAAAAAACGAGTTATTCCGGTCTGATCTCGAACTCGCGCCACTGTTACCGTAATCGACATTGGTTCGGATGTGTTCGGCTATCCTCGGGATGTACTCGGTTTTAATGTATATCCGATATGTCAGTGAGTGATGGCAAAGTATTCTGTTTGTATTTTGGTTTCACATCTGTCGGCACTCCTGGAGTGCCACTGTTTTTTTTGGTATTCAGCTGCATCCAGTTAGACTGGAATCCAACCCCAACATAGTAAGGAAAAGGCTAGGCAGATGATGAATGTAGCTCTCTTTATCGCTTATGAATTGCGTTGCTAAAGCGCTACTTTTGACGATGCCTTGCATTTGCATAGTTTAATGATAATTAATTCTAGCCCGACTTTATGTGAAGTCTTTTAAAGTTTGATGTCATTTATGCACGATTTCTACTAGGCGAAAATGTGTCTGTCTGTCTGTTACCTCTTCACGCTTAAACCGCTGAACCGATTTAGATGAAATTTGGTATAGAAATAGATGGAGTACCGGGAAAGGACATAGGATAGCTTTTAACCCGATGTTCCTACGGGATCGAAACTTATGCGGGTGAAACCGCGGGACGCTGCTAGTAATAAAAAAAACCAATCATTACTAAGCTCGTACGTGAATACGAAGGTACTAGCATAAGCATACTCAGCATATATGGCCCCACTGCGGGGATAAAAGCCTCCTCTGTGAGAGAGGGATTTACTAACATAAATCCATACTTAAATATTATAAATTCGAAACTAACTCTGTCTGTCTGTCTCTCCGTATTTGGCAGAGAGATAGATTGCATTCCGGGGAAGGACATAGGATAGTTTTTATCCCAGAAATCATCCTTTAAAGAGGTGAAAAGGGGGTAGAAGTTTGTATGGGGAATCAATAACCGCTGAACCGATTTAGATGGTATGGAGATAGTTTGAGTTATGGAAAAGGGTATATAAAAATTTTTATACCCGAAATTATAACTTAAGGGTGTAAAAAAGGGGGGTGGAGATTTGTAAAGGGAATCAATAAAGAAGGACTATAATACTTTTATCGCGGGTGAAACCGCGGGGCAAACATTTTCGAATGTTTAATCGAATGCTCACAGTGTAGACGCACCCTTACCCTAGTTTGTGCAAGCATTACGAAACTCGTGTACACAAGGATTTCTGAAAACGGAATGAAAGAATTATAGAAAGCGTCAGTGGCTTATTAAGTTAAAAGAAAGTAAAGTGGACGAAAAACCTGTCTTCAAACAGGTCACGACCCTTTGTTCCCTGGAGATTAGGTAGAGATGTGGGTGTCATATTTAATAGCAACCTTGCATAGAAACTTATAAAGGAACTAGCTGCGCCCCGCGGTTTCACCTGCGTAAATGTCGATCCCGTGGGAATATCGGGATAAAAAGTAGCCTTTATGTTAATCCAGGGTGTCAGCTACGTCCATACAACATTTTATCAAAATTGGTCCAGCCGTTTGAGCGTGAAGAAGTAACAAACATATAAACACACACACACTCACAAACTTTCGCCTTTATAATATTAGTGTGATGATTCGTTTGGGACGTACTCAAAATCAAATCATTTACTTAAGTTAGGCCGAGAATCAGCACTTTTCGAACGTCAAATTGTTTCCTCACGATGTTTTCCTTCACCGTTTTGAGAGCAGTGGTGATGAAACAATTTACACAATGTGAAGCATCTCGTCTGTGCAATTTCAAAACCTAGCAACTGACATTAAAAAAAATAAAACCGATTTTTTGAGAAATGTCAGTTTCTAGTTTTGAAATTGCACAGCCGATTTGTCTGGGGTCGAACCTAAACCTACAACTCGTAAGTCGCGGCCGTTACCACTGGGCTATCACTGCTATAGATGTACTGACTCCGACGAAATACAAAATCCATACTAATATTATAAATTCGAAAGTAACTCTGTCTGTCTGTCTGTATGTTACCTTTTCACGCCTAAACCGCTAACCCGATTTAGATGAAATTTAGTATAGAGATAGCTTAAGTCCCGGGAAAGGACAAAGG
Source organism: Amphipoea lucens (assembly GCA_947508005.1). NCBI lineage: Eukaryota > Metazoa > Arthropoda > Insecta > Lepidoptera > Noctuidae > Amphipoea > Amphipoea lucens. The sequence goes on along the minus strand of OX382377.1, from coordinate 17,331,265 downwards.
ATACTTTTTATCTCGATATTCCCACGGGATCAAGACTTATACGGGTGAAACCGCGGGGTGCAGCTAGTCAGATATAAATGCCTAGTCACTTATGGTTTGCCTAGAACAAATGAAGCCTATCAAGAAGTGTTTCCCAGAAAAGAATTACACATAAAATAATCACATTTGTTTCTAACTCTGCTTACCAATCACTCATCGCGATATTTTTCCGCCACTCGCAATGATTGATAGAGAGAAGTTCTGGCAAAGTTGTGACCGCTAATAGATTCGTTATACTTGTAACAGAAGAGGGTAAGTAGGAGCAGTTGGTTTTGTATCTAAAGCTTTTTTTTTAACCGACTTCAAAAAAGGAGGTTCTGTATTCGACCCGTATGTATGTTTGTATGTCCGCGATTTTCTCAAAAACTGATGAACCAATTTTGATAATTCTTTCAGTAATGTGATCTACATACTTTTAGGAAGGTTATAGTACATAATACATTAGGTAATTATTCTTATGTACGAAGTTTTATGCATAAATGTACTGCATGTCCATTTCTATGCGAATTTTGATGATTCTTCTAGTCGGTGTCTTTAATTCTTCAATGCACAAGTGTTAGGTAATTGAATTTGTGGGGGTAGGTTACAACTAAAAAGTGAAAAATAAAAAACTTTTTTACAAAAAAAAAACAACCGACTTAAAAATAAAACTACAAAGTGATAAATAACTTTAATTTCGGGAGTCGGTGTCAAAAAACGAAAATGCGGAACCAACGACACCGACTTCCAAAATTAAAGTTATTTACGTATCACTTTGTAGTGTTTTTTTTTTTTGAAGTCGGTTGTTTTTGTGGATGGGAAATCATCAAATGACCCCCCCTCCCGCTCTGGTTCGAGCGGAAGTGTCAGACTCTTACTGACTAAAACCCACCCGTGTTCCTTCCTTAGCCCTTTATGTTCCGGGGTAGCGGTAACCCTTTCGGAAAATCCTGTACCCCCGGCAGGCTTTGGCCCTAACAGGCCCTTCCTCAGGCAGGTATCTAAAGCTTGGGAAAGCGATATAGTTTGTAAAGGCTTCTAATGTATAAAATGAAGTACTTCAAACTGAACAGACAGCTGTGCTGCTGGGGAGTTTGTTGCGACACTTCTTCTTCGCGTCTAAAGCACAAGAAAGTGGTGAGGTGAAGGGCTGGCGTTTGGGGGACTGTCTTGTTCAATTTTGACGTTCTGTTACTACGCCGACCCCGCTTGTCTTTAAAAAAAAAAGACGGGTTGCACTCCGGGAGTGCCGGCAGAAGTGAAAACTTGAATATTAACGTTGAAATAAATCAATTATTAATTGAATTAATATAACTAAGTATTTTTCACTATTTCTGCGTCACTTTTTTCATTAATCGATGCACTTTGTTCAATTTCCATTTTTTGAAACACTTTATATACACGAATTTTACGAATACACAGCAGTGTGGCTACTACACAGACGGTCGAGCCATCAGCTGTCCATCCACGTCCGCGTCCACCATCACCATCACATCACATCACATCACCATCACCATCGCCATCGCCATCACCATCGCCATCACCATCACCATCGCCATCACCATCGCCATCACCATCACCATCGCCATCACCATCACCATCACCATCCATCCATCCATTATCGTGTCTCACTTGGTTCACTTCGGTTGGCGCCGCCGTAGAAAGAGATGGGGGGGGGGGAATCTCTCCTGACGGTCACGTGTCCTGACGCGATGCCCTGACGCGAGTTTCACATTTTTTACCCATTACAAAAAGTGTGCAACGCCGCTAAAGAAGTTTACACTTCAAAAAACAATTACTTATTCTACTGGAACCGCTTTAATTCACCACGATACAAAAACACAGGCTCACAAGTTCTTGGGTACTTATATGTATTTTGGCAAAGTCCCTCTTAATTGCTCTCTTAATTTAGGCAACTTATAGTTTACCCGACAGCGTGCAGAATCTAACTAACACAATTATCCATATTATTTCTGTGCATTGGATTAAAAATGCAACATCAGTACTTTAGTGAAGGAAAAGTACGCTATAAATAAGTAAAAGCTGACTTTGGCTTTATTGCCTTGTAATAAGGGTTATAACAGTTCGAATAATTCTAGGCCATAATTCACTATGACCACTTAACGATTACTTGCCTCGAAACCACGTCAATTCCTTAATTTATCGCGACGTCTATTATCGTATTTTCTATGATACAATAGAATAGAATACTCTTTATTTTGTACACCATATAAATGGCGATGGAATGGCGGTGTACAATGGCGAGGTTTCAACTATCAAAATACATTTCGATTCCTTGCCGTTAACAAGACACGATATTGACGTGGTTTGCACGTGGTAGGATTTCGTGGGGGATGATACAGAAATTAAAACTATGTAAATAAAATTTAAAAGTTAGTGTTTCTTTTTTGGAATTCAGTTGTTTTTCTTTTGTAAATAAGTATTTTTGGAAATTCTGACGTCTAAAAGTACCTTTTATGTGCCTATATCCATACTAATATTATAAATTCGATAGTAACTCTGTCTGTATGTCTGTTACCTGTTCACGCCTAAACCACTCCACGGATTTAGATAAAATTTGGCAGAGAGATAGATTGCATCCCGGGGAAGGACATAGGACAGTTTTTATCCCAGAAATCACCCTTTGAGGGGGAGAACAGGGGGGTGGAAGTTTGTATGGGGAATCAATAACCGCTGGACCGATTTAGATGAAATTTGGTATGGAGATAGTTTGAGTTGTGGGAAAGGATACAGAATAGTTTTTATCTCCGAAATTATACCTTAAGGGTGTAAAAAGGGGGGTGATTTGTAAAAGGAATCAATAAAAAAATACTATAATACTTCTATCGCGGGTGAAACCGCGGGGCACAGCTAGTTTAAAATAAATGATTTTACTTTGACAGGTGTCTGACTAAGTTGATGTGAAATTATAAAAGACAACGTTATAAGTTTCAAATCAAAATCAACGTTAAAGACAAGGCTTCTTTCTCACTTTCATAAAACCAACCTACTTCTTCCAAGTAAACCTAAAAAACCAATTGGACGTAGATACGCAAAAAGGATCCAACCCACAAAATGACACTTTTGAGATAATGAAGTTTGAAGTTTAAATTTATTGTCTTTGCTCATTGGTATTCTATTTTTTTGTGAGTTTGTTGATCTGGGACATATGTAGTAACATATTTTGACTAGGGTGTTTTTACTCATCGAAAATATAGACCATAAAGACTAATTTGGCATACTCAGCTCATTTTCGACCATACTGTGGGTTGGATCCTTTTTGCGTATCTACGTCCAATTGACTTACCGAATCGAACTGTCATCTAACTACCCTCAAATCCCCAGAGATAACAACCAGGTATAAAACGATCCCTTGTTACCTTTAGAACCTGGACCTTAGTGGATTTCCAGCTTCACAAAAAAACTGTGACTTTCTTTACAAGAACGTCGGCCGTAACGAGGTACATGGGTATACAAAGCCTATTATCAACTATACAGCACGTAAGGCGAGGCCTGTGAATGGATAGCACGTTCGTACTCTTTACAAATCGGGTACCTGTCGATGGAGTGTTTAGAAAGGATAGTTCCGTGGGGCTAGTTACTGGAGTGTTTACTGACTCGAAAATAAAATTTAAACCATAGGGATATGAGGAATAGGGTGCAGTTTTCCCTTCTCTGTAAAAAGGGGGTGGGAACCTCTGACCAGACAGATGTCGTATTCGGTGGGCAACTGTCTGATGATTGATGTAGGAACGTTGGTTTAGAATTATTTTGTTTATTTATATTTAACTAGCTGTGTCCCGCGGTTTCACCCGCGATAAAAGTATTATAGTCCTTTTTTATTGATCCCCTTTACAAATCCCCACCCCCCTTTTTACACCCTTAAGGGATGATTTCGGGGATAAAACCTATTCTATATCCTTCCCCACAACTCAAACTATCTCCATACCAAATTTCATCTAGATCGAATCAGCGGTTATTGATTCCCCGTACAAACTTCCACCCCCTTTTTCACCCTCTTAATGGATGATTTCTGGGATAAAAACTATCCTATGTCCTTCCTCGGGACTCAAACTATCTCTATACCAAATTTCATCTAAAAGGCGTGAAAAGGTAACATACAGACAGACAGAGTTGCTTTCGAATTTATAATATTAGTATGGATTACAAGTAATACTGGACTCAAACATGTTAGTATCAATAGTTTTTTAACAACAACGTTAGTAAATTTAACCTAGGCGCAATATTGATTCATACAAATCCCTGCTACAAGCTCAACACCGATATGATGTGATTATGCTTCGCGCGGTAAACTCTGCTTGCGCGATGCAGGATTTTGCGTGACGTCAATGTTATTACTAACAAACAACAAAAAAAAATCTTTATAATATTAGTTTAGATTAATTATCAACATACATCAGTAGTGGGCGTAGTGTGGGACGCCCCCCAACTAGATGGACGGACAAACTAAAGAAGGTGGCTGGGGTAGACTGGATGTGGAAGGCGGAGGATAGGGTGCTGTGGCGCCGTCTGGGAGAGGCCTATGTCCAGCAGTGGACTGCGATAGGCTGAGTTGATTGATTGATGTGAGTGGACATGCCGACGGAGGGGACACCCTGGAAGAACATAATAGAGCAAACTTATTAGTGATGTTCTACAGAAGGGTCAGGTGCGTAGTACTCGCAACCAGCGTATGACCTGAGGGCCAATTCTCGTAATTTAAAACGTTCAAAATCTAGTCGCAGTCTCATCTCGGCGACAAACAAATGTCAAAATGTAGGGAAATGAGAGGTATTTTCGACAGATTGAGACTGAGATCAGACTGTGAACATTCTTAAAATTACGAGAATTGCCCCTCAGATATATACACGTAATAGAAACAAAAGGAGTTTGTAAGAGTCGCAGCAGGTGGCGTTCTGTAGTTTCTGCCTAAAAGTGGCGAAGGTACTATAACAGTCAGAAGTCGACTTGCAATCTCACAAAACTATGGCATATTAGTTGTACTTATGACCTTCTTCTATAAAAACGTTTGACAACACTACACATTGGCAACTTGTTGCCCGCTTATGATTCAATAAGTTAAGTAAGTGTTACGGTGGCCAAAGTGGTTAGCACTGTGCCTCGCATGGCGAACGTTCGGGTTCGAGTCTCACATCAAACATTACAAATATTTTTTTAAGTATTACATGTGAAATAAGAATGCCGAGTTGCTAACAAATATTTTAAAACATTCCACAACTAAACGAAGATTCTTTCGTTTTACAATTATTTTCAATCTTAGCGTCGTTATTAAAATATGAGGGTAGATTTGAAACAAAGTGATAAGTTCACTTTGTAAATCTACCCTCATATTTTAACTACTTTAGTAGTTTACATAAATTATTCCACTATTCACTGTTGTTGGTTGGTGAACATAGTAAAGGATTTCTTTTGTATAAAAATATTACAATGTTACCATATCAAAATTTGTTTCATTTATTATCATATTATAATAATAAATTACCTTTATTGTAATATCTATTTGTTCAAAGTAATTTAATAAAATAAATTACTAAAACATACAAATAATAATAATTACATAAAACACCAAAAAAAAAACTGGCCCAACTAGGATTCGAACCCGCATCTATCTCGATCACATTAGCGAGTGCAGCCTCATTACCGATCTTCACCTGTTGAAATTTTGCATTACTATTAAAAAAATAATCAGACTGCGATAAAAAACAAGTTACTGATATTGTCATCCTTGTCTAGCATTGACCACATCTATGACTACTCGTAGTGCGATGCTACACAACGTTAATTTATTAGCGTTGGAACATGACTCACACGGATAAAAATATGCGTATGTGTGTATTGGCGCCGCAGCTCGTATAGCGCAGGCGATAATGGTCATTGCGGAGTAAGTGGACTTCTGGCCGTGACTGTACCATACAACACGATTCCGACCGGCTTCCCTTCGAAAATTAAGAACTCAACCACTCTATAGTCAATTCATCATCTGTAATTTTTCGCTAATTCGCATGAAACTCATTTTCCTCTTTCATAAATTCACCCTTCGCCACTGCTTATCCCCATTGGAAGATGACGTCAGTTTATACATGTATGTGTTCATATGATAATAAACTTGAACCGGATTTTAGCACTAACAAACTTAATTTCCAGTAACACTCCAAGTATTTCAAACACTAATGCTTTAATCTGATAAACCCATCCAAGTTACAGACAAGACATTAAACAATTTCAATTACGCACAAACTATTAATTTGAATTATTAAGATTAATATCAGAATAAAACAATTTAAAAACCTTTTTCACATTAGTATACATAGACAGAAAATATTAAAAGATGTTTTTGGTAAATCTAATGGAAAGTAATGACACGAAAATGTGCTTAGTATTAAACTTATTTCAGATTGAGCATATTTTTGGTGCGTATAAACTTGTATTTACACATTTTTACATTACATTATGCTTAATACCTACAAACGGGTGAATTGAGACGAAACTTTAAAATGGATTTTAGAGTTGAAATAATACAGTTTTTTTTGCCGACAAGGGCACTTAATCGTTAATTATAATGCAGTAAACACATTAGAGTCCTTTTTGGCAACAAACTGTATTATTTCAATGTTAAAATCGCTTTTAAAGTTTCGCCCCGATTCACCCCCGCATCCCCATTCGCCCCGTTTGACGGTATATTATTGTTTGTTTTCCCAATGTAATAAATAATGTAAAAATCGCGCATATAATACCTAACGGGTTTAATCAGAGGAGTAACTATTGGCTCTAACCAGGCACAACTCCAAACTTAGGGCCACTACTGAGCGCGGGCCTGCGGACGGAGAGTAATGGGTAGCCCACCGTCCGATCAGGACCAGGCCCGTGCCGGACGGAGCGTACGTGTTCCACGCGCGCCTCAAAGAGATGTCAGCAAAAAGGAAGGGGCCTGCCAGGGCCGAAGCCTGCCGGGGGTGCGGGATTGTCCGAAAGGGTTACCGCTGCCCCGGAACAGAAAGGGCTAAGGAAGGAACACGGATGGGTTTTAGTCAGTAAGAGTCTGACACTCCATTCCGCTCCACCCAGACCGGGAGGGGTCATTTGATGATAAGCACTAGAACAACGAGGCAGTTAGTAGTGATTAATTTTAAAATAACCCTGTATTAAAGCCGCAGCACACTTGTAACACCCGACGCCATCCCTCACTTATTTATTGGGCAAATGACGAAAATAGCTCAACGAGATGAAAAATATGACCAATGAGTAAGCTTCATTGATTTTAATCTTATATTTTGAGTTGTTTCTTCATTTGTGTGTTTTTTTACATTGTTCTCACGTATAGAAGCAACAATGAATAATGTACCCAGGATTTTTTAATATCTTGATTTAACAGAGTGTCCATGGAGTTTCTTGCCCGTTCTTCTCCATAGAGATCTACGTTTTGTAATGGCCAACTAGCTTCAACTTTCTGACTAACTGACCGACTATTTAATTTTGACAATTCAAACGTGCCTGTACATGGTTTTATTGAAATAAATGCTTTGAGTTTGAGTTTGATGTCGCATAACGTGATTTGTGTTATAAGTCTGTTTCCGCCTTTATAAGCAAAACAAGCTGAAACCCGAAAATAGTAATAGCCTTTAAGTGCATTATTAAACTAATTATATTCAGTTGCAACTTGTCTTAATTATTTGTTAGCTGTCAGCCCGCTAGCTCGCCCGAATCTTGGACTAATAGCATATGAGATTACTTAGCGAAATTAATGTTTCGGGTACTTACTCGCAGTTTGGTGTGGGATTTAATATTTTTGTTCTGTTTTTAATGTGGTTTTTGCTTGGATAATAAGGTTATTACTTCAATTGTGTTTTAGGTATTTTTTGTGTGGGTAAAAGATATACAGGGTGAAATTGAAAACATGCGACAAATCGAAATGGGAGATTTTACTCATCATTATGAACAACTTTTACTATGGGACCAAAGCTGCAATCGCGGAAAAAAAAAACAGCTGTTCCCTACATTTATGTTCGCAAAACTCGTCAAAATGTAGGGAACAGCTGACTTTTTTTTGCGATTTCAGGCTTGGTCCCATAGTAAAAGTTGTTCATAATGATGAGTACAATCTCCCATTTCGATTTGTCGCATGTTTTCAATTTCACCCTGTAGAGAGCTGCAGATAAGGGCCGCGACTTACGAGTTACAGGTTGCAGGTTCAAACCCTGACAGGCGCTTTACTTTGTGTGTATTATTTCATCACCACTGCTCTTAAAATTGGTGAAAGAAAACATCGTGAGGAAACCGGCATGTCCTAGAACCAAAAACTCGAAGACATGTGACATCTACCAACCCGCACTGGGCCCGCATGGTGGATTACAGCCCACTCCCTCTCGACGAGAGGTCTGTGTCCCAGCAGTGGGAACAATATAGGCTGATTATGATGATGAAAAGATATAACATAAAAAGCATGGGTTTCAATAAGTCAACGCATCTTGGCATTCCAATAACCTGGAAAACTACAAAGTCAAAGCATTTATTTCAAATAGGCACATAAAAGGAATTGTTGGACGTCAAAAATTACAATAAAATAGAATTGATTCTAGTCGCCCCTTCCAAAAAGGTAGTTTCGTATCGCGAAGAATGGACAAGAAACTCCACCGTTACTTCTTTTACAAAATTATTAATAGAAAAAAAAAATGGAAGGTATTCGAACCCTTTCGTCACACTACGACGTGGAACTTTGCCTTCACAACAACACACAACTTTCTTTGAATAAGTTTTTTTTTTTACTTAATTTAATAGTAATTCAACATTAATTTGAATAAGGTACTAGCACATTAATTTGAGTATAAAGACTGTAAAACATGGAGGACTTTATTTAAAAAACACCGATGTACCAATTACCTGTTTTGAAATTAAAATGATAAATGTTTTTTTTTTTTTTTAGTTTATTTATCATTTATACAAAAGAATACAGGATTATTCATATTAAATAGTAACCAAAAACCACTAAGGTTTTAACCTGTGCTATCATGAGTCTATCTCAATGTCGAACTATTCAATGAGGCATTTTATATATGCGTTAAAGTCGATACAATTAATAACACCTTAAGGTTTGATTTGAACGTTTAACTAGGTGACTACCAGTCAGAGTTGGGCGTAATCAACTACTTTTGTAATCGGATTAATAATCTGATTGAAAGTAATCATGATTACATCAATCATGATTACTTTTAATCTTGATTACTTTCAATCATGACTACATTTGTAATCATTAGTTTTGATTACAATAGTCAGTAATCTTAATTACATGGGTAGATTTGATTAATTGTTTAAGCATATTTTTAATAAATGCGGTTCTATATTCAATCAGTATGTATCTTGTATGTCTGCGTTTTTCTAAAAACTTCTGATCCAATTTGGATGTCATGGACGTTTTGTACTCTTTCGTTATTTAAATCCTTAAGTAAATTCGAAAAAGAATTTCTGCGTGCTCAATTGCATTTCGAAGATACGGCACGCGGGGTGCGGGAGTTGGGTGGGCTACGGGGTACGGCCGGTAAGCCAATAGCACACCCCGGACACTCCATACAACGCTCGCAAAATAATTACCTACTACTACTACATTAAAAAATGACGTTTGTATACGTATGAATGTGTGCGTGAGGTACTTGTGTTTGCACGCTCTTGTTAAAGAACTGCGACGGTAACCTCGAAGTGCGGGGTGAGGTGCGGTAACTGATATTAGTGCGGGAAAGGGAGTGTCCTTTCTGTACGTAGTACTTTAAGTATTCTGTGCCAATAGTCCGCCGCCTGCGCCCCGCTTCTTGCCATAGCGCAAGCAGTCAGTCTGTATAATAGTGCGCAAGGATATAAACGTAAATTGATTCACGAGTCTAAACCGTGACGTATTGGCCTATGTGTTTTGGTGTTTAAACATTATTATTGTAAAATCAGTATTTATTGTAAAATGGCGTCAAGTTCTTTTTCGTCTTTATCTACTAATTCAGAATCTGAAACCGTGCACCATGAACAACTTGAGATACAAATACAACGCTCAAAGGCAGATGCCATTATTTCTCATTTTTTAGCGGACCAGGATCGGGATGTATCGATGCTAAATCGATACCCTGAAATTAAACGTGTTTTTAAAAAATATAACACACCTCTTCCGTCATCGGGTCCTGTCGAAAGACTTTTCTCATATGCGACCATGACCAATTTACCTAAATCACACAGACTTTCGGATGAGATGTTTGAAAAGAGGGTGCTTTTAAAATCTAATTTAAGCCACACATGGCACACATAAAAATAATTCTTGATTGTTTTCTTAAGTACCTATAATAATTATTAAAAAAATTTAATTCATGAGACTGATCAAAAAATAAAGATGATTTACAATGTTAATGATTTTATTTTTCGAATTCCTAAATGTAGTTAGTATGCATCAATCAAAAAAGTAATCAAAATAACGATTACAAACTAATAATCATTAATCACCGATATGATTACTTTCTTGATTAATTTCCGTAATCTGTAATCTTGATTGATGATTACAAAATGTAATCGTAATCCTTAATCATTAATCTGATTACAATTTGCCCAACTCTGCTACCAGTAAACCAAAAATAAATACTCACCCGACTACTCCACTATCCCGTACTAAACGGAGCATCACTTACAATTCAAGTAAAGTCGAGTCCAGCGCGATCGGCGCGCTCTCAGAATACATACGATCATTATTTGTAGAATTTGACGAATTGGACACTTCGACTTAACAAAAGTGAAATACACGAGCGAAGGAAATGTTTTGAAAATGAGTTTCTTTAGAGTAAATAAGGTTTTAGAATGTAAAGTGGGTACTTGAATGAGATTTAGTAAGTTTTATTAAAGTACGTTTTGAATTTTCTTGAATAGTTTAGGTCTTGGAAGGGGAATATCTTTTTTTACTTAAGATATTTATTTATCTCAATGAAATATTTACATGCTATGACTACGGTAAACTTATGAGTACACTAGGTGCGCCCCGCGGTTTCACCCGCATAAGTCTCGATCCCGTGGGAATATCGGGATAAAAAGTATCCTATGTCCTTTCCTGGGACTCAAACTATCTCTATACCAAATTTCATCGAAATCGGTTTAGGCGTGAAAAGGTAACATACAGATAGACAGAGTTACTTTCGAATTTATAATATTAGTATGGATTTGAAGCGCGACTGCTGCGCGCAGGGTTCATGAGTCAAACAAAGGGTTATTAAGTTTTTCCATTCGGAGATTTTCAATAGCAGCTTGGAGGCTGGATTTGCAGGTACGCGGTATATGAATATATCGCACACCTAGATCTAAACAGCGATTAACTCAAAAAAAAAACAGTTTTTTCAGGAAAGTTGAGAAACTGGTTACCATCTCCCTGTGCACTACAGGAGTTTGCTGTATTGATCAATATTTTTAAATGCAGATAGAAAAATGATGTTATAAGTTTTTGCATCTGTTTTGTTGGTCGCTAGGTAGTGAGTTAAGGAATTCGATGGTGTGCATACCTCAAATATTTAGATTTTAGAGTTAGCTCTCTTTAGATCTAGGTGTGCAATATGCTCGCCCTTTATAACTTAAGACTTATAACAAACTGCGGGTGTCAAAATAAGGATGTTTTATAACACCTTAGCTTATTCTAAAATACCTCCTTATTGAAAAACTTCTTTTTATTTTTCGCTAGCTGACCCTACCAAAGTTTCATCACAATCTGACCAATGTTTTTGGAACGCATAGAGGACAAACATACAAAAAGTGATTTTTATTTATATAGATGAAACACTTGACAATAGTATGACTTGCATAAAACTGTTGGATTCGTTGGATCTCACTTTTGAATACTTACCAGTTTAATATTTTTGGCGTTGGATCCCACAAAACATTATTATGTACTTCGGTTTGATTCCCAAATTTTAAAAATGCAAGAGAATTACGTTTTAGGTTGAGGCCAAACGAGCGTAATTTTTTGAGTTGTGAGTCGCGTATTTTGAGTATCGCAATTTACGTTCAACTGAAATTCGGTTAGGCTGCCAGACGGACGGACTTAACTTCGGTCGCATTCTGTAACATAACTGACGCTTGCCTCGCTAACCTCCCTCACCCCGAGCGCAATTCGGTTGAAATAACGCGCGTGAGTCAGCAGACAACTCATTTTGTGTCGCCGTGTGGTACAAACAGGACTTTAGTATGAAACCGATTGCAGCGTAAATTCCGCGACTCATTTTACGCGACTCACATCTTAAAAAATTACGCTCGTTTGGCCTCAGCCTTATTGTCGTTGAATCCCAAAAAGTATATCCGTTGGATCCCAGAACACCTTAAATATTAGAACAATTTCTCAAATAAATACTATAAAATTACCTAACTTGGTTATCTATCACACAGTCGCTTATGTAAAATAGAAACTAAGTAATTCTACATGGCTGGTTCTATGCTGCTAATTGTTCCAAAAATTAGCTTAGCCGAGCTAAACTCAGTCAAACTCGACTTCGCTACTAGAATACAAATGAGAATTTAACATTTAATATTACAGCTTATTAAGGCTCGTAATACTTTATCAGGGTATCTACACTAATTCTTCTGTTCAGGATTTCGCAATACTTAATTTTTCAATTATTTAGCTTCATACTATAACGGATTTTTATATTTTTTTCTACTAATAAATTTTTTGATTTTTTGAAATGGATTTCTCTTTTCGCAAATTGTAATTCGAAAAAAAAAACAAAAACAATGAAATTTCGAAACTGGCTGGCTTTACCTTGGCTAGAGGCTAAATATTGCCATACAACGTGGTAATGCCGCCAGTCTCTTGGGTACATTACCAGTCGACAGCGATGCGGATGAATTTTTCGACGCTATATTTTAGTTTGTGAAGAGTTTTAGTTAAGTTAGGATTTAATTTTGTTATTTTTATTAATTAACTCGCTGCGCCCTGCGGTTTCACCCGCATAAGTGGCGATCCCGAAGGAATATCGGGATAAAAAAGTAGCCTATATGTTAATCCAGGGTGTCAGCTACCTACATACAAAATTTTATCAAAATTGGTCCAGCCGTTTGAGCGTGAAGAAGTAACAAACATATAAACACACACACACAAACATTCGCCTTTATAATATTAGTGTGATGATTAGGTATTAGTTATTATTAGCTTTATTATTATTTTAATTTACAACAATAAAGTTATTAGAAAAATATGCACATATTGATTGTAAGTACAATGAACATAATAAAAAACAATGAAAGAAAAATGATTAATATTTGCCCAGAACTAAATCAATTCTTCCCTAGTTTTTTCTCATTCTTATTAGACTCGCGAAGTAGTAGTAATTTAACAACTTTCAGTAGACTCACTTACCCAACCTCCCATCTAAACGAGGCACACGTCACATTAGAACAGTCCAGTCCCCCTAGAGGGCAGCAATACACTTTACGTACGCCAACAGAATAGGAACGAGCACATTTTTGTGGAGCTCTGACATATTACACTCGCTTAGCCGATTATGTGCTCGCAAAGGTCCAAGGGACTTCTCTAAGTTTCGGATTGTCTGAGAAAAGTACCAAAGTTTATACCGGATTGTCTGTGAAAAATACCAAATACCTAGGTGTAAGAAACGTAATGACTTGAACACCAAAAAATGAAGTCTAAAATTACAATAGTTCTAGCTGGGTACCCCGAGGTTAGGTTTGGTTAGGTTACTTTAAACCCTTTACACAGAAATAGATATACAAATACCTTTACCTAGGTATTTTACAATAAAATGGAGTTTTATCTTTGGTGATAATTTTCTATTTTTGGCAGTAGAAAGTGTTTTTTTGATGTTATATTTTACTTCATCTGGTGATAAGGTAAACAAGCCATTTTTTAGGGTTCCGTAGCCAAATGGCAAAAAACGGAACCCTTATGTCATGTCTGTCTGTCTGTCTGTCCGTCCGTCCGTATGTCACAGCCACTTTTTTCCGAAACTATAAGAACTATACTGTTGAAACTTGGTAAGTAGATGTATTCTGTGAACCGCAGTAAGATTTTCACACAAAAATAGAAAAAAAAAACAATAAATTTTGGGGTTCCCCATACTTACAACTGAAACTCCAAAAATTTTTTTTCATCAAACCTGTACGTGTGGGGTATCTATGGATAGGTCTTCAAAAATGATATTGAGGTTTCTAATATCATTTTTTTCTGAACTGAATAGTTTGCGCGAGAGACACTTCCAAAGTGGTAAAATGTGTGTCTCCCCCCCCTCTAACTTCTAAAATAAGAGAATGATAAAATTAAAAAAATATATATAATGTACCATAGGCTGCAAAAGTGCATGGGTAGTACAGAAACAAAATCGTATGAAGCGAGAAATGACGCCATCTAGCGTAAAACCAGTTAACGACTAACAAAATTTAATTATGCTGTTATTAGATGGCGTTGCTTTGCTATGATAAAATATTTTTGTAGTTTCTTTTTGTCTCTTCAAACATTCAAACAATTTATAATTAATAGTTTCTTTTAAAGAAAATTGTTCCTAATTATTAACCTACTATGTTAAAATTGAATATCAATTTATAAGTAGGTGCTAAGTAACTACTAATTCGAATATTATATTAATTATTAAAATACCCACTCGTTAGCTTAATAAATATATTCCTATCGGTTTCTTTTATTATTTTTATCATTTAAGCTACGTATGCTGGTAAATGTAATTAATAATTAGATAAATGTATTAGCCTTGTAACTCTTTGCTCAATCCTAGTTAATACGTTTCTTCCTAACTTTCGTAAATTAGTCATAGTTGTGAAGAAACCAACGCCATCTAGTTTATTTTCGAAAAGTTGAATTCAAACGTTCACGGGAAAATAGACACTAAGGTACCCATGCAATTTTGCTGGCGACTGTACATTACCATGTAAACTTCCACCGAAAATTGGTTTGAACGAGATCTAGTAAGTAGTTTTTTTTTAATACGTCATAAATCGAAAACCGCAATTTACCTTTCACAAAGTTACAACGAACTACAAGAACTTTTATATTATGTTACTTACTGCTACGGAACCCTTCATGGGCGAGTCCGACTCGCACTTTGCCGGTTTTTTTATATACTCGTATTGTCAACAAAAAAGATAAGTATGCAGATCGCTGGATATAGTTGAAGTATGTTGTCGACTGGAATTTAATGTGATATGTGAGCTGTTTGTTTCTTATTAATAAAATAAAATTTTATTCGATAACATTCATCGGTTTCTTACTAAACTTCAACTATATCCGACGATCCTGCATATTTATCTCTTTTGTTGACCGACCGTACCGTTATTCGCAAATTGAAAACGTTCTTTACTATTTGCATTCTGTTGTACGTTTTCAGTATCAATAAAAGTATGTACGAGTACTTATGTCTTCTAAAGCAGCCAGCTATAACTTAGCTTATATTTACATTTAAAACTAGCAGTACCCTGCGGCTTCATCCGCATAAGTCTCGATCCCTTAAGAATATCGAAATACAAAATATCCTATGTTCTAATGCAGGTCATGGTCTACCCATTTGACAAATTTCATCTAAATCTGTTCAGCCGTTTTAGCGTGAAAGCGTTATAAACAAACATACAAAAAAAAACAAATCTTTTCTCTTTTAAATAACATTAATATAGATGATTAGACTGATCAGTTTAAGGGTGTACCCACATTTATCGACGCGGAATCGGCTTTAGCCGAGTGCGTATCACCAAACTACTCGACTTATCGCCGAGCTAATAGGCAAACGGCTCGTTTCGTCGTCGATCGGCGTCGCGCCGCGTCGTCCGAGCCGAGCCGATGCGAATGGTATTAGTAACACCCTTATTACGTAGACAAAAAGGCTTTTTTGACCGGCGTCGATAAATGTGGGAAGACCCTTAGGCTATTCATATGTATATTTTTTAATACCGACAACACATGCAGACACACTATAACATCAAAACTTTGTTATTGGGTGTGCTAATGTTTCCACACAATGTTTAATTACATATTCATTTCTATAACATATCAATAAAATAACGGTATCAATTCGACATAATAAGCTATATGAATAATGCGTAAAAGATTCATTGCTGATGTGTCATGAGAATCATAAAATTATCAGGAAATAAATATAATTTTCCATCATTCACATTTCCAACCGTCACACTGCAAATATTTATAAAATGAAACTGTTAAAAACATGTACAATCGTCAATATTTCTGGCTCGATAATTTCGACGCAAGCACAAAATTAGCGGTATTTAAATATGTACAATGTGCGTTCGCGATATTGAGCTCTGGTCAAACTGAGGCGAGGTCCGCGCGGGATGCGGGACGTAGTTCCCTTGTGCAAGTTGTGTCAATTAATTTGTAGGCTCCATTCACGGCCTCGAGCAATGAGACTTGTGAAGCAACTTGCGTCAGCAACACGGACGGACGGACGGACGGAGTCCATCGTTCCGTAAAGCCCCATTTACAGGGTAAAAGTTTCTGAAACGTTCAAGAGTTCAATAGTCGTTTGCCATAAAGTACGTTCAATTATTGCCATTAAAAAACCGGCCAAGAGCGTGTCGGGCCACGCTTAGTGTAGGGTTCCGTAGTTTCCCGTCCGTCACAATAAGTGTTCCCACGTACAGACGCCAGCACATCAACCCACTACAATCTGTCAAATTTCTTTAATAGATTTTCAACTTTATCCCCAAAGTATAAGGTTCAAAGTTGATTGGGAAAATCTGACAGTTTCGGGTAGGTTGATGTGCTGGCGTCTGTACAATTCGATAATACCCGACCCAATGTAATAAGTACCTACAGCGCCATCTCTCGGGGAATTGGGTTACTAATTAATACATAGACGTGCCAGAAGTTTTCGGTGGTAATTTTGGATTGCGAGAACCGATTTTAATAATTCTTTTTTTGTTTGAAAAAAGATACGTTCAGGATAATAAAATATGTAAACGAAGTTAAAAAAAAATGCTTGCATATACGATTATACTAAGAACTTAGTCCAGAAATGATTTTGTACAACTTTTTGTCTTTTTTGTACAAAAACTGTTGTTTCTACCAAGTTCAAAATAATTTTCCTAGAAAGTCCTTATAAAGTTCTACTTTTCAGATTTTTTTCATATTTTCTAAACTTATGGTTCAAAAGTTAGAGGGGGGGGGACACATTGTTTTTTACTTTTGGAGCGATTATTTCCGAAATTATTGACATTATCAAAAAATGATTTTAGTAAACCCCTATTCATTTTTAAATACCTTTCTAACAATATATCACACGTTAGGGTTAAAATTAAAAAAAAAAAACACTTCCCACTTTACATATAGGGGGGCTACCCTAATAAAACATTTTTTTCCAATTTTTATTTTACCACTTTGTCGGCGTGATTGATATACATATTGGTACCAAATTTCAGCTTTCTAGTGCTAACGGTCACAGAGATTAAGCGAGGACGGACAGACGGACGGACGGACGGACGGACAGACAGACATGGCGAAACTATAAGGGTTCCTAGTTGACTACGGAACCCTAAAAAATTGCATTACAAGTGTTTACAAGCGTGCTTTTTCCATAAAAAAGCATAATTATTATAACTGAATTCAAGTTTTGCCATTCAATTATTTCATGCAACTTCTGTTTTCACCAAGGCAATTATTGCATGCAAGTTTTGCCTCATCTAAACACAGAGTTGCACGTCTTTGTACAATTGATTGAAAATTTTCATAACGGAATTGAATGCGATTTTATTGCACGTGCGATTTTATTGGACGTGCTGTTTATACCTATATCAGTTTTGAACGGCAACTAACTTGTCCGTATCGTGCAACAATCGTACGTGTTGTTTAGTCGGTTCGAGTCAATTGTTGCTTCAATTTTATACTATGCCACAGTAAATAAACTAGCCCCGCGTAAATGGAGCGTAAATCGGATCTCGGTCTCGTGGCATGCTCTAAAAAACATCTTTCAATTTTGTTTTCTCCGAAGTCGTTGTCGCAAGACGCGTGTCACTTGAGTTTTTAGGCCAACACTTTACGGAGGTCTTCAAACTGACGCAAATAGCCACGTAACTTCCTAATCATTAAAACAATAAACGCGGGCAATCGCTTCACGCGCGGGATTTGCCTCAGTTTGAACAGTCCTTTATACAATACCGCAATCATATTTGGCCTTATTATGTAAATAGGCCTTTTTATGTGTCCATAAGCGCGCTTACTTCATTACGATGAATTTATTTATTATTGGCCTTAATGGAGGAAGTTGGAGTTTAACTGATATCCATTTTGATGACGAAATTAAATTGAATATTTTTATTTTGTGCTGAATGAATGTTTTACTAATATTTATCGTACTGTTGACAGTAAAAATATTCTATACAAAACATCTTAGTCCTGCATACAGGGTTATTGGAAAAACATTAACAACCTCTTAAGAGGTCATTGTACTCCTCATTATGAACAACTTTTACTATGGGACCAAACCTGAAATCGCGAAAAAAAAATCAGCTGTTCCCTATACCTATTTATGTTCGTATAACTCGTTAAAATGTAGGGAACAGCTGATTTTTTTTCGCTATTTCAGGTTTGGTCCCTTAGTAAAAGTTGTTCATAATGATGAGTATAATGACCTCTTAAGAGGTTGTTAATATTTTTCCAATAACTCTGTACCTATATTATGAAGCGAAACGACGAATAATCCTGCATCGCGCAAGCAGAGTTTTCTTCGCAAATAGCATAATTTTGCGAGGAAAACTTCGCTTGCGCGATGCAGGATTTTTCGTCAGTACGATGCGTGGTTTGCATGTTCTTAATAAATCAACAAAAATCAACACAATAAAATAACATATTATGAAGCAATGTAAAAGCAATATATCCTTCAAAATTATTCAGATTCTGATTGAAAGTGTTTTAGTCAATTAGGGTGCCGTTTCTCCAGAAACTCTACCCCTACTCTTCATTACACAATCTCCGTCCCAGCTACAACGGAACAGGATATATACGGCCTGTCACAACGATAATTTGAAACGGGTTTTAACATTTTAGCTACTCAACAAAATTTCTTCCTGGAAACCTATTACATTACACGTATACATGTGGTTGTGATAACTGGGAAGTGCTTGGAAGAGGTCGTATTTTTGCTGATTATGTTAAGTTAAATACGACGGAGTAGATATACTCAAAACAGGGTTATTGAGTAGGATAATAGGGTAGTTTCCTGGGTAAAAAAATAATAATTCTAATAAGAAAAAAAACGGAAAAAAAAATACAATAAGAAAAATAAAATAAAAAATAAATAAAATATAAGTAAAAAAAAAAAAAAAATAATAATAATAATAATAATAAAATAAATATAATAAGAAAAAATACGGGTCCATTATTTTTCGATAATCTAACTGACGGACTAATTAGAATTTTTTAGGAAACTAGCCTATTATTATAATTATTTTCTAACTGAACAGACAGCTGTGCTGCTGGGGAGTTTGTTCCGCCACTTCTTCTCCCCAGCGAAAGCACTAGGAAGTGGCGAAGGGCGGGCGTTTTGGGGGACTGTCTTTTGTAATTTTGACGTTCGAAAAGTGCTGATTCTCAGCCTAGTTTGAATAAATGACTTTTGATTTTTTTGATTTTGATTTTGGATAAATTCAATATGTTGGTGAAAAAGAAAGAGATAAAGACAATACGTTTATTTGCGGTAAACATGGCGCTAAGAAACATAAACACAAAAAAAACTTTTTTACGAGAGATCCATGAGTGACAACCAGGATCAACGGCTTAACGTGCTTTCCGAGGCATGGAGAGGTCTTGGTATATGCAGATGATAACCCATCCACGGACCAACCGTGGCAAGCGTAGCTTAACCTGATCGATCGACCCGTGCGGCTGTTATTACTTAGCCACAAGCCCCTCCAAAATAATATTAACTGATTTACAAAATATGCTTTATTGTTTAATATTCTCAAGAGTTTGTGGAGAATTTCCCTAACGTAACGAATAAAAAACAAAACAACATTCCTATTTTTACTCACTGCTACTACCTTCGCCATTTATAAAGGTTCACTATGGCAACATTTCTCAATACGACCACAACCCGCCACAAAAATCCCTTCACGAAACATCAAACACCCTGTATCACCCACACGTCAAAAAACTGTAAGTCAGCAATACGATCGAATACCCACAAAACATTCCCGATCTAATAGCATGTCGGAATAATTCTGACGGGTAGGACACAGAATATATTAGAACAGAAGGCCGAAAGGCTCGGGCAAAGTAACAGCCGGGTACATATTTGAATGTCGAACATTAAAATACCTACGTGTAAAATGTCAACGTTCAAAACATCGAAAATTTAAATATCGGTTATATCATAATATCGAAAATTGTTATACCTAAGCATAAAATGTCTAACGTTGAAATGTCGAGTTATAAAAATATCTAATGATTAAAAATATCGATAATCATTATACCTAAGTTCAAAATGTCAACATTCAATACACTTTAGTTCATTATATTTACGTTAAAAATACCTACTAGTTAAAATATCGAATTTGCAAGCAGGCATGGTTGCAGGATGCAAGAGAGAGCGAAGGGCACCTCGGTGTTAGGTTAGGTTAGGTTACTTTAAACCCTTTACACAGAAATAGGGGCCCCGCGTAGCGGGGCTCCGTCGACATAAGATGCAAGAGCGGGCGCGGCCTACAAATGTGTTTTTTTTTTTAAAGTTATTTATTATGTGAAAATAATATTACTTAAGCATGCAGAGTGCAAGCGAGCATGCATCATGCAGCAGGCATGGTTTCTGTCACGGCTCCGGCGCTGCGGGGCTCCGGCGGTCCCGCGCGAGCTTATCGTCGTCGATGGTTTTAACGCTCACCACCGCAGCTTCGGCTTGCTGGCCGGCTTCGCCGGCCAGCCTCAGCCGCGGCGGCGGGCGTTAAAGCCACCTCCGCCTCAGCTCGCGGGCCGCTTCGCCCCTCTGCGCCTACGCGGGCTTATATTACACTCTAGGGGTAGGGCAGACAAGACCACGTGGAGTCGGTTTTGCAGCGATTTGTTTCTGTCACTAATTTTTGTAGCACAACATATAAATAAATATCGATATTTAGGACATTCGATACTCTGTACTTCGATATTTACATCATTAGATAATCTGTACTTCGATATTTAAGCCTTTCGATGTCATGTTTGTCGATAATTAGATTTTAGATATATTGGACGTAGGTTATCTAACCATTCGACAATATAAACTTACGTTATTTTAATTTTCGGTTTTGTGGTCGTTCGATATTTAAATTTTCGATGTTTTGAACATTGACATTTTAACCGTAGATATTTAAATTTTCGAAATTCAAATATGTACCCTAACAGCCACATAATTCAATCGCGCTTGCCACAGTTGGTCTGTTGATGGCTAACCATTTTTTTTTTTGAAGTGAAAACTTCTTTAGCGGCTTTGTACACTTTTTTTGTAATGGGTAAAAAATGTTAAACTCTCATCAGGACATCGCGTCAGGACACGTGACCTGATCGAAAATTCGTAAGACGGATGGAGAGTAGACAGCCGGCGCGGCGTAGGAGAGGAAGTATCCCCCTCTCTTTCTACGGCGCGGCGAAAATGTATGCCAGCTGTTTCGTTTAGGCGGCGCAGGGCGCTTGCGCGAATGTTCGTGTGTCTTTATGTTACAGCGTGTCACGCGCATCCATGGATGGTGACAGCTGATGGCTCGACCGTCTGTGTAGTGGCCGCACTGCTGTGTATTCGTACAATTCGTGTATAATTATAAAGTGTTTAAAATATGGAAATCGAACAAAGTGCATCTATTAATGAAAAATATCAAAAATGCACAACGTTAATATTCAAGTTTTTACTTCTGCCGGCACTCCCGGAGTACAACCCGTCTTTTTTTTTGCATAATGGGCCAGCTGTAGACCTCGATCTGACCTGATAGAAAGTGATGGATGAAGTCTATGATGGAACGAGCAGTCCCAGAAGATGCCTTTACACTTTTTTCTTTTAAGGTTGATGGGTTATACGTAGAAGGGAATTCATCTCATACCGAGACCCCTCCGTGTCTTGGGAAGCACGTTAAGCCCTTAGTCCCGGCTGTCATTCCTTGTAGATCTTTGGCAGTTGTTACCACAGACTTACATAACGCAAGTATCACGATCTGTATGAAAACCAAGCGCGCCATTTTTTGACTACCTACTATGACGTCACAAGCACTATTTAGTGATGGGAAAATCAAATCGATTCAAAGACGCCGCCGCGTGCGGCACCCGTCTCGCCTCACTCCCGGGGCCTAGCGCCAGCGCTCACGCTCACCCAGCCAGCAGTACTCAGGACCACAGCTCAGGACTGAGCGCGAAAGTGGCGGCTTACGATTTTTGTACATAAGCTGGGCACGCGAAGACGTTGCTCTTACGTTATCTAGGTGTATCTATATCTGTGGTTGTTACGCATAGTCATAAGGCCGAAAATCTGACAACAAGTGTTACCAAGGGGTATCGTGGTACCTAGTAACTGGGTTGTAGAGGTCAGATAGGCAGTCGCTCCATGTAAAGTACTGCTATTCAGCTGCACTCGGTTAGACTGGAAGTCAAGTCGACCGCAGTTTAATTGGATAAAGGCAATGAAGGCTGAAAGAGCTAAAACAGGAGCACCACACATAGACGCGTACGTACCGCTATTTAAAACAAATGTCAGCCGCGAGTGCACTCGCTCTTACTACATACGTCATCATCGCATCTCCCTACCCTTTTCCCATTTATCTTGGGGTCGGCTACCACTTTAACCAGGTGCAGTTGAATACCAGTATTTTACATGGCCCGACTGCCTGTCTGATTCCAGAACCCAGTTAGTGGATAATACGATACGCCTTGGTAAGAAGGGTTGTCAAACTTTCGGGCTTCTGACTACCCGTAACGACTGTCAAAGATCTATGAATGACAGCCGGGCCCAACGGCTTAACGTGCTTGCGAGGGACGGACCGGCAGTACCTGAAGCGTGTCTATACAGGAAAAGGTTTTACCCAGTAAGCAATCTGTAACCATGAATTTAGCATATGTTTCTAGAGAAATTTTTCATTGGTTATAAAAAAGATAAGTAGTTCCATACATTTTGACCGCCTAGGTGCACGGTGGGAGTAGGCCGGACACGTCTCACGAATGCACCCGGAGAGATGGGCAAAGATCGTCACTCACTGGACGCCTGAGGATAGGACATCGCCGTCGAGGTAGACCAAGGCGAAGGTGGCATGACGATCTGATATCATTTGCAGGGCCAACATGGCCAGAGTTCGCACAAGACAGGGAGGTTTGGGAGAAAAAAGGGCATGCCTTTTGCCCAGCAGTGGGACACAAAAAGGGCTAACAATAAAAAAAGGTGCACTTTTCAATGAAACAATAGTTTTTTTTTTTTATAACCGACGAAGACGAAGAATTTCTACGCGGTCAAGAATCATGAGCTATATTTATCGTTACAATTTGCGCACTAGCCATTTTTTTTGTCTCTTATGAGAGTGCGTTTTTGGTCGTTGTATAAAGCCTACCTTCTGTACCTATCTATCCATGTATTATTTGGACGTGCTCGCATCCGAATCGATTTGCAGCGATACGAAACAATCGCTTTGAGAATACGCATGATTGATAACATCGATATTGTACGGTGACGTGTCACTTCACTATTGTTGCGTGTTTTTGTTTGGAGAGATGTTATGGTATTTTTTTGGGTCGCTTTCTTTTTGATGCTGGGAAGGGCTGGGATTTATAAGGTGCTGTCAAAATAGGTTATCAGATATTTAGACAACTTACCTCTAAATTATACATAGACAATGGTAAAGACAAAAAAAAAATACTATATTTTTTTAAGTATAGGATATTCGAAGAATTTTCTCTCACTTTGAACTTAATTGTTTCATTTAAGTAACAAGAAAAAATATCTAAAATCTGTTAGTTGTATTACAAATACTATGTATTTTCACATTATTTGCTAATTATGTGTTTTTTTTTTTTGTTACAGGTAAGTCAAAATAACGCTTGTGGACATCTGTTTGAAGTTACCAGTCGACAATTTTGGTAATTATAAACTTTTATCGATAAATATTACTCGGGCCAACACTATTGCTAAAGTTAAAGCGATGGTACTGTTTGTTTCTAAAAATAATTAAAGCATATCACATAACATTGAATACAGGAATATACTCGATACTTTATAATAATAATAATAATTCATTTTATTTCAAGTAACAAGGACTCATTAAATACACATAAATTAAATATAACACAAATATAAAACACTGAATACATTACTTATACATTACATTACAATAGGTACAACACAAAACAATAACCACACATAACATTTTTATATTGGCAGCCGACGACTGTAGGTGACGTGCAAGTCACTGCAGCGTCTGATATATGGACAGTCGAGCCTGCCAGCTATCATCACCAGCACGCTGTTGGAGCTGCCGCGAACTCTGCGTACCAGGGACGCGCTTCGCTTACGCATCGTTGCATAGAAGCAGTCGACGCTAGCGACGGCGAACATGCCCGAGGCACTACAATGTCGCGGCAGCCCCATCAGCGCTCTGAATGCGTTGTTATATTGGATGCGGAGGGCTTCGTATGCTTTTTGAGTGTGATTCACCCACAGGCTGCACGTATACAGAGAGGTACAATAAGCCCTGAAAAGGGTCTGCTTGACCGACCCTGAACAACGCGCAAACCTGCGAGCTATCATGTTACCTCTTACAGCCAAGGCCCTCCGCTCCCTCTCGATATCAGCATCATCTCTGAGACCGGATGTTACTACATGCCCCAAGTATTTGAAATGGTCCACTCTGACCAAGGGAACCCCGTATAATTTGATGGGAGGTACTGCTATAGGACATTTAGAGCCGGCCTCAAAGACCATGAACTGACTTTTCGCCACATTATATTTAAGACCATGTTCTCGAGCATATGCCTCGTATTCTCCTTTCAAAAAAATAAAAAAAGCAAATGGTCCAGTTTTTTTCTAGAAAAATCGGATCAGATTTTCGTTCATTTACACGCATATTAAGGTTAAATAAAAGTTTATTTCGTGTTTACGTTTATTAAACGTAGTCTGTAGTTTAAAAAAAATGGTTGTTAGTGAATTTAGTTAAATAAGTTAATCTAATGTATATTCCTAATTAGACCAATAAAAAAAAAAATTAAAAGTTGTTATAAAAAAACTTGTCGTATCGGGGGACCCCCGGCAGGAACGAAGTTCAAAATAAAAATCCAAGATGGCGACTGCGAAAATTGAAAAATATTGGCAGCCTCCATCTTGGTTTTTCATTTTGACCTTACCTTACCTTTATCTTTTTGACCTTTTGGGCTTCAGCACCCTCGAAACCCATAAATACTATCTGTCTCTTTTTCTCACTCTCTCTATCGTATGTATTAAAAGTCGCATGGAGGGGGCATAACGCTTTTTCGTAACGTGACGATTTCTCCAAGTTTACTCTTACCGTAAGCTCCATTAAAGAACTTCGTTCCAATAATAATGTAGCATCAATTTATTATATTTTTTTCGACTTACTTGTCAATAGGTTAGTACAGACGCCAGCACATCAATCTGTCAAATTTCTTTAATAGATTTTCAACTTTATCGTTAAAGAATAAGGTTCAAAATTGATTGGGATAATTTGACAGTTTCGGGTAGCTTGATGTGCTGGCGTCTGTACAAACGAAATAAGAGGTAGAAATACCTTATTTATATCCTCCTATTTATTAAACCTTACAATCTAATAAACTCTAAACAAACAATAGTAAGACAAATCGTCTCATAGATGGCGACAGTGTCACTAAATTACTTTAAAAGCTCCGCCATTTATCTGATACGGTTAAATATATTAAGTTTGAGTTAACTTTGTGGAGAAGAGATCTAGCCATTCGTTTCTTAAGTAGATTTCTTTGTCTCGTAACGAAGGGTTTAACAAATTATACTGTCTGTTCCTGCTTTCCTCATAATTTTCTCTGGGTACTAAGTATAGCGACTTATCATCTGCCTAGCCTTTTCCCAACTATGTTGGGGTCGGCTTCCAGTCTAACCGGATGCAGCTGAATACCAGTATTTTACATGGACCGACTGCCTATCAGATCTCCACAACCCAGTTACTGGGTAATACGAAACCCCTTGGTAAGACTGGTTGTCAGAATTTTGGACTTCTGACTACCCGTAACGACTGTCAAAGATCCACGATTGACAGCCGGGACTAACGGCTCAACGTGCTTTCCAAGGCACAAAGACCCATCCACGGACTAACCGCGGCAAGCATAGCTTAACCTGATCGATTGACCCGTGCGGCTGTTATTACTTAGCCACAAGCCTCTCAGTATAGCGACTATTAAAATGATATGTTACAATTAATGCAGGACTATTAAATGATATGTTAGGGAAGGGAAGAAAAAGAAGGGAACCCCTTGAAAAGATGGCGGAATGACTTGGTGAGATCGGCTGGAAAGACATGGACTAGACAGGCAAGGAACAGGGAGAATTGGAAGGGGTTGGGAGGGCTTTGCCAAAGGGCACACAGAGACCAAATCTGCGTTTGTGATTTATTCGCCAAAAATGTAAACATAATTATATGAATTGATGAAAAATGACTTTAATTCCTACACAATAAAGTTCAGTTTACGCTACAACTTCAAACATTTTTATAACTTTTTCAATAGTGCTAGTCACTCTGAAATCAACTTAATAAGCATTGAAATAAGATTGATATTTGTTTAACTTGAAATAGGGTGGGGGTGTGCAGATCTGCGCACTTTGGCTATATCGAACACGGCTATTTAAAAAAAAAAGGAAATAATAATAATAATATTCCACAACTATCACACAACGCCATCTAGTCCCAAGCTAAGCAGAGCTTGTGTTATGGGTACTAGACAACTGATAAACAAAATAAAGTTATAAAATAAAGTGATAAAATAAAGTTTCAAACTAAGAATTTCACCATGTACCATAGAGTATTCTATTCTAAACTCCACAAGTACATTCTAACAGATTGCCCATTCCAAACCATAGCCTTGCCCATTTTTATCCAGCTTCAGCCAAAGTACCAACATTGCCACACTTTTTCCTCATTCACATTAGATTCGCGCAATAATTCCTTTTTAGCCAGGCGCCTCTAACGACAGCCATTCCGTTGGCCCTAAGAACACCATTTTGAAAAGAACTTGAAGATAGAATGCGCCTGTTTCGTAGATTAATGTGTAGTTCTTTATTTGTGTATATTTAAGGAGTTTTTTTGTGTGCCAGTATATATATTTAGGGGTACTGTGTCTCTAGAGGCCATAGCTAGAGTAGGGCGCAGGAATTAGGTTTAGAGGTGAAAAATGGTCTTGTCTGAGGAATTATGGAGGAGGTAATGAAGGCTTAATCCCACCTGTTTATCTAGAATTGAGAGGTTCACTATGTGCAGACGCCAGCACATGAAGCTACTACAATATGTCAAATTTCATTAATAGATTTTCAACTTTATCACTAAAGCATAAGGTTCAAAATTGATTGGGAGAATATGACAGTTTCGGGTTGCTTGATGTGCTGGCGTCTGTACTTTTCAAATCATGCTGACTATAAACGAAACAGTAACAAAAACAGAACACACACACGACTGTAGTTAGTATAGGATCATATACTATCATAATATTTCATCACCACTGCTCTCAAAACGGTGAAGGAAAACATCGTGAGGAAACCGGCATGTCCTAGAACCAAAAATTTGAAGACATGTGACATCTGCCAACTCGCACTGGGCCCGCGTGGAGGATTACGGCCCACTCCCTCTCACTGAGAGGAGGCTTGTGTCCCAGCAGTGGGAACATTATAGGCTGATTATATGTAACTTAACATCTGTAACTTGTACCTACTGTACAAATAAATAGCTGTTCTATTTTATTCTAGAAATGAGATCATGGATTCCCTTTTGCAAAAATCAGAAGGCCAATTCTCGTCCTTAAAAAACGTTCAAATTCAAGTCGCAGTCTCTTCTCAGCGACAATCAATGTCAAAAACTTGTCAAAATGTATGTAAATTGATTGGATTTTTGACAGATTGCGACTGAGGATCGAATGCGAACGTACTTAAAAATATGGGGAATCACCCCTCTGATGTCCATCTTCTTTAAAATCCAGTCTCCATAGTATAGAATTTTTATAGTCTTACCCCCTTACTAATAAACGTATTATATCAGATGAATAGCTACACACCGATATCTCTCTTTCAGTCGTCAGTAATTTGACTTTCGAAAGAAGAAGACAAAGCGTTTTGTAACTATAGAGGGTGGGCAAAAAATCGTGGATCAAACGAAACAGGGCGATAGTCGGGGTTATTTGCAGTAAAAAATATCTTTGTGGCAGAGCCCTAACTTGATCTCCTTAAAAGTTACGGCAGTTTGAGTGTTTACATTATGGTTCTAACGTTACAAATAATTCTTCGTGATACTTAAAAGATATTGAAAAAAGTGCCAATACTGATAAATCATGGTACCTACTCTCATAAAAGCAGTGTTGTAGTGATGACATATTTTTTTTTTTTTTACTGCATATAACCCCAACTATCGCCCTGTTTCGTTTGATCCACGATTTTTTAACCACCCTGTATAGACGCTATACAACGTTTATTAGTAAGGGGGTAAGAACGCAGGGCAACGTCTAAAATAGCTTGTTATAAGTTACATGAATGGTCCACAGTCGTGGACACAAGTTCTACCAGTCCAGTCCATTGCCACAACGAAACAAACTTCCAATTGAACCAGCTTGCCACATAAGATTGAAGTCGAATAAAAATCCAATTTGATAAAAATAAAGGTTAACAAAAAGTGACGCACGCATTTATCAAATGTGCGCGCGAACACTGACGGCTTGCGAGAACGATGATGTAGCTTAATTGTTACTGGATGCGACTGTTTTGATTGAAATATACATAGTACCACCATAGATTGGTGGTAATAGAAATGTACGGTGTTCACGACTTTACCGTGCACGTTAACGTCCACATTTGACTTGCCCTATAGAAACATTAAGTTTTAAATGGAAACTTTTAATCTTTCGAAAAATAATTCAACTCAGCCTATCGCAGTCCACTGCTGGACATAGGCCTCTCGAAAAATAATTGAATCAGCAAAATACCTTTTTGGTGGAAACCGTGCATTACCACAGTTCAAGGGATAAAATATAGCCTTGCAAGAAATTATATAAACCGACTAGCTTCAGCCCGCGACTTCGTCCGCGTGAAATTTCACCCTCCCCCAATTACCCTCTTAGGGGTGGAATTTCGAAAAACCCTTTCTCAGTGGATGATACCTGTTCTTCACAAAGAACACACCCTCTAAATTTCATGTCTCTAGGACCAGCGGTTTAGGCTGTGCGTTGATATACATATCAGTCAGTCAGGACTTTGAATTTTATATAAATTATGATGATGATGATGATGATACCAAGGAACTTTAAATTGAAAACATTTCAGTATCAAATGCTTTCAACACAACACGAACTATTTCTTCTCAGTTCAAAAACAACTACGCTCACATCTCCCTCACAACTGCGGCGAATCCAACCATCCTCTCTACATCCCAGTCGGTTGGGTAGGCCATAGGGTGCCGGGCAAGCGATCCATCACGATCGCAGAATGTAAACATGTTGCATAGGGCTGCCACGCGCGGATATATCCGATGGGATCCGCGGATAAGTTAGGCATATTAGACGTGATGTGTACGGGACATGGGTAGTGTGTAACAGCTGATAACAGTGTTTGTTTTATTTTTTGTCATTTGTTTTTCGGTCAAAATTTTGTGGGTAAATCATACATCATTTGGTTCAGTTGCAAAAAAGGTTAAAGATAAATAATTTTCATTTTGTAAAAACATGAGTAAGTATAATACATGTGCAGTGTGGATGGAATTAAAAAAATAATGAAGTCGGTAAAAAGGAGCTAGGTACATGTTTTGCCAGTTAAAGCGTAGAAAAAACATCGAGAGTTTATTACCATGCTTATGACCTACATTGTTATTACAACAGTTTAAAAACAGCTTAACTAACTACCATACAACATTTTAAGAACATAAAAAACCGGTCAAGAGCAAGTCGAACTCGCGCACCGAGGGTTCCGTACAAATTTGTAGGTATGTAAATAGTTTATATCACGGGTTTTTTATGTAACTACTAATGTTTTTTCCTTTATTTGTGCTACATGACTTTGCTTCTTGCCAAATTTCATGATTCTAGCTCAACGGGAAGTATCCTATACATTTTGATTCCCTTGAGAGTGTTGAAATATACGTTTTTTGCGGTGTAAACGGCCGTATCTTTTTTTTTACGTAAAGTAGTTTGATTTTTTCACAGCTTCAAGGGACCGCAGACCTGAGTATATGGTTTTAGTTTTAATTCGATAGCTCCACGTGTTCCCGAGATAAAGGTTCTTGACAGACAGACGGACAACAAAGTGATCCTATAAAGGTTCCGCTTTTTCCTTTTCAGGTACGGAACCCTAAAAAGAAAAAAAATTGCCAATTAGTAACTAGGAGAAATGTCGCAATAATGTGCCTATATTTACTTAAGTTCACTCATTAAGTTAAGCACTTCTAGGTACTGTGAATCTCTCTATAAGCTTCAGGGTACCGGGAGGAATCAATCAAAACACGGTTTATCACGTATGTTGAATAAAATTATTCCTATTAATCATTCTACGTGTTTTTAAAATTTTGCCATTTGCTTGCCAGCTCAATACGATAACTAATCTGAGGGTAATTCTCGTAATTTTAAGATCGTTCACAGTCTGATCTCAGTCTCAATCTGTCAAAGATAGGTACCTCTAATTTCCCTACATTTTGACAAGTTTTTGACATTTGTTTGTCGCCTAGATGAGACTGCGAATAGATTTTGAACGTTTTAAATTACGAGAATCTACCTTCTGTTCTAATCGTAAACTAACTTCATGTTTGTCCCGTATTTCATGCCAAGAACTTTTAACTGACTCGCGGAGGTTGCATGTGAGCACCAAAAAGGCTATAGCTTCTG
This sequence comes from Amphipoea lucens, assembly GCA_947508005.1. Taxonomy (NCBI): domain Eukaryota; kingdom Metazoa; phylum Arthropoda; class Insecta; order Lepidoptera; family Noctuidae; genus Amphipoea; species Amphipoea lucens. Next base: position 17,300,199 of record OX382377.1, on the reverse strand, counting down.
CAGTACGTTTTTGAAATGCAACGGACTTAAGATGATACGTAAAACGCCAGATAAAGGCCGCAGGTGAACTGGGCGGGCATTAGAAAGTGACGGAGTCAATTATTTCCACATGCAAAAAAAAAGAGAGCGCAACAATGCGCTGGAACCAAAATAAATAAAACAACGTAAGCTCCAAACCAAATAAAAATTGTTTAATATCAATAAAAATTAAGCTATGTATTAAAAATATTTTCAGCCAGAGTTTTCAGTTACCTATTACGCACATTTTGAATGCAATTTTTTTACGTAGGATTTTAGAATTACAGAAAAAAATATAAAAAAGTAGAGGTCTTTTCGGAATTAAATTCTATCGAGGAAATTTAACCCAATTGCGTTTTCCTTCAGTCAGAGTTTTAATCAAATTGTCAATATACATATAACCAAAAATTAAATCCATACGTGCTGTAATATTGAAATAAATGGATATGAAAAAACCCCCAATTTATTTTGGTATCGGCTTAACACTATTTCATGATTCCAAATGCGCACTGTCAGCATTCTAAATGACAATAACAGTTGGAAAAGAAGTGTATTTGAAAACCACTCAACATTTTTTCCGCAAATGTACAGACGCCAACATTACACATCAAGCTACAACAATCTGTCAAATTTTATTTAATACATAGATTAGCAACTCTATCGCTAAAGTATAACGTTCAAAGTCGATTGGGAAAATTTGACAGTTTCGAGTAGCTTGATGTGCTATAGCGTCTGTACATTATGTTTTTATTTCCATTAGCAAATTGAATGAACGGCAACCTGATTATGCAACATAATATGAAAATAATATCTACATAATATAAACCAGCATTAAAACAAGTGACTGCGGATAAAATCCACCCAAATATCCGCGGCGTGCCACCCCTAAGTGGCAGAGGATTAGTGAGGAGGCAGCTTGCGTGTGATTTGTTTATGATTATCTCAATCGGTTCGCTCCTCAAACGTTTTCGAAGCCATTTGTTCTAAGCCCCGTCTTTGATTGATTTGACGTAAACATTTTTGTATAGAGTACAATCTTCCATGAACGCTTGTGTTTTGTTTTCGTAATGAGATAGAAGAAAATTACAAATAATATGTGGCTTTGTTACTATGTAAACATACTCAAGCCTTTGTGCTACGAATAATATTGGAAAAAGTTAATAATCCATACTAATATTATAAATGCGAAAGTGTGTGTGTGTGACAAATAGAGAGACAGCTGTCTGTCTATCTGTCTGTTACCTCTTCACGCTTAAACCGCCGCACCGATTTAGATGAAGTTTGGTATAGAGGTAGTTTGAGTCCCGGGAAAGGACATAGGATAGTTTTTATCCCGATATTTCCACGGAATCGAAACTTATGCGGGTGAAACCGCGGGGCGCTGCTAGTTATAGAATAATCCTAAAATTAATGAAATAATGATTTTACTCCAATAACCGAAATTCATTATTGAACATCGTTCTAAAATACAGACTACAACCAATTGCCGGCAGTAATTAAAGCAATCCCTCCAATTGTTAAAAAAAAATATCATTTTTTAAAGCAATTTTTTCCAATATACCACAAAAATATTTACAAAATTCTAATCAGTAATTAGGTATCATAACACGGAATTTTTTTCACCTTTCCCAAACCTGGGAACCGAAGATTCAATTTAACTCAATTCCCAATCGTGATAATTCCCGATAGTTAGCCCAGGAAGCCTCCTAAAGGCTTAGAGGCAGCAGCTTCTATGTGATTTGTTTTAAGCCGGTACGCCTTCCATTGACTGGATTTAACGACAATGAAGCTGTTTTATCTGTTTCCCATACTTTTCTTTTATCTTTCTTTCTTTTGAACTTTTCCGGATAGTTGTACGGTCTGTTTTTCGTACAGAAAGTGCTTGCTTGGGCAAGTTTTTAGCGTAGTAAGCAATGACGTAGACGTCATGCTACGGCGTAGCAGACAATGCTACGCCGCTACGCTTCGTAGCAAATCACCGAAACTTTATTTTGTCATCATGTTTGCTGTATGTAGTATTTTTTCTTTGTTTATATTTGCATCGTGTCTTACTACATAATATCACGCCTAATTCCGGAAGGGCTAGGCAGACGTGTACCTACCTATAGTACACCCAGATTTCAGCTAGTTATGTTTAAGACCCAAGTTTAGTTATCCATACTTATAATATTATAAATTCGAAAGTAACTCTGTCTGTCTGGCTGTATGTTACCTTTTCAAAGTCAAAGTCAAAGCATTTATTTCAAATAGGCACATAAAAGGCACTTTTGAACGTCAAAAATTATCTTAAAGTAGAATTGATTGTAGTCGCCCATTCCAAAAGGTAGTTTTCGTATGGAGAAGAATGGGCAAGAAACTCCACCGTTACTTTTCACGCCTAAACCACTGAACGGATTTAGATGAAATTTGGCAGAAAGATAGATTGCATCCCGGGGCCATCCCCGGGAAAAACTATCCTATGTCCATACATTGGATAGTTTTTATCCCAGAAATCATCCCGTAGGGGGTGAAAAGGGGGGTGGAAGTTTGTACAGGGAATCAATAACCGCTGAACCGATTTAGATGAAATTAAGTATGGAGATAGTTTGAATTATGGGGAAGGATATAAAATAGTTTTTATCCCCGAAATTATTCCTTAAAGTGTAAAAAGGGGGTGGTGATTGGTAAAGAGAATCAATAAAAAAGGACTATGATACTTTTATCACGGGTGAAACCGCGGGGCACAGCTAGTGAGAAATAAAATCATAAACCTTTCATCGTCAGCTGAACAGATTTCTATGTCCAACCAATAAACAACAGAGGATAACTCGATCAAAGCTTGCTACGACCTTGATCGGGACCGATGGATTTATGAATCAACTTTTTTTCACCTGTCATACATTAATCTAAATAACAAACCCGATATAGCGTCGGTTATAATTGACTTGTAAAATACTAATTAACATCATGCCTATATTGCCCAGAGGTAGACAGAAATGTATAAGTACAGTCATATATGGTCACGAATGTATTGGCATTTTATTAAACGGGTAAAATACTCCAGGCCGCTACTGAAATAGAAGACGGGTTGCACTCCGGGAGTGCCGGCAGAAGTGAAAACCTGAATATTAACGTTGTGCATTTTGTTATATTTTTCATTAATAGATGCACTTTGTTCAATTTCCATATTTTAAACACTTTATATACACGAATTTTACGAATACACAGCAGTGTGGCCACAACACAGACGGTCGAGCCATCTGCTGTCACCATCCATGGATGCGCAAGCGCCCTGCGCCGCCTAAACGAAACAGCAGGCATAAGAATTTGCTCGAGACAACTCTTTTATTTCACGAAACGATCCCACAAACTTAGAGGCTCGTCTGGGATTTGAACCCGGGACCTCTCGCACTCACAATCACACTTTTGCCCCAGCAAGGTAATTTGTCCATCTATCTAAATATTTATCAACCCAATACAGCTTCGTTTATAATTGACTTGTTTAACAAACAATATTAAACTAATATTACAAGAACAAAGTTTTGTTTATCTGACAGGCGTTCACGTGAAAACGGATTATAGATTTAGTGTTGAACTTTAGTATTAAGGCACTGCCCTAATTTAGGAAATCGCAAAACGCTCTGAAGGCCAATTCCCTTAATTAGAAACATTTAAAACGTTAAAAACTTGTCAAAAATGTAGGGAAATTATGGAGATTTTTTTTATAGATTCAGACGGATCAGAGGGGCAATTCTCGTAATTTTAAGAACGTTCACAGTCTGATCTCAGTCTCAATCTGTCAAAAAATACTTCTAATTTCCCTACATTTTGACAAGTTTTTGGTTGATGCCGAGATGAGACTGCGACTAGATTTTGAACGTTTTAAATTACGAGAATTGGCGTTCTGAATACTTTTTTGACAGATTGAGACTGAGATCACGTTGTTGAAATTACGAGAATTGCCCCTCAGATTTTTGTCACAGAGTTAGACGTATTGGTGCATATCACAGGCCAGAAAGAAATATAGTGTATCGTCAAATGTTTAATGAAAAGTTATATCATGATTAAACAATTGTAAAACAGAGCTCAATTTTTTTGTTCATTCCATTTTCAATTTTATAATAATAAAAAGAAGTCATTCAACTAAAAAAATACCTAAAAATTATTCCACTGAGCTGCGCATTTATTTTTTAATTTAATTAAAACTGCGAAATTTCTTTTATTTTGATGGTCATCCGATTCGAATAACATCAAATACAATTGAACCTTACTTACTGCCGCGATGCGCTATTTTCGTTTACCTAAAAAATTGCTTCTTACTCCTTACTTCTTAAGTATTAAATACAGTCCAGCTTAGATACATTTTCTAGTCCTCTGGTCACATAAAGAGTCGACCAACCGCTTGGCGATGTCCCGAAATACTCGATGAGCACTCGGACTCCATGGCCCTAGTGTTTCAACCACAAACGCGAACGGCTCAAACATAGAACTCCCAATACGGTTGTTATACTTGCGGCATTTGAAGTTTTCTGCACCTGGAGAAGCCGCACCAGCAAGCCCACTTTGCTAGGAAGGCGCAAAAGTGTCGACGTAGGTTGCTTCCCACACCAAAGACCTAACCAACTTTCAAGGCAATATCTAAGCCTTAAACAAAGAGCAAAAAGTAGTTTCATTTTCTAAACTTCATAGTAGCGTTTGAAAAAAAACATGGTTGCGGTCTAATGTAGTCACATTTTGTCCAGTTAAGCGAACATTATTTAAATGAATGGAACAGCTATTTTTTTCGCGATTTCAGGTTAAGTTCCATAGTAAGTAAAAGTTGTTCATAATGATGAATTTTTCAGGTTTTCAGTTATTTCAATTACACCTTGTATAACTGAATAAGATCGCTGAAGAATTCTAGTTAACAATGTAATTTTAATTAAAAATATATATTACACCTTCCCAAAACAAAAAACGAAATACTCTGGACTCTTTCCCAGAAATTCGTGTTTCAATTAACTAAAAAGTAATTTTCAATTTTTTTTTTTAAATATACTGTATTATTATAAAGAAATGAAGGTGAAGCCGATGAAGCTTTGTAATTTACCTGCCATTTAAATCGTTTTTAATTAAAAAAGGTTACAAAAAACCATGACATTTTTTTTTCCCGATCTTGATTTGATTTAACTTTTCTCTGCTGGAATAATTTATATTTTAATAGGTTTTTTTAACTAAAGGTTGATTAGTAGTTAGATGAGCTCGTGGCTAAATAATAACAGCCGCACGTGTCGATCGAAAGTTAAGCTACGCTTGCCGCGGGCGGTTTGTGGATGGGTATCCATTACATACCGAGACCCCTTCATGCCACGGAAAGCACGTGAAGCCGATGGTCCCGGCTGTCATTCCCAGATCTATGAAAAAAAATCGCAATTCTTATTAATTGAAAAATGTTATTATACGACTGATGAATTTCTGAATAATAAATTAATGTAGACTTATTTATCTGACTGGAGAAACAAATTTTAATTGTATACACCGTTACATTTTAATCGTATTAATCCTTAAAAGGGGTCATTGTACTCATCATTATGAACAACTTTTACTATGGGACCAACCCTGATATCGTAAAAAAAAAAACTTGCTGATCCATACATTTATGTTCGCATAACTCGACATAATGTATGGATCAACTGATTTTTTTTTCACGATTTCAGGGTTGTTCCCATAGTAAAAGTTGTTCATAATGATGAGTACAATGACCCCTTTTAAGGATTAAAACGATCAAAAAGTAAGGGTGTATTGTTGTGACTAATTGTAATTTATGATTATTTATTTATGCATTGACTGTAGAAATTATTCCATATTATTCTTATTTAGCATGTAACCATATTTGTACGCCTCTTGGCATAACATAGTGACCTATGAACTTTAATTTGAGAACTGTATTCACTACCTATGTTACACAAATAAAAAATGATTATGATTATTATGACAGTCGACGTGTGACAGGTCGTTAGAAGCCCGAAAGTCTGACAACCATGTCCACCAAGGGGTACCAAGGGGTATCATATTAGCCAGTAACTGGATTGTAGAGGTCAGATAGGCAGTCGCTCCATGTAAAATACTGGTATTCAGCTGCATCCGATTAGACAGGAAGCCGACCCCAAAAATACTCGGGAAAAGGCCGTCAGATGATGATGATGATGTTGATTAGTACTTAGAGGACTGTAGGACATTAAATCCTACTTACCTCTATACCATCACTAGCTTCTGCCCGCGACTTCGTCCGCGTGAAATTTCAACCTCCCCCATTCACCCTCTTAGGGATGGAATTTCCAAAAACCCATTCTTACTGAATACCCACTCTTCACAAAGAACACACCCTCCAAATTTCATGTCTCTAAGACCAGCGGTTTAGGCTGTGTGTTGATATATCAGTCAGGGGTCGGACCCGTACGTGGGGTCAGTCAGGACTTTGAATTGTATATACATATTTTCTTTTCCCTAAAGGTTCATTAGAAAACCAGCGTCAGACAGCATCTGTCTGGCATTAATGCTGAAATTAACCTTTTTGGCGCAGCCGTGACGCACACACTATTGTTGTCTGAAACATTATTTTTTATTTTATAATTTTTTTATTTTTTGTTTCACGAACTGTGTCTAAATGAACTTTTTTCTTTCTTTCTTATATGTAGATAGATGGCACCTCAAATTGTACTCAATTACAGTTAGGACAGGGACTAAAATGTCTTTTAGTCTTATAATATTATATGAGGCATATAGAATCAAAGGTGGCTAAGTGCCTCCATGTCAAATTTTCAGGAACCGAAAAAAACATTTTTCTAATTTAAGAGTCAGGGGTTTTCATACTCTCTGAGTTTATTCCCCATCTTAGTTAATTTTTTTAAAGTGTGGCGCTTAGCTGCCTTTGATTCTACATGCCTCATATTTACGACGCAACTAATAAACACTAAAAGTAAAATATGACATATTGACACAGTTCAAAAAAAAAAAAAAAACATAAAAAATAAGGTCAATCTTTTAAAACACCCTGTGGCTTATACAGTGTGTGTGAATCGAGTCCATATTGCTACCATTCAAATCACTGCGAACCCTCATAAAATCACGAACATTAAATAGAACCTTTTTATTACTAAAACGAAAGAGATAGCGCGACTTTTCTCACATATTTCTATCTTCCATCTCTTTCGTTAAAGAATTTCCATACTTTGAATCAATATTCCGACTATGGGAGAAACCCCCATAGATTTACGGTCACCATTGTAAAAGGCTCGTAAAATATTTAATATATCTTTTGTCCACAATGCAACACTGTTAACCTTTGAGTTATGACTGAACCGGTTATAACTGGTTGTAACTGGAGCGGTCCGGATTCAAATATAACTTTATTTATCATTGTGTGCTCTTTTTTTTTTTGGTGGTAGGCAGAGTTTAAGTCAGGCTGGTGATCATAGCCTAGCTGGTAAAGAAACAGAAAAGAAAGAAAGAAAATACGTTTATTTGCGGTGAAAATGACCCAAAAAGAACATAAACACAAAAAATAAAATAAAAAGGTAGGCGGAAACATGCGTCACATCGCAATACGCCGCAAAATCGCTGTTGCTGCAAAATCAAACAATAACAAAAAACAAAAAAACAAAACAAAACATGCTTTCAAGATTCAGTGTTCTATTATTTGTTTTCATGGTTCTACAGTTATTATTTTTGTGTATGTTGGAGTTGGCTTCCAGTCTAACCGGATGCAGTTACCAGTATTTTACATGGAGCGACTGCCTATCTGACATCTACAACCCAGTTACTGGATAATACGGTGCCCTTTGGTAAGGGTTGTCAGACTTTCGGGCTTCTGACGACCCGTAACGACAGTCAAAGATCCAGGAGTGACAGCCGGAACCAACGGCTTAATATATGGAAAAACGGTTTTGGTATGTAAAGTTGGTCACCCATCCACGGACCAACCGCGACAAACGTAACTTAACCTGATCGCTCGGCTCGTGGGGCTGTTATTACTTAGCCACAACAGTCAAGTCAGTTATTAATTAGCGGCAACAATTCTAAGCCAGATTTTATGTAAATGTTTCTATGCCCCGAATGCAAGGTCACCTAGCGAGCGAATATGAAAATTCAGAACCAGATATACTTATACAAATAATAATATTATACAAACGTTCCTATAATATTTATGTGTCTATAATAAATCGTCGATTGATTTATAGACTGTCTAGAGGACATCCCAATGTCCATGGTGTATTGGGATTTCGGGGAAAATATATATTATATTATGATGCTGAAAGGTACAAAATAAGGAAACAAAGAAAAATAATAATACTATTTTATTATGAATCATTGTTTAGTTAATAATTTTGTTTTGACAAAATATTATTATATCATTTCCTTTATTTCACTATATACATATAAATTATATTTTTAAATATTAGTATAAAAAATATATAAAAACATTTAAAAATATAAAAAATAGTAGCCCACCGGTATCGGGAACAGGGTCCAAGCTACCGGCGGTCAGGGCTCCAGAGAGAGGAACCTCCTGACAATGCGAGCCGTGTCCAGAAGTACCGCTTTCTGAATCAAGCCCTTGATCCAGCTGCCCAACGAGAGCCTCCTTAGGTGTTGGTCGAGGCTCTTGGCTATCAAACCATTGGCTGTAACGACTATCGGCACAATGATCGCTGAGTCCACATCCCACATGTCGACAACCTCGCGAGCCAAGTCAAGATACTTAATTTGTTTATCTTTCTCAGCTTTCACGAGGTTCTCATCATGCGGGACAGTTATGTCAACAATCATTGCGCGCCGCTCTGATCGATCCACCACCACTATATCAGGCTTATTGGCAACAATAGTCCTGTCAGTGATGATGGATCGATCCCAGTACAATGTGATATTACCATTTTCGAGAACTGGGTCGGGCACATACCTATAGTACGGCACCTCCGATTCTACAAGGTTGTATTTCAAAGCAAGCTGCTGATGGATTATCCTGGCTACAAGGTTGTGTCTATGCAAGTATTCTCTTCTTATATCATAATTATTATAATCTTTACTTCATCATCTGCCTAGCCTTTTATTTATTTATTTAAACTTTCCGCACAAAAGGTACAAAGGCGGACTTAATGCCTAAGGCATTCTCTACCAGTCAACCAAGGGTGGTGAAGAGATTAGATGGCAGGTGCTTTGGTTGAGAGGAACAATGAAAAAAAAAAACTTAAAATTAGGTACACAAATACGTAAATAAGTTATATACACATATATTTACCATAATAAATACCTAACCAACCAACCAACCAACTATGTTGGGGTCGGCTTCCAGTCTAACCAGATGCAGCTAAATACCAATATTTTACATGGAGCGACTCCTTATCCGACTTCCACAATCCAGTTTCTGGGTAATAACATCGATACTCTTTGGTAAGACTCGTTGTCAAATTTTTGGGCTTCTGACAACCCGTAACAACTGTCAAAGATCTACGATTATTACAGCCGGGACGTTTCGAGGCAAGGACGAGTCTCGATATATAATAATGGATGGTCACCCATCCACGTTGCGACTGGGCAAAAATAGCTGAACCTTTGATCGACCCGAGCGGCTGTTATTATGTAGCCACGAACCCCACATTATAATCTTCACTTACGCATTAAAACTTTATAAACACATGGAAAGCAGGCTCGCCAAAAGCTTATCGTAAACCGTTGATGGACGATGACCGATTTCACACTCTGTGTATCTTGGGGAGCGCTTAAACAAACACAATATTAATTTTGGTTGTCAGTCAAAAGCCCGAAAGTCTTACAACCTAATTTAAGGCTAAGCATTGCCATACACATAATCCTACTAATATTATAAATGCGAAAGTTTGTGAGGATGGATGTATGTTTGTTACTCTTTCACGAAAAAACTACTGAACGGATTTGGATGAAACTTTACAGTAATATAGGTTATTCATCAGAATAACACATAGGCTACAATTTATAATGATTTTATGTAGTTTTGGTCATAATATAACGATACGTGTCAATTAAGTCGGAAAAAAATCTTCCATCTGAGAGCTATCTTGGCGTGCGCTGCCTAAACCAATGGAGTTACATAAAGATGATGTACCGCAGGATTGTTTGTCTTAAGTATATCTAAATAAAAGTCCGCGACAGCATATATCTACCTTTTATGTGCAAGCCAGTACAACCAAAATTGTGAACCATAAATCCAATTAAATTTGGTACTATTTTACAATGCACATTTAGTATATAATTATCAAACTCTTATCAAAATGAATACATTTCTCGCATTAAGTATTTAATGTAGATAAACTTTGTCTTTCACACTAAGTAATTTGGCCGAATAGTTTAAAAGTTATCACGATATGATTGACTTGAACGGAGCGCCTAACGCCGCGGCGGCGGCCGCAGCACGGGCGGAGCGCGATGCGGCGTCGCAGTCGAAGAAGGTATGGTTCTATTCACTAACCAATTTTGTCACGTTGTGGATTCGGAAGACGCACTCATTGCTCAAGTTTTTCCAAATTTGCAACAGAACATCCACGATGAAAGTTGGCTATGTGAAAGAACTATACTAGCACCAAGAAATGAGACAGTTGCGAAAATCAATAACATTATCTTGGACCAAGTAACCAGCGATGCAACAACCTACAACTCTATCGACACAGTCATGTCATCTGAAGACTGTACAAGCTACCCCGTGGAGTTTCTTAACTCTTTGGAGCTATCCGGGGTGCCATCACATAAGCTCCAATTAAAAGTCGGTATACCGGTTTTGTTAATGCGTAACTTGGACGCCCCGAGACTATGTAATGGCACTAGATTGCGAGTCAGGGAACTAGGCAGGCATATTGTTAAGGCCACAATTTTAACTGGAGAAGCTAAGGGTGAAAATGTTCTTATTCCACGCATCCCAATAATACCCAATAACTTACCCTTTAATTTCAAACGTTTACAGTTTCCACTTAAAGTTGCATTTTTTATGACCATCAATAAATCGCAAGGGCAAACTTTGAAAGTAGCGGGGATACATTTAGGCTCGCCCTGTTTTTCCCATGGGCAGCTTTACGTAGCTTGCTCACGTGTTTCTAAATCCCAAAATCTTCTTATTTACGCTGAACAAAAAAAATCAAATAACATAGTATACAGGAGTATATTGCAGTAAAAACACAGATAAATTAACACAGATGTTCACCTATTCCAATTACGTACTACATAATTCTTTAGTTATTACAAAATCTATTAAAAAAAACCGGCCAAGTGCGAGTCGGACTCGCGCACGAAGGGTTCCGTACCATTGTCTATAAAAAACGGCGAAAATAACACGTTTATTGTATGGGAGCCCCCTTAATATGTACTTAATTCTTATTCGTATTTTTTGTTATAGCGGCAACAGAAATACATAATTTGTGAAAATTTCAGCTTTCTAGCTATCACGGTTTATGAGATACAGCCTGGAGACAGACAGACAGACGACGGAGGCTTAGTAATAGGGTCCCGTTTTACCCTTTGGGTACGGAACCCTAAAAACCGCAGCAAAATCCGTTGCGTAGTTTTAAAAAATTTAAGCATTCATCGGGAAAAAGAAAGCTTCTTTGTTTTATACTATGTAGTGATTAAATGCAAGTAACATTGGTCCGACCTGTTTAGTTGTCAGTGTTTAGTAATCCGTTTGTGCTGGATAGGATAATCTCTAGCCTACTTTTTATAAACACACCATACAGATAAAGATTGATGAAGAAACCACTGGACTTAGCATTTTGAAATTTGCAGAGTTCTATTATAGCTTAAAATAATGAGCACTTAGAAAGGAATTCAGATAATTCCACCCTCAAGAGATACCCTCTAAATATTAGGTATAGGAGTTCAAAGATTGTATGGAAACTAATTTTGAAGTTAGAAATCTGGGATGTACGATGTGAAGGTACATTAAAAAAAAAAAAAAAAAAAAAAAATATCAGTATTTTAAAAAAAATGTCACGTAACTTAATGTGGCAGACCAAATTCTACGCGAGCGAAGCCGCGGGCAAAAGCTAGTCAGCCTATAATGTTCCCACTGCTGGGACACAGGCCTCCCCTCTTTGAGAGGGAGTGTACCAACCCGCACTGGGCCCGCGTGGTGGATTACGATCCACCACGCGGGCCCAGTGCGGGTTGGTAGATGTCACATGTCTTCGAATTTTTGGTTCTAGGACATGCCGGTTTCCTCACGATGTTTTCCTTCACCGTTTTGAGAGCAGTGGTGCTGAAATAAACAAAACAAAGTGTCTGCCTGAATTCAAACCCACTTCTTATAACTGTAGCGATATCTACAAAGCTACATGCGAACTACGAGTCATACTGACTTCACACAAAATCCTGCATCTCGCAGGCAGAGTTTACCGCGGGAGCGGTGAATGCTTATGCGAATCCACCCCCGGCCATAGGTAGAGGTGGAACACCGCGATGGTTTTAGCCGGTAAGAGTCCGGCATGCCCCTCTGTCGCCCCCACGATAGAGGAAGTCCATGAGGATTTCCACCACGAGAAAAAAAAAGGCAGAGTTTACCGCGCAACTAGCACATATATACAACAGTCCGACATGAATCATCGGGCAGTTGCCCGCTAAACATAGCACCCGTCTGGTCAGAGGATCATCCCTTTTCTATGGAGGATAAGTGGATTTTAAACCCTGTTCCTCATGCTCTATAATAACTATTAACCATAACAACCTATTCAATAAAACAATACAGCAAAATAAAGTTGCACAAACAGCATTAGTTTCTTAGTAAGTAACATTAAAAGCCTTTTTCCCTAATCGAGTGTAATAGCTGGCACAGCGAGGGAGCATTGCAAGCCGTTTGTAGCTGTTATTCAATATACAGTCCTGAGTACTGCACAAATACATTTAGCGGATGTCACTTAGAGCAGGAGGGACACTCTAGGGTAACTGTGGTACTTAGGGATGTCACTTCACTGGACATTTTTATGGGAAAGATATTTTTAATCTGTCAAGCTCCGCTAATGAGACACAATTGATTTTCTATTGTTTCGTCACCGATTGGCGAACCGCGCCGCTTGACCGGTTAAACTTTTTCATTGGAGAAGTTATTAAGTAAGGTCTTTGTGGTTTCTGTGGTGGACGTATGTTTGGTACAAAATATTTTCTCTGGAACGATTTAATTTAAAATTTGAGGATTGTGATCGTCATAACATCAAGTATAAAAAGTAAGGTTTTTACTAAGTATATTTGAGCCGTTTGGGGTTGAAACACTAGGGCCATGGGGTCCGAGTGCCCACTTGGTTTTTCGAGATATCGCCAAGCAGTTGGTCGACTCTTCACGTGACCAGAGGGCTGGCCTATTTTTTGGCCAAAGAATCAGCATTGCCATACAACGTGGCAATGCTGCCAGCCTTTTGGGCACGTTTCCTGTTGCAGCGATGCGGACGAATTTTTTGATGCCCTTTGATTATTTCCCCTCCATTTTTATATACTTGTACATATTATTATTTTAAGATTGTTAGGTTTTTAAATTATGTGAATATTTGAATCTTTAATAGATAATGTTCTATGAGTATAAGGATTTTGAAAATTGCTTAAAAAATGTGGGTATTTTTTAAAGCTATTTTCAAAGTTCTGGTCCCTACTCCCACACCATCTACAAACACTATTTATTTTTTAATGTATTATTTTTCTCAGCGTATTATGCCATTTTTCCACTTAGAAACGAGTAAAATATGCATATCTGGCTTTAGTTAACTGATTTCTAAATCTTACTGCAAATCATCAGCATCTTCTGCCTAGCCTTTTCCTAACTACGTTGGGGTCGGCTTCCAGTCTAACCGGACGCAGCTGAATACCAGTACCTACATGGAGCGACTGCCTATCTGTACTCCACAATTCAGAAATTGGGTAAATCGTACTGCAACATCACCGTATAGATAAAATAAGGTTACATCCTGAAGGTATCGCAATCCAGCCTGTTCAATACAATGTGAACATATAGGTAATTTTATATTCTGAATTATTATAAATTAGTGTGATTTAGAATCAAATTATTTTTTTTTTTATTTCCATTCTTTTTATATTTTTACGTGTGCAACATTAGTGTACCTTTAAAATATTTTAATGTGTGGCAACACACATTTTTTTACTGTCACTTTTTAACTTTTGTAAAACGTTTATGAGTGTAACTCGCCATTGTTCTTTTTTCTTTTTATTTAAACATAAGTGAAATCTATCTATATTTTACTAACTCTGTGTTTTATTACAAAAATCAGCCCCAAAAGAAAATAATTACAGCAGTCATCAAACATGACCAAAAACAGAAAACTACCACCCATACCATTCGACTAGACCCTGAAAACTAACAAAAAAAGTTGAGCACAATACTCTCACTTCACAATATTAGAAGCCTACATTTTTTCAGTGTGGAAGTAATTTTTTTCAGTCGCACAATGATGTTGTTCCCGTAAATTAGTTTTCTGAAAGCACTTGGGACTTTCAGTGATGGATAACCGTTGCGTTGCGTATATTTTCAGCAGCTTTCCTTTATTTTCTTGTCGTTCTGTCGGAACAAACGGATGGGTCCATTTTTTCTTTGAGTGATGCGTGACACGGTGTTTTTTGTTTTTTTTTCGCTTTTCGGGGGTTTCGTGGTGAAGTCAGTTGCAAGAGTCGGCGAATATTAGAACTATCCCAGGTCTCTCGACTCAAGGTCGTACTGTGAGCACTTTACGACCTCTCATTACCGGAATGGGTAAATTAAACGAAGGTTTGTAATGGAGATATAACTTCGGTAATTTTTACTAGAGAAGTAGAAACGTTTTAATACATTTTTGTATTTTTCGTCTTTTAAAATATTTCTATAATATTTTTTTAATAAAAAAATTAAATCAAATTATGCCTTTAATAATCTTAAAAAATGTGCCTTTGTTTTCTTTTCACCTTTTTTTTTTTATAACCAACGACATACGTAATGCCTTTTTTAATGGAGAAACACTAACTGTCAAATCACAGGTATAAACCCAGTTTGGGGCCAGGGGACCTTTCTTTAATATGTTGTTATTGTCTAAAACAATGTTATCACTTAATGTTTATATGAAGAACCTAAATTAAAAAAAAAAACTTTTATCTGCTTGACAACTATTCATATTACCAATTAATGTTTGTCTTTTAATTTTTGCCATCTATTAACGGACTCGTAGCGGTTGTATGCTACAAAAAATCAGGTTACAGCCTCTATAGCATACAGAGTGTTACAGAAAGGGTATATAATACAAACGGGTTGGAGAGTGTATCTGGTCTAGAATCTCTGTACAAAATTTCAGCTCAAAAGCAGTAACTTTGAAAATGCTTAATATTTTTTTATTTCGATAGTTTATTAAATTGAAATCATAAAAAACGTGTCACCGCACCACGAGGGTCATTATCCATTATCTGTAGTGTGTCTGTGCGCCTAGTACACGCACATCACGCCGCCGCGCGCCAGTGCAGCGCCGTGATGTCGAAATAAAAAAATATTAAGCATTTTCAAAGTTAATGCTTTTGAGCTGAAATTTTGTACAGAGATTCTAGACCAGATGCACTCTTCAACCCGTTTGTATTGATATACCCTTTCCGTAACTCCCTGTATAATGCTTTACCTTCTTCAAAAAGTTTCAGGAGCACTTAAGTGCAGTTCAGAAATAATGTTTTTAAATCCCAATTATAAGATAAGATTAAAGCATACAAACAACTTCACTGTGTTACCTAAAAATCATTTACCTGCATCTAAAAATATCCATTTATTTAACAAAAATCAGGCGCTAATAGAGGAGGAAACCCATTAACAGTTCGATAGCCTTTGTGTATAGTGTCCTAGAAATCGCACGATCAACAGGTTTCAGGTACTTCTTCTTACCCTTATCTGTTATATTGCTAGCAAAATGTATACGAGGTTGTGGGTGTAAATCAGGGGAAGTACCAAGTACTTTCTGAGTATACCTTAGTCATAACTGACAATAGTGAAGAGAAAAGTTACGCCGTAGGTCCCGGCTGTCATTTGTGGATCTTTGACAGTCGTTACGGGTCGTCAAAAGCCCGAAAATCCGACAATCAGTCTTACCAAGGGCTATCGTATTACCCAGTTACTGGGTTGTGGAGGTCTGATAGGCGGTCGCTCCATGTAAAATACTGGTATTCAGCTGCATCCGGTTAGACTGCAAGCCGACTCCAACATAGTTGGGAAAAGGCTAGGCAGATGATGATGAGTGAAGGGACAACTTCGTGAAACTTCCCGCATAAGTCTCAATCCCATAAGAATATCGGGATAAAAAGTATACTATGTCCTAACCAAGGTCATGTTCTACTCGTATGCCAAATTTCATCTAAATCCGTTTAGTCGTTTTAGCGTGAAAGCATAACATACAAACATACAAAAACTCAAATCTTTTCTCGTTATAATAAAAGTAGCTGCACCCCACGGTTTCACCCGCATAAATATCGATCCCGTGGGAATATTTGGATAAAAACTATCCTATGTCCTTTTCCGGGACTCAGACTATCTCTTTACCAAATTTAATCTAAATCTGTTCAGCGGTTTAAGCGTGAAGAGGTAACAGACAGACAGACACTTTCGCATTTATAATATTAGTATGGATATTCGTTTAGATCATCATCTGCCTAGCCTTTTCCCAACTATGTTGGGGTTGGCTTCCAGTCTAACCGGATCTGAGTCTGAAATCGGTCCATATAAAATTCAGCTGCATCCGGTTAGACTGGAAGCCGACCCCAACATAGTTAGGAAAAGGCTAAGCGGATGATGTTATGTCTGAAATCGCAGTCTGCAGTACACAGGGATAATTAAATAAGGGGAATTATAAAACGAGCGAATAAAAAAAAACTTAGCGACTGATGATGAGATACTTTTTTAATAACTCGAGTGGTATGAATTTGAGTAAGCAAAAAATTAAGTGAAGTAACGACGAATATTGATTAATAATAAAATCCAGAACGAGCTTACAAAAGGTGATTAATCCATTTCAGATATTAAAATTCTAGCCGTGCGACTAAATTACTAAGTGAACGACTAGAAATACAGAGAGGGCACCCCGAGGTTAGGTTTGGTTAAACCCTTTACACAGAAATAGGGCTCCGTCGACATAGGATGCAAGAGCGATCGAATGACAAATACAAACACGTTTACCGTGCATCGTGTATTTTAAGTAACTCAACTTTATGTAGACTGCATTTAATTGTAAATTGAGACACGTAGTACTATGCAATGTTATGAACACTTTTGTAAACATCATGTTTCTGGCAAATAAATTTAATATTCTATTCTATTCAAATTAATGTTTTTAAGTTGCTGTTCTGTTAATTTCTCGTCACTCACAGTCAGTCGCTCACTTAGTAATACTATAAAGTAAATTAATTATTTTTATCACTAAAAACTGTAATTTACAGTCACTCGTTTAAATACTACCCATTAAATAATAGACTGGTATAATAAATGTATGCCACACTTTACATACTCTGCTTACCTCTTCACCTAAATCCATTTATATGCAAGCGCTGTCTGCCAAGCAGGCAAGCGTACCAATCTAGTGTAAAGGTCTGAGCGCAAATACTTAATCACTAATTACCTAGCCGTCATAAATGTAATTAATTTTAGCGGTATCTTCTAGTATGGTGTAAGTTTAAAGCGGGAAGCGTTTTGATAGTAAAATGAAGCTGTTAATTCGTGGGTACCAGTGGCGAAGGTACCATACAACTCGATACCCACCGGCTTCCCTTCGAAAATTCAGAACATAACCGTACTATAGTCAATTCATAATTGAAATTTTTTTTGACATATTTTTTTGCTCAGGCTTACCTCTGTCATAAATTCACCCTTCGCCACTGGTGGATAGGTAGAAAATAATTTGGAATGTTATGACCAAATGTCCTAACAGTTGGTTGGGAACATTTAGTGAGTAATTGTTAAAGACCTGAGGGGCAGTTCTCACAATTTAAAAAATTACCTCATATTTTTGACAAGTTTTTCACATTGATAGTCGCTGAGATAAGATTGCGACTAGATTTTGAACGTTTTTAGTGACGGGAATTGGCCTTCTGAGGTTCAATCTTGCTATGCCAGCAAGGTTTCAAAAAAAATTGTTGCCAGGTCAGAATAAAATATTTCATGACTGATCATTTACCACATCAATATCAACCTTGTTAGCTGCTTATACAAGATTTTTGTGAAATTCTGTTAACACTTTAATTAAGTCTACAACATTAAGAGCCTATACTACCTCAGCTAAAATTCGCTCTTTATCTCGCTCATACGATACTGCTCGCGGACTGAGTGAGAGCGAGACAGAGTGCGGTGCTGGGCGGCAGGCAGCGCTAATAGTTTAGGTATTTGCTTTTTACAGTGAAAATAATGGTAATTATAAAAAAGTAAATAACATAAGACCTGCTTTAAAGTAAGTTCAGTTAGTATGCAAAGTTTCATGATCTAATTTGAAGTATTTTTTGAATGCCAGCGGTTTATTGTTCGGGTTAGAGGTAACTTTGGATTTTTTTTCTATCGAGAAAATTTTATGAAATCGTGTTTACGTCTAACATAAGACTGCATTAATCCTCAACTTTATATATTTATTTCAAAATTAATGGTGCAGGATTTTCGACATAACGGAGGATCACGTTAAGCCATTTGAGGTAGTATAGGCTCTTAAGAATAGAGGTTCTTTTATTAAAAATCCTATAATATTGCATCGATAAGCCTCTGTCTTTTTACTTGGTGTGATGGAAATCACAACAATACTATGCGATACAGTAAAGTACCAAAGAAAAAAAAAACATGTGGGGTCGGGGGAAAGGAACGAAGTTCAAAATATAGATCCAAGATGGCGGCTGCAAAAATTTTAAAAAGAAGAAAATTTGTACATTTTTGCATTCATCATCTTGGATTTTCATTTTGACCTCACTATCAGCTTCAGCAGCCTCGAAAACGATGAAAACTACAATGAAGACGAAATAATAAAAAAAAAATTGCAGTCGCCATCTTAGATTTTCATTTTGACCTCACTATCAGCTTCAGCAGCCTCAAAAACCATGAAAACTTTCTCTCTCTCTTTCTAATACATAAATAAAAATTTGCATGGAGGGGACATAACGCTTATTGTATTAAAGTGACCAAATTCAAAATTAGTCATAAATGAGTTAGATACACAGTCATCTTTAATTCAACGCCATCTGTGTATTAAAGTGACCAAATTCAAAATCTATATAAATAAAAACAAAAGGCCTGACTGACTGACTGACTCATCAACGCCCAGCCCAAACTCTTGGACCTAGAAAGCTGAAAATTTACACAATGGTTCCCTTTATATTGTAGACAAGGAATAAGAAAGGAGTTAAATAGGGGATGAAAGTTTGTATGAAAGTCCGTCAGTTTTAAAGTTAGGATCTTCAAATTTTGTATTTAATCTGACGATTGAAAATTAATTTATACGTGTCTCAGCGTTTTTTATAATTCCACCCCCAGAAGGTTAAAGAGGGGGATGAAGTTGTGTATGAAAGTCCCTCAGTTTGAAAGTTAGGATCTTCAAATTTCGTGTTTAGGCTGACGATTGAAAATTAATTTATACGTGTCTCAGCGTTTTTGATAATTTCACCCCCAAAGGGGGATGAACGACCTGACTGAGATATCAACGCACAGCCTAAACCGCTGGTCCTAGGGACATGAATTTTGGAGGGTGTGTTCTTTTTGAAGAGTAGGTATCCAGTAAGAAGGGGTTTATGGAAATTCAACCTTTAAGGGGGTGGAAAGGGGGGATTTTGTTTGCATGAAAAATCTTATTCCTTGAGTCAATAACCTTGAAACTTGACACGAATATTTATCTAAGTAAACTATAAAGTTTGGCATTTTTCGTTTTTCGAAACTACCCTCTAAAGAGGTATTGGGGGGTGTCAAAATTTGTATGGAAGAATTTTAACGCGCTGTCCGATTACCTCGAAACTCGGTATTTATACTTAAAACTAAAAATAAAGAACAACGTGTATCAGGGTTTTCCGAAAATCAACCCCTAACGGGGTGAAAAGGGGTAGTTAATTATAGAGGGGAGAATTTTAATGCGTGGCTTGATTAGCTCGAAAATTGGCATAAATAATCTTTGAGTCAAGTTATGAACACACCTTAAACAATTTTTCATAATTCCACCCATGTAGGGGTGAAAAGCGGGAATACAGTTTATATGAAAAATCTTATTCATTTGGTTAGTAAACTTGAAACTTGGCACGAATATTTAAGTAAGTAAATTATGAAGTTTTGCATTTTTTGTTTTCATAAACTACCCCCTAAAGGAGGATTGGGGTGGGGGTGTCAAAATTTGTATGGAAGAATTTTAACGCGTGGTCCGATTACCTCGAAACTCGGTATTTATACTTAAGACCATAAATAAAGAATAACGTGTATCAGGGTTTTTCAAAAATCTAACCTTAACGGGGTGAGAAGGGGTAGTTAATTTTACAGGGGAGGATTTTATTGCGTGGTTTGATTAACTCGAAAATTGGTATAAATAATCTTTGAGTCAAGTAATGAACACATCCCAAACGATTTTACGGAATTCCACCCCTGTGGGGTTGAAAAGCGGGGATACAGTTTATATGAAAAATCTTATTTATTTGGTTAATAAACATGAAACTTGGCAATATTTGGGTCAGTAAATAATAAAGAATGTCACTATTAGTTAAAAAAACCCTTACCTTTAGGGGGTGACAAAGTTGATAGTTTAGAAAACTATAATGTAACCTGCTGTCAGATTAACACGAAACCCGGTACTACTAAAACAAAAAGTAAAACAAGTATGTGTTTTAGGGTTTTTCAAATATCGTCTCCTACCAAGGTGGAAAAGTGTAAGTAATAAAGTTTAAGGGGTGGATATATTACTGCTTGCTTCCATTAACTCGAAAATGAGTATGGGTCTTTGAGTCAAGTTATGAACACATCACGAACGATTTTTCAAAATTTTACCCCTGTGGCACCCCCACAGCGCCCCAAACGCGGGATACAGTTTATTTGAAAAATCTGATTCCTTTGATCTATAAACTTAAAAATTGGCCCGAATAATTATTTATCTAAATAAATGATAAAGACCATACCTACATACATTTTCGAAATTTTTAGAGGAAAGTACGAATTTCACGCGGACGAAGTCGCGGGCAGAAGCTAGTTAGTCATAAATGAGTTAGATACACAGTCATCTTTAATTCAACGCGATCTGTGAAATATGTGGTTCATAGATTTTTTAATTCGGTCACTTTAATAATAAGCGTGACGATTTCTCCCATTTTATTCCAACCGAAAGCTCCGCAAAAAAACTTCGTTCCTAAAATAGTGTCCTGTTGTTACAAAACACCCTACTAACCCAACCTAATGAACTGCATACCCTAATGAACTCATACCCGCTAAATTCTCTCCCCTTGGACCTCACTAGCCTGGTAGAGGCTCTACGCAAAAACGGGGCCCCGCTCATCCCTGATATTAACGTCGGCACATGAAGGATGGCACTACACCGGAGAGAGGCAGACGTCAAATAAATATACAATGTTTTGCGGGTTAGAGTATTAATTTTAAGTGTAGAGCGCGTTTGGATGTAGCTGTAGACGTGAATACTTATGATGCAAGTTGTAGTAAATGTTTTACGTGTCAGTTTATTTTATTTTCATAAATCACTGTAAAACTAGCTTATAAATTACTGTACAAGGTCTATTCAGTTTAGTAAACGTAAGGTAGAATACCCTCAGGCTAGGTGGAGCGAAGATTTTAGATATTATGTCTTTCCTTTTTTTTTTTTGTTTTTGTATCGGCACCTTGGTTTTATATTATGTTCACGTGGGGACTTACCAACTGAACTTCGACAAACTTTAATACGACAAGATTTTAATTCGACACTACGGAACTCCGACACGTCTTCATTTTGACAATACTTTAGTGCGAAATACCTTAAGTCCGACACTACTGTACTCCGATAAAGCGTTTCTTCGACATGACTTAACTAGGAAAAACGATGCGACTTCGACGACATGCTTCTTCGACAACTACGGTAGTCCATCTATCTAAGATTTTCGCAGGATGGCTGGTAGCAGCTGGATGAGAGTTGCCGAAAATCGAGTTGAACTGGGCGTGAAGTGATCTGTCAATAGTGGCAATCCCTAACATCAGCATGCCTATTATGTAAAAATCTCATAGGACTTAGGTGAAATGAACTTCAGGTGAGCTGTCAATACCTACTGTCAATCCCTAGCGATTCCGAACATCAGTTGAAATGACGGCAGTAGCGTGCATTGCAAATAGGCATATAAGCAGTGCCAACAATATATCAACATAAGCCTGTCAATTACATTTTAGTGTGTGTTCCCCACAATTAAGAAACTCACTAAATTATCATTCCTAACAAAAAACAAAATCTTCATACAAACACGCTCGGCAGTAAGCAGTCGCCGGACGGCCTACTCGGCTCCCGTACTATTCGCACATTGTCATTGGTCTTATTCGTTCAAGTTAATACGACAAAATTAAAAATACGTACGTCTCACGCGTAATACTATGACGTTTGACCTTCGCAATTTATCACCCTTAAGTAGGCATGCCTACTCAAATAACCACACTTCAGACCTCACTTTTTTTTCTGATTAGTGACCGCGTTTGTCTACACTAGACCCGGCCATGTGCCAACCTATTCTGAAAACCAATGCACGCCTCTGAATGACGGGTCACTTCAAGCTCACCGGTGCGATTTTTAGAGAATAGCAGCGCTGTTTTGTCACATTTTTATTACACCTTGTTTTATGTATACGCCCAGGCCTAACCTTCTAATTTCTAAACCGTCGCCATTTAGACTATCTGTGGTTGTAACGTAGAAATTATTTTCTCAATTCCGCCTGCATAATTACGTTAGGACTGTAAATTTTGTTAATTTCGGCGTCGTGTCAGTGCAGAACAACAAAAGATATATTTTAATAAAGTGTTGTTAAGACCTGTGGAATGAGGTGGGCCGAAATGTTATCACACTAATATTAGAAAGGCGAAAGTTTGTTAGTTTGTGGGGGTGTGTTTATATGTTTGTTACTTCTTAACGCTCAAACGTCTGGACCAATTTTGATAAAATTTTGTATGGAGGTAGCCGACACCCTGGATTAACTTATAGGCTTTTTATCCCGATATTCCCACGGGGTCAACATTTACGTGGGTAAAACCGCGGGGCGCAGCTAGTTTTGTAATATGTATGTGCCAGGTAGAGCTGTGCATGTATCTATATTGACTTTTTTAACTAATTATCTAAATTAAAGTGTTCACACATTTGATACTTCCATGTAATAAACTCGTTAGAAAACATTCGTATAATTCCTACGCGCTGTGAATTACGAATATTTTAAGCATCCAAGGAAGAATTTAAGTCATTAATAGCTGTTCTCTGTGATATGTTACGAACTCATCCAAACTAATATTATAAATTCGAAAGTAACTCTGTCGGTCTGTCTGTCTGTATGTTACCTTTTCACGCCTAAACCGCTGAACCGATTTCGATGAAATTTGGTAAAGAAATCAAAATAAAAAAAGGACATAGCATAGTTTTTATCCCGATATTCCTACGGGATCCACGCTTATGCGCTAGTCTATATATATAAAAATGAAACCCGTTTTCCGTTGTCACGACATAACATGAAAACGGCTGGACCGATTTCGATGAAATTTGGTATAGAGATAGTTTGAGTCCCGGGAAAGGACATAGGATAGTTTTTATCCCGATATTCCCACGGGATCGACATTTACGCGGGTGAAACCGCGGGGCGCAGCTAGTATTCAATAAAATTAGGCATGTATAATAATCAACCTCAATTCCCATTTCGCTTTTCTAAAAATTTATATTATTGAACACACTAATATAACGATTGCGGCTCTTTTTGTGAACTTCAATTATTTAACATTTTGGATCCTAAAAATACTAAACAGCCAAGTTTCTGCGACTAACTTGGATGTAACGCTCGCCGGCCGCTGCCGCGGCTCCGCTCGCTTCGCTCGTTCGGCTCGCGTGTTGGGTCACAGTTCCAACCTTAACTAACCCGTTTGATCAAGGCACCCTAGCTTAGTTACTGTGACTAACTGTGAGAAAATGCCAGAAAGTTGAAAAGAGGCGCAATTCTTTAAAAAGTGTGCATCATTAGAAGTGCGAATAGTTTTTATAGGTTCGTTAATTTATATAAAAGCCTTCGTCGTCGTTTGAAGTTTTTACAAGATTAATTAAATATTTCCCATACAAAAATTCTCCTACTGTCTCTAAGTTATTTGCAGCAAATCCACCATTTTACTTTAATCTTTCCAGAATTTTAAACAAAATAAATCTAATTCATTCTTGCTGGCTACATCGCACATGTACCGTCCAACGTGGCCAAGATTAATGAAGTGGCCCAATGAATGACAGTGGAGCCAAATACAACATCCAAATATATAACACGAAAGATATTATAAACAGAGACTGTTTGTTTTTGAGAGTACACCCTGTGTGAATAAGCAGTTTTATTGAAGTTTTGGAATGTTCCACGCTGCTTTAGACGAAGAAAAAACATCTCTTTCACAATGATGTACAGTCACCAAAAGAGATAAGTAACCAGGGTCATCGGATATAGTTGAAGTTTAGTAAGAAATGTTCCCACTGCTGGGACATAGGCCTCCACTCTCCGAGAGGCTTAAAGAATAGCAAATTAATTGAAATAAGCAACGCGGCCTTTCAGCATTCTACTCCTGGCCACCGGGCTCTCTCAAAAATTCCGTCAGCGTATTTATAAACCAAATTCGCCCAAGAGAAATAATTTATTAAATCACAACTCGATTATGAACATTATAAACCTCTAAATTGCAATATTATAGAACCAAATCTCCCTCGACCCTCTCCCTATTGTCATTCAATTTCGTAAAATCAATCAGGGTGCGGAGATTAGCTCTATACAAACAAACAGACGCTCCTTTGTTAGTTCTGTCACCCTAAACTTTAAGCCGATTGGCTTTATTTAAGCGATTGTGGTCGATGCCAGATTTATCGATTCTAGAACCGTTAGTAAGAATTTTTTTGGGTAGTTTGAGCGTTGAAAAGATCTTAATTTAAACTTATGAACTACTAGCTACGCCGCGTGGTTTCATCCGCGTAAATGCCGATCCCGTGGGATAATCGGGTTAAACAGTAGCCTATATATTAATCCAGGATGTCTGCTACCTCCTTATAAAATTTTATCAAAATTGGTCCAGCCGTTTGAGCGTGAAAAAGTAACAAACATATAAAAAACTTCCGCCTTTATAATATTAGTGTGATACTATGATTACTGTGATGACACAAAGGCCTAAAACATGTTTTGCTAGATTGCTTACACATTACTTTAATTAAATAAAATAAAAATAAAACCATTTATCATTGAATTTGGCCATAAATAAGCAGTTTACTTAAAATTTTGGGAATTTTCGAAAAACATAAAAAAATATGTAAAAAAATTTTTGAGACTTCGTCTGAAGACAACTAAGGCTTAAATGGTTCTAAATTGTCTGTACTATCTTCGCCTTAAAACTTTGCACCCATCTTCCAATCACCCTGTATATCTCTCTATTTCTTAGTCACTTCTTCGACCTTCGCAACAGTAAACTGGACTTTCTCTCGCACTTTTTCATAAGAAAATTAATTTTCCTACTTAAAATTCTTTATAAAATTTTCTTTTCATTTTATAAATCTCCGTTTCGCAATACCTCTAGAAAGCAGTTTTCCTTGAGATCTGCATATAAATATGTTCTTGTATATAATAAGAGAATTATGTTTGAGAATATTATACTGGCGAGCTTTGTGGTTCAAATGCATTCGTGTCATTTGTATTCATGGCTCGACTTAGTGTGGCGATAGAGATGTGGCTATATTAAATAGGGATGGGACATGGCTTTGTTGATATCGATGAAAGTTTTTGAAGTGAAAACTTCTTTAGCGGCGTTGTACACTTTTTTTGTAATGGGTAAAAAATGTTAAACTCGCGTCAGGACACGTGACACTGATCGAAAATTCGTAAGACGGATGGAGAGTAGACAGCCGGCGCGGCGTAGGAGAGGAAGTATCCCCCTCTCTTTTTACGGCGCGGCGAAAATGTATGCCTGCTGTTTCGTTTAGGCGGCGGCGCAGGGCGCTTGCGCGAATATTCGTGTGTGTTTATGTTACAGCGTGGCACGCGCATCCATGGATGGTGACGGCTGATGGCTCGACCATCTGTGTAGTGGCCACACTGCTGTGTATTCGTAAAATTATTATAAAACATAAAAATAGCTACTTTACTTTAATTGTCATGTTTGTGTACGATAGCGCAATAAATAAATATTGTATTCTACCACATAAATGATAGTACTTTTATACTGATAATTAAAGCAATTCGTGCAAAATTATTCCCTAACCATTCCAAAATATCAAAAATGCACAACGATTAATATTCAAGTTTTCACTTCTGTCGGCACTCCCGGAGTGCAACCCGTCTTTTTTTTTTTCAATGAGAATTGAATGGAAAGGCCAAAAGGGCCTCAGCTCAGCATAATGTCAGATGACAACACAAGGTGCACCACCAGACGCTGATTAAGCTAAAATTCACATTTCATGTCATCTTAACTGTAGATACACGAACATAACAGAACACGAATCTCCGAATAAATCTTCCAAAACCGTATCAAATTAAAATTTATCTAAACTCACGATTCATATCAGAAATCAAATTTCCAAGTTTCAATGGCGTCACAAGTATTCAAAGTGCTTTTGTATGGTAAATGACAATCGTGAAAGTACTCGAAGTTACTTCGGTACTTTCATTCAAGTATATGCGAGGCACTGAGAAATAGCTTTTGTCAAAAATTTTGAAGATTTCTCCTCATTTTCTGGGTTAGAAGTTCGAATAATAATTATCAGTTGTTGTTTAGATGTTGTGGTTAAGTTATAAATATCTGAAATTGTATTTTGGAAAATTGAGGCAAATTTCTAATAAATGGAAGTTAGGTTTCAAGTTTTATTTAAGTCAAAGAATTACTGAGAAACAGGCTTAGTTCAAAATACTCGTAAATGAACAGTCAAACTTTGGATATAAGTATTCCTTAAATATAAATGTTTATGTGTTTTATTCAAACAGGTTCGTAAGGAATATTGCAGATAAAATTAGGCAAATAATAATCATTGTTATTCAGTTAACAATGTGCAATAAACTAATGATTAAGTCACACACTACTACCTAATACAGCAACACACACACACACGATACACACGCACACCTGCACATGCACCCCTGTTTGTACATAATTATCTATTGACATTTTCAAACATTTTCATTGCCTATTTTATATTTTTTACTGACATGACATTATTATTATTATTGCTTATTTATTTCTTGACATTATTATTTTATTATTATTTGAAATGAACAGAATTGTATTTAGTTTTATTAATTGCATGTACCTAATCAAAATTTAAATTATGAAATTATTATTAGTATTTTATGTTATTGTTACTAAATGCATGCTATCCAGAGTGTAAAATCTAAATATTTGTATGGCTGAAAAGCCGAATATAGTGAAACTCATTATAAATGTTAAGAACATGTTACCTATATTCTTGCAAATAAATATATCATTCATTCAGTCATTCGTTCATTCATTCATACAGACACATGCGCACCTCACTACACACACACTCACACATACTACACACTACTACTAGTTTAAATACTCACTAGAGTATTTATATAAATACAAGCTGCGCCCCGCGGTTTTACCCGCGTAAGTCTCGATCCCGTGGGATTATCGGGATAAAAAGTACCCTATGTCCTTTCATGGGACTCAAACTATCTCTATACCAAATTTCATCTAAATCGGTTCAGCGGTTTAGGCGTGAAAATGTAACATACAGACAGACAGAGTTACTTTCGAATTTATAATATTAGTATGGAAGTATGGATTATGTAGTTTACAAATAACTAGTGTTACATTGTTTAGTGTTGCATTATTTACTACTTACTATTTCATTGTAATTGTAAAAGGGGCTCGTGGCTCATATTCTTAACACTCTTCTTTCTTATCTTTTTTTTTCTCTTTTTTGACAGTCGTTACAGGCAGTCAGAACCTTCTGACAACTAGTCTAACCAAGGGGTATCGTGTTACCCAGTAACTGAGTTGTGGAGGTCAGACAGGCAGTCGCTCCATGTAAAATACTGGTAATCAGCTGCATCCAGATAGACTGGAAGCCAACCCAACTTAGTTGGAAAAAGCCTAGAAAAGGATGGTATTACATTGTAATTCCAAAATATATAATATCGACACTTGACAAAATCATCCCATCCCTAGACTTGTTTTCACCACCACGACACCGTATCAAAATGTATATTATATTCGATGAGTTACTCGTAGATTATTATTTATATTATATTCGTTGTCAGTATTTCGTCCTAACACCTAAGTCTTCGTTTTTAGATGATGTATATTTTTGGGATGACGTCATAGGGAACTAACGAAATAAGATATAATTATGTATAGAGAAAAGTGGAAGAAAAATCACTATCCTAAAGATTTCCAAGAAAATTGCTAATCCAACCTTTCAAAAACTTTCGCCTTTATAATATAATATTAATGTTATGTGTTGTACATAACATTAATATTATAAAGGCGAATTTTGTGAGTGTGTATGTGTATTTATATGTTTGTTACTTCTTCACGCTCAAACGGCTGGACCAATTTTGATAAAATTTTATATGGAGGTAGCTGACACCCTGGATTAACGTACAAGCTACTTTTTATCCAGATATTCCCACGGGATCGACAATTACGCGGGTGAAACCGCGGGGTGCATAAATTCATATGTTTTTAAAATTTTTGAAAACTTAAATAATGCAATGAATGTTGTTAAACTGTCAAAATAAAAGACGGTGACGTTGTAGGTGTGTAATGCTATAATATTACCACGCAGGTTTGCGAAAGGATCAGGGTAGTCCGCGAAATTCAAAATTTCTCACGTTTTTTTGCAATTTGCAGGTCAGTATCAGGCTGTATGTTGATCTAAATATGATAATTATAATTATACAGGGTGAAATTTTAATCACCGTTTTTCTCTTAAGGGGTCATTGTACTCATCATTATGAACAACTTTTACTATGGGACCAAACATGAAATCGCGAAAAAAAATCAGCTGTTCCCTACATTTTGACGAGTTACGCGAACATAAATGTAGGGAACAGCTGATTTTTTTTTTTCACGATTTCAGGTTGGTCCTATAGTAAAAGTTGTTCATAATGATGAGTACAGTCACGTCTAAAAGTATGTATACACTTGGTTTTATTCAAAGGCGATTTTCTCCTTTATTTTTGAATGAAATTTTATGTTATTACGAAAATAGTATTTTCGAACCCATAGGTTTATGTTAAGTGTCGTATTTCAACGTTGCATTCGTTATTTCACGAAAAAATCGCAGTTAAAAATTGCCAAGTGTATACATACTTTTAGACGTGACTGTACAATGACCCATTAAGAGGAAAACGGTGATTGCAATTTCACCCTGTATATTAAATTAAATTAAAATAAGCCGTGGCAGCTAAGAGATAACCAGCACCCTAATTGCATAACACACTATCGATCTCAATTTGAAGGATATTGCTAATCCATTGCTTCGTATGTTCGAAAAATGTGTCTGCTCAACAACATAAATAATGCAATGAATGTTGTTGAACTGTCAAAATGAAACCCATTGCTACTGATAGCGTGTTACGCAATTACCCCGCAGTCCCTACTGAGACGCCGCCCGTTTACGAAGATGACGCATGGCAATACACGGAATCCTAAAACTTTTTAATTTAATGCATTGACTGAACTCTAAATCACACTCCTTCGCTAGCCTAACCCTTGGTCAACTAAACAGAGATTATCTCATAAACTTTACGGCCTGGGTATAGTGCCATCGTGCTCCGCGTAACACAGGGTAGTTAGTGCCGTATTGTGATGCTAAGCAAGTCATTATTATAAGTGGGTAGTTCCGAGTCGTGTGTGGGAAATATGCTGGAAATATAGCTTGGTGGTGTAGACCAACAAGCTATAATTCCAGTATATAAAAACTGGCCAAGTGCGTGTCGGACAACGCACAATGAAGGGTTCCGTGGAATGAATTTATCCCAAGAACAAACTTAACATCGTAGTTGAAAATCATGTTCTCTCATTCATTGCAACTACAAATTTAAGTTGATCGACTATTACTCGTAAACTTGTAAAGCCCATTTTAGTGTCATAGTTTTCCTTTAAACTTCGTTATATATTGGTACTACTGCCGTGACATTTGAATTTCTAACTACAACCGTTTAGTAAGTAGAGGGTGGAGACACTTGACTCTAACGAAAATTGGTACTTTAAAGCTCGATAAGTCACGAACGGTTTACTTAATCAAAAAACGGTCTTCCCAAACCCCTAATATTTTTGAAAGACCTATCCAACGATATCCCTCACTATGGGAAGGACGAAAAAAAAAATATCCTACCCTCTTTACATGTAGGGGAGGTACCCTAAATAATTTCTTTATTCAAAATTTTATTTTGTTACTTTTTCGGCATCATTAACGTGTATAGTCATGCCAAATTACAACTTTCTAATACCAATAGTTTTTGAGCTAAACTGTGGACAGTCAGACAGACAGACAGACGGACATGGCGAGACTATAAGGGTTCCTTGTTGACTACGGAACCCTAAAAACCGAAGACCCGCGCGCGCGAAAGCGACCGTTTAGTAAGAAACCGATGGATGGAAGTATAATTTTATTAATAGAAAACAAGCAGCTCATTTATCAAATTAAATTTCAGTCGACAACATCCATCGGTTTCTTACTAAACATCAACTATATCCGACGATCCTACTTATCTCTTTTATTGATTGCACATACATAGGTAACGTGCATTCGCAATTTATTTGCCAAAAATGTAAACAAATATGAATTAATGGAATTACAACTTAAATTCCTACACAATAAACTTCAGTTTACGCTAAAACTTAAAACATTTTTATAACTTTTTCAATAGTGCTAGTCACTATGAAATCAACTTAATAATCATTTAATTAAAGTTGATATTTGTGTAACTTGAAATAGGGTAGGGGTGAGCAGAATTGCGCACTTTTACTTTAGGTACTGATTAATGACAGTAGCCCCCAAGACGTTGGGGGTACCCGGATCAGCTCATTTCCCCCTGTCAGTCACCGCGGGATGAAAACCATGAAGCAAATTAACAGCCCAAGGCGATGACCGATTTAATCGAACCTTGCGATTATCGATTTAAGATCAAACGAATGAACCTTTGTAATTTTGTTTTGATTGTAAGGCTAATTTTGAATAAAAGGGTTTTGGTACCCTTTTAAGATTCGTGTAAACACAGGGAAGACCAAAGAAACGGATGGATGGACTGTGTGAATGATGATATGTTTAGAAAGGGGGTGGCTACCGAGATGACGACTAATAGAGAAGTGTCGATGAAAAAGATGTGTTGCCAAATAAATTGATGCGTCATGTTCGTGAACAGGCGCCGTCAGTTAGGGCTGGTCATCACTTAGCTGCCTCGGCTTATTACAATATCGGCTCGGCTTATTATTATTAAGTTTCTTTATTTATGTCTGTAATAATTATTCTATTCTATTCTTATTTTTAATTATTTTATTTTTGGATTGTTGTTTTGTTTCTATTTGCTGTACTCTGGACGCTTTTAACGCGTACGTCTTTTTATTTTTACATCGTTCTCACATATAATTATAAATTCAACATTAATGATGTAACTAACCAAAAATTCGAAGACATGTGACATCTACCAACTCGCACTGGGCCCGCGTGGTAGATTACGGCCCGCTCCCACTCACAGAGAGGAGGCCTGTGTCCCAGCAGTGGGAACATTATAGGCTGATTATGTATGTATGTGATGTAACTAATATTTTTGTAAAAATATAATTTAATAAAAGTTTCCATGGAGTTTCTTGCCCGTTTTTCTCCATAGGTACCTACGCTTCGGAATGGGCAACTAGCTTCATGTTTTCTGACTGACTGACTTCTTAACAATTCACAAGAGCCTAAAAATGGTTTAATTGAAATAAATGTTTTGAGAGTTTGAAAATTGGGATAAATGCAGGACAATGAGGAGAGTTGAGTAAACAATGAAGTTTAAAATGTTTGTTACTTCTTCACGCTCAAACGGCTGCACCAATTTTGATAAAATTTTGTATGGAGGTAGCTAACATCCTGGATTAACATATAGGCTAATTTTTATCCCGATATTCCCAGGACAGGATCGACACTTATTCGGGTGAAACCGCGGGGCGCAGCTAGTACAACATAAAATCACGCCTGTAATCCCCAAAGGGTTATGCAGAGGTGTACTTATATGTAGTACAACAACAGTTTGCTTAATTATGTTTAAGTCTCATGTAATAGGGGGCGAGCCTAGACAGGGTGGTAGGGACATCGAATAGAACAGAATAGAATAGAAATTATTTATTTGCCAAAAATGTAGGTATACATATAATATGGTTATTTTATGGGGAGTCCCAATACATTTTACCCGGCATGCAAAATTGTTTAAATACACGAATTGTCAAATTTAACAAATAGCTAGATTATTATTGAATACAAATCACTATTAAAATTCATTACTGTTTATAATACAAAGATGTCAAAAATATAGAGATGTCAATAATACAGAGACGTCAATAATACAGAGATGTCAATAATACAGAGATGTCAATAATACAGAGATGTCAATAATACAGAGATGTCAATAATACAGAGATGTCAATAATACAGAGATGTCAATAATACAGAGATGTCAATAATACAGAGATGTCAATAATACTGAGATGTCAATAATACAGAGATGTCAATAATACAGAGATGTCAATAATACAGAGATGTCAATAATACAGAGATGTCAATAGTAAGAATGTCGACAGTAATAAAGTCAATAATGGAACATCGACGCACAACTTGTTATCATGTCGAAGCCACTCGGTCACTGCCTTACTTCATCTGTCTTAACTGCGCCTTGCCAGGTGTCCTGCCCAACCAGAACGCGTTTTCCGGCATCAAAAGCCGTCGTACGTCTGCGGATCTCGACATTTGGGACTTGGTCTATAAGCCTTGATAATTAAATACGTGAGCAATTTTCTATTAAAAAAAAGAAGAAAAATGGAAAGAAGGCCTTTTGCCCTTGAGTGGGACGACGCAGGTTTATAAAAGTACTAGCTGCGCTCCGCGGTTTCACCAGCATAAGTGTCGATTCCGTGGGAATATCGGGATAAAAAGTAGCCTATATGTTAATCCAGGGAGTCAGCTACCTTCATACAAAATTTTATCAAAATTAGTCCAACCGTTGGAGCGTGAAGAAGTAACAAACAATTATAAACACACACACACACTCACAAACTTTCGCCTTATAATATTAGTGTGATAGGTAAAAAAAATCTTGCTGTCATTATTAAGTCTACATTCACAACCTAAATGCCTCCTATCCCTTCAAATCAAAGGATTAAAATATTTTTGCCTAAATTTAGCCCGTTCGAGAAAAGAGTCATTTACTACTGATATTAAACATTTCATAGTACGATTACAGAATAGTGTTGGGACCAATATGTATCGATTATCGATAAATAACAGTTTACGCTTTCAACTGACTCATTTATTACAGAATTTATTAAGACATTAGTTAGCTTTAAATACATTTAATTAATGCAAACCTTTTGTTCTCATATTTCATTAAAATCAATCTGTCTAGCCTTTTCCCAACTATGTTGGGGTCGGCTTAAAGTCTGAAAACCAGTTTTTTACATGGAGCGACTGGCTAAATGACCTCCACAAATCTATAACTAGGTAACACACATTGGTAAGACTGGTTGTCAGACTTGGGCTTCTGACTACCCGTAACGACTGTCAAAGATTAAGAGCGATTTAAAGAAAGAAAGAAAATACGTTTATTTGCGGTGAAAATGACGCAAAAAAGAACAAAACACAAAAAAATAAATAAAAAGGTAGGGGGAAACAGGCGTCACATCCACGCAAAATAGCTATCGCTCAGCATAATGCTGCGACCCTATGCAAGACAGAGCCTCAGCGCTGGTTTTCAGCGACAGCCGGCGCTGACGTAATGACGTCGTCCGGTGCAGCAAACAATTTTTAAAACACACAATTTTGTTTTCGCACTACATCCGATCCAAATCCGAGAAATGCCGGTCCTAAGTAACCATAGTCCTATTTGTATGAGGGGTTACGCACTAGATCCGAACTCTATCCGTCCGAATTTAGAATATTCCCAATTCGGATTGAAGTCGGATCTTTAATTCGGATTCGGCTCGGATGTTGTGCGAAACCGTTCTTACGAATGACAGCCTGGACCATCTGCTCAATATGCTTTCCAAGGCACAGAGGGTCTCGGTATGTAATGGATTTTCACCCATCCAAGAACCGACCGCTGCAAGCGTAGCTTAACCTGCGATCGACCCGTGCGGCTGTTATCATTTAGCCACGAGCCCCTCATTTCTTTAATACCTGTGTAAATAAGTCAATATAAAAGTGGTAATAGCTTAGCAGTTAATAACAGGCGTCGCACTGGCGAGCGAAAGGTCGTGAGCTCAAATCCCGGTCGTTGCACTATTGACGTAATCCTACTTCTATTAAAAACATGTGCAGTTAGAGTTTAAAGGTTTATTAGACTGCTTTGAATTTAGGAATTAAGAAGTTAATTAGGGTCCTAAATAGATCGAACATTTAGGTAGTTCAAAGTCTATTAACACTTTCACTGTCCATGCATTACATGTAATGCACTGATGAGTTAGCTCCGTACGTCCGTGCATGACATACAATACACTACTAACCACCAAGAATAGTGTTGTTCACGAGAAACTTGAAAAATCAAAAAAAATAAAAGTAAAACTTGGTATATTATATTTTAATCAAACAAAAATAAAAATGGTTTTTCTTACTAAAATTCAACTTAAATAAAACTTTTTTTTTATTTCTTTGGGGGGTCTACGCTAATAAACTTTTCTTGAGATAAATAAGTCACCTCCACAGTCGATACAATATAGTGCATTAAGTGCCACACAATTAACTTTGAATCGTGGCACTATGTCACCTAAATCGTCAATGGCAACAAATGTATTTTTACAATCCTCACATTTGCCTGAAAACATTAACCCCTCGTCGTTTAAGTACACCATTGTGTGTTTTGGTAGAAATTTAAAAAACAGTTTTGTCCATATAATTCTTGGTAGACCCAGATTGATAAAGTCACATTTTAGATCATGCACCTGAATAAAAAAAAATACTTGATCAACTTGGTAAGCTATATTATAGCTACTTGTAAATAAACACAAAAGTCTTAAATGCCTTACATTGTCCAATAATGACACTTCATATTTTTCCAAACTGGCGTCGACGTACGGTTTCAGTAATTGGATGACTTTCGCAAAGCACAAACTATACAGGCGTTTTGGGTCGTTTCTTTTACGAAATAAGGACTCCACTATTTTTTTATAATCCATTTTTAAACTATCTTAATCCACAATACAATGGCTCAATTTTCGTAATGGAGATAAAATTTTCATTTATTTCTTTATTCTTTTTTCAAAAATCATTATTTTTATTATTCTGATATTCCGATTTAATAATGAACCTCATTGTAACATGAAAGACAAAAAACTTTATTACAAGCTGTACATTCAGTTTGTACTTGCTTCGCTCCTTTTCGGGCATTAGAAGCAGTCGTTTGACTAGTCATTTTTTTATAGCAACCAGTACATCGTCGCTGCACTATCCTTCCGTTGGGTTTTCGTGGTATATTCGTTAATTTATGTGTCATATTCAGTACTGGCTGTGTTGGTGATGGATCTCGTATGTTCAACAACTTTTCCACAATCATTTCTTGACCTTTCAACATTGTCATTGTTGTTGTATTTATTTCATTGAATATAATTATTGAATTTACAACTGCAATAGAAATAAGATCTATTGCGATCTTTTTATACCAAATGCAAGACTTGCGTACTGGTGAGTTATAACTAGCAAGTTGGTCGGACAAGTCTATTCCTAATTTTCCCTTGTTATAGTCCATGATCATTTGCGGTTTCATAATTGGTCTGAAACCTTTTGTCATTTCCATCTCCTTACCATGGCAAGTCGAGAGCATGACAACGTCTCTTTTATCATGCCACTTTAGAACAGTCATACAGTCATTTTGCATTACGGCAATTTCACCCGTTTTCAGTATAGCTTGCGCAACCTCTTTTGGCAGATGTCGTCTGTTCCTGCGAATGGTGCCACAAAAATCCGTGCTTCGCTCTTTAAGATATCTTGCTAATGATACACTGGTGTAATAATTGTCAGTTATAAAAATTCTCCCTTCATTTAGTAAATCCTGTCCTAATTGTACTACTAACGAACCAGGTTTATCAAGACAAGCTGTGACTTCATTATCTCCAGCAAAAACTTTATAATTCCATGTGTACCCTTTGTCTGTACACAATTTATAAATTCGCATACCGTATTTAACGGATTTGTTTGGATTATATGTTCTAAAAGTCAGTCTTCCTCTGAATTTCACTACAGATTCGTCAACTGCAACTACTGGTCCTGGTGTATATATCCTTTTAAAATTTGAAATGATTTTGTCAATTAATGGCTGTATTTTAAAAAGACGTCCTTCATTATGATTCGTGTTATCAACAAAATGCCAGCATCTCAAAATTAAACAAAACCTATTATAAGACATGTGGATATTGTGAAATAATGGATGATAGTAGATTTTTTTATTTTTCCAATATGATTCTATTGTAGGGAACGGAATCAAACCAGTTAATAATATAATGCCCAAATATGATCTCATTTCGGTCCTAGTCACCGGCGTCCATCTTTTTATACGCGAATAAGTTAGAAGATTTGCTTGTTGCAAAAGTTGACTCGCATACGTATTTGTTTCCGCTATCATGAAATCGATTATATCATCTGTCAAGATTTGAAAAAAAACAGTCCACAAATCGGAATCGGCATTGAAATGATGAAATTGTCGTTTACTCAAATAGCCTGTGAAGCATTCTCTTTCTAAAGGTAGTATATTCATGTTCCAAGTAGAAGACGCCGCGAAATTATTTTCCATTAAATTATTTTCATTTCTGAATTCATTAATGGCTTCAATAGTTTCTTCAGGTCCATATATTTGCAAATTCTCTAATCGTTCTAGTACCTCATCTTCACCATCACTATCTTCTAAAATACGCACTAAATCATCGCCTGATACAATCCGAGTCATGGTTGATAAAATGAAGCCAAGACCAATAATAGAAAATATTATAACTATTCACCAATAAACACACAATCAAAAACAAAATGACATTGTCAACGTCATGTCTATGCAATTTACTTATCTATTAGTGTACATAATTATCTCTTTCGTTTTCCTCGTAGAGGTTTATCAATGAAACAGTCCGCCAAAATATACACGAGATCAACGATTTGACCATGTTTGTTACCTATACATCGATCGTATTTCGACCTACTTGGACAACACTATTGGTCGGCGGTTGAAGTTCATACGTCCATGCATTGTATATAACGCACTATTGGACGTGCAATAATTGTATTGATAATTGTCTTAGGACAGTGAAAGTGTTAAAGTTACTGAGAACATGTTTTGACTAAGACATATTACCGTCTCTATCTTGCACTTGTAGTTTGACAGTTGTCTGACAGTGATAGGAATAACGCTTATCCAAAATAAATGGAAAGAAAATGATGCAAGAATTTCCTTTCCACTCTGGAGAAGAATTAGGTACAGGGGCCGTATTACGAAATATTAATGCCATCATGATTCCAGTGCGAAAAAAGGATGGTGCTATCGGTCATGTATAGCTCCGTCTCTCTCTTACACTGGAATCATGATGGCATACACCTGTCATAATACGGCACCAATTACTAACTCAGAGTTGTGTCTTTTTGCTAGAAAAGTTAACACACTTTTCATCACAATCTGCATCATTGAGAAAGATATTGCTAATCCATTGCTTTATATGTTCAAAAAATTTGTCTGCTCAACAACGTAAATAACGCAATGGATGTTGTTGAACTGTCAAAATGAAAGCCATTGCTACTGTTAGTATGTTATGCCATTACTTAGCTGGAATACGTCACATTGTTTGTGTACAAAACATTCTAAAGTTGAGCTTTAGGTATTTCTGACAATTCCATTTTAATGAAGGATATTTCCATTATAAGATCAGTATTCTATTTTCATAATTTTGACGATCAAAAGTGCCTTTTAATAGCGTACTTAGAACAGAATAGAATACTCTTTATTATGTACACCATATAAATTACAGACATAAATAAAAAAAAACTAAACAATAAACTAATAATAAACTTTACAATGGGTGACACAATGACACTGACTGACACTTAATTAAAACTTTGAATTTGTACTTTTGAACTAAATAAAAACCGAAACAGTCACAAGTACACACATAAGTACTTATTCTTCATGAACGTAAAATTCATTAAAAACTTACTTTCAAGTTATTACAAGCAACGTTACCAAGCGAAGATAAAAAATATCGATTACAAACGAAACTACTCCAGCGTTTTCCCAGCCCTTTCATTCGATTTAAATATCGTTTTAACGGCACTCGGTTCAAATAACCGATTTTAATTCGGTTCCCGATCTCCGTTCATAAAATGCATTTAAGGGGAATGGGTAGTTGTAGCCCGCGAAATTCAATTTTTCTTACGTTTTTTGCAATTTTCAGGTCAGTGTCAGGTTGTATCTTGATCAAAATATGATTCGCGACAATAACAGGTACGTATTTACAGAATTATAATAATTAGAATCATTAATACATCTTTCTAAGTTAGATTTCTACCGTTAAGAACAAATCTCGTATGGAAAAGTGTTGGTGGTAGAAATCTAACTTAAACAGATGTATTAATGATTCTGATGATTATAATTCTGTGAATACGTACCTGTTATAGTCGCGAATCAAATTTTCATCAAGATAAAACCTGACACTGACCTGAAAATTGCAAAAAACGTAAGAAAAATTGAATTTCGCGGGCTACTACTACCCATTCACCTTAATATAATTTGATTACGAATTTAACTGCGGACATTATTTTAAATTGAATTTTCGAGTTTTCAACTTTGCTGTCACTTTTGATAATTATTATTTTAGACGTTTTCATTATTTAGAGGTATATATTATTATTTCATTATACCGATTCTGAAGGAGTTTAGAAACGGTTCGTTCAAGGCCGGTTTGGATTTTGTTTATGATTTAATTATTTATTGTAGCCCAGTGGTAACGTCACGACCCGGACCAACGAGTTGAAGGTCATGGGATCAAACCCAGCCAGGCGCTTTACTTTGTGTAAATCATTTTATCACCACTACTCTCAAAACGGTGAAGGAAAACATCGTGAGGAAGCCCGCACGTCCTAGAACCAAAAATTCGAAGACAAGAAACATCTACCAACCCGCACTGGGGCCGCGTGGTGGATTAAGACCCACTCATTAGGAATGCGTCGACATCACACGCGACCCAGTAACCGATCATGGGTGTACTCCTCCTCGGTCCTTTGTTCTAACGGTAAAACCATGGTCCAACCATGGTCTTGGGTTTCTATCGGTAAGAGTAGTAGTGTTCCTCTGTGTTATATTGTTTTGATAACATGAAATATCTCATTAATAAACAACGAAATACTAAAAGCGCAAAATGGCCCCAAGAGAGCAAATAAATTTCTCATCTCAAACAGCCACTTAACCGCAACTGTTTTAATTAAATGAAATCCATTAAAAATAAATAGCACTTAAAGGTACTAATCTAAGCTACAAGTGTCTCAGTGGCGCCACAACCGGAAATGCGGCTGGTGACAGAAACCACCGGCCGCCATTACCGCGCGCCGCCTTTGACGCCACTTCCGGTGTTCAACGCTTGAATCGTAAGCGGTTCCGGTAGCCATAATTTAACGTTTTCAAGACTTTTATGAAGAAGATGTGTTTTTGAATGATTTATGGACCTTCAACCATGGAATAATATTATGAAGTTTCAGCAGGATCAATTTCATGGAGCGGTGAATGCTTACGTGAATCCCGCACCCCCGGCCATAAGCAGAGCTAGAACTCCGCGATGGTTTTAGCCGGTAAGAGTCCAGCATGCCCCTCTGTCACCCCCACGATTGAGGAAGTCCATGAGGACTACCACCGCACATCAAAAAAAAAAGAGGCTCAATCTCTTACAAAGAGTATCATGTTATCCAGTAATTCAGTTCTATGTCTATCTATGTTAGAAGGTTTGACTTCCGCAGTTAGACCTTCAGGTGGACCATCGTACGTGAGCCATGGCGGCCGTCGGTGGTTATTCCAACCAGCCAACCTTCCTCCAGAAGTAGAAGGGCTAGTAGTCGGTTTAGAACTTCTGAAAATCCCCGTCACTTTTCCCTAAGGGTTCATTAGAAAACCAGCGTCAGACAGCATCTGTCTGGCATTAATGCTGAAATGAACCTTTTTGGCGAAGCCGTGAGGTACACACTATTGTTGTCTAAATCATTCTAATTTATTTTATTAATTTTGTATTTTGTGTTTCACGAACTGTGTCCATCATCATCAGCCTATAATGTTCCCACTGCTGGGACACAGGCCTCCTCTCTGTGAGAGGGAGTGGGCCGTAATCTACCACGCGGGCCCAGTGCGGGTTGGTAGATGTCACATGTCTTTGAATTTTTGGTTCTAGGACATGCCGGTTTCCTCACGATGTTTTCCTTCACCGTTTTGAGAGCAGTGTGTCCAAATAAACATTTTTCTATCTTTCTTTCTTTCAAATGATCTAGGTGACCCGAGGGTTTCAGTTCCCGAGGGTTTTTCATTGTGGACTGATATTTATTTATTTATTTATTATTTATTTATTAAAACTTTATGCACAAGTAAAAAACTGTACAAAGGCGGACTTAATGCCTTAGGCATTTTCTACCAGTCTACCTTAGGGTGATATTCATCAAGGGACTTAACTTACTGCATAACTAATGGCAATTAGCCATAAGCGATGTTGTTGAAAGTCTAATGATATTGGAAAACTAACTGAAGACCGGCCGATTTTGCCAAAATCTTTTATCCATGGAATAATATTGACGTAAGAATAGAAAAACTGACAAAAATACAAAAATTATTCTTAGGATAAGGCTTATCTTAGGTATAAAAGTTTGGTGAAATTCGTCTAAAGACGTAGTAGCTGTTGGTCGACTGAAAAAAAGTGTTGAATGAAAATATTATCGAAATTGTACTTCATAAGATGAAAATCAAACCGTTACACGAAAAAAAATAAACACGACATTAATATTTCAAATACGAACCCAAGGGACGCCGTCTTGAAAGAATCCAATGTTACCAATCGAAAATTATCAATTCTTTATTCAAAAAAATATACCGAAGTGTAAACCGAACGGCGGACGAAAAAAGTTTTTTTTCTAATTTTCGTTTAAGAATATTGTAAGCGAAGGAACCTTTTGTAAACGGACCCGAATAGATTTTGATTTGTACTTTTTAACGAAGAATATTGGCAGGTGAGACATTTTTTTCTTCTTCCTCGTTAATTTTTTTACTCATTCTTTTCTTTTGGAACGTTTAAATTCTAAGGCTTTATTTTTGAAGGATTGATTTTCTTTGCTGGCAGCGTCTCGAGTAAATTATAAAGGTTTCTTCGGAAAACCTTCGCTTTTATTGAAAGACAATGATACAGAATTAGCTTTTACACGAGCTGTTTTATTCAATACCCGGGTAGGAACTGAAACTCTCGTGGCTTTGTTCCTATACAGCGAAGATAGCATATTATATTTAAAAGGTTAGGCGAGCACATTTCACATTTTCGCTTTTCTGTTGACATCGTCATAATGGCAAAGACGCTGAAATAGTTAGACCAGATGCTGCACAGCCTAAACGGAGCCTCTCTGCGAATTCGAACAAGGAGAAAGTCATGCACAGACGCCAGCACATCAAGCTACTACAATCTGTCAAATTTCTTTAATAGATTTTCAACTTTAACACTAAGTTATAAGGTGCAAAGTTGATTGGGAAAATTTGACAGTTTCGGGTAGCTTGATCTGCTGGCGTCTGTACAATTCTCAATTCTTTGCCACTCCAATCTACATGGAAGGGTCGCTTCTCGAAGTTGTGAAGGAGTATGTCTACCTAGGGCAAGACGTCCAGTTAGGCTGGGCAGCGTTTGGAAAACTACGTCAAGTCTTTCCGTTGCCTATCCCGCAATGTTTGACATAATATAATAACATGGTAAAATCATTTTAGCCTGACTATATTAGACTTATCAGTTGTGAAAATATTTCTAGTACATGCATAATAATATCATGAAATTACATCAATGTCATTAGTCACACACATCAAATCATAATAAAATTTACAGTATTGCTTCGTTAATATTAATTAGACATTTATTACATTATAAAAAAATATTAAATTAGTGTATTAGGTTATATCTCACGGTCAAGACAGTTCATCAATTTATTGATTAGATTTAAAAAATAACGTCAATAATTATAATTTAAATAAGTGTTCGTTATATTATACATCATGTCTGTTTAAAATTTAATATATACAGGTTGAAATTAAATTCATGGGCATTCTTTTAAGGGATCATTGAACCCATCATTATGAACAACTTTTACTATGGGACTAAACCTAAAATCACGAAAAAAAATCAGCTGTTCCTTGCATTTATGTTCACATAACTCGTCAAAATGTAGGGAACAGCTGATTTATTTTTCGCGTTTTCATTATTGGTCCCATAGTAAAAGTTTTTCATAATGATGATTACAATGACCCCTTAATAGGATGCCCATGAATTCAATTTCACCCTGTATAACAAGCAAGTTGACGTGGCAGTGGGCTGGCCATGTTTTTCGAAGGACCGATGGCCGGTGGAGCAGACGAGTTCTAGAGTGGAGCATTCTAAGACAAAGCTATGATGTAACAATCTTAAAAAATATACTTCAATTCGTTACGTAACCACCTGTAACCCCTCAGTAACATTTCCCATCAAAACAAAGGGTTAAAACAAACCACAAGGGATGTTCCCCTATAATATAATCAAAGTCATGAGAACAGGGAACCGGCAGAGAGGTAAACTTTATATTAATGAACGTAAACTAACTTTTGAAGAAGTTTAATTGCAGGAGAATGAGGGTAGATGTATGAGTTAGTCGCGACTGTAAAGGTCACTAGTTCGATCCCCGGTGAGTGAGATAAAGTATTATTGGGATTTTTTTTTATTAAAATGTTAAATAGGGTGTA
This sequence comes from Amphipoea lucens, assembly GCA_947508005.1. NCBI lineage: Eukaryota > Metazoa > Arthropoda > Insecta > Lepidoptera > Noctuidae > Amphipoea > Amphipoea lucens. The sequence continues at coordinate 17,256,831 of OX382377.1, read as the reverse complement.
GAGTTTGTACTTTTGGTCGGTTGTGGTTTTGTTATATGAGAATTATAACAAAACTGATAAAGTGTGGGTATACTATGCCTATTACCCTTCTCTGCCTTACCATTCGAGAAAGACAGGTGAGATGTTTCGTTAGTCTGAAGCTTTAGATTCTATCCCCGTGTACAGACACCAGCACATAAAGCTACTATAATCTGTCAAATTTCTTTAATAGATTTTCAACTTTATCGCTGAAGTATAAGGTTCAAAGTTGATTGGGAAAATTTGACATATTCGGGTAGTTTGATGTGGTCTGTACAACAAAGTATTTGGCTGGATTTGTGAAAGTTATTTGAAAAAAAAAAACAACCACATAGATAAAATATTAGGTGTTCATGTATTTTTTTAATTAAATGTAATCCACTATATGGGTGCAAAGAATGCAATCCAAATCCACAAAATACGTCTTCACTCTGCGAGTGTTTAAGCTCGACTGCCATTTTCCCAAGTGACACTGCACACGTAGGCTACCGTTTGACAGCTCGTTGCTATCAACCGGAAAAAGCCAGTTAACCAATGTAATTTAACTTGGGCACATGGTTACAACTTTGTAAATTAAATATTTAAACTGGTAAATAAAGAATATTTAGAACATGACTTTACATAATTTAACTATAGATTAAATATAAATTTATGTCATGTGGCAATGGGTGTTATTTACCTGAAATAAAATTTATTATTTATTATTATCGCACAAGTTCCATATATAACTAAAGTTATAAGGAAGGAATGCTTTATGAAAATTCATTCTCGAAAGGGGACAAATAGGGGTTGAAAGTTTGTATGGAAGTTCGTAATTTTTGCCGATGAGAAATCCCATTGGGCACACGGCTTGTCTAAACTAATATTATAAAGAGAACAGAGATGATTTTTTATATGTAGGTTTTTTTTTGTTTTCACGCTAAAACAGGCGATGATTTCAGTGAATTTTAACACATGAGTTGACCATGACCTGCACCCTAATTTCGAAACACACTACCAATCGTAATCTGAATCATTTTGAAGCAAATTGCAAATCCATTGCTTCTAAAGTTCGAAAAATTTGTCTGCTCAACACGTAAATAACGCAATGAATGTTGTTGAACTGTCAAAATGAAACCGATTCCGATTGATAATGTGTTACGCAATTGCCCCGCTGGATTGTTGGATGGTTAAAAATTATCCTATGTCCTAACATAGGATAATTTTTAACCCCCTATTCCCACGGAATCGAGACTTATGCGGGTGAAACCGCGGAGCGCAGCTAGTTGTTAATAATAACGTAGTCAAACATGAAACTGTAGTAAAGTTTACACGCGTGTGTACGTAGCCTAGTGGGCACATGCATAATTGTGTCAACTAGTTTAGAGCCCGGCGTTGCTCGTGCATGCAATTTGGTAGGAGTTTAACTAATTTTACAACTTTAGCCAACAAACTTAGTTTTAGGTGAATTTTGTTTTTTTTTTTTTTGTAGCGTGTCCCGCTGAAAGTGGTTGAAAATGATGGCTTCTTACAGGTAGTAGGTATTTTTTGAGCTAATTTATGAACCCATAATGTCTGCTGCAAAACATAGTAGAAATTAAAAGACATGTATTTAATCGAATATCCAATAATTCTCATTTTGCGCTCCTAAATATATTATTTAACACACTAAAATAATGATTGCGTATCTTATTGCGAACCTCAAATAAATCCTTTTTTGGGGTCCTAAAAATAGTTAACTAACTGGAACCAACTGGGATGTCAACCGACTCTGCCGAGGCACCGCTCGCTTCACGAATTCGGCATGCGCGTGGTTTGTCATAGTTCTAACGTAACTTTACTCGTTTGGTCGGGGTAGCTATGTTGCCCCTACCAACTTTGAAAACAGGTCAGAATGTTCAAAACAGGATCAATTATTTTAAAAAGCATGCATCATCTGAAGGTCAATAAGTTTTTAGAGGATCAGATAAATATGAAATAAAAATAATAATTAAATATTTAAGTAATTATAAATATTTAAATTAAATTATATACAACATAGTTATTTTCAAGTAATACAAATTCTGAATGTGTACCTTTTATTATTAGCTAGGTATAGCATTATTATGCTCGCTCCCTATAACCTACATAGAAATAAAACATCAATTTTGAAGTTTGGGTGTACTATACACGTCTGTCCAATCCTTTGGGTATTACAAGCGTTATGGTATGTCATCATGCTTGGCAGATTGGTAGTCATAGTCTTGCTATTGGCAAACAGGAGGATGCATTCTGCGTTTACTCTCGACAAAATCTAACTAACTACATATTTACAATATTACTATTTTGGTGTTAAATGAAGCATATTTATTCTATCTAAACTGCCGAACCTTTCCCGACTAAGTCCCAACTATGTAGGCGTCGGCTTCCAGTCTAACTGTATACAGCTGAATACCAATATTTTATATGGAGCGACTGCCTATGTGACCTCCACAACCCAGTGACTGTGTAATACGATAACCCTTGGTAAGACTGGCTGTCAGACTTTCGGGCTTCTGACCACCCGTAATGGCTGTCAAAAATCCACGAATGACAGCCGGGAGCAACGGCTTAACGTGCTTTTTGAGAAACGGAGGGGTCTTGGTATGTGGAGATAGTCATACATCCACGGACCAACCGCGGCAAGCGTAGCTTAACCTGATCGATTGAATCGTGCAGCTGTTATTACACAGCCACAAGCCCCTCTATTTACCTCATATTTATTCTATCTATCTATTCAAAATGGCGAAAAAATTCGAACCGTTTACCCAACCCACTTTCACTGCAAAGAACTGTGCCTACCCTCAAACCCTCTACATCTGTCGCAGTACTATGCCCAAGTGGTCGGCTCATTAGGAGCCTGGCATCAACTGTACTTGCGGCACTTCAACGTTTGTTATCTTCCAAGCCTCCGAGACTACCTGAAGGTAATAAACGACAATGTGGATACGAGTAGACTGGTTTTAACGTGTTTTTGACTAAAATCTGTCTGGCTGGCTGGCTGGCTTTGTTTTTATGTTAAAGTCTAAAAAAATTGTATTTTCTTAGTTATAAGTACAGACGCCAGCACATCAATCTACTACAATCTGTCAATTTTTTTTAATAGATTTTCAACTTTATCTCTATACAATAAGGTTCAAAGTTGATTGGAAAAATTTGACAGTTTCGGGAAGCTTAATGTGCAGCTGGCGTCTGTACTTACCAGCAAGACATCAGGGAGGGTCATTCCCGCATTATTAAGAACGTCACATTCTAATTGCAGTCTGAATCTGACAACAAGGCAAGTTAGATAAAAGCTTGTAAAAACACATGTAATTTAGCCTATGTTTTTGACATTGACTTTCGCTGAGCTGAGATTTTGACTATTTTGAACGTTTTTAAATACGGGATTGGCCTTCTGATATTTCACCATATATTATAATTATTTTGTTATATAATTACCCCCTTATTCATAATCCTATTTTAACTCTATTTTAGCTAAAATAGGTTTATAGAACGTTTGTCTTTATCTGTCACGTTGTCATTTCTGTGTGTAAGAAAGAGACAAACCCCATTTTAACTAAAATAGGTTTGATAAGTTTTATGAATAAGGGGGTTAATGTACAAATTGTAAAACATTTTAAAAGATTGGAGTTTTTTGGCCATTCATCTCTATACGAAAGAAGAATGGGCAAAAAACTGTCAAAGATCAACGAATGACAGCCGGGACCAACGGCTTAACGTGCTTTCCGAGGCACGGACGGGTCTTGGTATGTAAAGAGGGTCACCCATCCACGGACCAACCGCGGCAAACGTAGCTTAACCTGATCGATCGGCCCGTGCGGCTGTTATTACTTAGCCACAAGCTTCCATGTAGCAAATATTAGTTAATATTTGCATCGTGGAAACTGAAATTTATATAAATGTGCTACTTTAATTAATTAATCAAAAAACAAATACCATCTCCTTCCTTTCTATCCACAACGCTTACAAACCTCACACTACACCTTACAAAACCGATCTCCTCAGACAATGACACCTGAAATACAGATTATAAATCATATTATAACAAAAGGATACCTCCAGGACGCGTCGTTATGAGGGGGTGTAAGGGGTGTAGGGGGTGGGGTGTAGGGGGTGTTTGACTTCAGTTGAGATAACATGACAGGTGTTGCTAAACTTGGTGACAAATTACACCAGGGTAGCGGAGTATAGTTAGATTTATACTTTATGTGATGTTCATGGAGATTTGTATGACGTGGGAACCGAGTTTTCAGGTGAGATGGAATGAAAATAATATTTTTATGAAAAAAAAAAGAGTGAATTTAAATTCTATGTAGGATCACTGCTGTTTTGGACTTCTGCTGTTTGGCTGTGTGGACTTTAAAAGAGACTGTGACCTCTGAGTTTGTTTCGGCCTTCTCAGAGTAGTCAGATAGGAAACGCCGATCAGTGGGGCAATTGCGTAACACATTATCAATCGGAATCGGTTTCATTTTGACAGTTCAACAACATTCATTGCGTTATTTACGTGCTGAGCAGACAATTTTTTCGAACTTAAGAAGCAATGGATTAGCAATTTGCTTCAAAATGATACAGATTCCGATTGATAGTGTGTTACGCAATTAGGGTGCTGATCTAGTTTTTCAAATATGATTGACGTGTAAACGTGTTTGTACAAACCTACTTATAGAAATAACACACACACAAACACTACAAAGTGATAAATAACTTTAATTTCGGAAGTCGGTGTCACTGACTTCCGAAATTAAAGTTATTTATCACTTTGTAGTGTTTTTTTTTTGAAGTCAGTTGTTTTTTTTTTTTATAAAAAAGTTTTTATTTTTCACTTTTTAGTTGTACCTACCCCACAAAAAAGTAAACGAAAAGATCGTTAATGTAGACAATGTAGATAAATTTTTACATTTTTGTTGATTTTTCAAAAACCGCTTGTCCGAATTCGATAAAATTTTCATGGGACCATTTGGGAAGTATACCTTTTTCAAAAAAAAAAGAATTTTTGAAATCGGTTGGCAAGCGACGGAGTTATGCGCGAACAAACATAAAAAAAAAAAAAATACAAACATCCGAATTGAGAACCTCCTCCTTTTTAGAAGTCGGTTAAAAATCATTTATCATTTACCCACTGCTAATCTTTGTAGATATCCATAAGCTTTGACCTCACGGTTGTCCTATTCCTCCAGATATATTTTTGAAGTAAATATTTTTTAGACGCGTTGGGCATTTTTTGAGATGGGAAAAAACAATTGCATTCGCGCCACTGTTACCGTAACCGACGCCGCTTCGGATGTGCTCGGCTGTCCTCGGGATGTACTCGGTTTTAATGTATATCCGATATGTCAGTGAGTGATGGCAAAGTATCCTGTTTTTGTTTAGTTTCCACTTCTGTCGGCACTCCCGGAGTGCCACTGTTTCTTTTTACTGTTTTCTTGATTTGTCTTTTCTCACCAATACTACATACTCGTATTATGCAATAGGTTCTGTAATACGGGCCTTAGACCGAACGATCGACTGCTCAAGTGCTCATTCTATCTCTTTTCTACCAAAACACTTATTGTAAACAGATTTTTTTCTTTCCTTCACATTTTAGTAAAGTCATAAATATCGCGAAAAAAAAAACTCTTTTCCTCATGCTATTGTACACACTCACCTTAACGCACCTTGACTTAGACTATTTGTACCTGGGTATATTAATCCAAGTAAATATAAGCATAGCATAAATCAGGCTACAATATTCCCACTGCCGGGACACAGGCCTCCTCTCTTCGAGAGGGAGTGGGCTGTAATCTACCACGCGGGCCCAGTGCGGATTGGCAGATGTCACATGTCTTCGATTTTTTGGTTCTAGGATATGCCGGGTTCCTCACGATGTTTTCCTTTACCGTTTTGAGAGCAGCGGTGATGAAATTATTTACACAAAGTAAAGCGCCTGCCGAGTTACCACTGGGCCACGAATGCTCAATATGTATTAACATACCTAACACAAAAATTTCTCCTTTAAACGACTTTACCAGATGCAACACAAACTCTTATTGCAAACAAATACAGAATTTCCAATATTGATCTACAAATTAAATGTAAATTCACGCTTGAATTTTGAAGTGGTCTCAAATAATCAAATGAGCCGCCCCTAAACGCTGAATGTTTGGACAAAGTTTAGATTAAATATAATACTTTTGGAATGCAATTAGCGTACTCGTAATTTTGCATGTTTATTTTCAAGTTTATTTCAATAAGCCTTCAAGTTTGTCTGTGGCGTGGGGCGTGGGATGTAGCGATTTGCGACACGCGGAAGCGATCGCTGCTCTATCTACTGATGCCACTACAGTTAAGTAAGTTATTGAAGATCTTGGGTGGGTAAGGATCAAGCCTTCCATGAGTCATTACATTAGGCGTGATAAACATTATTTTTGCTGGTTTTATGTTGTAATGTATCTTATGATTTCGGAGCAGAACTAGTTGTTGTCGTCGGCTAATATTAAGATGAGAATACAATTTGTCAGATTCTGTATAAAATTTTTTGCAACTTAAGAAATAATGTCTAAACAACGAGGACTTAACATAAATTTGCTCTTTTTATCAGATGGAAATAGAATACCATTATTATTGACGATTGCTTTACCTACCTTTATTCCTTTCGAATATCACCTCAGCTATAAAAAATCGCACCATTATTAATATTAAATCACTTTCGCTCATCGCTCACTCCACTCCACAAATCGCGCATCAACCGAGCGTAACGAATACTCTGCGACGTTTGTTAATGAGTGAAGTTTTTAGCAAACGTTCGGTAGGTAGGCACGTAGGTAGACTCGAAGTTTGTATGAGGGTTAGCAACCCCCTCGTCACCCGCTAATCGTGGCGCCAGTGTACGGGTTACTTATTTACGGGCGTAGAGGTGGGGATGAGTGCGCGCGATGGTTTTTTAGGGATAACATTTTTTTCCAAACTGGTTGCGCTCCATCTGTAGGCCAATTCTCGTAATTTAAGACGTTCAAAATCTAGTCGCAGTCTAATCTCGGCGGTGCAGGATTGTCCGAAATGTGCGACATTGTCCGAAAGGTGCGGGATTGTCCGAATGGTGCGGGATTGTCCGGAAGGGTTACCGCTACCCCGGAATATAAAGGACTAAGGAAGGAACACAAATGGGTTTGGGTCAGTAAGAGTCTGACACTCCCTTCCGCTCCACCCAGAGCGGGAGGGGTCATTTGATGATTTCCCATCCATAAAAAAAGTCTCATCTCGGCGACAAGCAAATGTCAAAAACTTGTCAAAATGTAGGGAAATTAGAGGTATTTTTGACAGATTGAGACTGAGATCAGACTGTGAACGTTCTTAAAATTACGAGAATTGCCCCTCAGATGGTTTGCCATCCAATAGCAAAAAAAGATGCACTATAAATCATCATCATCATTTTAGCCGATAGATGTCCACTGCTGGACATAGGCCTCCCCTAAGCACCGCCACTTCGACCGGTTCTGTGCTTCCCACATCCAGTGGATTCTTGCAGCCTTTACAAGGTCCACCTTGTGGAAGGCCTTCCAACGCTACGTCTCTCGTGCACTATAAATAACCTTAATGAATCTTTTACAAAAATGTGGTTCAAGGCATTAATAGTAACAGAAAATATTAAAATATTTATCTAAACTAATCCATACTGTCCATACTAATATTATAAATTCGAAAGGAACTCTGTCTGTCTGTCTGTATGTTACCCTTTCACGCCTAAACTGCTAAACCGATTTAAATGAAATTTGCTATAGAAATAGCTTGAGTCCCGGGAAAGGTCATAGGATACTTTTTATCCCGATATTCCCACGGGATCGAGACTTATGCGGGTGAAACCGCGGGATGCAGCTAGTATATTATAAATTTGACGTCTCAAAGTTGGAGGCATCAAATCAGGCATACTCAGGAGAAAGTTCTCCAAACGAAAACGATTTATAACAAATACTGGTCTTACTCAGTTTACGCGGAAATGTGACTTCTGATGAGTAGCAATAAGCGTGAATACGCCATGATAAAAAGTAACTGACACTCGTATGGTCCCAGAGAGGGAGAATATTGAATGACACAAATCAAAATGATCACTTCCCAAATACTATAGGGTCCTGCAGTACGAATTAGACAAGCTATAGATACAATACACAGCTAATATTAGGCGTAAGGTTTTACAGGATACCTAATGGTTTTATACTATACTTTTGACTAGTAACATGCTGCAGTTATAAAATTAAAAACTTTGCACTTGATTTCATAAGTGAATTGGTAAAGAGTACGCGATAATATAAACAGTAAAAAGTATAGTACTGCCGGTGTATTCTGTAAAAAATCTCTCCGTAAAAGTTAAAGTGAAGTGAGCATAAAGTGAGTCGTCATTCCACCATAATTATGCCAGGGATTTACACTATTGATATCCCACTTCACCTAAATAATAAATATAAGAATAACACTGCTGATGCCTCTCTGGATGTTACAACACCTTACAAACTAGAGGTTGCAGCGTCATGCATACCTATTATATATAGGTAGGCAAACCTCTATTATTTTTTGCGAATCCAATAAGTTATATTGAGCATTATAACAAATAGGATTTTTTCTGGCCATTCTGTTATATTGTATAACTACTAGTATTACTAGATGGACTGACCCTGTTTTGTTTTTAATTCAAGTTTATTTCCCCTTCGTCTTGTTGCCTAACCTCAGTTTTACTTTTCAAAGTTTTTACCAACTTATCTGACAGCACAAAAAGTTTCATAGGTTGTCTCATTTAAACTTCAACGACATCCCAACAAAAACTGCTGCACAATACCTTTGTTATATATAAAAGTTTTCATTTCGCGACAGTAACAAGTTTATTTTCCATTTTTCCAACAACATGGCGTGGATGGAAAGGCGTAAAACTAAACTAACAATAACAATAACACAACTTTTATATTAAAACATTGAGGAATACCACTAAATCCGTCTGAGAGTAACGGGAAATGACGTCACAGCTTGCAACGCTGCGTTTTAACCGTTCAGAATGATTTTAATTATGAGCAATGTTTGGTATCTCCTGGGTTAGTATGAGGTATAGGAAAATAGCTCATGTCTTTTCAAAAGACAAGCGAATTCTATAACTCGTATGTTGGTATCGAGGCTGATTGTTTATGATATTAAATAATTCTTTTGATGCACTCCTGTAGGGTTTTTTGTTAAAAAAATCACTATTTTCAGTCCGATGATGTAGTAACTCGGAGTTTCAATTCTCGTCATTTTTTAGAAGAATTCTGCTTGTCATCTTCTTAACATCATCCCTAAGGCCACGTCTTAATCGAAAGCGAATGTCGCGCGTGTATACAATCGTCGCACTCCTTCATATGAATACGACATAAGTTGTAAACAAGCGCGTAATCGCGTATTCGCGCGGCAATCACTTTCGGCTAAGACGCAGGGTAAGTCCTTTTTTACAAAATCCACGACATGCGGCTGACATTACGAAAGCTTTAGGTGTAATAGGAATCACAAAGCGTTATAAAACGATACCAAGAAATTTTACAACACTATATCTTCCATACAGCTAATACATCAAACTTCCTAGATTCCTCCTAATTCCCAGTTGAACACAAGTCGAAAGAAGACTAGAACCACGTGCGCTAATCAAAGTTTCCCTCAAACTCAATTTACAGCTGAAATGCTCAGCGCTCAATCCGATGCATCGCTTGCAGCGAGCGCTTTCTCAAACAATATACTTTAGAGAAAATCTAGAAAATTTTAGTTTTAAACCAAGTTTTATTTCATTTTCCTCTGGGTCAGCTGAAGTTCTAAGTCATGTAACCATAAAGATTTTGATTTCCTCTGGGTTTAAGGAGTTTATTGCATCTTTCTCGAATATAGCTGCGAAATGAATGTTGTACTCGCACAATTATCGATAGATAACCTTGTTAACTAATAAAAATGTCGATAGTATCGATAGTATTTAGAACTTCATGATAGCACTAAAAATTCAGTTCAGTTATGGACTTTAATCGATTGATAACTCGGTAAGTACAGACGCCAGCACATCAAGCTTCCCGAAACTGTCAAATATTCCCAATCAACTTTGCACCTTATAGTAAAGCGATAAAGTTGAAAATCCATTAAAGAAATTTGAAAGAATCCCTTTCCTAATCCTACCTTCTACTAACCCTTTACCCTTATTTTTTTATATAATGGTAACCAAATTAAATTCACCAGAAAACAGTAAAGTATGAAATCTAACCCTGCCCTAACCAGTAGCTTAGGATAATGTACTAACATAAATAATAGCCGCAACCGGCAGCGGCCTCTGGTGTCATAACTCAAAAGCTGTGACATTGAACCTTTTTGGTGAATTTATTAACATGTCACATGCTAGCCAGATGTTTTGCCTTTAGCCCAACGTTATATTGTTCTTTTTTAATTTTCCAGCAAATAGTCTAACCCTTTAGCCAGATGTGGGGTTAATGTTGATCAAATGGGCAGCACCCTGTTTATTACATAATATTGCATCACCCCTGTGTTCTGGGAAGGGGTAGATAAAGGTGTTTATTACATTTTTTTTTTAAAACAGGCTAAGGATTGGGTAGGGTTTTTAGTACTTCCACAAGAATATTTTTTCCAATGTATACGAGTATATGTTGCATCCATACTATATACCTACTATCCATACTAATATTATAAATTCGAAAGTAACTCTGTCTGTCTGTCTGTCTGTATGTTACCTTTTCACGCCTAAACCGCTGAACCGATTTAGATGAAATTTGGAATAGAGACAGTTTGAGTCCCGGGAAAGGACACAGGGTACTTTTTATCCCGATATTTCCACGGGATCGACACTTATGCGGGTGAAACCGCGGGGCGCAGCTAGTCTGTAATATGTCACTATGACCTGAGTTTAAGTTTTAATTTTGTAAGCGTTAAGTATTCATTACAAAGCGTCCTTCGGGCTGCCGAGGCACGCCCTGCCGTGCCGTGCCGTGCCGCGACGTCAGTCAGTGCCGGCCCTTACTGGGCATAAATCCAAACTCCAGGCTACTACTGAAAATTTACTCAGTTATACAACGCAGTTTTAAATGTAAAGATTAACAGATTATCAAATAATCTATTCAGTGGCGTAACTATAGGGTGGCATTGGGGCAAAAAGCCACGGGACCCCAGGCAGAGGGGGCCCGTGGCCCGAGAGGGTCATAAGTAGAATCCTAACACAAATTTATAAAAGCAAACTTTTTTTGAAAATGTGCAACAAAGCACATAATTTAGGTTTCGAATATTTTGTACCTTTTTCCCATTGTTTGTCTAATTTTTTGGATAGGACCTCATGCTCAGCAGTAGTGCTTGCGACCACTAGACCAACGAAGCAGTCAGGTTTTAAATTTTGTAACTGCTAATAAAAAATAAAAAAAAAACTATAACGTTGTTTGAGCTTCTTTATATTAAGGGAGGGCCCCATCCTTTGAACTTGCCACGTTTGTTACGCCACTGAATCTATTACTACAAAATCGTAGTTCGTCACGACCAACTTTATCCAACTGTCGTTTCTTCAAAATATTTATATAAAACTAGCTGCGCCCCGCGGTTTCACCCGCGTAAATGTCGATCCCGTGGGAATATCGGAATAAAAACTATCCTATGTCCTTTCCCGGGACTCAAAATATCTCTATACCAAATTTCATCGAAATCGGTCCAGCCGTTTTCATGTTATGTCGTGACAACGAAAAACGGGTTTCATTTTTATATATATAGATTAAGCGAAAACTCTGAAGGTCAATAAAGCTATTTGCTAAGCCCAAACTTCATAAAAACACATTAAAGGGATCGAAATAACTAAAAGATTAGTTCAAGACGTCTGTTGATAAGGACTCTAAAAGTAATAATAATAATTATCAAGTATCAAACAAATCAAGTATCTTGACTTGGCTCGCGAGGTTGTCGACATGTGGGATGTTGACTCAGCAATCATTGTGCCGATAGTGCCATGTGCCAATGCCACAACTCGAATGGCTTAGTTTTTTTTTGCTAGAAATCTTATAGATCTATAATGATCTATCAATAGTATGCATCTTTGTTTTTACTACATAACATAATCAGCCTATAATGTTCCCACTGCTGGGACACAGGCCTCCTCTCTGTGAGAGGGAGTGGGCCGTAATCCACCACGCGGGCCCAATGCGGGTTGGTAGATGTCACATGTCTTAAAATTTTTGGTTCTAGGACATGCCGTTTTCCTCACGATGTTTTCCTTCACCGTTTTGAGAGCAGTGGTGATGAAATAATTTACACAAAGTAAAGCGCCTGTCAGGGTTCGAACCTACGACCTATATATCGTAAGTCGCGGTCGTTACCACTGGGCCACCACTGCTCCACTGCTTGTTTTTACTAAATAACCCTTTAAAGAAGTTTCCGACTTAGCTACAGAGTCGTGAAATCGTACTTAGATTAAATGCTCCGCCAAATCCTTGCTCGCCTGATTTCCCTACGGACCGTAGAGGCGGTAGTCTTTAGTCTTTACAGATGAATTTTGGTGCTCATCTACCAAAATAATACCAAATAGTTACCTGTTACAAAACCCATAGGATTTTGAAGGCCTGTTTTTAATCAGGAAATACCTACATCATTCGAACATCTAAATGCAAGACAAAAAACAGAACTGATTTACATTTACAGTGCGGCCGCTGAGAGAATGCGTTCCTGAGACCTGCCAGTTTCATACAAATACGTGTTTTGTGATTTTTAAGGCAGATCGCACACCACAACGCGCCACGCGTCGGGACGCTGATAACGTGTGATTTTTTACATACAAATTCAATAAAAACGCGCTTCCGTGCGGGGAATTTGGCTTCGTTTCCCGCGCTCCGTCGCGTGGCACGTTGCAGTGTGTGATCCGCCTAATAGCTACTACAATTGTCGCACTGACAGATGTGAAGAACGCATTCTTCGAGCATAGCTCGTTCCATAGTGCAGCGAGCGACCTTGAATTTGTGAACCAGCCCGACCCTTGGTGTCCACGCACCGTTTTTACATATTATTGTAGAAATGGAAATAAAAATTTTCCCCCTTATTCATAAAACTTATCAAACCTATTTTAGTTAAAATGGGGTTTGTCTCTTTCTTACACACAGAAATGTCAACGTGACAGATAAAGACAAACGTTCTATAAACCTATTTTAGCTAAAATAGAGATAAAATAGGATTATGAATAAGGGGGTATGTGTTTAAATGATGTGTTTATTAGGGTTCCGTACCCAAAGGGTGAAAACGGAACCCTATTACTAAAACTTTGCTGTTTGTCCGTCCGTCCGTCTGTCTGCCACCAGGCAATGTATTTCTGTTGCCGCTATAACAACAAATACTAAAAACAAAATAAAATAAATACCTATTTAAGGGGGCTCCCATACAACAAACGTAATTTTTTTGCCGTTTTTTGTTCGATATTAATAACGGCAACAGGTAGATGGTTGAAATATTTACAAAATAGCTACTTAGTTGTATATTCATTATAAAAATAAATAATGAAATTAAAATAAAATAATTTAAGGGGGGCTCCCATACAACAAACGTGATTTTTTTACATTATGTATTGTTAAATATTGTACGGTGGTACGGAACCCTTCGTGTGCGAGTCCGACTCGCACTTGGCCGGCTTTTTCTATTGCGAATCGCTTTGTTTCTGAGCTGTGGCTTACATAGTACGTAACATTAAAACTAGGAAACAAAACCAACATTAAACACACATACACCCCATATACACATATTTACACCCACATAAAATATCCGGATCTCCGTACAATAAGACAGCTCCTTTGACTAAATGAACCATCCTTTGAGTTTAGCTGCACACTGCACTGTGCAGCAGTATTCGGTTCGCTAGTTAAGCTGCACACAAATACTTGAGTGTGTCGGCTTAAATACCAGATATGTGTTGCTTGAGAGGCAGGCTGAGTGATGAGCGGGTAGCGGGCGAATTAGGTTTAGGTGTATAGTATAGTCCATAAGTATGGATATACAAGATACAAGATACTATATATGCAAGTGCATATCCATACTTAATATTACAAATTCGAAAACAACTCTGTCTGTCTGTATGTTACCTTTTCATGCCTAAACCGCTGAACCAAATGAAATTTGGTAGGGATAGAGATAGTTTGAGTCCCGGGAAAGGACATATATATAGTTTTTATCCCGATATTCCCACGGGATCGACATTTACGCGGGTGAAACCGCGGGGCGCAGCTAGATTATAATAAACGCATTTAAAGTTGGCGTCAGATTTTATCATTCATCGAACCCAGGGTCGAAACAGTTATTTATTTACGAAGAGACATAACAAAGAGGTCATGACGCTGAGACCAGCACTGGGGCTCTGTCTTGCATAGGGTCGCAGCATTATGCTGAGTGATAGCCGTTTTGCGTGGATGTGACGCATGTTTCCCTTACCTTCTTTTTGATTTTATTTTTGAAGTGAAACTTTTTTACGCACGCTTGACTTGGGGAACGCGTGACGTAAGCGTTACGAAAAGTGTGATCGGGCGAGGCAAACGGAAGTTGAGTGGGGGATATAAGCAAGAGAAAGCAATGCGCGCGCACATTTTCTTTCTCTCTTCCTCTCATAGCCAAATACATTTGAAGTTTCACTTCAGTCGTGTGGTCATAAGCACACTCGGTTTTTTTTGTGTTTATGTTCTTTTTTGCGTCATGTTCACCGCAAATAAACGTATTTTCTTTCTTTTCTTCTTTTTTTCATGACTTAACCCCTACTAAGACTGCACTCAGCGCTATGCGCCACACACTCAGATACTTTGGAAATTGAAAAAGCCCGCATGTTAAAGAAAATGCCTGAATACTTCGCATTACTGAGTTCAGCTTGAGACGGTATTAACTGCTTGTCATTCTTCATAAACTTAACTATTTTAATACATCGATATCTGATGCAGCGGGAATTTACTTAAGTAACTTTCTGGATGAAGAAGTTTCAGTTAAGGCTGGCGTGAATATGGGGATACGTTTTGCATGTAATGTGTTCTTGAGATTATAAATTTCAGAAAAGGATATTTTGAAGTAGGTTGCAATTTAGAAGGTTATGGTAGAGTCAGGGAAATGGAGGGGCCCGTGGATAAATAATAACAGCCACACAGGTCTGTTCTGGTCTATGGATGGGTAACCATCTTTACATACTGAGACCCCTCCGTGCCTCGGAAAGCACGTTAAGCCGTTGGTCCCGGCTGGATCTTTGACAGTCGTTACGGGTAGTCAGAAGCCCGAAAGTCTGATAACCAATCTTACCAAGGGGTATCGTATTACCCAGTAACTGGGTTGTAGAGGCCAGATAGGCAGTCGCTCCATATAAAATACTGGTATTCAGCTGCATTCGGTTAGACTGGAAGTCGACCCCAACATAGTTGGGAAAAGGCTAGGCAGATAATTATGGGAGAATCAGGGAAATTAGTATGTTATTAAATGTCAGGCTGCATATAAAAAATTTCAAACCCCTTTTACTCTACACCTCTCCCCCTCTCTCTCTCTCTTTCTCTCTCCTTTTTCTCTATACAAAAACAGGCCATTTCCCTCATATTTACTTTAACAAATTGTAATTAAAAACTAAATGGCTCGGGATGGGCAGTCGATACAACGTACAGTCAGCTTCAGAGAAAAGGAACCCCCTTTGGTAATGACATCAAGAAGTCTTAGGGTGGTTCCTTTTCTCTGACGCTGTCTGTACTATAGATATGGTATAGTGTCGATACAGCGTTCTATCGATTTGGTGTACTGTCGATGTAGTGACTATCGATACTATGAACCTGACTCCAAAATAATAGCATAATCCACACACTGACCAAGTTAATATATGCATGTCTACGTACACAATCAAGCTGTTTGTCTGTAAGTCATCATCAACTATCCAACCAGTTTATATAACACACCCCTCATCCAAATACCTACCTTATTCTCCTGTGCTAAGGTGGAGATTCAAATGGCAGTGTGAAAATATCTTGGTATGGCCTAACAAGGCTCAGTATTCGATCGTATTAAGGCGTTTAGGTTTGCAATGGATACGGGTTGCATTTAGCACTCCTTGAAGGATTAAGTGTTGTGTGTGTGTTGTGTTGGTATTGTGCGATAATTGTGTAGAGCAAGTGTGGGAGTAATTGTTGCTTTGTGGTGCAAAATATATTTGTAGCGCTGCCTAAACATAGGGCGCCGCAAAACGCTCAGTTTTTGTCGTATTGGTATACAGGATGGTCCAAAAGTCGTGGATCAAACGAAATAGGGAGATGAAGGAGGTCATTTCCAACAAAAAATCTTTCTATAGTATGGTCATAATTCAATTGCCCTAAAAGTTATGAATATTTGTGTATACCGAGTTCTTTTACAATTAGACAAATTAAAAAAAAATGTGATGTAAAACAATAAAACAAACGGTGTTGTATTACTACTAGATAATGTATCAGCACTACAAAGTTCTATTAGGGCTCTGAGTATCAAATTTCAAGAGCAATTTATTTTTTTCCAAAAATTTTGTAACGTTACCAAAAATTATTTCTCACTTTAAAAGCCTTGGAAAGGACCTCCTTTATCCCCCTACTTCGTTTGATCCACGACTTTAAATACTTACTCGAAAATCTATACTAATATTATAAATGCGAAAGTGTGTCTGTCCGTTACTTTTTTACGCCTAAACCGCTGAACCGATTTAGATGAAATTTAGTATAGAGATAGTTTGAGTCCCAGGAAAGGACATAGGATAGTTTTTATCCCGATATTCCCACGGGATCGCAACTTATTCGGATGAAACCGCGGGGCGCTGCTAGTATTTTATAAAAATGAAACAGTATCATGAGAAAAAAAATCGTAAAAAAGAGCTCAAAATATTTCTCAAAATTTTGAGCGTCAACTATCATAAATGTAATGATAATAATGAAAATTCAATTAACTAAAGAAAATTCAATTAACTAAAGAAATTCCTAAAAATTATTCCACTGAGCCTGCATTTATTTTAATTTAATTAAAACTCCAAAGTTATTTATATTTTGGCGGTCATTTGATTCAACTAACATCAAACGCATCGCTGTTTTGGACCTTATTTGTTGCCGAGATGCGCTATTGTCAATTACCTAAAAAAATGCTTCTTACCGCATCTTAACAGATGAATTGGGATGTATGAAAGATTTAATGATTGTAGAATTATGTAGGTTTTCAACACACGAAAGAAGATGAATAAGTTTAAAAGATTGGCTACGCACTTGCTACGACGTAGCTGATCTGGGGCTGCTACGGCGTAGCAGTAAAGTAGCTACGGTTGCTACGCAGTCGTAGCGAATCGGCTACGAAACGTTGATGGATATTTATGTTTAATACGTATAATTGTGTTAATGTTTCTTTTCAAACATTGTTTATACTTATAACAGCTTGTCCCTCTGTATTAAGCTTTGAACTTAGGCACAAAATAAAAAGTAAAAAAACAGCATTCAAGCTAAGCTAAATTTGCTTTATAATTAGTAAAAAAAAAAACAACTTTACTTATTTTTGGAGCAGACCTATTGGTCTGCTCCAAAAATAAGTAAAGTTGTTTTTTTGTTGTTAATATTTAGCCACGGACCCTTCTAGTAGGTAAAATAGAAATATTAACAGCCGCACAGGTCGATCGATCAGGTTAAGCTACGCTTACTGCGGTTGATCTGTAGATGGGTGACCATCTTCATATACGGAGACCCCTCTGTGCCTCGGAAAGCACATTAAGCCGTTGATCCCGGCTGTCATTCGTAGATCTTTGACAGTCATTACGGGTAGTCAGAAGCCCGAAAGTCTGACAACCAGTCTTACCAAGGGGTTTCGTATTATCCAGTAACTGGGTTGTGGAGGTCAGATAGGCAGTCACTCCATGTAAAATACTGGTATTCAGCTGGATCCGGTTAGACTGGAAGCCGACCCCAACATAGTTGAGAAAAAGGCTAGGCAGATGATGACATTTTACCTACTAAATCTCAAATCACTAACAACACGGTGATGTAAATATAAACAAATCTACACTTCCCGTTATCCCTATACGCACCTAACAATGACGTAAATTACATAAATGTACCTACGTATACCTGTATGCACTAACTACCTAGTTTGCGGTCGGTTTGACCCCATCCACCTGGTTTGCGGCATGTCACGGGCGGGTGAACTAACCGCGTTCCCCGTCTCTTTCTAATTCCTTGGAAATGAGAGGGATAGAATAGAATAGAATATTCTTTATTATGTATAGCATATAAATCAGAGACATGAATATAGAAACTTTACAATGGGTGACACAATGGGCGGTCTTATCGCTAAGAGCGATCTTTTAAAGACAACCTTTGGATGGATTAAAAAGGGGGACAGACAAATGCTGTAGGTAGTCTGTGGATGCGGTTCTTTTGAATCTGATTGTAGAGTGCGTTTCAACAAGAAATAAAGAAAAAAGTTTATTTGGAAACAGTTCGTGAAACCAAAATACAAAATTAATAAAATAAAAAATTATGTATCAGACAACAAGAGTGTGTGCCTAAAAAAAATAAAAACAAATTTATTTATTTTATTTATAATTACCGTTACAACTATCATAATTCATAACAGGATTAACCTAATGCGATGGTGTCGTATTTATATACTTACAATATTAAATTAACCTAATAAGGAACTTCTATAACATACTACCTATCCTAAATTATATAAATCTACTTCCTTTGCCGTTATGTTGGCAGCAATGTATACCACTTCTTATTCTTCACCACTCCTTAATGTTTTGGGCATGATTCTAACACGGAAATCTTATAATTCATAAAAAAATCCGCAGAATCGTCTTCCCATATCTACTATCTTGACAGACATGGGCAAAATTAACATATTGGCTAGTTTTTATCCCGATATTCTTACGGGATCGACATTTACGCGGGTAAAACCGCGGGGCTCAGCTAGTCTTTTATGGGAAGAATAGCTGGCATCGCTGACTGATAATTATTGCTGACTGATAATCGCTGACTTATAAATATTAGTCACTTAGCAAGGCAGTAGCGGGGCTGACTGGTGCGTGATTTATGCATTGCAACTCATACAGGCTATTATAATGGACTACCTTATTGTACACACGAAGACATATCAAGCTAGCATATCGATCAAGCCATACTGCTGTTAAACCCGCGATGGTTTGTGTGGTATGTTCAACAAACACTTGTAAACTGTTCTTGTTTTGATTAATAAACAATAAAAAAAAAACCGAGTGTGCTTATGACCACACGACTGAAGTGAAACTTCAAACGGATTTGGCTATGAGAGGAAGAGAGAAAGAAAATGTGCACGTGCACTGCTTTCTCTTGCTTATATCCCCCACTCAACTCCCGATCGCCTCGCCCGATCACACTTTTCGTAACGCGTTCGCCAGCTTACTCCCCAAGTCAAGCGTGCGTAAAGAAGTTTCACTTCAAAAAAGCTATAACCGTATAAGCCGACTTCTCATAATACGAAAAGCCCATACAACGCCAGGTCAGATTCTAATTATCGATTTGTTTTATTATACACCCCATCACTAAAAGCTACCGTAGGTGCTCTAAAGGGAATAAAGGTGAATATTTTTTATTGTTCCCCTTTGAGCACCACGGTAAAATATTGATTGGTGCTCAAATGGGAATACCTTTGGTGCTCTAAAAAAAGGTGCTCTGAAAATAGGTGCTCAAACGGGAATACTCCGATAAAACTGGTCATGTATAGCTTGATATGTTGTCGTGTTTAACCCTACAAGTTCGACTCAACATTGATCTCAACTCAACAAACGCGAACCAAACCAATGGCTGGTGCCTATTTGTAGGCTGCAACCGACATTGGTGACTCTTGTTAACCAAATGTTCGGACCTAGAATTTTGATCAACATCAAGGATTAAGTAAAGGCTTTAAGGTGAATGGTAGTTGTAGCCCGCGAAATTCAATTTTTCATACGTTTTTTGCAATTTTCAGGTCAGTGTCAGGTTGTATCTTGATCAAAATATGATTCGCGACAATAACAGGTACGTATTTACAGAATTATAATAATTAGAATCATTACTACATCTTTCTAAGTTAGATTTCTACCGTTAAGAACAAATCTCGTATGGAAAAGTGTTGATGGTAGAAATCTAACTTAAAGAGATATATTAATGATTCTAATGACTATAATTCTGTAAATACATGTCTATTATAGTCACAAATCATATTTTGATCAAGATACAACCTGACACTGACCTGAAAATTGCAAAAAACATAAGAAATACTGAATTTCGCGGGCTACAACTACTCATTCACCTTAATACTACAGTTTTACCTATACCCGCCTAAGGCTGCTTGTCCACCGTATCGGAGCGAGGCAGCGGAGCGGAGAAACTGAGAAATATTAACCAATATAAAATGACGTTGAGATTATTATTATTATTTCGTTTATTCGTCTATTTACATATTTAATTACATTTTTAAATATTTCTTAAAATGTAAAAAATAAGTATTAAAAAAAAATGAATATAAAAAAATATAGGTATTATTATGCAATCCTATTGGTTAATATTTCCCTGTTTCTCCGCTCCGTAGCCTCGCTCCGCGTCAGTGGACAGGCAGCCTTAATAGTTTTAAATCACCGAGTTTACAGTCCAGACAAAAAGCATTTAAACACTTAAAAATATCCTTTCTTTGCTTAACGATTCTGAACTAACGAACCAACCGATTTGGTAAAATATCGACCCTTTTAAGTGCTAGGAGAGGGGAGGGGGAGGGGGTGAAAACGACCCCCTAACCTTTAATGTCATCGCCTAAAATCCGGATCGTTTTAAATTATTCAAAACTACCGTCTTTTAAGAGTTAGTCGAATTATAAATTTTGTGAAATAATCAAAACAGTATTAAAATTTTATCATTTTAAACGGTTTCCCTTAAAAGCTGTTTCAGATTATAATTGAATCAAAAGTAAGTTGAACCTTTTATTATTCAATTTTATTCTATTTTAGGTTATGTTGACCCATAGAGACAATTTTTTAATCTCCGACAAAGAGAGAGGGATGTTATAAGTTCGACGTGTGTGTCTGTCTGTGCCATCTTAGCTCCCAAACGGCTGAACCGATTTTTATTATTTTTTTGTTTGAAAGGTGACTTGTGCTATACAAAGTTCTGATGAGTGGTTTAAAGTTATGTAAGATTTTATGTTGGAAAGTTATAAGTAATTTTCAGCTGCGACCAACGACTTAACGTGCTTTCTGAGGCACGGATGGTTCTTGGTATGAAAGAGACGGTCACCCATCCACGGACCGTCCGCGGTAGGCGTAGCTTAACCTTCATCGATCGAACTGTGTGGCTTTTATTTTACCACGAGCCCCTACAGCGACACACATATACAATTAAATTGAAACCTGTAAATGCATGTTATACAGGGTGTTACGGAAACTGTATATCAATACAAACGGGTTGAAGAGTGTATCTGGTCTAGAATCTCTGTACAAAATTTCAGCTCAAAAGCAGTAACTTTGAAAATGCTTAATATTTTTTTATTTCGATAGTTTATTAAATTGAAATCATAACAAACGTGTCACCGCACTACGAGGGTCATTATGCATTATCTGTAGTGTGTCTGTGCGCCTAGTACACGCACATCACAAATAATCATCGAATAAAAAAATATTAAGCATTTTCAAAGTTAATGCATTTGAGCTGAAATTTTGTACAGAGATTCTAGACCAGATACACTCTTCAACCCGTTTGTATTGATATACCCTTTCCGTAACACCCTGTATATAGCCAGTCCGTTTTCACCACACAAATAAAATTATAGGAATATGAAAAAACAACCTAAAATCAGTATCAAATATTCAGCACATTATACATTAAACAGTTTCACAGCCAATTATCCATTGCTGCGTTACAATGCAAAGTTTAACGCATCATTTAACATCACCAGCGATGGACTGCGAAATAATTTATGGCTGCATCGGAAAACGAAAATGTTGTTGTTTTTCATAGCACATTAGCGAAATTTACTGTTGTTAAATGTATGCTTCGTTTGCGATTAATTTCTGCAGTTTAGCTACGAGTAGGTAAGCAGGAGTTATACTGGGGAGTAATGTGTTTATTTTGTGGGTAGTAAAGTACGGAAGGTCCCAGCTGTCATTTGTGTATCTTTGACAGTCGTTTCATGTAGTGAGAAGTCAAAAAGTCTGACAGTCAGTATTAAAACTCAAAACTCAAAGCATTTATTTCAATTAAACCATTTACAGGCAAATTTGAATTAACACTTTGTCTGTCACCTGGAAATCGAACCCAGAACCCCACGCACAGCAGTCGCGACTGCGACCACGAGACCAACGCGGCAGTTGAAGCATACTCTTTTAGTATACTAGCTGCGTCCCGCGTTTTCACCCGCGTAAATGTCGATCCCATGGGAATATCGGGATAAAAAGTAGCCTATATGTTAATCCAGGGTGTCAGCTACCTCCATATAAAACTTTATCAAAATTGGTCAAGCCATTTGAGCGTGACGAAGTAACAAACATATAAACACACATACACACAAACTTTCGCCTTTAGGTGTAACTAACTGCGCCCCGCGGTTTCACCCACGTAAATGTCGATCCCGTGGGAATATCGGGATAAAAAGTAGCCTATATGTTAATTCAGGGTGTCGGCTACCTCTATACAAAATTTTATCAAAATTGGTTCAGCCGTTTGAGTGTAAAGAAGTAATTAACATATAAACACACACACTCACAAACTTTCGCCTTTATAATTAGTGTGATACATTCATACTCAAAACTTTTCTCACGAAATTTTCCTCAGCCCTTCATCTTCTACATTTACAACATACAAAGCGAATAAAAATACGTAGTGTAGCTGTAAATTCATGTAAAACGAAAACAAGGCGGTTATATAAACGGCATCACAATAGTATAAGAGTCAGACTCGAGTTTTTCAGGCGTCGTCGACGTAACCCCGGCGGTCTTATTGCATTCCACGGACGCCGACCCCGTGCTGAACGTGCGGCTCTTAGACTAGCGGGTTAATGAAAATTAATCGTAGGCTTAGAAATCTTTAAAAAGAATGAAGGGTAAAAGTGTCTTTAAAGATCTACTTACAGAAATAAACATAATTTCATTATTTACTTGTATCACACTATCACACTAATATTATAAAGGCGAAAGTTTGTGGGGGTGTGTGCGCGTGTGTGTGTGTGTTTATATGTTTGTTACTTCTTCACGCTCAAACAGCTGAACCAATTTTGATAAAATTTTAGATAGAATATGACCATGACCTAGGTTAGAATATAGAATACTTTTTATTTCATGAGTACGTTCTCGTGGGATAATTTCCAACGTCTTTTAATATTGTCTTTAATTCACAATTTTAATGGAATCGTTTAATGTTGTGCGGCTGTTAACTTCGAGCCCCAGCCGAAAATTTTATCAACAAACCGCTAAAAAGAACCCACAAAACTTTTACAACGATGTGTTAAAGCTTTATACTGACTTTTTATATACCGATTTCTTAGGGACCACTGCCGAGGTAACATATTGTAAGCCATACGTATGCAATGTAGCAATACATAAAAATGACTAAAATACTCAGGAATTCCTAAAGGGTAAAAAAGGGTAAAAGGGTTTTTACACTTTTCTTTAATGTTGATAAATAAACCCTATACATATTATACACTCTAACCTATCGGGGATTACATTCGTGATATTGTGTTTGTTACATTCACACATAATTCATTACAAACGTAAAGGAATCCGACAAACTGCGACTTTCGTGGCCCCACATGGTCTCTTACATACATATCGCACGTATGTGCTCTGTGGGAGGCTGACAGTTTTAATTTACGCGTGCGTACTCTATTATATGTTGTGAACTAATTGTTATGTTATTTTTTGTAGACAGACTGACAGATAAATAAATACGGAGGAATGTGATAGTAATAATAAATAAAAAAACATTATAAAAAAAAAAAATATAAAAAAAAAATTCAAAAGATTTTTTGCCAAGTTTTTTTTTTTTAAGTTAGGTATTGCAACAATTTATACTACCTACTTATCTTTTCTCACAGAGAAGGGAGACCCAGATGCGCAAAAATCCATAGCTCTTGTACTAAGCAAAACTTATGAACTCAAAACCAAACCATTTATTGCAAATAAACCAACTGCAGGCACTTTTGAATAGTCAAGGGGTCGGTCATGACGAGGAACGGGCAAGAAACTCCACGGACACTCTTTTAAATCAAAATTATTTTTTATTTAAAAATATTGGTTACATCATTCATGTTGAAATTATACATGTGAGAATGATGTAGAAACACGTGCACGTTAAAAGTCTTTTCACGAAAGAACCACACAGATTGAGTGGACCTGTCCCAGCTGTGAATTCCGACGTACTTAGCTGGGAAAACTACTACGCAGATGATACAGTAGAATCATCATCTGCTTAGCCTTTTTCCAACTATGTTGGGGTCGGCTTCCAGTCTAATCGGATGCAGCTGAGTACCAGTATTTTACATGGAGCGACTGCCAATCTGACCTCCACAACCCAGCTACGGGGTAATACGATACCCTTTGGTAAGACTGGTTGTCAGACTTTCGGGCTTCTGACGATCCGTAACGACTGGCAATGATCCACGAATGCCCAACGGGACCAATGGCTTAATGTTCTTTGATACAGTGTGGAATGATGTTCAGTAAACAAAAGACAATCTCCCCGTACCTCTATAGCCAACCAGCAAGATGTAGGTATATGAAAAATAACAAGAAGATTTTCTTCGCTTGAAAATTATACAGTGTGGTTTTTACCAGTAGGACACGTCACAATTATTCAGAGGCAAAGCGTGCGTTGTTTAATTGTTAGAACGTGACTTGTGCGGAACGAAAGTCTGCCTTAATCTCACCTTAGATGGGTGTTACAACGCCAGGGAAATTTTGACTTCATATTTTTGTAGAATTTTTGGTAAAAACATTAATTAATATAAATTTCAGTGGCGTAGCGTACTTTGGCGGAGCCCCGTATAAAAATTTGTTTGGGGGTTCCTTAGGAAGGGTAATGATTTCTCACAAAAGAAAAAAAAATGTTTGCATAAAATTAAAATTTACGCACAATTAAATAAAACGCGTCAATAAACACTGCTCTCCGTGGTTTATCATCGTATCGCATGTACGATAGGCTGCAAAAGTGCATGGGTAAAAATCGTATGAAGCCAGAAATGACGCCATCTAGCGTAAAACCAGTTAACGACTAACAAAATTTAATTATGCTGTTATTAGATGGCGTTGCTTTGCTTTATATGATAAAATATTTTTGTAGTTTCTTTTTGTCTCTTCAAACAATTTATAATTAATAGTTTCTTTTAAAGAAAATTGTTCCTAATTATTAACCTACTATGTTAAAATTGAATATCAATTTATAAATAGGTAGGTATCTGATTTTCTAAGTTTTACTTTTCAATCTTGAGAGGGTAGGTTGAATATGGAAATATTAAATTACCCACTCGTTACCTTAATAAATATATTTCTATCGGTTTATTTTATTATTTTTATCATTTAAGCTACGTCTGCTGGTAAATGTAATGTAATAATTAGATAAATGTATTAGCCTTGTAACTCCTTGCTCAATCCTACTTAATACGTTTCTTCCTAACTCCTTACTTACGTTTCGTAATCGAACGTCACGTCGTACGTTTCGTAGAGGAATTTCTTCTCAATTCTTCTCCATACGAAACTAACGTTTGGAAGGGGCGACTAGAATCAATTCTATTTCTAGTAAAGACATTCAAAAGTTCCTTTTAATGGCCTACTAAAAGAAAATTATTTGACTTTGACTTAGCACAATGATAATCGTTGCCGTTTTTGGAGAATTAAAGCCAGCACTGGCCCGTGATACCCTGAACAGTTACGTGTGAGATAACTCAGAAGCAAATCCAACGTTGTTTAATTGCCGCGACGTGACTCCGTGGAAGTAAAGGCGGCTTTAATCTCACCCCGCAATCATGTCACACCAAAGTCATTGAGAATTTAAGGAATAATTTTCATAATATATTTTACGACTTTTCCTATTTTATTGCTAACTAGCTCCTGCTCACGATTTCGTTCGCGTGAAGTCTCGTTTTAACAAAAAACATATACTTTGTCACTTAGCAATAGTGTAGCTTTCTATCAGTAAAAGAATTTTCAGAATCGGATCAGTAGTTCCAAACATTACCCCCTACATCATCATTTCAGCCGAAAGACGTCCACTGCTGGACATAGGCCTCCCCCAAGCACCTCCACTTCGACCGGTTCGGTCGGGCCCTACATACAAACTCATAAATTTTATAGTTAATTATATGTTTTTTGATACTTACTACGATATTCATCATCATCTGCCTAGCCTTTTCCCAACTATACAGGGGTCAGCTAACCGGTTACAATACCAGTATTTTACGTAGAGCGACTGCCCGTTCAGACAGGCAGTCACTCTATGTAAAATACTGGTAAAAAAACTGTAAAAAACTGGGTTGGAGGTCAGCCTCGACAACCCAGTTACTGGGTAATACGAAACCCCTTAGTAAGAGTGATTGTCAGACTTTCGGGCTTCTGACGACCCGTAACGACTGTCAAAGATCCACGAATGACAGCCGGGACCAACGGCTTAACGTGCTTTCTGAGGCACGGAGAACTCTTGGTATGTAAAGATGGTCACCCATCCACGGACCAACCGCGGCAAGCGTAGCTTAACCTGATCGATCGACCTGTGCGGCAGTTATTACTTAGCCACAAGCCCTCACATTATTTGCAAAGGTTAACGTTTAAGACTAACGATAATGTTAAGCTGCTTACCAACCATTACTGGTAATATCAAACACAAGGATAAAAATTACATTTTTATACGGAAACCGAAATATGCGACTTGGTTCGAAAGACCAAGTGCTGAGATCAGCATTCCTTACAAAAATATATTTCATTCAGTTACCACCGTCAGCATTCTGGACCCATGACGTCACTATGCTGTAGTTCATTCATTCTTTTCGTTCATTCTCTGCTTGTTATTTATTGCTCAATATGTTTATTATTCTTTTGTTTGGCAGCATGAGCTTTTTATCGAGATGAATAGGGTAACCGAATTGTAACGATGCGTGGTTCGGAAAATATAGACGTTTAAAACTAGTTTTTTACTGAGGAGTACGTTGCAGGTTCAAATATAGTAAGAACCTACTCATTTAAGTAAGTCATAGAATTATTTCATCACCACTGCTCTCAAAGCGGTGAAGGAAAACATCGTGAGGCAACCAGCATGTTCTAGAACCAAAAATTCGAAGACATGTGACATCCCCCACCGCACTGGCCGGCGGCGGCGTGGTGGATTACAATCCACTCCCTCTCACAGACAAGGCCTGTGTCCCAGCAATGGGAATTTTATTGGCTGACCAGCTGCTCCCCGCGGTTTCACTCGCATAAGTCTCGATCCTGTGGGAATATCGGGATAAAAAGTGCCCTATGTCCTTTCCCGGGACTCAAACTATCTCTATACCAAATTTCATCTAAATCGGTTCAGCGGTTTAGGCGTGAAAAGTTAACATACAGACAGAGAGGCAGACTTACTAAGTATGGATTTTGCTTATATTTATGTATGAAAAACCCCATTTCTTCCATTCAACCATGTACGAATACCTTAATGTTCTGAAATCGCCAATGAAACTCGATTCCTTTCAAATATCTTATTGCAAGAATGACTCGGATTTGTAATACTACTGATCTTGTCCGGAGGAGGCCTTTGGGGAGCGAATCGAAATTAATATTGCATTGCCGTCTCTAGACAACCCTTTGGGTACATTCTCAATTTATTAGAATTCAGATGGTGTTGAATTATAACTTGATTAAGGTACCTTTTTGATAGCATGTGCATTTGTTATACATAGGTACATACACAAACTCACGAAATGAAGTGCAGGGGGGTGTGGGGGATGATCGATACCTTTTACAATACAATCAATCATCCTAGCCATTTCCCAACTATGTTGGGGTCGGCTTCCAGTCTAACAGGCCGCAGCTAAATACCAGTATTTTACATGAAACGACTGCCTCTCTCACCTCCACAACCCAGTTACTGGGTAACACGGTACCCCTTGGCAACACGATGCCCCTTGGTAAGATTGGTAGTCAGACTTTTAGGCTTCTGACTACCCGTAACTACTGTCAAAGATCCAGGAATGACAGCTGGGACCAATAGCATAACGTGCTTTTCGAGGCAGGGAGGGGTAAGTAAAGATGGTCACCCATCCACGGACTAACCGCGGCAAGCGTAGCTTAACCTAGTCAACCGACCCGTGCGGCCGTTATTACTTAACCAATAGAGGCTCCTTTTACAATACACAAACATGAAACGATTCAAAGACTCACAAAAATCTGAATTAATTTGCACCAAAGAACAGTGTCATTTCATTTAATAACCCCACAAGCTTAGAAAACGCGATACAATTCATTTCAACCAAACAAAAAAATTATAATAAACAGGTGTCCCTTATTCCATTCGGAAAATAAATATACATTATTATCATTATATAAAATGACAAAAAAACACAAAAAAGAGTGCGTATTTGAGTGACAGTTCCACAGGCGCCATTTCGCGCCGCTTCAGCCATTTTGACATCAAAATGTGACAGCAAGGGTCCCCTGTCAAGTTGATGTATCGTCTATAGATATAAAATGTACCTGAAAGGAAACTTTTGTAAAATATGGCTCGAGATTTCATTATTATTTTATTTTTCGAGGTGAAAAAATACATTTGTGTTTTTGCTATAAGCCTTCGTTTTAGTTGAGGCTAAGGGTCAATTCATACTAACGCAGGGTCAACGCGCAACTAAGCGTTAATCTGAAACATAACATAGCAAATTCACCCTTATCTCCACTACGTAATAACAGCTTTTTACTAAATGCATATGAAAGTATATACGTACGGTAGGTACTTATAACAAAAAATGTTTTTTAAATTTTTTGTCTGTCTGTCTATCTGTTTGTTCCGGCTAATCTACAAAACGGCTGAATCGATTTTGACGGAACTTTCACTGTCACATAGCTGATGTTATGAGGAGTAACTAATGTTTCTTTTATTTTAGAAAATAAATAAAGGGTCCGCGCAAAAAAATAATAATAATAATGATTTATTTTCTAGAAATAAACCCATGAAATCCAATTTGTTTTCCAACATGTTGGCAAACGAAGTCGCAGGCACAGATAGTCATTAACCTTTTAACCGCTTATGTCGGATTAATCCGACAAATATTTTCGTGTTCATTCCGCCAGAGTCGTATATATACGACCAAATAACACAGCTCGTTTAATCTGTATTATTATTACATCATCACAGCTCGTTTCATCGGTATTTATTTTTCGTTTTTGTTTTTTTTGGGGGCTGGGGGCACGATAACTGATATAAAGTCGTGCGGTTAAAAGGTTAAAATTATTGTTGGATCGTACCTACTTATCGCACAAGAAGATGCTGCTGTTTACTCCTTAAAATCCACCCTTTAATCATCAAACCATCTGGAAAATTTCAAAGAAACATTCGCAGCAAGACGAAAATTCTTCCTCAAAAGTAAAATAAACCTATTTAGTATTCTAAACGCAACATTTGCTTGTTTATTCGTTATTCAATCAGAATTCAACAAAGCAACAGATGACGGTAGAACTTCGGAACTTTAATAAAAATATCAGCAACGTTGTCTTTGGTTTTACCAACTCCGCGGAGAAAATGTGAGAGTAATGTTTGTCTGTGTTGAAGGAGACTCAACCTTATATCCATTCTTCCTAATACTGTGCTTGACAAACATTCTTGAGTATTGATTTCGGGGCTTATGGCTTAGTGGTAACAGCCGCTCGGGTCAATCGATCAAGTTAAGCTACACTTGCCGCGGTTGGTCCGTGGATGGGTGACCATCTTTACATACCAAGACCCTTCCGCACCTCGGAAGCCGAGTACAGTCACGTCTAAAAGTATGTATACACTTGGCTTTATTCAAAGGCGATTTTCTCCTTTATTTTTGAATTAAATTTTATGTTATTACGAAAATAGTATTTTCGAACCCATAGGTTTATGTTAAGTGTCGTATTTCAACGTTGCATTCGTTATTTCACGAAAAAATCGCAATTGAAAATTGCTAAGTGTATACATACTTTTAGACGTGACTGTACTGGGTAATACAATAACCCTTGGTAAGACTGGTCGTCAGATTATCGGGCTTCTAACAACCCGTAACGACTGTCAAAAATCCACAAATGACAGTTGGGACCAACAAACAAATTAACGTGCTTTCCGAGACACGGAGGGGTTTTGTTTTGTAAAGATGGTCGCCGATCCTCGGACCAACCGCGGCAAGCGTAGGTTAATCTGATCGACAGCCCCGTGCGGCTGTTATTTTGAAACCACAAGCACCTCCCCGACAAAAAAATTCAATGCCGAAAAGATAGGCCTGCCCTATCTTTTCGGTGTTAAATTTTTTTCGCTATAAGGAAATATAACAACGAAATGGAAAACCTTATTTGTAACCATGTAAACAATACCCACTCAATTGAACATCAATATCAATAAAACCGCCGCAGAACTCGGCAGAAAACACTTCAAATAAAATTCACATCAGCTACCAAATTGCGAAAAAAATCAGTCCGTGAAATTCGCGAACAATGCATAAAAAGGTCACGTATACATATTAAATTATCGGTTTTGGAGAAATAAAACATATTACAAATCAATTGATATATGCTTAATATGCGGCGCACGGATGCCCCAGTTAGTATGGTAAGAGGGAGTCTGTTCGGAATCTGGGTATGGTACTTATATAAAATTATGGTGAGAAAAAATTTGGTCATTCGTTACGGATCGTCTGTTTCCGTGAGTGTTCGTAAAATTGAGTCAAGTTAGTTGGGACGTGAGACTGTCTACAAGTAAATACAGGCTTCTTTTTGAATGCGCATAATCATGCAGCCTATAATGTTGCCACTGCTGGGACACAAGCCTGCACCCTAATTGCGTAACATACTATCAATCGGAATCTGAATCATTTTGAAGCAAATTGCTAATCCATTGCTTCATAAGTTCGAAAAATTTGTCTGCTCCAAACGTAAATAACGCAATGAATGTTGTTGAACTGTCAAAATAAATCGATTCCGATTGATAATGTGTTACGCAATTGCCCCGCTGCACTGGGTAAGAGGCCGCAATCCACCACACGGGCCCAGTGCGGGTTGGTAGATGTCACATGTCTTCGAATTTTTGGTTCTGACATGCCGGTTTCCTCACGATGTTTCCTTTACCGTTTTGAGAGCAGTGATGTTAAATAATTTACACAAAGTAAAGCGCCTGTCTGGCTTCGAACCTACGACCTATAACTCGTAAATTGAGGCCGTTACCACTGCTCTTTTTTAATGTGAACAATAGCGATTGTATTTTGACCTAACTTCTCGCTATTAAAAGGGACTGTGCCATTATTATCATTCAGTCGAAAGACCAGTACTTTTAGCATCCAGCGGATGACCTTCATTAGGTCATCGGATTGTTTATTTCAAGAAAATTTATGGACGAAAAAAAAAAACAAATAATTAATTGGAAGCCGATCCCAACATAGTCGGGAAAAGTCTAGGCAGATGATGATGACTTTAATTAAAAAAAAAAAACAGTGGCACTCCGGGAGTGCGGACAGAATTGAAAACAAAACACAAACAGAATACTTTGCCATCACTCACTGACATATCGGATATACATTAAAACCGAGTACATCCCGAGGACAGCCGAACACATCCGAAGCGGTGTCGGTTAGGGTAACAGTGGCAACAATTCAATGGTGTTTTCCTATCTCAAAAAATGGCCAACGCGCCAAAAAAAGTTTTCACATCAACAATTAATACAACTGTTGTAGGACAAATGCGTCTTTTCAGACAGCGAAATAACTAAAAGTATTCTCACTGGCATTAACAAGTATGGCAAATGACATCGTGGCAGGCCCAGACGGAAATGGCGGGATGAGCTGGACTCCTTCAACAAGACAGTTCTTGTTGAAGCTGCTAAGCTGCTAAGGACCAGTTTCCTTAGCAGCTTGGAACAGAGAGAGGTGGAAAGAAAGTAGGGAGGCTTTTGCCCTGCAGTGGGACGTCACAGGCTAGTAATAATAATTCACACTTTAAGTGATCAGGAACCTTTGGAAAACAAAAACAATTTACTCTTTTCACCCGGAATTCACGATTTCCTACATCTTTTACAGCCGATACAAGAGATTGATGCACCATAAGTTATGGTGCCATAAATAAAATACTGTCCATAACCCGCCTTGTTGGTATCGCGTGCGTGCCTGATTTCAATCTTTCAGAACCATGCGATAAGACTGTCAAGTTTGGGTATATTCTCTACGATTTCCGTGACATCGTAGATGTTTCACTGTTTTTGATTGTATTTTTGATAGGACTTGAGGAAATTCTTGAGATATTGTTTTTCTAAGTCTTTTTTACCACGATACGCATCTTAAAATCATTTAATACTGTTGAGCTACTCAGCTTTTTTGCCGCACGTAGTTAGATATGTCGTGGTCATATCGTAGATTTTCTCACTTCATGAAATGCTCGAGAATTTCATGAAATGTTTCACTGACTATCGGCCACATCATGATGTGGTCTGGCCAGATCAATGATTACTCAACGTTTGACGATATGAACAGTTAAACGCACGACTACTTCATGATATGGCCAAACATTAGTGATCATGTCGTAAAATAATTAGGTAGAGGCGTTGATTTCGGTTTCCTCTGTGGGTTCCCTATATATTTGCATAAAATTTTAAGACCTAATATAACTTGGCATACTTTTGTTTCTCCCAATTATATTTTCGCATAACAGTTTACGCATAATTTCTCTAATCATAATAATGATTAAGCATAATATTCTAAAGCATAAATTTAGCATGCTCGTTTTATTTTTAACGACGTCAGGTCAAACCGAACCTCGGGGTGCCCCTGACGTTGTTTAGTATTACGCGAACCCTAAATATGGGCAAACGTCGAATGATATATTGGAATGGTCAATCTTAGCTGGCCATTTCATGATACACAACCATTTCATGAAATGACCGAACACTTCATGAAATGATCAATTCTATGATATGGCCACGACAGATACACTAAACGCCTATTTTCCAATACACTGGTACGATTCCCTTGTTCCCAAACTAAACTAAGTTTAAGTTCAGTGCATCTTTTTCTTTCTATTTCATTAAAAACAGGACAGACTGAAGATAGATTTTAGTTTGGTCCTGTCAAATTAATCAGCGTCTGACACTACTGCGTACAAGTTTAGACGTGATTATAAACTTGCCTACTAAAATTACGTCAATTTATGTCAGGCGCTAAAATGGTTTATTTATTTTATTTATTTAACCTGATTTATCTACCCGTGCAGCTTATATTACTTAGCCACAAGATAGAAATTACCACAGTGAATTAAACTGCTTGATATTTATGTCTTGATAACAGATTTGAATAGGCTTTCAGAATCCTAGGATAAGGTTTTAAACAAAAAACACGGCAAACACCAAAGAGTTTTCATTAATTCAGCGGTACCAGTACTCAAGATAGTAAAATTCTTAATATTTCATTTCACGTTTTATAGCGAAGGTTATTAATTTTATAATTTACGATTTACCTTGTAGATTTTATCGTTTAGGTAGGTACTTTCAAATTACTTGAAATAATACCATTTTACTCCAAATGATAGGCTGATATCTAAGGTAAAAAAGATAGGTAACTTTACTACATAGCTCATAAAGGATGAGAAAACGAAAGTATTTATTTATCTTAGAATTTTCTTTTTTGCACAACTTAGAGGTGTAGCGGTATCTACAACGTCACATGCGAACAACGCGTCATACTGGCGTCACGCAAATCCTGCATCTCGCAAGCAGAGTTTACCGCGCAACTAGCATAGATACCACAGCCCGACATGAAGCATCGGGCAGTTGCCCGCCAGACACAACACCCATCTGGTCGGAGGATCCTCCCTTTTCTATAGAGTATGAGTGAACTTTACACTCTGTTCCTTATACCTCTATAGAGGAAAAAGACCTTGATTTAACCCTTTAAAGTTCTCCAAAGTACTACCCAAGAGCCAGGTGGTATTTATATAATTTAATAACCCTTCATCGCGCTGGTACAAGAAATGACGTAATAATATCATAATTTATATAACAAACAACTCCCCATGTGATTGTAGGTAATAACTTCAGACTCAAATCCAGCGTGTTTGCTTTATGGAAGATATTAATTAATTTAATGTAGCCGGTAATACGGCTCACGGAGTTTGAAAATACGAACAGAGTAATCTTTGGAGGGAGTTTAAAATCCGTCGCTTGAATAATAATCGTAATCAACAATATGAATTGTGTCAATGTTGCCACTGTTATTAAATCTGCTTATATTTTTTTCTTTTACAAATTTTCTGATGTTACCAATTATATTCAGTGAACTTTTATGTCGATCGTTTTATTATATTTTATTTTCATAAATTTTAATTTTATCTCTATTTATGTGCTTTACGCTGTTAATAATTCTTCCATGCAATATAATTTTTTATTTAATTTTATATATTGTGTTGTCATTGACATAAATTAATCAATTTTATTTTTTATCAATGTTAATTTCATTTCTATGCACAATGTTACCAATTTTCAATATTACCCATTATAATTTAATTTAATTGAATATTAGCGCTTATTATACTGTAAGTTAACTTATTTTCCTCCGTTTATTATGCGCAGAGCCAAAGTGTGGAACTCTCTGCCGGCGTTTGTGTTCCTTCCACGTATAACCCGTTAACATTCAAAGCAAGAGTGAATAGGAATCTTCTGGACTTGCTCGTTCTATCATAGACCTCATCCATCGTTTTCCACCAGGCGAATTCGAGCTCAAGAGCTCGCCCATTTTGCATTTTTTATTTTGAACTAGCAATTTTTGTTACACATTTTAAAAGTAGGTTTTTAGGTCCTCTGAGACCGTCCAGCTGTTAACATGGTAAATATACTCAAAGTATATTTCAACATATTTAAATAAGACCACTCCATTTCACTTAATTAATCCCAGACTTTATTTATTAAACCATCACAAAAACGCTAACCTAATCTTGCTTATTTCAACTCAAATGTATACTTAGACTTAAAAAGCTAACTCAGACGGCCCTAGGGCATAAAATATAATAGCTAGGTCTACGTAATGTTAGCCAGTTAGACATTTACATATTTAATATTCCTATTCTGAAATAGTACAATACAGTAATGGTCCGGCTGTCATAGCGCTGCAGGTTGAATTAAGAAAATGGGGTGGAATGTTTTTGGGTTTACACAATGGCCGTAGTTGGGCCAGTGGAGTATTAATTTTGTTAAGTGTATAATATTATGTAGATGTGGTCACTTTGGGTGGGAGTGGCGTTTAAGAGTTATTTATTTTTGTTATTTCGTTGCCTTATTGGTCGCAAGCTTAATTAGGTAATTTAAAGATACTCTTTCCTAAGATACAGACTGGTTTTTCTGCCTAGTTTAGGAAAAGGGAGTCCTATGACCGGTATGACCCTTGTTATTGTTGTACTGGTTTTTTCTTTATAACAATTTAGATTATAAGACTACTCTGTATGCCATATCCATACTAATATTATAAATTCGAAAGTAACTCTGTCTGTCGCTCTGTCTGTCTGTCTGTCTGTTACATTTTCACGCCTAAACCGCTGAACCGATTTAGATGTAATATGGTATAGAGATAGTTTGAGTCCCAGGAAAGGACATAGGATACTTTTTATCCCGATATTCCCACGGGATCGAGACTTATGCGGGTGAAACGCGGGGCGTAGCTAGTAATATTATAAATTCGAAAGTCACTCTGTCTGTCTGTCTGTAGGTTACCTTTCCACGCCTAAACCGCTAAACCGATTTAGATGAAATTTGGTATAGAGATAGTTTGAGTCCCGGGAAAGGACACAGGATACTTTTTATCCCGATATTCCCACGAAATTGAAACTTACGCGGGTGAAACCGCAGGGCGTTGCTAGTATTTTCATAACTTCGAAAATAATGAATGAATACATAATTAATTTGACTTCAGTAAAATGTACATTATGATTAAAGATTTTTATTCATGAGCCACGTTTGTTTTTGGCTGCACGCAACATTTTACCGACGAAAAAAACGCCACAACAAACAAATTTGTTTTGTTAAGCATAAAATTATTGCGGCTTGATAGATCGTTGTTAATTGTTTTCTTGGCACCCGCCTTAAAATTAGAGATTTATATTAATTTAGGAGCTTAGACTAATGGCCGATTTCTGTTATTTACGCACCGTTCATCTGCCTAGCCTTTTCTCAATTATGCTGGGGTCAGCTTCCAGTCTAACTGAATGCAGCTGAATACCAGTATTTTACAAGGAGCGACTGCCTATAACACCTCCACAACCTAGTTACTACAGATTTTCTGGCTTCTGTCGACCCGTAACGACTTTCAACGATCCTCGAATGACAGCCGGCTCCAACGGCTTTACATGCTTTCCGAGGTATGGAGGGGTCTTGTATACACACAGATGATCACCCATCCACGGACCAACCGCGGCAAGCGTAGCTTAACCTGATCGATCGACCCGTGCGGCTGTTTTTACTTAGCCACTAGCCCCTCAATTTCAGGACCGTTATTGGTTAAAATTAAGACTCTTGTATCTTTACCAATAATGAAGCAAACACCTCATAGGTTTGCATAGAAGACTCCCATATGGAAGTAGCTATCACACGTAAAATTAGCTCACGAATCTATTTATATGCCCAGTTTGGCAATAAAAAAGCGACCCTCACCCCCCCCCCCCCGCTCCTCGATCTCCTCGATCTCGATGCTAGCCATTGGTAAGTAAGGAACAGGGGAGCAAAATAATTCGTTTTTGTTTATAGTAGCCGAGCATAAAAGGTTTTTTTTTCACGTCGATGTCCTCGCCACCATGTATCCATACTATCCATACTAATATTATAAATTCGAAAGTAACTCTGTCTGTCTGTCTGTATCTTACCTTTTCCCGCCTAAACCGCTGAACCGATTTAGGTGAAAGGTATAGAGATATTTTGAGTCCCAGGAAAGGACATAAGGTACTTTTTATGCTGATATTCCCACGGGATCGAGACTTATGCGGGTGAAAACGCGGGGCGCAGCTAGTTTACCATAAGATGACACCAAAAACACTCTAGAATACCCTACACGTGTTTCGTGCAGACATTTCCCCAGCGAATACAAAAAGGTTTTTCCAAATACCTACGGGTCCCTAATACCGAACAATATAGGCAGCACGTGTTAACCCTAAGTAGGACTGTAGGACTTTATTAAATTCTTTTCTGACATTTTTATTGAAAAAACATTCTTTTTTTGTACTTATTTATTTACTTTTACGATGTGGTAAACTGAAAATAGTAATCGGCCTGTGTTGTCCCACTGCTGGGCAAAGGCCTGCCTTTCCTTTTAACACTCAACTCGATCCTTCTTTTTTTTTGTTTCCGGGGTGGAAAATCCTCATGGATGTCCGCCGCCGCCCTGGGGCGGGCGGCGGGGTCTGTCAGACTTTTAGAGCGAGGCTGCTCGATGCGTTAACGGTGCGGTGCGGCACCGCAGTAGAACGCTGTTTACCGTGGTGCGCGCCGCAGCGCATCACTCCTCCCCGCCTCGTCTCGCAGGTCACAAGCGCGGCGCGCCTACCGTGCGACGCCGCACGGCAGCCCAACGCATCGTGTGACATGGCATAGTGATTTGTATGTAGGATTACGTTGCGGCACCGCTCCGGCGCCGTACCGCACCGTTACCGCATCGTGTGGCCTCACTCTAACTGACTAAAAACCACCCCGGATTCCGATCTTACACTTACGCCGGAGGTCGTGGGAACGTACAATCCTTCCGCAACCCCCAACTGGTGCCGGCCCCCTCGGGTCAGGGGGAGCGAGGTTGTTTGACTCCCACCGCGACGTCTAAGAGGGTCGCGTGTGGAACACGACGCGTCGCCATCTCGGTTCTTGATAAGGGGGAGCGACGGACGTCTCCGAGTCCGTCGCCCCTGGACCCATTTAGGGGGGCTCCGCCGACACTCGGTGCGCCTGCTGCGGGCCGGGTGAGTGGACGAGATCTCCCTCTCCCTTTCCGCGTCCCAGGACTCTTCGCTGCCGACCAGCGACTCGGGCCGGATTCTTCACGATGTTTTCCTTCACCGTTTTGAGAGCAGTGGTGATGAAGTAATTTACACAAAGTAAAGGCCTGTCGAGGTTCGAACCTACGACCTACAATTCGTAAGTCGCGGCCGGTATCACTAAGCCACCACTGCTGCTGTGATTTTCTTACTGCAGGGCAAAAGATTCTTCTCATACAGGGTGTTACGGAAAGGGTATATCAATACAAACGGGTTGAAGAGTGTATCTGGTCTAGAATCTCTGTACAAAATTTCAGCTCAAAAACATTAACTTTGAAAATGCATAATATTTTTTTTATTTCGACATCACGACGCTGCACTGGCGCGCGGCGGCGTGATGTGCGTGTACTAGGCGCACAGACAAATTACAGATAATGGATAATGACCCTCGTAGTGCGGTGACACGTTTGTTTTGATTTCAATTCAATAAACTATCGAAATAAAAAAATATTAAGCATTTTCAAAGTTACTGCTTTTGAGTTGAAATTTTGTACAGAGATTCTAGACCAGATACACTCTTCAACCCGTTTGTATTGATATACCCTTTCCGTAACACCCTGTATAAAGAAGAAATGCGCCTTGATCACCACGCCTTGCTTATTGGGCAACCAAACTGTTTTTGTACCATAAAAAGGTTGTTTTCAGGCTTTTATTTTTCACTATTTACGCGTGCAAATGCCGCCAGCCTTTTAATTTCTGCTTAAATTAAGCAAAAAAAATACTGTATCAACAGTGAAAAAACACCATTGTTTTTATGTCACAAAGCGATTCAAGACTCCCGTGACTTTGAAAGCAAGAAATAATTTATCTTTCTATACAAATTTATATTAATAATAAAGTTCAGGAGTTTTGTTTATTTGAACGCCCTAATTTCTGGAACTACCAGTCAGAGTTGAAAAATTATTTTTGCATTTGATAGCCCAATTCTCGAGGAAGGTTATAAATTTTATTATTATCACGCTGCGACCCTTAGGAGCCCTTAGGAGCAAGGCAGTAAGAAGGTTCAGTGAAGACGAAGTAATTCACGGGCGGGCGATGCGATGCTGCAGGATATATTATATGTTAGGCGCGGGCCTGCGGACGGAGAGTAATGGGTAGCTCACCGTCCGTTCAGGACCAGGCCCGTGCCGGACGGCGCGTACGTGTTCCACGCGCGCCTCAAAGAGATGTCAGCAAAAAGGAAGGGGCCTGCTAGGGCCGAAGCCTGCCGGAGGTGCGGGATTGTCCGAAAGGGTTACCGCTACCCCGGAACATAAAGGGCTAAGGAAGGAACACGGATGGGTTTTAGTCAGTAAGAGTCTGACACTCCCTTCCGCTCCACCCAGAGCGGGAGGGGTCATTTGATGATTTCCCATCCATAAAAAAAAAGGATATATTATATGTTAAGAGCCTATACTACCTCAAATGACTTAGCGTGATCTTCCGTTATCGTCGAAAATACTGCACCATTCATTTTGAAATAAATATATGGTAAAGTTGAGGATTAATGCTTATGTCAGACGAAAACACGATTCCATAAAGTTTTCACGATAGAAAAAAAATCCAAAGTTACCTCTAAACCCGAACAATAAACCGCTGGTATTAAAAACATACTTCAAATTAGATCATGAAACTTTGCATACTAACTGAACTTACTTTAAAGCAGGTCTTATGTTATTTTTTTTTATAATTACCATTATTTTCACTGTAAAAAGCAAATACCTAAACTATTGGCGCTGCCTGCCGCCCAGCACCGCACTCTGTCTCGCTCTCACTCACTCCGCGAGCAGTATCGTATAAGCGAGATAAAGAGTGAATTTTAGCTGAGATAGTATGCTCTTAAAACAATACACGCGGGTTTGAGCTTACCAGCTCAAACCCGCTGCCGCTTAAATTTTATTAGGTACCCCTAATAAAATTTGTTTTTCATAAATTGATGCATATTTACCATATTCAAGCACACACACTTACATCAAACAAACTCAAACCAAAGAGTGGATTCACTTACACAAACGTCTGATCCTATTGACATTATAAGCTCTCCATTGAACAACTCCTATTCAATTCATCCAATAAGAAAAACATCAGCGAAATCTCATAGAACATCTTGAAACGAACGTTACACAAAAACGTGCAAATGGACGGAAATTCTTTAATTTTTTTTTTTCCTTTATTTTTAGAAGTTTGAATAGAATTTTAGTAAAAACGTCGAAATTTGTCCATTAGATACTGCTTTTTTAAAAGGAAGTAACATCAAAGTAGGTTATTCTGTATTTTTAAATCGTTTTTTGTGTTAAGAAAAAGGCTCACGGAAGTAGCATAATCAGGCTATAATGTTCCCACTGCTGGGACACAGGCTTTCTCTCTTTGACAAGGAGTGGGCTATAAAATCTATCACGCAGGCCTAGTGTGGGTTGGTAGATGTCACATGTCTTCGAATTTTTAGTTCTAAGACATGCTGGTTTCCTCACGATGTTTTCCTTTGCCGTTTTGAGAGCAGTGGTAATGAAATTACTTACACAAAGTAAAGCGCCTGTCGACAGGAATATACATCACCTCCAAGGGATTTGTCGGTACGTTGCTAACTTTAGAAAAAAATAAATATCTTGTCTTGAGAACTAACCTCGACGAAACAGAAAAGAAAAAAAAAAAAACACGTTTATTAGCGGAACAAGAACACAAATACAAAAAAAAAGACAAGTTGGGGGAAAATATGCGTTACATCCACAAATCGGCCATCGCTCAGCATAATGCTAAGACCATATGCGAGACAGAGCTGCAGCGCTGGTTTTCAGCGACAGCCGGCGTTGACGTAATGACGTCAACCGATACAGCATATGAAGAAATGAAAGAAAGAAAGGCCACAAAATAAGCAAAGTGAAGTGTGAACGGGTCGGTGATACTAGTCCTAGAACCGATAAAACGAGAATTCGAATTTGTCTTTAAGAGATCGCTCTTAGCGATAAGACCGCCCATTGTGTCACCCATTGTAAAGTTTTCTATATTTATGTCTGTAATTTATATGGTGTACATAATAAAGAGTATTCTATTCTATTTATAAACAGTTATACTCACAATCATGCGGCCATTTCACTTATTTATTTATCAGTATTAGGGTTCCGTAGCCAAATGGCAAAAAACGGAACCCTTATGGATTCGTCATGTCTGTCTGTCTGTCTGTCCGTCCGTCCGTATGTCACAGCCTTTTTTTCCGAAACTATAAGAACTATACTGTTGAAACTTGGTAAGTAGATGTATTCTGTGAACCGCAGTAAGATTTTCACACAAAAATAGAAAAAAAAACAATAAATTTTGAGGTTCCCCATACTTACAACTGAAACTCCAAACATTTTTTTTCATCAGACCTGTACGTGTGGGGTATCTATGGATAGGTCTTCAAAAATGATATTGAGGTTTCTAATATCATTTTTTTCTGAACTGAATAGTTTGCGCGAGAGACACTTCCAAAGTGGTAAAATGTGTGTCCTTCTAACTTCTAAAATAAGAGAATGATAAAATTAAAAAAATATATATAATGTACATTACCATGTAAACTTCCACCGAAAATGGGTTTGAACGAGATCTAGTAAGTAGTTTTTTTTTAATACGTCATAAATCGAAAACCGCAATTTACCTTTCACAAAGTTACAACGAACTACAAGAACTTTTATATTATGTTACTTGCTGCTACGGAACCCTTCATGGGCGAGTCCGACTCGCACTTGGCCGGTTTTTATTTTTATTTTTGCAATGTTACTCAATATCATACTATTTATACATATTCGTTACTGTTTTATCTAAGAAAAAATTTATTTTATTTTTTATTATTTAAGTATGCATACACACGTCACGTTGCAGTATAAAACTGATTTACATTCGTCACCTCACACATCAGGTCCAGTTGAAAACCAGCGTCAGGCACTAGTTGTCTGGCATTTTTGCTGAACTGGCCCTTTTTAGCGCAGCCGTGAGGCACACTTTCTTGCTTATTTTTTTTTTTCTTTTTACATCGGACTTTACACTTTTTATTTGACCTTTAGTTTTTATTTTTGTTTTTATCTGATGTATGTATCTGGTGTATTGTGTGTCTTTTAGTCTGTGCTAAACAAATGTATTTTCTTTCTTTCTTTCTTTCAATCGCAACAATTCCAGTTTTGATCATACTTAATATACTCATCATCATCATCGGCGTAGCATGTCCTTTTTCTCTCTGTTTATTTGCGTATAAAACCCGTAAATTATTGTCATTAAAGTTACATGCTTGGCTTGGCTGGTGATTTGTCTTCAGACCAACGAACTCTTTCAGAAGGAGAGCTCCTTATGAAAGAATTCGACCAAATTTCGTGAATATTATGTAAAATTTGAAGTTCAATAACAATTGGCATCTTATCCCGAAAAGTTTCGAGACTCACTTGAAAGAAAGGTCAAACTGTCTTGAGTTATGTACCTAAATAGAGGAGTAGCCCCATTTCTGAAGGTAGATTTCAAGGTCTAGAATGGCGGATCCAAGGTCATTGCTTAATTTTTTATCTAGGGCGGAAAAAAAATTGTAGATTATTATTGCAAAATGGCTTAGTTGTTGTTGTTATTTTACTTAAATTCCAGATTAGGCAAAGCGTTAAAGTGTTTCCATAAAAAAATACTCAGTAATAACCCGTAGTTTCGAACTGTACATATTGCCCGATATATATTAATAGGCTTGCCCTCGCTCAACAAAAGTCGGCGAAACGTGGGTATAATACATATACATGTATTGGCTAGAGGTCTACCAATCCCTTTGAAGAAAAAGGCGTAATGTGTTGTATTACTATCAAAAATAATACTTCATTATAGACTTTATAAGTCCTTCAGTGAGCTTTCAAAATGACTTCACACAACTTAACTACGTTCAGCAAAAA
The DNA here is from genome assembly GCA_947508005.1 of Amphipoea lucens. Classification (NCBI taxonomy): domain Eukaryota; kingdom Metazoa; phylum Arthropoda; class Insecta; order Lepidoptera; family Noctuidae; genus Amphipoea; species Amphipoea lucens. Next base: position 17,213,727 of record OX382377.1, on the reverse strand, counting down.
ATATTTAAACAAAACCATGGCCAGTGACATCCTCCATCTTAAAAAGAAAATAACGCCTTCAAATTCAACCCTAAAATAGCGCAGCTCCATCGTCACGTCAAAAATCACTGAAAGACATTTCATTAACCCTTCGTTGATGAAATTAAGTAAAGGGTCTCGTCTACCCCTTACTTTTGCGACGTCGACGTCGCGCGTCGATGTTAAAAGTTATGAAGGAATTTTTCATAAATACTTTTCCTTCTTTTTTATGGAGTTGGAAGAATTTGCGATGTCAATGGTTGGTGATTAAGTGAGAGAGAAAAAAAGGTTCATATGTTCTTTGGTGGGAACAGGAAAGCATGTGAATTAAGTTCACTTATATTTTGGCAAGCAGAGCGAAAGCATAGTAGAGCACAGTGGTAGCCCAGTGGCAACGACCGCGACTTACGAGTAATATAGGTTCGAACCCTTTGTGTAAATTATTTCATCACCACTGCTCTCAAAACGGTAAAGGAAAACATCGTGAGGAAACCGGCATGCCGTAGAACCAAATACCTATTCGAAGACATATAACGTCTATCAACCCGCACTGGGCCTGCATGGTGGATTACGGCCCACTCCCTCTCACAGAGAAGAGGCTTGTGTCCCAGCAGTGGCTGATTATGTGTAATCGGTTATTTCAAATACTTCATTAGTAGGTATCTAGTTTAAAGTCTATGTCAGTCGTTACGGGTAATCAGAAGCCCAGAAATTCTGATAACCAGTCCTATCAAGGGGTGTCGTGTAGGTAACCGGGTTGTAGAGGTCAGATAGGCATAGTCGCTCCAAGTAAAATACTGGTATTCAGCTGCATTCGGTTAGACTGGAAGCCGACCCCAACATATTTGGGAAAAGGCAGGCAGATTGTTAGATTTTGTTTACTTCAAGTACTTTTCAACTTCTGCGGGATAATTGTAACACACTAACAGTAGTTAATGGCTTTCATTTCGACAGTTCAACAATATTCATTGCGTTATTTACGTTGTTGAGCAGACTAATTTTTCGAACATATGATGTAATGGATTAGCAATATCCTTCAAAATGATTCACATTGTGATTGGTCGTGTGTTACGTAATTAGGGTGCTGGTGTTAATAAGTATAAAAATAACCCTTCAAACAAAAAGCCAACAATATCAAACAACTATCCAATTTACGTTGAAACCTTACCGTTACTAAGTTAAAGAAAACATTTATATTTACACTTAGAAACCAAAGTTACCTGAAACTAAGTTATGAATAACATAAACAAGTATAAAGTTAAAAAAAGTTAAAATATATAAAGTTATATCTATAGATAACTGTGTGTGTGTAGTTATGATTTTTTTATAGAACATGCAACAAGTTGAGATAAAATGCAAAACCAAAATATTCTTCGTCCCTTAGAAATGGTTATTGTATTAGTGGTTTAGTAGCTGAAATATCACCAGGATTGAGTTCGTTGTGGACTTAGTACGACCACAGAGCATTTAGTCTTTAATTACAGAAAGACAGGAGGAGAGGTCAGAAGACAGTTGCCACGCAACCATCGATGCGGTGCTCTGCTAGAGTGACAGTAATCAGTCAGTGTCACTTTTAACCGACTTCTTGGGTGATTCTAGAGTGCGTTCGTTCTACTGGTCTATTTTAGTTACTTTCATAGCATCATGTCTTACGGTATTCTGTTGTGGGGACGGGCTGCAGATATTGATTCTATCTTCATCCTGCAAAAGAGGGCTGTCAGAGCCATATACAAGCTCAGCAGACGCGATTCTCTAAGGGAACTGTTTAAAAAAATTAACATCATGACGGTTCCTTGTCAATATATATATGAAAACATTATGTACGTTCGAAAAAATCTACATCTTTTTAATAAGATAAGTGACAGGCATAATTTTAACACAAGAAATAGGAACAAATTAGATCAACCGCGTTTCAGATTGTCTAAAGTAAAAACTTCTTTTATGGGTTACTGTGTAAAATGTTATAATAAAATACCATTCGATATTCTTCAACTAAATGAGAAGAAATTTAAAACATGCATTAAACGCACACTATGTAGACAAGCATATTATAAGTTGGATGATTATATCGCTGATAAAAATGCTTGGCTAAATGCTGGTCCTGCTCCACAGGCCCTTGAGCTCTCTAGTTAAAATTTCAATATTTGGAGGAGGTGCTTCCCTTTTTCTTTTTTAGTGTTTCTGACATTACGATCTTAATATTTATTTTTATTTTATTCAATCATGTTTTAATTGTTTAATGCTGCAATACTAAACACCTTTTCCTGTTTGGTATTAAAATTTTTATTCGTCTCTTAAATAAATTGCAATCTATAGTTTTGTATCATTTAGAAGCATTTTTTCAATTTTGTAAATGTAAGAACCATGGATCCGTTTATTATGATTTTTTGATGTTGACTTGAAAGAGCATGTCAGTTGAGAATGTGTCATGCTCACTTAAATGTTTCGCTGATGGTGGCGCGTGTGTTGGATCATTCGGTTCCCTACAAAATGGTTGAGCTGGATGGTGCTGATCCATGCGTCATGTTCGTGAACGGACGCCGTCGGTTGAGACTGGTCATCTCTTAACTGCCAAGGCTTATTTTTAATCTTATTTCTTGTATTGTTTCTTCATTTGTGTGTTTTTTTTTACATTGTTCTTACATATAGAAGCAACAAGAATAATGTACTCAGGATTTTGTAATATCTTGATTTAAAAGAGTGTCCATGGAGTTTCTTGCCCGTTCTTCTCCATAGAGATCTACGCTTTGGAATGGGCGTCTAGCTTCAACTTTCTGACTAACTGACCGACTACTTAATTTTGACAATTCAAAAGTACCTGTAATGGTTTAATTGAAATAAATGCTTTGAGTTTGAGTTTGAGTTTGAGTTCGAAAGTGCCTTTTATGTGCCTATTTGAAATAAATGTTTTGACTTTGACTTTTGCGTTTCAACAAATACTTCCTTTGCCATTATGTTGGCAGCAATGTATACCACTTCTTATTCTTCACCACTCCTTAATGTTTACACAAAACGTGTGTTTTGTCAAAACACACGGAAACCTTATAAATCTTAAAAAAAATTCGCAGAATCGTTTTTCCATATCTACTATCTTGACAGACATGGGCACAAAACACATATGCTCCTAGCGGAGGACAGGGGAGTCAACATTATAACATAGGAACAATTTGTTGAAACGCATTTTAGTAACTTCATAACAAAACTGGGTGGCACTTGCTGCGCCCTCAAGTATAAACTATCTAAAGCAAGTATTTTATAATTATCTACTGACATAATCTACTCCAAATCGATTTTGTTAATCGCCATCGAAACCTTGTTTCATCCAGCAATACTTAAAACGGAAATAAATCCACCATAACTTTTCCAAGTCCCATCACCCTCATCGCCACTGCAGTAATTTGTTTAACACTTAAACTTTAACTTAATAAATGTTCTCAAACTTATTCAAACTTGACTCCCAAAAATATAGTGACAGCTTGAAAAACGAGGCCGAATGAAAACTTTCCAAAGACATTCATAATTCGAAACGATTGTATCCGATCCCATAAAGTCACATTTATTAATATTTATCTGATTATTTTGCGTATACTGTGCAATTACTTTTTATATTCCGAGATTTATTCGGCATTTTTATTATACCAATTGTAAAATGTTACTTTCGCTGCGTAATTTGACAAGATGTTTATAAAATGAGAAACGAAGAAATGTGTCAAAAGAGAGGTAGGAATTTGACAATATTCGTCATCCCCATGGTTAAGGAATTCGTTGGAAATTCCTCACGTAATATCAGAATTTCAGTTTATGTTTTTTGTTGTAGGTACACAGCTAATTAGTAACAGAGTTGATATTTATTAGTTACTAGCTGCGCCCCGCGGTTTCACCCGCGTAAATATCGATCCCGTGGGTATATCGGGATAAAAAGTAGCGTATATGTTAATCCAGGGTGTCAGCTACCTCCATACAAAATTTTATCAAAATTGGTCCAGCCGTTTGAGCGTGAAAAAGTAACAAACATATAAACACACACACACTAACAAACTTTCGCCTTTATAATATTAGTGTGATGCTCGCCTCGGTTCTTATGTGATACTAGCTTGTGCCCGCAACTACGTCCGCGTGAAATCAGAAGGCCAGTTCTTGTAATTTAAAACGTTCAAAATCTAGTCGCAGTCTCAACTCGGCGACAAACAAATGTCAAAAACTTGTCAAAATGTAGGGAAATTATTGACAGATTGAGACTGATATCAGACTGTGAACATTTTTAAAATTACGAGAATTGCCCCTCTGTTGTTCCCCAACCGACCCCTTTGCATCGCATCGCCTACCTGCGTCAGTACTTCGTTTCCTCTTAGCGTTCTTTATGGCTATTTTTTCTTTTGCTCGGCTCTTTAGAGTCCTAGCGTGATGTATTATAGCCTATAACCTTCCTCAAGAATTGGGCTATCAAATGCAAAAATATTTTTCAATTCCATCTGGTAGTTCCAGAGATTACCCTAGAGGGGCCTTGTGGTTAAGTAATAATGACGGCACGGGTCGATCGATCAGGTAAAGCTACGCTTGCTGCGGTTGGTCCGTGGATGGGTGACCATCTTTACATACCGAGACCCTTCCGTGCCTCGTTGGTCCCGGATGTCATTTGTGAATCTTTGACAGTCGTTTCGGGTCGTCAAAAGCCCGAAAGTCTGACAACCAGTCTTACCAAGGGGTTTCGTATTACCCAGTAACTGGGTTGCAGAGGTCAAATAGGCAATCGCTCCATGTAAAATACTGGTACTCAGCTGCATCCGGTTAGACTGGAAGCCGACCTCAACATAGTTGGGAAAGGCTAGGCAGATGATGAGTTCCGGAGATTACCCCCTACATACAAAAACATAAAAAATTTTACCTCTTTATAATATTATGTATAGAAAAGCTGATGCCTGTTTTATAGCATTATTATTCATCGATCAGTTTCTCTTTTTCGTTCTTAAGAGTCTAAGGGCCTTTGTACACACACGTTTTTAATAGATTTTCAACTTTATTGCTAAAGAATAAGGTTGAAAGTTGATTGGGAAAATTTGACAGTTTCGGGTAGCTTGATGTGCTGGCGTCTGTACACATACGTTTTTCTTGCCTTGAAAAACTACAGTTTATTCGCCGTGTGTAGGCACTGTCGTCAGTGTTGTATGGATCATTATGGAAGCTTGTACACGGACATGTTTTTTCTACGCCGTGGTTCATATGGACTTCAGTCAGAGGCGAGTCGAGAACATTCAGAATACGGCTGGTTCAAATTTAAGGTCACAGCGAGCTATGGAACGGGCTTTGCTTGGAATCTCTCTGAGGGATTGAATCCGGAACGAGGTGATCCGGCAGAGAAAGTCAAAGTCAAAGCATTTATTTCAAATAGGCACATAAAAGGCACTTTTGAACGTCAAAAATTACCTTAAAATAGAATTGATTCTAGTCGCCCCTTCCAAAAGGTAGTTTTCGTGTGGAGAAGAATGGGCAAGAAACTCCACCGTTACTCTTTTAAAATGTTTTAGGTACAATATTTTGCATGGGTACATTAATTATATAATAATATATGAGGACGATGCACCTAAAATAAAATTACTATACCACAATAGGTGAAAGAATTAAAAACGAAACCATGACATGTAAATTAATTATTTGATAGATACATGGTGCTCACATATTTACAAACATGGTACAAGTAAACCATTCTAATTAAAAAAAAAAAAACCAGTAATAAGTCAGGGTGTGAGTAATGAATGTAAATCAGTGTAAAAAGAATGCAATTTTACAATTAAATTAGCAACCAGTTTGATTTTGTCTACAGTTGTCGACATAGCTCACAAAATAAACAAGCTGAAGTGCCAACAGGCCAGTCATATTAGTCGTAGAACCGTTGACTGTTGGGGTAGACGTGTTCTTGAGTGGAGACCGCGAATCGGTAAACGTAAGGTAGTACGCCCTCAGGCTAGGTGGAGCGACGATCTTCGCAGGGTGGCTGGTAGCATCTGGATGACAGTTGTAAAGAACCAAGTTGAATGGCGTGCAATCAGGAGGCCTAAGTCCAGCAGTGAACTGCTGTAGGCTGAAAATGATTCGTTCTTGAGCAAAAAACATGAACAATATGCACCTCAAACATGCGATATTTTAAATACTCCCTTCTGTATAATACAGGGTGTTACGGAAAGGGTATATCAATACAAACGGGTTGAAGAGTGTATCTGGTCTAGAATCTCTGTACAAAATTTCAGCTCAAAAGCATTAACTTTGAAAATGCTTAATATTTTTTTATTTCGACACTAGCTTCTGCCCGCAACTTCGTCCGCGTGAAATTCGTACTTTCCTCTAAAAGTTTCGAAAATGTATGTTGGTATGATCTTTATAATTGATTTAGATAAATAAGTAGGTATTCGAGCCAATTTTTAAGTTTATAGAACAAAGGAATCAGATTTTTCAAATAAACTGTATCCCCGCTTTTTACCCCCACAGGGGTGGAGTTTTATAACTTGACTCAGTTTATTTATACCAATTTTCGAGCTAATCAAGCCACGCGGTAAAATCCTCCCCTTTAAAATTAACTACCTCTTTTCACACAGCTAGAGGTAGATTTTCGAAAAACCCTGATACATGTTATTAATTATTTTTAGTCCTTAGTATAAATACTGAGTTTCAAGTTAATCGGACAGGGCGTTAAAATTCTTCCATACAAATGTTGACACCCCCCAATATCTCTTTAGGGGGTATTTTAGAAAAACGAAAAATTCCAAACTTTATAATTTACTTAGATAAGTATTCGTGCCAAGTTTCAAGGTTATTAACTCAAGAAATAAGATTTTTCATACCAACAAAATCCCCCCTTTTCACCCCCTTAAAGGTTTAATTTCCAAAACCCCTTCTTATTCGATACCTACTCTTCACAAAGAACACACCCTCCAAAATTCATGTCCCTAGGAAGGACCAGCGATTTAGACTGTGCGTTGATATTTCAGTTAGGTCGTTCATCCCCCTTTGGGGGAGAAATTATCAAAAACGCTGAGACACGTATAAATTAATTTTCAATCGTTAGCCTAAATACAAAATTTAAAGATCCTAACTTTTAAACTGACGGACTTTTATACACAACTTCATCCCCCCTTTTAACCCTTTGGGGGTAGAATTATCAAAAACGCTGAGACACATATAAATTAATTTTTAGTCGTCAGCCTAAACACAAAATTTGAAGATCCTAACTTTAAAACTGACGGACTTTCATACAAACTTTCATTCCCTATTTAACTCCCTTAGGGGTTGAATTTCAAAAAATCTTTCCTTATTCCTTGTCTACACAACAAAAAAGAAATGAAAATAAAGCTGAAACGCCTGTGCAATACTATCTACCTATACCTACTTCACTTAAAAATAAATACTTATAAGTACTTTAATTAATAAAAGTACCTACGCTTAATAATTTTTAATTTGAACGAATATTTAAACACTACCAAAACAACTCATAACTATTTTACAAAATAACAACAAAAGAAATTCAAATAAACTATTTAAAGACTAAAAGTCGCGCTGATAAGCACGGTTTCTCAATATCAATTATTGTCTGTCAATAAGGTCGAACGCTCTGAAAGCATCAACAGCCAAATATTGAATGAAGCTCGCTCTTTTTTTTTTTTTTTAGAAATGGCATCTCGTAGTTGATCTTGAGAGGTCGTGACTACTTAACCGGACTATCCTGTGGTTGCCTTAAGAAAACTCAAAGCCTCCAGCCAGGGCGAATATCTACTATATTAAGCGACTACACGCTAAGGGCACCCCCTGTGGGGTACGAACCTCGGCTTACGGCGTCGCTGGAGAGGGCAGCAAGATGGGACACGCTGGATCAGATTTTTATTATTTAAGCTTGATGGGGCCGGCATTTCCTATCTGACTGCTCTGAGAAGAAATGCCGAAACAAACTCAGAGGTCACAGTCGGGGGCTCGCTCTCGGACCTCCCGCCTTTTTATACCCTACCGCCGCCGCGACCCATGTCGAGCGCGGCAACCGTTACACAAAAATAATCCTTATAGCATGATTCAGTATTCACGTGGGACGGCGCGATGGCTTATTTCATGTATAAGTTTGGTGTTTCAATACCGATTTCTATGATTCTTTTTTTATTGAATAGGTAATAATAGTAACTTTTTTAAATTAGGGATGAGTGAGAGTATTATAAACGTAAGAGTAAACAAATATAATCAGAATGCTCCGAACTGCTAAGCTATCAGGAGTTACACGTGTTATTGTGAGTCAACCATAAAAGATAGACATATGCTGGTGCGGGATATTTTTTAGACAATTTTATGTAGAATATTTCCATGTAACTTTACATAATTTCTATGTAACTTTAACCATTAAGGCTGCACACGCGACGGAAGCTTAAAAAATGGTGTAACTTCTCCCGTTTTCCCAACATTTCCCTTCACTACTCTGCTCCCATTGATTGTAGCGTGATGAAAAGTATACTATAACCTGCCCAGGAGTATGAAGAATAATTGTACCAAGTTTCGTTAAAATCCGTCGAGTAGTTTTTGTTTCTATAAGGAACATACAGACAGACAGACAGACAGACAGACAGACAGACAGACAGACAGACAGACAAAAATTTTACTGATTGCATTTTTGGCATCAGTATCGATCACTAATCACCCCCTGATAGTTATTTTGAAAATATATTTCATGTACAGAATTGACCTCTCTACAGATTTATTATAAGTATAGATATAGATATAGATCACGGCGCTGCACTGGCGCGCGGCGGCGTGATGTGCGTGTACTAGGCGCACAGACACACTACAGATAATGGATAATGACCCTCGTAGTGCGGTGACACGTTTGTTATGATTTCAATTTAATAAACTATCGAAATAAAAAAAAATATTAAGCATTTTCAAAGTTACTGCTTTTGAGCTGAAATTTTGTACAGAGATTCTAGACCAGATACACTCTTCAACCCGTTTGTATTGATATACCCTTTCCGTAAGACCCTGTATAACACGGAAACCCATCTCTTTAATACAAAAATACAGAAAAACAGAGGACGTACATTTTAACCCTACCGTAATATTTTGGCAGTTCTTTTCCACACAACCCGATAGGCCACGATTCCTATTATAAAGATTAGCATTTTCATTAACCCTCTCTCGAATGCAAAACGCCTTTGTAGGTGCTAGGGGTCCCTTCGATCCATAGAGGACTGAGTAAATGGAGTGTTTACTCGTGTTATAATAATAATAAGCCCTTTTTTATTCTGAACATCTTTGCGTTGCGGTATTTTCAGTAGTTTATAGAATGTCTCTTTCTTTATTTATTTGTATAGATATTTACATAATATAAACTATAATAATATGTACAATTATATGAAAAAATAAACAAAATAATCATGGTCTCTTAGTTTAGGCCTTTTGGCAAAGGCCTCCTCTAACAATTTCCACTGAGTCCTATTATTCGCTACTCGTGTAAAATTTTGACCCGCTGTAAGCTTTAATTCGTCTTCCCACTTTTTATATTGTCTTCCCTTGTTCCTTTTGCCTTATCTGGGGTACTATTATGTCACAACTTTACTCCACTTGTCTTGAATGCCACAACATGTGCTCTGTCCATCTCCACTGTTGTTAGTCTATTTTGGTTAAAACATCAAGAACTTTTGTCTTTACTCTAATCAGGGTTTTTCGTACCCTGTGTTTTTTTAATACTAGTCATACTTACTCACTCGTATTACTTCAATAATATTAAAACGTACGGATATTGTAAGTAATTTTATGTGACCCATGGGACAGTAAAAAAAATTATTGCATTCTCCTGTCAATGTCATATTTTAAAAAGGTACACAGTGAGTGACATCTTATTTTCTTGTCACAGACCGACACCAATTGAAGTCTCACATGTAAAGTTTAATTGCGAGTATAAAACACATCAACGGAGCATTTAACTACAATACGCATAATCACACTAATATTAAAACCGGCCAAGTGCGAGTCGGACTCGCCCATGAAGGGTTCCGTAGCAGCAAGTAACATAATATAAAAGTTCTTGTAGTTCGTTGTAACTTTGTGAAAGGTAAATTGCGGTTTTCGATTTATGACGTATTAAAAAAAAACTACTTACTAGATCTCGTTCAAACCAATTTTCGGTGGAAGTTTACATGGTAATGTACATTATATATATTTTTTTAATTTTATCATTCTCTTATTTTAGAAGTTAGAGGGGGGGGGACACACATTTTACCACTTTGGAAGTGTCTCTCGCGCAAACTATTCAGTTCAGAAAAAAATGATATTAGAAACCTCAATATCATTTTTGAAGACCTATCCATAGATACCCCACACGTACAGGTTTGATGAAAAAAAATTTTTGGAGTTTCAGTTGTAAGTATGGGGAACCCCAAAATTTATTGTTTTTTTTCTATTTTCGTGTGAAAATCTTACTGCGGTTCACAGAATACATCTACTTACCAAGTTTCAACAGTACAGTTCTTATAGTTTCGGAAAAAAGTGGCTGTGACATACGGACGGACGGACAGACAGACAGACAGACAGACAGACAGACAGACAGACAGACAGACATGACGAATCCATAAGGGTTCCGTTTTTAGCCATTTGGCTACGGAACCCTAAAAAGGCGAAAGTTTGTGAGTGTGTGTGTGTGTGTTTATATGTTTGTTACTTCTTCACGCTCAAACGACTGGATCAATTTTGATAAAATTTTGTATGGAGGTAGCTGATACCCTGCATTAACATATAGGTTACTTTTTATCCCGATATTTCCACGGGATCAACATTTATGCGGGTGAAACCGCGGGGCGCAGCTAGTTATAACATAAATTATTATCAAACGTCGACTAATGAGACACAATTAATTATCTATTACTGCTAGACTCCAGTAAGTTTCACGTCGCTATGTTAAATAATTCAACCCTAATTAAAACATGCGATATGCCTGGGTATTACACAAAAGACAGGAGTGTCAATAAAATTCAAAAACCTCAAACAGTTTTAATTTACCAATCAACGTCTTCAAAGACATTGTCGCCCCGTTCAACCTCACATTGTCACTCCATTGATTACTTATCCGTGTCTCGCCCTTTCTGAAGAGGGTAGCGTCGGGAACAATGGCGGAGGTATGAGGTACTTATTGTGATCAAACTCGAACCAATGGGTTCAGACTTACAATGACTGTAATAAACGTTTGGGTTCGGGTTTTTTGCATTTGTAAAGGTGTTGTAATTAATTATTTGAGTAGATTTCGTCGTAATTAGTGGTGCTTTAGTGGTTTTGGTATTGAATAGATCTTATTTTATTTATATAGTTATGTATAAAGGAGTTTATATATAAACGATGATTAAAGTTGAGTGACGTTTAAACGTCAAAAATGTATGGTTAAACAGTCGCTAATCATTACTTAAATTAAAGGGGCTTACAGGAAGTGAACGCAAAAAACGCAAGTTTTAGAAACAATAAAAGCATAAGATCGACTACAGTAAACAAAATCAGAAACATATATGATATTCTTCAGGATATATGCTAGGTAGATAGTGTGTTGAAAACATAATACAACTGATTTGATACGATAGAAAAAAATCATGATTGTATGTACCTATATTAGAAAAAATCATGAAGATACCTCTAAAAACTTTTTTTTTACAATTAAAATATGGTTATTATTGTAAAAACAAAGTTTTTAGAGGTATCTTCATGTTTTTTTCTAATATAGGTAAACACAATCATTATGATTTTTTGTCAGATTATTCTACAAGCAACATACTACAGCACTAATGTTTTAATTTTTTAGTCCAAACAATAGATTTTTTGTAAATAGATAATTGCTTCATATTTTGCAATAAATTACCAGTGTTATGTCATCGCGCTTCTCTTTCTTTTCTATGCAGTATCCACGGGTAGCTTTAAATAATAGATGTTTCTTTAATTTTTAATGTGGATCCAGTTGACCAATTAAAATATAGAAAATCAATGATTTGGTCAACTGGACCCGCGGGTCCAGTTCGAGTGGGTCCAGTTGACCAAAGACTCACAGTGACCGCGCTTTAGATCATGTAGTCTTAAGCAACGTTTATGAATAAAGGGGAAAATGTTTAGGCATTTCTTCTAAAGTCTCTGGGGGTCAATTAAATGATGATCCCTATAGTATTTGGGAAGTGATCATTTTGATTTGTGTCATTCAATATTCTCCCTTTCTGGGACCGTAAGAGTGACAGTTACTTTTTATCATGGCGTATTCACGCTTATTGCTTTATCTGGAAACTCGCATTCCGCGTAAACGGAGATCCGTATTTATAAATCGTTCCCATTTGAGGACTTTCTCCTGAGTATAGATTTGATGCCTTCAACTTTGAGATGTCAAATGTATAAAATACTATGTAGCTGCGCCCCGCGGTTTTACAAGTCTTGTTCTTGTGTTAAGATAGATCATAAGGCTTTATCCCCGAAATTATCCCTTAAGGGTGTAAAAAGGGGGGTGAAGATTTGTAAAGGGAATCAATAAAAAAGGACTATAATACTTTTATCGCGGGTGAAACCGCGGGGCACAGCTAGTCTATAATAATGCAAGACCCATGTCTCCTATATTTCTACTAAAATAAACACTATAAATTCCTCGACCTGGTTTCTGACACCCTTTGTACGTATCCTACTGGCAGCCGCATAATTTTTGTATTTTATGAGGTAACACGCGTGTTAAGGTGTGGGCACACGGTTCTATTAGTTGATCGAGTATATTCTATCGATTGATCCCGTTGACAGTGATGCGGACGAATTTTTTGATGCCCTTTGATTATTTTTCCTCCCTTTTTATATACTTGTACATATTATTATTTTAAGATTGTTAGCTTTTTAAATTATGTAAATATACAAAGAATAATTAATTCCATGACATACTTATTAATTTTTAAATTAATCGATTGATAGAATACAGAGTGGCAGGGAAATCTTTTACCGTCTACGAAACATGGTTTTATTAATGTCCTAAAGAAAGAATTAGGATATGAGGAAGTTTCTCTTTACAAATTTTACCTACATCTTTAGTTTTCAAATTAATCTCCATTATTCAAATTAGGCTCGCTTTTGGTAACTTCTTACATTCAGTCTGTTAGTAGTAAGACATTTAATTATAATCGACGAGTGTGTGACGTTTAATTAAATCACGAAAAAAAATCAGCTGTCGAATACAAAAGTTCAACACCTACTTGACCAAAATGTATGATTTTTCGTGATTTCAGAGATGGTCCCATAGTGAAAGTGGTTCATATTCATGGGTAAAATAGCCTGTAAAAATTTGGATGGTGATAAAAAGATCTTTCTGTATAAGTGTAATATTTTCGATTCAACGGATCGTGTGTCCATACCCTTAGGTCTGAGGACATAATATTGTTATATTTTTTCCCCGTTTATATCCATTTGTATTGTGGATACAGTATTTCGTGTGTTTTTATGTTGGGATTCGATTTCTCCATAGTTATATTTATTTTATCGTGTAGGAGAAGCGAGGGAAATATTAAGGGATTAGCCTGTTGTCATCCAATATAACTTGTGGCGGATAAAGTAGCGACAGAATACAAAAAAAAAATAGTACTGATATGGGTAACGTTTGGTATAGTTTGGGAAAGAAACACGCGCTTATCAATAACTAGCCTCTGCCCGCGACTTCGTTCGCGTGAAATTTCTTGTTCCCCCGACCATCCCCGTCGCATCGCATCACCTACCCGCGCTATCACTTCGCTTTCGCTTAGCGTTCTTTCTAACTTTTTATTCTTTTCGCACGGCTCCTAAGAGACATAGCGTGATGTTAAATAGCCTATAGTATTCCTCAAGAATTGAACTATCAAATGTAAAAAGATTTTTTCAAATCCGACTGGTAGTTCCAGAGATTACCCCCTACATACAAACATACAAACTTACAAATAAATTTTACCTCTTTATATTAGTATAGATATAGATAAAAAAATCTCATTTGGGTTTAAGTAGGTACTATAACCACAGATATAGATGGAAACAACTGCTTAATAAATCATCAACCAGACATCAAACTGAGATTCTTTTTTCTTGATAGAAAAACCTTCTCACATGGGACTTAAAAAACGATGGAGAGGGGCCCGTGACTAAATAATAACAGCCGCACAGGTCGATCGATCTGTTTAAGCTACGCTTGCCGCGGTTATTCTGTGGATGGGTGACCATCTTTACATACCAAGACCTCTTCGTGCTTCGGAAAGCACGTTAAGCCATTGATCCCGGCTGTCATTCGTTGATTTTTGACAGTCGTTACGGGTAATTAGAAGCCCGAAAGTCTGAAAACCAGTCTTACTAAGGGGTATCGTATTACTCAGTAGCTGGGTTGTGGAGGTCAGATAGGCAGTCGCTCCATGTAAAATACTGGTACTCAGCTGAATCCGGTTAGACTGGACGAAGACCTCAACATAGTTGGGAAAAGGCTGGGCAGGTGATGAGTTCCGGAGATTACCCCCTACATACAACAACATACAAACACATGGAGCGACTGGCTCCATGTGAAATACTGGTACTGAGCTGAATCCGGTTAGACTGGAAGCCGACCCCAATATAGTTGGGAAAAGGTTAGGCAGATGATGAGATTTCTAATACTTGAACCTTGAACTCTTGCCCACTCCATTCGCAAACACAACATTCGAACACCAAATAACTAAACCAACACTCCTCGCTAAGATACTCAGCAACACTTGAGCATTTAGCGAACATCGGAACATTGAGTCTCAGTCAATATTGAGCACTCGAATTGAGCAAATATTTGCCTCAAACACATGTATTTAAGTTTGTGTTGCCTGTCAAGGTGATTCAAGTGAATCTGTGAGAATTATATTATTTAGATTTATATTTCTTTAATAAGAACGTACATAAACAAAGGGGAGGGGAAAAATCAACAGGAGAATTCCCAAAAGGCTGGCAGCATTGCCACACTGTATGGACATGCTAATACTTTGTCTCAAAAATAGGTTAGTCTTCTGGTCACATGCAAAGTCGACCAACCGCTTGGCAATGTCTTAAAAAACTAAGTGGGTACTCGGATCCCATGGCCCTAGTGTTTCAACCCCAAACAGCTCGAACATAATATGTATATTGATTGAAATATCAGTAATAGGGTTTTTAAGCCAGGACTTCAGGAGTGAAGCACCCCTGACCCCAGATGGTACTTGCCTACTAATATGCTGAATTGGAGAAAATAATCGGCTTCCGAAACATCATATTCAACCTGAAATAGCGACTTATGTTATGTAGCTAAAGAAAGCGGTAATGTTTACACACGAATGTTTCAGTTTATGTATATGTGACTACACAAACCTGCGGTTATGACCTAAAAAAAAACTCATGAAATTAATTTCTTAACAAGGAATCCTTATAGTTTCGCCATGTCTGTCTGTCTGTCCGCGGTTTAGCTCAAAAACTATTGGTACTAGAAAGTTGTAATTTGGCAGCACAGCTCGCCGTGCTAGGAAGATGAATGTTGTTATAAAAGTCAATTGCCAATACAATGCATTGTATTGGCATTAATTGTAACAGGGAAAAAAATTGGTAAGAATTGACTTTTCAGTATTTGTGTTAGGTTTAATCAGAACATAGGCATCTGCTTAATACTTATTTGAGGATGCGTGTTTGGACCGAAACAGACAGGCGCTTTTTGATGTCGAGTTCTTATTCATGATCTACTGACTCGGATTATAATTTAGTAAGTAAGTTAAAACTAGTTCCTACAAAACAATTATCTCCAAAAACAGAGCTTCCTCTCTCCTACCCTTTTTGCTGTGCCCTACAGGGTCCATAATGATCTTAATTACATATTAGTTACCACCTAAGTACACATTATGGTAAAGCAATAAAGTATTGAGTATACCAATCCTATTAGACGACAATAATTGAAATGACAAAGTAACCATTCAAAAATTCATCAATCAGGCCACTCAAGAGGTTTAAGTAGAGTGTATCAATTAATAATTCAAACTGGAATGGACATCTATTGAATCCAATATGATTAAGTTAGTGTTTGTGGCTATATCATAGAAATTGCGGTTAATAGAGTCGTGTGGTGAAGGTATTAGTTGTAGATACAACTGTAGCTCTACTAGGTAGAAGGGGCTAGGCATCCGGTTAGACTGGAAGCCGACCCTAACATAGTTAAGGAAAGGCTAGGCGGATGATGACTCTCACAGAAAAGATGCCTAAGTCCTAGCAGTGGAAAAATAGCAGGGTAACTACGTAAAGTCCTTCAAATCTCGAATTGACGCTTACAAAATGACTTTACTCGACACACATCCAGCCAGCCTACCATACGTTTGTAAGTGAACCACCGGGACGCAATAAATATGGGCCATAAATTGCCCAGAGACAAGGGGTGTTGGAGATATAGCGTGCAAACGTGATCTTCACGCCAGGCTATTGTTTTCGGGGACAGGTTTGCAGTTCTTCGGTTTAGGGGTGTATTATGTTGTGATGCGAGTGGAGGTGATTGATATAGTGAAAATATGTGTGGTTTATAGGCGAATGCAATTTATATCTATAGTAATAATAATGCTAAAGAGTTTCTTTGTTTGTTTGAAAGCGCTGATCTCTGGAACTGTCATTCGAATTTGAACAATTCTCTTTACATTTGATAGCCTAATTCTTGAGGAAGGCTACAGGCTACTTAACATCACGCTAGGTCACTAAGAGCGAGGCCACACGGTGCGGCACCGCACCGCAAGTAATTCGAGCTATAGGGTGCCATATGGGCGGTGCGGCATCGCAGTAGAACGCTGTTTACCGTGGCGCGCGCCGCAGCGCATCACCCCTCCCCGCCTCGTCTCGCAGGTGACAAGCGCTGCGCGCCTACGGTGCGACGCCGCACGGTGGCCCAACGCATCGTGTGACATGGCATAGCGATTTGTATATAGGATGACGTTGCGGCACCGCTCCTGCACCGCACTGCACCGTTAACGCATCGTGTGGCCTCACTCTAAGGAGCCGAGCAAAAGGAAAAAAAGTCAGGAAGTACTCTAAGCGAAAACGAAGTAATAGCGCGGGCAGGCGATGCGATGCGACGGGGTGGGGCGGGGAACAAGAAATGTCACGCGGACGAAGTCGCGAACAGAAGCTAGTGATATTAGAAGTAAAAAGAGGTAAATAGGTCACCTAAGCAACATTTGAGCGTCAAAAACAACACACCAACGCACACATGAATCAGGTATTGTGACGCTGGCGCGACACTAAGTTCAGGTTTGTTAACAAGCCAAGTTTTAATGACCAACTTTAAAGGACCAACATAAGCAGTTCTACAAAAACATTGTCTCTAAATTTGCCCACAGTTATGTTTGTAACGATTCTCACGTTGGGTAAAATATGAGATTTTTTATCTCAACTGTATATTTATTATTATAGCTTATTTACTTAGCATAATTAACTTATGTGGCAGTGGGCAGGGCACATTGCTCGCAGAACAGATGGCCGATAGGGCTGAAAGGTTCTGGAAAGGTGACCGCGTACCGAAAGACGTAGCATAGGAAGGTCTCCCACAAGGTGGACCGACGACCTTGTGAAGGCCGCAGGAACCCGTTGGATGCGAAAAAGCACAGAACCGGTCGAAGTGAAGGTGCTTGGGGGAGGCCTACGTCCAGCAGTGGACGTCTTTTGGCTGAAATGATGATGATGATGATTTAGCATAATTAAGTTATTTAGACAAGCACATTAATCTTTCTTTTTAAATAATCAAGCACTTTTATTATGCGCACAGCCAAAGTGTGGAACTCTCTGCTGACATCAGTGTTCCCTAACACATTTAACCCGTCTGCCTTCAAATCAAGAGTGAACAGGCATCTTCTGAGCACGCTCGTTCCATCATAGACCTCATCTATCGCTTTCCATCAGGCGTGATCGGGGTCGAGAGCGGGCCCGATTAGCATTAAAAAAATTTTAAATAATCTTTTAAATGTCAAAAATTGTAATCTATTGTTAGAAGAGAATAACTGCCAACAAACTGTTGTGCAGTTTGGCAGATTTTATGTAAGTTAATCTAAGCACAGATTTTTTTTAAATGCTATTTGTGTTAACCTATGAAAAATCTCTACATTTAAATCTGTAAATCGTGAAGATTACGTAAACTCTGATTTTCAATTTTCCAGACTAAAATGACAGCTGATATCGAGCTTTTTTTTGTCAACGTAACATTATTTAGTATATCAGAGTCTCTGTTCAGGAAAGGATCGATTTCACCGTTGCAACACACGCAAAGTGATAAAATTTTAGAGATGGGTAAATCGTTATTTTTGATTTGCAACGCAAAACACCATAAAATGAACAGGTTTTCTTATTGGAAATATGAAAATATATTTGCTAATGATAATTTTCTTAATAAAATTAACAAAATATGTTTATTTTTATTTCAGGTAATTGTTAGCTGTAATGCAAGAACGTGATCTGGAAATCGTAAGTGATATTAAAATACGAAATAAAAAAACAGTGGCACTCCGGGAGTGCCGACAGAAGTGAAAACAAAACACAAACAGAATACTTTGCCATCACTCACTGACATATCGGATATAGGTACATTAATCTGTCAAGCTCCGCTAATGAGACACAATTGATTTTCTATTGTTTCGTCGCCGATCGGCGAACTGCGCCGCTTGACCGGTTAAAACCGAGTACATCCCGAGGACAGGTGAACACATCCGAAGCGGTGTCGATTACAGTAACAGTGGCGCGAGTTCAATAGTTTTTTCCCCATCACAAAAAATGCCCAACGCGCCTTAAGAAGTTTTCACTTCAAAAACTTAGTTTTGAAAGAGAATCGATAATGTCTTTAACATTATTAATTATTACCCTTAATTATTGAGTTAAGGCACTCTATTTAATGTATTCTGCCTTCACAACTAAGTTGGTACCAAGGGTCGGCCTTTGCATCTCTTTAATCACTTTTTAATTCTAGTGATGACACAAAACTGCTCCCAAGGCCCAAAACTGCAACTTACTTAACCCGTTTCAAAGAACCGCAACACGAAACAAACTTCTCTAACACTTAAGTAAAACCCTAAAAATATAATAAACGAAGAACTTCGCACCGATACATCAACGCACACCCTCACACCCACGCACACACTCACACCCCCTTTTAATAAAACAACCTATAAAAGTGCGATCAATCAAACCGAACCGTATCAACGCCGAATAGTTCGCCAAGCGGGCCAAGTTCTGCCAAGCTTGGCAATCACCCGCCAACTTGCCAGGCCGACATATTGCCGGTGTTAATAGTGATGTTTTTCGACCCGCCACGACCCTTAGCCAAGTTTGGACCAAGTTTAATTGGCGACAAAGTTTGGAACAAATAAATATTGTTGTAGTCTAATAAAGTTTGGGATTTCAATTAAATATTTGAGTTTTGGTCTTGTTTGTACTTGTGCTTGTTAAAGTTAGGGAAGGCGATAAGGAATGAGAGGCTTAAATAAGTCATTCGTAGAAGACGAATTTCGAGGAGCGACTGGTAAATGTTTATGCCATTATGAATGATAAATGATTTATTTTCTGTAAGAAGGTTTGTACAAACACTTTTACAGGTCAATCATATTTTTTTTAAGCCAGATGAGGTCGGCGTTTCCTATCTGACTACTCTGAGAAGAAAGACCGAAACAAACTCAGAGGTCACAGTCTCTTTTAAAGTCCAGACAAAATCTTGGTCAGATCATGTGAAGACCATGTAGACTGGTGTCTGAAATGGTCTTTTGAGGAAAGAACCACACAGATTGAGTGGACCTGTCCAGTCAGTGCACGCATTTGTCAGTAACCGTGCAGCTCAACTCAGAACTTAAGGAGCTCTCCAACTTAAGAGCCTATACTACCTCAGCTAAAATTCACTATTTTTCTCGCTCATACGATACTGCTCGCGGACTGAGTGAGAGCGAGACAGAGTGCGGTGCTGGGCGGCAGGCAGCGCCAATAGTTTAGGTATTTGCTTTTTACGGTGAAAATAGTCGTAATTATAAAAAAATAAATAACATAAGACCTGCTTTAAAGCAAGTTCAATTAGTATGCAAAGTTTCATGATCTAATTTGAAGTATTTTTTTAATACCAGCGGTTTATTCTTCGGGTTAGAGGTAACTTTGGATTTTTTTTCTATCGAGAAAATTTCATGGAATCGTGTTTTCGTCTAACATCGGACTTAGCATTAATCCTCAACTTTACCATATATTTATTTCAAAATTAATGGTGCAGTATTTTCGACATAACGGAGGATCACGCTAAGCCATTTGAGGTAGTATAGGCTCTTAAGGAGCATTCCATCACACTTCAAACCAACTTCGCTTAAGTTTTCACAATGGGATTTTTACAGAATAGATCAACTGGTCTTACGGACAAGAAGGAGGAAGAAGCATAATTACCCTGTACTATTATTTTGTTTTTAAAATTTATTTTGTCAGGTTCTTAGATCCTGGTATTTTCAGAAATCTCGCGGGGGTAAACCAAGGAGAGATTTTAGGTTTGAGTAGATTAGGTGTTTTGTGCTGCAAACTATTGTCTAAATTTAATTCTATGAATTTCCTAACTATGCGATATGTGTCTCTGTGCAGTGTAAGATTTGGAAAGGTTGATTTGTCTTCGCACGGTTTGTGAAATTAGCCAATGTCACGGATAGTTTCTTTAGTTCGAAGAAAATAAAGGTAGGAAACGAAAATATTAGGTATTATTATTATGTATATCGTGATTTAGGATAGGACAGATATTTCACCATCGCTCAGTGCAATGATACAAAATAAATGGTATTTTTATCAATGGGTTTAAAAAATAAAACGTAATTGTCGTTTTAGTTTGCTTTTAATTTAGCCAAAGTAAACACAACATGCAGAGCAGTGGTGGCCTGGTGGTAACGGCCGCGACTTACGAGTTGTAGGTCGTAGGTTCGAACCTAGACAGTATTGTTAATTATTCCATCACCACTGCTCTCAAAACGGTGAAGGAAAGCATCGTGAAGAAACCGGCTTGTCCTGGAACCGAAAATTTAAAGACACCAACCCGCACTGGGCCCGCATAATGGATTACAGCCCACTCACTCTCACTGAGACGAGACCTGTGTCCCAGCAGTGGGAACGTCAACTGATTCAAAATCAAAATATTTTATTTCACATAAACCGACATGGGCACTTATGAAACGTCAGAAGCTAGGTACACGGTTCCAATTGGTCGTTTCCTATGGAGAAGAACCGGCAAGAAACTCCACGGTTACTCTTTTAAAAATAATTGGCTTTTACAATGTTTTGAAATTACAGTAGGTATGGGAGGACAGCGTAGGCCTGTCAACAATTACGGCTAGGTACTTGATAAAATAAAAAATGGTGGATTATGCTAAAACACAATATTATTTGTTTCCTGTTGGAAATTATGACGTTCGTTAACTAAACATAACCCTTTCATAAAACCCCCTAATCGAGTTAATATAATCACAACACAATACCGTTATTAGCCGATTACTCACACATATGGCACATTATAATTACCGTGTGGTTTTCAACCGAATAGTAGAATTATTATTACAGTTGATATATTTAGGGGTTAATTAGATTGTTCAACGGAATTTGACTTTGTTGCCTACCCTATTGTAGGGTATAGTTAATGTGTGAACACAGTGCTTTCAAAAATAAAAAATAGTCGTGCAAAGGGAGGGCTTAGTAAAATTTACGGACCGTTATTGGTTTAAATTAAAACTCTTGTCATCATCTGCCTAGCCTTTTCCCAACTATGTTGGGGTCGGCTTCCAGTCTCGGTATGTATGTATGATGTATGTTCATCTGTTCCCTCATAACTTATAAACTTCTTATCATAATTAGACAAATGAGGTATCGTTGGAAGCGTCTTGATTGTTCGCTGGTTATAGGCTATGTGACGTCACATTAAATTGAATATGGCGCCCTCTAGCGGACATAAAGTCATGATCTATAAAAAAAAAAAATATCATGTCGTGTGGGGTTTTAAATGAAAGGGCTTAATTAGCACATTTCAAAAATATAAACATTAATGAAATAAGCCCCAAAATAATTAAATAAAAAATAAATTTAAAAACTGGAACCAGACTACTGAAAAAGATTAAACAAGAAAGTACCTTCCCGTGGTCGCATGCCACTGTACTAACATACATATAAGCTATGGTAGCATGCGACCACGCGAAGGTACTTTCTTGTTTCATCCTTTTCAGTAGTCGGGTTTTATATTCCTACAATACAACACAGACCCACCCTCCAACACCGCTCACCCCTCACAACACACTCATTTGAAAGCGAGAACATTTCCACATGGCCTGCCACGGCAGGGCAGAGCGACACAGAAAGCTAAGCGAGCGTGCAACGCGCGACGTGCAGCGACATGCTATATTTAGAATAGGAATATGCTAGGCTTAGCGGTGTAGGATTGACGGTGATTTATTTATAGGAAAGGTGAATAGAAAAACTAGTTGTACGAGTCACGTATCGTACATGCCACGCGCACATTGCATAGATCTGCACTTTTCCGTTGCCTTGCACAAATTATAGTGTAACGCGACAATACACGATCAGCGTTCATAGTCAGCTGTACTCATTCATATAGCATTAGTTACGTGGTAGTTAAATACAGGTTGTTACAGAAAGGGTATATCAATATAAACGGGTTGAAGAGTGTATCTGGTCTAGAATCTCTGTACAAAATTTCAGCTCAAAAGCAGTAACTTGGAAAATGCTTAATATTTTTTTATTTCGATAGTTTATTAAATTGAAATCATAAAAAACGTGTCACCGCACTACGAGGGTCATTATCCATTATCTGTAGTGTGTCTGTGCGCCTAGTACACGCACATCACGCCGCCGCGCGCCAGTGCAGCGCCGTGATGTCGAAATAAAAAAATATTAAGCATTTTCAAAGTTAATGCTTTTGAGCTGAAATTTTGTACAGAGATTCTAGACCAGATACACTCTTCAACCCGTCTGTATTGATATACCCTTTTCGTAACATCCTGTATATTCAATATACCATCATCTTTGACTATCCGTGGCTTATCATTCAAACTAACAAGCAAGGTGTGTGCGACCCATTCAGCAGCGCATACACTAGTTTTAAATGTAATAAGTGAACTTTGAATGCTTTTTTTTTATTTGGAATAGATTCTAAACCTGCTAACCGCGCTATATTAAATTAAATCAAATTATTTATTTGCTTAATACAGGTAGGTATAGACAGATGTTACAAATAGATATAAAGTACACTGTATCATTACCCAATAAGGTGTGCAAATATTTATATTATTATTAATAAGTTTCGCTACGTCACTATGTACTAGCGACCGTTTCCGGGGGCCCATTATTGAGTGTGTAAGTCACTCCCTGCCATTTTATCCGTGTATATATAAAACATTGATCAGGCAGGGGCCATAGTTCTTCCATAGTTCTTAGTAACCAGTCCACTTTAGCCACCCTAAGCCATAGTCCAACTTTTTATTTTTCCATATCCTGCAATAGTCCCACACCAACCATGGGTTATCCTTGGGTGCATACTGCATACAGGGATAATCGTCGGTTGGTGCCACATTTCATTAAAATTTCCTAAAGGGCCTCTGTGAGTTGGCTTTGGCCCCTCGGACGCCTTTCAAAGGACCGGGAGCCCATGGTCCCGAGATGTTTAAAATCATACAAAATAATAATAATAATTAATTTTTGAACAAGATTATCTTATTCAAAAATTATTCTAGGCATGGGTAAAGAATCAAGTAAGTATGTATTAGGTATGTTGAAACTGTGTGTACTCCCCGTCACTTTTCCCTAAAGGTTCAATAGAATACCAGTGTCAGACAGCATCTGTCTGGCATTAATGCTGAAATTAACCTTTTTGGAGCAGCCGTGAGGCACAACACTATTGTTGTCTGAAACATTATTTTTTTATTTTGTTAATTTTGTATTTCGTGTTTCACGAATTATGTCCAAATAAACTTTTTCTTTCTAATTTTCAAACTTCTTTTTAAGTTTTGGAACGAAATTCTTTATCAGGCTTGCAGTAGGAATAAACTGGTAGAAATCGTCAGGTAAAGAAAAAGCGTTATGGCTCACTCCATGCGACGATTTACTTCTATAATATAGAGACAGAGAGAGATAGAAATAGTTTTCATGGTTATCGAAGGTGGCTGAAGTCGATAGTGGTGTCAAAATGAAAATTAAAGATGGCGGCTGCAAAAATGCAATTTTAAAAACTGTCTGAAGTAGATAATGCCTAATGTTTTTCTTTCACAAAGTGTTAAAAATGAACGAAGAAGCCATTGTCTTTTTATAATATGTATAGTAAAATTGTTAAATATTAGCTGAACTTTTCCCTCCAAAGTAGAGTATTTGTTCATTTTCACAACACTGTGAAAGAAAAAAATCTTAGCACTATCCACACCAGACAGTTTTACAAAAAATAGAATAAAAACTACTAAGGCAATTCCTAAGACAAACTAGATTTGTCATCGCAAACACTAAGCAATATATACGTTTGCCCTTTACATATGATCTCTAATCCTTTATCTTCCCCCACATTTACAGAAACCATTCGTAAAGCTACGTATATACCTATTTTTATCCTCCGTAAACATGGCTCACGGTACGATTAAGGCAATTTATAACACACGTACGTTACGTTATTCGCTAAAACGCGACAAAGTGTGTTTCAACTTTAACGTGAGTGATGAACGCATTAATTTTGTGAAGATAGGCTCATGAATAAAACGCGTATTTATAACACCTTAGGGACGATTTACACTTGTACGAGAAAGTTTTATAAGCGATCCGAGAAAGTGTGGAATTCATTTTATTTCTGTTTTGGAGTTTTGAGTGATGTTATTTTTATTTTATGCCTTCTTATAACAAATCTACACATATAATTATATAAAATTCAAAGTCCTGACTAACTGATATCAACGCACAACCTAAACTGCTGGTCCGAGAGACATGAAATTTGGAAGGTTTGTTCTTTGTGAAGAGTAGGTATCCACTAAGAAAGGGTTTTTCGAAATTCCACCCCTAAGAGGGTAAATGGGGGGAGGGTGAAATTTTACGCGGACGAAGTTGCGGGCAGAAGCTAGTAATTATATAAAATTCAAAGTCCTGACTGACTGATATATCAACGCACAGCCTAAACCGCTGGTCCAAGAGACATGAAATTTGGAGAGTGTGTTCTTTGTGAAGAGTAGGTATCCACTAAGAAAGGGTTTTTCGAAATTCCACCCTTAAGAGGGTGAATGGGGGGAGGGTGTTTCACGCGTACGAAGTCGCGGGCAGAAGCTAGTTACAATAGAAACTTCTTATAAGAAACTCAATTTGTATTATGCTTCTGATCATAATATCACGCCTGTATTCATCGGAGTGGTAGGCAGATGTGTGTATAATATCTACTGGGTCAAATTAAGGCGCAGATATACGACTTCTAATGATTTTAAATTCAACATCACGTCTAATCGACCGGACTGATTTCTTTGAAAAAAATAAATGTTATACTAGACCATTTGCTTCGTAATTTGATATGTGAATATTTGCAATTATATTTTTTTAACATAGTGTAATTAATTTGTAAAGTAATGTCTACCGCTGACATAAAAACGATAATCGCGCAAACACTATCGGGTGTATTTTCATAAAACTTTCACCATCTAAAAGACAATTTAATTCCCCGAATTTTAGTATACGGTTTTTATTTGTTTGGTGTTTGAGAGTTTTTGTAAATAGATAATTGCTTCATATTTGCAATAAATTACCACGGTTGTGTCATCGCGCTTCTCTTTCTTTTCTATGCAGTCCGACAGTGACCGCGCTTTAGGTCGTGTAGTCGCCTTAAATTAGCTACCGAAACCTCACAGATGGGTATCGATATCAACCCAACTATGTTTGGGCCTTCTTCCAGTCTACCGGATGCAGATGAATACCAGTATTTTACATGGAATGACTGCCTATCGGACCCCCACAACCCAGCTACTGGGTAACTCGATACCCCTGGGTAAGACTGGTTGTCGGGCTTCTGACGACCCGTAACGACTGTCAAAGATCCAAGAATGACAGCCGGGACCAACACCTTAACGTGCTTTCCGACCCACGGAGGGTTTCGATATGTAAAGATGGTCACCCATCCACGGACCAACCGCGGCAAGCGTAACTGAATTGATCGATCGATCCGTGTGGCTGTTATTAGGAGCCTCTCGAGGAAACTGCTGTTTATGATATTTCAAGGTTCTCATGAGCGGTGAATGCTTATGCGAATCCCGCACCCCCGGCCATAGGTAGAGGTGGAACACCGCGGTGGTTTTAGCCGGTAAGGTCCAACATGCCCCTCTGTAAAACCCCATTTCCACCGCGCACCAAAAAAAACAGGGTTCTCATTATAAAATTTGTTCATTTTCATGAGATCTTCTCTTCTCTATACTTAGTATGTCCTTCGTTTAAACTAACACTCTGTATGTAATTTCACCTAAAATAATAATGCTGCCATAGGTACCTCTTACATTAAAGTCAAACTCAAAGCATTTATTTCAAACTAGCTGCGCCCCGCGGTTTCACCCGCATAAGACTCGATCCCGTGGGAATATTGGGATAAAAACTATCCTATGTCCTTTTCCGGGACTCAAAGTATCTCTATACCAAATTTCATCTAAATCGGTTCAGTGGTTTAGGCGTGAAGAAGTAACAAACATATAAACACACACACACACACTCACAAACTTTCGCCTTTATAATATTAGTGTGATAGTGTGATAAACCAATTACAGGCACTTTTGAATTATCAAGGGTTTAAAAAAAACACGACATCTCTCTTGGCACCCATAGCGACCAATCATTTAATTTCCCACAATTCGGTTTAAAAATTCATGAGACAATATTACGCCAAGAAAATCTTCGTGCAAAACTGGCCCCAAGATGTCTTGGAATAATGCCATAATCACTGGACAAACGCATGGTTGATTGTTGTATGTGATATGAATGCAGGTAGACACTGGTTGTCAGTTTCTTCGAATAATTGTGGTTATAGAAATGAGATGGATAGGTAATTCTTGTAGGTTTTGCTTTTGATGGTAGAACTCCTTGTGAATATATCGTCTGAGGAAGTAGACACATCAAGCCACCCGAAACTGTCAAATTTTCCCAATCAACTTTGAACCTTATAATTCAGCGATAAAGTTGAAAATCCATTTAATAAATTTGACAGATTGTAGTAGCTTGATGTGCTGGCGTCTACGTCTGTACATATCAAGTCAAATATTTTATTGGAACTAAAAGCAGATTTACTGTTTGTGCAGTTGACTGTAGGTACATACGGTTTTGATAATCACATTTCGGGTGCAAATATCAGTTTCGTTACTTACCAATTTAAATGGTAATTGATTCATCACCATCATCATTTCAGCCGAAAGACGTCCACAGCTGGACATAGGCCTCCCCCAAGCACCTCCACTTCGACCGGTTTTGTGCTTCTCGCATCCAACGAGTTCCTACGGCCTTCACAAGGTCGTCGGTCCACCTTGTGGGAGGCCTTCCAACGCTACGCCTTCCGGTACGCGGTCGCCACTCCAGAACCTTTCGGCCCCATCGGCCATCTGTTCTGCGAGCAATGTGCCCTGCCCACTGCCACTTAGTTTGGCAATTCTTCGGTAATTGATTACTTTTATGAAATACCGTCAAACGGGGTGAATAGGGATGCAGGGGTGAATCGGGACAAAACTTTAAAAGGGATTTTGACTTTAAAATAATATAGTTTGTGGCCAAAAAAGACCCTAATGTATTTACTGTAATTTAATTAACGATTACGTGCCCTTATTGACAACAAACTATGTTATTTTAACGTTAAAATCCATTTTAAAGTTTCGTCCCGATTCACCCCTGCATTAGGGATGCAGGGGTGAATCGGGACGAAACTTTTTCACCCCGTTTGTGGTAGTTAAAATAAAACAATTTACTTGTAGTGCGCAATCAACCAGAAACAATACTCCTTCGTCTTCGTAACCAATCAGCATTCAGATTGAATTCAACCAAAAACAAAAGAGCAAACCTAACAGAACTCATTCTAGAGTCCCACAGAAACGTCCACTTCTGTTTTTTGCGATTCTCAAGTATTTTGAACAGAAAGTAGTCATTCAATTAGTCCCAGTCACGGTTAATGAATATTTTATAAGAAGAATCGTTGATGGCGTAAGAAAAAACAATCAGATTTAGTTGTTACAAATTGAAATCAGTGATATTTTGTTCATGAATTATTCAAGGGCCTTCAATAATCCTGGGTTTTCTCGAAATTTTACGATAACACGTTTTTTCCTCAATTTGAAATTTTGTAGACGGCGCTGTGGTGTCGTTTTCTATTAGGGGATGGCCTATATTCGTGTGTACCTGATGAGGTTCTGTGAAAATCACGTACGGGGTAGCAGAGGTAGTCATTTAAGACAGCCGCCATTTACATGAAGCTATAGAGGTATGAGGAACAGAATGTAAAGTTCACTCATAGAAAAGTGAGGATCCTCCGACCAGACGGGTGTCGTGTCTGCTGGGCAACTGTCCTGACGATTGGTGTCGGGACGTTTTTATATATGCTAGTTGCGCGGAAAATTCTGCTTGCGCGATGCAGGATTTTGCGTGACGTCATTTTGATACGTACCTAGTTCAGATGTGGCGTTGTAAATGCCGCTACAATGGTTTACATTATGGTACCGCCGAATTCTGCGTTACTGTCGAATAACTCCTAATTCTTTTACACTTTTCTAAGTAACTATTTATTATCTATGGAATTCGAACACCCTTTCTGCTCCCTAATTACGTAACATATCGGTTCTTTCAATCACAATATGAATCATTTTATAGCATATATATAGCGGCCCGCGGTTTCACCCGCATAAGTTTCGATTCCGTGGGAATATCGGGATCAAAACTACCCTATGTCCTTTCCCGGGACTCAAACTATCTCTATACCAAATTTCATCTAAATCGGTTCAGCGGTTTAAGCGTGAAGAGGTAACAGACAGACACACTTGTTTGCATTTATAATATTAGTATGGAGTAAGGATTGCTAATCCATTGTTTCATATATTCGAAAAATTTGTCAACTCAACAACGTAAATAGCGCAATGAATATTGTTCAACCGTCAAAATGACAGCCATTGCTATTTTTAGTGTGTAACGCAATTACTTCGCTGATTACAACAAGGAAAGAACTGCCAGAGAGACAACATCGAATTTCATAACTTTAGAAATTCAGAACATACAATTTTATTTAGTTTTTTTTTTTTAAGTTAATACATAACAAATGCCACGTGGCTCTCAAAGAGGGGTTTAATAGGTAATCAGGATCCTAG
Source organism: Amphipoea lucens (assembly GCA_947508005.1). NCBI lineage: Eukaryota > Metazoa > Arthropoda > Insecta > Lepidoptera > Noctuidae > Amphipoea > Amphipoea lucens. The sequence goes on along the minus strand of OX382377.1, from coordinate 17,184,358 downwards.
ACAATTTAATCTACACAATTTAATAAGAAACTGGGGTAGCAACACAATTTAATTTACTCATTTATAAAACTGGCCAAGTGCGTGTCAGACCACGCACAATGAAGGGTTCCCTAGTTGGGATGAATTTATCCCAAGAATAAATTTAACATTGTATAGTTGGAAAACATGTTCTCCTATACGCCCTAACTGCAAATATAAGTTTGTACGCCCGTTTTTGATAGATTTACCACGTTATTTTAAGACCATAGACTTCTTTTAGGTTTTCCTGTAATTTATAAGAACTGTTTGTATTTGTATTACAATATTTTGGGCACAGCGGAGTAATTGCGTAACACATACCTAATCAATCGGAATCGGTTTCATTTTGACAGTTCAACAACATTCATTGCGTTATTTACGTGTTGAGCAGACAAATTTTTCGAACTTATGAAGCAATGGATTAGCAATTTGCTTAAAAATGATTCAGATTTCGATTGATAGTGTGTTACGCAATTAGGGTGCAGGTGCACTTGTGTGTTAATGGTCAATTTTCATCTATTTTCATAAATTACTTTAACACTTATTATCTTTAAATTATAAAACAAACATATTTGGAACCCTCACAGTACACCCTTTTATTTGATATGTCACACGGTACGGTTTGAAATACTTTTATTTTTATTTTCTTATTTGCCGCCCAAAATCAGCCCTCATATTCAAAGTTAATTTATTTACGTCACACGTCCGCGTTTGTGCCACATACGAAGTGTAGGTACCAAACTTCCAAATTTCATACGGGTTCCGTGTTTTCATTCGGACGTAGAGAACCCTAAAAAAAATTACGAAACGTTAAATTGTTTTGCTTAACCCCAGCTCTAAGCACTCAATAATCAAAGCCAGGCCCTTAAACCTCAACGAAAAAAGCCTTAATCCTTCCACCTTATCCAACCTGCCATCTTCAGACAAATCCTCAGTACCTACCACACCTGCAGCTGAGCTCAACACATTTTTCAACGAACTTAACAGAATACGTAATTGTGGAAGTACAAAACGTTCATTTAATAAAGTTAGCAGACACCTGTGTCCCTTACCTGCGGACGTTCGGCGGCGTAGTGATGGGAAAACGTAATTTTTCCGGTTTTTTTAGTGTATTTTCGGTTTAATGTACTCGTACTTTTGTTGAAGGCAATTTTTTTTTGTATAGAGAAAGAAAGAAAATACATTTATTTAGCACAGACTAAAAGACACACAATACACCAGATACATCAGATAAAAAAACAATACAAAGATCAAATAAAAAGCATAAAGTCCGATGTAAGTAATTAGCAGGAATGTGTGCCTCACGGCTGCGCCAAAAAGGGCCAGTTCAGCAATAATGCCAGACAACTAGTGCCTGACGCTGGTTTTCAACTGGACCTGTGCAGGACCTAGAGCAGTGGTGGGTCAGTGGTAACGGCCCCGACTTACGAGTTGTAGGTCGTGGGTTCGAACCCAGGTAGGCGCTTTACTTTGTGTCAATAATTTCATCACCACTGCCCTCATAACGGCGAAGGAAAAAATCGTGAGGAAACCGGCATGTTCTAGAACTAAAAAATCGAAGACGTCATATTGTGACATCTACCAACCCGCCTTGGGCCCGCATGGTAGATTACGGCCCTCTCTCTTCTGTCACTGTCTCAGGGCTTCTTCGCAGGGATCTGTGCTATTTGGGCCCACAGTTTGTAAAAAGGATGCGCGTGCGTGCGAAAGATGGAAGAAGTGGAGGGAAGCCTTTGCCAAGGAGTGGGACATCGTAGCCCAATAAAAAAAGACGGGTTGCACTCCGGGAATGCCGGCAGAAATGAAAACTTGAATATTAACGTTGAAATAAATCAACTATTAATTGAATTAATATAACTCATTTTCTTTCGCTATTTCTTCGTCACTTTTTTCATTAATAGATGCACTTTGTTCAATTTCCATATTTTAAACACTTTATATACATGAATTTTACGAATACACAGCAGTGTGGCCACTACACAGACGGTCGAGCCATCAGCTGTCACCATCCATGGATGCGCGTGGCACGCTGTAACATAAACACACACGAACATTCGCGCATGCGCCCTGCGCCGCCTAAACGAAACAGCAGGCATACATTTTCGCCGCGCCGTAGAAAGAGAGGGGGATACTTCCTCTCCTACGCCGCGCCGGCTGTCTACTCTCCATCCGTCTTATGAATTTTCGATCAGGTCACGTGTCCTGACGGTCATGTGTCCTGCCGCGAGTTTAACATTTTTTACCCATTACAAAAAAAAGTGTACAACGCCGCTAAAGAAGTTTTCACTTCAAAACTTCTTCACTTCTTCTTCAGCGAAAGCACTAGGAAGTGGCGAAGGGCGGGCGTTTTGGGGGACTGTCTTTTGTAATTTTGACGTTCGAAAAGTGCTGATTCTCAGCCTAGTTTGAATAAATGACTTTTGATTTTGAAAAAAAAAACAACACTTACCTAATGTATCGTTTAAAACTGAGCCTAAACAACACAAACAAACTCATTTGCACCCCAAACAAGACAGTTAAATCAATCAGATAAATATAAATGGAAACAATAGAAGTACGATTACTAACTTGAATAACTTGATTTGCATCGGACTCAAGTTACATTCAATTGTTTAGAACAATTTCTAATTGTTGTGTTTTCGTTTCTCTAACTTTACTTGATTCAATTTCGTGCGGGGAATATTTTATTTTACTTGATTTATCCACTCCTTTAATAAGTTTATTTATTTCATAATCAACAGGTTTTAACAAATACATTTTAGATGTCTTCTTTTAAGTATAGAGATACCTGTAACGGAAGACCTCAAAACCCGGGGAGAGTTTTGGGAAAGAACATTTTCAAAATGTCCTATTTAAAAAAAAGATAAGATAAGGAAATCTCTGTTTCTATTGAAAATTTAAAATCGGTCTAATTTGGCTGTAACACTATTTTTCGAAAATGTTCTTAACTTACATATTTTTAGACCTTTGTATCCTGCTTATGCGTACGAAGTTTCATTCAGTTTAAAATCGGTTCATTCATTTCGAAACGGCATTACGCATTTCATACAAATTTTCAAGCCCTTGTTGGCTTGAAAATTTGCATGAAATGCCGTACGTCGTAAATACTCTTAAGCTATCCTTGCCACAGTCGATGAATGAGCATCCATTACATATCGTGAACCCCCCGTGACTCGGCAAACACTGCCAACCAGTCTTACCAAGGGGTATCGTATTACCCAGTTACTGGGTTGTGGAGGTCAGATAGGCAGTCGATAAATGTAAAATTCTGGTATCCAGCTGCATCCAGTTAGAAGCGACCCCAGCCGATTGACATGGATAGACCATACCTTGGGTGTTTGGTGCTTGGGCTAACACATATCGATGGTCCCAATTAACAATTTCGGTTTCGCAAAAAGACTAATGTTCAGTAGAGCAGTTCTAAGTTTGAAAAAAAAATTAAAAATTATGACCGTGGATGTTCAAATTAGCACTGCAGCCTAATTGCGGAACGCCAAATCGTCAAATGATTCTGATCAGTTGGCTTCATTTCTATCACAATTGGCTTCATTTTACGATTTTCGAATTGCGAAACTCTAGTTTATTATGAAACCAATTATGAACGTTAAGGCCCTGCGCAGAAACTAGAGTTTCGCAATTCGAAAATCGTAAAATGAAGCCAATTGTGATAGAAATGAAGCCAACTGATCAGAATCATTTGACGATTTGGCGTTCCGCAATTAGGCTGCAGGTTGCTTTATGTATTGTTTACTATGTACTGACATAGACAAAATATAGAATTGCCAAAACAAACTTTGAACTGCTCTACTGAACAGTAGTCTTTTTGCAGAACCGACATTCTTAATAGGGGCCATCGATATAATACTTTTCAACCGGGTTCATCTCCGGGACGCGAGTGAAACCGCAGACAACAGCCAGTACGGAATCTAACTGACAGCTTCTAATATTCAATTATTGTCTGGTCATGCAATAGATGATTGAGTTGTTGATAAGAAAATAATTAATTGGCTCCGCGATCCACTGCATGCGGGTGACAGCCTAGATGATAATTATGTTTTAGGGTAGATACCTATAGAAATTGACGGGTGTTATGGAAACCTAATTAACCAGGAAACACGTCAGATATGCGTAAATTATCTAGGCTTGGAATCTTCACGTAAATACTACTTGACGTCTCACAGAGAGGAGGCCTGTGTCCCAGATCATTATAAACTGAATATGCTAAAGCTTGACTGCTTGTAGATTTCGATGAAATTTAGCTCACTGATTGACTCTGTTCTAGAATCCTAGCTTTAAATACAGAATACTTCGTTTTAATACGGGGGCGGCGACCGCGTACGTGAAGACGTACCGTTGGAAGGCCTCCCACAAGGTGGACAGATGACCTTGTGAAGGCCGCAGAAATCCGCTGGGTGCGGGAAGCACAGAACCGGTCGAAGTGGAGGTGCTTAGTGGAGGCCTATGTCCAGCAGTGGTCGTCTTTCGGCTCAAATGATGATCATCCGTATATATGAGGAAGTTATCAAAGATTCCGGGTGAAACAGCTGGTGTTACATTTTTTTATGGCTAAATGGACCCGCTCTTGACCTCGATCACGCTAGATGGAAAGCGATGGATAAAGTCAATGATGAAACGAGCGTGCCCAAAAGTTGCCTAAGGTACTGGAACTCCCACGCATCGATGAAACACAGCAGGCTGCTTGACGCCTGACTCCGGCGCAAGAGTGGTCGCAAACCAGGCGGGCGTTAGCCATACCACCGCAAGGGAAGAATTGGCCAGCCAAATAAGTTGTTGGGTGTGACTGTCTAGGATACGCCGAGCGCTTGGTTCAGTTAAGTAACTGGCGGAACAAACTTCACTACACGAGGAGGCTTCTTCATGCATCCCAAAAAATTATGCATAGAAGATAAATAGACTACACTTTATTATGTCTGTTGTTGTTTATGTGTATATTTATTATGCCTAAGCGTCTGGCATGGGGAGGGCTGTAGGCTTTCATTATGGCGTTAAGCCTCTTTATTGTTAAAATAACCAGCAATTAATCCAGATCGAGTAAATGATAAATGATTTTATTTGTGTAAGTAGGTTTGTACAAACACTTTTACAGGTCAATCATATTTTTTTTAAGCCAGATGAGGTCGGCGTTTCCTATCTGGCTACTCTGAGAAAAAGGCCGAAATAAACTCAGAGGTTACAGTCTCATTTAAAGTCCAGACATAATCTTGGTCAGACCATGTGAAGACCATGTAGATTAGTGTCTGAAATGGTCTTTTAAGGACAGAACCATATAGATTGAGTGGACCTGTCCAGTCAGTGCATGCATTTGTCATTATTCATGCAGCTCAATTTAGAACCGACGAACAATACCAAAGAAAGGACATGACGTTGATATCATATTATTATTTTGTAGTGTGTCCAACATATTCCACTGTCCCACATAAACCATAACACAAGCCTATAAAAGTCTATTTAAATAAATATCAACAAAAACCAACCCAGCTTGTTCCAAAAAAATTCAAAGCCCACCACTAAACGAACGACCAAGATAAAACAAACATTCAGATAAGCTAAACTGAACCTTATCTTTATTCGAAATTAGGGTGCTATCATCCGCAATATAATTTTGTCGTATGACAAACTTTTTTTGAGGAAAATTTGCTCGCGTTTTAGAAGCAGAGGATGTTTATGCTAATTTAGAGATACGGTACATAAAGTGTATGTATGTTTATGCATGTTTATCTCGGGAACTGGAGAGATTTTAATAGATTTTTGTCCGTGGAAAGCTGCTTTTCTACTCAGATTTGGGTTTTCGACGATGTTATTTCGGTTAGTTTTGTTTATCAGAGTTAGAAAAGGGAACTTAAGTAAAGATTTTTATGCTGTACCTAAGTAGGTTATATTATGTCGGTAGCCGAATACTGTTTTCGTTAAATAATAAAATAAAAAGACGAAATAAGAAAGTTGGTACAGAGCCCTGATTCACAACCATACGACAGGCTATCGTATCGAAAACCTGACATTTCGATAACCTGATTTGACTTGCCCTCAACAGCTACTAGCTGTTGGAAGAATAGCGGGCGTTTATTTGATTTAAACTGACAAAATTTTCGGGTTTTGGACTTGTGAACAGCGTTTAGAAGACTCCTACGGTATCAATGATTAATGTTCGATACGATACGGAAGCGTATCGAGTGTTTGTGAATAGCTATGCAGATACAATTCATAGTTTATGAAAAAAAAAATTGTGTACAAGGCATTATCATCATCTGCCTAGACTTTTCCCAACTATGTTGGGGTCGGATTCCAGTTTAACTGGATGCAGCTGAGTACCTGTATGTTTACATAAAGTGATTGCCTATCTGACCTCCACCACCCACTTACTGGATAACACTATACCTATTGCTAAGAATGGTTCAGCCTTTCGGATTTCTGACAACCCAAAACGACTGCCAAAGATCCATGAATGACAGCCGGGACCGATCTTAACGTGCTTTCCGAGGCACGGAGGGGTCTTGGTATGTAAAGAACCCAACATCGGACCAACCATCGACCCGTGTGGCTCTTATTACTTAGCCACAAGCCCCTCTAAAGTAATGTACAAGAAATATGAAAAAGTCAAAACATTGTACAATACATTGGGTATCCAGTCTGCCCTGACATTAAACTACCAATAAAAAAGAGGGTGGGTCCCTATGACCACACGATAAAAATGAAAACGTACGACTGGAGCCGAGTATTCGCGATTCAGCGCCGAATATACGCGATTCAGCGTTACCGACCAATTCGAGCCAAGTATTCGCGATTCAGCGTCACCGACTGTTTAGAAAGAGCGCAAAGTGCGCCTAAAATATATGCAATTCAGTGTCACCAACCGACTGGAGCCGAGTATTCGTGATTCAACGTCACCGACCAATTGGAGCCGAATATTCGCGATTCAGCGTTACCGACTGTTTAGAAAGAGCGCAAAGTGCGCCTAAAATATAAGCGATTCAGAGTCACCGACCAACTGGAGCCGAGTATTCGTGATTCAACGTCACCGACCAATTGGAGCCGAATATTCGCGACTCAGCGTTACCGACTATTTAGAAAAAGCGCAAAGTGCGCCTAAAATATAAGCGATTCAGCGTCACAGACCGACTGGAGCCGAGTATTCGTGATTCAACGTCACCGACCAATTGGAGCCGAATATTCGCGATTTAGCGTCACCGACTGTTTAGAAAGAGCGCAATGTGTGCCTAAAGAAAATTTCACTTCAAAACACTATTCTAACTTTCAATCTAAAAGACACAAATTCTAGTACAAAACCTGCTCATCCAGTAACGAAATACCCGTAAAAATTGCACCCTGAAACGCAAATGAAGCGAACACAAACTTCGTATACACATCGGCGGGTGCATGTTATACTGAACCCTCCCATTCGTTTTACGGGGCCCCTGACTTTAACAAATTGTGTGAAAAGATGAGCCCTGATACATTTTGTTTACTAGCGTCTGAAATGCGAATTTTGTTGCTATAGGTTGATTAGAAGGGTATATTTTGAGTAGGCTGTTTTTTCGTGAGATATTTTTTCAATATTTTTTGGAGGAAAATGTGACTCGACTTCGAATTTTTAAGTGGCACTCTTTAGAACGATCTGAAAAGTATTTTTGTCGCTACATTTCATTTTAAAGTGACTGAAGCAGCATAATCCTATGATGCTTAAGTGTTTTATGCCTTTTTTATTAGGAATTTCTTAGTAACATCCTGGAGTCTGGGCTCCTTACTAATAAACGTATTATATCAGATGAATAGTTATACAACGATTTCTCTCTTTCAGTCGTCAGTAATTTGACTTTCGAAAGAAGAAGACAAAGCGTTGTGTAACTATACAAACGCTATACAACGTTTATTAGTAAGGGGGTGGATTTTTACACAGTGGATAATAATAGACCTCCAGGCCGTATTTTGGCCACGGCGGCTATTCTTAACAGAGACTAGCCTTCGGTGCGGGAGATGTTATAGTGCACAAGTGTGCGCGCAGATACAGGTGCAACGGCACTCTCTCATCCCCCACTCTCATAGTCCAATGGGACGGTTCACACAATGGGATGACACGGTAGATGACGTGACATAACTGGCGTAATTTGTTTACCTTTTTGACGAATTCAGGTGCAAGGTTATGCAAGAATTACAATGTTACTAAATAAATAAATGTGTATCATTTATAAAACAATAATTATAATTCGTAAATTCAATTCTGTAGTAATAAAACAGTATAACTTGCTAACTACTTAAGAGCCTATGCTACCTCAGCTAAAATTCACTCTTTATCTCGCTCATACGATACTGCTCGCGGACTGAGTGAGAGCGAGACAGAGTGCGGTGCTGGGCGGTAGGCAGCGCCAATAGTTTAGGTATTTGCTTTTTACAGTGAAAATAATGGTAATTATAAAAAAGTAAATAATATAAGACCTGCTTTAAAGTAAGTTCAGTTAGTATGCAAAGTTTCATGATCTAATTTGAAGTATTTTTTTTAATACCAGCGGTTTATTGTTCGGGTTAGAGGTAACTTTGGATTTTTTTCTATCGAGAAAATGTTATGGAATCGTGTTTTCGTCTAACATAAGACTTAGCATTAATCCTCAACTTTACCATATATTTATTTCAAAATTAATGGTGCAGTATTTTCAACATAACGGAGGATCACGCTAAGCCATTTGAGGTAGTATAGGCTCTTAACTAATACTAAAATTTATAGCATTAAACACCCAGTGCTCTTCCTCCTCTCTCCTACTATCTATGTTGTGCCCCACAGGGTCCATAATTGTGACTAATATAATAATATTTCCCTATCAACGTTATTTATTAACCATACACTACTAAAATAAATGACTAACTAACTTACAATACAAATATATAAAAATAAAAATAACAAAGGACACTTAGGCGTCGAAGTATTCATCCGCATCGCTGTCATCCGGAAACGTGCCCAGAAGACTGGCAGCATTGCCACGTTGAATGGCAATGCTAATTCTTTGGCCAAAGAACGACCCAGCCCTCTGGTCACGTGAAGTATCGACCAGCCGGCAAGAAATTTCCTTAAAAAGGAGACGCGCGCTCGGGCCCCATGACCCGAGCGTTTCGACCCCAAACGGCTCAAAGCTGTAGTTGCCCATAAGGTTACAGTATTTGCGCCGCTTGAGGGTCTCAGCAGCTGCAGCAGCGGCGCCAGCACAGCCCGCAGTGCTAGGAACATGAGATGGCGCAAGGGTATCGACACATGTTGCGTCCCACACCAAAGGCCTACCCACCTTCCAAGGCAACAACGTCATGCCGTCCGGTCTCTTCCCATCATCACGTACCAAGCCGTTTGGTTCTAACACCGCTGGTACGCCGGCGGTGACAAGGGCTCGACGAATAATATCGTTGATGCTGGCGTGCCGTGCTATGCGACCTGCGCTCCTGCAGCAGGACAGGCCATGGTGTCCGAGACTGTCAACAGCTTCACCGCAGTGACATCGATGCGTAGCAACACAAGGTGCACCCAAGCGGAGACACGTAGCGAGCCGAAACGATGAGTCATCCATCATTGTGCCTATGGTGGATGACGGGAGCGCCTGAAGCCACAAACCTGACTCCCATTCTCCCACAGCCAGCAGACGGGCACGCTCAACAGTATTACGTGACGTGTTTACAAGGGTATTCCGTATAATACTGCAGAGCGGCACGTCCCACCGTCTCTGGGAAGACGGGTTATCAGGCAAAACCGTATTGGGACAAGCCATTTTCCAAGCGTTCAACGCATCGGTCAAAAACGGCACTTCAAAATCGACCAGTGAGGAAGATAAAATGTTCCTGGTTAATTTATCGGTACTGTGGACCGAGGAGAGGTAGGCTGGTAAACTAATACTTGAAATTTTGCGGACGCCGAGACCGCCCAAGCGAATGGGTAGTGTGGCTTGCTGCCACGCACGGTCGTCCAGGGCCACATTTAGGATGGAAGTTAATGTGTTTCTAATAATTTGGTCTACTTTTTCTAAACGTTTTTCTAAAAGCTTCCATAGATGAGAGGAGCGAAGGCTATAAGTAAATTTTGGTCCAAAACACTATATACATTATGGTACGCAATAAAGAATTGAGAATTTCGGCCAGTATTAGATGCCACAGACCAAAAATATTAGGTCCTTACATATGAAATTGGCGTTTTTCGTACTGGCCACTTTAATCACGAATTTCTCCTCTTTGGTAAGGAATTCCAAATTCAAATTTGTACAGCTATTTACTCATGTATTTGTGCTTCGATGACCGTCATTCATTTGTTTTTTTTCTTCTGTTTTTTCTGTTTGCGTCACTCATTTTACAAAATGGAAAATTTAAAATATCGCATTATTTACGAGTACGAGTTCCGCCGTGGCACTAGTGCTGCGGAAACGACTCGAAGGTCGAATGATGTGTATGGCGGTCATGTTGCAAAAGAAAACACAGTTCGTTTTTGGTTCCAACGTTTTCGTTCTGGAAATTTCGACCTGCAGAACAAGCCCCGTGGACGGCCTGAGACCCAAGTTGATAATGGAGAATTGAAGGCTATTGTGGAAGCGGACCCATCGCAAACCACGTCCGAGTTAGCTGCAGGCTTCGATGTTAGTGATAAAACTGTTTTAATTCACTTGAAGCAAATTGGGAAGATTAAAAAGCTTGAAAGGTGGGTACCTCACGAATTGACTGAAGCAAACCGGCAAACGCGCGTCGACTGCTGCGTTACATTACTGAACCGGCACAACAATGAAGGTATTTTAAACCGAATCATTACCTGTGATGAAAAATGGATTCTTTACGATAATCGGAAGCGCTCAGCGCAATGGTTGGATCCTGGCCAGCCAGCCAAATCCTGCCCCAAGCGAAAATTAACCCCAAAAAAGTTACTTGTAAGCGTTTGGTGGACTAGTGCCGGTATTGTTCATTACAGTTTTCTCAAATCTGGCCAGACTATTACAGCTGATGTCTATTGTCAGCAATTACAAACCATGATGGAAAAGCTAGCGGCTAAACAACCAAGGCTGGTCAATCGCTCCACGCCACTGCTGCTTCACGACAACGCCAGACCACACACTGCGCAACAGACGGCTACTAAATTAGAAGAGCTTGAATTGGAATGTCTTAGACATCCTCCGTACTCCCCGGACCTTGCTCCAACAGATTACCATTTTTTTCGCAATTTGGATAACTTTTTGCAAGGGAAAAAATTCAACTCCGATGGGGCAGTCCAAATCGCCTTCAAAGATTTTATTGATTCCCGTCCGACTGGTTTTTTTAGTAAAGGGATCAATGAACTACCTATAAGATGGCAAAAGTGCATTGAAAACAATGGTTCATACTTTGATTAATTAAATATATTATATTAAAAAATATTCGACTTTTTGTTCCTTCCATACAAAACGCCAATTTCATATGTAAGGACCTAATATTATCTACCTCGAGCATCTGATCCCACTTTTATTTTTAGCCCAATACTTAAATCCAATATCAATACATTTCGAATCCCTATCCAGCATAAACCTAGCCTTATTACAAATCAATTTCAGTACCATTTTTAGGTCTCGTGTACACCTGTCAGACAAAACATTGTATAAAGGCTGCGATGAAGCTGATTCGATTGTAATGGAGGGCAGGTGGACGGCATGTGTGTGTTGGCTGTCGTCCAGATATAAAATTGCATGCTTAAAAGTTGTATTTTTGTGTCCAAGAATAAGTCTTGTGTTTGGCAATGGTTGATGTGTGATTAGATGGTTGTGGGTTTCATAAATATGGTTTTGATAGTGATGTTTGAAAGTCTAAGATGATGTATTTACATGGGTATTGGCAGACGTGATTTAATTGTCGAAAATGTGCTTCATTTCTACTTACATTACATAATCAGCCTATAATGTTTCCACTGCTGGGACACAAGCCTCCTCTTGGTGAGAGGGAGTGGGCCGTAATCCACCACGCGGGCCCGGTGCGGGTTGGCAGATGTTACATGTCTTCGAATTTTTGGTTCTAGGACATGACGGTTTCCTCACAATGTTTTCCTTCTCATTTCTACTTAATTGGTGTAAATCCGATCACGGCTTAGCTTGATTAAGTTTTTAAATACTTTTGCACAAGATGCTCTAAAATTGCTAAATCCGATAACAAGGTATAAAGATTTCAATATTGAAGATACTATAAGTCCTACAGCAGGTTTAAAACCTTATTTAAATTCAATCACAACTTAGCTCTATTAAAACCTTACACTATTATTTCTAAATTCGATATATCATGAAGATACATTTTATTTTTTTATTATTATCAGCCATTTCTGTCCCACTGCAGGGCAAAGGCCTCCTTTCCCTCCTTCCACTTATCCCTATCCAGTGCTGTTACACGCCAATCCTTGTGGAAAGAGTCGAGTTCGTCCCGCCATCTCATTCTGGGCCTGCCGCGTTGCCGTTTGCTGCTGTTTGGGACCCATTGTGTGGTTACTTTAGCCCACAGCTCCTCCGGCATGCGACAGATGTGACCAGCCCAGTTCCATTTTAGCTTGGCAGCCGTGTGACCTACATCGGCAATTTGAGTTTTAGAACGCAGTATCGAGTTCCTTATACGATCAGTAAGTTTAACTCCAAGGATACTGCGCTCCATTGCTCGCTGACAGATACATATTTAAACCAAATATAGCTGTACTACAGCAGTTTTAAGAACCGAATTCCTATGCTTATGAATAGTCACCAATTTGATAGCACAGTTTCGAAAAGTCGGTCAATGGAACATTATGGCAAGTAAATTCATGACATCATCATCTGCCTAGCCTTTTCCCAACTATGTTGGGGTTGGTTTTCAGTCTAAATGGATGCAGCTGAATACCAGTATTTTACATGGAGCGACTGCCTATCTGACCTCACCAACCCAGTTACTGGGTAATACGATACCCCTTGGTAAGACTGGTTGTCAGATTTTCGGGCTATACAGACGACCCGTAACGACTATCAAAGATCCACGAATGACAACCGGGACCAATGGCTTAACGTGCTTTCCGAGGCACGGAGGGGTCTTGGTATGTGAAGATGATCACCCATCCACGGAACAACCGCGGCAAGCGTAGCGTACTCTCGCTTACGCTCGCACACTCACTCATACTCATAGTCACACACACTCTTTCACAAACATACACTCACCCTCTAACACCCACACACACATAACACACCCCAACACAATAGAGACATACACAACACTTTCATTTATTTTTGTTTTTCTTGTATTCTGATTTGTTTTTTTTTTTTATTTTTCTTTTTATTTCTCTTGGACTTGCCCTAACGGATTATTGTGTATAATGTGTGTCCTATTTTCTATATGCTCATCACTTTGAAGGGACACTGGCTTCTAAGATACAGGTACATAAACCTAGTTTAGAAGTCAGGGTTTTACACTCTGGAACACTAACTTAAGCCATTTTAGACTGTAATAATGTATATTGCATTTTTGTTTTGAGAGAAATAAATATTATTATTATTATTATTATAGCTTAACCTGATCGATCGACCCGTGCGGCTGTTATTATTTAGCCACAACCCACAAGCCAAGTAAATTCATGACATAACCATAAAAATAAGCCACGCTAGAAAAAAAATAACTCATCTTTAATAGCAACCCCACAAAATTACATTGCAAATTCTCATCTCTATAATACACATTTTGGGTTCCATTTTTTATACTTAGGTTACATACTTTTCTCGTAAAGTAATTCGACAGTTAAACATTTTATCTCAAACATAAGCATAGGAATGACTCGCAGATGTATTAGCTGGCTGTCTTCCATAAAAATAAAATATTTCATATTCATTTTGTTTATCTCGATACTGCGATGATATGGGAAAGAATATGGCAAGAAAATATTTGGGTCGAGTCAGAAGTCTCTTCGTATCGACATAACTGGCACAAGGTCCTTTCAAAATATCTACTCGATTTTGGAGGACAAGTTGTACAATATTCCGTAACGTTCACTTGGAACTTCACTCAAATGACCGCACATTATTCGAAAGCGATTCTTTTGTTTTTAAAAGTAAATAATGGCGGATTCACACCTCGACGCCGTTCGATATTTGAAATGTCGAAATGATGACCCCATTTTTTTTTTTCTAAATATCGAATTCCACCAGAAATGACAGTCTGACGCAACTGTCTAATAAAAAAAGAAACTATGAAACGTGTACTAAACATAATGGCGGCTATCGTTGTCTCGCTTTAACATCTGCAGTCTGTGCATAGTCTGTGTCATTTTTGCTATATTGGTGTTCAGTTTTAGTACAAGTTTCATACAAGAGACGTTTTTCATCTTTTTCTGTGGGACTCCCGTCTCTTCTATAACGAACATTACTTACTCTATGAGAAATGAGCGAGGATGCGTAGCGAGGGATGTGCGTAATTAAAGTAATTCAGAAATTTATATTTGTTTACATGTTTGGCAACTAAATTGCGATAAAGATTATGTCTCTTGGACAGTACTGCATCTGAAGGCCAATTCTCGTAATTTAAAACGTTCAAAATCTAGTCGCAATCTCATCCCGGCGACAATCAGTGTCAAAAAGTTGCCAAAAATGTAAGAAAATTACAGGTATTTTTTGACAGATTGAGACTGAGATCAGACTGCGAACGTTCTTAAAATTACGAGAATTGCCCCTCTGGTATTGCAGATGTAAATGGGCGGCGGTGACAGTGCTTGATTTTTTTCTTGAATGCAGTGTTTTGTCTCTAATGCTATAATACTATGCCTCTTGCATGTCGTTGGGTAGAACTAGCCAGCCTGCATTCGCAACTTTATTTCCAAACATGTAAACAAATATGTACTTTTGCGAAAAAGTCTTTTGGAACTACATAAAGTTCAGTTTGCGTTACAAATTAATAAAACGATATTGACGTTTCAATAGTACCTACTTGTCATTCTGTAATCTGCCTAATTAATACTATAATAATGTTGCTATTTGTTTAAATGAAAACAATAGTATTTTCATATGGAATAGGTATTAAGTAATAGTGGATTTTTGGCCGAAGCAGTAGAACACATAAAAATAAAATAGACGAGTTATCAAATTCATCGTATTGTCTTTGTGTTATTGTTCGGTATACCTTTCAAATCTAAGATCCACTGAACCGTCCACAATTGATTCTCCACCTTATCTTGCACAAAATAGAGTTTATCTTTATTTGCCAAGCCAAACAAAGGTCGGCCGCCAGGTATCCGGTTGAATTTTCATTTGTTGTTGTTTTCTATTAATTTTGTATACGAATTTGTTGTCGATGTTTAAGCGGCATAAACGGTTGTTTTTGGATCAAACTGTTGTTTTGGTATATCCTGAAACTAAGGTAAATACAACTTGAAACAAAAATAGGTAGAAATACCAGTTGTTTTTCTCCTGGATATCGTATAAAATTGGGTTAGGGGGCAACTCGTAGCCTACTTTAGATTTTACAGTATTTTCAAATTTCGGACCATGACTGCAAAAAATATCCTACTATTTACCTGTCACGTAGGTGTCGAGTAGTCGCATGCTCCACTGTTGAGCCGAAAGCCCCAAGTTCGATTCCCCGAGTCGGGAAAAGTTTTATTAGGTAAATCTGTTAAAGAATAGCAATCCGAAGCGTGTATTTTTGCCCAGATAATAGCAATAGGTTTGCCCCCCTTTTACATACTCAGTCTGCGTAGCCTTTTCCCAACTATGTTGGGGTCGGCTTCCAGTCTAACCGGATGCATCTGAATACCAGTATTTTACATGGAGCATAAAGTTAGTATATAGAGGGGCTCGATCAGGTTAAGCTACGCTTGACGCGGTCGGTCCGCAGATGGGTGACCATCTTTACATACCGAAACCGCTCCGTGCCTTGGAAAGCACGTTAAACCGTTGGTCCCAGCTGTTATTCGTGGATCTTTGACAGTCGTTACGGGTCGTCAGAAGCCCGAAAGTCTGACAACCAGTTTTACCAAGAAGTATCATGTTACACAGTAACTGGGTTGTGGAGGTCAGATAGGGAGTCGCTCCATGTAAAATACTGGTATTCAGCTGTATCCGGTTAGACTGGAAGCTGACAGTAACATAGTTGGGAAAAGGCTAGGCAGATGATTTATTTACTCAAAAACAAAGGATTGTAGAACACGTTAATTCCGGAACATGATCTTTAATAGTGATATGGGACAAAACTAAAAATTTTTTGGAATACGGGACAAAACTTCGGGACGAACGAAGAATAAATCGTTGTATATTATATAGATGTACCTAAACGTTAGATACAAGTATCACAGCTCTATCTCATCATCCTCAGCTCGACTTCACCCACCGCTGTCCTCCTTTCTTGTAAGTGGCGTGCATTGCATATAGGCATATAAGCAGTGCGTACCTTGATATATCAACATAAGCCTGTCATTTACATTTTAGTGTGTGCCCCACAATTAAGAAACTCACTAAATTACCATACCTAACAAAAAGCAAAATCTTCATACTCAAACACGCGCGGCAGTAGGCAGTCGCCGGACGGCCTACTCGGCTCCCGTACTATTCGCACATTGTCATTGGTCTTTACTTGTTCAAGTTAATACGACAAAATTAAAAATACGTACGTCTCACGCGTAATACTATGACGTTCGACCTTCGCAATTTATCACCCTTAAGTAGGCATGCCTACTCAAATAACCACACTTTTGACCTCACTTTTTTTTCTGATTAGTGACCGCGTTTGCCTAGACTAGACCCGGCCTAGTGCCTACCTGTTCTGAAAATCAATGCACGCCACTTATTCTTGTGCTCCTCCATTTCTGCCAACCCCTCCCAGTAACCTAGGCGTGATAGTACGACCTTGTATTATAATAAAGACGCAGAAACGATCAGTAAATAAAACATATTTACCGCTCGTTGAACGCGAATTGTCAATAGGGGAGACTGGGGAGTCGGAACAGAATTAATTTATTACCCTTGGATGAGTTTATTGAAATACCGATGGATAGTCAATTACGATCGCTGTGCCTTATTCTCCTCTACAGTT
Source organism: Amphipoea lucens (assembly GCA_947508005.1). Classification (NCBI taxonomy): domain Eukaryota; kingdom Metazoa; phylum Arthropoda; class Insecta; order Lepidoptera; family Noctuidae; genus Amphipoea; species Amphipoea lucens. Next base: position 17,167,312 of record OX382377.1, on the reverse strand, counting down.
TTATTTTTTATTTAAACTAGCTTCTCCCCGCGACTTTTTCCGCGCGCATCGCATCGCCCACCAGCGCTATTACTTCGTTTTTCGCTTAGCGTTCTTTTTGACTTTTTACTGTCTATTTGCTCGGCTCCATAGGGTCGCAGCGTGATGTTAAATACCCTATAGCCTTCCTCAAGATTGGGCTATCAAATGCAAAAATGATTTTACAAATCCCCCTTGCTAATACACGTATTATATCAGATGAATAGTTACACACCGATTTCTCTCTTTCAGTCGTCAGTAATTTGACTTTCGAATGAAGAAGACAAAGCGTTGTGTAACTATACAGACGCTATACAACGTTTATTAGTAAGGGGTTAGTATAGATAATAATGGCTACAAAATATGCGGTTATTGGGGTAACGTCTTAGGTTTGACGAAGTTAAACGAATTCCGATTTTTGGGAGAAAAAGCTTAAAAAAATACAAGCGTTGGATGTTGTTGAAAGACGAAGGTAACAGCAGATGTATCGCTATCTCATGATCGTCTGGTCTGTCTCCAACTATGTTGAGGACGGCTTCTACTAGAAGCCGGTTAGACTAGAAGCCTTCTTGTCTAACCTGATATTTTCACATGGAGCGACTGCGTATCTGATCTTCACAACCCAGTTACAGGGTAACACGATACCCCTTGGACTGATTGGATTGTCAGACTGGCTTCTGACTACCTGTAACGACTGTCAAAGATCTACGAATTATAGCCAGGACAAATCAAGATACGATCCCGATACTACTATTGTGGTATGGTTCAGTCCCACCCTACCCCCGGGGGTATGGCCAGGGGTATGATGAGTCCGGAGTGCGGATTTTCATGGTCATTTCCTGTCTAAAAATAATCCGGAGTTTTTTCCCAATTCAACGAAAGAAATACCTCGAAAAAAATATTTCAATAAAATTTCAGTTGGAACTGCCATAGATCATGGACGGTAGGATGCCAGATAGCACGACCCCCTAGGGGGCGATAACCATACGAGCCTAAGCACTACAAGTACAACCCTTGGTATATAAGTGAATATTTTAATAGTAATCTCCCGTTTTGGGGTATATTTGGGGAATGTACGATTTTCCCCTTACTATTTTTGTGAATATAAGTGGTATTTGTAGACCAGTTATATAAGTCACGATATTTGGTTCTCGGGGACTTGATGTAGATAATAGTTTTAGTTACTTCTAGGAAAACGTTCATAATAGCTGACATAACATCGCGCTTGTATTCCTCAATGGGTTGGACAGCGGTCAATCTATAGGTAGTTTTGTATAATTTAGAAGCATTTTTTCAATTTTGTAAATGTAAGAACCATGGATCCGTTTCTTATGATTTTTTGAGAATGTGTCATGCTCACTTAAATGTCTCACTGATGGTGGCGCGTGTGTTGGATCATTCGGTTCCCTGCAAAATTATTGAGCTGGATGGTGCTGATCCACGCGTCATGTTCGTGAACGGGCGCCGTCGGTTGAGATTGGTCATCTCTTAATTGCCAAGGCTTATTTTTAATCTTATTTTTTTAATTGTTTCTTTATTTGTGTTTTTTTTCATTGTTCTCACATATAGAAGCAACAAAAATAATGAACCCAGGATTTTGTAATATTCTTGATTTAAAAGAGTATTCATGTAGTTTCTTGCCCGTTCTTCTCCATAAAGATCTACGCTTTGGAATGGGCAACTAGCTTCAACTTTCTGACTAACTGACCGACTGTTTGATTTTGACAATTCAAAAGTGCCTGTACATGGTTTAATTGAAATAAATGCTTTGAGTTTGAGTCTATGAGGTACAGGGTGTAAAGTTTACACATACTCCATAGAAAAGGGAGAATCCTCCGACCAGACGGGTATTGCGTCTGGCGGGCAACTGCCCGATGACTCATATCGGGCCGTTGTATCTATGCTAGTTGCGCGGTAAACTCTGCTTGCGAGATGCAGGATTTTGGGTAAGCGTATTATGGGTGAGAAATAAACACTTTTTATTATTATTATTAAAAATGTATAAACAGCCAATCACAGCAGTTTACGCATCCTTAACAATTTGCCACAATAATTTTCGTTCGAGCATACGTTTATACGCAGAAATAGACAACAACTTCGCATATCGATTTAAAAAAAAATGTCCGAAACCAGCCAAAACACACACACACACAAGTCTTATCTAACCGTCCACTGCTCAGCATAGCCCAGATGAGGATGATAACATAATAACTGATATACGCTGACATCGCTGCAAATGTTGCAATGATCTCTAAACGGGGAATTCACTAGACGGACATGCCCGCCGGACCTCGCTACTATAGGTCTGTGGAATATTTGCTATTGTAGAACCGTCACAGACCTATACTAGCGAGGTCCGGCGGGCATGTCTGCAGACTTGCCCGCGGGCATGTCCGTCTAGTGAATGCCCCGTTTAGAGATCATTCGTTTTCTGCAGACTCTTCTTCTTAGCGTGTCGATAACAATCTAAATGTACTCGGCCCAGAATTCGGCCACTTGTTTGGCGCCATCACTAGCGCCCATCAGTTCCTGTAACGTGCAGCTGACAGGACACGCGAGATTTATAGACGACTCCGCCTTGGAGTGTAAATGTGGTGCTGTTCCACAAACGATGGGACACTTAATATCGTGCCCTGCGTGTCCTGTCAGCAGACTTGCCCGCGGGCATGTACAGTCGCCAGCAAAATTGCATGGGTACCTTAGTGTCTATTTTCCCGTGAACGTTTGAATTCAAGTTTTCGAAAATAAACTAGATGGCGTTGGTTTCTTCACACTATGACTAATTTACGAAACGTAAGTAAGGAGTTAGGAAGAAACGGAGGAATTACAAGGCTAATACATTTATCTAATTATTACATTACAATTACCAGCATACGTAGCTTAAATGATAAAAATAATAATAGAAACCGATAGGAATATATTTATTAAGCTAACGAGTGGGTATTTTAATTATTAATTTAATATTCGAATTGGTAGGTAGTTACTTAGCAACAGGAAAAAAGAGCAGATTCATCGCAGGTAAACCGGCTCGCCTTGTGGGATCGCAAAAAAAGGCACTATAAAAAATTATAGAGGTTTATTTCTTACAGTTTATTATTCAAATTTAATAGTCAGTTTATTAAATATTATAGGTATAACATTATAATATTATGAAGTTATTGAGGCGATAGCTTAAGTATTCGTTTCCAAAATCGGAAAGAGGATTGAAGCTTATGTAACCTCAATAAAAACAAACAGGAGACCAGGTTATTTTATTACAAAGGTCAAACGGATTAAATGGATACTAAATAAGTAGGCTAAAAACTACAAAATTGCACAAAAACATATCAAATGGTTAGTAGGCAACATAAAAAACTAAAAACTATGTTGTTTAAACTTAAAGTGTTCATAACTTTTTAAATTATTAAAAATACGTAAGTTACAGTTTATACACACATAACCAGGTCTCCAGTCAATATAAATAATATTATCTAAGTATAATTATTTAGCTCGTAGCTACGTAACCACTTGTGTATCGCGTATTATTTCGACGCCACAAACATAAGCGTCCGTGTTCACTGGACTTAAAAGTTTTTTCATCTGTAAAGATGACATTACTCCAATCGAAGTTTATGTGATCCAAAGCGAACTGTAATCTTGCCCTTTTATGGTTTTACGTGAGCAAGGGTTTCACAGCATGCCTCCGCGGCCCACTATGAAGAGCACAACGGACAGTGTCAACACTTGTGTCAAATAAACCAGCATAGTGGTTCGTCGGCACAAATCCATTTTCTTCATACTCCCTTATCATGGTTTGATGCTGCAATGTGTTAAGTCGTGGTCTACCAGTTCTTTGATGGTGTTTCAAAGAACCCTCCTCTTCAAATCGTCGTACTCAAAGAACAACTGTTTTTCTCTGCAACAATAAAACAGAAATATATAATAGCCAATAATGATTATTATGTAGGTAGTATAGTAACAAAAAAGTAATGCAGTTTTTAATATAAAAGTGTAAAAATAAAACTACTTACGTTTACACCGGTCTCTGGCTATTTCTGACAAGTTTTTGGCTTGATTATTCAAAGCAATTATTTGAGCTCTTGTAACGAAATCAATATTAAGTATAACTCGTGCTCGTTTTGGTAAAATAAGTAATCCGCCTGATCATAAATAAAAACTGAACAAAAGGCACTCGAACGAGGTAATCGAATGAACTTAGCGAACGATCAATTGAGCTGTCATAAATCTTCGATCTAAGTATTATTCATACCACCTACCAATTATTTATAAATCCATATTTAACCTACCCTCTCAAGTTTGAAAACTAAAACTTAGAAAATCAGATACCTACCTACTTATAAATTGATATTCAATTTTAACATAGTAGGTCAATCAATCAATTTCAATCAATCAATTTTCTTTAAAAGAAACTATTAATTATAAATTGTTTGAAGAGACAAAAAGAAACTGCAAAAATATTTTATCATATAAAGCAAAGCAACGCCATCTAATAACAGCATAATTCAATTTTGTTAGTCGTTAACTGGTTTTACGCTAGATGGCGTCATTTCTCGCTTCATACGATTTTGTTTCTGTACTACCCATGCACTTTTGCAGCCTACCGTACGTCTAGTGAATTCCTCGTTTTATTGTGAGTTTTTGACAAATTTCGCATGGCATATTTGTCAAAAACTAACAATGGCATTGCATTTTTTATAAGTTAGTAGATTTAGAGCCAGTTTCTCGAAATAAAATTATCACAAAACTAATGAGGCAAATTGTCGAACGCGTGAAAACAGCTGTGATTGATTGCATGATTTATCACCCACACGTTTATAAGCAGATATCGACAACAACTAGGTAAGCTTATCGATTTAAAAAAATGTTCGAAACCAGCCAAAACACACACACACACAAGTCTTATCTAACCGTCCACTGCTCAGCATAGCCCAGATGAGGATGATAACAGAATAGCTGAGATACGCTGACATTGCTGCTTCTGACGGCTCCGCGGAAGTTTAACGAATAAAGTTCTGGGCATGTTAAGGAATTAGTTTCTTCCGCTGGCGTAGACTTTGTGGCCCAAGGTGGGTGCGGTAGCGGAAAGGATTTGTTTTGAGAAGGTAAAACTTCATGATCTTTGGTAAGGTAAGGATTTAAATGGGTATCAAGTAGATATAGTAACCAGAAAGAAGATTATAAAACAAAAATCCGTTTCTTTATCGTTCTCATTTTTTATAGAAAACAGTGAAAGAGATTGTAGCGGTATCTACAACGCCACATACGAATAACGCGTCATACTGACGTCACGCAAAGTCCTGCATCTCGCAAGCAGAGTTTACCGCGCAACTAGCATAGATACAACGTCCCGACATGAATCACCGGGCTGTTGCCCGCCAGACACAGCACGCGTCTGGTCGTAGGATCCTCCCTTTTCTATAGAGTATGAGTGAACTTTACACCCTGTTCGTCACACCTCTATAAGATGACTAAAGCGAAGATGTGCCACACATCTTTACTTTCGAAAGCTTTGAAAGAGATGATCTTCCACTGGTGGGAAAGTGGGAATGAACTTTATAGCCGCAAATCCAATTTAGACCAACATGCAACCTAATACTGACCTGCAAATTGCAGAAAACGTAAGAATTTTTTTAATTTCGTGGGCTACCCTGATGCTTGCTTCAGTAAGTATGTTGCTTGTAGAATAATCTGACAAAAAATCTGAATGATTGTATGTATATTAGTATGGTTTTTATTGTAAAAAGAAAGTTTTTAGAATTATCTCCATGATTTTTTTCTATCGTATCAAATTAGTTGTATTATGTTTTCAACACACTATCTACCTAGCATATTATATCCTGAAGAATATCATATATTTTTCTGATTTTGTTTACTGTAGTCGATCATATACCTTTAATGCTTCTAAAACTTGCGTTTTTTGCGTTTAGGTCCTGTAATCCCTTTAAGCTTATGTATTGCACCCAAGTCCGCCCGCACCCGTATTGTCCCACCACTGTGTACTACCAGGGCAAGTTATGAGTGGAGACTTTTGTGTCATTCCCTGGATTAACTTTCTGTCGACATACATTCTCAAAGGTTCGTATTGTTCATATTTTTCTTTTTGTTGTAAGTAAATAGAAAAATAAATATTATTTTTCTGGATCATTTGGGGGACAATGGCTCTTGGGTTGCTTAGAATGTTATTGGCCTGTAATTGTGTCACTAAAGGGAATATGGTGCTATTCATACAGAAAGGGAACGACTGAATAGAAACCAACACACATTTGGGTCTGTTTTCTCACGAGTATTTTCTATAGCGTAGGGATATTTCGATTAGGAACTAGGCTTCGGAAAAGGCTACATTTTCGAAATGTCAGTTTAACAATACTTAGAGATCATGTTTAATACGTTTCACTAAGCTGGCTAACTAAGGAAGTGGGTTTCTGCCGCCCATGACTCGAGTATCTGGGTGGCAAACGCGCCACGTCTTTTTGGGCTGTTCGCGCTTTACTCAGTGGAACAATGGGTTATGGTCTATTCCAAAAGTAACTGATGGAAATGTAAACACATAGATCAGAAAACGTACCTGCAGATGCCGATTTGTAGTGCAACTTACCTTTTGATTATTTTGAATTTGAAAGTTGATAAGTTCATACATATAACCCCAATTTTCGTCGAGGATTTTTGAGTTACAATCCAATAATGTTATTCAAACAATAAATGTTGTTAATAGTGGAGAAAAAGGTGAAACAACATTTTTTTATTTACTTATCTTTATATTTTTTCGATTGTTTTAATATTTTTTTTCAAATTAATTTCTTCACTTACATAAATGAAAATCTTTGCATTACTTGGGAAGAGACTGGACCCCAAAACACAGGGAATCCTAGTGTGGGGTCCAGGGCATTTGTAAAAACCTAGCACCTAAGGCTCCTTGTAATCAACTACTAGTTTTTGTTTTTATATTGTACCGTGTTCTGCTGAACTGAATAAAGTTTTTATTTTATACTAGCAGCGCCCCGCGATTTCAACCGCCTAAGTTTCGATCCCGTGGGAATATCGGGATACAAACTATCCTATGTCCTTTCCCGGGACTTAAACTATATCTATACTAAATTTGTAAAACTTAATTCTAAACTCTTTGAAGCTAAAAATAATTTTAACAAACGAAAAGTCACACAGTATTTATTGAAAATCCCTGTACCTAGGATAGAACTATTCAGGCGCAGCTGCGTATATATGGCGCCACTTATATATAACTCATTACCTATCTGGATAACAGAACTACCTTACAAAAAGTTCTGTGTGGTATTGAAAAAGTGGTTGATATCACATAGTTTTTATTCTGTCGGCGAATTTCTGAACAAAAAATCTTGTCAGTCCTACCACTTCAGAAATGCATTGTAATATTTATTGTAATATTTTTTTAATTATTTATGTTAATTTGCTAATTTAATTAACTGTACGATATTATTATGTTACTGCATGTTGTTAATACCTACTTCATGTATTAAATATTTGCATGCCATCATTACATGGCGGAATGTGTCTTAGCACTACAATATTACGTTATCATCTTTTGTACCACATTTTATGCAAATAAACGATTTTGATTTTTGATTTTGATTTTAATCTAAATCGGTTCAGCGGTTTAAGCGTGATGAGGTAACAGACAGACGCACTTTCGCATTTGTAATATTAGTATGGATGCAGAATGATGAATCACACTATAATATTATGAAGGCGAAAGTTTGTGAGTTTGTGTATTTATATGTTTGTTACTTCTTCACGCTCAAACGACTGGACCAATTTTGATAAAATTTTGTATAGAGGTAGCTGACACCCTGGATTAACATATAACCTACTTTTTATCTCGATATTCCCGCGGGATCGACACTTATGCGGGTGAAACCGCGGGGCGCAGCTAGTACATAATTCTGTTTTTGACTGATTGGGCAAACAGACAGGGTTCGCTTACACTTTCATCACATACTTTTGAAACAAACATTAGTTCCAAATACGCTCATCACATCAAAACCACATACGTATCTATGTACTACACTATTTTGCTGGCAGATAGCACATAAAAAGTCATCAAACTTTTTACCCTCCCAACATCAAACCAGTGCCGTCTACGCTCGCAAGCAGCAAGCAAGCGCACTCGAGCGTAAAAGCGAGGCATGACGTCATTAAACCGAGCGGAGCTAAGTGAAGCTATTATAAAATATTTACCACCGGGACCTTGGCTTCAAAATGTGTGGATTTCATTTTTTCCATTTGCTATGCTTGCTTGATTCTGCTCATCCTTGTGTGTTATTTTAATGTGTGTGTGTGTTGGTATGTTTGAGAGGCTTTGCAGGAGTTCCCGAGGAAAATAGGTCATCTCTCTTGGTGTTGTGAATGGCAAAATTCATCCCATCAAGAGTATGGGGTATGATTAGTAGTACCGAAGCCAGCACATCAAGGTACCTTCCACAATCTGTCAAATTTTCGCAATTGAATATGAACCTTATTCCTTTGTGGTAAAGTTGAAAATCCATCAAAGAAATTTGACAGATGGGGTATCTTGATGTGCTGGCCTATGTACAGTGTCTACCAATTAATTCTCTGACATTTCCACATAATTTCTTCTATGACAATATTAGGCCGAGACTTGGCGCAGAACGTCTGATACGCAAAACATCAAGTTTTTTTTTTTGGAGTCTTGAAATGCTATACACACGAGCGACACGCGTCGACTGTTGCAGTTGCCTTTGTAGGGATCCCTTCTTTTCGCATAATGTTCTTTTTCCTAATATAATTTGTTTTGTCGTAATAATACTTTGCCATTTTTTTTTGGCATACAGTTTATGTTGGCATAATTATCTTAAAGGGTGTTTTGGCATAAATTGAATGCGCATAATACTAAACGACTTCAGAGGCAGCCCGAGGTTCGGTTTGGTTAGGTTCCTTTAAACCCCGCAGACAGAAATAGCTCCGTCGACCTGACGTCGTTAGAGATAAAACGAGCATGCTAAATGTATGCTTTAGAATGTTATGCTTAATCATTATTATGATTAGAGAAATTATGCTTAAAAAAATTATGCGTAAGCTGTTATGCGTAAATAATGTTATGAGAAAATATAATTAGGAGAAACAAAAGTATGCCAAGTTATATTAGGTCTTAGAATTGTATGCAAATGGATAGGGAACCGCCTTTGTAGTACCACAGGTAAGCAATAGCAACAACAAGTACAAAATAATAATCTAACTTTCATGAAAAATTCCGATCTAAAAAAAACCGGCCAAGTGCGAGTCGGACTCGCCCATGAAGGGTTCCGTAGCAGCAAGTAACATAATATAAAAGTTCTTGTAGTTCGTTGTAACTTTGTGAAAGGTAAATTGCGGTTTTCGATTTATGACGTATTAAAAAAAAACTACTTACTAGATCTCGTTCAAACCAATTTTCGGTGGAAGTTTACATGGTAATGTACATTATATATATTTTTTTAATTTTATCATTCTCTTATTTTAGAAGTTAGAGGGGGGGGGACACACATTTTACCACTTTGGAAGTGTCTCTCGCGCAAACTATTCAGTTCAGAAAAAAATGATATTAGAAACCTCAATATCATTTTTGAAGACCTATCCATAGATACCCCACACGTACAGGTTTGATGAAAAAAAAATTTTGGAGTTTCAGTTGTAAGTATGGGGAACCCCAAAATTTATTGTTTTTTTTTCTATTTTCGTGTGAAAATCTTACTGCGGTTCACTGAATACATCTACTTACCAAGTTTCAACAGTATAGTTCTTATAGTTTCGGAAAAAAGTGGCTGTGACATACGGACGGACGGACAGACAGACAGACAGACAGACAGACAGACAGACATGACGAATCCATAAGGGTTCCGTTTTTAGCCATTTGGCTACGGAACCCTAAAAAGAAGTGCTAAAGTGAAAAATGGCGGCGTGACGTCACAGTTTTTTTTTGGTGCTCCCGGACATTACTCTCTTTAATTGTCAGCTGCATAGATAACAAGCTACTAAAGCCTTATATACTATGCCAGCATACGAAAATGTTGGAAAGAGACAGAAATAAGTTGTGTTGCAGATACAGTACATTTTATGAATGCTTGCATAACATGCATAATCAGCTTATAATGTTCCCACTGCTGGGACACAGTCCTCTTTTTTGAGAGGGAATGGGTTGTAATCTACAAAGCGGGACCAGTTTTTTAATGGCCACTTAAAAAACAAAAACAAATTCTTCTACCCTCAAAATCCACACGGAGGGCACATAAAATTACTCACATAATTATTTACTACCCCCAGACAACGTAAACGCGAAAGAAACCTCGTCAGTCAATAAATAACTCCTAACATGTGTGCCTACCCTCTTTTTGTCGCCAAAAACATCGTTAAACTCCCCTTTAACGAGTATTTGCTTTTAAAGCCAGTGACCCATTACCGAAAAAAAAATTATAAAAAATATAAAAGCGGCCAAGTGCGAGTCGGACTCGTACACGAAGGGTTTCGTACCACCGGACTATATTTAACACTTCATATTTTAAAAAAAAGTTTAGTAGGAAAATCCCCGAAAAAACAGCACTCTAACTGCGTAACACACTATCAATCAGAATCTAAATAATTTTGAAGGAGATTGCTAATCCCTTGCTTTATATGTTCGAAAAACTGTCTGCTCAACAACGTAAATAACGCAATGAATGTTGTTGAACTGTCAAAATGAAATCCATTGCTATTGATAGTGTGTTACGCAGGGTGCAGGTTTCTTATATGCCACCTCCTTCAATTTCAAAGCAATCTTTATTTCTATTTTATATTATTTTGTTGTTATGGCGGCCATGGTACAGACGGTGACATAAATGTCAAGCTATACATTTCTAGTTTTAGCTGACCTCACATTGTATAGGTTTTTCTAACAATGAGAAGTCAGTTTATACTGGAAATGTTTAAACTTGATATTTCGTCGTGTGTGGGTACAGACGCCAGCACATCAACCTACTACAATCTGTCAAATTTCTTTAAGAGATTTTCAACTTTATCGCCAAAGCATAAGGTTCAAAGTTGATTGGGAAAATTTGACAGATTCGGGTAGCTTGATGTGCTGGCGTCTGTACAGTGTACAGGTACACTCTGTGAAAATTTTTAGTAACTACCTATTACGGTTGAAAAGATAGCAGCTCTGTGACAGACGGACGCACATCGGAGCCTAGTAACAGGGTCCCGTTGACAGTCTTTGGGTACGGATTTACGGAACCTTAAAAAATACTTCAGGAATGTGTTCCTACATTTTTGCTGAAAATTTTCAGGTAGACTGAATGAGTAATGCCCTTTCTGTTATTTTTTGTTTTCCGCCTAAAAAGGTGGCGGGAATTAAGAAGGTGGCTTGTAATTAGGAGCGTGCAAGGAAAATGGCGCCTAATGGTCTGCGGTTGGTGTATTATACTGCCTTATTTTTAATTTTGGGACTGCAGAAGTTAGTTAGATTTCGGGAGCGGAGCGATGGCCAAAATAAAACGTTAGCCCCCATTATACATAATCAGCCTATAATGTTCCCACTGCTGGGACATCGGCCTCCTCTCGGTGAGAGGGAGTGGGCCGTAATCCACCACGCGGGCCCATTGCGGGTTGGCAGATCTCACATATCTTCGAATTTTTGGTTCTAGGACATGCCCGTTTCTTCCCGATGTTTTCCTTCACCGTTTTGAGAGCAGTAGTGATGAAATAATTTACACAAAGTAAAGCGCCTGTCTGGTTTCGAACCTATGACCTACAACTCGTAAGTCGCGGACGTTACCACTGGGCCACCACTGCTCTATTTAGCTCTCTGCCCCATTGTACACACGCCAGCACATCAACCTACTACAATCTGTCAAATTTCTTTAATAGATTTGCAACTTTATCACTAAAGCATAAGGTTCAAAGTTGATTGGGAAAATTTGACAGATTCGGGTAGCTTGATGTGCTGGCGTCTGTACTAAGAGTTTATTAGAACGTCCCGAGCTTACAGAGTTTGATGTGAGACTGCTTATCCTATGTAGTCTAATACATACTTAGGACTTACAACTAAGCTGGTGGTCACTGATGGCGCCTTCACATGACGCCATGTCTGGCTGGTAAAGGCAAAATGGCAGCGTACGAGCTTATGGCTCTACCACAGCGATAGATAAGGTGAGCTCGGAGAATGTAACTAGTTATAATAATAATAATAAATCTTTATTTTCAGATCATAGATCCATAAACATAACAATCACAAAAACACGTTAAATAAAAATAAATAATAAATAGTTACAAGAAAAAATAAAAATAAAAGATACCCCTACCTCACATATCTAAAAGACGGTCTGTGTGCCGCTATCCAATGGCTTATTATTAATGGCTTGTTATGACTTCTGTTGTCCCAAAATTTAAAATGAAGGTTGATGAATCTTGATGGGAGGAAATCTGAGGATAAGTCTCAAATTACGTCCGTCCGATCAGGACCAGGCCCGTGCCGGACGGCGCGTACGTGTTCCACGCGCGCCTCAAAGAGATGTCAGCAAAAAGGAAGGGGCCTGCCAGGGCCGAAGCCTGCCGGGTGTGCGGGATTGTCCGAAAGGGTTACCGCTACCCCGGAACATAAAGGGCTAAGGAAGGGACACGGATGGGTTTTAGTCAGTAAGAGTTTGACACTCCCTTCCGCTCCACCCAGAGCGGAAGTCATTTGATGATTTCCCATCCATAAAAAAAAGACTCAAATTAGGTAAGGTTTGTAGATTGATTTCAGGTGATCGAATCAGAAATGAAGAAATCCGCTGGTGAACTAAGGTAACCGTACCTTGGTTCTCCTACGGATCTCTTCATTTTTGATTTTCCCACTGCCACAGTTTGGGAATTTGTCGGGCTATGTACCGACATAGCCCGACAAATTGCCAAACTTAAGTGGCAGTGGGCAGGGCACATTACTCGCAGAACAGCATAGCTATTCACAACCATACCAAAGGTTGTCGAATCGAAACATACACATTTTCAATTACTAACTAGTCTTGCCATCGACAGCAAATAGCTGTCGGATGAATGGTGGTCGTCTATTTGATTTAAACTGATAAAATTTTCGGGTTTTGGATTTGTGAACAGCCTTTAGAGGACTCTTTTGATAACTTTTGAACCGACTTTAAAAAAGGAGGTTCTGTATTCGACCTGTATGTATGTATGTATGTCCGCGATTATCTCAAAAACTTCTGAACGGATTTTGATAATTCTTTCATTAGTGTGATCTACATACTTTCAGGAAGGTCTTAGTATTTAATAAATTAGGTAATTATTCTTATGTACGAAGTTATATGCATAAATGTACTGCATCTCCGGCATTTTTATGCGAATTTTGATGCTTCTTCTAGTCGGTATCTTCAATTCTTCAATGCACTAGTGTAAATTGAATTTGTGTGGGAAAGGTACAACTAAAAAGTGAAAAATAAAAACTTTTTTTACAAAAAAACAACCGACCTAAAAAAAACTACAAAGTGATAAATTACTTTAATTTCGGAAGTCGGTGTCAAAACACGAAAATACGAACCCAACGACACCGACGTTCGAAATTAAAGTTATTTATCACGTTGTAGTTTTTTTTTTAAGTCGGCTGTGTATGTTTACTTCCAGCTTTCAGCTACAATTCTGCCTATCCAATGCAATTGCTATCCCGTGTCATTCATTGCAGAATATTAACATAAAATGTCGACCCAAAAAATTGCGTCCATAAAAAAACTTGTAAAAAAAGGTGTAACTTTTTTACATCCCTAATCAAGTCACTTTCATCTTGGAGTGAAGTAAAAAAAAAAGCTTAGCGCCACAGTATGAAAAGGGAGGTACAGAAGGCTTACTCTGTGCAAAGTATTGAAAAGGTTAGTTGGGGATTCATAGTCAGGAAAATGAATTGTTATCTAACGAACGCTACAACACGTCAAAGAATGAAAAGAAAGATGAAAAATGAAAATGATGAGGAAATGATGATGATGAGGAATGAAAGATGTGATTAGAATTTAAATGTTAATATTTTTTATTTCGACATCACGGCGCTGCACTGGCGTGCGGCGGCGTGATGTGCGTGTACTAGGCGCTCAGACACACTACAGATAATGGATAATGACTCTCGTAGTGCGGTGAAACGTTTGTTATGATTTCGATTTAATAAACTATCGAAATAAAAAATATTAAGCATTTTCAAAGTTACTGCTTTTGAGCTGAAATTTTGTACAGAGATTCTAGACCAGATACACTCTTCAACCCGTTTGTATTAATATGCCCTTCCCGTAACACCCTGTATGTTTGTTTTACGCTAGACGAAGCTGCAAGCATTTACCCCTCACTCGACAAACGAATATGTGTTTTTGTCAAAGTTTACTCATGTTGATTTACAGCGGTAATAAAAAATAAAGACGATTTTGAAAATTGTAACAACTTTGAAACCATTTATTTTACTAATACCTAATTAAGTAATAAAAATAACAAAATTATCATCCTACCTTAACTAAAACTATACAGAAAATAAAATATAGCGTCGAAAAATTCATCCGTATCGCTGTGGACTGGGTAATGTACCCAAGAGACTGGCGGCATTACCATGTTGTATGGCAATGCTTAGCCTTTGGCCAAGGTAAAAGCCAGCCCTTGGGTCATAAAAGCTTGAAAAAACAGACAAAGCCTTACGTTTCAAAATGGGCTGAGAATAAGCACTTTTCAAATCACAAAAGTTACTATCGATAACTTTCATTGCCACTTTACTAGATACTGGATTCAAACTATATTGCTGCTACTCTCCAAGTCCGTCAACAAAGATACGGGCCCGTACAAAAGTAGTACGATATTTAGGAATGAACCCTACTCCCGATTAACTAACTTTTTCGAACGGGCAAAAACACATCGAGAGTAAGGACACCTGTCAAATCGTGTAGTCATTCATTCTAGTTTGGGCCCCGAACTAATCTTATGACCAAAAATAATAATTAGTAGGAAACGCCCGTAAATTCGGTCGAAACTACGGATTTCGAGCTTAGTTAGGAGACCCCAGGCTCACAGCCTTGGATCATATTTACCGAATGTTCGTGTTTATATCTTTTTTGGTAGGGGGATAAGAATGCACCTTCTGTTCTTGTCTCTCTACTGTCATAACTCCTTGCGTCCTTAAACCCCTAATCTTTTGTGCAAGTTGTAAAGTTCAACTGAGTAGAAAGGTTCTTTATGGTGTGAGGGTAAATGCTTACAGCTTCTCTTAGCGTAAACATATAGTGCAATAATTTAGGTTTACAATGCAGTACACAGTAGAGTGCATTGGTTTTCAGAATAGGTAGGCACTAGGCCGGGTCTAGTCTAGGCAAACGCGGTCACTAATCAGAAAAAAACTGAGGTCAAAATTGTGGTTATTTGAGTAGGCATGCCTACTTAAGGGTGATAAATTGCGAAGGTCGAACGTCATGGTATTACGCGTGAGACGTACGTATTTTTAATTTTGTCGTATTAACTTGAACGAATAAAGACCAATGACAATGTGCTAATGCTAATAGTACGGGAGCCGAGTAGGCCGTCCGGCGAGTGCCTACTGCCGCGCGTGTTGTATGAAGATTTTGTTTTTTGTTAGGTATGATAATTTAGTGAGTTTCTTAATTGTGGAGCACACACACTAAAATGTAATTGTCAGGCTTATGTTGATATCAGGCGGCGGCCGACGCGATGACAGGCGGGGTTGCGATAGTCGTGGAAAGGATCCGGCGGTTGGGTCTCGAGGTGGCATTGCACAAGTCCGAGGCCATGTCTTTCCATGGGCCTCGGAACGGGCCACCATCAGGATCCCAACTAACGGTGGGAGGGGTTCACATCGGCGTCGAGACAACGATGAAATACCTGGGTCTCGTCCTCGACAGCCGGTGGAACTTCGTCGAACACTTCCGACGTTTGTCCCCCAAACTGGAAAGGACCGGGGCCGCCTTTAAGCGGCTCTTGCCCAACCTGAGGGAGCCAAACGCCTCCTGCCGGAGGCTTTACGCGGGAGTCGTGCGGTCCATGGCCCTATATGGGGCCCCGGTGTGGGCGCGTTCTCTGCGGCGGCGAGCCGCCCACTATCTGAACGCGCCCCAAAAGGTGGTAGCCGTAAGGCTGATCCGGGGGTACCGCACAATCTCGGGCGAGGCGGCAAGCCTCCTTGCCGGACTGCCGCCATGGGATCTGGAGGCGATAGTCCTCGCGCGCCTGTATGAGTGGCGCGCGGAGACAATACGCCGGGGGGAAACTCCGCTTCCGCGGCAAGTCGCGGCGGAGCGGACAGACCTCCGGTGCGATCTCATGGTGGCATGGAAGGAGCGACTTTCGCAACCCAGCCCAGGGCACGCCACGATAGTGGCGATAAGACCCCTCTTTGAGGAATGGCTAGAGAGGCGTCACGGACGTTTTGGGAGGTTCCTGCACATCATCAGGCGGGAGGAGATGCCCGGGTGTCACCATTGCGAGGATCGCCCAGAGGACACGGTGGAGCATACGGTAGAGGTCTGCCCCGCATGGGCGGAGCACCGCCGTGCCCTCGTAGAGGCGATTGGCAGCGGCGGCGACCTCTCGTGTCCGGCCCTGGTTCACAGTCACCTCCTTCTGCGAAGCAGTCATGCTAGTAAAGGAGGTGGCGGAACGGCTGAGGGAGAGAGCCATACGTCCCAGCCGCCGCGGGAGACGCTCCGGGCGTCGGGAGCCGCATGACGACTCCCGGCCACCGTAGGCGCGGGTCTGCGGACGGAGAGTAATGGGTAGCTCACCGTCCGATCAGGACCAGGCCCGTGCCGGACGGCGCGTACGTGTTCCACGCGCGCCTCAAAGAGATGTCAGCAAAAAGGAAGGGGCCTGCCAGGGCCGAAGCCTGCCGGGGGTGCGGGATTGTCCGAAAGGGTTACCGCTACCCCGGAACATAAAGGGCTAAGGAAGAAACACGGATGGGTTTTAGTCAGTAAGAGTCTGACACTCCCTTCCGCTCCACACAGAGCGGGAGGGGTCATTTGATGATTTCCCATCCATAAAAAAAAAAGTATTGATATATCGAGGTAGGCACTGCTTATATGCCTATATGCAATGCACGCCACTGGCAGTACATATACGGGGTGTTACGGAAAGGGTATATCAATACAAACGGGTTGAAGGGTGTATCTGGTCTAGAATCTCTGTACAAAATTTCAGCTCAAAAGCAGTAACTTTGAAAATGCTTAATATTTTTTTATTTTGATATTTTATTAAATTGGAATCATAACAAACGTGTCACCGCACTACGAGGGTCATTATCCATTATCTGTAGTGTGTCTGTGCGCCTAGTACACGCACATCACGCCGCCGCGCGCCAGTGCAGCGCCGTGATGTCGAAATAAAAAAATATTAAGCATTTTCAAAGTTAATGCTTTTGAGCTGAAATTTTGTACAGAGATTCTAGATCAGATACACTCTTCAACCCGTTTGTATTGATATACCCTTTCCGTAACACCCTGTATAGCGGAAATTATGACTTGAGATAATACCTACGAGGCAATTAGTTTGTAGCTGTTAGATTTCTAAACAATATTAACAAAGTATCTAGCTAGTCCAGGCAGGCGCTTTAATTTGTGTTAATAACTACATCACCACTGCTCTCAAAACTGTGAAGGAAAACATCGTTAGGCATGTCGGCATGTCCTGGAACCAAAAATTCGAAGACATGTGACTTCTACCAACCCGCACTGGGCCCGCGTGGTAGATTATCGCCCACTCCCTCTCACAGAGAGGAGGCCTGTGTCCCAGCAGTGGGAACGGTATAGGATGATTATGATGATCTAGCTAGTGCTTTAGCTTAGATCTATCTTTACATAGTAGCTGTGCTTCGCGGTTTCATCCGCCGTTTAATTTAAAAAAAAAATCGGATTATTTATAAATCACCCTCGTTTTCGCTTAGCGTTCTTTCTGAATTTTTTTTTTGCTTGGCTCCCAAGGGTTTTATCGTGATGTTAAATAGCTACATAATCATCCTCAAGAATTTGGTATCGAATGTAAAATTTTAAGAGATAATTTATACGAGTATAAAATATAAAAAATAATTTATGTAAAACCGACTAATAGTTCCAGATATTAGGTAGCGCGTTCAAACAAACAAAAAACTCTTCACTTTTATGTAATTATATAGAATAATAATAAACATGATATAAAAAAATCGCGAAGCAGGGCGGGTCGCTAGTAGTATTATAACTAACACTGAAACACTACGCCCTGTATTAATTGAAAGGAAAGACATATGTTTATAGTAATACATCCCATATTGGTCCAGTGGTCGCAAACGTGACGGTTGCGCGTGATCGGGCAAAGAGAATTCTCAGTAGCGGCCTCTAGACTTGTGCACTGGGACTTATTATTATGTAACTGGTTAATTTTGGGTGAACTATAAACTGATATCTTCCCCTTCCTGTCTGTGTTCAGTGATGTTGATCCATAAAAGTTTACGAAAAAACAAAAAAAAAAACTCAAACTCAAAGCGTTTAAATACGTTTATTTGACTTATTTCAGTCCGATCCCTGCTGGTGTGCATCTGACAGAAATTAAAACAAGAATAACTAGCAAGGGGATCCGATCAGCGAATCCGACCGGGATAAACGTGACGCAGAAAAAGAACGCAAACTCAAAAATGAATAAGTTTGCAGAAAATATGCGTCACATCCACGCAAAACGACCATCGCTCAGCATAATGCTAAGACCCTATGCGAGACAGAACCCCAGCCAGCTCGCCGTCCGGTAAGGACCAGGCCCGGGTCGACGGCACGTTGTGTTCCACGCGCGCCTCAAAGAGATGTCATCACTAACTGACGGGGTCTACCAGGACCGAAGCCTGCCGGGGTGGCGGGTTGTTCGAAAGAGATACCGTGGTGGGTTTTAGTCAGTAAAAGTCTGACACGCCCTCTCGCTCCGCCCAGAGCGGGAGAAGTTAAGTATTTGATAATTACCCACCCAAAAAAAAAAAAAGACAGAGCCCCAGCGCTGGTTTTCAGCGACAGTCGGCGTTGACGTCGTTATGGAGTCAGAAAGATGCAGCTAGTTGCCAATAGTGAAATATGTTTCTATGGCGAAAAACAAGCAAGAAACTCGATGGACACTCTTTTAAACTAAATGTGAAACTGTTCCTTAAAAAATCTGCTCCCCCCCTCCTCTGCTCGTCCTCTTCTAGGTAATCTGATACCTCATCGATAAGACATATTATTATAAGGACGAGTATTAAGGAACATGTATTATTTATCAGTCCCAGTAACTGATAGCCGGTGGTCGTGTCCTGTCTAATACATTATTAAAGTCTTTCTAAGATATTACAGGCCATTGTAATAGAATTGATATGTTATTGATTTTGATGTAAGATGGATGATCATTGTCTTTGTTCGCACAGTATGCGACATGCGAATTCCTCAGCTCGGCAACTAGACCCAACGAAAGGCTGCGGGCGATTTTTTTTTTTTTTTTTCTGTTGGCAGGGACATTTAACGCGCAATCTGTTACCATGGATTACAGTACATGATTCTGAGCTGTTTTTTTTTTGCTGACACATAATCATCTGCCTAGCCTTTTTCCAACTATGTTGGGGTCGGCTTCCAGTCTAACCGGATGCAGCTGAGTAACAGTATTTTACATGGAGCGACTGCCTACCTGACCTCCACAAACCAGTTACTGGGTAATACGATACCACTTGGTAAGACTGGTCACTGGTCTGCTGACACGTGCTTAAAATAAAATAATTAACTCGAAACGAAAAATAAAAACAAAATAGATCCATAGTCAGACTTACCAACTGAACTTCGACAAACCGTAATACAACAAGATTTTATTTCGACAACACTAGCACAAAATAGAAATAGTCGAGAGCTGCACGTCATGACTGTGACAAGAAGGATATTCTACTTTCAATAATCAGCTATTTCCTAAATAAATAGCGTAGAAAAGTTATTTCAATACCTTCCCCTTTTATCAAACTGCATAAAAGAACAGTTTGTTGATCAATGGAGCCACCGCCGCCGCGCTGAATCTTCGAAAGGGTTAAAAGTAGCTGTTTGAAATACGAAAACCTTTACTGTGTTCATAAATAAAGTGTATTGTCTAATAGAAATGGCAGATAAAGACAACCGTATCAATCTATACATCAAAATGAAAAATTTGGCTGAAAGAAAATTACTTCGAAATCACAGAATATCATGTCAAATGACATCATCATCATCATCATTTTAGCCGATAAACGTCTATTGCTGGACGTAGGCCTCCCCCAAGCACCTCCACTTCGACCGTTTCTGTGTTTCATCATGCTGAGATAGGAGCCTTTTGGCCTCGTATAGGAGTTTCTGTCTCATTTTTCTTTTTGTTACTTTTTTTTTATATAACTTAGTTTTTTCTATTTTTTACTGTGTTTAGTTTAGTTTGTGATCTTCCTGTACGAGTCACAAAAAATAATTTTTCTTTCTTTCTTTTCTTTTTTCTTTCTCGCATCCAGCGGATTCCTGCAGCTGCTGAGGGCTATGCTTGGAGTTTCTATACGCGATCGAATCAGAAACGAAGATATCCGTAGGAGAATCAAGGTAACCGACATAGCCCGAAGAATTTCCAAACTTAAGTGAAAATGGGCACAGCATTTTGCTCGCAGATCAGATGGCCGATGGGGCCGAAAGGTTCTGGAGTGGCGACCGCGTAGTGAAAGATGTAGCGTTGAAAGGCATCCCACAAAGTAGACAGATAACCTGGTGATGTCAAATAATACATAACTAAGTTAGTAAATGAGTAAAGTTTGAAGAACTACCTATTTATGAAATGAATAGGATCAATATATATATTTGAGAGACGTAGCGTTGGAAGGCCTCCCACAAGGTGGACCGACGACCCTGTGAAGGCCGCAGGAATCCGTTGGATGCGAGAAGCACAAAATCGGTCGAAGTGGAGGTGCTTGGGGGATGCCAATGTCCAGCAGTGGACGTCTTTCAGCTGAAATGATGATGATGAAATATTTGAGATGCTTCAACAACACTACGAAAAATAGTTGATGATGAAAAAAGAAAATGGTTTCAACACAATTCCTAGAACAAGAATGATGTGTAAAATACACCAAGTGAAATAAATACCCTAGTTCTTTTCTCCCTCTAACAATCTTAGACACTATCACAAAGCCACTTACAGTCTAGACAGCTTAAGATCTAGCTCCGTAGGTCCCTAGGACCAAAACAAAGTCTACCTAATGAAACCTGCTTCAAATTATGTGGTCCTTAAGCCTGTTTATTTACGTCTTAGGTCCTAAAGGATTACTACAAATGAGATAGGGCGTCAATTCGCTGCAATAACTAAGGTAAGGTTTAGGCGATTATTTTTTGTGTCCATTTTTGGGTTGAAGTATCGTATGGATCTAAGGATAAGCTACTTGTCTGCACTTATATTGTAAAAGGTAATGATAGACAGATAGATAGATAAACCATTTATTTGGCGCACACAAAAGACAGCACAACACACAAAAGTACAACATTAGATGATAACCAATTACCCACATGAACATAATATCAAAAAACATACATATCTAAATAAAAGTGACACTATGACGAATACTTAAAATAAAATTTCTATGACGAATACTTAAAATAAAATTAACAACGAAACACAGTACGGTGTGCGTCTCAAGGTTGCACCAAATGGGAGTCCAGCTCAGCATGTGTCAGGCAAATGTACCTGACGCTGATATTCTGCTGGATCCCTGCAGTGACATACGGACGTTGAGCAGACGAGATAAATTGGTGTTGTGACAGGTGTTAAGTGCAGACAGAAGTTTTGTAAGTATACCCGACACATTAGTCATGTAATCTACAGTAAGCTTTGCATTGGGAAACGTTCTTGTTCGCACGTGTGTTAGAATTGTGTTTTGAAATGAATTGTAATGGAAGAAACAGCAAATTCTTCGATGGATTTGTATCCGAGACACGACGACATTTAGGATGTTGTTCGAGGTGTCGGTGGTGTGAAATACTGGTGTTTGGCACTACTCAGCAAATCCGCACGACTCCCTTTGTTATCATGGACTGTAGGTTGGTTTGATTTGCAGATGAGGGATAGAAAGAACGATAAATTACACGCACTTGTTACCTTGAATACTAATCCGAAGAATTCTTTATTCTCACTACCAAAAAGCAGTGCTAGTTTATAATAGTAGTCTATGAAACAGTGACCACAGAGTGTGTTTCAACAAATACTTCCTTTGCCGTTATGTTGGCAGCAATGTATACCACTTCTTATTCTTCACCACTCTATAATGTTGTGGGCATGATTCTAACACGGAAACCTTATAAATCTTAAAAAAAGTCCGCAAAATCGTCTTCCCATATCTATTATCTTGACAGACATGGGCACAAAACACATATGCTCCTAGCGGAGGACAGGGGAGCCAACATTATAACATAGGAACAATTTATTGAAATGCACTTTAGCAAGGACACAAAACTACTGACAGCTCTAGATGATCTGTCAAAATGACAGTAGTACAATGTTACAATGTGTGAATATTAACCAAAATATTGCACCTTCCAACAGAATCAAATGTCCTACAGTAAAATAGTGTGAAATTAGACAAGTCGCAACTAACACCTGAATGCGAATTAATAGCACTAGGGCAGTGTAGATGGCGTTTTAAAAAGAACAGTGTCTTCCTGTATACAATATTGTGGACAAAACAAAAGTCATATGGCGTTCTATAATTCATTACCATGGGAAACTGGCATAGGTTTGCGCACGGTCGAACAAGCTATTTGGTATACAGGCAAAAATATTCACGTTTCCACTACACTGCCAATATTTAGTTTTATTTTATGCGTTGTAATTTTTTCAGCTTATGGCATCCTTAACCGGTCAAGCGGCGCGGTTCGCCAATCGGCGACGAAATAGTAGAAAATCAATTGTGTCTCATTAGCGGAGCTTGACAGATTAATTAATTAATTTAATTTAATTTATTCATTTATTTCAGGCGACACAGGCCCATAGATAAAATAGACCATATGAGCCATATATGTATATATATATATATGTGTATATATATATGTGTATGTGTGTATATGTATATATATGGGCCATAGATTAAATAGAGTGGTATAAAAGAATTGACTAACTCAGCACACCATTGTTTAAAAGCAGTTGCAAGTTAGCTGCCTGTATACCAAATAGCTTGTTCGACCATACTTGCCTAAGTATTTATGTATTGCGTACGGCTAAACCAACAATGTATTTTTAATACAGCTCCCCTACGTTCGGCGTTGATTTTAGAACTTAGCGTTAACTTTGACAAAGATTCCAAGACGTGGATTCCTACGGTATGTCCTGCCGTAAGACCCTAGTGTACAGTCGTTGTCACTCTACGTTACAATCCCTAGTATTTTCTACTAATCTCCTACAAATATCAGACCCCCAAATCCTAAGTCCATGATTATTTATTGGATCTGGAAGCAATTACCTAACTCGTGATTACAAAGGAACTTGTTACGGCTTTTATCGTCTAAGTTTGCGTAACTTTGTCAACACTAGGCATGTCGTACGCGCCCCAGAATTATTGACTGGACACACGGATTGAAACTAGCTTTTTGTTTAGTTTATTTAGTTGATATTATTGGTATGTCTGTCGAAGGACCGATGGCCGGTGGAGCAGACGAGTCCTGGAGTGGAGACCGCGTACCGGCAAGCGTAGTGTGGGACGCCCCCCAGCTAGATGGACGGACGACCTAAAGAAGGTGGCTGGGATAGACTGGATGCGGAAGGCGGAGGACAGGGTGCTGTGGCGCAATCTGGGAGAGGCCATGTCCAGCAGTGGACTGCGATAGGCTGAGTTGATTGATTGATTATTGGTATATGTATTGAGGGGCCCGTGGCTACTGGCTAAGTAAGATGAACCGCACGGGTCGATCGAGCAGGTTAAACTACGCTTGCCGCGGTCGGTCCGTAGATGGGTGGACAATCTTTACATACCGAGACCACTACGTGCCTCGGAAAGGACGTTAAGCCGTTGGTCCCGGCTGTCATTCTTGAATCTTTGACTGTCGTTACGGGTCGTCAGAAGCCCGAAAGTCTGACAACCAGTCTAAGCAACGGGTATCGTGTTACCCAGTAACAGGGTTGTGGAAGTCAGATAGGCAGTCGCTCCACGTAAAATACTGGTATTCAGCTGCTTCTGGTTAGACTGGGAGCTGACCCCAACATAGTTGAGAAAAGGCTAGCGGTGAATGCTTATGTGAATCCCGCACCCCCGGCCATAGGTAGAGGTGGAACACCGCGGTGGTTTTAGTCGGTAAGAGTCCGGCATGCCCCTCTGTCACCCCCACGATGGAGGAAGTCCATAAAATTCCATGAGGATTTCCACCGCGTACCAAAAAAAAGGCAGATGATAATGATTATTTAAAGTAAACTTACCTAATTGAAACGTAAGCCTCCTCCTTCGATAAGTTAAAATAAAGTTCACATTTTCTTAGCAATTATAAACAAAACCTTTGCACAAACTCCCCAAGGAAACTTAAACCGCACAATTTTTACAAGTGAACGAATAATAATGGCTCGCTCGCAATCAACATTCCTCCCCTCTGTTTGTCTGTCTGTCACAATTAAGTATATAAAACTGGATGCCTTAGGTAATGGTGCGGTTTTGTAGCGATGAAGAATTTCTATTGTTTTGTTTTATAGCAGGAATTAATGAAAGATAAGACAGGGATTTTGTTTATGTATTTGGTTTAGAGTTGGGTTTTACGGGTTCTGTATATTACTGTTTGTTTTATTTGTTTATTCAAAGCATAGACAAAGACTCGCATTATGTCACATAATATAACATAATCAGCCTATAATGTTCCCACTGCTGGGACACATGTATTTTCTCTTCGAGAGGGAGTGGGCCGTAATCCACCACGCTTGCCCAGTGCGGGATGGTGGATGTGACACGTCTTCGAATTTTTGGTTTTATAACATGCCGGTTTCCTCGCGATGTTTTCCTTCACCGTTTTGAGAGCAGTGGTGATGAAATAATTTACACAAAGCAAAGCATCTGTCTGGGTTCGAACCTACGACTTACAACTGGTAAGTCTCAGCCGTTACCACTGAGCCACCACTGCTCTACAGGGTATAAGAAATAGGTTGTTATCGTAACTTAACATAGAAGCCTCGAATCTCCTCCCTTACGTTTGCCGATTCGCGGTCTCCACTCAAGAACACGTCTACCCCGACGGTCATCGGTTCTACGGCTAATATGGCCGGCCCATTGGCACTTCAGCTTGCTTATTCTGTGAGCTAAGTCGACAACTTTGGTTCACTGCACTCAAAATATATCCCAACCGATGCTTGGTACAGTCAACAAAAGAGATAAGTATGCAGGACCGTCGGATATAGTTGAAGTTTAATAGGAAACCGATGGATGTTCTCGAATAAAATTTAATTTTTATTAATAGAAAACAAACAGCTCATTTATCAAATTAAATTTCAATCGACAACGTCCATCGCTTTCTTACTAAACTTCAACTATATCCGACGGTCCTGCATATTTATCTCTTTTTTTTACTGTACCTACTAACTTATTCTATTTTCACCAACAAATCGTAATTTTAAGTTTTTTTGAAGTGAAAACTTCTTTAGCGGCGTTGCACACTTTTTTTGTAATGGGTAAAAAATGTTAAACTCGCGTCAGGACATCGCGTCAGGACACGTGACCTGATCGAAAATTCGTAAGACGGATGGAGAGTAGACAGCCGGCGCGGGAGGAAGTATCCCCCTCTCTTTCTACGGCGCGGCGAAAATGTATGCCTGCTGTTTCGTTTAGGCGGCGCAGGGCGCTTGCGCGAATATTCGTGTGTGTTTATGTTACAGCGTGCCACGCGCATCCATGGATGGTGACAGCTGATGGCTCGACCGTCTGTGTAGTGGCCACACTGCTGTGTATTCGTAAAATTAGTGTATATAAAGTGTTTAAAATATGGAAATTGAACAAAGAAAAATATCAAAAATGCACAACGTTAATATTCAAGTTTTCACTTCTGCCGGCATTCCCGAAGTGCAACCCGTCTTTTTTTTTTTCATTGTTCCTCTCAACCAAAGCACCTGCCATCTAATCTCTTCACCACCCTTGGTTGACTGGTAGAGAATGCCTAAGGCATTAAGTCCGCCTTTGTACCTTTTTGTGCGTTTAAATAAATAAATAAATCAGAACCAACGTCAAACATATTACTTTCAACACTTCAAAGACTCCCGACTCAAAATCATAAAATACACACATACCTACACATAAAAGTAAAAGGTAATAACACTCATAATATATTTTAACGGTACCCAAAACCCATTTTGAAGGGAAATATCTATGCGTTGAAAAATCGGGGTAGCTTCGTATGGAAAAATGCTTTAACCTACTAATATAACGGGCTGCCCTTGGGTGCTGTTACTGTAAATAAGTACTTTATGGGGGCTATTGAGGTAAGAGCAGGGTAAAAAATAATGTAGGTAAAAATGTAAACAAATACGAATTAATGGAAAAATAACTTTAATTCCTACACAATAAAGTTCAGTTTACGCTACAACTTTAAACATTTTTATAATTTTTTCAATAGTAGTGTTAGTCACTCTGAAATCAACTTAATAATCATTGATGTAAAGTTGATGTTTGTTTAACTTGAAATAGGGTGGGGGTGAGCAGCATTGCGCAGTTTTACTGTAAGTATGTGTTGATCTAACCAGCATCAATTTAATGTTGGGATTAACAGACTCTTACTGGCTCTTTGGTAGGGCTTTCATGTTGTAGAACGAGCATTGATTTAAGGAGACTACCTACATGACCTAAAGCGCGGTCACTATCGCACTGCATAGAAAAGAAAGAGAACCGCGATGACATAACGCTGGTGATTTATTGCAAAATATGAAGCAATTATCTATTTACAAAAAATCTATTGCTTGGACTAACAAATTAAAACACTAGTGCTTTAGTATGTTGCAAAATCAGAATAATGTACCTATGTATATTATAAAGGAAGTTTTTAGAGGTATCTTCATGATATTTTTTTATCGAATCAAATCAGTTGTATTATGTTTTCAACACACTATCTACCTAGCATATATCCTGAAGAATATCATATATTTTTCTGATTTTGTTTACTATAGTCGATCATATACTTTTAGGCATTATAAAACTTGTGTTTTTTGCGTTTAGGGTCTGTAGGGACCTTGTATAGCTAGTTGCACGGTAAACTCTGCTTGCGCGATGCAAGATTTTGCGTGACGTCAGTGTGATGTATAGTTTGCACGTGGCGATGTAGATACCGCCACACTGACCAAAATTGACTTGTAAGGGCCAAAACACACAAGCTAATTTTAGCATCGGCGATCAGCGATTTTGCAGCTGTATCGATGCTGCGTCGCGTTTTGGCGACTCTCTGCGTTCGAACGCGGTATCGGGATCGCGCGTTTTAGTGACTGTTCCGATGCTGGATCGATGCTGCATCGCGATTTCGCGAATTCCTGCGTTCGGACGCGGTATCGGAATCGCGCTTTTTAGCGACTACTCCGATGCTGGCGCAAATGCCAAATCGCTGCGACCGGCATCCGAATATGTGCGGAGTGTAGCGTTCAGTCGCTGTGTCGAGCTTCCGAAAAGCGACTGAATCGCCCCGTTTGGCCTTTTTAAGTGTGCGGTGTGGAATGTTTGGTCGCTGCATTTAGCTTCTAAAAAGCGGCTAAATCGCCGATCGCCGATGCTAAAAGTAGCATGTGAGCTTTGGCCCTAAAAGTGTCTTAGAAGATCTACTTACAGAAATAAACATTTCAAACAGGAGTTTTAATACTCAACGTAGGTAATCTATTCTTAGCAGAAAAGAGGTTCTAGGCTAGAAACACAATCTGCATTTAAACTGCAGCGCGATCTCTCCTTTATAACACTAATCCCAGCACTTTGTTTCGTAAAGCATGTGCAAACAACAATATGTGCTAGCATTACGCAGCTTAGCTGGAAATAGTGCAGCTTTAGATGGAACGATACCTTTAATGTTTGCTGATGAAGCTAAAATTAGTTTGTAGAAAACTTTGTATCTATTCCTTGTAAGTTTATATTATACCATGGATGTGTTATCTTTGGGGAAACTGCAGTAGGTATTATAATTTTATATTTAACGAGGACCGAGTAACAAATCTTTTTAATCGGGTATTGGCGGGAAAAGTCACAGATAAAGTATAAACTAGTCATTACGTCACTATGACATTGACAGCGAACACAATGTTGCCAAAATAATAATTTTAAAAATGTTGCCACTTTTGATGGCCTTATAAAGCCTGAACAGGATGTATCATTGGACTGGGACATAACAAGATTTTCTTTATCCGACTACAAAGTGTATGTTATACTTTTAACTTTTTCACTGTCCATTTCAAGGTTGCCTGGAAGAGATCGCTGAATGCGTTGTTATTTTATTTTATTATTATTTTTCTTTGAGTACGCTGTGCCGGTACAGTGTTATAATAATTGTGTGCTGCACCGGACGACGTCATTACGTCAGCGCCGGCTGTCGCTGAAAACCAGCGCTGGGGCTCTGTCTTGCATAGGTTCGCAGCATTATGCTGAGCGATAGCCGTTTTGCGTGGATGTGACGCATGTTTCCCTTACCTTCTTTTTTTTGTGTTTATGTTCTTTTTTGCGTCATGTTCACCGCAAATAAACGTATTTTCTTTCTTTCTATGTATTTTAGAACGCTAGAAATTTACACGCAAAGGATAATTGACGTTGAAATTCTTAGTGCAATAACATATAACATACGAGTTTATTCTTGTAATTATTATTGTTATAGCGTTACTGAGTCACGAAGGGCCATATTAGAATATCACATAGAATGCAACAGCAGCAAGGACTTTATAGAAAGTTCAGAGTATCAAGCTTAAGTTGAGAGCATGACAAACTGTCGCGGAAGCATAACCAAGAACTAAACTAAACTAAAAACCCCTATAAAATTTCACTCCAAAGAAAAATGGCCAAAAACACTTTTGAACAACATAAACGTAACAAGTTGGAACACGTTTGTGTTATAAACCAGTAAAAAGTCCATCATAATAAAAGAGGCTGCATTGCCGAGATAGGTTCTAAACCAATTGAGAATGGACGCTTTGAACGGAGCGTTTAAACAAACCCCAGAGTGATGGAATGCGGGCAGTCATGAGCGGAGCGGAGGCGGGCAAAGAAATGTTTTTATTTTGATGCTAAGTCTGAATACATCATAGATCTATGGCATACACAAACAATATTTGTATAGTCGTTATTTTGTTTTGAAGACTCGTACCTACGCCTTGATCTAAACTTCAACGATCTCCAGATGATAGACGATCACTGCCGGAAACTGGCATCGCGACAACGAAGGTCTGCAACCATTAATTTCCCGCAATGTTCATTAGGTCGTCGGTTGACCCTGTGGAGGCCTATACAGACCATACTGCACCTTTTGATATGCGTTCGCCATTCCATAAATCTTTGATCCCATTGGCCGTCGCTCTACGTTGAATGCTTTCCGCTCACCTCTGATTCTGGTAATTTCTGATTCATGTCTGGAACATAGTCCATTGCCAATTATTAGATGACTTTGAGCCTTCGTATCTTCGTGTCTTCGTTCGTTCGTTTTAGGCCCATTGAGAGTGACCATATCCATACTTAATATTATAAATTCGCAAGTAACTCTGTCTGTCTGTCTGTATGTTACCTTTTCACGCCTAAACCACTGAACAGATTTAGATGTTTGGTATAGAGATAGTTTGAGTCCCGGGGAAGGCCATATGACAGTTTTTATCCCGATATTCCCGCGGGATCGGCACTTATGCGGGTGAAACCGCGGGGCTAGTCTTCCACAAGTCATCACTGAAAACACGCACTGTTCAAAGACAAGAAAATCTTTGACCAGTGTGGGTTGCCAGTCTTTAGACACTTGAGGATTTTTAAACAAATAGTTGCCCCCTCGCGCTCCGCTCAACACACGACACAGCCGATACTGACGATGCAAAAATGCTGTTTGCTCAATATGAATTCCCATTAAGGTTGCTTTTAGTGGTGATGATAATAGCGCCGGTTGTTTTAAGTTCTACCGCCTCGCCTGTTGGATTTTAATAGCAATGAATTAACATAGCAAGGATACTACAACAAGGATGGTAGGTACTTGAAGCGTAAAAAACCGGCCAAGTGCATGTTGGACCACGCACAACAAAGGATTCTGTAGTTAGGAGGAATTTATCCCAAGAACAAACTTAACGTTGTAGTTGCAGCAAAATGTTGTCCTATACATTCCAATTGGAAACATAAGTTTGTACGCACAATATTGAGAGACCTACCCCACCTTACCTTATATCATTTTAAGACCTTGGAATTGTTCTATGTCTGTATTCTCCAGGTATAGCGCAATTTTATGTATTTTAGGCTCAGTAGTTTCGAAGATAAGGCGTCAATTTTTATCTATTTTTACCCGACTTCAAAAAAGAAGGTTCTGTTTTCGACCCGTATGTATGTATGTATGCCCGCGATTTTCTCAAAAACTAATGAACCAATTTTGATCACTCTTTCTTTCTTTTTCTTGTTATCTACATACTTTCAGGAAGGTTTTATTATATAATACGAGTACATTAGTTAATTATTCTTATGTACGAAGTTATATGCATAAATGTACTGCATCTCCGGCATTTCTATGCGAATTTTGATGATTCTTCTAGTCGGTGTCTTCAATTCTTCAATGCACTAGTTTTAATTGAATTTGTGTGGGGTAGGTACAACTAAAAAGTGAAAAATAAATACTTTTTTATAAAGTCAATTGTTTTTTTTTGTAAAAAACTTTTAGGTCTACCTACACTAAAGGTTTCCCCTTACATACACCCAAGATGCATATTATCATCATCATCTGCCTAGCCTTTTCCCAACTATGTTGGGGTCGGCTTCCAGTCTAACCGGATGCAGCTGAATACCAATATTTTACATGGAGCGACTGCCTATCTGACCTCCACAACCCAGTTACTGGGTAATATGAAACCCCTTGTTAAGACTGGTTGTCAGACTTTCGGGCTTCTGACGACCCGTAACGACTGTCAAAGATCCACGAATGACAGCTGGGACCAACAGCTTAACGTGCTTTCCGAGGCACGGAGGGGTCTTGGTATGTAAAGATGGTCACCCATCCACGGAGCAACCGCGGTAAGCGTAGCTTAACCTGACCGATCGACCCGTGCGGCTGTTATTACTTAGCCACAGGCCCCTATATGCATATATCCATCTATATTATATCTACTATGACCACTTTAAGTCATAAAGTCCGCGTTAAGTGATACAGATGTGTTATGTGCTCGTAAACTACAGTCAGTATGCGGTGTTGTCTCAACTTAACCTAGTTCTTAGAATGTGACTTTGAGTGATGGTATAGGGTACTTAACACAACAGTTTGGAGGAGAAAGTCTTCAAGAAACTAGTGAGTAGGTTACTTATATACACTGGCGTGCTCAGATCGATCGCACTCCATAACAACAGATGGTCACGGGTAACAGACTATAGACAGTCAAAGTTGGCTTTACCAATGGTACACCCGCGAATAACCAAAAAAACTTCTTAGCCTAAGTAGAAATAACCTCAGAATAATAATAAGTACAATTACGGGCCATAACCCTCTTAACAAACATCTTTTTAACATAGGCGTCCGGACAGCCCCCTTTGCAGGGGCTGCCTTGACGGCGAGAAATCAGCCGCCCACGTCATCCTGGAATGCGAGGCTGTGGCTTCTCAACGTGAAGAAATCCTCGGAACAGTGAGGTCGCTCCGTGAAGCCTGCGAAGCTACCAGGAAGCTTCTGTGCTTTTGGATGGAGCTAGGCTGGCTCTTTAAGCCAGAATCCCCACGCACAACGGACCTAATGGGAGTCTAAGTGCGGAAAAAGAAGCCCCATCAGCATCATTATAATCATACACTGGCGTGCAGTACGATCGACGGCATTATTGCTACATAATACATAACATAATCAGCCTATAATGTGCCCATTGCTGGGAGACAGGCCTCCTCTCAGTGAGAGAGAGTGGGTAGTAATCCAGCACGCGGGCCCAATGCTGGTTGGCAGATGTCACATGTCTTCGAATTTTTAGTTCTAAGACATGCCGGTT
Organism: Amphipoea lucens; assembly: GCA_947508005.1. Classification (NCBI taxonomy): domain Eukaryota; kingdom Metazoa; phylum Arthropoda; class Insecta; order Lepidoptera; family Noctuidae; genus Amphipoea; species Amphipoea lucens. The sequence continues at coordinate 17,135,161 of OX382377.1, read as the reverse complement.
TCCTCACGATGTTTTCCTTCACCGTTTTTCATTATTGCTAATTAGGTCAAAAACTGCTCAAAAAATGTGTTGGGTACTACAAACAATCCCTTGGCAACTTACATGAAATTAATGTTCTTCGTCAATTATGAATCACACAAAAATCTGTCTTAAGAGTCTTTGGTCAACTGGACCCACTCGAACTGGACCCGCGGGTCCAGTCGACCAAATCAAATTTTGAATTGATCTACCTGAAAAAACAACAATAGAATGCGACTCATCATCTGCTTAGCCTTTTCCTACAATCATGTTAGCGTCAACTTCTAGTCTAACCGGATGCAGCTGAATCCAGCATAGCTATTCACAACCACTCGATACGCTTCCGTACCGCATCGACCATCAATAAATGTAATCGTAGGTGACTTCTAAACGCTATTCACGAGTCCAAAACCCGATTTTGTCAGTTTAAATAAAATAGACAGCTGCTATTCTTCCGATAGCTGTTTGCTATCGGGGGCAAGGAAAATCAGGTTGTGGAAATGTGTCATTTTCGATATGATATCTTATCGTATGATTGTGAATAGCTATGCATGTCAGTATTTTTTTACACGGAGCGTCTGAATATCTGAGCTACACAACCAAACAATGCAATTCAAATCTATACAAATTATTTTGTACCGACACGAACAACAGGCATATCTCATGTCCTTGTAAAAACACCAGCAAGCCAGCGAGGATTGTACCCCGGATTCCGGACGTACATAAAAATCCTTACTCCTGAAAACTCCTTTAATGCACCCCACACCCCAAAAACTGTAATAAAAGCAGCTTCAATCATCCTATTAGCATAACAAGGAACTCTGCTTACCCCCCAACATAAATCCCGCCGCAGCATCTATTCATACCGCAGCCACATTCAAAGAGAAAAAATTAAATTAACTTTTTACTGAAAAAAAAAACTGCGCTCACTGAAAGGCTTTGGAATCATTTAATTACACTGAAAAGTGTAACCTTTTATAATTAATTTAATTAATGTGATTCTTGTAATACGTCTAACAAGTATAATTAGGTGGCTACTGCTCTAGTATTTTTGTTTCTGACTTTTGGAAAAGTGTCATAATTATATTGTTTTGTTAAGAATTTTCTTGTGGCTTGGTTTCGAACTTTGAGAAATTATTTTGCGCTTTTTTAGGGTTCCGTAGCCAAATGGTAAAAAACGGAACCCTTATGGATTCGTCATGTCTGTCTGTCTGTCCGTCCGTCCGTATGTCACAGTCACTTTTTTCCGAAACTATAAGAACTATACTGTTGAAACTTGGTAAGTAGATGTATTCTGTGAACCGCAGTAAGATTTTTACACAAAAATAGAAGAAAAACAATAAATTTTGGGGTTCCCCATACTTACAACTGAAACTACAAAAATTTTTTTTCATCAAACCTGTACGTGTGGGGTATCTATGGATAGGTCTTCAAAAATGATATTGAGGTTTCTAATATCATTTTTTTCTGAACTGAATAGTTTGCGCGAGAGACACTTCCAAAGTGGTAAAATGTGTGCCCCCCCCCCCCCCTCTAACTTCTAAAATAAGAGAATGATAAAATTTAAAAAATATATATAATGTACATTACCATGTAAACTTCCACCGAAAATTGGTTTGAACGAGATCTAGTAAGTAGTTTTTTTTTTAATACGTCTTAAATCGAAAACCGCAATTTACCATTCACAAAGTTACAACGAACTACAAGAACTTTTATATTATGTTACTTGCTGCTACGGAACCCTTCATGGGCGAGTCCGTCTCGCACTTGGCCGGTTTTTTATTGCTAAAATGCACCTGCTCTTGATCTTGATCTCGCCTGATCGAAAGCGATGGATATACGCTGACGGGCTATACGTGGAAAGGAACAAAGACGCTGGCAGAGTTCCACACTTTGGTCGTGTGCATAATAAATGTGGAGGAGAAGCGCAGTATCCTGCGGGGCAATTGCGTAACACTTTATCAATCGGAATCGGTTTCATTTTGACAGTTCAACAATATTCATTGCGTTATTTACGTGTCGAGCAGATAAATTTCTCGAACTTATGAAGCAATGGATTAGCAATTGGCTTCAAAATTATTCAAATTCCGATTGATAGTGTGTTACGCAATTAGGGTGCTGGTTAAATAACCTGAAAATCTATCGTTATAAGTTGAAGTTGCACTTCTTGCGGTTAGACAGTAGATGGGTGACTGAAGTGACTATTCCAGACCAAAAACTATTGAACACCCGTTGACGCAGTTTTAAATAGATGTACAATCATTGCACAAGTACGGTCGGCCGAAGGTCAGTGGTAGCAAATCCAGTATAAGCTGCCCCCTTATTCTATTGTGACTACGCTAGGCTAGCTAGAGGTCAAAATGTTAATAGTGACGTGCAGCCTACTGTACCTACAATGAGAAGTTTGGGTCACTAATCAGTTCTATAATGTTCCCACTGCTGGGACACAGGCCTCCTCTCTGTGAGAGGGAGTGGACTATAATCCAACACGCGGGCCCAGTGCGGGTTGGTAGATGTCACATGTCTGCGAATTTTTGGATCTAGGACATGTGTGTTTTCTCACAATGTTTTCCTTCACCGTTTTGAGAGCAGTGTTGGTAAAATAATTTACACAAACTAAATGCGCCTGTCTGGGTTCAAACCTAGAACTCGTAAGTCGCGGCCATTACAACTGGCCCACCACTGCTCATAAAGAAACTAGGGTAAAGTCCTTTTATTTTTCTATTTTCCTATTACGATCGCATTAACCTTGAGGGGAATAGGCTAGTCAAAATCCTTCCGAAAACCCTTAAAAAATACGCCTTTCAAAATTTATTTTAAAATTAACCAAACGTTACAAAGAACCAAGGAAATTAACATAATCTAAATAATTTTAATTTTAATAAGACATTAGCACCCGGTTGTGAAAGCTTTATTAAAATAAGCCAGTAATTCTTTTTTGAATGGTCTATTAGGTTGGTTTAGAGTGAGACATTGAGATGTTTTGTGTTGCCAAAACATTTATTTGAATGGAGGGTTTAAAGAGAAACATGCTTGGGGCAAAAGGGTTGTTTTTCTTGATCCGTGAAAACGTTGGATGGTGAAATTGTGAAAGGTGACATGGGTTTGTAATGCTGTAGGTACCTAGCTATAGCGCTACAAAATTATTTTGGTGCATGGACAACATCGGTATCGTGTGAGCAATGGTGGCCCAGAGGTAACGGCCGCGACTTACGAGTTGTAGGTCCTAGGTTCGAACCCAGACAGACGCTTTACTTTGTGTAAATTATTTCATCACCACTGCTCTCAAAACGGGGAAGGAAAACATCGTGAGGAAACCGGCATGTCCTAAAACCAGAAATTCGAATACATTTGTGACATCTGCCAACCCGCACTGGGCCCGCGTGGTGGATTACGGCCCACTCCCTCTCATAGAGAAGAAGCCTGTCTCCTAACAGTGGGATCATTATAGGCTGATTATGATAAGTACAAAAAAAAATCACACATCTTAATAAAAACACTTATTTTGGTTTTGCTTAGTTTTTTTTTTTTTTGTTCTCAGAATAGTCAGATAAGAAACGCCGACCTCATATAGTTTTTTAAATATGATTAACGTGTAATGAAACGTTTATTTTCTCTTGACTGTACTTACCTGTCAAAAAGAGTATAATACCAGCTTGCTGCACTTGACTCGGTGGAACGCAGAGCTAAAAAGCTTATAGGCGACGAGACGTTGGTAGCTACGCTTCCCAGCCTGGCTCATCGGCGTAATGTCGCTTGCCTGACGGTCTTCTACAGACTGTACTACGGAGAGTGTGCGCAGGAGCTCCACGACCTGATCCCACCATCGCCCTTTTACCACCGGACAACCAGGCGTACTGCAGCGTACCATCCGCACTTGGTTGATATCCCGATGAGTCGTACTCGGCGCTTCTCCTCCACTTTTATTATGCGCACAGCCAAAGTGTGGAACTCTCTGCCGGCATCTGCATCCCACATTTAACCCGTCTGCCTTCAAATCAAGAGTGAACAGGCATCTTCTGGGCACGCTCGTTCCATCATAGACCTCATCTATCGCTTTCCATCAGGCGTGATCGGGGTCAAGAGCGCGACCATTTAGCAATAAAAAAAAAAAAGAGTAACCTAGCATTATAGTGGACAAGAAATAGTTTGAAACAGAAGACGAACTAGTAGGGGATCGAGGAGGGGAAGACGGAGGGGGGAGGGGGGGTGGAGGGCGGGCGGAGGGGGGAAGGAGGAGGGCCTCAGGGGATCAGACCGTAATAAATTACAGAAATAAAATCATTTATCATATTGTGATGATTATCTTCTTCTTAGCGTGTCGATAGCAATCTAAATGTACTCGGCCCAAAATTCGGCTATTAGTTTGGCGCCATCACCAGCGTCCATCAGTTCCTGTAACGTGCAGCTGACAGGACACGCAGGGCACTATATTAACCTTTTGAATGCCATTGTCACATATACAGGCTGTTACAGAAAGGGTATATCAATACAAACGGGTTGAAGAGTGTATCTGGTCTAGAATCTCTGTACAAAATTTCAGCTCAAAAGCAGTAACTTTGAAAATGCTTAATATTTTTTTATTTCGATAGTTTATAAAATTAAATCATAAAAAACGTGTCACCGCACTACGAGGGTCATTATCCATTATCTGTAGTGTGTCTGTGCGCCTAGTACACGCACATCACGCCGCCGCGCGCCAGTGCAGCGCCGTGATATCGAAATAAAAAAATATTAAGCATTTTCAAAGTTAATGCTTTTGAGCTGAAATTTTGTACAGAGATTCTAGACCAGATACACTCTTCAACCCGTTTGTATTGATATACCCTTTGCGTAACACCCTGTATATGACAAACGAAATCTTACCCTGAACGCGAACGTCACAAATATATGACAAAATACACGTCGCACGGGTCGCACCATATTATGAAATAAACAATTTAATCATTACTTTTTTGTGTTTTTATTTATATAATTTACAAGTTTAAGCTTCCGTCTATATTGTATTGCATGAAACTAATACAAATGAACCACCAATATCGAGAAATTTGTTGTTTTAAGTGTGTGTGTGAGTGTTGTTTTGTTAAAGTGGCCTGGCGTCAGGGGTACGGCGATACGTTTATACTCTGGCGTTCAAAAGGTTAAGTGTCCCATCGTTTGTGGAACAGCACTACATTTACACTCCAAGTCGGAGTCGTCTATAAATCTCCACCTGAACAGGTTTTCCTTGCTTCGGCCAACCTGGGTCCGGAGCATACTATCCACCAATTGATGATTATGCTGATATCTTTCAGATGTACCCGTCCTTGAAACACCATAAACGAGCTAAAACGATGACCCAAACCCAAATCAAAACTAAATCGATCTTAAATACACCGTTGTTTTAACCAAAGTGCCAAAACATTGAGCAATAACGTATAACTTTTGTCAGATTTATGGGTTTTGTTTCGCTTTAGGGTTCCGCTGAAAATAATAAAGCGCTACATTGTTTCGTTTGTTCCCGAGTTGAATTGTATTATGATTATCGGGATTGGTGTGCAACTGTTGGTATACATATAGAAATAAAAGTGGCACGACGAATACTTAAAATAAAATTAATTACAAAACGAAACATATACCGTGCGGTGTGCGTCTCAAGGTTGTACCAAATGGGAGTCCAGCTCAGCATGTGACAGGCAAATGTACTTACCTGACACTGATATTCTGCTGGATCCCTGCAGTGACATACAGACGTTGAGCAGACGAGACAAATAATTTTGTGGGGTCTCCTACCGCAGGTGAGCGTCAAAATGAAGGGATGAAATCTCCAATGTCTGTCATACATAGAAAAATAATACCATTAATCTACTATTTCCTACCTTTGCTATAATTTTAGCTACCTCATCATATACATAATATTTTAACATAATGCTTGGTTCCTCCATCATGATATCAAGATGGAGGGACCAAACTGGTAGACTACTCCCTGGAATGCTCTACTTACTGCGTGTTATAATACCTTAATTCTACCTTAATATTATTGATTTTGGTTGCCCGAAACATATATCGTATTAAAGATAACGATTATATAAGTTGGTCCCTCCAAATTGACAATTTCACTGTTTAGTGCAACAGGTAAATGGACGGTTTATTTTCGATCTTCGAAGGATAAATATTTAAAACCTATTTACCACCTTCTAATCGTGCCAAATTTCTTACGTTAAAGTTTGTTTTAACTAGCCAAAAAAATTAAAGAAATAAGTAGGTACAACGTACAAATTTTAATCGTGGTAGCATTGACAAAGGCGTTTTTTTTTAATAAGAATAGCACAAAAATATCTCGCTAATATAAAATGTATCTTTAGTTTTTAAATATTACTATGTAATTATTCATTTTATTTAATTTTCGTATTACTCAATGTACTCGTAATATTGAATTTTATATACAGGGTGGTCCAAAAGTCGTGGATCAAACGAAATAGGGAGATGAAGGAGGTCATTTTCAACAAAAAATCTTTCTACAGCATGGTCATAATTCAATTGCCCTAAAAGTTATGAATATTTGTGTATACCGAGTTCTTGTACAATTAGACGAATTTAAAAAAAAATGTGATATAAAACAATAAAACAAACGGTGTTGTATTACTACTAGATAATGTATCAGCACTACAAAGTTCTATTAGGGCTCTGAGTATCATATTTCCAGAGCAATTTATTTTTTTCCAAAAATTTTGTAACATTACCAAAAATTATTTCTCACTTTAAAAGTGTTGGAAATGACCTCCTTTATCCCCCTACTTCGTTTGATCCACGACTTTTGGACCACCCTGTATGTATACATAGATTAGATAAGTTTTTTTTAAAGGAACTGTCCAAGTAGTCCGTCATGCTACAACTACTGAAACAGTTTTTTTTATTTTTTTCTTAGCTATGTCCCACTGCTGGGTAAGGGTATCCCCTTCTCCCAAATTGTCAAGTAGACACTAGACCAGACTATTAAAAAATGAAAAAAAATAAATGGAATAATGCTTTTACGACATCGACAGCCATTATAATCTTCCTATCAATCATTTTCGTGTCTCCAAAGTCGTACCTCACTTTTGTCATACCAACCTAAAAAAACGTGACACATCTCAGCCTTTACGACGAGAAACGCCTAAAAAAGCGGCTAAGTGTGAGTCGGACTTGCACATGAAGGGCTCCGTACCACCGTACATTATGTCACACATTTTTTTTAATTTTAAATCACGTTCTTTGTATAGGGACCTCCTTTAATTTTTTATAGCCATAGTAGTGCTATTTTAACCGTTATAACAACAAATAATACAAATAAAACAAACGTAATAGGTAGACACTTGAATTTTTTACAGAGTGAATTAGTTGTCTACCTATTAAGATTCAAAAGATATACTGGGGCCGTCTCCACGAGCGAGAGAATCGCGGCGATATTATCGTCGTGCCACGTATTTCTATACACTCTCTTAGAACGTACCTCTACACGGCGATATCATCGCGGCAAAAATGTGATAGCACGGCGAGACTATCGCCACGATTCTCTAGCTCGTGAAGACATCCCCAGCCCTGTGACAAACGGACGGACGCCCTGACGGACAGCGGAGCCTTAATAATAGAAACGACCAATTGCAACCTTGCACCTAGCTTCTGACGTTTCATAAGTGCCCATGTAGGTTTATGTGAAATACAATTTTTTTTTTTTTTTATAGTCCCTTTGACACCCTTTGGGTACGAAACCCCAAAACGTGACACATCTCAACTTTTACGACGAGGAACACCTAAAAATGCCACCAGCAATTCTCTCTTTCTTTCTTATCGCGAATGATTCATAACGTTGTTTTTATTGTTTCAGGTACGGACGATAAAACGAGGGATGTTAGTAGTTAAATTATTATATTGTAAGTATTATGCACAGAAACGACTTTATAGCCCCCAAGTGTCGGAATGTTTTATGTTACTGTGAGACGTTGTTTGTGGTAGGTGTGTGTGTTATTCTAAAGGCGTTTTAAATTGGTACAATAATTACTGACTGTATACTTTCTATAAGGGGACTTTTGTGGTAATATAAAGATACACATACATACATAAACACGCGGTTTCTTATGGAGGTAGCCAGAAACAACAGAACGCCACCTGCTACGATGACATTACATATTATTTTCAATAAATTATATTTATTTGTGCTATCGAGTGCACCTGTCTATTTAAGGACGTTAAGCTATCATGTCCTTATGATACTAGGATCATGCTCACAGGTCTTTTTTCTTTTAGGACATTGTGCTCATAGGACGTTTTACTTACGATTACGTACTCCTTTTGCCTCATTTACAAGTATACATCTGGTCATACACGCGCACGCCGCAGATTGCGAGTACTACACACATCAAATTATTCATTACTAGCTGCGCCCCGCGGTTTCACCCCCGTAATTGTCGATCCCGTGGGAATATCGGGATAAAAAGTAGCCTATGTCCTTTCCCGGGACTCAAACTATCTCTATACCAAATTTCATCTAAATCGGTTCAGCGGTTTGAGCGTGAAGAAGTAACAAACATATAAACACACACACACACACACTCACAAACTTTCGCCTTTATAATATTAGTGTGAAGTGTGATTATTATTATAACGTGCACCACTGCACCTATTTCCATACATTGGGTACTTAATTGAAGCTACACCTTTGTAAACAGTAAAATTAATTCTTGTCGATGTTTAAATCTTTTAGTGGCTGACTGTGCCATTAATTCCACACAACATACCTCATCATCATCAGCCTATAATGTTCCCACTGCTGGGACACAGGCCTCCTCTCTGTGAGAGGGAGTGGGCCGTAATCTACCACGCGGGCCCAGTGCGGGTTGGTAGATGTCACATGTCTTTGAATTTTTGGTTCTAGGACATGCCGGTTTCCTCACGATGTTTTCCTTCACCGTTTTGAGAGCAGTGGTGATGAAATAATTTACACAAAGTAAAGCGCCTGTCTGGGTTCGAACCTACGACCTACAACTCGTAAGTCGCGGCCGATAACACAACATACCTACCATAGATAATATAATACTACGATACCTACATACCTACTGCGAACTTGAACTTCATAAATGAAAACAATCTCAAGTAGAAAGGTACAGACGAATAAAACTAGTATACAGGGTGTAGCAGAAATAAATGTGGTCATATTTTAGATTGTGGTAGAGGCCATCAAACTGAACAACTTCCTACTATATAATATTACTAGCTGCGCCCCGCGGTTTCACACGCGTAAGTTTCGATCCCGTGAGAATATCGGGATAAAACTATCCTATGTCCTTTCCCGGGACTCAAACTATCTTTATACCAAATTTCATCTAAACCGGTTCAGTGGTTTAGACGTGAAAAGGTAACATACAGACAAACCGACAGAGTTACTTTCGAATTTATAATATTAAGTATGGATAACCGCGAAAGTTTGTGAGGATGGATAGATGGATGAAGTTTGTTACTCATTCACGCAAAAACTACAGAACGGATTTGGATGGAATTTGGCACACAGATAGTTTATAACCAAGATTAATACATAGGCTACGTTTTATCCCGATGTCCCTCGCGATAGAGACTTATGCGGGCGAAGCCGCGCGGCGCTGCTAGTTCTCCATAAAACTAACATCGTGATCGTGGAAAAATAATCAGCTGTCCCATACAGAACTTCAATACCTACTTGATCCAAATATATAGCATAATCAGCCGATAATGTTCCCACTGCTAGGACACAGGCACAGGTCTCCTCTCTGTGAGAGGGAGTGGGCCGTAACCCACCACACGGGCCCAGTGCGGTTTGATAGATGTCACGTCATGTCTTCGAATTTTCGGTTCTAGGACATGCCGGTTTCCTCACGGTGTTTTTCTTCACAAAGTAAAGCGCCTATCAGGATTTGCACCTACGACGTATAACTAGTAAGTCTACTGGGCCACCACTGCTCGCCGATCCAAATGTATAGGACAGCTGATAATATTTTCGCGATTACGATGTTGGTCTTATAAAGAAACTAGAAGCGCCCCGCTGTTTCACCCGCGTAAGAGTCGATTCTATGGGAATATCGGGAAAAAAAGTAGCCTATATGTTAATCCAGGGTGTCAGCTACCTCCATACAAAATTTTATCAAAATTGGTCCAGCCGTTTGAGCGTGAAGAAGTAACAAACATAAACACACACACTCACAAACTTTCGCCTTTATAATATTAGTGTGATACTCGTAGTGTGATAAGTGTGATTTGTTCAGTTTGATGGTCTGTACCACACCCTAAAATATGACCAAACATTTCTTAAACACGCTGTATATTCTTACATAAACCCAAAGAGCCGTGTTAAACCAGTTTCTCTAAATACCAGGGCGACATTTAGCCTTGAATGTTGCAGAAGAAAATGGCCGCCTCCGAAAATTCTCGAACACAGGAATTTCTTAGTTCATTTCAGCTGAAGGAAATTAAAGAGAATTGTGTTTTTGTTATGGTTACATTCATTTTGTTTTAAGAAAATGTTTACCGTGTTGAGTTATAAAATTCAGCTGGGTGTAATAACGTTACGACTGTTATCTTTAAAGGGTTAGGCAGACTTATAGTATTTGTGGCGTTATTGAGATCATCATCTGCCTAGCCTTTTCCCAACTATGTTGGGGTCAGCTTCCAGTCTAACCAAATGCAGCTGAATACCAGTATTTTACATGGAGCGACTGCCTATCTGACCTCCACAACCCATTCATTGGGTAATACCAGACCCTTTTGGTAAGACTGGTGGTCAGACTTTCGGGCATTATGACTACCCGTAACGACTGTCAAAGATCTACGAATAGCAGCCGGGACCAACGGCTTAACGGTCTCGGTATGTAAAGATGGTCACCCATCCGCAGGCCAACGGCGGCAAGCGTAGCTTAACCTGATCGATCGACCTGTGCGGCTGTTATTATTTAGCCACGGGCCCCTTGTGGCTTTATTAAGATGCCACCTTTGATTTCGTGGCAATGTGAAAAGGGACTAAAGTACCTACTATAATTTTAGCCAAAAAATGCTCACCTCCGCAGCTTCGGCTTGCTGGTCGCCTCTAGCAACCAGCCTCAGCCGCTACGGCTCGCACGGGTGCCTATGCTTTGTTACAGCGGGCGGGGGCTGCTCTCCCTCCGCGCCTTCGGATTTTTATATACACTCTAGGGGTAGCAGCTAAAAGACTACGTGGAGTCGGGGTGTCCCGATTCGGTTTTGGGACAGATTCGACCTATTGTAACCATAATTGTTATAAAAACAACAAAACATTCATAGTGACACTGACACAAGACGCAAATGGCGTAGCTTTTTTTTACGCTCCGTTTCATCAATTTTGCACGACATTTTACGCCACAGACAATATACTGGACATACTGGTACAGATTTGGTTGTCTATCGCCCATATTAACGTTTCGTTTTCCCTTTTTATCTGATTTGAGGATGGAAACAATTTTGTATAAACGGCCTAAGCATCAGCCAGCCAATTCATTAAATGTTGTATTAGACGATTTGGCGGAATATCATTTAGGCCGCTAGTTGAACGGCGCCGTATAGTTAAAAGGCTAGGCAGTTAACTGAACGGCTAATTTAAAACTATTTCACCCAGTTGACTCTAAATACCACAATATTTTACTCTACAGAATTCGTTTACAACAATTCCAATTTTTGCATATAGAGAATTGTGGATTCCCATTCAGTTGGCACTACACTTTAAAACCCTATTCAGTAAGCAAAAAAACACTTCATGTTTTGACACGAAAAAGCCGACACAGTGGTACAAAAATAAAAACGGCGTGGGAAAAAAATATGTTCGTAACTTAGTACAACGACGCATAGGCCGCAATTGTTTAATTTAATTCGGCCAGTGCACGGCAGGAGCGACTGTGTATTTTGACATTTTCGTCTAGAGTTTTGCACTGTGGTAATTTTGACGGGACATAGTAAATTCGTGCATAATTGTTCGTTCTGTGTGTTTAATTTCATACATATTAATGTCGCTGTGTATGAATTTATAATCGCGCTTTCAAGCTTTATAGCGAGCCAAATAAGGTTACTGAAGTAAGTTGGAAATGAATGGAAGCGAATTCAAATTAACAAAGATTCAGCTTTTATACATTCTAGCAACATAATTGGTCTGCAAGTGCAAGCTTAATAATAAATGTCAAAGCCAAAAAGTCAGAGCATTTATTTCAAATAGGCACATAAAAGGCACTTTTGAACGTCAAAAATTACATTAAAATAGAATTGATTCTAGTCACCCCTTCCAAAAGGTAGTTTTCGTATGGAGAAGAATGGGCAAGAAACTCCACCGTTACTCTTTTAAAATGTTTTACAATATTTGGCATAGGTACGATAGGCTGCAAAAGTGCATGGGTAGTACAGAAACAAAATCGTATGAAGCGAGAAATGACGCCATCTAGCGTACAACCAGTTAACGACCAACAAAATTTAATTATGCTGTTATTAGATGGCGTTGCTTTGCTTATATGATAAAATATTTTTGTAGTTTCTTTTTGTCTCTTCAAACAATTTATAATTAATAGTTTCTTTTAAAGAAAATTGTTCTTAATTATTAACCTACTATGTTAAAATTGAATATCAATTTTATAAGTAGGTAGGTATCTGATTTTCTAAGTTTTAGTTTTCAAACTTGAGAGGGTAGGTTGAATATGGATTTATAAATAATTGTTAGGTGGTATGAACTTAGATCGAAGATTTATGACAGCTCAATTGATCGTTCGCTAAGTTCATTTCGATTACCTCGTTCTCCGTGCCTTTTGTTCAGTTTTTATTTATGATCAGGCGAATTACTTATTTTACCAAAATGAGCACGAGTTATAATATTGATTTCGTTACAAGAGCTCAAATAATTGCTTTGAATAATCAAGCCAAAAACTTGTCAGAAATAGCCAGAAACCGGTGTACACGTAAGTAGTTTTATTTTTACACTTTTATATTAAAAACTGCATTATTTTTTTGTTACTATACTACATAATCATCATTATTGGGTATTATATATTTTTTTTATTGTTGCAGAGAAAAACAGTTGTTATTTGAGTACGACGATTTTAAGAGGAGGGTTTTTTGAAACACCATCAAAGAACTGGTAGACCACGACTTATAAAACACATTGCAGCATCAAACCATGATAAGGGAGTATGAAGAAAATGGATTTCTGCCGACGAACCACTATGCTGGTTTATTTGACACAAGTTTTGACACTGTCCGTTGTGCTCTTCATAGTGGGCCACGGAGGCATGCTGTGAAACTCTTGCTTACGGAAAACCATAAAAGGGCAAGATTACGGTTCGCTTTGGATCACATAAACTTCGATTGGAGTAATGTCATCTTTACAGATGAAAAAACTTTTAAGTCCAGTGAACACGGACGCTTATGTTTGTGGCGTCGAAATAATACGCGATACACAAGTGGTTACGTAGCTACGAGCTAAATAATTATACTTACTTAGATAATATTATTTATATTGACTGGAGACCTGGTTATGTGTGTGTGTATAACCTATAACTTACGTATTTTTAATAATTTAAAATGTTATGAACACTTCAAGTTCAAACAACATAGTTTTTACTTTTTTATGATGCCTACGAACCATTTGATATGTTTATGTGCAATTTTGTAGTTTTTAGCCTACTTATTTAGTATCCATTTAATCCGTTTGAGACCTTTGTAATAAAATAACCTGGTCTCCTGTTTGTTTTTATTGAGGTTACATAAGCTTCAATCCTCTTTCCGATTTTGGAAACGAATACTTAAGCTATCGCCTCAATAACTTCATAATATTATAATGTTATACCTATAATAATTAATAAACTGACTATTAAATTTGAATAATAATTGTAAGAAATAAACCTCTATAATTTTTATAGTGCCTTTTTTTGCGAGCCCACAAGGCGAGCCTGTTTACCTGCGATGAATCTGCTCTTTTTCCTGTTACTAAGTAACTACCAATTCGAATATTAAATTAATTATTAAAATACCCACTCGTTAGCTTAATAAATATATTCCTATCGGTTTCTTTTATTATTTTTATCATTTAAGCTACGTATGCTGGTAAATGTAATGTAATAATTAGATAAATGTTTTAGCTTTGTAACTCCTTGATCAATACGTTTCTTCCTAACTCCTTACTTACGTTTCGTAAATTAGTCATAGTTGTGAAGAAACCAACGCCATCTAGTTTATTTTCGAAAACTTGAATTCAAACGTTCACGGGAAAATAGACACTAAGGTACCCATGCAATTTTGCTGGCGACTGTACATTCATTATACATATAATAATATGTGAGGACGATGCACCTAAAATAAAATTACTATACCACAATAGATAAAAGAATTGGGGGGGGGGGGGGGGCGTGGGTAAATAATAACAGCCGCACTGGTCGATCGATCAGGTTAAGCTACGCTTGCCGCGGTTGGTCTGTGGATGGGTGACCATCTTTACATACCGAGACCCCTCCGTGCCTCGGAAAGCACGTTAAGCCGTTGGTCCCGGCTGTCATTCGTGGATCTTTGACAGTCGTTATGGGTAGTCAAAAGCCCGAAAGTCTGGTAACCAGTCTTACCAAGGGGTATCGTATTACCCAGTAACTGGGTTGTGGAGGTCAGATAGGCAGTCGCTCCATGTAAAATACTGGTATTCAGCTGCATCTGGTTAGACTGGAAGCCGACCCCAACATAGTTGGGAAAAGGCTAGGCAGATGATGAATAGTTAAAAGAATTAAAAACGAAACCATGACATATAAATTAGTTATCTGATAGATACATGGTGCTCACATATTTACAATGTCAAATATCAAACTACATCTGTCGGGCATGCCGTCGACCGGGGGAATCATCAGGCATATTATCTCCGGGTATTCTCGTCCAGCTAACGGAGAGTAGGTACAGACGCCAGCACATCAACCTACCCGAAACTGTCAGATTTCCCCAATCAACTTTGAACCTTATGATTAAGTGACAAAGTTGAAAATCTATTAAAGAAATTTGACAGATTGTAGTAGGTTAATGTGCTAGCGTCTGTACATACTTGCTTAAACACAACCTTTTAGCCAAAATAATCCATTAGCAACTTGCTCTGAAATACAGCCTTGTGGAGTCGGAAGCGCCGTACTACAGGTATGTGCCCCATCCAGTTCTCGAAAATGAAAATTATCACATTGTACTGGGATCGATCCATCATTACTGACAGGACTATTGTTGCCAATAAGCCTGATATAGTGGTGGTGAATCGATTAGAGCGGCGCGCAATGATTGTTGACATAATCGTCCCGCATGATGAAAACCTCGTGAAAGCCGAGAAAGAAAAACGAATCAAGTATCTTGACTTTGCTCGTGAGGATGTCGACAAGTGGGACTCTGCAATCATTGTACTGATAATCTTAACAGTGAATGGCCTAATAGCGGAGAGCCTCGACCAACATCTCAGGAGTCTCTCATTGCGCAGCTGGGTCAAGGGCTTAATTCAGGAAGCAGTATTCCTGGACACCGCAGCATAGTGAGGAGGTTCCTCTCTCTAGAGCCCTGACCACCGGCAGCTTGGATCCTGTTCCTGATGCCGATGGGCCACTATTTTAATATTTTTAAATGTATTTTTTTTATGTTTTTCTAAAAATATTTAAAAATGTAATGAATATAATATGTATGTTAATGTAATAAAGGAAAATAATATCAAAATAAATTGTTGCGACATTGTAATACTTTTAGATGGGAATATATAATACATTTTTTTTTCAAAATTATATTATAGATTATACAGAGTCCTATTAAAATAGATGGACAAATTTTAACACTAGCGCTCAGTACGTCTATCTAACCAAAGATATCCAAGCAAAAAAAAACACTGATTAAAGCGATTTTATTTTGACCTAAAATAATAAATTGCCGGCACATTAGTGTATTTTCGTTAGCTAATTATTTTTCTTGTAAGTATCTAATGCGTTTTTCTTATATATTTTTTTACCATCGTCCTCATTTTGGTGTTCTGAATGATTTCTAAAAGTTTGTCCATCTATTTTAATGGGACCTTATATATGATACGGCTAATAGCCGCAGTGCGGCTACACCTAATTTTAACCAAACCCAACCTTTCGCTCGCTCTTGCATCCTCCGTCGCCTCCCGAAGTACACATGAACCACAAGTGGCCAGCTGCACCTAGTTGTACCCGGCTAAAACTAGGTGTAGTCGCACTTCGGCTATTAGCCGTGACATATATACATACTAGATTACAGGCGTGATGTTATGTTATTTATTTAAAAAACGTAAGTGGAGATGCGTTCAAAGCTTGTTTGCTATAAAACATTTTGAGTTAATAAGTACAGAATATTTCCAATAAATTAGTGGCGAAACCGAACGAAGCGTTGGATATCGGAAACAATAACCCCATTACAATAATGAGTTAAATAATTATTACCTCTTACAGCAATTGAGCCTCTTATCAATATTCCACCTCATTTTATTTCATACGATTAATTTAAATTATCGAGTTCATTCATTTATTCAATTGAATTGAAACAAGAACAGCGATGTATGAATAAACATTAAAATTAAGGAAACAGTTTTATTGAAAGTTATTTACTCAATACTTTATTTGCATTCCACAATGTGTACTTATGTGGTAAGTTCAAAAAAGAAAGAAATTGTGTTCATTATGGACCCTGTCGGTCACAGCAAAAGAAGAAAAGAAAAAAAAAACACAAATTTATGCAGGAGAGCAATTGGAACCGTGCACCTAGCTTCTGAAGTTTCATAAGCGTAGGTTTATGTGAAATAAAATATTTCGATTTTGATTGACTCATCCTAGAACAAAACGAGAATGTACGCTTCAACATTTTCATAACAGTTCGCAGACAGCACAGTGGTAAAAATCCACCAATTTCTATGCAAAAATTCAGGCTTCACCAATCTATTCCATAACTTTGAAAAAAGTGATCTGTGATATTGATAGCTTGGCAATAGCACCTAGTGTTGGCTTTGATCTGACTTTTGCCCACTGTGCGTTCTATTTTTATTTCCTGTTGCATTTTTAAAACCATTACACTGAACGGATTCGATGGAATTCCGGAAAAATTAATGAGTGACAATTTAACTTTTGAAATCTATGACAACTACAGTTCGTAGTTTTTCATTTTCCGAATTACAGCCATTTCATGCAACTGTCAAGAAATGACAGTTATTTTTGTCAGTTATTTTAGTCTCTCTCTGTCTGGCTCTGACAGCAGTAACCTAAAAGCAACCTTATCATAACGAGAGTAAAGATCACAATGAGTTTGACAGACTTGTCAGTGGCGGCAACCTAATAGCAACCTTTTTAGAATTAGAAAAAAGATCAATGTGATTTGGACAGTGATGCAAATCAAAAGTAAAATAACTGTGGAAGGAGTGTAGTGAATTTGCCAATACAATTAATTTCCCTACCTATGTCTATATAAATAAAAATCATTGTTTGTATGTTTGTCCTCTATGCGTTCCGAAACCATTGGTCAGATTGTGATGAAACTTTGGTTGGGTGTTCTGGGGACGCCCGTGACGGTTCTTAGTTATTAAAACATGGGAAAAAATACCAAACAAAAATCTGAGACGGTACGAAGGTCGCCGGGTCAGCTAGTGTATAATATAATTAACATGATAGAAAAAACCAAAATTTCCCCACACCATTATTAAGCACACAAAAAAAACACTTTAAAAAACAAAAACAATTTATCGCACTCCGTTTCAGTAAAACTTCAAAAAACTACCTCCGTATTTAAAATTCGGTACCTACTCAAAACATGTCACGCAAGAACATCGCACAAATAATACAAAAAATATGCAATTCACGTTTCAATTATTCTGAACACGTCGATTCGGATTTAAAATTTAAAATATCACCTGTTTTCGGTCTCGCGCCCGATACTTGGGGCCGGATTAAAAACATGCCGACGATTAAGTTCGGTTACGTATCTGAAATTTCGAATGCGAAAATGGCTATTATAGTGTTTTATCGTAATTAATTAAATGGGGTCTGAGTGCCCACTTTGTTTTTCGAGATATCGCCAAGAGGTTACGGTTAGTCGATTCTTCACGTGACCAGAGGGCTGGTCTATTTCTTGGCCAAAGAATTAGCATTGCCATACAACGTGGCAATGCTGCCAGCCTTGTGGCCACTGTTCCTGTTGACAGCGATGCGGACGAGTTCTTTGATGCCCTATGATTATTTTGCTTATCTTTTCATTTATATGTACATATTATTATATTTTAAATGTTAGCTTATATTATGTAAATATTTACAGAGGAAATAAATTAATTAAACGGTGAAAGGTTTATTTTTGTTGAATTTTTTTATCCAGGAGTTTTTTGCTTTTTGTAACACTGTGTACACCCTGGCAATTCATAGATGGAAAGGTACTACTGATGACGCTATTACGTGGAAACAGCACTGTGTTTGTGTTTTTAGATAATCATCTGCCTGCCTTTTCCCAACTATGTTGGGGTCGGCTTCCAGTGTAACCGGATGCAGCTGAATACCAGTATTTTACATGGAGCGACTGCCTATCTGACCTCCACAACCCACTGGATAACACCATAAGTACGTCTTAGTAAGACTGGTTGTCAGACTTTCGCGCTTCTCACTACCCGTAACGACTGTCAAACATATACAAATGACACCCGGGATCAACGAGACACGAAGGGGTCTCGGTATTGTAATGAATGGTCACCCATCCACGGACTGACCTTGGCAAGCGTAGCTTAACCTTCGCATCAACCCATGCGGCAGTTATTTTTTAATCACAAGCTTTTAAGAGAATATAATGACTACAAAAAAAATTGTACTGAATAAAAAATAGCACAATGTTTGCCTTCATATACATAATTATGCAGAAACTCTATCTAAAAATAAATTCCTCGTTAAATATTCAAAACAAAACAGGGTAAACGCGAATGTAGGTATATTAATTATGATCAGCTAATTAACTTAGTGTAAAATAAAATGCACGCAGATTTCTAGCACGAAATAAAAATAACGTTGGGCTTTGCAGAAATTATTTTGCAGCTTTAGTGAATGGTATTTAAAATAAAATACAAGGGTTATTGTTTTACAAGGGACTGCTTTAGTCAATAATATCTATAGTAATAATGATGCTGAAGAATTTGTTTAAACGCGCTAATCTTTGGAACTATCGGTCTAAATAACATAATCAGCCTATAATGTTCCCACTGCTGGGACACATGCCGTAATCCACCACGCGGGCCCAGTGCGGGTTGGCAGATGTCACATGTCTTCGAATTTTTGGTTCTAGCACATGCCGGTTTCCTTACGATGTTTTCCTTCACCGTTTTGAGAGCAGTGGTGATGAAATAATTTACACAAAGTAAAGCGCCTGTCTGGGTTCGAACCTACGACCTACTCCTCGTAAGTCGCAGCCGTTACCACTTGGCCGCCACTATCAGTAAGATTTGAAAAAATATTTTTGTATTTGATAGCTTAATTCTTGAGGAAAGCTATAGATCACTTAACATCACGCTGGAGCCCTTAGGAGCCGAGCAAAAACAAAAAAAAAAAAAGTCAGAATGGACGCTAAGCAAAACAAAGTATGGATATATGGGTGGGTCGGGGGAGCCAGAAATTTTACGCGGACGAAGTCGCGGGCAGAAGCTAGTACTGATAATAAATCTGAAGAGTTTGGTTTTGTCTGAACGCGCTAATCTGTGGAACTATCATTCAGATTTGAAAAAAAAAAACTGAGTGTGCTTATGACCACACGACTGAAGTGAAACTTCGCTATGAGAGGAAGAGAGAAAGAAAATGTGCGCGCGCACTTCTTTCTCTTGCTTATATCCCCCACTCAACTCCCGTTCGCCTCGCCCGATCACACTTTTCGTAACGCTTACATCACGCGTTCTCCAGCTTACTCCCCAAGTCAAGCGTGCGTAAAGAAGTTTCACTTCAAAAATTACATTTGATAGTTCAATTCTTCAGGAAGGTATATTAGGCTACAACACGCTAGGGTCCTTAGAAACCGAGTAAAATAAAGAAAAAGTCAGAAAGAATGCCAGGCGATGCAATGCGATGAGGGAGCGTTGGGTAAAAAGTCGCGGGCAGAAGCTAGTTTAAAATAAAATACAAGAAAGGTTTTTATATTGAAACTAGCTTCTGCCCGCGCCTTCGTCCGCGTGAGGTTTCTCTTAGGGGTGGAATTTTAAAAAACCCTTTCTTAGTGAATACCTACTCTTCACACACTCTCCAAATTTCATGCCTCTAGGACCAGCGGTTTAGGCTGTGCGTTGATATATCAGGCAGTCAGGACTTCGAATTGTACTCGTATATACATATATTCCCGCTTTTACCCCCACAGGGGTGGAATTCCGAAAAATCGTTAGGAATATGTTCATAACTTGACTCAAAAATTATTTGTACCAATTTTCGAGTTCTAATTTTCGAGTTATCAAGCCACGTAGTAAAATCCTCCCCTGTATAATTAATTGACTACCCCTTTTTACCCCGTTAGGGATAGATTTTCGAAAAACCCTGATATACGCTATTCTTTATTTTCGGTTTTAAGTATAAATACTGAGTTTCGGGTTAATCGGACCGCGCCTTGAAATTCTTCCATATAAATGTTGACACTGCGAATATTTTTGCCTCAATATTCATGTAGGTTTCATTTGTTTTTTTATTTTAAATGTGTGGATATTGTTTTACCACTGTTTGTGGTTAACTTTGACCACAATTGGCACTATCGGCTAGATTGTGGCTATAGCTGGGCGACTGGATTCGGCGATAATATTATTTTATGTGTCGAGGATTCAATTTCCACACGATACAAATATTTAATTTTATTTGTATGGTCTATAGAATATAGTTTTACATATATGATTACTTGGGACTGGCCCTTTTTGGCGCAGCGGTAAGGCACACTTTCCTGCTAATTTCTTACATCGGACTTGAAACTTTTTATTTGATTTTGATTTGTTTTTATCTAATATATGTATCTGTGTATTGTATGTCTTTTAGTCTGTGCTAAATAATTAATGCATTTTCTTTCTTTATTTATTTTATAAAAATATAGTGTCTGTATCGATATCCGTGGTCTGTATCCTTTGCATGCATCCTTTAATTTTCAATAGTTTATTTGTACATAAGTTTCACGATAGTTTCACGTAAATGCAATTTCAATGTGCTTTCTTCTAAAAGCTGATTTTTCTAAATTCAACTCTGCCTTGATTTTTGCTCACAATAATAAAAGCTAAGGAATTTAAGGAAAACAACAGTTCAATCATATATTTATTACCAATGACCTTTCTTTTTATCACAACCAACGAGACTATGCACAAGCTTAAAAACATTTCTATCATCAGAGTAAATAAAATTATTGTCTTTATCAAAGGCTAGGCCGTATAAATTCTTCATATCCAAAATCTTCTTCAACCCTTCAAACTTACCATCTATATATACACCAAAATTACTTACAATATAAACATCTCCTTCGTTATCCTCAACAATTTGTCTAACAGTTATAAGTTCATTAACTACTTGTGATTCCATTTTATCATTATTATATTTATATAAACCAGTTTTGTTAGCGAAATATATAGTATTAATAGCACTCACATAAAAATGATCAATTTCGAAATTCTCAAATTCTTTCACTGATGCAAATTTTCCGTCGAACTCTATATGGAGTTTTTGATCGGGATAACCAATGTAGAATAGATTCTTTTTATAGAATAAAGACCAGATATTCTTTCCTTTTTCTTTGTAGAAGTCTGCTAGTTTCGTGAGCATATTATATTTGTATATGCCATCACTTCCTCCTAAGAATATATCGTCATTCATTTGGTCTATAGCAACTGAGCAGCCGCCTCTGATACCAACAATAGTTTGGCATTCTCTGGAATCCATGTTGAAGTATGCCAACTGGAAATCGAGATCGGAATATGTTTCTGGAAGTGAGTAACTGAAGAAAAGAGTATTAGAACTTTTGTGTACGTTGAGGTTGTAAGGTCTTCCAATGTTAGCCCATAGGACGTCCCGGTCATACCAATTATCTCCGATTTTGATTCGGTTGCAGGCGACCTCTGGAACTCCTGCGACGTATGCTGCGACTGCTAGTAAAATGTATAGCTTGAAAAGCATTGAAGGGTTCCTGAAATTTTAAACCAGTGTTATGTTATGTATATCGAAAAGCAGAAAACCATGAGCTTACTTGCTTTTAACTTTCAGTGTCGAAGTAAATCAAGGTTAGGATTTTTTTTCATGTAAATGTACATCTTATTATAGTTTACATGTTAGCTTATATTATGTAAATATTTAGTAAATATAATTAACTAGCTGCGCCCCGCGGTTTCACCCGCATAAGTGTCGATCTCGTGGGAATATATGGATAAAAAGTAGCCTATATATGTTAATGCAGGGTGTCAGCTACCTCCATACAAAATTTTATCAAAATTGGTCCAGCCGTGTGAACGTGAAAAATTAACAAATATATAAACACACACACTCACAAACTTTCGCCTTTATAATATTAGTGTGATAATCTTGTTGGAAATAAATAGATTAGGAAATGGTTGAAATAGTACATTATGATACATGTGTGCTATGTTGATCATTAAACTCGAGGCGGTATTATTCGCGCGAGCCGTAGGCGAGCGCGATAAGGTAGCCGAGAGTTTAATTATCAATGCACACGCGTATCATACGACGTTTTTCAACACACTTGTGAGGAAAAAAACAGACTTGTATTGTTAAATATTAACTTGTATGGATAATGGCGGGCTTGGTTTGTCATTCCGCGCGCCGCGCTGACGTGCGCGCGCAGGTTTACCCATAGAGTAAGTAATGGTCATTCCTACACCTGCGCGCGCATTGCTAGCGCGGCGCGCGT
This sequence comes from Amphipoea lucens, assembly GCA_947508005.1. Classification (NCBI taxonomy): domain Eukaryota; kingdom Metazoa; phylum Arthropoda; class Insecta; order Lepidoptera; family Noctuidae; genus Amphipoea; species Amphipoea lucens. Next base: position 17,112,250 of record OX382377.1, on the reverse strand, counting down.
TTATTTACCTAAAGGCAAAGACAGAACCGATATACAGCCTATAGAAAAAATATAATAAACACAAAATAATGTTAAGACTGATCGTAGTGTTGTCGTATGTCAAATTGTAGTTTAGTTAGTATGGAATTAGAAAGTACTATTTGCATAGAGAAATATACATTAATTCAGTGAGAATCCGCAATAATAGAACGCCAGTGGTCTTTTCCGTTTGGTTACGGGAGGGACGACGGAAAATTATAAGACAGAGCATCCAGACAGAGCGAGCCATGCGCCGCAAGTACTTTTTTTTGTATGTTAGATGCCTCAGCCTGAGGCAACCATACATATAAAAAAATCATTTGCGGCACATGCCTCGCTATGTGTGGATGCACCCTTAGGTGAATGCGCAGTGGCAGACCGCGAAATTTTTTTTTTTTAAGTTTTTACAATTCGCAGGTCAGTATCAGGTTGTATCTTGATCAAAATGTATATTTATATAATAGATATGTATTTAAAGAATTATAGTCATTAGAATCATTAATATATATATTTAAGTTAGATTTGTTCCCTAAGAACTTTTCCATAAGAGATTTGTTCTTATGGAACAAATCTAACTTAGAAAGATGTATTTAACGATTCTAATGATTATAACTCTGTAAATACGTATCTGTTATAGTCGCGAATCATATTTTGATCAAGATACAACCTGACACTGACCTGAAAATTGCAAAAAACGTTAGAAAACTTTAATTTCATGGGCTACAACTGCGCATTCATCTTAAGGTAAATAAATTTTAGTTCATCTTGGGACCAAGGACAATTCAGACTATTTAAAAAAAAAAGTAAAATATGGCTCGCGGATTCTTTTTGGCATGAAGTCTCTTTGAAGAGATTAAAAAAAAAAACGCACTTCTCCGACCTCCGACTAGTAAATTAAATAGTTATCTGTGGAAATAAAGCACAAGTACCGTAACGTAAAGAAAAAGCACGCGTTTGTAATACACTGCATTATGGATCTAAAAGCTGTGCATTAAGAGCCATTTTACGAGCAAGTGTGTTGAAAATGTATTTTTCAGGGCCGGTATTTGTATTGTTTTCCTAGACATTAAACTAAAACACACCGGTGTGCCATATAGACCAACGGATGGATCCTAATCCTTCAAGTATAATGTAGAATACCAAACAACAAATAGCAAAACCTTATTTCAGACCCGCCGCATTTTAAACAAACAATATTTATTGACTAAAAAACTGTGAGCCCGATGAGATTCCCCTTCGGAAAAAAATGGCGAACTTCCTTCCAAACATTAACCCCTTTAGGGGCCGAATTTTCAAAAATCCTTCATTATTGCTTACATCCAAACTATATTATATATTATTTTATTATCCAAACTTTTAATATTATAAATGCGAAAGTAACTCTGTCTGTCTGTCTGTCTTTTCTTCACGCCTAAACTACTGAACCGATTTCGATGAAATTTAGTATAGAGATAGTTTGAGTCCCGGGAAAGGACATAGGATAGTTTTTATCCTGATATTCCCACGGGATCGAAACTTACGCGGGTGAAACCGCGGGGCGCAGCTAGTATTTATATATATAATATATATATATATATAATATTATAAATGCGAAAGTAACTCTGTCTGTCTGTCTGTCTTTTCTTCACGCCTAAACTACTGAACCGATTTCGATGAAATTTGGTATAGAGATAGTTTGAGTCCCGGGAAAGGACATAGGATAGTTTTTATCCCGATATTCCCACGGGATCGAAACTTACGCGGGTGAAACCGCGGGGCGCAGCTAGTTCGTTATAAAAAGAACTCATGTGCAAAATTTCATGCTTCTAGACACAGCAGCATAGGCTGTGCGTTTGTCTGTCAGTGAATGAATTTAAAATTATCTTAAGTTGAAAAAAAAGGCTAAAAGAATAGTAGTAAAACACATTTTACAATCATCATCATCTGTCTAGCCTTTTCCCAACTATGTTGTGGTCGGTTTCCAGTCTAACCGGATGCAGCTGAATACCAGTATTTTACATGGAGCGACTGCCTATCTGACCTCCACAACCCAGTGACTAGGTAATACGATACCCCTTGGTAAGACTGGTTGTCAGACTTTCGGAGCTTACTGACGACCCGTAACGACTGTCAAAGATCCACGAATGACAGCCGGGACCAACAGATTAACGTGCTTTCCGAGCCACGGAACACACACATAATAACACACAAACACATTTTGCAATATATTAATAAAAATATAATAAACGTATAATTGAAATCCTTAGAAAGGCTTTTCCTATGGTGTCCCTTTAACCCTATGTAGATATAAACCACTGAATTTCAATATCAAAATACAGTGTTAAATAACGTAACACGATGCTATAGTAAGAAACTTCAACATTTTGCTCGCTTTGTTAACCTGACACTTTAGCATTGAATTATTAAGTAGGAAAACCATGCTATTGACCCAACTTTCTCGACCCCTGGACGACACCTTCAAAGTGATCGAAAGATATTACGAGATTGTTTCCAACAAAATTATTAATGCACGTTTTAGTTCATTATTTTTATTTATAATTACTTACATATGTACACACAAACTACAAAATATACTATATACAAATGATAATAATAATAAAAAAAAAGACAGGAGTTCATTGGGCATCGAAAAATTCGTCCGCATCGCTGTCAATGGGATAAGTGCCCAAAAGTTTTAGTCGAGTTGGAGCAGAATATTGCTTCTGGTTTACATTTGCCAATTAATTAATTATTTTAGCTTATATTATGTAAATATTTACATGTTTTTGCAAATAAATACTTTTGCCAATTAAAAAAAGTACACTGTGTTTGATTGATGCGCACTTATGAATGCAAGCTTTTCCATAGATGAATGAAATCTTGACTGAAGTACTATTTAATAGAATTGATTTAGTTTAATCGTGATTTTTATATATTTACCCCCTTATTCATAATCCTATTTTATCTCTATTTTAGCTAAAATAGGTTTATAGAACGTTTGTCTTTATCTGTCACATTGTCATTTCTGTGTGTAAGAAAGAGACAAACCCCATTTTAACTAAAATAGGTTTGATAAGTTTTATGAATAAGGGGGTTAGACTCAACCATGTTCATTTAAAGAAAATGCGCTATGGTACCTATAAGGTCTTTTGCAGTTTGCACGTCAGTGTTAGGTTGTATATTGATTAAAATATGGTTTAAGACATTTTATCCCAATATTATCACGGGATAGAGAATTATTTTATTTTATTTGGGAAACAAACAGATGCAATAACAAACATAAGTAAGTATATAATTAGTTCAACATAATCCAGAAGCAGTTTCCACAGATTACTATACAAGTAAATTATATGTGACTAAGTGTAACAACAACAAGAATTTCACACCGTTAAAGTTTACAGAATTTACAATTTAATATTATATAACATATTACATTATTATTATTTAAATATCGATGCCAAAATATTTCTTATACAAAATTTTAATTTGTTTAGAGAAAGGTGAAAAATGTCTAAATCTTGATTTGCTTTTAATGAAATCGTGTCGTTGTACAAACGACACGCTCTTTTAATAAAAGTATTCTTACTTATTATGCGCATGAAATCGCGGGGCGCTACTAATAAATAAATAAAATCAACTTACATAAAACTATAAATATAAATGTCCATAACGAATCCAAATCAGATGAATATACTTCTGACAGACATGTTTCTCTTCTAAATTCATTTGAACACTGACCCGCAGTTTGTTATTAATTTAACGTTACGAAACTTATCTTGTATTGTTTCTCCATCCATTGTTGCATCAATAACAAACAGTTGATGAAGACTAAAACAAATCCAAACAAATGCGAGTTGATAGATATTTCTATAATATTATTATTTTGTGATGGAGTATGAATAACGCTTGCGGAAGATATATTTATGTCATAGATTGTGTTTTGTCTAAAATTTTTAAAACGACGTCAGCATAATTTGTCAGGTAGACGGTTGCTGATACTTTCTAAGTACATTAATGGTTCCGTACCTTATTTTTTCCTTCTCAATTGCTGCCCGTTGTCTTGCCATCTTGGTTTTTTTTTGCCTCACTGTTAGTTTTAGCACCTTCGAAAACCATGAAAACCCATGATAAAAAAAAAAAATTTCGGAACTGACTGCCGTCTTGGATTTTCATTTCGACCTCGGTTCTGTACCTTATTCTTTTCTTCTCAATTGCTGCCTGCTGTCTTGCCATCTTGGTTTATTTTTTAACTCACTATTTACTGTAGCATCTTCGAAAACCATGAAAACGACCCACCCATGATGAAAAAAAAATTAAATTTTCGCAGCTGCTTTCTTGGATTTTCATTTCGACCTCAACATCGGCTTATGCATCCTCGAAAACCATGAAAACGACACCCACGACGAAAAACATTTAAATTTTCGCAGCTGCCATCTTGGATTTTCATTTCGACCTCAAAATCGGCTTTAGCACCCTCTAAAACTTTCTTTTTCGCGGGTAGGTGTTAAAAAAGTATACACGTGTCTTAAAATCGGAATTTTATTTAAAATATAATAAATTTGTAATACTGATTAAGTTTACTTCAGTACTTAGTCTTCCATAGTAAATAACAAGTACTCACGTTTGTGGCACATTTATGTGACATATACACAGTATAATTACCACCTGCCAGCTGATCATCTGCACTACTATTCAACATTATTGTCTGCACTACACATCACAGAATGTCTCAATTCGCTGAAGTCCTTGCTGCCCAGAAAGCCCTTGAAGATAACTTTTTGAGAAAGATGAGCGAGCTGGAAGGGCAAATTCGGTGTGCCGGTCCTGCGAAGGATACAGTGGCAAAGATAGCCGAAGAGTTTCGCAGTTTCCGGGAGCTCATTTTCTCCATGCTTGGTCTGCTTCGAAGCCAAATTAGCGAGTGCGCCAAGCAAATTGATGGCTTAGAGACTAGGCACCGGCGGAAAGCCTTGGTTTTTCAAGGCCTTGCTGAAGTGGAGAATGAGGACTGCACGGCAGTAATTATGGAGGTGATCAATAATAAGCTTGCCCTCAAAAATCTATCGCATTCCTCAATTAAAGCCTGTCACAGGCTTGGAGCTCACGGCAAGGATAATCACAGGCCTATCCTCGTTAGGTTTGCCAGTGTGGACGTCAAGGCCTCAGTCTGGAAGGCAAAAACAGGCTTGAAAGGCTCCAAAATATCCATTAAGGAGTTCTTGACCAGGGCCAGGCAATCTGTCTTCGGAAGGGCGCGGGAGCACTTCAGCATGCGGTCGTGCTGGACTCAAGACGGCGTCATTTTCATAAAGGCCTCTGATGGAAGTCGGCATAAGGTTACTTCCATCGACGAGCTGAAGCCCTTGATGTCCAAGTATCCGAAGGCGCCAGGCGTGAGTCCATCAACGAAATAAACAAGTGTCCATGATGCCGGGAGCCTGAAACACACAATGTAATTATTATGGTTATGTTTACTTTGATGTTTGTTGTTGTTTCTAACTTGTTTCTTAATTCTTAATCTTTACTTACCGTTATGTAGTTGTCCCGTCTCGTAGTTATCTTTTTGTTTTGTGCCCCGACTGTTTACTTAATTTCTGTTTCTCTATATTGAGGTGTCTTTCAATACCCTCAACACTATCTATTTTTCAACCTCAACTTCATGTTATTTTTATTTTGTTGTGATGTGTAAAACGAACGTGTAAATGTCAATTTGTCAAATTGACTGAATTGACGTTAGTAATATTAAATTGACTTTGACATTTCATGGTAACGTTCGGAAATTACTCGCAGTTGGGTGTGCCGTTTAACTAATTATTATTTTTTTCTTAACTCTTTTTTATATTCTTTTTTTTTTTTTTGTTTTTGGGAACTACGCTTTTCGGTTTGTGGAATAGCCATAAATCAGAACAATGGCTTTGTTATGTGTAATTTGTGCTGAATACTGTTTAATTGCTTTTAGTGTTGGTGTTAGCTGGCGGGTGGTGCGGTTGCACCTGTTAGTTGCTCTGATTTTAGCATTAGCATATTTTTATATTTATTTATTTTAGGAACCCACTTATATTTATGTCAGACAATGAGTCATATTTTTCTGCTAACCAATCAACTGCTTCTTCTTGTGATGATAGTTTATGTTCATTCAGCTACACCCTTGGGGACTTTTTACAACAAAATTTCAATGATCAGTCCAATCGGCTGCTGAATGTGTGTCACATTAACGCTCAAAGTCTTCCAAGCCATTACAGCGAGCTGTACGACGCGTTTAATAACAGTAATGTTCACGCCATCCTGATCTCTGAAACTTGGCTCAAGCCACATCTCCTGTCCACCACTTACCCTCTTACTGACTTCGTTCTTATACGGAATGATCGGATTGATAAAGGAGGGGGTGGTGTGGCCATATACCTTCGCTCTGATTTTCCTTACAAAATACTTGCTACTTCCTCTTCAAATTATTCTGCTTCTGCGGAGTTTATTTTTCTTGAAGTCTGTATCAAAGGAGCCAAAACCATTATTGGTGTTGTCTACTGTCCCCCCACTGTTGATTACTTCACTGAATTCGAATCAGTACTTGAATCTTTGGGTTCGGAGTATGCACATCACATCATCATGGGTGATTTCAACACAAACCTCCTTGCCCTTAACTCCTCTCGGTCCCGTAAGCTCCTCCATCTTATCGAGTCAGCTAGTCTGCACGTATTGCCGCTCAAACCTACTCATCACAATAATGTTGGCGAAGACACCTGGCTCGACCTGATCCTCACCTCGAATCCTACCCTCGTATCTTCCCACGGTCAACATGACGCTCCTGGCTTTTCTCATCACGACATGATTTTCCTTTCCTATATCCTGAAACCTCCCAAACCTAAGCCCAAGGTTCTGTACAGGCGTTGTTTTGCGCGCATGAACGTCGAAAAACTCAAAGAAGATGCATCTGTGGTCGATTGGGAGCCTATGACGGAAGCTACCTCAGTTGACGACAAGGTTGCCATATTCAATGATGTTGTAGTCAACCTTTATAACATCCATGCCCCCGTCAAAAAGGTTAAATTAAAACGGCCACCTGCACCATGGATGACTAGAGGTATACAGATGGCAATGCGACGTAGGAACCGCGCGTTCCGCAAATTTAAAAGGGATCGTACTGATGAGAACTGGACATCATTTAAGGCTGCAAGAAATAGATGTAATCAGATGATACGCAATGCTAAACGCCGCCATATTCTTGATACTATCAATTCTTCCTCTTCTGCCGATATTTGGAAATTTCTTGGAACTCTTGGTATCGGCAAATCGCGACATTTAGATCTTCCTAGTTCAATTGACTTAGACGTTCTCAACCGGCATTTCTCCACTGTTTCTACCATGGATCGTCTAACCAAGCAACAAACTCTGTCTCTAATTTCTGGTCTATCGCGTTCTCATACTAATTCTTTCAGTTTCATTCCAGTTGAACCGGGAGAGATCAGAAAAATCATTCTCTCCATCAAATCGAAAGCGGTGGGATGTGACAATATCACCCGTGGTATGATCGTTACTATTCTAGATCATCTCCTACCCGCGATTTCCCACATTATAAATTTTTCATTGTACTCCGGAGTATTCCCTTCCCTGTGGCGCAAAGCCTATGTTCGTCCACTACCTAAGGTTTCCAATCCCTCTCTTCCTACTGACTTCCGTCCAATTTCTATCCTTCCCTTCCTATCCAAAGTGCTCGAGGCCTGTGTCCACAAACAATTCTCCGACTTTGTTCATAGTAATTCAATTATTAGTCCTCTCCAATCTGGGTTTAGGCCTGGGCACAGCACTGTTTCCGCACTCCTTAAAGTGACTGGTGATATAAGGGCAGGACTGGAAGACACCAAAGTTACTGTTCTAGTGTTGGTTGATTTCTCGAATGCCTTCAATACCGTCAGTCACGACATCCTGTTAGCCATTCTGTCCTATATAATGGTCTCTCCTGAAGCACTGGAATGGTTCTCCTCTTACCTTCAGGAACGTCAGCAGTCTGTTCATGTTGGGGATTCTTCTTCTAGCTGGTGTGATTTGGAAACTGGCGTTCCTCAAGGCGGTATACTTTCTCCTCTTCTGTTTTCTATTTTTATTAATCTTATTACTTCCGAACTTCAGTGTGCGTATCATCTGTATGCAGATGACTTGCAGTTGTACTGTCAAGCGAAAGTTGATGAATTACCTGACGCTATCGATAAATTAAATAAGGACTTGATAGCCATAAAATCCTGGTCGGATAGATTTGGCTTAGCTGTAAACCCTACGAAGTGTCAGGCGATCATCATTGGTAGCTCTCGTAGTATTAGCAAAGTAGATGGTAGAACCTTGCCACCAGTTCTCTTCAATGGTACGATCGTTCCTTTTGGTACTGACGTGAAGGACCTAGGCTTGCACATTGATTGTACCCTGAACTGGCGGACTCAAGTCGCTAGGGTGAGCCAGAAGGTTACTGGAACGCTGCGGGCTCTGTACCGTTTGAAAAATTTATTACCATCAAGTACGAAGACAATGCTTGTGCAGTCCCTTATTTTCCCTATCATCGATTATGGTGATGTGTGCTACTATGACCTGAATGCAGATCTCCTCAACAAACTTGACCGTCTTCTCAATAACTGCATTCGATTCGTTTTCAATCTGCGTAAATATGATCATGTTTCTGCGCATCGGTCGCTTCTAAAGTGGTTGCCCATACGCCAACGTAGAGAACTAAGGGCGCTGACAACCTTGTTCTCATTTCTTGATTCTCCGTCTTCCCCTGGTTATCTAGCCCCCCATTTTCAGTACATTTGCGCCAACCACAATAGAAATCTACGCTCATCACACAATCGTCTTCTTCAATGTCCCACTCACCGCACAGACTTCATTCACTCTTCCTTCTTCGTTCAATCTATCTCTCTGTGGAATGCGCTCCCTCAGGAGATCAGGATGGCAACCAACCGATTATCCTTTAAAGTTAAGGTTCGCGAGCACATTCGCAAGAAGCTGGCAGTATCATCACAACGGTAATATTTTCTCATTGTTTGTCTTATTTCTTTTTAGTTAGTTAGTAAGTATATTCATGTATTTATGTATATATATTTGTGCTTATATTTATATATAATTAGTTATATATTATATTCATAGTTTTTATAGTTTTATGCGTATCATTATATTTAAAATAGTTATTCCTTAATTTTCATGATTGCACCTACCACTGTTTGTCTCTGCATCACCCAAAGGTTGACTGGTAGAAAATGCCTATGGCATTAAGTCCGCCTCTGTACATTTATGTGCTTGAAGTATTAAATAAATAAATAAATAAATAAAACCATGAAAACGACACCCGCGATGAAAAATTTTAAAATTTACGCAGCTGTCATTTTGGATTTTCATTTTCATATCACCAGTCGCAAAGTCGCATGGAGCATAACGAAAGCTAAACCACATTTAACTATCAACCATTTACACCATATTTCAGTAATTTTAAGTAGGTACTGATGACGAGAAAATCAAGTTGTTACAACACTCAACTAGTCAAAAATCCGTCCGGTATTACCCAAACGCACAACTTCTTTGCAGTGTTTGTGTTTTCTTCCATGATAGAGGCCATCTTAACAAATATAAAAATAGTGCTAAGTGTAGCAATTTCATTTCTAAATAATAATTAGTTTAAGTTTTTCTTTATTATTATGGAGCCTATACCTATATATTCTAAGTTCTCACTCGTTTGTTACTGTACAGGTCACAGGAATGAGGAATAATACCCTACTGTAATACAGTATCAACTAGTACAGGGGGTATTGTGACGGTTACTGGCGGCCTTATTTAGTGTAATGTCAACAGTATACTTAAGGTAATAAATTGTGCAAATAAATAAATAAATATTCTGTAATAATTCAACTAGCTATTAGAAAGAAAGAAGAAAGAAAGAAAATACGTTTATTTGCGGTGAAAATGACGCAAAAAAGAACATAAACACAAAAAAATAAAATAAAAAGGTAGGGGGAAACATGCGTCACATCCACGCAAAACGGCTACCGCTCAGCATTATGCTGCGACCCTATGCAGGACAGAGCCCCAGCGCTGGTTTTCAGCGACAGCCGGCGCTGACGTAATGACGTCGTCCGGTGCAGCAAACAATTATTAAAATACAGTGTACTTAAAGAAAATAATTGAATTTAAAAGTGATAGAATCCTACTAATATTATAAATGCGAAAGTTTGTGAGGATGGATGTATGTTTGTTACTCTTTCACGAAAAAACTACTGAACGGATTTGGATGAAACTTTACAGTAATATAGGTTATTCATCAGAATAACACATAGGCTACAATTTATAATGATTTTATGTAGTTTTGGTCATAATATAACGATACGTGTCAATTAAGTCGGAAAAAAATCTTCCATCTGAGAGCTATCTTGGCGTGCGCTGCCTAAACCAATGGAGTTACATAAAGATGATGTACCGCAGGATTGTTTGTCTTAAGTAGATCTAAATAAAAGTCCGCGACAGCATATATCTACCTTTTATGTGCAAGCCAGTACAACCAAAATTGTGAACCATAAATCTAATTAAATTTGGTACTATTTTACAATGCACATTTAGTATATAATTATCAAACTCTTATCAAAATGAATACATTTCTCGCATTAAGTATTTAATGTAGATAAACTTTGTCTTTCACACTAAGTAATTTGGCCGAATAGTTTAAAAGTTATCACGATATGATTGACTTGAACGGAGCGCCTAACGCTGCGGCGGCGGCCGCAGCACGGGCGGAGCGCGATGTGGCGTCGCAGTCGAATAAGGTATGGTTCTATTCACTAACCAATTTTGTCACGTTGTGGATTCGGAAGACGCACTCATTGCTCAAGTTTTTCCAAATTTGCAACAGAACATCCACGATGAAAGTTGGCTATGTGAAAGAACTATACTAGCACCAAGAAATGAGACAGTTGCGAAAATCAATAACATTATCTTGGACCAAGTAACCAGCGATGCAACAACCTACAACTCTATCGACACAGTCATGTCATCTGAAGACTGTACAAGCTACCCCGTGGAGTTTCTTAACTCTTTGGAGCTATTCGGGGTGCCATCACATAAGCTCCAATTAAAAGTCGGTATACCGGTTTTGTTAATGCGTAACTTGGACGCCCCGAGACTATGTAATGGCACTAGATTGCGAGTCATGGAACTAGGCAGGCATATTGTTAAGGCCACAATTTTAACTGGAGAAGCTAAGGGTGAAAATGTTCTTATTCCACGCATCCCAATAATACCCAATAACTTACCCTTTAATTTCAAACGTTTACAGTTTCCACTTAAAGTTGCATTTTCTATGACCATCAATAAATCGCAAGGGCAAACTTTGAAAGTAGCGGGGATACATTTAGGCACGCCCTGTTTTTCCCATGGGCAGCTTTACGTAGCTTGCTCACGTGTTTCTAAATCCCAAAATCTTCTTATTTACGCTGAACAAAAAAAAATCAAATAACATAGTATACAGGAGTATATTGCAGTAAAAACACAGATAAATTAACACAGATGTTCACCTATTCCAATTACGTACCACATAATTCTTTAGTTATTACAAAATCTATTAAAAAAAACCGGCCAAGTGCGAGTCGGACTCGCGCACGAAGGGTTCCGTACCATTGTCTATAAAAAACGGCGAAAATAACACGTTTATTGTATGGGAGCCCCCCTTAATATGTACTTAATTCTTATTCGTATTTGTTGTTATAGCGGCAACAGAAATACATCATTTGTGAAAATTTCAGCTTTCTAGCTATCACGGTTTATGAGATACAGCCTGGAGACAGACAGACAGACGACGGAGGCTTAGTAATAGGGTCCCGTTTTACCCTTTGGGTACGGAACCCTAAAAACCGCAGCAAAATCCGTTGCGTAGTTTTAAAAAATTTAAGCATTCATCGGGAAAAAGAAAGCTTCTTTGTTTTATACTATGTAGTGATTAAATGCAAGTAACATTGGTCCGACCTGTTTAGTTGTCAGTGTTTAGTAATCCGTTTGTGCTGGATAGGATAATCTCAAGCCTACTTTTTATAAACACACCATACAGGTAAAGATTGATGAAGAAACCACTGGACTTAGCATTTTGAAATTTGCAGAGTTCTATTATAGCTTAAAATAATGAGCACTTAGAAAGGAATTCAGATAATTCCACCCTCAAGAGATACCCTCTAAATATTAGGTATAGGAGTTCAAAGATTGTATGGAAACTAATTTTGAAGTTAGAAATCTGGGATGTACGATGTGAAGGTACATAAAAACATATCAGTATTTAAAAAAAAATGTCACGTAACTTAATGTGGCAGACCAAATTCTACGCGAGCGAAGCCGCGGGCAAAAGCTAGTTATACATATACTAAACAGGAAGTAGACATAGGTACAGTACATGCTATGAGAATATCATCCTCAATAAACGTTTTACACTTTATGTAGTGGCAACATTTCGAAGCATCCTTATGAATTTGACGTAAATGTACCCAACGTGCACCAAAGTAATTATGATGTAAGAAATTACAAAATGGCCAAAATGATGTAATGTGATGTATTAGTATTATGCAATAGTTATGTGTCACTGTTGTGAATGTTTTATGCGTTTGTGAGTGAATGTGCAAGATGAGATGGACCCAATAAAAGGACAACAAATCCTTGGAAACTGGAGAATGACCCGACATGCCAAACACTATATAATAAAGAGCTTTAGAGCTCCAAACACAGGACACGTATTAAGGGGCGTTTTACAGTCCACTAGCGCCGCCAATCGAAAAAATGTCATAACTCGTAAATAGCATCAAAAATACAAAATGTGGTCTATTATTACTGTAGAAAAGGCAATAACGTAATTTTATAACACATTGTCAACACTTGAAATATAGCTGTTTAGCTAAATCGTGCATTCAAAACATAAACGGCCGTTTTTGTTACAAATGCACGATTTAGCTAAACAGCTATATTTCAAGTGTTGACAATGTGTTATAAAATTACGTTATTGCCTTTTCTACAGTAATAATAGACCACATTTTGTATTTTTGATGCTATTTACGAGTTATGACATTTTTTCGATTGGCGGCGCTAGTGGACTGTAAGAGGCCTCTTAACACGTTTTGACGTCGCCGTACTACAATCAAATGTAGCCACTTAGTTTTGAAAGCTATAATTATTATTTTCCGTTTATATTAACAGGGGATAGTAAGAATAGAATAATAAGAACAGTGAGAAAGTTAATGCAAATTGAGGAAAATGAAATCTCTCCTCATAACAATCATTCTTCGAGATAAAAATTCACTACACATGCTACATTGACTTGGCTTAGGCCCGTTAATGTCCCCCCCAGTGGGTTCCCGCATTGTCGAGGCGGTGACTCAGTAGCCGTGGCTTGGTCACCCACGGTGAAGCGAAGAAGAACCCGAGGAGGGGCCGCTCGTCAGGGCTTCTGCCTGTAAGCCGACGACGACGTAACGGCCAACAAGTAGGTTGCGGTGCCGCTTGGGCGACATCGCAACTAAGGCGGGCCGCGATGTCGTATGGGAGGCATCGCGGCTGAGGGTTGGAGGCCGCGGCGGGAGAGGAGTGCCGGTATTGCGGTGCGCCGCGCCGCTCTCCCTTTCCCCGGCCTTGACGGGGTCGCTACCGTCTGATGGCGAACGCGGTGGGGCCGCAGGGGAGGAGGAGTATTGGTATGACGTTGGCTCGCTGTCCTCTGCGGCCGTAAATTGACAGGCGGCGGGGCAAATGACCGTCACAGGGGGACCAAGGGTGCCCAGACACGGGGTTGTCTGGCGCCCATGTGCTGGTTTGGTCCCTGGAGTGGTCACGGCGTGCTATGTGTTCTGGTGTGCCAATGATGGGGAATACTCCCCAGAGGAGGGTCCGGTGACGGACAGCCGCGGCGGGCCCACGGATGAGTGCTAACGCGTGCCCGTGTTTCCGCCGTAAGCGGCAGAGAAGGACACCGTGGAGTTTTAGTGGGTTAGAGTCCCACATAACTACGCTATCTCCCCGTGGCAGTGCAGAATGCATGAGCATTTCGCCAAGTTAAAAAAAGGCCCGTTAATGTAGCTTAAACTAGCCAAAGAGCTAAGAAACAAAACATGTTCACCAAAAATAATAATCTTTATTATGATGCACAGTGAATGTGATGTGAACGCGCTGAAGTTTTTATATCAAATGTACGATCATTATTAGTTCAAATTACCCTATGAACTAATAATGATCGCTAAGAAACAAAACTTGTTTACCAAAAATAATAATCTTTATTATGATACACACAAGATTATGAGACACACAAGAGAACAAGTACCTAATTTATCGAAACAGGAAGAAGAAAAATCATTTAAAATTGATGGCAATAAGAACATTCTAACTTAGATGTAACAAAGTTTGTGCGGGTACTCTATTTTTTTTTTTTTTTATTTATTACTACTAGCTGCGCCCCACATTTTCACCCGTATAAGTCTCGATCCCGTGGGAATATCGGGATAAAAAGTAGCCTATGTCCTTTCCCGGGACTCAAACTATCTCTACACCAAATTTCATCTAAAATGGTTCAGCGGTTTAGGCGTGAAAAGGTAACATAGGTACAGACAGACAGAGTTACTTTCGAATTTATAATATAAGTAAGTATGGATAAACTAGAAGAATTCCATTTTTTTTTTATTATAAGTGTTGTTGTAGGATATATCCCTGAGTATAATTCAAATGGAATTTCCTAGTTTTATAATCAATACCTAAATAGTAATTCAGACTATACTTCGTTGAGTACAATGGCCGAATTCATGTTTGGTGTGTTTTGGGATGCATGAAGAAGCCTCCTCGTGTAGCGCAGTTTCTTCCGCCAGTTACTCATCTGAACCGCGCGAACCCGCGCTACTAGCGTCATTACGGTGGCAGACCGCCATGTATAGCCCATAGTTAATCTGTGGTCGAATCAGAACCATCGCGAACATATATATCCGTGATCGCGAAGATACTTGTTTGCTTTGTTAGGAATTGGTATTGAAATTAATAGCATTAAACGTCGTTTCTTTTATTACAGGTAAGGGTTTAATAGTTAATTGAATGTTTTATTTTGTAATTAGTGTAAATCATACTTGTAATAACAAACATAAACTTTTATTACGGAGAAACTCAATTGTGTTTTGATAGACGATATCACCTCACCTAACTACTGAACAAATAGGTATTATTATATACATACCTGGCATTTGCACGTTATAATTGAAAGTGATCATATGGATCAGCTCTAACCTAGCATTGCGTGGTAGTAAATACGACAAAAAATGCAATACATTAGACTCGACCATCGTCTGCGCTGCCTCAAGGCGTGTAGGATATTTTCCTCAAAAGCTAACGAAACAGTTTCTAGCATTACATGTCGCAAAATTGTCAAAACAAATAATGTGTCAAAAAACAGTGTTACCAGCTACTGAAATCGGCTGTTGTACCTACCCAAATGAGTACACCACTCCATAGGAGGATTTCCCCCCAGTGGCGTGCATATAAGCAGTGCCTACCTCGATATATCAACATAAGCCTGTCAATTACAGTTTAGTGTATGTGCCACACAATTAAGAAACTCACTAAATTATCATACCTAACAAAAAATAAAATCTTCATACAAACAAGCACGGCAGTAGGCAGTCGCCGGACGGCCTACTCGGCTCCCGTACTATTCGCACATTGTCATTGGTCTTTACTCGTTCAAGTTAATACGACAAAATTAAAAATACGTACGTCTCACGCGTAATACCATGACGTTCGAGCTTCGCAATTTATCACCCTTAAGTAGGCTTGCCTACTCAAATAACCACACTTTTGACCTCACTTTTTTTTCTGATTAGTGACCGCGTCTAAACTAGACCAGGCCTAGTGCCTACCTATTCTGAAAACCAATGCACGCCACTATTCCCCTCCCTTTTTTTTCTTATTTTTGTATTTATTTGGTTAGTTTATGATAGGAAAATACAAAAGCATTTCGTAAGTAAATGGCATTTATTTTATGTTTAGCTGTTAATGGGTTAAGATGATAAAGCCTTATAACTTTAGGTACAGAAACCTAAAAGGTAAATGGGAACTTCATATTTCAACCATCTAAGACCTATAATAGTTATTTATGTATCTGTTGTATAATAAGGGGTATTAAAACATGAATATGGGTTTAACACACGAGACGAAAGCGAGTGTGATAATAGTATATGAGTGTTTTAATACCTAATTATGTACAGTTGCATACAAGACTTTATACCCATTATAGGAATCCTCTATAAAAGGTTCTGAAACACTGTTTTGCAATACTAATATCAAACAAAAATGACGGCCAGCGGGATTAGGGAATGCAATCCGGACTATCCGTAATCCGAAAAATCCGGATATCCGCATATTTTTACTTGACTTCTAAATCCGGATTTGAAAATCGAATCCGGATTTTTTGAATAATAAGAAATTGTAACAAAAAAATCTAAACGAGCGAGTTCGCTGTTCGCGCGTCGCGTCTCGCGAGTGTCAAGTTTATCGGCTCTGGGGAGAGCGAGCGGGACGCGGGACGTGGGTCGAGCAAGTGTGTGAGGCGTCCTTGATCGTTCCGTTAATCCGTTCATTCCGCTTACAAGCATCTTCAGTGCATTCCGCCTACAAGCGTCGAATCAGAGCATGTAGCAGGAATTATGTGCAACTGAATTCTCAGCAGGTTAAACGACAGCACTTTAGATCATCATCATTTTAGCCGAAAGACGTCCACTGCTGGACATAGGCCTCCCCCAAGTACCTCCACTTCGAAAGGTTTTGTGTTTCTTTCATTCAACGGATTCCTGTGGCTTTCACAAGGTCGTCGGTCCACCTTGTGGGAGGCCTTCCAACGCTACATCTTCCGGTACACGGTCGCCACTCCAGAATGTTTCGGCCCCATCGGCCACCTGTTCTGCGAGCAATGTGCCCGCCCTACCCACTGCCACCTAAGTTTGGCAATTCTTCAGGCTATGTCGGTTACCTTGGTTCTCCTGCAAATCTCCTCATTTCTAATTCGATCACGCAGTGAAACTCCAAGCATAGCCCTCTCCATTGCCCTTTGGGTGACTTTTAGCCTTCTGATAAGGTGCATTGTGAGCGACCACGTTTTAGTGCCATATGTCATCACTGGCAACACGCACTGGTCAAAAACTCTCGGCTTGAGACACTGCGGTATGCGGGACGAGGAGATATTGCGTAGCTTCCCGAACGCTGCCCAGCCGAGTCGGATTCGACGATTGACCACTTTCTCGAAGGTGGACCTACCTAACTGGACAGACAGTTTGTTCTAGGTAAACATACTCGTCCACGACTTCGAGTGTAGCGTCTCCGATCTTCATGAGAGTGGGTGTTACATGGGCATTTGACATGACCTTCGTTTTTTCCGTGTTCATTTTAAGACCCACTCTTTCGGGGGCTCTACTGAGGTCCTCCAAAGTCTCAACCATGACTACAAACCGAAGGTGAGTTATTACTCGCCATTAATATTTATGCTAGCCCCTTTCCAGTCCAGAACCTTGGAAGACATCCTCCAGTGCAGCGGTGAACAGTTTCGGAGGGATAACGTCTCCCTGTGTCACATCTCGCTGCAGAAGGACTGCACTTTAGATGCCTTATTATTTACATAGCTTTTTTACGTTATTAAATTTATGTTGATTTAAGTGAAGTTAAATTGTTTTGTTACTTTTGTTTATGTTATGTTTAATAATTTGACAAGGAGTCTATTTGACTTTATTTTTGTTCTTCAGAGTTTATCTACTAATTATTTTACTAATGTTACTCGGCACACGAGTTGCGGACTGATTATTTTAATAAGAATAAGTACATATTATAGCAATAACACCATAATTATGGTATTTAATGATGATAGTTTGAATAATTCCAAGTAAAAAAAATATTAAAATATCATTTGCTTTGATTTTTATGTGCTTTTATTTTAATCCATTTATACAAATATAAGAAACATCGTATTAAAAAACTAATATGGGTAGATTTGTTTCTTTTCATGAAAAATCCGTAAAATCCGGATAATCCGGATTGGGACAAAAATCCGTTATTAAAATCCGGATTTTAAAACAGAACGGATTTGCATTCCCTAAGCGGGATACGACGTGAATTAGAATAACCTACAAGTTATTTTTTTAAATTACTGCGCTGTGGTAGTGAAACGCGCGTGCATGACAATGTTCTTTTTTAGAAAACGAGTTGCATAATGATATTTAGTACAACATTATAACACTCGTTTGGATGATTTTAATGATGATGGTTTTAATGTTGGCAATAAGCTAACTGTTTCAGAAACGTTTATAGAGGATTTATAGCATGGATGTAGATAAAATTAATTTTGCTATCATAATTATGTCAGCACTCTAATCGCCTAACACACTATCGATCCCAATCTAAATCATTTTGAAGGATATTGCTAATTAATCCATTGCTTCATATGTTCGAAAAAATTGTCCGCTCAAAAACGTAAATAACTACCAAAATGAAAGCCATTGCTACTGATACTGTTATACGCAACTACCCCGCAGGGCTGTTGATGACTTGATATTTCTTTATGGGACATAATAAAAGCAACATTTTCTTAAACATAATCTTTATTCTTAGTGTCTCATTATAATGCATAGTATGTGTATTTTTGAAATGTAGTATTCATTAAACTATAATTACCTAGTTGGTTGTGGTCTCCGTTTTGGTTGTGTATCGAAATAAAACTGCTGACCTCTCATATTACTAGCACATTACAATGTTGTAAAGAGGTATGAGGAGCAGGGGGTATTTTACTCATCTTCCATAGAAAAGGGAGCATCCTCCGACCAGACGTATGTTGTATCTGGTGGGCTACTGCCAGACGATTGATGTCAGGACGTTGTATGCCAGTTTGCGCGGTAAACTCTGCTTGCGCGATGCAGGATTTTGCGTAAAGACTGTATAATACGTAGTTCTCATATGGCGATGTAGATGCCGCCACACTTTCATTAGTTGGTACTTTTTTTTCTGTATTTCGGTTTAATTTATTTCATTGTATTTTGTATGTGTTTGTTTTCCTTGATGATTACACTGTTTTTATTTTATTACTGTTCTCTTTGAATGGTTTTGTATGTACTGCTGTTGGTGTACCAATGTATAAATAAATCCAAGCCATAAACACATTATTCTTTCATTAATAAGAATTTTTATTATTCCTCCTTGTTTCGTCGCCTCTATCTTCAGAGTTAATGATGGCATTTAAACAGAGCCCACTATATTGACTTGGGTTCAACCGATAAATGTTATCTTTATCAGAATATATCAGTTTATCTTTTTCATCGAAAGTAATGCCAAAAGCCTGATCGATTTTAGCAATTTTCTTAACTCTATGATAGGGTTTATCTTCAAGATATATCCCGTCACCTGCACAGAAGAATACGTCTCCATAGTGGTCCTCGGTTATCTGTCGGATTGCAAGCTCGTCATTTAAAACCATAGGGTCTGTGATCGGTTTTTCTACTTTATACAATGCCGTTTTGTTGGCGAAGTAAATGTCAAATTGTCTGGATACGAAGAAAATGTCAATCTCAATATTAATAGCTTCGGCTACTTCAACGAAGCGGTCATCTTTGTAGACTAAAAGCTTCTGCGTAGGATACTCTATGTAGTAAAAGTTTCGTCGAACAAACAGTGCCCAGATAGACTTTCCTTCTTCGGCAAAGAATTCGGCTTCTTTTGTTAAGAAGTTGTATTTGTATATGCCGTCATGGCCACCAAAGTAGATGTCATCGTTACCAGCGTCGTAGGCTACGGCATAGCCTCCAGGCACGCCTTTGATATCTCTGCAGGTCCTCTTCTCGATGTGGCAGGCCCTGATTCCGAAGTCTACTTGAGTACCGTTCTGGATGGTGTGGCTGAAGAACAGGATGCCTGAATATCTGTGGAAAATTATAAATTGTTAATTCAAACGTAGGAAGTTATAACGGGTAATAACACGATAACAATAACACAATAACAATAACACATTAATCTAGAAACCGACGTGGGGATGCATCGAGATGTAGTCGCGGTGGACAAGGGCCTCACCCCGCTCTCCTTGGCTAAAGAGAACTGGCGCAAGCCAGTAGTGCTTGACATTAATGATCGCATGGAGGTATGGCAGAGTAAGAAGCTTCACGGACGCTTTTTTCGGGCCCTACATGGACCTGATGTAGATATATTAGCATCCGTAACCTGGTTGCGTTTCGGTGACTTCTTTGGAGAAACCAAAGGTTTTGTCTGTGCAATTATGGACGAAATTATTATGACGAACAATTACCGGGGATTTATTGTGAAAGACGGCACGGTTAACATCTGTCGGGCATGACACGGGCTGTGAGAATCAATCTGGCATATTATCTCCGGGTGTTCTCGTCTAGCTAATGGAGAGCATTTGCATAGACACAGCCTTGTAGCCAGGATAATCCATCAGCAACTTGCTTTGAAATACAGCCTTGTGGAATCGGAGGTGCCATAACAGGTATGTGCCCGACCCAGTTCTCGAAAATGGTAATATCACATTATATTGGGATCGATCCATCATCACTGACAGGACTATTGTTGCCAATAAGCCTGATATAGTAGTGGTGGATCGATCAGAGCGGCGCGCAATGGTTGTTGACATAACCGTTCCGCATGATGAGAACCTCGTGAAAGCCGAGAAAGATAAACAAATCAAGTATCTTGACTTGGCTCACGAGGTTGTCGACATGTGGGATGTGGACTCAGCGATCATTGTGCCGATAGTCGTGACAGCTAATGGTTTAATAAATAGCCAGGAGCCTCGACCAATACCTGAGGAAGCTCTCGTTGGGCAGCGGGATTAAGGGTTTGATTCAGAAAGCGGTACTTCTGGACACGGCCCGCATTGTTAGGAGGTTCCTCTCTCTGGAGCTCTGACCGCCGCGCCGGTAGCTTGGACAGTGTTCCCGATACCGGTGGGCTACTATTTTTTATATTTAAATGTTTTTATATTCTAATATTTAAAATATAATTTATGTGTATTTAGTTGAATAAAGGAAACACATTAACAATAACATCTGATAGGTAGGTATACAGTCAGCACGTGCGTAATCGCGCGTATGGGCAAGTGACAACAGGGTGTTGTGTACTTGTGCTATTTATTCTCTGGTTTTGGTGCAGCATGGGAGAGGCCTATGTCCAGCTGTAGACTGCGAAAGGCTGAGTTGATTGTACCGGTAGTTTCCTTTCTTCTAAGTCTATGCGACTGGAGGGCGACAAAAATCAATACAATTTTTTGTCAATTTTGACGTTTAAAAGTGCCTTTTATGTGCCTACTTGAAACAAATGATTTGACTTTGATGTAACTTGTGTACTTTGCCAATATTTATTAGGTTAAATATTGACTCAAATGCAAAGAGGAAGCCTGGTGTTTAATTTTCTCTCCTTCTCTGCAATATTTATAATACTTATACATTTCAAACATCCATACTTTCATACTATACTATAATATTATAAATTCGAAAGTAACTCTGTCTGTCAGTATGTTACCTTTTCACGCCTAAACCGCTGAACCGATTTAGATGAAATTTGGTATAGAGATAGTTTGAGTCCCAGGAACCCACGGAATCGAAACTTATGCGGGTGAAACCGCGGGGCGCAGCTAGTATTTCAATAACGCAAAATTTGGTCCTTCGGCTTTTTCCCGATCACCTAGCAAAAATCACATTTCTGATGGTCATAGTTACTCATCAATTTGAAATCATAATCCCGTTGTTTAAAGTTTTTAATATCGTGACGTCATGACTGACGTGAGACGTCGAGTTAATGGATCACAGTGTTACGTCATCAATTTGAGAGAGACATATTATGATGTTTTTAATTACGATGACAATGCTTTTGCCAGTATTGTTTGGATGATGTTTGTAATAATTAATTTCATTTACAACTTGCGGCTTGGTAGATGTCATGTCTGTGAAGTTTTGGATATAGGAAATGCCGGTTTCCTCACGATGTTCTCCGTCGCCGTTTTGAGAGCAGTAGTGATGAAATTATTTACACAACTCTATATAATATAGGAACTCCTAGTACGAGAGCCAGGGTTACACTGATGTTTGTGTCTTGACGTGAAACATAAATCCATACTAATATTATAAATTCGAAAGTAACTCTGTCTGTCTGTCTCTCTGTATGTTACCTTTTCACGCCTAAACCGCTGAACCGATTTAAATGAAATTTAGTATAGAGATAGTTTGAGTACCGGGAAAGGACATAGGGTACTTTTTATCCCGATATTCCCACGGGATCGAGACTTATGCGGATGAAACCGCAGGGCGCAGCTAGTAATATTATAAATTCGAAAGTAACTCTGTCTGTCTGTCTTTCTGTCTGTCTGTCTGTCTATATGTTACCTTTTCACGCCTAAACCACTAAACGGATTTAGATGATATAGAGATAGTTTGAGTCCCGGGAAAGGACATAGGATAGTTTTTATCCCGATATTTTCACGGGATCGAAACTTACACGGGTGAAACCGCGGGACGCTGCTAGTAAATTCTTCACGATATCCATAAACTTTGTCAAACGCTTCTATAGCTTCTACAAATTAAATCTAACAAAGGAAGTAGTACTTAAAAAGGCTTCGTTACAAAGATATTTGTAATTTCATTTAGTGAAATGTACGAGTAATTGAGCTATGTAGTAAGAAAGGGCCTTAACTCAGTTTTGACAAGTTGCAGCCCGACAAATCTTATACATAAAAATGCGTCATCGTTGCCAATTCGGATAAAGAGGCATGCATATCGGGCGATTTACGTCAAGGTATTTTAGTTTATGTGATAATTAACAAAAAATAAGAATTCATTTATGTGTCCGTAATGAAAAATGCTTATTTCCATGGTTTGAACATCTGAGCCCTGATTCACAACCATACGACAGGCTATCGTATCGAAAACCTGACATTTCGATAACCTGATTTGACTTCCCCTCAACAGCAAATAGCTGTTGGAAGAATAGCGGGCGTCTATTTGATTTACACTGACAAAATTTTCGGGTTTTGGACTTGTGAACAGCATTGAGAAGACTCCTACGATAACAATGATTAATGTTTGATACGATACGGAAGCATATCGAGTGTTTGTGAATAAGGGGGCAGGTCGAAGTTTATGAATATCGTCCGGAACACGGTGTATATTAATTTAGACTATACGAGGTTACAAAACTCACATCAAATAAATAATTTTCTACCAACTGCCACTAAGATTGCGCTTGCACAATCACTTCTTCTACCCATCCTTGACTATGCTGATGCCAGCTATCTTGATCTTACCCAAGACCACACTGAGAAAAATAATGGCTAACAAAGTCACAATAAAAGCTTTGCTAAATTTTTCCTGTTGTAGAAACTAAAACCTCTGTTACAACATCCAGGCTCATTTAGTTTACATATCAACTTTTTTATTGTTCTGGGTTTGTTGTGATAAGAACAGCGCGCAATTTGCTAACATAAAAAAGTTCTTATAGATAACAATAGTACGTTGTTTTTTTAAGAAAGTATATTTTGATGTAATATTGAAGTCTAATCTAACAAAATAAATACTGTTATAATAATAATATGTGCATTGTTATTTTAACTACATTAACTAACTTGGTTGAGCCGTAAATTTATTACAAGTGTGCAACAAAGTTAATTTGTTAAGTTGTCTTTGTAGCACGAACAATAAACAATTAGTCTCTGCCAAAAAGTTCAAGTTATTTTGTTGTGATGACAGGATTATCTTGTGAAGTTAAATAAATGTGAAGTAAATACGGTAACAAAGTCAATACATCGAAAGCGTTTGTTATGGAGTTCAAACGTAAGCTGTCAATCTAACAACGTACAATATAAACGTTGTTGTGATAAAAATATTTGACGGTATGCGGGTAGTAGCGGGGAATGGAAAACTTTGTTATAATATCTGTGTGTGCTTAGAAAACTAGTTTAAACTAGTCAGTCGCGAACGAACATCGCACGCGCGCGCGCGTCACGCGCAGTTAGTTCGTCTTCAGATCTCGTATAGCTTGCACGCTGCACCTGGCTGCACCCGACGCGATCTCGCCGTAGCGAGGCCTCACACTTTTCAACATTTAACTCAACTGTTTCTCATTTACCCCGACTAATCGCGTACCTGCGTGCTGTACGCAAAAATATCTATTTGGCATTCATTTGTTTTACGGGTGCTCATGAATACGCACGGAAAAATGAGTGTAGACTGTTTATATGAAGAATTAAGGGACTTTTTAGTGAAAATTGGTGTTACTGAAAAGTGCATTGATCATATGATCGGTAAGTATCCTTTTATTTTTCTTGATGGGGCAATTGCGTAACACTTAATCAATCGGAATCGGTTTCATTTTGACAGTTCAACAACATTCATTGCGTTGTTTACGCGTTGAGCAGACAAATTTTTCGAACTTATGAAGCAATGGATTAGCAATTGGCTTCGAAATGATTCTGATTCCGATTGATAGTGTGTTACGCAATTGGGGTGAGTACAAACAGAGTTATAAGCATTTTTCTGTGGATTCCACAGAAAAATGCTTATAACTCTATTTATACTTTCCCGACATTACTGCTTTCTGCATAATACGGTCAAATTGTAACTAGCTTATCTAATGTAAACTCACGATTTCAAAGCTAGGTGTTATTTATTAGGCTTTTATCTACACCTATGCTATAAATCTTTTATAAAAGTTTCTGAAACAGTTAGCTTATTGCCAACATTAAAACAACCCGTGTCATAGTAACCATAATATCATCCAAATGAGTGTTATTAGTTATAATATTGTACTAAATTTCATTATGCAACTCGTTTTCGAAAAAGAACATTGTCATGCACGCGCGTTTAACTACCACAGCGCCGTAATTAAAAAAAAAGAACATAGGTTATTCGAATTCTATGCCGCCGGCCGCCATATTTGTTCGATATTAGTATTGCAAAAAACTGTTTCAGAAACTTTTATAGAGGATTCATAACATGGATGTAGATACAAGTCTTGTATGCAACTGTACATAATAAGGTATTAAAACACTCATGTGACACTTTTAATACCCCTTATAATACGACAGTTGCATAAATAACTATTATTCACATACTCTCTTGTTTTCAGACTAATTTGAAAGAAATTGCGAATCCAATAATATTGGCATCACCTTCTGAAAATTCAACAAGTGTCGCATTACCTCATAGACAAAGCGCTGTTATTGTACCCATAAAGGAGAAAGAAAATGTATCACTTCAGGTAAAGTACAAAACATGTTCGTATTTATTTGCATTTTTTAGTCATATATGTTAAACGTAAAATTAAGCCCCCCAACATGTTTAAACTGTACCTAACTTAACTAATGTACAGTCACACGTCATTAGGTTGTTTTTTTTTTTTTGTTTTTTTTGGTTTTTTATATTATATTTAGTCTTTTATTACCATACTCTCTTGTTTTTAGACAAGTTTGCAACACATTGCGAACCCAATAATATTGGCATCAGCTTCTGGAAGTTCCATCACAAGTGTCGCTATACCTCATTGGCAAAACACTGTCATTGTACCCAAAAAGGAGAAAGAAAATATAACACTTCAGGTACCTACCTAAACTTTAAAACACAATGTTCTTATTTACTTGCAATTCAATTAGTCATGTATGGTCAACTAAACTGTTACATAATATAAGACAACTAAAGTGAATTGATTAATTTTTAGTCACTAGAAAATGGCCATTGCACAATTTATTAATTTTTATATGAAACTAAATTTAGCAAGTTTAATTAACTTAAGTTTTCATGGCATTTCCAGGACGTCCCATCCACCTCCACTAACCCAGTGCTAACAAACGAAAAAGAAACCCCAGAGACTCATGACCTAAGCTTCGTAACTTTGGGTCAGGTAAACGGGTGCTTAGTTTTAAAATTATATTAAATTGTTGGTAATATATTTTATATATATATAATAATGATTTTATCTATTTCAGGATATTTCATTTTCACTGGAGCCTGAAGCAGGATTCTTTGACAACGCAGATTTTTTTTTAAATATAGACCCTATTCAAGACACAAACAAAATCCTACGACGTCTGCTAAATGCAGAAACAACAGACAAAAACTTGTTAGAAACATCAGAAAAAGGCGGCGGCTTGAACTCTCGTGATCGGGCTTACATTGTTAAACGCATTGTCCAATCAGAACTTAAAAAATTGGAGAAATTGAATTCTACTATTCGAAAAGATGTATGGATGCCATGGGCTCATGAGATAAGTCAAGAATTTAATGGTGAAAAAACTGAGTTATACTACGTGCCATACAAAGTCATCGCAGGAAAAGTGATTCAAGCGAGTGGCCTAATACATAACCGACTTATTACGCACAGAAGATCATTGGCTCCTGAAGGCTGTAAAAGAAAAGGCAGCACCGGTAGCAGTGAATGCGACAGTGGTCACAGCTCAGGGCAAGCTAGTAATTGTGGAAATAAAAGAGTTTGACCTCTTCCTGACGGTTTTAAAATCACCTCTTCCACTGAGAATTCATCTTTAGACGAGCAACTAACTTGGCTACAAAGTTCTTCTTCTCCGCCCGAGGTGGTGGTTGAAAAATGGAAAGCTACTTTAGACCTACGAAATAAACTACTCGTGACACTTTCATTCGAAGAATATTTTAACACCTTTCCCGCACTGGGATTACCCAATGGATATAAATTGGTGAGTGACACCGAAGCCTTCTTTTTGAAGCTACTTTTATTTACCTACCTTAGTAGGTAGGTGACAAGTACTTACCTGGTTTTAATCAGTTTTTAATATTTTTATTTTATTTTTCAGCTTTCCGAAGATTTTGAAATCATCAATCCTGGCGCAAATAACAAGTTCGTAGAGAAATTTCCGTTAATTAAAACAAAATTATTACAATTACTTGCCGCTAAAGGGGAACTCCCGAGAGTCGACCAACCCACATTAGATTTATTAGAATTGGCATCTGGTGAGTATAGCACAATTTCTAATTGAACTTATTCTTCTTCTTCCTTGCCAAAACAAGTTATTATTATTATCATGTAATTTAAAAAGTACGTATTTTATTTTTATGAAAACAAGTACCTATTTTATTTTGTTTTCAGTGGGAGAGGAGCAGGCTAACGTCGCTGCATTTTTATCAATAATTACTCATCTACGACAGATGCCTACCATCTGCATGCCGCGCAAAAAAGTGTGGAAACTTTCGAGAGAAGAAGTTCGGTCTGATTTTCTCGGGCGTGTTGCAACTGCTTCAGACGTCGAAAGGTACTGCAGTGACAGAGAGGCGTTGATTAAAGCTAGAGGTATACCAAGCCAGCCTTAATAATATGTCATTTTGCGTAAGCCACTGTAACCTTTTTATGATTACTTATTATTGTATTAGATACTAAGTAATTTAGTTTAGTATACAATTCTGAGTAATTCAGGCCCACTTGCAGTAACATTAACTAAATCTCGATTTTATTAAACCTAGATGTAGCCCTTATGAAACTGTCAAAATATTAAATGTAGATTTAAAAATTTGACATATTCGTATGAGCAAAATCTAGGTTTAGCAAAATCGAGATTTAGTAAATGTTGCTGCAAGTGGACCTTAAAGTGTAAAAAAAATGTTTGACATACTGTGAAATATGAATCATATATTTTTTTTTACACTGAATAAACTATAGTGATTTGTCATCACGTTTCTCAAACCTCTATAATTGCTAGGAGTTTTTTTTTATACAGGGTGTTACGGAAAGGGTATATCAATACAAACGGGTTGAAGAGTGTGTCTGGTCTAGAATCTCTGTACAAAATTTCAGCTAAAAAGCAGTAACTTTGAAATTGCTTAATATTTTTTTATTTCGATAGTTTATTAAATTGAAATCAAAACAAACGTGTCACCGCACTACGAGGGTCATCATCCATTATCTGTAGTGTGTCTGTGCGCCTAGTACAGGCACATCACGCCGCCGCGCGCCAGTGCAGCGCCGTGATGTCGAAATAAAAAAATATTAAGCATTTTCAAAGTTAATGCTTTTGAGCTGAAATTGTGTACAGAGATTCTAGACCAGATACACTCTTCAACCCGTTTGTATTGATATACCCTTTCTGTAAAACCCTGTATATTAGTTAGATTATAAGAACTTTTTAGATATAAGTACTTAAAGTTGTGCATCAACCACGAAATCATCTAAAATATTGAAAACACTGTTTCTAAAGTAATTAGACATTGTTTATAAGCATGTTGATGACTTCCATGCTAGAATTTTGAGCTGACGCTCAGTATAGGTTAGGAAGTTTAGGAACTAATATTTTTTTTTTTTGTTTTGCGTTATCGAAAAGTTAACGTTTTTGTCTTCAAGTTCTGTTAGATAATTATATCATGGAGTTAATATTTTCCTCAAAACTGATTACACTTTACGAAGAACAGACGAAACTGCGAACCGACGCAGGAGATGTATATTGTGCCGTTTTGTTCTATGTCGATCGATGCGCGGTGTGACTAGTGTCTGATTCTCGCTTCACTTTCTTTTTGCTGCACTTAAAAATTGTACTGGTTTTTGAACCTTTTCATGTACCTACTTATGTTAAATGACGGGATCCACTCTTTATTAAATATTTCTTGTGTCTAGGATTTAATTCACAATTAGTACGATTTTATTACTTTACAGTACTTATACTTAATAAAAATGAATAGGTATTCAACAAAGATGGTGGGATTGCCATTTTGCTGTAAAAGTGTCGGGACCACCATCACTTAATGAAAATAACATTCTGTAGCCCCAAACTAATACCACAGAATACTTAAAGCTAATACTTCAAATTTTAATACCAATTACTTAGCGTGGCTTGGTCTGGCATGTAAACTCTGAAATATATTATTACTTCTATAATATACATGAGAGCATTGGTGTGTTAAAGTTGATACTACAATAGGTAATATATTATGGTGATCCCACCACTTTGACGAAGACATGTCGACCTTTTTTGTTGAATATCTTTTTATTTAATGTATTAAATGTACAATTTCACAAGAAATTTAAAAAAGCATGGGTCCCGCCATTTTGGTGATCTATGTCAAATATTTTCTGCACTGATTGTGATTATGTTAGATAAGTCTTTATTTGCCATAAACATGGTATAAAGTTGTTACAGTCAGATATTAATCAAAAATGTTTAGCTATACAGGATATGTATCAATTGCATGCAAAATAATGATTAGTTAAATGTCACAGGATCAAAACAATAATATGATACTTTTATCTCAGCATTACAAAAGTCCAGTAATTTATAGTACTTATATTGTTTAAAAAATCTTTAATGTCATCACATATTATGTTGAATAAATATTTTAATTTGCCTATTTAAACTTTCTTTTACTAAAAACCTTTATATTATTTCCCACAGGTAATGGATTGGAGACGGCTACTACCGCGACAGTGGCGTCACTTCGTAAAATTATTAACTACTTTCTGAGAATCAATTAAAACCAAATTCTATCTAGAAAAGCACTTAAGATTATTTAGAACCAATACAATTATTGAAACAAGACATTTTCCAGTTCTAGTGTCAAATCACACGAGACTCATTAGTATTTTTCTAGAAAATTTGGTTTTAATCAATTTTCAGGGAGTAGTTAATAATTTTACGGAATGGCGCCACTGTCGCAGGAGTAGCCGTCTTAAGGTATGATTCCGATCTCGGCAGCACGCAGCAGTGCTGCCGCGGCAGTGCGGTCGCAGCACTACTGGTCCTCATAATTTTCTATGGGTTTATACGAGATTACATTCCGAGCACGGCAGCAATGTGACGCAGCAATGTCGCGCAGCATTGCTGCCGTGCTCGGAATGTAACCTCATATAAACCTATAGAAAATGTATGAGGACCAGTAGTGCTGCGACCGCACTGCCGCGGCAGCACTGCTGCGTGCTGCCGAGATCGGAATCATACCTTTAAAACTGCCACGGTAACAATTTTCCTTTGCTAGAGTAGCAAAAAAAAGTTGATAAGAATACAAAGTTATTTTGTTACTGTAATGACATTAATTTAGTACTGCAGCAAAGGTCAATATTTGCTACGGTAAACTTAATTTGTTAGGATAAATTTATTCTGTAAAAAAGTTGATAAGAATACAAAGTTACTTTGTTACTGTAATGACATTAATTTAGTAGGTACTTACAAATATCCTAACAAATTAAGTTTGCCGTAGAAAATATTCACCTTTGCTGTAGTACCAAGTTAATGTCATTACAGTAACAAAATAAGTTTGTATTCTTATCAACTTTTTTATGTGACGGTAGGTGCAAAAACAAAGGAAAAATTTTTACTCTATTAAAGCTCAGTTGTTATAGGAACATACTTAAATTAATGCCAAAACATTTTTAAATTGTTACAAGATCAGTTTATTGACTGTTGCGATAACAATATAATGGTTTTGTTGGTCTAACAATTCCTTCCGCAGAACGATAACGTTGTTAATGTAACAAAAACCAGATAACAATAAAAACGTTGTAGTGGTAACTGTCGACCTTAAACGGCTCTCCCCTGTTAAAGTTTTATTGTTACACCCAACAATATTTTTCTCTCAGTGCAACTCGATAAACTTGAGCGGCTTCAAAATTTTTGTATAAGGTTCATATTCGGTCTGCGCAAATATGACCACGTTTCCGAATTTCGTGTGAAGCTCAAGTGGTTACCAATTCGCCTTCGTCGGAATGCTCATATTCTTTCCCTTTTGTACAATGTTCTCTTTTCCCCTTCCACCCCTCTCTATCTCAAGAAACGTTTTCAGTTTCTTTGTGACTCCCACACGAAATTGTCATCAGATAACTTAAAGCTCAAAATGCCAACGCATTCCACAACTTTCCTTGATAAATCCTTTACTGTCCAGGCCGCTCGTTTGTGGAATGCGTTGCCAGTTGAAATAAAACGCGCGCAGTCGTTACACGTGTTCAAAAGACTTGTAAAGGAACACTACTTGTCGTTGTGATTTTGTCCTAACTGCTATCATCTACTGTCTTATTTTATTTTCGGTGCTTATAATTATTTAGTATGTATATATTTAAGTATCTATAATTTTGGATATGTATTTATCTGTGTATCTATTTTATTGTATTGTATACATAATATTTGCACCAACAACAGCCCCATTTTATGTCCAGCGAAATCACTGTCCATTCCAAGGTTGCCTGGAAGAGATCGCAGAAAGCGATAAGGCCGCCCATTGTATATTTTGTAGTGTTTAATGTGTTTATTTCATGTTATGTATTTTTGTGGTGTACAATAAAGTATATATAAATAAATAAATAAATAAATCAAAATAAAATCAATGAAAAACCTCCCCTTACCTGTGTATCACCAAGTTGTAAGGTCTTCCAAGGTCTTTGAATAGAAGCTCTTTATCAAAATACACGTCATGGACGATCACACCATCACACATGATCATGTCTGTCTGGTTGCTTACTGCCAGCAGGAAACTTGGGGCTCCAACTATTAGCATGAGGAGTTTGAAGACAAGGCTTGATGAAGACATGACTTGAGACTGAAAATAATAAAAAAAATCTTTACTTATACGGGGTAGCAGGGACATCGATGTACAACCTGTGACCATGGATTCAATACATGATTCTGAAGTCCTTTTTTTATAGATGGGAAATCATCAAATGACCCCACCCGCTCTGGGTGGAGCGGAAGGGAGTGACAGACTCTTTCTGACTAAAACCCGCCCGTGTTCCTTCCTTAGCCCTTTATGTGCCGGGGTAGCGGTAAGGTAACCCTTTCGGACAATCCCGCACCCCCGGCTTCAGCCCTGGCAGGCCCCTTCCTGTCTGTATGTTACCTTTTCACGCCTAAACCACTGAACCAATTTAGATGAAATTTGATATAGATATAGTTTGAGTCCCGGGGAAGGACATAGGATAGTTTTTATCCCGATATCCCCACGGGATCGACACTTATGCGGGTGAAACCGCGGGGCGCAGCTAGTATTAAATAAAGCTACTTAAAATGCCAAACCGTATAAAACGCAAAATAAAAACATCTATTAATCTCTACAGTAAATCACAAACGCCGCAACTAAAACATCAACAGAAAACACATATATTTCACAACACAATACCATCAATAATTCATTACCTATCAAAAATAAAGTCCTCAGTATCCGAAAATGTAGCTTTCAAACAAAATATTACACTGAAACTGCTTTGTAAAATGAAATATAGCTTACAAGGTTTGCACGTCCGTGTCGAGGCAACGTATACCTGCAATAAGAAAGCATATAATGCTTGCTTTCTTATTATTGTTGTAGTCTTATTATTGTTTATATTGTATCACGGAGACCAAAACAACAGATCATAATATTTTTGTTTATAGTTGTTGACATATTTAGGTACTGAGTATTACAATATGCGTCATAGGAACAGTAATTCTAGAGCTACTAGACCATAGGTTCTCAAAGTAGGCGATATCGCCCCCTCGTGGGTGTTTGAGTCTTTCGGGGGCTTATAATATTACACGTTTAAATATATAATCGTGGCAACAGCTGTTTCAGATTCGCAACAGTTGGTACTCGTATGTAAAAAATGGATGGGTGGGTGACCATCTTTACATACAAAGACCCCACTGTGCCTCGGAATGCACGTTAAGCCGTTGGTCCCGGTTGTCATTCGTGGATCTTTGACAGTCGTTACGGGTCGTCAGAAGCTCGAAAATCTGACAACCAGTCTTATGAAGGGGTTTCGTATTACCCAGTAACTAGGTTCTGTAGGTCAGATAAGCAGTCGCTCCATGTAAAATACTGGTATTCAGCCGCATACATGCATCATCATCATCATTTCAGCCGAAAGACGTCCACTACTGGACATAGGCCTCCCCCAAGCACCTCGGATCCACTTCGACCGCTTCTATGCTTTTCGCATTAAACGGGTTCCTGCGGTCTTCACAAGGTCGTCGGTCCACCTTGTGGGAGGCCTTCCAATGCTACATCTTCCGGTACGCGGTCGCCACTCCAGAACCTTTCGGCTCCATCGGCCACCTGTTCTGCGAGCAATGTGCCCTGCCCACTGCTACTTAAGTATGGCAATTCTTCGGGCTATGTCGATTACCTTGGTTCTCCTGCGGATCTCCTCATTTCTGATTCGATCACGCAGGGAAACTCCAAGCAAGCCGACCCCAACAAAGTTGTGGAAAGGCTAGGCAGATGATGAATTCGTCTCAACCATATCTTAAGAAAAAAAGGCTCTATGGCCATTATTATGGCAAGTTTCCAGTTCCCCTACCCTCAATCATTTAAATATTCCATTCCAATATATACTCCTTGCAAGGAAATTAAGATAACTCGATCTTTACGCATACAATATATTTTTATAATGTACTTACACGGACACCAGTTACCAACAACCGTTCGTAGTTGATATAGTATACTGCTGATAGTATCTGAGACTGTTATTTCAAATGGTTTGTGTTCCATTCTGTGATGTGAAATGTGAAGCAAGTAATATAATGGTCTCTTGGTATGGAGTAAGTACAGTGGGAAGAGATGGGAGATTCGCTCTGAAGACCAATTCTCGTAATTTAAAACGGTCAAAATCTAGTCGCAGTCTCATCTCGGCGACAAACAAATGTCAAAAACTTGTCAAAATGTAGGGAAATTAGAGGCATTTTTGACAGATTGAGACTGAGATCAGACTGTGAACGTTCTTAAAATTACGAGAATTGCCCCTCTGATGTAATGTTTTATTGTTTTTGTGTTTGGATGCGCAGTTAAA
Source organism: Amphipoea lucens (assembly GCA_947508005.1). NCBI lineage: Eukaryota > Metazoa > Arthropoda > Insecta > Lepidoptera > Noctuidae > Amphipoea > Amphipoea lucens. The sequence goes on along the minus strand of OX382377.1, from coordinate 17,078,473 downwards.
GAGAAAAAGTGTGTACAAGATATTTTGAAGGAGAATATTGTTAGTGAACTCAAACTCAACTCAAACTCTAAGCATTTATTTCAATATTAAACCATGTACAGGCACTTTTCAATTGTCAAAATTAAATAGTCGGTCAGTTAGTCAGAAAGTTAAAGCTAGTTGCCCATTCCAAAACGTAGATCTCTATGGAGAAGAATGGGCAGGAAACTCCATGGACACTCTTTCAAATCAAGATATTACAAAATCCTGGGTACATTAGTCTTGTTGCTTCTATATGTGAGAACAATGTAAAAAAAAAACACACAAATGAAGAAACAATTCAAAATCACACTATCACACTTCACACTAATATTATAAAGGCGAAAGTTTGTGAGTGTGTGTGTGTGTTTATATGTTTGTTAATTCTTCACGCTTAAACCGCTGAACCGATTTAGATGACATTTGGTATAGAGATAGGTGGAGTCCCGGGAAAGGACATAGGATACTTTTTATCCCGATATTCCCACGGGATCGAGACTTATGCGGGTGAAACCGCGGGGCGCAGCTAGTATAAGATTAAAATTAAGCCTTGGCACTTAAGAGATGACCAGTCTCAACCGACGGCGCCCGTTCACGAACATGACGCGTGGATCAGCACCATCCAGCTCAACCATTTTGTAGGGAACCGAATGATCCAACACACGCGCCACCATCATTGAGACGTTTAAGTGAGCATGACGTGTGAAGTTTTGGGTATGAATTTCGATGGCTATAAGAGTAGGGGAAGACCAAAGAAGCGATAGATGTACTGTGTGAATGATGATATGGTTAGAAAGGGGGTGACTACCGAGATGACGAGGGAGAAGTATGGCAGTGTGACTATCTGTCACTTAAACCTATAACAAAATATTATATTTTGTTTTAAAACCGGCACATGGCTCTAGGAACACATTAAAATTTTATGGACTAACAGCTTGACAAGTTACCCTGATCAATAACAAAATATCCTATTTCTTTAAAATTGTAAAACAATAGTGAACCTTTTGGAGACTCATTCCATTTATATTTTATGAGCAATTTACGTCACTTAAGATGCAGTATTTTGTACGAATTCTAAGGACGACCCAAACCCATCACCAACATCTGGTTACCATAAATATGGCCCCTGAGCCGATGTTCCAAGAAACGAGGGAAAGGGGCTCTGGGAATGGTGATATGGGATGTGAGAAATTATAACGAGAACGGACTGACGGAGAGGCAGTCGGGGTTGACCCGCTTTAGAGTACGGACTTGCGAGTCCAGGCCAGGCTAGTTAAGTTAGGAGATTGAGTGAAATCTAGGAGACCACGAGAGTGAGTGGTTGAACTTAGGCAATAGCAATGAAACTGTGTGGCTGATTGAGAGAACGTGAGGGCGAGAGTATTATTTAATACGTTAAATAATAAGTGTTGCTTTAGACTAGGTTATATTAGTCTACTATAATGTGAGTAGCGTGTAAGGCGTGAATCTCAGTGTGTGTGTGAGAACGACTGGATTGGGTGAGTGTTGAATATTTATCCCTCCTTGTTCCTAAATGACTAAATTGAGATATCCTACACATGCGTTTGGTTCTAGGGACTCGGAGAAAGCCCTCTATGGTGTGTTACACCTGACACCAGACTGTACACAAATACTCTACCAACAGACTATAGATAACCATAGCCATAAGACATGACACTTGGGCAAGCACACCGTTTATGAGGGCTGAACCGAACTCGCACTTGGTTAGGGCCAATATGAATTATAGTGCTACCTTGTAGTCTGCTGTTCTTATTTATGAACACAAACCAACCAAACGTTAGTGATGGCTATCTTTCTCCTACGGACTGACTAACTGCAGGATACTTTGCATTGCACTTGATCTGCGCACACTTCCCGGGAGCGGGGGTAGGCTTCACCAAGTTCCCTAAACTGGTTGATAGTTCGTTCTAAGGAACGCTAGTAATCATGTCTCGCTAAACCACATCCGGCTTTCGGGCCTCTCACAAATTATATTAGCGAGACATGCAATTTGGATGCCTAGATAGAAACGCCCCGTTGCTGACAAGGACGGTCCCACGGCTGCCGATTACATTGAAAGCATCCTCTCCATGGGGAAGATTAAGGAAGTGAGAAGTGACGATTCAAGATAACCACTTCGGCGTATAGCAGGAGCAATCGTAAAGAATTCTGCAACCGACTGACGATGCGGTACGCTTGTGCTAGTTTTGTATTGTCTTAGTAAAGGGAGAGTAGGCCGCTGTAAGGGGTTCATTACAATAGTCCGCGTCCAGTAATACTGGGATGTGTCTCGCTCAATGGCAGTTGAACTTCGCAGTACTCTGTCTTAGGATTGAGTAAGACATGCTTGTAAGAGTTTAGGGACGTGTCTTGCTAGAATCGTAGCAGTGTCCTTAGTGGTCCTATGCGTTCAGGTCTAGCAATACACGTATGACGCTGTCAGCTGCTGTAAGCAGCCCCACGTCGCTTGGGGTGGGTTTGTAGTTTATTGTAAGAAAATGAATTAATGTAACTTTAAATAATGTATTTCCCAACACAAGCGTTACGTGTCATTTACCCTTTTGTATTCCTCTCATATCTTATAACTTTCGTAACCAAAAGAAAAGTAGAGTTCCATTCCTTAATCACCTTATCAATGAATTCCCAACCTTATTTTATATTGAAATTGATCTGTTGTATCCCCCCCTTGTTCTCAGCTTTCCAACTCGGAACAAGGCAAAACACTTCTTGGGAATTCATTACAATCGGTGGGAGAGTGTCCAGTCTGGAGACGAGCTCTACAGAGTCGTACGGTGGCGGGGTGCGACTCTTCCCCATTAGGGGGAACCGACCCAAACACTAATACTTAACATATTTAGGGAAAAACGAAAATTTTATCAGCCCAGGGTAGTTTAGGAACAGTCACATGTGGTGCCGTGACCAGGATTCTCGTCATTAAATGTACTGATTCACTTCAGTGCAACGAGAAAGAACGAAATATGGGTTACTATGAAAATAACACAACGTATACAAAAATAACACAACGTAATTTTATGGTTCTATTCTGCGATCAGTAATTATTGATCGGAGGTTTTATTTTGTTAAAGAAACGAGTTACAACGGTTAAAGTAACTTAGTTTATTATAGGGTTCATAAAAATATTTTGTGTACCTATAAGTTGAAACGAGCATAATGGCGCGCCGAAAAAAAAAAAATGGTCTGGGACATTCCATGCGACGTCAGGGACGCGTGAATGGTTATGTTGCACAATAATAATGGTGGTTGAATTATTCAACTACTGGTAGCGGGTTCAATTCCCGTATGATTTATTTGCTGACGTGCTTAGATTCTATTGTCATTAATCTTGGGTTCGATTCCCGCCTCATGTTATTGGTTGGTACAATAACTTATGTCTAATTAAGTTATGGTTTGGTAATGATGGTTGATTTCTGTAAGTACTGTACTCAAAGTGGGTTCGATGCCCACCTGATGTTTATAAGCGTTTAAATTCCATTGCCATGGATATTGGGTACGATTGCCGATAGATGTATTGTTTTATGATTGCTTGGAATTCCTGTGTCACGGCTTGACGTATTTTAAGTAGGTAATGGTATGATTGTTGCTTGGACTCCTGTGTTACTGCAATAAAGGGGTTCGGTTCTTTGCAAACGTAAGTTTAGTATCTGACAGTATGTGTGAATACGGTAATAATAGGGTCCACTCTCTGCACACGTGAGTTTAGTATATGACAGTAGGTATGACTGTGTTACTGCAATAAAGGGTTCGATTCCCTGCAAATGTGAGTTTTGTATCTAACAATTCGTGGATATGAAATGTGTTTGTGCGTTTGAGATTGATATGTGTATGTGTGGAGTGAGCTTAGGTGTAAGACACACTCTTATTATGAGTGAATCTAATATTATTAGTAAGTTATACGAAGCGAGAAGTTATAAAATGACAGTAAAGTTACCGAGAAGGTACCTACATTAACTGTCATCATAAGAAGTAATCTTAAATCTTTCCATTTCTGAAGTCAGCGACGTATGTCGTTTAATTGAATAGATACTCGTTTGGCCTTATTTCAAATTCCAGGATATTTAAGTCTTCACTCGGCTGCCTCTACGCTATGTCTGAACCATTGGTTTGTGAGTTGCGCTTGGTTTGAAGTTCCTTCAAAAACAGCTGACATCGGCTGACTGCTGTAGCATGACTCCTGTTACGAAGCTAAGTTCCACTTTTATTAGACACTTGAGTTACCCGTAGCTACGTGGTATGATTTTTGTTATCTTACGAGATATTATAGGTTAATGTTTTAGGGCAATGGTACTATAGTTACCAGTTCAAATATACCAGATGGTGTTTTGTCAACACCTTTATGATCTGAGTGGATAATTAGCAGCATTGTGAGCTAGTAAGCCAATAATTCGTTGCGCAGTAGGCTGCGCAAGCGCAACCATCTTAGAGGATGCCTATATTTTCTAATCAGTATGTATAACTTCCTAACTCTTATTAGAATTCAAAACTGTTCTAACCTCTTAGAATCAGAGGGGGGCGACTAATTGGAATGAAGTCTAATATGTTTATGTGCGGACTATTTCAGTTGCTCTTGGATATGACTGCTGACAGCTGACTAAGCCGTCCTAGGAGAGGCCTCTGCCAGCGGCAACTGCGACAGGCTGAGTTTAGAACGATGGAGCACCGTAGGTAGCGTGGCTCAATAGCATAAATACTCTTAAAAGAGTCCCTGGTATGTAAAACTACATTATAAGCATGCACAGGTTGTCTGAACTGCACTGAGGTAAGTACAATAATGTTATTTACATTATCATGAAAAGAGTATTTGGAAGAGGGATAATAGTTTGAATATTATAACGCAAGCGTTTGTGTATTGGTTGAAGATACTTTTGCGAAACGGAATTAAATTTTAGCAGACATTGCATCCTACTGGGATCTTATTGGATTCATGTCCCAATTGGAATACGTACAATTATTAGGTAAATATAGCAGATAGGTATGGGTATATCTTCTGTAACACTTTCGAGGAGAGGCATAGTTTATCCTATTGTGAAAGCTCATCCGCTGAACTGCGTCACGCGTCTGATTTTCAGAGGGGGGAATGTGACTATCTGTCACTTAAACCTATAACAAAATATTATATTTTGTTTTAAAACCGGCACATGGCTCTAGGAACACATTAAAATTTTATGGACTAACAGCTTGACAAGTTACCCTGATCAATAACAAAATATCCTATTTCTTTAAAATTGTAAAACAATAGTGAACCTTTTGGAGACTCATTCCATTTATATTTTATGAGCAATTTACGTCACTTAAGATGCAGTATTTTGTACGAATTCTAAGGACGACCCAAACCCATCACCAACATCTGGTTACCATAAATATGGCCCCTGAGCCGATGTTCCAAGAAACGAGGGAAAGGGGCTCTGGGAATGGTGATATGGGATGTGAGAAATTATAACGAGAACGGACTGACGGAGAGGCAGTCGGGGTTGACCCGCTTTAGAGTACGGACTTGCGAGTCCAGGCCAGGCTAGTTAAGTTAGGAGATTGAGTGAAATCTAGGAGACCACGAGAGTGAGTGGTTGAACTTAGGCAATAGCAATGAAACTGTGTGGCTGATTGAGAGAACGTGAGGGCGAGAGTATTATTTAATACGTTAAATAATAAGTGTTGCTTTAGACTAGGTTATATTAGTCTACTATAATGTGAGTAGCGTGTAAGGCGTGAATCTCAGTGTGTGTGTGAGAACGACTGGATTGGGTGAGTGTTGAATATTTATCCCTCCTTGTTCCTAAATGACTAAATTGAGATATCCTACACATGCGTTTGGTTCTAGGGACTCGGAGAAAGCCCTCTATGGTGTGTTACACCTGACACCAGACTGTACACAAATACTCTACCAACAGACTATAGATAACCATAGCCATAAGACATGACACTTGGGCAAGCACACCGTTTATGAGGGCTGAACCGAACTCGCACTTGGTTAGGGCCAATATGAATTATAGTGCTACCTTGTAGTCTGCTGTTCTTATTTATGAACACAAACCAACCAAACGTTAGTGATGGCTATCTTTCTCCTACGGACTGACTAACTGCAGGATACTTTGCATTGCACTTGATCTGCGCACACTTCCCGGGAGCGGGGGTAGGCTTCACCAAGTTCCCTAAACTGGTTGATAGTTCGTTCTAAGGAACGCTAGTAATCATGTCTCGCTAAACCACATCCGGCTTTCGGGCCTCTCACAAATTATATTAGCGAGACATGCAATTTGGATGCCTAGATAGAAACGCCCCGTTGCTGACAAGGACGGTCCCACGGCTGCCGATTACATTGAAAGCATCCTCTCCATGGGGAAGATTAAGGAAGTGAGAAGTGACGATTCAAGATAACCACTTCGGCGTATAGCAGGAGCAATCGTAAAGAATTCTGCAACCGACTGACGATGCGGTACGCTTGTGCTAGTTTTGTATTGTCTTAGTAAAGGGAGAGTAGGCCGCTGTAAGGGGTTCATTACAATAGTCCGCGTCCAGTAATACTGGGATGTGTCTCGCTCAATGGCAGTTGAACTTCGCAGTACTCTGTCTTAGGATTGAGTAAGACATGCTTGTAAGAGTTTAGGGACGTGTCTTGCTAGAATCGTAGCAGTGTCCTTAGTGGTCCTATGCGTTCAGGTCTAGCAATACACGTATGACGCTGTCAGCTGCTGTAAGCAGCCCCACGTCGCTTGGGGTGGGTTTGTAGTTTATTGTAAGAAAATGAATTAATGTAACTTTAAATAATGTATTTCCCAACACAAGCGTTACGTGTCATTTACCCTTTTGTATTCCTCTCATATCTTATAACTTTCGTAACCAAAAGAAAAGTAGAGTTCCATTCCTTAATCACCTTATCAATGAATTCCCAACCTTATTTTATATTGAAATTGATCTGTTGTATCCCCCCCTTGTTCTCAGCTTTCCAACTCGGAACAAGGCAAAACACTTCTTGGGAATTCATTACAATCGGTGGGAGAGTGTCCAGTCTGGAGACGAGCTCTACAGAGTCGTACGGTGGCGGGGTGCGACTCTTCCCCATTAGGGGGAACCGACCCAAACACTAATACTTAACATATTTAGGGAAAAACGAAAATTTTATCAGCCCAGGGTAGTTTAGGAACAGTCACAGCAGCAAAAGACATGTTGCGCCGATTCCAAACAAATTGGGACCCCAAATAAAACTTGACTGCGAAAGTTTCGATGAACAGTCTAAGGAAAGATATTGGTATTTGGTATTCATCACCTCTTGTAACAGCCAGATGAGTGGTTATTGTAGACTTTTAAAAGCAGGAGGATACGGTTGCCTAGTTATACTTTTAAAGCCTTTAGTTTTAAGTCAGCATAGTCAATTAGTCAGCTTATAATGTTCCCTCTGCTGGGACACAGGCCTCCTCTTTGTAAGAGGTGGGTTGTAATCAACCATGCATGCCCATTGCGGGTTGGTGGATGTCACATGTCTTCGAGTTCTTGGTTCTAGGACATGCTGGTTTCATCACGATGTATTCCTTAGGGCTTACAAGAGTTACATATGGAGAATGGCGGTTTGTTCCTCGCCAAAACAATTGAACAAATAAACCAAATAACTTCGGAAGTCGGTGGTAAACAACGAAAATGCGAACCCAACGACACCGACTTCCGAAATTAAAGTTATTTTTCACTTTGTAGTGTTTTTTTTTTTGGAAGTTGGTTGTTTTTTTTTTTGTAAAAAAGTTTTTATTTTTCACTTTTTAGTTGTACTTAACCCACACAAATTCAAAGACAGGAAGTCATTATAACATCATCATTAAAAACCAAGTGGCAAAAAATACGTACTATTGAAATTTGAAGCTAACTCAAAAACTACCCATGCAAAGTTAATAAAATTTACATATATGGGACCACCCCTGAGACATAGCCTATCCATTAAAAAAATATTTTTTGAAATCGATTTACACTTTTTGTAGTCGATTAAAAATAGTACAGAAAATCAGAATTGAATTCGACCAACGCTGCAACAATTTCCTTCTACAATTGTACACATTAAACGCAAAATACCTCTTATATTAAACATTCACTAAAAGGAATTACTGCTGTCTAGCCACACGGAATGAAAACTCACCGCTCGAAAAACCACCTATTGTGTTCACACAGGTGAATTTGCTTATATTAAAATATTTGCTCCAGTGACCAACTAATCTTGTAAATACGAATTTGTTTCCAGCGGTTAATTTGGCGTGTTTGTCCAAAGAATCATGGCAGGATTTGTACAAAAAAAAAGATGTTTATAGAAGTTGGAATTCTAATTCTTATACTCTTGGGTGCCTGAAGAGTATCTTCAGATATTTAAAATATTTTTTATAAGCCCCGCATTAAAAATATAATGTTCAAAGTAAATAGTTTAAAGAGGAGCTCATTATTTCAGAACAAAAGGGCGGCTGTCTGTTTAAACAGCAGTGGAAAAGATTTAAATCTTTAGATTCGCTCTACCGCGTTAAAATTAGTCGCATTTCTGATTCGTTTTGACACATCTGATACATAACGACGCAGTGACTACACTTGATTGTCATAGAAACGCTATTTAATAATGTGTGAGCTCATTCTTTTCAGTATGGTCGCGTTTTCTTGTGACTATGTACGGTGAGGGCAAATTTAGCTATTTAAATCTTTAGGAGGCGGGGTTTGACTTATGACTCACTGACATATCGAATATAAACCGGTCAAGCACCGTGCGTTGCCTATTGGCGACGAAACAATAGAAAATCAATTGTGTCTCATTAGTGGAGCTCGACAGATTAAAACCGAGTACATCTTGAGGACAGCCGAACACATCCGAAGCGGTGTCGTTACAGTGACAGTGGCGCGAATTCAATGGATTTTTTCCATTTCAAAAAATGCCCAACGTGCCGTAAGTTTTCACTTTAAAAACTTGCTTGTCAGAGATCCGACAAGATTTCTTTGTGGGTAATAAAATGGTCTAACCATTTTAACTTCGCACAAGAGATGCTTGTTTTAAAGTTTTGGAAATGTTTCTAAGTTAGAAATATGTCTGTTGTGCGTGAGTTGGGATTAGACATAACTTATTGTTTCAGAGACCTCGAGGAAGACAATATGTAACTTTTAACAAGGTAATTATTTTAGTCTGAAGTTTTTTGGTAAGAGGAAATGTCAGTGGCAGGAATAAAAGGTCTCTTAAAATTTTAGAGGAATTACTTGTTAAAAGTTTTTTTATGAGAGACCAGGAATTATACCAAGACAGAGTAGAGGAAAGTTTTGATTTGACGATATTTCCATTGAATTAGTTTTATTATATTATAGAATACTAGCTGCTTCCCGCGGTTCCACCCGCGTAAATTTCGATCCCGTAGGAATATCGGGATAAAAAGTAGCCTATGTGTTAATCCAGAGTGTCAGCTGCCTCCATACAAAATGATGATGTCAGGCCCAGGGACCAAAGACAAAACACTTTAATTGACATTGACAATACAAATTAATCCGTGATGCGCCCGGTGCGCCCGCGACACTGGCATATTAATGACAATCAAACAACAGCAATCAAAACAAAAACAAAATGCCAGTTGCAGAGCGGAAAAATAACTATAAAGGGAATAGATCATCTTTATCAGAAGAGGCCATGTTGTGTGGGTTTGCGGGCGAGGAGTTGAAAGTATTATAAAAGTCTTTATGAACAATCACAAGATGTCTAATACAATTATTTAATAACGATATGCATGAACGACATTCCACCAAGTACGTGGGGCGCGAGCGCAATCAATTCACACACAATTGGATATCATAGCACAATTACTACAATCAATATCGTCTTTTACAATCAACCCATGTGAATGTGCGTATGCCTCACTTCTCTTTGTTATTTTTTATAATGGCGGGCCGCCTCCCCAGTACCTGGCGTTACGTCAAATTGACAGTTGACATATCTTCTAAAGAAACAATATCAATCAAAGAGGTTAGCATCGCCGAACCAATTCTCTAGATGCGCCGACAACTACTTTTGTAACAAGCAAACAACAATAACAAGAACAATTAAGCCGTGCGTCGCATCTGTGCAAGAATAGGTCGTCGCTCAGCATAATGCTGTGACTTCGGATGAACCTATCGTCAACAGCGCTGATTTTCAGCAACTACTCTCTAAAAATAAACATCGAGATTTCATTTTTTTTTTGAGGTTATAAATTTAATTTTAACATAATAATATATCCTTAATTAACAAAAATAACAAAATTAAAACCTAACTTAACTAAAACTATACACAAACTAAAATATAGCGTCGAAAAATTCATCCGCATCGCTGTCGACTGGTAATGTACCCAAGAGACTGACGGCATTACCACGTTGTATGGCAATGCTTAGCCTTTGGCCAAGGTACCTAAAAGCCAGCCCTTGGGTCACGGGAAGTGACGGACTCTTTTTAAGGAAATTTCCTTAAAAAGAGCATGAGCACTCGGACCCTACGGCCCGAGGGTTTCAACCCCAAACGGCTCGAAAATTTAATTTCCGATAAGGTTATTATATTTTCGCCGCTTGAGGTTTTCCGCAGCCGCAGCAGCAGCGCCAGCACAGCATGCCGATCCAGGAAGGTGGGATGGCGTAAGAGTATCGACACAAGTTGCGTCCCACACTAAAGGCCTACCCACCTTCCATCTTTTCATAATTTAATTTTAATAGGAGACAAGCCTATTGACATCAACCTTCATCTTTTAATTGTACTCCTAAGACCTTAAACTTCTTAGTTAACCGTTTAAATTACATAACACGAGCACAATATACATTACCAAAATTCTACCCCGTCACACAGAATACCCGTGTGAACACATAAACAGAAAACAGAAAGACGAATAACAAAGATATATAGTCGCCATCAAAAAAGGGGAGGCTTTCAACTCACGAAATATGTGGAATTTTAAAAGGCATTGAGACGTGGGGAACGAATCTCATTACGTACACAACCAGCATTTCCGAGCCGTTCGGTATGATAAAAAATATGCATACTTATTTATCTCTGGATGGAGGGGCTCGTGGTTACGAACAGCCGCATGGCTCGATCGTTCAAGATTAAGCTATGCTTGCCGAGGTTGGTCCGTGGATGGGTTACTATCCATTTCATATCGTCAACCCTCTGGCTAAAAAAGTACGTTAAGCCGTTTGTTCCGGCTGCCATTCGTAGATCTTTGGCAGTTGTTACAATCAGAAGCCCGAAAGTCTGACAACCAGCCTCACCAAAAGGTTTCGCGTTATTCAGTAACTTGGTTTTTGAGGTCAGATTTACAAGTCCATGTAAAATACTGGTATTAACGGGCCGGCGGAGCATGAGTAGTTCATACAAACGTAATACCAAAATAATTTGTAAATCAAACATATTCTTAATGTAGTGTGTATTTATTCCGATTTTGACCAGACAGCTGAAATACCTCTGCGTTACAAAGTTCATATAGGCACCGATGGTTGCCACTTACGAGTATCATAAGTTGGGCTATATGTTTGATATCCACTAAGCAATATAAAAAAAAAAATGAATCAGGCTAGCCAAATACGTTCCTATAAGTACAGTCGTCTCTACGTCAGAATCAACACTTAGGGTCCATTCACACAGACCGGCTCGAAGAGCATCGGCCGGCGCTCTTTTTTCACACACACCGGCGCAAGTTATACGCTTGGAACTGGCCGGTGCCGACAGCCGTTTCACATAGACCGGCTGGAAGAGCCCTGTTTTAGAGCGGATGCACTTGTCGAGGAGCGAGAGAGGACTCAATCGGAGCCGGTCGGCCGAGCGAGCGCGAAAGAGCATGCAAACGGAGCCATTCGACTGCACAAGCGCGGAAGAGTACGTCATCAGAGGCAGCCGGTCGGCTCCTCTTATTATTTCACACTAAGCGTGTTAAGTTTGCTCTCAAGCATTCTCAATAATAAAAGAAGTAACATGTAAAAATAAACCTTATTACAATGTATCAAAACTCTGTTTTAAACGTAATAAAAAAATCCGCTCTCCTCTCCGACCCGGTCTGTGTGAACGAACCCTTAGACCTTGAGTTGGCCAAGCGTAATACTAAGATTCAATAGAATAACAGACCAGCTTAAACTGGTTTCTTTACCACTGAGACATTCCGCCTACCGTACAATCGCGTGTTGTGAAATGGCTTACAGAAATTAATGTCTGTAAACCATTTCAAGGGTTATCAACAAGCTATGTAATAAAAATAGACACCATAACATCTAAAGATACCATCCTGAGGGAATGTGTTCACATGTCTCGACCCATTTACCCCCGTTCACCCCTTGTTTCATGTGATCATTACGACCCCATTATACTCTTCCAGGCTTCTACCTTTCTAATGTCTTTTGATTATGTTACGACAAATCTTTATGAGAATATTTCTTATTATTGATATGGTTGGGGAAAATATATGTAAAAGTATTTGTTTACTAGCGTTCGCCCGCGTGTAGAGTTGCCAGGCGTCCGGATAAAGCTGGCCACAGTCAGGCTTTTTGGTTACGTGTCCGGCCAAATCAGACGGTGTCCGGCCTGTCCGGCTTTTTAAATTTGACCAAAGCGTGCGCGGCGCGCCCCCGCCTCCCCGTCACTCTTCATCACCACCCCACGCTAGTGTATAGTAAATGATAAAAAAGACTAGTTTTACTTTTTTTTTTTTTTTATTGCTAAATGGGCGCACTCTTGACCCCGAACTATTTTTTTAAATTGTCGTGTTATACTAAGACTAAAAAATTAAGGGCGTCCTGCTTTTTACCCAAATGTCCGGCTAAACTGGCTGGTCTGTCCGGCTTTTCGGTTTTATGACCTGGCAACGCTACCTGCGTGGAGGTCGTGAATTATTCCACGGAAATTACCGGGATAAAAAGTATCCTATGTGTTAATTCAGGTTATAATAACCTATCTGTGTGCCAAATTTCATTTAAATCCTATTAAAAGCATAATACTCAACATTCTCCTGCCCTTATCTCAATTTATTTGCGTATATAACAACATATCTTTTTCTTCCATATTTCTCTATTAGACGTCATCTCGGTAGTCACCCCCTTTCTAACCATATCATCATTCACACAGTCCATCCATCGTTTCTTTGGTCTTTCCCTACTCTTATAGCCATCGACATTCATACTCAAAACTCTCCTCACGACATTTTCCTCATTTCTCCGAAACACATGCCCATACCATGACAACCGATTTCCACACAACTTTTCAGTTATAACTTTTCAGTATCTATCAGATAATTAATTTACATGTCATGGTTTCGTTTTTAATTCTTTTACCTATTGTGGTACCTATAGTAATTTTATTTTAGGTGCGTCGTCCTCACATACCTATTATTACTTATATAATTAATGTACCCATGCAAAATATTGTAAAACATTTTAAAAGAGTAACGGTGGAGTTTCTTGCCCACTCTTCTCCACACGAAAACTACCTTTTGGAAGGGGCGACTAGAATCAATTCTATTTTAAGGTAATTTTCAAAGTCAAAGCATTTATTTGAAATAAATACTTTGACTTTGTGTTACCGGTGCCACTTTCAAACTTCCTCAATGTAAAAGCATAATACTAATAATTAAAATACGATCGTGAATTCATGCAAGCCTAGTACTTTTTGTTAGAATATCGCTCAGAAAGTCGGGTCATATTTCAATCATTATTCGAATGACACATAGCGCCATCTAGCGTTCTAAAGCAACGTGACCGTCGAAAGTTAAAAACTCTGTAGCTACGTTTAAATATTTGCTTAAAGCAAATATGTCTTACAAAATGTGTGCGCAATAAACTCTTTAACAACTCATAATATTTACAACATAAATTTGTACCACAGCATGAGCTTAACAAACACGAAAATGTAAAATATTTTGAACCCAAACAGTTAATAATACCCCACTTTTAAAACCTTCGTTTACACACCGTCTTAGTGACTTTAAAGGGTTATAAGGGTCACATTAAAATAGATGGACAAATTTTAACACAGCGCTCAGTACGTCTAACCAAACATATCCAAGCAAAAAAAAACACTGATTAAAGTGATATTATTTTGAGCTTAAATAATAAATTGTCGGCACATTAGTGTATTTTCGTTAGCTGATTATATTTCTTGTAAGTATCTAATGCGTTTTTCTTATATATTTTTTTACCATCGTCCTTATTTTGGTGGTCTGAATGATTTCTAAAAGTTTGTCCATCTATTTTAATGGGACCTTATATACAGGGTGGAATTTTCGAAGCATACCTGGAGGGAAAGTACTTTAAATACTGAAGACAGCAAATTTTACTCAAAGGAAGCATTCCTTTATTTTAAAAAAGAAACAAAACTGCATTTAAAGATTTTTGAAAATACGACCGTACCAAACTCGATGAAACAGCACCAAACGATTTTCTATTTACTTCGAGTAACTACCTACACTAATAGCGGTTGTTAACCCCAAAAAAATATGAATTATGCCGGTCTGATTACCTGACCCCCCCCCCCCCTCTACCCCCACCCCCCTCCCCCCCGCGATCCCCTGCTAGTTCTTTTTCTGTTTTAATCTCTGTCTTATCCACTGTAAACTTTATCATCGAAATCATCTTTTGTTTGTTCTATTGAACAATTTTTAAACAATTATAAACAAACAACAATTTTTTTTTCTTGTGTTTCGGTATCGATACCCATCACGTCAGTGAAGTATCGCTAGCTCATTTAATTTGTCCCATGTAGAGCACTTTAGAGTTTCTAAGACTTCACTTACTAACATCACTCTTGTTGAAAACACAACTTAAAATGACCGAACCCTGTATCACCTTACAAAAGGCTTCCACACTAGATCGTCAACCTCCCTTTTTCAAAATAGGCATTTACCTAATAAGGGTCACTCCGTCCCAAGGATCTGTCACAATCAAAGACCCACTTGGGGTCTAAAAGGGTACATATGGGGGAAAAAGCAACACTTAGGTAAAACGGTATGAAAATTTTCTCATAATATTCTCCGGCCTCTTTTTGTAGAATGTTGGGTGTGAATGTTCTGTAGTCAGCGTGTCACATGCTTTAATGGAAGGGACATCGTTTACAGACTATTTCTTTGGGTGAAATTGGGGGCTCGTTGAGTGGTCTTTTGGAAGTCGTTAAACCTTAGCAATTGAGTTTGGTCTGTGCAAAAATTATGCTTATTTGTATTGGCAATAGAAATAACTACAGAGGCGATCGTGGTTAAATGATAACTGCCGCATGGGTCGATCAAAGGGACAGCGCGCTTACTCGCCTAAAATAATAAGAAATACAGATTTAATCTTTATACAGGAAGATTTTTTTATCACCATCCAAAATTTTACAGGGTGTTCTACCCATGAATATGGACAACTTTCTCTACAGGGTGTTACAGAAAGGGTATATCAATACAAACGGGTTGAAGAGTGTATCTGGTCTAGAATCTCTGTACAAAATTTCAGCTCAAAAGCAGTAACTTTGAAAATGCTTAATATTTTTTTATTTCGACTGTTTATTAAATTGAAATCATAACAAACGTGTCACCGCACTACGAGGGTCATTATCCATTATCTGTAGTGTGTCTGTGCGCCTAGTACACGCACATCACGCCGCCGCGCGCAAGTGCAGCGCCGTGATGTCGAAATAAAAAAATATTAAGCATTTTCAAAGTTAATGATTAGTGTTACCCAGTAACTGGGTTGTGGGGGTCAGATAGGCAGTCGCTCCATGTAAAATACTGGTATTCAGCTGCATTTGATTGGACTAGAAGTGGACCCAAATATAGCTCGGAAAAGACTCAGCAGATTGCATAGATAGGTATAACTAATATTCCAAGTTTATGATACAATATTTTTGTTATGTTATGTTTTTTTTCTTTAATAGCATGTAAAACATTTTGTAAAAACGCGTACCTACGCAAAACATGACCCCAACAGCACCATTTCTTTCACAGAACTTCGTACAACACCAGAAATAAAAAGACCAACTCTATTTACGTAAACCACACGAAGAATTAGCAAAAAATATTATTTAATAAACGAGAATTGAAACAGAACTCTTGCCAATAAGATACCAACCCAATCAACTAGACGAAACGAAAAACATACAATACCAATAAGAAAAATTCAAGAAAATATTCAAAAACACACTTGTACGCAGCCATTACTGAATAAATTGTAACAACATCACGGCTTTTCTTTCCGAAGGGTTCGGCAGTACCTTTAGTACAGTCAACAGCAAAAGTAGATGATGTAAATCAGAAATACAATATAATGAACGGAGTTCACGTCAAAACTGGCAACTGTACTAGTAGTAAATGTTTGGTATAAATACAATCACATACTTTTGAATCACTTCGACGCCACACAGTTCTGACGCGAACTCCGTTCATTAGTATTGAATTTCTGATTTTCATCATCTACTTTTGCTGTTAACTGTACACCTAGATTTCGCCAGTTATGTTTACATAACATAATCAGCCTTTAATGTTCCCACTGCTGGGATATGGGCCTCCTCTCTTCGAGAGGGAGTGGGCTACCCACGACCAACAACTCGTAAGTCCCCCGCCATCACCACTGTGGTACCTTTGTTATGCTAGTTATGTTTCATCATTTCAGCCGAAAGACGACCACTACGCCTCCTCCAAGCACCTCCACTTCGACCGGTTCTGTGCTTCCCGCATCCAGCGGATTCCTGTGGCCTTCACAAGGACCCAAAACACGATAAAACAAAAAACCGATTTGCTCAACTCATTCTCAAGTAAATAACAAGTAACCTAACTTCATGTTACATTACCAGCGGTCCTTGACTAAAAAAAAAATATTATCAAATCATATTTTTATTACCTACGTCTGTAGAGTTTTGTTAACTAATTTTATTTGACACTAGCTGCGCCCCGCGGTTTCATCCGCATAAGTCTCTATACCGTGGAAATATCGGGATAAAAACTATCCTATGTCCTTTCCCGGGACTCAAACTAACTCTATACCAAATTTCATGTAAATCGGTTCAGTGGTTTAGGCGTGAAAAGGTAACATACAGACAGACAGACAGATAGACAGAGTTACTTTCGAATTTATAATATTAGTATGGATAGTATGGATTGTATAGACATGCTTTACGATCGCGATTGGCATTTGTTTAATCGACGTACGTCCGTGTGTGTCCTATGTATGTGTGCGCCTATTTTTGCCCTTTGCATGGAGCTGACCTACTGTGCCAATATACACTTGGGAGCAAATAAATCGAGCCACTTGCTTTTTTTTTGCACGTATAATGGTTATTATTTTTAGTATTATGAAACGTATCAATTCGAAATATATATCGCCTAAGAGCTTATTTAATAACATTTACAATGAGGGTAAATCATTGAATAATAACCTTATTTAATGATACATTACTGGCTCTGAACGAAAAACGGTAATTTTGATAGAACATTGTAGGGTTAAAACAGTCCAGAAAATCAATCGAAATCCGGGCGCGGGGGGGTAATACAAGATATTAAGAATAAGTTTATACCATAATTTTGTTTTTAATTGTTTTTTTCTGGACTGACAATTTTCTATCAAAATTACCGTTTTTCTTTCAGAGCCAATAATTTATCATTAAATAAGGTTATCATTCAATAATTTACCCTCATTGTAAAGGTTATTAAATAATCTTTTAGGCAATATATGTTTCGAATTGATACGTTCCGTAATACCAAAAATAATAACCATTATACGTGAAAAAAGGAAGTGGCTCGATTTATTTGCTCCCAAGTGTATTCTGTGGCTACACCTAGTTTTTACGAGCTAACCTAGACTGCTTGTGAAGGCTTAGATAAATTATTAGAATCAAATTATAAGGGTTCGGACTGGAGATCGGAATACAATTAACACACTATCAATCTCAATTTGAATCATTTTGAAGGATATTGCTAATCCATTACTTCATATGTTCGAAAATATTATCTGCTGAACAACGTAAATAACGCAATGAATGTTGTTGATCTGTCATAATGAAACCCATTGCTACTTATACAGGGTGTCCCTGGAAGTATGGATCAAATCGATTAGGGGCGTGGGCAAGGTCATTTCCAAACGTTTTAGCAAAAAAATAATCGAATCATTTTAAAGAAATCTTTAAAAAAAGCTATCAGGGCTATCAATTTATTTTTTTTAGATAGCCCTGATAGTATTTTTTTATGATTAGGTATTTTCTTTGAGCACTATGCGAAGCGATTGAAAAAAAAAAGTAAAAATCGGTCATAACTTTTGAACCGTAAAAAAATTCACAAACATTCTCAGGGCTAAAAAGTTTGGAAATGACCTTGCCCACGCCCCTATTCGATTTGATCCATACTTCCAGGGACACCCTGTATAGTCCACCTGATGAAGCTCACGGCTACTAAAACACAAAATGTTGATGAGATCTAATACTTTACTCATAAAACAACACCTCCTTGTACAAAGTATCGCCATCTCAACATTTCCTCACAAAATTCTCGTAACGTTACCCTACATAGTCGTAGCCAACTCAACAAAGTAACCCACGTCGAAGTAACCCTAAATTAATACTCCACATCACTATGCTTTTACTCTAATCTATGGCGTATTAGTAAAAAAGGATTCCCGAGTACAGCGTGTACCAAATATACACACATTTGTGTAATAAATTGGCGTAGGGTTGGGAGAAGCTGGTAAACAAATGTCGATGTTTTTGGGAGATATTTTTTACGTCTCTAAAAGGTAAATGTTTTTCAAAATGGCGGCCACGGACGAAACCTATATAAATCGAGCAGTTAGTAAATAAATGTCGATGTTTTTGGGCGATATTTTTTACGTCTCTAAAAGGTAGATATTTTTCAAAATGGCGGCCGCGCATGAGACCTATATAAATGGATAGCTGACGTCAATGTGCACTGAAAACGGACCAAACCCTGTAAAGGTCACATTTCCGTGATATTATCTTTCAAAGCTGGTCACGTGATATCCATAGTCTTTTTACTTGAGTACTTACATCTTGTTGCGTAGATGTTTAATTACTTTAAACGTTCAGTGATTATTTCAAATATACACATTTGAATTGTCAAGGAGGCGGTCAGTCAGAAATATGTGTAGTAGATACCTATGCAGAAGAACGGACAAGAAACTTCTCTGTTCTAAATGCTGTTATCACTTTGAGCGGAGCAACGTTATAATACGTAAAATTTGATAAACGCTATTTGACACAACGTTTAATCAGGTCAGCAAAAACTATGTCTTTCTTTAAACAACGTGTATATACGGCTGCGGCTTATACCAATTCCTTCAAGCTACGTCATCGCGCCGTATCACTTTAAATTTTCGGACTGCTAGCGCCATTCCACGTAAGTTTTTTTGTACACTTTATAAGGCTACTCACACACATACATTCTAATTACGTATTTTGTATGATAAAAATAGTGCGCCGCGCAACAAACATTTGAATACCCAGATGTTCCGCTCAGTGTTATATAATTTTCTACGTTTCAACTTTGATGTTACCATTTTCGTTAGTAAAAAGGAGTTTATAATGTTTGAAGTTTCCAACTCCGGAAATGTTTGTCAAGTAACCCCTCGTTATGCTTGAGTAATTTAATTAAGAATGATTGCTCAACCTATATTTTTGGACAATATTTTTGTCGATTTTCATTATTTTTTCTGATTTTTGTCCCTTAAAAGGAAAAACGAAACCTTTATACGATCATTTCGTTGTCAGTTTGTCTGTCCGTCAGTCAAGACCCTTTTTCTCAGGAACGCGTAGAGTTATCAAGTTGAAATTAATGTCAAATACTCAGGGCTGCAATCAACGCAATCAAAAGCAACGGGCGTTTATGTTACGTTAATGCTGCATATTTTGACACTCGCAAAGGAATCAAATCCTTAGGCCGTTGACTTATATTCATGAAATTTGGCAAGAAGCAATTTCATGTAGCACAAGTAAAGGAAAAAATCCGAAAAGCGTAAATTTGTAGATACATTTAAAAAAACCGTGATTAACTATTTACATACCTACTTTGTATGGAACCCTCGGTGCGCGAGTTCGACTTGAACTTAACCGGTTTTTATACTACCATAGGACGATAAAAAGACGTTATATATAATACTAGCTGCGCCCCGCGATTTCACCCGCATAAGTCTCGATCCCGAGGGTATATCGGGATCAAAACTATCCTATGTCCTTTCCAGGGGCTCAAACTATCCCTATACCAAATTTCATCTAAATCGGTTCATCGGTTTAGGCGTGAAAAGGTAACATACAGACAGACAGAGTTACTTTCGAATTTATAATATTATAGGTATATAGTAAGTATGGAAGTATGGATTTTAGGTGTATCGTCCTCACATGTTATTATATAATTAATGTACCCATGCAAAATATTGTACCTAAAACATTTTAAAAGAGTAACGGTGGAGTTTCTTGCCCATTCTTCTCCAAACGAAAACTACCTTTTGGAATGGGCGACTAGAATCAATTCTATTTTAAGATAATTTTTGACGTTCAAAAGTGCCTTTAATGTGCCTATTTGAAATAAATGCTTTGACTTTGACTTTATAAGGATCTTACGAATTTGTTTATTGTTACCAAAAACCAGACGACTGAAAATTGAAAATGACTTTATAACATAATACTATTGATTACATACCTTGGTTCTAAAATGCATTAGTATCAAAAGCAAGAAGCAGCCGCATTTCCATTTACATACATATTATTATAATTTTCAGAACAAACTATCACCAAAACCACAGCGAGTTAATTGCCTACCACACTAACAATAGTAATGGCTTTCATTTCTACAGTTTAACAACATTCATTGCGTTATTTACGTTGCTGAGCAGTTTTTTTTTACGAACATTTGAAGCAATGTCTTTCAAAATGATTCAAATTGGGATTAGTTGTGTGTTACGCAGTTAGGTTATTGTATAATTAATGTACCCATGCAAAATATTGTAAAACATTTTAAAAGAGTAACGGTGGAGTTTCTTGCCCATTCTTCTCCATACGAAAACTACCGCAAAACGGGGCTACTTTGACTTCCAGGGTTACTTTGACAGATTTTGGAGCTACTTTGACAAAGCGCCAAAATCAGTTTTCACGTGTGCTCAGCAAGTGTGCGTGACCTCGAGTAATATTGCGCGAGGCGCGGGGTGTGGGGAACGCGTCATAGCGTTGTGATCGGCCTGGTCAAAGTAGCTCCGCCTGTTCAAAGTAGCCCCGTTTTACTGTACCTTTTGGAATGGGCGACTAGAATCAATTCTATTTTAAGATAATTTTTGACGTTCAAAAGTGCCTTTTATGTGCCTATTTGAAATAAATGCTTTGACTTTGACTTTTTAGGAGGCTGGGCAACTGTTTAACGAAATGATTTCTCACTATTTACTTTAGCACAAAAATATTGACTACACATATAGTAAAACTTCTAGAGTTTTAAAAGAAACACAGCACTTTAAAATTATTTTCCATGAATCGCTCAATCCACAATATTATTTCGTTTTATGGCTGTTGTATCATAAAGTTTTCCAATATAACATGTTGGTGACTTTTACTGTATACTACACTCCTGCCCTGTAGTTTCGATCGTAACACTTCGTTTTATAGTACTTCAGGTCTTAAGACCGAAGTACACGCTGCTACCTTTACGGGGTGGGTTGTAAATCATTTTTCTAGATTAGAAGTGTGTTCACAGGAATTTTACCTCTGAGTTTGCATCACTGCCAGAATAAAAGTGAGCTTTATTGCTGTTGCAATAAAGTTGCTGTCATTGACAAGTTTGTCAAATCCACAGAGATTTTTATCCACTCACGCGTCCCGCTCCCCGTGTGACATCGCTTAGAACGTCCTAGAATATTTTTTTCGCCGCGCCACGAGGCGCCTCGACACTCAGGCTGGCTTCACAGCTATCCGGGAGACCCGTACGGGCTGTCAGTACGGGCGCCCGGAGCGGGAGCACATGTTAGGCGCTAGTACATCGTTTCACAGCGACGCGGCTCAACCCGGAGCGGGTCGTGTCCGTACACACGTGATCCGTATCAAGCCGCGTCGCTGTGAAACGATGTTCTAGCGCCTCACATGTGCTCCCGCTCCGGGCGCCCGTACTGACAGCCCGTACGGGTCTCCCGGATAGCTGTGAAGCCAGCCTTAAACACGATCCGTACACAAAAAAAATCTATGGAGCGGTAGTAAGATAATGATTGTTATAATAATGTTTCTATAAGGTTGCTGATGTCAGAAGTGTACCTGTGAAAGAACTGTATAAGATTGCTGAGAATGACGCAGATTATAAATAGGAATAGGCAATCAAATTAGAATTTCTGGCGGTTTCCTTTGGGGGGCCATTTTATATTTTAATTTAGTGGTACTGTGGTGGTACCTATGGTAAGAAGTTTCCAAATTACTGTGCCTTGTTGTTGTTGTTGAAACAAGTACTAAAAGAATGACCAAAATAATTTTAGCTGTTAAATTAGTTACTGAACATTTTACGTGATTACTATTAGTATTATAAATCATCATAGTATGTTTTATGTAACAATTAGAAGATGTCTGCATAAAAATAACATCGATAACTTCTTCTTACAAAACATCGAAACTTGTCCCAGCACTACTCAAAGTGCCGCGTAATAAAAATGTTCGAGTTTGGCAGGGAGATGTATGAGCATAATTTTTACATGGACGTCGTTTGATAATATCGCTCGTACATTGTGACTGGTACGGATAGAGTGAAAGTAACTAATATTCTTTCTTTTATAGTTATTTGGAGAATTAATATTTTCCCGTATTCAGGTATTCTAATATTACCTCAGCAAGCTTCAACGGGCAATTGGACATAGAAGTGGAACACACCAGCACTCCCTGTGGTTTCCAATCCCGATGAATTGAAAACCACGATGGTGACAATGTACTCGTTGGTACGAACAATGCTATTCCTGCTTCACAATGTACATAAGGACCATTCAGTGCTTTCGTACTAAAAGCGGGACCTACATAAAGATTATATGTAGGTACAATTGCCAGAACAACTCTTATGCGGAAGAGTGTCTTTTGCATGGCTCCAATAATCTATAATAAATTGCCAAAAAGTTAGAAGCTTTTAAGTGACGTGCAGTTTAAACTGAAAGTTGAAAATTTTTTGGCAGAAAGAGCTTATTACACCATCAATGATTTTTTTTTTGAAAAATATTTTGAATGACTATTATAATTTTGACCTATTTGTTTTGACTACTTACTTTATATAATTTTCCATGTTGACTACGAGTGTTAAATATTTTAATTTGGATGATTGAATTGTGGTTATATATTTCTATTTAAATAATTTTATTAGCGTGTATAATTTGAATGCCTTATTAAACTTTTTGCTTATACTTACCTATTTAAATATTTGTATGCCATTGTATAAGGCAAGCATGACGGCCTGTTTATAATACTTTTAACAACTTGCATGCTGATTTTTTTATCGTGTGTATACTCATGTTTGAACAAATAAAAAATTATCTTATCTTATCATATGTATTGTTTCTGGTTGGTTTAACTGGAATATAATGTTTGGAAATGATAGTTGAACGTATTGTTATCCTAGGTTTTTTTAGAGTGTGTGCCTAAAGGGTGCCTAGGGAACCAAACTCTAACTCAAACTCAAAGCATTTATTTCAATTAAACCAATTACAGGCACTTTTGAATTGTCAAGGGGTCAGTCAGTCAGAAAGATGAAGCTAGTTGCCCATTCCAAAGCGTAGGTACCTATGGAGAAGAACGGGCAAGAAACTCCATGGACACTCTTTTAAATCAAAATAATGTGGTTACAAAGTCTTGGTTACATCATTCATGATATTACTAAGCCTCCCCGGTTCGTCTGTACGTCCGCAATGTATAAGGCAGTACTTTCATATTGATACGACATAAGACAATCAGCCTATAATGTTCCCACTGCTGGGACAGAGGCCTCCTCTCAGTGAGGGGGCGTGGGCCGTAATCCACCACACGAGCCCAGTGCGAGTTGTTTGATGTCACATTTCTTCGAATTTTTGTTTCTAGCACATTCCGGTTTCGTCACCGTCACGATGTTTTCCTTCACCGTTTTGAGAGCAGTGGTGATGAAATAATTTACACAAAGTAAAGCTCTGGTCTGGGTTCAAACTTACGACCTACAACTCGTAAGTCGCGGCTGTTATAACTGGGCTACCATTGCTGAAATGTCTTATGTGCCTCTAATTACACCGGCACCCATCAGCGGAGTGACCGTGAAGTGCAGCTTAACCTCTCAGTCCTCTTTGTTGCAAATTAGTCGAGAAAAACCCCTTCGCTTCCCTCCTCCTGTCCCCGAGAGGGTGTAAATAAATCCAGAGGTACAAACACGTAAATAATTAATATGGGAGTTGCTTTTTTTAATGTTGGTCAAATAATAAAACAAGAGATATGAATACCAAAGTATTGTTCATCGTGAATGGAATACATTATGAGTAAAGAATGAAAGAAAGAAAATACGTTTATTTGCGGTGTCGTATCTTTTCTTTACTTTTATGGGACAAACAAAGAATAAAAATACATTGCCAGTAGTACACACGCCAGCACATGAAGCTACTACAATCTGTCAAATTTCTTTAATAGATTTTCAACTTTATCGCTAAAGCATTAGGTTCAAAGTTGATTGGAAAAATTTGACAGTTTCGGATAGCTTGATGTGCTGACGCCTGTACCTACACACACGTATTTCTTGCCGTGAAAAACTACAGTTTATTTGCCGTGTGTAGGCACTGTCGTCAGTGTTGTATGGATCACTATGGAAGCTTGTACAGAGGCCAGCACAAATATGAACCGTATTACTTTGTATTAAAGTTGAAAATCTATCAAAGAAATTTGACAGATTGGAGCAGCTTCATGTGCTGTCTTCTGTACACGGACACGTTGTTTCTACGGCGCGGTTTATTCACCGTACCATAAACAAATCGTCGGATTGGCGGCTATGTCGTCACATTGGCCATTTCGTCGCTATCCCTAATAGGTCACTTTCACTAATACGTCACCTTGTGCATCCTTGCTAAGTTATATTAGGTCTTAAAATTTTATGCAAATGGATAGGGAACCCATAAATAAATCGTCCCGTGTACAAAGGACCTTTTTCTAAAGCCTCATTACTGAATCAATTGCGACAATGTAACGCGAAATGCAGAAACGAAATTGCACTCGTCCCAACTTTTCAGTTACATATTAAATGCTTTTCTTTGTGCTAGTTTGTTAAAATTTGGCATAGTTTCACAAAGTTGCAAAGGTCACATACATTTAAGAAACTTTTATTTTGGGTGAAACTTACGAGCGACGAAAACTGCCAAGTAAAAGTTTGCTAAGGAATAGGGTTACATACTGATGTAAGAAAACTCAATAGTAACTTTTTGGAAATAAACAAACATTGTTTTTATTTTTGTATGTTTGCTTGTTTTTTTTTTTTTTTTTTGAAGTGATAACTTCTTCAGCAGCGTTGTACACTTTTTTTTGTAATGGGTAAAAAATGTTAAACTCGCGTCAGGACACGTGACCTGATCGAAAATTCGTAAGACGGATGGAGAGTAGACAGCTGGCGCGGCGTAGGAGAGGAAGTATCCCCTCTCTTTCTCCGGCGCGGCGAAAATGTATGCCTGCTGTTTCGTTTAGGCGGCGCAGGGCGCTTGCGCGAATGTTCGTGTGTGTTTATGTTACAGCGTGCTACGCGCATCCATGGATGGTGACAGCTGATGGCTCGACCGTCTGTGTAGTGGCCACACTGCTGTGTATTCGTAAAATTCGTGTATATAAAGTGTTTAAAATATGAAAATTGAACAAAGTGCATCTATTAATAAAAAAAGTGACGAAGAAATAGCGAAAGAAAATGAGTTATATTAATTCAATTAATAGTTGATTTATTTCAACGTTAATATTCAAGCTTTCACTTCTGCCGGCACTCCCGGAGTGCAACCCGTCTTTTTTTTTTCAATTAATGTTGCGTCATCGGCCTTAAATTAAAGAGGTATGAGGAACTGCGTGTAAAGTTCACTCATCCTCCATTGGAACGATCCTCCGACCAGACAGGTGTTGTGTCTGTTGGGCTACTTCCCGATGATTGCTGATTGTAATTATACTCCCATTATATTATTTACTCTGCTACAGTTACGATTTCTTACCCCTAGCGGCAAACCATTGGGTATGGCAATAAGAAAACAACAACTATCTCAAACACTGTATATTAATAAAAATAAATTAGTTTAACATCACAACACTTGGTAGCCGTTACGGGTCTACTGCACTAACAAGTGGAACCTCAAGAACTAATTTACCATTTACAAATTATTGCCAGCCAGCTAAAATTTCAGCAGAAAGAGCTATGGTCGTGGGGGGTCGGAGATAAACCCAGTACTGTTCCGTTTTAAAAGTTTAAAGTAAATATTATTATAAATTTCAATATTAAGGTGAAAGTAACCTTCCATTTATTAGATAATAACATAAATAATAACTTAGCTGGCTGGGAATAATTTGTAAATGGTAAAATAGTTCTTGAGGTTCCACTTGTTAGTGCGGTAGACCCGTGACGGTTACCAAGTGTTATGATGGTAAACTAATTTATTTTTCTTAATATACAGTGTTTGAGATAGTTGTTGTTTTCTTATTGCCATACCCAATAGTTTGCCGCAAGAGGTAAGAAATCGCGAATTGTAACAACTCACATAATACTTTTTAATGCCCCCGATGGAAAATGTTTACTATTTAGCTACATATGTAAGGTTTATGATTTTGTATAATCGATTTGAGGAATCGATAATATGATGAGTTGACAACACTCGGCAAGCGCGGGAATTTTTAATCTGTACGGCCGTACGGCGAGGGAGAACGGGATTAATTTGGCGGTGTAACATTGATTGTTTAAAATAAATAATTGTAAAACATAGTGACCTGAGTTTTACTACAAATCAGAAGTGGTATGTACATGCTCACATTTATAAAACTTAATTAGGTAGTTAACTACCTAAGATAAGATGCTATTCTTAAGTTTCTTTTTTTAAAGTTTTACAAAACATCAGAAGCAAGGTTGGTTTTTTATTATTTTATTGTGGTACAATTAATTAATGTTGCAAGTCGATTAGGATTAGGACGAAATAAAAGTTATTCCAGAGGTAATTTCGAGGTCAAATAATTTTAAGGGGCGTTATTTTGGGGATAGTATTTTAATTTGCAGGGGCGTGGCAACTTACTTTCATTTCTCTTATTAGTTAGCATCTCATTTATCTTAATTACCCGTGTTAATGCGATCACATTGGGCCTTAAAAGGTCAAGGTCGATTTATGTTGTTGTCACAGGTGTTTCGGGGTATCACAAAGCGGGTTGCATTTTCTTGTTATTTTTACGCTAGGACGCTCCGTTTCTGAGTTACATCACGTTTCTCCTAATTAATTGTTTAGATGAACAAATTCAAATCGTATTTTTGTTTCCGAGTTCTAGACAATGGAACAAAATGGGAACGGTGTAAGCCGGCCGCCGCTCGAAAACACCTGAGCACACCGCATCGAGACGTGACGGAGGCAGACGGAGTCGGAGTCGCTTACGCAGCGAGATGCAGGAAAGTCGTCGAGGCCGCACTCACAGCTCATCTCGTCACAGCCAGCGCAGTAGGAGCATCCGGGAAAAGGAACGCAAGCTGGAGCGGGAACGAGTCAGAGTCAGGCGCCGGGAAGACGAAATCGACCGGGAGCGGAGTCGTCGGCGATCCGGTTCGAGTCCACGTGGCTGCCCTCGTGACGTCAACACCAACGGTGCCGCATCTTCGCGGCAAGTGGACCAGCAGCCATCTGGAGTGGACGCACGGATGAAACGGAGATACCACTACGAACAAGATGACATGGTTCCTGCTCGTCGTTTATTTAGGTCAGGAAGTCCAGCTTTTTCGGCGAAGGATGTGGCCATCACAGCCATCTGCGGCAGCACAAGGTCGTAGTTTGAATTCCGACAATTATATTACCTACCCGACTTTGACCCCTCATCTAAGAATCAGAGTATTGATATTTGGTTACGGAAAGTCAATGAGTGTGCTGCTGTTTATGGGTGGGATAACAAAACTGTTGTCCATTTCGCGATGCAAAAGCTCCAGGGATTGGCCAAAACCTGGTATGAGGGGTTGAATCATAGAAATGTATGGGTTGAATTCTATTCTGTTTAGTTGGTCACTTGGTCAGAGTGGCAGGAAAAGCTTTTAACAGCTATTCCCTGTGAGGAGAATTTTGGGCAATCGCTGGAGGACACGTTGAGACTAGCAACGTCGATCACTAAAAAGGCTAGCAAGAATTTAATTGTTTTAATTGTAATTTAGTTATGCTATTCGTGCCAGAATTGGATGGGTTGGCATGAATTTTATTGAAACACTGTATTATCTAAACAAGCAGTTCTTGCTAGAATTGGATGGGTTAGCAAGAACTGTGTTTAAACGGTGGCCAATCTTGCTAGAATTGGATGGGTTAGCAAGTATTGGATTTAATTTTGCGAGAATTGGATGGGTTCGCAAATTTAATGTGGTTGTCGTTGCCGTAAGAATTGGATGGGTTTACGGTAACGAGAACACAATTCCCGATATTGTTCTGTAAGAATTGGATGGGTTTACTGAACTATCGGTTAGTTTATTGGAAATACGATCTGTTGATTTTTTTTTCTCTCTCTTTTGTTCTTTTCATGAATGTAAAACGTTATGTGTGCTCTTTCTCGCCGAGTGTAAGGTTATTATGTGTAGGTGTTGTCGGGTCCGTGTATGGGGACATACACGAGGTCAGGATGGACGAGTGTAAGGTTTATGATTTTGTATAATCGATTTGAGGAATCGATAATATGATGAGTTGACAACACTCGGCAAGCGCGGGAATTTTTAATCTGTACGGCCGTACGGCGAGGGAGAACGGGATTAATTTGGCGGTGTAACATTGATTGTTTAAAATAAATAATTGTAAAACATAGTGACCTGAGTTTTACTACACATAGGACTAGTTGGTGGTGGAAATTTGAACTAAGTCCTATTCATTTTTGGACATTGTCCTTTGTTCAAAACAGTTATAAGTACAGCACTTCATAATCTCCACTTATAATCCGCTCAACCCTTTTCTTCCCTCCCTTCCCTCTGTTCCCTATGGTATCTCCGAAACGGCCTAACGAAACGGCTTTTCAATTAGGGTTCACAAACGGATGGTAAAGGATAATATTTAAATAATAAATAACCCAGCAGGATCGCCAACCGGTGTTTATTATACAGAAAATTGGGTTTTGAAAAACTCCTTATATTGAAATTACGGTGGCTGGATGCGGCTTACGTCGTCGGCTTGTGTCAACTCGACTTTTTTATTTTGTTGTCATTTGTAAAATGTATATTATGCTTTATTGTGATGTAGCTAAAGTACGTTTTAGTGTTATTTTAGCTGCATTTTTGGACACAGAGGGCAGCAAAGGAGTATGAGAACAGTTTGCGACATAGCTTCAGTTTAATTCAATCTTTATTGCGCATAAGTATAAATTAATAGAATCAATTATGGACCCTGTCGGACACAGCAAAATTTTAAATAAATAGAAGAGAGTAGAGAGAGACCTTTGCCCTGCAGTGGGACGTCACAGGCTAATAATAATAATAGTAAGCTCGGCTATCATTGTGCCGATTGCTGTATCGGCCAATGGCCTTATGGCCGAAAGCCTCGATCAACATCTATCGAGGCTCTCGTTAGGCGGTTGGATCAAGGGCCTGATTCAGAAGGCAGTTACCCCTCGATACGGCGCGCTTTGTGAGAAGGTTCCTGTCTCTGGAGCCCTAACCACCGGTAGCTTGGACCCTGCTCCCGACACCGGAGGACTACTATTTTTTACATTTTTTTATGTTTTTATACTTATTTTTTATATGTTAAGAAATATTTAAAAATTTAATCAGATATGTAAATAGACAAATGAACGAAATAATAATAATAATAGGAGAGAGGAAGAGCGCTTTTATGGTCTCAACATCCACTCCCTACTGCCGTTCTGTCGAGGTACCCCATGTTACCATGTTGGAGTTACATGTACCCATTTGTGTCCGGAGACGGTGCAAGGACTTCAAAGTGGACGCAAACATGCGGGCAAAGTGACCTCTGCGCTGCCACTGATGACATCGTGGAAGTGGCAAAGTTATAGGCCAACAAGATCTGAAATACAGTTGTGCCACGAATTGTACCGAATTATCAATTAATTGTGCTGATATAAAATTCTTTCATCGGGCATACATAGTCCTAAACTTACCAAAATCCTAATGCTAACTATGCTAACTAATCACACTAATATTATAAAGGCGAAAGTTTGTGAGTGTGTGTGTGTGTGTGTGTGTTTATTTGTTTGTTACTTCTTCACGTTCAAACCGCTCAACCGATTTAGATGAAATTTGGTATAGAGATAGTCTGAGTCCCGGAAAAGGACATAGGCTACTTTTTATCCCGATATTCTCACGGGATCGACACTTACGCGGGTGAAACCGCGGGGCGCACCTAGTATTATAAATGCGAAAGTAAAGTTTGTTTGTTTGTTACCTTTTCACGCCTAAACCACTGAACCGGTCATCCTGTTTTGCATATACGTTGTCAAGTGTACAGAAACGGACATAGGGTACCTTTCATCCCGAAAAAAGTGCTGTTCCCGAGGATAACGACGATAACGTTGTTAGGATAATAGATGGCGCCACGTGTCTATTGAACTTTGTCACATTAATTCTGAAGCGGTACGCTAGTAGAATATATAGAATATGTGTTTTCTGAATTACTCTGCCCTAAGTAGGATTCGAACCCAGGACAAGACATTTAGCAATAATGCTCTTGCACCCACTACCCAATCAACCAATCCGCCTAGCCTTTTCCTAACTACGTTGGGGTCGGCTTCCAGTCTTACCGAATGCAGCTGCATACTAGTATTGTATATGGAACACCTTCTATTAAAAGCACTAATTCCACTAGCTAAGACTCGAACTCACAACCCATCACTTGCTAGTCTGACGTTATCATAAATACTAAAACCCGACTACTGAAAAGGATGAAACAAGAAAGTACTTACCTTCCCGTGGTCGCATGCTGCTGTACTACATACTTATAAGCTATGATAGCATGCGACCACGGGAAGGTTAAGGGTCCTTTTCAGTAGTCGGGTTTTAATTTTTAAACTTATTTTGTATTTAATTATTTTGGAGCTTATTTCAGTAATATTTATATTTTTTGAAATGTGCTAATTAAGCCCTTTCATTTGATACCCAACAAGGCACCATCCCAAAATATTTATTTTTAAATTCATTACTTTATGTCCTCTAGAGGGCGCCATATTGAATTTAGTGTGACGTCATATAGCCTATAACCAGCGGACGGTCAAGGCGCTTGTAACGATACCTCATTTATCAAATTATTATAAGAACTTTTGGAGTTATGAGAGAACAGATGAACATACTTACATACCGGTCAAAATCATCACCCTCCTTTTTGCTTTGCCGTAGTCGGGTACAAAACAACTTAAAACCACACCCAACTTAACAAAGTAAAGAAGTGAAAGAGAATACCTACTGCACCAACAGTACCTTGACTAAAATAGTTCACTAGTTCACAAGGCATGACGTCAGAGGTAGCAAAAGGGGTGAAACGGGGTGAAAAGGGGGTGGTCGTAGTATAAATTTCCGGGACAGTAAAAACCGGGCAAGGCTTTAATGCCCATCAGGCTAGAAGGCGTAAGTTGAGCCCTAGATTGCTCTAGATGGCTTTAATAAATACAGTTTTGGAAGAGGGTTTGCCCATTTTATGGTGAAATATTAGGGAAGTTCTTTATGGTAACAACAGATGCTGTTTTTGAATGGCATTAAGTGTTTTAAAGTTTGTTCCGCAAGGAGATGCTTACCTATAGATCTAAAAAACTTTAAGCACACTCCCAATTATAATATTCTTATGCATAATCAGCCTGTAATGTTCCCATTGCTGGGACATGGGCCTCCTCTCATCGAAAGGGAGTGGGCCGTAATCCACCACTCAGGCCCAGTGCGGCTTGGTTGGTGCGGGTTGGTACATGTCTTCGAAGTTTTGGTTCACGATGTTTTCCTTTACCGTTTTGAGAGCAGTGGTGATGAAATAATTTACACTAAGTAAAGCGCCTGTCTGGGTTCAAAAACACTACCTACGCCTTGTAAGTCAGGGCCGTTACCACTGGGCCACTGGGTCTGTATTCTTATGACTTGAACATAAATGTAGAAATGTGAACTCAAAACTCAAACTCAAAGCATTTATTTCAATTAAACCATTTACAGGCACTTTTGAACTGTCAAGAAGTCGGTCAGTCAGAAAATATGAAGCTAGTTGCCCATTCCAAAGCGTAGGTACCTATGGAGAAGAACGGGCAAGAAACTCCATGGACAATTTTTTAAATTATATTTTTTGCAAAAATATTAGTTAAATAATTAATGTTGAATTTATAATTATATGTGAAAACGATGTAAAAAAAAAATACGTACGCGTTAAAAGCGTCCAGAGTACAGCAAATGCAAGCAATTGAGTGTACTAAACACTTTTGACTACCCTTTTAGAGAATATTGCCGTGATGTTTTGTAATGGAGATCAAAATAAGCTGATGGTCACCCCGATCGAGCAACTTTGATTGAACAACTTTGATCAAATTTTACAAAATCGTTCAAAATAGAATTGTTTTGTCTCGTCTAGTATAAACTCTTCATCATCTGCCTAGCCTTTTACCAACTATGTTGAGGTCGGCTTCCAGTCTAACCGGATGCAACTGAATACCAGTGTTTTACATGGAGCGACTACCTATCTGACCTCCACAACCCAGTTACTGGGTAATACGACACCCCTTGGTAAGGCTGGTTGTCAGACTTTCGGGCTACTGACGACCTGTGACGACTGTCAAAGATCC
The DNA here is from genome assembly GCA_947508005.1 of Amphipoea lucens. Lineage (NCBI taxonomy): Eukaryota > Metazoa > Arthropoda > Insecta > Lepidoptera > Noctuidae > Amphipoea > Amphipoea lucens. The sequence goes on along the minus strand of OX382377.1, from coordinate 17,045,547 downwards.
ACGAGTGACAGCCAGGACCAACGGCTTAACGTGCTTTCCGAGACACTGAGGGGTCTTGTTATATGAAGATGGTAAACAAGCAACATTCATTTAACTTTGAATTTCCAATAACAAAATTACACTATGATATTAATTTATAAAACCTCATTTAATTTGCGTAAAATATTGTTTGTCTGTGTTTAAAATTGTGGGCAATAATTAGCATAACAATTATAAACGTATTAATTATTGAATTAAATTATGATTGCTGCCCAAGTGCCAGAATGCATATTTGTGGTTCGACAATAAACCTGTGAGGTAATTGCGTAACATGCTCACAATAACAATTCAACATTCATTGCGTTATTTAAGTTATCGAGCTGACTAATTTTTCAAACATATGCAGCAATGTATTAGGAATAGCTTTCAAAATCGTTCGGATTGTGATATAAAGTGTTACGCAGTTGGGGTGCGAGTCCTATGCAGAACCCGATCGTAGGCAGATAGAATTTAACAAAAAAAAAATGTAGTAAAAAAAAATGTAAATGACTTTTTAAATAACGTAGACTTGCGTTTTGAATAATTTAATGGTTTTTCTCAATGTATCCGACTTTTATTCAAAATTGTATTTAAGTAGATTTTTTTATTTATGTATTTTGAGGTGCTATGCGCCGACTAATGTTTTAAAGTTGTAATTTAATTTTCATTATTTTCAATTTAGTGAACAATTACATTAATGTTTGTTTGCCTTATATAAGGTAGATTGTACAAGACTCACTCATCTTATTATAACATCCTATTTTATGTACCTGCAATATATGCAAATAAAATTTACTTTAAAAAATTCAACCTTGTAAGTAAATATAAATAGAATATAATAGGTATAGAAGCCGGATGGAATTTCCCATTGACAAAAATGATGAATTTCCATACAAACTTTCATCCCTTATTGAACCCCCTTAGGGGCTGATTTTTTAAAAATCCTTCCTTAATGCGTGTTATGCAGCGTGTCCCTGGACCAATTTTTGTTTTTTTTCAATCACTTCGCATAGTGCTCAAAGAAAAAATCATGAAAAAAAAACTGTCAGGGCTATCAATTTTTTTATTTTTTCTGGACGTTTTAGAAGAGTGGACCTTTCCTGTGGTAATACTTTTACGCAGCTAGAAAACATGTGTTCAATAAGAAAAACATTTACTGCTAAGGCGTCGGTCTGGTAAAAATTTTATTCAATTTTCGAGCGATTTTAATGGGAAAAACTTGCACTAGCGAAAGTTGACCACCTATTATAAAAACTTGCACAAGTCATATAGATTCTTTGGAGGTATGAATCATTGGGATATTCTTATTTGTTTAAAAGTTAGAGAAGTTTATAAACAAGGTCGTATTTTTTGGGCTTCGAACTAATCTTATGTCCGTAGGTGATTCGGAGTTGGAAACGCCCGTAACTACAAATTTCGTGCTTAGAGAATAGGCCCCCAGACTGTGGGTTGTCTGTCAGTGAGTGAATAAAAAAAATAAAATAAAATAAACGTAGCTAAGAACACTTGCGACTAAATCACCTTTCAAACAAAAAAAAAAAAAACAAAATTAAAATCGGTTCATCCGTTCGGGAGCTACGATGCCACAGACAGACACACACAACAGACACGTCAAACTTATAACACCCCGTCGTTTTTGCGTCGGAGGTTAAAAAATTATGACGTTAAAATGATAACGTGATGTTTAAATGATGACGGTAGAAAAAAAACCCTTAGATATTGTATATCAAATAACATGTCTACCTTACAAGGAACCAATCCTGATGATACGAGTAAGTACATATCCCGAAACGAATTTGAAAATCTACCGATTTGTTCGAAACGTACACGGAAAACGGAATCCGAAATCAGCTGTTTATACCCTCTATTTTTATGCGCATTCATTTTGAGAGCGTATACATCAACACTGTACGATTTAGATGGGTTAGCGAAAATAGAATCGCTTTATATTGCTGTACTTTATAGAGCATGTATCAGGAAGGAGTGGTCTTTAGGGTCTAGTATAGCCCATCAAACTGAACAACTTTCACAACGGGACCAACATCGTAATCGGGACAAAGTAATCAGCCGTCCCATACATTTGGGTCGAGTAGGTATTGAAGTGAAAACTTCTTTAGGTGCGTTTTTTGAAATGGGAAAAACCATTGAATTCGCGCCACTGTTACCGTAACTAACACCGCTTCGGATGTGTTTGGCTGTCCTCAGGATGTACTCGGTTTTAATGTATTTCCGATATGTCAGTGAGTGATGGCAAAGTATTCTGTTTGTGTTTTGTTTATATGACGATTCAAAAAATACACAAGTAATTGTTTAATTTTTCACTTCTGTCGGCACTCTCGGAGTGCCATTTTTGAAGTGAAAACTTCTTTAGCGGCGTTGAACACTTTTTGTAATGGGTAAAAAATGTTAAACTCGCGTCAGGGCATCGCGTCAGGACACGTGACCGTCAGGAGAGATTCCCCCCCCCCCCCCCATCTCTTTCTACGGCGGCGCCAACCGAAGTGAACCAAGTGAGACACGACAAAGATGGCCGAAGAAAATGACATTTGACGTACAAATGTTTGAAAAGTCAGTTTCGTAAACAATAGTACTTCGAGGAGCCGCAGTTGTATTTAATTTATTTTGAACTTCTGTTTAACCAATTTAGTTTATTATTATATACCTACCTACAATACAAAATAGAAGCGACGAAAAATATAACGAAGCACATTATAGCAACAAGAAATACTGTGGGACATTGCTGCTTTTGTGTGAAAACAATGCTTCCGTGTCGACCACGGAAGTTTACACCCTGCAGGGAGATGCTCCAGTAGGGTGTGGCTGTGAAGCTATGTTGCAAAACATGCTCCACTTCCTATCCTGCCTTATTTGTCCTACCCAAAACATGCAGTCAAAGTGACCTCTGCGCTGCCACCGACGACAACGTGGAAGTGGCAATATTTTGAGCCAACAAGATCTAAAGTAAAAGAGAAGAAATTTAGGGAGTAGTTCATTAATAAAAAGCTTGTATACAAATATCAGTTTATTTTTATAATACTTGTACGCACCGGGACTTACAGCTTAGTACGGCTGTTATTCCAAATGCATACAGTGTGGCTAAGTTTGTAACAATTGAGCCTGGTATCTATGGTTACCTCACCCTACTGATTATAAACCTACAGCAACTACTTAACACCCTAGTTATCCTAACACCCTAACCTATCATACAAGCCTACGGGAGACCTACGGGAACAGACAGAATTTGGGTAGGAATAGGGGTTTGTGTACATCGTGCAATGTGTACACAGGAAATAGTTTTGTCATTGCCGGTCCCACAGACTCATAGAACTGGTGATGGCTAAAGGTGTCTTGGCCATAGTGAGAGGAATTATGGAAGATGAATCAAACTCTACTCCAGCTTGATGACTAATTTATTCATTTACTAATTACTAATAATTTATGTGGAACGAATGTATGTCGCTCTTGATGCTGACGCTGGCGTATGTAACTCTTGCCTGTTCACGGCTGAACAATACTCTAAATTCTAATTTGGCTTCTAAAACTTGTGCAAGCAGAACAACATTGTTTGCTTTTCATTTGCCATCTGTGCCATCTCTTCTGTAGGCCGTTTCATTTTCTGCTATTCGTAGTGAAGCACCATCCTTACTAGTCCTATTGACCTGAAATACAAAACTAATGTTATAAATTCTTTCTCTTTCTCTCTCTTAACTAATGTTATAAATCTTATTTATACTGATTTAATTAATCAGTAGCGGCATCAAAATAACAGTCATTATTATTTTTATGGCGGGTTTTTTTTTTGTTACAATGAGTTTTGTACAGACAAACGAAGTTCTTCGTAAAATTGTAAATTGGATAGGCACCTAATTCGTAAATCATGCCAGGCTGCCCCTGTTTAGCGTTAGTGCTTGTGTCAGTGTTTTTATTTTCTATTATGGAGACCTCTCCCCGACCAATTCTTCCAAAAAATCTAAGGAATAGAAGCAAAAGCAAGCATAAGTATAAGAAATTGAGAATGTTTACAAAACATAACTTACTTTGAACACATTTTAGCTGTAACAGTAGGTTTTTCTTTGCCCTTTATTGCAACTAGTCTCCGGTCTTAATTTCATTTATTTTAAATACAAAAAAAATATTCAAAAGTTTTTTAGTTTGACACATACAATATCAAATTCATTCATTGACATATTCATATTGTTTCCATGACGACCATGACGTTGTCGCGTCAAAACTGTTGAAACTGTAGACAATAAATTAGTTTTTCATACGTAATAATGTCTATGGACACAAATATTCGGTTCGTAGACAGATATTCTCGTATGCCGATTTAATGTGTTGGCCAATTTGTTGGATGACTTCATTATAATGGCAACATTTAGAAGTTGTAGGACATTCTAGTTATAGAACGTTTATGAAGCGTTTATGAAGCGTTTATGAATACAAAATTTTATCGAATGTTTTAAAGGCCTATTGAGCATTTTAACTAATGAATGGTTTAAACCTTCAATAGGCTTTTTTATGAATAAGACCGAAAGTGTTTAAAATATGGAAATTGAACAAAGTGCATCTATTAATGAAAAAAGTGACGCAGAAATATTGAAAAAAAAATGAGTAATATTAATTAAATTAATAATTGATTTATTTCAACGTTAATATTCAAGTTTTCACTTCTGCCGGCACTCCCGGAGTGCAACCCGTCTTTTTTTTGTTGAAGGAGAATGGGTAAGACCGGACCCAGACACAAAGTCAATTGTAGCATTATGAACTTTAGCGATAAAGTTGAAAATCGGACAGATTATAGTAGCTTGACGTGCTGTACAAATCATACTAATATTATAAAGGCGAAAGTTTGTGAGTGTGTGTGTGTGTGTTTATATGTTTGTTACTTCTTCACGCTCAAACGGTTGGATCAATTTTGATAAAATTTTGTATGGAGGTAGCTGACACCCTGGATTAATATATAGGCTACTTTTTATCCCGATATTCCCACGGGATCGACATTTACAAAATATATTCCACAAAGACTGTCTCGGAATAAAAAGTATCCAACATGGTTTAGTTCATCGCTTATTAAAACAATTAAAGAAAAATACATATAAATACTTAAAAAAGTTCAAAGCCTATGGTAATATATCTGACGAATTAACATTCAATCATCTTCATGAAAGGGTGAAAACTATGGAACCTCAATGTCACCGCAACTATTTGGATCTAACAGAAAATTCTATTAAATTTTCTTTCTATATATTTTTTAACCTCTATTTCCTGAAGGAGAATTCAGGAGTTTGGCCGTCAACCAGTTTCCCAACAAAGAATGGGAGGAAGCCTTTTACTTCCTCAGTACAAAATCAAAATAATTTTCCAAGACGGCACAAACTTCATAACTTTCCTTTTAGCTTCAAAATCGGGTAGAAATTAATTAACGTAACATTACAATTTACAAAGACTATTACCATAGCTATGGCGTCCTTTGAGCCTCTCTATTTTACTAAATTTATTAATTTCTATAACTTGGGTATTGCCAAATTGGTCATAACTCGGTTGAAGGTCCTTCTAGAGAAAACTTTGTACTAATTTAATTCTGTACTAGTCACTTTAGCCGATTTTAAGCTTTTAATTTTCATTATTTTGTAAGTGATTTCGCCATGGTTAAGATCCTACTGTTTTTGAGGGACCAATTGAAACCTCGTGGTTCATAAAAGGTTCCTTGTGAATCTCCTAGAAATACAACAAAATGTTTGATAAGTGTTTACGCATGCATCTATAATTGTGAAGATGTGTAGCATTGTGTCGCATTTGCTATTCTAAATGGCCAGGCGCCATACTGACATTTTTTTAAATTCTTATTCCGTCCCTTTTTTTTCTAAAATTTCTACCATCGCTGCCAAATTGTACGCTCCGCGTAATTTTAGAACGCTAACATATTGGAACAATTCGTATTGAAATATATGACAGATAACTCACTTGGCTACGGTCTGGTGATGTCGCCAATTTGGCCCCTACGTGGAGACTGGATACTCTGGCGACCTGGCGACGTGTAGCCATTCGCCAGTATTTTGTATATTTATAGTAAATTTTACACGTCCCTTACTCAGTGGCCAACTGTTTAAAATATGTAACTTATACAGTAATTATCAATAAATAATATACATATAAAATAATCTAAAATAATTAAGTACATCTTTCAGATATAATAATACATAAATAATAGATAAGCGAAATGTTTAGTATATATTATTCATGATCTACTGACTCGGATTATAATTTAGTAAGTAAGTTAAAACTAGTTCCTACAAAACAATTATGTATCTCCAAAAACAGGGCTTCCTCTCTCCTACCCTTTTTGCTGTGCCCTACAGGGTCCATAATGATCTTAATTACATATTAGTTACCACCTAAGTACCTACACATTATGGTAAAGCAATAAAGTGTTGAGTATTGAGTATTGATCGCCACGACTGTGAGTCAGTAGCGACTGGCTTCATATTTGGCCATCTCATTTGGCTACGGTAGGTACCCAGAGGTGCTCTCGCTTCCGGACGTGGTCCAGTCCATGGTCGGAAGTTAGAGCGCGTGGGACGCTGTCGCCTCCTTCTGCGAGGAAGTGATGGTCGCGAAGGAGGCGGCGGAAAGGGAGAGGGAGGATACAACCTCCCTTCCAATCCGTAGTAGACGCACCGGGCGCCGGAGCACGCGGAACGATCTCCGGCCGCCTTAGGGTGAGGCCTGCAGGCAACAGACTTGGGGAGTTTGTTGCCTGAACAGTGAAAGGCCCGAGACGGCGGCGGCGCGCCGTGCTCCGCGCGCGCCTCTCTGTATAGGAATGGTGCCCGTTTGCGGCCGCTGAGGGTGACGGGGTCTGCATGGATTTATGCGGGCCAACACCTGGCTGGGGGAGCGTGATGAAATGCACAAGCACTCCAGCCCCCCGGCTAAAGGTAGCAGCAGGACACCGTGTGGTTTTAGTCAGTAAGAGTCTGACAGACCCCTCCACCCACCCCAGGGTGGTGGACATCCATGAGGATTTCCACACGATAAAAAAAAGGTGGCCAGAGGTAGTCAAGGATACATAGCCAGCGACGTTGCCATGGCGTCCCACTGTGTTATCGCTCTTATTGTAAAATATAGTTTATTCCTAACTAGCAGCGCCCCGCGGTTTAATCCGCATAAGTTTCGATCCCGCGGGAATATCGGGATAAAAATTATCCTATGTCCTTTCCTGGGACTAAAACTATCTCTATACCAAATTTCATCTAAATCGGTTCAGCGGTTTAAGCGTGAAGAGGTAACAGACAGATAGACGCACACACACACACACTCACAAACTTTCGCCTTTATAATATTAGTGTGATTATGGATTAAACTATCATACCTCGATACGGGAGTTCCATTGAAAAGACTAAGCCCGAACAATTAGTAAGATCTTTTATTTAATATACATATTTGGGAAACTATAAATGCTGAAATTGGAAAGATCACAAAATACAATATTTTTCCCGTAAAGTAGAATTAGTTCTAACGAACGAGTTCATTCACCTCGTTGTTATTAATTGAATACACACTAATACTTAAATAGTAATCGATTAATTGAAAACTATTTACTATTTACATGAATATTGTGTTTAGTTAATATTATTACAAATTATAAAGTTTAGTGAATATTTGTTGCCCTGTGTTGTTCTACCATTATTTTTATGTAACTAACGGATAGCGCTGTTTAAAAACCATGCGGGTTTAAACCTAACCTCCCTTATATGATTATTAAAATATCTTTATTTATACTTTTAATTTTAATTACCTGCCTAGCCTTTTATTTATTTAAACTTTTAGCACAAAAAGGTACAAAGGCGGATTTAATGCCTGAGGCATTCTCTATCAGTCAAGCAAGGGTGGTGAAGAGATTACATGGTGGGTGCTTAGGTGCCTGGGTGGTGGTTGGGTGCCTTTACCCAATTATGTTAGGGTCGGCTTCCAGTCTAACCGGATGCAGCTGAATGGAAATTATGAAAACACTAGCCTTTGTCCGCGACTCCATCCGCGTGAAATTTCTGGTTCCCCGACCCACTCCGTCGCATCGCATCGCCTACCCGCGCTATTACTTCTTTATTTTTTGTTCCTCGGCTCCCTATTGCTCCTAGCGTGATGATAAAATATCCTATCGCCTTTCTCAAGAATTGGGCTATCAAATGCAAAAATAATTTTCAAATCCGAATGGTAGTTTCAGAGATGCGTTCAAACAAACAAACTCTTGAGCTTTATTATATATTGTGCCGAAACAACTGAAATTAATTGTGATGTATGAAGTAGCCTCCTCGTGTAGCGCAGTTTGTTCCGCCAGTTACTCAACTGAACCGAACGCTCGGCGCATCCTGGACAGTCACACCCAACACCTTATTTAACTGGCCAATTCTTCCCTTGCGGTGGTGGGGCTAACGCCCGCCTGGTTTCCCACCACCCTCCCACCGGAGTCTGGCGTCAAGCAGCCTGCTGTGTTTTGTCGATGCATGGGAGTTTCAGTGCCTTAGGCATCTTCTGGGCACGCTCGTTCCATCACAGAGGTCTGTCCATCGCTTTCCATCAGGCGTGATCGAGTTCAAGAGTGGGTCCATTCAGCAATAGAAAATAAAAAAACAGGCTGATATCAAAGCGTAATCATCAATGCCGATTCCTTCATTATATCTGACCCCAGTCAGACAACAACAGGCTAATATTATACCACAATCGACAAACAAATATTTGCACAATAAACTTAATTATTTACGTTATCAAAAACGAATTATATGCCCTTTAAAACGGCGGCACTAAATCAATTACTATCCATCGCTGTAATTGCCACCCAGAACGGACAGCCAGACAGACAGACCTTACGCAGACATTGTTGTTAAATATTAATTACCAATCAATTTTCGATTACGGACGCAAATTAAGCGAACAATTTCATTATTTTTGGGACATATTACTGTTAATTATTGTGTTGTTTGATGTTTTTTAAGGGTAGTTTACTCATTTGGGACTGGTTTGTTCTTTATTTTAGCTCTTATAGTGATTATTTATGAACATACAATAAACAAAGAAAAAAGGAATACAGTAAATAAGTACCTGTACTATAAAGTTTAATAACTTGGTTAATTTTTGGTCTAATACGAGTATTAGAGAATATGATACTAGCTTCTACGATAGCAGCTAGTATCATCAAATTTCACGTGGACGGAGTCGCGGGTCGCGGCGGGGTAATTTCTTATTTTAGGATAACATAAATCCTATACCCCGTGTCCCGTTACATCATTTTCGCTTAGAATTCTTTCTGATTTTTTTTCTTTTTGTTTGGCTCCTAAAAGTGGTAGCGTGATTATAAATCGCCTGTAAGTACCCTTCCTCAAGAATTGGGCCAAATAATATTAAATACTAAAGATATCATATCCAACTGGAAGTTCCAGAGATTAACGCGCTCAAACAAACAAACTCTTCAGCTTACCTATAGATATTTTAATAAGGGCTATTTTTTTAAGAAGAAAAGACGCCTAGGTCATGGCCTACCCATGTGCCAAATGTCATCCAAATCCGTTCAGTTGTTTTAGCGTCAAAGCGTAACAAACAAACAAACAAACCGAATTCCACATTTATAATATTATGTTAGAATTAGGATTAAGTAGGATAGGTGTTTCTTTTACAAAACGTTTTATTATGTACTAGCTGCGCCCCGCGGTTTCACCCGCGTAAGTTTCGATCCCGTGGGAATATCGGGATAAAAACTATCCTATGTCCTTTCCTGGGACTCAAACTATCTCTATACAAAATTTCATCGAAATCGGTTCAGTAGTTTAGGCGTGAAGAAAAGACAGACAGACAGACAGAGTTACTTTCGCATTTATAATATTAGTTTGGATGTTGCATCCGACATGTGCTCAGAAACTGTCCTGCGTTCCGTATCTGGTTGTGTCGTGTACCTGTGGTGTGATTAATTTGTTCGTGAAATTATAATCTGTGGGGCAATTGCGTAACACATTATCAATCGGAATCATTTTGACAATTCAACAACAATCATTGCGTTATTAACGTGTTGAGCAGACAAATTTTTCTAACTTACGAAGCAATCGATTAGTGATTTTCTTCAAAATCATTCAGATTCTGATTGATAGAGTGTTACACAATCAGGGTGCTGATTTGAATTGCAAACGATTTTTTCTATTACACAACAATAACCAACACAACACCATAGTACGCCCACAGTAATTAAAACATGGCTGATGATAACAACACTCACATACCTTCTCCGTCACGTAAATATTATCTTGACTAATAAAAATAAACAGTATTACGATTTAAACAATTTCAAACAATGTATTCTCCTATATCCAAAACCCATTATCGCCACGTTGACGAAGTAATACACAATGTTTACATTTAATAACTGCTCCGTTTACATTTCGCAAGCTGATTACTGTATCATTTTGAATGGGAGCACTGAGATTAAGGCCCTACCTTGAAAATAAATTGAAGTTTGATGGGCGTGGCTTATTTCCCTCGCACCCGAAGAGTGGTGGTTGTATCCTCTGTCACCACGTCACCACTACAAACAGAGGCCCTATTCACAATGAGCACTTAAAGATACCTTCCTTTGAAACCACGTCAATTCCTTAGTAAATCACGACATCTGCTATGAATGTATTCTCTACTAACTGCGCCCCGTGGTTTCACCAGCATGAGTTTCGATCCCGTGGGAATATACGAATCACTTAATTATCAACTCCTAAGAAATGTCAAGTTAATATAAGCGATCCGCAACGTGGCACCTACTAGGCTCAAACTATGTAAAAAAAAAAGAAAAAAGGAAGAGTACCATCGACACAAATAATATGGGATTCAACGGAAATAGCAAACGGGATCCATCGTTAATACCTAAAAAATGGGATTCAAAAGTGGGATCCAACGACAATAAACGAAAAAAAACAGTGGCACTCAGGGAATGCCGACAGAAGTGAAAACAAAACACAAACAGAATACTTTGCGATCGCTCACTGACATATCGGATATACATTAAAACCGAGTACATCCCGAGGACAGCCGTACACAGCCGAAGCGGTGTCGCTTACGGTAACAGTGGCGCGAATTCAATAGTTTTTTCCTATCTCAAAAAAAGCCAAAAAACCAAAAAACTTATGGTGAAGTTGGATTGCGGCTTTTCGAAGGACCAATAAAGCGTTGTGTAATTTAGCGTGAAAATGATTTTTTTTTTATGCGGGAGCGAATATTGGACGACAGAAAATTGAGCAAAATGAATGGGAAGAGTATGACTTACTTGGAATCTCTGAAGATCAGGTTGGTGCACGTGCGTTCTCTGATGGTTTCTCTCACTCGCGCCCGGCAAACCGATTGTATTGTCCCACGGTTGTCACTCTGTATCACTTTGCGTCACTTTAGGCCCAACGCGCCTAAAGAGGTCTTCTCTTCAAAAAGAAGAATTAAACGATGACAGCATTCCACAAACATAATACAGTTCGACACAACTTAGATGTAGCATCGGCAAAATTCGTAAAACGTTCGTAATTCGTAATTCGTATTCGTAAATCTTTATTACTACTTTAGGAAAAATTGATCAATTTTTCCTAAAGTAGTAATAAAGATTGGTGATTTTGAAGGCGCACTTAGTTCGGATGTGATCGGTTTTTCGAATTTTGCCGATGCTACATCTAAGTTGTGTCGAACTGTACCACCGTACGTATTGCCATTCCTCAAAAAGCCTCTTCCGTTCTAAAATTGAATGACGCTTCTGTATAAGGGTGTAAGCGGTCCAGTTAATCAGGCTACCCCAGAGAGGCTGGGCTACAAGATAACTGCATTACTTTGATGTGGATCCGCTCATTGATTCCACGAATTATGTCGCTCTCTCTTCGGGTACGGATAGCAGAAAAAGTTTACGAAAAATTTTTTGAAGTGAAAACTTCTTTAGCGGCGTTGCACACTTTTTTGTAATGGGGAAGTGGAAGTGGAAGTCGAAGTGGAAGTGGAAGTCGAAGTCGAAGTCGAAGTGGAAGTGGAAGTGGACGTGGACGTGGACACACTGCTGTGTATTCGTAACATTCGTGTATATAAAGTGTTTAAAATATGTAAATTGAACAAAGTGCATCTATTAATGAAAAAAGGGACGCAAAAATAGTGAAAAAAAATGAGTTATTTTAATTCAATTAATAATTGATTTATTTCAACGTTAATATTCAAGTTTTCACTTCTGCCGGCACTCCCGGAGTGCAACCCGTCTTTTTTTTTTTTGTTTTGTCTTTACTGTCCCACGGCTGGGCAAAGGCCTCCCCCGAGTCCTTCTGGAAGGACTTGGGGGAGGCCTTTGCCCAGGAGTTCCTGGGAACTCCTTTCTCGCGTCACCTCAAACCAGCCCTCGCGGTACGCGTCCAGGTCATCTCGACGCCGCTTTCTGGGCCGACCTCGGCGGCGCCGTCCATCTTCAGGCACCCATTGTGTGGAAACTTTTGCCCAGCGGTCATCCTGCATGCGGCTGATGTGACCCTCCCAATCCCACTTGAGCCTGGCAGCCTTCTTGCCTACGTCTATTATACCCATTTTGGAACGCAGCATGGTGTTACAAAAAATTTGGAAAAGTTATAATTATATGTGATTACTAGTTTATTTATTTATAAGTATGTTTTCGGTATGTTGAAACTGTGTCTACTCCCCGTCACTTTTCCCTAAGGGTTCATTAGAATACCAGCGTCAGACAGCATCTGTCTGGCATTAATGCTGAAATGAACCTTTTTGGCGCAGCCGTGAGGCACACACTATTGTTGTCTGAAGCATTATTTTTTTATTAATTTTGTATTTTTACCGACTTCACAAAAAGGAGGAGGTACTATGTTCGGCTGTTTGTATGTTTTTTATTATTTTGTATGTTTGTTCATCGAATACTCCGCCAATTGTCGATGGATTTTCAAAATTCTTTTTTTGTTCGAAAGTAGATAGTTCTGAGGTGGTCCCATTGTCACAAAGTTAGGATCTGATGATGGGATCTTAGAGAAATCGAGGGCAACCCTCAAATTTTATAGGCTCACTTATTGTTTTTCGCATATTTTATGAAGTATCTTGTTTATTTGCGTATGGTTGTCACCGTCTCAGGTAACTGGGCTGATGATGGAAGGTACAACTCCTTAACAGTAAGAAGTTACTCAAACAGGCAAGGACTGTTTTAGTAAATTGTTTTGATGTTTGATAGGGCATTTGTCACATTTGGTCTCATGATCATCAAGTCATGACCTGATGCTGCAGTCAGGATAGTCTGCAGAGTATCTAACTCCTCGACAAATAACAGCAGATATATCGTGTTTAGGCTCATTGAAAAGGGCTCGATGTGTGGATAAACGTACTGTTAATGAGGAACACCGAAGTACATAGAGACCTGATGCTGCAGCCAGCAGCATCAGAAAAAGTACAAACCTTGAAATAACAGCACCGTAGTCGTGTTTGGGCTCATTTTAAACAGGACTAAATTTTAAGTTCAATGCAATGTTGACATAAGTCTGGCCTGATGCTGCAGCCAGGATTATCAGCTTCTAGTCTAAAAACATCAGGTCAGGATTTGATGATGGGATCCTGGAGAAATCGAAGGAACTCTTCAAATATTATAGGCACACCTATAGCGATTTGGGTATTTTTTATAGTAACTCGTGCACTTGCTTTCGGAAAGCACCATTTGGTGAAGTGGAACTGATGATGAAGACCACAGATGGCCACCGGAACTACTCAATAATATCTAAGTATTTCACGGGTTGCGATTCGATTACTTTAATATGGTTGCTAAGCAATTCATGCTCGTCACAATGTGAATGGTGATATGGAGCTGATGGTGGACCTGGAGAACTCCTCAACAATTAACTTCCCTGCATCGGGAAAAGCAATATTTTGTTTGTAAAAGGGGATGATCACTAGGCTATTGTAACTTAGATAAATTATAAGCAGACCCACTAAAAAGCGTGAAATAAAAACTTTTAAGAAAAAAAAAAACCGACTTCCAAAAAAACACTACAAAGTGAAAAATAAGTTTAATTTCGGAAGTCGGTGGCAAAAAACTAAAATACAAATCCAAAGACACCGACTTCCGAAATTAAAGTTATTTTTCACTTTGTAGTGTTTTTTTGGAAGTCGGTTTTTTTTTCTTAAAAAGTTTTTATGTGTTTCACGAACTGTGTCCCAAAAAACATTTTTTTTTTCTTTCTTTCTTATATTAATTTGGAAATTTTGTGTTAGAGGCGTTTGAATCTGAAACAAATAATGATTACAATTGTCTTTTTCATTGTAAAAAAAAACTGTCACTCTTTAAATACTATTTTCCGGTGTCTTCGAGGCATATTTTATTTTGTGTCTGTCTGTGTGACCGCGTTGTCCTCCTAACCTATGCAACGGATTTTGATGCAATTTTCACCATGAATTAGAGAATTTATTCCGATTCTATTAAACCCATTCCATTGATTTAAAAAAAAAAAAAACTCATTGATAATGAAATATCGATATTTAATCCAGTAAACGTGTAAACCATTTAATGTCTTACATCTAATGAGAAGTACTCCCCTTGTACCCAACATATCGACGGTGAAGTGTCAATATCTAATAACTAACATTTTAGCGATTTTCACTTTATTGCATATTCGTAGATAAAATATGCAATACCTCATATTTGCAAAGACATAAGGTCTTGAATCGACGACGACGTTTCCTACTGTTTGTTTAATATAAGTAGGTAACTTTTTTACTAAAATATTAAAAACTATAGAAATGAAACGTTTTTTTCGCCTCCTGCAAAATCATAATTTTTTTTTTTTTTTGATTTTGATACTAAATCGTCGATATGTGATTATCTAAACAGAGCAGAAAGTACTGGGTACGAAAAATAGTTGTCAAGACATTCAATTTCGTGCATTGACTTGCTGGTAAACAAAATTGTTTTGTTTGAACTGAAATGTTTTTTTAATGGCATTGGATGTATGAAAGTGGAAAGTTATATATTACAAGTTATTGGTTTTCATCGCATACCAATTAATTTCCAAAGTCCCTCTCTCGTAACACTCTCTGAGGCATAATCCAATTCTCAGCAATAAAACTCCGCTAATTATCGACAACTACCGACACGCGAACAACATTCAGTTATTAGTTGATACTTAGTTATTTAGTTGTTTTCAAACACGCTCGAATTTCGGCTGAAGTTTTGACTTAATTTAAATCACACTAATATTATAAAGGCGAAAGTTTGTGAGTGTGTGTGTTTATTATGTTTGTTACTTCTTCACGCTCAAACGGCTACTTTTTATCCCGATATTCCCACGGAATCGACACTTACGTGGGTGAAACCGCGGGGCGCAGCTAGTTATCTATAAAGTTTTTTTCACACAATAAGGGACAGCCATATTCTGAAGAACTAGCTAGGCTGAAATCTGAGCCTAGGTCAAGCAAACTTTGGACAATGATAATGGTTTAAGTTTCTTCTTTAATGAAGTTAGACTGTCTGCGACCAACACGCTCGGTCAATGATGTAATTAATTAAGTAGCCACTTTTGTGGTAAAGGCGTTTATGTATCAATAAATTACAATAGAGAAAAAAAGGGGCACTCCGGGAGTGCCGACAGAAGTGAAAGCAAAACACAAACAGAATACTTTGCCATCACTCACTGACATATCGGATATTCATTAAAACCGAGTACCGCCGAAGACAGCCGAACACATCCGAAGCGGTGTCGATTACGGTAACAGTGGCGCGAATTCAATGGTTTTCTCCATCTCAAAAAACAAAAAAAAAAAAAAACATAATCACCAAAATTATTAATGAAGACATCTACCAACCCGCACTGGCCCCGCGTGGTAGATTACGGCCCACTCCCTCGAAGAGAGGCAGCTTGTGTTCCAGCAGTGCGGAACATTATAATATGACTATGCATTTATGACATTGTGCTTGCTCATGTCAAGTTTGAAGTTGATGTACACCAGCACATCAAGCTACTACAATATGTCAAATTTCTTTAATAGATTTTCAACGTTATGTCTAAAACATAAGGTTCAAAGTTGATTGGGGAAATTTGACAGTTTCAGGTAGCTTGGTGTGCTGATCTTCTCCATATAATTTACCTCTCTCGAACTTAATGCGTTTTATAGTAATAATAATACTTATCTTTCTTTATTTTGTAATTTGTCTATTCATTGTCATAATCCCTTAGCCGTCTTTTACGATACCTACGGATTACTTCACCGTCTATAAATAATAACGTAACACACAAACACCCCCCCCCCCCCCACACACACACAGCAATGAAGCTCATGAGTTTTTTTGTTTATTGGAACGTGCTAAACTCTAGAACTACTATTTGGTTATTAAAAAAATCGTTTTGAATTTGGTAGCCCAATTCTTGACGAAGGCAAGTAGCCTTCCTACATCACGCTAGGACTTATAGGAGCCGAGCAAAAAGAAAAAAACGTAAAAAAAACGCTAAGCGAAAATGAAGCAATAGCGCGGGCAGGCGATGCGATGCGACGGGGCGGGTCGAGGTAACAAGAAATTTTACGCGGACGAAGTCGCGGGCATAAGGCATCATCTTCTCATCATCTGCCTAGCCATCATCTGCATCTTTGTGCTTCTCGTATCCAACGAGTTCCTGCGGCCTTCACAAGGTCGTCGGTCCACCTTGTGGGAGGCCTTCCAACGCTACGTCTTCTGGACCTTCTGGTACGCGGTCGCCACTCCAGAACCTTTCGGCCCCATCGCCCCCCAGAATCCAGTAGATAGATAAAATAAGAATGCAGTAATCTACTCACTCTAAACTAGGAAGGCTTTTGACTACCTCAGAGGAGTTCTTTTAATTAATTCTAGACATGTTAGTCCAATAAGTAGACTAAAAGCACCAAACAGATTGTAAAGCTTTTCAATTAAGTTACAAACTACCCTCGCTTCCAGATAAAAAAAAACACAACATAAAATAAAACCGTTAGAAACCGCTTACTCCAATCCGATTAATTAACCATTTCTGTACAGAGAAAATAGAAAAAAAAAAATAGAAAAGAATTTAGCAGATTGTTTTGCTAACCCTACCACTTAGAGAAAAAGATCCCTGTTTTTATTCAACGGAGAAAAAAGCTCGCCTTTGCGTTGCATTAGTGCGATTGTCTTTAATAAAGTATTTTTTTGCTGGCCCTCCTTGGTGAGGGATTTTATTTTTATTTATTGCAACTAGGTTTGGTTCTCAACCTTATCGCATTCTAAAGGTTACTAGGTATTGCCTTTTATTGAGTTTATTTTGTACCGCTTGTTTTTTTTTTAGGTTTATAAGGTTGGATAGCGGACGATCTGTGTAAATCAATAACGTGTACTTATTGTGAAAATATCTGGCTGCTTCGTCGGTGTTTTTTTTTTTGTTTTGGTGCGCGGTTGTAATCGTGGGGTTGACGGGGCATGCCGGTCTCTTATCGTCTAAAACCACCGCGGTGGAAGCTACCTATGGCGGGGGTGCGGGATTCGCATAAGCATTCACCGCTCCCCCGACAGGCCTCGACCCGCTGTTTAGTGATCGCAAAAGGTCCTGTGTTTGATACCCAAGTTGAGCAAAGAGTTTTTGGGTTTTTTCCATATGGAATTTCTTAGTAGCCTGCAGTCTGGATTTACGCCTGGCTGATGGCAAAAGGCACGGCCCCTATTAAATGTGACTTAAACATAATAATAATAACCAACATCTATCGAGGCTCTCGTTAGGCGGTTGGATCAAGGGCCTGATTCAGAAAGCAGTACTCCTCGATACGGCTCGCATTGTGAGGAGGTTCCTATCTCTGGAGCCCTAACCACCGGTAGCTTGGACCCTGCTCCCGACACCGGCGGACTACTATTTTTTTATATTTTTAAACGTTATTTATATTTATTTTTTATATTTTATGAAATATTTAAAAATGTAATTAGATAATATGTAAATCACAACACACTAATATTATATAGGCGAAAGTTTGTGAGTGTGTGTATATGTGTGTTTATATGTTTGTTACTTCTTCACGCTCAAACGGTTGGACCAATTTTGATAAAATTTTCTATGGAGGTAGCTGACACTCTGGATTAACATACTCGTATAGGCTACTTTTTATCCCGATATTTCCACGGGATCGAAACTTATGCGGGTGGAACCACGGGGCGTAGCTAGTAAATAAATAAAGGACATAATAATAAGTTTATTAGTACATAAAAAACAACAACACAGTACATAGCATATGGAAACAGTGGGTTGTACTACCAAGCTTAAAATTCTTGTCAGCTTTTCGGGCTCGTAAACTATATATATAGGTACGCAGACATATATCTTAGGAGTCAGAGGTTTTGCGGCTTCAATTTATATAATACAACCATACACGTTTGCCTGCCTACCTGCCAAACCACCCGACGCGTCGGAGTAGTTGAATGGGTGCAATAAAGTCATTGTTTTAAAAATGACAATAAAACCTTGACACTGTCGTGTACACTTGGTGTACCGTTGACGTTTCGAGCACTTTCTCTTATGTACACTTGGTGTACACTTGACTCTTGAGGGGCAGTTATATTCAGCATTGGACAAACTAGACTCGGCATTTGTAAATGCGAAAATAACTTTGCCTGTCTTTTTATCTATCTGTATGTTAAATTTTCACGCCTGCGGTGTTATTGCGTAACACACTATCAGTAGCAATGGGTTTCATTTTGACAGTTCAACAACATTCATTGCGTTATTTACGTTGTTCAGCAGATACATTTTTCGAACATATGAAGCAATGGATTAGCAGTATCCTTCAAAATGATTCAGATTGAGATTGATAGTGTGTTACGCAATTAAAATGCTGAACGGATTTGGATGAAATTTGGCATTGGGATGGGCCATGACTTGGGTTAGGACATAAAGGATACTTTTTATCCCGTAGTATTTTACTTTGGGATCATTTCCGACTTACATGCGGGCGAAACCGCGGGGCGCAGCTAGTAAAAAATAAAATTATTACCGCTTAAACCAGTCAGCATAAAACTCAATTCAATAACTATAAAAGCGAATATGCTAACAATTCCTCTATATTACTACCGTTAATAATGTTTAATGTTGCGTTAAAATTATTTTACTTAGCTACCCCAGTAAGCTATATTGAGTACAGGACCCAATTGAGTGGCTCATGGCTAAATTATAGCCCGATATCGACTATAGTCTCATGGATCTATAAAACGGCGAGGTTAGGTCGGTTCCCTACAAAATGGTTGAGCTGGATGGTGCTGATCCATGCGTCATGTTCGTGAACGGGCGCCGACGGTTGAAACTGGTCATCTCTTAACTGCCAAGGCTTAATTTTAATCTTATTTCTTGTATTGTTTCTTCATTTGTGTGTTTTTACATTGTTCTCACATATAGAATCAACAAGAATAATGTACCCAGGATTTTGTAATATCTTGATTTAAAAGAGTGTCCATGGAGTTTCTTGTCCGTTCTTCTCCATGGAGATCTACGTTTTGGAATGGGCAACTAGCTTCAACTTTCTGACTAACTGACCGACTACTTAATTTTGACAATTCAAAAGTGCCTGTAATGATTTAATTGAAATAAATGCTTTGAGTTTGAGTTTAAGCAGAACTTGTTGCGGTCAGTACAAGGATTGGAGATAGGCCTATCCCAAAAGTTAAGCCAGAACACTAGGTTCTCCACCTTCCGCATCCAGTCTATCATAGCCACCTTCTTGAGTTCGTTAGTCTGTCTAAGTGGGGGGCTCGCTTGCTACCCAAGCCAATACGCAGTCTCCTCTCAAGAATTCGCCTGCTCCTAAGGATAAAAATTTAAAAAATCATTAATTAAAAAAAAAATAGTAGTAGTAGTTATTAACTTATGCGGGTGAAACCGCGGTGCGCAGCTAGTATATTTATACAGCGTGGCAGTAAGATCGGCGCGCATCCGATAACCATGAATTCAGCACATGATTCTAGACCTCATAACGTTGAAACTATAGACGGTTATGAAAAAAAAAAATCTGCTGTTTCATAGAAAAGTCCAATACCTTCGCGGTCAAAATGTATGGAACAGCATTTTTTTATATAGATCGTTGCGAGTCGATGTCCTTGCCACTCTGAATACCTACGTATTGTTTTAAACGCCATCTCTAAAAGCGGCCTACCGCAGAATCACTCGCGTTACGAATAACAGTTAGCTCCGGCTCGAAGATGTTCTAATGAAAACTGTGGGGTGGGGCCACAGTTACAGCGGATAAATAAGTGCTGATTTTTCCATCGCCAGATAACTTTTGTTCGAAGAATAAAATTTACATTTGACAGATTTTTTTTATGACATAAATGTCAAAATTTCTAAATTGTTCTTCGGATAAAGTTATCAGATGATAAATCAGCCCTAATTATAAAATAAAACTATACCTGCTACTATACTATAGGGGAAAGTGCCAGGGTAGCCCGCAAAATTCAAATTTTCTTACTTTTTTTTGCAATTTGCAGTTTAGTATCAGGTTGTATGATTCTTGATTAAGCTGTCCCGCTAATCCCACCATCTCCGTTTGGACCTGCCGTGATATCGCTTACCATTAAAAGGGACCCATGGTGTCGTAATTTTGGCCCGTTGTTGGTCGTCTGACACGCGGCAGATATGTCCAGCCTAATTCCATTTTAGCGTGGCACTTTTCCAAGCGACATCAGTTATATTTAGCCTTTATTTCCCGTAAATCACTGAAACTGACAAACAAGCCATGAAAAGTTGAAACACAAGCTATTTACGCCACACAACATTTCATAGCACTTAGGCAAAACTTAAACAATACATCCCCCAGTGGGCTTTATAAGCAACATTTATAGGGTCAAGTGGGGGTAAAAAGAGGGGAAAATTAGGTTGAAAAGAGGGAAAACTTGCACGTAATAATAAACAGTTTCCATCGCGATAATTTGAAGTATAAATTATAGCTTAAGGAAATAATAAAAGTTAGTATAATTTTCCGTGCTCGCATTTTCCTGTTAAAAAGTTAACGTTTTTATTTTCGCGCCGTTTCTTCCTAGTTTATGACACAATATTGTTCATTAGAAATGGTTTGGGACACACGGATGTAACGAGTTGCATAAGTCGTTACTGTTATTTTGGCGCTGTTTGGTTTTTTTAGGAGCATAAATGGGTATTTTTTCTCTTTTAAGTCTTATGGATGAATGTTACAATGGGCCAAGTTATGTGTTTGTTTTATGATACTGCTAAATTTTAAACAACTTGTCATAAACATGCATTAGTTATTATTATCTGCGTTGCTGGTTATGTGTTTTTATAAACAAAAGAAATCATAGACATCTTGGAAAAACTTTTAGAATCCCTGTTGACGTCTTCAATGAGACTGTAAGTCTTGTCCAAGTGAAGTTTTCTTTTTTTTTTAAATTAATTACTAACAATACATCTTAGTGCTGAGCTATGTAGATGAGATAGATAGATAATAAATAATAATAAGCGATGTACAGACGCCAGCACATCAAGCTACTACAATCTGTCAAATTTCTTTAATAGATTTTAAACTTTATCGCTTAAGCATATGGTTCAAAGTCGATTGGGAAAATTTGACAGTTTCGGGTAGCTCAATGTACTGGCATTTGTACAAACCTGTGATATTCCGTTAGCTTCAACTGCTGCCTCTCACAATTTCAACAATCTAGCATTCTAGCCTGTGTCATTTATGTACTTTTCAATTTGTTTTTTTCCACTGTCGAGTTTTCACTAGATCTTACTATACAGTTACGATTACATTTGGTTTACTTCTACATGTTCAATCAAACAAAACTACTGCTCACACTAAAACCCCACCCCAAAAACTCTTACCAAAATGTAATCACAAAATCAAAGTTGGAAAACAGACCGTCCTTTTAAAAGCATTGAGTTTATATTGCATTGCACTAGAACACTTATCGGCTAACTGCTCTTCCGTTCCAAAACGACCTTTGTCTTTCGGTCGTATAATGAAATCGTTACGGATCTCCGTAATTTCCTATTTAGAAGAATAAAGCGGGCAAGTGCGAGTCGGTCTCCCACACGGAGGGTTCCTTACCACCGTAGAGTATTTAACACAACATATTTAACCTCTCTGCTCGACAAAATTTTGACATATGACACACCAGCTGACTCGACGGGGTGTTGCGAATTACGTCATAATAATCAGAAATTTACTTTAACTTTCAGCATTCGAATTTATTAAGAAAACTGTGTTACCGCGCATATTTTGTAAAATAAGTTTGTGGCAAATATCTTTAATTATATGCTGAGGTCGGTAAAACCGCGTCATTCTACTGTGAAAGTTGTATAAAATTGATATTACTACACCTATCCAAAAGGTAGACACCTCAAAATCACTGAAAATATGTACATAAACCATCTAATCTCTTGATGAAAATATGCAAAAGGGAAAAATAAAGATATTGTCATTCTCTCTGCATTCTTACTTTTACCATTTTTCATACATAAACTACATAAAAAACATGATCAAATCTTGATAAAAATTACTATAAATTGTGTTGCGACGTGACACCTCTTAGTGCTGACCATCCACCCAATTTTCTTATTCCGATTCAAAAATGTCATAAAGCCTAATCGATAATCGGTATTTAAAAAAAAATAAAAAAATTGTAGGGACTGAATAAAAACTCTTTGGTATATTTTATCATGAATTAATAGTTTTTTGAAATATAATCATTTTAATAAGTACAAACACGTACAGTGTGCATAGGGGTGTAACTTTTTATGGTTCCCTACGTCCGAATGAAAAAACGGAACCCTTATAGGATCACTCGTGTGTCTGTCTGTAGGTTTGTTACTATCGATTTGTTTCGAATCTACTGGACCGATTAAGTTGAAATTTGGTACACATATAAATTTCTGTGACTCAAATACGGACGTGTAACATGAATAAATTAATTATGAATATGGGGTCACTTTTTGGGGTCACATTAGATAAAAAAAAATACCATTATTATAGTTTCAAACTCAAATGGGTCCCGCCTGCTCCCAAATTTTATTTAATGTAAAATGGGCTTGTTTTTAGCTTTTCAGTTAGTTTTAGTACAAGGATGCAGTCGGGTTTTTTAAATTTTCTAATTACTTTTTTTTTATTTCCAGCTTTTTAGTTTACAAATGTGAATGATGTGTTTCGCAGACGATTTAGTTCTTGATACGTGTTTTTTACGATTTGTCACTTTGAATTACTTTTAACCATATAAGTTGTATATATTTTTGTAATCACCTTTTAAAACCCTTTAATTTGATACCCCACTCGATAGGTATTGAGAAAAAAAAAAACTATTGAAGGCATAATATGGCGCCAAAAATCCGCCATTTTGTTTTTTTTTTTTATTTTGATATGCCCAGTGTCACTCTCACAGTAAATACGAATCTAACGACACCTCTCAAGCTAAAATCAAGCGTGCCAAACAATTATACATACTTACATACTCTCGAAAAACATAACCCTCCTTCTGGCGCAGTCGGGTAAATAGTAGATCATTATACAAGGGTCGAAAGTAATCTATTCCCATACGAGGTATTTAGACTATAGTCCGAGTAGGAATTGATGACTTTCACCCGTGTTAAACACTCTACTTTTCATTTCAGGAAAGTAAAAAATAGTGGTCTTTCTAAAATATTTATTGATAATAATAACATGAATAATAGGTACCTATTTAAAATTAATTGAAATATTAGAACAATTTGTGTGCTATTTTAAATATGGAACACACTGCGTCACTGCCGCAGGCCGTCCCGCTTGATAGGTATTTTTTTCACACTGGCTGTTTATACACTCACAAGACCGCAACATTTTTCTTAATTATGTAAAAATTTCGTAGCTGACTACTTAACCAATTTAGTTCTATTTTTTAATTCGTTCCCGACCTAGAGAGGAAAGCAATTACTATGAGTCTTTCCCGCCTTAAGGTTAAGCAACGTCTTCCGCCCGCTATTCGGATCAAACAAATACTACTTTCCGAGTATGAGAAATGAAAAAGCTTTGCTTACTGTAAGTACCGCGTGATATATTAAATGAAAGGGTTTGTCGTGAGGGTCACAAACATATTTTTTAATAACTAAAAAAAGTTATTTATTATTCTATTAAATAGAAACAATATATCTGAAACCACAGCCTAAAATAAAAAAAGAACTACAAAATATAGTTCTGTGCTTATTCTAGATTCCAAGAGATCCTATCAGACGTCTGGTCTTCAAATAATATGGCAAATCTCTCATTCTATACTGCGTACATACGGTACTTACATTTGGTCACAGTCAAAATATGAATATGTTCGGGACGTTATATTCAATTTAAAGTTTTTAAATGTTATGCTTAAAACACTTGTTATAAGAAGTCGGTTAAAAATAAGATTTTTGGCATTTTCAATCTCAATAGTAAGAAATGCTCAAGATGTTATTTCCCATAAGAAAACAGTAGGACTTTTCTTTTCTCACTGGCACTTTAATTTTTGAGTAGGTACCTTATGAATGATGGGTTTATGAAAAACAAACTTATTTTTGCAGTCGATCAAATTAATGATGATGTACGGTAGGCTGCAAAAGTGCATGGGTAGTACAGAAACAAAATCGTATGAAGCGAGAAATGACGCCATCTAGCGTAAAACCAGTTAACGACTAACAAAATTGAATTATGCTGTTATTAGATGGCGTTGCTTTGCTTTATATGATAAAATATTTTTGCAGTTTCTTTTTGTCTCTTCAAACATTCAAACAATTTATAATTAATAGTTTCTTTTAAAGAAAATTGATCCTAATTATTAACCTACTATGTTAAAATTGAATATCAATTTATAAATAGGTAGGTATCTGATTTTCTAAGTTTTAATTTTCAAACTTGAGAGGGTAGGTTAAATATGGATTTATAAATAATTGGTAGGTGGTATGAATAATACTTAGATCGAAGATTTATGACAGCTCAATTGATCGTTCGCTAAGTTCATTTCGATTACCTCGTTCGAGTGCCTTTTGTTCAGTTTTTATTTATGATCAGGCGGATTACTTATTTTACCAAAATGAGCACGAGTTATAATATTGATTTCGTAACAAGAGCTCAAATAATTGCTTTGAATAATCAAGCCAAAAACTTGTCAGAAATAGCCAGAGACCGGTGTAAACGTAAGTAGTTTTATTTTTACACTTTTATATTAAAAACTGCATTATTTTTTTGTTACTATGCTACATAATAATCATTATTGGGTATTATATATTTCTGTTTTATTGTTGCAGAGAAAAACAGTTGTTCTTTGAGAGTACGACGATTTGAAGAGGAGGGTTCTTTGAAACACCATCAAAGAACTGGTAGACCACGACTTATAAAACACATTGCAGCATCAAACCATGATAAGGCAGTATGAAGAAAATGGATTTCTGCCGCCGAACCACTATGCTGGTTTATTTGACACAAGTTTTGACACGGAGCCGCGTCAAAACTTGTGCCGCGGAGGCATGCTGTGAAACCCTTGCTCACGGAAAACCATAAAAGGGCAAGATTACAGTTTGCTTTGGATCACATAAACTTCGATTGGAGTAATGTCATCTTTACAGATGAAAAAACTTTTAAGTGCAGTGAACACGGACGCTTATGTTTGTGGCATCGAAATAATACGCGATACACAAGTGGTTACGTAGCTACGAGCTAAATAATTATACTTAGATAATATTATTTATATTGACTGGAGACCTGGTTATGTGTGTATAAACTATAACTTACGTATTTTTAATAATTTAAAAAGTTATGAACACTTTAAGTTTAAACAACATAGTTTTTAGTTTTTTATGTTGCCTACTAACCATTTGATATGTTTTTGTGCAATTTTGTAGTTTTTAGCCTACTTATTTAGTATCCATTTAATCCGTTTGACCTTTGTTATAAAATAACCTGGTCTCCTGTTTGTTTTTATTGAGGTTACATAAGCTTCAATCCTCTTTCCGATTTTGGAAACGAATACTTAAGCTATCGCCTCAATAACTTCATAATATTATAATGTTATACCTATAATATTTAATAAACTGACTATTAAATTTGAATAATAAAATGTAAGAAATAAACGTCTATAATTTTTTATATTGCCTTTTTTTGCGAGGCCACAAGGCGAGCCTGTTTACCTGCGATAAATCTGCTCTTTTTTCCTGTTGCTAAGTAACTACCTACCAATCCGAATATTAAATTAATTATTAAAATACCCACTCGTTAGCTTAATAAATATATTCCTATCGGTTTCTATTATTATTTTTATCATTTAAGCTACGTATGCTGGTAATTGTAATCTAATAATTAGATAAATGTATTAGCCTTGTAATTCCTTCGTTTCTTCCTAACTCCTTACTTACGTTTCGTAAATTAGTCATAGTTGTGAAGAAACCAACGCCATCTAGTTTATTTTCGAAAACTTGAATTCAAACGTTCACGGGAAAATAGACACTAAGGTACCCATGCAATTTTGCTGGCGACTGTACATTGTGCATGCGTGAATATTCAACCCTAACGGAACCTTTCACTGTGCGTAGTCCGACATAAACATGGAAAGTTTTTTTTAAATTTCGTTGGGAAACTACCACAAAAACAAACAATTACTATTACTCAAGTAAACTGATAGAAACAAAAACTACCAAGCTCATAAAACTAACAACACATATTAAAATGTAAATTGATTGCGGAATACGCAATTTATACAACTAATTTATCATCATTCCCAAACTTCTGCTCAGCCTACCTAAAAAATGTATACTGGGCATTCTGTAGCAAACTATTAGAAAAGTATCAAAAATAAATAGTGAATTGTAAAATAAATAAAAATAATTTTCTACGGCGAGCGCATTCGAAGATAAATTCAAATATAGAAACAATTCGGCGCGAAATTCAATAAATGACTATGGTCTAAGGTCCTCAGTGTTATTGACTCACCCATATAGCCATTTTTGGTCGCAGATTTGTAAAAGGTGTAACAAGTCGCATCAGTTCCGTAACTGATACGACATATTGCGACTGTGTGGGAGTGCATTTCTATGTATCGTAACCGTTTAGTAACAAAGTGACAGAAAGTAGTTTTAGTAACTTTGTGTTGTAGCTGTGTCGACTTGTTACAGAAAAATTTGTGTACACACGTTTTACACACTTTGCGCATTGTGTGTAACTAGTGTACAATATTGGTAACAATGTGTAGTAACTGAGTGGTAACACGTGTAGTAACGTTACGTCAATGTTCCGGAATACTTATAACACTAACTTGGATAAATGGAAATCACCAGATCCAGTCATTCTCAAACTTGTCTTGTTAACCTGTTGTTTTGTTTTGTGTTACTGCCGGTTTACCGTTTCATTAAAATAAAAAATGAGTAAACTACCCAAAACATCACGTAGATTTCGATGGACTTCAACATTTTACAGGAGAGCTAACGAATTAACGAACCAAAATAACACAAGTACAAGTAAGTTAATCCTATCCTACTTACTAATATTTATAAATGCGAAAGGTTGGATGTTTGTCGTCACGCCAAAACTACTGAACGGATTTTGATGAAATACAGTAATATAGCTGATACATCAGAATAACATATAGGCCATTTTCATCCCACAGCTGGGCATGGGTCCATCGCGATATATCTAAATCCTACGCGGACGAAGTCGCGGGCACAACTAGTAATTAATAATATTGTTTGATGCTGTGTTGTTCCTATTGTGACAGATACAAGTACTCATCATTCTGTTGAACTTTCTAGCGTATTCACTACCAAATCCAGAAAATAGTACTGAAGTATCTCGCACTGAAGAACTTAGTGCCGAAGTATCAAATTTCGAACACCAAAATCCTGTTGCGAGTTCTTATAATATAAGTAATACCAATGAGGTACCACAAACTTCCAAATACGCAGCAAAAGCTGAAGAATGTGACGCAGATACACTTGAGTATGGATCATCTGATTCTGACAATGAAACACACACCATAAACGTGAGATACCAAATTCAGCAATGGGCGTTGAAGTACCAAATTCCTCATAATGATTTGAACGAATTAATTGATATTCTACAAGATCATCCAAACACAGATTTCAATATTTGTTTACCAAAAGATAGTAGAACTCTTTTAAAAACGCCCAGATCTAACAATATTTTGCCATTGGGCAATGGAAAATATTGGTACTATGGATTAGAAAATTGTAAAAAGTATCGATTCCGTTGACCTTTACTTTGCATTTTATTTTTTTCCAGTTTTCAGCTGGCACAGTGTTTTCATCTCGTCTTAAGAGCTCCAAGTCGCTGTTTTTTTTTGTACGCGGCCAATAAAGTACGTTGTCTTTCACCCACGTACTTGGTACAAGGGATATTAATTGAGAAGAGCCTTCTTTAGTTAAAACAATGCAATATGGCATTTTGTCTGGCAAACTAAAGTTTGGGAAACTGTGGACAAAAAATCAAAGAGAGACCATTTTAAAAATTCAGTTACTTTGTGACGACTTTAGGTAACATGTCCACACAATGTCGACACATTATCGTAACTATGTAACTTGTTGTAACGAGAATATTTTTCACTTAACAAAAAACATTTTTTCATTATTTATCGACAGTACGGTTTATTACTGCTAAAATAATTTGTTATTAAATATTCAACTTTATTATTGCATTCAAATCAAAGCTTTTGAGAATAGAAAGTAAAAATATAATTAAAATATAAACAATGTGTATTTTCGTCGGAATGGTTAAATTATGATAATAATGTAGCGCGTTGATAAATTTCAACCTTTCCCACTAAATTACACGATGAATTTAATTTCCCATTAAGATTTGAGTATTGAAAACCATAATAATCAATAAAAACAAAGTATTTGTTTACTTATACTTAGTTGATAAAATGGCTGTTTCTTATTTTTTTTTATAATTCACGTCACTTCACGAGTTAATGTCAATTGTCAACGAATGTCGAGCGGTTATGAACGATTGAATGAATGATTTGTGGGAACTCTGGTTAAAATATGGTAACAATGTTACGACACAGCGACGTAAATTAGAAACCGAATGTTACTGTGTCGACTCTTCCCCAATTTTAGTTGCAGCGACTACTCTAACACGGAACGGCGACGAGATTATGTGTCGAGAATAAATCAGTGTACACACTAGGCGTCGAAACCGTTACGTCATGTTCCCAAAAATGGCTATATGGGGAATGTCCAAAAGACTATTAAAATTACATTAGTAAATAAATGAATAAATCATAAATCATTATTATAAACAATGCTTATTGTATTTAATGCTTAAAATAATTTTATTTCAATTTCTGAGTATCGATTTACGATATTCGACATATTAATTACCCGAGTCAATCGAAATTTAAAAAAAAATCGTTTTGCATAATCGCTTTCGCACATCATTACGATAAAAAAAACAATCATGGACGGCGATTTTGAACACAAATTGAGTAGTGGTAATGAATAATACGTGTTATTCGACCTGTGTTTCAATATTACATTAAGATTTGGGCATTTTCGTGTTGTTAATAATATTTACAATAATATTTGTCACATTTTAAATCTTATCTACTTGTGTGTGAGTGATATTTGTGAAAAGTAAAAATGTAAACACGCACTTATTGGCGCGAAACTTCGACATTAGATAACAAAAAACTTCATTACCACTACTTATTTTAACTTGAACAATGGATGAATTCGTCAAATAATTAAATATGTATTATTCACTGCCCCTGTGGTGGAGTTTGGATGTTCGAAATCCCCAATTTTTATGTTTTTTAGCCTCGACCACCACTGTCAACAAAATGGCGATTATCGCATTTACAGACTTGAATTTTATAAAGGTAAAGTAATAAGCTTGCGCGCTAAATATGAAATATTTAATGGCGTTAACATATGAGTTTTTTATCCAACTCTCTTAATTAACGCACATTCATAAGATTTGATGGGTAGCTTAATAAATATTTACATAATCAATGTAGGGTGTCGTATGTCGTAATTCTTGGGTCCTAAAGGGGTCATTACCGAGCCGGCGGAGGTTCTTGTGTTCGGGTCCTAAAGGGGGCGCTACCGAACTATACGGTTAAAAGAGGTGCTTTAGTTAAAAAAAAAAACGCTTTTCTTGTATGAAGATCCCTTTTAATTCGTAACTTTATGTTATTTTAATTATTTGTCCTATAGCGGCCATAGTAGTACACACTATGTGAAAATATCAAGTTTTTAACCATTACCGTTTAAAAGATTCAGCCCTGTGCGCTGGCACAGGCAACTGAAGGAACACGGCTGGGTTTTAATCAGTAAAAGTCTGACATGCCCTCTCGCTCCACCCAGAGCGGGAGAAGTTATTTGATAATTTCCCATCCAAAAAAAAAAGAGTTGTAAGGTACCGTTTGCAACCTTTGTGCACAGAACCCTAAAAACGGTAAAAGCTTAAGTAAAGATGGTTCTGAATCAAGGATGCGTGAAACTGCCATCTGAAGAGATTGAGGGAAGTGATGAGAATTGAGTGATAATTAAAAGTGGGAACGAGATTTGATTTGTTTTTGGTGACAAATGAAACGGAATAGGCCTTGTTCGTAAGAAAGAAAGTAGATTATTTGCACAAAATAATAAAATAAGCTAGGGGAAAATATGCAACATTTACACTATAATAATTTCGGGTATGGGCCTTATTAGAAGGATAAAAGTCATTCAAATGGCAATGATGAGGGCTATGCTTAGAGTTTCCCTGCGTGATCGAATTATAAATGAGGAAATCCGCA
The DNA here is from genome assembly GCA_947508005.1 of Amphipoea lucens. NCBI lineage: Eukaryota > Metazoa > Arthropoda > Insecta > Lepidoptera > Noctuidae > Amphipoea > Amphipoea lucens. Next base: position 17,014,775 of record OX382377.1, on the reverse strand, counting down.
GGAGAACCAAGGTAACCGACATAGCCCGAAGAATTGCTAAACATAAGTGGCAGTGGGCAGGGCACAATACTCGCAGAACAGATTGCCGATGGGGCCGAAAGGTTCTGGAGTAACTTACCTTTAAAAAAATAATTAGCAACCACCAAAGCGCTAATCAATTAACCCCTATTAACCTTTTAACCGCTTACGTCGGATTAATCTGACAAATATGTTCGTGCCCATTCCGCCAGGGTCGTATATATACGACCAAATAACACAGCTCGTTTAATCTGTATTATTATTATATCATCACAGCTCGTTACATCGGTAATTATTTTTCGTTTTTTTTTTTTCGGGCGCTGGGGGCACTACAACTCATATAAAGTCGGGCGGTTAAAAGGTTAACAAAACTACCAAGCGTTTTTATTACCAACAATATCTAAGTGGTAAGTTCATATCCCCTCCATTACGTCATCATTTCCCAAGTCACTTACCGAGGACGTCCCTTTAGTAAGAGCGATCCCAGGGCAGTTCCACCACGACGGTAACTGTGACCGTCGCACGAACTTAGTAATGGCCGCTTTGAAGACAGTTGCACGGTTTAATTGTTACATGAATATACAGCACACCCTGGGCAATGTTGGCAACCTTACTGACCCTGGCTAATCGTTTTAACACGGTATAGAATATTCTGACTGCCTACATTACATGAAAAGCGATTATAATTTATAATCACACTATAATATTACAAGGGCGGAAGTTTGTGAGTGTGTGTGTGTGTGTGTGTGTGTTTATGTTTGTTACTTCTTCACGCTCAAACGGGTAGACCAATTTTGATATAATTTTGTATGGAGGTAGCTGACACCCTGGATTAACATATAGGCTAATTTATGCCGATTTCCCCACGGGATCGACACTTATGCGGGTGAAACCGCGAGGCGCAGCTAGTATGTTTATAAATGTAGACAGATTTTTTTATCAAAAAAATAAATGTGATTAGCCTTAGTTCATTTATTCTTTATAAATACTGCCTGTTTTGACTTCTATAAATTACCATCCAATTCTAGAAAGCGGTGTAGAATCAATTTATTTCTTTCCCTTACTAAAACCAAGGTCACTTGTAAACTGCACCCCAAATTGCGTAACACATTATCAATCACGATCTGAATCATTTTAAGGATGTTGGTAATCCATTGCTTCATATGTTTGAAACATTTGGCTGCTCAACAACGTTAATAACGCAATGAATGTTGTTGAACTGTCAAAATGAAATCCTTTGCTAATGTCAGTGTGTTCCGCTATGACACCGCAGGGTCTAGAAGCATGAAATCTTGCGCAAGAGTTTCTTTTTTTTTAATTCATTATATGAGCTTCTATAGATGATAACTCAATTCTAAATATAATTTTAGGAAAAAATATGTATTTCCAATGTCTGAGCTGAGGGGCAGTTCTCGTAATTTTAAGAACGTTCACAGTCTGATCTCAGTCTCAATCTGTCAAAAAATACCTCTAATTTCCCTACATTTTGACAAGTTTATGACATTTGTTTGTCGCTGAAATGAGACTGGGACTAGATTTTGTAAGTTTTAAATTACAAGAATTGGCTTTTGGTATCATGAAACCAAATCTAATTATGCCAACTGTTTCCACATTTTTCCCGTACCTTCCACAAAAACAATTAAGTATTTATTTTATTTCTAAAACACTTATCTTAATTTACATTTTGGTTTTAGCCACACAAAGAAAACCTCTCAGGATTTATCTGCGTGTTATCTGGTATTATCATACCACACTGAAATCGAGCCCAATCGCGCAGACGTCTACTGTTCATACAAAGTACCTACATTTGGACCAATATCTGTGATGGCTATTGTAGACACACAAAAGGCGAAGATTAAATTTCTCTGAAAGGAATGTTACAAAATAAGAATTGTTACTCCGTGCAAGTTAGATGCGAGATCGTTGGGAATTTCAGCTTGTTTTGCAAAAAATAATTGTAGCGGGTGGTAATGAAATTTTAGGTAAGTGACTTCAATTTCAGCCAGTAACTCAAATTCAAGCATCTAATTCAATTTATAGATTGAATTAGATGAAATTAAAATTGTCGACACTTAACGTGACCAGAGGGCTGGCCTATTTCTTGGCCAAATAATCAGCATTGCCATACAACGTGGCAATGCTGCCAGCCTTTTGGGCACTGTTCCTGTTGACAGCGATGCGGACGAATTCTTTGATGCCCTATGATTATTATGTTTATTTTTTCATATAAATGTAGGTACATATTATTAGATATTTCACGAGAACGAAGTCGCGGGCAGAACCTAGTAATTTTATAAAAGAAGGAGCTTGCTATAATTTATTATCTTTCCAATAATCGTTTCCCTAAAGAGTTCCAAACTGATCGGTTCCGGGTCACTCGCACCGAACGACTTTCCGCAACCTTCTCGAAGTTATTAAACCTTATAATAAGGGGAATTCTTATTTATGGATTTATCGTTTTAAAATATTTTCATGCCTCCTTATATTTTATTTTAGTAGGGTGAAGTTATTTAAGGCAACTTTGCGTTTAGGAAACATAAAAGAATCAGAATCAGAAATCGTTTATTTGTAAAGAATGTAGGTAATAAAACATAGTTGGCATAAAAAAGAAAGACAATTCGATCCAGTACATTCTACCGTATGGCATGCAACATTAAGCACTAAAATAATTACAAGTATTGCAAATCTATCTAAAACAATAATTTTCATGTAATCAGCAGAAGGAGCAGTGGTTGCCAAGTGGACGAGTTGTAGGTCATAGAATCGAATCCAGACATGCGTAAAGCGCCTGTCTGGATTCTTTGTGTAAATTATGTCATCGCCACTGCTCTCAAAACGGTGAAGAAAAACATCGTGAGGAAACCGGCATATCCTGGAACCAAAAAAATCGAAAACATGTTACATCTACCAACCCGCACGCGGTAGATTACGGCCCACTCAGACTCAGGCTCTCAGAGAGGAAGCCTGTGTCCCAGCAGTGGGAACATTATAGGCTGATTATGTTACAAAATCGTTTTCAGATCAGCACAGCTTTCAATATGTGGTCAAAGCACGTTGCACCTAACAATTTGCTGCTATATCGGAAATATGTTCTTACAGTCCACTTCATCCTGCAACCAGCGCGGTTGCCAAAACATATCGCCCACTTGATATTAAGCGGTATCGTTTGTCTTTTACAACTGCAATACCACGAGAGTCACGTGCACATTGGACGTGCCCAAAATTACGGAGTATTCCCGTTTGAGCACCTATTTTCAGAGCACCTTTTTTCAGAGCACCTTTTTTAGAGCACCAATACGTTACGTTGCAGCCGTCATATAAGGAAAAAGATTAAAAGTATCACAGTGGTTGTAATTATAGCCCCTTTGAATTAGAACATAGCAATGCTGCGTGGCAACTGAATTTTTTTTTTTTTTAGGATAATTTTATCCGGTCTCAGACTTTTTCTTTTTTTTTTGGACGGGGTATCGTCAAATGACCCCTCCCGCTCTGGCTGGAGCGGAAGGGAGTGTCAGACTCTTACTGACTAAAACCCATCCGTGTTCCTTCCTTAGCCCTTTATGTTCCGAAGTAGCGGTAACCCTTTCGGACAATCCCGCACCCCCGGCAGAGGCCCTTACAGCCTAAGGTGATGGCCGGATAGATTTCGATTTACTGATTTTGCTCAAAATATTACAAATTTCTGTTATTTTATTTTATTAAATAGGAACAATAAAGACCTACATTTTTATTATTATGAACCTGTGATGTCCCACTGCAGGGCAAAAGCCTCCCTACTCCCTTTCCACTTCTCTCTGTTCAAAGCTGCTAAGGACCAGTTCTTGTTGAAGGAGTCCAGCTCATCCCGCCATCTCCGTCTGGGCCTGCCACGATGCCGTTTGCCATTAAGAGGGACCCATTGGGTCGTTAGTTTATATTGTTTGTATTTAGTGGATAGTGTCTGTAAAGATACTGAAACTGGGACTAAGTTACGGCGTAAGTCACAACCTATAGTAAAAGTGCGCAGTGCCACACACCCCCACTCTATTTCAAGTTAAGCAAATATCAACTTTATTTCAATGACGACGAAGATGACTTCAGAGTGACTAGCACTATTGAAAAAGTTATTAAAATGTGTGAAGTTGTAGCGTAAACTGAACTTTATTGTGTAGGAATTAAAGTTATTTTTCCATTAATTCATATTTGTTTACATTTTTGGCAAATAAATCGTGAACGCACATTACGTGTAAGTTACGTAAACTTATCTAGCATTATGAAATTAAATACACCATCCTTACCAGAACCTCTTCGTCAGAATTTCATCTACATGGTCAAATTAATCAGCCAGAAAAACTGCTGATGTGATGAGTATCGATATCTACCTAGACAATAAGAAAATAAAAAAAAATGATGTTTTTTTTAGGGGTCAACGACCGCTGGTAGCATTATTACTTGAATTACGAGTTGAGAAAATATGTTTTATTGTATTTAAATATCGATACTAATCACGTCTGTGGGGTTTACACATAAAACACAGATTTTTACACTGATATTTCAAGTGAATACACTAATAGCGGTCGATGACCCCACAAATAAATGGGATTAAATATAATGATCACCAAAAAAATATATTGAACACCAAAAAATTAAGTCTAAAATTACAATAGTTCTAGCTGGGTACCCTGAGGTTAGGTTTGGTTAGGTTACTTGAAACCCTTTACACAGAACGCGAAGCGGGGCTCCGTCGACATAGGATGTAAGAGCGAGCAAATGAGAATACAAAATATACCTTTACTTACCTAGGTATTTTACAATAAAATGGAGTTTTAATTTTGGTGATCATTTACTATTTTTGGCAGTAAACAGTGTTTTTTTTATGTTATATTTTACTTTATCTGCTGATAAGTTAAACATAAGCCCTAAAAAAATTATCAAATTAATTTCATTTTTTGTTTTATCGCGTTTAGTTATCGATACTCATCACGTATGGTGGAGTTTCGTTAGCTAATTGTTTTTTTTTTTTTATTCGCCTTTGGACCTACATTTCTCCGTCCCATGTAAGAGAATCAAGAACAGTTTGTAACTGTCTTCTTCCTCCCCAGGTGTCCGACGACATCGGCTACGTGGTGTACTCAGCGCTGGGCAGCTTCTACATACCGTCCTGTATCATGGTGTTCGTCTACATCAGGATATACTACGCGGCCAAGGCGAGAGCGAGGAGAGGGATCCGGAAGAATCCTAGGCCTAGGGCGGTGAGTAGTTTTGGAGTTATTTTCGTCTGGTTTGAAGTGAAAACTGCTTCAGACGCGTTGGGCATTTTTTATGGTGGGAAAATAGGCGTGAACGTTTTTTTTTTATGGAAAGTTTCCCTCTAGCTTCAACGCGGTATCTGCCCTTACTGCCCCATATCAAAAATCCACCCTGTATTTCTCAGTTATCTAGGTTTTATCTTTACTTTTTGGAAACAATTCTTTGTAATAATTAACTAAACGTCGTCGTTTTTAGGCGGAGGTTTCAAAGAACGGTCAAAAAGTTGTTTTTTTAAAGCAGTGAATAACTGACCAAAAAAATAAATGATATTTTCAAGTCTTATTTTAATACAGTGATGGAACTCAAATCATAATTAAATATACGAGTACATTAATGCATCAAAAAAATGTTCAAATACACCTATTATTTGTCTTTAAAAGCAGTTTATCTCTTCATTAACAATTTTAATTATAATTAAAAATATGCCATTATTTTTTATTAAATAGTTTTTGTAAATAGATAATTGTTTCATATGTGCAATAAATTACCAGGGTTGTGTCATCGCGCTTCTCTTTCTTTCCTATGCAGTCCGACAGTGACCGAGCTTTACGTCATGTAGTCGCCTTAATGTATATTTTCTGTTCTTAGAACGAGCAACAAACGAGCTTCAGCAACCCGGCGAAGGGCACGCGACCGATGCCCTCCACGCACCCCATGCCCCCGGGACACCTTAGTAATAATAACGGGTAAATATACACCTTTAATTATAGACAAACGTCTCCACTAATTGCGTTCACCTCACACATAGTAAAGGCCGATACCGCTGAGCCACCATTGCTCGTGTGTGCTTTGCTACACTGTGTATTTAATTTCATCACTACTGCTCTCAAAACGGTGAAGAAAAACATCGAGAGAAAACATTTAGAACCAAAAATTCGAAGACATGTAACATCCACCAACTCGCACTGGGCCTGCGTGGTGGATTATGGCCCACTCCCTCAGAAAGAAAGGAGGCCTGTGTCCTAGCAGTGGGAACATTAACGCCGTTAAGGCAAAACATGACTACGCTATAATTTTATGTAACATCTTGCATGCCATGTGTGTATATACTTATGTTCTGGAGAAATAAATGATCTATCTATCTCACACATACAAAAAGATGCAGCGAGATATTGTGGTCGATATACGCGTGACGGCGACCAGATCGACATTTATAGCTTTAAAACCTGTATGAGGTTCAACTGGTTGAGCAGCTTGTAACCATTTTGTGGTCATTCCATGCACAAGGTTGACACCTGAAAACCAGCGCTGGGGCTCTGTCTTGCATAGGGTCGCAGCATAATGCTGAGCGATAGCCGTTTTGCGTGGATGTGACGCATGTTTCCCCTACCATTTTTTTATTTAATTTTTTGTGTTTATGTTCTTTTTGCGTCATGGTCACCGCAAATAAACGGATTTTCTTTCTTTCTTTTCTTCTTTCTTTGGCAAAGGAATATTAATGCAGGCGTTGATGGCAGGCGTGAGATCGATTCCCAAGCCGTGGAAAGTAATGGATCGCTCTGCTAAAAATGGCAACATTGGTTTGCACAAACAACACAAACACACATCGTCTCACCCCAAACGCATATACCGTCTCCGTACCGTCGCGGGTAAAAATCATAAGCATTAAAAGCACCCACCTGCAAACCGACCAATCAGCGACGTTGTTAAACAGTCAGCGCCTCTTTTATTCATCTCTTTTTAACCTCACCTGTAACAGAAATTATGTCGGAATAAAAAGTGAAACACAGTTTCATAAGTGTATTATCAACAAGTGGCTTCAAATCCACTGGTTGAACATGTTCGAAACGGTTTCATTTCATCGCTTTATGTCCCAATGTTCTGTTGAATATAGCCTACTGATTTGGATGTTTCGAACTTGTTGCTTGAATGTTTTCAGTACGTTTTTTCTTGTTGCATAAAATCGAATAGGTTTTAATCTGGTTGAAGACATTGACGCCAGAAACTGTGGATCTTATTGCATTTGCATATTTATTTGAATATAAGAAAAATACGTGTGGCACTCGGGGACTGCCGCGGTAAAGCTATTGCATAGCATTTTTTATCAACTTATGCGAGCTTCGTACAGTCTACACGCATACATCTAGTCGCACGCACACAAACACCGTGCCGAACTGAAACGACGTTAGACGATGCACGGCTTTCAACGCCGCACCACTGTGCCGGTCGTAGTGGGGGTGTTAGGTTTATTTTCGTTACGGAATTTCTTGATTCGGTCGCCGCGCTCAAAGCCCGCGATAAAAGCTGTGCAATAGCTTAAAAAATATTAAAAAAATGACGATATCGAGGTGCTGAACTGTGGAATAGAATAGAAATACTGTTTATTATAAATACACTATATAAATTACAGATATAAATGTAGAAATTTTAGTATTATCGCTAAAAGCAACGCGAGGGAACTATATTTTTTCTACAAAAAGTATTAGATACTAGTTTATGCTCTCGAGACAAACAGACTGGAGGCCGTGTAAACTTATTCGATTCGACTTGATTTTTATTAGTCGAAAATACAACTATCCTATAACATTTTGGCACTATCAGTAGGGATGAGGAACAGGGTGTAAAGTTTACTCATTCTCCATAGAAAAGAGAGACGGGAGTCGTCCAGACCAGCCGATGCTTGATGCCGGGACGTTGTACGAGTATAATTTATATACTAGGTGCGCGGTCAATTCTGCTTGCGCGATGCAGGATTTTGCGTGACGTCAATGTAATACGTAGTTCGCATGTGGCGATATAGATGCCGCCACCATATGAATAGTCTTCAGACTAAATATTATAGTACGGTCACCAACAAAAGTCGATTAACACTTCAGTTTTTTTTAATCTTAGTTATTGAGCAAAATATTTGTTCAAAATTGCAGCAGAAGAAAAATTTTAGAATAAAAACTCTTTGCTATTATGTGAAATGCTAAAAAGCACTTTATTGAATAAAAATGTTGTCAATTTAATAACATGTAAAAATGACAGTGTTAATCGACTTTTGTTGCTGACTGTACGAAACGAGTATTTTCAAATAAAAATCGTGCGAATTAACGTTACGTTTACTTTCCTCGTTCATGCTTGGCCTAAAGAATGCACAAAATTATTACAAGATAATGCGCACGCGTTGAAAGCATTATGTCAAGCATAACATCAAAAATTCAACAACACTTTTGCTTTTAAATTTTTTTTCAGTTCGTTTCACTTTGATGGTGCATTACATCAGAAAGCTCAAGTTTGTAACATCTTATTGTATCTCTCATGAAACTTAATTACCCCTGAAATCAAAACAAAAGAAACAAAACAGTTTTTTAACTCAAAAACATCCAAAAGAGTTAATTCAAAGCAATTAAAAGACACTACGCTCTTTTACTTTTTGACGGACACAAAGAAAATTATAATAAAAGGGATCCTTATTAGATACGGAATTCAGAAACCGGTCTTAAGATCCGGGTTGCTACGGATTTTTAGGATTCCGTTGCGGATAGGTAAATCGTTGGAATCTTTTCTCCTTAGTAAAATTTTCTTCAAGAATCTTTCTCGAACATCAATGATTTTTTATGTGGAAAGTAAATAGGTAGTTACTGTATTTGCGAGTCAACCATAACTTTTAGAGAAGTCAATCAATTTAACAAAAATTGAAATTGCTCTAAGTTATTTAAGGCTACCTCTGCGTACTTATTACGCCCCGCGGTTTCACCCGCAGAAGTTTCGATCCCGTGAGAATATCGGTATAAAAAGTAGCTTATATGTTAATCCAGGGTGTCAGCTACCTCCATTCAAAATTTTATCAAAATTGGTCCAGCTGTTTGAGCGTGAAGAAGTAACAAACATATAAACACACACACACACTAACAAACTTTCGCCTTTATAATATTAGTGTGATTGCTTATTACGTAAACGTAAAAGCAGTCAAAGTATGTTGTTCGTGACTGTACAAATCAAATCAAAAGTCATTTATTCAAATTGGGCTGAGAATCGGCACTTTTCGAACGTCAAAATTGCATAAGACATCCCCCAAAACGCCCGCCCTTCACCACTTCCTAGTGCTTTCGCTGGGGAGAAGAAGTGGCGCAACAACCTCCCCAACAACACATGTCTGTCCAGTTCTAAAAAAAAAACTGTAATATTGTAATATTCCTCTTGTCATGACGTGTCATACCCGTCATTGCATTGAAATCCCTCCTAGCTTCAACAAAGTATGATACTCGTGTTGCAGCTAACTCGTGTGATCAGCGTCAGGTGATACACCTTGTGTTGTCATCTAACATTATGCTGAGCTGAGGCCCTTTTGTCATTATAATCATTGTTTTCTGTTTGTTATTGTTTAAAGGTCGTAGCACACGTATCAACTCGGAAAGGGATCGTCACCGTATCAACTCGAGCCGTTCATTATTATTTGTATGAAACTCCCTTCTGCAACGCACGATAATAGGAATCGTAACGTAATCGCCTCGCCTCGGGACAAGCTCACGAACCGCGGTGCTGTGCGTGGTCGATTTGCAGTTCCCGCGCTTACGGTTCTCCGTACCCTAGCTTACGGCTCGCCGTACCCTAGCTTAAGTCTCTTCGTCCACGCCCTGCCGTACGCAATGATTGAACTAGCCGCCTAGCCGTCAACCAGCGGTCGACGAGCCGTAATCGCGGCGTCGCCTAGCCGTAGCCGAGTCGACGTATCGGAGCTTCTGATCCGCTTTAGTTACGTGCTTACGTTAGGTTGACGATTGTTTGACGGCGACGCGAAAGGCGATACGGTTACGATCCCTTTCCGAGTTGATACGTGTGCTACGACCTTTAAGGTGTATTTTTTTTATTATTTATTAAAACTTTATGCACAAGTAAAAAAAAATAATACTGTACAAAGGCGGACTTAATGCCTGAGGCATTTTCTACCAGTCAACCTTAGATCTTTTTAGTACCTTTCTTTCATTCAAAGCCTCATGTGGGTATTCTTCCAATTTCATCAGCACTTAAAACGGGACATATCCTTCTATTGTTATGTGATTTACCTGTATTAAAATAAACAATTATGCCTTTCCAGCGAAAGCCAGATATCAACAATAGAGACGGCACAAGTGCAGATCCCGACAGTGACCTGCGAGCTGGCGTCTGACATATCCACGAGCGAAGCAGGCGACACCCTACCACCACCGCCCGACGAACGGAAGGATACGCTCAAGGTAGCCTATCAGGTACAACAATGAATATTTTACGTAGATGACAGTGACCTCAGTGGCGTGCATTGCGTATAGGCATATAAGCAGTGCCTACCTCGATGTATCAACATAAACCTGTCAATTACATTTTAGTATGTGTGCCCTACAAATAAGAAACTCAATAAATTATCATACCTAACAAAAAACAAAATCTTCATACAAACACGCGCGGCAGTAGCCAGTCGCCGGACGGCCTACTCGGCTCCCTTACCATTCGCACATTGTCATTGGTCTTTACTCGTTCAAGTTAATACGACAAAATTAAAAATACGTACGTCTCACGCGTAATACCATGACGTTCGACCTTCGCAATTTATCACCCTTAAGTAGGCATGCCTACTGAAATAACCACACTTTTGACCTCACTTTTTTTTTCTGATTAGTGACCGTGTTTGCCTAGGACTAGACCCGGCCTAGTGCCTACCAATTCTGAAAACCAATGCACGCCACTGAGTGACCTGCGACCTAGGGTATGACATTGTTACGCGTGAAGCTGGTGCAACAAACGGAAGATACCCTCAAGGTGGCCTACCAGGTACTCTTCCTTTTATACTAAAATATTGGTCGACGAGAAGCGATTCGAGCTAGAAACCAAAGGCGAGTTGGCGAGCAAGGAGCAGTGAGTACGCGACGATGCCGAGTGATTACTCGCTGATTTATTTATATATCTACATTATGTAATAAATTATTATAATTAATTATTATTATTAATAATAATTCAATTCAATTAATTATTCGAATAATTAAATTATTAATATTAATTAATTAGTAATTTATATAATTAATTATAATTTATTTATATAATCTACAGCTCTTTGAAATTTTATCTTAAAATATTTATGCTAGTCTTACAGCCAACACCTAATTGCCTAACATCACCCTAATTTGCACAGATTTACAATTTAATAACTATACATAGGCACATGCAACAAAAACAAACATACAGATAAAGTGAACTGCTAGCACCATCTATAAATATCATCTTGAAATGCGTATAATATCAAGCTAGAGTTTCTCAGAGAGTATTCTGCCAACCAAGCGAGCACCGCTGAACGAGTACTCTCTTCGATATCTCTTGCCGCTGCAAAAAACTAGTAGAGTGAGGCCACACGATGCGTTAACGGTGCGGCGCCGGAGCGGTGCCGCAACGTCATCCTACATACAAATCTCTATGCCATGTCACACGATGCGTTAGGCCACCGTAGGCGCGCCGTCCTTGTGACTACTGCGGTGCCGCACTGCCCGTGTGGCACCCTATACTTAGCTCGAATTAATTGCGGTGCGGTGCCGCACCGCACCGTTAACGCATCGTGTGGCCTCGGTCTTACTACGTGGTGTGAACAGCCAGCGATCAACTTTTAATATTCAGGGTCAAATTAAATTACCTAGCGAAACTCTGCATACGTGATGGGTATCGATATCTAAACAAGATAAAACAAAAACTATAATTTGATGATTTTTTTTGTGGGGTCATCGAACGCTGTTAGTGTATTTACTTGAAATGTCAGTTAAAAAATCGTTTTTTTTTTTGTGTAAACTTCACAGACGTGATTGGTTTTGGTATCGATTTCTAAAAACGATAAAACACATTTTCTCAGCTCGTACTTCAAGTAACTACAGTACCAGCGGTCGTTGACTTTATAATTGTTACTCTTAGAACAGAACATACTCATATAAAGTCTATTCAAACATGTTTCAAATTAAAACTGTTTCAAGTTAAACAAGTATCAACTTTATTTTAATGGTAATCAAGTTGATTTCAGAGTGCCTAGAACTATTGAAAAAGTTATAAAAATGTTTGAAGTTGAAGCGTAAACTGAACTTTATTGTGTTGAAATTAAAGTTATTTTTCCATAAACTCATATTTGTTTACATTTTTGGCAAATAAACCGCGAATGTAGATTATACAGGTTGAAATTGAATTCATGGGCATCCTTTTAAGGGGTCATTGTACTCATCATTTTGAACAACTTTTACTATGGGACCAAACCTAAAATCGCGAAAAAAAATCAGCTCTTCCCTACATTTTGACGAGTTATGTGAACACAAATGCAAGGAACAGCTGATTTTTTTCGCAATTTCAGGTTTGATCCCTTAGTAAAAGTTGTTCATAATGATGATTACAATGACCCTTTAAAAGGATGCCCATGAACTCAATTTCACCCTGTATATGGATAGTTAACCCCACCAATTTATCAACTAGCCTTAGTTTAGCTTCAGTATCGCTCTTCAAAACTTCCTAAGTAAGCTATAGGGTGACTCAAGAACAGGTAAACTTAACTCCAGTCTATCACTTAGAAGCTACCTAATGTAACTGTGAGCTAAGGCTTCAAGTTAGCTGCGTCTAAGTTAAGTACAAGTAACACTGTTAGTTCTAGGAACGAGCCTAAGTTCGGTTGACTTTCGGTCAATTTGCTCACCGTGATCAGTCGCAGTCAGTTGTTTGTTGATAGATTTGTGTGAATTAGGTGAACGATATTCAATCACCATTTGGTATCTAGAATTACAAATTATTTAGAAAGTTACTGGTATCACACGAATATGCTATGGAGCAAAGCAGAGAGGAGCTATGGAGTCTTTAAACCTTGCATTTACTTCCTTTTGACTTCATAGCATGTGTAGCATGCATGTATGTGTGTGGGGGTGCGTTTGTGTGTGCATATGCATGGGTGTGTGTATGCATAGTGTGTGATGCCTGTTGTAGACACCATTTGCAGTCTTTATAAACCCTTCCCTGTAGTAGAATGCTGCTAATTATGTTCTTTTACGTAAGTTTTGTGCAAATAATTTCGTTTTTTTTTGTCCAAAAAGTGATTTATACAGGTCTGATCTCCTGAACCCCCCCCCCCCCCTCCTCCCCTGGATCCCCTGCTAGTTCTTCTTCTTAAACCCTATCATTGACTCATTTGTCATCAGCTCCATTTTTCTTTCCCCAGGTTGTAACGTCAGCGCAAGTACAAAAAAACCCGTTGGCTTCCTGTCCATTGAGAAGCTCGACGCTCTCTGTGAACGGCGAGCTTCAACTACAGCAGACTAGAGGCAGAGCGCCCAGCGTCAACATAGATGCCGACATGGTATCAGAGTTAGAACCATCGTCGTCAGACTCCGGCGTCGTCAGCCGCTGCGGCGGCGTCAAGCCTTTAAAACTACGCATCTTCAAAAAGACGGATAAAAGACAAGAAAAGTCTCAACCATCCAAATCAGAGTTAGAGCCAGCGCTGCCAAAGCCACACAAACCAAGAGACCCAGAAAGGGAAAAGAAAAGATTAGCGAGAAAGAAAGAGAAGAGAGCTACTTTAATTCTAGGGTTAATAATGGGCAGTTTCATCGCTTGCTGGCTGCCATTTTTCTTCTTGTACATATTGAAAGCGGCTTGCAGGAACTGTGTGATACCTTCCAGCGCGTTCGCGATAGCCTTCTGGCTTGGTTACATGAATTCTGTTCTGAATCCTGTGATCTACACGATCTTCAACAAGGATTTTAGAAGAGCATTCAGGAGGATATTGTTTAAGTGATGTTTAGCCTACGTGTGCTGTTACCGATGCGTAGCCAACAGGATCCTGATGGCTCAGCAGAGGGCAGCACCGAATCTTTACAATGTACGTTGAATGGACTCTCAATAGTTTTAATAATGATTGGAACAGTTCAGTGATAACCCGGGTCTGGACTTTGGCTGATATTATTTGAATCAGGTGTGTGATTCGAATTCAATCAAATTAATTTAGAATTACATTTTTAACCAACTAATTATTAATAATCGCTGATTGAAATTATAATTAATTGATTATAATTAGTTGGTTAAGAACAATTAATTGGATTGAATCAAAGATAAGAATACGTTTTATATTATAGTGTTAATAATATCAGTCAAAGAGCGAAAATTCAGAACAGCAGTCAATAGAACAGTGGTGAAACAAAAATTACGCTTACAGATAATATAAAATAGAAAATATTTATCTTATCATAATGTCTTAGGTCAGCTTGTTCATATTTTTAAGCTTTTTATATAGAACCTGTCGTCATTTCATGTGTAACTATTAAATCATTAAGTGCCCGTAATCTAGACATTTAATAAAAAATACCAAACTGGTTAAAATTGTGACTAGAGTTCAACACCAATAATTGTATTAAAATAATTATTTTTTAATGATCTTAACTGAGTAGTGCCAACATTAAGCGAAAACTGTCGGTAGATTAAGAAAATAATTAAAAAAAATCATGAAGTGACTGTAATATTTGTTGCAATATAAAAATGGAATTGTAAATTATAAAATACATTATTACGTAACTCATTTCGTAGGATTTTTTAATATTCGTAGCAAAAATCATAGATTAATATATAAAATATGAAGAAACTGCAAAAACACTAATGGATTTGAAAAATTATACATACTTATGATATAATTATTCCTTTAATAGTACAATAAAGGAATTACATAGCTTTAATGTCATCAGATTTTGTAAAACATTAATTAGCATTAGCTGTGTTAGTACCTGTGTCCACTGTTGCGTAACACATACGTATATTAAAGGTAGATTGACGAATTAATAAAAACAGATAAATTGAAATTAGTTCTTTAGATAATTAAAAATCATTGTGACAAATTGATAAAAAATGCCAAACTATTTTTCTTCTGACAGACATTGTTATTTTAACTATCTACTTTGGAACTTGTTCATAATTTTCTACATAAAAATATTTTTTGTAATTTTTTTCAAAGTGTTATTTTGAAGAACAAAATAAATATGAACTTTGTTTAGTGATATCCAAAACCACACAAATTAAAATCAAAAGATTCTTTCAGAAATCTACCAAATGCAACAATTTTAGTAAGATATTACACACGATTCGAGATAACATTGCTTAAAACAATAAAAAGAAACCATAAAACTGTTATAAATAATGACGAAATGTTTAGTATGTTACACCACAGTGGGTACAGGACTTAGAAACTTGCTAGAAAAATCACTATAATAGCTTTTAATTGGTATTTAAATACATTTTTTATATATATTTCTTTAACAATCCCTTGAAGACTTACCCATACGCTCATATACGTACAAAATAGAAGTATTCGTAGTTTTCATGTAAAATTATTTGCTATATTGAGTACCTATCCTAAGATTCACCATTCTAAATAAAAACACAAATAAATTGTATGAAATGTTATTTTTAAACGTAGAATTTTTTAAAGGAATCTTTCGTAAAATGTTATTGCAATAATTTGAAATTAGATTTTTTCTGAATTATCAACTAATAATAATTTAAAAATCAGCAAGAACTTAATTTGTTAGTAAATAATTTGAAAAAATGTATAAATTATTTTGTTGATTACCGAATTTATGAAAGATTTCTCAAAAAAATATGAATACCTATGAACTAAATATATATTTAAAACTGTTAAATCACAACATCTAATAAATAAAATACAACAAATATAAAGCAATCATTGTAAAGATGCGGTGTATAAACTTATACTGATTATATTGTGAAAGTAATTAAAATTAAAACAAATATACACAGTTTTATTTAGTACCGAGATCATCATAGAATAGATATTTAAAAATATTAAAAAATATATATTCCAGAGATATAATTTTTAATAAATTAATTTTAAAAAATACAAAGTGCATAATTTATGAAGTAGGTAATAGTGACAGAAGTTTATAATTCTTTCACAATGTGAACAGTCTTATGTAGGTTAAATATATTTTAAATAAAATAAAAAAATGACTGTGCCTCTGTGCCTATCGACAAGCACTACACAACAATAAAATGCACTTTATTGAAAAATAATGTAAATATTACACTTAGTTTAATTTTCCTTTTGTCTAAGGATTTTATTCAACCAAGGTTTTGGTGGAATTTGATAATCATAATTTTAAATGTTTTTTAAACAGCGCTGGTCGCTTTTAGTATATTTTTATTTTAAGTTTTCATTGTAAATATTGTACTTATATTTAGCTTAAGTTATATGTTAGTTATAATTAAATTAAATATAATATACCAAAAAGAACACCAAATACTTCCTGTAAATTTTTCTAATCTTATGAATAGTAAAACGTTTTATCCAGTAAAATTTAAACCTTGTATAAATATATTGTTTCCACCTAGTACATAAGGGTTGTTTATATTTTTAATAAAATGTAGAGTTTCTTCTATACTATTATGTTTGTAATCCTTGAACCAAAATCCTTGAGATTTGTTTTTTTCGGAAATAAAATAATAGTAATTTTTCACATTAAAATTTTCCGTTTATTTTCAATTATTTTGTTAAAAAAGTTTATCAACTATACCTACGACTGATGATAGTTTTTAATAAAATTAAATCTTTTTCCAACCTCAATACAATTGTAAATAATATTTTCTCAATAATTATTGCGAAATATCTTGTAAAATAATTATAAATGAACAACAACGACAATTTAATTCTAAATCGGTGTAAACTAGATTCTTGGATCTTAGAGTTAATACTTAATAATTAAGTATTATAACTACTTTATAAGTAAAATAATAACATTGCAACACCATTGCCGAATAGTTAAAAAATTAGATTTTTAGATAAAATAATTATTAGATATTAATTATGTACTGAATTCAAAAGCAATAGAGAATGTAGTTTTCTTTTCGTATATAATTTTTCACTATTTTAAAATTTCATATAGTCTTCCAAAGTGTGTGTGATTATCAAATAATAATAGTTACCTTTCCTTACTTGTTTGTATAAAAATACTAAAAATGTTTTTCAGTAGTTTTTTTTTTTGTTTTTTATATGAAGGATGTGATGATTTTGTGGAGAAAGAATATTTTTGATGCGGAGTAACAATTTTTTATGAATCTAGAACCCCACAATCTAGCACAGAGCCCTTGCTGGTTGTGCAGGTTCTATTTTGAAAGTCGTGGAGTCGACTTTAGACTTTAAAAATTGTTCACACAACACTTCGTTTAAAGTGTTGCGCGAACGATTAAAAAACGCAATAATTTAAATTTAATTTTAATGAGTGAAAAATATTATTTAAGTGTGTAAAAGTTTTTCAAAATACATACAGGTTTTTGTACAGCTCTAAAATCTTGTAAAAATACAATTTAACGCCATTATTTCATATTTAGTGAAAATATTTAGAATGTTTTTAAAAATTAAATAACTTATAGGTGGCTATCCTGTGTATCTAGTAACTTGTTCAATAAAAAATGTTCTAAATTAATAAAAAACTATTTATACTTATAGTAATAATCTATATAGTATTTGTTAAATATTTTAATTTTTAATATATAAAAAATTCGAAACGCGTTACGTTTATATAGTTCTTTATAAAAAAAATATAATTATAATTATTAAAATCGTCTAAGACTATACGATTAACTATTAATTCTTATCGACTCAAAATGTAAATGAAAAAATATACGAAGTACCAATATACAAATTTTAATCTTTATTTAATTGTTTTATTCCCTCCATACTTACCTAAAAACCGTATACGAGTCATAAGCCTACTCAATATACTTAACCCGCATATAAATGATGGGTGATAAAAGTTCGCCATGTACAGTCAACAAAAGAGATAAGTATGCAGGATTGTCGGATTTAGTTGAAGTTTAGTACGAAACCGTTGAATGTTCACGAATAAAATTTAATTTTATTAACAGAAAACAAACAGCTCATTTATCAAATTAAATTTCAGTCGACAACGTCCATCGGTTTCTTACTTAACTTCAACTATATCCGACGATCCTGCATACTTATCTCTTATAGAGGTATGAGGAACAGGGTGTAAAGTTCACTCATACTCTGTAGAAAAGGGAGGATCCTCCGACCAGACGGGTGTTGTGTCTGGCGGGCAACTGCCCAATGATTCATGTTCGGCTGTTGTATCTATGCTAGTTGTGCGGTAAACTCTGCTTGCGAGATGCAGGATTTGCGTGACGTCAGTATGACGCGTTGTTTGAATGTGGCGTTGTAGATACCGCTACACTCTTTTTTTGACTGTACATTGCACAAGCTGCAATTGATTGGTGATGGCAATTACTTTGTTGTCGTCAGCAGTAAATTTGATCGAGCCATCTGAGAGCCATCTGCCTGGACACGCGTTACCGTAGCCGACTTAAAAATCTCTAAATAGACTTCGAACCCAAGTCGGCCGCAAAGACAATATCCACAGACGGCGGTACGGTCAGCATCAAAAGTTGATTAACACTTCAGTTTTTTTTAATCCTAGTTATTGAGCAAAATATTTGTTCAAAATTTCAGCAGTTTTTATTTTTAGAATAAATACTCTTGTCTATTATGTGAAAAGCTAAAAATCAGTTTATTGAAAAAAGTTGTTGTCAATTTAATAACATTTAAAAATGATAGTGTTGATCGACTTTTGATGCTGACTGTACACGGACGGCTCTGATCTCAAGTGCGTATGCGGCACCTCCCCACAGACAATGGCTCACCTTCCATGCTACACCGCATGCCCTGTCACCTGTGCTCCTGATGATCTTATGACTGAATCAGTGAACGGAGTTCATGCAGCTGAATTTTGGGCTAATAAAAACTATTTCACAAAAAAAAAACAACCGACTTCAAAAAAAAACTACAAAGTGATAAATAACTTTAATTTCGGAAGTCGGTGTCGTTGGTTCCGCATTTTCGTTTTTCGACACCTACTTATTATAGAAAGATTATATTAATGAATGAATTATCAAAATTGCTTCATTAGTTTTTGAGATAATCGCGGACATACAAACATACATACAGGTCGAATACAGAACCTCCTTTTTTGAAGTCGGTTAAAAATATTTAAACTTTTTTGCCATCGATACTATGAAGAAGAAGCAGTACCTAAATGGAAGCTGCTACATTGCATATGTCTATTATACTTACATTACTTACTTAGTCCTCTTGTGAAAAGATGAGGTAGAACTATAAACATCCACTCCTTATGCAATAGGATTTGTGCAGTCGCCAAAAGACCAGCGTCGTCGGATATAGTTGAAGTTTAGTGAGAACCTGAGGGGCAATTGCGTAATACATTATCAATCGGAATCGGTTTCATTTTGACAGTTCAACAACATTCATTGCGTAATTTACGTGTTGAGCAGACAAACAGGCCTGATGGTATAGTGGTTAGTGACCCTGACTGCTATGCCGGAGGTCGTGGGTTCGATTCCCACCCAGGACAAATGTTTGTGTGATGAGCACGATCATTTGTTCTGTGTCTGGGTGTAATTTATCTATAATATGTATGTATTTAGAAATATATAAGTATGTTTATCAGTTGTCTAGTATCCATAACACAAGCTCTGCTTAGCTTGGGACTAGATGGCGTTGTGTGATAGTTGTGGAATATTATTAAAAAAAAAAAAAATCCGAACTTATGAAGCATTGGATTAGCAATTCGCTTCAAAATTATTCAGATTCCGATTGATAATGTGTTACGCAATTAGGGTGCTGATAGATGTTTCCGAATGAAATTTAATTTGATAAATAAAATGTTTGTTTTCTATTAATTAAATTAAATTTCATTCGAATACATCCATTGGTTTCTTACTAAACTTCAACTAAGTATATCCGACGACCCTGGTTACTTATCTTTTTTGGTAGCCGTACACTAAGCAAGCGAAATTTTCATACATAAAACAATATTTAAACTAATCTTACTATCTCAAACTCACAACCTTAACCGGTCAAGCGGCGCGCGTCGCCGATCGGCGACGAAACAATAGAAAATCAATTGTGTCTCATTAGCGGGGCTTGACAGATTAAAATCACAATCCACTTGCTCTGGTTACCACACTACCCACGAACACAAGACCGTACTTTAGTTCTGCATTGCTATTCACAAACACTCGATACGCTTCCGTATCGTATCGAACATCAATCAATGTTATCGTAGGAGTCTTCTAAACGCTGTTCACAAGTCCAAAACCCGAAAATTTTGTCACTTTAAATCAAATAGACGCCCGTTATTCTTCCAACAGCTATTTGCTGTTGAGGGCAAGTCAATTTATCAAGTCAGGTTATCGAAATGTCAGGTTTTCGATACGATAGCCCGTCGTATGGTTGTGAATAGCTATGCAGGATACTTTAGTACCCAAACACGCTCAACCGAAACGACAGAAATCGATCCCATACCTACCATCATACACCAAAGTTCATAGGTCCATAATACAATCTAAGTTTTGTCATTATGATAGGTAAAGCGACCAAGATACAATGGAAGGCTAAAGTTTATTACCAACGTTACTATAATAAGACTTGTCCTACCGTTAATCATAATAAACTAAATATGTTTAGTCAGGTAAAATATATGTAGGTATCGCGAAAGTCTGGTCTAGACATTGGAAGTTGTTGAGAGTCTGAGGATAGTCCTACATACGAGTCTATGATGTCATGAGAATATGATCGTACAAAAGATACAGATGTAAACGTAAATTCCAAGAAGACGTTCCTTACATTACCTACCAGTACATATCTGTACCTATAAATACAGGGTGAAATTTTAATCACCGTTTTCCTCTTACGGGGTCATTTTACTCATCATTATGAACAACTTTTACTATCGGAGCAAACCTGAAATCGTTAAAAAAAAAATCTGCTGTTCCTACATTTATGTTCGCATAACTCGTCAAAATGTAGGGAACAGCTGACTTTTTTTCGCGAATTCATGGTTGGTCCCACAGTAAAAGTTGTTCATAATGATGACTACAATGACCCCTTAAAAGGATGCCCATGAATTCAATTTCACCCTGTATACAGTCTATGATGTCATGAAAATATTATCCTAAAAAAGGTATAGACGTGGACGTAAATTCCACATTAAATTAAGTAAAGTTAAAATGTATGGAAAGAAGAGATGTTCCTTACTTTTCCTACTGGGCTAACAGTACACATCTACCTATAAAGGGTTATTGGAAAAACACCAACAACCTCTTCAGTGGTCATTGTAGTCATCATTATGAACAACTTTTATTATGGGACTAAACCTAAAATCGCGAAAAAAAATCAGCTGTTCCTTGCATTTATGTTCACATAACTCGACAAAATGTAGGGAACAGCTGATTTTTTTTTCACGAATTCATGTTTGGTCCCATAGTAAAAGTTGTCCATAATGATGATTACAATGACCCCTTAAAAGGATGCCCATGAATTCAATTCCACCTTGTATAAATAAAAAGCGTGTCAAAAATCAATTGCGACATGTATGAAAGATCATCACTTGATTTTTTTTTGTTGTGTTCGTAATTTTTAGGGTAAGGTTCCTGAACCTAAGTCATCATCATCATCATCTGCCTAGCCTCTTCCAAACTATGTTGGGGTCGGCTTCCAGTCTCACCAGATGCAGCTGAGTACCAGTATGTTACATGGAGCGACTGCCTATCTGACCTCCACAACCCAGTTAACCTTTTAACCGCCCGACTTTATATCAGTTGTCGTGCCCCCAGCGCCCGAGAAAAAAAAAAAACGTAAAATTAATACCGATGAAACGAGCTGTGATGATATAATAATAATATAGATTAAACGAGATGTGTTATTTGGTCGTATATATACGACTCTGGCGGAATGGGCACGAAAATATTTGTCGGATTAATCCGACGTAGGCGGTTAAAAGGTTACCTAAATTCTACATTTTTTAAACTATGCTGATAGGGTATTAACTGGGTGCAAATAAAACAGCAAACGAAGCAATCTGCTGTGAAATGCCTTGAACAAACAACGCTGTATTTTTTTGGAAACCAATTTTCCCTGTGAACTGCATTAATCCACTTTTCTTTTGTTTCGGAGTATTTTTTAATCTAAAATGTAAACAATAAGTAATGTTACTTTTTTACCATTATCATCGTAATTTTAATCGTCAATATTACCGACTTTGTTTTGTTTGGTGGTTTTGAAATTGTCACAACACTACAGCATTAGTAAAGATAGAAAGGGACAGACGTATTGACAATACCCTAGTGAGAGAAAGAGACTTTTCAAAAAGACATCAACGCGGGTGTATATGTTTGTGCCATTTTACGTAAACAACCAGTTTAGCTTGAGCCCTGCGATTATTAAATTATAAATATATTGTACTTACCAATGAAAACTTACGCCATCTTTTTAGGGTTCCGTAGCCAAATGGCAAAAAACGGAACCCTTATGGATTCGTCATGTCTGTCTGTCTGTCTGTCTGTCCGTCCGTCCGTATGTCACAGCCACTTTTTTCCGAAACTATAAGAACTATACTGTTGAAACTTGGTAAGTAGATGTATTCTGTGAACCGCAGTGAGATTTTCACACAAAAATAGAAAAAAAACAATAAATTTTGGGATTCCCCATACTTACAACTGAAACTCCAAAAATTTTTTTTCATCAAACCTGTACGTGTGGGGTATCTATGGATAGGTCTTCAAAAATGATATTGAGGTTTCTAATATCATTTTTTTCTGAACTGAATAGTTTGCGCGAGAGACACTCCAAAGTGGTAAAATGTGTGTGTGTCCCCCCCCCTCTAACTTCTAAAATAAGAGAATGATAAAATTAAAAAAATATATATAATGTACATTACCATGTAAACTTCCACCGAAAATTGGTTTGAACGAGATCTATTAAGTAGTTTTTTTTTAATACGTCATAAATTGAAAACCGCAATTTACCTTTCACAAAGTTACAACGAACTACAAGAACTTTTATATTATGTTACTTGCTGCTACGGAACCCTTCATGGGCGAGTCCGACTCGCGCTTGGCCGGTTTTTTATAGCTGGATGTTCTAGACGATTTCCTAAACCATTTAATTGAACAGGAACTCATAATTGTTTATATTTATGCAGAAAATGTTTTAAAAAGTATTAAAATAACTGCGTATGCATAGATCCAATAACTGGTCAAAACTAAAATGGCCACTCATAGTTTCGTCTAACATAAGTGCAATTTCATTTATGTGTCGTGAGCTTGAGTCGCCCGTATGAGCAGTCAAGAGGTTGTATAGTTATTGGTAAATATGGTCACCTCTCAACGGACCAACCGCGATCGACCCGTGCGGCTGTTATTACTTATGCCTTCCCTCAGCCCAACGTTCTCCCCTGAGCAACCTAAGTTACCTAAATATGCATCGAAAACAAAAGACCAATAACCACAATAAAACTACCACCAACTATTCTATATAGGTATAATGGTTACCAAGTTTCCAAGAGTCGCGGACAGTCTCGATCCGCGATGCCCCGCCGGGACAAGACTCGATATATAATACATACAATACATAATGAAGTTCCCGAGAAGGCTCACATATCGAAACAAACGTTGGCAACTTGATTGTTGAGTTAGGCACACTTTGTGAAGTCTGGGTGGACATACGGGAGGAGTGGTTGGGTAGCAGGAAGTGAAATAATCCTGACCTGTGTAAATAGGGTTAAATGAAATAAGCTTGCAAAACTCTGCACACGTGATGGATTAATAACGAGAAAATACAAAAAAAAAATTGTAGTTTAATTTTTTGGGGTCAACGACCTTAGGTAGTGTAGTTACTTAAAATATTAGTTTTAAAAATCAGTTTTCTTGTGTAACCGGTTGAATGGCGTAATTACAGACACAATTAAAAAGCCATTGTGTCTCGCGTGGATCCACGTTTAAGCATACGAAGGGTTAAACTTAACACACGTGACGAATATCAATATCTAAATACCAGAAAACAGAAAAAAAAAACAGATTTTCTCATCTGATACTTCAAGTTACCAGCGGCCGTTGACCCCTAAATAAAATAAAATCTTTATTTTATTATGTTTTGACCCTGTAGATTGATACAATCTAAATACAAATTTACAATTCATCGTTCTGGTCGTTCGTTTGGTATAAGTAATTATCAAGAACCAAGGTACTTTGCCAGTTTATCAAAGACCATCCACTGACTAACAGAGAGGTAAGTTTTGGAGAGGGCAACTAGTTTCAAATTTCTAACTAACTGGCTTGACTCCTTGACAATTCAAAAGTTCCCGTAAATGGTTTAATAGAAATAAATGCTTTGAGTTTATGCAGTGAGGTGATCAAAATTTGATTCTAAGTCCTCGTAACCATGGGCGATTTTTTATCGCGCATTGGATTCTTTATCGATTGATGTCGGGACGTTGTACACATGCTTGTTGCGCGGTAAACTCTGATTGCGCGATGCAGGATCTTGCGTGACGTCGTTGTGGTGCGTAGTTCGCATGTGGCGATATAGATGGCGCCACAAGTAGACACCCTCTTTCTAGACATTATCATCGTTCACGCAGTCCATAACCACAAAAAAAATTCTTATGAAAAAATATCTTAACACTTTGCGGGCACTTAACGCCCCTCGACGTAATAACGATAAAACTTATATTGTGTATCGTTCAGTGTCCTTCAACGTATTAACCAAGCCTCATACAGTCCAAAAAAAACTACCCAACATGTTCGCTAACCATCCTTTCCACCCGTGTGAAAGGGAAGTCAGCGCGCGCCACATGGGAGATGCCCCGTTAACTTACACACTTCATAATTGAAAATACGATTTCAAATTTATGTTCTGCCCAAGTAGGGCTAATGAAGTTTTCTCGACTGCCAACTTGCTTGCGATACTTTGGGCAAGTGTGTGATGTGAATTATGAGTACTGTGGAAACTTTGGGTAGGTGCTGGAGTAGGTATGTAGTTTGTAAATGTAGGTTGGAGAATGGAGGGTGATGAAAAGTGTTGTAAAAACAATTTTATGTAATTTACGCAGCTTATGCAAACTGAAGTGGCAGTGGGCTGGCCATGTCTGTCGAAGGACCGATGGCTGTTGGAGCAGACGAGTCCTGGAGTGGAGACCGCGTACCGGCAAGCGTAGTGTGGGACGCCCCCCAGCTAGATGGCCGGACGATCCAAAGAAGGTGGCTGGGGTAGACTGGATGCGGAAGGCGGAGGACAGGGTGCTGTGGCGCAGTCTGGGAGAGGCCTATGTCCAGCAGTGGACTCCGATAGGCTGAGTTGATACGCAGGTTATGCCCGGTTTCTGAAGAATTCTTAAACGGAGTTTAAACTTTCAATAGCCGTTGATTCG
The DNA here is from genome assembly GCA_947508005.1 of Amphipoea lucens. Classification (NCBI taxonomy): domain Eukaryota; kingdom Metazoa; phylum Arthropoda; class Insecta; order Lepidoptera; family Noctuidae; genus Amphipoea; species Amphipoea lucens. The sequence goes on along the minus strand of OX382377.1, from coordinate 16,989,246 downwards.
ACATAATTATCTATTTAAGCGAATTCCTTCCTTATGCTCGGTTTTTGAGGTTCACAGATAAACCCTTGATAATATTTCACTCGACTTTTAAGCTAAATTCTTCCTTAATGACGTGTTCAGAAACACGACATCGAACCAATAATCAGCCTATAACGTTACCACTGCTGGGACGGGTTTACAAAATACAAAAATGTTTATTTCTTGACCATAGTTACATAATGTTGGTGAAGACACAGGCCTCCTCTCTGTGAGAGGGACCGGCCATAATCCAGCAAGCGGGCCCAGTGCGGATTGGCGGATATCACATGTCGTCGATGTTTCGGTTCTAGGACACGCCGGTTTCCTCACGATGTTTTCTTCACCGTTTTGAGAGCAGTGGTGATGAAATAATTTACTGTCTGGGTTCGAACCTACAACTCCATCAGTGCGAAAGTGTAAGTCGCGGCCGTTTCCACTGGGCTACCACTGCTCGCATTAATTATAGGTACACAACCAACTTATCCATACTAATATTATAAATTCGAAAGTAACTCTGTCTGTCTGTCTATGTTACCTTTTCACGCCTAAACCACTGAACCGATTTAGATGAAATTTGGTATAGAGATAGTTTGAGTCCCGGGGATGGATATAGGATAGTTTTTATCCCGATATTCCCACGGGATCGACACTTATACGGGTGAAACCGCAGGGCGCAACTAGTAGATCTATATCAGGAAGTACCGTCATGCCAGATTAAGCATCGCACCACGCTAACTTACACAACTTGTACCGACGTTAACTTAACTGTAAAGTGAGTTAGATTGAGAATTATAACAACTATCGTTAATCCTAGTTAAACTGTGCTAGCTTGTTAAGATCATGTTCTAACTAGAGTTAAAGTATGGTTTTGAGTTATGCTTAGTTCGGCTAAGAAGAGCATAAATTTGATTGGTTTAATTCTGTATTCTGTAGTCAAGCTTCAATGCAGCAGACTTAAATGATTTAATTGGAATAAATGCTTTGAGTTTGAGTTTTGAGTTTGACAGTAATGTCCAAGATGCACTCAGAAAGTACGTATGAATAAAAAAAGGCACATTTATACTTGCCCGGATTTAAACCCGCAATCTCGAGAACAAGGTGTCGGGGACCAATTGGGAGAGGCCTATGTCCAACAAAAAACTGCGACAGGTTTTAGGGCCTGTGCACACCACGTTTTATAACGCGCCGTTGACGCACGTTTGTAGCGATACGCACGCGAGTCAGATGCAGCCTGTAGACCTTCTTTAGGATAAAAGCGCGCCATCGACGTACGTTTCTAAAACGCGCGGCAACGGCGCGTTTAAAAAATGTGGTGTGCACAGGCCCTTAATGTACCAAACAACTACATAGGAAAAGATAATACACTGCACATAAAATTTACGAGCAAAATATATCGCACCTTTATTTTAGTCCCAAGTTGTACAAGTTAAAGCTATTATTAAATAAACCAACATCAACTTTGTGCAAACAAACAATTCAAAACAAACTTTGTAAACAAAAACAATCGCGGGAACATTTAAAACAAATATTAATATAGGGTGTTTTAAGTTATCGAAGATGGCATTTCTAGAGCAGTTGATTACCGCGCTTTCTTACTGCGTATTGGCAACGTAATATTATTCATTTATTTATGTCGTTCTTTTAGCATTAGCATTACGTTCATTTGGTTCGGCGAACCCAAACGCGTGGTCGCGCCGCCAGAGGGCGCCTTTCGGTTTCCCGAACAAATAGGTGACATGTGAACGCGAACGATCTCTTTGGTAAGGACGCAGGGTGAGTTGCATGCCTAGATTAGGCTAAAAGTATACCTACAAAGGTTTCAACCCTACAACCAAGTACACCACGACAAATAATTAATAAAAAATAAGTTTAAAAACTAAAACCCGACTACTGAAAAGGATGAAACAAGAATTAAGTACCTTCCCGTGGTCGCATGCCGCTGTACTAACATATTATAAGCTATGGTAGCATGTGACCACGTTGCACGGGAAGGTACTCAATTCTTGTTTCATCTTTTTTAGTAGTCAGGTTTTAGTTTTTAAACTTATTTTTTATTTAATTATTTTGGGGCTTATATCAGTAATATTTATATTTTTGAAATGTGCTAATTAAGCCCTTTCATTTGATACCCAACAAGGCATGATTAATTTTTTTTTTTAATCATGTGTTTTTGTCCGCTAGAGAGCGCCATATTCAATTTAATATCATGTCACATATCCTATAACCAGCGGACGATCAAGACGCTTCCAACGGTACCTTATTTGTCCAATTATTACATGTAGCTTAGAAGTTATGCGGGTACAGATAAACATACATACATACATACCGGTCAAAATCATAACCCTCCTTTTTTCTTCGCCGTAGTCGGGTAAGAAAAAACAAAATTTTACATTACAGGAAAAGCCAGACTTGTTATTGTCACCTAAGTTTGCAATAAGTTTTCCTGGCTCCCATCTCCCCCTTAAAGCATTGACATCATTTAAAACAGCCTGTATACAATAGTACAAAATCTGTAGTTTCTTAAGGCGTGCTCCAAAGTTGGTGAGATTCACTTAAGATCAAGTTGGAGACATTCGCGTCGGGTTTAATAAGTTATGAAGACCTGAAGGGGGCCTGTTCCATTTTATGATTTATTGTTTACAACATTATTTGGGGGATGACAATGTGATGTTGGGTAGTCCCCAACGTTGACTTTCTACGACTACTCGTAGAAGAGAAAGGTAATGTGTTTTTTATAAGGATAAAATACTTCAGTTTTTAAAACACACATGAATATTTTGCACTACATGATTGGGCTCTAAAAAAAAGCTGCTCTTTTTAATTTTAACGTTCCTTTGCAATGCAAGCAATGTTTATTTATACAATTTAACATGACTGTCGGTGGATTTTAGTCAAATCAAATCAAAATCGTTTAGTTGCGTAAAATGTGGTAGGTACAAAGGATGTTACTTATAACAGTGCAAAGACACATTCCGCCATGTAATGATAGCATGCAAATATTTAAACGATAAAATAGGTATGTTGTAACATGCAGTAATAGATAAATTAATAACTATTTTAGGTATTAATTAATTTTTAGGTTTTAGGCCACGGTCTCGATGTCAGCGATTGCGGGGCGGGAGCGGCGGCGGTGCAGTGAGAATAGAATAGAATAGAATACTCTTTATTATGTACACCATATAAATTACAGACATAAATATAGAAAACTTTACAATGGGTGACACAACGGGCGGTCTTATCGCTAAGAGCGATCTTTTAAAGACAACCTTTGGATGGATGAGTGAGCGGCGCGGCAACGTAGACCGCTCTCCAAGCCTTCGAGCAGATCGCGCGGCGCTAGAGCGGTGTAATGTTGTGTTATGAGAAATCAGTGTCTTTGTTCGCGAACGAAATGTCTAAACAGCGACGACAACATCTTTTTGATACAACGTTTTAAAATATCGGTCGTTAAAAAGCAAAAAATAAAATGCACAACACTACGTCAAAGCACCAGACGCGCGGACACCGCGCATTGCTCGTACGTACGCTGCTCTCCGCGCCACTGCCTTCGAGGTTTCCATATAAATCTATGCCTTGAAACGCGCCGCTCCCCGCACCGCCGCCGCGCGCCGCCGCCGCTCCGCACCCGCTGAATTCGTGTCCGTAGCGCGTGAACATGCGCATAATTCGCATTCTATTGGCGATCATTACAGACCAAGAAGAATTTATAAAAACCTTAAAATACTTTTTAACAATATTACCTCTACCTCCATACTTCTATCTGACTGACTTAATGTCACTGTCAAATCCAACGAATCATTGTCTATTCTCTATTTACAATGCCAAAATCAGCGAAACAAACTTATACAAAAAACAGGCATAAATTCTTAATTAAGACCAATGAATTCCCCTAAGCTGTTCGTAAGTCCACAGCCCATGGGCACATGTGTTTATGCGTGTGCGCACCGCGCTATTGCTTGTTTCCCTCCATTTTCTTGCCTTGCCTATCCTGCCTTCCACTGTGTATAAAAGGTACTTACTGTTTATTCTTAAGGTGTAAGAGCTGATCGACGATCTAGCATGTAGTTTGTATTCTTCTTCACCGCAGTTTCAGGCGGCCTTTCCACCAAGAATATGAAAGAAAGAAAGAAAGAAAATAATTTAATTGACCCTGGTCACCCAGGTTAAGTAAGGCATACAATATCCACACAAAAACAAAAAAAAAAAAAGACGGGTTGCACTCCGGGCGTGCCGGCAGAAGTGAAAACTTGAATATTAACGTTGAAATAAATCAATTATTAATTGAATTAATATAACTAAGTTTTTTCACTATTTCTGCGTCACTTTTTTCATTAATCGATGCACTTTGTTCAATTTCCATTTTTTGAAACACTTTATATACTTACACGAATTTTACGAATACACAGCAGTGTGGCTACTGCACAGACGGTCGAGCCATCAGCTGTCCATCCACGTCCGCGTCCGCGTCCACCATCACCATCACATCACATCACATCACCTCACATCACCATCATCATCGCCATCGCATCACCATCGCCATCGCCATCACTATCACCATCGCCATCACCATCGCCATCGCCATCACCATCACCATCCATCCATCCATCCATTATCGTGTCTCACTTGGTTCACTTCGGTTGGCGCCGCCGTAGAAAGAGATGGGGGGGGGGGAATCTCTCCTGACGGTCACGTGTCCTGACGCGATGTCCTGACGCGAGTTTAACATGTTTTACCCATTACAAAAAGTGTTCAACGCCGCTAAAGAAGTTTTCACTTCAAAAACTTAAAATCGTATTATGTGCCTCACAGCTGTGCCAAATAGGACCAGTTCAGCATTAGTGTCAGACAACTAATGCCTGACGCTGGTTTACAACTGGACCCTGTGTAACGAGGAAGTTGACAGACGATTTGTTTATGTCCATAGTTGTTTGCTCGTTGTACCACTGAGGTGAAAACACCACTGTTGAAAGCATATTTAAAATCTTTCTACACGAGCAACCTGTGGGTCTCACACATCAAGCTACTCGAAACTGTCAAATTTTCCCAATCAACTTTGAACCTTATGCTTTAGCGATAAAGCTGAAAATCTATTAAAGAAATTTGACAATTGTAGTAGCTTGTTGTGCTGTGAGGGGTCATCAAATGACCCCTCCCGCTCTGGGTGGAGCGGAAGAGCGTGTCAGACTCTTACTGACTAAAACCCACCCGTGTTCCTTCCTTAGCCCTTTATGTTCCGGGGTAGCGGTAACCCTTTCGGACAATCCCGCAACCCCGGCAGGCTTCGAACCTAACAGGCCCCTTCCTGTATGCTGACATCTCTTTGAGGCGCGCGTGGAACACATACGCGCCGTCTAGCACGGGCCTGGTCCTGAACCCATTAAACATGAATGATGTAACCAAGACTTTGTAACCACATTATTTTGATTTAAAAGAGTGTCCATGGAGTTTCTTGCCCGTTCTTCTCCATAGGTACCTACGCTTTGGAATGGGCAACTAGCTTCATATTTTCTGACTGACTGACTTCTTGACAATTCAAAAGTGCCTGTAAATGGTTTAATTGAAATAAATGCTTTGAGTTTGAGTTTGATTACTCTCCGTCCGCACATTCTAAGAGAGTGTATAGAAATACGTGACACGACGATCATATTGCCGCGATTCTCTCGCTCGTGGAGACGGCCCCTTAGGGCATTCGTGCAAAGGTTTTGAAAATCGCCAATCCGCCTAGAGCAAACGTGGTGATAGATGCTCGTGCCTACTCTCTACGAAAAGATGCCTTTATTCTACAGTGGGAAAATAATAGGCTAGCAACATAACATAATCAGGCCATAATCCCACTGCTGGGACACAGGCCTCCTCTCAGTGAGAGGGAGTGTGCCGTTTCCACCACGGGGGCCCAGTGCAGGTTGGTAGATGTCACATGTCGTCGAATTTTTGGTTCTAGGACATGCCGGTTTCCTCACAATGTGGAAAACATTGTGAGGAAACGGTTTCCTCACGATGTTTTCCTTCACCGTTTTGAAAGCAGTGGTGATGAAATAATTTACACAAAGTAAAGCGCCTGTCTGGATTCGAACCTACGTTACCTACGGCCGTTACCACTTGGCCACCACTGCTCCACTAGCTAGCAACATAAAAAGTGTTAAATGTTATTAATAAAGTGGTTTTTCCAGGTATGAAGTGTTGCGAGTGTCATATAGTGCACGTAGACGACGACTATGATGAAGAATATTCCAATACTGCTAAAGAGGCTCGTTCCCCGCCATTTTGATAATAAATATTATGATTCCATTAGCCTGTTTATATTCGTAATACCTAAATGTAACATCACGACGATGAATTTCTCGAAAGGGATAGGTAGAAAAACTTTTTTACAAAAATTAATATTTTTCACTTTTTAGTTGTACCTACCCCACACAAATTCAATTAACACTAGTGCATTGAAGAATTGAAGACACGACTCGAGGAATCATCAAAATTTCCATAGAAATGCCGGAGATGCAGTACATTTATGCATATAACTTCGTACATAAGAATAATTACCTAATGTATTATATACGAAAACTTTCCTGAAAGTATGTAAATCACACTAATGAAAGAATTATCAAAATCGGTTCAGTAGTTTTTGAGATAATCGCGGACATACAAACATACACACATACGGGTTGAATACAGAACCTCCTTTTTTTAAAGTCGGTTAAAAAGTAATGTTACCGAATGGTATAAATGTTTGCCAACATGGATCAGAAAGCGGTGGCGCCCCATTCATTTGGGTCGAGTATTGAAGTATTGTATGGGACAGTTCTATTTTTTTAGCGATTATGGTTATGGTCCACGGAGAAAGTTCGCACGCAACGTATACGTCCGTACGTGTCGTAGGTGTGTAGCACGTTCCCGTGGGATAATTTCCGACGTCCACGCGGGCGAACCCGCAGGTAGAAGCTAGAACTGTATAAATCAGGTTCGTTATGTAATTCGGGACTAGGTACTATACTTACCCCCTTACTAATAAACGTAGTATATCAGACTAGCTTCAGTCCGCGACTTCGTCCGCATGAAATTTCACCCTCCCCCAATCACCCGCTTAGGGGTGGAATTTAGAAAAACCCTTTCCTAGTGGATACCTATTCTTCACAAAGAACACACTCTCCAAATTTCATGTCTCTAGGACCAGCGGTTTAGGCTGTGCGTTGATATATCGGTCAGTCAGTCAGGACTTTGAGTTTTATATACAATAATAGACTAGCTGCCCGGCGCGACTTCGTTCGCGTGGTGTCTTACTCCTACCTTACTCCTACCCTAATCCTACCCCTACCCTTCTCCTACCTTACTCGTACGCTACCCCTTCCCGACTCCTACCCTACTCCTACCGTACCCCTACCCTACTCTTACCCTACCCCTACTCCTACCCTACCCCAACCCTACTCCTACCGTACCCCTACCCTACCCCTACCCTACACGAACAATAGTAGTAGTTAAAATAAAAAATAGTTTACGTTCTATTCTTGGACCTACTGAATATACCTACACACAAAATTTCATAAGAATCGGTCAAGCCGTTTCAGAGGAGTTTTGTTACAAACACTGTGGACACGAGAATTTTATCGCTGCGCTACGTCGCGCGTCGTATTCTGTGGCCGGCGGCGCGTCGTCGGCGTGTATTTTTTTTTCTACTGACATTTTTAATTTCGTAATATCTTTTGAATGGAATGTCCGATTTCAATAATTCAAAAAGTAATCAACAGGTATTGAAATAGTCTTGAATACAAAACAATTTATTTAGATAAGAATTAATACAAAGGTATGGATAACATGGTCTGATTTTGATCGGCATTTCTATCAACTTTTAAAATGAAAAAAAGTAGTTATAGTGACATAACTACAATAGTTGGACATATGGTCTCGCAAAGTTTTTTGTAGATATTGATATTTTCTATAATATTGTAAAACATTTTTTTGTTCTATCATCAATACTTTCCGCAGCGCATGCGATAAAAGACATTTTATGGCTATATTTTTTACACCTTGGGTTGGTTTTAGTAGGAATTTCTAAGGATCCCTAATTTTTTCTAGTAATAAATACATATAGCCTATGTTACTCAGTGATAATGTAGCTTTCTAACGGCAAAATAATTTTTGAAATCGGTCCAGTAATTTTTACGTTTATTCGTAACATACAAAAATACAAATCTTTCCTCTTTATAATATTAGTGTAAATGTAGATGAACAGTTACACACCGATTTCTCTCTCTTTCAGTCGTCAGTCATTTGACTTTCGAAAGAAGAAGACAAAGCGTTGTGTAACTATACAGACTAGCGTCTGTTAGCAAGGGGGTTAGTTAAAGGGGTTTGAAGATTTTTGTATGGAGGGTGGCCCTAAGGTCGGCCGCCATTTTAATTTTTTTTCAGAATCGCGGTGCACAACAAAAGTTATATATTTAGATAGAGGACACTTATACAAACAAAAAATGTAATATAACATAATATCCTAAAGCGTCAGGTTTCGGAGTTATACACCAAAATATAAGTCGAAAACAAAAAGGATTTTTTTGTTTTTTTTCCCTCCAGGTAAGCATATTGAACTATTGAGGTAATAGAAACGTTATGAAACCTTTATGGAGAAGAAACAAATGAAGAATAGACATTTTTTAAATAAATAATTAAACACGGCAATTTATAGTTCGTTTTTTAATCCCAGAGACCTAATCTGACATTTAAGTCTTTTGTGTTTTCGTTTTTTTAGTATAGAAGTTTGACATTACACTTGTCAGATTATTCTCTGGGATTAAAAAACGAACTATAAATTGCGGTGTTTAATTATTTATTTAAAAAAATGTCTATTATTCTTTTGTTCTCTCCAGCGCACACGTACTTAAATTTTCCGTCCGGGTTTCAGAACGGAAAATTTAAGCACGTGTGCGCTAGTGAGAACATTTTGTATGAAATGCTTGCATTCAGGTTTCCGAATCTGAATTCCGAAACTGAATTCCGAATCAGGAAACCGGACGTTTGCGGCCGGCCTAATACCACCGGTGGTTCAGTTCGGTGGTACTAGTGGGAACAAAGGTTGGGAACAAACAGTCTCACTAGTACCACTAAGTAAATGGTGGTACTATAGAGAACGAAATTTCTCGCTAGTACCACCAGTGGTTCAGTTCGGTGGTACTAGTGGGAACAAAGGTTTTTTTTTCAGTAAAAGTTTTTAACTTTCCTTTTCTTCGGTTAAGAAAGAAGAAAGAAAATATGTTTATTTGCGGTAAATATGACGCATAAAAAGAACACAAAAAAAAAATAGCAACCTCAAGCGGCGAAAATATTGCAACCTGATTGGGAGTTATATCTTCGAGCCGTTTGGGGTTGAAACAGTAGGGCCATGGGGTCCGAGTGCCCACTTCGCCAAGCGGTTAGTCGACTCTTCACGTGACCAGAGGGCTGGCCTATTTCTTGGCCAAAGAATTAGCATTGCCATACAACGTGGCAATGCTGCCAGCCTTTTGGGCACTGTTCCTGTTGACAGCGATGCAGACGAATTCATTGATGCCCTATGATTATTTTGTTTATTTTTTCATAAAATTGTCCATGTTATTATGGTTTATATGTTAGCTTATATTATGTAATTATTCAATATATTATTTTACGCGGAAAAAAAATAACAAGTTGAGGGAAAACATGCGTCACATCCACGCAAAACGGCCATCGCTCATGCTGAGTGATTATGCGATTATGCTTAATGCTATAACCTACCACACTGCAATGAAAGAGATCTAGACGCTGGGCTGCTAGTTAAGAATTTCTGTTGAAAAAGCTTGGGGACTAAATAACTTTTTAATAATCCTTCGTTTTATCGATCCAACGATCCTAATTACACGGATAAGGGATCTTTGGCGCTCTAATGACGTCAACAGGGGTGCGTTGTCGGGAATAATTTGTGAAATATGAAATGTGTTCAAAAAACAAGATGGAGATGGCGGTATTATTTCCGATTTTGGACACGCGCTAAAAGATCCGAATAAATTCTCTTTCAATCTAATCCTTTACTTTTACAGAGGACTCTTTTAATACTTTTACTTGTCTATACTTTTCTAGCTGTCACAACTTTCGACACCGGTGTCAATACGATAGAAATCCAAAAAATCTTCAAAATTATATTTTAAATTCACGTGTAATTCTTCTTTATTTCTGTTACTCAAAGTGTATGTTTCTAGAATATTTTAATGCCCTCTGTCTAAGCTATAATCAATCCAAACAGGACTAAGATTTTGCAGCAGATTAAGGACAGAACTCAACACCCGGCTATTTTACATTCTAAAAAAAAGCGCATAAACTTGTACCTTTTAAAAAAATCCAAGCTTAATTTTATAAAATACAAACTAAGCTCAAAGTCAAAGAAGAAGAAGAAAAGAATAAGTTAGGCATGAAACTGATTGCTGAATGTGTATTTTCATGCATTTATTAACGGTTGTAAGTCCTTGTATTACATGTCTTGTTTGTTGCTACACCTGCCTGACTTGGGTTACCCTTGAAGACGAGGAAAAGTATAGTGGCAGTCTTCCTAAACTTAACAAGGACAAGCACAAAATTAAAACAAAACTAAGCACAGAAAATAACTAAACTCCATATTATAAATAGTCTTGAAAATTGTTTCAAACATGCTTAGTTTTTAAACATATATGTGTTGTGGCTACCCTTGAAGACGAAGAAAAGTATACCGGTAGTCTTTCTAAGCTTGAAAAGGACCACCAAGCACGAAACTTGGAATAAAACTAAGCACAGATAAAACTAAACTCGATAATTCAAAGAAGTCCCGAGGTTTGTCTAAAACATGCTCAGTTTTTAAACATATATGTGTTGTGGCTACCCTTGAAGACGAAGAAAAGTATACCGGTAGTCTTCCTAAACTTGAAAAGGACAACCAAGCGCGAAGCTTGGAATAAAACTAAGCACAGAAAAGAACTAAGCTCGATAATTTAAAGAAGTCTCGAGAATTGTCTAAAACATGCTTAGTTTTTAAACATATACATATGTGTTGTATTCCGTATTTGCCATTCTGCCCGTTTTTATTGTTATTCTTAGTGGCATTATACCCTATATTATGCCCATGTTTAATTTCTTGCTGTACTAAAAACAAAGATAAAGAAACTTTGCAAATAGTTGACAATAAAATTTGCGTTTGCAGGTGTAATACCGTGCAGTTGGTATGAGAATGTTTTATTCACTTAATAAAACATTCTCATACCAACTGCAAACATGTTGACTATTAAAGTTTTTGAAATGTATATCACTTTTGTTTGAATTTTAACAGTGTTGGTACCATACTAAAGTTCATTTTTTAAAATGCATCATGCATGTCTGCGTGTACCTCACAATTTTTCTATAGAAATATTCAGGACGTAAAGTTCATTTTATAAAATGCATCATGCATGTCTGCGTGTGCGAGAGCATGGCCCAGTGATAACGACCGCGACTTACGAGATATACATGACATACATATGTAGGTCGTTGGTTCGAACCCTTTTTTTTTTTTTATGGATGGGAAATCATCAAATGACCCCTCCCGCTCTGGGTGGAGCGAAGGGAGTGTCAGACTCTTACTGACTAAAACCCATCCGTGTTCCTTCCTTAGCCCTTTATGTTCCGGGGTAGCGGTAACCCTTTCGGACAATCCCGCACCCCCAGCAGGCTTCGGCCCTGGCAGGCCCCTTCTTTTATGCTGACATCTCTTTGAGGCGCGCGTGGAACACGTACGCGCCGTCCGGCACGGGCCTGGTCCTGATCGGACGGTGAGCTACCCATTACTCTCCGTCCGCAGGCCCGCGCCTACGGTGGCCGGGAGTCGTCACGCGGTTCCCGACGCCCGGAGCGTCTCCCGCGGCGGCTGGGGTGTGAGGCTCTCTCCCTCAGCCGCTCCGCCACCTCCTTCGCTAGCAGCTTTGCAGAAGGAGGTGACCGCCTCCCACTCCCTCTCGCCCCGGACCATGGCTTGAACCAGGGCCGGACGCGAGAGGTCGCCGCCGCTGTCGATCGCCTCTACGAGGGCACGGCGGTGCTCCGCCCATGCGGGGCAGACCTCCACCGTATGCTCCACCGTGTCCTCTGGGCGATCCTCGCAGTGGTGACACCCGGGCGTCTCCTCCCGCCTGATGATGTGCAGGAACCTCCCAAAACATCCGTGTCCGGTGAGGACCTGCGTCAGGCGATAGGTGAGGACGCTGTGACGCCTCTCTAGCCACTCCTCAAAGAGGGGTCTTATCGCCACTATCGTGGCGTGCCCTTTGGTTCGAACCCTGACAGGCGCTTTACTTTGTGTAAATTATTTCATCACCACTGCTCTCAAAACGGTGAAGGAAAACATCGTGAGGAAACCGGCATGTCTAAGAACCAAAAAAAAATTCGAAGACATGTGACATCTGCCAACCCGCACTGGGCCCGCGTGGTAGATTTCAGCCCACTCCCTCTCACTGAGAGGAGGCCTGTGTCCCAGCAGTGGGAACATTATAGGCTGATTATGATATGATGATATCTAGAACACTGATATTCAACTCAGCCTATCACAGTCCACTGCTGGACATAGGCCTCTCCCAGGCTGCGCCACAACACCCTGTCCTCCTCCTTTCACATCCATATTCTCCCAGCCACCTTTTTCGTCGCATCCCACACTACGCTTGCCGATACGCGGTCTCGTTTCTACAGCATAGAACACTGTACTTTTTAACAAAACCTCCAAGCCTCCTTTCTCACTTCACTTGTTTTCAAGTTTCACTGATGTTATTTTTTTTAAGCAAAAAGTATATGCAGGTCTATGCTTTAACAAAAACGGTCAAGTGCGAGTCGGACTCGCGCACCGAGGGTTCCGTACACATTTGTAGGCATATGTAACTTCGGTTTTCCGATTTTTTTCCTTTACTTGTTCTACATGACATTGCTTCTTGCCAAATCTCATGATTCTAGGTCAACGGGAAGTAACCTATAGGTTTCGATTCCCTTGTGAGTGTCAAAATAAGCGGCAGAAACGGAACATGCTCGCCCGTATCTTTTGATTACGTTGACTTAGAAGTTTGATATTTGATATTAATTTGAACTTGATAACTCCACGCGTTCCTGAGAAAAAGGGTCTTGACCGACACACAGACAGACGGATTTACGAAGTGATCTTTCAAGGGTTCCGTTTTTCCTTTTCTGGTACGGAACCCTAAAAATAAACTGAACAATTCAAAGACTACTTCCATAGACTACTATTATATACATTACTTCAAGCCGTCACTTTATTTTGAGAACATGTCATTACAAAATTCTTAGCGGTAGTAAAATTTAAAATTAATTTATGCGTGTGTGCGTTTCTCCGCTTTCTGTTTGTTGCTGGCTTCCTGTCTTCTGTCTTTGTCCCTGGATCGTCTGCGTACCGTTCTGCTGTCCAAGCTGTCTCTTTCTCCTACCAGGCTGGTACCTACTCCTGTTCTTCGGTAACAATGCTGATAATGATGATGTAAGTTCAGACGAACACAATAGGTGCAGACAGAATCGGACGAAATAATCAAACTTAGTTTTATCCGGAAAAATTACAATAGTAATTGTAATGTAAAATTTAAAAGTATAATCGAAGTAAACCCGCTTTTTAAGAATACAAAGTAAGCTTCGTCCTGAAAAGAGAATGAGAGAAATTAATAAATGTGTTTTCTAATTTTGCCACTAGTTGTAAGTCCATTTGTTTCGTGTATCCCATGCTTTGATTGTTGCCTGAACCGTGCGATGGGCATAAACGATTGCCCGGAGGGATACCTGCCCTCAAGTTAAAAGGGGTGGGTTGTGTTAAGAAGACGAAGTAGGCACAGAAAACAAGGCTTAGAAACAGCAAGTGAATAGAGATCTTGAGAGCATGCTGCTAATGCCTGAGTGAATGACAATAAGCAAGTAAAGTCTTGCTTTTAATGAAAATGTTTAGTTTTCAAGCAAACATGCTCCAATATTTGCCGGTTTTTTTTCATACTGTAGGCAGTTTAATGGTCCGTTTCAAGCCTATGTATGACGCTGTGCAGTACGAGAAGCCTAAAGAAGAAAGAAGAAGGGTGTTCAAATGTTTCAAGTCAAACGATGAGACTGTCTGTAAGAGTACCATGTAATTATTAAAGTTTTTGAAGTGTTTGTTCTCGAGTTTTTTTTACACACACGATTTATATTTAGTTGTAAGTAGGTAAGACAGCTAAAGTCCAACCGCGCCAAATTTGCCAAAGATATAAACAATAATGGCCGCTCGAAATTGAATAAAATCGATAAACAAGAGTAAGTAATGTTACACAGAGTTCCTGTGTTGTTCCTGCCTGGGGTCGAACACCGATCTACGACACGTGAGCCGGTATTTTTACCACAGCCACCAGCCACAGACAATCACACAAATATTATAAAGGCGAAAGTTTGTGAGTGTGTGTGTGTGTTTATATGTTTGTTACTTCTTCACGCTCAAACGGCTAGACAAATTTTAATGAAATTTTGTATGGAGGTAGCTGACACTAGGCTACTTTTTATCCCGATATCCCCACGGGAACGACATTTATGCGGGTGAAACCGCGGGCGCAGCTAGTATAAGAATATTTTAATCAGCCTTTTTGGGTATAAGAAACCAATAAAAGTTCGTTACCCGACCAATATCATCTTCACACTATCGATACACCGTATAAAGTAGTGTTGCCATCGTCTTGAAAACTCTTATGAGTTAAGTTGGGTTTTAAAATTCGCACTAAACTTGTATAATGTGGAAAGTTTTCACTGCATAGTGCTGGTTCGATCGGGAAGAGCTTTCGGCGAATGACGAGTTTGAAGAATATTCTAGACTAAGTTTTGCTCATTATCCCAAGGGAACGTACGGTCGAACAAGCTATTTGGTATACAGGCAGCTAACTTGCAACTACTTTTAGACAATGGTGTGCTGAGTTAGTCCATTCTTTTATACCACTCTATTTAATTAAGGATGCCATAAGCTGAAAAAGTTATGACGCACAAAATAAAACTAAATATTGGCAGTGTAGTGGAAAGATGAATATTTTTGCCTGTATACCAAATAGCTTGTTCGACCGTACTACCGAGATAAAAAAAAAACTAAGGTCTACCTGTGTGCCAATTTCAACGAAATCCGTTCAGCCGCTAGGTCGTGAAAAGGTAACAAACAGACACCATTACATTTATAATATTAGTACCTCCCATAACTGCTGAACTGTTATAAGCTGAAAGATGGCGATTACAGAAAATAGGAATATACCGTTTTATGGTGTTTATTTAAAAAAAAATTCTACCGCCATTTAGAACCTCTAACCTCATTGGTGTAATGGTCGCAAGTCTAATCGATTGCAGCTGAATACCAGTATTTTACATGCAGCGACTGCCTATCTGACCTCCACAACCCAATTACAGGGTAACATAAGACCTTGGACCTTGGTAAGACTGGTTGTAAGACTTTTGGGCTTCTAAGTACCCATGACGACTGTCAAAGATCTACGAATTACAGCCAGGACCAATGGCTTATCGTGGTTTCTGAGGCTCGGTGGGATCTTCATATGCAATGGATGGTCACCCATCCACGAACTGAACGCGGCAAGCGTAACTTAACCTTCAATCGACCCGTGCGGCTGTTATACATAATAATAGTGAAACAAAACATCTGCTAGATATTAAAATATAGCCCAAAACCCTGACATAAGTCAGTATTCAGCTAAATTCAATTTGCACTTATCAGACGCCATTCAAGATTGGCAAACGTCCCGTCGACACTTGTTCAAAGTTGAGCCACATTCGATGCAATGCTGATGCACCAAATGGTAATACTTGGGATTCTGCTGAACTTTGTGAGGTATGGACGGAAGATCACACTTATACAGGGTGTTACTGAAAGGGTATATCAATACAAACGGGTTGAAGAGTGTATCTGGTCTAGAATCTCTGTACAAAATTTCAGCTCAAAAGCATTAACTTTGAAAATGCTTAATATTTTTTTATTTCGACATCACGGCGCTGCACTGGCGCGCGGCAGCGTGATGTGCATGTACTAGGCGCACAGACACACTATAGATAATGGATAATGACCCTCGTAGTGCGGTGACACGTTTGTTATGATTTCAATTTAATAAACTATCGAAATAAAAAAATATTAAGCATTTTCAAAGTTACTGCTTTTGAGCTGACATTTTGTACAGAGATTCTAGACCAGATACATTCTTCAACCCGTTTGTATTGATATACCCTTTCCGTAACACCCTGTATTGTAAAGACGAAAACTTGTGAGTGTGTTTGAAAGAAAGAAAGAAAGAAAAAATATTTATTGCGTCTCGTACAGGAAGATCACAAACTAAACTAAACACAGTAAAAAATTTAAACCAAGTTATATAAAAAAACAAAAAGTAACAAAAAGAAAAATGAGACAGAAACTCCTATACGAGGCCAAAAGGCTCTTATCTCAGCATGATGCTCCGACATTTAAAAAAAATAAATGTCGCAGCGCTGGTATTCTGATAGGGCCCCGAAGTTGTACGTATGTATTGGCCGTTCGTATGTTTGTTACTTATTCACGCAGAAACTGCTGAACAGATTTGGATGAAATTTGGCACACAGTTAGTTTATAACCAGGATTAACACATAGGTTACTTTTTATCCCGATATTCCCACGGGATCAACACTTATGCGGGTGAAACCGCGGAGCGCTGCTAGTATGCGGAAAAAGAGTAACAAACGTCCATCCATCCTCACAAACATGCGCGTTTATAATATTAATGTTGTGGCCATAATTATCGTAGATTTGCTCACTTCATGAAATGCTCGCATTTCTCTTATAGAGAGGAGGCCTGTGTCCCAGCAGTGGGAACATTATGAGACTTTACGGAGTGTCAAAAAACACTCTGACCTCCACAACTCAGTTACTGGGTAACACGACACCCTTTGGCAAGACTGGTTCTCAGACTTTCGGGCTTCTGACGACCCGTAACAACATAGACATTACGGACGCTATATGGCGGCCTTGGCCACTAGGTATTCTCCTAGCTAGAAAACCATGGCGGAAGTAAAATTTTACATTCTATAAGGGAAATAATAATGGTTCCGAAAAACAAACTAATCTCCAACGATCTGTGGCCGACTAAAAAAAATGGATCTTCGAATAACAAAACTAAACTTCCGAATAAAGTACTGAACCTCCGAAAAAATTACTAAGATACCGACAACAGAGGTTTTGTCAAAATAATCATAATACGCGGGGCTACGTCCACTTAGGATGCAAGAGTGAGCGAAGGGCACCCCGAGGTTCGGTATGGTTAGGTTACTTTAAACCCTTTACATAGAAAAAGGAGCCCCGCGCAGCGGGGCTCCGTCGACATAGAATGCAAGAGCGAGCGAATGAGAATACAAATACCTTTACCTAGGTATATATTAAAACGTAATTTAAGCTGTTAGAAATAAATAGCAATAAACAGTCATGTTTATTTTTCGAAGATTTCAGTATCTCATTCGGTCGTTTCGTCATTTTTATTCGGACAAAAGTAGTCGGAAAGTTAGTATTTTAGGCAGTAGATTTAATATTATGAGTAAGGACAATTCTTATTTTTTTGTCGGAGCTTTTATTACTATCCTATTCTATAATCGAACATAGAATAGTTCAACAAACTGCAAGGACTGCACTCTCGTTAGAGTCGATCGTTATCGTTGACGTGCCGATAACGCACACGCTGCGTTTGTCTTTGTGCTGCACTACCGGTAATGGCATCTTATATGATGCCATTAGTATTATTAGCGTCGTCGTCTAAAGCCACAGTATCAGTTACCTCCCTATACACAATCTATATACTAATAGCTAAAATATGTTTATAGAACGTTTGTCTTTATCTGTCACGTTGTCATTTCTGTGTGTAAGAAAGAGACAAACCCCATTTTAACTAAAATAGGTTTGATAAGTTTTGTGAATAAGGGGGTAACAATAAAGCTGAAGAACCTGTTTGTTTGAACGCGCTGATCTCTGGAACTAAATGATAAATGATTTTATTTCTGTAAGTCAAATCAAATCATTTATTTGCATGAATATGGGTAGGTACATAAGGTGGTATACATGTATAATTGGTGGTATACATGTATAATTATAGCAGTTCTTTAAACCATATGCTACCTTAATAGATGTGCAAATATCTAATAATATAAACTAAATCCTACATCTTTTGCCCATGGGGCTAGGCTAGGCCTGGGCAGAAAATTACAGAACGCCACCTGCTACGATTCTTACACACACACACACAACAACACTTTTGGTCGGCGTTTCCTATCTGACTACTCTGAGAAGAAAGGCCGAAACAAACTCAGAGGTCACAGTCTCTTTTAAAGTCCAGACAAAATCTTGGTCAGATCATGTGAAGATCATGTAGATTGGTGTCAGAAATGGTCTTTTGAGGAAAGAACCACACAGATTGAGCGGACCTGTCCAGTCAGTGCACGCATTTGTCAAAAATCGTGCAGCTCAACTCAAAACTTAAGAAGCTCAACGATTCGACGAACAATACCAAAGAAAGGACATTTGGGTAGGCCGCGTAAATTACTCAAACTGCCAGATCATAATTAAAAGTAACTAAGAAGGAAAAAAGAAATTCAGAAAAAAGAAATGACCCACATACTCCTCACATTCACAATAATTAAATAAAAACTACCCGTCAGATTTGAACAATTCTTTTTGCATTTGGTAGCCCAATCCATGAGGAACGCTATAGGCTATTGAACATCACGCTATGACCCTATGGAATACCGGAGGCATCGCAGTGACAAAGCTTCCTAAGTGACAAATCCCCCAAATGACAAGCACTAAGAGAATGACACCGACTTCCGAAATTAAAGTTGTACTGTTTTTTTTTTTTAAGTCGGTTATTTGTTTTTTTGTAAAAAAAAATATTTTTCACTTTTTAGTTGTAAGACACCGACTAGAAGAATCATCAAAATTCGCACAGAAATGCCGGCGATGCAGTACATTTATGCATATTTTATCGTACATAAGAATAATTACCTAATGTATTATATAGGTACTAAAACCTTCCTGAAAGTATGTAGATCACATTAATGAAAGAACTATCAAAATCGGTTCATTCGTTTTTGAGAAAATCGGGGACATACATACATAAATACATACATACATACGGGTCGAATACAGAACCTCCTTTTTTGAAGTCGGTTAAAAAGTAGCCCCTACTGCCCGAGCGGCGGCGGCCCGTCTACCCGGTAGCGATCAAATGATGACGATAATGACATGGCTTGTCCCTCAATAACACTCTAAACTAACACAACCGTACTCAAAGATTGTTCCAACGTATTATACATCTAAAGTTACTGACAAAACTTTAATAAGTTCCAAGATACATCGTGTTCTACGTAGCTAACTGCACGACACACGGAAATTACGAACTATCGGGTAGAAGTTTAAAATGACAACGACTTGCTATCTGTATTGTGAAGTTTGAACCGGCCCTGTCTTCAGGCTTCCCTGGACGATTGCCAGGGTCTTCGTTATAAAGGAAATGTAGGTTATTAGTACGATGTAGGTTCTATCTATAGTCATAGACTAGCTTCTGCCCGCGACTTCGTTCGCGTGAAATTTCTTATTCCCTCGACCCATCTCGTGCATCACTTGCCCGCGTCTCCTGCTCTATCACTTTGTTTCCCCATAGCGCTTTCGCTCGGCTCCTAAGGGTCATAGCGTGTCGTTAAATAGCCTATAGCCTTCCTCAAGAATTGGGCTATCAAATGCAAGAAGAATTTTTCAAATCCGACTGGTAGTTCCAGAGATTACCCCATACATACAAACTTACAAACAAATTTTACATCTTTATATACCTCTTTATAATATTATATCATAGATATACAGGGTAAAATTGAATTCATGGGCATCCTTTTAGGGGGTCATTGTAATCATCATTATGAACAACTTTTACTATGGGAACAAACCTGAAATCGCGAAAAAAAATCAGCTCTTCCCTACATTTTGACGAGTTATGTGAACATAAATGCAAGGAACAACTGGTTTTTTTTCGCGATTTTAGGTTTAGTCTCATCGTAAAAGTTGTTCATAATGATGAGTACAATGAATTTAATTTCACCCTGTATACAATGTAAAGTATTCAAAAATTCGAAGAAATGTGAAAGTTTGGGATACTTGTGATTTCGAACTGCCCCGTTGGTCTAGTGGTCGCAATCGCAGTCAATCGCTACTGCTGGCCCTGGATTCGATTCTCACATCAGGCAAAGTTTTTTGGATTTTCTCAGCAGCAGCCAGAAGTCTGAGTTTCAGTTTGTTTCTGGTTGATGACAATGGGCTCGCCCCCGTGTTTCGGCTGCTGCCGCTGTGTAGGCTTCGAAATAATGGACGATAGGTATTATATCTGTTGTGTTTTGAGTAATTAATACAAGTTCTGAATATAAATCTAAGACGAATTTTAGCGACGTCCACAATGCGATGGCGGGATGACGACTAGCGCCCCTGGCGACGCGAAGAGGAGGCGCAGGCGCAGCCGGGCTCGCGGTACGCGGCTCCACGGGCACGGGCGGCGGTAAAAAGTCCTGCCGTGCGCCATCTGGCGGCGTCGGGTCCGTAACACCCCCTATTACATGGGACCACAGATATAAATACACCTAGATAACGCAAGAGCAACTACTTACTTGGCGTGCCAAAAATCCGCACTAGCTTACGTTCTAAAATCGTAAGCCTCCACTTTCGCGCTCAGTCCTGTGTACTGCTGGCTGGGTGAGCGTGAGCGAGAGCACGAGCTTGTGACGTCATAGTACGTAGTCAAAAAATGGCACGCTTGGTTTTCATACAGATCGTGATACTTGCGTTATCTATGTCTATCTATATCTGTGCATAGGACCTAAACATATCTGGCGAAATGTGGGTGTACTATGGGCATCTCTGCCTTTTTCTTCAGGGATTACTCGCGTGAAGTTTTATTATGTTGTAACTTTGGATGTTTGTTACTCAATCCTGCTTTAATCTCTGACCGATTTGGGCCACACAACACAACGTAGACCATAGATTATGGACATGGACACGTATTGTAGGAGTACTATTTTATGAACCCGCACCCTAATTGCGTAACACATTATCAATCGGAATCGGTTTCATTTGAACAGTTCAACAACATTCATTGCGTTATTACGGGTTGAGCAGACAAATTTTTCGAACTTATGAAGCAGTGAATTAGCAATTTGCTTCAAAATGATTCAGATTCCGATAGATAGTGTGTTACGCAATTAGGGTGCGGGTTCATGACACTGCAGACCCACCGTACCCCTGGCCGTACCCCTGGTGGTACGGTGGGACTTTTAAAGTTAAACGATACCACGAAATAGTTCTCGTACAATACGAATGAAAGCGACGGCAGCAGCTAGCCTGACAGAAGAACCATTTCAGAACTAATATCAGGAATATTATTCTGCACTTCGTAAGTATTTCCTAGTCGAAAAAGCCAGCAAGTGCCGTCGTAAGTTCAAATCTAATATTCTTTTTATCTAAGGATGTAAAAACTTGCGTTTCGTGACAAAAACATACATAGATTTAGATTTATCGGCTTCCAAAGCCGGGTGACAAAGTTTTTCGTAAAAAAATAGATAAAACTACAAAGAGATTAGGTGTGGACTTAGACTGACATAGGGATTTCCTTTTCTTTCTTTTGAAGAAAAAACAAAAGCTTTTTTGTGACATCACGCTGCTTTCGTATTGGGGTGAGCAGAGACTGCAAAATGTTAATCAGAATGCCTGTATTTTTAGGGTTACGTACCTCAAAAGGAAAAATGGAACACTTCGATGTCCGTCTGTCAACACCCTTTTTCTCAGGAACGCGTTGATTTATCAAGCTGAAACTAATATCAAATACTCAGAGCTGCATGGCACCGGCATGGCCTAGAACCAAAAATTCGAAGACATGTGACATCCACCAACCCGCACTGGGCCCACTCCCTCTCACTGAGAGGAGGCCTGTGGCCCAGCAGTGGAAACATTATAGGCTAATTATGTATGTATGTTATGTACTCAGAGCTGCAATCCCTTGAAGCCGTGAAAAAATCAATTTTCGGACATATGAAGCAATGGATTAGGAATAATAAATCCTTCAGAATGAAACAGATTCTGATTAATAGTGTGTTACGCAATCAGAGTGTTAATCGAAGCTAAAGAAGTATACAGGGTGTTACGGAAAGGGTATATCAATACAAACGGGTTGAAGAGTGTATCTGGTCTAGAATCTCTGTACAAAATTTCAGCTCAAAAGCAGTAACTTTGAAAATGCTTAATATTTTTTTATTTCGACATCACGGCGCTGCTCTGGCGCGCGGCGGCGTGATGTGCGTGTACTAGGCGCACATAAACACTACAGATAATGGATAATGACCCTCGTAGTGCAGTGACACGTTTGTTATGATTTCAATTTAATAAACTGTCGAAATAAAAAAATATTAAGCATTTTCAAAGTTACTGCTTTTGAGCTGAAATTTTGTACAGAGATTCTAGACCAGATACACTCTTCAACCCGTTTGTATTGATATACCCTTTCTGTAACACCCTGTATAAGGATCATCGTAAGTAGCAGGTGGCGTTTCTGCAGCCGCCCCGCGCCCGCTGAGTTCGTGTCCGTAGCCTTACGTTTGCCAATCCGCGGTCTCCACACATGAACATGTCTACCCCAACGGTCATCGGTTCTACGGCTAGTATGACCGGCCCATTGCCACTTTAGCTTGCTTATTCTGTGACCTTTGGTACCCTAAGGAACTCTCTTACAGCGAACTTTACTACCGAAACCCGTTTATTTATTTACAATCTAAAGAAAATCACAAACTATAAGCCAGTAGCGTCATGTCAGCACTTTCCTAGATTATCAGTGAGACAGGTTTACTACCGCTTTCCGCAGAAATTGTTATTTTTCAAGTAACACATAAAAATTGTGGTGCGCCTCGTAAAATACGAGTGAATCGTAAAAGTTTGAGAACAGCGGTTAATATGGTTTACATTTTTCATAGCAAATTGATACAATGTGATGGATACTAAAATAGGGAATCTATGTAGAGTTTTTTTTACAATTTTAGGGATTTTCACTACAAGCGCGTTAGACTCGGGTCCTGGGTTTGATCCAGGGGTAGAAAAACTGCTCAGTACTGGACATCTGCACACATATTCCAGAATTGAGCACTTTTATCGCCTCAACATGTACTATCGCGGCATTTTCCGCTTGACCGCTTAAAAAATTTTCGCCTAAATCCTGCGGCGGCGCCAAGCCACGCCCCCTTAAAGTTTTCGCCTATTAAGAATGCGATAACGCAATTAGCTGCAACCTGCACCGCGCAGCTTAGTGACGCATCACGTGTTCTCCTTTTTACCCGACTACGGCAAAGCAAAAAAGAGGGTTATGATCTGAATTTACGGACGAATTATTTGACCCTGGCGCGGTTACTAGAGCGCTTCTATTTTTTTAACGACTATGGCGAAGCAAAAAGGAGCGTTATGATTTTGATCGGTAAGTATGTACCTATGTATGTATGTTCATCTGTTTCCTCATAACTTCTCAACTCCTTGTCGTAATTGGACAAATGAGGTATCGTTGGAAGCGTCTTGATCGTCCGCTGGTTATAGGCTATGTGACGTCACATTAAATTGTATATGGCGCCCTCTAGCGGACATAAAGTCATGATCCAAAAAAAAATTTAATCATGCCGTGTTGGGTATCAAATTAAAAGGCTTAATTAGCACATTTCAAAAATATAAATATTACTGAAATAAGCCCCAAAATAATTAAATAAAAAATAAGTTTAAAACTAAAACCCGACTACTGAAAAGTACCTTCCCGTGGTCGCATGCCGCTGTACCTACTAAAACTAGAATTGTGTGTCTTAATATGTCGCCGTGTGTACAGGCACAGAGCACAAGGTGTGCTCAAGGTATAAAACACTAGCAGCGCCCCGCGGTTTCACCCGCGTAAGTGTTGATCCCTTATTTCTATAACAAATTTCATCGAAATCGGTTCGGTGGTTTAAGCGTGGAAAGGTAACATACAGACAGACAGACAGAGTTACTCGAATTTATAATATTACTAGCTGCGCCCCGCGGTTTCACCCGCGTAAATGCTGATTCCGTGGGAATATCGGGACAAAAAGTAGCCTATATGTTAAACCAATGTATCAGCTAACTCCATACAAAATTTTATCAAAATTGGTCCTGCCGTTTGAGCGTGAAGAAGTAACAAACGCACACATACACTCACAAACTTTCGCCTTTATAATATTAGTGTGATATACAAGGTGTTTTTTTTTTATATCCCATAACTCTAGGGGATCATTGTACTCATCATTATGAACCACTTTTACTATGGGACCAAACCTGAAATCGCGAAAAAAAATCAGCTGTTCCCTACAATTTATGTTCGCATAACTCGTCAAAATGTAGGGAACAGCTGATTTTTTTTTCGCGATTTCTGATTTGGTCCCATAGTAAAAGTTATTCATAATGATGAGTACAATGACCCCCTAGAGTTATGGGATATCAAAAAAAACACGTTGTATAGTATGGATTAGATTCCAATGTCATAATAGCAAAGATCCCGTCAGTTCTCCCGAGAACCATTAGCTACCTCCGCCATTTTGATGGCAGAACTAAAATTTTACGCTCAAATAAAGTGCTTAAGATCTCACAATAAGAACTTATCTCGCTGAGCAGTTGTGTGCAGTTCCAATCGCTTTGTTCGCTCTTGAAGATATTTCTACATTTATATCTTTTATAGCGTACCTTACGTGTGAAATTGGTGTTGTTTGAGTTGGGAAGTAGCTTTAGAACTTTATTTTCACCCTATATCAGCCTGTATCTAATACTACATTCGCGATTTATTAGCCAAAAATGTAAACAAATATGAGTTTATGGAAAAATAACTTTAATTCAAACACAATAAAGTTCAGTTTACGCTATAACTTCAAAAATGTTGACTTTATCAATAGTGCTAGTCACTCTGGAATCAAATTAATTAGCAATAAGGTTGATATTTGTTTTAAGTTGAAATAACATCAATTTGAAACAAATTTGAATAGACTTTATCCATACTAATTCATACAATATTGACAAAGCCCTCCAAATTGAATAATTGTGGGTCTAGCCAGATGTGTAAAAAAGCGGCCAAGTGTGAGTCGGACTCCCACACGTAGAGCTAGTCAAAAATCGCAGAAAAAAACACGGTTCTTGTATGGACTTTAATTTTTTACTTTATTTAATTTTTATTATTTGTTGTCCATAGCGGCAATCGAATTACACACTGAAAATTTCAGCTATCTACTTATTACGTTTCATGAGATAGATACAGCCTGAGAGACAGACGGACGGACGGATGAACGGATGGACGGACAGACGGACAGCGGAGGCTTAGTAATAGGGACACATTGGCACCCTTGGGATACGGAACCCTAAAAATGGTAACCCATCCACAAACGACCGCAGCAACTTTCATTGCATTCCAAGTGGTTCACATTGAGAAACGAGCCCTAAAGACTGATAAGGTAGATCTACAAAGCTAGCAAACTGCTGTAAAGCCTTCATATAAATATAGGTACCTAACCTATTTTAATTCAGTAACAGTAAATAAAAACGTGCGGTCTAAACTAGATCCTACCTAAAAGACGTGATCTCCGCGGAACCTGGGTCACGTCCCGTGCAAATAACACACGCGCGCAGCTTTATTTTATTATATTTTGGCGCGTAACCGCCGCCATTACGACGCGCGGCGGGCATGCATCATATTGTGATATTTTTTAAAAGAAAAGATACATAGCTGGGTATTTTCATTTTGACGTGCTTTTTTCATAATTTATGTACTTTTAGGGATCGTAAAAGGTATCATTTTGGTCATCATCATCATCATCATCATCAGCCTATAATGTTCCCACTGCTGGGACACAGGCCTCCTCTCTGTGAGAGGGAGTGGGCCGTAATCCACCACGCGGGCCCAGTGCGGGTTGGTAGATGTCACATGTCTTTGAATTTTTGGTTCTAGGACATGCCGGTTTCCTCACGATGTTTTCCTTCACCGTTTTGAGAGCAGTGGTGATGAAATAATTTTACACAAAGTAAAGCGCCTGTCTGGGTTCGAACCTACGACCTACAACTCGTAAGTCGCGGCCGATACCACTGGGCCACCACTGCTCTCATCATTTTGGTAGATAGCTATTATTATGATACCTAGGTACTCAAAATAAGGTAGGTACCTAGGTAAGTTTTTTTATAACCATTAGATAGAGGTACCTATATAGTACCTATTGATGAATTGATGCGTCGATATTTTATGCTTGCAACATGGTCTCATTATTATTTGGTAGATATTTTTAAGTAACAGTGTTCTCATTGTTTTGTTAACTTAGTTTGTAATATACTTGGTTGCAGCTGAAGTCTATCTTTATGCCGTGTTCGGCTCATAGTCCTCATAGAGGAAAAATAAGGTTACATGCTTTGTGGTTCGGCTATTTGGCCCATAGACTACTATTTATAAACTAGATTTGGCCGTCTATCAAAAAGTACTCTGTGATTTGGCCTGTCAGTGGTAGTTTCAAATAAATTATAGTTTATCTTAACAAAAATACATATTTCAAAAATATATAAACATGGCAGAGGTAGAATTTTAAGCTTTTGAAATAGTGGCTCACAGCTATCTAAAAAGTGGGCTCCACAAATTGCTCGGATACATTTTTTGTGAGCTCTAAAAACTATCAAAATCTACTGAGTTACCCCATATTACAATGCCTGTATAGTAAAAGTACTCTGTGGCCTGTATCTATGTACGGATGATACATAACCATGGTAAGCCAGCATTGTAGTACCTATCACAGTTTACTGTTTGTCTAATCCTCTTCAAAACATATATAAAACGATTTATTTTTGCAAGAATTTTATCTATATATGTCTTTTCCAATTGCATTATTTTTATCGACCGTTATACCCAAGAATACACAATTATCGACAGTGGTCAAGTGAGGGTCTCTATAAGGAATCTCTATTTTATTTATATTCAAATTGTAGATATGTTTAAAATTGTATTATGTCCGTTTTAGGTATATTTATTTTGAATTTAGTTTGCTAGCCAATCGATTGCATTATCAAGAGCTTGGACGATGTCATTTTGTAAAGTTTTATTATTGTCACTCTTAATAATTATTGTAGTGTGATCAGTGAATAGTATGCAATCTTTGCCTATCGCCTCCGGAATGTCGTTGATGTAAACTAGAACGAGTAGTGGACATACGATTCCTCCCTGTGGCGCACCATAATTATGTTGTTTATATTCCGACTTATAAGTTTTTTTTCTTCATTTGGACAAGTTTTTGCTATTTCCACGCATTGTACTCTTTCAGAAAGATAACTTTTGATCCAGTCGCTACCCCGGATTCCATAATGCTCAAGCTTTGAGAGTAATGTTTTATGGCAAAAAAAAATCAAAGGCCTTTGTCGTGTCTAGGAACACGCGATTTATCTTAGATTTTTAATTCAAACTTTCAGTTATGTATTTTATTAGCGTAAAAAAGCTACAGCAGTGGAACTGCCCTTCATTGTTATTTTTTTAAGAATATCACATGCTGTTAAAAAGTTCTCTATTTTAATGCACATTACCTTCAAAAAGATTTTGGATAGAATTTGGATTAAAGTTAGATATTGGACGATAATTATTGCTCATGTCAGTTTTTACACCTTTCTTCTAAAGAAGCTTGACAATTGACCTTTTCAGACGTGTTAGAAATACTCCTTCTGTCAGAGACAGGTTTATAATGTAGGGGGAGACACTAAACTCATTGCACATATTTTTAACACTTTAGTGCTCAGGTCATCACATCCAGCCGAGATAGTGTTTCTTAGACTGCGAATTATTTTATCAACGTTTGATTTATTTAATAGTGTAAGGAAGATGCTTTTAAGATTTTGAGGAGTAGTTATTTTTATGTTATATTGCATGTTTTTATGAGCATTATTGGTCGTCTTTGTTCAGGATATATGTATAATAGTCATTAAATAAGTCACATATTTGGTTTGGATTATAATACTGCGTCAACTTCAGAGTTACTTGTCATAATTATTATTTATGTTTGTTTTAATCATATTCCAAGCCGCTTTACTTGTATTTTTTGCCTAAGCTATTTAATTTGCTGAGCCTTGTGTACCTATGCATTTTTTCAGTGTTTGAGTGTAGTCGTCATATTTTTTTTTAACCGACTTCAAAAAAAGGAGGAGGTTATCAATTCGACTGTATTTTTTTTTTTTTTTTTTTTTATGTTTGTTACCTCATAACTTGCGACTGGGTAAACCGATTTTCATGATTCTTTTTTTATTTGAAAGCTGGTGCTTCCCGTGTGGTCCCATTGTCACCATTTCAATATCTGATGATGGGATCTTAGAGAAATCGAGGGCAACCCTCAAATTTTATAGGCTCACTTATTGTTTTTCGCATATTTTATGAAGTATCTTGTGTATTTGCATATGGTTGTCACCATCTCAGGTAGCTGGGCTGATGATGGAAGGTACAACTCCTTAACAGTAAGAAGTTACTCGAACAGGAAAGGACTGTTTTAGTAAATTGTTTTGATGTTTGATAGGGCATTTGCCACATTTGGTCTCATGATCATCAAGTCATGATCTGATGCTGCAGTCAGGATAGTCTGCAGAGTACCTAACTCCTCGACAACTGACAGCAGATATATCGTGTTTAGGCTCATTGAAAAGGGCTCGATGTGTGGATAAACGTACTGTTAATGAGGAACACCGAAGTACATAAAGACCTGATGCTGAAGCCAGGAGCATCAGAAAAAGTACCAACCTTGAAATTACAGCACCGTAGTCGTGTTTGGGCTCATTTTAAACAGGACTAAATTTTAAGTTCAATGTAATGTTGACATAAGTCTGGCCTGATGCTGCAGCCAGGATTATCAGCATCTAGTCTAAAAGCATCAGGTCAAGATTTGATGATGGGATCCTGGAGAAATCGAAGGAACTCTTCAAATATTATAGGCACACCTATAGCGATTTGGGTATTTTTTATAGTAACTCGTGCATTTGCTCTCGGAAAGCACTATTTGGTGAAGTGGAACTGATGATGAAGACCACAGATGGCCATCGGAAGTAATCAATAATATCTAAGTGTTTCACGGGTTGCGATTCGATTACTTTAATATGGTTGCTAAGCAATTTATGCTCGTCACAATGTGAATGGTGATATGGAGCTGATGGTGGACCTGGAGAACTGCTCAACAATTAACTTCCCTGCATCGGGAAAAGCAATATTTTGTTTGTAAAAGGCGATAATCACTAGGCTATTGTAACTTAGATAAATTATAAGCAGACCCACTAAAAAGCGTGAAATAAAAACTTTTTAAGAAAAAAAAAACCGACTTCCAAAAAAACACTACAAAGTGAAAAATAACTTTATTTCGGAAGTCGGTGGCAAAAAACTAAAATTCAGATCCAAAGACACCGACTTCCGAAATAAAGTTATTTTTCACTTTGTAGTGTTTTTTGGAAGTCGGTTTTTTTTTTCTTAAAAAGTTTTTTTCTTATGTTTGTACAGATGGTATTTTAAATATAATGTTCGTTTTTTAATACAACATATTTTTATACCTGTTTACAGCGACACGAAGATGATGATGAAGTCGGTTTTGGGAATGAAGTCCCAACTATGGAACCCCTCATTGTGCTTGGTCCGACACGCAATAGGCTGGCTAAAAGCTGACTTATTTAAGTTCGGTATGTTGCAATATTAAAAAAAGAAAGATACCTACTCGTAGAACAACAAAAATAATATTAAGTAGGTACCTAAATAAACTATTTGAACGATTTGATTTGAAACTACTACATTCTCAGCAAAGGTTTTATTAAGAATATTCATATAAGTCCATTAATTATTTTTGTGTATTTAACATAAATAACAAAATTAAAACCTAACTTAACTTAAACCCTATACGCAAACTAAAATATTTTATGTAGGTAGTTGTATTTAGGTGTATGTGTGTTTTGTATACATTGTTTTGTGAGTTGTGCTGCGTGCATTTTGTTGTTGTACTTTAGGCTCAAAGGGTGTACCTAACCACCATTTTGGCAAAAATTATACTTATTTTTTCGTCCTCTTTCGATCGGTATATTTAAAATCTCGAAATTCGCATATAATATGTTGTGTATACAACATGTATACAACCTAAAATGTTTGTATCGCTAGACACGAGATTTTATAAATTTGGGCCGTACCTAAGTGAAACATAATATTTCAATTCTCGTTACCTCGAGCAAACGTCGTAATAAGTAAATAAAATTAAAGACTTGGTAGTATATCCCGTGATCTATCAAATTTGATGTTTACGTCTCTAACCATTTTTTTAAATTTGGTTCATGCTTGACAACAACAACCCGTGATTTTATCAAGTTTGGTGGTTACGTCCCAAAGTATATTAAAATAGTAAAAAACGAATTTATACTGTCTTACGTCATATTAGAATATTTTGTCAAAGCAATCAACCCAAAGTTTTATAAATACTGGTAGTTACGCCTCCAAATGCTTTTACTATTAGATTCTATAACAATTTGACTTATATGCGTCCCATTATAATATTTTTCACGAAAGCATCTTATACTTTGAACTCGAAGTTTTATGCTATTATGCGACTTAAATCATCTACGTTATAAAGTAAAATATAACATAACTTTCTTACAAGCGATGCGTTTGTTCAAAGGGAGACAGAGAGAGAGAGAGAGTCTAGGTATATCAGGTGACTTGCGGATTGGGGTAGGGGAATTTTTGGTTACAATATTTCTATTATTTTAATTTTAACAACACGTTACAAAAATAGCGTAATTAATATAGCTGCTTGAGAAAATTTAATAGTAGATTAAATTAATCACTAAGCATAAAAAAATTTAAACCTCCGAAAAAACTGAAAAGCAAAAAATAAAAACCTTTTTTATTTTACCTTAGTAAATAAGTTCTTAAACTAATGCAAGTATACCTAAGTAATTTTGAGTCGGCGCCAAACAAGCAACTTAATATCGTTGCGAGTGGTCGTGCGGAGAGCGCATTTTTTGTTTGGAATGTTATATTTATCGCTGGAGATTTCACGTTGCATTATTAATTTGATTTGGTTATTTCTTTAAATTTAAAGTAATTTAGTGATCATTGTTCATTGATTGTTTGGCGCCGACTCAAAATTTCTTAGGTATACTTGCATTAGTTTAAGAACTTATTTACTAAGGTAAAATAAAAAAGGTTTTTATTTTTTGCTTTTCAGTTTTTTCGGAGGTTTAAATTTTTTGTTAAAAAGTTTTTATTTTATAATTTTTTGAGCCTATAATTTACTAATTACTACATGCTTAATTTTTTATTACTTTTAAAATAGCTACCTACCTTACTTTAGATATTAACTGTTAGATATATAATCCTAATTTAATTATTATTTTTTGTATAATAAAATACTTAAAAAAACAGGCTTTATATACAAACATTGATAGGCCTTTTATTTTAATTGTAATACAAGCTCAGCATTAAAATCTGTGAATGAACAATAAATCACCCCTATTTTCCCACCCTTATTGTAGGATTTTTTTTTTCCAAATTTACATGGGACTATCTTCGAGGTATGTCCTATCCAATAAAAAAAGAATTATCAAAATCGGACTACACTGTAAAAAGTTATGCGTGCTCATACATTACAATCAGTGAGTGAACAATCAATCATCCCCTGTTTTCCTACCCTTAGGGTTGGATTTTTTTTTCCAAATTTATATGGGACCAACTTCGGGGTATATCCTTTCCAATAGAAAAAGAATTATCAAAATCGGACTGCTCTGTATAAAGTTATGCGTGATCATACATAAAAAAAAAAAAAAAATATATATATATATACGCGTCGAATTGATAACCTCCTCCGTTTTTTCGTCGGTTAAAAATGTAACCCTGTCCTGTCACGTAGTCGGGTAAATAGTCTATGACACTAGGTATTCCCCGGTTATTTATCAGTTTCATAAACTAGATACCTACTAATTTTATAATCGAATTGGTTTTTATTACCTCGCAGTACGCAAAATACGCGCATTGACGTGGAGTTGCGGACACCAGTCCGTATTACCTATTACCTACCTACCTCGCAGTAGGTGCGAAAAGTAGAGTAGGTATTCTCCTCGAGATTATAGGTGTCTTCGTCTTGGGCGATCTTGAATCCCTCACTGCACTCAGGATTCTAGTCTTAAAGTGGAGACACTTTCTAAGAGAGTATATAGAACTACGTGGCACGACGATAATATTGCCGCGATTCTCTCGCTCGTGGTGACGGCCCCTTAATTCCCTCGCTTCGCTCAGCTATTGTGAATGCTATGTTCTGAAATTCACCTGCTCAAAACAAGTGCAGTGCGCACTTGTTTTGAGCAGGTTTTCAAACTAAAAAGCAAAATGACCTGCACCTGAATTGCGTAACACACTATCAAGCACAATTTGAATAATTTTGAAGAATTGTTTCATGTGTTCGAAAATGTGTGTGGTGAACAACGTAAATAACGCAATGAATGTTGTTGATCTGTCAAAATGAAAGCCATTGCCACTGTTAGTGTGTTACGCAATTACCCTGCTGTTCGGCAAAATTCAACGTAGGTATCTACAAAGTACCTCAATTCATAATTAACAATCTGGTAAGAAATATTATATACTATGTCCATTATACGGTGTAGTCACCGATATGTATAATGGACATAAATGTTTCTTTCACATCGTTTGTTATATCGTAAAATACAAAGATGATTGTGACTTACATCGCAAATGATTAGTTGATATAGTATTGCAATTACAACCTTAGGTGTTTATACAGGAGCTTTTTTTTTAGTGTAACCGACATGTTTTATTTATTTTTAGGGTGTAGGTATAAGTAGGAACCCACTTTTTTTCTTTTTTATGTATTAGATTTATTTAAAATATTATTCTATTATGTTCTTTATTACAAGCACAAAAAAGCTATGTTACAAAACTTTTTACTTTTTTCGGTTTTTTGCTCTACCGAAAAGTCGTGTTTTGGTGGATACGCGCTTTGAGCCTAAAAGTATCAATATAGTACATGCTAGTTTCATGGCTTTGATCGTTACCAATGACAATCTGTTTCTGAATAGGAATTCTATTGTCTGTGGTTGTCAACGCAAAGAATTGTCAAAAAGTAGTGATTTTCGTTTTTGCATTTATCAGTATCACGAAAATATAATTTTCAAACAAAAATGCCTGCCGGACCGTCAGCCATGGACGGGCTACGTGAAAAAGCCTTTCAAGACTACAGAAAGAAGTTGATGGAACACAAAGAAGTGGAATCAAGACTTAAAGAAAGTATGTATTTGTGTTGCTTGTCATCGATTTCTGCCGAATCATGACCCTAACTTTTGTCTCAAAATGCAATAATTAGATAATTATTGTTATCCTAAACGAAATAATATCTTAATTAATCAATTTCGAATTCTAGAGTAAAGTTTAATTAATGAAAAACACCATTTAAAAACAAATAGGTTACTCCTTTCATCTGAAGGTACGTCGAATTGTTTAATTAAATTGACAATTACAGTTAAAACAGCGTATATTTTGCTAAGGCTACTGCTAATATGAATACATCATCTACAAGCAGGCTACTCACAAAATATTTGCTATCTATACCACATTTTGCTTATTTATCTTAGAACTTGATAAACTGTAACATTTGGCTACTTTCCTAGCCTTAAGTCACAAGTAGGGCTGCCATCCGTCCGGGTTTCCCCGGATTTGTCCTAGTTTGGTGGGTGTCCGGGGAACGTCTGGGCGGGGTTCTTAAAAAATATCCAGGTCAAACCTGGATACTTTCTGTGTTAGGGGAATCCGACTTTGAATGATTTGCAATAAATAAATTAAAGCATAAATCATAGTTAAAAATTAGCCGTGCGGCAAATATACACGTGCGCTCATGACAATTCATAATTTGCTTTTGATTTACATTTTTTATTTTCATTTTCATTGATTCCAAAAAAAAGAGTGTTCCTAATTATTTTTGTTACCAGAATACCTCTCAATAGAGAAGAGTGTTTACTTAATTGATTAGTTAATTAATCGTTTAAGTTGATATTCTATAAATAAGAAAAAAAATATGATACCTAACAATATTTTTATTTTATTGTAATTTTTTTTTCGACTGATTCCATGGTTTTTTTTTTATTTCACCCAAATGTCTGGGGTTTTTGAAGTTTTTATCTAGGGTCTGTAATTTAGGAGATGGCAGCCCTAGTCACAAGATTGCCCCTGCCTTTAAAACAAGTTTTATTACTATTAACATGTTGACTGCCAGATAAAAGACACAATAGAAAATCTATTGTTCGTGGTCACAGGTGACAGCGGTGGCATTCAATGCCTTGAGTTCATCCTCCTGCCATTAAATCAACTTATGTATTTGCAGCTTTCGCTGTATGTCTTCTTCCATACATTCTAGTCAATTATTTATTATAATATAATTTAATACTGCAAATTAGCTAATAATATTAAGTTAATCCTATCACTCTGTCTTAGCGCTAAACTGGAAACATTCTAACTTGTCATTATCATCTTTCACGTATAATTTGGCAGTATGTCTTCATCCGTACTTTCTAGCCATAAATTGTCTTATCCATTAACTGTTTCTTTTTGTTCTTCCCATATTCTAATTATCTTTGTTTTTGTTATAGTGCGAGACAAACTAAAGGATGTAACTAAACAGTATGACAAGAGTGAGAATGATCTCAAGGCTCTGCAGAGTGTCGGACAGATTGTCGGAGAGGTGCTGAAGCAGCTTACTGAGGAGAAATGTTAGTATATTGCGATATTTTTTATAAACATGACAGTTTTAGGGCTTGTACACATAACTGCGTATCGGCGCGATGCGAATTCGCAACGCAGAAAGGTTATATAGGTTAGAACTAGAAAGAGCTCTCAGATTTTGACGATGAGACGTCGCATCGCAGTTTTGTGTACAAAGTGAGTGCAAAATGGAACGAATATTTGTACACCCAAACATTTCTAGAGAAACAAAAGACAATAATCACTACTTTGAAGTAGGAAATTCATTATTTATTAACTCCTGCCCGTGACTTCTTCCATGTGAAATTTCACATTCTCCCCATTCACCCTCGGGGTGGAATCTCGAAAAACCTTTTCTTAGTGGATACCTAATCATCACAAAGAACACACCATCCAAATTTCATGTCTCTAGGACCAGAGGCTGTGTGTTTGATATATCAGTCAGTTAGGACTTTGAATTGTGAAGCATTCATAATTCTAAAGTCACCTAGACATGAGTCAAGCAATTAAATAGCCTTTTTGTTTTTTTTAAGTGAAACTTCTTTACGCACGCTTGACTTGGGGAGTAAGCTGGCGAACGCGTGAAGTAAGCGTTACGAAAAGTGTGATCGGGCGAGGCGAACGGGAGTTGAGTGGGGGATATTAGCAAGAGAAAACAGTGCGCGCGCACATTTATTTCTCTCTTCCTCTCATAGCCAAATACGTTTGAAGTTTCACTTCATTTGTGTGGTCATAAGCACACTCGGTTTTTTATACTTAGTTTGGTTTCTACACACATCAAAAGTGTCTAGGGATCAACATATATTTTTGCAATAACTTTTCTCCTGATTGATATTAATTAAAATTTTCTTTAAGGATTCATCAAATAAAGTGTTTTCGTTTGTCACAGTAACGATAAACCAAGTCACCTTTGCATTAATAAAGAAATTTGCCATTTTCCTAATAAAGGGATTTTTGACATTTGAACCACTAACACAAAAGTTCGAAAAAAGACTGAAATAACAGTTTTCTTTAAAATTTTATTGGGTAACTTAAACAATTAATAATCCGTGTTTCTACCGCGAACACTAACAACACAAGAACATCGGTTTGGCATACTCAAAATGAGTTCATCCAAATCACGCTGTGGAATGGCCGCCCATGTTCGTTGCAACAACAAAAAAAGGTCTTCTTGCGACTGGATACCCTCCATATTCGGCAGAGCTCTTCTCTGTAGCATATCCCATGCATGCTCAATCGGGTTCAAGTCTGGCGACTGAGCAGGCCAGGGCAGGACATTGATGTTAGCTGCGGCGAGAGTCTGTCTTACAACTCTTGCGGTGTGCGGTCGTGCATTATCATGCATTAACTGAAATAAGGGACCGATTTGCACTTGTAGAGGAACGATGACGTCTGATACAATCGTCTCAGCATAAATTTGAGCGTTGAGGTTGCCTCTGATCCAAATCAACTCAGTTCTTCCGCCGATCCAAATACCCGCCCATACCATGATGGTTCCACCACTATAAGGATGGACTTCCTGGCAGGATTTTAATCGCTGTTGGCGTCCAGGGGTTCTCCAGTGTCGTATACGTCTTGTATCCGGTCTCATACCAAAACGAGACTCATCAGAAAAGCACACGAAACGCCATTGTTCTTCTGCCCAATTTCTGTGTTCAAGAGCCCATTGATATCGAATCCTACGATTGTGCATTGCTATAGGTGGTACCCGTAGCGGTCTTCGGGAATGAAGGTTCACTTCATGCAAGCGGTTTCTGACTGTTTGGTCGCTAATTAAGTTCCCTGAAGAGTGATGAAGCCTCACGGCTAACATCATGGCGGTTATTGTTGGAGCTCTTCGAGTTAAGATTTGAATGTATCGGTCTTGTCTCCGTGTGGTGCAGCGATACCGTCCTCCATGGCGCTCAGCCACGGTACCAGTGCTTCGGTAACGTGTCCAAAGTCGACTGATAACACTCTGACTTGTATTCAGAGCTAAAGCCACAGTACGTTGCCGGGAACCAGCTTCTATCATTCCCACGGCTCTGAGCATTTCTTCCCTGCTTAAATGACGTCGCCGCTCCATAATAACGTTGGTTTTAATCAGTAGTAGGGAAACAGTAGCACTAATAATGTCTTCAATGCGTTGTATGTTTTTATAGGGAAAATATTGACAGCTGATTTTCATCTTTTACTCGAATTTGATTCACAGTTCCTGATTCAAATTATGAAATGCACCAAAAAGGATCCATATAAATTTATAAAATCATAAATTTATTACAAAGCCACATCTCAATCTCAAGAAATCCGCATAAAAATGATTGATCCCTAGACACTTTTGATGTGTGTATTTCATTCTAAAAAATAAAAACTTCACTCTTTACTAACTTAGACATTATACTATGACAACATTTAATCATAATGGTTAATGTATGTTTCTTTTCTTATTTCCAGTCATTGTAAAAGCTACAAATGGTCCCCGCTACGTGGTCGGTTGCCGTCGTCAGCTGGACAAACAGAAGCTAAAGGGAGGTACCAGAGTAGCTCTGGACATGACCACACTCACCATCATGAGGCATTTACCTAGAGAGGTAAATTAGTTTTATGTTCATCACCTTTAGGAAGGTCCTGATGTGAAGCAAGGCAGTTTTAGTGACAGGTCTTTGTGCAAATAATTGCTGGGAAACGACTTTTGCTTTTGCTGTTTACGGTAATACACAATGTAACGCACGCAAAACGTGCTTGTGTGTGCATGCAATGGTACAGGGATCGTGGGATTATTTAAAGTTAAGTAACATTTAAAAGTTGATGTTGTAAAAAATGTTGCTTTCATGTTCAAATCTTCATAACCAAAGGCTCCCTTCATTGTAGCGGGATTGTCCGAAAGGGTTACCGCTACCCCGGAACACAAAGGGCTAAGGAAGGAACACGGATGGGTTTTAGTCAGTAAGAGTCTGACACTCCCTTCCGCTCCACCCAAAGCGGGAGGGGTCATTTGATGATTTCCCATCAAAAAAAAAAAGGTTCCCTTCATTATGATATATTTTTCGCAATACAAAAAAATATCACAATGACGGAAAGAATAAGTGACACGGCTTCATAAAGCTTCTTTTTTACACCTGTTATAAAAAATGACAATAAATAAATAAACTTAAAAGAGTGTTTAGTTTTTAAGTTATTTAAATAAAAACTTGTATAAATTCGAAATGGTTTTGACTAGGTTTTAAATTCGAGTGTCTCGCTTCAGCATCGGACCTAACAATATTTTTTTAATGATTCAGTTTCTAATCATATTAATATATTCCAGGTTGATCCGCTAGTATACAACATGAGTCATGAAGACCCTGGTGACGTCACATACTCCGCCATCGGAGGTCTGCAGGAACAGATCAGACAACTCAGAGAGGTAAGTTGCCCGAATCTTTCCTAATTAACTGACAAAAGAAAGAATTAAGTACCTTTTGGGACTAAAAGTCGGGAAGAGTATATTTTTCATTTCTTATTTTATTAAGTACCTGGTATTTCTTGACAGTCCTACGCTATCCTCCCATACCTACTGTAATTTGAAAACAATGTAAAAGCCAATTATTTTTAAAAGAGTAACCATGGAGTTTCTTGCCGCCTCTTCTCCATAGGAAACAACCAATTGGAACCGTGCACCTAGCTTCTGTCATTTCATAAGTGCCCATCTAGGTTTATTTGAAATAAAATATTTTGATTTTTCTATACTGAACCTCCAAGGAAAGAAAGTTTCCAAAGTAATTCTTTCTTTTATATTTACCTGGTTAACTAGGCCGAAGTGTTGATGAATTCTTCATAATGGCCCAAATCTGGTGCTTAGTTACCACAAAATATTTATTTACTTATTTACACTTAATATTTATTTACACTTTTATTAAGAAATTGGTACCCTTTGGTAAACCACCTTATTTTCACTAGATTGTAATAGGGGGGGGAGTGTAATAGGATATTGAAATTGAAATGAAATTGAAATTGTTTATTGAAATAATTGATTTTCATAAATATTTACAAAAATAGGGCCTTATACAAGATGTAAGTAAAAATAATTGGATTCTATCTGAACTAGGAATGAAACTGTATCTCAGGTATCTCTCTCAAGTGCTTATACATAAGTATTATCTAAAATTCCTTAAACAAAAATAGTAAATAATTTATCTACCTCAAATTATGGTTATATTCTAATTGACAGAAATAACGCTACTTTTTTGCAACCATGTTAGTCTAATGATTTTTGCAGTGTTACATTTTTAATAAGGTCGCGTTTACCTTGATACACTTAAAAAATTTACCGTGTGTCAACAAAATATTTAGATTGAATGAGATTTATTGTATAATATGAACTGTATTTAATTAAAATTATTTTTACGTATTATAATTAAATGATCCGTAGACAGTTTATTTGTCTTACTGAAAACGTGCTAAATATACAATAACTTCATATTCTCTCTTAACCCAGGTGATCGAGCTGCCTCTAATGAACCCCGAGCTCTTCGTGCGTGTTGGCATCACTCCTCCTAAGGGATGTCTGCTGTACGGCCCGCCCGGTACCGGCAAGACTCTGCTGGCTAGGGCAGTGGCTTCGCAGCTTGATGCTAACTTCTTGAAGGTTTGTTCTCAAATTATAAGCAATATGATCATTTAGCTCCCTTCAAAATGGTTGAGCTGAATGGTGCTGATGCATGCGTCATGTTCGTGAACGGGCGCCGTCAGTAGGGACTGGTCATCTCTTTGCTGCCATGGCTTATTTTAATTTATTATTTGAATTGTTGTTTTTTCTCATCTTTTCATTATGGACGCTTTTAACGTCCTGCATCGTTCTCACATGTATAATTTTTAACATGAATGATGTAACCAAGACTTTGTAACCACATTATTTTGATTTAAAAGAGTGTCCATGGAGTTTCTTGCCCGTTCTTCTCCATAGGTACCTACGCTTTGGAATGGGCAACTAGCTTCATTTTTTCTGACTGACTAACTTCTTGACAATTCAAAAGTGCCTGTAAATGGTTTAATTGAAATAAATGCTTTGAGTTTGAGTATGGTTCAATAGTACTTGAACGACTACTAACTATTTTCACTTTTAAAAGTAGCAACTTTTTCTAGACAATTCTGTAGTTTTTCTACAAGTTAAGTTAATGGTTTGTTACGTATTTCACCCTAAAGTCCCGTATTAACAGTTAAAAAATTGAAGTATTTAAAAAATTTAGCCCGAGGCGAGATTCTCGTCTGTTGAAACTTGGGCGAAGAGTCCTTGTGTAAACGTGCGAGACAGCCTATTTTAACACACAGATCTTAATTTATCAACATTCAATTCACAGGTGGTATCATCAGCCATCGTAGACAAGTACATAGGCGAGTCGGCGCGTCTGATCAGAGAGATGTTCAACTACGCCCGCGACCATCAGCCCTGCATCATATTCATGGACGAGATTGATGCCATCGGTATGTAGAACGATTTAAGTAATTGGAGCCTAGTGGTCAAAGTCAAAACGTTTATTGCGAACTAAGTGTACAATGTTGGTGTTATGTTAGTACTTATGACTTAGCAGCAACACATAAAACAACACAACACCTAGGATACTTTTTATCCCGATATTCCCACGGTATCGAAACTTACACGGGTGAAACCGCGTGGCGCTGCTAGTAGATAATATTAAACAGGACATATGACGCCAAGTCAAAGTCAAAGCATTTATTTCAAATAGGCACATAAAAGGCACTTTTGAACGTCAAAATTTACATTAAAATAAAGGAATCCATTCTC
Organism: Amphipoea lucens; assembly: GCA_947508005.1. Taxonomy (NCBI): domain Eukaryota; kingdom Metazoa; phylum Arthropoda; class Insecta; order Lepidoptera; family Noctuidae; genus Amphipoea; species Amphipoea lucens. The sequence goes on along the minus strand of OX382377.1, from coordinate 16,948,641 downwards.
AAAATTTTATCGTGAGACAGATTTGCGAATAACAAAACACTTTTTTCTCCAGGTGGCCGCCGTTTCTCCGAAGGTACAAGCGCCGATCGTGAGATCCAGCGTACGTTGATGGAACTGCTGAACCAGATGGACGGCTTCGACTCTTTAGGCCAGGTCAAGATGATCATGGCCACCAACAGGCCTGACACCCTCGACCCTGCGCTGTTGAGGCCTGGTAGACTGGATAGGAAGATTGAGATTCCTTTGCCTAATGAGCAGGCTAGGTAAATATTGTCATTAGCGTAGATTTGTGCCTATAGCTTAGCAGTATGTCACCTGGGCCCTATTTCACCATGATCACTTAACGTCGAAACCACGTCAATTCCTTATTTAATCACGACATCTGCTTATAGCACAGAATACTTAATAGTACTACGTACAGAAAGGACACTCCCTTCCTCGCGCTTATATCAGATACCGCACCTCACCCCGCACTTCGAGGTATTTGTCGCCGACTCTTTAGCAAGGGCGCTCACGAACCGCAGCGCTGTACTGCTGATACGAACAAACAATTTTGCGATTTATAAGTTTTATTTGAGTTTTAATCACGATGGTTGAATATTGTGATGTTGTGTGCTACGCACGACAGTCAACCCTACTAGATTTCACGCACACATTTGCACGTGTACAAACGTCATTTGTTTATGTAGTAGTAATAGGTAATTATTTTGCGAGCGTTGTATGGAGTGTCCGAGGTGTGCTCTTAGGTCATAGCACACGTATCAAACCGGAAAGGGATCGGCACCGTATGAACTCGAGCCGTTCAGTATTCTTTGTATGAAACTCCCTACTGCAACGCACACTAATCGGAATCGTAACGTAGTCGCCTCGCCTCGGGACAAGCTCACGAACCGCGGTGCGGTGCGTTACGGCTCGTCGTCCCCGCGCTTACGTCTCTTCGTCCACTTTTGCCCCTCTCCCCCCTCCCGCGGCCTGCTGCACCATACCCACAGCCCTTACGGTCCCATATATTCCACGTTAATTTCATATTCATTGCTCCCTGAAAACCATACATTATTCTATGCTTCTTCCAGGCTTGAAATCCTAAAGATCCACGCGGCTCCCATAGCCAAGCACGGCGAGATGGACTACGAAGCGGTCGTGAAACTGTCCGACACCTTCAACGGAGCTGATCTTCGGAACGTGTGCACTGAGGCCGGGCTCTTCGCTATCAGGGCCGAGAGAGAGTATATTATACAGGTCAGAGGCTATTTGTGTTCATCGTGGCTAAATAATAACAGCCGCACAGGTCGATCGACCAGGTTAAGCTACGCTTGCCGCGGTTGGTCTGTGGATGGGTGACCACCTTTACATACCGAGACTCCCGTGCATCGGAAAGCACATTAAGCCGTTGTTCCCGGCTGTCATTCGCGGATCTTTGACAGTCGTTACGGGTCGTCAGAAGCCCGAAAGTCTGACAACGAGTCTTACCAAGGGGTATCGTATTACCCAGTAACTGGGTTGTGGAGGTCAGATAGGTAGTCGCTCCATGTAAAATACTGGTATTCAGCTGGATCCGGTTAGACTGGAAGCCGACCCCAACATAGCGACTGACGCTACCGCTTCGGAGACGTGCATGTTTGGCCGAAGCTTAATGCTTCAATACGCACGGAATCGTTGTACAGTAATGAAAATTTATTGCTACAATCTAAAGAAAAAAAAATGCAACAAATAAAACCATTATAATCTCATGCACTTCTAAAGAAGTTTAACGAAAAAACATACTATGAGATGGCAAACATTTAGCCCCTTACTATAAATAAACGTTGTACAACTCGAGGGCAGTGAAAATTACTCTTTTCAAGGCGTACTGCCAATCGTTATACTCGAGCAGTCTGTGGGTAGCCTTTACTCGCCGGGCTGCTAATGCTCTGCGTGTTCAATACAACAACGTCTTCAGGATGCTGATGCGACTGCCTCGCTATTTTAGTGCGTCCGGAATGTTTGCGGAGGCGCGAAGGGACGGCTTTCATGCGGTTGTACTGAAGAAGGTAGCCTCCTTGTTGCAGCGCGTTCGAGGCAGTAGCAACAGTATCTTGCAGATGGTTGTATTTCGTGCGGATTGCCCTATCCAGAACAAATGGATGCATATTGGGATGGGTGTTGACTAACATATTGCATAAGATTTTACAAACACCATAGGTACCTTATAATTGTAATAATTTATTTCTTCGTGTTTTTGTTTATTTAACCGATTCAGTGCGATGGTAGTTTTTTCAAACTATAGCGCCTGGCGGCGAACAAATTTTTCATACGCATACTCCTGAAGTATGCGTTTTCATGCAATATCCCGGAGCTAACACTGGAATCGTAATCTGCGTGACAAATAAGGACACTTTCATTTACGGATAACCACTGAAAAATGGTGTTTTATCCGAGTTTTACAGGTAAACATTTTGGCTCCTCTCGGGCACCACACGCCATTAAAACAGAAAATACCCATGGCGCCTCTACGGCGCCATCCGTACGGAATCGGTTAATTCTCTGTATTTATAATTTGTAATTGTATGGATTGATTTTATCTGAAATAAATTGTTTAATAATAATAATGTCTGTATAGTTACACAACGCTTTGTCTTCTTCTTTCGAAAGTCAAATAAGTGACGAATGAAAGAGAGAAATCGGTGTGTGTTCATCTGATAAAATACGTTTATTAGTAAGAGGACTAAATTATAATTTCTGTTTGCAGGAGGATCTAATGAAAGCTGTGCGTAAGGTGGCTGACAATAAGAAGTTGGAGAGCAAGTTGGACTACAAGCCCGTCTAATTATAATGTTTTATATTAATTGTAATATGTATCTTCGTTTACTTGCTAATAAATAGTTATATACAGTACCTATTAATTGATTTATTTTATTTTATTTATTTAGTCAACCAACAGCGATACATAAAAGTATTTTTCACTTCTCATGCTCTAAAAGTCCGTCTTTATGTTGTGCTTAGGCGACATAAAATCGCTTTTTATGTTCTAGTGCATAAAGTAAATTTTTTTTCTAAGGCTAAAGTAATCAGGCCCAACAGCCACACGCACAATAAAACTTCGCAGATTAAAGTCGTGATTTATTTCATTTTCTTTAATTTATACCACTTCCGTGTTTTCTATCGTTAATTTAATAAAATCAGGTAAAATAGTTGTCATTTATTATTTAAAAAGGCAAAGAAACATTTTCATTTTTTGGCAGTATGAAGTACCCAAGTCGAATGACAAATGTTGAAAATTTAAAAAAAAAAAACTTTTAAAAAGTTTCGTGGCGGTATTATCTGTGGTGGCGGGAATTAGCTATGGATGCAACATTTTTGATTAATTATGTACTGTATACTTTATGCCTGTTTCATTTTCTCGCAATCGAAGTGAAAAGCAGAGTGTATAACTCAGGCATAAACGAGCCATTTTACCCCTCGACTTAACTATCCACCCTCGCCTGCGGCTCGGGTCGATATAAACGTCTCGGGGTAAAATAGCTTCTTTTATGCCTTAGTTGTACAATGTACTATTACATAATATGCGTGTTACAGTTATTATGGCCAATTATAGGTATCTTATTGTTTTCATTATTTAATCATAAAGCAGAGAATCACGCTAGAAATTTGCAATAGCATGCAATTAAGCCTCTCTTCCTTATATCCCTACTGACATATCTCCACTGGTAGGGATACTTGGAGATTTTTTTCAATTATCGCTACCGGTAGGGATATATGGAACCTTGTGCTCCATATATCCCTACTGATCCGCACTGGTTGGGATAGTTGGATTTTTTTACCGTTTATCGGTACCAGTAGGGATAATGTTTTCAGGGGTTCCTTTATTATTAATAAGGTAATTCTGAATTATCAAAATTATTTCATTAGTTTTTGAGAACATCGCAGACATACAAACATACATACATACGGGTCGAATACAAACCTCCTTTTTTTAAGTCTGTTAAAAATCCATGTAATTGGAAGATGCATTGGTAGAACAGAAATCACAAAACATTTTTTTAAATAACATTTTATTTACATAAAACAAAGAGTTTCTAGTTTTGTTTGTCATAGGTATTATAATACATTATTACACACGTCACAAATGTAATACTTGATACTTACATAACATTAAAAGGCAAGTTTGTGAAACAGTTATTTTTAAAACGGTTTTGTTTCAAAATCTATATTTTTACCTGTGTGCAGTATTTTATAAAAACTTCAAATGAAATGAAATTCCTATGTCGGATTCCTATAATTTACGGATCGTTTTTGGTTAAAAATTATGACTCTATTATCTTTAAGTACAAAAACAGTTAACGAAGCAAACACCTCATAGCTTTGCACGGTAGACCCTCCCATGTGGAAGTAGCTATCACAGGTAAAATTAGCTTACGAATCTATGATCTATTCATTATAATTTCCAGTTTGGCAATAAAAAATTCTACCATTGGTAAGCATTTTTTTTTATCTAGAGCCCTTTTTTTACTTACTATCTCTGGCGAATCTGAAACCGCTATTGCCACGATTACATTAATTTAAATGTTTAAAATTTTAAAGTCGTAAGACCCATAGTAATAATATAAATCGAAAGTAACTCTGTCTGTCTGTATGTTACCTTTTCACACCTAAACCACTGAACAGATTTAGATGAAATTTGGTATAGATATAATTTGAGTCCCGGGAAAGGACAAAGGATAGTTTTTATCCCGATATTATCACGAGATCGAAACTTATGCGGGTGAAACCGTGGGGCGCAGCTAGTAGGATAAGTATAAATTTTCTCTACTGCCCCCCTGAGTCTTAACCTTTCGTATGCCGGAACGTAGATCCACGCGAGACACAATGGCTTTTTAATTGTGTCTGTAATTACGGCATTCAACCGGTTAAACACCAACGACGGGGCATTACCGCCTCGTTGAGAACCTATGGTTTATAGGAACCGAGCATTAAACAACTTATTACTTTGATATGTATCACAAACATTGAAGCTATGACCAGAACACAAAATACTTCGCCCAAGTTTAATAAACACAGGCTGAATCGAGCATAATCACTTAATAAAATCAGGCAGCGTTCCATTCTTTCGTGCCTTTGCAACATTCTCGAAATAACAAGAAAAATCAACATAACCCCTAATTTTTCGGTCCGGATCAAACGGCCTGCCAACCGGATAAATATCCGAAGTCGATTCCATAGATCGATTAGTATCGATATTCGAATCGTTAGTCTCAATCTCATTGGTTCCCGTTCCCGACGAGTAATTTTCGGAATCGATTTCATTTAGTAGAGTATTCGATTTTGATTGGACAATAGGATTGAATCGGACTGAGGCGTTTTTTGTCACACTATGATTTGGGGCGTTTTCATCTTCGTTGGGCGGTAGGAAATTAAAGTTTCTAATTAATAAAGACGTGTGGGTGTTAGGTTTTGGTGTTAAATTATTCTTAACGCAATAAGACACAAATTCTTGCTCGATTTCTTCTAAGACTGCTTGGCTGACCATTCTGAAATTGGATTGTTTCCTAAAGTTTTCTACAATGATTTGGGCGAGCTGTTTGTTCGTTTGCTCATAGCTTCCTTTCGCTTCTTGTATGCGTTTGTATACGCCGGCACTTACTAGGACGAGAAATCTGTAAAAAAGTAGAAAAAAAATAAATTAATTAATCATTTTATACAGGGTGTTCGGCAGAACTTTGAACACACGAAAATGGCAGATCGGTGGGGTTGCCTACCCAGCCCAAAAAAAAATACCTAGGCCCCAGTTTTTATTTTATTTTTTATAGCCGATTTTACTATTTGCACCAAACAATAATTTTAGATGAATCTACCAATAGTCGAGACAAAAACAAAAAAAAAGTGTTGCCAGTTTCGTCTATCCTACATAAGGTTATAGGCCTTTAAAGTTTTAAAAGTAATGAATTTCGGTAATAAAAAAAAATTTAAAAAACTAGGGCCTGGGTAATTTTTTTTTTTTGGGCTGGGTAGGTAGCAGACGATCCCATCTATTTGCCATTTTCGTGTGTTCAACGTTCTGCCGAACACCTTGTATTTTTTGCTTAATGGCAAACGACATCGCGGCAGGCCCTGACGGAGATGGCGGGATGAGCTGGACTCCTGTAACCTTTTAACCGCTTACGTCGGATTAATCCGACAAATATTTTCGTGTCCATTCCGCCAGAATCGTATATATACGACCAAATAACACAGCTCGTTTAATCTGCATTATTATTACATCATCACAGCTCGTTTCATCGGTATTTATTTTCCGGTTTTTTTTTTCGGGCGCTGGGGGCACGACAACTCATATAAAGTCGGGCGGTTAAAAGGTTAATAAAGATTGGTCCTTGGCAGCTCTGGACAGAGAGAGAGGTGGAAAGAGAGTACGGAGGCCTTTGCCCAGCAGTTGGACATAAATGGCTAATAATAATAAATGTATTGCTCGCCCTAGAGTGATGCGCTTTGTGAGGCGGGTATTCTTGGGGACTGATATCAGCCCTCAAGACTATATGTCCTGTGTCACAGAGCGCATCGACTTCCTGAAGCAGAAAGTATATGCATGGGCGAACCGTATCCGTCGGTATAAGCGGCGAGTAGAGCGATACACTCAGAATCGCACCTTCCAGAGTGATGAAAGGTGGGTTTATAGGAGTTGGGAACGACCGGACCAAGGTGTGGCTGACACGCAGCTGCCGGATGATGATACCATGTGTTCCTTCTGGCGCAGTATCTGGTCGGTGCCTGTCAGTCACACCGAAGGTGATTGGGCTCGAGAGGTCGAGCGAGCCTGCGATCCAATACCAGAAATGGGGCCTATAACCATCTGCCCCCAAGATGTAGCTCGTGCAGTCCGTCCACTGCCCAACTGGAAGTCTCCAGGGCCGGACGGGCTGCAGAACTTTTGGATAAAATGGTTTTCAAGGTCGCACGCTCGCTTGGCATCTCAGTTCCAGGTCGCTTTGGAATCTGGTTCGCTACCCCAGTTCCTAACGACAGGAATTACCCACCTGCTCCATAAATCAGGTAGCACCGCGGAACCCAAGAATTATAGGCCGATCACGTGTTTACCGACGGTTTATAAAGTTCTTACATCCATTTTGAGAGCTAAAATTAACAAACATATAGACACCAACGCCATCATGTCTACCTCTCAGAATGGATGTAGGAATGGATCCCGCGGTACTAAGGAGCTACTCCTCATTGATATGGCCATCAGCCAACAGGTTCGTCGCTTCCGAAAGGATCTGTCAACATGTTGGATAGATTATAAGAAGGCCTATGACTCGGTGCCACATACATGGCTCATGAGGGTGTTGGAATTGTATAAAGTAGATACAACTCTGCGCACCTTCCTGATGTCGTGTATGGGGCAATGGAGGACGGTCCTTCGCTATCCAGGATGTCGAAATATTCAGAGGAATAGCGAACCGATAAGGATCGAGCGAGGCATATTTCAGGGTGATAGTTTGAGTCCGCTTTGGTTCTGCTTAGCCTTGAATCCTCTTAGCACACTGCTGGAGGATTCAGGTCTAGGCTATCGGTTGAGGAGAGGTGGTCAGGTTATATCGCACCTCCTCTACATGGATGACCTAAAACTCTTTGCCCCCAACAATTTGCAACTGATGGAGCTACTGAAAGTAACTCAAACTTTCAGTAACGCTATTAGGATGGAATTTGGTGTGGACAAATGTGCGGTCATGCATGTAAAACGAGGGGAGATTGTGGAATCCGTGGGAACTCAACTCTCGGATTCCACAAACCTTAGAGCCCTCTCCGCATCCGAAACCTATAAGTATTTGGGTATGTCGGAAGCGTTAGGCATCAATGTTACTGACATGAAGCAATCGTTAAAGGAGCGCTTCTTTGGCCGCCTGAAAAAAGTGCTTAATAGTCTTCTATCAGGCGGAAACAAGGTGCGTGCCTTCAACGGTTGGGTCATGCCGGTTTTGATGTACTCTTTTAGCATACTCAAATGGACTCAAACCGAACTCGACGCCCTGGATAGGAGGGTCCGTACGCTGCTGACTGCAAATCGAATGCATCACCCACGGTCATCGGTAATGAGGTTGTATATCCCGCGAAAGTGTGGAGGTCGAGGGTTTTTAAACGCTAAGACCCTCCACAATCGCGAGATATGCAATCTCAGGGAATACTTCCAAGAAACCGACGTGGGGATGCATCGAGATGTAGTCATAGTGGACAAGGGCCTCACCCCGCTCTCCTTGGCTAAAGAGAACTGGCGCAAACCAGTAGTGCTTGACACTAATGATCGCATGGAGGTATGGCAGAGTAAGGAGCTTCACGGACGCTTTCTTCGGGCCCTTCATGGACCCGATGTAGACCTACTAGCGTCCGTAGCCTGGCTACGTTGCGGTGATCTCTTTGGAGAAACCGAAGGTTTTGTTTGTGCAATTATGGACGAAGTTATGATGACAAACAACTACCGGAGATATATTGTGAAAGACGGCACGGTTGACATCTGTCGGGCATGCCACCGGCCGGGAGAATCAATCAGGCATATTATCTCCGGGTGTTCTCGTCTAGCTAACGGAGAATACTTGCATAGACACAACCTTGTAGCCAGGATAATCCACCAGCAGCTTGCTTTGAAATACAACCTTGTAGAATCGGAGGTGCCGTACTATAGGTATGTGCCCGACCCAGTTCTCGAAAATGGTAATATCACATTGTACTGGGATCGATCCATCATCACTGACAGGACTATTGTTGCCAATAAGCCTGATATAGTGGTGGTGGATCGATCAGAGCGGCGCGCAATGATTGTTGACATAACTGTCCCGCATGATGAGAACCTCGTGAAAGCTGAGAAAGATAAACAAATTAAGTATCTTGACTTGGCTCGCGAGGTTGTCGACATGTGGGATGTGGACTCAGCGATCATTGTGCCGATAGTCGTTACAGCCAATGGTTTGATAGCCAAGAGCCTCGACCAACACCTAAGGAGGCTCTCGTTGGGCAGCTGGATCAAGGGCTTGATTCAGAAAGCGGTACTTCTGGACACGGCTCGCATTGTCAGGAGGTTCCTCTCTCTGGAGCCCTGACCGCCGGTAGCTTGGACCCTGTTCCCGATACCGGTGGGCTACTATTTTTTATATTTTCAAATGTTTTTATATATTTTTTATACTAATATTTAAAAATATAATTTATATGTATATAGTGAAATAAAGGAAATAAATGTATTGGATCAGAATCTTGAACCTTACAGTTTTGTAAACAAAAACAACTGAAGTTTATAATTTAACGAGGCAATTTGCTATCAAATAGCACAAGGGGGTCAGGGGCGGTGAGATATGAATGGTAATTAATTCGGTTTTAAAGACTCTCAGGACTACTCAAACTGAGACAAATCCCGCGCGGGACGCGGGATGCGACTGCACGTGCCGATTGTTTTAATGCAGGAAGTCGCGCGACTAATCGCGCCAGTTTGAACACCTTTTTTTATGGATGGGAAATCATCAAATGACTTCTCCCGCTCTGGGTGGAACGGAAGGGAGTGTCAGACTCTTACTGACTAAAATCCATCCGTGTTCCTTCCTTAGCCCTTTATGTTCCGGGGTAGCGGTAACCCTTTCGGACAATCCCGCACCCCCGGCAGGCTTCGGCCCTGGCAGGCCCCTTCCTTTCTGCTGACATCTCTTTGAGGCGCGCGTGGAACACAACGCGTCGTCCGGCACGGGCCTGGTCCTGATCAGACGGTGAGCTACCCATTACTCTCCGTCCGCAGGCCCGCGCCTACGGTGGCCGGGAGTCGTCACGCGGCTCCCGACGCCCGGAGAGTTTGAACACCTTAGGTACTCTAAACTCAAATCTTTATTGCATTCCACAATGTCGGCTTAGGTGGTAAATATTTAATAATGGACCCTGGCGGGCACATCATAAGAAAGATATGTGGAGAAGAGGACTTATCATTTACGCATCTTATAATCTAACTGATTCTAAACACACTTTTACAAAATAATTAATTTATTCTCCTTTCTTTCAAGTTAGCTGACAAAATCGGCGTGAGCGAATTTTCTTTGCTACAAATATTCAGTAACATTCACATTAATAAAATTAACTTAGAATAGAATACTCTTTACTATGTACACCATATAAATTACAGACATAAATAGAGAAACTTTACAATGGGTGACACAATGGGCGGTCTTATCGCTAAGAGCGACCTTTTAAAGACAACCTTTGGATGGATTAAAAAGGGGAAGGACAGACCAATACTGTAGGTAGTCTGTGGTGTACCATTTACACAATACAATACTTAGAATGTTATGATTACCTGCAAGACTCATCCAGTATAATAGGTCCGTGTATCTCAGGGGCGGCTATGACGGGCTCCGTGACAGCTGCGCTGATGGTCGGGAATGCTTTGTACAGCCCCTTCACCAGATAATTGCCGAGACACCGTGTGCCTGTCTGATTGCCCAGGTATTGGGCTGTAAAAAAAATTGAAAATATTTTGTAAGTAAGTATGTGAATAAAAATATTTTGTTTTCTGATCCAAAAAAAAAAAATAAACCAGCAAAGTTGGTTGGCTGTTTATCGTAACAGTTGACCTAAACGGCGCTTTTATCAGATTTTTTGTATTTACGCTGTTTGTTTGTTACGCTTTCACGCCAAAACGGCTGGAAGGATTTGGATGAAATTTGGCATATGGGTAAAACATGACCTGCATTAGGACTTAGGATACATTTTATGCCGATATTCCCAAGGGATCGAGACTTATGCGGGTGAAACCGCGGGGCGCAGCAATTTAATAAGGGCGGTTCACAGGGACTTATTATTAAATAATGCTGATATTCTAGTACCCAAATTCGTGTTTTTTCTTACTATTCATTTTCATAACTTTGTATTAAGCAAAACTACCCACCGTTCCTCAGCTTATTAACATCCAGTCCCAACTGCTGCAACCTAAGCAGCTCGTCCTCATTGTTCAGACTATGGTCTACCGTCAGCTGCACAACCCTCAACACGGCATTGTCATCAGTCCTGCACAGCAAAGCCCTCGTGTCTCCGACGTGGGCCACAAATAACTTGTTGGCATGGACCAGCGCTATGACTACTGCTGCTCCTCCAGATAGATGGACGTCTATCTCTTTTAAACGGGCTAGGATGTTGTAGTTTTGGGAGACCTGGAAAAAAAATTTGAAAGTTAAGTCAAACATGAAGAACAATTGTCCAATCATCCATACTAAAATTAAAAATTCGAAAGTAACTCTGTCTGTATGTTACCTTTTCACGCCTAAACCGCTGAACCGATTTAGATAAAATTTGGTATAGAGATAGTTTGAGTCCCGGGAAAGGACATTGGATATTTTTTATCCCGATATTCCCACGGGATCGAAACTTATGCGGGTGAAACCGCGAGGCGCAGCTAGTAATATATGTATAAAAACTGTATTTTTCTTTACTTTTGTCATATTATTTAAACTAATGGTGTACTAAGTGTGCATACACACGGGCGACACGCGCCAACAACAACTGCAGTGTCGACGGCTGCTGTCGATGCATCAGCGGCTACAGATAAGACAAAAGTAAGTGCCGCTCGTGTACTTGAGCACGGTGCTCAAATACACGAGCGCATGTTGTCAACGACTGACGTCGACGCATCGGTGGCTGCAGTTGCTGCGTGTCGCACGTGTGTATGAGTACTACGATTTCCTTTTTTTTTGTGGCGTTAGCCCACAATGCATCCTTCATGCGGCAAACGTGACCGCCAACGTGAAGCCATTTGGGCTTGGCTGCTTTTTGAGTGATGTCTGCAATTTGTATCGAAGAGTGCAGTATCGTATTCCATATCCGGTCGGTAAGACGAACTCCAAGGATACTAGGGTCCGGGGTTTCTTTCACCAAAGATGTAAGTAAACAACAATGACCGCTCGAAATTTAATAAAATTGATATACAAGAACATTTATTTTAAGTACCTAATGTTTTTTTTCGTCTAGTTAGCTCGAAGATTTAGACGAAAACAAACATTACTTAAAATAAATGTTCTTGTATATTAATTTTATTCAATTTCGAGCGGCCATTGTTGTTTACATCTTTGGCAAATTTAGAAACACCGGACTATACACTCCATCGCTCGCTGGCAACTGTCGAGTTTGGTTTGTTTAATTTTTTTTTAATTACCTGTGTTTCATTCAACGTCTGTAACTGGTACTGCAGGCTGGTTCTCTCAGCAATCATACCATCATAGTTTTCTGTATATGCCTTCTCCACTGATATGAATGCAGCCCTGAAATATTTTGTATTTTACATTACTGATCAGAAAATTGTTATTAAATGTACACGTGGATGGCTATAATCAAAGGGGCAGTCAAATAAGATAAAGTAAAATACCAGATGATTCTTTTACCGGCTCCAAGTTATTCTACCCATGAACAACTTTCACTATGGGACCAACTCTGAAATCAGAAAAAAAAATCAGCTGTTTCATACAAAACTTCAATACCTACGTGACCAAAATGTATGAAACAGCTGATTTTTTTTTTCGTGATTTCTTTGTTGGTCCCATAGTGAAAGTTGTTCATATTCATGGGTAGAACATCCCTGTAAAAATTTGGATGGTGATAAAAAAATATCCCTGTATAACTTCTTACCTTAGCCTTTCTCTAATCTCCTCATCAGTGTTGGCAGAGGGTGGTGGGAACAGGAGCTCAGCCGCCATCCTTTGCATGATAAATCTCGCTGCTTCCAGTCCATTATGTGGTTCAAATACTCCATACAAGGTACTAAGAAAATAAAATGATTACTTTTTAAATCATACATTTTATATAAAAGTACTTTCTCTCATACTTGAGGCGCCGCTAAAACGGTTTTCACAGAATGTTCACAAACAAAAAAAAAACATTTAAGAATTTATACTTCACACAACAGTTTACAAACAGATGTATTATTGTGAATAATTAAGTGATTATGTAATTTAATTAATAATATATGCACAGTGAGGTCTACAAAGCGGAATAAAAGCAGACTAAAATCTGTTATAGCGGGATTTGCAAGTGACACTCAATTTTGGTGGGTATTTCGAGTGAAATGTCGGTTTATATCGTTTTTGCTATTGACCTGTCAAATTATGTTGGGACTTCACATTTCGTCTGTGATTGGACGATTACATTATATCGGCTTTTATGTCGGGTCTTGCTGCGAACATTGCATTTAAATTGTCGTTTTCGTAAAGTTATAGTGGGTATAGCTCAAAAATAAGCCATGTAACTGTTAGAGAAAAATTTTTTTTTTCATACTGCATTGTTAACTCATTTTCAACTGAAAACCGTTTTAGCAGGGTTTGCAACTAGACGCCTCACTTATTGACACGATCATTATCGAACTTGTTGATTGACACATGGAGAAAACCAAAAATAGATCATGCATGTTTTCAATGCGTGACTGCAAAACTACAGGATTCATTGTGCAATCATATATTTAATAAGTAGTTCAATTTTATTAGAGGCAAGACTACTTTTGTACTACTGACCTGAAAAAACAAGTCTACTTACAAATTATCCTCGGTCTGGCAATAAAAACATAGGTAATCGTCTGTTGTGTTCGTATTTCCGCCTCCTAAACGGGAAAAGTAAGATGCTACACAAGAGTTTTTGCATTTTGGCAGATCGTCGGTCCACGGCCGTGCTATCATAATAAAAAAGTAGCACAAAAACCTAGGATACCCTACTTAAAACCGAAGGAAAGAAACGCTAAATTATTTTTAGCAATTGGCTTATTTATTTTCGCGACTTGACAGTTTGTCTTTGTTGTCACTTTGACACAGCGATACAGCAGTTGACGCATGCGTTCTGTAACCATGATCATGATTAATTAGAAATCTAGTATTATCATACTAATAGTATAAATTAAATGTTTTTGTTTTTATTCGTAAAACTTGGTTGCAACAAATTCCTTCACTGTTTGATTTTCTCCAGTATTGTTTTGTTAAATGCTATATAAAACGTGCATGTTGCGAATGACACTGACTGAAACACTAATTTATTAATATAGTTTTCGATCATCTAAATAAACGTTTCGTTATTGCTACTACGCTACAGCTATAGCAAGTTCTTTCAGTTTAAAAAATTGCTCATCGATTTCTACTTGCTATCGAAGTTAAATAATAAAAACGTCACTTATAATAAATAATATATTGTAATAAAAAATACAATTTTGAAGTCAAACACGCAATCTTATTGTAATCGTAATTTATTATTGCAATGAATGGTCCTAATTAAAAAAAAATATGTAGGTATACCAATCTTTTTTACGAACCGGTAGGTAACCACAGTTTCCTTTCCCATAAAATATTTTTATGTTTTTATATGATAACAATAGTAGGCATGGCATGATGGCAGGAGTGCCATGCATGCCTTGTCGCAACAACCAAGATGCTTCTTAGGGTTCCGTTACCTAATGGCAAAAACGGATAGAACACTTTTCGTCATGTCCTTCCGGACCATATCAATGTAAAGATAGAAGGTGTATTCTGTGCACCGCTAAACAATGGTGTAGGTAGGTACTAAAATTACGGAGAACGAATGAGTGGATTTCCAAACATGTATGATGAAACCAAGTGATGAAAAAAACAAATCATAGAAGCGTGTGGGGTATCGATGGATCCCATAATTAAAAAGATTAGTTATGATGTTTCCAATGGTACGGCTACATTGTCGCGATAACGCGAACTAAACTTCGCACGTTCTCTCTCGCACACCGCTTCACGTCTCGCTGTACAACAGAGAGCGCGCGAAGTGTAGTTCCTGTTATCGCAATCATGTAGCTGAAGCACTAGTGACTTATATAGGTAAGTCAGTAAGTTAATACAATTAGCATTTCAGTAACCATATAAGGTCAAATGGCAATTAATGCCAATTTGATCTGTTTTTAGGGTAGAGCAGTCAGTACCCGAAGGGTGCAACGGCACCCTATTACTAAGTCTCCGCTGTCCGTCCGTCTGTCACAGAGCTGTATCTTTTGAACCGTAATAAGTGACACTTGAATTTTCATAGTGTGTATTACCATGGCCACTTCAACAACAAACAATAAACACGTTTCTTGTATGGGGACCCAATACAAAAAACGTGTTTATTTAGGTGTTTTCTTATTAGTATTAAATAAATTAGTAGTGGTAATTAAACGGTGGTACGGGACCCTTTGTGAGCGAGACCGACTCGCACTTGGGACGCATTAAAAAAATGACTGCACCGTTGTTGTGCTCATTATAAAAAATATAAAGTAGGTAGGTACCTAATAACTTTGTTTTTCAGTGTTTTCGAGAAAAACAAACGTATTTTTGCGGTCGATAAAATCGATACTCTGCACGCGTAAATATTAATTAATTCCGACTACGGAATCCGGGTTCCATAGTCAACAAGGAACCCTTGCATGTAGTTTCGCCATGTGCGTCCGCACCTTAGCTCAGAGACTTAGTACTAGAAAGCTACAATTTGGCATGGATATACATATTAATCACGCCGACAGTAGTAAAATAAAATCTTATTTTAGGGTACCCTGCAGTTGCAATGTATAGGAGAACATGATTTTCAACTACAATGTGTTTGTTCTTGGGAATGGGACAAATTCATTCCAACTACGGAACCCTTCTTTCTGCGTGGTCCGACGCGCACTTGACCGGTTTTTGTTATAAACTAGAGAATTTGTTTGTAACACGTGTTTTTAAAAGTTTACTGTATTTTTAAGCACTAGGCATTTATGATTCATAATCAGATTAGCTAAAGCGCGTGTTACAACTAAAGCAATCATTTCTTTTACTACTCACCGGATAGTCTTGATAAAGTAATATGGAATTTGTTGCTATAGAAATGAAGGTCATATTAGCCTACACGCTTTGCAAATAATGGCCCACACGATTCAAGTTTATGCTGTAATTTCGTAGGTACCTTTATTCAAGGTGATTTGAATTTGAAATCAGTGTTAATGAATGAAGTCAAGTTTAGGTAGCGGTAAGGTGCTCACCTAACCTCTAGTTGAATTAAAACATGTTCAAATAAGCTTAGGGCTTGTTTGGTGCAGAAGCATAATCAGCCTATAATGTTCCCACTGCTGGGACACAGGTCTCTGAGAGCGTGGGCCGTAATCCACCAGACCACCACGCGGGCCCGTGCTTGCCTGGGTTCGAAGTTCGAACCCACAACCTACAATTTTTAAGTCCGGACCTCTACCACTGGTACTGCTGCAAGTTTTGAGTAATTCGTGAGTGGTTGTATCCCCTTATTACTATGGATAGTAATAGACTACTGACCCGTCCAACTCCCGGTGCGAGTGTGATGCTCCTGATCAGACCATGTCATACTTGCTGGAGTGTCCTAAGTGAACCTTCGCTTGCACCTTTGACGACCTCTACATACTGCCACTGATGCCGCAATCAACATTGGCTCAAAAAATATCAATGAAGAAGACTATATAGACAAGAAGAGTAATGAAAATAGTCAATTAAAAGTCCATTTTCTTCGATCAAAGTTTTAATGTTCTCTCCACATACCAAAACTCTAACCATTTACAAATTTTTTGCAATTTTTATAATTTTATTTATACAATGTTAGCTCAATAACCTATAGAGCTACCTGTGACTAATCTTTTGTTTTATACCTATTTTTTAAGAAAGCAAATCTTTACTCCGGACATGAATCAACAACTTTAGAAAATATTTTAAAAATATTCTAAGGTGGTATATCACCTTTTTACTATACATATTATATACTCTATGATTTCCTGGTGCACTGTTAAAAATAATGTATTTTTTTCAATATAATGTAAATGTTACCGACAATATAGCCAATATCTCCACAATAGGTTCATTAACACTTAACTAAGCCCTATTATAAGAGAATGGACAAGTTCATATCCCATTATGCTGTATGTTACAATATAAAACTAAAGATAATGTATTAGTGCATGGCATAAGAGTTAAGCTGTTTTAAATCGGGATAGTTGAGGTTTCCAAAGTCACATGTAATTAGAAAAAAAAAAAAAAAAATTGTGTCCCTGTACCAACATAACACATTCACAATTTACACATACAAATAAATGTAGAAAATGAAAAATTCAAAGTACATTTATTAGGAACACAATGTAAAATAAAAATGAGAACCATTTGAGACGCCTCTGTGGCTTTGGAAACCCTTTGTCACTGGGTGAGCAAAATTAAAAACTACACCATTGTGGCCGACTGGAAGTTTAATCGGTTTTCTTTTCTGCAGCTTTGGTTTCTGATTCTGGTTTCTTTTCTTTTTCCTTTTCCTTCTCTTTCTCGTTCGTGATGATCTCCTTGGCCTCCTGCTTGGACGCGTCGTCGAAGTTGCCGACTAGGTTAGGGACCTCATCGTCCTCATCTAGTGGTTTTGGCGCAGCGACGCTTGACGCCAACCTCTTCAGCTGGTTCAAACCCTCAGGGCCGAGCTGACTAAGGATGCCGGGCAGCATCTCGGCGATCTGCTTGTTCTCTCCATGACCGGTGATAGCGAAAGTGTTGGCCGCGAGGGATGCCTGTGCTTTCGGGTTGTTGAAGTGTATCACTGTACCGTCATCTTTTATCATATTCACCTCCTCGATGCCAGGGATAGTGTTCACTGACAGCTTTTTGAGCGACGATTGCAATTTCTTGTCGTCTGTCGCTGCGGTAACGTGAACAACCTTTTTCTTGCGTCTCGGTGTGCCCTTACCGCCGATGCGCACCTGTGACTGCAACTTCTTTAGCTTTTCGGTGTTCATTCTGTTGTTTTAGTACACGTTGCCCGTTTATCAAAACCCGGCGCACTTTTTAGTGAAAGTATTTACTCAATATGCACCGTGATCACACAAGTTTTCCATGTAACTTGATCGTACGCACGTGTTTTGAACACCGGTTAGTTACAAAGGGAAAATGGTGGATTTGAGACAAGTTATTTCTGATTTCCTACTTCTTGCAATTGGCAGCACTGTGTAGTTTGCTGTTCCATTTCACATCAAATAGGAATAAAATATTAGAAATTATAGTCGTTACAGTAAGAAATGAAAATATTTTTCCATGTAATACAAAATTTTTACATAAATTCATGCAAACGATTTTATAGTGGTTTATTACATTTATTCCGCATAAAAAAAATGAATCTTTAATTTATGTTACATTACTATGGAAATTGAAACGGAACGTATAAATGTTGCCAGCAACATGGACTTATAATACAAACAGCAATCAATACTAGTGACATCTATGAATGTCTGCAAACTTAAGCATGGAGAATAGAGACAGCGGTATTAGTTTCAATATTACATAGTAGGTGGCGCAATAAAGTTGTTGAAATGTGCTACTAGATGGCACTACCCGCATCAAATAATTAGTAAAATGCAGAAACTTGACCATTCAGATTTGTTTTTAATTCCAAATGCTTTGATTTAATTATGATTATTAAGGAATTTATGTGGATGTGTTTGTGACGACCTGAGCTCAAAAACTGTATTTGATCTGATTTTGACAAAATAAAACAATAGGTAGGTACCTATGTGATAACTCCCTTATTAGAAGAAATTAGCTAATCTGGGTCATTATCATCATTTCAGCTGAAGGATATCCACTGCATGTCCTCAAGCGTCGCCGAATTGACCGGTCCTATGCTTCTCGCATCCTTTCGGGTCATCGGTCCATCTTATGGAAGGCCTACCCACGCTGCATCTTCTAGTCCAAAACCTTTCAATCCCATTGCCTGGTCAATGGGTCGTCAAAGGGGCGGAGTTAGGAGCGCTTTAGGTACCGAATTAGGTAAGTACTGATAGTTAATCTGGTATCGTTGAAAAGACCGCAGTACTGCCTTGGTACAATCTGGGTTGTGTTTGTGAAACTAGGTACGTCGGAACGTCTTTTCGTCGCCTCTTTCATTCACAGGGCATAAAAATAAAATAAATAAAAACAAGACAAAGACCTAAGACCCAGTACAGACTTTCTATCGGCCGATATTTTGGCCGGTTTCTTGAGGGGGACGCGCCAGGGTAGCCCGCAAAATTCAAACTTACGTTTTTTTGCAATTTGCAATAAAATCGGCGACTGTGTCAAGTGAATTGGCTGTTGATTATAAGCAAGCAATCACGGCAGGTGACAAGCGTTTGACAATTATTTGTTAGCTATCCATTTAACTTTTATATCAATCATTTTCGATCCTCAAACCAGGCGTTATTCATTTCTATGGTTAAAAAAAGCAGACTAAAAACGTAGGTATCTTCTATTCCCAGTAATAATCATTGTTTTAAGATTAACAGCTCTCAAAAATGTCTAACACAATCGTGTTTATGGACAAACATCCGATTCACAGAGAGCTCTCAGCTACGAAAATAAACACTACTCATGAGTATAACGCCATGTTATTGGGCCGATAAATATTTATCTGCATTTACTAAATGGACTCCAAAATGGTGGACTATAAAGCTGTCATCGGGCAATCTGTTCGCGCCATATTTTCGAATTATGTGGGGTTGCCAGTTTTTTAATAGAAATTCCGAAATAAAGTTCAATAATCTTTTTAAAATCACACAGTAACAAGCAGATCCTTTTTTAAGAATTCAGTTTTAATCACAGTCTAATTCCAATATAATTCCAATAAACTTTGTATTGTGTAAGAAGGTAGGTACTTGTTTAATTGAATCTTTTCCTAGCAGATATACCCTATAAATTTACTTTCGCGGTGGTGAGTAGTATAGTTCAAATAGAAACCATCATCAGCTTGTTTCCAATTAATTTCTGTAAACTACGCACGGGCTGGGTTACAGTCTAGTACTAGTATATATTCTGTGCTACGAGACCAATCGGGCAGTCATGCCATGATCTAATTATCTCTAGAGGAAACAAACTTATTGCTATAAATAGTTAGGTACCTACTGCTCTTCATACTCCTCAACAGGATAATATCTCGCTATCTCCAAAATGTATTCCTGGCAACCCATCTGTCAGGTAATCCATTCGCGCCTTCACTTCGACAATGGCTCAGTTAATAAGAACGCGTCTATGTTATATTCCGTTTCGCTAATGTATCCGAACGCACACTCGTTCGCGCCTCCGCGCACTTATCTGTCGCGTTGACAGATGAGTAGGCGAGGCGGGAAGAAAAGTTTTATGTTTTTTTTTTTTATAATTTTTGTAAGTAGGTATGGCACGTATGCTGCATGTCGAATGGAATGGAATGGATAATGGGCTAAGTCAACCACAATGTGGGTTCCAGAAAACGCCGAGCGACATCGCCGACATTGCAGCAGACCCAGAAGAAGATGGCGGGACTAGCTTGACGCCTACGGGCTGGACTGGATTGGTTCACACTAGGTCAAGTTAGAGGGAGGAGAAAAGGAGAAACGGTGGCCTTTGCCCTGCCGTGGGACAACACAGGCTGAAAATAAATATTTTTTGTAAACTATTTTGAATTTTCATTTATGACATACTTAAACACAAAAATACAGAAACTGTGATTTTTAATTTGCTAGACTAAAATGACAGCTGCGATCGACCTTGTTTTTGTCATCATGACATTTTTGTGTAATCAGACTCAAATATTTATACATTTTGATGAATATAGGAGTTCATAATAATAATAATCCACTTATTTACAACATACCTATCATTTAACTCACAATTACCTAATTACAGTGTTGCCATTGTCTTTTCATTCTATTGCACAATGAAATAAGTAGTAGTCACTAGGGCACAGCTAGCAACTGATCTATTATGAGATAACAAACAAAAGAAGCTAATTAAAATGCAATTAGTTAGATTCATCTAAGGAAAAAAGAGGCGATCGCACACCATAATTAATTATACTTGCAAATTAAAATCTAGTAATTAATGCAGCCATGCATTTAGTCCCTGACAGTTTTTCTATACAGCTGACAAAATTGAGTAGAACTATGTTATCAATGATTTAATTACTTAATTAAAATTATAATTCCCGTGAATTTAATATGTGTCTGCCTCGCTAAGCATGAGGTCCTGCACCCTAATTGCGAAACACACTATCAATCGGAATCTGAATCATTTTAAAGCAAATTGCTAATCCATTGCTTCATATGTAAGTACGAAAAATTTGTCTGCTCAACACGTAAATAACGCAGTGAATGTTGTTGAACTGTCAAAATAAAACTGATTTCGATTGATAATGTGTTACGCAATTGCCCCGCTGGTTTTGATTCCCGGCCCCCGGGTCGGCCAAAGTGTATTGGGTTTTTCTATCTGGAATTTCTCAGTACTAGTAGCCCGGAGTCTGGATTTGTGCCCGGTTGATGGCAGTAGGCTCGCCCCCTATTACATAGGACTTAAACATAACTGGCGAAATGTAGTTGTACTACAGGTACAACTCTGCCTAACCTTTCGTGGATTACAGGCATGATATAATGTTACGTTGTTAATTAATAAAAAAAAATCAATTCACGTGATTTTAAAATGTGTGTTGTGCTAAGACTTGTCTTCTCGCTAGTACAGGACTGACTAATAAACTAATGCACTTAATTTTGGTTTCGTTACCCGTTTATTGCTTTTTTATAATCATATTTTAGTGCTGTTATGACGATTTGCTAGTATATGGGTTATAGTTTAGGAGCTAGACGTGAAATAAAATATTTTTTGGATCCCGGAAAGTGGTCTTCCGAAAACTTAGGTGAAGTGAGTTGTCATTTCTCCCGATGCTAGGGATTGACACTATTGAGAGCTCATTTCAAGTTCACTTCACTTTAGTTTTACGGTGAGATCTTACGTAATGAATATACTGTTGTGAAACTTTACAGTTTTTGACTTCCCGGTACGACTAGCGAAATATTTTTATTTTATACTGTCAATTTATCTATAAATTGAAGTTAAAGCAAGGTTCATCATCAACATAGCTTTTTTATAGTGTCGACATTCTTATGTATGTCCTCCGCCCTGTTATAGGCAAAGGAATCTGTCTGTGTCTTACTGACAAAAATCTCTTGGTGTTCTTGAAACTCTGCCTATACCATTGTTCTGTATCTATCCCAACCGCCTTTTAGGTAGTCGCTGAGTTGGTCTGAATCAGCTCAGCCTGTAGCAGTCCACTGCCGTGCATAGGCCTCTCTCAGGGTGCACCACAATACATGTCCTCCTCCTTCCGCATTCAATCTGTCCCAGCCACCTTTTTATGGTCGTCGGTCCATCTAGCCAGGGGGCGTTCCACACTACGCTTGCGAATACGCGGTTTCCACTCCTGGACTCATCTGCTCCACTGGCCATCGTTCCTTCGACAATCATGGCCAACCCATTGCCACTTCAGCTTGTTTACTCTGCAATCTATGTCGATATCTTTTTTATTATAAATTCATATTTCAACTAAAAATGATGTGGCTGAAATAATGTCTAGCTCCTGAACTACAAGAACCTAACCTATTTAGATTTATTTTGGGTAATAATTTGATGTAGTGTGGCAATGACGTGTAGTAAACACGAGTTAAGTGAAAGAGCATCATGTAAATCATGTCTGTATGTTTGTTACTATTAGGTATATCTGATACATTCCAATTT
Organism: Amphipoea lucens; assembly: GCA_947508005.1. Taxonomy (NCBI): domain Eukaryota; kingdom Metazoa; phylum Arthropoda; class Insecta; order Lepidoptera; family Noctuidae; genus Amphipoea; species Amphipoea lucens. The sequence continues at coordinate 16,926,127 of OX382377.1, read as the reverse complement.
GTGATTCATTGTGGCAACTATTTTTTAAGAGGAATACTTTTGTTATGTTCGTGTATCGAATTAGAAAATCTTATGTCTTCTAGGCTCGTTAAACTTTCCACGTTGTAAAATAATGCTTCGTGGTGACAAAAAATAAGTAAAATATTTTTTAAGTTAAACGGTTTGAAAATAATGCTACGTAGCTAAAAAATAATTTTGTAGGTCCTAGGTACCAGTCATCACACCACTTTCCTTGGCAATCTAGGGCATTGATCAGACAAAAGAATAAAATCTAGCTATCCAAAATTTCTACATATTAACTATGTAGACATTTTAATTATTATAATTTCTATTATTTGGTGTACCTAACTAACCTATGGTAAATAGCCTATGTGTACCTACACAATAAAGAGTACCTATTCATTCTATCTAGGTTGTACCTCATACTATCGTGGCCAACATTTGCATTAAGAGTTTATTCGACCACTAATGTTTCCATAACAACAGACCTTTACAAAGCACCGTTATAAATACGCGTCCTCCACGAGGACATCCGCTCATTCCTCTTAACATCCTAACCAGGCGCGACAATACACGCATTCTACACATTTTGTCCCCATCCCGTTACTTTTTAAACATTTACACACGTCAACACAGAGTGGTATAAAAAACTTTTTTCCCCAAACTGTTCAAAAATAGGGCAAAACAAAAATCGTCGGTTCTTTTTTTGACATTTTAGTTTTTTTTTTGTACACTTTCGGATGCGTTCACCGATCCATCAGAGACAATTTGGTCGAATTCTGTCGTTACAGCAATTATTGTTTCGCGTTATCATTCTGTCAAGTTAAATGTTTTCGGGGTAACAGAAATAGTTTTACTTAAATGACCGCCTTTTTCAAACTAATTTGGGTTTTGAATGATATTTATTTAGATTAAAAGATAAGGGCGGATATTTTAACGTTTGTTTTTTGTTAAATTTATGGGATGTTTCTATGGAAATGATAGATAAACGGAGCTACAGCAGGCTTTGGTACCTATCTGGCATGGTAATGATTTGACATCAGTAATTGGGAGATCGAAGTCAAAATAATTCCCTTGAACTGAGTTGTTATGTTCGCTTTAAACCGCCATGTTGGCCATTTTATGTAATGTTATATAGCCTATAATCTGCGAATCATAACCCTCCTTCAGCTGTGCCGTAGTCGGATAAATACCTACACAGCACAACACCATTCCTAGATGTGTACAAAAAATGTAAAAAAGCTTTCCATCAGACATAATTCATGTAAGATTCTAAACTGAGATTATAATATCACATTGCAAGCTTAGCAGTGTTTCTAAAAACACATGTTAACGATTTTAAGATAAGTTGCGTTCATTAGTTATCTAAACAGGTCGGATTATAGGGATTAACTATGAACGCGACCACCCATGCGAAAACAGCTGTCAATTTAGCGGCCATTTTGATGTTTTTGTTTTTATTGGAGCAAAGGTAACATAAATTGTTGAGCCTAGTTTTTGTTTTTAGATTTATTGGACCGTATTTAGCGTAACATTTGCGAGCGCTGAAGAAATTATGGGCGTGAAAACTAGTTGATACATGAACGATTTTGAACAAAATAGATGACTTGGGTACTTACTTCAAACTTATTAATTTCATTAATATGCAATAGTGAGATGAGTTGAGACTTACAGAAACGGTTAGCAAATATACCTACTGTGAACAAAATAAGCCAAAATGGATATTAGGAATGCATTATCTTCATTTTGTTTGTGTTCTTTAGCTGCGTCATGTTTACCGCAAATAAACGTTTTTTCTTTCTTTTTTCTTATGGCTGATTTTTCAATCGACAGGTAATTTTTATTCGTCGAATAAAATTGACGTCTGTCTGACAGTTTTTATATGGAAAAACTGTCAAAAATTCAAAAATATTCCTCAGATAAAATTATCTGACATTGGAAAAATCAGCCCTTAGTTCCAATAATTTGGCCCAATCGTCAATTAACACAGCCTCTCTAAACCCCGATTAACACCCATTTAAAACGATGATTAACTTCCCTATCACTTAACAAACCCATCTAACTAAACTGTTCCCTAGCGTCAAACTTGTTACGAACTTATAACAAATAGAGCTAACGAAGGGACGCGTTTTTGCATCATAAGTCATAACTCATAGTTTAATGTTTAAAGGACAAATTAGTTCCGGGAATGCGGGTGTTCGAATTTCGAAGCTTGGTCGAAAAAATGGAGGATTAGTTTATGGTTTATCAGCTGCTCATTTTGTGTAATTTCAAGCTAATCTTGGGATTAGACAATGATAGGGGCAACTGAAAAAAAATAAGGGAGAAATCTCGGAGTCTTTTGACTGAATATTCATCTATTTTCTGCCTGTTTCAAATAACTTGGGGTCGGTATAGCGTATTTTTCTTTCAGAACTAGCACTACCCGGTTTCGCCCGTCAGTCTATCACATTTTCAAGAACAGTCGACCGTAAGTCTGTGGTATAACACTTTGACTTTGAACAGCTGGCCTAGCGTAGTACCTGCGGAATGTCAATACAATAAGAGAGGTCAGCATATTAGGTCCTGACTTACTGAGTTTGTTTCCACTGATGTGTAACCTAGTGTACTTACCTATATCTCTTTCTCTTACAACCTTACCTGCTTACTTACCTCCTATGTGTGAAGACACTGCTCTGTCTGACACACATTATGTACCTAGGTATAATTATGCAGAAATAGGTAAGGTGGCAGTGTTATACTTCCTTGATTCCTTCCTTTCCCTTCCTTCCTTGTTATTGACGTGTAAAAGTGTTTGTACAAATCTACTCACAGAAAATAAACTATTTATCATTTATCACTTGGCCTGTTTAAAAAAATAAGAACTTCGAACAGCGCTTAAACAAAACGAGGGTAATTCAATTTCCAAAAACACCTTTTTGCAACACTTGTATCGAAAACAAAATCACTCACCCTGTGAATTATTCTCACACACAAAATAAAAAGGGTCCAAAAATACATTTTAAAACAAAAACAAAACAATGGTACGCTTCGCATTGATCAAATGGAATAAAATGGCCGATGCCGGAACAAATTCAATCGTACAATCTAACGAACGTAGGCCGGGGGCCGATTTGTGAAAACAATACGAGGACCTTTTTGTTTTGGCACCAGGATCCTTTGGACTGGAAATCAGGAGCTAAGCTATTGAGAGAGTTCTCAATTGATTGAGGAAGATTTTTTGTGCATTAAGTAATGCATTTTTTGTGCATTCAGACGCACTGCATGTTACCATCCCTACCTGGTTGCCTTTTTTTTTTTTTTTTTTCCGTTAGCCTGTACTGTCCCACTGCTGAGCAAAGGCCTCCCCCATTTTCTTCCACTTCTCCTTGTGCTGTGCTTTCTCCGTCCAGTCGGTTAGGAATGAGTCTAAGTCGTCACGCCAGCGTTTCTTAGGCCTGCCTCGGTGACGACGCCCGTCTTCAGGCACCCACTGTGTGACGACTTTGGCCCATCTGTCTGGATGCATCCTATAAGTGTGACCCATTCTACCAAATTTGTACTAAGCGTTTGCAAATGTCCTTGTCGCACAGCAAAAGAATGGAACTCTACCTGCATCTGTTTTTCCGAGCGCATACAACCCGAATCTCTTCAAAGTGAGAGTGAACAGGCTTGTTCTGGGTAAGCTCGCTCCGTCGTCGACTTTGTCTCTGTCACCTTTGACCTAGGCTAGAGTCAAGCGCAAGCCCATTTAAAATAAAAAAATAAAAATGTGGGATGTAGGATGCATCGAGACAGATGGGTCAGAGTCGTCACGCAGTAGTTGTCAGAAGACGGGCGTCGCCGCCGACGGAGGCCAAGGAACCGCTGCCGTGTAGACTAAGATGCGTTTATGGGAAACTGGGTGGAGAAGGCAACACACAAGGAACAGTAGAAAGTTATGAGGGAGACCTTTGCCAATACAGGTTCATAAAATAAAATTAAACTCTAATTCCCAAATAAGTCAATCAATTCTTCCAAATCAAACTTTATTTTCTTACCACAATATACTTACATAAATTATTTTACATTGTTCAATGACACATAATTCAGTAAGTAGGACATTCCTGAAAGTTAAAGAGAGAGCGACAACATTAGACTTGGCAGCGACGTAATTAAGCTGCTTTTGAGTATTTATAAGGCTGCGTTTCCACCAGAAATGTGCGAGGATGCGCAGCGAGCGAGGGATGTGTGTGAAACAAACCATTAACATCGCTTCATTTTCATAGCTTGAACTAAGATAGCGTCACGTCAAAAATAGATTATGTTTTAAAACTAGATGAGGTCGGCGTTTCCTATCTGACTACTCTGAGAAGAAAGGCCGAAACAAACTCAGAGGTCACAGTCTCTTTTAAAGTCCAGACATAATCTTTGTCAAGCTAGATGAGGACCATGCAGATTATTACTGTCTAAGTTGGTCTTTTGAGGGAAAACCACACACATTTGAATGAACCTGTCCAGTCCAGTTTTCTTCTAGAGCCCCCGATTTTTTTTCTTATCATCTGTCGCGAATTGGAAAAAGTTATCGCCACGATCGTATTTAAAAAAGTGTAGGTAATACATATTATAAAGACGTAAGATAGGATAAATAATTATGGATAAACTTCTTTTTTTTTTTTGGTCTTTTATTGGGGCCCCTGAAAGTCTCGAACGCCCACGAGGGGCGTTGAGAATCTATGGTGTAGCTCAAACCCAGAATTTACCTACTGTAAGATTGCTAATCCACGAGACCTTTTCAAAGTCCTGACTAAACAAACAATTTTCGACGACCTAACCAACCCAATAGCAAGTGTCTATCAATAATGGTCGCTCTCAAAATTTGTTTCTTTTGGAGGCAAAAATCTTTTGTCGTTGCGTCCGAAATCGATCCGCCGGGAGCAATATTCGTTCAAGAACCGTTGAAAATATCGAGTGGGGTTTCGTTTCCGAACGGATTTAAGCGCCGAATGCCGAATATAGGATCGTCTTTGTTTGTATTTTATATTGTCGACTAGTGACGCCTCCGGCTTCGCCCACACTTAAGCACAAACAATATGTTTATGTTAAATGAGAAAAAACTGGAGGATGTAGTTTTCTTTCGCTTCATATTATATTTCTTCATAGTTTCCGTGGTAATGGAGTTGTTCAACCAAATAGGTGGGCATCATCTTCTCCAGCTAGCATCATATGATCATAGGCTAACTGCAGATATGCAGATGCAGATGCAGATGCCAGCCGGAAAATATGAAAATGATCTAGGTAAATTGTACTCGTTTATGCCCCGACTCCTAGTATTTACCGAATATTTTGTAATATGATAATTTTCTACGCCATTTATAAAGTGTTTATAAAAATAACAGTATCTTTTTATGACCAGTTACCAGGTACCTTTTTATTGCATAGGAACAGGGTTGCGCCTTAATAATTATAGTAAACACCGAAGGAAGTCGAGGACATGGTGTTGTGGTGCAGCCTGGGAGAGGCCTATGTCCAGCTGTGTATAGAATCAAGTTTTTCTAACTGAACAGACAGCTGTGCTGCTGGGGAGTTTCTTGCGCCACTTCTTCTTCCCAGCGAAAGCACTAGGAATTGGTGGAGGGCGTTTTGGGGACTATCTTATGTAATTTTGGCGTTCGAAAAGTACTGATTCTCAGCCTAATTTGAATAAATGACTATTGATTTTTTGAGTGGACTGCGAGTAGGCTGGGTTGACTGATTGATAGTAAACACCATATGAATGACCTTTTAATCTGTCAATAAATGATTCAGTTAATTACTACAAATATGGCTCGGATCGGCGGATATATAGAGTCCGATAGATTCTTAAGACATTTCAGTTTTGAAAGTAAACATTTTTACGCCAAACATTTTATTGTGGACTATCGTATTTTTATTAGTTTCCTCTCTAGCCCATTTTCTTTTTACTGCCAGCCGACATATTGAATAGAATTGGCGCGAAAGTGTGCGCCATATTGGTCTCGCGTGTTAGTCGCTGAAATAAATGTTATTGGCATTATTTCGACTGTTTTGTTTAGAAATTATGTCATACATATTAAAAAAAAAAAATGGTTATTGGAGATTGTAGACAGTATTTTTATTCACTCTCACTAGAGAGTTCTTTGTGAAATCAAGCAGTATCATTTGGTTTCAAAAGGTTTGTATATTTTGTTTATCTTTTTGATAGGTTCTTTTATATTTTGTGAATGTGAGGACGTTGTAGGCCTTGTAGACTTATAGATTTGTAGACCATTTTTTATGTTATGAAGTACTTGTTGACAGGCCTACGCTGTCCTCCCATACTTATTAATACTGTAATTTGAAAATATTGTAAAAGCCAATGATTTTTAAAAGAGTAACCGTGGAGTTTCTTGCCGGCTCTTCTCCATAGGAAACGACCAATTGGAACCGTGCATCTATCTTCTGTAGGCTTATGCGAAACAAAATATTTTCATTTTGATTTATCAAACGCAGTTTAGGTTTAACGAGTCTATATGGTATCTTCTGTACTACTGTACCACTGTAAAGGAGAGCATAGACACTCAAGTCGCAAGCAGCACAAACCAAAGAGGACGAATCTATCGCTTTAGGATTTATTATGTCGCTAGAAAATTGCTTCTAACACATAAACCCTGATTGCTAGTGTCGAGTTACTAGTTTATGTTGGCCGCGAACGGTGTTGGGTTCCACCCAATTATCGGTGTTCTTCATTTTGGGGTTATGGCCCGGGCGGGCAATTTTTAAGGACTTTGGTCTTTTTGAGTTTGCCGTAAAAGGGAAGGGAATACGGACTTAGTATGACTAAAAAGAAGAAAGAAAGAAAATACGTTTATTTGCGGTGAAAAAGACGCAAAAAAGAACGTAAACACAAAAAATAAAATAAAAAGGTACGGGGAAACATGCGTCACATCCACGCAAAACGGCTATCGCTTAGCATTATGCTGCGACCCTATGCAAGACAGAACCCCAGTGCTGGTTTTCAGCGACAGCCGGCGCTGACGTAATGACGTCGTCCGGTGCAGCAAACAATTATTAAAAACCGTGTACTTAAAGAAAAATAATTGAATTTAAAAGTGATAGAATATTATACTAAACAGGAAATAGACATAGGTACAGTACATGCTATGAGAATGACTGACTTTTCATTGATAATAGCAGTTTTTGGAACGGATGTGACTGACCGACACTTAGTAGGGAATATATTGGTAGTATCTTTACCATTACTACAGCCGGCGGTCATGAGAATGAGCTCTTGACACCGGTCAGTATGACAATTCTAGTAGCCAATAAAGATCGAAGTCGCAAAAGACCTACTTATTCGTTTGTATGAAACAGACAGGTGTTAGAACGCATTCTCTCGTCCGCCGCACTTCAGCTGACATCTCTTATTCATAACCAAATTAAGAATATAAATACACTTGAGGGGACATGATAACATGACCTAAAGCGCGGTTATTGTCGGACATCATAATAAAATAAAGAGATGCGCGATGACACAACACAATTTATTGCAAAATATGAAGCAATTATCTATTTACAAAAAATCTATTGTTTGGACTAAAAAATTAAAACACTAGTGCTTTAGTATGTTGCTTACAGAACAATCTGACAAATAACCCTCCTTCCGGCGCAGTCGGGTAAAAATCAGAATGTATGGTTTTTATTGTAAACAGAAAGTTTTTAGATGTATCTTCATGATTTTTTTCTATCCTATCAAATTAGTTGTACACTCAAGGGCACATTTAACCGGCCACCTATATTTTGTAGATTTCTTCAAAATTCTATGGTAATTTAATTAATTTTGTTATAATGTCACATTGGGTGAACCTCCACGAAAATAAATGAAACATGTGTATGTTGTGAAATGGTTTAATTAAGACAAAATTTAAAAAAAATAGAATATGCACTTTTCTTACAAAAAATAAAAATTAGCAAAATGTCAATTTAAAAAAAAAGTGTGCTCTAAATTACCGGATTAATAATGTGTATTTCCTCCTCTGGCCCTAATGACCTCCTGCAATCGATTAGAAAGCCCGTCAATTATGTCTTGGATGTCGCTTTGGGGAATGTTCTGCCACTCCTCAACAGCTGCAGTTTTTAGCTCACTGATGGTGGTAGGAGCTGGTGTACGACCCCGAATTCGTCTTTTTAGGTTGTCCCATACATGCTTTATTGGGTTCAGGTCAGGGCTGCGAGCTGGCCATGGTAATCGCTGAATATCGACGGCGTCCAAGTAATCTCTGACAATTCTCGCGGTGTGTGCACGAGCATTATCGTGCATTAAAACAAAATTATCGCCAATGAATGGGGCAAAAGGCATCACGTGTGGTTCTAAAACTTCTGTCACGTACCTGTGAGCATTAACGCTGCCTCTATCGAAGATGACCAATTCTGTACGGGCGTCATAACAAATGCCACCCCACACCATTATAGAGCCTCCCTCGTAGCCTACTGTTTCAACCACAGCACATTCAGCAAACCTTTCACCACGGCGTCTATACACGCGCTGACGTCCATCAGGACCTCGTAAAGCTATTCTTGATTCATCCGAGAAGAGAACTGCCTTCCATTGTTCCGAAGTCCAATTTAAATGTTCTCGAGCAAATGCAAGTCTCGCTCTTCTGTGAGTTGCGGTCAGCGCTGGGACTCGAACTGGTCGAAATGCTCTCAGATCCCTCTCAGCTAACCTTCTTCTTATTGTTCTTAGGCTCACACTTACATTTCGTACCTCAAACAAGCGGTTACGAGCCTCAGGAGCAGTTGTAAACCGATTCCGAAGAACGTTCGAGACGATGTAACGATCATCTCTCTCTGATGTACACCTTCTACGACCTTGCCCTGGCCTTCTTGTGTAGGAACCAGTCTCTCTGTAACGCCGGATAGCATCTTGAATTGTGGATCGTGGATATCCAAGCATCCGTCCAATCCGACGCTGGCTAAACCCAGCGTCTGCAAGTGCTACAGCCCTAGCTGCCCCAGCTGCGTCCAGTGGCATTTTTTTGGTGTAAATGAAATCACGGCAAGCCAATACCTAGGTTTTATTCGAAGAAATGGTATCACAACGTTTTAAATCAAATGTATCCGTCACATAAAACATGGGGCGAGACTGTCAAATTACGATTAAACTGATTATTGTTGAATAAAAACCACAAAAGTAAACAAAACGCGGGTATGATTGATTTATTTATTTCAGATATACCCACTTAAGAAGTAACGCCTAGTACGCAAAGCGTAAGTTAACATAAACAAACGTTAAGCAGTTCGAGATGAGTGGACGGTTAAATGTGCCCCTGAGTGTATTATGTTTTCAACACACTATCAAACTAGCATGTATGCTGCAGAATATCATATATTTTTCTGACTTTGTTTACTGTAGCCGATCATATACTTTTAGGCATTATAAAACTTGCATTTTTTGCGTTTAGGTCCTATGGTCCCTTTAATGACCTACCCTTTCAGGCAGATACCAGTGAAACTAGATGCTGAAAGGTCGCCAGTTTGAAAATATGTTGGATTGTTTTATTTAGCAAGAACTCATGAACTTGTAGGTATACCTACCTAATTTAAACAAAGAAGTAATAAAATAAAGTTGAAAATGAAAAGAAAAATGTTTGGGATTAATTTTGGATACAAAGAAGTTGACTACAATTCAACGCTAAAATGGCGATTAGATAACTCTTTTTTTTATTGCTGAATGGGCACCAAAAGAGTAACGGTGGAGTTTCTTGCCCATTCTTCTCCATACGAAAACTACCTTTTGGAAGGGGCGACTAGAATCAATTCTATTTTAAGGTAATTTTTGACGTTCAAAAGTGCCTTTTATGTGCATATTGGAAATAAATGCTTTGACTGTGACACGCTCTTGACCTCGATCACGCCTGATGGAAAGCGATGCATGAGATCTATGATGGAACGAGCGAGCCCAGAAGATGCCTAAGGCACTGGAACTCCCACGCATCGACGAAACACAGCAGGCTACTTGACGCCGGACTCCGGTGGGAGGGTAGTCGCAAACCAGCAACTCTACTTGCATATACAAACATTTTTTATAATAATATAGGTACCTATGGTATTTACAGCCATGACTAAGTTAATGATCTTAACTAATTCCCATTTAATCAGTCCCAATTATCTCTCGACTCTTAACACAGCATCCATACCTACCTACATAGCTCTATAAATGGCCCCCGTCGCCGCTTATACTAACAGCTCGGTAATGGGGGACAAATAACACCCCCTCGTCCCCTTCCAAACTCGTCACCCGCCCCCAAGCTCTTGCAGAGATAAGTGCCACCCCTGGGCATAGAGTACAGACGGGGAAACAATGTCTTTGGCATGAGTTTGTGTAAAGAGGTTTTTATTTATGGTATAGTTCATAATCAGCAATGATAACATCGCGCTGGAATTCCACGAAGGGTTAAAGGTACACCTTGTACCTATAGTTGGCCAGTTATGTTGTTATGTTTAAGTCCCATGTAGGTAATAGGGGGCGAGCCTATTCCCATCAACCGGACACAAATCCAGACGCGGTTACTAGGAAGGGGCCTGCCAGGGCCGAAGCCTGCCGGGAGTGCGGGATTGTCCGAAAGGGTTACCGCTACCCCGGAACATAAAGGGCTAAGGAAAGAACACGGATGGGTTTTAGTCAGTAAGAGTCTGACACTCCCTTCCGCTCCACCCAGAGCGGGAGGGGTCATTTGATGATTTCCCATCCATAAAAAAAAAGACGCGGTTACTATGAGTGAAATATCACATTCTGGCGTGGACCTTTATTGGAGAAAGACAGTAGAATTTTTCATACAAAATCACAATACTGTCACAAATGTACCAACAATATTACGGGGCGGTAGACGGCTATAACCGTATCCGTATAGAGCGTTGTAGATGAAATCTGTTTACGTGTGGGTATGGCACACATTGAGAGCTCAAACACCACTGGTTTTTTACAGTAAATCAATGTGATCTCAGCCTTATTGCTTTATTCATAAAGTCTATACAATAAGCTAATAAATTTTACACTGCGGTAGCCGTGTTTGACGTAAAGAAAGTACCAAATTATACGGCTGTCGCAGTACTGTCAGTCCATGAACTTTTAAAATACGGTTACAGCCGTTACCGCGCCGGAAGGTGAGGTATTAGACAAAGCTAATATCTTTTGTGCAATTATACACCTTGCCCTTCAAACCGGAAAACAGCATCGCTGCCTGGCATCAACAATAGGTATGGTGGTCATCATCAGCCTAGTTTATTCCCAACTATGTTAGGATCCACTTCCAGCAAATATATAGATACACCTAGATAACGCAAGAGCAACTACTTCGCGTGCCAAAAATCGCACCAGTTTACGTACAAAAATCGTAAGCCGCCATTTTCGCGCTCCAGTCCTGTGTACTGCTGGCTGGGTGAGCGTAAGCCCCGGGGGTGGGGCGAGATAGGTGCCGCACGCGGCGGCGTCTTTGAATCGATTTGATTTTCCCATTACTAAATAGTGCTTGTGACGTCATAGTAGGTAGTCAAAAAATGGCGCGCTTGGTTTTCATACAGATCGTGATATTTGCGTTATCTAGGTCTATCTATATCTGTGACTTTCAGCCTAATCGGATTCAGTTGAATATCAGTATTTTATATAGAGCGACTGCCTATCTGACCTCCACAATCCAGTTACTGGGTAATACGATACGACACATCTTGGTAGGACTGGTTGTCAGATTTTCAGGCTTCTGACGACCTGTACCGGTCACCCATCCAAAGACCAGCCGTGGCAAGTGTAGCTTAACCTGATCGATCGACCCGAACGGCTGTTATTACAAGTTAGCGACAAGCCCCTCCTCCCCCTCTTAAGAAGTATTAAGTTTAAAAAGTATTTTGCCGTAATTTTTAAGTTCTATAGCCTTTAGTTTTGTTATTATTATGTGTGATTCTGATCACATGTCTGAGATTGCTGATGGTAAACCTTGATATAATTGGCGACTGTCTAAGACCGAGACTATTGTGTACTTAATAAGATATATTGGAAGCTGTTGATGTACCTTAATAAATAAATTAGAACCCTTTTTTATGGATGGTAAATCATCAAATGACCCCTCCCGCTCTGGGTGGAGCGGAAGGGAGTGTCAGACTCTTACTGACTAAAACCCATCTGTGTTCCTTCCTTAGCCCTTTATGTTCCGGGGTAGTGGTAACCCTTTCGGACAATCCCGCACCCCCGGCAGGCTTCGGCCCTGGCAGGCCCGTTCCTTTCTGCTGACATCTCTTTGAGGCGCACGTGGAACACGTACGCGCCGTCCGGCACGGGCCTGGTCCTGGTCCTGAATGTGTTTAAAATAAAAACATACCTAGTAATCAAAGAGTTCTGTCCTCGCCTGTACATAAGTGGGAGGTATTTGCTAACGGAGTGATACTTGCCGGAAATGGGATTGTAAGACGATGGATTGAGTGCCCCGTCCTTTTCCAACATATATCGTCATCTCTCTCTGACACCAATATGGATTGGACGCAGAATTTCTTGATGCTTCCCTTATATGAGGCGTTTAGGATTACTTTGGTCTTATTATCTTTTTGGACTTATCTTGGATAGAAAGGAAATATAGAACGTATCCTTTGTCAGTCAAGTTAAAAAGTATATTGGCATAATTTCTAAATTCTAGAGCTGTTAGTTTTATTCCTTTATTTCATTACACATGTCGCTTATTTGGAGAAAGATCGACGTAACTAAAGGCCTCCCCAATATTCTTCCAACTTTTCTTGTGCTGTGCCTTCTTCGTCCTATCGGTTAGGAACGAGTCCAAATCGTCATGCCAGCGTTTTTTTTTATGATCTGCAATGTAAAAATAAAAAGTCATATATGCTTTGAGCCCCAGAAGATTCAAAACTTACGGAGTACAGATGTTTAATATTAGTAATGTTTTTTGGTTCTTATGAAAGCGGTGAACGGTTACGCAACAACGGGTGTCCAAAACAGGATTTATATTTTGTAAAAATCTTGCCGTGAAAAGGGCTGATGAAAACAGACAAATGCTTGTAAATTTCATGAAAATTCATAGAAATTTCAAGAATTCATCTCCGTAACAAGACATAAACGTAGGTGAAGTGGGCTTGAACTGAGCTGTCAATCCACCTAAATGCTAGGGATTGACATTATAGACACAATCGAGCTCATTTCAAACTCACCTTCAAGGTGAAATTTTTACAGAATAGTCCCCGCAGGTTTTTTGACAGCTAAACGTCAAAATAGGTACTGGTGAAAATGACAGACTATAATGACGGCTGTTATAATTTGACGGAACCGTTCTTCGGAACTGTTACAATGTAATTACTGGCCCGTAATTAGTAAAGACTCTACCCAATTAATTAACAAACTACCAGAACGCCATTTACACCCATTTCTTTAACAAAATGTCGCCTTCCTCCCAGATTTCACATTTACTGTGTGACTACCCCCTCTCCCCCTTCCCACTTCAGTGTGTGTGTGTGTGTGAGTGAGACGTGCAATACAGTTAAACGTGTCATTACCAACGTCTGAGATACAGGGTGTTCCATACTTTCGAAACATAACATAACAAAACATCACGGCTGTATTCACCCAAATTTCACCTGTTTTAGGTATGTCTCATGTAATAGGGGACGAGTCTATTGCCATCAACCGGGTACAAATTCTTAGTCCAGGCTGCTACTGAGAAATTCTAGATGGAGTAACCCAATAAAACTTTGCCCGACATGGAGAACGAAAATACACACATACAAAGTTAGCCATAAGCCTCGTATTTAACAAATAAATATTCAAAGGTACATACAACAAAAGAGATAAGTATGCAGGATCGTCGGATATAGGTAGTTGAAGTTTACTGCCCAGTTGACTGCCTTTCTGACCTCCAAGGGATAATACGATACGCCTTGTTAAGACTGGTTGTCAGACTTTCGGGAACGACTGTCAAAGGCCTACGAATGACAGTTGGGGCAAACGGCTTAACGTGCTTTCCGAGGCATGCAGGGGTCTTATATGAAAAGATGGTTACTCGTTCACGGACCAACCGCAGCTAGCGCAGCTTAACCTGATAGATCGAACCGTTCGGCTGTTATTACTTAGCCACAAGCCCGGCTGTACCAAAGACAATGAAGTTATTTCCGTCACCAATTTCTAACACACCCTGTAAACTCATATCTGCATAGCACAAATAGCTTCAACATGTGCGCAATATTCTCGCCCCCAACCGACCAATCAGAAGACAGCGTGCTATGTGTGAGTGAGCAGCGTACACACTGGGTGGCTCCCATTTAAGGGGGCGCTCTTTACACCCAATTAAAGTTTAATGCGACTATTGTTATGTAATTGGGGGAAAGGGGAGGTCTTCATTGTTTAAGGGGTAGGTTTTCAGTTTTTTTGTTTAAGTTTTTGTAATTTTTCTCTAGTGAATGGTTCATAATGGGACCTGAGCCCTGATTCACAACCATACGACAGGCTATCGTATCGAAAACCTGACATTTCGATAACCTGATTTGACTTGCCCTCAACAGCAAATAGCTGTTGGAAGAATAGCGGGCGTCTATTTGATTTAAACTGACAAAATTTTCGGGTTTTGGACTTGTGAACAACGTTTAGAAGACTCCTACGATAACAATGATTAATGTTCGATACGATACGGAAGCTTATCGAGTGTTTGTGAATAGCTATGCTGAATCCTCGGTACATCTCGGTCTTACTAGAATATTGTTACCTGTAAATGTATTGGTCTTGCCTGGGTGAAAGCAGTGGTGGCGAAGTGGAAACAGCCCCGACTTAAGAGCCCAAGACTAAATAGATCAAGAGAACAGTAGTGTCGGAATTAAGGTATTTCGAACTAAAGTATTGTCGAAATGAAGTCGTGTCGGAGTTCCATATTGTCGAAATAAAATCTTGTCGTATTACGATTTGTCGAAGTTCAGTTGTGTTGTATGGTGTACATAATAAAGAGTATTCTATTCTACGTATGTATCCAACCTTATAATGTTATCGTGTATCTATGGTCTTCCTGTGTTCCGGTTTCCCTTCTTCTACCCCTTCCGTCATGGCGAATACATCACTTATCAAGAGAGTCGAGTCGTTTTATTCTAATATGAATAATCCAATACACAAACCCACCAACAACATCATAACAAGTTGGTAAGTCTAAAAAAAGCTAAGGAATCGTAAAGCTCAAGAGATCGTGGGTTCGAACCCAGTCACATAGGAAAAGTTGAATCCAACTAGCTTTATTTTTTTATTATAATCATCATCTGCCTAGCCTTTTCCCAACTATGTTGGGGTCGGCTTCCAGACTACCAGTATTTTACATGGAGCGACTGCCTATCTGACCTCCACAACCCAGTTACTGGGTAACACGATACCCCTTTGTGCAAGTCTTTTTGATATTTTACCTTTTTGCACCTTTTTGTTTATGCTTTTTCTACCTTTTGGTTTTTGATTGACTTATTATATACTTTGTTTTACTACCGAACCAGCGCCTTTTCATTTTGGTAGTTAATATTTGGTCCTATCTACGGAAAAATGGTGGAAACACGTTATAAACGTGCAAAAGTGAACGCGCTGTGTGCAGGAGACGGCACCCAAGTTGCGGCGAGGGAGACTGCCCCGCCCGCGCAGCAGAGCGCGGACCTTCTCCCTCACGTCGCGGCTCCGGCGCCTTCCCGCCCGACCAGCGCCACCACCTCGCGCTCATCCGCCACCATCCTGGCACGTCAACTGGCGGCACGTGCACAGCACGCGCGCCAGCTAGCGGATTTGGAGCAGCAAGCCCTGGAGCGAGAGCGACAGGTCGCTGAGCTCCAACTACAAGCTGAGCTCGCCGCCATAGAGGCGGACGCCAGCCAGCGTGGCAGCCACGGCATGCGTAGCTTTGCTAGTGTTCAGGATTGGGTAGAAAATGTAGTGCCTGGTCCCCCCGATGAGCGAAATTTATTAAGTGCCAACCCACATTTCAGATACGGCGATACAGCCCAGGGTGCGACTCTGGGCATGAGAGCGTCGCACGGCCAAGACGCTGTGGCGACTACACACGCTCTCAACCGAGTTCGTTCTGAAGATGGAGGAGTGACGCGCTTAATCAACTCGCTCGGGACTTTAATAAATAAAGTTAACGGGCAGACCGTTACAAAGACAGACTTGCCTACATTTGACGGCAAGTCCTATTTAGGTTGGCTGTCCTTAAAACGTGCGTATAAAAATACTGCTCAAAGCTTTTCAGCAACCGACAATTTAGTGAGGCTGTCGTGCGCCCTGCGCGGAGCGGCGCGCGACTCAGTGGCGGGCCTGCTGGCAGCGGCGCGCGCCCCTGGTGTGGTGCTAGCTGCGCTCGACGCGCGCTACGGCCGCCCCGAGGTCGTCGTGATGCATGAAGTGTCTGTAATACGTGCGCTGCCTAAGGAGCATGCAGTCACCGCGCACGTCGAAGTGGAAGACGACGCTGAACCCGAGCCATCGACATCCAGCGCGCCCCCGACGTGCGACGCGGTCGCGGCCTATGACGAGACCGCGAGAATAACAGCAAACGATTTACGCCTGGCCGAAACCCACATCTTACGGCAGTCTCAGCTCGATTCCTTCAAAGAAGATTTTTTGCGGATTAAGAACCAACAGCCGTTGCCTCGTAATAGCCGCCTGTTCAAGCTGTCGCCATTTATAGATGATGTTAATCAGCTGCCAATGTCAAGCCGCATTGTTGCTGCCTCAGCCGTTACAGATGACGTTAAGCGTCCTCTCATTTTGCATGGAAAACACCCCGCAGTCCGTCTTTTGATCCATAGATATCATCAGAAGGCTGCGCATTCACACCTAGATTTGGTAATGTACGAGCTTCACCAACGTTATTGGATTATTGGACTCAGAAATGCTGTTCGATTCGTGGCCCGTACCTGTCAACTGTGCGAATTGCGCCGCGCTAGACCATTCCAACCACCTATGGGAAATCTGCCAGAAGCTCGCCTAGCACATCATCAAAGGCCCTTCTCATTCACCGGTCTTGATTGTTATGGGCCCGTTCACGTCACGGTTGGAAGAAGAAAGGAGAAGCGCTACGTGGCCCTATTCACATGCTTGGTCGTCCGAGCCGTACATTTGGAGGTGGTGCACAGCTTATCAACTGACTCGGCGATCATGTGCCTACGCCGCTTCGTGTCGCTGCGAGGAACCCCATCGGAGATCTGGTCCGACAACGGCACTGCTTTTGTTGGGGCTAGCCGAGAACTGCGAGAGTTGTACGGTGTTGCGGTTGAAGACTACGCTCCCAGCGAGGTTATAAACTGGCGTTTCATACCCCCCTCGGCACCATTTATGGGTAGAGCTTGGAAAAGCTGGCTAAGCTGCCCATTTGCCATAAAAAAAGGGGAGAATGTGCAAGTCTTTTTGATATTTTACCTTTTTGCACCTTTTTGTTTATGCTTTTTCTACCTTTTGGTTTTTGATTGACTTATTATATACTTTGTTTTACTACCGAACCAGCGCCTTTTCATTTTGGTAGTTAATACCCTTGGTAAAACTGGGATTCCGCTATCCTATTTACATACTAAACAATTTCATTTCATTTCCCAGCAGGCGCTTTACTTTGTGTAAATTATTTTACCACCACTGCTCTCAAAACGGTGAAGGAAAAAAATCGCGAGGAAACCGGCATGACCTGGAACTAAAATTCGAAGACATGTGACATCTACCCACTTTCTCAAAGAAGGGAGGCGGCCAGTGGAAATGTTATAGGCTGATTATGATGATTGCCTGGGTTATAGCGGTCAGAGAGCAGGCATAAGGAAATAAGGCATTTCAATGCTTCGTCCACCTACAAATATACTTGAGAAAGTGCCCTGGGTTCGATCCCTAGGTCTTGTTATGTGTTTTCTAGACCATTAAGTTATAGCTATACAGGGTCCCATTAAAATAGATGGACAAATTTTTACACAGCGCTCAGTACGTCTAACCAAAGATATCCAACCAAAAAAAACACTGATTGAAGTGATTTTATTTTGAACTAAAATAATAAATTGCCGGCACATAGTGTATTTTCGTTAGCTGATTATTTTCTTGTAAAGTATCTAATGCGTTCTTCTTATATATTTTTTACCATAGTCCTTATTTTGGTAGTCTGAATGATTTCTAAAAGTTTGTCCATCTATTTTAATGAGATCTTATATAAAAGAACATACTCGTACACTCTTGCAAGAAGTTCCACGCCTTAGCTTCCAACCCACAGTGAATATGTTTCCAGAACGTTTTGGGCGTAATTTCCTTCTGAGTAATCTTGTCAAAACTGATGAAAACACAGACAAATGCTCATATATCTCATCAAAATTCATATATTTTCTGTTAGAAAATCCAAGAATTCATATCCGTAACAGGACATAATCATAACAGAGGTGAACTTCAAGATTTTACGCTTGAAATTATGACACGGATCCCTTGAAATCTTCAGTACATTTAGCAAATTGCAGTATGCAAATACCCTCCTCTTAAAGGAGCCATCCGCTTGTGGAAAATCAATAGAACGTGTGTGAAAGAGATAGAGATATTATTTGCTGTGTGCTAGAACGAGATAGGTAACCAGCCTCTTTCCTCTAGGTTTGGTACTGTGAAAATCTGATACTGAAGACACATTTTCGCGATTTTCAACTGTAATTCATGAGTTCCACAGTTGAGTTTCGATTGGCAGCTCTCTTGGCGTATTATTTTAAGACCACGTATTTCAGTCAAAGGATTGTGGAGTTTGTTTTGAAAAGGGTAGAGTCAAATTTCCTTTGAGCAGGTCTCAGAGTAATTTTCCTTCAGTAATTGCTAGTGATTTCATAATAGTGATAAATGGGGCTATAGAAAACATTGGTTAATTATTTTTATTGGTTGTTAGCCAAAGTGGAGTAATAATATGACGTGTTGGGCTATAAAGTTTATCTAGTTATAACATTGGATTAGTCTGAACTGTTCTTGAATAATATTTAGTACGTCGACATAGAATCACTTTTATAGGTTTCTATTGATTTTCTTTTATTTTATTCGTTTATATTCAATCAACAATTCGCTTGAACGACGTAGATTTTAATTGAATCCACCAGTGGCGATATACAGGGTTATTTTAAATTGACTAGGCAAACTCCCCAGACGCGACGGGTATCGATTTCTAAACATGATAAAATAAACCAAATGGATGTCTTTTTTGGGAGGTCAACGACCGCTGTTAGTGTTGGAACTTAAAGCATGGGTTGAGAAAAACTGTTTTCATATGTTTTATCTTATTTAGATGTCTGTCGATACCCATCACACCCCGTCGGCAAAGTTTACAAAAAAAAAAAAAAAAACTGTTTTGTTAAACTGATATTTCAAGTGACTACAATAACTGAAGTCGATGACCCCACAAAAAATATTATAGTTTAGGTTGGAACTGTAACCAATCACGCGAGAGCCGAATTGGTCGCAGTACCTAAGCTAGGGCACCCCGAACGAATGGGTTAGGTTAGAACTGTGATCAACCGCGTGCGAGTCGAGAGAGCGAAGCGAGGGGAGCACTACTTCCAAAGGCCAGGCGGTTAACTAAACGGCTAATTTAACCAGTTGGCTGCGACATATATACGAGCAGTGGTGGCCCAGTCGTAACGGACACGACTGGACACGACTTACGAGTTGCAGGTCGTAGGTTCGAACCTAAACAGGCCCTTTACTTTGTGTAAATTATTTCATCACCACTGCTCCAATCCACCAACCCGTACTGGGCCCGCGTGGTGGATTACGGCCCACTTCCTCTCACTGAGAAGAGGCCTGTGTCCCAGCAGTGGGAACATTATAGGCTGATTATGATGAAATGATGTATACATATATCTGGTGCACCCTGGGCAGTCAGCTCCTCCACCAACTTGCTGAATATCGACTACTAAGTTTAACCACATATGCTTAACATCGACTTGCGCTACATCTCGGGACCACTCGAGAGAAGATTATGAACCCTGTCGGGCTCAACAAATTCGTAGCTAAGCTTTAAAAAACACTTGTCTTATCAGTCTTCTGAACTAAATGTACCTAATATTATTATAATATGTATTTTTTTAAATATACATAATACATATATAAGGTCCCATTAAAATAGGTGGACAAACTTTTAGAAATCATTCAGACCACCAAAATAAGGACGATGGTAAAAATTTTTTTTTATTAAGTTAGGTAGTTTCCTCATGGATCATTTTTAACTATAAACACTATTTTGCATTTCTGGAAGTTCATTAATTTTTCACTATTTTTATCTCAAAAACCACATAGATATCCAAAATTCTAATTATTATTTAAAAACACCCTCATAATAATATATTATTATCATCGAGATAGGGCGGGTATTATGTTGAAAGTTAATTCGTACTATTATATTAACCCCCATGGTGATCCCTATGGGGTAGTAACGCAATAATCTGTGATGATTCTCTATCAAAATGAAGTGTACTGCAATACTTATCTAAAACGATGATTTTTAATATAATTATGCCTAGATGCAGGTCATGATTTAATATCTTCCCATTAAGCAATCTGCCTAGCCTTTTCAAAACTATATCGGGGAGGTTAGGGTCAGCTTCCAGTCTAACCGGTTGCAGTTGAATACTAGTATGTTACATGGAGTAACTGCCTATCTGAAGGCCAATTCCCGTAATTAAAAACGTTTAAAATCTAGTCGCCATCTCATCTCGGCGACAATCAATGTCAAAAAACTTGTCAAAGCTTAGTTCTGGTGTCAGCATCACAGCAGACACTCACTGTGTGACCATTGCGCTGTTTCTGGGGTATTTTTGACAGATTGAGACTGAGATCAGACTTTAAACGTTATTAAAATTACGAGAAGTCCCCTCCTTATCTCTTACAACTCAGTTATTGGAACACGTTACCCCGTGGTAAGACAGATTGTCAGCTTTTTGGGCTTCTGACTACCCGTAACCACTGAGATCTACAAATTTTGTAAAACATTTTAAAAGAGTAGCTAGTTAACTGTGGCGTTTCTTATCCATTCTATTCCATGCGAAAGTACCTTATTTGACTGGCCATTTCTTCCCTTGCGGTGTTAGGGTTAACGCCCGCCTGGCTTGCGACCACCCTCCCACCGGAGTCAAGCAGCCTGCTGTGTTTCGTCGATTCGTGGGAGTTCCAGTGCCTTAGGCATCTTCTGGGCACGCTCGTTTCATCATAGACCTCATCCATCGCTTTCCATCAGGCGTGATCGAGGTTAAGAGCTGGCCCATTCAGCAATAAAAAAAATGAAACAAATAATTTGAGTTTGACTTTTTAAGTCGAATGCCGTTACCATACTGTGCCACCATTGCTTTATTATTATTAAAGTAATTCATGATAATTAATAGTTAAAGAAAATGCATGCAATCTTAGACGGAAAAACAGCAACCAAACGCGTCAAGAACCACAGGATGTGCTACATGCAGCAATGCAGTACAAGGCCAAATCCAGGAAGGTCGGCCGACCTATTTACACATGGAACGACAATTTAAAACAGGACATGAAGTACTTTGGCAAGGAAATCAACTTTTGGATGAATACAGCGGAAGACAGAAGTAAGATCAAGATTGCTGCTAGTGAGATTCACAAAAAAACCGGAAATGGAGAGTAGCGAAACATCCGACGATGACATGGAAAACAGCAACATCCAACACAACACAACAGAGCAACGACATACAAAAGAACCGAGAAAGCAGTAGAACCCCGCCAAAAGACTCAACGATGAAGCTCGACCTGAACCAGCCTGACGGCAAGGTCGTTAAAAGATGCCCATCCAAAGATATAATTACCTATCTCTCCATTAGTCCAATGCTTACTCTAGGATGCATATCCGGTAGGCTCTTAAATCCTTACCTATCCTTCGGGCACGTCTTCCCTACCATTACCGCGCCCCCCGGTCTACTCCTTGATATGCAATGGTCGCTGTAGCACCATGAAAATGAGGCTACAGGAGCTAGTGCGAATCTTGGGGTTCATTCGATTAATCGAGTCTGGTTTAACCACGCTGGGATCGGTGCAATTCATTCATTCATATCAAAAATGAATAGCCCCATAGAATGATTAGATAGGGAGGGTGTGATATTGTAAGTTAATTTGTTCCATGATTTCAACCCCCGCGGTGTCCCCATGGGGTAGTTAGTATAAATCTGTGACGGTATGGCGTTTGTAGAGATGTGTAGTTATTAATGTAGACAAGAAAGGTAAGTAGTTACTCCTTCGCTGGTTTAGCACGTTAGATCATTGTTTCACAGTGTGTATTATAAGTTAATAGCCTATTTATGTACATACATGTGTACCTATCAAAACTTATTTTTTTATTATTTTATTATCCAAACTAATATTTTATTTTATTTTATTTTAATATTATAAATGCGAAAGTAACTCTGTCTGTCTGTCTGTCTTTTCTTCACGCCTAAACTACTGAACCGATTTAGATGAAATTTGGTATAGAGATAGTTTGAGTCCCGGGGAAGGACATAGGATAGTTTTTATCCCGATATTCCCACGGGATCGACACATATGCGGGTGAAACCGCTGGGCGCAGCTAGTTTTATATATAATTCACTAAGTTAAAGAATTAGCATTGCCATACAACGTGGCAATGCTGCCAGCCTTTTGGGCACGTTTCCCGTTGACAGTGATGCGGACGAATTTTTTGATGCCCTTTGATTATTTTCCCTCCCTTTTTATAATACTTGTACATATTATTATTTTAGGATTGTTAGCTTTTTAAATTATGTAAATATGTAAAGAAGACTGAATAAAACTGATTAAAGTGAACTAAGTTAAATAATAAAACAATAATAAATGTTTTATTCACAACCCTTATTACAATTGGTCTTTTTTGAAGGTGTACTTCGTAGTGACTTAAAATAGGAGATTGGACATTGGATTACAATTTCATTAGGTACTGTAAGCTAGGGCTTATATTTGGCAAATATAGTATAAGTATCCCTGACTCCGAAACTAGGCATAGCCTGTATCTTCAGATACTTTATAATATTTTATTGTGAAGGGCTAAGTAATACTAATAACAGTAGCACGGGTCGATCGATCAGGATTCGGATATAATGACCCGATTTGGAAAAAAAACCGATACTGTAAAGCTACATTATGGCCAAGTTTCATAGATAAGATATTTTATGTTAAAACAAGAAATTTCACACGAACCTTGTAAACAGGTAATTTTTCAACTGGACAAAATCCTGTCACTTGTAAAAATAATGCAATTTTCTTATTGTTTACATCTATTATTACTAATTATTTCCGTTTCAATACTTTAGTGTGATATGTGACGTTAGTTGTTCGCGTTGAAAATGTCGTGGCTAAACTTAAACCACAGTTTAAACAGCCTAAAAGGCCAGATCACTAATTTCGCATCTGAAGTGTTATCTGAGAGTCCTGCACAGGATATTGCAAATGATAGTTTACAAGGAGACTCTTCTGGGACAGAACTAGAGGAAAAATGCCGAAATCAGGAGCTTGAGAATGAAAAAGCTGTCTGTTGAGGACGCGGAGTTGAATTTATTGTTGTACCTAGTGGCGAAAATGATGCAAGATTGAAGATAAATAAGTTGCAGTATAAGTCATCCCGAGTTCCCGACGCGACGCTTGCAGCCAAGGCAACGGGTGTGAAGGCTGCGCCCTGCATGCGCAGCGCCCCAGGTCCCAAGCGCGACTGCGCCGCAGTCGTCAAAAAACCAGTTGACAATTCCATTGTGACATTTTGTAAATAATGAAAATAGTGTTTTTAGTTTATTTTTTTGAGTGCGTGTATACAGGGTGACTGGAAATTAGTGGCGGAGCCGTTAAGGGGAGGTAGTCTAGGGTTATTCCGACAGATATCACTATGAGACCTACCGTCCTTACTTAACCCTTTCCAAGATATTCCTACTTTTTGTTTAGCAGTTTTTGCATAAAATAATGACAGTAGCGGAAATTTTACAATTAATATTACTTATTTCGAATATCTTTGTTGCAAAACAAAAAAAAGTAGGCCAAAATCACTTTTTTTTAGGATTTATTACTATCTCTTTAAGTAGGAATATCTTGGAAAGGGTTAAGTAAGGACGGTAGGTCTCATAGTGATATCTGTCGGAAAAACCCTAGACTACCTCCCCTTAACGGCTCCGCCACTAATTTCCAGTCACCCTGTATATAGTTTATTTTTATATTTTTTAGGTAAGGTTTACTTTAAATTTAAGCGTGTTTTTATATATATGTTCAATGCCGGCTGTAGCGACGCCGGAAACAGTGCAAGCCAACCTGCTACATCGCTTGATGTTCAGCTGGTGAGATGTCCACATTGCTCACAGGCACGCTTTTTTAAAGGCGAACGGGGGCTGAGGATACACTATGGCAAGATCCACAAATCGCATAGTGTATCATTGTGCCCCCCAGCCGTATCCCCAACATCAACACCTCTGGAGCAAAACTTGTGGAAAAAATTAGCAAAATTAAAAAATTCTACCCCTGTTTTAAAGAGAGTTCCCCGGGGCGCGAGACGATCTGTTGCAGCAAGTCTGGCGCAATGTATCCGTCTTGCGACTCAGGAGAACTCACAGAGTGCCTGGGAGCAATTACTTACCTTCCCTTATAGGATTCTGCATGTCCAAAAAAATTTGGCAACCAAAAAAACTTTAACGAACCAAATTAAAGAAAACTGTAATAATTCGGCCCTATTTTTAGATCCAACATTACCTGCATTCCATAACATATCTCAAAAAGGATTGTGTTCACATGTGGAATCTAAACTAAGTGAAGGTGACATCAGGGGTGCCGCCAGGATACTTTTCAGCAGTGATGTGGTGGCGCCGTACTCTCCAGAAACACTAACAGCTCTGGAGAGTAAACATCCAGCGCCTGTGGATGGTCTCACCTTCCCCGAACCCCCCGACCCTCCCGACCTAAATTCAACCTTCCTCAACGTTTCGGCCCCCCAGTTGCTTGCAGCCGTGAGCTCCTTCCGAAGCGGTTCCGCCGGCGGCCTCGACGGCCTGACTCCACAACACCTAAAGGATCTATTGAGTTCAGGCGCCGGGGAAGCTGGTGAGTCGCTTTTGAAGGAACTTGCGGCCATGATTAACCTCATGCTTACCGGCGGTGTGAACGAGGCCGTCGTCGATGTCTTGTACGGGGCCAATCTATGTGCCCTGCGCAAGAAGGATGGCGGCATTCGTCCCATCGCCGTTGGATGCACCTACAGGCGTACGGCAGCCAAAATTTGCTGTAAGCTATACAGCGAATCGCTTACAGCTAAGTTCCAGCCCCTGCAGCTTGGTTTTGGTTCAAAAGGGGGCTGTGAGGCTGCCGTGCATGCCCTTTCCACATTTTTAAATTCCAACAAAGGTGAGGTCATCCTCAAGGTTGACGTTAAGAATGCTTTTAACTCTGTAAACAGGGACACTTTGTTGGCTGAAGTCAAAAAGGAACTACCCGAAATTTATGGTTTTTTGTGGCAATGTTACAGGTACCCTTCCAAATTATTATACAAGGACAATGTTTTGGAATCTGCAGTAGGATGCCAACAAGGTGACCCTCTCGGGCCAGTCATTTTCAGTTTGGCTATTCATCCAATTATACGGAAACTAAATTCAAAATTTAACGTTTGGTATTTAGACGATGGAACGCTAGGAGGTGATGTAGACACTGTTTTGAAAGATCTACAACTCCTCAAACAGGAATTTCAATCTATTGGCTTGGACCTTAACCCTTCAAAATGTGAACTTTATCTTTCTGACGTTACCGACAGACAATTGACTTTAGATAAATTTAATGCAATAGCCCCACAAATCAAAATTTTAGACAAAAGTTCACTGCACCTCCTAGGTTCCCCAATTTTAGAAGACAGTTTTACTCTTTTCATCGACGAAAAAATTAAAAATTTCAATGAGATTTCGGACAGACTCTCCAAAATTAATTTACATTCGGCATTCACCCTGATTAGATACTGTTGTTTTGGCCCAAATTTTATGTATTTTCTACGCTCTTCCCCCTTATGGAAGCAGCCACACCTCTTGAACAAAATTGACCAAATTATTCGCAGCACACTAACATCCATTCTAAATGTGGCCTTGGACGACCGAGCGTGGCTTCAAGCCACACTACCCATCCGTTTTGGTGGCCTCGGCGTCCGCAAAATTACCAGTATTAGCTTACCGGCGTTCCTGTCTTCTGTCCACAGCACTGAAAAGTTGACCGGGAAAATTTTAGCTCCCTGCCTGGTTGATTGTGAAGTGCCGTGCTTGACCGACGCGGTGAACGACTGGAAAGTGGCTTGCCCGGATACAGATCGGCCCGTAAACCCATCTTCCCAGAGACAGTGGGATGAGCCGCTCTGCAGGTTGGTACGGAATAATCTTATCAATACGTCCACCAATTCTGCTGAGCGTGCCCGCCTGCTGGCTGTGGGTGAGTGGGAGTCGGGGCTGTGGCTTCAAGCACTCCCGTCACCCAACATAGGCACTATGCTGGGTGACACTACCTTTCGGCTCGCTACCTGCCTGCGTTTGGGCGCTCCTTGCGGGGCTCCGCATCGCTGTCAGTGCGGTGAAGCTGTCGACTGCCTTGGACACCATGGCCTATCCTGCAGTAGGAGCGCAGGCCGGATAGCACGGCACGCCAGCATTAATGACATCATCCGTCGTGCTCTTGTCACCGCCGGGGTGCCAGCTGTTTTAGAACCCAACGGCCTGGCACGCGACGATGGAAAGAGACCAGACGGAATGACCATAATGCCCTGGAAGTTAGGCAGACCTTTGGTGTGGGATGCAACATGTGTCGACACCCTTGCGCCATCCCATCTTCCTAGCACGGTGGGCTGTGCTGGGGCGGCTGCTGCAGGTGCAGAAAACCTCAAACGGCGAAAATATTGCAACCTGATTGGGACTTATATGTTCGAGCCGTTTGGGGTTGAAACACTAGGGCCATGGGGTCCGAGTGCCCACTTGGTATTTCGGGATATCGCCAAGCGGTTAGTCGACTCTTCACGTGACCAGAGGGCTGGCCTATATCTTGGTCAAAGAATTAGCATTGCCATACAACGTGGCAATGCTGCCAGCCTTCTGGGCACTGTTCCTGTTGACAGCGATGCGGATGAATTTTTTGATGCCCTATAATGATTGTTTATTTTTTCATATAATTGTACATATTATTATAGTTTATATTTTAGCTTATATTATGTAAATATTTAATTTTTGGAGAAATAAATTACTAATGGTAATTTTTAGCTCATATTCTCATATTCTTTGCCAAAAAAGTGATACTAATATTTCAAATTACTTGCTCTTTGGCGGAATTCCAGATGGTGACACTGAACTTATTGTTCTCTGTGGGAATTGTGTCGTCACGATAATCGGCAGGTATTTTATTATATTTATTGGTATCAAATTTGAACCCTGTCAGTCAAAACAGGACAGTTTTAATAAATAAACAAATATAAAATTCATTTATTTCAGATAAGTAATTGATCCATAATTCCATACAGCCCGATTTACAATAAAAATACATAAAATTAAATTAAAAATTAAGATAAATAAAACGAAATTAAATAAAAAATTACAATAAATAAAATTATAATAACATAAAAAAAAATTAAAATACATTCAAATTCAAATTACCCGCTTAATAAAGAATCTCCATATCGGAGAAGAGATCCTATCAGCTACAGTCTTCAGAATTCCGTTACAGCTGCCACGCATTTTGCAAATCAGGGATACAGTTTTCTTGCGGATGACTGCATGAAAGCCATCAGTACGATACAGTCCAAACATCCCTGATGCACTACAGAAGCGAGGCAGCCCCAAAATCATCCAGAAGATGTTGTTATTCTGGATGCGCAGGACATCCAGCGATCTTTTGGTGTGCCTGACCCACAGATTTCCCGTATAAAAGCTTTGACAATGTGCCTTGAACAAAGTTATCTTTACTTGCTCTGAGCAGCGGGAGAATCTGCGGGCCAGCATGGTACCTCTGACCGCTAAAGCCCTGCGCTCCCTCTCTATATCTAGGTCGTCCTCTAGACCTTCGGTAATTAAATGCCCCAAGTATTTAAATTTCGTGACACGATTTATGCACAAGCCATTTCGGGTTATATTATATGAATACTCGGGGCATCCACCAGCGGCGGCCCTGAAGATCATAAATTCCGTTTTTTTGACATTGTATACAAGACCATGTGCACCAGCATAGACCATTTAATAAATTTCATTTTTAATCATGGTGGTGGTATACAATTGGTGTTTGGGTGATGTCCCCGAGTGTGGAAATTGTGACTACATTTCTTGTATTGGGTTTCCACCTGTAATAATAACAAATTAAGTATCTTGACTTGGCTCGCGAGGTTGTCGACATGTGGGATGTTGACTCAGCAATCATTGTGCCGATATTCGTTACAGCCAATGGATTGATAACCAAGAGCCTCGACCAACACCTAAGGAGGCTCTCGTTGGGCAGCTGGATCAAGGGCTTGATTCAGAAAGCAGTACTTCTGGACACGGCTCGCATTGTTAGGAGGTTCCTCTCTCTGGAGCCCTGACCGCCGGTAGCTTGGATCCTGTTCCCGATACCGGTGGGCTACTATTGTTTATATTTTTAAATGTTTTTATATTCTAATATTTAAAAATATAATTTATATGGTATTTAATTGAATAAAGGAAATGAAAGTGGTAATAGCAAATAAATATATAATAAAAATAAAAAAAAATGTTATCCTTTAAAAACAGTCGGGTGAAGCAGTATAATGCATACAAGAAAAAGTCCTATAAAAAACTCAAATCAAATAGTAATACCCTTTCAATCAGGAGGACCAACAAATTCTGCGGTCGTTAAATCTGCAGGCGTACACCGAACATGGGCACGACTGACGTTTTGTGAACCATACGGGAGAATATAGCGAAATGTACCGCTTTAACAGTGTTTCATCATCATCTTCTGCCTAGCCTTTTCCCAACTATTTATTTGTGTCGGCTTCCATTGTAACCTGATGCATCTGAATGCTAGTATTTTACATAGAGCGACTGGCTATCTGACCTCCACAACCCAGTTAAGTACACGATACCCCTTTACAAAGCTAGTTGTCAGAGTTTCGGGGTTCTGACTACCCGTAACGACTGTCAAAGATCTACGAATGACCGCTATCGCTTTAATACTATCATCATCATCATTTCAGCTGAAAGACGTCCACTGCTGGACATAGGCCTCCCCTAATCACCTCCACTTCGACCGGTTCTATGTTTCCCGCATCCAACGGATTCCTGCGGCCTTCACAAGGTTATGGGTCTTCTACGTCTTCCGGCACGCAGTCACCTTTCGGCTCCATCAGCCATCTGTTCTGCGAGCAATGTGCCTTGCCCATTGCCATTTAAGTTTGGTAATACTTCGGGCTATGTCGGTTACCTTGGTTTTCCTACGGATCTCTTCATTTCTGATTCGATCATGTAGGGAGACTCCAATCCTAGCCCTCTCTATTGCCGTTTGGGTGACTTTTCGTCTTCTAATTTCTTATATTACTTATAATAGATTAAAATTCATAAACCTATGTGTTAACTACGAAAATTAACTAAGAATTTGGACTAAGTCCATCATTACTTATGGTCCTTGTTAGTAAGTAAACCAAGCCGGGGTGTGGTCCTTAGCTAAAATTACGATTGATTGAGCTAGAACTTATAGTTGAGATAATATTTAATGGATTGTGTTGAAATCTATTTGATAAATTGTCTGACGTTAAACTTTAGCCTTATTGGTAATCCAGGAAACTGTCAGTTAGAAAACTTGATGGTTATGCATCTCAAACATTCTAATTATTTTCTAAGCGGAGGAGGACAATGTCGCATTCCATCTTACATTGTAACTCAAAAAGAAACAAAATCTTAAATAAAGTCATCATCATCTGCCTAGCCTTTTCCCAACTACGAGTATGTTGGGATCGGCTTCCAGTCTAACCGGATGCAGCTGAATACCAGTACATTACATGGAGCGACAGCCTATCTGACCTCCACAACCCAGTTACGGGGTAACACGATATGTAAGACTGGTTGTCAGAGTTTCAGGCTTCTGACGACCCGTAAATAACGACTGTCAAAGATCCACGAGTTACAGCCGGGACCCCGGGACCCCTTAAGATCAATATTATTATTGATTCGTATAATATTTTTATTATTAAAGGTGTGTTCAATCATTGCGTAGTTATTATGCGTGAAGTTGTAAGCCTCGATAAACATATTATTTAAATTACAAGGCCGTTGTGATTTATATCTCAACAGGTCAAATTAACTTGACATAAAATTATGTTTATCGCTAAATTGGCAGTTTTAATGGCTTCACTTGATTATCTATACTGATACAAAGTTGTTAGTTATGTGTGTCTGTGTGTTGAAGAGCAGAATCATAAAAGGATAACATTATGAATCATAATAAAAGTCGTAAAATGGTCAAAAACTGACAATTCATAATACAGGTTGAAATTGAAAACATGCGACAAACCGAAATGGGAGATTGTACTCATCATTATGAAGAACTTTTACTATGGGACCAAACCAGAAATCGCGAAAAAAAAATCAGCTGTTCCCTACATTTTGACGAGTTATGTGAACATAAATGTAGGGAACAGCTGATTTTTTTTTCGCGATTTCTGGTTTGGTCCCATAGTAAAAGTTCTTCATAATGATGAGTACAATCTCCCATTTCGGTTTGTCGCATGTTTTCAATTTCACCCGGTATAATTTGACATTAAAGAAATTCATATTTTGTGGACCATTTACGAACGAATCTCCATACAAAACTGTCAAACAGATGAATTGCGTGATATGAAGTTGTACGCAAATAATATTATGAATTGTCAGTTTGTGACCATTTTACGACTTTTATGATTCATAACGCTATTCTTTTATGATTATGCCAAAGTGGCATTTTTAGGCCTTCTGATAGTTATTTAGGTAAATCTAAACGATATGAAAATATTATTGAAAGATTCAGTTTATTATTTATCATGATTTTGTCTGGCGAAATGTGTGTACACTTGTGCCTAACTCTTCGGCATTACAAGCGTGATGAAATGTAATATGTTTGTCAAAGGAACTAGTTTTGAAGGACCATGATCTTTTAATTTCGTACTTTGTCTCTTTCTACGATTTCTTCCGATTAACTGATGGATTAAGGACTGAAATGCAAACACCACGTTGATTAAAAGAGATATATTTGGAACACGTCCGAGTACATTCATGTAGGTATCGCAGGAAAAAGGAAAGATCAATTGACACTGACAGACAGGTCATTTTTTGAGACCCAATTTCATAATATCTATTTACGAGGTAAGTTACAAGGGAGTATTATGCGAGACCTGTTTCATCTACAAAAATACCATCGTTTACTATATGACGTTGTGTTTATAAAGACAGCTCTAAAACTAACTGGGTTGTGGAGGTATTCAGCCGCATGCGGTTAGACTGGAAGCCGACCTTAACATAGTTGGGAAAAGGATGATAAGATTTTGGCCTGCTGCCCTTGGGGGTAGATACATCTAAGTCTTACAAACACAAATCTGGTAAAGAAAATATTAATTGAAGGGTTGTGTTTTTACCATTATAGTCTCATCACCATCCCGCTTTTGTACCATGTCACTTGGGGTCAGCGGAACACGTTTTCTTCTTCCATTCTCTCCTGTTAACCTTCGCGCTATCATTGACTTCAAAATCCAGACAATCGATGGTCATTCGTTGACAACTCGTCGCCCACATTTTTTCACCTAAATTAAGTTATGTATGTACGTATATATCATTTTTTTTAATAAAGCGCCAAATCTTCCCATTGATAACTTGTAATGCACAAAAAATGTCACTCAAACAATTTATGCTACTTACTTTTTTTTAATTTTTTTTATTCATTTTCGAAATTATACAGTTTTTCCACTCTCCTGTAAAATTTGATACATTGCAGTTACATGGAGTCAACCTTTGACCATTGAAATTTGTAAACACTGTCACCATCATGCCATGCTTGCTTACTTAGCCATGTTTAAATGTGTGTGGCAAGAAAACCCAGAGTAAAAATCTAGTACCTCCATAATATATTTAAAGCAATTTAGAATGTCAAATCTACAGTCATCAATAGTAAAAGATTATGTTATTGGGAATCAATGACCACTTGACGGTATTATGAATGATTATAACTGATTATCATATCATTAAGTCAGCGTCCATGATTGAATTAATATGGCGAAGCGCGAGCTGGTTTGAAAACCAGTGGTCCTTGTAGTCGAAAAAAGATGACTTTTAATGCTCATTTGATCGTATTAAAAACTATAGATATTATATTAGTTAGTTTTTATTTATTTATTTTATTATTTATGTACACACAGTAAAATACATAAGGATATGTCATAATTACAATTTGAGTACAAAGGTACTGCTTATTTCTTAAGAAATTTCTTCCAGCAGACCTGCGAAAGGAAAAGTAAAAAAAGAAATCTAGACAATAGTGTGTGAGAGAAAAATATGAATGTGTGAAGTCTAAAACTAAAATCTATACTTATAATAAATCTGTAGAGAGGTCAATTCTGTACATGAAATATATTTTCAAAATAACTATCAGGGGGTGATTAGTGATCGATACTGATGCCAAAAATGCAATCAGTAAAATTTTTGTCTGTCTGTCTTTCTGTCTGTCTGTCTGTCTGTATGTTCCTTATAGAAACAAAAACTACTCGACGGATTTTAACGAAACTTTGTACAATTATTCTTCATACTCCTGGGCAGGTTATAGTATACTTTTCATCACGCTACAATCAATAGGAGCAGAGTAGTGAAGGGAAATGTTGGGAAAACGGGAGAAGTTACTCCATTTTTGAAGCTTCCGTCGCGTGTGCAGCCTTAATGGTTAAAGTTACATAGAAATCATGTATGACGGAAATATTCTACATAAAATTGTCTAAAAAATATCCCGCCACAGCATATGTCTATCTTTTATGGTTGACTCACAATAACACGTGTAACTCCTGATAGCTTAGCAGTTCGGAGCATTCTGATTATATTTGTTTACTCTTACGTTTATAATACTCTCACTCATCCCTAATTTAAAATACATAGTTAACATTATTACCTATTCAATAAAAAAATAATCATAGAAATACCTATTCAATAAAAAAATAATCATAGAAATCGGTATAGAAACACCAAACTTATACATGAAATAAGCCATCGCGCCGTCGCACCAGAATATTGAATCATGCTATAAGGATTATTTTTGTGTAACGGTTGCCGCGCTCGACACGGGTCGCGGCGGCGCGGTAGGGTATAAAAAGGCGGGAGGTCCGAGTCGTCCGAGAGCGAGCTTCTCAGCTTCATTCAATATTTGGCTGTTGATGCGTTCAGAGCGTTCGACCTTATTGACAGACAATAATTGATATTGAGAAATCGTGCTTATCAGCGCGACTTTTAGTCTTTAAATAGTTTATTTGAATTTATTTTGTTGTTATTTTGTAAAATAGGTATGAGTTGTTTTGGTAGTGTTTAAATATTCGTTCAAATTAAAAATTATTAAGCGTAGGTACTTTTATTTTAAAGTAGTTATAAGTATTTATTTTTAAGTGAAGTAGGTATAGGTAGATAGTATTGCACAGGCGTTTCAGCTTTATTTTCATTTCTTTTTTGTTGTGAGTTGTATATATTTCTGGTTATAATTCTATAAGAATATTTTAGTTTAAATAGTCACTTAGATTTTAAGTGTAAGGTAGCTAAAGTTAGGACCACGTATTAGTTGTTGTGGTAGTGTTTAAATATTCTTTCAAATTACAAATTATTAAGCGTAGGTACTTTTATTAATTAAAGTAGTTATAGGTATTTATTTTGAAATTTTACACAATGGTTCCCTTTATAATGTAGACAAGGAATTAGGAACGATTTTTTTTAAATTCAACCCCTAAGGGAGTTAAATAGGGGATGAAAATTTGTATGAAAGTCCGTCAGTTTAAAAGTTAGGATCTTCAAATTTTGTGTTTAGGCTAACGACTAAAAATTCATTTATACGTGTCTCAGCGTTTTTGATAATTCCAACCCCAAAGGGTTAAAAAGGGGGATGAAGTTGTGTATGAAAGTCCGTCAGTTTAAAAGTTAGGGTCTTCAAATTTTGTATTTAGGCTAACGATTGAAAAATTAATTTATACGTGCCTCAGCGTTTTTGATAATTTCTCCCCCAAAGGGGGATGAACGAACTGACTGAAATATCAACGCAGTCTAAACCGCTGGTCCTAGGGACATGAGTTTTGGAGGTTGTGTTCTTTGTGCAGAGTAGGTATCGAATAAGAAGGGGTTTTTGGAAATTCAACCTTTAAGGGGGTGAAAAGGGGGGATTTTGTTTGTATGAAAAATCTTATTTATTGAGTTAATAACCTTGAAACTTAGCAATACTTATTTAAGTAAATTATGAAGTTTGGAATTTTTCGTTTTTTCTAAAATACCCCCTAAAGAGGTAATGGGGGGGGTGTTAAAATTTGTATGGAAGAATTTTAACGCCCTGTCCGATTAACTTGAAACTCAGTATTTATACTAAGGACTAAAAATAATTAATAACGTGTATCAGGGTTTTTCGAAAATCTACCCCTAACTGTATGAAAAGAGGTAGTTAATTTTAAAGGGGAGGATTTTACTGCATGGCTTGATTAGCTCGAAAATTAGTATAAATAAACTTTGAGTCAAGTTATGAACACATCTTAAACGATTTTTCAAAATTCTACCCCTGTGGGGGTGAAAAGCGGGGATAGTTTCTTTGAAAAATCTGATTCCTTTGTTCATCATCATCATCATTTCAGCCGAAAGACGTCCACTGCTGGACATAGGCCTCCCCCAAGCACCTCCACTTCGACCGGTTTTGTGCTTCTCGCATAAAGAAAACTTAAAAATTGGCCCGAATACTTATTTATTTAAATTAATTATAAAGATCATACCAACATACATTTTCGAAACTTTTAGAGGAAAGTACGAATTTCACGCGGACGAAGTCGCGGGCAGAAGCTAGTATTAAATAAACCTACACATATAATGCAAAAAATAAAATAAAAATAACATAAGTATACTTAAATACATAGAGACACTCGAATTTTATTTATTTCTATAGATTACTAAGTATATTCTGAATGACTATTTCATGAAATCATGACATTTGAGGCAAATTCTAACACCGGTCGTCGCCTATTGGCGACGAAACAATAGAAAATCAATTGTGTCTCATTAGCGGAGCTCGACAGATTAAGGAGATTCTAAGCATTGTAATTCTGTAGACCCATACTTGTTACGGTCGCGAATCATGCAGTGTGATTCTTCATAATGTGCATATATCGAAATGAGGGAATCTAAGCTTCATTTTATCGGTGGAATTTTTATTTTTAATCTAAAAAAAAAAATTAAAAGGCTCTACCTGCTGAATATTGTACGTAGCCGAGTGCAAGGCCTTTCTTTAACAGTTGATAGGAAATGTTGTGATTGAGTTATAAACATGGTATTTTTACGTTTGGAAATCTGATAGGATAGAAAATTATTTAAGGTAATAATAAAAAGGGTAGGTATTTGGGGCTTTTATTGAGAAACTTCACAATTATTGTAAAAATTTATGAAAAAATATTTGATTTTTGTTATAAAACACCTTATTTCTCAATTGATGGCGATTTTTTTTCTTTATTTATTATTTAATGAGGACGCACTGTTATTTCCAGTCATTACTGAGTTTGTTTTATCGTGACAGGTCATTCAGTTTAAAAGTCATACCGATTTGTTTAAACAGGGGTCACCGCAGCGAACAAGAAGTGCTGTTAAAATAATATAGTTTTTTTTTTAGATTTTCTTAAACATTTTTTCCATCGATAAAATGAAGCTTAGTTTCCCTCATTTCGATATGTGCACATTATGAAGAATCACACTGTATTTTGTTCAACATACAACCTGACAGCTGACACTGACTTGTAAAAAACGTAAGAAAATTTGAATTTCGCGGGCTACCCTGGTGCATCCATCCCTGTAGTTTAGTACTACTAAGGGCTGATTTTTCCATCGCCAGATAACCTTTATTTGCGGAACAAAATTGACGTTTGACAGTTTTTGTATGAAATGACTGTCAAAATTATTCCTCGAATAAAATTATCAGTTAACTGAAAAATCAGCCCCTAAATTTTTCATTGGATACGGTATTATAAAGTTGCGAAGTCTTACGACTGCAACATTTCAAAAATATGATTGGATATAAATCCACGACGCGAGTACAGCTTAGTTAATAAAATAGAGTGCATTCCTACACCCTATTCTATTCGTCGGTTGAGGCTACGGTGGTAGACTCCGCACCCTAACCAAATCTTGTGAACGAAACCATAGCGCGCTTTTAAACAGGGCAACGCCATCTATCGAGCTTGCAGGTACTAATTT
This sequence comes from Amphipoea lucens, assembly GCA_947508005.1. Taxonomy (NCBI): domain Eukaryota; kingdom Metazoa; phylum Arthropoda; class Insecta; order Lepidoptera; family Noctuidae; genus Amphipoea; species Amphipoea lucens. Next base: position 16,889,731 of record OX382377.1, on the reverse strand, counting down.
TAAGGGTTGGTGAAACATTATGGTTTTTGTTGTATATTTCCTAATTTTGTGTGCAAAATTATTCTAATTTGTATTTTATTTTATTTTGGTACAACAAACAATTACATAACCTATATTAATACTAATAATAGAGCTGAAAAGTGTGTTTGTTTGAACGCATTAATCTCTGGAACTACCAGTCGGATTTGAAAAATTCTTTTTGCATTTGATAGCCCAATTCTTGAAGGCTATAGACTATTTAACACCACGCTAGGATCCATAGGAACCCTGCAAAAAGTCAGAAATACCGCTAAGTGAAAACGAAATATGTAGTAGCGCGGCCAGGCGATGCGACGCGACGGGGTGGGTCAGGGGAACAAGAACTTTCACGCGAAGTCTGCTACAAACAATACAACGAAACTTAATCAATGATGTAATCAAAAACATTATTCACTTATGCAGGTAAATACCAGAAGACCAATTCTCGTAATTTAAAACGTTCAAAATCTAGTTGTAGTCTCATCTCAGCGACAAACAAATGTTAAAAACTTGTCAAAATGTAGGGAAATCAGAGGTATTTTTGACAGATTGAGACTGAGATCAGACTAAACGTTCTTAAAATTACTAGAATTGCCCCTCTGACCACTCAGTAAGTATTGCGAAAAAAAGGTTTTTTAGTAGGTATTCGAGACTGGCCAGTTATAATCTATTTTGAAAATATGATTCTTTGATTATATACACTATGATTATTTGTAAGTAAAAATAGGTACGTTCCAATTTCAAAATTTTCCTCCACATTGTTTGCGAGCTTATTTAAATTATCATGTCTTATTAAAAAATAGATCTGGCGGGCGCCGGGAACATTTTCGTTGCATTTTTACGATTTCAAAATCATAAAAATGCAACGTCCGGTTTCAGACAATCAATTGTCACCTGAAACCGGACGTTTCGTACGATGGACTTCAAATGGTATTCATGGATGAAGGCCCTTCTAAGGCAACCGTGTTTAAGATGTCAAATGTCTTCAAATTGTTGGTTCTCCCGATGTTTTCTTTCACCGTTTTGAGAGCCAGTTGTGATGAAATAATAATAATAGACTTGCTGATACGCGGTCTCAATCCAAGACTTGTCTGCTCCACCGGCCATCGGTCCTTCGACAAACATGGTCAGCCCACTGCCACTTCATCTTGCTTACTCTGGAAGCTGTTTCGATAACTCCTGTTCTTTTCAACTTCACCTCAATCAATTCGGCCTATCGCAGTCCACTGCTGGACATAGGCCTCTCCCAGGCTACGCCACAACACCCTGTCCTTCGCCTTCCGCATCCAGTCTATCCCCGCCACCTTTTTAAGGTCGTCGGCCCATCTAGATCGGCGACTCGTCTACTCCACCGGCCGTCGGTCCTTCGACAAACATGGCCAGTTCACTGACACTTCATCTTGCTTACTCTGCAAGCTGTTTCGATAACTTGCGGTACGGTTCTTCTCAACTTCACCCACAGAACCCAAAACCCATAAAGCCAATGTTATTTACAAACTTAATTATGTAATTGGCTGCTAAACGTATTTCTCATGAGCATAAGTATGTCAGGCGGATCTCGGAGTGGTACGTCATTAAGTATGTAGACGCCATTAATTCCTCATTGATTTGAAAACTAAACGGCGTGATGGCTATCTTCCCACGTGGATTTGTGTCAATAAGTTATTAATGGTGTGTACTTGTGATTAGTTGATAACATTACCATGGATTCTGATTACGTAAAATGTTTTTTACATAGTTTCTCAGATTAGTTTTGCGGTTCTGAGATCATAGGTCTTTTGGATAAAGATTTTTCAATGTTGGTTGTTTGAAGATTAGATTCTTAAGGTTGATTCCCATGTTTTACCGACTATCAGTTAACTTTACCTAACCATCTTGAGGTTAAAGTGAAGCGAGTTGATTAGTTTATCAAGAATTGTATAATCTTTTGAAGGATTGATTCATCCTGTAAAGGGTAGGTATGCTAATCTATTAATATACAAAGTGTAAAAAAATTAACCTTAAAAACTTTAAGAGGTGCTTTAGACCATCGAACTGAACAACTTTCACTATGGGACCAACTACGAAATCACGAAAAAAAAAATCAGCTGTTTCATACAAAAGTTCAATACCTACTCGGCCAAAATGTATGAAACAGCTCATTTTTTTTTCGTGATTTCAGAGTTGGTCCCATAGTGAAAGTTGTTCAGTTCGATGGTCTAAAGCACCTCTTAAAGTTTTTAAGGTTAATTTTTTTACACCTTATATACTTACTTTGCTTGAAAATTCGTATGTACAGACGCCAGCACATCAATGTACTACAATCTGTCAAATTTCTTCAATAGATTTTCAACTTTATCCCTGAGTCATAAGGTTCAAAGTTGATTGGGAAAATTTGTCAGTTTCGGGTAGCTTGATGTGCTGGCGTTTGTACCTAATAAGGAGTAGATAACCTAGTCTACTTATTATCTTTATAAATTGTGGAAATTGCCGAAAATCATTTCGAAAGTCGTCGTGAAGATTATGTCAGCCTTCCACAACAGATTTCGAAACTGCTTCTAACTAAATAAAACGACACGATGACCGGTCCTCACTTACCACACTCCGACGAAGACTCCAGAATTTACTCTATCCTCTCCCTACAGCGTTTCCCCACAGAACCAGTTCACAACACCATTCCGTGTGTTTCCACCAGTCCTGTACACTCGGCTATCTTCACATTTGACTCGCAAACTCAGCGCGCGTCAGCCGATACGTATCGCTACACTATTTGGTTAAGAGTTCGTTTTACAACCTCCTAAGAGACCTGGCACAATGGACTTGAACGGTGCATAATTACGTTGCAGCTGCAGCTTCCATGGGACTGGCGCTACATGAAATATAGACGCACCCTGTATGGGCAGTGAACCCCAATATTACCTTGATGACTAAGTATAGATAGTGCCATCCACGAAGACGCGCCCCACACTTCTTACTAATTACTAGTGGTTATCGCTAGTTAATTCCGCTACAGTGGCGTGCAGTGGTTTTCAGAATAGGTAGGCACTAGGCTGGGTCTAGTCTAAACAAACGCGGTCACTAATCAGAAAAAAAAAGTGTGGTTATTTGAGTAGGCATGCCTACTTAAGGGTGATAAATTGCGAAGGTTGAACGTCATGGTATTACGCGTGAGACGTACATATTTTTAATTTTTTCGTATTAACTTGAACGAGTAAAGACCAATGACAATGTGCGAATAGTACGGGAGCCGAGTAGGCCGTCCGGCGACTGCCTACTGCCACGTGTGTTTGTATGAAGATTTTGTTTTTTGTTAGGTATGAAATTTACTGAGTTTCTTAATTATGGGGCACACACACTAAAATGTAATTGACAGGCTTATGTTGATATATCGAGGTAGGCACTGCTTATATGCCTATATGCAATGCACGCCACTGTTCCGCTAGTATTTTAGTTTTTTGATACACACTAATAAGTAATTACTGTGCATCGACAGAACTAAAACACTAGCGGCATGTCGCACACTAGTACTGTAAGCGATTAGGAAGAGGTTGTGGCGCGTCTTCGTGGATGGCGCTATCTGTAATATTTTACCACAGCATTAGATATTCTAAGAGCATGATTCAGGTCGATAAGAGAGTAGAACAAAATATTGTAATCGATATACAAAATACTGTCTCCCATTAAAGCCGTGGCAGATATTTTCATAGCACCTTATACATATCACACTAATATTATTAAGGCGAAAGTTTGTGAGTGTGTGTGTGTGTGTGTTTATATGTTTGTTACTTTTTCACGCTCAAACGGCTGGATCAATTTTGATTGTATGGAGGTAGCCGACACCCTGGATTAACATATAGGCTACTTTTTATCCCGATATACCCACGGGATCGACACTGACGCGAGTGAAACCGCGGGGCGCAGCTAGTATATAAATAAAACAAAGTCTTGTTAGTTACACTATTTATAACTCAAGAATGACTGGACCGATTTTATGGTCTTTGATTTGTTGGATTTGTCTCCGCCCCGAATAGCAGGATAACTATTAAAAAACACGCGAAAAGTTTACGAAAAAAGAAATACATAATGAAGATAGTGGATTTTCTCATACATTTTGTATGGAACCGCTTTTTGTTTGATGATATCTCGAGAACTTTGATTCTGAGGCAGTAAGAAGTTCGCTGGGTCAGCTGTTTGACATAATTCTGAGCTTAATAATTGAGAACTACAGTTACGTCTCCTATGAGCATACTCCTTAACCTTCTCGATTATACCCGTCCATACGAAGTAGGGACATAGCCTATTTGAAAACAATCGAACTGGACGCCTCGGTGGCGAGTTGATTGACGGCCATTCCGCGCCACGACCAGTGTAAACGCAAACAAACCATCGAGACTCGACTAAAGCAAAAAAAAAAGTGTATACATAATAAAATTTTAAGATTTGATTCGCGATTTTGTTCGCGCACCGAAATTGGGGTTTGCGGTTCGATTCCCGGGCCGAATGTGTTTGTGATTAAGGTGAATGCGTAGTTGTAGCCCGCGAAATTCAATTTTTCTTACGTTTTTTGCAATTTTCAGGTAAGTGTCAGGTTGTATCTTGATCTAAATATGATTCGCGACTATAACAGGTACGTATTTACAGAATTATAATAAGTCGAATCATTAATACATCTTTCTAAGTTAGATTTCTACCGTTAAGAACAAATCTCGCATGGAAAAGTGTTTATGGTAGAAATCTAACTTCAAGAGATATATTAATGATTCTAATGACTATAATTCTGTAAATACATATCTATTATAGTCGCGAATCATATTTTGATCAAGATACAACCTGACACTGACCTATAAATTGCAAAAAACGTAAGAAAATTTAAGTTTCGCGGTCTACCACTGCGCATTCACCTTAAGGTAAGGAATTGGTTTTTGGGACTTTATTTTTTTCTTCCTTTGTAGGTTTTGGTATGCAAATAAATTAAATGAAAGTCCACGAGTTATTTCTTGATTACAAATTGAACAAACTTCATTTTTTTTTTTTTTGAGCTTATTATTCGTAAAGTAATATTACTTTATTAATCTGTCAAGCTCCGCTAATGTGACACAATTGATTTTCTATTGTTTCGTCGCCGATCGGCGAACCGCGCCGTTGACCGGTTATGGGCTGATTTTTCAATCATCTGATAACTTTATTCGAGGAATAATTTTGAAATTTTGACAGTTATTTTATACGAAAACTGTCAAACATCAATTTTATTTCTCGTATAAAAGTTATTTGGCAATGAAAAATCAGCCCCTATAAGTGTTTTATACTGATTTGGTGAAGAAGGACAACATCGTGAGGAAACCGGAGATTCTAAAACTAAAACATCGAAGACATATGACTTCCACCAACCCGTTAATGGACCGTGTGGTGTATGCTGCGCCCTCTCCTCCTCACAGAGAGGAAGTCTGTGGCACAGCCTGTGGTGTACAATAATGTTATGTAAGCTTGAAATAAATGTTCAATGACGGTACACATAAATATTCTGGAAATAATTTTCTTAATGATGGCGAATATCGTATAAGATAGATAGATAGATAGATAAAACGTTTATTCAGTGCAACAAAAGACACAATACAGGCATTGAAAAAACATAAAAAAAGGTGAGAGAAAAAAAAAACTAAGATTAAAAAGATAAATTGACCCATAAACAACTCATATGACATTTATAACTGTATCAAAATCCGTTGCGTCTTTAAGGAAAACAACACGATCACACAGACAGACACGAAATATACAGGGTGAAATTGAATTCATGGGCATCCTTTTAGGGGATCATTGTAATCATCATTATGAACAACTTTCACTATGGGACGAAACCTGAAATCGCGAAAAAAAATCAGCTCTTCCCTACATTTTGATTAGTTATGTGAACATAAATGCAAGGAACAGCTGATTTTTTTTTCGCGATTTTAGATTTAGTTCCATAGTAAAAGTTGTTCATAATAATGAGTACAATGACCCCTTAAAAGGATGCCCTGAATTTAATTTCACCCTGTATAGAGATAGATAATTTAATGGGACAATATTGTAATCTATGTTTCCGTTGAGAACATTTTCATAGCCTATGTACAGTGAACAAAAGAGATAAGTATGCAGGATCGTCGGATATAGTTGAAGTTTAGTAAGAATCCGATGGATGTTGTCGACTGAAATTTAATTTGATAAATGAGCTGTTTGTTTTCTATTAATAAAATTAAATTTATTCGAGAACATCCACCGGTTTTTTACTAATCTTCAACTATATCCGACGATCCTGCATACTTATCTCTTTTGTTGACTGAACTACTGTCTCGTAACTTTAATAATCTTTAAACAAAAAGTAAACCTACTTACCTAAAGAACTACACATATGGTTGCATATTGAAGAAAAAGCAATTAAAGTCATCAAAAATTCGATACCCCATAAAACGAAAAACCATGAAATAATCATATCACCATTATAACTCCCATAATTCTGATCGAAACCCACTACCATATTATCTTAGCCCCCTAAGCCACTTTACCACCCCGTCGCTTGTAACGGTTTACCGGAACAACCCCCATGGGCGATGTTACGGGGCTTAGCGATGCCCCATAACAAGGGAGCAACACCCCATGGATTCGACTGTCATTTGTTCTCGCCAAGATTCTGGTTAAGTCATAAATTGAGTGGGTGGTGATTTCTTATGGTGTAATTTTATGGAAATCTGATCCTTTTCTTGTATTATCTTATGGGGTGAGATTTTATGAACATAGAATAAAGTTTAGTAGCCAATACTAGCCTACGTAACTGTTTATTGAGCTTCTTAGTTAGTTGGGATGCACGAAGAAGCCTCCTCGTGTAGCGCAGTTTGTTCCGCCAGTTACTCAACTGAACCGAGCGCTCGGCGCATCCTGGACAGTCGCACCCAACACCTTAATTGACTGGCCAATTCTTCCCTTGCGGTGGCCGCCTGGTTTGTGACCACCCTCCCACGAGAGTCCGGCGTCAAGCAGCCTGCTGTGTTTCGTCGATGCGTGGGAGTTCCAGTGCCTTAGGCATCTTCTGGGCACACTCGTTCCATCATAGACCTCATCCATCGCTTTCCATCAGGCGTGATCGAGGTCAAGAGCGGGCCATTCTGCAATAAAAAAAATTGTACCTACCTATTATTGCCTTTCTTAACAATAGTGCACGTAGCTCACTGGCTTGTTGATCACTAGGTGATCCGTTTAATCCATCAAGCAATCTTCCTAGTCTTATGCCAACTTTGTTGGGGTCGGCTTCCAGTCTAACCGGACGCAGCTGAATACCAGTATTTTACATGAAGCGACTGCCAATCTGACCTCCACAACCCAGTTACTGGGTAATACGATACCCTTATGTAAGACTGGTTGTCAGACTTTCGGACTTCTGACTACTCGTAACGACTGTCAAAGATCTACAAATGATAGCTGGTACCAATGGCTTAAAGTGTATTCCGAGGTTCCCCACTCTTCTTACTAATCGCTAGTGTTATCGTTCATTCCGCTAGTGTTTTATTATTTTGATACACACTATTACCCCCACTAACAAGTAAATTACTGTGTATCGACAAAACTAAAATACTAGCGGAATGTTGCACACTTGTACTGTAAACGATTAGGAAGAACAGTGGGGCGCGTCAAATCAAATCAAATCAAATCAAATTCATTTATTTGTCCGAACATGGTACATTACATGGTCTTAAATTATTAAATGGTCTCATCACATTCTGCCACGTGGGGCGCGCAAATATCAGGTAGGTACACAAACAAAATTTTCAATACAAGAACAAAGATTAGGTTAATATTGATACTATTGAATAAATAATTAAGAATTAGTATTGCAATAAGAGGCATGTCAGTTAAAAATATTAGGTATCTAGGTTATGTCAGATTATTATTCAATGTCAAACTATCAACTATCAAAGAGAGATTTCAAAGTATAAAAGATTACAATTAAATTAGGATGGCTTATTTCTGTCGGTATGCTATTCTGATGAAGCACACATGACTAAGATAACATATTTTCCATTCGTTTATAAGGTTGATAGCGTATCACGAAACCCTTTTGATTTTGCAGATGTCTATAGGTGACGATAATATTCCACCAGGTGGGATCTTTCGATAACCTCCTACCAAAAAAAGGGTCCTATAACTGTTTCGCCAACTCGAAGCCAAATAAACATTCTACCCCCACCAATAATTTGGCCCTTCCCTTTAATTAAATTCAAGAAAAAAAAAAAACAATTGTTGGCACCGTTACATCAAGTTGACAACATAATAAAACTCTGCTCCTCCGTCTGGGGCATTTTGGGGCAAAAAACCGGGACCTAATGAAGAGATTCGCACGTCGTCAGGAATTTTCGCCGCGATCAAAGAAAAAGTCCAGTGTGAATTGTATGTGATGCGGAGTGATGTGTGAGCTTCAGATGTAAACACAATGATGGCTGCCTACCTACATAAGAAGATATAGTGTTGTAGCTAAGATAGATAGGAGTCTGTCGAGCTCTAGATAGAAAAAAGCTCTAAAGAGGACTGCTGGGTGACTAGAATCTTTAATTCAATCAATAACTACATACTCGTATAATAATGATTAAGTGCACAACTAGTTGGCTATATTATATTGATACATACATCAGTGTATCGGAGGGGCTTGTGGCTAAGTAACATCAGCCACACGGGTCGATCGATAAGGTTAAGCGGTTGGTCCGTGGATGGGTGACCATGTTTACATACCAAGACCCCTCCGTGCCTCGGAAAGCACGTTAAGCCGTTGGTTCCGGCTGTCATTCGGGGATCTTTGACAGTCGTTACGGGTCGTCAGAAGCCCGAAAATCTGACAACCAGTCTTACCAAGGGTTATTGTATTACCCAGTAACTGGGTTGTGGAGGTCAGATAGGCAGTCGCTCCATGTAAAATACTGATATTCAGCTGCATCCGGTTAGACTGGAAACCGACCCCAACATAGTTGGGAAAAGGCTAGGCAGATGATGACATTCATCAGTCTATCATCATCATCATTTCAGCCGAAAGATGTTCACAGCTGGACATAGACTCCCTCCCCCAAGCTTCGCCACTTCGATCTTTTCTGTGCTTCTCGCATCCGGCGGATTCCTTCACCAGGTTATCGCAATGCAATCGCAATTTTTTCTTCTTTCTTTCTTTCAATGCCTTTCGGCCCCATAGGCCGCCTGTTCTGCGAGCAATGTGCCCAGTCTTTTACAAGATTAATAATATGCAGATTGTCAGCCTCACTTGAAAACCAGAAACAAATCTTTAAAAACCAGAGGGATGAGCACTCTGGTTTTTGAAAGCCTGATCAACCAAATCTACGGCCAAAAATAGTCGTATGTCACCAAAATAACATTAGCCGTTATCTATTAACAAATTGGCCTTGAATAAAAAAGCGCACAGCTAGAAAACAACTAAGAAATAACAGTATCTACTTATCTAGACATTCTTAACATTTTGAATATTTACAAAATCCGCACTTATTTCGTAAGATTTATTTCCAACCCTCTAAATATTAGTAGTAAGTAGGTAGAACCAAGGGGTATCGCGTTTCCCAGTAACTGGGTTGTGGAGGTCAGATAGGCAGTCGCTCCATGTAAAACACTGATATTCTTCTTCATCTGGTTAGACTAGAAGCCGACAATGGACTTACCAACTGAATTTCGACAAACTGTAATTCGACAAGATTTTATTTCGACACTATGGAACCCCGACACGTCTTCATTTCGACAATACTATAGTTGGGAATAAACTTTGTAGATAGATTGACTAATAGTACAGCTCCTTGTCTAAAAGTCTATACTTGGATTCCCAGGACATACTACCCACTTCTACTGAAGTTTTTGAGGGTTGCCGGTCCCATTACAGGGACATACTCGTAAGTTAAGGCTGTGAATACTATTCCAAAAGGAAAGCCGTCAGTCAACCTAGGCCTTTTAATTTATACTAACCCCAGCGAAAACCCACAGCAAGAAACCACTACATCCTCAATATTTTCCCTAAAAAACCTTACTACAACAACAGATTTAACAAATGACGTCATAAATTAAACATTAAAACCAGACAATTTGAGAATCACCTTTGTCAAACAAAAACCCATTGTCGGTCGGTCGATATAAATCGGTAGGACTATAAGAAGTCCTCTAAAGTATTCGCTGGTATAATGGTACAAATGTTCTGTAGCCATTACGCTGGTTTCACGGGTTTTTCATGGTGCCTCATGCATGGGGAACGCGCGGTGTTCGTCTTTTATGTTGGGGAATGGTGTAGGTAGGAGCGGGGAGCGAAGTTCTTGGCGAGGAGAGCTTATGACGTCAAATAGGTCAATCTTTAAAGTTGTCTTGGGTATGTCAGGCGTTTGTGCTCTAACTAATGTCACTTGTGAGGGCTATTTTATTATAAAACTAGCTGCGCTAGCGGTTTCACCCGCATAAGTGTCGATCCCGTGGGAAAATCGGGACAAAAAGTAGCCTATATGTTAATCCAGCCATACAAAATTTTATCAAAATTAGTCTAGCCGTTTGAGCGTGAAGAAGTTACAAACATATAAACACACATACATACACTCACAAACATTTGCCTTTATAATATTAGTGTGATAGTGTGATGTGATTTATAAAGGAAGATGTTCAATTGTTTTTGAGAGCGAATAGGTCACTTTGTTTCCAACAACTCGACCGTCGGCTATTTTCATCTGGCTGCTACCAGCCATCCTGCAGAGATCGAGGTTGCAATTCCATGTGTTAGCACAGAGAGAGGACAACAGCGTCTTTCTGCCTGCTTATAATAACTGATAGCATTTATGGTGACTGATGATATTCAAGTTCGTCAACTCTGGGCTGTTGTCAGCTTTAATAACATCATTGCAATCTGTGTGATGTTTTCGTCAACAATTTAGTTCTAAATACTTATTTTGTTTTTTTGAGGGTGGGAAATCATCAAATGGCTCCTCCCGCTCTGGGTGGAGCGGAAGGGAGTGTCAGACTCTTACTAAAACCCACCCGTGTTCCTTCCTTAGCCCTTTATGTTCCGGGGTAGCGGTAACCCTTTCGGACGATCCCGCTGAATACTTACATATCTCCGGTTAACTTGAACGAAGAACACACTGTGGACTGTTTGTGATTATGATATTACCTGAAATTATCAATCAAACATTATCAATCGGAATCGGTTTCATTTTGACAGTTCTACAACATTCATTGCGTTATTTACGTGTTGAGCAGACAAATTTTTCGACCTTATGAAGCAATGAATTAGCAATTGGTTTCAAAATGATTCAGATTCCGATAGATAGTGTGTTACGCAATTAGGGTGCAGTTTAGTTATCATTAGACATTTTAGACCATGACAGCCATCCACAAACCGCTCCTCCCCGACACCAACCTCAGTGATATGTATTTATTTATGAGTGTCGCGATTCGATGTCGCCTCGGACGCGTTTTTGTCGCCTGCGCATAATGATCACCAGTTTAGCCCGCGACGAGATTTGTTCGACGATCGAGCGACGTGCAAGAATGTGGTGTGGAGGTTCTTAGGGGAGTGGGGTGGGCAGAGAAGTGATGATATAGTCAAAATATTGTTCATCAAATTAAGACAAATCTTTCGAAATAAAATTAAATGTTTATTTGTGTCACTAGATCTTTTAAGACACTTTTACACGTCAATATTTTCTTGGTCAATATTTTAAAAATAGATGCCGCCGGCATTTCCTATCTGACTGATCCCTGAGAAGAAATGCCGAAACAAACTCAGAGATCAAGGTGTGTTTTAAAGCCCAAACATTGTATTATTAAGATTTAATGTGAGTCTAATAATTCAGGGCTGGAAGAGCTCTTTTGAAGAAAGAGCCACTGCAGCTTTGAGTTGACCTGTCCCAACAGACGCATGCATGCATCAGTCATCGTGTACCTCAACCACAGATATAGATACACCTAGATAACGCAACAGCAACTACTTCGCCTGCCAAAAATCGCACCAGAGCCCTGATTCACAACCATACGACAGGCTATCGTATCGAAAACCTGACATTTCGATAACCTGATTTGACTTCCCCTCAACAGCAAATAGCTGTTGGAAGTATTCTTCCAACAGCTATTTGCTGTTGAGGGGAAGTCTATTTGATTTAAACTGACAACATTTTCGGGTTTTGGACTTGTGAACAGCATTGAGAAGACTCCTACGATAACAATGATTAATGTTCGATACGATACGGAAGCATATCGAGTGTTTGTGAATAAGGGGGCTGCTTACGTTTGAAAATCGTAAGCCGCCACTTTCGCGCTCAGTCCTGCGTACTGCTGGCTGGGTGAGCGTGAGCGAGAGAGCGCAAGCTTGTGACGTCATAGTAGGTAGTCAAAAAGTGGCACGCTTAGTTTTCATACAGTTCGTGATACTTGCGTTATCTAGTTCTATCTATATCTGTGACCTCAACCCTATTTTAGGGAGCCGAAGGACCCGTCACACGACGCTATTCAACACACTATAGCTTACCATTCAACTAATGATTCCCAATCCTTAAAAATATGACTATATAAGAAAAAAAGTTAATCTAAAAACACCCTTACCCTTATCAAATATTTCATCGAAACATCAAATACATAAATCTGGGGCCACTAAACGGGCGTAATATAAAACACAATTAATTAGCGGCCAATAATACTAGTTCTCACTTGAGGATGGTTTAACAAACTGCTGAGCCGCTTATATGGTCGCATGCTGGGTTTGGGCCAAGTTAGAGGCGATTTGGGGATTATTTTATTGGATTATTTAACGTTTGAAACCCGTGGTTTGGAACCCGTTGGATGCGAGAAGCACAGAACCGAGGGGCAATTGCGCAACACATTATCAATTGGAATCAGTTTCATTTTGACAGTTCAACAACATTCATTGCGTTATTTACGTGTTGAGCAGAAATATTTTTCCACCTTATGAAGCAATGGATTAGCAATTTGCTTCAAAATGATTCTGATTCCGATTGATAGTGTGTTACGCAATTAGGGTGCCGGTCGAAGTGGAGGTGCTTGGGGGAGGCCTATGTCCAGCAGTGGACGTCTTTCGGCTGAAATGATGATGGTGATGAATTAACGTTTGTTGCTGAAAAAATATCACCGACTGCTTCGTCGGTCTAGTTGTTGACAGTACCACAGAATATAATAGTACTACAGTACAGTCAACAGCAAAAGTAGATGGTGAAAATCATAAATTCAATACTAATGAACGGAGTTCGCGTCAGAACTGTGTGGCGTCGAAGTGATTCAAAAGTATGTGATTGTAAATTATACCAAACATTTACTACTAGTACAGCTGTCATAAATATGACGCGAACTCCGTTCATTAGTATTAAATTTCTGATAATCTTCATCTACTTTTGCTGTTGACTGTACTACTGCTGAGCATAAGGTCCTGGGCTCGGTTCCCGTGATCGGGCAAAGTGTTATTGGGTTTTCCATTTGAAATGAAATTATAATTTTTCAGGAGATTTTTTTTAAATTTTTTCAGCATTTTTTTTTTCAGCAAATTTTATTCTTCATCAGTTTTTTTTCTGGACTTGTGCCCGGTTGATGGAAATAGGCTTCCAGAACTGGTGAAATGTGGGTGTACTACAGGTACACCTCTGCTTAACCCTTTGGCCACTACAGGCGTAATGTTATGTTATTTTGAACAAATAACGTTCTAGTTGCCACAATTCACTTTGAAGACCGTGTTAGAGATAGACACAGTTAAGTAGTTAAAAATCATTCAGGCAGTCTTTTACTATGGGACCAAACATGAAATCGTGAAAAAAAATAATCTGCTGTTCCCTACATTTATGTTCGCATAACTCGTCAATGTAGGGAACAGCTGTTTTTTTTTCGCGATTTTATGTTTGGTCCCATAGTAAAAGTTGTTCATAATGATGAGTACAATGACCCCTTAAGAGGACAACGGTGATTAAAATTTCAACATGTAGGTATAACGATTTTAAACTTGCTGATACAGTTCTCATATTCTTTTCAGCGGGGCAATTGCGTAACACTTTATCAATCGGAATCGGTTTAATTTTGACAGTTCAACAACATTCATTGCGTTATTTACGCGTTGAGCAGACAAATTTTTCGAACGTATGAAGCAATGGATTAGCAATTGGCTTTGAAATGTTTCTGATTCCGATTGATAGTGTGTTACGCAATTAGGGTGCTGATGTAAAATCATTTCACCGCTACACCTTATAACTTGAACCGAAAATAGTCAAGTCTAATAAATCGCTGTGGCCGACGTACCGGGGTATCTGTTCACATTAATCGAGTTTATACGTGCCGGAACAAATAGTTCGCTCTCTAACAAGCGCTCTTCACTACAACATGAAGCACTGGTAACACAACGCGCGACTCGCAGCGACACGCGGTCAAACGCTTGGGTATGTCCCTTGAAAGGTAAGGCACTTGGAACACTAGATACACAAAGCGCGAGACAACTCGCGGTTAGACGCGTGTTGACGCTGTTTTTCTCTCACGAATGTTTTGTAGATTGAGGGCGAATTTCACCAATTAATCTAAACGAGATCAACACATCTTACCACTTAGGCACTTGGTGAAAATGACGCAAAAAAAGAACATAAACACAAAAAATAAAATAAAAAGGTAGGGGGAAACATGCGTCACATCCACGCAAAACGGCTATCGCTCAGCATTATGCTGCGACCCTATGCAAGACAGAGCCCCAGCGCTGGTTTTCAGCGACAGCCGGCGCTGACGTAATGACGTATTATTCCGTATGATGTATTATTTTGTCTCTCGTAGATAATAATGCTGTACAATATAGCGAGAGTTTTTTTTTTGCTTTTTACCACAGCAAATAACTGATTATATTTGCTTGACAATTGTCAAAATTGAATCTGCATGATATAGGTGGCTGCATTAAAAAAAATAATGATGTCGGAATATAACCTGTGTCTATACGTTAAAGTTATATTTTTTTTTAATCTTTCCATTCCGCGCGAGTTAAAACTGCCCAATCGCGCGGCAACAACCGCGTCGCTCCCATAGTGTGTCGTACACCTAAACCGTTTGTATGGTGATTAAAATATTTATGTTTGTGAAGTGTTGTGGCTAGTTTAAAGGATTCGGGATAGTTTGTATTAGGGTTCTGTCCACACGGAGAGTTTGTCTAAGCGTTTTAACATTTTGTATCGTGGCCTAAGAATGAATGATAGTTTATTTAGGTATACTTCAGGTGCAAAGAAGAGACCGACGGGGTAATTTCGTTGATAGCCATCATTGGGTAACACAAAACAGTAGGTAGTAGGTAATAGCTTTCACTTTGACAGTTCAACAACATTCATTGCGTTATTTACGTCGCGCGTCGTTGAGCAGACAAATTTTTCAAACATATGAAGCAATGGATTAGCAATATCCTTCAAAATGATTCAGAATGTGTTTAGTAGTGTGTTACGCAATTAGGTTGCAGTCTTGTTCGTTTTAAAGCGAGCGTTTCGACCCCAAACGGCTCAAAACTGCGGTGCTATTCTGTAAATAGATCACCTTGAGAACTTAGGTGAAGTGAGTTTAAAGTGAGTTGTCATTCCACCTGATGCTAGAGATTGACACTATAGAAGTATGAGGAGGGTGTAAAGTTCACTCATACTCTATAGAAAAGGGAGGATCCTCCGACCAGACGGGTGTTGTGTCTGGCGGTCAACTGCCCAGTGATTCATGTCGGGCTGTTGTATCTATGCTAGTTGCGCGGTAAACTCTGCTTGCGAGATGCAGGATTTGCGTGACGTCAGTATGACGCGTTGTTCGCATGTGGCGTTGTAGATACCGCTACAACACTATTGACAGCTCCCTTTACCTTAGTTTTCACGGTGAGATTTTTACAGAATAGCATTACTGTAGTTACCCATAAGTTTACAGTACTTGCGACGCTTGAGGGTCTCATCAGCCGCAGCAGCGTCGCCAGCACAGCCCACCGTGCTAGGAACATGAGATAGCGCAGTAATGAAATTGAATATGATCATATTAGGGTTGTAAAGGGTACATGAGAATATTTTAAGCTTTGCCTTTATAACCCAGCAAGAGAAAAATGCAATCTTAGTAGCAAAATCGAATAACTCTTAAATACGTTTGCTGTTTTAACAAAAAAAGGTTAGTAAATAATTTAACACACAATGAAGAGCATTAACTCAGCCCACCTTCCACGGAACACAGCGTGAAAATATCTCCTTAAAAACATAAAATTAAACGATCACACACTAATTACCATAAAAACCCTCTTTTATCTCAATCTCTACGGAATCCGAATGACATCATCAAGCTAAGATGCTATCGTGCTAATAAAACACCTGCGGGTCCCCAAAATGGGGCCCGACACCTTCTCCTATTAAAATTACCAATATAATAGGTGATTAATCTTGGAGCCAACAAAAACCTTAGAATTTACGGCCGCTGTCAAAATAAATATAAGTTCACTACGGATAACAAGATGCTGGTTGTTTTTTTTTTACCCCAAATTTAGTTGTTTAACAAAACATTACAAAAAGAGGAGCGAGCTAAAGGTTTTTTTTATTAATTGGGTATTGGGCGATGGTGTTGTTTTTTCGGCCCGATGTGTATATTATTGGGGCGATATATGTACGTGCACATTAACGCGCGTTTTGGATTTGTTCGGGTTAGGTTAAGCGGACACTGGGGGCTACTGGGGAGTGAGTGAGTGAATGATTGCTAATCCCGCCAACCTCGCGTTCATTTCGCGCGGTTTCATTCATTGTGTCAAACAGAATAAGGCCCCTGAAGGGAAATTCCCGTATTTTTGAGAAAGTTCGTATTCTAATCAATCGTCGTTCGTCTAAGTCAAAAATATCTCTAATTTAACTACATTTTTGACAAGTTTTTGGGATTAGTTTTATTATCGCTCTACTCAGTTTTTTATTTTTTACTTTGTTTAATTTAGTTTGTGATCTTCCTGTAGGAGTCGCAATAAATACTTTTTCTTTCTTTCTTTTTTTTCTCTAGATGGTGGTTTTTTCGTTTTTTATATATGGAAGTTGGCCTTCGGATACTCATCCCGAATCTCTTCTATACGTTTCAGTTGTTGGTACTGTTGAAGAAATCGATTATTAAATTTTGATTGAATCAAAATTGAACCAATATAATCAGTCACCGTATAGTTTAGATTCGTTCAGTGTGACTCCTGAATAATTCAACAAGATATGGCGTCATGTCTGTGTTTATTTACCAATAAACTAATTGGTCTATCCATGATCAAATGAACGAAGCATGAACAACAATGCATTTGCAAGGCCTACTGCTATAAGCGCTATAGGGTTCTCTGAGAGCGTTGCCAAAATCGGAACTAACACCGCCATCGGCGCCATCTTGTTTTTTTTTTTTAAGATTTCAATAGAATATACAAATGCACCAACAACGCCCCGGTGTCAACAGTATTCGAACGCCAAGAGTTACGTTCTTTTATGTGAACGAATGACGCCATTCGTTCCCAATCATTCGTTCACTCCCTGGTATGTTCAGTTTAGTGTGCGTTGTTCCTCAGATGATGTTATCTCCGCGTTCCGGGAAGGACATGTGTCGACCAATAAACTAATTGGTCGCGCTATGCTCAGGTACAGAGATAGTGGTCTTATTTTATTTTTATCTTAATATAGTGTTGTTCTGTGGTGTTGCTCGGTTTGGGGAAATTATGGGGAAGAAGTTGTTGGGTTATCGCTTTTTTTTTGGGTGTGAAAAAATTTTGGCTCGTAAAGCCATATGGCTTTAAGACTACTTTTGTCAAATAAATTATAATCAGTGATATTTCGGTGGTGGTTCCATCTACTTCTATGATATACCTACCTTTTCAAATCAAAGTCTAGTTTCTTCGTAGATGTTTCTATCAATGACTTTATAAAAGCAAGTATTTAAGACACAAAAAGTAAATTGTCAAACCGTGTTTTGTGTTTTGAGGTTATCATGTCAGCGTAAACCTCATTCATTGCTTTTCATCATACAAGATGAGGAATCAACACCAGAAGGTCAATTTTCGTAATTTAAAACGTTCAAAATCTAGTCACAGTCTCATCTCGGCGACAAACAAATGTCAAAAACTTGTCAAAATGTAGGGAAATTAGAAGTATTTTTTGATAGATTGAGACTGAGATCAGACTGTGAACGTTCTTAAAATTACGAGAATTGCCCCTCAGATCCATTTTATAAAAAAAAATTGTAATAAATAAAAAATTGTAATAAAAAAATAATTATAGATACATGTCAATTTACCCCGAAAGACAAAACTTCATTTACCGTTGTTTTAAAACTGTCGGTCTAGTGTGTAAAAATCTGACTGTGATAGCTTCGGTAACGTGAGCTTGACATTCCAATGCTATGGATTAACACTTGACAGCTCACTTCACCTCAGTTAAGTTTTAACGGTGACATCTTTACAGAACCTGATTGGCTGCCAAATTTTCTAATTAAAAAAAAAAAAACTTCAAAATTCTTCACAGAATAGGTTGTCTGCCACCTTTTCTAATAAAAAAAAAAAACTTCAAAATATCAAACATTTTCATCAATTAAATTTTTCACCGCAAACAAAACTACATTTACCAATGAAACTCCATAACTGGTAACAATGCTACGACCAAACAGACAAACATAATTCCCACAAACATATCGCCAAAGATTTATTTAATTCGATAACATTGGATGGTTGTAACGCAAAGCGGAAAGATATACCTATTGGTATTTTACTGATTTCATCTTTTTCAAGTCTTAATTAATTTTAATTTTAACGCTCGTATTTCTAAACGGTAATAACATGTGCTCAGTAATAATATTTGTTAAAAAGAACGTGTCTTTTCAGTTAATTTGAATAACATTTGGTTAATAAGAACGTGTTTTTTCCGTTAATTTGAATAACTTTGGTTAAAACTATGTGTCTATTTAATTAATTGTGTGGGTACTAATTAGGGTTCTTTAAGATTCTTTTGCGGTTCTTAAATTGTATTGGTTGTCGGAGTCTGTGGTTCTGGTTGATTTATTTATTCTTTAAATGTTAATGATGATAAATGGTTTAGATTTCTATAATAGTGTTTGCCACATTAGGAATTTTGTGAATTAGTTTTGTTATTGTTAAATCTTGATTACACTTTTCGATTATAATTATTTAAACTAATATTATAAAAATAAAATATTTGATTTTCTGTATGTTTGTGTGTTACGATTTCACGCTAAAACGGCGGAACGGATTTGGATGAAATTTGGGACGTGGGTAGACTATGACCTGGATTAGGACATAGGATTTTATCTCGACATTCCCACGGGATCGAGACTTGCGGGTGAAACCGCGGGCCACAGCTAGTTCTAAATAAAGGAACCTCTTCGATATCAAAAACGGACTTTCATAATTTAATCAGAATTAATTTTATGTTAATGACATATCATGCCTTCTGTCACCACTTAGTTAAGATCGAACATCGTAACTTTGAATATAAAGCATTTGATTTAGGGCGTTTGACAGTTTTTGTATGAAACTATAGCGGTATCTACAATGCCATATGGGAACAACGCGTCATACTGACGTCACACAAAATCCTGCATCTCGCAAGCAGAGTTTACCGCGCAACTAGCATAGATACAAAGGCCCGACATGAACACAACACCCGTCTGGCAGGAGGGTCCTCCCTTTTCTATAGAGTATGAGTGAACTTTACACCCTATTCCTCATACCTCTATAAAACTACTGTCAAAATCTCAAAATTATTCCTCGAATAAAGTTATCAGATGATTGAAAAGTCAGCCCCTAGTTATTTATTTTTATATATCCGTTTTCCAAACTCATCATCATCATTTCAGCCTGGAATCACCCACAGCTGGGTATAGACCTCCCCACTCTTCTCCCATACTTCAATTCAATTCAATTCTCAATTCTTTATTGCGTACCATAACGTATATAGTTGGTTACTTCCCGATTCCTTGCGCCCCTCATCCAGTTGTTTCCAAATAATTTGTGGATAAATATAAATAGATGATTATGATTAAGTGCCTATGCAAGCCAATACTAAGAAACAGCATTATAGGAAGGATTATATTATAATCCTTCCTATAATGCTGTTTCTTAGTTATGTCGGGTTTTGGGATGCATGAAGAAGCCTCCTCGTGTAGCGCAGTTTGTTCCGCCAGTTACTCAACTGAACCGAGCGCTCGGCGCATCCTGGACAGTCACACTCAACACCTTATTTGACTGGCCAATTGTTCCCTTGCGGTGCCCGCCTGGTTTGCGACCACCCTCCCACCGGAGTCCGGCGTCAAGTAGCCTGCTGTGTTTCGTCGATGAGTGGGAGTTCCAGTGCCTTAGGCATCTTCTGGGCACGCTCGTTCCATCATAGACCTCATCCATCGCTTTCCATCAGGCGTGATCGAGGTCAAGAGATGGCCCATTCAGCAAAAAAATAAAAAGACCTAGGTTGTTATCAGTAACATATTTCCCAACTAGAATGATTAGTTATTGGATTTTCCATATGAAGGGATCGGGGGAAGAACAACTTTTGTCACATTTTTAATTTTTTTCAACTGGCAGTGCAGTCTGAATGGTCATACCTGTCGCTATGTTCTGTCAAAAACAATAGGGCAATAAAATCCATAGTCTCTGAGCTTTTATGCTTTTAAAATATCGATACAGGGATAAAACATACAATGTCCGGACCGTTCAGGAAAAAAAACAACCGTTGTCAGTGGTCGACTGTGACAGCTATCCCCTATACCATTATACCTATTACAGTTATAGTGCCTTGGGTATAAATGACACTATTTTATAAAGATTTTATCTTTTAATTAGTAATGTCTCAGTTTATTCATAAGGTGACAAAAGTGGTTCTTCCCCTGATCCCTTCATATGGTAGTGGTGCTGCTTGTGGTGACTGGTCGTCTTGCTGACCATGGTTTTATTGTTGTTATTAGTAGTAATAACTTGTTTATTTATTTTACTTCGATGGTCCTAGTTTATCATTTGTGACTTCAAGTGACAGCTATGTAAACAGAACCCAGCATTGCATATATATGTAAGCTGTCACGCCCTTTATACCTGGAGACTTTTATTTGGTCAGTAAGTTTTTTTTTTGGTTATATTTTTAATTTTTTTTTGCTTGAGTACGTATAGTGTTTATTGTATTTGTTGGTATATTGGCGTGGCTAGTTAACCTATGGCAAATAATTTAATTTAAGGTTCTGTGTCCTGTAATGTTAATTACTTTGCATACATAGTATTGTATAAAATTAATTCTTTTCTAACTGAACAGACAGCTGTGCTGCTGGGGAGTTTGTTCCGCCACTTCTTCTTCCCAGCGAAAGCACTAGGAAGTGGCGAAGGGCGGGCGTTTTGGGGGACTGTCTTTTGTAATTTTGACGTTCGAAAAGTGCTGATTCTCAGTCTAGTTTGAATAAATGACTTTTGATATTGATTTTGAGTAGCCCGGATTCTGGATTTGTGCCCGGTTGATGGCAGTAGGCTCGCCCCCTATTACATGGGACATAAACATAACTGGTGAAATGTAGGTGTACTACAAGTGCATCTCTGCCTAACCCTTTGGGGATTAGAGGGTGAGTTTATGTATATGTATGTACAGACACCAGCAGATCAAGCTACTACAATCTGTCAAATTTCTTTAATAGATTTTCAACTTTATCGCTAAACCATAAGCTTCAAAGTTGATTGGGAAAATTTTACAGTTTCGGGTAGCTTGATGTGCTGGCGTCTGTACATAACAGCCTATTATGTTCTCAATGCTGGGACACGGGTCTCCTCTCTCCTAGATGGGCTGTAATCTACCCAGTGCGGATTGGTAGATGTCATAGGTCTTCGGATTTTTGGTTCTAGGCTAGAAGATGCCGCTTTCCTCACGATGTTTTTCTTCACCGTTTTGAGAGCAGTATTGGTGAAATTATTTACACAGAGTAAAGCGCTTGCTTGGGTTCGAACCCATGACCATAAGTCGGCGCTACCACTGAGCCACCATTGCTCGATGTGTAGGTATGTGTATATTTCCCAAATCAGGTGTAAGCATTACGATTCGATTACGATAACCAACCATAAATGATGAATAACCCTCCTTTGACCCAACAATAAATCACTAAACACCACGCATAAAGATAAGCCTTCGCAAAAAAATACTAAAACATGTTTTTCTCATACCAAATAAGGAGATTCGAATAAAGTCATTATCGTTAAATCGGGCACATTTCGTGTCAAGCGACCCACAGACATATAAACTTGGGTAGATCTTAAGATTATACTTTTATTACAATTATTAATATTCTTAGTGATGGTCTCATTAAAAGCGTTTTATTTTTTTAAGCGCCATTTTAGCGTAACGTGTTTTCATTTAGTTTTATTTATTGTTTTCTAACGACTGTTTTGGAGATTGCATAATATTATAATTAGTGTTACGACTAATACGTTTTGAATTTTACTAGATATATTACTCGTATAAATCAGAATTAGATTACTTAGTCGAATTGGTAGATTGGATTAGTCGGTGGCAAAAAACTAAAATAGAGATTCCAAGACACCGACTTCCGAAATTAAAGTTATTTCATAATTTTGAGTTAATTTCTTTTTGAAGTCGATTTAACTTTTTTAAATTACTTTTTTACAGTTGTCATCAACTGCTCTGTAATTCCCATGTCATTATAATAGGTGACGCAATAAAAAATCTAAGAACTAAATTACCGTCATAAATAATAATAATGTACCATGTTTATGTGACACGGGAGCCTTAAAGGCAGCAATTAAGTTAAAATCATGTGTTTTTAAGTTAACTAAGTTACAGATTAATATTCTAGATAAGTTGCTTGATTAATTTAAAGTTTTATCTTAGGATTGCTTAGAAAGTTCTTTTTTAAATATGAATTATATTTTTTTGATAAGTTTGTGATTGTTAATGTGGTAGAAAAAGGCGCTTTTTAAGTTATAATTGGTGTAAAATATGGAATAGTGTAGTTTCGTTTTTTGCACCTCAAAAATACTTTCTCTTTTTATTCCTCAATTCTTAATTTTTCATTATTTTTATTCAGTCTTCTTTACATAATTTAAAAAGCTAACAATCTTAAAATAATAATATGTACAAGTAAATAAAAAGGGAGGGAAAATAATCAAAGGGCATCAAAAAATTCGTCCGCATCACTGTCAACAGGAAAAGTGCCCAAAATGCTGGCAGCATTGCCACGTTGTTGCCGTGTTGCCGTTTCATTATAGCTAAGATTATGTAATCTAGTGGTCTGAGAGTAGTATTTACAAAATTGTCAGTTTAGCGTTGCCTGTCAGTAAAATATACGTATTGTAAAGAAACAAAATGAAAATCAGAAAAAAAAAGAAACGGGTGAAAATCTTATAAAAACTTTCTCAACTTTTCTTTACAATCCTGTCCCCTTTCACTCCGTGTGATAGAGAAAAGTCCTAAATCCCAGCAGTGAGAACACACTTATAGGCTGATTATGCATCTAGAATTCACACCAGCCTATACAGGGTGTTACGGAAAGGGTATATCAATACAAACGGGTTGAAGAGTGTATCTGGTCTAGAATCTCTCTACAAAATTTTAGCTCATAAGCATTAACTTTGAAAATGCTTAATATTTTTTTATTTCGACATCACGGCGCTGCACTGGCGCGCAGAAATAAAAAAATATTAAGCATTTTCAAAGTTACTGCTTTTGAGCTGAAATTTTGTACAGAGATTCTAGACCAGATACACTCTTCAACCCGTTTGTATTGATATACCCTTTCCGTAACACCCTGTATACAAGGTGAAATTTTAATCATCGTTTTCCTCTTAAGGGGTCATTGTACTCATCATTATGAACAACTTTTACTATGGGACCTAATATGAACACGCGAAAAAAAAATCAGCTGTTCCCTACATTTTGACGAGTTATGCGAACATAAATGTAGGGAACAGCAGATTTTTTTTTTCACGATTTCGGGTTTGTTCCCATAGTAAAAGTTGTTCCTGAAGGAGGTCACCTTATATCTTGATCGTTCTTTCACTTTTTTTTAATTGCTGTATTGGCCTGTACACCCAAATAGGCTCGGATGGAACAGTCGATATTAGTGCAGGATATCAACTCAGGGCGGCGGTTGATGAACATCTAGCACGTCAAAGGCGGCGCCCACGGACCCAGTCAGGCGGTCCACTGTACACCCACCAACTCGCACTAGACAAGCGCGGTGGGTTAATTTGTCTAAACCCCTACTCTCTCATGAGAGAGTAGGGAGGCCTTTGCCCTGCAGTGGGACGTCACAGGCTAATAATAAATAATAATATATTGGCCTGCGATCCGATCCTATCCTATCGACCTCGATCACGCCTGATGGAAAGCGATGGATGAGGTCTATGATAGAACGAGCGTGCCCAGAAGATGCCTGTTCACTCTTGATTAGAAGGCAGACGGGTTAAATGTGGGAGGGAACACAGATGCTGGCAGAGAGTTCCAAATTTTGGCTGTGCGCATAATGAACGTGGAGGAGAAGCTCTGAGTACGACTTGTCGGGATGTCGACCAAGTGTGGATGGTATGCTGCAGTACTTCTGGTTGTCCGGTGGTAAAAGGACGATGGTGGGATCAGGTCGTGGAGCTCCTGCGCACACTCTGCGAAGTACAGTCTAAACGAATATTTAAGCGATAAAATATAAAGTATAATAAAGAGTCCCTAATATGGTATTATTTGATTTATTTTAGATTTAAGTTTGGTTATTTAAAGCTTCCTCTCTCCTACATAAATTTGTGTTTTTCTCTTTTTGCTGTACCCGACAGGGTCCATAATGAACATTATTTCTTTATTTTTTGAACTTGCCACCTAAGTACATATTGTGGAATGTAAATAAAGTATTGAGTACAGTCTGTAGAAGACCGACAGGCAAGCAAAAATTACGCCGATGAGCTAGGCTGTGAAGCATAGCTACCAACGTCTCGTCGCCTATAAGCGTTTTAACTCTGCGTTCCACCGAGTCAAGTGCAGCAAGCTGGTATTTTGCTGAGCCATCCCATAAGTGGCTGCAATACTCCAGGAACGGACCTGTGCGTTTTACAGACTTAAAAGCTGACATAACCTGATAAAACCTTCATTACGTTTAGGGAAAACATTATAACAAAAATCATGACTTATTCTCCGAAACGTATGATTGAGATTTTGTTCGGATTGACTGATTATCGTATGCTAAGACACTGATGTATTAACTGTCATTATTTAGGCAGTCGCCATATATTATGTCTAATCAACGCAGCAGAAATGTCAAGATGGGTTTGTATAATTTGCGATATTGGCACTTCGTATTGATTTGATAGGTACGTTCAGCAACAAAATTCGATTAACACTTCAGTTTTTTTAATCTTAGTTATTGAGCAAAATATTTGTTCAAAATTGGAACAGAAGAAAAAAAATTTTGAATATAAACTCTTTGCTATTATGTGAGCTAAAAAGCAGTTTATTGAAAAAAAATTGTTGTCAATTTAAAATGACAGTGTTAATCGACTTTTGTTGCTGATTGTACCTTTGTTTAATTTGGTTACTTTTTGTAATGTAGGTAACTGATAACAATACTTTAATTCCTATTTACCTTATTAATAATGAATCGTGCTAATACCCATATTTTATTAAATTGTTGTACCCGACAAGTCCATGTGAACTTTATAACAGAGCTTGTAAACACATGTGTTATGCAATAATTTGACTGGCAAAGGCAATCTTTTGGAATAAGCTGAGGTAAGAACAACAGTTTGATAATGTATTCAAATTTCTACCTGTATTGTAATGTATTTATTTTTCAATGATGGCTCAATATTAAATTGAGCTATATCTATCTATGTTATAGAAAAAAAAAAACTTAAATGATGAATTAATTTGGAGTTGAAATGTATTATTAAAATTGACATTTAATCATTTTTGACATTTTCAATTATTCTGACTTGTTTAGATTTTTCTTTCTTCTTAATTTTATTTTTTGACATTTATAACTAAATAATTCCCCATTTAAATCTGACATCACTCAATTTTTTAAATAATATTATATAATTGTTATAATTTATTCAGAAATTTTAATTATGCATGAATTTAAAACATCTTTTTTTTATTTTCATGATGATGTTGATGTAAATTCGTAATATTGAGCTAGATGCACACCATTTATTTGTACGCCTCCGGGCATAACAAAGCGTTCTATACACCAAACTCAAGATCTGTATTTATTTACCTGTGTTAACAAATAAAAGTGATTTGATTAGCATTTTCGTAGTTTTCCTTCCAGTTACCACTGTCCTAGGACTCTGGAACCAACCTAACCATTGAAGACAAACAGACAATCAATCAATTTATTTAATTGTGTAGGTAACCTAGGTATATGTTATTGACGCTGAATAAAAAAAAACGCCTGGGTTTATGTGGACTGCTGAGCTTATGGTCCTAGGTTCCATGCCCGGTTCTTGTTGTGTTATAGGTTGTTTTTTCATCGAAAAATTCTTTATAGAACTCCGAAGTCTGGATAGGAGTTCGGCTCCTATTACCTAGGTACTGTAGGAATTTTAAATCACACTAATATTATAAAGGCGAAAGTTTGTGAGTGTGTTTTTATATGTTTTTATGTTTGTAGCTTCTTCACGGTCAAACGGCAGGACCAGTTTTGATAAAATTTTGTATAGAGGTAGCCGACACCCTGGATTAACATATACAATACTTTTTATTCCAATATTCCCACGGTATCGACACTTATACGGGTGAAACCGCGGGGCGCAGCTAGTAACAGCTAAAATGTTATTCCTGTCACACAACTCCACCTCATCATCATCTGCCTAGCTTATCCCCAACTTTGTTGGGGTCGGCTTCCACACACCTCTACCTATTCCCTCGAAAACCATAGTCGTGAAGATGCGGTACATACCAATACACCACACCATCCAAAAACAAAGACGCATCGCTAGCCAGGGGGTAAGCAGACGTAAGCCTAACAAACAGAGATGTTTCAATTAAGACCTCAATCAACTTGGCAGACTGGCAGGCTAATTAGCTAACATAAATGTTCTGTCTCCCTGTCAGAACTCGTGAGGTCATTATTGTGAGGTTGATTAGTTTATTAACGGTCAGTTTGAGATGACTAATGTGTGGTGGAAGTATTGTTATATTAATGAGCTGGTTTCATCACCTTCTGATTCGTTTTTAGGGTTCCGTACCTCGAAAGGAAAAAACGGAACCCTTATAGGATCACTATTGTTGTCCGTCTATCTGTCTGTCAAGACCCTTTATCTCGTGAACGCGTAAAGGTATCAAATTGAAATTAAAACCATATACTCAAATCGGCGTAACGTAAAAAAAAGATACGCCCGTTTGTGCCGCAAAAAACGTATATTTCGACACTCTCAAGGGAATCAAAATGTATAGGATACTTCCCGTTGACCTAGAATAATTAAATTTGGCAAGAAGCAAGGTCATGTAGCACAAATAAAGGAAAAAATCCGAAAACTGTAAATTTGAAGTTACAATAAAAAATATCCCATGATAAACTATTTACAAACCTACAAATTTATACGGAACCCTCGGTGCGCGAGTCTGACTCGCTCTTGTTTAATTTTTGTTGGATAATTAATCAGGTAAAAAAAAATATTAAAATGCCATTTTATTTTAAAACATGCGACCCGCTGCTGCTTCGAACGGTTTTTACGACTTGACAAAACATGGAGTTTTTATAACTACATATGTGTAAATTTAATATCAATGTATTATACATGTAAACCTTCCGGAATAAATTTCCTAAATGGTGGCGAAGACTGCATCAAAACCTGTTGAGCAGTTTCGAAGAACGAAGCTGTCACACAGACACGAAAAGCGACTTAATGTATTAATGTACTAGCTGCGCCCCGCGGTTTCACCCGCATAAGTGTCGATCCCGTAGGAATATTGGGATAAAAAGTATCCTATGTATTATTATGATGTATAAGCTATATTACTGTACAGTTTTATCAAAATTGGTCCAGCCGTTTGTGCATAAAGAAGTGGCAAACATACAAACACACTCACAAACTTTCGCCTTTATAATATTATTGTGATAGATCCTTTGCGGGATGAGCTGGACTCCTTTAATAAAGATTGGTCCTCTGGACAGAGAGAGGTGGAAAGAGGGTAGGGAGGCCTTTGTCCAGCAGTGGGTCATTTACGTCTAATAAAAAAGATCCTTAGTGTGGCTAAGCTAAGTATATTCTTTAGAAGCATCAGTGATGGTTGGTTCATAGATTACGAAAAAGTATAGAATATGTTTTTCAAAAAAATCTAGGAAAGCCTATTCTTTAACGCATGATTCGAGGTACAGTCTGGTTTGCAGACTGCAGTAATATTTTTATCAGTTTAATCCATACTAATATTATATTACAAATTCGAAAGTAACTCTGTCTGTCTGTCTGTATGTTACCTTTTCACGCCTAAACCGCTGAACCGATTTAGATGAAATTTGGTATAAAGATAGTTTGAGTCCCGGGAAAGGACATAGGGTAGTTTTTATCCCGGTATTCCCACGGGATCGAAACTTATGCGGGTGAAACCGCGGGGCGCAGCTAGTAGAATAATATATTCTTTCTCTCATCCTTTTTCTTACAAGATAATTATCCACTTCTGAACGTAAGCTTCTCCTATCTTCTTTATAAACAGCCATACGCCATTGTTGGTTTTTTTAAATGCCTATCTATACTAATACATAACATAATCAGCCTATAATGTTCTCACTGCTGGGACACAGGCCTCCTCTCTGTGAGAGGGAGTGGGCCGTAATCCACCACGCGGGCCCAGTGCGGGTTGGTAGATGTCACATGACTTCGAATTTTTGGTTCTAGGACATGCCGGTTTCCTCACGATGTTTTCCGTCACCGTTCTCGATCGTTCGATCTATACTAATAATAAATCTGAAAAGTTTGTTTGTTTGAACGCGTTAATCTCTCGAACTGCCAGTCAGATTTGTAATTTATTTTTTGCAATTGATAGCCCAGTCCTTGAGGTAGTCTATAGGCTATTTAACATCACGCTAGAGCCCTTAGGAGCCGAGCAAAAAAGGAAAAACAAAGTAATAGCGCGATGAGATGGGTGGGGGAAAAATAAATATCACGCGGACGAAGTCGCGGGCAGTTGCTTGTAAAGTATAATGTTTTATTTCTATCATTCTTTTTCTAACAGGATATCCACTTCTGAACATAAACCTTCTTCTATTATCAAAACAAACGGACATACGCCATTGTTGGTTTATAATAAAAACCTATCTTGGATATAATAACGCCAGGTAGCCATCAGCATTTTTTTCTCCAGTAGAAAATATTCCAAATATTGCTACCTCCTGGAATTGTTATTAAATAATAAATCATTAACGTCAGAATGTGTTTCGTTTGAGTATCAGCAGAGTTGTCGAGTCACTGTGCCACCTACCAATATCGGAAATATAATTCTTATTATATTATTGTAGTTTGTTGTTGTGTTCCGTAGATCTTTGAGACATGTGTAGAATTTAAGAACGAATTAACTCTTCATGTCAAATTCTTCAGTATTTTCTAAAAAGTGAAGTTGTGGCGGCCTAGTGAATCACCCCCGACTTATGAGTTGTAGGTCGTAAGTTCGAACCCAGACAGGCATTTTACTGTATTTAATTTCATCACCACTGCTCTCAAAATGTTGAAGGGAATTTTAAAAATCGCGAGAAAACCGGTATGTCCTAGAACCAAAAAAAAATCGAAGGCATGTGACATCTACCAATCCGCACTGGGCTCGAGTGGTGGATTAAGGCCCACTCCCTCTCACAGAGAGGAGGCCTGTGTCCCAGCAGTGGGAATATTATAGGCTAATTAATTATGCATATTTCTATGCTTCTTCATAAAATACCTTTACGAATACTCATCCCTTTTTTTAATCATTTAAATCCTACGTTATGAATAACAACCCACATAACCCATTGCCTCATGGACCTCTAAAAGCCCATCGCTGGGCATCAATTTAAAAACAAACAGTGATGATTATCCTTCATTACTGGACGAGGTGTGTCGTTAATCATGGCGTCGTTAGATGACGGTTATGTGATCATTATCTGTGGGGTGAGTGCACCGGTTGTTGTTGTAAGATGATTTAGTGTTTGATTTGGTTTTACTGTGTAGAATAGTAGTTAGTGTTTTTTTAGATTTCTAGGGATTAGATTCGTTTATGAATTTGAAGGGAAATTAAAAAAAAAATCTTCGAAGTAGTTGCCTAACCAATGAATTCACTTTCCATCTGGCGTGATCACGGTCAAGAGCAAGCCCATCCAGCAATTAAAAATAAAAAAAAGAAAGAACCTCGCACAATATTCAATGCCAAAAGTAATGACATGAAGAAATGACGACTGTTTAACCGTCAAAAGGTCTGTATTTTCCAAACTTCATTAAAGAATCATTGTCGCTTCCCAGCAATTCAAGGACTGGACAAACAAGTCAAAGCATTTATTTCAATTGAACCAATTACAGACACTTTTGAATTGTTAAGGGGTCGGTCAGTCAGAAAGATAACGCTATTTGCCCATTCCAAAGCGCAGTAGTATGGAGAACAGGCAAGAAACTCCATCGACGGCACATGCACGCTTTTAAATAAAAATATTGTTACAAAATATTGTTTATTTACATCATTCATGTTGACATAATTTTGTAAGTGTAGAACTAAATCAAAATTCAAGAGTCATGCATTAAATGTTAAGTTATATGTTTATTGCCGTGCTTCAACATAATAACTGGTACATCTACCTCGCCCGTCAAGTTATTTCGTGTATTCCCAATACACATGAGTCATTGGGTGTATAAATAATTTATTTTAATTTGAGCGCTATCTGTTCTAATATCATTAGTTATCATATATTAGTATAATATTTCTTATTGCTGTAACATAAAATCACGCCTGCATCCAATAAGAGGTAAACAGAAGTGTTTAGCCCTATCCTATCCTATCTCATCATCATCTGCTTAACGTTTTCCCAACTATGCTGGGGTCGGCTTCCATTCTAACCGGATACAGCTGAATACCAGTATTTTACATGGAGCGACTGCTTATCTGTCCTCCACAACCCAGTTACTGGGTAAAACGAAACCCCTAGGTAAGACTGGTTGTCAGACTTTCGGGCTTCTGACGACCCGTAACGACCGTCAAAGATCCACGAATGACAGCCGGGACCAACGGCTTAACGTGCTTTCCGAGACACGGAGGGGTCTTGGTATGTAAAAATGGTCACCCATCCACGGACCAACCGCGGCAAGCGTAGCTTAACCTGACTGATCGACCCGTGCGGCTGTTATTACTTAGCCACAAGCCCTTCTAACATGAAAAAAAAAGTTATCAAAGTCATACCAGTTCCCAGGTGCAAACCTACAACCTTGTGCTATCAGCGGATTCTTCAACCTCCGAGTCATTAGGTATCATATTTCATATAGCAATAGATTTTAATAAATACTGAATAGTGATAGTTCTGTGGTTAAGGTGTCGGGTGACGGAATGTTGTGGGTTGCATTCCAGAAGTGTAATAATGTTTGTTTTATTTAATGTTCATAGTAAGATTTTGTGGGTCAGTGTCTTTAATTATTGGAATGTGGTTAGTTGGAGAATGTCTAGCGAATTACAACAGTCATATTATAACTCCTAATCATAGAGCAGTGGTGGCCCAGTGGCAACGGTCGTGAATTACGAGTTGTAGGTCGTAGGTTCGAACTTAGACAGGCGCAAAGTCAAAGCATTTATTTCAAACTAGCTGCGCCCCGCGGTTTCACCCGCGTAAATGTCGATCCCGTGGGAATATCGGGATAAAAACTATCCTATGTCCTTTTCCGGGACTCAAACTATCTCTATACCTTTCATCTAAATCGGTTCAGTGGTTTAGGCGTGAAGAAGTAACAAACATGTAAACACACACACACACACACACTCACAAACTTTCGCCTTTATAATATTAGTGTGATAGCCACATAAAAGGCACTTTTGAACGTCAAAATTTACAATACATAAGAATTATTGATTCTAGTCACCCCTTTCCAAAGGTATTTTCGTATGGAGAAGAATGGGCAAGAAATTCCACCGCGCGCGCGGCTCTTTGGTTCATGTAAACATAACTTCATCACCACTTCTCTCAAAATGGTGAGAGAAAATATCGTGAGGAAACCAGCTTGTCAAAGAGAAGTCTCTTGCTCTTGTTGGGTGACCATCCACTTCATTCCGAGACCCATCCATGTCTTGGAGAGCACGTTAAGCCGTTGGTCCCACCTGCTATTTCTAGATCTTTGACAGTTGTTTGGGTAGTCTGAAAGTCTAACAACCAACATTAAGAAGTCGTTTCCTATAACCCAGTTACCTACTAGGTAGAACAGGACAGATAGGTAGTCGCTCCATGAAAAATATTGGTTTTCAGCAGGATCTGGTTAGGCTGGAGGCCGACCCCAACATAGTTGGGAAAACGCAGGCAGATGATGATGTCTCCTGCACTTGCCTACAACAGATTTTATAGTATTTTGGAAGGCCTAAGATAGATAACAAAAATCGACACTTCCACAGCACTTCAATCTCTGCTCACCCCCTTACCAACAAGTTTGCAGACAACCATGACCTCACAATCACCCGTCAAACCCAATCGATCACCCGAACATTCACCTCTACAAAAAAAAAAATGAAGCGCATTCGATTTAAAACTCAATCGCTCAGAAACGCGTTAAATAAACACTTGAACGCGTGACTTTTAATATCTCTATACATTTAAAAATATCAAATTATAATATTAAACTCATCTTGGATGGGTATTCATTATTTTCTGTACAATGGTACCCCGTGGTGCCGTGGCCGGGATGAGGGTGTCAGGATGGGCTACCTTACCTGACATCTCGATTATGCTGTTTGTATTAAGATTAAATTGATGATAAATCTGTGTTGGTTTGTGTGTTTTTGTGAGCTCTTGTTAAGATTATTTGTTGCTAAGTAGCTGGTGATGTAATAGTCTATTTGAATGTCTTAATTTGATGTTTGGAGAGAGACTTCTTTGTAATTAACTTGGTAATTTAGCGCGAGTCTAGACTATAGGCATTCTAAATGATGATCGGCACATTTTTTCTAGTGGGTACTTGTTACTGCGAATAATGATTACCTGGGTACTAATTATTGACAGCTATGACTTGCATCATGCATGCTATGGTATGACCTGCATCATTTGGGGTTTATTTATAAACGACTAGCTGCGCCCCGCGGTTTCACCCGCGTAAGTGTCGATCCCGTGGGAATATCGGGATAAAAAGTAGCCTATGTCCTTTCCCGAGACTCAGACTATCTCTATACCAAATTTCATCTAAATCGGTTCAGCGGTTCGAGCGTGAAGAAGTAAGAAACATATAAACACAGACACACACACACTCACAAACTTTCGCCTTTATAATATTAGTGTGATGTGATGATTAAAGTAAAGAGACGTTTAAACGTCAAAATTTATGGGGTAAACAGTTGCTAATTACTACTTAACTTTAAGCAACGTTTATGAATAAAGGGAAATGATTTTAAGGATTATAAGTTCACATTTTAATACTTAGTTTTCAGCACAAAGTTGAAGTAACAAATACGCTGAATTAAATAACGACAAACGTTCTGCAACTTGCATGTCTTCTGAGTAATCGTGATAACTATTAAACGGCGGAAATACATAAATGAAATATGAAAACAGGCAAGCCCGAGTGTAAAGCGAGTAAACCCATTTATAACACAGTAATGTAATCCTACGTGTGCATTGCATACTTAAGTCTTTCGCGAGATAATCTTCATTTTACATATCTCTGACCGTTTTGTGTTTAAAGCGAACACACCTTTGCAATTTTACTGAACTTTATTCCCTTGTAACATAGGTTATATTTGCGTGATTTAAAGGTTAAATAATTTGGTAAAATGTCTTTTATTTAAAAGGATTCTGTAAAGGCATTTTCTATGTATGTTTACGGTGTAATAGTGTAATTATGAATGTTCTAAGATAGTTTCCTTTATGTGTGGACGTAAATATCGCTTATTAGGCGCCTGGTGTCAGGAAATTGTAACTCCTTGTCTTTTATAGGGTTTAGGAACATGCTGGTTTTAAGGGTAAAGCTACACGAACTATCTTCTTCTTAGCATTTCGATGGCAATCTAAATAGACTCGGTCCAGAATTCGACTACGTGTTTGACGCCATCACTAGCGTCCATCAGTTCTTGTAACGTGCAGCTGACAAGACACGCAGGACATGATATTAAGTGTCCCATCGTTTGTGGAACAGCACCACATTTACACTCTAAAGGCGGAGTCATGTATGAATCTCCACCTAAACAGGTTTTCCTTGCTTCGGCCAACCTGGGTCCGGAACTATTATCCGACGCATCGATGTTCTTACCTATATTTTTCGCGGTTTCTTCTTTTTCAACGGATATTGAAGGCTGTATCATCCAATGTGAAGGTAGACAATGGTTTATTTTCTATTCACACCAGTTCATTAGAAGACTTCATCAGTATAATCAGCCTATAATGTACCCACAGTTGGGACACAGGTCTCCTCTATGTTAGAGGGAGTGGGTGGTAAATTACCACGCGGGCCCAGTGCGGGTTGGTAGATGTCACATGTCTTCGAATTCTCGGTTCTAGGAGATGCCGGTTTCCTTACGATGTTTTCCTTCACCGTTTTGAGAGCAGTGGTGATGAAATAATTTACACAAACTAAAGCGCCTGTCCGGGTTCGAATCTACGACCTACAACTCGTAAGTCGCGGCCGTTACCACTGGGCCACCACTGATACTTGAAGACTTGCTCACTATGAATCATCGAAAGCGCTTGCTTGCATGATTATGCATCAAAAATGACAGATGTAAATAAAAACATTATTTCTTGAGAGTTCAACATTCAACGGCAATCGCCATTTTACTGATGCTCCTGCAAAAAATAGGCCATCATCTTTTCACCAGCAACAAAAAATCACCAAGTTTAAAAGATCAAAAAATAATTTCAGCCTTTAAATCAAACCAACCTGATGCCAACACCCCAAGCCCTAAGAGAGCTCACCAATTAACTCCTAAGGTCAAACTATGATTACTCTAAACCCATTGCTATACTTCTAACCATTAATTTCTGTGCAGTAATACCCAATACCAAGTTTGACAGCTAAAAAATGCTACCGTAGAGCCTCGAAGAGCTTTGTAACAACATCATTAGAGCTCCTGACTCTCTATAAAAGAGCAAATAGCCGGTAAGCTTATGCCTTATTATGGTGGAGTGACCATGGAGTATGGTTAAGGAGGGACTTGTCTCTGGTATGTTTGTGATGCTAGGCTGTTTCTGGTGTGTATGAATTGATGGTTTTTCTTGAAAATCTACGGTTAACAAAAGATATGATCTATGGTTTGCAGAAATGTACTGTTTACCTTAAATTTTCTACATATATATACTTGTATAAAAAGAATCAACTTTGTTCACTTTTTTTTCCAAGGCAGACATTTTTTTCGTTCTTTTTGAAGATATAAATTGATGGAATACAGTTCGAATTTTTAAACATTTTCTCCTAAACAATATTTTATTGAAAGTCTTATCTTTTGGCTGAAATGTTCCAGTTAAGGTGTATCAAATACATCGGAGGCATAGCTCTATATTGTCTTTTAATCGATATTTTGCTATTTGCATAGATTGCCATCGGCTGTTTGTTCCAAAATAACGATTATTAGGGTAATCTGTCAAGCTCCGCTAATGAGACACAATTGATTTTCTATTGTTTGGTCACCGATCGGGTGTCCCGCCGTCCTTGACCGGTATTTGTTTTTTCACATAATAAATACCTCTAAAGTCTTCTGAGAACTACCTTTCGTCAAAATGTCTAATTCAAAATGGACTACTTGTGCTTTTCATTTGTCATATTTACTTTATATTGAACTATGTATTATTTATTTGAAGAAATGTATATGTGTGCATACACATGCATATGTGGGTGTATGTGCATGTGTGTAATAAATATTTATTGTATTTTGTATGAGCAAACTCCAGAAACGCGTTGTAATCATAGTGCAATTTATTCATAAAATCCTGGTCAAATAACAAGCATGGTCACCTCAACATAACTGCTTAAATAAACATCGTTAACAGTGATAGATATGGGTAGTTATGAAAATAAACCAAAAGACGCTAACTTAACGAGCTTGAGTACCACTCGCGGTTTACCAACGATCATTTGGATATGTTTCAAGTACATTGATGGGATTGTATTAAGATTTTATTAGGGGAACGTTTTAAGGCACTGAGTTAGTTTCTAAATGAAAGGAAGGTAACATTGGAGCTTCAAATTAAAAGTCGATTACAGAGTTTTGTCTGTAATAAGAGAATAATGACTTTATAAATAAAAGCTTATGTTTGATACTGTAGTACATACCTACCTAATTGCTCCATCAAGTGGGTGTCTGCAAAAAAATTATGAAAAAGTTAAATCGGGGAAATTTCAGTTGAATAACATGAATAAAGATTATCTACAATTTAAATGTATTTTTAATTGCTGTGTCCTTACAGGGTCCATAACTGTATCTTAGCTTTATGCCCATTTGTAACACCTTTATTCACATTATGGTATGCAAATAAATGAAATGAAAGGTTTTCATTTGAAAATTAACATATGTATTTACCGAAAAATTCTGCCATGCAATATTATTCTCCTGCCCTTGTACTAATTTCCCACTAGACTACTAAGAGAGAATTTCACCATACTTTTATACCTAGAATACCCTGAGAATTAATTTTGAATTTTTGACAGTTGTTCCATACTAGACCTGTCAGACATCCATTTTATTCCACAGATAAAATATATCTGATTTTGGTAAAATCGACCCTAATAGGGATTAGTCGTCATTCAGTACCTACTTAGTTAACTTTAGTCACCCGCTTTCTAGACATAATATCATCTTTCGCACATGCAATAGTCTCATCATGCAATACTCACCCAGCAATGCACTCCAAACACACCGATATACCCACTCCGCCATCTTTAAAATATCCCACCAATACAAGCCCGGGAAGGTACCCTGCTGTGACGTAGCTAAGTTTATCCCTTTCACATCAATTGAAAATATATTATATTTGTCCTTTTTCCACGCAGTCAAACAGTTTAGTGGCGTGATTGCTTCTAGGGTTATGAATATTTAGATTTGTCGAAGGATTAATCTTGTTTGATAAGCGATAAAGTGTAGTTAGGCTCTTTGTAAAAGGATCTTGGACGGGATAGTACAGTAGGGTTATGAAAACTATAACCGTCCGAAACGATCAATTGCAACGGTAAATTTTCAGGTGATGACTACAAATTGATGCGCAAATTGATCGTCTACCAAATGCAATTGAAATGATTGATAATAAACATAGAACATTGACACTTGCAATTGACAATCTTATTTGATCGTTTCGGGGAATATTTTGAACAATGTAATTTTTAAGTGAAAACTTCTTCAGGAGCGTTGAGCGACTTATGGTAATGGAAAATCTTATGGGGTCGCGTCCGACGTGCTAATGCATTTCGCTACATTCACATGAGCGTAAGGTGAAAAACTCTCATACTGTTATACAATGGTTCTTGTAGTAACGAAACGGCCAAGTCAAATATTTTGACTAAGGTGTAGAGTTTGCGATGTTAGGCCTTGTAGAGTTAGGGCGTGTAGAGTTAGAAGCTTGGCTCTACATGAGATCTGATTACTTTTTGACAGTGCGAGCTACATGGTCTCGTCTTGGCAACATTTAACATGAAATGTTTTTGTGGGATCAATATAGTCAGAAGACTATTAGCACTTCGTTCCAAAAACAAATCCCCTGTCTAGATGTTTGTAACCCTACACATGTTATGATCACTTCGCGTCCGTTGCGTGTGAAGTACAAAACGTATGAATTAATTACACGCGAGCCATTCCTTAGTACGATCGCTTGTACGTCTGTATGTCTGACTGTGTGTGTGTGTGTGTGTGTGTGTGTGTGTGTCTGTGTGGTGGTGATAACTGATGGGCCGATAGCGATGCTGTTTCAGATGAGGTGTGTTAGAGATTGGTTATAAAATCTTTATGTTTAAATCTTATCTGTTTATAATAAAATTAGTATCTATCAACATTATTTTTGTAGATTTTTAAGTGAGAGGAGACTGTCTCGTTGGTTTGGTGGTCGCAAGTTTGAGGAACCCAATGCTCCATGATCCTGGATTCGATGTTCGGGACGGGTCATTTTTTATTCACTCTTACAAACGTATACTTGTTTAAGCACAGCATAGTATTGCATAATCAGCCTATAATGTTCCCATTGCTGGGACACAGGCCTCCTCTCTGTGAGAGGGAGTGGGCTGTAATCTACCACGCGGGCCCAGTGCGGGTTGGTCGATATCTAAACTCATACTTCAAGTAAATACAATACCTGCGGTCGTTCACCCAAAAAGTCATGTTTAGATATACATACCCTTCACGTCTGGAAAGTTTGGCTACCTAATTTAATTCAACCCTGTTTAATTTTTTTTTCTATGTTCGGTACAATTTTAAGTATTTGATGGTTTCAAAATACTCCTGTGGACGAGTATTTTCTTTTGTTGCGAAAATTTCGTCCTCACATGGTAGAATGTCTGTGAGGGACAGTTTGACAGACAAGAGGGTACCAAGTCCCGCACTGGCTTTCTTGCCCATTCTTCTCCCTACGAAAACTACCTTTTGGAAGGGGCAACTAGAATCAATTTCGCTTTATTGTAATTTTTGACGTTCAAAAGTGCCTTCATGTGCCTATCACACTAATATTATAAAGGCGAAAGTTTGTGAGTGTGTGTGTGTGTATATATGTTTGTTACTTCTTCACGCCTAAACCACTGAACCGATTTAGATGAAATTTGTTACAGAGATAGTTTGAGTCCCGGAAAAGGACATAGGATAGTTTTTATCCCGATATTCCCACGGGATCGAGTCTTATGCGGGTGAAACCGCGAGGCGCAGCTAGTTTGAAATAAAAAAAATGACTTAGACTTTGAAAAGTTACCAACCCGTCTTCGCATTTTTGGTTCTAGGACATGCCGGTTTCCTCACGATGTTTTCCTTCACCGTTTTGAGAGCAGTGGTGATGAAATAATTTACACAAAGTAAAGCGCCTGTCTGGGTTCGAACCTACGACCTACAACTAGCGAGTCGGGTGAAGTACTAATATTGGGTGTTAGGAAATTTTTAGTAGTACCTTCCACTCGCAATAGGCTCTCTATTTCATGAGGTAAGGTACAACAAATATCATACATCTCTACCAATCTCTTCGAGATGATAGAATAGTTTACCAGCACGCTCAAAAGTCACCCCTACGACCTCTAAAATATCAACAAAGCAGCTCACTTATATTTAATTAAGATAAAAATCCGGACGTCACTTATGTAATCTCTCTAAACCAAATTGTAACACAATTACTACAAGAACGTTAACACGGAACTTTAAGATTAACATTAAAATCCTACCACTTTATCTTATCAGATGAACCATTCAAATTACTCGAATACAAATTACATTCATTCAAAGCTGAATGAAACCCTAATGCGAGTCATTCGTTGTTCATTCTTGACAAATTAATTCGTTCATTCGTTCGAAGCTTGCATGTTAATTAGGAAGTTTCAAGTAATGAGATGCACGTAAATGAGGTATTTTAAATGTGTGTATGCTTTTTTAAGGCTTTTTTAAAGTGTCAATTGGTTTTTGTTATTGGCTGATTTTGTTGGAAAGTTGTGTTTCAATTAAATGGCGTTATACGGAATTTAAATTGCTTGTGGGGCTTGTGACTATGTTATAACAGCCGCACGGGTCGATCGATCAGGTTAAGCTACGCTTACCGTGGTTGGTCCGTGGATGGGTGACCATCTTTACATACCAAGACCCCTTCGTGTCTCGGAAAGCAGGTTAAGCCATTGGTCTCGGCTGTCATTCGTGGATCTTTGACAGTCGTTACGGGTCGTCAGAAGCCCGAAAGTCTGACAACCAGAATTACCAAGGGGTACCTACCTATCTTAACACCCAGTAACTGGGTTGTGGAGGTCAGATAAGCATTCCCTCCATGTAAAATACTGGTATTCAGCTTTGTCCAGTTAGACTGGAAGCCGACCCCAACATAGTTGGGAAAAGGCTAGGCAGATGATGATTCTAGACCTCCTAGCGTAGAAATTTTTCGACGGCTATCAAAAAACATCTGCTGTTTCATACAAAAGTACCATACTTACGCGGTCAAAATGTATGGAATAGCTAATTTCTTTTAATAACCGGCGAAAAATTTCAACGCAAGAAGTGATCAGTGGCAAACAACGAAAATGCGAACGCAACGACACCGACTTCCGAAATTAAAGTAATTTTTTTCACTTTGTAGTGTCTTTTTTGAAAGACGGTTGTTTTTTCTTTTTGTAAATAACTTTTTATTTGAGCTTTGTAGTTGCAGTCAGGTTTTTCATTTTATTTTTAAAATACCTACTTATACATATAAAATACTGGTATTCAGTATCTCGTTAGTCTGGGAGCCGAACCCAACTTAGTTGGAAAAGGATTCAGCGGATGATGAGCTTAACTTTTTGACACGAATTCGTGGTGGTTCGTTAAAAAGGAAGCCATAACGAAAAACTTATTAAGAGTAAAGAACCTACTGAAGCATTGTGTTATTTTGGGATGAATGAAGAAGCCTCCTCTTGTAGCGCAGTTTCGCGCGGCTCATCCTGGGGAGTCACACCCAACACTTTATTTGACTGGCCAATTCTTCCCTTGCGGTGGTAGGGCTAACGTCCGCCTGGTTTGCGACCACTCTCTCACCGGAGTCCGGCGTCAAGCAGCCTGCTGTGTTTCGTCGAAACGTGGGAGCTCCAGTGCCTTAGGCATCTTCTGGGCATGCTCGTCCCATCATAGACCTTGTCCATCGCTTTCCATCAGGCGTGATCGAGGTCAAGAGTGGGCCCTTTCAGAAATAAAATAAAAAGCAATTCACTGGATATTCCAGGCTCCTTTCCCAAGTGCAAGTGAAAAAGGCCACAGCGGCCAAAGCACACACAATGGCCATAATGATCACTGTGGCCATTTTCAGCACAGTTTCATGTTCCTAATAAATGCGTAGATAGTCAATCACCTAGCTGAGACATATCTCTCATTGCTTCTCGTAAGCGTAACTCTTACCTTATTAATAACATACGGAGTTAAATTATGCCAAACTTATTCCTTGAGAAATGTATCGAATGGTTGTTAATTTACTCCGGTACGGCAGATTTTTATTCAGGGATAAATATCGAGGTAGGCATTGGAAATATTGTACAAAAATAAGTACCTTTTTCATGTTTTTAGGGATTTCTATTTTAAATAGTATGTACCTATTCTGTAGGATATAATAAGGGATGAGGGTATCTACCTTTAAAATACAAACACAAATGCAATTTGAGGCAACTAGGATAAACTATGCAAAACTAACAACGTTACATAATAAATACTCGTAACTAACGTTGTAAGTTTTGCAATCTTCTCTTCGTCGTGTCATTGGTACCTGCTTAGTTTTTATATTGATTGAGCCCAATTCTAATTTATATAGGTATGTTTTGCAATGAAAATGAAATAAATAAGATTTACCCTTCCGTACACTTAATTTTTTTTGTGTACCAAAATATTTTAATGTTTATTTTTCCTTATTTATTTAATTTTGTCACTTATTCATCTCTTATTAGCTATTATAATTTGAAACGCATTCAAATTAGGTACTTAAAAACAATTCTAGTAAGAAAAAAATATAACAAAAATATTTTCATTCGGAAAATAATATTATTCAACATTGTTAAGCAAGCCTCCAGAACCTCTAGGCCTAACTTAAAAATAGGCCTATATTTAAAACCAGTAGTATATCCGAGCGAGATGACAACACTCACCAATTTTCCAATCATAGCAAAGAAAGAGACAGACAGACCCGTTATCTACAGCCACGAGCGAGACCGCACGACAGAGACAATAGTGCTCAAGCGTGCAGTGTCCTGATTGGTCGACTGGTTAGTTCCAATTATTTGTAAATGCGCGAGAGTACTTGTAACTTACTTCTTTTTATTTTGATCTCAAAATTAAGGATTATAAACTTTATTTCTTTAATGTTAGAGTTTGTTTTTCGTTGTGTCAGTTGTAATGTATAGAGTTGTATGTTAGTGTATGGATTATCGGATTATCACTTGGTAAGTTATGTTGTGACTCTAAGTTATGTTCTGAAGTGTGAAAAATGTTAATTAAGGGCACTATTCTGAAAAGGCTAGCGTTTATAAATTAATGCTTACTAAGCGCTTCAGGATGACATTCTAGAAAGAAACTCATACAAGGTAAACGTCTTCTTAATTTTTTTCCTTAAAGAGCCTTAAAGATGTCTTCGTGACAGACAATTGAGTTATTTCTAACACATCAAAATTTTAAAAGATAACAACAAACTGCTATAACCTATTCTTCAAGCATTCTTATTCGATCAATATCACTACAGTACCCAAGTATCTTCTAGTAGTGTTTGTTTCTTTGTAAATTCTAATTGACAGGATAATGCAAATGGTGCGGGATTATCCGAAAGGGTTACCGCTACCCCGGAACATAAAGGGCTAAGAAAGGAACACGGATGGGTTTTAGTCAGTAAGAGTCTGACACTCCTGGGACTGGGAGGAGTCATTTGATGATTTCCATCCATAAAAAAAAGGATAATGGTAGACTGGTAGAAAATGCCCAAGGCATTAAGTCCGCCTTTTTACAGTTTTAACTTGTGCATAAAGTTTTAATAAATAAATAAATAAATAATGCAAATGACTACTACTTGGTACCTAGACTTATTTACCGATGTTTTTTTCTAAATGAAATTTCTTCAACAGACTTCCTCGTTGGTCTAGTGATCGCAAACGTCACTGCAGAACATGAAGCCCTGGGTTCGAACGCCGGCCTAGCAAAATGTTATCGGGTTCCATTATGAATTTCTTAGTAACCAGGAGTCCGTCTTTGTGGCCGGTTGATGACAATAGGCTAGTCCCCTATTACATGGAACTTACACATAATTGGCGTAGGTAATGTGGGTGTACTAGATATGGGTACATCTCTACCTGACGCTTCAGGGATTACAAGCGTAGTCAGGTTTTGTAGCTACATAACATACATAATCAGCCTATAATGTTCCCACTGCTGGGACACAGGTCTCCTCTGAGAGAGAGGGCCATCCACCACGCGGGCCCAGTGCGGGTTGGTAGGTAGATGTCACATGTCTTCGAATTTTTGGTTCTAGGACATGCCGGTTTCCTCACGATGCCATGATGCGATAATGGTTTTGCACCTGGTTGATGTCAATAGCCCGCTATTGCCATCCCCTATTAGATTTTTTGTCCCTTGTTCTAGAGTTCAACATTAGAATGGACCCTAATCTAATTACAATCTCATCATCATTTGCCTAGCCTTTCCCAACTATTTTGGGGTCGGCTTCCAGTCTAACCGGATGCAGCTGAATACCAGTATGTTACATGGAGCGACTGCCTATCTGATCTCAACCCAGTAACTGGGTAATATGATATCCCTTGGTAAGACTGGTTTTAGATTTTCGGGCTTCTGACGACCCGTAACGACTGTCAAAGATCCACGAATGACAGGCAGGACCAACGGTTTAACGTGCTTTCAGAGGGACGGAGGGGTCTTGGAATGTAAAGATGATCACCCATCCACGGACCAACCGCGGCAAGTGTAGCTTAACCTGAACGATCGACCCTTGCGGCTGATATTACTTAGCGACAAGACTAACAAGTAATTTAATTATAACCTAAATTATTAAATTGTCTTTAGTAAGAATGTGTCCAATGGCACTTTTCTTATTTTATTTATTTTATTTTACAGTTTTTGGAAAACTTACAGCTAAACACTTTTGCACTATTAAGAGTAACAGAAATAAGGCCAATTACAAGTTTTCACAGATAGGAGAGTGTATATAAACAACAAAGAAATATTTGAGAAGGTAGACAGTTTTTGAGTAAAA
Organism: Amphipoea lucens; assembly: GCA_947508005.1. NCBI lineage: Eukaryota > Metazoa > Arthropoda > Insecta > Lepidoptera > Noctuidae > Amphipoea > Amphipoea lucens. The sequence continues at coordinate 16,845,688 of OX382377.1, read as the reverse complement.
AATAAGGAAAAAAATGTGATTAATAGACGAGAAATTAGTTTACATGATCAAAAAAGTAATCACAAAGAGTCCTTTTTAATTTTGACATGCTGGTATTGAAAATATCGATGTCGACACCCCGGCAGACGGTATTGTACGTATGACTCGCTCTAATTAAGTACGAATTTCGTCTGTACTTCGTTCCTACCATAGGAGTATGCAACAGATGATGATTGTCTCTAGTAAGGCGAATACACTTCAATTCTTGTGTTTGTTTGACAATTTTGTACTTTACACTATTCACTAACACTAAGCCGAACGGTTTTGTCCTTTTTATTAGTCTTCTAACTACGTTTGTGTGGTCGAGAAGCTGAATTGCCTCGACGTTCACAAGCTGATGAAGTCTCTTTTCGCGAGGTTCTGCAAGTTTCCGGATATTAGTTAAATGAAACATAAACTAAACTTCGGAAATGTGGATATACAATAGGTACAATTCTGCCTTCGGAATCTTATACAGGATGAAATTGAATTCATGGGCATGAGTACAGTCACGTCTAAAAGTATGTATACACTTGGCAATTTTCAATTGCGATTTTTTCGTGAAATAACGAATGCAACGTTGTAATACGACACTTAACATAAACCTATGGGTTCGAAAATACTATTTTCGTAATAACATAAAATTTCATTAAAAAATAAAGGAGAAAATCGCCTTTGAATAAAGCCAAGTGTATGTACATCCTTTTAGACGTGACTGTACAATGACACCTTAAAAGGATGCCCATGAATTTAATTTCACCCTGTATAAGGTCCTATTAAAATAGATGGACAAACTTTTAGAAATCATTCAGACCACTAAAATAAGTATGAGTGTATAAGTAGGATGGTAAAAAAATATATAAGAAAAACGCATTAGATACTTACAAGAAAAATAATCAGCTAACGAAAATACACTAAAGTGCCGACAATATTTTAAGTCAAAATAAAATCACTTTAATCAGTGTTTTTTTTTTGCTTGGATATGTTTGGTTAGACGTACTGAGCGCTGTGTTAAAATTTGTCCATCTATTTTAATGGGACCCTGTATATAAAAATCTCGTGTCAAGTGTTTGTTATCGAACTCCTCCAAAACGGCTTGACCGATTTTCATGTAATTTTTTGTGTCTATTTGCTAGGTCTGAAAATAGGTCGTGGGCTATTTTTTAAACCCCTAGGTGATAAGGGTGGCCCTCTCCAGATTTTATTTGGAATCAAAACTTACGCAGGTGTAACCGCGGGGTGCAGCAAGTATAACGATAAAATTATGTGGTTCTGAAGTCTATTAGTCCTGAAGTTTATATAGGTAGTACTCATTCTAATTAGATAATTTTCAAGTAAAGCAACATTAAACTGTCTATTTCCTACATTAATACTCGTAAATGCAACTTTCATAATGAATAACTTAAAAACAATTTATAATTTTATTTATTGTCAACAATGTGCCATTCTTTGATAGAAACAGTATTTTTATGACTTCCTACACACACACACTCACACTTTTTATGGATTCGAAAATAACGATCGATTGTTTAAATAAGTGCCGATCAATAACAATAGATGGCGTCACTTACAGCTCTTTCGATCGAAACTAACTCAAACTGGTGTCATCATCATCTGCCTAGCCTTTTCCCAACTATGTTGGGGTTGGCTTCCAGTCTAACCGGATGCAGCTGAATACCAGTATTTTACATGGAGCGACTGTCATTCGTCGATCTTTGACAATCGCTACGTACAGTCGTCGTAGTCAGAAGCCCGAAAGTCTGACCACCAGTCTTACCAAGGCGTATCGTATTACCCAGTAACTGGGTTGTGGAGGTCAGATAGGCAGTCGCTCCATGTAAAGTACTGGTATTCAGATGCATCCTGTTAGACTAGAAGCCGACCCCAACATAGTTGGGAAAAGGCAGGTAGATGATGATAATTTTTCCAGCTTTAATGTAAATAACGTATAGGAGAGGTACTGTAAGCAAATTACTTTAAAACTTTAATAAAACGTAATCACGTTTACCGATTAACATTTTCATTTATGTAGTACGGTCGAACAAGCTATTTGGTATACAGGCAGCTAACTTGCAACTACTTTTTATTATATTAACAATGGTATGCTGAGTTAGTCAATTCTTTTATACCACTCTATTTAATTAAGGATGCCATAAGTCGAAAAAGTTATAACGCACAAAATAAAACTAAATATTGGCTGTGTAGTGGAAAGATGAATATTTTTGCCTGTATACCAAATAGCTTGTCCGACCGTACCTACCTACCTACCCACTAATTACACGTTCACCCAAACCACACTGTCAACTCAAACGGAGCTTTAACCAAACCTAGTATTTACCCACATATTATTAACTATAAACGGTAAATCATTTAAAAATAATACTTTTAGGGTTCCGTATGCAAAGGCTGTCAACAGGACCCTATGCCAACGGGACCCTGTGCTATTACTAAAGGTACTATTTGGAGCCGAGTTGCCAACTGCAACTACTGACAGCACGTGTAGCGACTGCATGCAATCGGCTAAGGTTACCAGCCGTTACCTTAGCCGTGGTTACCAGCCGCTGCACGTGCTGTCGGCAGTTGCAGTTGGCAGCTCGGTTCCAAATAGTACTTTAAAGCTCCGCTGTACGTCCATCTGTCACAGGGTTGTATCTTTTGAACCGTAATAGGTAGATAGGTACTTGAAATTTTCACAGAGTATACAGGCTTATTTTTTTATCACCATCAGCTGTTTCATACAAAAGTTCAATACCTACTTGACCAAAATGTATGAAACAGCTGATATTTTTTTCGTGATTTCAGAGTTGGTCCCATAGTAAAAGTTGTTCATATTCATGGGTAGAACACCCTGTAAAAATTTGAATGGTGATAAAAAAATAAGCCTGTATAATACTATGGCTGCTATAACAATAATAAATGAAAATAATGATAATAATAATTTATTATTAGCCATTACGGTCCCACTGCTGGGCAAAGGCCTCCCTACTCTCTTTCCACCTCTCTCTGTCCAAAGTACAACTACTCGCTTAATAAAGATTGGTCCATCTTTATTAAACGAATCCAGCTCAACGAAATGAAAATAAACAACGTTTAAAAGTTAAAGGGTGTCCCCATACAAGAAACACCTTTTTTTTTAAACGAAAGTATTAAAAAAAAAGTAATGTTAAATATTGCACGGTGGTACGGAACCTTTCGTATGCAAGTCCGACTCGCACTTGGCCGCTTTCAAAAATAACTGTTTTGAAAGGTTAAAAACGCGTTGATGTCTTTATAATGACAGTTAACTTGCCCCACGATTATGTTGATAATTCTATGAAATTATATGATTTAAATAATTTATTGTTTCATAATTTTCCAATTTAGTCGTCTATAGAGTCTGTAATGGTTTTTTAAAACATCTGCCCTCGTTAAAGGCTTTTTTCGCTGCTTGGTAAGTAGGTAAGAAAACGAAGCTTAGACCTCATTTTTGATGGTTTAAAATGTATGGACCTGTCAGTTTGTGTATTTATTAGTAACTGTAATAGGTTAATTGATGGCAAGTTTGACTGACTTTACTCCACAAACGTTAATTTCTAACATAATTGAAGATGTTAACCTATCATTGAACATTTACTTATCACAAATACTGCTACCATTACAGGAAATTCTTAATGCGGTAGCGTGGTCCTTAATTAAACTATATTAAATAATTAACTTAAATAACATAACACATAAAACATTGTTTTTGTGAATTCATTCAGAGAGCATCATCAGTCTGTATAAGAGACTAAATAAAAACTGACGCAAGAACTGACTTGAAAGCTTGTCGCTGTAGATGTCCATTGGATCCTTAAGATATCGTATAAAGAATATTCTATTATGTTCTATTCTACTGAAACTTGAACATAGTTTTTTGTTGTTTTGAAATTCACGAGCATGATGAACTTAGGATCGTATTATAGAAAGGTACTCAACTTGATCATCGATTTTTAAAGCCATTTAATTCGTTGAATCTTGCTAGAAGTATAGTTTGCTTTGACTTACCCCCTTACTAATAAACGCAAAAGATCAGATGAATAGTTACACACCGAATTCTCTCTTTCAGTCGTCAGTAATTTGACTTTCGAAAGAAGACAAAGCGTTGTGTAACTATACAGACGCTATACAATGTTTATTAGTAAGGGGGTTAGCCTACTAGGTACTGCTAGGAAGAATATCACTAAGCTTACAATCTAAGTTTGAGCTATATGTCCAAAAATTAAAAGCTCATCATGATGTCAAGGAACTTACTTACATAGTAACATAGGTTCGAACCCAGACAGGCACTTTACTTTGTGTAAATTATTTCATCACCAATGCTCTCGAAACGGTGAAGGAAAACATCGTGAGGAAACCGGCATGTCCTAGAACCAAAAAAATTCGAAGACATGTGACATCCACCAACCCGCACTGGGCCCGCGTGGTGGATTACGGCCCACTCCCTCTTACTGAGAAGAGGCCTGTGTCCCAGCAGTGGGAACATTATAGGCTGATTATGATGACTTACATAGTATAGCCTTCTGCTCGCCATTCCTGTTACACCATCATTCTAAGGGGCTTTTTATTTTCGATACACTATTCTACATATTAGATAGGGTATATTACTTTAAACACTATCAGTATGTGGACCGACGACCTTGTGAAGGCCGCAGGAACCCGTTGGATGCGAGAAGCACAGAACCGGTCGAAGTGGAGGTGTTTGGGGGAGGCCTATGTCCAGCAGTGGACGTCTTTCGGCTGAAATGATGATGATGACTATCTATATTCCACGTTTACTAAGTTATTTTGAAATATCATTGACTTACGCTAAAAGAAAACTTTATGAGGAAACCCCTGCAGTTTCAGCATTGGAATCGCAATGAGCAAGAATGTTGATCAATGTCCATTCCTTCTTTCTATGAGATCATACCATACCATTGCCTTACAGCGAGACAGTTACAGACTCCGAGTGCTAAAACACTCGATACGCTTCTGTATCGTATCGAACGTTAATCATTGTTATCGTAGGAATCTTCTAAACGCTGTTCAAAAGTCCAAAACCCGAAAATTGTGTCAGTTTAAATAAAATAGACGCCCGCTATTCTTCCAACATCTATTTGCTGTTGAGGGCAAGTCAAATCAGGTTATCGAAATGTCAGGTTTTCGATACGATAGCCTGTCGTATGGTTGTGAATCAGGGCTCAGGCACCTGTCATAACTCACGAGAAAATTGTGGGAATTTCCCAACAATGTAACATAGATTCATAGTATTCGTAGCCAAAGTGCGATGATAATACATGCGACTGAATGTAATATTTGCCTTTTTAGGTTGTGTATCTGTAATTTAAAAACACTGTATCATTTATTATGGTTTTTGTTTGTTTAGATAATAAATACGGGGTTCCTTTTTATATTAGTACTAGCTGGGGGCAAACGTTGTTTTGCGAAGAAAAAAAAAATAGCCTACGACCTATTCTCAGACCTACCAAATATACACAAAACATAAAAATCGGTCAAGTCGTTTTGGAGGAGTTCGATAACAAATACTGCGAATGCGACGATCCTGCATACTTATCTCTTTTGTTGACTGTACCTTTATTTTGACAGAAACCCTGGAGAATAGCACTGTAGGGTCTTACCATCATATTTTCATTTAGGTACAAACCCTGAGCCCGATGGGTTCCCTCCGGCAAAAATGACGAGCTTTCATAGAAACATTCAGAACCTTTTTATACCCTTCAGAGGATGATTTTTTTAAATCCTTTTTAGTGCTCAACTTCGTTTTAAAAGGAACTCATCATCTGCCTCGCCATTTCCCAATTATGTTAGGGTCAGCTTCCAGTCTAACCAGATGCAGCTGAATACCAGTATTTTCCATGGAGCGACTGCCTATCTGAACTCCACAACCCAGTTACTGGGTAATACGATACCCTTTGGTAAGATTGGTTGTCAGACTTTCAGGCTTCTGACGACCCGTAACGACTGTCAAAGATCCATGAATAACAGCCGGGACCAATAGCTTAACGTGCTTTTCGGGGTACGGAGGGGTATGTGAAGTTGGTCACCCATCCACGGACCAACCACGGCAAGCGTAGCTTAACCTGATCGATCGGCCCGTGTGGCTGTTATTACTTAGCCCTAATCCCCTCGTTTTAAAAGGAACTCTTGTGCAAAATTCGATTTTAGAACCAGCGGTTTAGGTTGTGCGTTGAATGGTCTGTCAGTGAATGAACGAATGTCTCAATGCTGCCAAGCGTCAGTGATTTTGAACAAAATCATGTCCCGCCATCTCTGTTACAGCAATGATTTCAAATGATTAGGCAACCCTCAACATATTACTTAGTTTCATGAATCTATTCTTTACAAGGGCTAAGGTAGACTGAAAAGTCGTATAACCTTGCCCCAATAAAGGAAATCGAGACGCTTAAACATATTTTTCTGGACCTAACTGCGTTGGGTGTGATAGCACTAATTCCAGGTGATCTATACTGTAAAAATCTCACCCTAAAAACTTAGGTAAAATTAGCTTGAAGTGAGTTCAGTCATTTCATTTGATGCTATTATTACTATTATTATTATCTATGCCAAGTACTGACGCTATTGACAGGTCACTTCACTTTTTTACAGATCAGAGGGGCAATTCTCGTAATTTTAAGAACGTTCACACAGTCTGAAGGCCAATTCTAGGAACTTAAAACGTCCAAAACCTAGTCGCAGTCTCATCTCGACGACAAACAAATGTCAAAAACTCGTCAAAAATGTTGGGAAATTAGAGGTATTTTTGACAGATTTAGACTGAGATCAGACTACAGTGAACGTTCTTAAAATTACGGGAATTGCTCCTTTGATCTTGGTATCAATATGTCAAAAATACCTCCAATTTCCCTACATTTTTGACAAGTTGAAGACATTTTTTTGTCGCCGAGATGAGATTGTGACTAGATTTTACATGTTTCAAATTACGAGAATTGGCCTTTTCATCGGCTGGTTTGTTAATCTCAACATAATTAGTAGAGGTTTCTAAGATGACCATCATAACTTCACCTAGCTTGTTTAAACTTAAAGGTTTATATCTCGGATCTAAACTAATGAAAGCTTAATTAAAATGGGTGCGTGTTTATGGTCCAGGAAAGTGGCAAGTGTGAGCGGTATTATTTAACGATGCGGGTATAAATTACGGCGGGAGAATGAGTGCCACGCCCCGCGCCCGGTCGCCGCCGGCGATTCCGGTGGGGATTTGTCGATGGACGGAATATATCGATAAGTTGACCTTTGTTTGATTCAGGCTTCTAAGGGCAGGATTATCGTGACGAGACGTGTCCAATTTCTTAATTTTATAATTAGTTATTCTAAATAAAAAATATTTTGTAACAAAAGATTCAAATACTTACACACTAAAAATCGTAATAATACTATTATAACTAAAATAAATAACAGCAACATAATACACATTATAAAATTAATAAATCAATGAAATCAACGTCATCTTTAAAATCATTCAAACATCATTATTATTATTCACAATCACACACAAATGACAACGTTCCTAGAGCAAAAACAGATTTTAGTTGACTAATAAGTAATAACTGAACCGTCTGATCGCTCTTCAATTACAAGAAAAATATTTACCTAAAATATATATTTAAACAATATAAATAAACTGAACATGATTCGATACAGTCCCAACAAAAAAGTTAATAGCTCCGAAAAACTCTACAAAGGTCGTGGACTCGACGCATACGCATTTCAAATACTTATCAATATGTTTTTATTACTCCTACTGGTGTAACGTTACGAACAATGTTTTATTAGTTACTGTCTGAGGTCATACATGCCACTTACTATTCATAAAAACGTTGATAGCTACTGATCGCAGTCATTAAACTTTTCAAAAGCTCTCTGTGTCGTAATTTGATTGGCTAGCAGAAAGGAGGGCGTACTTCTTACTGTTACAAAAAATATTTATTACTAGCCTAGAATTTTTAAAGATATCAAAAATATATCTTATATGAATCCACTACTATAATTTTATACAATTTTCAATTATAGATTACACTTGTCTGAAAGAATAGATCAATGCTTTAATAATAATTTATCGATACCGATATCCCAATAGCACACCACAACACTATTGCTCTCAGTAACAAGGCAGCATCGAACGATGCATTCTGGTGATTAACCATTATTATATAAAGTAAATTCAATAATGGCCCGGTGCTAACTCGATGTTTACTGATGGCCAGCAATCTTCACAAAACAATTTTCAACCCTAAACTATTCAAAATTAGGTTCAAAGTTATGCAGCAAGATCTCAACGAATTTTGACTTCGACAAAATTAATTTTGCAGACACAAAAGTATTTAAGCCGCAGAATTTTAAGGAGATTTTTGTTTTTGATCTGCAAGTGTAGATTTGTGATCGTTATGGGGTAATACCAACCAGTGTTGCCAGTATATCGCAAATTACCCACATAAAGGGTAATTGTGCGAAATTTTAGGGGTTGTCTTGAAAAGTGTTCGTGAGTTAATGGCTATAAGTGCAGACATTTTGCAGTAAAGTTTGGTATATGAGTGTGTCTGTTTACTTATGTGCATATTTTCACGCCATTCTCTTTTTTGAAGTAAGTAGAGAATGTTAGTGCTTTAGTGATGTTTGTTTAAACGTAGTTTTTATTTTCGAAAATATTTAAAAAAATATTTATATATCTTTTGGCAAGTAAGTTAGTTAAGTTATTTAGCTTAAATTATCAGGCAAGCGTAGTGTGGGTCGCCCCCCAGCTAGATGGACGGACGACCTAAAGAAGGTGGCTGGGGTAGACTGGATGCGGAAGGCGGAGGACAGGGTGCTGTGGCGCAGTCTGGGAGAGGCCTATGTCCAGCAGTGGACTGCGATAGGCTGAGTTGATTGATAGATCTGGGTCTAGTTTAGGTTAGGTTAGCGTCTTAACGCCAAGCCAGGCTTATTTAGTAATTCAGTAGGTAGTGTTATCATCATCTGCCTAGCCTTTTCCAAACTATATTGTGATTGGCTTCCACTCAGTCGGATGCAGCTAAATACCAATATTTTACATGGAGCGACTCCCTATCTGACCTCCACAACCCAATTACTGGGTAATACGATACCCGATACGATACCTCCTAAAAAAACTTGAATAAAAACACAATTTAGCCAGAGTACCCAATTCGATACCATCGAAATAATATTCCCATCCAAGTTTTATGTTGTTTAAATATCAAATAAATAAACACAAGACTATAATCTCTTCCAAAACACCTAAAAAAAATTAACCCATAATGTTTCTCAATCCACACCGTAGCTGTCATAGCTTCACAGCCATAAACTGCCCGTTAACAGAATTCATTAAAGAACTGATAATTATAAATAAAGCAAACGAAACCGCTATTAATATCACAACCGACCTCGGGACAAAATATATAATTTAAAATATTAATATTAACTAATTATACGTTTAAAAGAAATATTTTATGCATAATGATACGATATAAATCTCGTTACGGTTTAGGGCTGGGATGAGGTCGATGTTTGGAGAATTTTAAAATCGATGTTTTTATTTTTTGTGTAAAAAATATTGCTACTGTTTTTACTAAAGGAAATCTTTTTGTAATAGATTTGACATTTGTTCTAATTGATGAAAATATATTTAATTGTTGACTAGATATTCTGAGGAAAACTCGATTAACACATGCTAATAGGTCTTAGGGACTGGTTTAATAGGTAATTTATGTACTTATTTTACAGTAAATTACTACAATTCAGTAAATCTTACCAGCTACTGTTCTGGTTTTCGTCTAATGAGCCAAAAATATTATATACTAATCCGTGGGCAAGAGCCGTCAAAAGTGACTAAGAGTAGGCAAAAAAGCCTACTCTAAACTGCTTTTGTCTTAAGATTTATAAAACGCTTTTCTCTATCCTAGCAATATTAGTTTTACCACCACACAAGTCCATAAAAGTCTATTTTAGTAACGCCTTTCACATAATCCCTTCACACAATCGCATATCACCGTCGCCACCGCAGCATCAGCACCAATTCATAACCCATTCTATCGACGTTCGCATTCAATAAAACACGCTCGGACGCAATCAATGCACATAATAAACAGCTGAACGTCCACGGGCGTAACTTTAAAACAAATAGTTCTCAGAAACGAAAACTTTCATAACTTTACCAAATTGACACCTTGTTGAGACGAAGCAATTCTTGGCGATTTGCGCTGCTCGTAAGTGGCCTATTATAAAAATACCAAGTTACTTCCACCACTAAAACACGCAAAAACAATCCTTATGTTTATTATGGTAAGGTGGGATGAGGATGTCAGAGTAAATTGGTAGAATCGTTCTCAGAATATCGAGCCAGAACACATCTCATCGACAACTCGTTTTGTGTTTTTTTCCCATCACGGAATATCAATGAAATTTGTTCGAGCCCCAATTATGTGGGCATGCCTTTATTTTCGTATTGGAAAGGGTTCCGTAATGATTTTTTAGTTAACGCGTTTATTATTGGTCGTTTATATCGTATTGGTGATTAATCAACGTTTTTTTGGGGTGGCTCGGTGATTAAATGGTGGGGTAAGGTGCAAATGTGGTTCTTAGAATTATTGGGATTTTTTGTTTAAATTGATACTTTATTATTAAGTTTGAAGTTTATCATCTTATTAGGGAGTGAGTTGAATTTTAAGCAGTACCATGTTTTGTGGTGGATTGATATCGAACATTCACATTGCCTTCTAAGTAAATATTGCTTTATAACCAGTAACAATTGGAGTATAAGATTTGCAGCAATTAGATTCCGAATTTGTAACATTTAATTTCAAAATTCCCATTAGTTTTCAAAATTCAAACACCAGTACAGCTAGCACGCACATTTACTGTACAAGAAAAAAATCTTCCATTTTTAAACTGCGCTGTTACGTCACAAGGGGCTGCGCGCGCACGTTTTTTGCTCGTGTATAATATGTTTAAATATTTGTTAATGCTGTGGAGCGGTAATAGCCAGTGAGTTATATATGGACACGCCCCGTATCGATAGCAGCGCAACACTAGTCGATGTGAATTTAAATAGTGCTTTCTTTGGTACGAAATTTTTATCAGACTGTAAACATATTTGAATTGTGATTTCTATAAACGATAAATGATTTTATTTCTGTAAGTAGATTTGTACAAACACGTTTACACGTCAATCATATTTTTTTTTTTAAACTAGATGAGGTCGGCGTTTCCTGTCTGACTACTCTTAGAAGAAAGGCCGAAAAAAAATCTGAATTCACAGTCTCTTTTATAGTCCAGACATAATCTTGGTCAGATCATGTGAAGACCATGTAGATTGGTGTCTGAAATGGTCTTTTGGGGAAAGAACCTCACAGGAGAAGAACACACATTCTTCTAGTTAGACCCAGCGGTTTAACATGTGTGTTTTCTGTCAGTAAATGATTTTAAGATTTTTATTTAGTAGAATATGAACAAAAACAAATAAATGTATTCTTATAATAAATAACTTAAGACTCATTTAATAAGACATAGCCAAAGCGACATAGCGTGTATAGCCATAGGTTCAAGGTTTTTAATATGTATTAGTTGATTATAGCATAAGATTATTTTGTGTATTTTATCAATGGGCCTCAGTTGCCTGAAATTATTATTATTAATAAGATTAAAAAAAAACATTTAATTTGGTGTTGACAACATTGATTATTCCACTGACTAATCAATGTTGTCAACACCAAATTAAATGTTTTTTTTTAATCTCACTGATTCAGTTAGGGTGAACTACATCACTATGTAGTTCACCCTAACTGAATCAGTTTGACAGTGTGAGCGGGATAGAGTGATACATGGCGCGGGGAAGTGGGGGCAAAACATGAATTTCAGCTGAAGTATTACAAGCCCTTAATGACGAATAAAAACTATTGGATGTCTGGTATTTGGGTGCAGTTGCATGCATAATAAATGCATAATGCATATTTAAGAGCAGGAACTAGTGCATTTATAGTTACATAATAATAATATCGTTCGTATAAATTATGCATAATTATATGGCTATCTGAATTGTCCTATCTCTTCCTGGCGGTGTCTAGAAGCTTAGGTACTGTTCAACCAAAGTTGGAATCTCGATTTAAAGATAGGTTTAGAATTAGTCTGAAATCTGACAGTTTTGAATAAAGGTTCGTGCTTGAGCAGCGTTTTAGTTACGGCCAAAGACTAAAGAAGATTATCTTAAAAAGAATATTTGGTCAGTTATTATTACCAATACCTAGGTACCTACGCTTAGGAATGGTGTGTCAATTCTATTTAATTTCACCATCTTGGATTTTCATTTTGACTTCACTATTGGATTAAGCACCCAAGAAAACCATGAAAGCGACACCCATGACGATTTTTTAATTAAATTTTAGCTGCCGCCCTCTTGGAATTTTATATTGACTTCAGTACCCTCGGAAACCATGAAAACTATCTCTCTCTGTCTATCTCTGTCTCTTTCTATATTTTTTTTTCTATTAGCCTGTACTGTCCCACTGCTGGGCAAAGGCCTCCCCAATTTTCTTCCACATTTCCTTGTGCTGTGCCTTTTCCGTCCAGTCGGTTAGGAATGAGACTAAATCGTCACGCCAACTCGCACTGGACCAGCGCGGCGGGTTATGGTCCAAAACCCCCATAAATATAGAAAGCACAACAATAATATGTCCCTCTTTCTATTACATATAGTAAAAAGTCAGATAAAGGGGGCATAACGCATTTCCGTTACGTGACGATTTATAAATGTTTACTCCTACCGTAAACTCCGTAATACATAGAACTTCGTTTCAAAATGTTTATTACCAACTTACCTACGCTTAGAAATATCGTGTCAATTCTACAAAATAATACTACATAGTTCAAATTACTCTTTTTTTTGTATTAGGTAGTTGGTGTTATTAGAGATTTCAGCTTATTCACTAGTAGGTATAGCAAACGCACTTTTCATAATGTTCTACTAGCAGCGCCCCGAAGTTTTACCCGCGTAAGTTTCGATCTCGTGGGAATATCGGGATAAAAAGTATCCTATTTGTTAATCCAGGAAATGGTCTATCTATAAGCCAATTTTTGTCCAAATCTGTTCAGTGGCTTACGCGTGATTGAGTGACAAACATCCAAACATCTTCACAAACTTTCACATTTATAATATTACTAGCTGCGCCCGCGGTTTCACCCGCATAAGTTTCGATCCCGTGGGAATATCGGGATAAAAAGTATCCTATGTCCTTTCCCGGGACTCAACTTATCTCTATACCAAATTTCACACAAATCGGTTCAGTAGTTTAGGCGTGAAGAAAAGACAGACAGACAGACAGAGTTACTTTCGCATTTATAATATTAGTTTGGATAGTAGGATTGCAGATGTCCAAAGGTGGTGGTGACCACTTACATCGGTGGTCTGGTTAGTTGACTGCTACACAGTCTAAAAAAAAAAAAAATCAGAGAAAATATTTAAAAAGCAATAAAAAAGAAAAGTTAATATTTTTTTTCTATTTTTGATCCAATATTTTTCTAAGCCAGGCTCATTGTTCTGCTATCCCTACATCACCGGCGCTGGCGCAGCACGATGTTCAGCAATACGCTGCGCTAATTACCGTCTGTAGTCGCCAAGCTTTTGTTTTTCTTAGTTTCTTTCCAGCCTACTTGCTTGTCTGCTTTGTTTGAGAGAGCTTTTGATTTTTACACACCATTCATATTATATGAAAGTAAAGTTTACAGTTTCTTTTTGGATAGGAAGTTACAAATTAACCTCTAAACTTGCCTTCAGCTGTCAAAAGTTATCATGAAACCTTCGTCACGTCAAACGTCAATTTCAAGGGATCATACTGCAATATCATTATTGCATTTATGATCCCTTGAAATTGACGTATGACACCAGAAATTGCTTTATGACCTCAGTTTCTGTATGACACCAGAAAGGAGAATGGGTAAGACCGTACCCAGACACATTTTTAATTGTAGCATTACGAACTACATATGTTGATTTTTGTTGCTTACATAGAGTAGTTTAATTAATCCTCAGACAGCATGTCGGAATTCACTTGGAGCAAAAAGATATGTGAAGAAATCAAATTGGTTTAACAACCTTATTGGGAGCTATATGTTTGAGCCGTTTGGGGTTGAAACTCTAGGGCCTTGGGGTCCGAGTGCTCATCGCATATTTCGCGATATCGCCAAGCGTTTGGTTGACTCTTCGCGTGACCAGAGGGCTGGCCTATTTTTAGCCCAAAGAATAAGCATTGCCATCCAACGTGGCAATGCTGCCAGCCTTTTGGGCACTTATCCCATTGACAGCGATGCGGACGAATTTTTCGATGCCCAATGAACTCCTGTCTTTTTTTTTTATTATTATTATCATTTGTATATAGTATATTTTGTAGTTTGTGTGTACATATGTAAGTAATTATAAATAAAAATAAATAAAGAATTGGTTTAATAAAGGGAAATATTTAACTTATCTTCTCAAAACTTATTGACCTGCTGATGATGGACAGGTTCCGTTGAAACTGGAAGGGGGACGCGCGGGCTCGCGAAAGATGGAAGAAATGGAGGGAGGCCTTCGCCCTGGAGTGGGACAGCGTAGGCTAATAAAAAAATAACAAAGATGGACACTTTTTTAAATGAATGAACCTCTTCTAATGATGCAGTTTTTTTTTTTAAATGTTGAGCCTCTTGTTTACTTTACTGGAAAAAAATGACTGTAGTATTATGAAGTTTGTCTGTATTTCATGCCCTCAGAGATGGGGCATGAAATACAGACATAGTTCATAATGCTACAGTCAAATTTTTTGTTGGGTATGGGGTCCATACAAGATTAGCCATTGTCCTTTCTGTATGGCACCAGAAATTGCAAGACGGCCCTGAGATTGCAGCATAGCCCCTGACATTGCAGTATGACTCCTACAGTCACAAAGCACTGACATTTTTGATCCTAGAAAATATCTAATAACCCTGACATTGACTGATAACTCCTGAAACTGACTTAGGTACAACCCTTCCAAATTGCGAAAGCTACCTTAAATATAGCCTTTAAGATCTTTTCTTTAATAACACAACCATGCCGATTTCCTTTCTAAAGAGCATATAGATTTTCATTACAGTATGATCAAAATTGAATTTGGACTTAAGAAGTCAAGTAAAATAAACGCAAAATACAAACTAGTCGGCTTTCACTCCAAATTCCTCTAAAATAATTACCATTTACATTTTTTTCTGCCTCCGTATCACGCCCATCCAAGGCTAGTTTTTAAAATCAGCGCATACCTACCCGATACAAATCATCGGCATTCCGAGAAGGCCCATAATTGGCCTGATATTGGCCCAAATAATAGGCTTTAATGCCCAAATTTGGGGCCCATAAAATAATGATCTAATGAAGTTACCCTCGGGCGTGGAACATGAGTTATTTTCGGGTTGTTAACAAATTTGGAGCTCGATCCGGTGGGTTTCGGGAGGTCAGCAGAGTTCTTGGTAGCTTTTTAAACAATCTTGGTTAAGGTGAGTCAGTTGGAGCATTTTAAAGCGCCTGACTGTTGTTGAACCTTTTTGGTGAAATTTTTGGAAAAAAAAACTCATCTTTATTCTGCAGTCCATTAAAATAATTATTATTTATATCCGTAATTAACAAAAATAACAAAATTAAAACCTAACTTAACTAAAACTATACACAAACTAAAAAATAGCGTCGAAAAATTCATCCGCATCGCTGTCGACGGGTAATGTACCCAAGAGACTGGCGGCATTACCACGTTGTATGGCAATGCTTAGCCTTTGGCCAAGGTAAAAGTCAGCCCTTGGGTCACGGGAAGTGTCAACCAGCCGTTTTGAAATTTCCTTAAAAAGACCATGAGCTCTCGGACCCCAAGGCCCGAGGGTTTCAACCCCAAACGGCTCGAAAGTATGGCAAAATGGTTTGACTGTAGTCTACGCGTACAGTTTGAGAATCGTATGTAACCGCGCCTGAAACTTCATAACACAACTAGCTGCTGTTATGAAAACATGTATTTGTTTTTTTCATTTTCATTTTAACAGGCCTGTCTAAAGTTGCGCTGGCGCTACATCTGGTTTGCCTTAACTTACTGCTTCAGTTCCCATTTAAAAACTAAAATGACCCTTGAAGAGTAAAAAAAAATCACTTTTATCAACCTGTCCAATCCACTGCTGTAAATAGGCCTGTCTCATGTTGAGTTCGCTGGGGCCACATCTACTTTTCCTCAACTAACTTCTTCAGGCGCTAGAATAACCCTTGATCAGTAAAAAATTACTTATCTTAAAATACTATAGAAAATCTCCAATCTACTGGCTATTCAGCATCTTCAACTCAGACTGCATATCAAATCCCTCTCAGAACTTTTCATAACACTCCTCGTAAACAAACCTTACTCACCACAACAAAAGCTCAATAATTTACTTTAGCGAACAAATTAAACCAACACAAAACAAAGTTATAGTCGTGCGCCATATTTATTGAAATTATTGACAGCGCCCGCGCATATTTATCCTATATCTTTAATTTTAACGTCAGTTAACCGACTTGCTCAACAAACTGGTATTGTGTGTTTGTGTACTGTTTTGGTTTATTGAGTACTGTTGGTAACAGAAGTTTTTTTACATTATAGAAATATAATTATGGGTGGGAACGCAAGTACTATCTGAAGGCTAATTCTCGTAATTTAAAACGTTCAAAATCTAGTCGCAGTCTCATCTCGGCGACAAACAAATGTCAAAAACTTGTCAAAAATGTAGTGAAATTAGAGGTATTTTTGACAGATTGAGACTGAGATCAGACTGTGAACGTTCTTAAAATTACGAGAATTGCCCTTCTGATGTAAGTATGTATCTGACGTAGGTATTGTGTGCCTTTTAGTATGTGCTAAATAAATGTATTTTCTTTCTTTCTTACTTTAAAATGAGCAGTCAATAAGAACTAGGCTTCTAGTGGTTCAGAAAATGTTTGATTATGAAATTGTCATCCTGTCTTTATTATAATTGATCTCGTGCTGTGTATGTCTTAGCGAGTAATGCATCACCAAATAACAGTTGTATTTTTTCAAACCTTTTTTATTCTATAATTTTTTGGAAATGTTTATGTTATTAATACGAGTACTCTGCTGCAACGACATAACAAAACTAGGTAAATGATTTTGAACTAAGTATTGAATGCAAACATGAGCTTACACACCGACACACCCCCTGTGCGTGTGTGTCTGTAAGTGTAAGTGTAGGTGTGTGTGGTGTTGAGCTCAAATTGGCTCCCACTTCGCCTCTGAGCATGAGTTGAGGAACTAATAGGCGGGGCTATACTGAGGGCTGCCACGAACAAGATTTATTTTTGTAAGTATCAATTATTTTAGTTTATTGTCTCTAAAATATGGGTACTTATAAGTAGGGGAAAGAATTAGTATTGCTGATCCTAACGATTATAATTTTGTAAAACCATATTTGTTACGATCACGATTTTAATCAACATACAACCTGACCTGATCTGAAAATTGCAAAAAATTGGTAGTCTCTAAAGTCGGTTTACGATAATTTTACGTAATAACGTCATAAGAAAACATTGCCTCACAAGCCGAACGCTTAGACCGATCGTGCCTCTCTATCGCTTGTTCCGCGCTCTCGCTTGCACGTTCGGCTCAGGCGGAACGTGACAATGAGTCATGCTTTTTCGTGCGTGCAGCCGGCGTTCATCGAATTATAAGACGTTATCACGTCAAAAAACGTAAGTAAATTTGGATTACGCGGGCTAGCTTAGCGCATCTCTCTTAAGAGACCAAATCTAGCTTAGATTAAAATCACCAACAAGTATCAAAGTCACTTAATTCAGTACTAACTAACGCAGTTAGTCATGTAACTTATAATTGATGATATAATAAACAAGTTGCCTGCCAGTCTCGTAAGTAATGGCGACCTTTTTAGCACGTGCAGGCAGATTAAATCTCGATACTAGCCGATGTAACTATGACGGAACTGCTACCAACTTGTAACTAGCGTTAAGGATAAATTAAACCTGCATATACCCTGATGTCTGTGTAGAGAGATCAATTAGATTCTTTGTATTATAACTTCATTTCTGTATTTCTTGATTGGGAATGACGAAGGCACAAAGAAGAAAAACAAAAAAAAAGGCCAATACCTTTGCCATTTTTTAGGGTTCCGTACCTCAAAAGAAAAAACGGAATGCTTATAGGATCACTTTGTTGTCTGTCTTTCTGTCTGTCAAGACCCTTTATCTCGGGAATGCGTGGAAGTATCGAGTTGAAATTAAAACCTCATACTCAGGTCTACAGTCTCTTGAAGCTGTGAAAAAATCAAACTTCTAAGTTAACGTAAAAAAAACACTCTCAAGGGAATCAAAATTTATAGGCCCGTTGTACCGTATGCACCATGTGTTTCATCCTTTTCAGTAGTCGGGTTTTATTTATTTATTTATTTATTTATTTGGGACAAACAAACAGCAACACATTATATCTGCGCAAATAATATAAACAAAGTTATAATATAAATGTGAAACTCACACCGTTATCCACAGCATATACAATTCATATAACTTTACTAATGAACAATCTATGCGAGTAAGACTACGAGACTGTTCAAATAACTATACATCGGAATCCTTAAGTTTCCTTAACAAAGCAGAACGAAATCTATTTGCTGACATTGAGAATAAATCTAATTCTGTAGTTTCTGAACAAAAATCATTATAATTTTTGCACAAGCGACGTAGAGGGGCCCGCAGACCAGCATTGGTGCGGCAATAGGACACAGCAAAAAGAGGACGTGCGCGCACCTCACGTCTAATAACAGTTCTTGGGACACAGTAGCATATTTTATTAGTAATCTCAGAGCAGTTATACCTGTTATAGCATACGTCGAAAAGAAACATAATTTCTAGATATAAACGTCTAGACTTCAGGCTCATTAGATTGTATCTATTTAGTAGATTTTTATAGGTTGGGAAATTGTGGGAGCACCTATAATGCATCGATCTGAGGAATTTGCGCTAAGTTTTAGTTTTTAAACTTATTTTTCATTTAATTATTTTGGGGTTATATCAGTAATATTTATAGTTTTGAAATGTGCTATTAAGCCCTTTCTTTAGATACCCAACATGGCATGAATAAAACATTTTTTTTAGATCATGTCGTTATGTCCGCTAGAGGGCACCATATTCAATTTATTGTGACGTCACATAGCCTATAACCAGCGGACGATCAAGACGCTTCTAACGATACCTCATTTCCAATTATGACAAGTAGTTTAGAAGTTATGAGGGAACAGATGAACATACATACATACATACCGGTCAAAATCATAACCCCCCTTTTTGCTTCGCCGTAGTCGGGTGAAAATAACAAAGACTCTTTACTTTTGTACTCTTGAAAGAGTCTTTCTCAAATAAAAAAGAGTACTTAAGAGTATTAGAAAAGCCATTTTTATTTTCCTCATATCAGTAAAATTTTTCATCGTCCAATTTATTAGTCGTGCCAGCCCTGTCCACCAAGCCGCGGGGCCATCAATATAACAATTTAACAGGGACGTTTCAACAGCAATAAATTAAATGAGTTAACAGCCTGCAAATACTCGTGGTTGGCCGCAACCAGCAACCAGCCACCAGTAACCAGACACACAACAACGCTTAAACACATAAACATGATTATGGTTATAATTTAGAGAGGTTTTGGATGTTTAATTACCTTCTTATATAATAATAAAGAATTAAGAGCTTCTTGTAAACAAGTTCGTCTCCTAGTGAGTCATCATCTGCGTAGCCTTTTCCCAACTATGTCGGGGTCGGCTTCCAGTCTAACCGGACGCAGAGTATTTTACATGGAGCGACTGCCTATATGACCACCACAACCCAGTTACTGGGTAATACGATACCCCTTGGTAAGACTAATTCTAGTCATGTTCGTGAACGGACGCCGTCGGTTGAGACTGGTCATCTCTTAACTGCCAAGGCTTATTTTTAATCTTATTTCTTGTATTGTTTCTTCATTTGTGTGTTTTTTACATTGTTCTCACATATAGAAGCAACAAGAATAATGTACCCAGGATTTTGTAATATCTTGATTTAATAGTGTCCATGGAGTTTCTTGCCCGTTCTTCTCCATAGAGATCTACGCTTTGGAATGGGCAACTAGCTTCAACTTTCTGACTAACTGACCGACTACTTAATTTTGACAATTCAAAAGTGCCTGTACCTAATGGTTTAATTGAAATAAATGCTTTGAGTTTGAGTTTGAGATTGTCGGACTTTCAGGCTACTGACGACCCGTAACGACTGCCAAAAATTCACGAATGACAGCCGGGACCAACGGCTTAACTTGCTTTCCGAGGCGCGGAGGGGTCTTGATATGTTAAGGTGGTCACCCATCCACTCGGTTTCGTTTTTCTTTCTCGTCTTCTAGTGAGTAGAATCTTTTATACTTCCAATATGTTACCATGGGTTTTATACCTACATGATTCTGTACCCCCGCGCTGAAATTTTTTTGCGATTATAAATAAAAAAATAAAATCAGAACGTTTTATTTCTACTTAAATTAGATTGTTATAATATAATAGAATGCTCTTTATTATGTACACCATATGAGTTACAGATATTATTGTAGAAATTTTACAACTACAGAATCTTATCGCTAAAATTGATCTTTTATTTATTTATTTATTTGGGACAAACAAACAGTAACACATTATATCTGCGCAAATAATATAAACAAAGATATAATACAAATGTGAAACTCACACCGTTATCCACAGCCTATTTCAGCATATTTTGAAGGCAACGTTAACAACAATAGAACATGCTTTATTGAGCTCGAAAAAAATTGTCTTATTAAGCTGGTTTCCTAGTGCTAAATGTTTTAACAACATCCTAATATTGGGCTCAGAAAAATGATCAGTTTCTCTCCCAAAACCATTCCAATACTTGAGCAATGTCCACAGACAGGCTTTGTTTGTTTTAAACAACGCTCATCGCTTCCTGTCTGTCCGTCTGTTTGTCACTTCGTGTTTTCATTACAAATATTGAGTTTCCGTGCTGATTTAGTGGATCGAAAGAAAAATAGGCCTTTTTGGGAAGATAATTTTTATATACATAGGTTTCTGTTTTCTTCATTTGTGTAATAAATATTAAGTAGGTCTGTAACACACTATTAATGACAGCAGTCGTTGCTCAGTGGCCACGTCCTCGACTTCCGAGTTGTTGGTCGTGGGTTCGAACCCAGGCAGGTGCATTACATACATAATCAGCCTATAATGTTCCCACTGCTGGGACACAGGCCTCCTCTCTGTGAGAGGGAGTGGACCGTAATCCACCACGCGGGCCCAGTACAGGTTGGTAGATGTCACATGTCTTCGAATTTTTGGTTCTAGGACATGCCGGTTTCCTCACGATGTTTTCCGTCATCATTTTGGGGCAGGCGCTTTACTTTGTGTTAATAATTTCCTCACCACTGCTCTCAAAAACGGTGAAGGAAAGCATTGTGAGGAAACCGGCATGTCCTAGACCCGAAAAGTTGAAGGCATGTGACATCTGCCAACTTGCACTGGGCCCGCGTGGTGGATTGTAGGCCACTTCCTCTCGAAGAGAGGAGGCCTGTGTTTCAGCAGTAGCACATTATAGCACAGAATAAATAGTATCTACAAGTAATTATAAGCTGATTATGCTGTTCACAAGATTTCTTATTGACAACTCAATCAACTGTAAGAATTGGTAGAATAGAATAGAATACTCTTTATTATGTACACCATATAAATTACAGACATAAATATAGAAACTTTACAATGGGTGACACAATGGGCGGTCTTATCGCTAAGACAACCTTTGGATGGATTAAAAAGAACAACAATAAGAACAATAATTATTTTGGCTTATGACTAAGCTGATGCATATAAATCAAAATCCAAAGTCATTTATTCAAACTAGGCTGAGAATCAGCACTTTTCGAACGTCAAAATTACAAAAGACAGTCCCCAAAATTCCCGCCCTTCACCATTTCCTAGTGCTTTTGCTGTTATGGATGGAGAGAAATGTTGATGGATGGAGAAAGAGGGGAAGACCAAAGAAAAAATGGATGGATTGTGTGAGGGATGATATCGCACCTTCGGTGCAACAAAGTCACAAAGCCAAAACTGCAAAATTGAGGTAAGTATGCCAAATTGTATCTGAACCATGCCTATACTTGGGGCAAAAAAACATCCGCGAAAATATCTCAAAATTCTACTAGATGGCGCAGGTGCCTTTGTGGTTATAAAAATGCGAAAAAATGAGGAAATAAATGCGAAAAAAAAATTCAAAGTTCTCTCCTGTAAAATTAAAAAATGAGCTGTTGTGACTTTGTTGTACCGAAGGTGCGATATGTCTTCACTCTAGAAGGCTGACTGGGGAGAATGGAAAAAAAAGGTGGTGCGCCGACACCAGGTAACATAGGTCAAGGTTAGGAAGAAGAGGATTTGGAGTGCTCGCGAACAAAATAATAATAAGCCTATATTGTTCCCACTGCTGGGACACAAGCGAGAGGAAGTAGGGATCCACGACGCAGCCCCAGTTCAGCTTGGTAGATGAAACAACCATACGCACTTTTTTTTTGTTTTTATGAGAACATTAAAAATATAATAGATAATTAAATTAGTAAACATGGTCAAAATATCTCATCGAAAAATTCATTTAAATTATAATAGGCTTTATCTGCTAGGAAATTTCTAACTCTTTTTGAACGCTACGTCAGTTAACTGCTTCCAGATTTTAGGTATAGTCTGGCAAACGAAAGTAGAGACTGAAAAAGCGCGGCAAATTTAAAAAATATCAGTATAGCAACCCTAAAATTAGTATGACATACCTGGAATAACCTAATTTGATACTTTATAATAATTTGTTTTGATGAAAAACGGTATTATTTGTACACTACTGCTTGACTTAGAGACTTTTGAGCTAGAAAAATGCTCAACAAGATCACAACAACACGCCATCTTCACAGAGCAAGTACAATTGTTTTGAAAAATTGAATTTGACATTTTGTCTAACATTGCCATATAAAAAGTCTGCAAATAATTCGAGTGTCTACTTTCGTTTGCCAGACTCTAGTCGATTTGACGAATATCAGACTTGACCAATGTCGTTCAACCCTTTATTATATATATATTTTTGGAGCCATGCAAAAGATACTTTTCCGCATAAGTGCCGTTCTATATTGATGTAGGCAAATTTGACTGTTGTCACGTCTATTACAAACTTTAAACTTTGCAAATCAAACTTTAAAAAGTCTGCATAAAACATATTTTCATTCACAGCGTTTTTGTTAGGTCTTCTTTCACATTAGGTGTTATCAAACTACTTAAAAAATTTTGAACAAATTCCGTAGCTCTCTGCTTACCCCGCATGACACAGCACACTAACAGCACCGGTTAATATATTGACGCACAAACACACACACATCCGTTTCCGTCCCCTATTGACTTTACACTTTGGCCACCTACCTGATTAGGTACAGTCAGCGAAGCAGTTCGATATACAGGCAAGAAATACACATCGTGCACTATTATATGACTAGCTTCTGCCACTGTAGCTTCCCAGAATCCGATCAGCACCCTAATTGCATAACAAACTATAAATCACAATCTGAATCATTTTGAAGGATATTGCTAATCCATTGCTTCATATGTTTGAAAAATTTATCTTCTCAACAACGCAAATAACGCAATGAATTTTGTTGAACTGTCAGTATGAAAGCCATTCTTTCTGTTGGTGTGTTAGACATACCGTCAATATTTGCACTACACGTGTAAAAACTTTTTTAAACGACTACGCTAAGCTTTTGTTTTTTATCGCACGTATAACGCAAAAGATGCTGTAGTTATCCTGGACACTTACCTCTTTGGCTGACTGTCCCTCCCAAGTGTTGTTGCAGCGTCCTACATTCCGATTTTAAGATAAACATATTAATAAATTGTAGTTTTCTTCCATTAGATAGGAAAATATTGGATGTGTCATCGTTTGGGAAGGTTTTTGACAGTTGTTCGGAAGAGTTGAAGGGTGAGTGTGAAAGCAGTGGTGGCCCAGTGGTGGCCCAGGTGTGGCCCGGGGGTGGGGTAGTGGTGGGACGGCCTCGACTGACGAGTTATAGATGTTTTTTTATTGCTGAATGACCCCACTTTTGACCTCGATCACGCCTGATGGAAAGCGATGGATGAGGCCTATGATGGAACGAGCGTGCCCAGAAGATGCCTAAGGCACTGGAGCACCCACGCATCGACGAAACAAAGAACTGATGGACGCTAGTAATGGCGCCAAAGAAGTAGCCGAATTCTGGGCCGAGTACATTTAGATTGCTATCGACACGCTAAGAAAAAGCGGGCTACTTGACGCCGGACTCCGGTGGGAGGGTGGTCGCAAACCAGGCGGGCGTTAACCCTACCACCGCAAGGGAAGAATTGGCCAGTCAAATAAGGTGTTGGATATGACTGTCCAGGATGCGCCGAGCGCTCGGTTCAGTTGAGTAACTGGCGGAATAAACTGCGCTACACGAGGAGGCTTCTTCATGCATCCCAAAATGTACGAGTTGATAGGTTACTGTCTTCTCTTGTTTTCAGCTACAGTTTATGATCATGTTTTCTAGATAGTAATTAGTTTTTACGAGTTAGGTATAGATCGTAGGTTTGAAGTTTTGAACCCAGGCAAGTGCTTTACTTTGTGTTACAAATAATTTCATCACCACAGCTCTCAAAACGGTGAAGAAAAACATCGTGAGGAAACCGGCATGTCCTAGAACCAAACATTCGAAGACTTGTGACATCTACCAACCCGCACTGGGCCCGCGTGGTGGATTACAGCCTCTCACAAAGAGTAGGCTTGTATCCTAGCAGTGGGAACATTATAGGGTAGTAGACCAAACATGCTTTCTTGAAAGTATATTTGCAGTCTATCATCGACTGCAAATATACTTTCAAGAAAGCCATTCAACAATCACCTTTATCATTTAATTCCCAGCTTTCACCAGAAATCAGTTTCCTCTACACATCGTTTACGTACAAACAAGCACTATTTCAACTCAGTTAATAATTAAACTCAGTGATCATTGACTTACGATCGGGTAGGCGCCTAACAAAATGGTGGCGTCCGATAGCTAATTAAAAGCAATATTTAATGGCGGAACGCCCCCGCGGTAAGGGTCTGGACGAGTTCGGACATTTTTGATTGGGAAGAGGAGGTTTTCATGTAGATTTTTTGGTGATGACTCTTCGGGTTTATTGTAACCCTGAGACTTTCCTGACAAGTACCTTCTTTACTCCACACCATAGGTACAGTGAGGAAAACTAATTGTTTATCAAATTGATACATTACGTTAATTTTCTGCGTTACAACCATTTCATACAACTGTTAAAGAATGGCAGTTTTGATATATGGGCAATTATGGTGGATTAAGGATTTTTTCCCTGACTTTATCATCACTATCCATAAAATCCAGTCACAATATTTTATAGACGAACTAGCTACGCCCCGCGGTTTCACCCGCGTAAATGTCGATCCCGTGGGAATATGGGGATAAAAAGTAGCCTAAATGTTAATCCAGGGTGTCAGCTACCTCCATAGAAAATTTTATCAAAATTGGTCCAGCCGTTTGAGCGTGAAGAAGTAACAAACCATATAAACACACACACACACTCACAAACTTTCGCCTTTATAATATTAGTGTGATATAGTGTGATTAGTGTGATAGGTAAATATTATAAGTAAGATAGTGATAATAATGTTGGGCTCATCAAAGCTTGCTTAGTAGCTAATCTAAAGATCCAACCACAACCATCAACCAATCACCACCATCTTGAAAAATTACATCATCAGTCATGTATTCTGTTCACCGTTACTCTTTTCAACTCCCAAAAAACTTCGTAAAGTGAGTATAATACAGGGTGAAATTAAATTCATGGGCACTCTTTTAAGGGGGTCATTGAACTCATCGAGTAACGATAGAGTAACGGTGGAGTTTCTTGCCCATTCTTCTCCATACGAAAACTACCTTTTGGAATGGGCGACTAGAATCAATTCTATTTTAATGTAATTTTTGACGTTCAAAAGTGCCTTTTATGTGCCTATTTGAAATAAATGCATTGACTTTGACATCATTATAAAAAACTTTCACTATGAAACTAAACCTAAAATCACGAAAAAAAAATCAGCTGTTCCTTGCATTTATGTTCACATAACTCGTCAAAATGTAGGGAAGAGCTGATTTTTTTTCGCGATTTCAGGTTTGCTAGCATAGTAAAAGTTGTTCATAATGACGATTACAATGACTCCTTAAAAGGATGCCCATGAATTGAATTTCACCCTGTACAGGGTGGTCCAAAAGTCGTGGATCAAACGAAGTAGGGGGATAAAGGAGGTCATTTCCAACGCTTTTAAAGTGAGAAATAATTTTTGGTAACGTTACAAAATTTTTGGAAAAAAAAATTGCTCTTGAAATTTGATACTTAGAGCCCTAATAGAACTTTGTAGGGCTGATACATTATCTATTAGTAATACAACACCGTTTGTTTTATTGTTTTATATCACATTTTTTTTTAATTCGTCTAATTGTACAAGAACTCGGTATACACAAATATTCATAACTTTTAGGGCAATTGAATTATGACCATGCTGTAGAAAGATTTTTTGTTGGAAATGACCTCCTTCATCTCCCTATTTCGTTTGATCCACGACTTTTGGACCATCCTGTATATCTAGTTTCCCAAATAAAGTTTTACCGAACAAGAACCACACCACCTGTTAACCGATTATCTAGACAATTAATATAAAGTATTGTGTGTTTCCGCGCTGCAGCGCTGCACCGCTGTGTAGCTAACTGAACATTGCGCTTTTATATCTGGGAGCTGAGTAGTACTGTTGCTAATAAGCCTTTAAGTATCTTTGCAGTCTATCTTGTTTATGAATTACTAGCAATGCCCCGCGGTTTCATCCGCATAAGTCTCGATTCCGTGGGAATATCGGGATAAAAAGTATCCTATGTCCTTTCCCGGGACTCAAACTATCTCTATACCAAATTTCATCTAAATCGGTTCAGTGGTTTAGGCGTGAAAAGGTAACATACAGATAGACAGAGTTACTTTCGAATTTATAATATTAGTATGGATACTAGCTGCGCCCCGCGGTGTTACCCGCGTAAGTTTCGATCCCGTGGGAATATCGGGATAAAAAGTATCCTATGTCCTTTCCCGAGACTCAAACTATCTCTGTACCAAATTTCCTCTAAATCGGTTCAGCGTGAAAAGGTAACAGACAGACAGAGTTACTTTTGAATTTATAATATTAGTATGGATTATATCTATAGTATATAGTATGGATGTCACTGGCAAGTTATGTTAGCACGATGGCTCGGAGTAAACGTATCTAACACGCGTTCTTGCTAGAGCCTCTGGCAATTTTTTCCACAGCACTCTTTCTCAGTTTTCACCTCTACTGATGAAGGTAGACTGGAAGCCGACCCCAATACAGTTGGGAAAGGCTAGATACACTGATGATGATCAACTACCTATGACTCAGCATAAAATATAATCAAGTAATCCCTTAAGAGTACCAGTTAAAATGAATTATTATTATTTAATAATAAATTGGACCGTTACCATTTTGTGCCCATTGCTGTCGAGACCATGGCCGCATGGGTGCTTGGGGCACTGAGGCCAGGAAGCTCATGAGTGGGATAGGGCACAGGCTCCGGGAAAAAACGGGTGACTCCCGCTCCGGCTCGTTCTTGGTGCAAAGGTTAGCCATTGCCATTCAACGTGGCAATGCAGCAAGTGTTTTGGGCACCTTTGCGCCGGGAACAATTAGGGGCGGATTATTTGACTAATTTAGACCGTGCTTACGAATTTATTGTAAGTTAATTAATGACATTTGTTTAAATTAAATATGTTATAATAATAAAATAAAATACCAATAATATTGATAATTTTATTAATGATGACGTGATTCATTGTATATTCTATAACAACAGAATACAGATTCATATATTTATTTTAAGCTAAATTGGTACTAATGAATAAGTTGTAAAACTTGTAAACATTTAATAAGAAATGGGAAAACACAACCTTTTTTTAAACTGAGCTAAGTTTTATTCTAAGTTACTAATGCGACATTCTGCGAAAGAGTCATTCTGCGAAAGCGACATTATGAAAAAGAGACATTTTGCGAAAGAGACATTTTGCGACTAAGCCGTTTATTTCTTTGTGTTAAATCACAATGTGGCATCGGATATCTATGTTGCCATCACAGCTAATGTGGAAAAATGACAACTAACTTTTGGACGCAACTGTACCTATGTAAGTATTGTCCAACAAAAATTGCAGTGTCTGGAAAAGTACTGCCAAAAAAAGAGACCATTTTAAGTTACTTATGCGTAATAAAATTTTATTACTTTCGTGCCCGTTAAGAGCGTGTTAAAATCAACAGTGTCCACATCCTGGTCAGTTTAATTTTTAAATAATAAATGATAAATGGTTGAGAGCAACACAAAAAACAAATGACTGCAGTGGCAGTGTTAATCATTGCAAATTAAAAATGTTTGTCTCACTTTGTCCTTAAGGGCTTGGAGCAAGTTATACAATTACAGAGATAATGAAAAAGGGTTTTTGTTAGGACTTTAGAATCCAAGTATTTATTTTATTTTATTCTATTCGAGAAAATTACAGCGAATATACAGGGTTATCGGAAAAACATTAACAACACAATCATTATGAACAACTTTACTATGGAACCAAACCTGAAATCGCGTAAATAAAATCATCTGTTCCCTACATTTATGTTCGTGTAACTCTTCAAAATGTAGGGAACAGCTGATTTTTTTTTGTAATATGAAATACTTTAAGTAATTTCAAAGGTATGTTTTCCATTGAAATTGTAGAGCCATGAGGCAATTATACCGTGCATGAGGCTCAGTCTTTAAAGCATCGGGAAAACTTTTGCTATATTTCCATTTCTTTAAGGTAAACAATTGGCTGAAAAACGAATGCCATACTCAAAACCGCTTACCGCTTCTAACTCAACCCAAACAATTCGTTCCAGCGATTAATTTGGTGAGAAGTGTAATCGATTTTTCGTCCAACTGACTACGATACAAATAATGAAAACGACGTCCGATGATAACTGTTCCATAAGTGAATAACATGTTCCAATTAATTTATCAACTTCTCTTTTAATGTGGAATTTGTAAATAACTTGTATACTATGATAGAGCAGAGTTGTAGGTCGTGAGTTCGAACCCAGACAGGCGTTTTACATTGTGTAAATTTTTTCATCACCACTGCTCTCAAAACGGTGAAAGAAAACATCGTGAGGAAACCGGCATGTCTTAGAACCAAACATTCGAAGAGATGTGACATCCATCAAAGCGCACTGGGACCGCGTGGTGAATTATGGCCCATTCCCTCTCATAGAGACGAGGCCTGTGTCCGAGCAGTGGGAACTTTATAGGTTGATTATGCTATGTTCCAATCAATTTATCAATTTTTTTTTTAATGTCAAGGCAGGACACGGCAGGACATGGCAGGACACGGCAGCCGCATGCATTGGCGCTGGCTAACAATTTTCACATGGTGGGTGCCTGAGGATGGATTGTGCCGCCGAGGCCAGCCCAGGAAGAGGTGGTGGGACGACCTAGACGTGTACTTCAGTACATGGTTCTAGCTGCACCAGCGCTGGTTTTTCAACTGCTGAAATCCTGGTAACAGCTTTCGCGTAAATGTCCCTTACACCGTATATAATTAAACTGCTCCGTTGGTCTCGTGGTCGCAAGTGCGACTGCTAAGCGTGGGGTTCTGGGTTTGATTCGCTATTGAGTTTTTCCATTAGGAATTTTTTAGTAACAGCCCGGAGTTTGGAAGTTGGCGGTGTGATATCCCCGTGCCTCGGAAAGCACGTTAAGCCGTTGGTCCTGCGCCTGATCTCTCTCCGGTCGTGTCGGATTGCCGTCCCATCGGGCTATGAGAGTGAGGGTAGTGGGAGCGCACCTGTGTCTGCACGCACACTTCTGTACTATATGTCTCCCGTGCCGAAGGCTAGTCTCCGTTGAGATTGGCCGCTGTGGCCGAAATAAGGTCTGGAGGATTTTATTTATTTATATAATTAAATTAAGGCATTGATAGCAAGGAAATTTCTATTGTTTTCTTCAAGTCTCCATATCTCAACACGTCTCTGTCTATCGCAGTCCACTGCTGGACATATAGGCCTCTCCCAGGCTGTGCCACATCACCAGGTTCTCCGCCTTCCGATTAGTACCTATAACTAACGTTTTAAGTTCGTTGGTCTACACCAGTGGACCAATAGACAAAGACAATACTTTAGCATGTACCAATTTCAGTTAGTATTTGTATACAGGCTGAAATTGAATTCATGGGCATCCTTTTAAGGGGTCATTGTAATCATCATTATGAACAACTTTTACTATGGGACTAAACCTAAAATCGCGAAAAAAAATCAGCTCTTCCCTACATTTGGACGAGTTATGTGAACACAAATGCAAGGAACAGCTGATTTTTTTTCGCGATTTTAGGTTTAGTCCCTTAGTAAAAGTTGTTCATAATGATGAGTACAATGACCCCTTAAAAGGATGCCAATGAATTCAATTTCACCCTGTATTGATTGCCACATCGCTACTGAGATAGAAGTTCCGGATTCGATTCCCAAACTTTAAAAACTAATATGGAGATTTCTTGAGCACACACCATAGTGTACTCTGTAAACAATTTTAACGTTGTTTCCTTGGCAATGAACTTCTGCACACTGAAAAAATACCTTTCATTATTAAACACACACTCACAAAATGACGTCACAACAAAACATCCACAGCTTCGCAAGTTCAGTGGCCAATAAATAAATATAATTAATTTTTCGCACCGTCTGTCTGTCCGTGCGTCTGTCCGCTTCGGCGCGTGCGTGACGTACGGCTTTGCATCGCGATTCGATGGCAGTTATTATTATATTTATTATACTAATAAGGAGATAACGTTTTGTCGGTTCAAGGAGCGAGGTTGTTATAGCATTCTTTTCATATAGAAGAGGTAAGAAGTTTTTGGCGTTATAAGCCTTCTTGCTGTTATCCTGGCAAACTTTCTTCGATATACAACGACAAAATACAATATGATCTTTGATACCTACTATGGTCGATAAGATAAACCAGAAGGCCAATTCTCGTAATTTAAAACGTTCAAAATCTAGTCGCAGTCTCATTTCAGCGACAATCAAATTTAATGTCAAAAACTTGTCAAAATGTAGGGAAATTAGAGGTATTTTTGACAGGTTGAGACTGAGATCAGACTGTGAACGTTCTTAAAATTACGAGAATTGCCCCTAGGTCTTTTTCTTGTGATAAGTCTACATACTTGTGTGAGTAACCTATGGTGAGGAAACTTCAAACAGATGTATGTCGAATTCCTGCACGCTTAGTGACAGTGACCAACTGACAGTTTCTTTCGTTAATTTTTGACATCGCACCGTAGAAAACTTTCTACAATCTGTCGTTTTATCTTTCGTTTCCGTTTGTACAGTGGTCTTGCTAGGCGCGCTGCCGTATGTCGAATAAAGTCACTTTGTTTATATCCTCAGCATATTATGAGAGTTCTTGGATTAGTAACTAAGCATAGTGGTTGTGGCACTTATTACCCAGGGTACGTTAAACGTATAGGTATTTCAATATACATATGTATTTCCACTACTGAAAGTAAGAGGCCGACGGAGCATGAGTACCTAGTTCATACAAACGTTATACCAAAATGATTTGTAAATTAAACATTTTCTTAATGTAGTGTGTATTTATTACTAATACCTCATACGAGTACCTAGTGTGTTTTATTATTCCGATTGGATTACAGAATATCTACGTTCCCAAATGTATATGTATTTTGAATGGACACTGATATAAAGACGAGATATGAGGAATTTCAAATTTCTATAGAAAACCGTATTTTTCTCATAACTTGTCTTTAAATCAGTGTCCATTCAAAATATATATTTGGGAACCTAGATATTCTGTAATCCAATGGGAATTATAAAACACACTAGGTATGGGGTACTAGTAATAAATACACACTACATTAAGAAAATGTTTAATTTACAAATCATTTCGGTATTAGGTACGTTTGTATGAACTACGCATGCTCCGCCGGCCTCTTAACGTACCTACTTCGTGTCACAACTTTTGTAAGTAATTAACGTTTTTAAAGCAAAGGATGGAGTTGTTTCAAAGTACATCAATTAACACTTCCAACATGCCATCAGATAATCAATAGATTCTTGACCATGGGAAAAAATATGAAGTCAAACACGCAAATCCCAAAAGAAAGTCCCACACCATAGCCAAACAAAACAACACCAAAACCACTCTTTTTACCCCGAAACAAACATGATTTTTTACGAGCAACTCCGGGCTACATAAAGCATTGTGATTTAAAAGTAAAATGCTGGACAGGGAGACGAAGCGTCGCCGACAGTGACACACGACCTGGCCCCCAAACTGCAGGGCCCGTTGGTAGAATAAAAGAATTGTTTTGGGCCAGGACGCCGACGAATGCCGCGCATAGCTTGGACCCCAATTAAGATCCCGTAAGATTGTCGTCTTGTGTTTTTAGTGGGCTGTAGGGGCAGTATGATTGAGGAATTTGAAGGGATATTACAGCAGTATTAAATGAAGGACACCTTGCTTCTCAGCATACTCAAAGTAAAAAAAAAATAGTTTTGATCTGGAAAATAACTAGGCCTTCCGAGGAGGAGATCTTCTGGGCACGCCCGTTCCATCACAGACCTCATCCATCGCTTTCCATCCGTAATCGAGGTCAAGAGCGGGCCCATTCAGCAATAAAAAAAAGAACTAAGTATGTTCTGTCGTGCATTTAGAATTGAATTAAATGTAGAACGCCACCTGTAGGCTATGGGATAAATACACCCAAATAGGCTCGGATGGAACAGTCGATATTAGTGCAGGATATCAACTCAGGGCGTCGGCTGATGAACATCTAGCACGTCAAAGGCGGCGCCCACGGACACAGTCAGGCGGTCCACTGTACACCCACCAACTCGCACTAGACAAGCGCGGTGGGTTAATTTGTCTAAACCCCTACTCTCTCATGAGAGAGTAGGGAGGCCTTTGCCCTGCAGTGGGACGTCACTGGCTAATAATAATAAAATAAAAATAAGTATGTTCTATAATTAATCAATGTCTTCTCTCTTTAGTAGTTTCTGTAGTTACTAGCCAGTTGCATTTAGTGAATCTTAGTTTTCTCAATTACCACGCCATCCACCACTTGCTAGAGGCATCTGGTAATAAATACCTACGTCACCTTACATTTTTAAAAGCCCTTGTTTTCATTAGTCTTAAATTATCACTAGATTAGGATTCATCTTAATATTTATATCCTCTGATCAGAAGACAATTGACACCTGTCATTATACAGAGAGATTAAACCCAATGGTAGTAGGATTGTCCTACAAAATTCTTCGCCACAGTCACCCTACACAACCGAACACTTTTTCAACATTTTTATTTGTCCCAATCTGTTTTTTAACACCTCCCAACGGCGCGGGCGCAGCGTGGAGATCTCGTGATTATTACTACACAGGATTTAATGAGTTTGTTTCTGATTTCACTAATCGAGATTACGGTGATTCATAACTAACAGACTTACATACTAATCACCGTGTCGCTTGTGTTCTAAGGGGGTGGTTAGAGAGACAGGTGCGTAGATTTTTGGGGGGAATTATAAGTGAATATTATTATGTAGTTTCTTGGACGGGCTCGTGGCTATGTTATAACAGCCACACGGGTCGATCGACCAGGTTAAGCTATGCTTGCCGCGGTTGATTCATGGATGGGTGGCTATGGCCATCATTATATTGTATACCAAGACCCCTCCGTGCCTCGGAAAGCACGTTAAGCCGTTGGTCCCAGCTGTCATTCGTGGATCTTTGACAGTCGTTATGGGTAGTCAGAAGCATTCGGTTAGACTGGAAGCCGACCCCAACATAGTTGGGAAAAGACTAGACAGCTGATGATGACTATGCTCAACCCGGTTATAGAACTGAGTACAGGCGCCAGCACATCAAGTTACTACAATCTGTCAAATTTCTTTAATAGGGTCTCAACTTTATCGCTGAAGCATAAGGTTCAAAGTTGATTGGGAAAATTTGACAGTTTCGGGTAGCTTGATGTGCTGGCGTGTGTAACTGTGTACCTCTCACGAATCACACTTACGGTTACTAGGTCAATCAAGCATTTATTTTACAACCAGTAAAAAATACCTTATTGGTCTAATAAATAACTTAATACATTTTTATTAGAACAGAAACGGTTTCCAAAGAAACGTTATTAATCAATCAGTGAGTAATTATCCTGAACATTGATACGTTTAATGGCCATATAGGTGTGTTAATTAATTCCTAGTAGGTCGGTTTATAGTCGAGTGGTGGAAGATGCGAGATTGTGACCAATATATTAATGTTGACTACTTAATTATTCAAGGCCTGTGGCTAAGTAATATCAGGGCTAAGTCATATGTGGCTAGGTAATATGAGGGGCTTGTGGCTAACTAATACCAGCAGCACGGGTCGATCGCTTAGGTTAAGCTACGCTTGCCGCGGTTGGTCCGTGGATGGGTGACCATCTTTACATACCAAGATCTGCCTAGCCTTTTCCCAACTATGTTGGGGTCGGCTTCCAGTCTAACCAGATGCAGCTGTCGATGATTGTCGATGTTACCATTCTACATGACGGGAACCTCGTGAAAGCTGAGAAAGAGAAACAAATTAAATATCTTGACTTAGCACACGAGGTTGTTGACATGTGGAATGTGAGCTCGGCTATCATTGTGCCGATTGTCGTATCGGCCAATGACCTTATGGCCGAAAGCCTCGATCAACATCTAACGAGGCTCTCGTTAGGCGGTTGGATCAAGGTCCTGATTCTGAAGGCAGTACTCCTCGATACGGCTCGTATTGTGAGGAGGTTCCTGTCTTTGGAGCCCTAACCACCGGTAGCTTGGACCCTGCTCCTGACACCGGCGGAATACTATTTTACATGGAGCGACTGCCTATCTGACCTCCAAAACCCAGTTACTGGGTAAAACAAAACCCCTTGGTAAGACTGGTTGTCAGAATTTCGGGCCTCTGACTACCCGTAACGACTCTCAAAGATCCACAAATGAGAGCCGGGACCAACGGCTTAACGTGCTTTCCGAGGCACGGAGGGGTCTCGGTATGTAAAGATGGTCACCCATCCACAGACCAACCGCGGCAAGTGTAGCTTAACCTGATCGATCGACGTGTGCAGCTGTTATTATTTAACCACTATTACACGTCTCCTGTTACATGGGATTTAAAAATATGGATGTACTATAGGTACTGCTCTGCCAAATCCTTCGGGTAAACAAGGCGTGATGCTATCTATGTATATCTGTGTGTAATTATCCTGAACATCGATACGTTTAATGGCCATATAGGTGTGTTAATGAATTCCTAGTAGGTCGGTTTATAGTCGAGTGGTGGAGATGCGAGATTGTGACCAATATATTAATGTTGACTACTTATTTAAGGATGGGAGGATTTGCACCGAAGCGAATGTGAGCCATGATTTTTGTTTCAAGTAAAATTTTTGTTCGTCTACCAACTCCAGCTTGCACATTTCTTTGTTAAGGGGGATGCGTTAAGGTAAATGATAAATGATTCTGTAAGTAGGTTTGTACAAACACTTTTACACGTCAATCATATTTTTTTAAGCTAGATGAGGTCGGGGTTTCCTATTTGACTACTCTGAGAAGAACGACCGAAACAAACTCAGAGGTCACAGTCTCTTTTAAAGTCCAGACAAAATCTTGGTCAGATCATGTGAAGACCATGTAAGTAGATTGGTGTCTGAAATGGTCTTTTGAGGAAAGAACCACACAGGTAGTCCGCGAAATACAAAATTTTATTCATTTCATCATCATTTCACCCGAAAGACGTCCACTGCTGGACATAGCCTCCCCCGAGCACCTCCACTTCAGCCGGTTCTTATTTTTGTTCGGTTCGGTGTTTATTCAATTAATTTTCTTTAATTCGAAATTAATTTACTTTCGTTTTGGTATTTTGCAGGTCAACGTCAGGTCGAATGTCAGGTCGAATGTTGATTAAAATATTATTCGCGACCGTAACGAATATGGTTTTACAGAATTATAATGATTAAAATCAGTAACACACGCGTCAGAATAGCTCACGAATTAATTCAAAATTTCTTACGTTTTTTGCAATTTGCAGGGCAGTATCAGGTTGTATGTTGCGGGTTCACCTGACGCTTTTACCTTAATTTCTTGATTCTACATATCCACAGGAATTAAAGGCTTGTATTCCAGTCAATCACGACAATCAGTATTAAGATTACGAGCAACGTTCTTCCAATTCGTTTTCGGTATTTGTCCAAAGTCTTATGTGTAAAAATTAATGGCTTCCAATCATAGTTTTTAGTAACGCATAGCAAAACCTTTGGCAATATTCACGCTTTACCAAGTAAATTATAGCTTTTACAAGTATTGCGGACACATCAATCAATGAACTCTTCCTATTGCAGTCCACTACTGGACATAGGCCTCTCCCAGGCTGCGGCACAACACCCTGTCCTCCGCCTTCCGCATCCAGTCTACCCCAGCCACCTTTTTGAGGCTGTCTATCCATCTAGCTGGGGGGCGTCCCATACTACGCAATACGCGGTCTCCCAGACCCAGCTTAATCACAGGCGAGCGCTCATTTGGATCATGTTCATTCCCATTCACTTCGGTGTAAATGCAGCTTCCATAACAAGGTTCTTGGCATGATATGAGTTAACAAGCTGATAGTAAACCAATTATTAAGGGCAGTAAACTGTTCCCGGTAACCAGGCTGTTCACAAAATAAAAACTCTAAACACATTCATTAAACTGTAAAACGATCGCTGAAATTCGGTGAAGCTTTGCATGTTATATATTTATTGGTAGTTTTTTTTATTGTTTGTGCATATTTTGTGTTTGTGTGTATGTGTTTTGTTTTGTTAGCCACCCAATTGGTTCAATTAAAGTATACAGAACGATACACTTTGTCTTTAGGGCTATTTACAAACTGGGCCCGAATTGCGGTAATTTTTTTCAAATGAAACGCAAATGAAGCACGAACGAAGTTCAAATGTTACAGGATTTCGTATCGTGGTGTCGTTTTGACATCATATTTGTTGAAGAAAGAAAATACGTTTATTTGCCTGTTTGGTAGATTACAGCTCACTCCCTCTAGGAGAGAGGAGGCCTGTGTCCCAGTACTGGGAACATTATAGGCTGATTATTCCACCTAAAATTGAGAAAATAATTTCTCTTTTAATTTGAATCCTTATCTGCGACCGAGAGCAACACTAATTATCAGTTATAGGTAATTATAGGAACAAGGCAAAATTAATTAGTTATTCGTAAAGCAATTATCGAGTGATTCATTAATTACGGCACCTTGCTATTCTGATTGGTTTGAATTAGGATTTAATTTACTTTTCTTTTAGGTAGGCAGTGGTTTTTTAATTTTCATCCTATTACATTTTCTTTGCGCAGATAGCTAAATTAGGCTTTTTATTTTGCGTCTTTTTTCTCTATTTAAAAGTCCTTCAGACCATATTTCGGCCACGGCGGCCAATCTCAACGGAGACTAGCCTTCGACGTGGGAGATATTATAGTGCGGATTGCCGCCCATCGGACTATGAGAGCGAGGGAAGAGAGAGTGCACCTGTGTCTGGCGCACACTGCGCACGCGCAGTTGTGCACTATAATATCTCTCGCGCCGAAGGCTGGTTTCCGCTGAGGTTTGCCGCCATGGCTGAAATTCGGTCTGTAGGACTATTTAAAGTGTTAAAAAATTAACCCGACAAACTTTAAGAGGCGCTTTAGACCATCGAACTGGACAACTTTCACAATGGGACCAACTCTGAAATCACGAAAAAAAATCAGCTGTTTAATACAAAAGTTCAATACCTACTTGACCAAAATGTATGAAACAGCTGATTTTTTTTTTTCGTGATTTCAGAGTTGGTCCCATAGTGAAAGTTGTTCAGTTCGATGGTCTATAAAGCGCCTCTTAATCTTAATGTTTGTCGAATTAATATTTGTGTGTATTTTATGTTTTTTTTTGTAATTTACGCTTTGTTCTTTGTACAGTATAAACAATTTTTCTATGTTTCTTTTACGTTTTGTCCGAACTCTGGCCATGTTCGCCCCGCAAAAATGATTGGATCGCTTTCCCTTCACAGCTTATTTTTTCCTACAATTATTAATATATATGGGTACACTGCCAATGATTGAAATGAAACTATTTGAAACGGAACATAATAAAATTATGCGTAAAATTGATTGCATTTATGATTGCAAGACCAGTAACTGAAATAATAACTTCAGTTAAGGGTCTTGTAATAATGAATTATCCGTTGTAAAACTTCCCATTCAATATATTATACTTGTTTTTCTGCGTGTAAATTGTAAACCTTATGGGACCTGTCCATCGCAGACGAGAAAGGGATTAGCTATCAACGATTTTCTAGCTGAAGAAACGTACAAAAGATTTTTTGAAGTGAAACTTCTTTACGCACGCTTGACTTGGGGAGTAAGCTGGCGAACGCGTGACGTAAGCGTTACGAAAAGTGTGATCGGGCGAGGCAAACGTGAGTTGAGTGGGGGATATAAGCAAGAGAAAGCAGTGCGCGCGCACATGTTCTTTCTCTCTTCCTCTCATAGCCAAATACGTTTGAAGTTTCACTTCAGTCGTGTGGTCATAAGCACACTCGGTTTTTTTTTTAATTTAAGTGCATAGTCCTCCCTACTAGTCCTACTAATATTATAAACGCGAAAGTTTGTGAGGATGGACAGATGGATGGATGTTTGATAATCTTTCACGCAAAAACTACTGAACGGATTTTGATGAAACTTTACAGTAGGTAATATAGTTTATAAATCAGAATAACACGTAGGAAACTTTTATCCCGATATTCCCACGGGGTCGACACTTATACGGGTGAAACCGCGGGGCGCTGCTCGTATAATTATAAACTAGCAGTCTTAAAATTATATTATACTTACCTATATTATATTGTAGGACTATATTTAGATTGGATTTAGATTGTAGGAATATATTGCAGTATAAGTAAAAGAAATATTGTTGATCGCTGACTGTTCACACCGCTTTGGCGAGTACTCGTTTGTCGCAGCGATAAGAGCTATCAATGAGTCCTCGCTCAGCGATACTCGCTTGGCGGGCAGAACACATGCTGAGAGACTCACGCTTGATACATACGCATACACCTAAGCTAACGTGGGCCCAGTTGCCCCCTAGGTAGAATTGGTTCCTGGTCCTAGTTTCGAAGTGGGACGAGTTGCCCCTTAGGCCCCTGGTCCCAGTTTCAAAGTAGGACGAGTTGCCCCCTTAGGCCCCTGGTCCCAGTTTCGAAGTGGGACGAGTTGCCCCCTTAGGCCCCTGGTCCCAGTTTCGAAGTGGGACGAGTTGTCCCCTAACGAAATCAGAAAAGTTGGAATTGGTCCCTGGTCCCAGTTTCGAAGTGGACGAGTTGCCCCCTAAGGTATCGCTCGTCGCCGTCGCACACACGCTGCTCGTTGCTCGCCAACTCGTTTCTAGTTGCTAGCTCAACTCGCTTCTCGTTTATCGTTGAGACAGGTGCATACCTAACCGCCTATTATAATTTTACTCCAAACCGTCGTCTACAAATAAACTCAATTTCCTCTTTAGCAATAGATTAAATTAAATTGGTCATTGAAAAGTCCATCATTTATGGCCTAGTATGAGATTGCAATCTCGTACTAGGCTAATATACAGGGTGGAAAAAAATTAATAGGCCCTGAAGGGAAACCACTTTAAATCCTTAAGGGCTTACAGGACCTAAACGCAAAAAACGCAAGCTTTAGAAACAATAAAAGTATATGATCGACTACAGTTAACAAAGTCAAAAAAATATATGATATTCATCAGGATATCCGCTAGGTAGACAGTGTGTTGAAAACATAACTTATTTGGTACGATAGAAAAAAATCATGAAGATACCTCTAAAAACTTTATTTTTACAATAAAAACCATACTAATATACACACAATCATTATGATTTTTTGCCAGATTATTCTACAAGCAACATACTAAAACTCTAGTGTTTTAATTTTTTACTCCAAACAATAGATTTTTCGTAAATAAATAATTGCTTCATATTTTGCAATAAATTACCAGCGTTGTGTCATCGCGCTTCTCTTTCTTTTCTATGCAGTCCGACAGTGACCGCGCTTTAGGTCATGTAGTCCTCTTAAGAAAGATTATTCCTTTATTTTTACCAGTAGTAAAATTGTCAAGTTTTTATATGCCCCGTTGGTCGCAAGCGCGACTGCTGAGCATGGGGGTCCTGGGTTCGATTCCCGGGTTGGGCAAAGTGTTATTGAGTGTTTCCATCTGAATTTTCTCAATAGCAGCCCGGAGTCTGGAATTGTGCCCGGTTATGGCAATAGGCTCGCCCCCAATTATATGGGAATTAAACATAACTAGCGAAATGTAGGTGTACCATAGATATCCGAATGTGTACTGTAGGTAAAACTCTGCCTAACCCTACGGGCGTGATGAGGCGTGATGTTATGTTACGTCTATAGGCAACTAATGTGGGAAGATCTCACCAAAGTACCCACACGAATGAGAAGCACCCATGAAAAGGTGCCAGTAATTATAACATGAACGTACAAACAGACTTGTTATTTGTTCGTACGCGCAAACAACAATAAACAACGTTGTAATGCTGTGTGTTTCCGGTGGAAAATGTCTATCTAACTAGCCGGTAAATATCTGCCGGACATACGGGAACATGGCGTGGCGAGCTGTTTTTATTTAGTTAGTTTTAAATAAACAACTTAGAGGGGCTTGTGGCCAAGTAATAACAGCCGCACGGGTCGATCGATCAGGTTGCCGCGGCTGGTCCGTGGATGGGTGACCATCTTTACATACCAAGACCCCTCAGTGCCTTGGAAAGCACGTTAAGCCGTTGGTCCCGGCTGTCATTCGTGGATCTTTGACAGTCTGACAACCAGGCTTACCAAAGGGTTTCGTAATGCCCGTAACTGGGTTGTGGAGGTCAGATAGGCAGTAGCTCCATGTAAAATACTGGTCATCATAATCAGCCTATAATGTTCCCACTGCTGGGACACAGGCCTCCTCTCTGTGAGAGGGAGTGGGCCGTAATCCACCACGCGGGCCCAGTGCGGGTTGGTAGATGTCACATGTCATCGAATTTTTGTTTCTAGGACATGCCGGTTTCCTCACGATGTTTTCCTTCACCGTTTTGAGAGCAGTGATGATGAAATAATTTACACAAAGTAAAGCGCCTGTCTGGGTTCGAACCTACGACCTACAACTCGTAAGTCACGGCCGATACCACTGGGCCACCACTGCTCTCAAAATACTGGTACTCAGCTGCATCTGGCTAGACTGGAAGCCGACCCAAACATAGT
The DNA here is from genome assembly GCA_947508005.1 of Amphipoea lucens. Classification (NCBI taxonomy): domain Eukaryota; kingdom Metazoa; phylum Arthropoda; class Insecta; order Lepidoptera; family Noctuidae; genus Amphipoea; species Amphipoea lucens. The sequence goes on along the minus strand of OX382377.1, from coordinate 16,804,126 downwards.
TGAGAAAAGGCTTGGCAGATGATTTACTTGTCATAAGCTATGCCTTGCTCAGCTGTTAGCGAATTGAGCTTTTTCTCTCTGTGATTGTCATAATAATTGCCGTTGGCTTGTAGCGGTATCTTCACGCGCGTCATACTGACGTTACGCTAAATCCTGCATCTCGCAAGCAGAGTTTACCGCGCAACTAGCATAGATACAACGGCCCGACATGAATCATGGGCAGTTGCCCGCCAGACACAACACCCGTCTGGTCGGAGGGTCTGGTTTTTTCTTATTTTATTTTTATTTATTTATTTATTTTATTTTATTATTTATGTACACACAGTAAAATACATAAGGAAAAGTTATAATTATAATTTGAGTACAAAGGTACTGCTCATTTCTTAAGAAATTTCTTCCAGCAGACCTATTTTACTCACATTCATTGTTTTTTTTTTTTTTTAATAATGTTCTAGGCTCAAAATGTCGTTTTGTCCAATGGTTCAATAGGAAGACATTTCAGAAGATCTACAACCTTTTATTTATAATTTAGGTTTTCCATATTCACCACCACGTGATATTAAGGGATGATGCAGTTGAAACTAAAGCTTGCTTAAAAGTAACATATTATTATTCTGTGTAACTTTAAAACTTTCAGACGACAACCAACGGAAAAAAGCCTCCAGCAAATATACATAAAAAATAAATTAAAATCCAAAATCACTTAAATGTAAGTAGTTCTTCCATCTGTCTGTCCGTATGTCCCACCGGTGCTACGGAACGTTCTCGTTCATTTCATTACCGATCGTGAGCAGATATCGTTACTGCGTGCCGAGTTCACTGATACAGTATACGCAAGAAGTTCAGATAATATAAACCGTCCCAAGTAATTGGTGTGAAAGTAATGTATTTCAATTAGGGATTCTAGCGCCTTTGGTTTATGGCTGATCTAGAGATGTTACAATTTTCTTCATTGCTGTTTCGTTGAGAGGTGGAAAGAGAGTAGGAAGGCTTTCGCCCAGCAGTGGCAAATTCATGGCTAATAATAATAATAGTTTCGTTGCTTTTAGTTGAGATTTTTTTTAAACTGTTTATCCTTGCAAAATACATTAAATTGCATGTCGGTTGCCATGTAGCTTTCGGTATTTCATTATATTTATGTATGTTTATGTATATTTATGTGTGTTTTAGTATTTCATGATATTTTTACTTTCAGGCTATTTTTGATTGATTCATGGTTTATTTATTCAATTTTTATGTGTTAAACAGACTGACTGGCAGACAGATCCTCCATTTTTGGTTCTTTAGTCACTGTTTCGTATATTCTTAAGAACCACACGATACAAATTTTTGACTGTGGAAGCTTTGGTCTATTTGCAATGAAAGATATAATGATAAATAAATCACACCAAAAAATAATAAAGTAAACAAAAAATACCATCAAACATTTATAAAAGTTTATCTAAAAACCTTACATATACTAGGTACAAAACCCACTCGACTCTAAAACATAAATAAATAATTATATGATTATGTTGAATGAACCTTAATCACCTGCTAATCACAGCTCTTGGAGTACCATGCGGGCTAATAACGTAATGACGTGGGAGAGAGAGCGCGCTCTATGACAGACAGAGATAGGTATACGTCGCGGCTGACCGCCTCGAATTAAAGGAGATGCGTGCACGCAAATTTTAGAAAGTCACTTTTCGATGTTTGGATAAGTTTTTAATGTGATTTCAAAGATGATTGGCAGTTGAAGTGGTATTGTGGAAGCTGCTTCTAGGAATATCGACATCATCATCCTCCTACTGGTGAGCAGTCGTGGCACAGTGGTAACGGCCGCGACTTACGAGTTGTAGGTCGTATGAAGGAACCCAGACAGGCGCTTTACTTTGTATAAATTATTTCATCACCACTGCTCTTAAAACGGTGAAGGAAAACATCGTGAGGAAACCGGCGGAACATTCTAGAACGTAAAATTCGAAGACATGTGTCATCTATTACCTCTCACAGAGAGGAGGCCTGTGTCCCAGCAGTGGGAACATTATAGCCTGATTATGCTTATGTATCGTACTACCTACCGCTCGTTCTTATCCCAATTTATTTGAGATTTTAATTTCCTGCATTTGTCTATAAAGCATTTATTGGTTTCTTTTTTTTTAGTCAATTGAATTAAGAATCTGCGGGGTATTGCATAACACACTTACAGTAGCAATGGCTTCCATTTTGACAGTTCAACAACATTCATTGCGTTAATTATGTTGTTGAGCAGATAAATTTTTCGAACATACGAATCAATGGATTAGTTATATCCTTCAAAATTATTCAGATTGTGGTTGAAAGTCATCATCTGCCTAGCCTTTTCCCAACTATGTTGGGGTCGGCTTCCAGTCTAACTGGTTGCAGCTGAATACCAGTATCTTACATGGAGCGACTGCCTATCTGACCTCCGCAACCCAGTAACTGGGTAATACAATACCCCTTGGTAAGACTGGTTGTCAGACTTTCGGGCTTTTGACTACCCGTGACGACTGTCAAAGATCTAGGAATGACAGCCGGGTCCAACGGCTTAACGTGCTTTCCGAGACACGGAGGGGCCTAGGTATGTAAAGATGGTCACCCATCCACAGACCAACCGCGGCAAGCGTAGCTAACCTGATCGATCGACCTGTGCGGCTGTTATTATTTAGCCACGGGCCCCTCTCTTGTGTGGTTGAAAGTGTATTACGCAATTAGGGTGCTGTTTTTAAGTAGCCGATTGGCCGGCTGAAAAAGGTTTTTTTTTAAACTTTTAGGTATAGAACAAAGAAAACTATAAAGTGCAATGAAAAGTTCCCAAGTGCCAATGACTCAAAAATATTTCTTTTTCAATCTTGAAACGTCTTGAAGTACTCATAAAACGGCCCAGTATTAAAAACAGCTGTTCTTGAAGATTACGATTTATAAGACATTATGATTATTCTAAGGACTTTTGGTCGATTCAGTTATCAAAGAAATAATTTATAAACAATAAAAAAACACCTTTTAACGTTGCTTTTAAGAAGCTGTACAGATTAGTATGCATTATGAAGATATAGCCATAAAATTTTTATTGCTATGACGCTATCAAAAATATTTCCGCTTAATACCTTGGTAGGTAACCGCTGACCTGGAAATTGCAAGCAATAATCTGCTTTATAACAAAGTTTTTAGTAGCTAAAATGGTGTGGTAGTTTTCGGAAATGATGTCACAATTTGTAGTGTGCTGGATAGAATGATATCATTACTTATTTTGTGAATATATGAATGCAGCGTTTATGTCAATGATAACAGTAATATATATTATTCGGGTTAGGCCCGTTGTTGTGACGCCAGCACACTAAGCTACTACAATCTGTCAAATTTCTTTAATAGAATTTCAACTTTATCGCTAGACTATAAGCTTCAAAGTTGATTGGGAAAATTTGACAGTTTCGGTTAGCTTGATGTGCTGGCGTCTGAACAAAGAACGGTTTTTTTACGGCACAGCGCGAGCCGCACCTTAGAATAATCGTGTGAGCTTGTATATGCGCAATATGTGCATACGGCACCATGCCGTAGAGCCGCCGTGTCAGTCTGCTATCTTCCGTAGTGATCCGTACAACACTGAGGACCGTACGACATGGCAAATCCACCGGAGTTTTTCTCGGCAACAAAAAGGTGTGTAACATTCCTAGATAATTCCATAAAATATCATTTTGGGAATTATTTTGAACTAGCAGCGCCCCGCGGTTTCACCCGCATAAGTGTCGATACCGTGGGAATATCGGAATAAAAACTATCCTATGTCCTTTCCCGGGACTCAAACTATTACTATACCAAATTTTATCTAAATCGGTTCAGCGGATTAAGCGTGTAGAGGTAACAGACAGACACACTTTCGTATTTATTTACTTAATTTTAAGTATGGATGTAGGTGTGAATTTATTGCCTAACAGGTTAATATTTCAGTTTTAACTTCTCCATCCTTACAACTGGTCGTCTTAAGTCACTCAGACTACGCGTAATCACGCATACCGGATTCGCGGATAAAGGTCGTAGCACACGTATCAAATCGGAAAGGGATCGGCACCGTATCGCCTATCGCCTCGCCGTCAAACAGGCGTCAACCAAACGTAACTAAAGCGGATAGGAGCTCCGATACGTCGACTCGGCTACGGCTAGGCGACGCCACGCTTACGGCTCGCCGACCGCTTTTTGATGGTGCAGCAAGTAGACCGGAGGGGTGAGAGGGGCAAGGGTGGACGAAGAGATGTAAGCTCGGGTACGGAGAGACGTAAGCGCGCGTATAACGAGCCGTAAACGCGGGGACGACAAGCCGTTAGGGTGTCCCCACATTTATCGACGCGGAATCGGCTTAAGCCGAGTGCGTATCACCAAATTACTCGACTTATCGCCGAGCTAATAGGCAAACGGCTCGTTTCGCCGTCGATCGGCGTCGCGCCGCGTCGTCCGAGCCGAGCCGATGCGAATGGTAAGCTTGTCCCGAGTTGAGGCGATTACGTTACGATTCCGATTAGTGTGCGTTGCAGTAGGGAGTTTCATACAAAAAATACTGAACGGCTCGAGTTGATACGGTGCCGATCCCTTTCCGATTTGATACGTGTGCTACGACCTTTAAGAGTACGCTTGTCACAACCGCAACCAACGTCATCACATATCTAATGAATAAGTGGAAAAGTCGTGATTGCGTCAGTTTAGCTAATGAAGTAATGAACACTTTCCATTGCGTGACACGGACCTGGCAGGGGGCCAAAGGCTGCAGTGATGAAAACGTCGAACAGGATCGTACGGACGAGATTATTAATTGGGTAACACGCATATAAATACTTTAGTACGGTCACCAAAAGAGATAAGTATGCAGGATCGTCGGATTATAGTTGAAGTTTAGTAAGAAACCGACGATGTTGTCAACTGAAAAATTAGATAAATGAGCTGTTTGTTTTCTATTAATAAAATTAAATTTTATTCGAGAACATCGATCGGTTTTCAACTACAGGGTGAAATCAAATTCATGGGCATCAAAATATAGGGAAGAACTGATTTTTTCCGCGACTTCAGGTTTGGTCCCATAGTAAAAGTTGTTCAAAATGATGATTACAATGACCCCTTAAAAGGATGCCCATGAATTCAATTTCGCCCTGTAAATACTTTAGTACAGTCACCAAAAGAGATAAGTATGCAGGATCGTCGGATTTAGTTGAAGTTTCGTAATAAACCGACGGATGATTTTGACGAGTAATGCGAACATAAATGTAGGGAACAGCTGATTTACTTTTCGCGATTTCAAGTTTGGTCCCATACTAAAACTTGTTCATAATGACGAGTACAATCTCCCATTTCGATTTGTCGCATGTTTTCAATTTCACCATGTATAATTTGGGTAACTATACAAATAATAGTTGATTAATTATTATATATGTATGTAACTAACTATACCTATAGTCAGTTATTATTATATTATACACGAGATACTAAAATAAATGACTAACTATACTACTACTATGGTCATTAATTTAGTTTAAAATGGAAATTAGAATATCTACCCTTCTCGTTTATTTACCTAGTTTTTCCGCTTCCATTCCCAGATCTTTTTCACCATTAACCCTTCAACCTCTGCTTACCCCATATTATCAAGCTTGAAGCTAAACTCAGTGATATCAGTTGCATCACAATCAGACCACGTACGATGACTTAACGACCATACATTAAGAGACAAGCATGCGTTGAGAGAATGCCTAATTGTTGAGGGTTGTGGCGTAGGGCTGCTGTGATTAACATTGTATTAATTTTATCAAGAGATGTCCAACAAGAGATAATTCGCGCTGAGCGACTATACGAGGGTTCTCATGTACCGAAATATACAGGATGTCCCTGGAAGCATGGATCAAATCGAATAGGGGCGTGGGCAAGGTCATTTCCAAACTTTTTAACTCTGAGAATGTCGGTGAATGTTTTTTACGGTTCAAAAGTTATGACCGATTTTTGTTTTATTTTTAATCACATCGCATAGTCCTCAAAGAAAAAATCATAAAAAAAACTGTCAGGGCTGTCAATTTATTTTTTTTAGATAGCTTTGATAGTTTTTTTTATGATTTTTTTCTTTGAGCACTATGCCGAAAGTTTTGCGTCGGAAGCTACCTAGCTTCTGACGTTTAACCGTGCACATCACGGTTCCAATTGGTCGTTTCCTTTGGAGAAGAATTCGCAAGAAACTCCTTTGACTGGACCTGAGACATTTTTTACTTATGAAAGAAAAGAAGAAAGAAAGAAAATACGTTTATTTGCGGTGAAAATGACGCAAAAAAAATATAAACACAAAAAATAAAATAAAAAGGTAGGGGAAACATGCGTCACATCCACGCAAAACGGCTATCGCTCAGCATTATGCTGCGACCCTGTGCAAGACAGAGCCCCAGCGCTGGTTTTCAGCAACAGCCGGCGCTGACGTAATTACGTCGTCCGGTGCATCAAACAATTATTAAAACAGTGGACTTAAAGAAAAATAATTGAATTTAAAAGTGATAGAATAATTATACTAAACATGAAATAGACATAGGTATAGTACATGCTATGAGAATATCATCCTGAATAAACGTTTTACGCTTTATGTAGTGGCAACATATTATAAGTAATTAAACTTAGACCATTTGTAAAAAAGGAGAACAGTGCGCCACGCTAAGCTAAGATCTTTACATAGGTACTTGTTTATTCTTTGTAATGAGTAAAGTAGCCCATTTTTTAAACTCAAATTTTATTACGTGGCAAGACCTAATAAAATATTGATGGGATGTGTGAGAGATGATATGGCTGGAAAGGTAATGACTACCGTGATGACGACTAATAGAGAATTATGGAAGAAAATATATGTTGCATCGACCCCAAATAATTTGGGATACCTAAGGGCAAGAGAACGAAGATTTCCTTAGGTGACAACACTGGTGCAGGGTTGTCCGAAAGGGTTACCGCTATCCCGGAACATACCTAAAGGGCTAAGGAAGGAACACGGATGGGTTTTAGTCAGTAAGAGTCTGACACTCCCTTCCGCTCCACCCAGAGCGGGAGGGGTCATTTGATGATTTCCCATCCATAAAAAAAGATTTATTTCCATTGGATCCCGCTTTTGAATCCCAGTTTAATATTTTTGGCGTTGGATCCCGCAAAACGTTATTATGTATTTCCGTTGGATACCGAATTTAAAAAATGCAAGATAATTACGTTTTATTGTCGTTGAATCCCGAAAAGTATTTCCGTTGGATCCCGAATGCTTAAAAAAATCTGAATGCGGGTACTTTCAACAACAAAATTGTTTATAATAAAATGAGGGGTTCACTAATGTTTCACCAAAACTCCATTGGCAAATTTTTAGTTTACAACCAACGTTTCGTATACTATTTATTTCACAAACAACTCATTTTCTATATAATCTAGTCGTTTCTGGCACTCGCCGGCCGCTGCCGCGGCACCGCTCGCTACGCTCGCTCGGCTCGTGCGTAGGGGTCACGGTTTTAACCTAACCTAACCTAACAATTTTTTTAAAACTAATTAACCTAATCTAGTGTTTGATAAAGGTAAATCACTTTTCTTCTGAAATGTACACATGTTGTTATAACATGGGATTCAACGGAAATAGCAAACGGGATCCATCGTTAATACCTAAAAATGGGATTCAAAAGTGGGATCCAACGAAAATAAACGTAAAAAAAAAGGTGACAGCCCTAGCCGGAGACAGAGTCAATGAGTGACAAATGAATGTTTGTTCAATAATGTAGTTCGAACGCGTAACTGATGCAACTGTGCTAGTAGTTAACTATAGCCAACTATATCTAACTATAGCCAACTATGGCCAATAGTCCTCGGACTGCTAATGGAATATCATAGGAATTGTTGGCGCTATTCCTATTAATAGCCATAGGAACTTGCCGTACTATCTCTGGGTACTTAATATCTATCGGCACTATCACTGGGTACTTAATTAATTAATTACTATCGACTGGTATTGATGGCTTTGACTATGTAATATTAATAAGTACTGGGAAATGTTCGCGTACCTAGTTTGTGTGTAAGCGGTTAAAAGGTTCCTATTTATCACACTGATATTATAAAGGCGAAAGTTTGTGAGTGTGTTTGTATGTTTGTTACTTCTTCACACACAAACTCCTAAACGGATTTGGATGCATTTTGGTACACAGATAGTTTATAACAAGGATTAACAAATAGGATACATTTTATCCCGATATTCCCACGGGATCGAAACTTATGCGGGTGAAACCGCGGGGCGCAGCTAGTAGAATATATTTTTCTTTTGCATCAGCTAAAATAGTGACCGTCTTGACTAAGGTAGTGGACGATTCTCCCTCTTTTCCTTAAATAAATAAAGACTAGCTAACTGGACGTTAGAAATGACGGCCAAGAAGAACCTCTTGGGGGGGGGGGGGGAGGGGGTCATGTGAGTGGTTAGGAGCATCTGCGCCCTGCATCCAATCCGAATTCAAGATCCGATTTCTATTCCAATTGAAAATGTTCTACTTTTGGGAGAAAGGCATTCGTATCTAGTGCAAAACCCCTCATTCAAATAGTATTATGGTGACTTCGACCCATTTTTTTTTTATTCGGATAATGCTAAAAGTGAAATTGCCAACAATACATTGGCATTCTTTGGTATGGATACTTGCACAAACCAACGGGTTTTCTGGTACAGATCGCTGCAGGTTGATCTACGTAAAGAAATGGTCACAATGTTTTACATGTTCCTTTATGTGTGAGCGCATAAGTTAATACTGGGCTATTTTACGATCGGCACCGACTAGTCTTTACCCGGGTACCCCCGTCTTTATGCAACCAATATTCTTCTTCTTCGGGTCGATGGCACGACAGTTTATTAAATTTGGATGACCATAAACACTTCGTCACTTCCGCGATGTCGACGGTGACATCGCAGAGGTCATCTTTTGTGCATTTTTGGGGTACAGAGTGCAGGATATGGAGGTGGAGTATAGTTAGCGACTTAGCTCTATATCCACACCCTGCTGCCGTATGAGAACAGAGGGACAATTCTCGTAATTTTAAGAACGTTCACAGTCTGATCTCAGTCTCAATCTGTCAAAAGTACCTCTAATTTCCCTACATTTTGACAAGTTTTTTACATTTTTTTGTCGCTGAGATGAGACTGCGACTAGATTTTGAACGTTTTAAATTACGAGAATTGGCCTTCTGCTCCCTTATTCACAAACACTCGATATGCTTCCGTATCGTATCGAACATTAATCATTGTTATCGTAGGAGTCTTCTCAATGCTGTTCACAAGTCCAAAACCCGAAAATTTTGTCAGTTTAAATCAAATAGACGCAAGCTATTCTTTCAACAGCTATTTGCTGTTGAGGGAAAGTCAAATCAGGTTATCGAAATGTCAGGTTTTCGATACGATAGCCTGTCGTATGGTTGTGAATCAGGGTTCCCAACCTCAAAAAAAAAAAAGTCTCGATCTGTCAAAAATACGTCTATTTTGAAAATTTTTTGACACTTGTTTGTCGCCGAGATGAGACTGCGACTAGATTTTGATCGTTTTAAATTACGAGAATTGGCCTTCTGGTATTAATTTTCCTCATTCTGAAGTTGTCAAGAATGTATGAAAAAGACAAACCGTTTCATCCTCAGTGAATCGAAGATTCGTAATCGTCTTTGAACGAATGTAAAATGCCAATACCGATCGATCCTTTTGAAATGATCCCGCTCTCGCTGCACATTGCGTAACAATGTTGCAATTCCGTACTTAAACAGTATCATCACGACTATACATCCTTTGGCGTCGACAGAGATGATATAATGATAGCTTCATTAGATACGCGAGCTACATGGGTTATTGGTTATTATAGATATAGCGCATAGCTTTCTAAATGCCCATTATTGACGCTAGTGTCGCAAACATGTCACAGTCGCCTTTCCCGACATTGGTTTTATAGTGGTTGATACTCCGGCACCCTAATTAAGTAACACACTTCATACTTTTCTTAAGTATAGGTAATTAGACATTTAACATTAATGATGTAACTAATATATTTGTAACAATATAATTTAAAGGATTGTCCATGGAGTTTTTGACCAGTTCTTCTCCATAGAGTACCTACTACGCTTAAAATGGGCAGGTTTCTGACTAACCGCTTGACAATACAAAAGTGCCTGTAAATTGTTTATTTGCAATGCTTTGAGGTTGAGTTTGACTTTCAATCACAATCCGACAGTTTTGAAGAAAATTCCTAATCCATTGCTTCATAGGTTTGAAATATTCGTCTGCGTAGCAACGTAAATAACACAATGAACGTGGTTGAAATGTCAGAATTAAAGGCATTGCAGCCATAGATTGCCATTGTACCTACATATGTTACGCTATTACCTGCTGATTGATAATAGATTATAAGTAAAATGCATTATAGGCGATATTTGATTGTGAGAAAAACTTAAATGATCTTTTGTGAAGACATCGCCCTTTTTACCAGACAGTTGTTATAGTATATTGGACAGCGAAAATAATGAGTGTGTTACGTGACTTAGAAAAGTGTAACATAAAAGAAGTCGGTAATAACACGTCCCTGTAAGTTTAAATGCAATTTTTGTAGTCATCAACATTACACTTATAGACATTGGCGCCGATTCCCTTGTTCACAAACTAAACTAAATTTAAGTTCAGTGCATCTTTTCCTTTCTATTTCATTAAGAAAAGGACAGAAGATAAATATTAGTTTAGTCAGTGTTTTCCTAAAGATTCGAATTATAAAGTTAAAACAAAGGCAGGGAAGGTTTTGTGTTTTATTTTGATTGACACCTTGTTTAAAATAGAACATTGTTTAGTCAAATTAAAACAAACCATTGCATTGTGCACCAGACCCAACAAACGAACGCTAAAAAAAAACAATTTAATACCAAAACTGTCAGCTGTCAAAACTCCCGCCAACCGTGCGTTTAGTTGCTGCATCACTTGCATTCTCCACGAAATTAATTCTAAGCGCATAACACGAATTAGTTATGTTTAAATGCGTCTTGTTGCCTCGCCACGCATAGTTATACGCACTTGACCACACCGTGTGTTCCTGTAGTTTTGAATTGAATGCAGCGTTGTTTATTGAATGTATACGGGTTGAATATCATATTTTGTAAAGGTATGGAGTTGTTTTGAGTTTTTATTCCTGTTGGAGTAGATATTAGATTATGCGTATTTAAAAATGAAGGCAGTTATTAGTTGATACAATAGGTAAAAAAAAGAAAATACGTATAGTTGCGGTAAGTCCGCCTATGTAAATTTATGTGCACATCACGCAGGGAAAAAACACAAACACAAAAAAAGAGCAAGTTAGGGCAAAATGTGCACAGGCGGGTACTTGTAATTCCTGCTAGTAGGTAGACTTCGACAACCTTGGCTTCTGAAAGCTAATTTAATTTAATTGATTAAAAACAAATCACATTGGAAAACATTTTCTAAACTGATTAGATACGGGAAATATTGTGTCCAATAAGATCAACTAGACAATTACCAGCTGTAAAAAATTGAGCCATACAGCAGTTAACTTACTTATTTGAAAAGGCAGAAAACTGGAGGTATGAGGTACGGTCAAGCGGCGCAGTTCGCTGATCAGCGACGAAACAATAGAAAATCAATTTTGTCTCATTAGCGCCGCTTGACAGATTAATTCCAAATCTAAAACTCAAAGCTGACTGAAACGAAGAAAAAATCTAACTCTAGCTAAAAGTTCTGCACTGAACAATACTAGATTTGAAGTAGATTTTATAGTGGTCAAAATGTCTAAGAAACGAAGCGTCAATCAAGTGGAAGAAACTTGCGCGGTCGGGGGACCTTCGTCAGGAAAGAAATTCTTTACGCGATACTCGCACGCACACACCCTCACACACGTATACAATGTAGAGATGACAATAAATGAAAACATTGGCAATACTTATGTATAGAAGTATTTTGGAAGTATCAAATAAATCCTCGCATCGAAATTGAAAACGTGATTTATTCAAACAAACTAAATAAGGTCCGGTAAGGTCAAGGTTTTTAAATTTGCCAAAGATGTAAACAATAATGGCCGCTCGAAATTGAATAAAATCGACATACAAGAATATTTATTCTAAGTAATGTTTGTTTTTGTCGTTAGTATAGTAAGCTCGGAGAATCTCCGAGCTGACTAGACGAAAACAAATAAATGTTCTTGTATATCGATTTTAATTCAATTTCGAGCGGCCATTGTTGTTTACTTCTTTGGCAAATTTAGAAACGCCGGTCTACAGTAGTGATGGACCACAGTGATGGACCTACTATGGGTTTTGCAAATCTTTGACTAGTTATAGTAACTAAACTATTGGATATATTTGATATAATTTTTGTACAGAATATCATTAGATACCTATACGCAGTTTAAATTATTGTCGTAACGTCGTCTCCACCTTCTGTAATAGTAAGAGACGGAGAGGAAATTAGCATGGAGTGGGCATAACGCTTTTACCTTAAGTGACGATTTCTACCAGTCAACTTAGCAGTTGACTGGTAGAAAAAGAGTTAAGCTGCATTAAGGATGAATTGATTTGAATTGAAGGAACTTCGATCAAAAAAAAAAATACAGCTTATTTGAAAACCACTGCTCCACAAATTCCCTGTCCCACAATCTTTACATGCACACGTTATTTTTGCGATCACAAGTTGTCTCTGCGAATATGATTGTTATAAGTTGCCATCAATATGCAAGGCAAGCGATTATAACATTATAACTCTAAACAAAACATTAAACACAACTTTAACATTGTTTGAATCTTGAAATGTTTGGTATAGGTGGTCTTCTATGTCTATAAATTTCTATGTAGCTAGATACCTAAGTGTTAAATCTCTTCTTGGTAATTTAATTTGGCACATAAGAGGCACTTTTCTACGTTAATATAATTACAAAAAAATTATATTGGATAAACTTCTGAACGAAATTAACTAACAAACTATCGTATCTGTTTTTTGCATTTATTTTCTACAAAATTATTGTAATCGGATTATCGTCTACGATTAGTGGTAACTATGGTTGGCGATAATCCGATCCCAATAATGTTAAATTTCAAAGCCTAATGACGATCTTGATAGTTTATCAGAGTAACGACGTAGTTAAGGTGAATGCGCAGTTGTAGACCGCGAAATTTAATTTTTCTTACGTTTTTTTGCAATTTTCAGGTCAGTGTCAGGTTGTATCTTGATCAAAATATGATTTGCGACTATAACAGGTACGTATTTACAGAATTAGAATCATTACCTTTCAAAGTTAGATTTGTTCCAAAAGAACAAATCTCTTATGTAAAAGTGCTTATGGAACAAATCTAGGTAATAATAATTCTAATGGCTATAATTCTGTAAACACGTACATGTTATAGTCGCGAATCATATTTTGATCAAGATACAACCTGACACTGACCTGCAAATGGCAAAAAAACGTAAGAAAAATTGAATTTCGCGGGCTATAACTGCGCATTCGCCTTAACCGCTTACACACAAAATAGGTACGCCGGACAGTTTCCAGCTATTACATAATCGAAGCCTTCAATACCAGTCGATAGTAATTAATTAATTAAGTACCCAGTGATAGTGCCGATAGTTAAGTAGGTACCCAGATATAGTACGTACAGACGCCAGCACATCAACCTACTACAATCTGTCAAATTTCTTTAATAGATTTTCAACTTTATCACTAAAGCATAAGGTTCAAAGTTGACTGGGAAAATCTGACAGTTTCGGGTAGGTTGGATGTGCTGGCGTCTGTACATATCTTTTATAGTCGCGAATCATATTTTGATCAAGATACAATCTGACACTGACCTGCAAATTGCTTTTTCCCTACATCATTTATGTCATCACAGGGGCAATTTCTGTATTTTTAACAACGTTGCCATTCTAATCTCTGTCTAAAATGCCTCTAATTTTTCTACATTTTTGACAGGTTTATGACATTTGATTGTGGCTGAGATGAAATTTTATTGTGACTAGATTTTGAACGGTTTTAATTACGAGAATTGGCCTTTAGGTAAGTACCTATTTGATTTTTTCATTCAGAGACTTTCAAAAACCTGGAGTAGGTTAACACATGTGGTCTGCATTACTCTTGATATCGCCATCAACATCTTCCTGCGCTTGTCCTATGTCACTTGAGATCGGCGCAATACCTACGTTTTTTTCTTTCATTCTCCTTGTCAGCCGTCGTTTCGTCCTTCCTCTTTATATATTCTACCATAACTCTTTGTAACGCCAATGAGACGAAAATATTCCACCTATACCTCATCCGGGTGTTAATATGGATGCCGTTTCTTAATACAATATGACGCCACAATTGCGCCATTTGATCTATTCTCCGCCATTACGTCATTGTCACTATGGCGCATCCTTTGACTCGCGCTGCCTACAAGAGACCTAATTCCTTTTAATGCCATAGTTAGCGCCCATAGCACATGCGTAGGAGTCTATTACTTGCCAAGTGTAGCAAGGTTTAGTAAAAATATGTAACAGTTGTTGCAGAAGAATGGTTATGTTTTGACACCGTTTTGTAACGGTTTGTGAGATTTATTGGGTTTGGTTGTAAGACTGCAATAAGAGATGATACTAAGTACTTTGGCAGCTTGTTGTATCGTGATGAAATTCGACAAATTTGTCTTTTCATTGTTTAGAGAGACTTGTTGGAAGGTATTATTACAGGTACCTGGTGTTATTTCTTTATGATCTCAGATCACGGTTGATTTGTTAATATCCTGTAGGTGCCTAGATCGTTAATTGATGTTGAGCCTGGTTGTAGGCCGTAGTTGCTAAGCGACAATTACTGCTTCTCATTATGAGTAAAGTTAAAAATGTTGCTCCATGAAACTGGAATTCGGCAGCATCCGTTTAGACTGGGAGCCGATCCCAACATACGCAAAAGGCTACGCGGATTTTAATAACGATGCTATAGGTATTAATTGCTCTTCAGAAAAAGGTAGCAGCCAATTCATCTGTTATAAGAATCATTGTATTAATGATCATCTTAAAAGAAGAGAAAGAAAATACATTTATTTAGCACAGGCTAAAAGACACACAATACAACAGATAGGTACCTACATAAATCAGATAAAAACAAAAAAATAGGTCAAATAAAAAGTGTAAAGTCCGATGTAAAAAGAAAATAAGCACGAAAGTGTGCCTCACGGCTGCGCTAAAAAGGTCCAGTTCAGCAAAAATGCCAGACAACTAGTGCCTGACGCTGGTTTTCAACTGGACCGCTGGGTTTTCATCTGAGGTTGGCATCAACTCTACTATATCGTGGTAGTCAAATGCATGTAACTCTATATCCACTGCAGCAACCCTAGAAGATAGGTACGACTTGTTTTTTTTTGTAGCGAGGTTTACGAAAGAGTCACGTAGAAATGACATAAGTCTATCACATTTACCAGTGTATCCTCATTTAAATGTGTCCGTACCCTCTAACAACATTTTATCGCCTCCCAGAAATTTACAGCCTAATCACACATTCTTCAACATAACCATATTTCACTATAACACCAATTTCGAGGTAAATTAGCCAATTTAGTGTCAACGGGAGCCACAATTTTTAACTACACTGTCGTTTACACGTATCACATACACTCGTGTCAAGAAAATCAGGATTCCCGTCGGGTGTCATAGTAATAATTTAATAGGTGCGTCAAACGTGCTGGCTTCCTGCGACTAGGGTGGGGTGTGCGTAATGCATTGTGATGCAGTCCGGCGCTTGACGTTTTTAATCTATGACGTGATGACGTTTTTGAATATCGAAGGTGGTCATTAGAATGGGTGGAGAGAAATGGTTTGATGGTTTCATACAATGGACGATATTGGTGATAGTTTTTTGTTCTTTGATTGAATTGATTACTAAACTGTATTTATAATTAAATGGGTATCAAACCATTTTCCGAAATCATCATAATGTATGTGGTCTTCGTTGTGCGTAGTTCTAGGTTGACGTGACGCGGATTTCTTGGTCTGTTATCCACAATAACCAAAAACCTTTAACGATGTTTTTCCCTGTTTTGCGCCAATCTTGGTTATTATCATTGTCATCTTCCCATTGGATTTCCTTCCTTCGTCTGTTTAGTATCTACATGACAATAATATAATTATTTGCAAACCGATATTTAAAACATTTTCATACTTCAAACTTTAGAAACGTCGAAAGAAATTCGTAAAGATAGTTCAGTAAATGATTGATTTCTAAAAGCCATTTGTTATAAACTATATTATAGTTAACCAGTAAGTATCCTTTTTCCTAGTATCTATTACCTTTTTCATCACTATGGTATTTTTGTTTCCCTTGCTATCCAAATCGAAATTCGCAAAAACAACACAACCTATGATTATCACAAACTATCCCTCATTTCAAATCGATCACTCAACGAAATGACAGATGCGTTCCTTTCTCAAACTTTTTGCATCCAAACGTGTTTCGAAAATCGAATCCAAACATGTTTAAACGGCCAATTATAATGGCAATTTGCTGGCATCGCTCCCGACAGCGTTAGAACGCCCATTTTAATTCTTTAAAATAACAGTTTTTGTCCATGGTTTACTTATGACGGCGATCACTTTACAAAACCTTTTTTCTAAAGGCTTTTTTTTTGTTTGTGGAGAGATTTATAAAAATGTTTAGTTCGCAAATTGGTTATGGTATTGGAATAATTAAGAAAAATAAAAATGTCAACTGTCAAAACTCCCGAGTCCCGCCTAAAATTGCGTTTAGTTAACGTTATCACATTTTGAGGTTATTGAATGGGTTTTTCTATTAACAAATGAATGGGTATTTCCATAACACGAGGCAAATTAAAATTGTACTACGTTCGCATACAAATAAGTAATCAGAATCAGGTCAAATAGCCTTCAAGCTAAATATATTCAAGTTGTAAAATTGATTCAAGCTAATCTTTCATTCATAAACTTATCCACTAGTACTATTAATATGAAATCGTAAAATAATAATCTTTTACTATCCCTTGCGACCTTTGTTTGTGGTCTGGGCACTTTATGCCACACAAGGACATAAGGCCGTGGGCACATTTGCGACTATCACTGTGAACTCTAGTCAAGTTAGAAAATAACTGGCAATGTGGGAGCACCAACGAAATTTTTCTTACAAGAATGATTTATTAGCTATAATTGCTGTTATAGTCTTCGGCGAAGAAGGCTTCAAAATTAAATAAATAGGACTATAGTACCTACATGTTCCTATCAAAACGGTGAAGGAAAACGTCGTGAGAAAACCGGTATGTCCTAGAATAAAAAAATCGAAGAAATGTGACATCTATCAACCCATACTGGGCCGCGTGGTAGATTACAGCCTACTCCCTCTCTAAGAGAAGGGGTCTTTGTCCCAGCAGTGGGAACATAATAGGCTGACTTTGCTTATGATATGCTAGTAGAAGTTAAAACAGCAGGAAGATAATCCACCTGCTTAGCCTTTTCCCAACAATGTTTTGGTTGGCTTCCAGTCTAACCGGATGCAGCTGAATACCAGTATTTTACATGGAGCGACTGCCTATCTGACCTCCACAACCGAGCTACTGGGTAATACGATACCCCTCGGTAAGACTGACTGTGACTGCGTGTGACTGTGTGTGTGTCTGACTGATTGTCAGTTTTTCGGGCTACTGACGACCCCGTAACGACTGTCAAAGATCCACGAATGACAATCGGAACCAACGGCTTAACGTGCTTTTCGAGACACGGAGGGGTCTTGGTATATAAAGTTGGTCACCCATCCACGGACCTACCGCGGCAAGCGTCGACCTGATCGGTCGACCCGTGCGGCTGTTATTACATAGCCACAAGTCCCTCTAGCAGGAAGATAATGCATAATAATATTATTATTGGAATGATTTGGACTTGGTAGTAAGAACACTCTGCGAATCACAAACTCTGCTACATTCATTATTAGTAAGAAAGAACCACCTTTACAATAACGAATAATAAAAAGATGCTTTGCATTAAATTGAAAATGTTTCTATCAAAATTGCAAATCAAATCTCAAGTCACGCAAAATCGCAATATGACAAAATCAGTCGCACGACCTGTCGCAGATGTGAACCAAACCTTCCTATTCAATATGTATCACTGAAAGATCTACGCAATCGCTAACACTAGAGTGCACGCGCGGGCTACATATGTAACCCAGCGTGTAATATTGTCGTATATAATTTTTGTTTGCCGCGCTACAGCGCAATCGTCTAATCTTCGTCTAATCGTTTTACTCATTTTTTTGCCTTATTCAGAGAAATAATTGACCCATAAGTGGCCTACACCTGTATTATCGTTAAAAAATGACAATAAACATAAAATCGGGGTTTTTTAAGGTTAAATTACTACTAAATGGCATAAAATTATTAAAAACTAATTTGAGTACCGCATTAAGCATATCTTTATATTGTATTTGTATAGAATAAAAATTGAAAAATATTCTTAAATATCAAAATAAAAGCTTATTTTGAACTCATATTTTTGAGACTATACGGGAAGACTGAATTTCGGAATGAAATTATGAATCAACAATGAGTCGTGGAAGTCTGGAAAAAATACGTGGAAAAAGGAAAGATACCGTTATTGTTTTTGTATAAAATAAAAAAGAAATTTTAATTCATTAAGTGTCTCAAAAAAAATATTTTCTTAATCTAAATTTGGCAAAATAAAACATCATTTTTATGTCATATTAAGGCTGAAATTATTAAAAAAAAATACACTGTTTGTAAGAGGAGTTCAGGCAAACAAAAATCAGTAAAAAAAAAACTTACATAAAGATATTTTATCGACAGTATAATATTTCAAAGTTACTAATAAATTACGCGGCGCCGAGCGGTGTCGGCCAGTCGCGCTGTGGCGCTCTCCGAGGTAGGACCTGTGTCGCTCGCGCTGCCATCGATCGACTATACACAGATACGTAGTTGCCGGCGGTATATACTACGCCTGACACGTTTTGATCCGTAAGTATTTTTTTTTCATAAAATTTATTTTGTACATTCGAATCATAAACGTAATAGTGTAGTGTCAACTAGGTGTGTGTGGTCTATTATTCCTTTTATGTTTTAGGTGATGGGCCGAAAAAGTAAATTGTATTGTGGTGACAGTGGAGCAGCAATCCGTCAAAAAACAATTGAAATGTTTTTTATTTGATGGCGATAACGTCATTATCAACGTTAACCATGGCTGGTATTACCAAGTTCAGGGCCAACTAAATATTGAAAATAAAAATTTATGTTTGTTTGCGGTGTACACTGGTCCTGAATTTCCAATAAATGTTCTGAAGATTTATAAAGACGATCAATTTTGGAAAGAAAAATGATTCCTCGTTTGACAAAATTTTATTATATGTGCGTTCTTCCTGAAATAATTGATCCCACAAAAAGCCGATCAATGCCGCTGAGGGAAACTATTTTATAATGTAAACAGCATAACATGATAAACGTAGAAAAATGAAATTGTGTTAACTAAATTTAGATTTACTAAAACTAGTAAGTCATTTTTTGTAAACTGCATCCATTTTTATAACAAGTTGCCAAAGCCGGTTACAGAACTTAGCGATGAAAAGTTCAAAACCCTCATCAAACGAGTCCTTATCAAAAAAGCATAATATTATAAGATTAAAGACTATGTTAAAGACAAGGTACTTTGGCAATAATTCCTTCTGCACATGTGGCTTCCCTGGGACCTCATTAACGGCATAACTACGTAAATGTTTAACTGCTCTCAAATTACGATATTTATTTTTTATTTCTTTTTACATACTTCTTTGACATACTCTTTTTATTATTTGACATTATATACAGACAATTTTAATTTTTCACCTCTTTAATAGTGGTTGTAATGGAAATCATATCACTTGGTTTTAGTAGACTTTTATATTTTATTTATCCTTTTGATAGATTCTTATTTTGTAAATGTGGGGACTTTGTAAGCCTTGTAGACTTTAGACCTTTAGACCATTTTTTATTTTATCAAGTACCTGGTACAGGCCTACGCTGTCCTCCAATACCTACTGTAATTTGAATACATTGTAAAAGCCAATTATTTTTAAAAGAGTAACCGTGGAGTTTCTTGCCAGTTCTTCTCCATAGGAAACGACCAATTGGAACTGTGCACCTAGCTTCTGACGTTTCATAAGTGCCCATGTAGGTTTATGTGAAATAAAATATTTTGATTTTAAACCTTTATTTAATTTCCCACCTACTCATCTAGTGCATAAATATTAAAAAAGCTATTTACAACCAACTGAAACTAGTCACCAACACTTGAGTAATCTTCTTATTTCTTATTAGCCTGTAACGTCCCACTGCAGGGCAAAGGCCTCCCTACTCTCTCATGAGAGAGTAGAGGTTTAGGCAAATTAACCCACCGCGCTTGTCTAGTGCGAGTTGGTGGGTGTACAGTGGACCGCCTGACTGGGTCCGTGGGCGCCGCCTTTGACGTGCTAGATGTTCATCAGCCGCCGCCCTGAGTTGATATCCTGCACTAATATCGACTGTTCCATCCGAGCCTATTTGGGTGTATTTATCCCATAGCCTACAGGTGGCGTTCTACATTTAGTTCAATACTAAATGCACGACAGTTTAAAGTCATATCGAGGACTATTAATGTTATTTTTTCTCCTAAATAACTTAATTTTATGTGTAGAGGATTTCAGATTTATTATAAATCATAAGTATGACAAAAAATTGAAGTTGGATTTAAATTCAAATTAAAATAATGCTAAAACAATTATTGCCCTAAAGCGAACGGATCAAAGTGAGTACGTCTGACTATAAGCAGAGCGAACGCGCTAACCCTACGCACACAGTTGCGCACGCGTCTGTGTGAGTGAAATTTGCAAAGAATTACCTAAACTTGACGATCCGCGCTAAGCGATAACGCTCGTGCACTACAGTGCTAACCAAACACAATACCAACCAAAACTGGACCTTCACGTATAAAGAATTAAGTTCTCTTTGCAATGATGATGTGTGTGGTATATTAGGATTCATACGACCGATCTAATAAAGATGGCAGATAAGATACAATTGTCACCGTTTAAATTACTCAATTATAATCAGGTCATGTAGCACGTTTATGTGCTTGCAGAATTAAGGAAATGTTTGGGCAATAAATACAGGGCTGATTTTTAATTGTTGGCCTTGTAGGTAGGTATGTCTAGGTTTCCGTAACTGAACCCATCTTCGAAACCCATTATTAAATTCAGAATGAATAAAAAAGTGGCACTCCGGGAGTGCCGGCAGAAGTGAAAACAAAACACAAGCATAATACTTTGCCATCACTCACTGACATATCGGATATAGGTACATTAAAACACCGAGTACATATCGAGGACAGCCGAACACATCTGAAGCGGTGTCGGTTACGGTAACAGTGGCGCGAATTCAATGGTTTTTTCCATCTCAAAAAATGCCCAATGCAACTAAAGAAGTATTCACTTAAAAAATAATTTGTTTATAATTAAAAAAATAGAGATTCATAAATGAAAAGTCATCGATACAGTTCAGAGTCATGTTAGACATGACAGTTAGACAAATAGCCTGCGGGGTAATTGCGTAACACACTAACAGTACCAATGGCTTTCATTTTGACAGTTCAACAACATTCATTGCGTTATTTACGTCGTTGAGCAGACACATTTTTCGAACATATGAAGCAATGGATTAGCAATATCCGTCAAAATGATTCAAATTGTGATTGAAAGTATGTTACGCAATAATTAGGGTGCTGATGTAACACTTGATGAAAAGTTGTCACTGCCGCTTGCAAACCGAAAGAGTTGGAAGAACAACCACGATAATCTAGGACAATCTAGAGTCTAGACAAAATCAAACTGGTTGCTAATTTAATTGTATTTTTTTTTCATTCTTTTTTACATTCATTACTCACACCCTGACTTATTACTTGTCTTTTTTTTTTAAATTAAATTCCTTTTGCTTGTACCATGTTTGTAAATATGTGAGCACCATGTATCTATCAGATAATTAATTTATATGTCATGGTTTCGTTTTTAATTCTTTTACCTATTGTGGTATAGTAATTTTATTTTAGGTGCATCGTCCTCACATGTTATTATATAATTAATGTAGGTACCCATGCAAAATATTGTACCTAAAACATTTTAAAAGAGTAACGGTGGAGTTGCTTGCCCATTCTTCTCCATACGAAAACTACCCTTTGGAAGGGGCGACTAGAATCAATTCTATTTTAAGATAATTTTTGACGTTCAAAAGTGCCTTTTATGTGCCTATTTGAAATAAATGCTTTGACTTTGACTTTGGAAGCGTTGACGGCCAGTGCCGGATTAAGACAACTCCATGCCCTAAGCAATCCACGTCTGAGGCCTCCCTATCCACTAGTCGCCTCGTATTTTTCCAAAACAACGACGAGCGATTTGTAAAGATTGGCGCACATCTCTAGAGTGAATTTTGGGTCTTGTAATACCTTGCTGAAAAACAGCCTTGCCTTTAAATAATTTTCCGGTGCTCTTTCTGCCTTATGGTGCCCCCCCCGAGACGTGATCCCCCAAGCAATTGCTTAATTTGTACTGTTGACGACATTAGAGGCAAACTTCATGTCATAACAAAAAATCACGCTTATACCTATTACTTAGTGGGCAGGGTTAAATACTTACCCCCTTATTCATAATCCTATTTTATCTCTATTTTAGCTAAAATAGGTTTATAGAACGTTTGTCTTTATCTGTCACGTTGACATTTCTGTGTGTAAGAAAGAGACAAACCCCATTTTAACTAAAATAGGTTTGATAAGTTTTATGAATAAGGGGGTTAGTACCTACAACCATATTTCGCCAGAATGTAAGGCGGCGAGAGACGATCCAGGTTTTCTACTGAGAAATATGTGTGTGCGTTGTATTTTCACGTACTTTGCACTTACTTACCTACTTTTACAAAGTCTCATAATTCATTAATAATATCTACATAAGTACATCGTCATTC
Organism: Amphipoea lucens; assembly: GCA_947508005.1. Taxonomy (NCBI): domain Eukaryota; kingdom Metazoa; phylum Arthropoda; class Insecta; order Lepidoptera; family Noctuidae; genus Amphipoea; species Amphipoea lucens. The sequence continues at coordinate 16,781,128 of OX382377.1, read as the reverse complement.
TCTTGCCATTGTCTCAATTTATCTGGAGTCAGCGCAGCATGTTTTTTCCATACTTCTCTATTTATTTGATCTAATTATACCTACGATACATAAAGGTTTATTCAAACCTAAGCGGTATTCGCTGCCGCTGTGGGTAGAAAGAAGTGCATACCGAGCGGGTTTTGCTCAGGTATTTAAAGTTCCGCGGCTAGAGCGGAATAGTTGGTGCCATAGTACCGCGTAGGTCTTGTTTCGCTTGTTAAACGAAACAGATTCTCGAACTCGGTATTCTACCCACAAGGATAGCAAAATCCGCTTTGGTGTGAACAGTACCTAATACCTACTGTTGCATACCCACTCGGTTTTCTCTACCGTAGACGGTAGCGAATACCGCTTAGGTTTGAATAATATGCCTTTATACCCAAGAATATTTCCAGCCATCCAAAACCAAATTACTCTTCCAAATGCAAAATCAACATCAAAATTAATCTCCTCCTACTCTGAATCGCCATATTCGACTAACAAGCCAAATCTATAACACAAAATATCAATCAATCGACCATCCCATATTGCTCAAAATCACTAACACGTTTGCTTTTCCAAGAACAATATTATACCTCTTGAATTTCACGCTTCTCAACTTTACGATTTCATGTGAAAATTATTTGTCAAACAACCTTTGTCAGTTGGCAAAGAATTTTTTTGGCGACAAAAATATTAATTTTATATTAACACAACCGTGAAAAGGGATTGACAGAATGATAGCATCGTTTTCCACTTCATTCGAGTCATTATTGTATTGACAAACTTTTTATTTGCGTTTCAGAAAGTGTACTTTTAGGTTATGTTCAAGAAAATTAGACTTAAAATCGGTTGGCAGTAGCGAAAGGGTAGAAAGAATGTGGGTAAGCTATCAATAAACTAACAAAAACTCATAAAGGGAACGTTTGATTTTTTTTTTTCAAACAACTGCCGTATTCTGAGAAGGTGTAAAGTGGTTCTATGGTTATTTATTTTTATTGTATTGTTAATAAGCATGCTAAGGGGAACTCTTCGTAAACTATTAAACGGTTGTATCGAACTAAATAGAATATAATGACCGTGAATAATGTACAATAGTCGACGGCAATCAAAGCGCATTGTTAAATTCTGACTTGACGTCTTTATCCATAGACAACTTTAATTCTACAGCTCCCTAACTGTCAAACTCCGTACACTCTTTGCAATAAAGTTCAAATCGTTCGAACAATGATTTTTGAAGTATGGCAAGACTTTTATAGATAGATTTCGAATTTGGAAATAATTGTGTCATGGCTGATGGCGCCTTCTAAGAATGGCGAGTGACAATTTGTTGCAAATAAATTCGTTTTTATTGTCGACATAAGATCTTGTTACACAATGAAGTGTAGGTTTCTATTGAGCATAAATTGGTTATTGATGTACTGATGTATATGGTTTTTGGCACTTGTATTGAGAAAGAGGGCTGTCAATTGCTTTGGTGTCAGTTGAATGGCGTTGGCGGTAAGGTAGGTACTTATAAAATTATTTAGATGCGAGTTTCACACAGTTTGTTTGTACTTAGTAAGTACCGATTGAATATTTGCTTTATCTCGAAATGTTACCAAATTAGCCCTTTGTGTGTTAAACATAGGTAGGTACCTAATAGATTTCATCAAGATGATTAGAAATAAACGAATGTGACCAAAAGGATAAAAAATATTTGAATTAAAATTTTGTTGGACCAAACGCAAATCAGAAGATCAATTTAAATGTTAAAAATCTAGTCGTAGTCTCATCTCGGCGACAAACAAATGTCAAAAACTTGTCAAAAATTTGAGGTAAATACCTACCTATTTTTGACTGATATGACCTGTGAACGTTCTTAAAATTACGAGAATCGCCCCTCTGATTTCTTTAAAGGTCAAACAGAAAGTATGTTAGGTACCTAATTGAATCGATCCTTAAAGAACGCGAAAATCAAACAATAGTAAAGTATCACAGATAATGTCCTCTTATTGTAACAATTTATTTATATTAAGAGCAAACCCTTGTAATCATTCGTCAATACACATACATAAACTTACGTCTTATTCCCATGGGATAGGCAGAAACGACAGATCGCCACCTGCTACGATCCTCAGGTGCAGACGCCAGCACATCAACCTACCCGAAACTGTCAAATTTTCCCAATCAACTTTGAACCTTATGTTTTAGCGATAAAGTTGAAAATCTATTAAAGAAATTTGACAGATTGTAGTAGCTTGATGTGCTGGCGTCTGTACATACCATAAATATCATAAATCAGCGGGATAATTGTGTAACACACTATCAGTAGCAATGGTTTCCATTTTGACAGTTCGACAGCATTCATTGCGTTATGTACGTTGTTGAGCTGATAAATTTTTCGAACATATGAAGCAATGGATTAGCAATATCCTTCAAAATGATTCAGATTGTGATTGAAAGTGTATTACGCAGTTAGGGTGCTGATCATACACACACGTATACAAAAAAATCTAATCGAAATCTCCACACACCCCCCACCACCCACACATCGGCATTTTTTATTGTCATTTGACGAATGTTAACAAAAAAATGCCCTACTTAGAACTTTACTAGCCTATCCAATAAACTCTACCCAGTAAATAATAACAACATCTATTCTACCCAGCTTCAAATACAACTGCCATTATCCACATTAAAGCAACTGGAGGGTAGATCACATCACCCGTTCCTAATTCAATTTGAACCAATAAATAAGGAGCTGCGCAGAATTAATTGCGCACGCGTTTATAAATTACTTTAGAATTGTGGGGGAGTGTAATGGGAATTAATATAAAATGGAGTTGTAATCTTTATTTGTATTATGACTTTGATTTTATTGTTTGGTTGGTAACGGAAGAACGGTATTATTTGAATGTGTGTTGAGTTTATGTACCTATATTGGATTTAATATTATTTTCACTTCTCATGCTCTAAAAGTTTGTCTTTATGTTGTGCTTAGGCGACATAAAATCGCTTTTTATGTTCTAGTGCACAAAGTAATTTTTTTTTTCTAAGACTAAGGTAATCAGGCCCAACAGCCACACGCACAATAAAACTTTATTTCATTTTCTTTGATTTATACCACTTCCGTGTTTTCTATCGTTAATTTAATAAAATCAGATAAAATAGTTGTCATTTATTATTTAAAAACGCAAAAAAACGTTTTTATGACTTGGCAGTTTGAAGTACCTACCCAAGTCGAATGACACATGTTGAAAATTAAAAAAAAAAACTTTTAAAAAGTTTCGTGGCGGGAATTAGCTATGCTTTGCAACATTTTTGATTAATTATGTACTGTATACCTACTTTATGCCTGTTTCATTTTCTTGCAATCGAAGTGAAAAGCAGAATGTATAACTCAGGCATAAACGAGTCATTTTACCCCTCGACTTAACTATCCACACTCGCTTGCGGCTCGGGTGGATATAAACGTCTCGGGGTAAAATAGCTTCTTTTATGCATTAGTTGTACAATCTACTATTATTTGAAGTGGTCTTTTCAACTTACTCTACTACTTATTTAGGTTTAGTTTAGTAGGTAAGTTCCTAAGCATTTTTTTTTTCATGTATTTAGTTACTATTTTGATAGGTAAGTAGAATAAAGACAAGGATACTCATACATTCATTATTTACATTTCTAAATTAAAATTCAATGGGAGTTTTCCAAAACCATTTCTTTTATCGTTTGATCCTTATGTGCATCAGCGATACACATATCCTTGGTCCTACTAGTAGAACTACGCGGTCGGACCACGGGCAATAAACGATCTAAGGATCAACATTATACCTAGTTATATTTTGAATAGGTACTTGACTTTAGGATGATATTCGCAATAGAGTTTTTATCAAATTATTACTTTTACGGTAACCAATAAAAGGCACTGCACCTTAATTGCGTAACACACTATTAATCTAAATCTGTTTTGAAGGATATTGCTAATCCATTACTTCATATGTTCAAAAAGTGTCTCTGCTGGACTACGTGAACAACGCAATGTATGTTTTTGAACTGTCAAAATGTTGCTACTGATAGTGTGTTATGCAATTTATATCGAAATATTTTATTCCACATAAACTTACACGTACACTTACGAAACATCAGAAGCTAGATACCTACACGGTTCCAATTGATCTTTTTCTAAGAGAAGCCCGCAAGAAACTCCATGTTTAATACTCTTTTAAAAATAATTGGCTTTTACAATATTTACAAATTACAGTGTTTCCTCATGGGCGGACAGTATAGGCCTGTTAAAAAGCACCAGGTACGTAACATTTCTTTATCTACTTATTTCCCAAAAGACTATAACCAGCCTCCCGTATTATACAAAGACTTTACAAATTCATCTTCCATCTTCCCACAAATTCTGTACCCATCATAATGGTCCGCTGTAGATACAATCTCATGCTACAATGGTGTCCGTCTGACGTGCAGGCGTTACGGAGTTGCCCCCTGCTGGGATAACTTTTGTGGGTACAGAGACGGATTGATGGTAAAAGGACCATTAGAATATTGTACACAGCATCATTTTCATTGGCGCTTGAGTTAGGATTTAGATTAAATCTCTTGAGTATGATAGTTGAGATGATTTGCAAAACTTACAAGGCGGTGTTTATAGCTATTGTAGCGAAAATAGTATTGTACCTAGTGTGATATTTTTTGAAGTGAAAACTTCTTTAGCGGCGTTGTACACTTTTTTTGTAATGGGTAAAAAATGTTAAACTCGCGTCAGGACACGTGACCTGATCGAAAATTCGTAAGACTGATGGAGAGTAGACAGCCGGCGTGGCGTAGGAGAGGAAGTATCCCCCTCTCTTTCTACGGCGCGGCGAAAATGTATGCCTGCTGTTTCGTTTAAGCGGCGCAGGGCGCTTGCGCGAGTGTTCGTGTGTGTTTATGTTACAGCGTGCCACGCGCATCCATGGATGTGGTGACAGCTGATGGCTCGACCGTCTGTGTAGTGGCCACTCTGCTGTGTATTCGTAATATGGAAATTGAACAAAGTGCATCTATTAATGAAAAATATCAAAAATGGACAACGTATTCAAGTTTTCACTTCTGCCGGCACTCCCGGAGTGCAACCCGTCTTTTTTTTATTTTCGCTACAAAATGGTCCCTGTTCGGACGCCATTTAAGTAGCGAAAATAAAAAAAATAATACGCTTCGCTATTAAACACGTACATATAGGGTTTTTCATAACAAAAATTATATCTACGTGTTCAATAGCGAAGTGTGTTTTCTTTTTTTTTTTTAATTCCCTACACTATGTCTTGCAATGGGGTTTTTGAGATAATCAATAACTCTGCTGAGTTGAACTGAATAGGTACACACGACGAATTCATTTTTGCGGAACAGGAAACAGTACGTTGTAGTAACTGATATAGATCCTAAAACTAAATGCAAACGAACCAACTAAATGCCAAGTCTAGTCATCGAACAGTTGCTTATGGTGTAGGTACCCCAGGGTACCGTCTTAGGGCCCCCGCTGTTTATACTATATCTACATAAATGATCTGCCAAAAGTAACAAGTCACCCTATGTCACTGTTTGCTAATGACAGCACTGTGACTATAAAGGGTACTGACGATCAAAACCACAACGACGTGGTCACTCAGACAATAACCTCCATAGTGCAGTGGTTAGATAATAATAATCTTAAAATAAATATTGATAAGACGAAATTAATGATGTTTAGCCAACGAGCGAATACCAATATGGCAGTATGCTATAAAAATTATACAATATCACAAGTAGATACCTACAAATTCCTAGGTTTAACGATTGACAAAATAATTGGACTGGAAAACACACATGGAGGAGCTAACTAAACGAATCAGCAAATCAGCCTAGCCCTATTTGAACTGACCGCAGCGATTAACGTCGATGTTTTAGTCACAGCATATCATAGTTTGTTGAGTTCAGTATTGAGGTATGGTGTGATTTTCTGGGGTAACTCAACCAACAGGGAATTAGTTTTTAAAGCACAAAAAAGGTGCATTAGATTAAAACATAGGTAGGTACGATTTAAAAATCTTTTCTGCCTTATTAACAGTTTCTACATTCCACTCCCTAAATACATCCCTGTGTACCACTTCACCCGAAACCCAAAAACACCAAATACCCCAGGATTCTGCTAATTATTAGGCGAATAATGGCCCAACCAATTTATGGCCCTCAACAAAGATATATGGCTATTTAATGGCCTGTCGCGGCCACAAACGGTCTTTTGTCTTGTTCTATGGTCAAATACTGGTCCTTTAACCATTCAGACTGTGTTTGGCCTTCATAATTGGCCATGTTTAGTTTTATGAATAAGTCCTTTGTAGTGATCATTAGTTTATTATTTTGTGGGGTTTTAGTTATTCTTGTTATGTTGGTAACAAAGTAGTGGGATTATTGTTTTATGACGAAATTAGGAAGACAGAAATAGAACAATGATTGGTTTGTTTGTTTTTTATTATTGTTGGGTTGGTTAAGGTTAATATTTCTTTGGTATTTCTTGTCCATTGAAGTAATGTTGTCAACTTTTAAAGAATTGGTCTCACTCCATTGGCCGTGCTTTGCTATAATTTAGAGACATGCGAGATCTATAATTTTGACAAAGATTGTAGTTTAATTCTGTGTAGGTACTTATGTATTTAATTGGTAAGTTTTTATAAATAAACTATTTCCTGCCCGCGACTTCGTCTGCGTTCTTATTCCCGGGGCCCACCCCGTCGCATCGCATCGCCTGCCCTCGCTATCACTTCGTTTTCACTCAGCGTTCTTTCTGACTTTTTTTGTTTTTACTCGGCTCCTAAGGAACTTAGCGTGATTTTAAGTAGCCTATAGCCTTCCTCGAAAATTTGGGCTATCAAATAATAATAATAAATCATTTACATAATTCGGACTCTCACACATCCATATTATTGTTAGTACCACATAGACACTTATAAACTATTTTAGTAGATACACATATTAAAAAAAAAAAAAATTAAAAATTTATCAAATGCAAAAAGATGTTTTTTTTTTAATCCGATGGGTAGTTCCAGAGATTAGTGCGTTCAAACAAACATACTCTTCAGCTTTATAATTTTAATAGCTTAGATAGATACCTACTTAGATAAGCATAGTTTGAATAGCCGCAATAAGTAACTTTTTGATTTCTTGAATTCTTTCTCATTTGTAGCTTTTTACAGATTTTTTTGCATGTCAACGCCACGCCTTAACACCCACTAGTAACTGTTTTGTACCCAAGGACCACATATTCAAAACAACAGCTTATAAAGTTATGTTTCACATTTATCTACATGGTTTTTCTATCAACATCGATAGATACCTATACAGGGTGTCCCTGGAAGTATAGATTAAATCGAATAGGGGCGTGGGCAAGGTCATTTCCAAACTTTTTAACCCTGAGAATGTCAGTGAATTTTTTTACGGTTCAAAAGTTATGACCGATTTTTTTTTTCAATCACTTCGCTTAGTCCTCAAAGCAAATAATCATAAAAACATACTATCAGGGCTATCTAAAAAAAATAAATTGATAGCCCTGATAGTTTTCATGAATTCGATTTATCTTCTCTTTTATTTTAGTATCTTTTTAGTTTTTTTTTTTTTTTTGCTAAAACGTTTGATAATGAAAGTGCCTACGTCCCTATTCGATTTGTTCCATACTTCCAGGGACACCCTGTATATTCTCCTAAACATCATCATCATCCACCTACAAAACGCATCGCAAAAACACATAGAACTTCCTTTAATAAAATACTTAAATAATGTATTATAAAAGAATCTTGTCCTATCCTACTCAACGCCTACGTAGTTAGGTACGTTTAAAACAAAATGGAGAGTACAATATTGTAACTCGATTCCTTGTCGAGACTACACGAGTATTGAAACAATTGACGATCGAAACCCATGTTTGAATTTGCGTAAGATTGTGGTGTGTAGGCACGAGTACCTATAATATTATTTTGTCATACATTTGTAGGACGTAGGATGTTGTATTTCTTAAAATATAATCATGTCAAATATTGAAAAAGAACAAAGCGCGTTTTAGTCGTCATCATCGTCGCATCTGCTTAGCCTTGTGCTAACAATCCCGACTATAAGGTGCTATAATAATATCTGCCACGGCTTCAATGGGAGACAGAATTCTGTATAATAGTAGTGTAGAAGTGAAGAAATTTTGTACCCCGGAATAGTTAAATCAATCTGAGAAAATAAAGTAATTAAATAAACATTTACTCTATTCTGCATAATGTGGTTCACAAACTACGCGTGATGTGTCGCTTCGTCACATTTTGCGAAATGAAATGACGGTGCGGCACAAATTTATACGCTCACTTTTTTGTATGAAAAAATTTATGTCATAAGATCAATAATGCATCTTTACTATTGTCATTTATATACAGAATATTGTCTCCCATTGAAGCCGTGGCAGATATTTTTATAGCACCTTATATATTGAAGTCAGCTTCCAGTCTAATCGGATGCAGCTGAATAATAGAAGCGACTGCCTATCTGTCCTCCACAACTCCAGAAACCAGTTAAGTAGGTATTGGGTACAAAATCCCTTGGCGACTGACGTTTTAGTTCTTTATATCATGATGGGCTTCCAGTCTAATTGGATGCAATTGAATATAAGTAATTTACAAGGAGCGACTGCCTAAACCATAACTCCACAACCCAATTACTGGGTATCACGATACCCCTAGGCGACTGACGTTTTAACTCTATATCAGTCTCATATTTTTGAAGTGAAAACTTCTTTAGGCGCGTGGGGCATTTTTCGAGAGCTGGAATAAAACTATTGAACTCGCGCCACTGTTACCGTAATCGCCTCCGCTTCGGATGTATTCGGCTGTCCTCGGGATGTGCTCGGTTTTAATGTTTATCCGATATGTCAGTGAGTGATGGCATAGTATTCTGATTGTGTTTTGTTTTCACTTCTGTCGGCACTTCTACCGGAGTGCCACTTTTTTTTTCTTCTCCCAGTCAGCCCGAGCTATACAAAAATAAAGTCATGACTTGTATACCAATTAGCAAGATTAGACGCGGTGTTGACTACCCAAAGTACACTAGATCTACTAATTCATCGATCACCAGCTGACTGGTTACATGGAGTCAATTGAATAAGGCCCACTATTTTGATTCACGTATATAGAAATGGTCCCAAGGGCCTCATCGTATGTAAAATAAAATGAAGACTGCCTTTGTGTGTGGGTGTCAAAGCAACAATGGCTTTGTATGAGCAGCATACACTTTAAACTGATGATATCGTTATAGCTGTGGTAATCTAGTTTACTAAGGGTGGCAAGTGTCTGAAACGAAGTCTCCATAACACCTGTTTCTATATCAGGCTTGCAAGAAAGGGAATCAGCTTAAGGGGCCGGCGCGCGGCCTGACATGCGTAGTTCATACAAACGTAATAGGTACCAAAATAATTTGTAAATCAAACATACTTATTCTTAAGGTAATGTGTATTTATTCCGAGGTTCCCAAATATATATTTTGAAAGGACTCTGATATAAAGACGAGATATGAGGAATTTTAGAAAACTTATTTTTCTCATAACTCGTCTCTAAGGGTCTTTGGTGTCCATTCAAAATATTTAGGTATTTGGGAACCTAGATATTCTGTAATCCAATCGGAATAAATACACAATACCTACATTAAGAATAATATGTTTGATTTACAAATTATTTTGGTATTACTTTTGTATGTTGTACTTCGAAGATCGTCACTCCACTTAGCCTGAGGGCATTCTACCTTACGTTGCCTGATTCGTGGTCTTCAGCTTGAATATCGATTTAAAATTCTCGGATTTCATAGTAATTTCAAGACTAGTTAAATCGGGACACATGCTCGAGTATTGTCCTAGAATACAACCTCAAATCTCCCGAAGGAACAAAGCTTAACAACATAAATACCCATCCCTAGATTATATACCCCGACAAACATGTTAATCGGGACAAAAAAGTCGTACACTCCTGCGCATGTTACAGCCCTATTGTCAAGATGGTTGCCTCCCTAAATAATAGAGACATCAGACAGCACAAGACGGCTATAACTTATTCAAATTAGCCGTAATACGATACCTGGGTCTGTCGTGTACGTGCGCCCAATATCTGGGATCTTTGTGGCTTTTTGAGTGGAGATGTGTTTGGGTATGTGATGTAGTGGTAGCGATAAATGATCTCGGGCGATGTTTTCATAGCTATAGCAAAGTTTAGTGATTTTCCTGGAGTCGCCTTCGTTTCGGAAGAATTGTATGACTGATTACCATTGTTGTCATGCAGTGAGGTTTTTCGAGTATCTTCAGTTTTTTTTAATAAGGCCGTAAAGCTTTTTTTTAAGGTTGTTCTATGGTTACTCAATCATAAGCTGTCATAGGACAGCATGAGCATGCGCCAATGATGTCCTTAAGTTTTTACTTCTCAGCATAACTAACATGAAAGTCTTGCAGACATCAATAGATAGGTACAAAGTTAATCATTATAACATTGCTTAAAATGAATGTGGCACCTATCTAGCAAAACATTTTGCACAATTTTTGATCCCTTATTTTATCTTCTGAATTTGAAACAGAGGCTACATTAAAAAAAAAATAAACTTAACGAAAGCTTCTTTAGCAGAACCCTATACAAGTGTTGGCATGAAGTATGAACGGATTAGGGGGCAGCTCGTCTACCTGAAACTGGGACCAGGGACCATTTCCACTTTTTCTAATTTCGTTTGGGGACAACTCGTCCCACTTCGAAACTGGGACCGGGAAAAAATCCACCTAGGGAGCAACTGGGCCCACGTTAGTTTAGATTTGCAAACTTTACCTCAGCAAAGCCAGGAATAAAATTGTGAGAGACCTCTTTCTCGCTTCCCATCGCATCGCATCGCCCTGCAACTGTACTACACACCTAACCCCGCTCATTCTCGCACCAAACACGGCGCTTAGTGTCATCTGATTTATATAAAGTTATTTTGTAAAGAATTATATTACGGACGTGCCTGTAATGCTGTCTAATGAGTTATGTCTGTAAAAGACATGTAAACATGAGCTCGCATGATTGGTTGTATGTTTACGGAGATATTTTCACGCTGACTACGTTCTGTAAGTTATGATGTAGGTAACTTTATACTTTGATGTGCGTTTGTTTTAGAATTATTTTGTGTGGTGGGTGCGTACAAAGTGTCTCTTTTATTGTGGGTGTTTTAGAAGGCGACTAAGGAATATCAAAGTTTGAAAGTCAACGTTTTTTATTTGTTAAACCAATCTAAATACCTACTATTAAGATGTATAAAGTGTTAAAAAATTAACCCGACAAACTTTAAGAGGTGCTTTATACCATCGAACTGAACAACTTTCACTATGGGACGAACTCTGAAATCACGAAAAAAAATCAGCTGTTTCATACATTTTGGTCAAGTAGGCATTGAACTTTTGTATTAGGTAAACAGCTGTTTTTTTTTGTGCTGATTGACGAATTATTTCTTCGCTGAGAGTCTAGACCCTCAGCGTAGAAATTATTCGTCGGTTATCAAAATTAGCTCTGTCATAGAAAACTGCAATACCTACATGGTCAAAATGTACGGAACACTATTTTTTTTTCAATAAACGATGAAATATTTCAACGTAGGAGGTTCAGAACCATAAACAGACGCCAGCACATCAAGCTACTACAGTCTAATTTAATAGATTTTCAATTTTATCGCTAAAACATAAGGTTCAAAATTGATTGGGAAAATTTTACAGGTTTGGGCAGTTGGATAATGTGCTGGCGTCTGCGCGCGTGCGTGTCCTAGGTATAATATCTACTGAATCCACACTAGGTAACAGCCTAGGTTGAGCGTCGATGTTCCTATCACCCTGTAGATAATATCTATTCTATTCCAGACAAAGATCATAAGACCGATCAAGTCCGTTCTTCTTCTTCTTAGCGTATCGATAGCAATCTAAATGTACTCGGCCCAGAATTCGGCCACTTGTTTGGCGCCATCACTAGCATCCATCAGTTCCTGTAACGTGCAGCTGACAGGACACGCAGGGCACGATATTAAGTGTCCCATCGTTTGTGGAACAGCACCACATCATTTACACTCCAAGGCGGAGTCGTCTATAAATCTCCACCTGAACAGGTTTTCCTTGCTTCGGCCAACCTGGGTCCGGAGTCTGTTTAAAGACTTCCAGGTTACCCAAGGTAATCAAGTCCGTTTATAGCCAAATTGAAAATTAGAAGGCGTATAAAAATTCCACCTGTCAAAGATGCCCCAACCGTCACACAACAAGCTTTATACCACCATTTAAGTTCGAAACAGACTCCCGAAAGATATGTGACATCAGAATACGGCATTACAATATATTAAATTATACGAATAGGTGACTTCCCGCCGCTTGATAGCCGTCTGTCCATTGTATGGTAGCTCAGTAGCTACCTTATGTTAAGACAGAGGTAAATAAAGAAGGCCCACAATATAAGCCACTGGCCCAGTATGTTCGCAAGAAACTCTTTTGATAAACGGAACGGTAACGGAATAATCATTACATAATCATAATCAGCCTATAATGTTCCCACTGCTGGGACACAGGCCTCCTCTCTGTGAGAAGGAGTGGGCCGTAATCCACCACGCGGGCCCAGTGCACGTTGGTAGATGTTACACGTCTTCGAATTTTTGGTTCTAGGACATATCGGTTTCATCAGTACAATATGACAAATGTTTACAAACACAGTCGTCGATAGCATTGCATTATTGCTCGCTCATTAACTGTGGCTAATGATTATTCCAGATAGAGCAGTGGTGGCCCAGTGGTAACGGCCGCGACTTACCTACGAGTTGTTGGTCGTAGGTTCGAACCCAGACAGGCGCTTTACTTTGTGTAGGTATCCATCACTACTGCTCTCAAAACGGTGAAGGAAAACATCGTGAGGAAACCGGCATGTCCTAGAACCAAAAATTCGAAGACATGTGACATCTACCAACCCGCACTGGGCCCGCGTGGTGGATTACGACTCCCTCTCACTAAGAGGAGGCCTGTGTCCCAGCAGTGGGAACGTTATAGGCTGATTATGCTATGATTATGTGGCGAAATGTGAGTATACGCGACAGCCGATATGTCAGTAATAGGTAGGTATACTCGGGCAGTCGTGCATAAAGTCAACCTTCTGTTCTCTATCCTTATATTAACACCACAGTTATGAAGATATCCTAACTTTTGAATAAAATTAAATTGAAATTGCTGTCTACTTTATAGGATTTATGGTCAATTTTGGATTTTTGCTCTGTTTTGTTATGTAAAACTGTTTGGTCTCTGAATGCTCGTGTGTCGTATTGAAAAGAAATGGGTTTATTATGGTGTCTGGTTCCGTTCGGAGTGTAGGAAGTGTCGTTCTTTTGGTTGGGAGTTGATTCTTACGCAAATGACAAGCTTGACGCTCATTTATTCAATATGGCCTTACAGTGAGTGCTTTTTGAACATTTTAGCCACTTCTTGGTTCCCCTAAATCGACCACCGACACAGCTTCTTGGTTTTAACGTTTTAGTGTAATCCTTAGACACGTCTCAAAAACGATTTAGTAGGTAAGAGTTTTTGATTTTTTTACTATCCTTAATTCTAGGTACAGTCAACAAAAGAGACAAGTATGCAGGATCGTCGGATATAATTGAAATTTACTAAGAAACCGATGGATGTTCTCGAATAAAATGTAATTTTATTAATAGGAAACAAACAGCTAATTTATCAAATTAACCAGTCAAGCAGCGCGGTTCGCCGATCGGCGACGAAACAATAGAAAATCAATTGTGTCTCATTAGCGGAGCTTGACAGATTAAATTTCAGTCGACAACATCCATCGGTTTCTTACTAAACTTCAACTAAATCCGACGACCCTGCATACCCTACCTACATAAAGGACTGTCACACAGCACAGCATGGCGCGACTAGCAAAAGACAGAATTATGCGGGAAAGGGAAAGGGAGGCCTTTTCCCTGCAGTGGGACAAGCCTGGTTAGATTAGATTAGTTCCTAGGTGACTACAATTGCCTAGAGTTGTAAAAGTGTGGATGTATGATGTACAGACGCCAGCACATCCAGCTATTACAATCTATCAAGTTTCTTTAACAGATTTTCGACTTTATTGCTAAAAGCATAAGGTTCAAAGTTGATTGGGATAGTTTCCGGTAGCTTGACGTGCTGGTGTCTAATGTCTATACACCATTTGGGACCGACAATTCAGCCATTAGATAGAACAATATACAAGATTTTTTTAACCAGTGCGTCTACTGATCCTTCTGCACATGGTTCTAGAAAGAATCTATTTCTAGGGTAGAAATTTTAACATCAATTATCAAAAAGAAATCAGCTCTTTCATACAAAGTACGCGGTCAAAATGTATGGCAGAGCAATTTTTTTTTTAAATATTCGGCTATTAATTTGAACGCAAGGAGGTTTAGAATCATTTACTGAACTGAAAGAAAGAAAAATACATTTATTTAGCACAGACGAAAAGGCAGACAGTAGGTACATCAGATACATACATCCGATAAAAACAAAAATAAAATCAAATAAAAAAGTGTAAAGTCCGATGATAGAAATTAGCAGGGAAGTGCCTCACGGAGTCACGGCTGCGCCAAAAAGGCCCAGTTCAGCAAAAATGCCAGACAACTATAGTGCCTGACGCTGGTTTTCAACTGGACCTGGATTTATGGTTACAGTTTGCGCACGGGCACAGAATAAGTAGGTTTAGTATTAACGTGTTAACAATATTAGCACTGGTTAAAAAATTATCCTGTATAGTTTTCTTAATAATTTTGCATCTCGCTAACTCGTGCTTTAGCCAAGGGAAATTTCCACCAGCTCTGAAGCAAGCCATAATTACTCCTGTGCACAAGGGTGGAGACAGAGATGATGTTAACAACTACAGACCTATCTCTGTCTTGCCTGCAATCTCTAAAATAATTGAAAAGCTAATTAACATAAGACTAACCAGCTACACTAATAAATATACGTGTAACATTATTTCTCAAGCTCAATATGGTTTTAGGCAAAAATTATCTACGGAAGACGCAGTGATAGCATTAACCACTCATATTTGTTAAACTAGTAGATTCAGGGAAAAGATGTCTAACTGTATTTCTTGATTTAAAAAAAGCTTTCGATACCGTTTCTGTCCCCTTTCTTGTGCGTAGTCTAGAGGGTATAGGAGTAAGAAGAGACCCGTTGGCATTACTAATAGATTGTCTACGGGATGGCAGGCAAAAGGTTAAGATAGGAGAGTATATTAGTAAGGAGTCTTACGTGACCTACGGCGTTCCGCAGGGCAGCGTACTGGGCCCGACTCTATTTTTAATTTACATAAACCATCACTGCAAAATGATGCCAGATAATGGTCGCGTTTTCTCATATCGACGCCTTAGAGTGAAAACCTCTTAAGTGTAAAAGAAGTAATTTTTCAGGAGGAAGATACAACTGCGTGCTGTACAATTTTTGTACGGCGTCTTTTATGTTTTTTTTGTTAAATTATAGGTAAATTTAACCCGCTTTCATATCCAGAACAGTCATATTCTCGAAAATTGACCGAAATGCATAAAATGCTACTTACAAGGTATTCATACAAAAAACTATGCAAATGCATTCCCGAGGTTTTCACTCTAAGGCGACGATATGCGGATGACACAGCTATTGTTTTCTCTGGCGATACATGGGAATCCGTACATCATTCTGCTGAAAAGGGTCTTTTTGAAATAGCTAACTGGTTGAACTCACATCTTCTAACACTAAATATTTCTAAAACAAAATATATTGCATTTACAAACTATAACAACACTCAACCCGGATCCAACGTAACTCTCAAAATCCACACTTGTCACGATATATCTAGCACAAATTGTCCTTGTAAAAATATAGAAAAAGTGACACACATAAAATACCTAGGTATAAATGTTGATCAGCGGTTGTCTTGGCATACTCATACAGATATGGTCATGGCCCGTACGAGAAAACTTATCTGGATATTTAAGAACCTAAGACATGTGACAACTAAAAAAATATTAACGGAAATCTATGTCGCTCTGGCTCAGTCAATTCTTGTTTACTGCATACCCGTGTGGGGTGGTGCGACAAAAACGAAGTTTCTTGAGCTAGAGCGAGCACAGAGATCTCTTATCAAGGTCATGTATACCAAACCGTACAGATTCCCAACCAATGAGTTATATTCTCTTAGCGGCATTCTCACAGTCAGAAAATTATACATACTCCATGCTGTCTTAAAATTACACAAAGTCCTGCCCTATGACCCTCACTCTCAGGAAAGAAGACGAAAATACCGTGCTGCACCAGTAGAATTCGTTAAAACTAAATACGCTAAAAGACAATTCAATACAAATTCCGCTGCCCTATATAATAAAATTAATAAAATAATCAACATCTATCCCATGACTACTAAGGACTGCAAAAAGGCAATAGTTCAATGGCTAAACCTGAAGACCTATGATGATATTGAATTGTTGTTGCAAGCATCGTCAATATGAGTTGAAAAGATACACGCACGCATGTACCCTTACTCACACATACACCCTCACACATCCACACACTCTCACACACCCACATACACACCCCCACCTACCCCCACCACACACACATATTTTAGTTTATTTTTTTTTTCCTTAAATTTTAATTTTCTTTGGTATGTTTTGGTACACCACTTTTACCATTTATAATTTGGCATTGAAGAGCGGGGCCTCCTAGCACAGGTATATCTTTACTTAAAAGGAGGTCCCTATGTAAGATCACTGTAAAAGTTGTACATGTTACTGAAATAAACTTTTTGTTATTTTTTTTTTGTTTTTTGTTTTTAATTTTCCAGGAAGATGGTTTTCAGGATTTGGACAAAGTTCCACAGACAGTTTGTCGGCGAAACCGAACATCAATGTTGCGTAGTTATTCATACACTTATAATAATTTAATAGAAGACCGGACAGCTTGTCATTCCGCACAAAGATCATGAAAATGACCAAGTAATAGACTTAAAAGCTTAACAAAACAAGATGTCACCTAGTCCACGTGTCTACGACAATTTATGATATTCCGACACCTTTTCTAATATATTTTTTGTGAGTTCGTGACCAGCTGTCGCCATTGTGTGAACGAGAAACTAATGGTTTTTGTATAGAGTTCTAATTTTGCGTTAAATTTTAACAATGTTGTTGTGTGAATGTTATAAAAGTATGTTTGCATGGTCAGTTAATAATATTGAATGTAATTTTGTGTTGTCACTCGATTTAATACGGTTCAAATTGATTTTCAAAGCGTTGCTACTGACATACCTACTACTGAGCTGCTGATGCTGTTTATATTTTGATTTACGGGGACGACATGACCTAAAGCGCGGTCACTGTCGGACTGCATAGAGAAGAAAGAGAAGCGCGATGACACAACGCTGGTAATTTATTGCAAAATATGAAGCAATTATCTACCTATTTACAAAAAATATTGGACTAAGAAATTAAAACACTAGTGTTTCAGTATGTTGCTTGTAGAATAATCTGACAAAAAATCAGAATGATTGTATGTACATTAGTAGGTATGGTTTTTATAGTAAAAAGAAAGTTTTTAGAGGTATTTTCATGATTTCTTTCTATAATATTTAATTAGTTGTATTATGTTTTCAACACACTATTCACCTAGCATTATCCTGAAGAATATCATATATATTTTTGACTTTGTTTGTTGTAGTCGATCATATACTTTTAGGCATTATAAAACTTGCGTTTTTTGCGTTTAGGTCCTGTAGGGGACTACAGGAACTAAACGCAAAAAACGCAAGTTAGTTTGGGTATCGATATGATTTAAACTCAAATAAAACAAACAAAAAAAACTTATGAGATTAAACCCATTAGGTACGTCTGTTGCCAGCTATCTAATAGATTCCGAGCGAAAACGTTTTTTTTTTGTTTTCGGCCGAGAATGAAAACGAAATTCGGCGTTATTTGAATTTTCGGCCGAAAACTAAATTTGCCGTAAACGGATATTTCGAGCGAAAATTGCCTAATTTAATTTGACTCTGGATATTTAAATTGCCAATATTTTGACTTCAGGTACCTACCAGCTCAAGAGATCATGAGTTTAAAAAAATCAGTTTTTAGTGCATCCTTCCAAAATAAATGTTCTTCATTACCCGTCTTCAGCAGTTTAATCTGTTCAGTATAATAATGTATGTCAGTCAGTCAGACACGTGACTGTTTCATATTATGTAATGATGTAAAGAATCAAGAACAAAACTGCTCAACTTCAACAATTCACAGTTGCGTGTTACAATTCACAACTACCGTCAAACTAACCAAAAAAAAATCTCCTAACTGACTTTAAAAGGGAGCAAAAAGCGCCACTTTAGAAGTGACCATGGCTAATGAAAAGCCCACAATATCACAATGGGTAGCTAATTGAAATCGACACTGGGACACAATAGGAATACAACAGTCATACGTTTGAACGAGGGTGCAGCAAAAAATTTGGACATCTGGTGGGTATTGGGATGGGTGTTCGACCGATTCGAGTGCGCAGTTTGAAATAGGCCTTTAGTGGCTAAAATCAGATAAGTACAAATTAACCGGTCAAGCGGCGCGGTTCGCCGATCGGCGAAGAAACAATAGAAAATCAATTGTGTCTCATTAGCGGAGCTTAACAGCTGATAAGTAGTAGGTTTGATGAAGTGATGTGCCTTCTTTTACCACTTCGCATGTGGGTTTCGAGACTATGTATAAAAAAATCCAGCTTTTCTGTAAAACTATCTGCATTATAAGCAGATAAATGATTCCTACCTATTTCTACAGTCGACTAATTAGTTCTGCCATTAGAGTTTATTTTTGAGCACAAGTGAAATACAAGTGTTTTTTTTTATTAGCCTAATTTGTGTTTTTTCTTCCAAACCTCCCTATCTTGTGCAATCTCTGACCGATCTCTCTCACAAGTGTTTTAGCGATTAGAAATTATTAATACTAACGTAACTTAAAACCTACTTGTTAAAACCTAGAATTTCAAGTAATAGCGTTATTACGTTGTTGTGCCTTATTTGTGTTGTGTATTTGTGACCTCTTCAATAAAAAATAAATACCACCTAATTTATAATTCAGTACCTTGTATAAGTAGGTACCTAAATCAGAATTGAAACGATCCTTACCAAAAACCAAGATTAGTAATGTGGTTTCACTATTAGAAGATCGCACCCGACATCGTTGAACGTACAACACCATCTAACAACAATTTGCAACCAATTGAGCATGCACTAGTATTCACACCCCACGGATAACAAGAGAATGCTCACTCTACGGATAGAATTATAACATAACCATTGGTATTGTGATACCATATACTTTTAAATAGGTTAGGTTTATTTTTGTCTGAAATTCTTAATAGATAGATACAATAGGTAGGTACCTACTCTTTATTATGTACCTACACTGTAACACACACTTGTTAAAATTCTTGGAAAATTATCTACTTTTACAATACTTGTAAATATGTGAGCACCATGTATCTATCACTTAATTGATGTATCTGTCATTGCTTTATTTTTAGGTAATTCTTTTTACCTTTTGTGGTAGAGTAATTTTATTATAGGTGTAGGTATCGTCTTCACATACTTACAATTATTATCATTTGGTTAGACACACCAGCAGTTAAATAGCTGATGCGTGTGATGCGTGTGTATCGTATAGCTTGGAGATATTTAGTCGGTCCAGACGATTCTTGAAGCAGTTCAGTGTGGGAGCCGTCACAGCATTATCCGGGAGCCTACTCCATGTCTTGTAGAACATTATAAAAGAGTAACGGTGGAGTTTCTTGCCCATTCTTCTCCATACGAAACTACCTTTTGGAAGGAGCGACTAGAATCAATTCCATTTCGTATATTTCGTTTTTTTTTTAATTTTGACGTTCAAAAGTGCCTTTTATGTGCCTATCCAAACTAATATTATAAATGCGAAAGTAACTCTGTCTGTCTGTCTTTTCTTCACGCCTAAACTACTGAACCGATTTGTGTGAAATTTGGTACAGACATAGTTTGGAACTTGAGAAAGGACATAGGATAGTTTTTATCCCGATATTCCCACGGGATCGACACTTATGCGGGTGAAACCGCGGGGCGCAGCTAGTTTCAAATACTTAAATGATTTGACTTTGACACCATAACCACAAGCCTGCACTTAACCACTATAGGTGTCTGCATATAATATTGATGCTGTGATGCGATCTAAGACGAAATAACCTAAGAACCTAAGAAATAATGACCTAAGAGACCTAATCATTTGAAATTTTAATACCTCATCATGAACCTAACCTAACATAAGAACCTAAGTACCTGCTGGTAGATTTTCCCAATCATGTTAAGATCGGCGTCCAGTGTAACCAGAAACAGCTGAATAGGTACCAGTATTTTACATGGAGCGACCGCCTATCTTACCTCCACGTCCTAGTTGCTGAGTTACCTCATAATTTGTTTTATTTTAGGAGACACTATCAGATAAATTAATAAATTGGCCTCTCGGAATTTGAAAAGAGATATAGTCGAGTTGTTTAGAATCTGTTGTTGTTTGGTTTTCTTAACCCAGATGTTACTGAAACAATTTTTTCCAAGAAAGCCAGGGAAAGGTGGCCTTTTAAAAGGCCCGTCGTAATATAGGGGTCGTATGCTTGTCATATGAATGCGTTTTTGGGTCTTTTAAAATGCTCGTCGCATTATCTGGGTTAATCATCATCATCATCAGCCTATAGCAGTCCACTGTTGGACATAGGCCTCTCCTATTGCACGTCATTCAACTCGATTTTCGGCAACTTTCATCCAGCTGCTAGCCATCATGCCAGCCATCCTGTGAAAATCGTCGCTCCACCTAGCCTGAGGGCGTCCCACCTTACGTTTACATATTCGCGGTCTCCACTTAAGAACACGTCTACCCCAACGGTCATCGGTTCTACGGCTAATATGACCGGCCCATTTCCGCTTCAGTATCTGGGTTAATGATTCGAAATATGCTTCAATTAAAGCACATTACGACATGGATCAAGACAAAATTGCAATTTTCACCACACTCAAACCAAAAAGGTCTATGCCCATATAAATAAAACCGACATACACCCTCTTGATTCTCAATAACACCGCTTATTTCACGGTATTCAACTATTCATGGCTGCCGCAAAAGATTTTTTTTGTAACTTCTCGAAAGTTACACTTTTTTTTTTGTAAACTTAAACCAATTTGCTCTAGTGGATTAACAGGGGTTGAAATTTGAGTCAGAAGTGGATTTAAAAAAGGACATGATTATTAGAAAGATTTAATGAGTTTCTAGAATATTGCGGTTAACTTTGAAGGATTTAAAAGGACGTAAAGCGTTTTTGTATGTGAAGTATTGAGGCGTGTTGTGTGATCTTCTTGAACACAGTTTTACTGGGCTTTTCCTAATTCACTTTGCAATATAATTAGTTGGTTGCTTATGACTTGAGTTTTTTTTCTCCGTAATAAGACTGCACGTATTCTCTTCGTGAACGTAATCCTTACATTACTGCACGTATGTACTAAGGTGAATGTAGGGCAATTTGTAATAAAAACATATAAAACAAACATACACAACCCGGTCTCATGTCTATATTTTCCGAAGCGGTAGTAACTCACTCATATTTTTCTAATAAAATTATATTACTTATGTCCCATAATAAAAGAGGCGCCAATTGTCATTACATACATACATAGGTACATAATCAGCCTATAACGTTCCCACTGCTGGGACACAGGCCTCCTCTCTGTGAGAGGGAGTGGGCCGTAATCCACCACGCGGGCCCAGTGCGGGTTGGTGGATGTCACATGTCCTCGAATTTTTGGTTCTAGGACATGCCGGTTTCCTCACGATGTTTTCCTTCACCGTTTTGAGAGCAGTGGTGATGAAATAATTTACACAAAGTAAAGCGCCTGTCGGGCGCCTGGCGCCTGAATTGTCATTAGCCCGGGCACAAATCTATAGGTAGGTACCTATACTCCACGCGGCTGCTTCTGGAAATTTACAAATAGATGCCACTTAACACATCGTACTTATACATATAGGAACGTGGATCCACGCGATACACAATGGCTTTTTAATTATTTCTGTACTTACAGCATTCAACCGGTTAAAAAAAAGACAATCGGAACTCAACGGAAAAATCCTCTAAACAAAGGCGAATGCCCATCAGAAATCAGACAAGAAAGTCCACGTACCCACAGAGGCAGATGCGCATAAGTCACAACAACATAACGACCATGTCACACGTCGATCGCATATACTCACATGTACCTACCTACCTGAGTAGGTACCCGCGTACTGCCGCTCATTTGCTGCTATCACTCATCTGGATGTACTCGGAAACTGTTTAGATAAGCACTGTTAGATGTGGAGTTTTCCAGTTGTGTCGACTGTAAAAGTAGGTACGAAGTTTGTGTCGGAATCGAGCAAAGGTCTAAAATTCGGTAGTAATAAATCCATGTCAACTCCGGCCAGGGCAATATTTTTTTTTTCAGTATAGGTCAAGAGAGTTGATTGAAAAACTGAGAAATAGAATACCTTGAATCTCTCCGTCCCTAAAAAACACGCCAACCATGTAGGTACTTTACCTTACCAAAATCCATGTCATCGATTGACTTTTTTATTTGATTAGAACAGCTGTCTTCCAGTTTATCATCCTCTAGAATCAGATGATAGATTCCTTTATTAGTAATCAGTTTCATAGTTATTATTTTGAATAATTATTGTATCAAATATATTGCAATCCTTCCTTGCTAAGTACCATGTCGACACAGCGGTGCATTGGACCAGCGCCTCCGCGTCGTCAGTATTGTGTGGCATATGACATGTTTTGCAGGAATTCTGTCGATTCCGCGACACTCTGAGCTTACATGGACTTATGCAAATTATGTTACATAACTAACTAATGATCTATTCAAAGAATACAACATTCATTTTTTCTTTTCATCATCAATAGGTAAGACCAAGAAATTGTATAACTAATAATTTAATTCCATTCAAAATTTTCTAAAGGGCGTCTGCGAGTTGGTTTCGGCCTCTTATTCCACAGATCCGGGACCCTGGGGTAATTTTAAAATAATAATAACCTATTCAGAAAAGTTATTCACAAATATATCGCACCTTCGGTGCAACAAAGTCACAAATGGCCAAAACTGCAAAATTGAGGTAAGTACCTATGCCAAATTGTCTCTGAACCATGCCTATACTTTTAAAAGTCCTTTCCTGTAAAATTAATAAATGAGCTGTTGTGACTTTGTTGCACCGAAGGTGCGATATCTACATTTTTAATGTTTCCACTTTAACCATTACTCTTAGTTGGTTTAGTTTACTCTGTAGTTATGATCATTTTTAATTTTATAAAAAACTATGGTTTTAAATTTTAATCCGGGAAAAAGGTTGTTATGCCTTTCTAACCGAGAAAATTGAAGTTGGGTTCATTTCAATACTCAATACTTTATTACTTTACCATAATGTGTACTTAGGTGGTAACTAATATATAATTAAGATCATTATGGACCATGTAGGGCACAGCAAAAAGGGTAGGCATTTTGCCAGTCGTTAGATTTTCATAAAAAAATCACTGTCCATTCCAATGCAAGGTTGCCTGGAAGAGATCGCAGAAAGCGATAAGGCTGCCCATTCTATGTTTTGTAGTGTTAAATGTATTTTTTTTTGTTATGTATTTTCTGGTGAACAATTATACATAAATAAATAAAATTAATGTGACCTAAATCAACGAATTAATAGAAAATGCAATGCAGTAATTGTTTTTACAGTGTGAAAGAATTTTTTGATAAAAAAGTAGCTGATGAATATAAGATATAATGCTGAGATTTAATTATATTACTTTATATACCTATTATTCTTATGTGTTCAAATAGATACGAAACCCTAATAACCAGTGTTATTAAAAATGTTTTAATTTTAACAAATTAATGCGTTAAAGTTACATTTAACTTGTTTAAATATTTGTATGCCAGTCCATGGTGAAACATGTAAGATCAACACTTTATTCATAAGACCTTAATGTACCATGTTTTAAAGCAAATAAATATATTCTATTCTATTCAGCCATATCAAGTCCGACCGCTATGTCAGACTACTGCACCACCATATAATCTCCTCCTTGCAGGTCATAAGTCAACTCATTGATGTAGCAGGAACACGTTACACTATCGCACAGAACATTATGTGGCACATCAAGTGCTATTATGTTGAACATAAAGCGCTATTAGCGACAGAGTAGCTCTGGGAAGTTTATGTTGTAGGGATACCAACTTGCATAGAGATTGAGGAAAATTTAGACGAAATTACAAGACTTTTCTACTTTGATTGATAAATTTTATTAGTATAGCATAATTATTTATTTGATTATAATTATTTACATATGTACACACACTAAAATATATATATACTAGGTATATACAAATAAAAATAAAAAAAGACGAGCTCATTGGGCATCAAAAAATTCGTCCGCATCGCTGTCAATGGGATAAGTGCCCAAAAGGCTGGCAGCATTACCACGTTGGATGGCAATTCTTATTCTTTGGGCTAAAAATAGGCCAGCCCTCTGGTCACGCGAAGAGTCAACCAAACGATAAATTGTGGATACAAATTGATAAATTGGTAACACGTTAACAATGTATTTCCGTGTTGCAGGTATCTTTGAGCAATGGCCACCACGACCTCTTTGACAAACTAAAGGAGCTTCGCATAGATATCTAAGGGCTGATTTTCAATCGATAGATAATTTTTATTCGTGGAATTAAATTGAGGTCTGACAGATTTCGTATAGAAGAACTGTCAGAAATTCAAAATTATTCCTCGGATAATAT
Source organism: Amphipoea lucens (assembly GCA_947508005.1). Classification (NCBI taxonomy): domain Eukaryota; kingdom Metazoa; phylum Arthropoda; class Insecta; order Lepidoptera; family Noctuidae; genus Amphipoea; species Amphipoea lucens. The sequence continues at coordinate 16,756,247 of OX382377.1, read as the reverse complement.
TATCTGGCGTTGGAAAAATCAGTTCTAAGTGTCACAAAATCACAGAGTCTAAAATTTAATCCCCTTTTTTGAAAGGGTATTAAAATTATGAATTATTTAATTGCAGTCCACGGTCTACCCTAGTTTGCTAGAGTAGAGCGTGGACGTACGTTCTTACCTTGAACCAAGTAGGTAAGATTTGTAGTCCACGGTCTACCCTGTATATCAATTAACCTTGAAAGATTCGCCATCTAATGGATTATTTATTGGGAAGCAGGGAGGCATCGTAGGGCTTTACAGATTGTCTCAAAATTTCGTCTGTCGCGTTAAATACTAGGCATGCATGCACGTCCACCATTGCCAAATGGTCCAAATACGTCATCATCGCTTACCTTATGAGAAAAACTGGCCGAATGAGTACCTATAAAATATAAAAAGAATTCATCTATCTTATGCTTTCGTATAATCCACAATCTTTTTGAAAACCATAGACCATATTAATTACAAACAAATAACTGCGTTTCATCAAAGACTAGCCAGGATCACCACAAACCATGGCCACAATGCCCCCACGTACGACCTATGACGGTTTTTTTAGGAAATCGGAACACAAAATGGTCGTTCTTCAAACGGGTTGCGAGACAATTGTCGTTGTTTTACGGTTTTTACGGTAATATGTAGTTTATTGTTGATTTTCTTCGGATAAGACGTATTCGAGGAAATTCGCGGGTCACCTCTGTCTGGGTTAAAGCGGGTCCTGCAATTAGTGGGTTTTTGTGGGAATGGGGACGAAATAAATGTGGTAGCTGAGATTATAAAGTAGGATTATGCGTAGTTACTTTTCACTTAGTAGGTAGGTACACGAATCGTACCTACTTATTTTAATTGTATACGGAAATGTCCAAAATTTGCCGCGCCATAATCGCCTCTTGAACGTTTAGGTGAACTGATTGGTGAGCTCATTGCTGTTATGTGACTTACTAGCTTCTCCCCGTGACTCCGTCCGCGTGGAAGCCACCTGTGCCATAAAATATAAGGTACCATTAAAATAGATGGACAAACTTTTAGAAATCATTCAGACTACCAAAATAAGGACGATGGTTAAAAAATATATATAAAAACGCATTAGATACTTACAAGAAAAATAATCAGCTAACGAAAATACACTAATGTGCCGGCAATTTATTATTTTAGCTCAAAATAAAATCACTTTAATCAGTGTTTTATTTTGCTTGGATATCTTTGGTTAGATAGACGTACTGAGCGCTAGTGTTAAAATTTGTCCATCTATTTTAATGGGATCCTGTACCTATATTCTATGACACTCGATATTAATGTCGCTTACTATCAGTGAGAGAATTTTTTAAATCAGTTGAGTACCTAGTTTCGGAGATTACATCCTACATCCAAACTTACCTACAAAGTTTACCTCCTTATAATATTAGTGTAGAAGAGAGTCGTTTTAGGCGAATCATTTGAAACATCGTAAGTAGGTCGGAAAAAATTTCACAGCACTGATTTTTTGGGATGTTATTAGGATAGATACCAATAGTGTAAACCCAAGTTTGCAGCTTCGAAAGACCTGCACCTGCCGTGGTGATCCAAACCTCAAAATTTTCGGACTTTTTCAGTATTTGGCTTGTTAGGTACTTATAAAACGTGCATCTTACGGAAAACTATGACGTACATAGAAATGACGTCACGGGTATGCAACTTCTTCATAATATCGCGACAAGGATGGGAATAATCGCTTCCAAAAATTTTAAAAGCGTGAAACTTCTACATGTTTCCATCTATTTTACAGATTTAACACTATCTCATTTTATTTATTGTATTTATTTGTTAGAACATTTTTAATATTAGTCATCGTCCATATTTACCGATAACATCCATATTCAATTTTCAATCACGACCCACAACAGACATAAAATGTTTCGCATAAACCCATTAACACTATAAAACGATATCTGATGTCTTATTAACAGCACGTTTATGTTCAAACACGAGCCATTAACATAACTCACATTTTACGTAACATAAATTTAAAATAAAATGTCGTAAATTATAGGAAAAACTTCGAAACTATTCAAATTGATGGTCGAAACTATAGTTACAAGACAATTACTTATTTTGGAAACATTTTTATGAATACTAAAACATAACACACATGAGGAATAATAAGTTGGAATAATGATATTGGAAAGAAAGTTTTACAGTAAAGGAATTGGGAATTAAACATGAATAGCTTGCAAAGTACAAGACTAACTCAATCTCATTTGTATTATATACCTAATTACATAGCACTGATGGTCAATTCCCGCAATTAAAAACGTTCAAAATCTAGTGGCAATCTCATCTCAGCGATCGAACAATCTATGTCAAAAACTTGTCAAAAATGTAGGGAAATTAGAGGTATTTTTGACAGATTGAGACTGAGATCAGGCTGTGAACGTTTTTAAAATGAGAATTGCCACTCATGTGTGAATACTGTGTAGGTACTATAGACACTATACAGGGTGTTACGGAAAGGGTATATCAATACAAACGTGTCACCGCACTACGAGGGTCATTATCCAGTATCTGTAGTGTGTCTGTGCGCCTAGTACACGCACATCACGCCGCCGCGCGCCAGTGCAGCGCCGTGATGTCGAAATAAAAAAATATTAAGCATTTTACAAAGTTAATGCTTTTGAGCTGAAATTTTGTACAGAGATTCTAGACCAGATACACTCTTCAACCCGTTTGTATTGATATACCCTTTCCGTAACATCCTGTAGAGCTATGTCCTCCGCCTTAGTGGTATAGTGTAGGCGGGAGATGTACACCGGTGTGTTCGGCTTTGCGGCACGCAAGCTGACTTCGGGATCCGTAGGAGCTTTGCCGCAACGGTTCTTGTTCGTTTGCAATCGGCGCTTCCTCCTATGCACCGTCACAAAACCCTCATCATCAGCCCTATTCGGAGTTATGCTTTCAGACTAGCTTATCATGTTCCCACTGCCAGGACACAGGCCTCTCCTCTCTTCGTGATGGAGTGGGCTGTATTCCACCACACGGACCCAGTACGGGTTGATAGATAGGGTTGGAGAGAAAACGTCAATTCAATATTTATTAGGACATCAATATCCACTTCTTGTCCTGCCCACCCTGTTTGGAACAAGTGAGAAGCCATTAGTAAAATAAAAACAGCTTTCTTAAGAATTAGTAATCGTTCTAGCGTTCTGAATGACAATAGGTACAATTGATTGTTTATTCCGTCCGCGAGCCAGTGCAAGTGATTCTTGTTAATTTTGGGATCTATATTTTGTTTTGTTAAGTAGTGATTGTTTAAAATAGTTTAAATGGTAAAACCTACGTAAAGTAGGGAGTTGGGGCATTTGTTCACATCGAGTATTTAGTTTATTTTATTAAAGTATAGTGAATAAATTGCCTAAGTTTTAGGGACAGCAAGAATAAATGTGTTGATGTCGCCCTAAAGGGAAGAATTTGACTAGGTGACGTGTGCTTTTAATTTTCAGTAATTTATGTTGTTATATGGATGTTGATTGCACTTTGTTCAGTTGCAATCCTACTATCCTAGTAATATTTTATGAAAGTTTGTAGGTAGGTATGTTTGTTATTCAATCACGCAAAAACAGCTGAACAACTGCTGCGGATTTGGATGAAATTTGCTACAAAGATAGTTTTAACGTGTCCCGGTAAAAAGTCCATGCAGATGATGTCGCGGGCAGAAGCTTATACTTTGGTAGGTACGTACTTGTAGAGGTCCTCTATGTCGTTTGAAATACTGGCCAGTAATATTTGAAGGCATGTTCCATTCGAACGTTTAAGCGTGTGTCATTCAATGAGAGTAGATTGGACGTGTAATAATAAGATGGGCTAATTTTATATATTTTAGTTATTTCATTGAAATAACTCCTAAAATAATTATTCTATGAAAGCCGATAGGAGTTTCATTTGAATAAAATAGCTCTCCTCTGTGGTTAACCCTTCGTAGAGTCTACACGACTCTACATACCTACGCATATTTTTTAAATTTTTATCTGGTAATAATTCTCCGAAGCTAAAAAAAGCGACTAAATCCTAGTTCAATACACCAATAAACATGATACAACTAAGAACTAAGTAAGTACCATAAAAAGTACCAAGTCACTAGTTTACCGCGCACCACTATAAGTTTTAGGAACAAGTAATATTCAAATGAACAAAATGTCCGAATTGTTTGTTTCTCAGAAGGAAAGTTAGAAATTTAATTGCGTATCACAGTGACTGTTATCCTTTGAATTGGATGGTGCCGGTATGTGCCGTAGAGGAAGCGAGGCGATACATTTACTACGATACTTATTCGGCAGAAGTTGGCCGTAACATCCCAGCGCTGATTTGCTGGATTCGTTTTCTCCTCTACCGATCATTTTTCCCCTGAGAGTTCATTTGGTTTATATGTATGTATGTATGTATATATTCTTGTATTTCATAGTCATTTCCTAGCTAGTTCTCCTGTATGTTGCACCTGCCATGTTTTGTCTCTGCATCACCCTAAGGTTGACTGGTAGAAAATGCCTCAGGCATTAAGTCCGCCTTTGTATAGTATTTGTTTTTACTTGTGCATAAAGTTTTAATAAATAAATAAATACAGAGAAATGTACAGACGCCAGCACATCAAGCTAAACAGAACTTTCAAATTTTACCAATCAACATTGAACCTTATACTTTAACGATAAAGTTGAAAATGTATTAAAGAAATTTGACAGATTCTAGTAGGTTGATGTGCTGGCGTCTGTACAGTCAAAACATAAATACCTACAGCATGATTTCGATAAATTAAAATTATTCATGCAATACTTTCTAGTTGCTATCAATAAGGGGATGTCCTTTTATAGCACTCTGTGACCTAAATCTGCACTTAAGTTAGGTACACTTCCATTTTTATACAGAAAACTACTAGCAGCGCCCCGCGGTTTCACCCGCATAAGTTTCTATCCCGTGGGAATATCGAGATAAGAACTATCCTATGTCCTTTCCTGAGACTCAAACTATCTCTGTACCAAATTTCATCTAAATCGGTTCAGCGGTTTAAGCGTGAAGAGGTAGGTATAACAGACAGACAGACAGACACACTTTTGCATAGAATAGAATACTCTTTTTTATGTACACCATAGTACAGACGCCAGCACATCAAGCTACCCGAAACTGTCAAATTTTCCCAATCAACTTTGAACCCTACGCTTTAGAGATAAAGTTGAAAATCTATTAAAGAAATTTGACAGATTGTAGTAGCTTGATGTGCTGGCGTCAGTACCTACAATTGGTCCAAATAACAACTATCAATCCAATTTCATTCGGATTCACTAAGTTTCATTATCACTGTTCTCTATGTTAGAGTCTGGCAAACGAAAGTAGAGACTGAAAAAGCGCGGCAAATTTAAAAAAAAATATCAGTTTAGCAACCCCAAAATTAGTATGATATACCTGGAATAACCTTATTAGATACTTTATAATAATTTGTAAAACAAAAACTCTTTTGTCTCTAAGTCAAGCAGTAGTGTACATAATTATGTACACTACTGCTTGACTTAGAGACTTTTGAGTTAGAAAAAGGTTCAACAAGATCACAACAAATCACCAACAACACGCCATCTTCACAGAGCATGTAACTTGTTTTGAAAAATTGAATTTGACATTTTGTCTAGCATTGCCATATAAAAATTCTACAAATAATTCGAGTGTCTACTTTCGTTTGCCAGACTCTATTCGTCGTCCTAGCGTGTGGAATGTTATTTTGAGCACATTTTTGTACCTTCCAACAAGAGCCCCTTTTACCTTTTAGCCACTGGGTCATTCCTAGCCCTATAGCCATCTAAATGTAATAGATATTCATGGCACTCTCCATTTTAAATCCTAGCTATATCTTAGCTTCCACTACATCCCAATAACATCCTTTATTATGCTGGTCGCAGCACATGATTGGCTGCCACTAAACTGCCGCGCGTGTATTGAATGCTACGCTATGACTTAACGGTCGCTTAGCCCCAGTATACACGTGCGTAATACCAGTTCCTAGTACTAGGAGTTAGGAGAAGTGGCTAAGTTGGTGAGTGACGTTAATGTGTACAGTCGACTATAGTAGTTTTAGTGGAAAGTGTTACAATTGCATTCTTTGTTTGGTAATTCTATAATGGTACACATATTTAAATAAATATTTGCATTACCAATCGGTAAAGGAAGTTATGTGTTAAGCCCTATAATAACTATTTAAGTGTATATTGATAATTAATAATGTGTAGATATTATGTTTTTTAATAAGCATATTTCTAGTACTTAATGATTTTATTTGATATTCATTAAAAATAATACAAAGGATCTATTCACACAATTCTCAACTAAAAAAAATACTATAAATTATTCCTAATTCTAAAATCATTGTAGCCCAACCCTAACATACCACAGAGGTCAACCAATAACCATTTTTATTGTGCTGTCAAAATTTATTGACAGGACCAACACCATTGGTCGCAGGGGCGATTCAGAGAACTCAATGAGCACCCATTGTGGTCAAAACACTTCAACCAATAAGATAATGCTTAGCATCCTGTTACATACACTTTTTAGATTCTAAATCGTTTAATTAAAGTACTAGTTACTGTTAGCTAGTGTGCTACATACTTTATGTCAGTTTTTGCGTAAGTGTGGGTGAGTGTGGCCAATTGAATTGTGTAAATGTATTTACGTGCTAATGATGAGTTTGTGTGTGAGTGAATTTATTGGTAAAGGATATGTGTGTGTGTGTATGATATGGTGAATATGTAAGATTGTGTGCAATATACAGAGTTACGGAAAATGAGTGTGTAAATTCAATTTATTTGCTAATGTACGATTGTTACATACCTTTGTATGTATTTGGCGGTACATAATTATTGTGAATATAAGTTGGCCTTAATGTCATTGTAAAGGTCATTATTAAGGAATTTCAATAAAATCACTCTCAGTAGGGAATTCTAAGTATTTTGGTAAAGTTTATTGATATTGGAATATATTATCGCATTTAAAAATAATTGTAAGAGCGCTATTTTTATGAGCTCACGTTTGTACGAGTAGTAATGTACAAATAGGGACTACGTTTTATGATTTTAATTCAAATAACACAGAACTTTGATACTTATGGTGATTTTGTCGCCGTCACCAGCGTCTATCAGTTCCTGTAACGTGCAGCTGACAGGACACGCAGGACACGGTATTAAGTGTCCCATCGTTTGTGGAACAGCACCACATTTACACTCCAAGGTGAAGTCGATACTTTTGGTTGTGAATAAGGTATATTGAAACACCAATAAATATTATGAAACAATACTTCATTAGGGCGTGTTAAATTAGGCCATGTTATTGTTGAATTTCATTCAAGACAGGACAGTGATGTGCGTGACAAATTCATATTCTTCTCGTCTTGTTCTCGCACTTAGGTATTCTCCTTTTTAATTTCTCTTTTCGCAGGTCCGCTGGAAGAAATGTCTTAAGAAACGACCTTTGTAGGTACTCAAAAGTTATATGTCGTATCTGCATCTATTTTACTTTGTGTACCTACATAAATAATAAAATAAGTAGACAATATAAGACAGTAGGTACGCAAAATACACGCATTGACGTGGAGTTGCGGACACCAGCCCGTATTACCTATTACCTAAGTAGACAATACTTTCTTACTTTTTTTTTACACACATGCTCATTTCCAGAAACTCAGGTTTAAAATTAAAAGTCTTCGATCACAAATTAACAAAAAAAATCTTTATCACCATAATTAATAACCGAAATTCGTTAATTCAAATCATATGAAATTAATTCAAATGCTACTGGGAAACGATATACTTAATAATAAAATATATACACTTTACTTGTTTTATAGGCGAGTATGAAGACATTAACTTTGTTGGACAGAAAAGGACAGAAGGTTCGTATCATACATTGCATGATGACAACGAAAGTCACAAATCAAATCAAATCAAAAGTCATTTATTCAAACTAGGCTGAGAATCAGCACTTTTCGAACGTCAAAATTACAAAAGAGCTACGCTTGCCGCAGTTAATATGTGGATGGGTGACCTTTTTTACATACCGAGACCCCTCCGTGCCTCGGAAAGCACGTAAAGCTGTTGGTCTCGGCTGTCATTCGTGGATCTTTGACAGTCGTTACGGGTAGTCAGAAGCCCGAAAGTCTGACAACACGGGTAGTCAGAAGCCCGAAAGTCTGACAACCAGTCTTACTTACCAAATGGTATCGTATTACTCAGTAACTGGGTTGTAGAGGTCAGATAGGCAGTCGCTCCATGTAAAATACTGGTATTCAGCTGCATCCGGTTAGACTGGAAGCCGACCCCAACATAGTTGGGAAAAGGCTAGGCAGATGAAGAGGTTAGCGTTAAACCCGCTATTGTATGAATAGTCATCATCTTCCTGCCATATATGAGTCATATCATATTATGGTATACATCTTTATGGTTATCTCATCTCAGTGGTCACTTAGGCTTTTCATCATTTACACGCGCCTTTTAATATACTTACTATTATCTATCATTGTGTAGAGTTGACCTTCTGCTATAAATGTTATTAGCTAGTGTCACGGTTCACAGTAGTCCACTAAGAGGCCCCATACTGCGCTTCTGTAATATATAGTCCAGTAAAAATTCCTCCGTAAAGTTATAAAAATTGTAATTTTGTTGTTTTTCGGTTATGAATAATCAATGAGTGGAAACCTTATTAGTGGGTATTTTTACGCTTTTAGTTGTGTGGTGTGAGCAGAGGTCCTACTGATAATATTTTTGGAGTTTCCGATGAAGTAGGTACTTAGTTGTTTCGGTATAAAGGAAAAATTGTTGTAACTGACTGACTGTACTCTGTAAAGCCTTTATTGGGCTTTTAACAAGGTCGGACTAGGTGGAAGTGTATAGCAGGACAGCAGCTTTTTGAAGTGAAACTTCTTTACGCACGCTTGACTTGGTGAGTAAGCTAGCGAACGCGTTACGAAAAGTGTGATCGGGCGAGGTGAACGGGAGTTGAATAGGGGATATAAGCAAGAGAAAGCAGTGCGCGCGCACATTTTCTTTCTCTCTTCCTCTCATAGACAAATACGTTTGAAGTTTCACTTCAGTCGTGTGGTCATAAGCACACTCGGTTTTTTTAATAATAAAGTCATAATTCAGGTCCAGTGGCGTGCATTGGTTTTCAGAATAGGTAGGCACTCGGCCGGGTCTAGTCTAGGCAGACGCGGTCACTAATCAGAAAAAAAAGTGTGGTCGGGGGACCCCCGGCAGGAACTAAATTCAAAATGAAAATAATTTAGAAAGAAAGCTTTCCTAAGTACAGACGCCAGCACATCAAGCTACTACAATCTGTCAAATTTCTTAAATAGATTTTCAACTTTATCGCTATAAAGATAAGGTTCAAAGTTGATTGGGAAAATTTTACAGTTTCGGGTAACTTGATGTGCTGGCGTCTGTAATATGGTGTACATAATAATAGTAGATTGTACAACTAAGGCATAAAATAAGCTATTTTACCCCGAGACGTTTATATCCACCCGAGCCGCAGGCGAGGGTGGATAGTTAAGTCGAGGGGTAAAATGGCTCGTTTATGCCTGAGTTATACACTCTGCTTTTCACTTCGATTGCGAGAAAATGAAACAGGCATAAAATATACAGTACATAATTAATCAAAAATGTTGCAAAGTATAGCTAATTCCCGCCACCACAGATAATACCGCTACGAAACTTTTTAAATGTTTTTTTTTTTTAATTTGAACATTTGTCATTCGACTTTGGTACTTCATACTGCCAAGTCATGAAAACGTTTTTTTGCGTTTTTAAATAATAAATGACAACTATTTTACCTGATTTTATTAAATTAACGATAGAAAACACGGAAGTGGTATAAATTAAAGAAAATGAAATAAATCACTACTTTAATCTGCTAAGTTTTATTGCGCATGTAGCTGTTGGGCCTGATTACCTTAGTCTCAGAAAAAAAATTTACTTTATGCACTAGAACATAAAAAGCGATTTTATGTCGCCTAAGCACAACATAAAGACGAACTTTTCGAGCATGAGAAGTGAAAAGAGTATTCTATTCTATTATTGCTGTCTGTACCTGCAAAAAACTGTCCCTTTATTTTTGAAATCTTTTTCATGTTAAAACGAATTGCATGATATTTATGACAGTCTAGCTCGACAAAGATTTTGTATATAATTATATCTATTCCACATATTAATTCTATTCTATTAAAAAACTGTAAAAACTCAAATCACACTTCGTCATTCCCACAACGCAGAATTATGACACTCATTATAATAAAGTAGATAATAATTTATTTATCTAATAAAGCAATAAACGCGATTCTTAATAATTAACATTAAAACTCATGATTGGACGAACAGACAAACTGTAGGTCGTAAATTTGACGAACTCTTACAAATTAATGAATAGATTTTCTACAATACATATTATACCTTTCGAGAGACATATTTTGAATTGCTGTTACCCTCTGTAACAGCCGCGACTTACGAGTTGTAGGTCATAGGTTCGAACCCGTCTGGGTTCGAACCTATGACCTTTGTGTAAATTATTTAATCAGACCTTTGTGTAAATTATTTAATCACCACTGGTCTCAAAATGGTAAAGGAAAACATCGTGAGGAAACCGGCATGTCCTAGACCCAAAAGTTCGAAGACATGTGACGTCTACCGACCCGCGCATTCCCTGTCGTAGAAAGAGGCCTGTGGCCCAGCAGTGGGATCATTATAGGCTGATTATGCTGAGACATATTCGTTTATTATAGCTTACGGTTTTATTAACGTACACATACACGGTATCAGGGACATCCACGCGCAAACTGTAACCATGAATTCAGCTTATGATTCTAGACCTTCAGCGTAGAAATTTTTCGTCGGTTATCGAAAAAACAAACCGAGTGTGCTTCAAACGTATTTGGCTCTGAGAGGAAGAGAGAAAGAAAATGTGCGCGCGCACTGCTTTCTCTTGCTTATATCCCCCACTCAACTCCCGTTCACCTCGCCCGATCACACTTTTCGTACCGCTTACGTCACGCGTTCGCCAGCTTACTCCCCAAGTCAAGCGTGCGTAAAGAAGTTTCACTTCAAAAAGTCAGCAGCTTCATAGAGAAGTGCAATACTTACGCGGTGAAATGTATGGAACAGCAGATGTTTCATTATGTGCATAATCTACCATCCAGAAACCAGGGACGTATGACACAAAAGAGAGGAGGACTATACACATACCCAGCAGTATGTGGAAACCCTTACAGTATAGTTCCAGACATAAACTGAATCACACTAATATTATAAAGGCGATAGAACAATGTCAGGTTTCGGCCTACACAACTTTAAAAACTCACACATACGGAAAAATCTTCGTATTGGTTGCGGTCATTCATTGCATCGTGTAAAGTCTCACGCCTGAAATAAAATTTCAGAAAGAGAAGATGCTATCGGACGGGTGATAGAGCAACAGTAATCTCCAATTTAAAATGACTGAATAACTTCTTTTTTAGAAGTTCAGTGTAAAAGTGGAAATCACAGAAAAGCTTTCGACATTAAACTTCACAAAAAAACGTAAGAATTTTCACTGTCCATGACAAATTAATATTGAGCCAAAGTCACTATGGACATCTGACATTGTTCTTTGTGTGTGTGTGTGTTTATATGTTCGTAGCTTCTTCACGCTCAAACGGCTGGACCGATTTTAATAAAATTTTATATGGAGGTAGCTGACACCCTGAATTAACATATAGGCTACTTTTTATCCGAATATTCCCACGGGATAAACACTTACGCGGGTAAAACCGCGGGGCGCAGCTAGTTTGAACAATAAAGGATTGACGCATGACGGAATCTTGTCGTATCGCTCAGAAGAGATAGATTTTCTATGAATTTTGGGGACGTAGTCGTGGTTCATCTTTCTGCGTTATAGATTTTTTTTTAATTCTACATGTATATAATACTTACTTATAGAATTAAAAAATTTAATTGAATGAATTAATGAAATGCACCGACCCGTGGTTTGACCAGATTGGATTAATCGAATGAACCCCAAGATTCGCACTTTTCTCAATCCGAAATAAAAAATGAGATAAAACCAATACAAAATAATAATTTATGTAAATAATGGTTGAATATATCGATTGTCAATAATGTTATGGTTTATGGTTCTCATTTTAATTTAAATATCGAAATACATATAAATAATGTGTTTTTTTATTTTTACTAAACGGTAAAAATACACAAATGTGAGCTTTAATATTTGTCATTTACATATTACTGAATAATGTATTATTTAAATAAATTCGCGTAAAACCAGTAACTCTCAATCAATGGTACTTATTAATTTAAATTAAAAAAAAATAGAATTGACAAAAATAATCTAATCTTGTCTTTTGCAAGTAATAGTTAGAGATAACAGCACCGTTTTCCTATGTTTTAGGGTTCCGTACCCAAAAAGTGTACTTACCCATAGGGACTACCTAAGGCTTCGCTGTCCGTCCGTCTGTCACAGGGCAATATATTTTGAACCGTAATAGGTAGACACTTGAAATTTTCAGTGTATACCAGGTACAGACGCCAGCACATCAAGCTACCCGAAACTGTCTATTTTTCCCAATCAACTTTGAACCTTATGCTTTAGTGATAAAGTTGAAAATCTATTAAAGAAATTTGACAAATTGTAGTAGCTTGATGTGCTGGCGTCTGTACTATGGATGCCATAATTACAAATAAAATAAATTTAAAAATGGAAGGCGGAAAAAAATATGTAATGTTAAATATGTATTGTACGGCGGTACGGAGCACTAAGTGTGTGAGTCCCACTTTTTAATTAATTATGAGACTTATTTTATACCTACACGTATACAGGGTGTCAAGGGCATCAACGAGCAACCTGTAAGTCTTGTACCATGAGTTCGGTGCATGATTCTAAACACTCCTGCGTAGAAAATTCCGCCGGTTATTAAAATAAAAATTGCAGGGTCCGTGGCTAAATAATAACAGCCGCACAGGTCGATCGGTTAAGTTACGCTTGCCGCGGTTGGTCTGTGGATGGGTGACCATCTTTACATACCGAGACCCCTCCGTGCCTCGGAAAGCAGGTTAAGCCGTTGGTCCCGACTGTCATTCATGGATCTTTGACAGTAGTTACGGGTAGTCAGAAGCCCGAAAGTCAGACAACCAGTCTTACCAAGGGGTATCGTATTACCCAGTAACTGGGTTGTGGGGGTCAGATAGGCAGTCGCTCCATGTAAAATACTGGTATTCAGCTGCATCCGGTTAGACTGGAAGCCGACCCCAACATAGTTTGGAAAAGGCTAGGCAGATGATAATATAAAAAAATTGCTGTTCCATACATTTTGACCGTGTAGATATTGAAACAGCAGATTTTGTTTTGAATTCATCATGTACTGAGTTCATGATTACAAATTGCGTCGATGGCCTTGCTACCCTGTATATATTATAAAGAAAGAAAGAAAATACGTTATTTGCGGTGAAAATGACGCAAAAAGAACATCATCATCATCATCATCATCAGCCTATAATGTTCCCACTGCTGGGACACAGGCCTCCTCTCTGTGAGAGGGAGTGGGCCGTAATCTACCACGCGGGCCCAGTGCGGGTTGGTAGATGTCACATGTCTTTGAATTTTTGGTTCTAGGACATGCCGGTTTCCTCACGATGTTTTCCTTCACCGTTTTGAGAGCAGTGGAAAAGAACATAAACACAAAAAATAAAATAAAAAGGTAGGGGGAAACATTCGTCACATCCACGCAAAACGGCTATCGCTCAGCATTATGCTGCGACCCTATGCTATTATCTACTAACAAGTTGCATTGCATTTTCTTAGCGAAGGAAAAACCTAGAATAAAAATCAACTAAAACAAAGGATAATTTATTAATGACATCTATAACATAATCAGCCTATAATGTTCCCACTTCTGGAACACAGGCCTCCTCTCTCCGAGAGGAAATGGACTGTAATCTACAACACGGGCCCAGTGCGAGTTGGTCTTGGTAACATGTTTTCGAATTTTTGGTTCTAGGACATGCCGGTTTCCTTCACCGCTTTTAGAGCAGTGGTGATAAAATTATTTACACTAAGTAAAGCGCCTGGGTTCGAACCCACGACCTTCGACTCGTAAGTCGGGGCCGTTACCACTAGGCCACCACTGCTCTTATTAATGACATACCAACTATTTATACAGTTATTATACCGGAAACGAAAAAAAAAAATCTGCTGTTTAATACAAAAGTTCAATACTTACTTAAAGAGAATGAAAGAAAGAACGAAAATACATTTATTTCTTTTTTTTTTTTTACTTGAGCAAAATGTATGAAACAGCTGATTTTTTTTCATGATTTCAGAGTTAGTCCCATAGTGAAAATTGTTCATATTCATGGGTAGAACATCCTGTAAAAATTTAGAACTGGTAAAAAAAAAACATTCTGTATTGTAGATTGTGTGAATAGATTCAGACAGACAGACATAAGACACACATTCTAACGTTGACTTTAAGCTTAGCAACGAAATACTTTATAATAAATCTTTAAAAAAATATCAAATGAAAATCAGAAACATCCGGTCTCCTCGCCTTATAAGTTGACAACCAAAACCCACCTTGCTAAAAAACAACAAACCTATTTTTTCTCCACATTCCACATCTCATATACCTGTCCACTAAATAAGCCCACAACGTCACTATTACCATACATCTCCTCTAAACGACTATAAAATCCTATAATACACATTAATAAGCTATAAAACGACATTTATTACTAAATAGTCGGCGAGGTGACATTTGAACATGTCACCTGGTTTGGGACCAGACTACAGAACAGGTTAGTAAAAGGTCCATTTCGAGTAAACTTTGTTGCTTGGTCTTATTTTCGGACAATTGACAACATTTCAAACCTGACACGACCTTAAAACAAAAATACTGTTTCTTTATTTTCGTATCCTGAGTTCAAATATATTTTTATTTTATTTTTTTATTTCTAAATTTCTGAGAAAAAAAATTAACATAAAAAAACATGTGATGACGTCACATAAATGGCGGAATGAGGTAGTTACCTTGGCGCAATCCAATATCTTTGATTGAAAACATTACGTCAAACAAGACATGTCAATGTCACCTATGAAGTGTAGGTAACTATAAAACAACTAAAAAACTGAATTGAATTCAACAATATTTTTTCTTATCAACTCGACACGCTGCTTACTGTTAATATTATCAATTTTTTATTGATATTTCGCCAGTAAAATGGATCCCAATGAAAAATATACGCCAATGAAGAAACCAAAACAACGACTGAGACAAGTGACATCTAACAGTTTTTTTGACGGGTCACAGTAAAGCAAAGGTAATATCGCCATTCTACCGTAAGCATGACATCATCTGGCGCTTACGTCTTTTTAGAATACACCGAATTTCAAAGTTAAAATTATGAATGAAAAGTACATAATTTCGAAAAACGAAAATAATGGGTGGCCTAGATTTGAATTTACTTTTATATAAGTAGCGTAATAATACATGCAGGTTAAATATATGAAATGTTGTCAATAGTTTGGTTCTACAGCCGGACACTAAAGCCTAATCTGCATTCGCCGTTTATTTGCCAAAATTGTAAACAAGTATGAGTTTATGGAAAAATAACTTTAATTGCTACACAATAAAGTTCAGTTTACGCTACAACTTCAAAAAAAATTATAACTTTTTCAACAGTGCCAGTCACTCTGCAATCAACTAAATTACCATTAAAATAAAGTTGATATTTGTTTAACTTGAAATAACAACAAGTTGAAACATAAATTTGAATATACTGTAGGTTTCCTAGGAAAGCGGATCCGTCATATTATTCGACGGCAGTTACTTCGTGAAAATCTGTCATTTTCATCAGTATTTGACATTAAGGTGTCAAAAAACGCTCTGAATTTGGATAGCCGTTATTGTGTGACTGTTCGTAGCTTTCATAGAAAGAAAAAAAAATAGTTTTATTTGTCACCAAAACACGTGCATACAAAAAGATAATTCTAATAACAGGAAAAATAAAAACAAAATATAGGTACCTATCTGTAATCTCGAGCACAAAGCTGAAATACTCGACGTCTACACGTCATGACTGTGACATTCTGCATACTTTAGTGCCATGCTACTTCTGCATACTTTTTTGTTCTGCGGTCAAGTCCTATTCGTTAAGCCGTGATGTATGTGTCTTGTATAAAAACTCTCGTGGGAATTAGGCTGACCATAAATACTGAAGTTTAACTCAAGTTAGAGTTAAGATTATTGTTGGGGAGACAGGTTGTGCGGTCGGTGAATGTTATTCGGACAGGGCTCGATTATAATAATGTCTTCTAGTTGTGTATAAGATTGATAATTTGATTACTTATACTGTAACCTTATGGGCAACTACAGCTTTGAGCCGTTTGAGGTCGAAACGCTCGGGTCATGGGGCCTGAGTGCGCGTCTCCTTTTTAAGGAAATTTCTCGCCGGCTGGTCGACAGTTCACGCGACCAGAGGGCTGGGTCATTCTTTGGCTAAAGAATTAGCATTGCCAATCAAAGTGGCAATGCTGCCAGTCCTCTGGGCATGTTTCCGATGACAGCGATGCGGACGAGTACTTCGCCTAAGTATCCTTTGTTTTGTATTTATTTGTATAGTAAGTTAGTTAGTCATTTCCGTCGGTGCTCCATGGACCAATTGGAATTTGACCAATTGGACTACGGGGAAAATGACATGTTTCATTTAGTATCTAGTGTAAATAGTTACATTTTCTCAAGTAAAACATAGCTTCTTTATTTATCTCACTTGATGATATCGACTTAAAAACTTAGTTCAATTTAATTCTTAACACTGCCGAATTTAAAACAAATATTAATGAAATACTTAACAAATGAGCTTTGTTGAATTTTAGTGTACGATGAAGCAAATTCTGTCTATCTATCTAATGATTTTGGTTGTGGCATTTTGGATTCTTCTTCGTGTGGATAACCCACATGCCTGGGTCATATTAAGGGGTTATCGTGTTCCCCAGGAACTGGGTTGTGGTGGTCAGATAGGCAGTCGCTCCATGTTACTGGTATTAAGCTGCATCCAGTTAGACTGGGAGGTAGCCCCAACACAGTTGTGAGAAGGCTAGGTAGATTATAGACTATAATACGCTGTACTCGTATAGTCGTCCACATTCATACGCAAAACTTTTCTGACGATATTTTCCTCAATCCATCACATCACATGTCGATACATGACAACCGATTTTCACACAGTTTTTCAATTCAGCGGTGTATGATGATGATGATGATGGGGCTCCCTTTTCCGCACTTAGACTCCCATTTGGTCCGTTTTGCGTGGGGATACTGGCTAACAGAGCCAGCCTAGCTCCATCCAAAAGCACAGAAGCTTCCTGGGAGCTTCACAGGCTTCACGGAGCGACCTCACTGTTCCGAGGATTTCTTCACGTTGAGAAGCTACAGCCTCCCATTCCATTATGATGTGGGCGGCTGATTCCACTGCGTCAAGGCAGCCCCTGCAAAGGGGGCTGTCTGTGGCACCTATGTTAAAAAAGATGCTTGTTAAGGGGGTTATGGCCCGTAGTTCAGCGGTGTAACTGCGTAAGACACTATCAGTAGCAATGGCTTCCATTTTGACAGTTCAACAACATTCATTGCGTTATTTACGTTGTAGAGCAGACAATTTTTTTGAACATATGAAGCAATAGATTTGCAATAACCTTCAAATTGATTCAGATTGAGATTGATACTCTGTTACGCAATCCGGGTGCAGTTTCAGCTTCACCCTCCATAATATCAATGAATGCAGAAGTGAAATGATGATGTTAAATGATGACAATCTTCAGATAGCTACAAATTCCCTTCCGTTCCCTTGCAAACCAACACGTCAACATCATTCTAGCCCGGAATCACCCTCTGTAGGGTACGCCTCTTTCTTCGGCCATATATCCCAGTTCCATGCGTCTCTCATCCAGGTGTTCCCCGCGACTTTGACGATGTCGGCAACCCAGCGCGCTTTTGGATGGCCTTAGAGCGGTTTCGCACTACATCCGATCCGACTTCAATCCGAATTGGAAATGTTCTAAATTCGGACGGATAGAGTTCGGATCTAGTACGCAATTCCTCATACAAATTAAATAGGACTACGGTCACTTCGGACCGGCATTTCTCGGATTCGGATCGAAATTATTGCGAAACCACTCTGACAGCGACAAATTCCCTTGCATACCAAAACAAAATAAATATAAAATCTAGATACAAAGATGGGCGCATAAACACTAATATTGTAAGTAATACTCATCAGTTCCAAGATGTAGTTTATTATAATGTAGTCAAACAGGCACACGACTTAAATGCCATATTCAAGGTATCAGGTGACAGTTAGTGGTGCGGATGTGAGAAGGAATGGAGGAGGTAACTTTATATGTATCTATATACACCTCTATAGGTATGAGGATAGGGTGTAAAGTTCACTCATACTCTATAGAAAAGGGAGGATCCTCCGACCAGACGGGTATTGTGTCCGGCGAGCAACTGCCCGATGATTCATGTCGGGCCGTTGTATCTATGCTAGTTGCGCGGTAAACTCTGCTTGCGAGATGCAGGATTTTGCGTGACGTCAGTATGACGCGTTGTTCGCATGTGGCGTTGTAGATACCGCTACAGATAAATATAATTCGCCAGTTGTGTTTAAGTACCACGTGTTGAGCATATTGCCATCAACCGGGCACTAATCCAGAGCCTGGGCTGCTATTGAGAAATTCCAGCTGGAAAGACCCAATAACACTTTGCGCTACTTGGGAAGCGAACCCAAGACCAAATTGTATAGGTACATTCATTGACAGACAACCCACAACTTAAACCGCTAGGCATAGAAGCATGAAATGCACAAGAGTTTACCTTATACAGGATGAAATTGAATAGGTGTAACAAATTAAAATAATAATTCAACGTGTATAAAGTAAGTTTTGAGATGCAGAACGTGCGCGTAGGCAAGCGATTTGGTAACGTGGTCGCGCGCCCTTTTTTTCTTAGGAACGGTCAAAATTAGGTAAAAAATAACGCTAGTTCAACACGTTGCCAACTTGCTTCATGTTGCGAACTCAGCGATGAATGGATTGCTTATCGAGCGCGCGCTAAAATTAATACTTAAATTTTTTTATTCTTTTTCTCCTTCTTTTTTTTTTTCTTTCTTTTTATTTATTTTTTTTATTGTTCGTTTTAAAAAAATTGAAAAAATAAATCTGAGTCGACGATAATTCCTGTCTACTTAGTTTCCACAAAGGCGATAATTACACGATTTTTTTCAAGAATTTAGATTTGGGAAATGACAATTTATAATTATTATGTACCTAACAGTTACTGCACTTCTTATTTCGATTTGTCGCAAGTTTTCAATTTTTTCCTGTATATCGAAAGTGAACACTAAGGAAGGATTTATAAAAATTCATTCATGGTGTTAAAAAGGGCATGTAAGTTTGTATAGAAGTTTGCCATTCTTGCCGATGGGACATCCCTTCGTGCACACCATTGATGTATAAACACAGCTTGTTTATACATATATTTAGCTAAATAAAAGCGCAATATATATAAAATCTATTTATTTCAAACAGATGTTATTTCAAGTTAAACAAATACCAACTTTATTTTAATGTTAATTAAGTTGATTTCAGAGTGACTAGCATTATTGAAAAAGTTATAAAAATGTTTGAAGTTGTAGCGTAAGCTGCACTTTATCGTGTAGGAATTAAAGTTACTTTTCCAGAAACTCATATTTGTTTACATTTTTGGCAAATAAATTGCGAATGCAGATTAGCCGTTACGTTTAGGTGGTAGATTAGGTACCTATAGCTCACCCCCTCTTATGCCCGGGCCACACTATACGGGAAAATCGCGATAAGTTGTTTCTTATTGGCTGACATCGTAGATCCAGCCAATGAGCATCAACTTATCGCGCAAATCTTCGCGTTATCGCGATAGTCTGGCTCCAGCATTACAGAGTGGAGGCATGTACCCCAGCAGTGGGAACATTATAGCCCAGCAGTGGGAACATTATAGGCTGATTGATGATGATAACGTTTGTGGCACGGAGGAGCTTGTGGCTATGTAATAACAGCCGCACGGGTCGATCGATCAGGTTAAGCTACGCTTGCCGTGGCTGGCCCTTGACCATCAGTGACCATCTTCACATACCAAGACCCCTATGTGCCTCGGAAAGCACGTTAAGCCGTTGGTCCCGGCTGTCATTCATGTCATTACGGGGTCGTCAGTCGCCCGAAAGTCTGACAACCAGTCTTACCAAGGGGTATCGTATTACCCAGTAACTGGGTTGTGGAGGTCAGATAGGCAGTCGCTTCTTGTAAAATACTGGTATTCAGCTGCATCTGATTAGACTGGAAGCCGACTCCAACATAGTTGGGAAAAGGTTAGGCAGATGATGATTATGTTTAGCTGTCGTTAAGCCAGAGATAACTGAAGCTTCCAGTACTTAATATGTAGTCTCGACCTCCTGAAACCTATCATTCACCACAGACTGCCTACAGTATTCGTCTGTACTTCCCCTTTTTAATCCATCCAAAGGTTGTCTTTAAAAGATCGCTCTTAGCGATAAGACCGCCCATTGTGTCACCCATTGTAAAGTTTCTATATTTAATGTCTGTAATTTATATGGTGTACATAATAAAGAGTATTCTATTCTATTCTATCAATTCTCCAAATAAACTTTATCGTCTCAAATCTGTGCAACGACATTTTCACACATCCTGGTCCAGACTACATTGTGCACCACAGCAGAACTATTTCGCTGCCCACACAAAATGACTCGTGTTTACAGTTCCAAACAAAAATCAACCTTATTTCCTACAACACAAAATTTAAATCGTGCATTACTTCGGGCAGTACATAAGCCTTTATATAAAACTGCTTGTTTAAACTTTTAGAACATTTTTACGGCGTTTTGAATGAAAATGAAACAAAAGGGAATGTGGGATTTAATAGACTCGTTTGGTGTCCTGTGATATAAATCACTTGTCTTACATCATCATCATAGCAGCCTGAAAATAACTTAAGCTGATAGTAAGCCCCTTCGTACACAAGGCTACTCAAATCTGAGATACTCAACGATTTTAGTCTTCGACTGCCACCATACAAATCCATTGAAGTTCGTACACGAGTCGCGTCGCCGATATTTTCAACTTAAATGGATTTGTATGGTGGCAGTCGCATGAAGACTAAAATCGTTGAGTATCTAAGATTTGGGTAGCCTTGTGTACGAAGGGGCTAAGCCTTCCAAAGAAATAATAGTTTTTTCTATCTTCTGCCAGCGACTTCGTCCCTATAAAATGGTTGAGCTGGATGGTGCTGATCCACGCGTCATGTTCGTGAACGGGCGCCGTCGGTTGAGACTGGTCATGCTTACTTTTAATCTTATATTTTGAATTGTTTCTTCATTTGTGTTTTTTTTTTACATTGTTCTCACATCATCCCTCAGAAATAAATAAATGTATTACACAGAAAAATATCAAATGTAAACTTAAGCAATATTACTTAAGTATTATGTAGGAATGATTGTAACCATTTAAAGACCTTAAGATGTTAGTAATTGTATAGTTCGATATTGAGATAGACTCATGATAACACAAGTTCAAAACTTAGTGGTTTTTGGTTGCTATTTATTATGAATAATCCTGTATTCTTTTGTATAAATGATAAATAAAAAAAAAAAATAAAAAAAAAACATACAGAAGCAACAAGAATAATGTACTCAGGGTTTTGTAATATCTTGATTTAATAGAGTGTCCATGGAGATCCTTGCCCGTTCTTCTCCATAAAGGTCTAAGTTTTGCAATGGGCAACTAGCTTCAACTTTCTGACTGACTGACCGAATATTTGATTTTGACAATTCAACAGTGCCTGTACATGGTTTAATGGAAATAAATGCTTTGAGTTTGAGAAAATTATTGTTCCCCCGACCCCGTTGCATCGCATCGCCTACCAACGCTATTACTCCGTTTTCACCTCACGTTTTTTATGACTTTTAAATGTCACATGTCTTCGAATTTTTGCTTCTAGGACATGCCGGTTTCCTCACAATGTTTTCCTTTACCGTTTTGAGAGCAGTGGTAATAAAATAATTTACTTAAAGTAAAGCACCTGTCTGGGTTCGAACCTATGACGTACAACTCGTAAGTCGCGGCCGTTACCACTGGACCACCACCTTCGATCAATAATAGATTTAATTCAAATTCGTATAGTACAGAACAAGAGGCCTCTACCCATAGAAATGTCTTTCATATATCTATGCCTCTACCCTTTATTGAAACAATTACTGCCTCATAAAATATTCTGAACCACAAGATTAACGTGGAATTGCGCTTTGAGTATAATAAACATAATAAATCCGGTACATATTGAATGTGCGCAGTAAGTCTTCACAATTATCATGTAAAACAAACTGTGACTTTCGAGCCGGATAAACGCGACCAGACTTTTTGTGGGGGACTAATGTGGATAACGCTTGGGGTTTTACCGACTTCAAAAAAAAGGAGGTTATCAATTCGACACGTATGTATGTAATATTATTGGAACTACACTATATTCACATATGACAATCTATTAGGGCTTCCAAACAAATATACAAAATTTTACAGATGTATGTATTTATGTATGTTTGTCCACGCATTTCTCCGGAACTATTAATCGGATCGTGACCATTTTTTTTATTGGCTTACATTTACTTTAACTTAAGGAACAGTGCAAGTTTGATCAAATTCGATTCAGTAATTTTCAAGATATGGACTAATACGTGTACCTAAGGGTGACGGCCTGGCTTATTGATACGAGCTACGGGTGTAGTGTCAAAGGGAAAACATTACAAAACCTTGGTCAAATTCTAGTGCAATATTTACACTGTTTTAATGTAATGTATTAGATACTAAAACCATCCTGAAAATATGTAAATCATATCAATGAAAGAATTCTGAAAATTGATTAATTAATTTTTGAGAAAATCTCGGCCATACATAATTATATAGGTATATACGGGTCGAATACAAAACTTCCTTTTATGAAATCGGTTAGTTAAAAAAATTACTAAAATTGCAATTTCGGTCAGATTTCTACGCTAAGAAACCGCAAACTTTCTGTATATTAAATCCGTTGGAAAACCTCATGTTAAATCTACCTTCTAATTGACGGACCAAGACGCCATACCAATAACATCTTTCACAGAAACCCGTGCTAAAATAAACTGCAGTTGAAAGTCAAACACCACTTTGTCTTCACTTAACAACGGAGTATTTATAACTTAATTTACCTAACTTAAGCCCATCCACACATTGTAGTAAGTAATTCCAAGCAGTTCTTAAGATAAAGCCATCTCCACACTACGGTGTACCTCGAGACGTTTATATTAAGTTGGAATAAGTTATCTCACTTATCATAATCTAACAAAAGATCACAATAGACTGTTACAGCATCATCAATATATTACTGTGTGGGGAATGACTGAGCGGTCTTGATACTTGATGTAATCGATAGATTTAAAAACTACATAGCTGACGAAGTTACTCAAGGAAATACCTTAAAAGATATCGAAGCGTGATACATTCTACAAATAAATAGCTGCTTTTTGCTAATTTGTCAAATCTCAGACATAAACAAAAGTCAAGATTCTGATAGGTTTATCCGAAATAATTTGTTGTTAAATGTCACATCGAATACGATAAGATTATTGAATGTGATTTTGGTCTAGGAATTACAGCTAACCAGGTATCATCTGCTATACTGATTAAAGGCTTGACCAGGCTTCAAAAATCGTGGGTATTTAATTAGTTACATCGCCAATTACTATGGGTCGATACTGAAAACCTTTGCCGAATTCGAATGAGCAAGTCAAGTTCGCTTACTCTTAAGTTAGAAGTCGTTTTCTACAGACCTTACTTTCAATAGTCTTCCAACAAACTTAAAAACCCCTAAAAACACCAATCCATTACCAAAGTACCAAGATCTCTCGCTCCTCACACACAGCCCGCAATCCGGCGAGGTGTGAGTGGCGTGAATTACCGTCGCAGCGGGGGCCGAATCCCCGCGACCCTGCCGAGGGGTTCCGAGAAACGATGCTGATAGTACATCGTTGAGGCTTTTTGATGATGCTGCCTTGAGCCTTGATCTATGTTGGATGGATTCAATTGGGAACTTTGATGTGTTGTGAAGGACTAGTTTCGTAGGCGCTCCCAACTGAACTCGATGAGGTCGCCGCTTTCTTGGCGCTCCCAACTGAGAGTCTATCGGTCGGATTCTGAGAAGGAACTCGATTTTAAGTCGCCGCTAAGTCTCATGTATTCGGCGGTTTAAAAACGTCTTAAAATTAGTAGTTGTTTACGAATTCAGTGGTAGGTGATAAATATCCCTTGTAGATGAAAATAATTTTAAAAGATAAATAAAATTATAAACCTATTTAGACCAAATGATGTGATTGCCATTACAACTAAAATAAATCTGAATTAATATCCAGTCCACAAAAACCACTAAAAGAATTAAAATAGAATTGTAAGATAATAGAATAGAATAGAATACTCTTTATTATGTACACCATGTAAATTACAGACATAAATAATAATAATAATATTTTTTATATTCTAATATTTAAAAATATAATTTATTTGTATTTAATTGAATAAAGGTTAATAATGATACTAAAGAAAAGCTCCTCTCTCTGGAGCCCTGACCGCCGGTAGCTTGGACCCTGTTCCCGATACCGGTGGGCTACTATTTTTTAATATGTTTAAATGTTTTTATATTTTAATATTTAAAAATATAATTTATATGTATTTAGTTGAATAAAGGAAACAATAAAATAATAATGATAAAAAAATAATAATAAGAGGCCTCTGCGAGTTGGCTTCGGCCCCTGGTACGCCTTCCAAGTTCTAGGTCGCCAGGGTCCCGAGATATGTAAAAGACATAAAAATAAATCAGCTCAATAAATAAAACGCTCAGCGCGCTATGGAGCGAGCTATGTTGGAGTCTCTTTGAAGGATAAAATCAGGAATGAAATTATTCGGGAAAGAACCGGAGTTACCGACATAGCTTGCAGAGTAAGCAAACTGAAGTGGCAGTGGGCTGGCCATGTCTGTCGAAGGACTGATGGCCGGTGGAGCAGACGAGTCCTGGAGTGGCGACCGCGTACCGGCAAGCGTAATGTGGGACGCCCCCCAGCTAGATGGACGGACGACCTAAAGAAGGTGGCTGGGGTAGACTGGATGCGGAAGGCGGAGGACAGGGTGCTGTGGCGCAGTCTGGGAGAGGCCTATGTCCAGCAGTGGACTGCGATAGGCTGAGTTGATTGATTGATAAAAATAAATAATGATAATATTGGCTTTCATAGCTCTGCTGATATTCTTTAAAACATTATTGCGATGGATACTTTTACTCTTGCTCACACCATCAATGATTAACACACCAACAACACTCAACATTATTTTCATCTGAAATAATAGAGACATATAACAGTAACTCAGCTGGGAACGAACCCCGATACCATCGATCGTTTATCTATAACCATTTAACATGAACATGTATAAAATAAAAAGGTAACTTAACGCCTTGCCAGACATTAATAAAATAAATAACATTATTATGAATAATAAATTACTGTTTATGAAAATGACCATATTTGTACATGTATATGTATGTATGTAAGTAACACTGTCTGTATGATTATATTAGACTAGCTGCGCCCCGCGGTTTCACCCGCATAAGTGTCGATCCCGTGGGAATATCGAGATAAAAAGTACCCTATATGTTAATCCTGGGTGTCAGCTACATCCATACAAATTTTATCAAAATTGGTCCAGCCGTTTAAGCGTGAAGAAGTAACAAACATATAAACACACACACACACTCACAAACTTTCCCCTTATATTAGTGTGATGTGATACTTGTAACGTTTTCGAGTCGAACAAGTTAAAAAACTTTTTAAGAAAAAAAAAAACCGACTTCCAAAAAAACACTACAAAGTGAAAAATAACTTTAATTTCGGAAGTCGGTGTCTTTGGATCTGTATTTTAGTTTTTTGCCACCGACTTCCGAAATTAAAGTTATTTTTCACTTTGTAGTGTTTTTTTGGAAGTCGGTTTTTTTTTTTCTTAAAAAGTTTTTATTTCACGCTTTTTAGTGGGTCTGCTTATAATTTATCTAAGTTACAATAGCTTAGTGCTCATCGCCTTTTACAAACAAATTATTGCTTTTCCCGATGCAGGGAAGTTAATTGTTGAGGAGTTCTCCAGGTCCACCATCAGCTCCATATCACCATTCACATTGTGACGAGCATAAATTGCTTAGCAACCATATGAAAGTAATCGAATAGCAACCCGTGAAATACTTATATATTATTGAGTAGTTCCGGAGGCCATCTGTGTCTTCATCATCAGTTCCACTTCACCAAATGGTGCTTCCCGAGAGCAAGTGCACGAGTCACTATAAAAAATACCCAAATCGCTATAGGTGTGCCTATAATATTTGAAGAGTTCCTTCGATTTCTCCAGGATCCCATCATCAAATCCTGACCTGATGTTTTTAGACTAGATGCTGATAATCCTGGCTGCAGCATCAGGCCAGACTTATGTCAACATTGCATTGAACTTAAAATTTAGTCCTGTTTAAAATGAGCCCAAACACGACTACTGTGCTGTAATTTCAAGGTTTGTACTTTTTCTGATGCTCCTGGCTTCAGCATCAGGTCTCTATGTACTTCGGTGTTCCTCATTAACAGTACGTTTATCCACACATCGAGCCCTTTTCAATGAGCCTAAACACGATATATCTGCTGTTAGTTGTCGAGGAGTTAGGTACTCTGCAGACTATCCTGGCTGCAGCATCAGGTCATGACTTGATGATCATGAGACCAAATGTGACAAATGCCCTATCAAACATCAAAACAATTTACTAAAAACAGCCCTTGCCTGTTCGAGTAACTTCTTACTGTTAAGGAGTTGTACCTTCCATCATCAGCCCAGCTACCTGAGATGGTGACAACCATACGCAAATACACAAGATACTTCATAAAATATGCGAAAAACAATAAGTGAGCCTATAAAATTTGAGGGTTGCCCTCGATTTCTCTAAGATCCCATCATCAGATATTAAAATGGTGACAATGGGACCACACGGGAAGCACCAGCTTTCAAATAAAAAAAGAATCATGAAAATCGGTTCACCCAGTCGCAAGTTATGAGGTAACAAACATAAAAAAAAAAAAAAAAAAAAAAAAAAAAAAAATACAGTCGAATTGATAACCTCCTCCTTTTTTTGAAGTCGGTTAAAAATTAAGAGATATCTAGGTACATACAGGGTGTACCGTAATTAATGGATAACCTCTTTTTAAGGGGTCATTGTACTTATCATTATGAACAACTTTTACTACTCGTCAAAATGTAGGGAACAGCTAATTCTTTTTTCGCGATTTCAGGTTTGGTCGCATAGTACCTAGGTACCTAATATTTTCATTAAGAATTCTGGACTCTTAAATGAATGCTATAGAACCTAAGAATCAATCAATCAACTCACCCTATTGCAGTCCACTGTTGGACATAGGCCTCTCCCAGGTTGCGAAACAACATCCTGTCCTCCGCCTTCCGCATTCACTCTGTCCCAGCCATCTTCTTTAGGTCGTCCGTCCATCTAGAACCTAACGATGGTATTCAAATTAATTCCCGTACCAACACTAATAACAATACAAATAAATAAAAACACGACCCCGGCATGTGTCGGTGGACACATCTCACATAACTCATGGGTTCCGTAGTTACATCGGAATGAGAGGATAACTCAATCTAACACGTGCTTTTGAAACAGGTGAAATAGGCATGTGTCGTGTTTTGTGTGAAAGGGCTTTTTTTTTTTTTTTGTTATTGATTAAGGGGACTAAAGTAAACATGACGTACTAAAGTGCGGTCACTGTCGGACTGCATAGAAAAGAAAGAGAAGCGCGATGACACAACCACAGACACAACCCTGGTAATTTATTGCAAAATATGAAGCAATTATCTATTTACAAAAAATCTATTGTTTGGACTAAAAAACTAAAACACTAGTGCTTTAGTATGTTGCTTGTAGAATAATCTGACAAAAAACAGAATGATTGTATGTATATTAGTATGGTTTTTATAGTAAAAAGAAAGTTTTTAGAGGTATCTTCACGATTTTTTTCTATCGTATCAAAGTAGTTGTATTATGTTTTCAACACATTATCTACCTAGCATATATCCTGAAGAATAACATATGTTTTTCTGATTTTGTTTACTGTAGTCGATCATATACTTTTATTGCTTCTAAAACTTGTGTTTTTTGCGTTTAGATCCTATAGTCCCCTTAAAAAATGGAAAGAAAAGAGACTTTACTGTAAGTTATTTAAAAGGTAGTGAGGTGGATTATAGTTTAGTACAAATAAACTTAGTGAAACAGACTAATACTCGATTCCTATAATTAAAATCGAATCGTGTTGCTTAGCTTACCAATGGTCATCATCTGCCTAGCCTTTTTCAGTCTAACTGGATGCAGCTGAATACCAGTCTTTTACATGGAGCGACTGCCCATCTGACCTCCACAACCCAGTTACCGGGTAACAATGGTTGTCAGACTGTCGGGCTTTCAAAGATCTACGAATGACAGCCGGGAACAACGGGTTCACGTATTTTCCAAGCCACGGAGGGGTCTTGGTATGTAAAGATAGCCACCCATCCTGTAGACTGGAAGCCGACCCTAAGATGAGAAAGCAAAGGCATATATTGATGATGAGAAGGTAAGGAAGGCTCTTTTCTTTTGTATACTTTTACTAATTTATCTTCTTAATTTAGGAACAAAACAATAAATTACAATATTAGGTAACCCCATCCTCAGAATCACCAAATAACCCACGGACCCCAAAAACCCACGTACACAATGAAAAATCAGGTTAAACATTTCAATTCCGTAACTAAAAGGTTTTTACCACATATAAAAGTCTTACGTTCATTGTAAAAGTATCAGGTTACTGATAAACGGCGCGGGCGCAGCGTAAAATGTCCCGAACGGCCCTCGATTAAGATCGGGAGCCTTCGGGCGAGATCGGGTATTGTTGGGATGGTTCGTTTATTGGTAGAGGTGAAGATTCTGTTTGGTTTAATTGGATTTGAATCGGCAAGTGATATTTAAGTAGAGTTGTCCAGTAGTTCTTGCAGGATTCGCAATTTTTGACTGAAACTTAGCAAAAATCTTCTCCTGTTGTGGGTATTAAGAGGCAGCTAGACACACATAATTATGCATTACAGCATTTTTGGTCATTTGCTTAATTATTTTATGCCATAGCAGGTGACAGGCGGCTATGCAATATCGCTATACGTAAATAACGCAATGAATACCTACTATTGTACTTACTATCAAAATGAATCCTAGATAGTGTGTTACGCAGTTATCCCGCAGGTTGATTTTCGCTTCCGTACAATATTATTTCTTTATCCAAAAGCCCGAGTTAGAGTGTGCCTATGGGGTTTGCCATCGGCGAAAAGGACGGACTTCTATACAAACTTTCATTCCCAATTTAACCCTGTTCCGGTATGAATTTTCAAAAATCCTTTCTTCCTAAAGTCAGCACTATGGAAGAATTTTTTGAAAATTAGTTGCACAGGGTGACAGGAACATCGATACACAACCTGAGCCCTGATTTACAACCATACGACAGGCTGTCGTATCGAAAACCTGACATTTCGGTAACCTGATTTGACTTCCCCTCAACAGCAAATAGCTGTTGGAAGAATAGCGGGCGTCTATTTGATTTAAACTGACAAAATTTTCGGATTTTGGACTTGTGAACAGCGTTGAGAAGACTCCTTCGATAACAATGATTAATGTTCGATACGATACGGAAGCATATCGAGTGTTTGTGAATAAGGGGGCTGGACCCCCCTGCATCAAAAATTCGTAGTATATTTAGTTTTAAATACCAATTTTAAATACCATTCCATACATTTTGATCGTGTAGGTGGTGTAGCGTTAGGCACTAGTTGTCTGGCATTATTGCTGAACTGGGCCTTTTTGGAGCAGCCGTGAGGCACACTTTCCTGCTAATTACTTACATCGGACTTTACACTTTTTATTTGATCTTTATTTTTTGTTTTTTTATCCGATGTATCTGGTGTAGTGTGTGTGTTTTAGTCTGTGGTAAATAAATGTAGGTATTTTATTTCTTTTCTTTATTTGTACTTTTGTAAGAAACAGCAGATGCCCCACCAAATTATTATTGGCTACTAGTAACAGTAACAACAACCATATACTCAATTTAGTTTCCCATGCCCTTGCGCACGCTATAAGTGAGAAACCATCACTTCACCATAAGCTACCGTGATTTCAAATCAAATTACGATGCCTTTCAATCGTACCGCCCACTGCTTTCGATAAAGCAACGGACAAACGAACGAACATTATTGACGGAGTCTACACGCCGAAGTGACGGTACCATTACTTTTAGATAAAGTGTTGAAGTGGAAATATACGGGTGGGTATTTTGAGAAAGGACGCAATGTCTTTGGAAGAAGAGTGAGAGCAGGAACGCTTCATTCTACGAGGTTCACACAAACAGTAGGAATGGCTTCCATTTTGACAGTTTAACAACATTCATTGCGTTGTTAGCGTTGTTGAGCATACAAATTTTTCGAACATATGAAGTAACTAGCTGTGCCCCGCGGTGTCACCCGCGTAAATGTCGATCCCGTGGGAATATCGGGATAAAAAGTAGCCTATATGTTAATTCAGAGTGTCAGCTACCTCCATACAAAATTTTATCTAAATTGGTCCAGCCGTTTAAACGTGAAGAAGTAACAAACACACACACACTCACAAACATTCGCCTTTATAATATTAGTCTGACTATCTCATTTGTTGAATCTTTTTTCCAAAATCGTACTTCAGTGTTGCATTAAATGTTTTTATTGACATACTTACTAGCAATGCAAACTCATAATGAACCAGTATCCTTATCTGCTTTAGGTAAGCGAGGTTTTCTCACCTATGAACATAAAATTATAATGACCCGATCATAACCTGCCCACATGGCTATTAAACCATTCATAACTACTGATAGTCATAAGCTACTTTGTATCTTTAAAATGTAAATCCATAAAAAAATCCACAAATCGAGATCTGGTAATGCAAAAAACATGGCGTAAGTATAAATAAATAGAAGATGACACAGTATGGGGTGAATTAAAGTAGCCTCCGTTTGTGGCGATAGCTTTTGAAGGAGCTCGACCAGGGAATTGCATAATCGGCCTATAATGTTCCCACTGCTGGGGCACAGACCTCCTCTCGGTGGGAGGGAGTGGGCCGTAATGTCTTGACGCAGAACGTCACTTTCGCAAAATGTTACCTTGAAGCATGATGTCACTTTCGCAAAACGTCATTTTCTTAAAACGTCATTTTCTCACAATGTCACTTTCGCAAAACGTCATTGGGAAAAGTGGAGCTGTGGAAGATGATGCTGATTATGTCAACCCCTAGTAACAGCCATATAATGGTAGGTACTTACAGTAAGATAATACATAAAGAATACGAAAATAATCGGAACCATTTCCAAAAATGTCCAATTTGTTTCCCCTCTCATCATTTTATTTTTCGGCTTGTATGTCCTAAGGTTTTTCGTAAAAAATGCTCAAGCAACAACGGTTACAAACATTTATGAGATCAGAATTGTCGTAAAAGCCTTTAAAAGAGGTAATTTTGTTTAATAATTAAATAATAAACGCTGTATGCGGGATAATAAGAAGTTTGTGTGTGTTTTAATAAAGATATTATTTTTTGATGTATTGGGTTTTTGGTGCTGCGTTATAAGGATGTAGAAAGTTTATCGAAATTGGTCCAGCCGTTTGAGCGTGAAGGAGTAACAAACATATAAACACACCCCCACACAATTACACACTCACAAACTTTCGCCTTTATAATATAAGTGGGATATTATTATATAATAGTTTAATAGTGTGTTTAGTGTGATGGGAGCAGTGATGGCCCAGTGCTAACGGACGCGACTTACGAATTTTAGGTCGTAGGTTCGAACCCAGACAGGCACTTTACTTTGTGTAAATTACTTCATCACCACTGCTTTCAAAACGGTGAAGGAAAACATCGTGAGGGAACCGGCATGTCCTAGAACCAAAAATTCCGAGATATGTGACATCCACCAACCCACACTTGGCCCGCGTGGTAGATTACGGCCCATCCCCTCTCACAGAGAGAAGGCCTGTGTCCCAGCAATAAAATAAATAAATAAATTCTTTTATTTGACCAAAAGCCATCACAGTACAAGAACCAAAAAACTAAGTACATATAAGGCTTGTAACTAGGACACAATCATTTTAATTCCTTGACTCCTAAACTAGGTGTAGGTATGTACCTGTGTCTTAGGAGTCAGTGATTCTCCATAACAAACAAGACAAAGCCATCACACTATCACACTAATCATGACTGGTAAGGGATTGGTTTACAATTGCATACATCCATAAAATAAAGAGATAATAATATATTAATAGTCGTACCTCGAGGAGCTCGTGGCTAAATGATAACAGACGCGGGGGGCTGATCGAAGGTTAAGTTACGCTTATTATAAAGGCGAAAGTTTGTGAGTGTGTGTGTGTTTATATGTTTGTTACTTCTTCACGCCTAAACCACTGAACCGATTTAAATGAAATTTGGTATAGAAATAGTTTGAGTCCCGGAAAAGGACATAGGATAGTTTTTATCCCCATATTCCCACGGGATCGAGTCTTATGCGGGTGAAACCGCGTGGCGCAGCTAGTAGAAAATAAAAACGGGTCGTTACAACAATAAGCAAATGGTCTAAAAGAAAACAGGAGGGCATTATAGGCTGATTATGGTTATTATGGAGTAATGGATTAGCAATATCTTTCAAAATGATTCCGATTGAGATTAAAGTGCACAATAAGGGTACCCTTGTTGTGCACTTTAATCTAAATCCAAATTAAATTTCTATGCCCAGTAGTACTATTGGGCATAGAAATTTTTGCAGAATGAAGCGTGTGCATCAAATGCCTGCTTGAAATTTTATCTTAGGTTTTTGGTTGGAAAACAGTTGAATGGCTCATAATCATCATCATTTCAGCCGAAAGACGTCCACTGCTGGACATAGGCCCGGCAGGTCAGGCGGGCAGGCTGGGTTGAACGGCTCACTTAAAAGGATTTATAGCTAACGGAAACTTGCAACATCAAATATTCACTTCTCGTGGTTGCACATTTGCTAGTCAGTAAGGTGGTCCTGAAGCTGACTGCCATCGAGCCACGCAAGTTGTTTTTTTTATTAAGTTTGATTGAAAGATTCGTAGTTATTATTATCCATACTAATACAATAAATGCGAAAGTGTGTCTGTCTGTTCTGTTACCTCTTCGCGCTTAAACCGCTGAACCGATTTAGATGAAATTTGGTATAGAAATAGTTTGAGTCCCGGAAAAGGACATAGGATAGTTTTTATCCCGATATTCCCACGGGAAACTTATGTGGGTGAAACTGAGGGGCGGTGCTAGTGGTTTTATAATTTTCTGGGAAGAACACTTGATTAACTTTCAGTGCTAGTGATTATAGGGCTCAATTTTTTTAATTCTGACCAGTCACCATTAGTAGTTTTTATCACCATCCAAATTTTTACAGGGTGTTCTACTCATGAATATGAACAACTTTCACTATGGGACCAACTCTGAAATCACGAAAAAAAAATCTGCTGTTTAACACAAAATTTCAATACCTACTTGACCAAAATGTATGAAACAGCTGAATTTTTTTTACCCAGATTTCAGATTTGCTCCCATAGTGAAAGTTGTTCATATTCATGGGTAGAACACCCTGTAAAAATTTGGATGGTGATAAAAAAATCTTCCTGTATAATGGTGACTGGTTGCAGTAGAGGTGGAGATAGTACACGGTACACCCACATAGTAGTAGGTCGTAATACAAAGCATTAAAAGCAGACCCGCTTACAAAAAAACATCACAGTGATTTGACACTTAAAAAACCAAAATCACCCATAACCATTGACATTCGAAGCTGCAACCTAATCCTACATTATCCCAAAAAAAAAACCTCCCAATTTTATAGTAAACACTAATGGTGACAATAAAATACTCTAACATGTTTATCCGTATGTCCGTTTCACGTACAGAACCATTCGTTCTCATCAGTTGTCGGTTTGTTACACCTCTGCTTACCTGATCAGGTTACATAGCGTAATGATAATGACTCTATCCAATCTAAGAGATTGGGTTACAACAAAATATTAGTAAATGTTTGTATTGAGAAAATAATGGGATAATAAATATGGTAAGTGTCGGTTTTAAGACAGTTATTTTCGTGTTTTTTGTTTTTTAGTAATTGTTCAACTGGACATGTTGTCTTTGTAAGCATAAATTATGGAGAGAACTTTCTTCTTGGGTTTTTAAGTTCAACACGGCTTTTAGGGGCCGTCTCCACGAGCGAGGGAATCACGGCGATAGTCTCGCCGTGCCATCACATTTTCGCCGCGATGATATCGCCGTGTGGAGACACGTTCTAAGAGAGTGTATGGAAATATGGAAATACGTGTCACGACGACAATAATATCGCCGCGATTCTCTCGCTCGTGGAAACGGCCCTTTAAGAAAATGGTTACCTATGCCTTCAGAAGTAGATGGCTCACTTTTCCAACAAACAGACATGTATTCCCTCTCACAGAGAGGAGGCATTTGTCCCAGCAGTGGGAACATTATAGGCTGATTATGTTGTTGATAACAGACATACAGTGCCCTCCAAAAATTAGTTGACATTTTTACACTTCAGCTGAGACGCCAAGCAAGGGGTAAGCAGAAGTCTACCCTTTTCTTGAGATTTTTTGCATGAGTGCAAAAAAAAAAAATTTCGATAATTATTTACGAGTCCCGTATAATTGAAGATAAGTCTATTGCCATCGACTAAGCACAATTCCAAATACCAGGATGTTACCAAAAAATCTGCTAATGGAAATCCCCAAAAACATTTTACCTGACTTTGGTACATAACCTAGTACTCCACATTGTCAATAGCTCTGCTTTGGTCTACTAGACCAACGGGACAATTTTTTTTTTTTTTTGTTTTTTGGCAACGGAGAACGGGACAATGGCAATGGTGAATTGGTGGCAGATTGACATGCCAAACTGTCAATGTCAAAATGTTATGACGTCATCATTGTGGAATTGTGTAAAAATTTAGTAACACAGCAGAAACCTCTTTGCATAATACACTTTCAAATACAATCCAAGGCTCTTGAAAGTAATTTCTAATCCATTGCTTTATAGGTGTGAAAAATTCGTCTACTCAACTATGTGAGTAACACAATGAACGCGGCCGAACCTGAACTGTCAAAATGAACCTAAATTGTCATTGTATGTGTTTGACGCAATTACCCCACTGGTAGGTATATTTAAATGTCCATATTAAAAATACAATTAGTTTAAAGATAAGTACATTGTAACTTTGTTACCTTACAAAAATACAAACAATACCAAAGGTTGAATGACTTAAAAGAAAAGCTAAATAAAAAAGGACTCAATAACATTTTAGCAAACAATTACTGGTGCTATAACTCTTGCTGCACAGATATGTTTAGCAGGTAATATAGTTCCCGAGGTGCGCGCGACCAGACGGACAGACAGACAAATTTATAAGCAGGCGTTAACGAGATGTATAGAACTGCGGTGGGCGAGGGTAAGGGAGTAAAGGTGTATTTTGATGTTGCGTTATTATATGACGGAGGATTTTTTTTGGTATGTCTCTTTGACATTATCAATAATTTGTAGTAGATATTTGAGATTCTGGTAAATGAGTACCTACATTAAGGTAAGGAAAGAGCTGTTATAAATCCTACAGTGTTATTATTCAGAAGTCTATAATTTATTGTTGTTTTATTATCTTAATTATACCTTTCTGTACCTACATGCATTTAATGTAAAGAAAAATATATCTATTTACTTCTTAAATTATTTTTATTTACAAACGCCACAGAGAGACTCTACGTTGTCAAAATCAGTTGACACAGCAATAATCCTATACAGGGTGTTACGGAAAGGGTATATCAATACAAACGGGTTGAAGAGTGTATTTGGTCTAGAATCTCTGTACAAAATTTCAGCTCAAAAGCAGTAACTTTGAAAATGCTTAATATTTTTTTATTTCGATAGTTTATTAAATTGAAATCATAACAAACGTGTCACCGCACTACGAGGGTCATTATCCATTATCTGTAGTGTGATAAAAGATAATTAAAAAATTAAGTTACGCACTTTTCACACCAGACAAAACCGCATTTGCCTCGGCAAATTGTATGAATTCCCAAATTCATACAATTCCAAATACCAAAATATCACGCGCGCCCTTATGCAGCAAGCGCCACTAAAATAAAACGCTCCGAACAAACAAATAAACAAATATAATAATGTGCAGGTGTGAATGGGCTTCGGCTGCCGTTGAAACGAGACAAAACATACAACTTGAGACGAGTGCGAATGAGACGGATACACTTTGACGAAGAGCTACGAAGATGTACGAAGTTATAGAGCGGGTTGTTAATTAGTTTCGTAATATTTCTTTTGATTATTGAGATTAGGTTCTGTTTAAATTTTGTTCAACAAGCCTAAAAAGCTTTGGTTTCCGAAGAAAGCGGTGAACGGTCAGTTTTTTGACACCTTAATGTCAAATACTCGTGAAAATTACAGATTTCATGATGGCGGTTTTAATATGACTAGCTACTGCCCGCGACATCGTTCGTGTAAAATTCTATTCTTGTTCCCCGACCCACCCCGTCGCATCGCATCGCCGGTCCGCGCTATTACTTCGTTTTTGCTTAGCATTCTTTCTGACTGTTTTTCTTTTTTCTCGGGCCCTGAGGGTCCTAGCGTGATGATAAATATACTTAACCTTCCTCAAGAATTGGGCTATCAAATGCAAAAAGAATTTTTCAAATTCGACTGGTAGTTCCGGAGATAAGCGCGTTCAAACAAACAAACTCCTCAGCTTTATTATTTACTAGCTGCGCCCCGTGGTTTCACCCGCATAAGTTTCCCGTGCGAATATCGGAATAAAAACTATCCTATGTCCTTTCCCGGGACTCAAACTATCTTTATACCAAATTTCATCTAAATCGGTTCTGCGGTTTCGCCGATCGGCGACGAAACAATAGAAAATCAATTGTGTCTCATTAGCGGCGCGACACTTTCGCATTTATAATATTAGTGTGGAAGTATGGATAGATATGGATGGAACCGTTTTCCTAGGTTTCCAAAGCATATAAGAGGAAACATAATAACATTACATAACTAAACATTCTACATCCTTTTAACCCTGCACCAAAAACCCAATAGGTAGTGTACATCAAAAAATAATATCTTTATTAAAACACACACAAACTTCTTATTATTCCGCATACAGCGTTTATTATTTAATTATTAAACAAAATTACCTCTTTTAAAGGCTTTTACGACAATTCTGATCTCATAAATGTTTGTAACCGTTGTTGCTTGAGCATTTTTTACGAAAACCTTAGGACATACAAGCCGAAAAATAAAATAATGAGAGGGAAAAAAATTGGACGCGGTTTTGGAAATGGTTCCGATTATTTTCGTATTCTTGATGTATTATCTTACTGTACCTACCATTATATGGCTGTTACTAGGGGTTCACATAATCAGCATCATCTTCCACAGCTCCATTTTTCCCAATGACGTTTTGCGAAAGTGACATTGTGAGAAAATGACGTTTGAAGAAAATGACGTTTTGCGAAAGTAACATTGTGAGAAAATGACGTTTTGCGAATGTGACATTGTGAGAAAATGACGTTTTGCGAAAGTGATATTATGCTAAAAGTGACCAAATTTTTCACGATGACATTTTGCGAAAGTGACGTTCTGCGTCAAGACATTACGGCCCACTCCCTCTCACCGAGAGAAGGTCTGTGCCCCAGCAGTGGGAACATTATAGGCCGATTATGCACTTCCCTGGTCGAGCTCCTTCAAAAGCTGTCGCAACAAACGGAGGCTATTTAAATTCACCCCATACTGTGTCATCTTCTATTTATTTATACGCCATGTTTTTCGCATTACCAGATCTCGATTTCTAGATTTTTTATGGATTTACATTAATAAGGATACAAAGTAGCTTATGACTATCAGTAGTTATGAATGGTTTAATAGCCATGTGGGCAGGTTATGATCGGGTCATTATAATTTTATGTTCATAGGTGAGAAAACCTCGCTTACCTAAAGCAGATAAGGATACTGGTTCATTATGAGTTTGCATTGCTAGTTAGTATGTCAATAAAAACATTTAATGCAACACTGAAGTACGATTCTGGAAAAAAGAATCAACAAAATTAAAAACAGCTGTTTTGAGATAATCACACTAATATTATAAAGGCGAACGTTTATGAGTGTGTGTCTACATGTTTGTTACTTCTTCACGCTCAAACGACTGGACCAATTTTGATAAAATTTTGTATGGAGGTAGCCGACATCCTGGATTAACATATAGGCTACTTTTTATCCCGATATTCCCACGGGATCGACACTAAGGCGGGTGAAACCGCGAGGCGCAGCTAGTCAA
The DNA here is from genome assembly GCA_947508005.1 of Amphipoea lucens. NCBI lineage: Eukaryota > Metazoa > Arthropoda > Insecta > Lepidoptera > Noctuidae > Amphipoea > Amphipoea lucens. Next base: position 16,717,569 of record OX382377.1, on the reverse strand, counting down.
CTATAAATGGGTCAAATTAAGTTAGCTACCCAAACTCAGCAGATGTGATGGATATCTGTATCTTAACATGATAAAACAAATAAAAAAAATAAAACAAATAAAGAAATTGATTTGATGTGTTCGTGTGTGTGTGGATTCGTCATGTCTGTCTGTCTGTCCGTCCGTCCGTCCGTATGTCACAGCCACTTTTTTCCGAAACTATAAGAACTATACTGTTGAAACTTGGTAAGTAGATGTATTCTGTGAACCGCAGTAAGATTTTCACACAAAAATAGAAAAAAAAAACAATAAATTTTGGGGTTCCCCATACTTACAACTGAAACTCCAAAAATTTTTTTTCATCAAACCTGTACGTGTGGGGTATCTATGGATAGGTCTTTAAAAATGATATTGAGGTTTCTAATATCATTTTTTTCTGAACTGAATAGTTTGCGCGAGAGACACTTCCAAAGTGGTAAAATGTGTGTCCCCCCCCCCCCCTCTAACTTCTAAAATAAGAGAATGATAAAATTTAAAAAATATATATAATGTACATTACCATGTAAACTTCCACCGAAAATTGGTTTGAACGAGATCTAGTAAGCAGTTTTTTTTTAATCCAAACTAATATTATAAATGCGAAAGTAACTCTGTCTGTCTGTCTGTCTTTTCTTCACGCCTAAACCGCTGAACCGATTTAGATGAAATTTGGTATAGAGATAGTTTGAGTCCTGGGAAAGGACATAGGATACTTTTTATCCCGATATTCCCACGGGATCGAGACTTGCGCGGGTGAAACCGCGGGGCGCAGCTAGTACGTCATAAATCGAAAACCGCAATTTACCTTTCACAAAGTTACAACGAACTACAAGAACTTTTATATTATGTTACTTGCTGCTACGGAACCCTTCATGGGCGAGTCCGACTCGCACTTGGCCGGTTTTTTTTTTATGTAGCGTCATCATCGTTTAAAAAACAGTTTTTATTTTTGTGTAAACTTCAAAGACGTAATTGGTATCGAAATCTAAACACGACAAAACACATTTTCTCAACTTATACTTAAAATAATAAGACTATCAGCGGTCGTTGATCCCATGTTTTTTTTTATATTTATCGTGTTTATAAGTCGATACCCCTCACGACAGAGCAGTGGTGGCCCAGTGGTAACGGTCGCGACTTACGAGTTGTAGGTCGTAGGTTCGAACCCAGACAGGCGCTTTACTTTGTGTAAATGATTTCATCACCACTGCTCCCAAAACGGTGAAGGAAAACATCGTGAGGAAACCGGCATGTCCTAGAACCAAAAATTCGAAGACATGTGACATCTACCAACCCGCACTGGGCCCGCGTGGTAGATTACGGCCCGCTCCCTCTCACAGAGAGGAGGCCTGTGTCCCAGCAGTGGGAACATTATAGGCTGATTATGTAACCCCTCACGACTGCAGTTTCCTTAGCTAATTTTATTTTGCCCTTTATAATTATGCTAACCTTCGCTAGATTTATCCACACAGTCACACAACAGTCTAAGGTCGGTTTAATGATTTTTATTTATTTATTTATTTATTAAAATCTCCCTTATCACTATCATTACAGGTGTATACCTAATGCGATAGCGTGGTCTTACAATTACTTAAGTACTTACAATTTTATGACTGAAATAAATGGATAAATAAATAATGCAATGCAAGATGTTATATACAGGGTGTTACGGAAAAAGTATATCAATACAAACGGGTTGAAGAGTGTATCTGGTCTAGAATCTCTGTACAAAATTTCAGCTCTAAAGCAGTAACTTTGAAAATGCTTAATATTTTACTTTTGTGCTGAAATGTTGTACAGAGATTCTAGACCAGATACACTCTTCAACCCGTTTGTATTGATATACCGTTTCCGTAACACCCTGTATAAAATACCATCTTTAACTTCCTTTCAACAAAACTAATTAACAAGAACAAAGCTTAAGCATACAATCTTAATCAGCCTATATTGTTCCCACTGCTGGGACACAGGCCTCTTCTCTGTGAGATTGAGTGGGCCATAATCCATCACGCGGGCCCATGCGGGTTTATGGATGTCACATGTCTTCGAATTTTTGGTTCTAGGACATGCCAGTTTCCTCATGATGTTTTTGCTTCGCCGTTTTGAGAACAGTGGTGATGACATTCTCTTATACATATAAAAATAAGACGGGTTGCACTCCGGGAGTGCCGGCAGAAGTGAAAACTTGAATATTAACGTTGTGCATTTTTGATATTTTTCATTAATAGATGCACTTTGTTCAGTTTCCATATTTTAAACACTTTATATACACGAATTTTACGAATACACAGCAGTGTGACCACTACACAGACGGTCGAGCCATCAGCTGTCACCATCCATGGATGCGCGTGACACGCTGTAACATAAACACACACGAACATTCGCGCAAGCGCCCTGCGCCGCCTAAACAAAACAGCAGGCATACATTTTCGCCGCGCCGTAGAAAGAGAGGGGGATACTTCCTCTCCTACGCCGCGCCGGCTGTCTACTCTCCATCCGTCTTACGAATTTTCGATCAGGTCACATGTCCTGACGCGATGTCCTGACGCGAGTTTAACATTTTTTACCCATTACAAAAAGTGTACAACGCCGCAAAAGAAGTTTTCACTTCAACAAAATCATTATAAAATCCTCAAAAGAATCCAGAAACATTACTTTAGCATCTGTTCAATATTTCGCCCAAGCAATCTACAAAAACAAACACCAACAAAAACAATCTTACACCAGCTAACGATACTCAAAATAATTACCTGAAACTAATTATTTTATTGCAAATGCGAGCGCAAAATACGGCAGTGTATAACTGCCTTATAGCCTCTGTTACCGTGAGATGTGTTATAGCGGACACTATTATAAGATTATTAGCATTCGCTGGTCTGTACCAGACTTTATTGGCTTTTTATTGCGATCTCTTGAAGTGACAATCAGATTGAAACTGGCCTTAATCAAAAAGACGTAACTTGGAAAAGGTTTTATGCAAATTAAAGTTCTGTCGCTTTGCAAATTAGGTTGCAATTTGATTGGTGTGAGAATGAAATGTGTGGAAATGTTTCATGTCAAATTCTGAGGGCAAAAGTGTCGTATGAACACTTTGTTTAAAAGATCTTAATTTCAGTTTGTTAGTATCCACATAAAAATGTGTTTTATTTTATTGATATCCTTTTGAAATTGTCAATTTGTTATAACACCTACACGTTAGTGTTTTTCGGACCTAAATTAGGTTCCGAAAATGACGAGGGTCTCGACCTTAAGAGGTTTATTCTGAATTCAAATTATTTTTTAATATACCTGCTGTTTATGAGGCAATGATTAAGTAGAGTAGATACTTTTTTTTGTGTACTTGCTGGCTGTAAGGTGTATTTTTTTATTCTTTTTTTATTTTGTAATAGAGATGGCGCGAAGATATTGTTTTTGTTTATTTGAGAGCATCTTTTTTCGTTATTTTGATCTTGGAACGTGAAAAAATGTGGCAGCTGCTTTAGTTTCTTACTGTAAGTAATAATAATGGTTAAACTTGGGTTGATTGTTTGTGTGTGATAAAAAAAGGAAGAAAAAAAAAATTAAAAAGTGGACTATAGAAATGGGAAGTACTGGAGAAAATTGAGAAAGCGGCCCTGAAAATAGAACGAATACCGAAGAAAGGCCTCTTCTCAAATAAAGAAGGCACGAGCATTGTTCATCGCGCTAATTCAAGGCGGGTTGGCGATTTTAGACTTATTTATTTATTATTATTTATTAATAACTTTAGGTCAATAAGAACTCTAGTACTAAGTACTCTGTCAATAATGGGCTCCCGAAAATAGTCGCTAGCACAAGTTAATAAATGAATAACACTTTGTATATTATTGATCTATTCCCGGTACTTTTTTGACAGATTAGTATATTATTAAATTATGTGATTTCTTATTAACTTGACTGTACTTGATCATCAGTTGGAGCACGGAACCCGATCACGGATCCGTAGTCCCCGTGCTTCACCCAGGTGGAGAAACTAGGTGAAGCACGGGTCCGACCCCATATATTATTCATATTTTTGAAAATGTTCAAAAAATCAAAAGTCATGCATTAAAACTACGCTGAGAATCAGCACTTTTCGAACGTCAAACTTACATTAAGGCAGTCCCCCAAAACGCTCGCCTTTCGCCACTTCCTAGTGCTTTCGCTGGGGAGAAGAAGTGGCGCAACAAACTCCCCAGCAGCACAGCTGTCTGTTCAGTTAAATGTTGTCTACTCAATAACGTAAATAACGCAATGAATGTTTTTAAATTGTCAGAATGAAACACATTGGAGGGGCCTGTGGTTAAATAATAACAGCCACACAGGTCGATCGATCAGGTTAAGCTACGCTTGCTGCGGTTGGTCTGTGGATGGGTGACCATCTTTGCCTCAGAAAGCACGTTAAGCCGTTGGTCCCGGCTGTCATTCTTTGGATCTTTGACAGTCGTTACGGGTATTCAGAAGCCCGAAAGTCTGACAACCAGTCTTACCAAGTGGTATAGTATTACCCAGTAACTGGGTTGTGGAGGTCAGATAGGCAGTCGCTCCATGTAAAATACTGGTATTCAGCTGCATCTGGTTAGACTGGAAGCCGACCCCAACATAGTTAGGGAAAGGCTAGGCAGATGATGATGACTTTTGTGTGTTGTGCTGTCTTTTGTGTGCGCCAAATAAATGGTTTATCTATCTATCTATCTACATTGCATTTGTTAGTGCGTTACACAATCACCCCGCAGATTTCCTCATGAAAACAAAAATAAAGTTACTACCTATACTTCTAAATGACTCATTGACACTTAACCAAAAACTTGAAAGCCGATTAATATTTTAAACGCAAGCAAACAAAAGAATAAAAAACAAAATAAAATAATAAAATATGTGTACCTTTCTCGAAAATTACATCATTAAATACCTTATAGTGTTGCCGTTTTAAAAAACAATTCTCGAATAAAAACAAAACGACTCTATGGTCCTTCATTCGGAATTTAATAAAAACGTGTTCGCAAAGGCTTTAAATAACGAACAATCGTTTAATCTCGAAGCGGGCCAGAGACAAAACGGTGGTGCATAATAATGCAAAAATTAATTTTCACAAAGATAAAAAATGGTTAGGCTGCATGCTTGTTTGTTCTGGGTTCTGTACCTACATATTTTTTCAGTCAATTCAATTTCTATAATAATGCACTGCCAAACGAAAATGTTTATAGATTTACCCCCTTATTCATAATGCTATTTTATCTCTATTTTAGCTAAAATAGGTTTATAGAACGTTTGTCTTTATCTGTCACGTTGTCATTTCTGTGTGTAAGCAAGAGACAAACCCCATTTTAACTAAAATAGGTTTGATAAGTTTTATGAATAAGGGGGTAAATATCTAAGACTGTTATTTATTGTTTTTCTCATAATTATTTTACCGACCCTCTCCAGCTTCACACGCAAAAGCCGAGTGCACAATATTTTAAAGAGAACAATTAGGCTGAATACCCACTCACAAGTCCCGGTATCCGCGTGACGTCGAATAGAATGTCCCAGAACATTTTATGTCGGCGCGGCGTTTTTACTAAGATATGAGAAAACAGTTAAAGAAACAAATGACTGCTTCGTTGGTCTAGTCTTCGCAAACACTGCTGCTGGGCATGAGGTCCAGCGGGGCAATTGCGTAACACTTTATCAATCGGAATCGGTTTCATTTTGACAGTTCAACAACATTCATTGCGTTATTTACGTGTTGAGCAGACAAATTTTTCGAACTTACGAAGCAATGGATTAGCAATTGGCTTCGCAATGATTCTGATTCCGATTGGTGTGTTACGCAATTAGGGTGCTGGTTTCTATTCCCGGGTCGGGCAAAGTGTAATTGTTTTTTTTTATCTGAAATTTGTCAGTAGCAGCCCGGAGTCTGGGTTTGTGCCCGGTTGATGGCAATATGCTCACACCTATTAGTGTTTCGAGTTCACACAGGAGTGGCACGCGTCAACAGTAGAGACAACTCCAGCCGTCGACGCGCGTCGACGAGTGTCGACGGCTACATGTGGGGCTTAAACATAACTGCCGAAATATGGGTGTATACTAAAGGTTCCTACAATACAGGCGTATGTTAAGATATTAGAAAGCAGTTAAGGAATTAAAAGGTAGGTACAGTAAGGTACTTTGACCTAGAGCTGGATCCATTGCTTCATTTGTTCGAAAAATTTGTCTGCTCATCAACGTAAATAACGCAATGTATGTTGTTGAACTGTCAAAATGAAAGCGATTGCCACTGATAGTGTATTGCGCAATTACTTGGTCTTAGTTAGTTTTAATCATGATCTGGCAGTTTGAGTAATTTACGCGGCCTACCCAAATGTCCTTTCTTTGGTATTGTTCGTCGAATCGTTGAGCTCCTCAAGTTCTGAGTTGAGCTGCACGATTTTTGACAGATGCATGCACTGACTGGACAGGTCCGCTCAATCTGTGTGGTTCTTTCCCCAAAAAGACACCAATCTACATGGTCTTCACTTGATCTGACCAAGATTTTGTCTGGACTTTAAAGGAGACTGTGACCTCTGAGTTTGTTTCGGCCTTTCTTTTCAGAGTAGTCAGATAGGAAACGCGGACCTCGTCTAGCTTAAAAAAAAAATGATTGACGTGTAAAGGTGTTTGTACAGACGCCAGCACATCAACCTACTACAATCTGTCAAATTTCTTTAATAGATTTTCAACTTTAATACTAAAACATAAGGTTCAAAGTTGATTGGGAAAATGTGACAGTTTCGGGTAGGTTGATAACTAACCTACTTACAGAAATAAATCATTTATCATTTAGGTTGTGCTTTAACTGACGCGCGCCCTACCGTGCGGCCGTCTGACCTTGCATTTGTCAAAAACCGTTGAAAACTCCTACAAATCGCCAGTTCCTCATACAGATCTCTAACCCAGCTCACAAAGGCTGAGGCCCGCAGTTAAAGTCAGTCGCCGCATGTTTACGAGAAGCGCGATATTTATTTATTTCGACACGGTCCTATGTGTGAGTTGTTTGTTGTACGAGTATCCAGACGTGTTGCGAACCAATTTGGTGAACGGTCGGAGGATACTGTGGCGTTTTGGAGAGGTTGAACTCAAACTCAAAGCATTTCTTTCAATTAAACCATTTATAGGCACTTTTGAATTGACAAAGAGTCGGACAGTTAGTCAGAAAGTTGAAGCCAGTTGCCCATTCCAAAACGTAGATCTCTATGGAGAAGAACGGGCAAGAAACTCCGTGAGATTGATTTATCAGCGATGAAGTTAGTTTAGGTGGATCTCTTCTAAACTAATACATATTATAAAGAGGAAATATTAGATTGTTACATTAAGCTGTTGGTTCCGGCTATCATTTGTGGATCTTTGACAGTCGTTACGGGCCTTCAGAAGTCCGAAAGTCTGACTGACAGTCTTACCAAGGGGTATCGTATTACCCAGTCACTGGGTTGTGGAGGTCAGATAGGCAGTCGCTCCATGTAAAATACTGGTACTCAGCTGCATCCGGTTAGACTGGAAGCCGACCTCAACATAGTTGGGAAAAGGCTAGGCAGATGATGATGATTAGATTTTTATGTTTGTTTGTTACGTTTTCACGCGAAAACGGCTGAACGGATTTGGATGAAATTCGGCACATGGATAAACCATGACCTAGATTACCCTTACCGAATATGAAACCAGCGAGACAGTCCGGGACAGCTTTCAATACTTATTAATCAGCACCTCTAACTACTCAATATGGAAGACATGAAAAATAATTATACACGTCATCGAAGTTTCTTTAAATATTACCAAACTCTTTTTTAAATTATAATCAAAGAAACCAGTAACCTCATTGCGTAACACTATCAATTACAATTTGAATCATTTTGAAGGATATTGCTAATCCATTGCTTCATATGTTCGAAAAATTTGTCTGCTCAACAACGTAAATAACGCAATGAATATTGTTGAACTGTCAAAATTAAAGCGATTGCAACTGATAGTGTATTGCGCAAATACCCCGTTGTTTAAAAAAAAAAAACAAAATCTAAAGTCTTTATTCAGATAAAGCTGAGAATCAGCACTTTTCGAACGTCAAAATTACATAAGACAGTCCCCCAAAACGCCCACCCTTCACCACTTCCTAGTGCTTTACTTGTTTAATTCTTCTTCAGTTTAATTCTTGGTCCTTACATCCACAGTATTCCTCGATCGTTTCGCAAAAGTTTTATTTTTAATCGGCGATCAGATTTCGTTGGCTCGTTTTGTGCGTGTATTTTATTTATATTACATTAAAATTGCTTCCAATAAATATATATTTCCATTCAAATAACAATATTGATTGCGGAACCCCAAAAAAATAAATTGCGATGTGTTTTTAAAGCCAGTCGCTGGGTTCCGTATTTGTTTATGAAGTTACTGTTAACTTTATTTGGTTCACAACTTTGGGTTTTATTATTATTTAATACATAATAGGGCCGTTGGTTTGTTTTGTTGATGACTGTGACTTTGGGAATCGAAATACAGTAATGGTTTCTCATTTTGTTATTGTTAGTCTATGGATAGGCTTGTTCACACACAGAGAAGGATAAAGAACAGAGAGGCAATTCTCATAATTTTATGAACGTTCACAGTCTGATCTCAGTCTCAATCTGTCAAAAATACTTCTAATTTCCCTACATTGTAGACAAGTTTTTGACATTGATTGTCGCTGAGATGAGATTGCGACTAGATTTTGAACGTTTTTTAAATACGGGAACTGGCCGGATCACTTAGGCATCACATAGTTGACAATTTCCGATGCTAAAGTCCAGCGAGTTAATGCTTAACACACTTAAAGAGGCAATGAATTTTATTTTGACAATTCGACGTCATTCATTGCGTTATGTGCGTTGTCCAGCAGACGAATGTTTCAAACATATGAAGCAATGGATCAGGAATGATTGTGAAAAAAGGTGTGCTATGCAATTTGGGTGCTGTTTTTCCAATTTTTCACCTCCTTAAAATTTGATTTGACCAACATTTTAATTTGATATCGTAATCAGAAAAGATTTGATTTTTTTAAATGTTTTTTTACGCTTTCACGCTAAAACGGTTGAACGGATTTGGTTGGATGGGCACAAAGGTAGTCCTAGATTAGGACATAAGATACTTTTTATCCCGATATTCCCACGGGATCGAAACTTATGCGGGTGAAACCGCGGGGAGCTGCTAGTAATGAAATTCTAGAAAACAAAAGAATTTTGTTAACAAACATAGGTAGATAACATATGAAACAATATCACATCAAACGACTCGACTACGAGACTGCATGAATAAATTGTAGATATTCCATGAATTTTGATGTAACCCTCCCCTATTTCTATTCATTCTTTATTTTATTAGATGTCTGGGTTTTTGAAGGGTGGGATAGTAAGGTGACAAAATAAAGTGGTTTCAATACAGGCTTGTCCCTCTCACAGAGAGGAGGCCTGTGTCCCAGCAGTGGGAATATTATAGGCTAATTATGATGATGATGAATTCAGGGTAGAAAATTCAGTTCATGAACTGTAATAGTTGTATATGCATAAAAAACATAATATAACGCCTGTAATTGTACAACACAGTAAGAGTCAAAGTATTAAAATTATTGTGAACTAGTTATAAGAGTATCTAAGCTTTATATGCTCTTAGTTTTTGGCTTTTCGTCATCATCATCTCCCTTGCCTTTTCCCAACTATGTTGGGGTCGGCTTCCAGTCTAACCGGATGCAGCTGAATACCAGTATTTTACATGGAGTGACGGTCAGATAGGCAGTCGTTGGGTAATACACCCCTTGGTAAGTCTGGTTGTCTGGCTTTGGGGCTTCTGACGACCCGTAACGACTGTCAAATATCCACGAATGACAGCCGGGACCAACGGCTTAACGTGCTTTCCGAGGCACAGAGGGGTCTTGGTATGTAAAGATGGTCACCCATCCACAGACCAACCGCGGCAAGCGTAGCTTAACCTGACCGATCGAACCGTGCGGCTGTTATTTCTTAGCCACAAGCCCCTGATGGGTTTTGGTGATATAAAGAATTTATTTATTTTAATTCCTGAAGAGGAAGACAGAGGTCTACCTATAGTAGGTAGACCCATATTTTGCCAGTCATGTGTAAGTCCCATGTAATAAATAGTTTTAAAAAACCTGGGTATCGAACCTAGGAGCTCATTCTCAACAGCAGCGCCTGCGCACACTAGACCAACAAGGCAATAAATGCTATAAATTACGATTCCTTTTAATTGATAAAGATATTCCTTTCAATCTTCAAGACAAGTGTTCCAATAATAAAACCCTCATAGGTGCTTGTTACGATCATTTAAAACGCTTTCAAAATAATTAAATTTGTGTCCCGCCATCTTGTAGGCAATTAAATTAATGTTTTGTACACTGGGTGGAACGGGCGAGAAAGTAAAACTGTTTATTGAAGAGATATCGATATGTAAATCTATTTTTTTCGACCTGGTTTGTTTTTCAGGTTCTGTCTAGGATTTTTTAGTCCATCTCTATTGCTTTATCGCTTTTTTGGCTATTTTAGTGTATTTTAGCGTTTTTTTTTCAGAATGACCCCAGTTTTTCATCGTGACCCTAGTGACTTTTCATAGTAAGCATAGGGTTTATAGCGGTTATGCAACGTAAAAGTAGCGTTTTTCAACTCAACCCTAGCATTTTTCAACGTGACCCTAGCGTTTTTCAACGTGACCCTAGCGTTTTTCAACGTGCCCCTAGCGTTTATTTTCAGTGTTACTCTTCCTAAATTGAACCTGAAAAGAAAACGTCAAAAAATAATTATATATGGATAATTATTTTTGTTTTTCTTTTTGTAATTCGAAAGTAACTCTGTATGTCTGTCTGTCTGACCTTTTTACGCCTAAACAATTGAATGGATTTCGATAAAATTTGGCAAGGAAATAGATGGCATCAGACTATTTTTTGTCCCGGTAGCATATTCCCAAGGGATAAAATCCGACATCCACACGGGCGAAGAAAGCTAGACAGACATAATCATCTACCTACACAAAAATACTATCTTCCTTCATCCTTGAGAGAGTATTTTAAAACCAATAATAACTAACACATAGATGCTTTAACCATCTGAATCCCTTACTTAAACACAAGACACATCAACACAGGCCGAGCCAAGAAATTATTATCTTCCGTAGCCAGGGGAGGCCAGCAATATACCCACCTATTTTAACCCAAGTGATATTTCTTCCCGCACACCAGAAATTAACTTAAAATAAAATATCAAGCACAACTTAACACTAATAAAAATCGAACTCCCGATAGGGCCATAATTATAAAAATTAACATTTTATTGGTCAATTATAATAAATGATTTAGAAAACCTTCGGGCTAACTCGCTCGTTAAAGCAGGCATGATTAAATGGTTTTAAACCAAAATAATCGCTTTTAAAAATAAATATTTAAGTCTTTTTATTTTCGCCACTGTCTCGTTACGGCGCAGAGCTCACGTTGAAGCCGATGCTGTCAAACTGCTTCTATCTCTTTCTGTCTTACACCTTCTTGGGTTGAAGTGTAGTGTTGTCTTTGTCGCACGTCTCGGCAATTTGCCGACATGTTGTTATGCTGCAATCAATTGCCATGCGCAAACAGACGTCTATGATATATCCAATTAAGTTGAACTCGCGGGTAAGGGTGTAGCTGAGTTTTTTGTATCTTATTTTATTGGGTGTGTGTGACGTGTTGGGTTTTATTGTTTGCAGATAATAGTGGTAGCGATTTGTATATTTTTAATTGAGGAGAGGAGCTACTTACTTTATTTTTTGTGTATTGGCTTTGAGAGGAGATTTGAGTCTTTAATACTAAAATACTTTCAGTTTCTGTTTCTAGTTATTTAAATGTTGTTGGTCCACAACTTCGGCACTTATACGGTGTTATCGTTGGCAGCGCAGACGTCACTGCCTGCATGTTTTAAGGCACAGAGAGCACAGGAGGTGGAGCTGAGTTTATGACACAGCTGCACATCCACACCCTGCTACCGTTTCTACTTATGCTTAGCAACATATTCTTTCTTACATAAGGTCCGACCACGCTAAATTTGCCAAAGATGTAAACAACAATGGCCACTCGAAATCGAATAAAATCGATGTACATATATCGATTTTGAAGAACATTTATTTTAAGTAATGTTTGTTTTCGTCTAGTTAGCTCGGAGATTTAGACGAAAACAAACATTACTAATAATAAATGTTCTTGTATATCGATTTTATTCAATTTTGAGCGGCCGGACTTTAGAGCAATGTATTTTTAGGTGTTTTTCCGCTTAGGTTCCATATTCTTAAAATAAATCTCGTTTTTTGGTGTAATTATTCGTTAGGTTAGGAAACCGGATCATTGTTAGAAAAATTATTTCGTCGATTCGTATTACTGCATAAGCATAATCAGTCTATAATGTTCCCATTGCTAGATCACAGGTCTCCTCTCTGTGAGAGGGAGTGGGCTCTAATCTACCACGCGGGCCCAGTGTGGGTTGGTAAACGTCACATCGTCATCGAAATTTTGTGAGTGATGATGAAATTATTTACACAAATTAAAGCGCCTGTCTGAGTTCCAATTTACGACCTACAACTCGTAAGTTGAGGCCGTTATCACTGCCGTGAGTTATCGTGACAGCGTTATTATACCTTAAAAGATTTCTTTACATTTGTCCACTGCACTATCAAAAGCCAATAACTCAAATTGTATTTGTTGCAAGTAACAGAATTTTTCGTTCCGCCTCTACCCAGCTGGCGCGTCCGTCAGGTAAACTTAAAGAAATTTACTGAGTATTAAATCTTTGAACAAACAAGTTGTTCTTGCTTACTCACACCAACTCACACACACACACTCGCGTAGGGTGTACAGTGTGTTTATGTTAAACACACACACATTTGTAGACAGTTAAGGCGAAGCTTGGTAGCAGTTGGTTTATTGTAATTTTGATGGGGAACATGGTCACACGAGCTATAAGATAGTATACGATACGTAGTGACCTATGCTGTGCTAAATTTCACGCCGTGTAATAATCTACCTACTAATTAAGTCACGCGTGTCGTAATGTATTTTACCATCAATAAAATATTGTTGGCAAAAATAAGATCTTTTGGTACTTTCAATCCCAAATAGGAGCCAGGGGGTTAATTGAAGATCTATGTTGTAATAGTTAAAAAATGTTGGGGATGTTATATTCAATTAAAAGTTGGTATTTTTTTAAATAAAAATGTGATATTTGGCATTTTCAATCTCAAAAAGCAGCCGGGGGGTCATTTATAGATTTTCGCTGTTATAGTTATAAATGCTCAAGATGTTATTTCCCATAATAAAACAATACTTTTTTGTCTGGGTACTTACTTTAATTTTTGGGTAGGTATAAAATGTTCGACACTTGAATCATGTCCTATTAGTAAGTTTCACATTGTCATTTGCTTTACAATTTCTACAGCGCAAGATTTTCGCTGTAATATTAATAAATGCTCAAGATGTTATTGCCCATAATAAAACAATCAAAATCAAAAGTCATTTATTCAAACTAGGCTGAGAATCAGCACTTTTCGAACGTCAAAATAACTAAAGACAGTCCCCCAAAACGCCCGCCCTTCACCACTTCCTAGTGCTTTCAATACTTTTTTTCTGGGTACTTACTTTAATTTTTGGGTATAAAATGTTCGACACTTGATCGATGTCCTTTTAGTAAGTTTCACATTGTCATTTGCTTTACAATTTCCACAGCGCGAGCGTTTAATATAGCCAGTTTCGGCTAGGGCTAAATTTTCAAACACAGGTCATTTTTATCACGACATTTGTATGGAGGTAGCTGACACCCTTGATTAACATATAGGCTACTTTTTATCCCGATATTCCCACGGGATCGACATTTACGTGGGTGAAACCGCGGGACGTAGCTAGTAATTAAATAAATCTTTACGGTAGCAGGTTTTACTTAATTGATTCAGTCACTCAGCAATAAAAAATAAATAGCTAGGTGCTATTCATTAAACTAATTGATACAAAATCTTCAATCGTCTATACACTTCCCCTTAACACACACACTCACCCCCACACACCAACACACCCACACCTAACAAGCTCGGTATCTCGAGACATATTAGTAAGGGGTGGTTCTCACCCCATTTAGATCAACTAGCCGACACAATTGGTTAATGGGGCGTATGATTTTACAACCCCTTTACATGTGTACGTGATTATTGGCCGTAAACGAGCGAAGATCGAGTGGGCAAAGGTATTTTTATTGAGCCTTGTTTGTGTAAGTAGATTGTTCGGTAACACTTTGGGTTATCTTCACATTATTATTTTCTTTTGTTTCATTTACAATGCATATTGATTACATTTTTACGACAAACTAGCTTCAGCCCGCGACTTCGTTCGCGTGAAACTTCTTGTTTCCCCCGAGCCACCCCGTCGTATCGCATCACCCGCCCGCGCTATCACTTAACGTTCTTTTTGCTCGGCTCCTAAGGGTCATAGCGTGACGTTAAATAGCCTATAGCCTTCCTCAAGAATTGGGCTATCAAATGCAAGAAGATTTTTTCAAATCCGACTGGTAGTTCCAGAGATTACCCCTACATACAAACTTACAAACAAATTCTACCTCTTTATAATATTATTATGATTATGATATTATGACAAATATTTCATAAGAAAAGATATATAAAACATTTAAAAATTTAAATACATAAATTGTGGTCCGCCAGTGTCGGGAGCAGGATCCAAGCTACCGGTGGTCAGAGCCCCAGAGACAGGACACCTCACGATGCTAGGCGTATTGAGGAGTACTGCCTTCTGAATCAGTAGGCTTCTGATCCAAGCACCCAACAAGAACCTCCTCAGGTGATGGTCGAGGCTTTTGTCTATAAGCCTTCTACCCCAAACAGCCCAGCAGTCTTTTACCTATTGTGGTATAGTAATTTTATTTTAGGTGCATCGTCCTCACATGTTATTAGATATATAATTAATGTACCCATGCAAAATATTGTAAAACATTTTAAAAGAGTAACGGTGGAGTTTCTTGCCCGTTCTTCTCCATACGAAAACTACCTTTTGGAATGGGCGACTAGAATCAATTCTATTTTAAGATAATTTTTGACGTTCAAAAGTGCCTTTTATGTGCCTATTTGAAATAAATGCTTTGACTTTGAGTGAGCCGTCGGTTGATGCCTTATCTTACTAAAAGCATCTAGTGGGCCTCTGTAAATTGGCTTCGGGCACTCGTATGCCTTCCAAAGGTCTAGCACCCTAATTGCGTAACACACTATCAATCATTTCGAAGGCTAATCCATTACACAGTTTTAATTTCAAAGACATCAAAATAAAATACCCTTCGATTCCCACTTCCAAAACGTTGCACCCACCTGATTAGTCCCTAAACCACCTTATTAAACTCCGATCAAAAACGTAAAGGTGCAAGAAAACATGCGCAAACGCATCCCCTAACCAAATCGACCAATTTAAACTGCGTTTAACCTCAACATCTGTCAGTAAAGACAATGCTGCAGGAAATAATGCCTATTAACTAACAACATTAATAAATTAACTTATAATGGAAGTTTGGGATGGTACTCTAGTTAACGATATTCGTATTTATATAAATTGGTGGAGGTCTAAACTGTTGGGAGTGTGTCCATTGTTCTGTGGTAGCTGGTCACGGAAGGCGTTATCGTATCCATTCTATTTATAAGAATATAATTTAGTAAACGGTCACATGATAAAACTGTCACAGTTAATTGTTAAGTCCCAATATTGGGCAAATTACTGCCTCCCCATGACTTCCAGTTACTTCGGTTCAGTAGGTAGTAGGTACCGACTGAAGGACTTTTGCCTTCGTATACTGTTCAGCTCGTCCGACCGTCTCCTACATTTATTTTTCGTATTTTTCTTCGTGGACTATCGCTAAACCTATCGTCTTACTGTGATAAGAAAGAAATTTAATTCATTCATTTACTGACGGACAACGCAAAGTCTAAACCGCTGAGTCTAGCTAGATGCAAAACATTGCACAAGATTTCAAATACAACGAAGATGAACACTGAAGAAGTATTTTTGATAACACATCTCCTAAAGGGGTAAAATTGGGGATGAGAGTTTGTTTGGGATCAGCGGGATTGTCCGAAAGGGTTACCGCTACCCCGGAACATAAAAGGCTAAGGAAGGAACACAGGTGGGTTTTAGTCAGTAAGAGTCTGACACTCCCTTACGCTCCACCCGGAGCGGGAGGAGTCATTTGATGATTACCCATAAAAAGAAAGAGTTTCTTTGGAAAGTCATTTTTGCCAATGTGAAAAATTAATCAGGTTCATGGCATGTTTCATAGTAGCACAGAATACTTAAAGTACTACGTACAGAAAGGACACTCCCTTCCCCGCATTAACATCAGTTACCGCACCTCACCCCGCACTTCGGCGTATTCGTCGCAGTTCTTTAACAAGAGCGCTCGCAAACACAAGTACCTCACGCAAACATTCATACGTATACAAACGTCATTTTTTAATGTAGTAGTAGTAGGTAATTATTTTGCGAGTGTTGTATGGAGTGTCCGGGGTGTGATAGTAGGTACAATAGTATCATTTCTCGTATACTAATGGACACTTACACCCGGCGCTATCCCATTTAGAGAGCAGCACTCGCTGATGGGTTAAGTGGGTGTTTAAATCCCCATTTTTGGGGTAATTTCCCATGAATACGCCCCTTACCTGTCGGGACGCGCTTACTGACTATTAGTCATATATTTTGTAGTTAACTATTAGAAAATTATAGACTTAAGTGGGTAGGCGGAAAAAAAAATACAGCCTTGAGGTTTTTTATTGTCGGAGTGGAGAAGGTTTTAATACCGTTTAGGGTTTTGCTAATTGACAAGTAAAACTATGCCTACAAAGGCATAGCTAAAGCAGCAAGCCTTTTTATCAACTAAAGGACTTGTACAGGGTGTTACGGAAAGGGTATATCAATACAAACGGGATGAAGAGTGTACCTGGTCTAGAATCTCTGTACAAAATTTTAGCTCAAAAGCAGTAACTTTGAAAATACTTAATATTTTTTTATTTCGATAGTTTATTAAATTGAAATCATAACAAACGTGTCACTGCACTACGAGGGTCATTATCCATTATCTGTAGTGTGTCTGTGCGCCTAGTACACGCACATCACGCCGCCGTGCGCCAGTGCAGCGCCGCGCCGTGATGTCGAAATAAAAAAATATTAAGCATTTTCAGTTAATGCTTTTGAGCTGAAATTTTGTACAGAGATTCTAGACCAGATACACTCTTCAACCCGTTTGTATTGATATACCCTTTCCGTAAAACCCTGTATAAGTACAAACATCAACCTAAATTGTTTATTGAAATAATTAATCCTACATACAGTGGACTCCAAAAGTTAGATGACATTTTTTTTTTCACTTCAGCTGAAATGCCACATTATGATTTAAAATAAAAAAAAACAGGTTCTCTTAAGGTGAATGGGTAGTTGTAGCCCGCGAAATTCAATTTTTCTTACGTTTTTTGCTATTTTCAGGTCAGTGTCAGGTTGTATCTTGATCAAAATATGATTTGCGACTATAATAGACATGTATTTACAGAATTATAGTCATTAGAATCATTAATATATCTCTTTAAGTTAGATTTCTACCATCAACACTTTTCCATACGAGATTTGTTCTTAACGGTAGAAATCTAACTTAGAAAGATGTATTAATGATTCTAATTATTATAATTCTGTAAATACGTACCTGTTATTGTCGCGAATCATATTTTGATCAAAATACAACCTGACACTGACCTGAAAATTGCATAAAACGTAAGAAAAATTGAATTTCGCGGGCTACAACTACCCATTCACCTTAAGGGAACTACATGACCTAAAGCGCGGTCACTGTCGGACTGCATAGAAAAGAAAGAGAAGCGCGATGACACAACGCTGGTAATTTATTGCAAAATATGAAGCAATGATCTATTTACAAAAAATCTATTGTTTGGACTAAAAAATTAAAACACTAGTGCTTTAGTATGTTGCTTAAGTAGAATAATCTGCCAAAAAATCATAATGATTGTATGTATATTAGTATGGTTTTTATTGTAAAATGAAAGTTTTTTAAAGGTATCTTCGTGATTTGTTTATATCGTATAAAATTTGTTGTCTTATGTTTTCAACACACTATACATAGGTTTATCCTGAAGGATACCTATCATATATTTTTCTGATTTTGTTTACTGTAGTCGATCATAATATACTTTTATTGTTTCTGAAATTTCCTTTTTTGCGTTTAGGTCCTATAAGCCTCTTATAGGATTAATTGATTAACTATTTTTTATGATGAGTCAAGGTAGTTGAATCAGTCAGTAAAAACGTTATAGCAGTTCAAACATTTGGATCACTAGAATTTTAAATCATAATGTGGTTTGTCACAGCTGAAGTCGAAAAATGACAACAAATTTTTCGAAGCCGCTGTAAATATTTACAATAAACTAGAGGTATATAATCATTGGATTCTACCTGAACTATGCATAAACCTATCTCAGGTATCTCACGCAAGGTATACATAAAATTTATCTAAAATTCCTTAAATATACCTAGTAAATAACTTATCTGACTCTCAGACCAAATAAAAAAGCCAAGACGTAGCGCTGCGAACAATACAATGAAGCATGCCAAAACTACACCTCCGCTCTGTGCATACACGCTCACACGCACATATTTACAAACGTTTACAATCAAACTACACCTCACTAAGTGCACACATGTTTACGAAACCGGCCTCACTTTACTGTTGACAGTCCTCTGTCTTGGTTTTTTATTTTGAGATCTATTATTATGGTTTTATTCAAATTAAAATAGGTTGCTTTGTTAACTACATTTTTTTTTTAGCTAGCCTGCGCTGTCCCACTCCTGGGTAAAGGCCTCCCTCCACTCCTTAATCAATAGTAATAGTTATTACAATAATAGGTAGATATTGATATTTAGAGATAAATAAATAAATAATATTCCACAACTATCACACAACGCCATCTAGTCCCAAGCTAAGCAGAGCTTGTGTTATGGGTACTAGACAACTGATAAACATACTTATATATTTCTAAATACATACATATTATAGATAAATTACACCTAGACACAGAACAAATGATCGTGCTCATCACACAAACATTTGTCCTGGGTGGGAATCGAACCCACAACCTCCGGCATAGCAGTCAGGGTCACTAACCACTAGACCATCAGGGTCACTAACCACTAGACCATCAGGCCTGTCAATAATTCCTCATAATTCATACATACCCTTTACTAAGCGGTGGCATTGCAGTGATTGCACCTGGCTCCTATTGCTCTCAGCATGAGCATTGCTGCTAAGAGTCCTTGTCCACTCCAGATATAAGGGTCTATATATGTCTATGTAGTTGCTGAGAGGCAATCGATGTACCTATCCGCTCCGTCAATCTTCTGCATAAACGCAACGCTTATTTACTTCTAGGTTTCTAAGGACGGAAATTACATAAATCGCTTCGGAAAAAATGTTCTGAATATACCTAATACGGTACAACACGTCTGAGGGTAATTCTCGTAATTTAAAACGTTCAAAATGTAGTCGCAGTCTCATCTCGGCGACAAACAAATGTCAAAAACTTGTCAAAACGTAGGGAAATTAGAGGTATTTTTGACAGAATGAGACTGAGATCAAACGATGAATGTTCTTAAAATTACGAGAATTGGCCCTCTGTTCAGCAAGAAAATACACGTCATGTTAATAAGCAGATTACTTTCTCCCATAAAACAAAACTATAATAAGCAAAAACACTAATAATGAACAAAACAAAAAACAATGGCGCATCAATATCTCGTAACTGCCAATTTAATTTTCAAATAAAGAACCATAGAGCCACCAATAACACAGTCTGTGAGAGTGTTGCCACACCAGAATAACAGTGTTGCCAGTTATAATAACGTGCCATAATGTTGCTACATGCGTTCACGATCGCCAATCACACATAATGACGCTTATTTAAAGTTTATTGGTTTATTAAATGGCGTGTGGTAACATATGATAACTTTATACGTCGAAGGCTGAATAATTACGTTATATGTGATATTTAAGTAGCCCGTTACCGGTAACTAGTTACGGGTCAATAGGTAATCATCTTCGCGTTTTTTTGGTCGTAACAAAAGACTATATTGCCCAGAAAGTAATGTCCAATTAGAGAAATAGCCTTCACTCGCTTCTCTTTATTAGTTAAGTAGGCAGTAGGATGCTTGGCTGCCAAATCTTTGGGTAAAATGAACCTGCCTACCAAAATATATGTATTTTGTGACTTAGGTAACTGTGGGCCCAAATAGCACAGAACCGCGGCCTAATTGCTTTTTTTTTTGTAATGGCATCTCGCAGTTCAACCTATGAGGTTGTCGTCTGCTTAACCAGGCTTGTCTGTGGATGCCTCAAAAATTAAGGCCTCCAGCCAGGATTGCGTAACACCCGATTAATCACAATAATTTTGATTAAGTAAATTCATTCATTCATTTTGTGAAAATCATTCAGCTTGTGTCACAATCTAAATGATTTTGAAGGTTATTGCTAATCCATTGCTTCATCCGAGTATGTTCGAAAAAATCGTCTGCTCAAAAACGTAATAACGTAATGAATGTTGTTGAAATGTCAAAATGAAATTTCATTCATTCCTATTGTTAGTCTGTTACGTAATTACTCCGCTAGTGCCCTGAGATAGTGAGTTGGGGTCGCGGCCACGTAGGAGATGGCGGGCGGGATGAGCTGGATAGGTCTCGATAAAACTGGAAGGAGGGCGCGCGGCATCGCAAAAGATTGAAGGAGTGGAGTGAGGCCTTTGCCCAGGAGCAGCACAGCGCCAAAGAAGGTAACTTTCAGTTTTAAATTAAAGGGAAACTCATGAAATCATGAGTAATCGTACTGGTTGGATAACGGTACCACTTCTCTGCCTATTTTACTTTCCACGCATTTCTCTTACGCATCAAAATGGCTGCGTATTCCAAACATTTTGAATCTCGACCACTGATTGGCTGGCTCTAAATGACGTCACACATTGATCGACGGCTCATCTAGATAACCTAATCAAATTATTAGAACAAGTACGAAACCACTTTACCTTTACAGTTCTAAATACGAAAAATGGACTCTATTTTTGTAGGATTGTTGAGGGAATGTGAGTTTTGTAGCTGCAAAGTTAAGTTTGTCTATTTGTTGGTTTGTATCGCTTAATCTTGGGACGTTGACAGCGGTTTAAGTGTTAAGGCGAACAGTTAATTTAGTTTTAGGAATATCTGTTTCTGTTAATCTGTTTAGTTATTGACTTATTGTTGAGTTGTAAAGTTTATTTGATTTAAAGATAGCTGTAAAAATAAATAATACAAAATCGTTTATGAAACAAATAGTCTTCTTACATTTCCTTATAAGTTATAAGATAGTAGTTTATTTGTACTATAGTTATAACTTATTATTGTTACAAGGGAAACATAACTTTAATATTTTAACTAATGGACTCCACACTAGGTCGAGAATGTAATGCTATTCTGTTAAAATCTCACTGTGAAAAGTTAAAGCTTAAAGTGAGCTGTCAATAGTGTCAACCCCTAGCATCAGAAGGCCAATTCTCGTAATTTAAAACGTTCAAAATCAAGTCGCAGTACAATCTCGGCGACTTGTCGCAATGTAGAGAAATTAGAAATATTTTTTGACAGTTTGAGACTGAGATCAGACTGTGAACGTTCTTAAAATTACGAGAATTGCCCCTCTGGTGGAATGACATAATCTTTTTACAGAATAGCACCGCTGTATCGTGTAGTCCTTGAGGGCTTCTAACAATTTGAATTTGATATATCAGAGCGATAATGTATTGTAAAATTTATTTAATATTGTTTTAAAAAAATAACGTAAAACCAAAACAAAAATGAAGACTTGAAGAATAAAATATATTTGTAAAAACAATTGTTTGAAATAGAATGTCGTAAAAATAGGTATTTAATAAATGGAAATTTAGCAAGGATGCGTCCAAGAGAATGATAAATTCTTACGAATTTATCCATATGAAATGGTTGGGGAGAAAGCAGGTCGGAAAAGTATTATTTTACTCCCTACTCATTTATTTCTCTCTCTTTCTCTCAGTCGAGAGAATGCTTTCCTGACACCAGTGTGACAATTCCAGTAACTAATAATCATCAATTTGGCAAAACACCTACCTACCCCATTATTTTTAAAAGTGGCTTAAAGTTAAGTAATGATGTATAACCATAAATTTTTGACGACGTCTCTTAACTTTAAGCAACGTTTATAAATAAACCCCATATTCGTTTGTATGAAACTGACAGGTGTCAAGGAAGCATTCTCTCGTCGGTCGCACTTTATTGTTATTGATTTGTGTGTTATTTTCAATAGACCTTTAAGCTTCTAACTTGAGCTTTCAGCTTGAAACTCATTGTTTTGTTACTTAATTTGTTAATCAATCAGTAGTGTCATCATATCCGTCCATAACATAAATAATTGGTATCATTTCTATGTTAAACTAGTCTATAGTGCAAATTATAAATTGTTAGTTATGTTAATTATTGCTATATTATAATTCCTACATAATTTCATATTTCATTCATTGATTGCATTCCATATTATGAAAAAGATGTTACAAAACGCTTAAAGCTAGGTACAAAAATTATCCTAATACAGGATAAAATTAAAATTACAAAAAAAAAACAAAATTGAAACTAGTATCTATGTATATAAAAATAAACAAAGCTGTAATAGAAGAATAGAAGTGAGTATTTATGCGCTCTTAGAATTGGTCAATAAGTCGTTGAAAATCGTAGTGCCAAATACTGAATAAAAACGGAAATTAAAAATTGATTTCTATCACATTTACCTATGGTCCAAAAAATCTTAACATTTAATATGGCCCTTAAAACATGTTCCACATTGATGTTCAATGACCATAATTAATTAAAGCGCGGTCACTCTTGACACATGTCAAACATGTCGCCGACCATCGACAAAATTATGACAGCCGCTGTCAAAATCATTTTGAACTTTATATCTAGTGTTGTAAGAGTAAAAAAATATTTATCGATTGGTAGTTTTAAATCGGTAGATTTCTCTGTGATGTGCGCCGAAACATAATGATTTTAAAGTTATTAATTAGTGTATTAGCGTGTTTTGATTGGTTAATGTTATGTGATTGAAAGGTACACATTGTTTAGATGTTGTCGCTTAAGGATTTGTTGTAGAATGTGTGTTAAGCATTAATTTTATTTTATTTTTACAGCAACGACAAGCTGGGTTTTTTTGTGAAGAATATGGAATTTTGAGAACTTGAAACATAAAACGAAATATGAAATTGGAGACAGAAGCAATAATAATAATGATTTATAACTTTAGTGAGACAATGTGAAAACTCATGAACCAAAATCATCGAAGACTTAACTTAAGGAAAAAAGTTTAATTAGAGTCTATCTGAAACGTAACAACAGGGCTTCAAAGGGGCTCGTGGCTAAGTAATAACAGCCGCACGGTTCAATCAATCAGGTTAAGCTGCGCTTGTTGCGGTTGATCCGTGGATGGGTGACCATCTTTACATACCAATACCCCACCGTCTAACAACCAGTCTTACCAAAAGGTATCGTATTACCCAGTCACTGGGTTATGGAGGTTAAATAGGCAGTCGCTCCATGTAAAATACTGGTATTCAGCTGCATCCGGTTAAGAGGAGGCTCCCTAAATTTAACGTTAATTTGCATTAATATTCTGAAACAGTCACACATACAATCAAAATGGAACTTTAGTATATGATTCATTGGATCTTTTTCTTTCCATGTACAAGACAGTTACGTAATTGTAACATTTTCGCTCGATTCATATTTTATTCAAAAATCATGTCTTTTTTAAAGATTATTACTTTTTTTTTCAAGATTGCTTGGCCTTTATGTCTAAAATAAATGTTAACAGTAAGAAAATATAGTTTACTATCCAGCCACAAGAAATTTTTTCTCTAGATCAATTATTACTTTAGTTATAAACAAAATAAGAATTGAGACTTACGACATTTAGTTTCGAGCTCGAACGCGATCAAAGAGCGCAGGCGGTATTCAACCTTATTACGGCTACGTTAGCGTCTTTCACCATAGCGGTCTAACCGGTCTCTCATCTCTCTCTCTCATGCGTAGAATTTATTTTAGAGTGCCTGGTCTTAAACTGGAAGCCGACCCCAACATAGTTGGAAAAAGGCTAGGCAGATGATGATCTGGAAAATAACATCAAAAGCAGGTACAGCATAAGGATTTAAAAAAAACGAGATCTCCCGCGGCCCGATGTGCTTCTGGCAGATGCATCCTCCAACTGTCTACATTGTGCTCTGTCATCTGCAAATCTGCTTCAATATAGCCCCAAGGAAAGATAAGAGTAAGTACTGAAATGATCTACCTACTAATAGAAGTGACACGAAAAAAAACAAATGCTATCTAACAAATTGCTAATCTTTTTTGCTCAACAAAATTAGCCCAGCAGTGGGTAGAGATTACAGATGATAATGATGGTGAGGTGCCTCGCCAGTCATTGCTAGTTTACGATAATA
The DNA here is from genome assembly GCA_947508005.1 of Amphipoea lucens. Classification (NCBI taxonomy): domain Eukaryota; kingdom Metazoa; phylum Arthropoda; class Insecta; order Lepidoptera; family Noctuidae; genus Amphipoea; species Amphipoea lucens. Next base: position 16,692,960 of record OX382377.1, on the reverse strand, counting down.
GTGCTCGCCATTGTTGGACGTTTATATTAATATAAGTCACAGGTCATCAGCACGCTCTGAGGTACACCGTTAGCGTGTGGTGCAAGGGAGAAGCTGTTAGCGATTTTAATTAAAGTTAAATAATTAAGCAAGCGTAGAACTTATACAAACAAATATTTGTAGGGGTGAACTACTGTTCTCCTAGCTAGGTAGCTGTACAAACTGTATTAAGGAGAAACAGTTTGCCTCCCTATAATGCTAATAAAAAATAAATTGAGCATAGTGCTACGTGTTGTCTCCCAAATCAAGTCGCTAATTAACTTACATACAATATTATCTACGTTGTTTAATGGAATAAATCTATACTGAAATTCTTTACCTGCTTTGCTTGCGATGTCTGCGTGGGTTTCGGATGTCTCGATACTAACTTTAGCACAAGGAGTGTCAGATAAGCATGTGACTATCCAATAACTTAAACCTTCTCTTGTCTTATTTGTATTTAACATAGGTGTATTCCTGTAGGTGAGCTGACTGAAAAGGAGTGCTGCATTTCACCCTAGATTTGTAACGCTTCTAGCGAGGACATGCTGATGAAGTGATGACCCATTTTCAGCCAATGGCAGTAGCAGTACAATCCAATAATGTTATGTACTTACTTTTGTTTTGCTGCTATATCAAGGTTACTTAATAAACATGCTTTCTCAGTGTGCTGTTTCAGTTTAATCGAAAGGACGGTTCCATGGAATATCATTATTTAAAGGCACAATATTTATTTTTACATAGGTCCATACATAAATCCACGCATTCTTACCATGTGGGTTGGCAGAAACGACAGAACGCCACCAGCTACGATCTTTGCATACCCCTTTTGCCTCATTTACGTTCATCAATTCTCGTAATTTTAAAATCATTCACAGTCTGGCTCAGTCTCTATCTGTCAAAAATATCTCTAATTTCCCTACATTTTGACAAGTTTTTGACATTTGTTTGTCGCCGAGATGAGACTGTGACTAGATTTTGAACGTTTTAAATTACGAGAATTGGCCTTCTGGTCATACACGCACGCCGATTGCGAGCATTACGCACCGGAACTTTCTGAAGGATATTATTACCAATAAGGTCAGGTTATCTTTCTAATAAACAACCTTATTTTACTGTAGACTGATGATAAATGTGAAACAAAATCACTACAAGTTTATTTCTACAGGTTCTTGTAACTTGTACCCCACCCTAGATACAAAGATAACTCTATAACAACTTGACGTGGAGATCTCATCATTTGTAACAATACTGACAGATAACTTAATATCCAGCCGTCGCGGTGACTTACTAATTAATAGCTCAGCTCATAGTGTTTGTTTAGCGCCTTGTTCATTAAATAACGTCCGGCAACTATGACGAGCCACGGAACGACTCATCGTTTGGCGTACCAATCATTAAATACCGGATGATTTTTTTTACCGGTTCTAAATTTTTACAGGATGTTCTAACCATGAATATGAACAACTTTCACTATGGGACCAACTATGAAATCACGAAAAAGAAATCTGCTGTTTCATACATTTTGGTCAAGTAGGTATTGAACTTTTGGCCTGCCTCAAATGCTGCAGGGTTTTGGCGTTAGGCGTCGAGACGATTGCCTCTCCGACGCCTTTTTCTTCCAGCGGGATCAGCCTAGCTGATGGTACCTACTGCTACCATCAAGCAGCGTGTTACAAAAGGGCCCTAGGTCTAATAACAGGCATAACTATGAGACACTTCAACTTCATCTCAATTTTTTGTATTTTATTTTATATATACATAACTAGCTGCGCCCAGCGGTTTCACCCACGTAAATGTCGATCCCGTGGGAATATCGGGATAAAAAATAGCCTATAGTATGTTAATACAAGGTGTCATGCAGCTGCCTCCATACAAAATTTTCTCAAAATTGGTCCAGCGGTTTGAGCGTGAAGAAGTAAGAAACATATAAACACACACACACCCCCACACAAACTTTCGCCTTTATAATATTAGTGTGATATAAGCTAACATTTAAAATAATAATAGATATTATATTCAAGAGTATAATAAAAAGAAAGAAAAGAAGAAAAAGGCAGGAGCTCACTGGGCATCAAAAAATTCGTCCGCATATCGCTGTCACTAGGATAAGTGCCCAAAAGGCTGGCAGCATTACCACGTTGGATGGCAATGCTTATTCTTTGGGCTAAAAATAGGCCAGCCCTTTGGTCACGCGTAGAGTCAACCAACCGCTTGGCGATAAGCTCATCTCTAGATACCGCCGTGCTAGTTTGCCACTGAATATCTTTGAAAATACCTAACATAAACAGATGTCTTAAATTGTCAATGTCATTATGGTCTTCATCATCAGCCTATAGCAGTCCCTGCTGGTCATAGACCTCTCCTATTGCACGCCATTCAACTCGATTTTCGGCAACTCTCATCCAGCTGCTACCAGCCATCCTGCGAAGATCGTCGCTCCACCTAGCCTGAGGGCGTCCCGCCTTACATTTACCGATTCGCGGTCTCCACTCAAGAACACGTCTACCCCAACGGTCATCGGCTCTACGGCTAATATGGCCGGCCCATTGCCACTTCAGCTTGCTCATTCTGTGAGCATGTCGACAACTTTGGTTCTCTGCCGGATCACCTCGTTGCGGATTCGAACCCTCAGAGAGACTCCAAGCATAGCCCGTTCCAAAGCTCGCATTAATCAGTGTTATTTATTTATTTATATTTACATAATTTGAAAATTTTACAGTCTTAAAATATTAATACCACATACCGCAGTGTCTCAAGACGAAAGTCTTTGACCAGTGCGTGTTGCCAGTGATGACATATGGCACTGAAACGTGGTCGCTCACAATGGGCCTTATTAGAAGGCTGAAAGTTACCCAAAGGGCAATGGAGAGGGCTATGCTTGGAGTTTCTCTGCGGGATCGAATCAGAAATGAAGAGATCCGCAGGAGAACCAAGGTAACCGACATAGCCCGAAGAATTGTCAAACTTAAGTGGCAGTGGGCAGGGCACATTGCTCGCAGAATAGATGGCCGATGGGGCCGAAAGGTTCTGGAGTGGCGACCGCGTACCGGAAGACGCAGCGTTGGAAGGCCTCCCACAAGGTGGACCGACGACCTTGTGAAGACCGCAGGAACTCGTGGGATGCGAGAAGCACAAACCGGTCGAAGTGGAGGCGCTTGGGGGAGGCCTATGTCCAGCAGTGGACGTCTTTCGGCTGAAATGATAATAATGAAAATATTAATAATATTTTTGTAACAAGTGCGGAAATAATCAAAGGGCATCGCAAGGCATGTAAAAAATGAAGGAATTATCCTTTGGGACTAATCTCGTCTCAGCAAACAATTTAAAGTGTTTTTAACTCCAAGGCAAACTTCATGCATTTTACCGTGCAGTTAACTAATCATAGTTACTTAAAAAATGTCCAGTTAACTCCAGATTAACAAAAGTTAATCTAATAATTTGAAATCTGCCGCCAAAAAGGCGGTGCGGTGCACACAGAATAACTTCACAAAAATCTTCCAAAAACTTATCTTAAGTTTGTTTGTAAAATCTTTTAATATCCTTATAACGTGCCACCCGCATCGCTTCGTGGAAAATTGGCTTACATCATCCGGGATACGAACCCACTTACCTGCTAAGTAATCCTTTTAACTATTTGACTTTTCGCGCGTCAGTGGTCACCGCACTTTAGAGGAATATGAAAATAAATTGCCTTATTTTTTTGTTGATTCTACTTTAATCTGTCTTTTATGTGTGTGAGAACCGAGTTAAGCAAAGATGGGAAAAGATAACCTAACCACATATTGCCATTTTTTTACACCTTTGGTTGAATAACTGGCAATATGCGGTTGGCTTTATCATCTCATTCACATTCATAATAGGTATAATAGAATATATCAAACGCCTTATAGAGGTATGCTATGAGGAATAGGGTATAAAGTTCACTCATCCCTCATAGAAAAGGGAGGATCCTCCAACCAGACGGGTGTTGTGTCTGGTGGGCTACTGTCCAATGATTCATGTCGGGCCGTTGTATATGCTAGTTGCGCGGAAAACTCTGCCTGCGAGATGCAGGATTTTGTGTGACGTCAGAATGATCCGTTGTTCGCATGTGGCGTTGTAGATACCGCTACAACTCTCTCTTCTTTTCCAACGTTCAAGTGAAGCGCTTCATCTCCTACTTAGACCCCTATTACAGAACCTCAATAAAAACTCAAGTATTACTTCAAACTTGTTTATAACCATTGGATTGGTTGAAACTAGTTTTAAGTAATGTTTGAGTCTTAGTTAAGTTCTGTAATATGGCCCTTAGTCTTTTCCCGCCGGGTAATTACGTAACACACTAACAATAGGAAGGCTTTCATTTTGACAGTACAACAACATTCATTGCGCAACAAAAAAAAATTCTACAACATGGCCATAATTCAATTGCCCTAAAAGTTATGAATATTTTTGTATACCGAGTTTTTTCACAATAAGAATAATTAAAAAATGTATTATATAAAACAATAAAACAAACGGTGTTGTGATGGGACACTTAATATCGTGCCCTGCGGGTCCTGTCAACTGCATATAACAGGAACTAATGGACGCTAGTGATGGCGCCAAACAAGTAGCCGAATTCTGGACCGAGTACATATAGATTGCTATCGACACGCTAAGAAGAAGAAGAACGGTGTTGTATTATTACTAGATAATGTATCAGCACTACAAAAGCTCTATTGCGGCTCTGGGTACCAAATTTCAAGAGCAATTAATTTTTTTTATTAACAAAACACGAAGAGTTTTGAAGAAAACCTTAGGGCTACGCTGTGTAGCGGAAGCCTCAGGTTTAAAGGAAACTTACAGCTAATTTATAGTGCAATTGAAGGCCATTTACAAGTTTCCACTGATAAACACTAAAAATAAAAAAGACAGCAAAAAGGTCTGTTTGCTTCAAAATAAAACCTTTTTCATACCTAAGTCCCATTTTACGGCGCCTGCGGTTCGATACGAGGTGGCCTATTCTTTATCAATAACCTCACGATGCATCACAAAAGCTACTAAATGCCACTTTTGTTTTCACTAAACATACGTTTGAAATCCGATTACAATCTGTACCAACACCAATAAAAACACATGACTACCGTGTAGGTAACGTACATTATCAACCTCCTTGAAAAAGTCCTCAAATCTTTTCCTTAACCAACCATCCACAAACTCCTCACGATCGATTTCGCCATAAAATCCAATCTGATAACTCGAAACAAAAAGTCATACCACAAACAAAAGTTCAAAGAGATAATAAAAAGGTTTTACCGAAAATTTCCTACTTAACGATAGTTGATTATTAGTTGTGTCACGTCCCTACTCTGCATTCATCGCGCGGCGCTAGTGTTGTCATCATATCGATGGGTGACGTCATTGCTATATGTGTGGTCGTTTGCCAATTTCTTTATGTTGCTGGTTTCAACTTTGGTTATTTAAATGAGAAGGATTTCCCCTCGTTTACTTTGTGAGTTGTTGAGTTGACTATGGTTGACATTAATGTCTGATTTCTAGTCAAACAATTGCAGTAAAGTGGCCACACGATTAGGTAATCTATAGGCTTCCTACTTATAAATAACTGGTAGTTTACCTACTCTGCTCTGCCTATAGGACATTTGAACAGCAAAGTGATCTGAAGACCATTCTGAAGACCATTTCCCGTATTTAAAAACGTTCAAAATCTAGTCGCAATCTCATTTCAGTGACAATCAATGTAAAAAACTAGTAAAAAACCGGCCAATATTTAACACTACAAATACAAAAAAATCACGTTTGTTGAATGGGAGCCCCCTTAAATATTTATTTTATTTTAATTTTATTATTTATTATTAAAGTAAAAATACAACTGAGTATTTTGTGAATATTCCAAGTGCCCACCTGTTGCTATTATTGATATCGAGTAAAAAAGGGCAAATAAATCGCGTTTGTTTTATGGGATCCCCCCTTAAATATTTTATTTATTGTTATAGCGGCAACAGAAATACATAATTTGTGAAAATTTCAACTGTCTAGCTATCTCGGTTCTTTAGATACAGCCTGGTGACAAACAGACGGACGGACGGACGGACAGACAGCGAAGTCTTAGTAATAGGGTTCCGTTTTTACCCTTTGGGTACGGAACTCTAAAAATGTAAGCAAATTATAGGTATTTTTGTTAGATTGAGACAGATCAGACTGTGAACGTTCTTAAAATTACGAGAATTGCCACTCAGAATTACATACTTAGGCTTTCTGAAATACCTACTCAGTCCATGTAGTACCTTAGTAATTCCAAACCATTTGAAAGAATACTTAAAACGCAACTGATTGTGGTCTGCAGTTCCTTATTATATCAAGAATATAGTAGGTTGGTACAGCCGCGGACAATGGCGGTCGACCACTTTTCACCCTTATCAACTCAGCCTATCGCAGTCCACTGCTGGACATAGGCCTCTCCCAGACTGCGCCACAGCACCCTGTCCTCCGCCTTCCGCATCCAGTCTACCCCAGCCACCTTCTTTAGGTCGTCCATCCATCTAGCTGGGGGGCGTCCCACACTACGCTTGCCGGTTTGCTTTTCACCCTTATGCCCTTGGTAATAAGGTTGAAAAGTGGTCCACCGCCAGTTTCCGCGATGGTACCTATCATGTTTTAAAGAAGCCATGAAGTTTCTCTCTGCATTATGATTCTCTAAGAATTGTCCAAGGTTTACCACCATAACTTACGGAAGCTACCTTTCTGTAAGTATAGCAAATTAATTGGCCAATAATGTTCTCACTGCTGGGACACAGGCCTCTTCTCTGTGAGAGGAAATGGGCCGTAATCTACCACGCGGGCCCAGTGCGGGTTGCTATAGAAGTAAATTTTATACTATAACTAGCTGCGCCCCGCGGTTTCACCCGCTTAAGTCTTGATCCCGTGGGAATATCGGGATAAAAAGTATTCTATGTCCTTTCCCGGGACTTAAGCTATCTCTGTACCAAATTTCATCTGAATCGGTTCAGCGGTTTAAGCGTGAAAAGGTAACATACAGACAGAGTTACTTTCGAATTTATAATATTAAGTATGGATTAGGTAAAAATCCTATTTAAGTAAACGTTTAGCTTTTCTGCTAAAACTCTGAACTTTAACAGCAGCCCAGATTATAAATTAAATGAGACGTGTATAAGGTACTACAATTCTAAGTCTTGAACCCGCGACATTTCATTAGTTGGCGCTCTTTACCCGTTAAGCTATAGCCGTTTACTGCCATTTACTTAAACACGAGAAGTATTTTAGTATTTAAGTCAATCATCATTATTTTAGTAGACTTTTCCTAAGTTGGTATGCCGGGGTCAGCTTGTAGTCTTAACTAGACGGTTAAATGTCTGTGTTTATGGTACAGACGCCAGCACATCAAGCTACTACAATCTGTCAAATTTCTTTAATAGATTTTCAACTTTATCGACCAAAGAATAAGGTTCAAAGATGATTGGGAAAATTTGACAGTTTCGGGTAGCTTGATGTGCTGGCGTCTATACTTACAATATGTGAAACTAATTATTGTGCATGTATGCTACGGGCATAGCTTTTTGCTTTAGGCTGTAAACAGACTTAAATCATGACTATTTTTAAAACAGACTTAAGGCGGAAACAGACTTATAACACGCCACGTTACGCGACATCAATGAAGCTTACTCATTGGCCACATTTTTCGTCTCGTTGAGCTTTTTTCGTCGTTTGGCCAAAAAGTAAGCATGGGATGGCGTCGGGTGTTACAAGTGTGCAGCGACATTTACGTTCTATGAAAGCAATGACAGCGCTCACACCCTCAACAAAAGCCTCATTCGCATTACAAAAAAATGTCAAAATGTACTAAAAACTTGAGCAGTGGTGACCCAGTGGTAACGGCTGCGACTTACGAGTTGTAGGTCCTAGGTTCGAACTCAGACAGGCGCTTTACTTTGTGTAAATTAACACCAATGCTCTCAAAACGGTGAAGGAAAACATCGTGAGGAAACCGGCATGTCCTAGAAACAAAAATTCGAAGACATGTGACATCTACCAACCCGCACAGGGCCTGCGTGGTAGATTACGGCCTCCCTCTCACTGAGAGGAGGCCGGTGTCCCTAAATACCAACATTATAGGCTAATTAGTCATGTCCATGACAGGAAAAACTGCTTTATTTTGCAAGCATGTCAAAATTGGCAAGATGGGCTAAAAATCTTTGACACAAGACAAAACTTTTATTTTATGATCGACAAAAGTGGTTAGTACAGACGCCAGCACATCAACCTACTACAATCTGTCAAATTTCTTTAATAGATTTTCAACTTTATTACTAAAGTATAAGGTTCAAAGTTGATTGAGAAAATCTGACAGTTTCGGGTAGGTTGATGTGCTGGCGTCTGTACTAATCCCACAAGACCAACTGTATCGTCGAAGATTTTTATCGTTCTACTTATTTTTTTTTTTTTATTTACAGCAAGAGACACATGTTTTTTCCAATTCACTTTAGACATTGGCAGAATGGTGGTCGACATCGGCTTTGCTTGCCATAATAAAAAAATATATTGGTATCATATATTGGGGGAACTCTACAAACGTACAATCCACATTCATTCTCCAGAAGAAATGTCATAAGACAATATATAACATGTATACTACCGAATCATTAAGAGATGTCTTCAGAACGGAGGGTTTCCTGACACTGACTGGTATTTATATACTCGAACTATGTTTATTTGTTAAAAATAATATGCAATATTTTAATTTCAAATCTAATTCTAAAAGAAACATTCGGAAACAATATAAATATGATATTAATTTACCGGTTATTAACAATATGATGTATTATAAAAGTACCTATGTTACTGCTATTCGTGTATACAATCAGTTACCACCAGCAATTAAGCAATTAAATGGAAAAATGTTTAAAAATAAATTGAAAAAAATGTTAATTGATAATGTATTTTATAATCTGCATGAGTTTTTTAATCAAAAATAATATTTGTAAGTAATTTGTATAATTGTTTGTACCTAATTTATTTTTTCTAATTATTTTCTTAAAATACTATTGCATATCCGACTTGGGTAGACTGTTGAAACAAAAAATGTAATGAATATGAACTGAATGTACACAGTTATGCAATAAATATATCTTTATCTTTATAATAGAATAGACAAAAGCCTACACATGATACAACGTCGCATCGTGGCACATTGCGACCGCCTTTTTTACAGACATGTTTCTATAACTTTTTTGTTTTTTTTCATTGATATTGTCCTTACAACTTGTTTTTGGTGTAAACGGTAAACGAAAATACTTTTGATAACTAATCTAATATTTACGTTTACAATTTAAAAAAAAAAATTGGTCCTTTGTTCGCGTAACTACGCATTTTTTTTTTTTTTTTGAAGTGAAACTTCTTTACGCACGTTTGACTTGGGGAGTAAGCTGGCGAACGCGTCATGTAAGCGTTACGAAAAGTGCGATCGGGCGAGGCGAACGGGAATTGAGTGGGGGATATAAGCAAGTTTCTTTCTCTGTTCCTCTCATAGCCAAATATGTTTGAAGTTTCACTTCAGTCGTGCGGTCATATGCACATCCGTTTTTTATTCTTCTTTGGCAACTGAGCTGATGCTGACTGTTCTGCCAGTGTCAACTACGCATTTGTTGCAAGAAGGTTACAAGAAGAAGACGTAATGAGTGATGACGATGAGGTTCAAAGTGATTCATGCTTATAACTTCAGAGTTTTGACGTTTTCCCTTTAATACGGTGTGCACATTCCTTTATTACTCAGATTTTGGTCCTTCGGCGATATGACACCTCTGCATTCCTCAATATACATAACAAATGAGCCTGCTCATTTCTTATGTAGGTAATGTTTATCCTTGCCAATTTGTATTGGGTCTTCTGTCGAACGAAATTATATTCGGGCAGGATAACTGACACATCACGAACTCCTAAATTTAAAAAAGTGGCCAATTGTGCGTGTCGGACTCGCACACAAAGGGTATCCACCGTACAATATTTTTAACAGCATGTATATATTTTTTTGAAACTATTAAAAGGAAACCATTGAAAACACGTTTCTTATACAAGGAACCCCCTTTAATTTTGAACTTTATTTCATTTTTATTTTTTGTTGTTACTATAGTCATAGTATTACCTAAGTACACATTGCGGAAATTTCGAGTGTCTAACTATTACGGTTCAGAAGATACAGTCCTGTGACATACGGACGGACAGCAGAGCCTTAATAATAGGGTCAAAATGGCGCCCTAGTATGGGTACGGAATCTTTAATAGGAAATAAAGAAAACCACCATCTAAATGAGTAAAAACATATATTTTATATATCACTCGTTGATTTTAAATTACTACATTTTCGTATTGAGTTAAAACGAAACATTTCTGGGGTACAGTCGCGAAGAGAAGTTACTCGATATACACACATACACTTAAACTGTATTCTTTTACATCTAGACACACATATGTACAGGTTTACTATGTTTCATTTAAATAAAGAGAATGTACAACTAGCCTATAAGATTGCTAATGTTAGTTAATTATTTACAAACTGTTTCAGTGGCATTAACCAGGGGAAGGAACATTTTTTTTTATTAAAGGGACATTTAAGCTGAGGCCAAACGAGCGTAATTTTATGATCTGTGAGTCGCGTATTTGAATATCGCAATTTATGTTCAAATTCGTGAAATTCGGTTAGGCTGCCAGACGGACAGACGTAACTTCAGTTGGTATTCAACGATTGTACGGGGTGCTTGACGCTTCCCTCGCTCCCCTCTCTCACCCCGAGAACAATTCGGTTGAATTAACGCGCGTGAGTCAGCAGACAACTAATTTTGCGTCGTCGTGTGGTACAAACAGGACTTTAGTATGAAACCGAATGCAGCGTAAATTCCGCGACTCACAGCTTAAAAGATTACGCTCGTTTGGCTTCAGCCTTACAATACTAAAGGTTGCGCGCAAATGGAAAGACTATTCATTTTGGATTGTTTAATAAGGTATCAATAAATTGTTTCTACTTCTCATCAAAAGTTTCATGAAAGCAATTGATTGCCTTAAAATAGGCTTGACTTTTCGCCAATTTGACGTTTAGCTGTCAAAGTTGTCAAACTATCTTCAGTTGCGTCAAGTTTGACAAGATTTATGTAAAGTTATTAACGTGGCAATACGTTGCTTTTTCTTTGAATCGAAAGAAGAAAACTATTGAATGCCTTGTAAGTAGGTAGAGCAATATACTTTTTAATTTTTTTCATGAAAAAAAAAATATTCTTGGACCAACAATTAAAGTTGACCTTTTGTGTTGCCGAAAGAAAAGGATAAGAATAACTTTAAAGAAAACCTTTTCTCTTTAACAATAAAGTTTAAAAAAAAAAGTGATGACGACGAAAAACCGTTTTGTTCAACAAATTGCTTGCGCCCGTAGCCCCCATATGCGCCCAACCTTACACATAAGTTCCTTATTAAGTACAAAGTAAGAAATAAATAGTTTTATTTACAATTTTCTGTATCCTTTTAATTTTTCTTACATTTAAATAAATCGGCCAATTTTCTCGTCTCACCATCTGTCAACATGTGAATGATTGAGAACAAATGAATAGGAATGCTTGAAGCGATCTCATTCACTGGTCTTTCAGGTTGAAAAGGAAGTTTAACGGGTATTGTTGAAAGCAGGCGGTGCCGGGGGCGCGCACGAGTTTGCTTTATATGTTAATTGTTTCTGAAGCCTATGGGGTAGCCACTGTAGGCTGCAAACCACATTTGCAGGCTTCAAGTAACGCCGATATGTCGGGTCCTCTCAAAGACCTAAGATAACTAAAAATAGTTTGCGTTGTCTGTCTTTAACCAGCGATTTTTAAAGCCTATTGAAAATTAATAATTATGTCTTGAAATCTCATGTCAAGTGATTCCTTTGGCTTTTGTTATTTTTGTCAACCAATCACAGCAGTTGACATGATATTTGACAGTGTATTAAACATACAACACACTGTCAAATATTAACAAGAAAGGCTGAACACATCAGCTTTTCATGAAATGTTGATTTTCACACAAAAATTCAATGATGGTATAAAAATCTAAATCCACTTTTTTACTTGACATTACACTTCACAGACCTATTGTTACGATTGAGCCAGCAAGGAATACAGCGTTTAATTACAAGGGTCATTTCATTAACACACAAACCTGGCTCTTAAGGCTGCGCTAGTCGGTATTTTTTCCATACAAACGTGGTTGTGTGGTTACTCCACTGTTTAATTTGACAGATGTTTATATAAAAAAAAAAAACAATTTTCTTAACTTAAATTGTAGTAATATCAAATTCATGATTTAATGGCGTCACAAATAATCTAAACCACCGAGTTCGAGCTATCGATTAGCGCAGCCTTAATAGAAGGAAGTCCTTTTTCAGCATCTACATTATTAATTTTCGATACGATCAAAATAACAATAGAATTGATCTTTCGCTAATTTGACGTTTCAGGTTGACGTTTAGCTGTCAAAGTTGTCAAACTAATTTCAGTTTCATCAAGTTCTTTAAGGTACGAGTACGTTTTTAAGAGGTATGTCCTATTCTTATTTTGACCCATTAGTATTTGTAAAAAAAAAAATAGTAAGTAGCTGTATTGTAAAAAGAAACATCGCTATTACACAAATTCAATTTATACAATCTTCATGTCTTCACAAATGGTCATAAAGTTTAAGTAAATATATTTTTCTTTAAAAAAAACATGACTGGCCGCGTTCAGTAGTTTCCAGTTTCTATTATATTATTTAAAATCCAATTACACTGACAGCCACATATTTTTCAAGGAATAAATAAATGGTTTTTGTGACAAAAAAGTAATTTCAATTTTAAATATTGACAGCAAAAGTAGCGTATCTTTAAACTTCGAGCGAATAACTACAATTATTGGTTACCGTTGATCTTCTTTTTATTTTATTATGCATTTAAACATCGAGAAAATTAAAACAACAGTAGTATTTTTAGTGTTATTTATATTGACGACAAGATATTATTTAAATTATTTTTTGGAAATCATAATGTAAATTACACATTTAATTTTAACATCTCAGCTCAAAACGCTGCGTTTGACATTTTGACGTCAAATTACAAAGAGAAGTCAGAATTCCTGACGTGAACTGACGTCACATGGTCAAAGAACCAACGTCAGATGTAGAATTATCATAATACTGCACAAAGTTGTTAGATATTTTTATTCACATAACATATTATTACTCTAAAGGAACTGGCTTAATAAAACTACTATATTTGAGCGAATTGTTAACTTTATAGTATGTAATATGTTTTACTTTCATGTGTATTGCTACTCAATTTTGAGCTATAAGTACCAAGGACCAATTTCAACAAAGCAGTCAAAAGTTTTCTGTAATAACATAAATAATAAACATTTAAAATTTTAACTTATTATAAGTACATCAATCTGACAAGTATTTATTTTGACTTAGCTATGAAACATCAAGAATTTTCTGTTGAAATCGGTCCGTTTTACAACACTAATATTTATGCCAAAAACAATGAGCATCACTCAAAATTCTGATGTCAAAGTCAATTCAAAAATCGAACAGCCTTATCTCAACATCCAATAACTCCAATAAACCTTATAATGTCACATAATCAGCGAGTTAAAAGCAATCAATGCGAATGTAATTAAAAACGAACTTTTACGAAAGAATACATCGTAAAATATCGACATGCCCGCTAATCGCAAACACTTAATGAATAAAATCGATAATTAAAATCGACTAAGAGTTAATTGAGCTGAAAATGGAATCTAGATTTCAAATTACGAATGGCGTGGAGCCAAACGCTTTGGTTCTTTGCCTGTGATTTTTTTATTTTTTTGCTTTTCTTATATCGCGCATTTGAACTGAATAGTGTGGTAGTTAGCGCATTCCAATGTTTGATTTTTATTTTTATTCGACCAAAGAATTCGGTTAATCTTTTTATTGAAAATATTTGAAACTTAGATCTTTGATAGAGTTGTTAAGGAAACATTTAGTAGTTTGAAGCTTCACAACAAAGGAACTTTTAAGTCTCATTTCTGCCAATTCCGGTTTTGTTTTTCTTTTAAATCAATTTTCTCACGACAAAGTCACGCAATTAAAAATATATTTCCACCGCATGTTTTCAAAACTACATTTTGTAACAACATGGCATAACCATACGCGGATACCGAACAAAAACAAAATAGTTTGTTTTTAAAATCGATTCACTCGGTAAATCGATTCGGCGAGAACTCGATACTCGTAATCGTAAATCACATGAACAAAAGACGGAAAGGAAAATACAAATTAGCCTTATAATCGCTCGTTTAAACTCGGGTTTTAAGGCCACAGCCTAGTGAAATAACATAGTAAACAATGCAATGAGAACTGGACTGGGATAATTTTTAATCGAGAATATTAGGAATAGAAAGTTTAGACCAAAAATTTCATGTCTTTCAACAAAAACCATCCATAGGCTTTCTACCTAACCATGCATTTTTTCAGCAATCAAGTTTAATTAAACGAATTCTTAGTTGCTAATCGATTAATTGACCGTACAGATTCTAGCATTCAGCTATAATCCGCCATAAAATGGCCGCTCGCTGACGATTATAGTGAATTCATTTTTATTTTCGGTAGGGGCAATGGATCCGAAATAACCTCTCCATAACAAAAACTGGTTGTCCAAATTGATAATGGCCATAAAAATACAGGCTCACAAACTTATAAAAAGAATGTGACACATTAAAACAATAGTCCAGACACGTCGTTAGTCAAACTAAACAGTTAAGCAACGCGTCAAAGAAATCATCAACAACAAAAAGATCTCTATCGATAAATTCCTAACGCGTAGACAAATAGTCGTGGAGAACAATCGTCAACGACTCGAAAACAATTTGGTTACGTCGCGAGCAATTACGAAACGCGATTCGAGAACGCGATAGTTTTCGAACGCATCTCTTAATAATAGGGCCCTGAACGCACCCATAATCGCCTTCATCTCTATATTATTACACCTATCTCTTTCTAACGCCAGTAACTCGTGTATTGTTATCCTTGTCCGCCGTTGACAGCGCTCGTTGAGAAACCACAGACCCTGCCTATCAACTTTTCAAATCTAAAATGTCTAATTATACCCACATCACTGGATGAACATCAAAAAAGAGCCATTTTTAATTAATTTAAACCCCAAAAACTATTATAATACGGCCAATTTTGTTATCTAATAAGCCGTGACGCTAACAAGACCCGGGAAGCCATTTTGAAACCGTTTTATAAAGTTGATTTAATGATATGGCTGGTTTAATGGCTTTAGAATTGATATAAATTATTGCAAACACCAACTAACGCCCACTTTTTGAAGATTGATCATGTTGTCTGTTGATAAATGAGGTTTAGTAATCAAATAAATTTTAATTAAAATTGGCGAATTTCAAGTGCTTAAATTAATTACTGAAATTAAGATAATTGATGACAAATTCTTGAGCTTGCTCTGTAAAACATTGCCTATTCTAATCACGATGAAATGTATTCATAAATCAACTCATTCCACGCAATCAAATTACAAACGTAACATTCTTTACATTCGCTTTTCAAATAACAAAGTCATTGTCAGTCGAAATAAGGCTATATATGACCCCACCTCATCCTCGCCAGTGCTAAAATCTCTTAAAATCATAAATAAATAAAACTATACTCTAAACATCTAGATTACATTAATATTTACACATTTTATCACTTAGTCCACTGTCTTACGTTTCATTCTCACTTTCACTGAGTTCGTCCATGTCCATATCGATGAGTTCCTCATCATCATCTTCGTAGGAGTTGTTAAGTTGGCTGCCATCATCTGGCTTCATGTTTGAGGAACCTGATTTGCCTCCAGTCTTTGCTTCTTCTTCTTGCTGCATTCGTTTGTGTTTCGTTCTTCTGTTTTGGAACCAAACTTTTACCTGTTAACAAAGGAATTGTGGGTTATTATAGGGTTTATAATTACTGTTATGTTAGGGAAAGATGCCCAAACATTACTTTGTGTGTTTGGTCCGGATACCACAAGTGAAAATAAATAATTGCTTTTCATCGGATTGAAAGACTCATCGATGGATTCATCTTTTGTCCAAAAATAAAACAAATGCACATCGATTGGCCCTCATTCTAAACAAATTCATAGTAAAAAGTAAAAATGAGAAAGTAACAACAAAACAAAATAGAAAACACAAATCATAACATAATTTCATGGTCGACGAACAGTGATAAAGGATTAAAGGAACTAGCCAATAAAAAACTATTCAATGCGACCCCTCCAATCATATATCACCAGCCATTGAAAGAAAAATCCGTTGTCGAATTTTTCTGCGCACTAACAACAGATTTCCCGCCCAAAAAATGTCGGCAGCCATTTTGTAAGACAATTTGTCACGTGGTTAATGGCTTGCGAAATGTATTCACGTTCTGCCCAGCCAGTACGCTTTTGAGATATTGTAACTAATGCATGGAGTCTGTATATCTGTTATTCTGCCAAAAATGGAGATAAGGTTGTACATTACGCTTATTTAGGTTAGGAATTGGTTTATATTTTGAATTGTATCCAATATGGTTTATTATAGTGAATGAGTCATACAATAAAGGGTAATTGCTGATAATAATTTTATCTTGGCTATTGTTCTGGAAGAAATACAAGGTCCTTATGCCAATTTAAGTGCATTGCTTTTGCCAAACCATTTTGTGAATCGTGGCAAACAAACTCAGCTGAAAATGTCAAATAAATCAAACGAAGTCAAATAATAGGAAATATTTTTGGTATTATTGCAGTTGCAACTAATTTAGTATGTAGGTATTATGACTATTATTTATTTGAAAATATTAATAGTTATGACCATTTGCCACAGCAAACTTTTTCGGCCAGAATCAAAGAGCATAAGTAATCCTTAGAAAATTTTCCACAACATAAGATTACCTAGAATTAGGTAGAAACATATAAATGATTATACTCGTATTTTTATAGTCGAAAGCAATAAGTTATCAGGATTTCCATTAAAAATTGAATGCGACGGTAAAACAGTCAAACGCCATGTTAGTTACAACGGATTGGCGTGAAATTGTTGCAATCGAACGGTTTATGGCTCCTTACAATTCCGTACAAGTTACAAATCACATTTTAGGTTATTACTGATAAAAATTTACATAACCATACACACACATTTTTACATAGCCATTAACTTTGCTTTTTGTACGATTTTCTATCAAACATTTTAGTTTTATAGTGTTTCCTATAATTGGGCTCTATACTTTCATGAAATAGGACTCTTATCTGCTTTTTCACTTATAATTTGAATTTAAGTATAGGAAAATGAAGAAATGCACATTTTATCTTTACACCAGCTCTAGGCACTACGTCCACAAAAATGCAGGGCGGCCCTTATAGTTACAGCAAATTGCGAGGTCATTCTGGCTGCCTATCT
The DNA here is from genome assembly GCA_947508005.1 of Amphipoea lucens. NCBI lineage: Eukaryota > Metazoa > Arthropoda > Insecta > Lepidoptera > Noctuidae > Amphipoea > Amphipoea lucens. Next base: position 16,675,478 of record OX382377.1, on the reverse strand, counting down.
AAAATGGTCTTGTGGCCTCATTATACCTAGAAATTAGAGCCTTAACTCGATTTATCTCAGAATTTTCTCTATTTAATTTTTCTATCGTTCACGAGGCCCTTTCTCAAGGTTCATGTTTTTACAAAGTCATCAAAGGAAATCTTTGGACAGCAACATCTTCCTTAAAAAAAACTCAATAGACACGAACACAGTTCCCACAACTACATACAAAAATGTTACAACATTGCAAGAAGAAAAATATAGTAAACCAGTAAAATAACGCAAATAAAAAGATTTGAGTATCACTTAACTGGCCGAGAAAACTATCGACTATCCCAGATTCCCAATCAGAACCGTGAGAGAAAATTGATACATATTAAAAGTTTACGTAGTGCTTAATGGCATCTCCCCCTCAATTATAAGGTCCCATACTGCGACAGACACGCTACATTACCTTCCATATATCGACATCAAATATCAATCAAGTTAGTTCCGATGCCACCCTTTTGTTACGAGTAATGGTGCGTGGAAGAGGGGAGTAGATATACTATGTATCGTGATGTTGTTTGTCCTAGAAAGATCTATGTGAGAGAAAAATTAAAATGGTTGAAGGAGTCCAAAGTTGATGATACTTCAAAGGGGAATATAGAAACAATGATAACTTTTATGCCTAAACCTCATATTCAGAAGTGTCTTCAGGTAACTTGGTAAGATAGTTCAGCCATGAATTCTTTGAATTGATTAATAACTGGGAAATTAATGAAATCTTTTATGAAATTTTTTTCAAAAGTATGTAAATTATATAATATTAAAATGTAATTTATATACTTTATTACATTATATAAATTACGTATTTCTGGAAGTTATTTTTGTCAGAAGACATATTGAAGAAAATGCCTCTAACGAGCCTCACAACTTAAACTTAAGCTAAGTATTAATGGCTCAAAAGATAATTTTAAGACCTACGCAAGAACATAAATAGCGCATATATTATCAATGTTGTCAAAACAAAACAATATCAGTCAGAATTATACAAAGTTGGCATAAATTTTCGTACAAATAAGTATCTCACAGAACTTCATGGTGCTGCTTAGTCGTAACAAACAAAGTGATACATATTCTAAGACTATGCACACCAGAGCCATAGATAGAAAAGAGTATTGTCTGTCATAGATAGAACGGTTGATCTATTCTGTAAAATTCTCACAGTGAAAACTTTGTGAATTCAGGGTGAAGTGAGCTGTCAAGTGTCAATCCGTAGCATCAGGTGGAATGACAGGTCACTTCAAGCTCAGTTCTATGTTGTGTCCAACAGTTTTTTCAGTGCATACATTGACAACTTTTGACTGTGTGACTGTTTTTTGCAAGCATGCGCGTCATATTTTTTTCAAAGAACGATAGTCCATCTAAACTCAGTCTAGACCCGAGTCAAGATTGTCTATAAATTTTAAAGACTGACTAAGGTCTGCACACAGCCTTAAGTGTTTCACATATGAGTCCAAATGACCGGTTGCCGTTTACAAGTACAGCTGTTACAGCCTACGTAACGTTTTCACGATACTTATGTCTTTACTTAAAGGGACATAGTTTTAGATCTTTATTTGCCTTTCTACATAGTTTAGAGTTCAAACGCTTTTGCTAGTTTTGAATGTTAAAGCTTTGCGAAACTTCTCAATAATAATATGAATAGTGGTTTATGTGAGCTAATGTTCTCGTTTATATTGTGCTGATTCGGGAGAAAACCAATGCAATAATTCTAGGAGTACCGCAAGGCACTATATTCGGACCGGTATCAAAAAAAGGACGAAATATGTTGCACTGTTTGGGGTACTTTCATCATAATTTTATTACGAAGAACTTTTGTTGCTAGGTGCCTTCTCCTTATATAAACATACCACCAAAGTACATACAGAACACTTCAGCTTCTCTTACCTTTTGAATTTTATGTGTATTTTAACGACCCTCTACTGTTTTTACAATAGCTTTTTAACCTGTGTTTAGTCGTTGTAAATCAAAGTTTACTTAATAACAAAATGGATATTATTACATCTTTTGTGTTAATGCCAGAGTTACATGAAGATTTTACTACGAACGTCTTAAACATGATAATTATAGTAGTAACTAAGGCTGTGGAGAATGGTGTTGTGTGTTTAACTACATAAAACGTTACCCAATTTGTGTTAAATCTTTCGGAAACTACTCTTTAAGTTATTTCCTTTTGTATTGTTTCTTTTGTAAGGCACACTTGTTTTTATCACCCATGCTAGGGGCTCCATTTAACTGCGAAACTATCGGCGTGGAAATGAGTAAATAAATCTGTAGAAAAAAAACATAATTTTATAGTTATTTTCCTAGATGTTGGCTCTTTAACTGTAGCATAACTGACATTATGCTAGACATCAAGACATTGTTTCTTTTTGTAAAGTAAATACATATTATAAGTTATACCCTAGGAATCTTGTAACACCTTGACTGCCAGACAACAGACACAATAGAAAATCTATTGTTCGCGGTCACCGGTGACCTACACGGCAGTGAATGTGTTAATTGACTTCTTCTACTTTTCAAAATATCTTACTCCTTTTTCCAACAGAGTTAGCTGAATTGTCATCGTTTTATCTACTGTATAACCCATATTCAATGCTGTATCAACTTCCTTTCTAACCCCATCAATACCATCTAATACTTCCTTGCAAGAACTCACATCATACATTTTATTACAATTACATAATTCAGAGACCCTATCAGGATTCTCCATTCAACCCTTGTGCCGCCGGTCCCATAGGCCCATTTGCCGGTTACGGGTTATTCGCCGCTCGCATCCATCATACGGTCCTTTGTACCCCTGGGGATGTGTGCGGTACTGTGTAATTTTGTATCATTTTACGTTGATGTTGTAGGGTTACGATTTTTTTTAAGTTTTATTTTTGGTATTTGTTTTGAACTTCTAAGTCTTTTCCAGAGTCACTGTTGTAGCAATCCTGTGTCAATCTAGTTGCGTCACTGGGGTTTTTTTTCTTAATGATGATGTTCTTGTTTATGTATTTCTGTAGGTCTCTGTTCTCTTAGCTTAGTTCAACATCGTTTCAATGTCCGTAATTCCTATGACACTAAGCCCGCCTATGTACATTCGTGTGCTTACAGTATTAAATAAATAATTCAGATTTGATAAAACTTTTAAGTCATTATTTTCAATTCTAATTATTTTTCAGTTGATGCCTAAACCTAAATTTCTTATAAACTATTTAAACATGAGAGAAAAATAAAATAATTCCGTAACGTACAGTCAGGCATCAGGACTTTTGGTGCCTACTGAACCTAAATGAGTGTGTTTTAGAATTAATGGTATGTTGGTACATACCATTAATTCTAAAACACACTCATTTCCCATTCCGAAACACACAAACGAGCATTATACCTCAAAAAATTCGCAACGAAACGGACCATCAAACAATTATCACATTTTGATGCAAATTTAATGTACTACCACTTCGCGTTACAACAACAATAAACTTTAATTCGTTTTACACGACGCATCTGCTCATACGCAACAAACTACCGTAAAATGAACCCTCATAAAACTCTATTATACCAACAAAAGAGATCTAACAACGTTGGTCGTTAAATAAAAGTCATAAGTCTCCGCAAACAATCGTTATAATAGGAAAAGGGATCCGGACAATGATACCCGTACTAAATAAATAGGGGTGTCATTCAACATGGCCCGAAATGCGATTAAGTGCTTATGTACCCGATTATGGCACTCCCCTACGGATTAGTAAGCGAGACAGACTTATACAAGCTTCCACGCGTTAGAAAGAGATAGAAACGAGTAGGGGAGATACGCAATTAAGAATGCCGCGCGAATTTTGGAGGAAAATTTAAACGGATCGCCGTATTACTTTATTGTAGCTCCATTAGCGAGGGAAAAGGACAGATATAGTTTAGAAAGGGACATTAGAGTGACAAATTGGGGTTGTTAGATATTTGTAGGGTTGGCAAGCTTTAATTGGATGTTAATAAAGTGATTCAGTTAGGATTTTAGGAATAAGTGAGTGGAATGTTTTTTTCGGGTGCAACACATTTTATGATGGCGACCCTTGAAACTTTAGGGACATAAAGGGTAAAAGAACAAAGGAGATAAAAATATTATTCTTTTTACACATAAGCAACTTAGTTACACCATATTTTTGTACTACCTTCGAAAATGCCGCCTATTTTTTTCAGGCTTCAGTTTTCCCGCCAAGTCCGAAAAGTGACAGTTAACTGTCAATGTCAATTGACAAACCCTATCAAAAGACAACATCACTCAAATTGGTTGTTCGTGTGCGAACTGGTTTTTGGTCAGTACCGTTGATTGATGGTCGAATTTCTTTATTATATGGCCGCCATTTTGGTATTTTGGGCTAAGTAATCATAGCGAATTAGCGAGCTTGTATTTGAACCTGTGTGAAGGTTATTGAGAATAGATAGGTAACTATAGTGTTTGGTTTTTTTCTTTTGACATTTGAATTGGTTTGTCATTGAAAATATGAATGTCTTTAGGTTTCTCTCTAAGTACGAAATAATTACCCCGACTTATTAGGAAATAATTTTCCTCGTTGGGTTGGATAGCAATAATATCTTTTTTTTTAATTTTGGAGTTTGTTGCGCCACTTTTTCTTTCCAGCGAAAGCACTAAGAAGTGGTAAACAGGGGCCTTTTGGGGGACTGTCGTATGTAGGTAATTTTGACGTTTAGTGCTGATTCTCAGCTTGATTTGAATAAATGACTTTTGATTTTGATTTTAATGTTACTAGAAATAAGATTCTTGCTATTGATGTAAGTAGATAAATGGTAAACGTACCTAAGTACCAGTAATAGTAGGTACGCAAAGCAACTATGGTATCCAAAGGTATCTTCAACTCCAAAGCAAGCAAGAATTTTCATCAACCACATCGTCAATTCGTCACTTAACATCAGCAGACACAATCAACGAGTTCCAACACTCATAAAACCTCCATGAACACTTTCAAAGACAACATCAATTAAAACCTTTCCAATTCCATAGACGAAAGCTCATCACCAAAGCGTTCATCAACAAATAGGCCAGTCAAGAATAACAAACATGAAGTTAAAATTAACCCATCAATTCACCTTTACAAACAACGAGGCTTAACACGAATTTCCTTTGCCTAAGTGATGGCATTGCACGATAAAACGCAAGAGTCGATAATCGAGTAGGTACCGGCCGGATGTGGAAAAGCGCCCGCTTACGTCGCTTCCGTTCGCCATTAGTGAAGCACAGAATTGTTTTCTGTAATCGTTGAATTTGTTTGGTGGAAATTGGCGGTAAGTAAGATTTAATTCGAGTGTTCTGCGACTTTACATAAGAGTTTTGTTTTAACAAACTGTTGCAACTTACATATATCTATGTAAGTTGCTCCCTCGTATTATGTATTCTAATACTAGTACCTAACCAGCCTGCAAGCTAGTCAATCTATTTTGGCGGTAAAACCGTCGTCATTTTTCCAATTTTTTGCGGTAAATTATTAGGCAGAAAAAACAGGAATTCAACCATTAGTAGAGTCGTTATTCCATTTAAGTATAAACAATATCAATTTGTTTTTTTTTTTCATTTTATCTAACGAAAACCGGGCGTAAATTAAATTAAATCATTTCCTTCACAAAATAAATCTATCTAGCCATTATTTAAATCTAACAAAAACGATTTATAGCTGCAGTTTTATTAATTTAATAAACACGAAACAAAGTTCAGTGACTTCAATCACAACCATAGACAACATAGACGTTAGTAATAATGTAAAATTCCGCTGCAATTACATTACCGGCCACCGGACATACGAAACTTCGGCAGTACCGGAACGTTCGGTAATAAAACCGTACACGGTTCGAACGCGTGTCGATTTCCGACATTAAAAGTCGTAAGTGGAAAACGGGACGGGACATACCGTTTTAATGGTGGATGATTTATCGCTTATATTTTGTTTATGGTATGTATGATGGTAATGGAGGATACCTATATGTGTGTTATGTATCAAAATATTGTTAGAAAGTAGTTACCTACTTACATTTAATATAGATACCACTATGCTACGCAGACTTAAGATTAGGTACACGACATTAATTTCTGGTTTTCCATTTTTTTTTTTACGTAGTTGTGATTCAGATGTAATTATTTAACTGAATGGTATGGTCTCTTAGAATTTCCAGAGATCGTCAACTACTTGATACCTACCCTGAAATCCTAAGCAAGTTCCAACTCTTAGATACGTGCTTACTTGTCATTTCGAACGAATTTTCCAGAGACTTCTCTTTCAATCTACATTTCGCTGTCATCGCTAAAGATCCTACCATTTAAATAAGCCTGGCCCTACAGAACATTAAGCTCTTTTTCATGCCAACAAGAAACAACCGTTGTTCTACCATACATAGACAACAAAAAAAAAACCTAACTCAATTAGCAGTTACCCTTTTTTTTTTAATAAAAAGAACATAGGTATCTATTCAAAATCGTCCCCTTTCTCGCGCCCCCCACAGGGGACCGTGTTAACTCCGCCGTAGGACTCCGCAGGGCTACGCCCCCAATATCACGCATGCGCACTAACACAATAAATATTTGCCACCTTTTTTATTTGCTCAATTGAGACGTAATCGAAATAGGTTTTGAGATTCGAACGTTATTTTTGTTCTGCGAATAGATTGCGAGTTTTTTTTTTATGTTTATTCGGGCTTAAATAAACGGTAGGTGGGACGAATTGGAGAGAATGTAAAGCGTTTTAGTATTTTTTTTTTATACTTAGTAAGTATTACTCTCATACGGGCTCTTGTTGTGGGGTAATTCGGTGGATGTCAATAGAGCGTTTATAGTGCAAAAAAAATGTATGCGTGCAATCTGTGGAGCTGGGTACATGGATAGCTGTAAGCCACTGTTTAAAAAGTACAACATTTTACCGTTGGCATGCATGTATATTAAAGAATTGTGCCTTTTAGTACGACAACATCCTGAAAATTTTATTAAGCATAGAGATGTAACCAAAAGAAATGTTGCCTCTAGAGATAAACATAGGCTCTGCTTGCCACAATGCAAGCTCGATTTATATAAAAGAAATTCGTATATAATGGCTATTAAGGTATACAATAAATTACCAAACGCCTTTAAAGAACTACCTTTGCTTATGTTTAAAAAAAAACTGATTCAGTGGCTTAAGGAAAAATGTTTTTACACTGTTAATGAATTTATGTCACATGTCGAAGAAAGAAAGTAATGTCAGTAAATTTGGTTTATATAATACGTATATTTTATTTATTTTTCAATTTGACATTTACTTACTATTATTATTTGTATTTTGACATTATAACAATATTCATGGACATTCACATTTCAATTATTATATAAAATCTGACATTTTATAACAATTATATTGGTAGCTGATGTAATGTTATGACATTTTTAAATTATGTAATGTATTGTGAAATTAAATATTTGCAATTAATTTATTTAATCAGACATTTTGTAACGTTTATAGTGATAATTAAAGGAATAGCATGACATTTTAATAATTTAAGGTATTCGGTAATTAAAGATTTGCACACCACATGTAATGGTAGAATGTAAATGGGCCACATTTATAATAAGATCATACTACTTTGTACACCTACATTCTGGCAAATAAAGACTTATTATTATTATTATTATTTTTGTTTATTTATTTTCTTTTCTCGGCTAGCCGGAAAGAGCTGATAACACGGGCCTAAGCCAAGTGATTATCAGTTGGATTAAGTGCAGTCACGTGCAGAAGATTGCACAGAAGCTGGTAGCGTATTTGTGTTTTGATGTAGGTTTTCTGATTCACATTGCAGAAACTTTCTCACGAGTCTGCATGTGTTTAGTATCGCTGCTTTCTGCAGCAAATGGTAAATATTTGGGGGTAAGTTAAGGGAATTAAGGGACTGGTGAAGTTGTTTCGGTACTACTCCTGTTGTAGACAATACTATTGGTACTATTATAACTTTTTGCAGATGCCAAAGTCGGGCTACTTCGTCTTTTAATTCAGTGTATTTGCTCAGTTTTTCTGTTATTGTTGTCTGCAAGTTATGTGTATTTGGTATAGCAATATCTATTAAATAACCAGTTTTGTTTATCTTGTTTATAAGTGTAATATCTGGTCTATTGAAATGAATTGTTCGATCGGTAAGAATCGCGCGGTCAAATATAGTTTTGTTGAGGGGTTCTCTAATACAGTTTCTGGATTGTATTTGTAGTATGGTGTAATGGAATCTATAAGTTTGTACTGGTGTGCTAATTTTTGGTGTATGATGTTGGCTACTTGATCGTGCCTGTGTTTGTAATCTGTTTGGGCTATTGATTTGCACGCGCCTGTGATATGCTGAATCGTTTCTGGAGCACTATTGCATTTCCTACATGTGTCATTATTTAAATTCTTTATGATAAACTTTCTATAATTTTTGGTTTCAATTACCTGGTCCTGTATAGCAAGCATAAACCCTTCAGTCTCTGGGAAGAGTTCGCCTCGATTTAGCCACGCGTTCGACGCTTCTTTATCGACATTTATGTGGCATAAGTCTTGGCGATGTCTTCCATGTAGAGATTTCTGGGTCCATTCTAAAAGCTTAATTTTATCGTCGGTTACTTTCTCATTTCTCTGTTCAGATGTATCTTTTAAATTTAGGGGAGTCAAGTTTTGGTCGTTGTGTGTTATAATTTTGTGAAGAGTAGAAGTATCGGTTTTTGAAAAAAAGAATTCTCTAAGTGCTTTTATCTGTCTATTGTGTAGGTTTAGAATGTCAATTAGTCCTCTGCCTCCTTCTTTCCGCGGTAGTGTTAATCTCTGAAGACAGGACCGTGGGTGGTGTTTGCGGAATTTGGTCATTGTAGTATTAATTTTTCGTTGAAGGTTTTTCAAGTCGGCTTTGGTCCAATTGATTATTCCAAAGGAATATGTGAGAACCGGTATAGCATAAGTGTTAATCGCTTTGATAGTATTTCGAGAATATAGTTGTGTTTTCAGAATTGTGTTTAATCTGTGTTGAAATTGTAGTGTTAATTTTTGCTTAGTTTCTTTATAGTGTATTTGTCGTGATTGTGTGTAGCCTAGGTATTTATAGCTATCTTGTTCCTCTAATGGTTCTATCTGTTCTCCTGTTCCTAAAATGTATTGGTGTTGGTAATTCTGTCCTGCTCTAATTGAATTTATTTTACATTTATCTATGCCGAATTCCATTTTAATATCGTTTGAGAATTTTTCTGTCAGGTTTGCTAATTCACATAGTTGAGTCTCACTTTTCGCGTATAATTTAATATCATCCATGTACAACAGATGATTTAGTTCTATTTTTTGGACCTCGGTATGTCTTTCGGTAATTGTATTTTTTAATGGGATCCCTAAAGTAGTTGCGTTTAATATATTGGATAGGGGATTTAGAGCAAGACAGAACCACAGTGGGCTTAAAGCATCCCCCTGAAAGATCCCTCTCTGAATTTTTATTGGGCTGGTATCTACTGTTTTAGTAGGGGAAGTTAGTCTAAGTACAGTGGTCCAGGTTGTCATCATGACCTTTAGGAATGTTATTATAGTTGGATGTATTTTGTATATCTCTAATATTTTTACGAGCCAGGAATGGGGAACAGAGTCGTAGGCTTTTTTGTAGTCAATATACATGCTGAACAGATCGGTTTTGGTTTTTTGAACTTTTTTAAGAATTACTGAGTCTATAATTAATTGTTCCTTGCAGCCTTGGCTGAATTTCCGACATCCTTTCTGTTGTTCAGCTAGGATATTATTAGTGTCGATGTGTTGATATATTAGTTCAGATATACAAGATGTGATAATTTTGTACAAGGTCTGCAAGCATGTTATAGGTCGGTATTTTGCTGGGTTTGAGAGATCATTACGATCTTTAGGTATCATAAAAGTTGTACCTGAAGTTAAGTAGGACGGTATTGTATTAGGGTCCTGGATGAATGTATTTATGTGATTATATAGGAAACTATGGATAGCTGTAAATTTTTTGTACCAATAACTATGAATGTTATCTGAACCGGGCGCTTTCCAGTTATGTAAACGAGAAAGTACTTTATGGAAAATTTCTGGGGATATGTGCTCAAAAGTCATTGCCCGAATATTGGTGTTGCTGTTTGTCAGTTCTGTTTGTATCCACTCTGCTTGGGCATTATGTTCGATTGGTTGTTCCCAAATTCTCGCCCAGAAGTTTTGTAACGTCTCTGGGTCAGGGTTGTTTTGATCTACGTCATTTGGGTCGTTATCCTGAACATTAGATGTCGCTTGTCTAATATTGCGGTAGAAAAGTTTTTCGTTATGGCTGAATTGAGTGTTTTGTAGTTTTCTTTGGGTACACGCTTTGTAACGTTTTAGTCGGCCTGTTACGACTGACAATTTTTGTTTAAGTGTGTCTAATGTGTGTGCTGCTTGTGTATTTGGTTCTTCATGAACAGTGTGAATGCTATAGTGTTCCATTATCTTGTTAACGTGCTTAATTATTTTCCTACTTCTATTGCCATTGATGAATTGGGTCATTCTAGCTATCTTTGATCGTAAATCATTTAATTTTCGTTCTAGTCGTGTCTCCCAGTTGGGTTTATAGTCTTTTTTTGGCCTTTGGGTGACTACTTTTGGTTGAAGGGTAATCTTTGCTCCGTTAACTTTAGCCGCGGTCCATGCTGCACAATATATAGTAGTCTGTAAAGTATAGAAGTCAGTTTCTTTATTAACGTTTTCAGGTAAAATTGTTTTGTTTAGGTAGTTAACTATACGGGCAAGTTTTTTAGAAGGTTTTTGATTGGGAATAAAAATTCTATTTGTAGGGCTCGTTTCTTTGTAATATTGGAATGCTTGTTGGAACGTCTCATCTATTAGTGTGTCCCTATCTAGGTTCTCTTGTTGGTTAGGTAGAATTTCTTCTGCAATGTTAATTTCAGTATGATTTAAAGTAAGTGTAGATTCTTGTCTAGAGTTGATGTCAATGCTCTCTATAAATTGAGAGTCAGAATGACTGATGTGGTCTGGGTCTGCTACTATCGTCGTTTCGCTTGTGAAGTTGATAAAGTTAAAATTATTTAGACGTAATTCTTCAGATACTTCTATTTTTATTGAATTTAATCTATCACTAGTGACGTATTTATTGTTTATAATTGCTCTCCTCTGGTCGGCTATTCGTTGTTCGTTTAGATGAGCAAGTTCAGGAAAGCTGTTGATAAAATCTTCATGCATGCGTCTTCTATATACTGTTTCGTTTCTACCTAAATCTGTAACTCGGTAATAAGACCGCATTATAGCTTCGTTTTGTTCATTGGTCCATCTCATTCGAGTCTGTGTTCTATTTTTAGTACTATTTCTTTCTGGGGTTCTAGGCTGCATTTGGGTAGGTTGTGTGGGGGTAAGTATTTGTTGTACATGGTCGATAGAGTTTTGTGACTGTTGGGTGGAATGATTAAATTGTAGACGATCTAACTCTTCTTTCACGTCGTTACGTATCTCCTCTATAGTTTTTTGTGGTAGTAATTTATTGTTTATTATGGCTCTGCGTTGATCTCCTATTCTCTGCCGACTAACCTGCATACTCGGGTATTTTTCAATAAATTTTAGGTGAAGCGGTTCAAGGTAAGTTTTTCTGTCTGTATCTAGTGCGGTCAATTGAAGATAAGTGCGCAGTATGAACTTATTCATTTCAGGTGTCCATCGTCTGCGCGTGCTTGGAGCGCTTGTAGTGGGTGCAAGCTCAGAGTCAAGGTTGACTTCCTGCACAACACTATCAAGCGTGCTGGTGGTGGACCAGCTAGCTGTTCTTCTTGTCATGTAGGAGGGGCGAGTCGAAGGGATGGATGAGAATAATGAAATAGTATCATCGCCCGTGGAATCGGCTGTGGCTTCTACGTAGTGAGCCCGCCTGTTCAACTCACTACGACCAGCTGTAACAATTTTTTCGGTGGGTGCCCGCTTGCTCAGCTCCTCACCGCCGATGGTTCGCATGCTGTGGCATCTAGCATCGGCTCCAGATGCGCCCCGGCGCTCCCCGGGAAGCGGCCGTAAATTGTATACTCTCTTATTACTCATCTCCATAAAGGGTTACCTTTCCTTGTTAGCCGCGTAAGTTTTTTGTACAGTTGCACAGTACGCGTGTCCGCCCCCCACGTAGCTAGGTGTTCAGCTTGGACGTAAGGTAGGATTTTAGGGGGCTTATTATTATTATTATTATTGAAAGGCCTGAAGGTGGACATCGCCGTCGAGGTAGACCACGGCGAAGGTAGTGTGACGATCGAAAGAGGTTTGCAGGGCCAACATGGCCAGAGATCGCTCAAGACAGGGAGTTTTGGAAGGAAAAAGGGGAGACCTTTGCCCAACAGTGGGACACAACATAGGCTAACGAAAAAAGTATTGAAACGAAGAAAAATGGCTTTAGGTCTTTTCAGTAAACCTGTTTCATTAGGTACTTATCTGAAAATTTGAACTGGTAAGTACCTATGTAGTAAAGTGATATAAATAGATAAGTTTTATTTTCGTGTGAGAATACACTACAAAATACAGGGTGGCAACATCGTTATCAAAAAAAAAAATATCTGATGTTTCATACATTTTTACCGCGTAGAGACTTTTATAGGAAACAGCTGATTTTTTTTTTAATATTCTACGATAAATTTCGACTCATGGTAACAGGTTGTGCGACGATGTCGCCCTGTACAATGAAGGATGACCTTAAAATAGCGAAAATTCTTTCAGTAAAAAAATTGTAGGTACCTAGGTAGGTAGGCAAGTGTATACTAGAGTCCACAGTTCGTTCAACATCAAATCCAGTCTTACAAAGTATTTTGGAGTGTCAGCATTTAAATAAATGAATAAATATAAAAAAATTAAACATTGACAAGACATGCATGAATTTTTAACACCTCTGCATTATCATTTTAAATCATTTTAGTGCTAATAATTTCGCAACGAAGGTGTGAAATTTAGCGCACACCTGTATCAAATATTACGTAAAAATTAAATAATACGCAGCTGTTTTAGTTATATTACACGATAAGTTAAAACAAATCACCAATCACTGACAAAATGTTATGATAATAGTTTCACAACAATAATAAATAATCGAAACCTGTGCGCGTAAACGAGAACCAAAATTAACTTCAAAATAAAATAAAAACATCGATAAAAATCCACGCGCGTAATGGAGAACGCACATTTAAACTTCAAAAATCGAACACGTTAACAACGCAGCGCCGCCATATGTGAGAAATTATGACTAATTAAAAAAAATATAAACCAACATAACGAGCAAAGGTACCTATAAAAAAACAGCCAAGGAGCATTTCCCTCAAAAATTACGTTTTCACGAGTTCCAATAATCGAATTAAGTATGGTAAACATTTTATCTTAATAGTCGACTATATACGAACATACGAACAGGCCAGCTGCGTGTAATTTAGTTAATAATATAAAATTACTTGTATCGAGTATAACCTGTCCTGGCTGTACGTCATCGTGGCTTGGCTTGAAAAAAAAAACATATTGGATTATAAACCTCGATGGTTGTCTGTTTACACTTCTTTGTGTTGCCATTATAGTTCACTGATTTCTCCTAAATAGGTTTAATGTATCAAAAACCATCTAAAAATGTCGAGACCAATTTATTAGTCAATTTTGTTTGTCTGACAAGTCCAGTCATTTTTATTTTCTGACAGACATATATTTTTCTCAGTTTTATTTATTTTTTTACTGCCCTATGCTTTCATTGTGTTAGCTACTGCGTTACTCAAATATTATTTTAAAGTACCTCTACATTGTTTAAACACAACATTAAGTTTTTTTTTTTTTAATAAAAATTACAGAAAAAAGGTAATTAAGTACGGTGTTCAAGTTCTGCATCCGATATTAATCGACGTGCATTGCGTATAATAATCGACACACTACATACACTAGACAATTACGACTACTTTAGATACTTTAAAATCAATTGATGACTTTAACACGTAACATAAAAGAAGAAACATAGGCAACAAGCTAAAGTGTTACGAGTTAGTAGAATCGCATGTCACTACTTTACTATTTATGTATTTTATCAGCGACTGGATAACATCACGCATGTATTAGCTAAAGGGTTAGGCAAAGGTGCACCACCTATAATACTTCCACATTTCGCCAGTTATTTATTTATAATTACCTTTATTATGTTTATGTTCCAAGTAACAGGGGGCGTGCCTATGATGAATGATTATTTTTAATATTAAACGGGTTCGTTCATTCTCAGAAGATCCATTGGCCAGATCCATGATGGATCTAGTGACAATTGTTTTCTCATTAGATCCTGATTTCAAGATGTGGATCTACGTTTATATTAAAAGTACATAAACCGTTTTCAAGAGTACACAAGTCTATTCAGCAGTTTCCATATTTCCAAATAATTGTAGATTGCATAGTGGGGAAGTACTTTTTATTTACAATAAAACTACTTCGTTCTTGAATAAGGTAAAGCAAGACATGTTCCAAAAATTTTAATCGAAAGGCGGCATTGTCTATGGTCTTCTAACTTTCTCCTCAAACCATAACTAACGGTCTTCAACGACCATAAACGAACAGCTGCTAATAATTAAACCACACCTAATTACAAATAATTTCCATTTAACATGTAAATTCTTCTTCAATTGAACTCAATATTTAAACATAACCGTAAAAAGCACGGTGCTCATCACCTAAGTACCATAAATTAGATCGGCTTTCAAGCCTCATTACTCTATAATTCTCTATGGTAATGTGTAGTTGTGACGGGAGATAATGATTGCTACTTTGATGTTGATGGAAAGACTTTTTTTTTAGGATTCCGTGAGTTGGAAAATAATGTGTTAATGAAGCGAATTATTTGTGTAGCTACGTAGCTCGTAGGTATGAATTCCAATCCTACTTTGGAGTCTTGTAGAATTGATGTCGAAAGGCTAATTATTATAACCTTTTGCGTCTGACGAAACTTATTTCTTTGTTAAACGATAAGCCAACACTATTATTCATCTATCGAGAACATTCATGAACATACATTTGATACCACAAAACAAACAACATGATTACCAAATAAAATTACCTACAGAAAAATAGCTGACCTGTAGATTTAAAGCTAGGGACCGATTTTCTTCTTTTTTTTGATAATGAAAGAAAAATCAATGAAAGAATCAGTTAACGCTAACATTGCAACTATTGCAATAAAATACAACATACAGAACCACTGCACCCTTCTATGAATCGCTCTACATTTTTTGTTTCATCACCAGTGTTGCATGATGCGATTAGCCGCGGCGCTAATTTCCTACTGGCTGCCTTAATCAACTGTGTAGCCATGTCCATGTCTTTTTTTTTCTACCAAATTGGTAGTTTCCAACATTTATCGAGTTAGAACGAACTACAATTTAATAATAATTAGGCAGTTGTTTGTTGTGTAATATTTGTGTTGTCTTTACTATACGCCTTTAATTTCAAAGTTGAGCAAAGGTGTAATTTCATCGAGATACATGGATTAGTGTTCGAATGATAGCGGTTAATATATTTTATCCCTTTCGGTATGAAAAACTCTCTATGTGGGAATGATTTCGAGCATTGAAAAAGCAAGGGAATTACTATTCGAGATCAAAAGGCCAATTCCCATAATCAAAAACGTTCACAATCTAGTTGCAATCTAATCTAAGCGACAATCAATGTCAAAAATTTAGAGCATTAGAGGTATTTTTGACAGATTGAGACTGAGATCAGACTGTGATCGTTCTTAAAATTACGAGAATTGCCCCTCTGATCATAAAATATATTGACAGAGAGGTTTCCGATGCAGACGAAGATAAGACTAAGTACTAATGAGGTTGCACTTGTTCTTCTTTTCGTGTCGATGGTACTATTTTTTTTTTTATACAGATTGAGCCTAGTAGGTGGCCACGTTAATTGCGGCATAATTGGCATTCTTTAGGTCAGCTGAGGTGCAGGTGAACGGGCACTTAGGACACTCCAGCAAGTCGCATGGTCCGCACCCTAATTGCGTAACACGCTATCAATAGGAATCTAAATCATTTTGAAGCCAATTGCTAATCCATTGCTTCTTAAGTTCGAAAAATTTGTCTGCTCAACACGTAAATAACGCAATGAATGTTGTTATATTATTATTATTATTATTAATTGCCCCGCTGATCAGAAGCACCGCACTCGTACTTGGTGAATGGGTCAGTAATCCCCCACTTCTTTCGAGCTTGCACTAGAAGGAGTACCAGAGGTACTTTTAGTCTAAGTATATTTAATTCGAATTAGGATATGACACCCTTGTCCCTAACCCACAAATATGATTGATAGCAAATAATATAGTTACGTTGCCAAAAACACTGGCGACGATACAATAATTAGGTATACGATGGGTAGGTAGGTACCTGCTAAGATTTAAGATTGGTCTGCAAAAAGTTATCCTAACGACCAATTCAACCAATAATGGTGGTGACTGATGTTAATAATTACAACAAAAGAACAATCGACAATCGTCTAGAAAATTCGATTCTTTACTGTTTTAGCAACTAATGGCCAGTATTTTCGGTACCATCATAATTTGCCTAGCCTTTTACCAACTATGTTTGGGTCGGCTTCCAGTATAACCGGATGCAGATGAATACCAGTATTTTCGAGACCCTAGTGCTTAAATTCTCGCTCGTAAGCATAACAAGCGTATATGTCTTCGATTTTTTGGTTCTAGGAGATGTCGGTATTCTCACGATGTTTTCGCGGCGATGAAATTAAATGGCTGCCGCGTTACTGCCATGCAAGAGAAATGTCCTCACAAATCTTAGAAAAAAGACGTCGCCGTCACCTCATAACAATCCATTTTCACGTTCTAGCGACTGAAAACAAAACAGCTAAAAACTGGAAATAAATCAAATAATTACAGCTAACATAGTACTGACTTAATGAGTTAAAAAAACACCGCAAATGTGTTTAGAAACTAGGCTAAGCTATTAGTATTAGTAACTGACCACACCCGGTGGATTGGTAAGACTGCGGACGGATAGCAAAATAATCAATTTGTTATTCTTACAAAAAAAACCGAGTGTGCTTATGACCACACGACTGCAGTGAAACTTCAAACGTACCTATTTGGCTATGAGAGGAAGAGAGAAAGAAAATGTGTGCGCGCACTGCTTTCTCTTGCTTATATCCCCCACTCAACTCCCGTTCGCCTCGCCCGATCACACTTTTCGTAACGCTTACGTCACGCGTTCGCCAGCTTACTCCCCAAGTCAAGCGTGCGTAAAGAAGTTTCACTTCAATAATTGTATCGGTCAAGTTTTTTCGTGAACCTGCTTGAAGGAAAGCGGGGTATTTGCCACACCCTTGATGTACTGAAGGGATAAAAGATTTGTGTGGCTGACCTTAGAGATAAAATTGAATAGTCTAACGTGCTTGTTAAACAGGGGTATTGCGTAACACACTATCCGTAGAAATGGCTTTTATTTTAACAGTTGGCCTTCTTTAAAATAAATTAAATTAAATTAAAATTAAATTAATTGCGTTATTTACGTTGTTGAGCAGACATTTTTTCGAACATGTGAAGCAATGGATTAGCAATATCCTTCAAAATGATTCAGTTTGTGATTAAAAATGTGCTGTTCAAATGCTAACACTACTCTACAAAACGGACTCAGAAAACCTATATAAGCTAGAAAATTAATCAAATCAGTATCATAAACCAGCCCGATATTAAACAAATTACCCATAAAACAAAACGCGAGATAAAGAAATCAACAGATACAATAGCAAAAACACCTACTTAAGTTACAGCTATTGCAGTTGTCGACGGTACCTGCGCGCACGCACGCCAACGCCTAATGATCCAATAATTAAAGCGGTTTTTTCGCTCAGTTTCGAACAATTAGACGCAACGCTTGATACTCTTATCGCGATTTCATTGTTACGATAATGTCGGTAATTATTTCACTTAATCCTTTATGACTTTGATTGTGTACTCATCATTGTTAGTACTTTTGAAGGTGAAAAGGTCAATTTGAGGTGAGCTGTTGTTCACCTAGATTCTGTCTGTATTAAAGGCCTGCATATAATTTCATGTGTACTTGAATGTCATATGTAAGCTGTTCGTCTCAGCTGTCATTCATAGATCTTTGACAGTCGTTACGGGTAGTCAGAAGCCCAAAAGTCTGACAAACAGTCTTACAAAAGTCTGACAAATAGTGTTACTCATTTACTGGGTTCTGGAGGTCAGATAGGCAGTCGCTCCACGTAAAATACTGAAGGCCAATTCTTGCAAATTAAAACGTTCAAAATCTAGTCGCAGTCTCGTCTCAGCGACAAACAAATGTCAAAAACTTGTCAAAATGTAGGGAAATTAGAGTTTAACGTGTCAAGGTAGAACTAACGTCCAATATAACTAACTCAAGCCTTTAATTATTGTGACGTACTATTAAATGTAGACTCGACTCACTGGTAACACTGTAGCTGTCACTTTACTTTTAGCCGTTGGCGCGACAGGACGTTCCCTTTGGGTGGTTTGTACTTACTGATAATTCGGCCGTTTTATTCCTAAACCCTAAGCCCCTAATGGTAGATTACAGTGAACACCACATTGGCGACGAGGATTAAGGTATGTCGTGCAGATATATGAAAAAAAAAATAACAACCTAATGGTTGCGATTTATACTGGCAAATTAACGAATGAGGTTTTATTTAGTAAATAAAGTGTCCCTCCAAATAATGAGTGGTGAAATATAGCATTATTGAGTTTAAATTTGTAAGCACGGAACGCACAAGTGTTATTTTCGGGAACATGCGAGCGTAGCGAGCGCGCGTCATGGAGTCGTAGCTGGTTCTAAATTTGCTTATATCTCAAAAACGGTGCGTCCTATCGTAAAAATAATGGAAAATTGGAGCGTAATTCTACTATTGAAAATCGTTATTTTGAAATTCATAATTGTGACGAATTTTTTTTTTTTCGTAATTATGTAATGCACCCGTTATTTTCACTTAAATAATGAACTCAATCCAAGGTCGAAAACAAATTACTATGTTATTAACCGACTTCAAAAAGGAGGAGGTTATTTGTACAGCATTTTAACTGTGCATATTAAGCATAAATGTTTAATAATTATGCACAGTGAATTTATAGTTTTTACTTTTATTTCGTATAACCTCATTTGTTGATAGGTGCCAACCCAACTAAGCCATTAAATGTTTGGTTAACACAATTGCCTAAAATTAGGCAAATAAGATCGCGGACGTCGCGATACTGATAGATTATGTGGTTAATCGGTATCAAAACATTACGAAGTAATTTGAAAAGGTAAACTATTAAATTAATAGTGGGTACCTATAAGTTAACAATAACTCATACATTCTGTTTAATTTTACATGTCCTTTGTAAGGCTAATAATTTCAACAAGATTTGAAGTTTAATTAATCTACCCACAATGTCGTAATTATATTATACACTTAAGTACTTTAAACTTAAAAGAAAAAAAATAAGTAAAACATACCATCGAACAATATTTCTTTGGTACGTTCGGTCTACCTTCCAAGTATTACTTCATATTTTATGATGACCAAATTAAATACAGACAATTGGTTTACTATAATTACACTATATTATATATGAATGAATAATAATATATTTTTGATGGTAACTATAGCCCAGTTGTTCTGTTTGAAACTGACAAAGTATTTTATTTTTAATCTCTTTCGTTCCATTTTGGTCATAACAAATGAGTTCTTGTTAAAGTGGTAATTCAGTTATCTCTGAAAGGTACCAGATAAATGGATAAACTTGTATATATCCTTGTTGTTGTTAAAGTGGTAATTCAGTTATCTCTGAAAGGTACCAGATAAATGGATAAACTTGTATATATCCTTGTATATATAAGTACCAGTTTTAACAAAAGTTCCACTTCGATAAAATCGAAGTAAAGTAACTAGTGTCATAAAATCTGAAAAGGTTAATGATTGAACTAATTTTAGTAAAATCAAATGCATTTTGCACTGGCAATTGCAATCAACAAAAGAATTCATAGAATTCATTACAGCTTGCCGCAACACGAAATTCTTGATTACAGATGAAGTGTAGAGCAGCTTGACTAAACTTAAGAAATAATATTTTCAAAAAAAAAAAAAAAAAATAAAAAAAAAAATAAAAAAAAAAAAAAAATAAAAAAAAAAAAATCGTAGCAGAAGCAAACTTCCAAAGATCTGCAGAACGGCATTCGAACAAGTTCAACGATAGCCAGAGCACAAGTGAAACAAGTTCCAACCTTGAAAACGGAAACAATGTTATAATATTTGATATATTCGATAAATTATTGAATCTAATTCAAGTAAGCAGGCTTTAAAAACAGTGCCAGTTAACGCTTACCAATACAAATGTTCCATTGTTGTGTAGTTGGTCGATTGTAATAAAATACCTGCATAATGTTCTACTAATACCGCACACTCAGAGTAAGCGATCGTAAACCAGTTGATGGATGGATTTACCATTTATGAGTAAATGGTAAATACAAACTGTTTATGTAAAATAATTTCATAGTATGTATGCTTCTTTAAATTTATCAGTGCGACTTGACTTAATTATTCTGCTTATATATAATACAGCTTGTTTGGATTTTTCTACGGCTTTCTGCTATTATAATGTTGAAAGACAAAAGAAAGAAAAACATTTATTTAGCACAAACTAAAAGACACACAATACACCAGATACATACATAAGATAAAAACAAAAATAAAAAATAAAGGTCAAATAAACAGTATAAAGTCCGATGTAAAAGTACATACATTGGATAACCGACCAGTGTATGCAATCAATGGGTGAAAACTCATCAAGTACATACATTGGTATGAAACTATACTAGTTATGCAATAAATGGGTAAAAACTCATCAAGTACATACATTGGTATAAAACTATACTAGTTATGCAATCAATGGGTGAAAACTCATCAAGTACATACATTGGTGTAACCGACCAGTATATGCAATGTAACAAAATAAATCAGGGTTAGTCCCGGTCCTATACTGTTGGTTTGTTTAGATGCAGAGTTACTTGTAATACGCAAACACATACAAGTACATAATTATATTAATATCCAAAATAGTATCTAACAACGTGTGAAACGTGTGTGTGTACGGACTTGAAAACGAAATGAATTTCGTTCCGTTACCACTAAAGTTATAGTTCCAAAAAAAAAAAAAAAAAAAATTGTAATGATACTAAAAAATATAACGTTAAAAAAAATATATATGTGTGTGTGTTGAGGCACAAATAGTCAGCAGTTAGTGCTGACATCAAGTGTGAACTATCAAAATGATGCCAAAAATATGCTAATATTTAGCAGCGTGATAAAATAAGGTTGCGTGATAAAACAAGTTCGCGTGATAAATCGTTTCAAGTCCCTGCCTAAAACACTGCAGATGAAGGGCAAATAAAATAATACCGCTAACGTCTCGCAAATATATTTATTATTCACAACAAAGTTTGCCAAGTTTAATGATGTTCAATAGGATACCACTATTGATAAAATGACTCTTTCACTTAGTCAGCCTAATAGCAAGTCCCCATTCCTTTGGAACCAAAGCTAAATAAGAAATTAGGCGGACTTATACATAACTGAACCTGTAAATAAAAACTCAAACTCAAAAATCTTCTTGGATTTTATTATTGTTATTAGTTATTCAAATAACAGAGATCCATTGGGTTAGTAATAATAGTCTTAACCTATGTTGGTACTTAACTAATAACACTGACGATTTCTCCGATGGTACCGGTTTTAAAGGCTGATGATGATATTCGTACTTGTTGAAATAATTAGATATGCGTACTGCCAATAAAGCATTATTACCTGAGATAATATCAATCAAAAGATCTCAGTGAGGTGATCATTTTCCGTTATGGTTATTTTCATGCTCACTCTGCGTTCGCATGACAATAGCAGATGACGTCTTAATTGTGTTGGATGTGATAAAAAGGACATGATGCCAGGTGCTTAAAAAAAAAAAAAATAAAACGTATTATTAACAGAGCTCGAAGGCAACATGTTTTACTAAAAAAAAAAAAAAATGTTTATCGAAAAGCTATTTATTTTCTGGGTTACTAGCTTTCATCATCAAGCATTAAACCACTTGACAAATACATCAAAGCAATTGAGACATGTAGACCACCGGAAACCATCGAAATAATTCAAAAAAAAAAAAAAAAAAAAAACCAAGTCAAATCAAATTATTTATTTGCTAGAATGCAGGCAAATAAGGTCGTGAAGAATTAAAGTTGGGCCATACATTCTGCCTAAGATTCGACATGCAAAGTTTAAATGAATGAATACGATGCTTTAACTAATAATAAATAAGAATATTTTAAACACGATTATCAGAAAAAAAATAAAATAACAGTTCAATACAATCAATAAATACATAATAGTCAAAAGAAGACCAAAATGTCAAAATACACTTAAAATGTCAAAGTACAATTCAAATCTTGAAAATATTCAAGATTTAATTAAACAAATTTCAAGGTCTGTAATAATCGGTCATTTAGAAATTAATTAATGGAGTAATACCATATTTCCCCTAGAAAAGCCTTAAGTTTGTGTTTGAAATATTAAAATGTATCATTTTTAAATATTTCGGTAATTTATTAAATATCCCATACAAATCCCATACAAATGACACTTTTTCTTAATCGTGCAGTTTTGTAGCCACCGACAATTAAAAGTTTTTATATTGGTTTCTCACGGGGCTTTTTCTGGTGTCCGAGACCTTGGTAAATAAGTTCGCATTTGGTTTAACAAATATTGCCATGTCGATAATAAACAATGACGGACTCTAGACGTTATATTTGACACGAAATCACGGTTTCGCACGCAAATCAAGTGATGAATCCTTAGATTACAAACATATAATTAATCTGTCAAGCTCCGTTAATGAGACACAACTGATTTTCTATCGTTTCGTCGGCGATAGGCGACGCGCGACGCGCGGAGCTTGACCGGTTAAAAAGTCATTTAACTCATTTAAGAAAACAGGTACCTATCAGAAGCAGCTCATGAAGGGCAACGCCAACCAAGCACTATCAACATAAAGGATAGGTTACGCATGGCCGAAAATAAACAATGACGGCGAAAGCTTTCCGTGATCATTAATAATATTATTGTAATCGATCCAAAGAGATTGAAATCATGGAATCTACCTGTACGCAAGACACAAACGGATTAACAGATCTCAAAAATAGCTACGAAATTCAAAACTTAGTGACAACACAATTTAACAAAAAATAAGGAAAAGGAAATAAAGAAGGAAGGAAAGGAAGGAAGGTAAATGGAATGTTAAAGATAACGAAAATTCAGATATGGGAGTTCAGTATAAATGCTATTACTGTATTGTACTTAAAAGTGTAAATGTGAGGACTTGGTAGGCCTGGTAGACTTTAGATCGGTAGACATTTTATTTCATCAAGTACCTGGTACCTACTTGTTGATAGGCCTACGCTGTCCTCATACCTTTTGTAATTTGAAAACATTGTAAAATCCAATTTATTTTCAAAAGAGTAACCATGGAGTTTCTTGCCGGTTCTTCTCCATAGGAAACGACCATTTGGAACCGTGCACCTAGCTTCTGACGTTTCATAAGTTAACATCTAAATCACTTAATTAACTTATATAAAAAGGAAGAGATGTGACGTACTATTAAATGTAGACTCGACTCACTGGTAACACTGTAGCTGTCACTTTACTTTTAGCCGTTGGCGCGACAGGACGTTCCCTTTGGGTGGTTTGTACTTACTGATAATTCGGCCGTTTTATTCCTAAACCCTAAGCCCCTAATGGTAGATTACAGTGAACACCACAATTATAAATTATAATGAAGGCACCCAATCCATACTAATATTATAAATTCGAAAGTAACTCTGTCTCTCTGTCTGTCTGTCTGTACGTTACCTTTTCACGCCTAAACCACTGAACCGGTTTAGATGAAATTTGGTATAGTTTGAGTCCCAGGAAAGGACATAGGATAGTTTTTATCCCGATATTCCCACGGGATCAAAACTTATGCGGGTGAAACCGCGGGGCGCAGCTAGTAGGATATATTTTGTATTAAAACAAGAAACTTCACGAGAACGAAGTCGCGGGCAGAAGCTAGTATCAAATAAGTAGGCATCGGTGGCCGTAAGAATGTGGCTAACATGGGTTTTATTGGTATTTAGACCACAGTGAAGTGAAGCGCATCTAATGATGAAACAGCACGGTCAAGTCTGCATGTTTGTGGAGCATAATAATTATACTTATGTACATATTAATAACTATTCACCTGCACGGGGCCCGCGTGGTGGATTATGGCCCACTCACTCTAATGAGGCCTTTGTCTCAGCAGTGGGAACAACAGTGGCTGATTCATTATCATCATCATTTCAGCCGAAAGACGTCCACTGCTGGACATAGGCCTCCCCCAAGCACCTCCACTTCGACCGGTTTTGTGCTTCTCGCATCCAACGAGTTCCTGCGGCCTTCACAAGGTCGTCGGTCCACCTTGTAGGAGGCCTTCCAACGCTACGTCTTCCGGTACGCGGTCGCCACTCCAGAAATTTTCGGCCCTATCGGCCATCTGTTCTGCGAGCAATGTGCCCTGCCCACTGCCACTTAAGTTTGGCAATTCTTCGGGCTAACACACAACAGTGACTGATTATGTTATGTTATTAATTACTATACTCCATGGTTTTCTCCGAAATTATGAAGTAAGTATCTAGGTATGTGTAATTTCCAGATGTTTGTAGACCAAGCTTCAGGGATATAGGGTCATCATCTAGCATTTTCCCAACTATGTTGGGGTCGGCTTCCAGTCTAACCGGATACAGCTGAATACCATAATTTTACATAAAGTGACTGCCTATCTGACCTGCAATAAAATGCTTTAAGGGTACCTGCAGCAATTTCAGAACTAGGAAGAAAAAAATACACAACAGTTAGAACGGACTCGTTCGTCGTACCTAATACTCAGGTTAGCCCGGTAACTGAGTTTGTCAGTAGGACAAAGTCAATGTCTTATCCAGCGTTTATACCAGTATCTATGAAAGCTACGGTTTAGCTAAATGAATTTCAGGTGTTCATGTGCAAGAATGTTTTGATTTTCAATAAATAGTTGTTTTATTTTAACTATGTAATTGTGAGGGGCCCGTGGCTAAATAATAACAGCCACATAGGTTGATCGATCAGGTTAAGCAATGCTTGTCGCGGTTGGTCCGTGGATTCCATATAAACCAACATTTGAAAGTAAGTAAAATATACATCCAATTCTATAATCAAAACCCCTTTGTCAATCCCGGAATCGCGGGATTTTTTTGATACAAAAGCGCATTCCATTTTAGCCAACATCGACGCGCTGTTCCATACATTTTGACCGCGTAATTATTGCACTTTTCTATGAAACAGCAGATTTTTTTTATAACCGACTAAAAATTTTCACGCTAGGGGGTCTTAGAACCATGAGTCGAAGTCGTTACAGTTTGCACATCAACCTAATAATTATAGTAAACCTTACATTAACTCAAATTTCTTAGATTATTTTTAAAATCATTATTAAGTCGCTTTTTACTCTCCACGGTTGAGTTACCAGCCTCATCAAATACATTTTCTACCAAACATCAGTTCGTGTATTAGCGAAAATACTCGTAAAACATATTATTTAATATTGTTTAAACTTTCTTTTAATCGCGTGTTAATTAATTATAAAACTTACAACAGGTGACGCAAAAAATACACCGTAAACTATTTTATTAATTGTGTTGCTACAGCTAAATAATGATATTAATTTCGTAGTTTTTTATGAGTTGATGTGGTCAATGTGAAAATAAACAATATTATTTAATGTCGCTTGTTGGTTAATTAATTTATTTTTATTTTAAATCCGTGACTTATAAATCGTTTTTAACTATTTACCGTCATTTTATTTTAATGACGTGTTTTTATTATAATTGCAATCAATAAGCTACACTTTCATTATTATTTTGAAGTCCATTTTTTTTTTCTTTCAATAGGAACGTGTGCTACGAGTAAATTATATAAAGAGGTTTGTTTGTAAGAGATGACCTCCGAAACTACCAGTCGGATTTGAAAAAAATGTTTTTGCATTTGATAGCCCAATTCTTAAGGAAGGCTATTTAACATCACGCTATGACCCTTAGAAAACGAGCAAAAAATCCGAAAGAATGCGAAGCGAAAATGAAGTAGGTAAAATTGCGGACAGGTGATACGATGCGACGCGGGGTGGGTCGGCGGAACGAGAAATTTCACGCGGACGAAGTCGCGGGCAGAAGCTAGTACCTACTCAATACGTAGGATCAAAATATCAGCCTGGTATTTCAAAATTATCACCTTATTTAATCTGAAATGTTTACATTACCCTTTTAAACACTATAATTACAATATTTCAATATCGTTAACAGCGGTTATTAATCATGAAAATAATTGTTGTACGAGTATGTACTAAGTTTGTGATGTCGAACCTTCTTCGTGATATTTTGTAAATGAAAGGGACCTTATGTTTCCATACCTTGAAGCGATATCCATATTAATCATTTATTTGTTAATAATATAGTCGCAAACGTGATAGATTACAGCCATAACTGCTACAAAGTTTCTGAATGCATCTGTCTGTCGGTATATTGATACTTATCTCAAAAACATAAAATGTCTATGGTATGATCTAGAAGCGACTTTTATCTCTTATTACTTCAGATAAAACAGCCATAAATATATTTTATTTCAATCTAATTAATACTTCAATTATTTACTTTACATAAGATGATAACTAAATTCCCGCCAATTATTTTATAACGTTATTTTTAATAATATGGAGCAAGATGTCAAATCAAATTGACAGCAATCTATGACGCTGCGACTTTTGACCTCAAAGATATTAATTATAATAAATTAAATAATGATCGAGATGTTTTTAACAAATGGGGCCGTTAATTACAACATTATTAGGTATATTTGTTACAATAATCTGAGTAACATGTCTCACAGATTTTTTCGTAGGTACCTACCTATTTCGTAAGACTACAGTGACTAAATTTTAGGCCCAATGAAACTGAGGTTGGTAGGCAGCAGGCTGGCTAGGCAGATGATGGCATCTGCCTAACCTTTTTTCACAACTATTTTGGGGTCGGCTTCCAGTCTAACCGGATGCAGCTGCCGACCAGTATTTTTCATGGAGCGACTAAATACTAGGTGATTAGATCGGTACCTACATAAATAGCTAGATTAACTGATTATTAATTCAAAGAAAGACTAAAGAAAATGTATTTCACTCAAAAAGGAGAGGAGATAATGATTATATGTACCTTAACAGTAACTACTTACCGATTGGTTGGTAGGTACTGGTGGATCCATTACCAATGCGATAATTTTACCTCAGTGCATTTTTGGACCTAGGAATTGTACAGTCGAACAAGCTATTTGGTATAGGTACAGGCAGCTAACTTTAAAAAAATGGTGTGCTGAGTTAGTCAATTCTTTTATAAGTACCACTCTATTCTATAAGATGCACAAAATAAAACTAAATATTTGTTGTGTAGTGGAAAGATGAATATTTTTGCCTGTATACCAAATAGCTTGTTCGACCGTACCAGAGTCACTTGACTGACTTATACCTACTCTGAACACCAACCGACCTATTCTGTAAAATTCATTTTTCTCATCGTGAAAACTGACGTGAAGGGAACTGTCAACAGTGTCAATTCCTACCATCAAGTGGAATGACAGTTTCTTCTTAGCGTGTCGATGGCAAAAATAACAAGAATAAAAAATGAATATCGTTTTTTTTTTCGTTTTTTTGGACCGAAATTCAGCAAAGCGGATACCGTTCGCTGACGAAGCAATTGGGTCCTCACGTGTGCAGGTGTGAACATCTACCAACCCGCATTGGGCCCACGTGCCCAATGAGGGTGGGTGGGGGATGGGCTATGAAGCCCATTCCCTTTCGAAGAGAGGAGGCCTGTGTCCCAGCAGTGGGAACATTATAGGCTGATTATGTGTGCAGGTGACAGGGCATGCGGTGTAAGATGGGAGGTACTCACAGCTCTCTTTAAGCTCACTTCACTTACATTTTCTCGGCGAGATTTTTACAGAATCAGTCAGGCAGTCTTTTGACCATTCACCAAAACACCAAAGACAAAAAAAAGACGCGCCAATAGGTATCAAACTAACCTGTGTCTCTGTGAGGCTCAGCGCCTGCGCAAGCTGTTTTCTTTCCGCTCCCACGACGTAATGATTCTTCTCAAACGCGTGTTCTAATTTCAAAAGTTGTGATGGCGAGAAAGCGGTTCTGATTCGCTTCGGCTTGCGGAACGGCTGAAGAAGGAAACCGGGGATGTCTGGACCTGGGGACAAAGGTTTGTTGTTAACATAAAACTCGAAGCATTTATTTTAATTAGGTAACCATGTTTACGGGCACTTTTGAATTGTCAACGAGTCTGTCAGTCAGAGAGATGAAGCTAGTTTCCCATTCTAAAGCGTAGAAGGTTCCTTAGTAGGTAGTAGTTTCCCCATAGAATAAAAGATTCTAGACCTATTAAAATAATAAATTTTTCATCGATTATCATTAAAAAAAAAAAAACTGCTGTTTCATATAACCTACGCGGTCAAAATGTATGGAAAAGCATTTTTTTTTTAATAACCGACGAAAATTTTCCGCATGGGCGTTTAGAATCATGTATTGTATCCATGGTATCTAACAGGTTACGTGTCGACGTCCCTGCCACCCTGTATAGAATAGATATAGGTACGGAAAGGTTATCTAAATGACCTTTCGCCTAAATAAACCTAGTTATTTTTTACTGAAGGTTCACGATAATTTTTCTAACAATTATATTTCAAAGCCAAAGCAAGTTACTCACATTAGACCATTAATTATTTACAAGTCAATAAGTTAATCTCAGTAGTCAGCTCCAAGGTGTACCTATGCTCTAATAGAGAAAATCCTCCTTGCGGGGTACCTACCTAATGATAGTTATCATGAGCTATGTAGTTTGAAAAATATATTTGACTTTGCGGCCATAAACTCGTAATTATAGCCGCACAGTCAATAGCAATACTTAAATGAAAGTGTTGACATACTAGACATGCGACTGATTTACTTTTGTAATATTCTAATAACACGGAAAAGGACTACAGTTACAGATATAATAATTTATAATACTGGCCAGTTTATTTTGACACACGGCAAAATACAGAACAAAAATTTAAAAATTCATGGAATTTGACAGCTCAATGACATTTGACATTTGAAACTTCTTGGCGGCAATGCTGCAAGCATTGCCGCCAAGAAGTTTCAAGAAATATTGGAGCCGGTAATCGTCGTTTCTAAATAAGCGTAAATATTTCTACTTTGACAACGTCGATTGATACAACATAACTTATATGGGCACGCAGACATGACAAGAACAGTAATAAAATTGTCATTATACACACTTATTGAATGTTAAATATAAAATTCTTTACGTTAATAAATAATTCATAAGTTTATAGAGCGTACAATGACTGTGGCTTAAGCGTTGTCTATGATGAGATTTTTAAATGCAGGTAATTTATTATAATTCAATTAGAAATACGATTCAATAAATAATACGATTTTTGACGATTGTGTTGGTCACACCTTTTAACCATAGACAATAAAACTTCCTAGAATCCTGGCCGTTCACAAAACAAAATTCGAAAAAAGAACTAAGTATGAAAATTCCACGCGCACTATCCTCGTAGTGGCGTACCGACTATTAAAATTAAATTAAACAAAGATTACCACTAAACGACCGCTGCCCCAGGAGGATAATCCATCATCCACTTATGTTATTTCTACGTACTAAGAAATATGAAGTAATGAAACACCACAAATTATATAGTCGAGTGTTTTGTGCTTTATAAATGCTATTTAGTTCTGTGTTGAAATTTGACGTTTGTTAGATTTACACAATAGTACTTTAGTGTTTGTAAAATGGGTATTATTATACGTTTTGCGGGTTATGGATCGTAATCAGCAGGATGTTAATGTAATTCGCATATTTACACGTTAATGTATGTAGACGTACTGAGAATGGATTCACTTCATTCATTCACATTGTGGTGACAAATAGGTGGATGATTGAGTTGTTCATTCTATGAATGAGTCATGATGTAGGCAGTGGTTGCGCTCTTTTTATGCAAATTGGGGACAAGAATATATTAATTAAATACATAATTATAGCGTAGGTATATTAAATCAAGAATTAACACAAAAGCTTGCTTTATGTTCCGTGACTTAAGTATCATGCTCTATATTTTCTCTGGCTTCCCACTCCCATAATGGTTCTATTCAAAGCCCCACTACCGGTTTTGAAACGTCTGTACACTAAAGCAATTATATAATTATAATTAAAAACTGACACGCCCACTCCAAACAATTACTTGTAGATTACTGAACCAATTTAGGCCTCATATCAAAATAACAGCCATGCTAAAGGCCTCGTCCAACTTGGAACTTTAATAGGCCATTAGTTATGAGGAATAATATTACCCGTGGGTGGCTGCATACGCGTTCCGCACGCAGTGGCCTTGTGGCGACGTCCTGACATTTGCTAATGACATTATAATTGCACACATAACCATTTTACGCGGACCTATCTTCACCCATCCGCGATTCCACGCACACAATTCCACAATGTGCCTTATTATAATGGTCGTGCGTTTATAATGTAATATTTAAGGTACGATATCAATTACATGCAACGTCATTGTTGGTCGAGACATTAAAATTGAGATGTTATCGTTTATTTTTATTTATTATTCACCGGTGAGTTTTAATGAGGAGATTACTTTGTGAGCGAGATAAAACTGTCATAATCCAAGGTATTTCCACTTACATTGTCGCGCTTACAATACTATTAATGTCAATGATAAATATGTTACCTTCAATGAATGCTGTTATTAAAGTTAAAATAACTGTAAGTGTATGAAAAAGTCTTTTAATTTCTTCAAGAGTTGAATTTTGACAACTCTCTTGCGTACGATGGCTTTCTGTGATAATCGTGGCTGTGACAGAATGAGTTACTACGTATTTTTATGTACGTCTTATTTACTTTACACTTTAAGTATGCAACGTTTAACTACTCCTTTTTAATTAGCTGTCAGTCGTCAACCTCAAGTTTCGAATTCTTCAAGTAAAAGCGAAATACAAATAGAAACAAAGGGCCGAGGGAAGAGGAAAATCCAATATTGAAACCAAACTTGCAAAAAGGTTCAATGGTTTTCCGATTCGCATAGAATTAAATTGGGCAACAAGGATATCTACAAACCAAATATTTGCATGAGAAAATGGCGTCACGATAAATGAAGTCGCGAAACAGATAGTACCTATTTCACAATGATTGACACTAGGCCCTAACCTTTGCGTTGTGACATTATCATTACATAATGTATCGTCTAATTGATGACATAATTTGGGGAGCCAACCAATCATTGTTAATTGACGGGTAGGTAGGTGTGTACTTAATTCCCTGAAGAATTGACAAATGTCAATTTGCTTTCGGAGTTAAAACTTTTATTTCGTAATATTCATGCCAATTAATACCATACAAATAACTATGACGAGTTGAATTTAGGCGCTGTCAGTGTCAACTGGTGGTCTACAGATGGCAAAAGAAATACATACATACTTTGTGTAAAAACGAAGTTATCACCGTATGGTCTATTTTAAATGGAATAATAAACTGTTACATTTTTTTACAACTGGCGCCGAAAGATAAGAATATGAAACATTGTATACTTATTCGAAATTGATAACCATTTGAACAGAGCTATAAGAAAATGTTAATGCCAATACATTAAGCATCTGTTCCTCGCTAAGTAGTCCTCTGATAATAAAGACATCACCACGCTATAACCCTTAACATAATTACGAAAACTTAGACATTGCTAAACTCATTAAGCCCATATAAGTAAAAATACCAACAATAAACAGCTTATATAAAGTATATAATTGCTGAATAACGACAATTTAATTACCTGGTACGTTTATGTCAACGCAAATGTGCGTTTTGCGTGATAACACACGGGTTTTGCACAAATGCGGCAATTTATTTCTATAATGCGTTTCACACTAGTCTACGTTTGGACTACCTACTTGTGACTTATTAGTCCCTATTAGCAACGATCTGATAAAGTGCCCTATATAACGTTGGCAAAGGAATTGTATTCAACATGCAACGATAACAAATGCAGGCTGTCGTTGCTGTCAGTTGTAAAACGATTTTTACCTTGAATGAGGAAAGCGTTAAGTTTTTTTCTGGGCGAGTGAGGCAAAAATACAGTTTTTTTTTTTTTACTGAGTAAATGAGTATAATTAACCAATGGAAAAATAATTTTAAGATTGCTACTATTTCTTAAGTAATTGAAATCACAAACATCCTTATCTATCAGATAACCCGTGGGGGTGTCACAAAACACATAAACTTTTTGTTTTACGACCACGAGTCTGATAATTATTATATTGACGTTCATAAACCTAAAAGCTGAAGATAAATACAATAAAACAATATCACACAGTGAACGATAATTAAACTGATTTAAGTACCCAAAAATAATATTTTTAAATAGAATTAAAGCCGATGTTGTAAGGTCACTGCGCGCTGAACTCTTTAATGAATGATTTTTTTGATAGCAAACACAATTAAACAGAAATTATGAATTGAAAATGCCCGTCATCGCTTAAAATAAGCTCTGAGATAGAGTTTATTATACTATTTATATTAAACGATGATGGACTGTGATATCGTAAACGATTTCAGATACTACTGTTCGATATTTCATTTCGGCCATACTCTTTTAATTAAACATCAGCCTTTTAATGTGGCGACGGCCGAAAAAATTGATAAACTTTAAAAATTATCGACCAAAACAAATAAAACAAACTTCTAATAAGATTCCCATTATCTCCAGCTAGCAACAGCAATAACTCAAGTTAATTAATCATAGTTTTCGTTGCTCTCCGAAGCCGTCGACATTGTAAATCATTTGTCTAACTACCGATCGCATCACTAACAAAATGGCTGCCCACTCAAAGTTACCAACACAACAATCATTATAAATCGTTGCTTTTTAACGTCAGTTAATCGTCGCAGTCGCCCGACAACAAAGTAAGCTCAAATTACAGCCAATTATAAGCTATTCAATCCTTTTAGTGGAAATATGGTTTGAAAAAAAAACACGTGGTTTAACAATATGTGGTAATTAAGAAAAAAGCGCGCGTAACGAAAGATGTGACGGGCAGTGCTACCAACATGTTTAACGAGGCAGATAGTGATGTGCAAGTATCGATAAGTAGGATGACATGCAAATAAGCATCTAATTAGCGTAGCGATTTAAACGAAGCGTATACATGACGAGCTCACACGACCAGTAGTTCAAACAAGTATTCTTTTATGAATCATAATTATAAATAGGCACCAATATCTATGTGATTATCTTCGTGAGTTAATATATCTATTAATCTTGTTATTGGCATAGAAAGTTTGAGAATAATTGCATTAAACATATTTTTTGCCTAATCATAACTTTCTACCTCAGCGATAGTAAGGAAAAAATAAAATAAAGATACGTTTGCTAATTTTATACAACATAATATCGTTTATGTTGAAGCCAGTTCGCTCAGCAGGTAATGAGATCAAATTGGACCAAATAAAATACTTAAAAAATAAACTAATCGACTAAAGAGCAACACTATAAAATAATCGAATTTCGAACAACAATGGCGTCAGTTGATAATCGGGAGCCGGGTCCCGCTCACTCACAACTCACATAAAACCTTCTTTGTCAAAACGCTTATTAGTTTTGTAAGGAAAAAATATTTTATTTTTATTATTTCCCCCTTTTTGTGACGATTTTGACGGGCTGGGCGCGTTAAGCCAGTTTAATTAAAATCGAGTTCTTTACAATGTCCTCGGGTTCATAAAGATAACATTGGGTCGCAGATAAAAATGGGGATGATAAAGCAACTAATCCATGGGAGTTTATTATGCATATTTACTGTACGGAAGGAGGTACAAATTATGATGGTGGCCCTTTGTTGACTTAAATAATGGTGTGAAATTGAGTAGGGTAGTTGAAGATTACTTGACAACGGTAGGGGCTACTGTTTTCATTGCAAGTTATCTATTTAATTGAGTATATACATAGATACAAATGGCCTTTAATATCTAGTAGAATGTATGTGCGTGGAAAGGCCGGGCCGTAAGTACCTAGTACGTTTTGTGTGAAAATATATATGTCAAACATCCGGTTCAAATATTAAAAATCTTAATGTCACCCTATATTAGTCATTAAAACACAATATTGATCACACAAACATTACTTAGGACCGTAAGCTTCTGAATTCAATACCTACCTAATATTGGCACACTGCACACCGCCCGCGAAAATTACTAAGGACATAAAAAACGCAAATAATTTCAACCTTTATGAAAGAATGTAATAAAAAGAACACCCGCACTCTAAAAAAAAAAGAACTGTCAAACAAACCATAGACAAAAAATCGAACACACACTGGCAACGTCAAATTATAAAAAAAACAGACTTGCGCCGAAAAAAAAACGAAAATCTTCCACACAAATCCGGGACACATCGTAAACGAGACAAGAAACTATAAATTCATGTCGTTATCATCATAATTATGTTATCACTATTTTAATTGCAGCTAATGGGTCGATAGTTACAATGTATTCGGGCTATAGGCTATCGGTGGTACAGTAATGAAACAGAGCACGATCGGGTCAAACTGCCATGATATTGTTTCAAAATAGTTTTATTACTGTGTACTTACTTGTTTTAACGTCTAGTTGGAGTCATAACTAACACTAATGTTAGACTAATTATTTAGAATTTTAGATTTAATTATATTGTAAGCGTTCCGCTATTGAACATGGGCTTTGCCAGTGACCGTCCTTGGCAAAGCCCATATTCACATGGCCTTTGCCAATGACGTTCCGACCTATGCTGAAAGGGCGTTTACGCACTACATCCGATCCGAATCCGAGAAATGACCATTGTCATATTTGTATGAGGGGTTGCTCACTAGATCCGAACAAATAGGACGATGGACTATTTCTCGGATTCGGATCAGACGTAGTGCGTAAACGCCCTTAAGATCTCGCCGTGAAAACTTAGGTGAAGTGAACTGTCAATATTGTCAATCCCTAGCATCAGGTAGGTGAAATGACAGTTCACTACAAGATCAGTTCACCTAAATTTTCACGGTGAGAATTTTACAGAATAGACAATGTATGGTTTTAAAAGAACGTCTGTTTCAAATACGGGCTAATATGTTGAGATGCAGTTTAAAAATGACGGGTCTTAGAAGCTAGGCGAGGCCAAGAAAGGGTGCAATATGATTTATAGGAATAAAAAGCACATTGAAGTGACAAAGCAGAAGAGGATGCCATTTTTAAAACCGTTAAATTTAAAAATGGAAACCAAAATGATTCAAAGCATCTGAGAACGTGACAGACTGGATGCAGATGTCAAAGAATCTAGTGTTGTGCTGCAAGTCGGGAAACCGAAGGTCGAAGTCCGAAGGTGACGAGGTAAACAATTGATTTTACTTTAAACGCATTATATTGCTTAGAAATTTCTTACTAACTCCGGGCAGTTTGGAAGTTGGCGGTGTGATACCCCCGTGTCTCGGAAAGGGTCCTGCGCCTTATCTCTCTCCGGTTGTGTCGGATTGCCGTCCCATCGGACTACGAGAGTGAGGGAAGAGGGAGTGCTGTGTCTGCGCGCACATTTGTACCTACACTATAATATCTCCCGCGCCGAAGGCTAGTCTCCGTTGAGATTGGCCGCCGTGGCCGAAATAGGGTCTGGAGGACTTTATTGCTTAGTTTTTTAGATTCTGGCTCTCATACATTCAAAAACTCACGCCTTTTTCCCATGGCGGTTGGCAGCCAGAGAGGTAAGTAAGAATATTTAAAAAAAAAGAAAATTAAGCGATCACCATTAGCTACCGGCTGCCTATCTATATGTTGGGCATTCAAATAAAATCAAAAGTCATTCAAATTAGGCTAAGAATCAGCGCTTTTCAAACGTCAAAATTACATAAGACAGAACGCCCGCCCTTCACAACTTCCTAGTGCTTTCGCTGGGGAGAAGAAGTGGCGCAACAAACTCCCCAGCAGCACAGCTGTCTGTTCAGTTAAAAAAAACTTGCTTCTATACAATAATAGGAATGCAAAGTAGTTAATATTACGAGAAATAGAACAGACATTAAATTAACCAGTCAAGCGGCACGGTTCGCCGATCGGCGACGAAACAATAGAAAATCAATTGTGTCTCATTAGCGGCGCTTCACAGATTAAACTATTTGCCATATGTAAGCTAGCCACGCCAATATACCAATAAATTGAATGTAAACTATAATCAAGCAAAAAAAAAATTTATGAAAACCAAAAACACCTAAATAAAAGCATCTAGGCATAAAGGGCCTTACAGCTTACATATATTTAAGCAATGCTTGGTTATGTTCACATAGATGTCACTCGATGTCACAAATGATAAACTAGGACCATCGAAGTAAAATAAATAAATATTGTAGGGAGGATGGAACACAGTGACTTAGAAAACTATATTTAACTGAGAAAGAAAGAAAGAAAAAGTATTTATTGCGACTCGTACAGGAAGATCACAAACTAAACTAAACACAGTAAAAAATTAAAACCCAAGTTATATAAAAAAAAAGTAACAAAAAGAAAAATGAGACAGAAATTCCTATACGAGGCCAAAAGGCTCCTTCTCAGCATGAGCTACTAGGTAGGTCTGCAATTTCCACACTTTCTTTGAAAGCTTCGTTTTTACTATTTCTTAGAACTTAGTTCAATGTAAGAGACAGTACAAAGTGCTTATAGGAACAGATGGAGCTACAATAAATACTATAGACGTTTAGGTTCAAAGATCAACACGTTGTGTTCAATAATAAATAATTTTCTCTAATTGAATTCTAGAAACCGGTAGTGTGATGCATAATCTCTAAGTCTCATCTTTGAGTTTGGTTGACTTGATACTAAATATGGTAGAAGTGAGTAAGTTTAGATAATGTCATTTTTTATTTAAATAAAATATGTTATCTATTATATTATCTATTATATTATACCTAAATTAACAAAAATAACAAAATTAAAACCTAACTTAACTAAAACTATACAAAAACTAAAATATAGCGTCGAAAAATTCATCCGCATCGCTGTCGACTGGTAATGTACCCAAGAGACTGGCGGCATTGCCACGTTGTATGGCAATGCTTAGCCTTTGGCCAAGGTAAAAGCCAGCCCTTGGGTCACGGGAAGTGTCAACCAGCCGTTTTGAAATTTCTTTAAAAAGACCATGAGCACTCGGACCCCACGGCCCGAGGGTTTCAACCCCAAACGGCTCGAAAATATAATTTCCGATAAGGTTATTATATTTTCGCCGCTTGAGGTTTTCCGCAACCACAGCAGCAGCGCCAGCACAGCATGCCGATCCAGTGAGTAAGTAGATAGGTAATTTATTCTGATCCTGATGTATTTCAAGCACTATTTCATTTCATTACGGTTGCCTTCCGATGACAGAACATCGGATGTCTTGAAATATCTTATTTTGCTTATCCTAAATACTATTAATTTTGCGCTTTGGAATTAGAGGAGCGAAATGAAATGTTTATATCTGTAAGTTGATCTTTTAAGACACTTACACGTCAATGTATGAAAACTAAAAGTGCCGGCATTTTCTGTCTGACTGATCCCTAAGAAGAAATGCCGAAACAAACTCAGAGGTCATGGTCTCTTTTTAAGTCCAAACATTAAGTAGGAAGAATTTTATGCGAGTCTAAAAATGCAGGGAAGAGATGATACCCTGATTTCTCTAAATCAAGGTAGTCTTGTAATATTTCCACAACATTACTACATCTACAGAACAAACTTATTATAGATTACTTTATGCGTGTGAACATAATCAAGATTCTATGGCAGCTACTCGAAGTAACATAAAAAGGGCAATCAATAAAATATCTATTGAAATCAACAACATGAAATAGTTTAGCTCTAGGAAAACGATGTTTAATAATTACTCTGATAGCAAAAATGCTAAAGAATTTAATTTACAGAAGCAATGATGAAAAAATGATGATGTCACGCGTCATTCCGGAGTCAGCTTATTGGCGCCCTGTCTGGGACTAAAACGGACAAGCAAAAAATGCGAAAGATTTTCTCATTTCACTAAAGAACCCTAAAAAAAAGACTAAAACGCGAGAAGCAACAACAACTAATTACGAAAGATACGTTGTTAGTAATTAAATCATAAAATTTTAATTGACTTCATTAATATGCGTTATAAAACATATTAATTGTGTATATCTGCGACGGCTTATATACGCGGCTATGTATTTACATATATTATAAATTATGATTAATGTTGAAACATGGCTGTTAGATGTAGATGATATAGTTTCACTGAAAAATCTCTTGTAGGCGGAATTAAGAGTAGAATAGAATAGAATAGAATAGAAGTTATATTTTTTTATGTTAAACTAGTTTTGTCTGTAACTTCATTCTCAAAACATTTATTTCAAATAAGTAGGCACATAAAAGGCACTTTTGATCGCCAAAATTCATAAGAAAATAGAATTGATTCTTTTTGCCCCTTCCAAAACGTAGTTTCGTATGGAGAAGAATGGGCGAGAAACTCCACACCATAATCTCTGTAAAGGTCCTAAATACGTACCCATTCTATGTCAGCTAGTTTTCACTGCTACATAGTGTATCTAATGCAAAGTTATGTTTAAGGCCTCTTACTGTCATTTTACGCTTCTAATAGACAAGACAGGGTAGATTATAAAATTTTCCCCTAGATAAGTAGGTAGCACCTACCTAGGTAGTTAGTAATATTTTTCAGTGTAGATAATTCAAAATGGCCACTATGTTCGTCTCAAAGGCAAAAATTTAAACAGTACAAAACAAAAAAGATCCAACAAAAAGTTTTTAGGTACTTAAGGCACTACTTTACCGTAATTACACTCCTTTTTGGAAAGCCGTTTCAAAAGATATACGGTACTTAACAAAAAAATCTATAATTGAACCTAAAAACCAATACACAAAGAGACAAACAAAAAGCCGTCGATATAGCTAAACTAACGGACGACATAACGGCATTTTACTTAATTAACCAAGTTAGCTTAACGGTAAAATTTTAACAAGTAAAGAAGCTTAAACGGATAATTTGACTTCAACAAGACAATAGGAATAAACAAACTTATTAAAACCTCTTTGTACGTCAAACAATTGCGGATTAAAAAAAATAAAAGCTCTATGGTCGCATGGCTCTTGGTAACCACACTTTATAACCCAATGATCTTTAAAAGAAGATGCCAATCAAAGTATTTAAACATCTACATTTTTTTATAAATGTATAAATAAACAACTAAAATTACATCTTGTCTTGGTTTGACATTATCAAACTTTGACCTGTCAAATCTTCAAAAAACTAACAGAAGACGATCACGATCGATAAGATAGTAACTAAATAATTGACAGATTGGCATATTTACTGATAACTGCTCCAAAAGATCACTGCCATTAGATAATTAAAGTAACAAATAAATTAAAACCACAAAAAACATAATATGCACATTTTTATTCCTCAATTTTCTTTATTGCACCTACCACTGTTTGTCTGTACATCACCCAAAGGTTGACTGGTAGAAAATGCCATACAAAAAGTCCGCCTCTGTACATTTGTGTGCTTGTAAAGTATTTAATAAATAAATAACCAAAAGATAATTCAAAAATAAAATAATTCTTAAATGCCAGACTTAATTAATCATCTAATACCGACAAAAAAAAAAAAGCAAACAAAAAGCAACCTCACGAAATGCCAAAGTAACAAAAACATACAGCTTTATTTTCGCGCCAAGCGGATTAATCTGTAACTTTCTTTTTACAAGCAAAGACAACGATCTGAACGTACTCAGATAACGGGCTTTTTATCATAATGGCTTCGTGTTCCGATAAGCTACTACTTTTTTTAAACATTTTAATTCTGTCAACGACGTATCTTAACACGCGACGACCCGGGCAAATCGATAATCTTTTTATAAAAAAAAAACAGTTTGTGTTTAAAAAAAAATGAATCATTCTGTCGACGAACAGTCCAATGGCGAATCGGTATTAGGAGAACGGTTGCGGAATCAAAAAAATGTAGTCTTAATTTTTTACGTTTCTTGCCGGCCCTTCTCCTTAGGAAACGACCAAATGAAACCGTGCACCTAGCTTCCGACGATTCTTAAGTGCATGTAGGTCTATGTCAAACAAAATGTTTTGATTTTGACGTATTAGGTATCTACGATAAAAGCGACTATAGTAGAACCATTTCTATGAGAACTTCATGGAAATTGCTCTACCAGAATCCGTCGCACCGCCACCGTCGCGTCGCGCCATTGTGCAGGAGCCTTTATGCGGTACAAACACAAATATCTCATGATACTTTTCGTTAACAAGCGGCTATAACTTGATGATTTATTGCTCACGAGAGCGCATTAGTAATGACAGGTTGCTACCCCATCGCATACATCCACTGGAACCTGCAATTGAGCTTCACAACCAATAATATTATAAGTAAAAAGAGGTACATAGGTTAGCGGCCCAACATTCGTTCTTTAAAAACGGCAAATGTTACTTATTATTAATATTTTCACTTTTTTATAAGCTTAGTTGTTAATTTTATTGTGCATAAGTGAAGGAGTGCATCTACTTAGTACCTGATATTGCCTTTTATTTTAGGTATCTGTCATGTACCTATTGTGTACATCTTTTGTTGGAGATCCTAAATAAATAAATAAATATCACACTACATATTGTATGACACGCGGAAATAGGAAGGCATGTTGTAACTAACTGGAGCGAAAAAGAGACAAGGCGATATGTGACTTGGGTATATAGTTAGCCAAGTTTTGACGTGTCATTTGCGGAGCGCGTATAATCTATCTAACTCTTTTTACTTCTTGTAATATATTATTATATACCTAATTGTTTTCAACCGCCCATACATCCAAAAACAAACATACAAGAACAACTACCAATATCCACGTATATTATCGACTAAAATACACCCAACTAACATCGATATTTATTTCTAATTTATCGAATAAAACACGTCAGTAGGAAATTTGTAAGCAGGAAATGAAAATCTGTTGAATAATTGAAACTGTACCTACGTAATACATTTAAAGGCTCGTGTAACCTCAATGAGAGATAATTAAGTGCATAAGTAAATGGACTTCCCTTAATAACTAAGTGCCTAATAGGCGTTTTATAACATTTCATAACGAATGGCCGGAATGAACCGCCATTTTGAAAATAAAAAACTGGTAGTAGATAGTAAATAGGTTCTAATCACGTTCTAATTAAGAAAATAAAAATCAGCATGAAATAGGTAGGTACGTTTAGAATAGAATGATAAGTTTTTATATCTAATATTCCGAAGAAAAATAAACGTTGTGAAAAAACGCTTCGGTACATAGTCTGACAAAGTAACGGTATTTAAAAATATAAATGTAGATTACATTCAAAATTCTAAACACCTGCATTCTTAATATCTGGTTTTTCATTTTATTTGCTATAGATTGCAATGGCAACACTGTCCGAGTGACATGTCAAATTTCTGTTCCGTATTTTAAAATTAATTTTAATTAGTAATTAAGTAAAATTAAGGTGTAATTTTATGTGTAAACGTGGTATAATTGCATAAATACTCAGGATTATTGTTTTCCTGTAAATGGATAAAGTAATACACAGTGTTTGTTACACACCGGTAACCTAAAACCAACAGCTGACGTTCAAACTTCGGATTATAAAACGGGAAGTATTTGCTCACTTTTACTTTATAATAGCACACAATCGTCATTGTAATTCTGTTACACATCCTCGTGAAGTCTTAGAATAAATAGTTCGCTGAGTTAGCACCCTGCATTGGGTCTGAATCGCGTTGTTTACATCGTAGAAAACGAAACTTAGCGAAGATTCTGTTATTTTTATTCTGATCTTTAATATAATATACTTACAACAATAAAAACGTTCATGTTCGCTATTTTTGCATTGCCGTTATACCTACTGTAATATCATAAAAAAATATTTTAAAATCTAGGCAACCTACCCACATAGATAAAAGTAAAATCCTAAGGCTATAAAAATCATCCAAATTATACATACTATTAAATATTATAGCCTTGAAAATAGCCCTTTAAACCAATTTAGTAGCCATCCTAGTTTCTCCACTCAACTACGATCACTTCTCCCATTTTCCCTTTCATTTCCAACTTTATTTTACTTGTCTGTCCAATTTTTCTCACCGTTTCTTTATTCTAATTTCAGTAACATATCCTGAAACCATGCCTGTGATGACCCGTAAGGCTACTGCTCAGGAGATGGACCTTAAATTGAGAACGGCCCTCCAAAAACTTGAAGCAACACAACTCCAGTGTGACCAATTGCTACTGGAGAATGATGAAAGTGAGGAGGAAATAAAGAAAATAGTTGACAAAAACTCAAGCCTTAAACGGGAGCTAGTAGACCTACATCAACAATATCTGATTGTTGTTGATGAACGCGATCAACTGAAGGTAGTCACGGATGGTTTCAACAACTGTAGTAATTTGTATGAGGAGGCTTTAAGTAAAGTTAGGGACCTAGAAGATGAATTAATTCATGCTAATAGTCGCATCTTCCAGTTGGAAAAAGAAAAAGAATGTAATCAGGTTAAAGAAACAAACCATTTATATAATGAATTATTAAACATTAATTGTAACCCTCATCCCATAATAACTATTGACCTTACTGAAGATTC
This sequence comes from Amphipoea lucens, assembly GCA_947508005.1. NCBI lineage: Eukaryota > Metazoa > Arthropoda > Insecta > Lepidoptera > Noctuidae > Amphipoea > Amphipoea lucens. The sequence continues at coordinate 16,632,579 of OX382377.1, read as the reverse complement.
CTTGCTAAAACAGAATTATAGTTATAAATTGAGTCATAACAAAATGAAAAAATATGCAAGAATGAATAGAATAATTAAAAAATGTAATCAATTTAGGAAACAACAAAAACATTTTTCTAAAAATATTCCACTAAGGAAAGAACGTATTGATCTAATTAATAAATTAAATAATTATCAAATCAAATTAGAAGACAGCACAAAAATATATGAATTTGATACACAGCGCTTACAGTCTGACATACAGGTACTTGAGGGCAGACTTAGTTCCCTTTACATTAAATATGTGGGTTCTCAGAACCAAATTAAAGAACATATTCTTGCTGCTAATGAGTTAGTTATGTGTCAGTGTACTTGTCAGAAGGTTTCAAACCCTGTTGCTGTCCAGCCTGAGGCAACGGAGGACCCGTCCCAGACTGAGTGTTTGTCTCAAGAGTGTATCCTTAACCCAGATGTATCTGATATAGTACAGGATCTATCTCCAGTGGTACAGCTTGAGGTTAGTAGTTGTCCATTGTTCAGTAGTCATGATTGTTATAATTCAGTTATGTTCTCAGATAGTATAGGAAGAGGATTAGGTAAATTAATTAGTAACAACCTGAGTTATTCTACTCAAAACAATTGTATGCCAGGGTCAACCTACAAAGAAATAATGGCATCAATAACAGGAAATGTATTTAATCCTAATACCAACATTACTGTATTTGTAGGTAACAGTGCTAAAGTCAAAAAATATGAAATAACTGACTGTGTAACTGAGTTGTTAAAGTTAAATTGTAATAAAATAATATTGTGTGCTTTCCCATATTTTAAAAAATTGACAAATAGACAAAACAATTATATTCATATGCTTAATAAGCAAATGCACTTTTTAGTTAGTCATTACAGTGACAAGCTTGTCTATTTTGACACTAACAGTTTTGTAGAAACTTTAAAGTCGACTAGGGGTACTGTGTATCTGCCTGTTAGTTTTAGACACACAATAGCAAGGCTATTAGCTTTTTATATAAACACAGACATAAGTATTATGTCGAAGTCTTGTATTATTAACACCACAACAATTAGTAATAATACTAATAATAAGGTGGTTTGCCTAAATGAATGTAGCTCAAATGCTATAAATATGTATACAAATTGTACGAAGGAGGTTCCATTTCCCTCACGCACTATGAGCTCACTGCCTGGTGATGACATTGAAGTCTTGGGATTAACTCCGGATAATCATTTAAACTAGTTTGTAAGACAACAGAAGGTACCAGTAATAATATTCTAATACCTAACAGCAACAAGGTATCTTCTTGCTCTAAAATAATTAAATATCAAAAAGGAGATCAGCAGAATACCTTGAAGTTATTTCATCAAAATATTCAAGGCATTTCCTCCAAATTATTAGAAATTGAAATGTTTTTAGAAAAAACAAAGTTTGACATTGTTTGTTTTACTGAACATTGGTTAAAGGATTACCAAATGTTAATTAATTATGAGAACTATAGTGTAGGCAGTTGTTTTAACCGTAAATCTATGCTGCGTGGAGGTTCTTTAATCTTAATAAAAAATTGTTTAAAATTCAAGCTACGAAATGACATAGTGGATTTATCAATTGAACATTGCATCGAACTGTCTTGTGTTGAGCTAGATAAGCATGTTGTAGTGTGCGTTTACAGACCCCCTAATTATCAGAACTTTTCTGTATTTGAGTCAATAATGGAGGATGTTCTAGTGAAACTTGCATCCAATAACAAAGCCGCAATTATTTGTGGTGATTTTAATATTAATATTTCGGAAAATAATTCAAACAGCAGTAGATTATTAAGCCTTTTCAAATCGTTCAATTTATCCAATGTTTTTACAGAACCAACTAGAGTAACTCCAACTTCTGCTACTTGTATCGATAATGTTTTTTGCGATTGTGATTATTTAGATAAAGCCATCGTAAATTATCTGCCGTCTGATCATAGTGGACAAACGGTAACTTTTAAGTTTAAAACACCTTTGCAAAAAGTGCAAATACAATTTAGACCAATAACGACTGGTAAACTAAAAAGATTCAATAGTACTCTAAATAATAAGTTAAATGATCTGGGCCATGATATGGATGACGCAAATAAATTGTACGAGGATTTCTTTTCAGTAGTGCAGACTCAATTCAATAAAACTTTTGAAAAGAAAACAAAAAACATTTGCCCTAATTTTATATTTAGTGACTGGGCAACTAGAGGTATTAGGATAAGTAGGGAGAGACTGTTCGAGCTGTATGGCCTTAAGCCCTACATTAATACTGATACTTTCAGCAAGTATGTTGCTACATATTCCAAAATTTTTAGAAATACTTGCAAAATAGCCAAAGCCCGGTACATTAGCAACAAAATCAAATCGGCAGAAAATAGAATAAAAACGGTTTGGAAAATTATAAATAACGAAACTAGTAGGAATAAAAAACGAAACACAGATTACACGTTGGAGACTTCACGTGGTGCCATAAGCTCTAACTTAGAAGTAGCTCAAGAATTTGTAAATTTCTTTACTAATATACCATCAAAAACGACGGAAGCCTTAAATTCCTCACCCGGCGTATCAATTGATTTATTAAGAGCGAACGTTCAAGCCTGCCCGGTTGAATTTCAATTTAAACATATTAACCCTGCAGTAGTAATAAAAGCTTTTAAGCAAATAAAGATCAAATTGACCGAAGATCTTTGGGGAATGTCTATTAAAGTATGTACCTCCATAATTGAGACTATTGCGCCTTACTTAGCCTTAGTATTTAATTCGTGTGTTGATCAAGGAGTCTTCCCCGATTTAATGAAATACAGTAAGGTAATACCACTTTACAAATCCGGGGACAGTAAAGACACTAATAATTATAGACCCGTATCCGTGTTGCCGGTTTTCAGCAAGGTGTTTGAAAAGATAATGCTTAATCAAATGCTCAATCATTTTAACACGAACAAAATCCTTCACGATCAACAGTATGGTTTTACCAAAGGACGTTGTACGACCGACGCCGGTGTAACCTTATTAAAACACATTTTTAACGCGTGGGAAGAGGCCCAAGACGCCATAGGAATCTTTTGTGACCTCTCCAAGGCATTTGATTGCGTCGATCACGAAACCTTGCTTTTGAAACTTGAGCATTACGGACTTGGAAAACTTGCGCTCAGTTTAGTTAGTTCTTACTTACATGATAGACAACAGCAAGTTCAAATAAATGGTGTCAATTCACACGGTTTAACTGTAAAAATGGGTGTGCCACAGGGCTCGATTTTGGGTCCTTTCCTCTTTTTAGTGTATATAAATGATCTACTCCATTTATTAAAAAATCAACCACAAATGGTGTTATTTGCTGATGACACTTCCTTAATTTTTAAGGTAAATAGACGTGCTACAAATTTTGACGACGTAAATAACGCCCTACTGCAGGTCCAAAATTGGTTCACTGCTAATAATTTAGTATTAAATGGGAAAAAAACTAAGTGCATAAGATTTTCTTTACCGAATGTCAAAGGTAGTGATTGTGAGATAATATTGAATCAAGAGAAACTTGAATTCGTCGATAGAACTGTTTTCCTAGGGATCACGCTCGACTCAAGGCTACAATGGGGTCCGCATTTAACATCTCTTGCAGGACGGCTAAGTTCAGCAGCTTATGCTGTGAGAAAAATCCGTCAATTTACTGATGTAGATACCGCGAGACTGGTCTATTTTAGTTACTTCCATAGTATCATGTCTTACGGTATTTTGCTTTGGGGACGGGCTGCAGACATCGATTCTATTTTTATTCTGCAGAAAAGAGCTATCAGAGCCATTTATAATCTCCGCAGGCGCGATTCTCTAAGGGAACGGTTTAAAGAAATTAACATCATGACGGTACCTTGTCAATATATCTACGAAAATATCATGTATGTAAGGAAAAATTTACATCTTTTTAGTAAAAGAGGTGAAAGACATAATTATAGTACTAGAAATAGGGACCTATTAGTTCAACCAGGATTTAGACTAGCTAAAGTAGACTCATCTTTTATGGGGTACTGTTTAAAATGTTATAATAAAATACCTCCCCACATTCTTCAACTGAATGAGACAAAATTCAAGTCTTGTATTAAACGCACACTATGCAGACAGGCATATTATAAGTTAGGGGATTACATCGCTGATAAAAATGCCTGGCTCAATGCTGGTCCTGCTCCACAACCACAACTATTTGATTAACACTTAAAAATGCTGTTGGAGCTGCTGAAGATTGTAAGTCAATCTTTGCATTGTATAAATTCAATCTCCTAGTATTGTATAATTGCATAGCACATGTTGAGTACTATGTACATACTATAAAGCTACCATTTACTGGGTACGTCTTTCATTGACTGAATGTGCCCTGGCGGCTGAGAGTATGTCATGCTCACTCAAATGTCTCGCTGATGGCGGCGCATGTGTTGGATCATTTAGCTCCCTTCAAAATGGTTGAGCTGAATGGTGCTAATACATGCGTCATGTTCGTGAACGGGCGCCGTCAGTAGGGACTGGTCATCTCTTTGCTGCCATGGCTTATTTTATTTTAATTTAATATTTGAATTGTTGTTTTTTCTCATCTTTTCGTTATGGACGCTTTTAACGTTCTGCATCGTTCTCACATGTATAATTTTTAACGTGAATGATGTAACCAAGACTTTGTAACCATATTATTTTGATTTAAAAGAGTGTCCATGGAGTTTCTTGCCCGTTCTTCTCCATAGGTACCTACGCTTTGGAATGGGCAACTAGCTTCATCTTTCTGACTGACCGACCCCTTGACAATTCAAAAGTGCCTGTAATTGGTTTAATTGAAATAAATGCTTTGAGTTTGAGTTTGAGTTTATTGTCAATCTGCCGCCGGAAATTGAAATCAGCTCCAAATTCGACAATAAAAATCGTATTTTTGATTAATTTGAATCATAAAACGAATTAGATCGTTGAAAATGCAATTAACTAATGGTAGATGTGTGTTGTGTTGTCAGTGTTTGATGATGACAAGATCATTAGAAAAAAAGAGTTCGCAATAGAGTTTTTTCAACCTTACGACCTTACGGCTGTGAAATCTGGCATATAGCAACATCATTAGAGGCATTACAGCCAAGTTACTAAAAGGCAATCTTATAAAGTCACTGGAGTAGAAATAGTCAGTTGGCGGCAAATAAAGCAGGCCAAAGCAATACACTACTTTATGAACTGAAATCTGATGACGTCATGCAAAAACTCAATAAGCCAAGTGACAAATAAAAGCGAATCCTTCAATTTGAATAAGGAAAGATTCTGCGATGCTGTTTTGTTTTAACGCTTTGGATTGTGTTACAAACAAATTGCCAGATCAACATCAGGAAAAACCAACGAAGGATATTGGCATAACACCAGGAAATGTAGACATGAAAGGCCTATACGGTGACATGACCTCAATAGAATGCCAGCCTATTGTGTTTCTATAGATAATGTTCTAAATGAAGATGGTATAAATGCTAAGGCTCATCAAATTGATGCGGATCATAGCAGTGATTCAGAAAAGGAATTTGCGGAAGATTCGGAACGTCATCTTCATACCATTATCCCAATTTCCACGCAACAACCATCGCTTCACTATTAACTAATTTCTAGATATCTAAGTAGGTACCTATATCATCTTACACACAATTCATCAACACGGGAAGATTCCTGGGTTTGACCAATTCAAGAAACTGACCTATTGGAACAAATGTGTCTGAAGCACATTTCTGTGTAGGTAGAATATTTTTTTGGGTCGGGTTGTAAAGTTTGTTCAAAGACATGAGCCGGCTTGGGACAACAAAAATAATGTAAAACTTTTCTCATGAGGTCGTGATAATAAATTATAGCATAATTGGCCAAATATTAGGTCCTTACATATGAAATTGGCGTTTTGTATGGAAGGAACAAAAAGTCGAATATTTTTTAATATAATATATTTAATTAATCAAAGTATGAACCATTGTTTTCAATGCACTTTTGCCATCTTATAGGTAGTTCATTGATCCCTTTACTAAAAAAACCAGTCGGACGGGAATCAATAAAATCTTTGAAGGCGATTTGGACTGCCCCATCGGAGTTGAATTTTTTCCCTTGCAAAAAGTTATCCAAATTGCGAAAAAAATGGTAATCTGTTGGAGCAAGGTCCGGGGAGTACGGAGGATGTCTAAGACATTCCAATTCAAGCTCTTCTAATTTGGTAGCCGTCTGTTGCGCAGTGTGTGGTCTGGCGTTGTCGTGAAGCAGCAGTGGCGTGGAGCGATTTAATCTTCCCAATTTGCTTCAAGTGAATTAAAACAGTTTTATCACTAACATCGAAGCCTGCAGCTAACTCGGACGTGGTTTGCGATGGGTCCGCTTCCACAATAGCCTTCAATTCTCCATTATCAACTTAGGTCTCAGGCCGTCCACGGGGCTTGTTCTGCAGGTCGAAATTTCCAGAACGAAAACGTTGGAACCAAAAACGAACTGTGTTTTCATTTGCAACATGACCGCCATACACATCATTCACCCTTCGAGTCGTTTCCGCAGCACTAGTGCCACGGCGGAACTCGTACTCGTAAATAATGCGATATTTTAAATTTTCCATTTTGTAAAATGAGTGACGCAAACAGAAAAAACAGAAGAAAAAAAACAAATGAATGACGGTCATCGAAGCACAAATACATGAGTAAATAGCTGTACAAATTTGAATTTGGAATTCCTTACCAAAGAGGAGAAATTCGTGATTAAAGTGGCCAGTACGAAAAACGCCAATTTCATATGTAAGGACCTAATATTTGTGGGAATATTATGTTTTTTTTGTGTTAAGTTTAATGGCTCTTGTACCGTGTAAGTACTAATATAAAAAGTTTGATGATTAATCAAGTGATTAGGAACATAAAATATTTTTTAAAGACCACAACATTAGTAAGATGGGTATTACAAGTATTTGTCTTTGTATTTTTTGGTGTTATCATAAATTCTGCGGGAATTTCCCAAAAGCCTATGCAGCATAGCTCAATAGAATCATGGTCCCATCGTTTATTTTTGGGCGCCATATTTTATCTTCCTCTAAGCAACGTTAGGATTCAAAAACTTTTAAACATTTTTTAACTGCTGTTTTATATTTATGAAAACGGAAAATGGTTTCTGAGTGAAAACCGCAAAAGCTGTTTTTCCCGGTCAAACCGCAAGATGAAAAATGGCGTTTTATTCGAAGCTAATTTGCAAATCAATGTGTAAATGGCAGGGCTAACTACAAAACATCAGGATTATTGAAAACTGGAGGCATTGCATTGTTGAAATTGTATAGGAGAGGCCTACATAACGACGGCACTGCTTTAAATTTTGCCAAGACCAACTGCATTTTCCTTAAAGGTAGATAGGTAGATACCTATAGCACCAAATGTCCATGTAGGACCAAATGTTTTTCGTAAAATATCCTGCAGCCAGTTTGGAAAACTAAAATCTCTATTCTAATCACTTTGTTAAACTGACCAGCTATATTAAACTCAGGGAAACACATTTTGGTCCTATGGTCCTACCGGGCAGAAGAAAATTAAAAGCTAATCACTAGGACACAAGACTTACCTCCAGGAAACCGGTGTGGGAATATCCTGCCATGCCTGTTGATGAGCCAGGGGTACAGCGTGTAGGACTCCCGGGGGACAGGCGGCTGGGGGTGCGGGGGCGGGTGCGGCGGCAGTGGTCCTCCAAAACCCTGCTGCTGATGCGCCAAAGCCGCGGCAAGAGCAGCTCCTTGGAAGTGCGCCAGAAACTGGTGGTGATGACTCTGGGCGTCCAAATATGGCAGCCTCTTCAACTCAGGAGAAGGAAACACCGCAGGCAACGCACTGGGCCTCAACAAAGGTCTTGGCGAAGGACTTCTCGGGGACGCAACCGGCGAAGGGGAGCCAGGACTCGCCAGCGGCGGCGACGCATGCTTCGGCCGCTCCGAACCTCCCACTATACTGTCTATACTAAATCCTATCTTCGGCTTCGATGGCACCGCCACCACAGGGGTCGGTGCGAGAGGCATCATGCTTTTGCACACAACGGGTCCGTCACAAAAAAAATAATACACCAAATCAGAAGCACATGTCACACAGAACACAATCCATCATGACGCGAGCGCGCGATACGAACGCCAAGGCGGCGCGCGGCCGAATGAGCCCTCCGCACTCACGAGACGCCCGTCGACACGGAAAAAAAATAACGAACATGGACTCCTCACCTCCTATTGGACGGTATTTACCGAGGGGTGGCGACTGATCTCCGAGCTGCACTCTTTATTTGAATGTCTGCTGCGCGATTGGCCAGCAGGCGTGTAGAGGTGTTATTTGAATTTGGAACGCTTTCCCAGTGGGCGGTTTGCGTTAAGAGCTTGTGATTTAGCCGGCCGTATGGTGTATTACACCAGATTTGTGACGCGAAACGCGTCGAGTGGTGCTTTCGAATTTAGTTGGTTATGATTCAATTAAGGCGTCGATTGGGTGGGTAATCGCGGTCGACTTGCTCGTTTTGGGCTAGTCGGCTCGCGCTGCGCTCGCCCGCTCCGCTCGCCTCCGCACGGTGTAATACTTTTTAATTAAGTCCGATGCTTTATTAGCTTAATGTCGCGAGATAAACGTGGATTTTTCAACGATTCCCGCCAATAATTGATTCTTACAAAATGGCGGACGTTTATAGTCGCGTTCGGTTTAATTATTTTTATCGATAATAAAATAATTTGTTGCAGCGGCCGTACGATTGTTTTCTTATGTAGTTGAATTAAATTTTAATGGAACACGATAAAGTTTGAATTTCACGGATATTTTCCACCATTATAAACTAAACAGTGTTTGGTAAATAGTTGATTTTTTAATTAAAATTGTTATGCTTTATAGTCTGTGGTGCGTTGTGATTGATTTTTGTTTATAAAATACAGATTGGTTACTTTATGATACCTATTCATTATGAAACATTGAAGTGGGTACAATTTGATAAAGCCTTTTTAGAAAGATTATTTTTAAATTAATTCGGTTCGAACAGCGCGGGTTACTTTTCCTTTTTTTTTTAAATGTCGGTAAGTAGGTATCTACGGAGTACCTAATCATTATTTAAATTAAAGCTAATTTATTAAATTTAATGACTGATTAAAATAATTTTAGCACACCTACAAATCGATAGATAGTAGGTACCTATAAATTATTTAAAAATCTACATGTTGAATCATTGTTAGATAAATGACAAAAGCCAATAGCTGTTTAGATTTTTCGCATCACAGCCGATCCTACTTAATTGCATCAAAAAAGGATGAGGTTATCAATTCGGTTGAATTTTTTTTTTTAATGTTTGTTATTTTTTATCTGATAGGCATACTTTAAAGTGGATGGTGGCATTAGCAATAAGGTAAATAATAAAAAAATATGATAAAATTACAGTTGCAGGTAGGTACTAAAATGTTTGTGAAAACTGAATGTAGATAGCTTACCTACCTACTTATCTATATATTCAGTTTTCACAAACATTTCAGGCCTCTACGTCTCTATACACCTATAGGTACCTAAGCCTATTTTTATAGGTATATACACTCATCCATTAGGCATTTACTTATAATATTGGCAAAATGATTTTAGTAAATGTTTACGCATAGGTACATATTTGGTCAGAGGTCAAGATCTGCACCTTCGCCTTCCCTATGGTCTTTATTCATTCATTCATCAACAAATTTACATTTGTGTCGAACATTGGTCTTAAAAATAACAATAAATGTAACACAAAATCATCATAAAGCCAGAAAAATCATCGTAAAGCCAGAAAAATCATCGTAAAGCCAGAAAAATTGAGAAAAAAAAAATTACTTTCCACATTATTAGACTTAATATTGAATTATAACAATTTAACTTGATATTAGTTCAAAATTTAATATAAATTCAATTCAAAGAAATATAATTATGTCAATAAAATTCATTAAGATTCAATGTCATCATAATACAATGTTAGATAGATATATCATTTAAAGTCATTAAAATATAATTACATAGGTATTAGTTCGAACTACTTTTATCTTTGAGAAACTCTTCTATGCTGTAATTGCTGTAATAACATTTCTTCAGTAACAATGACTTTAATTTTCTCTTGAATTCGTTTGGACTCATAGAGTCAAATTGTACAGGCAATTTATTGTACATATTTACTGACTGCACTCTTGAGGCATGTTTAACGACATTAACAAGTAATTGATACATTGTACATTAAACATTATAAAGTAATTGATACATTGTACAGTAGTATTGTGACGTCGCTTCGGGAGGCGGCAGAGGGCAGCTCTAGCTTATTAACAGAAAGGAAGGGTCGGCGCACAGTGATTGGGTGGAACAGGTATGTCAGGGACGCTCACGGAAACGCGAGAAGGGCTTTTCTTAACTGGGTGTGGCATGGAAAACCTCATACTGGGCAGCAGTTTGTGGAAATGAGAGAGTCGAGAAAAGTTTTTAAACAAAAGTTAAAGTTTTGTCAGGATAATGAGGAACAAATTAAAATGAACATTTTGGCAACAGAGCATAAGAGCAAGCATTTTCAAAAATTTTGGAAGTCCACACAAAGATTGAGCCCAAAGCCTGCGGTTCCGGTGAGCGTCAATGGCATGACTGAGCCTGGGGAGATTGCGGACATGTTCAGGAGGCATTTTGGAGTATCATCGCGGCTTCAATCGGAGGATCGGGGTTATGTCGCTGAGAGTGAATTGTCTGGTGTTCCGATTAATATCTCATCAAAAGAGATACGGAACATCATACAGTCAATGACCAGGGGCAAATCTCCGGGTCACGATGGTCTCAGCATAGAACATTTTCAATGTGCCGGTCCGCATCTCCCAAGAGTCCTATCTGTGCTGTATAATCTTTGTGTGAGGCACTCGTATCTACCAACTGATCTCATGAAGACGATAGTTGTGCCCATAGTCAAAAATAAGACCGGCGATGTCTCAGACAAAGACAATTATAGGCCAATATCGTTAGCAACTGTAACAGCAAAGGTTCTTGACGGTGTGCTTGAGCGGAGAATTACTGGGCAGCTAAATCTACATGATGCACAGTTCGGTTTTAGAGCTGGGCTGTCCACTGAAACTGCCATTCTGGCGCTCAAGCACACGGTCAGGTACTATACTGACAGAAACACCCCTGTTTATGCTGCCTTCTTGGACCTATCCAGGGCGTTTGACCTGGTTGATTATAAAATCTTATGGTCGAAATTGGGTGAGCAAGGTCTTCCAAATGAGCTCATTAAGCTCCTAGACTACTGGTATGGCCACCAAATCAACCAGGTCAGATGGTCGGGTGCTCTGTCGGGGGCGTATGGGTTGGAGTGCGGGGTGAGGCAGGGAGGTTTGACTTCCCCGGCGCTTTTCAGTCTATACGTCAATAATTTGATTGAGGAACTCAGCAGCACTGGTATCGGATGCTCTATTGATGGAAAAATTATTAATAGTATAAGTTATGCAGATGATATGGTGCTGCTGAGTCCCTCGATCGATGGACTCAGACGGATGCTTGAGATATGTGAGGGGTACGCCACGGCTCATGGTTTAGTGTACAATGTGCGGAAGAGTGAGCTTGTGGTGTTCAGGGTGGGTACAAAAAAGCCTGAGACAGTTCCTCCGGTATGCCTATATGGTGTACCACTAAAAAGAGTGTCGCATTTTCGGTACCTTGGCCATATAGTGGATGAGGATTTGAATGACGACAATGACATAGAGAGGGAGCGAAGAGCGTTGTCGATCCGATGTAATATGCTGGCCCGTAGGTTTGCACGATGTACCAAAGAAGTGAAACTGACTCTATTCAAGGCGTTTTGCCAGTCATTTTACACGTGCAGCCTGTGGGTTAGACATACGCAGAGGGCCTACAACGCTCTTCGCGTACAGTACAATAACGCTTTTAGGGTGCTGTTGGGGCTCCCGCGGTTCTGTAGCGCATCGGGCATGTTTGCTGAAGCGGACGTAGATAGCTTTCAAGCAATTATGCGAAAAAGAACAGCATCCCTGTTGCGAAGAATTCGGGGGAGTACCAACAGCATTCTGAAGGTGATAGTGGATAAGCCTGATTGCCCGTTCCTGGGGCACTGGACCCGTATGCACAGCTGCAGGTCGGGTGCAGCGGGAAGCGGACATAGTTATAGGTTTTTAAATTAATTAGTTATATTTTGATTTTTATTTTGATGAGACATTTCATTTAATTTTGATTTGAATTTGAATTTTGATTTTAATTTTGATTTTAATTGTGATTGTGATTTTAATTTTAACTTTAATTTTAATTGTAATTTTGATTGTGATTTATGAACAATGTTACTAACATTAGTTTCTAAGCGTTACTAACAACAATATGAATCATTTGTGTTCGATTTAAATAAATAATAATAATAATAATAATAATTAAGCTTAGGCTGTATGAAATCTCATCTATTAGGTCTCATTACATCCCTAAAAAAATACCTACTTACCCTAGCTAAACTTATAAAAATCTATGCTAGATTTATCTGCGGCTACCTGCTCTTACTATTGCTGTATCACGGAACAGATTGTAATTAACTAAGTAGGTGTACTGAATGGTAGAAAATTGCTTACCTAAAGTAATGTAGGAAACGTGGGCAAAGTCGGCAGTTAACAGTTTAAGCTAAAATAAAGCAATTTCGTTGGACATGGAACTTCTAAACGATTACCTAGTAAATAATTATACATAAGTAGGTTCCCTATACTTAGGTACCTCGAGTATTTTCAAACTAACTAAGTGCCTACCTACTTAATAGGCCCTTATACCTATCTCATAATTTGCCTGCCTTTTCCCAACTATGTTGGGGTCGGCTTCCAGTCTAACCGGATGCAGCTGAGTACCAGTATTTTACATGGAGCGACTGCCTATCTGGCCTCCACAACCCAGTTACTGGGTAATACGAAACCCCTTGGTAGGACTGGTTGTCAGACTTTCGGGCTTCTGACGACCCGTAACGACTGTCAAAGATCCACGAACGACAGCCGGGACCAACGGCTTAACGTGCATTCCGAGACACGGAGGGGTATTGGTATGTAAAGACAGTCACCCGTCCACGGACCAACCGCGGCAATCGTATCTTAACCTGAAGGCCAATTCTCGTAATTTAAAACGTTCAAAATCTAGTCGCAGTCTCATCTCGGCGACAAACAAATGTCAAAAACTTGTCAAAATGTAGGGAAATTAGAAGTATTTTTGACAGATTGAGACTGAGATCAGATTGTGAACGTTCTTAAAATTACGAGAATTGCCCCTCTGATCGAATGACGCTTATATCTGCTAAACTATAGGTATGTAAAGCGATGGCGGGAAAAAATTGACGCTTAGAGCTATGAAATTGACGCTATTCCTAATGCATGAAATCCGTAGTTTGATTGAATGACACCATGAATTAATTGATGGTTGTCCCTACTCCCTATGTGCTTTTGTACGACCGAAAAAGTTCATTCATATTCATTTATTTGCGTTCCACAAGGTATTCAAGATGTTAACAAAAGGCTTAGAGCTAAGAGCCGTTGTAGACCCTGTTAGGGCACATCAAAAATTATTATTTGACATAGCTATTACTATTTAAAGTTAAAAATCGAAATCGTAAGAACTAAAATAAAATTACAAATGAAAACTGAATAATTACATTCGCATAAAAAGTTAATAATAACAATAACATAAATACATTTTTTTTTTAAATATCGGGTGTAGGGTTCATTCCGAAGTTTAAAATTACTTTCGGACAGGTCCGTATCTTCGTTGACGGACTTAAAGCGTTGGCCCCCAGGATCGAATTGAGTGGAAAAAGGAAAGGGAGGCATTTGCCCTGCAGTACCTACAGGCTCATTATTTATATGTAAAACAGCTTAATCTCTTTTAAATAGAGTGTTTTCATTATGTTGATTGGGATAGATAGGTGGTTACTGTAAAATCTAAGCTACGAGGGGTGCTTTTTTTTAACCGACTTCAAAAAAGGAGGTTCTGTATTCGACCCGTATGTATGTATGTTTGTATGTCCGCGATTTTCTCAACAACTAATGAACCAATTTTGATAATTCTTTCACTAATATGATCTACACAGTTTCAGGAAGGTTTTAATATATAATACATTAGGTAATTACTCTTATGTACGATGTTATATGCATAAATGTACTGCATCTCCAGCATTTCTATGCGAATGTTGATGATTATTCTAGTCGGTGTCTTCAATTCTTCATTGCACTAATTGCATTGTTAATTGAATTTGTGTGGGGTAGGTACAACTAAAACGTGAAAAAAATAAAACCTTTTTTACAAAAAAGAAACTACCGACTTCAAAAAAAAACACTACAAAATTAAAGTTCCTTATCACTTTGTAGTGTTTTTTTTTTTTGAAGTCGGTTATTTTTTTTTGTAAAAACGTTTTTTATTTAAATGAAACTCCTATCGGATTTCATAAGATGTTATTTTAGGAGTTTTCACATTAAATACATAAAATTAGCTCATCTTATTTTTACATGTCCAACCTAATCTCATTGAATGACACACGCTTATACGTTCGAATGGAACATGCCTTCAAATATGACCGGCCTGTACTTCAAAAGAGAGAAAACTTCTACAGTATCTAAGTAGGTGCCTGCCTAAAAGGTTATACCTAGTACTTATTTTCTATCTCAAACGTTTTATTATTATCAGCCATTTCTGTCCCACTGCAGGCCAAGGTTTCCCTTCCCTTCTTCCAGTTATCCCTATCCAGTGCTATTACACGCCAATCTTTGTGGAAAGAGTCGAGTTCGTCCCGCAATCTCATTCTGGGCCTGCCGCGTTGCCGTTTGCTGCTGTTTGGGACCCCTTGTGTGGTTACTTTAGCCCATAGCTCCTCCGGCATGCGACAGATGTGACCAGCCCAGTTCCATTTTAGCTTGGCAGCCGTGTGACCTACATCGTCAATTTGAGTTTTAGAACGCAGTATCGAGTTCCTTATACGATTAGTAAGTTTAACTCCAAGGATACTGCGCTCCATTGCTCGCTGACAGACCCCGAGTGCGGACTTTTGACGATTAGTAAGTGACCATGTCTGCGCTCCATAGGTGAGGGTAGGAAGGATGCACATGTCCATGAGTTTTTCTTTTTAGTGAGAGAGGGAGAGTTCCCTTCATTATTTGTTTCTCACAAACGTACCTACATGTTAAAATTAAATCACAAACGTCCTACATGTTAAAATTAAATGGATTATAAAAAATGCAATGAAATTATAAAAATGTACACTTGATCCTACTCTCTATTGTAAGCTCTCTATCAAAGCTGGCTGGGAGAAAACTCAACTTTAAGATATGCTCGCATTTGTACCAACATGGACTCTATTTATCACTGTTTTTTAAGTAGGTAAAGTAGGTATATAATGTTTGGTTTAGGTACCTACCCTATAATAAATAATTAAGAATACCCAAATGTAAAAAAAAACGATTGTGTTTTTAAACAAATAAACACACATCTAAACATACAAACTTTCACATTTATCCATACTTAATATTATAATTTCGAAAGTAGGTAATTCTGTCTGTCTGTATGTTACCTTTTCACGCCTAAACCGCTAAACCGATTTAGATTAAATTTGGTACAGAGATAGTTTGAGTCCCGGGAAAGGACATAGGATACTTTTTATCCCGATATTCCTACGGGATCGAAACTTATTCGAGTGAAACCGCGGGGCGCAGCTAGTAATATTAATAGGACAGTAAGATAACGATTTTATTCAACAAATATATTTAGACACAACACAGAAGGAAACCATTTACCTATTTTATTTTGATTCGTTACGGTCTACCTTAAATAAATAGAAAATTACTAACCATACAAAGCCACTTATCTTACCTAGGCACCTATTTCAATAGCAATAACAATTAAATTCTTATGACTTCTTTGGAGAACAACCAATGATTTTTCCCAACCATAGTAAAGTATAGATTGAAATTAGTTATTGGTAGGTAGGTAGTTATGTAGATTACCTACCTTCAACTTTAATGTCATAGTCGTAATTAAAGAAAGATTTAATTTAGCACAGACTAAAAGACATACAGTACACCAGATACATACATCAGATAAAAACAAAAATAAAATCAAATAAAAAAGTATTAAGTCCGATGTAAGATATTAGCAGGAAAGTGTGCCTAACGGCTGCGCCAAAAAGGCCCAGTTCAGCAAAAATGCCAGATAACTAGTGCCTGACGCTGGTTTTCAACTGGACCTGGTGTGTGAGGTGACGGATGTAAATCAGTTTTATACTGCAACGTGGCGTGTGTATGCCTATGCATACTTAAATAAATAAAATTAAATCACTTTCAAATATAATTAGGTACCTAGTTATTATTACCTACATTTCACTAAGTATAAAATGTGGTAATTTCAAAACACACTAACAGTACCAATAGCTTTCATTTTGACAGTTCAACAACATTCATTGCCTTATTTACGTTGTTGAGCAGACAAATTCACGAACATATGAAGCAACGGATTAGCACAATATCCTTCAAAATTATTAGATTGTGATTGATAGTCTGTTACGCAAATAGGGTGCAGGATCGTAACAAAGCTGAGGCACATTAACATGTGTACAGATTATATCTATTAAAGTCGCTTTTCATGTAGGTGTGACCACGTCGTTCTTCTTAACTCTGCAACGGATATTCAAGCGGTTTTCGCCATCTTTTAGAGAATTTATTCTGGAAGGTTTAGGTATGTATCTACCTATAATTACAATAAAGCCGTTTATTTCCGAACTTTGGGTACAGATGCCAGCACATCAAGCTACTACAATCTGTCAAATTTCTTTATTAGATTTTCAATTTTATCGCTAAAGCATTAGGTTCAAGGTTGACTGGGAAAATTTGACAGTTTCGGGTAGCTTGATGTGCTGGCGTCTGTACATCGTTTGTTCGCAGAAAGTTAATTTCACCAAAAAGTAAATCATTACATACCTATCCGGCAGCTCAGTGTGCTTTATGGCATAAGTAGTCCTCCTCCAAACTGTCTCGAATGTGCTCTGTCTTCTGCAAAAATGGTTCAGTCCATAGGTAGATACTATATTTCTTTAATATCTACATTTAAACTAAGACCCTGGAGCCATCCCCAGGGTCTTAGTTTAAATGTAATCAAGAAATATCGATGTTTTGTTAAGTCATAAAAACCGTGTGAAGCAGCACCCTAATTGCGTAACACATTATCAATCGGAATCTGAATCATTTTGAAGCCAATTGCTAATCCATTGCTTTTAAACTTCGAAAAATTTGTCTGCTCAACACGTAAATAACGCAATGAATGTTGTTGAACTGTCAAAATGAAACCGATTCTGATTGATAATGTGTTACGCAATTGCCCCGCTGGTCGCGTCATTGGTCGATGAATAAAGGCAACACTGCAGCCTCTAATCTAACCTATTACCTGGTTACATCACCCTATAATCACCGATCATCAAGCGTGGTGAACTGGCGATTAAGCCAATCATCCCCATTACAGTGTGTACTTTGGGTAATTGAGGACTTCCTGCCAACCTTTTGTTCTTTTAATACTTTCTTTTAACAAATAACACTACTTTCACACTTAGGTAGGTGTGGGTTCAAAGTTTATCTAAATAACACTGACATTAACCCAAGTCCGGTTACAGACAACAACCTAGGTTGAACTGTGAGAAGCCATTAAATGAGAAACCTGTTCATTTGTATGTATCAAACTTAACCAGCAGTGGTGGCCCAGTGGTAACGACCGCGACTTACGAGATATAGGTCGTAGGTTCGAACCCTGACAGGCGCTTTACTTTGTGTAAATTATTTCATCATCACTGCTCTCAAAACGGTGAAGGAAAACATCGTGAGGAAACCGGCATGTCCTAGAACCAAAAATTCGAAGACATGTGACATCTACCAACCCGCACTGGGCCAGCGTGGTGGATTACGGCCCACTCCCTCTCACAGAGAGGAGGCCTGTGTCCCAGCAGTGGGAACATTATCGGCTGATTATGTATGTTATGTAAACTTAACCATAGGTATTTCAGCATCATAGGTATCAGTAGACATACCTCTTCATCCCAGCGAAAGCACTAGGAAGCGGTGAAGGTTTTTTGCCTAATTTTAACGTTCGAAAGTTGCTAATTCTCAGCCTAATTTGAATAAATGTTTTTTTTTTGCGTGTGATTTTGATTTGATTTGATATGGCATAAGTATGTAAGTTAGTATGGAATCTCTACTCTTATGTGTTTTCTCTTCTCTGATTTACTGAATTAGAAGGCTGAAAGTCACCCAAAGGGCAATGGAGAAGGCTATGCTTGGAGTTTCTCTGCGTGATCGAATCAGAAATGAAGAGATCCGCAGGAGAACCAAGGTAACCGACATAGGCCGAAGAATTCAGGGCACTTTGCATGCAGAACAAATGGCCGATGAGGCCGAAAGGTTCTGGAGTGGCGACCGCGTACTGGAAAACGTAGTGTTGGAAGGCGTCCCACAAGGTGGACCGACGACCTTGTGAAGGCCGCAGGAATTCGTTGGATGCGAGAAGCACAAAACCGGATGAAGTGGAGGTGCTTGGGTGAGGCCTATGTCCAGCAGTAGACGTCTTTCGGCTGAGATGATGATGATGATGGTCGCAATAGGCTTGCCCCCTTTTACTTGGGACTTTAACATAACTGGCGGAAGGGAGTAAGTAGGTACTATAGGATACCCCTGTCTGCCCCTCGTAGAAATACAGGCGTGATAGGATCAGCTGATAGCTTCAACAAACATTCCCATAGCCCCGAACAAATAATCGCGCAGTTAGAGCCCATTACGCGGCCATCTTGGATTCGGAAAAGATAAAATCAAAATCTTCTGTTACACTATAACACCTTTGAATTGGACGCAAGTAGTAGTCAGTTATTCAAATGTGGTCACGACTCTGGCCGCTCCCTTAGTACGAGGCGTGATAATAGACTGATTCAATAGTCTTGTCGAAATTGTAGGTGGTTTCATATTTGCTTGGTATGGTAACTTGTAATTTGATTGTTAACTTTTGTATGTGCTAAAATTTGCTCCTAATAATAATTCGTGGGTACTTTATTTTCGTGATGTTTATTCAAAATTAAATCTGAATACTTTATTTCTTACTAGCAGCGCCCCGCGGTTTCACCCGCATAAGTTTCCCGTGGGAATAACGGGATAAAAGTTATACTAGTCTTCCCGGGACTCAAACTATTCTCATCTAAATCGGTTCAGCGGTTTAAGCGTGAAGAGGTAACAGACAGAGAGACAGACACACTTTCGCATTTATAATATTAATATGGATTCCTAAGAAAAACAATCAATTTAAAAATGAGTCTAGGCCTGGAAAAGATAATGGCAATTTAGATAAATTAGATGCTTTAACATTTCCTTGCAACGGTCATGAGGAGGGGAATTAAAAAAGTACAAGTTCAGGAGTTTTTTTGCCCTCTTTCAAAATTTCAGGAACTCACAGAATATAAACTTCATCTGAATTTCACACATTTTAAGTGAAGTTTTATGTAGGTATACCTACCTACACCTTAACGAGATCCTTTTCAAAAAATCAATAAGGTCCATATTGCAGGGACATAGAACTTTTTTAAGTGTCCCTCTTTCTGGTTTCAGGAAGTCAGAAGATTAACTTTTCGACCCTACCTAACAAAAGGGCGCCAGGCAACATGAATCTTAAGTTATAATTGTGCTGCTTAACTTTTAAGTGACCTACAGCGGTGTAATGGACGCTAAGCAGCGAAGCTCGGTTAAAAGCGTACGCGCATAAATGCAGTGTAGTGTTGCGCTTCAGTGGTTGCCGATTGTCGATGCAGTAGGGATGTGGAGGTGTCGATATGGGTGTCTCTGTCTTGCCAATTTAATATCGATATTCTTTTATTTATTGATTCCAATTAGGTAGTATTCGTTTTTCAAAACAACGGTGCGCATTTTGTTAGGCAATAAATCATGATCATTATTAAATGTTATTGATAAACAAAGTAGATAGTAGGTCTGGATGGTATGGTTATTCTAACAGACAAAAAATCTTTTCGACGAGGCGTGTTGAGGTAATTTTTTTGAAACTGGGACGTCGATTTATAAACGATTGTTCACAAAACGCTAAGAATCGACTGAGATACCATTTAAAAACTGCTTAGGCAGATAAAGTAACTATTAAATGATATTACTAAAAGCAACGAGACTCACCAAGACCTGTTATTACTTATTAGCACCAGTAGGATATTAAACTACAGATTAGTCTATGGAAATAGCCATAGATTGTAAAATTGCATTGATTAAGGAGGTTTTAATTCAAACTTATCTTGTCTTTGGAATTATGCTTTAAGTAACTGGGGAATTAATTATAACTTTCTCGTTTCTACCTTATACCTAATACATTATATCACCTATAAGTAGGTATGTGTATGTTTGCCTCATTAAGAGGGAACAGGGCGTGAGATTCTCCATACAAATGTATTCCCCTTTTTTCTTCCTGAATAATGCCTCTAGAGCATTTTTTTCTTCATGAAATCAAGGTCTGCTGTAAACACGTCCCTACTCTTTTTGTTTTTTTTTTCAACACCTAATTACTAAAGAAAATATGACCCTCTGAAAATGACAAAAAATGACCTATTTTAACCGCCGTGATTAAAGAACTACCAGACAAATTAGAAAAGATTTTAACATAAAAAATATAGCATCCTAAACATACTCTTTCTTAAAATGTTAATGTAAAAAATAATTGAATTGGTTCAGTTTTCGCGAAGAAAAAAGGGGAATACGAAACGTCGATCTCGTCAACATTTTTGTGATAATTTCGGTCTGAGCTGGTCACACACTACGGGGACAGACTTGAGGTAAGGCGACGACAATAGTTTCTTCAAATACCTATTTATCAAATTCCTCGCAGGCCCCGTCCCCTCTTAAGCTAGTGGGCGCAAGCACTACCTACTTCTTAACATGAGGTCGCCGCACCCTAATTACGTAACACACTATCAAACAAAATCTGAATCATTTTGAAGGATATTGCTAATCCATTGCTTCATATTATGTTCGAAAAAGTCTGCTCAACAACGTAAATAACGCAATGAATGTTGTTGAACTGTCAAAATGACAGCCATTCCTACTGTTATAGTGTGTTACGCAATTACCTTGCTGGGTTTGATTTCTGAGTCGGGAAAAGTGTTATTAGGTTTCTCTATCTGGAATTCTCAGTAAAAGCCTGATCAGAGTCTGGATTCGTGCCCGCGGTTGATGGCTCGTCCCCTATTACTTGGGACTTAAACATAACTATGGAATAGTATTACAGTCCTTCCACCGTTATTTTCCCTCTGCAAGCAGCAACCGACTGGCAACCTTATTACAACGGTAATAAAGATCACTCCGATTTTGACAGACTTCAATGGCAACAACCCAACAACAACCTTAATGCACCGACGATAAAGATTACTGTGATTTTGACAGTGGTGACAAATCAGACGTACTAAAGGCATGTAGGTACCAACTACCTAGACTATTAAGTAGACCGTAGGTACCTAGGTACATCATTTCGTAGGTAAAAATTTAACTGTAACTTATAATTTTATTTCAGCTAATTCAACTCGCCTTAATCATTTTGATTAAGTATCACAGCTGCAGATACAATCGCAAACGTAGTAGAAAATGAAGCATTTATCATCGTAAGTTTTTATTATTAACTCTATAATCACGACAATTATAATAACATCAAGCACCATCTCAATTATCCACTCTCACAAATACAATTAATCTTACGGAAGTTAAATCCATCGACTTTTTATCGATATAACAGTCGCATCACTAATAGCATCAATCATAAAAACGTGGCTGGTAAACAATGGGTGCGGGTGGGCGCGCGGCGACGCGGGCGGCCGACACTTTAGCGACACTTGGGAACTATATCGATACTTGCACCTCACTATTTAATTAATTGATTTCCGTTACCAAAATAGTAGCAGGACTTGGAGCCATACCTATGCTTGCCCCGTCGGGAAGTAAGCGTGATGAACTGATGATAATTGATTGGTAATTTTTGTTCAGCTTGTTTTTAAAGTTATGTTTACACCATGCGTGCATGCCTGTGTAATGATTTTAGATTTTTAGTTTCATGTTTAATTTGTATGTAAAAGAACCTCAATATGTTTTCCAGCACGAAAATGTTCATCGTAATTACCTATTATAATTACCTGAATCTTGGAAAATTAATTATTTGATTTCTTGATAAAAGAAATATTTTAATTTCTGTCAATACTAAACCAGCACCCTAATTGCGTAACACAATATTAATCACAATCTGAATCATTTTGAAGGATAGGTATTGCTAATCCATTGCTTCATATGTTCAAAAAATGTGTCTGCCGAACAACGTAAATAACGCAATGAATGTTGTTGAACTGTCAAAATGACAGCCATTATTAGGTACTGTTAGTGTGTTACGCAATAACCCCACAAAACCTATTAAGTGTATTCCAATTCCAAATGCATCAACAAAGGTAACTAGGTATTGAACTAAAGTAAATGTTTCTATCTATATCTACTCGAGCAAAGCTTCAATAAAACCCAATGAAAACGAATTTAATTTGACCTCGTTTGAGAGAACAGTAATCAAAGTCGAAAATGCCCCAACAAGCAATAGACCAGGAGCTATAATTCGTTTCGTCTGTACCTAAACCTACCTCCCTACCTAGACAGACAATTTAATCGAGATAGTGTAAAATCCACAGTATTATCTAAATAGCTGTGAATAAAAGGGCGCAGACAACATTAACCTTTTGAAGGGCCAGCGTGTAATTAGATAATATCTAAACACGCCAGCCGTTTTGATACAGAGGACTTTGTAGGCTAGGAGCTAGGCGAGCCATAATGAAAATGGATACTCACGCAAAAAAAGTTTTTGCTAAAAAAAAAAGGAAAAATCTTAAACGTTGTTCGTTTCTATTGGCGGCCAGTGACAGAGTTTTTGTTTTAAATGTTAGTTAGCCAATACACTCTTGCTTGTATTTTTAAGAATATTTGCATTGTTAGTCTGTCTTAATCATTCAAAATGTCTCGTAATTTCATGCATTCAAAAAAAGTCTTATTTAATTTCGCTGAGATAAGATTGCGACTACATTTTGAACGTTTTCAGAATCAGCCTATAATGTTCTCACTGCTAGGACACAGGCCCTCTCCCGGACACTCTCGGTGAGAAAGAATAGGCCGTAATCCACCACGCGGGCCCATTGCGGGTTGGTAGATTTCACTGTCACATGTCTTCGAATTTTTGGTTCTAGGATACCGTAAAACGGGGCTACTTTGAACAGGTTTTGGAGGTTTTTAGATTGTAACTTTTTTGATACGGTTCGAATTTCACTTTTTTTTAACCCAACAGAACAATGTGTCCTTTGGTTATCAGATCTATGGCAAATTTAAAACCTACCACCCCCCTAACTCCCTACTTTTTTTAATTTAATCAATGTCAAAGTAACCCCAGAAGTGAGGTTTCTTTGACAGGGCATTGAAATGCAACTGACGTCAAAGATAGTACAAGCATGGGTTACTTTGACATCATATTGACCAAAAAAACTATTATTTTATTGAAAACTACATGGATTTAAATGAAAACAAATATTTTTACAATCAAATTATTCTTTATTAACGCAAGTATCACAATATTTGTACCGAAGGTGCTGTTACTGCCACTTAATCAGTCTCTTAAGTAATATAATTGAGATCAATTTAAACAAGATAGGTACAATAACAATAAACTTTGGCAATATTATAGGTAATTAATTGGTTAATAATATTATAAGTAATTAACAATCAACTTTGGCAATATTATAGGCAGGAAACAATTAGTTAGAGTCGTCCTCCACCACACATTCGTATGACGGATTGTTTGAGCCCTTATTGCACATCCCACACAACCAGTTTTTACAGGTAATGCAGTATGCAGCATATCCAGTCATCAGAATGGCGGTAGAACCTATAGTCGCACCTACAGATATAACAAAAATTAGACTTCTTCTTATTCTTCTTCTTGTCCTTGTTTTTGATTTCCTTCTTGCGAACCAAACAACTCAGAGGCACATCTTCGTCGGAATCAGTCTGGTGCTTTGTAAGCAGTCACGAGGTTTAAGGGACTGGTTGATTGTTGCACGTGAAAACCGATTTTGGCGCTCTGTCAAAGTAGCCCCAAAATCTGTCAAAGTAACCCTGGAAGTCAAAGTAGCCCCGTTTTGCGGTAAGACTGTTTCTTCACGATGTTTTCATTCACCGTTTTGAGAGCCGTGGTGATGAAATAATTTACACAAAGTAAAGCGCCTGAATGGGTTCGAAGCTACGACCTTACTACTCATAAGTCGCGGCCGTCACCATTAACATTATGTAGATTTATATCAACAGGGCCTAATTCTGTTTCATTTAACTCTCTCACAGATAGGTAGCCAATTTGAAAACAGAACTATTTGAACCAAAGACTACCAACCAACATTCCAGTGTTGCCAGCCAAGTTTACTTACGTAAAATGAACGAATAATTATAGGAAGAAAGGTAACTTCAACTTACTAACTGTTTAAAAAATAATACTTTACTGCTAAACGAATGCCAGAACACAATAACAACGGTTAACAAATCGTCCGTCACTTTGTTTTTCTTATGAACTTATGTTTGTTAATTTTGAATTATGATTATTTGCAAGACAAGACGGAATAATGAGTTTGCATGCTTACTTAGCAAACTTAGGGCTTTTGCGTAATGTTACTCGAAAGTAAAATAAGGTTGGAATGACGTTTTGCTAATTGAGACTTAAAACTAACTTCAGTTCAGAGCATTGTATGATATCTAAGTAAGAGTTATTGAAAATTGTATTCTTATAAGTACAGACTCCAGCAGATCAAGTTACTACAATCTGTCAAATTTCTTAAATAGATTTTCAACTTTATCGCTGAACCATAAGGTTAAAAGTCGATTGGGAAAATTTGACAGTTTCGGGTAGCTTGATGTGCTGGCGTCGTCTGTACATCTTAATCCCAGCACCCTAATTGCGTAAAACACTATCCCCCTTATTCATAAAACTTATCAAACCTATTTTAGTTAAAATTGGGTTTGTCTCTTTCTTACACACAGAAATGACAACGTGACAGATAAAGACAAACGTTCTATAAACCTATTTTAGCTAAAATAGAGATAAAATAGGATTATGAATAACAGGGTATATATCAACCACAATCTCAATAATTTTGAAGGATATTGCTAATCCATTGCTTCATATGTTCGAAAAAGTTGTCTGCTCAGCAACGTAAATAACGCAATGAATGTTGTTGAACTGTCAAAATGAAAGGCATTCCTACTGTTAGTGTGTTACGCAATTACCCCGCTGTCAGTTATACGGTTATTCCCAATTATTTGTACATAATATCATTGGATATTCATACTTTAAATTGAAAATACTTACCTAAATCGGGAACCCTCACCGCAAAAGAAAACACTTTATTCTGTACCTACACTACCTGTACCTACCTATATAAATATAATGTTTTTCAAATTGGTCCCTATCATGTTGTAAAACAATTACCCCTTTATTTATAAACGAATTACATAGCGCTACTATATGAAGATCGCTGATGTTGCATCCGCGCCGATACTTATTAATTTGTTTAATTGCTGATGCACCTATGACGTCAAACGATTTCGCAAACTGTTGTTTGTTCAATAAATTGTAAGAATGATTATTCTATTGTCCTACCTCGACCTGGAATCATCATTCATAGGGTTAATTTTGTAATATTAATTCAGTAATTAAATTTATTTAAAAGTCGTTTCGGTTTTTTTTCGATCCTCCGATCGCAGCAAACGTAATTGGCGCAGTCGGTAGGATTCCCGCGAGAGATATCGGGACTCTATCTCACATCGATAATCGCGTCGCGAATCACTCGGGTGGCTATTAAGCACCGTTCCGGGTATCCTGAACCTACGGACCTGCTGCAGACCGGAAGGAGAATCCAGCCATCGATTCACGGAGAGAAACCAGAAATGAGATACCTGTAAGTACACTTGAATCATTCTCGTGTTGCCCCCTTTGAATCTTAAACCTCAAGATTTACCATCCAAGGGCCTCCAGTGCGCGGGAGCCTGAATCACGACAGGCTCGCCAACGTACAGTAGATATAAATAGAGATATAACTTTGGATAACTTAGAATTAGACATTATGACTCAAGCTCAGAATAACCCAGATACTATCTATAAGGCTCTTCGCCTTATTCCGGAGTTTGACGGCAACCCAAACATCCTTACCCGTTTCATTAGAATTTGTGATTCTTTAGCTGCGCAGTACTTAAGTAATACGCCTGGCAGTGAATTTTCCAACTTATGCTTACTAAACGGGATACTTAATAAAATAACAGGGACCGCGGCATGTACTATTAACGCCAATGGAATACCAGAGAGCTGGCTGGGCATTCGAACTGCCTTGATTAATAACTTCTCAGATCAGCGTGATGAAACCGCATTGTACAACGACCTCTCTTTAGCTACTCAGGGTAATAAAACGCCACAAGAATTCTATGATCATTGCCAAACGTTGTTTAGTACGATCATGACCTACGTGACTTTACATGAGACTATACCGACGACTATAGAAGCGAAACGCGACTTGTATAAAAAGGTTACCATGCAGGCATATGTTCGAGGGTTAAAAGAACCTTTAGGATCCCGTATACGTTGCATGCGCCCACCAACAATAGAAAAGGCTCTCGAGTTCGTTCAAGAAGAACTCAATGTAATGTACTTGCAACAACGTGAGACCCCAAAGGCCCAAGCTCCTCCTAGAGTCACTCATCCCACTCTAACACCTGTAGCGTTTACACCACGACCTCATAACTTACCAGTACCTAACTGGCCATTACCCATGGGTCAGCGTCCAGCGGGACCCGCACCTCAACCTTTTAAATTCCCCGCACCAGCACAGCATCAACAGCGTATGCCAACGAACACACAAAGAATGTTCAGTGCGGCACCTCCTAACTACAACCCCCGTAGTAACATATTCAGATTAACACCCCGAAATAACGCACCTCAAGGCCCTCAGCCAATGAGTGGTGTTCAACGTTTTACTCCCAAACCTCTACCTCCAATAAATCAGCCAGCAGCCCATGATTGGAATAGGTTTGGCAATCCACCACCCTCAAACTATTTTAAAGCTCGAGAGATGAATATGAATGAGTGCATGACGTATGACGACTCATATTACAACTATTACTGCGAACCGGCGTACAATTACTATATTGACTACAATGACAATGTCTTTGACCCGAGTCACGCCGCTGACTCGACTCATTGTAACGTGTCAACGAACGACCAAGTATTTGATGAATCGCAAGCGGGTGTAATCAACCATGCTCAGCAGGATTTTCAGGAGGCGTCGACGTCACAAAAACCAAAATAGAATTAAATCTTCAGACACAGAGGCAACTTCCCTATATACAAATCAGAGACCCACCTTTAAAACTTTTAATAGACACAGGTGCCAATCAATCTTTCCTTAGCCCCGAAGCTGTAGAAAAATATTTCGCCGAATACCCCTTAAATTTCGACCCTTTTGAGATAACCAACATACACGCAACAAGCAGGAACGACTATTCTATAACCCTGCCCTGTTTCGCGGAGTTTAACGACGCCAATAGCATGAAGTTGTTCATCTATCGGTTTCATGATTATTTCGACGGCCTCATCGGGTTAGACCTGTTAAATGATTGGGAAGCTCGCATAGACTTGAAAGAAAACATGTTAGTAACTCGATCCGCGATAAACCCTATTCTAATGTATAACTCGTGTAACGTAAATTTATACGAAGATATTATACCAGCTGGGAGCACCAAGGTTATCCGTATCCCTATTGATGTGCCAGAGGGCGACGCTTTTATTCGAGAACAACTTCTTTGCAATTGTATAATCCATGAATGTATTACTACCGTAACTAATAATCGTGGCTACTTGGAAATCGAAAATCCGACACAAAACGACGTAATATTTTCACTCGATCGCCCAGCGCACGCGGAGTTATTTAATAATGAGTGCATTAGTACTCAACAAACATCGACACGCGCTCAGGAAGTAGTTTCGCGTTTAAGAACCGATCACCTGAACCCGGAGGAAAGGGCTAACCTTATAGCTCTTTGTTCTCGCTACTCGGACGTTTTTTATATCGAAGGTGAGGGACTAACTTTCACAAATAAAATAAAGCATCGAATAAGAACTACCGATGATGTTCCAGTGCACGCTAAAAGCTACCGGTATCCGTTCGTGCACCGCCAAGAAGTTAGGGACCAAATAACTAAAATGCTTGATCAAGGTATCATACGACCATCAGAATCCGCATGGAGTTCGCCTATTTGGGTGGTTCCAAAAAAGATAGATGCTTCGGGTAAGCAAAAATGGCGTCTCGTAGTCGACTTCCGTAAGTTAAACGAGAAGACACTAGACGATAAGTACCCCATACCTAACATCAACGACGTTCTCGATAAATTAGGTAAATGCCACTATTTTACGACCTTGGATTTGGCAAGTGGATTCTACCAGGTAGAGATGCACCCCCAGGATGTAGAAAAGACCGCATTCAATGTTGAACACGGCCATTTTGAATTTCTCAGAATGCCGATGGGTCTAAAGAATTCGCCGTCCACATTTCAACGTGTGATGGACAATGTCCTTAGAGGACTCCAAAACGAGATATGTCTTGTCTATTTGGACGATATAATTGTTTTCAGTACATCCCTACAGGAACATATAATTAATCTCGAAAAAGTTTTTCAGAGACTGCGAGAGTCCAATTTTAAAATCCAGATGGACAAATCAGAATTCCTTAAACTTGAAACAGCCTATTTAGGTCATATCATCAGTAAAGACGGCATTAAGCCAAATCCCGATAAAATATCTGCAATTAAGAAGTATCCCATTCCAAAAACACCGAAAGAAATCAAACAATTTCTGGGCCTCCTTGGTTATTATAGAAAATTTATTCCTGACTTTGCCCGAACCACAAAACCACTTACTCAATGCTTGAAAAAAGGACGAAAAATCACCCTTGACTCCGAATACGTGAATTGTTTCGAAAGATGCAAGACCCTCTTGACTAATGACCCCATCCTACAGTATCCAGACTTCAGCAAAGAATTTAACCTGACGACAGACGCTTCGAATGTAGCCATCGGCGCTGTTTTATCCCAAGGACCTATAAACTCAGACAAACCAATCTGTTATGCATCCCGAACCTTAAATGAAAGCGAGATGAACTATAGTACTATTGAGAAGGAATTACTTGCTATAGTTTGGGCTACGAAATATTTTAGACCCTACCTATTTGGACGCAAATTTAAAATTTTCACTGACCATAAACCATTACAATGGATGATGAACATGAAAGAACCAAATTCCCGACTGACAAGGTGGAAACTTAGACTCAGCGAATACGACTTTTCAGTTATTTATAAAAAAGGGAAGTCCAATACAAATGCTGACGCCCTTTCCCGCATTGAAATTCACACTAAAGAAGCCATGTCTTTAATAGAGGAAATTGATGAACTCAACTCCTTAATGGGTAATCCATCAGAAACCATCCTTGGCAAACCAAACTCCTCAACCGAAACAGCACATACCAGCGCTGAGAACCCTATCCTAGAAATCCCCATAACTGACGAGCCATTAAATAAGTTCAACAGACAGATATGTTTCACTATTGTAAATGACGTAAAAAAACGACCTGTAGTTACGAAGCCATTCGACACCCATACACGTATTAGTATCCAGCTATCCGAATCTAACTTAGAGGAAGATGTAATCTGTGCCGTAAAAGAGTACGTTAACCCCAAGGTTAGGACAGCTCTTTTAGTTAATCCACCTCTAGCCATGTATACAATTATACCGATTATACAGGACAAATTCAAAAGTTCATCCTTAAATCTCGTTTTAGCTAAATCTGAATTAGAAAATGTCAAAGATTATCTTCGACAGCAGGAGATAATACGACACTATCATGACGGTAAAACTAACCATCGTGGAATTACCGAGTGTCATTTAGCCTTATCTCGTAAATATTACTGGCCAAAGATGAAGGACCAGATAACTAAATTTATAAACGAATGTACGATATGCGGTCAGGCCAAGTACGATAGAAACCCGATAAGACCCCAATTCAACATTGTACCACCGGCTACCAAGCCGTTCGAGACTATCCACATGGATCTATTCACTGTACAGGGTGAAAAATATGTAACATTTATCGACGTATTTACAAAGTACGGTCAAGCCTATCACCTACGTGACGGAACAGCTATTAGCATATTACAAGCCCTTTTGCAGTACTGTACCCACCATGGCGTCCCCATAACCATTATCACGGACAATGGAACCGAGTTTACAAACCAACTGTTCATGGAATTTACGAGGCTTCATAAAATCAACCACCATAGAATACTAGCTCACTCACCCAACGACAACGGGAATATTGAACGACTACACTCAACCCTTCTAGAACATCTTAGACTCCTTAAGTTACAGCATAAAGATGAACCGATAATAAATCTTGTGCCCTATGCTCTAATAGCTTATAATAGCTCTATACATAGTTTCACAAGATGTCGACCCTTTGACTTACTGACTGGTCATTTTGACCCCCGAGACTATACAGACATTGACCTTACACAGCATCTATTACAACAGTATACGCAAACCCATAGAGATAAAATGAAACATGTCTATGACATCATCAACTCGTCATCACTTGCCAATCGTACCTCAATAATTGAGAAAAGAAATGAAACCCGGGAACCCGAGATAGAATACGCCCCCCAACAACAAGTATTTATAACAAACCCTCTTGCAAGTCGACAAAAGACTGCCCCGCGATATACACAGGACACAGTTTTAGCAGACCTGCCGATCCACATTTATACCTCGAAAAAACGAGGCCCCATAGCGAAGTCAAGACTTAAGCGTATACCTAAATCAGCAAAATTGTTACAGGATCCTACTGATAACAATCCTCCCAATGACGCGATCTCAGGAGATAAGACTTGAAAGCCTCGACGACGGACCAGGACTTCTACCCTTTAAACTTGGACAAATGAAAATTACGACTCATCATCATACCTTTATTCAGTACGTACAACTAAGTAACATCGAAAACAATGTTTACTCCCTACAGACCCAACTAACGAACTGCCAAAATCAAATGACTAATGACACTTACGCACTATACGAAATTCAACTGGAATATCTTGCTAGCAAACTTGGCAATGTCCTAAAACAGTTACGATCCTTAGAACCCAACAGGGCCAAAAGAGGTCTTGTAGACGGGCTAGGTTCAATAATAAAAAGCCTAACCGGGAACCTAGATCACGAGGATGCACTAAAATATAATCAAGTAATTAAAATCTTAGAACGTAATCAAAACAAATTAGTGACCGAATTCAATGATCATATTAGTATAAGTAAGGAGTGGATGTCTAAATACAATAGCATAATTACACAGATAGTACAAAACCAGAATAAAATTAACGTTACTCTAGAGACTATACTACAAAGTAATGCACTAAGTGAGAACAGTTTAATAAAATATGCCCATTTTGCCCAATTACTAGAAATTATAAGCGATAATGTAGAGGATTTAACTCAGGAACTAATCAGGATAGAAAATAGTTTAGCTTTTGTTCGTGCGAGTAGTACACACCACTCCATGATAGACATAGAAATACTAGAGACAATGGTAAGAAAACTTAAGACTATTTACGCCGAAGAGCAAGTTTTAGATCTAGAACTTAGAGATTATTATGATATTATAAAGCCGGGATCATATTATGTAGATAAGCAGATAGTATTCGTATTTAAATTTCCAATCTTTTCTAAGAATAGCTACGATATTTATAGACTCTCTGTGGTACCTAATAAACATGCACAAGCCCTTATTCCACCCTTTCCTTTCCTTGCAACTAACGAGATGTTACATGTGTACATAGAGGCTGAATGCCCGAAGTTGAAAGACTGGTACCTCTGTGAGAAAGATATTACCCACCAGATTCGCACCAAAGCTGACTGCGTCCAGGAGTTAATCACCAACCAGGTTCTACAAGACTCCTGCAAGTTTACCACAATCACCTTGATGAGAGAAGCCATGGAGAAGCTCGACGACCAACATTACGTCCTATCCTTTCCTCAAGAAACGAAGGTACAACTAACCTGTAACCGGAAAGACTACACATCGCTTCAGGGTAGCTACCTTGCAACAATTCCTACTGGATGTTACCTGAAATCTGAAGAGTTTACCATTGCAAACGTTTACGACGAAATTAATGGCCAACCCTTGAAGTTAATGAAGATACCCTATGACGCTGAGAAACAGGCCACCACAGCTATCCACGTCAATCTGAACTCTATTGATCTCCAAGGACTACATAGCATCCAGGACCAACTTATGATCCAGAATCCTGTTCAACTTGAGAACGCACGCACCGACGCACTTTACCACACTACAATCCCATTCTATGGAGTACTATTGAGTGCAAGCGTACTCGTTATCATCGCAATGACCCGGCGTTACCTACGCAGATGTACGAGCACTATGAAAAAGGAACAGCAACCACCAGCCGCAACCCGGGAAGAAAATGAAAGTTCTGGCGAACTTCCGGCAACATTTTCACTAAACGTGCTAAAATAGTCGCCGTTCTAAGGGGGGAGGAATTACATAGCGCTACTATATGAAGATCGCTGATGTTGCATCCGCGCCGATACTTATTAATTTGTTTAATTGCTGATGCACCTATGACGTCAAACGATTTCGCAAACTGTTGTTTGTTCAATAAATTGTAAGAATGATTATTCTATTGTCCTACCTCGACCTGGAATCATCATTCATAGGGTTAATTTTGTAATATTAATTCAGTAATTAAATTTATTTAAAAGTCGTTTCGGTTTTTTTTCGATCCTCCGATCGCAGCAAACGTAATTAACGTTACTTGAAGTTATGTAATGATTACTGTGCTTATTTAACCATACATTTTTTGACGCTTAAAAGAAGCGCCTTTTAGCTTTAAGCAACGTTTATAAATAAAGAGATTAATGTTACATAAATCCAGCAAGCTTCATACCGTAATGTAGTCATTTAACAAACAGTTACTAATACAAAAATAAAAACAAAACACAAATAGTGCTGCGCCCACAATCATCGACATCGATATTTAAACATCGAACGCACGAACAACATCGGCCATTTTGTAAAACATGCCATTTACGATCGAGCGGTGCGCTCAACAAATGCGTTCGAGATTAATTTAATAATTCGTAATTGCTGTTTTTACTTCCGTTCTCAATATAATGAGAAAATGTTTTGATTTTATTTTATTGCTGTTTAACGGAGTGTACGGTTTCGTGTAATAGTGTTTTATGTAGCGCCCGGTGTGGTCGCTTGTGTAATCATTGTGCTACCTAGTTGACATAGGTACCTACTTATAATTACAAGTAGATGTATGTACCCAGTAGCTTAGTAAGTAGCTCCTACCTAGACTTAGACGCAACGCAACGTTTGTTTTTTTTTTTTTTTACAAAAATAAACTATTTTTCAGATGGTACTCCAAGGTCCTAAATCTGCCAAAGATGAAAACAACAATGGCCGCTCGAAATTGAATAACATCGATATACAAGAACATTTATTTTAAGTAATATTTGTTTTCGTCTAAATAGCTAGACGTTCATTTTGACAGTTCAACAACATCCATTGCGTTATTTACGTTGTGGAGCAGACAAATTTCTCGAACATATGAAGCAATGGATTAGCAAAATGCCAAATGATTCAAATGGTGATTGATAGTGTGCTGCACAATTAGGGTGCTGGTAGGTAACTACATATACCTACGATCTGACTGCCCCGTTGTGTAGGTCTCGTGGTCGCAAGTGCGACTGACTGAGCGTGGCGTCCTGGGTTCGACTCCCGGGTCGGGCAGTGTTTCCATTACGAATTTCTTAGTAACAGCCCGGAGTTTGGAAGTTGGTGGTGTGATACCCCTGTGTCTCGATGTGGGTCCTGCGCCTAATATCTCTCCGGCCCGATTACGTGCCGGCCCATCGGACTATGAGAGTGATGGAAGACAGAGTGCACCTGCGTCTGCGCACACAAGCCTGCACTATACTATCTCCCGCGCCGAAGGCTGGTCTCTGCTGAGATTGATCGCCATGGCCGAAATAAAGTCAAAGTCAAAGCATTTATTTCAAATAGGCACATAAAAGGCACTTTTGAACGTCAAAAATTATCTTAAAATAGAATTGATTCTAGTCGCCCATTCCAAAAGGTAGTTTTCGTATGGAGAAGAATGGGCAAGAAACTCCACCGTTACTCTTTTAAAATGTTTCACAATATTTTGCAAATATGGTCTGTAGGACTATTATTATTATTGGTACCTACGATCTGTGTAGTATTTATTTACCTTTAAAATAATACCTACATATTTTTACATGAATGTCAAATCCGTCACCACAATAACCATAATAAAACAATTTTACTCCAAGACACGTTTGCAATATAACACTGTACCTAACATGACTCCTACAATAAATAACTTAAGTATCTAATTTAAATGTAAAATAAGTACATAACAAGCAGGATTCACTCAGTATTGGCGCCAAATGCCACTTGGCAATGTGCCAAAATATGCCATAATATAAATGAAATAGTCAGTGCCAATAAGTGAACACAGTAGATGCATTTTTTATTTTATGTTGATTATATTTTTACATATCATTAGGTAGATATAAATAATACCATATATAGGTATCTAAGTAAATGCCCGTTTTGTCAGTACGATTGTTCTCCTAATTTTATTCATTCTAATGATCGTCGCAGACAGGCTCGATACGACAGCGCGACGCAACAACTTCTGTGAAAACTTCATGGAAATTCTTCTAACAGAACCGCGTCGCACAGTTGTTTTGTTGTGCCTGTCTACGGAAGCCTTAATATGTATAAAGTTATGATTGTCTTGACTTTGAGACACTAACTCTAGGTAGGTATCAATAGATTATCCTAGTTGAGTCATTCTGTCGACCAGTCATTTTATTACGAGAAACTTCTACGATAGGGTTATATGAAGGGCGGGCGTTTTGGGGTATTGTCTTTTGTAATTTTGACGTTCGAAAAGTGCTGATTCTCAGCCTAGTTTGAATAAATGAATTGATTTTGATATAACATAAAACGGGACTGCAATCTAGAAACCCCCATGGCATATGGTAGATACTAGGAATTATACTAAACAGTGTGAAAAAACTTAGCAAGCAAGAACGCAGTCACTATACCTAATCACGATCGTGACATAGATGCTGCGTAAGCAAAGCGGAGCCACGGGGCGCGGCGTAGCGGCGCTGTAGGCTCGGAGTAGCAGCGGCGTGGCAATGGCGTAGGCATAGCGTAGTAACGGCGTAGGAACAGCGTAGCAAAGATGTAGGCACGGCGTAGCAACGATGTATGCACGGCGTAGCAATGGCGTAGGCACGGCGTAGCAACGGTGTAGGCACGGCGTAGGCATAGCGTAGCAACGATGATGGCACGGCGTAGGCACTGTGTAGGCACTGCGTAGCAAAGCGTAGCACAGCGTAGATACTTCTTAGCAACGATGGCATAGCCACAACGTAGTAGATAATAATAATTCAATATTTGTGTCAATATGTTTTTTTAAGTTTAGCAATGCATCGACCATCCTTTTTGTGTTTGTAATGTCTACGGGACTGATTAACTACTTTTCATCAGATGAACCGGTGTTTTTAATTTTACTAACCATTAGTCAGACAATTAAGAGTAAGCAGAGCAGCAGGCTATGAAGATGTTATAGGTATGCCTAAGAATATGTTATACAGTGCACACAAATACCTAAAGGAATAAATCCGAAAACCGTAAATTTGTAGTTAACTACAGACGCCAGCACATCAAGCTACTACAATCTGTCAAATTTATTTAATAGATTTTCAACTTTAACGCTATAAGCATAAGGTTCAAAGTTGATTGGGAAAATTTGACAGTTTCGGGTAGCTTGATGTGCTGGCATCTGTACATACAGTACGGAACCCTCGGTGCGCGAGCCCGACTCGCACTTGACCGGTTTTATTTATGTGGTTCGTATGTGTGGTTAGATTACATCATTAATAGCATAAATGCAGACCAATTGCTAGCCTCTTAGTTTTTCTAATTTAAACCTTTATAACTTACAATATAGGGGCTCCACATAAAATTACCTTTAATTAAACGTCTACTTATGTATTGATTAAGTAGGCAGGCACGTATTATATTATTTCAATTACCCTCAAAGCAGGTGGACACATATTAGGTACTCTGTTCATTATAATAAGTACTAAGCATTAAGTCCTTCGTGCAACCGAACTCTTTACATGACAGATGTCAAAATGGCGTCTTTTGAAATTGGCGGGAATCGATTTTCATTACGTTTTTGCACAATTATCGAATTAGAACGACATTAACGGTTATTCGATGATATAGTGACCGCAAATTGACAACAATTTGTGTTCATTTTAAGGTGAAATGCAATAAAAATGTGAATAAAAAGTTAATTTCAACGCTTGTTTATTTATGAGGTATTATCGTGGTGTTCCTCTGTGTTGAGTCAACGGAATACTAAGTAGGTTTCGTACACGAGTTTAATTCTGTGGTGACACGCAATATTTCTGCTCTCAAAACGGTGTAGGAAAACATCGTGAGGAAACAAAAATTCAAAGACATGGCACATCTGCCAACAACTGGGCTCGCGTGATGGGTTACAGCCCACTCCCTCTCAAAAAGAGAGGAGGCCTATGTCCAAGCAGTGGGAACATTATAGGCTGATTAGGTATACTACGCAACATTGCAGAGGGGCAATTCTCGTAATTTTAAGAACGTTCACAGTTTGATCTCATTCTCAATCTGTCAAGAATACCTCTAATTTCCCTACATTTTGACAAGTTCTTGACATTTGTTTGTCACTGACATGAAACTGCGACTAGATATTGAACATTCTAAATTACGGGAATTGACCTTCGATGTTTGTACCGCAAATAAAGTGGATAGGTATGTCAAAAAAAAGGCCTTGCATGCCATTGCTATTTTTTATTTCTTCATGACAAACAATTTGCTTCAGGCAATGTCAATCAGACAACAGCCTCCATGGAGAAGACATCATATTTGGCGACTGCAAAATCTACGAATCTATACAACCTATAGGTAGGTAGGTACCTATACTCCTTATAGGACATTTATAAGCTTTATAAGTTTTCGCTAACAGTAGGACACATCTCCCCCATCGAGAAGAGGCCTGTGTCCCAGCAGTGGGGACATTATAGGCTGATTACAGTAGAACACATAAATTAAAGCTTAAATGCGTTTAAAAGCTTAAACATGCTCATGGATTTTCAACCCTCGGCACAGAACCGAAAGTGGAAAATCCAACAGCGCACTTTTATTTGAGCATTCATTAAGAATTCACCTAGTGTGAAGGAATCAAGATAATTCCATGTCAATTGTGCCGTGTATTACCTACATATTTTACCAGCTTTCTTACATACCTATGTTCTAGGTATACTTATAAAGGAGTTTATTTATAGATAAACGATTATTAAAGTAAGTAAGTAATGTTCAAAAGTCAAAAGTATATGGTTAAACACTCGCAATCACTACTTTAAGCAACGTTTATGAATAAAGGGGATAAAAGCTGGGCGTTAATATAATATAATATAATAATATAATATTCCACAACTATCACACAACGCCATCTAGTCCCAAGCTAAGCAGAGCTTGTGTTATGGGTACTAGACAACTGATAAACATACTTATATATTTCTAAATACATACATATTATAGATAAATTACACCCAGACACAGAACAAATGATCGTGCTCATCACACAAACATTTGTCCTGGGTGGGAATCGAACCCACGACCTCCGGCATAGCAGTCAGGGTCACTAACCACTAGACCATCAGGCCTGCAATAGCATCTTCTATGCATATTAAAACTTTCCAGAACATACCAACGCTCAAATCAACGCTAATTTCAACTCCGCCTACCCAGTAACGATCATAAGTGTAATGGTAATATTCCATGTATTTAATTACCTAATGCAAAACATTTAAGTTCAACAATTTGTTAACCGTAGGTATTAATCACGATCTATATTCTTTATGCCTTGGACTATAAATAATTCAAAGTGCTTATCTTTAACTACCCTAGAACAAATTAAAAAGGTACGTTACAGAATCAACACGATCCAATCCAATACACATAAAATTACCAATAAGAATAGTTAATTGTCAGACATGTCATCATTTAGTTTATTGCCGCGCATTTAAAAAGTGTTGATTTCATTTTTTTATTGCTTTCAAACCCCGAACACGTTCGGAAACGCAAACCAAACAATAACATGAACACACTCATTAAAACACACCCGTACCTCTAGGCTGTATATAAATAACGCATTCAAAATCCCCAGTTCTCTCTCCGTTAATTACTCCAGCCAGTTCGAAACAGTCAATTATTATTTGAAATATAAACATAGAAACGCCACGGTACCAGTTCTAACTACTTATTCTTAATTACTTTTTAACTAAGACGTAACTCACTCGTTGAAAGTAGGTATTTAGTGGACTTATCTTTAACTAGAGACGTTGATGTATTGCTGGGTGAAACGGAGCGTATTTGTATTTTTTTTTAATCGCCCGCCCGCGGGCCATGGGCAAGGCTCATTCAGTGCGAGGGAAGTTTTACCATAATGTTGGGAATTATTTGAATAAATAGGCGACAGTTTAATATTAACCTTTTAACCGCTTACGAAAATATCTTCACGAAAATATTTGTCGGATTAATCCGAATCCGACAAATATTTTCGTGTCCATTCCGCCAGGGTCGTATATATACGACCAAATAACACAGCTCGTTTAATCTGTATTATTATTACATCATCACAGCTCGTTTCATCAGTATTTATTTTTCGTTTTCTTTTCTTTTTTCGGGCGCTGGGGGCACAACATCTCATATAAAGTCGGGCGGTTAAAACGTTAATTGGCTACCAGGAAATATAAATATTTAAGTAATATTCCTGAAAAGTTTTTAGGAAGGGCGGATTCCTAGACGCAAGCTATCAATTGAAACTGCTCCAATACCTACTGCTTGAAAGTTTACAGACATTATCAATATTTAATTGTGTACAGTTTTTGTTTCTCATATTATTAATCTACAAAAAACACCGTAAAAACACAGCTCATAAAAGAATAAATGTGCAAACCATGCGGAAAACGTAAATAAATAATAAAACCTTGTTTAATTGACAGTAATTACTCCGTGGAAAGCACAATAAAACAACAACAAATATTTTACGATTTTTATTGTAATACGAAAACACAATTTTTGTTTTTATTCGTTAATTTGGGGGAGCTTAAGTTTTTGTGGCTGGCAACTCGAGCGTGGCCGTTCGAGCGAACCATGTAATTAGGTGGTTATAAAAAGTTTAGGTAATTAATTGTGTTGCTTTGTGCTGTTAGTGTGCGTTAAATTGATATTTATTGTTGACATTTCGTGCCGTGAGCGGCGCTCGTATTTAATTGTTGTTAATTCGTACACACGAGGTAAAATGGCGGTCGCTCTCTGTCGGTATGTATTGCAATTAAAAATTCTACAACAGATACTGAATTCCTATCACAGTTTGTACAAATAATAATGAGTTTGTGTAATTATATTTTTTTGTAATGAGAAAAGTTTCAACAATTACTGAAATAAAAATAAATGAGTTATAATCATGAACGGCTTTTATTTATTTCTATTGTTAATTTTCTTGTTTATGATCCGTTGCATTAAGTAAGTTGTTATCGTGTCAATTAGGTAAGTTTACGGCAAAGAAATCATCTACGGAAGAGTTAATTCTTTGTAGTAAAACAATAATTTTAACGATTTCTACATAAATAAACGGAAAGAGGTACCTACCTACCCAATTAGTTATTATGGCAATGGTTTATTAATGCCCTGGGCTGAAGAAAAGCCACTTTCCACTTCGGTATTTAAACAAACTTGTCATTCTTATTCACAAATATTAATTTTGTCAATCATCCTAAGTACCTATTCCACTAATTCAATTACCATAACATTGTTCCTCCCCTCTCCTCCCCCTTTGTTAAGAATCCATTTATTTGTGCATAATTTATTCTATAGATACCTACGCCTATTTTACAGGAATTATTCCAGCTCGTCGCTGGTCGTATCCTTAGTACTAAACTAAAAAAAACATCGATAAAATTGCTGTTATAAACAGTAGCTCGTCCCCGCCCTACCAATAACCGCGCGGGAAAACAGCCCGCCATCTTTTAAATGGTACCTCACTGACCTAAAATATAAAATTATGGTTAGGAAAGCATTTAATTACCCGTAAACGCGATCGAAACCAAGTTTAGACGTTGTTATTAAGCTAAATATGTTTGAATTGCTAATTAATCGAGTCGAAACGACCTTTACGCACGCCATTTTGAACCGCCACTAAATTAATGGTGCTCGGTGGACACAATATGGCCGTGATTAGCTATTGTTTCCATTTTTAAATATGGTGGGGGTTAATTATTTTCATAATGTTGCACTAATCGTTATTATGGACCACTTATTGTTATAATAGTTTGGGTACAAGGATGATGGTCGGTATGTACAGAGGCCAGAACATCAAGCTAGCCCCAATCTGTCAAATCTTCCCAATTGAATATGAACCTTATTACTTTGTAATAAAGTTGAAAATCTATCAAAGAAATGTGACAGATTGGGGTAGCTTGATGTGCTGACGTATGTACCATTGTTTCCAAACTCATTTAGTTTAATACCTACCTAATAGTTAGACAACTGGTAGGTAACTTACTATGTTTGTAAGCTATGCCATCATTATATTTTCTTTGAATAACCGGCTATTAGCCGTTGTTTAAGGAAAAGATGTAGTCTTTGTCTAGTTTTATCTGAGACAGACATCTCTAAGTCATGCGATGATTAACTTGAAAAACATTATCGCGAAATTACTAGAAGGTTTTAGTTTTAGCAGATAGGGTACCTTAGTGTAAAGTGGGTGATGTCCGAGGACTGAAGAACAATGGCGAAGGTACCATACAACTCGATTTCCACCGGCTTCCCTTCGAAAATTCAGAACATAGCCACTCTATAATCAATTTTATCATCAAAATTTTCTTTTGGAATTTTTTTTTTTTTGCTCCGGCTTACCTCTGTCATAAATTCACCCTTCGCCACTGCTGAAGAATGAACTGAAATTATCTGCCTAGTTGTCAAACTACTGCAGTTTTTAAGCATTGACAAAACAGCAGCTTGAGGAAATCTATGAAGCAGTGTAGGTACCTACCTAGGTGACCATAAAAAATCGTCTTCGAAATATCTTCTGAAAGTAGACAAATCATAGCTGCCATCAATGTATGTCCTATTCTAGTGCGAACAAGTGCTATTTCGGGTTATTAATTAGACATTATTTTTCGCTCAACTAGGTATCTTTGAAGACAATGGAACCCTTGTTATGTTATTGAGACCAATGTTGCTTTAGAGAGCAATGAGTGCTAAGCAAGAAACATGAAAATGCTTTATTGTAGGTACCTACTACGTTTCCTGAAATCTTTCCTTATTACTTATTTCTTTTCCGTTAGATATTAAAAAAGCATTTTCATCTACTAGAAAGCAGTTAGTGAAAGACTACAACTAAGTAGGTACTCTCCAACCACAAGGTTAGCATCTTCATTAAAACCATAATACAGGAAGATTTGTTTATCACCATCAAATTTTTTACAGGATGTTCTACCCATGAATATGAACAACTTTCACTATGGGACCAACTCTGAAATCACGAAAAAAAAAATCAGCTGTTTAATACAAAAGTTCAATACCTACCTACTTGACCAAAATGTATGAAACAGCTGATTTTCTTTTCGTGATTTCAGAGTTGGTCCTATAGTGAAAGTTGTTCATATTCATGGGTAGAACACCCTGTAAAAATTTGGATGGTGATAAAAAAATCTTCCTGTATATAGTAACCTAGGAGGCTTTTGTTGGGCAGCAGGACATTATGGATAGATGACCAGAGAGCCTAGAACACTCAAACTGTTTCTCGAAGAGAGACAGAACCATGCATAGGCTGACTGAACCATAACCAGGCTTAATTTACGTTAGACAGCAATGTGCATAGATCTCGCAAACTTGGAGGCTGGCTGAAAAGACGCCGCAAACGGAGGACACGGGAAGAATACAATCGACAATCGTTGTTGGGGCAATGTTACGGGAGCACCACTTAGGCTAGTGGGTAGCCGTAGGTACCTAATTGGGAGGAGCACTCAATGAAGGAAGGATTTAGCTAAGTACACTGATACAGAAATTAGGAAGGCGTTGCTGGCAAACATATGTGAAATTGTTACAGAAATTGTATTGAAAAAACAGATGGCGTCGTTAGTTCCGATTATGGCTACGCGCTGTAAGATCCTTGTATCGTTTATGTTCTTGGCTGGCTATAATCCAGATGACATGGATGTGATGCAAGTCACTTCAAACTGTACCTATTTAAATGACCCTGGTCTTTTAACAATACTTACGGCAGGGCAGTAAGAAATTACTAGATATATTATGTTTTTCGCTTCAATATAGAACTGCAATTTTTGGCGATAACCAGTATCAGCAAATGTTTGCGAATCAGATAAATTCTATG
This sequence comes from Amphipoea lucens, assembly GCA_947508005.1. Lineage (NCBI taxonomy): Eukaryota > Metazoa > Arthropoda > Insecta > Lepidoptera > Noctuidae > Amphipoea > Amphipoea lucens. Next base: position 16,589,852 of record OX382377.1, on the reverse strand, counting down.
TTAGCCAACTACAAATATTCGAGAAACAAGGACTATCTAATCTGTAACATGACTACCTTTATTGTATGCAAATATGCGATTTCTGGTATTTTCAGTTATAACTACTTAGGTACTTAATTCTCAATATCCTGCCTTGAAATTTAACAGAATTCTACATTTTGGTACAATAATTGTTACTAGTATCAAAACATTTTGAGATGACTAAGAAAGACTACCTACATACTAATTCTGAAATAAAATCTTTTTCAACTATTTTCTTAATAATATTTTCATCTAAATTCTTGCCTGTTTTGTCTTCGTGAACAAGAACGTAGCGTCAACTCAACTGTGACGTTTAAATGACTGTCATAGTGTTACTGTCAATGTCAAACTTGTCAACCTTTCAACGATAACAACACAGTTCACGGATTAAACAATTTATAAATTAAATTATAATGTCCGCGTAAAAATAATGTGCTTAAATAATATACTTGTAAATATTTGACAATAAGCATAAATGAGTCGAAGGATTAATGTAATGGGTTACAGATTAACAGCTTCGAAATGTCTCGGTCTTTGTTTGATATTAACTTTTGTAATGGGATGTTATTTAGCAGCTTTACCTATTCGATACGGTAAGTTTTTTACAAAAACATGAACTATACAAAATGCAGCTTATATTAAAAGTGATTTTTAACTAAAAATTGCAATAATTCCCACAGAAAAAGAGGCCTTACCTAACCCAGTGCGACAACGAATAACATCGAAAGAATTGCCGAAAAAACGTTTAGCGGTGGTCGTGCCTTTTCGGGACCGCTTCGAGGAGCTTCTAGAATTCGTCCCTCACATGTACAGCTTCTTAAACCGCCAGAAAATACCGTTTCACATATTCATAGTGCAGCAGAAAGACAATAATCGTTTCAACAGAGCTTCATTGATAAATGTTGGGTTTAAATATTCGCAAAACGACTATGATTACATAGCGATGCATGACGTGGACTTGCTGCCTATGAATGACAACTTAAAGTATGATTATCCCTCTGCTGGGCCTGTGCACATATCAACACCAAAAACCCATCCAAAGTACCACTATGAAACTTTTATTGGAGGTATTTTATTAGTCAAGAAAGAACACTATGAATTAGTAAATGGTATGTCTAATAATTATTGGGGGTGGGGACTTGAAGATGATGAGTTTTACGTGAGATTAAAAGATGCTAACTTGACTGTGATGAAACCAAGCAATATTACTACTGGAATAGATAATACTTTTCGGTGAGTTGTTTATCCTATAACATAAAATTACACCTGTATTTGCCCGAAAACTTAGCCAGAGGTGTATCTATGGTACACCCACATTTCACCAGTTATGTTTAAGTCCATGTAATAGGGGGTGAGCCAAATAATTTTTAATCTTTTTAAAATTCCTCTAGTGAATGCTTAAGTACTTACAACTTCTCAAGATTTTTATGTAACAACCGTACCTAACATCTCTGTTTTAATTTTCTTCAATTTATTTTGATATTGAAAGCTTGTAAAAAACAGAATACAATGATTACAATGCCAAAAGGGCCTCAGCTCAGCATAATGTCAGATGACAACACACCCAATTGTAAATGAAAATATTGTCAAATTGAAAACATATTTAGGTGCAGCTCAAACAACACACTTTTTGTGCGATCGATTCTGTGGTGCACAAGATTTCTCTTTGTTACTAAGTAAGCTTTTAGTGTAGTAGCCTAAAATTAGAATGCCACATCATCCTATGTTTATTCCAATTATTCCAGGTATAGCCTGTTATTATTTTATCTACAGTTTCTATTTTATTTGTACCTACAATAAAAAGTGCGTCACAGATAGTCTGTCGTCTGTGCTGCACCTTAAGGTGATTTAAAATAAGAATTTCGGATTTAAGTATTCAATTAATCAAAACACTCAATTTGTAAGTGGCACCACAAATTGGCATCCACAAGTATGTTTACTGATCCATTTGTTTACATTTTCATCAGATAGTTTTGGAACAGACCATAGTGCTCCTCTGGCCTTTCGTTTGCCACAAAATTCAACCTCTTTCTAACCACCTCACCATCTCATTCCAGACATATCCACGACAAGACCTACCGTAAACGCGACATGCGCAAATGCTTCAACCAACGCGAGGTAACTCGCCGCCGCGACCGCCACACGGGCCTACACGATGTGCAGTACAAACTGCTCAACACACACACGGTAGCAGTGGACGGGTTAAATGTTACTGTGTTGAATGTGGAACTTCTTTGTGATAAGAGTCGGACTCCTTGGTGTCAGTGTCCTGAACCAGTGAAAGCTGCTGTTAAGAAAAATTAAGAAAATATTGGAATGTGATTTCTGCTATGAATGTTGTAAAGGGGATTGAAGATTTTTATATGGGGCGTGGCATAGATACTGTCCCGCCATTTTGATTGGTTTTATTCATAGTAGCCATTTTGAAAAAAATAAAAATGGCGGACAAGTAGGTATGCCACGGACCTTTAAAGCTTTTTATTGTTGTATCAGAACGGAATTGATACCTGTTTTTGAAACATTTTTTTACTCTGTGCAAGCATGTTTTTCCAGGGTATCACACCAGAATTCAATTTAAATGTATGTTTATATGTTAATTTATAAAAATTGAAAAGGTCTGAAACCCACTATAGTATGCATTGTCCAAATCAGGGTAAGCTCTCAATTTAATTAATATCTATGGGATTTATTCATAAATGATGATTAAAATTAAGTGACGTTTAAACGTCAAAATGTATGGTTAAACAGTTGCTAATCACTACTTTAAGTAATGTTTATGAATAAAGGGGTATTTGTTTAGGAAATTTATTAAATAAGTGGATTGTTTACTTTAATTTTTTTATAATTTAATCAATTTAAAAAGCTAACAATCTTAAAATAATAATATGTACAAGTATATAAAAAGAGAGGGAAAATAATCAAAGGGCATCAAAAAATTCGTCCGCATCACTATCAACGGGAAACGTGCCCAAAAGGCTGGCAGCATTGCCACGTTGTATGGCAATGCTGATTCTTTGGCCAAAAAATAGGCCAGCCCTCTGGTCACGTGATGAGTCGACCAACCGCTTGGCGATGTCTCGGAATACTAAGTGGGCACACGGGCCCCATGGCCCTTTAATCAATAATAATTTTAAGTATCTACTCATTTAGATAAATACTCTGTTGCTAGTCTAGTACGTATTTTATAGCCATTTTAGTTTAATTACGATTTCCTTTATTTTTTTAATTTGAAATTGAACATTACTTTCAAATTCTTTTTTTTTTAGTATTCCCTAGACTTATACAAAAACAAAATTCGAAAAAAGAATAATTGACCTCCCCTTATGAATATAATTCATTAAGAAGGTAAGTACACACACGCCTGCACATCAAGGTATACATAACCAGTATAAGCGGACTTTTCATTGTACAGACGCCAGCACATCAACCTACCCAAAACTATCAAATTTTCCTAATCAACTTTGAACCTTATGCTTTAGTGATAAAGTTGAAAATCTATTAAAGAAATTTGAAAGATTGTAATAGGTTGATGTGCTGGCGTCTGTACGAAAAATCTATACAATGCGAGGTCAGATAAAACCTGGAAATGTATAGCTTGATGTGTAGCCGTGTGTACAAGTAGTTTATTTTTCAAAATGTCTAATTCAAATAAAATGTTAGACAAAAATGAAAATGAAAGTATAAAAATAAAACAAAAATGTAAATAAATAAATCATTTTATTTTGATGTAAGGAAGCATTAATTATACATTCATCGGTAACGTTTTCGAAACGGTTATTACTATCAGTTTAAACAATGTTTTTGCAAATGTACGGTTAGCGACAAGTCGGCGATTTTAATCTGTTGATTTTACCTGATTACAGCATGTATCTGTTTAAGTGAACAAATGTTTTGGTTACTTTGTGGAAAGTTAACCGGTATCTTTGCAAAACTACTCGCGGAAGAGATAGTAAACTAGAAAAAGTAACATAATTGGTTTCTTATCACCCCTTGATAAAAAAAATCCGAACATTGGTGAAAACTTTTCATGTAATCTTAGAAGTCTATCTTGAATTAAAAACAAATACGAATAAGGAAACTCGTTTTGAAGTCGGTTAAAATATATCACTATGTATTGAGTACCTACAAACTGGGTGAATAGGGATGCAGGGGTGAATCGGGACGAAACTAGATTTTAACGTTGAAATAATATATTTGTTGTCAATAAGGGCACGTAATCGTTAATTAAATTACATTATGGTCCTTTTTGGCTACAAACTATATTATTTTAATGTTAAAATCCCATTTAAAGTTTTGTCCCGATTCACCCCTGCATCCCTATTCACCTCGTTTGACAGTAGGTAATGCAGTTATGTTAAATATTATATTTCAAGGGTTTTAAATTTTAATATAAAAAATAAATACTCTAGATTTCAGAAATTTTAAGTCGCCAACCTGAAATCAAACGTACAACCACTAAGAAAGAAACGTTAAAGCTAAGGTTTCCTAGAAGAGCCGTGGCCGCCACATGCGACCGTAATGTCCAAATACTGGTGAAAATGACATTTTCATGACGTTCGTAATAAATAAGACGGAAACGCTCTTCTTGGAAACCGTAGTTTAAGTTTTAACAATGACAAAATCGCACGCTTATTATTTATTAAAGTGACTACATTAAAAAAACTACTTTTTTGGCAAATCGAAAAAAAACGTTTTGCAATTAGGACTTCGGTTGTTTATTTGGACATAAATGTTACAAGATGTTAATTGAATTGATATTTTTATTTTTTTATTATAGAATATGAACTACTTTCACAGATGGCGTTGAATTAAAGATGACGGTGTATCTAACTCATTTATGAATAATTTTGAATTCGGTCACTTTAATACTAAGCAAGCGAAATGTCATAGTCGCACCGCCAAGTCATCTTTTTTTGTAAAAACCATAATTATACAGATTCTCAAATTATGACATATAGGCGCCAACTTTAAAAAAAAAAACTGATTTTTAAATGACAAATTAAGTTATAAATTAAAAATTATTATCTAGATCAATGATAAATATCATAATCACAATGTCTTCACTAACTGTTAGAACTTTTAGCGAAACGTTTCGATGTTAACAATTTGAGATTTTAACAATATAATTTTATAGCGTGCATTTATTTTTATTCGTTTTTTTTTTATTTATATTAATCATACAATTCTTTAATTGATATTGCTTATAAACGTTTCAATTTCATAATGTAAACTGAACTTTATTGTGTAGGATTTAAAGTTATTGAAGTGAAAACTTCTTTAGGCGATTTGGGCATTTTTTGAGATGGGAAAAAACCATTGAATTCGCGCCACTGTTACCGTGACCGACGCCGCTTCGGTTGTGTTCGGCTGTCCTCGGGATGTAGGTACTCGGTTTTAATGTATTTCCGATATGTCAGTGAGTGACGGCAAAGTATTCTGTTTGTGTTTTGTTTATATGGCGATTCAAAAAATACACACGTAATTGTTCAAGTTTTCACTTCTGTCGGCACTCCCGGAGTGCCATTTTTTTCTCTATAAATTCATATTTGTTTACATTTTTTGGCAAACAAATCGCGAATGCAGATTAGGTAGGGGGTAATCTTCGGAACTTCCGATCCGATTTTCGGAACTTCTAATCCGATTTTCGGAACTTCTGATCCGATTTTCGGAATCAGAATTCTTTCACTAATGAAAATTTCACGCAAAGTCGCGTGCAGTTGTCATAACCCTTATCGTCACACTCACGTAAATATTGTATGAAATTGAGACGTTTAGACTATAAAGTGATAACAAGTTACTGCAGCTAAAAACATACTAATATAAAACCGTCTATGCGTAAACATTGTACGTACAGTTTTAAATACAACTAGAATAAGACTGTTACACGAAATGAATTAGGTAATTCACTTGTGAATGTAAGGTAGTATGGCTATTTTGCTAAGACGCTGTGTAGAAAGGCATTTTTTTTCGGCAAAATGTACAGACGCCAGCACATCAAGCTACTACAATCTGTCAAATTTCTTTGATAGATTTTCAACTTTATCGCCAAAGTATAAGGTTCAAAGTTGATTGGGAAAATTTGACAATTTCGGGTAGGTTGATGTGCTGGTGTCTGTACATAGTTGGTTACGCTATTCTTGCTAAGTAAAGAAAAATACAGGGTCGCAGAGACATCGACGCACCATGGATTCAGTACATGATTCTGAAACCCCGAGTTGAAACTTACGTCGGTTATTAAAAAAAAAAAAAATGCTTTCCATACATTTTAACCGCGTAGGTCAAGGGCTGTTCGTTTATTACGTTAGACAATTTCAATCTCAGACCCCCCCCCCCCCCCTTTGAATCTTATGTACCTAAGATCAAAAATCGCGAAAAAAAAATCAACTGTTCCCTTCATTTATGTTCGCATAACTCGTCAAAATGTAGGGAACAGCTGACTTTTTTTTTTGCGATTTTAGGTTTGTTCCCATAGTAAAAGTCATAATGATGAGTACAATGACCCCTTAAGAGGTTTTGCGTTAATTCAATAACATCCTGTATATTGAACCAGAATGTGCCTTTTTTCTTCCTACAGCATCGCATATGGAATATCGGTATAATGTCTCAAACTCACGAACCTTAAATCTAAACATTAAAAAGCCGAGGAACATTGGAATTAAGTTTAAGCCCAAGCCAGTTTTGTGTAGCCAAACAAATGACAGGCAAACGTCATTTACTTTCAAATTACATTTCTACGATGCGGCATTTAACAAAATCACTACATAGTAATTTTGTTGAAATAACCATCGCTGATTAATCTTGTAGTCGGATCAAGATTAGTCAGCGAAACATCTACTATCGAATCTTATGTTAGGGGTGCTACCACAGATATAGATAGATACACCTAGATAACGCAAGAGCAACTACTTCGCGTGCCAAAAATCGCACCAGCTTACGTTCGAAAATCGTAAGTCGGCACTTTCGCGCTCAGTCCTGCGTACTGCTGGCTGGGTGAGCGTAAGCGAGAGCGCGAGCTTGTGACGTCATAGTAGGTAGTCAAAAAGTGGCACGCTTAGTTTTCATACAGTTCGTGATACTTGCGTTATCTAGGTCTATCTATATCTGTGGGTGCTACACACTTGTTCGGGTCGGCCTATTCGATGCGACAGTGTTTGCTAAACAACAAAGCCGAGCCGAAGCAATGACTACAAATATTCGGCTTTCGTTCGACTCGTGTCGATCAGCGAACTCCGTTCGACATCTACTATCGCTGAATCATGTTCGGGTCGGCTCTGCACAGTTCGAAATAAGCCGAGCGGCTTCTACCCGAAGATACCCTAACCAATTATAAAAGCTAAGGCGTGCTACACACGTAGTACGCCTTAGCTTTTATAATTGGTTGGTGTCTTTATGAACGTTATTTATACATTCGATACTGGCTAGGCTTTAAAATAATAATTTAACTAATCAGATCCTTAAAATTAAGTACATATTTCGTATGCATAACTAACTATAACAAATAAGTTAAAAAGGATTTTTTTTTTAACTATTTCCATATATTTTATACAAATAAAATTGAAACAGGATTATGGATATTAAATTATAAGATTATCTGTAATTTATAATAAGATTTGCCAATCAAAGCAATCAATAACATATTTATCATATTTTGTACATAATATTGTTTGTAACCTTTTTGTAATAAACGTAAATATTTATTTGAGCTTAACTTTTATTTAAAATCACTAGCCGAAAACATAAAATAGATATTTGTTTGAAAATTTTAAAAATTTTGAGATAAGTTTTTTTTTTAACAAAAGGACCCCATGCTTTTAGTAAGCAAGGAATTTAAGAAAACAATTATTTAAAGTTACAATCTTTATGTGATCAAAATGGGATAAAATACTTTTTCGAACTGTCCCTGCCAAATAAATGTATTTTATTTCTTTATTTCCCTTGTCGCGCCAAAACAGTAAACTCACATTCAAACTCATTAAAATAATGGCATTGGCAAATTTTCACAGATTGTGTACTACTACGGCCACTATAACAAAAAAAATAAAGTAAAAAATTAGGGAAAGGATTGTTTAAATCTGTCAAGCTCCGCTAATGAGACACAATTGATTTTCTATTGTTTGTTCACCGATCGGTGTCCCGCGGTCCTTGACCGGTTAAATGTATTGTTAAATATTGTACGGAAGTACAGAACACTTCGTGCTAATCCGACTCGCACTTAGCAGGCTTTATTTCGCACGTTTTATTTTATCCCATTCTGAACGCTCAAGGATTGTATTTACATGCATGGAATATAAGAGAAGCCAAGTTGTCTTCACACAAACACGGTTTTTAAATAGCGTTAAGCATAAAAACATTTCTGCTTTGCATCTTTAGATACTCTTGTTCGCGCAGAGGGTAGTATGAAAACTCAACTGTCATTAAAAACTCACTCATACAAAATGCTACTACTTAAATAATAAAGGGAAGTATACAATAAGCCTAAGGCCATGCCCTAACATGAGCGAGCGTCGTGTACAGTCACGTCTATAAGTATGAATACACTTGGCTTTATTCAAAGGCAATTTTCTCCTTTATTTTTTAATGAAATTTTATGTTATTACGAACATAGTATTTTCGAATCCATAGGTTTATGTAAAGTGTGGTATTTCAACGTTGCATTCGTTATTTCACGAAAAAATCGCAATTGAAAGTTGCCAAGTGTTGACATATTGGTGCTCGTGACTGTACATTTTGTTTGGCGAACCTAAACGCGTCGTCGCCGTCGTGCAACAGACTCGTTCGAGTTTTCCGAACAAATGATCGGGACGATCGCGTGTTCGCGCGACGTTCGCTTATATTAGGACACGGGATAAAACATGCTAAGACTAAGATTCATTGATTACTATTATTTTATAAACGATTGTGCAGCTCTGTTAAAATGCCATTTTTTTTTTTTGTTTATGTGAAAATTGCATTTCCGAATATAGACTTCAGAAGCTACTAAATAGAGTTGCAAATAGCAGAGTTGCATAGTCGTTGTACGGCATTACAATAAATTGACCTAATCAGGCATATAAGGCTGATATTGACTAAGTATCGAAGCGCTGGTACGGTCAGACACAAAGCTAAGGCTGGTTCTGAACCGCGGCGATGGCTGTTTGAAACTTTATGGAATAACCTTATAAGATGTTTTGAGGACGAGTAGCACATTTCTTTTTCTTCCCGGCTAAAGCACTAGGAAGTGGTGAAGGGCGAGCGTTTTGGGGAACTGTCTTGTGTAATTTTGACGATCAAAAAATGCTAATTCCCAGCCTCGTTTGAATAAATGACTTTTGACTAGATTTCATTTCTTTTTAATCATAGAAAACTGTGTAAGTTCCAACGACTTGATCTTATGGATAGATAAGAAATCTTTATTGCATGAATATGTACGTGTTTCGAGCAATAGTTCACAATTTATAGTATTATTTGTCTGCCGGTTGTAAATATCAACAAAATACATAGCCTAGAATTAGATTTACCATGATATTTTAACGACTCAGAGCTCTTCATACTCACAAACATGGCCGCTGATAAGCTTAGCTTTCCAACTTGATCTAAGGTCCGATCCACCTAACAAACAAAATATAATAAAAGTGGGGGAACATCTCATGCAGGTTTTCCACAAAAGCTTCAAAAAAGCCGTTAAGTATGTGTCCACTAGTTGATACTGTAGCATTTGCCTTTTAATAAACAAAATAACATTATTTCATAGGAACCCAAAAATACTTAGTTTTGCATTTTTCATGCAAATATTGAGCACGTAAAGAATAAATTACGTCAATTTGTATACATCCTCCAAAAATATTTTACTTTGCCACAACTTTTTATCACATTTCACCGACATTTCTTTTTCAAAAATACATAAAAGATTCAATTGTTTTCAACAATTTGTTATTATTTTTACTGACAACATTTTATTATAAAAAAAAATTTTAGACAGCAACCCCAAAACGAAAACTTCGAAATTCGAAATGTCAAACTAGTGGACACAATAGGCACTACGTATAACGCTACAGGTTCTTTTGGCGCGTGGCGAAAATCGGAACTAACGCCGCCATCTTGCTTCTCAATACATTTCACAAAACAGTTGCACAAATGTATACCAACAGCGCCCCCTGTCAACGTCATTCGAGCGCCAAAAGACCCTTGTAGCAGTGTAGACAAAACATGTAACTAAAACTAGATAGGGTGTGCGCGCTCCGCCCTCCCCGCTACGCTCGCTACGGCGTTGCTACGAGGTCGCTACGAGCTCGCTACGGAGTTGCTACGAGCTCGCTACTGCGGCGTGACGTTGCCGTCTCGTCGGCGCGCACAACACGTCAGCTACAACGCGCAGCCGCCTCCCTACGCACACAACACCCATGTTAGGAGAAAAATAAAAAGGGGTATTAAAAAATATGGACATAGAAACGAAGCGAATCCACCTTAAAAAAAAATATTATCAACCCGCCCCTACTTCCCACGTCTTTTACGGCTCGACAAAATATCGAAATAAGATAAGATTATATATTATAAGTTGAATATTAATGTATTGTTTACCTTCCGGAATAAAATCTCAAATTGATGATGAAACCCGCATCAAAATCCGTTGCGTAGATTAGAATAACAACGTTTTCACACAAACAGGCACAAAAAGCGACTTTAATTCATAATGTGTATAGATTTCAGTATATGCAGAAATAATAAAATTTGGATAAGAAAAAGGTGTTATAATTTAAGAATATTATCGTCTCATTTCTAGGTCCATGGGGGGCAAGACAAGGTACAAAAAAACATACAGAATAAAATTCTCTATGGAAAAAGGGACAATAAAATGTACAATAATTACTTCTGGGACACACAAACAAACTCTATGGAAAGCAACATCAATAAAACATGCTAAAAATAAATGTAGGTAGTATAGGTATTAAAACGCCAACAATAAAATATGGTAATAATCCCGCAAGAGTTAACTCGAGATCCGAGCTTCCCCTCCCGCCCCCCGCGCAGTTACAGCTCTCGCCATCGACGCGACGCCTCAGTACCGCGCGCTTACGTCATCCCAGCAAAGTCTCAAGTTAACTCTTGCGGGTTATAGCCAATAACTTTGAAACATTATATCTCAGACAAAAACATTATAATTTACGTATACAGGATGTAGATATGTATTTCCCGTCTTTTCTTCCATAACTAAAACAAATCCATTTAAAGCAGTCCTACGTTGAGCACAAAAGTTAATAAAAAGGAAGTAAAATAGTAGTTTTTATGTTTGGCCAGAAGCCAAGCAAATAAGCGGGCGCTTAGCGACAATACATCATGTATAATGTTATTAGAAGAATGTGTTATGATACCCCGCGAAATTCAAAGGAGACTGTTAAAAAGTGGTCTATGAACCAATAGCGGTAATGTTACGATATTTCTGTGGGGATACCTCAACTATAACCTTTTGCAAAGTGGCATCAAAATCTGACCCGGCAATTTTGAGAAATATAATATTTTAGAACACATAATTTCATGATAACATTAAAAGTAGTCTATGAACCAATAGCGATACTGTTACGATATTTCTGTGGGGATACCTCAACTATACCCTTGTGCAAAGTGGCATCAAAATCTGACCCGGCAGTATTGAGAAATATAATATTTTAGAATACATAATGTCATGATAACATTAAAAGTAGTCTATGAACCAATAGCGATACTGTTACGATATTTCTGTGGGGATACCTCAACTATACCCTTTTGCAAAGTGGCATCAAAATCTGACCCGGCAATTTTGAGAAATATAATATTTTAGAACACATAATTTCATGATAACATTAAAAGTAGTCTATGAACCAATAGCGATACTGTTACGATATTTCTGTGGGGATACCTCAACTATACCCTTTTGCAAAGTGGCATCAAAATCTGACCCGGCAGTTTTGAGAAATATGATATTTTAGAATACATAATTTCATGATAGTTAACATTAAAAAGTAGTCTATGAACCAATAGCGATACTGTTACGTACGATATTTCTGTGGGGATACCTCAACTATACCCTTGTGCAAAGTGGCAACAAAATCTGACCCGGCAGTTTTGAGAAATATGATATTTTAGAATACATAATTTCATGATAACATTTTTATTCAATGAAAAAAAAAAGTTGAGGGGACAAGTGACTTTGCCTAGTAGAGAAACACATTAATAAAGTCAGAAATACCCGTTCAAACCTGACCTGGTGATAATGGGAACACTTGGTAAAGTATACCCTTTCAAACAAAAAAAAAAAAAGAATTTTGTAAATCAGTCCAGCCGTCTTCGAGAAATCGGTGAATATAAATACTAAAAAATGTAAAAAAGATTCCGACGAACTGAGAACCTCCTTCCTTTTTTGAAGTCGGTTAAAAACGAAAAGAAAAACCTGAAATTCAGCACTGTCGAGGTGGTAAATGTCTTTGCTTAGCAGAAAACCACATTAATTAAGTAGTATAAAGTCAGAAATACCCGTTAAAACGTTTTTAAAATATAAAAATGTAGCAAGAAATGTGAATTTTAAAGTATTATTTTTCTCAAAACTGCCGGGTTAGATTTTGATGCCCCTTTGCACAAGGGTATAGTTGAGGTATTCCCACAGAAATACCTCTACAGTATCGCTATTGGATCATAGACCACTTCCCATACAAATTTTAACAGTCTCCTTTACTTACGTTTTTTGTAATTTGCAGGTCAAGGGCGCCGATTCTCTTGTTCTCAAACTAAACTAAATTTAGTTCAGTGCATCTTTTTCTTTCTATTTCATTAAGAAAAGGACAGGAGATAAATATTAGTTAAGTCCTGTCAAATTAAGATACTCCATAGACAATTTAAACGTGATTAAAAAATTGGCTATTAAAAATACGTCAATTTACGTCAGGCACCGACTAATTTGACAGAACTAAACTAATATTTATGTTCTGTCCTTTTCTTAATGAAATAGAAAGAAAAAGATGCACTGAACTTAAATTTAGTTTAGTTTGTGAACAAGGGAATCGGCGCCAATGTCAGCTTGTATGTTGATTAAAATATGATTGGCGACCGTAACAAAGTTTGAATTTCGCGGGCTACTCTGACGGTTTCGCCTTGAGTAGACTCCTGCCATATTGATAAATATTATAATTCCTTCTAGAAATTCATAAGCGTATTTTTTAACATTAACATTCTACTTTAAAACATTTATTTATATTTTTTTAATACTGTAACATTTACTTTAATAAATTAAAAAGACAGTAAATCGAATTAACAATACTATATTTTCATGCTATCTATACTATACTATAAAATTAATATAATTATTTCATGCAAGAAAACAATTGATAGGAATGCTAATAAATTGGCACTATTTATAAATACTGCTATTAAACATGAACATTAAGTACTTGTATTTTAAAGAGTATAACAGACACAGATAAATACAGTTAAACCAAAAAAAGGATGCGCTTCGATAATCTTCGTATTTCCGAATTAGCACGAACGTGTTAGCGTCGAACATGAAACGCAACTGTAGGTTTTAAGAAACTTTAGGCGGCTAAAATGCCGCTAGAAGAGCCACTTCTTGTTTTCAGTTGTTTTTCCTTTTTTTATCCGCTCGAAATATTGTAAGACGCATTTTACACAATTTACTAAAAATATAACATGGAAAAAATACTTCTTTCATTGAAATATTCCACCATCGCGCCATAGAGTAACCCCCCCACAGAGGCAAAGCTTCTAAACTAACTTTTGTCCTGTGTCGCTTTGTTAGTTTGTAGTGCACCTATCATTGAACGTTTGTATGAAGTATTCTCTCTGTCAGATTACCTACTCCGGACGCAGATCGTTATATCTTTTGAAAAGTTTATTGTAATTGCAGAGTTGTTTGTCAATTTTTTATTTTGTAATAGTGGTATTACAAAATAGGCTAGTACTTCCATGGTTCTGCCAGCTCTATATTATATCTCATCATTGGGCCTTCGTATTTCTGAATATAAACAATGATTTCCGAAGTGCATACTTTTCCTTGGAGATCTGTAGGTATCTATCTAACATTAAAATTAAACATGTAATAAATACCTAATCATTAATATTTTTTTATGAATTCATGTAGGTATATTATTTTTACAAGATATCTTAATCATTAGATTTGGCTTAGGAAAGTATTAAAGCAGTAAAAAAGTTAATAGCACGTTTTAACGGCAGTTTAGAGGCCACAGCATTTTGTTGAAGGAACAATTTTGACTTAGAAAAATAAAGAAATATTTCATTTCATCATTGAAGCCTCAATACATTTTAATACTTTGTGCTCTGCCATTTGGCTTTTAAGTAAAAATGTGCTTTATTAATACTTGTTAAGGTTCATATTCATTTAAGAGTTTATTTAATATTATTTACAAATGAAAAGTAAGTACCTACTAAGTAAGTTTTAAAATCGCTTAATTTTAAATTGCATCAAGTTAATTTTCCTGTTAATAGGAAATGTATTTTTATTTAATTCTTATTACTTAATATTATTGGAACGAAGTTACTTAATTAACGCGTGTCGTAGTAGGAGTTGACTGGTAGAAATCATTACGCTAAAAAAGCGTTGTGACTTTCTCTCTCTCTCTCTCTCTGTCTCTTTCTATTATATACGAGTGTGTGTGTGTACGAGTATCGCGTAAGGTACTTCGTTCCTGACGGGGGTTCCCCGACCACACACGATTTATTTTATAATTTACGAACATACATGCATATTGTATAATTAACTTATGTTAATAACTCTCTCTTTAAAAGTATACCTTCTATAATAATTCCGTAATAAATGTATAGAAACATGTTTATCTAAAGAACAACAGTTACAGCCGCACTCAGAGTCTATTAACAAATTATTCTAAGGAATAGGATAATGTTTTATTAAGGGACTGTGAATACGGCACTTATACTTATGACAACTAGTAATAATCTAGATTAAAACATCTTATAATAAAAGTATAATATTATAAAAAAGAGTATTTGATTACAAATACATTTAAATTATTTACAAATGATCATATTTTGATGTATAACATTAATAGCTGTAATATAAATTCCATTGTTTACATGAAATAGCCTATCAAAAGAGTTATCAATTGTTTTCATTATTCTATGAGAAAATAAAGGGGGCATGAAACTATAAATTTACCAAAATGCCGTATGTATAACAAGCTAATCTTTTGTTTCTTCGTCAGATTCAACTTACAGTCTAACCAGCCCTCCGATTCGAAATTGTCCGATAACGAACCGATTCGATTACGACTTACGTCTTTTTGTCACAAATACTCATTTTTTTATCATATTTTTTGTGTAACTCCTGTACGTCTTGTAATTCCGGTATAACGACAAATTCGATTAACTTCGTCGTTAGTTAACTAATTAATCAATGTACTATGTAAATTACGATTATTGTAGATTCAAATAAATTGCAAACAAAACAGGGTAGATATCGTTCTTTACAAAATACGGTTCCCAGATACCGCATTTTGTTTACCGTGTTTTTATAATCGATTCGAACATCAAACGAATAATCGTATGGTTCGGGACCGAGGGGCAGATGCGACTGAAAATATTTCTACCACGAAGCGAGCTTGGTGAAAAAATCGTTATGTTAAAAGTTCAATGTATATTTAAATATTATAAAGTCAGTCAGATATTGATGAAACCAGCTTAAATGCAAATTGACAAATAAATTCATAGTTTGGAAGACATTTTCTAGAAAACTGTTCGACCAAAGACATTTTTTTTTTCTTTTTAAAAGCTTTTTACTTTACTTGCCTTCTTTATTTTTATGTTTATAATAATGAAGTTATAGAAACTTACAATTCCACATAAATTGACTATCTCAGGTATCTGATCAAATTCCATTATTTTTTGAACGATTCGATTATGTGGAGTAGGATAAACTTCGATCAGCAATAGCACTACATTAAAGATCAGGAACAAATCGCTCAAGTGGCCGCGATTGCATATAACTTGATAATAAACCTTAACTTTCAAACATAAAGTTTATTTTCGTTTGCAATGTATTTACTACTTTGATTGAAAAGTAAACCTGTTTTTTTTTTTTTAATAAGAACAAAAATATTTCTGGAAAAATAAAACGTAATTTCTAAGCAATAAGGTTGAAAAAACTATGTTGCAAAATAAGACCACAACATTACTTATGGCCTAATTTGTCCGGCCGTTTTTGACGGGCTCATTGAAAATCTAGGACTATTGTTAATCGAAGTCGATAAATGAATTAAGTTGAGATTCAACTGAAAACTATTTTTATTTTTTAAACTAAGTTTTTGTTTGTGTTGAGTTTGGCACGGTTAGAAAAATTGTCTATGAACATAATGCAGCAACGTCAAAAGTTTTTTTTAATGTATCAACCATAGAACGTTACGAAAAATAGAGGCGTGAGTGATAAATTGTGGGTCATCATCATCTGCCTAGCTTTTCCCAACTATATTGAAGTGGCTTTCATTCTAAGCCCAGGTTCGCACAGACGTGTTTTGTTTTTCCCGCGGCATTTTTTCTTCGCGCACTTGATTTTCAACGCTTTGCTTAGCGCAAAGAGTTGGAAATCCAACAGTGTATTTTTTAGGCGCTGGGATGCACTCTGTTGGATTTTCAATGCTCGGCTCAACACAGAGGGTTGAAAATCCAATGCGCGATACAATTCCGCCTTCTCGAACAAGGGCTAACCAGATGAAGATACCAGTGAAAATTTTAGGAATGGTAAAAAAATGGCAAAAATTATATATTTCAGGGCGTTCGCTACGTTAAGCATGCGCACGCGGCGGTTGGCGCCTCGCGTGTTTGTATTGAAAGATAAATATGAGCGCTCTCTGCCGCGCGCGTGCGGCGGGCTTGTGCGCGCAGTGCGCCCGCCGCGTGCGCACGCGCGAACGTAGCAAACGTCCTTATCTCCCAGTAGAATCTCACCCTAAATCATCTGTTAAAACCAAAATCTTTAAACTATAGCCTCCGTATCGCTTATAACATGTATGCCATGCTTCGTCAAAATCAACCGAACAATATCGTTACAGCTACGCGTCTTGTAGTTCCTTCCCGAATTATCCTTAATCTTAATACTCTTCACCTTATCACATAACTTGCTGACCTCCGACTTACTCTTCTTCATCTCCTCCGGCTTCAACTTCCTAATAGTCGACGAACAACGTTTTTTCGACACCTCGACTTCGATTTTCTCCACATTACCTTCACTTACCCGCCTTTTGTAAAGATCGAAGTCGGAATCCTTGCTTAAGTAACTATCGAGAGAGGTATATGTCGTATCAAAAGTTACCTTGTCAATTTTGTGTTCGTTTGCATCGCTGACGATTTTGACAGCTTTCCCTGGGACGTATGTCGAAGGGACTTTGTCGAGATACGCCATTTTGGGCTTCAAAGGCCCACAGACAGGGCTAACAGAGTCAGTATGGGAGTTAGGCATGAGAAAGTTAGTTTTTCTTGGTCTTTTGACAGTTATGGTCTCGTCGATTATAGAGGGTTTGTCTCTGATTGATATGAGGATGTTCTTGAAGCTGGTTTCTTCAGGGGAGGCCATTATAACGTCTTGCGGTGACCGTTTGTCGTAACTAGCGATTAACTCATTAAGGATTTTATACTCACTGTTCCGGGAAGCGTGAAAAGAATTTTAATAGTTAGTATTTTGTGTTAATTAAGTCATTATATAATAATGCGACTTAATGCTAAGTTTGTAAGGTCGATAATTGCTTAAAAGGTTTCAGACATTAAAATTGGATATACCTTTTGTTGTGTCGTGATTTTAGAAAACGTTATTTAGCCGTATTTGTTACTTTCTATACTTATAGAAGGCGTTAACAAGTTTTTTTTTTAACTTGAATTGTGTTTAAGTAACTTAAAAAAGAAACGAGGATATAACCATGATAAATGGTTTATTAATTCCCATAAAAATATGTATAAAAACAATATTTCTATAAAAATAAGAAGTCTTAATGTCTGCAAACTGAATAGAAAATATATAAATTCACGAAACTTATATATTTGGCTTTAAAACAACTTTTCATGTAGTTAATAATAACAAATAAGAATTAAAAATAATAACAAATAGGTAACTAAAGGACTACCAAATCAATATTGCAAAAGAAAACATTGTGTTGAAAATCAAACAAAAGTCGACTTAAAAGAAACGTGAATTAAGTCGATTTTTGAATGATACAAAATGTACAAACTCTTACAAAACATAACTATTAAAATAATATAATGAAACATAAAACTAAACAATATTATTTATGAAATAGAAATTTCGATGTCATGAAGGTTAATAAACTGAAAGTTCGTTTTTTATACAATAATTGCCCGACTATACACCAGGTAATAAAATTACTTGGTCATTCTTCAGGCAACTAAAATTGCCCGGCCATTCTCAGGCAATAAAAACTGCCCGGCCATTCTCAGGCAATAAAACTTGCCCGGCAATAAAAATTTCCCGGCCATTCTCAGGCAATAAAAATTGCCCCGGGCATTTTTCAAGTAACAAAAATTGCCCAAATATTCTCTAAGCTATTTTAAGGTACATGGTGATGAAGGTACGCACGTGACGCAATGCGGCGCTCCATATAGCCTGTGTTGTCTCACATACGCGAGAACTGCGTCATCTGTGAGGTACTTAGCGCTCTCGCCGCGGCGCACGAGTCGCCTGATTTGAGTTGAACTGACTTCGTTAGATATGTAGTTTGTTACTAGGATTACGTTATTCTGGAAAGGAGAAGATTCAAGTTATTACTTTTATTAGTGGAAGGGTTGCTTGAGAAAAAAGATTTGGATCTGGAAAGTGTAATTTAACTGATATTTACCTACCAGAAGAATACTGTGTTCAGCGGGGTAATTGCGTAACACATTATCAATCGGAATCGGTTTAATTTTGACAGTTCAACAATATTCATTGCGTTATTTGCGTGTTGTGCAGACACATTTTTCGAACTTATGACGCAATGGATTAGCAATTTGCTTCAAATTGATTCTGATTCCGATTGATAGTGTGTTACGCAATTAGGGTGCGGCGTATGGGTGCCGGTCGAATGCTTTAAAGTCGATTCTACTTCAACTGACTTTGGGTGACGGACGGATTACAATTCCGCGTCATATTTTGAGAAAAACAACTTTTATGCAAGAATGCCATCCATACTAATATTATAAATGCGAAAGTGTGTCTGTCTGTCTGTCTGTTACCTCTTCACGCTTAAACCGCTGAACCGATTTAGATGTAATTTGGTATAGAGATAGTTTGAGTCCCGGGAAATGGCATAGGATAGTTTTTATCCCGATATTCCCACGGGATCGAAACTTATGCGGGTGAAACCTCGGGGCACTGCTAGTATTGCCATAATGACTATCCTTCTGTCAAACGTGATCATAACCAGTGGCTTAGCTCTTTATTCTATGAAACTTTTATTGTGTTGTTAACTGCACATACTAGGCAAACATTTGACATGGACAGCGCCTTTATTTCTTAGCAGTAAGGGCGGTTTTCGTAGTGCAAATGTTTCGACACATTTCATTTCTCAATTTATAAAACAACTAGCTGCGCTCCGCGGTTTCACCCGTGTAAATGTCGATCCCGTGGGAATATCGGGATAAAAAGTAGCCTATATGTTAATCCAGGGTGTCAGCTACCTCCACAGAAAATTTTATCAAAATTGGTCCAGTCGTTTGAGCGTGAAGAAGTAACAAACTTATAAACATACACACACTCACAAACTTTCGCCTTTATAATACTATATATTACAAGTGTGATGTGATTCACATTGCGTTAGACCCATATTGCAGGAATAAGAAGGCTGACGGTTGCGCGGGATTTACTTTAGTATAGTTACTCGTCGTCTAATGGTATATGATTATGATAGTTTTACCCTATGGCTTGTGGCCAAGTTATAACAGCCGCACGGGTCGAACGCTCAGGTTAAGCTACACTTGCCGCGGTTGGTCCGTGGATGGGTGGCCATCATTACATACCAAGACCCCTCCGTACCTCGGAAAGCACGTTAAGCCGTTAGTCCCGGCTGTCATTCGTGGTCCGTGGATCTTTGACAGCCGTTACGGGTAGTCAGAAGTCAGAGTCTGACAACCAGTCTTACCAGGGGGTATCGTATTACCCAGTAACTGGGTTGTGGAGATCAGATAAGCAGTCGCTCCATATAAAATACCGGTATTCAGTTAGACCGGTTAGACTGGAAGCTGACCCCAACGTAGTTGAAAAATGGATAGGCAGATAGATAGTTTACCCTATGTTTGTAGAGCATGTCCGACTCGTATATGAACCGTCCGGGGTCGCAGCCGGCGCGAGTCACCACCACAAGTCCGTGGCGACCCACTATGTTCTCCAACTGTAAAGAAATAACATAACTTTAATAATAAACAATGGCTTATGTTTTACTTATCACCAGATAAAGTAAAATATAACATCAAAAAACACGCGTATTTCCCTTTCCGTGTTCAACTGGCGACACCGGTCTCGCGAAATCAACACGCTTTTGTTTTACTACGGAATTCTACGAGCCCGTGTTCAATTCGCGTCAACTGAGCACGCTTTTTCGATCAAGCAACGTTAAAAGAAGTTTTACAAAATAGTGTGCAATTGAATTGAACACGGTTTTTTAACCTGTGATATACCACACTCAATAGACATAAAACCTATTTAGTCTAATATGATAAACACTTTTTTTTTTCATCGTATGTCGACGGAGCCCCGCTTCTGTGTAAAGGGTTTAAAGTAACCTAACCAAACCGAACCTCGGGGTGCCCTTCGCTTGCCCTTGCATCCTATGGCGTTAAACCTTACCCAGCGCCACTTGATCACAAAGGCGTGCTCAGTTGACGCGAATTGAACACGGACTCGTAGGATTCCGTAGTAAAACAAAAGCGTGTGGATTTCGCGAGACCGATGTCGCCAGTTGAACACGGAAAGGGAAATACGCAAAAAACACTTTTTACTGCCAAAAATAGTAAATGATCACCAAAACTAAAACTTCATTTTATTGTAAAATACCTAGGTAAAGGTATTTGTATTCTCATTTGCTCGCTCTTGCATCATTGCATTGCATGCTTTAAGGACGCTCGCAATCCGCTAGTATGATAAGGCCCTTAAGACAATATACTCACATCCTCATCCGACCACAACCCAGGCGTAGCGAAGGACTCCAACAGATCAGCTCCACACAACAGTTTGACGGTGACGCCATCTTGAACGTTGCCGTTAAACTTCTCCATCAAGTTGTCTGGTTCGTCAAAACTGTTGAGGTTGAGGATGTCATCTGGTAGCCAAGATGGCGGGTCCGGGTCGTTCTGTCCTGTTAGGTAGTTGTTTATTGTGTCCTGTGGGGCAAGAATTTGATTATTTATCACAAGATTTTTATGTATTTGTTAAGACAACAACGATAAAAGTCAAGACCATTTATACAATAAAGGGAAATTAAGTTGGCTTGTGGTTAAGTGATAATAAGTTAAGCTACGCTTGCCGCAGTTGGTCCGTGGATGCGTGACCATTTTTAACCGACTTCAAAAAAAGGAGGTTCTTTACATACCAAGACCCTCTGGGCTTCGCAAAGCACGTTAAGCCGTTGTTCCCGGCTGTCATTCGTGAATCTTTGGCAGCGGTTACGGGTCGTCAGAAACCCGAAAGTGTGACAGTCAGCCTTTCAAGGAGTATAGTTTACCCAGTAACTGGGTTGAAGAGGTCAGATAGGCAATCGCTTTATGTAAAATACAATGTATTTTGTTAAGAAATAAATGACTTATGACTTAATACTGGTATTCAGCTGCATCCGGTTAGACTGGAAGCCAATCCCAACATATTTGGGAAATGGCTAGGCAGATGAGTCAATTTTCCTGAATTTACAACATTTTCCAAATGCTGCACAATGTCACTTCGAAAGCAGTCGAAACATGGTAGGTTCCCACTCATCCTGAAGTTACTTCTTCTATGGAACTATCACCATGAGACATCAATTTTTAAAGTTGAAACTGATGACAATGCAACACTGTGCAAAGATTAAAGTAAAATCCCAAAATTTCCAATAATGAACCTTATTACCATGTGTCAAGGTTCAATATTGAAGAATCCAGTTTTTGTAATTCAAATTTTGAATAATTATTTATCTTGACTAATGAAAATATACATAATCTTATCAATCAAATATAACTATGAATGATGTAATCTATGATGACTATATTTTTTTAACAATTAATCATACCCAAAAGACTCGGTCATTCACTATTTATCCATATCATATCAATAATAATTTTGTTGATGTCATTGTTTAATCATTACGAAAACCCATCACCCTTATCCTTACCCAAACCGTTCGTTCCACCCGCTGAGGACCTCCCACCTGGACATGAGTTACCTTGGGTAAACTGGAAGTCTTTAAACAGACTCAGACAGAAGGAAAACCTGTTCAGGTGGAAATTTATAGACGACTCCGCCTTGGAGTGTAAATGTGGTGCTGTTCCACAAACGATGGGACACTTAATATCGTGCCCTGCGTGTCCTGTCAGCTGCACGTTACAGGAACTGATGGACGCTAGTGATGGCGCCAAACAAGTGGCCGAATTCTGGGCCGAGTACATTTAGATTGCCATCGACACGCTAAGAAGAAGATTACGAAAACCCATTCAATTTCAAACAAAAGTTTGAAGTGCTCAATCTTACATTTAAGAAAATAAGAGCTCAACTGTCATTAATGAGACACAATTACTTTTTCCATTGTTACCAAACTTAATAAGCTTGCGTACCAAACGAGGGGATATCTGACCTCCATAACACCACCAGCTGCATCCGGTAAGACTGGAAGCTGACCCCAACATAATCGGGAAAAAGCTAGGTAGATAATGATGATGATATTACCTGATGATGCTGCAGTGTTAGCCTGGTCCGTGTCCATCCAGACTGCTGTGTCTCCCATTCCGAAATCTTAACCCATGATGATGACCTCAAGGCTAACTTCAACATGGCTATCCTGAAATCGACAATAAACTTTTAGATACATCAGAGTATTTACAGTATGAAATCCTTTCGAAGGCAGATAAAATTTGGGAAATGATAATGGTTCCGAAAAACAAATTAATCTCCAGCGATCTGTGGCCGACTAAAAAAAATGGATCTTCGAATAACAAAACTAAACTTCCGAATAAAATACTGAACCTCCGACAAAATTTCTAAGTTACCGACAACAGAGGTTTTGTCAAGGGCACCCCGAGGTTCGGTTTGGTTAGGTTACTTTAAACCCTTTACATAGAAATAGGAGCCCCGCGAAGCGGGGCTCCGTCGACATAGGATGCAAGAGCGAGCGAATGAGAATACAAATACCTACCTTTACCTAGGTATACATATATCAAAACGTAATTTAAGCTGGTAGAAAAGTATTATAGCAATAAACAGTCATGTTTATTTTTCGAAGATTTCGGTATATCATTCGGTTGTTTCGTCATTTTTATTCGGACAAAAGTAGTCGGAAAGTTAGTATTTTAGGCAGTAGATATACCCCCTTATTCATAAAACTTATCAAACCTATTTTAGTTAAAATGGGGTTTGTCTCTTTCTTACACACAGAAATGACAACGTGACAGATAAAGACAAACGTTCTATAAACCTATTTTAGCTAAAATAGAGATAAAATAGGATTATGAATAAGGGCCTTAATATTTTTAATAAGGACAATTCTTATTTTTTTGTCGGAGCTTTTATTACTATCCATAAAATTTTAGAAAAAGTTCTACTCCTTAGAGCTCCATCTGTATCATCACACTAATCACACTATCATCACACTAATCACACTATCACACTAATATTATAAAGGCGAAAGTTTGTGAGTGTGTGTGTTTATATGTTTGTTACTTCTTCACGCTCAAACCGCTGAACCGATTTAGATGAAATTTGGTATAGAGATAGTTTGAGTCCCGGAAAAGGACATAGGATAGTTTTTATCCCGATATTCCCACGGGATCGAGTCTTATGCGGGTGAAACCGCGGGGCGCAGCTAGTTCATTCATATACTGATGAGGATGAGGATGGCAGGGACATCAACTCGCAAACTGTAACCATGAATTCAGGACAAGATTCCATCAAAAAAAAATCTGCTGTTCCATACAAAAGTGCAATGAGTACCTACTTGAATAACAATAGTAGTAATACTGTAAATACAAATACTGTAAAACAAGCTTCGAATCAGTTACGTCACTTAGATTAACCGACGATATATGCAATAAATTATACCACCTTGTTATCGCCTTTTCTGACGATATACAAAAAATGAATGAAATTGGTCGCGAAAAAAAATCAGCTGTTTTCCTACATTTATTTATTTATTATTTACTAGCGGCCCGCCCCAGCTTCGCACGGGTGCAATTTTTTTTTTCGAATTTCCAAAATTTTCTTTCATACAAACCTTGTCCCGGCAATACCGATCACAACAAAAAAAGAATTAGCGAAATCGGTCAAGCCGTTTTCATGTCAAGTCGTGACAACGGAAAACGGGTTTCATTTTTATATATATAGATTTATATATACTTTATTGTATTATACACCACAAAATAGATAACATGAAAAAATACATCAAACACTACAAAATATACAATGGGCAATATGCAACACCTAACCACCTTATCAGCACCTTGAGCTGTCTGCGTGATAATAATTATTGTCTCACTATCTGTGAACACTGGGTCTTTGCCAAGGATAGAATTATGATGTAACATGTTTAAAATGACCTAATTCTTCTTCCCTTTGGCCTTCTGTTATCATGAATCAATTCGTCAAGCCTCGTCCTAACCGAAAGCCGATTGTCGTGTTAACCCGCGCGATCAATTAAATCGCGTGTGTATGTTATGTCTTAATAGGGTATTTGACTGGATTTTTTTTCAAGCCATGGCAATTGCTACTACTGACCATGAGGTCTTGGATTCGATTCCCAATTCGGGCAGTGTCATTAGGTTTTTCTATCAGAAATTTCTCAGTAATAGCCTGGAGTGATTTTTCGAAACCTAGAAAAAAAAAATAAGCCAGACGTTTTAAGGTATGATTCCGATCTCGGCAGCACGCAGCAGTGCTGCCGTGGCAGTGCGGTCGCAGCACTACTGGTCCTCATACATTTTCTATGGGTTCATATGAGATTACATTCCGAGCACGGCAGCAATGCTGCGCGACATTCCTATAGAGAATATATGGGGACCAGCAGTGCTGCGGCAGCACTGCTGCGTGCTGCCGAGATCGGAATCATACCTTTAAAGTCTATTCTAGATAGTGACAGTACTGCTAGCATCTGAAGTCACAGGAACGCCATCGTAACTTCGCGCCATTCAGTACAATGATCGTTTTGCATGGAAAGTACAGAAGAATAATTTCAAAAGCGTGTAACTTTTCAATTTTGCCTCCAATTTTTTTTTTTACACATCCTTTGTTTTACTAACATTGTTAAAATGATAAAATAAGTAAGTAATCTATTTATATTCATTTATACTAATAAAGCTGAAGAGTTTGTTTGTTTGAATGCGCTAATCTCTGGAACTACCAAGCGGATTTGAAAAAATCTTTTTGCATTTGGTAGGCTAATTCTTGAGAAAGGCTATAGACCATTTTTAACACGCTAGGACCAATAGGAGCCGAGTAAAACGAAAAAAGAAGGTCAAGAGGGAACGTTAAGTGAAAACGAAGTAATAGAAATGGGGAGTTTTTTAAAAATGTGACTGTTATTTTAGTCTAGGCATTGTGTACCTTACGACTACCACGCGAACGAAGTCGCGGGCAGAAGCTTATTCATGTATATTCTTGATAGTAGTCAAATACCCTATTCATGTACAGTCAACAAAACCGATGGATGTTCTCAAATAAAATTTTATTTTATTAATAGAAAACAAACAGCTCATCTATCATATTAAATATCAGTTGACAACATCCACCGGTTTCTTACTAAACTTCAACTGTCTGACGATCCTGCATACTTATCTCTTTTGTTGACTGTACACGATCGCGTATTCGCGCGACCGTCTCTTTCGGTTAGGACACAGGGTCAGGCCCGCGCCATTGGATCCTGGGCTTAATGACAGGAAGAGAGATGTGGAAGTCCATGGGCGAGACCTTTGCCCAGCAGTGCGGGGCAGGAAAGGTTGACAAAACTTTTCTCACAAGAGTTTTACTACATGGCTGGACTCCCTAGGTAAAAGTGGATGAGTATTAATGGAGGCTCTTTTATTGCAAGTAATGATGAAATAATTTGTAATTTTAGTACAAGCTTCTATATTTCTTTATATACATATACCCATCACTTATGTTACCTGACTGAATCAGTTCTATTTAGTTTAACTCATATATCTTAATCCTATCCTAATAAGTTTCCCTATTGAATATTATTGCTGTCATAAGTTAAACAATTAAAGGTAGGTGACAATATAAACCAATAAAATAAAATAAATAGGGATTTCCATAAGACAAATAGGTGTGAGGAAAACAAACTAGCTAGATTTTTTCCAATAAAACGCACTGTACTTTATAATATAAAGTATTAATAATGGATTAAAATATAATTTATATTTTAATCCTGGTTTTTGTTTTGAAATAAAGCAGATGGTTTTGTAAAATATTTCTAAATATTAATAATGATTAAATTGATATAGTAAGTTATGTAAATGTAAATAAATACATGGACAGAACGGTTTTAAGCATTTACCTGTGTGGAGCAGGCACCAAGTCTTTCTTTCCATATGCATCGTGCACAGGGCACACCAAACCTCCAACCACATTGCCTAAGTTCAGGTTGTGGATGTAATCTTTGGCAATTTCTAGAAAAGTAATTAAATATTAACAAAATTCTGTTATGACACCTTGGGTAAATAAATGGAGTCATATTTCATAAGAATTCCATTACTCTATCATACAAAGCCCGCAGTTCTGTTGGTTACATCTATTCTAAATGCTAAAGGTCGATAGTTCAAGTTCACTGCAATAAAATTAATCAAAAATGCAAAATAATTGCGCATTTCACGTTCGATTTCCGATTACTTACCGAACATGCGAAGATGCATGTACGTCGGAGGGCTGAAACTGCCACAAGCCATAATAACAATCTTTCCGTAAGACATTTTGCGGCTTTTTTAATCAACACTCTTTATTTTGTACTTCTATTTCACAATTTTTATCACATCACATCACAACAAATTCGCACGTCTGCGAACTGTCCTTTCATTGATTCAACTTCAGAATGCAACAAAATTGAAAATTCAGCTACTTTTACGACGCACTATAAAATTGTATGTCATTTTTTCCTGATCGGGTAATGTCACTTTAAAACTGCCATTCTACGCAGAACTTGGCAGATTTGACAAGAACAAATTTATATAAAAAAAAGGTAATTATTCTTTTGTAAACGATATATTAGCTTTAGAAATGCCTATTACATATCAGTGTAATAAATAAATTGTAGTGAAATCGGCGCACTAAGTATTTTGTTACATTTATTTTCATTAAAAAATCAGTGTCACTTGTTATCGTCTAACGGGACGCACATAACGCGATTGAGTTAAAAATGCATGCACTTGCAGTAAAATGTGTTGAAATTACAGGTCGTCTTAAAATACCGCATAACTTTCGTTTGACATTTTGTCCTTTAGTCGGTTGTTCTTGTGGACCACAGAGTAATAAATAATTTAATGTCTTGGATTTTATTAAATGTTGTGGACCGGTTATTGTCACATCAAATAAACCCGAGTGTATTTATTTATTTACTTGAGTTCGTAAATAATTAATTATGAATAGAAGCGAATGAAAGAGACGTGTCGCTGCAATATACAAACAAGAGGTGACACTTGCAAGCAAAGACTACAACAGCTTGCAAGTTTACAGTTGCTATCATAACCTCGCTGATAATCAGCTGTGTAATAAAAACATTGCAAGTTGTAATTTTCCAAAAAAATGAGATTGACATTGCGTTTCCTTTCGTCTGTTGTGCAAAAAACTCCGTTTTATATCACCACGCCGATATTTTATGTGAATGCAGGTAAGTGAGGGAGTTGTCACAATACTTTTTAATATGTTTGCAAGGAATGGCAAAATGTTTGAAAAACATTTTCTAGATCAGGTTCAAGGTTTTATTACAAACAGGAAATGAAAGTAAATCACACTAAATAGTTCGAACTTCAAAATTTACAAGTAACTGTAGATAGAATGTGCTTTACTATTATTGTATCACTGTTTTTAGGATTCAGTACCCAACGAAAACTAACAGGACCCTATTGTTAAGCATCTCCTATCCGTCCATCTGTCAGTCTGTGTGTCAGCAAGCTGTATCTCATGAACTGTAGTAGGTAGACTAGATGGATGAAATTTTCATAGTGTGTATTTCTGTTGCCGCTATAACGACAAAGTAAAATTAAGTTACAAATGAATGGGGGTCTCCCTACAAGAAACGTGTTTTTTTCGGCGTTTATTGCCTTGTGGTAAGGAACCGTGTCTTCTTGTCCTACTTACTTTGCACTTGGCCTTTTTTTTTTTTGTTTGATAATAATGGGTGCAGTGGTGGCCCAGTGGTAATGGCTCCGACTGACGAGTTGTAGATCGTGGGTTAGTACCCAGACTGGCACTTTAATTTGTGTAAATTATTTCATTACCATTGCTCTCAAAACGGTGAAGGAATACATTGTGAGGAAACCGGCATGTCCTAGAACCGAAAATTCGAAGACATGTGTCATCTACCAACCCGCACTGGGCCCACGTGGTGGATTACAGCCCACTACCTCTCGAAGAGAGGAGGCCTGTGTCCCAGCATGATAAATAATAATTCCTCCATATCCTTCCAGGAACTCTTATCCCGCGCCACCTCTAATATCAAGGAAGGATTTGGGGGAGGCCTTTGCCCAGCCGTGGGACAGTATAGGATAAAAAAATAATAATAATAATTACTTAATCATCTTGCAAGTCCAATCTGTGCTTAGGATACCCATTATTTTATATTACAGCTCCACACCTGGGTCACCTCTACACAGCGGTAGTAGCAGATGCGATACAGCGGTTTGAGAAACTCACCAATCCTGACTGCCATGTCATATTTAGCACAGGTATGTTATCATTAATGATAAGCAGTGATGAGCAGTGGTGACCCAGTAGTAACGGCCGCGACTTACGAGTTGCAGGTCGTAGGTTCAGCCACTGAGAGGCACTATACTTTGTGTAAATTATTCCATCACCATTGCTCTCAAAAACCGGCATATCCTAGAACCAAAAATTCAAAGACGTGACGTCTACCAACCCGCACTGGGTCCACATGATGGATTATGGCCTGCTCCCTCTCACAGACAGGACTCATGTGTCCCAGCAGTGGGAACATTATAGGCTGAGTATGTATGCTATCTTTAAATTACTTGAGGAACTCATACTTGCATTGATATACAATTACACTTGAAAATCCAGAAGGAATTATGGTCATACTCATGTTGTTAAGAATAAGTTAGATGAAAAAGAATTAAAATCTAGAAGGCCAAAAATAGCCATATATAATAAATGTTCTATGATATACTTACTGTATTCGTGATTTAGTTTCCAAACATGTAAACAAATGTGTTTTTCAAATAAAACCATTTTATATCTTTGTAAACATACCTCCATTTTCTTCTTGTTTTTGGAAAAATAACTTTAATTCCCATTCATAAAGTTCAGTTAATGTTAACAACTAGTACTAGTAATTCCAAAATCTACTTAATTTACACCATCATAAAGTTGATATTCGTTTAAGTGGCAAATAAAATTGTAGTGCCTGTTTGTAATGTCAAAATAAAAGCATTTTATTATATGCATCTGAGAGTATAATTACTTATCAGTTAATGTAAGAACATAAATAAGTGCATAACTTAAAGATTTTGTTATCAGTCCTTACTTCACTTGATTTGCTAATTAGTGTGACCCTGCGTCCTAACCGAAAGTTACAGTCACGCAATACACGATCGTTTATACAAGGTGGAGACGACAATATATCAAGCTAGCCGAAACTGTCAAATTTTCCCAATCAACCTTGAACCTTATGCTTTAGCGATAAAGTTGAAAATCTATTAAAGAAATTTGACAGATTGTAGTAACTTGATGTGCTGGCGTCTGTACATGGTTATACGTCAGTAACGTAAACCTTTACTTACTTAATCATTTGATATTTACCTTCCAGGTACAGACGAACACGGCACCAAGATACAGCAAGCGGCCGCTAAAGCCAAGCTCTCCCTACCAGAGTACTGCACCAGCATATCAAATGAATACAAGGAACTGTTCAAGGAGTTCAATGTTGATTACACAGACTTCATACGCACCACCGAGGAGAGGCATAAGGAAGCTGTCAGGCATTTTTGGGTGAGGCCTTGTTTAAAATTTCTCTTTAAATGTATAACTTGATTATAAACCTTAACTTTCTATCATAAAGTTTAATATTGTGTGCAATATATTTACCACTTTCATTGAATAGTAGGTATAAACGTCTTTTTAACCAACTTCAAAAAAAGAGGTTCTGTATTCGACCCGTATGTATGTTTGTATGTCCGCGATTTTCTCAAAAACTAATGAACCAATTTTGACAATTCTTTCATTTAAAATAGAAACAAAAATATTTATAGAAAAATAAAACATAATTTTTAAGGTGAATGGGTAGTTGTAGCCCGCGAAATTTAATTTTTCTTACGTTTTTTGCAATTTTCAGGTCAGTGTCAGGTTGTATATAGATCAAAATATGATTCGCGACTATAACCGGTACGTATTTACAGAATCATAATAATTAGAATCATTAATACATCTTTCTAAGTTAGATTTCTACTGTTAAGAACAAATCTCGTATGGAAAAGTGTTTATGGTAGAAATCTAACTTAAAGAGATATATTAATGATTCTAATGACTATGATTCTGTAAATACATGTCTATTATAGTCGCGAATCATATTTGAATCAAGATACAACCTGACACTGATCTGCAAATTGCAAAAAACTTAAGAAAATTTAAATTTCGCGGTCTACCATGTCACATTCACCTTAAGCTATAAGGTTGAAAAAACTATGTTGCAAAATTAGACCACAGCTTTACTTGTGGTCCGTTTTTGATGGGCTCATCAGAAATCTAGTACCTACTATTGTTGATCGAAGCTACAGTTATCCTACCCTTATCGCATTTTTTTTTTTTTTATTTATTTATTCCGTAAATAACACCCTAACAGCTATAATGCCAATGCAATGTTACTGCTACAAAGATACACATACGTCTAACTTACTCATAAATACAAATTAAAATACAATTAAAAATACAATTAAGAATACAATTTAAAATAAAATTAATAATACAATTTAAAATACAAACCATTAAAATACAATTAAAATCACTACTTAACATTTTCAATGCACTTCAATGCTACTTCTTCTTTATTTGATATCAGCGCAGCACATCTTCTCCCAAACATCTCAAACAAACTCAAACTCAAGGCATTTATTTCAATTAAACCAATTACAGGCACTTTTGAATTGTCAAAGGGTCAATCAACCAGTCATCTCAATATTACATGAGTCTAATTTTAAAAGCAAAACCCGATGATAAAATTAATGTTTTATTTACAGAACAAGCTAGTAAGAAAGGATTATGTGTACAAATCTAAGTACAGCGGCTGGTACAGCGTCAACGATGAGGCGTTTGTGCCCGAGACACATGTCAAAGATGAACTCAGGGATGGAGAGAATGTAAGGCTACATTTATTTATGGTCTATACCAAATGTGTCTGACGGAAGTGTAAACAAGCGCTTTTCAGGTCAAATTCTTACGCAATAAGTGTACAGGGTGGCAGCAACATTGGCGCGCAAACTGTCACCATAAATTCAGCACATGATTCTAGACCCCCAAGCATATAAATTTTTGTTGGTTATTAAAAAAAAAATCAGCTGTTTCATAGAAAAGTGCAGTACAACAACATGAACAGTTCTTTTTTCATCGCCCTTCGTTGAAATTTTTCAAGAATCATGTACTGTAACCATGGTAACAGGTTGCGAGTCGATGTTCCTGCTAATCTGCAAGGTAATTGCGTAACACACCATCAGTTCATCACGGCACTGGGCCGCATGGTAGATTACGGCCCAATCCGTACAGAGAGGAGGCCTGCGTCCCAGCAGTGGGAACATTATAGGCTGATTATGTATGTGTGTGAAACGTATTTTATTTCTTTCTTTCTTTTGTGCACTGCAAGGCAAAGGCCTCCCTACTCTCCTTCCACCTCTCTCTGTCCAAAGCTGGGACTTTCGCATGTATTATTTATTTTCATGTAAAAAATATTATTTGATATTGCAGGTAAAAGTGTCAGTAGAATCTGGCCACAAAGTGGAATGGACCGAAGAAACAAACTACATGTTCAGATTGAGCGCCTTCAAGACACATCTACAGGATTGGCTAAAAAATGGTATGAAATATTTATTACTTACTAGCTGACAGGATAGACGTCGTCGTGTTTCCTACAACTCGATCGCAGCGCCACCTTCCGGGTCCAATTGTAAAACTAAACCATCCAGGGACCCACTCAAATACACACAAAAAATTTCATCAAAAGGTCCAGCCGTTGAGGAGGAGTTCAGTGACATACACATTCATGTACAGATGAACTATTATAGCCTGTGCCAAAAGTGTCTTATAAAAGTGTAAACAAACCCTGCTCTGGTTAAATTCTAATATATAGATATAGGAGCGCATGTTCTTGATGCAAGGTTCCTGATGTATGCCGACGACACCAAGATTTTTATGACTATAAAAAATAAACATGACTGTGAGAAGCTACAAAATGACTTAAACAGATTATCTAATTACTATATTATCAATAGAATCAATGTGAACGTAGGCAAATGTCAGACTATAACCTTTACCAGGAAGCGAAATCCCATTAACTACAGCTATTATCTTAGTGGTGGCAATGTTGTGCGTTGCAATGTTATTAGGGATCTTGGTGTCGTCCTGGACTCAAAGCTTCTGTGTTCGGAGCATGTGTCCTGTATCGTCGGCAAGGCATACAAAAACCTAGGATTTATTATGCGTACATGTAAATTATTTACTGATATAAATTGCATCAAAGTACTTTATTTTGCGTACATACGCAGTATTTTAGAATACTGCAGTAATATCTGGAATCCGCATTACATGGTTTATATACAGCAATTAGAATCAATACAATCTAAATTCGTTAAGTATATTAACTATCGCACTGGATTCAAGTCTACAGATTATCTGCTATCATGCAAACATCATAATAATATGCTACCATTGGAGAACAGACGTATGATTCTGGACATGCTATTTCTTTATGGTATATGTAATGGGAGTATTGACAGTACCGTTTTAAATAATTTAGTTGTAAGATTAAGTGCTCCGTCTCGACGGACTAGGCACACGCAGTTATTCAATGTACCGCACAGTGGTACAAACTACGCCCAAAATTCGGTTATTGGTAGGATGCTAAGTAATTTTAACAAAAGATTCTCTCATCTTGATATATTTAATACCAAAAAAGCTATATTCAGGAAACAATTGATAACGTCAGTATGTGATGAATTGACAAACAAACCTAAACTAAATTGAATTGTAGGTATAGAAGGTACACAAACAATCACCACATACCACTATAACATATTCACACACCCATTCGCAACTCCACATGCACACTCCTACACACTCACTCACACCGTACACTTAGCAATGCTCAGATGGTGCTAGCAGTTCACGTCATTCCGTATTTCTGTTTCTGTTGCATGTATGTATAATTATTAAATTGTAAATCCGTAATTGGCTGTAAGACTAGCATAAATATCTTAAGTGAAAATTTCAAAGAGCTGTGGATTTTGTGATTAATAAATAAATAAATAAATAAAATATAAATAATGCAATTACTAATACAGGGTGCATTCCGAGTTAGGACTGTAATCGATATTATCGATTTGAGCGTGCTCAAACCCGTACCGAATTAGGTTTAAGCACGCTCAAATCGATTATATTGATTACATTCCTAACTCGGAACGCGGCAACAGTCATCTGTAATTAGAAGGTTTCAACTTTATATCTCATCAAATTTTTCCAACAATTATTTTTGGAATAACATTATAAAATTGAAAAATAATCGACGAAATTTGAGGTTATAAAAATAACCTCAATAGTCAAAAATAAAATTGCGGGTTTAATCTGTCAAGCACCGCTAATGAGCCACAATTGATTTTCTATTGTTTCGTCGCCAATGGGCGACGCGCGCCGCTTGACCGGTTAAATATTCAAATAATCAAATCAAAACCGATCAACCGGTTGCGAGTACTACGCGCCTGAATTTTTTGAAGAAAATCACCAATACGGTCATTATTATGTCCTTTCTCAGGTGTGTTTTACATACCTGTTATGTGAAAGGGTGCAGGTCCGTGGCATTTGGCAATTCACCTGTCTGCCATTTTGATCTTTTTTCAAAATGGCTGCCACACATGAAATCTATACGCGACAGTAAGTCTGCCAGGCTCCATATAAAAATCGTTAATCCTCTTTCTTTCTTTTATGGTTAAAACTAGCTGCGCCCCGCGGTTTCACCCGCGTAAGTGTCGATCCCGTGGGAATATCGGGATAAAAAGTAGCCTATATGTTAATGCAGGGTACAAAATTTTATCAAAATTGGTCCAGCCGTTTGAGCGTGAAGAAGTAACAAACATATAAACACACACTCACAAACTTTTGCCTTTATAATATTACTAGCTGCGCCCCGCGGTTTCACCCGCGTAAATGTCGATTCCGTGGGAATATCGGGATAAAAACTATCCTATGTCCTTTTCCGGGACTCAAACTATCTCTATACCAAATTTCATCTAAATCGGTTCAGTGGTTTAGGCGTGAAGAAGTAACAAACATATAAACACACACATACACACACACACTCACAAACTTTCGCCTTTATAATATTAGTGTGATTAGTGTGAAGATACAGCCCTGTGGCATACAGACAGACAGATAGACGACTTAGACCGGAACCCTAAAAACCCTTTAAAATTGTTGCTTTTGTTCACAGACGGTGTGATAACTCCATCCAAGTTTCAAAAGCAACTACAAGAGATGGTGGAAGGTGATGCGTACCTACCCGATATATCGGTCAGTCGGCCGTCCAACAGGGTGCACTGGGCGATACGGGTATGTGACTCTATTAAATAATAATAAGTTACATAAAGGTCTTGGAGCAGTTGTGGTCCAGTGGTAACGGCTGCGACTTACCACTCTTACCAGTTGTGGGTCGTAGGTTTGAACCCAGACAGGCGCTTAATTTTGTGTAAATTATTTCATCACCACTGCATCAAAACAGTGAAGAAAAACATTGTAAACTTTCTGCTGGGTGATGGTTTTGCAGTAAAACTCCGAAATGCAGTAGACACTATGTATATTATTAAAAGATGGCGGCACATGCAAAAAATCGCGGAGCGCAAGAGACGTGCGGTGGTCGCGGTAGCTAGATGGGCACTAAAGCGGGTTAGCGCCTAGCGGGGCCGCGCGTTGGAGACTCAGGCTCCGCGCACCCCCGCACCCCTCTTACCACTTACAATCGTGTAACTATAATACGTCGCTAACAAACATCGTGAGGAAACCGGCATGTCTTAGCACCAAAAATTTCGAAGAAATGTGACATCTACCAACCCGCACTGGGCCCGCGTGGTAGATTACGACCCACTTCCTCTCACCGAGAGGAGGCCTGTGTCCCAGCAGTGGAAACATTATAGATAGGCTTATTATGCTACATAAAAGCCTTTGGGTCCACCAAATTTTTTCGCAGCGTAATATTTATTGGCAATGCTCAATATCAGGCTTGTGAGCTAGGGCGTTGTGTCTCTCTCCTGGACAAAGCATCCCCTTGTCCCTACAATTTTGTGCTGTTTCTATCCGAATCTGTCCAGAAAATACATCTGATTTGTACGCCTTCAAGTTCTTTGCTTATTTATTATTCGTCCGCTCTTTATATTGTTTTTGTTTTATGAAAAACTAGGTTTTGCCCACGACTTCGCCCGGAGGTCAGAATTATCCCACGGGAATGTACTACCGGGATAAAAAGTAGAGAAGATTATATCCTAACCCAGTTCATGGTCTATGGATGTGAAAATTTCATCAAAAGCCGTTCAGCCGTTTTAACGTGAAAGCGTAACAAAGAAACAAACTCTATTTCGCAATTATACATA
The DNA here is from genome assembly GCA_947508005.1 of Amphipoea lucens. Lineage (NCBI taxonomy): Eukaryota > Metazoa > Arthropoda > Insecta > Lepidoptera > Noctuidae > Amphipoea > Amphipoea lucens. Next base: position 16,553,612 of record OX382377.1, on the reverse strand, counting down.
GTATTAGGATAATGGATAAGGCCCTCATTTTTTTTACTTTGACTGTGGTTAGTTTAGTTTGTGATCTTCCTGTACGAGTCGCAGTGAATACTTTTTCTTTCTTTCTTTTCGCCCAGAATTTATTGTAAAAAAGTCAAAAAAGGCCAAGGAGCTCATTTTACTCTTCTTCACAGGTGCCAGGTGACGAGGACCAGAGTATATACGTGTGGTTAGACGCATTGATCAACTACCTGACAGTGGTGGGCTACCCTGACGAGAGACACATGAGGGCGCTGAGAGCCTGGCCAGCTGACGTGCATGTTGTGGGCAAGGATATACTCAAGTGAGAATACGTTTCCCTAACAACACAGCGTGGCAAGAACATTGACGCATAAACTGATGCAACCAAGAATGCAGCACATGATTCTAGGCAGCAGAAGGCTAATTCTCGTATTTTAAAACGTTCAAAATCTAGTTGCAGTCTCATCTCAGCGACAAACAAATGTCAAAAACTTGTCAAAATGTAGGGAAATTAGAGGTATTTTTGACAGCTTGAGACTGAGATCAGACTGTGAACGTTCTTAAAATTATGAGAATAGCCCCGCTGAATGGTTCGTTGGTTTAAAAAAAAAACAACTTACTGTTCTATAGTGTTTTACCGCGTAGTTATTACACTTTTCTATGAAACTTGTGATTTTATGTTTAATAACCGACGAAAAATCATGTGTTGAATTGATTGTTGCAGTTTGCGCGTTGTTGTCCCTCTCTGCCACCAGTTACAAAAAACCTAACCCATCTACTTCACTCCCCAGATTCCACGGCATCTACTGGCCAGCTTTCCTAATGGCCATCAAATGGCATCCTCCACGTCGCCTGGTCTGCCACTCTCACTGGACAGTGGATGGCAGCAAGATGTCCAAGTCGCTGGGCAACGTGGTTTGCCCACGAGCCAGCCCCGTGGGCAACGAGGCACTGAGGTATCTGCTGTTGAGAGAAGCAACGATGTCGAGCGACGCTAGTGAGTATAATATTTGTATAGTAAGATGTCTAAGTTGCTCGGCAACGTGGTTTGCCCACGAGTCTGTCCCGTGGGCAACGAGGGACTGAGGTATCTGCTGTTAAGAGAAGATACGGTGGCGAATTACGCTAGTGAGTATATCATTTGTATAGTAAGATGTCCAAGTTGCTGGGCAACGTGGTTTGCACACGAGCCAGTTCCGTGGGCAACGAGGGACTGAGGTATCTGCTGTTAAGAGAAGATACGGTGGCGAATTACGCTAGTGAGTATATCATTTGTATAGTAAGATGTCCAAGTTGCTGGGCAACGTGGTTTGCACACGAGCCAGTTCCGTGGGCAACGAGGGACTGAGGTATCTGCTGTTGAGAGAAGCTACGATGTCGAGCGACGCTAGTGAGTATAATATTTGTATAGTAAGATGTCTAAGTGTCTCGGCAACGTGGTTTGCCCACGAGTCTGTCCCGTGGGCAACGAGGCACTGAGGTATCTGCTGTTGAGAGATGCTACGATGGCCAGTGACGCTAGTGAGTATATCATTTGTATAGTAAGATGTCCAAGTTGCTGGGCAACGTGATTTGCCCACGAGCCAGTTCCGTGGGCAACGAGGGACTGAGGTATCTGCTGTTGAGCGAAGCTACGATGGCCAGTGAGTATATTTTTATGTAAATGTTTGTTTTGTTTGCTTTGCTAACCTTACAATAATAAAGTTGAAATGTTTTGTGAAATAGAAAAACTTAAAATACAGGACTATAAGTCGTTCTAGTTATATATACGAAACTGTTAACATGTGGTTATTTTCTTTTGTGCTTTTCAAATGGCAGTGATTCAAAAAGTGCGCAGTTGCCACTTAAAGGTATATTCAAACCTAAGCGGTATTCGCTGCCGTTATGGGTAGAAGTGCATTCCGCGCGAGTTTCGCAGATATTTAGTATCAAGTTCCGCGGCTAGAGTGGAATAGTTGGTGCCATAGTACCGCATAGGTATTGTTTCGCTTGTTGGGCGAAATTTCGAACTCGGTATTCTACCCACAAGGATAGCGAAATCCGCTTTGGTGTGAACAGTAATATTACCGCATACCCACTCGGCTTTGTCTACCGCAGACGGTAGCAAACACCGCTTAGGTATGAATAGACCTTAACCCAACATTATTGTCATCTTCTCACCTTTTTTTAACAGAATGTGGTTTTATTACAGTCGTGACACGATGCATATTCGTTTAAACCGGTTTTTGACTCTGATTCCCACATAAAAACATAATTATGTGAAAGCAAAATATTGAAATACATTTTTGTTTATTTCCAGACTACAGCGAAACGAAGCTACTAAACGTAGCCAACTCGGAACTCGCCGACACACTAGGAAACCTCGCGTCGCGATGCTGTGGTGCGGCTCTCAACCCGCGACACGAGTTCCCCACGCTTCACGCCGCTGAACTAGCCTCCATCGCTACTAACCAACATGCGACAATGCTGATGGAGTATGTGGAGAGTTTACCTGGTGAGTGTTACATATCCTTGGAAATATAGCTTCGATAAATGAGACTGAATAACAGTGTTGGACCAAGTATAGAACCCTGTGGAAAACTGAAGATTGAGGCCTGAGTTTGATCTTGTTGTAGTTAAAAAATCGACGTACTTGTATGCCTTGGAGTAAACAAGTACGTAGATTTTTCTACTAGTTTTGTGCTGTATGACTTATGCATGATTACCAATTACATTACTCCTTTAAAATTGGTACTTAATCACATGTTTCTGAAAGTTCTTTTGGCATGGATAAGAGATTAGAGCAGTGGTGGTCCAGTGGTATCGGTCCTGACTTACGAGTTGTAGGTCGTGAATTCGAACCCAGACAGGTACTTTACCTTTGTGTATTTAAATCATCACAAATTCTCTCAAAACGGTGAAGAAAAACATCGTGAGGAAACCGGCATGTCTTAGAACCAAAAATTCGAAGACATGTGACATCCACCAACTGGGCCCGATGGCCCGCTTTCTCTCACAGGGAGGAGGCCTGTGTCCCAGCAGTGGGAACAGGCGATTATGCTGATGGATAGGAGGCAAGGCGGGAATCTCCAATTACTTATGTGTCATTTCTTTCCCACTCAGAGATATGCCACACGCACTACAAAAACTACCACTTCTACAAAGCAGTGGACGCCGTTATCAAAGTGCTTCACGTCGCAAACGTCTTCTTCGAAAATACCAAACCTTGGGAATTGCGCAAGAAACCAGAAAGTCAGAAAGAACTCGACGTTATTTTACACATTACTATGGAAACGCTAAGAATATGTGGAATTATACTCCAGCCAATCATACCAGAGATGACGACAAAATTATTAGATAAACTACAAATTGGTAAGGATTGCAGGAGCTGGCAACACTGCGAGACGCCATCTTGGAGGCTCAAAGGCGCCATCTATGAAACTAAGAACATTCAAAGTGGGAAGTTCGTGTTGTTCCAAAGAATCTATGAGAAAAAAGTTGCGCAGACTGATCAGAGAAAGAATGTACAGGCTGAACAGAAAAACGTGCAAGTAAAAAAGAAAAAGGCTCAGAAGAAAAAGGTTACAGCTGCGTAGTTCTGATTTGAGATTTTATTGTAGAATTTGGTTAGAAAGAAACGGGTTTTAGAAATGAAGTAGTATATTAGTAGAATTATATTCAAGAGAACCATTTTGAAATTTGTTACAGCTTTGGTTTTTAAGCAGATATCAGACGCTTCACTTGTTGTTAATTTTTGTGTTTCATTCGGTATCTTTCACAGTTAACTCGAAATGAATCGTCTGAACACAAAAAATCAAGTGAAAAATGAATTAAATAGTGGTCCGATACATCGATGTTGCATTTCGGCACTCGGCATTTTTCAGTCGCCTACCGAATGGTCACAAAATGAACTGAAAAGCGCAGATCAACATTCATAAAGTGTATCTCACGAAAAAAGTCCCATAGAGGCGGCGGCGCCACTGTCGTGTGACGTAATCATAAATAATTTATTTATCTTGACATCATAATTACAGGCACTGGTTAATAAAATGGACCGTCTTCTATAAAAATAAAATAAAGTCGGGTTAGTTACACCATGTATAACTCAAGAATGGCTCGACCGATTTTTATGATCTTGGACTTGTTGGATTTGTCTCCGCCTCGAATAGCATTTTGTCGGTGTAGTTTGCACGTGGAATTAAACAAAATGATCATTCACTCGAGCGAAGCGTCCGATATCAGATTTAGTGTTCATTGAGTGATATCGTTCGAATATAGGTTTTGGTGGGTAGGGCACATTGCTCGCAGAACAGATGGCCGATGGGGTCGAAATTTTCTGGAGTGGCGACCGCGTACGGAAAGACGTAGCATTGGAAGGCCTCCCACAAGATGGACCGACGACCTTGTGAAGGCCGAAGGAATCCGCTGGATACGGGAAGCACAGAACCGATCGAAGTGGAGGTGCTTGGGGGAGGCCTATGTCCAGCATTGGACGTCTTTCGGATGATGATAAGTTTTGAATTTTCAATGGCTAAAACACAAACATATCGAAATATTTAAAGGAAAGCAGTTTTATAAAGAGCTTCGAAATAATTTTAAGACATTAACATAGCGTAGAAATATGTAGGTAATGTTTGTGTGCGTTTCTGGGGGTCTACTCCCTAAGTCCGTCAACGAAGTAACGAACCCGTCCGACAGTAGTCCGATACGTCGGACTGAACCCTACTCCCTAACGATTTCGGATTCATCAGTTTCAAACGGAATCATAGACAATATTCGTGAACGAAAGACGCATTGCAATAGAGTTGCGCTATTTTACCGGTCAATTACCGATTTACTTATTTTGTAGTTTTCTAGCTTATTAAACAAAAATTAATACTTTTGTCGTTAGAAAATGACCACATTTTTTAAAATATAATTTTTATTATGTCTTTAAATATAGATTTTAATTATTTTTGCCATTTTTGTCCGGAAACCAGCATCATCCTATTGATACCTTTGCCTGTTTACTTTTTGAAGGAAATTTTCAAATGAAACTTCAAAGTATAGCACGGATTTTTCTATGGCTATAGTAAGTACGATGTTGTTGCTACCACGAAATATAAAAAAACAGGCTGCTACGCAGTGCCATTCCGCCGCCGGTGCACCTAGCTCCTAGCGAGTAGCGCACCTAGCTGCTAGCGAGTAGCGCAGCAAAAGCGACGCGGGCGACAGAGAGAGAGAACCCCGATCGCGAACGTATACGGACGTACAACGGCGATCCTCTGCGACTCTCAGTCGCAAAGCCATTTATATATTTTGTACACAGTGTGCTTTATTCATTGTATGTTAAAAAGCCCATTAAATGATTATTTAAAGAAGTGACTTTTAATAAGTTCATAAACTTCTTTAGCGTGGAAGTTTTCTGTATTCTAATTAGCTTTTCATTCCATGGTTAATTGTGTAAAATGGCCCCAACCGCTGCAGCAACTCACGAGCAAATTGAGGCCCTTCTTGATTTTATGGGTGAGAACCAAGAATTGGCTCGCGGATTATTGAAGGGTGCCGACGGGAGAGTTCGCTCAAAACGGCTATGGGAAAACCTGTGCAACTCCCTTAACTCAATGGGAAATTTCACTAAGTCCGTCGAGCAGCGGTAAATGGTGAGGATCTAAAAGTAAACAAAAAATGGGTGGGACAAATTGGTAATACTGCTCAATAAGTTGCAGAATCTTTAATATGTCCTTACCTTCATTCTTGGATCAACACCACTTCGGGGTATGTGTTGAGGCAAAAGAGGTATTAAATCCGCACATAAGTCCCCGAATAATTCCCGAGTGAGCCTAGTTCCTGAGAGAGTAGTTCCCTATGAACGCAAAGTCGGGAATACTCGCCAACCTAAAGTTTTGGCGTAAATAAAATCAACGTTGCCTCCGCTCCTCCTGTAAAGCTTCTTCAATAGTTAAAAGAGCAGCCATAGTTTGAAATTCTTTTATTTTAGTAACTTTCGTCGATAGCACGAGAACTATTTTGATGTCGTATCAACTGACATAACTATCCGTCAAAACCAGTGTCATGGTCAACTGTTCGGACGGGCAAAAACACATCGGGAGTAGGGACAACAGTCAAATCGCGTTGTCATTCATTCTTCGCTCGGGCCCCGAACGAATCATCCGTCCGTAGGCCATAGGGAGTAGGAAACGCCCGTAACGAAGGCCGAAACGACGGACTTCGTGCTTAGGGAGTAGACCCCCTGATGTGTGCTACGTTATAATAATGCCATATTATTACCAGCGAATTTAATTGTATGGATGTGCTAAGTTGCGTTTCTCAATGAATGCTTGAATTGAACCTGAGTAGCTGTAAGTTTGAACAACATAACATCACGCTTGTAATACCCAAAGGGTTAGGTAGAAGTGTACCTATAGTACATCCTACCTCCTACTAATATTATAAACGCGAAAGTTTGCGAGGATGGATGGATGGATGTTTGTTACTCTTTCACGCAAAAACTACTGAATGTATTTGGATGAAATTTGGCACACAGATAGTTTATAACCAGGATTAACACATAGGATACTTTTTATGCCGATATTCCCACGGGATCGAAACTTATGCGGGTGAAACCGCAAGGCGCCGCTAGTCCACCATATGTTTGAATAGGAAGAATAAAACTGGGGTCTATAGTCCTCGCGAGACTATAGTTCGTTTTTTAATCCCAAATAATAATAATAATAAATCTTTATTGTCAGATCATAGATCCATAAACATAACAAACTATCACAAAAACACGTTAAATAAAAATAAAAAAATATTTACAAGAAAAAATAAAAAATTACAAGAAAAAATAAAAAATAAAAGATACCCCTACCTCACGTATCTAAATGACGGTCTGTGTGCCGCCATCCAATGACTAATTATTTGGCCATCCACCCTGCCGGCTACAGTGGCCACGAGGCTGTTGGGGACTAATCTGAAAAGTGTAATGTCAAACTTCTGTATTAAAAAAACGCAAACACAAAAGACTTAAATGTCAGATTAGTCTCTGGGATTAAAAAACGAACTTTAGTTAGGCGTGCCTTAGGTATGTGAGCGGTGGGAGTGCGGGGCGGGGGCGCATTACTCAGTACGTGCGTGGCGAACCGCCGCCGAGACGACTGTGGCCACTGAGGCGGTCAACTAGTTCCGCAAGGACTATAGACAGCTCTAGATTTCCTAGACAGTCATTTTACAGCATTTCACATTTGAATGTCTAGTGAAAAACAAATCATTTAATGTTTTAATGAAACTTGCATTCAAAGATTTTAGGTTTCGCATTTGTTTGTTTTTTTTTTTGCAAATAATTATGATTATTTAATGAGGCACTCCTCAGTTATATTGCAGTTATCCATCCATATGTTACAATATTTAACCGGTCAAGGACCGCGGGACACCGATCGGTGAACAAACAATAGAAAATCAATTGTGTCTCAGCGGAGCTTGACAGATTAATACTTTATAATCATCTTTATTGTAGTCTTGTATATTTTATAATCAATTGACTATAATTCGCGACTCGTATTTATACAAGGTCGAATTAAGTTATCTGGAGAAACTCTGCAGACATGGTGGGGGGTATCGATATGTCTATACTAATATTATAAAGAGGTAAAATTTGTTTGTAAGTTTGTATGTAGGGGGTAATCTCTGGAACTACCAGTCGGATTTGAAAAATTCTTCTTGCATTTGATAGCCCAATTCTTGAGGAAGGCTATAGGCTATTTAACGTCACGCTATGACCCTTAGGAGCCGAGCAAAAGCGCTATGGGGAAACGAAGTAATAGAGCAGGAGACGCGGGCAAGTGATGCAATACGACGAGATGGGTCGAGGGAATAAGAAATTTCACGCGAACGAAGTCGCGGGCAGAAGCTAGTAAAGAATATAAAACAAAATTATGATGTTTGTTTTGGGTCGACGACCGCTGTCTGTTTAGTTACTTGAAGTATGACTTGAGACATGAGAAAATCGTTTTTTAGGGTTCCGTACCTCAAAAGGAAAAAACGGAACCCTTATAGGATCACTTTGTTGTCCGTCCGTCCGTCCGTCCGTCCGTCTGTCAAGACCGTTTTTCTCAGGAACGCGTGGAGGTATCCAACTGAAATTTATATCTAATACTCAAGTCTACTGTCCCTTGGAGCTGTGAAAAAATCAAACTTCTAAGCCAAAGCAATCAAAAGATACAGCCCTTTATACCGCAAATTTTCGAAACTCGCACGGGAATCAAAACCTACAGGGTACTTCCCGTGAACTTAGAATCTTGAAATTTGGTACAAAGTAATGTCTTATAGTACAGATAAAGGAAAAATTGCGAAAACCGTAAATTTTTAGTTACATCATATAATAAAAAATATTTTTGAAAATTTTAAAGTTACTACTTTTTTTCTCATGAACGCGTAGAGGTATTAAATTTAAATTAATATCAAATACTCAGGTTTATAATACCTTTAAGCTGTAACAAAATCAAACTTCTATGTCAACGCAATTACCGTCAAAAGAAACGGCAATTTAAGCCGCATATTTTCAAACTCGCAACTACTCGCAAGGGAATCAAAACCTAAAGGGTACTTCCAGTCGACCTAGAATCTTGAAATTTGGCATGAAGCAATATTTTATAGCACACATAAAAGAAAAAATCCGAAAACCTTAAATTTTTATACGGAACCCTCGGTGCGCGAGTCCGACTCGCACTTGGCCGGTTTTTTTTTTTGTTTGACCCATCACGTCTGCGGAGTTTTACTAACTTATCTAAGTTGACCCTGTATAAAAGTTTAACATTAAAATTAACGAAAAGACTGTTATTTCTTCTAAAGTAATAATTTGCTTCCTTATCTAATGTATTGAGATTCTGATCTTTAATAGTTTTAGGTTTTAAGTAGAATAGCTTGTGGTGCATTTTTGTATAATTCTGATTTTAATTACATGTTGTGTCCAACTGTTATTTATGTTTAATAAATTGTTGAATTTGAATCATGAGTTTTGATGTTCTACTCCACGTATAAAACTAACAAGTTGAATTTATGTGAGCCTAGTACTTCTGGTGGATCGGTATTCAAAACTGTTAGAAGACTTGGCTTTATAAAATCTTTGGCTATAGTCAAAACGTCTCAATGCTTTTTACATTGTGTTTTTGTATATGATAGATGAGTTGTACCAACATTTGTCAATAAAATAATAATTCTATGATTATATGAGATGTAAGTGAGCACAGACATGTCCTAGTATAATTTGGGTTGTAGGGTAAAACGCGTTATTTCTTCATGTTTATGCCAACTTAGTGTGCAATCAATATATTATACTCTTACTTCACGCAAAATGTTCTTTGAACCTTTGTAGCCGGAATGCTAGGCTCTATATACACTCAGCGGCAGAAAAAGTGGCCCAAAATGAAAAGATGATCTAATTTTTTTTATAATAAAATATGGTTGATATTTTTATTACTTATACGTAATGCGTTAACGGTTTATAACGTAAGTTTAGTTAAAATTAAGACTTAAAAGTTAAAGTTTTACTAACAATTTGGGAAAACAGTAAAAATAAAGCTTTTAAAAGAATTTTTATTTCAAATTTTCTCAAAATTTCTTGGAATTACAACAAAAAGTCACTTAAATTAATACCGCGTATTACCCCCTCTTGCTTCGATGACGGCTTGCATGCCTTCTGGCATGCTTTGCAGTAAGTATGTTTTTATGTCTACTTTAGAAATTTCCTCCCACACTCTGACTAGAGCCACCTTTAGCTCACGGAGTGTCTCTGGCGGGTTTGGCAGTGCTCGGACTCGTCTTTTAAGCATGTCCCAGACATGTTCTATAGGATTCATGTCTGAGCTACGATCCGGCCAAAGCAGTTTTTGAATACCGACATTAGCTAAGTAAGACTCAACGATGCCAGCAGTATAAGCTCTTGCATTATCCTGCATAAGCAAAAATCTTCTCGACCAATAAAGTCCACAAAAGGCAAAACATGATCTTGGAGAATCTCTTCAATGTACCCGACTGCTGTTAGGCGCTGATCCACGATCATAAGCTCCGTACGCGCTTCGGAACACACACCTCCCCATACCATAACAGACCCACCTTGGTAACTTACTGTCTGACGTGTCGTGATGGGAAGGAAACGTTCTTCACGGCGCCTGTACACTCTGTCACGACCATCTGGTGCTCTTAAGGCTACTTTGCACTCATCAGTAAACAAGACCTTGTTCCATTCCAAATCTTAAGCGTGCAACTCGGTGGTGTCTCTCAAGTTCTGGCCCTCATACTGGTCTCCTGACACGTAAATCACGTTCCTCCATCCTTCGCCTTATGGTCCGTTCACTAACAATGATACCACGTGCCGCTTGAAGCCGCCGCCTGATTTCAACAGGGGTAAGGAAGCCATTTCTCAATACTTCCAGTATCAAAAATCGGTCATCGCGGGCAGAAGTACATCTTACTCTGCCATTACCTGGTCGCCGTGTATAGAGTCCAGTCTCACGATACCTCTAAAGTGCAAATCGTAGGGTGGTACGCGGCACATTGAGAGTTGCATCCACCTCACGTTAAGTTCATCCTTGGTCGGTTAACAAGACCGCCTGAGCAACTTGAGCAGCAGTAAGTAGCATCTTCTAATTTTTTATGGAATCGAAATAAACCCGTAATCAATAAAAAAATCAATAAAAAACTATTTTACAGACCCATGACAAAAAAAAAAACAATTTTAACTTACCTCTCGGATTAACGTTCAAAACAGTCCTGGCATATGTTTTTAGACAGGGTCAATCTAAACACAAGTAAATTTCAAATTACCCACTTAAAGTAAACGGGTCACTTGAAACCTACCGTCATCAAAACATCTCATAAATAACACTTAGTTTGTTTACAAGCTTCCTTTATGCACTTGGGCCACTTTTTCTGCCGCTGAGTGTAGAAGAGTTCGCTAAGACAGCAAATAGTGGATTTTGGAGACATTTAATATTAGCAGATTATAGGACAGCCAGTCCATCACTATACCAAGAACATTTTATCTCCACTTATAATAAGCGCAGTGTCATCAGCGTTGACAACGATCTTGCAGTCCGGTACAGTGAGTTGGCATAGCCTGTTTACAAATACAAAAAAGAGAGTAGGACTCAGCACACTGCCCTGCGGGACTCCGAAAGATAAATTATCATCGTTGTTAATGTAGTTTTCTACCTTAATTTGCTGACTACGATCAGTGTGGTAGTCGTAAAAGATCCTTAGAGCTGTCTCTCTTATTCCTAGTGCCTCCAATGCGTGTAAAAGGATGGGAGACATGGAAGTAGAGACTGTGTCAAAAGCCTTGGCCATATCTAAGAATATACCTATCGTTTTAGTCTTAGTGTCGAGATTCTTAGTGATGTGATTTGATAACTCAAGCACAGCATCCTCTGCTGATTTACCTTTCCGGAAGCCGTATTGGTTTGAGGCAATTGCATTATTTTGCTCTAAATAATTCAAGTCTGTTATTTAAGATTTTGGAAAAGATCGTGAGAACTGATATAGGCCTATAGTTTGCGACACGCTCCATCCCCGCCCTTAAATATAGGTGAAACTAATGACTTTTTGAAGGCGTTTGGGAAGATGCCCTTTGATAAGCACAAATTCCATACATGAGTGATTGATATTGAAAAAGTATACTTTTCAAACAAAAGGGTTATAAAGAAAACACACATTCTATATCGGAGTCAATTTATTTACGAATATGCTTATTAAATAATAATATTTGCATCAAAATACTGCAATAACGACTAACAGTATGAAGGAAAGCTAACCATAACACTATTAAGCTAGATACAGCAACGCGTTGCGGTTGCATTGCAACCGCGCGCGCAACACGATGCAGAAGCATGATACGCCATCTACTTCGGGTTGGTTCGGGTGACGGAAATTGCCGAATGAACAAAAGATGGCTGCTTGAGTATTATTATTTTTCTCTTGCAATCATCATTGAGTAACGAAATTACTTTATTTTTATTTTATTGTGAAAATATTTCGTACTCAATATTACTCTCTGGCCCTTTATTATAAATGTGTTACCCACACACACACATGTGAATACATTTCATTCGGTAATCTTCGTAAGCCCGAAGTCAGCCGAAGTTATTGCGTATAATGCTACTACACTTCAATACACTTAGTCGAAAATGCATCAAATGAGTATGATACAGGTATGATACTAATTAATTAATCATTATTATATATAAATTCTTACAAAAATTCGGTGACCCATTCATTTTTGCTTAAATGCTTATTTAAAACTGTCATCTGTGAACGTCGTTGTAACAAGGAACACTATTTTATATATTTAGAAGTCATCACAATTTAACGACGTTATATTGATACTAATAAAACTATTTTTCATAAGAATATATTGGCATTAATTTCACTGTCTTTTATACAAAGTTAGTTTACTCTAGCACAAAATGGCGCCGACTTTTTGTCGTACATTGCCGCTTTTATATGAAAAATTTCAATCTATTAGAGTATAAAGTAAAAAATCTGTCAATGTACGTCAAAAACTCGCTACTAATTGCCATTGTGTTAAGCCATTATCGTTTAAAACAATGTTCACAGACAACACTATAGCTCAATGACTTTGCCCTAAAAGTAACTTCAAATACTAAAAAAATCTGTACAATTGAGCTCCCAAGTTGAGCATCGTTGAGTCCAGCTCATCAAACCGAGCATTTAGCTCAACTTACGTGCATTCTGATATTGACTTTATTACTTAGTTTAAAAATAAACTGTTCTTATTACTTATTAACATATCTTAAATAAAAATGCATTATGGATGGTAACACTGTAACTTATACGCAACATAACTTTTGTATAAGCTGAAACACTAATAAAGATATACAAAGTGTAAAAAAATTAACCTTAAAAACTTTAAGAGGTGCTTTAGGCCATCGAACTGAACAACTTTCACTATGGGACCAACTCCGAAATCACGAAAAAAAATCAGCTGTTTCATACAAAAGTTCAATACCTACTCGGCCAAAATGTATGAAACAGCTCATTTTTTTTTCGTGATTTCAGAGTTGGTCCCATAGTGAAAGTTGTTCAGTTCGATGGTCTAAAGCACCTCTTAAAGTTTTTAAGGTTAATTTTTTTACACCTTATATAGATAGCATAAGAAAGAGACGGAAAACAGCTTCTAATTGAGTAGGACAAGCAAAGATAGCAAGGCCGAACTATGTTCCATCTCTTTCTTCCTTGATAGCATTGATGTTATAATTTATCTGTCTAGCCCAAATATTTAAATCGTTAGATTCGCTTGAACGCTTCAAAAGATGGTTACGTTTTTGTTTTGTTGACAATAACATTTGAATAGTATTGTCTCGGTCATTTATACTGTTAATCGTATATACAGGCTGAAATTGAAAACATGCGACAAATCGAAATGGGAGATCTATGGGACCAAAACTGAAATCGCGAAAAAAATATCAGCTGTTCCCTACATTTGTTTATAGATGAGTACAATCTCCCATTTCGATTTTTCGCATGTTTTCAATTTCACCCTGTATAGTTTCATGCGGCGTGTTAGAACCCAATCATCCTTACGTACGGACACTTTTTCATACAAGAACGGTGAGGGCAAATCTAACAATTTAAATCTTTGGTCTAATCTGCCTAATCTACGTATATAACCTCTATGATACAAATTTGTAGCGTGTCGACATTGCATAGAAAAATACAAAGATATGAAACGACAGATTACCAGCTTAGTACCTAAACGTCAAACTTTTAAATCGCTCATAAAAATCACGAAATAATTATGTTGTTTCGAGTAATATTTAATCACGATTTATATGAACGATCGAGTCTCCTTTTACAAATAACTGGCAACAAAGTATTCGTTCATATTACAACAATAAGGTAATAAAGTCAATATCAGAATAATTGCTTACATCGAATAGGAGCGTGAGGCATTGAATGACTTCACTCCTTCCATTCACTCATTCGATTATTATTAGTAAAGGAGACTGACTGTAACTCCAAAGTTTTCGGGACGGAAGATTTTACATTTCAATACGACTTCAAAATGTCGAAAATGTTAACAGTCATAAAATGCAGCTCATTTTATACATTTTACCCTTAGTAACTATATTTGTGTCGAACCAAAATGACGATTAAAATTCCAACATTCTTTTGGACATACAGTCAACCTCACTACAAGAAAAATATCTGAATTAGAAATGACTGAATTGAATGAATGAGTGAACGAGTGAAACCATTCATTTTATTGTGCGAATGAAACAAAAAATCGTAGCGAGATGAACTTGTCTTACACGATTACCCTTGCATGCCTAATCTAGGTGCTACACTTCGGCTTTGTCCGTAATCATTCGTGTGGTTTCGTAGATTTAAAATACAAGATGGCCACGAATGTTCATGGTGCGAAGTATAGAGCCTGAATGATGATTAAAAACGGGAGGCAAGTAATGAAAGCGTGTGGCAGAGGCGGCGAGAGATTTATAAAAATATTTTATTCCCATTTCATACAGAGTAATATACGTTGTCGAATTTGCAGTTTTTTTTTTTTATTGGATGCTAGGTGTTTTTCCGTCTATAACTATCACCCAGAAAGAAACCTGCGATGTATTCTTAATGATTTTACTCTTACATCAATTGCTTTAAATTTTTTTTCATCAACCAAAGGGATCAATCCCTATTGCTCAAAGATCCAATTTATCCTAAAGGACCAAATGAGTCAACGGGCCCCAAATAATACAAAACACTTTTTTTTTCTTTATACAACCACCAAAATGGTCTCCTACGGCTAACCTAATTTCATAATGGATACCATGATTTCATTTTTAGTATCGCAAGCAATTTATTTTAACTACTAATGTTAGTAATAGCTTCTTAAAACTAATTCTTTTGTTAAGGCTTAAACAAGCCAAGTTTGGAACATTTATCAAACCCGTAATAATTTGTCAAAAAATCCTTCTTTTTGGAATATTAGTTGTGTAACACAAGTCTAAGCCCAGCTTCGCACGAGCGCGTTTGTGTCGCGGCGATTTTTTTCGCGCAATGGATTTTCAACGCTCTGCTTAGCGACGAGGGTTGAAAATCCAACAGTGTGTTTTTATGACGCGCTGGGATGCGCTCTGTTGGATTCTCAACCCTCGGCTCAACATCGAGAGTTGAAAATCGAGTGCGCGATCAAATTTTTACGTCCGTACGAACGTGGGCTAATATTCCTATCTTTCGTACTAAGCTAAAATATGCTTTAAGGGCTCATTAAAATGGCCTTTTATAGCCCCTCGAGCCGTCAAGCTACATTATTTTATTTAAAAAACCCGTTCCCTCCCACACGCATTCAGCCTCCATAAATCAAAGATTTAAATCGTTAGATTTGCCCTTAGTACTATGTCACGTGAAAAGTGTCAATACTGAGAAGAGTGACTCGCACATCCCGTGTCTAGACCCGTTTCCATGGCAACATGCGACATTGCGAGTGTACATCTTTTCACGCGGTAGGGCGAGTCTAACGATTAAAACCTTTGCCATAAATGACAATAGGCATCGAAATATTCAATAACAATAAAAGTTACACATCAAAATGCATCAATACTTATAACTAATACAAACATTGGAAGTGAATTGGCAATGTACAGTACGACGAAAAGTTTTCCAATATTTTGTGCGACATTTTTTATTCACAATCTTTAGGAAGGGACACGAAAGTACCCGGTTTTTTTTTTTAGAAATAAAAATTAACGCTTTTTTCTCTTTCTCTTTTCCTCGATTACTAACAACTTGTTTTTTTTTTTAATTTATCGCTAACACGACAGACGAAAACAACTAAATACATAGATTCCTTAGATTTCTTCATTCGTTTCATTATTATTGCTCGAGTACACACTATCTAAGTTTTAAGTGACTTACATGAGGCGGATGACTTGTTTATATTTATCTAGACAAGTTTACTAAGTAGACATTACTGGTATTTGCTAGTTATTGCTTTGGATTTATATCTTTAAGATATTGCAGGACACTACACATCGTCTATACGACGTCCTTCTCACCGCTCTGGTTTTATTCACTCTTCTTTCATATTAGCCTATAATATTCCCACTGCTGGGACACAGGCCTCCTCTCTGTGAGATAGCGGGCCGTAATCCACCACGCGGGCCCAGTGCGGGTTGGTAGATGTCACATGTCTTCGAATTTTTGGTTCTGGGACATGCAGGATTCCTGTGTGTTTTCCATCACCGTTTTGAGAGCAGTGGTGATGAAATAATTTACATAAAGTAATGTGCTTGTCTGGGTTCGACTCACGATCCAAGTTGTACTTGTAAGTAGGAGTCGATACCACTCGGTCACCACTGCTCTGTTTTGACACCACTGTTCAACCGATTAATGGATTTGAAATTTGATTCGATTCAACTTTGTGCACCTTTTGTCTCATAAAGGTAGGATTATAAATAGTAATAATAATAATTAATCCATACTAATATCATAAATGCGAAAGTGTCTATCTGTTACCTCTTCACGCTTAAACCGCTGAACCGATTTAGATGAAATTTGGTATAGAGATAGTTTGAGTCCCGGGAAAGGACATAGGATAGTTTTTATCCCGATATTCCCACGGGATCGAAACTTACGCGGATAAGTCGCGGGGCGCTGCTAGTTGACAATAAAGTCTACTTAGTTCACTTGCAAAGCACGGACATTAATATCTGATGTCTTAACATTCATAACATATTGCATTACTGGATTAATTCTTACTAACACATGAGATTTTTTGAGTCAAACGTCATGCTTATCTAAGAGCTAACCCATCCATTCCGTGGCCTTCAATCTGAAAGTTAATAAAGCCATCAATAGGAAATATTTAAGTATTATATTCTCATCAGCCATTTATAGAAAATAAACCTTTAAAAAAACGTTCTAAATACAATAATATTATGTAAACGTACGTACGTATCATAAAAATGTATATAATAAGTCGTAAAAAGTATATACTTTGACTACTTGGTAAAACAATGGGACATCCCTTCTAAAATGTTAGATTGGCATCGATATTTGCTCATGGTGGTGAAATACGGACTGGCAACATTTTTAAAATGTGAAATGAGCAGTATAGATCGATTTATCGATAAAAAATAATCTTTATGCCCATCACTATGTAATCTTTCGATACTTCACCAACATAACAAACAACCCTATAAAATACATATTTACACAAAACAAAACTTTCGATGAATAATATCAATATTGACAGATTACTCACAATAATACAATGGTAATAAATAAATAATAATATAAAATACATGTTAATAATTATAAGAACGTTATAATAATAATAATGTTTGTTCGTGTAATAATACTCCGAGGTTACTATTGAGCTAAATGCATAATGGTTACAGAATAATATCAGTCATCCAAACGAGAATATATTGTTGCTACACTTACAGGAAGATGGCGAATATCGTGTTTTCCTTAGTTTTTATGCACAGGATGAAATTGAATAGGTGCGACAAATTAAAATATATAATTCAGCGTGCTATAAAGTAAATTTAGAGCATGTCATTAAGGAAAGGGATGCACATACGAGTACGTGCGCGTAGGCGAGCGATTTGCAATGTCGTCGCGTGATATTTTTTTCGTGGGAACGGTCAAAATTAGGTAAATACCGCTAGTTCAACACGTTGCCAACTTGCTTCATGGTTTGAACTCAGCAGTGATAGATTGCTTATCGGACGCGCGCTACAATGGATACTTTAATTTTATGATAATTTTGATTAAAAAAAATTGGTTGTAAAGTTGGTTTACGGACGATAATTTTACGTGATAACGTCATAAGCCGAACGCTTAGGCCGATCGTGCCTCTCTATCGCTTGTTCCGCGCTCTCGCTTGCACGCTCGGCTCAGGCGGAATGTGACAATGAGTCATGCTTTTTCGTGCGTGCAGCCGGCGTTCATCGACTTAACGTCAAAAAAAAAAACTGAAACGATGATAATTCGTGTCTACTTGAACTTAGTTTGATTTGGAAAATGACAATTTATTATGATTATGTAACGGTTACTGCACCTCCTATTTCGATTTGCCGCAAGTTTTTAATTTCATCCTGTATATGTTTTTTTTTTGTTAGCCTAATTGTGTCCCACTAGTGGGTAAAAGCCTCCCCTTTTACCTCCAAAACCCACCTCCCCCCAGCCCCTCATGTCTTTTGCGACCTCTGGCCATGTTGGCCCTGCTAACGTTATCAGATCGTAACGGCCTAGCCACGAACTCGCCGCTATCAGCAGCAGCTTAGCGCGGGGCGGCGAAGGGTAAAAACAAATACATATAACCAAAATGTATGAACCATGCCACGACGCACCGCTCGCAGCGTCAACGCTAGACAAAAGAAACCGCGCCGTTTGCCGCTAAGCCAAAACTCGTGCTACTGCCCGTAAAAAAAATATAAAGTAAAGAATTTTAACCTACAATTAAACGACCTGTTTATGTTACTGATATTTCTGTTAATCGTCGTAACACTTTATCATATTCCTTGTATACGGGTAGTCACGATCACACAAATACTCGTCAAAGCCCTGTAAGTGCAGCCACAGCAATACGGCTGGCAACTGTAAGTGTCACGTCAATTAATCATGCTAATGTATACCTACGTCAGACGTCAAGGTGTAGTATTCAACGTCAAGGTGTAGTATTTGAATTTATGAGACATTGGACCGTTGAATGCCGTAATTACAGAAAACATTAAAAAGTCCATGTGTCTCGCGTGGATCCACGTTCCGGTGAATACAAAGGGTTAAAAGTCCGTGATGATTATACAGGGTCCCATTAAAATAGGTGGACAAATTTTAACACAGCGCTCAGTACGTCTAACCAAAGATATCCAACCAAAAAAAAAAACACTGATTAAAGTGATTTTATTTTGACCTAAAATAATAAATTGTCGACACATAGTGTATTTTCGTTAGCTGATTATTTATCTTGTAAAGTATCTAATGCGTTTTCCTTATATATTTTTTTACCACCGTCCTTATTTTGGTGGTCTGAATGATTTCTAAAAGTTTGTCCATCTATTTTAATGGGACCTTATATAACCTCTGGTTCCTTCATGCCATTACCCCTACAGTTGCCAACGTAAAAAATTGAACTAAAAACTAAATTGTTCATGTTTTTTCTAACAGGTCACACCAAGTTGTTTACGTATAGTCAACATTACACAAAATATTCGCTTTGCTTACATCTGTTGTTTTTTACCTATTTACATTTTAACCTCCTTACTAATATACGTTTACAAGTGTTAGTGGGCGACAAAGGATAACAAAAAAGTATCTAGTAATCTTAGTAAAAGCTATAGAAGTTACTTAATGTAATCATGTTGCAAATTGTTGCTTTACAAAAAGTAACTTCGGTGTGGATGAACTTTTACCGAATGTAGATGAATACCAGTATTTTATATGGAAGGACTGCCTATCTGACTTTCACAACCCAGTTATTTGGGTAATACGATACTCCTTGGTGAGAATGGTTGTCAGATTTTCGGGCTTCTAACGACCCGTAACGACTCTCAAAGATCCACGAATGATAGCCGGGACCAACGGCTTAACGTGCTTTCCGAAGCACAGAGGGGTCTCGGTATGTAAAGATGATCACCCATCCACGACCAACCGCGGCAAGCGTAGCTTAACCTGATCGAACGACCCGTGCGACTGTCATTTCTTAGCCACAAGTCATATGGGATGATATATAGACGTGAAAGTTATTATAATATTTAAGGCAGTACCATATACCATGCCAAAAGATTTGCCCGCTGACATTTTTATTAAATCTACATTGAAATTGGAATATAAAATTAATAATCTTTAAAATTAACTGAGGAAACTGGGCCGGACACGTTTGCCGCATGTTGGATACATTGTGGGCTAACACCACCACAGCATGGGTCCCTAAGAAGGTCCAACGGCATCGCGGAAGACACAGGCGTAGATGGCGGGACGAACTTGGCGCCTATATGAGCGACTGGGCCGTATTGGCTCAGGATCGAATTGATTGAAAGGGAGGCATTTGCCGTACAGTGGGACAATACAGGCTGAATATTATTATCACACTAATATTATAAAGGCGAAAGTTTGTGAGTGAGTGTGTGTGTTTATATATTTGTTAATACTGCACCCTCAAACCGCGGAACCAATTTTGATAAAATTTTGTATGGAGGTAGCTGACACCCTGGATTAACATATAGGCTACTTTTTATCCCGATATTCCCACGGGATCGACATTTACGCGGGTGAAACCGCGGGGCGCAGCTAATTATTTTATAAAATTAACTGAAGAGGGGACTTTTTAGCAACTTTAAAAGAAAGTTACATCAAAGATCAACACTTCAAGACAAAAGAAACGAAAATAGGTAAATAACAACATTCGCAAGATCTCATACAATCAAAAACTCAAAGCCGAAACACTAACCCACAGGTACAAGGAGAAATGCATCATATTGCTACGTATACAGGTTCCAATTTCATTTGACAATAACTTTACACTATAAACCAAGATTATTTTTCGAGACAGCTTAGGACTTGGGAGCCCGAAGCCTTATTTTTAATGTGGCGTCAATTGTATAGAAATTGTATTGACTCATACAATACAGCATTCATTTTATTTGATTGGCTTTTCTTTTTTTCCGTAAAACAACCACAAAAACAAACGTATTTTTCCACACTTTCTTATTTTCATACTATTTTTTTCATCTTTCAATCTTTCATACATCAATTTACCGACATGGTACTTAAAAAAAAAACAAAACTAAGTGATTTGACATTTATTTTTCTTTCAAGAAAATGTTTTTATAGAAAGATGCACGGCAGTGAGCCCAGCCAAGTCAATTCTTTTCTACACAATTCACGCCATATTGTATCATACATTTTACGACGTTAAAGGTAGTCAACATAATTATTATAAAAACATAGTAATATTACCGTTTGTCACAACTAAATCGATAAATGGTGACTGTATCAAAGACAATAACAAACAAAAAAAAACTGTTTACGTGATAAATATATGTCTTTGAAATCAACAGTGGACGTTATGATGCCATTGGCTACTTTGAAGTATTTTTATTTCTTATACAATCTCTTTGTTGTCACGTGCAGTTGTCATTGCTTAGGTTTAAAAGCATCAAATATTGCTACAAAACTCCATTACGAAATTTTCTGGTTCATTTTGATCGTTAAGGCTTTAAAATATTGTTGTTTTCCCAGCAACTATCCACGTATTTCTTTGTTTTCATATGAAAAGTGACTCGGATAAGACTTACCATCAGATTTTTCAGCAAAATAATTATATATCTGCTGACTTGAAACTCTTGAAAGTGCAAACGTTTGCATAGAGGCGATTCAAATTCTATGCGCCGTCGGCAATGTACAGCCAAGTCCGGGATGTCATCGTGTGTATTACGTCGCGGGCGGTCAGCTCAGCGGCGGGGGCGCGGTAGGCGCGGGGGGCGCGGGGGGCGCGGGGCTGGGGGGCGCGGGGGGCGCGGGAAGTGCTGGGGGCGCGGGCGAAGAGGGCAGCAGTAGGTGCTCGGGCACGGGCACGGCGCGCAGGCGAGCCGACACTTTCTTTTGCGGACATAGTACCTGTGGATAGAAATGATTCTTCATACTGTATATTGGAAAATCTGACGACTATCATGAAAATAATGACAACGGCAAAGATTTAAATTGGTAGATTTTTTTTTGTCTCGTCAAAAGATAGTCGAGTTACTGTTTCGTTTGACACATCATAACGCAGTGACTTGATTTTCATGGAAACACTATTAAATAATGTGTGAGCTCACTCTTCTCAGTATGGACAGATTTTCGCGTGAATAAATACGGTGAGAGCAAAGGAGACTGTTAAAAAGTGGTCTATGAACCAATAGCGATACTGTTACGATATTTCTGTGGGGATGCCTCAACTATACCCTTGTGCAAAGTGGCATCAAAATCTGACCCGGCAGTTTTGAGAAATATAATATTTTAGAATACATAATTTCATGATACCTTTAAAAAGTTGTCTATGAACCAATAGCGATACTGTTACGATATTTCTGTGAGGATGCCTCAACTATACCCTTGTGCAAAGTGGCATCAAAATTTGACCCGGCAGTTTTGAGAAATATAATATTTAAGAATACATAATTTCATTTGCACAAGGGTATAGTTGAGGTATTCCAACAGAAATACCACTACAGTATCGCTATTGGATCATATACCACTTCCCATACAAATTTTAACAGTCTCCTTTAGTGATTTAAATCTTTGGGCATCGGGGTTCGACTTAACGTCAAATACTGATGTAAATGTCAAACTTTCATGACAGCCGTTATATTATAAACCGCTTTCCTAGGAAACCAAAGCTTTACGCTGTTGAAGTGGCCGAGTTCGAAGCTTATTTAATAGATTTTTTCAAGACACTTGCTCGTAAAGTGGCTCTTAATTAATCACTTTTTGGCCCATAATGCAGTGTATTAAACACGCGTGCTTTTTACTTTATTTTACCGCACTAGTACGGTAACACCACAGATAACTATTTACTAGTCGGACATGTGTGCTTTTTTAATCACACCAAAGAGACTTCATGGCAAAAGGAATCCGCGG
This sequence comes from Amphipoea lucens, assembly GCA_947508005.1. NCBI lineage: Eukaryota > Metazoa > Arthropoda > Insecta > Lepidoptera > Noctuidae > Amphipoea > Amphipoea lucens. The sequence goes on along the minus strand of OX382377.1, from coordinate 16,531,013 downwards.
GCCATATTTCACTTTTTTTTAAATAGTCTGAATTATCCTTGCTCCCAAAAATGTATTTATCTTAAATTGTCCGTGGTCCCTCCCGGAACAAAACGGGAAAGACCCTGACAGGCGTTCTATTATTGCGGATTCTCACTGAACTACTGTATATTTCTCTATGCCAATAGTACTTTCTAATTCCATACTAACTAAACTACAATTTGACACACGACAACACTGCGATCAGTCTAAACATTATTTTGTTTTTTACATAGGCTGTTTAGCGGTTTTGCCAGTGCCTTTATTTACACCTGCACGCGCATCGCGTATGTTATCGTGATGCCATAGAGGTCCACATTAACATCGCCATATTAAAAATGATTAAAACGCCCATTAGGTACCGAAAATTTTTCTTTAGCTTAGCTTTTTAAATGTAAGTAAATCCAATCGACATAATATCAATTGAATTTACATATTGCTTAAAAAGTTTGCTTTTATAAACTTCACACTCATGTGCAGGTTCATTTAATTTGACCATGTAAATAGATTTGATAATCTTGTATTAAGCTGCATCCGGTTATGCTGAAAGCCGACTCCAACACACTAAGAAAAACGCTAGATGAGATAGATTTGATTTCAATTTTTGTCTAGAAATTAAATGATTTTTAAACTACATACCCGTCTGGCGAATAGAAAGCATCCCTTCTCCTCTTCAGGCGTCGTTGTCGCTGGTACAAGCTGTAGGTCTAACGTTGCGCACTCCTTACTATCTTCACCTAAAAGTAAATGACATGGGGGTAAATGAACAAATAGTGTCTAAAGTGTATTCAAAAGTTGGTGCCAGGAACCAAAAGCGATAACATTGAACTTTTCGATACCGAAGACAAGCGATATCTGCGTGTCGCTCATTGATAACGCGCCTAATAGTAGACACATGCTTTTACAATCACGTTTTCATCCTTTTTTTGAATGGATGGGAAATCATCAAGTGACCCCTCCCACTCTGGGTGGAGCGGAAGGGAGTGTCACTCTTGCTAACTAAAACCCATTCGCGTTGCTTCCTTTGCCCTTTATGTTCCGGGGTAGCGGTGACCCTTTCGGACAATCCCGCACCCCCGGCAGGCCCCTTCACGTTTTTATCCTGTGGATCACCTGAAAACTATTTAGAGTACTATACAGGGTTAGTTTTTAAAGACCAGCCAAATTTAAGGGTGTGGTACAGACCATCAAACTGATCCATGGGACCAACATCGTTAACGCGAAAAATTTATCAACTGTTCAAGATTGTTAGCAGTTTCTAAAACAAATCGCTAAAACTAAAAATAAAGGCGAAGGTTTGTGAGGGTGGGTGTGTGTTTGTGTGTGTTTATATGTTTGTTATTTCTTCACGCTCAAACGGCTGGACCAATTTAGATAAAATTTTGTATGGAGGTAGCTGGCACCCTGGATTAACATATGGGCTACTTTTTATCCCGATATTCCCACGGGATCGAAACTTATGCGGGTGAAACCGCGGGGCGCAGCTAGTTATCAAACAAATGAAGTTAATTGGTTAGTATAGCACGCGCCACGAAAGATCAGACTTGATTTTTATCTTAAACTTTATCATTTCGTAATAAATACTATAATATTGTTAAGAATCTAAATGTCATCGATAAATCCCTGAATAGATATACACATTATGGGTAACTATTTCGTACACGACTTACCTTTTTTTTTTGCGCTAACTCCCTACTACTGACCTTGTCAAGTCTCATCTTTCGTGGCGCGTATTATAGTTGGGAAAAGGTTAGGCAGATGATGGGTTACCTCTAGCAAACACATTCAGTTCCTTGAAACATCCAGTTTCAATCATCTCGGTCTGCCACGGTATGCTAACGGATCCCGTGTTGAACTTGCCGTAAAACGTGTCGTCTCCCGCGTCCAGGTTCACTCCCTTCACTGTGCTGAACTGTTCTATGTCGAGGACGTCTTTTGCGTAAACGGCGTGCGGCTGGAAAAAAGATATTTTAAAGGCTTTTTAGTCAAATCTACAAGAAGCTTACGGTCAGGAGGTTTTTAAGCTCATTAAATGGTGGGTAATTTAGATAAAATTAAGATATATTATGAGATATAACAAGAGAAATTTGAATAGACCATATTATGGTCTATTCAAGTTAGTGCAGTGTAAACTGGAATTGAAGTTATTTTTCCGTTCCGATAACTCATATTTGTTTACATGTTTGGCAAGTTAATCGCGAACGTAGATTACAAGTTTTGTTTGGGGATACACTCGAAGTACAAGCCTAATACATAATCAGCCTATATGATGTTCCCACTGCTGGGACACAGGCCTACTCTCAGTGAGAGCGAGTCTATTAATTTTTGTATAAAGCTAATACTTTCAAGTATTCCCATTATGGCAATTGGCCAGTGCAATATTCAGTTTTTTAGGTAAAGATGACAAACAGTGTCTAAAAATATTATATAAATAAAGCTTTTGATCTATCAATAGACAAAAAAAAATCCCAATAGTATACTCACATCAGGCACAAAGGGCGCATCAACCATCCCAGCTTCCAACCTCGCCCAGTTCAGATTCGCGAAGAACCGATGCGCCTTCACTTGCGTCGCCCCTCTCCTCCCCGCGCTACATCCGAGGCGAGACGACGGAGACTTCGTGAGGAGGGCTGAGCATAATGCTCTTGCGCATTCGCTGAACTTTGACGAGTATTTTTCTTGTTCATGCTGAGGAATTTAGGAAAAAATGGAAAATTAAGCACTGCAAAAATGATCTTGAGTTTTTTTTAAGATGCAGAAAAAAAAAAATTATAAAAAGAAGAATGTGGTGTTAGAATTACACACCACATCAATGTCACTATCAGAAGTATCAGAGTGTATCTTAATCACTCATTGTAACAAACGGAGAAAACGGATCTACATTGATAGATCTAACGTCAGGATTTCATCAAGTAGAAATGGATTTAAAAAAATCGTCAAGACCATAATCGTCGTTAAACTAAGCTGCCTAATACCTTACTGATATCCATAAAATAAATATAAACATAGATTTCGGAAAATAATGTAACAAATTTAAGAAAATTCAGGAAAAAATCTAAAATAAATTAACTTTATGTATTTCGACGACATCGCCATCTTTTAATCTTGCAGAATAATTTCTCCGCTTTTGCATCAATAAACCACATTCGACTGTCTATAAAGTATTATAATATACAACTTAATAAAATAAACTCATTTACATAATGTCTGACCTTGACCCTCCGATCGACCTCTTCCCGCTTGACCTTCTCCTTGCGCGCTCGGAAGGGCGCGCGACCTTCGATCATCTCGTATGCGAGACAACCGAAGGAGAACCAATCCGGACTGAAGGTATACCTCTCGTTGTCTATCACCTGAAATTAGTGAAGAATGTGTGATTATGTGATGATACGAAATTTAGTCATTCCTTAAGATGGATGTCTCAAAAATTGACAAAAAAATTGCTTGTTTCAAATGTATATTATTTCTTAGTCGACCATAATCTCTTACTCAAAATTATACAATTTGAAATAGTATTTATTATAGAAAATCCATAAGAAACTTCTGAAAATTTGAAGTTGAAGCATATCCCGCATATCTCAGCGACCCTATATATGACCAACTATTAAATTCTTTCTTTCCTTCTTATCAAAATCTAATATGGCTGAGATTCAGCACTTTCTGAACGTCAAAATTACATAAGACAGTCCCTCAAAACTCCCGCCAATCACCAGTTCCTAGAGCTTTAGCTGGGGAGTAGCAGTAGCGCAACAAATGCCCCAGTAGCTCGTCATCATATTTGATGACTTCTTCTTAGCATGGCAACAAATCTAAATAGTCGATTATTTGTTGAAGAATTTCAGCAACTTCAGGATATTGATATATACCCACGTACCTCAGGCGCCATATAGCCAACAGTCCCGACCCTGCCTCTCACACTGCCTCCCTCCGGCACGTCCACGGCGAGCCCGAGGTCAGATATGCGCACGTGGCCGGCGTCATCTAGCAGAATGTTCTCTGGTTTGCAGTCTCTGCATTATAAATTGTTATATTTTTAAGACCTATAATTAATTATCTATTGTTACGACACTCCCCGGAGTTGGGGGAAGGGGAGTGCGGTTAAGGAGGATGCGCTAAGATACCCCGCGAAATTCAAATTGATATACGTTTATTGCAATTTGCAGGTCAGTGTCAGGTTGTATGCTGATTAAAATATGATTCGCGACCGAATCAACATCATCGTCATCATCGCTCTGTTTGCCAACTAATCCAAAAAGAGGGTTAACTGAGGTCAGGTGGTGTGGATGTGAAACTTTAGGTCATCCATATGTTGATCAAGTGAAACTTTAGGTCACCGTTTATTTATGTTGGTCATGTGAAACTTTAGGTCGCCCATATGTTGGACTTGTGAAACTTTAGGTCACCCATACGTTAGTCATATGAAACTTTAGGTCTCCCATAATTATGTTGATCATTTGAAACTTTAGGTCACCCATATGTTGGACCTGTGAAACTTTAGGTCACCCATATGTTGGTCATGTGAAACTTTAGGTCACCCATATGTTGGAGATGTGAAACTTTAGGTCACCCATATGTTGGTCATGTGAAACTTTAGGTCACCCATATGTTGGACCTGTGAAACTTTAGGTCACCCATATGTTGGTCATGTGAAACTTTAGGTCACCCATATGTTGGAGATGTGAAACTTTAGGTCACCCATATGTTGGTCATGTGAAACTTTAGGTCACCCATATGTTGGAGATGTGAAACTTTGGGTCTTCTATACAATGTTGGAGATTTGAAACTTTAGGTCACTCATTTGTTGTAGATGTGGAACTCGGTCACCTACCTGTATACGATGCCCATTTTGTGCAAGTGTTCCAGTCCGCACGCGACCTGCGCTGCGTAGAACCTCGCGCGCTCTAACCCGAGCCCCGTGTCGGCGCCGCACATGTTGTAGATGTGAAACTTTAGGTCACCACCTGGAAACGTATTGCAAAACGATTATTAGTCATAAGGAAGTCTCCGATTTCCGTCTCTGTTCTTTAAACTTAAGGTAAATATACTCAGCCTATTCCGATCACTGCTGATAATACTGACCATTCATAATAGTGAGCACCAAACAGAGCGCGTCTTTCGTCTCGTACGCATACGCCAGGTTCACGACGAACCGCGAGTTGATTCTCTGCAGTATTTGCTTCTCTATCAGCACCATCGCTTCTCCCTTCCGTTTCTTTATGCGTTTCTTTTCTAATTTCTTGCAGGCGTACATTTTTCCTGTTGCTCGGACCTGGAATATGTAAAAAACTTTATTGCTAAACGTTACTGAAATACACAGGTTTATAGGTACTAGTTGCACCCCGCGGTGTCACGCTCATAAATGTCGATCCCGTGGGAATATCTGGATAAAAAGTACCCTATAATTTAATCCAGGGTGTCAGCTACCTCCATACAAAATTTTATCAAAATTGGTCCAGCCGTTTGAGCGTGAAGACGTAAAAAACATAAACACACACACTCACAAACTTTCGCTTTAAATAATATTAGTGTGATTATAAATTCAATTCAATTCAATTCAATTCAATTCATTTATTTCAGACATGAGTCCATAGTGTTAGTAGCAACAAGATAACTTAATAACTAGTGTTAGTAATAAGGAGACAAAAACTATTCAATATTTCATCAATTGGTATGGATCCTCACCCAGTGGCGCAGCAGAGGAGAGTCCCATCGATCTGAGAACACGCTCAGGAGACTATTGGTGGCGGAGCGTAACCGGCCGGCTAAAGAGGCCGTCCTTTTTCTTATAATGGCGTAAAAATCGTCTGTGCGCGCCTCCGCAAACATAGCAGACGCACTACAACGCCACGACAGCCCCAACAGTATCCTAAACGCGTTATTGTATTGGACACGCAGGTCGCTGTATGTCCTCTGCGTGAAACGGGTCCAAAGACTGCACGTGTAGAATGATTGACAGAAAGCTTTGAAAAGAGTGACTTTAACTTGATTTGTACAACGTGCAAATCTTCGAACCAGCATGTTACATCGGACAGCCAACGACCTGCGCTCCCTCTCTATGTCCATATTGTCCTTAAGATCATCAGTGACCCAATGACCCAAGTACTTAAATTTTGTCACCCATGCTAAAGGAGTGCCGCAGAGCGAGACACCGGGAACATCAGAATAATTCGTGGCACTCGCCTTAAACATAATAAGTTCGCTTTTTTTAACATTGTACTTGAGCCCATGGGACACTGCATAGGACTCACAAATAGCCACCAGTTTTCTCAAAGCGCCGATCGATGGGCTCAGCAACACCATGTCATCCGCATAACTAATATTGTTCAAACAAACATCATCAATATGACATCCAACTCTGGTGCTGCTAAGCTCACCGACTAGCCGGTTTATGTACAAGTTGAAGAGGCTAGGAAAATTATAGGCGGGAAATTATAAGGACGTCTCTGTGTTCTGCCTGCCACAGTAACTGGCACTCAAAAGGTACACAGTGACAAATAAAATGAATAGTAGTAAGTATACATTGGTGTAGCTAGGGATCTTGTGTAGCTGTCCAGCTGAACCAACCACATGAATGAAATTGCACCGATCCCAGCGTGGTTAAACCAGACTCGATTAATCGAATGAACCCCAAGATTCGCACTAGCTCCTCTAGCCTCATTTTCATGGTGCTACAGCGACCATTGCATATCAAGGAATAGACCTGGGGGACGCGGAAATGGTAGGGAAGACGTGCCCGAAGGATAGGTAAGGATTTAAGAGCCTACCGGATATGCATCCTAGAGTAAGCATTGGACTAGTGGAGAGATGGGTAATTGTATCTACGGATAGGCATCTTTTAACGACCTTGCCACCAGGTTGGTTAAGGTCGAGCTTAATCGTTGAGTCTTTTGGCGGGGTTCTACTGCTTTCTCGGTTCTTTTGTATGTCGTCCAGCTGAACCAACCACAGTAATTTAATTGGAAGATCATAAAAGACGCCTCGTAAAAATTAATCCCACCAAAAACGTAGTAAATTAAATTAATCCCACCATTTAAAGTAGACTGCCAGGACTTCGCTAACGCTTTCACTTTTAAAGTTATCAGATTTAATGTAGAGCCAAGGTCCTAACCGTACAAAGCCTAAATCTACAAACCTTACATCTTGGTTGAAATGTACGGGTCCAATAAAGACCCAAATAAAAAGCGATTAAACAGTAATTCTTCAATACTGTCCATTTTTCTAGGGTGGACAAACAAGTTTCTAGGGTAGGCTTTGCGCCCCAAGCAACACATACTATACTTTTTATCCCGAGAGTCTCACGGGATCGACATTTACGCGGGTGAAACCGCGGGGCGCAGCTAGTACATTTATAAATGTAGAAAACTAATTTATAACTTGGCTAAAATAAATTGTAGAAGCACCTTATTCCTGAAATTGATGAGATTCCAGTCTTGGCTGCGACCCAAGCGAGTAGGATCTTGTGTAAACAAGCAGATACCTACTTAGCCGCAGTGGCTCGCAACGACCTTAAGTCATCACTCTTAAGCCGAGACATTTTACTAACATGACTGATCGGTATGAGAAAAAATTCTTGCTGAAATTAGGGCTAGAAATATGGCTAGTATTCTTTTGTAAGTGGAAAGAGGGAAGGGAGGCCTTTGACTCTGCAGACGGATAAAACAGCCTTATAATAAGTTATAGGTAACCAGTCCACTTTAGCCACCCAATTCCATAGTCCAATATCTTTGTTTCCATATCCTGCAATAGTTCTACACCAACCGGGGGTTGTCCTTGTATGCACTTGCATAGTGCGTACAGGGATAATCGTCGTGTCTCTGCGAGTTGGCTTGTACGCCTTCCAAAGGTCCGGGACTCCAGGGTCCCGAGATATTTCAAAGACACTATTAATAATAGGTAATAATTCTTTTGTATGGGTCCCGACTTACAAGTTGTAGGTCGTGCGATCGAAACCAGTAAGTCGCGTTACTTTGTGTAAAATATTTCATCACCAATGCTCTCAAAACGGTGAAGGAAAAAATCGTGAGGAAAACGGTATGTCCTAGAACCAAAAGTTCGAAGACATGAGACATACCAACCGCATTGGGCCCGCGTGGTGGATTACGGCCCACTCCCTGTTAAAGAGAGGAGGCCTGTGTCCCAGCAGTGAAAACATTATACGCTGATTATGTTATTCTTTTGTTATTACTAGGTTGGAAAACTCAGTAATCATAAAAGGTTATGCATACACAGACCCATTAGTCAGACGAAACTCCGAACGGAATTTATGTAAATAAACTATCAAGAGTATTAATTTATCTATAGCAATTATATTAATTGCAGGAAAGCCGCAAATAATTGATACTATAATCAAATTATTATTTATTTTCATTGATTGATAGACCACTGATTTGTCAGCCACGCTCCAAACACACTCACGGACTATACAATGACCTTTCGTATAGCCCGTTCTGTCCCGGCATGAGAGCCGGTCAAGTTGCCAACATTTCTCATAATCTACCTAGCGTTTTATCGACTACATTGGGGTCAGCTTCCAGTCTAACCGAATGCTGTAGAATACCAGTATTTTATGCAGGGTGTTATAGACTTAACGCAAAACCTCTTAAGGGGTCATTGTACTCATCATTATGAACAACTTTTACTATGGGAACAAAGCTGAAATCGCGAAAAAAAAAATCAGGCGTTCCCTACATTTATGTTCGCATAACTCGTCAAAATGTAGGGAACAGCAGATTTTTTTTGCGATTTCATCTTTGTTCCCATAGTAAAAGTTGTACATAATGATGAGTACCTACAATGACCCCTTAAGAGGTTTTGCGTTAATTTAATAACTCGGTGTATAGAGCGGTTGCTTCCAAGTTGCCAACTGTTTTTGTTACATGAAGCAAAGCCAGAGGATATCCCTAAATAAACCTCCCGCCACTTCCACTACAAATACCGGTGGAAGTTCACCGAGCAATTTCCTGACCTTGACAACACTACGTTCAAGACTTTGAATAGCACGCCTGCCATGCTAATATGATACTGTTCCGCAAACGACACACTCGATATAAAGTCCTTTGTGGCCGGATACCAGAATCCACGAAAACAAGAAGACCTTGAAGATCATTAATAGCTTAAGCCTCTAGAATATGTACGTCCTTGTTGTGTACCTTTTAATCTGTGCTAAATAAATGTAAATGTCTTTCCAACTCAAACTCAAAGCATTTATTTCAATTAAACCATTTACAGGCACTTTTGAATTGTCAAGAAGTCGGTCCGTCAGAAAAAATGAAGCTAGTTGCCCATTCCAAAGCGTAGGTACCTATGAAGAAGAACGGCCAAGAAACTCCATTAACACTCTTTTAAATTATATTTTTACAAAAATATTAGTTACATCATTAAAGCTCCGCTAATGAGACACAATTGATTTTCTATTGTTTTGGTTAAAAAATATGTACGCGTTAAAAGCGTCCAGAGTACAGGAAATAATAAAAAAAAACAACAATCCAAAATCAATCTTTCTCACCTGACAAGCGCAGACCTCCCCAAACCCTCCCTTGCCGAGCACCCGGTACATTCGGAACGTGTGCTGCGTCACCGGCTGCGCCTCCAGCCACTTCCACTGCAGATACCGGTGGAAGTACATCGAGCGCTCGAACTCCGCGAACGGAGCTCCCGCGAGGAAGCTTTTCACACATCGCACGCATTCTACGAATATGTCTCTAGAGCCGCCTGGAAAGGAGAAAGTTAATAGGTTATTTCTTATTAGACTTAGGCTATTTTGCACCACAAAAAATGCATTTTAGGCTAAACGTATTTAAAACATCATTATGTCTGTGTCATCTTCAAGACATAGTCAGCCTATAATGTTCCCACTGCTGGGACACAGGCCTCCTCTCTGTGAGAGGACACCTCGCGGGCAGAGTGCGGGTTGGTAGATGTCACAAGTCTTCGAATGTTTGGTTCTACGACATGATATGGTTTTTCCTCACGACGATTTCTTTCAACGATTTGAGAGCAGTGGTGATGATATATTTTACAAAAAGTAAAGCGCTTGTCTGGGTTCGAACCTACAACCTACAACTCGTAAGTCGCGGCGGTTACCACTGGGCCACCACTACTCTCATCTTCAAGAGACTGTCAGAAATAAAACAATGTTTTAAATTAGTTTTGCGCTGAATGCATTTTAGTAATTTGTGGTACAAGTATGGCTATTAGTAAGTGCATAGGTCAAGAATAAAAATATTTCCCGACATTGGCCAGGAAAAGATGTAAAATCGACACGACGCGTCAATGGCAAAGGCAATTGAAGTTGTCAACGCGTGTCGACGGCGGCAGTTGCCTCTGCAGTTGACGCGTGTCGCTCAGGTGTATGCACACAAAGCGCAAAATAAGGTTGTTCCAAAAATGGAGACAGAATAATAATATACAATAGTAGCCTCCGTAAATATTTAATTTTCTTCCACCAACGCCGGCAAACTATGCAGGTCTATTTATAGGTGATTGATAAACATGAGAGCCGCCCACTAGAGATTTAATCAAAAACACCAACTTCATTGATATCATTTGTTATCATATCACAGACGTGCCTGATCGTATGTACCTGTTACCTGATCAGATAAGCCCATATTACCGAACACCTTTCTCTTTTCCCATTGTTAACATCGTATGATGCATTTTACGACAGCCGAGCGATATAATTATATACTATAAATTCTCCATTTTATGTTACCTCGTCTTACCCCTTCGCAACATACCTATAAGATGCTAAAACATCGATTCTTCCATAAAATACTCGAGCAGCGTATTTGTTATCTGATCTACGATAAGTACATTTTTATCATCACTGGAATAAATGCTAGTCTTTCTATTATTATTCAAAGTCTTTATTGTCCGATTGTAAGTACGGCAAAGACTAAAAACCGGCCAAGTGCGAGTCGGACTCGCCCATGAAGGGTTCCGTAGCAGCAAGTAACATAATATAAAAGATCTTGTAGTTCGTTGTAACTTTGTGACAGGTAAATTGCGGTTTTCGATTTATGACGTATTAAAAAAAAACTACTTACTAGATCTCGTTCAAACCAATTTTCGGTGGAAGTTTACATGGTAATGTACATTATATATATTTTTTTAATTTTATCATTCTCTTATTTTAGAAGTTAGAGGGGGGGGACACACATTTTACCACTTTGGAAGTGTCTCTCGCGCAAACTATTCAGTTCAGAAAAAAATGATATTAGAAACCTCAATATCATTTTTGAAGACCTATCCATAGATACCCCACACGTACAGGTTTGATGAAAAAAAATTTTTGGATTTTCAGTTGTAAGTATGGGGAACCCTAAAATTTATTGTTTTTTTTCTATTTTTGTGTGAAAATCTTACTGCGGTTCACAGAATACATCTACTTACCAAGTTTCAACAGTATAGTTCTTATAGTTTCGGAAAAAGTGGCTGTGACATACGGACGCGGACGGACGGACAGACAGACATGACGAATCCATAAGGGTTCCGTTTTTTGCCATTTGGCTACGGAACCCTAAAAATGCTCTTTCGTCTTCTATCTAGAGCTATTAATTAAGGACCAGTCTTTTTTTATGTCGATGGTCCTTGCATGCGCGGTCGATCAGCTCTAATTTCTTTATTTATTACTTCGTTTTCGCTGTTCTTTCTGACTTTTTTTGTGCTCGACTCCTAGGTGTAGCGTAATGTTATATAGCATACAGGATGAAATTGAAAACTTGCGCCAAATCGAAATAGGGAGGTGCAGTAACTGCTACATTATAATTATAAATTGTCATTCCCCAAATCTAAATTCTTGAAAAAATCGTGTAGGTAGTCATCGTCTTAGATAATCTAAACTAAGTTACAAACTAAGTTATTACCTTCAAGTAGACACGAATTATCGTCGTTCCAGATTTTTTTCAATATTATCTAAGCATATAAGAAAATTAAAGTATGTACCAATTTTAAGCGGTCAGCGCAGAGTTCACAACGCGTTGCCAACTTGGTACATCCAAGTTGGCAACGCGTTGAACTAGCGGTATTTACCTAATTTTGACCGTTCCTAGGAAAAAAAGGGCGCGCGACAACGGTGCCAAATCGCTTGCCTACGCGCACGTATGTGCATCCCTTTCCTTAATGATATCCTCTAAAATTTAAATGTTTTAATTTGGCGCACCTAAGTATTCAAATTCATCGTGTATAACCTTTATCTGTTTCTGCCAAAGAATATGGACGTTTATAAAGGCCCCTCCTCCGTATTGCCGTTTGATGATCAGACTTTTTTTTGCTAATTTAGGGTATATGTTATTAATTACTAAATTGTTATTACTCACCATCTATCGTCGCACTGGCTTCATCAATGACCTGCCGGCTGACGACATCCGTCACGGCTTCACAGTCATCAGTCTTCAGGTACCTGCCGAACACGTCAGCCGCGAGCATCGCACGCGTCTCGTCCACCTCAACCTCGTACCTGTCAGTCTGCAAGCAAAACTATGGACCTTCGAACATTGGTGTTATCTGAATCATACAAAATTGTTGGTGGTGTTGGAGAGACAAGTGTTAGGGTGCAACCAGACCGCGGACGATTGACGTTGAATCTCGCCCCCAAAATATAAATAATATTAATTCAGCCTCTATTGTCCCAACGCAGGGCAAAGGCGTCCCGTTTTCTCCAAAATATGTTAAAATGTCGTCGATCGATCACGGTCTGGTCTGACCCTTTCACGGTGTTTCATGATAACCTCGAAAGGAGGTATCTGATTTGCTTTTGTTTTGATATCTCTAATCAATTGATTAATAATATATGTCTTCAAGAAAAACTATGGACCTTCGAACATTGGTGTTATTTGACTCATACAAAACTTTTGGTGTTGGAGAGACATACATTTCCTAAGCTTGGAGTGCCTAAGAAAGCGGTCAAATAAGTTATTTGACCGCTTTCTGTGTGTGTTTTGATTTGAAAGCGTCGGAAAGAGGTGTCCAATTTATGAAGTGTACATGTCTTTAATACTTATGGAACTCAAAGACTAAACATTGGAGATAATTATTCCAAAGCATCTACATAGTACCAAACTGGTGGATCGGAAAGGACTGGACCAACCAGGACATAAGGATATCCATTTGATTTCCATTCCTTCTGAATATAGTTAGATAAATAGGTAGATAGAATATTCTTTATTATGTACATTGTAAAAATTATAGATATAAACATTGATGTATTAAATACATCAATGGATATAAATGTAGAAAAAAATCTTTCTACAGCATGGTCATAATTCAATTGCCCTAAAAGTTATGAATATTTGTGTATACCGAGTTCTTGTACATATAGACGAATTTAAAAAAAAATGTGATATAAAACAATAAAACAAACGGTGTTGTATTACTACTAGATAATGTATCAGCACTACAAAGTTCTATTAGGGCTCTGAGTATCAAATTTCAAGAGCAATTTATTTTTTTCCAAAAATTTTGTAACTCAGTAACGTTACCAAAAATTATTTCTCACTTTAAAAGTGTTGGAAATGACCTCCTTTATCCCCCTACTTCGTTTGATCCACGACTTTTGGACCACCCTGTATTTATATCGGTTCGTTTGAAGTTTTCGATATGTGGCTATTCGGGATTGTATTGTAGCCACATCTGAATATCGCATATCGATTCGATACCGCAAATCGAATAGCTATCAAAGGTTCTTTTTAGGTCACTATTCGAATAAATATTTTTGTTTGATACAGTTGTTTTCTTGCCAATTTTGTTTTGATGTTATGCCGAGGTCAGCATTCGGGGTAAAATATTGCTATTCATGGGGAGATGAAATGAACTTTGCTGTCGCATTTGTTATCGAAGTCATTTATTCGCATTCAATGCAGTATAAAAGATGGTAGATACATAAATTATTAGTGCAGTGACATATTTCGGCATATATTGCCAAGCGAATATTAAAATTACAATGTGCTAATGGGTGGTGTTTGTAGGGATTTGATAATTAGGCATTGAGTCGACCCCTGCGGGAATCGAACCCAGGACCTCAAGCACAGTTCCAGCGCTTTTCTCAGGTAAGTATACGGTTTCCATGCCAACATTTTTCGAGTCTCATTTTATTCTGCAAAACTTTAAGAAAGGCTAGATGCGGAGGAGACTAGTAAGAGAGAAATAATAAAAAAAAAATTCATTCATTCGATGAATACTTACCGCATCTAGAAAGTTATTGTACTTGTGATACTGAGGCCTGTTCCTCTCGCAGAACTGTCGGAACAGCAGCTTTCCTATCGGCTGCTGGTCTACCACGTAGTCGTAACCTACATCTGGAACAAGGAAACAATTCATCATTAGTAGGTACTCATACTCCTCCCTTCTAATATACAACGTGTTTTTTTTTTGACATCCCATAACTCTAGGGGGTCATTGTATTCATCATTATGAACAGCTTTTACTATGGGACCAAACCCAAAATCACCAAAAAAAATATGGTGTTCCCTACATTTTAACGAGTTATACGCACATAAATGTAGGGAACAGCTGTTTTTTTTTTTTTTTAATACTGATAATCAGCTGCATCCGGTTAGATCGTCAATTTGCATAATACGGCACCAGCTAGACGTACTGAAGTATAGTCACTGGTTAAGGTTCTTCTAATAGCTGCGATAGGAAGCGTTGACAAGATCACCTCAGGGGACGGTAGAATTACAGCACAAATCGATTTTGAATTACTACGTTTATGATCATGACACAAGTTCAGTCATGCTCCTTCTGACTTATACAGTTCAATAAGTAGTGTTCGTTCAAACAGTTCAGTTCCAATATGTATACTAATGAAGAAACGAATGAATGTGGAATAATTGTAACCATTTAAAGACCTTAAGATGTTATTAATTGTATCGACTTTAACGCATACATATAAAATGCTTCATTGAATAATTCGATATTGAGATAGACTCATGATAGCACAAGTTTAAACCTTAGTGGTTTTTGGTTGCTATTTAATATGAATAATCCTGTATTCTTTTGTATAAATGATAAATAAATAATAAAAAAAAAAGACGGATTGCACTCCGGGAGTGCCGGCAGAAGTGAAAACTTGAATATTAACGTTGAAATAAATCAATTATTAATTTAATTAATACTAGCTGCGCCCCGCGGTTTCACCCGCATATGTGTCGATCCCGTGGGAATATCGGGATAAAAACTATCCTATGTCCTTCCCCGGGACTCAAACTATCTCTATACCAAATTTCATCTAAATCGGTTCAGTAGTTTAGGCGTGAAGAAAAGACAGACAGACAGACAGAGTTACTTTCGCATTTATAATATTAGTTTGGAAAGTTTGGAATAGTTTGGATTACTCATTTTTTTTCAATATTTCTGCGTCACTTTTTTCATTAATAGATGCACTTTGTTCAATTTCCATATTTTAAACACTTTCGGTCTTATTCATAAAAAAAGCCTATTGAAGGTTTAAACCATTCATTAGTTAAAATGCTCAATAGGCCTTTAAAACATTCGATAAAATTTTGTATTCATAAACGCTTCATAAACGTTCTATAACTAGAATGTCCTACAACTTCTAAATGTTGCCATTATAATGAAGTCATCCAACAAATTGGCCAACACATTAAATCGGCATACGAGAATATCTGTCTACGAACCGAATATTTGTGTCCATAGGCATTATTACGTATGAAAAACGAATTTATTGTCTACAGTTTCAACAGTTTTGACGCGACAACGTCATGGTCGTCATGGAAACAATATGAATATGTCAATGAATGAATTTGATATTGTATGTGTCAAACTAAAAAACTTTTGAATATTTTTTTTGTATTTAAAATAAATGAAATTAAGACCGGAGACTAGTTGCAATAAAGGGCAAAGAATTGAATATTGGTTGGAGGAGGATACGGTGTGTACCTACTGTTACAGCTAAAATGTGTTCAAAGTAAGTTATGTTTTGTAAACATTCTCAAATGCTTGCTTTTGCTTCTAATCCTTAGATTTTTTGGAAGAATTGGTCAGGGAGAGGTCTCCATAATAGAAAATAAAAACACTGACACAAGCACTAACGCTAAACAGGGGCAGCCTGGCATGATTTACGAATTAGGTGCCTATCCAATTTACAATTTTACGAAGAACTTCGTTTGCCTGTACAAAACTCATTGTAACAAAAAAAAAAGACGGATTGCACTCCGGGAGTGCCGGCAGAAGTGAAAACTTGAATATTAACGTTGAAATAAATCAATTATTAATTTAATTAATACTAGCTGCGCCCCGCGGTTTCACCCGCATATGTGTCGATCCCGTGGGAATATCGGGATAAAAACTATCCTATGTCCTTCCCCGGGACTCAAACTATCTCTATACCAAATTTCATCTAAATCGGTTCAGTAGTTTAGGCGTGAAGAAAAGACAGACAGACAGACAGAGTTACTTTCGCATTTATAATATTAGTTTGGAAAGTTTGGAATAGTTTGGATTACTCATTTTTTTTCAATATTTCTGCGTCACTTTTTTCATTAATAGATGCACTTTGTTCAATTTCCATATTTTAAACACTTTCGGTCTTATTCATAAAAAAAGCCTATTGAAGGTTTAAACCATTCATTAGTTAAAATGCTCAATAGGCCTTTAAAACATTCGATAAAATTTTGTATTCATAAACGCTTCATAAACGTTCTATAACTAGAATGTCCTACAACTTCTAAATGTTGCCATTATAATGAAGTCATCCAACAAATTGGCCAACACATTAAATCGGCATACGAGAATATCTGTCTACGAACCGAATATTTGTGTCCATAGACATTATTACGTATGAAAAACTAATTTATTGTCTACAGTTTCAACAGTTTTGACGCGACAACGTCATGGTCGTCATGGAAACAATATGAATATGTCAATGAATGAATTTGATATTGTATGTGTCAAACTAAAAAACTTTTGAATATTTTTTTTGTATTTAAAATAAATGAAATTAAGACCGGAGACTAGTTGCAATAAAGGGCAAAGAATTGAATATTGGTTGGAGGAGGATACGGTGTGTACCTACTGTTACAGCTAAAATGTGTTCAAAGTAAGTTATGTTTTGTAAACATTCTCAAATGCTTGCTTTTGCTTCTAATCCTTAGATTTTTTGGAAGAATTGGTCAGGGAGAGGTCTCCATAATAGAAAATAAAAACACTGACACAAGCACTAACGCTAAACAGGGGCAGCCTGGCATGATTTACGAATTAGGTGCCTATCCAATTTACAATTTTACGAAGAACTTCGTTTGCCTGTACAAAACTCATTGTAACAAAAAAAAAACTGCCATAAGAATAATAATGACTGTTATTTTGATGCCGCTACTGATTAATTAAATCAGTATAAATAAGATAATGAAGAGAAAGAATTTATAACATCAGTTTTGTATTTCAGGTCAATAGGACTAGTAAGGATGGTGCTTCACTACGAATAGCAGAAAATGAAACGGCCTACAGAAGAGATGGCACAGATGGCAAATGAAAAGCAAACATTTTAAAAATGTTGTTCTGCTTGCACAAGTTTTAGAAGCCAAATTAGAGTTTAGAGTATTGTTCAGCCGTGAACAGGCAAGAGTTACATACGCCAGCGTCAGCATCAAGAGCGACATACATTCGTTCCACATAAATTAGTAATTAGTAAATGAATAAATTAGTCATCAAGCTGGAGTAGAGTTTGATTCATCTTCCATAATTCCTCTCACTATGGCCAAGACACCTTTAGCCATCACCAGTTCTATGAGTCTGTGGGACCGGCAATGACAAAACTATTTCCTGTGTACACATTGCACGACGTACACAAATCCGTATTCCTACCCAAATTCTGTCTGTTCCCGTAGGTCTCCCGTAGGCTTGTATGATAGGTTAGGGTGTTAGGATAACTAGGGTGTTAAGTAGTTGCTGTAGGTTTATAATCAGTAGGGTGAGGTAACCATAGATACCAGGCTCAATTGTTACAAACTTAGCCACACTGTATGCATTTGGAATAACAGCCGTACTAAGCTGTAAGTCCCGGTGCGTACAAGTATTATAAAAATAAACTGATATTTGTATACAAGCTTTTTATTAATGAACTACTCCCTAAATTTCTTCTCTTTTACTTTAGATCTTGTTGGCTCAAAATATTGCCACTTCCACGTTGTCGTCGGTGGCAGCGCAGAGGTCACTTTGACTGCATGTTTTGGGTAGGACAAATAAGGCAGGATAGGACGTGGAGCATGTTTTGCAACATAGCTTCACAGCCACACCCTACTGGAGCATCTCCCTGCAGGGTGTAAACTTCCGTGGTCGACACGGAAGCATTGTTTTCACACAAAAGCAGCAATGTCCCACAGTATTTCTTGTTGCTACAAAGAGATTTAATATAAAATTTTAATGTCTTTGTGTTGCTATAATGTGCTTCGTTATATTTTTCGTCGCTTCTATTTTGTATTGTAGGTAGGTATATAATAATAAACTAAATTGGTTAAACAGAAGTTCAAAATAAATTAAATACAACTGCGGCTCCTCGAAGTACTATTGTTTACGAAACTGACTTTTCAAACATTTGTACGTCAAATGTCATTTTCTTCGGCCATCTTTGTCGTGTCTCACTTGGTTCACTTCGGTTGGCGCCGCCGTAGAAAGAGATGGGGGGGGAGGGGGAAATCTCTCCTGACGGTCACGTGTCCTGACGCGATGCCCTGACGCGAGTTTAACATTTTTTACCCATTACTAAAAGTGTTCAACGCCGCTAAAGAAGTTTTCACTTCAAAAAACTGGAGTTTGCTTAAAAAAAACAAAAAAAAAGTTGAGCAAAAATGAAGTAATAGCGCGAGCGATGCGATACGACGAGTGGGTCGGGGGAACACAAAATATAACGCGGACGAAGTCGCGGGCAGAAGCTAGTTATACTATAACAATTTAAAACGCTTGTAGCATAATGAAGCTTGTATTTCGTTATGTGAATTACGATCCTCTTGTCAAATGATATTATGAGATAAAAGTAATTAAACGAACAATTTCTAGTTGAATTTTCATGAAACCTCGTCAGCCGTTCTTCAACGAAATGTATAGATAAGACAGATTAGCCCATTTATCTACAAGCTTTGCCTGCGGCTAAACCTGTCTAAGACCATCCTACGAAGGCTAACTTTTTAGCAAATCGCTCAGCCATTACAACGTGATTGAGTTACAAACTTTCGAACATACAGGGTGTTACGGAAAGGGTATATCAATACAAACGGGTTGAAGAGTGTATCTGGTCTAGAATCTCTGTACAAAATTTCAGCTCAAAAGCATTAACTTTCAAAATGCTTAATATTTTTTTATTTCGACATCACGGCGCTGCACTGGCGCGCGGCGGCGTGATGTGCGTGTATTAGGCGCACAGACACACTACAGATAATGGATAATGACCCTCGTAGTGCGATGACACGTTTGTTATGATTTCAATTTAATAAAGTATCGAAATAA
Source organism: Amphipoea lucens (assembly GCA_947508005.1). Lineage (NCBI taxonomy): Eukaryota > Metazoa > Arthropoda > Insecta > Lepidoptera > Noctuidae > Amphipoea > Amphipoea lucens. Next base: position 16,511,537 of record OX382377.1, on the reverse strand, counting down.
AAAAATATTAAGCATTTTTAAAGTTACTGCTTTTGAGCTGAAATTTTGTACAGAGATTCTAGACCAGATACACTCTTCAACCCGTTTGTATTGACCAGTGGCGTGCCTAGGGGTCAAACTTAGGGCAAGCCAATACACTTAAAAAATATACCTACCGTATCGCTTGTCAACGTTGTGACTGACCGAGTCGTTTTAGTTCTTACTAATATTCGTATTTCATAATTGTAGGTTTTTACTAATAGCTATTAAAATGAATGTTTTTAATAGCACCATTTGTTTCTTATATAAATTAAATACTAAGAGTAAGTATTGGTAATCCTTTACAAAATCGTAACTTTTTTATTTTCGAAGTATCAGTTTCGCGTAAAATATGATGACGTATAAGAGTCATCTATTATTGTAGGTACATTATTGGCACAACAGAGCTCTTTGAGTTAGTTCATATTTCACTCTCCCGCAACAGTCGCTTTGCAAAATATTACAATCTGGCCGTGTGGCCACTAGATGGCGCACAAATAATTGATTGATTTCTAACTACACATTATTGTTTACGATGTTGATTGTTGATAATATTTATAATTTGATTTACTTACTCACAATGTGAACAGCCATAACTCTTCATTCTTCGCTTCTTTACCACAGACAGATGACAAACATCAAAGCACACGGAAGACATGAAGCAAAGATATGAGGTTTTAGACTCGTCGTGACCTCGGAAAGGAAGTTATTGTTGTGCTAAATGAAATGACACACAACATCAACTAACCTTTAAAATCCGCCCCTAAGACCCTCTGGCCGAAAAACAGCGCGATTGTGATCGACACGCGTATTGTATTTAGAAATGTCGTCAAGCACATAAATAATTGACGAGATAAAGAAGTTTCGATTCGTGTTTTACCAAAGTACAGAATTAAACAACAGCATTCATGTGCTTTTGAGAATTCTGATGTCTTTTACTGGCACCAGCGAAGTTATTTAAATCATCGTAACCTGATATTCCAAGCGGTATTTTCTTTTGAGAAAAATATGCAACACTAACAGAATAATTTGTTGATATGAGAGCAGCCTATAATCCAATGAGTATTGTATGCTGATCGACTTAAATGCCTATTACGTGATTTAGATTTCTGAGAAATACTCAAATCAATTTGTCTGTAAAACTCAAAATATTTACCTTTCCGAGTAACGATTGCTCACGTTTTAATCCATCACAAGGAACAATTGCATGTTTCCGAATTCATTTTAATGACAAGAAACTTTTTAATCACTTTAAAACAAAGGTAATTACCGCAAAAACTAAACACAACACTTAACTTCACAGAAAATAAAAAAAAAACAAAACAAAAAAATGCTCCAGCAACCGATCAAAACTTTGAACTAATAGACTCGCGCAATATCTCGCGATCTTACTATTTACACACACACGCGCGTCGTTATACGTTTCATTCATAAAAAATCAAAAGCCAGGCTTAAAAATCAGTACAATTTGGGGAATAAGTACATACTAATGTTATCAACAACGTGAACAATTTCTATACAAATAGTCAGAGGTCTAGAAGCCAGATTTGAAGCCAACTAGTGCGAGCGAGACGGGTCGATTTTTGTCGTTGCGCTTTCGCTAAGCGGCATTGGAGATGTTTGGCAACGATGCGCGTGATGAAAAGTGCACGGAATTTGAAATTATTCTTTGAGTATGTAAACCTGGCAACCTTGCATCGTACTTACTATCGCGGGCGGCCCGGCCGGGACGCGCGGAGTTTATTTTTTATTATTCTTATCAATTCTTGCGACATGATTTTATAAGTGTACTTGTGTATTTCTTTTTTATTATTAGGCTCGCGTTTGATTGAAAGCCAGGCTTTTCGGCTTTAGTAAAAGGCACGCCCCTGGTATTGACATACCCTTTCCGTAACACCCTGTATAAACATCAAAGTTTTGCATTAGTTTGTTAAGCTTCGGGCTATATTTGATTTATTCTTCGTTCGTCCCGAAGTTTTGTCCCACATTCTAAAAAATCCTGGTTCGTCAAACCCCTTTCTGAGGGCACAGTATTTTCAGTTTATTTGTGCGATAAATGAAACTAATGCTTAGATTTTTATATAAATTCGACTAATAGAAATATGGGCCAATACTTGATCTACTACTAGTCCAAACTCAAGGTTTGCCAACATGCGAATTGCGATGGACTGCAGTATTCTAGACGAAAAATTTACAGACCGTATCCTCAACACCATACTGCGCTCCAAAAGACAGACTACCGACGTTGTTCAAAAAGCCGATTGTTGAAGTGATGGAAAAGACCGGGCTAGCCACGTCTGCCGTATGCTCAATGAGCTGTGGGCTAAATAGCCACTTCATACTACTTAAACATGGTTTCCAAACATTTAGTCTTTTTAACAGACTTCAAAAAAAGGAGGAGGTTCTCAGTTCGTCGAAATCTTATTACTCGAAGACAGGTAGACCGATTTGAAAAATTCTATTTTTGTTTGAAAGGGTATACTTTCCAGGTGGTCCCATTGTCATCAGGTCAGGATCTGATAATGGGATCCTGGAGAAATTGAAGGAGCTCTTCAAATATTATAGGCACACCTATAGCGATTTGGGTATTTTTTTATAGTAACTCGTGCAATTGCTCTCGGAAAGCACCATTTGGTGAAGTGGAACTGATGATGAAGACCACAGATGGCCACCGGAACAACTCAATAATAAGTATTTCACGGGTTGCAATTCGATTACTTTAATATAGTTGCTAAGCAATTTATGCTCGTCACATCACAATGTGATTGGTGAAATGGGGCTGATGGTGAAGTACCAAGAGAACTCCTCAACAATTTACTTCCCTGCATCGGGAAAAGCAATATTTTGTAAAAAGGCGATGAGCAAGTTGACATTAGGCTATTGTAACTTAGATAAATTATATAAAGACCTAAACAACCTCGTTTTTGACCGTTTGCCGTAACTTGCTGTAAGTATAGTAATTCTTCCAAGAAAATAACAGATTACATCGATACGTATTGTATATTAACGCTATAATTTGGATTATTTATGGTGAGTATCGTGAGACGTAGAAACTCGATTTGCTAATCTGAAGACATGCCGATCGATATAGTATCTAATAACTTCGGTGAATCCTCAACTAGCAGAGATTCGATTATCCCGTATATTGGACGTTATTAGTATGAATGTTTGCGTTGTGGATTAGAAGTCTAAGTCAAGTGGTCTTAAGAAAAGGCTGTCGTAGTTCAGTCTAAGGCCCTTTGTATACGGCACGGTTTCTTTACGGTACGGCGGGTATAACCCGCGCCGTAAAGAACTGCCTCCTTTTTAAAGTCTGTTAAGGGTACTACATGACCTAAAGCGCGGTCGTTGTCGGACTGCATAGAAAAGAAAGAGAAGCGCGATGACACAACCCTGGTAATTTATTGCAAAATATGAAGCAATTATCTATTTAGTAAAAATCTATTGTTTGGACTAAAAAATTACAACACTAGTGCTTTAGTATGTTGCTTGTAGAATAATCAGAATGATTGTATGTATATTAGAATAGAATACTCTTTATTATGTACACCATATAAATTAGAGACATAAATATAGAAACTTTAGTATGGTTTTTATTGTAAAAAAAAAGTTTTTAGTGGTATCTTCATGATTTTTTTCTATCGTATCAAATTAGTTGTATTATGTTTTCAACACACTATCAACGTAACATATATCTTGTAGAATATCATATATTTTTCTTATCTTGTTTACTGTAGTCGATCGTATACTTTTATTGTTTCTTAAACTTGCGTTTTTTGCGTTTAGGTCCTGGAAGCCCCTTAATAAGAATGAACATTCACTCGAGTGAAGCGTCTGATATCGGCTTTAGGGATGGTTTTAAGTGGAATGGTTATACTTAGTTGCTAGGGTATACTGATAAGCTCTGCTTTTCTGAGCTAGTCTGCTGTAAATAAGCCTACTAAGTACTAAGCCGATGACGCAATCGTTCCAAGTTTTAAGTTTGCGTCACAATTCCAATCAATATAATTTTCATTATATTCGCGAACCACATATTAAAATTATAAATTAATTAATTTTAGTTGATTAACTATATATATATATAATTTATTTACATAAATGTCGCAATCATTCCAAGTTTTAAGTTTGCGTCACAATTCCAATCAATATAATTTTCATTATATTCGCGAACCACATATTAAAATTATAAATTAATTAATATTAGTTAGGTACTTAATCACTCGGTATGTCGGTGATACATTTCCATAACAAATTGGAAGGAAAAATTCCTTGAAATAGACGCAGTATACAAATAATAACAAGAAAGTAATGGGAGGGACTGTCAGCTGTATCAGCGAAACTATCTGCAAGTTGCAAAAAGAAATAATGAAACATACATAATGCAGAATGTTGGCAAAGTAACAACTATGGGGGACTTGGGGGACTGGGGGCACATGGGGAAGGGTAACACTAACAACTACGGTATGCAATCACGATGTCCGGCTCAGGATCACGGGCCTTTATTTCGAAATTAAATCTTATGGGTATTGTGTGGTTTTGAAAAAGTGGTTGATATCACATAGTTTTTATTCTGTCGGCGAATTTCTGAACAAAAAATCTTGTCAGTCCTACCACTTCAGAAATGCATTGTAATATTTTTTTAATTATTTATGTTAATTTGCTAATTTAATTAACTGTACGTTATTATTGTGTTACTGCATGTTGTTAATACCTACTTCATGTATTAAATATTTGCATGCCATCATTACATGGCGGAATGTGTCTTAGCACTACAATATTACGTTATCATCTTTTGTACCACATTTTATGCAAATAAACGATTTTGAATTGATTTTGAATTTGTTTTTAAAAGTGTGTGACGGATTTAGGATGCAGCTCAATGTCAAAGCGTTACCAACGACGAGCGGTCGACGGTACCTTCCCAATGGGAGCTTGACCCAGGAATTGTAAAGATGTTCCCACACTTTCCAGTAAATAAATCGTTGCACCCATTATAGTCAGTGGGTGAGGTTATGCCCACAGCAAACTGAGGAAATATAGGTGCCCTTTGAAGTTCACGAAATTACATTCGTACCTTCTATAAGCAATATTTCTTCTAACAAAAAGTAATCTAGACGAAACGCCCGCAGAGAGACCAGTGAGAGACCGCAGAGCGACATATAACTTACGGTCCGCTCTGTCTCCGAAAGAAACGCGAACTAATAAACAATAGTTAGGGGCGCCATCGGTTACACACAGCTCGTACTGAGGCCATCATTTGTAGGATTATCATTCTTAATCCCATACAATATTAAAGGGAATCCGTAAAGATGTTGAATAAAGGAATCGCAATGCCTTCATTCATGTTGTTTTATGGGACTTACTACCAACTGAATTTCGACAAACCGCAATACGACAAGATTTCATTTCGACAATACTTTAGTTCGAAATACCTTAAGTTCGACACTACTGTACTCCGACAAAGCGTTTCTTCGACATAACTTAACTAGGAAACGATGCGACTTCGACGACGGTTGACCTTTCTCCTAGTCAACATATCGTAACTTTTATTCACTACCAACCCAGTTACTGGGTAACACGAATACACTATACCCCTGGGTGAGACTGGTTGTCAGACTTTTCGGGCTTCCGACTACCCGTATTGACTGTCAAAGATCTACGAATGACAGCTGGAACCAACAGCTTAACGTGCTTTCTGAGGCACGGAGGAGTCTCGGTATGTAAAGATGGTCACCCATCCACGGGCCGACCACGGCAAGCGTCGCTTAATCTGATCGATCGACCCATGCGACTTATTATTGATTAGCCACGAGCCCCACCATCCTGCCTCATCAGATATATACCTACCACATTATCACTTTTAGTTATTGGCTCTTCGATCCTATGGAAGGATGATTTTGAAGTGAAACTTCTTTGCGCACGCTTGTCTTGGGGAGTAAGCTGGCGAACGCGTTACGAAAAGTGTGATCGGGCGAGGTGAACGGGAGTTGAGTGGGGGATATAAGCAAGAGAAAGCAGTGCGCGCGCACATTTTCTTTCTCTCTTCCTCTCATAGCCAAATACGTTTGAAGTTTCACTTCAGTCGTGTGGTCATAAGCACACTCGGTTTTTTTTTTTTAAGTAGAACATCTTTAATTCATAATTCGATTAAGAGAACACCTCTTCCAACCCATCCGGGGGTCGTAGCCATGAGTTTACGTATGTATTTCTAATTTCTCTGACTTTTTTTTACGAGTAATTCATTATACCGATCATCTTTAATCTGTTTCGAATCCGATCCTCATAACGAAATCAACCGTAAAGGACCAATCGTATAACAATCGTCATCTCACGAAAAAAAGAAAATGGCCGCCTGACGTCACAACCCACGCCATATGACAAGCATCTGTACACTTGTCCTAATATTCCCAGATGAGAAGACTCAGTACATTTCCATTTACAGCCCGATAAACAGGCGAGATTGCTTTCGGCGATCGTATCCTGCAAATATTGCCAAGTAATTGTTTCTTTAGTAAATATTGAATGAACAAACACGGCTTCATTACGATTTGATTATAGACCTCGGACCAACAATTTTTGTTGGTCTGAGTTATAGACTAGCTGTGTCCGCCGGCTCCGATCGCGTGCATGTAGGAAAAGAGTATATTGGATTTCATTGGTTTTAATTTTTTACGCGGAACCCTAATTATTTTTCTAAAATAAAAGTAGCCGCAGTAAGGGCTCGTACACATATAAAATCAATCAAAGTCAAATCAAAATCAAAAGTCATTTATTCAAACTAGGCTGAGAATCAGCACTTTTCGAACGTCAAAATTACAAAAGACAGTCCCCCAAAACGCCCGCCCGTCGCCACTTCTTAGTGCTTTCGCTGGGGAGAAGAAGTGGCGGAACAAACTCCCCAGCAGCACCGCTGTCTATAGGTCCGTCGTCCGTGTATAGGTCCATTTTTACTAGATCCGTTTTAACGGATCAGAATTGGCCGGAGTGATACGATTACTGAATCCGGAATACTGTTTTGTGTGAGAACTCGCTCATACAACTACATACGCCATCAAATAACGGACTTGTAAAACGGATCGCTATGTGTACGAGCCTTAAGGTCCTCCTGTCTGTATGCCCCGTCAAAATCTGCCGTTTCGGAGATTAGCCGGAACATACAGACAGACCAAAATGTTTTGTAAGTACCGTATACAGGTTCATATCATCTATTCAGCGCAGAATCACCCACTGCTAGGTATAGGCCTTCCCTTTCGTCTGTCATACTTCGCGGTTCCATGCGTCTGTCATCCTGGTGTTTCTTCACCATGCCTTTACGGCTCTAAAGATGAAAGCATAATCATCTGCCTAGGCAGAAAAGGCTAGCCTTTTCCTATATATGTTGGGATCGGCTTCCAGTCTAACCGGATGCAGCTGAATACCAGTATTTTACATGGAGCGACTGCCTATCTGACCTCCACAACCCAGTTACTCGATAATACGATACTCCTTGATAAGACTGGTTGTCAGACTTTGGGGCTTCTGACGACCCGTAACGACTGTCAAATATCCACGAATGACAGCCGGAACCACAACGGCTTAACATAGTTTCCGAGGCACGGAGGGGTCTCGGTATGTAAAGATGGTCACCCATCCACAATGAAAGCATAATAACAAAAAATAACATTACGCCTGTATGCTCCGATGGGTTAGGCAGGGATGTACCTATAGTACCCACATTTCGCCAGTTATTCGAAAGAGACAGAGAGAAAGATAGTTTTTGAGGGTGCTGCTAAGCCGATAGTAAGGTCAAAATCAAAAATAGGTAGACGCTTCAAATTTTCACAGAGTGTATGTTTTTTAATTAAACTATGGCCGCTAAAACAAAAAATAAAAAAAGTTTAAAAATTAAAACGTGTTTAGGGTTAAATATTGTATGATTGTACGGAACCCTTCGTGTGCAAGTCCGACTCGCAATTGGCCGCTTTTTTAGACTCGGGCCCGAGTCGCAGATAAAACCTTTTCGTAACGCAGTCTAACCTGCCTTTTTCGAACTAGAAGTCAAACCTAGGTCTCAGCAGGATTTAGGTTAATCCTGGATTTTCTGATCGCCCAGCCAATAAGATGTTGGTTGTTCTCGATTGCTATAATTGGAAGAGATGATTGTGCACTTTTATAATTACAACGTGATAATATTACAACACGTGACATACATTTGAGGCTAATTCTAACTCAAGGAGTTGTTCTCCTTAAATCTTCCTCTTCCTCCATCACACACGTGTCTACGTTTCATACAACCCGCACCTAGATGTCGCTACTATACCGTGGGGTAAACTTTACGAGCACAAATAAGGGGCGGCTATATAAAAGACATTCAATTAAAACTACATACATATGTAATTTTAACTCGCCAACTCCATCAATTTAATGAAATTGTCTTTTCACTCGGTTTTTCCGCTGGGCGAGCGAGTACTAAGCATATAAACTGCTCATAAATAAGTTAAGGCTTGTCGTGTGTCCGTGGAAAATAGTTACTGCACTAGTACCTACACGTGGTTACACTTATACTGTTTCGCTAGAGAAAGAGTTAGGACTCTTAATACACTGTTTCTTGATTGCCTGGATGTATGGATGTTTTTAGACAAGAAGGTGGAGAAACTACTGCATGCACAAGTCTTCAGATTCGTAATAAATAGCTATCAAGAAGTCTTACGAGTAATTCTAGTGCTGTAGGAATTTTTTGGTGGGATTTCCACCATCGTGGGTGTGACAGAGGGGCATGCCGGACTCTTACCGGCTAAAACCACCGCGGTGTTCCACCTCTACCTATGGCCGGGGGTGCGGGATTCGCACTCAACGTTCACCCGACAAGCCTCGACCCGCTGTTCCTCAACGGGTCCCACCTCCCCATGCGACCATTGCTATAATGGCCGCATATAGTAGGATTTAGGAGCATAGCAAAAGAGTCCCTAATGGGACAATTATATAAACTAATATTATAAAGAAGTAATTTTTTTTGTTTTTAAGAGGGAATCTCTAGAAGTACTGACTGACCCGATTTAAGAAAAAAATCACTGATAAAAAGCTACGCAATTGCCAAGTGCCATAGGATTTTGTATGGAACTTACAGTTGGCTTCCACGCGGACAAACTTTCAGGCACAAGCTAGTATAATGCTCCTGCTTATGCTCCTAAAAGCATCCTTGGACTTGTTTATCAAAACTTCGCTATGTAAGCGAAGGGCGCTAGCCCAAAGCACTTATCCCAAAGCCTGTCCAGTGTAGGGTTACACTATCATTACTAATAAAGAGCTAACATGTAAGTATGTTGTAGAGCAGTGGTGGCCCAGTGGTATCGGCCGCGACTTACGAGTTGTAGGTCGTAGGTTCGAACCCAGACAGGCGCTTTACTTTGTGTAAATTATTTCATCACCACTGCTCTCAAAACGGTGAAGGAAAACATCGTGAGGAAACCGGCATGTCCTAGAACCAAAAATTCAAAGACATGTGACATCTACAAACCCGCACTGGGCCCGCGTGGTGGATTACGGCCCACTCCCTCTCACAGAGAGGAGGCCTGTGTCCCAGCAGTGGGAACATTATAGGCTGATGATGATGATGTAAGTATGTTCTGAATCAAATACAATACAGAAATTACACATTAGCACAAGCATTACCAAACGTTAGCCTAGTCAAACGTAACCCCTTTAGATTTATTAGCCAAGCGACACCAAAGGGGTCGATGGTCGCTAACTCGACAGCATTAATTAATTATTTCTAATTGATATCAATTGCAAGGAGACCGCGTCCCTCACCAATTAGTTACAAAGAGCTATTTACAATTCAAATGTATTTATTGACTAACCTAGTTTTTCTACACGCGATTGGATTATGTGAAGCAACGCCGCAGCGGTGTGAGTTGTCATTGAGTTGATAATAATTGTTTATCCATACTTCCTTTTATATAGGTATAATATTATAAATGCGAAAGTGTAACAGCGCCCCGCGGTTTCACCCGCATAAGTTTCGATCCCGTGGAAATATCGGAATAAAAACTATCCTATGTCCTTTCCCGGGACTCAAACTATATCTATACCAAATTTCATCTCAATAGGTTCAGTGGTTTAGGTGTGAAAAGGTAACATACACAGACAGACAGAGTTATTTTCGAATTTAATGGACTCTTCAGGATATATGCTAGGTAGATATAGATAGTGTGTTGACAACATAATACAACTAATTTGATACGATAGAAAAAGATCATGAAGATACCTCAAAAAACTTTTTACAATAAAAATCATACTAATATACACACAATAATTCTGATTTTCTGTCAGATTATTCTACAAGCAACATACTAAAGCAACATATTAATTTTTTAGTCCAAACAATACATTTTTGTAACTACATAATTGCATCATATTTTACAATAAATTACCAGGATTGTGTCATCGCGCTTCTCTTTCTTTTCTATGCAATCCGACAGTAACCGCGCTTTAGGTCATGTAGTTTTGGCAAATGTATTTTTATAGAGATCAATTTTCTTGGTTTCTTAGCATAGTAATGTTATTTTCTTCGCAACAGTTTCAATCGTTCCGTATATTTCGATTGCTTTTGTTGTTTTAGTATGAAAGCTTTCATTGTAATTTCTCGTCTAAGGATGTTTCATTGAAGCGGGTAAGGATCGATATCGGCAATTTTAGTGTCAATTCAGTGGAATTGACAGTAACATTGAAGATAATGGCTCATGGCTCGGTTGTCGCGCATTTTTTTGTTACTGGGACAGATAAGCAGAATGAAATGTTTTTATTTTTATTTTTTGAGACAATTTGTTATTCGTCTTTACAAACTGATAGTACTTAATTTGTTTTAACAAAAAGCTCAAAAAAATTTCAAAATATTTATCTAGCTAAGGAAGTCCAATTCATATCTTTTTATTACATACAATTATAGTACTCTATGTTAACGTTCAGTCTTATTACAACCTGAAAGTTAGAATAAGACTAAACGTTAACATAGAGTACTATTCCGGGAAATTAAAGTCGAAGGCTGTTGGTACAGCCTCCCGAAATTTGTATGGAAAAAACCGGCCAAGTGCGAGTCGGACTCGCCCATGAAGGGTTCCGTTGCAGCAAGTAACATAATATAAAAGTTCTTATAGTTCGTTGTAACTTTGTGAAAGGTAAATTGCGGTTTTCGATTTATGACGTATTAAAAAAAAACTACTTACTAGATCTCGTTCAAACCAATTTTCGGTGGAAGTTTACATGGTAATGTACATTATATATATTTTTTTAATTTTATCATTCTCTTATTTTAGAAGTTAGAGGGGGGGGGGGACACATTTTACCACTTTGGAAGTGTCTCTCGCGCAAACTATTCAGTTCAGAAAAAAATGATATTAGAAACCTCAATATCATTTTTGAAGACCTATCCATAGATACCCCACACGTACAGGTTTGATGAAAAAAAATTTTTGGAGTTTCAGTTGTAAGTATGGGGAACCCCAAAATTTATTGTTTTTTTTCTATTTTCGTGTGAAAATCTTACTGCGGTTCACAGAATACATCTACTTACCAAGTTTCAACAGTATAGTTCTTATAGTTTCGGAAAAAAGTGGCTGTGACATACGGACGGACGGACAGACAGACAGACAGACAGACAGACAGACAGACAGACATGACGAATCCATAAGGGTTCCGTTTTTAGCCATTTGGCTACGGAACCCTAAAAATATCGACTGATGGCACCTTAAGGCGCGTCGCCCACACGAGCTAGAGTCGAGGCGGCCACGAGGCGCGGGCGCACGTTTTCTATAGGAATAAATATAGGTATGTATGTACAGGCGACAATCTGCAACAATCTGCGCAAGCGCCACCCCGCGAGTAATCTGCATCACAACAACAGATGACTACGTGTAGTGATTATGCACACATATGTCGACTATCCGCCTTTATAAGCAGAGCTGTTTTCGAACAAATCGTCGCCCTGGCTGGAGGCCTTAATTTTGAGGCATCCACAGGCAAGCCCGGTTAAGCAGACGACAACCTCATAGGTTGAACTGCGAGATGCCATTACAAAAAAAAAAGTACAAATCGTCATTCACTAGCTAGAGGTTTCTGAGCGCGGCAGCCACGCAGCCAGATCTGATCCTTAGTACGACTAGTTCCCTGCTTCGATAGCCTAGCAGTCTTCAGGTAACTAGCCAGCTAGGGGAGGTCTGAAGGGCGATAGCCACGCAGTCCCTTTCATCCGTCCACTTAGGGTTGCCTCATGATATATAACTATTCATGCTCACTTAAATGTCTCACTGATGGTGGCACGTGTGTTGGATCATTCGGTTCCCTACAAAATGGTTGAGCTGGATGGTGTCGATCCATGCGTCATGTGCGTGAACGGGCGCCGTCGGTTGAGACTGGTCATCTCTTAACTGCCAAGGCTTATCTTTAATCTTATTTCTTGTATTGTTTCATCATTAGTGTGTTTTTTTACATTGTTCTCACATATAGAAGCAACAAGAATAATGTACTCAGGATTTTGTAATATCTTGATTTAAAAGAGTGTCCATGGAGTTTCTTGCCCGTTCTTCTCCATAGAGATCTACGCTTTGGAATGGGCAACTAGCTTCAACTTTCTGACTAACTGACCGACTACTTAATTTTGACAATTCAAAAGTGCCTGTAATGGTTTAATTGAAATAAATGCTTTGAGTTTGAGTTTATTGTAACGTGTAACATAAAATAAGTTAAGTTGCCAATAAAGTATCATCCAGTTCAACGGGGCTTTAATTTCGCAATAAGCAACCCTACAGTACTAATAATAAAGCTGAAGAATTTGTTTAATTGAACGCGGTAATCTCTGGAACTACTCACACTCACTCATTGTCGTGTCTCCACCTTGTATACACACGAAAAAATTACCCCAATAATATTTTACAACATGTAATAATATTTTGTCAAACGATTGGTCCTTAAACGCTTAAGCACCCGGTTAGCGTGTAAGCGAGCATAAAATGAGGGAATTTTACGCTTCAAGAAATAAAACATGATTTAAGTAATCCTATTTTGGTATTAATAGATGTACCTAATGTATGGAATGCGGCCCGTAGCTAAATAATAACAGCCGCACAGGTCGCTTGCCACGGTTGGTTTGTGGATGGGTGACCATCTTTAGATACCGAGACCCCTCCGTGTCTCGCGGGCAGAAGCTAGGGTTTGATGAAGGTAAATCACTTTTCTTCTGAAATGTACACATGTTGTTATAACATGAGATTCAACGGAAATAGCAAACGGGATCCACCGTTAATTACCTGAAAAATGGGATTCAAAAGTGGGATCCAACGAAAATAAACGTCGGAAAGCACGTTAGTATCTAAACACACTATGCCGAAGTTACGCGACCGAAGTTCGCCTGCGATGAAGTTCGATTACGCCTGCAATGCTATTTGAATTACTGACGACACATTATGCCGAAATTACGTTGCGTTATAGCGAATCAAATAGCATTGCAGGCGTAATCATGCCGAACTTCGGTCGCGTACCTTCGGCATAGTGTGTTTAGACATTTAAGCCGTTGGTCCCAGCTGTGATTCGTGGATCTTTGACAGTCGTTACGGGCAATCAGAAGCCCGAAAGTCTGACAACCAGTCTTACCAAGAGGTATCGTATTACCCAGTAACTGGGTTATGGAGGTCAGATAGGCAGTCGCTCCTTGTAAAATACTGGTATTCAGCTGCATCCAGTTCTTTTAAGAAGCTTATTCTTTCAACAATAAACGAAGAAAAAATTTTACGCAATGGGGTTTCAAATCATGTACCGAATCCATGGTAACAGTAACAGGTTGCTTGTCCATGTCCCTGCTACCAGCGGGGTAATTGTGTAACGTGTAACACACCATCAGTAGCGTTGGTTTTCATTTTGACAATTCAACAACATTAATTGCGTTACTTACGTTGTTGAGCTGACACATTCTTCGAACATATGAAGCAATGGATTAGCAATATCCTTCAAAATTATTCAGATTGTGATTGCGTATCACACGATGTGTTACGCAATTAGGGTGGTGTATGCTTCAGGTACCTACTACGGTTCTTTACGCATACAGGGTGAAATTGAAAACATGCGACAAATCGAAATGGGAGATTGTAATCATCATTATGAACAACTTGTACTATGAGACCAAACCTGATATCGCGAAAAAAAATCAGCTGTTCCCTACATTTATGATCGCATAACTCGTCAAAATGTAGGGAACAGCTGATTTTTTTTCGCGATATCAGGTTTGGTCCCATAGTAAAAGTTGTTCATAATGATGATTACAATGACCCCTTAAAAACAATCGCAAGCAGTCGCATGTTTTCAATTTCAACCTGTATACCAAAATAAACTTTTTTACAATTTTTGTCTGTGTCTATCTGCTTGTTCTGGCTAATCTCTGAAACGGCTAGACCGATGGGACTTTCACTGGCAGATAGCTGATGTAATAAGGAGTAACTTAAGCTACTTTTTTTTTTAACTTTTAGTTAGGATAGGATTTTCACGCGGACGAAGTCGCGGGCAGCAGCTAGTCTATTAATATTACCGTGGTATCAACAACAGTACCCTGAATAATTTTGAAGGATATTGCTAATCCATTGCTTCATATGGTCGAAAAATGTGTCTGCTCAACAACGTAAATAACGCAATGAATGTTGTTGAACTGCCAAAATGAAAGCCTGCTGTTGATGTTGTTACACAATTACCCCCTGGAGACGCTGGTCCAATAATGAGTGTCTCATCGTTTGTGTAATATTGATTGGGATCAATTCAAACTGTATTGACTATCAGCTGCTCTCTCTCTCTCTCTCTCTCTCTCTCTGAATCAATGGTAGAAATAGTGCACATGTGTAAAAATAACTTTCCCTTAAGAATGTGGATAAAATAGAACTGACATCTATATCTATACACCGTGTTCCGGACGATATACATAAACTTCGACCAGATGTTCAGACCGTGGAAATAAGCATTTTTCATTATGGACACATTAATGAATTATTACTTTTTGTTAATTTTCATGTAAACTAAATACCTTGACGTAAATCGCCCGATATGCATGCCTCTTTATCCTAATTGGCAACAATGACGTATTTTCATTCATAAGATTTGGCGGGCTGCAACTTGTCAAAACTGAGTTAAGAGATAAGACCCTTTCTTACTGCATGCTCAATTAAATTTCACTAAATGAAATTACCAATATCGTTGTAACGAACCCTTTTTAAGTACTACTTCCTTTGTTAGATTTAATTTGTAAAAGCTATAGAAGCCTTTGACAAAGTTTATGGATATCGTAAAGAACACGGTGTATATTAAATAAAGTCGGGTTAGTTACACCATTTATTAACTCAAGAACGGCTGGACCGATTTTTATGATCTTTGATTTGTTAGATTTGTCTCCGCCCCGAATAACAGAATAAATATTAAAACATGGGAAAAATATCACGAAAAAAAATATAATGGAGGTAGGTAATTCATTTTCACATACATTTTATATCGATGGGAGTTTTTGATTATATCTCGAGAACGGATTGACTGATGATGGCGGTACGAAGACCGCCGGGGTCAGCTAGTTTTGATATACCTAAGCACAAGCACACAAAGACAAATATAAGGGATTTATTATAGACTGGCTTCAGCCCGCAGCTTCGCCCGCGTCAATGTCGGAAATAATCCCACGGGAACGTGCTATCGGGACCAAGAGTAGCATATGTCCTTCCCCGGGATGTCATCTATCTCCTTGCCAAATTGTATCGTAATCCGTTCAGTCGGTTCGGCGTGAAAAATAACAGACAGAGGTACTTTCGAATTTATATTTAGTATTGTAAGTATGGGTCTGCCAGCGAGCAATGGAACGAAGTATTCTTGGAGTCAAAGTCACGGATCGCGTTCGGAACAGTATACTTCGTTCCAAAACACAAATCGCAGACGTGGGCAACACAGCCGCCAAACTAAAGTGGAATTGGGCAGGCCACATCTGCCGCATGTCGCAACAGAATTGGGCAAAAGTAGCCACTGACTGGATTCCGAATAACAGGAATAGGCGACGCGGTAGGCCCAGAAAGAGATGGCGTGACGAATTGGACGCTTATCTAAAGGATTGGCCAGATGTAGCAGGAGACAGGAGAATATGGAAAGACGGAAGGGAGGCCTTTGCCCTGCAGTGGGACATAACAGGCTCATAATAATAAAATAATAAGTATGGGTTACTCGAGATAGATGAATTAACGTGAACCAAAAGCACTCCAAGCATCCCAAAATCAAATTACCAGACAGATACGAAAGTTTTTAAGTAGCAAACCACCGATACCCACTTCGGAAATCAGTCTCAACTCAAAGGGATTGGAGAGTCCCAATACCCGAAGGGATCCCGATTGCCCCCGAAGTAAACCGAACATGGCCGAACCTGAATCGAAATGCTGAAGGCAGGGATCACAATAAAAATAAAGCCATCAGAGAAAAGCGGATTTATTCCAATCGTAGGCTTACGAGTAAAGGAAAATATTTATTTATCACAATGTCGACGGAAAAACATCGAAGATTTTGAGAGTATGAACGAGCTGTAGAGCGCTAAAGTAGGAAGATATTCAAAAGGGACAGATATAAAAGGTAACAATTTGCAAAGACAAATTCCAAAAGATTAACTTATAAGATGCTTTGCGAGGAGTAGACGGTCAATCTTTAGTATTTTGATGTACTCGTAGGTACTGGAATTACGAGGAAACATTCGAGTGTGGCGTATTGTTCTGTCCTCGATGAAGAGATGTACTCGTAGGTAGTATTATTGAGAACCTTGACTTGTAATCCATCCCTCCATCATAAACTGGTCTGCCTGTCTGTCTGTCAGTTATCCGTATGAGTTCCTGGCTGAAGGATTATAACTTTTTAATGTGTATGTACTCGTAAGTGTACAGATCGATACATATTGACAGTTTAGGGTTTTAGCCATTCGCACTCTTACGTTTGCTCTCTTCATACTCTCATGCTATGCTTCGAGATGGTCGATACTGGCGCCATCTATCACCCGCGACAACAAACATGGGTAACAATGTGTATACAGCTCCGTTTAACGCTACAGTTGACATCGAGGGCAAAGCATAATGTGTTTTTTTTTTATAACTAGTTTTTCCTTAGCTTCTCATGCCTAAGCTTCTGAACAGAAAAGTATTGTTCGTAGAGATCATAACATTTCTAGACATTATTTCATTCGAACTGTGGCATAGATACGTGAGTACATTTTGTACTTTACTGGTACAAAGCTTCACGACATTTGAAAAGCTCAATCGATTCCCGGGCCAACTTTGGCAAAAGCGATTAAAAAGGTAGAAGAAAAAAGTTGTATTAAAGACATAAAAATGTTTGATGTACATTGAACCAATAAAATATAGGTACCAATAACGTCTCACAATATCGAAGAAATATGTATATGTATGTACAATCTAGATTCAAAGATACCATTTGTTTGCCGTTAAACCATCGCGTGTTTGAAAACGTTAAAAAGTTTCCCATAGTTGGCCATAATGCGTGTTAATAAAAACGTGAAAAGAGAATAAATCAGAAAAATATAACTGTTCTGAAAATTCACCTTCCCGATGTGTCTTTGGTAAAACAGGTCGAAACTACTTTAGAAGCTATAAACCTAGAAAGAACATCTATACTGTATTATATTATCTTCTTTAAGTACTAATATAATCTATACTAATAATAACTCCGAAGAATTTATTTGTACGAACGCGCTATTTTCTGGAGTGCCAGTCAGATTTGATTTTTCTTTTGATAGCTCAATTCTTGACAAAGGTCATAGGCTATTAAACATCATGCTACAACCTTTAGGAGCCGAGCAAAGAGGAAGAACACTATGCGAAAAGGGCGGATGATGCGATGCGACGGGAAGGGTCGGGTAACAAGAAATATCACGCGAACGAAGTCGCGGGCAGAAGCTAGTTAGTTAATAAAGAGGGCAAAACAACTACCAGTTAACTGCTTAAGCAATTAAGTAAGGGGGTTAATGCGAAACTAAACGTAGAATAACATGATATAGAATCTTCACGCACTGAAGTCTCAGGAGGTTTGGTAGAAATCACATCCATACTTTCCTGATGGCATTTAATCCCAAGGGAGAAATTTATCTTCATTTATCGAGTTCAACTTCCTTCCATGTTATGTAATCAGTCTAGTATGTCCTAGTGATATGGGTAGATGGGAACAAAAATGGTATATTGCGCCTACAATACTCCCTCGGACCTAATTTGAGTAGTATGATGTCCTTAGATTAGTGGAGTCTTGTATCAAAAGATACGGGCTAATGTTGACAATCTAAATGAAACCCGTTTTCCGTTGTCACGACATAACATGAAAACGGCTGGACCGATTTCGATGAAAATTGGTATAGAGATAGTTTGAGTCCCGGGAAAGGACATAGGATATTTTTTATCCCGATATTCCCACGGGATCGACATTTACGCGGGTGAAACCGCGGGGCGCAGCTAGTTATTTATATAATATGTAGTAGGTACCCATAAAAGGTACTTAATCTTATACTTCAACAATTGAGAATCAAAGGATCAGCCAATCTATTCTGTTAAAAGCTTCTGACTATCTGTAACGACTGTCAAAGATCCACGAATGACAACCGGGACCAACGGCTTCACGTGCTTTCCGAGGCACGGAGGGGTCTCGGTATGTAAAGATGGTCACCCCACAGACCAACCGCGGCAAGCGTAGCTTAACCTGATCTATCGACCTGTGCGGCTGTTGTTATTTAGCTACGGGCCTCATCAGGTGAAATAACAAAATCAAAGTCATTTATTCAAACAAGGCTGAGAATCAGCACTTTTTGGACGTCAAAATTACATAAGACAGTCCTTCCCCAAAACGCCCGCACGCAGTGGCGTGCATTGGTTTTCAGAATAGGTAGGCACTAGGCCGGGTCTAGTCTAGGCAAACGCGGTCACTAATCAGAAAAAAAAAGTGAGGTCAAAAGTGTGGTTATTTGAGTAGGCATGCCTACTTAAGGGTGATAAATTGCGAAGGTCGGACGTCATGGTATTACGCGTGAGACGTACGTATTTTTAATTTTGTCGTATTAACTTGAACGAGTAAAAACCAATGACAATGTCCGAATAGTACGGGAGCCGAGTAGGCCGTCTGGCGACTGCCTACTGTCGCGCGTGTTTGTATGAAGATTTTATTTTTTTTAGGTATGATAATTTAGTGACTTTCTTAATTGTGGGGCACACACACACAAAAATTGTAATTGACAGGCTTATGTTGATATATCGAGGTAGGCATTGCTTATAAGCCTATATGCAATGCACGCCACTGCCCGCACGTCACCACTTCTTAGTGCTTTAGCTGGGAAGAAGAAACTCACTTCACTTAAGTTTTCCCGGCGAGACTTTTACAGAATAAATCGGCAGAAACTGAAGTGAGAACTCTAGAAGCGGTAACACAATAAGAAGTAGAAAAACCGAGTGTGATGACCACACGACTGAAGTGAAACTTCAAACGTATTTGGCTATGAGAGGAAGAGAGAAAGAACATGTGCTCGCGCACTGCTTTCTCTTGCTTATATCCCCCACTCAACTCCCGTTCGCCTCGCCCGATCACACTTTTCGTAACGCGTTCGCCAGCTTACTCCCCAAGCCAAGCGTGCGTAAAGAAGTTTCACTTCAAAAACAGACAGACGTCGCAGATCAATTTATCTACATCACATAGTTATTCAAGGCGCGAGCCGTTGGAGCACCAAGCTACAAGATACGCGCGATAATCTAATGACTTACCTAATTTGGGGAAACGCTCGCTATGGAATGGAAAGGTACTGTTTTGATGGGACTGTGGATATTTTAAATGAATGTGGTTTTGTTGAGGGAGACTGTTGTTTTAATGACAACAGGGATGGATTGAATGAGGAAAGCGGTTTTCCACTTAGAGTTCTCCACACCTATTTTTACAGTTGTTGATATATCTAAAGCTAC
Organism: Amphipoea lucens; assembly: GCA_947508005.1. Lineage (NCBI taxonomy): Eukaryota > Metazoa > Arthropoda > Insecta > Lepidoptera > Noctuidae > Amphipoea > Amphipoea lucens. The sequence continues at coordinate 16,491,537 of OX382377.1, read as the reverse complement.
TGAAGGTTTATAAATGATAAATGATTTTATTTTTGTAAGTAGGTTTGCACAAACACTTTTACACGTCAATCATATTTTTAAAAACTAGATGAGGTCGGCGTTTCCTATCTGACTACTCTGAGAAGAAAGGCCGAAACAAACTCAGAGGTCACAATCTCTTTTAAAGTCCAGACATAATCTTGGTCAGGTTATAATTATGAAGACCATGTAGATCGATGTCTGAGATGGTCTTTTGAGGAAGGAACCACACAGATTGTGTGGACCTGTCCATTCAGTGGACGCATTTGTCAGAAATCGTGCAGCTCAACTCAAAACTTAAGGAGATCCAGATTCGACGAACAATACCAAAGAAAGGACATTTGGGTAGGCCACATAAATTACTCAAACTGCCAGACCATGACAAAAACTAACAGAACAACGAGAATAACAAAAATAAAAAATGACCCACATTGTCTTCACATTCACAATAATTAAAATGATATAATACTTTACAAAGTAAGTTTATGTAATATCGTATAATCAGCCTATTATGTTGCTACTGCTGGGTCACAGACCTACTCTCTGTGAGAGGGAGTGAGCCGTAATCCACCACGCGGGCCCAGTGCGGGTTGGTACATGTTTCACGTCTTTGGACTTTTTGGTCCAACATGCCGGTTTCCTCACAATGTTTTTTTTTTCTACGACCTATATATAACACGGAAGACGCGACCGTTACCACTGTGCTCCGATATGAAACATGATTGAACATAATATGTCAGGTAAATAATAAATTTACGCAAAATAAACATTGGATGAATTAGTATCAATAAACTTAATTAGCGTCAAAGATATAAATGGTACGATAACTTCGACCCCATTTTTTGTACCAAATTATTTCTTACTGAGAGCTAAGCCATATGTGGTTGGAAATGATTTCCCAATGGAAACGACAAAATAATCACCACATTCAGAAAGTTATAGCTCTATTAATATAACAGGTGGTCGGTTTTATTTTTACAATGTTCCATAATTTTCGGGAGTTGACTAATATTCTTGGGGCTTGTGGCTAAGTAATAACAGCCGTACGGGTCGAACGATCAGGGTAAGCTACGCTTGCCGCGGTTGGTCCGTGAATGGGTGACCATCTTAACATACCAATATCCCTTAGGGCCTCGGAAAGCACGTTAGGCCGTTGGTCTCAGAAGCTCGAAAGTCTGACAACCTGTCTTACCAAGGGGTATTACCTAGTAACTGGGTTATGGAGGTCAGATAGGCAGATACTCTATCTAAAATACTGGTATTCAGCTGCATTCGATTAAACTGGAATTCGACCCCAACATAGTTGGGCAAAGGCTAGGCAGATGATGATTAATATTCCTTATATGAAACACTTTTGGAAGAAAAAAAGACACACTTATCTTTCTTCATAAAATTATATAGTTTCTGCTATTCAGCAGACCGTGAACAATATAATGGGCATAAAGTAGTAAAGTCAACAATAAACATAAAGTTTAATAAACCAAATTACCCCAAACCAGTTATCGAATATAACTAAGATAAAACAAACAATTTTGCTTGAAACCAGCCTAGAATAATAAAATAAGCCTTTTTAGTCCAGGACTCAATTTATCTTTAATAGGCATAAAGGACGTAATCTGAGCATCGTAAATTTGAGAATTTTGACAGAATAAATTTAGGGATAAAATAAACTTTCCATTTTAGTGACGATTTAAATAAAACAGCTGGATGTTTAGCTACGTTATTGTAATCTTGTGTAAGGAACAGACTACGAAACTGTTTTCCTGCATTTAATTGTTCTACATAAGAAATTCAAGTCAGCACAAACTGAAAACTACAAACATGAATGTATACGGCGTCACTCGAAATGACACAATCTATGGTTATATATAGGTCTTTGATCAGAAACGAACTTAGACGCATTACCTACGTCGGAAACAATACTTAGGAACTTATATCGAACACACCTGACACCTCACCTACACACGTGAGGACCTAATGTTGTTAAAGCGTTACTGAATTTACGGCCAAACAAATAAAAAAAAAACTATATATATTTTTTCGCGTTATTCTTGCCATCGGCACGCTAAGAAGAATACTTAGGACTGTGAAAACAGCCTGAATGGTGCAGAAGGGAGACCATTTACAGTCATAGCCCAATCAGATCAAGAATTTGTTAAGCTAGACAGAAAAACTAATAACGTATGCCTGCGTTATTTAGTCTGGATCTTTAAGTGTAGTGGCTAAGTCTGTCTGCATCTTGCTGCCCTCTTCACTTTTAGAGCACATTACATTCTTCCCAACATATCTTGTTTGATTGACCAGTCGTCTTTAGAAAGTATTGCAACAATATTACGTATAAATATATATGAACAGTGATGTTTTCGGCACAACAGAACGCAAAACAAGTTTCCAACAGCGCGGAATAAATTGTTGGCTATAAAATTGGAGTGAAGGGGAGAGGGACTAATCCAAATAGAAACTATTATCATACGAATAAGAAAAGTAGGGAAAGTTTATCGATCAAGATTATTGGGGAATTGTACGACGTAGGTTTAGTAATATAATAGAAAGCTCGGAGGAATATTATAGTCGGAACGTGGTCCTTTTATCCGCATAGATAGCATTTTAGGAGGGGTCGATAGGAAACCAATTCTTGGCGATGAAGATTATAATATACAAGCCATGTACTCGATGGGATTACCCATCGGGAAAAACAAACGAATTCCCATCCGCTATTTATCTTCTTTAGCCGTTTAGACTGTGCGTTGTCTGTCTGTGAATAAGTTCAAGATTTTGAGTATACCAGCCAAAGTCCGAGAAAACAAGCTTTATACTGTATTTATGTTTGCAATACAATGAATTCAAGTGTATGCTGATTTACGATACTTAATATAACGATTCTTGGGATGCATGAAGAAGCGTCCTCGTGTAGCGCAGTTTGTTCCGCTAGTTACACAACTGAACTGAGCGCTCGGCGAATCCTGGACAGTCACACCCAACACCTTATTTGACTATTTATATTCTGTCCTTGCGGTTGTAAGGCTAACGCCCGCCTGGTTTGCGACCGGAGTCCAGCGTCAAGCAGCCTACTGTGTTTCGTCGATGCGTGGGAGTTCCAGTGCCTTAGGCATCTTCTGGGCACGCTCGTTCCATCACAGACCTCATCCATCGCTTTCCATCAGGCGTGATCGAAGTCAAGAGCGGGCCAATTCAGCAATTTAAAAAAAAATCGCCAGTTACGTTTAAGTCTCATGTATGATGTTGATGTAACAGGGGGCAAACCTATTGCCATCAACCGGGAACAAATCCAGGCTCCGGGCTGCTATAGAAAAGTTCGTGATGGAAAAATCCAATAAGACTTTGCCCGACCTGGAATCGAAACCAGGAATCCATGCTCTGCAGTCGCTTTTGCGACCAACGAGATATTGCACACAAAAAAATGAGTTCAAGTGTATGTTGATTTACGATACTTATTCCGGACAATACATATTCTGCGACACAAATACAAAATTTCAAATGTAAATTCGCGACCGTCTGTCTGGCTGAGTGTGGACGGCAGTAAAATGGTAGTCAAACATTTTGAAAGTCGTAACTACGAGATTACCCAATTACGTTACATTTCATAACATCCGATGTTTGATGTACTTCTGGACTATTTCTAGATGTTTCTCACATCATCGACAATTGCTAAATCCAGCTGAGTTCAAGGGATGTCAGAAGCTGTTGACTATTTGGACTGCTTAGCAATCAACACATAACAGACAGAAAGATAGATAGAAAAATCATTTATTTGGTGCAAAGCACAAGAAAAAAACATTAAATAAAAAACTTTTAAGAAAAAAAAAAACCGACTTCCAAAAAAACACTACAAAGTGAAAAATAACTTTAATTTCGGAAGTCGGTGTCTTTGGATCTGTATTTTAGTTTTTTGCCACCGACTTCCGAAATTAAAGTTATTTTTCACTTTGTAGTGTTTTTTTGGAAGTCGGTTTTTTTTTTCTTAAAAGTTTTTATTTCACGCTTTTTAGTGGGTCTGCTTATAATTTATCTAAGTTACAATAGCCTAGTGATCATCGCCTTTTACAAACATAATATTGCTTTTCCCGATGCAGGGAAGTTAATTGTTGAGGAGTTCTCCAGGTCCACCATCAGCTCCATAGCATCCATTCACATTGTGACGAGCATGAATTGCTTAGCAACCATATTAAAGTAATCGAATCGCAACCCGTGAAATACTTAGATATTATTGAGTAGTTCCGGTGGCCATCTGTGGTCTTCATCATCAGTTCCACTTCACCAAATGCACGAGTGCAAGTGCACGAGTTACTATAAAAAATACCCAAATCGCTATAGGTGTGCCTTTAATATTTGAAGAGTTCCTTCGATTTCTCCAGGATCCCATCATCAAATCCTGACCTGATGTTTTTAGACTAGAAGCTGATAATCCTGGCTGCAGCATCAGGCCAGACTTATGTCAACATTGCATTGAACTTAAAATTTAGTCCTGTTTAAAATGAGCCCAAACACAACTACGGTGCTGTTATTTCAAGGTTTATACTTTTTCTGATGCTCCTGGCTTCAGCATCAGGTCTCTATGTACTTCGGTGTTCCTCATTAACAGTACGTTTATCCACACATCGAGCCCTTTTCAATGAGCCTAAACACGATATATCTGCTGTTAATTGTCGAGGAGTTAGGTACTCTGCAGACTATCCTGACTGCAGCATCAGGTCATGACTTGATGATCATGAGACCAAATGTGACAAATGCCCTATCAAACATCAAAACAATTTACTAAAACAGTCCTTGCCTGTTTGAGTAACTTCTTACTGTTAAGGAGTTGTACCTTCCATCATCAGCCCAGCTACCTGAGATGGTGACAACCATACGCAAATAAACAAGATACTTCATAAAATATGCGAAAAACAATAAATGAGCCTATAAAATTTGAGGGTTGCCCTCGATTTCTCTAAGATCCCATCATCAGATCCTAACTTGGTGACAATGGGACCACCTCAGAACTATCTACTTTCGAACAAAAAAAGAATTTTGAAAATCCATCGACAATTGGCGGAGTATTCGATGAACAAACATACAAAATAAAAATAATAATAAAAAACATACAAACAGCCGAACATAGTACCTCCTCCTTTTTGTGAAGTCGGTAAAAATGCTTAATCAAAAGAAAAATACAAAGTTCTAACCCTGAATGATAAGCGTTAACATTGTGGAGTGAGGCGAAGACGACAGTTCTAAATCGAATTCTACCAAAAACCAGCCTAGATATGAAAAACAGAAGAGTGTTATGAAATGCAAATTCTAAAACCAGGCACATTTTGTACAGGCTAAAAAGCACAAAAAAAAGAACTGTTCCCGAAGAAGCACGAAAACAATCAGCATTATGTAGCATCTGCATATTATAAATTAAAGTCGCTCTTCGAGTCCGTCTGTGTGATCGCGTTGTTCTTCTAAAAAAACGGCACGGATTGTGATGCGATTTTCATCATCATTTACAGAATTTATTCCTGAAGGTTTTATGTGTATAAAACATTCATACTCAACAGTCAACATACAGGATGAAATTGAAAACATGCGACAAATTGAAATGGGAGATTGTACTCATCATTATGAACAACTTTTACTATTAGGCCCAAACCTGAAATCGCGAAAATAAAATCAGCTGTTCCCTACATTTTGACGAGTTATGCAAACATAACGATATACGAGAGCAGCGGTGGCCCAGTGGTATCAGCCGCGACTTACAAGTTGTAGGTCGTAGGTTCGAACCCTGACAGGCGCTTTACTTTGTGTAAATTATTTCATCACCACTGCTCTCAAAACGGTGAAGGAAAACATCGTGAGGAAACCGGCATTGTTCTAGAACCAAAAATTCGAAGACATGTGACATCCACCAACCCGCACTGGGCTCGCGTGGTGGATTACGGCCCACTCCCTCTCACAGAGAGGAGGCCTGTGTCCCAGCAGTGGGAACGCTATAGGCTGATTATGATGCAAACATAAATGTAGGGAACAGCTGATTTTTTTTCGCGATTACATGTTTGGTCCCATAGTAAAAGTTGTTCATAATGATGATTAAAATCTCCCATTTCAATTTGTCGCATGTTTTCAATTTCACCCTGTATATCTCAATATTTTGTGAAGTCGTAAAATCGCGTGAACAGGGACGGGTCGCCAGTTTATGTCATAAGAAGATACTAACACTTATACTATTCGTGACTCGGGAAATATTTCATCGATGCTAAATGTCAGTGAGCCACACCGTGACGAATCAAATATGTTGGAAGTAGTGGATTACGTAGCTAGTTGCAACATTCCAGTCAAAGGTCTCTAGCCAATCATTGACGCTCCAGTCCTCACAAAATACTCAACGTAAGAGAACTTCAAACAAGAGCCCAAGACAAAGATCTAATGAAATGCCATGTACTCGTAAATGTTGCAAGGAAGTGAAACGTAACATCGCGTTTACTTTTCTCAAATGTTTGGAAGTAGAGTAAACCCACATTTTGCCAGTTAAGTTGTAATTTGCATGTTATAGAGAGCGATCGTTTTATTTATTTAGGATGAGTAACAAAAGATCAACATCATGGTACCGTTTGCCATGAAACGAACACAAAGATCGGGCTGCTACTGGGAAATTCCTGATGTATAGACGCCAGCACATCAGGCTACCCGAAACTGTCAAATCCCAATCAACTTTGAACCTTATAGATAAGGGCCAAAGCACACACGCTACTTTTTGCATCGGCGATCGGCGATTTTGCGGCTGTATCGATGCTGCATCGCGTTTTGGCGACTCTCTGCGTTCGGACGCGGCATCGGAATCGCGCGTTTTAGCGACTGCTCCGATGCTGCATCGCGTTTTGGCGACTCTCTGCGTTCGGACGTGGTATCGGAATCGCGCGTTTTAGCGACTGCTCCGATGCTGTCGCAAATGCCAAATCGCTGCGACCGGCATCCGAATGTGTGCGGAGTGTAGCGTTCAGCCGCTGTATCGAGCTTCCGAAAAGCGACTGAATCGCCGCGTTTGGCGTTTTTAAGTGTGCGGTGTGGAATGCTTGGTCGCTGCATTTAGCTTCTAAAAAGCAGCTGAATCGACGATCGCCGATGCAAAAAGTAGCGTGTGTGCTTTGGCCCTAAGCGATTAAGTTGAAAATCTATTTTTAAAAATTGACAGATCGTAGTAGCTTGATTTGCTAGCGTCTGTACCCAAAACCATTTTGCCCTAACTAGAAATCACAGAACCCAGCACCCCAATTTGCGGAACACACTTTCACTCACCGAATACCATTTTGCCCGAAATAAAAATCATGGAACCCGGCGGCACCCCAACTGTCACCCGGGAATACACTTCGAAGGATTTTGAAGGATATTGCTAATCAAATGTAGAAAAATTCATCTGCTCGACAACATAAATGACGCAACGAATGTTACTGAATTGTCAAAATGAAAGAGTGTGTTACCCTGCAGGACCCCATGTGTGTGTATGTTACGCAATTGCCCCGCAGGACCCCATGCGCAGAAGACCAAACAGCAACTGTTACAACAGTAATTAGTAAACTAAACGAGAGGCGGTAAATATGGTAAATACGCCGACTTCATTAGTATTGAATTACTGAAGACGGTTTGTTTAACAATTGACCATTCCGATTAATCAATCTTGCGTGCCAGCTCTCCGGACAGGCGTACTTAAGGGGGAAGCGCTCGGGTAGCCCGGAAGCTTCTAATTTTATTACGTTTTTTTTTTTGCAATTTGCAGGTCAGTGTTTGCTTGTATGTCGATCAAAATATGATTCGCGACCGTTACAAATATGTATTTACAGAATTATAATCATTAGAATCATCAATACAACTTTCCAAAACTTTACAATTGTACTAAAAACAGCGTCATCTTTTATTCTATTAGACACGATAATTGACAAGAAATAGAGTTAGGCTTAGGCCAGATGAATTCGTAGCCATAACAGAAGAACGTTTGCCACTGTAATTCCTATTTTAGCTTAATATCATTATTAATTTCAAAGATCTATGCAACAAGAAGTACAAAAGTTAAAAAAATAATAATATGGATGTCACGTGATCAACGTTGAATATTAGTATCTAGGAAACGTGACGTTTTATGGATGACCGCCATTTTGAAAAAAAAAAACAATATAGCGGACAGTAGGTTAAGTATGCCAGGCTCCATATCATCATCATCATCATCATCAGCCTATAATGTTCCCACTGCTGGGACACAGGCCTCCTCTCTGTGAGAGGGAGTGGGCTGTAATCTACCACGCGGGCCCAGTGCGGGTTGGTAGATGTCACATGTCTTTGAACTTTTGGTTCTAGGACATGCCGGTTTCCTCACGATGTTTTCCTTCACCGTTTTGAGAGCAGTGGTGATGAAATAATTTACATAAAGTAAAGCGCCTGTCTGGGTTCGAACCTACGACCTACAACTCGTAAGTCGCGGCCGATACCACTGGGCCACCACTGCTCTCCCCATATAAAAATGTTCAATCCCCTTCAATGTTCAATGGCTCCATATAAAAATGTTCAATCCCCTTTGTGTGGTCTGGCATTCTTGTTGAACTGGGCCTTTTTGGCGCAGCCGTGAGGCACATTTTCCTCCTAATTTCTTACATCGGACTTTACACTTTTATTTGATCTTTATTTCTGTTTTTATTTGATGTATGTATCTGGTGTATTATGTGTATTTTAGTCTGTGCTAAATAAATATATTAGGTCCTTACATATGAAATTGGCGTTTTGTATGGAAGGAACAAAAAGTCGAATATTTTTTAATATAATATATTTAATTAATCAAAGTATGAACCATTGTTTTCAATGCACTTTTGCCATCTTATAGGTAGTTCATTGATCCCTTTACTAAAAAAACCAGTCGGACGGGAATCAATAAAATCTTTGAAGGCGATTTGGACTGCCCCATCGGAGTTGAATTTTTTCCCTTGCAAAAAGTTATCCAAATTGCGAAAAAAATGGTAATCTGTTGGAGCAAGGTCCGGGGAGTACGGAGGATGTCTAAGACATTCCAATTCAAGTAATGTAACGCAGCAGTCGACGCGCGTTTGCCGGTTTGCTTCAGTCAATTCGTGAGGTACCCACCTTTCAAGCTTTTTAATCTTCCCAATTTGCTTCAAGTGAATTAAAACAGTTTTATCACTAACATCGAAGCCTGCAGCTAACTCGGACGTGGTTTGCGATGGGTCCGCTTCCACAATAGCCTTCAATTCTCCATTATCAACTTGGGTCTCAGGCCGTCCACGGGGCTTGTTCTGCAGGTCGAAATTTCCAGAACGAAAACGTTGGAACCAAAAACGAACTGTGTTTTCTTTTGCAACATGACCGCCATACACATCATTCACCCTTCGAGTCGTTTCCGCAGCACTAGTGCCACGGCGGAACTCGTACTCGTAAATAATGCGATATTTTAAATTTTCCATTTTGTAAAATGAGTGACGCAAACAGAAAAAACAGAAGAAAAAAAACAAATGAATGACGGTCATCGAAGCACAAATACATGAGTAAATAGCTGTACAAATTTGAATTTGGAATTCCTTACCAAAGAGGAGAAATTCGTGATTAAAGTGGCCAGTACGAAAAACGCCAATTTCATATGTAAGGACCTAATATTTTCTTTCTTTCTTTTCTTTGTATTTCGCGGTCTACCCTGGCGCTTTCGCCTTAAGTGTAAGACCGATCCGTAACGCGGCCATGTTTTCACTATCTTGACTTAACGAGCCCTTGACCTACACTCGTTTGTTCTCAGAGATCTTCTTAAAAAACGCGAAGACATAGAATATTGACGAGGTAGTTACATATTCAACTTTCGGGTTGAAGATCATTTATAATTTAACAGCTTAGCTTATTGAATTTTGGTTTGCTAAGAGCGTTTTTAAGTGCACCAAAACACCTCGGGTCTTACGCTTACCGTAAGAACTTAGATACTAGTTCAACCTGTGTCTAATGTCAGCCTTACGTCTCCCCTCATGTCTGAGGATCGTGGTCAGCTTTGGAGTTGCATCTGTAGCGGATGATCCGCCTCCACCGGTTTCTGTCCAGCGCATCCCTTATCACAATGTAAAATTTAGAGGACGTTGATTCACCTGATCGGTCCATCGTGTTGGTGAAAGATCGCGCGACCGTTTGCCTTCGGTGCGTTACGTCAATGTCTAATTATGTCTGTTTAGCCTAAACAACTGATACACACGGTTTTGTAATAGTACTTAAGGCTCAAATCTGAATGCAATTAAGATAAACATAACAACGCGCCTGTAATCCCCGAAGGGTTAGGCAGACGTGGAGATCCACATTTCGCAAGATATGATTTAGTCCCATAATATAGGGGCGAACTTATTGCTATTAACCGTGCACAAATCCAGACTCAGGGCTGCTACTACGAAATTCCAATCCTATAGCAAAAATCTAAATCTAAAAAGAATTATTACTCAAATAAAAACTCGAATCGTAGTGACTAGTTGAGAACTTACGGGATTTGTAAGTGGCGCTACATAATATCTGAAAGCCAATTCTCGTAATTAAAAAACTTTTTTACAAAAAAAACAACCGACTTCAAAAAAAAAACACTACAAAGTGAAAAAAACTTTTTTACAAAAAAAACAACCGACTTCAAAAAAAAAAAACACTACAAAGTGAAAAATAACTTTAATTTCGGAAGTCGGTGTCTTTGGTTCCGCATTTTCGTTTTTTGACACCGACTTCCGAAATTAAAGTTATTTTTCACTTTGTAGTGTTTTTTTTTTTTGAAGTCGGTTGTTTTTTTTGTAAAAAAGTTTTTATTTTTCACTTTATAGTTGTATCTACCCCACACAAATTCAATTAACACTAGTGCATTGAAGAATTGAAGACACAAGTCGAAGAATCATCAAAATTCGCATAGAAATGCCGGAGATGCAGCACATTTATGCATATAACTTCGTACATAAGAATAATTACCTAATGTATTATATACTAAAACCTTCCTGAAAGTATGTAGATCACACAAATGAAAGAATTATCAAAATCGGTTCAGTAGTTTTTGAGATAATCGCGGACATACAAACATACATACATACATACATACATACATACATACATACATACATACATACATACATACATACATACATACGGGTCGAATACAGAACCTCCTTTTTTAAAGTCGGTTAAAAAATAACTTTAATTTCGGAAGTCGGTGTCTTTGATTCCGCATTTTCGCTTTTTGACACCGACTTCCGAAATTAAAGTTATTTTTCACTTTGTAGTGTTTTTTTTTTTTGAAGTCGGTTGTTTTTTTTGTAAAAAAGTTTTTATTTTTCACTTTTTAGTTGTACCTACCCCACATAAATTCAATTAACACTAGTGCATTGAAGAATTGAAGACACAACTCGAAGAATCATCAAAATTCGCATAGAAATGCCGGAGATGCAGTACATTTATGCATATAACTTCGTACATAAGAATAATTACATAATGTATTATATACTAAAACCTTCCTGAAAGTATGTAGATCACACTAATGAAAGAATTATCAAAATCGGTTCAGTAGTTTTTGAGATAATCGCGGACATACAAACATACATACATACATACATACTAGGGAATGGTCCCGGGAAATCCCGGTCCCGAAAATCCCGGGAATTCCCGGGATATTTGTATAGACTAAAGAACCGGTACGATCACACCTCGTCCCGGGACTTTCGGGACCTTCGGGACTTAGTTGAAAAGTATAAACTTAAATTAAGAATTTGAGTTTCCCCATTCAGATATCATAATAAAAGGTTTCTTACTAAGATTTTATTTAAAACTAGAGGCCCGCCTAGCGGTTTCACCCGCCGCTACACGTTTACACGTTTTTCCGAGAGAATGAGGTCAAAAGTAGCCTTTGTTACATAGGGATCTTGTAGTTTTTTAGTGGTGAAAGAATTTTAAAAATATAATCAGTAGTTTTTGAGTTTATTGGTTACATACCTAGAATACCTAAAAAAAAAACAAATCTCTATATTTGCACAACCCAGAAGTATATTTTACTACTGTGTAAGACGTCGTGTACCCAAGACCAGACAGCGATGAAATGCGCAGCCACATTTTTGAACTATTAACACGCACAAATAGCGTTTCTTCGATAGCTGTTCATCTACCTGAAGAGCCTTCATCACAAAATCAAGAAAATAATGATCTGCACAGAGAATCAGATGCTATATTAACAAAAAAAGATGAGCTTAATACTGAAATACTGAATGCTACCAAAAATGTACGAGTTCGAAGCGATCAAGATTTAAACACTACAATTAGAACAGAGATGGCTCTTTTTGAGAATGGTGGTGATCGTGGCCGTTTTCTGTCGTTAGCTTATGATCATCTTCTGACGATCCCTCCGACCAGCGTGGAGCCCGAGAGGATATTCTCTGCAGCAGGATTACTGTGCAACAAAATAAGATCACGCTTAAGTGATAAAAGCTTAGACGCACTTATTTTTTTAAGAACCCACTATAATAAGCAAGACATTACTAAATAATTGAACATTTTCATATTTTGTTAATTTCATTCCTTTATAACTTTGTCATATTTTATTATTTTATATTCCTTAAAGATAAGCGTCTCAGTGATATGATAACTGCCAAATGCTGATGATGACTTGGTTTATATTAGAATTAAGAAAAGGATTTATGGTTTATTTTATTTTATGGAAAGTAACTATGTTTTTGTTGATTGATATTGGTATATAATTTATAATAATAGCGAGCGTTAAATGCTGATTTGACTTGTTGTTTTCTTCTGTTGATTAATTTTTCAAAGAATAGTAAATGGTTCTGTTTTCGTTGATTTTTTAAAATACAGGATAATTTTGTTATCACCATCCAAATTTTTACAGGGTTTTCTACCCATGAATATGAACAACTTTCACTATGGAACCATTTCTGAAATCACGAAAAAAAAAATCTGCTGTTTCATACATTTTGGTCAAGTAGGTATTGAACTTTTGTATTAAACAGCTATTTTTTTTTCCTGATTTCAAAGTTGGTCCCATAGTGAAAGTTGTTCATATTCATGGGTTAAAAATTTGGATGGTGATAACAAAATTATCCTGTATACAGGGTGAATTTTTCAAGTGGGCGTGGATGGCCAAATCCGAAACTATGAGGACTAGCGAAAAGTACTCAAAGGAGTCGCGGGCTCGATTTTGATGAAAACTAAAACTGCATCATTGGATTTTTGAAAAATCAATATTTCTAGCCAGGAATCGAACCTGTTGATTTTGAAAAAAAAAAGCACACATTGTATTATTACACCATTCGATAGTGTCGCTAATAAGGATCTTATTCTGGGAAGTAATGACATACGGCAAACTAAAGGAAAGAGCTCATTTTTAACAAAATACTTTTTTTTTCTTATGTTACCTACCTCATCAGTCATCATCATCTGCCTAGCCTTTTCCCAACTATGTTGGGGTCGGCTTCCATTCTAACCGGATGCAGCTGAATACCTCGGTATGTAAAGATGGTCACCCATCCACAGACCAACCGCGGCAAGCGTAGCTTAACCTGATGGATTGACCTGTGCGGCTGTTATTATTTAGCCGGGCCCGGGTTATGTTACTTACCTACTAAACCTTAACTGATTAATTGTTCAATATGATGACCATTGTTTTCAATACATAGCTGGATTCAACGTTTCAAGGATTGTACTGCATTCAGCATTACAATATTATTGATTCCATTAGAATATTTTCCAGAGATCGTAATAGAAATTTGAGTTTAGAACCTAATGTTGTGAAGGTGACTGCGCTGCGGGTGTATTGAGCATAATTTCGAACAAGGTACGTAATGTATGTATGAATACTCTAAAATAAGAAGCAGTTTATTAAAATTCAACATTTTCCTTAAGTTTGCAGTATGTCATTACTTCCCAGAATTTGATCCTTATTAGGGACACTATCAAATGGTGTAATAATACAGGATGTGTTTTTCTTTTCAAAATCATCAGGTTCGATTCCTGGCTAGAAATATTGATTTTTCAAAAATCCAATTATGCAGTTTTAGTTTTCATCAAGATCGAGCCCGCGACTCCTTTCAGTACTTTTCGCTATTCCTTATAGTTTAGAATTTGGCCATCCACGCCCACTTGGAAAATTCACCCTGTATATCTTTAATTAATACAATGTAGTTTTCATTACCTACGTACATACATAAATACTAAAGACCTATTAAAATAAAAATACCAGCAGTAGGTAAAAAAAATACCCAAAAGTCCCGAAAGTCCCGGTTCTCCCGGGTCCTTCAACAAGTAATCCCGAAAATCCCGGGATGTTATAAGAGCACCGGTTCTTCATTCCCTAATACATACATACATACATACATACGGGTCGAATACAGAACCTCCTTTTTTAAAGTCGGTTAATTAAAGTCGGTTAATAAAGTCGGTTAAAAAGTCGGTTAATAAATAAAAATAACTTTAATTTCGGAAGCCGGTGTCAAAAACGAAAATGCAGAACCAACGACACCGACTTCCGAAATTAAAGTTATTTTTAACCGACTTTAAAAAAGGAGGTTCTGTATTGGTACTGGAGCAGTGGTGGCCAAGTGAGCAGTGGTGGCCAAGTGGTAACGGCTGCGACTTACGAGTTGTAGGTCGTAGGTTCGAATCCAAACAGGCGCTTTACTTTGTGTGAATTATTTCATCACCACTGCTCTCAAAACGGTGAAGGAAAACATCGTGAGGAAACCGGCATGTCCTAGAACCAAAAATTCGAAGACATGTGACATCTGCCAACCCGCACTGGGCCCGCGTGGTGGATTACGGCCCACTCCCTCTCACTGAGAGGAGGCCTGTGTCCCAGCAGTGGGAACATTAAAGGCTGATTATGTTATCACAGTCGGTTGTTTTTTTTTTTTTTTTGTAAAAAAGTTTTTATTTATCACTTTTTAGTTGTACCCCACACAAATTCATTTAACACTAGTGCATTGAAGAATTACCCGATTATACGACTCGAAGAATCATCAAAATTCACATAGAAATTCCGGAGATGCAGTACACTTATGCATACATAACTTCGTACATAAGAATAATTACCTAATATATTATATACTAAAACCTTCCTGAAAGTATGTAGATCACATTAGTAACGGAATTATCGAAATCGGTTCAGTAGTTTCTGAGAAAATCGCGGACATACATACATACGGGTCGAACCGCCACACAGAACCCGCGGTACAGAACCGCCTTTTTTGAAGTCGGTTAAAAACGTCTAAAATCTAGTCGCAATTTCATCTCAGCGACAATCGATGTCAAAGCTTAGAGGGATTTATGACAAATTAAGATTAAAATTGTAACGTTTCGTAACAACACTGGAATTGCCACTTTGGTCCATTTACCGCATCAACACAGCTTGTCCCACGAAAATTCGATTTCGTCAGCCCGTACAATCCAATTCAGAAAACAAAAGGCAAACGTTTTTGGGCCTCGGCCATTACCGACCGCTACCCTATCGTAGGCATAAGTTTTAACTACATACTACTTTAACTGTCCTATCTCGTACCCGAACAAGTCCTCTCTGTTGCCCTCCGTATCTGCGGGCACTTACATCCGAATTTATTGACCATTTAGACGCAGATATTTTCCGCATCAAGTAAAAGTAGGTTTAGTTCAATTTACTGGTTCATTTGGCGTCTTAACTGTCGTTTGATTGGTGGTCAAGGATAATTGATTGCTGCGGTTAAATGTTGGATGGGTTCTTAACACATCAAGATTTTTCTGAACCACTTTTGTATGTTTTTGTAGTATAATAACAGCATAATCAGTCAACAATGTTCCCATTGCTGGGACACAGGCCTTCGCTCGGTGTGTGCGGGTTGGTAGATGTCACAGATTTTTGAAGTGAAATTTCTTTACGCACGCTTGACTTGGGGAGTAAGCTGGCGAACGCGTGACGTAAGCGTTACGAAAAGTGTGATCGGGCGAGGCGAACGGGAGTTGAGTGGGGGATATAAGCAAGAAAAAGCAGTGCGCGCGCACGTTTTCTTTCTCTCTTCCTCTCATAGCCAAATACGTTTGAAGTTTGACTTCAGTCGTGTGGTCGTAAGCACACTCGGTTTTTTTGGTTCTAGGACACGCCGGTTTCCTCACAATGTTGTCCTTCACCGTTTTGAGAGCAGTGGTGATGAAAATAATTTATCCAAAGTAAAGTGCCTGCTTGGGTTCGAACCCCCAACCTACAAATCGTAAGTCGCGGCCGTTACCACTGGGCTACCACTGCTCTACGCGTTTTTGTAGGTTGACTTATAAATGCATAAGAGTAAACACAGCCATTCAGAAAACCGTAAATATGCAGTCGATTAAGGATATTGTAGTTATACCTATAGGCAGAAACCAAGATGAAATAGAAACGAATCGATTAGTCGCAGAAATTTTCCGAACAAATGAAAGTTCAAAGTTCAACTCGAACCTAACCCGAAGTCAATCTAATCGCATAAATAAGTAAACTAATGAGATTTCTCAGAAAATTCCGTTACAAGAATAATCTCCAAGGGTTTAATTCGAAAACCTCTGCGGTCGTTTCTAAGTCTTGGAAAGCTTTGTTGGATTAGGAGTAATCCAAGCATTAATTAAATTTGCGTAATGCTAACATGTATCTACATATACATACATACAGGCTTATTTTTTTATCACCGTCCAAATTTTAACAGGGTGTTCTACCCATGAATATGAACAACTTTCACTATGGGACCAACTCTGAAATCACGAAAAAAAATCAGCTGTTTCATACAAAAGTTCAATACCTACTTGACCAAAATGTATGAAACAGCTGATTTTTTTTTTCGTGATTTCAGATTTGGTCCCATAGTAAAAGTTGTTCATATTCATGGATAGAACACCCTGTTAAAATTTGGATGGTGATGAAAAAATAAGCCTGTATATCAAAACACAAAACCTTCTGCGTTTCTTATTTTGTTTTTCAAATATCGCAGCATTATGTTGCTGAGATAGGAGCCTTTTTGGCCTCGCTCAGGACTTCCTTTATTTTTTGTAGTTTTCACAATTTTATTATCAGTTTTAATCTTTATTAAGAGGAAATGCGGTCGGAGAGACTTTTGAAAAAGCCTAAAAGTCATAATTCGAGGTTTGGCTCTCGCCTATTTCCTCCACCAATATTGGACCAATTTAAAAAATATCTCATAAATTGAATAAGAAGGATATATAAATACTGTGTCCCTATGTTTTTCTTTTTCATTAATAGTTGTCTTTGTACACTAACTAGGCCTCTGTTGACAGCGATTTAAATCGGTATTTTTTGAGGGTTCTAGTGCTTATAAAAATAATGTACCATCAGAAAGGAAAACATATACAATTAGGCAGTTGAATATTTATTATTCTTTAAAAAATCATTGTTTTATGGTCATTAACGAGAAACGACCACCCGCATTTCCTCTTAATTACTAGCTGTTGCCTGCGACATCGTCTGCGATCCAAGATGAAAAGTAGCCTATGTCCTTCTCCAGGTCTACCCACGTGGCAAATTACAAATCCGTTCAACCGTTTTAGCGTGACAAACACATACACAAACTTACTTTCGCATTTATGATACACATTTGTGACTGTTCCTAAATTACCCTAGGCTGATAAAATTTTCGTTTTTCCTAAGTATATGAAATATTAGTGTTTAGGTCTGTTCCCCCTAGTCAGGACTATATAAGGTCCCATTAAAATAGATGGACAAACTTTTACAAATCATTCAGACCACCACAATAAGGACGATGGTAAAAAAATATATAAGAAAAATGCATTAGATACTTACAAGAAAAATAATCAGCTAACGAAAAAGTTATTAGCAATTTATTATTTTAGGTCAAAATAAAATCACTTTAATCAGTGTTTTTTTTTTTTTTGCTTGGATATCTTTGATTACACGTACTGAGCGCTGTGTTAAAATTTGTCCATCTATTTTAATGGGACCCTGCATTTTTCTTTCTTTCATGCTTTCATTTTCTTTGTATGAAGGTACAAAGTCGGTCAAAAATTCGGATCGGAGGATCTCGGATGAGTCATAATCAGACGCCTCATGATAAATACTTAACGCTTTATTTGATTACTGCAATTGAACCCTGAGACCTCTCTGTTACTGAGAATTTTTTTAATGATCCACTGGCCTACTGGCCGAACCAATGCTTTGTATTATGTTACGGCGGCAACGTCTTGTTTTCAAATTATCGTTTAAAAGCTTTTTGTAAGCCACATTTTATACTTTGCTTATGGCGATTAGAACAAGGTTTGTAGGCTGCTTTTCATACCAGCGGGGTAATTGGTAACACACTAACAGTATGAATGGCTTTCATTTTGACAGTTCAACAACATTCATTGCGTTATTTACGTTGTTGAGCAGACAAATTTTTCGAACATAAGAAGCAATGGATTAGCAATATCCTAAAAAAATATTCAGATTGTGATTGTTATTGTGATAAGCAATTAGGGTGCAGGACCAGGTAATAGGTATGTTGTTTTAACGCCATGATGTCATAATTCTAGTGCGAGAGAGAGAAGGAGCAATATTTGACCGATAACAACATTCCTTTCTCGCATTGTAATAAGGATGGCACGCATTCATCATCTGCCTAGCCTTTTCCTAACTATGTTGGGCTCGGCTTCAAGTCTAACCGGATGCAGCTGAATACCAGTATTTTACAAGGAGCTACAGTACCCGGCGATAAATATTGCACATCGACCTTTGGAAAGAAACAATCGGCTAATTTCGGCTTCGTAGTGCGTTATCTCTGTCGCACACTACCTATGTGACGTTAACTCAGCGTTGCCAGACCTACGGATTTGTCCGTAGATCTACGGATTTTTGGTCTTGTCTACGGACATACGGATTTTAGTCGCAAATCTACGGATTTTTGTTCGATTGCATCAACTGCTAAATTGCGTTTATTTTGGTGGTCATCATAGAGCAACACAGGCCACCGGCGGACCGGTCCGCCGGTGGCCTGTGTTGCTCTATGGTGGTCATTCGATTCAACTAACGTCAAATGCATCGCTGTTTTGAACCTTATTTGTTACCGCGATGCGGTATTATACACATAATCTATAAAAAGACTGCTTTAAATAAAAAGTGCAATAAAAACTACCTTCTGTGGGGTAGACCGTAGAAGCAGAGGGAGCATTTTGAATTAATTAATTCAAAAATATATGATAAAAAAAACTTACACGTTACCTACTGTTATGTTATACCGACAGTAATTAATTATAATTTTTTTTAAATACAATTTTTATTGCATTTCCTTTGTCTTGGAGATTTTCCCGCTTGTTTTTTTTAGTTAACAACTCCTTTACCGACAAGAAGCTTAAGTTTAAGGTCAGTCCATCTCTAAATAGTCAGGTTTATTAAGCTTTAAAAAATGTCCGTAGATCTACGGATTTTTGTAGAGGCAATCTACGGACTTCTACGGATTTTTTTGCGTAGTCCTACGGATTTTTGAAAAATGGACCTGGCAACACTGCGTTAACTGACGTTTTGTCAGTCGTTGTTCAAGTGCGATAGAGTGCGGTCGCGTCCAGTTCAATGTTGTTTTAACGCCATGATGTCATAATTCTAGTGCGAAAGAGAGAAGGAGCAATATTTGACCGATAACAACATTCCTTTCTCGCATTGTAATAAGGATGGCACGCATTCATCATCTGCCTAGCCTTTTCCTAACTATGTTGGGCTCGGCTTCAAGTCTAACCGGATGCAGCTGAATACCAGTATTTTACAAGGAGCTACAGTACCCGGCGATAAATATTGCACATCGACCTTTGGAAAGAAACAATCGGCTAATTTCGGCTTCGTAGTGCGTTATCTCTGTCGCACACTACCTATGTGACGTTAACTGACGTTTTGTCAGTCGTTGTTCAAGTGCGATAGAGTGCGGTCGCGTCCAGTTCAATGTTGTTTTAACGCCATGATGTCATAATTCTAGTGCGAGAGAGAGAAGGAGCAATATTTGACCGATAACAACATTCCTTTCTCGCATTGTAATAAGGATGGCACGCATTCATCATCTGCCTAGCCTTTTCCTAACTATGTTGGGCTCGGCTTCAAGTCTAACCGGATGCAGCTGAATACCAGTATTTTACAAGGAGCTACAGTACCCGGCGATAAATATTGCACATCGACCTTTGGAAAGAAACAATCGGCTAATTTCGGCTTCGTAGTGCGTTATCTCTGTCGCACACTACCTATGTGACGTTAACTGACGTTTTGTCAGTCGTTGTTCAAGTGCGATAGAGTGCGGTCGCGTCCAGTTCAAAATATACAGGGTGAATTTTTCAAGTGGGCGTGGATGGCCAAATCCGAAACTATGAGGAATAGCGAAAAGTACTCAAAGGAGTCGCGGGCTCGATTTTGATGAAAACTAAAACTGCATCATTGGATTTTTGATAAATCAATATTTCTGGCCAGGAATCGAACCTGTTGATTTTGAAAAAAGAAAACACACTGTATTATTACACTATTCGATAGTGTCGCTAATAAGGATCAAATTCTGGGAAGTAATGACATGCGGCAAACTAAAGGAAAGAGCTCATTTTTAACAAAATACTTTTTATTTTTCTTATGTTACCTACCTCATCATCATCTGCCTAGCCTTTTCCCAACTATGTTCCAGTCTTACCGGATGCAGCTGAATACCAGTATTTTACATGGAGCGACTGCCAATCTGACCTCCATAACCCTGCAGTTGCTGGGTAATATTATACCCCTTGGTAAGACTGGTTGTCAGACTTTTGAGCTTCTGACCTGTAACGACTGTCAAAGTTCCAGGAATAACAGCCGGGACCAACGGCTTAACATGCTTTCCGAGGCACAGAGGGGTCTCGGTATGTAAAGATGTTCACCCATCCACAGACCAACCGCGGCGAGCGTAGCTTAACCTGATGGATTGACCTGTGCGGCTGTTATCATTTAGCCGGGCCCGGGTTATGTTACCTACTTACTAAACCTTAACTGATTAATTGTTAAAAATGATGACCATTGTTTTCAATACATAGCTGGATTCGACGCTCAAGGATTGTACTGCATTCAGCATTACAATATTATTGATTTCATTAGAATATTTTCCAAAGTTCGTAATATAAATTTGAATTAAGAACCTAATGTTGTGAAGGTGACTGCGCTAAGGGTGTGTTAATAAAAATATTGAGCATCACTTCGAACAAGGTACGTAATGTAGGTATGAATACTCTAAAATAAGAAGCAGTTTATTAAAATTCAACATTTTACTTAAGTTTGCCGTATGTCATTACTTCCCAGAATTTGATCCTTATTAGGGACAATATCGAATGGTGTAATAATACAGTATGGGTCTTACCACAAAAACTTAAACACTTGTTCAACGTGTGTCTAATGTCAGTGTTACGTCAAAGTCCATATAAATATGTCGTGTTTAAAATGTGTTCAGCCTAAACAACTGATAAACACTGTTTTGTGGTAGTAAGGTAAGTGTTTTTCTTTTCAAAATCAACAGGTTCGATTCCTGGCTAGAAATATTGTTTTTTCAAAAATCCAATAATGCAGTTTTAGTTTTCATCAAAATCGAGCCCGCGACTCCTTTCAGTACTTTTCGCTATTCCTCATAGTTTAGAATTTGGCCATCCACGCCCACTTGGAAAATTCACCCTGTATATCTAGAGTTGTTAACACCCCCAAATTTAAATAATTTAAAGTTGTAGGTACTATGGCATCTTTAGGAAAAATAGGGGAACCTTTTTATTTTACCCCAACCTAAAGCAATCATTTATAGAAAAATTGGTGTATTTTATACAAAGAATAAAAATAATGATCAAAAGAAGCAAATCATAATTGTTTTAACAGCTCCTAATAGATATCGGACTGTTTGTATTTCGTGCGACAGAGATAACGCCCACGAAGCCGAAATTAGCCGATTGTCTCTTTCCAAAGATCGATGTGCAATATTTATCGCCGGGTACTGTACTGCCATCTGACCTCCACAACCCAGGTCAGTGTCAGACTTTCGGGCTTCTACTACCCGTTACGTCAAAGATCCATGAATGATAGCCGCGACCAATAAGAACTTTACTCCCTGTTCCTCATACCTCTATACTGGTGACCCCGACATGATCTGAACACGCAACCTTCTGATTCCTCATACTATAGTACTTTCCGAGGCACGGAGGGGTCCCAGCATGTAGATGGTCACCCATCCATGAACCAACCGCGGCAAGCGTAGCTTAACCTGATCGATCGACCTGTGCAGCTGTTATTACTCAGCCACGGGTCCCTCGGAATCATGATCGCACATAATACGGGCATCTTGAAAATTGAAATCTTAAGTCGGTTTTAGACATGTCTCATTGCTTCTTATTATTCGTTCAATAGATCAGAGAGAGGGGCAATTCTCGTAATTTTAAGAACGTTCACAGTCTGATCTCCGTCTCAATCTGTCAAAAATATCTCTAACTAGCTGCGCCCCGCGGTTTCACCCGCATAAGTCTCGATCCCGTGGGAATATCGGGATAAAAACTATCCTATGTCCTTTCTCAAGTTCCAAACTATGTCTGTACCAAATTTCACACAAATCGGTTCAGTAGTTTAGGCGTGAAGAAAAGACAGACAGACAGACAGACAGAGTTACTTTCGCATTTATAATATTAGTTTGGATTTCCCTACATTTTGACAAGTTTTTGACATTTGTTTGTCGCCGAGATGAGGCTGCGACTAGATTTCGAACGTTTTAAATTACGAGAATTGAGCTTCAGATACATTCACCGATCAAAAAGCGAATCTCATGATTGGCAATTCCAGCGTGTCGTTTTCCTTACTCCATCCGAGCAAAGCCATCTACAAAACCTGGTTTAGAATAAAATAATCAGAGGAATGCCATTTGTCTTTAGAATTACGCATGTCTCCGTGATATATCATATTGTCGGAGTCTTTGCGATAGGCATCAAGAGGTGGAGGAGAGGATTTGGGGCGCGAGTCGCAGCTTCAATTAAGTTTCTGTCTCGTGTATTCTTGAATTTGTTTAGTCTATCTTAACCTCCCAGCTTTGTATTATTTGTGTCTAAGCCACACACGTTTTATTGCTTAAATGGAAATTGTAGCCTGAAAATTGTCACACTAATATTATAAAGGCAAAAGTTGATGACGGTGTGTATGTTTATATGTTTGTTACTTCTTCACGCTCAAACGGCTGGACCAATTTTTATATAATTTTGTATGGAGGTAGCTGACACCCTGGATTAACATATAGGCTACTTTTTATCCCGATATTCCCACGAAATCGACACTTATGCGGGTAAAACCGCGGGGCGCAGCTAGTAATACATAATTTGAGCAGTGGTGGCTCAGTGGTAACGGCCCCGACTTAATGCTTATACACAAGAGCGACACGCGTCTACGACAGAGACAACTGCAGCCGTCGACGAGTGTAGACGGCAGCCGTCGACCACATACCACTCGTTTTTGAGCACCGTACCCAAATACACGACCGGCACCTTATCGTGTAGCTCGTGTGTAAGCACAGAGGGTTCGAACCCAGGCAAGCGCTTTACTTTGTGTAAATAATTTCATCACCACTGCTCTCAAAACGGTGAAGAAAACATCGTGAGGAAACCGGTAAATCCTAGAACCAAAAATCCCAGCAGTCGGAACATTATAGGCTAATTATGCTGCACAAATTTTATACTTAAAAAATAGATCAATACAAATACAATAGAAAGATTTTTTTCCATCATTAACTATCACACTTAACAATCACACTAATATTAATATAATAAAGGCGAAAGTTTGTCAGTGTGTGTGTGTTTATATGTTTGTTACTTCTTCACGCTAAAACGGCTGGACTAATTTTGATAAAATTTTGCATGGAGGCAGCTGACACCCTGGATTAACATATTTATAGGCTACTTTTTATCCCGATATTCCTACGGGATCGACACTTATGCAGGTAAAACCGCGGGGCGCAGCTAGCATCAAATAAAAAAACAAACTTTCATAAAAATATATACAAGGCATAGATAGCCACATTGTTATACGTACCCGATAAGTTATTCCACCCCAAGGTTTCCCGTCAGTCTTAAGCCGTAACGTGGACTGAATCAGGTCAGGGCTTATGTGTAACGACTTGATGGACAGCATCCATTGTTTATTAATGAAGTCTCGCTGGATGGCATGAAAGGGTTTAGAATGCAGTTCCGTATAAAATCGTAGGTCCAGCTTCCAGCTTTTCATCGAGAATTAAGTAACTAACTAACTAGCCTGTACTGTCCCACTGCAGGGCAAAAACCTCCCTTTTCCACACAATTCTGTCTTTTGCCAGTCCATGCGGTAGAAGTCAAGCTCGTCCCGCCATCTTCGTATTGGCCTGCCGCGATGGCGTCGTGCGTGCGGACAATGGCTGTGGACCACTTTTCAACCTTATTACCAAGGGTATAAGGGTGAAAAGTGGTCGACCGCCGCGGCTGAACATGTCGGACCAGGACTTTTTACTTAATCTCATCCTTTGTCCAGTTTCCTTGCTCTTATCTTTCACTGACATAACAGCCAGATAACAAACGGATTAAAAAAAGTAATAGCTTTCTTCAAAGAAAAACTCACCAGCATTTTAAAACACCTTATGAAAGAACGGATTATTTCCGACTGCTCACGTTCTCACATACAATATAAAATATAATATACGTTGTACAAAGTCGGAATTAAGAGGAATGTGTTAAGTACCCCGCGAAATTCAATATTTATTACGTTTTTTGCAATTCGCAGGTCAGTGTCAGGTTGGATATTGAACAAATTAAGACTCGCGAGCGTAATACAGAAAGAAAGAAAGAAATTTTTTGATAAAAATTGAAATTGATTGATATTTCATACAATAGTCATTCAATAGGATTTTATTAACTTATAGGGTTGTCTTGATGATTTTAATGATAATAATTCTGCAACCTCATAGTTAACGAATCATATTTTAATCAATATTCAACATGACACTGCACACTGACTTGTAATTTGCATAATACGAAAGTGAATTTCGCAGGCTACCCTGTCGTGCGTCCGTCGTCCGACCAGACAGGCCCGAGTTGGCGCTGCAGTGTCCAACGCGTGCCACTCGAGAATGGGTGCGGCCAATATAGCAATGGGCGCACGGGAAGGTGGGATCCGCTGAGGAACAGCGGGTCGAAGCCTGTCGGGGGAGCGGTGAATGCTTATGCGAATCCTGCACCCCCGGCCATAGGTAGAGGTGGAACACCGCGGTGGTTTTAGCCGGTAAGAGTCAACATACAACACTTCTCCAATTTAACATGACCTGGAATTGTGTTATGAGAAGCTTCGTTATAAATACTTGGGTATTGTCTGGGGATTACTGTGGCTATCACAGATACGGGGATAACAGAATATCAACGTGTATAGTCTATTCAAACTTGTTTAAATTAATATTATTTAAAGATAAACAAATAGCAACTTTATTTTAATGGTAATTAAGTTGATTTCAGAGTGACTAGCACTGTTGAAAAAGTTATAAAAATGTTTGAAGTTGTAGGGTAAACTGAACTTTATGGTGTAGGCTTTAAAGTTATTTTTCCATAAACTCATTTTTATTTACATTGTTGGCAAATAAATCGCGAATACAGAGTAGGTAGATAGATTTTGAGGTGGGATGTGTCGGGGAAAATGTTGACGCACCTTGCATTAAGGCTTTGGTAACAAGGACCAAATAGTAATAACTGCAATCGCCACAAAAATGTGCTAAATTCATGGTTATAGTTTGCGCATCGATGGATGCCATCCTGTATAAGCATAATTGGTTTAAAAAGTACCAGCGTCAATACCAATCATCTCTCATCTCCAGGACATAAGTTTCACATGAAATTTCAACTCCCTTTAGCTCCTTCATCCAATATAGCCACCCAAAAAAAAAAAGGCGGGTTGCACTACGGGAGTGCCGGCAGAAGTGAAAACTTGAATATTAATAACGTTGAAATAAATCAACTATTAATTGAATTAATATAACTCATTTTCTTTCGCTATTTCTTCGACACTTTTTTCACTAATAGATGCACTTTGTTCAATTTCCATATGTTAAACACTTTATATACACGAATTTTACGAATACACAGCAGTGTGGCCACTACACAGACGGTCGAGCCATCAGCTGTCACCATCCATGGATGCGCGTGGCACGCTGCATAAACACACACGAACATTCGCGCAAGCGCCCTGCGCCGTCTAAACCACATGATTAGATAAACGGAACAGATACAAAGCTTCAAACAACCGCGCGAATCGGTTGCACTACTACAAGCACGCGGGGTATGTGTGCGTGACCACTGGCCGCTTGTCACGCACGCGGCGAGACTGGAAAAAACCGGTTTACGCTGGCACAGCTAGTTGACAATCTCAGGGTCAGTGCGACGCACGTTGTTTGTTTTGTTAGTTCCAAGTTTGAATATTTTAATGTAAAAACGTGTTATATTATTGTTAATAATGGTGGTTTATTGTACTGTGTGTATGAATAATACTAGAAAAAATAAAGATATATCATACTGCAACTATCCCAAGGAGTACAATAGGTAAGTAAATATTTGATTACTTCTTTTTCAAGTAAGTACCTTTTTGATAAGAAGACAGTTGTACACGGTGTGTTTTTACCTTTTTATTATTATTACAAGTTTTTACTATATATTTGTAGGTACGTGGATGGGTTGGTATGTAGTAGGTATGTGTGTTAAGTTTAAATATTGCAAGTAAGGTTTGAACCACTTCCCGATGTCTGATTGAGCTGAAATTTTGTATACCTGTAACTTCGGTGATAATGCAATAATAAGATATAACCTGACGCTGCACCCAGGATTATCTCCTCACTAGGGAACTCTTCAACGGTTAGTAGCACGATCACGAATTTTTTATGATAAATGAATTTTGATGATCAACGGCCATAATAGCATGATCATGAAAGTTTGAATACGAGTTTAAAAAGCATTTTAATCGAAACTTATAATACCTACATCGTACTTATTTCTCGCTACTAGTAGGTCTTGAAATTAAATAAATATTTAAAAAATAGGCATATAATCTTTAAAATATAGGTCTACCTATGTCGTTTGTATAATTATAGTGTTCGGTTCGCATTTTCTTTTTATTTTTGTTTCAGCTCAAAGCATTTACCACACCATTAAAAGAAACAATAAATGATTAAAAAACAAAAATTATAAAAAGAAAATTATTAGAGTAAGTAATTTGTAAATCATACTGAATAATAAAACTATTTAACAATTGTTTTGTTTGTCTTAACCTATTGTGACAACCCTACGAAAATAGGTAACAATTTTGCACGTTCTTAAGAAGCTTTGCCTCTGTTCCGTTTGTCTACTCATGTGGTCTAAACGAAACAGCAGGCATACATTTTCGCCGCGCCGTAGAAAGAGAGGGGGATACTTCCTCTCCCACGCCGCGCCGGCTGTCTACTCTCCATCCGTCTTACGAATTTTCGATCAGTGTCACGTGTCCTGACGCGAGTTTAACATTTTTTACCCATTACAAAAAAAAAGTGTACAACGCCGCTAAAGAAGTTTTCACTTCAAAAAAAAGAAATGAGCAAAGAATTTCCAGACAAGGAGCCACATTGAATGGTCGTCTTATTTCATAGTCACGTCTAATTACTGTCTTCAAAAAAGGGCGTTCTACAAGCTTGGCTTCTCGACCTTTCTAAAGACACTTAGCCGTGGCATACACTTGCTGATGCTCACGGACTCATTATGTACTTTCTCTGGTATTAGCATACGTTATTGTCACACTTTTGAGGAGTGTATAGTTTTCTGGTGAGCGTATAAGGTATAGATCACCATGTGGCCTCAAACCTTTTTTTTCCGGTTTGGTCATCTTTAAAAACTCATTGTGCATTTATCTTTGCATTCTAATAGATAAAAAAATCGGTCGACTCCAGAAACAAATGCTGACCTGATGATTAGAAAGAAAAAGTATTTCTATTTATTTTGACTCGCACAGAAAGATCACAAACCAAACTAACCGCAATCGTAAACATATTAAAAAAAAAAATTAATTAAGTATATAAAAGGAAACTAATAACAATGACAACGCACTCTGGCGACATTTTATCATACTTAGGGGCTGTTCATTTATTACGTAAGACGCTTTGAGGGGTGAGGGGGTCCAAACAAGTCTTATTTTTTCTTACGTGGGGGTGGGAGGGGTCTAGACTGTTCTTAGTAAGATCACAAAATTTAACAAAAATTATAAGTTTTTATGTTTTTGCTACTTTTTCTTTGCAATGTTGGTAGATACTGATCTTACGTAAGATTAAAAAGGGGGAGGGGGTTCATCCAAGTTTTTTTTGTTACGTAGGGGGAGGGGGGTCAGAAAGTGGTCAAAATTGTCTCACGTAATAAATGAACAGCCCCTTACGTGTAGGAGACGATGCGTTAGAAATATGAAGTTTTTTTTACGTTTATGCCTTTCATTCCTGGATTCCTGGTATCTTCCGCAAGTTTTCAAGTAAATCTTTCTTCTCATGAATGTGATAAGTATGGCGATTAAGATAAGTACTAGGTACTGTCGTTTTTTCTTCTAATTAATGTCGTTACAGGTAACGAGACACTTTAACATTCTCTAGAATACCTACGTTGAATGTAACTTGTTAGTGTTATTTCTTGAGAATTTCTTTGGAGTCTTCCCAGTTTAGATCTTTTGTCTTACAGGACCATTTCTTCCAGTGATGGGAACTGTTTTTTTAGCGTTCTAAAGTGTGCTGTCACAGGGTTGTATCATTTGAACCGTAATAGGTAGACACTTGAAATTTTCACAAAGTGCGTACTACTATGGCACCTTTTTATTTTTATTTGAGAGCGCCTGACGTAAATTGACGTAATTTTAGTAGGCAAGTTTTTAATCACGTCTAAACCTGTATGGAATATTGTCAGGCGCTGATTAATTTGACAGGACTAAACTAAAATTTATCTTCTGTCCTTTTCTTAATGAAATAGAAAGAAAAAGATGCACTGAAGCTAAATTAGGTTTAGTTTGTGAACAAGGGAATCAGCACCATTATTACTAAAAATATATTCTTTTATACCTCTGTATCTACGGTACAATGTACGTGAAATAAAACCCTTATTTCAGTACGCAATTTCAGATACGGTCCCTTGTGGTATAATGTATAACGGTGGCGTGTAAATAGACATAGGTCATAAACTTATGTAATATTCATTTATATTATCTACTGGGGATATTTTGTTATTTATTTTCTACCCCTTTGTTGGTATTACCACCCAAGTTGGTAAGTTAAACATAACTTAGGGTACCGCAGTAAGTTATTACTAAGCGGACTTGCTGGGGAGTTTGATGCGCCACTTCTTCCCAGCCAAAGCACTAGGAAGTGGTGAAGGGCGGAGGTTTTGGGGGACTGTCTTCTGTAATTTTGACGTTAAAAAGTGCTGGTTCTTAGCCTAATTTGAATAAATGGCTTTTGATTTTGTATTTTATTATTAAACTGAAGGACAAAGGCCTCTTATCGTACTGAAGAAAAGCGAGAATATATCACCATGCTTGTTAAAAGCGCATTTGCGATTCTACGTACCAAATAAAATAGACTACTTTAGTAGGCAGTATGTTTTAGAAACTAAGGTTTTTCTAACTTCGTCACCTCCTTCTGTGAAGCAGTAATGCTTGCGAAGGAGGAGGCGGAACGCGTGAGGAAGAGGCAATCTTTGCGCTCTCACGCCCCTAGTCGCCGGCAGGAGATCCCGGCCACCGTAGGCGCGGGCTTGAGGACGGCGAGCAATGGGTGGCTGGCCGTCCGGTGAGGACCAGGCCCGGGTCGACGGCGCGTTGTGTTCCACGCGCGCCTCAAAGAGATGTTAGCACTAATCGATGGGGTCCGTTAGGGCTGACGCCTGCCAGGGTCGCGGGTTGTTCGAAAGAGTTACCGTGGCCCCTGGCACAGGCAACTGAAGGAACACCACGGGTGGGTTTTAGACGGTAAAAGTCTGACATCCAAGTTATTTTGATAATTTCCCAACCAAAAAAAAGGGGTTTCTGACGTGTGTTTTAGCCTCTCAGACACAGAACTGGTTGTTGATATAAGTTCCTAAACATCAAGATATGAAACAAGCCCATTTACACGATTATTTTCTCAGTTACGGTTTATCTGACGGTTTGCCGAATGTGCTAATCTAGCGAAAGTGGCGATAAGCACCACTACTACATCTGGAAAAGACCTTACTTCTCTGGTTCGCCTATCTCAGAAGACAGTAACTGTAATAGGCTGACCAGAGAAAAACGAAGTATCCTATTAAGGTGAATGTGCTATAGTAGACCGCGAAATTTAAATTTTCTTACGTTTTTTGCAATTTGCAGATCAGTGTCAGGTTGTATCTTGATCCAAATATGATTCCCGACTATAATATACATGTATTTACAGAATAATTGTCATTAGAATCATTAATATATCTCTTTAAGTTAGATTTCTACCATAAACACTTTTCCATACGAGATTTGTTCTTAACGGTAGAAATCTAACTTAGAAAGATGTATTAATGATTCTAATTATTATAATTCTGTAAATACGTACCGGTTATAGTCGCGAATCATATTTGGATCAAGATACAACCTGACACTGACCTGAAAATTGCAAAAAAACGTAAGAAAAATTTAATTTCGCGGGCTACAACTACCCATTCACTTTAACCCGATTAACCGACCATAGTACAGTCAGCATCAAAAGTCGATTAACACTATCATTTTTACATGTTATTAAATTGACAACAACTTTATTCAATAAACTGATTTTTAGCTTTTCACATAATAGACAAGAGCATATATTCTAAAAAAAAATCTTCTGCTGCAATTTTGAACAAATATTTTGCTCAATAACTAAGATTAAAAAAACTGAAGTGTTAATCAACTTTTGATGCTGACCGTACCTAGTAGTTATTAGTAGACCGCCCATTGTGTCACCCTTTGTAAAATTTATATATTTATATCTGTAATTTATATGGTGTATATGTACATAATAAAAAGTATTCTATTTTGTTTTATTCCTATTAAGAGGAAATGCGGGTGGTCGTTTCTCAATAGAAACGCTCTCGCCTGTTTTCTTTCTGGTTAATGAACATAAAGCAATGATTTTTTACAGAATAATAAATATGTATTAACTACTTGTATATCCCTCTTTTATTTTTTGATGATACATTGTTTTTATAAGCTCTAGAACCCTCAAAAAATGCCGATTTAAGCCGCTATCAACAGAGGCCTAGTGTAAAAAATTGACAATTATATCTAGACGCGGCGGCCAAAAGCACTTAAGTCAAATCATTTTGCATGCGAAAATCACTTAAGTTCTTATGGCTTGCATATAAGTCAAATCTTTTTGGATACCAAAAATATTTGACTTAAGTGCTTATGACTTCCGAGTCTAGATATAATCTGTGGAATGTAGGTCTTATTTATTTCTAGGAAAGGCGTTCCTGGATAGTTTTGCTCGAAAACAACTGTTTTAACGCAAAATTCCGCCTGATAAATGTTAATAGCTAAACCCCTTTTAGAATGGGCCTTAATATAACAAAGTTTGTGTACAATCCACTTCGCGGCTATTAGGTGGAATATTATGTAAATAGCTTTACTTTAGGCCGTATCACACATTACAGGGGCGCTTCAGACAAACGATACACGTGTTCAAACCAACATAACCCTGTTTCACGTTTGTGACACGTCTTTAAACTAAAATATTCATACCCTCATACTCTCTTTAACAAAATATGTTTCTGCGGGGTAATTGCGTGACACACTAACAGTAGGAACGGCTTGCATTTTGACAGTTCAACAACATTCATTGCGTTATTTGCGCTGTTGAGCAGACAAATTTTTCGAACATATGAAGCAATGGATTAGCAATATCCTTCAAAATTATTCAGATTGTGATAGATAGTGTGTTACGCAATTAAGGTGCTGGATTGTGGTTAGTAATAGCAGCACCTCAATTGTTGTAACACACGTAATTCGAAGGATTTTTGAAAGAAATTCTTAAACCATTGCTTCATATGTTCGAAAAATTCGTCTGCTCGGCAACATAAATAACGCAATGAATGTTGTTCATTTGTCAAAATTAAAGGCATTGCAATTGTTTGTGTGTTACACAATTAAACCGATGCTTTTTGTATGGCAATTCGTTTGATGATATACAAGAAGTAAAACATGAAAATCTTCTCTGACCTATATCAGAGAAAAGTTCAAATAGAATCTGACGGTACCAAATGGATACTAGAGGAGGAATTACACGAAACACAAAACAACATGACTAATCATCTAAGGTCCGGCCGTGCTAAATTTGCCAAAGATGTAAACAACAATGACCGCTCGAAATTGGATAAAATCTAAATCTCCGAGCTAACTAGACGAAAACAAACATTACTTAAAATAAATGTTCTTGTACATATTGATTTTATTCAATTTCGGGCGGCCATTGTTGTTTACATCTTTGGCAAATTTAGCGCGGCCGGACCTTACGTCTATCTGTGAATATTAGGGCCTGTGCACACCACGTTTTTTAAACGCGCCGTTGGCGCGCGTTTTAGAAACGTGTGTCGACAGCGCGCTTTTATCCTACAGAAGGTCTACAGGTTGCGTCTGACTCGCGTACGTATCGCGTCTGTATCGCTACAAACACGCGTCAACGGCGCGTTTAAAAAACGTGGTGTGCACAGGCCCTTATGGTCATAGTAAGTGATGAGTTGATGACAGACAACGCCATTATAAACAAAAGAACAAATCTGCAACTCAATAGGCCAGTTTAGTTTTATTCAAAGAAGCCACTTGCACCACAAATCATTTAGTCAAACATATTTAAGACATCGTTCTGTCTCTATCATCTTCAAACGTTTAGCAGAAACAGAACGATGATTTAAATTCGTTTAGCGCTATTCGTATTAAGTGATTTGTGTTGCAAGTGGGACTAAGTTCTAGCGACAATTCACAACATTAAACGTAATAAAGGTCTTCTTTGATGTCTCTCATAAGTCATCTTTATTTTTGTAAGGGACATTAGTTTCTGCCCGCGTGCCCCCGACCCACGCCGTCGCACCACATCGCCTGCCTGTGCTATTACTTAGTTTTCGTCTCACTCGGCTCTAAGGGTCGTAGCCAACCTCCTCAAGAATTGGGCTATCAAATCCAAAAAGATTTTTTCAAATCCGACTGGCAGTTCCATAGATTAGCGCGTTCAAACAAATAAACTCTTCAGCTTTATTATTAGTATAGCTATAGATAAAAAGTTATCATGTCGGGGTCACCAGTATAGAGGTATGAGGAACAGGGTGTAAAATTCACTCAACCTCCATAGAAAAGGTTGGATCCTCCGACCAGACGGGTGTCGTGTCTGGCGGGCAACTGCCCAATGAGTCATGTCGGGCTGTTGTATCTATGCTAGTTGCGCGGTAAACTCTGCTTGCGCGATGCAGGATTTGCGTGACGTCAGTATGATGCGTTGTTCGCATGTGGCGTTGTAGATACCGCTACAAAGTGATATTCTTTCACTGATGCCTCTGTACAATCCTATTTCATGTCCCACATAATTCTGAAGAAAAAAACCGTTCACAAAGAAGGGTGGCCCCATTTCATTGCCTTCTTCGGACTATTTATAACAGAATTGTGTACTAAAACTGAATGTTTACAGTCGACGACTGTTACCACGTTTGACGGTCGCAGCCGATTGCGACAAAAAATATATATAGGGCTGCTTGTGTTACTATTGAACAAGTTGTGGATATGAGGGTAGTAGTGATAGTTACATTTGTGTTATTGTTATACTTTGTATGTCAGTTTTGATTGTCAATAGTTGTATTGTTATTCAGGTTATTTTCATTACACGAATCTATTTTTCCTTATACACTTTCATCGTCATTATTATCCAACCTTCCTCCATTGTTATTTATAACTAGATTTGGTTTTCTCTCACAACGAAATTGATAAGGAGATACACGATATAAGACGTTTCTAGGTCGCCATCATCACTTAAGGCAAAATATACAAACGAAAATTAAATCCACAAAATTATGCAACAACGTCGAGAAATCCAATATAATTCTAATTTTCCGTCCGAGATAATTTATAATGTAGCAAATTATTTCGGCTGTGACAGCCCTACCTCGCCCTGAAGCACCCATCGCGATGTAATAAGTAGGGACATCCTCCCACTACAGTGACTGTGCCCATAAGAATTTAAATTTAATGCTAAACGCTTTTTGAATATCCCAAACTTGATTATACGCAATAATTTTATGAACATTTTACGCAATACCTACTTTGTAATGAGTGAAAGAAGTATGTAAATTGTTTGATCAAGTAACAATTGCACTGATAACGATCCGTCACGAAGTTTCATTTCATTTTATGAAAGGTGGAGGAATGTTTAATTGAATTGCGTTTGGATCAATAAACGCTTGAGAGACTTTCGTTTAAGAACAAGTGAAGAACAAAGAAAACAGCTCTTTGTGTTCATTGAAAACT
Source organism: Amphipoea lucens (assembly GCA_947508005.1). Classification (NCBI taxonomy): domain Eukaryota; kingdom Metazoa; phylum Arthropoda; class Insecta; order Lepidoptera; family Noctuidae; genus Amphipoea; species Amphipoea lucens. The sequence goes on along the minus strand of OX382377.1, from coordinate 16,457,012 downwards.
GTCTTAAGATAAATAACGAAAGCGAAAGAAAATCTTTTACTAACCAACTATTTTCACTGAACTATTTTGGGTCCCAAGATACTACCTTGTGACACACACCGTTAGTCGTATCTCCTGTTTAATTTGATTACTATTGTGGTCCTGGGATAATAGTGGCTAGATTTCACAATCATGGGAACGTCTGATGAGATGAGATCTAATAATGAAGATTACACTGGAATTCTCGGAGAAAACAAATGAAAATTAACATGTATGTTCATCAAACGCCAACTAAAGATCACCCTATCCCCATGCGTACTGAACAAAACATCACAACAGTGTTGTAATAGTCATTTTTTACACAACAACCTCGATCCGATTCGCGACAAGTAAACAACGAGTATCCGCTCCTGAAATTCGATATATACGGATATAGACTACATTTGTGTACATGGTGTGTCTATAAATGTTTCACACTGTCGTGAGTGCTGTTACGAGTACAAATCACATGCACAAACATGAGAGGAAATACTTTCCAAGTTTACGGGTTCAATATCGTTACATGTATTAATATACGTTTACATAACGTTACTTCACGCCTGAAATATTTCAATAGTGAGAAGGAGATTTGGAATCAGCTGCATTTCATCTTTGAATAAATTACGTCTTTTATTTGGTAGAGATCAAGCATTTTCATTGAGAGCTGCGGTGGTCCAGTGGCAACGGCCCCCACTCCGACTTAAAAATTGTAGGTCGTAGGTTCGAACCCAGCCGGGCGCTTTACTTTGTGTAAATAATTTCATCACCACTGCTCTCAAAACGGTGAAGGAAAACATCGTGAGGAAACCGGCATGTCCTAAAACCATAAAATCGAAGACGTCTGCTGTGACCAAATCTATCAACCCGCACTGGGCCTGAGTGGTGGATTACGGCCCACTCCCTCTCACCGAGAGGTGGCCTGTGTCCCAGGAGTGGGACCGTTACAGGCTGATTATGAAACCTTTTCATGAACTTAGTATATTTTTTCTGGAGACAATTCAAGCTTACACACAATCGTGATGGTACATTTACGTAACCACCATGCTGGAACGGACTCGATGATGATATGTGATAAGGCGTAGTAAGTCGTTATTAATAGATATGATGATGCTGTATTTCTCATTAAAGTAATTTTCCTCGCGGAATGGGAAATGAATGACTATCCATTACCTATTAGAGACTATAGCCGAGAACACTCGAAACGAATAAAACATAGAGAGTAATCTGAGGATAAAACACAGGCTTGGGACTACTAACCCGCAGCGATAGAGGAAATACGAATTTTCGTCCATTCGCGGTAATTGAGCTCTTAACCCTGAGAACAGACACTTCTGCGTTGCCATTAAGATCATCATATAGATAGCTTATACATGCGTAATGCGTTAATATCAGCGTGACTGACATTTATTACGACATTTCCCTCTTCAAGTGACAAGAGGAAGAAAATTAGTGTCAGACATTAGTTACAATTTGTGTGGCAATTTGTGTACAAAGGTCTTGATGAAGATCGTGAGTTTTGCAGTTCTGCGTACTGAGACTTAATGAGGGTATTTGATTAATGTTTGTGTTGGTGAATGTTGAATCCTGAAAATTGTGGTTTAATTCTGGTCACGATACAGAAGGCCGTCCTTAAATCCGCATGTCAGTTAAATCCGCACTGATCTCAAAGACATTGGTGCCGATTCTGTTGTTCCTGTGTGTGTCCTAAACTAAATTTAAGTTCAATGCATCTTTTTCTTTCTATTTCATTAAGAAAAGGACAGAAGATAGACTTTAGTTTAATCCTGTCAAATTAATCAGCGTCTGACGTAAATCGACGTAATTTTAGTAGGCAAGTTTTTAATCACGTCTAAACTTGTAGAGTAGTTGTGGAGTAGTGTCAGGCGCTGATTAATTTGACAGGACTAAACTAAAATTTATCTTCTGTCCTTTTCTTAATGAAAGAGAAAGAAAACGTTGCACTGAACTTAAATTTAGTTTAGTTTGTGAACAAGGAAATAATGTTAATCTGTGCCACTGTCGCTTTACAGGTCTCGTTTAATGGGGAGAGCGGAAACGGGGAAGAGTGGCATAGAGGCCCGCTTACCACTCAACACACTTCGTTTACAAACATAAGTGTTCAAGAGTTTTGCAGGCCGCTTCCGTGATCTATCGAAATTACTGGACCTTTCTCATGGTCCTTGCGTGCTTAAATTGCTGATGTTCAAACAGCGTTTATTAAAGCATTGAGGTATTTCTAAATCGATGAGCATAGAAAGTTTATAGACGAAACTGAAGCTAAAAATAACGCATAGATATTGATCAAGAATATGGAAGCAGCCAGACTAGCTAGTATTCCTGGGGGAGAAAATAACAGTCTGAGAAGGGACAAAATCAATAAAAAGTTGTGTTCATAAATCCAATGTCTTTATTACCTTCATACTTCATCCATTCCAAGAAAATACCAAACTAGGTATAATAAGAAAATATAACGACGGCAATGTATTTCTGGTTCGATTTATGACCAATTACAATACGATTATTTCAGATTGTGGAGAAGGAATCACTTCATTAATACTTATTTTTCGATATTGTTCTTGATTCCAATCTGCTACATTTGCATAATTATAATTGTAATCCATTTTACTTAAAAGGGAAGCGAATAGAATAGAATATTCTTTATGATGTACAGATTCCAGCACATCAAGCTACCCGAAACTAAAATTTTCCCAATTAACTTTGAACCTTATACTTTAGCGATATAGTTGAAAATCTAATAAAGAAATTTGACAAATTGTAGTAGCTTGATGTTCTGACGTCTGTACACTATAAATATTACAGAATATAAAGGAGACTGTTAAAATTTGTATGGGAAGTGATCTATGATCCAATAGCGATACTGTAGAGGTATTTCTGTGGGAATACCTCTACTATACCCTTGTGCAAAGGGGCATCAAAATCTAACCCGGCAGTTTTGAGAAAAATAATACTTTAAAATTCACTTTTTTTGCTACATTTTTATATTTTAAAAACGTTTTAACGGGTATTTCTGACTTTATACTACTTAATTAATGTGGTTTTCTGTTAAACAAAGACACTTACCACCTCGACAGTGGTGAATTTCAGGTTTTTCTTTTTTCGAAAAAATATCACAGAATGGTTGCAGATCAAAAAAATCACATCACCTCTGGGTCAAAACATGATTTCATCATTCAATATTTTTTCATTTTATTTTGACGATTTATAGCATAAATTGCTTAGCAACCATATTAAAGTAATCGAATCGCAACCCGTGAAATACTTATTAATGAGTTGTTCCGGTGGTCATCTGAGGTCTTCATCATTAGTACCTACCACTTCACCAAATGGTGCTTTCCGAGAGCAAATGCACGAGTTACTTTAAAGAATACCCAAATTGTTATAGCTGTGCTTATAATGTTTGAAGAGTTCCCTAGATTTCTCCAGGATCCAATCACCAGATCCTGACCTGGTGACAATGGGAACTTTTGGGAAGTATTATACCCTTTCAACCAAAAAATAGTTTTTTAAATCGATCTAGCCGTCTTCGTGTAATCGTTGAACATAAAAATATTTAAAAAATGTAATTCCTACGACTTGAGAACCTCCGAAGTCGGTTAAAATCGAAACAAATACTAAAATCTAGGAAAGAAACACATTAATTAAATATTATAAAGTCCGAAATACCCTTTAAAGCGTTTTTAAAATAAAAACGTTATCATGAAATTATGTAGGTATTCTAAAATATTATATTTCTCAAAACTGCCGAGTAAGATTTTGATGCCACTTTGCACAAGAGTATAGTTGAGGTATCCCCATAGAAATATCGTAACAGTATCGCTATTGGTTCATAGACCACTTTTTAATGTTATCATGAAATTATTTATTCTAAAATATTATGTTTCTCAAAACTGCCGGGTCAGATTTTGATGCCACTTTGCACAAGAGTATAGTTGAGGTATCCCCACAGAAATATCGTAATAGTATCGCTATTGGTTCATAGATCACTTTTTAATGTTATCATGAAATTATTTATTCTAAAATATTATATTTCTCAAAACTGCCGGGTCAGATTTTGATGCCACTTTGCATAAGGGTATAGTTGAGGTATCCCTACAGAAATATCGTAACAGTATCGCTATTGGTTCATAGACCACTTTTTAACAGTCTCCTTTGTAGAAATTTTACAAGGCGTGACACAATGGGTGGTCTTGTCGCTAAAAGCGATATTTTAAAGACAACCTTTGGATGGTTTTAGAGAAAAAAAGCTCGCGAAATTCAAATTTTCTTATGTTTTTTTTTCAATTTGCAGGTCAGTGTCAGGTTGTGTAGCGCATCCCCATCAATCTACAAATTGTACATTCAACATTTTCCTTCTTAGAACACCGGAGCCCCTTGCCCATAGATCTATGCCCTTGCCAGTACATAATGTACGACGATTCAGACCTTTTTAGAGGACTTCACCAATAAGGTCAGCATGTGACCTTCCATGGCGTCCCCTCCCGGCATTTCCGACATCCGAGCAATAAATTCCTTGCATTAAACGCCATTAATCATGTATTCTACATTGACTAAACCTTCATCATTCATTTTTAGGATTCTGTATCCAAGGGTGCCAACGGGAGCCTAAAAATGAAAGCTAAGTAAAGCCTACGAAGCCTCCGTTGTCCGTCCGTCAGTCTGTCTGGCAACGGGCTGTATCTCATGAAACGTCAGTAGACAGTTGAAATATACACAGTGTTTATTTCTATAGCCGTAGCCGCTATAAAAACAAATATGTAATAAAAATAAAATAAAGTTAAAAATCCAAAGGGTCTCTATACAAGAAACGTGTTTTTGTCAGCGTTTTTTCCTTTTGGTGCGGAACCCTTCGTGTGCGAGTCCGACTCGTATTTGGCCCGTTTTATTTCCTTAATAGCAGCGCCCCGCAGTTTCACCCGCATAAGTTTCGATCCCGTGGGAATATCGGGATAATATACCAAGTTTCACCTAAATCGGTTCAGCGGTTTAAGCATGAAGAGGTAACAGACAGACAAGACACACTTTCGCATTTATAATCCAAACTAATATTATAAATGCGAAAGTAACTCTGTCTGTCTGTCTGTCTTTTCTTCACGCCTAAACTACTGAACCGATTTAGATGAAATTTGGTATAGAGATAGTTTGAGTCCCGGGGAAGGACATAGGATAGTTTTTATCCCGATATTCCCACGGGATCGACACATATGCGGGTGAAACCGCGGGGCGCAGCTAGTATTAGTATGAATGATCAAAGTTAACTATACTGGTACAAGTAGCCCCCGGGCCGCGACTTTGTCTGCGTGTGTTTTGTATTTCATAATTGTTTAATAGGTACTTACAAATATCCAGGATGAAAGTAACCTATGTGTTACTCCAGCGGAGTAATTGCGTAACACACTAACAGCAGAAATGGCTTTCATTTTGACAGTTCAACAACATTCATTGCGTTATTTACGTTGTTGAGCAGTCAAATTTTCCGAACATTATGAAGCAATGGATTAGGAATATCCTTCAAAATGATTCAGATTGTGACTGGGAGTGTATTACGCAATTAGAGCGGTTTCGCACTGCATCCGATCCGAATTCGAGAAATGCCGGTCCGAAGTGACCGTTGGCCTATTTTTATGAGGGGTTGCGCACTAGATCCGAACAAATAGGACGATGGACTATTTCACTGATTTGGATCGGACGTAGTGCGAAACCGCTCTTAGGGTGCTGGTCCCAGGCTACCTATTTGTCAAATTTCATAACGATCGGTTCAGTGGTTTATGCGTGAAACGGTAACATACAGACAAACTGTGTTACTTTTGAATTTATAATAACAGCACCGATGGGTGGATGGGTAGGTTCCACAGTCATTAGAAGTGACTGGCCATAACCAAGTCTAAATAAAACTTAATAATTTTATAAACATGGCCGCCCTTCACGCATGCGTTGAAAGTATCCACATGGGAGAGCATTAATTGTTATTTTTTATTTCTTTTTTAAACAACCGTGTACGTCAAAGGCAGGCTTGTATAAATGTATGCGTAGAAACTATGTTGTATGAATGTTTAGACTGTGTAGACTAACTAAAGTCTATTCAAATCCTTGTTTTCACCTTGATGTTATTTCCACTTAAACGAATATCAACTTTACGATAGTGTTAAATTAAGTTGAATTCAGAATGACTAGTACTTTTGAAAAAGGCATGAATACTTTAGAAGTTGTAGTGCAAACTAAGCTGTATGTGTGGCTATTAAAGTTGTTTTTCTAAAACTATAATATATACGAGTATGTTTACATGTTTGGAAACCAAATCGCGAACGCAGTATAGTATGCAATGTTTTGTCTAATCCGTTGGTCTAATCAATGTAGTTTTCTTTCATTCATTGTTACTTGAATTCTTCTATTGGGTTTTTCTTCAATGGGTTTTACGTCATAACTTCATTCATTGTTTAATTATCAAAGGAAGTAGTAAAAGAATTACAATTAAGTTATTATTCTTCTCACACAAATAGAAGCAACAAGAACAATCGGCTGTGCAATTTCAAAACCTAGCAGTTAACATTTGTCAAAAAATCGGTTAAAAACCAATCGGCAATAAACCGATTTTTTTTTGAAGTGAAAACTTCTTTAGCGGCGTTGAACACTTTTTGTAATGGGTAAAAAATGTTAAACTCGCGTCAGGGCATCGCGTCAGGACACGTGACCGTCAGGAGAGATTCCCCCCCCCCCCCCCCCCATCTCTTTCTACGGCGGCGCCAACCGAAGTGAACCAAGTGAGACACGACAAAGATGGCCGAAGAAAATGACATTTGACGTACAAATGTTTGAAAAGTCAGTTTCGTAAACAATAGTACTTCGAGGAGCCGCAGTTGTATTTAATTTATTTTGAACTTCTGTTTAACCAATTTAGTTTATTATTATATACCTACCTACAATACAAAATAGAAGCGACGAAAAATATAACGAAGCACATTATAGCAACAAGAAATACTGTGGGACATTGCTGCTTTTGTGTGAAAACAATGCTTCCGTGTCGACCACGGAAGTTTACACCCTGCAGGGAGATGCTCCAGTAGGGTGTGGCTGTGAAGCTATGTTGCAAAACATGCTCCACGTCCTATCCTGCCTTATTTGTCCTACCCAAAACATGCAGTCAAAGTGACCTCTGCGCTGCCACCGACGACAACGTGGAAGTGGCAATATTTTGAGCCAACAAGATCTAAAGTAAAAGAGAAGAAATTTAGGGAGTAGTTCATTAATAAAAAGCTTGTATACAAATATCAGTTTATTTTTATAATACTTGTACGCACCGGGACTTACAGCTTAGTACGGCTGTTATTCCAAATGCATACAGTGTGGCTAAGTTTGTAACAATTGAGCCTGGTATCTATGGTTACCTCACCCTACTGATTATAAACCTACAGCAACTACTTAACACCCTAGTTATCCTAACGTCCTAACCTATCATACAAGCCTACGGGAGACCTACGGGAACAGACAGAATTTGGGTAAGAATAGGGGTTTGTGTACGTTGTGCAATGTGTACACAAGAAATAGTTTTGTCATTGCCGGTCCCACAGACTCATAGAACTGGTGATGGCTAAAGGTGTCTTGGCCATAGTGAGAGGAATTATGGAAGATGAATCAAACTCTACTCCAGCTTGATGACTAATTTATTCATTTACTAATTACTAATTTATGTGGAACGAATGTATGTCGCTCTTGATGCTGACGCTGGCGTATGTAACTCTTGCCTGTTCACGGCTGACCAATACTCTAAACTCTAATTTGGCTTCTAAAACTTGTGCAAGCAGAACAACATTTTTAAAATGTTTGCTTTTCATTTGCCATCTGTGCCATCTCTTCTGTAGGCCGTTTCATTTTCTGCTATTCGTAGTGAAGCACCATCCTTACTAGTCCTATTGACCTGAAATACAAAACTAATGTTATAAATTCTTTCTCTTCATTATCTTATTTATACTGATTTAATTAATCAGTAGCGGCATCAAAATAACAGTCATTATTATTCTTATGGCGGGTTTTTTTTTTGTTACAATGAGTTTTGTACAGGCAAACGAAGTTCTTCGTAAAATTGTAAATTGGATAGGCACCTAATTCGTAAATCATGCCAGGCTGCCCCTGTTTAGCGTTAGTGCTTGTGTCAGTGTTTTTATTTTCTATTATGGAGACCTCTCCCTGACCAATTCTTCCAAAAAATCTAAGGATTAGAAGCAAAAGCAAGCATAAGTATAAGAAATTGAGAATGTTTACAAAACATAACTTACTTTGAACACATTTTAGCTGTAACAGTAGGTACACACCTTATCCTCCTCCAACCGATATTCAATTCTTTGCCCTTTATTGCAACTAGTCTCCGGTCTTAATTTCATTTATTTTAAATACAAAAAAAATATTCAAAAGTTTTTTAGTTTGACACATACAATATCAAATTCATTCATTGACTGTGCTGGGGCGGCTGCTGCAGGTGCGGAAAACCTCAAACGGCGCAAATACTCCAATCTCTTTGGAACTTACATATTTGAGCCGTTTGGGGTTGAAACACTAGGGCCATGGGGCCCGAGTGCCCACTTAGTTTTCCGAGACATCGCCAAGCGGTTGGTCGACTCATCACGTGACCAGAGGGCTGGCCTATTTTTTGGCCAAAGAATCAGCATTGCCATACAACGTGGCAATGCTGCCAGCCTTTTGGGCACGTTTCCCGTTGACAGTGATGCGGACGAATTTTTTGATGCCCTTTGATTATTTTCCCTCCCTTTTTATATACTTGTACATATTAATATTTTAGGACAAGAGCCTTCGAATAAATATTCTATGTATATACTTCTTCATTGACATATTCATATTGTTTCCATGACGACCATGACGTTGTCGCGTCAAAACTGTTGAAACTGTAGACAATAAATTAGTTTTTCATACGTAATAATGTCTATGGACACAAATATTCGGTTCGTAGACAGATATTCTCGTATGCCGATTTAATGTGTTGGCCAATTTGTTGGATGACTTCATTATAATGGCAACATTTAGAAGTTGTAGGACATTCTAGTTATAGAACGTTTATGAAGCGTTTATGAATACAAAATTTTATCGAATGTTTTAAAGGCCTATTGAGCATTTTAACTAATGAATGGTTTAAACCTTCAATAGGCTTTTTTTATGAATAAGACCGAAAGTGTTTAAAATATGGAAATTGAACAAAGTGCATCTATTAATGAAAAAAGTGACGCAGAAATATTGAAAAAAAATGAGTAATATTAATTAAATTAATAATTGATTTATTTCAACGTTAATATTCAAGTTTTCACTTCTGCCGGCACTCCCGGAGTGCAACCCGTCTTTTTTGTCAGTTGCTAGGTTTTGAAATTATTGCATAGCCGCAATGTACCCAGGATTTTGTATATAACTTGATGTAAAACAGTGTCCTTGGAGTTTTTTTGCCCGTTCTTCTCCATGGAGATCTACGTTTAGGAATGGGCCACGAGCTCCAACTTTCTGACTAACTGGCAGACTCTTTGACAGTTCAAAAGTGCCTGTAAATGGTTTAATTGCAATGAATGCGTTGGAGTTTGAGTTAGATCCAGAACGCGATATAGACGAGATGTGAAACGGGTGATACCCGATACGTGGTCGGGTATCGAATCGAATCCGTAGAATAGGTATATTGTCATGAACAGACACAGCGTCTACTACATTTGAAGGGAATCGAAATCGGATCACAATATTCGGTTATTAGCAAATAAGATGATAACATATACCTAAAATTACCGATAGAGTGGCGGTAGTATTTGTACAGGGTGTTACAGAAAGGGTATATCAATACAAACGGGTTGAAGAGTGTATCTGGTCTAGAATCTCTGTACAAAATTTCAGCTCAAAAGCATTAACATTGAAAATGCTTAATATTTTTTTATTTCGACATCACGGCGCTGCACTGGCGCGCGGCGGCGTGATGTGCTTGTACTAGGCGCACAGGCACACTACAGATAATGGATAATGACCCTCGTAGTGCGGTGACACGTTTGTTATGATTTCAATTTAATAAACTATCGAAATAAGAAAGAGCCACTGCAGCTTTGAGTTGACCTGCTCCAACAGACGGAATGCATGCATCAGTCATCGTGTAACTCAACCTTATTTTAGGGAGCTCAACGACCCGTCACAATACAAAAACGACAAGGAAAAGCCAGCTAGATACCAAAACAAAAACACCAACAAGGGGACTAAGAATGAAAACAAGCAGAACAGCGACTATAGATGTCACAAATGCCAAAAGGAAGGCTGAAATTTAACAAACATACCTTACTGTTAATTAATTGATGTGAAACCATAACATAATTAATATTAAACGTTCAATTGGTAACAATGAGTGCACAGGGCATCATGTACTCGGATAAAGCGGACAATGGGGTCAATATGGCGCATATAAACGATACAAGTCATATTTTTGTAGTAAACAATTGCATTAAACAACTTTCAATCACAACATACCTAATCAAAAGTGGCGGAGATTTTTTAAATTGGCAGTATTGTGGGATTTTTTTTGTGGAAGTGAAGTATCATCATCTGCCTAGCCTTTTCCCAACTATGTTGGGGTCGGCTTCCAGTCTAACCGGATGCAGCTGAATACCAGTATTTTACATGGAGCGACTGCCTATCTGACCTCCACAACTCAGTTACTGGGTAATACGATACTCCTTGGTAAGACTGGTTGTCAGACTTCCGGGCTTCTGAGTACCCGTAACGACTGTCAAAGATCCACGAATGACAGCCAGAATCAACGGCTTAACGTGCTTTCCGAGGCACGGAGGGTTCTCGGTATGTAAAGATGATCACCCATCCACAGACCAGCCGCGGCAAGCGTAGCTTAACCTGATCGATCGACCTGTGCGGCTGTTATTATTTAGCCACGGCACATGAGTAGACAAACGGAACAGAGGCAAAGCTTCTTAAGGTGATTGGATACTGACACTTTTTCATACATTCTTTCGGGGTACAAATCTCGAAAAATAAACGATTTTTGCAGAATAAAAGCACGTATATTAAGTTGTTATGACTTATTATTGACGCATATCGACAAAAACCTATAAAAAAAACACTATTTCCAGGATATCTAGGCCTGACAAAATCGATAAATTTTTCTATGTGTGCGCGGCCGGAACACGCCCTCTGCAGGATATTTCAAAGAACTATCGAGAAGCAGAACACAAATTTTTGCTAAGGTTATCAACAACAATTGATCTTGCTCGTTAGATGGCGTTGTTTGTCAATGTCAAACAGGTTGGCCAATTTTATAATAAATCGTTGAATTATGCGTGTTTTTTTTGACAAGTTGCGAATCGTTGGTAGGTATGCAATATTTCTTACAAGGCTGGCGCGGTGGCTCTGCCCGCGCAGTTATATATTAAATCAATTTATCAATTGAATCATGAAGTGAGAAAAAATGCTTTACCTACTTATTGATAGTATTTGCGATCTACCCTGGGTTCGATATTACTGTAATGAATGTATGTACCTACATACTAAGTTTATGTACCTAAGTACCTACATAAATGTAAGTACTAACTTACACTTGAACTGTCTTCAAAAAATTTTCTGAATTAAAAATCTTTCTGCATTAGGCTGGTAAGCAGGGGCGTGCCTTTTACTAAAGCCGAAAAGCCTGGCTTTCAATGAAGCACGAGCTTAATAATTAAAAAAAAAATCAAGTAAACTAAAGATATTGATAAGAATAATAAAAAATAAACTCCGCACGTCCCGGCCACCCGCTATACGTAAGTACGATGCAAGGTTGCCAGGTTTACATACTCAATGAATAATTTCAAATTCCGCGCATTTTCATCACGCGCATCGTTGCCAAACATCTCCAATGCCGCTTAGCAATCTAGAGCGCAACAACAAAAATCAACCCGTCTCGCTCGCACCAGTTGGCTTCAAATCTGGCTTCTAGACCTTTGACTATTTGTATAGAAATTGTTCACGTTGTTGATAACATTAGTATGTACTTATTTCCCAAATTGTACTGATTTTTAAGCCTGGCTTTTGATTTTTTATGAATGAAACGTATAACGACGCGCGTGTGTGTGTAAATAGTAAGATCGCGAGACATTGCGCGAGTCTATTAGTTCAAAGTTTTGATCGGTTACTGGTGCATTTTTTTGTTTTGTTTTTTTTTCATTTTCTGTGAAGTTAAGTGTTGTGTTTAGGTTTTGCGGTAATTACCTTTGTTTTAAAGTGATTAAAAAGTTTCGAACACGAATCGAAACTTCTTTATCTCGTCAATTATGTGCTTGACGACATTTCTAAATACAATAGGTACGCGTGTCGATCACAATCGCGCTGTTTTTCGGCCAGAGAGTCTTAGGGGCGGATTTTAAAGGTTAGTTGATGTTGTGTGTCATTTAGCACAACAAGAACTTCCTTTCCGAGGTCACGACGAGTCTAAAACCTCATTAAATAGAGGCAATTGCTCAGCGCTTGTATCTTTGCTTCATGTCTTCCGTGTGCTTTGATGTTTGTCATCTGTCTGTGGTAAAGAAGCGAAGAATGAAGAGTTATGGCTGTTAAAATTGTGAGTAAATCAAATTATAAATATTATCAACAATCAACATCGTAAACAATAATGTGTAGTTAGAAATCAATCAATTATTTGTGCGCCATCTAGTGGCCACTTGGTCAGATTGTAATATTTTGCAAAGCGACTGTTGCGGGAGAGTAAAATATGAACTAACTCGAAGAGCTCTGTTGTGCCAATAATGTACATACAATAATAGATGACTCTTATACGTCTTATCATATTTTACGCGAAACTGATACTTCGAAAATAAAAAAGTTACGATTTTGTAAAGGATTACCTTAATTTATATAAGAAAAAAATGGTGATATTAAAAACATTCATTTTAATAGCTATTAGCAAAAACCTATAATTATGAAATATGAATATTAGTAAGAACTAAAACGACTCAATCGGAGGCACAACGTTGACAAGCGATACGGTAGGTTTTTTTTGAGTGGCTTGCCCTAAGTTTGACCCCTAGGCACGCCACTGCTGGTAAGTACCTATTGAGAGAGCCCTTCCCAGTTCCCACTGTTCCCAAACCGTCTATCCTATCGTCAACGCGGGCATAGTCAAAAGCTTGTTCACAGAACACTATTACCTTTCCCTAGCGGAGCTAAGCTTGTTTTTGTTGTTCAATCCAGCGCATTGTTTGAAAAAGAGGCAAAGCAAAAAGAGAGAGATAGCGCCTGAACGCTCGGTTGGCGTTCGGTTCGGGTTCGGTAACTTCCGCCGCTCACTCGCAGGCGGCAGCATGGACTTTGGGCGGCAGGCCCGGCCGGCACTATTGGAGCGCTTGGGTGGGTTAGCCATTCATTCATGATGTCGCATCGCACCTCGCACGCGCCTCGCTACTTGGCCGCGCGCATAAATGCACTAGTTTTGTAAATGGCTCTGCATGCAGGTACATATAACTACATACCTATAGTACGGACGAAGCACTTGGCCCCGCGCCGGGGAGATGTGTGTTTGAATTTTTATCAATCTAGGTACCTACCTACCGAACTAGCGTTATTTTTGACTATATGGAAATTATTTATAATATACACAAATACTTTAGCTTTTTCATATTATGTTTGTTCCTAACTAATATTGTAAATGCGCAATTGACTTTGTTTGTTCCACTTTCACGCTAAAACGGCTGAGCTGAACGGATTTACTTAGATGAAATTTGGCACATGGGTAGACCATGACCTGCGGGGTAATTGCGTAACACACTATCAGTAGCAATGGCTTTCATTTTGACAGTTCAACAACATTCATTGCATCATTTACGTTTTTGAGCAAAAACATTTTTCGAACCATAGAAATGATATAGGTACATATGTTTCGAACATAGGTAATGCAAAGCAATGGATTAGCAATATTCTTCAAAATGATTCAGATTGAGATTGATAATGATTGTGTTACGTAGGTAATTAGAGTGCTGGGTTAGGATTACGACATAGGATACTTTTTATTCCGGTAGTACGATTCCGTGGGATAATCTCCGACATCCACGCGGGCGAAGCTGCGGGAAAAATCTAGTACCTCCATAAAGTACGATAAAGTAAAAGTAAATAATTTTATTCTACCTATGGAGTAGAGTAGCAGTACCTACCTAAATAAATTCTTAATTCCGCGTTCCGTTACCTAATCTCAACTTCTTCAATAGACGTATTGAAGAAGTTGAAATTAGGCAACGGACTTGTATAAAATGTAGGTACGTACCGTATATAAATGTAATACCTAGTACCTACTTGTACCGCGCAGTACCTACAGGCACAAAATATAGAGAGTACCTACAGACTGCCATCCGCGCGAGACACGCGTAGCTGTGAAGTGCAAAAAACCGGCCAAGTGCGAGTCGGACTCGCCCATGAAGGGTTCCGTAGCAGCAAGTAACATAATATAAAAGTTCTTGTAGTTCGTTGTAACTTTGTGAAAGGTAAATTGCGGTTTTCGATTTATGACGTATTAAAAAAAAAAACTACTTACTAGATCTCGTTCAAACCAATTTTCGGTGGAAGTTTACATGGTAATGTACATTATATATATTTTTTTAATTTTATCATTCTCTTATTTTAGAAGTTAGAGGGGGGGGGGGGACACACATTTTACCACTTTGGAAGTGTCTCTCGCGCAAACTATTCAGTTAAAAAAAAAATGATATTAGAAACCTCAATATCATTTTTGAAGACCATCCATAGATACCCCACACGTACAGGTTTGATGAAAAAAATTTTTTGGAGTTTCAGTTGTAAGTATGGGGAACCCCAAAATTTATTGTTTTTTTTCTATTTTTGTGTGAAAATCTTACTGCGGTTCACAGAATACATCTACTTACCAAGTTTCAACAGTATAGTTCTTATAGTTTCGGAAAAAAGTGGCTGTGACATACGGACGGACGGACAGACAGACAGACAGACAGACAGACAGACAGACAGACATGACGAATCCATAAGGGTTCCGTTTTTGCCATTTGGCTACGGAACCCTAAAAATGGAGTAACAAAAAAAAAAGTAATTATAAGTAACTGTTGAGTGGATGGTTGTTTAAATTCAACATTACGATGAATTATCGTTTTTTAAGCTACCAGTTGTTTCAGAGAGGTAAGTAGGCATTTGCTTGTATTTCGAATAGTTAGATAGGTAGGTAAGCGCCCCGGCCCCCGGTGCCGAGCCGTAAAAGCGAACATGACTTTGTGGCGTTGTAATATTTTTACAATTTATATTAGATATTTATTGTAGTAAGTACCTATAAGCTAAAAACATACGATCATTTCCTTTCTTGCTGTTTCATTCTCAACAATGAATCAAATAACTAGATACGAGTACCACTACTACACTAGTTTTTTGTGTTTTTTGTTTTGTGTGTTTTTTGCCAAAGTTGACAACCCCAGCGCGACCGCCGAGCGTAGGTATGAAAAGTGCAAGTACCAAATTACCTTTCTGTTTTGTGCGGTTGATCAAATAAAGTAATCTGAATACAGTCATTTATATTTACGGTACCTACTTTGAACAAAAAACATTTGTTGTTAATTTTTGTCTCTGTCTGTTTATTCCGGCTAATCTCCGAAACGGCTAGACTGATTTTGACGAGACTTCCACTGGCAGAAAGCTGATGTTATAAGTTCCGCGAAAAAAAATAGGTGAAAATGAATGAAATTCAATACTGTACAGACGCAAGTACATCAATCTACTACCGCGGTAATATTATTATGCGAGTCATACCTACGCGCCGCGGCCCGCGAGTTCGGTTTACACTCGGTAAACAAACAGTCTCGAATGCTCCACAGTGACGAACGGACGCCGGACGATGTGATGGTTTTGTACGCAGTTACGAGCGTAGACCATATAGGTACATACCTACTGTTTGACAAATTGTACATAAGACCGAGGAGTACAGTCAGCCACTGTGTATGGCATTTGTGGACTACGAGAAAGCCTTCGATTCCATCGAAGTATGGGCAGTTCTGGCCTCTCTGCAATGATGTCGAATTGACTGGTGCTAAATCGAAGTGTTGAGATGTTTGTATGATGCTGCAACGATGACTTTCCAGATCCAGGATCAGAAAACCAGCCCCATCCAACTGCTCAGGGGGATGATACAGGGGGATGTCATATCCCCTAAATTGTTTGTGAAATACTAGAAGAAATACTAAAATTCACGGCAGTAGTACTTATATGTCACGAAATCAAAATCACAGCTGAGTAGACTTTACGAGTAATAGTCGACCAACTTTTAGTTGCAATGTATGGGAGGACATGATTTTCAACTACAATGTTAAGCTTGTTCTTGGGATAAATTCATTTCGACTACGGAACTCTTCATTGTGGTCCGACATGGACTTGGCCGGTTTTTCCTTGCTAATTTTAATGTAACTTAGGGTGTAAATAAGTACCTAATAAAAGATGTATAGAATCTTCAAAACAAAGTCGGTACCAACAAAGCTCAATTATCGAAGAGAGAGAAGAGTTCAATAAACTTTATTTGCAACTAGCTGCGCCCAGCGGTTTCACCCGCATAAGTTTCGATCCCGTGGGAATATCGGGATAAAAACTATCCTATGTCCTTCCCCATACCTACCAAATTTCTTCTAAATCGGTTCAGTGGTTTAGGCGTGAATAGGTAACATACAGACAGACAGGCAGAGTTACTTTCGAATTTATAATATTAGTATGGATATAATATAGTATAAGTATATACAGGGTTATTGGAACAACACTAACATGGTCATTGTACTCATCATTATGAACAATTTTTTTTACTATGGGACCAAACCTGAAATCGCGAAAAAAATCAGCTGTTCCCTACATTTATGTTCGTATAGGTATCATCATGCGTCAAAATGTAGGGAACAGCTGATTTTTTTTCATTTTCTCATTTGAAATTGGAATTGTTGGTTTGAGTGGACGCTGGTGTATGTGAATTTGTTGGTTTTTAGGCTAAACATACAAACACACGTAAATAGTAAACACATAATACATATTACACATAACACTTATATACATATACATACACATACACACAACAGTAATAAAATTACACTAATAATTAAATACCCACAACCGTGTGTACACGGCCTAATAATTTCACGCGTCTGTACACTGCCTTACTGCCTGCGACGGCGGGCACGCTGGGCTGCGGTTGAATGATACATTATTATTATACCTACGAGTGACCGAAATTCGCGGAATTCCGTCGCGCCGCTGCATCTCTCGCGCACGACTCAAATAAACATTTTATATATTTTGTTTTATAGTAGCGTTTAATTATACAAAGAATCTTAACTGTCCCGTTGGTTTCGTGGTCACAAGTGCATCTGCCGTTCTCGGGGTCCTGGGTTCGATTCTCAGGTCGGACAGTGTTATTAAAATTGGGTTTTTCCCGTTAGGAGTTTCTTTACTCTTTTTCTTTTTTTTTTTGCCCGGAGTTTGGAAATTGGTGGCGTAATACCCCCGTGCCTCGGAAAGCACGTAAAGCCGTTGGTCCTGCGCCTGTTCTCTCTCCTGTATTTGCGCACACACTTGTGCACTATAATATCTCCTGCAAACCTGGCTAATCTTCTTTGAAATTGGCCACCGTGACCGAAATCGGTCAGGGGATTTATTATTATTTTATTATTTTTAAACCTAAACCTACCCTAACACACTACAAAAGCACCCTTAGAATAATTGAATAAGCAACTGACAACCCTTGTAGCAATCAAGTATTCTTTTCTTCGGTTTTTACTATAAAAAGTACGCTTTTCTTTAGAGAATGAAGGACAGTCATAAAAATATTTTCGTAAAAATATTTTATTTTAATTAACGCCACCTCTGGAAAACAAGTTCACAAACCAAGTTTATGAATACAACGCCATCTAGTTATATCGCAAGTAAAACTATACACGTAGTGTGTAACTGTACATGTGTGTGTAAAGACATAGTAAAGATATAAAGTGAAACGGCTAAATGTTTAGGGGTACAAATCTTTGTATGTGACGAGTTAACAAGCAAAGTGAATATCTAAAAAGATTATGTTAATGCGTTAGTTGACGCATATAATAAAGTTGTTTCGCAAAGCTTTCTGAGTTAGGCGTAAAAATTGAAAATGTTCGAAGTGCGAATGTGCCGCCATCTAGCGATAAAGTGGCTGGGAGATCATGTATTGAATAGCCTTAAGAACGTGCAAAATTGTTACCTATTTTGGTAGGGTTGTCACAATAGGTTAAGACAAATTAAACAAAACATTTGTTAAATAGTTTTATTATTCAGTATGATTTACAAATTACTTACTCTAATAATTTACTTTTTATAATTTTTGTTTTTTAATCATTTATTGTTTCTTTTAATGGTGTGGTAAATGCTTTGAGCTGAAACAAAAATAAAATGGAAATGCGAACCGAACACTATTATACAAAAGACATAGGTAGACCTATACATATTTTAAAGATTTTATGTATACCTATTTTTTAAATATTTATTTAATTTCAAGACCTACTAGTAGCGAGAAATAAGTACGATGTAGGTATTAATAATAAGTTTCGATTAAAAATGCTTTTTAAACTCGTATTCAAACTTTCATGATCATGCTATTATGGCCGTTGAGGAGTTTCATCGTGAGAAGACCTGTCTGCAGCAGCAGTCTATGGTGAAGATCATGTTTAGCAAGCAAAATTAAATTTAAATAAAAAGTTTCACTTTCAAGTCCACGCTACTAACCGTTAAAGAGTTCCCTCGTAAGGAGACAATGCTGGCTGCAGCAGCAGTTCATGATAAATATCGTGTCGAATTATCAAAATTCATCTATCATAAAAATTTCGTGATCGTGCTACTAACCGTTGAACGAGTTCCCTAGTGAGGAGATAATCCTGGGTGCAGCGTCAGGTTATATCTTATTATTGCATTATCACCGAAGTTACGCAGGTATACAAAATTTCAGCTCAATCAGACATCGGGAAGTGGTTCAAACCTTACTTGCAATATTTAAACTTAACACACATACCTACTACATACCAACCCATCCACGTACCTACAAATATATAGTAAAAACTTGTACCTAATAATAATAAAAAGGTAAAAACACCGTGTACAACCGTCTTCTTATCAAAAAGGTACTTACTTGAAAAAGAAGTAATCAAATATTTACCTACCTATTGTACTCCTTGGGATAGTTGCAGTATGATATATCTTTATTTTTTCTAGTATTATTCATACACACAGTACAATAAACCACCATTATTAACAATAATATACCACGTTTTTACATTAAAATATTTAAACTTGGAACTAACCAAACAAACAACGTGTGTCGCACTGACCCTGAGATTGTCAACTAGCTGTGCCAGCGTAAACCGGTTTTTTCCAGTCTCGCCGCGTACGTGACAAGCGGCCAGTGGTCACGCACACATGCCCTGCGTGCAGTGGCGTGCCTAGGGGTCAAACTTAGGGTGTTTTTAATATCGTGCGGATTTCATCACGCACGCGGGATTGGCCCGCATGCGGAAAATTTCACGCAGCGTGAGACACGCAACCCCACGATTTAGTTTTCTGCGGGCTGCCATGCATTGTGGTTGTGTACAATGAACGACAAACTCGGAAAATTATTGATCATATACTCAAACTTTCGAAATTTGGTGCTAGTTCCTTTAATATTTCTTTCCAGGCAGCGTCTCTAGCATCTCTGTTTTTATATAATTCATGGGATTTATCCCATAAGCACGGCTGCAGATGCACTTCAATTATAACACGTTCTGTGTCAATTTTCATTTTAAACTAGCTGCGCCCCGCGGTTTCACCCGCGTAAATGTCGATCCCGTGGGAATATCGGGATAAAAACTATCCTATGTCCTTTCCCGGGACTCAAACTATCTCTATACCAAATTTCATCGAAATCGGTCCAGCCGTTTTCATGTTATGTCGTGACAACGGAAAACGGGTTTCATTTTTATATATATAGATGTGACTGTACTACGCGCGCGTGCACCCCGCATGACAGTAAAACGCACACTGATTTTCATAGAAGTGCTCACGCGCGCGGAGACCCCGCGCGGGGCTGTTGCCACGGATCACACCCCGCGTCCCGCGTGCGTATTCCACGCATTACAATAAATACTTGTATAAAAAGGACACTTGCGGGTGTTACGCATGCGGGGCAATCCCGCGTGCGTGATGAAATCCGCACGATATTAAAAACACCCTTAGGGCAAGCCACTCAAAAGTCAAAAAAACCTACCGTATCGCTTGTCAACGTTGTGCCTCCGATTGAGTCGTTTTAGTTCTTACTAATATTCATATTTCATAATTGTAGGTTTTTGCTAATAGCTATTAAAATGAATGTTTTTTAATAGCTCCATTTTTTTCTTATATAAATTAAGGTAATCCTTTACAAAATCGTAACTTTTTTATTTTCGAAGTATCAGTTTCGCGTAAAATATGATAAGACGTATAAGAGTCATCTATTATTGTATGTACATTATTGGCACAACAGAGCTCTTCGAGTTAGTTCATATTTCACTCTCCCGCAACAGTCGCTTTGCAAAATATTACAATCTGGCCGAGTGGCCACTAGATGGCGCACAAATAATTGATTGATTTCTAACTACACATTATTGTTTACGATGTTGATTGTTGATAATATTTATAATTTGATTTACTCACAATTTTAACAGCCATAACTCTTCATTCTTCGCTTCATTACTACAGACAGATGACAAACATCAAAGCACACGGAAGACATGAAGCAAAGATACAAGCGCTGGAGGTTTTTAACCGACTTCTAAAAAAGGAGGTTTTTTTTTGTGTTTGTTCGCGCATAACTCCGTCGTTTGCCAACCGATTTGAAAAATATTTTTTTTGTTAGAAAGGGTATACTTCCCAAATGGTCTCATGAAAATTTTATCGAAATCGGATAAGCGGTTTTTGAAAAATTAACAAAAATCTAAAAATTTATCTACATTGTCTACATTAACGATCTTTTTTGTTTACTTTTTTGTGGGGTAGGTACAACTAAAAAGTGAAAAATAAAAACTTTTTTACAAAAACAAACAACCGACTTCAAAAAAAACACTACAAAGTGATAAATAACTTTAATTTCGGAAGTCGGTGTCAAAAAACGAAAATGTGGAATCAACGACACCGACTTCCGAAATTAAAGTTATTTATCACTTTGTAGTGTTTTTTTTGAAGTCGGTTGTTTGTTTTTGTAAAAAAGTTTTAGTCTCGTCGTGACCTCGGAAAGGAAGTTCTTGTTGTGCCAAATGACACACAACATCAACTAACCTTTAAAATCCGCCCCTAAGACTCTGGCCGAAAAACAGCGCGATTGTGATCGACACGCGTATTGTATTTAGAAATGTCGTCAAGCACATAATTGACGAGATAAAGAACTTTCGATTCGTGTTTTACCAAAAGTACAGAATGAAACAACAGCATTCGTGTGCTTTTGAAAATTCTGATGTCTTTTACTGGCACCAGCGAAGTTATTTAAATCATCGTAACCTGATATTCTAATCGGTATTTTCTTTTGAGAAAAATATGCAACACTAACAGAATAATTTGTTGATATGAGAGCAGCCTATATTCCAATGAGTATTGTATGCTGATCGCCTAAAATGCCTATTACGTGATTTAGATTTCTGAGAAATACTCAAATCAATTTGTCTGTAAAACTCAAAATATTTACCTTTCCGAGTAACGATTGCACACGTTTTAATCCATCACAAGGAACAATTGCATGCGTTTCTGAATTCATTTTAATGACAAGAAACTTTTTAATCACTTTAAAACAAAGGTAATTACCGCAAAAACTAAACACAACACTTAAGGTGAATGTGAAGTGGTAGACCGCGAAATTTAAATTTTCTTAGGTTTTTTGCAATTTGCAGATCACTGTCAGGTTGTATCTTGATCAAAATATGATTCGCGACTATAATAGATATGTATTTACAGAATTATAGTAATTAGAATCATTAATATATCTCTTTAAGTTAGATTTCTACCACAAACACTTTTCCATACGAGGTTAGTTCTTAACGGTAGAAATCTAACTTAGAAAGATGTATTAATGATTCTAATTATTATAATTGTGTAAATACGTACCGGTTATAGTCGCGAATCATATTTTGATCAAGATACAACCTGACATTGACCTAAAAATTGCAAAAAACGTAAAAGAAATTGAATTTCGCGGGCTACAACTACGCATTCACCTTAACTTCACAGAAAATGAAAAAAAAAAACAAAACAAAAAAATGCAGCAGTAACCGATCAAAACTTTGAACTAATAGACTCGCGCAATGTCTCGCGATCTTACTATTTACACACACACGTGCGTCGTTATACGTTTCATTCATAAAAAATCAAAAGCCAGGCTTAAAAATCAGTACAATTTGGGAAATAAGTACATACTAATGTTATCAACAACGTGAACAATTTCTATACAAATAGTCAAAGGTCTAGAAGCCAGATTTGAAGCCAACTGGTGCGAGCGAGACGGGTTGAATTTTGTTGTTGCGCTCTAGATTGCTAAGCGGCATTGGAGATGTTTGGCAACGATGCGCGTGATGAAAATGCGCGGAATTTGAAATTATTCATTGAGTATGTAAACCTGGCAACCTTGCATCGTACTTACGTATAGCGGGTGGCCGGGACGTGCGGAGTTTATTTTTTATTATTCTTATCAATATCTTTATAAGTTTACTTGTGTATTTTTTTTTTATTATTAAGCTCGCGCTTCGTTGAAAGCCAGGCTTTTCGGCTTTAGTAAAAGGCACGCCCCTGCCTGCGTGCTTGTAGTAGTGCAACCGATTCGCGCGGTTGTTTGAAGCTTTGTATCTGTTCCGTTTGTCTAATCATGTGGCCACGGGCCCCTCTTGTGGAAGTAAAGTATCTTTACTAATAATAAAGCTGAAGAGTTTGTGTGTTTGAACGCGCTCTTTTTGCATTTGACAGCCCAATTCTTGAGGAAAAAGCTAACGTCACGCTAGGTCCATTAGGAGCCGAGCAAAAAGAAAAAAAAAGAATTTCAATTTAATACCTCTACGCGTTCATGAGGAAAGGGGTAGTAAGTTTAAAATTATTAAAAATATTTTTATTATATGATGTAACTAAAAATTTACGGTTTTCGCAATTTTTCCTTTATCTGTGCTATAAGACGTTGCTTCGTACCAAATTTCAAGATTCTGAGTTCACGGGAGTACTTCCCGTGTAGGTTTTGATTCCCTTGCGAGTGTCGAAAAGTTGCGGAAATTTGCGGCATAAACGGCTGTATCTTTTGATTGCGTTGGCTTAGAAGTTTATTATTATTATTTATTTATTAAACCACAATTATAACACCTTTACAGAATCATCCAAGGCGATGTTATAAGTTACAATGTCTATTCCTTTACAAAAATAAAGAATTTTTTTTTTTTTTTTTTTCACAGCTCCAAGGGACAGTAGACCTGAGTATTTGATATAAATTCCAGCTTGATACCTCCACGTGTTCCTGAGAAAAAGGGTCTTGACCGACAGACAGACGGACAACAAAGTGATCCTATAAGGGTTCCGTTTTTTCCTTTCGAGGTACGGAACCCTAAAAAAGCCAGAAAGAACGCCAAGCGAAAACGAAGTAATAGCGCGGGCAGGCGATGCGATGCGACGGGACAGATGATGATTACAATGACCCCTTAAAAGGATGCCCATGAATTCAATTTCATCCTGTATACAGGGTGAAATTTTAATCACTGTTTTCCTCTTAAGGGGTCATTGTACTCATCATTATGAACAACTTTTACTATGGTACCAATACTGAAATCGCGAAAAAAAAAATCCGCTGTTCCCTACATTTTGACGAGTTATGCGAACATAAATGTAGGGAACAGCTGATTTTATTTTCACGATTTCAGGTTTGATCCCATAGTAAAAGTTGTTCATAATGATGAGTACAATTGTTGTAAATGAAAGACCGGTTGACCAAGACTGATTTTTTATTGAATACCCACAACCTAATTATTATTAAAACGTTAAGACACTGTCCTACCCGATTAGTATACGATAACAATGACCCCTTAAAAGGAAAACGGTGATTAAAATTTCACGGTGTACTTCTACAGAATGATTTTTGAAGTGAAAACTTCTTTAGCGGCGTTGAACACTTTTTGTAATGGGTAAATAATGTTAAACTCGCGTCAGGGCATCGCGTCAGGACACGTGACCGTCAGGAGAGATTCCCCCCCCCCCATCTCTTTCTACGGCGGCGCCAACCGAAGTGAACCAAGTGAGACACGATAATGGATGGATGGATGGATGGATGGTGATGGTGATGGCGATGGCGATGGTGATGGCGATGGCGATGTGATGTGATGTGATGGTGATGGTGGACGCGGACGCGGACGTGGATGGACAGCTGATGGCTCGACCGCTGGCTCAGCAGTGTAGTAGCCACACTGCTGTGTATTCGTAAAATTCGTGTAAGTATATAAAGTGTTTCAAAAAATGGAAATTGAACAAAGTGCATCGATTAAGGAAAAAGTTACGCAGAAATAGTGAAAAAAACTTAGTTATAATAATTCAATTAATAATTGATTTATTTCAACGTTAATATTCAAGTTTTCACTTCTGCCGGCACTCCCGGAGTGCAACCCGTCTTTTTTTTTATCGGTTCCAAATTTTTACAGGCTGTTCTACCCATGAATATGAACAAATTTCACAATGGGACAAATTATGAAATCACGAAAAAAAAACGGGTTGCACTCCGGGAGTGCCGGCAGAAGTGAAAACTTGAATATTAACGTTGAAATAAATCAACTATTAATTGAATTAATATAACTCATTTTTTTTCGCTATTTCTACGTCACGTTTTCATTAATAGATGCATTGTTCAATTTCCATATTTTCAACACTTTATATTTTTACGAATACACAGCAGTGTGGCCACTACACAGACAGTCGAGCCATCAGCTGTCTGTCTGTCTGTCTGTCTGTCCGTCCGTCAGTCCGTCCGTCCGTCCGTCCATCCGTCCATCCATCCGTCCATCCATCCATCCATCCATCCATCCATCCATCCATCCATCCATCCATCCATAGAAAGAGGGGACTTCCTCACCTACGCCGCGCCGGCTATCTACTCTCCATCCGTCTTACGAATCTGACGGTCACGTGTCCTGACGCGAGTTTAACATTTTTTACCCATTACAAATAGTGTACAACGCCGCTAAAGAAGTTTTAACTACAAAAATCTGCTGTTTCATACATTTTGGTAAAGTAGGTATTGAACTTTTGTTAATACAAAGAAGAAATCCACTAAGAAAGGGTTTCTCGAAATTCCACCCCTAAGAGGGTAAATGGGGGGAGGATGAAACACGCGGACGAAGTCGCGGGCAGAAGCTAGTATATAAATAAATAAAGTCAATGTAAAGCTTCGTGTTTGCCAAATGGCTGAGTAAAGAATACTGTGAGACTCCAGGGGACCAATTTGGATGGAATTAAAGCTTAACTATAATATGTGGGTCAAGTTTCCAAAGGGGCTGACTTCGGGCGTTCTCAAGTTCTCAGCCAAGCTGTGAGATACTGATATTCAATCATTAGGTTATTAAAGCTATCTGTCAAGCTCCGCTAATGAGACACAATTGATTTTCTATTGTTTCGTCGCCGATCGGCGAACCGCGCCGCTTGACCGGTTAACGGAACTTAATAAAGCGTCGGTTCCTTTTTCAGATTTTTCTATTTTGCATATCTTAATGTCAAATCCGCCATCGCTGTATGGAAGCTTTCTCGTCGTCTGTCTCTACTCAGTATTCAGTGCACACATCGTAAATTACGTTGAGAGCCTACCTATAAAAAGGTCTACGACATCTCGTTAAGAAGTATGAAACTTTGGATACGGGTACTATCCAGAATGAACTTCATCTTGGAAAGTTCAGAGACCAACGTTCCCAAATAATTCAATTATTTTATAGTAAGCTTACACTGTCCCACTGCTAAGCACCCCAAATCCTTCCAGGCATCCTTTTCCAGAGCCACCTCGACACAACCCCTTGTGGTACGCGTCTAAATAGGTCGTTATTACAATAACTTAAATTCTATACTTGAATTCAGGATCACAGATATTATGTTTTGGAACAACAAACTCGATGTCACACAAAACAAAGTTCGAATTCCATTGCAACCCAAATTTGTTTAGGGCCTTTTTACTACAAATGGTCACACAAAAATCCAAATTCAAATTCTCAAACCAGTAAAAAAATTCCAAGTTCAAATCAGTAGAAAGTTGAGTAAGTGGCAATGCAATGGACGTAAATTATCTGAGAGTAATAATTGAAGTATAATCCCAAAATCTGAAGGACAAGTCTTTGAAGCAGTCTTAGAGCCAAAGCACACACGCTACTTTTTGCATCGGCGATCGGCGATTTTGCGGCTGTATCGATGCTGCATCGCGTTTTGGCGACTCTCTGTGTTCCGAAGCGGTATCTGAATCGCGCGTTTTAGCGACTGCTCCGATGCTGCATCGCGTTTTGGCGACTCTCTGCGTGCGGACGTGGTATCGGAAGCGCGCGTTTAGCGACTGCTCCGATGCTGGCGTAAATGCCAAATCGCTGCGACCGGCATCCGAATGTGTGCGGAGTGTAGCGTTCAGGCGCTGTATCGAGCTTCCGAAAAGCGACTGAATCGCCGCGTTTGGCGTTTTTAAGTGTGCGGTGTAGAATGCTTGGTCGCTGCATTTAGCTTCTAAAAAGCAGCCGAATCGCCGATCGCCGATGCAAAAAGTAGCGTGTGTGCTTTGGCCCCAGTGGTAGCCCAGTTATGACGACCGTGACTTACGAATTCAGGTCCTAGGTTCGAACCCAGACCAGCGTTTTACTTTCAAAACGGTGAAGGAAAACGTCGTGAGGTAATCGGCATGTCCTAGTCCAAAAATTGAAAGACGTGACATCCACCAACCAGCACTGGGTAGCGTGGTGGATTACGGCCCACTCACTCTCACCGAGAGGAGGCCTGTGTCCCAGCAGTGGGAACATTATAGGCTCATTATGCCAAGTCTTTGAAGCATCAGTAGGTAAACAGACAAACAACCCAACAGAAACAAACTAATAATACATTGTAACCCTAGACTCAATATCAGGTCGATTCTCAAGTCCACGTACTTTGGCATTGAACGTGAGCCACATAGCAATAAGACTCGGTTTTCCTTCAATACCCACTGAGAAAATAAATGCTCCGTTCAAGTATTAAGTTTAAAGAACTTGTGCGACCTTGTTGCGCATTTTATGGAAAATTGACAGTTCAACATGGGTTTGCGACATGGAAATTGGCTTTTTCGGGTAAACGTTTAAAAGCTTTAGGTTCTGAAAGCTTTTATAAAATTGTTTCAGTAAAATTGGGCAGTTGAAAAAAAAAATAACCAAGTAGTTTTATCGACCCGCCCTGCTTCGCACGGCTTTCGCGACTTGACAAAACATCGAGATTCCTTTGTAATATGTAGGTTTAATATAATTTTTATTGTACAGATAAACCTTCCAGAATAGCATAATCAGCCCATAATGCTCCCACTGCTGGGACACAGGCCTCCTCTCTGTGAGCCATAAGCCTCCACGCGGGCCCAGCGCGGGTTGGTGGAACCTTCCGGAATAAATTCTCTAAATTATGGTGAAGACAGCATCAAAATCCGTTGCGCAGCCACCACAGACAGACATGATAAGCGAATTGAATTTATAACATGTATAGATTTGCCAAAAACAGTGCTTTGCATTTATTTATAGTCTAAATTAATATCTAGGTTTACATTTTTTTAGAAAATAAGACACTAATAAAGCAATCACTTTCGATCACTATCAGATAAGATTTTAAAGGAAATTCCCAATCCATTGCTGCATTATGTTTGAAAAATTCTTCTGCTCAACAACGTAGATAACGCAATGAATGTCGTTGAACTGTCAAAATGCACATGGAATCAGGAAGGCAGGAATCTAAATGTAACTACTCTGAAACTAAACAACTGATCTGAAGGAGTGGAAACTAAGTCCAACATACTTAGTAGATCAAGAGCAGACGGTCCAAAAGATTTACACCTCTCAGTCGTTAAAACTGAAAACACAGCCAGTCTGCGTCTCTATCACATTGTATGTGTGCGAGAGAGCAAGTACGAAGCGAGCAAATGAAAAATACCTTAGACCCCGCCTTTGAGGAATGTCAGTAATAGAAATGTAATTCTGAAGAATTCCTTGGAATACACGTGTTTTGTGTTATTGAAGTTTTATTGCCTATTGAAGTTTTATTGTTCGACATTACTTGAGATTCCTGAAAGGAGGTAGGGATGTATAATACTTCTATGATTAAAATTCTTTGCTACGCTGAGGAAAAATCAAACCGAGTCTGTTGCGATAGAATTATTCAGAATATTAAATATTTTTGGCCTTTGCGATAAAATATACGTACAATAGCTTCTGTCCGCGACTTCGTCCGAGTGAAATTTCACCCTCTTAGGGATGGAATTTCGAAAAACCCTTTTTTAGTGGATACCTACTCTTCACAAAGAACACACCCTCCAAATTTCATGTCTCTAGGACCAGCGGTTTAAGCTGTGCATTGATATATCAGTCAGTCATGAGTAGTCAGGATTTTGAATCTTATTATAAAGATTGTTATATTTTAAAAAAAAGTCGCTTTTCGTGTCTGTCTGTATGATCACGTCGTTTTTCTAAACTAAGCCCCCCAAAGGTAAAGTTTGCGACAAAATAATCACATGATCAAGTATGTGGAGACTTTCAAGCGGGGCAATTGCGTAACACATTATCAATCGGAATCGGTTTAATTTTGACAGTTCAGCTACATTCATTGCGTTATTTACGCGTGGAGCAGACAAATTTTTCGAACTTATGAAGCAATGGATTAGCAATTTGCTTTAAAATGATTCAGATTCCGATTGATAGTGTGTTACGCAATTAGGGTGCAGATCAAGAGAAGCATTTGACTCCCGAAAGTCTTAAAGCCTATTGTCTATCTGTACTCCAACGTTCACTGAAGCAAATGGGTCTTTCGTTTGAACCGCCACATACACGACATTACAATCGACATCAGCCTCTTTATCGCCTTTTACTCGGCACACTTCCAATTTTAGGATTGAATTGGAACTTAGCTGTGTAGAGAAACGCTTTACTACTAGTACCTAATATAACCATTTTTTTTTTATTTAGAGCTTAGATAATTGGTTCAGACACTTTAGACTACTTTGGAAACTGTATTGTGCATACTATTAGCTTCAGATTAACTGCCACTGCCAACACATCAGTGTTATTATGGACAATTCGTTTTATGGTCTAATGTTTTTATGCTGAAACCGATTTCAGACGCTACACTTTTCGTTAATTTTTGCCTTTCATTCGGCTTGTTTCAATCGAAATGAATCATCTGAACACAGAATGAAGCAAAAGTGATTTTTTTTTTATTGATCCGATCCAAATATTATGGATTTCGTCACTTGCCTAACGAATGATTGAAAAATGAAATAACAGGAGCAGATGAACGTTCATTTCTATATAATTTTGTCGATGTCGTGAGAACGTGCAATGAAATAAAAATGAACGTGAAGCTTCTGATATCAGCTTAACTGATTCGTTGGTCTAGTGGTCGCAAGCGCAACTCACAGGTCGGGTAAAGTGTTACTGGGTTATTCTGTGGTGTGTGGTGTGGTTGTGGTTTATGAAAAATGAAAAGAAAAGGTTTATTGGAATCAGCAAGTTTTCATATTACATCAGTGGTGATTGGAGCCTCCTTTTAAGCGTATAAAGCCTGTATAAGAAGACTCCGCTCTTCCATGCATTACTAGTACTTATAAATACTTGGTTTATAGCAGTAGGCTTGCCCCATATTAGGTACATAGGACTGCCAAAATACTGGTGATCTTTACACCTATACCTACCCTTCCAGGGCATATAGGTTCGTATTTAAGTTTTTTTTTTATTATGATCTAAGTTTTTTTGCTGACATGAGTCAGTGTTGTGCTAGTTCCCAGTTTCCAGATCATTGCGTCTCAACGGTTCAACAAAGCCTGTCTCCGATTCGCCTTTTCAGTGCGTAGGTTTACTAAACAAATTTTCTGTATCGCTTCATGTTGTCAGTACGCCTTCTAAACAGGTCATTCAAGTTTTTCCAGGCCAAGAAATATGTTTTGAATTAATTGTGCTTTATATTATAATTTATAACTAGGGATCAGTCCCTGCTTTACACGGGTTTTAGGAGTTGACAAAACATCGACATTTCTTTATTATAAGTATGTAATACAATGATGCAGAGGGGCCCGTGGCTAAATAATAACAGCCGCACAGGTCAATCGAACAGGTCCAGCTACACTTGCCGCGGTTGGTCTGTGGATGGGTGATCATCTTTACATACCGAGACCCCTCCGTGCCTCGGAAAGCACGTTAAGCCGTTGGTCCCGGCTGTCATTCATGGATCTTTGACAGTCGTTACGGGTAGTCAGAAGCCCGAAAGTCTGACAACCAGTCTTACCAAGGGGTATCGTATTACCCAGTAACTGGGTTGTGGAGGTCAGATAGGCAGTCGCTCCATGTAAAATACTGGTATTCAGCTGCATCCGGTTAGACTGGAAGCCGACCCCAACATAGTCGGGAAAAGGCTAGGCAGATGAATGATGCAGACAGACACGATAAGCGATTTAAATTTTACCCGACTATGACAAAACCAATGGAGGGTTATATATAGTATGTAAATAGGTGGTGCAGCGTGTCAACAAAACAACCAATGCTGAAAATGAAGTTTCCCACAAATCAATAAACCCTAAATTTGGTAAAAATCATCATCTGCCTAGCCTTTTCCCATCTATGTTGGGGTCGGCTTCCAGTCTAACCGGATGTAGCTGAATACCAGTATTTTACATGGAGCGACTGCCTATCTGGCCTCCACAACCCAGTTACGGGGTAATACGACACCCCTTGGTAAGACTGGTTGTCAGATTTTCGGACTTCTGACGACCCGCAACGACTGTCAAAGATCCACGAATGACAGCCGGGACCAACAGCTTAACGTGCTTTCCGAGGTACGGAGGGGTCTTGGTATGTAAAGATGGTCACCCATCCACGGACCAACGCGGCAAGCGAAGCTTAACCTGATCGATCGACCCGTGCGGCTGATATTACTTAGCCACAAGCTGCGTAACATACTATCAATTACAATCTGAATCATTTTGAAGAATACTGCTACTCCATTGCTTCATAATATGTTAGAAAAATTTGTCTCCGTAACAATATTGTTGAACTGTCAAAATTAAAGCCATTTCTACTGTGTGTTACGTAATAACCCTTCTGGCCTTCGCAACATGTTTTGGATACAGCTGCCGAAGACTTCTTATGTCCTTAGTTGTCATCTCCGATAATTATCTTAAGTAACAATACACTCTATCTCATCATTACCAAAAACGACCACAACAGCTCATTTTTATAGCTCCTTAAACATGAAACATCTGATGCTCAATTTTATGTTATCTCCGTTATGTGATGTCTATAACTTCCACTTGGCATACGTGATCTAGTTTCACGCGTTCAGTTTAAGCTCGTAAAGTTCTTAGGAGCTGTAAAGTGTCTTCATGAGTCGTTTCACGTTAACACATGGGCACATCACCCAGAGTGGTATAACTGAATTTCTTGTTAAAGCTTCGTAAAGAAAAATTCACTTAAAATGCGGAAACTCTCTAGGGACGCGTGGCTAAGTAATAACAGCCGCACGGGTCGATCTTTCAGGTTAAGCAACGCTTATCGAGGTCGGTCCGTGAATGGGTGATCATCCATTACATACCGGTTCCCCTCTGTGCCTCAGAAAGCATGTTAAGCCGTTGGTCCCGGCTGTCATTCGTAGACCTTTGACAGTCGTTACGGGTAGTGAGAAGCCCGAAAGTCTGATAGCCAGTCTTACCAAGGCAAGGGGTATCGTGTTACCCAGTAACTGGGTTGTGGCCGTCAGACAAGCAGTCGTTCCATGTAAAGTACTGGTATTCAGCTGCATCGGGTTAGACTGGAAGCTGGCCCCAACATAGTTGGGAAAAGGCTAGGTAGATGATCTGAGAATCTCTGTTAGCAACCATTCGTCCCAAAATTGTGCCTAAAGCATAAATAAACATCCATTAATGTATGACTTTTCTGATTTACATAATTTATGATAACGAATACTGGACCTCCTTTTGACAATGAATAATATCCATTGATCTTCCAACAGCGTTTATACGTCAAAGGACTGAACGAGGCTTTACGGGTGCCAGATTGCTGAACGAAGTTGAGCGTTTTTGTAACATTTTCATTGAAACGATTGAAATAAAGATTGAAAAGCATAGTACCCATTATTTTTTTTTAATTATGGCAGTAATTAGCCGACTACGGCAAAGCCAGAGGACGGTTATGAATTTAGCAAGCTATGTATATAGGTAAGTATGTTCCCTCCTAACTCCTAAACTTCTCGCCGTACTTTGACAAACGAGGTATCGTTGGAAGCGTCATGTTGCTCCGCGGGTTATAAGAGGCTACATGACGTCACATAACATCCAACATGGCGGCTTATGGTGGATTAAACATCCCGGTTATACGAAAACCGATATTATATTACTTTTTAATTTGTCTATGATATCTTGTTTATACCTTTTTGGTTGACGATTTTGTCGTAGTCGGGTTTTAATCTTTCTTTTTTTTATCCTATTCTTGATAAGGTAGAAAAGGGAGTTTGGCGTCGAACCTATTCAGCAGTTTATGGCTTAGAACTTTCGTTAAATATAAACTGCCAGTTTGAGAGTTCAAAAACAAACACAAGGATTTGGTTTTGGACTCATAGTATATCATATAGCATAATCAGCCTATAATGTTCCCACTGCTGGGATACAGGCGTCCTCTCTTCGAGAAGGAGTGGGCTGAGCTGTAATCTACGACGCGGGCCTAGTGCGGGTTGGTAGATGTCACATACATAACATAATCAGCCTATAACGTTCCCACTGCTGGGACACAGGCCTCCTCTCTGTGAGAGGGAGTGGGCCGTAAACCACCACGCGGGCCCAGTGCGGGTTGGTGGATGTCACATGTCTTCGAATTTTTGGTTCTAGGACATGCCGGTTTCCTCACGATGTTTTCCTTCACCGTTTTGAGAGCAGTGGTGATGAAATAATTTACACAAAGTAAAGCGCCTGTCGGGGTTCGAACCTACGACCTACAACTTGTAAGTCGCGGCTGATACCACTGGGCCACCACTGCTCTCAGATGTCACATGTCTTCGAATATTTGTCCGGTTTCCTCACGATGTTTTCCTTCACCGTTTTGAGAGCAGCGGTGATGAAATGATGTACAGTCAACAAAAGAGATAAGTATGCAGGATTGTCGGATATAGTTGAAGATTAGTAAGAAACCGATGGATGTTCTCGAATAAAATTTAATTTTATTAATAGAAAACAAACGGCTCATTTTTCAAATAAAATTTCAGTCGAGAACGACCATCGGTTTCTTACTAAACTTCAACTATATCCGACGATCCTGCATACTTATCTCTTTTATTGACTGTACACAAAGTAAAGCGCCTGGGTTTTAACCCACGACTTAGAACTCGTAAGTCGGGGCCATTACCACTGAGCCACCGCCGCTCACTATTGGACTCAACATAACTCACTCCCAAAAACAAAACTTCCTCATAATATCGAACAGAATTTCCTCCCAAAGTTGGAACTTGCCGAACAGAACAATCGATAAAACGGAAATTACGGAGTACAATGGTGAAATGAAATACGGTACCAAATCCCGACCAAACTTGATTACAATTTAATTGCATCCCGTTGAAATCGATACTTCGTCTTCATTTCGTGGACGAAGTTAAAATCCAATCGTAGATCGTGTCGAATTTATAGCGGTCTTGAAACCATTATTGGTCCTGAAATCTGGACTTAATGGCCTGGATACTCCCTCAATTACGGAATCTCTTAGCATGGGACCGTCAAGGGACAAGAGAAAAATAACACATACATGTATGTGATATTTCTGCATTCGCAATTTATTTGCCAAAAATGTAAACAAATATCAGTTTAAGGAAAAATAACTTTCAATCCTACACAATAAAGTTCAGTTTACGCTACACCTTCAAACATTTTTATAAATTTTTCAATAGTGCTAGTCACTCTGAAATCAACTTAATTTTGATTGAAATAAAGTTGATATTTGTTTAACTTGAAATAAAGAATCGGTCAGATGATAATTGGACCCTCTTCAAAACTGCTCGCAATCGTTGTAATCAGATGATACGCAACGCTAAACGTCGCCATATTCTTGATAACATCACTTCTGCTTCTCCTGCTGATATCTGGAAATTCCTTGGAACTCTAGGTATCGGCAAATCGCGGCATTCAGACCTTCCTAACGCATTTGGCTTGGACGATCTAAATCGGCATTTCTCAACTGTTCCTACCCTTGACAATCCAACCAAATGTCAAACCCTTGACTTCCTTGCTGGTCTGACGCGACCCAATATTACCCCCTTTGCCTTCACCCCAGTCGACCCGGGAGAGATCAAAAAGATTATCCTGTCCATAAAATCCAAAGCCGTTGGTTGTGATAACATCAGTCGACACATGATCGTGACAGCGGTTGATCAGCTCCTTCCAGCAATTTCCCATATAGTTAACTTCTCCCTTTACTCTGGTGTTTTCCCTTCCCTGTGGCGGAAAGCCCATGTTCGACCACTGCCTAAAATCCCTAATCCCACTCTTCTCAGTCACTTTCGTCCAATTTCCATCCTTCCCTTTTTATCCAAAGTACTCGAGGCCTGTGTACATAAACAATTCTCCAACTTCATTCACAAAAACTCCCTCATCAGTCCATTCCAATCCGGGTTCAGGCCCGGGCACAGTACTGTTACTGCTCTCCTTAAAGTGACTGACGATATAAGGCGAGGAATGGAAGACACTAAAGTGACGGTTTTAGTGTTGATCGATTTTTCAAATGCTTTCAATACCGTCAGTCACGAAGTCCTTTTATCCATCCTCTCCTATCGCATGGTCTCTCACGAGGTTCTGGAATGGTTTTCTTCCTATCTTCGGGGGCGTCAGCAATCAGTTCTCGCTGGTGACTCTAGCTCCAGTTGGTGTGATCTTGAAACTGGCGTCCCTCAAGGCGGCATTTTATCTCCACTTTTGTTCTCTATCTTTATAGATCTCATAACTTACGAGCTTCAGTGTGCGTATCATCTTTACGCTGACGACTTACAGCTCTACTGTCAGGCAGGTGTTGACAGCTTATCCGGTGCGATCGAGGAGCTAAATCGGGATTTACGAGTAGTCAAAAATTGGTCTGATCGCTTTGGGGTGGCGGTTAACCCAACCAAGTGTCAGGCTATCATTATAGGGAGCCCCCATAGCCTGAGGAGGTTGAATGGTTCAACGGTGCCACCGGTTACCTTTGATGGCACTGTGATTCCGTTTAGCTCTGACGTCAAGGATCTGGGTTTGCATGTTGACACTTGCCTTGACTGGCGTAAGCAGGTCGCGATTGTGAGCAAGAAGGTTACTGGCACGTTGCGGTCGCTCTATAGGTTGAAAAATATTCTCCCATCACACATTAAGGCAATGCTTGTACAGTCCCTTATCTTCCCCATAATTGACTATGGTGATGTGTGCTACTATGACCTGAATGCAGATCTTCTCAATAAACTTGACCGACTTCTTAATAGCTGCATTCGATTCGTTTTCAATCTTCGCAAGTATGATCATGTATCTGCACATCGAGCGCTTTTAAAGTGGTTACCTATCCGGCAGCGCAGAGCGTTGAGGGCTTTGACAACCTTGTTTTCTCTTCTTCACAAACCCACTTCTCCTTCTTATCTGACTTCTCTTTTTCAATATTTATGCTCTGCACACAGCAAGAATCTTCGGTCCGAGAATAATCGTCTTCTTCGTTGTCCTTCTCATCGCTCTGGTTTTATAAAGTCTTCTTTCTTTGTCCAGGCGGTTTTCCTTTGGAATGCGCTCCCTCAGAATATCAGGACGGTAACCAATGCGTTCACATTTAAAGTGAAAGCTCGAGAACACATACACAAGAAGTTGGCAGATTCGTCTCAAAATTAAGTTGTTGTAGGGATTCTTATCTATGTCTCATACCTATTTGTTTTATATTTATATATATATATATATATTGTTGTACCTATGTATGTATATATGTATTTATTCTTATACCTTAGTTATAAATATTTTCTTTTTTTTTTCTGTTATTGCACCTACTGTGTATTGTCTCTGCATCACCCTAAGGTAGACTGGTAGAAAATGCCCAAGGCATTAAGTCCGCCTTTGTACAGTTTTTTACTTGTGCATAAAGTTTTAATAAATAAATAAATAAAAATAATATTAATTTGCAACAAGTTTGAATAGACATTACATAACATACCTACATACATAAACTCACGCTTTTTTCCCAGGGGGTAGGCAGAAACTACAGAACGCGACCTGCTACGATCCTTACATACTCCTAGCGCTTCGTTTACGACCATACAACATCTGGTCATACACGCACACTGGTTACAAGTACTACGCACCTGACCTTTATTGCTAAAGCATAAGGCTCAAAGTTGATTAAGAAAATTTGACAATTTCGGGTAGCTTGTTGTGCTGGCGTCTGTACAACTTTGTTTACCGATAGACTGCTCTAGGTACTAAGAAAAATTAGCCCCGAGTTATAATATTACCAGGAACGATATTATAATTCTGCCAAAGATTAAAGAACTCATCTCTAAACAAAGGATAGAAAAATCTGAAAGTGAAATCAGGGCTAAAGTCACGCTTCGTTAAATCGAATTTAGCTCAAAATTTATAAAGTCAAAGTCAGAGCATTTACTTCAAATAGGCACATAAAAGGCACCTTTTAACGTCAAAAATTACCTTAAAATAGAATTGATTCTATTCGCCCCTTCCAAAAGGTAGTTTTCGTGTGGAGAAGAATGGGCAAGAAACTCCACCGTTAGGGACTAGTCACACTTATTCAGCTCTGTTCAGCTTTTGTCCATAGAAAACGACGATTTTGTATGAGATGCGTACGCGTCCGTTCAGCCGCGGAAAGCTGAACGGACTCCATACAAAATCGTTGTTTTCTATGGACAAAAGCTGAACAGAGCTGAATAAGTGTGAGTAGTCCCTTACTCTTTTAAAATGTTTTACAATATTATATAAATACTGTCGACCTATTCTGTAAAAGTTTTACCGTGAAAACATAGGTGAAATGTGCTTGAGCTGTCAATGGTGTTAATCTCTTCACTCACTTCACTTATTACCATTTTTGTTTGTAATATGCGGATAATGTAGTGGGGCACAATATTGTTAACACTCCTAAATCGCGGACATACAAACATACATACGGGTCGAATACAGAACCTCCTTTTCTGAAGTCGGTTAAAAACGGGCAAGAAACTCCGAAAGGTCACTCCCATACACATTAAAACTAATTCGAGGTAGGTAAGAACATTTTGTATTGACGTAATAACTTCCTATCTAAGATGCGTTGTTGAACGTGTGTAAATCATTAAATATAGATTTGTGGTTGCTAACTAAATATAAACCACTTTTTCCCGTAGGTAACCCGATGGATAATATTATTGGAGGTGGACGGGGGAAGTCCATGTACATACCTATTGGATGGGATGCACAAGGCTTATTATAAATTTCCTTGTTGCATACTTGATCAATAGATAGATCACGCTAATATTATAAAGGCGAAAGTTTGTGAGCGTGTGTGTGTGTTTATATGTTTGTCACTTCTTCACGTTCAAACGGCTAGATAAATTTTGATAAAATTCGATATGGAGGTAGCTGACACCCTGGATTAACACATAAGGTACTTTTTATCCCGATATTCCCACGGGATCGACACTTACGCGGGTAAAACCACGGAGCGCAGCTAGTTCTTTTATATTTTGTGACTGTGAGAACGTTGTAGCCCTTGTAGACTGTAGATTTGTAGACCGTTTTCTATGTTGTTAGTACTTGTTGACAGAAAACATTGTAAAAGCCAATCATTTTTAAAAGAGTAACCGTGGAGTTTCTTGCCGGCTCTTCTTCATAGGAAACGACCAAGTGGAACCGTGCACCAAGCTTCTGACGTTTCATAAGTGCCCATGTAGGTGTATGTGAAATAAAATATTTTGATATTGTTTTGTTTTTGTCCTTTAGGACTATTAGCTACTAGCTGCGCCCCGCGGTTTCACCCGCATAAGTGTCGATCCCGTGGGAATATCGGGATAAAAACTATCCTATGTCCTTCCCCGGGACTCAAATTATATACCAAATTTCATCTAAATCGGTTCAGTGGTTTAGGCGTGAAAAGGTAACATGCATTATAGACAGACAGACAGTCAGACAGAGTTACTTTCGAATGTATAATATTAGTATGGATAACTATCTATCAGGGAATTCTCTAGAATTCAGATTTCACAGACAATATACATCACTATAATTCCATCAAGGTACATACATCTTATAGCATAGATTAACAGCATTAATTCTCCCAAGTCAACTCAGCGTATCGCAGCTCCACTGCTGGACATACGCCTCAATTCCAGTTGGCCTCACTTCTCCCAATGATGGGAAAATATCTCCTTAGGTAGGTATGGCATCGGGACTATGCCGCAAAGGTTTTTAACAACAACAATATCATCAAAAGGAGCCTATCGCAGTCCACTGCTGGACATAGGCCTAAATTCCCGTTGGCCTCAGTTTTCCCAATGATGGGAAAATATCTTCTTGGGTATATATGGCATCGGGACTATGCCGCAAAGGTTTTAAACAACAACAACAATATCATCAAAAGGAGCCTATCGCAGTCCACTGCTGGACATAGGCCTCAATTCTCCCAATGATGGGAAAATATTTTCTTAAGTACGGTCAGCATCAAAAGTTGATTAACACTTCAGTTTTTTTAATCTTAGTTATTGAGCAATATATTTGTTCAAAATAGCAGCAGAAGAATTTTTTTTAGAATATATACTCTTGTCTATTGTGTGAAAAGCTAAAAATCAGTTTATTGAAAAAAGTTGTTGTCAATTTAATAACATGTAAAAATGATAGTGTTAATCGACTTTTGATGCTGACTGTACTATGCCGCAAAGGTTTTAAACATCAACGACATCGTCAACAGTTTTCGATTTCAAGCAATAACAAACGCACCCAAGGTCAATAAACAAAGCCCAGGTTACCCGGGGTTCTCATAAAAACATCCCGATCGCGATATCGCAAACCAGTCAATCTTCAGAATCGAATCAAACATTTCTAGCGAATAATTTTCTCGTCGGAGTTACGTCTTTAGGCAGTGAAGCTATAACAGGCAGTAGGCTCTATAAAACTAAAGTGTTTGCCTGACTACCATAACAGATATTTATGATCTTGTTGACTTACCAACGGAACAAAAGAAAAACATGGAATATACTAAACAGCTCAACAAAAAAACTTCAGAGGCTGATTCTAATTTGGGAGATTTTTGCAAGATATCAATGAGGGGTTTGTGGTTAAGTTATAACAGCCGCACGGTAGATCGATCAGGTTAAGCTACGCTTGCCGCGGTCGGTCCGTGGAAGGCCAGAAGGGTTATTGCGTAACACACTAACAGTAGGAACGGCTTTAATTTTGACAGTTCAACAACATTGTTGAGCAGACAACATTTTCGAACATTATGAAGCAATGGAGTAGCAATATTCTTCAAAATGATTCAGATTGTAATTGATAGTATGTTACGCAGCTTGTGGCTAAGTAATATCAGCCGCACGGGTCGATCGATCAGGTTAAGCTTCGCTTGCCGCAGTTGGTCCGTGGATGGGTGACCATCTTTACATACCAAGACCCCTCCGTACCTCGGAAAGCACGTTAAGCCGTTGGTCCCGGCTGTCATTCGTGGATCTTTGACAGTCGTTACGGGTCGTCAGAAGCCCGAAAATCTGACAACCAGTGTTACCAAGGGGTGTCGTATTACCCCGTAACTGGGTTGTGGAGGCCAGATAGGCAGTCGCTCCATGTAAAATACTGGTATTCAGCTGCATCCGGTTAGACTGGAAGCCGACCCCAACATAGTTGGGAAAAGGCTAGGCTACATGGGGTGACTGCCTAGATCTGACTTTTAGATTTTACCAGGATATCTGCATTCAATACAGCCGGGAAATATAGTTCACGTCAGGCATTAGTTGTCTGACATTTATGCTGAACTGGGCTTATTTGGCGCAGCCGTGAGGCACATAATACTATTTTATGTTTTTTTTTTTTTGTTTTTGTATGAATATTGCGTGCCTTACTTAACCTGGGTCAAATAAACTTATGTTCTTTCTTTCTTTCTAAAAGACTGCGCATGAAACAATCAGTATAGAGAATGAAGATCTGAAAGGCACGCTAAAGCGTTGGTTTCCTAAGAAAGCGGTGAACGGTCACACATTAACAGCAGAAGACCAATTCTCGTAATTTAAAACGTTAAAAGATTTTTAACGTTTTTCGTCGCAGTCTCATCTCGGCGACAAACAAATTTCAAAAACTTGACAAAAATGTAGGGAAATCAGAGGTATTTTTGACAGATGACAGACTGAAATCAGACTATCAACATTCATAAAATTACGAGAATTACCCCTCTGTCCAAACACAGAGCGTTTTTTGACACCTTAATGTCAAATACTGATGAAAATTACAGATAGTATTCATTACGTTCGTTAATAATATAATGGATTCGCTTTTCTAGGAAACTAGAGCTTATGGGGGTCAACTATATTGTACTGAACGGCAGCATAATCAGCCTATAATTTTCCCACTGCTGGGACTAAGGTCTCCTCTCAATGAGAGGGAGCACGAGGCTGAACGGTTGCGGTGGCCTTCTAAAACCCTCAGTTACCCCCATATAACGCACGCCTCATCCGAATCTCTGGTCATTTACTACAGGCCGACCGCTGAACTGAGACGTTGCCAGAGGTAGCTGCGCGGTGCGGGAGGGGTGATAGTTGTCACAAGTTGACGAAACACTGAGCTCTCGCATCACGTCACCACACCCCTCCCGCACCGCGCTGCTACTTCAGGCAACATCTCAGTTAAGCGGTCGGCCGATTACATGTTATCGACTTGGATTACGATAAGTTGACGAAAATAAAAACAACTTAATCATATCAGATGATCAAAGATAAGGGCACAGAACGAATTTAGAGCTGCAGTATCCGGGTAGTAACCTGCAGCGTGCATGACGCCTGTCTACAGATAAGCAGTTAACTAGTTAAGTATCCTCCAATAGCAATTGAATTACGATATCATTACACAGCCGATTTAAAACATTTGTTAACTAAGGTGAAGTGCAGTGGTAGCCAAGTGGTAACGGCCGCGACTTACGAGTTGTAGGTCGTAGGTCCGAATCCCGACAGGCGCTTTACTTGTAAATCATTTCATCACCACTGCTCTCAAAACGGTGAAGGAAAACATCGTGAGGAAACCGGCATGTCCAAAAATTCGAAGACATGTGACATCTGCCAACCCGCACTGAGCCCGCGTGGTGGATTACAGCCCACTCCCTCTCACTGAGAGGAGGCCTGTGTCCCAGCAGTGGGAACATTATAGGCTGATTATGATGATGATGAAGGTGAAGTGAGTGACCTGTCAATAGTGTCAATCAGTAGCATCAGGTGGAATGCACATCTACAGCTCACTTCAAGTTCATTCCACCAAGTTTCCACGGTGAGATTTTTGCAGAATAGATCGGCTGTATTTCTTCCAGCTCCATGGCATAGACACCTTCTCCATCGCCGACGACGGAGCTACTAGCTATCAAAGATGTTCACGCTCAAGAAACGTACAGTTCGACACAACTTAGATGTAGCATCGGCAAAATTCGTAAAACCGATCACATCCGAACTAAGTGCGCCTTCAAAATCACCAATCTTTATTACTACTTTAGGAAAAATTGATCAATTTTTCCTAAAGTAGTAATAAAGATTTACGAATACGAATTACGAACGTTTTACGAACATTTTACGAATTTTGCCGATGCTACATCTAAGTTGTGTCGAACTGTACAAAAGATTATGTAGGTCCCGTTTAAGTAGAAGAGATGTTAATCGCCGACTGTTCACACCGCCGAGAGTTCTCGTTTTTCGCAGCGACAAGAGCTGTCAAAGAGAGTACTCGCTCAGTGATGATCGCTTGGTGAATAGAACACTCGCTAAGAGACTTACGCTTGGTACATTCTAATACGAGGAGGTCCCATATGAGGTGTCTATGGGTCTATTTATCTTTTTAATCTTTGTTTTTTTTTTCTCACCTTTTTTGATGTTTTTTAATGCCTGTATTGTGTCTTTTGTTGCACTAAATAAACGTTTT
Source organism: Amphipoea lucens (assembly GCA_947508005.1). NCBI lineage: Eukaryota > Metazoa > Arthropoda > Insecta > Lepidoptera > Noctuidae > Amphipoea > Amphipoea lucens. The sequence goes on along the minus strand of OX382377.1, from coordinate 16,414,621 downwards.
ATCTACCTATTTATACCAGCGAGTAATCGCTCGTCGCTATCGCGCACTCGCTGCTCGCCAACTCGTTTTTAGTTACTAGCTCTGCTCGCTTGTCGTTAATCGCCGGCAGTGGAACAGTTGACTAAAGCGGCGATCGCACAACACTCGTTCAATTGAAAAGGACCCTAATTTCGCACCAGACAATGGCTTCCCCGTAAACTCTGCGCTGAGTTAAGAGTTAGGAAGACATAGAAATGTTTAAGCCGCTTATCGGCCCACGCAACTGGTGCCAGTTGAATGGGGTCACCACAATAGTTCATCGGGATTAGAACCCAAGGATTTATGGGCTTTTGATTCGGTTGAGCACTTCAGGGTAAGCGTGTTCGAACTTTTAGCATGAGCGACCAGCGATTTCCTGCACACCAATTGCGCGCACACTGTCGTTCACAATACAAAGTGTTTTGAAGGAAATTTACTATCGATTGCTTTGTATGTTTGAAAAACTCGACTGCTAGACAGCTTAAATAACGCAATGAATGTTGTTAAACTGTCAAAATTAATGATAAGTGTGTTGCGCAATTACCCCCAGGTGTAGATATTTGGTAGTGTCTTAGGATAAAAATTGTACGTTTTTCAGATCTTGATGATTTAGTAAGTATTGAAGTCTCTTCGGGAATAAAAGAATTAGAAGTTTTAGTTGTTGCATCCCAGTTACAAAAAGTGATTATGTTGCGACGATGTATCACGTGGATAACGGCATAAAGGCCTAATTCGCATACGCATCACAATCTTTCCAATTATATCTTAGCACGAAACATTACGTAAAGATAATAATGACTTACCTATTTTTGTTTTTATATCTAAACATTGTGATATGTGTGGAAACTGGAGGATTTTCCGCCACTTCTTGCTCTTGCCCTTATTGCTATCGGAACCTCCTGAAACAAACAGAAAACGTACTAAGTATTGTGAACATAAAGCCTTGTTTTGTATATTGGAGACCTTGAATCTTGCGTGGAACAAGGACGTTGTCTTGTTTTTATGGTTGTTTATTTATAAGTCTTCATGTAACAGTAGAGAGCACTGGTGGACGAGTGGTAAAAATCGCGACTTACGGGTCGTGGGTTCGAACCCAAGCAGGCACTTTGCCTTGTGTAAATTATTTCATCACTACTGCTCTCAGAACGGTGAAGGAAAACATCCTGAAGAAACCGGCATGTCCTAGAATGACTAATTCGAAGTCATGTGACATCTACCAACCCGCACTGGGCCCGCGTGGTGGATTACGACCCACTCCCTCTCACAGAGCGAAGGCCTGTGTCCCAGCGGTGGGAACATTATACAGATTTTGCTTATGTTTACAAAAGAGATTTATTGGAGACGCCTGTGTTAGGAGACTTCGCTTCTCCATTCAGCATAAACCTAACTAACATTATAAATGCGAAAGTAAGTTTGTTTGTTTTTTACCTTTTCACGCCTAAACCACTGAACCGGTCATGCTGAAAATTTGCATATACGTTGTCAGAAGTACAGAAACGGACATAGGGTACCTTTCATCCCGAAATAAAGAGCTGTTCCCGAGGAAAACAACAATAACGTTATTATGATAATAGATGGCGCCACGAGTATTGTTGTGTTCCTCGGAAACAGCACTTTTTTTCGAGATGACAGGTACCCTATGTCCGTGTACACCTGACAACGTATATGCAAAATTTCAGGATGATCGGTTCAATGGTTTAGGCGTGAAACGGTAACAAACAAACTTACTTTTAGTTAGGATAGGATTTCACGCGAAGTCGCGGGCAGCAGCTAGTTACATAATATAGTTACAAAACTGTACTTAAAATATCATATTAAAATGATGGATGAATGGAGGATGTTAGTGAGAGTATCGTTCGAGTGGAAGATAATAGTATGTGAGAGTTTTGTGAACTGTGAACATAAGGCTTTGTTTTGAATCAAAACACATGAATCAAGGACGTTGTTTTTACGTTTGTTTATTTACAAGTCTTATACATATAACAGTCAGTAATATAATGAAGCCCTATATTTCATAATGCTTAAACATGGTGGCGTAAACATGTACAAAAACATTGAAAAGCCAGTGCCACACTTCAAATTCGAAATGCCAAATGAAAAATGTGTTTTTTTCCTTTTAGGTCGTAGACAGTATAATTTGGCTTTTATGAATTCTGAATCTCAGACGGGACAATAAACTCGATGGCAAACAAAACTCCATTGCAACAAAATTTATTCAGGACCTTTTTATAACAAATAGTCACTCAAAAATCAACTTTAGAATAAACAACCCTAAAGTAGAAAGTTGAGTAAGTGGCGATGGACGTAAATTATCTGAATTAAGAATTGAAGTATACAGGATGAAATTGAATTCATAGGCATCATTTTAAGGGATCATTGTACTCATCACTATGAACAACTTTTACTATGGGACCAAACGTGAAATCGCGAGAAAAAAATCAGCTCTTCCCTACATTTTGACGAGTTATGTGAACATTTAATAAATGCAAGGAACAGCTGATTTTTTTTTCGCGATTTTAGGTTTTGTCCCATAGTAAAAGTTGTTCATAATGATGATTAAGTACAATGACCCCTTAAAAGGATGCCCATGAATTTAATTTCACCCTGTAGAGTAGAGCCTCTCTTATCTATCTATACTAATATTATAAAGAGGTAAAATTTGTAAGTTTGTATGTTTGTAAGTTTGTTTGTAGGGGGTAATCTCTGGAACTACCAGTCGGATTTGAAAAATTCTTCTTGCGTTTGATAGCCCAATTCTTGAGGAAGGCTATAGGCTATTTAACATCACGCTATGACCCTTAGGAGCCGAGCAAAAAGAAAAAAAGTAAAAAAGAACGTTAAGTGATAGCGCGGGCGGGTGATGCGATACGACGGGGTGGCTCGGGGGAAACAAGAAGTTTCACGCGAACGAAGTCGCGGGCTGAAGCTAGTTTCATGATAAAACTCCGCTAGTAACACTATCCGAAGACTGAGTGATTTTTATCAGAACTTGTTATCGATCGAATATGATTTCGTATTTTCTCCAAAATATGTCATTGATAAAGATAAAGCGTCATTTCTGGTTGTAAATAGAAGTATCCATGATACGGAAACTACCCCCTTACTAATAAACGTATTATATCAGATGAATAGTTACACACCGATTTCTCTCTTTCAGTCGTCAGTAATTTGACTTTCGAAAGAAGAAGACAAAGCGTTGTGTAACTATACAGATGATACAACGTTTATTAGTAAGGGGGTAATATTATAACGATGTACTTACATACAATTTGCGAGTTTGTATGTAGGGGGATAATCTTCGGATCTACTAATTCGTTTCCAAAAACACTTTCACTAATGGAAAGCATGGCCGGGTGTCAAAGAATATATTTCATGTTAAGACAAGAAATGTCACGCGAACGAAGTCGCGGGCAGGAGGTTTAGTTATAAACTAAACAACCTAACGAACAAACTAATAGAAAACCTGCTAAAATTAATACTAAAATTAATAACAAGGAATGATACTTTTACTTTTCAATTAAAATAACAGTATAACAATTAAAAATATGATTAAAAACAACACGAAAATAATACCTCGGACCCACACATATGAGTACTTTCTCTAGATATACAAGCTTTATCAAATTGATGAACATCGTAACGTATATAAAAAGGTGTTTTAATTAATCTCAGATCTTTATCTATGTCGGCAGCGGTACGTTGCAGCACTAATGGCTTTTTTCTAATAATAAAATGAGTTTACATGTGGCAATACTAAAGTAGTGATGTGAAAAAGATTATGGGGTTATATGCAATTGTAAAACAATAAGTGGAGAGGTTTTTCAAACCCTATTCTATCTAAAATTTGCCAAAGATGTAAACAACAATGGCCGCTCGAAATTCAATTTATATGTTCTTTGTAAGAAGGTTTGTTTTCCGAACTTAGTCCATATGACCATAGTGGTGAACAGGTGGACCTATAGTACACCAACATTTCGTCAGTTATGTTAAAGTCCCATGTAAAAGGGGGCAAGCCTATTGCCATTCATCATCATCATCATTTCAGCCGAAAGACGTCCACTGCTGGACATAGGCCTCCCCCAAGCACCTCCACTTCAACCGGTTCCGTGCTTCTCGCATCCAACGGGTTCCTGCGGCCTTCACAAGTTTGTATTGGATTAGGATTATAGGTGATTAATTATACTATTATTAAATACTTGATTGAAATGACTTTAATTACTGGTGTGAACGATAAGATACGCATAATACTCAGGTGCAATAATTATACTAAACTAAACGACGTCACTCGTCAGAGTCATCAGACATAAATGAATAGTAACTACGTTGGAATGCGTAAATAAATATTTCCCTAATAATGTAGGTACTCAAGAGATAAAAATATTTCAATTCACAGAATCCATACTAATATTATAAATGCGAAAGTGTGTCTGTCTGTCTGTTACCTCTTCACGCTTAAACTGCTGAACCGATTTAGATAAAATTTGGTATATAGTTTGAGTCCCGGGAAAGGACATAGGGTAGTTTTTATCCCGATATTCCCGCGGGATCGACACTTATGCGGGTGAAACCACGGGGCGCTGCTAGTTTTAATATAAAATGTATAGTTTGAGGTATTTTTTGAAGTGAAAACTTCTTTAGCGGCGTTGATCACTTTTTGTAATGGGTAAAAAATGTTAAACTCGCGTCAGGGCATCGCGTCAGGACACGTGACCGTCAGGAGAGATTGTCCCCCCCATCTCTTTCTACGGCGGCGCCAACCGAAGTGAACCAAGTGAGACACGATAATGGATGGATGGATGGATGGATGGTGATGGTGATGGCGATGGTTATGGCGATGGTGATGGCGATGGTGACGGTGATGGTGATGGTGATGGCGATGGTGATGGTGAGGGTGATGGTGATGGTGATGGCGATGGTGATGGCGATGGCGATGGCGATGGTGATGTGATGTGATGGTGATGGTGGATGCGGACGCGGACGTGGATGGATAGCTGATGGCTCGACCGTCTGTGTAGTAGCCACACTGCTGTGTATTCGTAAAATTCGTGTATATAAAGTGTTTCAAAAAATGGAAATTGAACAAAGTGCATCGATTAATGAAGAAAGTGACCCAGAAATAGTGAAAAAAACTTAGTTATATTAATTCAATTAATAATTGATTTATTTCAACGTTAATATTCAAGTTTTCACTTCTGCCGGCACTCCCGGAGTGCAACTCGTCTTTTTTTTTTATTTGTAAGCCTATGCTGTCTTGATTCTGGGCAAAGCATAAGCATAGCATGATCATCATCTGCCTGCCTTTTCCCAACTATGTTTGGGTCGGCTTCCAGTCTAACCGGATGTAGCTGAATACCAGTATTTTACATGAAGCGACTGCCTATCTGACCTTCACAACCCAGTAACTGGTTAATACGATACCCCTTGGTATGACTGGTTGTCAGACTTTTGGGCTTCTGAGGATCCGTAACGTCTGCCAAAGATCCACGATAGCATAATCAGCCTATAATATTCCCACTACTGGGACACAGGCCTCCTTTCTTGAGAGGGAGTGGGCCGTAATTGAACACGTGGGCCCAGTGCGGGTTGGTCGATGTCAAATGTCTTCAACGATATTTTTGGTGTGAAAAATCGCGCAGTGTAACGTTCGCAATACATTGTGCTTATGAATGCACGCTACGATGCAGGAGTAGTTAAATGACATTGAAAACAGTAACATCCAACACTGTTGTGTTGGATGTTACTGTTTTCAGCAGGGCAACGACATACAAAAGAACCGAGAAAGCAGTAGAACCCCGCCAAAAAACTCAACGATGAAGCTCGACCAGAACCAGGCTGGCGGCAAGGTCGTTAAAAGATACCCATCCATAGATATAATTACCCAACTCTCCACTAGTCCAATGCTTACTCTAGGATGCATATCCGGTAGGCTCTTAAATCCTTACCTATCCTTCGGGCACGTCTTCCCTACGATTACCGCGCGCCCCGGTCTATTCCTTGATTTGATATGCAATGGTCGCTGTAGCACCATGAAAATGAGGCTACAGGAGCTAGTGCGAATCTTGGGGTACATTCGATTAATCGAGTCTGGTTTAACCACGCTGGGATCGGTGCAATTCATTCATTCATTCATACTGGGAAACATGCCCCTGATGCCTCCTTTCTTGAGAGGGAGTGGGCCGTAATCTACCACGCGGGCTCAATGCGGGTTGGTAGATGTCAAATGTCTTCAACGATATTTTTGGCGTGAAAAATCGCGCAATGTAACGTTCGCAATACATTGTGCTTATGAGTGCATGCTACGGTGCAGGAGTATTTAAGTTATATTATACCATTTACAACTTGTCGGGGAGTACAAGTGACTCTCGGAGCACAGCACCATCAATCACAACCTGAATCATTTTGAAAGATATTATTTGCAATCCATTGCTTCGTATGTTCGAAAAAATTGTCTGTTCAACAACGTAATTAACGCAATAAATGTTGTTGAACTGTCAAAATGACAGCCATTCCTACTGTTATAGTATGTTATGCAATCACCCCGCCGTTATTAGTGATTTGTTGCAAATAAAAGTTTGATTAATTTTACAATTAGAGAAACGTACAGACGCCAGCACATCAACCTACCCGAAACTGTCAAATTTTCCCAATCAACTTTGCTTTAGTGATAAAGTTGAAAATCTATTAAAGAAATTTGACAGATTGTTGTAAGTTGATGCGCTGGCGTCTGTACATGATTAAGTAATATCGGTTTGCGAAGTAACCAACATCTCGCCAGCAATAATAACCACTGTAAACAGTAATCCTGCTCACCTAACTAATTACAATTTTACGATCAATAAATTAAATGAACGCAAGTATGCAACCACGTAATTGAGCTGATTGCGAGTTTGCGACCACGGCTTTACGACCACACTCGCTGCCCATGCGCACTCTTCAAACGAGCTAATTTACGGCCAAATTGAAATATATACGCAGTTTAAAATAAACATTTCTGTTACGTTTTTGGATGAGCGTAACTTCATTTAGTGAGTTTCGGGGATTCGCAGATTACTCACCGTCTTCGATTAACGATATTACTGCCGGCGTGTGATCTTAGAGATTAGACAGAATTATAGTTGTCTCGTTTAGTTACATTTCTGTTATTGCATTTTGATATTTTTATTTTTTTCTTTCTGTGTCTTGGAGCAGAGGTGGCCCAGTGGTATGGTATATAGGTCATGGATTCGAACCCAGACAGGCGCTTTAGTTTGTGTAAATAATTTCATCATCACTGTTCTCAAAACGGTGAAGGAAAACGTCGTGAGGAAACCGGCATGTCCTAGAACCAACAATTCGAAGACGTGTGACATCTACCAACCCGCACTGGGCCCGCGTGGTGGATTACAGCCCACTCCCTCTCACAGAAAGGAGGCCTGTGTCCCAGCAGTGGGAACATTATAGGCTGATTATACATTATGCATGTTTCTTGTAAGTAACCCGAACTTTGACGACCGCTTTTTTATGGAAAATTTGTAACTGATCCTTTACAAACTTATTACCCTTCTAATGATGAACACTTTTTAGGGTTGCGTACCCAGAGTGCCAACGGGACCCTATTACTAAGCCTCTTATCCGTACGTCCGTGGTCGGTCTATCAGCGAGCTGAATCTCGTGAACCATATTAAGTAGACAGTTGAAATTTTCAATTCTCAATTCTTTATTGCGTACCCTAATGTATACAGGGTGTCCCAAAACTCAACGTCAAGCCGAAACGGGGTGACAGGATTGATCATAACCATCACGAGAAAAATCTGAAAAAAAATCTATCCCATGCAGTTTGAAAATTATGGGCATTTTAAGAAAAACCTAGAAATTTGATCAAACTGTACCATTTTTCGGTTATTGTGGTTATTATTTTTTATTTTTGTTCATTTGAACTTTAGAAACGTAATCCTAAATAACATTTCTAGAATCCCAATAAAAAATAATGACACAATTGCCTTAAGTTCCCGAGAATTGAGACTATTTGTTAAACTACGAATTTAAAATTTTCAAGATTCGTCGACTTTGACAGGCCCTCCTATAAAAAAAATGTACTAGAGTGCCTTGGCAAGTAGCATTAAAAGTTGGCGCATTTAATCAGAATTCTAAAATGGTACAATACTTGTTAGTTCCATACAATAGAAAAGAGTAAAAAAATTAAAACCTCAAGTAACCCGATTTTTGCTATCAGATTTTACTCAGTTAAAATGTTTTTAATTCGCACAAGCTCTAGGTAGGTTCTTAATTTTAAGGCAAAATGATGAGAGAGATGGATAATGGGTATGTTTGCCATGAGTGAGCGAGACAGATAGTGACGCCACGCACGCCACGCAGTGCGAATGAAACAGATAGATGCTATGGCATCTATCTGTTTCATTCGCACTAGTTTCAGCCAAGCAAATGGCTACGCTACCAGTCCGACACCAACCAGTTAGTACGTTTCGCTCATTCGTCTACTGCGCACGTTCGTATTCGCTTGTGTTGATTTAGTACTGACAACTTTGGCTTCTCTTTTTGGACTTGAATCTTTGTGAATTGGACTTGTTGATAACATACCGGCAACTTTGGCTTCTCTCTGGACTTTTGTGTTGGCATCCTTTTTATCTACCATGCCTACGCGCTACACTTCACAAGAATATGCGAACATGCACCTCATTTATGGGGAATGCAGATGCAACGCAAGTGCTGCCGCTAGACTTTATCGTGAAAGATATCCAAATTTAGAGCGCTACCCGGATCACCGCGTGTTTGTTAATGTGCACCGTTCACTCACAGAGGGCGGCCATTTCCCGAATCAAATACAGGCTGGAGGTAGACCTGTGTTTCCTTTCCAGGAAGAAGTATTGCAAGAGGTCGCACGTGACCGAAGTATTTCCGTACGTGGAATTGAAGAAAGAACGGGAATACCGAAAAGCACTGCTCATCGTATTTTACAAAGAGCCGAAATGCATCCGTTTCACGTACAACGAGTTCAAAGTCTTCTACCTCGAGATTATCAGGAAAGGATTTCTTTTTGTAGAACAATGCTACAGAGGCATAATGAGAATCCCCAATTCATCCAAAAAATTCTCTGGTCAGATGAATCGACATTTAAAAAAGATGGTTACATGAACTTGCACAATTATCACGAGTGGCATGTGGAGAATCCACATTTAATGCGAGAAGATAGATCCCAGTATCGTTTTAAAGTAAACCTGTGGACCGGAATTTTAAACGGTAAAATTATTGGGCCTATTGAACTGCCTGAGAACTTGAATGGAACTAATTACCTACATTTTTTAAGAGAAGATTTACCAACCCTGTTAGAGGACGTACCACTAGCAGATCTTCGCGACATGTGGTTTCAACAAGATGGCTGCCCAGCGCATTTCGCAGTGCAAGTAAGAGATTTCCTTGACCAGGAATATCCGGGAAGGTGGATTGGACGTTCGGGCACTATCTCGTGGCCCGCCCGTTCACCAGATTTAAATCCCCTGGATTTTTTCTATTGGGGAGTTCTCAAAGAAAAAGTTTACTCAAAGCCCATTGAGAACGTAGCCGACCTGCGTGAACGCATTTCTCAAGCAGCTGAGGCGATCAACTCTCGAAGATATGCCCGACTAATAAGTAGATCTTTTTTAAGAAGATGTAGGGCTTGTATTGAGGCTGATGGTAAACAATTTGAACATTTATTGTAATAAAAAACGTTATTTCTCTATCATCAGACTTTTATTCCAACAAACCTAATTATTTTACTAATTTTACTAACTTTTTTTCACTTTGGTAAAAGTGGCGTCATTATCTGTCTCGCTCACTCATGGCGAACATACCCATTATCCATCTCTCTCATCATTTTGTCTTAAAATTAAGAACCTACCTAGAGCTTGTGTGAATTAAAAACATTTTAACTGAGTAAAATGAGATAGCAAAAATCGGGTTACTTGAGGTTTTAATTTTTTTACTCTTTTCTATTGTATGGAACTAACAAGTATTGTACCATTTTAGAATTCTGATTAAATGCGCCAACTTTTAATGCCACTTGCCAAGGCACTCTAGTACATTTTTTTTATAGGAGGGCCTGTCAAAGTCGACGAATCTTGAAAATTTTAAATTCGTAGTTTAACAAATAGTCTCAATTCTCGGAAACTTGAGGCAATTGTGTCATTATTTTTTATTGGGATTCTAGAAATGTTATTTAGGATTACGTTTCCAAAGTTCAAATGAACAAAAATAAAAAAGAATAACCACAATAACCGAAAAATGGTACAGTTTGATCAAATTTCTAGGTTTTTCTTAAAATGCCCATAATTTTTAAACTGCATGGGATAGATTTTTTTTCAGATTTTTCTCGTGATGGTTATGATCAATCCTGTCACCCCGTTTCGGCTTGACGTTGAGTTTTGGGACACCCTGTATAGTTGGTAGAGAAATAATTAATAGTAATTAGCGAATTAATTAATTTATTATACTACACTACATTAATATACACACACACTACTATACTATTTTTTTTTGTTTGTGTTACGGAACACGTCGTCGGACTCGCACTTGGCCACTTTTTAAAAATTAATGAACAACTAAAACCTTTTTGTGTTTTAATGATACACATTTTTTAAAGTAAACGAGTCTCTATTTAAAATTCTTGTAGGTAACTGAGCTAGGATACTTCGACCAAACGGTAACCCGTTTGGTCGAAAAAAAACCTAATCTAACCTAACCTAACGGTTAGGTTAGATTTTTTAGGTCCCCAGAATAGGAATTATTAGAGGTTTACAAAAAGAGTCTTTCATTATATGTATTATGAAACTTCAATAATATTTTCAAGAGCGCAAAATGGGAATTATTAGAGACTAGCTGCGCCCCGCGGTTTCACCCGCGTAAATGTCGATCCCGTGGGAATATCGGGATGAAAAGTAGCCTATATGTTAATCCAGGGTGTCACCTACCTCCATACAAAATTTTATCAAAATTGGTCCAGCCGTTTGAACGAGAAGAAGTAACAAACATATAAACACACAGACTCACAAACTTTTGCCTTTATAAAATTAAGTAGAGATAAGTACGTTTAAATACATGCCGTTTTTCATGTTATTCGATGGCAATGTGCAACTAAGCCGACAGCCCACCTATGAGGGGTAATTGCGTAACACACTAACTGTAGCAATGGCTTCCATTTTGACAGTTCAACAACATTCATTGCGTTATTTACGTTGTTGAGCGGACAAATTTTTCGACCGTATGAAGCAATGGATTAGCAATATCCTTCAAAATGATTCAGATTGTGGTTGATTGATAGAATTAGGGTGCTGATGTTAAGGCGAATGGGTAGTTGTAGCCCGCGAAATTCAATTTTTCTTACGTTTTTTGCAATTTTCAGGTCAGTGTCAGGTTGTATCTTGATGAAAATTTGATTCGCGACTATAACAGGTACGTATTCACAGAATTATAATCATCAGAATCATTAATACATCTGTTTAAGTTAGATTTCTACCACCAACACTTTTCCATACGAGATTTGTTCTTAACGGTAGAAATCTAACTTAGAAAGATGTATTAATGATTCTAATTATTATAATTCTGTAAATACGTACCTGTTATTGTCGCGAATCATATTTTGATCAAGATACAACCTGACACTGACCTGAAAATTGCAAAAAACGTAAGAAAAATTGAATTTCGCGGGCTACAACTACCCATTCACCTTAAGTGGTCACCGCAGTTTGTCTATCTTAGTTACCTTTATATTTAGTAATCCATAATACACAACTGACGAACCGTGCCTACACGCGGCGTATAAACCACACCGTAGAAAAACCGTGTCCGTCAAAACGGTTTCATAATGATCCATACAACTCCGACGACCGTGCCTACACACAGCAAATAAACCGTACTTTTTCACGGCAAGAAAAACGTTTGTGTACAGAAGCCAGCACATCAAGCTACTACAAACTGTCAAATTTCTTTAATATATTTTCAACTTTATCACTAATGCATAAGGTTCAAAGTTGATTGGGAAAATTTGACAGATTCGGGTAGCTTGATGTGCTGGCGTCTGTACAAAGAACCTAACGCTGCTTAGCGGCAGAAATAAGTAAGGCGGTAGGTGGTAGTACAGTCACGTCTAAAAGTATGTATACACTTGGCTTTATTCAAAGGCGATTTTCTCCTTTATTTTTGAATGAAATTTTATGTTATTACGAAAATAGTATTTTCGAACCCATAGGTTATGTTAAGTGTCGTATTTCAACGTTGCATTCGTTATTTCACGAAAAAATCGCGATTGAAAATTGCCAAGTGTATACATACTTTTAGACGTGACTGTACATCCTTCCCCAATCACGCTCCCTCTCAATGAGCTGTAAATAATACTATTATTGTGAATTAACAGGCCTTCATTTCCAGAGCTGTAACTGGCAAGTAAATAAAATTTTATGAAGAACCCCTAGTCCCCTGCTGACGTTATAACTTCGCAAGTTACTCAGTAAAGTGGTGATAGCCACGCCCCCTGTCGGCCCACTTTATCGGACACAGTTCCAGTATCGGATTACAATTATTGAGAATTTCTTAACCGAAAAACCCAATGCCTTGGGTCGAATCGATAACCCTAACCTCACGATTATACAGGGTGAAATTGAAAACATGCGACAAATCGAAATAGGAGATTTTACTCATCATTATGAACAACTTTTACTATGGGACCAAACCTTTAATTGCGAAAAAAAACAGCTGTTCCCTATCCCTACATTTATGTTCGCATAACTCGTCAAAATGTAGGAAGCAGCTGATTTTTTTTCGCGATATCAGGGTTGGTCCCATAGTATAAAAACTCTTTTACAAAAAAAAAACAACCGACTTCAAAAAAAAAACACTACAAAGTGATAAATAACTTTAATTTCGGAAGTCGGTGTCGTTGGTTCCGCATTTTCGTTTTTTGACACCGACTTCCGAAATTAAAGTTATTTATCACTTTGTAGTGTTTTTTTTTTGAAGTCGGTTGTTTTTTTTTTTTTTGTAAAAAAGTTTTTATTTTTCACTTTTTAGTTGTACCTACCCCACAAAAAAGTAAACAAAAAGATCGTTAATGTAGACAATGTAGGTACATTTTTAGATTTTTGTTGATTTTTCAAAAACCGCTTGTCCGATTTCGATAAAATTTTCATGGGACCATTTGGGAAGTATACCCTTTCCAACAAAAAAAGAATTTTTCAAATCGGTTTGCAAGCAACGGAGTTATGCGCGAACAAACATAAAAAAAAAAAAAAAAATACAAACATTCGAATTGAGAACCTCCTTCTTTTTTAGAAGTCGGTTAAAAAGTTGTTCATAATGATGAGTACAATCTCCCATTTCGATTTGTCGCATCACGCATGTTTTCAATTTCACCCTGTATAGCAGATTGTTTTACTTCAAAGGTTTTTCCTAAATATTTTAGGGCTAGCCGAATGCGGGCTTTGCACAGATGACTATAGCCGCACGATTCTCGGCGCACGGTGAAAATCGACTGTCTAAATGGCAATTCGGCTAGGCCGCAGGTGACTAAAATTGCAAGTTCAGAAGAAGAGTAGGTTTCGACTGTCGCATGCGGCGGGTGACTAGAATCGACCGTGAAAATGCTCAGTCGCAGGTGATCGCCCGCCGCGTGAAGGTCGACATTTTGATGCAAAATAAACAAGTCACTTGCGATTTTTATCAACCTGAAGGTCAATTCTCGTAATTTAAAACGTTCAAAATCTAGTCGCAGTCTCATCTGAGCGACAAACAAATGTCAAAAACTTGTCAAAATGTAGGGAAGTTAGAGGTATTTTTGACAGATTGAGACTGAGATCAGACTGTGAACGTTCTTAAAATTACTAGAATCACCCCTCTGTGTAGGTTGCGATTCGGTTTGTTAGTAAATCCTCTATTACTATGAGCAGATGCCGATGAATTTGTTATATTGATCGACTGGAACACAATTTCGGGCTATAGACTCCATTACGACGAACTTATTCCGATGGCAACCGATCAAGTAATTATTAAACAAATAACTGAATAATAAATCATGAAAACAGGCAGTTTATAAAATCACGCCCTTGTTTACCCGAAGGGTGTACGCCCACATTTCGCCAGTCATGTTAAGAGGAAATGCGGTCGGAGAGACTTTTGAAAAAGCCTAAGTAAAAACATAAATGAACCCTGAAAACATAACACTTCTTTTTTTGGGCAGTCGTGTAAAAAGTCATAATTCGAGGTTTGGCTCTCGACCATTTCCTCCTCCAATATTGGACCAATTTAAAAGATATTTCATAAACTGAATAAGAAGGATATATACTGTGTATATAGGCAATTCTTAAAAATAAATCATCTCCTAAAGAAGTGAAATAGGGTGTTAAAAATTGCATGAGAAAACTCACAACCTAGGCAGAAGAAAACCCAGAAAAAGCACTAGAAGCAAATAAGATCTATCTTCATAATATCCACTACATATAATTAATTATATTTAGGACCACTTTCCATATCCCAACAACAATATACAGAACTTGTTTGCGACAGCGGCCATGTGAGTCCGTTCGAACGAACGTCATGATTTATAAATGAATTCAATCAAAAGTGGGCCTCCGCCGACCGTTTCACCACTTAATCAAATCATATTTTATAATGACGTTTAAATAATGAACACTTGTTTCATCATGAGTGTGGGATCTGGGAGTTTTATTAGGGTTGGCACGGATTTTACACGTAACTACATATTATTTTTGTTGTAAATATGGTGACAGAGACTGTTTTGAGTATGAATATGGATGGCTATATGGGTCTGCACTACAGAACTACATATTATATTTTTTTTCTAATATGGTTTCTTGTTCAGCAATCGGTAAAGTTATGCATGATGGCAGTGATGAAGTAGCGTTTTATCACCATTGCTTAATCTGTCAAGCTTCGCTAATGAGACACAATTGATTTTCTATTGTTTCGTCGCCGATCGGCGAACCGCGCCGCTTGACCAGTTAAACAATGTAATGTGCTACTAAAGAACCAGAATGTTTAAATCTGGTTATTTTCTGGTGAAAAAATTATAATGCTAGTGGAATTGGCAACAAATGTACTTGAATTACGTTGCATTCAGAATATTGGTAGAGATCCTCAAAAACAAAAGACAGTATCATAGAACCAGCTTGTATAGTTCGTTTTTTAATCCCAGAGACTAATCTGACAGGTGTGATGTCAAACTTCTATACTAAAAAAACGCAAACACAAAAGACTTGAATGTCAGATTAGTCTCTGGGATTAAAAACGAACTATAGTCATTTGTCATTATAATTGTGCATACACCCGTCAAAAGTGTTATGTAGTGTTGTGTTAGTGTTAATTATCTTCATAAAAGCACGTGTTTCTGACACAAATGAACTTATTTTTGTTTTGTTTTATTTTTCTTATGTCTAGTAAAAACTTTTTAAAAAGAAATTGAAGAAAACAATAGAAGTTAGAACTTGAACTTGACAACAGAGTATATAAATTTCAACTTCGCCCACAAATCCAACGTTTACAATACAAAATACATAGACTTTAACACAATAAGAACAAATCTTAACTCCGAACCTTTCTATTCATTTTAGTTGGGTTGCTTTCGCTAACTCAAGAGCCTTCATTTGAAACCATTGTCAGAACGTTCCCAGAGGACCCTCCGTCCTTGAGACTTGTACAACAATTGATAAATGGGTCAAATCTCTTAATTCAATAGCTGTTTATAACTAGCTTTGTAAAAGCCTAAACAACTCTCAATTTATCGAAAATTTTGAGACAGACAGATTTTAACCCATTCGCTACGGCGGACGCCTTTTGGCGTTTTTTTATTTAATATTTAGGTGCGAAATACGCCCATCAGTGTTTTTTTTTTAATTGCTTTTGTCTTGGCAAAAACAAGTCACAAAAAATTATACTTGCAATATATGCATATTGTTTTTTAAATACAAATATATAATAAATCGGCGTTCCATATTATCCTAATGAGGTGCGGAGGACGCCCATTGACGTTCGCGACGAAAACTCCAGCACTTGGCTAATAATCGTAATTTTTATCGCCGTAGCGATCATTATTTTGAACTAGAGACCCGCTGCAGCTTCGCACGGTTACAATTTTTTTTCGAATATCCAAAATTTTCTTTCATAAAAACCTTGTCCTGGCAATACCGAACACAACAAAAAAAATCCAATTCGGTGCAGGCATTCGGAAGTCATGTGCGTACAGACATTTCGGCGACTTTGTTTTATACTATGTAAGGATAACGACGTTGGAGTGTTCAGCTGTGGTGCAACTTGCAACGCATTAACACCCAAAACAATGATTAAATTCCAAAATAATGCTTAAGTACAGTGCTAAGACCGTGAAATGTCTAGGCTTACAGTCACCAAAGGAGATAAGTAACCAGGGTCGTCGGATATAGTTGAAGTTTAATAAGAAACCGATGGATGTTTTCGAATAAAATTTAATTTAATTAATAGAAATTCATTTATCAAATTAAACATTCGAAAACATCAATCGGTTTCTTATTAAACTTCAACTATATCCGACGACCCTGGTTACTTATCTCCTTTAGTGACCGTACATACGTATAATTTATTATTTACCCATTCGGACTAGCACGATCAGAATAATTTAATATTTATTTAATAATTTTATTTAGTAATTTTAACGATGTCCAAACGTCGAGATCCGCAGAGGTAAGAAAGTTTTCGCTATCAGAAAACTACTTATAGAACTCGAATGGAGTTCGGCAAGGCACCTGGCAAGGCGCAGTGATGACAGATGAAGTACAGAGACCGAGTGGCGTCCAAAAACTGGAAGACGAAATGTCGGTCGTCTGGCGGCGAGATGGGCAGGCGACATTGTTACCATCGCGTGTAGAACCTGGATGAAGCTGGCACAGGGGCGGGGGGATTAGCACATGAAAAGAGACGCCTATGCTCAGCACCCAAATTGCGTATTACTCTCAATTTAAATAATTTTGAAGCATATTGCTAACCCAACTCCATATGTTCGAAAAATTTGTCTGCTCAACAACGTAAATAACGCAATGAATGTTGTTGAACTGTCAAAATGAAACCCATCGCTACTGATAGTGTGTTACGCAACTACCCTGGTACAGTCAGCATCAAAAGTCGATTAACACTATCATTTTTACATGTTATTAAATTGACAACAACTTTTTTCAATAAACTGATATTTAGCTTTTCACATAATAGACAAGAGTACATATTCTAAAAAAAATTCTTCTGCTGCAATTTTGAACAAATATTTTGCTCAATAACTAAGATTAAAAAAACTGAAGTGTAAATCAACTTTTGATGCTGACCGTACATTGGATGAAGACGGGCTGTGGATGATGATGGATAATGAACGATGTATAACGATGACAGCTAAAAGCCATTTGAACTACTTGCCATCGATACGCTAAAGAATGAAATAACAACATCAAAGATTATGGTCAATACACGCCTGTATCAAGATCGTGCGTAAAGATATTACGTTACGCACGCATGCTCGCTCCGAACAGTTGCAAGTGATCGCATAAAACCAATGAGTGCCGACCTTTATGATTCATAATAAAACGGTATCATAAACGGTAACCGTTGTAACTATTATAGTTATTGTGATCTAAGAGGTGGCTTATTTCTTGAGACAAATAAAAAAAAAAACCGGTCAAGTGCGAGTCGGGCTCGCGCTCCGAGGTTTACGTACAAAGGTAGGTAAATAATTTATCACGGGAAAATATTTTTTTTGTAATGTAACTTCCAACGGTTTCTTTATTTTTTTCTTAACTTGTGCTACATGACATTGCTTCTTGCCAAATTTCGTGATTCTAGGTCAACGGGAAGTACCCAATATGTTTTAGTACCCTTGTGAATTTACGATTGTCAAAATATGCGGCATAAACGGAACATAAATGCCCGCATTTTTTTATTGCATTGACTTAGAAGTTTGGATTTTCGCTGCTTCAAGGGATTGCAGCCCTGAGTATTTGATATTAATTTCAAATTGATGACTCCACGCGTTCCTAAGAAAAAGGGTCTTGACAGACGGACAATGAAGTGATCTTATAAGAGTTCCGTTTTTCCTTTTGAGGTACGGAACCCTAAAAACATTCAAGAGAGAAGTAAATCATTGCAGCTTAGCTATTCACAACCATCCGACAGGCTATCGTATCAAAAATGACAAATGTCGATAACCTGATTTGCCTAGACCCCGGCAGCAAACAGTTGTCGCGGAAGAATAGCGATCGTCTATTTGATTTAGGGCTGATTTTTCAATAGACAGATAATTTTTATTCATGGAATAATTGACGTCTGACAGTTTTTGTACGGAAGAACTGTCAAAAATCAAAATTATTCCTCCGATAAAATTATCTGGCGTTGGAAAAATCAACCCTTAAACTGACAAAATTTTCGGGTTTTGGTCTTGTGAACAGAGTTTAGAGGACTCCTGCGTTAACATTGATTGATGTTCGATACGCTAAGGAAGCGTTTCGAATGGTTGTGAATAGCTATGCTGCTTAGAATTTTTACCCGAATTTACAAAGGCCAAATTAGGTTGACAGGGTCATAAAGAAACTCTTTTATCTCCGAATATATGCGTGTGTATTCTAACATATTCCACATTTTTATGTTTTGCTTTATTACCAAATCAGCATGAATAAACTATAACTTTGTTAGCTTTCTCCCTTTCTTTAACACAGTATTGAAGACACAAATTTGGCATTATACGTATTATAGCAATAAAAATAAATACGAAATATGCTATATGCACGACGTTATTGCCAAGGACTTCGGAGATATTGTGACAAGCTTCTATCGATCCGCGAGTGCGTCCGACCCTCAACTATTTTTTTTATAAAAAGACCTGAAACTTGAGAGCCCACGCACCCTTCTGCCTAAAGAGGTTACGTAAAAGTATTTTATTGTATTAGCATCGGAATAGTCGAGGTCTGCTATTTTTTTGGGCCTGAAATTATGGATCGATTTTTTTATCTCGATGGCACTCAAGATTCTCACTCACTCGATGGCCTCAATTCAGCGATTATTTTCTTTCTAATCATCAAATATACCGACATAGCTTTCCGTTCAGTTCGCATTAGCCTTATCGGCAATACAACCGGAAAATTCATTAAAATGGCGCGAAAAAATCTACATACGATGTCACCGCTGCCTATTTTCCCGTGTCGTTAGCTATGGCAATTAGTCTTTAAGGCGCTTACAGGACCTAAACGCAAAAAAACGGTAGTTTTCGAAACAATAAAAGTATATGATCGCCTACAGTAAACAAAATCAGAAAAATATATGATATTCTTCAGGATATATGCTAGATAGATAGTGTTTTGAAAACACAATACAACTAATTTGGTACGATAGAAAAAAATCATGAACATACCTCTAAAAAACTTTCTTTTTACAATAAAAACCATACTAATATACATACAATCATTCTGATTTTTTGTCAGATTATTCTACAAGTAACATACTAAAATGATAGTGTTTTATTTTTTTATTTAAAACAATAGTTTTTTTGTAAATCGAATATTCATAGTTCCGAACATAAAAAGTGCGCATGTGTGCGTGAACGCCCGTGTAGCGACACTGCCGGCCGAGGCCTGATGCTATACGGACGTGTCGCTCTTTTCGCCGCACTATTTCCGTCAAAATTGTTATGTTTTTGTTAAGTTTTATTTGTAAATTCATTGTTTATTATTATTTGCATTATCTTCTTTCCGTAAATATTTTTATTTCGTGTAAATATAAAATACTTTTAAGTTTGTTATGTATGGGTGCAAGGCGCGCGCCATCTATTGTACGGCGAGTCCCAACTCCCGGGCGTTTCACTTGTGTCTACCGGCAGTGGTCCGCGTAACCTAACAAAGTTAAAATAGGGTAATAATTTGTAAATAAATGGGAAATATAGTGAAACATTCCGTTAGGAGGACTACAAAACGTTCATATAAAACAAAAGCCGAACATAATATGAACGAAAGTAAAAAGTATGAGCATTTTATTTTTAACTGAATATTTTTATTTTTGCAATAAAACTATGAATTTTGGAAACATCTAAGAAAGTGCAGTCGGTATTTTCGACTTCACGTACAACTGTCACAGTGACGTATGTGGACGACGTGTAGATTTGTATTCGAGAGTCCCCGGGTTCGATTCCCAAGATTACGAAATCGTACTTTCTTTTTAAATTTTATTTAAATGTATTTTGAATTTTTAGATAGATAGTGTTTTGAAAACATAATACAACTAATTTGGTACGATAGAAAAAAATCATGAAGATACCTCTACAAACTCTTTTTACAATAGAAACCATACTAATATACATACAATCATTCTGATTTTTTGTCAGATCATTCTACAAGCAACATACTAAAATAATAGTGTTTTATTTTTTTAGTTCAAACAATAGTTTTATTGTAAATAGCATAATATTCATAGTTCCGAACATAATAAGTGCGCATGTGTACGTAAACGGTAAACCCCCGTGCGTGTAGCAATAATGCCGGCCGAGGCCTGATACTATACGGACGCGTCGCTCTTTTCGCCGCATTATTTATTTGTACCTACATACATTCATTGTTTATTATTACTATTTGCATATCTTCTTTCTGTAAATATTTTTATTTCATGTAAATATAAAATACTTTTAAGTTAAAATAGCGTAATAATTTGCTATCAATTATATCATTTGTAAATATGGGAAATAAAGTGAAACATTCCCTTAGGAGGACTACAAAACGTTCATATAAAACAAACGCCGAACATATGAACGAAATTAAAAAGTAAGAGCATTTTATTATTACTGAATATTTTTTTTCGCTATGAATTTTGGTAGTTTAAGAAAATGCACTTATTACGCATAAGCTCAGTTTTTTCGACGAGATACGCAATCGTTACATTGGCTTATGTAGACGACGCGCAGGTTCGTGTTCAAGGGTCCCCGGGTTCGATTCCCAGTGATACGAAATCGATTTAATTTTATTTAAATGTATTTTGAATTTTTAAATATATTTTTATAAATAACTAAAAAAACGTCTACAATGTACTTAATTATCTTTCACAGGAGAAAGAAAGTCGAAAATATCAACACGGAAGTTACTTCTAATGCGTAAGTACCTACACGTTTTCTATGCCATTGTAACAATAAAAAAAACCTAAATTTATTAACAGACCGCGACTTATTGATAATATGCATAAAGAAATCACAGATTCATCCGAAAATTGCGATGAAAATTATCACAAGCAAGAGTTTAATTTTTATTGATTGTGTTTATAATAAATAGAAATCATAATAATTATGTATGAATGTTAGGTACGAGTACCTAATCCTTGAGGCCATTTACACATCATGCCGAAGCTGCAGCGGCATCGCCGCCGCCGCGGCGCCGCTGCATCAGTCACCCTTGGATTTGTATGAACACACGGCGCCGCCGCGCCGCCGCGCCGCCGGCGGTGCGGCGCGGCGACGAGTTTTGATAAGATCTATCAAAACTCGCCGCCGCACAGTGGTCTGAAAATCGAGCTCCATACTCATAGAAACTTAAAGTACGGAAATAAAAAAACAAAAATTGTAATGGGTCTAGTATACCTCCCTTTACGTAATATTAACGTATGGATGGTATCAGTCGCTCCACGCGTGAGAAAAAAAAGTTTTTTGTTTTTTTTTTGTATGGGAGAAAACACTAACCCCCTTATTCATAATCCTATTTTATCTCTATTTTAGCTAAAATAGGTTTATAGAACGTTTGTCTTTATCTGTCACGTTGTCATTTCTGTGTGTAAGAAAGAGACAAACCCCATTTTAACTAAAATAGGTTTGATAAGTTTTATGAATAAGGGGGTTAATGTACATTTTTTTGAAATGAATGGAACTGATAGGCTGGAGCTCACACGAGCTATTGTACCATACACGGCCATCAAGATGACATACAATTCATGGACCGTTGGGCGCCGCTTTGCACGTAGCAAATTTTTGAAATTTTGTGTTTTCGATATGTGATTTTTCAAATCTTTGACGTGAATAAATGAACTTGCCGATCGATTTACTTATACTATCGTTACTTTTAGCCTGCTTATGACCTTTATGATGACAGCAATTAAAAATTATGTTGATTTTAAGTACCTATACGTTTTTTTTTTATTTCATTCCAAGAACTACTTAACTCATTTAATCACCGTTGTAGTGTATCTATTAAATAGATATGTAAACACTGTCTCATTCACACAAGCGGGGTAGCTGCTGTCAGTTATGTTATGTCATCTGTCAGTTACGAGGAATGGCGGGAAACAGACAAAGTGAAGCAGGCTATATACGATGGCGCTTGGTGTGGTAGTGAGCCAGTGAAGTGATATGTTTAACATAAGTACGGAATCAACAGGATTCTACAACCGTGATTATGGTTGAGTTATAATTAGATACTGCTTCAATCTGAGCCTCAATCAGAGCCTGTTCTTCCACGATGTTCAACTTGTTTTCGTTTGAAAACTTAAAATAAATTGGTCAGCAGAACATTGTGGAAGATGGCTTTGGATTCTCCCATACCTTTTCTTCGCCACAAACTAAGCGCAGAGGCACAAAAGAACACATAAACATACTGGAATCGTCTTCGTCTGCCATAGTTTGCTTATACAAACTTTGCCCTGAAGCACCATCAAAGCCATACTTGCATATAATTGTTAACTCTTTGCCATCCAGCGAAGGTTCCACACGTAGGAATTTTCCAAGCTTTGCACAGTTTTATCCAAAATTTAGCTTTACTTTTACCTCTCCTTAAGTGATGTACAATGGTAACTTTTGGAGGGCAGCAGTCCTTCTTCGCCTCAAGGATGGCAGTATAAGAAGGACACAGTGGTACTCCTTCTTCTTTTGCACAAGATCTTAATGTTATATACTGCCACTTCGAAAGCTTCAATGAGGTCAAAATAAATAAAGCTTTATCAGCGGAATATATAGGCACAGTTTCCTTGGGCTTTAACAATTTATTTATCCTTGTAGCCTCTTTGCTCCGAGACTAGTTTAACGATATCTGCTATATTCTTGTCATGTGCTTTCAAACCGGTTGCATGAGCAAGGCTTTCAGTGCTATACGTTAGGAGGTCTTCCGCTCTCCTTCTCTTCTGTAGCGGGCTTAGCTCTTTAAATGGTTTTCTCGGCCTCACAACTGATGTTGATGTTCCAACACTGCACGTCTCCGGTGTGTAGGATGTTGATGCACCCTCATTTAAAACAAAGTCAGAACTGGAACGGGTTTGCTGCTCTACTGACACTAAATAAGGGGTCATCTTTCCTTTCATGATCTCAGGCCATTTTATGTTCTCTTGCAGCCATGTCTCATACTTTGTTATGTATGTACGTCTCGTGAGATTACACGAGATCCATTTGTTCCTCAACGAACAAACATAAGTCTGACAGAATTGTTTCAATACCCTCTTTTCATTTTCTGACAAATCAATAGTATTCTCAAAAACTTCAAATAAAACATTGGGCTGTGAAAAACAATTGTTGTTTGACACAAACATGACAATGTCCAAATTGGTATCACAACCTTCCATCACAGCACAATAAAAAAAATAACGTAATAAGTTAGCGCGCACAAGTACTGAGAGCTACTGATAAAAGTAAGCTCAAACGTCCTGTTTTTATACAACTACCCTCATTATCGTTCGCTATTCTTTAATTAGGTTTTACAGACTTTAATATTACAGACAATAGAATTTTATTGTGACTAGGGCCCATTTGGCCCTGCTAGAGCTGGTTGATGCTCATGTCATTAGTATATAATTATAACTCAACCATAATCACGGTGATTAAATGAGTTAGTTCTTGGAATGAAATAAAAAAAAAACGTATATAATCAATATAATTTTTAATTGTTGTCATCACAAAGGTCATAAGCAGGCTACAACTAACGATAGTATAAGTAAATCGATCGGCAAGTTAATTTAACCTCGTCAAAGATTTGAAAAATCACGTATCGAAAATTCAAAATTTCAAAAATTTGCTACGTGCAAAGCGGCGCCGAACGGTGCATGAATTGTATGTCATCTTGATGGCCGTGTATCGTACAACAGCTCGTGCGAGCTCCAGCCTATCAGTTCCATTCAGTTTCAAAAAAATGTACATTAAGTGTTTTCTCCCATACAAAAAAAATAAAAAACTTTTTTTTCTCACGCGTGGAGCGACTGATACCATCCATACGTTAATATTACGTAAAGGGAGGTATACTAGACCCATTACAATTTTTGTTTTTTTATTTCCGAACTTTAAGTTTCTATGAGTATGGAGCTCGATTTTCAGACCACTGTGCGCCGCCCGCGGTGCCATACTATTATATTCTGTGGCGATGCCGCTGTATTGGTTTCTCTTGGATTTGTATGAGCCCTTGCGGCGCGCCGCCGCGGCGCCGTGTGTTCATACAAATCCAAGGGTGACTGATGCAGCGACGGCGGTGCCGCTGCAGCTGCGGCATAATGTGTAAACGGCCTCAAAGATTAGGTACCTAACATTCATATACAACATGTAACATAATTAACGCACATCCTGAAAGTAGTTTGTTCAGAATCGTTTACTGAATTGATTTCTATCATTTTTAATATAGGTAATTTTTTATCCCAAAAATAATTAAAAGTACGTAAATTGCAGTCACACTACCCGTGTACAGTCAAAACTAACTAAAATGGACCGTAACTCAAGGCAATAATACTTTTAAAAGTGCAGTTTTATTTGTATTAATACAAATTCCGTCATTAAATACAAAATAAAGAAAAATGAACCTTATTTCAAGCAAGTTAAAAGTCTACAAATACATTTAGTAAACCGATTTAACCGCACGCACACACTAACAGGCACTGGACAAAGGACACAATAGTTAACAAAATAATATGTCATGCTTGTTTTCGTTCCCTTTCTCCTGCAAACTAAAAACCTGGGATAGAGCGGGATAGTCACCAAGATACCGCGCGGCGCGGGCGCAGCAACGATGAAAGAAAGAAAGCTAACTTAAATGTAAACAATACTAGTCACGCGCGGACATTATTAGTGGAAGGACTTCGTAGAGTGTTTGCAAATAATTTTTCGCGCGCGATGTCTTTCCAATACACAAATATTCAGTACACCGAAATGGTGAGGACTTTGGCACGGTGTAGTGATAATGTGGCTCTAGCTTGCAGAACATTCAACCCAAGGTATGGTACCAGAGTAGACCGCAGGACTATGTTAGCTGCTACTCAGCGGCTTCGCGACCACGGAACGTTCCGTCCGAACACGGCCATCGACAGGGGAGCCAATGTGCGTACACGTACTCGTCTTCAAAACGAAATACTGGACTATTTTGATGAGAATCCCCATGCCAGTACCCGAGAAGCAGCGCCACGTTTTGAATATAGCCATATGCATGTGTGGAGAACCCTTGGTGGTGATAAAGAACAACCATTCCACCTCAGAAGATGCCAGGAGTTGACTCCAAACGATTACGCACCTCGCTTGCAGTTCAGCCGCTGGTTATTAGAAAATTGGCGGCGGAACATAATTTGGACATATGAAAGTACATTCACACGTGTGGGGATGTACAATCAACACAACACACATTTATGGATGCACGAAAATCCTCACGCATGCAGAGTGGATTCCTTCCAACACCGTTTCTCAGTTAACGTCCGGGCCGGTGTCATTGGTACATACATACTGGGGCCTGTGTTTTTACAAAGATTAACAGGAGACGCATATTTACTGTTTTTACGAGAAACTCTACCTACGCTTTTAGAAGACATACCTCTTCATAATTTACAAGAGGTATTCTACCAACACGATGGTGCCCCTGCTCATTTCACTAGGAGTGTTCGACAGCACCTTGATGATGAGTTTGGAGAGCGCTGGATCGGTCGCGGCGGCCCTGTTTAGTGGCCTCCCAGATCAGCTGATTTAACGCCTCTTGACTTTTTTTTGTGGGGACGTATTAAATCGTTAGTTTATTTTAGTGAGACGACAAGTGCCGAGGACCTAAAAAATAGGATAGTGAACGCTTTTGAAATAGTGAAAAATGACACTGAAGTTCTTTCTAAATTAAAGCATCAATTAAGAAAACGGGCATTAAAATGTATTGAACAAGGTGGTGGACATTTTGAAAGTGTGTTAAAAATACAACGTCGTATGAGTGTTTAGGAAATCAGTAAGTTAAGTATTTGATTTTTTAAATTATTGTAAATGCATATCTTGATTCACATCTTTCAAACACGCTGTCTTAGAATAATGTTGTCGTATCGCCTCTTTTTAGCAGTGCATTATTATTTACATTAGCAAAACATTTTGTAACGAATATTGCCTATTGGCATTGTATTATAATTAATAAACAAAATTATTGAGTCGACATTCCAAAGCCTGAACAGTGTGATGGAAAGATACAATCAAAAATGTAGACAATAAACAGCTCGGAGTTCGGACATCTGTTAACCGCTCTCTCGACCAGCTGCACGGGGTTTTTCCCGTTAATGTTCATATTTCTCGTAAACAATCGTGTATTGTCGCCTTTTTTCGGCACTAATAGCGACGTGTGCGACTGTGTGCGTTCGTGGATTTGTACTGTAACCACAACATTCTTCCGGAATTAGGATAACTAATTTAATAAATAATCAATGCCTAAACATGTTTAATTAAAAATTCTGTGTACGTATTATGATTATAACACAATATACTAATTGGGGTGTCTGAGGGTGTGCGTTAATTACGTTACATATTGTATAACTATGATTCCTTTTTATTATAAACAAAATCAATTTTAAATCTAATTTCTTGCTTTTGATCATTTTCATCGCAATTTTCAGATGAATCTGTTACCTATTTCATTATGCCCATTATCAATAAGTCGCGGTCGGTTAATAAAAACATTAGGTCAGAATTTTTTTTATTTTTGTAATAGCTTAGATAACGTGTAGGTACTTGCGCATTAGAAATACCTAACTTCCGTGTTGATATTTTCGACTTTCTTTCTCCTGCAGACTTTTTTTAGTTATTTATAAAAATATTTAATAGATATATTTAAAAATTCAAAATGACATTTAAATAGAAAATTCGATTTCGTAACCTTGGGAATCGAACCCGGGGACTCTCGAATACAAATCTACACGTCGTCCACATACGCCACTGTGACAGTTGTACGTGAAGTCGAAAATACTTAGCTTATTCGAAATGACTGCACTTTCTTAGATGTTTCCAAAATTCATAGTTTTAGAAAAAAACACTGCAAAGTGATAACTTTTATTTCGGAAGTCGGTGTCGCTGGTTCCGCATTTTCGTTTTTTGACACCGACTTCCGAAATTATAGTTATTTATCACGCTGTAGTGCTTTTTTTGAAGTCGGTTGTTTTTTTTTCTTTCTAATTGTACCTACTTACCTCACAAAAATTCAATTAACACTAGTGCATTGAAGAATCATCAAAATTCGCATAGAAATGCCGGAGATGCAGTACATTTATGCATATTAACTTCGGACATACTACATAAGAATAATTACCTAATGTATTATATACTAAAACCTTCCTGGAAGTATGTAGGTAGATCACATTAGTGAAAGAATGATCAAAATTGGTTCATCAGTTTTTTAGAAAATCTACAAATATATATACAAACATACACACATACATACATTACATAGGTAGGTACATACGGGTCGAATACACAACCTCCTTTTTTGAAGTCGGTTAAAAATGTTTTAAATTTCATTGAATCAGTTTTATTTCAAAATCACCCACATCCTTAAGTTTTTCAAGTCACACTCAAAACGAATAAAATTTATTATGTTGTCACACATAACTACATAATTTGTTTGTTAGATCTTTAACTTATTTGCACATCGTTTCCGCGCCATCTATTAGAATACTAGGGCGTAATCTCACAAAACCGTTACTTCTAAATCTCATGTATGCTTTATGTCATAATTGTGATGGGCGTCGTCGTTAGATGGCGTTTGCGTCGATTCTGCATATGTGTGCATGCGTTTTTCAAGGACACTTAGGTCTAGTAAGCCTCTTAATGATTTGACGGCATTTTTCTAGAATTATTTCATTAATGGAGAAATATTTTTTTTAAGTTTGAGCCGCATTTGCAACGTTTAAAAAGTAATAATTATGGTTTATTAAAGACGGTTAAAAATTTAAATGATTGCAGTTTAACTCTAAATGATCCCTCCATTAGCAATCAAGAATTCATGACAGAATAACAATATAATAACCGAGAAGTTTTTTTTTTAATCCCAAATATTAGCGTTTAGATTGAGAGATCGGCTTATCATAAAATTACAATATAATCATAAACAAGGTAAAAAATAATCAAAACATTGATTTATATACAATTGTAACTTATAATAATAGTGCATCTTTTTCAAACAAAACAGACAAAAATGAACGGAGAACATCTTTCAAATATATGCTAGAGATGATGTCATTTATATATTGATGGCGTCTTTTAAATAAACTAATTTATTCCCTTCTGTATATCAAACTTGACAGTTCAAGTTAAGCACACCCACAACAATTTTTTTTCAGCTTACAATCTATATTCTAAATATACATAGTCAAAGCCTTCACTGTCAATCAAGAACTCTATTTACCCCTAAGATGGGGCGACAACACTACACATGGCCGGCTCAACTAAATAAGACCTCAATTAAGGCAAAATTATCAGAGTATAGCAATAAATCACTCGACAGAACTCAAGCATGAGTAATGCGACACTGACACATTCATTTTAATGACAATTAAGTAATGATATTGATAAGGTAGTACATATGTTGATGAATTTAAATAGGCCAGCGATTGGCCGACTGAGAAATGTTTTTAGTATTTATGTGTATAAGCCGTTGGTCCCGGCTGTCATTCATGGATCTTTGACAGTCGTTACGGGTCGTCGGAAGCCCGAAAGTCTGACAACCAGTATTACCAAGGGGTATCGTATTACTCAATAACTGGGTTGCGGAGGTCAGATAGGCAGTCGCTCCATGTAAAATACTGGTATTCAGCTGCATCCGGTTAGACTGGAAGCCGACCCCAACATAGTTGGGAAAAGGCTAGGCAGATGATGATGATGTGTATAAGAATACTAGCTTCTGCCCGCGACTTCGTCC
Source organism: Amphipoea lucens (assembly GCA_947508005.1). Classification (NCBI taxonomy): domain Eukaryota; kingdom Metazoa; phylum Arthropoda; class Insecta; order Lepidoptera; family Noctuidae; genus Amphipoea; species Amphipoea lucens. The sequence continues at coordinate 16,385,465 of OX382377.1, read as the reverse complement.
GAGTTTAATTTCTTGCTCCCCCGACCCATCCCATCCCATCGCAACGCATTACCTTCCCGCACTATCACTTCGTTTTCACTTAGCGTTTCTTTTTGTTCGGCTTCTAAGGTTCATAGGGTGATGTTAAATAACCTATAGCCTTCCTCAAGAATTGGGCTATCAAACAAAAATATATTTTTAAATCCAACTGGAAGTTCCGGAGATTAGCACGTTCAAACAAACAAAAAAACAAACTCTTCAGCTTTATTATTAGACTAAAGTGAAACGTTGGCTGAAAAATTGTATCGCTAGAAAAAGGGTGGATACTGAGATAAAATTTGATCCAAGAAGACATGCCGCGTCGACCCTACATTGGGATAGTGGCTGGTCGATAATGGTTTACATAATCAATTGATAGCAGTGGCGTGCATTAGTTTTCAGAATAGGTAGGCACTAGGCCGGGTCTAGTCTAGGCAAACGCGGTCACTAATCAGAAAAAAAGTGAGGTCAAAAGTGTGGTTATTTGAGTAGGCATGCCTACTTAAAGGTGATAAATTGCGAAGGTCGAACGTCATGGTATTTCGCGTGAGACGTACGTATTTTTAATTTTGTCGTATTAACTTGTACGAGTAAAGACCAATGACAATGTGCGAATAGTACGGGAGCCGAGTAGGCCGTCCGGCGACTGCCTACTGCCGCGCGTGTTTGTATGAAGATATTGTTTTTTGTTAGATATGTGAGTGAGTTTCTTAATTGTGGGGCACACACACTTAAATGTAATTGACAGGCTTATGTTGATATATCGAGGTAGGCACTGCTTTTATGCCTATATGCAATGCACGCCACTGACGATATAGCAGTCATTATGGTAAGTGGCGAAAATGACGAACATGTAATTCTCTTATTCCGGAACCCATAATAAAATCTGCAGTATGCTTACTCTCGGTTCGGTAAAGCCTCGGCCACATAACCGCACGGGGCGCGGCCGGCTATCAATCAGCAAATGGGTAACTTGGCTAAGTCGCACTTAGTAACGGCTTGCTAAGTGGTTTTACTTGTGTGTCGTAGTCCTTAAACATAATTCATCATTCACTGAAGAAAGTACATGACGTATATTTTTCAATTAAGCTGAGGAAAATTACTTTGTTAAGTGACCTAGACGGTGGGTGGCTGGTATTTTAATTTGATCTCATTATGTTTTATTTTATTTATTAGGGAAAACAAACAGTGACACATTACATTTTGTACGAAGAAATACAAAAAGATACGGCCAAATGTGTAACCAACAACATTTTCCACAGACAGTAATGTAAGTAATACAACGTTTTTGGTATCATTCTTCGGTTCGTTGATTACTTTTGTTATTAAAAAAACATTTGCTAAATGCAGTGACTTTGGCGATATTTAAATTACTTTATTAGAAGGTCCGTGTTCAGCATTCGACGTTAAATAAGAAGGTTATTAAACTTCGTTTAAAAACTTTTTCATTCTAATACCGACAATCGGAATCGTAAACATTTGACATTTGAAGCGCATAAAAACCTCGAATGTATTTAATTACTTCACAACTACACGATCTGTGTGACCTACTTCTTAATGTTAAATTTAATTAACATTAACAATAATTAATACTTTTTGATTGCCTACATTAAATTTCTGATTAAAAAACCAAGTACTCACTTGACTAATTGACTTAATTTCAAGACTTATAAATTTTGACTCAAAAAAAATTAATTATGCGCACAGCCAAAGTGTGGAACTCTCTATCAGCCTCTGTGTTCCCTTCTACATTTAACCCGTCTGCCTTCAAAGCATGAGTGAACAGGCATCTTCTGGGCACGCTCATCCCATCATAGACCTCATCTATCGCTTTCCATCAGGCGTGATCGAGTGCAAGATCAGGTCCATTGAGCAATTAAAAAAAAACCTAAAAATGTTATATCTTTATTCGTCTAAATTATAAGCTCAGAGTGATATAATCAATACGAAACTTTGGTTCTTGATCAGATTAGTCAATGACCTTGGCATAACAGAAATTAAAATAGAAATAATTAAGTACGAAGGCAGAATATTCAGAGAATCTACTGTTTGTGCTACTCCTTACCGAGAGGTAAGAAGTCTTCCAGCATCTAGAGAAACTGGATTGAAAATCATGGAATTCGAAAAGAAACTAAGTGTGGCACTCTAGATGTTTCAACTGGGATGACCTTCGCATCCAACCGCCACGAATGTATGATAAATTACTGGCATATATTTAGAGTTACACGATATTTTACATTTAAAAGCATAGAAAAAGAGTAGACAGTCAGCTTGGAGAGCTCACAGCGGAGAGCAGACATGACTTGATGTAAATAAAAGGCATTATAAAATATATTTAATGTAAATACGTGTTTCATTCGAGTAGCTTTGACCACGACGATCCCTTATAGCACTGAATGTAGCACAAATTCGTTTCTCACGCGAAATCAACCAGCCTTCTCTTTGGGAAATGCAGTACGCAATTATAAAATCCACCCACTCTTCGAGAATATCCTTAATATTATTCAGCTCGATACAACTAATTGCGACCATGAGCTTTGTTTTTAATATTTAGCAAAGTGACATTGACTTTGTGATAAGACTTGTTGATATTAAAAAATCATCTGGATAAACTATTTGATTCAATAATAAATAAGCAAACATTAAATAACCATGAAGACTTAAAAATCTATGGCCAAAACTAGATGAACTGGCAGTCTACGATCATTTCAACGTATTCCGACAAATCACAATCATGTAATGCTCTTAAACATAAATCTGTCTGTACTGTTATCCATCCAGCTCGCTAAATACAGTGACACAAATGCTATAATTAGAAGAGCGGAACAAATTAACAAATTACGACACGGAGACAGAGAAACCAAATTGTATGAGCATTAACTTAGACACGCTTTTAAAATGTCCTTTACAAAACAAGTATTTTCCGTACTAGTCTTTGGTATTTTATGAATAATCTTCACTTAGCATATTGGGTTCTTGTTTCTCTGTACAAGTTCTTTATCCTAACTTATTTGACAACCGTCCAATGTATTGGCGAAGTGTTTATCTTCTTTGCATGATTCGATTGGCTTACCACATTCTACACGTCGTGTATCGGGATATTTCTATCTTTGCGAAGGTATCGGCTAGGTTTCATTATCTAAAATAAGTATCACCTTTATACGTATTTTTCTTTCTTCTTGTCTTTGTGTACATAAATGGGTAAATAAAAAATTTCTTTTTATGTCTTCTTATTTGGGGCAATATTTCTGGCCACTTCTTCCATTCAGACTCACCAAATTGTCTCATTTTTATCATCGAGTAATTTTCTCGCATTTTATCATCCGAAGGTGCGTACAAACAATCAATTTATTTACCTACCCGCAAAATGTCAAATACAAGTGACGTATGGCGACCGCGGTCTGACCACCTCTGGGGAAATTAGGTTACAATAAATGATGTTATTTACAAGACTCGTGCGAGAAATGTTGACTGTGTGTCCTTAAGTTGACGTTAAACTTGGCTGGCGAAGTGATTGATTGGTTTCTTCATGGTCCAAGAATGATGAGAGAGAAATACAAAACATAACAAGGAAGATCCTGCCATAGAAAGAAGGAAGTTTTACGTAATTCCATGTCTGAACATGGAATTACGTAAAACCTCCTTTTTTCTACTTACATTTGATTCAAATCATCGTATTTTAACTAGAAAAACCGATAATGAGAAAAATATTAGGCAAACCGCTTTTAGCGTTTGCAAAGGTCAAACGAAGAAAAAGTCCAAAATAACTGGGAGAGACGGATTCGGTTTTGCGATCTTTAGGCATGTTTTTTTCTGAGAAAAATATTTTTATTTCTCTTCGGGTTCTTGTAACAGAAAACTCACTGGCGATTGAGAAGTCTTCTGAAACGGAAAGATGTTTATTTGTGCCAAAAATTAAAGGGAAATAAGAAAACTTCTTGTCTTATATCCATTCATCTTTATGAGATCAGGGGAATTCGTTTCGCGTAGGAGCAAAAATTTGGCATGTCATTGATCATAAGAAAGTTAACCTTTTTCAAGCCAACCATAAAGACCAACCAAGTGCAAGTAAATTTGTATGGATACCCGACTAGTTAGAAGAATTATTTAAAAAATATGACAGATTATTATAATGATATGGAAGCGGTAGGTAAGGGCGACTGAACTAAAAACAGCCCAACAAAAACTAAAAAGGTAGAAACTAAATTAAAAACATTAAATATTCAGCAACTCAGTCTTTATGCAAAATAAAAGCTCCCATTTAATCGCTAATATCTCTTTTAATCTTAAGTTTTATGAGGGTAGCCATAAAAATGTAATTTACTACGTTCATATTTTGTTCATACAGCTCAAACGGGTAGGGCAAGAGTTAGTTCTTAATGAAATTCTAGGAAAACTTGAGGGCCCCTGGGAAATTACACAGCCACATGTAAGTACCGAGTCTTTACTGGTAGCGCCGGCACGTGTATTACTGGGTTAGAGGTAACAATTAGGATTTATATTGAAACAACCATTGGGAACGTAAAACAAAACTATATTTCGTTTTAGCTTAGGGGCTCGTGGCGAACTAGTAACAGCCGTACGGGTCGATCGATTGTAAAGCTACGCTTACCGTTGTTGGTTCGTGGATGGGTGACCAATGACCATCCATTACATAATATAGAGACACCTCCGTGCCTCGAAAAGCACGTTAAGCCGTTGGTACCAGCTGTCATTCACAGATATTTGACAGTCGTTAGTGTAGTCAGAAGCCCAAACGTCTAACCACCAGTCTTAACAAGGGGTATCGTTTTACCCAGTAACTGGGTTGTGAACTGGTGTGTGCAGAAGTCGTGGGAAGAAGCTAGTCAACTAAATACTATATCAATAGACTTTCCAAGACGATCAGACTCAGTCGCTCAATTAACATGATTTGCGAGTATCGGAGGAACTAAGCCACATAAGTATTTGACTAAAGCCTTTAAGATTTTCAACGCTTAGGGTCGCGCCTCGAAGGATTGATTCCTTCTAATCCTTTACAACACATGTTTGTAACATTCATTTATTTAATACTAGCTGCTGCCCGCGACTTCGTCCGCGTGAAATCCTATCCTAACTTCTTAAGGGGCTTACACGAGCTAAACGCAAAAAAACGGTAGTTTTCGAAACAATAAAAGTATATGATCGCCTACAGTAAACAAAATCAGAAAAATATATGATATTCTTCAGGATATTTGCTAGATAGATAGTGTTTTGAAAACACAATACAACTAATTTGGTACGATAGAAAAAAATCATGAACATACCTCTAAAAAACTTTCTTTTTACAATAAAAACCATACTAATATACATACAATCATTCTGATTTTTTGTCAGATTATTCTACAAGTAACATACTAAAATGATAGTGTTTTATTTTTTTATTTAAAACAATAGTTTTTTTGTAAATCGAATATTCATAGTTCCGAACATAAAAAGTGCGCATGTGTGCGTGAACGCCCGCGTAGCGACACTGCCGGCCGAGGCCTGATGCTATACGGACGTGTCGCTCTTTTCGCCGCACTATTTCCGTCAAGATTGTTATGTTTTTGTTAAGTTTTATTTGTAAATTCATTGTTTATTATTATTTGCATTATCTTCTTTCCGTAAATATTTTTATTTCGTGTAAATATAAAATACTTTTAAGTTTGTTATGTATGGGTGCAAGGCGCGCGCCATCTATTGTACGGCGAGTCCCAACTCCCGGGCGTTTCACTTGTGTCTCCCGGCATCGGCAGTGGTCCGCGTAATAATTTGTAAATAAACGGGAAATATAGTGAAACATTCCGTTAGGAGGACTACAAAACGTTCATATAAAACAAAAGCCGAACATAATATGAACGAAAGTAAAAAGTATGAGCATTTTATTTTTAACTGAATATTTTTATTTTTGCAATAAAACTATGAATTTTGGTAACATCTAAGAAAGTGCAGTCATTTTGCATAAGGTAAGTATTTTCGACTCCGCGTACATCTGTCACACCGGCGCATGTGGACGACGTGTAGATTTGTATTCGAGAGTCCCCGGGTTCGATTCCAAACGTTACGAAATCGTACTTTCTTTTTAAATTTTATTTAAATGTATTTTGAATTTTTAGATAAATAGTGTTTTGAAAACATGATACAACTAATTTGGCACGATAGAAAAAAATCATGAAGATACCTCTAAAAACTTTCTTTTTACAATAGAAACCATACTAATATACATACAATCATTCTGATTTTTTGTCAGATCATTCTACAAGCAACATACCAAAATAATAGTGTTTTATTTTTTTAGTTCAAACAATAGTTTTATTGTAAATAGCATATTCATAGTTCCGAACATAATAAGTGCGCATGTGTACGTAAACGGTAAACCCCCGTGTAGGAATAATGCCGGCCGAGGCCTGATACTATACGGGCGTGTCGCTCTTTTCGCCGCATTATTTATATGTACATACATTCATTGTTTATTATTACTATTTGCATATCTTCTTTCTGAAAATATTTTTATTTCATGTAAATATAAAATACTTTTAAGTTAAAATAGCGTAATAATTTGCTATCAATTATATCATTTGTAAATATGGGAAATAAAGTGAAACATTCCCTTAGGAGGACTACAAAACGTTCATATAAAACAAACGCCGAACAAAGTAAGAGCATTTTATTATTACTGAATATTTTTTTTCACTATGAATTTTGGTAGTTTAAGAAAATGCACTTATTACGCATAAGCTCAGTTTTTTCGACGACATACGTAATCGTTACATTGGCTTATGTAGACGACGCGCAGGTTTGTGTTCGAGGGTCCCCGGGTTCGATTCCCAGTGATACGAAATCGATTTAATTTTATTTAAATGTATTTTGAATTTATAAATATATTTTTATAAATAACTAAAAAAACGTCTACAATGTAATTATCTTTCACAGGAGAAAGAAAGTCGAAAATATCAACACAGAAGTTACTTCTAAATCTAATGCGTAAGTACCTACACGTTTTCTAAGCCATTGTAACAATAAAAAAAACCTAAATTTATTAACAGACCGCGACTTATTGATAATGTGCATAAAGAAATCACAGATTCATCCGAAAATTGCGATGAAAATTATCACAAGCAAGAGTTTAATTTTTATTGATTGTGTTTATAATAAATAGAAATCATAATAATTATGTATGAATGTTAGGTACGAGTAGGTACCTAATCCTTGAGGCCGTTTACACATCGTGCCGCAGCTGCAGCGGCATCGCCGCCGCCGCGGCGCCGCTGCATCAGTCACCCTTGGATTTGTATGAACATACGGCGCCGCACAGTGGTCTGAAAATCGAGCTCCATACTCATAGAAACTTGAAGTACGGAAATAAAAAAACAAAAATTGTAATGGGTCTAGTATACCTCCCTTTACGTAATATTAACGTATGGATGGTATCAGTCGCTCCACGCGTGAGAAAAAAAAGTTTTTTGTTTTTTTTTGTATGGGAGAAAAGAAAACACTTAATGTACATTTTTTTGAAACTGAATGGAACTGATAGGCTGGAGCTCACACGAGCTATTGTACCATACACGGCCATCAAGATGACATACAATTCATGCACCGTTGGGCGCTGCTTTGCACGTAGCAAATTTTTGAAATTTTGTGTTTTCGATATGTGATTTTTCAAATCTTTGACGTGAATAAATGAACTTGCCGATCGATTTACTTATACTATCGTTACTTTTAGCCTGCTTATGACCTTTATGATGACAACAATTAAAAATTATGTTGATTATAAGTACCTATACGTTTTTTTTTTTAATTTCATTCCAAGAACTACTTAACTCATTTAATCACCGTTGTAGTGTATCTATTAAATAGATATGTAAACACTGTCTCATTCACACAAGCGGGGTAGCTGCTGTCAGTTATGTTATGTCATCTGTCAGTTACGAGGAATGGCGGGAAACAGACAAAGTGAAGCAGGCTATATACGATGGCGCTTGGTGTGGTAGTGAGCCAGTGAAGTGATATGTTTAACATAAGTACGGAATCAACAGGATTTGAAAACTTAAAATAAATTGGTCAGCAGAACATTGTGGAAGATGACTTTGGATTCTCCCATACCTTTTCTTCACCACAAACTAAGCGCAGAGGCACAAAAGAACACATAAACATACTGGAATCGTCTTCGTCTGCCATAGTTTGCTTATACAAACTTTGCCCTGAAGCACCATCAAAGCCATACTTGCATATAATTGTTAACTCTTTGCCATCCAGCGAAGGTTCCACACGTAGGAATTTTCCAAGCTTTGCACAGTTTTATCCAAAATTTAGCTTTACTTTTACCTCTCCTTCCGTGATGTACAATGGTAACTTTTGGAGGGCAGCAGTCCTTCTTCGCCTCAAGGATGGCAGTATAAGAAGGACACAGTGGTACTCCTTCTTCTTTTGCACAAGATCTTAATGTTATATACTGCCATTTCGAAAGCTTCAATGAGGTCAAAATAAATAAAGCTTTATCAGCGGAATATATAAGCACAGTTTCCTTGGGCTTTAACAATTTATTTATCCTTGTAGCCTCTTTGCTCCGAGACTAGTTTAACGATATCTGCTATATTCTTGTCACGTGCTTTCAAACCGGTTGCATGAGCAAGGCTTTCAGTGCTATACGTTAGGAGGTCTTCCGCTCTCCTTCTCTTCTGTAGCGGGCTTAGCTCTTTAAATGGTTTTCTCGGCCTCACAACTGATGTTGATGTTCCAACACTGCACGTCTCCGGTGTGTAGGATGTTGATGCACCCTCATTTAAAACAAAGTCAGAACTGGAACGGGTTTGCTGCTCTACTGACACTAAATAAGGGGTCATCTTTCCTTTCATGATCTCAGGCCATTTTATGTTCTCTTGCAGCCATGTCTCATACTTTGTTATGTATGTACGTCTCGTGCGATTACACGAGATCCATTTGTTCCTCAACGAACAAACATAAGTCTGACAGAATTGTTTCAATACCCTCTTTTCATTTTCTGACAAATCAATAGTATTCTCAAAAACTTCAAATAAAACATTGGGCTGTAAAAAACAATTGTTGTTTGTCACAAACATGACAATGTCCAAATTGGTATCACAACCTTCCATCACAGCACAATAAAAAAAATAACGTAATAAGTTAGCGCGCACAAGTACTGAGAGCTACTGATAAAAGTAAGCTCAAACGTCCTATTTTTATACAACTACCCTCATTATCGTTCGCTATTCTTTAATTAGGTTTTACAGACTTTAATATTACAGACAATAGAATTTTATTGTGACTAGGGCCCATTTGGCCCTGCTAGAGCTGGTTGATGCTCATGTCATTGGTATATAATTATAACTCAACCATAATCACGGTGATTAAATGAGTTAGTTCTTGGAATGAAATAAAAAAAAACGTATATAATCAATATAATTTTTAATTGTTGTCATCACAAAGGTCACAAGCAGGCTAAAACTAACGATAGTATAAGTAAATCGATCGGCAAGTTCATTTAACCTCGTCAAAGATTTGAAAAATCACGTATCGAAAATTCAAAATTTCAAAAATTTGCTATGTGCAAAGCGGCGCCGAACAGTGCATGAATTGTATGTCATCTTGATGGCCGTGTATCGTACAATAGCTCGTGTGAGCTCCAGCCTATCAGTTCCATTCAGTTTCGAAAAAATGTACATTAAGTGTTTTCTCCCATACAAAAAAAATAAAAAACTTTTTTTTCTCACGCGTGGAGCGACTGATACCATCCATACGTTAATATTACGTAAAGGGAGGTATACTAGACCCATTACAATTTTTGTTTTTTTATTTCCGAACTTTAAGTTTCTATGAGTATGGAGCTCGATTTTCAGACCACTGTGCGCCGCCCGCGGTGCCATACTATTATATTCTGTGGCGATGCCGCTGTATTGGTTTCTTTTGGATTTGTATGAGCCCTTGCGGCGCGCCGCCGCGGCGCCGTGTGTTCATACAAATCCAAGGGTGACTGATGCAGCGACGACGCGACGGCGGTGCCGCTGCAGCTGCGGCATAATGTGTAAACGGCCTCAAAGATTAGGTACCTAACATTCATATATAACTATGATTCCTATTTATTATAAACAAAATCAATTTTAAATCTAATTTCTTGCTTTTGATCATTTTCATCGCAATTTTCAGATGAATCTGTTACCTATTTCATTATGCCCATTATCAATAAGTCGCGGTCTGTTAATAAAAACATTAGGTCAGAATTTTTTTTATTTTTGTAATAGCTTAGATAACGTGTAGGTACAGTCGAGTTCATTAATATATTGGCAGTGACAATGTTTCAAAATATTGTAAGCGTTAAAATGATCATATAGTTCTATACAAACTTAGACATCAATAAAATGTATTCATATAAACTGTTCATAAGTATGTTACGATAGTGCAGTCAAAAATATCTGACTACTCTTCGAAACATAAATATCTAAATACTCTAGATTTCAATATATTTGTTGCAACCTAGGATTCATAAATATCTATACAGCTTTGAATATTCAACTAAATGACCTTTACCATTCAATTTATTTTTGCTTGCCGGAGCAGAAGTTCGAGTAATAATGCAATATTGCCGTTGAAGGATGTCATACCACTTCAAATTGATTTTGTTTCAAGATCTTTTTCATAGAAAAATAATTGCATAGATATTTGTGAACCTAACTTTGCGCTAAATAATATGAACAAGGGATTGCGAACAATTTTTAGAATCTGGCTGTAGTAATATTATTGATATAATGTAGTCACATATTTATGACGTCACAGATTGTTTACAATTTATTGTACAGCAAGGCTGTTTAGAGTTTTATGAAACTTACCATTGCCTATATATTTTTGATTCATGAACATGCTCAGATATTAAAGAACTCGACTGTACTTGCGCATTAGAAATACCTATTTTTGACTTTCTTTCTCCTGCAGACTTTTTTTAGTTATTTATAAAAATATTATAATTCGATTTCGTAACCTTAGGAATCGAACCCGAGGACTCTCGAATACAAATCTACACGTCGTCCACATACGTCACTGTGACAGTTGTACGTGAAGTCGAAAATACGTACCTTAAGCGTAATGACTGCACTTTCTTAGATGTTTCCAAAATTCATAGTTTTAGAAAAAAAAACACTGCAAAGTGATAACTTTTATTTCGGAAGTCGGTGTCGCTGGTTTCGCATTTTCGTTTTTTGACACCGACTTCCAAAATTATAGTTATTTATCACGCTGTAGTGCTTTTTTTGAAGTCGGTTGTTTTTTTTTTCTTTCTAATTGTACCTACCCCACAAAAATTCAATTAACACTAGTGCATTGAAGAATCATCAAAATTCGCATAGAAATGCCGGAGATGCAGTACATTTATGCATATTAACTTCGGACATACTACATAAGAATAATTACCTAATGAATATAGAATAACTACCTAATGAATATACTAAAACCTTCCTGGAAGTATGTAGATCACATTAGTGAAAGAATGATCAAAATTGGTTCATCAGTTTTTTAGAAAATCTACAAATATATATACAAACATACACACATACATACATTACATACATACATACGGGTCGAATACACAACCTCCTTTTTTGAAGTCGGTTAAAAATGTTTTAAATTTCATTGAATCAGTTTTATTTCAAAATCACCCACATCCTTAAGTTTTTCAAGTCACACTCAAAACGAATAAAATTTATTATGTTGTCACACATAACTACATAATTTGTTTGTTAGATCTTTAACTTATTTGCACATCGTTTCCGCGCCATCTATTAGAATACTAGGGCGTAATCTCACAAAACCGTTACTTCTAAATCTCATGTATGCTTTATGTCATAATTGTGATGGGCGTCGTCGTTAGATGGCGTTTGCGTCGATTTTGCATATGTGTGCATGCGTTTTTCAAGGACACTTAGCTCTAGTAAGCCTCTTAACTAATATTATAAATGCGAAAGTAAGTTTGTTTGTTACCTTTTTCACGCCTAAACCACTGAATCAATCGTCCTGAAATTTTGCATATACGTTGTCAGGTGTACAGAAACGGACATAGGGTATCTTTCATCCCGAAAAAAAGTGCTGCTCCCGAGGAAAACAACAATACACGTGGCGCCATCTATTATCATAATAACGTTATTGTCGTTTTCCTAAATGTGCTAGCATTGTTAAATAACATAAGGTCTACGAACAAGCTAAGTTTCAATATAAAGGATAATCATTTTTTTTTAATTTGACATTTACTGATCGAACTATACAATAACATTATAATTATTCATTATCTGGTATTTAAATGTCAACAGAAAAGCTATATATTATACTAAATCTGATTAGTGCAGACTGCACAGTGCACACACAGGTATCGCTTTTTATCAAACTTGTCCTGGTATAGCATTTGCCAAGTCACAGTTAGGCTGCGTTTCCACCAGAGATGAGCGAGGATGCGTTAATGCGTAGCGAGGGATGTGTGTGAAACCAACAAATAACATCGCTTTATTTTTACCGGACTGCGCCAGAAGGAGGGTTATGTTTTTCGAGAGTATGTATGTATGTACTTACTTATAATTGTTTGGCACGCTCTGCGGCCTGAACGGCTCGATGGATTTTAGCTTGAGAGGTGTCGTTAGATTCGTATTTACTGTGAGAATGACACTGGGTATATCAAAATAAAAAAAAAACCAAAATGGCGGATTTTTGGTGCCATAATATGCATTAAAAAAATTTTTTTTTTCTCAAAACCTATCATATATCATATCTATCATCAGTGGGGTATCAAAATAAAGGGTTTTATATGGTGATTACAAAAATATATACAACTTATATGGTTAAAAGTAATTCAAAGTGACAAATCGTAAAAAACACGTACCAAGAACTAAATCGTCTGCGAAATCTTTGTAAACTAAAAAGCTGGAAATAAAAAAAGTATTTAAAAAAATTAAAAAACCCGACTGCAAAATAAATTAAATAAAAGTTGGAAGCAGGCGGGGCCCATTCCATTATTATAGTTTCAAACTCAAATGGGTCCCGCCTGCTTCCAAATTTTATTAAAATGGGCTTGTTTTTAGCTTTTCAGTTAGTTTTAGTATAACGTTGCAGTCGAGTTTTTTAATTTTTTTAATTACTTTTTTTAAAGCTTGAAGTAAGTCAGCGTTGGTATTGGTTAGTTTTACACACATCCCTCGCTACGCATCCTCGCTCATCTCTGGTGGAAACGCAGCCTTAGGCATAAGTCAGAAAATGTTATTTTATTTCTGATATTCTGAAACCATACTGTTTTCGGTGGTCGTATCATATCATCAAAATATTTTAAGGTTTTAGCCTTACAAATTGGTAACGCCTAACTCAAGTCACCAGGCCTTTAGTATTACTTTCTAGAAATTCTCTGAAGGAGTCCAATTACTCGTCTGAATTTAACGGGCTGAAATAAGACAGAGCCTATCAGGACTCATCTCGCATTACATGAGACCTTACCTCCATCAGCGAATCAACTACGCAGCTACGGTAACTAGACACTTTTAGACAACCCTATGGGAAATGGGAACATCCGACGTACGGTCGAACAAGCTATTTGGTATACAGGCAAAAATATTCATCTTTCCACTACACAGCCAATATTTAGTTTTATTTTGTGTGTTACTTATAACTTTTTCAGCTTATGGAATCCTTAATTAAATAGAGTGGTATAAAAGAATTGACTAACTCAGCACACCATTGTTTAAAAGTAGTTGCAAGTTAGCTGCCTGTATACCAAATAGCTTGTTCGACCGTACAGTCAGCATCAAAAGTCGATTAACGCTATCATTTTTACATGTTATTAAATTGACAACAACTTTTTTCAATAAACTGATTTTTAGCTTTTCACATAATAGACAAGAGTATATAATCTAAAAAAATTTCTTCTGCTGCAATTTTGAACAAATATTTTGCTCTATAACTAAGATTAAAAAAACTGAAGTGTTAATCAACTTTTGATGCTGACCGTACCTATTCTTGTTAGGGATGATTTATGTTTTATATGAAGCAGTTTATATTACACAGTGCATGATCCGTGTACCGTCCGGGCCACGGGACACGGATCATGCACTGTGTAATATAAACTGCGTCATACAAAATGTATGTAACGGTTCAAATCCGTGCCCCGTCCGGACCACGTACACGGCACGCCCCGGGCACGGCCCGGTCTAATATAAATCATCCCTTATGCTTCTCAACCCTAGCTGAGTAGGATTCTTTTGAACTTGATGTCACTAAGAAGTTTTTTGCACAAATTTTTTCTAGCGTGAGACGCCAATCGGAATATTTTAGCGAAGTTGCTGCCCTAGCTGGCTATTTGTATACCGTATTGGGACTTTTATTGGATTTTCATTTTCACAAGCGAGTTCATTATTGGTGCTACCTACACAAGTATTTCTTGTACTAAGATGAACGTCTTTAGGAAAAACTGGTGCATGCAAGAAGCCTTGTAAATCGTACTGCGATACAAAACGCCCGGCGCACCCTGACCAGCTAGCACTCGGTGTCGGTAACGCAGAGTCTAGCTGACTAGTCCATTCACCACGAGAGCCATGACCAGCGGCCCTTATCAAGGCTAAATAACAATAACGACTTCTCCAAGGGCACACACCACCAGCTTTCCAAGCCCGCCCTTATCGTCACCTCCATAAATAATTAAAAAAACAACGAGGAAGAGTAGCACCGGCACGAAGAGAAGAAGACCTTCTGCAGAAAGGTACGCAAACGCAGCAACGAGCAAATTAGCTCCTACGTGCGAAAAAGAAAGAAAATGTATTTATTGGGAGTCGGACATGAAGACCGCAAACCACACGACTATCACACTAAAGGCCAAAACACACACGCTACTTTTTGCATCGGCGATCGGCGATTTTGCGGCTGTATCGATGCTGCATCGCGTTTTGGCGACTCTCTGCGTTCGGACGTGGTATCGGAATCGCGCGTTTTAGCAACTACTTCGATGCTGGTGCAAATGCCAAATCGCTGCGACCGGCATCCGAATGTGTGCGGAGTGTAGCGTTCAGCCGCTGTATCGAGCTTCCGAAAAGCGACTGAATCGCCGCGTTTGGCGTTTTTAAGTGTGCGGTATGGAATGCTTGGTCGCTGCATTTAGCTTCTAAAAAGCAGCTGAATCGCCGATCGCCGATGCAAAAAGTAGCGTGTGTGCTTTGGCCCTAATTCACACTAATATTATAAAGGCGAAAGTTTGTTTGTGTGTCTGTTACTTCTTTACGCACAAACGGCTGAACCAATTTTGATAAAACTTTTTATCCCGATATTCCCACGGGATCGACGCTGCGGAGTGCGGGTGAAACCGCGAAGCACAGCTAGTAGAAACATAAAAAAATAAAAATATACAAAAGAAAAATCTATTTATCACAACATAATAATATTATGATGCTACATAAACATTATTTTTTACCATACTTAAGTATGTACAGAGATTGATAGTTCAAATTCGACCTTCAGAATGACATTTAGTTATCCGGTAAACCCGGTTACCAACTTGATAATATTCATTCCATAAGCATTCATATCAATCTGTTTTTATTTACGTAGCTACTACATGTACAATTACATCGGCATTCAGTTACTCAGTGCACTTTAAGTAATGAAAGCTCTCAAAATGATCATTCCATCTTGCATATAATGGAATGGAGTAAAGGCTTTGTCAAAAGAAAATGGTCGGCAGAAGATAATTACGAAATGAAATAATTTTGTTACAAGCAAAGTCGTATCGGCTCGTTGCTAAATAATAACAGCCGCACGGGTCGGTCGAAGGTTAAGCTACGCTTACCGCGGTCGGTTCGTGGATAGGTGACCATCCATTACATATCGAGACCCTTCCGTATCTCGGAAAGCACGTCGTAACGGGTAGTCAGAAGCCCAAAAGTCTGATAACCAGTCTTACCAAGGGTTAGAATGTGTTACCGGTGATGGAGGTCAGTCTTTCCATGTAAAATACTGGTATTCAGCTGAAACCGGTTAGACTGGACGCTGAAGCAACGTCATATTCTACCAAATTTTCTTCTATTGCAATTTGCGGTGTGCTGCTGAGTCTTCTAGAAAGACAATGCCAAATATGACAAAATCAGAAAATATGTACCTACATCAAACAAAATTATCAATATGTCCCAAATCTGTAGAAGTGTTCGCATCTATACATACGAAGAATTTTTTTTTGTACCTAAGCCAAAAGCAATATGTCGAAAATAAGATTCCTTTTTTTCCAAAACATTATTTACTACGAAACACCAAACGTAAGGGCATACAATGAATCATGAAGAACTTTGGCACGCAACCAGAAACAAATGCTGATCAAACAATCTAGGATGTAACGCTTCTTTATTAAGAAAATACTACCTCTAATAAAGGAAGGAATAGGGATTATAGTAAGTTCTTGTTTGTTTGCACAAGATTCGAGGCTTATTGCTCGACTGTTCTTAGCAAGTCTGTTGGTTTAGGAGCTAAAGATAATATAAACAGGGAAGGCATTTTGTGTTCCACTACCCTTTGAAGACATAATAGAGGGCCCTTTGTTCTTCAAGGGTTAGAAGTATCGGAGGATATCGATCGGCGGTTAAGACTTCCTGTCAAGGCATCATTCATTAGAAATACCCTCACTGTTCAGATTATGGAGCCTCTCTCTTTAGAAGACGGTTTGATACGTCATTACAGCTAAACTACAAGCCCAATTTTCATTGAGTAGGTATAGCAAAAAGGTAGTTTTGTATCAGAAGGGCATTGGGTTTTGCCATCCCGGTATAAACTGTATTTATAAGGGGGCTAAACCACGAGCCAGCTGTATTTAAATCCAAGTTAAGCTGGCTCTGCATGTTTTTTTTTTCATAATGTACCTGCAAACAGCCTTTCGGCTATAAGCAAATGTGATGTTTGGATTATGCAGGGCTCCAGTGAGTACCGCTGTAAGATCTGGTGCCTTTTCAGGCGCTGGGCGATATTTAGTTGAATCAGGTCTACGGCCAAATAATTTGGATGGTTTCCAAGTCTGTCCTTGTACGCAGTTTCTTACCATCAGTATATTCTTCTTCACACGCTTATTGGCATTTGACAAAATAATTTCATAATTATATAGCTAACAATCAATTACGTCAATCCCCAACACCATATTATATTGGAGAATATCAAATTATTTGCGTGTTCCACCAGATAGCAGCCGGATATCAACCAACAACCGCTATCAACCAACACATTGCCGGAAACCTAATACTTTGTGATTATCCGCTGTGTTCGCACGCAATTAGGCGTACAATGTAATTAAAATCACACTGTACAAGTTAAGTACAGATACTAGACAGGCTTTGCTTTGAAGTTTGAGTAGACGAAGCTTGACGGTGTTAGCTTAGAAGCTATGGGTCAAAGAATCAATGGCGAGTCCTAAAATGATGAATTTGTAAAAATTTCTGGATTTGCGCCCGGTTCGGTTAGTGGCAATAGGCTTGCTCCTTATTTTTTTTTACTATCCTGCGCTGTCCCACTCCTGGGCAAAGTCCTCTCTCCACTCCTTCCATCTTTCGCGAGCCCGCGCGTCCTCCTTCCAGTTTTGACGGAACCTATCCAGCTCGTCCCGCCATCTCCTACGTGGTCTGCTCCTTATTACATGGGACTTAAAACATAACTGACTAAATGTGGGTGTAGGTACAGGTAGAATATAGGTTCTTACTTCAGGAAGTCTACACCAGCAAAAGCGTTTTTCTTGAAGAGACATAATCATCATTATCGCAGCCCGACTTCACCCATTGCTGGGCGCCATAAGCATCTCTTTGCTTATGCCAAAACCAAATCCCACGTTTGAGATGCGACGTCTAATTATGCTCTTTCCGAATACGTAAGGGCCACTACAACCAATTAGCCCTGCTGTGTAGCTGTCGTCAACCATGATGTACAATAATCTATACTTTAGAGTAAGAGTAATTTGTGAGTTCGTATGTAGGGGCCAATCTTCGGAACTTCTGATCCGATTCCGAAAATTCTTTCACTAGTGTGAAGCTACAGTATTACCGAGTGTCTGTATGTTATGTTAAAACATGGAATTTCACGCGGACGATGTCGCGGGTAGAAGCTGGTTGAAAACAAAGAGGCGTCGGAATAGTTTTCTCTCTCATCCAAAACCGCTCTACCATGAGCCCATAAATTCGTAACGGTGTATTTTAGTTACAAACAAACATCCATTCTCTTTTACTGATAATATTAGTGGATTATGGATGTCAAGGTCAGGTTTGTATTGGGATAATATTTGTGTAAAGCTTATTACCTCATCTGAACGCTATTTGGATATGAGAGTCAACATTGCAAAGACCTATTACGTATTGAACGTTGTATGTGTGCCAATGACCCAAAGAATATTCACTCAAAGTTATTGGTTATTTACTAACAAAAGTTTTAAACTTTATATGTAACCATGAATACAGCACATGATTCTAGACCCCAAAGCAGAAACATTCTTCGCCAGTTATCAAAAAAATCTGCCAAGAATTTTATAGAAGAAAAATTAAAAATAACTACTAGCTACTTTTTGGTGAAATAAATCCATACTTCCGTACTAATATTATAAATGCGAAAGTGTGTCTGTCTGTTACCTCTTCAAGCTTAAACCGCTGAACCGATTTAGATGAAATTTGGTATAGAGATTGTTTGAGTAAAACATTTTAAAAGAGTAACGGTGGAGTTTCTTGCCCATTCTTCTCCACACAAAAACTACTTTTTGGAAGGGGCGATTAGAATCAATTCTATTTTAAGGTAATTTTTGAAGTTCAAAGGTGCCTTTTATGTGCCTATTTGAAATAAATGCTTTAACTTTGACTTATGACTTTCGAGTCGCGGGAAAGGACATAGGATAGTTTTATCCCGATATTCCCATGGGATCGAAATGTATGCGGGTGAAACCGCGGGTCGCAGCTAGTAATTGATATAAAACTATGCTGTCAAAATGAATGGAAAGGATCTTGGAAAGGATCCGGCGGTTGGGTCTCGAGGTGGCATTGCACAAGTCCGAGGCCATGTCTTTCCATGGGCCTCGGAACGGGCCACCATCGGGATCCCAACTAACGGTGGGAGAGGTTCACATCGGCGTCGAGACAACGATGAAATACCTGGGTCTCGTCCTCGACAGCCGGTGGAACTTCGTCGAACACTTCCGACGTTTGGCCCCCAAACTGGAAAGGATCGGGGCCGCCTTCAAGCGGCTCTTGCCCAACCTGAGGGGGCTAAACACCTCCTGCCGGAGGCTTTACGCGGGGGTCGTGCGGTCCATGGCCGACGAGGCCCCGGTGTGGGCGCGTTCTCTGCGGCGGCGAGCCGCCCACTATCTGAACGCGCCCCAAAAGGTGGCAGCCGTAAGACTGATCCGGGGGTACCGCACGATCTCGGGCGAGGCGGCAAGCCTCCTTGCCGGACTGCCGCCATGGGATCTGGAGGCGATAGTCCTCGCGCGCCTGTATGAGTGGCGCGCGGAAGCACTACGCTGGGGGGAAACTCCGCTTCCGCGGCAAGTCGCGGCGGAGCGGACAGACCTCCGGCGCGATCTCATGGTGGCATGGAAGGAGCGACTTTTGCAACCCAGCGCAGGGCACGCCACGATAGTGGCGATAAGACCCCTCTTTGAGGAGTGGCTAGAGAGGCGTCACGGCGTCCTCACCTATCGCCTGACGCAGGTCCTCACCGGACACGGATGTTTTGGGAGGTTCCTGCACATCATCAGGCGGGAGCAGATGCCCGGGTGTCACCACTGCGAGGATCGCCCAGAGGACACGGTGGAGGTCTGCCCCGCATGGGCGGAGCACCGCCGTGCCCTCGTAGAGGCGATCGACAGCGGCGGCGACCTCTCGCGCCCGGCCCTGGTTCAAGCCATGGTCCGGGGCAAGAGGGAGTGGGAGGCGGTCACCTCCTTCTGCGAAGCAGTCATGCTAGCGAAGGAGGTGGCGGAACGGCTGAGGGAGAGAGCCTCACGTCCCAGCCGCCGCGGGAGACGCTCCGGGCGTCGGAGCCGCGTGACGACTCCCGGCCACCGTAGGCGTGGGCCTGCGGACGGAAAGTAATGGGTAGCTCACCGTCCGATCAGGACCAGGCCCGTGCCAGACGGCGCGTACGTGTTCCACGCGCGCCTCAAAGAGATGTCAGCATAAAGGAAGGGGCCTGTCAGGGCCGAAGCCTGCCGGGGGTGCGGGATTGTCTGAAAGGGTTACCGCTACCCCGGAACATAAAGGGCTAAGGAAGGAACACGGATGGGTTTTAGTCAGTAAGAGTCTGACACTCCCTTCCGCTCCACCCAGAGCGGGAGGGGTCATTTGATGATTTCCCATCCATAAAAAAAGGTAATTTTTGACGTTCAAAGGTGCCTTTTATGTGCCTATTTGAAATAAATGCTTTGACTTATGACTTTCGAGTCGCGGGAAAGGACATAGGATAGTTTTATCCCGATATTCCCATGGGATCGAAATGTATGCGGGTGAAACCGTGGGTCGCAGCTTGTACTTTATATAAAACTATGCTGTCAAAATGAATGGAATAGCAATTTTTGTTTTAAAAAAAAAATATTTGCTGTTTCATACACAGCATAGTTATTTTTCATTTTTCTATCCACATTTATTATGTCTATGGGCCGTTGTAGCCTGAAATATTTTTAATTTAACTATGTAACATCCTAATCGTAAACTAAAGAATTCCAATTCCGTACCTCTAAATGGTTTTAAAATATAAACTTTAAATTGTTAGCATATAAAATTGGAAAGCAATTTTCGTAATTCCGGTTATCCCTCTATTTTGCCGGCCCATCCAGACAGCAGGAAATCTAACGGAAGAAAGAATATTGGATAATTGGACTATTTGCACTTTCAGGGGATCGGGAAAATATCCGGAGTTGTAGAAATGAAAGGACATTTTTATCAATACAGTGTTGGTTTACAACATTACAGGACCCAAATATGCCAGTTTATATCACATCACACTAATATTATAAAGGCGAAAGTTTGTGAGTGTGTGTGTTTATATGTTTGTTACTTCTTCACGCCTAAACTACTGAACCGATTTAGATGAAATTTGGTATAGAGATAGTTTGAGTCCCGGAAAAGGACATAGGATAGTTTTTATCCTGATATTCCCACGGGATCGACATTTACGCGGGTGAAACCGCGGGGCGCAGCTAGTTCTTTTTTTATAAATAAATAATTTGGTAATTAAGGTCCTGTAGTCTTATTAGATTTTTTTGCTAGTAATCCTTAACGAAAAACGGTAGAAGGAGCGTTGGCAGACCAATAGCCAGATGGGTGGACGACCTACAAAAGATCGCGGGAAGACCTGGATGAGATTTGCATAGACCAGGGAAGCACGGCACAAAAAGGAGGAAGAATACTCAGCAGTAGTGGAACAAAGCTGCCAATGACGATAATGATGAATCCTTAAACAGCGTAACACACTAACAGTAGAAATGACTTTCATTTTGACAGTTCAACAACATTCATTGCGTTATTCACGTTGTTGAGCGGACAAATTTTCCGAACATATGAAGCAATGGATTAGCCATATCCGTCAAAATGATTCAGATTGTGATTGATGGTGTGTTACGCAATTAGGGCGCAGATTATCTGAGTTTGTTTCGGCTTTTCTTCTCAGAGTAGTCAGATAAGAAACGCCGATCTCATCTAGTTTAAAAAAAAAAAAATGACTGACGTGCAAAAGTGTTTGTACAGATGCCAAAGCTACTACAAACTGCAAAATTTCTTTAACAGATTTTCAACTTAATCGTTATAGCATAAGGTTCAAAGTTGATTGGGAAAATTTGACAGTTTCGGGTAGCTTGATATGCTGGCGTCTGTACAAATCTTCTTACAGAGATAAAATCATTTATCATTATCATTAGATCATTTAGTTAAAACGAAAGATGTACTTCGCCTGCGATTATTGCCCCTCTCGCAACTCCATAAGCACCCTAAAAAAGGGGAGTAACCAATTACCACCGAAAATACATCGGCAATCCATCCAATGGCACTCAATCTAGATTATCGTAACATCTAAGCCCCGGGGGGTCAGTACACCGTATCAGCACAACTACAAGCAAGTATACGATTACATACAGATTCACGGTCACTCCTACGCAACTGCCCACTCTAAAACTCGGATCTAGTGCATAGATTTCAAGGGTATCGTATTATTTACTAACTTTGTGCGGCTGGTTTATGTAGTGAGATGGACAACTTTTTATTTGTTGCAATTTTTTATTCGGGGTGTATGCTGTTTGTTTTTGTTTATCCTGGAATCTCCACTCTTCAACTCTTGGAAACCTGTACGCTGTAATTAAACATTTGTTCTTTTGATGTCACATAGGTTATGTCTCATGATATTTTGTCTTTATGACTACTTGTTGACATTTTGAGGCTCTTCTCTTCATAAGCCTCCTGAACGCGCAATGTTATTTCTGCACATTCGCAAAACCCTTCCAAATTGTTAATTGTTATATTAGAGCAAATATAATGTAGATCCACCCCTAATCTCTACCAGCATATATCTACTTAAGTTTTTTTTTTTTCATATCTAATCAACAGGTTTTAACAAATACATTTTAGAGGTCTACTTTTAAGTAAAGAGATACATGTAACAGAAGACCTCCCTCTTCCATGTCTATGTGTCACAAAACAAAGTCTGGTAATGACAGAAACAAAGAAAAAAAAATACAATAAGAAATTTTAAACTCGAGAATTTACATAATTAGTTTAGGTACTTGAATTCTTAATTTATATAATTTACATTTCGCGTCCGTGTGGTGAATAGCACCACCCCCCTTCTTCCCATGGGTGTCGTAAAAGGCGACTAAGGGACGTACCGGAGAATGGGCAGCAGCGTTCTCTATGCATTTAATATCATACTGCGATCGCCAACCCGCATGCCAAGCGTGGCGATTATGGCAAATCCCCCCCCAAATGACAAGCACGAAAAATACTTGGCCCCTAGTGCCCGGCGGCCCGCCTACCCTTGGCTACGGTAGCGGCCAAGGCCACGGTGAGGCAAGGGGTGCTAAGAATCCCCGGAAGAGATCCGGCTACCAAAATAACCGAAAACTGGACCTGGCAACATACAACACGCGTACACTCCGGACCGACGAGAAGATCTCCGAACTCGAGGAAGAATTGAGCAGGTTGCGATGGGGCATAGTGGGATTATCAGCCCCCCTATTCACAAGCATACGATTCACTATCGTATCGACAATGACACTTATTCGATAACCTGATTTCTGAACCGAAGGACTGGCAAAACGCTATTCAGAGATCCGTGTGGCAGGGTTTATTTCCAACCGATTATAGGTGTGTGTACGGGGAACGCTACAAAATGGTAGTAAATAGATATTCGTGGTAGAAAATTTTAAGTGGTACATAAATGATTTTTTTCGAGTATTTCATTAAGGTCGACTATAAATTATGCATTGAGTAACTTTTATCAAATAAAATATAGTAAACAATGATTTTATTAATAAATAAAATTTATCTGATTTCTATTAAACTTGCTTCGTAAACTTAAGTTTCTGTCAAACCTGGAAAGCGGGAATAATAATTGTTTTTCCGACATTTTGGTTTGAACTAAAAAGATATTATTGTGAAGTGAATAAACGCTGCTAGGTACCTATTGTTAATTATTGAAGGTTTACCTAGATCCTCTCTATCACACATAAAAATTAAAGATAGCATAAAAGGTTAGAATAGTACCTTGAATTTGTGCCTGGTTGATGGCAATAGTATATGTAATAGTGGGTGTATTAAACCACCTCTTCGTAACTCTTCTCAAGAGTGATGTTTTGATGATGGCAAGTACTTAAGAAGTAATTTTGCTTAGATACTTACTTTTAATTCTACTGGGATTGCGGCTGATGAGTGCGTGTTATAAAAATATCTCTTGATCTTAAAATCACGTACTCCATCTACCAAATAATTAAAAAATGTCTAGAACGAGTTTAAGTGTTTCGTAGATACGTATGTAACCACTTAAAATTATATAAATATACTAACTTGGGTATGCAGCGGTCAAAACTATACCTTTAACTGCTAATTACTTTTTAATAAACAATAATTCTTCGTTTCGATAACGTTTCCGACAGCAAATATCTGTCGGAAGAATTGATGTGTTCATACCGTATATGAACTGTCAAAATTGTACGGTTTCCGATTTGTGAATAGCGATTATAGGACTTCGTCGATAACATTGACGTTCGATACGGTACCAAGCCGTATCGTAGCTTTGTGAATAAGCCTACTGAAGTCCGAAGAGAGGGGGAGGACTCGATAATCCTTAAATCTGGCAACTTGCTCTATTTCCGGGAGGGCGACCAGCAGTCCCAAGGTGGTGTCGGGTTTATCGTCCACAAGTCCCTTGTGAGCAACGTGGTGAAGATCGAGAGTGTGTCGACCAGGGTGGCGTACCTTATACTCAGAATATCCGCAAGGTATTCGCTGAAGGTCGTACAGGTTTACGCCCCGACCTCGTCACACCCCGACGATGAGGTGGAGACCATGTATGAGGATATTTCCAGAGCCATGCATGGCTCTAAAACTCACTTCACCGTTGTCATGGGGGACTTTAACGCGAAACTGGGTAAACGAAGCAATGATGAGCTGCGAATGGGGCAATTTGGAGTTGGACGACGGAACCACCGGGGCCACCTACTGGCTAGTTTTATGGAGAAGGAAGGCCTCTTTATGATGAATTCCTTCTTCAGAAAACGTGAGCACAGGAAGTGGACCTGGCAGAGCCCGGATGGTGCAACTAAAAAACTTTTTAACAAAAAAATTGAACCTCCGAAAAAACTGAAAAGCAAAAAATAAAAACCTTTTTTATTTTACCTTAATAAATAAGTTCTTAAACGAATGCAAGTATACCTAAGAAATTTTGAGTCGGCGCCAAACAGTTGCGAGTGGTCGTGCGGAGAGCGCACTTTTTGTTTGGAATGTTAATATTTAGCGCTGGAGATTTCACGTTGCATTATTAATTTGATTTGGCTATTTCTATAAGGTAATTTAGTGATCTTTGTTCATTGATTGTTTGGCGCCGACTCAAATTTTTTTAGGTATACTTGCATTAGTTTAAGAACTTATTTATTAAGGTAAAATAAAAAAGGTTTTTATTTTTTGCTTTTCAGTTTTTTCGGAGGTTCAATTTTTTTGTTAAAAAGTTTTTATTTTATAATTTTTTGAGGCTATAATTTACTTATTACTGCATGCTTAATTTTTAATTACTTTTCAAATGGCTACCTACCTTACTTTAGATATTAACTGTTATATACTTAATCCTACTTTAACTATTATTTTTTGTATAGTAAAATACTTAAAAAAACAGGCTTTATATACCAACATAGATAGGCCTTTAATTTTAATTGTTTTTAATTGTAATACACAGCTCAGCATTAAAATCTGTGAATGAACAACAAATCACCCCTATTTTCCCACCCTTAGGGTAGGATTTTTTTTTCCAAATTTACATTGGACCAACTTCAAGGTATGTTCTATCCATTAAAAAAAGAATTATCAAAATCGGACTAATCTGTAAAAAGTTATGCGTGGTCATACATTACAATCAGTGAGTGAACTATCAATCATCCCCTGTTTTCCTACCCTTAGGGTTGGAATTTTTTTTCCAAATTTATATGGGACCACCTTCGGGGTATATCCTTTCTAATCAAAAAAGAATTATCAAAATCGGACTGCTCTGTAAAAAGTTATGCGTGATCATACATAAAAAAAAAAAAAAAAAAAAAAAAAAAAAAAAATATACGCGTCGAATTGATAACCTCCTCCGTTTTTTCGTCGGTTAAAAATGAGATTAATTTCATTATGTCGACGAAGAAGCAAATATT
Source organism: Amphipoea lucens (assembly GCA_947508005.1). NCBI lineage: Eukaryota > Metazoa > Arthropoda > Insecta > Lepidoptera > Noctuidae > Amphipoea > Amphipoea lucens. The sequence continues at coordinate 16,359,568 of OX382377.1, read as the reverse complement.
CAATGATGTCTCTGTGATCAACGCGGTGAAAACCGGAAGTGATCACCGCATGGTAAGAGGCACATTGAACTTAAATATAAAGCTGGAAAGGTCTCGACTAATGAGGTCTACGCTCCGCCCAGCGCCGATCCAAGTTCAAAACCCCGAGAGCTTTCAGCTCGAACTTCAGAATCGTTTCGAGTGCCTGGGGAGCTCCGTGGACGAATATAACGATGGGTTCGTGGAAGCTGTCCATACGGTCGGGTCTAAGATCTTCAAGACCCGTCGTACGAATACGAAAAAGAAGCTCTCTGATCCTACTTTGCGGCTCATGAAGGAGAGGCGCGAGATGATCCTGCAGTCTTCAGATGATGTTCTAAAGTACCGGCGGCTCAACAGACAGATCTCTAAGTCCTTGAAAAGCGACCTTCGCCGCTTCAATACAGATCGTATTGAGGAAGCGATAGAGCAAAATAGAGGCTCCAAGGTTTTTGCTAGAGATCTGTCTATTGGGCAGAGCCAGCTTATGAAACTGAAGACTGATGATGGTAGGATCGTATCCGCCAAACCTGAGCTGTTGAGAGAGATCGAGAGGTTCTATGGACAGTTATACACGTCAACAAGCAACCCCGTTACGAATCTGGCAAACGACCCAAGAGCTAGATTGACCCGACACTATACCGAAGACATCCCGGACGTCAGCCTGTACGAGATTAGGATGGCTCTGAAGCAGCTTAAAAACAACAAGGCACCGGGTGATGACGGAATTACGGCCGAGCTCCTGAAGGCCGGCGGAAAACCCGTTCTTAAGGCCCTTCAGAGGCTGTTTGATTCCGTCATACTCGAGGGTAAAACACCACAGGCATGGAACAGAGGTGTGGTGATACTTTTCTTTAAGAAGGGTGACAATGCCCTTCTTAAGAATTATAGGCCCATCTCACTTCTGAGCCATGTCTACAAGCTGTTTTCGAGAGTCATCACGAACCGTCTCGCGCGCAGGTTTGACGACTTCCAGCCTCCCGAACAAGCCGGATTCCGTAAAGGCTTTAGCACCGTAGACCACATACATACGCTGCGACAGGTTATACAGAAGACCGAAGAGTATAACCTGCCTCTCTGCTTAGCGTTTGTGGACTACGAGAAAGCCTTTGATTCGATCGAGACATGGGCTGTACTGCAGTCTCTTCAACGGTCCCAGATCGACTATCGGTACATCGAGGTGCTGAAGTGTCTGTACGAAAACGCCACTATGTCAGTTCGACTCCAGGACCAGATCTCGAAACCTATCCTTCTGCAGCGAGGTGTGAGACAGGGAGACGTTATCTCTCCGAAACTGTTCACCGCTGCTCTGGAGGATGTCTTTAAGGTTCTGGACTGGAAAGGAGCTGGCATTAACATCAATGGCGAGTACATAACTCACCTTCGGTTTGCCGACGATATAGTAGTCATGGCTGAGACTATGGAGGACCTCAGTACAATGCTCGATGACCTCAGTAGAGCCTCTGAAAGAGTGGGTCTGAAAATGAACATGGACAAAACGAAGGTCATGTCAAATGCCCATGTAACACCCACTCTCATGAAGATCGGAGACGCTACACTCGAAGTCGTGGACGAGTATATTTACCTAGGACAAACTGTCCAGTTAGGTAGGTCCAACTTCGAGAAAGAGGTCAATCGTCGAATCCGACTCGGCTGGGCAGCGTTCGGGAAGCTACGCAATATCTTCTCGTCCCACATACCGCAGTGTCTCAAGACGAAAGTCTTTGACCAGTGCGTGTTGCCAGTGATGACATATGGCACTGAAACGTGGTCGCTCACAATGGGCCTTATTAGAAGGCTGAAAGTCACCCAAAGGGCAATGGAGAGGGCTATGCTTGGAGTTTCCCTGCGGGATCGAATCAGAAATGAAGAGATCCGCAGGAGAACCAAGGTAACCGACATAGCCCGAAGAATTGCCAAACTTAAGTGGCAGTGGGCAGGGCACATTGCTCGCAGAACAGATGGCCGATGGGGCCAAAAGGTTCTGGAGTGGCGACCGCGTACCGGAAGGCGTAGCGTTGGAAGGCCTCCCACAAGGTGGACCGACGACCTTGTGAAGGCCGCAGGAACTCGTTGGATGCGAGAAGCACAAAACCGGTCGAAGTGGAGGTGCTTGGGGGAGGCCTATGTCCAGCAGTGGACGTCTTTCGGCTGAAATGATGATGATGATGATGATTTCGTGTTCAACGAGCCTGTTGTTCAAAGTTGGAAGGGTCTTTGCTACCCCTCCCAAATTGTTTGCTCTTCCGCAATAAATATAATTACAAGGGTTAGGTGTGCTTTATTCAATAAACCCACTGAGGGTTTAATTACACATTAGCATTGGATTGAATCACCGTCTGGCCTCATTATATTGAGGAACCTCTAGATTCTTCACATCCGTCGTTAGGTCACGGAAAGAATTCGCGCCGCAGTCTCCGTGCGCACCCGAATGAAGTTCTCAATGGCAATTCGATATTCTAGCGTATGGCACTCATGGGCTAAACATCAGCGTTAGTTGGTATACCTTCCGTTGTCATCTGACATTATGCTGACCTGAGGCCCGTTTGGCATTAGAAGAATTATTTTCTTTTTGTTTTTAGTTCTAAGGTGTTTTTTTTTTTTTGTCGTAAGCCAGTAAACGCGTATTGCTTTCTTTCAGTACCCTCCACGAGTAGCGTGAATAGCGATCGCGTTTTTCAGCTTCGAATCCTTTGAGGCGGACAAGAAAAACGGTCTTGAAACGGGAATCAAGCGCGAGTCATGAACCCGGTGAATAGCCGCGAAAACGTGTGAGCCAAAGAAGCGTGAATGCGTGTGTCTGTGTGCGGAATTGAAGGCGCCTTTGAAGTTCACAAGCTTGTTGCTAGTCAAGGCGTTGATACTGCAGAGTACGATGCTGCTAATTTAATTCGCAAATTGTCTTCCGCAAGATCGTTTGATGGTCTATCTACCTAAGGCTGCCATCAGACGGACCGCATCGCAGCAACCGCGCGCAGTCGATATATTCAACTGCATGCAGTTGTATGCTCGACTTCGTTCAGTCATGATATTAACTTCACGCGGTTTGCTGCAGTCGTGTGAAGTCAATATTAACTGCATACAGTCGTGACTTCAACTTTACGCGGTCGGCTATAGTCGTGTAGTGTCAACACACGCTGTCCATCTCTAACCGCATACAGTTAATGTGCAGTTAGTCCAGTTAATATTGACTTCACACGACTGCAGCCGACCGCGTGAATTTGATATGACTGAACGAAGTCGAACGATATATAAAACTGCACGCAGTTGAATATATCGACTGCGTGCGGTTGCTGCGATGCAGTCCGCCTGATGGCAGCCTTAGTGCGTGATATTGTATTGTCTCTACCACAAAACTTACTAGTCAAGAGTTGTGATTGTGATGATTTTAACAATATTGATTAGCATGTCAACTTGCTTCGAATGTTTGCAGTTTACATAATGCAAGTCGGTTGGAGACGTGTACTTGCATAAGAAAACTCTCTCCTAAATTTAGATTACTCAGTGCAAACTTTTCTGTACGCTGTGTGCACATGATCTTGCTTCAAGTAGTCTATCAGACATTTCTTGCATTGAGTATGCTGGGGAGTAACAAACTCCACAGCGGCCGGCCGAAGGGCGTTTTGGGGGACTGTCTTTTTAAATGCTCCGTGCTAATTTTGCGTGATTTTTGCTCGTGACGTCTCTATTGAGAAGAGGTATTTGCCCTGCAGTGGGATAATAATAGTATGTTCTCAGCCTAATTTGAATAAATCAGCGCTAAAAATATATACTTAGAATTTTGTCCCCAAATCACCGAATCACGTTATAAATATTTTAAAACCGGTGTTGTAACAGGATAGTTCATGAATAAAAATATCTACAGCAACACAATAACATGACAAAGTTATATTGAATGCCTTGCTAATAATGTAGGTTGTTTAAAAACAGGAAGACTGCATAATTAAACATTTTAGAAGCTTACCTACTCAAGGATAAGTTAGGTAGTTACTAATTATAGATTCATTGATACCTGATACAATGTTATAGATGGGTTTATTTATGTATGAAAACCTGCTTTGCCTAAAGTCTATTTAAATCCGTGTTTCCAATTGATGTGTTTTCCAATTATTAAACGAATATCAACTTTATACAGGTATAAAAGTTGATTTCAGACTGATTAGTACTATTGAAATTTTTGAAGTTGTAGTGCAAACAGAACTTTATGTGTGGGTTATAATGTTGTTTTTCCAAAAACACATATTTGTTTACAAGTTTGGAAGCTAAATCGCGAACGGACTATACCTGTTTTCTGAAGGCAAAGGTTATATAAACCTGCTTTTTTATTGTTTTTCTAAGATGATATTTTAGCTAATAAAAATTGACTAAATATGTATAGATTTTTGCTATGTGTGAATTATTTTTATGTAGGTGTGCAATCATGGAACCATCCATCATTATGTTTTTTTTTTTTAATGTTACTTATTAGTTCATTACTTATCAATAAAATTAGGCATTCGAAGCAGTGAGCAACCTTGATGGATTTCTTGCTTTAATAGAGAAGTATGGAAGAAGATTATGCGCCGATCCCAAAAATAATTTGGAATAAGAGCAAGAAAATTATGAAACAACCAAATTTTTACCAAAAATACTGTTAAGGAAACTGGCATGTCCTAGAACCAAAAATTCGAAGACATGTGACATCTACCAACCAGCACAGGGCCAGCCCGCGTGGTGGATTATGGCCCACTCCCTTTACCTAGCACTGGGAACAGTTTAGGCTGATTATGATAACTGTTATGGTATATTTCTTTTAGTTCCAAAACTAACCAACATGTTATACTACACACTAATATTATAAAAGCGAAAGTTTGTGAGTGTGTGTGTGTGTTTATATGTTTGTTACTTCTTCACGCTCAAACGGCTGGACCAATTTTGATAAAATTTTGTATGGAGGTAGCTGACACCCTGGATTAACATATAGGCTACTTTTTATCCCGATATTCCCACGGAATCGACATTTACGCGGGTGAAACCGCGGGGCGCAGCTAGTTAATAATAACAATATGCTGTGAAAAATATGTAACAGCATGTTTTTGTATTTTATTATTTTTAATACATAACTGGCGAATTGTGTGTGTACTATAGATACACCCCTGCCGAACCCGTCAGAGAATACAGGCTTGATGTTATGTTTGTATGTGTAAAAAGTTGGAAGCACTAATAACCCTTATCAATAAATCTATTTAATTATTTATTTAATAGATTTTCAACTTTATCGCTAAAGCATAAGGTTCAAAATTGATTGGGAAAATTTTACAGTTTCGGTTAGCTTGATGTGCTGACCTACTGAACAATAAATAAGTTTTATAAAAATATTGTCCTGTTTTATTTACATACCTTTAACCAATTTCCTTCCTCAAGAGGATTGCGCTACATTCCTTAATTTGTGACCTTGATTTTATTCCTTTTTATTTTATTTATTGTGCCAATAGCAGTAAAGTCCGTCCCCCCCCCCCCTCCGTGAGACTCGCGGTTTCACTAGCATAAGTCTGGATCCCGTGGGAATATCAGGATAAAAAGCATAAATTGTTTTAATATTAAATTGAAAGAAAAATGTGTTTATTGGCACTACAGCAAAATAATATAACACCTTGAAACTGGACGGGATGAGCTAGAAAACAAACAACCAGCGGTCCACTTTAGCCCTGGATTGAATTAGCTGGGAGTAATGGAGAGAGCCTTTGCCCGGCCTTGGAATGATGCAGGCTAACAGTAAACTTAAAACTATTAAAAAAAAACAATGCTTATAATGCCAAAAGGGCCTCGGTTCAGTGTCAGTGTCAGATTACAACGCTACATATACCACCTGACACTGATTTTCAACTGCAGCCCACAATTGCAAGAAATACACAGAAAATAAGTTTTCAAGCAAGTTTTCAATCGATCAAATTGTATAATAAACTACCTATGGAATTAATTAAAGTCCTTATTATAACATAAACCAGTTTAAGCAGCAAGTTAAATCTTTTCTGGTAAAAAAAAATGCTACTATGCCGTTGATGAGTTTCTCACTGATGTGTTTTAGTGAGACCATTATCATAAGTTTGTTTATTTATTCTGTTAACTTATTTTATTATTATAATTTTTATTTAAATGAAATTATTGGGTAGGTAGTGACATGTATTTTTATTTTTTATCTCTCATTTGACATTGTTTTAAATTGTGAACTTTTGAACTTATTTAAATTCTGTTAAAACTTGTTATTTTTAATTGTTATCTTTTTAAACATTCAGACACAATAAAAATGATTATTGAATAAAATGAAATGAAATGAATACCCATAAATTGGAACTTCTTGGTCACTTTATAGCAAAACACATAAATGTATATTTTATGTTTATGTACGCATCTGCTAACCACAGTACAGGTTTGTAAGACTGGTCTTGCGCATATTTAAGTTAAGATATTTTATGATGATTTCTGTTGTGACGTAAGTTTATTAAACAAGCAGATTATTATTTAGAAGCTTAACAATATTTTATTAAATATATTCAGAAATAACTGAATTTGAGCTATGTGTTTGGCAAATTAAAGACGTTTTTTAGTAAAAATCTATTATACTAATAAAGCTGAACAGTTTGTTTGACTTTGACGATGCTAATCTCTGAAAGTACCAGTCGGATTTGAAAAATTCTTGTTGCATATCATAACCAAAATCTTGAGGAAGGCTATAGGACATTTAATATCATGCTAGGACTCTTAGGAGATGAGCAAAAAGAAAAATAGTCAGAAAGAACTCTAAGCGAAAATTAAGTAATAGCGAAGGCAGGCGACGCTGTGGGTCGGGAGACAAAATTTCACACAGACGAAGTCGCGGGCAGAAGCTAGTTTTTTAATAAAATCGATCTGCCTAGCCTTTTCTCAACTATGTTGGGGTACAGCTTCCAGTCTACCTATCTGACCTCCACAACCTAGTTACGGGGTAACGCAATACCCCTTGATAAGACTAGTGGTCAGACTTTTAGGCTTCTAAAAATGTATTAATTAAAGAACAAATTTCCTTCTACTGAAAGAAATCAGTATCAACATGTTCTACTAATTGTCATAACGAGTGCAAGTAATTATGATGTATATACAATTTCCTCAATTGCAGCAATCATAATGTAATCGTTAAACAATAAATAACAGTGTTTTGAATGTCGGATCCTCAGCAACTAAGTCATACATGAATAATTCTCCTCGTAACATCAGACAATTTCTATTATAATTTCAAATGATCAATACTCGTACTGTTGCTCCTGCATTTGCATTTTCATAATTGACTTTATTGTTCCACAGATAAGGTGGATGTTTGAATAAGCGGTTTTTAATTAGGAGAAATTATGAGAAGTTTTTTTATCAGTATTTATGCTGTTTTGCTTATTTGCATTCTTAATTGACTACCTAGAAATTATTGAATGTTTTAATTTGTGTCTATTTCTTTTTTATAAATGTCAATATGATGCTGTGACCATGCTTTGCAAAGTCATGGTCATAAAGAGTAGTTAAGTTAATTGTGGACCTTATAAAAACATTAGAAAAACTATAATTATGACATAAAAACATAACTTTTCTTATATTATGACTAAAACAAGTTTACTTTTGAAGTCAAACTGAATTTCAAGTACATTTTAAGGTTTTAAAGTGTTCAAACTGCACAAATAACAAGATTAGGAGCAAAATATCATGAAAATACTGTACAAAGATCCTTTATTATCGTTTAGCGTAAACAAAAGCTTCTGAAAACAAGTAGAATGAAATCAAGCATCAGGTACCTACCCTCTCTGGCTTTCAAATAAACAGTGTTCGCGACGATATTCTCTAATTCCATCAGTTCCAGTGTGGCTGATTTTATCGTAGACCCTCCACGAAGCAAGACCCCGCCGCTGCGGCCCCTCAGCCGCCTTCCAGACGCGCACGACACAGCCCATCAATGAGTCCCGCGCTCAACAACACAACTATGCAAACCGCTAACTTATACACATAACACTACACCAGACACAGATTAACGTAATCCAACCCGTACAACAGCCTCAAACGCTGCCGTCGGCAATAAACACGCAACAATTCACGTCTACGATTCACGATACCCAGGGGTGTGGTGGAAAGGACGATAGCATGACAGTCTTTGAGCGGGAAACAGCGGCGCGAACGCTCGTGTGCGTCGGCGGTGGTGTAAAACGGTCAGTTTATTTCAATAAATGCGTAAAGGAGCACACGCCCGAATTACGCGAGTTATTGATGACGGACAGCAATACGCTACGAAAATGACCACTTTTGCAGTGTTTCTACTTTCCAGTTACCATACTGTCATTTGAAAAAGCTACCATGGCATTTTATTATCCGACTGCAAAGAAGTGTTATGGTTTTTTAAGTACTTTTTAAATAATAAACTTACGTTTTCAGTCTGTTTAACCTTTCGTATGCCGGAACGTAGATCCACGCGAGACACAATGGCTTTTTAATTGTGTCTGTAATTACGGCATTCAACCGGTTAAATATGAATTTAATCTTTTAAAATAGTAGGCCTGCTGATTACTTTATTTAGTTTCAATTGGTTTGCATATAATTATATTATAATATTACTATACTACACATGATTGTGTGAAAAAAAAACGGCAGATAAAAAAGATTGTAGTTTGTTTTTAAGAGTCATAAAATTATCCTTTACTCCACCTGCACATTCCTAGATTTGTACGAGGCGAATGATGGACGGGGAGCTGTCCTCGTAGCTAGTTATTGGTCGGACAAAGTTTGATTAGTAGTCAATCGAAGAAGATTGTATATTTTTAACTGTTTACTTCTAATTTTTTACACTCATACATATTAATCGCTTAATCCCCACTAATAAGACACAATTTATTTTCTGTTGTAATGGGCGTCTAGAAGCCCGCGCTGGGATGGAGCGATTAAAACGAAATAAGATAATAACAAAGTTTATTTATTTACCATATAGATAGGTACCTTTACGTATAGCACATTTTGGGCATTTGACATTTTTTACTATTCTCACTCAGTTTTTGATTCTCTATAGATCTGTGTAATCCACGTGGCGAAATTCGCAAAAAAAAAATGTCGAAGACAACCTCATAATTTTCGTTACTTAAACACAACTTATATGAAGATTAGGGGCATAAGGATCCTATTGCTGTCTCCACAATAATTGGCAGGTTATATAAACCAATTTTGGTTGAAGATTTTGGGTGTAAGATCTTAATTTTACAAATTGTCTTTTTTTACTTCTTCGTTCTAAATGTAATATTGCTCTTTACCTCCTTAAATAATCACACTAATATTATACAGTCGTAAGTTTGTGAGTCTCTCTCTCTCTCTGTGTGTGTGTGTGTGTGTATGTGGGAGGGGGGGTGTGTGTGTGATTATATGTTCGTTACTTCTTCACGCTCAAACCACGGGACCAATTTTGATAAAATTTTGTATGGAGGTAGCTGATACCCTGGATTAACATATAGGCTGCTTTTTATCCCGATATTCCCAGGGGATCGACATTTACGCGAGTGAAACCGCGGGGCGCAGCTAGTTTCAAATAAAAATATGTTTGTGCTATACGACCTACCTACATTTTATCATAAAATAAAGAGACTTAAGAGACCTGATTATAAAGCTTAAAACTGATGAAGCAGATTATAACAAAGAGACTTGATTACATAGCGTAAAAACTAAAAAAATTAAGGGAGTTGATTAGAAATGATGAAGAAAATGAAAAATTAAGTGATTTTATCAATATACTCAATATATACTTATTTTTTTATTACAAAGTTACCATTAAAAAAAGAATATTTTGTAACGTTTAAATAAAAGTTAATTTTGCTTGCCACCTTTGTCAGAGATCAAGCACAAACGTTTATTTCTGAAAGCCAGAATTGTGTGTTTTAGGAAAAATAACACAAAGCGCCGAAAGACATTTTATCTTGCTTCTAGTTTAGTAGATTTTGTTTTGCTATGGTAATAATTTACATGTCAATTTAGCACGCATGTGTGCGTTACTATCTCAAAAATAATTTGGTATCAGATTAGTGGTGGTTATAGCAATATGTACATACTTTATTATTCAACTTTCCATTTCATTTATGTCATAAAATAAAATATCCATCTTCTCAAACTTAGGTGACTGAGAATAACACACGTGAGATTTTTTTGTATACAGCAACACTGAAATTTGATTTGACAGTAATGACAGTGACATTAGATGGCGGGACTCAAAATCAAAAATCACATGTGATTCATGTTGTTATTTATTTTTTATGGGCATTCCTTAGCCTATATTCTTATAAACTTGTAAAATGCAGTCTGCCGATCCCTGTGTAGAGTGTGGCGGCAACGCATTAAAATTGATTGATGGATATTATTACTGTGTAGAATGTAACACCCAAAACTCGAATGTCCGCGAAACTGTGGTGGAACAAAAAGCTTTAGGTGATGGCACATTTGCTATAGGAACGAGAAGAAAAATCGTCAAAATTCACGACAATACGATTCAAAGTAAGTTGGTTTATTTATTTCTGTATTTTCGTTGTTTTTACACTATCTCCAAGCGCTTTTGTTGTTGGCAAAAAAAATGTTTACATTATTTGCTTGTGGTGGCTTACTTATCTATCTAGACCTATCTCAGCTATATTATATGTAAGCTATAAAGACATACAGTTAAAAAGTCTTTATAGTACTTAGTCGGTTCATACACACAGCCCCAGAAATTATTGTGCAATATCATAAATTGTACAATGCTTTTGTTTGTCATGGGTTACTATGAGTACTACTATACCAACTAGTGTTGAAGATCATAAGGATGTTTGTGTGGAAGTGGAACTTCAATTCATTCTCCTGTCCACATGTATACAATAGAATATTAATTTATTATACTACAAATATTTAGAAATTAAATCAATGAATGGCAATATTACCTTTCTTACAGTCTCTACTGTGAATCTATATAAATAAAACAAAGTCGGGTTAGTTACACCAATTATAACTCAACAATGGCTGGACTGATTTTTATGATCTTTAATTTGATGGAATTATCTCCACCCTGAATAGCAGAATAACTACTAAAACATGGGAAAAATTTATAAAAAAAAAAATAAAGATAACCTGAGGTGGTACGAAGTTCTTCGGGTCAGTTAGTTTAAAAAAAAAGAAAGCTTGGACACATTTAATTTGTTCAATATTATTTTTACAGTGAGCGGAGAATGGTACAAATGGCATGCATATAACTTCATAATATTGGGTCTGGCTGATGAACTGGTTGCGGCTGGAGCAAAACCCTCCTTTAAATTAAAACTATTGTGGATTTGGTCCCGATACATCAAGAAATATCAGAATAAAGATGCATTAGGGTAAATTATTATTTATTTCTCAGTTTCAAGGAAAAAGGTGACTTCTAAGTTATAAGCAAGTATGTCATCTAAGCCGGATTTTGACATGAAACAAATTTGCTTATGGTCCCATGACCATAAGCAAATAGAATTCATTTAATATTAAAAAAAAAATAAGCCAGAGATTTGGCTCCTGCATGATTGCTAAAAAGTGGTCATATGGGAGCCAAATAACTTCACTGCCCTAACAGGGTTCATGTATGAAAACCGTTGATAAATCTTTTGTAACCTGTGATGTGCATGAGAGCATAAATAAATAGTTCTATTTCTATAATCATATCTACATGTAATTACATGATAAAAACATTACAACTGATATTACATTTTTACAGATTCACACAAAAAGCTGATGAAGGAAATAATGATAACATAACATTACCAAGTTTTATGTTTGAAGAAAATAGTAGCAGTGACCCTGTACCAGATGCAGAAGAAAATGAACCTGAAAAAGAAGAAACAGTAAAGAAAAAGAAAAAAAATGTTATAATGGATGGCTCCCGGAGAGACATCAAGTTCCTGTCAAAAGGCGTCATTATAGCCATGTTGTACTTAGCTCTAAATCTAGATGAAAGTGACATACAACTTTACCACATGTATAGATTTATTAAAGAGAAGCGTTTAAATTTCTCAAATGTACAACGATTCCTGCCTGAAGATATTCATGTTAAAAGCATACAAGATGAGTGGTTAAAGTTTATTCACAGCAAAGTATGTAATATGCATAGAGCTCGGGCTTTAGCTATGTCTTTGTTACGAAAACTTGACTTAGGAACGCCAAAAGTTCCCGATATGAGAAAAATCATTGATGATTTCCTGTTAGAACTCTGCCTCCCAAATGATATAAAGCCAATGATATACTCCTTAATGTTTTTCCATCGTTGCGACTTCCTTGATATGAGCAGCAAATCTAAAGAACACTTGGTACAAACACCTGACTATGAAGGAGTGGCCATGTCCTATGTTCTTCTCGCTCTAAAGATGTGCTTTGGACTAGATGGCGATTATGAAGAAAAGTTGTCAGATGCCGTTGAAAAGATAAATGATGAGAGGAATCTTTCCAAATCATACAGAATGGGAAAATACTCAGAACCAAGTACGAGACTATTTTCTTTTAGAGAATGGTGCAGCTTCATGCAATTTAGAAAGATAATGCTTTGTAAGTCTTCCCTACAAATGGCAGAGCTGCATTGTATGGATTTTGATGATTATGTTTACCTAGAGCATATGGCCGACAGGCCACAGAACAACAAAGACTTACAGGACGAAACAGCAATTAATTTGATTAATAAAATACCTGAAGATGACGAAGCAAGAGTTATTCCCAAACATATGTTTTTCCCAACATTGAGGCCCATGTATGATTACACAGACATTATAATAGAACATAATCAGGACCCAGAAATAAGAGCTCTTTTAAGTGAAGATTTTACACAATATTCACTAAACTATGCTTGTGAAAATCTTGAGCTGGTAGACACAAATTCACAAAATATAATCAAAGGTGTTAGTGAAGATAGAAAAACTGTCAGCAAAGTTATTCTAGGCACAATTGTGACGAAAAAGAGTAAATCTGAAATGGTATATGTTAAAAATTGTGAAAATAGAAATTGGATGATAACAAACCCGCCGAGAAAGGAACATGTTACATGTGAAGATGTACAAAACGTAAGTAATGATAAGGAAAGTGATCATGGTTATGATTCAGAACACCCTGTGAGTGAAAAGGAAGGTTCTAGAGAAACTGAAAATGTAGATGAAACTGACCAGAGAATGAAACATGATAACAGAGTTAATGATTCAGAAAATCCAGCAAATGAAGAGGAAGTTTCTAAAGTAACTAAAAGTATAGATGACAATGATCAGAGTATGACAGAAGATACCAGAGGTGCTAATGATTCAGACAATCCACTAAACGAAAATGGAGTTTTTAAAGTAACTAAAAGTATACATGACACTGATTTTGAGAGTATGACAGAAGATACCAGAGGAGCATATGAATCAGAAAAACAAGCAAACGAGGAAGATATTTCTAAAATAACTAAAAGTGTAGATGACACTGCCCAGATCAAAGATGATGCAGCAGTTAATGATACAGAAAATGAAAAAGAAGTTTCTAAATTAACTGAAAATGTGGATGATTCTGATCAGGTTATGAAAGAAGATAACACAGCAGTTAATACAGAAAATGAAAAAGGAGTTTCTGAAGTAACTGAAGATGTAGATGATACCGATCAGAGTATGAGAGAAGACAGCAGAGGAGGTTATGATTCAGAAAATCCACCAAACGAAAAAGAAATATCCGAAGTTACTGAAACTATGATAGGAGTAACTGATCAGACTCTCAAAGAAACTAAAAGAGGATTTATTATAACAGAAGAAGATAATGACAAGAATATTTTCGATGACTTATTCGAAGAACTTGTTTTAAAGGACGAAATGGAACAAAATAATGGAGAAGATTTATATGCTAATAACGAAGAACAGCCATTACAATACAACAATTCTCTCTACGATGATCGCGCCAGTATAAGTGACGTCTCAGATGACGACAGTGTATTTGCATCTTTTAATCCAGACACTTTTGACAGAGAGCAAACGATCAAAGAATTAATCTTGGGCGCTTGTAAAAAATATAAGTGCCCCGTTCCCCCCGAGTATAAACCACCTAAAGAAAGGATGCCTAGAAAAAGGAAAGCCGACACGGTTGGCAATGAAGACACACCGAGAGAACCCATAAAAAAAGCTAGAGTGAATCGTTTCGAAGCTAAAAAGAAAGTAGATGAACTAATTAGTGGTTACTACAATCTAAAGCAATCTGATTTAATTAATCAAATGCAGGAGGCTGTGAGTTTGGCTATTCGAAACAATCAGTTCGGTAGTGTCATGAATGTAAGTAATGTTACTCAAAATGAAACTGCAAACGTGGAACCAGTCAGTAATGCATCAACTAGAAGAAGTTCCATTATAACCGGAAATATAGAAAATCAATCAAATGTTAGTATAGAGAATCTATCAAATGCGAACCCACAGATAAGTTTACTAGAACAAAATGAAAAGGAACAAAATCCGGATAAAACAGATGATATTGAAGAAATAGATGAACATTGGGAATCAAAAGTATTTGAGGGGGAAGATGAAATGAAATTAGACGATTTAGCACCGAAAGGAGATCCCAAGTTTGATGAAGATAAGTACGATGTTAATCAATTATACATTAAATTAAGATTCGAAGAAGAAGAGACGTCGAGCCTTTTTGGTTTACAGGACAACCCTAAACTAGAACAAATACTTAACCAAAAGATCGAACAATGTAAAAATAGTACAGAATTTGAGAAACTAAAGGCTGAACCTGCGAAAGCTTTAGTTAAAACAAAATATGAAAGTGATTCGGAGGACGAAATACCAATAAAGGCTTTACAAGAAGAAAAAAAGGTAATTGAAGAAAAAATTTCATGGGAAGATAATTTCGAACCCTTGATAAATAAAGAAAACGTATCAGAATTTAAGTATTGGTTTAGACATTACGACGAAGATTTTATGACGCGATCCATGGATTGGCACAAAAAGTTTGATGAGGAGTTGAAAGAGAATACTCCAAGCAGTTTCTATTTCGTCATAAGAGAGTGTGCCGCCATTTTGAATTGTTCTACTTTTTCTCTTTACAAACTTATGCAGAATTTGGAAAAGTATATCGGCGCTATGGCGAAGTACCCAGATTAGTCAAATATCTTCTAAGTTGCGTTGGATTTCTAAATAGTGTCATGTTTAATAAAGAAAAGTTATGACAGGTACTCTTCATCTTGGGTATAAGAAAGAAAATAATAGAGAAACTGGTGATGCCTCAGAGATCCGCCTAATGGGCCTCAACCACAGCCGCACGTCCAAATTGAATTAAGTATGTTATTAAGTTATTAATCATCTATACTGGGTGAAATTTTAATCACCGTTTTCCTCTTAAGGGATCATTGTACTCATCATTATGAACTGTGAAATCGTGAAAGAAAAAAATCAGCTGTTCCCTACATTTATGTGTTCGCATAACTCGTCAAAATTTAGGGAACAGTTGATTTTTTTTCACGATTTCATGTTTGGTCCCATAGTAAAAGTTGTTCATAATGATGAGTACAATGACCCCTTGAGAGGAAAACGGTGATTAAAATTTCACCCAGTATAAAAATCATCGGAAAATAATACTTAAGTATGTTATTATAAGTATTATTTTCCCTTTATTCCCAGTAGTTCAATGTAGCTAGTTGCACATGGTGATTTTTAGTTATAAGAACAACCTGTGATCTGTAAATATTTTATTAATTGTACAGTCCATCGCACATCCATGGTAACAGTTTGACATCGCCTTTATTTCATAGCAGTAAAGGCGGTTTTCGTACATAGTTCTTGTTACTAATGTTATTACGTATAGTATTTTATCTCACGTAGCGACGCGCGCTTTACTTGTGGTTAACAGGTGTACAAACACGCTTGAATGTGTGTGTAAGCGCAGGGGCTCTGTATCGTCCATGACAATGGCGAAGTCGGGAACTTGTGTGTGTGTGTGTTATGTGCTGACGCTACTCGTCTAAACACGCACACATTCACAGCCTGTTTGTACACTTGGTTACCACATGTAACGCGCGCGTCGCTTCGTGAGATAAAAATACTGTACTTGCGGTTGACCGTACAAGAACGGCTCGTTATTTTTATGAAATGTTAATGTTACTATTTGTTCCTTTTATGGTTAAGATCATATCGTACTTTGCGTCGTTCTAAAAGAATAACAAGCAAATCTATGATTGTATATTGTTTTTATGTAGGTAATCACAGATATAGATATACCTAGATAACGCAAATATCACGAACTGTATGAAAACTAAGCGTGCCACTTTTTGACTACCTACTATGACGTCACAAGCTCGCGCTTTCTCGCTCACGCTCACCCAGCCAGCAGTACCTACGCAGGACTGAGCGCGAAAGTGGCGGCTTATGATTTTCGATCGTAAACTGGTGCGATTTTTGGCACGCGAAGTAGGTGCTCTTGCGTTATCTTGGTATATCTATATCTGTGTAGGTAATGTTGAAGTTTCAAAGTAGGTAACTGCAAGTACAGTTAAAGATAAATAATAAGATACGTAATTTATTAGTGAAATCTTATTGAAATAAATTATTTCTAAATTAACAATATTTTTACTGTGCTAATCCCCAATTCCTGAAATATTGTCTGTCTACCTGCCTTCCTGTAGCATTGCAGCTCCTAAACGTATGAAATGTCGATGAAGGTAAAAGGTTACATGCTCTGTGGATGAAGGTTGACTAGTAGAAAATGCTTCAGGTATTAAGTCCGTCCTTGTACAGTATTTTTTTTAATATTATCTGTGCTCGTGCTTAAGTTTTATTGAATTGAATGAATAAATAAATTCCTTGCGGTATGTGTCTGCAAAGATTCGTGATAATTCACATATGCGCGAAAAAAGTTTACACCTATGCATAATCACTGGCTGGAGTTGCTAGCTATAAAACAAACCTTATTCTATTCGTAGAGAAAACGAAAATAATAATTTCAAATAACACTTTGAGTGACACAGTTTGTCAAATCAAATCTAGAAATCATCAAAAAGTACTCTGTGCTAGAAATACAAGAGAATATTGTTTGCGAATCCTTGCAAAATGATAAGAAACAAGTGTGGTGCGTTGTTACGCTCGGCTGCATTGCCCTCTGGCGTGCTGAAACGAGATTTTGCTCAAGTGGGCCATATAATTTCGACTCCGCCAAGAGTGAGAGTTTCTCTTGGCGTAAGTTCAACTTATTCTTGAAATCTCTTAAGTTCATCCCTTTCTTGCAGCAGGTAGTCTAAAAGAGGGTAGTCAGCTCCGCTGTCACTTTTCTGACAGGCAAATATTTTGCCACTGCTCGTTGGTCTAGCTATTTAGTAGTTGCCTTTAGAGGGGGTCTTAGGTTGGTTCCCAAGTCAGTACTCATCATCATCTGTCTAGTCTTATCCCAACTTTGTTGGGGTTGGCTTCCAGTGTAACCGGATGCAGCTGAATACCAGGCTACGTCAGTACTATTACCACCTACAAATATGAGATTGAAACATAACTGGCGTAATGTGTATGTCAGCAGCATCTAAAGCTTCTGACAGAGGTCGAGGCGACTCTGTTGAGATAGGTAGTCCGAAAAGGCTGTGATATCCGCCATTGGTACCCGTAGGGGCCAAGCGAGTTTTTTTTTTCTTAGTTAGCCTGGGCCCGATTGTTGCCGTAAAATAGCTCTTGTATTTAGCTTTGTTCTAATTATGTTTTCTGTATAATTTTTCAGGAGAAGTGTATGCATATTGCATTTATGTACTTTGTATGGTTATTCCCAGTTGCGTATGGCCATACTCAACTAAAGTGTTGGCGGCGAAAATACATCGGTTAACTACTGTTCATTTGTGTTTATTGATAGTAAGAATGAACATAGGTAATAAAGTGGATTTTTGAGTATTATTTCGTATAATTTATATCGTAGTTTGTCAGAAGAATATTAATTTCTATTATATGCAAAAACATTAAATTTGACTCTCAATGGGGAGGCAAGTTAAAAATAGACCTATCAATACCTAATTATACCTAATGAATTGAGGGCAATAAAAATAGTTGTCGTTCCTAATGAATGATACCATGATTGGTAGGTACGTAAGTAGGTATATCCAAAAAATCCCCAGCACCTTTTGATTTCCTGATGCTGTGCCTGGTGCCGCACCAGGCGGTGCCTGCTCTGTACTACAGTGTATTTTTATCACAGAACCAAGAGCATTATATAACAGCCATACATTTTTCATGGAAGGTTTTCGTCGCACGGTCGCACCGAATATTCCTTGCCATAGGTACGCCATACGATTTTGATCTGAAACTTTTTGTTCACGATCACGACACGACACTTGTCTATGCATCTTCAAATGCATACAGTGTGGACTTGTGGAGTGACCGCTAGGAGTAATAATGTTCTGTGGGAGTGACAGTAGTAGGCATGGACTTATTGTATTATCTACAACCAACATAAGTCCATGTGATTCTGATTCAATCAGAATCTGACAGAAGAAAAAAAAAACTAATTGTCAATGAAGGTTACATGCTCTGTGGAATTTTTCCTCTATGCTCTGTAGCAAAAAGTACTCTGTGCTCTGTAGTCATTGAGTTGTGCATTGAGTTGTGTTGACCATGTTCCATTTTAGTTACTACCTATATCAAAAAGTACTCTGTGGTTACTATACTCTATGCTCTATGGTGTTGACTGTTGTGTGTGTGGTGATTATTGTTGCCGCCTAACTTGTTTTTACTGTTTCGGGAAAACAAAATGAAGGAACCTAAACTTACGCAGTCTCCAATAGAGGATTTAGTAGAACTACGTAATTATTTCGTGTCACATAATCTCGTTCGTGAATACATTGCCCATTCATCCAAAGTCCATTCGGTTGGCTGGTCCTGTGATGGTAAACGACTGGCATCAGGCTCGTTTGATAAAAGCGTAGCTATATTTACGCTAGAGAGAAATAGACTGGTAAGCCTCACTGTATATTCATGTTTACAGATTATCTATGTAATAAAAGTAGGGTTATGTTTTGATTGTCAAGTTGTTATTTGGGCAAAGGAGTTTTTTTTATTAATCATAGACCTTGTGTTTTTAGGTGCAAGACTTTGTATTCAGGGGTCACACTGGGTCTGTTGATCAACTGTGCTGGCATGCTTCACATCCTGACTTGCTGAGTACGGCTAGTGGAGACAAATCTGTTAGAATATGGGATACAAGGTAAATTAAAGTCTATTTATCATGATACTTTTTTGTTCTAGTCCATGGTTCGAACAACATTTTTTTAACAGTCAAAGCTGAGAATAACTTTATCCTAAGTTCATTCAACTTTCTATTTATTTAACTAGGTATTTACTTCTTTAATTTATTTGTGTATATTTGTAATTAGCAGCGCCCCGCGGTTTCACCTGCATAAGTTACCCGTGGGAATATCGGGATAAAATCTATCCTATGTCCTTTCCCGGGACTCAAACCATCTCTATACCAAATTTCATCTAAATCGGTTCAGCGGTTTGAGCGTGAAGAGGTAACAGACAGACAGACACACTTTCGCATTTATAATATTAGTATGGATTGGCACAGGACTTATATTATATTTTAATTTATAAGTAAATAATTTTATTTGTCTGTAAATCTTCCATGCAATAAATAAATATAATAAAAATATTAGCCTATTTATTGTTCCACTGCAGGGCAAAGCCTCTCCTCATACTGAGATAAATATTGTAAAACATTTTAAAAGAGTAACGGTGGAGTTTCTTGCCCATTTTTCTCCACACGAAAACTACCTTTTGGAAGGGGCAATTGGAATCAATTCTATTTTAAGGTAATTTTTGACGTTCAAAAGTGCCTTTTATGTGCCTATTTGAAATAAATGCTTTGACTTTGAGAAGGCACAAGCATTGATCACCACTCTTGCTCAAGACGGTTTGGATATTTCAGACTTATATCCATACTTACTTAATATTATAAATTCGAAAGTAACTCTGTCTGTCTATGTTACCTTATCACGCCTAAACCACTGAACGGATTTAGATGAAATTTGGTATAGAGATAGTTTGAGTCCCGGGAAAGGACATAGGAAACTTACGCGTGTGAAACCGCGGGGCGCTGCTAGTTAGCTATAAGTCCAGGTTCCCTCACAATGTTTTCCTTTGTCAGTGATTTCCGAGATTAACTTGAGAAAATAAAAAAATAAATTTCAGGACACATAAATGTGCAGCAACCATAGCAACTAAAGGAGAGAACATCAACATAGCGTGGTCACCAAACGGCAGCACCATCGCAGTGGGGAACAAAGAGGACCTCGTCTCTTTTATAGACACCAAGACTTACAAAGTGGTAGGTCTTCACATTGGCAGACAGTAACGTCTTGAATGTCTCGAAGAATGGCATGTATGCCATTCTTTATGATAGTATGGAAAATCGGTTGTCATGTGGTGTACTGATTTTATGCAAGTAAAAACTCAGACAACGACAGGCGTACTGTCGTATGACTTTTAGCTACCTAGATGACTGGAGACGTTACTTTTCGCCAACGTGTTAAACTAATTTAGTTTATTTTCAGTTTAAAAAATAAACTGTTGAATAATAATATAGACAAAACAACATCGTCACTGGAAAGGAGAAAATGCTAAAGCACCATTTGGGCCAAAATGAGTTATGTAATATATTGTTGGATTAGAATTTTTTTTCTGCGTTGATCTGACAAGCTGCTGCAAGCTGCTGTTGGCTTCAAGACAATCTGAGCCAATTTTAATTGGCTCAGATTGACTCTGTGGCTTCTATAACTCATTTTGGCCCAAAAGGCGCTTTAGCATTTTCTCTTTTCCAGTGAAGACATAATTCACCTAAGTAGCAAATTGTACAAACATTTCAAGTATTATTTTCTGTGGCATCATCTTATGCCTAGCCTTTTTCCAACTATGTCAGGGTCGGCTTCCAGTCTAATTGGATGCAGCTGAATACCCGTATTTTAAATGGAGCAATTGCCTATCTGACCTCCACAATCCAGTTACTGGGTTATACAATACCCCTTGGTAAGAATGGTTGTCAGACTTTCGAGTCTCTGACTACACATAATGACTCAAAGATTATGTAAATTTTTATGGCAAAACCTTTATTATAGAACACCTTCTGCTTGAGCTTTGCCACATGCACTTTGTAGGTTATTAAAGACTATATTCCGTTGTCCCAGGTAGTAGAAGAACAATTCAACTTCGAAGTGAATGAGATCTCTTGGAACAACACATCAGATTTGTTCTACTTGACCAACGGACTTGGCTGTGTACACATATTGTCGTAAGTTTATAATTTATTTTTATAGTTAATTTGAACTTTTCACTCTTCATAGATTTAGGACTAAACAAAATACCTACAGTTTTTAAGAGATATACAAAATTATAAAGTGGGAAAGTGACACAGTGCATACTGAGATTATGACATGCTTAACATGTTGACTGCCAGACAACAGACAATAGAAAATCTATTGTTCACGGTCAACATTGACCGCGGTGGCAGTCGATGCCTTAATCAATCAACCCAGCCTATCGCAGTCAACTGCTGGACATAGGCCTCTCCTATGCTCTGCTACAACACCATATGCTCTGTCTTTTGCATCCTGTCTGTCCCAGCCACCTTTGCAAGGTCGTCGGTTCATTTAGCTGGGGAGGCGTCCCACACCACACTTGCCGATAAGCGGTCACTACTCTAAGACTCCACCGACCACCAGGCAAGCTACCATTTATACATATCATATGCCTGTTCTCGCTCTTATACTGTAGTAAACTGCTATACATATGCCTACTAGCTGCGCCCCGCGGTTTCACCCGCGTAAATGTCGATCCCGTGGGAATATCGGGATAAAAAGTACCCTATATGTTAATCCAGGGTGTCAGCTACCTCCATACAAAATTTTACCAAGATTGGTCCAGCCGTTTGGGCGTGAAGAAGTAACAAACATATAAACACATACACACACTCACAAACTGTCGCCTTTATAATATTAGTGTGATTCTCGCTCTTATACTGCAGTAAACGGCTATACAGTGACACATTGAGGTTTAAATAAAGTTTGGCTTTGTAGAGCATTGTCAGTCAATATCCTGTCCTCCTACAGTCATTTTATAGTTATACCTTTGACAGCAGCATCCCAAAAGCAACCTTATTGTAACAACAATAAAGATTAAATTGAATTTTTTTTTTGGTTTTAATTTATTAATGATTTCTATTTCTAGTCTTAAATTCTTAATGAGTCGACATTGAAAATTTTATTGTAGGTATTTTATTTGTTTTGTTTTATCATGATGTTAATTTTGATGAAGATAATGTGAGTTTCTGAGTTATGTTGTTAATTTTTATGTGTTAGGTACCTACTTGTATTATGAATGTTATTTTTATCCTATGAATGATTTCAAACACAATGTAAATTGTTTTATAAATAAATAAATAGATCACTCTGATTTTGACAGTGATGCAAGACTGTATCCGATTATCATCCGAGTACTGCACATTCCTCCCACTTCTGTATAAAAATATGGCTTATGTTTAACTTATCACCAGATAAAGTAAAATATAACATCATTAAAACACTTTTTACTGCCAAAAATAATAAATGATCACCAAAATTAAAACTGCATTTTATTGTAAAACTAGCTGCGCCCCGCGGTTTCACCCGTGTAAATGTCGATCCCGTGGGAATATCGGGATAAAAAGTAACCTATGTCCTTTTCCGGGACTCAAACTATCTCTATACCAAATTTCATCTAAATCGGTTCAGCGGTTTGAGCGTGAAGAAGTAACAAACATTTAAACACACACACTCTCACAAACTTTCGCCTTTATAATATTAGTGTGATACCTAAGTAAAGGTATTTGTAATCTCATTTGCTCGCTCTTGCATCTGCGGGGCTCCTATTACTGTGTAAAGGGTTTAAAGTAACCTAACCACACCTAACCTCGGAGTACCCAGCTAGAACTATTGTAGACTTCATTTTTTGGTGTTCAATATATTTTTTGGTGATCTTTATATTTAACCCCTAAAAGAGTGAATTTCAACAACTACGATTGTTACCTAGAAGTTGATATGCAAGAAATACGTATCCAGTTAACGATACGTATTTCTTGCATATCAACTTCTTATATTCATTAAAAATTCAAAAACAAAAATTTCCACCAAAATTAGGTAACAATCATAGTTGTTGAAATTCACTCAAAAATATAACTCTTTTCTCAGGTACCCATCGCTAGAGCTCCAAACAGTACTAAAAGCTCATCCGGGCACATGTATCTGTATAGAGCACGACCCGACGGGCCGGTACTTCGCCACGGGCTCCGCTGACGCCCTCGTGTCATTGTGGGATGTCAATGAGCTTGCTTGTCTTAGAGTGTTCTCGAGGTAAGAGAGATAAATCTCAGTGATAAATTAGTAATCACAATCTGCTTGCCAACTATGGTAACTTTAGACCCGCTTGTATAGACCAGCGGCACACCCCGGACACTCCATACAACGCTCGCAAAATAATTACCTACTACTACATTAAAAAATGACGTTTGTATACGTATGAATGTGTGCGTGAGGTACTTGTGTTTGCGAGCGCGCTTGTTAAAGAACTGCGACGAATACGCCGAAGTGCGGGGTAAGGTGCGGTAACTGATGTTAGTGCGGGGAAGGGAGTGGCCTTTCTGTACGTAGTACTTTAAGTATTCTGTGCCAGCGGGGCAATTGCGTAACACTTTATCAATCGGAATCGGTTTCATTTTGACAGTTCAACAACATTCATTGCGTTATTTACATATTGAGCAGACAAATTTTTCGAACTTATGAACCAATGGATTAGCAATTGGCATCAAAATGATTCTGATTCCGATTGATAGTGTGTTACGCAATTAGGGTGTGGATTTAGATACGCTCTTTACCGTCATTTAGAGAATTTATTCGGGAAAATTTACGTAGTCAACAAAAGAGATAAGTATGCAGGATCGTCGGATATAGTTGAAGTTTAGTAAGAAACCGATGGATGTCGTCGACGGAAATTTAATTTGATAAATGAGCTGTTTGTTTTCTATTAATAAAATTAAATTTTATTCGAGAACATTCATCGGTTTCTTACTGAACTTCAACTATATCCGAAGATCCTGAATACTTATCTCTTTTGTTGACTGTACATAATACTCGGGCCGCGTGAAATTTCTTGTCCCCCCGACCCGCCCCGTCGCATCGCATCGCATTACTTCGTTATTGGTTAGTGTTCTTTCTGCCTTTTTTTTTCTTTTTGCTTGACTCTACGAACTCGGGGATCGAGGAGGGGGGGAGGGGGGGGGGATCAGACCGGAATAAATATGTACTTTTTTAAATCTTCATATAAACAAAACACAAACAGAATACTTTGCCATCACTCACTGACATATTGGAAATACGTTAAAACCGAGTACATCCCGAGGACAGCCGAACACATCCGAAGCGGTGTCGGTTACGGTAACAGTGGCGCGGATTCCATGGTTTTTCCCCATCTCAAAAAATGCACAACGCGTCTAAAGAAGTTTACACTTCAAAAATAAAAAGTTTCAGTCATCATTAACCATTTTACATTATGTTTCAGATTAGAATGGCCGGTGCGCACACTGTCGTTCAGTTTCGACGGCCGCCTGCTCGCGTCCGCCAGTGAAGATCACATCATTGATATAGGAGACACTGAGACTGGTGAGTTCACTAACATTTTAAATTAGGAACAGTTGCATTTATGTTTTCACTCCTGCTTCTTTTTTCAAAATTTTTAATTTTTTTATTGCGCCCAGTCTGACGCGACTGTCTAATAAAAAAAGAAACTATGAAACGTGTACTAAACATAATGGCGGCTATCGCTGTCTCGCTTTAACATCTGCAGTCTGTGCATAGTCTGACTCATTTTTGCTATGTTGGTATTCAGTTTTAGTACAAGTTTAATACAAGCGACGTTTTTCATATTTTTCTATGGGACTCCCGTCTCTCTATAGCATTTATAAGCCTATAGCAGTCTTGCTGCTAGATATAAGCATTTTTAAGTTTTCCACAACCTAGAAGAACTCAGCTGGATTAATTTAATACTTTAAGGACTGATTTTACCAATGTCAGATATCTTTTATCTGTGGAATAAAATTGACGTCTGACAGTTCTAGTATGGAAAAACTGTCAAAAATTCAAAAATTTATTCTCAGGATAGAACTTATTCTAGTTATATCTAAAAGTTTGGTGGAATGGGCCCTAAGTTCCACAAATCAGTATTTCATGTCCATTTTCTCATTCACTATCATTACTACTGAAATCTGGCACTAGTATGATATTTCTTATCTAGATGTCACTGCTGTGACAATCTATCATCATTTTCATGCCTTTATCCCAATTAATTTGGTGTTGATGCAACATTTTGTTTTTTTCATCCGTACTTCTCTATTAGTTGTCATCTCAGTAGTCACTCTCTCTCACTCACCTTTAACCAAAATCCTACTAAGTAATTAATTAATATTAATCACACTAATATTATAAAGGCGAAAGTTTGTGAGTGTGTGTGCGTGTGTTTATATGTTTGTTACTTCTTCACGCTCAAACGGCTGGACCGATTTAGATGAAATTTGGTATAGAGATAGCTTGAGTCTCGGGATAGGACATAGGATACTTTTTATCCCGATATTCCCACGGGATCGACATTTAAGCGGGTGAAACCGCGGGGCGCAGCTAATATATTTTTCCCGAGACTCAAGCTATCTCTATACCAAATTTCATCTAAATCGGTTCAGCGGTTTGAGCGTGAAGAAGTAACAAACATATAAACACACACTCACAAACTTTCGCCTTTATAATATTAGTGTGATAAACGCGAAAGTTTGTGAGGATGGATGGATGTTTGTTACTCTTTCATGCAAAAACTACTGAACGGATTTCGATGAAATTTGGCACACATATAGTTTACTAGCTGCGCCCCGCGGTTTTACCCGCGCAAATGTCGATCCCGTGGGAATATCGGGATAAAAACTATCCTATGTCCTTTTCCGGGACTCAAACTATCTCTATGCCAAATTTCATCTAAATCGGTTCAGTGGTTTAGGCGTGAAGAGGTAACAAACATATAAACACACACACTCACAAACTTTCGCCTTTATAATATTAGTGTGATAACCATGATTAGCACATAGGATACTTTTTATTCCGATATTACCACGGGAACGAAATTTGTGCGGATGAAACCGCGGAGCGCAGCTAGTCTATTTATGTAATTAACTTTTTCCAGGTGAGAAAGTAGCGGAGATCCCCGTGCAAGCGTCAACGTTCACAGTAGCGTGGCACCCGTCGCGCTACCTGGTCGCGTTCGCGTGCGAGGACAAGGAGCCGCCGGAGAGGAAGCGGGACGCCGGCAACCTCAAGCTTTGGGGACTGCCTAACTCCAGCTAGAACTTTAGGAATAGGGCCTGATCCTTGCTAGATTTGTAAATAATGTATTGACGAAGACGATTAAATAATTGAAAAAGAAGGTGTCCCGAGTTAAATGGCATAAAAAGAAAATTCGACCGAGCTCAGGGCATTTTCGCTCTTTTACTACAGGTTGAAATTAAAAACATGCGACAAACCGAAATTGGAGATTGTACTCATCATTATGAACAACTATTAATTATGGGACCAAACCAGAAATCGCGAAAAAAAAAATCAGCTGTTCCCTACATTTTGACGAGTTATGCGAACATAGATATAGGGAACAGCTGATTTTTTTTTCGCGGTTTCAGGCTGGTCCCATAATAAAAGTTGTTTATAATGATTAGTACAATCTCCCATTTCGATTTGTCGCATGTTTTCAATTTCACCCTGTATAAATGTAAAAGAGCGAAAATGGCTGTATATATCATCTTCCCTTGTCTTACAGCAGTGGGACATTATAGACAAAAATAAATAATTCATTGATGACTATACAAGGTATAAAATTAAAATAGCTAGCGAAAGTCGCAGAAGTAATGGGTATCGATATCTTATCACAATAAAATAAAAATGGAAAAAGTCTTATGTTATTTTTTGGGAGCCAACGACCGCTGGAGTTGTTACTTGAAGTATGAGTTGAGAAAATCTATTGTCTTTTGTTTTATCATGTCTAAATACCGATACCTATCACGTCTTTAGAGTTTCGTTAGCTGATTTAATTTGACTCCGTATTAGTCTTTATTTGATAGGGGATGATAAATGCAAAGAAAGAAAGCTAGCTCCTAATTGAGGCGTCTAGTTGCACACCCCGCTAAAACGGTTTTCACAAAATGTTCACAAACAAAAAAAAAACGTTTTAAGAATTTATACTTCACACAACGGTTTACAAACAGATGTATTATTGTGAATAATTAAGTGATTATGTAATTTAATTAATAATATATGCACAGTGAGGTTTTATATCGGGTTTTGCTACTGACCTGTCAAATTATGTCGGGTTTTGACATTTCGTATAACGCAATTGCTGTGCTGTGATTGGACGATTTCATTATATCGGCTTTTATGTCGGGTTTTGCTGCGAACATTGCATTTAAATTGTCGTTTTCGTAAGGTTATAGTGGGTTTAGCTCAAAAATAAGCTATGTAACTGTTAGAGAAAATATTTTATTTTCATACTGCATTGTTAACTCATTTTCAACTGAAAACCGTTTTAGCGGGTTTTGCAACTAGACGCCTCAATTACTGATGAATCTAATTACGTGTCGTAGACTTGAAGTGCTAGATAATAAGGAGCCACTCGTCACCATTTATTAGAAGGAAGTTTGAAATAATGTAAGTTAAAAACAACATTATGTTGTGTCAAATAATTTTGTGTGTAAGATGTTACAGTTTGTAAACGGTATAGTTTTATTTAAAAATAACTATTTTTGTATGTAACATGTAAGAGCCAAAGCACACACGCTACTTTTTGCATCGGCGATCGGCGATTTTGCGGCTGTATCGATGTTGCATCGCGTTTTGGCGACTCTGCGTTCGGACGTGGTATCGGAATCGCGCGTTTTAGCGACTGCTCTGATGCTGCATCGCGTTTTGGCGACTCTCTGCGTTCGGACGTGGTATCGGAAGCGCGCGTTTTAGCGACTGCTCCGATGCTGGCGCAAATGCCAAAACGCGTTGACCGGCATCCGAATGTGTGCGGAGTGTAGCGTTCAGCCGCTGTATCGAGCTTCCGAAAAGCGACTGAATCGCCGCGTTTGGCGTTTTTAAGTGTGCGGTGTGGAATGCTTGGTCGCTGCATTTAGCTTCTAAAAAGCAGCTGAATCGCCGATCGCCGATGCAGAAAGTAGCGTGTGTGCTTTGGCCCTAAGTCATGTTTTTATATGAAGCGCGTGTCTTAAAATAAACTTCTCATGTAAATAAATTTGATTTTGTGTGAGGATAATAATTGAATAAATGACACTCTTAAATACATTATTGCTTGAATTTATTAAAAATGTACTTTATCACAGTTACCTGTTTACAAAAAATACAAATATAACAAAGCTAGCTTTATCATTTGAGTTAAAATTCATTATCATCATCTGCCTAGCCTTTTACCAACTATGTTGGGGTCGGCTTCCAGTCTAACCGGATGCAGCTGAGTACATGAAGTGGCTGCCTATCTGACCACCACAACCCAGTTACTGAGTAACACAGTCAAACAATCATTATCATAGTCAGACAATCAGTCTTACCAAGGGGTAGGTTGTCTGACTTTCGGGCTTCTGACGACTGTCAAAGATTTACGAATGGCAGCCGGGACCAACACTTTAACGTGCTTTCCGCACGGAGGGGTCTTTGTATGTAAAGATGGTCACCCAGCCATCGATATGGACCCGTGCGGCAGTTATTACTTAGCTACAAGCCCCATTCAAATTAAAAATGCTAATAAAAATAGAATTTTATACACTATCACATCACACAATGACACAATGAAAGCTATTCCAATAACTAGAGCTTACATTATTTGTTAATTTATACACAATGGGTTTAGAAATTAATATAACACAACTTCAATCAACACATAACCTTATGAAATACTACCTACACCCGTAAAATATTGTACTAAGTTAATTCGCAGTCACAGATTGCATAACAAATGGAGAGCTAACTCGCGTAATTTTACATTCAAAATATACAAACAGCAAAAAACGCGATTCAGTTCCAAAGGCGTTGTCAGTACACGTATAATTTACTTTACAACCAAATTATACATACAAAAGCGACAATCGCGATTCGTTGTTATACAGTGTCACTCCATTTTATACTCTAAAGTTTTGGTTCGGTTAAGTCGAAAGTCTGTTGCAATTTTATTATAATGTTTGTGATGGTGGACTAAAAACGTTAATTCCCCTTCAGGCGAACGAGGAGATCATTTACTTTTTTTCGGAAAAGGGTCCGTTTAAACCAAACGAGCGAATACATTTTCTATCCCCACTCTAACAAATTAATTTTGTGTAAACACGGACAAGTAAGCAAGTAGGTACTTAAAATAAATTGTAACAATATAAAATGGGCGATTCCTGACAGAAAATTCTTTCGTTGGTCTATCCATAAGTACTAAAATGTATAAAGAAAATGAAGCTCTCGTTCCATGTTCGTTTGGTCTGAACCCATCGTAACATTGTGGTTTGTATGGTCAATTCTACATATCTACAGGAAAAAAACGTAACCAGTGCGCAAACTGTATCTAAGATTCAGCATATGATTATAGACCCCCTTTTTTATGGATGGGGAATCATCAATTGACCCCTCTCGCTCTTGGTGGAGCGGAAGGGAGTGTCAGACTCTTACTGACTAAAACCCATCCGTGTTTCTAATGTTCCTTCCTTAGCCCTTTATGTTCCGGGGTAGCGGTAGCCCTTTCGGACAATCCCGCACCCCCAGCAGGCTTCGGCCCTGGCAGGCCCCTTCCTTTTTGCTGACATCTCTTTGAGGCGCGCGTGGAACACATACGCGGCGTCCGGCACGGGCCTGGTCCTGATCGGACGGTGAGCTACCCATTACTCTCCGTCCGCAGGCCCGCGCCTACGGTGGCCGGGAGTCGTCACGCGGCTCCCGACGCCTGGAGCGTCTTCCGCGGTGGCTGGGACGTGAGGCTCTCTCCCTCAGCCATTCCGCCACCTCCTTCGCTAGCATGGCTGCTTCGCAGAAGGAGGTGACTGCCTCCCACTCCCTCTCGCCCCGGACCATGGCTTGAACCAGGGCCGGACGCGAGAGGTCACCGCCGCTGCCGATCGCCTCTACGAGGGCACGGCGGCATTATTAACCCCCTGGCATAGACATTTTTGGACGGTTATAAAAAAAAATTGTTGTTCCATACATTTTGACCACGTAGGTATTGCAGTTTTCTAAGAAACAGCTGATCTTTTTTTGATGACCGACGATAAATTTCTACTCTAGGGGGTCTAGAATTATATATATATTATGATGTTTACTGTTTGCGCACTAGTTTTTTTCTGTTTAAAAAGAACTTAATTACATCACCAAGCCTCCACTTGGAACCGTCCAGCATCTTCCATTTGTTTAAGCAAACTCTTTGCTTCATCAATGCTGTGTCCCCCAGTTTTGCTTATAACATCTTCTATGAAGGCATCTCGTACGTTGTCGGGCATGTTCTTAGCATTGCCCGATATGTAGATGTATGCTTGATTGGTGATTAACTGCCATAGAAGCTCTCCGTGTTCTGCTATTTTGTGTTGAACGTAGCTGTTGGGGAAAAACAAATGCATAATCAGCCTATAGTGTTCCCACTGCTGGGACACATGCCTCCTCTCTGTGAGAGGGAGTGGGCCGTAATCCATCACGCGGGCCCAGTGTTGGTTCGTAGATGTTACATGTCTTCGAATTTTTCGTTCTAGGACATGCCGGTTTCCTCACGATGTTTTCCTTCACCGTTTTAAAAGAAGTGGTAATCAAATAATTAACACAAAGTAAAGCGCCTGTTTGGGTTCGAACAAGTAAGTAATTTTCTGGTTAATAAGTATTCATGGCTAACTAAAAAAAAAACCGGCCAAGTGCGAGTCGGACTCGCGCACCGAGGGTTCCGTATAAAAATTTAAGGTTTTCGGAATTTTTCCTTTATGTGTGCTATAAAACATTGCTTCATGACAAATTTCAAGATTCTAGGTCGACTGGAAGTACCCTTTGGGTTTTGATTCCCTTGCGAGTAGTTGCGAGTTTGAAAATATGCGGCTGAAATTGCCGTTTCTTTTGATTGCGTTGACATAGAAGTTTGATTTTGTTACAGCTTAAAGGTATTATAGACCTGAGTATTTGATATTAATTTCAATTCAATACCTCTACGCGTTCATGAGAAAAGAAGAACTTTAAAATTTTCAAAATATTTTTTTTATATGATGTAACTAAAAATTTACGATTTTCGCAATTTTTCCTTTATTTGTACTATAAGACGTTACTTCGTACCAAATTTCAAGATTCTAAGTTCACGGGAAGTACCCTGTAGGTTTTGATTCCCGTGCGAGTTTCGAAAATTTGCGGCATAAACGGCTGTATC
Organism: Amphipoea lucens; assembly: GCA_947508005.1. NCBI lineage: Eukaryota > Metazoa > Arthropoda > Insecta > Lepidoptera > Noctuidae > Amphipoea > Amphipoea lucens. The sequence goes on along the minus strand of OX382377.1, from coordinate 16,328,072 downwards.
TTTTGATTGCTTTGGCTTAGAAGTTTGATTTTTTCACAGCTCCAAGGGACAGTAGACCTGAGTATTAGATATAAATTTCAGTTTGATACCTCCACGCGTTCCTGAGAAAATTGGTGTTGACAGACGGACAACAAAGTGATCCTATAAGGGTTCCGTTTTTTTCTTTTGAGGTACGGAACCCTAAAAACAATTTTAATGTGGAAAAAAGTGCTGAGACAGCATTGGGTGAATTTATCTGCATGCGGGTTTCAACTTTGTTATAAAACGTCATGCAAACATACTGTATTGTAGACAGTCCCGAATTAATATGAGAAAGTAAGATCTATCTAACATCTGGTTCAGCTGGAAACTAAAAACTGCCGAAGCATAGTTGAAAACATACTCACACTTTATTTTCCTGATCTCTAGAGAAAGCACAGTACAAACTTAGCTTATTCTCCGCCACCATTTTCTCAAGTTCTTCTCTACAGTGGAAATCTCTCTCCTTATACCGACATCCAAATATCAAGTGTAAAGCATCTTTGCTAGCAGATCTTTGTACTTCTCGCTCTTGTAGGAAGCTTCGGAAGGGCGCTAAGCCGGTGCCTGGTCCGATTAGAATGTGAGGAGTGTTCTGGAAAAATGTAAAGGCACGTAAAGTTGCTGTCGTTCCATCGCGGATAGGGTAACCATCCGTCCGGATTTGTCCGGACTTCTATACTTTTGTCCGGACTTTGTCCGGCTCTTTAATTTGTCCGGATTTTCTTCTCGCGAGCATCTACTACCATGGCTACCATACCACTGTAACTAAGTGGGTAATGTTTGGACTTTGTGACAATAATGTCCGGACTTTTATTGAAATGTCAGGTTTTTTGGCAGGACTTTTCAAATTTCTAAATGGCAACCCTAATCACGGATATCTTAACTGAACAGAACAGACAGCTGTGCTGCTGGGTAGTGTGTTGCGCCACTTCTCCTTCCCAGTTAAAGAACTTGGAAGTGATGAAGGGCGGGCCTTTTGGGGGGGACTTTCTCATGTCATTTTGACTCTCAGCCTAGTTTGAATAAATTACTTCATTTTTTTGATCATCCTTCGCTTTCTATCAGGTGAAATCGAGGCCAAGAGGTGGTCCATTCAGTAATAATAATAAAAAAGAGTGTAAGTTTTTTGTGTCTAAAAGTCATTGCTTTGGTACCAAACTAAATACATTCGAAAGTTGGGATGCTTTTTTGTCCCTTAAGGGGAATGGGTAGTTGTAGCCCGCGAAATTCAATTTTTCTTACGTTTTTTGCAATTTTCAGGTCAGTGTCAGGTTGTATCTTGATCAAAATATGATTCGCGACAATAACAGGTACGTATTTACAGAATTATAATAATTAGAATCATTAATACATCTTTCTAAGTTAGATTTCTACCGTTAAGAACAAATCTCGCATGGAAAAGTGTTGGTGGTAGAAATCTAACTTAAACAGATGTATTAATGATTCTGATGATTATAATTCTGTGAATACGTACCTGTTATAGTCGCGAATCAAATTTTCATCAAGATACAACCTGACACTGACCTGAAAATTGCAAAAAACGTAAGAAAAATTGAATTTCGCGGGCTACAACTACGCATTCACCTTAAACATCAATACGATGCTTGGCACACCACTAGGTCATACTTAAAGTACCTACCTAGGATACTTTGGCTCAATAAAAGGTTGGCCCAAAAAATATCTGCGTGGATCCCCACGCAGATATTTTTTGGGCCAAAGCTTACTTATCTCTAAAATTAAAATTACTCACAGGATCTTTCGGAAATACAAGCGTCCCAGCCTTAATCCATCCATAAACTCGATCCCCGACCTCCAAACTCTTTAACCAATTCGACGCCAACCCAAGTCTAGGTTTCTTCAACTTTGTATGGTAATGTACCACAGCCACTAGTAGGTCGATGTTCTGACCCCCTGAGGGTAAAGCACTGCTGGCTATTGAGAAGGAGCGAGGTTTGATCGTGGAGAATAACTCGAATAATACGTCTAGGGTTAGCTTTGAAGCTGATTTGTGGAAGTCGTGGAGTACCTGGAAAAAATAGTAGGTTTATTGAAGATATGCTTGCTAACTACATGAGCTTTATTATTAACTGTAAATACATGACATTTTAGGGCGGATTGCACCATTCAGTGACCATCTCAATCCCTCTGAATATCATGAATGAACGTGCTAAACGTAAAATGTTGGCTTTCAGAAGTTTTAAGCGTCGCCTCGGCTCGATCGCATTGTAGCCACCAGCACAGTATGTTGAGACAGTGTGTGGGTTCTTCGCGGGGGAGTTTTACACCTCAGTCCCCCCCGTGGACTTGAGGTGGCCCGCAAAGGCGGGCCGGCACCAGTCGGGGATCGTGGAAGGCGTACAAGTTCCCATGATCCCCGGTCCAAGTGTGGGAAGGGAACACTGGGGTGGTTTTTAGTCGGTAAGTCTGACAGACCCTGCCGCCCACCCCAGGGCGGCGGACATCCATGAGGATTTTCTACGCAGGAACAAAAAAAAAAGGGTATGGATTCTCTAAAAATTAGTTCACCAGTGCGTCAAAATTGAAGCTCGTTGAAGTGTGGTCATCAATCTGGCCGTTTGCTTATACTGTGATTCGTAGTAGGTATATTAGTCATCGGCCAGACGTCAGTAATTTTTTTTCGGCGGAAAATGCCATTCAAAGAAATCTTATCGAAACACTTACCTCAAGCACAGTCCGCTTTGGCCTTCTACAATAATTAAGCCAGTCCTCCTGTCCTTCCGGAGAGCTGAGCTCAATACACTTCTCTCTTTCTAACTTATCGTCAGACACTTGTGCAAGAAGAGAGAAGACGTATTGCGTCGGGTAGCAGTGGAGGTCCCAGTATTGTTCCGCTATTTCGTATAAAGTGTGCGGTTGTTTTAGGAAGTCGGGGACGGGCATGTCTGTAATTTATGACACATAATATGTAGCTATTAGCATCCACACAACTCTCATAGCTAAACACCACTTCAGTTATAAAGCATGATGCACGCTCTTACCTATAAATAGTGTAAAGCAATTACAACAGCGAAGTGGTAATCATTGTGGTTGGGAAGTAAAAAAGAAGGCAGAAAAAAGTTAAGTGAAAAAGGTTGGTTTGTAAAAAGTTAGCATTCCATTCCTTCATTAATCTGTGGTTTAAAAGAAAAATGGGGTAACCTTCTAAAATTGTGTTAAATGAATCTAGTTTAGACTGTGTGATTCGATTCTTTGATAATAAGATGGTCGCGAGAAGAGTAGTTCTTTTGGCCAACCAAACCATGTCAGATGGAATTTCTGTGTTCGTCTTTTCAGGGTCAAATTAAATTAGCTAGCGAAACTCTGCAGACGTGATGGGCGCCATCACATCAAGCTACAACAATATGTCAAATTTCTTTAATAGATTTTCAACTTTATCGCTAAAGCATAAGGTTCAATATTGATTGGGAAAATTTGAGAGTTTCGGGTAGCTTGATTTGCCGTCTGTACAATATTGGAGAGAGTAATGTTATCCTGGCTTGTCCTTTTTTTATTGTTTAATGGGCCCACTTTTGACTTCAATGTCGCCTGATGGAAAACGATGGATGAGGTCTACGATGGAACGAGCGTGCCCAGAATATGCTAAAGACAATGGAACACCCACGCGACGAAACACAGCAGGCTGCTTGACGCCGGACTCCGGTGGGAGGGTGGTCGCAAACCAGGCGGGCGTTAACCCTACCACCGCAAGGGAATAGCTAGGATACTGTACAAATTGGCATTTTCTGTTTTAAAATAAGTTTAGTTGATTGTGCTGATGTTACAGGGCGACGTTATCGCTCAGCGATATAGCCCTTAAAATAAAGAAAAAAAAGTCGCGAGAACAGCACAGCAAAGGGGTAGGGTTACCGATTCGAAATTCAAAAAGTCCTGACAAAAAGTCGCACATTTCCTAAAAAGTCCGGACTTTTTACTTTATCATTAAACTGATTTATTTTCTAAGATCCCATTCATTCAAAAAAATCGGCCAAATTCCAACAGGGCGGAAATCCTGACGGCCCTAAGAAAGGGCCATAAATTGAAATGTGACAATATAATATTTTGTCATTATATTGCCGGAGAGAAAAAAGGCTCGTTCTCTCTGCATAGCTTTAATTTCTCTCTCGCACTGGACGAATTATCGCTTAAACGCATCCCCAAACCTTTAAGGTAATTAACGAAGGTACCCTAAAAATACTAAAAATAAAACAACTGTTACAAAAATAATCCTTTATTATCACTCCTCCTCCTGCCACCCATCCTCATTGCTCAAGAACCGTCGTTTAGCGGCCGTGTTCATGTACGGCCGTAGTGCCCACTCCGTGTCGGCAGCGTCCAGAGACTCCAATGTTCCCAATTTTATCTCGTATAGCTTCATTTGGAAGCGGGGGCCGATCTCTGATAGTTCTATTTCTTTGCCGGCCTGGAAAAATAAGAAGTCATTGTCAAAATTACAATATTGAGGTTTACAAGGATATCTTGGCGCCTTAAGAAGCAGTGGTGGCTCAGTGGCAGCGCCCCCGACTGACGAGTTGTAGATCGTGGGTTCAAACCCAGACAGGCGCTTTACTTTGCGTATTATATTTCATCACCACTGCTCTCGAAATTTTGAAGGAAAACATCGCGAGCCAACCCGCACTGGGCCCGCGTGGTGGATTACAACCGAATGGCTTCTCACAGAGAGGAGGCCTGTGTCCCACTTGTCCCAGCAGTGGGAAGATTATAGGCTGATAATGAATGACATTGACTGGGGTCGTTGCTGGTCAACATTTGTGAAATTGTGTCACAGAATTTGTGTTGATAAAACTAGATGGCAGCATTAATTTTGATTTTGACCATTCTCCACACTTGTAGCTTATACTGACGGATTATTTTATATGAACTATCACAGTCCTTATATGTGACTTGATTTCCTTCGAAGTATGTATAAGTTTAGTTAATAGATTACTTTCTGGACCGTCAGTCCTTTAAATTACATCTTTTGCTTTACAGGTAGCAAGATGTTAAGAATCAGAATATTTGTGCTTAACTTAAGGTGTACCTAAGGGCAAGATTCACAGACCCAGTTTCATTCGAATATGAACATTATAGCATAGAAGTAAGGTTCATACTCATATGAACCGCTTACTTTACTTGGCAAAGTGAATAACTGGGGAGTTTGTTGCGCCACTTCTTTGTCCCAGCGAAAGCATTAGAAAGTGGCCGGGCGTTTCGGGGGATTGTTTGATGTAATTTTGACATTCGAAAAGTGCTGATCATCAGCATAATTTGAATAAATGACTTTTGAATTTTTCACAAATCACCCCATAGCATAGGTACTCAAAATATTTTTTTTTTGTCTGATTTCCATACCTTCCTATAAGTGTGTTGTCTGAAGCAGATGTAGTCATCATTGTTAGCGAAGGTGATCACTCTCTTGGAGTCAGGTTTCGGCACCGGGAACAGGTACTTCAGTATACTCATTGTTCTTAGACCTGCAGACAAAAGTTTAAAGGTACATGTATTGTCATCAATTTAATCATAAATGGACCCATGCAGGAATACGTCGCCTATAAACTACGTTGGTAGTTAGGCTGCCAGGTGCCAAAATGTAAAGAGATTCAGGACTGGTGACGCGGGAGCAAGCGACGTACAGTTGCCCGTGTGAGAAGCAACTCGTCCTGAGGTCGACACCCGCTGCCCTCAGTGTCTGCCCCTGCGACTTATTGATGGTTATCGCGAAGCAAACACTCACGGGGAACTGTACGTGCTTGAACTGGAACGGGAAGTTATGAGGTATGAGGGGAATGCGTGGTATAAATACTGCCTCGCCGACGCCACAACCCGTAAGAATTTTCGCCTTAATGGTGTGTCTGTGGGGCGAGATGACTTCAAGGCAGGTCCCGTTACACAACTTCGGAGGAGATAGGTTCCGAAGAAGCATAATCAGGACACCGACCTTCAGCTTGATGGTATGCGCTGGAAGTCCACTTGCTGACAGGGAGTTCAGAAATTTCACGGGATAATGTGTGGCGTCATCTTGCTCGACAACAGTGTTTATCGAGGTGTAGACCACTTCATTCCCCTCAATTTCCGAGAGAATGCTTTCGTTACTTGCTGCAGCCTGATCATTTTTGGGCGTCAAAATGGCCCGCTCACACACCCAAGAATTCTGCTGGTGCGGTATACGACTAATGTCCCCGTACACACAGCGAATGAGTTCTTCTAAGCTGGATACCACTCTACCGAGAGACTCTGGAAGCACCACCTCTTTTGATAGAGTTCCTTCGCCAAGACTTAGAAGGACATCAGAGAATTCTTGAGCACGTGCATTGCCGCCGAGCCGAGCTCTCATATTAATGGTCAAGCGCGGCGTACGAACTCGTGACCACAACAAAGCATTCACATCGTCAGCCCTCGATCCCCGTGTCACCACGGGAAGCGTTTGCCGGAAATCGCCACTGAACAGAACAGCTGTGATACGACGCATCAAATGTTCGTTCCTGCGGATGTCCTGCAGGGTTCCGTCCACGGCCTCAACTGCCTTCCTATTGGCCATCGTACACTCATCCCATACGATCAAAGAGCAATCCTTGAGCACGTGTCCCTTATCGCTGTTACGTGACACACCACAAACAGGCGTTCCGGCGCTCTCTAAATCGATAGGAATTTTAAACATGGCATGTGCTGTCTTGCCACTCGGAAGCAGTGTGGCAGCGATTCCCGACGACGCTACAGCAATAGCAATTTTGCCTTGCCTGCTGACCTCTGCAAGTATGCAAGTGGTAACAAATGTTTTTCCTGTTCCACCTGACGCATTCCAAGAAAAACATTTGACCCTGGTTTTTTCCCAACGCTTTCAAGGACGGTGTCATAAATTTGTTTTTGCTCTGAAGAGAACAAAGCGACATGGTCATTTCGCCCGGATCGTAATTTGTCTCAGCGTTATACTCCCGATTTCCACGGTCTTGATGCGGTGATGATTGGGGAGCTGGTAACCCATATTCGATCAGTGGATTGCCGCCGATAGAAATGACCACATCTTGAAGTGAACTGAGACAGGTGTTCAGCACGCGTTCATCAGTTACTCCGACTTCGTCTCCAGTAGAAACATAACTTTTTTGTAATACTTAACACCGCATTTTTTTTTAATTGTCGTCCTCAACTCTGCTCAAGATTTTAAGGGTTTTGTTGGAACTTGAATTTGTCAAAACGAACTATACGATACAACTTTTATGAAGAAAATGCACATTGCCATCTATGAATTTTAAGAATAACTAACTACTAACCTCGCCAACATGATCAAATTTAAATTATTAATTTCCAAAAAGTGTCAACATGTAACTTGATTTGATTTTTATGAAATCTCATAGATGGCGCTGCTTCAAAATTTTCTTTATACTACTAAAATTCATTAAACTATGTTTTTTTTTTTTCTGCCCAAGTTACTTAAATGGCGTAGTTTTTATAGTGTAAAGCTAGATAATAGCATGACTTACTGAAAAACAACATTTAAATATGCGTCGTTAGATTACACGCTGTCACAGAATGCGTAAGAAAAATAAAGATTCACAGCTCCTCCCCCATAGGTGATAGCGTGATAATATGTAGCCTATATGTTGAACCGACCTCTTAGTAATATTCATGCAAAATTTGAAGTAAATCCATGTAGTACTTTTTGAGTTTATCCCGGACATACATACAGACAAACAGACAAAAATTCTAAAAACTATATTTTTGGCTTCGATATCGATTGTAGATCACGCCCCAAGTATTCTTTTAAAAAAATATTCAATGTACCGTTTTGACTTTCCTACGATTTTATTATATGTATAGATTAGTACGGGATTTCTAAAAACTGTATGCTCGGTTCTTCTTTACCCCGCGTTTTATGATCGCTAAAGTGACAACGCGGTGCGAACTTTAGCATAGCCAGGACACTGGGTGGCAAGTAAGTTAGTTTTTAGGTCTCAACGTTTCATATAGGTACAATGTGAATTGGTAATTTTTTCTTAATAGTTGTTTTAAATCAATACAAGTCGCTTTTCTTGTCTGTCTACGTGATCGCGTTGTTCTTTTAAACTACGTAACGGATTTTGATGCGGTTTCCATCATCATTTAGGGAATTTATTCCAATTTTCAGTTTTTATTCCAATTTTCAGTTTTTATTCCAATTTTCAGGTTCAGTACTATTAAACATACATATAATAAAGCAATCTATAGGACGACCGCTTAACTGAGACGATGCCTGAGGTAGCTGCGCGGTGCGGGAGGGGTGATAGTTGTAACAAGTTGACGAAACACTGAGCTCTCGCATCACGTCACCACACCCCTCCCGCACCGCGCTGCTACCTCAGGCAACGTCTCAGTTAAGCGGACGGCCTATAGATGTTTTGTGAAGTCGTAAAATCAGTGAAAAGCAAGGGCGCGTTGCTTTTAAATGATAATCATACAGTCTTCACTGTGATGTTGTCAACTTACCAAGTTCTGTCTTAAAGTTATGGAACACTAGATGCGGGAACTGTTCACTCATGGGCCCGATGTCCGGGATATCGTGCCGCATCACCACGCCTGACAGTGTGAATGATGCTGTAGGGCCGTATGGTAGGTGGCAGATTACCTGGGGATGACAAAGGTTGATTTTGGTATCTTATGACTGAATTAGCTGGGTTTGAATGGTTGGTTTTGAATGAGAAATAGAGTAAGGGGGGGAGGGGTAGCGGTGGTTTTTTTTCTAAGTGTGTGGCGTGAATGATAAACCGTACATGGTTATGGCGCAAGTGAACGGCAGAAAGATAAGTTTCGAACTGGGCACTGGAAGTAAGTTGGCAACTTATCAGTTATAAGTTTAGATTATTGTAATAACAACTTTTTGTAGTTTACCAATTATTAATATACTCTACATACGTTAGGTAATATTTTTATTTATTTCTAACAACATAACCTATTTTACAATTTAACACTAAATTCATTCATTGGGTTCATTTGGTTTATATGTATGTATCTGTGTATATATTGTATTTTATATTAATTTCCTAGCTAGTTCTCCGGTATGTTGCACCTGCCATGTTTTGTCTCTGCATCACCCTAAGGTTGACTGGTAGAAAATGCCTCAGGCATTAAGTCCGCCTTTGTACAGTATTTTTTTTTTACTTGTGCATAAAGTTTTAATAAATAAATAAAATAAATACTTATAAATATTATATACAAGTGTATAATAAAAGGAAAGGAAATAAAAGAAAAAGACAGGCGCGCATTGGGCATCAAAAAGTTCGTCCGCATCGCTGTCAATGGGATAAGTGGCCAAAAGGCTGGCAGCATTACCACGTTGGATGGCAAAAATGAGAAATTGATTTATAAGCTCTTCTACAGTGCAGCAAGTATTCATAGAAAAGTCGATCAAATCTATACTAATAATAAAGCTGAAGTTTGTTTGAATGTACTAATCTCTGGAACTACCAGTTGGATTTAAAAATTCTTTAGAATTTATAGCCAAATTCTTGAGGCTATTTAAAATCACGCTAGGACTCATAGGAGCCGAGCAAAACGAAAAAAAGTCAGAAAGAACGGTAAGTGAAAACAAGGTAAAAGCGCGGGCAGGCGATGCGTTGCAACGAGGTGGGTCAGGGTACAAGAATTTCACGCGGAAGAAATTGCGGGGAGAAGCTAGTTATTTACAAAAACCTAGAAGGATTTCTGATGGTATTTTAATATTAAGACAAGGCTTCTTTTAATAAAAAACTAATTAACAAAAAAAAGTCCTAACTTTGTGTTTACTTTTTTATTTTGACTCAGACCTCAGTTGTTCTAAACACAAAGGGTAAAATGTTTTTCATAGCATTATTTAAGAAAGGTTTAAGACCAGTCATAACTGTACTAAAGCAGTGTTCATATTCTTAGATAATTACATTCCATCTCAAGTTAATCAGTTATCTACTTTAGTGAAATGTATTCTAAGTTGATTTTTGAGTAACAAAAAAAGCCCTAGTGTTATTGGTTGCAATGGAATTTGAACTTTGTTAAGTACAACATTCAGTTTGTTGTTCCATAACTTAAAAATTATCTCAAACTCACCAGACTGTCAGGCACACCTCTATGTTCATGCACCACAATAAAGTCAGTGACCTCATTGGCACGACACGCATGTATCAGTTGAGACATCTCGTAACCACCACGGTTCATGCGCTGACTGTTTGGGAATATTAGCCTGCAAAGGTAATTTTTATGGTGTTAAGATATTGATTACTTCCTTCAAAAGTCCATGTCTGTCATCTGATAAAGATAGTTACAGAAACATTATTTTTATTCACTTTTTTACAGTGAAACATTCTTAAGATTGATTGACCCGTGCGGCTGTTATTACTTAGCCATAAGCCCCTCTAAAGACAGGGCACGCCACAATAGCGGCGATAAGACCCCTCTTTGAGGAGTGGCTAGAGAGGTGTCACGGCGTTCTCACCTACCGCCTGACGCAGGTCCTCACTGGAGAGGGATGTTTCGGGAGGTTCCTGCATATAATTAGGCGGGAGATGACGCCGCCATCACGAGTGGTGGTGTCACCATTGCGAGGATCGCCCAGAGGACACGGTGTAGTGTAGCATACAGTGGAGGTCTGCCCCGCTTGGGCGGAGCACCGCCGTGCCCTCGTAATGGCGATCGGCAGCGGCGGCGACCTCTCGGGTCCGGCCCTGGTTCAAGCCATGGTCCGGGGCGAGAGGGCGTGGGAGGCAGTCACCTCCTTTGCGAAGCAGTCATGCTAGCGAAGGAGGTGGCGAGATGGCTGAGGGAGAGAGCCTCACGTCCCAGCCGCCGCGGAAGACGCTCCGGGCGTCGGGAGCCGTGTGACGACTCCCGGCCACCGTAGGTGCGGGCCTGCGGACGGAGAGTAATGGGTAGCTCACCGTCAGATCAGGACCAGGTCCTTGCTGGACGGCGCGTACGTGTTCCACGCGCGCCTCAAAGAGATGTCAGCAAAAAGGAAGGGGCCTGCCAGGGCCGAAGCCTGCCGGGGATGCGGGATTGTCCGAAAGGGTTACTGCTACCCCGGAACATAAAGGGCTAAGGCAGGAACATGGATGGGTTTTAGTCATTAAGAGTCTGACACTCCCTTCCACTCCACTCAGAGCAGGAGGGGTCATTTGATGATTTCCCATCCATAAAAAGAAAACAAAAGCCCCTCAAAAATAAATTGATATAAAAAGAAGTAAGTACCCACCTAAGTTCCTTAACAAACATCTTGAGCCTGGCACTAGGTTCTCTAGATGTGGTGATCATAATCTTAGGGTCTTCCACACCCGCGTATCTGTACTCATCATCCTGTGAGCTCTGTGTGTTGGCACCACCACTGAAACTGCCTATTATTGCTGCTCTTTCAGGACCTAGAATGATACTTGTTTTATGAATTTGAATTTATGGTGGTGTCATTTAGTAAGTAGTAAAGTCAAGAGCCAGTTTGTATTACACATACAAATTTTTCAGAATATTATTTTATTAGTATAGTATAGCCAACTAAAAAATGTTGCAAAGGTAAACTGATATTCAGCTTCAGCTTGTAAAGTAGGGTAAAGTGTATATACTACGTCAGAATTTTGGCCTAAATTGCCTTACGACTGTTATTAATTGTTTGAATGACGCATGTTGATACTCCAAGGGAAAATCACAAATTATCTAATAAATGGACCAAACAAACTTACCTTTATCTTCGTAGTCTATTTTTTTCTGTAATGTAAGAGCCTCCTTCCTCAAATCTCCGTGGATAGGAATGTTTTCTTCCAAACATCGCTTCAGTTGATCTTTTTTCGCTTGAATATTCTTTTGTTTGTCTTCCACAGACTTCCTGTACAAGTATTCGCGGCGCAAACGCGCCTGTCGTCGCAGCATTGTCAATATTTATTGTATTTTAACTTATTTACAGTAAATATCTTCAGTTTTATGATAAAAACATCGCGCACGCGAGTAGGCAACTCGGTGTTAAAATGACATTTGGTGAGTGAGACTGACAGCTCCACACGTGTTTATTTTGACATTCGCAGTACGCGTTTAGTTATTTTATTAGGAAATTGGGTTTCATTCAGTCATAAAATATTTTTGTCTTAATGGAATGGTTTTTGGAATGATCGAATTCGTACAGAATGTGGTTAAGAATGACGGTGTACTGGCGATTCTTGTATAATATAACTATAACGTCATTGTGGATTTATAATGGTGTCAATATCCTGGCAATTTTTACCAGAGAAACAAAACGTGGCAACATGTGTTCAGAAATAAACGCCTTTTCCTCATAGTTTTGTACGTTTAGAAATAATAAGTTTTTCAAAATTACATTTCTAGATTTTTTGCTTGAGTAAGACAAAAATGGTCCTTAGTTACTCTAAAAATTAAGTTTAATAGAAACTTACCATCATGATATTCCTCTACAACTAAATTGTAATGAGGTTTTATGTCAATTTTGTGATCTTTGAAAATATTAAATAAATCTTCCACTTCCTCTTTAGAGTTGCGAGGACGTATATTAAATAAATCTCCAGGTTTATAATTTATTTTAGTTTCGTCTGCAGTCTTCAGTGTTATCATTCTTACATCCTAAAACAGATTGTTGTCTTGTACAGAGGCCAGCACATGAAGCTACCCCAATCTGTCAAATTTTCCCAATCAAATATGAACCTTATTCCTTTGAGGTAAAGTTGAAAATCTATTAAAGAAATTTGACAGATTGGGGTAGCTTGATGTGCTGGCCACTGTACAACCCCAGAGTAATAAAATGTATACTTTTGCTGACTTTAAGATTTAAAAGTTAGAAAATAGAGCTCTCAAACAATATAATGATACAAAAAACAAAGATTTCCCCAAAGTACTTTTTTTTTATTTACTTTTGCAGACTTAAAGATCATAAAAGTTAGAAAATACAGCCCTCAAAACAATATTATGAGACATGAAACAATGATTGCCCCAAAGTCTAGGTATTTTGGCGCAATCTTTGTTTCATGATTTAAAAATTAAATAAAAAAAAGAAATCACCGAAACCTCTTTGGAATTCAAAGACCAAAATCATGTTCCACAAACGATGGGACACTTAATATCGTGCCCTGCGTGTCCTGTCAGCTGCACGTTGCAGGAACTGATGGACGCTAGTGATGGCGCCAAACAAGTGGCCGAATTCTGGGCCGAGTACATTTAGATTGCCATCGACACGCTAAGAAGAAGATAGACAAATATGTCACAACTCACCTGAAAATGTGTTTCATGAGTAGTCCTATCATTTTTCATAACTTCCAAGCGAGTAGCATCTACAAAACTGTCCTGCACTCCTTTAGAAAAATATATATCTTCCTTCAAACCATTACAAGTGATACTTTCTTCACATCTCTCTAGAGACACCTTCCATCGCGGAATGAAAGTAGTTTTAATATTATCTGTTTGTATATGAGGGTAGTATTGTTGTAATATTGATAGGTATTCTTTGAGCCATGGGGCCATTACTGCGTCATGGCCTAAGTCATGTTGGTAGTCGCATAGTCCTGGAAGGAGCAGAGATTAAAGTCTTTTTCATAAAATCTTCTTTAAAAAAAAAAAAAAAAATTAATAATAATTGGGGACTGTTTCATTCAGTGTAATAGTGCAATATGCAATGCAATATAGTCTTTTGCTCATAATATTGTTGCAAAAAGTTACATTATATTTTGATTTTTGATCTAGATGGCATTGACATGACTAACTTTTTCAAATGCTAAGAATGTCAACTTAAGCCGCATCCCCACTAGAGTAGTGTGGTCTAGCTTCGTGAGTTCTTATAAAGCAAGTCTCATGAGGCCAAGCCTTGCGAGGCTTTAAGGCCGCGCGGCCCATAGTGGGTATGCGCCTTTAGATATTATTATTTTCTGTGAATGTAAGGGTAATGCCAACATTATCTGCAAACTGCACCTAACCGTCAAGATCAAATGCCACGCCTTATTTCATAACAATCAAATCTTAGGCGTAATACTTCAGGGAATAAATACAATCTAAAGGTATGATTCCGGTTTCGGCAGCAAGCAGCAGTGCTGGTCCCCATATATTCTCTATAGGAATGTCGCGCAGCATTGCTGCCGTGCTCGGAATGTAATCTCATATAAACCTATAGAAAATGTATGAGGACCAGTAGTGCTGCGACCGCACTGCCGCGGCAGCACTGCTGCGTGCTGCTGAGATCGGAATCATACCTTAACACTCATTTCTTATATAATTTACTGCTTTTTGATCAGAATTAAGAGCAAATTCTTACCTATATCTAACAATGGTGTTGCCCCCAGCTGCATTAGCCGCTTATGAAGCTTCTTCCCGGCGAAATTGAACTTCAAATATGATGAATCACCCAGACCAAGGACCCCATACTTTAACCTTGCCAAAGAGTTTGAAGGTAGGTTTTTTCGCAGAAGAAACTTCCAGAACCTCTTCATATTATCAGGCTCATCTCCCTGGCCGCACGTAGCACACACGAAAATAGCAAATTCCTCTTTTATAAGACGAGAAATGGGGTACTCATCCATTGCTTGAACCGGCCCACGAAATCCCAAAACCTTCGTCGTACGCCATATTCTTTCAGCTACTTCTTGGGCCGTGTAGGTTTGGCTGCCGTAAAGCACGATGAGTCTTGGCGCTTCACTCATTCTAAAAGATTTTAATTGAATAAATGACAAAAAGTAACCATCAAAACACAGTTATCAGCTGTTTGTTCTTGTTGTCACAAGGAGACATATCATGACATTTGACAGTTCACGTCACGATATGATACAGATGAAATAATTCGGTTTATTCACTTGTTCACTTTAGAAGGCCATTTTATCAAACTTCGAAAATAATTATTATCAATTAGTTTATATAAAATGATTTTATTATTAAAATGACCTTATGATCTGTTTATCGATCAACTCGTCGACAAAGTTGATGAAATCTTTTGGAATACAAAGACAAAATGATTACTTAAACTGACCTACAGTTTTGTATTTGATTCTACAAAAAAAGTGACTTTAATGAAAAATCAGTGTAAAATGTAAAACTTTCGAAGAAATGCCCCAATTATAATTGATAGCCGACCAAAGCTCCAGATAACTTTTAGATAATTATATTCGATCTTTGCGAGATGAAATCTGAAAAATCGAATATCAATCAAAACTAGGATAACTGTGCTGCTTTTATAAATCTCCAACCCCTTTGCATCCCCCGTTCAATACTATCCAGTCCTCTCTATTGCACCTACCGAAAGTGACCTTCTATCTCTTTCATATTTGGCGCACGGCAGTCTCGCGGCCCCAGTTGGCGGGCTAAGTCGCTCCGACAGAAAAACGCGGGAAATCGTTACAGTGAAGTGACTCTTTATTTGCAAATATTTTTTAGTGAATTAAATTGAATATTTTAATACACCAAAATGTAAGTATTAATTTTATAAGGTGCCCGAATTACTTAATTTGCTAAATGAGCCGATTTTTAAATAAATAAAAAATAACCTTTGGCATTTCTTTCGGCATCGGTAATTTTGCCGAAATTTATAAGATACCCCAAGAGTTTAAACAAAATCAAGAGAATTAATTTGAGCACAAAAAATACGAAAACGCAACGAAAACTTAGATGCCAAGCTTCTTTACTGGGAAGATGAGATGACTGATGGATAAGTTATATCTCTCACTTAATCTTAATTTCATTACAAAAAAATACGTTAAAATACTTTACGCTTACGTGTTCAAATGGCCATATGTACTGGAAGATATAAATCATCTTCAATTACTTATCAAATAATTTCTAGCAACTTATGTAGTATATAATGACGACCTTAATCTGCAAACTTTTAGCCAATAATAATTAGGTACGAATATAATTCGAATACTAATCGTCTCCATGAACTTATTTACCTCACATAGATAGAAAATATCTAATAAAAGCAGATAAAATTACATCAGCGCGGACGTGATTTCTGATAACGATGATCTACGTCACAAATAATAGATAAATAAGCTCGGAAAAGCTTTGCAATTTTCTGCACAGCCATTTTGTATCGATTACTCAAAGCAGTTATTTATTAAAAAAAAGTATTCCTATTAGAACTTATTTCGAACCTAAACTTTAATCGAAGCTTCCATTATTCCTTTTTTAAATAATTAAAAGACATTTTTCCCGCGTTAAAAATATCGGTTCTTGCGTCAGACGAACACGTGGCGTCATCGATCTGCCTCCCTCTCCCTACTCAACCCCCCTCAACCCCCCTCCTAGGGGTACCGAGTGTAACCCCAAAATGTCTTTTACCTTTGACCCCTAGCTGGCCTCGGACAGTCGCTGCAGAGAATATTATGTATAAACTTATTTTTAGAAAGAGGAAAAAAGCAGCAGCAGCTATAGGGGCATCTCTGCCTAGCCCTTCTGGGAATACAGGCGTGATTTTATGTTATGTGAGATAAGGAACTTGTGTTATTTAAGTAACCACTTACTTGATAGTTTTTTATCGATTAAGTAATCTATTAAATTCTCATTGCTACAATTTTTTTGGGCAAACTAAATATTATTAGACCACGTAGTATAATGTACAGGGTGTAAAAAGACCCATCACATAACCGTCAACCACGCATTCTGTGTACATCAAACTACGAGTAAAAGTAACATTGCAGAAAAATAATTGCTGGGAAAGGACTTTTATTTCAGATGTGCTGTTTGCTGTAGTGCGCAATGTAACGCGTGCAAAACTTTTGAAATTAGAGGTGTTTTTTTACAGAGTGAGACAGATGGATCAGACTGTGGTCGTTCTTAAAATAACGGGAATTGCCCCTCTGATCATTTCAACTTTTTGCAATTTGTTATTGAAAGCAAGTTATTTCCGCTGAAAGTAAGAGATTTCTTGCGTCATCTAACTGTTTCTTATTGTAAACCACTGAAGCGGTTACTGAAACGATTTCCTTTCCTACTTACTCTCTCTAATATTATGTACCTAGAATCTAGATGATAGATAGATGAGTTGTGATTTCGCGAATTTGAAGAAATTAGAGCGTTCTTTAATCTATGCTAATAATAAGACTGAAGAGTTTATTTCAACGCACTATAATCTTTGGAACTACCTACCAGTCAAAGGACATTGACAAGGTTTGGACCAAGTGCTGCCCAGAATGGACACATAGTGCATTTTGTTCTCTGTCTGTTTTGTAACTCTGTCTGTATGTATGTTAACTTTTCACGCCTAAACCGCTGACCGATTTAGATGAAATTTGGTATAGAGATAGTTTGAGTCCCGGGAAAGGACATAGGTAAGTTTTTATCTCGATATTCCCACGGGATCGAGACTTATGCGGGTGAAACCGCGGGGCGCAGCTAGTTAACCTATAAACCGAAGCGCTCCAAATTCTGTCCAGGGAGTCAAGAGAAAAAATAAGTTTAGTTTTTACAACAATAGAATATTTTGCATTAGAAACCCCAATTCTTGAAGAAGGTGTAAAGGGCATCTTTTCGGGGGAGATGAAGCATGTTGTCATAATTCAATGTTGCACTGCTACATTTACTAATTCGCAGTAACATACTGACCTATGAAATTGGGTCATTATCTAACTGTATAAATACATTGTAACGCATTACACATAAGGCTTTACTCTGAAATATAAACTTATTCAACACTTCACGTTTAGTTTCTCATGTCTTCGAGAGCTCTTCTGTCAACCTATTACAAAGGTAAGGCTACCTATGTAACATCACGCTAGACTTTGGAGTCGAGCAAAAAGAAAAAAAGTAAAATAAAACGTGAAGTGAAAGCAAAGTAATAACGTTGGCGGGCGATGGGATGACCAAATATTGTTCTTACATTTCCTTAAAACGAAAATACAAATTAAGTAACCACCCCTGAAAGGCTGAAATTATTGTTACAAGGGTAAAATCATTTTAATATTTCAACTTGTGGATTCCACACTAGGTCGAGCCAGTCTCGTGCAAATTCTTTGGATATTCTGGACATCATTGACTGTGAACCGTCATTGAAACCAGCCCCTAATTGCGTAACACTTTATCAATCAGAATCTGAATCATTTTAAGGGATATTGCTAATCCATTACTTCATATGTTCAAAAAATTTGTCTGTTCAACAACGTGAATAACGTAATTAATGTTGTTGAACTGCCAAAATGAAAGCCATTTCTACTGTTAGTGTGTTATGCAATTAGGTACACCGCTAGTATTTTCAGATGCTCTCTAATCTTTATATCGTCTAGACGTAGATAGATAGGTTCTCAACGTGGGCGATAACGCCCCCTCGTCGGTGTTTGAGACTTTCACGGTGGCAGTAGAAGACCCAGAGAAAATTATGTATCCTATCTTAAAACCATACAATATTACATACACGTTTAAATACATATAATCGTGGCAATAGCTGTTTCAGATTCGCAACAGATGGTAAGTAAAAAAAAATTGGGGGCTCAAGAAAAAAAATATTCTGATAGTGGGCTGCAAAATAAGGTTGAGAATCTATAGTCTAGACTACTTTCTCTGTTAATGTGGAGTCTCAGGCGAATAAAACCGTTCTCTCAGAAAGAAAAAAGACTGAATTAGTGCGAGACTGAAGTTCAAACAGAACGTGAGGAGAATTCTGGCTAGTACCATTTAAAATTGTAAAATGTAGGTTCGGTAGCCTGAAATCTCTACCTAAGTTTTCAAAGTTTTACTCCATCAGCACCAATAGCATTTTTGGTGCGGGAGATCTTGCTTTGCGGTTGCTGAAGGAATCTAGCTGGTTCTATGTGGTTCCCAAAAAGGATAGGATCTGCACCCGTTTCTATACGTGGTCTAGACCGCCCTGGAGTGTAAATGTGGTGTTGTCCCACAAAAAATGGGGCGCTAATTATCGTGTCCAGCGTGTCCTGTTGCCTGCACATTGCGGGGGCTGATGGACGCTCCTGAAGATGCCAGACTCGTAGCCAAATTCTGGGCTGACTCTATTTAGATCGCCGTCGACACGCTAGGATAAAGATTAAAATACCTACTGTAAAGCAATATAAATTTGTGAGGATAAAGATTAAAGTGATTGGGACAGTTTCCCATTTGACTAAATTCTATATAATGCAGCCACCACCTTTGTCTCCAGAAGAAATCAATAAGTTCCTGGCAGGCCACTTTTACCCAAACTACAAACAAATGGAACTCCTACAATAAAGCTTTTTACTTCATTATCAACACAATACAATAAAAACGACCATTAAACTCATCGACTCAAACCAAATCGCTTCCTGTTTTAAATTTAATATACCTTGCAGCAATCCAAGTTAAATAATGTCGTCATCTTACAATTGATCTTAACTGTTACAGTTTCAAATGCTTATGTAATAAGAATGGATATTTCATTATCAATCAATTTCAATTGCTGTGTGTGCAATTCATTTGGCAAAGCTATTTAACTTTTGCCTTGGCTGTTGTGAAGGACGTCGTGAGTTTGACTGTAGTTTTCGCATTTTAGCATGGTAAGGTCGTTGCCCTTTCCCTCATATCTCTCCGTAAGAAACCAACAATAAACTATGTATGGATTTTCATTGTTAGAACATGCTGAAGATCCCCAAAAGATATTGATTCAGGGCATTGACGGAATTTGTTTAAGTATTTGAAAAAAAAAATTAGAAAATATAGGTGGGTCAATGGCCACTATTTTTCTCTGCATAGTTATTCACAACCATTCGAAAGGCTATCGTATCGAAAATTACATTTCAATAACCTGATTTTCCTTGCCCCCAAGTGCAAACAGCTGTCGGAAGAATAACGATCGTCTATTTGACTTAAACTGGCAAAATTTTCGGGTTTTGTATTTGTAAATAGCGCGGCGGCGTTTAGGGGACACCTACGATAACATTGATTGATGTTCGTTTCGGATTGGAAGTCTATCGAATGGTTGTGAATAGCTAAGGCCTCCTCTGTGAGAACGAGTGGGCCGTAATCTACTACGCGGGCCCAGTACTGGTTGGTAGATTTCGCATGTCTTAAAATTTTTAATTTCTTCACGATGGTTTTCTTTACCGTTTTTCTGTACCGTAACGCAAAAATAAAAGAACACTTTGGCATCGAAGTATTTATATGTAGTCCTTCTTCAACTTATTTTATAATAGGTAATTCTTGAATTTTATAGCTTCTCATGAGTTTTTTTGCGGCTAACTTATTTACTTGCTTTCCGAGACGCGGAGGGGTCTCGACAATTGTAATGGATGTTCACTCATCCAAGGTTCGACCTGGTTAATCTTCGATCAACCAGTACGCGGCTGTTATAAACTTAAGTTTATTAACTGCATCGATCAGAAGTTTTAATAACTTATGATGTCCTGCTACCGACCCAGTGACCTAACAGTGCAATGCTCGCTATCGATTGAACTGGCTAGCCGAACTGGCTCCGATAATTTTGGAAGCAGAGCCTACACCATCTACTGTGCTGCTGGCGAGTTTCTTGCGTGACTTCTTCTTCTAAGCTAAAACATTAGGAGGTGGTGAAGAGTGGGCGTTTTCAAATCAAATCTAGTCAAATCAAAATCGTTTATTTGCATAAAATGTGGTACAAAAAAGATGATAATGTAAGATTCTTGTGCAAAGACACATTCCGCCATGTAATGATGGCATGCAAATATTTAATACATGAAGTAGGTATTAACAACATGCAGTAACATAACAATAACGTACAGTTAATTAAATTAGCAAAGGAACATAAATAATTAAAAAAATATTACAATGCATTTCTGAAGTGGTAGGACTGGCAAGATTTTTTGTTCAGAAATTCGCCGACAGAATAAAAACTATGTGATATCAACCACTTTTTCAAAACCACACAGAACTTTTTGTAAGGTAGTTCTGTTATCCAGATAGGTACTGAGTTATATTATTTTAGGGAGTGTCTTATGTAACTTTCATGCTCAAGTCTTGAATGACTTTTGAATTTGCTTTTAGAAACAAGTGCACTGGGTTCTTCAGCTGCTTTTCGCAGTTGTTGATCACTGTATGCCGTTGGTTAGCGAAGCGGATCCTACTCCTTTTTTTATCGTGCGGAAATCCTCATGGATGTCCACCACCCTGGGGTGGGTGGAGGGGTCTGTCAAACTCTTACTGACTAAAACCACACGGTGTCCTGCTGCTACTTTTTGCCGGGGTGCTGGAGTGCTTGCGCATTTCGTCACGCTCCCCCGGCCAGGAGTTGGCCCGCATGAATTCATGCGGACCCCGTCACCTTCAGCGGCCGCAAACGGCCGCCATTCCTCTAGAGAGAGGCGCGCCGCCGTCTCGGGCCTTTCACTGTTCAGACAACAAACTCCCCAAGTCTGTTGCCTGCAGGCCTCACCCTAAGGCGGCCAGAGATCGTTCCGTGTCCTCCGGCGCCCGGTGCGTCTACTACGAATTTAAGGGTGGTTGTATCCTCCCTCTCTCTTTCTGCCGCCTCCTTCGCGACCATCACTTCCTCGCAAAAGGAGGCGACAGCGTCCCACGCGCTCTCACTTCCGACCACGGACTGGATCTTCTTCAGATAATCCCTTTAGTGGCGCCTATTACGGCAGCCACAGATAAAGAAAAATAAATTCAAATTCAGAATATATTTTTTTACGCAACACCCAAGTACATGGACACTTATGAAACGTCAGAAGCTACAATTAGTCGTTTCCTATGGGGAGGAGTCGAAAAGAAATCTATACTCACTTTTAAAAATAAATAATTGGCTTTTACAATAGTTTATTAATTTCTTGACAGTGGGCCACACTGGTCATCCATTTACAAAAGTTGACAGAACTTCCTCATCAACAACTTATACGCTCGATATAATTAAGTATTTTACCATTTTGGTAAAAACAAGAAACATTTACAGGAAGTAAAAAAACAAGCTGCGTAACTGTAAAATCACTTCGCATTATTTCCTTACTTCACTTTTCATTGAACCTGGGATCAAGGACCATATAAAGCGAAAGTATATAATATGACTGATAGGAAAAGAAGGTCAAACAACGGCTTTAACAACGCACAAGGTCGCCTCGTCAATACATCTGTAATTAAAAAAATTAAATGCAAGTTAAACGAACTGCTGAATAAACTGATTACAAGCTATAGAACACAGAATATCTACAGGGTGTTACAGAAAGGGTATATCAATACAAACGGGTTGAAGAGTGTAGGTATCTGGTTTAGAATCTCTGTACAAAATTTCAGCTCAAAAGCAGTAACTTTGAAAATGCTTAATATTTTTTTATTTCGACATCACGGCGCTGCCCTGGCGCGCGGTGGCGTGATATGCGTGTACTAGGCGCACAGATACACTACAGATCATTTATAATGACCCTCGTAGTGCGGTGACACGTTTGTTATGATTTCAATTTAATAAACTATCGAAATAAAAAAATATTAAGCATTTTCAAAGTTACTGCTTTTGAGCTGAAATTTTGTACAGAGATTCTAGACCTGAGCCCTGATTCACAAACATACGACAGGCTATCGTATCAAAAACCTGACATTTCGATAACCTGATTTGATTTCCCCTCAACAGCAAATAGCTGTTGGAAGAATAGCGGGCGTCTATTTGATTTAAACTGACAAAATTTTCGGGTTTTGGACTTGTGAACAGCATTAAGAAGACTCCTACGATAACAATGATTAATGTTCGATACGATACGGAAGCATATCGAATGTTTGTGAATAAGGGGGCAGATACACTCTTCAACCCGTTTGTATTGATATACTCTTTCCGTAACACCCTGTATAGGCACGGTTTGAATGAAATAAATTCGAACTGTGTATGCGTCTGTGTGCCCTTTTAGGGATAACAGCGAAAAGTATAAATTGCAAAGTTTTTGAAGTGAAACTTCTTTACGCACGCTTGACTTGGGGAGTAAGCTGGCGAACGCCTGACGTAAGCGTTACGAAAAGTGTGATCGGGCGAGGCGAACGGGAGTTGAGTGGGGGATATAAGCAAGAGACAGCAGTGCGCGCGCACATTTTCTTTCTCTCTTCCTCTCATAGCCAAATACGTTTGAAGTTTCACTTCAATCGTGTGGTCATAAGCACACTCAGTTTTTTTTTTTTGGAGCATTTTTTTACTTTTATTCTTTGGACGTAGGTAGGTTCGAACCCGGTTAGGCGCTTTACTTTGTGTAAATTATTTCATTACCACTGCTCTACTGTCTACGTCTACGTAACTTTCAGTTTTGCGTCACTCCGTTTAGCAGTTTTTCAACAGGGTTAAATAAAAGGCGACGGAGCGTAACCGCGTCGGTGGACATCTTTACAACGTAACTCAAGATTCATTGAACAATTAGATCCACATTAGGCAAGTCGTAAGACAGAAAAGTCCTTTACAGTAAAAGGTTTTTGATTTGTGAAACAAAGCTTGAAAAGGAATGGGATCCCACCAAGTAGGTGCGTTGTAAAGACTGTAATCTCAAAAGACCATTTCAGACATCAATCTACATGGTCTTCACATGATCTGACCAAGATTATGTCTGGAGTCTGGACTTTAAAAGAGACTGGATATCTGAGTTAGTTTGGGCCTTTCCTCTCAGAGTAGTCAGATAGGAAACGCCGACCTCATCTAGTTTTAAAATATGATTGACGTGAAGAAGTGTTTGTGCAAACCCCATGTGCAAACCTACTTACAGAAATAAAATCATTTATTATTATCATTTAACCTTTTAATCGCCCGACTTCATATCAGTTGTCGTGCCCTCAGCGCCCGAAAAAAAAAAATAAACGAAAAACAAATACCTGATAGAATACAGCGTAATTATACAGAAAAGCATATTAAAGGGTAGTTCTTCAGGGACAAAATTTTCGATGTCTATGGGTATATTTCTGTAACCAACTAACAAAACGGCATGTAAATTTTTTTTTGTACAGTTTAGCTTTATGCCTTACTAGGACAAATGATATTTTTTAAATACTTGCTGTCTAGGTACAAAATAAAAATATTTGAAGTGTGTTCTTCTGATTCATATAACGCGTCCGTTTGCCATTTTCCGGTACAAAATGGTCGATGTCGCATTTTCCCTTTGATGCATCAATATAAATTATAATTATATCGAAAGGAAATGAGTTGTCCTCTTACAAAAAAAAATGTGTATTGGTTATAACTACGTTATTTTGTTTATAAATAAGTAAATAAGGAGTGTCCGGCGTATAATACTGATTAATGTGGCGTAAGCTTCACTTGACCGTACTTGGTCAGGTAATAATAATGAGAGTCTGGCTTCCCGCGCGGGGGGAAGCCAGTCGTGCAACGGACGAGCTAGAAGGTGGACCTGCGGCTGGTTGGCTTAGATCCCGGTGTTACGAAGGAAAATATCTGATTCACCTGTGTTTGGTTCAGGTGGCATTATGATTACAATGCCTCATCATCATCATCAGCCTATAATGTTCCCACTGCTGGGACACAGGCCTCCTCTCTGTGAGAGGGAGGGAATTACAATGCCTACTTTATAAAATTTATTTTATTGTTTTAAAACTTCAATCTGTGTTTCGTGTGATGCTTTTAGGTTATGGAATCGTGTAGAAAAATAACAATAATGAAGTCTGTATGTATGATGAGTTATGCATGATTGTAGGCAAAAATCTGATTCAACTGTGCCTGATTCGTATGGTCAAAACCCCCATATGACTAATGAAATAAATTCGATTTCCCCATTCCAGCACGAAAGGAGTGCTTTTGTTGCATTATAATGTCCAATGTTTGACCGTGTACAAGTCAGTAGTTCTAGTCTTATTTACTATCATTTATTTAGCTATAACCTTTTGAATAATTAAAAAGTGACAGGAGTATAAAACTGTTCTAAATATGACACTTTTGATATGTCTTAGTCTTAGTTGAGAATAAATAATTATTGTTTAGAATTATCAATCAAAATTAACGGTGTATTTATTACTTTTTATTTCTGTTTCTGATTCATCTGGGCACAAAATATTCGAACGTCGATATCTTGAAAACTACTTTATAAAAACGAGCCCCTCATACAAACATATGTTCTTTGGTATGTCTATTTTCATATGAGCATGTGTTACAGAGCTGAAAGTGAAATTAAATTTTGGCCATATGGATCAGTCGAAGAATCAAATTTCGAAGAACTACCCTAAACGAGCTGTGGCATTTGGTCGTAAATATACGACCCTGGCGAAATGGACACGAAAATATTTGAGGTAAAAAGGGTTAACATTATAAGAGAGGTTGTCACTGCTTGTAGGTCCTGTATTAAATCCATTTTCAAATCATCTGGTAAGAAGACTGACATCTTATACCAGTAGACTTAGAAACAGAACGTTGTAATGTAGGTATTTTTATTAAGTACTAGCTGCGCCCCGCGGTTTCACCCGCATACGTCTCGATCCCGTGGGTATATCGGGATAAAAAGTAGCCTTTATGTTAATCCAGGGTGTCAGGTACCTCCATGCCAAATTTTACCAAAGTTGGTCCAGCCGTTTGAGCGTGAAGAAGTAACAAACATATAAACACACACTCACAAACTTTCGCATTTATGATATTAGTGGGATTGTTAACTTTGATATGACATATGAACTATGCTTATTTTAGTCTAGTTTGGTGCGTCGCGGCCGGTGTGTGAAAGATTTCTATTATTCTCCTCTATCTTCTTGGTTGTCCTAAAAGACGAAAGAGAATAATCTCATAATACTCTTGAAATAATAGCATAATCTGCTCATAAAGTTCCCATTGCTGGGATTCAGGCCTCCTCTCTTAGAGGGATTCATGGGCTGCGTAATCTACCACGCGGGCCCATTGCGGGTTGGTAGGTGTCACATGTCTTCGAATTTTTGGTTCTAAGACATGCCAGTTAAGTGCTGATATGAAATAAAAAAGCGAATCATCGCTCTTTACTTTTTTATGCCACTCTGTGGACAATTTCCTATTCGAGAAAGCGAGTTCCATAACTGTCAGCTCCATGTTTTCCGTTAATCGTTCCGTTGTGGGTATATAAGGGCCGTTTGGAAATAGCACCGGCTTATGACGTCAGAGCCCCTATGTCTATGTATCTACCTATAAGGTATATGTGCTCAGTTTGGTGGCGCCGTAGATATACTGTGACAAGATTCAAGGAAAAACTAACTAACTAAGCGTTTGCAAATGTCTTTTATAATGCGCACAGCAAAAGAGTGGAACTCTCTACCTGCGTCTGTTTTTCCGAGCGCATACAACCCGAATCTCTTCAAAGTGAGAGTGAACAGGCTTCTTCTGGGTAAGCTCGCTCCATTGTCGACTTTGTCTCTGTCACCTTTGACCTAGACTAGAGTCAAGAGTAAGCCCATTTCAAATAAAAAAAATATAAAAAAACATGGCAATTTCCGCAAGCTTCTGCCCGCGACTTCGTCTGCGTGAAATTTCTTGTTCCCCCGACCCACCCCGTCGCATCGCATCGACTGTCCGTGCTATATTTATTCGTTTACACGTTCTGTCTTACTTTAATTTGTTTTGTCTGACTCCTAAGAGTCCTAGCGTGATGTTAAATAGCCTATAGCCTTCCTCAAGAATTGGGCTAGCAAATGCAAAATTATTGTTTTAAATCCGACTGTTAATTCCAGAGATTAGCGCATTCAAACAAACAAACTCTTCTTTGTACAAACAGTTTTACACGTCAATCATACTCGTATTTTAAAACTAGTCGAGGTCGGCGTTTCCTATCTGACTAATCTGAGAAGAAAGGCCGAAACAAACTCAGAGGTCACAGTCTCTTTTAAAGTCCAGACATAATCTTGATCAGATCATGTAAAGACCAGTCTGAAATGGCCTTATGAGGAAATAAGCACAGATTCTGTCCAGTCAGTGCACGCATTCAACAGTAATCGTGCAGCTTAACTCAAAACTTAAGGAACTCAACAATTCGCCGAACAATACCAAAGAAAGGACATATGGGTAGGCCACATTTAAATGACTCAAACTGCCAGATCATGATTGAGTAGGCTATAGGTGATTGGGAGAAGAAAGACCGTAAATTCGTAATGCAATATGTGTTGTTGTCTCATAAAACCACGGGAATATTTTATTGGGGGCCAGTTGGTGGTATCGATTATCGTTTGCTTATTCAATTCATCATCCCCTGCCGTCATCCCAATTTATTTTTGGGATTGGCAAAGTACCTAACGTGTTTTTCTTTTATATTAGGTATAACTCTGGCGTCTGGCCGTTAACTCAGTGGATCATCTAGCCGTTTATCTTTAGCCGTCATTACAGTGTTCACTTCCTTTGTAGTCATAGGTCCTGTATATTATT
This sequence comes from Amphipoea lucens, assembly GCA_947508005.1. Classification (NCBI taxonomy): domain Eukaryota; kingdom Metazoa; phylum Arthropoda; class Insecta; order Lepidoptera; family Noctuidae; genus Amphipoea; species Amphipoea lucens. Next base: position 16,300,855 of record OX382377.1, on the reverse strand, counting down.
TTTTTCCTAACTCATTCAAAAAACTTATGAGAAGCTATAAATTCAAGAATTGTCTATTATAAAAAATAAGTTGAAGAAGGACTACATATATTATATTAAATCGTAAGTACTTCGACGCCTAAGTGTTCTTTTATTTTTGTGTTCATTTGTATAGTTGGTCATTTAATTTAGTATCTAGTGAAAATACTTGGCTTTCATTTTGACAGTTCAACAACATTCATTGCGTTATTTACGTTGCTGAGCAAACAAATTTCTCGAACATATGAAGCAATGGATTAGCAATATCCTTCAAAATGATTCAGGTTGTGATCGATAATGTGTTACGCAATTAGAGTGCTGGCGTCTGTGAAAAGTCATAAAGTTACTTTCTATCTGGAAAAACTCCAAAATTCTTTTTAAACTCGGAGTGAAGCTGTATGCTTCTAGTAGTTAAATGCTATGAAACAGATTAGTTAATATGCGGGAACCTCCTACTAACGTAACTGAATTAGGCAGGAAGCCTCATCAGTGCACTTATAAATTGAATCCATTGTTTCCGCTGTGTCAAATCTCTTCAAGTGCTATATAATTTTTTTGTTCTAGTAATTTCGATCTGATTGTTAAGGCCGTACCCTGAGCAAATAACCTTGAGCATTTTGTTCCCTCTTCGCCGCACCCCACCTCTACAATACTTCGTAAAATACTACTAGCGCCATCTGGCGTACTATTTACGAATACAACTAAAATTTACAGACCTTAGAACTAACAGACATGGCATTCAATAAAAATATTTATTTTTATGAAATGTTTATTGGTGCGCCCAAATACTTTTGGTCGTTATGAATTCAGTGACTATACTCACGTCGATGAATACTTTCAACTTTTACTCTGATACAAATGTTGATGGTACTTTATAATAAACATCACGCGGTGTTTATTTTTTTAGATTGAAGGTTAGTTACTTGTAATTCAGACGGTGAAAATAGTGGAAAAATAAAATAATAAAGTAAATTTTATCATCATTTACTATTTTAAGGTCAGACTTATTCATCTTCTGAATCCTAAGTGGAAAATCAGTTATTGTTAGTTGAACTTAGTTTGTTTAAGATTTACAAGATAAAGCAGAACTTTTTCATAATAGTTTTAGTTGTGCAGTGATTTTTCACTAGTCAAATCAATGTTTCTTAACAAATACGTTCTTTTCTGTTCCATGTCAGTTGAAGTGCTTGAGAAAAATCACTTTCTTCATACAATGCTTAGTATAGTAAGTACTTTTGTAAAAACCTACATGACTGCAAGGTCTGAGAGAACCTTTTATGCAAGAGCAAGCGAAGCGAACTCGAAAATTTTTAGCATCCCGTCTCGGAGAGCTTAAAGGTTTCTTTTGACCACTCTTCCCTAATATTTCAATAAACCTAATGGTGGTATAGGGACCATGACTTGTTTTTTGTACGTCCAAACGCGGGGCCTCCACAGCGCGGGGCCTGTAGTATTTGCTACACCTGCTACTTGGCTAATCCGGCACTTATTGTCAGCGTTTTTCTTTGACTGAGCCGAGGACCAATTTTTATTTACATCTAATTTGCTTGTAAACTGAAACTCTGCCTTCCATTGACAGCTAAAATATAAGATGGAAACGAAAATACGACAATAAATAAAGCTGAGTATATGTAATGATGTTCCCAGTCTGCTTACAACTACTTAAAACTATCCAATAGCTAGTCAAAGATTGGCAAAACCTATAGTATAGAAAAATCCTTTTGGTATTTCGGTGTTAGGATTAATTTGATAGTTCCAAAACAATCCTATGCATTAGTATTGCCAGTGTTTTCATTTATTTTAACGTTTTTTATGCTAATTTTAGGATCATTGCTAGTGGTTTGCACTTCTGTAAGTGACGAAATCAAAATACCTAAAATTGAATGAGATTTTTGTTTTGGTAAGTCGTTGAAGTCCAAAATTATTGTTGAAATCTTCCCATATTGAGTTTTTAAACAAAATCTTTTATACAAAATCCTCCCCAAAGTTAGCATGTGAAACTGACGCAATCCGTGACACAATCTCGCGTCCCCCTAAGTATGTCGTCCACTGGCGAGTCCACTACTCTCAGTTAGGGTTCCAGCCCTTTTGATAGATCGAGGCCAAGGACGCCTGCTTTGGCAGATGTGTCATTGTTAATGAGATGAGAAACACGGAGGGAAAAAGCAACTGTACCTAATCGTATAGGATTGTAATAAAATTTAAAAAAAAAAGACGGGTTGCACTCCGGGAGTGCCGGCAGAAGTGAAAACTTGAATATTAACGTTGAAATAAAACAATTATTAATTGAATTAATATAACTCATTTTTTTTCACTATTTCTGCGTCCCTTTTTTCATTAATAGATGCACTTTGTTCAATTTCCATATTTTAAACACTTTATATACACGAATGTTACGAATACACAGCAGTGTGTCCACGTCCACTTCCACTTCGACTTCGACTTTGACTTTGACTTTGACTTCGACTTCGACTTTGACTTCGACTTTGACTTCGACTTTGACTTCGACTTTGACTTCGACTTTGACTTCGACTTTGACTTAGACTTCTACTTTGACTTCGACTTCGACTTTGACTTCGACTTTGACTTCGACTTTGACTTTGACTTAGACTTCTACTTTGACTTCGACTTCGACTTTGACTTCGACTTCGACTTTGACTTCGACTTTGACTTTGACTTCGACTTTGACTTTGACTTTGACTTCGACGTTGACTTCGACTCCGACTCCGACTCCGACTCCGACTTCGACTTCGACTTTGACTTTGACTTCGACTTTGACTTCGACTTCGACTTCGACTTCCACTTCCACTTCCGCTTCCGCTTCCACTTCCACTTCCACTTCCACTCCATCCAATCCATCCATCCATCTATCCATCCATTGTCGTGTGTCACTAAACTTGGTTCACTTCGGTTGGCGCCGCCGTAGAAAGAGAGGCGGGGGGAGGGGGAAATCTCTCCTGACGGTCACGTGTCCTGACGCGATGCCCTGACGCGAGTTTAACATTTTTTACCCATTACAAAAAGTGTTCAACGCCGCTAAAGAAGTGTTCACTTCAAAAATTGAATAAAAAAAACAAATATGGATGTAATCGTAGGATGAATCTGAAATAAATAATTTATTATTATTATTATTGACTCTACAGGGTGTTACAGAAAGGGTATATCAATACAAACGGGTTGAAGAGTGTATCTGGTCTAGAATCACTGTACAAAATTTCAGCTCAAAAGCAAACTTTGAAAATGCTTAATATTTTTTTATTTCGACATCACGGCGCTGCACTGGCGCGCGGCGGCGTGATGTGCGTGTACTAGGCGCACAGACACACTACAGATAATGGATAATAGTGCTAGTGATCGTAGTGCGGTGACACGTTTTTTATGATTTCAATTTAATAAACTATCGAAATAAAAAAATATTAAGCATTTTCAAAGTTACTGCTTTTGAGCTGAAATTTTGTACAGAGATTCTAGACCAGATACACTCTTCAACCTTTTTGTATTGATATACCCTTTCTGTAACACCCTGTATACTCGCATAGCATTTAATTTCGAACTTGATTTCAGTCAGGCCGGACCGTGAGAAAGAAGTTGTAGAGTAGAGTCTCTTGATAATACGATAAAAATAATTAAAATTCTAACCATACTAGACCACTATAGGTATTACGTAGTAGATACTTTTTCTTTCTATATTTCGTCGGCTTATTGCAAGAAGTCATTATGTGACATATTCACTATTCTAAGATATATAAACGGTATTTTAGTTCGATCTAGTTAGTGGTTATGTTGATTTGCCCATATTATCCTAGACTAGACTAGATAGAAATTAGTGAGTTTTGCCTTTTGTAGAATATGTCAAAAGAACTCCACTATAGATAAAAACGTATTTAGTGATTTTTGCAGTTAATGAGCTCTTGCAATAAGCCGACGATTTAGTAAATTTCAGATATAATGCAGGCTTCTGTTAGATCGCGGTGAATGCTGTTGCGAATCCCGCACCCCCGGCTATAGGTAGAGGTGGAACACTGCGGTGGTTTTAGCCGGTAAGAGTCCGGCATGCCCCTCTGTCACCCCCACGATAGAGGAAGTCCATGAGGATTTCCACCGCGAGAAAAAAAAAAAAGTACAGAAAATAAAAGTGGGAAAGGTAAATCATCATCATCATCATCAATCATCGTCCATTCTTCGACATAAACTTGCATATAACAACACATCTAACATAACATTACGCGTGTAAGTATTCCATGAAAGGTTAGCCAGAGGTGTACACATAATACACCAACATTTCGCCAGTTATACTTAAATCCCATGTAATAGGGGGGCGAGCCTATTGCCACCATCATCATCATCTGCCCAGCCTTTTCCCAACTATGTTAGGGTCGGCTTCCAGTCTAACCGGATGCTGCTGAATACCAGTATTTTACATGGAGCCACTGACTATCTAACCTCCACAAATTGCGTAACACACTATCAATCGGAATTTGAATCAATTTGAAGCAAATTGCTAATCCATTGCTTCATAAGTTCGAAACATGTGTCTGCACAACACGTAAATAACGCAATGAATGTTGTTGAACTGTCAAAATGAAACCGATTCCGATTGATAATGTGTTACGCAATTGCCCCGCAGTTACTGGGTAATACGATACCCCTTGGTAAGACTGGTTGTCCGACTTTCGGGCTTCTGAAGACCCGTAACGACTGTCAAAGATCCACGAATGGCAGCCGGGACCAACGGCTTAACGTGCTTTCCGAGGCACGGAGGGGTCGTGGTATATGCAATGAAGATGGCCACCAATCGACGGACCAACGGCGGCAAGCGTAGCTTAACCTGATCGTTCGACCCGTGCGGCTGTTATTACTTAGCCACAAACCCCTCAGCCTATTGCCACCAACTGGGCACAAATCCAGACCCGACTGTTAGCCTGAGAAATTCCAAATGTGAAAACCCAATAACACTGTTGCCCGACCCTGGATTCGAACCCAGGACCTCATGCTCAGCAGTAGTGCATATGTCGTGGCCATATCGTAGTTTTGCTCACTTCATGAAATGCTCGAGAATTTCATGAAATGGTCGAATTTCATGAAATGTTTCACTGACTATCGGCCACATCATGATGTGGTCTGGCCAGATCAATGATTACTCAACGTTTGGCGATATGAACAGTTAAACGCACGACTACTTCATGATGTGGCCAAAAATTAATGATCATATCGTAAAATAATTAGAATATCCAGCGGTAGAGGCGTTGATGTCGGTTTCCTCTGTGGGTTCCCTATCCATTTGCATAAAATTTTAAGACCTAATATAACTTGGCATACTTTTGATTCTCCTAATTATATTTTGGGGTGCCCCTGACGTCGTTTAGTATTATGCGAACCCTAAATTCATGATATGGCCAAACGTCGAATGATATATCATTAAACGTTGACTTTTAAACGATATGGTCAATCTTAGCTGGCCATTTCATGATACACAAACATTTCATGAAATGACCGATCACTTCATGAAATGATCAATTCTATGACCTGGCCACGACACATATAAATATGTACTTACATAGTTATATGATGTTATATGTATTTACTGATACATATGTATGTTATGTAGGTAAGCACCTAATCAAACAAATAACTGACGTGAGAATATTGTTTTAATCACCACGTTAATTATTTTTGATTTCTGATCTGATTTTTAGTCGGTAGATTGAACTTAATTAGTAATTACATGCCTAGCAAGGTTATTAAAATTATTACGCTGTAATGTAATGTTTCGGCTATAACCTCGTTCACTGAAATCGATACTTGTCTGCCTGTGTTTCTGCAATGCAATAGTTTCGATATTTTTATTTACTTATCCTGTTTTTAATTAGTAGGTAGATACTACCTACTTAGATAAATTACTTATTTTGATTCCTACAATTAATTTTTTTGTTCGTTATAGTATTATGTTCGAAATTAAATAAGCTAGGGAAATTCCGCAGATGTGAAGGGTATTTATATCTAAACATGATAAAACGAAAGTACAATAATTTGATGATCTTTTTTCAATGGCTCTCTGGGTTCATTGAAATATCAGTTTAAAAAGTACGTTTTATTGCATTGATATATTATTTTATTGTATATTATTATATAATTATTGATATTTTATTTAATATATCAATGGTTTTTGTGTAAACTTCACTTACGTTGTTCGTATCGACACCTAATTGCGATAAAACAAAAGTAAACAGATTTTCTCTCCTCTCACTTTAAGCCATCAGCGGTCGTTGACTACCAGAAAATACTTCAAAAGGTTTTTCGAAAAAATTAAAACTTGGTCATGGTCAAAGTCAAATCATTTATTTCAAATAGGCACATAAAAGGCACTTTTGAACGTCAAAATCTCTTTCTCTCTCTCTCAAGGTCTCTTTTTAAGTACAAACAATACCATATCATTAAGATGATATGTGAGTCTAACAATGCAGGACCATGGCTGGAAGGGCCTTTTGAAGAAAGACCCGTTGCAGCTTTGAGTTGACCCGATAGATGTCATGCATGCATCAGTCATCGTATAGCCCAACCCTATATTTAGGGAATTCAATAAGGCCCGTGCCGGACGGCGCGTATGTGTTCCACGACTCAAATAGATGTTAGCATAAAGGAAGGGGCCTGTTAGGGCCGAAGCCTCTCGGGGTTGCGGTATTGTCCGAAAGGATTACCGCTACCCCGGAACATAAAGGGCTAAGGAAGGAACACGGATGGATTTTAGTCAGTAAGAGTCTGACACTCCCTTCCGTCCGCTCCACCCAGAGCGGAAGGGGTCTTTTGATGATTTCCCATCCACAAAAAAAAGGGAATTCAACGATCCGTCACACGACGCTACAGGACATTTTCGTAGGCCACATGAAAAATACCAAGTAATACTCTCGTATTTAAACTTATTAATAGAAGAAATTGACTGACCAAAAATGAAACAAAGAAGCAAGCTATCTATCTTAAACTCCAATAGGGCCTACTTAAGAGCCTATACTACCTCAAATGGCTTAGCGTGATCCTCCGTTATGTCGAAAATCCTGCACCATTAATTTTGAAATAAATATATGGTAAAGTTGAGGATTAATGCAAAGTCTTATGTTAGACGAAAACACGATTCCATAAAATTTTCTCGATAGAAAAAAAATCCAAAGTTACCTCTAACCCGAACAATAAACCGCTGGCATTCAAAAAATACTTCAAATTAGATCATGAAACTTTGCATACTAACTGAACTTACTTTAAAGCAGGTCTAATGTTATTTACTTTTTTATAATTACCATTATTTTCACTGTAAAAAGCAAATACCTAAACTATTAGCGGTGCCTGCCGCCCAGCACCGCACTCTGTCTCGCTCTCACTCAGTCCGCGAGCAGTATCGGATGAGGGAGATAAAGAGCGAATTTTAGCTGAGGTAGTATAGGCTCTTAATGCTAACAAGTTTAAAGAATTAACATTTCAGGTTGTTGTCCTTGAAGAATGTATAGTTCGTGTATCTAATAAGGCAGACGAAATAAATGGCCCACTTGTACGCTGAAGCAAATTGGAATTTTAATTACCTTCCCTTCGTTATTGTTAATTAATATTTTGATAATATTGATGAATTAATAGTCGCGCGAAACTAGTTGGCCGCTGAGGTGGGGACAGGGGTGAGGCGGCGGTGGTTTTTGTTCGAGCAACGCACGTATTGAGTAGGTACCTAATGCGCCCCCGCCTCTCCGTTCCACCGCTCACATACCAAAAGCCGGCTGTACACATGGGGCCAAGGTGTTGGGCCAACGTGTTGGGCAAAAATGATGGATAACCAAGATTGCTGTTCACACATTGGCTTACTGATCATTCTGCATTGGCGCTTCAAAGATGGACGTAGAAGTTCTTGCAGCCGTGGCAATTTATTTATACAGTGCGTTTAATTATTACGTACATGTGCACCAAAGTAGAGTGACTAAAAAGAAATGGCGCAAAGGAAGGTTGGATCTGTGGTTGGATGGTGACTATTCATCGGAATAGAACGAGGGAAATGTGTTATTAGTTATTATTGATATACAGGGTGATAATAATTTTACTATCGGAACATGGGAACGTAAATTTCACTCACGCGCAACGATACTGTCTCCGCTGACGAGTAACAACGAACTGAACAAGACACCAACGTGTGAACGCTGTTTGCGGAGCGCGCCAAGATCCTTTGATGTGTGCACAAAAAACCGACACTATTCGGATGGCCTGCCAATGTTGGCGCCAACTAGACCAATTAAGCCAACATACCGCCAGGTAGCTCTCTACACGTTTGCCCAACACGTTGGCCCAACACCTTGGCCCCATGTGTACAGCCGGCTTAAGGCGCGGCCAACTAGTTCCGCGCGGACTAAAGAAGAGTTCTTTGCCCTGCTGCAGATTCTGACAATTAGGAACTGTGTAGAGTAGAGCAGTGTTGGCCCAGTAATAACTTCCGCGAGTTGTAGGTCGTAGTTTTAATCCCAGTCAGGCACTTTACTTTGTGTATATTATTTCATTACCACTGCTCTCAAAACGGTGAAGGAAAACATCATAAGGAAACTGGCATGTCCTAGAACCAAAAATTCAAAGACATGTGACATCTACCAACCCGCACTGGGTCCGCGTGGTGGATTACGGCCCACTCCCTCTCACAGAGAGGAGGCTTAGAAGCAGGAACGTTATATAGGCTAATTATGTAATGATCCGAGGAACTGAAACTGTAATAATAAAATAAAAGACAGTGTATTTTGAATAGAAAGTTAGTAAGAGATATGCTAAACAGTTTTTTTTAAAGCTGACGGAAATCACTGCCGAAGACATACCTTACATAGATGCAGTCTTCAGATCAGAAAAAACAATTGCCGGGAAAAGAATACGAACTCAAACACAAACCGTTTATTTCAACTAAACCATTTACATGCACTAAATCAAATCAAAATCAAAAGCCATTTATTCAAACTAGGCTGAGAATTGGCACTTTTCGAACGTCAAAATTACAAAAGACAGTCCCCCGAAAGGCAGCCCTTCACCACTTCCTAGTGCTTTCGCTGGGGAGAAGAACTGGCGGAACAAACTCCCCAGCAGAACTATTGAATTGAACTGTCAAGGAGTCGGTCAGTTAGTCAGAAAGTTGAAGCTAGCTGCTCAATCCAAAACTTAGATCTCTATGGAGAAGAACGGGCAAACAACTGTAAGGGTCGGATTAAGAAAGAAAAAGGAAGAATGTGTAAACAAAGGCTTTATTTATATACTAGCTGCGCCCCGCGGTTTCACCCGCGTAAATGTCGATCCCATGGGAATATCGAGATAAAAAGTAGCCTATATCGCACCTTCGGCTTCGGTGCAACAAAGTCACAAACTCACATTGCACCAACACAAAGACCTGTTACATACACCCTTACACTTACACATACACACCCCAAATTTGCCAAACACGTAAACAACAATGGCGGCTCAAAATTGAATACAATCGATATACAAGAACATTTTATTATTAGTAATGTTTGTTTTCGTCTAACTCATTTTTAATTTTACAGGAGAGGGCTTTTAATTTTTTTTGCATGGTTCAGAGACAATTTGGCATACCTACTTACCTCAATTTTGCAGTTTTGGCTATTTGTGACTTTGTTGCACCGAAGGTGCGATATGTTAATCCAGGGTGTCAGCTACCTCCATACAAACTTTTATCAAAATTGGTCCAGCCGTTTGAGCGTGAAGAAGTAACAAACATATAAACACACACACACACACACTCACAAACTTTCGCCTTTAATATTAGTGGGATGTGATACAGTAAATTATACAAAAATAAATTAGTACTTACCTATCGCTCTGGCCTCGATATGTAGCTGCCCCAATTAACTCGTTACTGAAACTGATGAGAGCATTCACTCTGTTCATATCATTACACAAAACCAATACATTTGATACAACAAATAGGATTTATATAGATTGTTTTAATAGTCACTACAGAATAGACCGTTCATTTAAATTTATTTGTGAATAAATAAGCCGGTCAGATCCATAGACAAGACATAGCTTACCTATACAATCAACCTTTAGTGTTGATTTTACCAAAGTCAGATATCTTTAATCCGTGGAATAAAATTGACGTCTTACAGTTCTTGTATGGAGAAACTGTCAAAAATTCAAAATTTACAAAAAAATAACTGTTTTTTTAAAACTGATATTTCAAGTGACTACACTAATTGAGATTAATAACCCCAAAAATCATCAAATTAGTTTATTTTTGTTTTATCATGTTTAGATATCAGAAGGCCAATTCCGTAATTTAAAACGTTCAAAATCTAGTCGCATTCTCATCTCGGCGACAAACATACCTATGTCAAAAACTTGTCAAAATGTAGGGGAAATTAGAGGTATTTTTGACAGATTGAGACTGCGATCAGAAGGCCAATTCTCGTAATTTAAAACGTTCAAAATCTAGTCGCAGTCTCATCTCGGCGACAAACAAATGTCAAAAACTTGTCAAAATGTAGGGGAAATTAGAGGTATTTTTGACAGATTGAGACTGAGATCCTGTGAACGTTCCTAAAATTACGAAAATTGCCCCTCTGTGCGTCTGCGGAGTTTCGCGCTAGCTAATTTAATTTTACCCTGTATGACAAGCTTTGTATGACCTAAATATTTGTAACAACTGCACCGCCAAACGTGCCATATAATCACAGAGGAGGATTGATGAATCGAAATGTAGGAATCGACAAAACAATAAAATTAAATGAATAAAAATAAATAAAGCCGATAAAATAGGTAATCACAAAATCTCAACATTATGAATCAAGTTCCCTTGTCACTAACTCCTGTATGCAATCAGGAACTCCAAACTGACTTATCTCTATACTGACCTAATGACTTGCGCTATCATGAGCGACTATACACGCTGATAAGCGACTCATCTCTCTCAGTGTAAGCGTCTGATTTGATTCTTCATCTGTGGTCTCATTAATGTTTAAAGGTTGTGTTGTTGTTAAGTAGATCGGGTAATTATCTTTGGGTGGTGGAATTGTGATCTTGTCAAGAGGTCGTAAGTTCATATCGCCTACAAACATGACCTAATCAACTTCGCAAGCTAAGTGGCCATCCTGACGTAGAACAAATTATAGTTTTACACGAGAGTTACCTAAGCTACTTACCGAGCTGTTAAGTTATCCGGCCCGAAGGACCAAAAAACTATAAATAAATTGATAAAAATGTCATAATGGTTATGTGATGTCAAGCTGTCTTGATCTTGTGTCATTATCCGAAAGGGTTACCGCTACCCCGGAACATTAAGGGCTAAGGAAGGAACACGGATGGGTTTTAGTCAGTAAGAGTCTGACACTCCCTTCCGCTCCACCCAGCGGGAAGGGTCATTTGATGATTTACCATCCATAAAAAAGAGGTATGGAAAAGTAACAATAAACATCAGCAGCTCGAGACTTGTAATTGATCCCGGGAAATAGGATACTCGCCACATTACTAGTATTGGAAACTTACCAGAAATTCCGAAAATGTAGTACTTATCAATTGGCGTATTCTTCGAAGGAGTAGGTGTATTCCGAAAGCTCTCGCCACTTCTCCGAAAAAAACAGTTGTGTGTAAAGTATGCTATTAAAGTCCATATTCGCTGAACGGGTATTACGGGATATAAGAAAACTTTCGGAGTGCTTAAAAGCTCCTGCAGTTCCATTTGACCCAAATCTGTACCAATGCTGTTGGAGTTCGGCGGTTGTTATTAATGACAATGAGGCTTTGTGTTTTTTAAATTGTCAAGTTTCCTATGTTTTGTGTTCTACTATTATTATATCCCTTGGGATATAACGTAGCTTACAACTGCAGACAATCATTAATTAAAGTGTCGTTTAGTTCGTCAATTAATAAAAACTCTAACAATCAGAAAAACACTTTATCGAGCCCGCAGAAAAGCAAAGTATTAGTAGTTAGTATCATTATCTCCCAAAAATATACACTACTCAATCATCCTTGCCTTTACTTTCTATCACAGAAACTTGCTTTTCAAATGCTTTGTAAGATCTATTGTTATCAATAGTACCGTCAAACGGGGTGAATAGGGATGCAGCGGTGAATCGGGACGAAACTTTAAATGCGATTTTAGCGTTAAAATAATATCTGTGCCTCCTGTGATAAGTGATATAACTCGAGTTGTACCCTTTTTGTGATTTTCACATGAGCATTATCAAAAAAAAAATACGTCTTTTTTGGTCTAACTCACGTTTTTCTATCTGCTATACTCGTAGTTTCGGAGATAATTTTGTGCAAAGTGATACAACTATAGGGATTTTGGCTGTTTTAGGGATTTTGTTTTTGCTGTCCTGTAAAATGACGTTTTTTGACTTGTATCACTTATCACAGGAGGCACAGATATAGTTTGTTACCGACAAGGGCACTTAATCGTTAATTATAATACAGTAAACACATTAGAGTCCTTTTTGGCAACAAACCATTATTATTTCACAATTTTAAAATCGCATTTAAAGTTTCTTTCTGATTCACCCTGCATCCCTATTCACCCCGTTTGACTGTACCTTCTCCATTTCTAGGTATCTATTCAGACGTTATGTTGCTTGCAACTTAGTAACTAACTTACACAAACCTTCGCATTTAATAAATAACGCCAATCAAACATAAACACTTGCTATCGAAAAGGTCAGTGGGTCAAAAACTCGTTTCTTCTTGATCCTGTTTTCTAGCTACTATTGTCTCGTATCACATCTATGTTTATCTAAAACTAGCGATCCACCCCTGAATCGCACAGTTTTTATAACTTGACAAAACATGGAGGTTTCTTATGTAAATTAAATATTAATATATTTATGATCTGATAAGGCAAACGTGCTGTTTAAAAGAATATGTAGTGACAAAAATTTAAAAGAGGAAGCTTAGATGGTTTGGTCATGTTGAGGGGATGAATGAAAAGCGAAAAACGGCAAGGCATTGAAACACCAGGACCGCCCTAGGAGAACATAACCTTATTGGTAATGTTCTTCAGAAAGGTCAGGTGCATTGTGCTCGCAACCGGCGTGCGTTTATGACCAGAGGGGCAATTCTCGTAATTTAAAACGTTCAAAATATAGTCGCACAGTCTCATCTCGACGACAAACAAATGCCAAAAACTTGTCAAAATGTAGGGAAATTAGAGGTATTTTTGACAGATTGAGACTGAGATCAGACCGTGAACGTTCTTAAAATTACGAGAATTGCCACTCAGATCTCAGTCTCAATCTGTCAAAAAATACTTCTAAGTAATTTCCCTACATTTTGACGAGAGCCGAGATGAGACTGCGACTAGATTTTGAACGTTTTAAATTACCGGAATTGGCCTTCAGATGTATGAGCGTAAACAAGGCAAAAGGAGTATGTATAGTATGGATGTATAGTATGGAGTATGTATGGATAGTAGAATTTGGCGTTCTGTAGTTTCTGCCAACCCCCATGGTAAGAAGGCGTGAGTTTATGCATGTATGAAAAACCTTCCGAAATAAATTCGCTAAATAATAGTGAAAACCACATCAAAATACGTAGCGTAGTTTAGAACAACAACCCGGTCACACAGACAAACACGAAATGCAAATTTTATTTATTACTAGCTTCTGCCCGCGACTTCGTCCGCGTGAAATTCGTACTTTCCTCTAAAAATTTCGAAAATTTATATAGGTATGATCTTTATCATTTATTTAGATAAATAAGTATTCGGGCCAAATTTTTAGTTTATAGATCAGATTTTTCAAATAAACTGTATCCCCGCTTTTCACCCCAACAGGGGTGGAATTTTGAAAAATGTTCGTGATGTGTTCATAACTTGACTTAAAGACCCATACTCGTTTTCGAGTTAATGGATGCAAGTAGTAATATCCACCCCTTAAACTTTATTACTTACAATTTCCTACCTTGGTAGGAGTCGATTTTTGAAAAACCCTAAACACATACTTGTTTTATTTTTTGTTTTAGTTGTACCGAGTTTCGAGTTAATCCTACAGCGGGTTACATATTTTTCTAACCTATCAACTTTGTCACCCCCTAAATCCTCTGTAAGGGGTTTTTCAAACTAAAAGTGACAATCTTTATAATTTACTGACCCAACTATTGCCAAGTTTCGTGTTTACTAAACAAATAAATAAGATTTTTCATATAAACTGTATCACCGCTTTTCATCCCCACAGGGGTGGAATTTCGTAAAATCGTTTGGGATGTGTTCATTACTTGACTCAAAGATTATTTGTACCAATTTTCGAGTTAATCAAACCACGCAGTAAAATCCTCCCATGTAAAATTAACTACCCCTTTTCACCCCGTTAAGGGTAGATTTTCGAAAAACTCTGATAGACGTTATTCTTTATTTATGGTCTTAAGTATAAATACCGAGTTTCGAGTAAATTGGACCACGCGTTAAAATTCTTCAAATTTTGACGCCCCCAATACCTCTTTAGGGGGTAGTGTAGAAAAACGAAAAATGCCTTTTACTTAGATAAGTATTCGTGCAAAGTTTCACGGTTATTGACTCAAGGAATAAGATTTTTCATACAAACTTAATCCTCCCTTTTCACCCCCTTAAAGGTTGAATTTCCATAAACCCCTTCTTACTGGATACCTACTCTTCACAAAGAACACACCCTCCAAAAATTATGTCCCTAGGACCAGCGGTTTAGGCTGTCCCTTGATATCTCAGTCAGGTCGTTCATCCCCCTTTGGGGGTGAAATTATCAAAAACGCTGAGACACGTATAAATTAATTTTCAATCGTCAGCCTAAACACAAAATTTAAAGATCCTAACTTTTAATCTGACGGACTTTCATACACAACTTCATCCCCCTTTTTAGCCCTTTGGGGGTGGAATTATCAAAAACGCTGAGACACGTCTAAATTAATTTTCAATCGCCAGCCTAATAACAAAATTGGAAGATCGTAACTTTAAAACTGAGGGACTTTCATACAAACTTTCATCCCCTATTTGACTCCTTTAGGGGTTGAATTTCGAAAAATCCTTCCTTATTCCTTGTCTACATTATAAAGGGAACCATTTTGTAAAATTTCAGCTTTCTAGGTCTAAGGGTTTGGGCTGGGCGTTGATGAGTCAGTCAGTCAGTCAGGCCTTTTGTTTATATTTATATAGACTAGCTGACCCGGCGAACTTTATACCGCCTCAATTATTTATTTTTTCCTATGTTCTAATAATTAGGAAGCCACACGGCGCCGCGGCGTCCCCAGAACACCCTACCAAAGTTTCATCACAATCTGACCAATGGTTTCGGAACGCATTGTGGCATAGAGGACAAACATACAAACATGGATTTTTATTTAAGTATATGATAGAAGATATGTATCTAAATATTAAATAACTGTATTTAAATATGCATATCAAGAGTTACATAAGTCGCGCCAATTATGTTTGACCGGTTTTTACGGTTTTTAAATATTCTGCCAAAATACTCACATGATATTGGAGGGACGGCCGAACGAGTAATAGTAGTACTTTGACCTTTTATAACATTATTTTTCCTGTCCAATTCGATTGATTATAATTTATCGTATCAATCAAAATCGAAATATTTTATTTTTTCACAAACCTACATGAGCACTTATGAAACGTCAGAAGCTACGAGTAGGTGCACGGTTCCAACTGGTCGTTTTCAATGGAGAAGAACCAGGAAGACACTACACGGTTACTTTTGTAATAATTGACTTTTAAAATGTTTTTAAATTACAGAGTTAATAGGTATGGGAGGACAGTGTAGGCCTGTCAACAAGTCCTAAATAACAAAATAGAAAATGGCCAACAAATCTAGTCTACTAGGCTTATATACAACGTTCTCATATTCGTAAAATATGAGATAAATAAAATTATGAAAATAAAGATCTATTTAAACCAAATAGTAGGTCTAGGTTCTTCGTGTTCTTGCTACAAAATTAGTCAATGAGTCATATTCAATTGTATATTTTTTACTATCTGTTTACTTTTTTCTTCCTACTACACACAAACAAAACGTATTAAAGTAAAACAAAACAGATATTTGCATCCCCGCTACTGCTCAAGTTGATCAAAGGCTTGCGAAAAAACGACATCTAACGCAGATGTGGTCCAAGCATGTGCCCTTGTGGGACCCTAACGAATCGTTTCTTTCACAAGCTCTCTTTGAACGTAATCGCTCCTTTGACCGCGCACAAAAGACGTCTGGGAACATTGTACAATGATATTCACATGTTGGATTTAACTCTTTTGAATGAGCTTGAGCTGCTATATGGACTGGCTTTATGTAAAATAGTTAAAAAAGACTGTTTATTGCCGTTATATATACAAGTTTAAATAGCCTTAACTATACGGCTTCATAATTTGTCACATTAAGAGTTGTAAAATGATAAACTACTTTGGTAAATTCCCTCGATTGAAACAAGAGAAAATATTCCAGTTGGTCATCCACGCACATAGTCAGTCTATAATGTTCGCACTGCTGATAGATAAGCCTTCTCTCTGAGAGCGAGCGGGCTCAGTGCGGGTTAGTGGATGGCACGTGTCTTCGATGTTTTTGTTCTAGGACATGCTGTTTTCCTCACGATATTTTCCTTCACCGTTATAAGAGCAATTAAGTAGCAACCCACGACAACTAGTAATTCGCGGCCGTTTCTATTGGACCACCACTGCTCTTCATCCACGCACACTGGAACATATATGATAGATCATACAATTCTTCTTTTTTACAGTTGTGTGTGCCATTTAAAAGCAGCCTACAAAATAAAAGCTATCACTCTTAATATCTTTCGTACCTCTCTCGCTCGCCAATTTGGCCACGAGACCACTTTATATTATAAACTGGATTCACAAATTGTCTTTAATCGAATTACTAGCGTCGGGAGCAACTGCAATATGAGTGCGGAAGACACAGTTTAACATATCTTGCGGCTAGCCAGTCGGTTTCATTGAGACTAGAATTGATTTTGATAAGACAGACCTTGACTTTTGAAGATGAAGATTCTAATTTCCATTTTAATGAACAGCAAGGTGACTGTTTCCATTCGAAATCATTTATTCAAAACTAATCTGAGAATCAGCTCCTTTGGAAGTCAAAAATAACAAAAGACAGCCCCCCAAAACGCCCGCCCTTCACCACATCCTAGTGTTTTAACTGGAAAGAAGAAGTCGTGTAACAAACTCCCCAGAAACAACCACGAAACAGTTAAATAAGCTGTTCGTGAAAACAAACAATTCTTGTAATGGAATAATAATTAGTATCTACCTACTTAATTAGAATAGTATGCAAAATCTCTACGGAAGTTTGAATATGGATTACAACAAAAGAGCTTTACACGTGTTTATCCTGAATTCGATTATGTAGCTGCCCGAGATAACACAAAAGGGTCTTCCATTGCGAATAATCGGGACCTAACATTTCTGTGAACGACACTGTCTAGGTTAATTACTACAAGTAGGGTTTAGGTGTTTATCGCGGATACCCGCGTGTGTCTGGACTAACAACCTCGTTACCCCTAATCAACGCCGTAGCTGTTGGATGTTGAGATACGTTTAGATGCCCCTAATTGAGTAGGGAGGGATAAATCTCATGAGAAACGGTTTATGCAATCTGTACATACTGGCTTGTAACGTTTGTGTTATCAGAAAATTAGGCAAAGATTTCGTAATTTTTACCTACGGTTTGCATTTCAATATTGATCATCATCATTCTCCTGCCCTCATCCCAATTTATTTGGGGTCAGCGCAATATATCTTTTCTTCCATACGTCTCTATTAGTCGTCATCTCGGTCCCTTTCTATATAATCATTCACCAGTCTATCCATCGAAATAACTGTAAATAAAACAATCTACCTCATCATCTGCCTAGCCTTTTTTCCCAACTGTGTTGGGGTCGGCTTCCAGTCTAACCAGATGCAGCTGAATACTAGTATTTTGCATGGAGCGACTACTTATCTGACCTCCACAACCCAGTTACTGGGTAGCACGGTATCGCTTGGTAACCGAGTAAAACAATCTACACATATACCTATATCCCTAATTGCGAAGGGAGGGACAAAGCTTTTGTAAAAGAGGGTAAACGATTGCGTTAGTATTAAGTATAAATATTATAATCCAAAGATTATTCAGAGATGTCGTCATTTTCAAGTTTCATTCATTCATTTCAGCCGAAAGACGTCTACTGCTGGACATAGGCCTCCCCCAAGTTTCGCCACTTCTAACACTACTGATTACTGTAACTAAAGAATACAGACAACCCAATGACAGTCGTTACAGACTATTTTTGTCACTCAAATTATGCTTGAAGAGAGTGAACACGTAACAAATCCTATTACGTTGTATTATCCAATCAGACCAAACGTCCCGAATCACTGAACTGCTGTAGTCTTTATATTTGACCAGTTTCTCTTGACATGCGGCAAAATAGCTTTTTTGATATTAAAGGACCCTTTGAATTTGTCAGTTTTTTCTGACGATATATTCTGTAAAAAAATCATCTTGAAAACTTAGGTGAAGTGAGCAGGCTATAGTGTCAATCCCTGACAGCTCATTCAAGCTCACTTCATCTAAATTTTCACGGTGAGATTTTTACAGAATAGAGGATGTTTATCTAGTGCAACCACTTAAGGGCCGTTCAAGTATTAAGTAAGCTGCTTTTTTGCAATTATTAACCCCCCGTCCCCCTCGTCAGCAAAAGTGAGCAAAGCTCTTACCCCCCTCCCATGCTTACGCAAACATTGATAATGCATTTTTCAATGTGTTCTGGTTTCTTTATTGTATCATAAGCAGCAATTATATGCGTTTCGTTTTCAAGCATAGACAAGTACGGTTTCCATATGTGTTCAAACCAAAATCGGCTAAATTTTGTAGAAAATCCGAAAAAGTAAAAAAATAAATAATGCTGACGTAATCACCATCCAGACCCCCCCCATCCCCCATGTCATCAAAAATAAGCAAAGCAAAGACCCCCCCCCCCCGCCCCCCTGTAGTGCTTACGTAATACTTGAATGGCCCCTTTTTACCAAGATACTCTTGACCCTATATTTACATTATTTACATGATAATCAATGCTTTTATCGAAAAATAAACTTAGCTAGCGAGGTCAGCAGAGAAGTATCTGGTATCTAGGAGAGTAGATAAAGGTATTTTATATAACAACTAGCAGCGCTCCGCGGTTCCACCCGCATAAGTTTCGATCCCGTGGGAATATCGGGATAAAAACTATCTTATGTCCTTATACCATCTAAATCGGTTCAGCAGTTTAAGCGTGAAGAGGTGACAGTTATAATATTAGTATGGATTTGCAGGTCAGAGTCAGGTTGCATGTTGAACAAAATATGATTCGCGAGCGTACACTGACCTGCAAATTGCAAAAAACTCAAGAAAATTTGAATTTCGCAGGTTACAAAGCGCATCCCTTTAAGTATATTGCAGCATCTTAAACTAACGTCAATCAAATAACACGAGATAACCAAACTGCTTTCTTTCTTTCCAGGTCACCAAAAAGTAAAGAAGAATGCGAAAGCGAAGCCCTCAAATCGGACGCCGAAGCAGACCCCGAAACAAAAGATGAAGAAGCCGGTGAGGGGGCTCTGGAAGCGAAGATGTCCCTGATGAACGGTATCACGGTCATCGTGGGCTCTATTATCGGCAGTGGCATCTTCGTGTCACCTACCGGAGTCCTGAAGTACACTGGATCTGTTAACGCTAGTCTGTTAGTGTGGATAGCTTCAGGAGTCTTCAGTATGGTAAGTAATTTTAATAAAAATAAAAAAATCGTTTATTCCAGATTCAAAAAATAATAAAATCACTCATGACAAAAATCATGTCAAACAAATCATAGTACTGTCATCTCCTCACATGAAGCTGGATGAACTTCCCCAACACTGAAGAGTCTGGCCTTTTAGAGATCATCTTTAGGATTCCGTTGGCGCTCCCCCGACTCCGGCGCATCAGAGATATAATGGCATAAAAGTCTGATAGTCTTGCGTCAGCTGTGGCAAGACGGTGCTTCCTTACCCAAACCGTTCGTTCCACCCGCTGAAGACCTCCCACGTGGACATGAGTTACCTTGGGTAACCTGGAAGACTCCAGACCCAGCTTGGCCGAAGCAAGGAAAACCTGTTCAGGTGGAGATTCATAGACGACTCCGCTTTGGAGTGTAAATGTGGTACTGTTCCACAAACGATGGGATATTTAATATTGTGTCCTGCGTGTTCTGTCAGCTGCACGTTACGGGAACTGGTGGACGCTGGTGATGGCGCTAAACAAGAAGCCGAATTCTGGGCCGAGTTCATTTAGATTGCTATCAACACGAATGTTTCACACATAAACTCACGCCAATAATCCCCTAAGCAAGAAGTAACCAGAGGTGTTTTTCGTTTACAGGAGTCTGTACACCCACGTTTCGCCTTTGTTATTAAGTCCCTTGTAATAGGGGGACAATCTTGTTGCCAAGCAGAGTAATGGATAGCGGTTACTAGGTACTATTAGGTACTTGCAACACCTAGACAGAGCGGAAATGTCTCATGAGCATTTTAATTTTACAAAACGTCAAAACGTTGAAACTAAATAACCGGGAAATCGCAATGCAAATATTCGGCCTCAATAATCAAGGTGGATTCGAAGACATATAATAAATAAAATAAAAATCTTTTATTGGCAGGCATCGTAGGCCCATAGCGTGTTAACTTAAAAATCTTTATTAGTAGGAAGTAGATAAAAAAATTAGGCACACAATTGCAATCTAATTTTTTTTTAAACATATCAAAAAGCACCTAATTACAGGAAGGTTTATCAAGCCCCATGTCTGGCATGTAGCTTGATAAACCTATCCATTGTAGGCCCTTCTAACCTTTCAGAAAATACGACCCAGCCTCCCAGCAGTGGGAACATTAAAAGGCTGATTATGCTTTTGCTAAGTAAGGTGGCAAAGCATCCCAAAGGAAGAAATCTGTCTTGTCATGTCTTTAATTGTAATAGAACTGCTTAGGTAAAATATTATCGAAATCCGTCTTACGCTTGATGCCAAATCACGAGGGTTTTCTCAGCCATATTGTACTTAAAAAAATAATATTTCATCCACTGATTAATTTTCCTTCCACAATTGCTCATGAAAATTACTTTAAAAAAGGATCCCCCAAGGGACTTATTAGGACCTACTTATTTTAAAACCAGCAGAATAAGCAGATCTAAAAGATGGTCTCTCATGTTGCACGAGAAATTCTTTTAAAAAGCTCCGAGGGACTTATTAAAAATTGCTGTCCCGTATTTATATGTTGTGTATTATTAAAGCTTACTTATTTATAAAATCCGTTCACGAAAGTATTTTTGAAATATTTTTACAATGACACTCATATTTTGCTTTGAGTGTATATCTGTCCCTCCAGTTAATAGTCTTTGGAGCCAGTCATTAGGTTACTTATTCAAGCTTTTATAGTATTCAAAAGATGTCGTACAATAAATCTTATCAATTAGCATCCTCTGCCTAGCATTTTCTCAATTAAGATTTAGATTTTTTAAATTGAGAAATGAGAAAATGCTAGCAAATTGTTATTACAGGTGGAAACCCAATACAACAAATGTAGGTAGTCACAATTTCCACACTCGGGGACATCGCCCAAAAACCAAATTGATACCACCACCAACAAAAATGAAATGTCTTTAAACTGTCCTATTTTGACTGACGGGGTTCAAATTTATACCTGTCGATTATCGTGTCGACACAATTCCGTGTCCAATTGAGTTCAGCATCCAGTATAACTGGATGCAGAACCAATGTTTTACACAGAGCGACTGCCTATCTGACTTCCACAAGCCAGTTACTGGGGAACACGACTAACAAAATACCTATATCAATAATTGGATAATAAAAACATGTTATGATGACTAAATCAATCGTAAGCTTTAGACAAATCTGAGAAACAGTCTCACATGATAAGCACGCTACTTCAACTTTGAGATCTTGCAAATAAACGTAATATAAAGTCGATATTAATAATGTATTCTTATCTGGACAGTGATTGTGATGTTTATACCTGACCTATCTGTCGCTGTCGGTTTTAATTCTTCAGAAAAACACTTCTCCAAAAGGCCATGTTCTTCACATGGCCATTTGGTTACGTGTTTCTCTCAGTTTCAATAGGATGAACTGCAACTAGACTAGCTTCATTTATAAAATTAGTTTATGCCACCTCTTCTACTTTTACCATGTCAAAGCATTTCTTTCAGCCATTTATTTTTGTTTGCCCTAAGTTTTTTGCAGAAATCATCACTCTCGGCTCTCCAGCCCTTATCCTAATCTACTTGGGGACGGCTCAACGTTTTTTTCTTCCATACTTCTCTATTAGTCATCATCTCGGTAGTCACCCCCTTTCTAACCATATCATCATTTACACTGTCCATCCATTGTTTCTTTGGTCTTCTCCTACTCTTAACTCCTCCGTAACCGTTTTGTTTTTGTAGAAATAAGCCATTTGATTTCTTTCTTTCTAATTAAATTAAGTTTTTTGGCCAAAGAATCAGCATTGCTACAGATGCGGGACAAAACTACCAGCCTTTTGGGCACTTTTTCAAAAGACGAAAAAAAAAAGTTTTGAAATCGATTATTTTAATATTTCGATCGCCCTGCCAAAACGAATATAGTTCCTCATCTCGAACACCAGTTTGGTCTGAGGTCTTTCCTTTCTGTTTCTTCCCGTCTCGAACCTTTCATGTAGGTACGGTTCTCAGTTTATAAGTGTATAGTCTATGGGTACGGTATTGCGTTATACAAATTACATAACATGAATGCTGAACTCCGTTCGTTATCAGAGCATAATATTATATAGTCGTCTATATTGCTATCACCACGTGTGCCATATAAAATTAAATCACGTACATACATGACATAAACAAAGCACTATCTATCACATGCCCGACAGAAAACTACATTACCGATAGTCTACCAGGGATAGTGAACTTTAGAATATTCTCATTTGTCTTAAGTTCCCATTTGGGCTTCCTCAAGGAATGGGGCTTGCATTGGTCGAAATTGTTTTTGAGAACCGGGAAAGCTTTTATTTTTTTTCTGGGATTTAGAGAGTTATTTAGGAAATGAGAAAGTAACTCGTCGTACTTAGGTTTAATTTCTATTTCATGTTTATTTTTTTCTTTTTGGTTCCCGACTGCAACTCCGGTATAACATATAAACATTGGTTTCAATGGCTGCATTTTCATGCAGTACCAGTCAATATTCACGATCTGTATCTTATTTTATTTTGTAAATCAATCCGTTAATATTGTTTTCATCTCGCGCCATATTAATTTGGCCGTCCTCCATAAGTTGGAGATCCCTGCTATGTATCGGTAATATGGCGTCGAAACAGCTTGTATTGCATAATACCATCCTACTTAGACTTACCCATAATTTTACTGCGATCATGTGGTTTAACTGTCAATCTTCTCTTAGTACTCTTTTCATTCGTTACATTGTCTTGTTTTTAGAACCTACAATTCGAATTTCAACTCTTTTTAGTGCTTGTAATGGCATCATCATCATCATTGTTTTTGTCATTTGGTTTTTAATAGGTTTTTATTATTTTAGTTATCTTTTATATGGATTATTTTTATACTTTATGAATGTGAGAAGGTTGTAGGCCTTGTAGACTATTTGTAGACCATTTTCTGTTCCTGGAACTTTTTGACAGTCGAAGAGGGTTAAGTAGTAATTTACAGGAAAGGACATTCCTTTCCTAATGACAGTATTTCCAATGATATGGTATTTGACTCAAGGCTAAAAGGTATCGATTTGAACAATGAACTTCATTGCTCGTGAAACGATGTAACTATTATTGTTTTCAAATTGTACTTTCTATTAAATCCTGAACAACATTTGGTTTGATAGTAGGATGTACTAAACCACATATTCCCACTATTACTGGTCCTATAAACCCACATTAACTAGTCGCTAATGATAAGTAATAATAATAACATCGAGCAATCACGGTCGCCCTTTTCCCATAGATTTCATAAAATTTAATCGGTAGAAAATTGGTCGCACACTGGGTGGTCTTCTTTCTAATCTCATGTTAAAATAAATCCATACTTAATATTATAAATTCGAAAGTAACTCTATCTGTCTGTATGTTACCTTTTCACACCTAAACCGCTGAACCGATTGAGACAAAATTTGGCAGAGAGATAGATTGCATCCCGGGGAAGGACATAGGATAGTTTTTGTCCCAGACATCAACCTTTAAGGGGGTGAAAAGGGGGGTGGAAGTTTGTATGGGGAATCAATAACCCCTGAACCGATTTAGATGAAATTTGGTATGGAGATAGTTTGAGTTGTGGGGAAGGATATAGAATAGGTTTTATCCCAGAAATTATCCCTTAAGGGTGTAAAAAGGGGGGTAGAGTTTTGTAAAGGGAATCAATAAAAAAGGACTATAATGCTTTTATCGCGGGTGAAACCGTGGGGCACAGCTAGTAAGTTATATTTTATTTCAGTAATTGCTGGTCAGCTTAAATACAAAATGAAAGCTAACACTTAAATATATACAGGGTGGCCATAGAGTCAGTAGTCAGTTTTTGATTCGGAACCAAAAATACTTGCTGTTCCATACATTTTGACCGCGTCGGTATTGAACTTTTCAATGTAAAGCAGATTTTTTTTTTGATAACCTCCAAAAAATTAGGGGAGGGCCTAGAATTATTGTACTGAATTCATGCTAACAGGTTGTGCGTCGATGATGTCCCTGCCAGTCCGTACTCCTCCTTTTTTAAAGTCGGATAATATATTTAAAACACATTTCATTTCATTTTAAACATGTAGGTAGTCGAAACAAGATGTGGTGAAAGATGACAACTGTGAACGACGAGTTTTTTTTGGTAAATTTATTAAACGCAATTCACAGTAAAAATTTTTTAAAACGCACATGACACATCCCAAATCATGACATATCATTTGAATCAAAGCTGTCACTCATGTCTGTTCTGGAAAGGATCGGAGAAAGAGATTTTAAACAGTTTCC
The DNA here is from genome assembly GCA_947508005.1 of Amphipoea lucens. Taxonomy (NCBI): domain Eukaryota; kingdom Metazoa; phylum Arthropoda; class Insecta; order Lepidoptera; family Noctuidae; genus Amphipoea; species Amphipoea lucens. The sequence goes on along the minus strand of OX382377.1, from coordinate 16,275,828 downwards.
AAAAATTCTGGTCCTTCGATCCACAAAGGTTACTTGCACACAGTTTGTCAGTTTTAAGAAAAATTATGAAGTTTGGAGCAGTATTATAGTGGACCAGTGGTAAGGGCGGGACTTACGAGTTGTAGGTCGTGGCCCGTGGGTCCGAACCCAAACAGGCATTTTACTTTGTGTAAATAATTTCATCACCACTGCTCTCTGAAAACGGTGAAGGAAAACATCGTGAGGGACCTAAACCAAAACTTCGAAGACATGTGACATCTCCCAAATTCCGACCCTCACTTGGCCCACTCCCTCTCGAAGAAAGGAGGCCTGTGTCCTTGCAGTGGGAACATTATAGGCTGATTATGCTATGCTTATGCTAATGAACCTTTCTTCAAATTCATTATCAGACGAAATCTAAGTTTATACAAAATCAAGATTTTTTTATTGGTTGATGGACTAAATATGCAGATAGGTACGCACGGCGACACCCAAGCTATACATTTCCAATATACCTAAGCTAACTTCTCATTGTTCGTAAAACCTATACAATGCAATGCGAGGTCTTATTAGATTTATACGATCAATCTAAATACTAGAAATAGAAAATAACGACCGAAATTTGAATTAAAAATAAAATTGTTTAGTGTTTAATCTAAGAGTGTAAACATTGCCTCTTATTATATAATAATATATGTTTTTCTTATCCTCAGATAGGTGCATACTGCTACGCGGAACTGGGGACCATGATCCGGCTGAGCGGCGCTGACTACGCGTACATCATGGAGACGTTTGGTCCTTTCGCCGCTTTCATCAGGCTCTGGATCGAGTGCATGATCGTCAGACCTTGTTCACAGGTAAGGACTAGAATATCTGCATTGAGTTTTGGCGTATCTTAGGACTTTAATGCTGGGTTTATATGTAAACGTTGATGCTTAAAGTTAAGAGACATTTAGGCCGTATTCAGTGCTCTCCTGACGGTCAGGACTGACGTCGGTCTCGCCGTAGCTATCACCATAGAAACGATGCGTGCATTCAGAGCAGCACTGACCGCGTCCGCATACGGACGCATAGTGCGTGCGTACGCACTGACCGTCAGTCCCGACCGTCAGGAGAGCACTGAATACGGCCTTAAACTTCAAAAGGTATGGTTAAGCAGACGTTAATTTATTATTGAGTTTTTGCAACGTTTATAAATACCTAAACCCTTTAATATTTTCGTAGTAAACTTTTGCCAAAATGCAAAGATACAACTCTGTAGGTACACACGGCTACACATCAAGCTATACATAACTAGTATACGCTGACTTTTCATTGTGCGAAAAACTTCTACAATGCGAGGTCAGCTAAAACTGGAAATTTATAGCTTGATATATCGCCGTGTGTACTTTGACATCCTATGAATTCGAGACGTTGCGTAGGTACTGTAGGTAGGGCCTGAAATTGTTGAATTTTCTCTACAGAAACGGCAAACTAAATCTTACACCCTAATAATAGGAACGTTATACGATCCTAAGGATTTTAAAGCGAACTGATAATCCGTTGCGTCATATGTTTGAAAAATTCGACTCCTCAACCACGTAATAACGCAATGAATGTTGTCGAACTGCCAAAAATTAAAGACATTTTAAGTTTATGTTTCGTTATTCAAATTCTCATAAGATTTAAAGATGAAATACATCCCATATTGCTTTTGTTTTGTATGTGAATGACAAACGAAGATTAAATTTAAGTCCGTTACTAAATATCATACCTATTAGTATTTCTAAAGAACAACATAATACCGATAATGTAACAAAATCTTTAATAAATAGTAACTAGGTAAGTAAAACTAATTAACTTTTAAAAGGTAGGTAATGACGAGCGGAGTAATTGTCAGATAACCGCAAGCCGTTGTGAGAAGATTATTTTCAGGAAGGTCATCTGAAAAACATTGTTTCACTGAACTATTTAAAACAGTGCAAAAAGAAATTACTACCTATACTTAGGCGTTAAATTAATAATAATTTCGGTCTGTTGAACTGCAAAGAACCTTCAAGATCTAAAAATACTGGGGTTGATTTTTACGTTAGGTAAGTTAGCTATTGAATTCTCTTTCTGACCTTGATGTGTACCCTCGACATACCTTCATAGCTGTTTTATTTTATTGGTCTATCTATAGAAGTTTAGTTTTCCCATTTCTTCAGAACCAGCCGTTGTATTGATTCGTAATTTGAATATTCACATGACGCAATAGCTAAAGCTCAGTATCTCATCAGACGTGGGCGGGTAATGACCTATTCCCATTGCGTAGGAGAGACAAGAATGGAATACAAATTAGAGCTTTCAGTGGCACGGTCAGCTTTCAGCGTTTTTCATGAATGTGGCGGATAAAAATAATTTTATTACTTTTATTATGGTTGGAATTACATTTAGAATCCAAATTATTGTGAAATTGTAACTTGGGTTCATAATAACACCCTTACTAGTAAAAGTTGTATAGCATCTGTATAGTTACACAACGCTTTGTCTTCTTCTTTCGAAAGTTTATTACTGACGACTGAAAGAGAGAAATCGGTGTGTAACTAATCAGCTGATATAATACGTTTATTAGTAATGGGGTAAATATTTGAGAATGCATTTCAGCAAACGAAATTAGCAAACAACTCGAAAGACCACTATTTTTTTTTTAATAAATAAAAACGTCTCAAACATATTATCAATTTCCATAGAGACACGACAAAATATTGCCACAGTAAATGAAAACCAACCCTAGAATGATCTTGAAAGCATCAGCCCACACATATTGCCCTCAAAGTAAATACTTACATACCTACAGCCCACGCTCATTGGATAAGCCTCAACTCAACGACTTTGTTAAAAGAACATTGAGTAGGAAACTAACATTTTCTTATTTTGCTATGGAGATGTATTTCACTACTACATAATTTTATTATGTTGTCATTCATGTTCCCTTATTGGCGCCCAACGAGGGACTTATTTCAATGTTATTTTCATCGCATTTGTTATTGTGACAGTAGATTGATTGAATTCTATTGGTTGATAAAGTTCGTTGGACTACATGTTGTAACTTTATTTGTACAACACAAAAACAATAGTGCTACGGAGGGCCGACATTTTCCCTTATTGACGCCCAACGCTGGCCTTATTTAAATGTTATTACCATTGGATTTCTGTTATTGAGAGACAACATTGATGAATATTAAGATGTTTATTTAAGGAAAGCGATGTTTACAACACCATATTGTTACGAAGATTTATTTTACTACCTTCTCCTTTGTTCTCTCCCTTATTGACGAACAACGTCCTTGGTTATTTAAATGTTATTTTCATTAGAAATTTATTTTACTGTGACCAAGGATTGAACTGTAGGTATTGGTCGGTTAAGTTCATGAATTACGTTTTGCTACTTTCATTATACAACTCAAACACAATATTGCTACATGGATTTGTTTTACTACTATGCTAACCATTTTCGCTTATTGGCACCCAACTTGGGACTTATTCAAAGTTATTTCTAATGGAATTTATTTTACTGTGAGAATGAGACAAAGGATTTAACTTTATTGGTTAATATGTTCAATAAACTGACATCAATATTGTACAATTTTCTTTCTTGCTTTATGAGGGTACACAATATTGCTACAGATATTTGTTTTACTACGTATTACGCTGACTTTCCCCCTTATTGACGCCCAGTGTGGGACTTATTTAAATGTTATTTCCATTGGATTTCTGTCCTTCATGTGTGTGTGTTGTCATTGGAATCCTAAATTGAACTTTATTAGTTCGTAAAGTTGTCTGAATAGATCTTATTAGTATAGCACATATGGCAATGTATTTGATGTCACTGCGACATTTTATTGGCGCCCAGCATGGGGCCCAGAGCGTACTTTTTGTATCGAGTTTTGCTTTGGACTTTTATACTAAATAGTATTCAATATGTAAAGTAAATTCTTTGACTACTGCTACAAAAGTTAAAACTATATTTAACTTATTACATTAGCCAGTGATAGAAAGACAAAAAGTTTTGCCAATCTTGGCACAGAACACTAAAAACCGTCTGCAACCAAGACTAAAGGGACCACCATCGCCTCTTAGATGTACCGTTCTACAAAATTCATAGAATGTAGGTAACGGTAACTTCACAAGGTAATTTATACCCTCGTCGGCCAGTACTGCGACGTAGACGTCTGGAGTTATTCGTCCGTGGAGAGCCTACAATGTTAACTTAGTCCCTCTTCACATACCATAAATCGTCTTTACAGCTTTCGTATGTAACGCCATCCTTGTTTCCAGGCGATAGTGGCGTTAACCTTCAGTGTGTACGTGCTGAAGCCCATATTCCCGGAGTGTGACCCTCCTGAAAACGCTACCAGGCTGCTGGCAGCCTGTTGTATATGTGAGTATGTTTTACTGTTTTTTTAAAGAACATTAACCTTTTAACCGCATACGCTGGATTAATCCGACAAATATTTTCGTGTTCATTTCGCCAAGGTCTACGACCAAACACCACAGCTCGTTTTATAATCTGCTTTTTTATTTAATTACGCTGTATTCTATCAGGTATTTATTTTTGTGTTTTTTTTTTTAACTGATGTGAAGTCGGGACGAGCTGGATAGGTTCCGTCAAAACTGAAGTGATGACGCGCGGGCTCGCGAAAAATGGAAGGAGTAGAGGGAGGCCTTTGCTCAGGAGTGGGACAGCGCAGGCTAGTTAATAAAAAAAAAAAACTGAAGTCGGGCGGTCAAAAGGTTAATGTTTACTGACAGACCAACATAACACAGTTGGAAATGGCTCGGTTAAATAACTATTCTAGATTGATAATGATCTGCGTGGTAATTGCGTAACACACTAACAGTAGCAATGGCTTTCATTTTGACAGTTCAATAACATTCATTGTGTTATTTGCTTTACTGAACAGACAAATTTTTCAAACATATGAAGTAATGGATTGGCAATATTCTCCAAAATTATTCAGATTATGATGAAAAGTGTGTTACGCAATTAAGGTGCAGGTCCTTTTATGAAAAGTCACAAACTGAAATTGGCGGAATATTTGCTAACCTGCACCCTAATTGCGTAACACACTATCAATCGGAATCATGCGCGGTCCGAGGGGGGGGGTCGTGGGGGTCATGACCCCCCCCAAAATCATTCAAGCTGTCGAGAGTCTGAATGATTTACTTGCCTTACTAACTTTAAACTGTATTTGAGCCACGAAAACCCCGATTGGTATATTCAAAAACATTAAGAACATCGGCAGACATGGGGACTGCCGACTGAAGTAAAAACTTAAAATTATGAAATGACAGTGTGTTTTTTAACGCGCCTAAAAAATATTTTCCTTTAAAAAGCCTGTTATAAAAATATAGAATCTAGGATTCAAGAGCGAGCGAAGCAAACTCGGGATATTGGACACCCCGCTCGTACGTATGGTTGAAAGGCTTAGCTAAGGCCAGATTCCAAAAACTAAACTGCTGTAAAACGAGTCATAATTCGATAAAGTAAGTTCTCTTTTTGTTTGATGGGTAAAAGAAAACAGAGACTATTCAAGGTGGGGTGCTAAAATTTTCAGGCTCGCCTAGCTCGCTACGCTCGTTCTTTCAATTTACATTGGTTCTTGAGCTTTTCTTCAAAAGTCGACAAGGCAAGTAATTCCTAGTCCTTTTGGAATGATCGAAAGAAAATCGAACCTATCTGAGAGTGCGCAAAATTTTCGAGCTCGCTTCGCTCGCTCTTGCATTTTAGGTTCTGATAGCTGCTTGAGCTTGCCTGCATAACTCGACAATGTAACTCCTATTTCTACTTGAAAATATAAAACATAACCTAATAAAACAGAGGCAAGTTGTTAAAATTTTCGAGCTCGCTTCGCTCGCTCTCCCTACCCTGCACAATCTACCGTTCTAATACATACGATCAATTTGGCAGCATTTAAGTAACACCCCTCCTATGTAAAAGCTGCGTCCCTGAATGGCATAACTAATGTGCAGCTGGAGATGAACAGACGCCAGCACATCAAGCTACCCGAAACTGTCCAATTTTCCTAATCAACTTTCAACCTTATACTTTAGCAATGAAGTTCAAAATCTATTAAAGGAATTTGACAGATTGTAGTAGCTTGATGTGCTGGCGTCTGTACATGAACCTTAACATATCACCACGCCTTTAATCCTCAAAGGGTTGGGCAGGGGTGTACCTTCATATAGTACTCAGGTACACCCACATTTCGCCAGTTATTAAGTGAAATGTCATGGAGGGCGAGCCTACTGCCGCCAACCGGGCATATCACATCCAGACTCCAGGCTGCTTCTGAGAAATTTCTGATTTAAAAACCTTTTAACACTTTACCCGACCTAGGAATCCAACCCAGTTAGGACCTCATGCTCAGCAGTAACGCTTGCGACCACTAAACCAACGAGGAGATGTACCTCCCTTAAAATATTCCTCGGCACCCATGATGACCCCCCCCAAAATCTTGGGCTGCGACCGCGCCTGATCGGAATTTAAATCAATTTAAAGCAAATTGCTAATCCATTGCTTCATAAGTTCGAAACATGTGTCTGCACAACACGTAGGTAAATAACGCAATGAATGTTGTTGAACTATCAAAATGAAACTGATTCCGATTGATAATGTGTTACGCAATTGCCCCGCTGTTATACCGCACTGGGTACAGAACTTATCATTCTAACTTCTAAGTTTAATGAAATTACTTCAAACGAATTCCTGGAATACCAAGGAATACCTACCTACCTACAATTCGGTCCTTGCTCCACTTTACGCGGTAGTAATCAACTTTGAGCGACGTGTCTCGAATCGCTGATATACTGGATCCTTCATTTACAGACCATAATTTCCATGAGTTGCATGCCAATATTAAAAAGTTTTCCTTTCTGTAGGGATAGAAAAATTTTGACAAGCCATAAAGTTTGTGTTTCGCATGAAATTATTTTACGAACATAAAAAACCTGTTTTTGGAGGGGCTCTAAGTAATTATTGTTAGCTTTTGATTTATAATTAAATATTACTGATGGATGCAGATTATTTTGTAAATATTTGTGTAAATTATTTAAGACTTCTTGCAACTAACTTTCGGTGCTCAAAATGCCGTCTTCGATTAATAAACAGAAGTCGTTGCAAACTGGATTCAAATAATTATTTAGTTTCCGGAAGTTGCTTAGCACGCCACCTGGTGGCCGTTTTTTTAATGTAAAAGGGTATGAAAGCACATGGCAGTGCATTTTAAAACTTCTGTTTAGAATAAAAGGCTAAAACGTTACGCTGCTCGTTTTCTTGTCCCTTTCCGTTCTGGTTTCGTATATTATTATCTAAGCATTATTTATAACGTTTTTCCACAGTAATATTAAAAGGTCTTACCTTCACCCCAGATATATTTTACCACAGCACGAAGAAGAATGCAAGTTATTTTAATAAGTTCCGAGTCCCCAGTCGACTTAACATCATCCGAATTCCTCTATTATTGTGCCAGCATCTAATCTAAACGAATAAAATATTAATGAAAGGAGGTTTTCTTGTTATTTACAAGGTTGAAACAAGCGAAAGGATTTGCAAACATTAAGATTTCAGAGATCATATAAATACTAGCTTTGTCCGCGGCTTCGTCCGCTTGGAGGTCGCAAATTATCCCACGGAAACGTATTACCGTATTACGAATTTTCTAAATCTATTTAGGTACAATTGACGGAGATATCGCGTAACATACCTACATTAGAATTGAGAACCTCCTAATTTTTGAAGTCGGTTAAGGCGGAGGTTTCAGAAAACGGTCAAAAAGTTGGTTTTTTAAAGCAGTGTATCTCTTAAACCGTAAATATATTGACCAAAAAAAAAATGATATTTTCAAGTCTTATTTTAATACAGTGATGGAACTCAAATCATAATTAAATATATTGTTAGGACAGAAGTGAAATCACAATTAAATAACAGAATTATTTAATAATCTAATCACATGAATTATGAAAAGAATTATCAACCATAGTAAAATTACAATCAGAGGAACAAAATCATCACTGAACAAACTAAAGAAATAACGAGATACCAGATTGCACCGAACGGCTGACAGATTAGTGCTTCTACAAGCAACGCTGTCAAAAAGCATAGACCACCAAACAAGAACCAGAGAGCCTGACTCGCCGCCTGTGGCAGCCTCCTTTCAGTGACCGCGTCCTCCGCGCTCCTGGGCCGGGTAGTAGTACCTATCCAACAATATATGAATGCATCAAAAAAATGTTCAAATACACCTCTTAATTTATCTCTTCATTATCAATTTAAATTATAATTAAAAATATACCATTTTTCTAATGCCAAACTGCATTCAATGATGGATTATTTTTTATTAAGTAGTTTTTGTAAATAGATAATTGCATCATATTTGCAATAAATTACCACCGTTGAGTCATCGCGTTTCTCTTTCTTTTCTATGTAGTCCGACAAAGACCGCGCTTTAGGTCATGTAGTCGCCTTAAATACATATGTAAAGATACTGCACTTATAGCCACAATGCATCCTATGACAATTCCACTAAGCCATCACTGAAAAGTTAAGTATAGGAAAGCAAACAACGTAATTTCATTTAAGTACTTGAATTTTTACCAGTAATTTTAGTTAAAAAACCAAAATACTGAACCGATTTTGATGAAATTTCTATGGGACCAATCTGAAAATATATCCTTTCAAATAAAAAAAAGAATTTTGCAAATCGGCTTATAAATAACGGGGTTCTGAGGTAACAAATAGGTACTAAAAAAGAAAATATTCAACTGAATTGATAACCTCCTCCTTTTTTTGAAATCGGTTAAAAAGAAAATTATACTTTTCAGTAAGAAAACTAAACATTTTTGGAAACGACATAATCATAATCTTCGAGTACAAAGGCACTGCTCATTTCTTGAGACATTTCTTGAATGTTTGTTCTAGAAAAACGAAAACGATTACAACAATGTTTTTGTCCTCAGTACTGCTAACATTTGTGAACTGCTGGTCAGTCCGCGCCGCTACGAGGGTCCAGGACTGGTTCACGTACGCCAAGCTGCTGGCGCTCTTCATCATCATAGCTGCCGGAATCTACCAGCTTTGCAGAGGTAAGTGTCCTGTTTATTTTCATATAAGTTTTATATGTTTCTTGATAGCACACGTTGTGACAAAGCGTGATGACTTGCTATCGTTTGTTACTTTACTCCTTTCACAGTTATTTTTACAATATAATCACAGTGATATTTATTTTGGTTGAAATAAGGTTGCTATTGGCTTGCTACCACTGACAAGTCTGTCAAAGTAGGTAAGGCTTGATTCACACGTACCGCAACCACACCACAACCACAACACGTGGGCGGGCGCTAAGTGGGATGAAACGAAAAATTTGCCTGCTCATGAATATAAATAACTGAACTGTCAAAATGAAAGCTCTACTGTTGGTGTGTTACGCAATTACCCTGCAGCATAAAGGACTCGCAGCCAAAGGAAGTAAGATAAAGGACTCTTCACACGAAAATAAAACAAAACGATTGATTTTGTTGGGGACGTACCCGTGCTTCACCTAGTTTCTCCACCTGGGTGAAGCACGGAGACTACGGTTCCGTGATCGGGTCCCGTGCTCCAACTGATGATCAAGGACAGTCAAGTAATTAAGAAAAACACATAATTTAATAAAATGAGGTCCCGAGATGTGTCAAAGACAACGTAGAGATACGGCGATGGGGTTATTATTATTCAGTTGCATCCGGTTAGACTGGAATCCGACCCCAACATAGTTGGGAAGAGGCTAAACAGAAGAAATTGAATATAAGAAAATAATCATTTTAATTAAACTAATTATACACACTCACACACACAAACACACCCCCATACATACATATTATAAATTCACTGCCGTTAAATAATTGTTTAGATCTTTGTTCAAGTTTTTTTAGCAGCTTTAGCGTAGCTTTTCTCGTATATTGAAGCTTGTGCCGCTACAAGAGAAAAAGAGCAAAATATAATACGGGATTGGGAATCAAAAGGCGCCCTTAATAGACTGTTAGGTAGAATACAGGTGACATTTATATATACCTTTTTATTGTTATAGCCAACCCAAACAATTTTATCTACTTATATATCTATAATTGCAAAGTGTGTTGTAAGTTTAAACGCTTGCTCAATTACTGAGTAAATACACTGATCAACCTTGGACATTTTAAAACATTTGTTCAAACAAGTGTTACTTTATAGAGTTTTAAACAAATATTATATTACACTATAGAGAATGTGTATTGATTCGATATAGCCTGAATATTACAAAGAATGAAGAAGTAAGGTCCCAGGTTTTATGGACTAATGATGGAGAGGCATTGGTCCTTAGATCCTGCAAACACACTAATTTAAAAAATTTAAAAATGCATAAAGTGCACGAAATGCACATACTGACATGGCTTAATATGCATTTAGATAGATGCTTTAGGTGGGGTGGGACGCCCCCCAGCTAGATGGACAGACGACTTCAAAAAGGTGGCTGGGGCAGACTGGATGCGGAAGGCGGAGGACAGGGTGCTGTGGCGCAGAGGCCACAACACATCCTACGATAGGCACATAACAGGCACTTTTGATCGTCATAATGTACAAAAATTTAATGTCAAAAATTGATTCTAGTCGCCCCTTCCAATAAGTAGTTTCGTACGGAGAAGAATGGGCAAGAAACTCCATCGTTACTCTTTTAAAATATTTTACAATATTTTGTATAAGTACTTCATAATAATAACAAAAGCTGAAAAATTTTTTGTTTGTTTAACTGGTTGAATGCCGTAATTATAGACAAAATTAAAAAGCTATTGTGTCTCGCGTGGATCCATGTTTAAGCATACGAAGGGTTAAACGCGCTCGCATTTGATAGCCCAATTCTTGAGGAAGGCTGTAGGCTATTAAAACATCTCGCTAGAACACTTAGGAGCCAAGCAAAAAGAAAAAAAACCGAGTGTGCTTATGACCACACGACTGAAGTGAAAGTTCAAACGTATTTGGCTATGAGAGGAAGAGAGAATGAAAATGTGTGCGCGCACTGCTTTCTCTTGCTTATATTCCCCACTCAACTCCCGTTCGCCTCGTCTGATCACACTTTTCGTAACGCGTTCGCCAGCTTACTTCCCAAGTCAAGCGTGCGTAAAGAAGTTTCACTTCAAAAAGTCACAAAGAACAATAAGCCAAAACGAAGTAACAGCGCGGGGAGGCGATGCTATGCGACGGGGTGGATCGGGAAACAAGAAATGTCACACGGACGAAGTCGCGGGTAGAAGCTAGTTTATTATATAATTTATGTGATCATTGTGATCAATGCTTGAATCTGTTCTGTACGAGAAGAGACCATGGCAACAGCAATGATCTACAGTAAAGAAAATGGGGTGTGGCTGTGTCATGGACATGGCCGTGTGTTGTACGTGAATACGTTTACGTAACGGGTTTGATCCGGTCGGCCGTATTCATATTCTTTTACGTTCCCGGCACTGCTTGACTCGTTCATAAGGTGTTTTATTGGTACCATTCGATTGCTCTTGAGAAGCCCTTTCCAACCGTATACGATCTCTGTATTTTGATTCGGCCTTTTGACGCGTATAGGCCGACATTTTATATTTTTGATATTATTTTTATTTTACTGTCACTATTTTACACCAATGTTTTATATACAATCGATAGGTTTTTACGAAAGCTGACGATTGACACTTAAAAGAACGTCGTAGCTTTTCCGAGTCAAAAGTTAAACAAAGTGGAAATCTCGATACGCAGCAGAACGACCTCAAAATGGCGGCGCTTCCCCCTCCACCGCGCGCGATGCGTCACAGCCCTCATTTGGCGTAATGAATTCTTTGATCCTTTACCTATCCAATGGTGTAATTGTATTTAGGATGGAGATGATAGATATGAAGCTGCAACACCAAACTGTATCCCCCGATTTTGTTATCATTGTTTTTTTTTCTTGCCTCCCACTTAAAGACATTTTCACGTCAAAAATATGATTCGTTATCAGAAACAGATGAAACCAGTTTTATGAACAGTGCGACTAGACAGGCCACTAAAGAATTTGATTGCGTTTATTATGATTACACAATCGCGCTCACGACACGATAGTTTTAAACTTGACCGTGATCTACTTACGTTTATGCAAATATGACGCTTAGAAATGGAAACAGCTGTTACATCATTAGGTTTTATTGTGTTTTTATTTTAATTTATGATAAGGCGTGTAGTTAGTGGAGTTGATAGTGTAAATTTCGTCTGTGAGAGTAGATATTACTATATCATTATTTCTGCGATGTACAGTCAATAAAAGAGATAAGTATGCAGGATCGTCGGATATAACCGAAGGATGTTCTCGAATAAATTTAATTTTATTAACAAACAGCTCATTTATCAAATGAAATTTCAGTCGACAACATCCATCAGTTTCTTACTAAACTTCAACTATATCTGACGGTCCTGCATACTTATCTCTTTTGTTGACTGTACCTACCAAAATCAGTATAATCATAAATATGTATTTATCTCAATAACATATTACAGGCACTGGTTAATGAAATGAAAGGTGTCTGAGATACGAGGGTCCTGAGTTACAGAGCATCCGGCTCTCTTAGATAGGCCATCTAAATTCACAAAACGGAAAGAATCAAGATATTATCTAATATAAGTTCCGCAAAATTTCTAGTATTAGTTTACCGGCTTTCATATCCTCGGTCCACGGCACTGATAAATTAATCAGGAAAATCTTAGCCTCCACACTGATTAATTCTGATGTGCCGTGTTTCACCGAAGCTATGGATGCCTGGAGACTCGCTTGCCCGAATACAGATCCACCTGACAATCCATCTTCCCAGAGACGGTGGGATGAGCCGCTCTGCAGAGTAGTACAGAACAATTTACTTGACTCGTCTGCTACTTCTGCGGAACGTGCACGCCTGCTGGCTGTGGGTAGATGGGAGTCGGGACTTTGGCTTCATGCACTACCTTCGTCGAACATAGGCACTTTGTTCGACGACACTACTTTTCGCCTCGCTGCTTCCCTGCGACTAGGCACTCCTTGCTGTTCCCCTCATCGCTGTCACTGTGGCGAAGATGTCAACAGCCTCGGACACCACGGCCTGTCTTGCAGCCGAAGTGCGGGTCGCTTAGCGCGCCACGCGAACATTAATGACATCATCCGACGAGCTCTTGTTACCGTCGGCGTTCCAGCTGTATTAGAACCCAATGGCTTGGTACGCGGCGACGGCAAGAGACCGGACGGTATGTCTCTATTTCCTTGGAAGGTGGGTAGGCCTTTAGTGTGGGACGCAACTTGTGTCGATACTCTTGCGCCATCCCACCTTCCTGGATCGGCATGCTGTGCTGGCGCTGCTGCTGCGGCTGCGGAAAACCTCAAGCGGCGAAAATATAATAACCTTATCGGAAATTATATTTTCGAGCCGTTTGGGGTTGAAACCCTCGGGCCGTGGGGTCCGAGTGCTCATGGTCTTTTTACAGAAATTTCAAAACGGCTGGTTGACAATTCCCGTGACCCAAGGGCTGGCTTTTACCTTGGCCAAAGGCTAAGCATTGCCATACAACGTGGCAATGCCGCCAGTCTCTTGGGTACATTACCAGTCGACAGCGATGCGGATGAATTTTTCGACGCTATATTTTAGTTTTTGTATAGTTTTAGTTAAGTTAGTTTTTAATCTTGTTATTTTTGTTAATTAAGTTTTTAAATTCACTTTGACAAATAAATTATATAAGTTTGAAATCGTACATTATGAATTGTATAACTAAATTTCTTATCCACCTTACCAATTAAACAGCTGGTAGGTTGAGTTTTCTATATTTATGTCTGTAATTTATATGGTGTACATAATAAAGAGTATTCTATTCTATTCTATTCTATTCTATTCTACTTTGAAAAGTTCTCTCCATCAACCGACCGTACTTGGAAACATGACAACTAGGTAATATGTCTCCATCGCGTTGATAGATAGCATTGTTTAGGACACCCCTTCGAAGGGTTAGGGGAGGTAAAATTGGGAAATGATGAGAATTTTCTACCAACTTTTAATCGTCGATGCCTTCGACTTTCTTTGAGTGCTGGTCTCCACGACTACCTCTCCGCTACCACTTTTATACGAATTTGCCTATAGCAAATTCGTGAAAACGAAGGATAAATGCCATTAAAATATTATTGTTTTACTGTAACAAAGAATCACTTATTGGACAGGTTATAAAATACGTCAAAATGGCTTAAGTGAAAAACAATGCAGCACTTGCATGTAGAGGCAGTAGAGGTATTCAAAGATCAGCCCCCTTATTCACAAACACTCGATATGCTTCCGTATCGTATCAAACATTAATCATTGTTATCGTAGGAGTCTTCTCAATGCTGTTCACCAGTCCAAAACCCGAAAATTTTGTCAGTTTAAATCAAATAGACGCCCGCTATTCTTCCAACACCTATTTGCTGTTGAGGGGAAGTCAAATCAGGTTATCGAAATGTCAGGTTTTCGATACGATAGCCTGTCGTATGGTTGTGAATCAGGGCTCTGAGGGGAAATTCTCGTAATTTTATGAATGTTCACAGTCTGATCTCAGTCTCAATCTGTCTGAAATATCTCTAATTTCCCTACATTTTTGGCAAGCTTGTGACATTTATTTGTCGCCGAGGTGAAATTGCGACTATATTTTGAACAATTTAAATTACGAAATTGGTCTTCAGATAGAAAGAAAGAAAATACGTTTATTTGCGGCGAGCATGACGTCTGCGTCAAAGAGAGAAAGAACACAAATACAAAAAAATAACAAGTTGTGGGAAAATACGCGTCAAATCCACGCAAAACGGCCAGAGTTATGGGCTTCGCTGATGTAGCTGCTCTCTTTTTGCGCCATCCCCAGGGGCCTCGCCCCGTGCGTATTTGCTCCCCTTTAAATCAACCGTGGACTTTTTAGTCTTATCATTGGGTCCCATATGCTAGGGGGCGAACGTATTGCCATTTCCCAGGCACCATTTATAATTAAAAAAAACAACTGTAGGGACAATTACCTCTTTTACAAAACAACGCATTATCCGTCAAGAGGGAATAGAATCCAGGGCCATGAATAGAATTAAACGGGGTGAATAGGGATTCAGGGGTGGATCAGCGGGCTAATTGCGTAACACATTATCAATCGGAATCTGTTTCATTTTGACAGGTCAGCAACATTCATTGCGTTATTTACGTGTTGAGCAGGACACATTTTTTGAACTTATAATGCAATGAATTAGTAATTTGCTTCAAAATGATTGAGATTCCGATTGATAGTGTGTTACGCAATCAGGGTGCAGGAAGAAACTTTAACAGCTATTTTAGTAGGTATTGAAATGATATGGTGTTGCCAAAACAGACTCTGATGTGTTAACTGTATTATTGTTGCAAACTAACAACCCTTGTTGCTTGCCCTTGTTGGCGACAAACTATAATTATTCAACGTTAAAATTATTTTTTAATTTTCGCCCCGATTCACCCCTGCATCCCTATTCAACCCTTATGTACTAAAGGGGTTTGAAGGTTTTGGCCCTAAAATCAGCCGCCATTTTGATTTTTTTTCAGAATCGCGGTGCACAACAAAAGTTATATATTTAGATAGAGGACACTTATACAAACAAAAAATGTTATATAACATAATATCCTAAAGCGTCAGGTTTCGGAGTTATTCACTGAAATATAAGTCGAAAACAACAAGGATTTTTTTGTTTTTTTTCCCTCCAGGTAAGCATATTGAACTATTGAGGTAATAGAAACGTTATGAAACCTTTATGGAGAAGAAACAAATGAAGAATAGACATTTTTTAAATAAATAATTAAGCACGGCAATTCATAGTTCGTTTTTTAATCCCAGAGACTAATCTGACAAGTGTAATGTAAAACTTCTATACTAAAAAAAAACGAAAACACAAAAGACTTAAATGTCAGATTAGTCTCTGGGATTAAAAAACGAACTATGAATTGCCGTGCTTAATTATTTATTTAAAAAATGTCTATTCTTCATTTGTTTGTTCTCCATAAAGGTTTCATAACGTTTCTATTACCTCAATAGTTCAATATGCTTACCTGGAGGGAAAAAAAACAAAAAAATCCTTGTTGTTTTCGAATTATATTTCGGTGAATAACTCCGAAACCTGACGCTTTAGGATATTATGTTACATAACATTTTTTGTTTGTATAAGCGTCCTCTATCTAAATATATAAGTTTTGTTGCGCACCGCGATTCTGAAAAAAAATCAAAATGGCGGCCGACCTTAGGGCCACCCTCCATACAAAAATCTTCTAACCCCTTTTGTAAAAATATTTTTACAAAAGTAACTATGGAGTTTCTTGCCGACTTTCCTCCTTACGAAATTCTTTAGAAGGTGCAAAAATCATTTTTATTTTCTTTTAAATTTTGACGTTCAAACAAAAGTGCCTGATTGAAATAAATGGTTTGACTTTGACTTTGAGGTACTAAACGTTTCCATAAGTGGTTATGGAGGAGATACCGTGTATACTTATAATTTTATGTCTTTCAATATTATCGACTTTTTCCTTAACACGGTAAATACGGCCCTCAGCCTCGCGAAAAAATCCGGAAACGACTCTTGATTTTTAAAAAACCATAAGGATGATGAATTTAAAACGTTGTAGCATTCGTTTGAATACATTCAACGTTCGCTATTTTTTAATATTACTTAATAGATACTAGTTTTCTGTTTTGATGGTCGGGACATTTGGCATTGATTGGTAACGTCTAGTTGGTAATTGGTATTGTTGCGATAAGCTGGATATTCATTGATAGATATTTTGATGACATGGATGAAAGTGTTGGGCACCTTATACATACTGTTACATTCCTCTCTATCATTGTTTTGTTCGGGATTGCGGATTGGATGGATGTGTTGGGCACCTTATACATAGGTACTGTTACATTACTCACTATTGAATCATTGTTTTGTTCAGGATTGCGGATCTAAGGACCAATTTCGATTAATTCAATCTTGGCTGGGTCAAAAAGTTTTCAATCAAAGCTCTAATTGGATAATTTGTCAACAATTCCAAGTGTAGACTGTAGAGTCTCCGATTATGAGTTTTGAGTATTGTATTATTTATGTAACATGGACATTTGACATGAATATTAGCCAAGAATTTTTTAACCGACTTCAAAAAAGGAGGAGGTTCTCAACTCGGATATTTACCAATATACTTATACATTTTTTTTTTAAGGAAAACGGTTTACTAAAGTCTACCTACCAACCTGTTCATAAATTAAGTTATCATTCATCATTAAATCATTACTTTAGTAGGTTTCAGATGCAACATGGTACTTATTCGTACAAACACCTTAGGTATTGCATCGGGAACCCATAATTTCCCTTCAAAACACTCATTAAAACCAACAGCAAAATAAAAGAAAACTCATTTGCTTTTTAACACCACAACAATACAAACAATAGTCCACAAGCAACCTGAGCAAGCCGCCTTAACAACAGTACTGTCAATCGCAAACCCGTTAGCATGAGTTCAAGGCAACAGATAAAAAAAGCGGCTGATAACGGAGAGCAATCTTCAAGCAAATTGAGTCAACACTTGAGCTCTCCACCAGAGATTGGACGAAGATTGGTTTCGGAAGGTTATTAGAAATATGAAAAGGAATTAGGTAATTGATTTTGTTCTATAGGTTAGTGCATGGCTGGATCTTGAGGTCTTGATTTTTAATAGAGTAGAATAGGGTCACAACGACATCTACGTGCAACCTGTAAGGCTGTAACCATGGATTCAGTAGGTACAGTCGCCAGCACATCAAGCTACCCGAAACTGTCAAAATTTCCCAATCAACCTTGAACCTTATGGCTTTAAAGATAAAATTGAAAATCTTTTTAAGAAATTTGACAGATTGTAGTAGCTTGATGAGCTGGCGTCAGTATATGATTTAAAAAAAAATGAGCTGTTTCATAGAAAAGTGCAATACCTACAGTATGAAATAGCTAATATATTTTTTATAACCGACGATTATATCTACGCGGGAAGGGGTCTAGAGTCATGTGCTGAATTCATGAAACATGAACTGCACACCCCAAAATCAACTTAATGAATGAATCAACTAAATGCCAGCCTTTTGGGCACTCTGCCAGCCTTTTGGGCACTTATCCCATTGACAGCGATGCGGACGAATTTTTTGATGCCCAATGAACTCCTGTCTTTTTATTTTTTGTTTTTTTTTTTCCTTTTTTTTATACACTTGTATATATATTTTAGATTGTAAAATAGATTAAATTAATGTTAGTTTCATTAAATAAAAAGTTACTAAATGGTAATTAAGTTGATTTTAGAGTGACCAGCAGTGGACTGCAATAGGCTGAGTTGATTGAAACTGATGGTTGATGCCCGCTTACTTATTCACTCTAAAGTTCTTTGTAAGTCAACGTTTTTAACCCACTGCTTAGCAAACGTCTTTCTTATATTCTTCCATCACTACTTCATCAGCGCGTAGCGTTGGAAGGCCTCCCACAAGGTGGACCGACGACCTTGTGAAGACCGCAGGAACTCGTTGGATGTGAGAAGCACAAAACCGGTCGAAGTGGAGGTGCTTGGGGGAGGCCTATGTCCAGCAGTGGAAGTCTTAGCTGAAATGATGATGATGATGATACAAACTGTTGCAGACTTTTTTTCCGACTCTTGAATATGTCGACTTTTACTTCTCTCGTTTCGGCTTAAACTATAAGAGAGCTGTTAGCTCATCCAATGGCTACTAAACTATCAGTCAGAAGGATGGAAGTGCTAGTTGGTAGACTCTTGGATGCTCTTTTATTTCTACACGACTCCGTCCTGAAATCGCGCACGTTTCTTCACACAAATATTTATTTCTCAATTTTTCTTAATAGCACATAAAACTGTGTTTGTCATTCGTAGATCTTTGACAGTCGTAATGGGTAGTCAGAAGCCCGAAAGCCGAGCCGAAAGTCTGGTAACCAGTCTTGTCAAGGAGTATATTTTTACCCTGCAAAAACAAGGTATCTGCATCCGGTTAGACTGGAAGCCAACCCCAACATAGTTGGGAAAAGGCTAGGCAGATTGATATACCACTGTTTGTCTCTGCATCACCCAAAGGTTTACTGGTAGGAAATGGTATTGAAAAAGTCTTTCGGCTGAAATTATTGACTATTTCATCTTACTTGGTAACTTTTTTTGACCAATCTCCAAGAACACGCCACGCTTAAGTATAGACGCCAGCACATAAACCAACCCCAAACTGTCACATTTTCCCAATCAACTTTGAACCTTATGTTTTAGTGATAAAGTTGAAAATCTATTAAAGAAATTTGACAGATTGTAGTAGGTTGATGTGCTGGCGTCTGTACATCGTATAAAAAGTGCTTTACAGATTAAATTGCGCCAGAAAAGGAGTGGGTACAAAGTTGTCGAGATAAATATTCAATTAACTGTTGAATAGACTTTCGTGTTCAGAGTATTGACATTGACATTACGATCGAGGAAAAACTGTTCACTTCATACCTCTTTTTACAGATTGCGATAAAAAAAACTATGAATGGGTAGATTCTTGGTAAAAGTTAGTTTGTGGGTTTTGTGGGAATTCCAAATCGAGGCATGAGTTGGCAGAGAAGGATAATTTTTGAGGTACTATTTGGAACCGAGCTGCCGACTGCAACTGTCGACAGCACGTGCAGCGGCTGGTAACCACGGCTAAGGTAACGGCTGGTAACCTTAGCCAATTGCATTGCATGCAGTCGCTGCACGTGCTGTCGACAGTTGCAGTTGGCAACTCGGTTCCAAATAGTACCTTAAAGAGTCATCTTAGCACAAACTATGTGTAAGGAAAAACAGCTGCACGGGTCAATCGATCAGGATAAGCTACGCTTGCCGCGGTTGGACCGTGGATGGGTGACCATTTCTACATACGTTACGGTACTTTTTTCCGTAAGCACGATAAGCCTTTCCGTTGGTCTCGGCTGTCATTCGTAGATCTTTGAGAATCGTTATAAGGATTGTTGGAAGCCCGAAAGTCTGACAACCAGTCCTACCAAGGGGTATCGTCAATCGGATTACTCAGAAGTTGGGTTGTGGAGGTCAGTTAGGCAGTCGCTACATGTAAATTACCGGTATTCAGCTGTATCCGGTTAGACTGGAAGCCGACCCCAACAAAATTGGGAAAAGGCTAGGCAGATGATGATTTTTGCGAAAATGCACAAGTATGCTTTTGCTACTAATAATACTATTTTGCATAATCGCGAAAAAATATTCAGCCGTCCCATATGTTTAGGTCGAGTAAGTATTGAAGTTTTCTATGGGACAGTTGATAAATTTTTCGCGATTACGATATTGGTGCCATGGAGAAGGTTATTCGGTTTGATGGTCTGTATGGATCAACTTTATTTTAATGGTAATTAAGATGATTTCAGAGTAACTATATGTATAGCACTATTGAAAAAGTTTTTGTTTACGTTTTTGGCAAATGAATCGCGAATGTAGTTTATGTGTATGTATAAATAAAAACATTGGACAATTATTATGCTAATAGACCGCAGTTATGCATTTACTTAAACCTCCAAACAAGGAAAGTAATTAATACAAAAATTATAAGGTATGTGGTCAAGAAAAATACCTGTGGCATTATATTCCTTGAAATTGACCTAGATCTAAGTCTGCGAATCAATCAATTATTTAAAAATTATGAATGAACATTGCCAAGCAATTACCTAGGTACATTTCGCTAAGCATTATTGCTCATTGTCTCATTCATAGCTGTTTATTGAGGTGAATGAAGTATTGAAAAAAAACCGGCCAAGTGCGAGTCGGACTCGCCCATGAAGGGTTCCGTAGCTGCAAGTAACATAATATAAAAGTTCTTGTAGTTCGTTGTAACTTTGTGAAAGATAAATTGCGGTTTTCGATTTATGACGTATTAAAAAAAAAGTACTTACTAGATCTCGTTCAAACCAATTTTCGGTGGAAGTTTACATGGTAATGTACATTATATATATTTTTTTAATTTTATCATTCTCTTATTTTAGAAGTTAGAGGGGGGGGGACACACATTTTACCACTTTGGAAGTGTCTCTCGCGCAAACTATTCAGTTCAGAAAAAAATGATATTAGAAACCTCAATATCATTTTTGAAGTACCTATCCATAGATACCCCACACGTACAGGTTTGATGAAAAAAAATTTTTGGAGTTTCAGTTGTAAGTATGGGGAACCCCAAAATTTATTGTTTTTTTTTCTATTTTTGTGTGAAAATCTTACTGCGGTTCACAGAATACATCTACTTACCAAGTTTCAACAGTATAGTTCCTATAGTTTCGGAAAAAAGTGGCTGTGACATACGGACGGACGGACAGACAGACAGACAGACAGACAGACAGACAGACAGACAGACAGACAGACATGACGAATCCATAAGGGTTCCGTTTTTTGCCATTTGGCTACGGAACCCTAAAAATATAATGACAGACTGGTGGCGGCACGGCGCGGCATGGCATGGCAAAGGATTATCTTAGCACTCAGATTTCGTTGATATCGCCAAAAGGCCTGACAAGAGGACTTGAGCATACCGCAAAATACTGCGGTACTTACATATATCGCGGAAGGTTTCGGCCATGTTGTGCCGCTAGCCCGTCATTATATTTTTTGCGCGCCACTTTTCACCACCAGACTGGAGAATGAAGTTTTTGAAGCGGACAAATTGATTTCGCGTTCCACCCTCCTATGTGAACCCTTATTTGTTTTTTTTACGTCATGCCTCTGAGGGATGAGGGGATGGTTTAATTTTTTGCCGAGGACACTTCTTATCTATCTATATAGGTCATAGATATATGAAAGAACGTTATGTTTTTTACATTTCTATGATATAGGTTATATACTAATAATAAAGTTGAAAATTTTGTTTGTTTGAACGCGCTAATAAAAAAAAAACATTTTTTTTTTGCATTTGATAGCCCAATTCATGAGGAAGGCTATAATAGGCTATTTTTCAAGACTGTGGGTCATTTTTTTTCTCTCTTTTCTGTTAGTTTTCGTCATAGACTGGCAGTTTGAGTAATTTATGTGGCCTTCCCAAATGTCCCTTTTTTGGTATTGTTCGTCGAATCATTGATGAGCTCCGTA
The DNA here is from genome assembly GCA_947508005.1 of Amphipoea lucens. Lineage (NCBI taxonomy): Eukaryota > Metazoa > Arthropoda > Insecta > Lepidoptera > Noctuidae > Amphipoea > Amphipoea lucens. The sequence goes on along the minus strand of OX382377.1, from coordinate 16,253,709 downwards.
AGTTTTGAGTTGACCTTTACGATTTCTGACAAATGCGTGCACTGACTGGACAGGTCCACTCAATCTGTACGGTTCTTTCTTCAAAAGTCCATTTCAGACATCAATCTTCGTGGTCTTCTCATGATCTGACCAAGATTATGTGTGGACTTTAAAAGAGTCTGTGACCTCTGAATTCGTTTCGGCCTTTCTTCTTTATTTTTTTGTAGTCTAATAGGAAACGCAGGCCTCATCTAGTTTTTAAAATATGATTGACGTGTAAAAAGTGTTTGTGCAAACCTACTTACAGAAATAAAATCATTTAACGTTATGCTAGGAATCTTAGGCTTAGAAGCCGACCAAAAAACATATGAAGAAAGAAGAAAAACCACGAAATCGAAGTAATACTTAGCGCGAGCAGTCAATGCGATGCGACGGGGAGGGTCAGGGGACAAGAAACAAAAGATAGTTTATAATTTTAAAAAATCGGAGTGTTGTTTTTTTTTTGTTTGTTTGAACGCGACAACCTTTGGAACAGGTCGTATTTGAAAAATCCTTATCAGTTACCAAGGAAACAAAAGGGTCAGGATCTACTAAGATTAGACACCAGACATGCACAATGCACAAATAAGATCAATTCACACTTCCTTCGAGTCGTGGGCGTCGCCACAAAGAGAGCGTTATTAAATGATTGCTGCAATCCGGGTAGCGCCCAGTTCGTGTGAAACGACATTACAATAGATTGCTGGGTCACTGAGGAGTATCTTTGGCGTCATAAGTTTGCTTGAAAGGACTGGCAGAGGTAGAAGTGGTGTTATTAAACTCAAACTTAATCTCAACTCAAACTCAAAGCATTTATTTGAAATAAACCACTGCAACAAGCACTATTGAATTGTCAAGGGGTCGGTCAGTCAGAAAGATGAAGCTAGTTGCCCATCCCAAAGCGTTAAACCATGAAGCACTACCTATTGAATTGTCAAGGGGTCGGTCAGTCAGAAAGATGAAGCTAGTTGCCCATTCCAAAGCTTTAAACCATGTTGCTTCGATTTTAAATGAGACCAATCTCTAGGATAAAATAGTATCAGGGAATTGTGATTGAGTTTGTAAGTTTGCAGTATATCCTACCAAATGAGCCTGGCTTACAAAGTTTCGCGGTTTATTTTGCTGCCTGTGCTGCACTGTCAAGAATGTAGAGCTATTAAGATAAAGAAGAAACTACAAAGACAGCCTAAAAGCAAAGATTTTGGGATTAATATTGTGCATCTCAAAGTTAACGCAGACGAGAATTTGGGTGGACCGCACCGCATTACAAAAATGCTCCTGTATCACTTCTCTACACTTTGTATGAGCCATTGCACACTCCAGGCTGTCTGCATCGCATTTTTCGGGACGCACATGACATGACATCATATGGTCTGTTTCAAAATTGTCTGTTGAAACTCAAACTCTCGAGCATTTACATTTCAATTAAACCAGGTACAGGCACTTTTGAATTGTCAAAATTAAATAGTCGGTCAGTTAGTCAGAAAGTCCATCCAAAACCAGCCAAAACGCCCAGCCAGCCCATCCAACCCATTCCAAAACGTAGATCTCTGTGAAAAAGAACGGGCAAGAAACTCCGTGGACACTCTTTTAAATCAAGATATACTTATTAAAAAATCCTGGGTAGGTAAATTATTCTTCTTAAACAAAAAACACAAATGAAGAAACAATTCAAAATATAAGATTAAAAATAAGCCTTGGCAGTTAAGAGATGACCAATCTCAACCGATGACGCTCGTTCACGAACATGACGCGTGGATCGGCACCATCCAGCTCAACCATTTTGTAGGGAACCGAATGATCCAACACACTGAAACTGTAAACAAACCCTATTCAGGTTAAATTCTTACGCAGTCCACGGTGTGTGAATGATGAATCTGTGTACTAATTCATACTCACTAAGGGAATTAGTACACATTCATCATTCTCTATTAACGTTATATATTTACTTTTTGTATTGATGCACTGCGTTGCGCCGTGGCTGTAATGTGCGTTTAGCTTTACATTAACTAACGCAGTTAATTTATTTCTTCTTCCAGGTGAAGTGCAACACTTCACGTTCGAGGGCACCACCAGTGACGTCACCTCCATCGCCCTATCTTTCTACTCGGGATTGTTCGCCTATAACGGATGGTGAGTACGACGTTCTCCTTCCAGAAAGATTCGATTATTTTTAAGGTCAAAAACTGTAATTTGAGAATAACTAGCATTGCCATTTAGCTATAAGCCTAATTTAAAAGTTATGAGGGAGGGCCCACAAGCAAATGGTCTTAGCAACTAATATTTGTCTCTCTCATCAAGTCTGTGGGTTTGTATGAAAGTGCGCGGTTGTAGCGACGCGACACATATAATAAACATTACTTACTCTATGGACGCTACAAAGACTGCACTTTCATAGACTTGATGAGAGGGACAAATTAGTTGCTGAGAAAAAAGTTGCCCATGGGTGCCCACCCTTAGATGCTGTTGATTAGATCAAATTTTGGCTACGAAAAAAAAATCCTGTAAAAAAAAGGAGAATTGCAAAATTTTTGAATATTTGCGCTGCTTTCTTCCGAATAGAAAACTGAAAGCCAGACCTGCGGGGTAGTTGCGTAACACATTATCAATCGGAATCGGTTTCATTTTTTCAGTTCAACAACATCCATTGCGTTATTTACGTATTGAACAGACAAATTCTTCGAACTTATGAAACAATGGATTAGCAATTTGCTTCAAAATGATTCAGATTCCGATTGATACTTAGTGTGTTACGCAATTAGGGTGCTGACCTACACCCGGAAGTCTTGCTACAAGGATCTGCGCCTTAGTGACATGACAGGGGGCGTTGTTGGTGCACATATTTTGTGCAATTGTTTTGTGAATGTCACTTGAAATGTAGTTAGTTCCGATTTTGGCCATGCGCCGCAATAACCTTGCACCTATTGTAGCTACATAAATATTCTTGTCCTCGAAAATGTTAATGACACTATTCCTTTACCACCAGGAACTACCTAAACTTCATAATAGAGGAGCTAAAGGACCCCGTGCGGAACCTCCCCCGCGCCATCGCCATCTCCTGCACCCTGGTCACCGTGGTCTACACCTTCACCAACGTGGCCTTCTACACCACGCTGTCGCCTACTGAGGTATGGTCATTAACATCACCATCTCTTGCACGCTGACGCCTATTACTTATATATAATAATAATAATAATGTTTATTCGGTATTAAAATTGGTAAAATGATTACAAAAGTCTTAGAAATTAATTAAAAAGGTATAATAAAGTTAGATGCCTGTACTAGGATAAACCTGTATCACAGGCGCCATGAGCATACCTACTAATTATGGTAATTGTAGGACAATACAATTCTTAATTAACAATATTTAACATTAGAAGTAAGTATTGAAATAATGACAAATTTTAATTAATTAATTATTTTATACCTAGTTTACTTAAATACTATTTACCTTATTGAGATATGATTGAAGGCATGCGCGGCTAAGTTAGCTCGTTCGATTTCCGAACGAAATAACTAAATTCTAATTTTAAGTAGGTATGTACCATTAGGGGCATTAACTTACCTAGGTATCTGAAGTCTCTTAAGAGTTTCTTTGCACCTCAGCCCATTAAGGCGATTCCCCGACCAAATAACCTTAAGCATTCGCGACAGGGACAGAGAGCAACACGACTTCTTCGTACGAAAGGGATGCAGCGTACCCTGCGCACACCCCTTTATCATAAAACTCGCAAAATTTTTGGAAAAAAGAATAGCGATCTTTTTAAATAAATTAAAACATGGATTAAGTATTTAGATTTTTAAATTCTCTATCCATTGGTGAAATCCTCAAATTTATGGAACGTCAACTGAACGTCAAAAGATGCATGCAATCAATAATTTTGGTCAATTTTTTTAAAGGAGATTTTAAATGCATTAGTAACATATAAAAACAAATAATAACGGGCAATGTGATGATAGGATATCGAACATTAATAATGTGCTTTCAGATGTAGTTTATTTCTCATAATGATTGAGTTAATAGCCTCTGCATAACGAAGAAAAACTTGGTTTTGGTCGGGGTACCGCCTTAATTAACCGCGGAATTACATTTAAAAGGATGAAAACCGATTTAAAATTTTGACGCAATCATTACCTTGCCATTCACCACAGACGTCAGACGGGGGTAATCTGTGCTGGGCTGTATGGTCGTTGTCTGTGCCATTCACTCATACCGAGAAGGACTAAGTTAATATATGAAAATAAACAATTTTTTTTGATACGAACTTAAGATTCTTATAAATCTTGCCGCAATTCTTGTTATTGCCAAAATGCCAAAATGAGGAAGTGTTTATTCATTCAATGTTATTGTCCTCTTGTATTCAACCGTACATGAAGGTTAACCAAGTAAATACCTAATTATAATAATCACTAAATAATAATAAGTTAGGTACCAACTCTACAGGGTGAAATTGAATTCATGGGCATCCTTTTAAGGGGTCATTGTAATCATCATTATGAACAACTTTTACTATGGGACCAAACCTGAAATCGCGAAAAAAAAAAAAACAGCTCTTCCCTACATTTTGACGAGTTATGTGAACGTGAATTCAAGGAACATCTGATATTTTTTTCGCGATTTTTCGTTTAGTCCCATAGTAAAAGTTGTTCATAGTGATTAGTACAATGACCCCTTAAAAGGATGCCTATGAATTTAATTTCAACCTGTATATTTATGTGGTAGTGAGGCGTTTAGGTATCTATTGTTAGGTATTCTAACCTAACCTAACAATACTAGAGACTCATCATCATCTGTCTAGACTTTTCCCAACTATGTTGGGGTCGGCTTCCAGCCTATTCGGATGCAGGAATACTAGAGACTATCAGTAAACTTTTTTTTTTATTTGTTAACCGTTATTGTGTTTCGCTGCTAGACAAAGGCCTCCCCTTTTTTCTTCCTAATTGTGTGATCTCTGCCCATATAGGCCCTGCAAACATAATCAGATATGTTTTTATTAAAAACATTAAAAAGTAGGTACCTACTTAACATATTTTCATAGGTATTTAAAAGTTAAAAATGCGTTAACATGTTACCGTCCTCTTACAATTAGGTACAGAGGTCAGCACATCAGGCTACCCCAATCTGTCAAATTTTCCCAATTGAATATGAACCTTATGTCTTTGTAATAAAGTTGAAAATCTATCAAAGAAATTTGACAGATTGGGGTAGGTTGATGTGCTGGCGTCTGTACTTTTGTTGCTGACCTGCCTGCGTGCGGCATTAGGCCTAACGCCATTAAAATTTTAATAAAATTACTTTAAAAACGAGTAAAATACAACTCCACCAGGTGCTTTTGGCGCGTTGCTAAAATTGGAACTAACGACACCATGTTGTTTATAAGAACACAATTTAACAATGTTTACCTACAACACCTCCCTGTCAAAGTTGTTTAAGAGTCAAAAGCACTCAAAATATCATTGTAACATTGTAAAATAATTGAGTAAGTAGGAGTCAAAAGAAAACAACGACAACAACAATCAAAACGATCAAGGAACCACGGTAGAGAACAGCCAAGTTAAAAAAAAAAACAAATAAATACTTACAAAAAAAAATTGTTTAACAGAGCATTACAAAAAATAGCACTGGCCTCCACGTTAGCATTCTCTGTGGCCTGGAGACTAGTTATGTTTAATTATTATCTTTCAACGTTCCATGAAGTAATTAGTTAAAAATTTCATTCTAGGTGCTGGGTTCAGCGGCTGTAGCAGTAACGTTTGCAGAGCGTCTGTTCGGATGGTTCGCCCTCTCCATCCCACTGTTCGTCGCAGCTTCCACCTTCGGAGCCGTCAATGGAGTGCTGCTCACTTCTTCAAGGTAAATATTTTAAGTTTAAGCTTTCGTGGCGCCATCTGCAACGTCACTTGCTAACATCACGCTGACGTCACGCAAAAATCCTGCATCGCGCAAGTAAAGTTATCCACGCTATGAGAATAATACAACATCCCGACATTACCTAACTATCGGGCAGTAGCCCACCAGACACAATATGACAATACCTGTCTGTTCGGAAGATCCTCCCTTTCCTATGGAGGATGTGTGACTTTTACACCCGATACCTCTATTCTTCCTTTGTTTAAAACAATAATATATAAATAAATTCTATGTTTAAATGGTTTTCAAAATGAATGATACATAATACATATAGAAAAATCTCAAAAAAAAGAGATGTTTACTATTTGCTGCTCTTATTTTCCTATGACATGAACCTATAAAGGTCACACTGCTCAACTTTAAAATTCTCGTTCACGTTTTCGTTTATCATATCACACGACAAAACCTGTGAAAGTAAAATAATGTGACTAGGTATTACAAAGGCTAGTAGTGACGGCCGTGAAGGTTGTATGCGAAACACAATCGCAATTTTTTGTTTTTATTTAATAACTCCATCTGAGTTTATAATGTATATCTAGCACTAGCTTTAGCCCGCGACTTCGTCCGCGTGAAACTTCACCCTCCCCCAATCACCCTCTTAGAAGTGGAATTTCGAAAAACCCTTTCTTAGTGGATACCTATTCTTCACAAAGAACACACCCTCCAAATTTCGTGTCTCTAGGACCAGCGGTTTAGGCTGTGCGTTGATATATCAGTCAGTCAGTCAGGACTTTGGATTTTATATATATAGATAAGCCTTGCTGGGCTGCACCCTGATTGCGTAACACACTATCAATCACAATCTAAATAATTTTGAAAGATATTGCTAATCCGTTGCTTCATATGTTTGAATATTATGTGTGCTCCACAACATACATAACGCAATGAATGTCAATGAACTGTCAAAATGAAAGCCATTGATACTGTTAGTGTGTTACGCAATTACCCCACTGGTTCCCACTCCTGGGGCTGGGACATAGGCCTTCTCTCTGGGAGAGGAAGTGGGCTATAATCCACCACGCAGACACAGTGTGTGTTGGTGATGGTGTATTGTCATGTCTTCGAACTTTTCCTCCCGATCGATCGGTTTCTTCACGTCACGATGTTTCCTTACACCGTTTTGAGAGAACTTATGCCTACATGGTATAAAAGTTAGGGGTTGTTTCCGTTTAGACAGATTTTCGTTTTTAGAAGTGAATACTGCATTTAGTAATTTGGTATACCGTCTACAACCATTAAACAAGTGCGGCTCTTTATAACCGGCAGAGGTCGCCCGGTTGGCGTAATCAATAAAAACAATACAAGACGGCGCCATAGCCCTAGTTAGTAATTCTTCTTTTCTAGTAAGAATAGCTGATGCCATGATAAAAATCCTAGGCAGTTAGAAAGTGATGAACCCCAAGAGTGTACAGACGCCAGCATATGAAGCTACCACAATCTGTCTTTCTTTAATAGATTTTCAACTTTATCGCTAAAGCTTAAGGTTCAAAGTTGATTGGGAAAATTTGACAGTTTCGGGTAGCTTGATGCGCTGGCGTCTGTACGTAATACCTCCATTACATTAACAGTTCATAATTAAAGAAGGTAAGGGATGGAATAGAAGGTAAGGGCAGGAGAATGATGATATTAAAGGTCTTCATGACAAGTTTGTTCATACTTCTTGTCTGTCTTCTTTTGTTAATGATACAACAATTGTCTTGTAGATTATTCTACGCGGGCGCGGCGCAGGGGCAGATGCCGGAGATGCTGACGATGGTGTCGGCGCGCGCGACTCCGGCCGCCGCCGTGCTGGCCGTCGCGCTGCTGAGCCTCGTGTACCTCACCGTGTCCGACATATACGCGCTCATTAACTATGTGGGCTTCGCTACTTGGGTAAGTATTATTTACAATTACGAACATATGCATAATATATGAATTTGTTGCGCCATTTCTCCCCAGCTAAATCACTAGGAAGTGGTGAAGGGCGGGCGTTTTGGGGAATTGTCTAAACTGTCTTAGGTAATTTTGCCGTTCAAAAAATGCTGATTCTCAGCTAGATTTGAATTGCATCAACACTTCCACTTTAGAATAGGTAGTAGGCGTGAGTAGGAGAACTGGGAACTCCTCTTCCCTCCTCTTAAAGAGACAGCCAACATTATAAATTAACTAAACAGCTTTAAATGAACAGGATTCAAAATAATAAGTTTTCGTTACAGTTGAGTATCGGTGCAGCAGTTCTCTGCTTACCCGTGCTGAGGTATACACAGCCCAACCTTGAACGACCCATCAAAGTCAACCTGTTCTTCCCTGGTAAGTGGCCAATGCTTTCCACCACAGATTAGCCTTAAATATTTTATAGTTCAGACCTGTGATTAATTATTTGGTCAGCACCCAGTTGAAGAATCAATGTCACTTTTTTTTTAAACTTTTGTTTGCAGTTCTAGGGTTTAAACCAGAACTTTTGACTAATTTGAAAAATCTTATTCCAGTGATCTACATAATCTGCACGATCCTGGTGGTAGCATTCCCAGCGTTCGCGTCTCCCGCGGAAACCGGCGTAGGATGCCTCATGATCCTCACGGCCGTGCCCGTCTACCTGCTGCTGCTGCATCCCAGGACTAGGATCAAGTGGCTCAGCTCCCTCACCAGTAAGTTACCATGAAACCTATTAAGAGCCTTTACTGGTTGAGTCGGACATTTGGGTGATACCCAAGAAAAGTAGGACAAATCAAGAGCTGCATAAGCATAATCGGCCTATAACATTCCCACTGCCGGGACACACACAGGCCTCCTCTCTGTGAGAGGTAGTGGGCCATAATGTTTTGGAAGTTTTGTTTCTAGGACATGACACGATCAAGACCTTGGAGTTAAAATTGTTTCGAAGCCATTTGATCCTGACGTGTGTTTTTTTTTTCAGATTGCGCTACCCTCCTTGTGCAAAAGTTGACTTTATCAGCGCGTCCCAAAATGAAGGTGAGTTCCCTGAGATCAAAGAAAACTATTATGTCATAGAAATTCTTAAATTGAGCCCAAATAGCAAGTTGAACCCAAGTAGCTCCAAGTTGTGTAACAACAATATTTATTATTATTCTATCTAGTCGCAATCTCGTCTCGGCGCAAATCAATGTCAATACTGGTCGACATTTTATGGAAATTAGATGTATTTTTGACAGATTGAGACTCCAGGTTAGAATGAGAACGTTCTTAAAAATACGGGAATTGCCCCTCTTTAGTACTTTGAAATCTAATACATAAAAAATATCTTATTTTCCAGTGAATGCCCTCCACGACAACTGCACCCGACAACATATCCGACCACATCGGTAAGGCCGCATTGCACCTGCCTGTTTTATTGTAAGAGAAATGAGAATACGCCATAGTAGTTTCATTGTAGTAAAGTATACAGAAATTATAAAAAGTATGAATAAAATATTAAAATGCAAACAATTGAGGCAGTGCTATTCTGAACTTGGCTGGGTCCACTACCAGGCTTACAGCTATTAAAAAACGTAACTGTTGGTTTTTTTTTTTGTAGTAAAACAAGCAAGAGCAATCGGGCTTTTATAAAAATAAAATGTTATACTATTCACTGTATAAGAATATAGGCATAGGCCGCTCACACATTTTCAATTATTGTCGCTAAAACGATTTTTCTATGCGTTTTGTCGCAAATGTGTGAGCCGTCTACTTGTTGTATGTTTTAAATACAATTAAATGTACTCAATTACCAAATATGTAAGTAGGTATATTATAAAATGTCATCATAGTATTTACTAGTGACCAGTATATCTTGAAACTTTAGTGTGGCGCTGCTTGTTAAGGCGAAATGTCATTCGTATGTCAAATTCAGTACATTTAAATTTAGTTTCATTTTTCGCCACAGATCAAGATATACTGGTCATTATGTATTTAAGGAACATCATCGGCACCTAGCGGTGAGTCAAGACAATGAATAGAAATAATTAACATTTGGTTGACGATACAAAAAAAGTCGTCTAATTATTACTGGTGAAAAAACAGAGTTTATAGAAATAACGAAAAGCAAAGACATTTGGGTAAGCAAACGTTCGGTGTCAGAAACGTTAGGAAAATGACGCACTAAATAGACAGGCTACTTCTCATAATATAAAGATTCAGTCTGAGTGCATAAAATTTATAATTATGTTTTACGAACACAATAAAATGCATACAGTTATTAAAATGCGTAGATAAAAACTATGCTTTATAATTTTTGTTTCACTTATGTATACATTCCGTTATAAGTATGTAGATCTCAAATAAGTTTGACTTTAAAAATAATAGCGTAAGGCTTAGCCGAGAGAATTGAAGCAAGCAAGTCTGAACGACATCTACCTACATAATAACATAAAAACTAATAAGTTAAAAGCCAATTTGCTAACAAGTAACGAATAAAATTCATAATAGTAGGAAGTTATAATTTCATGACGCTAGCGTAAAAATATAATTTATCATTTTAAATAAGGAACTTGGCTGTGTACACTACCGTACACCCAGTTACCAGACATTAGTTTTTAAGGTGAATGGGTAGTTGTAGCCCGCGAAATTCAATTTTTCTTACGTTTTTTGCAATTTTCAGGTCAGTGTCAGGTTGTATCTTGATCAAAATATGATTCGCGACTATAATAGACATGTATTTACAGAATTATAGTCATTAGAATCATTAAAATATCTCTGTAAGTTAGATTTCTACCACTAACACTTTTCCATACGAGATTTGTTCTTAACGGTAGAAATCTAACTTAGAAAGATGTATTAATTATTCTAATTATTATAATTCTGTAAATACATACCGGTTATAGTCGCGAATCATATTTTGATCAAGATACAACCTGACACTGACCTGAAAATTGCAAAAAACGTAAGAAAAATTGAATTTCGCGGGCTACAACTACCCATTCACCTTAACTTTAATTTACAAGTTGTAAGCTGTCTGTCTATTTGAATTTTATTAAAAAACATTGGTTGTCTGTAAAGTCGGTTTACGGACGATAATTTTACGTGATAACGTCATAAGAAAACATCAGATAGATGCGTCACAAGCCGAACGCTTAGGCCGATCGTGCCTCTCTATCGCTTGTTCCGCGCTCTCGCTTGCACGCTCGGCTCAGGCGACAATGAGTCATGCTTTTTCGTGCGTGCAACCGGCGTTCATCGATTTATAAGACGTTATCACGTAAAAAAAACTGGATTAGAAGAATTTTATTAGTGTTTTTGAGCAGATTCACACCTTTCACACCATACTAATACTAACGAACGAAATATTAATATTTGAATAGTTTCGACTAACTTCCTAACAGAAGGAACCCAAGTTAGTAAGAAGTAGACCGACCCAGAAGGCCAAGGGGTGCTACTCATCCTCTAAAAACTCATCATAAATCATTCAACGTAACAAAATTGAATTCGTTTGTTTTAATAAAATAAAGAAATCATGCAGTCCTTGGGACCACAAAGTTCCAAAAATCATTTTAAGTGCACCTACTTGAAATGGACAATACATAGATACCTATTTAACAATGTTAATTGTAGCTTTTATATGCCTGTAACTCTTAGAATAAATTGTATGTATTCGTATAAAAAAAAATATAAGCTTTATAAATGTTTAGGTAGTTTTCGTAACGTTTCGTAGTGACAAAAAGAGAAAACGCGATACAATTATTATTGTAAAAAATAAATTTGAATGTACACATTGCGCTGCAAAATCATTAAATTATAATGTTTTACGATAGGTGAAAGAATGAATTTAAATTATAATGTATGTGTTTTTCGTAGATTTTATTGCGAAAGTTTATTTTTATAATTGCTATTTAATAATCTGATAAAATCATTACCTAATTTAATATTTATTAGATATATACTGGCTAATTAGCAAACCTTTATTTGAAACATGTTTTAAAGTCACGGAACACACAGTGCTACAAGGATATTTAGGCGCTCAAATGACGTTGCCAGGGCCCCGCTGTTGGTAAACGCTTGTATTGGAAAAAACAAGATGGCGGCCCACACGCGCCAAAAAATCCTTGTACAGACGCCAGCACATCAACCTACTACACTCTGTCAAATTTCTTTAATAGATTTTCAACTTTATCACTGAAGCATAAGGTTTAAAGTTGATTGGGAAAATGTGACAGTTAGGTGTAGGTTGATGTGCTGGCGTCTGTACTTATAACAGATAGATCTACCCCCTTTTTGAGACTGCATTGAGTGGCGTTGGGGGATTAGTGGGGATAAACCGGATAACCTTACTGGGTAGGATAACTAGGTATGTGACATAAAAGTCGGTGTATTTCTTTTTAAGTAACATATTTTTTTATAAACTTGTTTGATTTGTCAGTATGGCTGTGCTAAAATAAGATCTAAGTGTTGCCATTCCCAAAGAAACATTTTATTATTAATTTTATTTTTGTAGATTAATTTTAGTTTTAATGTTTGAATGTCGTAAGCAAATCATATAAATATTTGGAAATAGTCAAGTAGGTACATATTAAATGCAACATACTAGATATTAACGTTGTGTATAATTAGCGCCACGAAAGATGAGACTTGACCCCGCCTCCCGCGCTCTTTCCGCCGCCCCTATGACGTCCGGTCCCCTCCCGCGCTCAGACCTCATACCTACCGCTAAAGAGACCTAAAATCGTGTACTGCGCAAGTCAAACCACGTGGTGTGTCAAGTCTCATCTTTCATGGCACTAACTATACGTATGAATAAGTAATTGTACACTTTTTTTGAAGTGAAAGCTTCTTTAGGCGCGTTGGGGCATTTTTTGAGATGGGAAAAACCATTGAATTCGCGCCACTGTTACCGTAACGACACCGCTTCGGATGTGTTCGGCTGTCCTCGGAATGTACTCGGTTTTATTGTATATCCGATATGTCAGTGAGTGATGGCAAAGTATTCTGTTTGTGTTTGGTTTTCACTTCTGTCGGCACTCCTAGAGTGTTTTTTTTATTTAAAATCTGTATCACACAAAACCAGCTTTTCAAAAGCTATGATAGATTGCATAATACTTATATTTTTTTATAATTTTCTTTTAGTGGTATGCGTATGACTATGTATGTTCAATGTTGCGTGTTGTTGGCATAATAATAGGTGTTGTAAGTTGTAATGAGTTTTATAGAAATCGTGACATAGAATTTTGTTTTGGTTACTTTTAATTATGTAAATATACAAGTTCGGAACATACTCAAAACATTCCATTGCGAGTTGCAACTGCCACAGTTACCTGAGGCAGCTATGTTAGAATAATTATATTTATTATATGTACTCTAGCTTATGATGGCTCAAGTTAGCTCATTCACTGTTCAAACTTCAACTTTCTTGACTAAATGATCGACTCTTCGACCATTCAAAAGTAAAATGGTTTAATTAAAATCAATCTTTGGATTTGGAATGATAATCATGATCCATTGTATAAAGAGTCTCTAGATATTGGACTAGCTTGTATGTATGTAAATGTAAAGTTTTGTAATCCATTGTTAACTGCCTACAAAGCCGGTTTCAGTACCTGAAAGGCTCGAATCCAAATAAGCAACCCAGTGTAGAGAAACTTACAATGTTTCTAATAAAAATCTTATTCCATAAACCAATGACCTTGATTCCTTGTAAAGATAATATGTGATGGATAATTTCCAGACATAGGCCATACCTTTATGAACTAGTAACTCGCACTAGAACAACCTCACGTTAAGAATCTCAAAAACGTATAAATACGTACAATTTTTGTAATAGCAACATTTTTAGTTCATTTTTGTAGGCGTTAAATATGAATTTTTAATTTAATTTATAATTAAAATGTATAATTAAGACGCGCTCGATTAATACAGACGTACAGAAATATTGATGCAATTTTCAACGCATTTATTTTGCTCATTTCTTTAGTAATACATATTTATATGTTTAGATTTAAATATTTTTGTCGTAGATTAATCATGTATTTGTATATCAATGTTACATGTGTCGATGTTTCTGTTAAGCGCAATGTCTTAAGGCGAATGGGTAGTTGTAGCCCGCGAAATTCAATTTTTCTTACGTTTTTTGCAATTTTCAGGTCAGTGTCAGGTTGTATCTTGATGAAAATTTGATTCGCGACTATAACAGGTACGTATTCACAGAATTATAATCATCAGAATCATTAATACATCTGTTTAAGTTAGATTTCTACCACCAACACTTTTCCATACGAGATTTGTTCTTAACGGTAGAAATCTAACTTAGGAAGATGTATTAATGATTCTAATTATTATAATTCTGTAAATACGTACCTGTTATTGTCGCGAATCATATTTTGATCAAGATACAACCTGACACTGACCTGAAAATTGCAAAAAACGTAAGAAAAATTGAATTTCGCGGGCTACAACTACGCATTCACCTTAAGGAGACGATATGACAATAATAAATTATTGAAGAAAGTGTTTCGTGTTTTATTTTATTTGACAGGCCTGATGGTCTAGTGGTTAGTGACCCTGACTGCTATGCCGGAGGTCGTGGGTTCGATTCCCACCCAGGACAAATATTTGTGTGATGAGCACAATAATTTGTTCTGTGTCTGGGTGTAATTTATCTATAATATGTATGTATTTAGAAATATATAAGTATGTTTATCAGTTGTCTAGTACCCATCACACAAGCTCTGCTTAGCTTGGGACTAGATGGCGTTGTGTGATAGTTGTGGAATATTATTATGTGGAATATTATATTGCTTTTGCTTGCTACATATGCTGTGGTTATCTACTGTTGCGAGAAACTACCTCAAAAAGAAGATTCCTTTCCTATTTATTTTAGCTATGAAACTGCCCCGTTGGTCTCGTGGCCGCAAGCGCGACTGCTGACTACTGAGCGAGAGCGTGGGGTCCTGGTTTCAATTTCCTGGTCGGGCAAAGTGTAATTGAGTTTTTCCAGTAGGAATTTATAGCCCGGAGTTTGAAAGTTGGCGGTGTGATACCCCCGTGCCTCGGAAAGCACGGTAAGCCGTTGGTCTTGCGCCTGATCTCTCCCCGGTCGTGTCGGATTGCCTTCCCATCGAACTACGAGAGTGAGGGAAGAGGGAGTGCCTGTGTCTGCGCGTACACTTGTGCACTATAAAATTTCCCGCGCCGAAGGCTAGTCTCTGTTGGGATTGGCCGCCGTGGCCGAAATACGGTCTGCGATATCCCAAGAGCCAGCCCTCACTGCACTTTACCAACTGCCTTAGCCTGTACAAGTTACAAGAGATTTTCCTAGAACTACCTACTGTACACTTTTATTTTATAAATATATGAACAAGTATATAACAGTAGGACTTAATTATTTTTTTTGTATTAACCGTATAGTTCGGTAGCGCCCCCTTTAGGACCCGAACACACAAACCTCCGCCGGCTCGGTAATGACCCCTTTAGGACCCAAGAATTACGACATACGACACCCTACATTGATTATGTAAATATTTATTAAGCTACGCATCAAATCCTATGAATGTGCGTTAATTAAGAGAGTTGGATAAAAAACTCATATGTTAACGCCATTAAATATTTCATATTTAGCGCTCAAGCTTATTACCTTACCTTTATAAAATTCAAGTCTGTAAATGCGATAATCGCCATTTTGTTGACAGTGGTGGTCGAGGCTAAAAAACATAAAAATTGGGGATTTCGAACATCCAAACTCCACCACAGGGGCAGTAAATAATACATAATTTAATTATTTGACGAATTCATCCATTGTTCAAGTTAAAATAAGTAGTGGTAATGAAGTATTTTGATATCTAATGTCGAAGTTTCGCGCCAATAGTGCGTGTTTACATTTTTACTTTTCACAAATATCACACACACACAAGTAGATAAGATTTAAAATGTGACAAATATTATTGTAAATGTTATTAACAACACGAAAATGCCCAAATCTTAACGTAATATTGAAACACAGGTCGAATAACACGTATTATTCATTACCACTACTCAATTTGTGTTCAAAATCGCCGTCCATGATTGTTTTTTTTATCGTAATGATGTACGATTTACGAAAGCGATTATGCAAAACGTTTTTTTTTTTAAATTTCGATTGACTCGGGTAATTAATATGTCGAATATCGGAAATCGATACTCAGAAATTAAAATAAAATTATTTTAAGCATTAAATACAATAAGCATTGTTTATAATAATGATTTATGCTTTTCTAATGTAATTTTAATAGTTTTTTGTCATTCAATTGAACTGAGTCAATAACACTCGAGGACCTTAGACCATAGTCATTTATTGAATTTCGCGCCGAATTGTTTCTATATTTGAATTTTTCTTCGAATGCGCTCGTCTTATAAAATTATTTTTATTTATTTTACAATTAAGTATTTATTTTTGATACTTTTCTAATAGTTTGCTACAGAATGCCCAGTATACATTTTTTAGGTAGGCTGAGCAGAAGTTTGGGAATGATGATAAATTAATTGTATAAATTGCGTATTCCGCAATCACTTTACATTTTAGTATGTGTTGTTAGTTTTATGAGCTTGGTAGTTTTTGTTTCTATTAGTCTACTTGAGTAATAGTAATTGTTTGTTTTTGTGGTAGTTTCCCAACGAAATTTAAAAAAAACTTTCCATGTTTATGTCGGACCACGCACAATGAAAGGTTCCGTTAGGGTTGAATATTCACGCTTGCACAATGTACATCATCATTAATTTGATTCACTGCAAAAATAAGTTTGTTTTTCATAAACCCATCATTCATAAGGTACCTACTCAAAAATTAAAGTGCCAGCCAGAAAAGAAAAGTCCTACTGTTTTCTTATGGGGAATAACATCTTGAGCATTTCTTACTATTGAGATTTAAAATGCCAAAAATCTTATTTTTAACCGACTTCTTATAACAAGTGTTTTAAGCATAACATTTAAAAATACCAACTTTAAATTGAATATAACGTCCCGAACATATTTTGACTGTGACCAAATGTAAGTATGTACGCAGTATAGAATGAGAGATTTGCTATATTATTTGAAGACCAGACGTCTGATAGGATCTCTTGGAATCTAGAATAATCACAGAACTATATTTTGTAGTTTTTTTTTTTATTTTAGGCTGTGGTTTCAGATATATTGTTTCTATTTAATAGAATAATAAATATTTTTTTTAGTTATTAAAAAATATGTTTGTGACCCTCACGACAAACCCTTTCATTTGATATATCACACGGTACTTACAGTAAGCAAAGCTTTTTCATTTCTCATACTCGGAAAGTAGTATTTGTTTGATCCGAATAGCGGGTGGAAGACGTTGCTTCCCACCTTAAGGCGGGAAAGACTCATAGTAATTGCTTCCCTCTCTAGGTCGGGAATGAATTTAAAAATAGAACTAAATTGGTTAAGTAGTCAGCTACGAAATTTTTACATAATTAAGAAAACTGTTGCGGTCTTGTGAGTGTATAAACAGCCAGTGTGAAAAAAATACCTATCAAGCGGGACGGCCCGCGGCAGTGACGCGGTGTGTTCCATATTTAAAATAGCACACAAATTGTTCTAATATTTCAATTAATTTTAAATAGGTACCTATTATTCATGTTATTATTATCAATAAATATTTTAGAAAGACCACTATTTTTTACTTTCCTTATATTCGAAATGAAAAGTAGAGTGTTTAACACGGGTGAAAGTCATCAATTCCTACTCGGACTATAGTCTAAATACCTCGTATGGGAATAGATTCCTTTCGACCCTTGTATAACAATCTACTATTTACCCGACTGCGCTAGAAGGAGGGTTATGTATTTACTGTGAGAGTGACACTGGGCATATCAAAATAAAAAATAAAACAAAATGGCGGATTTTTGGCGCCATATTATGCCTTGGTCTAGTAGATTCGAAACAAATCGATTGTAACAAACCTATAGACAGACACACGAGTGATCCTACAAGGGTTCCGTTTTTTCATTCGGACGTAGGAAACCATAAAAAGTTACACCCCTATCCACACTGTACGTGTTTGTACTTATTAAAATGATTATATTTCAAAAACTATTAATTAATGATAAAATATACCAAAGAGTTTTTATTCAGTCTCTACAATTTTTTTATTTTTTTTTAAATACCGATTATCGATTAGGCTTTATGACATTTTTGAATCGGAATAAGAAAATTGGCTGGATGGTCAGCACTAAGAGGTGTCACGTCGCAACACAATTTTTGGTAATTTTTATCAAGATTTGATCATGTTTTTTATGTAGTTTATGAATGAAAAATGGTAAAAGTAAGAATGCAGAGAGAATGACAATATCTTTATTTTTCCCTTTTGCAGATTTTCATCAAGAGATTAGATGGTTTATGTACATATTTTCAGCGATTTTGAGGTGTATACCTTTTGGATAGGTGTAGTAATATCTATTTTATACAACTTTCACAGTAGAATGACGCGGTTTTACCGACCTCAGCATATAGTTAAAGATATTTGCCACAAACTTATTTTACAAAATAGGCGCGGTAACACAGTTTTCTTAATAAATTCGAATGCTGAAAGTTAAAGTAAATTTCTGATTATCATGACGTAATTCGCAACACCCCGTCGAGTCAGCTGGTGTGTCATATGTCAAAATTTTGTCGAGCAGAGAGGTTAAATATTTTTTATACAACCAGTCTGAAAAAATTAAGCAAAACGTACTACCACTTATGCCGCGTTCCGAGTTAGGAATGTAATCGATTTGAGCGTGCTTAAACCTAATTCGGTACGGGTTAAGCACGCTCAAATCGATAATATCGATTACAGTCCTAACTCGGAAATGCACCCTTACTGACTTTGAGGTTGACATTGACACTGACATTTTCTGAAACGACAGTCAGGCGCTATATCATAGAGTATAGTAACTAAACGCTATATGCTGTAAGCAGGGTTGGATTTTGTACTATAATTATAGTATTTATACTATAATTTCGCCCTTTGTACTATATACTATCCACATCTAAGGATAGTACGCTAAAATACTATAATTTAAAGTTTGCTCCCGAATAAAAATTTGTCCTAGATTGTTTAGTACTTCCACACGATTTCGAACGAATATTCAGTAAAGTGAACCTTACCAAGACTACAATACGAAACAAACTGGTAACACAATCCGTAAACGGCATTTTATTGTCTTGTGACGCTATCAAAAGCGGTAACCGACGAAAAAACGGAGGAGGTTATCAATTCGACGCGTATATTTTTTGTTTTTATTTTTTTTTTTTTATGTATGATCAGGATCACGCATAAGTTTATGCGTGATTATAAAAAATATACGCGTCGAATTGATAACCTCCTCCGTTTTTTCGTCGGTTAATTAAAAATAATGTAAGTGTACTATATTTTTTTTATAAATACTATCCTTTTCATTTTTTTGTACTATCTTTTTCAACGTACCTAAATCCAACCCTGGCTGTAAGCTGTTGCTTGCTGTTTGCAATTTTACATGTGAATTGTGTCTGATTGTGGTGTATTTTTGTGCTTTATTTTCAATTAAATGTAATTTAAAATGGTGAAATTCGGCAAGAATAAGTTCAAGGCACTAAACAAAGTCGCTAAAACTAAGAAAGTTGCAGCAGAAAGTCCGGGAGTGTCGAACAAAATCTTGAAAAAGAAAATAAACGCAGAAAAGAAGGTTACGTTTCAGAAAGAAGTTTTACTAAAAGAAGCAGTGGTCAGTGGAAATAATGCGCTCGTAAAGAACATAACAGCTAGCAAACTACGAAGTGGATCAAAGAAAGTAGAAAAAGACAAAACTACAGACCAGACAAAAGTTACGAAACCAAAAACCAAACCTGTTGAAAAAAGGAAGAAACGACAAAAAACACAAATCAACGACACCAAGTTAATGCTAAAATTGATGAAGAAAAAGTAGAATAAAACGTAGGTTTAAGTAATAAATAAACATTTTCTTTCTTTCCTTGCTACATCTTCATGAAAAACTAACAGATTGGAGAGAATTAACCAGTCCACCCTATTTAATCGTATTTACAATTTTTACCACCCTAAAACTTGGGTAGTCTAGTCGTCCGATAATTTTCCATCTAGTCCTTCCCAACTATTTAGTTTATTTTTGAGAGTCAGGGCCATTACCACACTACAGGTTATTTATCACCTGTAGTGTGGTAATGGCCCTGACTGTAGGTTATGGGTTCAAACCCAGCCTGGCGCTTTACTGTGTAGTTAACCCTTTGAACGCCAAGCGCAGCTCATAGAAAGTATGCTCTCTACACCGAGCCATTTATTTCCTATTAAATACCTACAAAATGCTAGTGATGGGGTATTCACAAATATCGATAAACCTTTATCACTACAATCGATTTTCCATATATGAGTGTTAAAGGAGAAGACAGCAAAATTTAAAAAACAATCCTTTTACCTATTTTCTATAATATTAGATTATAAAGTAGCTCATCTATTTGTCGCCTAAACTCGTCGTTGGCGTTCTAGCGGCCGATTACGTTTGTCGCTTGTAAGCGTCGTTGGCGTTCAAAGGGTTAATTTCATCACCACTGCTCTGAAAATGGTGAAGGAAAACTTAGTGAAGAAATCAATGTCCTAGAACCAAAAATTCATAGACATGGGACATCTACCTACCCACACTGGGCCCGCTTGGTAGATTACATCCCACTCCCTTAATAAGGCACGAGGCCTGCATCCCAGCAGTGGTACTGTTATTTTTTTAATTTTTATTGCTGGATGGGCACGCTCTTGACCTCGATCACGCCAGATGGAAAGCCATGGATGAGGTCTATGGTGGAACGAGCGTGCCCAGAAGATGCCTAAGGCACTGGAACTCCCACGCATCGACGAAACACAGAAGGCTGCTTGACGCCGGACTCCGGTGGGAGGGTGGTCGCAAACCAGGCAGGCGTTAGCCCTACCACCGCAAGGGAACAATTGGCCAGTCAAATAAGGTGTTGGGTGTGACTGTCCAGGATGCGCCGAGCGCTCGGTTCAGTTGAGTAACTGGCAGAACAAACTGCGCTACACGAGGAGGTTTCTTCATGCATCCCAAAATATAGGCTGATTTTGCTATAATACGTTACAGTAGGCTACCAGAGCGTACATTTACTACGCGTAATTATCGGTCACGCACACCACGGGTTGCACAGCCATGTTATTCCACAGCAGCAAAGGAAGAATTATCTGCATGCATTACTGTATTTTTACCTCATAGGGCCAGCCGTGTTTCTGTGCCCCTTTCTACCTTTTCCCACAAATACCTATGCTATGTAGGATTTCCTGATTTTCATGTTCTTAGTAACTGGTGGAAAGTTATTGGTAGAAAAACAAAAATAAAACAATGCATAGAATTTTACTGATTATTTTTATTTGAATAGTCACAATTACATTAAGGGTGTTCGCATATCAGACAGAAGATGCGGCGCGTAACGGCGGAACGGACAAGTAGACAATAAAACATTCAATCCTACACACTCCACCGATAGTGTATTAGTGACTGGAAGTTAACAAAGTTAGGGCGTTTACGCACTACATCCGATCCGAATCCGAGAAATAGTTCATTGTCCTATTTGTTCGGATCTAGTGAAAAGAACCCCTCATACAAATAGGACAATGGTCACTTCAGACCGGCATTTCTCGGATTAGGATCGGATTTAGTGCGTAAACGCCCTTACGGCCGATGCATCTACCGTCAAATGATACGTCACCCGACTGATATAAATAGCGCACTTGAAACAAAGGTAAACTGAGCAACAGGGGACAATCTGTAGTTACACATAAATGTTAGTTATTTATACAAAATCGAACTTTATTTAATGACAAAATGTATAGTGGTTCTTTACCCCATTAACACTGCACCCTTTTAAAAAACGCGCGAAATCAAGACACCAATTTCTAACTTTTAGTCCTTATCTCCTAACATTTTGGCTAGAAGGTGAAAAACATTATCTAAAAGAAAAAGGAAGCCTTATCTAATTTTACTACAATTTCTATAGATATATTAGTTTTAATTAAGAATTTTGAGATACAATGAAGTCTTGATTATAGGCCTAGTTGCCTAGATATTTATAAGTTATCCCTATTTTGTAGTTGTGCACTAGCAGTAAGCGTAATTATAAAGGCACACTATAAATACGCGAATATGTCGTCAGAAATTATTGCAATTTGTCGTCCATTGCTGGATCTATGTCCAGAAGTGGCTGTCTTTCGCCTGAAATGATGATGAACTTACGACATACAAATTGCAATCATTTTTGACGATATGTTCGCGTCTTTATAATGTGCCTTTATAATTTAGCTAAATGAGAAGCACAGAACCAGTCAAAGTGGCGGTGCTTGGTTTGATAGGGTCCGTGCTTCTCGCAACCAACGGATTCTTGCAGCCTTCACCGGGTCAGCAGTCCACCGTGTGGTAGGCCTTCCAACAATGACGAGATGTGCAAAGTTATGTGCGAATTTGTCGGTGAACTTTTTCGAAATCATTGCAATAAGTGTCGCCCAAGAATACACTGGCTTAATATTTTGGAACCAGTCCTAAAGATAAATACAAAGTATACATATACATACTAAAATTTAAAGATTATTCTTTACTAGCTTTTGTCCGCGGCTTCGCCCGCGTGCATTTCGGAAAATACCCACACGGGAATTAGAATACCCTATCTGTTATCCAGGTTATAAGCTATTAGTGTGCCAAATTTCAGCTATATCCGTTCGAACATTTTAGCGCTAATCCGGAACATGCATCCACACAAACACAAAAATTCTTCATTGCTATTATTTATGTAGAGATTTGATTAGGTACATACTTAATTATAGTTTTTAAGTCAATATTCCTTTCCTAGTATATTATTCTGCTACTTGCATGTAACATGAATAAAGGTTGGCATTCACACAATACTAAACAATTATATTCTATTATTTATTTTATAAATCAATTTTTATTAAAAAGCATTACCAATACATACTTTTTAATAATAATCAAAAAGAAAATAAACCTAAAAGAAGAATGAAAGTTATTCTACTAATGGAAACAGGAAGAGATGTGAAAAAGTAAAAAAATAAAATGCATTTCTAATATCCCAATGATATTACTAGTACTAAAGACTTCCATATTTGCTTTTACATTGACATATTAATCTAGATTCGGAAACAGTGATAATTATTCAAAATATTATGTATATCTCATACACTTTCGTGTAACTCCACACAGAAACATCGGTTTAAACCAGGGCTGTCCCAAACCAGATGCGTTCCCGCGCCAATATATTTATTTTTTCATTTTAAGAAATGCACATTGACCATTTTAATGGAAGTGCATTGATGATTGATTGAAGTGCTTTGGACAGCCCTGGCTCTGACCAAACGAGTGAATGCTCTATCCCAATCTACCACAATTATTGTGTAAACAGGGCCACAGGATTCTTTCATCTGTCTATGCATTCTAAAATGTGAAGAATATGAAGAAACGAATGCTCTTGTTCTGGTTTTATGTCAAACTCTTCCTTGACATGAACTACAGGCTTATTTTAAATTGGCTAACTAAACATACGCGATGGGTATCGATATGTAAACATAAGAAAACAGTTTTTCATAACTCATACTTCCAAGTTACAAAACAAACAGAGCTTGTCGACTTCTAAAAAAAAAAACTTCAAATCTTTTTATTTTATTGTCTTTAGATATCGATACCCATCGCGTCTCCAGAGTTTAGCTAGCCAGTATATTTGTCCTCAGGATAAAGAGAAACGACAAAATCGAACAAAACCGCAAATATTACCGATTATTACTATAGCTAGCATGAGAAATTCCCGTATTTTAAGAACGTTCGCATGATAATTTCAGTCGCAATCTGTCAAAAATATTTTTTATTTTGGATCAGCGGCACGTTTAAACGGCAGCGCAGAAGCGGGCTGTCGACTGCACTTTGTGGTAGATCTACACTGCCCTCGTAATAGCAAATGCAGTAATCGACATTTTTACGATTTTCCATTTTTGTCAAAAATGACATGGGGCGACTTCAACCTATACGTAGAATATTTTTTTTTCTATGGCTGGAACATGATGAAATTGAAAAAAAAAGGATTGAAAAAAAAAAACACAAACGCGTTTTTCTCGAAACCGCCATTTTGCTAGTACTGCATTTGCTGTTACAAGGGCAGTACAGGTGTTAGTAGATAAAAAGACGAGGACAAGGGTATCTAATTTACATACAAGTTTTTGACATCGATTCTCACCGAGAATATGAGATTGCGACCAGATTTTGAATGTTTTTAAATACGGGAATTGGCCTTTTGATGTTGGACAAAGGCCTGCATTCTTTTAGATTATAATATTATTTTAAATCTAGATAGAGACTACCTAGAAACTGGGGGATGCTTAGCAAATATCCTCACTACTCGGCTAACATGACTAGACAACTAGTTTTATTGGCAGAGTAGTAGTTTCAATATCACCTTGCAATCCTTGAGAAATCTACTCACTCATCGTCCTATGCCACAAATGCTTAACGAGGCTAATTAACACAACACATGGTGGATGTCTTGACATAAAAGGACCAAAAAAGGAGTATAAAGCCATAGACTATACACTTCATAGTCATTCATGAGAAACAAAAGTTGCACAACATGTTTTGGTGTTGCGAAAATGTTGCTGCCAACATATAATGTTTCAGTGTTGTTAGAAACATGTTAAAACCTCGTAACCTCATATTCATGGTAAACACAACATTGTTTACAATAACTGTTGATGTTGCAGGTAACAATGTTGCTCAACTCTCCCATGAATACAGGGCTAGGTCATTTAAAACCAACCAAATAAAAAGAAGCATGTACAGCCTAGGACGATAAAACTAAAAAAGAAATATGCCACTTAGGCCTTAGTAGCGACCGCGTCCACGGCCCCTGCCGCGGCCGCGCCCGCGGGGCGAGCCCTTAGGCTTCTCGTCGACAACGGGCGGAGTCACCGGCTTCTCGACTTCCTGTGGCTTCACTGGTTCTGGTTCCGGCTTTGTTTCGACGACGGGTTCTTCTATTACGGGCGCCGGATCTTCTTCTTTTTCGGCTGTGAACGAGGTTATAGTTGTAGAAAGAGGTTAGTGCTACATCGCCAGGTCCACTCAAGAAGACGTCTCGCCGACGGTTATTAGTTCAATCGTTAAAATGGCCTGCAATCATCACTAAAGTTGTTGCCAAATAAGATAGCAATGGCGATCGTCGGCCCAGCCACAATATACAGGATGAAATTGAAAATATGCTACAAATCGAAATGGGAGATTGTACTCATCATTATGAACAACTTTTACTATGAGACCAAACCCGAAATCGCGAAAAAAAATCAGCTGTTCCCTACATTTTGACGAGTTATGCGAACATAAATGTAGGGAACAGCTGATTTTCTTTACTATGGGACCAAACCTGAAGTTTGGTCCCATAGTAAAAGTTGTACATAATGATGTGTACAATCACCCATTTCAATTTGTCGCATGTTTTCAATTTCAACCTGTATAATGTTACCGTCGACATTTTTCGCGAATAGATAGAATACACTTTATTGATACACCAATATTCTAAATGAACAACTATACATATAATTAGCCATTGGTGTCCGACTGCTGGACACAGGCCACCCTACTCTCCTTCCACCTCTCCTTCTGTCCAGAGCTATAAAATATTTAATCACCACTTCTCTCAAAAACGGTGTAGGAAACCGGCATGTCCTTAGAACCAAAATTCGAAGACATGTGACATCTACCAACAAGCGCTAAGCTCGCGTAGTGAACAACGGCACAGTCCCTCTCACCGAGAGGAGGCCTGTGTCCCAGCAGTGGGAACATTATAGACTGATTATGCTATTCAGTATGGTTGTAGCGGTATCTACAACGCCACATGCGAACAGCGCGTCATACTGACGTCACGCAAATCCTGCATCTCGCAAGCAGAGTTTACCGCGCAACTAGCATAGATACAACGGCCCGACATGACTCATTGAGCAGTTGCCCGCCAGACACAACACCCGTCTGGTCGGAGGATCCTCCCTTTTCTATGGGGGTTGAGTGAACTTTACACCCTGTTCCTCATACCTCTATATGGTAACCATTGTGAAAACTTACAAGTCATATTCTCATCTTCGAGTATCTCATCGACGGTCTGCTCCCAGTTCTCCAGCTCATCAGAAGGCGCCATGTCTGGTTCTCCATCCTCATTGTTCAGGATAGCGTCCTCGCTATTGTCTACAGCATCATCTATGAATTAACGACAATATTCATTAGAAACGTAATCTCCTCTATTATAGAACTATACATATCTAAATTAATATTATAAAGAGAAAATATTTGATTTTTGTATGTTTGTTTGTTACGCTTTCACGCTAAAACGGCGGAACGGTGCTAGTACTATGAGTCGGGGGCCCGGGAGATACTTGTACAGACGCCAGCACATCAAGCTACTACAATCTGCCAAATTTCTTTAATAGATTTTCAGCTATCGCTGAAGCATAAGGTTCAAAGTTGATTGGGAAAATTTGACCGTTTCGGGTAGCTTGATGTGCTGATGCTGGCGTCTGTACATCGCCGCACACTCGACTGAGGGGCAATTCTCGTAATTTTAAGAATGTTCACAGTCTGATCTCAGTCTCAAACTGTCAAAAATACTTGTGATTTCCAAACATTTATGATAAGTTTTTGACATTTGCTGCTGAGATGAGATTGCGACTAGATTTTTATTTTTTAATTACGCGAATCGGTTTTCTGGTATCAGCCCGCCATGCCTAGCGGGCCACATCACCATATGTGGCCGGTCACGTCCTCCCATAAAGGCTGCGTGCCACTTTTCTTAGGGCCTTATATTACTGGGCTAAGAAATCCTTTCAAACTCACCCTTAGCCTCCTCTTCATTATCATGTCCGTTCTGTTCCTCTCCATCATCAAGCTTGCGTCGCTTAGCGTCGCCGGAGTCTTCGGCGTTCAACGGCCGCTTGTTGCTATCCGCTCCTGGTCCCTGTTAACAATATTGATAACAAAACTTAATACTATGGAGGTACAATTTGTGTAAACACTACACAATTTCACATACACACAGAATCACAGATTGACAGAGAAAGAGAGTGTAACTGAAATATAAATTGGCTTGAAGATAGATAGAATGAATTAATGTGAGGATTTTTTGCTGCTGGGGAGTTTGTTGCGCCACTTCTTCCCAGCGAAAGCACTAGGAAGTGGTGAAGGGCGGGCGTTGTGGAGAGACTGTCAAATGGTTGTAAACAGGTTTAAAAAAAAAAACTGGGCTGGATGTTGTACCGCGAGGTTGGTTCCAGGTGGCGCGGGAAAAGAATTCCTGGAAGGACTTTGGGGAAGCCTTTGCCCAGACGTGGGACAGTATAAGCTAAAAAAGGGTAATTTAGACGCTATATGCCTGTGTGTGTCTGGAGACCCAGCGCGTCTGTCTGTTTGAAAGAGCTAATCTCCAGAATGGCTAAGCGGATTTCAATAAAATGTTCACCAATGGATTCAGTGTGGAAAAAGTATGTGTATTTTTTAATGCTTTGTGTTATAAGGCGAGTCAGCCAGTAGAAAATAGAATAAGGCTGAAACTCGGAAAGACATTTTTCATGCAATCAGACACATCAAATACTAAGGAAAACGAAATAGAAGGATGGGAGGCGTGCTTTCAACATCAACGGAACGTGTCGAACAGTAAAACAATACCAACTTAAAATATATTCTTCAGAGTAAAGAAAAATAAACAACCAACGTTTTTGTCATGCAAAAACATGTAGATAAAGCGTGCCTAGTATACTTTGGTAGCCGGCAGCATAGGGAAGACATTAACGGCCAAATACTCAAACGCAACTATATCCCAAGACTCGCTAGGACCACAATTCACTAAACACATTTAGTGCTTAACACATTAAGACATCATTCTTTCTTTCTCAATAATAACAACCACTCAGGCCGATCGCAGATTAAGCAACACTTGCCGAGGTCCGTCTGTGGATGGGTGATAATTCATATCGAGACCCCTTCGTGGCTCGTAGAGCACTTTAAGCTGTTGGTCCCGGCTGTCATTTGTAGATCATTTACAGTTGCTACGGGTAGTCAGAAGCCCAAGTCTGACAACCAGTCCTTCCATGGGGTATAGTTACAGGAGTAGCTCCATATAAAATACTGGTACCCAGCTGCATCTGGTCAGATTGGAAGCCGACCTCAACACAGCTGGGAAAAAAGCTAGGCAGATTGATTGATTCTGTCTTTGGCATTTTCAAACGATTAACAGAATTAGATGATGATTTAAAGTCATTTAGCGTGAAATGTATTTAGTAAGTTATGGTGCAAGCAGGCTCAGGTTGCTGCAGGCTTAGAGCGTCTTCAAGTTAAGTATCGTTCAAGTATTTGGGGATAAATCTACAGGTTTTCGTAATTCTTAGGTAGACTTCCGTGACTCGCGACCGAAAATACTAAACGTTATGATAATGTATAGTGCTATTTCGCTATTCAAATGTCGCAATTAGGGTTACCATTCCAAAATAATATGAAACTTTCTAACAAAAAATCGGACATTTGCAAAAAAAAAAAGTTCAGACGGTTGGTAAGCCTAGTTGCAAGGGACTTGAAGGCAATTCTCGTAATTTAAAACATTCGAAATCAGTCGCAGTCTCATCTCGGCAACAAAAAAATGACAAAAACTTGTCAAAATGTAGGGAAATTTTACGTATTTTTGACAGATTGAGACTGAGATCAGAATCTATACATTCTCTATACATTTTCATAGTGTTTGTTGTGTCGGTCGTATTTGTCGTAACACACGGAAGTCTTACCTGACGTTTGTAAGCAGATTTGCTGAACCAATATAAACCGGGCACTCTATATTCCTTCTTCGTTACCGATTTCTCAGGTATCGGGTACGGGTGAGGCTAAAAATAGATATTTAAAAGTGTTAGCAATTTCCAGTAGAACAGTTAGTACAGAACCGTTGTAGTACATTTTTACAGTAATATTTTCCTACCACCATAATACCTGACTACCCTTTTTTCTCTATACTCTATGGAAAATCGAACCCAGCTTATCGGTTGGCTAGATAACAAATGAAGTGCAAAACCAACATATCAGTCTGACTCAATCGAACTTTTTAATAAGGGGTGGCAGGACATCAACTGTAACCATAAATACAGTACTGACGCCAGCACATCAAGCTACCCGAAACTGTCAAATTTTCCCAATCAACTTTGAACCTTATGCTTTAGCAATAAAGTTGAAAATCTATTAAAGAAATTTGAAACTCTGTACATCCTAGAGCCAAAATTTCCGTATTCACCAACTCCACACTCGTTCCTTGATTTATATGGACTCGCGCTCGCTGACCGTCGGTGCTACACTACACAACACACGTCCTACGCGTCCATTATGAAGGTATTTTCAGATAGGTTAGAAGGGCCTACAATGGATAGGTTTATCAAGCTACATGCCAGACATGGGGCTTGATAAACCTTCCTGTAATTTGGGCGCTTTTTATTGTTTTTATTTAAAATAAGTAAGATATTAAACTACTAACATAGTTTTTTAAGTTACTTGTAAGACTAACACGCTATGGGCCTACGATGCCTGACAATTTTATTTTTTTATTATACAAGTTTGTATTTAGAAACTTATCTACGCACGGCTCTATGCGCGTAATATGACTTTTCCAACAGGAAATTAGGTATTTTATTCTATCTTTGCTGTCGGCTGTCCTACAATATTGTATATGTCGCAGCCAACTGGTTAAATTAGCCGTTTAGTGAACCGCCTGGTCTTTGGACGTAGTGCTCGCCTCGCTTCGCTCTCTCAGCTCGCACGCGGTTGATCACAGTTCTAACCTAACCTAACCCATTTGGTCCGGGTGCCCTGGCTTAGTTACTGCGACCAATTCGGCTCGCGCGTGATTGGTTAGAGTTCCAATCTAAACTATAATTGAATACCATTCAGGCCGTTAGTTGAACGGCCGCCGCCGTTTAGTTAAAAGGCTAGGCGGTTAACTAAACGGCTAATTAAACCAGTTGGCTGCGACATATACATATCAGTTACATGCGGCTAAGAGATGGCTGAACCATATTGACGCTAACCCTAGGAAGATGGTCACATAAGTTCAGTCTATGCCTGTACAAATTGTAGTTTATTGTGTTTTAATTTTATAACTTAAATAAAGTATACAGGGCATAGGATACAACCCCTTCACGTTATGACCTGTACAGGGTAGCAGGGACATTGACGCGCAAGCTGTAGCCGTGCAATACCTAATTATATCTACGTGGTCAAAATGTATGGAACATCTTTTTTTTTTTTTTAATATCACGAAAAATTTCGACGCTGGGTTTTTTTTTATCAATTTGCGACGTCTCGTGGTAAATTTATAAACTAACGGATATCCATTCGTAAGATTCTAAACGGTTCGACCAACAGAATCTGAATCATATCTTTAATCCATGGTCAAAGGTTGAGCGCTGATGTCCCGGCCACCCTGTAGAAAACTATAAAATTGAACCATTTCCGAGGTATGATGGTGAATTGCATACCTCCGCATTCACAGAACACAGCAACATGATTATCATAATAACACGTGGTACGTACCAGCTGAGTGCCGCTCTTCTCGGCCAGCAGGCGCGTGAACAGCTGGTGGTGTCGCCACGTGCGCAGGTGCACCTGCGCCGTCTCCTCGCTGTCGAGCAGCTTGCGGCACAGGCTGCACTGCACGCAGCGGAACTCCGACAGGAACGAGCCGCCCACGCCGCGCTCCGTGCTGGGGGGGACAGGTTGTAATATGTAATATCATTATGCTAGGCAGCTTTTTAGTGGGTAATATACTAGCAGCGCTCCTCGGTTTTACCCGCTTAGGTTTCGATCCCGTGGAAATATCAGGATAAAACTATCC
Source organism: Amphipoea lucens (assembly GCA_947508005.1). Classification (NCBI taxonomy): domain Eukaryota; kingdom Metazoa; phylum Arthropoda; class Insecta; order Lepidoptera; family Noctuidae; genus Amphipoea; species Amphipoea lucens. Next base: position 16,222,952 of record OX382377.1, on the reverse strand, counting down.
TATGTTCTTTTCCGGGATTCAAACTATCTCTATACCAAATTTCATCTAAATAGGTTGTATCAGATAATTCAGAATGGATGAAATTTGGTATAGAGATAGTTTGAGTCCCAGGAAAGGACATAAGATAGTTTTTATCCCGATATTCCCATGGGATAGCAACTTGTGCGGGTAAAACCGCGGGGCGCAATAATAACCATGAAGTACTGGAATATTAACTTTGTGATAAAAAGACACCAGGTAGAAAAGCTGTCACCATAGACGAAATCAGCATGGGATGTCTTATTATCATTATTAAAACCCACCTGTAAGCCGGGAACATGTCCTGGGTGGTACCCTGCAGATCATCACCCTCCTTATAATCCAGGATAGTGTTCTCCTGATCAATAGAGTTCTTCTTCTCCTCAACTTCCGGTTTGGCTTCAGCCTCTCCATCTTTCTTTACTCCTTCATCCTGGTGGGATGATAACATGAGGTTTATTTATTTGAATACTTTATGCACACCATCATACAGAGGCGGACTTAATGCTATAGGCATTTCCTACCAGTCAACCTTTGGGTGATGCAGAGACAAACAGTGGTATATCAATCTGCCTAGCCTTTTCCCAACTATGTTGGGGTCGGCTTCCAGTCTAACCGGATGCAGATACCTTGTTTTTTTCATAGAACGGCTGCCTATATGACCTCCACAACCCAGTTGCTGGGTAAAACTATACCCCTTGACCAGTGGCGTGCATTGGTTTTCAGAATAGGTAGGCACTAGACCGGGTCTAATCTAGACAAACGCGGTCACTAATCAGAAAAAAAGTGAGGAGTAGGCATGCCTACTTAAGAGTGATAAATTGCGAAGGTTGAACGTCATGGTATTACGCGTGAGACGTACGTATTTTTAATTTTGTCGTATTAACTTGAACGAGTAAAGACCAATGACAATGTACGGGAGCCGAGTAGGCCGTCCGGCGACTGCCTACTGCCGCGCGTATTTGTATGAAGATTTTGTTTTTTGTTACCTGGTATGATAATTTAGTGAGTTTTTTAATTGTGGGGCACACACACTAAAATGTAATTGACAGGCTTATGTTGATATATCGAGGTAGGCACTGCTTATATGCCTATATGCAATGCACGCCACTGCCCTTGACAAAACTGGTTGTCAGACTTTCGGCTCAGCTTTCGGGTTTCTGACTACCCATTACGACTCTCAAAGATCTACGAATGACAAATTGTGTTCTATTACGAAAAATCGAGGAATAAATATTTGTGTGAAGAAACGTGCGTGATTTCAGGACGGTAATAGTCGCGTAGAAATAAAAGAGCATCCAAGAGTGAAGATAATGAGCGTTCTACTATCTACCAACTAGCACTTTCATCCTGCTGACCACAGATATAGATACACCTAGATAACGCAAGAGCACATACTTCGCGTGCCAAAAATCGCACCAGTTTACGATCGAAAATCATAAGCCGCCATTTTCGCGCTCAGTCCTGCGTACTGCTGGCTGGTGAGCGTGAGCGAGAGAGCGCGAGCTTGTGACGTCATAGTAGGTAGTCAAAAGTTCGTGATACTTGCGTTATCTGGGTATATCTATATCTGTGCTGCTGACTGATCGTTTAGTTGCCATTGGATGAGCTAACAACTCTCTTATAGTTTGAGCCGAAACGAGAGGAGTAAAAGTCGACATATTCAAGAGTCGAAAAAAAAATCTGCAACAGTTTGTATCATCATTTCAGCCAAGACGTCCACTGCTGGACATAGGCCTCCCCCAAGCACCTCCACTTCGACCGGTTCTGTGCTTCTCGCATCCAGCGGATTCCTGCAGCCTTCACCAGCGGGGCAATTGCGTAACACATTATCAATCGGAATCGGTTTCAATTTGACAGTTCAACAACATTCATTGCGTTATTTACGTGTTGGGCAGACAAATTTTTCAAACTTATGAAGCAATGGATTAGCAATTTGCTTCAAAATGATTCAGATTCCGATTGATAGTGTTACGCAATTAGGGTGAAGGTCATCGGTCCACCTTGCGGGACGCCTTTTCAACACTACGTCTTCCAGTACGCTGTCGCCACTCCATTTGTATTATGGATCCTTGAAAAGGAGACATTTTACGTATGTTTTATCTAACCTGACTATCTCCCTCTCCTTCCTTCGCCTCTGTATCCTCAGCATCCTTATCCGTTTCCTGTTTGTCATCGTTGCGGCGACGACGCTGCCTGTCCTCACGCAAGTACAGCTGCTCCATGTTGAGGGTCGAGATCACCATTACTAGGGAAAAAAGTCTGTGTTAACTATGTGTTTCATAGAAGAGGCACAAGGCTAGATGAGGAGGAGGTGGGATCTAGTTTTCTTCTTCTCGTATCATTGACTTATATTTTGTCAACCACACAAAGTACAGTACAGACAATGCGAAGCGACTTTGGACAGCTCTGTCGATCTAGAAATGCCATAATATAGAGCAATTTTCAGAAGTCATTTAAATGACTGGATGGGTAAAGCTGATTATCTCAAATCCATACTAATATTATAAATTCGAAATTAACTCTGTCTGTCTGTGTGTTACCTTCTCACGCCTAAACAGCTGAAACAGTTTAGATGAAATTTGGTATAAAGATAGCTTTAGTCCCAGGAAAGGACATAGGATACTTCCCACGGGATCGAGACTTATGTGGGTGAAACCGCGGGGCGCAGCTAGTCTTCTTTAAATTTTGGTATATCTATTATGTTTGGATTTTCTGTTTAATTCGAGATAATTTACTGAATTTCTGAGAGATTGAATTGTATTGGCATAACCAAATTTTAATAGTACTTGGTCCCAGTATGTTAAAACAGTTTGCTCCTAAATCAAAGGCCACATATTATTTTGGAAAAAGATTCTGCACACAGCACAACACAGACTTACATGATAGAATAGAATACTCTTTATTATGTACACCATATAAATTACAGACATAAATATAGAAGAATACTAGAATATACTAGTCATTGAATAACCGTTCAATCTCCAAAGACTCACCTTCAGGTTTAGGCTTTGTAATAATCTCTTGTTTATCCTGCATATTCCTCAGATGCTCCGCAGTAAGCCGATGTTCATCCAGCTCGATCCTGGTGGGCATCTCCTTATGGCAGGAAGTGCAGGTCGGGTGGAGGTACTTCTTGAGCTTGCGATGGCCTACGGTGGTGCGATGTATGGCACCGTCGGCTGCGTACATGTCGCACATGGCGCAGTAGAAGTCGCGCGCGGGTTGTTGGCCGGCCTTGCGGGTGCGTTTCATTTCGCGAATCTGGTGGGGTAGGATTGTTTGGATATTTTCGTAGAGGTACGCGTATAGACCAAATCGCGTGTTTCTAACCGAATTTTATTTTTTGACAGTATTCGTTTTCGGCCGAAAAAAATGTACTATTTTCGGTCGTTACCGAAAAATTGAAAAGCCGGCAAATCAATACTTTTAATTCAATTACTCAAGAGAACATCGATAGTTAAAAATAAACAAAGAAAATGTAGAATTGCTCTTTCTAGCATATAACATCAGATTACTTATCTATTGCGGGAAAAGTACATGTAATTTAAGTTAAAACGTTTGAATATCATGATTAAAAGATTGACTGCATTTCTTTTACTTTTACCAAAGAAAACCATATCAACAAACAAAAAACATATTTTTCGTTTTTCGGCCGATAATGCATATCTGGCCGAATTTAGTTTTCGGTTGAAAGAAGAAATACATTTTTGGTCGGAGTTTACGCCTGTGAAGTGATGGTGGACAGTTGCGGCTTCATCACAAATTAGATGTGGACAAAACATAGAACAATCAGCAAACGATTCGCCACATTTTTCACAAAACGGACCTTGCTCTGTGTTAATACACACGAGCGGCAGGCGTCAATTGCAGAGACAACTGCAGCATCTGCCGTTGACGCGTGCCTTTCGTACACTAAGTTGGTTAACATTTGTGTCAACCACTAGGTACACATTAAACTTTATGAATACAGACTTCTATGTAAAGCAACACCTGACCTATTTTCTCTTATAACAGCCAGTATTGACCCACTTTGCAAAAGCTGTTCTTTCTATCTATCACAATCGTGAACCAACTTAGAATATTCCTAGAGAAATAGAAAAAAAAACTTAAAATGTTCACCTTAAACTCCTGCCGCATAGTATCAGCAGTGAGCGCATAGCTCTCCGCAGTCTTGGTCATCATGATAGCATGGGCGCGTCCACTCAGATGGTTCTCAAACGACCTGCCGTCCCACATGCTCTTATTACAGATATGACATTTCAGCAACTGAGGGTTGATGTCATCGTATCTGGTCTTAGGAGTTTCCTTCTTGGTACTGGTCTCCTCACCCTTCTCCCGATTCTCGCTAGATTCAGCGTCTTTCTTGTCATCAGTCTCACTGCGGGACGATTTGCTGATAAATTAAAAGCAGGTTTATAAAATTGAGGTTTTTAACAGTTTTTGAACACTGAAGTTGTCTATGCTATTTGGATTGGGTTTTTGTGTTTGTCTATTACTAGACTAGCAATATATTTAGAAAAGAAAAAAGGCGTTTAAAATAAGTTTTTCTGTGGTGTGTTATAATTTTTTTTTTTTTCATTGTTATGTATGTGGGGTAGTCTGGCAGACAAATTCTTTTGAACTACAAAACAATTTATTTATGTAGATTTTATTGCCTGATAAATAATTTGAGTAGCGAAATTATGTTTACAAACACTTACAGGAATCCAATTGCCATGCATTTGAATTGAAATTAGCTGGAGTTTGTAGCGAATTTTTGTTTTTTAAAATAATGAAAATGATAAAAAGACTTCAAATACTTTACGAAACTACAAAAACATCCGTTGTTACATTTATTTGTAAGTTCACCATATTACACACTTACCAATGTCACAAATATTAAATGTTTATCGGTCCATTACAATCCAAAGAAGCAAGCGTTAATCATAAGGTTTGAATGGGTGCAAAAACCAGTGACGGGTGATGCACCCTTGGTTTTATGAAGCTCCAAGTGTCAGGTCTCATGACAGACTTTCAGTATAGACAGATAACTATTTATACCTGCCTATGGTGAAGACGATTTTCATTGAAACGTAAAAACAAACATTCGAGATTTGTAATTGAAATGCATTCATACCTCAAAAGAGGCAGGAACTAACGTAATGCCAATTCGGCTAAAGTTCAGAGGCCGGTGAACGTAAGGTGTTAACAGAAACTTATTTGCAGTGAGGCTCAACCTCAGCAGAGGCACAAGAAATGCGGTGTCACCACCGGAAGGAAACATTCAGGGTTCCTTACCTCTCCTTAACAGGTTTAGCCTTTGAATCGGCCTCCTTTTTCGGGGAACTCTTGTTTTGTTGCCTCTGCCCATCATTGGGCCTATACGGTTTACGATTGTTGTTGACACGCTCACCGGAGCGATTGTAAGTTCCCGTACGCCGGAAATTACCTTGATTGCCCATCTAAAGGGAATTGATCAGAACATGATTGTTAGTACGAAAACTGCGAGGCTCTACGAGCCCCGAAGAGGTGCTGAAATTTGAAATGCTTCAGGTTTGTCATTAAAATGTGATTATGAACATTATTTGAACTATAACTGAAGATTCTGGGGTCCAATATAAAGGGGCTTCCAGTAGATTTTAATATATTTTTTTCATGCATGAAAATGATGACAGAATTACATCAAAACTTTAACATTAATGAAGGACATGACATACATATTTGCATAAAATAATCATCAAAATATTATTTTTTTATTGGAATAGTATTTAAAATACCAGACAATTAGAAAGTTGGATTAACAGGTCATCAAAACTGTAAAACTGCATTTAAATACACTTAATACTGTTATGTAGCTTTCTTTTCTTATAAACTGTAGTACTTACCCTGCTGGGGCCATAACCTCGGTCATACCGACCCATGCTGGGTCCACCAAAGTCCCGTCTAATGGGCATGTCGAGGAGTGAGGGGACAGGGTTCTGACGCGGCTGCAGCAGGTTGATGATGTTACTTGCTAGAGCCAGGGTGGCCTCAGTGGAGCCCCCAGAGAGGGGCAGCAGGTTGGGTAAGCCACCGCCGGGGCCGCCACCCTGCCACGGCGAGACTCCGCTGCGCCCGAAGCTCTTCCCACGGTCGTTGCGTTGGAAATCCATGCGACGCCCACTGTTATTTTGAGGTCTTCGGTTCGCCATCTTAGATTCTAGGATACAAAGTAAAGTGCGTAAAAAATGTTAAAATAGATGTTGTTCACACGCAAATCTTAGCGATCCGCCCTTAAGGCTTCACACCTACTAAAGCTTGGAATTTAAATCACTAGCTGCCTGTCTTAAAAGTCGTGGTAGAAAGTTGCCGGCCGGCAGAAAATAGCACAAGGTGATTGTGCATATTATTGATTTTTCCAACTCAATACTTACCGAAGCGAATACATATGTATATTTTGGAACAAAATGAATGTATCTTTAGGAATCTGGTACACAAAGCCGTTATCTGACATACAAAGCTTCAGAACGATTAGTTAATACAAAAGAACTTAGCCCAAAATGATGCTTACGTAGCCCATTTCATGATTGATTATTTACTCAAGAATTTGTTGTTTCCTAGCAAATACTGTTTCAGACACAGATAAATTGTAATACTTACAGATGAATGCTTGAACAGCACAATATATCAGCACTTATTGGAGTTGAATACAGTGGAAAATACTAACACAAACGACGTCCACCAAAGCCAAACCGAAACGAAAGCTAAACGTCAAATGTAATAAAAATGGCCGCCGCTGCATCAAGCTAGGCTTGGCCATAGACATAGGGCTTGGCTTGTTTGTTTATGGTTTATCGATTGCACCATAGATGAGCTAGAGCTGAGAGATTGTTAGATTGCGCGTTTTTCCAGGCTGCCGACACCCGGACCCGCATCCGCTCCTGCAAGCACTGGGCGAGTGGCGGACTAACCGCCCGGCCACGAGTTTTGGCTTAGCGGCAAGCGGCGCGGTTTCTTTTGTCTAGCGTTGACGCTGCGAGCGATGCCCGAAGTGTCGTAGCTCGTAGCATAAGCTTCTTGGTCGTGGCATGGTTCATACATTTTGGTATATTTGTTTTTACCGCTCGCCGCCCCGCGCTAAGCTGCCGCTGATAGCGACGAGTTTGTGGCCAGGTCGTAACGCGACTGTTTCTGTATAGAAACAATAGTACTAAGTAAAAAAAAACTAGTAGGCGGTGTACAATATTCGAGCTCGTTAGCTAGAAAGGTTACATGCTCTGTGTTAGCTCGCTCTTGCATCATACATTCTCAAATTCTGCATAAGTCGATAAAGCCTGTAGCTGGAAATTGGCTATTTCCGAATTCTTTTGAATATTAATTCAAAAGAATTCCATCATGTATAAAAAATCCCTTGATTGCATCCTACATTCTTGTTTCTTATTGATCACCACCATGTAAAAAAACTTTTTTACAAAAAAAAACAACCGACTTCAAAAAAAACACTACAAAGTGATAAATAACTTTAATTTCGGAAGTCGGTGTCGTTGATTCCGCATTTTCGTTTTTAGACACCGACTTCCGAAATTAAAGTTATTTATCACTTTGTAGTGTTTTTTTTGAAGTCGGTTGTTTTTTTTTGTAAAAAAGTTTTTATTTTTCACTTTTTAGTTGTACCTACCCCACAAAAAAGTAAACAAAAAGATCGTTAATGTAGACAATGTAGATAAATTTTTAGATTTTTGTTGATTTTTCAAAAACCGCTTGTCCGATTTCGATAAAATTTTCATGGGACCATTTGGGAAGTATACCCTTTCCAACAAAAAAAGAATTTTTCAAATCGGTTGGCAAACGACGGAGTTAAACGCGAACAAACATAAAAAAAAAAAAATACAAACATTCGAATTGAGAACCTCCTCCTTTTTTAGAAGTCGGTTAAAAAAAGACAGAAGTTCATTGGGCATCAAAAAATTCGTCCGCATCGCTGTCAATGGGATAAGTGCCCAAAAGGCTGGCAGCATTGCCACGTTGGATGGCAATGCTTATTCTTTGGGCTAAAAATAGGCCAGCCCTCTGGTCACGCGAAGAGTCAACCAAACGCTTGGCGATATCGCGAAATATGCGATGAGCACTCGGACCCCAAGGCCCTAGAGTTTCAGCCCCAAACGGCTCAAACATATAGCTCCCAATAAGGTTGTTATATTTGCGCCGTTTGAGGGGGCGCCGCGCCGTTACAAATTGATTGAATAAAGCATTATACTACTTATACTCTAGCTAGAGTCTAGCTAGCCTGCCGTCCGGTCATGGACTTATATTATCCAAACTAATATTATAAATGCGAAAGTAACTCTGTCTGTCTGTCTGTCTGTCTGTCTTTTCTTCACGCCTAAACTACTGAACCGATTTCGATGAAATTTGGTATAGAGATAGTTTGAGTCCCGGGAAAGGACATAGGATAGTTTTTATCCCGATATTCCCACGGGATCGAAACTTACGCGGGTGAAACCGCGGGGCGCAGCTAGTAATATTATAAGTCCATAGCATGCGCCCGGTAGATAAAATAAAATTGATCAAATTAATGTTCAAAATCCTAATCTATACAAACATGCAACACACCAGCCAGCTGTCAGGCTGACATCTGATTTTTTTCTTTTCGCTATGTATCCGAAAATGATCTTTATTCCAATACTCGTAAGGATCAGTCGGGGAGATATCATGTTGATGTTTCCTTCCAGCCTTCCATATTATCGTGATAGTAGTTGAAAAGAAAAAATAAATACATTCCAAACCCACGTTAAATTGAATAATAATATCAGCGCTGAAAGCGAACACGTTTCTGTTGTGTAACTAATTTTATCCAGGTGTTAAGATATCTTCGAAATGGAAGATATAGAAACTGAAAATGATCACAAACGTACGAAGGTAAGATTTTTTTTCTAGAAAAAATCTGTTTGAATTTACTTAACCATTTAGCACAGACTATTAGAAAAGTAAACTTTTGAATGATCTTTAATATGTTTACTTAAAAATTTAAAGAAATTGGTATTTCTGTGGAACAAACTAAAGTTTTGTAATAATTTGTAAGGTGTTATTACAAACAGATGTTATTCAAAAACATTGTAACAAGATGAAGATCCACTTCATAAATGAAATTGATTATAAATGTATTTGTTAACTTGAGTTTTAAAATGGCCAACTACCCTTTAGACATAAAAAAGTTACATGGTGGCATGGAACTGGCAAAGCTACTGAATCAATATGAAATTAATAACAAACACTAAAGAACTTGAATCCATGTTAACAGCGTTTTCATTCATTCATTTCAGTTGCGTGTTCATTTCATACAGGGTGTTAAAAGACCCATCACATAGCCATACGCTTTCTGTACATTGAACTAAGTAACATTTGCACAAAAATAATTGCTGGGAAACAATTTTTATTTTTGATGTTAAAATTAGCTGTTTGTGGTTGGTAGTCTACAACATAACACACGCAAAACATTGTGCTTATGGGTACATGCAATGGTTTAGGGGCTGTGGGGGTATGGGGACGTGTTGGAGTATAGCAAAAACAAATCGATCCTACTTCAACACTATCGTCTTTCTCATTCTAACTCATAAATATTATTTTAAGTATCCGAACCTGCCCTTACCACTTGAACGAAATCCTTACTTTCGCATAGTGACACTACTACTCTATTAGCATTGTGTGGGATCACACGTCTCACATAATATTAGAAAACACACCTTCCAATATATAAATAAAAGGATAATAAACATATTATTGAAATCCTTAAAACAGACTTTCCTTTGGTGTTCCTCAGTTGGGTTATAACATTAAAAATGTCACTTATATCTCCTTTCCTTCCTTTTTTCTCCTTCTCCTTATTTTTCCTCTCTTTTCTCATTTATATGGTGTACATAATAAAGAGTATTCTATTCTTAACTAGAAGGTTCCTGGTATGGTTCAGTACAAAAAAAAAATGATTACAATGATGGGAAGAACAAGTGACTCTCTGCTTCGTTAAGTGTCTTTTTACAACCATTATGTTTTCTGTATGTATCAGCTTTAAGATTTAAGTTATAAATACTGCATTGGTTACTGGAAACTGACTTCAAAATACTTGGAAAAGGCTAGGCAGATGATGAGCAACCTTAATTTAAGTACTATACAAAACAAATACTAAACAATTTAAAAACTTTTTAATTCTTTGGCTTTTTAGTAGAAACCCTATTAAGGGGTGTAATGTGGAATGAAAATTTATACAGGGTGTCCCTGGAAGTATGGATCAAATCGAATAGGGACGTGGGCAAGGTCATTTCCAAACGTTTTAGCAAAAAAAAAAAAACAAAAAAAAAACCTAAAAAAAAATACTAAAAATCAAAAAACCCGACTGCGCTAAAAAACATAAGTTAAAAAAAAACTGAAAAGCTAAAAACAAGCCCATTTTATAAATTAAATAAAAGTTGGAAGCAGGCGGGACCCATTTGAGTTTGAAAATATAAAAATGGCATGGGTCCCGCCTGCTACCAACTTTTATTTAATTTATAAAATGGGCTTGTTTTTAGCTTTTCAGTTTTTTTTTAACTTATGTTTTTTAGCGCAGTCGGGTTTTTTGATTTTTTAAATTTAATATTTTTATTTTATTCTTTTTAGTTATGAGTTGTTAATCCCACTTAAGTGTGATAGTTTTCCTTTAAACTTCGTAATATATAGGTTCTACTGCCGTAACATTTAAATTTCTAACTACAACCGTTTAGTTGGTAGAGGGGGGACGGGTAAGTAATATATGATATAATTACAAAACCTCTAATATTTACAAGATATAACAACTGAACCTATAATTTTATTTGATACTAGCTTCTGCCCGCGACTTCGTTCGCGTGAAATTTCTTATTCCTTCGACCCATCTCGTCGTATTGCATCACTTGCCGCGTCTCCTGCTCTATCACTTCGTTTCCCCATAGCGCTTTTGCTCGGCTCCTAAGGGCCATAGTGTGACGTTAAATAACCTATAGCCTTCCTCAAGAATTGGGCTATCAAATGCAAGAAGAATTTTTCAAATCCGACTGGTAGTTCCAGAAATTACCCCCTACATACAAACTTACAAACAAATTTTACCTCTTTAGAATATTAGTATAGATAATAATCAGTTAATATAATAAACTATTGATATAATTTTAATGTAACTAATTTCTATAAGAATAACAGGCAATTAATATAAAATCGTTTGATATACCACTCAATAGACATAAAACCTATTTAGTCTAATATGATAAAAACTTTTTTTTCATCCTATGTCGACGGAGCCCCGCTTCGCGGGGCCCCTATTTCTGTGTAAAGGGTTTAAAGTAACCTAACCAAACCGAACCTCGGGGTGCCCTTCGCTCGCCCTTGCATCCTATGTCGACGGAGCCCCGCTTCGCGGGGCCCCTATTTCTGTGTAAAGGGTTTAAAGTAACCTAACCAAACCGAACCTCGGGGTGCCCTTCGCTCGTTTTTGCATCCTATGTCGACGATCTAAACAAAAAAGATATGACTTTGAATAATAGTGTAAAAGATGGTTATGTTCAGAAAATATAGGAAAACAAATAAAAGTATAATAGATGTTTATTGCTACTGACATTATGAAGTTGAATGATTCGGAATTATGAACATTAGAGACAGAGTAGTTAGGAATTGTGATTGTTAGGATGAAAAATGTTAGGAAGAACATTTTCGGATTTCCAATTATCGGAGTTGAAAATTTAGGTGAACTTTGGCGCACCCGCCATAGCATCTATCTGTTTCATTCGCACTCGTTTAAACGACGCATCTCCGTCTCAATGCGTGGCGTCACTATCTGTCTCGCTCACTCATGGCAAACATACCCATTATCCATCTCTCTCATCATTTTGCCTTAAAATTAAGAACCTACCTAGAGCTTGTGCGAATTAAAAACATTACACAATGACAAAGATAAAGCACGTCTAAATTTGGGAGTGGGGGGTCGTGACGTCACGCCGTGCTAAAAAGTGTCGCACGGCGTGACGTCACGACGAATTTTGACGTGCTTTATCTTTGTCATTTTTTGTTTGATTGACAAAAGAAAAAATACGGGTCCATTATTTTTCGATAATCTAACTGACGGACTAATTAGAATTTTTTAGGAAACTAGCCTATTATTCCATGTATATGTTACCGGCCAAACCCGATTTCAGGACAAACTAGTTTAGCCTAGGCTAAACTAGTTCTTCCTATACGCGATAGGGGGTGCCCTTCGCTCGCCCTTGGATCTTATGTCGACGGAGCCCCGCTTCGCGGGGCCCCTATTTCTGTGTAAAGGGTTTAAAGTAACCTAACCAAACCGAACCTCGGGGTGCCCTTCGCTCGCTCTTGCATCCTACGTCGTCTAGTGCGTTCGTTGAGTTCGGGTGCGGTAACGGTAACGGAAATAATTCGGAAGCCACGAAGGCTTTCTAACCTAAGCTGTCCGAGTCGGATTGTTCTGAATCGGGGTGTTAACCATAATAACGGTATCAATATACGATATATGTTACCGGCCAAACCCGATTTCAGGACAAACTAGTTTAGCCTAGGCTAAACTAGTTCTTCCTATACGCGATAGGGGGTGCCCTTCGCTCCCCCTTGGATCTTATGTCGACGGAGCCCCGCTTCGCGGGGCCCCTATTTCTGTGTAAAGGGTTTAAAGTAACCTAACCAAACCGAACCTCGGGGTGCCCTTCGCTCGCCCTTGCATCCTATGTCGACGGAACTAGTTTAGCCTAGGCTAAACTAGTTTGTCCTGAAATCGGGTTTGGCCGGTAACATATATATATTTTAAACGATAGACCCAATGATTTTCGATTAAATAAACGTTATATCCAATAACGTTATACGAAGTAAGTTTAAGAGTTTATAAATATTATATGTAAAGAAATTATATCAGCAGTTGGTATATCTCACGTTTATTATATCTTGTGAACGTTATTGAAATGAAAATATACCAAATAACTTTATACGATATGAGACGCACCCGGGGAGGACACTTGATTCTAACGAAATTTGGTACTTTAAAGCTTGATAAGTCACTAACGGTTTACTTAATCAAAAAACGGTCTTCCCAAACCACTAATATTTTTGAAAGACCTATTCAACGATACCCCACTTGACATAGTTTGTTGACTTTCATTTTTTTAATTTTCACAATATGGCGTCCAGTAGTCGCCATATTGAATTTTCACTAACGTCATGTCTTTAGTGACACTCGCCGGACTAAGAGGAATCGATTGACGTGTGAATCATAAAAATCGGCCCAGGCGTTTGGTCTGTATAGTGCTTCAAAGGAACATACATACATACATACATACATACATAGGCTGATAAACACATTACCACTCCTTTGCGTCGCGCAGTCGGGTAAAAAAAAAGAGAAGAAAGATCGAATTCGTGAAAACTATCAGGGCTATAGAGCAGTGGTGGCCCAGTGGTATCGGCCGCGACTTACGAGTTGTAGGTCGTAGGTTCGAACCCAGACAGGCGCTTTACTTTGTGTAAAATTATTTCATCACCACTGCTCTCAAAACGGTGAAGGAAAACATCGTGAGGAAACCGGCATGTCCTAGAACCAAAAATTCAAAGACATGTGACATCTACCAACCCGCACTGGGCCCGCGTGGTGGATTGTGGCCCACTCCCTCTCACAGAGAGGAGGCCTGTGTCCCAGCAGTGGGAACATTATAGGCTGATGATGATGATGATGATCAGGGCTATAAATTTTTTTTTTAGATAGCCCTGATAGTATTTTTTTATGATTAATTTCCTTGAACACTAAGCAGTGATTGAAAAAAAAATTAAAATCGGTCATAACTTTTGAACCGTAAAAAAATTCATTGACATTCTCAGGGTTAAAAAGTTTGGAAATGACCTGGCCCACGCCCCTATTCGATTTGATCCATACTTCCAGGAACACCCTGTATAAAAACATACATAGCTGTCCAAATCAAAGTCGAAACATGGCATAAAAATCACTACACAACTGGAATTAAATGTCTATAGTTCCACACATAAATGACATAAAATAATTTATTTTTTGTGTTTTAAAAAAAAACAAACTTGTTTTGATAACAGTTTGATAATCTTTGATCTTACACAATATAATTTACCCATTGCATTAATCCATTGCTGTGGACATAAAAAATCATATTTTAATATTACAAATGTGAAGTGTTTGTTTGTTTGAACGCACTAATCTCTGGTACTACCAGTTGTATTAAACAATTCTTTCTTTTCTTATTGGTTTCGAGAATATGTGATTTTGTTAGTTTTCCTTTTTTTTGTTGGAATTGCATAGAGTTGTTAATCTATAATTTTGTTATCAAGGTAATATAAAATGGGAAAGTTGCTACTTGCATGGTTGTAACAGCTCTATATTAGATCTCATCATCAAGAATTATCAAAATCGGTTCATTAGTTTTTGAGAAAATCGCGGACATACAGACATACATACATCCAAACTAATATTATAAATGCGAAAGTAACTCTGTCTGTCTGTCTTTTCTTCACGCCTAAACTACTGAACCGATTTGTGTGAAAGGAGAATGGCGACATTCCATTCATGCCTGGCACCAATATTTTCTTTAACGTATACTGCTACTACTATCGAATTCTTCTAGATTATTATGCTGTGATGCTATTTTAAAATCAAATGTTCACTAAAAACTGACTGTTTTTATTTTATTTAAGTTTTTTTTTAAATTATAGGTTATATCGAATTTGACATAATATGAAAAAGGAACAAATATCGGGATCCGTAGGAAAGCAGAGGGTCAAATACCTAATCACTTATCAGGAGGAGCCAAAACCGTGTAAAAGCGCGCAATACTTATCACAACGAAGCGAGGGAAAGTATTGAGTTGACTTTTAAGTCTTTTGACAGTTGATCATTCGCAATGTCAGTTCATTAGACGTAAAAAAAATGTCATCGCATATTAAATATTTTTTCTGTCTGTTACACAGTCTTTGTATTTAACACTAAATGCAATATTATAAAATATAAACTCTGATATAAACAAAACATTATTATGGCTAGATATACTATTAAAAATCTTTTAAACGCCTAATGGAGGGACAGATAACGTACAACGGAACGTATGGAGAGCGCGTTCCGAATCAATATCAGCTTAGTTAAGCTTAAAAATATAAATGTTTATTTTTATTTTACAGACATACTGCTAGTTCTAAAAAATATTGAATTAGGTTCTTTAATATAACTTTAATAAAGCATTTTTTTTTAATATATTATGTCGCTATACGCAACTGGTGCCAAGGTCGCCATCATCCTTTGGTACAGACATAGTTTGGAACTTGAGAAAGGACATAGGATACTTTTTATGCCGATATTCCCACGGGATCGAAACTTATGCGAGTGAAACCGCGGGGCGCAGCTAGTACATACATACGGGTCGAATACAGAACCTTCTTTTTTGAAGTCGGTTAAAAATAAATGTTTATACCCTCCATATTGATGCCCAAGATACAGGGTTGCCTAGCTTGGGGCCAGTGTAAAACCTTTGTAATATTTTGGCAATAAAGTTTTTATTGTTATTTCCTCTATTTTCTTACTTCCAGAGTCGCAGCCCCTCCCCAGGCATCAAGTCCACAGCGGTAGTCAAGTACACCGCGTTCCAGAGCCCGGTGGGGTACGCGCGGCTACAATGTAACACAGACCTCAACATGCCCCCCTCCAACTGGGGGGCCGCTATAGACTCGTATGGGCTGAAGCAGATACTGACTAGGGGCACAGGACTGTCCAGGTAAAATGTTGTATTACTTAAAAGCATGGCGATGAGAGCAGTGGTGGCCCAGTGGTAACGGCTTCGACTTACTAGTTGTAGGTTGTGGTTTCGATCCCAAGCAGGCACTTTACTTTCTGTAAATTATTTCATCTCCACCGCTTTTAAAACGGTAAAGGAATACATCGTGGGGAAACCGGTATGTTCTAGAACCAAAACATCAAAAACGTGTGACATCTACCAACCCGCATTGCGCCTGTATGGTGGATTACGGCCCTTTTCCTCTCACAGAGGGGAGATCTGTGTCCCAGCAGTGGGAAAGTTCAAGGCTGTTAGATTATCAACGCTCGGCTCAACGCCGAGAGTTGTAAATCCAGTGCAGGTTGGTAGATGTCATAGGTCCTAGGACATGCCAGTTTCCTTTCGTCAATCAATCAAGCAGTCCACTGCTGGACATATGTCTGTCCCAGGCTGGGCCACAACACCCTGTTTTTCGCCTTCCGCATCTAGTCGGTCCCGGCCATCTTCTTAATGTCGTTGGTTCATATAGCTGGAGGGCGTTCCACACTTGCCGATACGCGGTCATTTTCCTGCCTATATCCATTTTTTTTTGGGTGGTATGTAATGCATGTCTTTTTCTCCGATACAACTCCTAGATGTCTTTTTCTCCCATACAACTCCTAGATGTCTTTTTTTCCCATACAACTACTAGATGTCTTTTTCTCCCATACAACTCCTAAATGTCTTTTTCTCCCATACAACTCCTAGATGTCTTTTTCTCCCATACAACTCCTAGATGTCTTTTTCTCCCATACAACTCATAGATGTCTTTTTCTCCCATACAACTCCTAGTCGTCATCTCAGTAGTCACCCCCTGATAATGATGACTACCCTAAAAGTATTTTATCGTTACAGCTTCAGGATGGCACACATGTTTCCGGATTGTGTCGGAGAGGTCGACGTCATTTCCGGCGCCGAGTGCATCAAGAAACTGCTCAAGCTACCTTATCAGCCTAACGGAACTGTAAGTAAAATCAATATTTTTTTCTGTTTTATCTACGGGGTAATTGCGTAACACATTATCAGCAGTAAAGGCTTTCATTTTGACAGTTCAACAACATCTCAGTGACAGCCCTGAGTCTGGATGTGTATTTAAAGAATATTAACTCTTAGCTGCTATATGAAAAGCTAAAAAGCAGTTTGTCGAATCGTTTCGTGTCAATTTTATGAAAATTAAGTATGTTAAAGTCAAATCAAATCAAATGAAATCATTTATTTTTTGCCAACGTGGGTAGGGGTATAGATGTTATACATGTTTTGGTAATGTTCTCCATGCTCTGCCGTCACTTGGGCATGCAAAATTTACACATACATTACAACCTATTATCAAAATACCATGCTTAATAACAATAAATATTACAAAGTTACTAAATTGGAAAATCATTTTGACCATTTTGAAAGTGAAAGTGTTAATGGACTTTTATGGCAGACCGTACGAAGTAAATTTTTCACTGAGAGCCATGTTATATCATCTTTTGAATGTTTTCCTCATAATTAGTCAATTTATCCCAACTCTTCACTTATTTGTCTGCAGGTCAGCATGATGGTCCATCGTGTAGAGAACACCCTTCTTCTGGACGACTTCGATGTGTATGACTACCTCATGAAGTCGGAGTGGTCCTGGCTGAAAGACTTCTTCTATGAAAACATTTTGAAGACTATGTCGGAACAGGTGAGTGCCTTAAATTAAAATCCATTCTATAAAGTAGCCCGCGAAATTCAATTTATAAAGAGAATATATTTAAAAATAAGCTAACACTAAAATATAGAATACTAGCGGCCCACCCAAGCTTTGCACGGGTGCAATTTTTTTTCGAATTTCCTAAATTTTCTTTTATACAAACCTTGTCCTGGCAATACCGAACACAACAAAAAAAGAATTATCCAATTTCGTGCAGTCGTTCGGAAGTTATATTTAAAAAAAACCGGCTAAATGCGAGTCTCGCACACGAAGGGTTCCGTACCACCGTACAATACGCTGTGCCCCCAGGAGCGCACATCGCTGACGCTGGCGCCGGCGCCGAGCTCGGCGCTGCAACTGACGCACAAGTTCCTGTCGCACTCGGTGGCTGCGCGCGCGCCGCCGCCGCACAAGCTGCCCGATATGCCCACCATGTGCCTCACTGATAAACGTAAGGCTTACTTTATTTATTTTGGATCAGTGCTTTCAAATATTGTGTCCCCTTCGCTTTTCTTGCTAACAGATAATAACAATAATATCTTATAATCAGCAGATCCATGCCCGTAATTAAGAATGTTCAAAATCTAGTTGCAATCTTACTTCAGCGACAATCTGTGTCAAAAATGTAGGGAAATTAAAGGTATTTTTGACAGATTGAGATCAGACTGTGAACGTTCTTAAAATTACGAGAAATGCCCCTCAGATTTTAACATAAAATAAAATGATTTTAAGATATCATATTTTAAACCACATTTTTTTCTTTTGTTTTAACCAATTTATTGAGTAATGATTTACCCTTTTGTACCATAAACCATAATTTTCATAAGATTAACTGATTTAAAAAAAAATTTAGTCGGCTTCAAGTTTAATTCAAATTCGACACAAAATCAATACTATTCATAACGCTACTGTTTTAAATTAAGGAACAAAATATAATTACATTTTTCAGACACCTGTCGAAATAGCTTTCCCAAGTAAATTCAAATGGCTTTCAAAAAGTAGTTGTAGGTCGTGGATTTGAACCTGAGAGGCGCTTTATTTTGTGCAAATTATTTCATCACCACTGCTCTCAAAACGGTGAAGGAAAATATCGTGAATAAACTGACATGTCTTAGAACCAAAAATTCGAAGACAAGTGACATCTACCAACCCGCACTGGGCCCGCTTGGTGGATAACGGCCCACTCCCTCTCACTGAGAGGAGGCCTGTGTCCCAGCAGTAGAAACTTTATAGGCTGATCATACTAAGGGTGAGTTCTCAATGAGGGAAGATTTTAACTACTGATATACCTATACAAGACAAGAATTAAGTACAGAAGTGCTATTCTGTAATAGTGTCAATCCCTAGCATCGGATGGGATGGCATTTCACTAGAAGCTCACTTCACCTAAGTTTTCGGTGAGAATTTTACAGAATACATCAGCTGAATTCCTCCACAGGTCCTTTCCTCCCGGAGCCAGAAACTCGAGCCGAAGAGCCTCCAAACGAGCATCTATACAATCGCAACGTGCTCTGGACATTCGAAGACATCCACATGCTCATAGGAAGCGACCTTCCGATCTTCGGCGATAAAGACCGACCCTGCGTCAGTCTACGCTTGAGAGACGCACGGGAACCCATCAACGTGCTTACGGGCATAGACTACTGGCTCGACAACCTCATGTGCAACGTCCCCGAAGTCCTAATGTGCTACCATTTAGACGGAATCGTACAAAAATACGAGCCGATGAAGACTGAGGATCTCCCAAACATGGAAAACTCGAAATTTTCGCCGAAAGTCATCAGAAACGTTGCTCAAAATATTTTATCTTTCCTAAAGTCGAATGCGACGAAAGCTGGACATACTTATTGGCTTTTCAAGGGACCTCATGATGACGTTGTTAAACTATACGATTTGACGTCACTATGCCCCGACAGTTTAGACAACCCGTTCACTACCCCTGTGGCTATGTTATTGTATCGAGTGGCTAGGAACATGCGGATGACGAACAGGTCGAAACATGTCCGGCAGCTGTTGGAACATGTCATAGAGTTGCTGCAAGTGGAGAGGTATCCGCAAATTATAGCGTCTTCGCATTATATGTTGGCGGATTTGTATGTGCCTGCTACCACGAATCCTGCTAACCCCGATTTTAAAGGTGAGTTTTTGTTAGCATTTTTTTTTAAATAACATAGAATTTCAATTGCCACGTGAAAGTGGACATTGTTAAGGGTCAGTTCACACCGCTACGCGACGCGACGCGCAGTTTTCAAGATAGCAATACAATTATAGACCTTATCCACTACACAAAAAGGTACACATCGGTAAGGAGGGCCGCGCGGTGTAGCTCGACGTAGTAGGCACACAGAATTGTGTACCTTTTTGTGTAGAAGGTAAGGTCTATAATTGTATTGCTATTTTGAAAACTGCGCGCCGCGTCGCGTCGCGGTGTGAACTGACCCTAAGAGCTTTCATCCTGCGCGGGCTGGTAACATCGTATCTCTAGTGGTTTTTCCTGATTATTTTATCAAATTTAAACTAAATTCAATTTTTTTTACAGCCAGTACTAGATCGTTGGTATTTACAAGTTTGTATGCTATTTTTTTACAGTTATTTTGGTCATAAATATTAACATATTGTCAATTATTTTCTATTTGCAGTACTTATTGTGATTAAATATTTTTATACAACATTATTTTTAGTATATGCGAAACCCGAAACACGTGTCTAGTATTTTTATGTAAAGAATCTATGTACAAAATTTCAAAACTGTATCATGAATAATCACAAAGTTATAAGCTTGTTATGTTACCTGTTTGTCCTTACAAAAACATGGTCATCCACGCCGCCGCCGCGTGCGTTCGGGCGATTGTATTGTAATTAACTGGTGATAACATTTTCCATCACACTTGCAGGCTTTGGACTGTCGTAATGGTCAAGTGTAGGTAGTTATTATAATGTACTTTATTCGTAAATAAATGCAGCCGTAAGCTACGAATAAGTAATTACTTATTCGTAAGCCGTAAGTGATACAATGTAGTCAATGCGATTTGTTGCACCTTATGTCAACCAAGTTCAAAGTGGATGAAAAGTGTTAAACATCGCATTACTTAACCACAGCAGGCTGTAGGTACAAATAATAAATTTCTACAATTAACCATCTTGGCGTGTTTAAAAATGTTACACGACACTTTTTACAGACGATAGGTACACGATCAACCGAAACACAATTACTGTAAGGCCGCGGCGGCCGCGCGCTCGCGATTATGCAGTTGGACGGGAACGCGAACACGTGCGCGCCAACCTGTGGTACCCGGGCGACTGAAGGGGTTGCTGCATCCCCGCCCCGGTCGCCCCGCTCGCTGTGCGCCCGCGCCGCTATTGTTGTACCTACTTAGTGTCGCTCCTCGAACACAGAGTACACTATAATATACCTCCTCGAACGCGTCGCTCTCGTGGTGTCCAAGCTTTAACCTTTTTTAAATATTTTTGGGCCAAAATATAACATGGGGTAAAAATTATTGGAATCGATTCAGTTACTTATTCTGAACAAACTATATTCAGGTTTCGCATATACTAAAAATAATGTTGTATAAGAGTAAATACCAACGATCTAGTGTTTGGCTGTAAAAAATAGTACTTTGGTTTAGGCTACCTCAGCCAAAATTCACTCTTTATCTCGCTCATACGATACTGCTCGCGGACTGAGTGAGAGCGAGACAGAGTGCGGTGCTGAGCGGCAGGCAGCGCCAATAGTTTAGGTATTTGCTTTTTACAGTGAAAATAATGGTAATTATAAAAAAATAAATAACATAAGACCTGTTTTAACCCTTCGACCGCCAAGGACGCATTAAAGCGTCATTCAATAACTTGATCGAGACGCCAATGACGTCTTTAAGCGTTCATCGCACTTCAAAATATTTAATATTACTACTGTATATTTTACGTGTTACACATCACTAGCCAATCGTACGATAAATGATTTGTAATACGGTCGCGGCGCCGCGGCGTTGGGGGCAAGATAGATGAAATTTTACATGGCGGTCAAAGGGAGTAAGATCAGTTAGTATGCAAAGTTTCATGATGTAATTAGAAGTATTTTTTGAATACCAGCTGTTTATTGTTCGGGTTAGAGGTAACTTTGGATTTTTTTTCTATCGAGAAAATTTTATGGAATCGTGTTTTCGTCTAACATAGGACTTAGCATTAATCCTCAACTTTACCATATATTTATTTCAAAATTAATGGTGCAGTATTTTCGACATAACGGAGAATCACGCTAAGCCATTTGAGGTAGTATAGGCTCTTAATAGAATAATCACGAAACCATTAGAAATGCGACGTAACCAGCCCGTGCCGAACGCTCTTAAAAGCTTAGATTAATTTTAAATATCTTATGTTGAAAAATTAAGTATTTTAAGTGTAACATAGTCGAAATTGACTTTTGAGTGGCCATATTTGTAGTATAAAGGGCCTAATGGCATTTGATACCTAAACCCAGGAGAGCAGGTCATTTTATTGCCGATAACCCCATGTGTCTGTTCCTTTTCTAATATTCCTCTATTACCATCACATCCTAGAAGAAAATTCAGACTCGGACGGTGACGATTCTGACTTCGTGAATACTGACTACCCGCCCGAACCGGAGGACATTTGTTCGGACAACGCGGTGGATGTAACAAAGCGGGCAGATCAGTCAGACAGCGAGGCGGACACCTCGCTCGCGCTGCAGATCAGGGGACTAGCGCTGAGGGACATTGGGGACAGGGTGCGGAATACTATCGGGGTGAGTTACTTAGCGGACATTTGTTCGACAACGCGGTGCAATAATAGAGCGGATAGACATTGAGGTGGACACCTCGCTCGCGCTGCAGATCAGAGGGGCAATTGTCGTAATTTTAAGATCGTTCACAGTCTAATCTGTCTCCATCTGTCAAAAAATACTTCTAATTTCCCTACATTTTTACAAGTTTTTGACATTTGTTTGTCGCCGAGATGAGACTGCGACTAGATTTTGAACGTTTTAAATTACGAGAATTGGCCTTCAGGGGACTGGCGTTGAGGGACAAAGGGGACAGGGTTCGGAATATTTGCTGGGTGAGTGGAATTTAAGATATTGGTTATTGGAAGGTTCAGTGTACCCCGACTACTTTCGGGCTCTAGCAGAACTCTTGCATATTGATAATCTGGGAATTTCCAAGTCTCGAGTGAATTGGTTATTTTTAGACATATGCATCATGCATCGTGATCAACCGCATCACCGCTTACCATCAGGTGAGATAGGGGTCAAATGCGAGCCAACTCAATTATGTTTTCATAAACAGTGTTGCCGAAGGATATTGAATTTATTTTTGTAAAGAGATACACTCCATTTCTTGGTATTGTGCTACCTCTTCCCTGTAAGTGTTACACACGAGCGGGATGCGTCGATAGTTGTCGACGGCTGCCATCGACGCGTGTCGACGGCTGCAGTTGCTTCTGCCGTTCGTGTGTATGAGCACTAAGTACCAATTGTGACCCAAAACTTTACCACTCACACGGAGTCGTTGTTGGCAGCTCAAGGTCACTTCGGCTCCATTTTATTTGGGCGCAGAGGGCAGCAACTCCAAGGATTCAAAATTCTAGCGGTTTTTAAATCTAAACATTATCCCCCTTATTCATAATCCTATTTTATCTCTATTTTAGCTAAAATAGGTTTATAGAACGTTTGTCTTTATCTGTCACGTTGTCATTTCTGTGTGTAAGAAAGAGACAAACCCCATTTTAACTAAAATAGGTTTGATAAGTTTTATGAATAAGGGGGTTAATGTTTATTTATCACAGGAACGTAAGGAGTCTACAGCCGCGGGCACCGGCCTGGGCTCGTCGCCGCCCGAGCGCTGCGGCCGCGCGCTCTCACACGCGCTCAAAGGCCTGCTGGCGTTACACAACGTTACTATACATAAGTGCAAGGTATTTAATAATAAAGATTAACTAGTATGCAATGACTTTTATCGGATTTGTCCAAAATACACATTAGAAAAAAAGCTATACTTTATGAGTAAAATTACAGAGTATAAAACTGTAATTTTGTGGTCAAAACCAATAAAGTTTCGTAAAAGTAAACTCGAATAGAGGATGAATTTTTTAGATACAGTGGAGTGCCAAATCCGAAACTATTAAAAAATTGTGAAAAGCACTCAAAACTAGTCCTGATGTTGATTTTGATAAATAATGAAACCGCATCATTAAAAATCTAATAGGTACCGTTTTACCACTTGGAAAATTCACACTGCATATTTAAATTCCATTTCTTAATTTTGTCAGCACATTTATTAACTATACCATAAAATCACTCCGAAACAGGAAGAAGAACGCGAACGTCTAAAACAACAAATTATAATAGAAGAACAGCACCCAAAGATGGCGAACCCATACGAACCAATCAAAATGAGCTACGAGCCAATCACAACAAAACAGAAAGCTGACACCAAAGAACACTCTTCTCGTAGCCGAAGACGAAAACGGGAGCGAAAAATCAGCGATAAAACAGCAAACTGTTTAATCGAATCAAAATCGAATATCGATAAAAATGCCATACAAGTTCTTAAAGAAAAGAAAGTTTATTCAACATGGCATGAACCTAATCGAGACGACAATTTTGCTTGGAAACTTCACTTAAAAACCCTTTTGTATGAAAAAATATGTCTAGCATACGCCACTCTAGCAGAATACAGTTACGCAAACGAACAGTACGGGTTCTCTCTAAAATATATCGATATGGCGAGCAAATGTCAGAAATTACTATCGAACATGATTATTAAAAGTAAAGTGGTCGATGCCGGGGCGTTGATTGGTCGTGTCGGTGATAATTACTTCCAAATGAGTAAGAATTGGCATCGAATGGAGCAGTTTAAGAAGCAATTCGGGACGGACCATGACATCGATAGTAAGATACGGTTGGAGCTGGAAAATGATATGGCGGAAGAAGTAGATCATGTTATTGCTGATGAGTTTGAACTTGGTGAGTTAGTTTTTTCTTTTACTTTTGAACCAAAGGTTGACTGGTAGAAAATGCCTCTGGCATTAAGTCTGTCTCTGTATATTTATGTGCTTGAAGTATTAAGTAAATAAATAAACTTTAGTGTGTTTTGGAAAAAAATATCGTAGCAATTTGCCGTTTGGAAATCGATAAACATGTCGATTTATTTTCATGAACTAATTATTTACAATATGGGTTTGGAGTCAACCGCAAGTCAATAATAACCCAGACTATGAAAGACGCGCTTTCTGTGTGTAAATAAAAGGCACTGTTATTATCAATCCGAGCAGTTGTCTGCGCTAATTCATTCATAATCGTCACATCATAATTGTATTTAGTACTATTGATAAATTAATAAAAACAGCGAAATATTTGACAGCTATTATCGAGGTTGCCAACTTCTAAAATACAGCCATGAAGATAGTTTATAAACTTTTTTATGGCGTGACCTTTTAAGTCTTAACTAACATTAGTAGGTGTAAATTGGGGTTTCTGGATCAGAGGAGATCCAGAAACACCCAATTTACCCTACCATTCATTGTATTCAAAAATAGGTACTATTTGCTCTAATATTCAATCATTTATAAATCAGTCATTTATTTATTCTAATATTTCAATTATCAGAGGAGATCCAGAAACACCCAATTTACACCATCATTCATTTTAATCAAAAGAATGATCTAGTGACTCCTATGTTTATCTATTCATTCAATATGTGCATTCTAATTTTTCATTGTTAAATTAGTACGTTCATTCAACAATTTTATTTATTGACACGCGCATGAAATTCGAGCAACAGCCGGTATATAGATTATATAAATATGAAAATGGTTTCTGCAATCAGAATCAGCTGGACGTTTTTTGGTAGTCGACTTTATGCCTATTTACACATTAGTTTTAGACAGTTATTAATATAATATATTCCTTTCGCCAATTTACACCATTCACTCATTCCAGTATTCTAATATTTCAATCATCCATTCAATCATTCTAGTATTTCAATATTTCAATCATTTAGTTATTAAGATAAGATCCAGAAACACCCAATTTACACCATTCACTCATTCTAGTATTCTAAAAGCCAGGTACTTTTTCGTTCACTTTTGGTATACCATATGGGTTTTCAACGTCAAAATTGCTAGTGTCAAATTTATGTATATTATCATGCACATCTTTATAAAAAATCAGGTGTCTGGGGTTGCCTGGATTAAGGAGATCTAGGTCATGTCAATTTACTATTAGTTTCATTCATTTTATTCCAAAGAATGATCTAGTGGCTCCTATGTTTGTAGGAAACTGAATGATTTGAATAATCATTTTATACAATTTTTACTTTTTGTGGTTGGGTTGTGGTTGGTATCATGATAAAAGAAACAAAGTTTGCTGTCAACTAAGTAACACATTTTATTATTATTTATAAAAAGCATGAGAAGAATAAATAATCGATTGCAAAACATTTGATTTCTTGATCCACAGTTGACATTTCATCATAGACATTTTCCATAATCGCATAGGCTTCAGACATTGTTTTCGGTTGGGCGAGCTTGAATTGCTTTCTAAAGAAATTAATACGGTTCTCATAGTAACCCTTGACCCTTGTTAAGTGACGTAAACGTGAATCAAGACAGTTCAGTAAATGATTCAGACACCACCACTCTTCACAACAGATGACGATCGATTTGGTTCCAATGTCAATTATGATGTATTTTTTGCTTCCTTCTTCATGTTCAGGCAGGTTTATATAATTGATCACTTGTTGTTCTCGTCGCCACTGCTGCTGCTTTGGTAAAGGAATTGAACCAGATGTGAAGAATCCTGATATTTCAGAAGCGTTTTCCATAAATATCATATCCCACTCGTCTTTAGTTAATGTTATCCGATTAGCGATATCAATGCACTCTTCCAGTAATCCATTGATTTGATTTGATGGCTTCAAATATGTTTTAATATACGGAATCATGGGGCTGGAAACTTGATACATATACTTGCAAAGTTCAAAATGCAAGGGTGGAATCGATGGAGTATATGATGGTTGTATAAACTGATACATGTTGTCGCTATAAGTGTTGATGATTAACTGCTCTCCCAACTACACTGACGGCTCTTTACATTCGCATGAAACGATTTTGATGAACTGGTGTTCATTACTTTCTGGTCAGTCATGTCTTGAGTAAATAGAATCTCACCACTAGCATTCTTGAAAATAAGTATAGAAATGCCTTCCAAATCAAATTTCGATGAATGGAGCATAATGTGAATAATATTAATTTATTCTCTCTCTCTTTCTAATGATGAAGCAAGCGTTGATTAAGATCGAACCATCACATGCTGAGAGTTTAATGCTGTGATGGAAATATGCGTATTTAATTAGGTACTATTTGCTTTAATATTCAATCATTCATCAATCAGTCATTTATTTATTCTAATATATCAATTATCAGAGGAGATCCAGAAACACCCAATTTACACCATCATTTATTTTATCGATTTGGCGGTAGCCAGCAATTTATAATGATTAACATTTGATGGGGTTGGTAGGGATAGAGGATTTGAAAATTAAACAAGCAAATATTTATTTTAAAAAATTATTATCTATACACCATTTATTTAAACATATTACATTTTTTAAAGCACATATTTTATCATGATAAATACAACTATACACATCATGAGAATGTTCATATTTATTGTACAAGCTTAATAAATTAGGACAACCTTCATCTTCTAAATTATTTATATTATTATTATTATTCAAAATATTTTTTAACCACAACACTTTTTCTAAACCTTTAGTGTAAACACTTTTATCTCTTAAAATATCTACAATCAAATTCTGATGATTTGAGTAGGGCACAAATCCGTCTCTCCAGTATATCCTTCTATTACGTTCAATCCAACTGACTTGTCGTTTTTTTGGTTTCGTCAAATCGTAAAATGGAAATGGTGGCTTAATTAAAAACACCTGAATTTTTTTATTCAATAATACAGCAAATTCTTTAACGATAAATTCATTTGTTTCTGTTTTGAAACCTTGAACGTCTACAATGGCTGTCATGATAATCTGCGCACTATGTTACTTAAAGGTTTATATTCCACAAGTCGATCGTTAATAATTAAACAATATCCAGTTGTGTTATCTGGTATTGGTGCTGAACATTCAATCTCCAACCGTACATCTACGGGGCCTGTTTTCAAACTATCGTTTTGTCTTGAACAGTCTATAATAAAGAGAGGGGCCTTCTCCTTGAAATCAGTCAAATTAAGCAAGGGGTCCGCAGGACAATTGTAATACGACTGACGAAATTTCACGTACATTTCATATAATATATTGTATTTGTTCTCAGAAAAATTTAAGCTTAGAGGCTCGTAAGGGTAATACTGTGAATTCAAAAATAGTGTTACGTTAGTAACCCCACAGTGATCAAACAGAGAAATGTCTTTGGTTTTATTATTTTTTCTGTTGGTTTGCAAGCAAAAAATTACATATCGAGGTTTCTCTAATTGCGATGCAGTCTTAACTGACCAAGAATGTTTTGTAGTTTTAGGGAACACAGGATACTCATATAAATCCCAATTTCGAAACGCTATTTGAATAGGTTTATCTCTTTCCAAGTGTTTTAGTAGTGTCAGTCGTTCACGGTCTGACACTTTTATATGTGGTACACGCCATTGCAATCTTTGTATGTCTATTTGAAAATGCGCAATATCATCAGTTGCTACGATACTGTTTAAGTTAGAGTTACTTCTATTCAAAATAAGTTCATGTTTACAATTTATCACAATTTTATTGTAATCCTCCGCAAATCCTAAAATCTTATTAAGAGGTACAATAGCACTAAAATGACCATCACTTTTGAATCCTTCTAGGTTCCAACCCCACAAAGCAGCAACTTTATTTTCCCCATCATTCATTGAAACGTATGATTTTATTGTCGACGTTATTCCAGAATTTTTGATGCGATCTATTTCAATGCCATTTATTTCGTATCTGATATCTTGAAACAAAAACATAACAGGGTTGTTACTGAACGTAATATTTTTCTTAATCGGTTTTCCATCTTTGTCGAAGAACTTTGCTTGACCCTCGACGTAAATTGAACTGGCTGATGGTAACACGTATATGTCTTGTTGGTGTATGGGAATTCTGATTTCATCGTTTTCTCTAAAGCTGTTAGTGTAGGGATTGTATGTGTGGACTTCATAGCTTTCAATCGAACTATCGAAGTGAGGTAATTCAGTTATTTGTAGTATATTCATACTTTAAAACCTAGAGCTTTAAGAAAAGCTTTATTTGCTTCACTCAATTTCTTCACTTTTTTCTTACGTCTATGCACCTTAATGGTCGTAGATGGAATAAGACGTTTGATTTTCACAGGAGTGTTTTTATAATATACTATCATTTTGTTTTTCTTAAATGAAGGCGTAATTGAATATGTTCTTCACCAAAGTTAATACAGTTACCAAGTTGATCAACAATCTTAACAGATATAGATGAAATTATATTTTTGTTCACTGGAAAGTAAATAACGTTCTGGGGTATTTCTGTGTAGCCGTGACTTGAAGCAGTATCAGATATGAATTCATGAATAAAATGAGTCGGTAATCCGTTGTAATATGAACCGTGCACAAGATCACATTCGATTCTGATTACAGCTGTTAAACTGCTGTTATTAACGGGCACATTCGGTCTTGTTTTTAATACTGAAAAGTATAGTAAACCGCACTCGTATTGATCAGATAAATGAAGAGGTGGTTGAAAATACGAGACCAGTTCTGATTTATTTCCAGAGATGGTAACCGTAGTAGACATGCTTGAATACTGAACTCTTTTAAATGATCCTGTTTATTTTATTTGTTGATTATACCAAAAATTCTTTAAGAAATTTAAACATAGATGTCCACAGTTGAAGGGGTGATCACGTTGTATATTTTCATAATTATATTGAATGTTAGAACCTACGTATTTTATAAATTCCTTTGGAGGTTTAAGATTTCCATAACTGTCGAAATACTCAACATAATCATTATATTTTGCATAGGCTACCCAATGAGAACCAGGATTTTTAGAACTATCTAAATTAATAACTCCACATTCTTTTTTATATGGATATTTAGGGAGCTCATCTCTCATAAAGACACCTCTAAAATAAGGAATTCTATTTCCATACTTTAAAATGTCAAAGTTAGTTAAGGCCCGTTTGGGTAGCCGATATCTTAGTTTTTTTCTTTTGATACGAAAATTCCAAGGCCGCCCTTATGTGGTTTAAGGTGTAGTCCTTTCCCAATACATAGAGCTTCCATTTTTTCGTTGTGTCTCTTTGATTCCTCATACAGCTTTTTAGCCATTTTGAATTCATTTATGGTTTTGGCAATACCAGCTGCACCGCCTGCTAAAGCTCCCGCCGCTGATAATCCCGCAAAAATAGGAATCAAAGGTAGTACTCCCCCAGTTTTTGGAATAGGAATAACACGAGGGAGCTTAATCGATGAATCATCAGCTAATTCTCTGGTAGCGGCAATAGCTAATTCTATAGCCATTTTCTTGCTCTTAGGTTTTAATTTTTTTATGTGTCTTTTTGCTTTTTTAATAACAGTTTTTAATTTACTTTTTAATCCTTTTCCAGATGTAACTTTTGGAGAACGCTTTTTCCTCAAACCAGAACCAGTTTTAATTTTTGCCGTCATAGCCTTACTTACTAAGCGTGCCGCGAGTTTTTCGCCTATACTGGCATTGGAAGCAACCGCTCGCTGTTTCGCCATTTTTAACAAAATTAAATCAGCCTTATGTCGATCTTTCAAGTTTGATGACTTTTGATATGCAATATCGTGATCTTTGCAATATTCGTCCAACTTATTTACACCGTTATCTCCTTGTGCAAGTCTTTTTATTAATTTAGTACCAGGACCACAGTAATTATATCCTGGTAAGTGTAATTCAAATGGTAAATTATTAATAAGCCAATTGAGAAGACTACTTTCTCCAAAACACATTATAAGACTGATGATTCCGGTTTGAATGCTTTAATAAATACTTATGCGATTCAAGTTTGTTGTTAATATCATTTATAATATTACATTCGATTTATCAATCCAACTGCTTTCAGCTGAAGACAAACCCAACCATTTTACTAAAACTCTGTTACCTTTTCTTCTAAGAACTTTCTCAACTAGATATACATTGGGATGTTTTGTTTTTTGAAGTTCTTGTGTATAAAATGCGCCTAAAATAGGGTGACCTCTGATAGTATCTTCAATTAAGTAAGTTATGGGAGTTGTTTTTTGTATTTTACGAATTTTAAATATTTCTGTTGACCAGTTGGGAGTGTAACCTTTTTCAAATGTTCCTTTGTATTTACTGATACGTACATAATCACCTACTTTGTACTTGCTTTTTAAATTATATTTTTTTAGCAACTTTAAATACCTTTCTAATATCATTTTTTTATTAATATTGTCCACATTAGCGGGGATCTCATTAATAGTGCGATGGTGAGTGTGATTGTATTTGTAAATAACATCATTTAGAGTATTATTTATCCAATTGTAATTGCCTTTTAAACTAAATTCCTTATAAACTTTAGATTTCAATGTCCTGATAAATCGTTCAACTATTGAAGCCTTTTTTGTTGAGAAGGTTGAATAATGGTTAATATTATATGAATTCATAAGCTTCTGAAATTTGTTATTATAAAATTCTGCTCCATTATCCGTTTGCAGATTTTTAGGAACACGCCCTTTATCCAACAAAGTTTTGAAAGAGTTACACACATCTTCTTTGGTTTTACTTCTCATAGGAAAGGCCCAAGCATATTTCGAAAATGTATCAATAACGGCTAGAATATATCTGTAATTTTTATTTTCTTTTGAAATTGATTGCATATCAATTAAGTCTGCTTGCCACAAGTCATCTATATCTTTCATGATAACATGTCTTCGTGGATAGTTCACCCTCGCGTTTTTATGAATTTCGTTTACCACGTCAGCTTTGCTCATGTTCACAATTCAGTGTACTTGTCTTGAACTCAGCTATTATACTGAATAAAAAGCATCTTATTATGACTATTTATTATTTAATTATATCAGCTTCTTTTAATTCTTCGATTATTGATAAAATTTCATTATCATGGTTTGTATTACCAGCATCTCGGGAATCAATTAATAGTTTCAATCTGTTAACCAGTTCGTTAGGATCATCCCAATATACCAAGTCAGTGTTATTTTTGTATTTCTTTAGCGTTGGTAAGCTTCCTCCAAATTTAGTGATAATATTATTGTTTAACGATTCAGAAAACAATGGTCTAATTATTTCACGATATTTTATACCTTTATCGCCTCTAATTTGTCCATTAGGATTGAAATCTCTCTTATGTGCATTTGTATAATGCAACATATCTTTATAGACAAGTTTATCTTTGCTCGATATTAGTTTCAAATCAGGTTTTCTTCGAAGTAAAAGTTCTTTTAAACCAGGGGTTAAATTGTAGCTTTTGTCACCAACTTTAATTAAAATGACATTATCATCATTCACGCTATCTGTTTTAGAAAATGAAACTATTGAATTACCCATTAGTATTTTTTTGTTTGCACTCCTTATTCCAAATGGTATGTTTACCCCATCATAAATATCATGGATATCACAGCCCTCTAATGATATTTCTAAATCTTTCAGTAATTCTGTCTGGGGAGACTTTTTAACGAACTGCACAGAATTCAGTTCTGGATCGCAGCATTCTTCAAACTTTGTAGATGAGCTAGTATTAATGTCATCCAATTCCATGTTCTCAAAATTAGAATGTGTATTTTCTAAATTTTGTATTTTTTCTATTGTTTTGTTCGAATCAACTAGGGTTTTAAGGGGATCTGTGACAGGTTTTAACATTTTATCAAGTGACAAGTTCATTGAGTGTTCCTGGTTTTTCATTTGTTTTATTTTATTCTTTATGGAGTCTACAGACTTCATTAATTCTATTTTAATATTTTTCTCCATGTTGTACTTATTATAACAACTGTATTAAGCTAAAGAACAAATCATACTGAAATTGATTTTGCACGTTAATTACTTATATGAACATGTAAACAGTCAGTCAAATTTAAAAAACATATCAAAATTCTGTCTGTACCTTCCGTTATTTAATGACGATTCTTTATTAATAAGTAGAAAATTATAAGGTTTACTCCAAACAGTTTGACAAAGATTTCTGAACTCTTTCCATTGTAAATCAGAACTAACATGCTCTTCATAAATATGCTTTAAATTTACATCATCTTGTTTGAATATAATAATAAAATTAACATTGTCACGTAACAATTGCTTTGGAATTTTAGAATAGGTTTGAGACAAATAGAAACAATCTATTTGTTTATGTCTACCCATACAGAAATAATTGCGGATATTTATTTGATTTTCACAAGCAACATCATCGAAAATAAATACAGAATTTGTTAAAGCTTCACTCGGAGAAATGACATCTTTATCATCATTGAACTCGTAGAAATTAACCTGTGGTACTCTTTTCAATACTTCAGTCAAGAAACGGTATTTAGGTTGAAAAGAAGTTTTCGAGTAAAGATACAGATTTCTAAATTTGAGCCCATTTTCATGCAGCAGTAAACTAATCATAACATTCGTTTTACCACAGTTCGACGGACCACATATTATACAGCGAATGGTATTCGGCAATAAAGTGCTATGTCTGATGTGGTGAGCAGAGTCACTTAATCTTATTTTATTAACACTTTCACTGTCCATGCATTACATGTAATGCACTGATAAGTTAGCTCCGTACGTCCGTGCATGACATACAATACACTATTAACCACCAAGAATAGTGTTGTTCACGAGAAACTTGAAAAATCTATCAAATAAAAAAAAAGACGGGTTGCACTCCGGGAGTGCCGGCAGAAGTGAAAACTTGAATATTAACGTTGAAATAAATCAATTATTAATTGAATTAATATAACTAAGTCTTTTTCACTATTTCTGCGTCACTTTTTTCATTAATCGATGCACTTTGTTCAATTTCCATTTTTTTAAACACTTTATATACACGAATTTTACGAATACACAGCAGTGTGGCTACTACACAGACGGTCGAGCCATCAGCTGTCCATCCACGTCTGCGTCCGCGTCCACCATCACCATCACATCACATCACATCACCATCACCATCGCCATCGCCATCACCATCGCCATCACCATCGCCATCACCATCGCCATCGCCATCTCCATCGCCACCTCCATCGCCATCGCCATCACCTTCGCCATCGCCGTCACCATCGCCATCGCTATCGCCATCGCCATCGCCATCACCATCACCATCCATTCATCCATCCATCCATCCATTATTGTGTCTCACTTGGTTCACTTCGGTTGGCGCCGCCGTAGAAACAGATGGGGGGGGGGGGAGGGAATCTCTCCTGACGGTCACGTGTCCTGACGCGATGCCCTGACGCGAGTTTAACATTTTTTACCCATTACAAAAAGTGTTCAACGCCGCTAAAGAAGTTTTCACTTCAAAAAACAGATAATTCTTTCAACCTGGCAAGTACGTAATCTGGCTCCCTAGGTTGCCATATCTAATATGTAAAAAAAATAAAAGTAAATCTTGGTTTATTATATTTTAATCAAACCAAAAATAAAAATGGTTTTTCTTACTAAAATTCAACTTAATTAAAACTTTTTTTTTATTTCTTTGGGGGTCTACGCTAATAAACTTTTCTTGAAACATAATAAGCGATGATGATGACCACCATTTTTTCACCTATACATCGATCATGTTTCGACGTACTTGGACAACACTATTGGTCCGGCGGTTGAAGTTCATACGTCCATGCATTGTATATAACGCACTATTGGACGTGCAATAATTGTATTGATAATTTTCTTAGGACAGTGAAAGTGTTAACATTTAGGGATATGGGTTGCTTGATCAACTTCATCTTGCCGATTAAATCAAATACTGTTTAGCATTCACATATATACATAATATGCAAAATATTAGGGTGAATTCAAAAATAAATTTAATTCAAGTATGCAAAAGATCTTTTATCAAGCAGTAGTGAGCCTTGTTGTTTTGTTCGAAATATAGCAAGTTAATGTGTTTCATTTTCTTATAACTGGAGACATATAAAGGACCAGTAACATTATAATGCTTGTCTAATCCATAAATATTGACACTTATTTCACGATTTTTTTTTTCAAATAACTCAATATCTCAATCAATACATGAGGGTGGATATGACATCCCCTGTATATTAAATATTGATGTTAAATTTGGGTACGACTTTGGTCTGCAAACGTTATTTTTAGCTGGATATAATGCTGCAGCTATGCTCCACAAAAAACAATAATTATCATTATTCTGTATGTTCAGACAACTTTTGGTATTCTTAATTTTAGCAGGCAGCTCCATGTAAGAGCCGCCTCGCATGGGTGAGTATTTATTTATATTCATTTCTAAGTAACTTACAGTCATAAATGTCCATCCAGATTTACAGTGCTCAAACTCAGATAATTTCATGTTAAAAATCTCTTTTACATGTGAGTATAATTCATCATAATTCATATTTTGATATACGGTCTGATATTTAGTGTTAAACGACTTCAGTTGCTGTTCACCTGATACAGGTAACATGAAGTGAGCAAACAACTCGAAGTTCACTTTGATAGAGACATGCTTTAATAACGTTAATTCAATGATTTTAAAAATATCATCGCGCTTCCCATCTAAGAACGCCTCTATAAAAAGGTACTCGTCTTCTTTAGATGGGCATAAGCGATAAGTCATAATTCGGTTTTTGAATGCCGTGGCAACAATATCAACATTTTCAAAGTCTGATTTTATAAGACAATTTGATTTATGAATATTAGTTCTCATATGATATCGGTATTCATGTTCAGGGATCTCAATTTTACATTTATCACAAGTAATATAAGTACTTGAAGTTGAATTAGTAGGTGAGTCGACTGAAAAAGAAAAAAAAAAAAAAAAAAAAAAAAAAAAAAAACAAATACTGTTAAATATTTATTTTGTAAGATTAAATAAGG
Organism: Amphipoea lucens; assembly: GCA_947508005.1. Lineage (NCBI taxonomy): Eukaryota > Metazoa > Arthropoda > Insecta > Lepidoptera > Noctuidae > Amphipoea > Amphipoea lucens. The sequence goes on along the minus strand of OX382377.1, from coordinate 16,187,415 downwards.
GAGTACAATTTTAAATATTACATAAGCTATGTCCTATTCAACGATATATGTCTTATGCCTATTTGAGGATGGTCCCAGGAGTCATATATTTTTGTCCCTTATCTTTTATTCGATTATACAATTATGATATAATGATTAAAAAATTTTATGTAACATAGTAAATAATAATATGAGTAGATATGTAAGTGAATATGTAAATTATTTTTACTGGTAAGAACTTATGAATGTAGGCGGATAGTTTTTAATTTATCAATAGACGAATACTTGAAGTGTAGCTTTGTTACGCACCAATAAACAATAATTATAATTATCAAATCAAGAATCATTGAATAGTAAAATAATTTAAATAATTGAACAGCTGAATGATTGAATGTAAGTACTAATATGATGAATAATTGCGAAATAGAATCAATGAATAGGGGAATGATTGAAAAGTTAGATGAAGATATTGAATAAATGCACAAGTGTTTACACAACATAGAAATAAAAGCATCAATTAAATTCACTTACATTTTGTAGATAGAAGATCTGGTAAACTTGTAAATACTGGTAAGGTTGTAGTTGATGATGATGCCAGCTCTCGGATGAGTGTTTTGTGGTGACACATCAAGAGGCACTCTCTTAAATAGTGATAAATCCACGTCATAATATCCCGAATATGGAATAGGGCACGTGTTGGTAAAATGCTGTGTCAGATCATTGCATCCAAATAGGATCTGGGGGCACGGCAGTGCCTCCGCCAAGTCTCGAGTTTACTTTTAAACGATATTAGAACGGCTACTCCTGTTACATATCACTTCCATTAGGTTCGATAGTCACCGTGGCAATCTGGGTGTAACAGTTCAGATGCGAAAATTATACCTTAATATGTTCGGTCGGATTATTTACCCTCCATAGACGTAATTGTATGACACTATACAGACATCTACCAAAGCCTTAAATTACGAGAAGCGTGATATTATGTTAATATAATTACAATAAATTATAATAATAAAAGCAGGTGAAACCATATGTATATAGTAGTATGCGAAATTTATAATAGTTTGATAAATAACGCGACATCAGCGATTCTTAAAATCGTTGATGTAGCAATATTATGATTGATGATATACTACTAACATGCTATGACTTTGCTTGTTAAATCTTTTCAATGAATTGTATGAGGAAAATCCAATGAACAAACGCACAGTAATATATATTAAATTCATACATATTTTTAATAAACAATGAAGTGTTCGGTAACATGATGTCACGCGGTTTTAATTTCATGCACCATTTATGATGTAAATATCAATATGAGTTAAAAACGTTCTATTTTGAACCCTATTACATACAAACTAATAAAATAATTTAAATATAAAAAGAGAAATTATATTTTAAATCTAGTCGATTATTTGCCTTACAGTGGTAACCAAGCACAGCACAATGTCGGTAAGTAATAATAATAATTAATTATATGTATTTCTTTAACAATTAATTAAACAATAGATTATTTCAATATTTATACTATTAGTTAACTATTCAATATTAATATATTATTCTAATCTGAATATTTATCATAGTATATTTACTTGAATAACTTATTTTTAATCTATTGAGTTGTTCTGTGACACTATATCTCATATACACATAATTTTAAAAGAATTGTGTCGGAACCCTCTAAGATCCAAATGTTGGTTAATAATGTAAATAATTACGCTACATTTTATTACGTTTTTGTTTTTTCAGGACACTGAATCCCTCTTCAATTTCATTCCTCAGAATCAACCGACAGTTGAAAAACCTGCACAGAAAACCCTGGGCCTTGCTCGTAAGAGAGCAAATACGAACGAACAAAAATTTACACAATTTGTAAAGAAACCGGTCACCCGAGCAACGAAAATCATCAAAATAGAAATTTACGACGCGGACAGTTTCCCAAAATCGGAACAATTGTTATGTGATTGTGATGCTGAAGTATGTGCTCAGCATGTTGTAAAAACTATATTATTTGATGACATTTATACGAGTACAAGAGAATTGATAGCTAAAATACATGACGATATTGAATCAAGGCCATAATTGTTATTATTTACTACTGATACTGTTCTGTTTTATATTAATACCTACCTATTACAATAACCTATTAAATAAACGAGTTAAAATAATTTGTCGTTTTATTTAAATTCATAGGTATAACACAAACAAATAACACAGGTACTTATATAAGGTAACAGGGATATCCGAGCGCATTCCATTCTTGATAGCTCACCGTGCCGAATGGGCTAAATATTTTGAAATATTAGAATAAATAAATGACTGAATGATTGAATATTAGACCAAATAGTTCCCATTTCTGAATACAATGAATGATAGGGTAAATTAAGTGTTTCTGGATCTCCTCTGATAATTGAAATATTAGAATAAATAAATGACTGATTGATGAATGATTGAATATTAGAGCAAATAGTACCTATTTTTGAATACAATGAATGATAGGGTGAATTGGGTGTTTCTGGATCTCCTCTGATCCAGAAACCCCAATTTACACCTACTAACATTAAAACAGATTCACTAAAATAACAGATGTAGGGCCGGTTGTTTCAAACGGTTGGTTAACATAACATACGTACGTCAAATGATAACGATTACGTACTCTTTATTATTCGACGTACGACAAGGCCATAATTTTGTAATTGGACCTACTTATGCAAGACGGAACCAATCCACACACATGCCAAAATCTAGATAGGTACACAGAAAGCTTTCAAAATGCACCTTCTATCGACCCTGTAAAGATCAAAATGATTTGACTAAATTTATTGTTTTCTCTGAATTGTCAGATCATTTTGATCTTTACAGGGTCTAGAAGGTGCATTTTGAAAGCTTTCTGTATACTTATCTCGATTTTGGCATGTGTGTGGATTGGTCCCGTCTTGCATAAGTAGGTCCAATTGTAATTTGAACCAACGTTTTTTTGGTTTGACGATAGTTAGCGCCATTTTTGACGACTACGCGTGCGTCAACTGGACGTGAAACAATCCACCCTTAACACCTTGACTGCCAGACAACAGACACAATAGAAAATCTATTGTTCGCGGTCACCGGTGACCTACACGGCAGTGAATGTGTTAATCAATCAGCGTTTCATTTAACAAAACTTTCCTAAGACACGTCCGTTTGCAACGGACGTGTCTTAGGAAAGTTATAATGATTTTTTTTTCTAATTTATCCCGTTTCGTAGACATATCCCTCCCCACGAGCGAGGTGTCGGCCATGCTGTCGTCGTGCACGACGTACAGACGCGCGGCGAGCGCGGCCGCGGAGCGACGCGCCGAGCTGCTGCGCCGACTTGCTTCCGTCGGGAACGAGCTCGCTGTCAGACACATGAACGACGCGCAACGTATGTAATCTGCATTCACCATTTATTTGCCAAAAATGTAAACAAATATGAGTTTATGGACAAATAACTTTAATTCCTACACAATAAAGTTCAATTTTCAAACATTTTTATAACTTCTTCAATAGTGCTAGTCACTCTGAAATCAACTTAATTACCATTAAAATAAAGTTGATATTTGTTTAACTTGAAATAACATCAATTTGAATAGACTTTATACTATGTTACTGTACCAAAACTCAAAGCATTTATTTTAATTACACCAATTACAGGCCTTTGCCCAGCAGTGGGATGATGCAGGCTGACAGTAACAATAATTACAGACCCTTTTGAATTGTTAAGGAGTCGGTCAGTCAGAAACATGAAGCGTAGTAGGTTCTTACGGAAAAGAACGGACAAGAATCTCCACGGATACTATTTTAATTTTAAATGAACTCTGTTTAATCTTTTCATTTAAATATCTTTTTTGGAAGGCCTTCCAGTGGACCGACGACCTTGTGAAGGCCGCAGGAACCCGTTGGATCCGGTCGAAGTGGAGGTGCTTGGGGGAGGCCTATGTCCAGCAGTGGACGTCTTTCGGCTGATAAATCTTTTAATTGATTAATCCTGACGCTGCTTAGACAATCCTTCTCTTATAATATTTTACAGTAAAACCACTATTATTCTCAACAGAAATCTACATGAAATACCTAGAAGAGCCGGATGCGAAAGACCCAAAAGCCAAGCTCCTGCTCAAACAGTTCACTGTGACGTCACGCAAATCTCTGGAGTGTTTAGACGAAGCCACGGAGATCTTCAAACAAGTCAATGATATACCTAACTTGGCTCTCTTGTACTGCAATAAGGGAAGGTACTTGAGGTTCAAGGCGCATTGTGATCAAGGTGGATTTAGGTAAGAAGCTAGTTTTTTTTTTTTCAAGATATTGTGTTAGGTACCTACAGTACCTGACAAATGCGTGCACTGACTGGACTGGTCCACTCAATCTGTGTTTCTTTCCTCAACAGACCATTTCAGACACCAATCTATATGGTCTTCACATGATCTGACCAAGATTTTGTCTGGACTTTAAAAGAGACTGTGACCTCTGAGTTTGTTTCGGCCTTTCTTCTCAGAGTAGTCAGATAGGAAACGCCGACCTCATCTAGCTTAAAAAATATGAGTGACATGTAAAAGTGTTTGTACATACCTACTTACAGAAAATAAATCATTTATCAGTTTAAGTAGACATGTTTGGTTTTAAAATTATTGGTCTAGTCCCGAGTTGTCGTAATGCTACTCGGGACGAAGTATTGAACGATTTATTAATTTCAAAATCGACTTTTTTAAAATGATGCAGTAACTGCTACTCAATCATCTTTTTATTTTTTTTTTTTTTATTATTATTTATTAATCAAAACAAGAACAGTTGAGAGTGTCGGTTTTCATTCTCATTATAGGCTACTGTTTACAAATTGTTCTAATTACGAACGACGAAGAACGAAGCTTTATTTTTATAATAATAGACAAACATGCCTCTGCCAAACCAGTCATTGTTACATTCGGTCCAGTTTCCTCAAACGACACTTTGTATTTATTTCTTAACCAACTTAATTTTACAGGCAACACGACAATCTGCATTTATTGTATCTATAGATATCTAACTATTTACAATAGATACTAAATTAAATGACTAACTAATTTACTATACAAATAAATACAAAAACAAAGGACACTTAGGTGTCGAAGTACTCGTCCGCATCGCTGTCATCCGGAAACGTGCCCAAACTCAAACTCAAAGCATTTATTTCAATTAAACCATTTACAGGCACTTTTGAATTGTCAAGAAGTCAGTCAGAAAATATGAAGCTAGTTGCCCATTCCAAAGCGTAGGTACCCAGAAGACTGGCAGCATTGCCACGTTGAATGGCAATGCTAATTCTTTGGCCAAAGAACGACCCAGCCCTTTGGTCACGTGAAGTGCCGACCAGCCGCCGAGAAATTAAAACGACACTTAAAACCGTTTTCATGTCTTGCTCGCTACAATACAAAGTGAAAGAGACAACATGAGACTTAACAGCAATTTTAAATTGAGTTGCGTTTGTTAATTGTTACACATGTCGACACATCACGCCATACTTTAGCTTGATTGATGTGACACTAACTCACTACCACTAAAAGCTGTATAGAGGTATGAGGAACAGGGTTTAGTTCACTCATCCTCCATAGAAAAGGGAGGATTCTCCGACCAGACGGCTGTTGAGTCTGGCGGGCAACTGCTCGATGATTCATGTCGGGCCATTGTATACAGGGTGTGTCGTAAATAGTGGTCCACCGTTAAGGATTCGATATACCAGATAATTAACTATAACATATTACAATTTTAACTATTTTACTAGTAAATTTTTTTTTACAAAAATCGTTCTTGAATTTGCACGATTATGTTAAAATTTTGGGTTAAAATAGACAAGAACTAACTTTTTCTTCAAAAGCTCTAAATTTACATAAACAACCATAATTTTACACGTTAGCTCTAGTATTCAGCAGTAATTAACAGAAATCAAAATGAAAAAATAATGGTTTATGTTGAAACTACAACCAAATTTGTAACAAAAGGTAGAAATTTCGTAAATAAAAGACAAAAAAATATATATTTTCGGAACTCTTGGGTAAAAATGGTTAAAATTGTAATATGTTGTAGTAAATTATCTGGTATATCGAATCCTTAACGGTGGACCACTATTTACGACACACCCTGTATAATTATGCTAGGTGCGTGGTAAACTCTGCTTGCGCGATGCAGGATTTTGCGTGACGTCAGTAAGACGCGTTGTTCGCATGTGGCGTTGTAGATACCGCTACATCACTCCCCCCCGGAGACCGTAGGTCGATAGTGGGCTGAGTCTTGTATCTTGCGATGCTTGCTAAGCCAGCTGAGGTTCCAGTGAGTCGGAACCGCATAGTTCACGGTGAGTCGGAACTGTCTGCGAAGATGCCCCAGTACCTCTCATTGTACGGAAAGCCTATAAAATACAATGCAAGGTCAGCTAATATGGGGAATGTATAGCTGGACGTTTCGTCTCGTATGTACAGACGCCAGCACATCAACCTACCCGAAACTGTCACATTTTCCCAATCAACTTTGAACCTTATGCTTCAGTGATAAAGTTGAAAATCTATTAAAGAAATTTGACAGATTGTAGTAGGTTGATGTGCTGGCGTCTGTACCTCAGGCTTATCTATAAATCCTTCATATTTTCCTTGCAGCACAGAGAAACGTCGCCTGTACAACGAAGCCGAGGAGCTGTACCTGTCGGCGCTGTCCCTGCTGGGCCCGCGCGAGACGTGTGGCGCGACGTCGGTGTGGGAGCTGGTGGCGTGGGAGCTGTCCTGTCATCTGTACACGCGCGCCGTGCTGCTGCAGGACGCGCCCGATGTGTACAACGTGAGTCTAGTCTGTGTGTTACTGTACCAGTCGGCTCTCTCTATCTCTTTCTCTCTCTCGGGCAATATAAGTTGATACTTATTAAGTTCACAGTACTGCACACCCCCGCCCTGTTTCAAGTTAAACAAATATCAACTTTATTTCAATGATGATTAAGTTGATTTCAGAGTGACTAGCACTATTAACAAAGTTACAAAAATGTTTGAACTTTATTGCGTAGGAATTAAAGTTATTTTTCCATGAATTCTTATTGGTTTACATTTTTGGCAAATAAGTCGCGAACGCAGATTACATGTTTTGTACATGACGTGTTTTTTAAATGTCTTTTACAAGACTTGTTGACAATCACAATTTGTACAAAGGTTTAACCCGGGGTTAGGAAAAATGCAGTTACTGGACGAAAACGTTATGAACCAACGTGCAACGTGGGGCCATAGGACGTGCGATTTGGAGGGCCCCAAAACATACTATGGACGTAAACCCACCTTAAAACTAGGGTTATCGGGATTAATACAAATACGTAATCAAAATTGCAAGTAATTGTAAAATTTTGTTTGTCTCTAGTGTCCTTTAACCTTTTAACCGCCCGACTTCACATCTGAAGGCCAATTCTAGTAATTTAAAACGTTCAAAATCTAGTCACAGTCTGATCTCTCTGACAAACGAATGTCAAAAACTTGTCAAAATGTAGAGAAATTAGAAGTATTTTTTGACAGATTGAGACTGAGATCAGACTGTGAACTTTCGATATAATAAAATACGATAAAAATACGAGAATTGCCCCTCACTTGTTGTGCCCCCAGCGCACGGCACAGTGAATCGAAAAATAAATACCTGATAGAATACAGCCTAATTATATAAAAAAGCAGATTAAACGAGCTGTGGCATTTGGTCGTAAATATATCTGGCGAAATGGACACGACAATATTTGTCGGATTAATCCAGCGTAAGTGGTTAAAAGGTTAATTTACTAAATCCACCACTATTTATTCCCAGGAGGTGACAGAAGTCGCAGAAGCATTAAAACACGCTCTCAAATACTGCCTGCTAAGTCCTGGGCCTAGACAGTATCTGTACCAGTTCAGGGCAGCCATGATATACCACAGACTGGGCTCGCTGTATCACTCGCAGTATCGGTAAGTCAAATAATCATAATTACCACTTCAATTGCGAAACACACTTTCATAATCCGAAGATTTTTCCATCCATTGCTTCATATGTTTGTAAAATTCGCCTGCTTGATAACGTAAATACTTAATGCAATTAATGTTGTCGAATTGTCAAAATTAAAGGCCTTTCACGAAATTATGAAAAACCGAATGACCACAGATATAGATATACCTAGATAACGCAAGTATTACGAACTGTATGAAAACTAAGCGTGCCACTTTTTGACTACCTACTATGACGTCACAAGCTCGCGCTCTCTCGCTCACGCTCACCAGCCAGCAGTACGCAGGACTGAGTGCGAAAGTGGCGGCTTATGATTTTCGATCGTAAACTGGTGCGATTTTTGGCACGCGAAGTAGGTGCTCTTGCGTTATCTGTGCGGATGACGATGAAATAGTATTAGTAACGCGAAAAATACAATAACTTTGAATCTTTAAAATAGTCAGATTTATAGTAAAAGCCCCTGAAAATGTTAAAATAATTTTACAAATACCGTAATTGAAATATTTATAATTCTGTTAATTGTAAATACACTTTTTTTTCTCTTCAGAATAACCCAAGAAGAGGGACCAAAACGTCGCACATTATTGAACGCGACCCGAACAAACTACGAACAGGCTTCAAACATGTTTGCTTTGTTAGAGGATGCGGGCATGTTCCTCACTGTGCAGCTTGAACATGTCGCCGTGTTGGAGGCGCAATGTGCAGGTAACGTTACACATGCAACTACGAACATCGAACATGTTCGCTTTGTTAGAGGACACGGGCATGCTTTCACTGTGCAGCTTGAACATGCCGCCGTATTGGAATAATAATCGAATCAGCAATACAACTCCTTGAGTTAGAATTCGGCCTCAAATGTCATCACACTAATATTATAAAGGCGAAAGTTTGTGAGTGTGTGTGTTTATATGTTTGTTAATTCTTCACGCTCAAACGGCTAGACCAATTTTAATAAAGGGGTTTGAAGATTTTTGTATGGAGGGTGGCCCTAAGGTCGGCCGCCATTTTGATTTTTTTTCAGAATCGCGGTGCACAACAAAAGTTATATATTTAGATAGAGGACACTTATACAAACAAAACATGTAACATAACATAATATCCTAAAGTGTCAGGTTTCGGAGTTATTCACCGAAATATAAGTCGAAAACAACAAGGATTTTTTTGTTTTTTTCCTCTACAGGTAACCATATTGAACTATTAAGGTAATAGAAACGTTATAAAACCTTTATGGAGAAGAAACAAATGAAGAATAGATATTTTTTTAATAAATAATTAAACACGGCAATTTATTGATCCTTTTTTTAATCCCAGAGACTAATCTGACATTTTAGTCTTTTATGTTTTCGTTTTTTTAGTATAGAAGTTTGACATTACACTTGTCAGATTAGTCTCTGGGATTAAAAAAACGAACTATAAATTGCCGTGTTTAATTATTTATTTAAAAAATGTCTATGATTGATTTGTTTCTTCTCCATAAAGGTGTTATAACGTTTCTATTACCTCAATAGTTCAATATGCTTACCTGGAAGGAAAAAAAACAAAAAAATCTTAGTAGTTTTCGACTTATATTTCGGTGAATAACTCCGAAACCTGACGCTTTAGGATATTATGTTAATTACATTTTTTGTTTGTATAAGTGTCCTCTATCTAAATATATAACTTTTGTTGTGTACCGCGATTCTGAAAAAAAATCAAAATGGCGGCTGATTTTAGGGCCAAAACCTTCAAACCCCTTTTGTATGGAGGTAGCTGACACTCTGGATTAACATACAGGCTACTTTTTATCCCGATATTCCCATGGGATCGACATTTACGCGGGTGAAACCGCGGGGCGCAGCTAGTGATTTCATAAAATAGTCATTCAATAGGGTAATATGAACTTAGAGAGTTCTATTGATGATTTTCAAGATTATAATTCTATAAATAAATGTTTGTTAAGACTGCGAATCATATTTAGATCAACATACAACATGATACTGCCCTGCAAATTGCAAAAAAAAAAAAATTGAATTTCGCAGGCTATAAGGACGCTTTCGTTTTAAGTAGATATGCACGTATAGAGGTATGAGGAACAGGGTGTAAAATTCACTCATACTCTATAGAAAAGGGAGGATCCTCCGACCAGACGGGTGTTGTGTCTGGCGGGCAACTGCCCAATGAGTCATGTCGGGCCGTTGTATCTATGCTAGTTGCGCGGTAAACTGTTTGCGAGATGCAGGATTTGCGTGACGCCAGTATGACGCGTTGTTCGCATGTAGCATTGTAGATACCGCTACACACGTGTTTCTGCAGCATATAATATTGCTTTCTCTCAGTAACTCAGAATTTTCTCCAACAGCATCACCAAACCTCAAACTGAAATCCCTCCAGTCAGCCATACAACTCCTTCGTCAATGCCACTCCATCATGAAACTCCTATCAGAGAAGGACCCAGACGAGAAAGAAGTCGCCAAACCGGAAGACAGTGACGAGAAAAACATGAAGAACGAACATAGTCTTCTATCTTTATACGAAAATAGGTTACATTATATACTAAAAAGTATCATACAGTACTGTAGGTCGAAATCTAATAAGGATTATGAGAAAATTACTGATCTACACAAGAAATTGTACTGTGCTAGTCTTAAGATTAAAAAGAGTGAGGATATTAGGTTGTATGCAGCCAGCATTTGTGATGTGTTAGTTAGTATGGATGAAATTTCTAAGGAATTTGAATAGGACGGTTTTTTTTTGGAGTTGTGTTTTGTAGAGTCGGCGTCAAAAGTCAATTATCATTTTTGGAATACGCAAACGCATTGACGTGGAGTTGCGGACACCAGCCCGTATTACCTATTACCTATCATTTTTGGATATGTCTTTATCATAGAACTTAATTATTAAATAGTACTAGTCTTCCAAGCACCGTCTACACTTAAATAATTTTTTACAGTTTTTATTCAGAAATGTCTTCCGAAACTCTAGGCCTCTAGGGTCTTGGCACACCTCCGCTGCGAAAATTTTGTCACAGTTCCAACCTAACCTAACCCGTTTGGTCGGTGTACCCAAGCTTAGTTACTGCGACCAACTGTGAGAAAAGGCCAGAAAGTCAAAAGAGGATCAATTATTAAAAATAGTGTGCATCATAAGAAGGTCAATAATTTTTTAGAGGTAATAATTTCCCTTAATTCACTAAAACCTTGTAAATACCTCGTCTCTACTATGTGGTTTTTTATGTAGTTACCATTAATAAGCATTTATTAAACACTAAACTCGTAATACAAGGAAAGTTCACGCTTAGCATTTTATAATATAAATTAAAAGAGCTTGTCATTAATTAACAAGGAAATAGTTTAAAATAAAAATACGTAAACAGGAGCTTTTAACAACCTATCAACAATCTATGCGGTAATAGCTCAACGGTAAAGTAAGATTGGCGAGCGAGAGGTCGTGAGTTCGAACCCCACACGTTGTAATATGTGAACCTACGCCTTAGGGTCAGCGCAGACAGAACGGAGCGCAGCGGAGAGGATTTTATTAACGCATTTGAAAATAAACTTTAAAATTGTTATAATAAAGTGCATAAATGCTTGAACCCGACAAAAGATGCTCGCGCGTCCTCGAAGATCAAGTTCAAGCATTTATGCACTTTATTGTAATAATTTTAAAGTTTATTTTCAAGTGCGTTAATAAAATCCTCTCCGCTGCGCTCCGTTCTGTCTGCGCTGAGGGTTGGTTTAGACCAAACGAGCATATACCCGTTCTATCCCCACTCTAGTAATTGATGTTTGTGTAAACAGGGATAGCATTCTTTCGGTAGTCTATCCATACTAAATAATATAACTACTAATTGCATCTTAGTTTTTAGTCTCGAAGAGGCTAATTGGTGGTTTAACCACAGATATAGATACACCTAGATAACGCAAGAGCCACTACTTCGCGTGCCCAGCTTACGTACAAAAATCGTAAGCCGCCACTTTCGCGCTCAGTCCTGTGTACTGCTGGCTGGTGAGCGTGACCGCTTGCGCTGGCGGTAGGCCCCGGGGGGGGGCGAGACTAGATTTTCCCATCACTAAATAGTGCTTGTGACGTCATAGTAGGTACTCAAGAAATGGCACGCTTGGTTTTCATACAGATCGTGATACTTGCGTTATCTAGGTCTATCTATATCTGTGGGTTTAACTGTCGCCAATTTCACCTCTTGTTTAAAAATAACCAAAAATGTTTTGTACAATGGTGAACAAGATACAGGCTGTGTACAGAGTTTAGGACCAACGTTATCTCCATATGGTAATTTTAATGTTGAAACAACGATTTTTATAAAAAATAACCACGCCGGATACATTAACCCCTCCTTTTTTTGAAGTCGGTTAAAAAAATTACAAAAAATAGTAATAATGCTCTTTTTTGTATTCTGGTTCTGTGGTCGTTTGGTCTACACCCACCTTCACACAAACATGTCAGTAGGCGGGTAAGCAGGATAATAGTTAATATTACCATGATATGTGTAGAATGTTCTCGAATGAATTTGAGTGCAAGACTGATGTGAATAGCGATATATATACTTTTGTTTATTGTAAAATACAGTATTTTATATGTTTATTGTTGTTTTATTTTATCAAACAAACAGATTAAGTTCAAAATCCTTTGCAACCCAATTTTTTAGGATTGTTTTATAATAACAAATGGGTCACTCAAAATTCCATCGATCCATCCATCCATGGATCCATCCATCCATCGTTCCATCCATCGATCCATCCATCCATTGTCGTGTGTCGCTTGGTTCACTTCGGTTGGCACCGCCATAGAAAGAGAGGGGGGGGGGGAATCTCCTGACGGTCACGTGTCCTGACGCGATGTCCTGACGCGAGTTTAACATTTTTTACCCATTACAAAAAGTGTGCAACGCCGCAAAGAAGTTTTCACTTCAAAAAACTATACACAAACTAAAATATAGCGTTGAAAAATTCATCCGCATCGCTGTCGAGTGTCGACTGATAATGTACCCAAGAGACTGGCGGCTTTACCACGTTGTATGGCAATGCCTCTGGCCCCTTCTGGCCCTAAAATTTCCTTAAAAAGACCAAGAGCACTCGGACCCCACAGCCCGAGAGTTTCAACCCCAAACGGCTCGAAAATATATAATTAGAAAAAAATAGATTCACGGATTGCATGCATTAAAAAAATTTAGGAAATATCAAAAAAATAAAACACAAAATTAACACGTAGTATAAAAAATTTATTCGTAACAAAATATGATTAGAAGTTAAAAATAATTATGTACAATAGAAATATTTAACTATTATCACAAATGGGCCATTCCGCTCAATTAGGCCGACTTTTATTTGTAAATGGTGATGACGTTTGGTGCGTGTTGATTGCAATAATAAATTAAATAAAGGTGTTATACTTTTTTAAATAGCGGCGCCATACGTAAAAACATGTAAGAAATGTCATATAAAGTAAAAAAAGAATGCAGCTATGATATTTAATTTATTATTAGCATATATTGGCCGTTAGTGGATTTCCGCGGATTGATCGCGGCTGACGCAACTGCGCCAGCCGCGGTCCTGGCTTCCACTATTGTGTACTTAAAGTGTTGTAATAACTTAGCTTAAAGTACCTCCTAACATCTTAGGTCGCTAACCAGCTTTGGGGTCACTTTCAACCCCAAAGACAGATAAAGGAACATAAATTATACTTACTTAAGGAGGCAAACTACTGTTAAATTCTCAAATTATGATTCATAAGTTTTGTATAAAATTACAAAACTTGGTCCAATATTTTTTTACAAATATATTTTTTTTCTATAGGTATTTTTGCCGATTGGAGGTCAAAAGTGTAGGTTTGTATAAAAAATATGAATCATAATTTTTAAAAAATATGATTACACTGGAATAAATAGTCATAATTTTGCTCTCCAGTCAGCAATGACAATAGCGTGAAAAAAGAAATTAGGGATTCAATGAAGGAGTTAACTTGTACTGTTGGCAAAAAAGCCGAACAGATATAACAATTTTAATTTGTTGCCAATATTAAATATACTCTATTTCATTAAAAATGAGGTTTATTTTTGTATTACAACACAATTTTAAAATGCGGAGGTCGTTGGTAGTCTCAATACTTATTTCGTTTGTAGACTGTTCTTTACTTTATTCCTAAAATGCTGTTCAATTCTATCCTCGGTCAAGATAGAAATCGATCATTTTATATTAAAGTTGATTAAAATCGATTCTCGTATTCGATTATCGTTCCCGGATTGTTCGTGTTCGGGCTAACTTTGAAAAAATACCTTGTTCTAATTAATTTCTCCATTGAATACCCTAATAATCCAATACTGAGGTCATATGGACCCCCTAGCCCCGACGGCTTGCCCCGGTAATACTAAATATCTAGCGATTATTCATATAAACATCAACACACATTAAAAATTCGGTTTACTCTATCACTTTATGCCTTCTCTGGCTTCGACGACCTGTGAACAAAATAAAATTATATTAATATCATACTAATGTATAGTTAGCGCCGCGAAAGACTCGACTTGACCCCCCCTCCCACGCTCTTCCCGCCGCCTTTATGACGTTCGGTCCCGTCCCGCGCTCAGACCTCATACCGCTAAAGAGACCTAAAATCGTGTCCTGCGCAAGTCAAACCACGTGGTGTGTCAAGTCTCATCTTTCGTGGCACACATTATAAAGGAGTCAAGGATAATTAATTAGGAAAAAACTCCAAAAACATGGGACCATCTGGGTTAGGATTTAAAGTCTATTGCAATCACCGGGCACAAATCCAGAGACCTGCCCCCTTATTCACAAACACTCGATATGCGGAAGCATATCGATACGGAAGTATAGTATCGAACATTAATCATTGTTATCGTAGGAGTCTTCTCAACGCTGTTCACAAGTCCAAAACCCGAAAATTTTATCAGTTTAAATCAAATAGACGCCCGCTACTCTTCCAACAGCTATTTGCTGTTGAAGGGAATTCAAATCAGATTATCGAAATGTCAGGTTTTCGATACGATAGCCTGTCGTATGTTTGTGAATCAGGGCTCAGCGCCCTAATTGCATAACACACTATCAATCTGAATCATTTCGAAGAATATTGCTAATCAATTGCTTCATATGTTCGAAAACTTTTTCTGCTCAACAACGTAAATAACGCAATGAATGTTGCTGAACTGTCAAAATTAAACCCATTGCTGCTGATACAGTAAAACGGGGCTACTTTGACTTCCAGGGTTATTTTGGCAAGGCCGATCACAACGCTATGACGCGTTCGCCACACCCCGCGCCTCGCGCAATATTAAGCGAGGTCATGCACACTTGCTGAGCACACGTGAAAACCGATTTTGGCGCTCTATTAAAGTAGTTCCAACACCTGTCAAAGTAACCCTGGAAGTCAAAGTAGCCCCGTTTTGCGGTAGTGTGTGCGAGTAATTCCTAATGGAAAAAACGAATAACACATTGCTCGACTCAGGGTCGCATGTGCGCTTGCGACTAGAAAGTCCATGACCCATACCAATGACCAAAGGGAAGGCTTCAGTAGTGTCAGTATTTCTGAAATTACAAAGGTAATCGTGGCGGGCCCTATCAGAATACCAGCGCTGCGACATTTATTTTTTAAATGTCGCAGCATCATGCTGAGATAGGAGCCTTTTGGCCTCGTATAGGAGTTTCTGTCTCATTTTTCTTTTTTATACTTTTTTTATATAACTTAGTTTTTTTATTTTTTACTGTGTTTAGTTTAGTTTGTGAACTTCCTGTACGAGTCGCAATAAATACTTTGTCTTTCTTTCTTGTTACCCAGTAACTGGTTTGTGGAGGTCAGATAGGCAGTCGCTCCATGTAAAATACTGGTCTTCAGCTGCTGGAAGCCGACCTCATCATAGTTGGGAAAACGGCTAGGCAGTTGACTTCAGTATACTCACTTGCCAGACAGAATATCCTGGATCTCCTGGAAGCTCTTGCCCTTGGTCTCGGGCACGAGGAACAACGTGAAGAAGAACGCGGCCACGCAGCACGCGCCGAAGATGAAGAACGTGCCGCCCATGCCGAGCGAGTTGGCGATCGCACTGAAATATCTGTGAGAGAAAATAATACATAATTATTTAGATTTATGGTACAGTTAAATATACAGGACAGAATCTGGAAAAAAGTATCAGAAAATTGAAATGAGAAAACTATCAAGGCTAGGTTAATTTATGTATATCAGAACGTTCGGCCAGTCGAGATAGGGAGCTGGCTGCTACTCCAGTTTTTAGTGACGATTATGTGACGCATTAAGATGCCAGTCAAAGAATTTGTGACGGAACAGTTCGAAAGTTAGAAGCATTTATTTATGGCCGAACGACCTGATATCAGGCCGTTCGGCCAACCTGAATCTCCATAACTGAGGACCTTAGAGAAACTGTTACTGAATAAAGATTTAGTGACGATTTGGTGACAAACAACCAATGCTTTACTTTTACTCGTAATGCCACCGGTTAAAAGTAAAATGAATTTTGCTTCCTGGAACATCAGGACGTTCGGCCAACGTAATCTCCATAACTGAGGACCTGAGAGAAACCGTTACTGAATAAAGATTTAGTGACGAGACTGAAACGAATTTTTATTGCTTTATTTTTTTTTGTGACGGCCCCTTTAAATAGTAAATTGAAAATTTAACATATATAACCTCAAAACATTGGGATTATCGATTCCTCCACAACGAAGAAGCCCAGAGAAACCGTTAATGAATAAAGATTTAGTGACGGCACTGAAACGAACTTTTAGTGTTTTATTTTTTTTTGTGACGGCCCCTTTATATAGTAAATTGAAAATTTAACATATATAACCTCAAAACATTGGGATTATCGATTCCTCCACAACGAAGAAGCCCAGAGAAACCGTTAATCAATAAAGATTTAGTGACGGCACTGAAACGAACTTTTAGTGTTTTGTTTTTTTTTGTGACGGCCCCTTTATATAGTAAATTGAAAATTTAACATAATATTATATAACCTCAAAACATTGGGATTATCGATTCCTCCAATAGGGTGACCATGTATTCCAACGAAACAAGTATTTATCAAGTACTTAATTACCTACCCTACCTAAATAATGAAGCAACACACGTCGTAATATTAAATTATATAAGTACAAGCAACGTTGAGCTGATGCCTGCATACCAGTGTCCACTTGTGAGGTTTTGTTATATTACTTGAGTCTATTTTGGATAAAAGCAAACGAAAGTGGAAAGGTGACTGACATTGGAGATTGGGTTTGACTAAGTACAAGAATACTTAAATAAATAGGTACACAAATTAAAAAATGCTTTATTTGTAATCAATCATCCAAAAATAGCGGTAGGTTGTTAGGTACATAATAATTTGCACTTTTTAGAATTACAGTTAAATTGGTTCACCACGAGAGAAATTTGACAGCTTCTTGTGTTTACTGCTAGGTGATTGACTTGAAACTTGTCAAATCGGATTTCTTTCGGTGGTGGCCCGACAATCATTTTACGGTTTAAGGAAATTAATATAGTATTTTTCAGTGCTATTTAAAAGGTCCATTAACCTTTTAAATAGCGCTGAAAAATACTATATTAATTTCCTTAAACCTTTCCTTTAGAGAATCGCGCCTGCGGAGATTATAATATATATGGCTCTTTTCTGCAGAATAAAAATAGAATCGGTGTAGTTATCTTACTGTGATTTATCTATAGAACTGTTATTTAATTGTAAAATGATTGTCGGACCACCACCGAAAGAAATCCGATTTGACAAGTTTCAAGTCAATCACCTAGCAAGAAGCTGTCAAATTTCTCTCGTGGTGAACCAATTTAACTGTAATTCTAAAAAGTACAAATTATTATATACCTAACAACCTACCGCTATTTTTGGATGATTGATTACAAATAAAGCATTTTTTAATTTGTGTACCTATTTATTTAAGTATTCTTGTACTTAGTCAAATTTCCCAATCTCCAATGTCAGTCACCTTTCCACTTTCGTTTGCTTTTAGCCAAAATAGACTCAAGTAATATAACAAAACCTCACAAGTGGACACTGGTATGCAGGCATCAGCTCAACGTTGCTTGTACTTATATAATTTAATATTACGACGTGTGTTGCTTCATTATTTAGGTAGGGTAGGTAATTAAGTACTTGATAAATACTTGTTTCGTTGGAATACATGGTCACCCTATTGGAGGAATCGATAATCCCAATGTTTTGAGGTTATATAATATTATGTTAAATTTTCAATTTACTATATAAAGGGGCCGTCACAAAAAAAAATAAAACACTAAAAGTTCGTTTCAGTGCCGTCACTAAATCTTTATTGATTAACGGTTTCTCTGGGCTTCTTCGTTGTGGAGGAATCGATAATCCCAATGTTTTGAGGTTATATATGTTAAATTTTCAATTTACTATATAAAGGGGCCGTCACAAAAAAAAATAAAACACTAAAAGTTCGTTTCAGTGCCGTCACTAAATCTTTATTGATTAACGGTTTCTCTGGGCTTCTTCGTTGTGGAGGAATCGATAATCCCAATGTTTTGAGGTTATATATGTTAAATTTTCAATTTACTAAATAAAGGGGCCGTCACAAAAAAAAATAAAACACTAAAAGTTCGTTTCAGTGCAGTCACTAAATCTTTATTCATTAACGGTTTCTCTGGGCTTCTTCGTTGTGGAGGAATCGATAATCCCAATGTTTTGAGGTTATATACGTTAAATTTTCAATTTACTATTTAAAGGGGCCGTCACAAAAAAAAATAAAGCAATAAAAATTCGTTTTAGTCTCGTCACTAAATCTTTATTCAGTAACGGTTTCTCTCAGGTCCTCAGTTATGGAGATTACGTTGGCCGAACGTCCTGATGTTCCAGGAAGCAAAATTCATTTTACTTTTAACCGGTGGCATTACGAGTAAAAGTAAAGCATTGGTTGTTTGTCACCAAATCGTCACTAAATCTTTATTCAGTAACAGTTTCTCTAAGGTCCTCAGTTATGGAGATTCAGGTTGGCCGAACGGCCTGATATCAGGTCGTTCGGCCATAAATAAATGCTTCTAACTTTCGAATTGTTCCGTCACAAATTCTTTGACTGGCATCTTAATGCGTCACATAATCGTCACTAAAAACTGGAGTAGCAGCCAGCTCCCTATCTCGACTGGCCGAACGTTCTGATATACATGTTAATTTAGGGTGCATTCCGAGTTAGGACTGTAATCGATATTATCGATTTGAGCGTGCTTAAATCTGTACCGAATTAGCACGCTCAAATCGATTATATCGATTACATTCCCAACTCGTAACGCGGCAAAAGTGTTATGAACTGTCTGATAAATGAATAAATTATTATTATTATTACAGCGCAGTGGGGTTGTCACTATCTATGTACAGTGGCACTCCGGGAGTGCCGACAGAAGTGAAAACAAAACACAAACAGAATACTTTGCCATCGCTCACTGACATAATTATCGGATGTACATTAAAACCAAGTACATCCCGAGGACAGCCGAACACATCCGAAGCGGTGTCGGTTACGTAACAGTGGCGCGAATTCAATGGTTTTTTCCCCATTTCAAAGAATGCCCAACGCGCCTAAAGAAGTTTTCACTTCAATAAATAAACTGACTCGAACCTGAGACGCGCACCTCTGACTGCTTTCATGCGGTCTCGGGCTTATAGAATTTTATATTATATTCTCAACTATATTTCAACAAGTCATCAATCGCGCTGTGCTGCGCTTGCCAAGATGTGCGCTGGCTCTAGAACATGATCTTTTGTCAAATCCAGCACAACATAATGTGTTTCCAAATACGTGTAAACTGGGACTCTTCAAGACTCCAACGAATACGTTTTTAGGCAAGAGAGCACCACTGTCGTATGTTCTTTCGCCATCAAATGAGGCAATAGTCAAACGCGAGCCTGCCAACATAAAAACCCAAAAGTTACTTGTAGTATTTAGTAAGTAGTAACTTAGTAAGAACTAGCTTCTGCCCGCGACTTCGTCCGCGCGAAATTCGTACTTTCCTCTAAAAGTTTCGAAAATGTATGTTGGTATGATCTTTATAATTAATTTAGATAAATAAGTATTCGGGCCAATTTTTAAGTTTATAGAACAAAGGAATCAGATTTTTCAAATAAACTGTATCCCCGCTTTTCACCCCCACAGGGATGGAATTTTGAAAAATCGTTTATGACATTGGCTCGAGAAGTTAAGGCTCTAACTCTCATAGAGTTTAACCGATTTGCTCTTTCCTCTGCCGATTCTTGAGATCGCGTAATTCTCATTCTCTTAGCTTTACTCGAAGTTCGAGATAAAGATAATGGTTTTTTAGGTGGCATTGTGTAATAATCTACGGTAACGAAAAGGCTCTCAGCTACCTAACAAAATAACCTACGTTAGAGGTCCTAACTTTAGCTACCTTAGGTACACTTAAAATCTTAATGACTATTTACACTAAAATATTGTAATAGAATTATACCCAGAAATATATACAACTCACAACAAAAAAGAAATGAAAATAAAGCTGAAACGCCTGTGCAATACTATCTACCTATACCTACTTCACTTAAAAGTAAATACTTATAACTGCTTTAATTAATAAAAGTACCTACGCTTAATAATTTTTAATTGGAACGAATATTTAAACACTACCAAAACAACTCATAAGTACCTATTTTACAAAATAACAACAAAAGAAATTCAAATAAACCAATAAAGACTAAAAGTCGCGCTGATAAGCACGGTTTCTCAATATCAATTATTGTCTGTCAATAAGGTCGAACGCTCTGAACGCATCAACAGCCAAATATTGAATGAAGCTCCAGCTCGCTCTCGGACCTCCCGCCTTTTTATACCCTACCGCCACCGCCGCGACCCGTGTCGAGCGCGGCAACCGTTACACAAAAATAATCCTTATAGCATGATTCAGTATTCACGTGCGACGGCGCGATGGCTTATTTCATGTATAAGTTTGGTGTTTCTATACCGATTTCTATAATTCTTTTTTTATTGAATAGGTAATAATGTTAACTTTTTTAAATTATGGATGAGTGAGAGTATTATAAACGTAAGAGTAAACAAATATAATCAGAATGCTCCGAACTGCTAAGCTATCAGGAGTTACACGTGTTATTGTGAGTCAACCATAAAAGATAGACATAATATGCTGTTGCGGGATATTTTTTAGAAAATTTTATGTAGAATATTTCCGTCATACATGATTTCTATGTAACTTTAACCGTTAAGGCTGCACACGCGACGGAAGCTTAAAAAATGGAGTAACTTCTCCCGTTTTCCCGACATTTCCCTTCACTACTCTGCTCCTATTGATTGTAGCGTGATGAAAAGTATACTATAACCTGCCCAGGAGTATGAAGAATAATTGTACCAAGTTTCGTTAAAATCCGTCGAGTAGTTTTTGTTTCTATAAGGAACATACAGACAGACAGACAGACAGACAGACAAAAATTTTACTGATTGCATTTTTGGCATCAGTATCGATCACTAATCACCCCCTGATAGTTATTTTGAAAATATATTTCATGTACAGAATTGACCTCTCTACAGATTTATTATAAGTATAGATGTGCATCACTAGTAGAGAGTGATGGACGCACGACACTAGGAGACAGCAGCAATGGCGTACTCTAGGCAGAAACCATGTAACCCATGTAAGAGCTATTATTATATTGTGGAGTCAAAGTAAAGTATTGTTATTACCTGCTCACATTGTTTTTATTAGAAACACATTAATACATTACTAACCTGGTAACCAAGAAAGACAGCACCCAGCAGAAAGCAGTCGCAATAGGCGACGCAATAGCCTTGACTTCAATAGGGAACAGCTCGGACATGACAACCCAGGGCAAGGGGCCTAGACCCCAGCAGTACGTCACGATGAACAGGACGAGGGACAGGATGGGCAGGAAACCGATACTTTCTACCACTGGGTTGCCGTTGTCAGCTAGGATGAAGAACATGCCTAAGAGAACCTGGAACAAGACAAAGAATATTGGTAAATTAAAATCGCCCACTTTTCTTCTAGTCCCATGTAATAGGGGACGAGTATATGGAGGTATGAGGAACAGGGTGTAAAGTTCACTCATTCCCCATAGAAAAGGGAGGATCCTCCGACCAGACGGGTGTCGTGTCTGGCGGGCAACTGCCTGATGATACATGTCAGGCCGTTGTAAATATGTTAGTTGCGCGGTAAACTCTGCTTGCGAGATGCAGGATTTTGCGTGACGTCAGTATGACGCGTTGTTCGCATGTGGCGTTGTAGATACCGGTACAAGTCTATTAACTACCCAAAATTAAAAGCCATTTAATAAAATTAGGCTGAGAATCAGCACTTTTCGAACATCAAAATTATATAAGACAGTTCCCCAAATCACACACCCTTCACCACTTTCTAATGCTTTCGCTGGGGAGAAGAACTGGACAAAAAGCTCCCCAGCAGTGAAGCCCTAGGGATCGAAATCAGGGGCCTGGACAAGTGGCACTCGCTTTCAAAGCGCTTCAGCATCATCGTTATCGGCGGTGGTAGAATGTCATTTTGTCTGGGCCCTCAGAACTTCTAATATTATCTTTTTTATTGTATACTTCTAATATTATCTGTCTAGTTTGGGGCTCACTAGTTAATAATAATATATTGTATTTAAGCTACTCATGTCGTCCGAACTTAATGTTAACAAGTGAACCTGCTTACTGTGTTTTACCAGGATAATAAATATTTTTCTATTTTCTATTTCTATTTTTTTTCTATTTTTTTTTGTGGGTTCCCAAGACATTTCTTCGAGAAAAAAAAATGTTCCGTCGAAGAATACTTACAAGTCCAATAGCAGTTCCACATGAGGAGATAAGGAGAAGGATCCTGCGACCGAGACGGTCTACTGCCAGCGGAGTGATGAACGATGCAATCACCTGGAACGAAACAAATATCATATTAATGAACGAATGAATAAAGATGTTTTTTTAATAACAGTCAACTCATCTACCATCTGGCTAACTGGCTAATATTTAGGTAATTGATACCACTGAACACGTTGATAGGTATCACTGAACATGTTGATACCACTGGAAATGTTGATGCCACTGATCATGCTGACACGACTGTACGTGTTGATACCACTGAATATGTTGATACCACAGACCATGTTGATACCACTGAACACATTGATGATACCACTGAACACGTTGATACCACTGAACATATTTTTTTCGACAGGCCTGATGGTCTAGTGGTTAGTGACCCTGACTGCTATGCCGGAGGTCGTGGGTTCGATTCCCACCCAGGACAAATGTTTGTGTGATGTGCACGATCATTTGTTCTGTGTCTGGGTGTAATTTATCTATAATATGTATGTATTTAGAAATATATAAGTATGTTTATCAGTTGTCTAGTACCCATAACACAAGCTCTGCTTAGCTTGGGACTAGATGGCGTTGTGTGATAGTTGTGGAATATTATTATTATTAAAAAAAAAATATTGATATGACTGTACGTGTTGATACCACTGAACATATTGATATGACTGTACGTGTTGATACCACTGATGACTGAACATGTTGATACCACTGGTATTGTTGATGCCACTGAACATGTTGATACCACTGGACATGTTAATGCAACTGAACATGTTGATGCTACTGAACATGTTGATACCACTGGAAATGTTGATACCACTGAAAATGTTGATACCACTGGACATGTTGAAACCACCGTAGAAGAATACGCTGAGAACTAAGAAGTTAGTTACCTGTACAACACCAATAATGATGGTGGCAATAGCAGAGTCCAGACTGGAGTTGGCAGCCTCGAAGATGTTGGTCAAGTAGAAGAGCACGGCGTTGATACCGCAGAACTGTTGGAAGAACACGAGCGCGCACGAGATGTAGAACGCCTTGAAGTTACTGCCGCGGAATACATCGGCGACCTGGAATGGGAAATGAGATTTTTATTAGTAGGTACTCAATCATTTATTGCATTCAACAATGTGTACTTAGGTGGTAACTTATTTGTTGAGATCATTATGGACCCTGTCGGGCACAGCAAAATAGTAAGTAATTGTTCTGTAGTTCTTAGTGGTGGTGGAAAGCTGATTGAAGGACAACTTTGACTTGATTTCGTGTTTGGTCTGAAAAGGCAATATTAACACATTGCTGCCATAAGGCGGATCTCACACTAGAACGCGCCATGCGAGCGGGCGCGGTACACGGAGCCAAACATTCCCTCCCAGCCGTGCGGGAACACGTTTCTATTGAATTTGTATGCAGACCATCATGCGCCGGGCAGCTGTGCCGCACCGGAGTGTCGCGTGTGATAGTGTGAGATCCGCCTCAACGGTGATTCGTGGGTGCATCGCTTCCCTAAATATGGTGTTAGTGCCAAAATATCTTCAAAATTATGTATTATTATTGATATGCTTTGAAACCTAGAGTTTTGCTACGATGTTTCTTCCTGCGAATCCACGAAGATCATCATCATTCATTAGAGCCAACTGCTGACCCAAGACCTTTCCATTTAACTCTATTCTCGATGGATGATGAATTTCCACACATTCCAAAATCTATCATAGATAAGTTACCGTCGCAGTCTTCTCCATGGAGGCGTTGACGTCGGCAGCCATGAGGTCGAGCTCGGCCTGCACGCCGTCGCGCGAGCGCCCGCGGATCTTGGCCAGGCAGCTCGTCGCGGCTTCGCGGTCACCTGGACCGAACACATCGGGAGGATTAAGAACCGGTTTTATAATGACCGGCTATAATGTCCCTACTATTTACGTTTAAAATATGGATGAATGGAGGTTGACCAAATTGTTCTAGGAGCCGGAGCCATTGGGCTTTTTTATTACCTACCATTAATAAATCTTGCAGTTACCGAGTTTCAAAATTAAAGTAGGTACAAAATTACGAACTAAGTTATATCAGTTTAAACGGAAAATTTTTGACAAGGTTCAGCAGCAACTTTAGGAAAAATATGAAAATATACCTAAGCAGTAGAGCTAATTGGTCAAAGGAACTGTACGAATAAATACGAACTAGATTTCGAAGGAGATTAAAAGTCCGTTTTTAAATCTCTTTGGTTTAGCTGAGATAGCAGATATCTGACCTTTTTTGCATTAAAAAGCACTTTGTAGTTTGTATAGTCCGATTAAAATCAACATCATCAACACAAAATTGAGTAACCATAGAGTATTAACAATCTATCTACATATATAAATAAAACAAAGTCGCGGTAGTTCCACCATTTATAACTCAAGAGCGGCTGGACCGATTTTTATGATCTTTGGTTTGTTGGATTTGTCTCCCAAATAGCAGAATAACTATTAAAACATGGGAGAAATTCACGAAAAAAAAAACCAGAGCGGTGCGAAATTCGCCGGGTCAGATAGTATCTAATAATACAACAACAAAATAATTTTATTAACAATATTTACCTTTACTCAAGTAGTAAAAAGGCGACTCGGGCATGAAGAAGAAGCCAACAACGAACACTCCGGTGAAGATGATACCCACGTCCGCGATGACCATGTAGGAGACGTACGGACCGATGCCGTAGATCAACAGGTAACCCAGCACGATGAACGCTTGCAGGAACGAGCCGATGGCACCTCGGGAGTCATCCTGGAAGAAAGAGGGTAAGAGTTGAGCTTTGACCATATTATGTCTGATGATTAGCACAATTTTATTCAGAATTCGATGTGGATTCGATCCGAAGGCGAGTGTAAACCAGCACGAATAATTGAGTTACATAAAAACACTCGAGTTTTGTTAGGTATTACTTTTCTGACGTCTTCAGTTAGTAAAAACATTAGGGCGATACTACTTGACCGTTAATCCGTGGAATAAAATTGACATGTGACCGTTCTAGTACGGAAAAAAAAACCGACTTCCAAAAAAACACTACAAAGTGAAAAATAACTTTAATTTCGGAAGTCGGTGTCTTTGGATCTGTATTTTAGTTTTTTGCCACCGACTTCCGAAATTAAAGTTATTTTTCACTTTGTAGTGTTTTTTTGGAAGTCGGTTTTTTTTTTCTTAAAAAGTTTTTATTTCACGCTTTTTAGTGGGTCTGCTTATAATTTATCTAAGTTACAATAGCCTAGTGATCATCGCCTTTTACAAACAAAATATTGTTTTTCCGATGCAGGGAAGTTAATTGTTGAGGAGTTCTCCAGGTCCACCATCAGCTCCATATCACCATTCACATTGTGACGAGCATGAATTGCTTAGCAACCATATTAAAGTAATCGAATCGCAACCCGTGAAATACTTAGATATTATTGAGTAGTTCCGGTGGCCATCTGTGGTCTTCATCATCAGCTCCACTTCACCAAATGGTGCTTTCCGAGAGCAAGTGCACGAGTTACTATAAAAAATACCCAAATCGCTATAGGTGTGCCTATAATATTTGAAGAGTTCCTTCGATTTCTCCAGGATCTCATCATCAAATCCTGACCTGATGTTTTTAGACTAGAAGCTGATAATCCTGACTGCAGCATCAGGCCAGACTTATGTCAACATTGCATTGAACTTAAAATTTAGTCCTGTTTAAAATGAGCCCAAACACGACTACGGTGCTGTTATTTCAAGGTTTGTACTTTTTCTGATGCTCCTGGCTTCAGCATCAGGTCTCTATGTACTTCGGTGTTCCTCATTAACAGTACGTTTATCCACACATCGAGCCCTTTTCAATGAGCCTAAACACGATATATCTGCTGTTAGTTGTCGAGGAGTTAGGTACTCTGCAGACTATCCTGACTGCAGCATCAGGTCATGACTTGATGATCATGAGACCAAATGTGACAAATGCCCTATCAAACATCAAAACAATTTACTAAAACAGTCCTTGCCTGTTTGAGTAACTTCTTACTGTTAAGGAGTTGTACCTTCCATCATCAGCCCAGCTACCTGAGATGGTGACAACCATACGCAAATAAACAAGATACTTCATAAAATATGCGAAAAACAATAAGTGAGCCTATAAAATTTGAGGGTTGCCCTCGATTTCTCTAAGATCCTATCATCAGATCCTAACTTGGTGACAATGGGACCACCTCAGAACTATCTACTTTCGAACAAAAAAAGAATTTTGAAAATCCATCGACAATTGGCGGAGTATTCGATGAACAAACATACAAAATAAAAATAATAATGATGATAATAATAAATAAAAAACATACAAACAGCCGAACATAGTACCTCCTCCTTTTTGTGAAGTCGGTAAAAAACTGTCAAATATTTAAAATTTATTCGCAGGATAAGACTTATTACAGGTATAAAAGTTTGGTGAAATTCGCCCTAAGTAGTTAAAGAGTCTAAGAATTCATTCCAGTAATGAATCACCTATTTTTACCCGACTGCGGCGAAGCCCAAAAAGATGGTTATGTGTTTGTTAATAGCCATGTAGTTTCAGCCCGCTGCGTGCTGTTTGAAATTGGATAAAAAAAGGATAGTGATTTTGGGAAAAGGTTTATCATATTAGTAGTGTGTAGTATTTGATACTATATTTTCTAAGTCAGGATCAAGGTTAGCCTTGAGAGGCCAAGACAAGAAAGCCAGTATTATCAACAACCACCAAAATACACAAGAAGAACCCTACCGTAGCAATTTCAGCACAGTACATAGGTAAGATCGTGAACAGCATTCCGGCGGCCAAACCCCAGAAGATTCTGCCACCGTAGATCATGCCAACGTTCTGAGCAGCAGCGATGAGGATCCAACCGACGAACAGCGGGATGGAAGTACTGAGGAGACCCCATTTGCGACCGATCTTTGATGCTGCGAAACCACCGAGGAATGGACCTGGAAGAAGAAAAGTTCTTTATGATATAACCTTTATGTGTTGATTAAAAGATAACATATGCTACTTAGCATATGTATAGCATATTTATATATCTTGGGGGAGGCCTATGCCCAGCAGTGGACGTCTTTCGGCTGAAATGATGATGATATCTGTAGAACCACCGAACAGAACAGGAGACTCAGACCACGCGGGCTCAGTGCGTGTTGGTTAGATTTCACATGTCTTCGAGTTTTTGGTTCTGAGACATGCCGGTTTCCTCACGATGTTTTCCTTCACCGTTTTGAGACCAGTAGCGATGAAATAATTCACGCAAAGTAAAGCGCCTGACCTAGGTACACCGTTTTGAGTGTATACTTTTAAGAGTAAGACGTGTACTCGTCCGTCGCGGCCATTACCATTGGGCCACCAATGCTCACATTATTAATTATCACTCTACTGCCTTTATCCTATTTTTTCTATGTTATCCTTCACCTTTGTCATATGAGTTTCATTTGTACAATGCCAAGTTTGAAACCGGAATCTCGTTCGAGAATCAAGTGTCTCAACCGGTTCACTAATGTTTCACCAAAACTGCATTGACAAATTTTTAGTTTACAACCAACGTTTCGTACACTATATATTTAACAAACAACTCATTCCGCAAATGTTTTATTTTATAAACACTCGCTTTACAAACATTTATTTGGCAAATGCTTCACTTTACAAATGTTACGGATGATATTTAATCATTTATATACATTTTTCATTTAATATTTAGATTCTTTTGGAAAAATAACGTTTATACAAAATATAATTTTATAATATACTAGCGACTGCATTAAAATCCGTTGCGTACTTTAAAAGATCTAAGCTTACAGACAGCGGGAGTGACTTTGTTTTATATTATGTAGATTTTCTAAACTAGTCACAAAGTGATTATGACGGTATTCTTCATTTGGGTCAAATATTTTTTTTTTTTTTTCGCTGAGAAATACGTTACGCATCCCCGCTCGTGGGGGACGAGACGGGGTATGTGGGACTCCTGTCGGAATTACACATCGACAGTATACCCACTAAAACTCAGCGGTGTCCCCACATCGCCGTGATGGGAGGGCCATGGGAAACCGGCTCAGCCTTTACTTCCACAACCCTCCCGGCGCATGCCCCCGAGGCTGGGGGGCTACGGGAATAGCCGGGAGCACCTGGCCATTCCCGTCCAACACTGATGTGTGCACTGTGCAATACAGGCAAAGGTGCCGCCGCACCTGTTGCCTGCTGGCCTCCATCTGGGAGGAGTCGGAGATGACTGTCGTCTTCTTCGACCCCTCCTCCGCCTTCGGAGCAACGCCGCGTGAGGATCTTCCTCCCGCGCGCACTCCGCCGCCTCCTTCTGGGACATGACGTGTTCGCAGAGAACGAGGCGACTGCCGCCCAGGACCTCTCATCCCTCAGCATGGCGTTAACCAAGCCGGGGAGTGATAGGTCCGGTTCGATTACCGCGATGAGACTGCGGCGCGGCTCGGACCACGACGGGCACACCTCGAGGGTGTGCTGCGCCGTGTCCCCCGCCTTTAATAATTAACCTAATCTAACTAGTTTGGTTCCGGGTAGCCCACTAAAAATAATCTCTTTTTTTCTATTAGCGCAAGTCGATGCAAGAATGAGTTTCATTTTTAGGAAATTGCGTAATGATAAGTCAATATGTAAAACGTTTTTATTCCAAACGTTGTGTTATGAGATAAAATGAATAAAAAATGAATTGCTTGTTAAATAACACGTTATTAAACAAAAGTTTATCTAGTGATTATTTTGTAAAGTGAATTATTTGGCAAACTTGTTGTTGTATAATGATGAAATGACAAATCATG
Source organism: Amphipoea lucens (assembly GCA_947508005.1). Lineage (NCBI taxonomy): Eukaryota > Metazoa > Arthropoda > Insecta > Lepidoptera > Noctuidae > Amphipoea > Amphipoea lucens. The sequence continues at coordinate 16,157,812 of OX382377.1, read as the reverse complement.
TTTTTGCCAATCGTTGATTGTCAAGTAAAAATTTGTTAATTAATTTTTGGTGAACTGATAGGGCACCGTCTCAACCTCTGGACCGTTACGGTACTTCACACATAATCAATAAGCACAATTTTATTTAAGTTATAATTACCGAAGATAGCACCGACAGTGAGCAGAGAACCGATCCAAGCCTCCTGGTCCGTGGTCACAGGTTCACCGATGGGGTTTTCCGTGGAGTTCGACTGCAGCTTCAGGTTCACGGGAGAAGTCCATCCCATGGAGTAACCCGTCGATGCAATCGCGATGTTCGCTGGGGAAGAAAAACATATAATGTTAGAAAAACTATAAGGGTTGATTGTAAGTGCAGCGCAGATATAAAAGGTGATAGGGACTTCGACGCGAGAATTGTAACCATGAAATCCATGAATATAGCACATGATTCTAGACCCCCAATATAGACATTTTTCGTCGGTTATTATCAAAAAAAAATCTGCTGTTTCATAAAAAAGTGCTATATGTACAAACGCTACGCGGTACAAAATAATATATGGAACAGCATTTCTTTTCAGAATCACGTATTGAATCCATGGTAGCACGTTGCCCTGTAAAACAACTAGAAGGGGTGAGTGCAGGTGCTGTGGCTATAGAACATAGGAATCTGTGACATGGGGTAATATAACAATAGGTATGTTTATTGTTTAAAGTTGTTCAAGACTGGGGATATGTATTTGTAAGGTTTGGTAAGTTTTTCAATTTCGGTTCAAGGAAAGAAATTCCTAGTTCCATGTTTGGGAAGGGCAATCCAGAGGCCCTAGCAACTATCCTATAGGTACTTTAATAAGTACCTTTAGGATATAGTACCTATACTAATGTATTTTGGTTTACACATACGTATATAAGTGAAATGGTAAAGTATTATTATTATAAGTAAATTATTTTGTAAAAGTGTGTTTAGAATAAGTTAGATTATAAGATACGTAAATGGTAAGTCCTCTTCTCCACATATCTTTCTTTTGCTACGCCCGACAAAATTTACCACCTTTTTTTTTTCTTTTTTTTTTTTTGTGGAATGCAATAAAGAATTGAGTATTGAGACTTTGCGGCACAATTAGGATCACCCATATCCCATAGTAATATGTAAATATTTAGTGCTAAACGATTATTTTCAGTTTTAAAATCGTCGATTTTACGTAACATGCTGTGAGTGGTGTAGGGCATAGGCCATTTGAAATACGTTTCAATTACTACGCCCATTGGATTTCAAAAGACCTATGCTATTATATTTGTTGTTTCACCCGCATAAGTTTCGATCCCGTAAGAATATCGGGATAAAAACTATCCTATGTCCTTTCCCGGGACTCAAACTGACTCTATACCAAATTTCATCTAAATCGGTTCAGCGGTTTAAGAGTGAAGAGGTAACAGACAGACAGACAGACACACTTTCGCATTTACATAATATAACATAATTAGCCTATAATGTTCCCACTGCTGGGACACAGGCCTCCTCTTTGCGAGAGGGAGTGGGCCGTAATCCACCACGCAGGCCCAGTGCGGGTTGGCAGATGTCACACGTCTTAGAATTTTTGGTTCTAGGACATGCCGGTTTCCTCACGATGTTTTCCTTCACCTTTCGCATTTATAGGTAAATAGCGTCATGTTCGTGAACGGGCGCCGTCAGTAGGGACTAGTCATCTCTTTGCTGAATTGTTGTTTTTTCTCATCTTTTCATTATGGACGCTTTTAACGTTCTGCATCGTTCTCACATGTATAATTTTTAACATGAATGATGTAACCAAGACTTTGTAACCACATTATTTTGATTTAAAAGAGTGTCCATGGAGTTTCTTGCCCGTTCTTCTCCATAGGTACCTACGCTTTGGAATGGGCAACTAGCTTCATTTTTTCTGACTGACTGACTTCTTGACAATTCAAAAGTGCCTGTAAATGGTTTAATTGAAATAAATGCTTTGAGTTTGAGTTTTGAGTTTGATAAATAATAAGTATGGATTCTCTGTTTGAGTCGTAGAACTAACCTAGCCTTTGGATGTCAGTATACTTTTCCCTGTTATAAAAATAAATAATTCCTGTAAAATACTGATCTACAATATACATATTTTGTTAAAAGACCAAAGACACGAGACTCCGAAAGATTTTCTATTACCAGTATTACCACAAGATGGGCCATTTTGTACAGAAACCGCATGATGGCCATGTCAAAAGTTCCACGTCTATATTTGTATGACATTGTAAATATTTAAGATGTTATAAAGATACGAGTATAAAAAGTCTTTATCTTGATAATGAATACTACTCGGAGTAAGATAAATATTTATTTAAATATGCATAAGTGTTGCCACAATAAACTCCGGTATTATCTTAATGTTGCCAGATTATTTAGGCCACCGTCGCATTTGTTTCGAGATATTTTAAGCTGATGTTTGATGAACAGCTTTGATTACTTATATAAAGATGAACGGTTTTTCTTTATGTTAATTGTGCCAATTAAGAAATGTGCACAATTCACATAAAGATATAGTATTTGTTAAGCTATTTGACATAATAATGAGATTTATTTCTTAGACCCATACTTCACCGGGACGCAATGGCGGTACTGCCAGGTCGCGTCGCCAACATAATGTGTGGTTGGCTGCGTGACCATGGGGACGCCAGGTGAGCCACCCACTATAGGTATAGCTGTATACATTTAGTTGGCAGCGCGACCTGGTGACGTCGCCATGGTGTCCCGGTGAGGTATTAGCTCTTACTGTTAACGATTTCAGGCCCATGAATCTAATAGGGGACGAACCAATTGCCATCAACCAGGCACAAATCCCGACTCCGAACTGCTACTGACAAATTCCTTATGGAGAAACCCAATAACATTTTGTCCGACCTGGGAATCGAACGTGTTATGTTACAAGTGTATTTACTTGAGATCGACTTCCTAAGCACGAAGTCCGTAGTTACGGGCGATTCAGAACGAAGAGAGATTTTTACGAAGTAGTAATGTCATCATGATTCCAGTGCGAAAAAGGGATGTTGCTGTCGGTCATGTATAGCTCCGTCTCTCTCTTACACTGGAATGATGATGCATTACGGACATAATGTTAGTTTGGGACCCGACCTAAGGATGAATGACCACATGGTTTGGCACGGTTTCTCCCGTTGTGTTAGTTAATTATTCGGATGTAGATTTCACTCCGATGTTTAGAATTACTTTCGTTGACGGACTTGGAGAGTAGCTACGCGTGTTTAGAGCGAGCTAACAATGAGTTTCTTACTTTTTCAGTCCATAAGTATAGGCAGCATTCAACGCGCTTAGGTATAGTAAACCACTTAAGTTAAATGAGTAGGTAGGTACCTACAGTCGCCTTCAGATATATTGTAGCAGACAAGGTGACCAAATACTTCTGAACAATTTAAAATGTCAATAAGTTCCATACACTACAAGTTACCATTAATATCTGAACATTCATTACTTCATTAATATCTGAGCAGATGCTTGTTAATAATTTCTATACAAACAACTAACCAAAAATATCTGAACACTTACAACGTCAAGTGTATCTACGCAGACAAACACTGAGCTTACCTAATTCGTTACTGCGTGATATAAAGGACGAACCAAGAACGAGCTTTTGCGAGCGTTGTATGGAGTGACCGGGGTGTGCTAAAAATAAATCGAATGTAAAAAAAGCGGCCAAGTGTGAGTCGGATTCGCTCACGCAGTTTTTCGCCGTACAGAATTTTAACAATATTTTCCGAGGTCAGCTAAAACTGGAAATGTACAGAGTGATCATGTCGTCGTCTGTACACACTCTGTGAAAATTTCAAGTGTCTACCTATTACGATTCTAAAGATACAGCCCTGTGACAGGCGAACGGACAGCGGAGCCTTAGTAATAGGGTCCCGTGGCAGCCTTTGAATACGGAACCCTGGCACATCTACATAATACAACCACAGAATACTTAAAGTACTACGTACAGAAAGGACACTCCCTTCCCCGCACTAACATCAGTTACCGCACATCACCCCGCACTTCGGCGTATTCGTTAAGCTAATAAGGCGTTTATACAGTTCTAGTTGTTTTCAATTTATATGGAAATCAGAAGCAATGTCTGACCTTCAAAAGGGCGTTAGCACCTAGATTAATTTATATCCTCACTAGCTGCACCCCGCGGTTTCACCCGCGTAAGTTTCGATCCCGTAGGAATATCGGGATAAAAACTTTCCTATGTCCTTTCCCGGGACTCAAACTATCTCTATACCAAATTTCATCGAAATTGGTTCGGTAGTTTAGGCGTGAAGAAAAGACAGACAGACAGACAGAGTTACTTTCGCATTTATAATATTAGTTTGGAAGTTTGGATTTAAATAAATTACTCTTTTTAAAACGCTGTAAAAGCTAATTACAAAATGTTTATTATCCATACTAAAATATTATAATTTCAAAAGTTACTCTGTCTGTCTGTCTGTTACCTTTTCACGCCTACACCGCTGAACCGATTTATATAAAATTTGGTATAGAGATAGTTTGAGTCCCGGGACAGGAAATAGGATATTTTTTATCCCGATATTCCCACGGGATCGAGACTTATGCGGGTGAAACCGCGGGGCGCAGCTAGTTTACTATACAAGGTGGAGATGATAATCCTAACTAATATTATAAATGCGAAAGTAAGTTTGTTTGTTCGTTTGTTACGCTTTCACGCTAAAACGGCTGAATGGATTTGGATGACATTTGGCACACAGATAGACCATGACCAGCAGCGGGGCAATTGCGTAACACATTATCAATCGGAATCGGTTTCATTTTAACAGTTCAACATCGTTCATTGCGTTATTTACGTAGGTGAGCAGACAAATTTTTCGAACTTATGAAGCAATGAATTTGCAATTGGCTTCAAAATGATTCAGATTCCGATTGATAGTGTGTTACGCAATTAGAGTGCTGGATAACATAATATTATAGGCTACTCTAATCGCAGACAGTCGCGGGCAACAACTAGTACAACAATAAATTAAACTGTGTGTATCTAATGCCTTTCTACAGTCTGCATACCTACGAAAATTCAATCAATATACCTACCCAATAGTTTAGTCACTATAGCTAGTCAAAGATTCTGAAAGAATTTGAAATTCTGAAAGTGGCACCGGTAATTGAAAACTTGTGTGGAAATCGGTTGTCATGGTATGGGCATGTGTTACGTCGGAATGAGGATAATGTCGTGAGGAGAGTTTTGGGTATGAATGTCGATGGCTATAAGAGCAGGGGAAGACCAAAGAAACGATGGATGGACTGTGTGAATGATGATATGGTTAGAAAGGGGGTGACTACCGAGATGATGATTAATAGAGAAATATGGAAGAAAAAGACATGTTGCGTGGACCCCAAATAAATTAGGATAAGGGCAGGAGAATGATGGTGATGAGCTAGTCAAAGAGTGGCAAAATCAAATGTCAGCCCCATAGATATAGTATTATATTAGGTATCTGTGACGATATGAAACATCTTTATGGTCAGCCCATAACTACTTTAGTTTGTTTGAAAAAATCACTGTTTTAATTTCGATGCTAGGATTTATTTATTTATTTATTAAAACTTTATGCACAAGTAAAAACTGTACAAAGGCGGACTTAATGCCTTAGGCATTTTCTACCAGTCTACCTTAGGGTGATGCAGAGACAATACACAGTAGGTGCAATAACAGAAAGAAAAGATAAGAAAATATTTATAACTAAGATATAAGAATAGATATAATAATAAATACATATATACATACATATGTACAACAATATATATATATATATATATATAGACATAGTTATGAGACATAAATAAGAAACCCTACAACAACTTAATTCTGAGACGAATCTGCCAACTTCTTGTGTATGTGTTCTCGAGCTTTCACTTTAAACGTGAACCGATTGGTTACCGTCCTGATATTCTGAGGGCAGTTCCAAAGTACTCTTATGCATGTATTGCCAGTGGACTAACGACTGATCTCTCCCCGGTCGTGTCCGGATTGCCGTCCTATCGGCAACGCCGTCTTAGGGCAGGCTGGGGCCCTTGGGCACACAAGAATTTGGGTTCCCTGTAGAAAGTAAAACAGACCGGTCAAGTGCGAATCAGACTCGCGTATATGTAACTTCAAAATTACGGTTTTCAGATTTTTTCCTTTACTTGTGCTACATGACATTGCTTCTTGCTAAATTTCATGATCCCAGAATCATGAAATTGCGCTAAGATCGCCGAACGCTCTACGTCCTTTAGTTGTAAGAAAGGTTTTTTTTTGTATTTTCGTAGTTATTTCTGTATTTTATAGGTATCTATACTAATGGAAGCTGAAGAGTTTGTTCGTTTGAACGCGCTATTTTCTAGAACCACCGGTCCGATTAGAATTTTTTTTTCATTTTATAGCCCAGTTCTTGAGGAAGGCTTTAGGCTACTTAACATCACGCTAGGGCTCTAAGGAGCAGACGAAAAAGAAAAAAAGTCAGATAGATTTTTTGCATTATACAGGGTGTTACGGAAAGGGTATATCAATACAAATGGGTTGAAGAGTGTATTTGGTCTGGAATCTCTGTACAAAATTTCAGCTCAAAAGCATTAACTTTGTATTTCGACATCACGGCGTTGCACTGGCGCGCGGCGGCGTGATGTGCGTGTACTAGGCGCACAGACACACTACAGATAATGGATAATGACCCTCGTAGTGCGGTGACACGTTTATTATGATTTCAATTTAATAAACTATCGAAATAAAAAAATATTAAGCATTTACAAAGTTACTGCTTTTGAGCTGAAATTTTTTACAGAGATTCTAGACCAGATACACTCTTCAACCCGTTTGTATTGATATACCCTTTCCGTAACACCCTGTATGTGTAGGTTTATTTAATATTTTAGTTTTAGACTTCACACATTCATATTTTTCTCTTCTTGTTCTCACACACTATTGTCTACATTTCTTTTTTTACTTTTCTTTTCGCCGGTCTGCTGGAAGAAATTTCTTAAGAAATAAGCAGTAGGTACCTTTGTACTCAAATGACATGGCCGGATTCTGCCCTCAAATCAATTCAGAATACATAAATGTACAGTAATTATTATTATATGAAAATTACTTCTTAAATATACTAAAATTAATCGCAACAATCACATTTCTCTAGAGCAGGCGACAAAAAATGGCAAAAAAATATGTGTGTTAATTGATTTTTTTGGTATTTAGCAATGCAATACAAATTGCATGTGCGTTTGGATACATGCATAAGACAAACACCGTATCTGTAGCACGCTTGAAGGTTACATTAAAATAAAAAAACAACCGCGACTGCCAGAATCGTATTGCTAAAGTAAATACCTGTAGAAGTCAACGTTTTCACGATTATCGCAGACATTATTTTTCGAGTTTTCGTGGCCCGTGCGTCATGATCTTGATCACGTTACGCATTATGCATCGACAATTATATGCAAGAGTGTGTATCCGAACGTCCTAGTAATTTTTTTCACGTCTGTCACCTGTCACTCAGTGCCCTGTACCACGGTAATGTTATCTAACAGTATTGTGACTAGGGCTTGTTCTTGAAATAATTACCTACACCCGCGCGGTACGTAAACACGTGATAGGGCTGCCCACCTACAGTATTTTAATTTCATCAATCTACTTAGTTTCTTTCTAGTTTTGTGATTGTAAATTCGAATCAAAACCTCTAACTACCTAATACACAATCTTACTTAAAAAGTAAATCGACTAGAATCAATTCTATTTTAAGATAATTTTTGACGTTCAAAAGTGCCTTTTATGTGCCTACTTGAAATAAATGCTTTGACTTTGACTTTGAAATGATAATGTAAATCAGAAGGTAGGTACCTACCATTTATTACTCTCATAATCATTTTATTATGATATTTCGTCTAATTCAATAATATATGTAAGTAGCTAAGTACATAAGTAAGTAGATAGCCTTACTGCTTACAAAATCATCACACCGTCCGTTGGTCACTGTGGCGCATTCGCGTCTGTTTGTTTACCGATGGTATACCGAACTCGAGGTGCGTAGGTATGACTCGCGTTCCAACCGTTTGTATGAAGATAGAATACTGATATGATAACATTACCACGATAATAGATGATATTACCTACTGTGACATTACCGTGCCTGTGCTCTGTGTAGTTTTGCGTTGACCTTAGCACGCTGTATTCTGTTTATGTTACTCTGTTGGATATTTTAACTTGAACCCACGCTATCGTTTATCGGACTTTCGTTTAAGTTAATATTCTGCTGTGCTTACTGGTCTTTTTTGTTTACAATTTGGATTCTGACGCTCACGATGTCAAGGTGCCTGAATTGTAGTGTGGTCTCTAATCGAATGCGAAGGCACATTGTAACCACTCTAACACCGCAGTTACAAAATACATGACATGACAGGGAGCCATCTAGAAGCAGTCATGCTAGCGAAGGAGGTGGCGGGATGGCTGAGAGAGCATCACGTCCCAGCCGCCACGGGAGACACTCCGGGCGTCGGGAGCCGCGTGACGACTCCCGGCCACCGTAGGCGCGGGCCTGCGGACGGAGATTAATGGGTAGCTCACCGTCCGATCAGGACCAGGCCCGTGCTAGACGGCGCGTACGGGTTCCACGCGCACCTCGAAGAGATGTCGGCAAAAAGGAAGGGGCCTGCCAGGGCCGAAGCCTGCCGGGGGTGCGGGATTGTCCGAAAGGGTTACCGCTACCCCGGAACATAAAGGGCTAAGGAAGGAACACGGATGGGTTTTAGTCAGTAAGAGTCTGACACTCTCTTCCGCTCCACCCAGAGCGGGAGGGGTCATTTGATGATTTACCATACATAAAAAAAAATGTCATGACGTTGTTATGGTATTTGGGCTGGGCCAGGCATCAAGCAAATATAACGGCACCAGCCTCATTCCTTGATAACATTTTGTTGATCTTTGAAAATGAATAGGCTTCAAACGCAAGAGTAGATAAAAACATTGAATGCCCATTCTTCTCCATACGAAAACTAGCTTTTGGAAGGGGCGACTAGAATCAATTTCGTTTTATTGTAATTTTTTACTTTAAGGTGAATGCGTAGTTGTAGCCCGCGAAATTCAATTTTTCTTACGTTTTTTGCAGTTTTCAGGTCAGTGTCAGGTTGTATCTTGATGAAAATTTGATTCGCGACTATAACAGGTACGTATTCACAGAATTATAATCATCAGAATCATTAATACATCTGTTTAAGTTAGATTTCTACCACCAACACTTTTCCATACGAGATTTGTTCTTAACGGTAGAAATCTAACTTAGAAAGATGTATTAATGATTCTAATTATTATAATTCTGTAAATACGTACCTGTTATTGTCGCGAATCATATTTTGATCAAGATACAACCTGACACTGACCTGAAAATTGCAAAAAACGTAAGAAAAATTGAATTTCGCGGGCTACAACTACCCATTCGCCTTAATGTGCCTATTTGAAATAAATTATTTGACTTTGACTTTGTATGTGTCTTGTCTGAGTAGGGTCAGGTGGGCTACAGTGAGCCAGTGGTACACAGAGAATCGGTATTATTATATTCAAAACTAGTAGTTACCGGATCATGGAACCGACACGTAGCAACGTGTTTCGTTACGTCTCCCTCACTCCCCAGTTGAGGGCGAGCGCCCGTTGTAAGCGGTCGCGTGGTGCGACGATTTGTGTTTTCCCGCGCGAAAAGTAAAAAATAGGTAAGTTTTGCTTTTCTTCTTCAAAGTCGTGTTTTCTGAGCTTTTCGTACCGAATTTTATATACATGTAAAGTCACTATCGAGCAATAATATGGTTATTATTTTTTAAACATATTCCTTGATCAATTGCCTTTTTTCAACATCAAATGTCAAAAAACGTAGGTGGTACACAGTGACTCAGTATTGCGGGGTACACAGTGAACCGTGGTTCAGTGTGTACCGCTTGATGGTTCATTGTGTACCAAAGTTCAACATCAAATTAGTTAAATAGATACAACTTTTTTTGCTTCAGGATGGGTCGAACTAAGGCAGTGAAAAGAAAGATTGGGGGGCATAGCAACGATGATATGGTGCAAGCACTTCAGCTTATAAAAGACGGTGCAAGCATACGCAGGGCCGCTAAAGAGTGTCACTTGGCATATCCTACGCTACGGAGGTACGCTAAAAAAATCCAGTCGGATGAAAACATTAACTTAGTTCCTAATTACGAAGTCAATGCAGTATTTTCCAAGGACCAGGAACTAGTGTTAAAAGATTACATTAAACAATGCGCCTTAATGTTTTATGGGCTCGGGGCAAAAGAAGTTCGTCAAGTGGCATACCAAATGGCAAAAACCAACAAAATTAAAACACCAATATCTTGGGAAGCAAATGGAATAGCTGGAAAAGACTGGTTGCGATCGTTTAGAACACGCCATCAAGATCTTAGCCTTAAAAAAGCTGAGCCATGTAGCTTAGCTCGAGCCACAGCCTTTAATAGGGACAATGTTGAAAAATTCTTTTCAAATTTAAAAGAAGTTATGCAGCGACATCATAGCTTCGGTGATGGCATGCGAGTATATAACTTGGATGAGACATCAACAACCACTGTCCAGAAGCCACAAAAAGTGCTAGCACCAAAAGGGTTTAACGTGTGTAAAATTACCAGTGGTGAACGAGGCGTTTTGATTACGACTTGTGCCATTATATCCGCATCTGGACAAGCTTTGCCTCCTGCAATGGTGTTTCCTCGTAAAAATTTCAAAACCCATATGCTGCATGGTGCTCCGCCGGGAACTCTGGGCTTAGCCGCACCTTCGGGATGGATGAATGCAGACCTCTTCGTTGATGTGATGAAACATTTTGTGAAGCACACTTCATCCTCAAAAGACAACCCATCACTTCTAATATTAGATAACCACGAAAGCCATTTATCAATACAAGCTCTGGATCTGGCTAAAAACTCAGGTGTTACCGTGCTTACTTTACCTCCACACACAACTGCAAAACTCCAGCCATTAGATGTTGGATTAAATGCACCATTTAAATCTTTCTACAACGCAGCTGTTGATTCGTGGCTGCTTCGTAACCCAGGCCAAATGCTGACAATATATCACGTAGCTGAATGTGTTGGACAAGCTTATTTAAAAGCAATGACGCCTATAAATATCACAAATGCTTTTAGAAAATGTGGGATTCATCCATTCGATGACTCGATCTTCACAGATGTAGATTTTTTGCCAAGTTCTGTCACAGATAGACCTGATCCAGAATTAACGATTTCTGAACCAACTGAAGCACAAGTTTCTCGTGCCTGTGCCTCACCATCACTCTTAGAAATGACTCAGGATAATTCAGAAATTATATCATCCCTTTTTGATGCTCAGGAAAAAACACCAAACCACGATGTTAATTGCTCAGTTGTAACGTTGCAAACTATTATATTAGTAAATAGGCAAGCAAACCAAATCGTCAAGTTATTGTGATATAGTTCCGACCCGTACATATCTCTTAATGCGCCTTTGTTTTGTCTCACTCGCTCACGATCTTAGGAACCGGTTTACTTCCCACTCCACACGACCTATGCGCGCCGCGAGCCGCGAACGGCGAGCAGGCTTGAGGACGGTCAGTTGAGACGCGCGTTCACGCATTTCACACTTGTGCGTGACGTCACACGTGCAGTCTCACACTAAACATTCAAGCTCGGTTTTTGTTTTAACCGCGACTTGCTAAAGTTTTTAAAGTTAAAAAAAAAATAAGTTTAATAAAAAAATAACCGTGTATCCCCGAATTGGGTAAGTGTTTGCAAAAGTTACGCATTGCTTTCTATGTGTCATGGTGGTCAATGATTTGCAAAATTGTGTTTCATCATCTTTCTTTCCTTGACATCCACTTCTATAAATTTTAGTAATTTCTTTTAACCATCAACCTTAGCTCATATCATTATTTGTGTTCGCATAATTTAATCGTGCTTCACACTCCTTTCTTTAAACATTGTAAACTCCGATTCTGAAGGTGACCTTTACACACACTCGCCTTAAGCGCAATAGTACTTCATCCGCTTACGCTTATGCTTACGCCGCCATGGTCACCGTCAGGAGAGGATTAGCAGAGGGCTCAGATAGTTATTTCTTGGACATAAATTCCAGGGTTTCAAGTTCCGGGTTCATTTGGCCCAAGAAAACCGCTGCCGTACTGCCGTGACATCGGGCGGTCTACATACAAGGCTGACATCTGGCACCACCTCTATCAACCCTGCGGGTCCTCTATCACCAGGGTCAACTCCTCGGCCCCTGCGTCATCTTCAGCTACGCGTAAAGCCAGGACAGTACTTGACGCGCCTACCTCCTTAGAACGGAAAAATTTATGACGGGCCTTTTGTACCTTCGACCTAAAATAAATTAATATTGAAAGTGTTTAGTGAGTTGTTATTTATCTCTTCAGTTTAGTTTTTAATAACTCACACGCTTCACAGTCATAGACACTGCTCCACAGAAACCTTTATATGTCCCATCGATTGCTACAAGTGACATTGCTGCTCAACCACAAAAATATGATAATCAACTGGACATACCGTCGACTTCAAGAGGACATGGAACTTTCATATCGCCAAGTATGTTTAGGCCACCAATCAAAGCTGGACCACGTAAAATCAGGAAGCGCAGAAAGCTAGGAAAAAGCATGATCGCTACTGATACTCCTGAAAAGAATGAAATAGAAAACAAGAAAAAGACATGCACTAAAAACGTGAAAAAAAGAGATATTTTTAAAGAGAAAAAAACAACTTCAATCGATTGCGATAGTACTAGTACGACCGATGAAGAGATTTTCGTAGCTAGTGGTTCCTCTTCGGGAGGAGAAGATTTTATTAGTGATGAAGAAGAAGGAGAAATAATTTTAACTGAAAATTTCTTGCCTTTACCTCGGGAACCAAAAGTAGGAGATTATGTAATAATTTTACTTGAAACAGAGAAGAAAAATAAATTATTTTATATTGCTAGGATTATAGAAGAACCTGATGAAAATGACTGTGATTATTATGTGTCGTTTTTAAAATTAAAAAGTAAAGTGTATCATAAGTTTTCCGAGCCTCTTGAACCAGATTGTGCAGGAGTCCGGAAAACTGATATCAAATATATTTTGCCTAAACCAAAAGTGGATGGAAGCAGTCGTCGCCAAGCGACGTTTAAATTCCCCGTCAATATTTCACTTCTGAAGTTCACATATTAGGCTTTTTTTTAAATAATTATTAGGATTTTTTTTTTTTATTGAGGCTGTTAACGCAACTTTGAGACTGATTTTATAGGATAGATAATAAGTTGATAACATAGATCTTAATTAATAAAAACCGCATTGATTGTATTTTTTTTAGAATATTATATTTTATGTTACTGTTCTACAGAAATTTAAAGGTTTTGTATACCAACTTAACAATTATTTCTAAATACATGTGCTGTGTATGTTATCCTGATTAAGTTATAATTCTATTTTTTGTTTTTTCTTGACATTAAGCAATAAACCTTCTTGAATGAATGAAAAAACTTTGTTTTAATGACGCATTTTTGATTGATGACCGATTTACCCGAATTAGTCCAGTTAAAATATAACTTATCTTAGTTTTATTCTGATATGGTTCACTGTGTCCAACGGTGGTTCACTGTGAACTTCATCATGGATCAGTGTGTACCAAAGAGTGTACACAGTGAACCAATTCTCATTTTTTTAAAAACACTTGGTAATGTCTAACCTATCAGTTTTTGAGCTTAATTTTGTAAAGAAACCTTAAGTCTATTAGACACTAAATGGTATGTATGAAAAAAGAAAACGAAAACTTTTAATTTGAGTAAATGACACAACTTTGAATTTTTTGTGGTTCACTGTTGCCCACCTGACCCTAATTGGAATGATGTTTTTCTAAAAATGTCTGTAAAACAAGTAGCTATACATTTTATAAGCAAGTGTCTATTCTAGCTACTTAATTATATAGGTACTTAAATAAAAATTCAAGTGCTATTTTAGTGTTTTATTGCCAATCCAATTGTATATTTTTTGCCAAGTCGCTATGAGGAAGTCATAATATCCAGAAATATCTGTAGACGACGAGCTCTTCGCTATCGCTGCCTGCCTACAACGATTGAATGGTCTAGCCAGAGACTATTACCAATACATCAATAATATGATTTCTAATAAGTTTTACTTGGTATTTTGATTTTTGGCTCTTTCGTCACTAGCTGACGCGACGCGTTTAGATTTCCATACATTTTCATAGAATTAGATATTCACTGATATCGATGTGAATAAACGTCATGTCGGCTAGTGAAGAAACGGAATTTATATCCATTAATAATATTGTATTTCTCGTATTGTTTTGTCTATAAAACTCGGAAAGATTGATCATTGCTATTCAAAATGTCTAGGCGCTTTTTTTGTATCCTATTTGTAGTGTCTCTCGCTTCTTCTCTGATCATAAAACTTAAACTATTATAAAGACATACCTGTAGGCTTTAATATGATGTACTTTAAGTCAGTGTACATGAATATTTTTTGTTAGGGCACAGCTCTCTAAAGATTCCGGCCGTGTCCTTTTAATTATGACATATCCTTATGTATTTTACTGTGTGTACATAAATAATAAAATAAATAAATAAAGAACGCTAAGCGAAAACGAAGAAATACGCGGACAGGCGATGCGATGCGATGCTACGGGTGGGTCGCGGGAACAAGAAATTTCAAGCGGGCGAAGTCGCGGGCAGAAGCTAATACTTGCATAAACCACGTCACTATAGTCATCATAAACAAAAAGATTACTATACTTAATATCTGAATTCCCCGAGGTAGTTTTGTTTGTGACCATCATTTTAATGACTAATTTCCTTGTTTGGCTGTAACTTACGGCGGCATTAGTACTCAAATACAGTTTCTGTTGGTAAATTATTTTTTTCATTCATTGTTTAAACTGTCATCTTTTTCATTTGCTAAATGGGCTCGCTCTTGACCCCAATCTCGCCTGTCGTCAAAGTACCAATGTACTTAGGTACTTACTATTTACTGTGGTTTAATTTTAAGCGTTATAGAAGTTTATTTATAAAGCTCTAGTCACAACAACCTTTTGCTATTATTTACTTACAAAACGGTTCTTTTAAAAAATCCGATGCTATTTTCTCTTGTAATTTTGTAATTAGAAAACAAGAGCGTTTTACTCAGCGCTTCTCCTCCACTTTTATTATGCGCACAGCCAAAGTGTGGAACTCTCTGCCGGCATCTGTGTTCCCTCCCACATTTAACCCGTCTGCCTTCAAATGAAGAGTGAACAGATATCTTCTGGGCACGCTCGTTCCACCATAGACCTCATCTATCGCTTTCCATCAAGCGTGATCGGGGTTAAGAGCCGGCCCATTTAGCAATAAAAAAAGACGGGTTGCACTCCGGGAGTGCCGGCAGAAGTGAAAACTTGAATATTAACGTTGAAATAAATCAATTATTAATTGAATTAATATTAACTCATTTTTTTTCACTATTTCTGCGTCACTTTTTTCATTAATAGATGCACTTTGTTCAATTTCCATATTTTAAACACTATATACACGAATTTTACGAATACACAGCAGTGTGGCTACTACACAGACGGTCGAGCCATCTGCTGTCCATCCATCCATCCATACATCCACATCCACACCCATACCCACACCCACACACACACACCCACACCCACACCCACACCCACCCATCCATCCATCCATCCATCCATTGTCGTGTGTCACTTGGTTCACTTCGCTTGGCGCCGCCGTAGAAAGAGAGGGGGATACTTAGTAGTTAGGCTTCGGGAGTAATAGTTCTCCCCTGTGTAGTCTCTCCTGACGGTCACGTGTCCTGACGCGAGTTTAACATTTTTTACCCATTACAAAAAAGTGTGCAACGCCGCTAAAGAAGTTTACACTTCAAAAATAAAATAAAAAACATTTTCAACAAAAAATAAAGTACTTGCTCTCCTTAACATAATCAGCCTATAACGTTCCCACTGCTGGGACACAGGCCTCCTCTCTGTGAGAGGGAGTGGGCCGTAATCCACCACGAGGGCCCAGTGCGGGTTGGTGGATGTCACATGTCTTCGAATTTTTGGTTCTAGGACATGCCGGTTTCCTCACGATGTTTTCCTTCACCGTTTTGAGAGCAGTGGTGATGAAATAGTTTACACAAAGTAAAGCGCCTGTCATGGTTCGAGAACCTAAGACCTACAACTTGTAAGTCGCGGCTGATACCACTGGGCCACCGCCACCGCTGCTCTCCTTATTTTACCCAAACTACCTATTGGCTACAATCGGGTGACCATGATGCAATTTTTAGATAAATGTACCTACTCGTATCTAAGAGGAAAATATTTAAAAAAATATGTAAATACAAAGTGCAAGTTGTTTACTTTGTTCATAGTTTCTACAGATAAGTTTGACTTTGACTTTGACTTTGACATAATTCACACCCAATAAAGACGCAGTTGGGGTCACTTCGAATCAAAACATAATAAAATTAATGTCTGTAGAGTTTGTTTTGTGATCCACCATGTTACTTTGACACGTTTCTTGGATGAGAAAGAGGAGATTATTCCAAACTGGATTTGATATTAACGCCATGATGCCATCAGGATCAGGACCCTATTTATAAGGTTCCTGTCCGTTCGTCTGTCTGTCACAGGGCCTGTATCTTTTAAACCTTGATAGGTAGACACTTGAAAGGACACGGCCGGAATTCTTAGAGAGCTGTGCCCTAACACAAAATATTCATGTACACTGACTTAAAGTACGTCATATTAAAGCTTACAGGTATGTCTTTACAATAGTTTAAGTTTTATGATCAGAGAAGAAGCGAGAGATACTACAATAAGGATACAAAAAAAGCGCCTAGACATTTTGAATAGCAATGATCAATCTTTCCGAGTTTTATAGACAAAACAATACGAGAAATACAAAATTATCAATGGATATAAATGCCGTTTCTTCACTAGCCGACATGACATTTATTCACATCGATATCAGTGAATATCTAATTCTATGAAAATGTATGAAATAATCTAAACGCGTCGTGTCAGCTAGTGACGAAAGAGCCAAAAATCAAAATACCAAGTAAAACTTATTAGAAATCATATTATTGATGTATTGGTAATAGTCTCTGGCTAGACCATTCAATCGTTGTAGGCAGGCCGCGATAGCGAAGAGCTCGTCGTCTTACAGATATTTCTGGATATTATGACTTCCTCATAGCAACTTGGCAAAAAATATACAATCGGATTGGCAATAAAACACTAAAATAGCACTTGAATTTTTATTTATGTACCTATCTAATTAAGTAGCTAGAATAGACACTTGCTTATAAAATGTATAGCTACTTGTTTTACAGACATTTTTAGAATAACATCATTGCAATTACTCAGACAAGACACATTCAAAGTCAAAGTCAAATCATTTATTTCAAAAATTACAATAAAACGAAATTGATTCTAGTCGCCCCTTCCAAAAGCTAGTTTTCGTATGGAGAAGAATGGGCATTCAATGTTTTTACCTACTCTTGCGCTTGAAGTTATTCATCTTCAAAGATCAACAAAATGTTATCAAGGAATGAGACTGGTGCCGTTATATTTGCTTGATGCCTGGCCCAGCCCAAATACCATAACAACGTCATGACACTTCTTTTTTTATTTTTGGGAAATCTTTAAATGACCCCTCCCGCTCTGGGTGGAGTGGAAGGGAGTGTCAAACTCTTACTGACTAAAACCCATCCGTGTTCCTTCCTTAGCCCTTTATGTTCCGGGGTAGCGGTAACCCTTTCGGACAATCCCGCACCCCCGGCAGGCTTCGGCCCTGGGAGGCCTCTTCCTTTTTGCTGACATCTCTTTGAGGCGCGCGTGGAACACGTACGCGCCGTCAGGCACGTTAGAGTGGTTACAATATGTGGTTACATTCGATTAGTGGCCACACTACAATTCAGGCACCTTGACATCGTGAGCGTCAGAATCCAAATAATCCAAATCGTAAACAAAAAAGTCCAGTAAGCACAGCAGAATATTAACGTTAGAAGCGTAAACGAAAGTCCGATAAACGATAGCGTGGCGTCAAGTTAAAATATCCAACAGAGTAACATAAACAGAATACAGTAATACGTGCTAAGGTCAACGCAAAACTACACAGGTTCTGTGCTACACAGAGCACAGGCACGGTAATGTCACAGTATATCATCTATTATCGTGGTAATGTTATCATATCAGTATTCTGTCTTCATACAAACGGTCGAAACGCGAGTCATACCTACGCACCTCGAGTTTGGTATACCCTCGGTAAACAAACAGAGGCGAATGCGCCACAGTGATGAATGGAGGGTGTGATGATTTCGTAAGCAGTAAGGCTATCTACTTACTTATGTACTTAGCTACTTACATACATATATTATTGAATTAGACGAAATATCATAATGAAATGATTATGAGAGTAATAAATGGTAGGTACCTACCTTCTGATTTACATTATAATTTACTTTTTAAGTAAGCATTGCCATCCAACGTGGTAATGCTGCCAGCCTTTTGGGCACTTATCCCATTGACAGCGATGCGGACGAATTTTTTCATGCCCAATGAGCTCGTCTTTTTTTCTTTTTATTTGTATATAGTATATATATATTTTAGTTTGTGTGTACATATGTAAGTAATTATAATCATTTAATAGTAAGATTGTGTAGTAGGTAATTAGAAGTTTTGATTCGAATTTAAAATCACAAAACTAGAAATAAACTCAAGTAGGTTGATGAAATTAAAATACTGTAGGCGGGCAACCCTATCGCGTGTTTACGTACCGCGCGGGTGTAGGTAATTATTTCAAGAACAAGGCCGAGTCACAATACTGTTAGATAACATTACCGTGGTACAGGGCACTGAGTGACAGGTGACAGACGTGAAAAAAATAACTAGGACGTTCGGATACACACTCTTGAGTATAATTGTCGATGCATAATGCGTAACGTGAACAACATCATGACACACGGGCCACGGCAGCTCGAAAAATAATGTGTGCGATAATCGTGAAAACGTTGACTTCTACAGGTATTTACTTTAGCAATACGATTCTGGCAGTCGCGGTTGTTTTTTATTTTAATGCAACCTTCAAGCGCGCTACAGATACGGTGTTTGTCTTATGCATGTATCCAAACGCACATGCAATTTGAATTGCATTGCTAAAAACCAAAAAATCAATTAACACACATATTGTTTTGCCATTTTCTGTCGCCTGCTCTAGAGAAATGTAATTGTTGCGATTAATTTTAGTATATTTAAGAAGTCATTTTCATATATTAATAATTACTGTACATTTATGTATTCTGAATTGATTTGAGGGCAGAATCCGGCCATGTCATTTACACAGAGTGTGAACAACTATGGCCGCTATAACAACATAAAATAAAATAAAATATGTAGATAGTGTTAGATATTGTACGATACATAGTAGGTATTGTCAATCACAAAAGACATTCTTTAATTTAACTTTGTAATTTTTTATTACGTATAAACTTATACACTTTCGGAAAAAAAATCCGTTTAAAGAGACCGTTTCATTTTGCAAAGTATTCTGTCGCTCCAATAAACTCTCAATTAATGGTAAGCAATGCAATAAATAATAAACGTTCAACATTTTGTTGCCATAAGCAACTAAACATGAGTTTAATTAGCAATGGTAACAAGCCACTGAAGCGACAGGTTTTCACTATCTCTCTACTCAATTAATAAAAAGTAATTAGAAGTTTTTGGTGTTGCCAATATTTGTAATTTAATTAAAAACGATGACTGCTTCATTGATTTCAAAAGATTATAAAGGAACTGAATCATAGAATTCATCAGGAGTTTCTGTAGCAGCCCGTAGTCTGGATTTGTTCTCGGTTGATGGCGAATTGGCAATAGGGTCGCCCCTTATTACATGGGATTTAAACCTGACTGGCGAAATGTATGTGCACTATTGTATTGACTATAGGTACACCTCTGCATAACTCTTCGGGGTTACAGGTCTGATGTTATGTTGTGTTTTTTTTTTGTTAGCCTATTTTGTGCCCCACTGCTGGGTAAATGTAAAATCGTGTAAGTTATTACGACCTTAATAAAATAAAATAATATAAATTAAGACTTATGTACACATGTCTAAAGTAAAAATAACATTCATATAATGACACGCAAAATAAACTGATAAAAGATTACATTAATAGCTAAGATATTCACGTCTTGCGTACGTTGCGGATATTATTATGAGATTACGTAGAAATGTAAATATTGGGTTGGTAAGAAAATAATGAAACACTTTTTTAATTATTTATCTATTCCGTTTAAAATATATATTTTTTTTTTTTTCTTCTAGCTCTTTGTAGAATACTCTTGAAGGAATACGCAGAAGAGTAAATAAGTGCGGTACGAGAAATTGTTGCGCAATATTATTCGAGATGGACAACAAGTATCTTCGAGCACTCTACTTCTACGAGTTTAAACAAGGTTATTCGACACGTGAAGCAGCGGATAACAGTAACCATGCGTTGGGCCTGGGGACTACTAGTCATGTAACCGTGAGTCGTTGGTTTAAGCGCTTTGCCTCTGGAGATACAAGTTTTGAGGACAAAGAGCACACCAATCGGCCATCCGCTTTTAATGACGACGTGCTATTAGAGAAATTGCAGATATACCCAAATGCAACCACTCCTGAATTGGCTGAAGAAATCGGCTGCTCTTACGTTACGATTGAGAACCGTCTTCATGCACTCAACTACAGAAAAGTTCTGTCGCGGTGGATCCCCCACGTATTGACCAATGCTACAAGAGAAGTCCGAGTTGCGATATGCCAATCTCTTTCACTTCGTTCACAACGTAAAGAGTTTTTAACAAAAGTGACGGGAGATGAAAGCTACGTTCTTTATAAAAACGATACGCGACGCGGCTTCTGGCTTCCCCGTGGACAAGAACCGCCAGTCCAGCCACAACGCAATCTCTATTGTCGGAAGTCTCTACTGTGTTGCTTTTTTGATTCTCGTGGAATCCTTTGGTGGGACATGTTGCATAACAATGACACTATCACCGGGGATGTTTACGCCTCTCAGCTACGCCAGCTCGCTGCTGCGATCCGGGAAAAACGCCGAAGACGAGTCGAGGTTCACCTTCTCCATGATAATGCGCGACCGCACGTCGCTTCCGTTGCTCGTCATCAATTAAAGGAACTTAGCTGGGAAACAGTGCCGCATCCTCCGTGATCTCCTGACCTTGCTCCGTCTGACTACTATTTATTTCGGTCATTGAAACAGTATTTACGTGGAAAAAATTTCAAATCATATGACAATCTCAAAAGTGACATAGAGAAATTCTTTCAATCTCGGTCTCCACACTTCTGGGCAAAAGCTATTAAGTCACTACCACAAAGATGGGCGAAGGTAGTAGATACGGAGGGTGATTATATTGTTGATTAAACATGTAACATTAAATAAATCACACTAATATTATAAAGGCGAAAGTTTGTGAGTGTGTGTGTGTGTGTTTATATGTTTGTTACTTCTTCACGCTCAAACGGCTGGACCAATTTTGATGAAATTTGGTATAGAAATAGCTTGAGTCCCGGGAAAGGACATAGGGTACTTTTTATCCCGATATTCCTACGGGATCGATACTTATGCGGGTAAAACCGCGGGGCGCAGCTAGTAATTAATAAATTCAAGAGCACCTGAAAGTGTTTCATTATTTTCTTACCAACCCAATAATTTTATTAGTACCTAATACGATATTAAATACCAAGAGACTTTTCAAAGTAAAATTATTAATAAAGGAAGCTACAGATTTTTTACCGCTAGTTCGTTTAAGGGATTAAAATAATTATCAAGATATATTTGCTTTTACAAGCAAAGTACATTCAAAGCAAATATTTCAGTCAGTAATCTATCATGATGTCCAATTTGTTGCTTACAATTTAGGTTGGCGAAAAATTTGCCCTTTCAATTTTAATAGATCAATTTCAACGCTCTTCTGACGAACTTCTTATTAATTTGCACAAAAAAAAAATCGTACTAATGATTTAGGCACTTAATTTTTTTTCTTAATTAATTCACAGTGTTAATTTTTTCAATATAATCATAAATCATGACCTTTTTAAAGTGTTTATAACTCAGATATCCTTTTTTATTGCAAACTATCCGCGGAGCACGATAATCTTTGTCAACCTGTCTTATCGACGCTTTTCCATCGCATTTTAATAATTCACATTATGTGAATTTAATTTTAACAATAAACGATGCACTTACGACCTCATAGACAAACAACAACACAGTTCCAAGTTCAAATATTTTCCCGCGCATTTTTTTCGACACATTTTTATTTTTTTTTTAACGCAAAGGCACTTTATTTTTCTTAACATACAGCCACTGTAACATTAAAATAATTATAAAAAAAAAAAATAGACATACCGATTCCGGCAATGACATATTGCCGCCACAGTTGTCCTGCCTCCATTCTGTACGCTTGCTGGTTGACTGGCGCACCGGTCTGACCAACCGGGTCGTAAGCGTAATTCCTATCTTCCATAATTCACACGACGTCACCCGAGTGTGTTACGTTGCTGCGTTTACGTTGAGCTGGGCTCGAGGGTGGATGTTTGGCAAACACCCGATGTTCTGCCGCCAAGACTGTGGATGAAGACCTCGTGTTAATATAGTGTGATAATTTGTGATTTTTCCCATACGTGACCGTGCAACCCCATGCTGACTGTAAGCATTATCAATATCCGGATAGTTGGCAAGGGATAACCTCAGTAGAGGCAGCGTGGGCGGCTGCATGCGGTCACGCGCATTAAATTGCTTTGGAAGGGTCTTTCTGCATGACGCTTTCAATCATGCTGAGGGTGTGTGTGACTAAGGAATGAAGAAAGTGACAATAGTATGGCTTTAGCGTCGTCGTGTCTGCTAATCACAAAAAACTACGATCACTAATCCGTTTGCCAAGAAGGTCATTACAGCCGTTTCCTCGTTCATTGACTTTGTTTCACTGCAGACAGCACAATATTCGTCAGTAAACGTTCGCTGCTGGACACATCTGCCCATGTCAGATGATCAATGGGGCAAACTTACGAACCAGTGGGTCCCGCTTTTAATGGCAAACGAAATCCCAGCAGGTCCAGACTAGACTGGTCCTTGGCAGCTCCGGGCAGAGAGGGTGAAAAGAGAGTAGGGAGGCCTTTGCCCGGCGGTGGGAAATTAATGGCCAGTAAAAAATAAAAATAATAAACGGCAAGATGATGATGATCCTCAAAATTCATAAGTAGGCAAACTTGAGGCCCGTTTACCATAGACAGGCCCGCTTAGTGGGTCAATATAGTCTACAGTGACTTCATAGAAGCTTTATCATACAAAAAACGAATCCATAACACCAGATAAACACTAGTAAAAAACAGATATGCCTAAAATAACATAATATAACTCTCATTGACAAAAATGGGACACCCGTCTTCGATAAGAAAACCATCGAATGGACAAAATGACACCATCACTATCTTATTCCTTTTTTGAAATGTTTGGATAAGTATGGCTGTATTGACATTACAACTGACCTCTTTCTTCTATCTATGGTGGCGTCACGAACTTGTTTTTTTTTTAATTATTGAATACCGGAACCTAAACGGAACTTACAATTTGATGGTCCATTATCATATAATACCACTTTTTATTAAGTCAGCAATAGAAACATAGTGAAGTGGTTAATTGCGTAGCTTTTTCATGCTATCAAGCTTGATGTTCAAGGTTCGATTCACAAATAAAGCCAAATGTAAAACAACTAAGTATCTATTAAATTTTGTGACAAAATCCTCCATTGTTGCCCAAACATTGTAGCCGGCCGTAACTTTTGAATATTGATACCGTTGCTATCAAGCTTAATAATTAAATTAATATCCAAGGTTCGATTCACCGAAGTATTTTAAATCCAAATCCTCCGATATTGCCCAAAACATTAAGGCACCCGACTGTGACATGTAAAGTTTTGAATAATGAATACGTCATCACTAAAGGTCCTACTTAGTATTCGAACGAAAAATCCTCAGGCGCATAGCCGGTGCAGTGGTGGAAAACGAGATGTACGACGACCCTAAACTCAAACTCAAAGCATTTATTTCAATTAAACCATTTACAGGCACTTTCGAATTGTCAAGAAGTCAGTCAGTCAGAAAAACTGAAGCTAGTTGCCCATTCCAAAGCGTAGGTACCTATGGAGACGTGCGGTCCATGGCCCTATACGGGGCCCCGGTGTGGGCGCGTTCTCTGCGGCGGCGAGCCGCCCACTATCTGAACGCGCCCCAAAAGGTGGTAGCCGTAAGGCTGATCCGGGGGTACCGCACGATCTCGGGCGAGGCGGCAAGCCTCCTTGCCGGACTGCCGCCATGGGATCTGGAGGCGATAGTCCTAGCGCGCCTGTATGAGTGGCGCGCGGAGGCACTGAGCCGGGGGGAAACTCCGCTTCCGCGGCAAATCGCGGCGGAGCGGACAGACCTCCGGCGCGATCTCATGGTGGCATGGAAGGAGCGACTTTCGCAACCCAGCGCAGGGCACGCCACGATAGTGGCGATAAGACCCCTCTTTGAGGAGTGGCTAGAGAGGCGTCACGGCGTCCTCACCTATCGCCTGACGCAGGTCCTCACCGGACACGGATGTTTTGGGAGGTTCCTGCACATCATCAGGCGGGAGGAGACGCCCGGGTGTCACCACTGCGAGGATCGCCCAGAGGACACGGTGGAGCATACGGTGGAGGTCTGCCCCGCATGGGCGGAGCACCGCCGTGCCCTCGTAGAGGCGATAGACAGCGGCGGCGACCTCTCGCGTCCGGCCCTGGTTCAAGCCATGGTCCGGGGCGAGAGGGAGTGGGAGGCGGTCACCTCCTTCTGCGAAGCAGTCATGCTAGCGAAGGAGGTGGCTGAACGGCTGAGGGAGAGAGCCTCACACCCCAGCCGCCGCGGGAGACGCTCCGGGCGTCGGGAGCCGCGTGACGACTCCCGGCCACCGTAGGCGCGGGCCTGCGGACGGAGAGTAATGGGTAGCTCACCGTCCGATCAGGACCAGGCCCGTGCCGGACGGCGCGTACGTGTTCCACGCGCGCCTCAAAGAGATGTCAGCAGAAAGGAAGGGGCCTGCCAGGGCCGAAGCCTGCCGGGGGTGCGGGATTGTCCGAAAGGGTTACCGCTACCCCGGAACATAAAGGGCTAAGGAAGGAACACGGATGGGTTTTAGTCAGTAAGAGTCTGACACTCCCTTCGCTCCACCCAGAGCGGGAGGGGTCATTTGATGATTTCCCATCCATAAAAAAAAAAAAAAAAAAAAAAAAAGGTACCTATGGAGAAGAACGGGCAAGAAACTCCATGGACACTCTTTTAAATCAAAATAATGTGGTTACAAAGTCTTGGTTACATCATTCATGTTAAAAATTATACATGTGAGAACGATGCAGAACGTTAAAAGCGTCCATAATGAAAAGATGACAAAAAACAACAATTCAAATAATAAATTAAAATAAGCCATGGCAGCAAAGAGATGACCAGTCCCTACTGACGGCGCCCGTTCACGAACATGACGCATGCATCAGCACCATTCAGCTCAACCATTTTGAAGGGAGCTAAATGATCCAACACATGCGCCACCATCAGCGAGACATTTGAGTAAGCATGACATACCTACTCTTAGCCGCCAGAGCACATTCAAGTCAATGAAAGACGTACCCAGTAAATGGTAGCTTTATAGTGTGTACATAGTACTCACACATGTGCTATGCAATTATACAATACTAGGAGATTGAATTTATACAATGCAAAGATAGACTTACAATCTTCAGCAGCTCCAACAGTATTTTCAAATGTTAATCAATTAGTTATGGTTGTGGAGCAGGACCAGCATTGAGCCAGGCATTTTTATCCGCGATGTAATCCCCTAACTTATAATATGCCTGCCTGTATAGTGTGCGTTTAATACAAGACTTGAATTTTGTCTCATTCAGTTGAAGAATGTGGGGAGGTATTTTATTATAACATTTTAAACAGTACCCCATTAAAGATGAGTCTACTTTAGCTAGTCTGAAACCTGGTTGAACTAATAGGTCCCTATTTCTAGTACTATAATTATGTCTTTCACCTCTTTTACTAAAAAGATGTAAATTTTTCCTTACATACATGATGTTTTCATAGATATATTGACAAGGTACCGTCATGATGTTAATTTCCTTAAACCGCTCTCTTAGAGAATCGCGCCTGCGAAGATTATACTTCGTATCTCTCTCGAAGATGATTACAGTTTACATGCAGCACGCGAGTTGATGCTGTCCTAATCACACTTTTAAAGCTATTTAAATGCTTATTAATTTATTTTTAAACTAGCTACTGCCCGCGACTTCGTACGCGGATCCTGTTGCTAATGCCAGCGACAACGGGGTCGTCAAAATCGAAGATCTGAAACGTCTGATGTCGAATTCTAAGAGCCCGGGGACTGGAAAACAACGGGATGCGCGAGACGATTCGAGACGTTCCAGATCTTTCATTTTTGTAAGTCAACAGAAAATGCCCATAATCCACCCCTTCAAGTTATAACCATCATCTCCATAGCAATAAATTAGAGGGTACTGCAATGCATCGTAAGATCGATGTATTTCATAAATGCGTTGCAGGCGATTATCTTGTGTGCGTAACACTATGTCACGCCGCTCACATTCTTGATCAGCCAAAACCACTGCAACATCATTTTTTACTGGAGCATTGTATCTGCCACGATGTCCAGTAGCGGGTCGTTTACCAGTATCAATCACAAATTTATAACTGTTGATTTGTCCAGGGGGGATAGATTCTAATGCAGATTTAAAACTGTGTACGTAGGGGTTTACTTCATGCAACATACTTTGAAGCAGTGAAATCGGACTATTTTTCAATTGCGGAAAGGTTGGTTTCTAATATTTGTCTGATCTTGATAATTGGATACGAAATATATTTGGAGAAACTTGGGGTAATTTTCAGGCAAAAATGAACCAATAAGGTGGTAAACTTGGCCTTGCACTTTGAATGTTGGCATAAATGGGCCTTCTGAAATCTGTTTCGCACCAAAAGATGTCATTTGAAAGGCATTATTGTACGAACGGATGTTGTTCAAGAAATGTTTTGACTGTGGATGGTCACCAATTAGCAGTGATCTTAATATTTCTGGAGGATTCTGTAATATTTCAATATGTACTTTCCCACCTGAGCAACACATACCGTTTTTTTCTTTTTGCCATTTAACAGCTTCACAAAAAGTACAATTTTGAACCATACCTCCGATGGCGGAATATGTGGCGTAGTCAATCATTAGGAGTATACGTAAATGCACTCCGTTCCTTATCAACCCAAGGAAGGTCGCCATGCTCTACGGCTATAACTTGAGACACATCCGATTCTTCAGATGATATCGATATTCTGTTCAGAGAATGTCGAAGTCGATCAGAATTCAAACGTTCGTTGCGCTCTTCTTCTGTCTCTTCATGCCGTACTCCAGCTATTCTTTCTCTCTCACTTTCTAACTGACATTTTATTGTGTGCGTGTTCGGGACAACGTATGATAATCTCGATCAGCAGTTAGTCACACTCAATCACGTTCATCACTCGTTTCAAAAGACCTGTTAGTAGATGTGCCAATACGCTGAGAACTCAAGCGTGATTCTGTGTCGGTAAACGTTTCCGATTCGCGAGACAATGTGTGTCGCTCACGATCAGCGGACAGTCGCGCATCACGTTCCGCATTTGTCTCTAGAGACCTAGAAGCAGATACGTAGATACGCTGAGAACTCAAGCGCAATTCTCTATCCGTGAACGTCTCCGACTCGCGAGACAATGCATAACGTTCACGATCAGCGGTCAGTCGCGCATCACGTTCCCCACTTGTGTCTAGAGACTTAGAAGTCGATGCGTAGATACTCTTGGAACTCAAGCGCAAGTCTCTACCCGTGAACGTCTCCGACTCGCGAGACAATGCATGACGTTCACGATCAGCGTTCAGTCGCGTAATATATTCTTCACTGGACTCTAGAGACCTGGACGTAGATGCGTAAATACGCTGAGAACGCAGGCGTGCTTCACGATCCGAAGAGGTTTCCACGGAGCGAGTTGCAGCCTGATGTTCTCGAACAGCATCAAGTCTCTCCTGACGATCTTCGGTAGATTCTTGTGATCTTATGACCCTCAATCTTTTAGCTCCTTTGGAACATTGGGAAAGATTTGACCTCTTTCTAGGCATGGTTATAGTTTTATTGTGAAGATACCTGATCAATTAAAATCTAAGTGACTGCTCCCCTGCGTTACCGGGTAGGCTACCGTGTCACGAAGATAAATGGAAAAGGAAATTAAACACTCAAATAACATAAGCCCGAAGGCATATTTATTCGATAAAATAAAAAAAATAAGTGGGAGTTTTGGCCAGTAGAGTAAAATTTTCAATGATATACCATCGTCATCGAAAATCACTCCTAAACTGGTACCGCCTTCACCGCGTGGAGGTACTCCCAGCTTATGTTATTTTATAATTATACAGTGAAATTAGTGATAGCTTTGATTTCCACATCAGATGTTTCTGATCTTCGATTTTTATAAGTCAACAGGAAATGCCCATCAGACCGAACAACTTTTGCTAAGACGTCATTCCTTTATATGTTATGGTGTAGCTGGGCTCTTGGAGTTCCACATCAGGTGTTCCAG
The DNA here is from genome assembly GCA_947508005.1 of Amphipoea lucens. Lineage (NCBI taxonomy): Eukaryota > Metazoa > Arthropoda > Insecta > Lepidoptera > Noctuidae > Amphipoea > Amphipoea lucens. The sequence goes on along the minus strand of OX382377.1, from coordinate 16,129,082 downwards.
ATCTTCAAATTTATTCTCACAGTAGAAAATGCACATCACGTGGAACAATTTTTGCTATGGTACCATTTTTGTATCTCTTATAGTTTAGCTGGTCTGTTGCGGTTCTGCATCAGGTGTTCAAGTTTCCAAGATAAATTATAGCCTATATGTTGCCCAGACATAATACCTATACAACAACAAAAAAATCATTCAAATCCGTCCAGAAGTTCCGAAGATTAGCGTGTACAAACAAACAGACACACAGACAAATTTTTTTTTTTTGATTCGTGCCCTATTACTGTTTCTAAACCCCCCCTCAATATTTTTTTTAAAATATATTCAATGTACAGACAGAGTTTTTTTACTGTTTTATTATATGTATATAGATAACAAAACTATCCTGTCTTGGATTAAAGGATATAAAATACCATTTCTTTGTGAACCACGCCAAACAAGCATACCTAAAAGATCATACTCGGTCATAGAAACTAACATAATTGATAATTGCATTTCTGAGCTATTAGAATCAGGTTTTATTTCTCAATGTATCCCTTGTGATAAACAATTCGTTTCGCCTATATTTACACTTACCTAAGACTAATGGAAGACATCGTTTCATTCTTAATTAAAAAAAAAAAAAATCATTCATGTTGACCACTTTAAAATGGAAGACTATCGTACAGCTATAAAATTAATTGATCAAAATTGTTATATGGCAAGCATAGACTTAAAAGACGCGTATTTTTTGGTTGCAATTGCAAAATGCGACCGGATTTATCTTCGTTTTTGTTGGAACTCGGAAAAGTTTAAGGATCAATTATTCGAATTTAACGTTTTGCCGTTTGGACTCTGTACTGCAACCTACGTGTTCACTAAATTACTGAAACCTGTATTACATCATTTACGTTCATTAGGTCATTTATCAGTAAACTATATAGATGATTTTTTATGCATCGGTAATTCTTATAAAAGCTGTCTTATTAACGTTGAAGCGACAAAAGAATTACTATTAAAATTAGGATTTTTAATTAATGATGTCAAAAGTAAAATTTACCCAAGTAAAAAATGCCTTTTTCTGGATTTTATATTTGATTCAAGTAACATGTCCCTAACATTACCCATTGAAAAGAAAAACCGCATAAAATTAATATCAAACAAGTTGTTACATACAAACAAATGCACAATTAGAGAACTTGCTAGATTTATAGGTCTGTTAACTTCAGCGTGTCCTGCCGTTAAATACGGCTGGTTATACACAAAGCTTCTAGAAAGAGAAAAATTTCTAGCACTAAATTATTCTAACAATTACAATAAACACATGATATTACGAGATTGCATAAAACATGACTTAATTTGGTGGAAAGAACACATTGACTCCTCATTTTGTTCCTTTCAAACAAATAATTATACTCTAGTAATATTCAGCGACGCTTCAACCACTGGTTGGGGCGTAGCTTGCGATAATCAAACCGCTCATGGATATTGGAATCTTTCCCAACTCTCATTACACATAAATACTCTTGAATTACTTGCAGCTTTTTATGGTCTAAAAATCTTTGCATCACACCTTAAATATTGCAATATCTTACTCAGAATAGACAATACTACAGCAATTGCCTATACTAACAAAATGGGACGTATAGGTACAATTCACACATTTAAATAACATCGCGCGCGACATATGGCAATGGTGTGAAAATCGGATAACTCAATAGCAGATTTTGAATCTCGTCAGGCATATAATATAGACACGGAATGGGAACTAGCAGATTACGCATTTAATAAAATAACACTTTCACTCGGTACTCCACAATTCGATTTATTTGCAAGTAGTCAGAATCATAAATGTTACAGATATGCTTCGTGGAAATTAGATCCAAATTCCGAAATTATCGATGCGTTCACATTTAACTGGAAACATATTCAATTTTATGCGTTCCCTCCTTTTAGTCTTATTTCGAAAGTCCTACATAAGATTAAAAATGACAAAGCAGAAGGAATTGTAGTGGTACCGTATTGGCCAACCCAAACGTGGTACCCAGTCTGGTTAAAAATACTTATTTCGAAAGTACTGTACTTTAAGCCTGACAAAAATTTATTATTTTCCCCTTTCCGGGAACAGCATCCTCTCCACGCGGATCTCACCCTGATGGCAGAGAAATTATTCGGCAGTCGCTACTAAGGCGTGGAATACCCAACGCATATTTCGATATAATGATGTCCTCTTTCTCCCTAAACACGCTGAACCAATACAATACTTCACTAAAATCATGGTGTCTTTATTGTAATGATAAAGGTTTAGATTACTGTGATTCCAATATTACTCAATTAATAGAATTTCTAACTTACAAATTTAATTCAGGTGCTAGTTACAGCACACTTAATAGCTATCGTTCAGCGCTGTCAATACTGTTAGGTCAAGAAGTAACTTGTAACGATTGTATAAAAAGGTTCTTTAAAGGGGTTTATCGTATAAAACCACCCGCACCAAAATACCACACCACCTGGAACCCCAACCTTGTGTTAAATCACCTAACAAACTATCCTTCAAATGATTTAATTACACTAAAAGATTTATCGTTAAAAACTGTAACTCTTTTAGCATTAGCATCTGCACAGAGAATGCAGACTTTAAGTGTAATAAAAATAAAAAATATTACTTATGATTCAGAAAAAATTCTAATAAAAATTCAAGATTTAATAAAAACCTCAAGGCCAGGCGTTTACCAACCATTGATTATATTACCTTATGGGTAGTTCTTCGAAATTTGATTCTTCGACTGATCCATATGGCCAAATTTTAATTTCACTTTCAGCTCTGTAACACATGTTCATATGAAAATAGACATACCAAATAACATGTGTTTGTATGAGGGACTCGTTTTTATAAAGTAGTTTTCAAGATATCGACGTTCGAATATTTTGTGCCCAGATGAATCAGAAACAGAAATAAAAAGTAATAAATACACCGTTAGTTATGATTGATAATTCTAAACAATAATTATTAATTCTTAACTAAGACTAAGACATATCAAAGGTGTCATATTTAAAACAGTTTTATACTCCTGTCACTTTTTAATTATTCAAAAGGTTATAGCTAAGAAAATAATAATAAATAAAACTAGAACTACTGACTTGTACACGGTCAAACATTGGACATTATAATGTAACAAAAGCGCTCTTTTCGTGCCGGAGAGGGGAAATCTAATTTATTTCATTAGTCATATGGGGGCTTTGACCATACGAATCAGGCACAGTCGAATCAGAATTTTGCCTACAATCATGCATAACTCATCATACATACAGACTTCATTATTGTCATTTTTCTACACGATTCCATAACCCAAAAGCATCACACGAAACACAGATTGAAGTTTTAAAACAATAAATTAAATTTTATAAAGTAGGCATTGTAATCATAATGCCACCTGAACCAAACACAGGTGAATCAGATATTTTCCTTCGTAACACCGGGATCTAAGCCAACCAGCCGCAGGTCCACCTTCTAACTCGTCCGTTGCACGACTGGCTTCCCCCCATGCGGGAAGCCAGGCTCTCATTATTATTACCTGACCAAGTACGGTCAAGTGAAGCTTACGCCACATTAATCAGTATTATACGCCGGACACTCCTTATTTACTTATTTATAAACAAACTAACGTAGTTATAACCAATACACATTTTTTTTGTAAGAGGACAACTCATTTGCTTTCGATATAATTATAATTTATTTTGATGTATCAAAGGGAAAATGCGACATCAACCATTTTGTTCCGGAAAATGGCAAACGGACGCGTTATATGAATCAGAAGAACCAACTTCAAATATTTTTATTTTATACCTAGACAGCAATTATTTAAAAAATATCATTTGTCCTAGTAAGGCATAAAGCTAAACTGTACAAAAAAAAATTACATGCCGTTTTGTTAGTTGGTTACAGAAATAAACGCATAGACATCGAAAATTTTGTCCCTGAAGAACTACCCTTATATTATAGAAAACCCTAAGATTTGCCCAGCTTTAACTAGCCTAAACTGCTGTAAAACGAGTTTAAGCTTTTCGTCATAACTCAATAAAGTAAGTTCTCTTTTTGTACTATGAGTAAAAGAAAACAGAGACTATTCAAGGTGGGTTGCTAAAATTTTCAGGCTCGCTACGCTCGTTCTTCCTCCTGGAGTGGAGACCGCGTACCGGCAAGCGTAGTGTGGGACGCCCCCCAGCTAGATGGACGGACGACCTAAAGAAGGTGGCTGGGGTAGACTGGATGCGGAAGGCGGAGGACAGGGTGCTGTGGCGCAGTCTGGGAGAGGCCTATGTCCAGCAGTGGACTGCGATAGGCTGAGTTGATTGATTGATTGACACTCGTTCTTGCAATTTACATTGGTTCTTGAGCTTTTCTTCAAAAGTCGACAAAGCAAGTAATTCATAGTCCTTTTGGAATGATTGAAAGAAAATCGAACCTATCCGAGAGTATGCAAAATTTTCGAGCTCGCTTCGCTCGCTGTTGCATTTTAGGTTCTGATAGCTGCTTGAGCTTGCCTGCATAAGTCGACAATGTAACTCCTATTTCTACTTGAAAATATAAAACAAAACCTAATCAAACAGAGGCGGGTTGTAAAAATTTTTGAGCTCGCTTCGCTCGCTCCCCTCACCCTACACAATCTACCGTTCTAATACATACGACCAAATTGGCAGAATTTAAGTAACACCCGCCCTATGTAAAAGCTGCGTCCCTGAATAGCATAAGTAATGTGGAGCCGGAGATGTACACGAACCTTAACATATCATCACGCCTTTAATCCCCAAAAGGTTAGGCAGGGATGTTACTTCATATAGGTAATACTTACACCCACATTTTGCCAGTTATTAAGTGAAATGTCATTTAAGGCGAGCCTACTGCCGCCAACCGGGCACAAATCCAGACTCCAGGTTGCTTCTGAGAAATTTCTGATGGAAAAACCCTTTAATATTTACCCGACCTAGGAATCGAACCCAGCTAGGACCTCATGCTCAGCAGTAACACTTGCGACCACTACATCAACGAGGAGATGTACCTCCGTTAAAATATTGACCATGATGACCCCCCCCCAAAATCTTAGGCTGCGACCGCGCCTGGTTTATGTGTATTTCGCCATCTTTCCACAATCTTCTTATCAACTCAGATTTGTTCTTCGATAAAAACAATATGGATGGCTACATCGTAAGTGCCTATCGCTGTTATAGATGGATAATGAGGAAAACAGATTTATCGAGACAAGAAGCGGTAAATATTTTTAGGGTTCCGTACCTTGAAAGGAAAAAACGGAACCCTTATAGGATCACTTTGTTGTCCGTCCGTCCGTCCGTCTGTCTGTCTGTCAAAACCCTTTTTCTCAGGAACGCGTAGAGTTATCAAGCTGGAATTTATATCAAATACTCAGGTCTATTGTCCCTTGGAGCTGTAAAAAAATCAAACTTTTAAGCCAACGCAATCAAAAGATGCAGCCGTTTATGCCGCAAATTTTCAACACTCGCAAAGGAATCATACACATAAACCAGGCGCGGTCGCAGCCTAAGATTTTGGGGGGGGGTCATCATGGTCAATATTTTAACGGAGGTACATCTCCTCGTTGATGTAGTGGTCGCAAGTGTTACTGCTGAGCATGAGGTCCTAGCTGGGTTCGATTCCTAGGTCGGGTAAATATTAAAGGGTTTTTCCATCAGAAATTTCTCAGAAGCAACCTGGAGTCTGGATTTGTGCCCGGTTGGCGGCAGTAGGCTCGCCTTAAATGACATTTCACTTAATAACTGGCAAAATGTGGGTGTAAGTATTACCTATATGAAGTAACATCCCTGCCTAACCTTTTGGGGATTAAAGGCGTGATGATATGTTAAGGTTCGTATACATCTCCGGCTCCACATTACTTATGCTATTCAGGGACGCAGCTTTTACATAGGGCGGGTGTTTCTTAAATTCTGCCAATTTGGTCGTATGTATTAGAACGGTAGATTGTGTAGGGTGAGGGGAGCGAGCGAAGCGAGCTCGAAAATTTTTACAACCCGCCTCTGTTTGATTAGGTTTTGTTTTATATTTTCAAGTAGAAATAGGAGTTACATTGTCGACTTATGCAGGCAAGCTCAAGCAGCTATCAGAACCTAAAATGCAACAGCGAGCGAAGCGAGCTCGAAAATTTTGCATACTCTCGGATAGGTTCGATTTTCTTTTAATCATTCCAAAAGGACTATGAATTACTTGCTTTGTCGACTTTTGAAGAAAAGCTCAAGAACCAATGTAAATTGCAAGAACGAGTGTCAATCAATCAATCAACTCAGCCTATCGCAGTCCACTGCTGGACATAGGCCTCTCCCAGACTGCGCCACAGCACCCTGTCCTCCGCCTTCCGCATCCAGTCTACCCCAGCCACCTTCTTTAGGTCGTCCGTCCATCTAGCTGGGGGGCGTCCCACACTACGCTTGCCGGTACGCGGTCTCCACTCCAGGAGGAAGAACGAGCGTAGCGAGCCTGAAAATTTTAGCAACCCACCTTGAATAGTCTCTGTTTTCTTTTACTCATAGTACAAAAAGAGAACTTACTTTATTGAGTTATGACGAAAAGCTTAAACTCGTTTTACAGCAGTTTAGGTTTTGGAATGGCCTTACCTTAGCCTTTCAACCTTACGTACGAGTGGGGTGCCCAATATCCCGATTCTTCTTCTTCTGATTACTTCGCTCGCTCTTGAATCCTGGATTCTATATTTTTATAACAGGCTTTTTAAAGGAAAATATTTTTAGGCGCGTTAAAAAACTCACTGTCTTTTCATAGTTTTAAATTTTTAATTCAGTCGGCAGTCCTCATGTCTGCCGATGTTCTTAATGTTTTTGAAATGCCAATCGGGGTTTTCGTGGCTCAAGTACAGTTTTAAGTTAGTAAGGCACGTAAATCATTCAGACTCTCGACGGCTTGAATGATTTTGGGGGGGTCATGACCCCCACGACCCTCCCCCTCGGACCGCGCATGACATAAACATCAAGCCTGTAATATCCGAATGGGATTCCGCTTCTCCTAAGACCGATTCGCCATCAAAGGTGTAAGTACCTTAGGTACAGTCAACAAAAGAAATAAGTATGCAGGATCGTCGGATATAGTTGAAGTTTAGTAAGAAACCGATTGATGTTCTCGAATAAAATTTTCTATTATTAATAGAAAACAAACAGCTCATTTAACAAATTAAATTGCAGTTGACAACATCCATCGGTTTCTTACTAAACTTCAACTATATCCGACGATCCTGCATACTTATCGCTTTTGTTGACTGTACCAACTACCTTTAGTATACATGTCACCGGAAAATAACAAGAACCGCAAATTTATAAATTTACTAGGAAATTTATAAACTTCCGTAGGATTCTAAACGAGAGATAAATTGTATTATTTTACGCTCACATTTTCGTAAATTGATAAATTTGCGACGTCTCGTGGTAAATTTATAAACTAACGGATATCCATTCGTAAGATTCTAAACGGTTCGACCAATCACAGAAGAGCATTTAATTTTACGCTTTTTTAAAATACGGAAAATAACACACTGCTCTCTGATTGGTCGATGTTGACAGTGGCAATGGTTGTGTCCATAGACTTAGGAACAATTATGGGTCTAGTTTAGTAACCTTAGCAAAATATAACTATTTTCACAGTTCCAACACAGTTACAACCTTAAAAACTTTACAAAAACACACGAACAAATGGTTTGTTTATGTTCCATGGCGAACAATGGCGGTGGAGAGGAAAGAGAAGGAACACGTGACATATTCAACCAATCAGAGCGCATATGGCGTTTGGTTATTGCTTACTTATGCTTATTATTTTACGCGTGAGTTCGGTAAGTTTACTACAGGCTGATTTTACCAAAGTCAGATATCTTTTATCCGTGGAATAAAATTGACGTCTGAAAGTTCTAATATGGACAAAACGGACAAAAATTCAAAATTTATTTTTAGTATAAAAGTTTGGTGGACTGCGTCCTTAGAAGTTTTAAAGCTTAATCTTTGGCATGTAGTGTAATAGATAAAGTATCTACATATTAGTACTGAGTGTATCATGAATCAAATGTACGTAGAATAACGGTCTTGGTCTGAATCAACAGCTGCCATAAACAGCGATTCAACGACTATTTTCGTCTCTTCTTCAGCAATGTCAAAACGAAAATAACCTTGTTGCAATAGTTTCTCTACTAGGTACCAACAAACTCGCAAATGTTTTCTATTTGAATTGCAATAGGAACAACTGTTTTTATTCATTTATGGCTTTGTGTAATTATGATGGAAATTTCGTCTTTTGTTTATGGTCTGTGCAAGTGTTTCTGCCATTATGGTGTTTAGAATGTATTTTGTCTTTTAACAATAACAATACAATTGTTAATATAGCGAAAGGAAACACCCATTTAAAACATTGAAATGTGCCACGCGAACGGAAAATTAATGATACAATCCTGCATCCTAAATTGCTAAAATAATAAATGGAGAAAACCAAAAATGTACTCACTTTTTTGTCAAAATCCTGTTTACACAAATTGAAATTAAGTATTGACTAAACAACAGTTAGGAGCATTGATTTTTATGGCTTTGACAGCTGGTGTCCGCATCGGCGTTTGCGACCAAATGATAGCGCAATCTGGCCACTATCATAAACGGACAGACTCCAGCGGCGATAGATAAACAATAAAACGGGTACACTACATTAATACGAAAAACTTTATTCCGAAAGTCACAAATCCGAATTACAAAATACCGATTTTCATAATTCCGAATGGTTCAAAATTCCTTTTATAACAACTCCGATTTATCATTCATCCTATTTTAATAATTCCGAAATTTCAATATCCGTAACGTTTATAATTACTATTCTCAAAATACCGAGTTTCAATAGATCGAATAACAAAAAGTCCGACTTAATGATAATTCGAAACATCAAAAATACGAATTCCGATTATTAAAATACCGATTAATTAGAATTCCGAAATAATAACGCTTTGTAAAACTGAATAGCAAGACAAATAAACACATATTTCCAATTGTAAGAATATAGATGGCACAAAACCAACAATAGAGCCCCTATTTCTGTGTAAAGGGTTTAAAGTAACCTAACGAAACCGAACCTCGGGTGCCCTTCGCTCGTCCTTGCATCCTATGTCGACGGAGCCCCGCTTCGCGGGGCCCCTATTTCTGAGTAAAGGGTTTAAATTAACCTAACCAAACCGAACCTCGGGGTGCCCTTCGCTCGTTCTTGCATCCTATGTCGACGGAGCCCCGCTTCGCGGGGCCCCTATTTCTGTGTAAAGGGTTTAAAGTAACCTAACCAAACCGAACCTCGGGGTGCCCTTAGCTCGCTCTTGCATCCTACGTCGTCTATTGCGTTCGTTGAGTTCGGGTGCGGTAACGGTAACGGAAATAATTCGGAGTATTGAAAATCGGAATGTCGTTTTTTCGGTCGGAATTTGGGTGTTCCCCACCCGCACTGGGCCCGCGTGGTGGATTACGGCCCACTCCCTCTCACTGAGAGGAGGCCTGTGTCCCAGCAGTGGGAACATTATAGGCTGATTATGTATGTGTGTGTGTGGGTGTTCCCCAATAAAACGTATGAGTATTTTGACGCAGCGCACGCGCATGTTGGAGAGTCGAACGAGTCGAAAATCACTCCATTTTAGGAGAACCTGACTGACTAATATTATTCCTACCAATTCTTGGCAGCAAATTATTTTGAGACAGAGTCAAAAACATAATCATCCTATAATGTGCCCACTGCTGGGACGGGACTTAGCGGGGTAATTGCGTAACACACTATAAGTAGCAATGGGTTTCATTTTTACAGTTCCATGCGCAGTCGCCAAAATATAGAATTTAGGATTCAAGAGCGAGCGAAGCAAACTCGGGATATTGGGCATCCCGCTCGTATGTAAGGTTGAAAGTTAAGTAAAAATGAGTTACGCAATAGGCTGCGGATTCCAAAACCTAAACTGCTGTAAAACGAGTTTAAGCTTTTCGTCATAATTCGATAAAGTAAGTTCTCTTTTTGTATGAGGGGTAAAAGAAAACAGAGACTATTCAAGGTGGGGTGCTAAAATTTCCAGGCTCACTATCTACGTTCGTTCTTGCTGTCATAGTTCAACAACATTCTTTGCGTTATTTATGTTTTTAAGCAGACAAGTTTTTCGAACTTATGGAGCAATGGATTAGCAATATCCTTCAAAATGATTTAGATTGAAACTGATAGTGTGATACGCAATTAGGGTACAGTCCTAATCTCTGTGATACCCGGGCCACATCAACGGGAAACGCCGATAATTATCGCGATGATGGGCGTTAATCACAAATTATCGCGATAATATTATCGCCATTTCCCCTTAGTGTGGCCCCGGCATGAAAGAGGAAGTGGGCCGCAATCCTCCACGCAGGCCCCGTGCGGGTTGGTTGACAAAAATCCTTGGCAATTTTTATAGAATTACTGGGACATTTCAAACTTAAGCTAGGAGTTTTGAAAGTGTACTTTTGTCGAACCATAATTAACTAAATTAACCATTCAAGATCAAACTTAAGTTATTTGTAACTTGTAAGCCCCGTCTGTTGTGTGATGTTTGTTGTTTGGCGTTGCTCTTCTAACCTAGTTTGATGCAGTTTTCGCCATCATATTAGGTATAGAGAATTTATTCCCGAAGGTTTATGTATACTTATACTTAATACATTAATTTTTTTTTGGTATCATTCTAATACATACATACATTAGGGTCAGGCGGGGTAAATATGAGACGAAAAACAAATCTTTTCATTTTTGACGCTCTTAAAGAGTATTTAGTAAGTCTTAAAACAGATTATATTGTACTATCCAAGGGTATCTTTCACATGATAACATTAAATTGAAGATAGTTGGCCTAGATATATAGTTTTGTGTACAAAGTATGTGTTTCATTTTTTTCCTCAATAATGGGGGAAATATAAGACACAGAAGTAAAAAAATGAAACAGCTTTAAACTTCTATACCTTGCGATACTTCTATAACTTCTATACCTGATACAGAATTACGCATAATTTTTTGTTTAACTTAAGTATCATCTGAAAAGGTGTAAATTTGAGACATTTACTCATGTATCTACTCATACTCTTGAGAAGATTTAGTAGTCAATATGATGTTTTTCGTAGTCAATGATGAAGCGAAGATATGCTTCTGCTTCTATGCTTAAAACTGTCTTCCTTCCTTGCTTATTTGTGTTTAATTTGTAAATTTTCCTCCATAACGACTATTTATCAATTTTATACTTCGTTTCAGCTTCTCTGTATAATAAATCACCCTTTCTTAGTTTATCTATCACTTCTTGCAGCTTTGAGTCGTTATAACTTTTATGTTTTGGCACATATTTGCGAGGCATCTTGATGCACAATTAATATCAACTGTCTTAATATTACACTACACACTCTCTTATATTTTCCCAAATGCGCGTCTCATGTTTTACCTGTCTTGTGTTGAGCTAGATAAGCATGTTGTAGTGTGCGTTTACAGACCCCCTAATTATCAGAACTTTTCTGTATTTGAGTCAATAATGGAAGATGTCCTTGCGAAACTGGCATCCAATAACAAAGCCGTAATTATTTGTGGTGATTTTATTATTAATATTTTGGAAAATAATTCAAATAGCTGTAGATTATTAAGCCTTTTCAAATCGTTCAATTTATATAATGTTTTTACAGAACCGACTAGAGTAACTCCAACTTCTGCAACTTGTATCGATAATGTCTTTTGCGATTGTGATTATTTAGATAAAGCCATCGTAAATTATCTGCCGTCTGATCATGGTGGACAAACGGTAACTTTTAACTTTAAAACACCTTTGCAAAAAGTGCAAATACAATTTAGACCAATAACGACTGGTAAACTAAAAATATTCAATAGTACCCTAAATAATAAGTTAAATGGTCTGGGCCATGATATGGATGATGCAAATAAATTGTACGAGGATTTCTTTTCAGTAGTTCAGACTCAATTCAATAAAACTTTTGAAAAGAAAACAAAAAGCATTTGCCCTAATTTTATATTTAGTGACTGGGCAACTAGAGGTATTAGGATAAGTAGGGAAAGACTGTTCGAGCTGTATGGCCTTAAGCCTTACATTAATACTGTTACTTTCAGCAAGTATGTTGCTACATATTCAAAAATTTTTAGAAATACTTGCAAAATAGCCAAAGCCCGGTACATTAGCAACAAAATCGAATCGGCAGAAAATAGAATAAAAACGGTTTGGAAAATTATAAATAACGAAACTAGTAGGAATAAAAAACGAACCACTGATTACACGTTGGAGACTTCACGTGGTGCCATAAGCTCTAACTTAGAAGTAGCTCAAGAATTTGTAAATTTCTTTACTAATATACCATCAAAAACGACGGAAGCCTTAAATTCCTCACCCGACGTATCAATTGATTTATTAAGAGCGAACGTTCAAGCCTGCCCGGTTGAATTTCAATTTAAACATAATAAAAGCTTTTAAGCAAATTAAGATCAAATTGACCGAAGATCTTTGGGGAATGTCCATTAAAGTGTGTACCTCCATAATTGAGACTATTGCGCCTTACTTAGCCTTAGTATTTAATTCTTGTGTAGATCAAGGAGTCTTCCCCGATCTAATGAAATATAGTAAGGTAATACCACTTTACAAATCCGGGGACAGTAAAGACACCAATAATTATAGACCCGTATCCGTGTTGCCGGTTTTCAGCAAGGTGTTTGAAAAGATAATGCTTAATCAGATGCTCAATCATTTTAACACGAATAAAATCCTTCACGATCAACAGTATGGTTTTACCAAAGGACGTTGTACGACCGACGACGGTGTAACCTTATTAAAACACATTTTTAACGCGTGGGAAGAGGCTCAGGACGCCATAGGAATCTTTTGTGACCTCTCCAAGGCATTTGATTGCGTCGATCACGAAACCTTGCTTTTGAAACTTGAGCATTACGGACTTGGAAAACTTGCGCTCAGTTTAGTTAGTTCTTATTTAAATGATAGACAACAACAAGTTCAAATAAATGGTGTCAATTCACATGGTTTAACAGTAAAAATGGGTGTGCCACAAGGCTCGATTTTGGGTCCTTTCCTCTTTTTAGTGTATTTAATGATCTACTCCATTTATTAAAAAACCAACCACAAATGGTGTTATTTGCTGATGACACTTCTTTAATTTTTAAGGTAAATAGACGTGCTATAAATTTTGACGACGTAAATAACGCCCTACTGCAGGTCCAAAATTGGTTCACTGCTAATAATTTAGTATTAAATGGAAAAAAAACTAATTGCATAAGATTTTCTTTACCAAATGTCAAAGGTAGTGATTGCGAGATAATATTGAATCAAGAGAAACTAGAATTCGTCGATACAACTGTTTTCCTAGGGATCACGCTCGACTCAAGGCTACAATGGGGTCCTCATTTAACATCTCTTGCAGGACGGCTAAGTTCAGCTGCTTATGCTGTCAGAAAAATCCGTCAGTTTACTGATGTAGATACCGCGAGACTGGTCTATTTTAGTTACTTTCATAGTATCATGTCTTACGGTATTTTACTTTGGGGACGGGCTGCAGACATCGATTCTATTTTTATTCTGCAGAAAAGAGCCATCAGAGCCATATATAATCTTCGCAGGCGCGATTCTCTAAGGGAACGGTTTAAGGAAATTAACATCATGACGGTACCTTGTCAATATATCTATGAAAACATCATGTATTAAGGAAAAATTTACATCTTTTTAGTAAAAGAGGTGAAAGACATAATTATAGTACTAGAAATAGGGACCTATTAGTTCAACCAGGTTTCAGACTAGCTAAAGTAGACTCATCTTTTATGGGGTACTGTTTAAAATGTTATAATAAAATACCTCCCCACATTCTTCAACTGAATGAGACAAAATTCAAGTCTTGTATTAAACGCACACTATGCAGGCAGGCATATTATAAGTTAGGGGATTACATCGCGGATAAAAATGCCTGGCTCAATGCTGGTCCTGCTCCACAACCACAACTAATTGATTAACACTTGAAAATACTGTTGGAGCTGCTGAAGATTGTAAGTTTATCTTTGCATTGTATAAATTCAATCTCCTAGTATTGTATAATTGCATAACACATGTGTGAGTACTATGTACACACTATAAAGCTACCATTTACTGGGTACGTCTTTCATTGACTTGAATGTGCTCTGGCGGCTGAGAGTATGTCATGCTCACTCAAATGTCTCGCTGATGGTGGCGCATGTGTTGGATCATTCAGCTCCCTTCAAAATGGTTGAGCTGAATGGTGCTGATGCATGCGTCATGTTCGTGAACGGGCGCCGTCAGACTGGTCATCTCTTTGCTGCCATGGCTTATTTTAATTTATTATTTGAATTGTTGTTTTTTCTCATCTTTTCATTATGGACGCTTTTAACGTTCTGCATCGTTCTCACATGTATAATTTTTAACATGAATGATGTAACCAAGACTTTGTAACCACATTATTTTGATTTAAAAGAGTGTCCATGGAGTTTCTTGCCCGTTCTTCTCCATAGGTACCTACGCTTTGGAATGGGCAACTAGCTTCATTTTTTCTGACTGACTGACTTCTTGACAATTCAAAAGTGCCTGTAAATGGTTTAATTGAAATAAATGCTTTGAGTTTGAGTTTGAGTTTACCCTGCAAACAACTCTAATTCCCTGCTAAACGACTGCACGTATACTAAAACTGCTGCCCTCCCCCGCAAGTACGGCTCGCAAGGGATGCCGGGAGCGGGGTTGGGAGTCGCACACGCTTGAATGTCGTAGTGCCCGATGTAAAGCTTTTGCGTCAATTTTTTTTGTACTTCACAAAATGTCTTATAAAATGTTCAACCCAATGAGTCACAAGTTTAAAAAAATGTGTCCTAACAGAATACACATAAAGTATACTTTTTAATAAAATAAGGTTCATTTTAAGTCTTTTTCTACGGAATTATGATCATGTCTTATTTTTATCCGAAATGTTGGATGTCTTATATTTACCCCGCCTGACCCTAATACCTAATTAGTTGATAAAATATAACAAAATTAAACACTAACTAAAAAAAAATACACAAACTAAAATATAGCGTTGAAAAATTCATCCGCATCGCTGTCGAGAGTCGACTGATAATGTACCCAAGAGACTGGCGGCTTTACCACGTTGTATGGCAATGCTTAGCCTCTGGCCAAGGTAGCCCTTTGGTCACGGGAAGTGTCAAAATGTCAACGTTTCGAAATTTCCTTAAAAAGACCAAGAGCACTCGGACCCTACAGCCCGAGAGTTTCAATCCCAAACGGCTCGAAAATATATAATTAGAAAAAAATAGATTTACAGATTGCGTGCATTTAAAAAAAAAAGGAAATATCAAAAAAATAAAACACAAAATTAACACGTAGTATAAAACAATTTATTCGTAACAAAATATGATTAGAAGTTAAAAATAATTATGTACAATAGAAATATTTAACTATTATCACAAATAGTTGCGTCAGCCGCGGTCCTGGCTTCCACTATTTTGTACTTAAAGTGTTGTAATAACTTAGCTTAAAGTACCTCCTAACATCTTAGGTCGCTAACCAGCTTTGAGGTCACTTTCAACCCCAAAGACAGATAAAGGAACATAAATTATACTTACTTAAGGGGGCAAACTACTGTTAAATTCTCATCATAAAATTACAAAACTTGGTCCAATATTTTTTAATAAATAATTTTTATTTTCTATATTTTTGCTGATTGGAGGTCAAAAGTGTACGTACCTATAAAAAATACGAATCATAATTTAAAAAAATATGATTACACTGGAATAAATAGTCATAATTTTGCTCTCCAGTCAGCAATGACATTAGCGTGAAAAAAGAAATTAGGGATTCAATGAAGGAGTTAACTTGTACTGTTGGCAAAAAAGCCGAACAGATATAACAATTTTAATTTGTTGCCAATACAAAATATACTCTATTTCATTTTAAAAATGAGTTTTTTTTTTGTATTACAACACAATTTTAAAATGCGGAGGTCGTTGGTAGTCTCTATACTTAGGTATTTCGTTTGTAAACTGTTCTTTACTTTATTCCTAAAATGCTGTTCAATTCTATCCTCGGTCAAGATAGAAATCGATCATTTTATATTAAAGTCGATTAAAATCGATTCTCGTATTCGATTATCGTTCCCGGAATGTTCGTGTTCGAGCTAACTTTAAAAAAAAAATCCATTGTTCAAATTAATTTCTCCATTGAATCCCCTAATAATCCAATACTGAGGTCATATGGACCCCCTGGCCCCGACGGCTTGCCCCGGTAATACTAAATATCTAGCGATTATTCATATAAACATCAACACACATTATTAATTCGGTTTACTCTATCACTTTATGCCTTCTCTGGCTTCGACGACCTGTGAACAAAATAAAATTATATTAATATCATACTAATGTATAGTTAGCGCCGCGAAAGTCTCGACTTGACCCCCCCTCCCGCGCTCTTCCCGCCGCCCCTATGCCGTCCGGTCCCGTCCCGCGCTCAGACCTCATACCGCTAAAGTGACCTAAAATCGTGTACTGCGCAAGTCAAACCACGTGGTGTGTCAAGTCTCATCTTTCGTGGCACGCATTATAAAGGAGTCAAAGAAAATTAATTAGGAAAAAACCCCGAAAACATGGGACCATCTGGGTTAGGATTTAAAGTCTATTGCAATCACCGGGCACAAGTCCAGAGACCAGCACCCTAATTGCCTAACACACTATCAATCTCAATCTGAATCATTTCGAAGAATATTGCTAATCCATTGCTTCATATGTTCGAAAATATTATCTGCTCAACAACGTAAATAACGCAATGAATGTTGTTGAACTATCAAAATGAAACCCATTGCTGCTGATAGTGTGTTACAAAATTACTCCGCTGGTTGTTACTGAGTAATTCCTAATGGATAAAACCAATAACACATTGCTCGACTCAGGGTCGCATGTGCGCTTGCGACTAGAAAGTCCACGACCCATACCAATGACCAAAGGGAAGGCTTCAGTAGTGTCAGTATTTCTGAAATTACAAGGGTTATCGTGTTACCCAGTAACTGGTTTGTGGAGGTCAGATAGGCAGTCGCTCCATGTAAAATACTGGTCTTCAGCTGCTGGAAGCCGACCTCATCATAGTTGGGAAAACGGCTAGGCAGTTGACTTCGGTATACTCACTTGCCAGACAGAATATCCTGGATCTCCTGGAAGCTCTTGCCCTTGGTCTCGGGCACGAGGAACAACGTGAAGAAGAACGCGGCCACGCAGCACGCGCCGAAGATGAAGAACGTGCCGCCCATGCCGAGCGAGTTGGCGATCGCACTGAAATATCTGTGAGAGAAAATAATACATAATTATTTAGATTTATGGTACAGTTAGATAAATATACAGGACAGAATCTGGAAAAAAGTATCAAAAAATTGAAATGAGAAAACTATCAAGGCTAGTTTAATTTAGGGTGCATTCCGAGTTAGGACTGTAATCGATATTATCGATTACATTCCCAACTCGGAACGCGGCAATAGTGTTATGAACTGTCTGATAAATGAATAAATAATTATTCTTATTACAGCGCAGTGGGGTTGTCACTATCTACGTACAGTGGCACTCCGGAAGTGCCGAAAGAAGTGAAAACAAAACACAAACAGAATACTTTGCCATCACTGACTGACATATCGAATATACAGACGCCAGCACATCAACCTACTACAATCTGTCAAATTTCTTTAATAGATTTTCAACTTTATCACTAAAGCATAAGGTTCACAGTTGATTGGGAAAATCTGACAGTTTCGGGTAGGTTGACGTGCTGGCGTCTGTACATTAAAACCGAGTACATCCCGAGGACAGCAGAACACATCCGAAGCGGTGTCGGTTACGGTAACAGTGGCGCGAATTAAATGTTTTTTCCTATCTCAAAAAATGCCCAACGCGCCTAAAGAAGTTTTCACTTCAAAATAAATAAACTGACTCGAACCTGCGACGCGCACCTCTGACTGCTTTCATGCGGTCTCGGGCTTATAGAATTTTATATATTCTCAACTATATTTCAACAGGTCACCCTTTGTATGGCAGTGCCAACCGCGCTGTACTGCGCCTCCCCAGATGTGCAAAACATCTTCTGTGATCTTTTTTCAAATCCAGCACAACATAATGTGTTTCCAAATAAGTGTAAGCTGGGACTCTTCAAGACTTCATCGAATACGTTAAATTTAGGCAAGAGAGCACCCCTGTCATATGTTCTTTCACCATAAAACCCAAAAGTTACTAACCTGGTAATCAAGAAAGACAGCACCCAGCAGAAAGCAGTCGCAATAGGCGACGCAATAGCCTTGACTTCAATAGGGAACAGCTCGGACATGACAGCCCAGGGCAAGGGGCCCAGACCCCAGCAGTACGTCACGATGAACAGGACAAGGGACAGGATGGGCAGGAAACCGATACTATCTACCACTGGGTTACCGTTGTCAGCTAGGATGAAGAACATGCCTAGGAGAACCTGGAACAAGACAAAGAATATTGGCAAATTAAAATCGCCCACTTTTCTTCTAGTTCCATGTAATAGGGGACGAGTATATAGAGGTATGAGGAACAGGGTGTAAAGTTCACTCATTCCCCATAGAAAAGGGAGGATCCTCCGACCAGACTGGTGTCGTATCTGGCGGGCAACTGTCCGATGATTCATGTTGGGCCGTTGTATATACAAGGTGTTAAAAAATTAACCCTAAAAACTTTAAGAGGTTCTTTAGACCATCGAACTGAACAACTTTCACCGTGGGACGAACTCCGAAATCACGACAAAAAAATCAGAAGTGTAATACAAAAGTTCAATACCTACTCGACCAAAATGTATGAAACAGCTGATTTTTTTTTCGTGATATCAGTTTTGGTTCCATAGTAAAAGTTGTTCAATTCGATGGTCTAAAGCACCTCTTAAAGTTTTTAAGGTTAATTTTTTAACACTTTGTATAATTATGTTAGTTGCGCGGTAATCTCTGCTTGCGAGATGCAGGATTTTGCGTGACGTCAGTATGACGCGTTGTTCGCATGTGGCGTTGTAGATACCGGTACAAGTCTATTACCTACCCAAAATCAGCACTTTTCGAACGTCAAAATTATATAAGACAGTCCCCCAAATCACCCACCCTTCACCACTTCCTAGTGCTTTCGCTGAGAAGAAGAACTGGACAAAAAGCTCCCCAGCAGTGAAGCCCAAATCTAGGGATCGAAATCAGAGGCCTGGACAAGTGGCAATCGCTTTCAAAGCGTTTCGTATTTCTACAACGACTGCAACAGGATTGACTTAATCTTTTCGGTAGCTTACGTCAGTCTAACACAATTTTGATATATTTCCATCATCGGTATCGATGTTAGAATGACATTTTGTCTGGGCTCTGAGAACTTCTAATAAAATCTTCGAGAAAAAAATGTTCCGTCAAAGAATACTTACAAGTCCAATAGCAGTTCCACATGAGGAGATAAGGAGAAGGATCCTGCGACCGAGACGGTCTACAACCAGCGGAGTGATGAACGATGCAATCACCTGGAACGAAACAAATCATATTATAAATACGGCTTACCGGCTAATATTATTATACCTAATTGATACCACTGAACATGTTGATACCACTGAATACGTTGATGATACCACTGAACACGTTGATAGGTATCACTGAATATATTGATACCACAGACCATGTTGATACCACCGAACACGTTGATGATACCACTGAACACGTTGATGACACCACTAGAAATGTTGATACCACTGAACATGTTGATACGACTGTACGTGTTGATACCACTGAACATGTTGATACCACTGGAAATGTTGATACCACTGAACATGTTGATACCACGGCACATGTTGAAGCCACTAAACATGTTGATACCACTGGACATGATGCCACTGAACACGTTGATACCACTGCCATGTTAATGCCGCTGAACATGCTGATACCACGGGAAATGTTGATATCACTGAAAATGTTGATACCACTGAACATGTTGAAACCATCGAAGAAGAATACGCTGAGAACTAAGAAGTTAGTTACCTGTACAACACCAATAATGATGGTGGCAATAGCAGAGTCCAGACTGGAGTGGGCAGCCTCGAAGATGTTGGTCATGTAGAAGAGCACGGCGTTGATACCGCTGAACTGTTGGAAGAACACGAGCGCGCACGAGATGTAGAACGCCTTGAAGTTACTGCCGCGGAATACATCGGCGACCTGGAATGGGAAATGAGATTTTTATTAGTAGGTACTCAATCATTTATTGCATTCCACAATGTGTACTTAGGTGGTAACTTATTTGTTGAGATCATTATGGACCCTGTCCAGCACAATAAAAAAAAAGTAATTGTTCTGTAGTTTCTAGTGGTGGTGGAAGACTGATTGAAGGACAATTTTGTATAGAAACTTTGACTTATCTATGGACTTGATTTCGTGTTTGATCTGAAACGGCAATATTAACACATTGCCGCCATAAGGCGGATCTCACACTAGAACGCGCCATGCGACCGGGCGCGGGACACGGAGCCAAATGTCCCTCCCAGCCACGCGGGAACGCGTTTCTGTTGAATTTGTATGCAGACCATCATGCGCCGGGCAGTTGTGCCGCACCGGAGTGTCGCGTGTGATAGTGTGAGATCCGCCTCAACGGTGATTCGTGGGTGCATCGTTTCCCTAAATATATGGTTAGTGCCAAAATATCTCCAAATTATGTATTATTATTGATATGCTTTGAAACCTAGAGTTTTGCTACGATGTTTCTTCCTGCGAATCCACGAAGATCATCATCATTTTATTAGCAGCCAACTGCTGACCCAAGACCTTTCCAATCGCATGCCATTTAACTCGATTCTCGAAAGATGATGAATTTCCACACATTCCAAAATCTATCATAGATAAGTTACCGTAGCAGTCTTCTCCATGGAGGCGTTGACGTCAGCGGCCATGAGGTCGAGCTCGGCCTGCACGCCGTCGTGCGAGCGCCCACGAATCTTGGCCAGGCAGCTCGTCGCGGCCTCGCGGTCACCTGAATCGAACACATTGGGAGGATTAAGAACCGGTTTCATAATGACCAGCTATGTCCCTACTATTTACGGTTAAAATATGGATGAAAGGAGGTTGACCAAATTGATAGGAGCCGAAGCAGATGTGCTTTTTTTGTCACGGCTAATAAAAGTTGTAGTTACGACTTTCAAAATTAAAGTATATAAAATAAGAACTAAGTTAAGTATATCAGTTAAAACGGCGAATTTATGACAAGATTCAGCAGCAACTCCAGGAAAAACATGAAAATATACCTAAGCAGTAGAGCGTATTTATTCGTATAGGTCAAAGGAACTGCTATACGAATAAATACGAACTAGATTTCGAAGGAAATTAAAAGTCCGTTTTTAAATCTCTGGTTTAGCTAAGATAGTAGGTACCTGAGCTTTTTTGCTTTAAAAGCACTTTGTAGTTTGTATAGCCCGATTAAAATCACCATCATTAATACAAAATTGAATAGCCATAGAGAATTTACAATCTATCTATAGTCACAAATAAAACTTTAAGTCGCGTTAGTTACACTATTTATAACTCAAGAGTGGCTGGACCGATCTTTAGTTTGTTGGATTTGTCTCCCAAATAGCAGAATGACTATTAAAACATGAGAAAAGTTCACGAAAAAAAAAACCGGGGCGGTGCGAAATTCGCCGGGTCAGATAGTATCTAATAATACAACAACAAAATTACGAGTATTTTGTTAACAATATTTACCTTTACTCAAGTAGTAGAAAGGCGACTCGGGCATGAAGAAGAAGCCAACAACGAACACTCCGGTGAAGATGATACCCACGTACGCAATGACCATGTAGGAGACGTACGGACCGATGCCGTAGATCAACAGGTAACCCAGCGTGATGAACGCTTGCAGGAACGAGCCGAGGGCACCTCGGGAGTCATCCTGGAAGAAAGAGGGTAAGGGTTGAGCTTTGACCATATTATGTCTGATGATTAGCACAATTTTATTCAGAATTCAATGTGGATTCGATCCGAAGCCGAGTGTAAACCAGCACGAATAATTGAGTTACATAAAAACACTCTAGTTTTGTTAGGTAATACTTTACTGATGTTTTCAGTAAGTAAAAACATTAGGGCGATATTTGACCAAAGTATTTGATCGTTAATCCGTGGAATAAAATTTATATCTGACAGTTCTAGTATGAAAAAACTGTCAAATATTTAAAATTTATTCGCAGGATAAGACTTATTCTAGATATAGAAGTTTGGTGAAATTCGCCAGTTAAAGAGTCTAAGAATTCATTCCAGTAATGAATCACCTATTTCGCCGCGTGCTGTTGGAAATTGCAAAAAAATGCTAATTCATGTCTGCACCAAAGGATGGTCTTTGAGAAAAGGTTTATCATAGTAGTAGTGTGTTGTATTTGATTGAAACTATATTTTCTGAGTCAGGACAACAAAGCCAGTATTATCAACAACCACCAAAATACACAAGAAGAACCCTACCGTAGCAATTTCAGCACAGTACATAGGTGAGATCGTGAACAGCATTCCGACGGCCAAACCCCAGAAGATTCTGCCACCGTAGATCATGCCAACGTTCTGAGCAGCAGCGATGAGGATCCAACCGACGAACAGCGGGATGGAAGTACTGAGGAGACCCCATTTGCGACCGATCTTTGATGCTGCGAAACCACCGAGGAATGGACCTGGAAGAAGAAAGTTCTTTATGATAATAACCTTTATGTGTTGGGTAAAAGATAACATATGCTATGTAGCATATGTATAGCATATTTATATATCTTGGGGGAGGAATATGCCCAGCAGTGGACGTCTTTCGGCTGAAATGATGATGATATCTGTAGAACCACCGAACAGAACAGGAGACTCAGACCACGCGGGCTCAGTGCGTGTTTGTTAGATGTCACATGTCTTCGAGTTTTTGGTTCTGAGACATGCCGGTTTCCTCACGATGTTTTCCTTCACCGTTTTGAGACCAGTAGCGATGAAATAATTCACACAAAGTAAAGCGCCTGACCTAGGTACACCGTTTTGAGTGTATATACTTTTAAGAGTAAGAAGTGTAATCGTACGTCGCGGCCGATACCACTGGGCCACCACTGCTCACATTATTATCACTCTACTGCCTTTATCCTATTTTTTCTATGTTATCCTTCACCCTTGTCATATGAGTTTCATTTGTACAATGCCAAGTTTGAAACCGGAATCTCGTTCGAGAATCAAGGGTCTCAACCTCTGGACCATTACTACACACATAATTAATAAGCACAATTTTATCTAAGTTATAATTACCGAAGATAGCACCGACAGTGAGCAGAGAACCGATCCAAGCCTCCTGGTCCGTGGTCACAGGTTCACCGATGGGGTTTTCCGTGGAGTTCGACTGCAGCTTCAGGTTCACGGGAGAAGTCCATCCCATGGAGTAACCCGTCGATGCAATCGCGATGTTTGCTGGGGAAGAAAAACATATATATTGTTAGCTAGATATAAAAACTAGAAGGGTTGATTGTAGAAATTCCTAGTTCCATGTTTGTGAAGGGCAATCCAGAGGCCCTAGCAACTATCCTATAGGTACTTATTAGTATTTTGGTTTAGACTTTGCGGCACAATTAGCATCACCCGTGTCCCATAGATATATGAATTAAGTCTTAAAACTAAATAAATATTTAGTGCGAAACGAGTATTTTCAGTTTTAAAATCGTTTGATTTTACGTAACATTGACTTCGTGGTGGGACGATTGGTCTACACCAATGGTGTTGGGTATTGGCCATTTGAAATACTTACGTTGAATTATTTCAAAATACCTATGCTATTGTATTTGACTAGCAGCGCCCCGCGGTTTCACCCGCATATGTTTCGATCCCGTGAGAATATCGGGATAAAAACTATCCTATGTCCTTTCCCGGTACTCAAACTATCTCTATACCACATTTCATCTAAATCGGTTCAGTGGTTTAAGCGTAAGGAGGTAACAGACAAAGAGACAGACACACTTTCGCATTTATAATATTAGTAAATAGTATGGATTCTCTGTTTGAGTCCTAGAACTAACCTAGCCTTTGGATGTCAGTATACTTTTCCCTGTTATAAAAACAAATAATTCCTGTAAAATACTGATCTACAATATACATTTATTAAAGACCAAAGACACGAGACTCCGAAAGACTTTCTATTACCTGTATTACCACAAGATGGGCCATTTAGAGCCACATGATGGCCACGTCAAAAGTTCCACGTCGATATTTGCATGACATTGTAAATATTTAAGAGTTATCAAGATACGAGATATAATAATTCTTTATCTCGATAATAAATTTACTACACGGAGTAAGATAAATATTTATTTAAATATACATAAGTGTTGCCACAATAAACTCCGGTATTATCTTAATGTTGCCAGATTATTTAGGCCACCGTCGCGTTTGTTTAGAGATATTTTAAGCTGATGTTTGATGAACGGTTTCTTAATTGCCACAATTAACATAAAGATAGTATTTGGTAAGCTATTTGACATAATAAACAGATTAATCTCTTAGACCCATACCTCACCGGGACGCAATGGCGGTACAGCCAGGTCGCGTCACCAACATAATGTATGGTTGGCTGCGTGACCAAGGGGACGCCAGGTGAGCTGAGCCACCCACTATATAGCTGTATACATTTAGTTGGCAGCGCGACCTGGTGACGTCGCCATGGTGTCCTGCCCCCTTATTCACAAACACTCGATATGCTTCCGTATCGTATCGAACATTAATCATTGTTATCGTAGGAGTCTTCTCAATGCTGTTCACAAGTCCAAAACCCGAAAATTTTGTCAGTTTAAATCAAATAGACGCCCGCTATTCTTCCAACAGCTATTTGCTGTTGAGGGGAAGTCAAATCAGGTTATCGAAATGTCAGGTTTTCGATACGATAGCCTGTCGTATGTTTGTGAATCAGGGCTCTGGTGAGCTATTAGCTCTTACTGTTTACGATTTCAGTCCCATGAACCTAATAGGGGACGAACCAATTGCCATCAACCGGACACAAATCCCGACTCCGAACTGCTACTGACAAATTCCTTATGGAGAAACCCAATAACATTTTGCCCCACCTGGAAATCGAACCCAAGAGTTTATGCTCAGCAGTAACCCTTCGGTAAAAACAAGCGTGATGTTATTTGTTATCTTACAAGTATATTTACTTGAGGTCGACTTCCTAAGTACGAAGTCCGTAGTTACGGGCGTGATCCGATCCCCTTTTTTTTTTTGCTGCACGGTGGAAATCCTCATCATGGACTTCCTCCATCGTATGCCAGGGGCATGCCGGACTCTTACCGGCTAAAACCACCGCGGTGTTCCACCTCTACCTATGGCAGGGGGTGCGGGATTCGCATAAGCATTCACCGCTCTCCCGACAGGCTTCGACCGTTTGACGTTGACGTGAGAGTGAGCTAACAATGAGTTTCTAACTTTTTCAATCCATAAGTATAGGCAGCATTCAACGCGCCTAGGTGTAGTAAACCACTTAAGTTCAATGAGTAGGTAGGTACAAGTTTACGAGTTCATTCTAAGTTATTTACGACTAAAACCTGACTCTCATTGTAGTATAGTCTATATAGACCGATGCATGTTTATGGAGCCAAGCCCTTTCTACTTGTGTACCCATGCACAGTCAACAAAAGAGTAAGTATGCAGGATCGTCGGATATAGTTGAAGTTGAGTAAGAAACCGATGCATGTTCTCGTATAAAATTTAATTTTATTAATAGAAAACAAACAGCTCATTTATTAAATTCAATTTCAGTCGACAACATCCATCGGTTTCTTATTAAACTTCAACTATATCCGACGATCCTGAATACTTATCTCTTTTGTTGACTGTACCTACTAGGTAGTACTCAAATAAGTTATACTTGTTTGCTTAGTACTTATACGTAGGCAAGAAACAACTGAGGAGGGGCTCATGGCAACTTAGCTTATACGAGTATACTAACTGCTCCGGCTCTTGCCTTGGATTTTGATGGATTCTTTGCTCATCAAAGCCTTATTGTGTATGTAGCCATCAGTGTTTACAATTACCTACCTTCGGGCAGGCAGTAGCACTGTCGTTAGACAAGACAACTCCGAAGCCAACGGCTTAATACCAGGCACTCTAAAATTATTTCTACACATGAGAGAGAGAGATGAGAGACCGGTTAGACCGCTATGGTGAAAGACGCTAACGTAGCCGTAATAAGGTTGAATACCGCGTGCGCTCTTTGATCGCGTTCGAGCTCGAAACTAAATGTCGTAAGTCTCAATTCTTATTTTGTTTATAACTAAAGTAATAATTGATCTAGAGAAAAAATATCTTGTGGCTGGATAGTAAACTATATTTTCTTACTGTTAACATTTATTTTAGACATAAAGGCCAAGCAATCTTGAAAAAAAAAGTAATAATCTTTAAAAAGACATGATTTTGAATAAAATATGAATCGAGCGAAAATGTTACATATACGTAACTGTCTTGTACATGGAAAGAAAAAGATCCAATGAATCATATACTAAAGTTCCATTTTGATTGTATGTGTGACTGTTTCAGAATATTAATGCAAATTAACGTAAAATTTAGGGAGCCTCCTCTTAGGGTGCCACATGTTCGGGTCTGCCATTCGATTCGGCAGTATTTGTTGAACAACAAAGACGACCCGAAGCAATTACATATTCGGTTTTTTTATAGTAGGCTCGTGCCGACGGCAAACTTTGTCCGGCATCTACCCTCGCTTGTCATGTTCGCATGTCAATTCGAGCTAAGCCGAGCGACTTTTTCCCGAACATGAAAGTACATCTACATCATAGAAATGTATCTATGACCTACATAAATTCGATTTTGTCCGAATCATGCCGACCCGTACATAGCAGGTATGTATGTATGTGTAGCATGCTTAGCTGAAAAATATTGTTCTGACAAACTTTTCTGTGAAAACCGTTTTAAAAGTGCTGGATACCAATTTCCCGTGAAAAATCGTTCTGATCAGATTGTTCATTGAATAACAAACGAATCAATACACAAGTTCAGATACTAAAGCTGTTGTTGTTGTTTTAATTACGACCCTTGCAGTGTTCATTGTCGGCTTATCTTTTGCGGTCAGTTTGATAGTTACTACAATAGTATAATAGTATTTTATTATCTGTGATAGGTACTACGATCGTGTTATAAATAAAACCTTATTTGTATGAGGCCTCATTGTTTAGTAGGTATTTCTTGCCAGTAATTATAGAAGCTGTGGAGATGTCTTCGCAATCAACGATACCTACGACAATTTGATGGTACAGTCAACAGCAAAAGTAGATGATGAAAATCAGAAATTCAATACTAATGAACGGAGTTCGCGTCATATATGGCAGCTGTACTAGTAGTAAATGTTTGGTATAATTTACAATCACATACCTTTGAATCACTTCGACGCCACACAGTTCTGACGCGAACTCCGTTCATTAGTATAGAATTTCTGATTTTCATCATCTACTTTTGCTGTTGACTGTACCATTCAAAAGCAGTGAAGGTGTCTTAGTATTCAGCATAATTTAAAATCTGACGATACCTATGACAATAGGTACTTGATGGTACCATTCAAACTCAAACTCAAAGCATTTATATCAATGAAACCATTTACAGACACATTTGAATTGTCAAGGAGTCGGTCAGTTAGTCGGAAAGTTGAAGCTAGTTGAATTTGAGATGGGCGCAGTAACTGACTGATTGGCTGTTGCGCTGTGTATCGCGATTTGATTCCCGCACGGAACAAATATTTGAATGGCCTCCGTACATACATGTTCCGGGTCTGGTTGGGCTATTACCTACGTACCAGACGATCGCAGATATATGTTAACATTTCCCCTACAAACCTATGTAATTTTTATCATCTAAAGATTAGATTTATCTGCAGTTAAATGCAGATAAATCTAATCTTATTCGATATCTTCATCAGATAGCCAAAATATTGATCTAATTTATCATTACCTAAACTGTCAAAGTGGAGGAAAACAGTCTTGCACATCAGTGGTCACAATTTGACATTGAGCAAGTAGTAAGGGCGATTTTTGTAGTGCAAGTGTGGTAATACTGATGTGGTTGGTGGTTGACTGGACAGACGCCAGCACATCAAGCTACCCGAAACTGTCAAATTTTCCCAATCAACTTTGAACCTATTGCTATAGTGATAAAGTTCAAAATCTATTAAAGAAATTTGACAGATTACAGTAGCTTGATGTGCTTGTACCTAAGAGACGCGTCATTATCATCATCATTGATATCCTTATTCCACCCACTATTGAGTAAAGGCTTCTTCTCTTTGTGTCATACTTTAATCATTATCATAACGATGACTTGAAACAAATTATTCACCTAATTTAACTATAAGTATTCAATATTTATTTGAATTAGGTAAACCCACCTGATTAAAATAAATATTTAATATAAAACAGTAAGTATATACTTATACGTATTTGGACAAAGATTATATTTTGAGTGGAGAAATTAAATTGTCTCTTTATTTATATTTCATTGTCGACTAATTTATAGTGACTTGATGTGTATTTGATTTTGAATTGGGTGGTTGCAAAAAGATGGCCAACCAACACACAATACCAACGATCTAGTGTTTGGCTGTAAAAAAATAGTACTTTGGTTTAAAAATAAAATAACTAATCACGAAAAACCACTAGAAATGCGACTTTGCCAGCCCGCGCGAGATAATCATAGGTAGGTACCATATACCATAACATGAAGCAACAATAATAATTGCACAATCTGAATCTAAACTTCGGACGATGCTAGACATTTGTTGCTTAAATTTCTTTTTATGCCACAGGTAAAAAACTTGCCTCCTGTAAATGGAGCTTTAGGTTATTTGCTACCCATTTCTCTAGAAAACATTGAGCACCATGGAGGATGATTGATTATACATGGTGAAATTAAATTCATGGGCATCCTTTTAAGGGGTCATTGTACTCATCATTATGAACCACTTTTACTACGGGACTAAACCTAAAATCGCGAAAAAAAATCAGCTGGTCCTTGCATTTATGTTCACATAACTCGACAAAATGTAGGGAAGGGTTGATTATTTTTCGCGATTTCAGGTTTGGTCCCATAGTAAAAGTTGTTCATAATGATGATTACAATAACCCTTTAAAAGGATGCCCATGAATTCAATTTCACCCTGTTATATGGAGGAATTTTATAAAAATCCAGGATTTTTAATCATTTCAAATATGCCGAAAAACCGGTTGCACGGTTTTCAGTGAAACGGGCTTGCATTTCCTACTTCAGACGATGCAAGTCATCTGTTGCTTAAACTTTATTTTATGCCACAGGCAAGAAACTTGCTGTAAGTGGGCTCTAGGTAATTTGTTGCCCATTTCTATAAAAAAAACATTGTAACACAATGAAGGATGATTATCGCTGTGATCGCTACCTAGATATAGCAATACAATACTTATCTTTATTTTATAAACACGAACAGCGAAAACATAACACTGGTGATATTATTATTAGCTAGGTATTCAATACAACTACTTAACTATAATGACTTTGTTTTGCTAAACTCTCTTCTCTTTATGCTCAAAACTATTAGGTATTCTATGGAGGTGAAGTAGGTATCTCCTCATAACTTTCAATGCTTGATCCATCAGATCCAGCAGTAGCTGGGAACTAGTTTATTAAGGAACGAGGCCACTCTAACGAGACTGTACCGTCAGCCTCCGAAAGGGTTACCGCTACCCCGGAACATAAAGGGTTAAGGAAGGACAGTGGCGTGCATTGGTTTTCAGAATGGGTAGGTACTAGGCCGAGTCACTAATCTAATCAGAAAAAAAGTGTGGTTATTTGAGTAGGCATGCCTACTTATGGGTGATAAATTGCGAAAAGTAAAAGTAAAGACCAATGACAATGTGCGAATAGTACGGGAGCCGAGTAGGCCGTCCGGCGACTGCCTACTGCCGCGCGTGTTTGTATGAAGATTTTGTTTTTTGTTAGGTAAGTATGATAATTTAGTGAGTTTTTTAATTGTGGGGCACACACACTAAAATGTAATTGACAGGCTTATGCTGATATATCGAGGTAGGCACTGCTTATATGCCTATATGCTATGCACGCCACTGAAGAAGGAACACGGGTGGGTTTTAGTCAGTAAGAGTCTGACACTCCCTTCCGCTCCACACAGAGCGGGGGTCATTTGATAATTTTCCATCCACAAAAAAAAAGCCTATTTAAATGCATATA
The DNA here is from genome assembly GCA_947508005.1 of Amphipoea lucens. Classification (NCBI taxonomy): domain Eukaryota; kingdom Metazoa; phylum Arthropoda; class Insecta; order Lepidoptera; family Noctuidae; genus Amphipoea; species Amphipoea lucens. The sequence goes on along the minus strand of OX382377.1, from coordinate 16,098,779 downwards.
GGCCAAATAATTCATTTCTAATTCGCTAGATCTATTTTATTGTAGCATTAAAAATAGCCGATAACAGGAGAGATATTTACAATGAACCCTACGGGACATATCAGTAGCAATAGCTTTCGTTTTGACAGTCGTTTTTTACGTTGTTGAGTAGACAAATCTTTCGAACATATGAAGCAATGGATTAGCAATATCCTTCAAATAGATTGAGATTAATACTTAGTGTGTTACGCAATTAGGGTGCTGGGCGGTCGATCCTGAAACCATCTTGCTGATTGGCAATTATTTTGATCATCTTGTAAGTTGGTTATTCTTAGGTAATATTACTTAGTTCAAGTCGATGTTGGGAGAAGATTGCTCTGTCGCGGTCATTGCGCTTTAAATTCGAACATAATAGAAAATGTTCATTGGACGACAATCGTGTGAAGTCGCGAACGAAATTACTTATTCATTCATATTATTTTATTGTGATCTTTGACCCTATTATGATCCATCTTGTGAAATAACTAAGCTAGAAGCTTGCCTTTATTAATCCAGGGGGGTAATTGCGTAACATACTAACAGTAGGTAACAATGGCTTCCATTTTGACAGTTCAACAACATTCATTGTGTTATTTACGTTGCTGAGTAGACAAATTTTTCGAGCATTTGAAGCAATGGATTAGTAATACTCTTCAAAATGAATCAGCTTTTGATTGATCGTGTGTTACGCTACAAGGGTACCTACAGATATAGTTTAATAATAATTGGCAGGATAAAACGAAGCGTTCTATCATTTAATAAAAAAAAATGTAAATGGATTCCCTGACCAATGAGTCACTAAAACAAACAAACATAATAACATAGGTGACCACGTTGAACAATCATTATCTAACATGAACGCACATTTTCACAGTTCACATCCCAAGTTTCTATTTTTAAACTGTTCTATATTTGGAAGTGACTTTGTTGAATCGATTTTTATTGATTTTATCTTTTGCTAGGAGATAAAATATTAACTCATCATTATCATTTCAATAGAAAGACTACTGCTGGATATAGGCCTCCCCCAAGGTTCTCGCAGTGGATTTCAACCACCACCGTTTACCCTGTTGGAAGCCTGCAAGCTTAATCAAACTAAAATCTTTACTCACAGCACCTGATATTATGAACATCCCTGCCTTATAGGTAGCCTAGCTAGCTAAGTAGAATCACATGAGTAAATACTCCTTTCCGCATGGATATACAGAGACCGCGTCAGTGGTTGTTGATCTCTTTAATAAATTCATTATGTCACGCATCTTTGTCCGTCTGCCAAAATTTTTGATGTTCGTATTATACGCTGATTATGACGCTGATGATGACTGATACAAATGATTACATTATGACAAGTGAAATACTTGAAAGGGTTAATAATGGGAACATGTCTAAGGCCAAAATAAATTAACATAGCTTTCATAGTCATAAATAAATAACTATAAACTTAGGTACTTCCTTTAGTATTACAATACCATCATGACTTTGTGTTGTGATAGGGAGAGCACTTAAAAAATCAGTCATACGTATGTCATCACATCATTTTAGATAGAAATAGTCACCATGCTATACCGTCAAACGGGGCGAAATAGGGATGCAGGGGTGAATCGGGACGAAACTTTAAAAGCGATTTTTTACATTGAGATAATATACGAGTAGTTTGTTGCCATAAAGGACTCTAATGTGTTTACTGTATTATAATTAACGATTAAGTGCCCTTGTCGGCAAAAAACTATATTACTTCAACACTAAAATCCATTTTAAAGTTTCGTCCCAATTCACCCCTGCATCCCTATTCACCTCGTTTGTAGGTATATTATATTTTTTCAGGTAATTTTTCCTAATTTTCTTTTTTTGCGCTAGTTTGTCTATCAGGGATGCTGAAAGTTCAGCGTCCCTGTTGCTGTGTTCTCTTTCTAGTTAATTTTTGAGAAAAAATAAAAATTAAAACTTTCTTAAAAAGAAACTAAGCGAAATATTTCGCGAAAAAATAATCAGCTGCTGTCCCATACAAAACTTCAATACCTAATGAACTAGGCACACTGTTCTGATACCTACACGTTGTAGAACAGTATTTGACACGAAGCCATTACCTAAGTCAAGTACTAAGTACTGACCTACCAATAAATAATGATTAAGTATTAAAATTGTTTAAAGAAGTTAGTCACACACACACACATTACAGCGGAGTTAGCAGTTTAGTTCGGCTAACAATAGTGCAATTAGTTAGCAGTAATTAGTGCGCATGCGCATACAAATTGGATGTTTATAGACATGTTTAAAATCATGTCTGTCACGCTATTACTAATGTAGCCTTGACAGTGAAAAATAGCGGAAATGTTTTTATTAATTCGTAACAATGGGACAGTTAAGTTTTTTGGTTAGTTGTAGTTTATGTACAGACGCCAGCACATCAACCTACTACAATCTGTCAAATTTCTTTAATAAAGGGATTTGAAGATTTTTGTATGGAGGGTGGCCCTAAGGTCGGCCGCCGTTTTGTTTTTTTTCAGAATCGCGGTGCACAACAAAAGTTATATATTTAGATAGAGGACACTTATACAAACAAAAAATGTTATATAACATAATATCCTAAAGCGTCAGGTTTTGGAGTTATTCACCAAAATATAAATCGAAAACAACAAGGATTTTTTTGTTTTTTTCCCTCCAGGTAAGCATATTGAACTATTGAGGTAGGTACCTAATAGAAACGTTATGAAACCTTTATGGAGAAGAAACAAATGAAGAATAGATATTTTTTAAATAAATAATTAAACACGGCAATTTATTGTTCCTTTTTTTTAATCCCAGAGACTAATCTGACATTTAAGTCTTTTGGGATTTTTGTTTTTTTTTAGTATAGAAGTTTGACATTACACTTGTCAGATTAGTCTCTGGGATTAAAAAAACGAACTATAAATTGCCGTGTTTAATTATTTATTTAAAAAATATCTATTCTTCATTTGTTTCTTCTCTGATAAAAAGTATCCTATGTCCTTTACATAGGATACTTTTTATCCCGATATTCCCACGGGATCGAGACTTATGCGGGTGAAACCGCGGGGCGCAGCTAGTTTATTTATTAAAACAGTGTGTATCTAATGCCGTTCTACAATCTGCATACGAAAACTCAATCAATAACCTACCCAACAGTTTAGTCACTATAGCTAGTCAAAGATTCTGCAAGAATTCGAAAGTCTGAAAGTGGCACCGGTAACTGAAAAGTTGTGTGGAAATCGGTTGTCATGGTACGGGCATGTGAAACGGCGGAATGAGGAAAATGGCGTGAGGAGAGTTTTGGGTATGAATGTCGATGGCTATAAGAGTAGGGGAAGACCAAAGAAACGATGGATGGACTGTTTGAATGATGATATGGTTAGAAAGGGGGTGACTGCCGAGATGACGACTAATAGAAAAATATGGATGAAAAAGACATGTTGCGTGGACCCCAAATAAATTGGGCAAGATAATGATGATGATGAGCTAGTCAAAGATTGGCAAAACCCATAGACGGTCATCACTACTTAAGTTTGTTTGAAAAAATCACTGTTTTTAATTTCGATGCTAGGATTTATTTGAAAGTTCCAAAATACTCATAAGCGTATTGCCAATAGACCAACGGCTGGTCTCTCCCCGTTCGTGTTGGATTGCCGCCCCATCGGATTATGAGAGTAAAGGAACAGAGAGTGCACCTGTGTTTACGCACACACTTATGCACTATAATTTCGCCTGCGTACCTGGCTAATCTTCGTTCATGGCTACCGTGACCGAAATCGTTCGGGAGACTTATTGCCATTGTTTTCATTTATTGTTTTATTGTCTCCTCGTTGCATAATTTTACAAACGTGATATAAGAGTAGATTGTAAAGTTACGAGATAAATGCTTATCTCATCAAAATATTTCAAATGTGTTGTCGTCAAATCAATAAAGTACATGCCCAATCTTTAGAATTCAGGTGATAAGGTTACAATGTCAAAAACATGTACTTAATTATGTATCTACCTATTATCTAGGTATCAAAGATTTCGCTCGATACGATACAGGGAAAAAACTCACGAATGAATTGTATACCTAACAATTGATTTATCTATGATTTTATCTTTTATATCGTGTGAATATCGGCCCCCTGTGCCCTTTCGAGCATGTCTTGGAGTCTTGGATATTATTATAATCATATCAGCGTGGTCATAGATTCTCGTAATATAGTTTTTTCTTTGTTGTACCTACGCGTTTTTTGCAAGAAAAAAGAAGCTATTTTTGAGGTTTCCCAGCATTAATGAATCTTGGAAAATGTTTTGAATGTAGGTACCTAATGAATGAAATACAGTTTTTTTTTTTAACTTGGCTATATAGTCTTTAGTTTCGACGCTAGAGAAATAGAACCCTGAAATAAATCGTCATCACTTTCTTCCTTTTATCCCAATTTATTTAGGAATCAGCGGTAGATGTCAATTCTGAAATAAATGGTCATCATCATCATCCGCCTAGCCTTTTCCCAACTATGTTGGGGTCGGCTTGCAGTCTAACCGGCTGCAGCTGAATACCAGTATTTTACATGGAGCGACTGCATATCTGACCTCCACAACCCAGTTACTAGGATAATAATGTTATGTGGGATCCAACGCCAAAAATATTTAACTGGGATTCAAAAGTGGGATCCAACGAAAATAAATCGGTAATACGATACCCCTTGGTAAGACTGGTTGTCAGACTTTCAGGCTTCTGACTACCCGTAACGACTGTCAAAGATCCACGAATGACAGCTGAGACCAAAGGCTTAACGTGCTTTCCGAGGCACGGAAGGGTCTCTAAAATAAATGGTATACCTACTTCAATATTCCTACTGCCATGATGACCTAGCAAGATAGCCGAACGCTCTACGCCCTTTATAGAAGCAAAAAAGGTTTTTTTCCGTATTTTCGTACGTTATTTCTGTATTTTATACTTATCTATACTAATAAAAGCTGAAGAGTCTGTTTGTTCATTTGAACGCGCTCTTTTCTAGAACTACCGGTCCGATTTAAAAAAATCTTTTTCATTTGATAGCCCAGTTCTTGAGGAAGGCTTTAGGATACTTAACATCACGCAAGGGCCCTAAGGAGCAGAGAAAAAAGAAAAAAAAGTCAGAAAGAACGCTAAGCGAAAACGAAGAAATACGCGGACAGGCAATGCGATGCGAGGCGACGGGGTGGGTCGCAGGCAAAAGCTAATAAGTACTTGTATAAACCACGTCATGACGTCACTATAGTCATCATAAACAAAAAGATTACTATACTTAATATCTGAATTCCCCGAGGTAGTTTTGTTTGTGACCATCATTTTAATAACTAATTTCCTTGTTTGGCTGTAACTTACGGAGGCATTAGTACTCAGCTACAGTTTCTGTAGGTAAATTATTTTTTTTTATTCATATTTTAAACTGTCATCTTTTTTTTTTTTGCTAAATGGGCTCGCTCTTGACCCCGATCACGGCTGTCATCAAAATATAGTACTTACTTACTATTTACTGTGGTTTAATTTTAAGCGTTATAGAAGTTTATTTATAAAGCTCTAGTCACAACAACCTTTTGCTAAAACGGTTCTTTGAAAAAATCCGACGCCTTTCTCTTGTTATTTTAATTAGAAAAAAACTAGAGTATTTTACTATTTTTACTCAGCGCTTCTCCTCCACTTGCATTATGCGCACAGCCAAAGTGTGAAACTCTCTGCCGGCATCTGTGTAACCTCTCACATTTAACCCATCTGCCTTCAAATGAAGAGTGAACAGATATCTTCTGGGAACGCTCGTTCCATCATAGACCTCATCTATCGCTTTCCATCAAGCGTGATCGGGGTTAAGAGCCGGCCCATTTAGCAATAAAAAAATAAACAAAAAAACATTTTCAACAAAAAATAAAGTACTTGCTCTCCTTGTTTTACCCAAACCATTGGCTACAATCGGGTGACCATGATGCAATTTTTAGATAAATGTACTCGTATCTAAGAGGAAAATATTTACATATTTAAAAAAATATGTAAATACAAAGTGCAAGTTGTTTACTTTGTTCATAGTTTCTACAGATAAGTTTAACTTGAGATAGTATTTAAACCCAATAAAGACGCAGTTGGGGTCACTTCGAATCAAAACATAATAAAATTAATGTCTGCAGAGTTTGTTTTGTGATCCACCATGTTACTTTGACACGTTTCTTGGATGAGAAAGAGGAGATTATTCCAAACTGGATTTGAAATTAACAAAGGATGCCACCAGGACCCTATTTATAAGGCTCCTGTCCGTCCGTCTGTCTGTCACAGGGCCTGTATCTTTTAAACCGTGATAGGTAGACACTTGAAATTTACACAAACTACTATGGCCGCTATATTAACAACATAAATTAAAATAAAATATGTAGATAGTGTTAGATATTGTACGATACATGGTATTGTCAATCACAAAAGACATTCTTTAATTTAACTTTGTCATTTTTTATTACGTACAAACTTATACACTTTCGAAAAAAAAAACCGTTTAAAGAGACCGTTTCATTTTGCAAAGTATTCTGTCACTCCAATAAACTCTCAATTAATCGTAAGCAATGCAATAAATAATAAACGTTCAACATTTTATTGCCGTAATCAACTAAACATGAGTTTAATTAGCAATGTTGACAAGCCACTGAAGCGACAGGTTTTCACTATCTCTCTACTCAATCAATAAAAAGTAATTAGAAGTTTTTGGTGTTGCCAATATTTGTAATTTAATTAAAAACGATGACTGCTTCATTGATTTGAAAAGATTATAAAGGAACTGAATCATAGAATTCATCAAGAATTTCTGTATCAGCCCGAAGTTTTTTTTTTTTTTGAAATGGGCTTGCTCTTGACTTTAGCCTAGGTCAAAGGTGACAGAGACAAAGTCGACGATGGAGCGAGCTTACCCAGAAGAAGCCTGTTCACTCTCACTTTTAAAGAGATTCGGGTTGTATGCGCTCGGAAAAACAGACGCAGGTAGAAAGTTCCACTCTTTTGCTGTGCGCATTATAAACGACATTTGCAAACGCTTAGTGCGAATTGGCAATAGGGTCGCCTCTTGTTAAATGGGACATAAACATAACTGGCGAAATGCATCGACTATAGGTACGTACACCTCTGCCTAACTTTTCAGGGTTACAGGTCTGATGTTATGTTGTGTTTTTTTTTGTTAGCCTATTTTGTGTTCAATTGCTGGGCAAAGGCCTCCCCATTATGTTGTGTTATGAATGTAAAATCGTGTATGTTATTACGATCTAAATAAAATAAAATAAATTAAAACTTATGTACACACGTCTAAAGTAAAAATAACATTCATATAATGATACGCAAAATAAACTGATAAAAGATTACATTTATAGCTAAGATATTCACGTCTTGCGTACGTTGCGGATATTATTATGAGATTACGTAGCAATGTAAATAATTTTATTAGTACCTAATACGTTATAAATACCAAGAGACTTTTCAAAGTAAAATGATTAATAAAGGAAGCTACAGATTTTTACCGCTAGTTCGTTTAAGGGATTAAAATAATTATCAAGATATATTTGCTTTTACAAGCAAAGTACATTCAAAGCAAATATTTCAGTCAGTAATCTATCATGATGTCCAATTTGTTGCGTTGGCAAAAATTTGCCCTTTCGGTTTTAATAGATCCATTTAAACGCTCTTCTGACGAACTTCTTATTAATTTGCACACAAAAATTCGTACTAATGATGTAGATACTTAATTTTTTTTTCTTAATTAATTCACATTGTTCATTTTTTCAATAATATAATCATAAATCATGACCTTTTTACAGTGTTTACAGTTCAGATAACCTTTTTTATTGCAAACTATCCGCGGAGCACGATAATCTTTGTCGCCCTGTCTTATCAACGCTTTACTGGAGGTCAAAATTATATAACGATATAAATAAGGAATTTTACTTTGCTTGTGACGTTTTAGTTGTTTGCATGGATAGGGCAAAGAAGTATTAAAATGTATGACCTTTTTAAGTTAAGGTAAAACGATAGAGATAAGTTAGAGAATCTACTGCTGTGTTTCCGCATATCATTACCTACTTATATCGCTCATTGGAAGAGAAACATCGACGTAACTGGTACTTTTTTTTACGTCGATGCTTTCCTAACGTAAATACGCTTTCTAAGTGCTTTGGCATATTTAACTCATTTTAGGAAAAAAATACATTTACGTCGATGTTTCTCCAAATGAGCGATATCTATGTATAACGTGACATTGGAAAAATGTGGCCACTCCGCCACAAAAGCCACAAAACAATCAAGAGTTAAAGTAAAAGTCCAGATAAGTTTCAATCTTATCTAGAGTAATCAGTATTTTACACACCAACATTTTATTTTGGTTTTTAAGTAAAAAAAGAAAGAAAAATACATAAAAAAATGTGTTTCTCGGTGCTGTTGCACTTCAGAAGAGCTTCCATTGACGCGCGGTGCTTCAGCCAACACGTTTACTTAATCACCACCTTATCAAACAACGTGATAGTCAACAGTTTGTACTTAAGTGACAGTAATATTAACATTGAATACTTTCGGGGATTAGAGGCGTGATATTACGTATGTTACTGCTATACAACATAATATTATAAACTAGCTGATCCGGCGAACTTCGTGCCACCCTCAGAATGAGTAAGCCGGTCCATACAAAATGTATCAGAAAATGAATTATCTTCATTATTTTTTATAAGTAAGTATCGTGAATTAGTCCAAGGTTTTAATAGCTTTTCTGCTATTCGGGACGGAGACAAATCCAAGGAGTCATCGACTGCATTTATTGTATTCACTTGCGATATCAGTTTAGAAAATCTGTTATTGGTTTGTGTTTACAGACTTGATGAATAGTTTTTCTCAACTTATACCTCTGAAAAACAAACATCAAACATATACTTAAAACAAAATGCGTTTTTTGATATCGATCCACCGCGCTTGATTTAAAATAACCCTGTATTTTAAAGAATTCTTGAAATTTTGTCAAGTCGTAAAACCCGCGTATAGCAGGGTCGCTAGATATTCATAAAACTTATCGTGAATCGTTGATATCAATGGCAACAATATATCGTTTAATGTATTGTTTTTATCGCTAATACTTAATGTAGATTAGCGCGGGAAGTGCTTTTCTTAATCCTGTGCAATCGACAACGCGCACGTTCTTTTATTTAAGTACTTGTTTTTGCTTCCATAATAACTTTTTAACTGAGAACAAACCTATGTTAATATATTTTCTACGATACCATTTCTTTACTTTCTGAATTTTGTCAATATCTGTTCAGAAGCTTTTAATTACCTAGTCATAGAAAATCCATAGTTTACACAGAATTATGGTCACCACACTATTTAGGTCTTAACTTCGGGGAAATTTCCCAATTTATAGGTTTTCTGAATATTTATTATCTATTCTATTTATTATAGGCTAGCTTACCTATTTGTTTGATTTACTTTTTTTATTGAGTGGTATTAGGTACCTTTTGTGAGTATTTCGGTTTTATTAACCGACTCCTAAAAAGGAGGAGGTTCTCAATTCGGATGTTTGTATTTTTATGGTGCTGTTCTGCATAGCCCCGCATGGAGAGGATGGAGTAGGTGGCATTTCTGCAGACCCCCATGCGAAGAAAGTGTGAGTTTATGTATGTTTGCGAGTTGACATATTTACGACCTTATGTAATAGGTACCTGAGTTACACAACAATTCCACAGTTAACCCTACACAATAGAATGAGAATTGCGTTTAAAGCCAAACACAAATATTTAGTAGGTACAGTGATAGATTGCATTGTAAGTTCTCTGATTAAATGATTTACATAGAAACTAGAGTTATCTAGCAATGTTTCAGGGACATTAACATATATTTTAACAGTGATTGAAGGGCAGATATCAAGGAAAGAGAGGCTATGGATGATGATGATCTTTTGAGTATATGCAGGGTGTCCCGTAATTCGACGTCAAGCCGGAATCGGGTAATAGGTCAAGTCATAATAGTTATCAGAAAATATAAAAAAATCTTTGGAATAAAAAAAAAATTATGAAAAGCTTTTAGAATGCTTATTAATTGCGCCAACTTTTAATGTTACTTGCCTAACTCGCATAGTAAATTTTTTTTCAGTATCAGTCAGTCAAAGTTTGGCAAAGTATTAATTTTGTATATTTGCTTGGGCACAAAGTGACATTTAAATGCCAATAATTTTAAAAATACACAACTTAGATTTTTTAAATATTTTTCAGAAAAATATCTATTATGACTTGGCCTATTACCCGATTCCGGCTTGACGTCGATTTACGGGACACCCTGTATAAAACTAAGCAAATTCGATGGTCTCTAGCCTATTTAACCTTTCGTCCTATGGTGCTCAGACTAGTATTTGCTGTGTATTACTTATTTTGTAACGTTTTTGTTTCTTTTACGCAAAAGTTCCGCCTTGGCGTTTGCCAAAGAGCGATGGAGCGCAGCATCCTGGGTGTAAAAAGACAGGACAAAATCCGGAACACCATGCTGCGTTCCAAAACGGGTATAATAGACGTAGGCATAAAGGCGGCCAGGCTCAAGTGGGACTGGGCGGGTCGCATCAGCCGCATGCAGGATGTCCGCTGGGCAAAAGTTTTCACACAATGGGTGCTTGAATGGACGGCGCCGCCGAGAAAGCGGTGGCGAGATGACCTGGACGCGTACCGCGAGGGCTGGTTTGAGGTGGCGCGGGAAAGGAGTTTCTGGAAGGACTTGGGGGAGGCCTTTGCCTTTGTGGGACAGTACAGGCTAAACAAAAAAAAAAAAAAGATTTGTTGAACAACAAATGTGAGACGTCCAAAACGGTATTTTTTTAGTCTGAAACTGTTCTGGACTGCGGATCCAAAAAGTCAAGATTTTCAGCATTAGAAACATCTTTGCGATCACCAATCCAGTTATACAAATTTGGTGATTAAAGCCCTATTCATCAGGACTTTAATAACCTGTTCAGATGGAGATTTATAGACGACTCCGCCTTGGAGTGTAAATGTGGTGTTGTTCCACAAACGATGGTGCCCTGCGTGTCCTGTCAGCTGCACGTTACAGGAACTTATGGACGCTAGTGATGGCGCTAAACAAGTAGCCGAATTCCTGGCCGAGTACATTTAGATTGCTATCGACACGCTAAGAAGAAGAATGACTTTAATATACCTAAGTACATGACGTAGGTATGCTGTTTAGTGAACTGAACATTTACAAAATGTCTTAATTATGTAAATACCTATGCATTTCCTCATTTAAAATAATTTACCTACCTACTTGCATTGCATTGACTAAGTATTAGTCTAACATTACCTAGACTATAATGAAAGAGCTATGTTTTTTTCAAATAAATAATATCTACATACATACCTTCTTACTCTGTAGCCGTCACGACAAGAAAGATAATAATTAATGTCTATTTATTAATAAAGAGAAAAGATTTGATTGTTTGTATGTTTGCTATACTTTCACGCTAAAACGGCTGAACGGATTTGGATGAAATGTTTGAAAACGGGTTAACGGGGTTTCATGGACCCTACAGAATAACGAGACTCGATTGATTATTTGAGATGATCAGATGAACCGAAGGTAGTTGGTCTCTCTAGTCTATAGCGTATTCCGGTTGTTCATTGCAATATAAACTAATATTATAAAGAGAAAAGGTTACGCTTTCACGCTAAAACGGCTGAACGGATTTTGATGAAATTTGGCACCATGACTTGGATTAGGACATAGAATACTTTTTATCCCGATATTCCCACGGGATCGAGACTTTACGGGTAAAACCGCGCAAAAGCAACAGATATTATACGAATTTAATAGGATACCTATTTATAAAAAACCTTCCGTTAAACCCATATGGGTTGAACGGCGGTTGCATTATTTTTGACACCGTCTCTAGATAGAGATGAAGTCAAAAATAATGCAGCCGCCATTTACAATCAACAAAAAAAAAAAACGCGGGAAAATAATCAAACCGATCCGGTTTCCAGACAATAGTTTATTAGTTTTTTCCTCTAGTAACACAGTGAGTGACTCCTATTGTTATTCTTTGACCCACGCACACATTTCATACATATTTTATAAGACAATGTCCGTCATACATTTTTCTTTACCTTATCGCTTATTTTCCTATTTTATATCACCGTAAACCAATCACAATGTTATACGACAGATTTTGATAGGTGTTACATTTTGTTACAATAATAAATTGTTACACTGCATATTCAAATTGGTTGTATATTTCAGCACAATCGCGATAGGTATTATTAATTTTTATTGCGATGGAATACATTGGTATGTATTTCAAACATAGGTACCTAAGTATGCTCGATTTTTCTTAACATAATTTCCATTACCGGAAAAGTTACATTTCGCGCTTGAATTTAAAAAAAAATCTTCCGTCCCTTATTACTTGCTCGGTTAGATCGAGACATCTCGTGAGGACGTTATGTTATTAAAGTGTGATTATTTCACTATTCGTTCCGCCAGTAATGTCGCACAAACAATTGTTTCAACTTGCCGTTTTAACTAGTTAGGTATAATTTAGTAATCACGTTTGACACTTCAACTTTGCTTTAAATATACTCACTCTGATTTATTTCCATCGCATTTTAATTCACATTATTTGTATTTAATTTTAACAATAAACGATGCACTTACGACCTCATAGACAAACAACAACACAGTTCCAAGTTCAAATAGTTTCCCGCGCAACTTTTTAGACACATTTTTTTTTAAACGCAAAGGCACTTTATTTTTCTTAACATACAGCCACTATAACATTAAAATAATAAAAAGAAAAAAAAAATAGACATACCGATTCCGGCGATGACATATTGCCGCCACAGTTGTCCTGCCTCCATTCTGTACGCTTGCTGGTTGACTGGCGCACCGGTCTGACCAACCGGGTCGTAAGCGTAATTCCTATCTTCCATACGTCACACGACGTCACCCGAGTGTGTTACGTTGCTGCGTTTACGTTGAGCTGGGCTCGAGGGTGGATGTTTGGCAAACACCCGATGTTCTGCCGCCAAGACTGTGGATGAAGACCTCGTGTTAATATAGTGTGATAATTTGGGATTTTTCCCATACGTGACCGTGCAACCCCATGCTGACTGTAAGCATTATCAATATCCGGATAGTTGGCAAGGGATAACCTCAGTAGAGGCAGCGTGGGCGGCTGCATGCGGTCACGAGCACTAAATTGCTTTGGAAGGGTCTTTCTGCATGACGCTTTCCATCATGCTGAGGGTGTGTGTGACTAAGGAATGAAGAAAGTGACAATAGTATGGCTTTAGCGTCGTCGTGTCTGCTAATAACAGAAAACTACGATCACTAATCCGTTTGCCAAGAAGGTCATTACAGCCGTTTCCTCGTTCATTGACTCTGTTTCCCTGACAGCACAATATTTGACAGTAAACGTTCGCTGCTGGACACATCTGCCCATGTAAGATGATCAATGGGCCAAACTTACGAACCAATGGGTCCCGCTTTTAGTGGCAAACGAAATCCCAGCAGGTCCAGACTAGACAGAATAAAGATTGGTCCTTGGCAGCTCTGAGCAGAGAGAGGTGGAAAGAGAGTAGGGAGGCCTTTGCCCAGCAGTGGGAAATTAATGGCTAGTAAAAAATAAAAATAATAAACGGTCGCAAGCTGATGATGATCCTCAAAATTCATTTAAGTAGGCAAACTTGAGGCCCCGTTTACCATAGACAAGCACGCTTAGTGGGTCAATATAGTCTACAGTGACTTCATAGAAGCTTTATCATACAAAAAACGAACCCATAACACAAGATAAACACTAGTAAAAAAACAGATATGCCTAAAATAACATAATATTGACAAAAATGGGACACCCGTCTTCGATAAGAAAACCATCGAATGGAAAAAATTACACCATCACTATCTTATTCCTTTTTTGAAATGTTTGGATAAGTATGGCTGTATTGACATTACAACTGACCTATTTCTTCTATCTATGGCGGTGTCACGAACTTGTTTTTTTAAATTATTGAATACCGGAACCTAAATGGAACTCACAATTTGATGGTCTGTTAACAGATAATACCATTTTTAGGGTTCCGTAGTCAACTAGGAACCCTTATAGTTTCGCCATGTCTGTCTGTCCGTCCGTCCGTCCGTCCGTCCGTCTGTCCGTCCTCGCTTAATCTCTGTGACCGTTAGCACTAGAAAGCTGAAATTTGGTACCAATATGTATATCAATCACGCCGACAAAGTGGTAAAATAAAAATTGAAAAAAAAATGTTTTATTAGGGTAGCCCCCCTATATGTAAAGTGGGAAGTGATTTTTTTTTTAATTTCAACCCTAACGTGTGATATATTGTTGGAAAGGTATTTAAAAATGAATAGGGGTTTACTAAAATCATTTTTTGATAATGTCAATAATTTCGGAAATAATCGCTCCAAAAGTAAAAAACAATGTGTCCCCCCCCCTCTAACTTTTGAACCATAAGTTTAGAAAATATGAAAAAAATCTGAAAAGTAGAACTTTATAAGGACTTTCTAGGAAAATTATTTTGAACTTGATAGAAACAACAGTTTTTGTACAAAAAAGACAAAAGTTGTACAAAATCATTTCTGGACTAAGTTCGTAGTATAATCGTATATGCAAGCATTTTTTTTTAACTTCGTTTACATATTTTATTATCCTGAACGTATCTTTTTTCAAACAAAAAAATAATTATTAAAATCGGTTCTCGCAATCCAAAATTACCACCGAAAACTTCTGGCACGTCTATGTATTAATTAGTAATCCAATTCCCCGAGAGATGGCGTTGTAGGTACTTATTACATTGGGTCGGGTATTATAGAATTGTACGTGGGAAAACTTATTGTGACGGACGGGAAACTACGGAACCCTACACTGAGCGTGGCCCGACACGCTCTTGGCCGGTTTTTTTTATTAAGTCAGCGATAGAAACATAGTGCAGCGGTTAATTGCGTTGCTTTTTCATGCTATCAAGCTTGATGTCCAAGGTTCGATTATGAAATAAAGCCAAATGTAAAGTGACAAAATCCTCCATTGTTGCTGGCCGGCCGTTTTAAACCCTATTTCATGTTATTAACTTTTGAATATTGATACTATTGCTATCAAGCTTGATATCCAAGGTTCGATTTACAGATGAAGCCAAATGAAAAACAAATGCCGAAGTATTTTAATCTGTCAAGAGCCGCTAATGAGACACAATTGATTTTCTATTGTTTCGTCGCCAATCGGCGAACCGCGACGCTTGACCGGTTAAATCAAAATCTTCCGATATTGCTCAAAACATTACGGCACCCGACTGTGACATGTAAAGTTTTGAATAATAAATACGTCGTCACCAAAGGTCCAACTTAGTATTGGAACGGAAAATTCTTAGGGCATATTCGGTGCAGTGGTGGAAAACGAGATGTACGACAAGCCTAAAGTAATTAAAACCATCAAACTAGGACATCTTCGATGGGCAGGACAAGTCGCAAGTATGGTCAATCAAACGTTTACATAATCAGCCGATAATGTTCCCACTGCTGGGACACAGGCCTCCTCTCGGTGAGAGAGAGTGGGCCATAATAACCACGCGGGCCCAGTACGGGTTGGTAGATATCACAGTCATGTCTTCGAATTTTTGGTCCTAGGACATGCCGGTTTCCTCATAATGTTTTGAGAGCAGTGGTGATGAAGTAATTAACCGAACCTTAACCAAACGTTTACTGGATAGTAAACCGGATGGTCGGAGAAGTCGAGGGCGGCCCAAGCTCAGATGGTTGGATAGCGTCTCTTGACCAAGATTTAAGAACTGTTGGAGTGACAATTTGGAGAGAAAAACATTGGTTATCTGTAAAGTCGGTTTACGGACGATAATTTTACGTAATAACGTCATAAGAAAACATCCGATCGTGCCTCTCTATCGCTTGTTCCGCGCTCTCGCTTGCACACTCCGGCTCAGGCGGAACGTGACAATGAGTCATGCTTTTTCGTGCGTGCAGCCGGCCGTTCATCGATTTACAAGACGTTATCACGTCAAAAAGTTGGAAATGGGTCACGTTGGAGAAATATACCAGACCAGCACCCTAATTGCGTCACACACTATTAATCTCAATCTGAATAATTTTGAAGGATATTGTTAATCCATTGCTACATATGGTCGAAAAATTTATCTGCTCAACAACGTAAATAACGCAATGAATCTTATCGAACTGTCAAAATTAATCCCATTGCTACTGATAGTGTGTTACGCAATACCCCGCAGGCTAAGGTCCACCCGCGTCTGTAAAGCCTTAGATGATGTTGAAAGGTCTCCTACAAGCGCATCTGAACATAATAATAATGTGTTCAAGTATCGATTTTCCTCGTACAATAAATCTTTCATTTCATCACACACACGTTTATTTCCATAGATTGGTCTAACCGGTGCAGCATATTATCTACATACATATCAATACGTACATGTAGATAGTTTAAATAAATTACCCCGAGAATATCGCACATGTATTTATTATGATAACTCGGAGATAAATTACAGATACAGTAAAATATCGCTTGGATATTTGTGTACATACCTAATACGTTGTTTTCTATGCATATTTTTTAGTGTCAAAACATTCTCGACTCTATCTTCAGTGTGTATTTAAACAATCCTGTCTGATTTTTGATAAAGTAAGTATCAGAGTTTCTAATACCAAATTGAAGAAATATTCAGTTGAAGAAATCATGATCATGAATTCATGATTTATAAAGTGGGAGGTGGATCTTTGACAGTCGTTACGGATAGTCAGAAGCCCGAAAGTGTGACAAGTGACAACAAGTCTTACCGATGGGGTATCGTATTACCCAGTAACTGGGTTGTGAAGGTCAGATAGGCAGTCGCTCCATGTAAAATACTGGTGTTCGGCTGCATCCGGTTAGTCTGGAAGCCGACCCCAACATAGTTGGGAAACGGCTGGGCAGATGATGATTTAGAGGAAGAAACTCCCAAACATTAAAAGAAATGAGCCAAGTGCAGTCCTGGGTACGATTACCAAAATCCAAAATAAAAATCAAAAGTCATTTATTAAAATTAGGCAGCACTTTTCGAACATCAAAGTTACCGTTAAGTCACAGTCAAAATTTGGCTCTTGGAACAATCATACACTTCTACTGAAAAAATCCTAAGTATAACCAAATAAACTCAACTCACACTGCACCAACACAAAGACTTACTTACACATACATACACACACACACCCTCACCCCCTCTACACTCACACACACACAGACGCACACTACAGAACAGCAGCACAAACGGAAATTTAAACCAAGTTTTACTTTTATATAATTTACATTTTATTATAAGATTTTTATTGTTTTTAGTTTTTCACTTAATTAGTTATTTTGTTTCTATGTTCAGTTTCGTAGTCTAGATAAGGCTAACTAAGTCAACTGTAGCCAATTTTAACTTCTAAATTATTATTTTTTAATTATCGTAATGTTATTCCTATTCAATGGTGTATAAAAGGAAATTGTACCAACTGTTATTTTATCATCATTTGTTGATCTCAGCGTTCCCTTAATTATTAGTAAGTCTATTTATGTGTACATTTAGACTTATAGTCCCGATGTGGCTACTTAATTTTTATTTTTGTTATTTTTCATTTCATTTGTTGATTTTAGTTTTTCCTTAATTATTAAAATCTTGTACCATTGTAATGGTGCCCAAGACACAGGCTGTGCCTAGTTTGGGACCAACAATACCTCGATATTGTAATTTTAAAATATGGAAACGAAACGATTTTTACCTAAGACAGTCCTCAAAACGCCCGCCCTTCACCAGTTACTAGTGCTTTCGCTGGGAAGAAGAAGGGGCGCAACAAACTCCCCAGCAGCACACTCCCAAGTCGGGTAAGTGTTAAGGAATTTCCCAGTAGCAGCCCGGAGCCTGGATCGTGCCCGGCTGATGGCAATAGGTTCTCCCTCTATTAGAAGGGACTTTCACAAATAATTAATGAACTAATCAAAGACTAATCAGTATTCCGTGCACAGCAAGCAGCGTGCACGCATATCGGAAGCAGAGGGCAAGATGAATAATGGCGCCGAACTCATTTCCGCTTTCCGGCTTCCTGTATGACAATAATTTGACACACTGCACACGTCAAGTAGGTAAGTTTTCCTCTTAATGGTAATCTGATTTAAGAATAGCTATCCTTAAGGAAAATGTTGGTTAAAGTATTTGCGAATCGGTTTAATCTAGACATAGCGTCTGCCAACAGGTAAAATATTTCACATGACCTGTGCTATTAAACTAGTGGAAAAAACCTGACTAGAGCCAGTATCACGTATTAGGTAGGGTTTCCTAGTCATCTTTGCGCGAAAAATAAACATGACAATTGCTGAATACTTATGGAAAAAAATTATAATACTTAATATCTACAATTTTAACTGGTGCCAGCAGTTTTTCAAAGATTTTTAACGGACAAAACAAAAAGATGTGTGGGTTTCCTTGTTTTATTAGGTACGGGTACCTAAAATAGTACCTACTTCAAAATTAAAAAAAAGAACAGTGTTACCCATAGATATTTACATTTCTATGGTTATACCATTGTTGTAGTTAATAACATTGGTATTGATTGTTATAATATCACATTAATATTATAAAGGCGAAAGTTTGTGAGTGTGTTTGTATGTTTGTTACTTCTTCACGCACAAACAGCTGAACCGATTTGGATGGAATTTGACACACAATTAGTTTATAACCAGAATTAACACATAGGATATTTTTTATCCCGATATTCCCAGGAAACCGACAATTATGTGGGTGAAACCGCGGGGCACTGCTAGTAAAGTGTAATATTATACCAATGTTATAGGTACTAGTATTTTGTTTGATTACGGTGCATGTGCGAATGCATTCGGAATAACATAACTCTTACGTATAATTTGTGGTGGTAATTCATATGAATTTAACGTAAAATAATTACCCCTACTCGGAAGAGGTAATAATAAATAATTGCTACCATTATTCTGACTGAATAGTGTGAAACTGAAAACCATTGCACAATTACAGAAAAAGTTGTTAATTTTTATAGCAAGACAAGCCATAAAACTTTTTAGTTGGATGCCATAAACTGCAAAATCAAGCAAATATTTAGGAAAGTAAGTTAGAAAAGTTCCCGATGATTAAAAAGTCATGTCACAAACTCGTCTGTGTGAACGCCTACTAATTTTGTCATAGCAATAAAAACATTTTAAAATGTTCTCTTTCTGCTATCAGAAAATTGGTAGGCGTTATAGTTAACCACTATAACGCGTACTAATTTGAAAAAGTGTTTCTGTTTTATTTGCCTAAATTACAATGATTGTCATAGTCTTTCAAGCGCAATCTGATGAACCTGACCGTAAAGAAACCTATTTTAGGCATTAATTAGTTTATTTATCCAAGTGATTTTAATTATTCTACTTGCTTGCTTAGCTATTAATGGTTTACGTAAGCAAAAGTGCTAAACGAGCGTGAATCACGTAAATAAAATTATAATAATTAAAACATTATTATTCATTCTTCATTAAAAATCATGAGATTAGACAGGGGTGGGGCAAATAATTGTTGTTGTTCTTGTCTTACAACAATTTAAGGTTACATGTCAAAAGTTTGTAGACGGCGAGACACATGGATTTTTGTTGTACTTTTTGTAATTATCATCTTAGCTGTAATCATTCATGTGTGCCTTTTTTTTAATTGCGTTATCATAACTATATTTCAAAACATAATATGCACCGGGCTGTTTATTGAGGCATCTCAATAAACAGTCAAAGTCAAAGTCAAAGTCAAAGTCAAAGCATTTATTTCAAATATGCACATAAAAGGCACTTTTGAACGTCAAAAATTATCTTAAAATAGAATTGATTCTAGTCGCCCATTCCAAAAGGTAGTTTTCGTATGGAGAAGAACGGGCAAGAAACTCCACCGTTACTCTTTTAAAATGTTTAGGTACAATATTTTGCATGGGTACATTAATCATATAATAACATGTGAGGACGATGCACCTACAATAAAATTACTATACCACAATAGGTAAAAGAATCAAAAACGAAACCATGACATATAAATTAATTATCTGATAGATACATGGTGCTCACATATTTACAAACATGGTACAAGCAAAACGATTTTAATTAAAAAACAAAATACAAGTAATAAGTCAGGGTGTGAGTAATAAATGTAAAAAAAAAGAATAAAAAAATTTACAATTAAATTAGCAACCAGTTTGATTTTGTCTAGACTCTAGATTGTCCTATGGAGCAGGACCAGCATGTTTCCAAGCGTTCTTATCTTGGATCAGTTTTTAGTGGATCAGTTTATTATGATGTTTGGTAGGCATCTAGACCTAAGTGCCTTTGGTTTTAAATGCCATGTTTAATGGAGGATCTTAAAGAACTGGACTTGAATAAGGTATTACTGAGATTTATCCTGCTGCGCATCGTGGGTTACCTACAGGTTTAAACCTGTTGGAACACCCAGATTCTCAACGATTTCAAATTCCACATACGTCCAAAATATGAGCAATGTGTTTTTTCAACCATTTTTTCTCAGATTTAAAGCACAGGCGCTCTTGAAACCATTGCGAGGATCGCCCAGAGGACACGGTGGAGCATACGGTGGAGGTCTGCCCCGCTTGGGCGGAGCACCGCCGTGCCCTCGTAGAGGCGATCGGCAGCGGCGGCGACCTCTCGCTTCCGGCCCTGGTTCAAGCCATGGTCCGGGGCGAGAGGGAGTGGGAGGCAGTCACCTCCTTCTGCGAAGCAGTTATGCTAGCGAAGGAGGTGGCGGGACGGCTGAGGGAGAGAGCCTCACGTCACAGCCGTCACGGGAGACGCTCCGGGCGTCGGGAGCCGCGTGACGACTCCCGGCCACTGTAGACGCGGGCCTGCGGACGGAGAGTAATGGGTCGCTCACCGTCCGATCAGGACCAGATCCGTGCCGGACGGCGCGTACGTGTTCCACGTGCGCCTCAAAGAGATGTCAGCAAAAAGGAAGGGGCCTGCCAGGGCCGAAGCCTGCCGGGGGTGCGGGATTGGAAAGGGTTACCGCTGCCCCGGAACATAAAGGGCTAAGGAAGGAACACGGATGGGTTTTAGTCAGTAAGAGTCTGACACTCCCTTCAGTTCCACCCAGAGCGGGAGGGGTCCTTTGATGATTTCTCATCCATAAAAAAAGGCGCTCTTGAACACTAATGGCCAATGAAAAAAATTTATAAAGACTCCATAATGCCCAAGCTGTAGATTTTTAGACAGTAGGTAGAATGCCGTATCCTCATTGGAATCCTCCTTCTGGGCAAGAGAGGGTCAGACTAACGTGACACGTTGGCCGTCCTCGGAACTTATGAAGTAGAGATAGAGGAATCCCTGTGGAAGCAAGAATCAGCGAAAGGAAGCCGTTCTAGACGAAATTATGGACATGATGCTTTAGCTTTTACATTTGTTACGAATGACGCATTTCCCCAACATTCGAGAAGCTTGTGTAGGTACCAACGAATCCAGTCCATTTAAGAGTGGAGTACATTATAAATTATCATGTCCACTGTGGAGTGTCTCTGGCTTTTCATATTATTATGCATTATCATTTCAAGGGCACTTGTCACAAGTGTTTGCCTTTAATTGTGCGTAGAATTGTGAAATCTGGGTAATCTAGGTAGCTGGTTTTTTACTTAGAAATAGGTTATCTAAATATCTACACGTTAAATGTTACTTGGATTTCTCACAAGCTGTAATAACAGATTTTCGCACCTACACCCATTGTAAATAAATATATTTATTCTATTCTAAGCTATAGTCAGCTATACAGGGTGTTACGGAAAGGGAATATCAATACAAACAGGTTGAAGAGTGTATCTGGTCTAGAATCTCTGTACAAAATTTCAGCTCAAAAGCATTAACTTTGAAAATGCATAATATTTTTTTTATTTCGACATCACGGCGCTGCACTGGCGCGCGGCGGCGTTATGTGCGTGTACTAGGCGCACAGACACACTACAGATAATGGATAATGACCCTCGTAGTGCGGTGACACGTTTGTTATGATTTCAATCCAATAAACTATCGAAATAAAAAAATATTAAGCATTTTCAAAGTTACTGCTTTTGAGCTGAAATTTTGTACAGAGATTCTAGACCAGATACACTCTTCAACCCGTTTGTATTGATATACCCTTTCTGTAACACCCTGTATTTAACTGTAGGAACATATTCTGATCAAAATACCTATAAAAGTAACTAGCTTCTGCCTGCGAATCCGCGTGGAATAAACATAATATCCCATAGCACTTGGCAATAGCGTAGCGTTCCACCAGTGAAAGGATTTTTGCAATCGGATTAGGGGTCAGCACTCCCAGACCTCTTACAAACAACCAAATAATGTTGTCTCTTTACAATATTAAGTTTTGACGTTTAGTTTTAATTAGATAATTTATCTAGTTGGGAAAATACTATCCCGGAACCCCCTTTTTTTGTGGATGGGAAATGATCAAATGACCCCTCCCACTCTGGGTGGAGCGGAAGGGGTTGTCAGACTCTTACTGATTAATCCCATCCGTGTTCCTTCCTTAGCCCTTTATGTTCCGGGGTAGCGGTAACCCTTTCGGACAATCCCGCAACCCCGGCAGGCTTCGGCCCTTCCTTTATGGCACGAGCCTGGTCCTGCATAGCTACTCACAAACACTCGATACGCTTCCGTATCGTATCGAACATTAATCATTGTTATCGTAGGAGTCTTCTAAACGCTGTTCACAAGTCCAAAACCCGAAAATTTTGTCAGTTTAAATCAAATAGACGCCCGCTATTCTTCCAACAGCTATTTGCTGTTGAGGGCAAGTCAAATCAGGTTATCAAAATGTCAGGTTTTCGATACGATAGCCTGTCGTATGGTTGTGAATTAGGGCTCTGATAGGACAGTGAGCTAATCCCGAATCCCCCTAACAACATAATATGCCATTCCATCACGCCTGTATTCTTCGAAGGTGTAAAAAAGAGCTTATCAACTGTAAGCTGATAGCTGTGTAAGTTGATAGTCATTCTGTCCTTGATCAATGAATTAAACAATAGGTACCAAGCGTATGCAATCAATTATTAATGAGCTTTACACTTTATCAAATTTTAATTTGGATTACATAAAAGTGATAGCAGACTTTAGAGACTGCCGATGAAACGTTTATCAGAAAGGTCATTCGCGAAAGTAGTTACAAAGTCGAGTATCAAATTTTATCTATGAGAAGTCTACCTATCTCTTTAAAGCCATAGTCAGAATGGATCATGAATAAATTAATAATGACGGATGGTAAGTTTTCACGCATGAATTGAATACTTTTAAGGGGAACTTGAGAACACAGATAAGTCTTATTTCTTTTTAGTATCTAAGTGTAATCATGTATTTATGTATATTTATTTGTGCTTATAAATATATGTAATTAGGTATATATTCATAGTTTTAATAGGTTTATGCTTCTTTATATTTAAAATATTTATTCCTCAATTTTCATTATTGGACCTACCACTGTTTGTCTCTGCATCACCCAAAGGTTGACTGGTAGAAAATGCCTATGGTATTAAGTCCGCCTATGCTTGAAGTATTAAATAAAATAAATAAATCAATAAGTCCCTTTTAACGGCAAGAAGTAGAGTTTTCTATGCCAGGATATTGGCCCCGGCTCAGCCGCCGCCGTGCCGAAGGGAAGCCCGCCAAATTCAAATTTAGTATTTTTCTGTTTGCATTGATGTCAGCTTTCGATTTGTGTAGGTTTCATGCGTGGACTTTGCGGTACTTAACCATTCTGGGCCTGCTACTTTCCTAAAATGGGTACATACCGCAAAGGACACAAACAAGTGGAAAACCTTAGAGGAGGCCTTTGTCGAAAGACAAGCTGTTATGAGACCAATCGAATGCCGATAATATGATTTAGTTTAAGTTAATAAGTTTTCTTACCTCTAAGTTAAAAACGAACATTAATAAAGGCTTATTTTATTTTATTCATTATTCCATGCGCGGCCGCCATTTTGAAAAAAAATCAAAATGGCGGACAGGTTTCATATAAAATTCTTTAATCTCCTTTGAATTTCGCGTGCTATTGTCCGACTAGCAACGTTCTTAAGGAAATTGAAATCGTGACGTTGAAAATGCACTAATGTAGGTATCTAATCTTCAGGTCAGATTGTGGAGAGATACCTACTTTTATCCACTCTTACGCACGATCGCTGATCGCCTTTAAGCCTTACAGGCTTACTAGGACACACCTGACTGAATTATAATTAGGCGATTATAAGATTAATATTCGATAAGAAAGGACTATTCATTTCTGCAGTAGGTATACTGGAAGCGACTTTAAATAATTTATTACCGCTAGGATTTAATCTAATTAATTGATTGCTACACCAACTACTGGCTTTTGATAAGGCCTGGTGTGTGTTATCAGCTTATCACTAATCCTTAGTTAACGGTGGTAGTACCTACTTGATGTCGGCCTTGTGGTCTACGCGTAGTTCTACGGCTAAGTTATGGTCACCGCTTGTGGATAGACCAGACAACTATATTTTTCTTTTTTACAAAAAAATACAACCGACTTCAAAAAAAAAAACACTACAAACTCAAACTCAAACTCAAAGCATTTATTTCAATTAAACCATTACAGGCACTTTTGAATTGTCAAAATTAAGTAGTCGGTCAGTTGGTCAGAAAGTTGAAGCTAGGTGCCCATTCCAAAGCGTAGATCTCTATGGAGAAGAACGGGCAAGAAACTCCATGGACACTCTTTTTAAATCAAGATATTACAAAATCCTGGGTACATTATTCTTGTTGCTTCTATATGTGAGAACAATGTAAAAAAACACACAAATGAAGAAACAATACAAGAAATAAGATTAAAAATAAGCCTTGGCAGTTAAGAGATGACCAGTCTCATCCGACGGCGTCCGTTCACGAACATGACGCATGGATCAGCACCATCCAGCTCAACCATTTTGTAGGGAACCGAATGATCCAACACACGCGCCACCATCAGTGAGACATTTAAGTGAGCATGACAAGGAAATATTTTCGGAAACTCATCCTCTAAAGAGGTTAAAAACGGGCGTATTTTTGCTGATGGGAAAGCCCATCGGGCTAATGGCTTGTTATTACAAAATGATAAATAACTTTAATTTCGGAAGTCGGTGTCGTTGGTTCCGCATTTTCGTCTATTGACACCGACTTCCGAAATTAAAGTTATTTTTCACTTTGTAGTATTTTTTTTGAAGTCGGTTGTTTTTTTTTTTTTTGTATAAAATTTATTATTTTTCACTTTTTACCACACTTACCCCACACAAATTCAATTAAAACTAGTGCATTGAAGACACCGACTAGAAGAATCATCAAAATTCGCATAGAAATGCCGGAGATGCAGTACATTTATGCATATAACTTCGTACATAGGAATAATTACCTAATGTATTATATACTAAAACCTTTCTGAAAGTATGTAGATCACATTAGTGAAAGAATTATCAAAATCAATACATTAGTTTTTGAGAAAATCGCGGACATACATACATACGGGTCGAATACAGAACCTCCTTTTTTGAAGTCGGTTAAAAAGTATCCTATCTGCTAAACCAGGTCATAGTCTATCAGTGTGTAAAATTTCAACCAAATCTATTTACCTGTTATGGCTTGACATTTGAAAATGTAACGAACCGACCGCGACAGACGAAGTTATTTTCGCTCTCTGAATTATTAGGCACTAGCAGCGCCTCGCGGTTGCGCCGCATAAGTTTCCCGTGGGAATATCGGGATAAAAACTATTCTATGTCCTTTCCCGGGACTCAAACTATCTCTATACCCATCTAAATCGGTTCAACGGTTTAACCTTTTGAACGCCATTGTCACATATATGTGACAAAAGAAATCTTACCCTGAACGCCAACGTCACAAATATATGACAAAATACACGTCGCTCGGGTCGCACCATATTATGAAATAAACAATTTAATCATTACTTTTGTGTGTTTTTATTTATATAATTTAAAAGTTTAAGCTTCCGTCTATAGGTACTGTATTGCATGAAACTAATATAAATAAACCACCAATATCGAGAAATTGTTGTTTTAAGTGTGTGTGTTGTTTTATTAAAGTGGCCTGGCGTCAGGGGTACGGCGATACGTTTATACTCTGGCGTTCAAAAGGTTAAGCGTGAAGAGGTAGCAGACAGACAGACACATTTTCGCATTTATAATATTAGTATGGATGGATATAGTATGGAGTCGAAATGTGGTGCTGGAGGCGGATGCTCCATACCATGGACAGCCAAACGCACAAATGTGTCTATCCTTTCCCAACTCGATATCAAGATCCGATTGTCTACAATATGCCTACAGCGTATTCTATCCTATTTCGGCCACATAATGCGAAGGGGAAATAGCAGCCTTGAAAAGCTGGTTATTGTTGGCAATACCGAAGGAAAGAGAGCGAGAGGCCGGTCGCCAACACGATGGTCCGACCAAATACAAGAAGCTACGTCCTCAAGCAATTTTCAGCAGGTGGTGATGGCAACTTTGGACCGGAGTAGATGGAGGCAGATTGTCCGCTTGAAAGGATCCAGTGACCACGATCCTCAGTAATGAGGGACCGATTGATGAAGAGAAGAAAGTACGGATTACTATGGATATGGCTTTGCTTTGTAGGTCAGGACTGCCATAGTGCATTGGCACGGTCAATGCCCGTCTCAGGAGACTACTCGAACGATCCCTTTCTTGTAATTTCACCGGCACTTATTCTAGCCTATTCAATTACTCCAGGCTGACTTTATTACAGCAATCGCGACTTTGTATGCATTCGCTAATTGGAAGCTATGTCTAAAATGGCTATATTGTCAGCTGTGTCTGTGTAATTTCGGGTGACCACTGAAAATCAGCGCTGTCACAGATAATATAATACTACACGCTTTGCTGTGGATCTCCCAGTTGAGTGGAAGCCTTCTTGTCACAGTCATGACGTGCAGCCGTCGATTATTTCTGTTTTGTGCTCGTGATTATTGCAGATCTAGTTTGTATTTTTTTTTCTTTATTATTTGAGACTAGCTTCAGCCCGCGACTTCGTTCGCGTGAAACTTCTTGTTTCCACCGAGCCACCCCATCGTATCGCAACACCCGCCCGCGCTATCACTTAACGTTCTTTTTTACTTTTTTTCGTTTTGCTCGGCTCCTAAGGGTCATAGCGTGATGTTACATAGCCTATAGCCGTCCTCAAGAATTGGGCTATCAAATGCAAGAAGAATTTTTCAAATCCGACTGGTAGTTCCAGAGATTACCCCCACATACAAACTTACAAACATACAAACTTACAAATTTTACCTCTTTATAATATTAGTATAGATAATTTTTTTTTGGTATGCACGTGTTTCTGTGACAAATAAACCTATTTTTCTTACTATCTTCTTCTTAAAATAAAAGTAGCGAAGTAAAAAGTTTATTGTCACAAATGAGAGCATAATTGTCTTTCTACTGTGATAATATGATGATGATGACTCAACCTAAAGATAGCAGGTGCAATGTGGGCCAATAATGCTCATGACGCACCTTGGTAAAGCTGCGCATGAGAGTCATGGAGATCATGCCGCACCATGGCAAGCTCAGTAGGTATGTGGTGCCGCGTTGAACGTCTTAACTAATATTAAAAAGAGACTAGCTTCTGCCAGCAACTTCGTCCGCGTGAAACTTGTTCCCCCTACCCACCCCATGTATAGATATAGATTATTAGTCATCATCTGCCTAGCCTTTTCCCAACAATGTTGGGGTCAGCTTCCATTCTAACCGGAAGCAGCTGAGTACCAGAGAAAAGATTTGATTTTTTGTATGCTTGTTTTTTTACGCTTTCACGCTAAAACCGCTGCACATATTTAGATGAAATTTGGCACATGGGTTGACCATGATCTGAATTAGGGCTTAGGATACTTTTCATCCCAATATTTCCGGATCGAGACTTATGGGGGTGAAATCGGGGAGGGCAGCTAGAGTAGTTCTATAGCCTTTAACACGTATGTAAATGATGATATAAGACTTCAAATAACAAACACATAATATGGGGACAGATATATAAACACATGTAATGGTTTCCTACAGTTTTCTCGCAACCTGTTTGTGTTGAGTACCTACTGCATATTTGTTTATTAATTAGAGGACATAATAATGCAATTTATGTGAACCTATTTGAACTGTGCTGTAGGTAGAGTCTGGACTTCGACACCTTACTTGTTATCCATAAGTAGACAAACAAAGCAATCTAAACTAGGTATTAAAGACAGAAACGACAAAAAAATGGTGGGTTTAATGATGTTGGTAAGTCATTCTGCCTAACCTTTTCCCAACTATGTTGGGGTCAGCTTCCAGTCTAATCTGATTCGGCAGAATACCAGTATTTTACATAGAGCGACTGGCTATCTGATTTCCACAATGCAGTTACTGGGTAACACGATAAGTCGATAAACCCTTGGTGAGACTGGTTGTCAGAGTTTCAGGCTTCTGATTACACGTAACAACTGAAAAAGACTTTTTTATGATGCACTAGCTTCTGCCCGCGACTTCGTCCGCGTGAAATTTTACCCTCCCCCCATTCACCCTCTTAGGGGTGGAATTTCGAAAAACCCTTTCTTAGTGGACACCTACTCTTCACAAAGAACGCACCCTCCAAATTTCATGTCTCTAGGACCAGCGGTTTAGGCTGTGCGGTGATATATCAGTCAGCCAGTCAGGACTTTATATTTTATATATATAGATGTAGGTAGCCTATAGTTTTAGGTTGACCAGTACTTCATGAGCACACACAAGTAACCCCATGTCTATATTTACATGTCATAGGCCCATACACAGTTTGACTACTAAAATAGAAGCTTAAAGGCCTATTCAAACCTAAGCGGTATTCGCTGCTGTGAGTAGAGGTACCATCGAGGCCTTTTCCGCCTGATCACTTCACGCCAAGCCATGCCCCCTTAAAGTTTTCGCCTATTAGGAAAGTGATAATGCAATTAGTTGCAACCTGCACTGCGTAGCTTAGTGACGCATCACGTGTACTCCTTTTGTGAATTTTGCGGACGAACTATTTGACCATGGCGGGCTTACTAGAGAGCGCTTCTACAGGGTGAAATTCAATTCGTGGGCATCCTTTGTAATCATCATTATGAACAATTTTTACTATGGGACTAAACCTAAAATCGCGAAAACAAAATCAGCTGTTCTTTCCGTTTATGTTCACATAACTCGTCAAAATGTAGGGAAGAGCTGATTTTTTTTCACAATTTCAGGTTTGGTCCCATAGTAAAAGTTGTTCATAATGATGATTACAGTAACCTCTTAAAAGGATGCTCATGAATTAAATTTCACCCTGTATTTTTTGAGTGCAAGCAAAAGTGAACTTAGTGGTGGTAAGGCGGGAGTGTCCGCGATAGTATATACCGCGCGGGTTTCACTCAGGTTTTTAGTATCAAATTCCGCGGCTAGAGCGGAATAGTTGGTGCCATAGTACCGCATAAGAATTGTTTTGCTTGTTGGGCGAAACAATAACTAAACAAAAACTTCTTTACCTGCCTGAACGAAACTCGAACTCGGTATTCTACCCACAAGGTTAGCGAAATCCGCTTTGGTGTGAACAGTAATATTACCGCATACCCACTCGGTTTTCTCTACCGCAGACGGTAGCGAATACCGCTTAGGTTTGAATAGGCCTCAAAGGGAGGGAGCCAACGAGCAACTTCGTTCGGGGTTTGGACGCAACTGTCGCCCGTCCATTGATTGTGATGCAAGTGCGCGCAAGGCGATAAAAAAGTTGCCGGCTGCCGAAAATTTTACAAAAAAGTAGCGTTGCTGTCGCTCCCGTTTGCGTATGGTCCAAATCTCGGCGAGGAGACAGCGACAGAGACAAAAATCCCGCCTAGGGTATTAGTGTTCTGCGACTAAATTGCCCGTGGGCGCCCACCCGTAGTTCTAGCAGTACCTGAATCCCCTTGCCATGTTTGAAGAACAAGAGTAATTTTTACGATTAACAGCACAATCACAACACAGCACACAAAAGTACCTATGTGGCCCATAGCCAACTGGCTTTTACATTCATTTTAAAACTTGTATAAAGTCTTCTAAAGTACTTAAAAAAATAAGGCTCTTTTAATATTTTTGACATTGCAACACACCATAGAGAATATAAATTGTCTTTGCAACACACCATAGATATTACATTTCTATGCAACATACTGACACTGACATGCAAGCAATGTCACCCATTTAGTATTATTTTCACTGTCGTATGTCATTTATACGTCAGAGGGCTGGCCTATTTCTTGACCAAAGAATTAGCATTGCCATACAACGTGGCAATACTGCCAGCCTTTGGGGCACTGTTCCTGTTGACAGCGATGCAGACGAATTCTTTGATGCCCTATGATTATTTTGTTTATTTTTTCATATAATTGTACATATTGTTATAGTTTATATGTTAGCTTATATTATGTAAATATTTATACGTCAGTGATTATTTTATCTATGAATGTCAATACCAGAAAGTCCTCTGTAAATGTCAAATATCGGGCAAAGAAATAAAAAGATGCTATCGTTTGTTTGAATTTACTTTGTGACGAATGTACAATAACCCGTTTGTTTATCAAAAAGTTCGCATACCTAAGTACCGATATTATTTGTTATAATTCTTGCATGTTATTTAGTAATTACCTAGTAGGTTTCTTTAACTTTTATCTCAAAACTACAACAGCACACTAAAAGCAGTGGTAGACCTCAAAAAAAAAAAACATCATTTGAATTTATTTTGTATATTATCGTGTTTAATCAATACGCATCGCGTCTGCAAAGTTTAGCTAGCCAATTAAAAATAACTTTGTATTAGTTTTTGAGAAAATCGCGGACATACATACATATATACATATATACGGGTCGAATACAGAACCTCCTTTTTTGAAGTCGATTAATAAAAACGATGCTCAATCATAATTAATATCAATATAATACTTACTAGATTAAAATCAAGATAAGATCAAATCGGTCTGTTTAAACGGCTTCAGACTTGTATAGCCGATATCTAGATAAAAAAACCGGCCAAGTGTGAGTCGGACTCGCGCACCGAGGGTTCCGTACAAACCTGTTTAAAATATTTTTATTATATGATATAACTAAAAATTTACGGTTTTCGCAATTTTTCCTTTATCTGTGCTATAAGACGTTGCTTCGTACCAAATTTCAAGATTCTGAGTTCACGGGAAGTACCCTAGGTTTTGATTCCCTTGCGAGTGTCGAAAATTTTCGGCATAAACGGCTGTATCTTTTGATTACGTTGGCTTAGAAGTTTGATTTTTTCACAGATCAAAGGGACAGTAGACCTGAGTATTTGATATAAATTCCAGCTTGATACCTCCACGCGTTCCTGAGAAAAAGGGTCTTGACAGACAGACAGACGGACGGACGGACAACAAAGTGATCCTATAAGGGTTCCGTTTTTTCCTTTCGAGGTACGGAACCCTAAAAATGTTTACCGCTTCTTGTCTCGATAAATCTGTTTTCCTCATCATCCATCTATAACAGCGATAGGCACTTACGATGTTGCCATCCATCTTGTTTTTATCGAAGAACAAATCTGTGTTGATAAGGAGATTGTGGTAAGATGGCGAAATACACATAAACATCAAGCCTGTAATATCCGAATGGTATTCCGCTTCTCCTAAGACCGATTCGCCATCAAAGGTGTAAGTACCTCAGCTACAGTCAACAAAAGAGATAAGTATGCAAGATCGTCGGATATAGTTGAAGTTTAGTAAGAAACCGATGGATGTTCTCGAATAAAATTTTATTTTATTAATAGAAAACAAACTGCTCATTTATCAAATTAAATTTCAGTCGACAACGTCTATCGGTTTCTTACTAAACTTCAACTATAACCGACGATCCTGCATACTTATCGCTTTTGTTGACTGTACCTACTACCTATAGTATACATACATTTTAAAAGTTATGTTTAAGTCCCAAGTAATGTATGGCGAATGGGGCCTTGTGGGGTGCAAATATAACACACGTATACTTCTGCTGGTCCCATAATTAAACCAGTTTTATGAGAAACTAGCTGCGCCCCGCGGTTTCACCCGCATATGTTTCGATTCCGTGGGAATATCGGGATAAAAACTATGCTATGTCCTTTCCCGGGACTCAAACTATCACTATACCAAATTTCATATAAATCGGTTCAGTGGTTTAGGCGTGAAAAGGTAACATACCTACAGACAGACAGAGTTACTTTCGAATTTATAATGTTAGTACGGATTTAATTTTGGAGGGTGTTTCAAAGGCTGCTTCAAGGAATGCTGAGTAAAGTAAGGGTTAGGGAAGGTTTGAAAGAACGAACTTAGAATATTGGTGTATGTGCCCCATGTAATCCCAATAGCACTGCCCGACCAGCGGGGCAATTGCATAACACTTTATCAATCGGAATCGGTTTCATTTTGACAGTTCAACAACATTCATTGCGTTATTTACGTGTTGAGCAGACAAATTTTTCGAACTTATGAAGCAATGGATTAGCAATTGGCTTCAAAGTGATTCAAATTCCGATTGATAGTGTGTTACGCAATTAGGGTGCTGGAAATCGAAGCCAGGACCTCATGCTCAGCAGTAGCGCTTGCGACCACTAGACCAACGAAACAGCCAGTCGCGGTTTCACCCGCATAAGTGTCGATCCCGTGGGAACATTGGGATAAAACGTAGCCTATATGTTAATTCAGGATGTCAGCTACCTCCATACAAATTTTTATCAAAATTGGTCCAGCAGTTTGAGCGTGAAGAAGACACTCACAAACTTTCGCCTTTATAATATTAGCGTGAAGTGTGATTATATATTATATTATTAATATAATAATAACGCCTTTATAATATTAATAATTAATGTGACATGCACTGTTTGACGGCTACATAATATTGCATGAGTTTACGCTATTAATAGACAAAACATGGAAATAAAATTATAAATAGTGGCTATAAACAACCAAGAATGTTGTCTTATTAACATAATGATAAAGAAAAAACATCATAATCAACATTTTTACGCAGATCGCTATTTTAACAACATAATTCGCACTGTATTAATTAATGATTTTAATTTTTTATTTGCAACTAGCGGCCCTCCTTTGCATCGCACGGTTTTGACAAACAGATTATCTTTTTAAGCAAGTTCAATATTAATGTATTATACACAGAAATCTTCCGGAATAAATTCTCTCAATTATGGTGGAAACCGCATCAAAATCCGATGCGTCGTTTTTAATTTATAGCAGTGCCCCGCGGTTTCACCTGCATAAGTTTCGATCGCGTAAGAATATCGGGATAAACAGTTAATTCTGTTTATATACTATCTGTGTGTAAATTGCATTCAAATCCGTGCAGAGGTTATTGCGTGAAAGAGTAACAAACATCCATCCATCCCATCCATCCATCCTCACAAGTTTTCGCGTTTATAATATTAGTGGGACAGATATAGGTAATGTTTTATATTATTCCCGGGCAAGTACGATTGTTCCCCGATCTCTGAGATCTCGGAATTAAGGTCGAGTCTAGATATTAAATGAAATTATGTGAGAACATTGCTGGGTAATGTCTGGAATGAGCGCTCAGGAGAGCGCTATGCAGATTTGAGTATGAATGTCTAGTGTCTAGACAATTGGCATGCATACGAATGACGGAGTTTACCATGGATTCATTTTATTGTTTTATTTCTATTTTATAGCACTATCGCCGCTTAGGTCTAGTCAGTTAGAGAGAAATCATTTTAATAGTTCACTGTGTGAAACAAACTAAACGTCCAAAGTTAGGGCTGATTCCACCAATGAAACTGAACGCGATCAAAACATATAACAGCGTTTAAGAGCTGTCAGTGTCAATATTTCCCAATAATGATGTCACTAACCGCTCTTAAATGCGGTTTAGTGTTCATGTTGGTACACACGAGCGACACGCGTTAACGACAAAGTCAACTGCAGCCGTTCGACGGCTACTGTAGACAACATGCCGCTCGTGAAAGCACTGTACTCAAATAAATGGCAGCAATTGCCTCTGTCTTTGACGTGTGTTGCTCGTGTGTAAGCACTCTTAGAAGTGCAGATCGCGTTCAGTTTAATTGGTGGAATTCACCCTAAACCCACGAGTTATGAGTTTAATAAACGTACTATTAATAAAAATGAAACACAATTTAATTCAGATTGCCACCATAAGTAGCTAAGACAGTATCTAGGATAAATTAATTACCGACCTATCTACCCATAACATTAAACATTGATTTTCTGCTGTAAATATTAGAAAAATAAACGATTAACAAAAAATCTTGAGTGCAAATTAAAATGTTATCAAAAATACTGTAATTTTTCTTGGCTTTAGATAATTAACTACAAATAAGATACAACTATCAATAATATTAAATATTGATATTGCTATCTATTAAATTAGTTATTTTAATAATTATGTTTATTACATTAAGTTCTAGAACTCATGTTAAAATATGTCAATTTAATAAACATATTGTAGCCCTACAACGATGTGTGCCCTGCGCTGCGCTTCGAAGGTTATATACTGAGCTACGGACGCTACGGAAGCTACGCTGCGCTTTGGAGGTTATACCCTGCGCTACGGACGCTACGCTGCGCTACGAAGGCTACGCTTTGCTACCAAAGCTATGCTATGCTACTCAGTGACTACGTATTTTGAAATAGGCCACTCAAAATCAAATATTATAAGGTTTGTGATCTTTACCATGTTGTTATAAATAAGCATACAGTAAGAGTACGACTAGCAAGGTAGGACAGTCGAGTTCATCCTTGACGTAACAAACACGACAAAACACTTTACACCAAAACTAACAATTTAAACCAAAATTACAGCAAAAATAAAACTATACGTGCAAAAATGATGGCGACTTTTTCGTAACCCCTTGCCTACGCCGTAGCGCCCGTAGCAGCCGTAGCCAGGTGAAGGACCCAAAATATTTACATGGGATTTTTAACATTATTTATATTTTCAAATAAAACAAGGCAATGTAAGGATCGTAGGGTGCCGTTTTGGTAGTTTCTGCTTATCCTCCTGGGAAGAAGGTGTGAGTTTAAGTATGTACACATATGTAATATTCTCATTTGAATGGAAGAAGAATACTTGTGCCAAGAGCAGGCAGATCATCATCATCATCTGCCTAGCCTTTTCCCAACTTTGTTGGGGTCGGCTTCCAGTCTAACCGGATGCAGCTGAATACCAGTATTAATTAAGGAAGATAATGATAGTTAGTAATCTCATTTATTTTAATTTATCTATAGTATAGAAAAATTCGAAGACATGTGACATCTATCAACCCGCACTGGGCCCGCGTGGTGGATTTTAACCCACTCCCTCTCACAGAGAGGAGGCCTGTGTCCCAGCAGCGGGAACATTATAGGCTATGTATGTATGTATGTATAGAAAAATAGAACGTAACTACAAATTGACCAGCTGAGTATATTTCCATACATCGTAATGATCTATTAGTAGGTATGGATAATATCTACCTAAACTTTAAGTAAATTTTGTTTACGAATTAGCAATATTATTATCAGAGATTAACACGTCATTTCTTCCTCGTCATATTAATGATTCCCTTTGATTAATCTATCTATACTAATAAATGCGGATGAATTTTTCGACGCAATATTTTAGTTTGAGTACTTATAGTTTTAGTTAAGTTAGGTTTTAATTTTGTTATTTTTGTTAATTAAGGATATAGATAACTTAATTGTCATTAGATTTTACACTTTCTGAAATTAATACGTTTCAAATAAACAAATAGCAATAGTAATAATGCTGAAGAGTTTTTTTATTTGAACACGCTGATTTCTTTGAAAAAATATTTTTGCATTTGATAGCCCAATTCTTGAGGAAAGCTATAGGCTGTTTAACATCACGCTAGGGCACTTAGGAGCCGATGAAAAG
The DNA here is from genome assembly GCA_947508005.1 of Amphipoea lucens. Lineage (NCBI taxonomy): Eukaryota > Metazoa > Arthropoda > Insecta > Lepidoptera > Noctuidae > Amphipoea > Amphipoea lucens. The sequence continues at coordinate 16,062,769 of OX382377.1, read as the reverse complement.
GGTAAAACGTTAAGCGAAAGCTTCGTCAAGACTTCGGCAACTTCAACATCGTTAACGTCGTCGATGAAATTATTATATCGTTAGTTTCACGCTAAAATATTATTTGGCACATGCAGCGTTCTTGGAATGTAGGTAGAAACTGTCCATAAATAATTGTTTAACATTATAACTTGAGTGCAGATTGAAATACTGTAAGATAGAGCGAGAAGGGGCGGCATTTCAACAGTTATAACAAAAGCTTTTGTCCCAAACAAAGTAATAAATGAGTCATAAAACTTAGTAAAGTATTTAATTGTATAGTCACTTTGTTTTGTACCTAGTTATTATTATGCAACATTATTACTCATTTATTATCTGAAAGCAATTCTCGTATTTAAAAAACGTTGAAATTCAAGTCGCATTTTCAGCTCAGCGACAATCAATGTCTAAAACATGTCAAAAATGTATGAAAATATATTGTATTTATGACAGAATGAGACAGATTAGAACATGGACTTATAATCTATATATATAAAAATGAAACCCGTTTTCCGTTGTCACGACATAACATGAAAACGGCTGGACCGATTTCGATGAAATTTGGTATAGAGATAGTTTGAGTCCCGGGAAAGGACATAGGATAGTTTTTATCCCGATATTCCCACGGGATCGACATTTACGCGGGTGAAACCGCGGGGCGCAGCTAGTAGGTAATATAATAAGTCCATGGATTAGAATGCAAACGTTTGGAAACTGCCGAGTTAATGCAACTGTCTAATCGGTAAAACTGACGAAGCAGTGAAACTGACTAATCAAAGAAACTGGCGAGGGAAACTGACCAGTGATACGTGGACTCGTTAAAAATACGGGAATTTCCCCTCTGAAGCTACTCAATACCCATATTGAAAAACCAATCGGAAAAGCTACCAAACCGATTTAAATAATATTTGGCTCAGTGGTAGCTTTTCGCTGACGAAGAAACTTCATCTCCATGAGGGAAAAGAAAAGTAATGCACCTACGCCTTTCAATCAATAAAACGGGCTTTCCGTTTAGTAATCTCTGTTTTTATAAATGATATATTATGATTTTATTTCTGTAAGTAAATTTGTACAAACACTTTTACACGTCAGTCATATTTATTAAAACTAGATGAGGTCGGCGCCTCCTATCTGACTACTCTGAGAAAAAAGGCCGAAACAAACTCAGAGGTCACAGCCTATTTTAAAGTCCAGACATAATCTTGGTCAGATCATGTGAAGACCACGTAGATTGGTGTCTGAAATGGTCTTCTGAGGAAAGAACCGCACAGATTGAGTGGACCTATCCACTGTGCAGTCAGTGTATAACTTCCTAATTACACAAAATCAGGCTTTGCGAACCAGCAATTAATCTTTCTGTAAACCTGCCGGAATAGCAGATTAGATATGTGATTTAGGGCTGATTTTTCGATCAATCTTTACTCGAGGAATATTTTTGAAAATTTGACAGATTATTTCATACAAAAACTGTCAAACGTCAATTTTATTCCTCGAATAAAAGTTATCTGCCGATGGGAAAATCAGCCTTTTTAGAATTTTATCCCTAAGTTTGTTTCGCAATTTCTTCTAAGATAGGAAATGTCGACTCAATTTTTTTTTAATATGACGAGTAAAAGTGATTCCGATTCGCTTCCTGAGATCACCAATTCGTTTTCTAAGCTTGATGATTATGGCACTAGTCCGTCAAGATCATTTAAGGGAGCGCATATTTCTCGACCTGTCACAATTAATTTATTACTTTCGTCATTTTTCTTGACCTTTTAAAAACTACAGGCTGATTTTACCAAAGTCAGATATCATTTATTCGTGGAATAAAATTGACGTTTGACAGTTCTAATATGGAAAAACTGTCAGAAATTCAAAATTTTTTCTCAGTATAAGACTTAATCTATGTATAAAAGTTTGGTGGACTGGGTCCTTAGAAGTTTTAAAAGCTTAATCTTTGGCATGTAGTGTAATAGATAAAGTACATTATTAGTACTGAGTGAATCAAATGTACGTAGAATAACGATCTTGGTCTGGATCAAAAGCTGCCATTAACTGCGATTCAACGACTATTTTCGTCTCTTCTTCAGCAATGTCAAAACGAAAATAACCTTGTTGCAATAGTTTCTCTACTAGGTACCAGCAAACTCGCAAATTTTTTCTATTTGAATTGCAATAGGAACTACTGTTTTTATTCATTTATGGCTTTGTGTAATTATTATGGAAATTTCGTCTTTTGTTTATGGTCTGTGCAAGTGTTTCTGCCATTATGGGGTGTTTAGAATGTATTTTGTCTTTTAACAATAGCAATATAATTGTTAATATAGCGAAAGGAAACACCCATTTAAAACATTGAAATGTGCTACGCGAACGGAAAATTAATGATAACTAAAAATCCTGCATCCTAAATGGCAAAAATAATAAAAGGAGAAAAATTACAAAAAAAAATCTACTCACTTTTTTGTCAAAATCCTGTTTACACAAATTAGAATTAAGTATTGACTAATTAACAGTTAGACACACTGATTTTTATGGCTTTGACAGCTGGTGTCCGCATCGGCGCTTGCGACCAAATGATAGCGCAATCTGGCCACTATCATAAACGGACAGACTCCAGCGGCGATAGATAAACAATAAAACGTATGAGTATTTTGATGCAGCGCACACTCATGTTGGAGAGTCGATGGAGTGATTTTAGGAGAACCTACAGACTGACTGACTAATTATAACCAATTTTTGAGACAGAGTCAAAAACATAATCATTCTATAACTAATGTTCCCACTGCTGGGACGGGATTTAGCGGGGTAATTATGTAACATACTATCAGTAGCAATAGGTTTTATTTTGACAGTTCAACAACATTCTTTGCGTTATTTATGTTGTTGAGCAGACACGTTTTTCGAACTTATGGAGCAATGGATTAGCAATGTCCTTCAAAACGATTTGTATTGAAACTGATAGTATGACACGCAATTAGGGTACAGTCCTAATCTCTGTGATACCCGGGCCACATCAACGGGAAACGCCGATAATTATCGCGATGATGGGCGTTAATCACAAATTATCGCGATAATATTATCGGCATTTCCCCTTAGTGTGGCCCCGGCATGAAAGAGGGAGTGGGCCGCAATCCTCCACGCAGGCCCCGTGCGGGTTGGTTGACAAAAATCCTTGGCGATTTTTTTTTAGAGTAACTGGGACCTTTTAAATTTAAACTAGGAGTTTTGAAAGTGTACTTTTGTCGAACCACAATTAACTAAATAACAATTCAAGAATTTTCCTACTTCTACAAATACTAACCTCCTTACTAATAAACGTTGTGTAGCGTCTGTACACCACGATTTGTTTTCTTCTTTCGAAAGTCAAAATATTGACGACTGAAAGAGAGAAATCGGTGTGTAACTATTCATCTGATATAATACGGTTATTAGTAACTTGTAAGGCCCGTCTGTTGTTTGTTGTTTGGCGTTATTCTTCTAAACTAGTTTGATGCAGTTTTCACCATCATAATTATAGAGAATTTATTCCAGAAGGTTTATGTGTATAATTCATTAAAACTTACATTTATAATCAAGTAAGCTCGATATTTTCTCATGTCGTAAAACCCGCGTGAATCATGGGCAGGTCGCTATTGATGATATCAGTGAATAATAAGTACCTATAGGCAGTATGTGTAACCGGAGAGATAGGGAACTGCACCCTAATTGCGTAACAAACTATCGATCTCAATCTGAATCATTTTGAAGGATATTGCTAATCCATTGCTTCATATATTCGAAAAATGTGTCTGCTCAGTAACGTAAATAACGCAATGAATGTTGTTGAACTGTCAAAATGAAACCCATTGCTACTCATAGCGTGTGACCTCGCTGGCCACTCCTATCCTCCTACTTTTCAACGGTGACGTAATAGATGACTAAGGAGTTTCGTCAGGAGGATGCCGATCCACTTGAAAATGCAGTTATGACGCAGTCAGGAAAAAATCTGCTCAGAATAAACCTCCTAAATTCATTTTAACTACAAAATTCGATGACCGTTTGTCAAAAAAAAAATATAATTATAAAAAATGATGGGAAGAGACCAGACGGCATGCCGTTGTTGCCTTGGAAGGTGGGTAGGCCTATGGTGTGGGACGCAACATGTGTTGATGCCCTTGCGCCATCTCATGTTCCTAGCACGGTGGGCTGTGCTGGCGCCGCTGCTGCGGCTGCTGAGACCCTCAAGCGGCGCAAATACTGTAACCTTATGGGCAACTACAGCTTTTAGTCGTTTGGGGTCGAAACGCTCGGGTTATGGGGCCCGAGCGCGCGTCTCCTTTTCTCGCCGGCTGGTCGATACTTCACGTGACCAGAGGGCTGGGTCGTTTTTTGGCCAAAGAATTAGCATCTCCATTCAACGTGGCAGTGCTGCCAGTCTTCTGGGCACGTTTCCGGATGACAGCGATGCGGACGAGCACTTCGGCGCCTAAGTGTCCTTTGTTTTTTTTTTCATTTATTTGTATTGTAAGTTAGTTATTCATTTATTTTAGTAACTAGTGTATTGTATATAGTTAGTTACATATAATATGTAATAGTCTGTTTTAATGCTTGAATAAAAAACCTCCTGAATTCATTTTAACTACAAAATGCGATCACCGTTTGTCAAACAAGAAATATACAGGTTGTCCCTGGAAGTATGGATCAAATCGAATAGGGGCGTGGGCAAGGTCATTTCCAAACTTTTTAACCCTGAGAATGTCAGTGGATTTTTTTACGGTTCAAAAGTTATGACCGATTTTTACTTTCTTTTTCAATCACCGCATAGTGCTCAAAGAAAATAATCATAAAAAAAAATACTATTAGGGCTATCTAAAAAAAATAAATTGATAGCCCTGATAGTTATTTTTAAAGATTTCTTTAAAACGATTCGATTTCTCTTCTTACTTTTTTCCTTTTTTTTTCGTTTTTTTTTTTTTTTTTTGCTAAAGCGTTTGGAAATGACATTGCCCACGCCCCTATTCGATTTGATCCATACTTCCAGGGACACCTCGTACATTAAAAAAAAAAATAGATGTTGGTGTACAAGGTGGCTGGGACATCAGTCTGCGCGCAACCTGTTAACTATAGATTTAGTACATGATTCTGAATCTGAACCCTCTTGAGTTAAAATTATTCGTCGGTTATTAAAAAAAAAAAAATAGTAGATTGTACAACTAAGGCATAAAAGAAGCTATTTTACCCCGAGACGTTTATATCCACGCGAGCTGCAGGCGAGGGTGGATAGTTAAGTCGAGGGGTAAAATGGCTCGTTTATGCCTTTTTTTTTTTTTTTATGGATGGGAAATCATCAAATGACCCCTCCCGCTCTGGGTGGAGCGAAGGGAGTGTCAGACTCTTACTGACTAAAACCCATCCGTGTTCCTTCCTTAGCCCTTTATGTTCCGGGGTAGCGGTAACCCTTTCGGACAATCCCGCACCCCCGGCTCGTTTATGCCTGAGTTATACACTCTGCTTTTCACTTCGATTGCGAGAAAATGAAACAGGCATAAAGTATACAGTACATAATTAATCAAAAATGTTGCAAAGCATAGCTAATTCCCGCCACCACAGATAATACCGCCACGAAACTTTTTAAAAGTTTTTTTTTATTTCAACATTTGTCATTCGACTTGGGTACTTCATACTGCCAAGTCATAAAAACGTTTCTTTGCGTTTTTAAATAATAAATGACAACTATTTTACCTGATTTTATTAAATTAACGATAGAAAACACGGAAGTGGTATAAATTTTAAAGAAAATGAAATAAATCACGACTTTAATCTGCGAAGTTTTATTGCGCGTGTGGCTGTTGGGCCTGATTACCTTAGTCTCAGAAAAAAAAATTACTTTATGCACTAGAACATAAAAAGCGATTTTATGTCGCCTAAGCACGACATAAAGACGAACTTTTAGAGCATGAGAAGTGAAAAAAATATTTCACATGTATTCATATGGACTGGGTCCGAAATAAATGAATTTATATTACCTATATTATTTCATTAAAATAGTGTCTAAAACTTAATCCACAATTTCTCTCTACAAATTATTTCCGAAATTTTGAAATAGATGAAAATAGCCTTGTATATTGGATGCAGAACGGTAACTCGGATATTTAAACAATGGAAATCTATAGCGCCCTGTCAAAATGTCTCGCAGAACCATCGTTCAAATATTGGAACCGCTCCAAGTTAGCCGACGAGGAGAAACTCCTGATTTATTGTAAACAGATATTATTTCCTGAATTCCTGCTACCATAACGGCTATGCGTCACATACTTACTGCAGTTCTGCGTTCTACGACATGCGTTCCGCGATCTGCGATCCACGATTTGCGTTCCGTTTTTGAAGAAGGACTTGAAGGATACGCTGTTATATAAGTATCTAAGTATTCATATAATTTTTTGGGTCCAAAGTAAGAAAAGACACACTGAATGACACTTAAAAAAAATACACAAATCTTTAAGCTCACGGGTTCATATCAAAAAACTTTAAAATTAAAACGTATGTTAGGGAAAACATTATTTATCCTTAATCCTTATTTGACCAAAGAATCAGCATCGCCATACAATATGGCAATGTTGCCAGCCTTTTGGGCACTTTTCCTGATGACAACTATGCGGACGACTTTTTTGATACCCCTATGATTCTTTACCCTTGTTATACATGTACATAATTATTATTTTAAATCTGTTAGCTTATGTAAATAATTATATTGTTTAAAAATAAATATTTGTCAATACGTCCTTAATAAAACTATAAAATAGATAAGTAAGTACTTACTGGTTATTGATGAGGAGTGTACCGACCACAGAAACGCACCAAGCACAACTAGACCTAAATTCAGTAATATACAACTAAATATTGATATGAAGGGTGTAACACCAGGCGTGAGTCAGGATTCTATCGAGGGGTTCCGTAGAGACTTTATTTATCAGTGTACTGTTGATAAATACGAAGGAGGGGCTTGTGGATAAGTAATAACAGCCGCACGGTTCGATCAATCAGGTTAAGCTACACTTGCCGCAGTTGGTCCGTGGATGGGTGACAATCTTTACATACGAATACCCCTCAGTGCCTCGGAAAGCACGTCAAGCCGTTGGTCCCGCCTGTTATCAGTGGATCTTTGGCAGTCGTTACTGGTCGTCAGAAAGCCGAAAATCTGACAACCAATCAATTTGCTATTGGTTCTGCCTACCACTTACTGAAAATATAAAACGTACATAATTATCTTTTTATAAATAATCTCCATCAAGGACCTTAAAATATTAATTCTTAACGCAGAACCCTAATAATGAAGTGCATTTTATCAAGCAAGCAGTCAATAGCATACCTACTCCTTGAGCAAATGATAATGTCGCTGAGTTTCTTCAGAAACGAGATGGCACGTGAATGTCGAAGCACCTGTGTTATTCCTAGCGACCTTGGGTGATGCACATGAACATCAAATCACACCGTGATCATTTAGGAATGCTTCAAAACCTCTTGGACTTGCAATAAGTGGTTAAACGTTTCATTATTGGCTATATCTCGTAAGGTTTTGCTAATAGCAACGAAGTTTTTGGGGAGGCTCGCTCGTGTAACAGTGGATGTGCTTGGCTGTTTTGTGATGTTGTTGATGTGTGACCATGTGACCTTTGGCACTTTTAATAGAAGATCTGGGCCCTATAACCGTATTAACCCGTACGATAAGAGGTCAACATAAGTTGACCTCTGAAACTGACTGACTTTGAAACTGGGAATATATACTCTTAGCATATGTGGCGTGCGTATATAAAAATGTGTCACTTGTTCAGGTGTAGGAAAATTACAATTATGAAAGTGTCGATGATAAATATAATGATTATGCGGTAGTGGAGTGCTTGATAAGTGAAGTGGTCGATAATTGCACGAGGAATTTTTATTACCTATGTTGGTTATAGGAATTAGTTATGTTTCATGTTCGTAGCGCCACGGGGGATCAGTGTAAGGACACTGAAGATACTGTTGACGTGGCAAGTGGTTCAAAGGAATTTGAGAATTTACAATACGGTTTTGCCCGACAACCCGTCCTCCCAGAGACGGTGGGACGTGCCGCTCTGCAGTATTATACGGAATACCTACCCTGGTAAACACGTCCCAGTGGCGTGCATTGCATATAGGCATATAAGCAGTGCCTACCTCGATATATGAACATAAACCTGTCGATTACATTTTAGTGTGTGCCCCACAACTAAGAAACTCACTAAAATATCATACCTAACAAAAAACAAAATCTTCATACAATGTATGAAGATTTTACTACACTGCACTGCTTATATGCCTATATGCAATGCACGCCACTGACACGTCCCGTAATACTGTTGAGCGTAGTCTGCTCGCTATGGGACAGTGGGAGTCAGGCTTGTGGCTTCAGGCGTTTTAGTCATTTCTCGCCGACTGGTCGACACTTCACGTGATCAGAGGGCTGGGTCATTCGTTGGCCAGAAAATTAGCATTGCCATTCAACGTGGCAATGCTGCCAGTCTTCTGGGTACCTTTCCGGGTGACAGCGATGCGGACGAGTACTTCGACGCCTAAGTGTCCTTTTGGAACCACTGTACTTCCTCACCCGGCGCATTTTGATAGTAGGTATTTTTTTGGATAGAATAGACCCTTTTTAGTGTAATTTGAAAACCGCAATTTGTCAAAAACCATAGGGGCCGAGAAAAAAATTCCCAGTTTTTTTTTCTGAAAACCTGCGATTTTTATAGTAGCTATTTTTTTTACATAGAATAGACCCTTTTTAGTGTAAATTTGAAAACCGAAAAGTTCGCAAAACCATAGTGGCCGAGAAAGAATTCCCAATGTTTTTTGTAACCTAACCTCAAAACACTTAAAAGTTGCTTAAAAGGAGTATAGGTATAGGATATAGGTATAGGAGTCCCGCTTCGCGGGGCTCTATGGTCTAAAAAAAAATAACCACGAAGGGGATGGCGGGGTCTGTTCGCTCGCTGCGCTCGCTCACTAGACCCCGCCATCCCCTTCTAACCTAACCTGTCCGAGTCGGGGTGCCCCAAGTCCCAAACTCGCTTCGCTCGCTCTTGCATCCTAAGTTGTCATTACAAATGTGTTATTTTTGTATATTATGTTGGTTTAGTGTGTAGTGTAACCGGGAACACAAAAAAAAAACATAAACATGTTACATTAATGTACACTACCCATGTTACATTTTCCGTAACTTTAAGATTTTTTTTCTCAAAAACTATAAGTTTTCACAATGCGGGATTTTGCGAAAGTGTTTAACATAACAAAATGTAGAACTATTAAAATTGTGAAGCTTCGAATAAACGGGTGAGGAAGTACAGTGGAGCCGTCCTTTTTGTTGTATTTATTTGTATAATAATAATTTAGTACCTAGTCGTTAGTTATCATTACATTCATTCATTTCCGAACGGCTTAAAGACAATAATAGTCAAACCACTGCACAAAAAAAATTGCAGGAAAGATATAGCTAACTACAGACCGATAGCTTTAATTCCTGTTTTTTCTAAAGTAATAGAAAAGGTTATTTACGAATCAATTAACAATTTCATGACAAAACATAATATATTATGCAGCGAACAAGCAGGTTTTAGAAAGAATAAAAGCATAAATACAGCCGTATATGATTTATTACATGAAATATTGATAAACATAGATAACAAAATACCCATTTGTGCCATTTTTTCAGACATGACCAAGGCTTTTGACTGCGTCAATCATAATATATTATTAAATAAACTCAACAAATACGGTATCAGAGGAAACGTGCTGAATCTCTTAGAATCTTACCTTAGTAACCGCACACAATACACAGAGATATCCAGCATTTGCCTTACAACAAAATGTGAAAAGAAATACCGATCTGAAGGCAAAATAGTTAGGTTCGGTGTACCACAGGGCAGCGTGTTAGGGCCGCCCCTATTTTTGCTGTATATAAACGATCTGCCACGTCAAATACAGCATCCTATGGTTTTATTTGCCGATGACTGTACAGCACTCGTTAAATGTCATGACATTACTTGTTATGAACGAGAGATTAATGGTACTTTAAAAAATATTATAAGCTGGCTTGATAAGAACAACCTAGTAATAAACTTACAAAAAACTAGTGTAATGCACTTCCACCAACGTACAATTCCACCAAAGGTAAACGTACATTATGATGGGGAAGAGATCAATGTAGTCAAAGTTACGAAATTTTTGGGAATACTGATAGACGATGAATTAACTTGGAAACCTCAAGCCGAAGAAGTGTGCAAAAAGTTGAGTACTGCAGCATATGTCCTATGGAATTTGGCAAAAAAGGTTGACACAAAAACTGTTTTAATAGCTTACCATGGTTTGATCGCCTCGGTCTTGAGGTTTGGAATCATTTTTTGGGGTAACTGTAGCCTAAGAGATAAGGTGTTTAAAGCTCAAAAACGCTGTATAAGAGCGATGTGCGGTCTTAAACCCACAGATAGTTGCAAACCTTTGTTTAAGTCTCTAAAAATTCTTCCCTTTCCGTCATTATAATATATTATGGAAATGGCAATATTTGTAAAAACAAATGCAAAGTTATTTGGGTAGTTCTTCGAGGTCCCTCAAAACGCGGTCACACGGTCTTAATTCGTAACCTATTAAACATACCGTCGTAGGACCAAATATAGATTAATCTTTATTTATATGTGTACATAATTTAAACATTAAACATCTAAAATTATTTATAATTTTTATTAAAAAAAATATCTAATGTCGAAAACGGGAGCAAAATCGGTGTTCTTCGCGCGTCACACTCTGTTCGCGCTCACGGAAAACTTTGATAACTTTTGTATTCAATTCATAAGCATATAATGTAATACATCAAATTAATTGTATTTAACTATGCATCATAATTATCAAAGAACTATAATTTTATCTCTTAAGTGACAATAGTTAATAGGCTTTATGTCTCTGTCACACGATTTTGTTAGTTTCGAGAGAGCGCAACAAAACTGCACCTATCTTCCAAGAGCGCCAGCTTGTCGCTACACGTTTTAGCTGCACGGATGCTCAGTAGTTCCCGGCGTCAGTGGGCAAGACATGTACGTTCATCGCTTCTAAACAAAAAAAATACGAGGTGAGTTATTCTTTGAATATTTTCAAGTAGCCTTGGTCTAGAAACTTTCATGCACATATTTTGAAGGATAATGCTTATAATTTTCCAAATCATTTTGTATTAAGGAATGAGATAGATCTTCGAGATTATTCTCAAGTACTTTGTTTGTTTATTTACCTATAAGTTTAATCGTAATTCTCAAAAATGTGAAATTTTCGTAACTTTCGTGGCACAACTTTCGTGGTTATTTGTCTACGAAAGTTAGCTAGCGCACCACGAAAGTTATATATCTCCATTGAATGATAAATTTAAATTACTTGTGACGCTGCAAATGTATTTACTTGATTATCGCGAAGGTCCAAAAAGGTGTCATGTATTTGTATAAGTGTTTATGCATATATGTGTTTCAATTTTTTTCTTTTGACTCGTAGTAGGTGTGTGTTTCTGTTTGTTGGTTTTCTCGTAGTCAATTTAACAATTTTTCCCATCCCAAACTGGACTGTTTTACCAATTGTATCCCTCTTGCTTAAAAAATCCCAACGTCACCGTCATACTTTTTGATTGTCTTGTACTTTACATTAATTACTCACAGCAGTCGTGTTATTTTTTTCTGGTTAAAATTATTTTCAGATTAAGTTCAAACCGAAACTATTGCACCGCAAAGTGCAAAGGAGCGACGGGAGAAAAAGCGTCTAGCAGAGATAAGAAGAAGAGGAAGAATAAAAAATGATACAGAGTTACACAATGCAGTAAAAATGAAGGCAAGAGAAAGGTACTACAAAAGAAAAGCAGAAGGGAATGTCATCCCAGTTAGTGAAATGAGTAGGAAGGAAAAGAGCCGTGAGAGAGCAAAACCGCATAAAAAGCCGACTTTATCGTCAAAGAATGAAAGAGCGAGAGAACGTTGCTCTTCAGGAAAATATGATCGAGTGCCCCGAATCTCCAAATTTAGTTCAAGATCCACTATGCTCTCCTAAATCACCAACCTAAGTTAATAATAAGTGATGAGAACTAATAAGCTGAGCCCTGATTTACAACCATACGACAGGCTATCGTATCGAAAACCTGACATTTCGCTAACTTGATTTGACTTGCCCTCAACAGCAAATAGCTGTTGGAAGATAGCGGGCGTCTATTTGATTTAAACTGACAAAATTTTCGGTTTTTGGACTTGTGAACAGCGTTTAGAAGACTCCTACGATAACAATGATTAATGTTCGATACGATACGGAAGCGTAATCGAGTGTTTGTGAATAGCTATGCTGATCTCAAAACACTATAATTGTTTTCTCAAATACAAATTGATTCATAAAAAATAAGTCTTTTATTTGTTATTTATTTATATGTACTTTATTGTACACCACAAAAAAAAAAATATCGAACACTAAAAATATACAATGGCAATTTATAAACTGGAAATTTGAGAAAAAATAAGGATTTGAAACAATATTTTGCTTGTAGAAAATACGTCTGTAACTTTCGTGCCGTCTTTCGTAACTTTCGTGGGCACAGAAATTTCAAAATAAAATATCTCTTTAGTTTATGCACCAATTTACATAAAATAAAAAAAATACGTATTATTTTTATAGCATCTTTAATGTGTGTACATTTATTTGTAGATTATTCAAAAAAATAAATTCGCCATGAAAGTTACGCGGAGAATACTTTTTGAAGAACTACCCATTTACTAAGGTCTCGGACACCAGAAAAGGCCCCGTGAGAAGCCAATATAAAAACCTTTTAAATGTCGGTGGCTATAAAACTGCACTATTAAAAAAAAGTGTCATTTGTATGGGACCAATCATATATAATAAATTACCAGATTATTTAAAAAATGACACATTTCAACATTTTAAACACAAACTTAAGGCTTTTCTAGTGGAAAAATGTTATTACTCCATTAATGATTTTCTAGATGACCGATTATTATAGACCTTGAATTTCCTTTTCTTTTTTTTTTTTCTTTAAAAATAAATTGAATTTTGAATATTTGAAAGATTACGCCTAAAATGACTTTTTTATTGTATTGTGTTTGACATTTTAATTGTATTTTGATATTTTAATAGTATTTTGACATTTTAATAGTTTTTTGACATTTTAATAGTATTTTGACATTTTAATAGTATTTTGACATTTTAATAGTATTTTGACATTTTAATAGTATTTTGACATTTTAATAGTATTTTGACATTTTAATAGTATTTTGACATTTGAATAATATTTTAACATAATTGTAATTTGACATTTAAATTGTACTTTGACATTTCAATTGCATTTTGACATTTTCAGTGTATTTTGACTATTATGTATTATTAATTGTATTGAACGGTTATTATTATTTTTATCTGATAATTGTATTTAAAATTTTCTTATTTTTATTAGTTACCTATCCATTCATTTAAATTTTGCATGTCGAATCTTGGGCAGAATGTATGGCTCAACTTCAATTCTTCACGACCTTATTTGTACTTACCTGCATTCTAGCAAATAAATAATTTGATTTGATTTGATTTTGATTTGATACAATAAAATATTGAGAATTTTAGTATCATTGCCAAAATTCTCAATTATACAAAGTCGCCGATATGTCTGTACGCGCATAACTCCCGAATGACTGCACCAAATTGGATAATTCTTTTTTTGTTGGGTTCGGTATTGCCAGGACAAGGTTTATATGAAAGAAAATTTCGGAAATTCGAAAATTAATTGCTCCCGTGCGAAGCCGGGGCGGACCGCTAATTTTGTATAGTTCAAGTTTTCTCATCACAATTACATTAATAGTACCCCTAGGCCTGGACAACGCAACGTCAACCAGCAACGATTTTATCAACTCCGTGTAATGGCGTTTCAGGGTTCTTCTCAAATTCAAAGCATTTACAGGCACTTTTAAATTGAAACTGAATCGGTCAGTCAGAAAGATGAAGCTAAGTTGCCCATCCCAAACCGAAGTAGGTTCCTATGGAGAAGAACGGGCAAGAAACTCCATGGACACTTTTAAATGGGAAAGTGGATAAATGGAAAGAGGAATTGGAAGGTAAACATGGGGATTTCTTTTGTTACTATTGTACAATATTCCTACTAAAGTATTCAGATATTTTTAAACCAATATTAGTTTTTTTTTTCATTTAGTCTGCGCTGTCCCATTTCTGGGCAAAGGCCTCCCTCCACTCCTATTTTTCGCGAACCCGCGCGTCCTCGCTCCAGTTTTGACGGAACCTATCCAGGTCGTCCGGCCATCTCCTACGTGGTCTGCCGCGACCCCGCCTCACTGTCTCAGGGCACAAATTCTGCGCTATTTGGGCCCACAGTTTGTCCGGCATGCGGCAGACATGTCCTGCCCTGCAGTCCCATTTAAGTTGAGCAGCAGTTAAATATTTCACTGCTTTTCTTTCCTGACCTGGGTCCATCAGTTTAGAACCTACAGCCATTTATTGATGATGTTTCTCTAGATAATACTTTAACGTAATGTAGTCACAATCTATTAATCTTATCCAGTTCTTACTAATTAGTAATAGTGTGGTGACCCCATGGCTTAGGGCTCGATGAACTTTGTATGTTGTCGATATCGATAATACCGGTTTAATAAGGATGGTCTCACATTTGTAAGAAAAACTGCCAATGTTATTTTGCTTTTGACGCAACACGTTTTTGGAAATGGACTAAAAATATTGTTTTTCAGAAACTCCCTAAACTTCTCCTGTTTAAAAGTCCTGCTGGCAGGACTCCGGGCGATCTATCAATTAAAAATCAGATAATATTTTCTAGCATAATGTTTAAGCTCCCCTTAAAGAATCGGCGCTACAAGTTCCCAGTCAGTACCTAACAAGGCTTTCAGTTTGTGTATTCAATAAAATTATAAAGGGTTGGCAAACACCTATAGCGCTATTTGATTATTTAGCTCGTGGCCAAAATCAGAACTAAGGACGCCATCTTGTTTTTTAAAACAAGATGGCGTCTTCTTGTTTTAACATTTCACAAAACAATTTGCACAATTAATGTAGAGTCTACCAAGAGCGCCCATCTGTCAACGTCACTCGAGCACCAAAAATCCTTTCTCCAGTGTACCCACTTCTGAATGGACAGGAAAAAACTATCTGATTATCTTATTACCAATGCATGTCAGTCCTAACAAACGTAATGTTTTCCTACGTAACACTTTTAGTAATGACTTATTAACCTTTTCGCTGTTAAATGTAACTTTTATCTAATCGTTCCCTTATCTTATCATTGCGTCCTTCCCCCTGTGTCGTAAGCAGGTTACCACGGCGAAGTGCATCGGAAAGTATCAAACACTCATGCAATAACATCGTGGTGACTTGGCGGGGAGTCAATGTTCAAGGAACAACAACATTAGATTGCTGTATCACCTTTTTACTTACTGACCCGTGATTATCTTTAACACCTTAAGTATCATGATTTGTTATTTAATATATTGGCAAACCTTCCTCATAATAAAGGCTCCTGCCGTTATCTTTAGGGCCCGTACCTTTAGAATGATAATGGTTATCTCTATCCCTTGTCTCAAGGATGAGTGGGGCTGCTTGCCTTGCCTTACTAGATTCAGCACCTTTCACACACCTCTCCTTTCACCGTCATCATTTTTGGGGTTGCATACCTCAAAAGGAAAAAACGGAATCTAAGGATTCCGACACAGACACATGAGACACAGACGCCCGGAGGAGACCCAACCAAGACCCTTTATTTCGGGAACGCATAAAGGTATCGAGTTGAAATTAAAACCATATATACTCAAGTCTACGGTCCCTTGAAGGTGTGCAAAAATCAAACTTCTAAGTTAACGTAAAAAAAATATACGGCCTTATATGCCGTAAACAACGTATATTTCGACACTCCCAAGGGAATCAAAATTTATAGGGTACTTCCTGTTGACCTAGAATCATGAAATTTGGGAAGAAGCAAGATCATGTAGCACAAGTAAAGGAAATATCTGAACACCGTAGTTACATAAAAAAACCCGAGATAAACTATTTACATACCTACAAAATTTTTTTTATTCTTTTCCTTAAATCGTTTTTTGGACTTTTTCTGTTCATACAGCCAACAGCCATCTTTTTCTCATTCATCGACATCATCATCACCCTGATGAGATAGGCCTCTCGTTTCATGTGCGAGTCTCCACGCTCCTATGCCAGCCTCATCCAGGTTCTACCCGCGATGGCAACAATGTCGTTCATCTGCCAGTTGGAAGCCCCTCCGTCACTGCTTTACTCCACCTGTCATCACTGCGCCTTGCCAGGTTTCCTGCCGAACTCCATTTGAGTTCCATAACTCGTTTTCCGATATCGAAAACCTTCGTACGTCTGCGGATCTCGACGTTTGGAACTCGGTGTAGAAGCCTTAGCCAAGCATGGAATGCTCCTTGGCTCTTTGTGCCACTCTCACGCTACACACAACCTCTTGCGTCCTCCTCATTCATCGACACCACATGGCTATATCTACCCTATAGGTCTTTCCTATTTTCGATTTTCAATGAAAATAATTTGGACATGATGACATGCCTTTGACTCCAAGTTTTCAGTTTTTGTGGCATTTCAAATTACTTTTCAATCTTTCAACAAATTACTAACTAAGTCATTAAAAAGATTGCATAAAAAATAAAAAGTACAGGCACCTGAGAAAATTACATGACACAAAAACCAAAAACTATCAAACAGAAAAAACAACGTCATTTTTACGCTTCCATTTTTGCATCGAGTGTCACTCAGAATTTTTAAAGCATTTTTTTTATGTGCACTTTTCGGAATCTACTTTAAATTACACAAAAATGCACTTAAGTTTCCAAAACATAAAATTATTCCGTGTTAATATACCAAAACATTAAAAAAAATGGCGTGTCACACGAAAATTATTGTCGACAAAATGAAGGAGGAAGAATTGGCGATCAAGGGTGCCCATTTATTTGGGCCGAGTGTTGAGTCCAAATTCGACGAGCTTAAGTACGATGTGATCAACAAGATCGACAAGGAGTTGATTGATTCTCAGAATGCAAGAGACTACATCTCCCAGAAATATGACGAGCTTTGTAACAAGATACAGTACCTGACGGAGATGGATGCTACCGTCACTGGGTTCAGGACTGACGTCAAAGCTATTGAGAAGCAGGTTGGTTTGTTTTTTGTGTGCCTTAACTTGAGACACTGGACCCAGTGGGGCAATTGCGTAACACTATCAATCGGAATCGGTTTCATTTTGACAGTTCAACATCATTCATTGCGTTATTTACGTGTTGAGCAGACACACTTTTCGAACTTATGAAGCAATGGATTACCAATTTGCTTCAAAATTATTCCGATTCCTATTGATAATAGTGTGTTACGCAATTAGGGTGCGTGTTGGTCGAAGCAAGGAAACCTCTACAGGTGGAGATTCATAGACGACTCCGCCTTGGAGTGCAAATGTGGTGCTGTTCCTCAATTTTTTTTATGGCATCTCGCACGTCATCCTTGGAGGTTTTCGATTGCTTGACCGATCTTGCCTGTGGGTGCTTCAATAATTTAAGGCCTCTAGCTAGGGCTTAAAAGACTTAAAAACTAAGCCTCGCTAAGGGCACCCCCTGTGGGGTACGGACCTCGGCTTAGGGCGCCGCTTGGGTTAGGGCAGCAAGGGACAGACTGGATCGGACACTTTGGACGCTACTGATGGCGCCAAACTCGTAGCCAAATTCTGGGCCGACTCCATTTACTCGTAGTTCACATGATTGCCTTCGTCGGCACGCTAAGAAGAAGACCTGGTTCAAATAAACTTTTCTTTTTTTCAGATCAACGAGCTGTCCTCGAGGGTCGATGACATTGAGAAGAGGACCATTTGTAGAGAGTGCCCGTCGATGACTTCTTCTATGTTTTGAGTTCTTATTAAATTTTGTGACATGAGATTCTTGGTTTTGATTTTTGGATAGGAAGGTAACTTCTCGAGAGTTTGCAAGATGGCCACGAAGCACAAAGGCCTTTCTAGCCTCCGTAAGGCAAGATTTACTTCTGAAGGCTCCTCTAAAAACTGCGCTATTATACGTAACCTGGCTTTGGAACTACGGGACACTCTTTGGACAGTCCTGAAGCAAAAGAAGCTTAAGTTTACACACACCGGTATTTCACGAGCCTCGAGCGAGTGGTAGCGTTAAAACCTAAGACGATACAGGCATAAGTATTGTATTGGTGGCAGTGTATCTTCGATGCTCTAAATAACGTTTGTCAAGCATGGTATTTATATTGCTATGGCTTTTCACAGATCATTCTAGTAATTTCTTTTTCGAGTGACGCAGTGGTAATGGGACTTACAAGTTGTCGTCGGCGAACCCAGACAGGCGTTTTACTGGTGTTTAAAATAATATCAAAACGGTGAAGGGGCGTGAAGGAAAACATCGTCGTAAGACTCTTGAAGAAACCGGCATTTCCTAGAACCAATAACTTGAAGACATGTGACATCTATCAACCCGCGCTGGGCATGTGCGTGTGGGTTGAGGCCCGTGTGATAGGTAATAGCCCACTTTCTCTCGGACAGAGGAGGCCTGTGTCCCAGCAGTGGGAAACGTTAAAGACTGATTATTTATGCTTATAGGATATATCGAAATCACTTTAACACGTTTTATATTATAAAAATAAGCTAGGTGGAGTCGACACGTGTGTGTGTCAATGGAGAAATAAAGTCAAGGGATAAAATATCTTTGAAAGTCCTGTCATACTCTAGGACCATGTAGATTAGTATCTGAAATGGTCTTTTGAAGAAAAACCCGCACAGATTTGAGTGGACCTGTCCTGTCAGTGCAAGCATTTATCAGTAACCGTGTAGCTCAACTCGGCACCCTAATTACGTAACACACTATCAATCGGAATCAGAATCGGTGCCCTGTCAGTTCACCAAAAATTAATTAACAAATTTTTACTTGACAAACAACGATTGGCAAAAACATGATTTGTCATTTCATCATTATACAACAACAAGTTTGCCAAATAATTCACTTTACAAAATAATCACCAGATAAACTTTTGTTTAATAACGTGTTATTTAACAAGCAATTCATTTTTTATTCATTTTATTTCATAAAACAACGTTTGGAATAAAAACGTTTTGCATATTGACTTATCATTACGCAATTTCCTAAAAATGAAATTGATTCTTTCATCGACTTGCGCTAGTAGAAAAAAGAGATTATTTATAGTGGGCTACCCGGAACCGAACTAGTTAGATTAGGTTAATTATTATTAAAAAAAAAAATTAGGTTAGGTTAGGTTAAAACTGTGACCCCTGCGCACGAGCCGAGCGAGCGAAACGAGCAGTGCCGCGGCAGCGGCCGGCGAGTTCCAGAAACGACTAGATTTGTTTAAAAATAAATTTACTTTTACACAAAATTTGGGTGCCAGAAACGACTTGCGCTAACATAAGATAAAAATGAGATTATTTTTAGTAGGCTACCCGGAACCGAACTAGTTACATTAGGTTAATTATTAAAAAAAAATGGTTCGGTTAGGTTAGGTTAAAACTGTGACCCCCTACGCACGAGCCGAGCGAGCGAAGCGAGCGGTGCCGCGGCAGCGGCCGGCGAGTGCCAGAAACAACTAGATTATATAGAAAAAAATACTTGCCTGAAAATTATTTGATCCAAATGGAGAATACCGTCATGATCACTTTGCGACTGGTTTAGAAAATCTTTACATAGTATAAAACAAAGTCACTCCCGTTGTCTATAAGCTTAGATCTTTTAAACTACGCAACGGATTTTAATGCAGTTTTTAATGCAGTCGCAAGTGTATTATAAAATGTTATTTTGTATAAACGTTATTTTTCCAAATGAATCTAAATATTAAATGAAAAATGTATAAATGACTAAATATCATCCGTAACATTTGTAAAGAGAAGCATTTGCCAAATAAATGTTTGTAAAGCGAGTGTTTATAAAATAAAACATTTGCGGAATGAGTTGTTTGTGAAATAAATAGTATATGAAACGTTGGTTGTAAACTAAAAATTTGTCAATGGAGTTTTGGTGAAACATTAGTGAACCATCAGAATCATTTTGAATCAAATTGCTAATCCATTGCTTCATAAGTTCGAAAAATTTGTCTGCTCAACACGTAAATAACGCAATGAATGTTGTTGGACTGTCAAAATGAAACCGATTCCGATTGATAATGTGTAATTGCCCCGCGGGAGTTAAGGAGCTCAACGACTCGAGAGGATCAATAAAAATACTAAAACCCAGAAATAACAGCTTAGTATTTATTATTCTAAATTGCTTAAATTAAACATTAACATTAAGTTATAACTTTAACAACGACCACTGTATAAAAATACCTAAAACAGACAATTTGTAAACATTTGGCACATTTCGTCTTATTATTAAGTACCTAACATTATTTTTTAGAACTCTGTAGACTGGACTCTGGAGACCATATCCATTTTGCTATTTATTTTTTTCAGGCACTTTTGCTGTAACTTTTTAAAGGCGGTATTTTGCAAAAGGCGAGGCGTAAAGGTCCCCTCTAAATGCTCTAAATTAAATTCAATCTATAATTTGTTCATTGCTTTCATCACATTATTATATCTATCTTTGTTAGAAAAACTCTTTCATGTTCCAATTATTATTATTTTTTTAAATTTTACTATTCTTTGTGCTAAAATAATATTAAGCACGCCAGTTTAAAGTGACTGGTAAAAAAATCTCTTAAATGAATTAGGTAGGTACTTATTTAAAAAGCATTTTTTTTTATTCCTTGGCAGTTATCAATAGACCAGCAACTTACCGACAAAAATGCCTTAATAATAACGTATAACAATAATATGATCGTTTATATAGTATTTTTTTTTTTATATGAACAGTCTCTCGCCATTATATGAGTATTATATCACAATTTATATTGGACTCATGCACTCATACAATCTCTTTTTACTAATTAAATACTTACTTATTCCTTATTAACTTATTTAATATTTATATACTACAGCAGATGCTTAACACTTTTTGTTATACATTCTCAATCATTTAATATTTTTGGCGCTGAAATTAGACGGCATTTAGTCCTAATTTCTAGGTATAGGTACAGTGAATTACAAAACAAAAAGTATTAAGAAGCAGAAAAGTCTAAAGAAAAATAAACTATTAGGCCAGCTAAGAGTCTACAATTATTATTTGGTTAAACATTATTTATAATTAAATTATCGACATTCACATAAATTCATCAATTTCATATAATAATTACAATAACAACACAAAAAGAATAATAATCAAAATTGTTCATTCATCATAAATTATTGTTAGTTATGTCATAAATTATAAATATTGTAACAAAAATCGATGGAGCTACAAGAAATTGATATAAAAATTATTTATATTCACAACATTTGATATAACGTTCCAAGTTATTTATAAATAATTATTATGGAGATCTATTTGAATTATTATTTTCGAATTTTCTTTAAATTTTTTATGTCATGTGTTACTTATACTATTATGTAATTTGTTTATTTATTTATATCTACATTTATTTCGTTTCAACTCGGCAGTATCCATTACGATTTCCTACGGTAAATTATTTCATATGCCTTAAATCATTCACAATAGTATCACAACATTAGTAAGAGGGCTTCACCATATCATTCCATTGAAGCTCCATGCGTAGTTTCTACGCTTAAACGTGAACGTTTTTAATTGACTCTCTTTCAATCGTGGTAACCCTCAATCCGTTCTACATTTAAACCTTCTTACCAGCCAGAATAGCTTGGATTTGCGAAACAGTCTTACCCTTAGTCTCCGGGATCAAGAAGAACACGAAGATCGTGCCAATGACCATGAAAGCAGCGAAGAACCAAAAGCAACTGTAGATTCCTATAGCATCCTTCATGATAGGGAAGCAGAGGGTGACCACAAACACCAATATCCAGTTAACGATGACAGTAACTCCGGTTGCAGCGCCACGGAATTCAACAGGGAACAACTCAGCCATCATCATCCAAGGTATAGGCCCGAAACCCATGGAAAAGGAAATGATGAACAGAATCAAGCAGACTAACGGAATCCAGCCAACGGAGGCGACATTATAGTGGTCCTTTTGTAACTTGAAGTAGACACCGAGAATGATTAGACACAGCCCCATGATAGCAGTACTCTGGAGGAGGAGGATCCTACGACCAGCTTTATCGACGAAGACTGATGAGAGATAAGTGGCAATGGTCTGTACAACGCCGACGATGATGGTGGCGATGACGGGAGGGATGTCGGAGCCGGCGGATTGGAAGATGTTGTTGGTGTAGAAGATGACGGCGTTGATGCCGCTGAACTGCTGGAAGAACATGAGGCCGAGGCCGCAGATGAGTGCCATGCGGGACGCTTTGTTTGTGACCATGCTCATCATGCCGGCGCGCTGTCTGGCTGCGTCGTCCACCTGGGAAAAGTAATTCTTATGAAAACATGTTCTTATGAGGCTTTTGTCGATGCGATCGCACTCCTTGATAAGACTGAATTAGTGCGAAGGCTAAAACGGGTAAAATATTTTTGAGTTAGTTAAAAGGAAATTCAGGTGGGCGTTTCTCCATAGAAACGCTCTCGCCTGTTTTCTATCTGGTTAATGACCATAAAGCAATAATTTTTTGCAGAATAATAAATATTTACTATCTTATATGTCCCTATGTTTTTCTTTTTGATGATACATTATTTTTATAAGAACTAGAACCCTCAAAAAATGCCGATTTAAACCGCTGTCAACAGAGGCCTAGTGTACAAATTTGGCAACTATGTATTAATGAAAAAAAAAAAAACATAGGGACACAGAATACTTATATCCTTCTTATTCGTTTTATGTAATATCTTTTAAATTCGTCCAATATTGGAGGAGGAAATAGGCGAGAGCCAATCCTAATACTTAGGATTTTTCAAAAGTCTCTCCGAACGCATTTCCTCTTAAGTGCAGTGCGAGTGCTGATTAATTACAAATAACACGTGAATCAAGTGAATCAATCCCCTTGACATAAAGTGAATAAGAAAGACTGAGAAGAATGTTAACCAAAACAACAACTGTATATTCTATTCTATTCTAGATTGTTTTGAAGTAGGTACTACCTACTTTGGATAACATACCTATTGATAACTAAGTACTTATAGCTAATACATTAAGCCCTCAAGAATTTCACTGACAAAGATTCATACATAAATAAACGGCTAAATGGGCGGGAAATAATTAACTTGTGTAGATAACACTCTATCAATCTGAATAATTATGAAGGGTATTGCTAATCCATTGCGTCGTGTGTTCGATAAAATTTTCTGCTCAACAACGTAAATAACGCAATGAATGTTGTTGAATCTATAAAAAAAAACCGGCCAAGTGCGAGTCGGACTCGCGCACCGAGGGTTCCGTACAAACCTGCAAGGTTTACAAAGTTCGTTCATTACGACAATCGAGTCATAACTATGGTATTTTTATTGCAAAATGAAATTCATAACATTACAATGGGGAAAGATGGAGGAGCATAAATTTAAGACAAAGATCTCTTTATCGTTTAAGTAATCCTTTATTTTATATTAACACATATCATTTATCTATAATATAACTGAAACACTTATACTAGCCTTGCAGCAGACTTGCGAAAGTTCTTTTATTAAAGTTATTTATTTACTAAGTTTTTTAGTCACTATTTAGAAATCTGGTTCAAAAATATTAATTAAGTATTAAATTTGAACCAGACCTGTAAATGGTGACTGAAAAAGTTATATTACATTCACCAAAACATCGGGATTGAATGACGATGAGTGAGGTCGTCTTTGCCGTTTGAAAAATGTTGCCCTCCCCATACATAGTATAATAACTCGCGGTCATTGCTGTAACTACAATTATGTTTACAATCACAATTTTTTTGGTGGTATAACTACTTAAAATTTTAAGCTTTTCGGAATTTTTCTGTTACCTGTGCTGTAAGCTATTGCTTCTTACCAAATTTCGAGATTCTATGTCAACGGGAAGTGGTCTTTAGGTTTTAATTCCCTTGCGTGTAGTTGCGAGTTTCAAAATATGCGGTATCAATGGTTGTACTTTTGCGTTTTGCGTTTTTGCGTTGACTTAGAATTTTTTTTTTTTTCACGGGTTAAAGGCAATTAGATCTAAGTATTTGATATGAATTTCAACTTGATAGCTCTACGCGTTCATGAGGAAAAAAGTAATAAGTTTATATTTATTAAAAAATATATATTTTGTAATGTAACTAAAAATTTAAGGTTTTCGGAATTTTTCCTTTATGTGTGCTATAAAACGTTGCTTCATGCCAAATTTCAAGATTCTAGGTCGACTGGAAGTACCCTTTAGGTTTTGATTCCCTTGCGAGTACTTGCGAGTTTCAAAATATGCAGCTTAAATTGCTGTTTCTTTTAATTGCGTTGACATAGAAGTTTGATTTTGTTACAGCTTAAAGGTATTATAGACCTGAGTATTTGGTATGAATTTCAATTTAATACCTCTACGCGTTTATGAGGAAATGGGTAGTAAGTTTAAAATTATTAAAAAAAAATATATTATGTGATGTAACTAAAAATTTATGGTTTTCGTAATTTTTCCTTTATCTATGCTATAAGACGTTGCTTCGTACCAAATTTCAAGATTCTGAGTTCACGGGAAGCACCCTGTAGGTTTTGATTCCCTTGCAAGTGTCGAAAATTTGCGGCATAAACGGCTGTATCTTTTGATTGCGTTGGCTTAGAAGTTTGATTTTTTCACAGCTTCAAGGGACAGTAGACCTGAGTAATTGATATAAATTTCAGCTTCATACCTCCACGCGTTCCTGAGAAAAAGGGTCTTGACAGACGGACGGACGGACGGACAGACGGACAACAAAGTGATCCTATAAGGGTTCCGTTTTTTCCTTTTGAGGTACGGAACCCTAAAAATGAATGCCATTGCTACTGATAGTTTGTTACGCAATAAAAAACCGCTGAATATTCGAAGTAAAATTAACTGTGCCACATTAAACGTGCCTAAGTATCGTCGACGGTGAAGGGCTTTTTATTGCATCTCAATTGATGAACGCCTATAAGGCGTATATCTAAGGAAAGATTTTCAGAAACTCATCCTCTAAAAATAAAAACTTTTATACAAAAAAAACAACCGACTTCAAAAAAAAACACTACAAAGTGAAAAATAACTTTAATTTCGGAAGTCGGTGTCGTTGGTTCCGCATTTTCGTTTTTTGACACCGACTTCCGAAATTAAAGTTATTTTTCACTTTGTAGTGTTTTTTTTAACTCGTTGTTTTTTTGTAAAAAAGTTTTATTTTTCACTTTTTAGTTGTACTTATCCCACACAAATTCAATTAACACTAGTGCATTGAAGACACGACTCGAAGAATCATCAAAATTCCCATAGAAATGCCGGAGATGCAGTATATTTATGCATATAACTTCGTACATAAGAATAATTACCTAATGTTTTATATACTAAAACCTTCCTGAAAGTATGTAGATCACATTAATGAAAGAATTATCAAAATCGGTTCAGTAGTTTTTGAGATAATCGCGGACATACATACATACATACATACGGGTCGAATACAGAACCTCCTTTTTTAAAGTCGGTTAATTAAAGTCGGTTAAAAAGGTTAAAAATGGGCGTCTTTTTTGCTGATGGGAAAGCCCATCGGGCTAACGGCTTGTTATAATATAAAAGTCTTACATCTTTCTGCATATCCTCAAGTTCTGACGACAGGTCGGCGTCGGGTCCTCGGAGCCAGCGCAGAGACTTCTCAGCATCACGCCTGCGGTTCTTGCCGAGAAGATACTGGGGAGTTTCGGGCATCCACCTGGAATACAGATCAACTCGGTCACATATCGATTTGTAAATTACTTTTCTGACGGCAATACTTCATACTACATTTATTCGAAATATCCATGCTCAATATAATAATTTCGAAAGTCTGTCTGTCTGTTAACTTTTTACGCCTATACCACTGAAGTTACTGATCCGATAATAACCCAATATTAATCCGATATTTGTATTAATTAAAAATGGGCTTATCAATTCTCAATTCTTTATTGCGTACCATAATGTATATAGTTGGTAGAGAAATAATTCTGTGCCTCCTGTGATAAGTGATATAACTCGAGTTGTACCCTTTTTGTGATTTTCACATGAGCATTATCAAAAAAAAAATACGTCTTTTTTGGTCTAACTCACGTTCTTCTATCTGCTATAGTTTCGGAGATAATTTTGTGCAAAGTGATACAACTATAGGGATTTTGGCTGTTTTAGGGATTTTGTTTTTGCTGTCCTGTAAAATGACGTTTTTTGACTTGTATCACTTATCACAGGAGGCACAGAATTATATTAGTCACAATTATGGACCCTGTGGGGCACAGCATAGATAGTAGGAGAGAGGAGGAAGAACACTGGGTGTAATATTAATAGTTAAGTATTTAGTAGGTAAGTTATATTGTTTTATGAATACAAAATTGAATGTAAATTGATTGTGTGTATGTTGTGTGTGTGTTATGTTTAACTTATCACCAGATAAAGTAAATTATAACATCAAAAAAACACTTTTTACTGCCAGAAATAGAAAATAATATCACAACTCCATTTTATTGTAAAATACCTAGGTAAAGGTATTTGTATTCTCATTTGCTTGCTCTTGCATCCTATTTCTGTGTAATGTAAAGGGTTTAAAGTAACCTAACCAAACCTAACCTCGGGGTCCTCATGCTCAGCTAGAAATATCGTAATTTTAGACTTCATTTTTTGGTGTTTAGTAAGTATATTTTTTTGGTGGTCATTATATTTAACCCCTTAAAAATTAGTGCGCAGACGAAATCACGGGCAACACCTAGTTTGAAAGATTTGCATTAAGTCTGACGCTTGATTTTATTACTGCATAATCAGCCTATAATATTCCCAATGCTGGGACACAGGCCTCCTCTCTGTAAGAGGGAGTGGACCGTAGTCCACCACGCGGGACTGCGGGTTGGTAGATGTCACATGACTTCGAATATCTGTTTCTAAGACATGCCGGTTTCCTCAGGATGTTTTCCTCCACCCATATTTATTAGTGACTAATAATAACATTCAAATTAGGTACTTTATTTATACTACTCACTAACTTTCTTTACGTAATTGTCAACAGTTCTATCATGACTATTGAGAATATACATACCTATATCACCGATTTCGTACACACAAGTAATTTTTCTAATATAACTCATATCAATAGCTTTTATTTTAGGATAAACCCGATTAAAATAAGTTTACCGACACACTGTAGATAAAACAATGCAAAGGAAAAAGCCACCCGGATAGTTATTTTTAGTTCAGTAAACAACAACGTAGTGAACTCTGCAACTGTATTATCATTTATCATAAATATTGTTTATTTATTCTTTCTTTACATATCGCTCATTTGGAAAAACATCGACGAAACTGCTACTTTATTTTTTTACGTCTTTGTTTCTCCTAACGTAAATACGTTTTTTAAGTTCTTTGTCATATTTAACTCATTTTTGGGAAAAAATACATTTACGTTGATGTTTCTCCAAATGAACGACATACGAGGAGGCAGGAAGGTTGACTCGCAAGCTGTTACATTACATTACATTCAGAAACTACATAATTCTAAAACTGGCTAGGTTGAAATTCGTCGGTTATTAAAAAAAAAAATTGTGTTCTATACATTTTGACCGAGTATGTATTGCACTTTTCTTTAAAACTGAATTTTTTTTGGTAACCTACATACAATTTCTACACATACGGACTAATAAACGTATTATATCAGATGAATAGTTACACACCGATTTCTCTCTTTCAGTCGTCAGTAATTTGACTTTCGAAAGAAGAAAACAAAGCGTTGTGTAACTATACAGACGCTATACAACGTTTATTACTAAGGGGGTAGGTCTAGAATCATTTGTACTGAATACATGGTTACAGTTTGTGCTTTGATATCCCTGCCACCTTGAGACCAACTGAGATTTGAATAGGAAAGTGCTAACGCTAAACTAATTCCATCCGAAACTACCCACAAAGCAAAAAGAATTTAGGATACTAAATTGTAGTAGAGACAAAGTGCATACAAATCATGAGTTGTTTACAGGCCACTTTTAGTTGCAAACACTACTAACTAAGGAAGTATCAAGTTTGTAATCAATGCTGTAATAAGCACACTCAATACTATCGATAAAATGTAAGAATTTTATTTAAACCAATCAGTTACACAGGCCTAGGACTAGTTGAGGAACTGAATTCAATAAATTAATCTAAACTCTGCCTACTAAAGGTTTCTTATTGGAAAAAAACTCTTCATGTTTTAAAAACGGTGAAGGAAAACATCGTGAGGAAACCGGCATGTCCTAGAACCAAAATTTCGACGACACGAGACATCTACCAACCCGCATTGGGCCCGCGTGCTGGATTACTGCCCTCTACCTCTCGAAGAGTGGGGGCCGGTGTCCCAGCAGTGGGGTGATTATGTTTAACCGTCCCGGGGATCGAACTCAGGAACCTAAGCTCAGCAGTCGCGCTAGGGACAACGAGACAGAGCCCAAAGGCTGGAACTACACCTAACTGCGGTCCAGGATTCTAGTGTGAGTTAAAGATGGAGTTATACAGGATGAATAGCACCATCCCTTTTTTGCAAAGGAAAGCGTTTTTGTTGGATTTAGTTCAACATTCTATGGCAGCTATCTGCTATTTCATTAAGAAGAAGAAGAAACCTTCTTGTCGGAACCAGTGCGGCACCGCGCTGGCAGGACCCAACATGCTGCTGCGTCCAGCAATCCCGACGACGCAGCTGTACGTGTCCAGACTGCACGACTCCACGAAGGTTGAGGAGATCGTGGAGTACTTGCGTGTGAAGACCAACTGGACTTTGAGGGTCGAGAAGTTGGAGTCGCGTCACAACACGAACTTCAAGTCGTTCGTGGTGTGTGTTCCGACACACCATCTCGAGAAGTTCCTCAAGGAAGAGTTCTGGCCGAAAGGTGTTGTGTACCGCCGGTTTCGTGGCCGGCTACATGACACCAGTCAGCGAAACACGACGCAGTCACTTCTTGTTTAGTTAGTTTCTTATTATAATTATAATGATGTATGTACAGATTTAAGTTATATTTATAAGTTATATTATTTTTAAGTTATATTTATATTGTATTTTATGTGTTTTTATGGGCCTTGATGCCTGAAATAAATGGATAAATAAAAAAGAATAAGGTTACTCACCAGAACACAGCGACCAGTAGAACAGGGAAGACAGCAGATATGATAGACAGGGTTCTCCAATGTGTCCAGCCGCCGACCACGAAGGTGAACAAGATGCCCACAGTAAGGAACAGCTGGAAGAAGGCGCCCAAAGACCCTCGGATGGAAGTCTCTGCTATCTCGCCGATGTACATGGGGGCTGCTACGCAGGCGCCACCTAGAGACAAAAGAAAACTTGTTAGGTGGAGTAATAAGTGCGTGAAGACGAGTAACGTCAGCACTTCGCTATTGTCTCGGACGGTTCCGAGAGCTCCTGCGCTTGCACACACATTCACAGCTTATACGCTTACGCTACCATAGCTTATAAGTATGTTAGTACGAAGGTACTTTCTTGTTTCATTCTTTTCAGTAGTCGGGTTTTAGTTTTTAAACTTATTTTTTATTTAATTATTTTGGGGTTTATTTCAGTAATATTTATATTTTTGAAATGTCCTCATTAAGCCCTTTCATTTGATATCCAACAAGGCATGATTAAATATTTTTTTTTTAGGTCATGACTTTATTTACGCTAGAGGGCGCCATATTCAACTTAATGTGACGTCACATAGCCTATAACCAGCGGACGATCAAGACGCTTCCAACGATACCTCATTTGTCTAATTATGACAAGTAGTTAAGAAGGTACGAGGGAACAGATGAACATACATACATACCGGTCAAAATCGTAACCCTCCTTTTTGCTTCGCCGTAGTGGGGTAAAAATACAATATTGTTAAGTATTTAACGACTTAATGAAGAAAGTAAAGACTCACCAGTAGCCAGTCCAGCGAAGAATCTCGCTGCAATCAGCATGCCAGCGCCATTGGCGAAGATAGTCAGCAGCCAGTTGAGCAAGAACGGCACGGACAGTACGAGCACGGTAGGTCTTCTGCCAATCTTGTTAGCTAGCATACCCACGGGGAGAGCACTGACCGCCGCCCCAATGGCAAGAATTGAAGATACTAAGGAACCTGGAAACAAGAAGATCTGAATGAATATTTAGTACTGAGAACGTCATTGCTGGCGACAAATTGGCTATAGTAATTCCCTGACGTATTTGAATGGCGAATTTTAAGGGATCTTTGCCAATTTCGATGAACTGCAGCGTACTCCTGTCTTCTAAACTGCATGATATCGCATGTTATCCCGAGGGGGTAGACAGCATCCTGTCGCATCGCATCACCTGTCCATGCTATT
This sequence comes from Amphipoea lucens, assembly GCA_947508005.1. Classification (NCBI taxonomy): domain Eukaryota; kingdom Metazoa; phylum Arthropoda; class Insecta; order Lepidoptera; family Noctuidae; genus Amphipoea; species Amphipoea lucens. The sequence goes on along the minus strand of OX382377.1, from coordinate 16,032,259 downwards.
ACCACACCCCGGACACTCCATACAACGCTCGCAAAATAATTACCTACTACTACTACATTAAAAAATGACGTTTGTATACGTATGAATGTGTGCGTGAGGTACTTGTGTTTGCGAGCGCTCTTGTTAAAGAACTGCGACGAATACGCCGAAGTGCGGGGTGAGGTGCGGTAACTGATGTTAGTGCGGGGAAGGGAGTGGCCTTTCTGTACGTAGTACTTTAAGTATTCTGTGCTATTACTTCGTTTTTGCTTCCTTTCTTTTTCTTTTTGCTCAATTCCTAGGGGTTCTAGCTCACGCTAAAAGTATCTCAATCTCAATACTGAGTACTTTACTTATTTAAGCTAATAAAACTATTCTTGTGGGATAAACTAGAACAGCTAGCTAGAATGTAATGCAAATAAATTCAACGTGACAGAGACAGAAAATGGAGATTGGGGAATTTCGATGTTCCAGCGCCGCTGAGCGCATATTTAGATCAAGGCGTGAAGGTCAAATTAAAGAATGTAACTTGAGCTAAAGCGCGATCTTTATCGGATCGGACTGCATAGAAAAGAAAGAGAAGCGCGATGACACAACGCTGGTACCTAATTTATTGCAAAATATGAAGCAATTATCTACATAATTACAAAAAATCTATTGTTTGGACTAAAAAATTAAAACACTAATGTTGCTTGTAGAATAATCTGACAAAAAATATAATGATTGTAATATGTGTTAGTATGGTTTTTATTGTAAAAATAATGTTTTAGAGGTATCTTCGTAATTTATTTCTATCGTACCTATCAAATTAGTTATATTATCTATTCAACACACTCTACATATATCCTGAAGAATATCATTTTTATTTTTCTGATTTTGTTTACTATAGTCGACCATAATACTTTTATTGTTACTAAAACTTGCGTTTTTTGCGTTTAGGTCCTGTAAGCCCCTTAATAATACAAGAATACATAGCGATTTGATTCTATTCTTGACTACCGCCACACCCCGGACACTCCATACAACGCTCGCAAAATAATTACCTACTGCTACTACATTAAAAAATGACGTTTGTATACGTTTGAATGTGTGCGTGAGGTACTTGTGTTTGCGAGCGCTCTCTTGTTAAAGAACGGGCGACGAACATGCCGAAGTGCGGGGTGAGGTGCGGTAACTGATGTTAGTGCGGGGAAGGGAGTGTCCTTTCTGTACGTAGTACTTTAAGTATTCTGTGCTACCGCCAACCCATCTTGAGCAAGCGTGGTGATCAAAGCTTTTGCCTTCTATGTATGAGAGGCCTTTGACCGGCTGTGGGATAATAATAGGCTGGTATTATTATTGAACAATAATGGTTGTTTCCAAATTCCTCTTAAGATATGAGGCATACAGAAGCTTGTTTATTAAACGACTAGCTTCAGCCCGCGACTTCGTTCGCGTAAAACTTCTATTTTCCCCGAGCCACCCCGTCGTATCGCATCACCCGCCCGCGCTATCACTTAACGTTCTTTGTGACTTTTTTTCTTTTTGCTCGGCTCCTAAGGGTCATATCGTGATGTTAAATAGCATATAGCCTTCCTCAACAATTGGGCTATCAAATGCAAGAAGAATTTTTCAAATCCGACTGGTAGTTCCAGAGATTACCCCCTACATACAAACTTACAAACAAATACTTCTTTATAATATTAGTATAGATAAGATTATCACAAGATCAGTAAAATCGTTTGTTCTAATAACAAAATTTTTTCCCGGGGGCGTGTCTCGTGGTTTGGTCGCGTGATGGCTACGTCACAGCACAGAATCGGACGCCAAGAAAAATGTTTTGATCGTAAACATGTACCGTTTCGTGTGGATTGAAGACATTTATCACCAAACACCGGATACTATTGAAATGAAGCGATGATGCGATCGACGAAGGAGCACGGGCGCTTGGAAGTAACCATAAAAATCTATGGAAGTAACCTTTTCGCTTGTTTCTTAACGACCGTAAGGTTGCCGGTTGTAAGCACTTTAGGAGTAAGAGGTACACTTCAGAAAGGAATTCTCAGGAATCTTCGAGAAAGCATAATATTTATTTAAAATGCTTAGCATGACGTGTTGTGACTATAGATGTAAGGCCGGTTTAAAACTAATTAAACCAACCCGTTTACAACGAAAAAAACCGAAATAAACCATTTTTTTCGATTTAAAACCGTTGGTGTGTTAACTATTTTTTTCGTTTAAAACGGCAACATTTGGTTTAAAACGTTTTAAATCGTTTGTTTTACATCTATAGTTGTAACCAATCAGAAACTTTGACCAGCTTGCATCACAAATCAATAATTATGTGTGGCTAAGTGTCTATAAATATAATATTTACGCTGACCCCGGCATAGTTGGGAAAGGGATTAAAAATGATCAACTTTTTCCCAACTTTTGAAATCAGTATTTACAAAACAAACGGTAGATAAGCATGTTACAGATAAGTAGTGCCCTACACGAAGACGCGCCCCACTTTTCTTACTAATCGCTAGTGATTTTCGCGAGTTAATTCCGCTAGTGTTTTAGTTTTTTGTTACACACTAATTACCCACTAATAAGTAATTACTGTGTATCGACAAAACTAAAACACTAGCGGAATGTTGCACACTTGTACTGTAAGCGATTATTGCGATTATGAAGAAGAGTCGGCGCGTCTTAGTGTATGGCGCTATATGTACAGAGGCCAGTACATCAAGCTACCCCAATCTGTCAAATTTTCCCAATTGAATATGAACCTTATCACTTTTTGGTAGAGTTGAAAATCTATCAAAGAAATTTGACAGATTGGGGAAGCTTTATGTGCTGGCGTCTGTACCTTTATATAGTTTGACATCTTCTTAGTTGTAACATGTTTATAAATTACTAGCTTCTGCCCGCGACTTCGTTCGCGTGAAATTTCTTATTCCCTCGACCCATCTCGTCGTATTGCATCACTTGCCCGCGTCTCCTGCTCTATCACTTCGTTTCCCCATAGCGCTTTTGCTCGGCTCCTAAGGGTCATAGCGTGACGTTAAATAGCCTTCCTCAAGAATTGGGCTATCAAATGCTAGAAGAATTTTTCAAATCCGACTGGTAGTTCCAGAGATTACCCCCACATACAAACTTACAAACAAATTTTACCTCTTTATAATATTAGTATAGATAAGTAGTTTGACATCTTCTTAGTTGTAACATGTTTATAAATTCTTTGCCGTACCCACATGTTCTACAATCATAAAGATCGTTCAATTCATAATGGGAGGTGTGTGCTGTTTGTGTAGCAACTAAAATAGATCGCAGATGGTATGCCAAACGCCCACCGCTGTGTTCGTCGCACGTTGTTAATATAACATGTTTTAGCAAATATTATCACAACATTTTACCGGATAAACAAGATTTTGCGAGGATTGCGAACGAGTCGTTTACATAATCTTGGTAAATGTGAGTTGGCTAGGAGAAAAGCTGTTTATTGTTAAAGACGATCCTCACATCTGTTAGGCAAGTTTATTATGCTGGCGAATGTATTCAACGTTGGCACTGCCATGGGAACCGCCGGCGACCCCCAAAAAATTTTGTTCAGCAGGCCATAGCACATTTTTTAAGACTTTTATCACATTCTCCATAACAGCATGCCAGTAGTTGTAAAAACTATTTGAATTCGGGAGTCAGGGCGGATTCCGCGGTGTCCTGAAGGATTGTTTTTAGACCCTATCCCAATGCCTCTTGTAATAATTTTGAATTTTGACTCACGGCATTCACAAGAAGAAATTTTCGGACCCGGCGGCGGCCGCCATGGCCTCCAGAACTTAAAAAGTGTTAGGTATATATTGTCGGCAGGGAGATTGTTAACGCATAATTTTTTATTTGCTAAAACCAACAACACAATTCTTCCATCACTTTGCTTTTCATCAAAGTGCACTGCTGTTGCTACCCCATTAGATTAGATAGACAAACGTTAGGTATCGATGGAATAACTTAGTTTGACGCTAGGTCATCATCAGTGGCGGATTTACCAACAGGCTGAATAGGCTGAAGCCTAGGGCGGCAGATTTTAGGGGCGGCAAATTTGGGGCTAACATTTTTTTTTTAATGTCTCACTGAAATTAAAAAGATTAATATTTATATACCTACCATGGTTTTTTGGAAAGAATAAACAGAGTGAATGCTCAAATTCCGGCTTCTACTGTAGATTTGATCACAGTTGCCGATCTTTACAAATCTCTTTGCAAAATTTTCGTAGCTGAACGTGAATATTTTAAGTATTTTGAAGAAAAGGCGATGGATTTAAGCGTGTCGAAGCAGTATATAAAAGACATGGAGGGACGGCAAAATTTGAATAGCCTACTGGCGGCAAATGTGTAAATCCACCAGGTCATCATTATTGGTTTTCTGTAGCGCATCAGGGATGTTCGCGATGGCACGCACTGACTGTTTCCACGCTTCTATGCGCAAGCGGTGTGCGTCCCTGGTGCGCCGGGTGCGAGCCAGCCCCAATACCATCTTGGCAATGATCGCCGACAGGCTGGACTGCCCTTATATCCGGCATGGCTGTGACAGGCATGTTGCTGTTCGAATGCCGGTCAGAAAATTTTAATTGTTCTGTCTTATTTATTTATTTTATTATTGTCTTATTTTATCTTATGACCAGGCAATGTGATTTAATTTAATATTATTTTCAATTTTAATTTAATTTTTTATATATTTTTTGTAATATTTTTATTGTATGTGTATTATTGCTATTGACATTGTATGCCTAATAATTGTATGAGTCCATGTTACTTGATGAATAAATAATAATAATAATTATCATCACCTACCCTTATCCTAAATATATTTGGGGTCGGCGGTCGGTCTATTTCTTCCATAGTTCTCTCTTCGTCGTCGTATACGTTTATCATCACCACTTACTTTGTTTAGTATCCAGCAAGAAGTCAGCAGGTTGCCCCAACGAGTTGATGTAGGTGAAGTTTCCGGCTGTCGAGTTGAGTGCCGTTGCATTGGCGGCTGTGCCGTTGACGACGGTCACGTTCTTGAACGGCTCGAGTTGAGGCAGCGCTGGAGATGTCCACGCAAGGATTGTGCCGCCTGCCACTGCAGCGATTGCCGCTGTGGATAATATGATAGTTTAATGAAAAAGTAAATTAATATTTTTGTAATTTAAAAGAGTGTCCATGGAGTTTCTTTCCCCGTTCTTTTCCACAGTACCAACTATGCTTTGGAGTGGGCATCTAGCTTCGTATTTTCTGACTGACCGACTGCTTGACAATTCAGCCCGGTTTCCACCGCGAAAGAGTAATGAGCCGGAAATGGCTAAGCGGAGCGGACTTCGTTTTTATGAAATAGGTTTGCGTTTCCACCAAGAAAGAGTTTAGTCGTCTGATCCTCTCTAGAAATGAGCGAGCTCATTTTTACTCTTTTTGCCCGCTGGGTCATTTCCGCTAGACTCTTTGTTGGTAGAAACACATGTAAGCAGTTTTCTCTTGAGCATCTCTTGAGCAAACCGGCATGACCTATAGCCGCTCCGATGTCGGGAAAGACTTACCAACCTCCTAAAGATCGGTAACAATAGAAAAAGTAAATTGTGTCTCATTTGTGACAATTGAGCTACTTACTACAACCAAAATATCGAAGACATGTATCATACCAACCCGCACTGGGCCCGCGTGGTGTGTTACGGCCCACTCAAGAGAGGAGGCCTGTGTCCCAGCAGTGGGAACATTATAGGCTGATTATATTATATTATGGGACTGGTGGGCTGGCTCCCACAAGGTGGACCGCCGACCTTGTGAAGGCCGCAGGAACTCGTTGGATGCGAGAAGCACAAAACGGGTCGAAGTGGAGGTGCTTGGGGGAGGCCTATGTCCAGCAGTGGACGTCTTTCAGCTGGAATGATGATGATGGGACTGGTTGATAGATGATAATGTGTAGTGATTTTCCACCTAAACTGCCACTAAGGAGTTACTTATTAATCAACCAAGTGTTGTTACAAATGATCTTTGGCACTGCCCACCCCATTACAAACCATTAAACTTGAAACAATTAAATTAATTTACACGTCCCTTTATAGAACAACATCCATGATTCATCTAATAAACATAAATAATGATATCAGAATTCATTCATGATCTTAATGCACTCGAAATGGCAAAGGAGGTCAAGCTTCGGGTTACGTCTCCATTAAAACTTGGCCCGCGGATAAAAATGGAACTAAATTGTAGAATGTACTGTATTTTAAACATCTCTTTGACATTTGTCACAGTAAGTGGCGCCACCCTGACATGCCAAGATATTGTGGTCAACGTAAAAATAGAGTGTCCGTTGTAGCCAATATTGGTTCGCTAATAGAGTTGTCAATGTAACGTTTATTTTTGTTTATGACGGTAGTAACGATGTGTGATTGGCATTGTTTTAAATAATGCGGTTAAGAAATCTTTCTTAAATTAGTTACCTAAGTATGGTAGGTACTATAAGGGACTTGAAGAGCCCCCTCTAAGTAATAAAATACCGATAGGACTTCTTTAAAATTATTTTTTAGTCCCGATTAAACTAGCTCTGACTTATCTAAACAAAAATACCTCGTAGATAATAAAAATATTTGACACTTGCTTGAATGTTCGAATGGAACCCGCGCTAAATTATAGCCAGCCTGCATTATGTCAACGTAATAATTATCTCTTATGTTAATTAATTTAATTGGTGTTGTGCCGTTTTAATTAACTATAAATAAATAATATAAGGTAAGGCTACATAGATAGCCTCTACAGTACCGTAAACCGGGGTTACTTTGAATCACGGGGTTAATTTGATAGAAACTTCTTATCGATATAAAATTGCAAATTGCGTAAAACGGAACAACTTTTGGTAGAATTTTCTTTTCGGATGACTACACTGGTAAACTGTCACAATCCTTTTTGCGGGTGCGCTGGTGATGACACGTTGTTTCATGCAAAAAAAGGTAAGTTTTTTATCAATACCGATTTTTACCAGATAAAATGATTTATTGGGGCTACTTTCAGATTCTATGTTAAAAACGGGGGGTTCCAAAGTAACCCCAGAAACATTTTAACTTTTAACACTTTGTTTTATTTTTTTTTTTCTGAAAAACTAATCGATTTTTTTTATTTTTTTTTTTACTTTTACAGAGAGAACTATGAAAACCGATTCTTACATTTTTTTTATAATTTTTTTAGAATCACACATTCAAAAATTACAGTCAATTAAAGTTCAAAATTGATCAAAGTAACCCCAGTTTACCGGTACTCATATTGTATTTAGAACAAAATCAATATAAAAAACGGTCTTTATAGCTTGGGGCTTAGATTCGTTATCATTGTTATGTAACATAACAATACGCCTCTACTCCGAAAGATTATGCAGCGGTGTATAGCTGGGGAGTTAATTGCGTCACTTCTTCTTCTCAGCGAAAACAACACTAGGAAGAGCACTAGAAAGTGTTAAAGGGCGGGCGTTTTCGGGAACTGTCTTATGTAATTTTGACGTTCAAACAGTGTTGATTGCTGATTCTCAGCCTAATTTGAATACTTAAATGACTTTTCATTTTTTATTTATAGTTGTAACACACACATTTCACCAGTTAACTTCAAGATCTATGTCATGTACCAATTTAAACAGGGGGCGAGCCTATTGTCTCACAAATCTCGGGCCTACCATCTACCATTGATACATAAATAATTATCGTTGATAGAACTTTAAATAATCATCAAAACAGTCTCTAGATTAAAGCTATACATACATTGCCATTTTAAAAGTCAATGCACTAAAGGTGCCTTTACAAGAAGAGGTAAGCAGAGGTCATACTTACACTGCTTATTGTAAGCAACGTAAACTCAATGCATAAGCATTACTTTGTCAATTAAAACAATGGCTGCCATTTACCGAACAAGTAACAGTGATATGTTAATAACAGCAGGAATATGTACATAACAATAGGCAGCCTATGTGTGTCTGTGTATTGTTATTTACGTACGTAATTCTATAGTTAGATCGTGAGTGAGATTCGTGTCTGTTCATATCACCTAACATACGGCGCCCAACCAGAAAAGAAAGAAAATACATTTATTTGCGGCAGTAAACATGACGCAAAAAAAAACAAGTTTGGGGAAAATATGCGTCACATTTATGCGCCACGCAAGACGATCATCGCTCAGCATAATGCTGTGACATTATGCGAGACAGAGCCACAGCGCTGATTTTCAGCGACAGCCGGCGAGAATAAAGATGTTAGTATAATATTAACATAATAAATGAAAATATTCAATGTAGGCGTAAAATACTGCGCAACTTAGATGGGCCTAGGAAGGTCATGTATGCAGCTTGCGGGACCTACTGTGAGCCCATTTCACAGCTGGTACCATGAGACAGCGAGATGAGGCAGCGGAAAGCCACGAAGGAGTGGGACGAACTGAATAGATTCCGTAAAAATGGAAGACGGAAGCATGGGATCGCCAAAGATGGAAGGAGTAGAAGAAGGCCTTTGCCCAGGTGTGAGATAGAATAGGCTAGCAAAACAAAAGTTGTACATGGTCGGTGACGCTGAATCAGGTAAACTCGACTCCAGTCGGTCGGTCGGCCGATCAGTGGGTCGTTCGATCAGGACCAAGCCCGTATGTGTTCCACGTGCCTCAATGAGATGTCAGCAAAAAGGAAGGGGCCCGTTAGGGCCGAAGCCTGCCGGGTCAGCGGGATTGTCCGAAAGGGTAACCGCTGCCCCGGAACATAAAGGGCTAAGGAAGGAACACGGGTGGGTTTTAGTCAGTAAGAGTCGGACACTCCCTTCCGCTCCACCCAGAGCAGGAGGAGTCAGTCAGTCGGTGACGCTAAATTTCATAATAACTATGTAACCACCTACTGCCTACATAAAGAATCGCGATGGTGGCTGCCCTAAAAAAATACCTACTTAAACATAGTGTAAAAACCCTGCCCCATCTCACATTTCATATTTTCCTGCATACATATCCAGAAAGAATTGATCAACGTTGACAAAAGCGTGGCGGAATACAGCCGGTCTCTACTATAATAAAAATCTCACCTCGAAAATTTAGGTGAAGTGAGGTGTCATTCCATTCGGTTGACACTATTGACAGGTCACTTCATCTAAGCTTTCAAAGTGAGATTATTACAGAAGTAGACCGGCTGGAATAACCAAATATAAAGTGCCATTGACACGATAGAAGCAGTTGGCTTAGTTAGTTAATAGGGTCAGTCACATACCTGCAACAGCAGCGATATACTGGTTGGCTTTCCTGGTCTGTCCGCCCTTCTCCTGGACATCCAGCATATGCATCGTTGGCTTATCCATCTTTGTTTAGTTATGGTGTCCTGGTACTCGCATTCTGGAACAAGCAAGAAATAGAGTTAACTACATTGTTATCTGTCACAATGTGGATTGCGGATCTGGTGAAAGGCGGATACCTTTCGCTATGGATGGACACCAACGCCCTAATTGCGTAACACAGTTTCAATTACAATGCGAGAGTTTTGAAGGATATTCCTAATCCATTGCTACATACCTAAGTTTGAAAAATTCGTCTGCTTAACAACGTAAATAACGCAATGAACGAAACTGAAGTGTCTAAATCAAAGGGATTGCGATCATTTGTCAGTTTTGTGTGTTACCCAATTACCCCGCTGCTGGTGTAGGGAATCCGCTGGATGCTGGAAGCTTGGGAGCGGTCGTTGTGGCGATTCTTAGGAGAGAGAGAGCGCTATGTAAACCATTTGTCGACTGATGATAATTTTTGAATTGGTGCAATAACAAAAATTTCTTAAGTACCTATATAAAAAGTTTCAAAAATAGAATCTAATTTATCTGTTGTTTATTTAATTGTATTCAATTTAGCTTTAACAGTTTATTTTAATCCTTTTTTTTTTCAAACTACTTTCCTATTATGTTTTAATTGTTTTATTTAATTGATTGTATTTTTTCTATAAGCGATGAGGCGCTTTGACTTAAGTTTGCAATGTGCAAATTATAAAATAACAGTGTATTCATTGTTAAAAAGCCTGATAAATAAATAACTAAGTGAGAAGGTCCATTATTTTCTTGTAGGGTTACCCTCTGGGGGCCCGGGAGATACGACGTACATGCAGGCAGAAAAGCTAAGTTTAAAGGTTAGATACCCTAGTATCTCCCTATACGACATTTAAATAAAACAGTCACTTTTATATATAATTTAATGACAGATTATACAAAATTTACGACAAAAATAACATTTTACTACCGCTATTTAGGTTAAAATTAGCAATAGGTACCTACATACATAGTCGGAGATGGATATCAGAAACGAGTTCCATTGGTATTTAATTAAGATTATCTTGGATATTAACAAGTATGGCGTCCTTGGTATGACCGCTGTGGACTGTGCTAATAATATGCTTAATTGTGCTAATTTGTACAGCAAATACCTCTTTACGAGTACCGCTATGGTTCTGTTAAATCGTATCTAATATCACAAGTGATTTAAATAAGTTGGAGAGAAAAACTTAAGAGATTCGTAATTTTGCCTTCCATTTTGCTTAACCTTTTGAATGCTGTAACCATAAAAACAATCAAAAAGTCATTGTGTCCAGGGTGGATCCACGTTCGATCGATACCAAGGTTGCAAGGGTTAAAACTATGTCCATTTACCCTCATTGCAGCAATATTAGTTAAGGTCTTAAAAACAATTTAAAGGCAGAAAATTCTTGATTTAATCTATTTACAACTATCATGAGTATTGATATTATGATCTGATACTTAGTGTTAAAGATTATAAAAATTTTTGCTTCATTTCCTAAAAATCCGTCATTTTGCGAAATTCGTCAGTATCTAGTCCTTGAAAGAAAACCTACGGGGTAATTGCGTAACTAGCACTGGCTTTCATTTACGTTGTTGAGCAGACAAATTTTACGAACCTATGATGCAATGGACTAGCAATACCGATCCTTCAAAATTATTCAAATTTTGATTTATTTATTTTATTATTTATGTACACACAGTAAAATACATAAGGATATGTCATGATTACAATTTGAGTACAAAGGTACTGCTTATTTCTTAAGAAATTTCTTCCATCAGACCTGCGAAAGGAAAAGTAAAAAAAAAGAAATGTAGACAATAGTGTGTGAGAACAAGAAGAGAAAAATATGAATGTGTGAAGTCTAAAACTAAAATATCAAATAAACCTACACATATAATGCAAAAAATAAAATAAAAATAATATAAGTATACTTAAATAAATACATAATACTAAAATATATAAACATATATATATATATACTCACAGTATAGAGGAAAGGTAATGCTCTTTTAATCGACATTTAAATAAAGAAATAGTTTTTAAATCACGAATGCTAGGCGGAAGTGAGTTCCACAATCTTACAGCATGGACAGAGAAGGAATAAGAATAGTAGCTTGTTTTATGAGGATGAGATTTAAGAAGGGATCTTAGGTGTGATCTGCACGGAGCGTCGCTAGAGCGAGCGTAAGAAAAGCGCTCACGCAGGTAGGAAGGATATAAGACGGGTTGTGTAGGATGTTGAAGAGGAGACATAAAATCCGAGTATTCCTGCGAAGGCGGATTGGGAGCCACTTGAGTTCCTTGCGAAGGTGAGAAACATGGTCATACTTTCGAAGACCGAAAACAAAGCGAATGCACAGGTTTTGCAAGCGCTCAAGCTTGTTTAATAGCTCTTCAGTAGCATCCAGGTAGCAGGCGTCGGCATAATCTATAATCGGCTGAATAAGTGTTTGTGCCAAAGAAATTTTAGTCTTCAAGGGCAGAAAACCCTGAAGGCATTTCAGCGAATGAAAGGAGAAATGTACCTTCCGGCTGACCTCGTTGACCTGAGCGCGCCACGAAAGGTTGGAGTCAATAACTACACCCAGATCTTTAGCGGCTTCAGTATAGTCAATGCGAACACCATCGAGATATAAGGGCATCAGAGATGTAACATCAGCCGCATTGCGAACGAATCTGCTGCCTATGATCATGGCCTGAGATTTAGTTGGGTTAATTTGCAAACCAAATGACTTAGCCCAAGCGCTGATGCAAGCCAGGTCATGATTCATTGCAGCTATTGCAGAATCCGCGTTTGCTACAGTAAAATGTCGATAAAGCTGCAAGTCATCTGCGTAGAGATGAAAACTAGAGGAGATTACTCTGGTAACAAAGTTTATGAAAATTGAAAAAAGAAGAGGAGAGAGAACGCTACCCTGAGGAACACCCTCAGTGAGGTTACACCAATCAGAGAAGGACTCCTCCAGGCGAACACACTGAGAGCGTCCCCGAAGATAAGAACTGAACCAGGCTAAAGTGGAAGAAGAGAAATTGATAGATTTAAGGAAACCTAGTAAGATATCGAAATCTACTGAGTTGAAGGCGCTACTAAAGTCAAGCAATACAAGAACAGTAAGGGACTTATTCTCCATAGCCCAGCGGATGTCGTCAGTCACCTTCAAAAGCGCGGTTACAGTACTGTGACCCGCGCGAAAACCGGATTGAAAAGGGGATATTATCGAGTTAGACGCCAAGAAAAATGACAATTGTCTATGGACTATATGCTCAAAAACTTTAGAGAGAAATGGGAGAATAGAAATAGGTCTATAGTGGGTTAATAAAGTAGGATTGTTAGTTTTAGGTAAAGGTATTATGTGAGCCTGTTTCCAAACTGATGGAAAGGAGCAAGAGGAAAATGAGTGATTGAAGATGTGAGTTAGAACAGGAAGTAATGAGGAAAGGATAAGAGTTATCATTCTCGAACACAACTTATCATTACCGACTGCTGAAGAAGTAATCGCAAGTATAGACTTCTTAACGTCATCTTCAGTAACATCGTTAAAATTAAAGTGAGAATATTGTGGTGACGGCAAACTAGCAAGACTCTCGAGTGTCGCAGCCTTGACAGACGGATCAAGAGAAAAGGGAAGGAGAGAGAAATGCTTATTGAGATCATTAAGGTGACTTGCCTATGCCTACAGATTTGAGAAATTTCCATACATCGGAAGAACTGCGGTTATTGAGTTGGTCGTGGAAATAGCGTCTCTTAGCAAGTTTACACAGATTACTGCAGCGATTACGTAATGATTTGTAATAAGCGAGATTCAGCTCTGAAGGTCTGCGCTGCGATTTATAGTGTGTTACGAAATTAGGGTGCTAGCCTTACAATGGAATTTTTTCTACTTTATGGACACAAATACCTCAGACCCAAAAATCTATGCCTAGGCCATAAAAATACTAGTTTCATATTTTAATTCCGAGATTTTCTGGTACATTCTAGCGCCGGTTGCTGTAAACAGATGCAGTTCCTAACAGGGGTCAAACCAAACGCATAGCTAGTACATTACTGCGCTAACGAGGCTCAATGGAGCAAACGAGGTGATCACCAGTCATGGTCCCGATCGACAGATCCATAAAACTGTATTGTATACTCATTTCCGCGCTGCGGGGACCGGTAGGGCTGGCCAGAAATATTATTAGACTAGCAGCGCCCCGCGGTTTCACCCGCATAAGTTTCGATCCCGTGGGAATATCGGGAAACTATCCTATGCCCTTTCCCGGGACTCAAACTATCTCTATATCAAATTTCATCTAAATCGGTTCAGCGGTTTAAGCGTGAAGAGGTAACAGACAGACAGGCACATTTTCGCATTTATAATATACTAGCTGCGCCCCGCGGTTTCACCCGCATAAGTTTCGATCCCGTGGGAATATCGGGATAAAAAGTAGCCTATGTCCTTTCCCGGGACTCAAACTATCTCTATACCAAATTTCATCTAAACTGAGTCAGCGGTTTGAGCGTGAAGAAGTAACAATAAACACACACACACTCACAAACTTTCGCCTTTATAATATTAGTGTGATTAGTGTGATTTCGATACTTCTTGTGGGTCATTAATCAGCCTATAATGTTCCCACTGCTGGGACACAGGCCTCCTCTCTTCGAGGGGGAGTGAGCTGAAATATACTACTCCACACGGGCCCAGTACGGGATGGTAGATATCACATGTCTTCGATTTTTTCTTTCTAGGTCATGCCGGTTTCCTCGTGATGTTTTCCTTCACCGTTTTGAGAGCAGTGGTGATGAAATGATTTACAAAAAGTAAAGCACCTGCCTGGGTTCGAACCTAATACAACAACTCGGTAAGTCGAGGCCGTTACCACTGGGCCACCGCTGCTCGCGCTAAAAGCTTGTTTAGAATGCAACAAGCATAGATTTATTATTAGAAGGATCTGTAGGCGACAAATGAGACTATCAGTCACTTCTTTCATATATCTATGGTCTGTCAACATCTTCATTATATTTTCTTTGCTCCTGTTTCAATGTGTTTATTGTATTGTGTAAATGGTACACCACAGACTACCTACAGTATTTGTCTGTTCTTCCCGTTTTTAAATCCATCCAAAGGTTGTCTTTAAAAGATCGCTCTTAGCGATAAGACCGCCCATAGTGTCACCCATTGTAAAGTTTCTATATTTATGTCTGTAATTTATATGGTGTACATAATAAAGAGTATTCTATTCTTACAGGTATCCGCGTTGAGATTCAACCATTACTGGTTTGCGGAGGTCAGATAGGCAGTCGCTCCACGTAAAATACTGGTATTTAGCTGCGACCGGTTAGGCTGAAAGCCGACTCCAACATAGTTGAGCAAAGGCTAGGCAGATGCTAATAATGATTCAATACATCATACGACATTTGAAACGCTAACATTAAAATCATCCAGCAACCCTACTTCAGAATAATTAATGCATAAGGATGACTCTTTGTATTTCAAGGATTTTTATAGGTTAATAACAGTCGGCATTCATAGGCTCTAGGCTAGCCCACATGTACACTTGGCATATATGTAATCAAACTTCATAATTCCTATTTTGCTTTCCTAAATATATGATTTGCGATTGCGCCTCATTTTGCGAATTCCAAATAATTCCTATTTTACGGTCCTAAAAATACTAAAGAGCCAAGTAACTGCGACCATCTTGGATGTAGCGTTCGTCGGTCGCTGCTGCGGCACCGCTCGCTTCGCTCGCTCAGCTTGCGCGCGGATGGTCACAGTTCTAACCTAACTTATTCCATTGGTTGGGGTACCCTAGCTTATTTACTGTGATGAACTGTGAGAAAAGGCCGAAAATTAAAAGGGGGTCAATCATTAAGAAATGTGTGTACTATTAGAAGTGCAAAAAGTTATAAAAGGTTCATTCATTTAAAAAAGCGGCCATCATTAGAAGATCAATAAGTTTCAAGTGGATCTGTTAAAATATTTCAACATAACTTCCTGTCTGTGTCTTGTTTTAACACACAAAAACCACACACAGTCAAGACAAACATAGCCCACAGACAATCTGTGTTATTTAGAATTCCGTGGGTTGAACTAATAGACAAAGCAAATATTTGTTACGTTAGGGCAATGGACTCATGACCCTGGATTAGTGGTGTAATTGTCTATTCACTTTTGTATTAATTTCCTTAATTTTTCCTGGTATGATGGTAAACTATATTTTGCACTGTATGGGCTTTCCAAAAACACCTACCAACAAATAGATATTGCTGTTCATTGGTAAACTCATAATTTATAGGCGCTATTAGACTATTCGCCATCTACTCACCGTCTATAACTCAGCCATTTTTAGTTATTCTGACCGTCTAAGTGACCTCCTACTTATTCTATGTCATTGCCTCGTGATATAGCCGAAACGATGCTGGTTGGAGCCATCGAGCCAAACTTATGACCAGCATTATGTTTCGGCAGACATGGCCCGTCTACCTTTGTCAGTGGTTGCAAGTTTTGTCTTAGACAAAGGCTCGATTGAAATATAAAAGTTTCTTTGAAAAGAATCTCGCTATTCATTGAGGAGATCAGCGTTTTAATTGCTTGACACACTTCGGTACAGACGCCAACACATCAAGCTACCCGAAACTGTCAAATTTTCCCAATCAACTTTGAACCTTATACTTTAGAGCATTAAAGTTGAAAATCTATTAAATAAATTTGACAGGTTGTAGTACCTTGATCTGCTGGCGTCTGTACAATGGCCTTTCATTTCGGAATAACAACAACATTCATTGCGTGATTTACGCTGTCGAGTAGGCGAATTTTACAATCAAATGAATTAATGGATTAAAGAAATTGCCTTCCGAACCCGTCGAATTGCATGTTATTTTAGGGCGTTTACGCACTACATCCGAACCGAATCCGAGAAATGCTAGTCCAAAGTGACCATTGTCCTGTTTGTATGTGGGGTTGCGCACTAGATCCGAACAAATAGGACGATAAACTATTTCTCGGATTCGGATCGGGCGTAGTGCGTAAACGCCCTAACTGTGCAATTTGCGATCTGGGGGCCTACCATCATCTCTTATAACAGTATTAGGTAATATAATCTTACTCTGTCTTTTCGTACCATGACGTCCTTAAAGGAGATATAGGTACATTGGCGGGAAGATCGTGACCCCAGCAAGCTGCATCTACTCCGTATTCGCTCGAATTGTGACTTTATATCACAATTTGACTGAATACGCAATGAGTAGGTATTATAAGTATCACTTTGTAAGCAATCGTCGTGTTGTTATGACCTCGGCGGGGGACCGCCTCCAGATTTATCAAACGAGGGACGCAACACTACGTAAAACAGATTATTTAATCTAATCCCATTCTACAAAAGGAAGTTGTCGCTTATTCTGTTAACCTAGTTATTTATAAACCGAAGTTTTGGTTGTAGGAAGAAGTTTATTCTTGAATGTTCTTTACAATGCGATCAAAATAAGGAGAAATTGTGACTGGCTCTGAAGTGAAAGTGAAGACCCTTATTGCGAAACACACTAGCAATCTCAATCAATCATTTTGAAGATTGCTTATCCATTGCTTCATAAGTTCGAAAAATGTGTCTGCTCAACAACGTAAATAACGCAATGAATGTTGCTGAACTGTCAACAAAATGAAACCCATTGCTACTGATAGCACTGATAGTGTGTTACGTTACGCAATTAACCCGCTAAAGTTCTGAACTAAAGACGGCCGTGTACCTATAAATTTCTTACCGGCTCTTCTCCATAGGAAATGATTAATTGAAACCGTGCACCTACATTCTAACGATTCATAAGTGCCCATATAGGTTTATGAAAAAAAAAAATATTTTTATTCTGATTTTGGTTTGCGGCTAAAACTTTGCATTTGACAAATCAATGTTATTGTTATTATTACATTTCGACAAAAAAGTGTAAAGTTACCTACGTTTATTTTGATTACCTACCTACTGATTGAAACCCTTCGTTATTTGAAGATATTCTAAATCTTGCATTAAGGTAATGAAGATCTTCCTAAAACCAAAAGTCATTTATTCAAATTAGGTTAGGGGTAAGAATCAAGACCTTTTGCTTTTTGAAACTAGCATCAACTTTCTAACTGACCGACTATTTAATTTTGACAATTCAAAAGTGCCTGTAATGGTTTAATTGAAATAAATGCTTTGAGTTTGAGTTTGAACGTCAAAATTACATAAGACAGTTCCCCAAAAACTAATGTACAGACGCCAGCACATCAACCTACTACAATCTGTCAAATTTCTTTAATATATTTTCAACTTTATCACTAAAGTATAAGGTTCAAAGTTGATTGGGAAAATGTGACAGTTTCGGGTAGGTTGATGTGCTGGCGTCTGTACCTAAGTCTGGTGTAATTGACGACTCATCATAATTTATTTCATAGTAAAATATGATGATAATGAATACTTGAAGAAGTTATCGGAATATTTGCAAGGAATAGTTTAAGATTAAAGACCCTTCAGTTTGCAAGTCTAGTGGTAAAGATATGCTGAAGTGTCTCTTACCTTCACTAGAATATCACGAGAGACAATTGTACCTACATTCAGTAACTTAATAAAATTGAAACTATTAATTACTTTTAAGTATTTTCTATCATAATATAAATATTACTAGTTAAAGTTTGCGAGCACATTCGTAAAAATCTGGCTATTGTTTGTCCTTATTTGTTTTAATATTTTCGTGTATTATTTATTTGTGCTTATATTTTTGTATAATTAGGTTTTATAGTTTGTAATCTAGGTATATGTGTATTATCTTTATATTTAAGTAAATAAATATTTATACCTCAATTGTTTGTAATTGCACCTACAACTGTTTGTCTCTGCATCACCCAAAGGTTGACTGGTAGAAAATGGTACCTACTTATTAAGTCCACCTCAGTACTTTACGTGTGTGCTTAAAGTATTAAATCCATATAATTATTTAAAAAAAAAAGTCGGGTTAGTTACACCATTTATAACTCAAGAACGGCTGGACCGATTTCTATGATATTTGATTTGTCTCCGCTCCGAATAGCAGAATATAGTTGTTCTGCTATTATTATTTTAAATCATGAGAAAAAATTTACGAAAAAAATAGTAATGAAGATAATTCATTTTCTCATACATTTAGGCGGTACGAAGTTCGCAGGGTCATCTAGTAAAGAAAAAAAAAATCATTAAATGTCAGCAATCTAACGTGCACATAGGTAGTATCTACTTTTGATGATAGCTTCTGTACCAACCAGTTTTTCATTTCGCTTCTAATTAAATTGTACGAACTGTAAAAGATGGGTATCTTTTTACAGAAGACCATTACTCGTGCTTTGTGTGTTACCTACGTAATTATAGGTAAATTAGGGTGCGGTCAATTAGTATGAATCAGAATAAATACCATTACAAATAACCATTATCATAAGTATTTCTAAATAACTATTTATTCGTATCATTATCTAACACGTGCCTCTGAAAATATTGGTGTTATTCCAAGAAGGTTGCTTATGCGCACTCAATCGGCGCCAAATCTGTACGTTATCTCTTATCAGTTATCACTTTATCAGGCAATTCATCAGGGATTGTGAAGTGTCATCGTATCGAATGACGGAAGCCTGGCTCAAGTGGTTCAACCTTGGATACATAAAGATATTGTTAGACTTGTTTAAGGTATTCCATTGAATACCTGTAAACCCTGTGTAGGATTAACCGGTATACCTACCTGCAAACCCTGTGAAAGATTAGCTACTAACTAATCAGTGTAGGATTACACGGTATCGTTATCGTGTACCTAATGTAAATCATAGCATAGAAAAAAAGCACTTGTTTTTTCTATTCCGTGGTGTAAACCGTGTGTAGGATTAATAGGTATACCTGTAAACCCTGTGTTACCTGCAAACCCTGTTTAGGATTAACGGGTATACCTTTCTTAAACCCTGCGTAGGATTAACGATACGGGTATACCTGTAAAACCTGTGTATACTTCAACAGGTAATTCTGTAATGCAAATACCCGTATACAATTTAGTTTAGTAGTAATTTTGACGTTCAAAAGTGATTTTTAAGTGCCTATTGACTTTCTGCGATATGAAACGGTCGGTACTCGGTAGTCAACAACAATTCTTTCTATCCCGTGTGTGCTGTCGCGGCTAATGGTTATTGATAAGAGTGGGCAGCTTCCTTTTAAGCGTTGATAACTTGATAAAAAACACACGTTTCTACAAACGTATTTTATAAATGACTAGCTGCGCCCCGCGGTTTCACCCGCGTAAATGTCGATCCCGTGGGAATATCGGGATAAAAACTATCCTATGTCCTTTTCCGGGACTCAAACTACCTCTATACCAAATTTCATCTAAATCGGTTCAGTGGTTTAGGCGTGAAGAAGTAACAAACATATAAACACACACACACACTCACAAACTTTCGCCTTTATAATATTAGTGTGAAGTGTGATAAATGATTTTATTTCTGTATGTAGGTTTTCACAAACACTTTTACTACACATAAATCATATTTTAATAAAAACTAGATGAGGTCGGCGTTTCCTATCTGACTACTTTGAGAAGAAAGGCCGAAACAAATTCGGAGGTTACAGGCTCTTTTAAAGTCCAGGCATAATCTTGGTCAAACCATGTGAAGACCATGTAGATTGGTGCCTGAAATGTTTTTTTGAGGAAAGAACCACACTGATTGAGTGGACCAGTCCAGTCAGTGCACGTATTTGTCAGTAATCGTGCAACTCAGATTTATTTTTACTTTTTAGTCAGTAGATCGTGTGATCATATTCGAAGATTCAAGTACCTACTTAGTGAATTCGGCAGTATTGAATTTAACAAAACGACAAATTTCACACAGGTACACCTGAAAAACCTGCAAGTCCCTGCAGGTTCACTTGAGCAATATCTAACAAACAACACTTAATATTGCCTGTATAGACGGTAAACATTTGTACTTATGTACCTCATGTTTATTGTTATAAGTACCAGCCCATAAATCTCGGCCTTCTTATTAAATATACCACTCGAATTAAGACTTGAAGAGAGGGGAAGACGCCAGCGTTAGAAGGGCATTATACCTAAGCTTAGTCAGGCGGCAGAATAGACACAGCACCCTAATTTTGAAGGATATTGCTAAACCATTGCTTCATATGTTCGAATAATTGGTCCTATGGTCAACCAAGGGGGGGGGGGAGTACGGATGATTAGTACGAGTGCGTTCCAACCCCCTAGGCAGAGAAAGTTTTGGGGAAACCAGTAAGAGTCTGACAGACCTCTCCGGCTGTCCATTTCAAAGCGGAGGACATCCGGCACTGGGCTCGGTGGATTACGTACGGCCCACTCCCTCTCACAATGAGATGGCCAGTGTCCCAGCAGTATTAACATTATAGTTTGATTATAATAAGCTTGACCTTGAAAAGTCCTACAAGCGTCATCCTCCACCACACAAACCCTGTCTTGAATAATCAAAAGGGGGAATTTTATTGGCATTGAGCCACGAGCCCTCCTTTCAACAGAATCCACAAACTTTGTTGCTAACAAGAGAAACGAGGCCCTTTGCCAACGTGGGCTGTATGGTCGTTGCCCTTTGCCATCACGAGCCATGAGTCCTATTTCAACAGGAACCACGAGCCACATAGTCAGGTGCTTGTTATGAAATGTAAATAGTTTTATCTCTGGTAAACGTGACGATAACACCGATTAATTAGGTACTTATCGCAGTTAGTTTTTATGTCGCACTATCATAGTCAAAATGCGTAATCAACATTGATTTTTGTGATAACGATAGTCGCCTGATTATTTTTACGCACTGTGTGTGTAAAATATGAATGTTTATGAGCCAGGGAGAACTGATAATCGTCATCATCATCATCATCTGCCTAGCCTTTTCCCAACTATTTTGGGGTCGGCTTCCAGTCTAACTGGATGCAGCTCAATACCAGTATTTTACACGGAGCGACTAGGTAATACTGGTTGTTAGACTTTAGGGCTACTGACGGCCCGTCCGTAACTACAAAAACCATAGAATATGACAAATAATAAAAGTGTACATTTTTTTTTATTCCCACTAAGACAAAGCCTTGCCAAATTACGGGCAGCGTGTTAGGTGAATTTATCAGCTTTAGAAAAGCCCGAAATAGGGACTCTACTCTCTAAGCCCGTCAACGAAG
This sequence comes from Amphipoea lucens, assembly GCA_947508005.1. Lineage (NCBI taxonomy): Eukaryota > Metazoa > Arthropoda > Insecta > Lepidoptera > Noctuidae > Amphipoea > Amphipoea lucens. The sequence continues at coordinate 16,010,819 of OX382377.1, read as the reverse complement.
ATACGGGCCCGTCCGATAGTAGTTGACACAACAAAACAAATGACAAATAAAACAATTCGGACGGGCTAAAACATATGGGATTAGGGACAACTGTCAAATCGTCTTCTGTTGTTTTTCATTCTTATTTCGGGCCCCGAACTAATTTTATGTCCGTAAGTGATGTTGTCAGTACTTAGATGTCTAGGAAACACCCATAATTTCGGCCGGAACACGGAATTCGTGGGAGTAGATAGACCTGCTGAAGTCCTGAACAGTCAAGCTACTGTGTCACGACACTAGTTTCATAATGCAAACCTACTTTACATATTGAAACTGATATAAAGCAGGTATTAAATTAATTATGAATAATATGACTCGTTTACCCTCAATAAACCGCAGACAGGCATACGAGCCAACCAAGGATACAGTACAGGTTATATCACATGCATTTGATATTCATTATTCAAGCATATTTGTTCGGGACTAAAATAACTAAGTTTATGTTACGACGCGACGGTGTTGCCAAGTCCCAAATTGTAAAATTGGTAGAAAATGTAACTTGCAATGCAATAGATAGATTTGTATGTAGTTAGAAGTATGCCATCCATAGAAATATAAAAAAAAATTACACTTCTTTCTTATATCTATGATCATAGTCCTTATTGAAAGTAGATAGCGCCTTTAAATGAGTGCAGTAATAAAACGTCATTATTACTTATTAGCTGATAGAACCTAGTACCTACTTTAACCGGTTTAAGTATAAGATAAATATTCAGTACATTTCGATTTAACAAAATAACATTTTCTAACCGACAACTGACGCTCTTCGTCCAATTCGTTATTTCTACTAAATTGTTGGTAGGATGGCAACACTGCCGGGCCCGGTTTCGCTGTGGGGCGAGACATGTAAATGTTAATTGAATATGTACATACTTAATACGTATTATTGTTAAACAGGTTTCAGTGACCTCACATTTGCGTAATAATATTCTTAAGGGTAGAGGAAAATGGAAACATCTTGGTTATTATGCCTAGTGTGAAAATACTGCTGAATACGATGTTTTCTTTCGTCCACCGTAATTCAGTGACGAAGTTCACATTTTAAAATGTCCCACCAATACAAAACATAACATCACGCTTGTATTCCGAAACGGGTAAGCAGAAGTTAGGGGCCGGCAAATCACGTACCTATTCGTTTGATTGAAATTAACAGGTGTCAAAAATGCATTCTCTCGAAGGCCGGAGTGTAATAAAGTATTTGTCGCTTAGCGTGCATAAAAAATGTGCCAAGCCCCCAACGTTTTAAGAAAATGACGTTATGAGAAAATGACGTTTTGCGAAAATGACATTATGCGAAAGTGACCAAATTTTTCACGATGACATTTTGCGAAAGTGACGTTCTGCGTCAAGACCCTGGAATCGAACCGAAGAACTCACACGCAGTAATCGCATTTACCAAGATAAGACCAACAAGGTACTTTTTTATAAAGTATTATTTTTTATTTTAATTAGGTATTGTGAATGTAAAGACAAATGTGGGTCTTTTTATTTTTAACTTTTTTTATTATTCTCTTTGTTCTTTTAGTTTTTGTCATGGTCTAACAGTTTGAGTAATTAATGTGGCCTACCCAAATGTCCTTTCTTTGGTATTGTTCGTCGAATCGTTGAGCTCCTTAAGTTTTGAGTTGAGCTGCACCATTTCTGACAAATGCGTGCACTGACTGGACAGGTCCACTCAATCTGTGTGGTTCTTTCCTCAAAAGACCATCTCAGACATCGATCTACATGGTCTTCATATAACCAGACCAAGATTATGTCTGGACTTTAAAAGAGACTGTGACCTCTGAGTTTGTTTCGGCCTTTTTTCTCAGGGATCAGTCAGCTATGAAATGCCGACCTCATCTAGTTTTTAAAAATATGATTGACGCGTAAAAGTGTTTGTGCAATCCTACTTACAAAAATAAAATTATTTACTTATCATTTATCATGAGGCAGTCGTAAAAAAATATCGGCAAAAAAATCACGCAATGTTCGCATGTATTTGTTTTGTTTTCAATATCAAAATTCGACCTTATTATTACTGATATAGAAACTAATAGCAAGGAGGTAATCTTCAACCGCAATATCAGGAGATGATGCTTTTGATACTACAGGCTTTAAGATAATCCGGCAATCAGCTACCGGCTACCGTACAATAAACGTACTTATCTGAAGTAATCCGTTTCAAAAGTGTGATAATGTCTGTTATACCTACCATAAATCCGTTTATAGTTTATTGTGCCAAAGTAAGTAGGTACGCGAGGGCAATTTTTTTTTTTAATTGTCATTTTGTAAGGATCACGTTATTACCGCGTGCTACGAATCCATACTAATAAATTATAAATGCGAAAGTGTGTCTGCCTGTCTGTTACCTCTTCACGCTTAAACCGCTGAACCGATTTAGATGAAATTTGGTATAGAGATAGTTTGAGTCCCAGGAAAGGACATAGGATAGTTTTTATCCCGATATTCCCACGGGATTGAAACTTATGCGAGTGAAACCGCGGGGCGCTGCTAGTAAGCATATAAAATAAAGTTTACAGGGTGGTAGGGACATCGACGCACCCTAATTGAGTAACACATTATAATAACAATCTGAACAATTTTGAAGGATATTGCTAATCCATTGCTTCATATGTTCGAAAAATTTGTCTGCTCAACAACGTAAAAAACGCAATGAATATTGATGAACTGTCAAAATGAAAGCCATTGCTACTGTCATGTGTTACGCAATTACCCCGCAGGTGAAAAGTTCTCTGATGGAATTACGGAACACCCTAACAGTAGTGATGGCTTTCATTTTAACAGTTCAACAACATTCATTGCGTTATTTACGTTTTACAAATCTAATCCTCCGGGGTTTAGATTTATTTTTATATAAGTACTAGCTGCGCCCCCCAGTTTCACCCGCATAAGTGTCGATCCCGTGGGAATATCGGGATAAAAACTATCCTATGTCCTTCTCCGGGATGCAATCTATCTCTCTGACAAATTTTATCGAAATCCGTTCAATGGTTTAGGCGTGAAAAGGTAACATACAGACAGACAGACAGAATTACTTTCGAATTTATAATATTAGTATGGATTATATTTTAACATAATAATTATGGGCTCTAGTTGTGGAAGTAGTGTACCTACCTACTGTATGTGATAAAAATGTTCATTAACTTATCGCCCGGACAAAGTGCATTGGGCACGATTGTAATGTGACCCAGTAACAACTTTTTAATTATTGTTATAAGTATGAATAGTTGTTCAATAGATGAGAATTTCAGACTATACCGAGATGACGACAGTATGGAGGCAAAAGATATGTTGCGCCGACCCCAAAAAAATTGGGATAAAGGCGAAGGAGAATGATGATGATGAGTTAATTAGGAATGTGTGTATGTGTGATCTATAAAAAAAGCCGGTCAAGTGTGAGTCGGACTCGCGCACCGAGGGCTCCGTACAGGTATGTAAATAGTTATTATTATATATTTTTTTTTGTAATGTATAGAACTATACAGTTTTCGGATTTTTTCCTTTACTTGTGCTACATGACACTGCTTCTTGACAAATTTCATGATTCTAGGCCAACGGGAAGTACCCTATAGGTTTTGATTTCGGAACATAAACGCCCGTATCTTTTGATTGCGACTTCGATTCGAAGTTTGACTTTTTCACTGCTTCAAATGATTGCAGCCCCGAGTATTTGATATTAATTTCAACTAGATAACTCCACGCGTTCCTAAGAAAAAGGGTATTTACTAACGGACAGACATAGAAGTGGTCTTATAAGGGTTCCGTTTTTCCTTTTGAGGTATGGAACCCTAAAAAACAGTACAGTAAGTAATCTAAAAATACGGTACCTAACAGTCGGGTAAAAAAGTGCTAGTCATTTTCTACCTACACCTAACAAGTGAACCTAGGTACATGATAGAATGACCACATAATTTAAGTAGTTTTTGTGAATTGTCTAGAACTCTAGAACACAACTTTTTGTATACCTACGCGTTAAGGACAGTCATTGTTAGTTAGGTAGGTACTTGTCTAAAAACACCAAATGACTCACCAAATGACTCTTCCCGTTCTAGGTGGAGCGGAAGGGAGTGTTTCTTACTGATTAAAACCCACCCGTGTTCCTTTCTTAGCCCTTTATGTTCCGGGGTAGCGGTAACCCTTTCGGACGATCCCGCTGACCCGGCAGGCTTCGGCCCTAACGGGCCTCTTCCCTGGTGCTGACATCTCTTTGAGACGCGCGTGGAACACATACGCGCCGTCCGGCACGGGCCTGGTCCTAATCGGACGGTGAGCTACCTATTACTCTCCGTCCGCAGGCCCACTCCCTCTCGCTCCGGATCATGGCTTGAACCAGGGCCGGACGCGAGAGGTCGCCGGCACTGCCGGACGCGAGAGGTTGCCGGCACTGCCGGTCGCCTCTACGAGGAAACGGCGGTGCTCCGCCCAAGCGGGGCAGACCTCCACCGTATGCTCCACCGTGTCCTCTGAGCGATCCTCGCAATGGTGACACCCGGTCGTCTCCCCCCGCCAGATGACGTGCAGGAACCTCCCGAAACATCCGTGTCCGGTGAGGACCTGCGTCAGGCGAAAAGTGAGAACGCCGTGACGTACCTTTAGCCACTCCTCAAAGAGGGGTCTTATCGCTATCGTGGCGTGGCGTATATCGTGCGTGGCGTAAGTAGGTATTGTATCACTTAGGTATTCATTTTTTTAAATGATAAATAATTAGTACCTAACTTCATAAAAGAAAATTATGGCTCTGGATAAGTGAGACTTTTTATAGAAATAAACTGATTCTAAACCACTTCATAATGATTACAAAAAATAACATTATAAAACTATATTGGGTCATATTTTATCATTGGTTTTATCTAAAATTACGTTACCACAGATAAGAATTAACAAGTCAGGGTAAAAACGTACAGACGCCAGCATATCAAGCTACAACAATCTGTCAAATTTATTTAATACATTTTCAACTTTATCGCTAAAGTATAAGGTTCACAGTTGATTGGGAAAATTTGACAGGTTCGGGTAGCTTGATGTGCTGGCGTCTGTACACACGACGACATATCAAGTTATATATTTCCAGTTTTAGCTGACCTCGCATTGTATAGACTTTTTGTATAGTTAGAAATTAGCTTATACTGGAAATGTATCGCTTGATATGTCGTGCATACCTACCTACCTATGACAAAACTAAAAGAAAAAACAGAAAAGCAGTTAGTGACATTGGCACCGATTCCCTTGTTCACAAACTAAACTAAATTTAATTTCAGTGCATCTTTTTCTTTCTACACACATCAAAAGTGTCTAGGGATCAAGCATTTTTATGCGGATTTCTTGAGATTGAGATGTGGCTTTGTAATAAATTTATGATTTTATAAATTTATATGGATCCTTTTTGGTGCATTTCATAATTTGAATCAGGAACTGTGAATCAATTTCGAGTAAAAGATGAAAATCAGCTGTCAATATTTTCCCTATAAAAACATACAACGCATTGAAGACATTATTAGTGCTACTGTTTCCCTACTACTGATTAAAACCAACGTTATTATGGAGCGGCGACGTCATTTAAGCAGGGAAGAAATGCTCAGAGCCGTGGGAATGATAGAAGCTGGTTCCCGGCAACGTACTGTGGCTTTAGCTCTGAATACAAGTCAGAGTGTTATCAGTCGACTTTGGACACGTTACCGAAGCACTGGTACCGTGGCTGAGCGCCATGGAGGACGGTATCGCTGCACCACACGGAGACAAGACCGATACATTCAAATCTTAACTCGAAGAGCTCCAACAATAACCGCCATGATGTTAGCCGTGAGGCTTCATCACTCTTCAGGGAACTTAATTAGCGACCAAACAGTCAGAAACCGCTTGCATGAAGTGAACCTTCATTCCCGAAGACCGCTACGGGTACCACCTATAGCAATGCACAATCGTAGGATTCGATATCAATGGGCTCTTGAACACAGAAATTGGGCAGAAGAACAATGGCGTTTCGTGTGCTTTTCTGATGAGTCTCGTTTTGGTATGAGACCGGATACAAGACGTATACGACACTGGAGAACCCCTGGACGCCAACAGCGATTAAAATCCTGCCAGGAAGTCCATCCTTATAGTGGTGGAACCATCATGGTATGGGCGGGTATTTGGATCGGCGGAAGAACTGAGTTGATTTGGATCAGAGGCAACCTCAACGCTCAAATTTATGCTGAGACGATTGTATCAGACGTCATCATTCCTCTACAAGTGCAAATCGGTCCCTTATTTCAGTTAATGCATGATAATGCACGACCGCACACCGCAAGAGTTGTAAGACAGACTCTCGCCGCAGCTAACATCAATGTCCTGCCCTGGCCTGCTCAGTCGCCAGACTTGAACCCGATTGAGCATGCATGGGATATGCTACAGAGAAGAGCTCTGCCGAATATGGAGGGTATCCAGTCGCAAGAAGACTTTTTTTTGTTGTTGCAACGAACATGGGCGGCCATTCCACAGCGTGATTTGGATGAACTCATTTTGAGTATGCCAAACCGATGTTCTTGTGTTGTTAGTGTTCGCGGTAGAAACACGGATTATTAATTGTTTAAGTTACCCAATAAAATTTTAAAGAAAACTGTTATTTCAGTCTTTTTTTCGAACTTTTGTGTTAGTGGTTCAAATGTCAAAAATCCCTTTATTAGGAAAATGGCAAATTTCTTTATTAATGCAAAGGTGACTTGGTTTATCGTTACTGTGACAAACGAAAACACTTTATTTGATGAATCCTTAAAGAAAATTTTAATTAATATCAATCAGGAGAAAAGTTATTGCAAAAATATATGTTGATCCCTAGACACTTTTGATGTGTGTATTTCATTAAGAAAAGGACAGAAGATAAATATTAGTTTAGACCTGTCAAATTAGTCCGTGCCTGACTTAAATTGACGTATTTTTAATAGCCAATTTTTTAATCACGTCTAAATTGTCTATGGAGTGTCTTAATTTGACAGGACTAAACTAATATTTATCTCCTGTCCTTTTCTTAATGAAATAGAAAGAAAAAGATGCACTGAACTTAAATTTAGTTTAGTTTGTGAACAAGAGAATCGGCGCCATTATCTGATTAATTAGGTGGGTACTTACTTTATGATATAAAGGTATTAATCACTTAACAAATAGAAAGATACTGATCACTGGCACTCATATGTTTAACAGTTCCGTCAAAATTACGAAAACCGATTTTATACTGCCACTAATTGAGGAAAAAACATCTATGGTTTTTTGTTTGTTGCTTTAGAATAAAACTCATTGCGTAACTAGACAGAGTTCGTATAATGTTTACATCACTGTTGGACATGGGTCGTTTCCAAATTCCGCTACAATACCTTATGCCTTTCATTTTCGCAGTTCAAGAACATTCATTGCATTATTTACGTTGTTGAGTAGACAAATTTTTCGAACCTAATAGAAGCACTGAATCTGAATTAGCAGTATCCTTCAAAATGATTCAGATTGTAATTGATAGTGTGAGGCCAAATTTAGGCAATGCCGCCAGCCTTTTCGGCACTTTTTAACCGACTTCTAAAAAAGGAGGAGGTTCTCAATTCGAATGTTTGTATTTTTTTTTTTGTTTTTTTTTATGTTTGTTCGCGCATAACTCCGTTGCTTGCCAACCGATTTGAAAAATTATTTTTTTGTTGGAAAGGGTATACTTCCCAAATGGTCCCATGAAAATGTTATCGAAATCGAACAAGCGGTTTTTGAAAAATCAACAAAAATCTAAAAATTTATCTACATTGTCTACATTAACGATCTTTTTATTTACTTTTTTGTGGGGTAGGTACAACTAAAAAGTGAAAAATAAAAACTTTTTTACAAAAAAAAACAACCGACTTCAAAAAAAAAACACTACAAAGTGATAAATAGGTAACTTTAATTTCGGAAGTCGGTGTCAAAAAACAATAATGCGGAACCAACGACACCGACTTCCGAAATTAAAGTTATTTATCACTTTGTAGTGTTTTTTTTTTAAGTCGGTTGTTTTTTTTTTTTGTAAAAAAGTTTTTTTCCCATCGACAGCGATGCGAACGAATTTTTTTTATGCCCAATGAGCTCTTCCCATTTTCTACTTGTACAGACACCAGCACATCAACCTACCCGAAACTGTCAAATTTTCCCAATCAACTTTGAACCTTTTGCTTTAGCAATAAAATTGAAAATCTATTAAATAAATTTGACAGATTGTAGTAGCTTGATGTGCTGGCGTCCGTAGGTACATAATGTATTTATGTTTTAATGTTAGCCTGTATAAGATAACCAATTGTTTTCCAACAAGCATTACCTTCCTAAAATTACTCGTAACAAGAGAGGATCTTCTCAAAAGCAATAAATTAAGTACCATGAATGACAGCTGTCAAAGTCCAGCGGCTCTGCCAAACGCCAGCGCCTGGCATTAGAATCCTATCGTACGGTTAGGTTGACTAGAACTATAAACGGCGCCAACATTACTGAATGCAGGGTCATAGGGTTAAAGATCACAATTAGGTATTTAACACATGGCCAAGGACAGGTTGTGTAGGAATTAGGGCCAACTTACCAAGCAAATGCAGTCTCGAAGAAGCCAACTAGTTTCAACTGTCGCCAATTTCATATTTTACTTGATAAATTTGTCTAATAGTGCCCAAGATACAGGCTGGGACTAACGCTATCTCCATATATGGTAATTTTGGTGTTGAAATAAACAATTTTAAATTCTGCGCATTTTTGGTCTTACTGTCGGGGCAGAATAAAATGACGCAGAACACAATGTTGTCAGCATTAAAAAATAATCGATTTTTTTTTGGAAAATCCTAGAGTGCACGACTTTTATTGCTCATTTTTAATCCATAATACCTACTTTGAATAATAGAGCCATTTTCAATAGGGTTCCTCCTATGGGTGAAAAGAATCTATTTAAAAAAAATTACTCAATATATTGATTTTTTCGCAAGCTACAATGTTTTCAGGTTTCACACTTGATTGACGGGAATTTTTTTTAGAAATGTATTAATGTTTTTTTTAGTTTCTACTGCACTGAATAAATTTTTGAAAAGTATAGAATTAATCTCCATTAAATTATCTATACAATGGTATATAAATGAAGTAGGTTCTGTGTACTAGCAGGAGTATAACAATAGAAACAGTTGCAGAAAGGAGGCAATTTTTTTTTTTCGATCGTAAGGCACTTTAACGCTTCGCATTATGAGTCGTATTGGGAGATCCGTACGGTGTTATCACACGCTGAGCTTAACCCGACATACTCTATTTGAAAGGTCATTGGCCTAGAAATTAAGCACTGTTTACACTATCGGTATGGGTACTGTTTCAGATTTAGTATACATAAGTAAGTATATTCTGCCTAGCCTTTTCCAACTATGTTGGGGTCGGCTTCCAGTCTAACCGGATGCAGCTGTGAGCTGATACCAGTATTTTACATAGAGTGACTGCTTATCTAACCTCCACAACCCAGTTATTGGCTAATACGATACCCCTTGGTAAGACTTGTTGTCAGATTTCGGGCTTCTGAAGAACTGTAACGACTGTCAAAGATCCACGAATGACAGCCGGCACCAACGCAACGGCTTAACGTGCTTTCCGAGACACGAAGGGGTCTTGGTATGTAAAGATGGTCACCCATCCACGATCCAACCGCGGCAAGCGTAGCTTAACCTGATCGATCGACCCGTGCGGCTGTTATCAGGTACTTAGCCACAAGCCCCTCCCTAGTATACATAGCTACCTATTACCTAGATTTTTTTTTAGGAATCTCAGTATGCCTAACTATCAAGAATGGCCGGATCTTCTGTGGGTTCAGACCTTCATACGGATTAAAACTCCCGCTAATAAGTAGGTCAAGACAATCAATATATATTCAGATCCCTCGAGAATCGATCATGGCCGTTTGCCCGTAGCCATTATATCCTCCTGTATACGCACAAATTACGTGGTAAGTGCATATACAATACAACACACAACACAATAGACACCATCTACAATTTCCAACAGATAATCAGGTACAGACGCCAGCACATCAAACTACTACAATCTGTCAAATTTCTTTAATAGATTCTCAACTTTATCTCTAGAGGATAAGGTTCAAAGTTGACTGGGAAAATTTGACAGTTTCGGGTAGCTTGATGTGCTGGCGTCTGTACATTACTACGTTAAATTGCGCGCTGCCGTATACAGCGATTTTTCACACCACACATTATGCCTATGGTCAATATCCTCATGTCGAATGCACTGCTAAATCTGTAACATCGTTCGTTTGAGTGTGCCCTGCCTGAGTAAGTAGTGCAGAGTACTGCAGAGATATTTTAATTCTTGCCTGCATACCGAACTCTTTCGTTAGGAGTCCTACATATAAAATACGGTGATCGACACAAAACAACAAGACTTACAAACAGATGAAAATTATAACTTTATAACACAGCAAGTTTACTATAGAAATATAAATCTCGCCTGATAAATAACTGATTCATACAAAACATCGTGATTTTAATATAAAACGCATGAACACGATAGATATTATTTATCGTGACAGTGACAGCTAAATTAATAGTTTCAATAAAGTTTGTAAAACGGTTATGTTTAGTTAATAACTGATTCTAATTATGTCAATTTAACATTGTTGCAGCAATTTGACTTCTTGACAGTTCAAAATAGTGCATGACTAATGCACTGACTGACTTTGACTTTAGGTACCTATAATTAATTTAGTGTTGGCCTTGGATGTACTTTGTTTGTTTGTTTACTTATTTTATTTGATCGATTATTATTTCACCTATTTTATTATCTTACCCAATTAGATATTTTATTATTTTACCTATTTTATTTTACCTACTTACCCAAAATAAAAAAAAATCAGGAATTTATTTATAAACGTTGCTTAAAGTTAATGATTGCGACTGTTTAACCATACATTTTTGACTTAAGCAACGTTTTTATATAAACCCCTGTATAAAAACATTTCCTTACGTAATCTTTTTTGTTCACTTATAATTAAAACGTGCAGTGATATGTAGGTAGAAACTTAGATTTAAGCCCATTATTTACTGTCCCACTGCTGGGCAAAGGCGTCTTTTCATACAGAGTAGCACGAGCATCGATCACTACACTTGCTCAAGACGTATTGGCAATTTCAAACTTTAATTAGGTATGTAGGATATTACTTTTATAAAGAAAACTAGACCACTGACAGTCGAGAATTATTTATGTTAAATGCGTTGAGTTATAGTTAGTGTTTCAGGTATAAATGCAATTTATACTATTTTGTAAGTAGTAGGTACAGTCAATTATAGCAATTAGCTGACCCTCCTTTGCATAAATGGTTGAGATTTTTTAGAATACGAATCGATAGAATTTATAATTTTATTTACTTACTTTGCTCAAATATTAAAATATAAAATAATTATAAAATTCTATCGATACTTATTCTAAAAAATCTCAACCGTTTATTTATTTATTCATTTGGGACAAACAAACAGTAACACATTATATCTGTGCAAATAATATAAACAGAGATATTATATAAATGTGAAACTCACACCGTTATCCACAGCATATATGCAAAGGAGGGTCAGCTAATTGCTATAACTGACTGTACCTCTACATACCTAGTTGTTTTAAGAATTCCTATCACGCATATTGAACTTCGGCATTTATACCTACATATTTACTTACTTACATAGTTTAGTACCTACGCCAATAGGTGTCTGTTGCATGATCGTTGTAAGTAAGTACCTAATTTGAATAAATCAAATAATTATTGTAATTCCTGGATATTTTTCTATTTATTCAAATACCAGCGACCATCGAGATTTCTTAATTAAATGTAAGTTTAATATTATTATTTAATATTAAGTATACACATCAAACCTTCCGGAATAAATTCTCTAAATGATGGTGAAAAACCACATCAAAATCCGTTGCGTAATTTAGAAGAACAACGTGGTCACACAGACAGACAGGGGAGGTAGATGAATTATTAACGTAACTGCATTAGCGATTTATTTGCTAAAAATGTAAACAAATATGGAAAAATATTTAAATCCTACACAATAAAGTTCAGTTTACGCTACAGCATTTTTATAACTTTTTCAATAGTGCTAGTCACTCTGAAACCAACTTAATCAACATTAAAATAAAGCTGATATTTGTATATTAATTTGGAACATAAGTTTAAATATTTTTATAACTTTTTCAATAGTGCTAGTCACTCTGAAACCAACTTAATCAACATTAAAATAAAGCTGATCAAGCTCCGCTAATCCGCAAGTTAAATAATATTAATTTGAAACATAAGTTTAAATAGAGATTAACCCTTTTTTAGCAGTTGTGTAAAAATAAAGGCAATTTGCAGGCCGAAGTTTAATTTGGCTTGCCACTTAAGTTAGGGATCCTTAAAAATTACTTAACCAAGTTTTGAAAATGTTGCACTACCCTCATATTCATTAAGTGACAAGAAGTGGCAAGACAAAAATAAGTTAGTCATCTCGTCATACAAAAAATCAAAATGACACGTTTTTATGAATTCTAGGGTAGATCGACATTTTTTTAACACCTACCTACCTATTGTCGATGTTTTATTACGAAAAAGTGGCAGGCTTTGTCTTCAGTGTATCAATAATATCGAAACAAACCGTTTGTTGGTTACAAATCTAATTACGACGTTCATATCTTTAGTCGACAATTATCGTTACTTTCGACATCGGCATTAATCAAATCAATCAAAAATATCTATCGATATTTTCCGGTGCTATCTATTATCGGATTTTCGAAATGGTTGTGAATAATAAAACAAAATACTTACCTAGGTAAACGCGTAACAAAATAAGGTTTCTACTCGACAGAAGGAAGTTACAGATTTAACCTTCAGCAAACTATGCACTTTAACAAATATCGTAAAAAGGAATTAAAGTGAATATTTTTTAAATTAAAATTAGATGATTTTCTTTTGCTTCAAAAGGATCTGTGGGTGGTTGACGGATGTACCCACGTACAGGCGCCAGCACATCAAGCTACTACATTCTGTCAAATTTCTTTAATAGAATTTCAACTTTATCGCTAAAGCCCTTAGGTTCAAAGTTGATTCGGAAAATTTGACAGTTTCGGGTAGCTTGTTGTGCTGGCGCCTGTACCTACTTTAGCACGACTTAGTACCTAAATCCAATTAAATGGACGTCTTCTAGGGAGTTATGATTTTGATCAAACCAGGGGATTTACTCCCTAATCACGAAATCCGTAGTTTGAGCCGAATTTACGGGTCCTTAATACTCGGTATAACTTACGGAAATACCATTAGTTCGGGGCCCGAACTAAGGATTATTGACAACACGATTTGACAGCTGTCACTGAACCCAATGTGTTTTTGCCCGTCCGAAATATTGTTGATGTTTCACTTGTTTTGACAGACCAACATCTTTCGGACGGTCCCGTATCTTCGTTAAAGGACTTATACTTATAGAGAGACCCCCAGAACCGAACTGTTAAAAGATTCGACATTATTCTTGTCGATAATGTTTCGAATGTTTTCAAATACAAGGTACCTACCCAGTACCCACATGTGTCATAAAATTGTTTCTAGACGTTTTCAGAGACAGTACCTATCTCTTTAAAACTAGGTCAATGATGTTAAATCTACTTACCTACTATTAGAAAATGCTAATGCTTTAAGAAACGATCAATTGCAATTGGAAGTGTCAATGTTTTGTGTGCCTATCTATTTATTGACAATGGCTTCAATTGCATTTGGTAGACGATCGATTTGCGCATCGATCAATCACGTAAAAATTGACAATTCCCTTCAATTGATCGTCTCCCTTTTAGAAATTAGAATAAGAATTGTTTTATAGAAGAAGATAATGGAAAAGCCGAAAAGTCATACAACCCGAATCTCTTTAAAGTGAGAGTGAACAGGCTTCTTCTGGGTAAGCTCGCTCCATCGTCGACTTTGTCTCTGTCACCTTTGACCTAGGCTAGAGTCAAGAGCAAGCCCATTTCAAATAAAAAAAAATAAAAAGTCATAAATGCTTGGGACTGACAACAACAAGCTACCCTGTTGAAAGTCGTTGAAGAAATTCCAACCGCTTTGAAAGCAATTGTCTTGCTTTTGTCTTGGACTTTTGGCTAGGTAAAACATAAACCACGTTGTCTAAAAATTAAATTCCTACTTAGTAAAATTACAAGATAAATAACGAATAGTTTTAAGTAGTTAATCATTTTTTCAGAGACGCTTTTTTGTGTTTCTGCCAAATTTTCGCTGCCATTGGCAACGTTTTATACTCCAGAAAATTAACAAAAAAAAAACTAACATTGTGCTAAGTGACATGTTGGCTGGACAAATATTTTTAACCGCATTGCGTCGATTTTAGAGATGATGATGACTGAGATTAGTAAACATATTAGGTATCTTCATTATATTTAATTACATAAGAACGTACCTATAGACTTTTACAATTATGATGAAAAAAAACTAGGATTTATAATAATATATTGAAGGTAATCTAGGTAGGTCTCATTCGATTTTCCCTCCAAAAATTTTCTCGTGCTTCATTTGGCAAAATTCGAAGAAAATGTTGGTTGTCTCTATGTAAAGTTGTGTCTACTCAAATTACAGATAGATAAAATTAAATGAATAAAAAATATTACACCCTGACCCTACTACCTTCATAAGGAAAAAAAAACTTTTCTATTCGCTCATTAGGTACTAGATGAATAGTTCAACATTTTTAAATTTTTTACATAAATAATTATAATTCAGACTAATTAAAAATCTACAAAAAAAAAAATCACAAGTATAAGTACTTATCATTTTTTTTTAATCTAGTTACTTAATAAAAAAAATAATAGGTACTCACCGAATTATAAATAAAATGTCAAACTAATAAAAATTAACAACAAAACACAAAATCACTGAACACGAGCGTAACCAGACAGGGCGCTTTTTTTTTTAAATTATGTAACGAGAGTTGGCGCGGGACACTATCGGACAGCCAAACGCGCGCAGCGTCCGCACGATTTTGGAGCACTGGCCGAATTAAAAAAAGTACCGACGTTGTTTGTGCGTGAACGTGCGTGGGTACTAATGTTATGCAACCTTCATTTATTTAAAAACAAAAAGTTAAATTTTCTTTGTCCCGATTTTAACTTCGACCTTTTATCTTAAAACTTAAATTAAGAATACCCGGTATTGATTTTGACTTCAGCATTTATAGGCAGCTTCACCGCTTTTCCCGTTTTTCGTGTGACGTAAATGGAGGCGTGGCGCGGGTGAGGCACACAGGAAAGATAGCAGGAAAGTCCACAGCTGGGAATACTTACGTTTGAGGTTAGGTAGGTCTATCTGCGTCAGTTGCTGCCTATTTACCTACCTGACCTACCTGACGCACTTTTTTTCTCTGGAATGGAATTGCTATTTTTATTACTAAAATGTTGAGTGGAAATAGGTAGTAGGTACTTATATTTATTCGTCAGAAATATTTCATGACCAAGGTCACATCTAAAGGTTCATTCCGAATGATGTATTACTTTTATTATGATGTGTGTCCCTTGGTCATACACACGTACGGCTAGCACACAAATTGGCGATTTGCTTTTCAGATTGATTTGTTTTAATAAAGCCAGAGGGGTAATTGCATAACACACCATCAGTAGCAATGGGTTTAATTTTAACAGTTCACCAACATTCATTGTGTAATTTACCTTGTTGAGCGACAAATTTTTCGAACTTATGAAGCAATGGATTAGCAATATTTTTCAAATTCAGATTATAATTGATAGTGTGTTACGACGCTATTTGGGTGCAGATTCTAGGATAGACTTAATTTTCAATAACAGCGTTATAAAAAAACGTGCCCTATTATCGGCGTGGGTACTATGCTGTTATCCAGGCATGCAGCAATTGCTCCGTACTTGCTGGCATTCAGGTCACCAGAGATAATAAGCATCTATTTAAAATGTAAACTCGATCAAATCATGCGGGTATTGTTCAATGTCATGGACAGCATTACACACGACTTTTTTGAGAGCGTTTACTGGCTGTCGCCTGTCAATTGTTTTTTTTTTTTTCAATAATTTATCATGCAAACCAGCATGTTCTTCAGTCTTCGCATGATGTTGTGTTAGACATCGGCTAGGAAATCCGATGTTTTTCTTAAAAAAATAATTCTCGTTGCTTTTACTTTTAGTTCATGGTATTGGTACATGGTGCTGTAGAATGATCACTGGCCCAATTCTGAACGATGACGGCAGCAAAATACTTTTTTTTATAGTTTTACTTGTATTGGGTCCCACTACCACTACTGGGCAAAGTCCTCCCCTTCTTCCTTCAAAACCTCCCATGTTGCCATGTTGCCCTGCAAACGTTATCAAAAAGTATAGAAGTCAAAATATTCAAACTGTAACTGTGGGTAGGAAACTTACCAACTACGAATACGCAAATAGTTGTATTCCAGATACCTACTCCTTCACAATCTCCGAAGCGCCTGCAATTAATCTTTAGCAACATGTTGTTCGTCAGGTATTTATTGATCTATCTATTTGGTTTCATATGAATGAGACAATCTTCTCATGTGTAGACAGTAGTTAGGCTGCGTTTCCAACAGAGATGAGCAAGGATAGCGCTAGGATAGTGTGCAAGGATAGTAGCGAGGGATGTGTGTGAAACCAACCAATAACATCGCTTCATTTTTATAGCTTGAACTAAGTTGGCGTTGTTATTAGTTAGTTTTGCACACATTCCTCGCTACGCATCCTCGCTCATCTCTGGTGGAAAGGCAGCCTTACGGTCTTCTCTTAGCTCATCCTTGTCATTGGTCCCGTATCTTAAATTATTTGTAAGTAAAAAAAACTAAGTACTTATTTCGAACTTCAAAGGAAAGAGTAAAGACACATCAAAGTACTTACCTTACATTATGCCATAAAAATTGTTTCATCACAGAATTTAACTTTTTAACAATATCCCAAAGGATATTAGGGAACTCCTGAAATATTTTAAATTTCAATTACTTATATGCAAAGAGAATTGCTAAAATGCTTATATGGCTCATAGGTGCAGCACGCTCGGCACGGCCCGGCGCCGGCGGCGCACCGGTGTAGTAGGTACGCACGGCTACACATCAAATCGGACTTCTGATTGTACGAAAAACCTCTACAATGTGAGGTCAGTTAAAACTAGAACTATATAAGAAAACGATAAAAGGAAAAATCATAGGTTAGGCGTCAGTTTTGCATCTTTAACATTAGCTTAGCGACTACTATCTAGTATGGTACGGATAGTACCCAGGACAAACGGCCTAACGTGCTTTCCGAAGCACGGACAGCGAACGGAAAATACGAATCTTAGGGGACCGGCCTGACGATCGAACCCCGAACCTCGGAAGTCGGACGTTCTTACCACTCGGCCACCGTCGCTTCTCCAGCGCGTCTTACGTGCATAGACAGCTTTCTGTATCACACCATGCCATGACGACCGGCGTGGCAATTGCTTAACACTTTATCAATCGGAATCGGTTTCATTTTGACAGTTCAACAACATTCATTACGTTATTTACGTGTTGAGCAGACAAATTTTTCGATCTTATGAAGCAATGGATTAGCAATTGGCTTCGAAATTATTCTGATTCCGATTGATAGTGTGTTACGCGGTGTCCTAACGCGACGAACGCGATCAACTCAACGGTATACCCTGCTTGCGGCCTATATGAAAGTCTGCGGCGAGACGCGACGTAACGCGTACCTACTTGTTTTGAGAGCGACCAGACGCAACTTGTCCCCATTCGGAACTCAATAAAAATAATTAAAATGTATTCCCGTTGACCCCATTGACGGTTTTCTGTTAAAATTGTACTGTACTTCTCCATTATTCGAGAAGTAATGACCAAAATCACGTAGGACATTTGTCGCGTGTAGCAACGCGTCGCATTACGTCGCGTCGCGTCGTATTCGTCGCTCACGCAGGACACCTACGCCACTGCCACAGAATACATAATAGTACTCCACTGCTTTGCAATGACGAGTCATGATCATTCTTCCGCCCTTGCCCCAATTTATTTTGGGGTCGTCGGTGCAACGTGTATTTTTCTTCCATACTTCGTAAGTATTCGTCATCATCTCAGTAGTCGACGCATAATAGAAGGAATAATAAAAAGATACAATTTTAAAGAATTTATATTTATTGATTAAATTAAATGAATGCTTACTTACTATGTTTCAGTTATACGAAACAAAAATCAAATTAAACAAAAACAAAACTTAGCCACTAAAAACGAATGAAAAAAAAAAATGAAAAGGTAGGCTTTCTAGGTTGTCAACTAATTTAAAGCCGCAATTATATCAATATAATTAATAACCCCCTCACTAATAAACGTATTATATCAGATGAATAGTTACACACCGATTTCTCTCTTTCAGTCGTCAGTAATTTGACTTTGGAAAGAAGAAGACAAAGCGTTGCGTAACCATACAGACGCAATACAACGTTTATTAGTTAGGGAGATAATGTTTATAATAATATAATACCAGCCTGTTATTGTCCCACAGCTGGGCAAAAGCCTCTTCTCATACAGAGAGAAGGCATGAACATTGATCACCACGCTTGCTCAACTGATGGCCCTGTGATTAAGACCTCGCCTCTCATGCACACGAGGTTGTAGGGTCAAATCCGGGCGAATACCAATGTGACTTTATAATAGTTTTTCATTTGCAATTAAAAAGTCAACAATTTTCCAGTAGGATTAGGGTCGGTTCACATCTGACGGAAGATGCGTCGCGTATTATCGGTCGCGTAACGCCAGAACAGACAATTATTTGATAAAAAATTCAACCTTTCACACTCAACCAATGATGCGTTAGTGCGTGGAGCGAATAAATAAACGCAATCGAAGTCACGCCCGATGCATTTACCGTCAGATGTGAGCCAACCCTTAATTGTATAGATCTATGAAAAGTACCAGCATAGCAAATTAGAAACTCTGTTTATTTACAAGTGACAACCCTAATATAAAATGAAATTATATAGATGGTGCTATCCACAAAGACGCGCCCCACTTTTCTTACTAATCGCTAGTGGTTATCGCTAATTAATTCCGCTAGTGTTTTAGTTTTTTGATACACACTAATTACCCACTAATAAGTAATTACTTATTAGTGGGTAATTTGTGTGTATCAAAAAACTAAAACACACTTATACTGTAAGCGATTAGGAGGAAGAAGAGTGGGGCGCGTCTTCGTGGATGGCGCTATCTGTAATTAAAAAATATTTTGCCAGTCTTAGACTCGCACTGCCCCTGATAGAAAAAAAAACACTTCTAACATTTTTTTCCAGATTTGAGTTACATACATAGCCGGAATCAGAAAAAAACGGCGCATCTGCCTGTATCTTTAATATTTTTCTAACTTCCTCCAGTAATTAATTTCCCAATCGACAGCAATTAATTTCCCGTTTCATTCATTAAAACGTTTATTTCTCCGTTTTTACTTTTTGTTAGATACGTCTTTTTAACTATCGGGGCAGCGTAGTAATATACAGCAATGCCCGGGGGTTAATATCTTTGGGTCAAAACTATGAAACCGTGGAAAACACTTTGTGACTTTCCCCGGGCTAGGTCGCCATATTTGAAACACGCATTTATACATATAGCGGCGCGACGGCTGTAGGGTCACAAACAGACAGGGAAACAAAATGCTTAAGGTGATTGGATACTGACAAACCGATGTAAGTCCAGTAAACACAGCCAGGGTCGGGTCAGGGTATTATAAACCGATGGAAGTCCAGTAAACACAGCTAGGGTCGGGTTAGGGTATTATGAACCGATTGAAGTCCAGTAAACACAGCCAGGGTCGGATCAGGGTATTACAAACCGATGTAAGTCCAGTAAACACAGCCAGGGTCGGGTCAGGGTATTATAAACCGATGGAAGTCCAGTAAACACAGCCAGGGTCGGGTCAGGGTATTATGAACCGATGGAAGTCCAGTAAACACAGCCAGGGTCGGGTCAGGGTGTTATGAACCGATGGAAGTCCAGTAAACACAGCCAGGGTCGGGTCAGGGTATTATAAACAGATGCAAGTCCAGTAAACACAGCCAGGGTCGGGTCAGGGTATTATAAACCGATGTAAGTTCAGTAAACACAGCCAGGGTCGGGTCAGGGTATTATAAACCGATGGAAGTCCATTAAACACAGCCAGGGTCGGGTCAGGGTATTATAAACCGATGGAAGTCCAGTAAACACAGCCAGGGTCGGATCAGGGTATTATAAGCCGATGGAAGTCCAGTAAACACAGCCAGGGTCGGGTCAGGGTATTATAAACAGATGCAAGTCCAGTAAACACAGCCAGGGTCGGGTCAGGGTATTATAAACCGATGTAAGTCCATTAAACACAGCCAGGGTCGGGTCAGGGTATTATAAACCGATGGAAGTCCAGTAAACACAGCCAGGGTCGGATCAGGGTATTATAAGCCGATGGAAGTCCAGTAAACACAGCCAGGGTCGGGTTAGGGTATTAGAAATCGTTGGAAGTCCAGCAAACATAGCGAGAGACAAAGTATTATACACAGTTCGAAGTTCAGTAGACGTAACGAGTAACAAAGTACTATAAATAGTTTGAAGTCCGCGAGAAACAAAGTAATATAATCACAAACATGAATCAATGTGTCATCGTCATTTAACCAAGTCTTATTACCCGGATGGATTTTCTTATTGTAATATTAAACTCTGCTAAGGTTGTTTTGATTTTTGGAACTTATTCCTGAGGGGAAATTTTTTATTTTACTATGTGCGCCCATCGTCCAGCAACAAAAACGCGCGTACGCCTGCTTGTCAGAGAATATGACGCTTCGACTGCGCGTTACAACGCTACAAGGTTCTTTTGGCGCGTGGAGAAAATCGGAACTAACGCCGCTATCTTGTTTTGTCAACACAATTCCTGTGAAAATTTTAAAAATGCTTACCAAAAACGCCACCTGGTCAACGTCATTCAGGCGCCAAAAGATCCTTGTGGCATTGTTCCTTGAGCCTTCCCGATTTATAATGCTAATGCAGACATCAGTCTTATCGTACACAAATATTTAAGGCGCCCCTGCCGGAAAGACCAAAACTGGTTTCTTACGGGAAATAACGTCCAGCCCCCTTATTCACAAACACTCGATATGCTTCCGTATCGTATCGAACATTAATCATTGTTATCGTAGGAGTCTTCTAAACGCTGTTCACAAGTCCAAAACCCGAAAATTTTGTCAGTTTAAATCAAATAGACGCCCGCTAATCTTCCAACAGCTATTTGCTGTTGAGGGCAAGTCAAATCAGGTTATCGAAATGTCAGGTTTTCGATACGATAGCCTGTCGTATGGTTGTGAATCAGGGCTCTGAACTCCTGAAAAATGTGACTGTTAGAAAAGGAAACACCTAACTCTCAGGCTACGTGAGTTTCAAGACACGAAAAAATATTGCATAATATTTATACAAGGTGTTAAAAAATTAACCCTAAAAACTTTAAGAGGTGCTTTAGACCATCGAACTGAACAACTTTCACTATGGGACCAACTTCGAAATCACGAAAAAAAAATCAGCTGTTTCATACAAAAGTTCAATACCTACCTAATCGACCAAAATGTATGAAAGAGCTCATTTTTTTTTTTTCGTGATTTCAGAGTTGGTCCCATAGTGAAAGTTGTTCAGTTCGATGGTCTAAAGCACTTCCTAAAGTTTTTAGGGTTAATTTTTTAACACTTCGTATACAGGGTGAATTTTCCAAGTGGGCGTGGATGGCCAAATCCGAAACTATGAGGAATAGCGAAAAGTACTCAAAGGAGTCACGGGCTCGTTTTTGATGAAAACTAAAACTGCATCATTACATTTTTGAAAATCAATTTTTCTAGCCAGGAATCGAACCCGTTGATTTTGAAAAAAAAACCAGTATTATTACACCATTCGATAGTGTCCCTAATAAGGATCAAATTCTGGGAATAATTGACATACGGCAAACTATAGAAAAGAGCTCATTTTAAACAAAATACTTTTTTTATTTTTCTTATGTTACCTATTAAATCTTTAACTGATTAATTGTTCAAAATGTTGACCATTGTTTTCAATACACAGCTGGATTCGACGTCTCAAGGGTTTGCATTCAAAATTTGAATTTAGAATATAATTTTGTGAAGCTGACTGCGCTACGAGTGTGTGTTAGTAAAAATATTGAGTATAATTTCGAACAAGGTATAGGTAATAGGTATGAATAAAAACGTTTTACAAAAAAAAAAAAAAAACAACAACTTCAAAAAAAAAACACTACAAAGTGATAAATAACTTTAATTCTGGAAGTCGGTGTCGTTGGTTCCGCATTTTCGTTTTTTGACACAGACTTCCGAAATTAAAGTTATTTCTCACTTTGTAGTTTTTTTTTTTTTGATGTCGGTTGTTTTTTTTTTGTATAAAACTTTTTATTTTTCACTTTTTAGTTATACCTACCTACCCCACACAAATTCAATTAACACTAGTGCACTGAAGAATTGAAGACACCAACTAGAAGAATCATCAAAATTGACAACATTTCAAACCTGACACGACCTTAAAACAAAAATACTGTTTCTTTATTTTCGTATCCTGAGTTCAAATATATTTTTATTTTAAATTTCTGAGAAAAAAAATAAAAATCAAAAAACATGTGATGACGTCACATAAACGGCGGAATGAGGTAGTTACCTTTGCGCATTCCAATTTCTTTGATTGAAAACATTATATCAAACAAGACATGTCAATGTCACCTAAGAAGTGTAACTAGAAAACAACTAAAAAACTGAATTGAATTCAACAATATTTTTTCCTATCAACTCGACACGCTGCTTACTGTTAATATTATAAATTTTTGATTGATATTTCGCCAATAAAATGGATCCCAATGAAAAATATACGCCAATGACGGAACCAAAACAACGACTGAGACAAGTGACATCTAACAGTTTTTTTGACGGGTCACAATAAAGCAAAGGTAATTATCGCCATTCTACCGTCATCTGGCACTTACGTCTTTTTAGAATACACCGAATTTCAAAGTTAAAATTATGAATGAAAAGTACATAATTTCGAAAAACGAAAAAATATCACTAGATTTGAATTTACTTTTATATAACGTAATAATACATGCAGGTTAAAAATATGAAATGTTGTCAATTCGCATAGAAATGCCGGATATGCAGTACATTTATGCATATAACTTCGTACATAAGAATAATTACATTGTATTATATACTAAAACCTTCCTGAAAGTATGTAGATCACATGAGTGAAAGAATTATCAAAATTGGTTCATTAGTTTTTGAGAAAATCGCAAACATACAAACATACATACGGGTCGAATACAGACCCTCCTTTTTCGAAGTCGGTTAAAAAAGAAGCAGTTTATTAAAATCCAACATTTTCCTTAATTTTGCCGTATGTCATTACTTTCCAGAATTCGATCCTCATTAGCGATACTCAAATGGTGTAATAATAGTGTTTTTTTTCTTTTTCAAAATCAACGGGTTCGATTTCTGGCTAGAAATATTATAATCTTTATCTTTATTGCAGTAAGTAACAAGACTCATTTGTGTTAGTAACAATATTCCTTACCCCTATGTTAGTATTCCTATTCTAATCACTAAGCATAAAAAAAAAGAAAACACGAAATATATATAAATCACTGCCACGCGCCTAACACCGAGGTGGACAGCTTGCAGCAGTGATTCACATAATACAATTTAAATCGAATGTGATCTGTTACAAGCTGTTCTTACAGACATGCAACTGCACACAATGCCACAATATTGGACAGTTTATTTTTTCCGATACAACGCTCAGAATGCTGTTGCTACTACCGCAACAGCATTCTGAGCTCTTGATTTGAGATATTGATTTTCAGAAATCCAATGATGCAGTATTAGTTTTCATCAAAATCGAGCCCGTGACTCCTTTGAGTACTTTTCGCTATTCCTCATAGTTTCGGATTTAGCCATCCACTCCTACTTGAAAAATTCAACTGTATATTAATATTATATATACTTATTGTACTGAAAATCTTCAGGATTTTTTCCCGTAAGAAAACTGTATTTTTGAAGAGAAAACTTTAGGCGCGTTGGGCATTTTTTGAGATGGGAAAAAACATTGAACTCGCGACACTGTTACCGACAACGCGCTACATTCGGATGTGTTCGGCTGTCCTCGGTTTTAATATATTTCCGATATGTCAGTGAGTGATGGCAAAGTATTCTGTTTTTGTTTTGTTATATGACGATTCAAAAAATACACACGTAATTGTTCAAGTTTTCACTTCTGTCGGCACTCCCGGAGTGCCACTGTTTTTTATTTTCTTTATTTTTTGGGTTGGTACATCTCCTTTGTAAACGGACATTAATCTTGGCACCTAACATAATTCCGATATAAACTTATCCGATTCTGTGATTTCTGTGGCGAAGCGCAAATTGGACTATCATATTTTCTATTTTCGTCTGGTCAAACCGGAAGAAAAAGTTCGGTTGGTGCTCGCGGAGACTTTGTTCTGCCTTTGACTTCTCTCTTTTATGTTCCGCAGTTGCTATATGATCTAAAATATCATCCCAATCATTCTTTGTACTGTTGCAGTACCCACAATGGTATACGTCCAGCTTTATCTGAAAACAAATGGCGTAGTCTTTAAAAATCCATGCATCTTGTACTTAAAAATATCAACTTTAATGTACAGACGCCAGCACATCAAGCTACCCCAATCTGTCAAATTTCTTTGATAGATTTTCAGCTTTACTACAAAGTAATAAGGTTCATATTCAATTGGGAAAATTTAACAGATTGGGGTAGCTTGATGTGCTGGCCTCTGTACATTAATTGATTTTAGAATGGCTGTACTAGTACTTATTGCGTAAATACAAAATGGTAGCGAAAACTAAACTTTATAAGGTATGAAAGTCATTTTCCCAAAACCACATACAATTGGAAACTTAAGTTTCCATCAAATTCGTCGTTTGCAACTTAAAGGGTGAAAAACAGTCAGACATTATAAAATACTAAATCTGTTACCTACCTCTCTAATGAATTCATTTTCCAATGAAGTTACCAGAAGGCAATTTTTGACGATTCCTCTGTGATTTTCATTCATTACTACATGCTCGAAAACATTCTCAGGGGTCAAATCAATATAGCACCCATGACAGTAGATTTTTTCATTATTTCTGGCAATCAAGAAAAAGCCAAAAGCATTGAGCCAATATTTATCGTTTATCACTAAGAAAACACCGTCATCGACCATTTCAAATGCCGTAATACATCCAAAAAGTTTTTCTTTTACTGGTGCCTCATTTGCATCACTTTTAGATGGTTGTTTCGTGTTTTCTGTGTGAATTCTACTTGCCACGTGTTTTTGTAGGTCTTCCAGTGTAGTGGAGAGTCTTCTACTGCATGGCCGGCAGTAATAGCTGTAATCGGCACGATTGTGTGTGAATCCATGCTGCTTTGCATACTCTTCTACTGTCACAGTCTTTTGCGAGCGTTTGTTCTTATCAAGCAACACTGGCTTTGTATACAATGTAGTTTTATCTGTCCCATTCGACGTGATGCCCGAAGAAAGCGTCTCTGGCGACTTTTTATTAGGACTCTTATTATGTTCTTCAATATGTTTTTCGATGGCATCAGTATTAAAGTCAATGTTTTTCGAACACTTCTTGCAAAAGGCACTTTTGACAAATAAGTTGATATTAATGTTGTTCTTCTGGTATCTGTCTAAAGATTCATATAGTTTCGATACTTCGTCTTTGCTTGTGATATTGTTATTGTTTTCTGCTAATCTTTCCTTGTGGAGTTTTAGCAAGTTTTGGTGGTGAACGCTACGGATGTGGTCTTCAGGAGACTCTTCTAATAGCCATTCGCATAGAATGCACCATCTTTCCCCAATCCCTGCTGCGTCTGTTACGTAGTTTTTCGCGCCCAAATTTTTACAGAAAATTTTGTCAAGTTCTTCTGGATTTTTTTTATTAGCCGATTGTTTCGGCTTTCCTTTCACGTTTTCTTTATCAACAGATTTAGTAGTTTCTTTTTTGTTACCTGTATTGGCATCTTTTTTAATATCTCTATTGGCATCTTTTTTGACATCTTTATTCGTATCTTCTTTTACTTCTTTATTAACATCTATAACTGCTCCTTTTTTTAAGTTTTCGTTGACATTTCCATTAACCACTTCATCATTTTTATGTGTTTTTTCAATTGGAACCTTCACATTTTGAGTTTCTTTCGCATTTTTGGTAGTCAGTATAGTATTTTTCGTTTCATTCTTTTGAACGGTGGGATCATACAGTTTATATGCTTCTTTATGGTCAACTGTTCTGAAATGACTTGTTGGTTCGTTTTCGATGACCACATTGCAAGTTAGGCACTGCTTGGATGTAGCATCAATCTGTAAACAAACATACAAAACAGTGTAAAGACACAACATTAATTTAACTTTTATTACTTCTATTAAACAACTTTCAAGATAGGGAATCCTTCAAGTTATTCATATTGCCAGTAGCATGACAAATTTTAATAATAAGATCTACAATCTTACCGTTCTATAAACCGTATTCTCAACGTTGTCGAAAATCACTTCACTTTTGATTAAATTGAGGACATGACTTCTGATAACCTTATGGGAAGAGCTGTCATCAAACTCAGTATTACACAGGACACAAGTGTCTTCAACGCAACCGTTCCAAGCATCATCAGATATGATGAACTGGTTAAAAGCTATGATATCATTCTCTACACGTGTGAGCCATGCAGAGGTTTTATTTTTTTCTTTAATATGTGTTGGTTCGTCTATGTGTAATTCTACCTTCGTGGCGGTTGGGAATGTCAGGCTGCATAACTCGCAGAAGTATATGCCTTTAGCCTGTAAAGGAAAAAATTAAAGAACAGTTAGAGAATCTATGGAATAATTATTATTACGGGAACATAAAGAAGACCAGAGGAACAACATTTTTCAAATCATTTGTTTTTCTTCGTACTTAGAACTTCTAGTCATCCAGGCCGGCTGGAGGTATATTGGCCATTTACTATAAAAAAAAAACAAAATCTACTTAATAAAAATAATAAGGGTAGGTTACGCTAATATTAAGGGATTTTTAATTTTTGTTTTTAAGGATTTTTATTAAGTAGGTAGATATTTTTTTTGTTTTTTTTTTTTTCTTCTGGAAACCTAGAAGCATGAAATTTTGCACAAGAGTTCCTTATACTTATGTATAACGAAAGTGAGCACTACTAGACGGAAGAACTGTTTTGAACTTCCGGATTACGAACTTACATCCCCTAAAGGGGTTAAATAGGGGATGAAAGTTTGTATGGAAGTTCTCATTCCGATGGGAAATCCCATTGGGCACATGGCTTGTAGATAATAAATACCTTTCTAATAAAATCTTGTTTATATTTCTCAAAATAACCACAAGTCTCCAAGTTCTCCTTATGCTGTGTATCAACGATATGCGCTAGAGCATCCTCTTCGTTCGTAAACTGCTCCGCGCATATCAAGCAATATTGGTCTATGCGACCCGTTAGAATACCGTTTTTAGAAAATATAGACGCCATTCTGAAAAGAAAAATGAAGGAAATTAGGGAAGTACCTACATAATAAAAAATACAGCCATCACCCTATAAACACACGATCAATCACAATCTGAATGATTTTGAAGGATATTGCTGATCCATTACTCCTTAGTGTTCGAAAAAATTGTCTAATGAATGTTGTTGAACTGTCAAAATGAAAGCCATCCACTGTTTAGTGAGGCACTTGGTAAAAACAAAGAAGTACTTTAACCCATTGAAGGACACTGAACGAGTCACAGAAGTTTTATTGTTACTACGTCTGGGGGCGTATAAAGGGTTAAAAAAAATTAAGCGTGCAGCACCGTACACATCGCATGCTTAATGGAACATTGACCCATTAGTAGAAAGGTCAGAATTGAGTTACAGAATTTTTTTACTCAGACCTCCATAGACTTATGATTAATTAATAATCAAATCAAATCAGTTTTAATTTTATGCTTCAACAAGTAGGATAAGTCCTCATAGCAAGATCTTCTTTTGCGATGTCCCAAAAATCTTTCTTTTTTCAGTTAAGTCAGTATTCCATTAAGCATGCGACATGATCAGAATGTATAAGATGTTGTACATAAATTAAAGAGATCGGCTACAGTCTCCCTTACGGCGTGCAAATTATTACATAATTCAAAATATTAATACACAAACAAAAGAGTGTCAACAAAACAAAACTGAAATTATAGTAAAGTCAATGATAAAAGTGAATCTACTTAAAAAATGAAGAATAAGTGAGATTTAGGGCCTAGCACATCGCGTTTTTTAATCGCGCCCCGTTGACGCGCGTTTTTATCCTACAGAAGGTCTACACCCTGCGTCTGACTCGCGTGCGTATCGCGTCTGTATCGCTGCAAACGCGCGTCAACGGCGCGTTTATAAAACGTGGTGTGCACAGGCCCTTAGTGTGAGAGACAGAGTTAATTCTTTCTTCTCTCTCGTGTAACGAAACTTGACCCGTCTTTGAAATTTCACTCTCAATTCTCGTCCAATTTCACTTCAAAAATGTTCTTCATTTCTATCCTTTTCCTTTTCTTTACTTCCAAGTAAAACAGGGCGAAGCAAGATCAGGATTGTTTGAAGTGAAAGCTGGTGTACCACAGGGATCTGTTCTTGTCCCAGTGTTGTACAACATATTTACATCAGATCTACCCACATTGGATGGCATAACAACAGCAACATATGCCGACGACATTGCCTATTTATCAGTTGATGACAAACCAGAAATGGCCAGCAATAGACTCCAAAAACAGCTAGACGAAACTCACAAATGGTTCTGTAAGTGGCGGATACGTGCCAGTGCATCAAAGTCTAACCACATTACCTTCGCGCTCAGGCACGGGAACACCCCTCCTGTCAGGCTTGGTCCTGATACCCTACCACACACAGATTGTGTGAAGTATCTTGGCTTCCACTTAGACAGGCGCCTAACATGGAAGCATCACATCAAAAATAAAAGGGACGAGATAAACCACAAGTTCCACAACCTGAATTGGCTCATGGGAAGAAACTCTGTGCTCTCTGAAGACAACAAACTCCCTATCTACAACTCAGTCCTTAAGCCATCATGGACCTACGGGATCCAACTGTGGGGTATTGCCAGCAAAACTAATATACTCTGCCTACAAAGAGTCCAAAATGGTATTCGAAAATCCATAGTAAACGCACCTTAAAAAAAAAAAAAAGGTTTGCTAGGAATGACGAAATCCACGACTATCTACAAATGCCAACAGTGAACTATGAAATCGAGCGGTACAAGGAACAACACAAGACACGCCTAACCCACTAGTTACTGAACTGTTAAACCCGACAGCGGTGGTGAAAAGGCTGAAGAGGAACCACCTTAGACAGGCCTGATGGTCTAGTGGTTAGTGACCCTGACTGCTATGCCGGAGGTTGTAGGTTCGATTCCCACCCAGGACAAATGTTTGTGTGATGAGCACGACCATTTGTTCTGTGTCTGGGTGTAATTTATCTATAATATGTATGTATTTAGAAATATATAAGTATGTTTATCAGTTGTCTAGTACCCATAACACAAGCTCTGCTTAGCTTGGGACTAGATGGCGTTGTGTGAGTTGTGGAATATTATTATTATCTCCTTTATTTCACTATATACATATAAATTATATTTTTAAATATTAGTATAAAAATATATAAAAATATAAAAAATTATTATTATTATTATTACCTTCTATAAGTGGGAGGCGCAGCACTGGCTGCTCCACCACAACGCCATTTCGTCATGGAACATATTCGCTTATGGTCTTACGACCGATTGCAAATGGAACAAGAAAAAAAAAAAAAAAAAAAACAGTTTCTATCCTTTTCCCGGAAATGATATAGGAAAGAGCAAACCTCTGCCTTTCAATTCAATTCAATTCAATTCAATTCAAATCTTTATTGCATTCACATGTGTATTATAAAAGATCTTAATAATGTTAAATGTTTCACATGGACCCTGTCGGGCACAACAATTTAGTATAATAAGAAGAGTAGCATGCTTTAATTAATAATTGGAATCAATACATAACATAACAATAAAAGGTCATTTGAAAAAAAAAATGAAAAAATGTTTATTAGTTTTAACAAGTTTCCTTACATAATTAGGTAGTGATTGGAGCCTCCTTTTAAGCTAATAAAGCCTGTATTAGGAGACTCCGCTCTTCCAAACATTGTTGATATTAACTATAAACTTGTTTATTTAAAACAATAATAAAAAAAAAATATAATAAAGGAATCTAATCTACGAAAACTATGGATAATTTATAAGTTAGACTAATAAGTGCTTTCAGAATTCAAATTGTTTGTAATAGTGTAGTTGTGTGTAATAGTGTGATTGTGTGTAATTGTGATTGGGTTGTTGTATTCAGTGTTGTGTTTTAATGTGTGGTATGTGTGTGTTGTGTCATTATGTGTGTGGGTGGGAGTACCTATATCATGAGCGAATGAGATTGAGCCTTAGGATACTATTAGCATATTATATTTATAACAATAATGCCTCTGTTTCTTCATAATTAAGCGGTTTTATCCATTGAGCTAAAATTTTTTTACATTCATTTAGTTTTTTATTGTATACGTAAGTTTCCCTATTACATTTGTTATAAAGCTGAGCAGACCGTTTTTTAAATTGGTTGCTAGCAAATTTAGTTTTGGTTTGGGGAACATCTGCTACTAAGTCTTTTCTTCTTTTTAAATTTAAGTTAGGGTCATAAGGAAGGGATTTGTGTTTTTTAATTATAGTTCTAATAATGTATAGTTTTCTCACCGATAATAAGTTGCTAATTTGGTAGAGGTGTTGGGTAGAAAATCTCATGTTTTTAAAATACATCATCTTAATTAGAGCACGTTGACCCCTCTCAAGATCAATGAATTTAGTTTTTGCTGCACCACCCCAAATGGGGATGCAGTACGTCAAAACAGATTGCACCAAAGCTATGTAGATTTCATTAAGGAGGTGTCTCGGTTTATTAGTACTAGTAGGTACATTTAAAATACAATTCATAAAATAAAATAATAATAATATTGTCACAGGTTAAATTGTTACAAGAAAATTAATAAATAATAATAAAAGTCGAATAAAAAAAGGTAAATAAAACAAAAGTCACAATATAAAAGTGATAAAAATAAACGTCTAAAAAATTAACAAATTCATAAAGTCATCCCATTAGGTCATCATTAAAAAAATCATTTAGTGTATAATAACATTTATCGACAAGTAGTTTTCTAAGACGTGTAATATTAGGCAGCTTTCATATTAGGTAGCACTCAAGTTTTAGGCTGCAACAAATTATAATCATAGGACCTACTTAGTTAATTTGTCATCGAAACCATAAGAAGAAGATAAATCCCCATTAACATAATTATAAATTCGTTCATATGAAAATTGGTAATTTTTATACAATATCAAGTTTTATATGCACAATTTTATTATATTCATTAATTATGTAAAAAAAAAAACAGTACAAGTCAATAGATACACACACAAAGTAAGTATTGATAAAATGTAAGTAATGTCAAAATTTATAATTTAAAAATTCATTAACTGAATAGAAACAGTTGTTCTATTATGATTCTGAATCTAACTTAAAAATAATAACAAGAAAAAAATATCTTTTAATTTTGAATCCTCTAGCACCGCTATTGACCACGTATTACCTACATAATATTAGCTAAGTTATTTTATAACTTCAAATTGTATAATTTTGAATCGGGTGGACCAAGTTAAATTAAATATAATACTGAAATAAATAATACCTCAAGATACGGGTTCTGAACTTCTGACTGTAATTCTATTTATTTACATCTCTTAAAAAGAGGTACCTCCAAAAAAATTTCAATAATCATGTGAATTTTATAAAAACACTGAGACAAATATATTTTTATTTCTTACCAAAAACATAGGTACTTACTTATATTTAAATTTTCATAGTCCTTCAGTTGGATTTAATCTTCAGTTAAGTATAGAAATGCTAAGTTTTCCAAACAAACTTTCATCCTCTATATCACCCCCTTTGAGACAAAAAGTAATCTATTTCCTTTCTCAGGAAGATCTGCTTGCCAAAGGACATGGCTATAATATGAAATCTGTTCAATGGTTTAGGCGTGAAAATGTAACATACAGACAAACGGAGTTACTTTAAAATAAATATTAAGTATGGAATTTAGTATGGATAAGTTGGTAAGTAATGTATAAAGAACATCTCTGTTTAGTCATTCAGTGTTATCAGAAACTACTGATTATGAACCATTTTCTACTTAGAGACAGAAAACCAAATCTTTTCAGGATTCAGTCAGTTTTTGTAATAAGAACTTTAACTTTGTTTCATAGTCATGTACTTATAATAGTTCGAATTTTAAAAATGGCTCGATGGTTTAAGCCGGTCTAAAGATAAACATTGTTTTGTAAAGGCTACTACAGTCCGGTCAGCATTTCAATATGAAACGCCAGCAACATACATTGTAACTGGTACTTGATAGGACGATCATGCGAAATGGTGCTATATTAAGTCAGCAATATGTAAACATGGAATGCGATTTCCGGAGTACGTGGTATATGGAGATATGGAACAAAGTTCAAACCTACACAATGTAAAATCACCTAAATTACCGGACAAAAACTTCGAAAACGTGGAAAACATTTGGGTGAAATAAAGACTTTTCCCTTGAGAGCAGTGGTGGCCAAGTGGTAACGGCCGCGACTTACCGAGGTGTAGGTCATAGGTTCGAACCAAGACAGGCGCTTTACAGGTCAGTGGGTCGTCTTAGGGGCGGAGTTACATTGTGTAAATTATTTCATCGCCACTGCTCTCAAAACCGTGAAGAAAAACATCGTGAGGAAACCGGCATGTTCTAGAACAAAAAATTCGAAGACATGTGACGTCTGCCAACCCGCAGTGGGCCCGCGTGGTGGATTACGGCCCACTCCCTCTCACCGAGAAGAGGCCTGTGTCCCAGCAGTGAGAACATTATAGGGTGATTATGTAGACTTTTCCCTGGACTCCCTCGAAAAAAATTGGTCACGCACGAGCAGACGGTTTGACGGTTATATTTACCCGCGGCGAATTTTTAACAGATGCTATGCTTCCTAATGGCAGCCTTAAAAATACTACAATCATCAACTGTTAGACAACTAAGTAACCACTGATTATTTACGAGGATGTCGATCAATGAAGAATACACGGATGGTCGTCCTCACAATTATTTTTAGAAGTATTTAGGGACAAAACGAAAGAATGAAAACTACTTACTTTTTCCACCTTTTTAGCACAAATGGAAGCTAGACCAGCCAGCGTTACTGCTGCTAACAAAGACTCGCGCCTCACGGTGATGTGCAGTACCACGCGATGCACCACGCTCCACGTTCGTCAAGCTGCAAGCAAGTGGACGAGTCCTTTCGATACAGTCTAGAAATCAGTCAAATAATGACGTGGTAAATTCCCGCCCGTAGAGCATTCGTTGAAAAAACGGTTGTATTGGAACCACAGACAAATCACAAAAAGTAGAATAGAATAAATAAGTTTTGTTATTTTGTATGCATTCAAAACTTTTTGGTGCCATCGCCACCAAAGAGCCGCAGACACGACGCTTAGACCAATAAAACTAGAAAAAACTCACGACTGCAAAATAATTTAAGTATCGTCACTTATTTGGCAGATTATAGTTTTTACGGGATTTATCCCTATCCATCATCTTCATCAAAATCATGCACTATCAAAAATAAATGATTCGGTGTAGCCAACATATTGTATCAGTTTGGTCACGTTTCGTGTATGATCAAATTGGACAATCACAACACAATCACAATCATGCATGGATCACCGGCATTCCATCCATGGCATTCCCAGAGGGCCAGAGGGGTCTTACCAGGGTTGGATTTAGGTACGTTGAAAAAGATAGTACAAAAAAATAAAAAATTATAGTACATTTACATTATTTTTAATTAACCGACGAAAAAACGGAGGAGGTTATCAATTCGACGCGTATATTTTTTGTTTCTGTTTTTTTTTTATGTATGATCACGCATCACTAAAAAAAAAAAAAAAAAAACAAAAAATATACGCGTCGAATTGATAACCTCCTCCGTTTTTTCGTCGGTTACCGCTTTTGATAGCGTCACAAGACAATAAAATGCCGTTTATGGATTGTGTTACCAGTTTGTTTCGTATTGTAGTCTTGGTAAGGTTCACTTTACTGAATATTCGTTCGAAATCGTGTGGAAGTACTAAACAATCTAGGACAAATTTTTATTCGGGAGCAAACTTTAAATTATAGTATTTTAGCGTACTATCCTTAGATGTGGATAGTATATAGTACAAAGGGCGAAATTATAGTATAAATACTATAATTATAGTACAAAATCCAACCCTGGGTCTTACCGCAGACACTGTCTACGGGTCTTACCCAACCAATAGACTCATAGACTCAACAGTCAACAGTGTCAACACAAAGCTGTCATTGCTGCCAAAATTATGTCAATTGATTTTGAAGTATAGATAGTTGACATTAATTGACATTTCAAATTTCAAAACACGCACGTGTGTATAGTGTGTATTTCGGGATAATGAATAATTGTTATTTTACATTAAAATCCCAAATGTGATTGATAAACAGCAAAATGAATTCAAAGAAAATCGCCAAAAACCCTTCTTTAGCTTACACAAGCCACCCGGACTATCGGAAACCACCTAAAATCGCAAATCCGGTTTGTAACCTATGAAATTGTTTTTTTCTTGATTTTACGCTGTTTTGTTAATCAGAAATTATACTAACGATTGAAAATAACTTACTCTCTGTTTTTAGCACCTACAATGTCTTGGAGCGCCTCACATAGATTCCTTTAACTATATGTTGCAAGATGGTTTGCAAGCAGCCATTTCGGACCTTGTACCCGCTGAGTTTGAGTTACCGAGCGGAGAAAGGGTTAAAGTAACAATAGATGAGGCAGGATTCGCTAAGCCTAGTGTTCCTATGGAGGCTGTTGGTGTAAAAAATCAGACTGTGCTCCCAACAGAGTGTAGACAACGGGCTGCTACGTATAAAGGAGACTTTAAGATCCGAATGACAGTAACTATTGATGACAAGTCTGTTACTGTGGACAGGTCTCTGGGATCTCTACCTGTTATGGTAAAGGTGAGGCTTCTTCTTTTACTAAAATTATGGTCATAGTGCATTGTGCAAAATCAAAATACAAATTGGCCATTTATGTTATACCTACATTTTTATCTTACTCAGAACAAGTAAATTCTTGACTACATAAAAAGCTACAAATTAATGAGACTATGTTAATGATTCCAAAAATAATTAATGGTCTACACAAATAAATAAAATTGTGTGTAAAAGTGTGTTTGTAATGCCGGCACCTCACATTGGATATATTGGCTACAAGTTGTTAGATCGGTCTTGGCCACATATCTTGGGTACAATCCGTACAATAATTGGCCAATCAATTCGAAGCCAAGCTTGGACCGAAATCATAATCATCATGTGAGGAGCCGGCATAATGTCAAAATAATAGCTTTTTACTAAAGGCATATGAAAGTATATAACAAAAAATATTTTTTTTATTGACATACCATGCAGGCGAAGCTGCGGCCGGAAGCGAGTTAAAATAATACATTGCTTACTATGGTTTTTTTGAAAAGTTACTTTCTTTTCAGTCAAAAATGTGTCACTTAGCAGATTTATCTCCTGAAGAGTTAGTACAACATAATGAACATTCTGACGAGTGGGGCGGATATTTTATTGTGAAGGTAATTATTATGTAATTTATCTCATTTTTTGTGCTTGACTTACCCTGGCAACTCATCTAACAACCCAAAGTATTAAAAGACCTTAAAAACATTTTTTTATATGCTTTATTACAAAGAATCAACAAATAATAATAAAATAAAAGTTCTAAATAATTAATGACAATGGTTTACATACTGTTGAAGCACTCTAGATTAATTTAATCTTTAAACAATAGCTTCTGAAGAGAATGCAATCTCGAGTTGAGATTGTGCATGTTAACTCTGGTGCCGAGATAGGTAATTCTCCGGACAACCAGGCAAGTAATGTTTCTCCTGTTTTCTATTAACAGGGTCATGAGCGCTTAGCCCGTATGCTGCTAGTAACCAGACGTAACTACCCGGTCGCCATCAAGCGGTCAGGGTGGAGGATGAGGGGCAACCTGTTCTCTGACTACGGAGTCATGGTCCGCTGTGTCACTTCGGACCAGACAAGCACGGTATGTAAACTAATCAGTTAACGGTTTCAGATGAATTTGTCTTTAAGGATACAACTATGTGGTAGCTCCTTAAAGGATTGGCCCGGGGCCCATTATTATTGAGTGTGCAAGTCACCCCCTGCCATTTTACCTGTGTAATTTATATAAAACATTGGTCAGGCAGGGGCTATAGACTTTCCCATAGTCCTAAATAATCAGTTCACTTTAGCCACCCAAACCAATATCTTTGTTTCCATAACCTGCAATAGTCCTACACCAACTGGGAGTTGTCCTTGGGTGTATTTGTATAGTGCGAAAATCGTCGTCTGATGCCTTACTTTATTAAAAACGTCTAACGGGCATCTGCGAGTTGGCTTCGGCCCCTCGTACGCCTTCCAAAGTTCCGGGACCCCATGGTCCCGAGAAATATCCGTAAATATAATTGTCTTTTAGTAAAAAGTAGAGCTCTTTGTGAAATGACAGAGAAGACGACTGGGAACACTTGGATTTGACTAGAGAAAGGGAAAACTGTAATGGGATGGAGGAGGCCTTTGTCTATGGCAAATTAGAGAGTTGTGTTGAAGATAATAATGATTATAATTCTTTAAATACATACAGGCTTATTTTTTTATCACCATCCAAATTTTTACAGGGTGTTCTACCCATGAATATGAACAACTTTCACTATGGGACCAACTCTGAAATCACGAAAAAAAAAATCTGCTGTTTCATTACAAAAGTTCAATACCTACTTGACCAAAATATA
Organism: Amphipoea lucens; assembly: GCA_947508005.1. Taxonomy (NCBI): domain Eukaryota; kingdom Metazoa; phylum Arthropoda; class Insecta; order Lepidoptera; family Noctuidae; genus Amphipoea; species Amphipoea lucens. Next base: position 15,973,714 of record OX382377.1, on the reverse strand, counting down.
TGAAACAGCTGATTTTTTTTCGTGATTTCAGAGTTGGTCCCATAGTGAAAGTTGTACCTGACACAAATCTGCAAATTGCAAAAGACTTAAGAAAAGGGCTCTGAAGGTCCGTGGCATACCTTCTGTACGAAAGATCAAAAAAATATGGATGTCACGTGATCAACTTTGAACGTTAATATCTCGGAAACGTGAAGTTTTACGGGGTTTGGTCCTATTATGTTTTCCGTTTGCATTGATGTCAGCTATCGATTTATACAGGGTGAAATTAAATTCATGGGCATCCTTTTAAGGGGTCATTGTACTCATCATTATGAACAACTTTTACTATTGGACCAAACATGAAATCGCGAAAAAAAAAATCGGCTGTTCCTACATTTTGACAAATGCGAACATAAATAAATGTAGGGAAGAGCTGATTTTTTTTTACGATTTCCGGTTTGGTCCCATAGTAAAAGTTGTTCATAATGACCAATACAGTGACCCCTTAAAAGGATGCCCATGAATTCAATTTCACCATGCATAGGTCTCATACTTGGCCGCCATTTTCAAAATGGCGCGACACTGCGACAAATCAAATCAAATCAAATCAAATCATTTATTTGCATAAAAACAGGTTCAGTGGATGTAACAAAGGTCAAATGGTACACTGTTAATAACCATATAAGGTGTGCAAATATAAAACAAGAATTTTAACTGTTAATTTCACAATTCAACAAAGTACAATGTCATTGAAAATATAGTTATCGTAAATACCGATCAGTCAACAAACTAAGGAATTAAAAATGATAATGTCATGAAAATTAAACATGAAAAATAAAATTAAAATGAAAAAATAGGGTCCAGAAATTATGTCAATTCAAAAAAAAAAAAAAATTAAGTCAAATTTATAATTAATTATGTCCAACATATAATATATATTACATTATTTACTATCCGGACTTTTGCTGTCATTAAAATACAATATTTTTGTCACCTAAGTAATCTTTGACATCATAATAACATTTATTTATTAGGAATGTTTGTAGTTTTTTTTTAAATTGTAGAATAGGTAATTGTTTTATGTCATCAGGCAATTTATTATAAATCAACGATGTCATGCATAGAATACTTTTATTTAATAGTGCCGTTTTACCATAGGGTATTTCTACCTCTAACCTTTTTTTATCTCTTAATTTTCGATAATAGCTTTTAAATGCAGTATTATAGTACTCTGGATTCGATTTTACAAAAATATTAGCTTCATAGATGTACAGGGAGGGTAATGTAAGAATTTTAAGATTTTTAAAGTGAGGTTGACAGCTTGTTGTACTATCTATTTGGCACATTGCTCTGATGCATTTCTTTTGAGCTTTAAATATAATTTCCTTGTCTACCGAATTTCCCCAGAATATTAAGCCATATCTGAGTAATGGTGCAACAAGTCCGTGATAGGCCGTTAAGACAGCTTCTTTACTAACTACTTTAGAGAGTTTGTATAGAGCGAATGAGGATTTGTTAATTCTTTTACAGAGGCTGTCTAAATGGGTTGTCCATGACAGTCTGTGGTCGATATCAATTCCCAGAAATCTTGTGCTTGTTACCGATTTTACTCTTTGTCCATTGTAATTTACATTAACACTTGTTTGTTGAGTTCTTTGGTGAAAGTGCATTATATTTGTTTTGTCCATATTTATTTTCAAATTATTGTTTATTAACCACTTAATTATTATACTTAATGTTTCGTTGATTTTATTTACATAGTTGGTTTGTTCGTCACATTTTATTATTACCGTGCTGTCATCTGCGAATAGTACCATTGGTTCTTTGATATGTCGGGGGAGATCATTAATATATATTAGAAAGAGTAAGGGGCCTAAAACACTACCTTGTGGAACTCCTAGTTTTATGGTTCTAACCTCGGATCTAAATGTCATCTCATACCGCGTTTTGTGGCATATTCTAGTAATTTCTGTAATTTGTTTTCGCTCACGCAGATATGATTGAATGAGGTCGAGTGCTTTACCTCTTATGCCGCACATATTTAATTTTTGTAACAGTATGCTATGGTCAACACAATCGAAAGCTTTACTCATGTCCATGAATATAGCACATATTGGATTTCTACTATCCATACTAGTCAATACCCTATTAACAAGTTCATATATTGCAGTGTTTATAGATTTACCCTTGCGAAATCCTTTTTGTTCGCTAGCCAAGATATTATATTTTTCTAAAAAGCTGTATAGACGACTATGTATGACTTTTTCAAATAGCTTAGAGAAGATAGGGATCAAAGCTATAGGTCTATAGTTTCCCATATCCATCTTGTCATCTTTTTTGTGGAGAGGAATAACAACAGATGTTTTGAGTTTTTCGGGGTAAATTCCAGCTGAAATGCATAGGTTTATGATGTAGCTTAAATGAGCCGCAATTGAATGCGACACGTGTTTTATTACCTTGGTACAGATACCATCATAACCCTCGCTTTGGGTGTTTTTAAGCTGACTAATTTCTCTATCTATCTCCATTGGGGTTGTGGGGGTAAGAAAAATAGAATTTAAGTTAGTGTTAATATTTTGATTTGGGGGTACTTTACTATCACATTTATTTGTTTGCCTTGATTTTGCGATTTGGTCGATAAAATAGTCATTAAAGCTATCCGCAATCGCTGTTGGATCTGTAATGTTCGTATTATCTTTCAATATTTCACTGATTGGTTCCCTGGGAAATTTAAATTTAGAGTTATTTATAATTGACCATGTCGCTTTTGATTTATTTTGTGCTGTGTTTATGTGATGGTTATTTTGTGCCTTCTGTGTTAGGCGTATAATTTTTTTAAATTTAGCAGCGTATTGCGTAAATATATGTTTGTTTGTTTTTGTCCTGTGTGTCCTATATTGCCATAGTAATTTTCTTTTTCTTTTGCTGCATGTTTTTATACCTTTTGAAACCCATTTAGTTTTTTTATGTAATGTTTTTGTTATAACTTTGTAGGGAAAACACAAGTTGTAAAAACATAGGAACAGTTCCAAAAAACAATCATATGCCTCGTTTGGGTCATTTGTGAGATAAATGTCAGAGAATGTCAAGTTATTCATACAATTTTTAAATTTTGCCAAGTTTTCTTGACTATAATCGCGTCTTTTAATACGCCAAGACTTTATTATACAGGTTTTTTTAACTGGTAAATGCAATAATTGAGCAGTATGATCCGATAATCCGAATTCCATTATCTCACTTTTGCATTTACGAGTATTGTGAGCAAAGTTGTCGATACAAGTTCCACTGATAAGTCTAGTGGGAACTTTAATTTCTAGTTTTAAGTTATGGCTGTGCAGAATATATTCAAAATCTAGGGCTTGTCGGTTTCTTTTTAATGTATTGATATTAAAATCCCCGCATACAACAATTTTCTTATTAGTTGTATCACATATTTGGCGTAGCAACTTATCTAGATTATTAAAAAACATAGTCATACATGAGTTGGGGACTCTATACACACAAATAATTATCAACTTATGTTCCGTTAGTTCTATTGCACTATACTCTATGATACCTTTAATAGAAAATATATTATTTAGTACTGTGTATGGATGCCCTATTCTGGTAAATATACAGGCACCTCCCCTATTAACACCTCTTGTAAAACTTGCTGCTAGGCGAAAATTGGGTAAATTAATTGTAGCCTCCTGTTCCGGTGTCATAAAATGTTCAGTGATACATATTACGTCAATAGGTATATTCTTTATGTCTAGTTCTTCTAAATGTACTGTCAAAATGTCAATTTTGTTAATCAGGCCTGCAATATTCTGGTGTAAAATGTGTATATTATTATAAAAGAAAAAACTGTGAGTTTTGCTCATTGGCGTTACTTTTCACGTAAGGAAATAACTGTAAGTCAATTTTAATCCTATCCATTATGTTTTTAAGTATAAAATTTATTCCACGTTTATTTAGTTTTCCAGATGTATTTGTGAACAAATCGAATTTAAATTCTAGGTCATTGTTAGTGTCAAAAAAGTATGCGTATTTGTGATGTTCAAGGTCCATGTAAAGTAGGTTATTAAGACTCTCAACTTTATAATTATAGATAGGGGCCCCTCGTACGTACGTGGGTGTGCATAAAATGATATTTGTGTGGGTCATTTGCCTCAAGCTTTCATTAATTATCTTCACGAGATCGATAAAGTTATTGTTAGTTTTAATATCTGTTTCGCCCAATAAAATTATGCAGTAATCATTTATACTGAAATCGTGTAATTTTGATTTTATGTTTGCTAATAGATGACTTATTTTTGAGTTGGGCATTAAATAACTAATGTACTTAAAGTCTTTAGAAAAATTTTCTTCAACCGCTTGTAATATGCCTCTTTGTGTACTATTACTTAATACGCACAGTTTTCTTTCTTTGGTTTCGTCGTGAACGCATGGTCTCTTAGTTTTCTTCTTTATGAGTTCAGTCGCTTTTATATCGTTGGATGCTGTATCCTGTTCCGGCGTTTGATTTTGAGAGCTTAGTGTGTCATCATTATTTATCTGTGCCTTTTCTAAATTATTCATCATCATTGAGCACGTATTATTACCAATTGGTGAGCTACCTTCGGTTTGTACCGTCTTTTCGGAAGTCACCATTTGTATGCTTGCTATTTCTTCAGTAGGTCGTTGTTTGCATTTTTCAGGTGTCATAAACTGTAGGCGAGCAACCTGTCTGTTACTATCGTGTATTTTATTTCTTTTGTTTTTTCTGTTCGACGTTTTAGGTGAGTGTTCAGTAGAGCCCAGTTTTTTGTACAAGTTTATGGTTTTTTGAGCTTTTGCCAACTCATGTTTCAGGGTTATATTTTCTTCGTTTAGTATGTCGATTTCGTTATTAGCGGACTGTAGTTCACATGTTAGTTGATTTATTTGCTCTTGAAGGACTTCACAGCATGGGCGATTTCCATCTGGGGATGTGCTTGGTAAACTCGTTATTGTTGAGTCTAGTATGTGTGAGTTAGATAAATCATTCAATTTAGACAGGTCGGTTAATGAGCTTGTTCTATGCGGTTTATTACGATAAGTTATATTATTTTCTTCGCAGTCCATTTTTCCGTAGTATATTAGTTTGCTTCTATTACGTACAGAATTATCAGACTATTCAAACTAACCTCAGTACTTAAGTAGTTAGTGTAACGGAACGCAGTCTCAAAAGGCTAGTGTCTGAGTCTTAAGATTTAAATTTCTGAACGACCACTTTTCTGTCAAGTCAATTCGTAGTAACTTGTGATTGGTCAATACTTTAATCAAATAGACAATGAGTCAGCTGTGGTTTGTTTACAATATGCCAAATCACTTATTTCAAATTTGCAACTGATTATATAAATGTAACTTTCGTCATAGCAGAACTGCATTTACGTTTTGTTAGTAAATCTCACTCACTCTGGGTCATTTTCATTGTGTTTTATTTTCTAATACATATTTTATATTGTTTCCTGTCTTCAATCACCAACAACATCACACAGTCACTATTTGTGAACTTATTGTTTTATTTACCATAATACGATATTGTTCATCGAGATAACACTTTCACATGACTATCACAGTATAATTAGCGTATTTATTAGAGTTTTGACCCTATTGGGTGAAGAAAACTAATTTAATGTAATTAAATACCGCGGAGCAATCTGACAAGTTTGTTACGTTCCGTTCCGTTCGAGTCGAATCAACACTACTGACAGTACTGTATGCTACGGACCTTCAAAGCCCTTTAACCCTTTGAACGCCAAGCGCAGCTCATAGGAAGTATGCTCTCTACGCCGAGCCATTTATTTACTATTAAATACCTACAAAATGCTAGTGATGGGGTATTCACAAATATCGATAAACCTTTATCACTACAATCGATTTTCCATATATGAGTTTAACACTCATATATGGAAAAGGAGAAGACGGCAAAATTTAAAAAACAACCCTTTTACCTATTTTCTATAATATTAGATTATAAAGTAGCTCATCTATTTGTCGCCTAAACTCGTCGTTGGCGTTCTAGCGGCCGATTACGTTTGTCGCTTGTAAGCGTCGTTGGCGTTCAAAGGGTTAATAATAATCACGAAAAACCACTAGAAATGCGACGTTGCGAGACCGCGCGGGATGAACGCTCTTAAAAAAACGATAATTAACTTGTTACAGAACAACGTCCTCCACTTCCTAAACAACGGCACATGCAAACTGATGTTCTCGTACCGTAAGATGATGTACTACGCGCCTCTGCTACTCATCATGAAGTGCCTCGTGGACTGGCCCGACCACTACATCTACCGGCTCCTGCTACACGGGAAGAAGAACGACCTGTACTATGTTAAGTAAGTCCGGATAACATACCATACATACATACATAATCAGCCTATGATGTTCCCACTGCTGGGACACAGGCCTCCTCTCAGTGAGAGGGAGTGGGCCTTAATCCACCACGCGGGCCCAGTGCGGGTTGGCAGATGTCACATGTCTTCGAATTTTTGGTTCTAAGGACATGCCGGTTAGCTCACGATGTTTTCTTCACCATTTTGAGAGCAGTGGTGATGAAATAATTTACACAAAGTAAAGCGCCTGTCTGGATTCGAACCTACGACCTACAACTCGTAAGTCGCGGCCGTTACCACTGGGCCACCACTGCTCTACATACCATATCTAATTACGTTCCCATCCGGTATGGACGACTGTGCAGCGGCCTTGGTACTATGTGCAATAAATAGCCTATTACAACCTCGTTAATATCAGATGGAAAGCAAAGAAAAAAGAAGACCCAGATGATAGTGGATGACACAGTGGCGTGCATTGCATATCACACTAATATTATAAAGGCGAAAGTTTGTGAGTGTGTGTGTGTGTGTGTGTGTGTTTATATGTTTGTTACTTCTTCACGCCTAAACCACTGAACCGATTTAGATGAAATTTGGTATAGAGATAGTTTGAGTCCCGGAAAAGGACATAGGATAGTTTTTATCCCGATATTCCCACGGGATCGACATTTACGCGGGTGAAACCGCGGGGCGCAGCTAGTAGGCATATAAGCAGTGCCTACCTCGATATATCAACATAAGTCTGTCAATTATATTTTTGTGTGTGTGCCCCACAATTAAGTAACTCACTAAATTATCATACCTAACAAAAAAACAAAATCTTCATACAAACACGTGTGGCAGTAAGCAGTCGCCGGACGGCCTACTCGGCTCCCGTACTATTCGCACATTGTCATTGGTCTTCACTTGTTCAAGTTAATACGATAAAATTAAAAATACGTACGTCTCACGCGTAATACCATAACGTTCGACCTTCGCAATTTATCACCCTGAAGCAGGCATGCCTACCCAAATAACCACACTTTTGACCTCACTTTTTTTTTCTGATTAGTGACCGCGTTTCCCTAGACTAGACCCGGCCTAGTGCCTACCTATTCTGAAAACCAATGCACGCCGATGGGATGACACAAATTCACCGAAATAGAACAAGGTTGGGCATTGCTATTGAAAAAAATGTGATATTCACTTCCAAGTTCGTGCTGAGGCCAAACAAGAATGTGCTAGTATTTACTTTTCTCGCCCGAGTAATCCTTTGAAGCGGGCTAAAATACCGATACCGATCGGAGAACGGGCGAGCGCGAGGAAGAAACTTAGAGAAACCTCTCACATTCACGCTTCTCGGGTGTTCTCGGGGTTTCTCGCCTTAAGTCTGTATGGGCTATGAGCTTCATTTTATTGATGGAAAAAATATTTTTAAAAATCTAAAAAAAAACATTAAAAGGCTCTACCTGCTGAATATTGTACGTAGCCGAGTGCAAGGCCTTTCTTTAACAGTTGATAGGAAATGTTGTGATTGAGTTATAAACATGGTATTTTTACTTTTAGATAGCTGATAGTATAGAGAATAATGTAAGGTAATTAAAAAGGGTAGGTATTTGGGGCTTTTATTGAGAAACTTTACAATTATTGTAAAAATTTATGAGAAAATATCTGATTTTTGTTATATAACACCTTATTTCTCAATTGATGGTGATTTTTTTTCTTTAGTTGTTATTTAATGAGGATGCTCTGTTATTTCCAGTCATTACTGAGTTTGTTTCATCGTGGCAGGTCATTCAGTTTAAAAGTTATACCGATTTGTTTACACAGGGGTCACAGCAGCAAACAAGAATTTTAAAATGCTGTAAAAATAATATTATTTTTTTTAGATTTTTAAACATTTTTTCCATCGATAAAATGAAGCTTAGTTTCCCTCATTTCGATATGTGCACATTATGAAGAATCACACTGTATTTTGTTCAACATACAACCTGACAGCTGACACTGACTTGTAAAAAACGTAAGAAAATTTGAATTTCGCGGGCTACCCTGGTGCATCATGGAGGTCCCTGTAGTTTAATACTACTAAGGGCTGATTTTTCCATCGCCAGATAACTTTTATTCGAGGAACAAAATTGACGTTTGACAGTTTTTGTATGAAATAATTGTCAAAATTATTCCTCGAATAAAATTATCAGTTGATTGAAAAATCAGCCCCTAAATTTCTCATTAGATACGGTATTATAAAGTTGCGAAGTCTTACGACTGCAACATTTCAAAAATATGATTGGATTTTATGAATCGGCGAGTACAGCTTTGTTAAATTTTTAAATAAAATAGTGAGCTGTTCTACGTCCTATATTTATCTGTTGAGGCTACGGTGGTAGACTCCGCACCCTAACCAAATCTTGTGAACGAAACCATAGCGCGCTTTTAAACAGGGCAACGCCATCTATCGAGCTTGCAGGTACTAATTCTAAGGGTTGGTGAAAAATTATTGTTTTTGTTGTATATTTCCTAATTTTGTGTGCATTATATTCTGATTTGTATTTTATTTTATTTTGGTACAACAAACAATTACATATACCTATATTTATACTAATAATAGAGCTGAAAAGTGTGTTTGTTTGAACGCATTAATCTCCGGAACTACCGGTCGTATTTGAAAAATTCTTTTTGCGTTTGATAGCCCAATTCTTGAAGGCTATAGACTATTTAACACCACGCTAGGACCCATAGGAACCCAGCAAAAAGTCAGAAATACCGCTAAGTGAAAACGAAATAGTAGCCCGGCCAGGCGATGCGACGCGACGGGGTGGGTCGGGGGAACAAGAACTTTCACGCGAAGTCTGCTACAAACAATACAACGAAACTTAACCAATGATGTAATCGAAAGCGTTATTCACTTATACAGGTAAAATACCAGAAGACCAATTCTCGTAATTTAAAACGTTCAAAATCTAGTCGCAGTCTCATCTCAGCGACAAATAAATGTCAAAAACTTGTCAAAATGTAGGGAAATTAGAGGTATTTTGGACAGATTGAGACTGAGATCAGACTGTGATCGTTCTTAAAATTACGAGAATTATCCCTCTGGCTACTCAGTAAGTATTGCGAAAAAAAGTTTTTATGTATTAGAGACTGGCCAGTTATAATCCTATTTTGAAAATATGATTATTTGTAAGTAAAAATAGGTATGTTCCAATTTCAAAATTTCCCTCCACATTGTTTGCGAGCTTATTTAAATTATCGTGTCTCATTAATAAATGGATCTGCGCCGGGAAAATTTTCGCGCTATGATTTCATTTCAATCTGAATCATTTTGAAGGCTTTTCATATGTTCGAAAAATATGTCTACTCCACATCGTAAATACCGCAATGAATGTTGTTGAACTGTCAAAATGAAAGCCATTGCTACTGATTGTGTTATGCAATTACCCCGATGGTAAAAACCATTACCTAGTTTTTTTATTGATAGGGTTGGAGCTGTTTGATAGAATGCTATAATTTGACATATAAGAATGTAACCCCTTAACTGCAAAAACTTAGTTTTAAACGTTTTCTCATATTCACCTCTATCAATCAATCAACTCAGCCTATTGCAGTCCACTGCTGGACATAGGCCTCTCCCAGGCTGCGGCACAACACCCTGTTTTCCGCATCCAGTTTGTGCTGTCCATCTTGTTAAAGTGGTATGGTCCGTCTAGCTGGGGTGGCGTCCCATCCTAAGTTTGCTGATATACCATAACTATAATCAGCCTTTAATGTTTCCACTGCTGGGACACAGGCCTCCTCTCTGTGAGAGGGAGTGGGCCGTAATCCACCACGCGGGCCCAGTGCGGGTTGGTGGATGTCACATGTCTTCGAATTTTTGGTTCTAGGACATGTCGGTTTCCTCACGATGTTTTCCTTCACCGTTTTGAGAGCAGTGGTGATGAAATAATTTACACAAAGTAAAGCGCCTGTCGGGGTTCGAACCTACGACCTACAACTTGTAAGTCGCGGCTGATACCACTGGGCCACACCATAACTATAATCAGCCTTTAATGTTTCCACTGCTGGGACACAGGCCTCCTCTCAGTGAGAGGGAGTGGGCTGTAATCCACTGCGCGGGCCCAGTGCGGGTTCATAGATGTCACCTCACATGTCTTCAAATTTTTCGGCTTCAGCACCCTCGAAAGCCGTGAAAACTATCTCTGCCTATCTCTCTGACTCTCTATTAAATGTAATTAAGTCATTTGGCGGGGAGGGGGCGGGGGGGGGCATATCGCTTTCTCATTACGTGACGATTTCTCCAAGTTTACTCCTACCGCAAGCTCCGTCAAAGCATCATCATCATCTGCCTAGCCTTTTCCCAACTATGTTGGGGTCGGCTTCCAGTCTAACCGGATGCAGCTGAATACCAGTATTTTACATGGAGCGACTGCCTCTCTGACCTCCACAACCCGGTTATTGGGTAATACTATACCCCTTGGTAAAACTGGTTGTCAGACTGTCGGGCTTCTGACGACCCGTAACGACTGTCAAAGATCCACGAATGACAGCCGGGACCAACGGCTTAACGTGCTTTCCAGGCACGGAGGGATCTCGGTATGTAAAGATGGTCACCCAACCACAGACCAACCGCGGCAAGCGTAGCTTAACCTGATCGATCGCCCTGTGCGGCTGTTATTATTTAGCCACGGGCCCCTCTCCGTCAAAGCACGTTCCAAAAACGATAGTGATTCTATAGGTCTCTTACGAAATGTATCTCTTAACAGCTGTATCCAAAATATGCTCCGCGAGCTACACGAAGAAGGTCTTCACTCCTCGCACGACTGCCGCGCCTACCTAGGCCGCATGTTCCGGCCCAAGCTGTACGAGCTGCCCCCCTGGGCCACCGACCTGGATGCGGCCGACTTCCTCCTGAACCGCTGCGTCATGATACATCTGAAGGACCACAAGGATAAGTTTAATGCTCTGGTGTTCATGGCGCAGAAACTTTATGATTTGGTGCAGAATAAGTGTAAGGTAAGCTATACTTCCCATCCTCACATGTGGTGGTCAAACATGGTCTTTGACAAAACAGCAGAGGTCCACACTCAAGATTTGCCAGAGGACTATGGAACGGAGTATTCTGGGTATCAAAGTAACAGACCAGAGCCCTGATTCACAACCATACGACAGGCTATGGTATCGAAAACCTGACATTTCGATAACCTGATTTGACTTCCCCTCAACAGCAAATAGCTGTTGGAAGAATAGCGGGCGTCTATTTGATTTAAACTGACAAAATTTTCGGGTTTTGGACTTGTGAACAGCGTTGAGAAGACTCCTACGATAGCAATGATTAATGTTCGATACGATACGGAAGCATATCGAGTGTTTGTGAATAAGGGGGCAGGTTAGGAACACGGCTATCCGTTCCTTCACAAAAATAGCTGTTGTCCCTTGGAAAGACTAAACTGGAATTGGGCTGGACACATGATCTGCCGCATGTCAGACGACCAGTGGCTATGTTGGGGGTCGGCTTCCATTCTAACCGGATGCAGCTGAATACCAGCATTTTGCTTGGAGCGACTGCCTGCCTAACCTCCACAACCCAGTTACTGGGTAAAACGATGCCCCTTGGCAAGACTGATTGTCAGACTTTCGGGTTACTGTTTACCCATAACGACTATCAAAGATCTACTAATTACAGTCGGGACCAACGGCTTCCGGCTTAACGTGTTTTCTGAGGCATGGAGGGGTCTCGGAATGAAATGGATGGTCACAATAATTGTATTATTGATTCATTCAAACCATTGTACAGGAGATTTTTTATCCCCATCGAAATTTTTACAGGGTGTACTACCCATGAAAATGTACAACTTTCACTATGGGACCAACTCTGCAATCACGAAAAAAAAATTAACTGTTTCATACATTTTGGTCAAGTAAGTATTGAACTTTTGTATTAAACATTTGATTTTTTTTTTTTCGTGATTTCAGAGTTGGTCCCATAGTGAAAGTTGTTCATATTCACTGGTAGAATGCCCTGTAAACTTTTGGATGGTGATAAAAAAATCTTCCTGTATTTCTTCTGATTCTACTTCCTGATTACCAGGTGGAAGGTGCAGATGCTGTAATGGTGCAGGAACTCCTGGTGGGCGGCCACCTGTACCTTCAGATCTTGAAGGAGAGACTACAGCAGCTTATCTCCATCGTCAGGATACAGATCATGAGGAAGGCTAAGACTACCAAAAAACTGGTTATTGGACAGGTCAGTTCTAATCCATTATGAAAGATTTTTTTTTGGTATTGTATGATATGTGAGGTTAACTATGATTCTTTTATTTATTTTATACTAGCGGCCTGCCCCAGCTTCGCAAGGGTGCAATTTTTTTTTCGAATTTCTGCAATTTTCTTTCATACAAACCTTGTCCTGGATATACCGAACACAGCAAGAATTATTAAATTTGGTGCAGTCGCTCGGAAGTTATGCGCGTACATAGATTTCGGCGATTTTTTTTATTTATATACTAGCTGCGCCCCGCGGTTTCACCCGCGTAAATGTCGCTCCCGTGGGAATATCGGGATAAAAAGTAGCCTATATGTTAATCCAGGGTGTCAGCTACCTCCATACAAAATGTTATCAAAATTGGTCCAGCCGTTTGACCGTGAAGAAGTAACAAACATATAAACACACACTTACAAACTTTCGCATTTATAATATTAGTGTGATGTATAAATAGATTTTGAGATTGAGATTTCTACCTTTGAGATTCTTCATTAATCTCAAAGGTAGAAAGTGTTTGAGAAATCATCGCCATCGTCCCTCCCTTGTCCCATGTCACTTGGGGTCGGCAACTCGGCACAACATGTTTTCTTGTTCCACTCTCCCCTGTCAGCCGAATGGAATATAAATAGTTGATGATCATTATGCATAATATAGTGTGGGACGCCCTCCAGCTAAATGTACGGACGACCTAAAGAAAGTGGCTGGGACGGACTGGATGCGGAAGCCGGAGGACAGGGTGTTGTGGCGCAGCCTAGGAGAGGCTTATGCTTGCCGTGGCGGTGCAGCGCGCTTGGGATGTTTGCTGAAGCGCGTACTGATGGCTTCCAAGCCATCATGCGCAAAAAAGCAGCTTCCCTGCTGGCCCGTTTACGGGGTAGCAACAACGGCATTCTGAACGCAATAGCTGTACGTTTTGACTGTCCCTTTCAGAATCGGTGGGTCATGTCGTGTGTAGGTGTGGCGAGTCATGGCAAATTATAAATGTGTAGGTATGTAATGTATGTGCCTAAGAAACGCTGGCGTGACGACTTAGACTCATTCCTAACCGACTGGACGGAGAAAGCACAGCACAAGGAAAAGTGGAAGAAAATGGGGGAGGTCTTTGCCCAACAGTGGGACAGTACAGGATAATGGAAAAGAAAAAAAAATGTAATATGTACTAGGTTAAGGTTTCTATGGGTCTATGTCACCCAAAATAAAGTTATTATTATTATATTATTATGTCCAGCAGTGGACTGCAATAGGCTAAGTTGATTTATTGATTGATTGATGCATAATATTTCTCATCGTCATGATTCTCCTGTCTTTGTCCCAATTTATTTGAGGTCGACGCAACATTTCTCTTGATTTATTTAGGTTAAATGCCCGTTTTTGGTAGGACTTGGGGAAGGCTTTTGCCCAGAAGTGGCAAAAAAAAATATACCCGTTTGTTTGCCCATATTTTTTTAAAGTATGGTTTCTGATCCTTTCAAGGCTAGGTTATTTAAAAATCCGTTACTTCCTTCAGCACGAGCTCCAACAAATCCTCCGCAGTTCAGGCAACTTGGAGCAGAAGATGGAGACGTTCCTCGCGACAGGCAACGCGCCATCGAACAACGTGAACCTAGCGCAGTACAAGGGACTAACTATAGTGGCCGAGAACATCAACAGGATGCGATACATGTCGCATTTCAAGTTAGTTTAAGTTTCAAGTAAATAATTAGCCCTAGAGAATATTTTTAAGCCGGTATCACATCTCCGCCACTAAACCATAGCAGCGAAACGGCGGTAGTTCTGCCATGACTTTTTCGTTGTACGACAAGCGAAACTGTCTGTTCCAACGCACAGATTTGATTATGATTCTATCTCTTTCCCGCGTGTTTTCCCGGATCTACTCGGAAGGTACACCTCCGCGCTGCCCCCGCCATTTCTTTGTTTCGCACGTATCTGTGACAGTCGACGTGTTTATAAAGAGAAACTTATTTTTGACGTGACAACGTCTTATAAATCGATGAACGCCGGCTGCACGCATGAAAAAGCATGACTCATTGTCATGTTCCACCTGAGCCGAGCGTGTAAGCGAGAGCGCGGAACAAGCGATAGAGAGGCACGATCGGCCTAAGCGTTTCGCTTGTGACGCATCTATCTGGTGTTTTCTTATGACGTTATCACGTAAAATTATCGTCCGTAAACCGACTTTACAGACAACCAATTTTTTTTTTTGTAAGATGAATGTTGATTCATCGTTGCCCGTGAAATTTAATTTTTTTTTTTGCATATTTCAGCTCATTTTATCGATGTATGTTGATTAAAATTCGATACGCGGCAACTAGTATAAAATAATGTATTTATTTATTTATAAGTCTGTGTTTACCCACTGCATGCCAAAGGCCTGCCTTCGCTCTTTCCACTTTTCCCTCTCTCTTCTACTGCGATTGTAGGCCAACCCTTTATGAAGGAGTCCATCTCATCCCGCCAGCACTTTCGGGGCCTGCCACGTAGTCTTTTACTGTTATTTGGGATCCAATGAGTCGTGGTCTTTGCATATTGCTGCTCCGACGTGCGACAGATGTGGCGAGCCCAGAAATGTAATGTAATATAATATTTTTGTGCAGGTCCATCCATCGAGGCTCATTCTTTATGGAGATGCGCACGACAGAAGCGCGACAACTCCTCCCCGACGCGTGGGGCTTCGTGTGTCCCGTGCACACTCCCGACGGAGCGCCCTGCGGACTGCTCAACCATCTCACTATGACGGCTCAGGTAATAGGATATTAACATGGCTAAAAGTATATTAGAACCAGGAATTTAAGATAATTTCCAAGTTATTGAACAACAAACTGAATGTCATACTTAATAAAGTTCAAATTCCATTGCAACCAAAAAATTATTAACAAAAAGGTCCTCTTTTTGTTACAAATGGTCACTCAAAAATCAACTTAGAATACATTGCACTAAAGTAGATAACTGATTAAGTCGCGATGGAATGTAAATTATCTGAGATTATGAACACTGCTATAGTATGAATGTACTGTGTGCACTACGGCAATCATCGCCTATCTTCGGAAATACTAAAAAACTTTTGAGCGACAGATGACGATCTGCGATCGGAGTAGGTAGCCCAACAGAGAGAAAACTTCATTCAAACACGCGATGATAGGTGCACTGCCACGAAGCACGGCAGTACAAAAATTAAAACCTTTGCCTCTGCGTGGGGTTACTCTGTGGCGCAACGGTTCGCATTCGGAAACACGAAGATTACCGAAGCGCAGGGTCAGGTGTAATTCAAATACTAATAAGTATTTGGTATCTGTATTTCAATTGCTTCCTAAAAATGTAATCTCTAATTGGTATTTTAATGACGCTGAGATATTTTTTTATTTCAAATACACGACTTGAATATATTTTGTATTGGTATTTTAATTAAAGCAAAGAATATATTTTGCCCAGCCATGCCGAAGCGCGTATCTTTTCTGGTTTACCTGTAGATGGCTATTAGAAAAGAGAAAACCAAAGAAAAGACGATTGGATTTGTGAAAGACATCGAATCAAATATTTTTTCTATTTTTTCTATAGGTAACACAGCCCGCCGACCCGAAACAAATTGCAACATTACCACAAGTCTTAGAAAGATGCGGTAAGTTTAAATCAAGGGTGCATTCCGAGTTAGGACTGTAATAGATATTATCGATTTGAGCGTGCTTAAACCCGTACCGAATTAGGTTTAAGGACGCTCAAATCGATTATATCGATTATATTCCTAACTCGGAACGCGGCACAGGTTTTAAATTCAATACGCTCGTCTAGGCTTTTTCACGGGTCGATCTATCAGGTTAAGCTACGGTGCCGCGGTTGGTCCGTGGAGTGACCATCTTTACATACCGAGACCCCTCCGTGCCTCGGAAAGCACGTTAAGCTGTTGGTCCCGGCTGTCATTCGTAGATCTTTGGCAGTCGTTACGGGTCGTCAGAAGCCCGAAAGTCTGACAACCAGTCAAATTCAAAAATTCAAATTCTTTATTGCATCCATGTGTACATTTAGTTGTTACAATATAAGTAAGTTCCAACATGAAACCCAGTTAGGGCACGGCAACATAATAATAATTATTATTTTAACATAATAATAATAATACAAGTACGGATGTGTGCGTTTTTTTTATGACTATTTTTACCGAGAGGTATCGGTATTACCCAGTAAGCTGGGTTGTGGAGGTCAGATAGGCAATCGCTCCATGTAAAATACTGGTATTCAGCTCGTAGTTGGGAAAAGGCTATGCAGATGATGATGACACCCGTCTAGGCTTTCGCAATTACATATTTTCGGCTCGGCCTCCAGTCTAACTGCGTGTAGGTGCGCCAGTATTTTACATAGAGCGACATAGAGCATATCTGACCTCCACAACCCAGTTACTGGCTAATACGATAGCCCTTGGTAAGGGTAAGACTGGTTGTCAGACTTTCGGGTATTTGATTAGGTACTAATGATCACCCGTAACGACTATCAAAGATCTACAAATGACTCAGATTCTCACAAACATTCAAAACAAAATAAAATACAGCATGTTTACCAAACATTCCATTATTAAAAACGAAAAGATATTTATTGGTATGTCGTTCCTTCTCGTAGCAAAGAAGCAACGGATCGATTTATTTATTTATTTATTTTACCATTTATGTACACACATATATAAACAGACAAGAAAAAACAGAACAGAAAAATAGGTACAAAGGTGATGCTTATTTCATAAGAAATCTCTTCCAGCATACCTGCGATAGGACAAGAAATAAAGAGATGTAGACAGCGTGTTAAAGAGTAAAGGAGACAAAAAAATACATAAAACCTAAAAAACAATTCACTTAATAAAACTAAACAAATAATGCAAGAATATACTTACATACATACAAATAAACATACATACTTCTAAAATAAATAACACTCGAATGTAAATAAAAATACATACACAACTATGATAGGGTGGAGAGATAGTGTTCTTTCACTCTTCTTTTAAAAACTGCAATAGTTTGGTTATGTAATTTTTGGCATAGAAATGAAATGAATTTTTTTATTTATTACGTAAATGGAATATCGGAATAATATTCACGCGTCATATTATAAAAATAATAAGCTAGATGAAGTCGACATTTCCTATCTGACTACACTTCAGAATAAATGGCTAGTTTATAGGCCTGGGAGTGCTATAGGCTACTTTTTATCCCGGGAAAATGTACGGTTCCTTTAGAAAATACCGCGGGAGCCTATCTCTTTATACTCGGTCCCTTGCTGCTGAGGATCGTGACCCTAGTTATTGATGTCTTGTCCTGGCTTGGCGCCTATAGGAATAATTACTAATATTAGAAATGTTCTAACAGATAATTTAATTTCAAAGAAGGCATAGTAAAATTAGATAATCGAAAAAATATGTAAAATCGATGGAAATATGGAAAAGCTAATCAAATCAAATCAAATCACTTTTATTTGTTAACACAGGTAAAGAAATACAGATCTTGAGTTTGGTGTATAGAACGCTATGTTATGCCAGGAGGCGTACAAATATGGTGTGCATCTAGCTCAATATTACGAAATTACATCAACATTATCATCAAAATAAAAAAAAATATGTTTGAAAATCATGCATAATTAAAGTTTCTGAATAAATTATAACAATTATATAATATTATTTAAAAAGAAATTAAATGATGTCAGATTTAAATGAAGAATTATTTAGTTATAAATGTCAAAAAATAAAATTAAGAAGAAAGCTACACGCTTTAAAAGTTTTTGGAAGGGATTATTCCCGTCCTTGTCGCGCTAGTATGAAGTTATAGTCGTAACGTCACTTCTATGATAGTGCCGTCTTTGTCTAGCAGTTATTTTAAAACGTTTATAACTTGATTTTTTTAGCCTTTTACACTTTCTATTATATTGTTTGCACTATTTGTAAACAAATATTTTTTAGAGTTCAAAATGTAAAAAAACAAAATCATACGTATTATGGCCACGAGAGCTTAGCCGCAGGTAAAAGTTAATTTATTATGCCTTCACCCAGGAATGGAAGCCATAAGCTCAGTAGTCCAGACGCCGCTCTCGCGCGACGTGTACAAGTACCCAGTGTTCGTGGACGGCCGGCTGGTCGGCTACTTCGCGGAGGACACGGTGGACAAGTCCGCTGCCTACCTTCGGACCTTGAAGATCAAGGGCGAGGAAGTGCCTATCACCACGGAGATTGTGGTCGTGCCTAAGAAGCAGGTGGGTTATTTCTTTTAAGCTTACTTTCGTTGTCTCCCTGTCGTTGTTATTCCAATTTATTTATTTATTATTTATTTATTTATATATACTTTATTGTACACCACAAAAATACATAACATGAAATAAACACATTAAACACTACAAAATATACAATGGGCGGCCTTATCGCTTTCTGCGATCTCTTCCAGGCAACCTTGGAATGGACAGTGATTTCCCTGGACATAAAATTATTAAATAAAAAAAAAAAAACACAAAAATACACACAAAAACACAAAACATAAAATAAAACACAAAACACAAGACATAAAATTATTCAATTTATTTGGGGACTAGCTGCGCTCCGCGGTTTCACCCGCATAAGTGTCGATCCCGTGGGAATATCGGGATAAAAAGTAGCCTATATGTTAATCCAGGGTGTCAGCTACCTCTACACACACACACACTCGCAAACTTTCGCCTTTATAATATTAGTGTGATTTTTGGGGGTATATATATTTTTTTAATATATATTATGCATCTGCAATCAGCCTTTCGGCTATAAGCAATGCTGTTTGATTAATGGCGTGGTTATGCTGGGTTTCAGTAAGCACCGCACATATTGTAATCATTTATTCAGCTCGAGGATCAGAAGGCCAATTCTCGTAATTTAAAACGTTCAAAATCTAGTCGCAGTCTCGTCTCGGCAACAAAAAAAATGTGGAAACTTGTCCAAATGTAGAGAAATTCGAGTTTTATTTGACAGATTGAGACTGAGATCAGACTGTGAATGTTCTTAAAATTACGAGAATTGCCCCTTAGGTGCCTTTTGATGCACTTGGTGATATTTGGTTGAAGCAGGTCTACAGCCAACTGATTTGGATGGTTTTTAAGTCTGTCCTTGTACGCAGTTTCTACCATCAGTATACTCCTTTACTCTGTCTATGGGGGTATACAGAATTATATTTAGCTTTCAAACAGGAAATCTGTGTTAGCTGTATCATCTTCCACACAATCAACCTATTTTTCCTTTGTAAAACCAATGTAAACAAGGAAATGCAGCATTATAAAACAATACATACAATCGCAATATTTGCAATTTCTGTTGATTTTAATTCATGTGATCTAAACATATAACGTTTTTACAGATATGCTCCCAATACGCAGGCGTATTCCTAATGACGAGTGAAGCACGCATGATGCGTCCGGTCATCAACCTCTCCACCGGACAACTCGAGCTCATCGGTACTATGGAGCAACTGTACCTCGACATAGCCGTAACACACAATGAGATTCTTAAAGGTATAGCCGATACAACATAGTCTATTATTGCGAAGCGTCCGGTCATCGACCTCTCCACTAGACAACTAGAGCTCAAAGTTGCTATGGAGCAACTACCTCGACATAGCCGTAACACACAATGAGATTCTTAAAGGTATAGCCGATACAACATAGCCTATTATTGTGAAGCGTCCGGTCATCGACCTCTCTACTTAACAACTAAAGCTCAACGTTACCATAGAGCAACTGTACCTCGACATAGCCGTCACACATAATGAGATACTTAAAAGTGTAGCCGATAGAACATAGCCTATTATTGTGAAGCGTCCGGTCATTAACCTCTCTGGTCATCCAGCTGCTACCAACCTTCCTGCTTCTTGTCTGAGGGTGACCTACTTTACGATAACCGATTTTAGTATTTAGATTTTTAGAGGCTAGCACAGGAGGGTGGGAATAGGCACAAGAAAAGAGAAGCCTATGCCCAACAGTGAGCGAAGGGAAGGGCAGTGGATTGTGATGATTATGAATCTTAGTATTCATTTGCAAGTCCCACTTTAAAGATACCAGAAGGCCAATTCACGTGATTTAAAACGTTCAAAATCTAGTCACAGTCTCATCTCAGCGACAATCAATGTCAAAAACTTGTTAAAATTGTAGGGATTTTAAAGGTATTTTTGACAGGTTGAGACTGAGATCAGACTGTGAACGTTCTTAAAATTACGAGAATTGTCCCTCTGATTTATATACAAACTTACATCTAATATTTGACTCCCTTATGGGGGAAAAAAGGTCACGAAGTATTAGTTTGTAACGAAAGTCAAATACCAATTTTTATGAATTTCATTTTTATAAAATATGGATTTTCGTACAAACTTACATCCCTTCACAATTTTTCCCTCTTTAATGTCTATTGAAGGGTAAATAACTTATTTTTCTCAATTCAGGTAAAACGACCCACGTGGAGCTATCGCAGACTGCGTTCATGAGCAACTTGGCGCAACTAGTACCCATGCCTGATTGTAACCAGTCGCCACGGTGAGTTTACTCTAACACCTGACCTGTGATTACATTAATCACACGGCAGTCGTTTTTAGAGTTCCGTACCTAAAGGGTGCCAACTGGACCCTATTACTAAGCCTCCGCTGTTCGCCCGTCCATCCGTCCGCCCGTCTAACTGTCCGTCCGTCCGTCTGTCTGTCAGCGGGCTGTATGTCATGAACCGCCGTGTTACTGTTAGATAGACAGTGGAAATTTTCACAGGGTGTGTATTAATTTCTATTGCCGCTATAATAAAAATTAAATAACTGTACGGTGTTACGGAACCCTTCGTGTGCGAGTCCGACTCGCAATTGGCCGGTTTCTTAATCTCACAACAGTCATTTTCATGTCTCGGAAGGTATTTTCAATCTTCTGACTGTCATTTTCAATCTCTCAGCAGTCATTATCAATCACTCGAGCTACAATCACTTCTATTAGGTACTAGCTTCAGCCCGCGACTTCGTCCGCGTGAAATTTCACCCTCCCCCAATTACCCTCTTAGGGGTGGAATTTCGAAAAACCCTTTCTTAGTGGATACCTATTCTTCACAAAGAACACACCCTCCAAATTTCATGTCTCTAGGACCAGCGGTTTAGGCTGTGCGTTGATATATCAGTCAGGCAGTCAGGACTTTGAATTTTATATATATAGATTATTTGGCCCCTCACCACGTACTGTCAATCGTTCAACTATAAACTAAACCAAAACCATATTGTTTCAGTAACATGTACCAGTGTCAGATGGGTAAACAAACCATGGGAACCCCGATCCACACATGGCTGACCAACGCAGAGACCAAGTTGTACCGCCTGCAGACACCCGCCACCCCGCTGTTCCGGGCTACACATTATGATAATATTGGACTGGACGACTACCCATGTGGCACTAATGCTATAGTTGCTGTTATATCTTATACTGTAAGTATAATGTACACGCACACACATAAACACACGTGCACAACGTACAAAACGAGAAATGCAAAATCAATGACTTTTTATAGAGGTATGAGGAACAGGGTGTAAGGTTCACACATCCTCCATAGAAAAGGGAGGACCCTCCCTCCGACCAGACGGGTGTTGTGTCTAGCGGGCAACTGCCCGATGATTTATGTCGGGCCGTTGTATCTATGCTAGTTGCGCGGTAAACTCTGCTTGCGAGATGCAGGATTTTGCGTGACGTCAGCATGACGCGTAAGAGCTGGTTCACATTAGGTCGGACCGACAGTTTGCCGTTCACCGACTGCCGGGTGTTGCTGTTCACACTAGACGCCGCCGCCCCGACCTAATGTGAATATAACTGTCGGTACGGTCGTTTTACTGCCCGGCCTGGGTCGTCACAAAACAGTTGTGAGTTGAGAGAAATCAAAACTTCTACATTATTTTCGCCCTTCATATTGAAACGTGTCTTCTTTGCATACACGTCGACGAAGCTGCTTGCGCGAGTGCCGAGAGCGGGGTGAGGGCTGGTGGGAGGGCTGGCAGGCGGGTGTCGCCGCCGCTTCGCGCCGACAAATGTGAACAGCGCCATACTTGCTAGTACGCCAATATTATGTCCGATCCGACAGAAATCGTGGCTGGATGTACGGTAAAAGTGGCGGCTCCGACAGTTTGGTCGGGTCGCCCTAATGTGAACGGCGCTATTGACATACGCCAAGATGGATCCGACACGTTTGTCGGGCTGGTAAAACTGTCGGTCCGACCTAATGTGAACCAGCTCTAATTCGTATGCGGCGTAGTAGTTACCGCTACAACTTTTTTTTAAACCCTCTATTTACTTATTAACCTCATCATCGTAATGCTACCACTTAAGCGAAGAATGAAACAATTTCGACGGAACAAACTTTGTAACTTACTGGGGCTGGCCATGGATGATCTTTGCTATATTAGTAACTAGCTGTTTCCCGCGACTTTGTACCCGTGGCGCCATCTATTATCATAATAACGTTATTGTTGTTTTCCTCGGGAACAGCACTTTTTTTTCAGGATGAAAGGTACCCTATGTCCGTTTCTGTACACCTGACAACGTATATGCAAAATTTCAGGATGATCGGTTCAGTGGTTTAAGCGTGAAAAGGTTACAAACAAACTTACTTTCGCATTTATAATATTAATAAGTTAGGATATCATTCTACATTTTTCCAGGGCTACGACATGGAAGACGCTATGATAATCAACAAATCGGCGTACGAACGAGGTTTCGCCGCCGGCTCCGTATACAAAGCGGACTTCATAGAGCTAGCCCATCCCGCGTCCTACTTCTGCAGGGACCCCTCTAAACCGGACTTAGCGGAACATATCGACGATGACGGCCTGCCCGCTGTCGGGGCGAGGGTTAAACCTGAAGATCCTTTCTATTGGTAAGATCGTATTTCGTGACAAAGAAAATCACGTCTGAATTTCCTGAACGGGTCACTCTATTTAGATTTCATCACATCACGTCGGGGTGACTTTTTTCTCTATATCATCATCTGCCTAGCCTTTTCCCAACCATGTTGGGGTCGGCTTCCAGTATTTGACTGATATATCAACGCACAGCCTAAACCGCTGGTCCTAGAGACATGAAATTTGGAGGGTGTGATCTTTGTGAAGAGTAGATACAGGGTGTTACAAAAGGGTATATCAATACAAACGGGTTGAAGAGTGTATCTGGTCTAGAATCTCTGTATAAAATTTCAGCTCAAAAGCAGTAACTTTGAAAATGCTTAATATTTTTTTATTTCGATAGTTTATTGAATTGAAATCATAACAAACGTGTCACCGCACTACGAGGGTCATTATCCATTATCTGTAGTGTGTCTGTGCGCCTAGTACACGCACATCACGCCGCCGCGCGCCAGTGCAGCGCCGTGATGTCGAAATAAAAAAATATTAAACATTTCCAAAGTTAATGCTTTTGAGCTGAAATTTTGTAAAGAGATTCTAGACCAGATACACTCTTCAACCCGTTTGTATTGATATACCCATTCCGTGACACCCTGTATACACTAAGAAAGGGTTTTTCGAAATTCCACCTCTAAGAGGGTAAAATTTCACGCCGATGAAGTCGCGGGCAGAAGCTAGTAGTAACATAGATTAAAAGTGACAACCCAAAAGTGAAATTGTAATTATGACATATCCTTATGTATTTTACTGTGTGTACATAAATAATAAAATAAATAAATAAAGCGTAAACCCAAAAGTAATACACTAGAAGACTGGATTAGCTTGCTACTCAATGTCCATTTTCAAAGCAAATATACTACACACTACATACAAGGCTACACTAACACTACCAATCCTCTAGATAAAGATATATTTATTGCATAACTGTGTATATTAAGCTCATATTCATTACATTTTTTGTTTCAACAGTCTACCCAAGTCGGATATGCAATAGTATTTTAAGAAAATAATTAGAAAAAATAAATTACAAACATTGTTTTTAACAAATAAACATAATTCGAGTATATAAACTCTTCACGTTTTAATATTTTATAATCTTGTCCACAGCTACTACGACGGCGAAAAGAGTACGTTTATAGTAAGCAAGTACCACGGGAAGGAGGAGGTGTTCGTGGACAGCGTGCGGCTGTGTGGGGACTTCAGCTCACGACCGCTCAAGAAGGCATGCGTGATGCTCAGGTTACAGGTAACTAATACACTAAATTATATAATCATTCATACTATTCTCGAAGTTAGAATTGGCCTCAAATCACACCTCGGACACTCCATACAACGCTCGCAAAATAATTACCTATTACTACTACATAACCAAATGACTTTTGTACACGTGCAAATGTGTGCTTAAACTCTAGTAGGGTTGGCTGTCGTGCGTAGCGTAAAAAATGGCGCGAAAAGCGATTTGCGTTCGAACGACGACGGCGCTGCCCGAACGTGTGCATTATTAAAGTGACCTTGTAGTTCAATTGTTTATTTATATAGTCGGGTTCGTAATGAAATAAAAACAATAAAATATTTTCATTTAAATGACTTGTCTCTAAATAATCGGTTATTCAATCGCATGGTATTAAAAATGCGAAATCTTACAAACAGTTTATGTAAATACAAATTCGGAAAATCATCACAATATCCAACCATACTAATTAAAACTTTTAAATCGTAAAATTGTGTGTTGTCGTTGTCGTGTGCATTATTAAAGTGACCTTGTAGTTCAATTGTTTATTTATATAGTCGGGTTCGTAATGAAATAAAAACAATAAAATATTTTCATTTAAATGACTTGTCTCTAAATAATCGGTTATTCAATCGCATGGTATTAAAAATGCGAAATCTTACAAACAGTTTATGTAAATACAAATTCGGAAAATCATCACAATATCCAACCATACTAATTAAAACTTTTAAATCGTAAAATTGTGTGTTCGTGTCAGCAATACAGCCAACGCTGTGGTTCTAACGATTACGAGCGCCCTTGCTAAAGAGTCGGCGACGAATACCTCGAAGTGCGGGGTAAGGTGCGGTATCTGATATGAGTGCGGGGAAGGGAGTGTCTATTCTGTACGTAGTACTATTAAGTATTCTGTGCTCAAATGTCATTACTTCATGAAATAGGGTAATTTGAACTTAATATTGATGATTCTAATGATTATAATTCTGTAAACGCGTCTAACTGTTACGTTCGCGAATCATGTTTTGATAAAGGCGGGTATCACATCTTCGCGCAAAACAGAAGAGAAAATCTCTTTCCCGCGTGATTTCGCTGATCTGCTCGTAAGTCTGCTACATCTCCGCGCTCCCCCAGCCATTTTGTTGCGTTGCCGCTTTTGTTTCGCACGTATCTGTGGCAGTCGACAAGTTTCTACTTCTATCCTTAAATACTCCTTTTGCTTCGTTAACGTTCATATACCTGAAGGGTAATTCTCGTAATTTAAAACGTGCAAAAACTAGTCGCAGTCTCATCTCAGCGACAAAAAAAGGTCAAAAACTTGTCAAAATGTAGGGAAATGTTTTTGACAGATTGAGACAGATCTGAAGAATAATTCTCTTAATTTAATACGTTCAAAATCTAGTCGCACTGTCATCTCGGCGACAAACAAATGTCAAAAACTTTTCAAAATGTAGGGAATTCTGAGGTATTTTTTACAGATTGAGACTGAGATCAGACTGCGAACGTTCTTAAGGTGAATGGGTAGTTGTAGCCCGCGAAATTCAATTTTTCTTACGTTTTTTGCAATTTGCAGATCAGTGTCAGGTTGTATCTTGATCCAAATATGATTCGCGACTATAATAGACATGTATTTACAGAATTATAGTCATTAGAATCATTAATATATCTCTTTAAGTTAGATTTCTACCACTAACACTTTTCCATACGAGATTTGTTCTTAACGGTACAAATCTAACTTAGAAAGATGTATTAATGATTCTAATTATTATAATTCTGTAAATACATACCGGTTATAGTCGCGAATCACATTTTGATCAAAATACAACCTGACACTGACCTGAAAATTGCAAAAAACGTAAGAAAAATTGAATTTCGCGGGCTACAACTACCCATTCGCCTTAAGGTGATTGGATACTGACACTTTTTCATACATTCTTTCGGGGTACAAATCTCGAAAAATAAACGATTTTTGCAGAATAAAAGCACGTATATTAAGTTGTTATGACTTCTTATTGACGCATATCGACAAAAACCTATAAAAAAAACACTATTTCCAGGATATCTAGGCCTGACAAAATCGATAAATTTTTCTATGTGTGCGCGGCCGGAACACGCCCTCTGCAGGATATTTCAAAGAACTATCGAGAAGCAGAACACAAATTTTTGCTAAGGTTATCAACAACAATTGATCTTGCTCGTTAGATGGCGTTGTTTGTCAATGTCAAACAGGTTGGCCAATTTTATAATAAATCGTTGAATTATGCGTGTTTTTTTTGACAAGTTGCGAATCGTTGGTAGGTATGCAATATTTCTTACAAGGCTGGCGCGGTGGCTCTGCCCGCGCAGTTATATATTAAATCAATTTATCAATTGAATCATGAAGTGAGAAAAAATGCTTTACCTACTTATTGATAGTATTTGCGATCTACCCTGGGTTCGATATTACTGTATTGAATGTATGTACCTACATACTAAGTTTATGTAGGTACCTAAGTACCTACATAAATGTTAGTACTAACTTACACTTGAACTGTCTTCGAGAAATTTTCTGAATTAAAAATCTTTCTGCATTAGGCTGGTAAGTACCTATTGAGAGAGCCCTTCCCAGTTCCCACTGTTCCCAGACCGTCTATCCTATCGTCAACGCGGGCATAGTCAAAAGCTTGTTCACAGAACACTATTACCTTTCCCTAGCGGAGCTAAGCTTGTTTTTGTTGTTCAATCCAGCGCATTGTTTGAAAAAGAGGCAAAGCAAAAAGAGAGAGATAGCGCCTGAACGCTCGGTTGGCGTTCGGTTCGGGTTCGGTAACTTCCGCCGCTCACTCGCAGGCGGCAGCATGGACTTTGGGCGGCAGGCCCGGCCGGCACTATTGGAGCGCTTGGGTGGGTGGGTTAGCCATTCATTCATTATGTCGCATCGCACCTCGCACGCGCCTCGCTACTTGGCCGCGCGCATAAATGCACTAGTTTTGTAAATTGCTCTGCATGCAGGTACATATAACTACATACCTATAGTACGGACGAAGCGCTTGGCCCCGCGCCGGGGAGATGTGTGTTTGAATTTTTATCAA
The DNA here is from genome assembly GCA_947508005.1 of Amphipoea lucens. Taxonomy (NCBI): domain Eukaryota; kingdom Metazoa; phylum Arthropoda; class Insecta; order Lepidoptera; family Noctuidae; genus Amphipoea; species Amphipoea lucens. The sequence continues at coordinate 15,945,962 of OX382377.1, read as the reverse complement.
TCTAGGTACCTACCGAACTAGCGTTATTTTTGACTATATGGAAATTATTTATAATATACTTACACAAATACTTTAGCTTTTTCATATTATGTTTGTTCCTAACTAATGTTGTAAATGCGCAATTGACTTTGTTTGTTCCACTTTCACGCTAAAACGGCTGAGCTGAACGGATTTACTTAGATGAAATTTGACACATGGGTAGACCATGACCTGCGGGGTAATTGCGTAACACACTATCAGTAGCAATGGCTTTCATTTTGACAGTTCAACAACATTCATTGCATCATTTACGTTTTTGAGCAAAAACATTTTTCGAACCATAGAAATGATATACATATGTTTCGAACATAGGTAATGCAAAGCAATGGATTAGCAATATTCTTCAAAATGATTCAGATTGAGATTGATAATGATTGTGTTACGTAGGTAATTAGAGTGCTGGGTTAGGATTACGACATAGGATACTTTTTATTCCGGTAGTACGATTCCGTGGGATAATCTCCGACATCCACGCGGGCGAAGCTGCGGGAAAAATCTAGTACCTCCATAAAGTACGAAAAAGTAAAAGTAAATAATTTTATTCTACCTATGGAGTAGAGTAGCAGTACCTACCTAAATAAATTCTTAATTCCGCGTTCCGTTACCTAATCTCAACTTCTTCAATAGACGTATTGAAGAAGTTGAAATTAGGCAACGGACTTGTATAAAATGTAGGTACGTACCGTATATAAATGTAATACCTAGTACCTACTTGTACCGCGCAGTACCTACAGGCACAAAATATAGAGAGTACCTACAGACTGCCATCCGCGCGAGACACGCGTAGCTGTGAAGTGCAAAAATGGAGTAACAAAAAAAAAAGTAATTATAAGTAACTGTTGAGTGGATGGTTGTTTAAATTCAACATTACGATGAATTATCGTTTTTTAAGCTACCAGTTGTTTCAGAGAGGTAAGTAGGCATTTGCTTGTATTTCGAACAGTTAGATAGGTAGGTAAGCGCCCCGGCCCCCGGCGCCGAGCCGTAAAAGCGAACATGACTTTGTGGCGTTGTAATATTTTTACAATTTATATTAGATATTTATTGTAGTACCTATAAGCTAAAAAATACGATCATTTCCTTTCTTGCTGTTTCATTCTCAACAATGAATCAAATAACTAGATACGAGTACCACTACTACACTAGTTTTTTGTGTTTTTTGTTTTGTGTGTTTTTTGCCAAAGTTGACAACCCCAGCGCGACCGCCGAGCGTAGGTATGAAAAGTGCAAGTACCAAATTACCTTTCTGTTTTGTGCGGTTGATCAAATAAAGTAATCTGAATACAGTCATTTATATTTACGGTACCTACTTTGAACAAAAAACATTTGTTGTTAATTTTTGTCTCTGTCTGTTTATTCCGGCTAATCTCCGAAACGGCTAGACTGATTTTGACGAGACTTCCACTGGCAGATAGCTGATGTTATAAGTTCCGCGAAAAAAAATAGGTGAAAATGAATGAAATTCAATACGTACAGACGCAAGTACATCAATCTACTACCGCGGTAATATTATTATGCGAGTCATACCTACGCGCCGCGAGTTCGGTTTACACTCGGTAAACAAACAGTCTCGAATGCTCCACAGTGACGAACGAACGCCGGACGATGTGATGGTTTTGTACGCAGTTACGAGCGTAGACCATATAGGTACATACCTACTGTTTGACAAATTGTACAGAAGACCGAGGAGTACAGTCAGCCACTGTGTATGGCATTTGTGGACTACGAGAAAGCCTTCGATTCCATCGAAGTATGGGCAGTTCTGGCCTCTCTGCAATGATGTCGAATTGACTGGTGCTACATCGAAGTGTTGAGATGTTTGTATGATGCTGCAACGATGACTTTCCAGATCCAGGATCAGAAAACCAGCCCCATCCAACTGCTCAGGGGGGTGATACAGGGGGATGTCATATCCCCTAAATTGTTTGTGAAATACTAGAAGAAATACTAAAAAGAAATATAGAAATACGGCAGTAGTACTTATATGTCACGAAATCAAAATCACAGCTGAGTAGACTTTACGAGTAATAGTCGACCAACTTTTAGTTGCAATGTATGGGAGGACATGATTTTCAACTACAATGTTAAGCTTGTTCTTGGGATAAATTCATTTCGACTACGGAACTCTTCATTGTGGTCCGACATGGACTTGGCCGGTTTTTCCTTGCTAATTTTAATGTAACTTAGGGTGTAAATAAGTAATAAAAGATGTATAGAATCTTCAAAACAAAGTCGGTACCAACAAAGCTCAATAATTATCGAAGAGAGAGAAGAGTTCAATAAACTTTATTTGCAACTAGCTGCGCCCAGCGGTTTCACCCGCATAAGTTTCGATCCCGTGGGAATATCGGGATAAAAACTATCCTATGTCCTTCCCCATACCTACCAAATTTCTTCTAAATCGGTTCAGTGGTTTAGGCGTGAATAGGTAACATACAGACAGACAGGCAGAGTTACTTTCGAATTTATAATATTAGTATGGATATAATATAGTATAAGTATATACAGGGTTATTGGAACAACACTAACATGGTCATTGTACTCATCATTATGAACAATTTTTTTTACTATGGGACCAAACCTGAAATCGCGAAAAAAATCAGCTGTTCCCTACATTTATGTTCGTATAGGTAACTCGTCAAAATGTAGGGAACAGCTGATTTTTTTTTCATTTTCTCATTTGAAATTGGAATTGTTGGTTTGAGTGGACGCTGGTGTATGTGAATTTGTTGGTTTTTAGGCTAAACATACAAACACACGTAAATAGTAAACACATAATACATATTACACATAACACTTATATACATATACATACACATACACACAACAGTAATAAAATTACACTAATAATTAAATACCCACAACCGTGTGTACACGGCCTAATAATTTCACGCGTCTGTACACTGCCTTACTGCCTGCGACGGCGGGCACGCTGGGCTGCGGTTGAATGATACATTATTATTATACCTACGACCGAAATTCGTGGAATTCCGTCGCGCCGCTGCATCTCTCGCGCACGACTCAAATAATCATTTTATATATTTTGTTTTATAGTAGCGTTTAATTATACAAAGAATCTTAACTGTCCCGTTGGTTTCGTGGTCACAAGTGCATCTGCCGTTCTCGGGGTCCTGGGTTCGATTCTCAGGTCGGACAGTGTTATTAAAATTGGGTTTTTCCCGTTAGGAGTTTCTTACTCTTTTTCTTTTTTTTTTGCCCGGAGTTTGGAAATTGGTGGCGTAATACCCCCGTGCCTCGGAAAGCACGTAAAGCCGTTGGTCCTGCGCCTGTTCTCTCTCCTGTATTTGCGCACACACTTGTGCACTATAATATCTCCTGCAAACCTGGCTAATCTTCTTTGAAATTGGCCACCGTGACCGAAATCGGTCAGGGGATTTATTATTATTTTATTATTTTTAAACCTAAACCTACCCTAACACACTACAAAAGCACCCTTAGAATAATTGAATAAGCAACTGACAACCCTTGTAGCAATCAAGTATTCTTTTCTTCGGTTTTTACTATAAAAAGTACGCTTTTCTTTAGAGAATGAAGGACAGTCATAAAAATATTTTCGTAAAAATATTTTATTTTAATTAACGCCACCTCTGGAAAACAAGTTCACAAACCAAGTTTATGAATACAACGCCATCTAGTTATATCGCAAGTAAAACTATACACGTAGTGTGTAACTGTACATGTGTGTGTAAAGACATAGTAAAGATATAAAGTGAAACGGCTAAATGTTTAGGGGTACAAATCTTTGTATGTGACGAGTTAACAAGCAAAGTGAATATCTAAAAAGATTATGTTAATGCGTTAGTTGACGCATATAATAAAGTTGTTTCGCAAAGCTTTCTGAGTTAGGCGTAAAAATTGAAAATGTTCGAAGTGCGAATGTGCCGCCATCTAGCGATAAAGTGGCTGGGAGATCATGTATTGAATAGCCTTAAGAGCTATTACGCACTACCGACTGGTCGCCGGCGACTCGGTCCCTCGCCGACCAAAACATAGGCATCATCCGGCGGCCAAGTGCGTACACACCTATTTAAAATATAGTAAGTTATAGTCGCCACCGACCGAGTCGCCGGCGACCAGTCGACAGTGCGTAATAGCTCTAAAATTACGAGAATTGCCCCTCGGGTCATACTGCGTGTATGACCAGAGGGGCAATTCTCATAATTGCGTAGCGCCAGTTGCGAGCACTACAGACCTTTATCTTTAATTTGTTACAGCGTAACCCAACAGTAGGTGACAAGTTCGCCTCCCGAGCTGGTCAAAAGGGAATCTGCTCTCAGAAGTGGGTAGCCGAAGACCTCCCCTTCACGGAGTCAGGGTTGGTGCCTGATATCATGTTCAACCCTCACGGCTTCCCTTCGAGAATGACCATTGCTATGATGATCGAATGCATGGCAGGGAAGGCTGCTAGTATTCATGGACATGTAAGTAATTTTCTACTGATTCTAGACTTTCCACACTAAATCAAATTACTATGATGAGAGCCGCACAGGTCGATCGATCAGGCTTAGCTACGCTTGCCGCGGTTGGTCTGTGGATGGGTGACCATCTTTACATACCGAGACCCCTCCGTGCCTCGGAAAGCACGTTAAGCCGTTGGTACCGGCTGTCATTCGTGGATCTTAATTTTATTTTATTTATTTGGGAAAAACAAACAATTGTACAATATGTTTTACAATATCTTTGACAGTCGTTACGAGTAGTCAGAAGCCCAAAAGTCTGACAACCAGTCTTACTTACCAAGTGTTATCGTATTACCCAGTAACAGGGCTGTGGAAGTCAGATAGGCAATCGCTCCATGTAAAATACTGGTATTCAGCTGCATCCGGTTAGACTGGAAGACGACCACAACATAGTTGGGAAAACGTTTGGAAATGATCTTGCCCACGTCCCTATTCGATTTGATCCATACTTCCAGGGACACCCTGTATAATAAAGAGTATTCTATTCTATAACGCGAAAACGAATGCGATGCGACGGGGGTAGGTCGGAGAAACAAGATTTTTTTTCGCGGATGAAGTCGCGGGAGAAGCTAGTAAATAATAATTGTTAATAGCACGAACTTTTTCATCCAGTACAGGAATGAGTTATTCGAATGCTAGTCTGTTATTGAAAAGCACGTAACTATGGCATTACACAGACCTTTACTAGGTGTTTACATATTCAGCCTATAAATGTTCCCACTGCTGGGACACAGGCCTTCTCTCCGTGAGAGGGGGTGGGCCTTAATCTACCACGCGGGCCCAGTGCGGGTTGGTAGATGTCACATGTCTTCGAATTTTTGGTTCTAGGACATGCCGCACAGTGGGCTGGGATTACAAGGTTGGGTCTTAAGAACTAAAATGTATTTTTTTAGTATCTAGACATTTTAAAAAGTTTTTACTCTTTGACTTTTTTTAATTGGACTCGTACTTTCGGAGATATAGCCATACCAAATTTGTATGAAGAGTCATGAAATTTTAGTTTAGCAATTTATTCCAATTAATTTGAAATGTTGATATGTATCAATGTAGGTTTACATTATGAGTAATTGCTAATTTGAAATTGAAAATAATGTACACTAAACGGCCTGAAGTACTTCAATACTTACTTAGTACTTTAAATAAATAAAAATTGTTCGACATTTTCCACCACCATAGGTAATATAGGTAGGTATGACGTAATTTGTTTTGACACTTATTTCCGGGAATCAAGAGATAGGAATGCGCGACCGCAACATCAAGTTATGACACGTGTCGTTACCTGATTGGTGCAACGATAATAGGGCACAAAATGTACTATTGCATTCAAACGTACTTCAGTGTTCTATTACCCACCATAATAGACGCACTACCCTCACATATTTATTACTTATACAAATAAGTGAAGTGAGTGTGAGTTATTTTGTGTTTGTGAAAATGTATGAAGATTTGGTGACCAACCTTGACCTTTTTATTATTTTAAAAAACAGTGGCAGTATTAAAAATAATGAAAGTTTGTGTAGTGAGATAAGGTCTAAATTTTAGTCGAATTAAGTGATCAACATGAAAAGACCTTAAAGTTATTTTGTGCAATTTTTTTTTTATAATTTAAATAGAAGATGGGAAAACGCTCATCGTAAAGAAACTATATTCAGAACTAAAAATAGCGAATGGTTACAAGAAACCATAATGTGGCCAGACTTTATTAAGTGTTTAATAACCAGTAATGAAGATCAACCAGCACCGAGTACATCAACTCAGTATGTATCACCAGCAAAAGTTTCTGTCGGTGTCTCCACCGAGCAAAGCCCTAGAAAACCGTTTTGTGAATTAGCGCTTAAACAGAAAAAAAGACGAGCAGAAAACTTTCATTTATCTTCGGACGAAATAAAATATGCATATTTTGAGCAGTTGAAAGCGGATGGGAATGATGAGATTGCTAAAATACTAGAACATTTACTTAAGAATCCCCAAGATGTAAAAAAAGTTAAGAAGTGCATATCTGTTAAAGAAACAAAATCTGTATTTTCTCCGGATGAGGCTTTAGGATTATTTTTATCACTTAAGCTGACCAAGTGGCAATACAATACTTTAAGAAAAAGTGTTAACGAGAATGACGGTAATATATTTCCATCTTATTATTATGCAGATTAACGATAAAGGCATGGACAGAAAGGGAGACAACAAGTGCATCATGGAAAGCAGGAAGAAAAATATACAAGATGCTTTTAAAAATAGAATGGGACTTCTGATAGATGTTGTCAAACAAGGGCACGGCTCCACGAATGACGGAAATACTGCTAGAAGATTTTTTGCAAACCCAAACGTGACTTCTGAGATGCAACCATTTTAGAGGCAATTTCATCAGGTTACCACATTGACACAGTCAAATTTCACGAATATGCTCAAGTGACCATGCGACTGTATTTGGAATTATATGGCTGGTATTATATGCCTTCAAGTGTTCATAAAGTTCTTATGCATGGTGCAGCTATTATTGAAACTTTTGGTCTAATACCAATTGGACAGCTATCTGAAGAAGCTGCTGAAGCTAGAAATAAAGACTTTCGTAGGTACCGCCAACACCATTCCAGGAAATGCAGTAGAAAAACTACAAATGAAGACATCTATATAAATAAAAACAAAAGGCCTGACTGACTGACTGACTCATCAACGCCCAGCCCAAACCCATGGACCTAGAAAGCTGAAATTTTACACAATGGTTCCCTTTATAATGTAGACAAGGAATAAGGAAGGATTTTTCGAAATTCAACCCCTAAGGGAGTTAAATAGGGGATGAAAGTTTGTATGAAAGTCCGTCAGTTTTAAAGTTAGGATCTTCAAATTTTGTGTTTAGGCTGACGATTGAAAATTAATTTATACGTGTCTCAGCGTTTTTGATGATTCCACCCCCAATGGGTTAAAAAGGGGGATGAAGTTTTGTAAGAAAGTCCGCCAGTTTAAAAGTTAGGATCTTCAAATTTTGTATTGAGGCTAACGATTGAAAATTAATTTATACGTGTCTCAGCGTTTTTGATAATTTTACCCCTAAAGGGGGATGAACGACCTAACTGAGATACCGACGCACAGCCTAAACCGCTGGTCCTAGGGACATGAATTTTGGAGGGTGTGTTCTTTGTGAAGAGTAAGTATCCAGTAAGAAGGGGTTTTTGGAAATTCAGCCTTTAAGAGGGTGAAAAGGGGGGATTTTGTTTGTATGAAAAATCTTATTCCTTGAGTTAATAACCTTGAAACTTGGCAAGAATACTTACCTAAGTAAATTATGAAGTTTGGCATTTTTCGTTTTTCTAATCTACCCCCTAAAGAGGTATTGGGGGGTGTCAAAATTTGTATGGAAGAATTTTAACGCGCTGTCCTATTAACTCAAAACTCAGTATTTATACTAAGGACGAAAAATAAAGAATAACGTGTATCAGGGTTTTTCGAAAATCTACCCCTAACTGTGTGAAAAGGGGTAATTAATTTTACAGGGAAGGATTTCACTGCGTGGCTTGATTAGTTCGAAAATTGGCATATATAATCTTTGAGTCAAGTTATGAACACATCTTAAACGATTTTTCATAACTCTACCCATGTAAGGGTGAAAAGCGGGATAACAGTTTATATGAAAAATCTTAATCATTTGGTTAATAAACTTGAAACATGGCACGAATATTTATCTAAGTAAATTATGAAGGTTGGCATTTTTTGTTTTCACAAACTACCCCCTAAAGGAGGATTGAGGCGGGGTGTGTCAAAATTTGTATGGAAGAATTTTAACGCATGGTCCGATTACCTCGAAACTCGGTATTTATACTTAAGACCAAAAATAAAGAATAACGTCTATCAGGGTTTTCCAAAAATCTACCCTTAACGGGGTGAAAAGGGGTAGTTAATTATACAGGTGAGGATTTTAATGCGTGGCTTGATTAATTCAACAATTCGTAAAAATAATCTTTGAGTCAAGTAATGAACACATCCCAAACAATTATTTGAAATTCCACCCCTATGGGGGTGAAAAGCGGGAGTACAGTGTATATGAAAAATCTTACTCATTTGATTAATAAACATGAAACTTGGCACGAATACTTAAGTAAATTATGAAGTTTGGCATTTTTTGGTTTTCTAAACTACCCCCTAGAGGGAGATTGGGGGCGTCAAAATTTGTATTGAAGAATTTTAACGCGAAGTCCGATTAACTCGAAACTCGGTATTTATACTTAAGACCATAAATAAAGAATAACGTGTATCAGGGTTTTTCGAAAATCTACCCTTAACGGTGTGAAAAGGGGTAGTTAATTTTACAGGGTAGGATTTTACTGTGTGGTTTGATTAACTCGAATATTGCCGATATAGGTCACACGGCTGCCAAGCTAAAATGGAACTGGGCTGGTCACATCTGTCGCATGCCGGAGGAGCTATGGGCTAAAATAACCACACAATGGGTCCCAAACAGCAGCAAACGGCAACGCGGCAGGCCCAGAATGAGATGGCGGGACAAACTCGACTCTTTTGACAAAGATTGGCGTGTAACAGCACTGGATAGGGATAAGTGGAAGAAGGGAAGGGAGGCCTTTGCCCTGCAGTGGGACAGAAATGGCTGATAATAATAATAAAATCTTTGAGTCAAGTAATGAGTTCCAACCCTGTGGGGGTGAAAAGCGGGGATACATTTTATATGAAAAATCTTATTTATTTGGTTAATAAACATGAAACTTGGCAATATTTGGGTCAGTAAATAATAACGATTGTCAGTTTTAGTTAAAAAAACACCCCTTACAGAGGATTTTGGGGGTGACAAAGTTGATAGGTTAGAAAAATATGTAACTCGCTATCGGATTAACTCGAAACTAGGTACTACCAAAACAAAAAATAAAACAAGTACTTATCTGTTTTAGGGTTTTTCAAAAATCGACTCCTACCAAGGTGGAAAAGGGCAAGTAAAGTTTAAGGGGCGGATATTACTGCTTGCTTCAATTAACTCGAAAATGGGTATGGACCTTTGATTCAAGTTATGATCACGAACGATTTTTCAAAATTCCACCCCTGTGGGGGTGGAAAGTGGGGCTACAGTTTATTTGAAAAATCTGATTCCTTTGATCTATAAAAATTGGCCCGAATACTTATTTATCTAAATAAATGATAAAGATCATACCTACATACATTTTCGAAATTTTTAGAGGTAAGTACGAATTTCACGCGGACGAAGTCGCGGGCAGAAGCTAGTTTTAAATAATTTGTTGACCAGCTCTGATCCACTCAACTCAGCGAAACGCCACAAACTTCGCAGAAAACATAAAACTTTGTCAGAAGAAGCACAAAGTTTATTAATAATTGAACAAACGGAAACATTTGATGATGACGAATACGAAAATTTTGCATTCGTTAATATGGATACTCTTGATAGTGATTAAATTAAAAAAGTGCAGTGACCAGTACCTGATTGTGATTTTTACTTATTTTATTAGTCCTTAGTAGATTAGGCCTAACGGGGAGACCACTACATAAAAAAAAAACGCGCCTGGTTCTTAACCTCTATGGTGGTGTGGAATAGAGAACAAAATTTGAAATTGCGACCAAATCGCAGAAAATCGCAACCCGAGAATAGGTGCTAAAATAGGACAAAAATACGTACTATACATACGTAAAGTCAATTCTTTGAGAAAATTTGAGAATTTCTAGATTTTCAAGTTTTTTTGTTTTGCTTCATACAAAAATTACTTTGGTTATTAATAACTCCGAAAATACTCAAGTTATCTAAACGACCCTGATATAAATAATTACTTATAATCAATAGATAAATCCAACGCACTATTTAAAATTTCAGAAAAATAAACTTTCTTTTTTTAAACGCTAAGTCCTCTACCGGCCCGTTTCAGCCCACTGTGTGCCGGTTTCCTCACGATGTTTTCTTTCACCGTTTTGAACCGTTGTGGTGATATAATTTACACAAAGTAAAGCGCCTGACTGGGTTCGAACCTACGACCTACAACTCGTAAGTCGCGGCCGTGACCACTGGGCCACCACTGCTCTTATCTACTACTACTACTTTACTAGGTGTTTAGTCTATCGTAAACAAACTGAACAAAATTCTCTTCCAAAGGTCCACGACGCGACGCCATTCCGCTTCAACGAAAAAGACACAGCTATAAACTACTTCGGGCGCCTACTGGAAGCGTCCGGGTACAACTACTACGGCACCGAGCGCATGTACAGCGGGGTGGACGGCCGGGAGATGGACGCCGACATATTCTACGGAGTTATTCACTATCAGAGGCTCAGGCATATGGTTTCTGATAAGTGGCAGGTGAGTGACTAATGATGAACGATGGTGAATGATGGTGAGTGGCGAGAGGGAGTGGGAGGCGGTCCCCTCCTTCTGCGAAGCAGTCTTGATAGCGAAGGAGGTGGCGGAACGGCTGAGGGAGAGAGCCTCACACCCCAGCCGCCGCGGGAGACGCTCCGGGCGTCGGGAGCCGCGTGACGACTCCCGGCCACCGTAGGCGCGGGCCTGCGGACGGAGAGTAATGGGTAGCTCACCGTCCGATCAGGACCAGGCCCGTGCCGGACGGCGCGTACGTGTTCCACGCGCGCCTCAAAGAGATGTCAGCAAAAAGGAAGGGGCCTGCCAGGGCCGAAGCCTGCCAGGGATGCGGGATTGTCCGAAAGGGTTACCGCTACCCCGGAACATAAAGGGCTAAGGAAGGAACACGGATGGGTTTTAGTCAGTAAGAGTCTGACACTCCCTTCGCTCCACCCAGAGCGGGAGGGGTCATTTGATGATTTCCCATCCATAAAAAAAAAAAAGGTGAGTGACTAATGACAAATACGATTAATCGTGGCGATTCTGTTGTTCAGAAACTAAATTAAGGTTCAGTGAAGGAAAAAAAATAATGAAAGAAAAATAGGTTTATTTGTTACAGAAACACGTGCATATGAAAAGATTATTAATTCTAATAATAAGGAACATCTTTTTCATTCTATTTCATAAAGAAAAGGACAGAAGATGATTTTTAGTTTAGTCCTGGGAAATTAATTAACGCCTGACGTAAATTGACGTAATTTTAGTAGACAAGTTTTTAATCACGTCTAAACGTGTATGGAGTCGTGTTTAGTTTAGTTTGTAGACAAGGGAATCGGCACCAATGTCTCAATCAATCATCTTGGATTTACAAAACTTTTTTCTTCCTATCTAAACTAATCCACAAAAGAATAGAAATGGTGAGTATGACTGAAAAAATGCATTTTTAGTTCCCAAATAAATTGAGATAAAGGCAAGAGAATTATGATAATGATGAGTTGGCATAGGCGCCATATTAGATTTGCAAATACAACCATGAAAAGGTGCCCATGACGACGTTGGATTCAAAAATATTGATTTTAGCGTCAGAATTTTGGATTTTGTTATTTAGATTTAACAAAAGGCCTCGCTTTCAGCATTTCTAGCCCCAAAAACAATGAAATGTTACACATGAAGTAGAATTTTTTCGTGGTCGCCATTTTGGATTTCGGCATATTCCGTGTCAAAACTCCTCTTATAGACATATATCCCCCCCTTAGGTGCGTACAACGGGTGCAGTGGACGCGCTGACGCGACAGCCGGTGAAGGGGAGGCGGCGCGGGGGGGGCGTGCGGCTCGGGGAGATGGAACGCGACGCGCTCGCCTCGCACGGCGCCGCCTTCTTACTGCACGACCGGCTGTTCCACTGCAGCGACAAGACTGAGGTATGTAGCAATAAGCAATGTGACGCAGCAATGTCGCGCAGCATTGCTGCCGTGCTCGGAATGTAATCTCGTATAAACTCATACAAAATGTATGAGGACCAGTAGTGCTGCGACCGCACTGCCGCGGCAGCACTGCTGCGTGCTGCCGAGATCGGAATCATACCTTTAGCCACTTTTCCACTTCTTTTGGACATAATATGAATCGCACGCCATCTATAGTGTGTCCGCCGGATGGCCTCTCTCATCCAAAGTAACATTTGTTTCCTTAGGCAACAATATCATACATCCGAGTGCATTTGCAATTATCTTGCTTGCTACTAATGTTAGGAAAATAATTGTACAAAATTATTTCCCTAAGGGCAAATTTTTCAATCAACAGATATTTTTTATTCGTGGAACAAAAGTTTTTGTATGGAAGAATTACTGTCAAAAAATCAAAAAAATTAAAATTATTATTTCTCGGATAAAATTATCTAGCGTTGGAAATATCAGCCCTAAATATACTAACGGAAATATGAAAACTAAATTTGATAAAAATTAGCATTCATATTCCCCACTATTTTTCTTATTTTAGAATGACATCACTGAAAAATTAATATTTTAGTGAAGAAATATTCATTTACATAAGTAAACACTTAAGTTTATAACCTAACCTTACGTATTCATCTGTGTATCTAGTAAACGGATACTAAACGAGCATTAAAGTCTTCCTTTTTGTAGACTAAATTTTATTTTATTTTTTGTTTATATGATTTTGTTCTCTTTCAGGCAATCCTCTGTTCAAAATGCGGTACCCTCCTAGGCCCTATAATCGGCAAGAGTGAAACTAGCAAAGAAACCTGCCGCCTCTGTGGCGACGGCAGCCTGGTCTCGATAGCCATCCCCTACATCTTCAAGTTCTTCGTGACGCAGCTCGCCTGCGTCAACATTAACGTCAAAATCAACTGTAGCGAGCATCTCGCTATTACTGGATGATGTTGCCATAGGTTTAAGAGAAAATTATAACGCAATAAAGATGAAAATCGTTTATCGTTGTTTTAATTTTAGATTGGAAGAATATTGCAAGTATGCATCTTCCATTTCATCTCTCCACCACTCTTGGTTGACTGGTAGAGAATGCCTAGGGCTTTGAGTCCGTCTTTGTACCTTTATTGTGCACCAAGTTTAACCTTTTAAGCACTTGTCTAAATATCAGTTGCCGTGCCCCTAGCGCGCGGCTACAAATCGATAAAATCAAGATAAAGGAATACCTACAATAAATAGTCAAAAAAAAATATCTCTGTTCAATAATGGTTTTAATTTATTTATTTATTTATCACTTAGGGACAACAAACAGTAGTGTAATAAAATGTAAACATAGGTTAAAGCTTAATAATAGATGTAACAAATACACTACTCACAACGTTATCCACATATTACTAAACAGATCTACTAGTTGTTAGAAAGAACTATATAAAAACAGACAAAATAAAGTAAACATTACTTAATTAATAGGGTTCTGATCACTTAAAATGGTAACAATTTCTTTTCTAAATACAGCCTTGCTGTGAAACATAATATCAGTTGAGCCAAACTGCCTATTGTAGGTGTCAACTAATCGATGCAATGGTGAGCGTACGCCTGAGTTGGTTCTACAAAAAGTAGTTGCAAACAAGTGTCTCGAGCGAACTTCTCGACCATGTATGGTGCGAGGGATCAGGTAGCACAAACTGTTCACTAGATCAGTACAGTCGAATTTATTACGACATATATTAAATAGGGTCATCATCTCAAGTAGGGTGCGCCTGGATTTCAGAGTAATAAGGTCATATTTTTTTAGTAATAATTGGTACGGAATTTTCTTTTTAAAACATCTATAGTGCATTGCACGTAGGAATTTGCGTTGGACCAATTCAATAATGTCAATATACTTTTTATAGTAAGGGTTCCAAATAGGTACTGCATATTCCAATTGCGGTCGTATTATTGACTTATATAGGTGTAAGTAGGTAGAGGGACGATGGAATTCTCTTGATGCCCTCATTACAAAACCAAACATTTTAAATGCCTTATTGACTATATTGTCTATGTGGGCATCAAGGTGAAGCTTTGAGTCTAACTGTATGCCTAGATCACGAAGAGAATTAACTTTGTTCAGTGGAGTGTTTCCGAAAGAATAATTGAATTTCGTTACATTTTTCTTCTTTGTAAACGTAATGCTATGGCATTTAGATATACTTAGGTAGAGTTTGTTAATAGAACAGTAGTCCAGAAAACGGTCAAGGTCATTCTGAAATTCTAAACAGTCTGATAGATGGCTGATACTTTTAAAAATCTTTAAGTCGTCTGCATACAGGAGGAACCTACAATTTTTAAAGCAGTCTTTTATGTCGTTAATAAACAGAATGAACAAGAGGGGACCTAAAATTGAGCCTTGAGGAACTCCGGAAGTGACTTTAACCATGCGAGACTCATAACCATTGATAACGACTTTCTGGGTCCTATTGGTGACATATGATACAAACCAACGCATTAAATTTCCTCTAATACCATTGAATGCAATTTTGTCAAGAAGTAGTCGGTGATCGACTTTATCGAAAGCCTTTTGGAAGTCAGTATAGACGACATCAATTTGCTGTCTACTGTCAATGCCTTCAAATAGATGCTTTGTAAAAACAAGAAGGTTACTTACACAGGACCTACCTTTAACGAACCCGTGTTGCTCTTTTATTAGATACTATGAAGAATAGGGTAGATCTCATTATGCACCAGTCTTTCAAAAAGTTTGGATAACCCTGACAACAAGGAGATTGGGCGATATGTGGAAACGTCACTCTTAGAGCCACATTTATGAACTGGAACGATGTTCGCTTGTTTCCATACATCAGGGAAAACCCCATAGGAAAGACATTTATTAAATAGTATGAAGAGAGGGGAGCACAGTGTGTCACTTGTGTTTTTCAAAAAGATAGAAGGGATACCATCTGGCCCAGGTCCTTTGGAAGCATCCAGTAATTGTAGTTCTTTTCGTATTTTATGCAATGAAAAGTGGAGGTTACAGATATTTATATCACCATCAGGATTGGCGTGCGGTGGCACCCATGAAGAATGATCAAAAGAAGATGGTTCATATACTGATTGGAAAAAATCAGAGAATAGATTACAAGTGGTAACAGGGTCATCTGAGGAGTGTTGGAGATAGTGAACTCTAGCTGGAATACTATTAGTGAAGTTACGACTAGAAATATATGACCAAAATGCCTTAACATTTTTGACCACACTATCCTCTACACCATTCATATATTTTTTAAAACATTCGTCCGCCTCCTTCTTGAATTTTGTTCTATAAATAGAAAATAGCTCGTAGTCTTTAGTGTTTCCATATTTTTTCCACTTAACCCATGTACGAGATTTATTTTTGAATATGTGCAAAAGAGATTTAGTGAACCAACATGGGACTTTCAGACTTTTAGGCTTGTAAGTGGGGGTATGTAATTTAATGATTTTATAGATTTTTTCATAAAAAGTTGCAACTGCTTGATCAGGGGGTAGATCTTCAAGTATATTGTTCCAATCTTCAGTTTCAATGTCAGTGTTAATGTTAGAATAATTCGATTTGTAATAATTTAGTTTGATAAGATTTTTGTGTTTAGGCATTTGTGTAGGTTTTTTAAATGGTATTTGTACGTAAAAGGAAGGATGATGAATATCTATTGGCAATAGTGAGATGTTAGGATTATGCGCAACAGCATGTGTATCACAGAAGAAAAGGTCTAAAATCCGCCCATTACAGTTAGTTAATATATTAAATTGATTTGTCTAATTGTGATCAAAAGTTTAATAGATGTCGACTTGCATTAGAATATTTGCTATCAGAGGCACATGTCATGTACGAATTTGTACTAATCCAGTTTAGCGCAGGTAGGTTAAAATCACCGGCAAAAATAATGTTTTCTATGCAGGGATCGTCTATCAAATTCGACAACGAATTTATAAAGTTTACATATACATCATCCGTGGTGCTAGGGGGTATGTAAGTAGCACAAACAAGTAGGTATCTACAACTATAAGAGGGAATTTTTATTATTTTATGTTCTGGTAAAATTAATGGGGGTGACAAAGTGAGACTAGTTGGTTTTAGTTCTTTGGAAACAGCTATCAGCACGCCTCCGCCATCTTTTTTGTTAGAAACAGCTCGATCACGATCGTGTCTAAAAACTATATAACGGGAATCAATAAATTCGTTATCGGATATCTCTGGAGTCAACCAGGTTTCTGTTAAAATGATGATGTCGTAAGCATGCGATAATATATTCATGAATAATGTGTTCAGTTTGGTCCTGATCCCTCGACAATTTTGATAATAAATCGACAAATTATTATCTAACATCGCAATATCTGGTAAAAATACAAGTATTAATTTTGAGTGGTATCTATAATGGAGGGTTTATTACATAAATGAGTAAAAATTAAAATTGACTGTTTCCAAAAAGTATGCTCGATCAAAACTACAAAGATTCTTAATAAAGTGATTAGACAGTACGTTAAAATGAGATAAAATAGACACCATAGACCACTTGATACTATGAGCAAAATTAAAGTTACACAGCATTTCAAGTATTCGCAGTAAAAAAATGAGATCAAACCCAGAAAAGTATTTATAAACATAATATAAAGAAAAACCTTACAAGTAACAAAAAGCCGGGCATACATCAGTGAATTATGGGGAGACCATTTGGGTGGCCGTTGGTGAAGGCTGGGAGGCCGGTTTAATCTTTTTATATACGTCATCTTCCGTACGTATGGCAAAAGTAGAGGAGTCTTCAGATTCCTTAACCAGGATGGTCGCATTTCTGATCCAAACGAACTTAAACTTGTTAGATTTGGCAGCTGTACGACACTTACGAAACAAATCCTTATTACGCAGCGTCAAGTGCTCGTTCATGTAGATGCGACATGGTGTACCAGAGAGTCCTATGCGGTCCGAAGTCAGTCCTTTAGATAACCGGAATGCACTTAAAACGTTGTCACGCATTAGTTTAGATGTAAATTTTACAATGACATTTTTAGGCTGGTTATTTTGCGAATGTGCGTGCGGAACGCGGTGTATGGATATAATGTCCTTCGATGTTAAAGACATTTTAAGTACGGAACCAATAGACTCTAGGATAGTTATTAGGTTTTTACCGCGTCTTTCTGGCATATTTCCAATTTCGATGTTGCATTGCCTTGCTTGTTGCTCCAATGAATCTATTTTCCTCTCCAACATGCCGATAGCTGAGGCTGAAGAACTGTTAGTTTTCAATTCCAACTCATTCAGACGCTTCTCACAGTCAACATAGCTATCAGAGTTAAAGTTAACCGACGACTTCAGCTCCGTTATAGTCTGTGATACTTCCACGTGCTTCATATTCAAGTCCGATATATCTTTTTGATAACTGAGTATTCTGCACGCAGTTCCTTAATATCAGTTTGAATTTGGGAGGAAGTAAGGGATAAAGTATTAAATTCATCTCTTAGGTTATTAATACATGCATTAATATTCACAAACTGGTTATTCATATCAGCCCGGAGATCACGTATGTTTTGCTTCAGCTCTGCAGACAGTTGGTTAATAGCCTCAGTTAGCTCACAGTCGGGTTGCTTCCGTTTTCTAAGGGTAACATTGGCACCAGGTTCATTACTTTGGCACAAATCTGGGTTAGATTTGCTTATTTTACTGTCAGGTGAACGTATCATGTTGGCGTAGATATAGAAGGATAATAAATGTTGTTGTTTTCGTACACAATAGCAGTAGATACCAGTGTAAAAATTCACGCCGTGGACGCCACGTTCAGTTGGCTCAGTGGTCTAGGCCGCCACATTCACTCGCCACCGTCTACACGACCGCCGGTTCGAGCCCCACGAAGCGCGACACTTTTTCCAATTTACAAAATTTATAGAATACTTCTAGCGAGCACCAGGTGAGAGGGACAGCGCGCTACAAAAACCAAAATGGCGCAGACCGCATATGACACTTCACACAAGATAGTACGAGAAGCACCGATAAATTAACGAAGCGAATTAAAAGCAATCAGAGTTCCGAAACAACGTTAGAATGTTAGAATTAACAACACGTCCTCCAACAACTAAGTCAGAATTCGAACTGATTTAATAATTGTACTACGCAGTTAATAGGACGAAAAAATCATGCATGTTCTTTGTCGCAGAAATACGACACGGGCGGTAGGGGCACGGCAATGTGTGTCGCATAAATGCGACACAAGCGGTTAAAAGTTAAATAAAATTATCCATTCCATACATCACTCTAATATGAGAGGGGCTTGTGGCTAAGTAATAACGCGGTGTCCTGCGTGAGCGATGAATACGACGCGACGCAACACGACGCGACGTAATGCGCCGCGATGCTACACGCGACAAATGTCCTACGTGATTTTGGTCATTACTTCTCGAATCATGGAGAAGTACAGTACAATTTTAACAGGAAACCGTCAATGGGGACAACGGGAATACATTTTAATTATTTTTATTGAGTTCCGAATGAGGACAACGGGAACAGACGGAAAGTTCATAATTATGTAGTTCGTGGTGTCGCGTCTGGTCGCTCTCAAAACAAGTACGCGTTACGTCACGTCTCACCGCAGACCATATAGGCCGCAAGCAGGGGGTATGCCGTTGAGTTGATCGCGTTCGTCGCGTTCGCAGCGTCGCATCGTATTCGTCGCTCACGTAGGACACCGCGTAACAGCCGCACGAGTTGCTCGATCAAGATAACTGATAAGCTACGCTTGCCTCGGTTGACCTATCTTTACATAACAAGACACCCCTCCGTGGCTCGGAAAGCACGCTATGGCGTAGGTCCCGGCTGTCATTTGTGGATCTTACAGTAGTTACGGGTCGTCAGACAACCAGTCTTACCAAGGGGTATCGTATTACCAAGTAACTGCGTTGCGGAGGTCAGATAAGCAGTCGCTCCATGTAAAATACTGGTATTCAGCTGCATCCGGTTAGACTGGAAGCCGACCCCAACATAGTTAGGAAGAGGCTAGGCAGATGATGACATCACAGTAGTATGTGTGTGATTCTGTGGCAAGATTCACATTTGGATAAGGTCGACAGTCCGAAAAGTATAGTGGGCCAACATTCTAGCAATAAAATCAATGGCACAAACCCTGTTCCAATGGCTTATCGGTTACAGATTATACGTGATTTCTTGTGTGATTCACATTGTGCATGGTTTTAGAGCCCCAGGAGCAACAAATAAAACAAATTCATACCTTAAAATTAATGTATTAACTGCAAAAGAGGTCACATCAATAGATTTATCTGAAAATAGAATAGCGCGCCACGGATCGCAATAAACGTGTGAATGTTGATGCTTGTGAAGGAACATGTCAATAACCTTTCAAATCCAGTACATTTCATGTTAGTTTTTAATTCGCTACGTTCATTATGATCCGTGTCGCACTCTAGTTACTATGACTTAAACTAAAGAACTGTCACTTTGACATATAAACTGTCACTTTGACTGTTAATCTTCATCCATAGCTTCTTCCTTCTTCTTCTTCTTCTTTTTCTTCTTCTTGGCACTGGCTTCAACGTCTACAGCCTGTTGGAGTTCATCCAAGGCTTCTTTCATGACTTCAATATTCTTCTTGGGAATGTCACCGGTTTCATAGAACTTCAAACGGTCTTCTACTTGCTGGCGTAACTTCTCACCGAAAATTGTTGATTGAATTTCTGGAAAAGGAAAAAATATTTAGTTACATTTCTATAATTGCAATTTAAACCTTAAAATGACATAAAGTCACATGACTTGCGCAAGTGATTTGCAACAACAATAGCAAAAATCCCATTTCATGTTTTTTTTAACTCATGATAGAAAATAGCTATTTAGAGATTAATGGAGTTGTGACACAACTAGGCATAAGCATTAAGGAATTCGTAGACTGCCTTAGAAACCTCAAAAATCTCGTTTATACTGAACTAGCTGCACCCCGCGGTTTCACCCGCATGAGTCTCGATCGCGTGGGAATATCGGGATAAAAAGTGTCCTATGTAAGGACATAGGACACTTTTTATCCTGATATTCCCACGGCTTAGATTGCTTGTGTCCCGGGAAAGGTCCCGGGACTCAAGCTATCTCGATACTAAATTTCATCTAAATTGGTTCAGCGGTTTAGGCGTGAAAAGGTAACATACAGACAGAGTTACTTTCGAATTTATAATATTAGTATGGATTTTCGTTAAAAATGTGGCCGAAATAAGATTGTAGCAGTAATTTCAGTACATGATACACATTTTGGTGTTCATGTGTGGATATAACCGCATTTACTGTAGCACTACTATTATTACCACAAATGCAGGTTACACTTGCAATAGATCAAAGCGTGCATATAATAAAATATAAAGAAATCAATAAATAAATATAAAAGTAATCTCAAAGGAGAATTAAGAGCATGCCCAGGCATAAAGTTAATTGTAGCATTAATAACGTATCGTCCGATCGCGCTAAATTTGGCAAGATGTAAACAACAATGGCCGCTCGAAATTGAATAAAATCGACATACATGAACATTTCCGATCAAAAAGCAAAATAACTAACGCTTCAATTCCCCAAGGAAGTGTCATAGGCTGCCTATTATTCCTCGTTTACATCAACGACTTGCCGGAAACCATTGAAGGGCCATGTGTTTTATTCGCGGATGACATATCCTTATTAGTCTCATGTAAAAACAGCACAAACATAGAAGAAAAACTCAGTTCCACACTCACAAAAACATGTAACTGGATGACCTCACATAATTTAGAAATTAATTATACTAAAACTAAATTAATGACTTTCCACCCCTATCAAAAGGCTCCCCTACACATCAATTTCTCTTTTAACGGCTTAAAATTGGAAACAGTAAATGAATTTACACTACTTGGACTAACAATAGATAAAAATATTAACTGGAAAACACAAATACAAAAAACCCGTTCAAAAATTTCTAAATTCTCATACGCTCTCCGCGAAATCAAAAAGACGACGAATCTGCAAACTGCCCTCACCACCTATTATGCGTATGCCAATGCATGGCTTAGCTACGGCGTAATTCTCTGGGGAAATAGTACAGATGCACTGACACTCTTTACCCTACAAAAGAAATTAGTCAGAATCTTGGTAAATATTGACCAAACTGACAGCTGCAAACCCTATTTTCTAAAACATAAAATTCTAACCCTCCCCAGTATTTACATTCTAGAAATATGTAAATTTGTCCGTAAGCACCAAGAATTTTACACAAAACGCGAAGACATCCAATCACAGTACACACTTAGGCACCAATCTAGGCTAAACATACCAACATCCAAGCTAAAAATGCATTCTACAAGTCCCTACGTAATGTCTATAAAAGTATATAACAAACTACCTGATATAATAAAGAAAGAAGAAAAGTTAAATATATTCATAAATAAACTTAAGAAACTACTGATAAATAAATGCTATTACTCATTAGATGAATATTTAAATGATAAACATAATAATAAAAAATAAAAAATATAAAAAAATAATGACAACAACGCAATAGGTATGTTTAAAATATGTAACTTATACAGTAATTATTAATAAATAATATATAATAGTAATATTTAATAAATAATATAATAAATAATAATTATATAAAATAGCAATAATAAAATATTAAATAATATAGCAATAATAATTATCCAAAGAAAAACAATTATAATTATAATACATAAAATAAAAATACAGATATATAAAATATTCTAAAATAATTATTGTAGGTACATCCTGCAGATATAATAATACATAAATAATAGATAAGCGAAATGTTTAGTATATAGTATTATTCGTGATCTACTGACTCGGATTATAATTTAATAAGTAAGTTAAAACTAGTTCCTACAAAACAATTATCTCCAAAAACAGGGCTTCCTCTCTCCTACCATTTTTGCTGTGCCCTACAGGGTCCATAATGATCTTAATTACTTACATATAAGTTACCACCTAAGTACACATTATGGTAAAGCAATAAAGTATTGAGTATTGAGTATTTATTTTAGGTAATAATATTTTTATTTTTTTATTTGGACCAATTTTTTTTAATTTGGTTTGATAACACCCTTATAAAATAGAACGGAAAACGTATTCCTTACCAGAGAAGCAGTCAATCCTGGATGCGATGGAGCACTTGTTGGCGAGGTACCGACTGATGCGCCCCTTGTTCTTGAGGCCTGCACGCCCGATGAAAGTCGAGTGGTACAAGAGCCCGTATTTAGGTGTGTTCGAACGGGTCTTTAGCGCACGGAACAGCGCTTTCTCGGCACCTGAGCAAACAGTGGATATTTAGTGTTATGACGTTCAAATCGGACAAATTTTAACAAACTTTGGGCAAACGAGTTTTGATTTACATACTTATGTATTTACAAGGTTTAGGTTTAAATTACCCTTTTTTTGTAGGCGGTAAAATATGAAAATTACGTATTCATCCGATTTATCAAGTATGAAAACGGACTTAATTATCCACAATAGCTTTTTAAGTCGTTTTTTAACCAATTTACAGGAATAAATTATTTATTTATTGTATTTGTAACCTATGTTGTCCCACTGCAAGGCAAAGGCCTCCGCTCGTATATAAATATAATTTAGTACATACCCAAAATCTGCAGCGTTGATGCAGGGTACTTGGCCAGATTGGTGAGCGAACCGGCCTTAGATATAAGTCGCGCGCCGACCTGGTCGCCTATCAATGTGGTCAGATTAGGAGCCACCGAGTCCATCTTTGTGTGAAGGTACCCCGCTATCTGCTTCCTGTATGTGGAAAGTTTTAATAAGTAACTTGATATATTAGTTATGTGCAAAAAGAACAGCTAATGCTCCAGTGTAAGTTTCAAGACTTAATGGCTCTTTAGATTGTTTTCACAGGTGCCATTGTTTCAACAATTAATATGGAATTGTAGCTTGAAAATTTCCAAGTGAAATAAGGGTTTGAGTGTAGCCTTAGGGGTGTTATGGCGCGTAGACTTAGAAAAATAGTGTCTTTCTTCTTTCGTTTAATAAAATTAAATAATTTAATAAATTAAAATCAGTTTTTTTTTCTAGAAAACAATCTATATTTTAGCTCGGATGAATATCTTTTCTGGAATAAAATTGTTGCTCTAGTCGAAAACCATGAGATAATGTAAAAAACACCCGAGATCCCTTAAAAAAAAATTTTTTTTTCTTTGCTGCTCATAGTGACCTCAACTACAACTCCACCCCTAAGACGACCCACTGACTGAAATAAGCCCAGAAAGGACATTTAAACGAGGGTTAATTAATTATACTAGAAGGTTCATATTCTAATCAGTCTCTATCTGTTAAAAATACTCTTTTTCAAAGATTGCAAATAGAGTTTGAACATTTTTAATAACGGGAATTAGTATTCAGGTACTACAAAACAATATTTTTTAAACCTTACCTATAATTACTGAGCGCAACAACTCTTCCCGCAAACATCTGTATATTAATCAAATCCACAGGCGAGATATCCATTCCCATTGACATCTTAGACGCGTCAATAATAGCCTGGGCCTTCTCTGAGTCCCCAATGATCTCAGTTAGAGGCTCCACCGACTCCGCGCTTAACGTCTTCCGGTCCTTGATGTACTCCGCACACCTGGTGTAAAGCTGGTTCTCTGGGACGATGCTGATCAGCTCTGGGAAGTGGTAGGAGTACCATTCTCTGTGAAGATTAAGTTGAATATTTATATGAAAATTATTGTGTTGGTGTGGTTGTAAGAGCTCTGATTGGCAGTCCAGCCCCCTTATTCACAAACACTCGATATGCTTCCGTATCGTATCAAACATTAATCATTGTTATCATAGGAGTCTTCTCAACGCTGTTCACAAGTCCAAAACCCGAAAATTTTGTCATTTTTAATCAAATAGACGCCCGCTATTCTTCCAACAGCTATTTGCTGTTTTGGGGGGAGTCAAATCAGGTTATCGAAATGTCAGGTTTTCGATACAATAGCCTGTCGTATGGTTGTGAATCAGGGCTCAGATCTAAAAATGTGCCGAGTATGTAACTAAGACATCCTGTATGGACAGGGGTCGAAGTTTCTCCATTTACATGAATTAGCATGAGAAGGTTTAAGACTAAATACATTTTAGTGATTTTTTCAAATAGGAAATAAATTAAATAATAAGAATAAGTGATATGATAATTATACCAAGTGTGATGTAATGTGTACTGAAGTTTTGGAAATAAATTACTATTACTAGAGTGATATTCACCTTATCCGCATAGAAAACGTATTGATATCCTTGTCTAATTGATCCAGCAGTGCTATAGACTGGATAATCATGTTGTCAACTCGGTGCACGTTGAACTTCACGCGAGCTCGGGAGTAAGAGTGGCCAAGACCGAGCTGTGCCACACTGCATGCTTTGAGAGTTAGACCCTTGATGAGAGCATGGAAGTGGTGGCGTATACCTAGGAGAAAGAAAAACAATAAAAAGAAATTAATTACTAAAATGAAAAAAGAGGGAATAACCAACTCTTTTTTTCATCACAGTAGTTTGTTCATGCTTGTTTATTGATATTTACACAATATTTTAACAAAAACATGCGCTATCTGAATAGGAACCTGTAGATTATTTTTTTCATGTTAAAAATGGAGGACTAACCTCGCAGAATCTCTGGAACAGCGCCAGTGTGTGAGCAAGGAATCTCCAGGGCCTCGCTGATGGCCGCCCCCAACTTGGGGTCCAACACACCCAGGGTGCATTTACCACGCTTCTTGCGCTTTGGAAGCGCCCCTTCGAGGAAAAGGTTCAAGTCTTCCGGGAGAATACCTGTTTGACAATCATGAATATGTAAATAAAGAAAAGATAATTGAGATTTAGATGACCTTATCTATTTTTAGTAAGTGATTGTAAAGCAATAGTTTTGTAATTGTTTGTAAATATGCAAGTGTTTGTTCTAGCAAAATAATTATCCCTACATAAAAATAAACTAAATAATGGCACATACATATTATAGATATACATTGAGCAAAAATGTGTGAATATCGGCGACATTTCCCCACAACAAAATACCATATAACTTCACAGTATAAAAATAACTATACCATACTAAACGGGGTGTCTCTAAATCAGTAAATCACGAATTTTTCTAACGGCGTATGCTGCAGAGCAAAAGGCAAAATTAATACATTGTCGTGTTATCGACACTACGAAGAAATACAGATATGATAAGAAAATAAGGTCAAACCTGACAATTCATTATGAATTTACAATTTTGCTGAATTAACTAGGACCTTTTCATAGAACAACCAATGTTAGTATCAAAAATTCACTCCACCAATTTACCTAACAAGCATGGTGTATGTGGACATACTCAACATACACGCGGACACTAACCTTCAGAGACCGCATTGATATTTTCCAAAGCAACCACCGCCGATTTGAAAGGCTGGAACCCACTTAGCGTCACAACTGAGTTGAATCGCTGCAAGTCAGTCACAGACTCTTCAACTTGAGGCAAGAAGGCTGCAAGCTCCTCAAACTCGGTGACTTTGAACAGCGCGAAGCCCGCGCTGTGTTCGTATAAAACATACAACTTACTCTGAAATAACACAAAACTTTATCACCATCTCCCGCTTTGTATTGTAATTAAACTAAATAAGGGTGTTACGCACCATTTTTGCTTGTTTTATTTCAATTTATTTTCCATTTTTTAGGGACAAACAAACACGTGAGTTTTGTTTGCTCCCCCGCTAACGAAATGTTTTGAGGTTAGAGTGTTTCGTGTCACGATAAAACAAATTGATTGTTTTGCATTTTTTTTAAGTAGACCCATTCAATTAAATTTATTATAATGTGAGCTATGAGGTAAATATGCAGAAAAGTAAATATTTGTAAAAGACTTATATACACAATAACAGCGCACAAAACAAATAATTTATTTATTTTCTGTGCTGTTATTCTGCCCTAATTAGTGTAACGGAACGTTGCAATCGATGTCCCAGTGTTGCCAATACTACTATTTTAACCATAGATATAGAATTCCGTATCTGTGATTTTAACCGTAGATTTACGGTTTTTCCAATGACAATCCTGTTTTCTGTATTAGGTACTGCTTTTCAAACAAAAAGTCCAAAATTATTGTTTCTTGAATTTCGTGTGGGTACAAACAAGGTCTATCGCAAAGAGTATAGTAACTATGGTCTATCGTCTACTGATTAGGGACGCACCGCACGAACGAAGTGACAGTGCGCACACTCTCGCGAGCCCTTACTTTACTTTCACTCGCGCATGCTCACTCGCCTCAGGTTTTAGTGTGTGAGGCTGGTGTGAGGTAAGTCTGTATCGGCATATACTCACAGAACATCTATGCTCGCCGCAGCTAACTTCCGACTCTTTCGAGCCGCCATTTGTAATGCACAGAGTACACTATAATATACTGAAAATGTAATGTATCGGGTGAGACTATGAGAGCCTCCGCTAGGAGTAACGGTGTTCTGTGAAGCCCCCATGGAATTATTATGTACTACGTACAAGTACAGACGCCAGCACATCAACCTACTACAATCTGTCAAATTTCTTTAATAGATTTTCAACTTTATCACTAAATCATAAGGTTCAAAGTTGATTGGGAAAATCTGACAGTTTCGGGTAGGTTGATGTGCTGGCGTCTGTACATAATAATGCCATGGGAGCCAGCTCGCAGACTTAACTGTTCAATTGAACGCTACTTGGATGGAAATTGGGTCAAATAATGTTGTTACTTATATAGCTGTACGGTGTATAGCGCAATCTATTATCGCCATTTATTATGCCTAATGCCAAAAGTACAGTCAGGTGAGCGAAGCCGCGGGCACAGCTAGTAAAATAATAAAAACTTTTCAAGCCCAACTCCACTAAAATAATCATTCTTTCTACGTATTTTATGTCTATTTTCCTAACAATATTGATATTGATTTACTGACAAATATTTCCCTTCGTTTCCGAACGGAACCAAATTCTTAGCGTTGGGCAACCATTAATGATTAGTTTTTTAGTCGATTATATAATCTCAGTTACAAGTAACACAAATTATGTTGTATGTTATTTTGACTTTGGACTCTAAACGTCCGGTGAAATAACAATAAAACTTCTATTATGCCACATTCAGCGTCCTTCAACCAATGAATTACTGCATTGTGGTCTTGTGGATCATCCACCAAAAAGAAGTCGAAGCAACAATACATCATTCCCCATTCAAACACAAACTTTCATGATTTGCAAGTCAGGTAGTTAACCTCCCTAGCGTTTATTTTTCTGATTTCACATTTAATGATTACAATTTTTTTTGAAATCTAGTTAGTTAATCATTTCATTAGTACCAAGTGTAAATATTTTCAGTTGTTCCAATAATATCAGCGTTGTCTGGGCTGGAGCTAAATAGTCGATTATTGTTTTACCTCAAATGGACAACACTATGTGGCATCAACGGAAAAGAATGACATTTAAATTTGAATTCAACCCAGA
Organism: Amphipoea lucens; assembly: GCA_947508005.1. Taxonomy (NCBI): domain Eukaryota; kingdom Metazoa; phylum Arthropoda; class Insecta; order Lepidoptera; family Noctuidae; genus Amphipoea; species Amphipoea lucens. Next base: position 15,918,218 of record OX382377.1, on the reverse strand, counting down.
AAATGCGTATGGGTTTTATAGTTATTTCTAAAATATTACAAAAACTCTCTAAATAATGGTTTGAAACCCGACAATAGTGTAGTACGTTGTGTAAAATAATCGATTTTGTGTCAAAAAGTGCATCTATGTGAAAATAAAGTGCTAAAATGGCTACAATAACAATGCAAAGAGACCTTGTCGTCTCATTCAAGAAAGAGACGATTTTGAACTTGGGAATTCTGAGTAAGCTGCAGCAAATGCCTTCAGAGCTCAGCAGGCATATATTCAAGGAGAATGCATTAGAAAAACCGACGCAGAACTTCTTTAATCACCTTTCTTACTACTTGGTATCAATAATCGATACTCAGGCTTCCAGTTCATTGCCATGGCCACTATACGATACGAAAACTGAACGAGTGTACAGAAACGAGTTGTCTAACTTCATCAGCGAATACAGCAACAAAGGTTTGCTGGCACCAGTCATGTCCTCATACCTGGTCAACCCAAACTGCTACAAAGTCACCATGTTGATATTCCAAATGTCACAACTTGCTGTCCAAAGAGTATTATTGTCAAAAATGGTTAAGGAAACCCAGAAGAAGCTGTATAACAACATGACTGAGGATTACAAGACAAAAAAAGAAGGTTTTATTGACAACATTGAAAAAGAAACAGTGACAATATCAAGCAAATTTTCTAATTATTTAAGTAAAAGAGCAGCTATGGAGAAGATAGCTGAGTTGTTCCGCAAGAAAATAACTGATATGGAGAATAAAATGACTGAATTAAATCCACAAGGATACTTAGACGAAATCGTTGATGGCTTCTTAAAAACACATGAAGTAGATGAGACAGCAAAAGCAGAAATCTTAAAAATAAAAGATGTTCACAAATCATCAACATTTTTTGATGATTGGTTAGCCCAAGTAGACAACAGAATCACAGAACTGGAAAAAGAATGGGATACAAAAATAAAACCGTTCCTTCAAAGTTGTAGAGAAACTCGTCAGTCCACCAAAATGTTAATTGCCAGACAAACAGGTGAAGCCGAAAAGAGTTCGTACACATTAGAATATAACCCAAAAATGGACGAAATATGCACGAAAGAATTACAAAGCCAGGTCAACAGCGAACAGAAATACATCCTCAAGAATATCACAAGAGATGATAAATTGAGTTTTCCTAACCTTATAAGAGCATTTCTTATATCAATAGGTTTTATACTGAAAAATGCTGAAATTGGTGATGACATATACAAGTTCAATGAGTACTTGGATGGTGGGAGACGGAACATTACCGAGATTGTGTCCGCTATGAGGATACTTTTGGATCGGGTGATGAATGCCGAAGCTAAACTTCAGGTGAGTTCTCGTTATTGTAATTATTATTTTAAACTCTTCTATGTATTTTACTTTGAAATAGATTTGTTAATAAAATCACTACATCTATACTAATATTATAAAGAGGTAAAATTTGTTTGTAAGTTTGTAGGTAGGAGGTAATCTCTGGAACTACCAGTTGAATTTGAAAAATTCTTCTTGCATTTGATAGCCCAATTCTCGAGGAAGGCTATAGGCTATTTAACATCACGCTATGGCCCTTAGGAGCCGAGCAAAAAGAAAAAAAGTCAAAAATAACGTTAAGTGATAGCGCGGGCGGGTGATGCGATACGACGGGGTGGCTCGGGGAAACAAGAAGTTTTACGCGAACGAAGTCGCGGGCTGAAGCTAGTAATATTATAAAACTATTATCTGTGACTACTTGTCAGATTTGAAAAATTCTTTATGCATTTGATAGCTCATTTGTTGAGGAAGTTTATAGGCTATTTAACATCACGCTACGACCCTTAGAAATTGAGCAAAAAGAAAAAAGTCAAAAAGATAAAGCGGGTAGGCGATGCGCTGCGACGCGGTGGGACGGTTGCCATTTCACTCAGACAAAGTCGTGGGCACACGTAAAACATAAAGAGATGTAAATTAAGTCAACTCTTTTTAGGGCGAAGCCCACCATAATTGTCAGCTTAGGCTAATTTTGTCATGATTTTTTCAATTTTGTTATATTTGCAAAATTAATTGAATAATAATGAATAAGAATTGTAAAGAATTCTTAATAACTATGAGGATTTATGCTGGTTTTTTATATTTGGTTCTTGTATGTTTTTCTTACTATTAACTGTTATTTTTCAGCGAACACAAACATCATACAACCAGTCGTTATCACTGAAGGAATTCTCAGAAATACCACCATTACCTGACCTGGCAGACTTGAAGATGGGCAAAGACTTGCAGTCTCAACTTATATTTGATACCTTCACACCGCTCAACATATCAAAACATCAATTCAACTTGCGCAGAAAAACCAGCGCTTTTGCCAAACCGCAATTACGGTTACTCAGTGCTCCGTTCTATCAAGGACCAAGAGATGACTTCTTAAAGAGCCTCATATCATGCCGTATCAGTTCCTATGACCGTCCAAACACTACACAGAACTTAAACTTGTCAATACTGTCCCAAAATAGAAACAATGAAACCATTGCAGAATGTTCCTCGGGCTTCACAAAGCAACAGATACTGAGGTTGCTATCAACAAAAAAGTCTAGTAGCTCCAAAAAGTTTAAATATAGAACAGAGAGACCAGAAAATGTAAATGTTAAGAAGGGAGGATTATTTAATGAATCAGTGGCTTCTACTGATAGCAATGTTTTGTTCAGAAGTCATTCCTCACCAAACCTCTTTGTTAACAGAGAAAAGAGGTCTAATTCTAAGATTCCTATCCCTAGGAAATTATCTGTCATGCAAGAAGACTGTCCACTTCTCGAAGTATCTGGCATCTTGGCACTAGAAAATGATAATAGTTATGGAACTCCCGATGGTGTAATGCGACTAGAAACTAACAGGACGATATTTGATGCTACTAGTCTGCCCATTATATCTATAACTCCTGAACCGGATAAAGTTCCGACAATTATTCAGGAAGACTCGAATAAGTTGCATTTTGTTGATCTGAATGTGCCGAAACTACAAAATGATATTCAAGAAAAAGATGAAATTAAGACTGAAACTCCCAAAAGTAACTCTCAATTGGTAAGAAAAACAAGTTCTTTAGAGAAAATTATCAATAGGTTTAAGAAAGTCAGAGCTAGCGTCTTGCTATGTGACAAAAGCTGTGAAGATGGTAATGAATTCAAAACTATTCTAGAAGAAAAAGAAAATCTCAACACTGTTAATGTAGATGTGTTCACCGCAAATAGGGTCTTATTACCTGATCTTTTAAGCCCAAGTTGCAGTGTGATTCCAAATAAGTCTTCGGTCTATTCAGATCCAATCTGTTTTGACAACGAGCCTCCTTGTAGAAAACCGCGGGAAAGCCTTGGGACCGCGTTAGGTGTAGACCACACATTCCTAGACCAGTTTGATTTGATAGACTAATAAAAAATAAGGTAAAATTAAGGAGTATTAAACAAATATTTAAAGTCCAGTATTTTTTATGTTACTAGGATCTTCCATTTGAATGAATGTAGTTTTTAAACTACTATACACGAAAAAATAATTAAATATCGATGATAAATTCCGCATATTTTAAGCTCTCTACAACCTATATTTAGTGAAGTGCACATTTTATCGATAACTATAATTATTATTAGTAATTTGCCATAAATCAAATTAGTAATTGCGAAATGTGGGTGTACTAAGGTACATCTCAGCCTAACCCTTTGGGAATTACAGGCGTGATGTTTTGTTATGTTATGTGTTGCGATAGTATCTTTTATGAAAAAGTTCCGTTAATAAAGACTAAAGTGGCATGTATGTATGAGATGGATGTTCAAATGTCTACTAACCCTGGATGGGGTCTAGATATATTTATTTTATATTGCATAATCTAATGGCTAACACAGTGGTCTATGTAAGGCAGATTTTCACACATTTCATTGCAATCTGTGTGACTTTTGAAACACCACTCTCGTAAGTTGCCCCGTTCACATTGTACCCTGTAAAATATGTTTTTAGGAGGCTTATACCCCTATAATGTGAGACCTAATTCACGCATCGGCGGAATTTGGAGTTATTCCGTTTATTCATCCCAAAAAATACCCTAAGGTGGATTCACGGATACGCATGTCCGAGAATTCACTTTTAAAAATAAATATCGCTGTGATTTGGACAGTAATGCAAAATCAGAGGTAAAATAACTAAAGAAAGGCGCTGTCAAAAGTCTTCTCTGCTTACTTTTTCGGGGATCAAAATAAAAGTTTTCATTAGGTAATGGTCTAGCCAGCCAAACAAATCCGATTATTCTCGATGTCCACCACTTTGGCCACCACTGGTGGACACCGAAACAACTTTAAAACTCAAAACACTTTAATGTTGCTTCTGCATCATCTCCGGCGCTGCAGGAAGTGAAAACCCTCCGCCCTTGCGTAACAGAGTATAGGCACCTATGCTCACCTCCGTAGCTTCGGCTTGCTGGTCGCTTCCGACGACGGGTGCCTATGCTTTGTTACAGCGGGCGGCGGTTGCTGTCCCTTCGCGCCTCGTTTTTTTATATACACTAGGGGTAGCAGCCAAAAGACTACGTGAAGTCGGGGGTGCCCCGATTCGGTTTTGGAACAGATTACCATGAAGTGTCCCTCAGTGTTGGATAACGAGAATCATTTTTAAAAGTTGTTTCGCTGTCCCCCAGTGGTGGCCAAACAAGTGGTGGACATCGGGAATAATCGAACAAATAAAGTCAATCATGACCTCTCAAAATCGGCCATCATTCGTCATTGTGTAAGGTGGTTATCACACTGTTCCGGACTCCGCTCCGGTGTGCGAAGCAGCGGGTTTATAACTTTGACTGTAGACTGCACGGAAATGCGGTGTCAGTGTGTTATAGCCTGCGGTTTTTGTATACAAATCAAGTTACTACAGTCACAGTTAAAAACCGGAGCGGTGTCCGGTGCAGTGTGGTAACTGCCTAATAGCCAAAACGTGTAATTGATTACTTTTAAAGCTTTACGATCATAATTTTAATAGTATGATCTATTTTATAATTTCGTTCATTAGCTGTTAACTGTTATCCATTATGTAACTAGTTTTACTAATAAAATGAATATTAATATTGATACTCAGATCTTTTTATTTTTACAATTATTGTAAAGGATTAAAAAATTAAACTCGCATTAAAAAAAAAAACTAATAACTAAATATTAACATTTATAAATACATCGTATACGTTGTTGCACTTCCCAAGTAGCACACGAGGCTGCTTATCAGCCGAATAACGGATTCCCATCATGGTTAAAGCTGAATAAAAAAGCTGCATAAGGGCTGTATAGGGCCTTATACAGCTCTTATAGCTCTTAAATGGGCACAAATTATTCAGCCTTAAGTTCACGTAGCTGCTTAGGAGCTGTGTAGCAGCAATTTAACAGTGTTATAAAGGGTATCGATAGTACTATGCGCTGAATATCGACTGACTAAGAGATCACGAGTTACTCTTTATTCAGTAAATATGTCACATCTACGCTCTTAAGAGATGTTTTAAACCGGGAAAAGCTGCTTGCGGCCAGTATAAAAGTGAACATATTTGATGTAGCAAATTAACCCTAGCTGCCAATTGACAACATGTTTCGTGGAGTGAATTATACGTGGATAATATTAATATTCCCTGGTAAGTACATTGTTTTACATATTAGTAGAGGAAAAATGATTGGGAATGTAATTTCACTGACATTATACATATATATTGTCTAAGAAAATTTTAGTGCGCCACGAAAATATTCTGTTTTTAATTAGTTTTGTGATATAAATAAGCCGTGATGAAAACTTGAATAAAATTTTTTTAGTGCTTTGAAAAGAATTATAAGATAAAAAGTTATTATTATGTTATCAGGAAGTGAAAACGAATGCAATATATTCCTAATTCATACACAAAACATCATAAAAGTTGAAAAATGAATCAGTATATTTATAGGTTATACAATACAATGTTATACAGCGACGTGAATAGTTAAAACTCTTATATGCTGCAAAAGGCTCTCTAATAGTTCACTAGTGTACTGTTAACCAGCAAGAAACTGAATAAAATGACACATGTGAACTGTATGCAGCTATAAGCTGTTTTCTTTACTTTTAATGGTCCACAAGCTCTACCGTTAGCCATAATGTGAACAATTAAACAGTTGTTATACAGACTCTTTAGGGATCCGTAGTATTATATCTAAAACCACCGCATGGATAACTTGTAGTTCAAAATTTTCAGTGATATTAATTAACACACCGTTTTACGCGCGCGCGAACCTTTCAAATTTGGTAAAAAGATACTCATATACACCGTGAAATTTTAATCACCGTTTTCTTCTTAAGGGGTCATTGTACTCATCATTATGAACAACTTTTACTATGGGACCAAACCTGACACGTGAAAAAAAAAATCAGCTGTTCCCTACATTTATGTTCGCATGACTTGTCAAAATGTAGGGAACAGCTGATTTTTTTTCGCGATTTCATGTTTGGTCCCATAGTAAAAGTTGTTCATAATGATGAGTACAATGACCCCTTAAGAGGAAAACGGTGATTAAAATTTCACGGTGTATAAATAAATATATTATTTTTTTTATTGTAAAATAAATTGTACAGCAACATAAACATAAATGCAATATTTCATCCTCAACATATTTTAATTTCCTAGTTTTTACTTACTCTAAGAAGGCTGTTATTCAAAACGTGACAGATGATACCAGATGATACCTTTGTACAAGTTATGTATTTATTACTTATAACTAAGTGATTGTTTCATTTCTTTATTACAGAATAATGCCTTTTAAGATCGTTAGTGCTTCAGAACCGGATGGTGATCGATTGAGCATTGTACCGTCACTTTGGGAGATAAATGGAATATTAAGTTGGCCTCCAAAGAATATAAACATTTCGAAGCTGATCAAGGAAGAACGTTCGAAGCCGAGTCCTGATTGGAAGAAAAAATCTTCACAGCAATAGTCTTTTCGAAATTATGAATACCTTCATCAAAAATTTTTTTCGTGTTGTTAATAAAATCTTCTAAGTAACTGTCCAAGGTTTTTGGTTTTCCAACTCCAAAGTAGATACCAATATTAAATGGCTTTATGCCAGTATTCTCGTGGGTGTTGCATAAAATTGGCAAAAATTAATGTTTACAACTTTTAAATATTGACAATCCATCAAAATTAATATTTAATGAAATTTCGTCTGTAGCTTTATCCCAACTATTCAATATTTTAATCACAGAATTGGCTTTTCCGTTGTGCCAGTATTCGCCACCTTCGATTTCTTTTATGTTCACACTTCGACGAGTTGCTAAAATTGTCCTTAGATCAGTTGGTAATATTTGCGGAATCAAGTCGTCGATAATTGCCGCCAGATCTTTTAAAGCAACATGGTTAATACTCTTTTCTACAACCCACGTTCTATTTTTTTCCCTAAACAGTGAGTGCTTTACATCATCGCTATAGTTGCCGTCGTCATCATCTTCAGAACTCGATATTTTTTCTGAATTATAATTGCCGGTGTTTAGAATTGAACAATTAATATTATCAACGAGCATAATTTGTTGAATGTGCAACATCTTCCGAGCTATTGCTACTAATATTTTGTACGGAACCATCCTGTTTCAAACTATTTGTCACGCTTTGCGTTAATTATTTGGTACTCTTTCGATAATTTTCTTCTGTTCTAGCTTTCATTTTCCACGAATTAGTAGTTCATATTTATAAAGCAATAAAATCAGCGCGCCAGGATAATCGCCATCAACTAGTTACACTGACTGATTACACTACCACATGTTACTTTTATTCAGATAAAGTCTGATTAAAGGTATTTATGTGAACCACTATAAAGTAAAAGCCGTTAATTCGATACACTAGTGAGTCTCTAAGCAGCTGCGAGGCATCTAGTGAATGTTTAAACAGACGCTATGCAGACACTATCAATGGCAGTATAAAGGCTGATTAGCGGTAGACATATTCAGCAATAAGCTGTAATGTGGGCCACAAATCATCCATTATACAGCTATTAACGTCATAATAGTTCACACGTGTCCCTTTAATAAGTCAGTGTAATAGGAGTTCACAAATACCTTCTTATGCAGCATTTGGCGTAATTTCATCCACTAAACAGCCCTTACTACGGTTAAGGCATTAGAAAAGGTTGAAAGCTGAATAGAGTCGATGAAAATATACCTTTATAGCGCTCTTAGCGTATTAATGGTAGTTTTTTCGGTCTTAATCAGCCTTAATGCAGCTCTTAATCAGCCTAAGCTGTTTAAATATCACTGACAGCTATTAAGCAGCTATAGGATCACCAGTGTACTCTTAAAAGAGTCTTAATATGCATAGAGTTTCAAATAGGTCTAAAAGTGAGTAGTTATACAGCTATCTGTGCTACTTGGGTTTTGTGTATAGTTTATAGATAAATGGTTATTATTAAAATAGAATGCAATCCAATAAAATGTTACATTGCTTAACCCATTGAATGTCGTAAATACAGACACAATTAAAAAGCCATTGTGTCTCGCGTAGATCTACGTTCCGAAAGACGAGAGGTTAATGATATTTCTCCTCAACGAAACGATGATGAATTCGCGGGTAAGCTAACAGAAAGAAGTAGAATACAGTGCAACATGAATCATTTTCTTCTTTTATAATAGCTCGTACAGACGCCAGCATATTAAGCTACTACAATCTGTCAAATTACGAGATTTTCAACTTTATCGCTAAAGTATAAGGTTCAAAGTTGATTGGGAAAATTTGACAGTTTCGGGTAGGTTGATGTGCAAACATGAGCATGATTAAATCGTACTTTAATTTTGTACGCCTGTAATAAATACGTCGTTCTTGCTTCATTAAACTACAACTAAATCCTAGGATCATCTTCGCCTAATTTGACCATTTTTTCCGAAATCTCCCAGACTTTTTTAGCTCTGCTCATATCACTGACAGAATTCGACAAAGAACTTTCTCTGCAATCAGAAAAGTATTTTCCGGAAACCTTTTCTAGTTTTTCGTCAACCGCCAACATAACTGAAGTCTGGCAACCTTGTTCAGGGTTCTTGAAGAAGCATTTGATTATCGGGAACAGCATCCAATTCAATGGAGGAGGCACGGAGCTCCAAATTCCGGTTTCAATCAAACCGGGATGTAGACAGTTCGCTGTTACCCCTGTACCTTCCAACCTTCGGGCTAGTTCCCTTGTGAAAAGTATGTTGGCTTCTTTAGAAGCGTAGTAGAGGTACCCTGGTAATGTGTCAACTGGGTTCGGGTTTTCAATATTAAATGATGCAAGGCGGTATAAAGACGAAGCGACTACTACTATTCTCGATGGGGCACTTTTCTTTAGCAGATCAATCAAAAGATGTGTAAGCAAGAATGGTCCATAATGATTGGTCTCCATGGTCATCTCAAGGTCGTCAACAGTCTTCCTCTTCTTGAAAGTGTCTGCATAACCAGCGTTGTGCACCAACACGTCTAGTTTTGTCTCAGTTTTGTTAATGTCTTCGGCAAATTCTCGAATGGATGCGAAGGAACTGAGGTCCAGTTTCTTGACTAAGACTTTCGTGTTCTTCGTTGTGTTGATGATATCGGCTGGAAAATTAAATTGTTGGTGTTAATTGGTAAAATCCAGGGCGTTTATTCTACAGGGTGAAATTGAATTCATGGGCATCCTTTTAAGGGGTCATTGTAATCATCATTATGAACAACTTTTACTATGGGACCAAACCTGAAATCGCGAAAAATAAATCAGCTCTTCCCTACATTTTGACGAGTTATGTGAACACAAATGCAAGGAAGGAAGGTTTAGTCCCATAGTAAAAGTTGTTCATAATGATGATAAAAATGACCCCTTAAAAGGATGCCCATGAATTTAATTTCATCCTGTATAACGGGTGTATAACGGGGAAGAAATAACTATACACGTTGAAACAGCCAAATTTGTTGTTTTTTTTCCTCCGAAACAGTAGAACTCCCTCCGCCGAGAGCGGCTGGTGGAAGCGACTACTGCATGTGATCTTTTGCTATCTAACTGTGACAAGTTCACACACGGAACTTGGCATTTAAAAATTCCGCCAGAACACTCATATCTCCGCCTTTCGTAGTTTTACCCCAAAAGGCCCAACCGAACCAAAAATTTAATAAAGAATAAACAATCACCTCTAACTTTCTCAGCAGTCTCCAAATTCCTGCAAGCCATGATGACCCTGGCTCCTCTCTTAGCCAACTCCCTCGCAGTTTCCTTCCCAATTCCACCGGTACATCCGGTCACAATCACGGTCTTCCCATCCATCCTCGTGGGCTTCCGGTACTGTCCACAAGTGTACTTGGCGAAGAGTCTGATCGCGAAGATGACGCCGAAAAGACCAAGGATTAAGAAGAGTGAGGCGATGATGAGTACCGGGAAGACCCAGTAGAGGTAGCTTGCTTTCCAAGCTTCGGCGACGATCATGTCTGGAAAGAGAGGAAAAGGGGGTCAGTAAAGTATTGGTTATTGATTAATAACATTCTCTGATAACAGATAGAGTTCTGCTATCAACCGTCCAAAAGGCGACCTACACGATTGAAAATGCTAGTTTATGGGCTGCCCTTTTATATATCTATGGCTGCCCTGCCATATTAGGCAGGTGCGGATACAGAGGGGGGGGGGGGGGGGGGGGGCAAAGGGTGCACCTGCCCCTGGGCTTCGATCACACTGATTATAAAACTCTAAATTAAACATACACGTAGTTTAATTAGTAAGTATATTAGTATAGTTAAAGGTAAGTAGTAGTCATCCTCGAAAAGGGCATATTCTTGACTTTCCGGAAAATAGGTGCCAAAGGCTTGAAAGCTTGAAAATCCCCCACCCTCTCTAAGAGAGAGAAATATTAACCCCCACTTGAGCGAAAACCCAAATCGGCGCCTGCGGGGCAATTGCGTAACGCATTATCAATCGGAATCGGTTTCATTTTGACAGTTCAGCAACATTCATTGCGTTATTACGTGTTGAGCAGAAAATATTTTCGGACTTATGAAGCATTGGATTAGCAATTTACTTCAAAATGATTCTAATTCCAATTGATAGTATATTACGCAATTAGGGTGCTGATGTAAGTCCATATGTTCCGAATTTTGTAGGTATGTATAGTACCTAAAAGTGCGCAGTACTGCACACCCCTAATCTATTTCAAGTTAAACAAATATCAACTTTATTTAAATGACTATTAAGTTCATTTCAGAGTGACTAGCACTATTGAAAAAGTTATAAAATGTTTGAAGTTGTAGCGTACACTGAACCTTACTTTGTAGGAATTAAAGTTATTTTTCCATTAATTCATATTTTTTAACAATTTTGGCAATTAAATCGCGATCGCAGATTAGGTATAACCCATAATAACTGACCGCCTACTGGATTAACATCCAAGAGTAGTTATAACCTACTCAACTCTTCGACAATCAATCCTATAGTTGTCACGTCTGATTAGGTAACTGTCATGGCCTATGACCATGAGATTAACACACGCAACTCTACCTGCCGTGACTTCTTATTACCGAAGAACATTGACCTTTGCGGTCACTGGTAAGGCCCTTTATACACGGTACGGTTTCATTAGGCCTTTTGTACACACACGTTTTTCTGGCGGTGAAAAACTACGGTTTATTAGCCGTGTGTATGCTGCATGCACACGGTGAATAAACACCACACTGACGACCAGTATGCACGATATGTAGTACCGCAAAACGGGGCTACTTTGACTTCCAGGGTTACTTTGACAGGCGTTGGAACTACTTTAACAGAGCGCCAAAATCGGTTTTCACGTGTGCTCAGCAAGTGTGCGTGACCTCGAGTAACATTGCGCGAGGCGCGGGGTGTGGGGAACGCGTCATAGCGTTGTGATCGGCCTTGTCAAAGTAACCCTGGAAGTCAAAGTAGCCCCGTTTTACTGTATGCACGGTCGTCAGTGTTGTATGGATCACGGATCACTATGAAACCTTGTTGACGGACACGTTTTTTCTACGGCGTAGTATAAAGCCGTACCGTAAGGCCCTTTGTACGCATGGCTGCACATCAAGCTATACATTACTAGTATAGGCTGACTTCTGATTGTACGAAAAACCTACACAATGCGAGGTCAACTAAAACTGGAATTTTTTGTGTATCCGTGTGTACAGACGCCAGCACAACAAGCTACTACAATCTGTCAAATTGCTTTAATAGATTTTCAACTTTATCGCTAAAGCATTAGGTTGAAGGTTGATTGGGAAAACGTCTGTCTGTACATGGCGCGGTTTCCTTACGGCACAGAATACTTAAAGTACTACGTACAGAAAGGACACTCCCTTCCCCGCACTAACATCAGTTAACGCACCTCACCCCGCACTTCGGCGTATTCGTCGCAGTTATTTAACAAGAGCGCTCGCAAACACAAGTACCTCACGCACACATTCATACGTATACAAACGTCATTTTTTAATGTAGTAGTAGTAGGTAATTATTTTGCGAGCATTGTATGGAGTGTCCGGGGTGTGCTTACGGTACGGCGCGTATAAACCGCGTCGTGTGCAAGCTTCCATATAGTGATCCATACAACACATCGTGAAATCTATAAGTTGTAAGGTGGAATAGGTAGATACATATTACGTAGGTACCACGAAATTTCTGATCAAAACTTTGAGACACCGCCTAAAAATCTATCTTCACAACAAAATAATAACATTAAGCCGGTTTCCCCAAAGGGTTGGGCAGGGGTGTACCTTACCCCACCCACATTACGCCAGTTATGTGAAGTTCCATGTAAAAAAGGCGAGCCTATTGCCATCAACCGGACACAAATCCAGATTCCATGCTGCTACTTAGGAAATTCTGATGGAATAACCCTTGTGAATAACATTTATCCGACCTGGGTTTCGAACCCAGGTCCAGCAGTAGCACTTGATACCACTAGACCAACGAGGTAGTGGAAAATAATGTGTATCTATCGTATACCTGACCTGTTTCCATGTGTCCCACCTTCAGACCCTATTTCGGCAATGGCGGCCAATCTCAACGGAGACCTTCGCCTTCGTCGCGGGAGATATTATAGTACGCAAGACCACAAGTGAGTTCGCAGACACAGGTGCACTCTCTCATCCCTCACTCTCATAGTCCGATGGGACGGCAATCCGACACGACCGGAGAGAGATCAGGCGCAGGACCAACGGCTCAACGTGCTTTCCGAGGCACGGGGGTATCACGCCGCCAACTTCCAAACTCTGGGCTGTTACTAAGAAATTCCTAATCTTCTTCTTCTTAGCGTGTCGATGGCAATCTAAATGTACTCGGCCCAGAATTCGGCCACTTGTTTGGCGCCATCACTAGCGTCCATCAGTTCCTGCAACGTGCAGCTGACAGGACACGCAGGGCACGATATTAAGTGTCCCATCGTTTGTGGAACAGCACCACATTTACACTCCAAGGCGGAGTCGTCTATAAATTTCCACCTGAACAGGTTTTCCTTGCTTCGGCCAACCTGGGTCCGGAGTCTGTTTAAAGACTTCCAGTTTACCCAAGGTAACTCATGTCCAGGTGGGAGGTCCTCAGCGGGTGGAACGAACGGTTTGGGTAAGGAAGCACTGTCTCGCCACAGCCTCAGTCTTTCTTGTGGTAGTTCGCCAGTGAGTGGGACGACACACTTTAAGAAACTATTTCGGCTTTTCAGCCTTTGTGGCACAAGGGTGTTGTCGTGCAAAGGGTGTCGTGTGTCGGAGACCATTTTGGGCCTTTCGCTGGAGCTTGCCACCGCTCTACGAACCACTGGTGGCGCTATTCCTGCTAGCGGATACAGCATTTGTACCGGGGTCGGTTTTAGGCAACCAGTGATGATCCGGCACGTTTCATTCAAAGCTGTATCCACTAGCTTTGCATGGGCAGAACGACTCCACACGGGGCACGCGAATTCTCCCGCAGAAAAGGACAGCGCCAGTCCAGTAGTTCGCATAACGTCAGGCGAAGCACCCCACTTCGATGAGACCAGTCGGCGAAGAAGACTGTTGCGAGTGTGCACCTTCTGCTTGATGTTCTTGCAGTTTTTGCTAAATGTTGAAGACCTGTCCAGAGTAACACCAAGGTATTTAGGGGAGTTGCTGTGCTCGATAGACACCCCACCCCAAACGATGTTAAGTTTGCGGCCCGCCTCTCTATTGCGGAGATGAAATACGCAAGACTGGGTTTTGCTTGGATTGGGCTTAAGTGAGTTAGTGAAGTAGTATGTGGCTAAATCACCAAGAGCGTCTGACAAGTGGGCCTCAACCTCCTCAAAGGTGGTGGCTTGGGACGTGAGGGCAAGGTCGTCTGCATAGAGGAAGCGGGACGTGTTGGGGCTGGATGGTTGGTCGTTGGTGTAAATATTAAAAAGAAGCGGTGCCAGGACACTACCTTGAGGTAGGCCGTTTTTCTGCGCTCTCCAACGACTTCTTTCCGAGAGAAGGTGGACCTGAAACCGACGGTTGTGGAGAAGTTCTCGGAGTATTCGGACAAAGATCTGATCGCCTATCAATGTCTCCACCTTCCACAGCAACCGTTTGAGGTTGACTGTATCATAGGCAGCTGACAGATCTACAAAAACCGCGCCTGTGACCATTCCTATTTCGAAACCATCCTCAATGTGTTGAACGAGTTTGAGGGTCTGGTTGCAGCAAGACTTGACGGGTCTGAAACCAGCTTGCTCTGGGATTAACTTCGGGACAATAACACTCGTTAGTCGGTTCAGCAGCATTCTCTCAAACAGTTTGAACGTATGGCAGAGCAGAGATATTGGACGAAAGTTTTTTGGATCGTCCGCTGCTTTACCTGGCTTGAAAAACCCAATACAAATAGTAGGTAACCCGAATAGTATTAAGTAAGTAATTGTGTCAAGTGTATCAAATGCACTAGTAATTAATTCGAATGACCTGAATTTAGCAAGAATCTATAAAACATGATGTGTAGTTAAATTATTTCGTAACAGCATTCAGTATTGTTAGAGTAACAGAGTCACTTGCGAAGGTCAGCAGTTCGATAATGCATTGTCTTGCAAATACTAGATAATAATATGTATGTTACTGCAATCAATTAGTGGGTCAATGTGTGCTCACCGTGGTCAAGGATTCAACACGAAAAAAACGTGTCCTTGTCTTTACTTTTGCGCAGTCGGATAAAAAAAAATAGTTATGTACTGTGTAGGTAGATCAACATCTTAGGGTCTACTTCCAGGGTGGTCCTGGCTTTTCGAGTCGAAGGCGTAGATCTTTGTGTTTGATAAAATTTCTAATAGTTGTGAATAGCTACGCTGGTTCATCATACCCAAAGAGAATTAAACCAGAGGTGGTTGTAAAGTCATTGATCATACCTAATTCATCACAGATATTCGGTACGCTTTCGCGCGGAATTGAACATCAATCAATAATATTTTCGAAGTAGTCCTCTAAACGTTCACAAATCAGAAACTCGAAATATTTGATCGTTTAACTTCTTAATCACCGCTAATGAGACACAAATTATTTTTCTATTGTAATGGGCCTTTATCGTGTTACGGCCTTGCTCGGTTCCTATAAACAAAAACGAATCGTTTTCCTTACCAAATGGTAGCATTTTTTATTGCCAACTAGGCATATTAATATGTAGATTCGTAAGCTAATTTTACCTGTGATAACTACTTCCATATGGGAATTTCTACTATGCAAAGCCATGAGGTTTTTGCTTCGTTATTGGTAATGATATAAGAGTCTAATTTTAACCAATATCAGTTCATAAATTTTAGGAATCGGCCATATATCAATTAATAGACGACCACTATTCTTTCGACAGCTAGGAATTGTTGGTCGGGGACAAGGCAAATCAATTAACCGAAATTGTGTTTCCTGAATACACTGTCACGGAACCAAGGACATTTAGATAATGTTCCATATTTTTATTTTTATTTTTATTTATTGCATAAAAATAGTAAATACTCACAACTATTCAATCGAACCGCATCCAAACATTTCATAAACCATTTAGTACAAAGTTGCCTATAGGTACTTAAATTTTTTAATAATTTTTTAATTTTTCAAGACCACCGCGCACCGTTCGCCAACAAATGGCCAAGGAAGCCAATTATAATAAAACTAGAGAAGACGTTGTCTATCACACAGTATCTATAGCACACTGTTGAATCTTTTAACTTAACGTTACCTCAATAACATTTAATGACTAAAACAAGCATTAAGGCTGTTTCACATTGGTGAAGTAACTTGTTGTTATTAGAGTAAGTAGACAGAGTAAAGAACTTTGATTCGCTTAATTTTGAACTTGAAGATACCTAATTCTGTGGTGTCTTTTTTTATGGATTCGAAATCATCAAATGACCCCTCCCGCTCTGGGTGGAGCGGAAGGGAGTGTCAGACTCTTACTGACTAATACCCATCCGTGTTCCTTCCTTAGCCCTTTATGTTCCGGTGTAGCGGTAACCCTTTCGGACAAGCCCGCACCCCCGGCAGGCTTCGGCCCTGGCAGGCCCCTTCCTTTTTGCTGACATCTCTTTGAGGCGCGCGTGGAACACGTACGCGCCGTCCGGCACGGGCCTGGTCCTGATTCTGTGGTGTCTAGTAGGTATACAGTGGGCAGGGACCTCGACGGACAACCTGTAAGTGGCGTATCTAGGGCTTTTTTCCAGGGGGGAGGGGGGGGGGCTGGCCCCTAACCTTTTTTTTTCGTGGAGAAATCCTAATGGATACCCTCCGTCCGGGAAGAACGGAGGGTTATATCGGATTTTTCATAAATATTACTTAGTTTCAGTGACTAATACTCTTTTAGCCTTGTGTGGGATCACACGTCTGACGTCTTACGAAATATTAGTTAAACACACCTTCCAGTAAACAAAAGGATACACCTATTATTAAAATCCTTAGAACGGCCTTTCCTTTGGTGTCCCCTTTAACCCTAACTAGACAAGGGTAAAATAGCAAGATAGCGATAAATATACAGGGTGAAATTGAATTCATGGGCATAATCATCATTATGAACAACTTTTACTATGGGACCAAACCTAAAATCGCGAAAAAAAAAATCAGCTCTTCCCTACATTTTGACGAGTTATGTGAACACAAATGCTGATTTTTTTTTCGCGATTTTAGGTTTAGTCCCATAGTAAAAGTTGTTCATAATGATGAGTACAATGACCCCTTGAAAGGATGCCCATGAAGTTAATTTCACCCTGTATTTCCAGTACCTAAACGACTACGACCAGTGACGACGGAACTGGATTATAGTTACTCCACCAATATGAACTAGGCTTTAGGTAGATGCATGTACCTACAAATTAGAAGCGAACTCAAGGTTCAAAGTATAATACAATATACCTAATCGAGGTTATAACATAAAAAAAATATTATTTTAAGCAGATAAACAGAATTCGGATAAACAATGTTCTTGTAGAATATGGTAATTGTTATTTTGACGGCTGAGTTTTTATTTCTTTGTAATGGAAAACAAAAAGTAGTACCTATACCTATTCAAAAATAAATGGAAATAACTTAATATGTTGTTTGAGGTACTTAGGTATGTCATTATTTTGTCCGATGTCTATAAAGCGGTATAGGCACAGATATCTACACCTAAGGTAAAAATGCGTAGTGCTGCACACCTCTACCCTATTTCAAGTTAAACAAATATCAACTTTGTTGATTTCAGAGTGACTAGCACTATTGAAAAAGTTATAAAAATGTTTGATGTTGTAGCGTAAACTGTACTTTATTATGTAGGATTTAAAGTTATTTTTCCATAAACTCGTATTTTTTTACATTTTTGGCAAATAAATCGCGAATGCACGGTATATTATACAGGGTGTATCAAAAAGGTGTGGCCAAATACAGAGTGGGAGGACATCGGCGCACAACCATTACCTACATGATTTTGGATTCCCTTTTTTCAAATGACCCCTCCCGCTCTGGGTGGAGCAGAAGGGAGTGTCAGACTCTTACTGACTAAAACCCATCCGTGTTCCTTCCTTAGTTTATGTTCCAGGGTAGCGGTAACCCTTTCGGACAATCCCGCACCCATTTCTATTCCCCTGCGTTGAAATTTTTCGTCGGTTATTAAAAAAAATCAGCTGTTTCTACAAAAGTGCAATATGCGATCAAAAATATATGGAACAGGTAATTTTTCTTTACATAATGAAATATTTCAAATCGGTGGGATTCAGAATCATGTACTGAATCCATGGTCTCCATGGTAACAGGTCACGCGCAGATGTCCCAGCCATCCTGCATAAACTGACCGTTGTTCAGTTTGATGGTCTGTCATCAAATCAGCCTATAATGTTCCCACTGCTGGGACACAGGCCTCCTTTCGGTGAGAGGGAGTGGACCGAAATCCACCACACAGGCCCAGTGCGAGTTGGTAGATGTCACAGTCTTCGATTTATGGTTCTAGGACATGCTGGTTTTCCTCACGATGTTTCTCTTCGCCGTTTTGAGAGCAGTGGCCATGAAATTATTTACATTAAGTAAAGTGCCTGCCTGGATGGTCTGTACCGTATCATATACTTATACTAATATTATAAATGCTAAAGTGTGTCTGTCTGTCTGTCTGTCTGTTACCTCTTCACGCTTAAACCGCTGAACCGATTCAGATGAAATTTGGCATAGATATAGTTTGAGTCCCGGGAAAGGACATAGGATAGTTTTTATCCCGATATTTCCACGGGATCGAATCTTATGCAGGTGAAACCGCGGGGCGCTGCTAGTTTTTAAACATGACCACACATTTCTGGTACACGCTGTAAGTACCTATAAGAGTTTCTGTTTGTTTAGGTGAGGGTCCATCTTGGACCTACCGGCTAAACAAAACTTGTTTAATAATCAATAAGAGAAAATGAGCCTTATGTAATTCGTCGAACTTTGTTTTTTTTTTTTGTTATGGCTTTATGGATTGACTGTGTCGTTGGTCTGGTGGTCGCAAGCGCTACTGGTGAGCATGAGGCTGTGAGAAAAGGTGGCTTATGTAATCCGTAGAAAGACCTTTTGACCTTTGCCTCTTAGATTGGACTAGCTGCGCCCCGCGGTTTCACCCGCATATGTTTCGATCCCGTGGGAAAATCGGTATAAAAAGTAACCTATATGTTAATCCAGGGTGTCAGCTACCTCCATACAAAATTTTATCAAAATTGATCTAGCCGTTTGAGCGTGAAGAAGTAACAAACATATAAACACACACACACACACTCACAAACTTTCGCCTTTATAATATTAGTGTGATAGTGTGATGGTACAGACGCCAACACATACATAATCAGCCTATAACGTTCCCACTGCTGGGACACAGGCCTCCTCTCTGTGAGAGGGAGTGGGCCGTAATCCACCACGCGGGCCCAGTGCGGGTTGGTGGATGTCACATGTCTTCGAATTTTTGGTTCTAGGACATGCCGGTTTCCTCACGATGTTTTCCTTCACCGTTTTGAGAGCAGTGGTGATGAAATAATTTACACAAAGTAAAGCGTCTGTCGGGGTTCGAACCTACGACCTACAACTTGTAAGTCGCGGCTGATACCACTGGGCCACCACTGCCAACACATAATGGTACCCAAAGGTACCCGAAACTGTCAAATTTTCCCTGTCAAATCAACCTTGAACCTAATACTTTAGCGATAAAGTTGAAAATATATCAAAGGACAGATTGTACATATTAGCTTGATGTGCTGGCTTGGCCGATGCGTCACAAAAAACCAAATTGGATACAAATGATTTTTAATGAATAATTGACAAATGACTATCCTCATTATAGCTGATAATAATATAAAAATAGGTATACCCCACGTGATGCTACATATATCTAATCATAACATAATCAAATCACACTATTATAAAGGCGAAAGTTTGTGAGTGTGTGTGTGTGTTTATATGTTTGTTACTTCTTCACGCCCAAACGGCTGGACCAATTTTGATAAAATTTTGTATGGAGGTAGCTGACACCCTGGATTAACATATAGGCTACTTTTTATTCCGATATTCCCACGGGATCGACATTTACGCGGGTGAAACCGCGGGGCGCAGCTAGTTAATAATAAAACTGAAGAGATTACTCCCTGGAGATTACTCCCTGGAGACTAGTTCCTGGAGGGAACACTCCCTGTTAGTAAACTGTACTTGTATTAATTGAATTGAGGTCATCGACCCACCTGCACAAGGTCAATGGCCATTGAATACAAGTTACGTGCATAGTTTTCTGAGAAATGTCGCAATTTTGATAGGTACATAATACATATGTATACAGCAGAATGTATTGTTATTTGATATTCAAGTCATGAATGACGAACTGACGCAACATGGCGTACAAAGTCGCGATTTTTTTGGTCTTCTTTATTTCTAAATGATGCCCTTCACAAGCTACGATCCTTATTATAGAACAATAGGAGACTACGATTCCTCTACAGAGTCAGAGGGCGAGTGTTTTGATTGCTAACCTTTGGTAGAATAGGAATAATGTCCATTGTTACAAAATTTTGCTAAGGTAGGTAATTATTAATAAAGATGGTTATTTGAACAGTGGTCCCCAAACTAGGCAGCGCCTGTATCTTGGGGGCCCCGGTAACCCCAGTTGCGTTAAGTATCTCCATGTTTTTTAAAGTGAAAACTTCTATAAGCACGTTGGGGGTTTTTTGAGGTGGGAAAAACCCATTGAATTCGCGCCACTGTTACCGTAAGCAACACTGTTTTGGCTGTCCTTGGGATGTACTCTGTTTTAATGTATATCCGATAATTATGTCAGTGAGTGATGGCAAAGTATTCTGTTTGTGTTTTGTTTTCACTTCTGTCGGCACTACCGGAGTACCACTGCTTTTTTAGGGTTCCGTAGCCAAATGGCAAAAAACGGAACCCTTATGGATTGGACAGACAGACAGACAAAAAAGTGGCTGTGACATACGGACGGACGGACGTCCGTCCGTATGTCACAGCCACTTTTTTCCGAAACTATAAGAACTATACTGTTGAAACTTGGTAAGTAGATGTATTCTGTGAACCGCAGTAAGATTTCACACAAAAATAGAAAAAAAACAATAAAATTTGGGGTTCCCCATACTTACAACTGAAACTTCAAAAATTTTTTTTCATCAAACCTGTACGTGTGGGGTATCTATGGATAGGTCTTCAAAAATGATATTGAGGTTTCTAATATCATTTTTTTCTGAACTGAATAGTTTGCGCAAGAGACACTTCCAAAGTGGTAAAATGTGTGTCCCCCCCCTCTAACTTCTAAAATAAGAGAATGATAAAATTAAAAAAAATATATATAATGTACATTACCATGTAAACTTCCACCGAAAATTGGTTTGAACGAGATCTAGTAAGTAGTTTTTTTTTAATACGTCATAAATCGAAAACCGCAATTTACCTTTCACAAAGTTACAACGAACTACAAGAACTTTTATATTATGTTAGGTACTTGCTGCTACGGAACCCTTCATGGGCGAGTCCGACTCGCACTTGGCCGGTTTTTTTAATTAGGATCTCCAACAAAGAATACACCTTACATGCTATATTATAAAGGAAAAGAATAAAAATCTATGTTCTCCCTCAATTATAGGAGACCATATCAAGCAATAAGTAGATACTGTATTAAACCTACAACTTGATTGACACGACACCACATTACGAACAAATAATTAAGGTACTTCATTACTTAATCTTAATGAGTTGGCCAGTTTGGACACTTCTCTCAGTTTTAACGTCTTGGATTATCCGTTTGTTGTGTAGGTTATACAATGCGTAGTAGCCCTGCCTACCTACGCATTCAACCCAAACAAAATTGTTTCTTTGTTGTTCAACTTTCTCTTTCACTACGAATGTTTACACAAAACATTACCAATGGGACGTTGTGAGATGTTGACATGAGATGTCATGTGACGTAAGTTCTACATTGTTGTTGCTGTCGCATCTATGGGTAGGTATCCGCGAAATTCGCATTGCAAAATCCAGATTCAACTTCCACTCAAACTCAAGCATGTACTTTATTTGTAGGGGAAAACAAACTCAACTCGATCGGCTAGAATTAAAGTCAGAAGTTGTCCAAAATAATCTTGCGAGTTGCAAGGTTCAACAAGGGTCTCAGAGAAGCAGAATAGCTTGTAAACAAGCCCAGTATAGCTATTCACAACCGGCCGATACGTTTCCGTGCCGAATTGCCGAATCGAACATTAATCAATGTTACTAAAGGCTTTCCCAAATTCAAAACCCGAAAATTTTGTCACTTTAAGAGCTGATTTTTCCAACGCCAGATAATTTTATCGGAAGAATAATTTTGAATTTTTGACAGTTCTTCCATACAAAAACTGTTAGACGTCAATTTTATTCCAGGAATAAAAATTATCTGTAGATTGAAAAAATTGCTTCATTAGTTTTTGAAAAAATCGCGGACATACATACATACGGGTCAAATACAGGACCTACTTTTTTGAGATCGTTGAAAAATCAGCCCTAAATCAAATAGACGACTGCGGCCTTCCGACAGCTTTTTACTGTCGCGGGACAATTAACAATTGAAGACGATTCGACAGCCTGTCGTATGGTTGTGAATCTCTAGTTTATAATAGTAGTCTATGGTTGGATCTTTGCAAAAAAGATTGGATACATAAGCCACATGCGAGCACACGAACGGCAACTACAACGGAGCTGAAGCAATCACCCTGGCCGAAATCGGTCGGATCGCATCATCATCATCATCTATGGTTGTGAATAAGTAGCTACCTATGCACGTTTCCTTCCACAATGATTCCAACTTTAACAATATAGGTAATAACTATTAAAAAGTACATTACATAATGATCATTGCCGTATTAAAACAATAACTAATTGCAATTTAATTAATTACATCCATAATTACCTACAAGGGAAAGTGCGATGTTCTCCAAAATCAGTGGCGCATACAACCTTTCACCATTTTAGAGAATTTAACAAAAAATGATAAACAAACAAAATAGAAGAATACGCCATGGTAACTGAGCCCTGCGGTTGAAATAAATAGGCATACCTAAGAGAAAAAAAAAACTGCGAAAACATGAACAGAATTGAGAAAAGTTTTACTCAATAAATAATATTGACGCACCAGTTTTATTACACCAGGTTTTATTGGTTCAATGTTTAAGATTAGAAGAGATTAGGCGTCAGATTTGGCTGACAAGCTTGGAGTATACAGGGTGAAATTTTAATCACCGTATTCCTCACATTATGAACAACTTTTAGGGAACAGCTGATTTTATTTCGCGATTTCATGTTTGATCCCATATTACTTAAAAGTTGTTCATATTTTCATAATGATGAGTGCACAAGTTAAATCTTACTTGGGTGCTAGACTTCATCGAAATCACTCTTTCCCATAGTTGTAACGAGTAATAAGTGTTTTTCTACAACTGAAGTTAGTAAAGAAATTTTTTTTTTAATTATTATATAAGTACTCTAAGCAGACAAGCCAAAGGAAAAAGATGTAAAATACGTATAATGAGTTCTTGCAATAATTATTGAACATAACGTTATAAGCCGTGGTTTTAATTGATTCCTCCCGATACCCTGACATCTCGTATAGAGCTTCACAGTACCTACCTGCACATCTGTAAACCCATTCGGTAAATGCAGTCGTGAATTATGGTACTTAACTATTATTTTAATTAGGTACACCGTTAGTCTATTGTTAGTTGTAAAAACTTAAAATTGACTTTAAATTAGCGAGCAATAGAATAATTGAGGAGGTTCTTTTCAAAACTTGATTTTTCCAATTTTTTTTTTCAGAATTTTAGTAAATAGTTTTTTAGGAATGCACCTATGTATTTAATGCTATATTTTGTTGAATTATTATATACAGCCAGAATAGCCATTGTTTTGACCCAAAGAGATTTAAGATAGGATTTAAGGATTTAATGTCTTTGTTTTGACTACTTAGGTTTCAAAAATTTAGCATTAATCTCAATCAACTCAGCCTATCGCAGTCCACTGCTGGACATAGGCTTCTCCCAGACTGCGCCACAGCACCCTGTCCTTAATATATTCTGAATAAATTAAAAAATTGAAATGGAATAATCTAGTTTGGACTCAGCTGATTGGAATAATCATGTTTTGTTATGTGCTGAGGAATAATCACGTTTTGATTCAAACCATTGTATAAGAAAGTAGCAAATTAGTTCTGGATTATTCATGCTTTGTTCCAAAACTGTCATTTTTTTTTAATTTCAAAGTGGTTTAAACTGCTTTTCTCTCTATCACGTTTTGACAAACTTTTGTTTGTGCTGTATGCTTGCTGCATGTGAATTTCAATGTACCAACCAAAAAAAAAAAATTAAAATTGTGTTCTGTCGAAAGTGGATTAGTCAAGTTTTGAAAAGAACCTCCTCTTTTATCAATTCACGCTTTCCCCTTCGTCCAATGGCGCTGCAATATACCTACTGGTAGGTATTAAGTTTGATTGTTTACGGTCGTGAGGTCTCGGGATCAGCTCCCAGGTCAGGCAAAAATGTCTTGTGTTAAATATGTGAGAAGTAAACAAAATATGGGTCAATTTGTGAATGCATTGTTTGTAATAAAACGAGTAAGTTATGAAATTTAAGTATTGTCGAAATAATAAGTTATGATAACAGTTAAATGAGTACACTATCGCATTGGGTAAAAAAAACCTAAAGGTAAGATGGATAAATAAACAAATTGAAAATCTGAAAACTCGTACGCACGACAACTTATCAAGCTATACATCTTCAGTATAAACTGACTTCTCATGTAAAGACGCCAGCACATCTACCTACTACAATCTGTCAAATTTCTTTAATAGATTTTCAACTTCATCACTAAAGCATAAGGTTCAAAGTTGATTGGGAAAATGTGACAGTTTCGGGTAGGTTGATGTGCTGGCGTCTGTACAATGCTTTATATGTCGCCGAGTATGCCAAAAAAATAATTCAAAAGTAGGTACGTAATATTATCACACAAACATACCTTTTTCTGTAATAAATATTTCAGTTCAGTATTCCCGTAACCACTGCACTTGATACTCGCGTGTGAGCCGGACGGATGTCGAGTTAGCACTGACAGCCTTTGGCTTTCGACTCTCGTTAGAGAGCTTGGTAAGGTGGATATCACAGTGCGAGCTAGTCGACTCGACGGCTCTCCCCAGGCGCGTTGTTATCGCTCGATAATATCGAATGCGTTATTGCGATAATGTGTCCCGATTCCTTCATCACGTATCACGTCATATCACGACAAATCGTCGATCACGTCAAAAAACTTAGTCATAAGTTTTAAATACCTAATGGAACAGCGCGCAGTAGGTATCTTTCTATTGCCGTGGCCACACTAAACGGGAAACGCCGATAATTATCGCGATAAGTTGTGGCTCATTGGCTGACATCGTAGGTGCAGCCAATGAGCTACAACTTATCGCGATAATTATCGGCGTTTCCCGTTTAGTGTGGCCACGGCATATCGGCCGCGATTAAACGCTTTTAGTGTGTCTAATCTTTATAAGTTTGAAATTGTACAGCTATTGGAACACCGAAACAATTAATGAGTGCGTATTGTATAATCTATCACCATGTGGGGTTAGGCAGAAATAAGCTGTTGTAAATGCTGATGACGTTGAATCATCAACGTCGTTGATGGTTATTGAACCTCGACTAAGATAGAGCGCGACTTTACGTATTCTCTAATATTGCTGGTTTATTTACCTTTCTGTACCTTACTGTACCAAAATATAAATTTTAGGTAGTTACCAAACTAGGGGTTGAAAGTGGACGAGGTATGCCTGTCCTTTGTATGAAAATTCAGCCTCACCCCCTGGTGGTCGAGTGTGAACTATGTTTAAGGGTTGAGAGGAAACAAATAAACAAATATTTTTTTAGGGGTCGAGGGGCCGAGAGTGGACTAAACGGATATGTTTGGCCCAAAAATTCAGGTTAAGGCAACTCTCTGCATTTAAAAAAAAATACCCAAAAAATGATGAACAAAGGCATCCGAAACGACACTGAAATCTGCAAAGAAAACTAAGGTCTTAGAAAGAGGAACCTTCTCAACTTGCCTTAGAACATTGCCCTGAAGAGAACCGCCATACGCGCCATCGCGAGCGTCTTGAAATGAGATTATTTTGTCATTAGCTGCTGTGACAGACTGACGGCCAGCATGAATGCGTGATGTGAAGATCGTATTATCCTACTTACCTACATTATAGTTATTTATTTAATAGTTCAAGCACATAAATGTAAGTAGGTACAGAGGCGGACTTAATGCCATAGGCATTTTCTACCAGTCAACCTTTGGGTGATGCAGAGACAAACAGTGGTAGGTGCAATCATGAAAATTGAGGAATAAATATTTTAATAAAGATACGCATAAACCTATTAAAACTATGAATTTAATATATAACTAATTACATATAAATATAAGCACAAATAAAAATGCATGAATATATTAACTAAAAAGAAATAAGACAAACAATGAGAAAATATTACCGTTGTGATGATACTGTCAGCTTCCTGCGAATGTGCTCGCGAGCCTTAACTCGATAATAATAGTTATTGTAGTATCAGTTGTCCCATGCGACTAGTGGGACACTTGTCCCATCATGAGACTGGATCAATGGGACTAGTGGGACTGTGGGACAGACTGGAAATTTGAATCGCATTCCGGAGAGAGATATAATAGCTCAATAGTTAAAATCTATGTCTAGACGTGTAGTAAAATCGTAGCGAAATCAAAACTGCGGGGTAAATGCGTAACACACCATCAATAGCAATGGCTTTCATTTTGACAGTTTAACAACATTCATTGCGTTATTTACGTTGCTGAGCAGACAATTTTTTTCGAACATATGGAGCAATGGATTAGCAATGTCTTTCAAAATTATTCAGATTACGATTGTTACACAATTCGCAGCTGACGGCACGAACATTTTGGTATATATTCAACACATGTGCCAAATTAACATACTTATTTACAAAAAATCAAATATTTTCTCATTATAAAATTAGTTTAGACTAAAAGGTTGAAAAATTGGCATAAGACTGCTCGACAAGTGAGCTTTTTTTGAACTTTAATTGCAATCTGAAGGCCAATTCCCGTAATTAAAAACGTTCAAAATCTAGTTGCAATCTATCTCAGCGACAATCAATGTCCATAACTTGTCAAAAATTTAGGGAAATTAGAGGTATTTTCGACAGATTGAGCCGAGATCAGACTGTGAACGTTCTTAAAATTACGAGAATTGCCCCTCTGGTTCTTTGTTTTTTCCTTTTTTTACCAAACGAGTACGATTCTGGCAACTTTGAAAAAATGCTAGATGAATGGACGCTACGCTACAAGGCACAAACCACAAAGGGCTATTCTAAAGAGTCAATAATGACTTAAATAAATGCACCTCGATGTCTATGTAAATATTAATACACTTTGTTGCACAAATGGTGGACTTAACAACGTTGAGTCAGCATTAACACGACGTCTTATGTACAGTCATGAAGGAAAGTCTCTTAATTGATACTTTCTATTCTATAAAGTATTAATTAAGAGTTTATTGTCTGTATTAATCAAAAAATCATTGTATCACAAAGAGAGAGAAGTTAGAGTTTATTGACTATGGAATTTTATGGAAAACTAGCTTCTGCCCGCGACTTTGTCCGCGTAAAATTTCACCCTCCCCCCATTTACCCTCTTAGTGGTGGAATTTCTAAAAACCCTTTCTTAGTGGACACCTACTCTTCACAAAGAACGCACCCTCCAAATTTCATGTCTCTTGGACCAGCGGTTGAAGCTGTGCGTTGATATATCAGTCAGTCAGTCAGGACTTTGAATTTCGGGTGGTGAGGATAATACGACATTAATTGAAACCACATACTGGGTATCGCGTTAGTAGTACGTATACCAAAAATTATCAAATTATAATCAAGGGTATAGTCGCAGGATTTTTTTTTAATTTGACAATTTTAACACATGATGTGAATACCACGCAAGTTCATTCACATCAAAACAATTTCATTTACCTACTTGCGTAACCAAAATTGGTGATTGAATTTAGACCTAATAACCATGACCATAAAACTCCTATTATCATAAGCAAACAAAGATTGCCGAGGGCCATTTCCTTTTGTAAACAAAAGAAAGCGACGTTGCCAATTCGACGTTTTTGTTTAAACAAAGTAAGTGTAGGGCAACAATAGTTCACTTCTGCATTCAAAAGATTTATTGTGCAAGAAAAGGAAAGAAACACATCTAGGGTTTTTCCTGGAATTTGCTCCTGGCCCATTATCTAGTGCGTGACGTGCTACCCTTGTGAAAGCATGTTTTTGTTTTAATTTCGATGCGTAAGAGTGGTTTAGCGCATTATTAATAATTTTGTGTAAAAGTGAAAATTGTTTTGTTGCAATTTCATACAGTGCAACTGTTGTGTTATTGATAGATAATGCGATTGTGTAATTTCGTAGGTTACGGTACATACCTAATGTGTAAACAATAGTGTGATAGTTACTTTGTGTTATTTGGTTGTAAGTTATAAGATCAGAATGCCTCGTTTCAATTACAGTGTTATGGAGTATACCGATATGATATTGATTTATGGTGAGTGTCAACGAAACGCGGCCCTAGCTTTAAGAACATATCGTCAAAGATATGGTTACTCCCGTAGATGGTACCAGTTAGACGGAGCACCTGCACATTCTGTGGTGAGAGCCAGAGAATGCCTCACTGATAATATGTTTGCACAGCAGTGGATTGGCCGATATGGACCTCGCCGATGGCCCGCAAGGTCACCGGACCTAACTCCACTGGATTTTTTTATGGAGATTTATTAAAAATGAGGTTTATGCTGGTGATGTGAACACCGTAGAGGAACTGCGAGATAGAATTATTGACGCTTTTAATATGCTTTTAATAAATTAAAAGCCGGCTATCAGTAGTGACTTGTTAAGGAAAGTTAGAAACAATATCACAAGACGTTGTCACATGTGTATTAGAGTAAATGGTTGACAATTTCAGCAATAAAAAATTTAAAAGTGTATTAAAAGTTTTGATTTAATGTTTAATTGTGTTTATAAATCGTGAACCTACTGGTAGAAAAGTCGTGCGAGAGGCAGCAGGCGGCGAGCGAAGCGGGGATAGATGCCGCGTGCCATTTTTTTTAGATTTGTACCTACATGAATGAAACTACCCCTAGTCGGGAGTGACGTTGCCGCTCTTACGTACAGTCCCTACAAGGTCAGGAGGTTAGTAGACAATATTATAAAGGATGTTGTTTTAAATTTTGATTATTTTCGCATTTAGTTTGTTTGAAAAATTAGATTTTTGAATTTTCATGTAATAGTTAATTTGATCATTTTAAAGTGTTTAGGTTAACTAGTGGGGGTCGTATTTTCATTTAATGTCTATATGTCGTCACTACACTGTATATTTAGATGGGCCTGTGAACAATTAAGTACATACTTAATTTTTTTTTTATAAGTAGCGTACAAAGTACAAAGCTACTCAGGCTGAGATTAATAAATGTTACTGAGCCGTACTTTGGCTTAGATATGTTCTCGTCTTTATCTTGCACCCGCAGGTAGTGTAGTCACAAATTAACACGAAAATGATAATACATACTTATTATCATTTTTGTGTTAATTTCACAGATGCCATGGGTTTATTTATATAAAAAAACACGATAAAACAGATTTTATCAACTCATACTTCAAGTAACATAAATAACAAGCGGTCGTTGACCCCAAAAAATCGCATCTTTTTTTATTTGATCGTATTTGGATATTGATATCCATCACGTCTGCGGAGTTTCGCT
This sequence comes from Amphipoea lucens, assembly GCA_947508005.1. Classification (NCBI taxonomy): domain Eukaryota; kingdom Metazoa; phylum Arthropoda; class Insecta; order Lepidoptera; family Noctuidae; genus Amphipoea; species Amphipoea lucens. The sequence continues at coordinate 15,888,462 of OX382377.1, read as the reverse complement.
ATATAGCTAATTTAAATTCACCTTGTATATATAAAAAAAAAGTGTTAGTGCTCACTTTCTCTCACGAACTCTCCGGACCACAACAAAGAAAATCGTGAGCATAAAAACTGTTGTGCTCGACTGTACGAAACGAAACTTGTCATCTCACCGTCGTCGCTGGCGCATTGTGAAAACGCAAATAGTTGTAGAAAGTGACGTTTTGGATCCAAGATGGCTGACATGTAGAGGTACTTCTTGATTCCTATGCCAATATTTATGTAACTTGTTGGTATGTAGGGTTCTTTTCTTTCATGCTTTCTCATAGTATCTACATTCCAATGGATACCTACTAATTTCTTTTGATTTCATTTTTAATTCTGTGACCATGACAATTTGAATCTTTTAATTTTCGTTTATTTTAATTGCTTTGACATTTTATTTTAATTTTAATTCTGTGACCTTTTTTAATTTTTAATTGTATTTGTTAATTTATTTTATTTGTATGTAGGTATTGAGATTTTATTCAGAGGGTTTTTATTTGGAGAAATTTTATTCTGTGGCAGTAGGCATGTTGATATTTGGACGTAGTTATGCAAAAACGTTTCATTCCACAGTAAACTGAATTTGAGATAAAAGCATTTACGCGTTTCAATGGTATTCTTTTTTATTCTAACTAGTAAAGGTCAATACTAAAGGTTTTATTGTTGAATTATATTGTGTTTAGATAACCATATGTTTAATTTTAGACTATTCACTTTACAATAAGAAAAAAAAATATTATTGGTATTGGAACATTTTAACATAATTAATATTTACATGAACATAGCTTCAAATTAATTTTGCACAAACGTTCCAGGTACTTTTTATCCATCTGTACCTTTTATGATTTAAATTTTACATCATCATTTTACATCTAAATTTTATTTTTTAATAAATAGGTATGTAAAACCTGAACAACAAATAAAAGAACAATAATTGCTTATGATTTTTTTATTACTAGGTCACAATTTAAAAAACAGTATAAAATCTTGTGCTATTGGGGAGGCCTACGTCCAGCAGTGGACTGCTATGCTGCTGATGATGATAAAATCTTCATACGTCATACTCATCATCCTCTTGCATTTCGAAATCTGGTTCCCCACCAAACCCATCGACATCATCTATGATTCCCTCCGTACTCTTTAGGTTTTTATGTCAACAACCTCGTGTGCTAAGTCAAGACATTTAATTTGTTTCTCAGCTTTCACGAGGTTCCCGTCATGTGGAATGGTAACATCGACAATCATTGTGCGGCGCGCTAATCGATCTATCACCACTATATCAGGCTTATTGGCGACAATAGTCCTGTCAGTAATGATAGACCGATCCCAGTACAACGTGACATGGTCATTTTCAAGAACTGGGTCGGGCACATACTTGTAATACGGTACCTCAGAATCCACAAGTTTATATTTCAAAGCAAGTTGCTGGTGAATAATCCTGGCTACTTGGTTATGCCTGTGCAAGTACTCGCCGTTAGCCAGACGTGAACAACCAGAGATAATATGCCTGATAGACTCACCCGGACGATGGCATGCCCGACACACGTCAACTGTCCCGTCCTTCATAATATGTCTCCGGTAGTTATTCGTCAAGATAACTTCGTCCATAATTGCACAGACGAAACCTTCAGTTTTCGAAAGAAGACTGATTAATACCTTCCTCAGGCGACAAAAGAAGCATTCCTTCAACGATTGCTTCATGTCAGCATCGTTGATGCCTAACGCTTCCGACATACCCAAATACTTATAGCTTTCGGATGAGGAGAGGGATCTAAGGTTTATGGAATCCGAGAGTTGAATTTCCTCGGAATCCATAATCTCCCCTCGCTTTACATGCATGACTGCACATTTGTCCATACCAAATGCCATCCTGATGGCGCTACTGAAAGTTTCAGTTACCTTCAGTAGCTCCATCAGACGCGATTTGTTGGGGGCAAAAAGTTTCAAATCGTCCATGTAGAGGAGGTGAGATATGACCTGACCACCTCTCCTCAACCGATAGCCTAGACCTGAATCCTCCAGTAGTCTGCTTAGAGGATTCAGGGCTAAGCAGAACCAAAGTAGACTCAAGCTGTCGCCCTGAAATATTCCCCGTTTAATCCATACAGGTTCATCATTCCCCTGGATCTGCCGATATCCTGGATAGCGAAGGACCGTCTTCCATTGCTCCATACACGACTCAAGGAAGGTGCGTAGAGTTGCATCTATCTTGTACAACTCCAGCACCCTCATAAGCCATGTATGTGGCACCGAGTCGTAGGCTTTCTTATAATCTATCCAACATGTCGACATATCCTTGCGGGATCGACGAACCTTTTGGCTAATGGCCATGTCTATGAGGAGTAGCTCCTTAGTGTCGCGGGAACCATTCCTACATCCATTTTGAGAGGCAGACATAATCGAGTTACTCTCAATGTGCGTATTAATTTGCGTTCTCAAAATGGATGTAAGAAGTTTATAAACCGTCGACAAACACGTGATCGGTCTATAATTCTTGGGTTCCGCGGGACTACCTAATTTATGGAGCAGGTGGGTAACGCCTGTTGTTAGAAACTGCGGTAGCTACCCAGACTCTAAAGATGACTGGAACTGAGATGCCAGGCAAGTGTGTCAACTAATTAGCCATTTCAACCAAAAGTTGTGCAGTCCGTCCGGTCCTGGCGATTTCCAATTCGGTAACGGACGGACCGCTCTGGCAACGTCTAATGGCGTAATTAGTACCGTTTTCATCTCTGGTACAGTCTCACACACTCGCTCGACATCCCGTATCCAGCCAGCCTCAGTGTGACAGACGGGCACCGACCAGATGTTGCGCCAAAATGCACTCGTGGCGGCATCATCCGGGCGGCATACATCTGTCACAATTTTTTCAGGTCGCTGCCAAGCTCTATACACCCACCTTTCATCGCTCTGGAACATGCGATTCTGCGTGTATCGATCAATATGCCGCTTATACCGCCGAATTCGGCTCGCCCATGCACAAATTTTCTGCTTCAGGAAGTCGATGCGCTCTGTGACACGGGATATGTATTCTCGAGGGCTGATTCCAGTCCCCGAGAATGCCCGTCTCACAAAGTGCATCGCTCGTGGTCGTGTATTGCCCTCCCTGAAGCAGTACCTATAGTTTGCCGATGAATACCCTGGTCCCATCGATACGACGCTCGATCCTGTGCTGCCAGGCTGGTACGGCTGGTTTTGGTCGAGTAGCTCCGTCACAACTTGGAAACTTGACGTTAGCTAAACGACATGTCGCCACAGCCGCACAATACAGGATCGAGTGAGTATCAACGAGATCCTCGCTGCTCTCGAAGAAATTCTTGAGCTGCGAATCCAAGGCACACACCAGCGCCCTATTTTTTTTGTGCATGGGTAATCGTGGTAATCGGGGTCTAAGCTCGGTCGGAGTGAATCTATACTCGAGAAACGCATCCTCCAGTGCGCTCCTCAGTCGGTCGTTGCACTGGCTACTTACTGTGTCAACCCTATCATCTTCTTCTCCAGCATGATTGAACCGCGGCGGGATGGCATCAACAGTTGACGCTTCTGCCGCGGTTTGTGCCGGAGTCGAGACGATATAATTAATATATTATTATTGTCATTAGTATTCTTTTCTTTTGTCTATGATATTAAAAGTTTCAAGTAATATTTTTTTGTAAATAACTTCAAAGAAAATAAACTTTTTCTTTACGTGTTATAAATATTTATTTTTAGTGGTCGTGTATGCAAACAGTTAAGGATGAAGCTAATTAAAGCGTGTTAAAAATGAACCCTTTAAAGTTGAAACATTTTGTTTTCGAAACAGGTTTTTTATTTAGGTATATAATAGTACAAAATTCATGAAACCTTTTAAGTTTTCAAATTATGTTATTTAGGTCTGAAACATAACGTACCACAAGTTTTGGATCGTTTATGCCTCGCTTTTGTAATTTTGCAAAAACGTTCCAAATATATATGGAACATTTTTTACAAAATAAAATGGTTTAACATGGTTTTGCTAAAACGCTACAAGGTTGTTGTGGCGTTTTAACAAAATAAATATACTGTTTCGTAAAACATTAAATGTTCCTGTCCTCATAGTACGTTCTAGTTAATTTACACAAGTTATTATTTGATAAAGGTTGTGGGTTGGAACCACTGACCTCTATTAATTACCACTGGACTGGCGGCTGTCAAAGTGCTTTTGTGCCTAATTGATAATCGCCATTTTGGCGCTGTTGGCCGTAGCGAGTGTCCGTGGTACTAAAACTAGTGATGTCGATATCAGCGAGCAAATATCGATAACTTTTGATAATTTTTTTACATTAATAAACGTATCATCATAATTACTACTTATATTTACAATTTACAGGGAATAATGAATAATAATAATGAATGTATTAAGTAACAGTCGAAAAGGTAAAATAAAACACGTTTTATATATTTAATTCATATTTTTCAAAGTCAAAGCATTTATTATAATTAGTTCCCTGAGAGATTCGCGGCGACGTAGATTATAAATGGCTCTGACAGCTCTCTTTTGCAAAATAAAGATGGATTCAATGTCAGCAGCTCGACCCCATAGTAAAATGCCGTACGTCATCATGCTGTGAAAGTAGCTAAAATAGACTAAACGCGCGGTTTCTACATCTGTTAACTGCCTTATCTTCCTAACAGCATAAGCGATTTTAAGAAATTTCGTATACTTTGACCTGTAATTGACGAAGAGTAATTTTTCGTTGTTGCAAAAATTCTAACATCGATATACTTAAATATAATCTGTTTAATTAATACATCATAATGACTTTTTAAAGTTTCAAACATCATTGTTTCCAAAAAATGAACGCGTAGTAAAAGTATTTGATTTTGGTAGCAATTCTTTTATAACTTTTGCTGTGAGAACTGCCGGAAATATTTTTTCCACAGGCGGCTTCCCATTGGTCTTTTTGCATGCTTGTCGAAAAAGTGATTCCACTAATAAACATATAGAAACGATGCTTTGTGATGGAATAGTTAGTCCACCTCTATTTTTTTGAATAATTAGTGCGATACCGTTTCGTCGATCAGATATGGCATCGGACGGTATTGATTCACAAGCGCTCAAACAATCAATACATGTAATTTTGTTCTTGATAGATCTAATCACAAAACCTGCTATGTATTCCACACATTGCTTCGATGTTTCGTTTACATTGTTTGGAACAGCCCTACCAAAATGTAATATATGTCAAAATTAGTTCTCTGGACACTCGCTAGTGGCGCTTCAAAAAGACACAAAAAAATTGCTGTCAAACGCTTGGAACAGCCTGTCCAGTGGTAATAATAGAGGTCAGTGGTTGGAACGTAAGTGAAAAAAATATTTTCTGATATAAGACTTAAAACTTGAAACCTTTTTGCTAATCTGACGCTAAGTGTCATAAAAGGTAGTTTGATCACATTATCTCGATTTCGAGTGACTTGTGGGTTGGAACGTTTCTGCATAACTACGTCCATTTTTATTTTTTATGTAATATGAGTTTTACCTGAATTAATTTTTTTTTTTTTTTTGTATGAAAACTGATGGAAGTAGGTTCCTACAACGACTCCTATATTGCATGTACCCAAAGATATTATTAATCCTAATTAGAGCATTTTAGTATTCTAGTTGGTATAATATGTGTTCAGATCATAACACACGGTCGACAACAATCTGAATGATTTTGAAAGATATTGCTAATCCATCAAAATCAAAAGTCATTTATTCAAACACACACGTTTCACACTCATTCGGTACTGTTGTTTTGGACCAAAATTTACTTATAGCCTTCGCTCCTCTCATCTATGGAAGCATCCACAACTTTTAGAAAAACCGGCCAAGTGCGAGTCGGACTCGCCCATGAAGGGTTCCGTAGCAGCAAGTAACATAATATAAAAGTTCTTGTAGTTCGTTGTAACTTTGTGAAAGGTAAATTGCAGTTTTCGATTTATGACGTATTAAAAAAAAACTACTTACTAGATCTCGTTCAAACCAATTTTCGGTGGAAGTTTACATGGTAATGTACGTTATATATATTTTTTTAATTTTATCATTCTCTTATTTTAGAAGTTAGAGGGGGGGGGACACACATTTTACCACTTTGGAAGTGTCTCTCGCGCAAACTATTCAGTTCAGAAAAAAATGATATTAGAAACCTCAATATCATTTTTGAAGACCTATCCATAGATACCCCACACGTACAGGTTTGATGAAAAAACATTTTTGGAGTTTCAGTTGTAAGTATGGGGAACCCCAAAATTTATTGTTTTTTTTCTATTTTTGTGTGAAAATCTTACTGCGGTTCACAGAATACATCTACTTACCAAGTTTCAACAGTATAGTTCTTATAGTTTCGGAAAAAAGTGGCTGTGACATACGGACGGACGGACAGACAGACAGACAGACAGACAGACAGACAGACAGACAGACATGACGAATCTATAAGGGTTCCGTTTTTTGCCATTTGGCTACGGAACCCTAAAAAGTAGACCAAATTATTAGAAACACATTAACTTCCATCCTAAATATGGCCCTGGACGACCGTGCGTGGGTGGCAGCAAGCCACACTACCCATTCGCTTGGGCGGTCTCGGCGTCCGCAAAATTTCAAGTATTAGTTTACCAGCCTTCCTCTCCTCGGTCCACAGTACCGATAAATTAACCAGGAACATTTTATCTTCCTCACTGGTCGATTTTGAAGTGCCGTTTTTGACCGATGCGTTGAACGCTTGGAAAATGGCTTGTCCCAATACGGTTTTGCCTGATAACCCGTCTTCCCAGAGACGGTGGGACGTGCCGCTCTGCAGTATTATACGGAATACCCTTGTAAACACGTCACGTAATACTGTTGAGCGTGCCCGTCTGCTGGCTGTGGGAGAATGGGAGTCAGGTTTGTGGCTTCAGGCGCTCCCGTCATCCACCATAGGCACAATGATGGATGACTCATCGTTTCGGCTCGCTACGTGTCTCCGCTTGGGTGCACCTTGTGTTGCTCCGCATCGATGTCACTGCGGTGAAGCTGTCGACAGTCTCGGACACCATGGCCTGTCCTGCTGCAGAAGCGCAGGTCGCATAGCACGGCACGCCAGCATCAACGATATTATTCGTCGAGCCCTTGTCACCGCCGGCGTACCAGCGGTGTTAGAACCAAACGGCTTGGTACGTGATGATGGGAAGAGACCAGACGGCATGACGTTGTTGCCTTGGAAGGTGGGTAGGCCTTTGGTGTGGGACGCAACATGTGTCGATACCCTTGCGCCATCTCATGTTCCTAGCACTGCGGGCTGTGCTGGCGCCGCTGCTGCAGCTGCTGAGACCCTCAAGCAGCGCAAATACTGTAACCTTATGGGCAACTACAGCTTTGAGCCGTTTGGGGTCGAAACGCTCGGGTCATGGGGCCCGAGCGCGCGTCTCCTTTTTAAGGAAATTTCCCACCGGCTGGTCGATACTTCACGTGACCAGAGGGCTGGGTCGTTCTTTGGCCAAAGAATTAGCATTGCCATTCAACGTGGCAATGCTGCCAGTCTTCTGGGCACGTTTCCGGATGACAGCGATGCGTATGAATACTTCGACGCCTAAGTGTCCTTTGTTATTTTTATTTTTATATATTTGTATTGTAAGTTAGTTAGTCGTTTATTTTAGTATCTAGTGTATATAGTTTATTCAAACTAGGCTGAGAATCAGCACTTTTCGAACGTCAAAATTACAAAAGACAGTCCCCCAAAACGCCCGCCCTTCACCACTTCCTAGTGCTTTCGCTGGGGAGAAGAAGTGGCGGAACAAACTCCCCAGCAGCACAGCTGTCTGTTCAGTTAGAAAATAATTGATTTAATACAATACTAAGTATGCAAAGTAATTAACATTACAGGACACAGAACATTAAATTAAATTATTTGCCATAGGTTAGCTAGCCACGCCAATATACCAACAAATACAATAAACACTATACCTACGTAATCAAGCAAAAAAAAAAAACAATTAAATTAAAAATGTAAACAAAAAAAACTTACATCACCAGGTCCAGCAGGGTAATTGCGTTACACACTATCAGTAGCAATGGATTTCGTTTTGACACGTTGTTGAGCAGACCAATTTTTCGAATATATGAAGCAATGTAGGTATTAGCAATATCCTTCAAAATGATTCGATGTGATAGGTTTCCGCGCTTGAAATCAAAGGCACAGGTTCAATTCTTGGTTGCAGGTTGGTAAGTAACTACCTATGATCTTCCTTTGTTTCTCTTTCAATTACTTACATAACATACATAATCAGCCTATATTGTTCCCACTGCTGGGACACAGGCCTCCTCTCTTCGAGATGGAGTGGGTTGTAATCCACCACGCAAGCCCAGTGCTAATAATAATAAATAATATAATAATATTCCACAACTATCACACAACGCCATCTAGTCCCAAGCTAAGCAGAGCTTGTGTTATGGGTACTAGACAACTGATAAACATACTTATATATTTCTAAATACATACATATTATGATAAATTACACCCAGACACAGAACAAATGATCGTGCTCATCACACAAACATTTGTCCTGGGTGGGAATCGAACCCACGACCTCCGGCATAGCAGTCAGGGTCACTAACCACTAGACCATCAGGCCTGTCAAAGTGCTGGTTGGTAGATGTCACATGTCTTCGAATTTTTGCTTCTAGGACATGCAAAGACATTAAAATTTTATATGTACAATAGACGGGACATTGCGAACAAAATCGTGATCCGATACCTTGTACCTAGTGGTCTCAAGTCTCTCAGTCTAGTGACGTACGCCTGCGCGTCAAGTCGCATCGACGCAATCGTGTCCACTAAAAAAAATGTATTTAAAAAGAAATATGCCGAGTTGCGCATTGCGTTATCGCAAGTCTCGTTGTGGTAGAACGACTGGATCTAGCTTCAGTTTATTTTCGTATGCATTATTTATATTTACTGAGTAATTTGAATCAAATAATTTTCATAATAGATCTCGAAAATTTCCAAATTTTGTAATAAACGCCATCTATTGCTGAGTAGCCTTACTATTGCTGCAGTAAAATGACAGCATAAGTGTTACCACTTTTTAACGAAATTTTTAACCAAATAATCGATTAATTTTAGTAACATACAGTTCAAAATCGATCAGGATTGTTAAATTGATTTTATAAAAGAGGATAATTATTATTAGAAGATGATATTTATAATGAAATACAGGATAATATAAGTTTACAACAAAAACATTGAGCAATGACTAATTACTGTTTTGTCATCACATCAGTGATCGGATTAGATTTATAAAAAGCGTTCATTCTAATCACAAACATATCTTCTTAATATTCTTATTTTTGAGGTTTTTGGTGTTTTGTAAATAATCCTATAAAGTTAGTAATCCTTTAATTTATTTAAAAAATCGATTTCTTAGATCGGAGTTTTAGAGCAAACTTTAGATAATCCCACTATACTCCATCGCAACCTGCTCAATTCTTCCTCGAGTTCGGAGATCTTCTCGTCGGTCAGGAGTGTACGCGTGTTTTATGTTGCCAGGTCCAGTTTTCGGTGATTGTGGTAGCCGGATCTCTTCCGGGGATTCTTAGCACCCTTTGCCTCACCGTGGCCTTGGCCGCTACCGTAGCCAAGGGTAGGCGGGCCGCCGGGCACTAGGGGCCAAGTATTGTATGTGCTTGTCATTCTCGGGGGGGGGGGGGGGGGGGGGGGATTTTCCATAATCGCCACGCTTGGCATGTGGGTTGGCGATCGCAGTATGATAGTAAATGCGACCACCCATGGGAAGTAGGGTGGTGCTATTTTTTAAGTCCGGCGCCACGGAAAAAATTATATTTAATAAAAATCATTATTGAGATAAATAAACATGAAATAATTTGAATTTAGCACTTATAACTTTTATTGAAAACGGTTTTAATAAACGTTTGTACATATATTATTTGTAAATATAGATAAACATTAGCGGCCTTAACCGAGGACATTATAATCTATAGAATTAATGTATCTTGTCTCAGCTATTTTCTTTGCAGGGCATTCTTGGAGCCTGTTTTATGGTTGCTTGGTTTTTTAAATCTTAAGCATGTTGCACACTGTGACGTTTCAGCATGTTTTGTAAACATTGAAATTATTGTTTTCCTATTTTTTGGCACTTCTTTCAATCCATTCAAATGCGAAAAATATAGTCATAGTAACTTTTTTCAATATTATCGATACCTTTAAATCTATGTGGTAAAATCCCTACCACAGGTTTTATAGTTTGTACTCAGTATCACCCCGCATTGCCAGACCTACAGATTTATCCATAGATCTACAGATTTAGGACCTCGCCTCGGATATACGTATATCGATATAAGATTTACAAAATTTGCAAACAAAAGAGTAATAAAAATAATTTTGCTAAAAACGAAACGCAACCGACAATTGCAAACAACTATGCCCATTGTGACATAATAGGTCTACTTACACAAAAAGCAAATATAAAACACAAAAAACATAATAATTCGGCGGCAAAGCAGGCAAATTTAAATTTATTTTATTTTAACATGTACATTATCTACTTACATAAAAACACACACTGAAACTGATACCCTATCATAGATGGTGACACGGACAATAAATAGTAGCGAATAAAATATTTTTTGTTTTCTGAGACAAGTTTTCGATATTTTTTTATTTACCTTAATCCATACACTGGCCACCTACCGAGCGATAGCTGAATATATTTTGACAAATTTAATTCATGTTTGCTATATTATGCCGCTCAAATTCTGCTATATTATGCTAGATGGCGTCAGTGAGACATGGGATCACAGTTTTTGTATGACATTTCTTTGCATAGCCTCTCTATTGTACCTATCTTAAATCTCTTTGAGGACATGCCGGTTTCCTCATAATATTTTCCTTCACCGTTTTGAGAGTTGTGGTGCTATTTACACAAAGTAAAGCGCCTGTCTGGGTTCGAACCTACGATCTACAGCTCGAAGGTCATGGCCGTTACCACTGGGCCACCACTGCTCTCAATTACTTAGGTACCTACCCACAAATATTCCAAAGACTTTGACTCAAACGGTTACTTATTGTCATTTCGTTCGCAAACTATAGAAAGCTGGATTTCTATAGAAAATGTTCTGCTACAATGCCGTTAGAACCAGTCTAGATTGACCCCCCTAACTGCATCTTTCTTCGTAAACTGTAGGGAATGCTGAGAGGAGAGAGGTCAGGCTATACTGGTCGTGCATTGCATATAGTATAGTTAATGCGATGCACTTTATGTGATGGACGTGAGTCGCAAAATGGCGCTTTCTAATGAAGCTGGAGAAAATCTGAAATGATTGATTTAACGAGGTGCGGTGAAATAAAAGGCTGTCTCTAACTGTTTGTAGGAGAATAGATACGTAATGATTTCTGTGAGTGTTCACCAAAATGGCTCTGACTAGGTATGCTGCTGAGTGATAGTCGTTTTGCGGATGTAACGCATGTTTTCAGGGATTGAAAACGGTTCCAAAATACCGGTAAAATACCGGTATTTAGGGGTTCCGGTACCTTTACCGGAACAGGAACCAGCGGGGCAATTGCGTAACACATTATCAATCGGAATCGGTTTCATTTTGGCAGGTCGACAACATTCATTGCGTTATTTACGTGTTGAGCAGACAAATTTTTCGAACTTATGAAGCAATAGATTAGCAATTTGCTTCAAAATGTTTCGATTCCGATTGATAGTGTGTTACGCAATTAGGGTGCAGAACCTAAACTTTCCCCCAAACTTTTCTTATTTTTTTTTGTGTTTTATTTTCTTTTTTGCGTCATGTTTACCGCAAATAAACGTATTCTATTTCTTTCTTTCTTGTATGTACAGACGCCAGCACATAAAGCTACCCGAAACTGTCAAATTTTCTCAATAAACTTTGAACCTTATGCTTTAGCCATAAAGTTGAAAATCTATTAAAGAAATTTGACAGATTGTAGCAGCTTGATGTGCTGGCGTCTGTTCCTAAACTCTGATTTTTTATTTGCTAGACTAAATTGATCTTGTTGCAAAAACACTCGTATGTTACTAGGTTAGTCGTCAATCAGAGTGTCTTCATATGCTGCCATTTTGATGATTAACACGCATTTAGTTCGTCAGCCACAGTTGATCGGGGAATATCTGGAAGAGTCTGACGAAGATCACCAGACAACAGAATCATGGCTCCACCAAAAATGTTTTGGTTGTCACAAAGATCTTTCAAAGTTCTCTTCAGCACCTCCAGTCATCCAGTGTCCTCTTGTGGGCCATCGTGCATTCGACTCAATCGATCAATTTGCATAAGTACCCGTAGAATCTTCCCCATTGCGCTGCAAGCTGGTGTCTCGTTGATTTGCATGTTCAATGGCAATTTTAAGGCAGAATGTGCAGTTAGACCGCAGTCTAACCAAGTCGCGGCTAGTTCAGATGAAGCCAGTGGTAGGGCAACTTCATTCTGCGATCCGATTGGATCCTCGCCGAAAGCAATGAAATTGAGAGTGGAACTCTCTACCTGCGTCTGTTTTTCCGAGCGCATACAACCCAAATCTCTTCAAAGTGAGAGTGAACAGGCTTCTTCTGCGTAAGCTCGCTCCATCGTCGACTTTGTCTCTGTCACCTTTGACCTAGACTAGAGTCAAGAGCAAGCACAACCAAATAAAAAAAAAAAAAAAAAAAAAGTGTCCATGGAGTTTCTTGCCCGTTCTTCTCCATAGGTACCTACGTTTTGTAATAGGCAAGTAAATTGTTTAATTGAAATAAATGCTTTGAGTTTGAGTTCTCAATCAATGATGATCAAGTTATACCTATTATAAATCCTTGTAATAAATACAAACTCTTTAGCTACATATCCCACAAAAGAGATTCTATAACTGTCAATATTATAAACCTTTTTACTTTTACCTAAGAAAGACTGGCCAAAAAAGTCACCGCCAAAAAACCTTACAAATGTAGTCTGACAACCTTCAACATTTAACAAACACGAAATTTATATTGTCAAGCAATCAATACCTGATATCAATATAGTTAAAATAAAGTATAAATATAATAATTTATTGATTATTTATAATATTTAAATGTTACAAGATGACTAACATTAATTCTCCTATACCACTATCGGATATCGAATCAGTGCTGGCTTGGGTTGATACTTTTAAATTATCGAGACCCACGAAGAAGATTAATCGGGACTTTTCTGATGCTGGTAAGGTTCTCTCATATTGATCTTCGATTGCGTCTTACTCCTGTGCTATGCAGGCATTTGATGGTTATGCCTGGCGTGAGGAAGGGATTGGTGCTGAAACTTCAAAAATGTATGTACAAACCTACATTCTTGCTAAAGCTCTTGGGATTATCGTGCAGTAGTTATATTTGCTAAAGTCTTGTTAACATAATCAGCCTATAATTTTCCCACTGTTGGGACACAGGCCTCCTCTCTATGAGAGGTGTAATCTACAAGCCAGGCCCAGTGCCGGTTGGTAGACGTCACGTATCTTCAAATCTTTGGTTCTGTGACATGTCGATGTTTGCCGATGATTCCTCAGAATGTTTTCTTTTACGGTTTTGAGAGCAGTTATGATGAAATTAAATACACAGTGTGCCTATCTGGGTTCGAACTCGCGACCTACAACTCATAAGTCGGAGCCGTTACCACTGGACCACCAGTCCAGCACTGCTCCTCTAAGTCTTGCCTTATGCCTTACTAGTTGCGCACCGCGGTTTCACCCGCATAACTGTCGATCCCGTGGGAATATCGGGATAAAAATTAGCCTATATGTTAATCCAGGGTGTCAGCTACCTCCGTACAAAATTTTATCAAAGTTGGTCCAGCCGTTTGAACGTGAAGAAGTAACAAACATATAAACACATATACACTCACAAACATTCGCCTTTATAATAGAAGTATTAGTGTGATTTAAAGGTGAAGTTTTCTTGAATTACAATAGGTAGCTATACCGATTAGAATATACCAAGGCTCATCATCAAAAACTTCTATTGGTGGCCTCCCCAGGCATAAATGAATTTCATCATTTTCTTGCATCACCAGTCACGACCGCTCTTAAAACGGCGAAGGAAAACATCGTGATGAAACTGGCATGTCTTCGACCAAAAATCCGGAAATATTCATAGATCCATCCGCCCTGGGCCAGTCCACCTTCTCGCAGAAAAGAGGCCTGTTTCCCAGCAGTGGGAACATTACATGCAGATAATGCTTTTTAAAAATAAAAATATCTATGTTTAGGTTAAGGTATTTATCTATGGGCCTGCGTCGCCTGAAATAAATGAATAAATAAATGAATAAATAAATAATAATATACTACCATTTCCTTTACCAGTGCTTCTAGCAGAGATACTGGCTATCCACTACCCAAAGCTGGTGGAGATGCACAACTACCCACCCCGGAACAGCCACTCGCTGAAGCTGAACAACTGGATGACCCTCAACAGAAAGGTGCTGAAGAAGCTTAAGCTAAGCCTGTGCTGCAACACCATGGAACAGCTTGCTAATTGTGCACCAGGAGTCATTGAGAGAGTCCTGGTTGTGGGTGAGTTAGCTTTAAGACACTAAAGGTCGTAGCACACGTATCAAATCGGAAAGGGATCGGCACCGTATCAACTCGAGCCGTTCAGTATTCTTTGTATGAAACTCCCTACTGCAACGCACACTAATCGGAATCGTAAACTATCACCTCAACTCGGGACAAGCTCACGAACCGCGGTGCGGTGCGTTACGGCTCGTCGTCCCCGCGCTTACGTCTCGTCGTCCCCGCGCTTACGTCTCTCCGTACCCGAGCTTACGTCTCTTCGTCCACCCTTGCCCCTCTCACCCGTCCGGCGTGCATGCTGCACCACCAACCAGCGGTCGGCGAGCCGTAAGCGCGGCGTCGCCTAGCCGTAGCCGAGTCGACGTATCGGAGCTTCTGATCCGCTTTAGTTACGTGCTTACGTTAGGTTGACGCCTGTTTGATGGCGAGGCGATAGGCGATACGGTCCCGATCCCTTTCCGATTTGATGCGTGTGCTACGACTTTAAAGCTAAACGAACGAGAGGTTTGGAAGGTGTTGGTGCTTTAAAAGTATCTGATGAAAAATTAAACTAATGGGTTTGAAAACGTAGGAATAAAATGTGGATGCCAATTTGTAGTACAAATTACAAATTGTGTGCTTTGATGCTAATTTTGAATGACTAAAGATGTTTCCCATTTGACAATTGAGGTTAGTTTTGTAACCACAATAATTTTCGTCGATTATAATTTTTCAATTGTGATTTAATCATGTTAAACTTATTCAAACAATCCACAAACAATTTTTGGACATAGAGGTGAGATATACAGGGTGAAATTGAATTCATGGGCATCCTTTTAAGGGGTCATTGTAATCATCACTATGAACAACTTTTACTATGGGACCAAGACTGAAATCGCGAAAAAAAATCAGCTCTTCCATACATTTTGACGAGTTATGTGAACATAAATGCAAGGAACAGCTGTTTTTTTTTCGCGATTTTAGGCTTAGTCCCATAGTAAAAGTTGTTCATAACGATGAGTACAATGACCCCTTAAAAGGGTATGGATGACCATTCGTCACATTGGCCATTTCGTCGCTATCCCTAATAGGTCACATTCACTAATACGTCACCTTGTGCATCTGGTCAGTTTCATGTTGTATTTCGACTCATTCCCAACTCGTCCGATGGATATGTACAATTAAGCACAAAAACAAACATTTTCAGTACAACAAAATTTTATTATAAATTAGGTAGTACTCGCACAATCTTGTTTGAATTTTTACTAGAAAGACGATAAAGAAAAAAATAATAATAAACTCAATCTAAATAAAAATGGACTCTCTCGTAACATAAATACTTAGATAGGTACCTAACTAGCATTTTAATTTACACAAAATCCCCTAAAGGTAGACGATTAATTTGAAAAATGTAGGTTCTGGAATTTTACTTCCGCCTTCTTTGATTTCGCTTGTAATAGTTAAAATTTTGTAATCTTCGCATTCTGACATGTCAATCGCATGTTTTTCAACGCAGTCATCCACAACGGACTTAGGTCTTTTATCTAATAAAGCAGCACGCTTTTTCCGATTTCTTTGGGGACAGTAGATTAGCCTCTTTTTTACTTTGAAATCTATAAAGTTCGCCTCTCTTTTAATGATAAAAAGAAAATAGTACAAGCCTGGTTTCTTTATATTGACTCGCTTATTAATCCTGTTATGCCACCCCTCTACTGTATTTATCGTGCGGTGGCGCTGATCATAGCAGCTAAATAGCAACAATGAGTCAATCCAGGTTTTTGAAAAATAATCGTTAAACGACTGAAAGTTTTCTGCTTCTGGTGAACTATTTAAAACAGTTAACCATCCTTCTGGGATGTGATTCTTGGGAAGGTGAGCAAGAGCTGTGCATTTTGCAATGTGCGCACGTCCTTCTTTCGTATCGCTTAGCTTTATTTGTCTGGCTTTGCGCCACAAGCATTGATAAAAGTCAAAGAAACATCCAACTACTTTAGAGCATGGAAAGACTTTTGAAATTGCGTTTATCACCGCTTGCTCAAAATCAACGTGAAATTTCACTGGATCGAAAAGATAAAATTTTGATTTGATCAGCCTTAGCAGTCGAATGTAAGTTTCTTGATGTTTGTCTAGCAACAAGCAGTAAATCAAGGGTACCACATTTGTTTCTTCTTCTGTACTTCCTATATCAGCATGGAATGTGTAAAGCTGTACAAAAGGCGGTGGAACATACTTGAAAGTTCCATCGGCAAAAAATTCACGTACATTCTGTAGTAATTCTTGAGCATCTTTCGTCATAAAACTGAAAATTTTATCACTTCTGCCGTCTTCAAGAATCAAAAAGTCATTACACAATACTTCAGGTATTACTACCTCCTCTGGGCTTTTGAAATCAGTTTTAGGAACATTTAAAGCTTTTTTACGAGCCCGATATAAACAAGTCTTCACAGAATTAAAATCAGGTACATCATCTACTAGGCTAGTATCATCTCGTAATGTCTTCGTAGCATCTTCAAAAATCTGTTTTACTGGTCTAAAATCAGTACATACTTTTAGCTTGCACTGATCCAATACTACATCAACATCATTTGTGGTTTCCCTTAATACAACGTCGGAAGAACTGCTTAATGTCGCACTACCACTACATTCAAAACGATTTATACAACGCCACCTTGTAAACCCGTTTTTATTAGTTTTCGCTAAAGTAAGTCTATGTCCGGCCATAAGCAGTACTTGTTTTCCTCTTTCACTTGAAATAAACTTTATATTATTATTACAATTATTTTCCATCATAATGAATAATTTACGTACAAAGACATTAAATTATTTATTTACAACTATCTAAAATCTCTTCTTTAGGTCTCAATAAAATGACAGTGACGTAAACAAACGAAGAGAAGATAATATCGTTATAAATACGCTGGCCACACGGGTATAACATCCTTCTTTATTTAAGACTCCTTTACCTCGATGCATCAGTAATACGCTATAAAAGATACCTTCTTCTAGCTTCTGCCCGCGACTTCGTCCGCGTGAAATTCGTACTTTCTTCTAAAAGTGTCGAAAATGTATGTTGGTATGATCTTTATAATTAATTTAGATAAATAAGTATTCGGGCCAATTTTTAAGTTTATAGATCAAAGGAACCAGATTTTTCAAATAAACTGTATCCCGGCTTTTCACCCCCACAGGGGTGGAATTTCGAAAAATTGTTTGGGATGTGTTCATAACTTGACTCAAAGATTATTTATACCAAATTTCGAGCTAATCAAGCCACGCAGTAAAATCCTCCCCTGTAAAATTAATTACCCCTTTTCACGCAGTTAGAGGTAGATTTTCGAAAAATCCTGATACACGTTATTCTTTATTTTTAGTCTAAAGTATAAATACTGAGTTTCGAGTTAATCGGACCGCGCGTTAAAATTCTTCCATACAAATATTGACACCCCCCAATCCCCTTTTCAGGGGGTAGTTTCGAAAAACGAAAAACGCCAAACTTCATAATTTTATATATATAGATAGACAGATAGTAAGCGTCAATAATATCGGGACAAATAGACTGTTCAAAATTATCTAAACAACTATGAACACTAAACTTTAACCCAATGATACAAGGAATGTTTTAGAATGAACACAGTATCCAAACAAATTAAAGTTTAATTTTTTATTAGGTGTTGAGATCATTGTGAACAGTCTGTTCGTCCCGACATTTTTAACGCTGACTGTACGTTGTACATATCCATCGGACGAGTTGGGAATGAGTCGAAATACAACATGAAACGAGTTAAGAAACTGACCAGATGCACAAGGTGACGTATTAGTGAATGTGACCTATTAGGGATAGCGACGAAATGGCCAATGTGACGAATGGTCATCCATACCCTTAAAAGGATGCCCATGAATTTAATTTCACCCTGTATAAAAAATTTGTTTCGTCTTTCCAGTTCGAGACAAAATCCGTCGCGACGAGGAGCTTAACAAGAGTACGAAGGAGGCTGAACAGAATATGTCCAGCGGCGGCAGCTACTACGAGGCCTGCGGTGGTGATGGTAACCACTAACTAGTTTATTTTTGTACTAGCTGCGCCCCGTGGTTTCAACCGCATAAGTTTCGATCCCGTGGGAATATCGGGGCCTGTATGTTAATCCAGGGTGTCAGCTATCTCCATACCAAATTTTATCAAAATTGGTCCAGCCGTTTGTGCGTGAAGAAGTAACAAACATATACTTAAACACTCACAAACTTTCGCCTTATAAAATATTAGTGTGATTAATATATTATAGTATAGTATGTATTGGATGCTAAGGACGGCCCTTTAAGTAAATGCAGTAAACCAGCCGTCTTCATAAGTACAATTTTACGAGTAATGTCCCAGAAGTTACACACGCTTATTGCTATCATCATTCAGTAATACAAAATACGACGTAGGTACTTACGGTTGTAGGGAAATGAACAATTACAAATGATGTTACAGATAACGTACTGATAGTGCCAATTAAAATAAGGGTCAACGGCACGTTGGAGACGATGCAGCAGAAGGTGATCAGCTACGACACGTATTGTGCCATCAAGGAAGAGCTGAAAGATGCCAAAGAAGCTAGCGATGTGCTAAGACAAAAAGTGAGTAGAAACGTTCAGGATACTAGAGACTAAAAACATATGGGGTCGGGGGACAAAATAAAAATCCAAGATGTCGGCTGCGAATATTTCGAAATGTCAAAAAGCTTTGAAATAATTTGCTACCGCCATCTTGGATTTTCATTTTGACCTCACTGTCGGCTTCTAAAACCATATTATTATTTGTAAGTAAAAATAACCTACGTTCCAATTTCAAAATTTCCCTCCACATTGTTTGCGAGCAAATTTAAATTATCGTGTCTCGTTAAAAAATGGATCTGCACCGCCGCCGGGAACATTTTCGCGCTATGATTTTTTACGATTTCAAGTGTCGCCCGAAACCGAACGAATCGTACGATAGACTTCAAATGGCACTCATGGATGAAGGCCCTTCTAAGGCAACCGTGCATCGTTGGTATAACGAATTCAAGCGTGGTCGACTAACTTTGGGAGATAAAGAAAGAAGTGGTCGCCCTTTGACGGCTGTTACGGAAGAAAACGTGCTAGCAGTGAAAAATTTAATCCAAGACTATGCGAGTTACGTATCAAGAAATTCAGCACATACTGCAGGCTGGATCGGGAAGCCTTCACAAAATTCTACACGTGCTTCTTCGCGTGAGGAGGATAGTTTCACGCTGGGTGCCGCACAACCTCACCGATGCTCAGAAGCAGGCCCGGGTGGATTGGTGCCGTGATATGATAAACAAATTTGAAGCAGGCTCGTCTCGTCGTGTTTAAGACATCATTACAGGTGATGAGTCTTGGATACGATTCAAAAACGAAGCGCCAGTCGACGGTTTTGGTGTTTCAAAACGAATCAATGCCTACCAAAGCCTACCTATGGTCTTCACATGATCTGACCAAGATTTTGTCTGGACTTTAAAAGAGACTGTGACCTCTGAGTTTGTTTCGGCCTTTCTTTTCAGAGTAAACAGATAGAAAACGCCGACCTCATCTAGTTTAAAAAAAATATGATTGACGTGTAAAAGTGTTTACAAACCTACTTACAGAAAATAAATCATTTATCATTTAAAGTGAAGCGATCTAGAAGCGGGGGGAACATTTTGTCCGCGAGCTTTTTCAATTTGACTGGCTACTTGGTGTCAATTTCTTTACGGAACTAAAGAAGCATCCACGCTGAATGGTATACTACCAAATGCTTGGCAGAAGTTTTCTCTGTTGCGCGCAACAAGCGACCAAACACAGGACTCCGCGGGCTACTGCTCCACCACACCGCGCTCAAAACGAGGGACTTCCTGGACAGCACGCCGGTCAAACTTCTGGGTCAGACCTGACCTAGCACCTTGTGACTTCTTTTTATTCCCGAAAATAAAAAATCAGCTCAAAGGGATACAATTTTCGTCGCCGGAAGATGCGCTGTCAGCGTTCGAGCAGGCTGTAAACGAGATGTCTGCGGCGGACAGGAAAAAGTGTGTCGAAAACTGGTTCAGACGCATGAAACTTTGTACAGAGGCTAGTGGAGAGTACTTTGAAAAGATTTATTAAAAAAAAATATTTACCTATAGAACATTTTTTTTTATTTTCGCCAATCTTTTTGAGTGTTCCACGTATCTATTAATAAAGTATGCAAAATACGCGCACTGACGTGGAGTTGTGGACACCAGCCCGTATTATCTAATACCTATAATTATGTAATAAAAAGTCGCATGAAAGACGCACAAGGGCGGTTTCGCACTACGTCCGATCCGAATCCGAGAAGATCATAGTCCTATTTGTTCGGATCTAATGCGCAACCCCTCATACAAATAAGACAATGGTCACTTCTGGATTCGGATCAAATGTAGTGCAAAACCGCTCTAACTCTTTTTCGGTACGTAATGATTTTTTCCAGTTCACACCTACCGCGAGCTCCGTTAAAGAACTTCGTCCCAATATAAAGATTTTGACGATAATAACCTATACTTACAATATCTTGATTTTTCCATCATACAGGTTGATCACCTAGATAGTCTATTGCAACTGAAGGAAGAAAGAATAAATGAGCTGCAGAAGCAACTAGAAAGAAAACAAACGTGGCGGAAGGAGGTAGAAGTCCTAACAAGCAATATGACAATGAATTCTGACAGTACCACTTCAAACCTGAACGTGAAACAGGAATGCGTAGTACTTCCCGTCAATATGGACTCCCTCAAAATTCAAGAATCAAGAAGTAAGATGGATGACTCAAAGATTCCTGTTGCCAAAGACTCGTTTAAAACTATCTCCATTTCTAGTCTAACCGATGCTGCCATCACTGAGCTACACGACACTGTGGATAGAATCAAATCTGATGTCTTCAAAGAAATCGAGATTAGCGGCGAATGTTATCCAGAAATTTGCGAAGATTTTAAAGACAGTGTAATGAGACAAGACCTAATGACGATTCAAGAGACGATTCAGGCAGAAGTAAGTGATACTTCTTGTAGATCAATAGAATATCGAGATGGTCGGACTGGTATAGTTAATTAGGTTAAATTCCGTGTGCTCGAACTCCAACCACTGGGAATATGCAGTTTCGTGTCTGTTTGCAAAAATTATTATAGAAAATCCAACAAAATATTAAAAATAATGAAAAATGAAGCCATCAAAATAAGTGCAACGTTATTTTGTAATTGTATGTAAAATGAGTTTTAAAATTTTTGAATATTTAGTAAGTAATTAATCATGTTTGTCGTATTTAAAATATTTAATAAATATTTTTGGATGTTCTAAATTGTGCCAGTTACACTACTAACACTACTGATAGTAGCTATATACATTAATAAAACATGTCTGATATATTTCAATGTTTGTATTAGGTTTTTGTTACTTGTTACTATTGATTTAGAAATAAAAAGTTTACACTAGACGTTTCTTTCATTACTTTGCGTTTGCTTGGAATATGTCTAGCAAGCTGGGATGCTTCTCCAATATTTCCGAAATTTCTTGGTATCTGGTTTGCCTGAATTCTGCTTCTTGCTGCGCTTTCCTGAAAATAAAGTTCCAGTTTAATGTCGATTTTAACATGATGTTGCTTAAGACATGTAGGTAGGTCGATGTTGCATGTAGGACGTGTTCACCGTGCGCGCTGATTATCGTTCGTGACCGAGCGTTTAGTTTAGTACATAGCTGACGGCAAACTGAGTACTCACAAGAGGGGTCCAACAACGGCGGAAAAAAACGAATCTAACTGAAATAACACCCTCAACTTTATCAACTTGTTCATTTTTGTTCGCGATATTGCGTACGCGCGTACGGTACGGTCGCTCGGTTAGCGTCGCAGTTCGCACTATGCCTGCATTTACTGACATAGCACGTCAGGCGACCGACTAAGAGCGATGCCACATGGGCGTTGCCAATGTGTTGCGTCGTCGCAGCGCATGAATTTTGACGCATTGCCGGCCACACGGGCGCTGCGTCAACGCAGCGTTACTAGGACGCAGTCGTAACGTTCCGTTGACGCAGTTTCGGTTTACAGTTCGCAGTTCCGCGTGTCTTCTCTTTATCAATGCAACTGAGCGGTGACGCTCCGGCGTCACAGGTAATTACACGCCTCCCGCTGCCGTCCATCATGTGTGCGTTGCGACGACGTAGCGCCCCGTGTGTATACTATGGTTATTTGTATGTAAAACAACGCAACGGCAGCGCTGCGTCGACGCAACGCGCCGTGGGGACTGGCTCAAAGACCTTGTCCAGAAGGAGCGAATTCGCCGCGAAACGTTTTGCGCGAATTCATTCGCGCGTTAACGAGATATTAGGCGCCAATACATCGCGTCCACAAGCAACGCGCGATTACAAAATACGCGCGTAAATCGCGTGCAGGTCGCCAGACTCTCGACTCGCGCTAGATTCGCGCGAGTCGAGATACTAGAGACTCCTTGTTGCGTCCAGTTGACGCGCAAACTTCAGAGCGTTCAACTCCATGTTTTCTACTGACAAATGAAATTCGAACCCAAATGCTCGCGCGCTGGTACGCTCCACAGAACAGTTAAAAGAGGTTCTGTGGTACCCTCCATCTGGACGCAACGGTCGCGCGTAATACGCACGAAAGAATCGCGACGAGTTCGCCCTTTCTGGACAAGCTCTTAGGCGTAGCAGCGCTGACGCAACGCATTGGCGACGCCCGTGTGGCATCGCCCGTACCTACGCGCGAAAATATATTAAAGAAATTTGACAGACTGTAGTAGCTTGATGTGCTAGCGTCTGTACCTAATCTTTGTTATTCCATCCCATTCCCACCCCACCCATCCCGTTGGTTTCACCTGCTGAAAATATCGCACCTGGATATGAGCTGCCTTGGCTTGCCTGAAAGTCTTTAAATAGACTTCGGATTCAGGTATGCCGAAACAAAGAAAACCTGCTCAGGTTGAGATTCACAGATGACTCCGCCCAGAGCCCTGATTCACAACCATACGACAGGCTATCGTATCGAAAACCAGACATTTCGATAACCTGATTTGACTTGCCCTCAACAGCAAAAAGCTGTTGGAAGAATAGCGGGCGTCTATTTGATTTAAACTGACAAAATTTTCGGGTTTTGGACTTGTGAACAGCGTTTAGAAGACTCCTACGATAACAATGATTAATGTTCGATACGGTACGGAAGCGTATCGAGTGTTTGTGAATAGATATGCTGGAGTGTAAATGTGGTGCTGTCCCAAAAACAATGGGGTACTTAATACCGTGTCCTATTGTTTGCATACTACAGCAGTTGTTGGATGCTACTGAAGGTGCCAAGTTCGTAGCCAAATTCCGGGGTGACTGTATACAGGGTGAAATTAAATTCATAGGCATCCTTTAAGGGGTCATTGTGATAATGAGTTCATTATGAACAACTTTTACTATGGGACTAAACCTAAAATCGCGAAAAAAAATCAGCTGTTCCTTGCATTTATGTCACATAACTCGACAAATAGTTTGCTGATTTTGACGAGTTATGCAATTATGCGAACATGAGCGTAGGGAACAGCTGATTTTTTTTTCGCGGTTTCAGGTTTGGTCCCATGATAAAAGTTGTTCATAATGATGATTACAATGACCCCTTAAAAGGATGCCCATGAATTCAATTTCACCTGTATACACCGTGTTCCGGACGATATACATAAACTTCGACCAGGTGTTCAGATCATGGAAATAAGCATTTTTCATTATGGACACATTAGTGAATTCTTATTTTTTATTTTTTGTTATGTTTCATATAAACTACTCGTAAATCGTTTATCTTTCTACTGTGTAAATACCTTGACGTAAATCGCCCGATATGCATGCCTCTTTATCCGAATTGGCAACGATGACGTATTTTGATTAGATTTGGCGGGCTGCAACTTGTTAAAACTGAGTTAAGACCCTTTCTTACTGCATAGCTCAATTAAATTTACTAAATGAAATTACAAATATCTTTGTAATGAAGCCTTTTTAAGTACTACTTCCTTTGTTAGATTTAATTTGTAAAAGCTATAGAAGCGTTTGACAATGTTTATGGATATCGTGAAGAACACGGTGTATATAGATTGCCAGTAAAATTGCTATCGACACGATAAGAAGAAGGTCTTTGTTATTATAATGTAAAAAATATCAAATACCCTTGCATGATGAAACCTACTGATATTTTTTTATTTTGTCACTGCACAGAAACTTAAGGGGTTTGAAGGTTTTGGCCCTAAAATCAGCCGCCATTTTGATTTTTTTTCAGAATCGCGGTGCACAACAAAAGTTACATATTTAGATAGAGGACACTTATACAAACAAAAAATGTTATATAACATAATATCCTAAAGCGTCAGGTTTCGGAGTTATTCACCGAAATATAAGTCGAAAACAACAAGGATTTTTTTGTTTTTTTTTCCCTCCAGGTAAGCATATTGAACTATTGAGGTAATAGAAACGTTATGAAACCTTTATAGAGAAGAAACAAATGAAGAATAGACATTTTTTAAATAAATAATTAAGCACGGCAATTTATAGTTCGTTTTTTAATCCCGGAGACTAATCTGACAAGTGTAATGTCAAACTTCTATACTAAAAAAAAACGAAAACACAAAAGACTTAAATGTCAGATTAGTCTCTGGGATTAAAAAACGAACTATAAATAGCCGTTTTTAATTATTTATTTAAAAAATGTCTATTCTTCATTTGTTTGTTCTCCATAAAGGTTTCATAACGTTTCTATTACCTCAATAGTTCAATATGCTTACCTGGAGGGAAAAAAAACAAAAAAATCCTTGTTGTTATCGAATTATATTTCGGTGAATAACTCCGAAACCTGACGCTTTAGGATATTATGTTATATAACATTTTTTGTTTGTATAAGCGTCCTCTATCTAAATATATAACTTTTGTTGTGCACCGCGATTCTGAAAAAAAATCAAAATGGCGACCGACCTTAGGGCCACCCTCCATACTAAAATCTTCTAACCCCTTTGGCAAAGAGAAGATTTCAAAGCCGAAAGATGCAAAAGCTTATTAATTAATAGTGATAAAATGAACTTACTTTTTCTTCCAGTTGTCCATTTCCTGGCCGATTACTTTGAACCTGTCAAAGTCTATTCTGTCGTCGAATAGACATTCACGATGAACAGCGTCCATAGCTAGTTTCACAGGCTCCAGGTCTGCGGCTATACATGAAAATTAAGATAGATAGATAAAACGTTTATTTAGTGCAGCAAAAGACACAATACAGGCATTAACAAACATCAAAAAAGGTGAGAAAAAATTGACCCATAGACACCCATAGATAGAAATTAATTGTGGAAGTATGAACTAGTGTCAGCCGATACCATGATCTACATTGGGAAAACAGGTGAGCATCAAGATGGAGGGACCAAACCTCCAATGTCTGTCCTACATATCTGAAAAATTAATACCATTAATCTACTATTTGCTACCTTTGCTATAATTTTAGCTACCTATACATAATATTTTAACAAAAATGCTTGGTCCCTCCATCATGATATCAAGATGGAGGGACCAAACTGATAGACTACTCCCTGGAATATTCTACCTACTTAGTGTTATAGTACCTTAATTCTACCTTAATATTATTGATTTTGGCTGCCCGAAATATATATCGTTTTAAAGATATCGATTATATAAGTTGGTCCCTCCAAATTGACGATTCAATTGTTTAGTGCAACTGGTAAATAGTCGGTTTATTTTCGATCTTCGAAGGATACATATTTAATAACTATTTACTACCTTCTAATCGTGCAAAATTTCTTACGATAAAGTTTATTTTAAACTAGCCAAACAAAAATAAAGAAATAAGTAGGTACAACGTACAAATTTTGACAAAATTTTGACATATGACCATTGATATATATGCATGGAATTATTATGTACTACGGTTGTACGTAGTACATAATAATTCCATGTATATATGTCAATGCATATGACACACCAGCTGACTCGACGGGGTGTTGCGAATTACGTCATGATAATCAGGAATAGCTAATATAAAATGTATCTTTAGTTTTTAATTATTACTATTTATTGGTTTATTTTATTTTATTCTCGTAATACTGGTAAACAAAGAAAAATATTGAAAGCGGTCTACACACCAAAGCCGCTGACCCGGCGGCACGGATCGCCGGCCCAACCCGCCGGCCTTATTTTGTACAATCATGCCGCCGGCTTGCGCCCGCGCGGGCAAGCCGGCGGGGCAGCATGCCGATGCCGACGGCATCCCTCTCCACTCACTCAGTCAGTTGCCCGCCGGCTTTCATAGAGTAGTGACAATTACTAGAACACCACATGCCGCGGCTGTCGTGCCGTATTGCCGTATTGTTTTGGCGGCATATGCATGGAATTATTATGTACTATAATAATTCCATGCATATATATCAATGGTCATATGTCAAAATTTTGTCAAAATTTGTACGTTGTACCTACTTATTTCTTTATTTTTGTTTGGCTAGTTTAAAATAAACTTTATCGTAAGAAATTTTGCACGATTAGAAGGTAGTAAATAGGTATTAAATATGTATCCTTCGAAGATCGAAAATAAACCGACCATTTACCAGTTGCACTAAACAATTGAATCGTCAATTTGGAGGGACCAACTTATATAATCGATATCTTTAAAACGATATATATTTCGGGCAGCCAAAATCAATAATATTAAGGTAGAATTAAGGTACTATAACACTAAGTAGGTAGAATATTCCAGGGAGTAGTCTATCAGTTTGGTCCCTCCATCTTGATATCATGATGGAGGGACCAAGCATTTTTGTTAAAATATTATGTATATGATGAGGTAGCTAAAATTATAGCAAAGGTAGCAAATAGTAGATTAATGGTATTAATTTTTCAGATATGTAGGACAGACATTGGAGGTTTGGTCCCTCCATCTTGATGCTCACGAAAACAGGGCTATGAATAACTTAGTTTTTGTTCTATTTGGTGGTACAAATGGGCTGATGCTACAGGTCTGCAGCAGGAATCCTATGCCAGCATTTATATAGATTTCTTAATACCGTTGTAAAAGTGGACCTAGTACAATTCATCTACCTGAAACTACTGGTTCTTGAAATTATAGCTGCAGGAAGCAAGATCTCTGGCAAGCCTTCTAGTGATTGAAGCGTAATCTTTTATGAAAATATTGCGATGAGGGCGGTATTTACCTTGAATTTTTCACGCCTTTTCGTTACGTAAAATGCAAAGCAATTTTTCAGAAGAAAAAGTAATACGGAAGGGGATACAAATAAACTGGACATTGTGTCAAATTAAAGAAATAAAGCAGGTGTTCCGCAGGGGTCAATGTTTGGTCCTCTAATAAATATTTCCAAACTGAATGATGATGCTTATTCGTGATATGGGAATGGGAACTGTATAGCATAAATTATGATCTCCTTAAGAGCTCTGCTCTCGGCGGAGGATTTTGGATCTCCCTCTCGCCCGCACACCTTCTTACTTCTTTTTCTTAACTCGCTTTTTACCACGTCTGGTGATAAGTCTCTCTGTGATTCCATAGATTAGACTTTATAGCCAAATTGCCGTAAAGCACGAGGTATTTGCGAAAGCGACGCTTACAGCGGTTGCAGTCGGTCTGCTTATAGCCAGTTTTACAATACAATAGCTGTACAAACCCCATTACATACGTGAATAAATAAATACAACATGGCTATAACCACCCATTGACCGCATATTGTGTCACCCATTGTAAAGTTTCTATTTATTGTCTATAATTTATATGGTGTACATAATAAAGAGTATTCTATTCTATTCTGTAACAGCAGCAATAACAGATGGTTTCACTATATTCTACTTCTCAGTCGTGCAAATATTTAAGTTAAGCACATGCATAATACAAGAACACGGTTACATTATAGAATTACATTTAAAGTTTTTATTTTTCACTTTTTAGTGTACCTACTCCACACAAATTCAATTAACACTAGTGCATTGAAGAAATGAAGACACCGACTAGAAGAATCATCGAAATGCCGGAGATGCAGTACATTAATGCATATAACTTCGTACATAAGAATGATTACCTAATGTGTTATACACTAAAACCTTCCTGAAAGTATGTACATAAGTAGATCACATTAGTGAAAGAATTATCAAAATTGGTTCATTAGTTTTTGAGAAAATCGCGGACATTCAAACATACATACATAAGGGTCGAATACAGAACCTCCTTTTTTGAAGTCGGTTAATATAATATTTCATTAAAATTATTACAGTCAAGAGAATTTAAGTATTGTAATCTCTCATCATCATCAGCCTACAGAAGTCCACTGCTGGACATAGGCCTCTCCAATTGCATTTAGCTCGATTCCCGGCAACCCTCGTCCAGCTGCTACCAGCCACCCTGCGATGATCGTCACTCCACCTAGCCTGGAGCCGTCCTACCTTAGATTTGCCGAATCGCGGTCTCCACTCAAGAACACGTCTACCCCAACGGTCATCGGTTCTACGGCTAATATGACCGACCCATTGCCACTTTAGCTTGCTTATTCTGCAAGCTATGTCGACAACTTTGGCTCTCTGCCGGATCACCACATTTCGGGTTCTATCCCTTAGTCTAGTAATGTCTACTTACGATTCAATATGAAGGCGCTAGAGGTTTGCGACCGCTCCTGGGCGTCCAGTTGGCATGTGCACGGCGGCTGAAGACTGAGATTCGAGGTCTGCACCCCGACGCCGTTGCTCAGCCATTCGGACAAAGGGGTTTCTGTACCGCTGTCATCGTATATATTTAAAGACTTCTTGTGCTTCTTGTGTTCAATGCGCTCTTGTAGAATCTTGAGTTGTTCTGTTGATTGAAGTAACATTAGCATCACGCTTATAGAGATATGAGGACCAGGGTGTAAAGTTCACTCATCCTCCATAGAAAAGGGAGGATCCTCCGACCAGACGGGTGTTGTGTCTAGTGGGCAACTACTTAACGATTGAGGTCGGGATGTTGTATATTATGCTAGTTGCGCGGTAAACTCTGCTTGCGCGATACAGGATTTTGCGTGACGTCAGTATGATGCGTAGTTCGTATGTGGCGATGTAGATGCCGCTACACGCTTATGAGAATTTTGACCGTAAGGAAAAAATCTTAGTGATCAAAATTCCCTTCTTCTGGGGAGAACGGAAGGCTTTGTCGGACTCGCAATGAATTAAATCCCACAGGGGTCTCCCCAGGATACCACCTGCCACCCTGAGTCGACGTGTAAATGGATTATTATTTTAATACTTTCGAATATCTCGGGACCACGGGGCGGGACCCCATGGTCCCGTTTTAATACAGGTAGGTATGTTTACAGTTTAGAATGCAGTAAACAGTTAGGAAAAGAAGCTTGGCAGACGATGATAAGAAAAGTTATACCTGGGGTGCAAGTCTCATACTGATCGAAGGTCTGCTCGAAGTGCGTGAAAGGATTCGCTCTCATATAAGGAGGCAAGGTTCTCTTGAAGGAGTCCACTTGCATACGTTGGCACTTTTCCATGGGACACACCTGGATAGAATAATTTAAATAATATTAATCTGACCGACCCAATTTCAGTCATGGTGGCAAATCCTAAAAGAGATTTAGCCAGGTACTACTACTATAAGATCACCTATCTTATAGTGCACACGTGTGTGCGTAAACACAGGTGCACTATCTGGGTGCTTACTCTTGAATTTAATTCTGATAGATCGACATTAGAATTGTGACGTTTCGTACTTTTGAGTTCGGTTTAATTAAACTAAAAGGTAAAATTGGGTGTCCATTTTGGTGAACTAAGTGGAAATTAGGGGCGGGCTCCAAAATCAATCATCCAATTTTACCTTGTAGTTTAATTAAACCGAACTCAAAAGTACGAAACGTCATAATTCTAATGTCGATTCTATCGGAATTAAATTTAAGAGTAAGCACCCTGTTCCTTTACTCTCATAGTCCGAAGGAACGGTAATCCGACACGACCAGGGAGTAAGTAATTAGGCGCAGGACAAATAGCTTTTCGTGCTTTCCGATGCACTGGGGTGTCGTAAAACTCGATGTGCCACGGCCTTCTGTTTGTTCTGTCGAATCAAAGTTTAAATAGAATGTTGCATTGTTTTCATATCTTTATTCTGACTTTTATTTACACTGAATTAGAGGACTGTAGGTAAATAGTATACTCGCGCCTGAAGAAAAACTGTCAGCAAATTGTCAGTGTGCTACAATTTTTAAGTTAACCCTAATCCGGGCAGACGCTTTTTATCGACCACATCGCACCTTCAGAATAGTAGTGACTTAACTCAAAAATCTAAGAAATCTACCTAGTTACGATCATAGAGGGTCACTAAAAGGAACGCACTTTTAGGTGAATATTAAAGAAGCGGCGTTTTTTTGGTAGAATAAATCTTTATTCTACCACAAAAACTCGCTTCTTTCAAAAAAAAAAAAAAAATCAGCTGTTCCCTACGTTTATGTTCGCATAACTTGTTAAAATGTAGGGAACAGCTGTTTTTTTTTCTCGATTTCAGGTTTGGTCCCATAGTAAAAATTGTTCATAATGATGAGTACAATGACACCTTAAGAGGAAAACGTTGTATTAAAATTTCACCCTGTATTTTATGATTTTGGATTATTTTTGCCCATAATGTATTCTGCAGTGCTTTACGAACATGAAACTGTATTTAAATTCTACGTGGCATGTGTGTGGGACCTAAGGGTTAACCTAGGTTGCTCAGTATATTATATCAGGAGTCGACATCATTTATGAAGTATATACAGTGTTTATTTTATTTTTCTGTTTACCTATTCGAGTTTTTTATTGTATGCACGTATTTATATGACAAATAAACCTATTTTTCCTTTCTTTTTTTTCTATTTTCCATTAAGTCATCATTTCAGCCGAAAGACGTCCACTGCTGGACATAGGCCTCCCCCAAGCACCTCCACTTCGACCGGTTTTGTGCTTCTCGCATTCAACGAGTTCCTGCGGCCTTCATAAGGTCGTCGGTCCACCTTGTGGGGGCCTTCCAACGCTACGCCTTCCGGTACGCGGTCGCCACTCCAGAACCTTTCGGCCCCATCGGCCATCTGTTCTGCGAGCAATGTGCCCTGCCCACTGCCACTTAAGTTTGGCAATTCTTCGGGCTATGTCGGTTACCTTGGTTCTCCTGCGGATCTCTTCATTTCTGATTCGATCCCGCAGGGAAACTCCAAGCATAGCCCTCTCCATTGCATTACATTAAGTATCGTTGGAAAAATACAAATAAACGAATTTGATTTTATTTAAAACTTTAGAAATATTCGTACCCTCTCATAGTTAATCTTGTGGTCTGGTTCTGGGTTGCGAGTCTGTATCATTAGGAGACTGTCGTTGTGGATGCTCCTGCGCATTAGAAACAAAATGTTTATAAGACATGGAATAAGAACCATAAGTAATAAGTATCAGTGGCTGTGGAGATCAGATACATAGGCAGTCCCTCCATTGATATAAAATATTGTTATTCAGTCTAACAGTTTTCATTTTGACAGTTCAACAACATACATTGCGTTATTTACGTTTTGAGCAGACTTTTTCGAACATATGAAGCAATGGATTAGGAATATCCTTCAAAATGATTCAGGTTGAGATCGATAGTGTTACGCAATTACGGTGCCGGTTAGCCAGTGGCGGGGCCCGTGGCAAATTCAAGGGATGGGGCCCTCTCTCAATGTAAAGAAATTCAACCAACGTTAGTTTTTTTTTTTATTAGAACTTCTTTCGCGTACAATAAAACGGGGCTACTTTGAACAGGCGGGGCTACTTTGACCAGGCCGATCACAACGCTATGACGCGTTCCCCACACCCCGCGCCTCGCGCAATATTACTCGAGGTCACACACTTGCTGATCACACGTGAAAACCGATTTTGGCGCTCTGTCAAAGTAGCTCCAAAATCTGTCAAAGTAACCCTGGAAGTCAAAGTAGCCCCGTTTTGCGGTACATTTCATGTTTTCCCGTACAAAAACTTTAACACCTGACTGCTTCTGTCCTTATGATAGGATCTCTCGGGCCGGGGGCCCCCTCTAGGTGGGGGCCCATGGCATTTTGCCCCAATGCCACCCTATAGTTACGCTACTTAAGACTGAAAGCTGACCGGCAGCCTAATTGCGGAACGCCAAATCGTCAAATGATTCTGATCAGTTGGCTTCATTTCTATCACAATTGGCTTCATTTTACGATTTTCGAATTGCGAAACTCTAGTTTATTATGAAACCAATTATGAACGTTAAGGCCCTGCGCAGAAACTAGAGATCAGAATCATTTGACGATTTGGCGTTCCGCAATTAGGCTGCAGCACCCTAATTGCGTAACACAGTATCAAACACAATCTGAATTATTTTGAAGGATATTGCTAATCCATTGCTTCATATGTTCGAAAAATTTGTCCGCTCAACAACGTAAATAACGCAATAAATGTTGTTGAACTGTCAAAATGAATGCTATTGCTACTGATAGTGTGTTACGCAGTTACCCCGCGGATAAAGTAAGACTAGATACTCACACATTATTGTAATCCAGAAGTGGACTACTTTTTTTTTTTTTTTTTTTTTTTTTTTTCGTGTGGAAATCCTCATGGATGTCCACCACCCTGGGGTGGGTGGAGGGGTCTGTCAGTCTTACTGACTAAAACCACACGGTGTCCTGCTGCTACCTCTAGCCGGGGTGCTGGAGTGCTTGCGCATTTCATCACGCTCCCCCGGCCAGGTGTTGGCCCGCATGAACCCATGCGGACCCCGTCACCCTCAGCGGCCGCAAACGGCCACCATTCCTCTAGAGATAGGCGCGCGCGGAACACGGCGCGCCGCCGTCTCGGGCCTATCACTGTTCAGGCAACAAACTCCCCAAGTCTGTTGCCTGCAGGCCTCACCCTAAGGCGGCCGGAGATCGTTCCGCGTGCTCCGGCGCCCGGTGCGTCTACTACGGATTGGAAGGGAGGTTGTATCCTCCCTCTCCCTTTCCGCCGCCTCCTTTGCGAGAAGTGGACTACCTACAATACAGAAGTAAAAAACTGGCCGAATGCATTACCTCCTTCTTTTAACCTTTTAAGCGCTCGGCTAAATATCAATTGCCGTGCCGTACAAATCGATAAAATACACAAAAATAAGGAAATACAATAAATAAAGAGGAGATAGCGTTGTATCGATTAAAAAATAGTCAAAAAGTTTTTATCTCTATTTAATAATGGTTTTAGTTGTACAGTCAGCATCAAAAGTCGATTAACACAATCATTTTTACATGTTATTAAATTGACAACAACTTTTTTCAATAAACTGATTTTTAGCTTTTCACATAATAGACAAGAGTATACATTCTAAAAAAAATTCTTCTACTGCAATTTTGAACAAATATTTTGCTCAATAACTAAGATTAAAAAAACTGAAGTGTTAATCAACTTTTGATGCTGACCGTACCACGCAGTTACTTAATAGGACGAAAAAATTGTGCATGTTCTCTGTCGCAGATATACGACACGAGCGGTAGGGGCACGGAAAAATGTGTCGCGGTCAAAAGGTTAAAGTCGATTAAAAAGGTACAAACCCAAGTATTGATATGGACTCGTCATTAACTTGATCATCATGTGTGGACGTTGGTGCGGAATGGGGTGGACTGCAATTAGAACAATGGTAAGAAGATAAAACACAAAAAGGGAAAACTCGTAGATACTCGGCACTTCAATCAATGTATAAGGGCAAGATGTAGTTTGCTAAGTAAATTAAACGTGGCATGCGATTATGAACATTACTCTTAAAAAAAATAACCGACTTAAAAAAAAAAACAAACTATAAAGTGATAAATAACTTCAATTTCGGGAGTCGGTGTTGTTTGTTCCGAATTTTCGTTTCTTGACACCGAATTCCGAAATTAAAGCTATTTACTATGGGACCAAACCTGAACTCACGAAAAAAAAATTAGATGTTCCCTACATTTTGACGAGTTTTGCACTTATGCGAACATAAATGTAGGGAACAGCTGATTTTTATTTCGCGACTTCAGGTGTGGTCCCATAGTAAAAGTTGTTCATAATGATGAGTACAATGACCCCCTAAGTTATGGTATATAAAAAAAAAACACGTTGTATAATACTAGCGGACCCGGCAGACGTCGCGTCGCGTCGCCCTGCCCGGAAAAGCAGCGCCACGTTAAATATGAAATTTTAAATTTAACATTAACATTTTTTTAATTTTGCTATTCTATAATTACTTCTAGCGAATCTATGGTTGAATCATAATTTTTTGATATCTCACTGTTTACTATGGTACCTTCCTATATACAGGGTGTTACAGAAAGGGTATATCAATACAAACGGGTTGAAGAGTGTATCTGGTCTAGAATCTCTGTACAAAATTTCAGCTCAAAAGCATTAACTTTGAAAATGCTTAATATTTTTTTATTTCGACATCACGGCGCTGCACTGGCGCGCGGCGGCATGATGTGCGTGTACTAGGCGCACAGACACACTACAGATAATGGATAATGACCCTCGTAGTGCTGTGACACGTTTGTTATGATTTCAATTTAATAAACTATCGAAATAAAAAAATATTAAGCATTTTCAAAGTTACTGCTTTTGAGCTGAAATTTTGTACAGAGATTCTAGACCAGATACACTCTTCAACCCGTTTGTATTGATATACCCTTTCTGTAACACCCTGTATATGTCTAAATTATTTGATTCTTCATTTTCTTCAAAATCTTCTATGGTGGAAATAATGGCGGGAAGCCTTTCTTTAAATTCTTTTGATTTTAAGCTAGTCCTTTCGATTTGGTGACTTACCGACAGCAACGCCACCTACCGGGTCCAATTGTGTTTTCAAACCATGCAGGAACCCATTGAAATAGGCACACAAAATTTCATCCAAATCGGTCCAGCCGTTTAGGAGGAGTTAGGTGACAAACACGTACACACACCTACACATCAAGCTATACATTTCCAGTTTTAGCTGACCTCGCATTGTATAGGTTTTTCGTACAATCAGAAGTTAACTTATAAGTACTGGTTATGTATAGCTTGATGTGCAGCCGTGTGTACTTACAGTAGAATTATAATATTACTTACTTAAAAAAAAAATATGGACACAATATACATATTCAGTGTATCTATAATGTTACAGCAACAAGTTTTTGTGTTACGAAAAAACGTTGCTGGCGACATCTGCATACTTTTAAATGTTTCTTGCAACAGTTAAATAAATTACCACTCCTTTGCGTCGCGCAGTCGGATAAAAAGATGCCAGAGGTGTGCCTATAATACCTATATTACTTACCCACATTTCGTAAATTATAGGGGGAGAGCCTATTGCCATCTACCGGGCACAAATCGAGGCTCCGGTCTGCTTTTGAGAAACTCCCTGATGTAAAAACTAAGTAACACTGCTCGACCTGGGAATCGAGCCCAGGAACACGTCTCTTGTACAGACGCCAGCACATAAAGCTAGCTATCTGTCAAATTTCTTTTATAGATTTTCAACTTCATCGCTAAAGCGTAAGGCTCAAAGTTGATTGGAAAAATTTGACAGTTTCGGGTAGCTGGCGTCTGTACCTATTGAAAATCAGTCGGCTGTCTGTGGGTAAGTACTTAATTACGCAAAACCATGGAGGAGAGAAATTTCGCTCCCTGCGCTAAACTTTACTAAAAAGTAAAATAATTACGTCGTCCGCTCAAATTCTTCATCTCGATCGATATCAACGAATACCGATGGCTGCAAGGAACAAAATGAGCATTAAAAGTGAGGATAATAGCCTGCGCAGACGACGGATTTTTGTCCGCAAAGATAGAATGTATGGAAATCTCAGCAGTCTACTTGTCCTTCGTGTGCGTTATTGCATAGATTTCCATACGTTCTATCGCCGCGGACAAAAATCCGTCGTCTGCGCAGGCTATAAGACAGGGTAAGAGTACCTACTAAAGCCCGATTCAAACTTAATGGCGGCTTGGAACATGAGGCGAGTCGCTGCGCAGTAATGGCTAGTTTACACAGTGCAAGCTAGCGTACGAGTCAGCCTGCCGAGTAACTGCACTGCAGTAACTCGCACTATTAGTACGTAACTTACGAGTAACTCGTCGTAGGTGCGAGTTGGACAGTAGCTCGCACCCGAATTACTTCAAGATTTTTTGTTTTCACGCGCCTGTTCGCCCGGCAGCAACTCGCATATGGCAGCAGCTCGGTCATCAGTGATGACCGAGCACCAAACCTGAGAACCAAACCTGAAATCGCGAACAAAAATCAGCTGTTCCCTACATTTTGGCGAGTTATACGAAGTACGAACATAAATGTAGGGAACAGCAGATTTTTTTCGCTATTTCAGGTTTGATCCCAAAGTAGAAGTTGTTGATAATGATGAGTACAATGACCTCTTAAGTTGTTGGTGTTTTTCCAATAACCCTGTATATCTTTTTGAGGCTGATTGTGTACCTACTGGTGTCACTTGTACAACAAGGATATTTTGGCGCTCGAATGACGTTGACAGGCCGGCTGTTGGTGCAATTGTTTCGTCAAATGTCACTTGAAATGTAAGTATACAAAAAATAAGAGGGCGCCGTTAGTTCCAATTTTGGCCACGCGTTAAAATAACCTTGTTTAAAGCGCTATCATTATCATCATTTCAGCTGAAAGACGTCTACTGCTGGACATAGGCCTCCCCCAAGCACCTCCACTTCGACCTGTTCTCTGCTTCCCGCGTCCAGCGGATACAGAGCTATAAATCGCTACACTAGAAAATGAATTCTGTTAATTCGATCATTCTGTTACGATTTTGAAGTGAAACTTCTTTACGCACGCTTGACTTGGGGAGTAAGTTGGCGAACGCGTGACGTTAGCGTTACGAAAAGTGTGATCGGGCGACGCGAACGGGAGTTGAGTGGGGGATATAAGCAAGAGAAAGTAGTGCGCGCGCACATTTTCTATCTCTCTTCCTCTCATAGCCAAATACGTTTAAAGTTTCACTTCAGTCGTGTGGTCATAAGCACACTCGGTTTTTTTTCAATAAGTACTTATTCGTGCAACAGGTGTGATTATTTTAAAAGGGAACCAACTCGTTTCCTCCCGATGTTTAGGACCACAGGTTCCGGTGGGACGTCGTCGGCATGTCTTAGCGAGCTCCGCTGAAAACATTGTCTACAGTCGTACAGGCTGTTTGGTATACAGGCAAAAATGGTCATATTTTTACAGTTCCACTTTTTTTTTTTGGATGGGAAATCATCAAAATGACGGATCCCGCTCTGGGTGGAGCGGAAGGCTACAGTTCTACTACACTGCTCATATTCATTTTTAGTGTGCCCAACGGGCCCCTAAGCTTCCTCTGCCCTTTCGTCCATCAGTCCGTGCGTCCGTCTGTCTGTCAGCGGGCTTGTATCTCATGAACCGTAATAGGTAGACAGTAATTGTAATTTATAAGAATGGTGTTTTTTTCTCCTTGTTCCTTGTGTCCCTACTGATATATCTCCACGGGTAGGATACTTGGAGATTTTTTCCAATAATCGCTTTCCGGTAGGGATATATGGAACCTTGTGCAGTTGTGCTCCATATATCCCTACTGATCCGCACTGGTTCGGATTTTGCCTTGGGGTACGGAACCCTTTGTGTGCGAGTTCGTTGGCCGGTTTTTATTGTGTGCGTACTTCATAACTTTTTATGCTTGTGGCATACTGTGATGTAAAACTATTGACAAGTCGGCATACCCGCAACATTTCCTAAGGCTATATACGCTCAGCGGGATTGTCCGAAAGAATTACCGATACCCCGGAACATAAAGGGCTAAGGAAGGAACACGGGTGGGTTTTAGTTAGTAAGAGTCTGACACTCCCTTCCGCTCCACCCAGAGTGGGAGGAGTCATTTGATGATTTCCCAACCTCAAAAAAAAAGGCTATACAGGGTGTCCCTGGAAGTATGGATCAAATCGAATAGGGGCGTGGGCAAGGTCATTTCCAAACGTTTTAGCAAAAAAAAAAAAACTAAAAAAAAAAGAAAAAAAAAAGAAGAGAAATCGCATTATTTTAAAAAAATCTTTAAAAAAAACTATCAGGGCTATCAATTTATTTTTTTTTAGATAGCCCTGATACTATATTTTTATGATTATTTTCTTTGAGCACTATGCGAAGAGATTGAAAAAAAAATCGGTCATATTGAACCGTAAAAAAATTCACTGACATTCTCAGGGTCAAAAAGTTTGAAAATGACTTTGCCCACGCCCCTATTCGATTTGATCCATACTTCCAGGGACACCCTGTATACGCTACGCACTGACAAGTGGCGCGCCTTGCGCGGCGAAGGCGCCAAGCGCGCAGTGCGGCCGGTTGCGAAAATTCTAGCGCGTTCGTTTCACACTATCCACAATGGGACTCGCTAGGCTTTAGGCACAGATATAGATATACCTAGATAACGCAATTATTACGATCTGTATGAAAACCAAGCATTTTTTGACTACCTACTTTCACGTCACAAGCACTATTTAGTGATGGGAAAATCAAATCGATTCAAAGACGCCGCCGCGTGCGTCACCCGTCTCGCCCTACCCCCGGGGCCTAGCGCCAGCCCGAGCGCTCACCCAGCCAGCAGTACACAGGACTGAGCGCGAAAGTGGCGACTTACGATTTTTGTATGCCACTTTCGCGCTCAGTCCCGTCATCCTTTGTACTGGTGCGATTTTTGGCACACGAAGTAAGTTGCTCTTGCGTTATCTAGGTGTATCTATATCTATGGCTTTAGACGCTAAGCAAGCCACCTGCCAGTGCGTATAGATAGACGCCAGCCCATCAAGCTACCCGAAAGTGTCAAATTTTCCCAATCAACTTTGAACCTGAAAATCTATTCAAGAAAGACAGATTGTAGTAACTTGATGTGCTGGCGTCTGTACTATTTCGTGTTCTATTTTTTTTTTCAAAAATCGCTATTCAACCGATATGTCATCTACGACCATAACTTACCAATTTGGTGGCGGAAGTGATTTCTATGGAATCCCTGGCGCCGAGGAGCTCAGTTTTAGCGGGAACAGGAGCTGTAGTCGGTCCAGAAGTGCTGCCATCACATAACATCACGCTTGTACTCACCGAAGCGAAAACCAGAGCCAATTTCGCAATTTTAAGAACGTTCTCAGTCTGATCTCAGTCTCAATCTGTCAAAAAATCCTGTACTTTCCCTACATTTTTGACATTTTTTTGTCGCCGAGATGAGACTATGTTCAACCGTAGCATCGAACTTTTTTTTTTTATCACACCCTTGCTTTTCCAATTCACTTTTGACATTGGCAGAATAGTCGACATCGGCTTTACTTGCCATAATTGAAAATAGAATAGAATAGACACTGCGACTAGATTTTGAACGTTTTAAATTACGAGATTGGCCTACCAATGTCGTGATTAACTAAGGAATTAATTGACTGGGTTTCGAAGCAAGGAATCGTTAATTGGTCATATAATAGTGAATTAGGGCCAAACAATTTGTGCCCAAAAAATAAAGTGCGTTCGTCGTTATTTTTAAATGCCTATTAAATCATACCTTAGTATACCTGTTAAATACCGAACACCAAGGATGGTACTCAGTACTTAAGTTTTGACCTTATGTGTATACTAGTAAGGTTGAAGGTCTGAATAAAACAACCAAACTGTATACTGTTCTATATTTAAGAAGAAGTAAGAATATATTTGATAAAATTCACAAGACCCCTATTAAATCGTTGTAACACAACGCTTGCGAGTGCTAATTCGACGCCAACGCCATCTAGTCACATTTTACACAAACCTATATGAAATACAATCATTTTGTTGAACTGATGAGCGGCTTTCGATTATGCATGATCATTAACATACCGCCCACCAAGGACATTACTGACGGAATGTCCTTCTTGAACTACATTATGGGTCTAAATGAATGTAATGAACAATTTGATCTTATAGTTTTGATCTAAAATCTTAAACATTTTAACAAGATAAGAACTTAAATTATAATAACTTAAACTAGTAACATTATGAGGTTGTCAAAAAAATTAATAAATTCATTGATCTGTAACCGGTAAAATACAAAGTTTGGATGTTGGCCTCTTAATAATAGATGTCTTAGTGCGCAATGTGACTACGCGGGTGATATTATCATCACCAGGATGTTTCTCTATTACGCGACCCAACAACCAATGACTTGGTGGCAAATCGTCTTCTTTAATTAAAACAATGTCTCCAATTTTTGGCTCAGGAACCTTTGAAGACCACTTGTACCGATTAATAAGATTGGACAAATATTCTTGGGACCAGCGTTTCCAAAATGACTGTACCATCCCTTGAATAAATTTCCACCGCGACAAATAACTGACCTTTGTGCTCTCATATCTATAATCTGGTACATTGACTATCGGCTCTCCGATCAGGAAATGTCCAGGAGTTAAGGGTAACAGTTCACCAGGATCAGAAACGTTGAGGACACTCATTGGACGCGAGTTCAAACAAGCTTCCACTTGATTGAGAAGTGTGCTCATTTCCTCGTACGTCAAGGTAGCATCGCCAATGACCCCTTCTCTTCTTTGTACTCTTTTTTCTCTAATTCATCATTTTGTATAACATCTCTTTGCCCTATTGTGTTGTCCTTATTTTCAGTTGTTCTAGTTTGATCTATTTGTTCTTTAGCTTTATTTCTTTCAAGTTTATCTATTCTCTTCAGTAAGTCTTGACTGTTGCTGTTCCACTTCTGTAATATAAATCCACCTTTTCCTAATAATGCTATCATTTGCCTATATATTTCTATGCCTTCTTCTACACTATTGCATCCTGTCATTAGATCATCCATGTAGAAGCAATTTAAAACTTTATCTGCAGCAAGTGGATAACTTGTGCCTTCATCGACTGCGATCTGACGCAAGGTTTTGACTGCTTGATACGGTGCAGAAGCTGTTCCGAAGGTCACGGTCAGAAGCTCGTAATCTTGGATCTCCTTGTCTGGG
Organism: Amphipoea lucens; assembly: GCA_947508005.1. Lineage (NCBI taxonomy): Eukaryota > Metazoa > Arthropoda > Insecta > Lepidoptera > Noctuidae > Amphipoea > Amphipoea lucens. Next base: position 15,846,959 of record OX382377.1, on the reverse strand, counting down.
CTGTCACGCCAGAGTATCCTTTGGAACATGGCATCTTCTTCTGCTACCCTAACTTGGCGGTACATTTTAACAATATCCGCTACAAGTCCTATGGGATGACTCCTCCATCTCAAAACCGTGTGACGTAAATCAGCCTGCAGTGACGGACCAACCATGAGCGTATCATTAAGTGACACTCCTTTGCTGTTCTTTTCAGAGGCGTTGAAAACAACACGAACTTTAGTTGTGGTCCTGTCGTTCTTAACGACTGCGTGATGTGGCAAGTACACTGCTTCTTCCTTCTTATTATCATCTTCTTTCACGTGCCTCATATGTCCTAACTGTAAATATTCATTTATTACTTCTGTGTACTTTTCCTTTAAATCTTTGTTCTTTGCTAATCTTCTTTCTAATGCTTTAAACCTTAATTTAGCTATGCCACGTGAATTTCCCGACTTGCAAGGAGGATCTTCATCTTGGAAAGGTAACTTAACAATGTATCTGCCATTGCTATCTCTCCTAGTGGTCTCTCTATAAAACTCTTCGCATTTCTTCTCCTCTGGTGTAAGTATCTTTTTATTAGTACTAAGCTCTTCGACTTCCCAGAATTTTCTTAAAATGTCCTCAACCTTGCAATGCATTACATTTATATTATTTAAATTTCTATTTACACTAGTCGTGTCTCCAGGACCAACGGCACCCGACAAGACCCGCCCTAATGTAGTGCTCTGTGCGATCAGTGTACCAGAAGGACTCTTCACTAAACCTTTCTTAATGATGCAGCTATAAATATCAGCACCCAACAGAATATCAATTTTGTTGGGTGTGTTGAACTCCGGATCTGCTAAACATAGGTTATTAATACTTAACCAGTCGAAGGTGTCTGAGTTAAGACTTCGCTCAGGTAGGTAAGATGTGATCTTCTTTAATACATAAGCACTTAATGGAAACTTGAAGCTAGGGTCGACACGAGATTTAATGGTTAATTGTACCATGTACTTTGTCATGGTTGACCTATTATCTCCTAATCCCGACACAAACCCTTGAATTGGGATCTTTTTCAGGCTAAGATACTGCACTGTGGCCTCTGTTATGAAACAAGCCTGCGAACCTTGATCGAGCAAGGCTCGGACCGTGTGGTATTCACCTGTCTTTGACGAGGCCTTTACTAGCGCAGTGGCTAATAAAACCTGTCTGGGCTTTGTTACTCTCCCTGTAGATAAGCAAGAGACTATCTGAGTACTAGTTGAAGGACTAGCACTATCAGTAGTAGGCTTTGCTTCAGGGTCTTGGTCTTTATTGTCCAAATGTAGCAATGAATGATGACGCTTCTGGCAAACTCTGCAACTGGTATTTTTCTTGCAGTTGTAAACAGTATGGTTACTGCCTAAACAGTTGAAGCAAATTTTGTTCTTACCAACGAAATCCCGTCTATCTTCGAGAGATTGTTTGGCAAACTTCTTGCAGAAACAAAGCTTATGACACTCTGAGCAGTATTCGCATTTCATTGGCGATGACGAGTCTGTCGCTAACAATGTTTTAGGCGTATTACTGTTATTGACCTGGTGACCTGAACCCCTTTTTGGTTCTATGCACTCAAACGCACGGAAACGTTGCTCTAAAAATACTTTAAATTGATCAAAGGTAGGAAAATCATTGGAATCGCTACCACTGACACTTAATTCCCATTGCTTACGCGTTTCAGGATCTAATTTAAATTTTATTTATTTTATTTTATTACTTTAAGGAAAACTTACAGCTAATACATTTAGATATTTAGTACAATGTGTAAGTGATGGCCAATTACAAGTTTCCACTAACGATAAAAATGTCACTATATGTATGATAATAACATCCCATGTACTCACATTTATACCTAAGTTTGATAACGCATTTAAACAGTCATTTGTGGTGTCTGAAAGCTCCTTTAATGAGGTTGCCGATTCAACCTGCATACGTTTAATACCAAATAACCTTTTCAAAATGCAGTTGGCGAGATATCTTTTATTACTGTATCGCTTGTCTAATAGATCCCAGCACTGAATGTAATTTGCATCAGTTATTGGAGTGTTTCGTATCAATTGCTCAGCTTCACCAGTTAAATGACTTTTTAAATAGTGCAGCTTTTGCACATTATCTAATGAGTTATTTTTATGAACTAGTGATACAAAAAGATCATGAAAAGTCGTCCATTCTTCATATTTGCCAGAAAACATTGGAATAGAAATCTTGGGCAATTTAACCAATGAATGGGCAGACTTAACAGCACTACTGGAAGAACCATCCTCATGAGGTACTGGTTCACTTACAACTTTAATTTTATTGAGAGTTGTTTTCATTAGTTTTGTTTGCTTAATTGTTTCAAATATGGAGGGATTGGTTAATGTATTGAGGGGGTCGCAAAGTGTTATTATTAAAGGATTCGCAAATTTTAAAAAGAGTCCTAAAGAAAGATTAACTATTGAATACATTGAAACTAGGCAGGAATTATTAGAAAAAGATTGGGAATCTTTTAAAAATACTAACACTTTGCGACCCCCTCAATACATTAACCAATCCCTCCATATTTGAAACAATTAAGCAAACAAAACTAATGAAAACAACTCAACAAGTGTATAAAAACAATATTTGTTCTAAAATAAAGCAAAACGAATTTGAAATAAAATACAAAACTAAAATATTTTTTAAGTTCCAATTTGTTGCTCAAAATTTTACAAGTGTTTTGAAACAACTTATAATCTGGCGGAAATCGGGCATAGGTTCCCCGTTCCGTCGTTTTTTATGAAATTATTCTAAGTCCTAAACTAACATGCACAAATATAAATACAAGTCCCTAATAAATAAACGTTAAATTTTCTAAGTCTAAAATCAATTCAATAATTTTCAAAGTAAAACTCTTTGAATAAATAAAGTCTAAAATTGCTTGTCACTTTTATAGTAAAATGTACTTACAATTTTCACTTCACTCACACAACACTAATGTGGCGCTCCCTTGTGGCGACACGTTGAACTATGGATGTGACGTCAGTCTTCTGATGTCACGTTGAACTCGGCGTGACGTTCTTCCTATGACGACACGTTGAACTACGAGGGTGACGTACTACACAGTCACCTCACGCTTGAACTGGATCCGCCGCTGTGCTGCTTCTGCTGACCCCGTCCACTATCCTGGACGAAGCTGCCGCTGCTCATGCGGGGAGCCGTGTACTCTAGCTGCAGCGATCCACTGCGAGTACCACGGGCGGGCGAACTCAAAAAGCCGAAGTTATATCCGGCTCGAAGGACCAATGTTAAATACCGAACACCAAGGATGGTACTCAGTACTTAAGTTTTGACCTTATGTGTATACTAGTAAGGTTGAAGGTCTGAATAAAACAACCAAACTGTATACTGTTCTATATTTAAGAAGAAGTAAGAATATATTTGATAAAATTCACAAGACCCCTATTAAATCGTTGTAACACAACGCTTGCGAGTGCTAATTCGACGCCAACGCCATCTAGTCACATTTTACACAAACCTATATGAAATACAATCATTTTGTTGAACTGATGAGCGGCTTTCGATTATGCATGATCATTAACAATACCTAACGCTCATGTCCATTTCAACCACGAGGTATTGGGCTTAGAACTGAAATATAGCGAATCAATAACTGAATGTACAGACGCCAAGCACATCAACCTACCCGAAACTGTAAAATTTTCCCAATCAACTTTGAACCTTATGTTTTAGTGATAAAGTTGAAAATCTATTAAAGAAATTTGACAGATTGTAGTAGGATGATGTGCTGGCGTCTGTACAAAATATTGTTGGCAAAAATATGATTTTTGGTACTTCTAAACTCAAATGGCAGCCAGAAGGTTAAGGCAGCTTGCAGACCAAGAGCTGAGCTAAGTAAAGGTACTAGTCCGAGATGGGCTGCAGACTGCAACCGCAGGCGACACTGCGCCTAGTGGCTGCGGTTGACCGCAGTGCTGCCTGCGGTCGCGGTTACTTCTATTCCAAGCGCCGCGCCGCGGCTGCACAATGCATAGAACCATGCCTCAGTCAGTACCTTCGTGCGAGACAGAATGTCGGACAAACAAGCAAACAACTCTCTGCGGTTCGCGACACCACTGGCGCTGCAGTCTGCGGTCGCTGCGCGCCGCAGCTGCAGGCCGCAGTGTTGCCGCGCTCGGAATCAATTTCATATATGGATTCATAGAAACCAGTGGTGTCGCTTGCAGTTTGGGGTTGCAGTTTGCGGTCTGCAACCCATCTCGGACTTGTACCTTTAGTCTAGCTTAGCCTGCATAGCTGAGATATACAGGGTGAAATTAAATTCATGGGCATCCTTTTAAGGGGTCATTATACTCATCATTATGCACAACTTTTACTATGGGACTAAACCTAAAATCGCGAAAAAAAATCAGCTGTTCCTTGCATTTATGTTCGCATAATTCGTCAAAATGTATGGAAGAGCTGTTTTTTTTTCGCGATTTCAGGCTTGGTTCCATAGTAAAAGTTGTTCATAATGCTGAGTACAATGACCCCTTAAAAGGATGCCCATGAATTCAATTTCACCCTGTATTTTCATGCTTCTGTTCACAGTTTGATTGCCGTCTGTACACAAGTATGAAAAACTACATCAGCTATGCAAGCTAAGCTAGACTAACTTAGCTTTGCTTTTGGTCTGCAACCCGCTTAATAATAGTTAGCTTTTGGTCTGCAACCCGCTTAATAGTAGACTTTCGTTGTAATTTAGAAAAATGTTCAAGATGTTATTTCACACAGGAAAACAGTATTCTCTATTTCTGGCATGTCATTTCCCAAGAAAACATTATTCTTTATTTTTGGGAGGCACTTTATTTTTTGGGTACCTACGTTATGAATTTACTTTGAATTTTGCGGGTTACCTTAGCGCATTCCCCTATCCCAAGTAAATGAGGAAAAGGGCAGGAGCAGTGGCGTGCATTGTTTTTCAGAATAGGTAGGCACTAGGCCGGGTCTAGACAAATGCGGTCACTAAAATTGAGGTCAAAAGTGTGGTTATTTGAGTAGGCATGCCTACTTAAGGGTGATAAATTGCGAAGGTCGAACGTCATGGTATTACGCGTGAGACATACGTATTTTTAATTTTGTCGTATTAACTTGAACGAGTAAACCAATGACAATGTGCGAATAGTACGAGAGCCGAGTAGGCCGTCCGGCGACTGCCTACTGCCGCGCGCGTGTGTTTAAGATTTTGTTTTTTGTTAGATATGATAATTTAGTGACTTTCTTAATTGTGGGGCACACACACTAACATGTAATTGACAAGCTTATGTTGATATTTCGAGGTAGACACTGCCTATATGCAATGCACGCCACTGGGCAGGAGGATACACGAGAAAAGCTAGTAAGGACTCACATGATCTTGAGAATAGAGCCCATATTCCCGCGATAGTCTGCACTTGCTTGTCGATTATAGGGCGGAATTGACTAGAAACAAACAAGACAAAGTACCATTAAAACATACTCGAAAAAGTGGAACGAAGTTTTTACTTCGTGGTCGGATTTTCAAGAGACTGTTTTGTTGCGTTTCTGAGGAAAAAAAGTTCAAGAAAAAAAAAAAAAACAGGAAGATTTTTTTTATCACCATCCAAATTTTTACAGGGTGTTCTACCCATGAATATGAACAACTTTCACTATGGGACCAACTCTGAAATCACGAAAAAAAATCAGCTGTTTCATACATTTTGGTCAAGTAGGTAACTTTTGTATTAAACAGTTGATTTTTTTTTCTGTGATTTCAGAGTTGGTCCCATAGTGAAAGTTGTTCATATATGGTGATAAGAAAATCTTCCTGTATTATACAGGGTGAAATTGAAAACATGCGACAAATCGAAATGGGAGATTTTACTCATCATTATGAACAACTTTTACTATGGGAGCAAACCCGAAATCGCGAAAAAAAAATCAGCTGTTCCCTACATTTATGTTCGAGTAACTCGTCAAAATGTAGGTAACAGCAGATTTTTTTTGCTCGATTTCAGATATGGTCCCTTAGTAAAAGTTTTTCATAATGATGAGTAGGTACAATCTCCCATTTCGATTTGTCGCATGTGTTCAATTTCAACCTGTATGAAAAACATTCGACGCGGACGACTCTTTTGTTGATCACTATAAATTTCACTCTACATTACCTATAAGCTAATTGCACTCGATTTTTTTTTTTATTTCCCTTTTATGTACTTATCGCACTGCTGGGCAAAGACCTCCCCTTTTTTTCTTCCAAACCTCTTTGTCTTGTGCGATCTCTGGCCATTTTGACCCTGCAGATCGTCATGGGACCAAACCTGAAATCGTGAAAAAAAATCAGCTCTTCCCTACATTTTGACGAGTTATGTGAACATAAATGGAAGGAACAGCTGATTTTTTTTCGCGATTTTAGGTTTAATCTCGTAGTAAAAGTTGTTCATAATGATGATTACAATGACCCCTTAAAAGGATTCCCATGAATTCAATTTCACCCTGTATACATATATACATATGAAATTAAGCTAGATACTTCATCATTTGCCTAGCTTTTTCCCTACTATGTTGGGATCGGCTTCCAGTCTAACCGGATGCAGTTGAATACCAGTATTTTACATGGAGCGACTGCTTAGTGTCCTCCACAACTCAGTTACTGGGTAATACGATACCCCTTGGTAAGACTGGTTGTTACACTTTCGGGCTTCTGACTACCCGGAACGACTGTCAAAGATAAGTACTTATTCCTCTTTAATACGCACTGCGTTTTGTGGATCGAAGAACTTTCTTGAGTCTCATTATGATCTAAAAATTATCTTTAAACACAGAATACTTCTTTAGATTATTTTGCGTCCACCCCACAGGTTCAACCACATCAGGTACTAGACATTTGTCAAATTGACAGAATTTCAAGACCAAGCTTGCCCAGTTCTCCTTTTACAGTTATTTTACCTCTGACAGCAGCAACCCAACATCGACCTTATTGTTAAGACAGTAAAGATCACAATAATTTTGACAGACTTGGCAATGGCAGTAATCCAATAGCAACCTAATTGCTAAGAGAATAAAGATCACTATGATTTTGACACTGATGCAGAATCAGAGGTCAAATAACAGTGAATGAACTATAGAGGCACAAATACTTTTTTAACCGACTTCAAAAAAAGGAGGAGGTTCTCAATTCGTCGGAATCTTTTTTTTTTTTTTTTATGTATGTTCCCCGATTTCTCGAAGACGCCTGGACCGATTTGAAATATTTTTCTTTTGTTTGAAAGGGTATACTTCCCAAGTGGTTGCATGATCATCAGGTCAGGATCTGATGATGGGATCTCAGGGAAATCGAGGGCAACCTTCAAATTTTATAGGCACATAGTACCATTTTCATATATTTTCTAAAGCTGTTTAAGTATTTGCATCTGATAATCATCATCTCAGGTGGATGAGCTGATGATGGAAGGTACAACCCCTCAACGGCTTGGAGTTAAAAGAAAATTCTTTCAAAATTATTTATAGTAACACTCGTGCATTTGCTCTCGGAAAGCACCATTTGGTGAAGTGGAACTGATGATGAAGACCACAGATGGCCACCGGAACTACCTACTCAATAATATCTCCGTACTATTTCACGGGTTGCGATTCGATACTTTAACATGGTTGCTAAGCAATTTATGCTCGACACAATGTGAATAGTGATATGGAGCTGATGGTGGACCAGGAGAACTCTTCAACAATTAACTTCCCTGCATCGGTAAAAGCAATATTTTGTAAAAGGCGATGAGAAAGTTGACACTAGGCTATTGTAACTGAGATAAATTATAAGCAGACCCACTAAAAAGCGTGAAATAAAAACTTTTTAACAAAAAAAAAACCGACTTCCAAAAAAACACTGCAAAGTGAAAAATAACTTTAATTTCGGAAGTCGGTGGCAAAAAACTAAAATACAGATCCAAAGACACCGACTTCCGAAATTAAAGTTATTTTTCACTTTGCAGTGTTTTTTTGGAAGTCGGTTTTTTTTTTTTTACTCTCAAGTCTCTCGATTTGGAAGAGTCTAAGGTTATATTACAGGGTGAAATTGAACACATGCGACAAATCGAAATGGCCAGCTTACGTTCAAAAATCGTAAGCCGCCACTTTCGCGCTCAGTCCTGTGTACTGCTGGCTGGGTGCGCGTGAGCGAGAGCGCAAGCTTGTCACGTCATAGTAGGTAGTCAAAAAATGGCACGCTTGGTTTTCATATAGTTCGTGATACTTGCGTTATCTAGGTCTATCTATACCTGTGGCATAGACCAATACCACATGATTAGACAATACTCATGTGCCAATACACGAGCGACTGCAGCCGTCGACGTCGCATGCCGCTCATGTATTTAAGCACCGTACTCAAATACACGGGCAACATAATTATTGTCGACAGTAGCCGCCGAAACGGCGACTCGTCGACGGAGGGTGGCGACTGAAGCAGTTGCCTCTGTTGTCGACGCGTGTCGCTCGTGTCTATGAGCACTTAAGTCGTCCGTCCACTTCTACGTAGGATGTGCAAGGAGAGGTTTACATGTTAGCTGTGAGGTCTCTATACTATAAAGCTTTAACATACCATTTTAGAATACATTCTAAGTTCACCGTCTGGCGGCGAATGTGTACATTCCCACTTTACAGCTACAGGCAGCTTGTCTTTAAACACATTCTTGATTTTATCCAAATGGACACACTTTGATTTGTAGTACATATCTTTGAAGGCTGAAAAAAGCAGTTAATTGCGGTTTAAAAATCGGTTAAGTTATAATGGATTTGACTAATTCATCATCGGCCTGATAATGCCTATCCTACTAAAATAATTATTATCCTACTTCCTACTAATTAATTAATTATATTAATTAATATTATAAACGCGAAAGTTTGTGAGGATGGATGGATGTTTGTTACTCTTTCAAGCAAAAACTACTGAACGGATTTGTATTAAATTTAGCACACAGATAGTTTATAACCAGGATTAACACATAGGATACTATTTTTCCGAATATTCCTACGGGATCGAAACTTATGCAAGTGAAACCGCGGGGCGCGGCTAGTATTATAAACGCGAAAGTTTGTCAGGGAGGATGGATGGATGGATGTTTAATTGTTACTCTTTCACGCAAATTTTAATCAACGGATTTTGATGAAACTTTACAGTAATATAGCTTATACATCGGAATAACACAGGATACTTTTTATCCCGATATTCCCACGGGATCTACACTTATGCGGGGGAACCCGCGGGCGCTGCTAGTTGTTTACTACTAAAAACACTGAAGATATCAAACAGTGATTTGCGGTCACTTTATTATCAGGGGGTTCCGCATTGTCGAGGCGAGGTGGTTCTGTAGCCGTGGCTTGGTCACCCACGGTGAAGCGAAGAATAACCCGAGGAGGGGCCGCTCGTCAGGGCTTTTGCCGGTAAACCGACGACGTAGCGGCCAATAAGTAGGTTGCGGTTCCGCTTAGGCGACATCGCAACTGAGGTGGGCCGCGATGTCGTATGGGAGGCATCGCGGCTGAGGATTGGAGGCCGCGGCGGGAGAGGAGTGCCGGTATTGCGGTGCGCCGCTCTCCCAACCTTCCGCGGCCTTGACGGGGTCGCCATCGTCTGATGGTGGACGCGGTGGGGCCGCAGGGGAGGAGGAATGTTGGTATGACGTTGGCCGCTCTCCCTATCCTCTGCGGCCTAAAATTGGAAGGTGGTGGGGCCAATGACCTGACCCGTCACTGGGGGACCAAGAGTGCCCAGACACGGGGTCGTCTGGCGCCCATATGCTGGTTGGGGTGGTCACGGCGTGCTATGTGTTCTGGTGCGCCGGTGATGGGGAATACTCCCCAGAGGAGGGTCCGGTGAAGGACAGCCGCGGCGGGTTCACGGATGAGTGCTAACGCGTGCCCGTGTTCGCGCCGTAAGCGGCAGAGTTTCAGTGGGTTAGAGTCCCACATAACTGCACTATCTCCCCGTGGTAGTGCAGAATGCATCAGCATATCACCAAGTTAAAAAAAGAGGCTATAGAGGTATGAGGAACAGGGTGTAAAGTTCACTCAACCTCCATAGAAAAGGGAGGATCCTCCGACCAGACGGGTGTTGTGTCTGGCGGGCAACTGCCCTATGATTCATGTCGGGCCGTTGTATATATGCTAGTTGCGCGATAAACTCTGCTTGCGCGATGCAGGATTTGCGTGACGTCAGTATGACGCGTTGTTCGCATGTGGCGTTGTAGATACCGCTACAAGGCCCTTATCTTTAAGTCCGTCAATGAAGATACGGGTCCACCCGAATCGACAATAGTAATTCAATACTTCGGAATGAACCCTACTTCCAGATTGATTAACTTTTTCGGTCGGGCAAAAACACATCGGGAGTAAAAACAGCTGTTAAATCGTGTGTTATTTTCAGTTCGAACTAGGAATTGCCCCACTTGCTGGAATTTCCCAAGTGCCTGTTCACCTGCACCTTCGATAACCTAAATAATGCCACTGATGCCGCAATCAACGTGGCCACTTTTCTGGGCTCAAACTATACTTATAATAAAAAAACAACGAGTAAGATACGAAAAGAAGAAGAAAAAATGCGAACTAAGGTAAAACAGAGCAGAAAACGCCCGAAACTATGGATATCGTGCTTAGAGAGTAGACCCTGAGGTTCGTAAGGTTGCGTGTTCGAATCACGTCGCGTTGGAGTCACCAGTATAGAGGTATGAGGAACAGGGTGTAAAGTTCACTCATCCTCTATACAGGGTTATTGGAAAAACACCAACAACCTCTTAAGAGGTCATTGTACTCATCATTATGAACAACTTTTACTATGGGACCAATAATGAAATCGCGAAAAAAAAAATCAGCTGTTCCCTACATTTATGTTCGTATAACTCGTCAAAATGTAGGGAACAGCTGATTTTTTTTTCGCGATTTCATTATTGGTCCCATAGTAAAAGTTGTTCATAATGATGAGTACAATGACCTCTTAAGAGGTTGTTGGTGTTTTTCCAATAACCCTGTAGAAAAGGGAGGATCCTCCGACCAGACGGGTGTTGTGTCTGGCGGGCAACTGCCCGATGATTCATGTCGGGCCGTTGTATCTATGCTAGTTGCGCGGTAAACTCTGCTTGCGAGATGCAGGATTTTGCATGACGTCAGTATGACGCGTTGTTCGCATGTGGCGTTATAGATACCGCTACAAACTGTTCAAAATAGCACTACCGCACTACGCACGCCTCGCCTGGGTGTAAGTGTGCATATACACGAGCGACATGCATCAACGACAAAGGCAAGCGGCGACACCGTGTCGCCCGTGTGTTTGAGTACGATGCTCAAATACACGACGTGTTGTCGGCGGTTGCAGTTGCCTCAGTTGTCGACGCGTGTCGTTCGTGTGTAATGCACACTAATGGACATTTACAGGCTGTAATAGGTACTTTTAAAAAGCTGTCACCAACATACACATTTCCTTCCACTTTGTGGGCGCTGTCTTCTGAGCCCTAATTGTCGAAGCCTCCTTAATTTGTTTGAGGACTTGTCGCCGTTGATCAGGGTTAAAGTCGCCTATGTCACCAAACATCACGAAAGGACTATTTTCAGGGTCCAAACTTTCACACCATTCTTCCTTGTCTTCTTCCTTGTCAGCAGCTGCTGGAGTGTAGAAACTTGGGTAGAAACGCGGAGCGTGTTAAAGCTCCCTATGTTCACGTACGCTCTGACCGGTGACTTGCTTATACATATAGCGCCTAGAGCCTAGTGACTTCAACAATCAATCAACTCAGCCTATTGCAGTCCACTACTGGACATAAGCATCTCCCAGGCTGCGCCACAACAAGTGCCTAGTGACTTAACATCCTTCTATACACGTACACAGTGGCGTAACTATAACGTTTGGGGCCCGTGGCAAATTCAAGGGATGGGGCCCTCGCTCAATGTAAAGAAGCTCATCCAACGTTATAGTTTTTTTTTACTAGCACTTCTCCTGCGACTTCTTCCGCGTAGATTTCATATTTTCTCCTACAAAATTTAACACCTGACTGCTTCGTTGGTCTAGTGATCGCGGGCGCTACTGCTGAGCATAAAGTCCTGTCCAAAAAATTAGACAAACAATCGGAAAAAGGTACAAAATGTTCAAAACCTGAATGATGTCCTCTGTTACACATTTTCAAAAAAAGTTTGCATTTATAAACTTATGCTAGGATCCTCCTGTGATCGTGGCCCTTTCGGGCCGGGGGCTGGAGGCTGGGGGCCCGTCGCATTTTGCCCCAATGCCACCCTATAGTTACGCCACTGCACGTAGGCGATTAGCGAAGGCGCCAAGCGCGCAGTGGGGCCGGTTACAAGAATTCTAGAGCTCTAGGTGCTAGGCAGGCCATCTGTCAATGCGTACTCAAACTCAAAGCATTTATTTCAAATAAACCAATTACGCCCTTTACATATTACGCCGTGGCTGCGGCGGCGCCGCTGGCATAATGTGTAAAGGACCTTACAGGCACTTTTGAATTGTCGAGAGGTCGGTCAGTCAGAAAGATGAAGCTAGTTGCCCATTGCAAAGCGTAGTAGATACCTATGGAGAAGAACGGGCAAGAAACTCCACGGACACTCTTTTAAATCAAAATAATATGGTTACAAAGTAATGGTTAGGTACATCATTCATGTTAAAAATTATGCATGTGAGAACTATGCAGAACATTAAAAGCGTTCGAAAAGATTAAAAAAAAACAATTAAAGTAGCAAAGAGATGATCAGTCCCTACTGACGGTACGTAGCCTAAAAGGGGCATCAACGACCGCAAACGTAAGATCCGTCGACCTAATGCTGATGTGTCATCATAGCCTGCATAGCCTTTTTTTTTTGGGTGGGAAATTATCAAATAACTTCTCCCGCTCTGGGCGGAGCGGGAGGGCGTGTCAGACTTTTACTGACTAAAACCCACCCGTGTTCCTTCAGTTACCTGTGCCAGGGGCCACGGTATCTCTCTCGAACAACCCGCGACCCTGGCAGACATCGGCCCTAGCGGACCCCGTCAGTTAGGTACTGACATCTCTTTGAGGCGCGCGTAGAACACAACGCGCCGTCGACCCGTACCTGCATAGCTATTCACAACCATCCGACAGGCTATCGTATCGAAAACGACACATTGGAAGAATAGCGGTCGTCTGGATTTGATTTAAACTGACAAAATTTTCGGGTTTTGGTTTTGTGAATAGCATTTAGAGAACTCCTACGATAACACTGATTGATGTTCGATTCGGTACGGAAGCGTATCGAGTGGTTGTGAATATCTATGCTGGTCCTTAGCGGACGGCGAGCTGTGTCATAGCCTGTACGTAAAATTAAATAACAGTGTACTATCTTCATTTTCATAGGATAGCTTACGTATAAACATGTAGATATAATTTAAAATGTGTTGCAGGCGAAAGTACGCCAAAATAATCCAACGTAAGTTTCTGCAGGTGTGTCGCTATTCATTATCACCAGTATGAGCATAGCTGTGGCCCAGTGATAACGGCCGCGACTTACGAATTCGAGGTCGTAGGTTCGAATCCAGACAGGCGCTTTACTTTGTGTAAATTATTTCATCCCTCAAAATGGTCAAGGAAAACATCGTGAGGATACCGGCATGTCCTAGAACCAATAATTCGAAGACATGATTGTGTCATTTACCAACCCGCATTGGGCCATTGTGGTGGATTACGGCTCACTCCCTCTCACCGAGAGACTTTGAAAGATATTGCGAATCCATTGCTTCATATTTTGTCTGCTCAACAACGGAAATAACGCAAAAAATTTTGTTGAACTGTCAAAATGAAACCCATTGCTACTCTTAGCGAAATACGCAATACCCCTCTGGCTGTTGGTCAGTGGCACAGATATAGATATACCTAGATAACGCAAGTATCACGAACTGTATGAAAACTAAGCGTGCCACTTTTTGACTACCTACTATGACGTCACAAGCTCGCGCTCTCTCGCTCACGCTCACCCAGCCAGCAGTACGCAGGACTGAGCGCGAAAGTGGCGGCTTATGATTTTCGATCGTAAACTGGTGCGATTTTTGGCACGTGATGTAGGTGCTCTTGCGTTATCTAGGTGTATCTATATCTGTGGTCAGTCGCTAGTCGCTACACTAAAATTCACCAAAAAAAAAAAAACACTAAAGACAAATTGAAAAAAACAATAGCTACGTTTTTCTTCGAGAGATATATCCTCTTCATCGTCATACAAATCACAGGGGTCTTCTTTGGGGTTCACTTCTGTCGGCGCTTTGGTCGTCAGTAACTTTGGCAGGTCTATAAAATACTGGTTCGTCTCAGGATCGCCCCCCGCGTAGTGGTAAATGAAAGCCATAAACTGGGGATGGAGGTTATTCATTTTAATAATATTAGGTATAGGGTAGGTAGTGGGAATCGGTGGGCACCATAGATATATGTTTTTTACATTTCTATGGTGGGCACAGTCAGAAATCAGGATTGTCACAACATACGATCTACAGGGTGTTACGGAAAGGGTATATCAATACAAACGGGTTGAAGAGTGTATCTGGTCTAGAATCTCTGTACAAAATTTCAGCTCAAAAGCATTAACTTTGAAAATGCTTAATATTTTTTTATTTCGACATCACGGCGCTGCACTGGCGCGCGGAGGCGTGATGTGCGTGTATCTACTAGGCGCACAGACATACTACAGATAATGGATAATGACCCTCGTAGTGCGGTGACACGTTTGTTATGATTTCAATTTAATAAACTATAGAAATAAAAAAATATTAAGCATTTTCAAAGTTACTGCTTTTGAGCTGAAATTTTGTACAGAGATTCTAGACCAGCCCCCCTATTCACAAGCATACGATTCACTATCGTATCGACAATGACACTTATTCGATAACCTGATTTCTGAACCGAAGGACTGGCAAAACGCTATTCAGAGATCCGTGTGGCAGGGTTTATTTCCAACCGATTATAGGTGTGTGTACGGGGAACGCTACAAAATGGTAGTAAATAGATATTCGTGGTAGAAAATTTTAAGTGGTACATAAATGATTTTTTTCGAGTATTTCATTAAGGTCGACTATAAATTATGCATTGAGTAACTTTTATCAAATAAAATATAGTAAACAATGATTTTATTAATAAATAAAATTTATCTGATTTCTATTAAACTTGCTTCGTAAACTTAAGTTTCTGTCAAACCTGGAAATCGGGAATAATAATTGTTTTTCCGACATTTTGGTTTGAACTAAAAAGATATTATTGTGAAGTGAATAAACGCTGCTAGGTACCTATTGTTAATTATTGAAGGTTTACCTAGATCCTCTCTATCACACATAAAAATTAAAGATAGCATAAAAGGTTAGAATAGTACTATTTGAATTTGTGCCTGGTTGATGGCAATAGTATATGTAATAATAATAGTGGGTGTATTAAACCACCTCTTCGTAACTCTTCTCAAGAGTGATGTTTTGATGATGGCAAGTACTAAGAAGTAATTTTGCTTAGATACTTACTTTTAATTCTACTGGGATTGCGGCTGATGAGTGCGTGTTATAAAAATATCTCTTGATCTTAAAATCACGTACTCCATCTACCAAATAATTAAAAAATGTCTAGAACGAGTTTAAGTGTTTCGTAGATACGTATGTAACCACTTAAAATTATATAAATATACTAACTTGGGTATGCAGCGGTCAAAACTATACCTTTAACTGCTAATTACTTTTTAATAAACAATAATTCTTCGTTTCGATAACGTTTCCGACAGCAAATATCTGTCGGAAGAATTGATGTGTTCATACCGTATATGAACTGTCAAAATTGTACGGTTTCCGATTTGTGAATAGCGATTATAGGACTTCGTCGATAACATTGACGTTCGATACGGTACCAAGCCGTATCGTAGCTTTGTGAATAAGCCTACTGATACACTCTTCAACCCGTTTGTATTGATATACCCTTTCCGTAACACCCTGTATTTGTATTGCACTGTAATACGTTAGCCGCGGTCAGTCGGTGGATGGGTTGCACGTACCTCACTAACAACTTTTTTCATTTTTTCGCGCCATTCGTGATCCACCCTAGCCGCGGTCTTGTACCCTCTGGATAAATGAAGAATCAATTCTTGCCCTTGAGACAGTATATCATGCAAAACGTTGACATAATTTGTATAATCTGTTGAGAAAACGATTTTATGTAGCTTTTATCCACATTTGGACGATCATTGCCCAGAGCCGGTAAGTAGGCGTATTCTGTCAAAAATAATTTGCAAATGCCAATAACCACGTGTCTATCTCGTTTTAATTATAATGATAAAGTAGAGACAGCAGATATTTGCCACAAGTTCCACTTCCATGCATCGGCATCGTGGTGAAAATAGTGCGCGAGATTTTGCTTCGTTTCACGCACAAAATAAACCTGCGTGGTGATTGCACTGCTGGATGAGTTGCCATATAAAAAAAAACCCACGAGGCGTCTCTTAGGGATGTTTCAGTTTAGTTGCAGGGTTTACATCGATTTTAGTATCGAGAATTCAGTTCATCTAAAATATACTACTGCTGACTCACCAGTTTGCTTATAATTATAAAATATTATATCTTAGGATTTTTCAATTAAGTATAAGGATGTGTGATGTGATGTGATATATAAAAACTAGTAATTTTAACCACAAATAAGATTTGTGGTTACACAACACAGAAAGGGGTTTGAAGATTTTTGTATGGAGGGTGGCCCTAAGGTCGGCCGCCATTTTGATTTTTTTTCAATGTCGCGGTGCACAACAAAAGTTATATATTTAGATAGAGGACAATTATACAAACAAAAAATGTCATGTAACATAATATCCTAAAGCGTCAGGTTTCAGAGTTATTCACCGAAATATAAGTCGAAAACAACAAGGACTTTTTCCCGGTAAGCATATTGAACTATTGAGGTAATAGAAACGTTATGAAACCTTTATGGAAAAGAAACAAATGAAGAATAGATATTTTTTAAATAAATAATTAAACACGGCAATTTATAGTTCGTTTTTTAATCCCAGAGACTAATCTGACAAGTAAGTCTTTTGTGTTTTCGTTTTTTTTAGTATAGAAGTTTGACATTACACTTGTCAGATCTCTGGAATTAAAAAACGAACTGTAAATTGCCGTGTTTAATTATTTATTTAAAAAATGTCTTTTCTTCATTTGTTTCTTCTCCATAAAGGTTTCATAACGTTTCTATTACCTCAATAGTTCAATATGCTTACCTAGCGGGAAAAAAAAAAACAAAAAAATTCTTGTTGTTTTCGACTTATATTTCGGTGAATAACTCCGGAACCTGACACTTTAGGATATTATGTTATATTCCATTTTTTGTTTGTATAAGTGTCCTCTATCTAAATATATAACTTTTGTTGTGCACCGCGATTCTGAAAAAAAATCAAAATGGCGGCTGATTTTAGGGCCAAAACCTTCAAACCCCTTTAAAATTTTATAAAATACCTTCGATAATCTTCAGTTTTTCGATTCTACTTCTTCTTCTTTCTGTACACATGACATACATTAAAGCTGCTAAGTTTTTACATTGCAATTGCGATTGTAACGCATGTATTTTTTCTTGTCTTTCTCTGTGTGCTTCTCGAAGCATATAAGATGCGCGAGTTTGTTCATTTCTGTATAATAATGAAATAGTACAATACGATAAATGTGACTTAAGTTGTCCATTTTTGGACGGCGTGAAATTGTGCTAAATGCCGTGCATTAATTAAGGTCTTTGTTAAGACATGCTTAATTAACTCTTTTCTTTGTAAACATGGACTACGTAAGTCACAGAAAAGCTTGACTTAACTGCGGGGTTAGGTCACATAGTGCTATAAATAAATATTACACTAGAACCCCAACTCTAGAACTACATTAACCGCATGGTTTTTAATCTAGGAACCGGTCAAGCTCCGCGCGTCGCCTATCTGCGACGAAACAATAGAAAATCAATTGTGTCTCATTAGCGGAGATTGACAGATATACAAAATAATGAATGTTTTTTATCCTCACAATAAAATGAAGTTAAATCTGTCCTTAATGAGTTCCTTTTCTCTTTCTAATATCCTCTCATATTCTTCACGCAGTTCTATTTCCTTTTCTTTTAGAATCTCTTCAACGTGTGAAGGAGCTATTTTCACTTTTGAAGCCTATTTGAAAGTTAGAAAAACCATTGTCGTA
The DNA here is from genome assembly GCA_947508005.1 of Amphipoea lucens. Classification (NCBI taxonomy): domain Eukaryota; kingdom Metazoa; phylum Arthropoda; class Insecta; order Lepidoptera; family Noctuidae; genus Amphipoea; species Amphipoea lucens. Next base: position 15,828,790 of record OX382377.1, on the reverse strand, counting down.
AATAAACTTGTACAGTAGGCTGCAAGTCAGTGGTAACACTTTGGCCTTGACCTGGCCTAGCGTAGTATAGAGATTCAATAGAGTACGAGGCCTGCTTATACTGGTTCTGTTACCACATACGTGTGACATACTGCACGTCAATAAATAGATGGGTGTTATATTGCAACAAATAATAATTTGGTGTACAAGTGGATTGATTTGGTTATGTTTACTGTAGATAATTTAATTAATAATTAATCCCTTTATTCAGAAAAGTTACTTGAAGGTAAGTAGTGATTAGGGACTGTTTAACCATATATTTTTGACGTTTGAACGTCACTTAACTTTAATGTTCGTTTATAAATAAAAACGTTGCTCTGAAAGTCTGAAAAACAGTAAAACTGTATTTCAATAAATGTACGTAGGTACTAAAGTTAGCTACAACTAATGTTTACCTCCTCATTCTGTTTACAAATGCATTTCATTAAATCTTTTTGAATTTCTTCTGCGGCTTTTGTAACAGTAGTAGATGATGGTGTTGGAGGTGAACCTTGTTCTTCTCTGATGACCTCTAAGCCGTCCTTGCTCCCAACCGAAACATTATTCTGAATGCTCGACATCTGTAACATTTTTCACATGTTGTAAGCAACGAGTTTTGCACATAATTATTTGTAACTTGCTTGCTTGTTATTGTACTAATAACGAATGAAAAAATATCTGAGTGTATCTGAGTGTCATACATACGAATGTTCAAGCAAACGAAAGAAAAAATGTTAAATTGTCACAAAAACATGTGCTTCTCTATATAAAATACTAATAACGTATTATTATCTGTAATTTATTGTAAAACTAATCCTTTGAAATATGAAACAAAATTATTTCGTCATTAACATTGACCTATCAACCTATGAATATATTCAGTGTTTATTCAGTTGAGTGTACTATTTACGTTAAGAGATATAACGTTTTTGTTGACTATCGCATTGATTATATCGAAAAATAAAGTAGTCTGTAATAAAATTAAGCTTGTGTATTACGTATTTTATGGGAAAAAATTATGCAAAAAAAATTCTAATCGATTAAATATTATTTTGCTGTTAAATCAAACATGTCTACTCATCAATGACAAGTAGTAAAATAAATTATGGCAACACACAGTTCTGCTGTCGTGAAGTTCGTAACATGTGATGTTTCGTGAAAAGTGTTAATTTTTTTACGAAAAACCTTTTTTAATTAACCGTAGTGCATCTTGAAAGTGTTAAAAACATACGTTTGTGCTTTACGTGCTGTGTTTGTTGTGTTAAAAGTGTTTGAATATCGCAACAAAAATTACATGGATAAAGCCGTCACCTGAGGTTGTAAAGGTTAGTGCTTTTTTCATCTGTTGTTTGTCTTAAAATAGATTTCTGTGCGGGTCGCAATGATATTTCAGTTTTGTTTGTGTAACGCCTTCATGTGACTTTTCAGTTCTTTCATAAGACCTTGAACTAGAAATCTACCAGTGCCGTGATCAAGGTTAGGTTCGCGCGGGCGATTCATCTCGCATAATCATTGTTTATTCCTCCCATTTTAGTGTTAAACTCGTTACATTTCATGAAAAAAGCTATAAAAATGCATAATTATGGTGTTTTGTACGTTAAAATGTGAATACAAATGCAAAAATCTGGTACCGTGAACCTAACCTAAAAACGCTATTGTATTTAGTGCAGTTTTTTTGCAAGTACAGCGATACGATGGATTAACCGTTATCTGGTCAGTGCGCGTTTTATTACGGGTATTGGAAGTAAGTGAAGCTGTAGAGAACATTTAGAGCTGAAATTGTTGCGGTCACGTGAAATTATTTCGGAATCACACATGGTTTGACAGTTAGCCGAGATTATTTTGGTCCTTATCGGTGACGGCAGTTGGTATGGAGAGGTTTTGGCGTCAGATTTAAGATAAATCTTACGAAGCTGTAACTGCAAAGAATATAATTTTACTGACATGTGTATTTGAAGATGTAAACATTTGTGTGATTTTGCAAAATCATGTTATGTTTATTTTGTGTCAGAGCTATAAGGTAATTTATTTAGATTTTGAAATAGATAACATTGAAATGCCATGTTGCTAAAAATAGCCACATTTGATCTCAGGGTCTGGTGATCTAGTGGAGTTTCCTTTATATTTATTGCATAATTCAGTTATGTATGTGTATCTATAAACTTTTTAGAAATGACGAAGTTTATGTATCAATAATATACACATAACCTTAAAAACCTACCATAATACTAAACAGTCTTTAAATCAAAGAAAAATATCATGAAATTACTTTTAAAATAAAACTAGAAGTAAACAGACCTGTGATGGATAATTTATGTTCTGGATAATTATGTAAAAGGCAAGATTTTAAAACAAACCACAACTATTAATTCTTCCTCAAAAAAACCTGAGCAAGTTAACTAATTTATGTTAGTTAGGTTAGGTACCACATGCTAATAAAAATGCACTTTATGTACATACCTACTTACTTTACAAAATGAGGTAATTAAATAATACACATTTAAATTTTTTTTTTATTTGTAAATACTTAAAGGTGGCTATGTAAAAGGGTTTTTTAATGGCGGCTCATTTCCTCTATTCATATTAAATACCACAAATCACATCACAATCTTGGTAACCAATGCCTACAGGCACACTTAACCCGCTTATTTCATTTTCTTATTATTCCAAGTATGTCACTATATGTCATTTCAATTATTTAAAAATAATAGAAAGTGTGAATTAATTAAATAGAATATGATTCATATTAATTAACTGTAAACTGCAAAGGACATACTTAATACAGCAATTTAAGTTTTTATCAAAAAATACTACTAATCTCCATTGATTTACATCAATAATACATTAAATTGTTTTAAATAATCACTCACTAATTCCTATACTAACTCCTTAATATCATAAACAAACGGTTCATTGTTAACTTTTATAAAGTTCATCAACCTTACCGCATGAGAAAAGTTCTTTTGAAACAAGTGTAGCAGTTTCCGATATGATCTAAAGTTTGCACACAAAAACAAAGGAACGGACAACAGTTAATTTATTCTAATGATTCATCAGAAGGACGGAGACTTAAGACATTTAAATGTGGAATGCAAATAAAGCAGTATTTACATGTAATTTATACATTTTCCTTTAGTTTAGCTTACCTTAACAGTTCCTAATAGCCTAATTGTTTTATATTATTGGCAATGCCCACTAAGGCTAATTTGTGTGCATTGAGGCGTTTTATTTATCTTTATTCTTTTATTTAACTTCCTAATATTGCTATGATCATATTTCCTAGGAATAAATGAAATTGTTTATTCTGTAAATATGATATTTGAATCACTTTTACACATCATAATAAAAAATATATACATACTAGCTTTTGCCTGTAGGTTTTGTCACATGTTTTAGCCAACTTGCTATATTACTGTGAAGTTTCATCAAAATCCGTTCAGTAGTTTTTGCATGACAGAGTAACAAACATCCATCTATCCATCCTCACAAACTTTCGCGTTTATAATAATATTAGGATAAGGTACATTAAAATATAAGTTAGATGGGAGTCAATATTTCCTATCTGACTACCCCTGACAAGAAATGGCGAAATAAAATTAAGGGTCAGTCTCTTTTAAATTCCAGACATAATCTTGGTTAGATCATATGACTGCCATGTAGATCCGTGTCTGATATATTGTGGTAAGTGGTAGCTAGATGTATGGCCATAGCAGTATTTGCAAGTGCAAATATCTTTTCCTAAGGCTCATACGAGTTATGTGGAGTATGTGTCATGCTAAAATTCTTTTATAGTACTTATGCTAATATTCTTTTACTGCTACCATAATCATTATTATTTTAATTAAAAGGTCAGAAATATAATAGCATTGTAATTTTTTAATTATGCATAGCCTTTTTTTTCAGAGTGATAGTTGTAAAAAATGTTTAATATCTGAGGGGCAATTTTCATTATTTTAAAAACGTTCCAAACAAACGTTTTTAAAATTAGAGGTATTTTTGACTGATTGAGACTGATCTCAATCAGTCAAAAATACCTCTAATTTCCCTTAAATTGTTGACAAGTTTTGGACATTGATTGTCGCTGATCATCTCAGCGACAATCAATGTCCAAAACTTGTTGTTGATTGCGACTAGATTTTCAACGTTTTTATTGGAATTGGCCTTCAATTCTTAGTCTTTGGGTGTTCTTTGGCAAAGGCCTACTCTTAACTCCTTCAAATTCTTCCCATTCCTTGCCTGTCTAGTTTTTATAGTGATGGGCTTAGTAAGCAAAACAATGAGGAAAATGTGAGGAAAGTTATTAGTATGAAAGTGGATGGTTGTAAGAGTAGGGGAAGACTAAAGAAACGATGGATGGACTGTGTGAAAGATGATATATGGGCTAGAAAGGGGGTGATTACCGAGATGATAACTAATAGAGAATTATGGAAGAAAAAGACATTATACGCCAACCATAAATAAGTCTGCATAAGGGCAAGAGAATGATGATAAAGGCAATAAACAATTAAAAACAGGTCACATCTATTTCAATTCTTCTTTTTATTGTAACAAAAAATAACTAAAAAGAAAAGCATTGACATCAACAAGTTTGCAAAATAGTCAAGCGTAACAAAACGTTGAAGGCCTACAATACAACCTACAACTCAATAGTGATTCACCATTTGTCATTGATCTCAATTTGTTTGTTTTTATACAGTATCTTTAACAGCTTAAAGAAGTTGATTTGATTTCTTTTGTCTTTTAGTTAAAGGGGTTAGAAGATTTTTGTATGGAGGGTGGCCCTAAGGTCGGCCGCCATTTTGATTTTTTTTCAGAATCGCGGTGTACAACAAAAGTTATATATTTAGATAGAGGACGCTTATACAAACAAAAAATGTTATGTAACATAATATCCTAAAGCGTCAGGTTTCGGAGTTATTCACCGAAATATAAGTCGAAAACAACAAGGATTTTTTTGTTTTTTTTCCCTCCAGGAAAGCATATTGAACTATTGGGGTAATAGAAACGTTATGAAACCTTTATGGAGAAGAAACAAATGAAGAATAGACATTTTTTAAACAAATAATTAAAAACGGCAATTTATAGTTCGTTTTTTAATCCCAGAGACTAATCTGACATTTAAGTCTTTTATGTTTTCGTTTTTTTTTAGTATAGAAGTTTGACTTTACACTTGTCAGATTAGTCTCTGGGATTAAAAAACGAACTATAAATTGCCGTGTTTAATTATTTATTTAAAAAATGTCTATTCTTCATTTGTTTCTTCTCCATAAAGGTTTCATAACGTTTCTATTACCTCAATAGTTCAATATGCTTACCTGGAGGGAAAAAAAAACAAAAAAAACCTTATTGTTTTCGACTTATATTTCGGTGAATAACTCCGAAACCTGACGCTTTAGGATATTATGTTACATAACATTTTTTATTCGTATAAGTGTCCTCTATCTAAATATATAACTTTTGTTGTGCACCGAGATTCTGAAAAAAAATCAAAATGGCGGCTGATTTTAGGGCCAAAACCTTCAAACCCCTTTCCAGGCCGTCTGATAAAATTCCTCATAAAGACCTTCAATGGGTCACAGGCTTAGAACTTTTTCTAGTGTTTGATAATTATTTAAACTACTACTTAATCTATATAAAATTCAAAGTCCTGACTGACTGATATATCAACGCACAGCCTAAACCGCTGGTCCTAGAGATATGATATTTGGAAGGTGTGTTCTTTGTGAAGAGTAGGTATTCACTAAGAAAGGGTTTTTGAAACTCCACCCCTCAGAGGGTGAATGGGGGGAGGGTGAAGTTTAACGCGGACAAAGTCGCGGGCTGAAGCTAGCAATATTATAAATTCGAAAATTTCAATCTTCGGTTAATTTTAGACTTGCTGTAATAGTGAAAAATGCTCAAAATGTTATTTCCCATAAGAAAATAGCACTTTTTTTTCTGGCCGGCACTTTAATTTATGGGTAAAAATGTTTGACAATTGAATGATGTCCTTTGTGAGTTTGTATGTAGGGCGTAATCTTCGATCGAATTCTGAAAATACTTTCAGTAATAGGAAGCTGCAGTATTGTGGAGTGTCATTGGATATATTTTATGTTAGAACAAGAAATTTGACCCTGCTAGCTATAGGCCCACCGCTTAACTGAGACGTTGCCTGAGGTAGCTGCGCGGTGCGGGAGGGGTGATAACTGTCACAAGTTGACGAATCATTGAGCTCTCGCATCAAGTCACCGCTCCCCTCCCGCACCGCGCTGCTACCTCACACAACGTCTCAGTTAAGCGGTGGGCCTATAGCTAGCAGGGTCAAATTTCTTGTTCTAACATAAAATATATCCAATGACACTCCACAATACTGCAGCTCCAAGAACACACCCTCCAAATTTCATGTCTCTAGGACTGGCAGTTTAGGCTGTGCGTTGATATATCAGTCAGTCAGGACTTTGAGATTCTATATATTACTAGCGGCCCGCCCCAGCTTCGCACGGGTGCAATTTTTTTTTCGAATTTCCAAAATTTTCTTTCATACAAACCTTGTCCCGGCAATACCGATCACAACAAAAAAAGAATTAGCGAAATCGGTCCAGCCGTTTTCATGTTATGTCGTGACAACGGAAAACGGGTTTCATTTTTAACCGACGAAAAAACGGAGGAGGTTATCAATTCGACGCGTATATATTTTTTTTTTTTTTTTTTTTTTTTTTTTTTTTTTTTTTTTATGTATGATCACGCATAACTTTTTACAGAGCAGTCCGATATTGATAATTCTTTTTTGATTAGAAAGGATATACCCCGAAGGTGGTCCCATATAAATTTGGAAAAAAAATTCCAACCCTAAGGGTAGGAAAACAGGGGATGATTGATAGTTCACTCACTGATTGTAATGTATGACCACGCATAACTTTTTACAGATTAGTCCGATTTTGATAATTCTTTTTTTAATGGATAGAACATACCTCGAAGTTGGTCCAATGTAAATTTGGAAAAAAAAATCCTACCCTAAGGGTGGGAAAATAGGGGTGATTTGTTGTTCATTCACAGATTTTAATGCTGAGCTGTGTATTACAATTAAAAACAATTAAAATTAAAGGCCTATCTATGTTGGTATATAAAGCCTGTTTTTTTAAGTATTTTGCTATACAAAAAATAATAGTTAAAGTAGGATTAAGTATATAACAGTTAATATCTAAAGTAAGGTAGGTAGCCATTTGAAAAGTAATCAAAAATTAAGCATGCAGTAATAAGTAAATTATAGCCTCAAAAAATTATAAAATAAAAACTTTTTAACAAAAAAATTGAACCTCCGAAAAAACTGAAAAGCAAAAAATAAAAACCTTTTTTATTTTACCTTAATAAATAAGTTCTTAAAACTAATGCAAGTATACCTAAAAAATTTTGAGTCGGCGCCAAACAATCAATGAACAAAGATCACTAAATTACCTTATAGAAATAGCCAAATCAAATTAATAATGCAACGTGAAATCTCCAGCGCTAAATATTAACATTCCAAACAAAAAGTGCGCTCTCCGCACGACCACTCGCAACTGTTTGGCGCCGACTCAAAATTTCTTAGGTATACTTGCATTAGTTTAAGAACTTATTTATTAAGGTAAAATAAAAAAGGTTTTTATTTTTTGCTTTTCAGTTTTTTCGGAGGTTCAATTTTTTTTTATATAGATACAAATTACAGATGTAAATTCAGATATTTGTATTTGTGTGTGTATTTTCTAGGATTGTATCGTAAATCTGGTGTTGTGTAGTTTCTGCCTACACCGTTGGAGAAAAAGCATTATGTTATGGTGTATGTGTGCAGCACATTTTCAGAGAGTTTATCTCAGTTTCTTTATCAGATTCAGTCTTTAAATCACTTTTTAATAGTGATAGGTACAGTCACGAGCATAAGTATGTATGTACACTTGCCTTTATTCAAAGGCGATTTTCTCCTTTATTTTTGAATTAAATTTTATGTTATTACATTACGAACATAGTATTTATTTAAAGTTGCCAAGTGTTGAAATATTAGTGCTCATGACTGTACCTCGTTAATTATGATTAAATTATGATCTGGGAGTGTTGTTTGTTAGAGGGTTTGGTTTCCGCACTTAGTCCTTCAGGTGGACCATTGTGCATGGGCCATGGTGGCCATCTGTAGTTATTCCAACCAGCCCGAGTGTCTGGGAGTGTGTTTTTCAAGTTTACTTCACTTGGCTAGGTAATTCATGTTATATTACACATTAAATTTAATTATTCTGATTTAAAATGAATACCATACCTTGTATCATATTAACAGCATAATATCTTTAAGTAAAGTAGTAGATTTAAACATTTTTTCATATAATTTTAATTAGTTTTTCAATTTTTTTGTGGTTGTTTGTCCATCTTGTTGATGTTTATTAGTGACAGTTTGACAGTTAAATCAGCTGAGTTGTGTCAAAGGTCATTTGTTTGCAGCCAGCAATTTCACACTTATTTCGACATGATGGAGGTTTGTTGCACAACCTGACTTAATATTATGATTCATACTGTTTTTTGTAATTTACTGGCCAAAACATCATATCCTGTTATTCAAATTGGTTGTGAATTATTATATGTGAATTATTATATGAATTATTATTGTGAATTATTATTATATGAATAGAAAGTTTTTGTAAATAAATGCAGTATGTTTTTTAAAGATTATAAGGATAAGTGCACACTAGCATAATAAATAAGCACACAGGCATTATAATTATGATTTTGCCATCTCTATGTTGTTCTCTCAGCCTTTATTTACCCCAATTTGGTTGTAGACCCGTGTTATTTTTCGGTCTATAAGATATTACTTATTTATTGTTTACATGTACAGACGCCAGCACATCAACCTACCCGAAACTGTCAAATTTTCCCAATCAACTTTGAATCTTATGTTTTAGTGATAAAGTTGAAAATCTATTAAATAAATTTGACAGATTGTAGTAGGTTGATGTGCTGGCGTCTGTACCATCGCGGACATTGGCGGTGGACCACTTTTCAACCTTATTTCCAAGGGCACAAGTGGTCGACCGCCATTGTCCGCGGCTGTACAAAACGCTGGTTAATAGGCATGCATTAAAATTGCATGACACAATATTAAGTAAGACATGCACCCTGTAAGGGTTCGGCAAAATAAACACCCTGCACAACAACATTTCTTTATTGGTGTTTGTGAGTTGATGAGGGAATTGTACCCCGCCTATACGGTTTATGCTACTTATGTCAAATGATTAAATTACATAATAATTATTGCTTCTAATAAATTACAATTCGTTACATTATACTAAACATTAATCATTAATTTATTACATTACCTACACTTATCACATCACACTAATATTAGGTCCTTACATATGAAATTGGCGTTTTGTATGGAAGGAACAAAAAGTCGAATATTTTTTAATATAATATATTTAATTAATCAAAGTATGAACCATTGTTTTCAATGCACTTTTGCCATCTTATAGGTAGTTCATTGATCCCTTTACTAAAAAAACCAGTCGGACGGGAATCAATAAAATCTTTGAAGGCGATTTGGACTGCCCCATCGGAGTTGAATTTTTTCCCTTGCAAAAAGTTATCCAAATTGCGAAAAAAATGGTAATCTGTTGGAGCAAGGTCCGGGGAGTACGGAGGATGTCTAAGACATTCCAATTCGAGCTCTTCTAATTTGGTAGCCGTCTGTTGCGCAGTGTGTGGTCTGGCGTTGTCGTGCTTTCAAGCTTTTTAATCTTCCCAATTTGCTTCAAGTGAATTAAAACAGTTTTATCACTAACATCGAAGCCTGCAGCTAACTCGGACGTGGTTTGCGATGGGTCCGCTTCCACAATAGCCTTCAATTCTCCATTATCAACTTGGGTCTCAGGCCGTCCACGGGGCTTGTTCTGCAGGTCGAAATTTCCAGAACGAAAACGTTGGAACCAAAAACGAACTGTGTTTTCTTTTGCAACATGACCGCCATACACATCATTCACCCTTCGAGTCGTTTCCGCAGCACTAGTGCCACGGCGGAACTCGTACTCGTAAATAATGCGATATTTTAAATTTTCCATTTTGTAAAATGAGTGACGCAAACAGAAAAAACAGAAGAAAAAAAACAAATGAATGACGGTCATCGAAGCACAAATACATGAGTAAATAGCTGTACAAATTTGAATTTGGAATTCCTTACCAAAGAGGAGAAATTCGTGATTAAAGTGGCCAGTACGAAAAACGCCAATTTCATATGTAAGGACCTAATATTATAAAGGCGAAAGTTTGTGAGTGTGTGTGTTTATATGTTTGTTACTTCTTCACGCTCAAACGGCTAGACCGATTTAGATGAAATTTGGTATAGAGATAGCTTGAGTCCCGGGAAAGGACATAGGATACTTTTTATCCCGATATTCTCACGGGATCGACACTTACGCGGGTGAAACCCTGGGGCGCAGCTAGTTAGGGTATAAGGCTCTTTTGGCGCCTGAATGACATTGAGAGGGGGTTTTTGTTGGTAAACATTTGTGAAATTGTATTGATAAAACAGTCAGTTTCGAGAAGCTTGATGTGCTGGCATCTGTACCTGCATTACGGTGTACTGACTGAAGACGCCACTACAGATTTACACCACTGCGTAAAATATCCGTTTAATGCGATAAGGACAGCTAGCTAATAGGTACTAAAATAGGTACACAAAAACTTTGGAAAGCATGCGTGTCGTCCGTTCTTTCAACATTATTTAAAACATACATGAAAATTAAAATCGATTAGGCATAGAACAGAGGGGCAATTCTCGTAATTTTAAGAACGTTCACAGTCTGATCTCAGTCTCAATCTGTCAAAAATATCTCTAATTTCCCTACATTTTGACAGGTTTTTGACATTTGTTTGTCGCCGAGATGAGATTGCGACTAGATTTTGAACGTTTTAAATTACGAGAATTAGCCTTCTGAACATAAATGCCCGTTTTCCTAAATAAATGAAAGCGGGCAGTAACTTTCGGTGCTGAAAATCCGACAGCGCACTTTGATTTCGGCATTCCTTTAGGTGTCGCCTAGTGTTAGTGAAAACGGAGAGAAATGTAACATTTAATTCTTTGACCCATTCAAAGCTGTCATAAAGTAACATAATAGGTACCACATGTTTCTTTCAAGTCTTTTAAAAGGCAGGAATTTTACACAATGCAAGCAAACGTGTCGTACACTTGAATCAATAAATTCTATTGTTACTATGTCTACGGTACTCTGTAAGAAGCATTGAAATTTGAAACATTTGTAATGCTTATAACATAAAAAAAACTTGGATATAATTCAGTTCTCAAAGCGTGACACGTGCCTTGCTGCATCTGAGTGAGTGGGCGAAAGTAGTGGGTTGAAGATGCGTGCGCTCCGTACCAACTAGACATTCGCACTCACTTTTTTTCTTTTTATTGCTTAATGGGCACGCACTTGACCTTGGTCACGCTTGATGGAAAGCGATGGATGAGGTCTATGATGGAATGAGCGTGTCTCTGTGAATAGCAGGCTGCTTGACGCCGGCCTCCGGTGGGAGGGTGGTCGCAAACCAGGCGGGCGTTAGCCCTACCACCGCAAGGGAAGAATTAGCCAGTCAAATAAGGTGTTGGGTGTGACTGTCAAGGATGCGCCGAGCGCTTGGTTCAGTTGAGTAACTGGCGGAACAAACTGCGCTACACGAAAAAAACACTCTTTTTTTTCACTCCGATAAAAATCTTTTTTGTTGTTGTTGCTGAATGGGCCCGCTCTTGATTTCGATCACGCCTGATGGAAAGCAATGGATGAGGTCTATGGAACGAGCGTACCCAGAAGATGCCTGTTCACTCTTGCTTTGACGGCGGACGGGTTAAATGTGGAAGGGTACACAGACGCTAGCAGAGACATCCACAATTTGGCTGTGGTCATCTCATGTCCCTTCGAAGCAATACCCTAAAACTCGATCGTCAAAAGGCGTGAATGTCCGTTCTCAAACTCAAACTCACAGCATTTATTTCAAATAAACGAATTACGCCTGCACTTTTGAATAGTCAAGGGGTCGGTCAGTCGGCATGATGAAGCTAGTTTCCCATTCCAAAGTGTAGAAGTCTCCTATGGAGAAGAACGGGAAAGAAACAATTTTTTCTAAATCTATTCTAGCAGCGAGCGTCATCATAAGCATCGTTTGCACTATAAGAGTAAACATAGCATTGCGATAAATAAATAAACCACTGAACGGATTTCAATAAAATTTGGCAAGGAGATAGATGGGATCCTGAGGAAGGGCATAGGCGCGGCAGGGGTATTCCTTTTGTCCCGTTAGCAGGTTCCGAAGCCGCGGGCAGAAGCTACACCTATATTTTTGACAAGTTTTTGACATTGATAGTCGCTGCGATGAGATTGTGACTTGAATTTGAATTTTTAAGTAAGACAATTTGCCTTCTGAAACGTGAAACGCGAATCATGGCACTTTAGTCTTTACCCAAGTGAACTCTTATTTCTCATCAAAACAACTAATATTACGAGCAATACATTTTATCGCTTAACGTCACTGACATTGATCTTGAAAAGTTTATCAACCCGTGACAGGATATGTCGTGTGTCTGTGTAATAAACACGAAACATATTGATTTAATAAATATGGCTTGTAATTTATAAGGACATAGGTGTCGTCATGCGCGATAAATTGACTTGTGTCTCGAGACTGATCGCTCAGTACAATGCGTGACACGAAAGATGAGACTTGATACACCATGTGGTTTGACCTGCGCAGGACACGATTTTAGGTCTCTTTAGCGGTATTAGGTCTGAGCGCAGGACTGGACTGGACGTGATAGGGGCGGCGGAAAGAGCGCGGGAGGCGTGGTCAAGTCTCATCTTTCGTGCCACGAGCTATACCCGTGAATATGACACAATACACAGTGGAGCACCCCAATTGCCAAGTCCCAAATCTCGAAGAGCCATATTTACGGGTAGACTATTCTATATGTGGCATCATCATCATCTGCCTAGCCTTTTCCTAACTATGTTGGGGTCGGCTTCCAGTCTAACCGGATGCAGCTGAATACCAGTATTTTACATAGAGCGACTGCTTATCTGACTTCCACAACCCAGTTACTGGGTAATACGATACCACTTGGTAAGACTTGTAGTCAGACTATCGGGCTTCTGGCGACCCGTAACGACTGCTATAGATCCACGAATGAGGAGACCAACGGCTTAACGTACTTTCCGAGGCACGGAGGGTCTTGGTATGTAAAAATGGTCACCCATCCACAGCAAGCGCAGCTTAACCTGATAGATCGACCCGTGCGGCTGTTATAAGTTTATAACTTAGCCACAAGCCCCTATTTTATATGTGGCGTAATCTATATTTTTTTCATAATACTGACCGAGTAACTTTGACTCCTGATGTTTACAGTATTATTATCGTCATTTGAATGCTGTATGTCTTCTTACGCAACTGTCACGCGCGCGGTACACCTCCCTAGGTAGGTAGGTAGAGAGCAAACTTTTTTCGTGATCTCGAGCCGGGCGCATGTTTAGATACCTCGTGATCGCAAGCTATTTGGCTGGTCTAAATGTCGTAAACTGAAAGCAGGATATTAAAGTTTGCATTTTTAGAAAGTCCAGGGAAGCATAAAAATAGGCGGTCACGCATCACGGATTCATTTTGTTGAGGGTATTTATGAGTCGCGAGATCGTTTTCTAGCTTATTCTGATCCACTTCTAAGGAAAGGTCTCCTATAGGTATCTTGGCCCTATAACCTATATTTTGTCTTGTTCTATATCCTATATCTTGGTGGACTTATGTCTTCCACTCCTCGCGATCCCGCACAGCTTGCTACCAGTTTCATTCATAGTTTTCGTCCCGCTATCTCTTTCGTGTGCTACCGCAACCCCCTTTTATTATGTCCATGTCCCCAGTTTCGTGCTAGTTTAGCCCATAATTTGTTCGGCATTATGTCAGACAATAATATGTCCTGCCCAATCCTATTTTAATACGGCCGCCTGTAATAATGCCCTAAAGAATGGCGGCATCTGTATTTTTGATCATATTTCGACAGAAAACGGTTAGGTAACATATTTTTGACACATGCAATAAACAGTGTTTTATGTTCGAAAATTACTTTGTCACGAGTTCACGCGCGACTCCGACAAAATGGCTGCCTCTCTGAAAATGGCTTCTATGAAAAATGACCTGAATTATCACAATTTTTTTATGGGACAACAGAATAAGTTCTAGATTTTGTTGATAAATAATAATTATATCAACCGCTTATCTTCAAGGAAAACAATGATTCAGATACGTACTTCCAACTTGTAATTAAGGGATTACATTTACCCAAACATTTCTTGCGGATATTGCGTCATCATAAGTAGCCGAAATTATATCGAACTGGGACAAAGGTTTTACCCGGAATTCAAAGTGTTCTACTAAAGCATGCTACGGGCACCGTGAAGGGCACGTTTCTAAGTTTTTTATTCTGGGAGATCATTTTGTCTTTCCGATGCCCTCATTTTCTTGTTAACCCTTTAACCGCTTGGCAAAATATCAATTGTCGTGCCCCTAGCGCGAGGCTACAAATCGACAAAATAATACCTACAATAAATAAGGAGGGGCAATCGTTGTATCGATAAAAAAAAGTCAAAGAATTTTTTATGTTTTTATTTTAAATCAGCCTTATGGCTTCTACAAACAGGCGCGACACAAAGAAACCGCTCATGTCTTTGTGTCGCGTGTCGCGCCTGTTCGTAGGACCTTTAAATTAACCACCCTAATCACTTTCTTCGTATCACAATCGTTCATCTTTAAGCTAATAAGTAAATGTTTTTAACAGTTACTAATTGTTTAACCTTACTAAATTCGAATTGTTTACATCACAATAACGTGCACGCCGCGAGATCGCACGCAGCCGGTACCTAATGGAATGAATCAAACAGACAGGGACTGGAACGCGCGCGGTGGCGGCGGCGCGGCGACGCACAGTGGTTCGAAATCGACGCTCCGTGGACATTGAAATCAAAATTTCTTTAGACGAGAAATAAAAATCGGAATGGCTTTATTTCAGTATTATTTATAATATTTGGTAATATGACAGCTATAGACAGCACCATCTCCGAAAAAAAAAATATTTAATATTTTTTTGTATGAAGAAAAACACAAAAGTCGTTTTTTCTCATAACTTAATAAAACTTAAAGCCTGCGGCTTACATGGGGTGTTGTCCTACATGAGGCGATTCCGAAATGCTATAACACGCACACCCATGCGCGCCGCTTCACTCACAGCAGAGTGTTGAATTTCGAGAAATTCAGTTAGAGATTTTTACGTTGATTTATGTGTGATCTTGAAAATATACAAAGTAATTGACTTTAGTTTGCTAATTTGATTAGTTATAATGAGAAATAATGGAATATACAATATAAAAATACTAAAAAAAACACTCAAATTGAGACTCATTTACAATATAAATAGATTTTGCAATCTTTCTTATAATATAATCTTAATTAATAGTAGTTAGTTAAACACTTCGTAAAAATAGCCCTTAACTAATGTATCTTAACTCGTTAACAATATTTGCAACATGCACTAATGAGATCAAACCACCTCACAACTATCACGCAAATATTTGTGCAATTTATAGACCACCAAGCGAAAGTAAACATCTATTCGTAAAAGAAATAAGCAGTATCTTATCCAATTCTTCTGTTAAATCATACGACACTTATTTTCTAGGAGACGTAAACATAGACCTAAAGACATACGACAACATTCGAGAATACTACGTAAGTAGCATGTCCGAGTGTGGTCTAACGAGCGCGATATCTGACTACACAAGAATTGAAACACGCGGAAATAACACTACGCGTAGCTGTATAGATCACATTTTTATAAGAACGCGCTCGTTAGATCTGTACTCGGCCGCACTCGGAACTGTAATGGCTGATCACCGCATGTTAATACTGTCGTGCGTAGGGCTACACCCAACACGAATACAGGGTGATACAAAAACAATACAACAAATTGATAATGTTAAAATTAAATCTTTACTTAGCAACTTAAAATGGAGCGAAATAGACGATATAGAGTGTCCAAATACAATTTACGATTACATAAAAAATCAATTTCATAAATGTTACGAGGAATCAAAATATATCAGAAAAATTAATAAAAACAGTAAAAGAAACAAACAACCATGGATAAATAATAAAATTAATAACATGTGTAAAAAAAAGGACCAATTATTTATAAAATGGAAAAATGATTCAACGAATAAAATACTGCGATTGGAATACAATAAAATAAGAAACAGAACTAATAAAATCATCGAAAAATCGAGAAATAAACATTATTTGGAAGAAATAAATAATAATAAAATGAACCCGAGAAAGCTATGGCAAATACTAAATACGTTGTCTGGTCGCAACAAAAAGTCGGTTGATGAAGCCATCTTGAGAGCCTTCAAAACTAATAATGTAGATATAAAAACAATAGCCGATAAGTTTGCAACAGAATTCAGAAGTAGTGTTAAGAAGATCTTGCCCAAATGTAACCGTCGTCTTTTGAACGAATCGGAGTATATGTTTCCCCATAACACATCAATGCACTTCAGAAAAGCTACAAATAACAGTGTTAGTAAACTAATTAGAAACCTTAATACAAATAAAGCTCCAGGAGTAGACAACATTAGATGTATTGACACAAAATCAATATGTGACAAGATGACAGGCGCTATTGTCAAATTGATCAATTCTAGTGTCAAACAAGGAAAATACCCGGAAGTATTAAAAACTGGTATAGTGCGCCCAATACATAAAAAAGGCAGTTTTGCTGACTATGGAAATTATAGACCGATCACTATTCTACCTGTTATCGACAAAATAGTAGAAAAATATGTCTGTAACCAGATACAAGACTTTTATGTAAAAAATGACGTGTTGTCCAGCACACAATATGGTTTTCAACCCAATAAGTCCACCTCACAACTGTTATCTAAATTCACGGATGAGGTCAACGAATCTCTTAATGATAAAAATAATGTAATTTTACTATTTATTGACTTCAGCAAGGCGTTCGATACGCTTAGACACGACACGTTGCTGACAAAATTAGATAATTCTGGAGTTCGAGGACCAATACTCAAATGGTGTGAGGACTATCTTAAGAACCGTAAATACAATGTCAAGATATGTAATGAAACCAGTGACGCCATTGAAGTCACTGAAGGAACAGCCCAAGGCTCAGTACTTGGACCCTTGCACTATCTGACATATGTAAACGACATGGAACATGTGGTTAATCACTGTTCCGTCTATCAATATGCGGATGACACATGCCTTGTAGCGACCCACAGAGACGTAAAAATAGCAGCTCAATGGTTACAGGAAGATTTTACACAAGTTTCCAAATGGGCACATGATGCTGGGCTGGTTCTTAACGCAAGTAAGACCAAAATCATTCATGTCCACTCTAGCCATCTAAAGCGCACTACTTCTTTTAAGATAATCGCACACAGTCACAGTTGTCTTCACTCCAATCTATCAGGTGCATGTCAATGTGAGGCAATTGATCAAGTAACGCACCACACCTACCTTGGATTAGTCGTGGACAATCGTTTTAGCTGGACTTTTCACGTGGACTCAGTCTGTGACAAGTTGCGAGCTGTACTGGCAAAATTTTACATTCTCAAACCTAAAGTTCCTTTCAAAATCCTGCTCAACATGTACATTGCGTTAGCGGAATCAATTATAGCATACGGAATAACGAGTTATGGGCGAACATTTAAATCATATACTGAACGAATTTCCAAACTGCAAGTTAGACTTTTAAAACTCATTGTACCCAGAAAAATAAAACACCAATATAAAGATAACGTCATTGAAATATTTAAATATTGTAAGATTTTGCCAATACAGACTAGACTCAACATGGCCCTCTTGATTGAGCAATTTAATAATAAAAGCATTCAAGTACCGATATCACATAAAATAATCACACGAAGTATCTCCAAAAATAAACTAATAGTACCTCAGGTTAGAAATTATTATGGCAGGCGAACAGTAAAATTTTTAATACCCACAATAAACAATGAAATACCAAAATCTGTAAAAGACGAAATAAACTCGATAAACTATAAGCAAAAATACAAAAACTACTATTACAACCATTTGCTTAACTTAGTTTAATAAAATAAATTTTAAATTGAAAACACTAATAATAATAAATAAAAACGAAGCAACCTGTATATAGGAATTTCTTTACGTTGACTAGAACCGGTATTCTAATTAGCGGCCCAGTAGCGAGCAAAATAAAACATTACATGTGACTCACGCACTTGCTAATAGATGTTTACGAATG
Source organism: Amphipoea lucens (assembly GCA_947508005.1). Classification (NCBI taxonomy): domain Eukaryota; kingdom Metazoa; phylum Arthropoda; class Insecta; order Lepidoptera; family Noctuidae; genus Amphipoea; species Amphipoea lucens. The sequence goes on along the minus strand of OX382377.1, from coordinate 15,810,441 downwards.
AAAGAAATACGTGTAATATTATTCGTGTACCTACATTATCTGCTTATATAATATAAGCAAATGGTGTGAGTAGATGAATGATATATAATTAAAGTAAATAAAAGTTGTACTGGCGTGGTACCTAATCATTAAGACTTCTTAATGATTGGGTACTATGTTAGTACGAGTATAACTTTAAGTTTTCTTATAGCGAATGTGAGTACCAATACAAACCATTTCTGGTTTAATGGTACAAAACAAACAAATCTGTATTAAGACTGTATCAATAAAATAAAAAAAAATAAAAAAAAATAAAAAAATAATAAGATGAGACTAAATTACCATCATAAGTTAATTAGCATGCATTAAGCATTGATTTCCTGCTAAACTTGAGATTACGAACAGCTTACATCAAACAATCATTACTATGTAATTATCGTTGCCCATTGGTATGTGCACCTATCCCAAAGATATCAAATAATATAGTATTAAATTCCTTCGAGAAATCCACTGAATTTCTTGAAGTTCATTACTCTGCTCTGAGTGAAGTGGTGAAATAATATATGTCTCAATTATACAATTGCTTATTCTTAGTATTTTTCTGTATTAGTTATAAGTTTTTGTACTTTTTTTTTTAATGTGAATTAAGAAGTCAAACTGTGTATCTACTAACACCGAATTAAATTATTATAAGAAAGATTGCAAAATCTATTTATATTGTAAATGAGTCTCAATTTGAGTGTTTTTTTTAGTATTTTTATATTGTATATTCCATTATTTCTCATTATAACTAATCAAATTAGCAAACTAAAGTCAATTACTTTGTATATTTTCAAGATCACACATAAATCAACGTAAAAATCTCTAACTGAATTTCTCGAAATTCAACACTCTGCTGTGAGTGAAGCGGCGCGCATGGGTGTGCGTGTTATAGCATTTCGGAATCGCCTCATGTAGGACAACACCCCATGTAAGCCGCAGGCTTTAAGTTTTATTAAGTTATGAGAAAAAACGACTTTTGTGTTTTTCTTCATACAAAAAAATATTAAATATTTTTTTTTTCGGAGATGGTGCTGTCTATAGCTGTCATATTACCAAATATTATAAATAATACTGAAATAAAGCCATTCCGATTTTTATTTCTCGTCTAAAGAAATTTTGATTTCAATGTCCACGGAGCGTCGATTTCGAACCACTGTGCGACGGCGCGGTGACGGCATCGTGTGCAGAATGCTTATTAAAGTTATCTTTTTTTTAAAGATAACTCATGCACTAGGAATAATTCCTGTGTAGCTTGGGACTTCACAAACACACAAGTCACGGACACAAAACAGCTACACCCAAACTCGAATAGTGATTTATGAAAGAGAGAGAGAGAGAGAGAAAAAGAGACAAACGCGAGTGCGAGTGCCTGTCCGGCTTGGTAGGTACTGTCACAGTACCTTAATAATGGTAAGGACTACATACAACACGGTTCCAAATTTGAACAATCAATAGGATATGTAGGTAGTTAAGTAGGTAATATAGGTAATAACAGAATTACATCACAATATTTAAAATACTATTTCGATTCATCAAGGAGTTACCTAAACCCAACGGAAGTCTTATTTATACCTATACCTACTGAATAATGTGCAAATAACCTAAGAAGAAATTGAAATAGGTACTTACCTCTCCATCACTTCTAAATTCTTCTATCGAATCGGATAATTCCAATTCGTCGTCACACTCGTCGTCGTCACCTTCTAATATTCTTAATAATTCCTCAGTAGTCGTCATTATTGAAAATTGAAATGTGACTATTTTATCGACAATGCACAAATACCAACGAACAACATTAATGGAACTTTCCATTCGTTTGATCCGCTTGTGACGTAGGCAGTGGTCGTATTAATGTGACAGCCGCGCTAGACTAACTAGAGAAATATGTTGCAAGCATAGGAGTCAAGGGATGGGAACTAACGTCAAATGTTGGCATTATACAAAGATCGTGAGGGATATTTTTCTTATGAATAATAAGGAAAAGAATTAATAACACAAGGCAATATATTAAATTTAACTTTATTTGTTATGACACCGTTTATTTTATGCTGAATGATGCATTATACCTGATTATTTAACTGTTTGTTATTTCGTTTTTAAAATGCGCATTGCATTGTATCCCATCCCTATGGTCATATTTATGCGACGCGCGCGATAGACGCCGAAGAAAATTTCAAGCTGCCAATTACTTATTTTTGTTTAAGTTTTTTGAATGCTTAGAGTTATGACACATAATTTTAAGTAATTGTTGTAAATAATAGCTCTATTTAATAATAGTTTTAGTTGTACCACGCAATTAATAGGACGAAAATAGAACGAAAAAATCATGCATGTTCTCTGTCGCAGAAATACGACACGCGCGGTAGGGACACGGAAATATTTGTCGCATATATGCGACACGCGCGGTTAAAGGGTTAATCAAGCTCGCTTCAGTTCTCGAATTCGTTATCGTGTTTGTCATTTTGTCTTATATTCTGCACAACTTCGAGTTCCAACATAAAGTTCCTTCGTATCTGGCGTTAGTCCAGCGAAGGCGGTCGTTGAATGTATACGTAGGCAGGGTAGGGTAGACTGCGCAATGGCGACGCTAACGCCGCATATGTGCTGTGGGCTCCTTGAGGAATATCTCAAGGTACGCCATTTAAAAAGGTTGCGGAAGTCTGTCGACAATCTACAGTATTTTTTTTCTGCTGGGTTGATAAGAACTTAAGTTCATAATAATTGCTTAAAAGACTAATAAGCAATTTAACTCTAACTTATTATTTTACGTGATAGACTATGTTATATCTAAGAATAGTCTCAATTTGCACTTTTACACAATTCCGAAGCACTTTCTTAGGGTACTGTAATAAAACACAGTGATATCATTATGATTAAACTATTACATATTTTTTGCACTAACATGACCGACCAAGTGCGTCACTTATTTTTAACCTATGATAACGTTAAAACAAAATTTTAATGACCGGAAAACGGAATTAATTCTTGCCGTTTTTTCCCAAGCTGTAGTCAGGAAGTGGCCGACAGCTGCCTTATCTATTTTATTTCTACGTTTGTGGTTTAGATAATAAGCTCACTCGCTGAGAGTCTAGAATATCATGTTGTAAATCGGTTTGTCTATTTTAGCACCTGTGCTGAGAATTTTTATTTATAAGTTTCAAAGTATTGCGTACTTGAAATCTTCATTCACAAAATCACATCAAATTCTGCTAGAGCATACTTTTATTTTGAAATTTCCAACCCGTCTTGCGCAAGCGTGGTGATCAAGGCTCGTGCCTTCTCCGTATGAGATTGGCCTTTGCCCTCTAGTTGGACAATAATAGGCCAGCATATTCTAGTATTATTAATATTATACTTAGCATGGTACAAAATCCAGTGCGTCTTTAGTTTGTAGTAGGCTATATGTCTTAGATACCAACACTTCATATGTATTAATGTATATGCCTGTAAAAGTACTGCTGTAAATATAGCCAAATTGTGACAAAAAATACTAAACTCTATCTCCATCTTCCACAGACATGGAGTCGCACATCCTAAATACGTATCACCAGGCGCGATTCCGTCCCATCGGCCACAAGATCCTCCGTATGAAAAGTGACTCCTTGTCTTCCGAAAGCAGCTGCAACCAGAATAGTCCCGAATACTCTCAGATCAGCGTGCCCCAGCCGAGGCATTCTGTGGACAGCAGTAATGGCGATTGGTGCCAGAATCAGACTGTGAGTATACACTTCTTTTCTTTATTCATGGGTTTATGCTTGTAGTATACATATTTGTAGAACAATTTCAAAATAACTTTCAAGCATAAACTTTGGTTCGTTCATTTCAGATGAATATAACACAATCAAGTCAAGACACTAGTTCGGACGAAGAAAGTTCCGGTCTAGAAGAGAGTATGGAAGACTTGGAAGAAAATGGAGTCCAAGAGAATGGAGACGATAGCGGTGAGGAACTCGAAGAAGCTATAGTAGTACACGAAGTTAACGTCGACGATGATGACGATGAAACTATCGAAGTCGATGATGACAACGATGTTATGCATTCAAATTTACACTATAACATACAAATGACCGGATCCAACAGTATAGAAGACAATTCTTTAGTGGAAGGCCATGATTATGATATCATCACTGTTTACACGGTCAACCCTGATTTAGACTTAATCGAAGCTTCTTCGGATGACGATATAGACACCGTTGATTATGCAATCAGTGAAAAAGACGTGGAGGCAGATTGCATAAATGGTGACGATAGTAGCTACAGAGAAGTCAATTATCAAGAACGGAATACAAGTCAGGATGGTCTAGATATTAATTTAGACACTCCAGTAGTTTCAAATGTCGACGAATATTTCATTAAAAATAATAACAACGAACACATATTGGATACAGACGGTCCAGTTGTGAAAGACGTAGACGAATATTTTATAAAGGACAAAGGTAAGGAAACGATACCAGTGCCAAATATTGACGATTTTTTCATAAAACACAAGTTACCTGAAGAAGAGAGCACACAGTTTCATATACCAGTTCCTATACCTAATGTAGAAGAATTTCTTGTTACTGATGTTAAAAAAAATGTAGAAGAAAACACTGAAACTGAAAATGAACCCGATAATGACGAAGACAAAGATAACGAAGATAACGCAGAAAATGCAGATGTGTCAATAAACGAGTCTGATTTAGAAGTCCTGCCTAACATTGAAGAACTTAAACGGTATCTATTAGAAGATATGACATACACAAAATTCAGACACATACAAAAGTCGTGCTCGGTTCCCCAGTCGCCCATGCCAAATATTTGCATGGACATTGATGACGTAAAAACGTGCATGAGCTTTGAAGACTTGAACTTAGATCTTTCTGACCTTGCGTTTGACAATGACAAGGATAAATCAGAGAATGCTAATAAAAGTGATGACATGCCACGGACACTGACAGATGAAGATGTAAACAGCTTTCTAATAACCAACAACAAAACAGATAAGGCTCAACCCGAAGAAGATGATTTGAGTCATCAAGATATGGAAATTGAAAGGCCACTTGAAGCTATTATCGAAACTGGACCACCAATAGTAGAGTTACCTCCACTAAAACGAACATCTACCCCAATACCAGCTGCAACTGTCTTAGATTTCTGCATAGAGAAAACAGCTACAAAGAAGGAAAGTACAGGAGATGCAAAGGGCGAACTGGAAGACTTTGTAGACGTAGAGTCTTGCAACGATACCATCATACCAGTTCTCGAAGCGAACAATTTGAACTCTTTACTGGAACAGTTTGAAGCTACTGAAAAACTTAACACTAAGAAAAAGGTGATACCGGTAGTTAAAATTGAAGATCCAAAGATCAGGAGTTTCAATAAGAATGCTCTGACAAACGGTATGAGGCTTCAAGACGCGGGCGTGCAGCTAAACAAGAATAAAATGCGGCAAATACTGGTAAGTATCTTAATGTCCTGTTTGCTTCTCAGGTCAAGTTAAAGGACACTTTCAATCGCAATACGTTATTACAGATGCCGACGCCAATTAACACTACCGTCAGGCGGTCACAAAGTCCTGTCCACTCGGACCACGACTACTGTTCGTCGAAAAAGCGGCACAGTCTGCCCAACCTCAAGGGCGGGCAGAGCCTTCTCAAACCGGAAGTGTTGTCTAGCAATAGCAGAATACTGAACTCAAGACATAGGTCGTGTAAGAGCAAAAAAGTAGTGTACCATCTCAGTAGTGACGAGGAGACTGACAATAATGCTAAAAACAAAAAAGTGACTAAACCAGACGATATAGACGCTAAAAAGAAGACTAGTGTAAAGCCGAGTGTAAAACCGCCAGTACAGTCGAACTGTCGTAAAAAACTGTCCCCACCCCACAGTGCACCCGATAGTTTTAAAGATAAATCTAACAGTTCTGTGATGATCAAATGTGCTTCTAAAGCGAGTGATAATTGTAGTCAAAATTCTAATGGTAGCATTAAGTTAACTATTAAAAATAAATCTGAAGTTATACTAAACTGTGATCACGTAGACTCTCAGAAGGATAAAAATATAGACAAGTGTAAAAATAGTGTTAGTGACAAAACGAACAATGTAGAAAAACAGGAGAAAAATATTAAAGAATTAGATAGGAGCAAAGGTAAAGCTGTAAATAACGTAGAGACTGTTACTGTAAAGGAAGAACCCCGTCCGAAAAATGAAAACTTTTATACAGCCTTGTTTAGTAATAAGCACGACGTTCAGATACCTCAGGCGTTGCAACCCAAAACGGAAAAGAGGCCGTTTGACGACGAACTAAATATGCTTGAGGTTGCTATTAAAAAAGAGGCTGAACAACCCCTGAAGAGAAAGAAACTTAATCTACAAGAATATAAATTGAGAAGAGGCGTCTGTTCGAATAACAGCTCTGCGACCGTGAGTCCAGAGGCGATATTCCCAGACATGCCTAGTCCTTTACTCGACAAAGTGGTCAAATGTCCAATAATACAGACCCCTCCCAACGGCTTACTGAATACAACTGGCAAAGTGAACAACGAACAAACATTCTTCGACCCAATCAAAGAGGCTTCTAGGAAAATTTTGATGAATACTAAGAAACAAAAGGCTGAGGCTATGAGGAAGAGAGATGAAGATATTGTAATGAGTAAAATACCTAAAGTAGAAAATTTGCAATTGCAACCTTTGATAAGTGATGCCGAAATGATGAAAATTGTAGGAATGAGTCAACCAGAAGCTCTGCCAGTACCTATGGAAAAGCCTCAACTGTCAGCTGATTATGAAGAAATTATTCTCGTTAGTATAGGAACAAATACTGACGAAAATATGTTCAGTCACGTTGTTGAAGAGCCCGTTGAGAAAGTAATAAAACCTACGTCTCCGACAACTGAATCCAAATCGATGATTAATTTCAAAATCAAAAAGTCTGATCACGTACTGAAACAGAACGTATTTGATAATGTGAAGAGAGACAAAAGGAGTCCCATTGATGAGAAAAAGCATTCAGACGTAAAAATAGACAAAGAACGATACAAAGATATAACAGCAACATTGAAAAGTGTCGGGAAACAAGTTGAGACTAAAATACTGAGCAATTCTCTATTCTCGAGTATTCAAGATGTAGTCATGAAGAAAGCGCCCGAAGAGGCTGAAAAACATGACGACAGGCACTCTAAACCTAAATCACCACATGAGAAACGCGATTTCAGATTTGTAAAGACTACCATAGTTAGAGAATACGATCCCAAGGCTGAACACGGCGAAGACAAAGTCATCCTACATCTAGGAAAACACAGAAGTAAACCAGGATTCTCCAGCATGGTCGTGCAAACTGATCCATTGGCCGAATTCGCTGAACTGCCAATCTTAGCCTCAAAGCCTAAAGAAAGATCAAGCCCAGTGAGCAGAAAGCGAAACGACAGTGACATGTCTTTATCAAGCGATGAAAGCCCTTCGCGTATAAACGAAGAACGTCAAGTAAAGCAGACGAAACCAGATGATAGAGTATCTAAACCTAAAGAAGTTAGAACAGAACGGATGGAAACGAAAGAGAAAAGGTCCAGATCGAGGGACCGATACGATTCTAAGTACAGGAGACGGTCGAGGTCGCTGTCGCGCGGTCGCAGAAGACGGTCACGTAGTCGCAGTCGTAGTCGCAGCCGCAGTCGCAGTCCCTCAAGGTCACGTGGTCGCTACCGGAGATACAGACGTTCAAACTCTCCTTACAAAAGGAAACGTAGATCCAGGTCTCCATACCACAAAAGACGTTCACCCTCGGTTAGACGCGATCGTTCGAACCGCTCTAGATCTCGTTCAAGGCCGACAGAGACTCGGTCGAAGAGTCCTGTTGCCAAGAAGACGAAGCCAAGTCCGCATATGAATGGCAATGATAGGAAAATTGCGAAGTCAATGACCCCGCCGCTGAGGAAACCCACGGTTTCTGAGAGCTCGGATTCCTCCTCTAGGTAAGCATCTGGCTTTAGCGATTTTCGTACAGGGAGCAATTTTGCGATAGGATTATAATGGGTCACCTTAACGAAAGTGTCTGAGTAGCCTGCGAAATTTAAATTTTCTTACGTTTTTTTTAATTTGCAGGTCAGTATCATGCTGATGTGTGATTTGCGGCCGTAACAAATATTTATTGATAGAATTATATTCATAAAAATTATCAATACGTCTCTCTAAGTTCACATTATCCCTTTGAATGACAATTTATCATGAAATCATGAATTTTGGAGTTGAATTGCTGATTCCAATGATTATATTCATTGTGATTTGTGACCTGTAAATTGCAAAAAGCGTAAGCAAATTTGAATTTTGCGGGGTACCTTAGCGCAACCACAATAAAGCCTTTTAGAGAAGCGTGTCAATTAATAACTGCATTTCGTAATTTCGCAATGTTTAATAGTTTTGCGTAATCACCTATCAAATACTACTCTGTCTCGAATTGTCACCCTGTTTATTATGTCTAAAAAAATATTTATAATTTTAATCTGACTTCTACCGTGGCGTATTTTTAAAGAATCACATACATAATAGGTCAAAGTATAAAAAGAAAATAAAACACGTGTTGATTCTTGCTAGTTACTAGCACTCCTGGTGGGTTCTGTCATCATTTTATTTTAGTGATTATTTGAACAACATGTGGTAATTATTATCATTATCAGTTGTAGTTTTAGGCAATGCTAAATTTATTTGCTCGATAGTGGAAATATGCGGTTTAATAAAATTGCGATTTTTGAAATGTTAATTTCATTTTGTTCATTTTTAATGGAGAGTTTGTATATGCATGCGGAGGTTGCATGCAAAAACCAACCCGCACCCTGATTGCGTAACGCACAATCAGTCACAATTTGAATAATTTTGAAGGATATTCTTAATCCATTGCTTCTTACGTTCGAAAAATTTGTCTCCCCAACAACGTTAATGACGCAATTAATGTTGTTGAACTGTCAAAATTAAAGTTAGTGTGTAACGCAATTACTCCGCCGGTAACTTTTATATGCGTTTCTATCTAAAGGATGATGAAATGCCAAAATATCTTGTTGGCCATGGTTTATCCCTGCACCAATCTTACGTGTCATAAAATATTTTCGCAAAAAAAATAAGAAACAGGATTAACTTAGCTGTCCTATTACCAAAAAGCATCCTAACTACCGGATGTCGGGGCTCTAAAGCGAAAGAAAGAAAAAGATTGTGACTCGCAGAGCAAGATCACAAACTAATAAAAATAGAAGTACTTATTAAAAAAAAGAAATCCAGAACCTTCTATTACGCGTCTCAAGAAGAATCAAGTGGTTCAGTCGTCTGAATACAGGACATTAAAGGAAATGTTTAGGTAATATTGTTACACAGTTGATGACACTTTACAGGTTGCATTATTTTCCTTATAATGGTTTTGTAGCTAAATATAAATAGGTACAGACGCCAGCACATCAAGCTACCCGAAACTGTCAAATTTTCCCAATCAACATTGAACCTTACGCTTTAGCGATAAAGTTGAAAATCTATTAAAGAAATTTGACAGATTGTAGTAACTTGACGTGCTGGCGTCTGTACAAGGTATTTCAAGGAGACACGTTCGTGATTTAGCTTTGTTTTACTTTATTTTACTTTATTATTTACTAGCTGACCCCGAGAACTTCGTACCGCCTGAGAATACGAATTATCTTCATATATTTTTTTTTTTGTGAATTTTTCCCATGTTTTAATAGTTATTCTGCTATTCGGGGCGGAGACAAAACTCAAACTCAAAGCGTTTATTTCAATTAAGTAAACCAATTACAGGCACTTTTGAATTGTCAAGGGGTCGGTCAGTCAGAAAGTTCAAGCTAGTCGCCCATTCCAAAGCGTAGATCTCTATGGAGAAGAACGGGCAAGAAACTCCATGGACACTCTTCTAAATCAAAATAATATGGTTACAAAGTCTTGGTTACATCATTCATGTTAAAAATTATACATGTGAGAACGATGCAGAACGTTAAAAGCGTCCATAATGAAAAGACGAGAAAAAAAAGCAATTCAAATATTAAATTAAAATAAGCCGTGGCAGCAAAGAGATGACCAGTCCCTACTGACGGCGCACTGTGTTCCCAAATATCCTTGGACCTGACATTTTGAGTTAAGTTCAGTAAGAGACGCATTTCAATACGACAAACTTCGGACAAGAACTCCCATGTGCTAAATCTTTATAGTTTTTGAAAAAAATACGTCTAAAGTTTATTATTTTTTTTATTTAGAAAATTTAAAAAAATATATTACTTGGATATAAATAAAGCTGATATGTTTCTGGTATTTTCAATTTGTTAAGAATATAGTGAAGGATTTAATACACTTTACGACGGTCCGAAAATGTTAGCTTTTAATGAGAAAAAAAAAGATTTCAGTTTTTCAGATTTTATTTTTTTTCATTTTAATTATGCGTTAGTAGCATCCGCAAATAAAGCTAAATGGTAGTTAAATACGTCACTTATCACCATAAAAAAATCAACTGCTAATGCCATGGAAAATGGGAAATAATAGCTTCTAAATATTTTTCATTACAAAACGCCTGTTATTTAGATATGAGCAACGTGTTCAGACGTCGTTGCTATGAATGAGTGATCAGGCACTGTAAGAGTATTTTGCTTTTCACTTTCTAGTAGGAATTTTTGGTGTGATTATGTATTGTATATAAATGTAACCAGTTCAGTGTCAGGAAAAGTTAGTTACCTAAGTAGGTATAGATACGGTGACTAAGTACGGTATAGATAACTAAGTAGTTATCTACATAAAATAAAAAATCGCGCCCAAATCGCGTGACTTCTAGATACTACATCCTGTTTTATCAATATCCGACTAAGTCGGATATTGATAAATTCCTACTAGAAAGTGAAAAGCAAAATACTCTTACAGTGCCTGATCACTCATTCATAGCAACGACGTCTGAACACGTTGCTGATATCTAAATAACAGGCGTTTTGTAATGAAAAATATTTAGAAGCTATTATTTCCCATTTTCCATGGCATTAGCAAATGATTTTTTTTATGGTGATAAGTGACGTATTTAACTACCATTTAGCTTTATTTGCGGATGCTACTAACGCGTAATTAAAATGAAAAAAAATAAAAACTGAAAACCTGAAATCTGTTTTTTTCTCATTAAAAGCTAACATTTTCGGACCGTAGTAAAGTGTATTAAATCCTTCACTATATTCTTAACAAATTGAAAATACCAGAAACATATCAGCTTTATTTATATCCAAGAAATATATTTTTTTAAATTTCCTAAATAAAAAAAATAATAAACTTTAGACGTATTTTTTTCAAAAACTATAAAGATTTAGCACATGGGAGTTCTTGTCCGAAGCTTGTCGTATTGAAATGCGTCTCTTACTGAACTTAACTCAAAATGTCAGGTCCAAGGATATTTGGGAACACAGTGCGGCGCCCGTTCACGAACATGACGCATGTCCAACAAATAAAAGATCATAAAAATCGGTCCAGCCGTTCTTGAATTATAAATGGTGCATCTAACCCGACTTGGTTTTATTAGATTTTGTAGCCGATAATATCCCACTGCTGGGCAAAGGCCTAGAAGAAGAATAAGTGCAAGACTACTAAAAGCTAACAGTCTTAAAATAATAATATGTACAAGTATATAAAAAGGGAGGGGAAATAATCAAAGGGCATCAAAAAATTCGTCCGCATCGCTGTCTACAGGAAACGTGCCCAAAAGGCTGGCAGCATTGCCACGTTGTATGGCAATGCTGACTACAATAAACTAAATCAGAAAAATGTATGATATTCTTCAGGATATATGCTAGGTAGATAGTGTGTTGAAAACATAATACAACTAATTTGATACGATAGAAAAAAATCATGAAGATACCTATAAAAAATTTCTTTTTACAATAATAACCATACTGATATACATACAATCATTATGATTTTTTGTCAGATTATTCTACAAGCAACATACAAAAGCAATAGTGTTTTAGTTTTTTACTCCAAACAAAAGATTTTTTGTAAATAGATATTGCTTCATATTTTGCAATAAAATACCAGTGTTGTGTCATCGCGCTTCTCTTCGCAGTCCGACAGTGACCGCGCTTTAGGTCATAATCATAGTCCCCAAAAAAAGCTTTATCGAACGTTAAAAGTACGCATAAAGTTTCCTATTGCGACAGTGTTACGCAAATGGCGCGGGTCGACTGGCGCGGACGACTCGTGGACGTACACGTGGTTAGCAGGATCGCACAATAGTAGTTGGATAGTTTATTTGGCTTCGTTGGGCTATGGTTTATGGCGAAATGTACGTTAAACGACTTCTTTCAAAGTTTCAAGGAAAAATACTTAAATGGGGAAAACTGTGACGTATATAAATGAAAGATTTACGTGTTTTCCTGTTGCACAACCTGAGAAAATCTCTGGATACGCTTGCGTTAAACTAACGGCAGATTATTATCTATTTAAAAACAAAGTCGGGTTAGTTACACCATTTATAACTCAAGAACGGCTGGGCCGACTTTAATGATCTTTTATTTGTTGGATTTGTTTTCGTCCCGAATAACAGAATAATTATTAAAACATGGGAAAAATAACAAAAGAAAAATCCGAGGCGGTACGAAGTTTGTCGGGGCAGCTAGTTATTATTAAAAGCCTGTGATGTCTCACTGCAGGGCAAAGGCCTCCCTACACTCTTTCCACTTCTCTCTGTTCAAAGCTGCTAACGACCAGTTCTTGTTGAAGGAGTCCACCTCATCCCGTCATCTCCGTCTGGGCCTGTCGCGATGTCGATTGCCATTAAGAGACATCGGCAGATTATAATATAAATTTTCTTCGTTAAAAAAAAAGATGTAATGGCTATCGCGAGACTAAGAAACAGGCCCCATTTTATTTTACACTTTCATTGATTTCTAGTCACTCGTGGCTAAGTACTAACAGCCGCACGGGTCTATCGAAGGTTAAGCTATGTTTGTCGCGGTCGGTTCGTGGATGGGTGACCATTTATTACATATCGAGACCTCTGTGCCTCGAAAAGCACGTTAAGCTGTTGGTCATTTATAAATCTTTGACAAAGCGCCAAAAAAAAAATAAGAGGATCTTTGTTAGAAGACGAAAAAAGTCTGCCAACGAGTCTTCCTAAGGGATATCGTATTGCCCAGTAATTGAGTTGTGGAGGTCAGATAGGCAGTCGCTTCATGTAAAATACTTTTATTTAGCTGCATCTGGTAAGACTGGAAGCCGACCCCAATATGGTTGGGAAAAGGCTAGGCAGATGATGAGTATTTTTGTGGTGTACAACAAAGTATTATATAAAAATAAATAATGATGACTTATATTGATTTTTTGTCGGTAAATCTATTGTTAATATTGTGCTTGGTTGACCAGATTAAATACAAGCAATTATTCGACAATAGAGTATATTAATCAAATCATTATTTTATTTATTAATGTAATCCTTGGGGGAAGAGTAAAAATAATGTTTCAAAAACCATGTTTCTCTTGATCACCATCTAATCTCCACCTGACTGTTCCAGCTCATCATCCTCTTCCTCGTCATCGTCGTCTGGGTCCAGTTCATCATCCACCAGCTCCAGGAAGTCGAGAGGATCTTGCAGCCCATACCAACGAGAAGAGATATATAATCAGAAGGGGTATAGGAGTTATAGCTCGGAAGATAGGTGAGTACTTCGTCTTAAGAGGACTACAGGACTTAAGGTGCCACTATTCGATATTTTTTCCATACAAATTTTGGGAGAGTATTACTCCATTGTTTGACATTGTACATCCAAAGTTAAACATTGTATCGTTTTGTCTAATTATTAATTGTGTCTGTACGGAAGCAGAATTGTAAAATAACAAGCCATTAAAAAGTTATGAGCCAACAAAGATTCGTTTTTCTTGCTATTTTTAACGTAACTTTGGGTGTAATAAAATAATAAAAGAACTGAAAAATATTAAAAATTAAATCCGTACCGACAAAGCTCAGTTATCGAAGAGTTCAAAAAACTTTATTTGTGATTGATTTATGTAGTGGATTTTCCATAGAACTCGATTTTCCAAAGGACTTTTCAAATATTTTTATGCGCCTATCAGTTCGGAACGGTGTTTCTGTGCGTGAGAACTAGATGTTGTGCGTGTAGATTAGCGTCTAACTGCTCATCACTGATACTAGCTCCGTCAGACACGAAGCCAAGTTAGCGTGATTTTGGCCACGACCACCAGTGAGTTCGCGCTCGCGACTAGTTTACTCTTAAACGCATGTTTTATAATGCCTAAAAGTATATGATCGACTACAGTAAACAAAAACAGAAAAAAATAAGTTTAAAAACTAAAACCTGACTACTGAAAAGGATGAAACAAGAAAGTACCTTCCCGTGGTCGCATGCTACCATAGCTTTGTATGTTAGTACAGCGGCATGCGACCACGGGCGCCATATTCAATTTAATGTGACGTCACCTAGCTTATAACCAGCGGACGATCAAGACGCTTCCAAAGATACCTCATTTGTCTAATTATGACAAGTATTTTAGAAGTTATGAGGGAACAGATGAACATACATACATACATACCGGTCAAAATCATAACCTTCCTTTTTGCTTCGCCGTAGTCGGGTAAAAATATATGATATTCTTCAGGGTATAATATACTAGTTAGATAGTGTGTTGAAAACATAATACAACTGATTTGATACGATAGAAAAAAATCATGAAGATACCTCTAAAAACTTTCTTTTTACAGCAAAAACCATACTAATATACATACAATCATTTTGATTTTTTTTTGTCAGATTATTCTACAAGCAACATACTAAAGCACTAGTGTTTTAATTTTTTAGTCCAAATAATAGATTTTTTTTAAATAGATAATTGCTTCATATTTTGCAATAAATTACCAGGGTTGTGTCATCGCGCTTCTCTTTCTTTTCTATGCAGTCCGACAGTGACCGCGCTTTAGGTCATGGTTTAAGCTTGCGACAAAAGCTTTTCTACCTTGTGCACAACGTTTAATACATAACTAAAATTTGGTCGGATTTTTCTATGGGCACCGCAGTAGTAGTTGTGATACCCAAAATGGACTTGAATTTTTTTTTCTTAAGGATAAGAACCATTTTCTTAATAATTAATTACAAACGCTAGATTGTAATTACTTAAATATACTTTATCAAATACAATGTGTAACTGAATTAATGCACACTATGAAAGTAGTTCGTTCAGAATCGTTTACTGTATCAATTTCTGACATTTTTAATTAATATACTTACGTAATTTTTGATACAATTTTCTCCCACAATCAGTGTAACTAATTTTACTAAAAAAACGTTGTTCAGTTGTTTTACATAACGGAGATGTTTTGTAAAACCACCAGCGGTTTTGTTAAACAGTGGATTCAACAATTCATCTTCCAAATATGTAAAATAACATTTCTTTCTTTCGTTTCTTCTATAATACTAATCATGAAACAAGAGCAAAGAATAGAAGTATCTATTATATATATTATATTATTTACCACCGGCATTAACCCTGAGTCTCGTTACAGAGAAAGCAACACGCCGGTCGAGGAGCGTCGGATAGTGTTCGTGGGACGTCTGGAGAAGGACGTCACCAAGCTCACGTTGAAGAACCAGTTCTCCAAGTTTGGACATGTGCTGGAGGTGCGGCTTCATAGCAAGGAGGATGGGTAAGATTTTGATCCTTATTATAGCTTCAGGTTTTGATGAATTTCAGTGTCGTCACTTTATAAAACGAATAGTTATTTCTTGTTTGCGTAATTACGGTGCATAATCATCTACAACATGCTTCAAATCTTTACTGGTGGACTGTTTCATTGTAATCGAAGAAAAGGAATCCTTCGTATAGAAGCAATCGCTCCAGTCTCGTTAAAATCGCTCCATAATGCTAGGACTTTAGTCGCCGCTGTCTCAGTGGCAATTTCGTAATGCCATGTCCACACAAAGATTTTGATAGCCGATTAGTCGCTAGCGATGTCAAAATCTGTTTTTGAACGTGAGATTTTAAAAACGCTAGCGAATCGACGGCGATCTAAGCCGCTGCGTGTCTACCTAGCATTAACTACAGATTCGAAGCGTGTGATACTTTCAACCAGTCAGGGTGCTTACTCTTGAATTTAATTCCGATAGATCGACATTAGAATTATGACGTTTCGTACTTTTGAGTTCGGTTTAATTAAACTAAAAGGTAAAATTGGTTGATTGATTTTGGAGCCCGGCCAATGGACACCCAATTTTACCTTTTAGTTTAATTAAACCGAACTCAAAAGTACGAAACGTCACAATTCTAATGTCGATCTATCGGAATTAAATTCAAGAGTAAGCACCCAGAATTGTACAGCCGCCAGCACATCAAGCTACTACAAACTGTCAAATTTCTTTAATAGATTTTCAACTTTATAACTAAAGCATAAGGTTCAAAGTTGATTGGGAAAATTTGACAGTTTCGGGTAGCTTGATGTGCAGCTGGCGTCTGTACATACAAATACTTTCAACCACGAAAGTATGTTATGCTCCGAACGCCATCAAAATCACATTTTTAGCCTACTGCTTACGAGCCTACGATACGTCCAGTTTCGTTTTGCGTTCTATATTTTTAATCAACTTCAAAAAAGGAGACTGCTCCTTATTCTAATGTTTTTATTTATGTATGTTAAGCGTTATGTTGCGTGTATATTAAACTAATCTGCATTCGCGATTTATTAGGCAAAAATGTAAACAAATATGAGTTTATGGAAAAATAACTTTAAAACCTACACGATAAAGTTCAGTTTACGCTACAACTGCAAACATTTTTATAACTTTTTCAATAGTGCTAGTCACTCTGAAATCAACTTAATTACTATTAAAATAAAGTTGATATATGTTTAACTTGAAATAATATTAATTTGAAACAAGTTTGAATAGACTTTATGTAAATTTTTTGGTGATTCCTCATGACATGACATTCCATCATGACCAACTTTATTTTTATTAGGTTATACAGGGTGTCCCTGGAAGTATGGATCAAATCGAATAGGGACGTGAGCAAGGTCATTTCGAAACGTTTTAGCAAAAAAAAAAAAAAAACTACTTATAAAAAAACTTTAAAAAAAAATCTAAAAAAAATACAAAAAAAAGAGAAGAATAGTCGAATTCGTGAAAACTATCAGGGCTATCAATTTTTTTTTTTTAGATAGCCCTGATAGTATTTTGTTATGATTATTTTCTTTGAGCACTAAGCGAAGTGATTGAAAAAAAAAATAAAATTCGGTCATAACTTTTGAACCGCAATAAAATTCACTGACATTCTCAGGGTTAAAAAGTTTGGAAATGACCTTGCCCACGCCCCTATTCGATTTGATCCATACTTCCAGGGACACCCTGTATATATTTTTAGAAAGTACAATACCTTTTTTATATTCTACAGTACCCGTTACGGCTTTGTAACGTACCAGCGCGCTCGCGACGCCTGGTCGGCGGTGGAAGCTTCGAGCACGTTCCCGCAGTATGATGTCGGGTTCGGAGGGAGGCGCGCCTTCTGCAGGCAGAGTTACGCTGATCTCGGTAAGTTCATTAAAATTATCCAGGTTTATTCGGTGGAAAGGCTGCCGGGGCCACACAAACGGGAAATGCCGATAATTATCGCGATAAGTTGTGGCTGCACCTACGATTAACGCCCGTCATCGCGATAATTATCGGCGTTTCCCGTTGGTGTGGCCCCGGCATAACAATAGCATAGGGAACATAATAAGCCTATAATGTTCCCACTGCTGGGACACAGGCCTCCGCTCGGTGATAAAGGGGCGAAGGGAAGGATTTTGCAAGAGATGGCGAATTGATACTAAAAATGGCCAATTCTTTGAATTAAAGTTTTCTCTTTGATTTTGGAAGAACCATTAGGAGATCAGTAGGGGATTTAGGGACTAGTTGCCCAGGGAACTTCTTAAAACTCTCTCGAAATTTCGAGAAAACAATTGATTAGCACCCTAATTGCATAACACGCTTTCAAACACAATCTGAATCATTTTGAAGGATAATCCTAATCCATCACACTAATATTATAAAGGCGAAAGTTTGTGAGTGTGTATATGTTTGTTACTTCTTCACGCTCAAACGGCTAGAACAATTTTGATAAAATTTTGTGTGGAGGTAGCTGACACCCTGGATTAACATATAGGCTACTTTTTATGCCGTTATTCCCTCGGGATGGAAACTTATGCGGGTGAAACCGCGGGGCGCAGCTAGTTACTTCATATGTTCGAAAAATTGGTCTGCTCAACAGCGTAAATAACGGAATGAATATTGTTGCACTTAACTGTTCAAAAATAAAAGCGATTCCTAGTGTGTTACGCAATTACCCCGCAGTTGGGATGTACGTCGGTTCCTTCTAGGGTAAACCTGTGGAACGACTTGTTCATCTATTCGGCCATTCATTAAATTGTTTTGGTACAACCTGCACTACTGATTAAAACAACTAGGTCATCCTTAATGGACTAATTGATAATAAAGTTTATAATCTTCATTCGCGACTTATTTGCCAAAAATGTAAACAAATAAAGAGTTTATGGAAAAGTAACTTTAATTCCTAAATAATACAGTGCAGTTTACGCTACAACTTCAAACATTTTTATTACTTTTTCAATAGCGCTAGTCCACAGATATAGATAGACCTAGATAACGCAAGTATCACGAACTGTATGAAAACTAAGCGTGCCGCTTTTTGACAACCTACTATGACGTCACAAGCTCGCGGTCTCTCGCTCACGCTCACCCAGCCAGCAGTACGCAGGACTGAGCGCGAAAGTGGTGGCTTAAGATTCTCGATCGTAAGCTGGTGCGATTTTTGGCACGCGAAGTAGTTGCTCTTGCGTTATCTAGGTGTATCTATATCTGTGCGCTAGTCTCTCTGAAATCAATTTAATTACCGTTACAATAAAGTATAATATTTGTTTAACTTGAAATAATATCAATTTGAAACAAATTTAAATAGCCTTTACCTCTATAAGTCTATACAATGTTTATAATATATCAAAAGTAATAGTTTGATTGCCCCTTTTCAGATGGTCTCGAAGCCAAATACACGGAAAGCGCCTTCCACGGCCAAACAGCGCCGCCTCCAATCAGAAGAGACGATGACATGTCCTTCGAACAAATGCTCCAAGAAATGAAGAAGAAGCTCAGCCAACGCAAGAATGAGATGAAACGCCCTGATGATGCCAAGCCTTGACAGTTACTCACACTTGGTCGGGCAATCATCATGGCGCTGACATTCGCTGTCAAAGTGACAGTTGGCTTAATCTAGTGGCAAAGGCACGAATCAGATTCAGCCTTAGTGATTGTGACAGTGACAGTGATGTAGTTTCATAAGACTGTGAACTTTTGTGTTATATATACTAGATGCGGGCTTCTGATTAAAAACGGTTTTTCGGTAAGCATTATACTTTAGTATCTTAACACGTACCTCGGTAGAACTTTCAGTCATAGTAGGTAAGCAATTTAGTATGACTAAAATGATTTAAAAATGTATACAAGATGATATTACGTACTGATTGACATTTATATTATCCCGATTATGTATACCTTGTCAATTTATTTAAATTGTGTCAGGTCAAAATGTTATAAAAAAAAAAGAGTGAGATTATATGAATTAGGATTTACAACCGAATTATTCATGAAATTCTTATTACATTTGGGCCAATCATGTTATGAATGGTTGGTCTCTTCAACATCTGGTTTCTGCGGGTGTGTGCAATGACAGCTCCTGTCAAGGATGACAGCTGTCAAAGTGACAGTTACCTAGATGTGCAATTTAAAAGACAGTGTTGTGTTGCGAACAAAATTTGCTCATGGGTTGTGGCATCTAGTGGTGTGGCGTCATTATGATTTTCATTTCTTATGCATGGTTCACACGTCTGATAGGCTTCATAAAGATATTTTCATTGATTCCATAATGGTTTAAAATCACTAGATGTCACGTCTTCTTCATTACCGTTTTGTTGTAGTTAATTAGTTTTATAATTTAGTTGAATTACCTCATGGATGTAAATATTATTTGTTTTTTTTTTTGCTCTGTAAATAATATCATAAGTTTTCGGCGCTACCTCTTCTTTTAAATTAGGGTTTTCTAATCTTTCGAAAATTAGACCATAGACTAGCAAGATGGAGGAGACTTTTTTTCTTAAACTATGTACAAAGCAAAGACAATGGTAGAAGAGTATTTGAAAATGATAATGCAGCATGTTCATCAGTGAACACATCTTTTGAAATATAAAGAAGCTTTTAGTTCTGATTGGACTATTCTTGCGTCGCGTCATAAGCCTTATTTCCAATTGGTTGTCTTGACAAGCGCTTTGTGTTTGCGCAAATTTCGTTTAGTCATTCTTTTCTTACTACTTTGTGGGTTCAACCGTTTAAAAACAGAGTCTTTTCATCCACATAGGATAGCCTTTCATAGTTTTCTGCTGGATATAAGCTTTTCTCAATTTCCGCATGTCTTATTATGGTTAAATCATTTATTCTCTAAATAGGTTGTGTTCTAACTATTATAATATAGCTTTCTTCAATCGACCAGCGAGCAAATAACTGCCTTATTAGACCTGTTTATCATATCTTTTTATTAGCTACACTTTGGTATTGTAGCGGTATCTACAACGCCACATGCTAACAACGCGTCATACTGACGTCGCGCTAAATCCTGCATCTCGCAAGCAGAGTTTACCGCGCAACTACCATAATATATACAACGGCCGACATGAATCATCGGGCAGTTGCCCGCCAGACACGACACCCGTCTGGTCGGAGGATCCTCCCTTTTCTATGGAGAATGAGTGGACTTTACACCCTGTTCCTCATACTTCTATAGTATCTTGGAACTTAGGCTCCTTTGCCAATAAAACTAGTTTTCCCCAGATTTTTGCGTACATTTGTATGGAGTTAAAAATATTGATATAGTCGATGCCCACGGGAAAAGAAGACGCTGGGACCATTAGGAGAAATAATCTCTTGCCTATACATTTAAATAATTTACTTCAAATATAAAAAAAAATGATATCACACTCGCCAAACATGTAGAAGTTTACCAGACTGTGTTAAAAACCGACATCTTAAAAAAATAGACTAGTGTTGCCATTGCATAATAAGTATCTGCACAACAACGCTAATGTAGCATTCGGTACAATCTTTGCACAACATACAGTGCAAAATTTGCACAGTTTCTGGCACTGTCTTTGTGGAAATGTGGAGTTGTGGAAATCTTCGGCTTGAGGTCCACGCTAAACAATCTTTAGTATGATATAACACTAATAATGTGTTACATTATGTAAATATTCTATTCATTTTGTTTCTATAAAATTGTATGTATAGTATGTATGTACATAATTATTACTATTCGTATACCTATTGTTACCACTACTTTATGTTATAATTGTATGTATTACCTACTAGTAAATATCTAAACCGATGATTCTGTGTTAAAACACAATTTTAATTTACCTACTTAAATATAAAATATTAAGACAGCTAAAAAAGACTAGATAGGAATTGAAATTGGCATCGGTGGAGCTAAACGTTTGGCTGTCTTTTACTAACAAACTATGTTAGAAAGAGACGAGAGATATAAACTTTTAGGCGACATTCTGTCATTTTCTGCCATCTTTTTTTTATTTAATCTGTAATTAAAAGTAGTAGGTGTTAAGGCTGGAATACACATGCTATGTAGCACAAAAGCATGCTAATGCTCGAGCAGATACTACCTAGTAGCACGTAATTAGCATCCTAACTAATATTATAAATGCGAAAGTAAGGTTGTTTGTTACCTTTTCACGCCTAAACCACTGAACCGATCATCCTGAAATGTTGCATATACGTTGTCAGGTGTACAGAAACGGACATAGGGTACCTTTCATCCCGAAAAAAGTGCTGTTCCCAAGGAAAACCACAATAACGTTATTATGATAATAGATGGCGCCACGTGTACGAAGTCGCGGGCAACAAAATAAGCATAATACTTACTAGCAAACAAGCATGCAGTTTTAATTAATGGTACTTGGTTGACAGGCCTAGTGTCCTATACGCATTAACATTAACACTGTAATTTGGAAACATTTTAAAAGCCAATTATTTTTAAAAGAGTAACCGTGGAGTTTCTTGCCGACTCTTCTCCATAGGAAACAACCAATTGGAACTGTACACCTAGCTTCTGGCGTTTCATAAGTGCCCATGTAGGTTTCTGAGAAATAAGATATTTCGATTTGATTGATGAATAGCATGTGTATTTTAGCTTTTAGTTTGGTCTGTATTGGGGCCAATGCTTTTTACCTTATTAAAATAAAAATCTTGAACGAAGATACTTTTACTATGACTATAAATATTAAAATAAATTATGCTTCCGTTGAGATTGTAAGTGCCAAAATTAGAAAAAGAAAAAACTACTGTTCCTATTATACAAATCACCGAATTGACTAGCCAATAGTTTTACACTTTTCTTGCTTACAACATTAAGTACATTTATAGATTAGATTCCATTAGAAAGCCCAATGTTATAAAATTCGCGGTAACTAAGAGCCATAGCTCATCGGGACACCATGGCACCGCATCCAGATCGCGTCGCCAACAAAATGTATGGTTGGCTGCGTGACCAAGCGGACGCCAGCTGAGCCTACCACGTAAGAACTGTCTTTTTACCTGTGACAAACAATAAAAAAGTGGCACTCCGGGAGACAGAACGAACGAACGGGTGCCGACAGAAGTGAAAACTTGAACAATTACCTGTGTATTTTTTGAATCGTCATATAAACAAAACACAAACAGAATACTTTGCCATCACTCACTGACATATCGGAAATACATTAAAACCGAGTACATCCCGAGGACAGCCGAACACATCCGAAGCGGTGTCGGTTACGGTAACAGTGGCGCGAATTCAATGGTTTTTTCCTATTTCAAAAAATGCCCATCGCGCCTAAAGAAGTTTTCACTTCAATAAATGAACTATATACTTAGCTGTATTTACATTTACAGCCAGCGCGACCTGGTGAAGTCACCATGGCTGTGCCATGGCGTCCCGGTGAGGTATGGTTCTAACTGCAAACATTGATACTGAATAATGATTTAACTAAACCGGAATTAAATATGCAGCAGTTATTCTCCTCAATTAAAAGATAATATTCCCTAAAATCATAAATAGATTACATCTTTCAAAGGCTGGATTCAACTTTATTTCCGATTTAAAAACACGGACTCACGCAGAAACTAAGAAAAATAAACATAATCATAAAAGTCTTTGATCGGGTCTATGTTTGCATGAAAATGTTAGCCCGAATTTTATAAGACTTTCTCCACAACTCTTATAATTATATTATTGTACAGTTCAATTATAATAATATAACCAATTTAGGTTCTAACTATAGTCTCGTTTTGCATATATTTGTCTAGACCAATTCTATTGTAAGTATACAAACCCTAAGCAACGAAGATGGCGCCACTGTAGGTTGTACTTTTAAGTCACATTTAGTTCCAATTTAAAATGAATAATGCTGAAACTTAACTCAATTTTAAAATAGATACTGCCAAAGGAATTGTAATAAATACTTGACATAAAACTTTAATATTATAATTCTGTTTTTTATTCCACAAAACACAATATACCAGGTTTTGTAGACTGCAACATTTCATAAGCTTGCTTAGAGTTGCCAGTGTAGAAAAACGGCAATTAGATTGATTTTTAAATCTAGTCAATGTTACTAGATGATATTTTTTGTTTTATCTTTGTGGTGATAATTTATTTAAACGTAAAGTTAAGCGTATTTTAATGGTTTTAAGTTTAAATATTTTATTTTATAGTTTCTATCGGCAGAGAGGTAAATATATAATAATAATGGCGACTAAAACTTAAAAAAAATATTGCGGATTAATCATTATTCTTGTTTGTTATTAAATTTGGTCTTCAATTAATACAAAGTTTTGTTTGTAACTAAATACGTTTTAATTTCCACTAGTTTTGTAATTTATTTCCGAATTTTGTTCCACCGACAGTGTATAATCAACTTTATTGTTGATGTTATAAGGTTAGCATTCTATCACTTTGTGTATAAAGTTAACCATACACTAGGCAATTTATTTACAGACATTTTTTTTTCAATGCACATTGACGTATTGTAAATATAGACATATTACGATAGTGTAAACTGTATGTAACTATTTGTATCATCCATCATCGAGTTTGCATCAACATCTGATGGTAAATTGACAAGTGTATGGCCCACCTGACATATGTCATTCTCGCCAAATTTTGACAGCTGTCATAACAGCCTGCACAGATAACAAATATTTTTTTTTCTAAACTTACACGTAAGATCTAAGGAATGATAAGTAACGTGAATGAAAAGACTACATAGTACATAATTTTGTACGTATTTTTAAATTTAATCAGCTAAACAAGTCATTACGAACATAAAATCAATACTCTTTAAAATAAGATCATGGCTTCGTAGCATTTAGGAATTGTTAAGATTATGTCAATAGAAAGTATGAAATTTTTGTTTTGTATGTAATTACCTACATGATGTCGTAGTGTCCATCTTAATTTCGTTTGTGATGTGACTAATATTCAGAAGAACACAAGTTTTGTTTAAGAATTTTATACATTTCGGTTTTATAAATCTTAATTGTTAGCTCTTAAGATTTAAAAGTATGTGAAAAATGATAAATTGACCTTAAATACATTCATATAACCTATGGCGCTGTTTGTCAAAAAATAAACAAATTTTGAATGTTAAAGAATGAAAAGAAAATGGAGAAAAAACGCACAGTAGTGCCATAGACAATCATGACGTGTTTCATAACTAATGGTTCCTAATTTTCTTCAAAATGACTTGTTATCCAAAATTATGGACATTGAATAAATAGAATGAAACTATACCCGTATTTGAAAATATAAAAAAAAACCGTTAGACAAGGTTCTGTATTTAAATTTGACGGTTGCTTAATTAAATAATTATGTTCTTAAATGCGGGTATACATAATTCGCTTGGCTTGAATCTTATGCGCTTGTGAATAGAGTTGAAATTCGTACAGATTCATACACTACGGGGTTGTAGTACATATTGAAAGTCCAAGATAGTGTTGATAGTACATAGTGAGAATGTTTTATACATAAAGCTGTTGATAAATAAAAGTATTTTGGACATAATTTTACGTATTTTTAATTGGTGTTCCATCAATCCATTACTTACCCGTAATCGACTAATTTAACTTGATTTTAACGATCCACTGCAACCTGCTTTCTTCATGGCTAAAGCCTTATAATTATAAACCCATATCATTGCTATAGTTCGAACCATCTATACAGGGTGTTACAGAAAGGGTATATCAATACAAACGGGTTGAAGAGTGTATCTGGTCTAGAATCTCTGTACAAAATTTCAGCTCAAAAGCAGTAACTTTGAAAATGCTTAATATTTTTTTATTTCGATAGTTTATTAAATTGAAATCATAACAAACGTGTCACCGCACTACGAGGGTCATTATCTATTATCTGTAGTGTGTCTGTGCACCTAGTACACGCACATCACGCCGCCGCGCGCCAGTGCAGCGCCGTGATGTCGAAATAAAAAAATATTAAGCATTTTCAAAGTTCATGCTTTTGAGCTGAAATTTTGTACAGAGATTCTAGACCAGATACACTCTTCAACCCGTTTGTATTGATATACCCTTTCCGTAACACCCTCTA
The DNA here is from genome assembly GCA_947508005.1 of Amphipoea lucens. Taxonomy (NCBI): domain Eukaryota; kingdom Metazoa; phylum Arthropoda; class Insecta; order Lepidoptera; family Noctuidae; genus Amphipoea; species Amphipoea lucens. Next base: position 15,784,731 of record OX382377.1, on the reverse strand, counting down.
CAATGATTCATTGTTGTTCTCATAATGTACAAAAAATTAGTTACATCTTCATTACCACTCGATAGATGGCGTTGGTTCGAGATGTATGAAGCGCAAACTAGTTATCAGGTTCGTCCTACCACCCGATAGATGGCGCTGCTCCAAGTTTTAATGAAGCTCAAACACGTGGTAACTAAACACATTGGTTTACTCAATACTTACATAGATGTCACTCTACGAAAGTTGCATTAAAAATCAAGATGGCGCTACTGCTAAAGAATCTGTTGGGAAGGGTCGAAGCCCGGTGGTTCTTTAGGAGTTCTTTTGAGGGTAACTTTGCGGCTGTTTTATAAATGAAGGATTGAATAGTTAATGTGCCGAAAAAAAATCAGCGGTTTTTTTTCGCGATTTCGTGTTTGGTCCCATAGTAAAAGTTGTTCATAATGATGAGTACAATGACCCCTTAAGAGGAAAACGGTGATTAAAATTTCACCCTGTATAAATAAAACAAAGTCGGGTGAGTTACACTATTTATAGCAAGAACGGCTAGTCCGATTTTTATGATTTTTGATTTGCTGGATTTGTCTCCGCCCCGAATAGCAGAATAATTATTAAAACATGGAAAAATTAACGAAAAAAAAGAAGATAAGTAATTAATTTTCTCATACATTCGTTCTTATTCATTCTGATGCGAAACGAAGTTCGCTGGGTCAGCTAATATTAGTAAGTATAGATAAAATACAACTAAGTATGTGTATTTATTTATTTTTGTATGTAAGTATACAGAAGACACTAATAGATAGAGAAAAATACATAATCATAGAAGAGTGCAAAGGTACTGCTTCACCAAAATAAGCCAACACCCTAATATTTTCCCCTTAATCGCCATTTATTCTTAAACAAACTAAAACCATCTACCACCTAGCTTACGCCACCCCAAATGTACCTACAAGGGCAATTATAAGCGCAAATTAGTCATTAGGGCGGCATCACACTGACGGGGACGCGCCGGAATTGCTCGCGGGCACCACACTAATTTAGACAGTGTAGCTCTTGCCTTAAGGCCGGGGCTATTTAGTGTAGCTGTTGCCTAAAGGCTCGGGCTATTTATAACGAAGGAGTTCACTTTGGGTGAAGTAGGTACTTGGGGTGAAATTAGCGGTAAAAAAATACGGTTTTGAATTATAGCAGTGGGTTTTTATGATAGTATTCGGTTTTGCAGTTGATATAGTAAGTTAATTTTGTACTTCTTTTGAAATTTTGTCGAGCTTTGAGTACCTATACTTCATTTATTATGGCATTAGTAAAATAACGGCAAAACAACAACGTAAAAGAATTACGAAAATAGAAAAAAAAATTGTACACTTAGAAAAAGAGACTGCTGCACTTCATTGGAATACTGAGATGTCGGCGAATAGATGATAAATTTAAGTAAAAATTGGAAAATCCAAAAGTGCACTCGTAATGCTCATTTGACCGTATAAAAACGATTTTGGGATGCATGAAGAAGCCTCCTCGTGTAGCGCAGTTTATCCCGCCTGTTACTCAACTGAACCTAGCGCTCGGCGCATCCTGGACAGTCACACCCAACACCTTATTTGACTGGCCAATTCTTCCCTTGCGGTGGTAGGGCTAACGCCCGCCTAGTTTGTGACCACCCTCCCACAGGAGTCCGGCGTCAAGCATCAGCCTGCTGTGTTTCGTCTGATGCCTTAGGCATCTTCGGGGCACGCTCGTTCCATCATAGACCTCATCAATCGCTTTCCATCAGGCGTGATCGAGGTCAAGAGAGCCCTCTCTTGACCTCGATCACGCCAATCGATCACGCGAAATATCTATTTTTTATTAATTATTATGAAACTATTATGAATAAAAGAGCCGTTTTCAATAGGGTTCCTCCTATGGGTGTAACAAATCCTATTAAAAAAAAAACGACTTAATTAATTGATTTTTTCGCAAGCTACGTTTCTGTTTTCACACTTGATTGGCGGGAATTTTTTTCAGAAATATTTTGATGATTTTTCTTTTCTAATGCATTAAATAAATTTTTGAAAAGTACAGAATTAATTTCCATTAAATTATCTATAAGTACAATGATGTATATAAATTAAGTAGGTTCTATTTACTAGTAGGAGTATAACAATAGAAACAGTTGCAGAAAGGAGGCAAAATAATAAAAAATAGTGACACTCCGGGAGGGCCGACAGACAAAACACAAACAGAATACTTTGCCATCATTTACTGACATATCGGATATAGATACATTAAAACCGTGTACATCCCGAGTCAGCCGAACACATCCGAAGCGGTGTCGGTTACGGTAACAGTGGCGCGAATTCAATGGATTATTCGTCTCAAGAAATGCCTAATGCACCCATGGAAGTTTTGATTTAAAAAATTCGATGGTAAAGCACTCTAATGCTTGGCATTATGAGTCGTGCAATAGGTATTTGAAGAAGACTTGCAGCGCTAACCAGAAATAAATTGGCACGGGGGCAGTGCAGGAGGATGTTTTATGATGGGGTTTGAGAAAGGAGTAACCTGCATAGCTACCTCCTGCCTTTTTTTTTTATGGATGGGAAATCATCAAATGACCCTCCCGCTCTGGGTGGAGCGGAAGGGAGTGTCAGACTCTTACTGACTAAAACCCATCCGTGTTCCTTCCTTAGCCCTTTATGTTCCGGGGTAGCGGTAACCCTTTCGGACAATCCCGCACCCCCGGCAGGCTTCGGCCCTGGCAGGCCCCTTCCTTTATGCTGACATCTCTTTGAGGCGCGCGTGGAACACGTACGCGCCGTCCGGCACGGGCCTGGTCCTGATCGGACGGTGAGCTACCCATTACTCTCCGCCCGCAGGCCCGCGCCTACGGTGGCCGGGAGTCGTCACGCGGCTCCCGACGACCGGAGCGTCTCCCGCGGCGGCTGGGGTGTGAGGCTAGCTACCTTGTGCCTGGTTGCGCGTCGATGTAATTGTCATCCAGCACCCTATCAATCACAATCTGAATCATTTTGAAGGATATTGCGAATCCATTGCTGCATATGGTCGAAAAATTTGTCCGCTCAGCAACGTCAATAACGCAATGAATGTTGTTGAACTGTCAAAATGAAAGCCATTCGTACTGTGTATTACGCAATTACCCCGCAGCTCCATAATAAATTGACCACGGCTACTGAAAATAAGTCTCTCAGGATATCACGAAAAAAAAAAAAACAAAAGAGCCGTTTTCTTCAAATAAGATTATGTACAGTCAACAAAAGAGATAAGTATGCAGGATCCTCGGTTATAGTTGAGGTTTAGTAAGAAACCGATGGATGTTGTCGACTGAAATTTAATTTGATAAATGAGCTGTTTGTTTTCTATTAATAAAATGAAATTTTATTCGAGAACATCCATCGGTTTCTTACCACACATTCATCACACATCGGTCATCGGTTTTCGGTTTCGGTTTTTTGATAGTTGTCTCAAGTTGACGAATCACTGAGCACTCGCATCAACTCCCCTCCCGCACTGCGCTGCTACCTCAGGCAACGTCTAAGTTAAGCAGTCGGCCTGTAGCTTCTGGCCGCGTCTTCGTCCGCGTAAAATGTATTGTTCCCCGACCCACCCTGTCGCATCGCATCGCCTGCTCCCGCTTTTGGTTTGTTTTTGCGTACTTTTTTCTTTTGCTCGGCTCCTAAGAGTCCTAGCGTGATGTTCAATCGGTATATAGCCTTCCTCAAGAATTGGGCTATCAAATTCAAAAATAATTGTTCAAATCCGACTGGTAGTTCCAGAGATTAGCGCGTTCAAACAAACAAACTCTTCAGCTTGCAAAAATATATAAAATTAATCTATCTAAAGGCCGCACTAAATTTGCCAAAGATGTAAACAACAATGGCCGCTCGAAATTTAATAAAATCGATATACAAGAACATTTGTTATAAATAATGTTTGTTTTCGTCTAAATCTCCGAGCTACTCGTAACTAGATGAAAACAAACATTACTTAAAATAAATGTTCATTCAAAATCGACATACCTACATCGATTTTATTCAATTTCGAGCGGCCATTGTTGTTTACATCTTTGGCAAATTTAGCGCCGCTGGACCTCAGATACATTACTAATATCCACATAGATTAATTTTATAGATTTTTTGTCATTTAAGTACATAAGTAACTGATTGTATTATTTTTAAATTAATTATTACGTGGTGGCCAAGTAGTAACGGCCGCGACTTACGAGTTGTAGGTCGTAGGTTCGAATCCAGACAGGCGCTTTACTTTGTGTAAATTATTTCATCACCACTGCTCTCAAAACGGTGAAGGAAAACATCGTGAGGAAACCGGCATGTCCTAGAACCAAAAATTCGAAGACATGTGACATCTACCAACCCGCACTGGGCCCGCGTGGTGGATTACGGTCCACTCCATCTCACTGAGAGGAGACCTGTGTCCCAGCAGTGGGAACATTATAGGCTGATTATGTATGTTATGTAACAATTACGTAATTAACAATATTATCTTCATATATTATTTTTGTAGTGATATTATTTCATAAATGAAGTATTATTCTATAATTAACACAACTAACTATTTACACTAAGTACTATATTAAATGACTTACAAACAAACTATACAAAAAAATATAAATACGTAACCAAGACCACATATCGCTCATTATTTTAGAGAAACATCGACGTAAATGTATTTTTTACCAAAAATGAGTTAAATATGCCAAAGCACTTAGAAAGCGTATTTACGTTAGGAAAGCACTAACCCCCTTACTTAATTGAGTATTAAGTATTGAGTATTGAGTACTAATAAACGTTGTATAGCGTCTGTACCTATAGTAACACAACGCTTTATCTTCTTATTTCGAAAGTCAAATTACTGACGACTGAAAGAGAGAAATCGGTGTGTAACTATTCAACAGCTATAATACGTTTATTAGTAAGGGGGTTAAAAAAAAAGTAGCAGTTACGTCGATGTTTCTCCAAATGAGCGATATCATAAGACTTCGGCTTAAATTATCATAATTTATCATCATCAAACGACAATCACAACTCTGATGCTCCACATCAAATGCAATAAAATCTTAACCAACAAGAGAACCCCATTCGCATACCATTTAAACTTAAATACATAGTTTTATTTATATTACCGAAAACAGTCTAAAACAAGTAGCGCACCGCCACATTAACCATTTACCATTATAAACCAGAGTCCACCAAATTTAACAAAAACACGGGAACAGTTTCAGCGATTTAAAAGCTAAGTGTGGGCCCTTAATTGTGTTAGACTCGGCTCGGTACAGCCACTTTTACGATCGATGATTCCACCTTAAATAAAACAAAGTTATGACCCACGTTGCATCGACCTTAACAACCCCACATAAGATCGAAAATGAAACAAATTGTGCAGGTATATATCTTGGTATTTTAGTAGGAAAAGGATGGGTATAAGGCGCACGGTTGGTTGATATAAGGGGTGGAACTTGTGAAGAGCGACGCCCCAAATTCTAAGGGTAGCATTGCCAGTAGCCGTGGTACAGTTACCGCGGTGGCGCGCGAGCCCACATCACACGGACATGTTGTCATAAAACAATTTTGTTACCTCGATTTTTAAGAAGACAGTGGATTTAAAGGACTTTTTTGTGCTGTGTTTTTATTAGATAAAAGTTATGGTTTATAGATTAGTGCGCCTGTGTTATTGAACGGAGAAAATTGCTGATATTTTGACAGGTTAGAATTTGTTATTTTTGTGTTGGTTTTGGGTGGAATTAAGACGAAAAAGGTACCTACCTATTCGTGCTAGGTAATCTTCAGAGCTATACTGAGGTCTGTATATGGTTATGTTCGGGTTAATTTCAGAGACTAAGGTACATTTTAGAAAGGTTTTATGCACCATTTATTTATAGGAAGGTCTATATTTGTGATTTCGTGCAAAGTAGAAAAGTTTTCAAAGAAAAAATACGATGCGTTTAAATCTTTTCGACTGTCTTTTGTCAAGTATACGGAACGATAATTTATTGTTCATAATAATTCAAGATTTTAAGTAACTTATTGTAAGAATCAGTCAAAATAATATTAGTGAGTAGGTACATCAATAGAATGGGGATGACAGTTTTTTTCACATCTAAACAAATAAATAAAATTGGAGTGTCTGTTTGTAATATTAAAATATCCGCTTTTTACAAAAAAAATATTTTGGTATATGTACCGTACATATCCAAACTATTTTTTTTTACAATTTTTGTTTGTCTGTCTGTTGGTTCCGGCTAATCTCTGAAACGGCTGGATCGATTTTGACGGGACATTCACTGGCAGATAGCTGATGTAATAAGGAGTAACTTAGGCTACTTTTATTTTAGAAAAAGAATCAGGGTTCCGCGCAAAAAATTAAAACGTTTTCTGTCATGCACGCGAACGAAGTCGCGGGCATAACTAATTATAATAAGATATGATTTATAATAAGATGAACGAAAAAAGCTGTCTGTATTAGTATCAAATAATTTTGCCACAATAAACTACAAATCTATCACAGGTTTGGGCGTGTTTCAGGATACACCTACAGGTATATCTAAGTAGATAGGTATGTCTAGGTTGAAATTTACCAAATGGCGACAGAAAACATTTTGAGAATGAAATTAAAGCTAATTTAAAAGTACGGAAAATAAAAAAAAAATATTTTACTCAAACCTACATGGGTACTTATGAAACCTTAGAAGCTAGGTGCACGGTTCCAATTGACCGTTTTTTATGGAGAAGAGTCGGCAAGAAACTCCACGGTTATTCTTTTAAAATTAATTGGCTTTTACAATGTTTTCAAAATTACACTGTTGATAGGTATGGGAGGACAGCGTAGACCTGTCAACAAGTACCAAGTACTTAATAAAATAGAAAATGGTCTACAAATCTACAGTCTACAAGGTCTACAACGTTCTCATATTCACAAAAAATATAAGTCAATGTCAAAGTCAAAGCATTTATTTCAAATAGGCACATAAAAGGCACTATTGAACGTCAAAAATTACCTTAAAATAGAATTGATTCTAGTCGCCCCTTCCAAAAGGTAGATTTCGTATGGAGAAGAATCGGAGTCGAAATGAATCGTGATATAATTGTGATAGTGTTCGTAGCTCTTTCGTAGCGCCGCGTAGCAGGTTCGTAGCACTTGATAGCTCGGCTAAGATGTTTTTACCTAAAGATCTTTTATTACGTATTTTCATCTTTTATCAAGTGTTATATTTCAGGTACCTAAGTATTTTATTAAATTAATAAATATTGTATTATTTTTGTATTTAAGTATAAGTATTTGACAATAGAATAGTGATGGATTAAATATTTACCTTGTTTATGGTAGGTGCTTTTAATCTGTTTCAGTAAATATTATACTTTTGCATTTTCCGTCGGGATTGTAAAAGTTATCTTATTCTTTGTATAGGAATTTGTCCTTTTACAAAAAAGCTCGAAACTCAAAGCATTTATTTCAAATAAACGAAGTACAGGCACTTTTGAATTGTCAAGGGGTCGGTCAGATCAAGATGTAGCTAGTTGCCCACAAAGCATAGTAGGTACCTATGGACAAGAACGGGCGAGAAACTGTTTACATGACGAAGCCTACCAAGATGGATAAAATTTATTATTATTTATTTTTGAAGTTTAGGTAATTCTCACACAGGGTGGCAACATAAAGATTTAAAAAAAAATCGTCGATTATAAAAAAAAAATCTGCTACTTCATAGAAAGGACCTGCGCGGTCAAAATGTATGGAACAGCTCTTTTTTTTTTTAAATAACCGACTTAATAATATTTCGTTGGTTATTATAAAAACCATGTACAGTTAAGGATCATGTACCGAGTCTATGATAACAGTTTGCGACTTGCGCGTCGATATGAATGAGAGTTACCTAGTCTTTTGTGGGAAAAAAAACTGTGTACTACCCAGTAGCATAAATGATAAAAATGATAAATGATTTTATGTAAGTAGGGATTTTTTTATAAGTAGGTTTGCACCAGTGGCGTGCATTGGTTTTCAAAATAGGTAGGCACTAGGCTGGGTCTAGTCTAGGCAAACGCGGTCACTAATCAGAAAAAAATAGTGACGTCAAAAGTGTGGTCATTTGAGTAGCCATGCCTACTTAAGGGTGATAAATTGCAAAGGTCGAACGTCATGATATTACACGTGAGCCGTATATACGTATTTTTAATTTTGTCGTATTAACTTGAACGAGTAAAGACCAAATGTCAATGACAATGTGCAAATAGTGCGGGAGCCGAGTAGGCCGTCCGTTGACTGCCTACTGCCGCGCGTGTTTGTATGAAGATTTTGTTTTTTGTTAGGTATGATAATTTAGTGCGTTTTTTAATTGTGGAGCATACACACTAAAATGTAATTGACAGGCTTATGTTGATATATCGAGGTAGGCACTGCTTATATGCCCATATGCAATGCACGCCACTTTGCACAAACACTTTTACACGTCAATCATATTTTCAAAAACTAGATGAGGTCGGCGTTTCCTATCTGACTACTCTGAGAAGAAAGGCCGAAACAAACTCGAAAGGTCAGTCTCTTTTAAAGACCAGACTCTTGGTCAGGTTGTATGAAGACAATGTAGATCGATGTTTGAGATGGTCTTTTGAGGAAAGAACCACATAGTTTGAATGGACCTGTCCAGTCAGTGCACGCATTTGTCAGAAATCGTGCAGCTCAACTCAAAGGAGCTCAACGATTCGACAAACAATACCAAAGAAAGGACATTTGGGTAGGCCACATATTTATGTAAGTTACGGAATTTAAGTAAGTTATCTATGACAATTAGTTCGCTACACCCTAATTTTCCGTTTTAAAAAGTCTAATTAAAAAACCGATTTGTCAGGCAATAAAAAAGCGAGCTATACATAAAATATTAATTAGGAAAGTGTTCATTAGAAAGTGGTATATTAAATGAGTGACAAGTGTCACGGACGGCGGCAAATTACAGTAATATTGTGTCCATAGAGACTTGCGTTTAGTTTCAAATAAATTATCTATGCGACTAGGGTTGCCAGGTCTTAAAACTGAAAAGCCGGACAGACCAGCCAGTTTAGCCGGACATTTATGTAAAAAAGCAGGACGCCCTTAATTTTTTAGTCTTAGTATAACACAACATTTTTTTTAAAAGTACTTAAATCTAATCTTTTTTATCATTTACTATACACTAGAGTGGGATGGTGATGAAAAGTGACGGGAAGGCAGGGGTGCGCCGCGCACGCTTTGCTCAAGTTTAAAAAGCCGGACAGGCCGGACACCGTCTGATTTGGTCGGACACGCAACCAAAAAGCTTATCTGTGTCCGGATTTATCCGGACGCCTGGCAACCCTATATGCGACTTCTATTTATGGTTTTTTATTGTTGGGAAGCAAGGACGTTACGTGTTTTCAACGTAGTAGACGGAAAGTGGAAAATAACTTGAGTTATGCTATCATAAATTAAGTCACGAGTGATTTATTGGTTAATTTTAGGCAAGCGTTCATTTTCTGCCTCTCACCGAGGGAAGGCTCGTGTCCCAGCAGTGGGAACATTATAGGCTGATTATGTTTATGTTTATTCTCGTTGACCGTATCATCGCATAAGCCCCTTTGTACACGGCACAGTTTTTTTTAAATAAACTGCGTTGTACAAAAAACATGTCCGTTAACAAGCTTCCATAGTGATTCATACAACACTGATGACCGTACACACGGAGAATAAACCGTAGTTTTTCACGGCAAGATGGATAAAACCGGCCAAGTAAGAGTTGGACACGCACACAAAGGGTTCCGTACCACAACAAAACACGCTGAAAAAAACGGCAAAAAAATCACGTCTGTTGTATGGGAGCCTCCCTTAAATATTTATTTTATTTAAATTATTTATTTTTAAAGTGAATATACAACTAAATATTCTGTGAATATTTCAAGCGTCTACCGGTTGCCGTTATTAATATCAAGCAAATAACGGCAAAAAAACCATGTTTGTTGTATGGGAGCCCCCCTTAAATGTTTATTTTATTATTTTTTTGGTATTTGTTGTTATAGCGCCAACAGAAATTCATTAGGTATCTGTGAAAAATTTCAACTGTCTAGCTATCACGGTTCATGAGATACAGCCTGGTGACAGACAGACGGACGGACAGTGGAGTCTTAGTAAATAGGGTCCCGTTGGGCGTTGGGTATGGAACCCTAAAAACGTGTGTGTACCTTTGTTTATGGAAGGTGCTATTAATTCGTTTCAGTACAAGGCATGTCCTAAAACCAAAAATTCGAAGATATGTGACATCTATCAACCCGCACTGGGCCCGAGTGGTGTATTACATCTCCGTCTCGGGGAGAGGAGGCCTGTGTCCCAGCAGTGGGAACATTATAGGCTGCGTACGATTTGTATACGATCTTATCCGTTATCGTCCGGCGGAAGACACTACAAATGATAATAAAGTTGTACCCATAGCTAATTGTAAGTGTTCACCAATTAAGGCTACCTCAACTAACACAGTATTTTTAATTTATAAATGAGTTTTTAACAGCCGCCCGCTGAAGCCATAAAATACATTACAAAGTATAATTTTAATAACCCTTTAGCTAAGATGCATTGTGAACGTCACCGGTTGTCTATGACACCGTAGCGTAACGTGTTTTTTTAGAATTGTTGATACTAGTTTTTGAACTTAATTATAAATGAATCGTTCTCGTTCGTTAGTTTGTGTATTTTATGTTTTTTTTTTTTTAAATATAATGTGCGTCTTATTTGTGCAGAATAAACAATTATTTCCGTTTTCTCTCTTGCCTTCGTGTTAGTTCGAAGGCTGATCTTGTAAATAGGTTAACTTCGTGATTTTGACATTGTTACAGCAATATAGAAAGAAAAGAAAGAATGAAAATACGTTTATTTGCGGTAAATATGACGCAGAGAAAGAAAAAAAAAAACAAAAAAAGATAACAGGTTGGGGTAAAATAATGGTCACAAAGTCAAAGTCAAAGCATTTATTTCAAATAGGCACAAAAAAGGCACTTTTGAACGTCAAAAATTATCTTAAAATAGAATTGATTCTAGTCGCCCATTCCAAAAGGTAGTTTTCGTATGGAGAAGAATGGGCAAGAAACTCCACCGTTACTCTTTTAAAATGTTTTAGGTACAATATTTTGCATGGGTACATTAATTATATAATAACATGTGAGGACGATGCACCTAAAATAAAATTACTATACCACAATAGGTAAAAGAATTAAAAACGAAACCATGACATATAAATTAATTATCTGATAGATACATGGTGCTCACATATTTACAAACATGGTACAAGCAAAACGATATTTATAAAAAAAAAAAAAAAATACAAGTAATAAGTCAGGGTGTGAGTAATGAATGTAAAAACTAATAAAAAAAATTACAATTAAATTAGCAACCAGTTTGCTTTTGTCTAGACTCTAGATTTTCCACATCCAGGCAAAACGGCCATCACTTAGCATAAATGCTAAGACCCTATGCGAGACAGAATCCCAGCGCTGGCTTTCAGTGACAGTAGAATATTATCCTTAACTGGTCACATGTGCCGTATTCTTATCTTGAATACCTACCTTTTAAAACCGGGCATTGAAAGAACTGGGCACCCGCTCGAAGTTTAACTTTCACTTTTACGTTTACAAAGTAGGAGAGAGCTTTTATTTCGGAATAATTGTAATAGTACGTTCAGCTTTCTAGAATGAAGGCTAAGCGCGGTATTATTTGCGTGCCAATGCCTATTGATAGTTCAATTTCTGAAGTTGACCTTGCCTAATCAATTTAGTAGGTGGTATTTTTTGTGAAACCGTAAATGAAAATGGAACTTCTATTTAGAAACAGTTTGTTAGAAATCATTGGCTAGCGCTAAATTTTCGATGACCCGTCGCATCTAATATAAATAAAGTCACTTTTTGTGTGTATCTGTGTGACCGTGTTGTTCTTTTTAACTACGCAACAGATTTTGATGCGGTTTTCATCCATCACGATCACCATCATTTAGAGAATTTATTCCGGACCGTTTTTGTGTACAATAAGTTAATATTAACGCTTAAATATTATAGAAATCTCAATGTCTTATTACAAGTCATAAAAACCGTGTATTGCAGGGGCATGTCGCTTGTGACACCACAGATTAAACATTCCAATTTCAAAACGCCACAATGACATTAGAAAATTAGAAAACAAAATTCTAATCTAACCGTCTGATCGCTACGGTGTGTAAGCCGCCCGAATTAACACTGTCCCGCGATTAGCATGCAAAGGGTTAGCTTTAGTACACACTAAACTGTACAAAAGATGGTATCTTCAAATGACCATCTGCTTGCAATCATGTTACCTAAGTTTTGGTAAAATGTTGTTGAAAATACGTTACCTAAATGTTAGGTTTTATAATAGCAGATTAGCAGGTGAGATGTCTAATAGTAAATTCATTGGCTGTTTTAATCTTATTAGTAGGTAACTGACTTAAAAGGTGCGGGATTTTTGCGGCATTTAAGTTATTTGCTCAGAGGAGCTCTAGATGCTATAGTTTTTTTTTTTTATTGAACTAGACACTTTTTTGGATTGGATGATAAGGTCGGAATTTCATTATTATAGAAAGGTCAACGCTTAGGGCTTAGAGGGCTCTTAGGGCTTTCTGAAACCACCAATTGTGGCTTTATAATAGGTAATTGTCGTCCTAATAATTGTTTGTTGCACCGGACGACTAATGACGTCGTCAGCACCGGCTGTCGCTGAAAATCAGCGCTGGGGCTCTGTCTTGCATAGGGTCGCAGCATAAGCATGAGCGATAGCCGTTTTGCGTGGATATGACGCATGTTTCCATCAACCATTTCTAATTATTTTTCTTGTGTTTATGTTCTTTTTTGCGTCTCATGTTTACCGCAAATAAACGTATTTTCTTTCTTTCTATATCTAATCAATTTTCGGTAATAATTTGATGTCCGTTACGGCCTCCCGAAAGCGCGTTGGGTTGTTGTTTTTACACTCTACCCACAGATATAGATACATCTAGATAACGCAAGAGCAACTACTTCGCGTGCCAAAAATCGTAAGCCGCCACTTTCGCGCTCAGTCCTGTGTACTGCTGGCTGGGTGAGCGTGAGCGCTGGCGCTAGGCGGCGTCTTTGAATCGATTTGATTTTCCCATCACTAAATAGTGCTTGTGACGTCATAGTAGGTAGTCAAAAAGTGGCATGCTTGGTTTTCATACAGATCGTGATACTTGCGTTATCTAGGTCTATCTATATCTGTGACTCTACCTGTCTTCAGTTTGTTGTGTACTTCGTAATTGGCGAAATGTTTAGAATCACGGTTTTATTTGTTGTATTATACCTACTGACATCTGTGAAGGTATCTTTTTATATATAAGCTAACAGCGCCCCGCGGTTTCACCCGCATATGTTTTGATCCCGTGGGAATATCGGGAAAAAAACATGTGATCGATGGATAAAAAGTATCTTATGTGTTAATCCTGGTTATACACTATCTGTGTGTTAAATTTCATCCAAATCCGTTCAGTAGTTTTTGCGAGAAAGAGTAGCAAACATCCATCCACCCTCACAAACTTTCGCGTTTATAATATTAACCGGTCAAGGACCGCGGGACACCAATCGTTGAACAAACAATAGAAAATCAATTGTGTCTCATTAGCGGAGCTTGACAAATTAAGATAGTAGGATTGATAAATAATTTCGAGCATCTGATTGCTGGAGTAATTTCAAATGTAATTCAATCCGGAACGACATGATACTCAAAATTGCATTAATCTTTATCTAAATTATTCTTTAAAACTAAATTATTACATGTTAACCTGTATTAAAGTTTCATTCAAAAAGGTGCGTTTAAAGAATCAAACATACCTATTTCAATATTCAACAAAAAAGTTGCACTACTTTTACGTTAAAAAAAGTATTCCCAAGCCACAAATCCTGTTTTGACAACAAACTAAGCATGTTTTACGTACACTTTTAATTAAAAACTTAAAAGGCAAAGGCACAGACTTTGTAAAAAGCTAATCGATATAAAGTATCGCTTTCACATCGATTACGCGTCACTGATTCGAGAACACCCGGCGTTGTTTGTGATTTTATCTTTAGTATTTTGTTACTGGCATCAAAATGTGGTCGTTGGTTGTAAAACAATCATTTGAGGGTAAGATTCACGTGGCTAATTATTTGGGGCTTATTTATAAACGTTGCTTAAAGTGAAGAGACGTTTAAACGTCAAAATTGTGTGGTGAAACAATCGGTAATCAGTACTTATTTTTTTGTATCCCAATATTCCCACGGAATCGAAACTTATGCGGGTGAAACCGCGGCGCGGTGCTAGTCCAAACCTTATACTAGGTAACATGACGATAAAGATGTTTAGTTAGATATAAAATAGGTCATTTTAAAGCCTGAAAAACATGATTTTAAATTGTACGGACCACATTCAAGTTAGTCTGGACATTACCCTACTTAGCGGGCATTAAAACAGAAAGTGTTTGTATGTTTACCCTAAATAATTATGCCTAGTCTAATTAGCTGTGAGTTAAAAAAAAAACTGGTGAAGTGCGAGTTGGACTCGCGCCCCGAGGGTTCCGTGCAAATGTGTAGGTATGTAAATAGTTTATCACGGGTTTATTTTTGCAATGTAACTACAAATTTACGGTTTTCGGATTTTTCCTTTACTTGTGGTACAAGATATTGCTTCTTGCTAAATTTCATGATTTTAGGTCAACGGGAAGTTACACTATAGGGTTTTATTCCAGAACATATACGCCCGTATCTTTTGATTGCGTTGACTTAGAAGTTTGATTTTTTCACTGCTTCAAGGGACTGCAGCCTTGAGTATTTGATATTAATTTCAACTTGAATTTCTCGAAAACTACAAAATATCGCGGAACATACATATGGGTCCAATCGATGGATATTAGTGTCCCCTGAGCACAGACCTTCACTGGTACAGGTTTCCTGGGAAATCCTGTATATAAGAATAACCAATCGCAGCAGGCTTTTGTGGCAGTATTTAGTAGAAAGTATTTGGGCCAAAACGGGATCCCTTTACGTCCAAAATTAAAAAAAAAACACTCCTATAGTTTAATTACCTATGTAAGTACCTACAATCTTCAACGAAACGCCCCAAAAACCTTTAAACGTCAATTAGCATAACATATTAGTTGGGAACATGTGATTTGATTGATAGCCGCTCGGCATGCGCGTCACTTTGGCTAATTAGATACCTAATTATATCGCCATCTTGTTTGTTTCGCGATTACGTACCTACCTACTAGTGTTTGAACGTGGCTTTGCTTACTTTAATGTATACCAGTGGCGTGCATTGCATATAGGCATATAAGCAGTGCCTACCTCGATATATCAACATAAGCCTGTCAATTACATTTTGGTGTGTGTGCCCCACAATTATGAAACTCACTAAATTATCATACCTAACAAAAAACAAAATCTTCATACAAACACGCGCGGCAGTAGGCAGTCGCCGGACGGCTTACTCGGCTCCCGTACTATTCGCATATTGTCATTGGTCTTTACTCGTTCAAGTTATTACGACAAAATTAAAAATACGTACATCTTACGCGTAATACCATGACGTTCAACCTTCGCAATTCATCACCCTTAAGTAGGCATGCCTACTCAAAATACTCAAATAACCACATTTTTCACCTTACTTTTTTTTCTGATTAGTGACCGCGTTTGCCTAGACCAGAGCCCTGATTCACAAACATACGACAGGCTATCGTATCGAAAACCTGACATTTCGATAACCTGATTTGACTTCCCCTCAACAGCAAATAGCTGTTGGAAGAATAGCGGGCGTCTATTTGATTTAAACTGACAAAATTTTCGGGTTTTGGACTTGTGAACAGCATTGAGAAGACTCCTACGATAACAATGATTAATGTTCGATACGATACGGAAGCATATCGAGTGTTTGTGAATAAGGGGGCTGATCCGGCCTAGTGCCTACCTATTCTGAAAACTAATGCACGCCACTGATGTATACCTACCTACTTAAAAAATTGAAGCTTTCCTTTGTAAATTATCATCTGCCTAGCCTTTTCCCAACTATGTTGGGTTCCAGTCTAACCGGACGCAGCTGAATACCAGTTTTACATGGAGCGACTGCTTATCTGACCTACATCTTAAGTACCTAGTTACTGGATAATACGATACCCCTTGGTAAGACTAGTAGTTGTGAGACTTGCACAGAGACATGTCTGGCTTACAGATCGAGTTCCAAACGTCGAAATCCGAAGACGTACGAAGCTTTTCGATTTCCGAAAACGACTTATGGAACTCTAATGGAGTTGGGCCGGACACCTGGCAAGGGGCAGTGATGGCAGATGGAGTAAGGCAGTGACCGAGTTGCGTCCACGACTGGAAGACGAAGTGTCGGTCTTCCGGCGGCGAGGTGGGCTGACGGTATTGTTACCATCGCAGTTAGAACCTGGATTGGGGCTAGCACAGGAGCGTGGGGATTAGAAGGAATAGAGAAGTCTATGCTTCGCAGTGGGTAATGTCGGGCTGTGGTTGATGATGAAGTGGTATATCTAATTTAACTGCATCCAACAGCAACATGCAACAGCAAAAAACGTCTCCAGCTCACACTGGTTTGTAAGAAACTCGGAAATACGCGAATTTCTAGGTAGAAATGACAGGCCTGATGGTCTAGTGGTTAGTGACCCTGACTGCTATGCCGGAGGTCGTGGGTTCGATTCCCACCCAGGACAAATGTTTGTGTGATGAGCACGATCATTTGTTCTGTGTCTGGGTGTAATTTATCTATAATATGTATGTATTTAGAAATATATAAGTATGTTTATTAGTTGTCTAGTACCCATAACACAAGCTCTGCTTAGCTTGGGACTAGATGGCGTTGTGTGAGAGTTGTGGAATATTATTATTATAATGCCGACCATTAAGGAAAAAGTAAACAACTATACCTAGCAAAAAAACTTTTTTACAAAAAAAAAAACAACTTTTTTTTTTTAAGTGATTATTTTTCACTTCTTTGTTTGTCAAGATACTCCATAGACAAGTTTAGACGTGATTAAAAAATTGGCTACTAAAAATACGTCAATTTATGTCAGGCGCAGACTAATTTGACAGGACTAAACTAATATTTATGTTCTGTCCTTTTCTTAATGAAATAGAAAGAATAAGATGCACTGAAATTAAATGTAGTTTAGTTTGTGAACAATGGAATCGGCGCCATTATGGAGGTATTGTTGGTCCCAAACTAAGCACAGCCTGTGTCTTGGGCACCATTACATAGTACAACATTTTGATAATTTTAGAAAATAAGTAGGTACAGTTAAAGTTGAGATTGGCGACAGTTAAGCTAGTTAGCCTCATCGGGACTACAAGTCTAAATGTAGAAACAAATAGACTTACTAATAATTAAGGGAAAGCCGAGATCAAATCACACTAATATTATAAAGGCGGAAGTTTGTGAGTGTGTGTGTGTTTATATGTTTGTTACTTCTTCACGCTCAAACAGCTGGACGAATGTTGATAAAATTTTTCAAGGAGGTAGCTTACACGCTGGATTAACATATAGGCTACGTTTTATCCCGATATTCCCACGGAATCGATATTTACGCGGGTGAAACCGCGGGGCGCAGCTAGTAATAAAATAAAAATTGGTACAATTTCCGTTTATACACCATTGAATAGGTATGACATTATGATAATTAAAAAAAACAAAATAATATAGAAGATGTCATTGGCTGCCATTCGTGGATCTTTGACAGTCGTTACGGGTAGTCAGCAGCCCGAAAGTCTGACAACCAGTCTTACCAATGGGTATCGTATTACCCAGTAACTGGGTTGTGGATGTCAGATAGGCAGTCGCTCCATGTAAAATACTGGTATTCAGCTGCATCCGGTTGGACTGGAAGCCGACCCCAACATAGTTGGGAAAAGGCTAGGCAGATGATGAATATAGAAGATGTCATAGCAACATCGTATTCATCATCATCCTATAACTCCACCTACGTTCGCCGATTCACGGTCTCCACTCAAGAACAAGTCTACCCCAACGGTCATCGGTTCTACGGCTAATATGGCCGGCCCATTGCCATTTCAGCTTGCTTATTCTGCGAGCTATGTCGACAGCTTAGGTTCTCTGCCGGATCACCTCGTTCCTATAGCAACAAAGCGTAATAATTACATTACACACATATAAAACGGCCCGTTATGAATAAATAAACAATTCTTCGCTAATATCGTCATGCAAGCCATAAACAGGTGTATTTATGAGCGCAACCCGTGACCCAATGTCGCGGACGTTTGAATTACCTTTGTACACGATAGCCAAGTACTTAAAATATTATAATTTGTGTTATCATTAACTAATAATACACACTAACGTTATAAATTTGGAAATGGGTCAATTAACATGTCTGTTTAGTTCGTTATCAAGTATGGCTTAATTACTGAACTGATTTTTATGGAAAAAAATACTGAAATAATATTGATAGAATCTTTCTTTCTGAAGAATTTTTTACGTGGGCGAAATCTTATGCTTTAGATCTAGTAAATCGTACCTAAAACTTATTGGTAGTTGGTAGGATACTTGGTATTTTGGTTTATAAATTAACAACATATGATAGTGTACGTTCAGGGAACATAATTGTTAAGCTAATCAAGACCCTACGTCGATTTGCCGTATTAAATCCATTACATACAACCGTGTTAAAGTCAAAGAATGAGAGTTGTCATTTGAAATTGAATACCCGGACAATTTAAGTTGGCTGTTACTTTGCGAAAAACTTAATTTCGCTGACTATATCAATCAATCGTTTAAATATTGTTACGTTACTATTCTATTATTTTTCACGGCAGTAGCAGTTTGGATGGCCTACACCGTAGACCGTAATTTATTTATTTATTTATCCATTTATTTCAGGCATCAAGGCCAATATAAAGCACATACAATATAATATTAATATAACTTAAAAATACTATAAATATATACAACATTATAATTACACTAAAAACTAACACACACGAAGTGTCTGCGTCGTGTTTCGCTGACTGGTGTCATGTAGTCGGCCACTAAACCGGCGGTACACAACACCCTTCCGCCATAATCCAGAACTCTTCCTTGAGGAACTTCTTGAGATGTGTCAGAACACGCACACCACGAACGATTTGAAGTTCGTGGAAATGCTTCTGTCGTATGTAGACGCTACGGTTCAATACTATTTATTTAATGACTTAAAAAAAAAAAACCGGTCAAGTGCGAGTCGAGCTCGCGCACCGAGGGTGTAGGTATATTACGGTTTTCGGATTTTTTCCTTTATCTGTGCTATAAGACGTTGCATCGTACAAAATTTCATGATTTTGAGTTCACGGGAAGTATTTTGTAGGTTTTGATTCCCTTGCGAGTGTCAAAAATTTGCGGCATAAACGGCTGTATCTTTTGATTGCGTTAGTTTAGAAGTTTGATTTTTTCACAGCTCCAAGGGACAGTAGACCTGAGTATTTGATATAAATTCCAGCTTGATGCCTCCACGCGTTCCTGAGCAAAAGAGTCTTGACAGACAGACAGACGGACGGACAACAAAGTGATCCTATAAGGGTTCCGTTTTTTCCTTTCGAGGTACAAAACCCTAAAAATAACGAGTTGTTTAAATTACATAAACTGTGGTTATAGTAAAGAGAAGGATATTTATAGTGACCTTATTTGTGATGAGCTTCAGAAAACTCAGGTGCGTAGTACTCGCAACCGGCGTGCGTGTATGACTAGATGTATGAACGTAAACGAAGCATAAAACCCGACTACTGAAAAGGATGAAACAAGTACCTTCCCGTGGTCGCATGCTACCATAGCTTTGTATGTTAATACAGCGGCATGCGACCACGGGAAGGTACTTGTTTCATCCTTTTCAGTAGTCGGGTTTTAGTTTTTAAACTTATTTTTTATTTTGGGGCTTATTTCAGTAATATTTATATTTTTGAAATATGCTAATTAAGCCCTTTCATTTGATACCCAACACGGCATGATTAAAAAAAAATATTTTAGGTCATGAATTTATGTCCGCTAGAGGGCGCCATATTCAATTTATTGTGACGTCACATAGCCTATAACCAGCGGACGATCGAGACGCTTCCAACGAAACCTCATTTGTCCTATTATGATAAGCAGTTTAGAAGTTATGAGGGAACAGATGAACATACATACATACATACATACCAGTCAAAATCATAACCCTCCTTTTTGCTTCGCGGTAGTTGGGTAAAAAGGAGTATATAAGGATCGTAGCAGGTGGCGTTATGTAGTTTCTGCCTACACCCATGGTAAGAAGGTATGATTTTATGTATGTATGTGTACCTAAGTGTGGGGAAATGATTCAATAGTTACAAAATTTGCAGTGACCTTACAGGATACATGTATTCATCCCTCATGTCATCATCTGCCTAGCCTTTTCCAAACTATGTTGGGGTCGGCTTCCAGTCTAACCGGATGCAGCTGAATACCAGTATTTTAACCCAGTATTCTGCCCTCCACAACCCGGTTACTGGGTAATACGATACCCCTTGGTAAGACTGGTTGTCAGACTTTCCGGCTTCTGACTACCCGTAACGACTGTCAAAGATCCACGGATGACAGCCGGGACCAAGGGCTTAACGTGCTTTCCGAGATACGGAGGTGTCTTGGTATGTAAAGACGGTCACCCATCTACGGACCAACCGCGGCAAGCGTAGCTTAACCTGATCGATCGAACCATGCGGCTGTTATTACTTATCCACAAGCAAATTGTAATGCTTGCCTACTAACCAGTATTTTGTACACAATGGTAGTAATTAAATAAATAAATTCCAATTTCAGTTAAAAATAAACATCTGAATATCAGTATTTTTCACCTCACAACTGTCATCTGACCTCCACAGCCTAAATAATGAGGGCACAATGCCCACAAGTACAGTCACCAGCTTAAGCATTTGGCATTTGGCTTTATTCAGAGGCGATTTTCTCCTTTATTTTTGAATGAAATTGTATGTTATTGCGAACATAGTATTTTCGAACCCATAGGCTTATGTATGTGTCGTATTTCAACGTTGCGTTCGTTATTTCACGAAAAAATCACAATTGAAAGTTGGCAATTGTTGACATATTAGTGCTCGTGACTGTACGCAAACCCTCTATGTGTTTATCGGAGATCTCGGACGCGTGCCTCCAATTATAATTACCCCCGGTACATATTTAATTAGTTGAAGAATGACGCTACTTTGTTTCAGTTGCACATCTTTTATTTATGCAGGTCATATTATTGTTTATTTATTCGTGAAATTACATATATCTCATAACATAACTGAAGAGCAAATATTTCCGTTTAACAGCTGTTGTATGGAAACTATATCAAACGGTTATCTTTATACTTCAGATAAAAGTTATATGACCTGATACGTCCGACGCACCATATTATAAAAAAGAAAAAGAAAGAAAATGCATTTTTTTACAGCCCTTGCTGAATAGCTTATCTTTTCTTCACTACGTCAGTTATTACAAAAGAATATTTCAATATCAGAGAAGATTACTAAGTCGTCATTTAAAAATCCAAAGAAAAATATACACATTGATAATTCACAAAAAATTAATCAAACACCGTGTGGAGAACCCAACACCGACCTAATCAAGTTTTCATCTTACATCCATTTCAATAAACCTGGCATTACAAAATCTAATACCGTCCAAAAAAAAAAACAGAAAATGCGTCTCATTGCAGTTGAGTAAAAACTCATCGGTGAATACAGGAATGATTGCCGTTGAAAACATGCCATTTCAGCGGTAGTTCGAAAGCATTTATCACTAAATTGCCATATTGTGTACATGCGGCAGCCCGGTATCTGATACTGTCCTTTCATATATTAAATCTCATTTGATTTTTCGATGCCAAATCGTTTTTGCAATTGGTTTAAAAGGACTATTGAAATTGGTGTTTAAAATGTTGTGAAACGTTTTGTTTTATGCGGCTGTAATTATTGTATTGCTGGGTAATATAAATTATATTTTAACTATAATGAGATACAAGGATTGATTGTGTGAAAGATGATGTGGATAGAGAGGGGGTGAATACTGTAATGACGGCTGATAGAGAAGTATGGAAGAAATAGACATACCTACTGCGCTGACTTCAAATAGATATAAGTTTCGATCCCGTAGGAATATCGGGATAAAAAGTATCCTACGAGTATGTGTTGATCTAGGGTGTCAGCTACCTCTTTACCAAATTTTTATCAAAAAAACCGATTATGATTATGTATGACGATTATGTTGGTCCCAAACTAGGCACAGCCTATATCTTGGCCCAAAAAAAAACAAAACATAGAAATATTATTCATAGATCCACAAAGGCTATAAAAGGATCCGTTTAAAGAAGTATTATCACAACGTCTTAAAACCCGATCCCAAAACGCGATTAGCGTAGGTACGTCAAAATTCTTTTTCATCCGAAATCCTTATAATTCATTACTTATTCAAACAATGGGGTGAATCTACCCTCGTTATATTAGCCTGCACCCGCGGGACGAGACGAAATAAAGCTTGGAACAATAACGCACTTAAATGTTCTGAATTATTGAACATGTTAACCGTCTTAAGAGACTAAGTTTTAGTTTAGAGGATTAGGAGTTTCATTGGGTTATGTTTTAGTGGAGTTTCGGTCGGTTTTCGAGAGAAATCGAGGGACAATAATAGTTTTAAAATCTCAAAATTTGTTTTAAAAAACAAGATTTTAGCTAAAATTTATTTTGAGGGGCTTGTGGTTAAGAAATAACAGCCGCACGGTTCGATCGATCAGGTTAAGCTATGCTTGCCGCGGTTGGTCCGCGGATGGGTGACCATCTTTACATACCAAGACTCCTCCGCGCCTCGGAAAGCATGCTAAGCCGTTGGTCCCGGCTGTCATTCATGGATCTTTGACAGTCGTTACGGGTCGTCAGAAGCCCGAAAGTCTGACAACCAGTCTTACCAAGGGGTATCGTAGTACCTCGGATATCTATGGTATTGCCCAATAACTGGGTTGTGGAGGTCAGATAGGCAGTCGCTCCATGTAAAATACTGGTATTCAGTTGCATCTGGTTAGACTGGAAGCGGACCCCAAGATAGTTGGGAAAAGGCTATGATTAAATTGATTTGAGTTTTTCTAGCTCGCTTACTGGCAGTAGCACTAAATGCCCGCGATACTCGAGGCTAGTTTTTGAAGCTAGGATACTAAGATAGTGTTTGTAAGCTAGCATGTTAGTAACTCTAATTTTGTGTGTATAGAACTTGTTCATTTATAGGCTAGTAAGCCAGTAAGCTAGCGTCTCAAGCTAGAATAGTTTAACAGGATGGGGTTCTATTTTGTTACCAGCGTCCCCTACCGCCGATTACTGTCCTGGCTTGTGTACTAGCCTGGTGTGTCCGGCGAAGATAGTACCCAATCGGATAATTTTACTCTACGGACTGCTATTGGCTTACCCCCTTACTAATAAACGCTATATAGCGTCTGTATAGTTACACAGCGCTTTGTCTTCTTCTTTCGAAAGTCAAATTACTGACGACTGAAAGAGAGAAATCGGTGTGTAACTATTCATCTGATGTAATACTTTTATTAGTAAGGGGTTTTCTACTAGCATCGTGTATTCCGAGCATAAGCGTGCTTAATTGGTCTGGTAGGTAGATCATATCTTAACATTAAGGGCTCCCGTGCACTAGGCAGCCAGTCGAACATATATGACGGTGTATGGGAGCCCAGTGACGGTGTATTCGATTCCCAGGTCGGGCAAAGTGTTATTGGGTATAATTCTGTTAGGAGTTTCTTAGTAACAGTCCGGAGTTTGGAAGTTGGCGGTTTAATACCCCGTGCCTCGGAAAGCACGTAAAGCCGTTGGTCCTGCGCCAGATCTCTCCCCGGTCGTGACGGATTGCCGTCCCATCGGACTATGGGAGTTAAGGAACAGAGAGTGCACCTGTGTTTACGCACACACTTGTGCACTATAATGTCTCCTCCGTACCTGGCTAATGTCCGTTGAGATTGGCCACCGTGGCTGAAATCAGTTGGGAGGCTATTATAACATTAATCTTCGATCAATTTGTGATGGATGTTGAGATAAGTACTTGCTTATAGACCTACATGTAGTCTAGCAATGGTACCATATTTGACCCAGTAGTTTATGAGGTTAACCCGAACATACAGACATCAGAAGGGACTTTGTCTTTGATCAAGTCGATGACGCTAAGTACAGACACCAGCACATCAATCTACTACAATCTGTCAAATTTCTTTAATAGATTTTCAACTTTATTGCTAAAGCATAAGGTTCAAAGTTGATTGGGAAAATTTTACAGTTTCGGGTAGCTTGGCGTCTGTACCTAATAGTCGAAATGTTAATAAGAAACGTTTGATTTTTAACCTAAAACAAATTCTAATTTCATTCACCAGGTCAACATAAAATGAAGCAGTAACCACCAAAATGGACTCGCCCGTTTCCTCGCAAGACGACCGGGACATTGAAGTGAACGTGGTCTCCGGGGCAAGCAGCCCAGACATCACCTCTTCTCCTTCCAGAAAGGACCAGAAGAGTCCCTTCTATGAGTTGAAGAAGGACAAAGAAGAGAAAGCGACGGGCAGTGCGCCGTACACGAGTTTTTCTATCAGTTCGATTTTGAACCGTGCGGAGCCGAGAAGAGAGTCCAATGTGCTGGAAGCAGCGCTGGCTGCGAATCATTTTGGGAGTGCCAATGATGCAATGTTGTCCAGGTGAGTCGATTTAAATTTTCTTGTAACCTCTTTAGTGTTTATGCAAGCCTAGTATCTTGGTACATGTGCATCACATAATATATGTTATTTATAGGTGACATTTTTGTTGGAGCAGTTTCGATGGTCAATTATTTTTCTCAACTAGTATTTGGTGTTCTAAAAATAATAAGTTTTGTATATTTGTTATGAGGAAAACGATGGCAGCATTGATGCGCAAATTAAACAAAACGAAACCTAAAAAATGTATTGCACAAACTACGTTTTTCCCCCATGGGAATTAGGTGAAAAATGCTAAACGCTACGATACAAACTCTCTTTGGTTGGCCACATTTATAGAATTGGAGGCCAATTCCCGTAATTAAAAACGTTAAAAATGAGTCGCAACCTCATCTCGGCGACATGCAGTCAATGCCTAAAACTTATCAGAATGTAGGGAAATTAGAGGCATTTTTGACAGATTTCGACTGAGATCAGACTGTGAACGTTCTAAAGAAAGAAAAAACAAAACGTTAGCATTATAAAGATTTTTATCTATACATATAAAATTCAAAGTCCTGACTGATTGACTGATATATCAACGCACAGCCTAAACCGCTGGTCCTAGAGACATGAAATTTGGAGGGTGTGTTCTTTGTGAAGAGTAGGTATCCACTAAGAAAGGGTTTTTCGAAATTCCACCCCTAAGAGGGTAAATAGCGGTAGGGTGAAATTTCACGCGGACGAAGTCGCGGGCAGAATCTAGTTTATTTATAAAATTACGAGAATTGCCCCTCTATACCTCTATACACACGAAACATATTTCTCGTATTATAAAACTTCAGAGGGCAAAATATCATTAATGCCTTCATAACCTCAAACAACCGCCTTAAGCCTTAGGACACATTATTGAGAGCGCATCACCGTTCCCTCCCATACACTCTACCATAGACTTCTGCCCTAACACAACCACTAACAATACAGGGAGTGTTTAAACTCGGTAATCTATTCAAGGCGAGTAACTGGCCACTTGTCTGGCCGGTATAATGCTGGGATCGATCGGCGGTCGACCGACGCGGTTGTGGCAGACTTAATCTCAGATAGAATGCGGGTTTGCACGGGAGAGTTGCTTGACTGGAATGTCTGCTGGCTTAGGGGAGTGGAGTTTAGCTGAGAAAGGGTTAATTATTTTTGTGGTCAAGTGTTTATTTGTGGTAGGATATCAGCGTACGTTATTGATTGGAAAGATTTTTGATGGATTCTCAACTTGTTTGTGAGCTCGGATCTTTTATAAAAAAAGTTTATTGAATATCAAGTTCTTTTGCTTACAGGAGACAAATATAGATAGCGTGATTAATAAAAAAAAAAAAAAAAAAAAAACAAAAATGTTATTAATTTAGAAGAAAATTCAAGTTATTTATCAACATAGTTATAGTTTTATCAAGTTATTTATGTCTAAAGTTAGTAAGTAACAAAATAAGCTCTTTAAAAATAACATCAAATAGAAAATGAAATTATCAATGTTTAATCAACAATAAATTTTATTAATTAGTTCACTACCTGTAGTTTATTACTTGTTTTGTAGAAGTGGTGTTAGTAATACTAATGTCGTTAGCTACAATGTTGTTTATTAAGGCTGGTCAGTTTTGTAGGCTAAATTACTTCATTATAATGCGTTTTTCTAATTATGTTCACTTTATTGTGTCATAAACGCTATATTTTTATTACCCAATGATACGCACCTGCTATCATATTGTGTAAAGGGTTGACATAGCTTGCGCGATAAAAAAAAAATATGTTCAATTTGAATGCAAACCTATACTTATTTAATATTCGACTAGCTTCTGCCCGCGACTTCGTCTGCGTGAAATTTCGCCCTCCCTCATTCACCCTCTTAGGGGTGGAATTTCGAAAAACCCTTTCTTAGTGAATAGGTACCTACTCTTCACAAAACACACACCCTCCAAATTTCATGTCTCTAGGATCAGCGGTTTAGGTGTGCGTTGATATATCAGTCAGTCAGTCAGGACTTTGAATTTTATTGTATATAGATTTCCATTATAGACTGTGCTTAAAAGTCCATGTTGTCCCGTAAAGATAATTATACGACACAAGCACAACAAAGATTCTCAAATATTGTGCAATGGATGAAATGGACCAAAACCACTTCATTCGAACTTTTAATGTGTCATTACTTTCCAACGCACACATTTTCTTTTAAAGTTCCGTGTTCTTTACGGTTCATGATTTATAAGCTAATAATTATTATAGGTACTATCTGATCATACGGGCAATTCTTGTAATTTTAAGAACGTTCACAGTCTGATCTCAGTCTCAATCTGTCAAAAATACCTCTAATTTCACTACATTTTTGACAAGTTTATGACATCGATTGTCGCTGAGATCAGCTTAGCTTAGCTTCATTAGATTTTGAACGTTTTTAATTACGGGAATTGGCTTTCTCATATAAAATCTACAAGTGGTTACACAACTCACCCATTCCACTCCTCTCGCCACAAGCACACGCCAGTAACTACAGCATTTAAACGCAGCACGGTCCGCATAAGATCGGTTTAAACCTAGTTCGGATAAGTACGGCAAGTTTATCACAGACTATTAGCTCTCGGGCGGCTAACGAGTTTCAAATCGCTTGTAAAGATTGACCTGAAGGTTTTCGCGAGAAATTTTAAATCATCGGAACTTTTTGTTGATTGGATCGAGTATTGAAGAAGGATTAATTATTTTCATAGACTTGGTGATTATTATCGGGTCTTTAGGTAAATGACTTATTCTATCATGGATTATTTTAAACTAGCTGCGCCCCGCGGTTTCACCCGCATAAGTGTCGATCCCGAGGAAATATCGGGATAAAAACTATCCTATGTCCTTCCCCGGGACTCAAACTATCGATCCCAAATGCTTAAAAAAATCTGAATGCGGGTACTTTCAACAACAAAATTGTTTATAATAAAATGAGGGGTTCACTAATGTTTCACCAAAACTCCATTGACAATTTTTTAGTTTACAACCAACGTTTTGTATACTGTTTATTTCACAAACAACTCATTTTCTATATAATCTAGTCGTTTCTGACACTCGCCGGCCGCTGCCGCGGCACCGCTCGCTTCGCTCGCTCGGCTCGTGCGTAGGGGTCACAGTTTTCACCTAACCTAACCTAACAATTTGTTTTTAAATAATTAACCTAATCTAGTGTTTGATAAAGGTAAATCACTTTTCTTCTGAAATGTACACATGTTGTTATAACATGGGATTCAACGGAAATAGCAAACGGGATCCATCGTTAATACCTAAAAAATGGGATTCAAAAGTGGGATCCAACGAAAATAAACGAAAATCTATTGTTCGCGGTCACCGGTGACCGCGGTCGCAGTCTTGCTTACAAAAATCAAACAAATGAATAAAACAATTCATAAAAAAAATTACGTGTCACACGTGTTTGTTCAAATGAAACAATATAACTTTTTGTAACCGCTGCGTTACAAAAATAAATATAATTTTACAGCACCGTAATCCGCTTTGAACTAAGGGATTACGTGCGACTAGTCCTCTTTTGTGGCCATTTAGTTATTAATTTACTAATCAAAACAAAAAGCCATCGCTCAGGTTTTGATCGAATGGATCGGTAGCCATTTTAAAATGCAGTTTAATAAAGTTGAACAGTATTAAGTAATTACATTTTGTTTTTGGAATATAATATTGTATTGGACAATATATAAGGAGATGGAGGGGCCCGTTGCTAAATAATAATAGCCGCACGGGTCGATCGATCAGGTTAAGCTACGCTTGCCGCGGATGGTCTGTGGATGTCTGATCATCTTTATATACCGAGACCCCTCCGTGCCTCCGAAAGCACGTTAAGCCTTTGGTCTCGGCTGTCATTCGTGGATCTTTGACAATCGTTGCGGGTCGTCAGAAGCCCGAAAGTCCGACAACCAGTCCTACCAAGGGGTATCGTATTACCCAGTGACTGGGTTGTGGAGGTCAGATAGGCAGTCGCTCTATGTAAAATATTGGAATTCGGCTGCATCCAGTTAGTCTGGAAGCCTATTTGACCTCCACAACCCAGTTACTGGGTTGTCGATACCAATCGAAAATACAGAATAAAATATTACAGTTTATCGTCCACATTACTAAACAAAACTACACACAATAACATCTAAACATAAAAAAAAACACAATCACAAAACTACACGAAAAACATTACCTCCCCACGCAAGTCATTACGAGGCTTCTAAACATCCAAACTGGCGTAAAACTGAATCCTTACATTCACCGTAATACGGCCCGACATCCCCATGTAATCAGCTGTCTAACAGAACATCCCTTTTTATCTTACACCCCTTAAACCCTTCGAATAGGGGTGAGAATGTAAGAGAGAAACAAATTACGAATTGGATGGACATTCACTGACAGGAGTAATCAAGATGGCGTCAAAGTTTTGGCGCGCTTTTTTGATGATTTGATTTAGGTTAATTAGTTTTGGTTGGAGTAATTAATTTGGGCGAGGATTTGATATTGTTGATTAGGAGTGTTTTGTGTGTGTTTTTTTGGATGAGCTATACATATTTATATTTGGTTAGAATGAAAACTGAACTGTATATTATGGGAATAGGTTATGTCTATGTATGAATAGAATACATAGATAGAATACTCTTTATTATGTACACCATAAACATTACAGATGGAAAATGTACACATTTTAAAAATTACTTTAATTGTAGTATGCAGTATGATTTGTTTATTTACGATTTAAGTGTAGTAAACAACTTGTTTTTACTTTGATTGATGCATAACCACATCAGAAGTAATATGGGTTCATAGGTTGTATAAGATTGTTGCTAATAGAACAGTAATTAGTCTGTGATAAAACGAAAACAAATGGGTGTTGAGCGAGGAAACAGGTTTATATGCAAAGTCATAAAATCCTGTCAAAATACGCACAGAATAAAAAGATTGATGACATAAACACAGTATCACAAACAAAGGCGAAAATCTTCACGGTGTCTGCACCCCAAAATAAAAAAGTAATCTCTCCATTTACAAGGAAACACCATAAAAACCCAACATCTGTAAGACTAAACATTTATTCGCGCCTTTTCCTTTCCCCATCTTAATTTACAGTGGCGGGACATTTTGTATCTGTGTAAACGATCTGTCATTGTAGCAGCCATCTTGGAGAACTTTTTTTTTCGTGCCTAATCTGTGTTCATCCTTGTTTTGACAGCGTTCTAATTAAGTAAAAAATACGTTCTGAATTATTTTACAGATTACGACGAATTAGGGTGAATAATTTTTGTTTTAAAAACATTTTGCTGCTAATTAAGTAAATGGTTTTGATGTTAATTGGTGTTTTTAACGTGAAGGACGTCGTTGAATATTCATATGTCCTAGTTTTTTTTGTTAAGTGACAGAGATTTTTCAAGTTTTCCTGGTTTTATTTTTATGTTAACTTTTTATTTGAATCGTAATTATGAAGAGCAGTTTGCATTTATATACTTTTTTATGACATTGGAAACAAAAAGGTTAAGGGTAGGAACTCCATTTATTTAAATGGCTTTCAGCAATTTCATATCAATCTACAAGGTGGAGAAGACAATACAACAATAAAAGTTTCTGCGTATATCTAATGCTGTTCTCAGTCTACATATGAAAAAATCAAATAGTTTAGTCACTATAGCTAGTCAAAAATTGGCAAAACCCATAATTACGCATCATTACTAAAGTCTTTTCACACTTATGTTTCAAATTAATATTATTTCAAGTCAAACAAATATCCACTTTATTTTAATGAAAATTAAGTTGATTTCAGAGTGACTAGCACTATTGAATAAGTTATAAAAATGTTTGAAGTTGTAGCGTAAACTGAACTTTATTGTGTAGGATTTAAAGTTATTTTTCCATAAACTGATATTTGTTTACATTTTTGGCAAATAAATGGCGAATGCAGATTACTTGGTTTGTTTGAAAAAATCACTTTTTTAATTTCGATGCTAGACTTTAATTAATTAATATCTTGTCCTAACTACTCTACTATACGTGTCCCTATTTAAGACCTTTGTTGTGTTATACCTGATTTTGTGGGATGAGGACCTGGTGATGTGTAATACAGGTTTATACCTATAATAGAACCCCTGAAATTGTTTTTGCTATAAGTCTTGTTTTTGTGGGAGAAATAAAGATATTATTATTAAAAAAAAAACTTTATCGATAGTTCCAAAATACTCCTATGCATTAGTATTACCAGTGTTTTCATTTACTGTCGTATTGTCATCTCCACATCATATATCCCCATTTTCCAACATTTTGGCTTCAAGTTTCTTTTTTTCCTACAATCACCTTGCCTCGTTTATGTAGTTTTAGTTTGTAGATACACGCTACTTATATAAATAGGTACTCCTGTGGTAAATTACCCCCTCACATGAGCCGGAGATCGTCAAGTTTTCGGAAATCCGAACAAAATTCAGACTCGGGGATGAAATTCGTCCCCTCGTAAACCGGGACACCGTTGATCCCGTATTATGTGTCGTTGGAGTTATTTACGAGGTTCCCGGGATCCCGCGGGACAGCAAGGTTTAACCTATATCTATTGATTTTTATATTTATATTCACACTGCTCGCTTTCAGGCGAGGTTAGAGTGTTTTAGTTGATGAAATTTGGGAGTATTTGCCATTTTGTGGCGCAAGAAAGACGTTAGGGTTCGAACCCAGATAGGCGCTTTATTTTGTGTGTTAATTTCGTCACCACTGCTCTCAAAACGTTGAAGGAAAATATCGTAAGGAAATCGGCATGTCCTAGAATAAAAAATTCGAAGATGTGATATCTCAGTACCAACCTGTACTGGGCCCGCGTGGTGAATTACAGGCTATATAATAACAGCCGCACAGGTCGGTTGATTAGGTTAAGCTACGCTTGCCACGGGTGGTCTGTGGATGGGTTACCATCTTTACGTACTGGGACCCTTCCGTTGGGGAACTATATTTTCTATCACCAAAATTGATATTTGTCATCAAGTTGTATCACCTAATAAATAGATCTATCGCCACGAAATATTTTCGTTCTCAGATAGCGGGGCTCCGTCGACATAGGATGCAAGAGCGAGCGAAGGGCACCCCGAGGTTCGGTTTGGTTAGGTCACTTGCATTGTTTGGTGACTACATTTTGGTGACAGATCTACTATTTGGAGGACAAACCCTATTATTTAAGAAACACAAAACTAATTAAATTGGTGATAGCTTAAATGATACCCCTTCCGTTGCTCGGAAAGCACGTTAAGCCGTCGGTCCCGGCTGTCATTCGTGGATCTTTGACATTCATTACGGGTAGTCAGAACCCCGAAAGTCTGACAACCAGTCTTACCAAGGGTATCGTATTACCCAGTAACTGGGTTGTGGAGGTCAGATAGGCAGTCACTCCATGTAAAATACTGGTATTCAGCTGCATCCGGTTAGACTGGAAGCCGACCCCAACATAGTCGGGAAAAGGCTAGGCAGATGACCTGCTATATCACATTCTTACGCTTAAAACAAAATGCAACTTTTCAAACACACTCATTTCATACTCAACTCTCAATAAACTCCAAAAAAATGCATCCAATCATCTTTAAAACCACGGTTAAAGCACTACCCTCTTACCGGTGTTAATAGCGTAAAGACCAGACGTCTTGAACGCGTCCCCGCGTCTATCCGGCCACTTCGATGCGAGCGTTAAATGTAAATAATTTAATGCGATGGCGTATGGTACAGGGGTAAAGCGGTAGCGGGGGAGAGCAGCGGGTTTTGTGGATGTAGTGATTTTTGTTGAATAAAAGTTTAGATACAGTAGAAATAGGACAAGGTGTCAGTGAAAGGTGTCTTGTGTTTCAAGTTTAAGTTATGTATAGTTGTGTGTCTAGAGTCTGTAAACCTTTGGTAGATTTTCTGGCAGTAGTTAAAAATGGTGAATCTCCCCAGCCATGTTTTGTTGCAACCGTTGCAACAACTGGACAGGTCCACTCAATCTGTGTGGTTCTTTCCTCAAAAGACCATTTCAGACACCAATCTACATGTTATTCACATGATCTGACCAAGTTTATGTCTGGACTTTAAAAGAGACTGTGACCTCTGAGTTTGTTTCGGCCTTTCTTCTCAGAGTAGTAGGGGTAATAGGAAACGCCGACCTCATCTAGTTTAAAAAAATATGATTGACATGTAAAAGTGTTTTTACACACCTAGTTTCAGAGTTAAAATCATTTATTACCGAACTGTAATTTTTTATGACTGGTGCTTCGAATTTTACTACCTACAATTTGAAAGTTCTTTATGATACTTTTTGGAGAACACCCAACATTTATTTTTCTAAAATAATTATGACAAGTATATCTGTCTGTCTTTTTTAACATCCTAAAACAAGGTATCACACTAATATTATAAAGGCGAAAGTTTGTGAGTGTGTGTGTGTGTGTGTTTATATGTTTGTTACTTCTTCACGCTCACACCGCTGAACCGATTTAGATGAAATTTGGTATAGGGATAGTTTGAGTCCCGGAAAAGGACATAGGATAGTTTTTATCCCGATATTCCCACGGGATCGACATTACGCGGGTGAAACCGCGGGGCGCAGCTAGTTACAAATAAATGAATTTGAGCAATGTCAAGTAGTGGGATTTTTACTGGCCATTAAATTGGCGACGACAATAATTCCCTTCTTCGTCGTTTTCAATAAAAAGATTTCCAAGTCGCTTCAATCCCATAACTTGCACCACACCATCTTCTCAGACTATATACAATCTTAACTCAAGGGGAGCTGTGTTTACCTACTTATTGGTTTAGACGATTTCATATAAGGGGTGTTTTGATTTTTACAAAGGAATGCGGCTTATGTACAGGGGGTGAAGGGCTCGGTTTTATACTTCAACGATTTCTCTCGGAATTATAAAGAGTTGTTATTTTTGTTTGATGTTAATTTTTTTACGAGGAAGTGCTTATAGTTTGTTTTTTGATTCATTCTGATATTGAAAGCTTCAATCAAATGGGATAATGAACATACATACATATTGTAAGCATAATGTTCCCACTGCTGGGACACAGGCCTCCTGTCAGTGAGAGGGAGTGTGCCGTAATCCACCACGCGGACCCAGTGCAGGTCGGTAGATGTCACATGTCTTCGAACTTTTGGTTCTAGGACGCGCCGGTTTCCTCACGATGTTTTCCTTCACCGTTTTGAGAGCAGTGGTGATGAAATAATTTACATAAAGTATAGCGCCTGCCTGGGTTCGAACCCACGACCTACAAACTCGTAAGTTGGGGCCGCATGACAGCCGGGACAAACGACTTAACGTGCTTTCCGAGGCACGGAGGGGTGATGATATGTAATGGATGGTCACCCATCCACGAATCGACCGCGGCAAGCGTAGCTTTGATCGACCGTGTCAGCCACGATCACCACTATTTTATTTACAAAAAAAAAAACTGTATATTTTATTTATAGCCATTCATGAAGCAATACTTATTAATGAATTTGCGGAATTGCAGCCATAATTAGCTTACGTTGATTCACGTTACGGTACTTTTATTAAAATGGTTGGAATATTTTGAATTAAAGTATTAAGTAGGTTCCGACCGGAATGAATCGATGTTTTGTGCCGTTTATTTAAAATGATTTCACTTTGACCACGAACACCTGACGCTAATTTTCAGCTGCAACCCACGTATGCCATACGCTCGAATACGTTTAACGAAAAACATTATAAAAATTGATGGACAAACTTTTAGAAATCATTCAGACCACTAAAATAAGGACGGTGGTAAAACATATATAAGAAAAACGCATTAGATACAAGAAAACTAATCAGCTAACGAAAATACACCGATGTGTCGGCAATTTATTATTTTAGGTCAAAATAAAATTTGCTTGGATATCTTTGGTAAGACGTACTGAGCACTGTGTTAAAATTTGTCCATCTATTTTAATGGGACCCTGTATATACTTATACCTACATAACTAAATGTCTAACAACCAGTCTTACCAAGTGGTATCGTATTACCGTAAGTGGCGAGTGAAGAGTGGAAGTGGCGAGTTTTGGGCCAAAATGATCTTAAATACAGTCGTGATACAGGGTTGGTTATTTAGGTATAACTCATCATGATCTGCCTAGCCTTTTCCCAACTATGTTGGGGTCGGCTTTCACTCTAACCGGATGCAGCTGAATACCAGTATTTTACATGGAGCGACTGCCTATCTGACCTCCACAACCCTGTTACTGGGTAATACGATACCCCTTTTGGTAAGACTGGTTGTCAGACTTTCGGGCTTCTGACTACCCGTAACGACTGTCAAAGATCCACGAATGACAGCCGCGACCAACGGCTTAACGTGCTTTCCGAGGCACGGAGGGGTCTCGGTATGTAAAGATAGTCACCCATCCACAGACCAACCGCGGCAAGCGTAGTTTAACCTGATCGATCGACCTGTGCGGCTGTTATTATTTATCCACGGGCCCCTCTGGGAAGATAAGCTATATTATGTATAGATTGATATTTGCGTAGTACTCGCAACCAGCGTGTGTGTATGACCAGAGCCCTGATTCACAACCATACGACAGGCTATCGTATCGAAAACCTGACATTTCGATAACCTGATTTGACTTGCCCTCAATAGCAAATAGCTGTTGGAAGAATAGCGGGCGTCTATTTGATTTAAACTGACAAAATTTTCGGGTTTTGGACTTGTGAACAGCGTTTAGAAGATTCCTACGATAACAATGATTAATGTTCGACACGATACGGAAACGTATCGAGTGTTTGTGAATAGCTATGCGGATGTATGAACGTAGTCGAAGTAAAATGAGTATGTTAAGATCGTAGCAGGTGGCATTCGATAGTTTCTGTCTATCCCCATGGGAAGGAGGCGTGGTTTTATGTATGTATGTTTAACAAAGATCATTTTCTAGGAAAGTTTTCGAGTTCTGACTCTGACTGTGTCTGTCTTTCTGTGTCTGTGTTCTGGTTCTGTATCTGAGTCTGATTATAATTATAAAAGTTAAAAGTTGTTCCCACAAAACTACTTAATTATCTCCAAAAACAGGGCTTCTTCACTCCTACCCTTTTTGCTGTACCCTATAGGGTCCATAATGATCTAAATTACATACATAGTTAACACAGTACACATGTGGTAAAGCAATAAAGATATTGAATTTTTCTCAAAAAATAATAACTATATTTATGTCTGTAAAAGTAGACTAGTATAATATTAAGGAATACTGTAGCAAATCATAGAAAATATTCCAAACGGATATCCACCTTTTATGTCATTGATATTTTGGATGACGGTAGATAGAAACGTCAAAGTTGTTTGTTCACGACTATAAAAGTCAGTGTAAGTAGCTGTAATTTCATAGCATTATCGGTTAACGTTCCCACTGCTGGGACACACGCCTTCTCTCTGTAAGATGGAGAGATATGCTTTATTGATAAAATTTCCCAGCCTAATGTATGTTGCAACCTACTTACAAGACCCGTCTGCGTCCACAACATTACTCGTACAACACAAAGCCTATTGTCCCGAAGCAGCGCTGAGTGGCCTCGCTTACACCGAACACTATCATCTTAAACCTGAAATTGAAAAGAACACAATGCTTTTAAAAGCATACCCTACCAACAAAAGCAGCCCGTCTACAGAACGGACAACAGATACAACTAAACACTTTAAACCTTAAAAAGATAGCACAAACGCTATTATTAGTAACAAGTGAAAAGTGTCGGACGGCGTGCGACACCAAAAAGAATAAATGTACGCGGCGCATCGATTTTTATACCCCCAGCGGGAGGCGGGGTTAGTGAGTGGGCCAATCAGAGCGCGGTGTGCCAACCAATCAGACGGCGGCGTGGTGCTCCGTTTCAGCGCGTCGTTTTATCGTGTAATGGAATTTGCGCGAAGTACGCCGCTTGGATTATGGTGGAGCCGAATTGGTAATGCGGGGAGACGGGAGTTTTTTTTTTTAGATTTTCTTCGCTCTTATATTCTTCTTTTTGTTATTGATTTTTGTTAGATTATTTTGAGGTTATTGGTTTTTCTTTAGTTGTTATCGAGTTAGGATTTACTTTGTTTTAGGATTAGTGTTGCCAGATTTTTGGCTCCTTTTGTTGAAATAGGCATCACTTCGAGCCTTGGTTCTAAGTAGATTCGTTTTGGAGCACTCTATTAAAAGTTTTGTAATTTATTGTCAGGTATCTATTAACACCAAATTATAATACAAAAATAGCTTGAATTTGACCTAAACATAAATTTATTCCACCATTACACAGTATCTCGGCAAAATCAAAACTAGGTGCGGCGTCCAAGTGCGTCCATTATGTCCCATTGTGTGCACCCATTAGTCCAGGCTCCACCATTCAAGCCACAAGTGACAACACTGAAATCTTTCAACAAAGGACATTTTTAAAATACGCGTTGTACGGGCATTTTTTCATTTCCCTATTATACTACACTCGTCGCTTCCAACAATAAAATATAGTCGATAAAAGACTCGCTATCGGTATTGTTATTTGGGATATCGATAAAAATAAACTTGCTGTTAAATAGGGAAATATGGGATCGATTTTAGTGCTGGGAGATAGGGATTGGAAATACTTGATTTATCGAAAGCAATGAAATAGTTGGTACTGAGGAAGATGAAAGAAAATACGCTTATTAGGCGCGTACAAGAAAATACGCTTATTTGGCGCGTACTGGAGGACACAAAATATAACATAGTTCGTTCAGAAGCTAAGTTCAATAAACATGTTATCTAAACAATAAACATTTTGCATTAAAAAAAAAAACTTCGGCAAAAAACGCCGGTATCACTCGGGCTCATTAATCGCAGAATTCGTAGGTATTTGCTACGAGCGAGCTACGCGCGACTACGCCCGCGTAGCGCGTAGCATATTTCGTAGAACCGTAGCACTTGATTGTGTTTTACTGATTTGCTACGTTCATTAGGGATGCGCGTTTGTGGTGAATAGTTTATTCAAGAATATAAAAAATATGAATAGTGGTTGGTTTATTGAGCGTTATAGATGCTTATTGTGTTATGTAGATGGTATATCTAATTTTACGGAATCGATTCTTATTGGATCGCTGAAATTTAACTTTTACTTATTCAATATTAACGGGGTCCGTAAGGTAAGCAGAGATAATAAGATTTATTAGATACTAGCTTTGCCCGCGGCTTTGCTTGCGTGGATGTCAGGATTCCCACGGGAACGTGTCACCGAGATAAAAAGGAGCCTTTGTCCTTCCCCAGGATGCCATCTATTTCCTTAACTTTTATCGAAGTCCGATCAGTGGTTCAGGTGTGAAAACATAATATACAAACAGAGTTACTTTTGAATTAATAGTTATTTTATCAATTCGAAAGTAACTCTGTCTGTATGTTACATGTTACATCTTATAGCTGCGCCCCGCGGTTTCACCCGCGTTAGTTTCGATTCCAAAAAAAATCTGGAGAGGGCCACCCTTATCACCTAAGGGTATAAAAAATGGCCCACGACCTATTCTCAGACTTACCAAATACACTCACAAAAAGACTCACAAAAAATTTCATAAAAATCGGTCAAGCCGTTTCGGAGGAGTTCGATAACAAACACTGTGACACGAAATTTTTATACATAAGAAGTATTAGTATGGATTTGGTGAAATATTTCTTCAATCTTCTGAACTTTAAAATAATGTTAGTAATATTATGAATTCTAAATCAAATTCACTGACAAGTTCATTAGAAGATAAACACTAACGCGTTAAGCTTATTAAATTAATACAGATTAGCTATCCAAACTAATATTATAAATTCGAAAATAACTTTGTCTGTCTGTCTGCCTGTCTGTTACCTTTTCACGTCTGAACCACTGAACGGATTTCGATAAAATTTGGCAGAGAGATAGATTGCATCCCGAGGAAGGAATATTTTTTATCCCGATATTTTCATGGGAACGAAACTTACGTGGGTGAAACCGCGGGGCGCTGTTAGTGATAAATAAAACTTTATCACATGGAATCACTATGTGCCTAAATCTGAAAATATCGCAATTCCGACCCCCAAAATAGAGGCAAATGCCTAGTTTGGGGGTCACCATCTAATCTATTTTTTTGTTTATTAATAAATAAATATGAATTTGACATTTAATCAGCTCAAGAAATCTTCTATAAACCATAGATGTTACTGAAACAATTTTTTCCAAGGCAGCCAGGAAAAGGTGGCCTTTTTAAAGGCCTGTCGCAATATAGGGGTCGTATGCTTATCGTACAGTCACGTCTAAAAGTATGTATACACTTGGCTTTATTCAAAGGCGATTTTCTCCTTTATTTTTGAATGAAATTTTATGTTACTACGAAAATAGTATTTTCGAACCCATAGGTTTATGTTAAGTGTCGTATTTCAACGTTGCATTCGTTATTTCACGAAAAAATCGCAATTGAAAATTGCCAAGTGTATACATACTTTTAGACGTGACAGTACGTATTCGATTTTGGGTCTTTTAAAACGCCCGTCGCAGTATCTAGGTTAATGACTTCTTTCTCAAGCAATTAATAAATTATTCCGATTATCTATCGACACCACCCCCTCACTACACAACTATCACGTCCCCAGAGCGTAGTGCTGCAATCCTCTTTGGCAACAATCGATATTTATACGCGGCTCCCAATCGGCCGGTAAGCGAGAAAGCTTGTTCTTAACAATAGGGACTACTATAAAATCTAACATTTTGCCGCCGATCTCTCTCCGGCTGATTTATAGCCTCTCTTACTTTATATTGGTTCGGTTTCTTTAGTTTGTTTTGTGGGTAGTGTGGTTTTTTGTTTGTTCTCTCTAGTGTTGGCACGAATTGTATGAGAAGAGGTGGTGGAGGTGGTGACGTGGAATTTTTTTATTTGTCAGGAAGGTCATCGAGGGGCTGAATTACACCTTTTTAGGGTTCCGTAGACAAATGGCAAAAAACGGAACCCTTATGGATTCGTCATGTCTGTCTGTCCGTCGGTATGCCACAGCCACTTTTTTCCGAAACTATAAGAACTATACTGTTGAAACTTGGTAAGTAGATGTATTCTGTGAACCGCATTAAGATTTTTACACAAAAACAGAAAAAAAACAATAAATTTTTGGGGTTCCCCATACTTAGAACTGAAACTCAAAAAAATTTTTTTTCATCACACCCATACGTGTGGGGTATCTATGGATAGGTCTTCAAAAATGATATTGAGGTTTCTAATATCATTTTTTTCTAAACTGAATAGTTTGCGCGAGAGACACTTGGTTTCTTGGTCGAAAATTGGTTTGAACGAGATATAGAAAGTAGTTTTTTTTTTAATACGTCATAAATCGTAAACCGTACGGAACCCTTCGTGTGCGAGTCCGGTTTTTGTTGAACTAGGCCTTTTTGACGCAGCCGTGAGGCCTTTCCTGCTAATTTCTTAAAACGGACTTTAGACTTTTTTAATTTGTTTTTATCTGATGTATGTCTTTGGTGTACTGTGTGTCTTTTAGTCTGTGCTAAATAAATGTACTTACATATTTAATTTCTTTCTTGAATATTGACGTAGCTAACCTTATGTTTTTCCTTTAGACATTCATATTCTCTTTTTTTTATTTTTGAGAAAAGCAATTAATAATATATGCGTTTTAAATGAACAGTTTATTTTAACATAATAATATATCCTTAATTAACAAAAATAACAAAATTAAAACCTAACTTAACTAAAACTATACAAAAACTAAAATATAGCGTCGAAAAATTCATCCGCATCGCTGTCGACTGGTAATGTACCCAAGAGATTAATGTAATTATGTTATCAATTTTACAATTTATTAATATCATCATATTTGTACGCCTTCTGGTATAACATAGCGCGCTTGTAATTTTCACAACTATTTATTGCACCTATGTTAACAAATGATTAAATGACTTCATTTCTTTCTTAAAAAAAAAAAATCGAAAAACACGCTATAAAATCCAATAAGAATTTTACAAACTGTTAAACCAAGACTAAAATGAAAATTACCAACTAATATAGGACTGATTCGGTAGTATCATCTACCTAGCCTTTTCTCAACTATGTTGGGGTCAGCTTCCAGTCTAACCAGATGCAGCTGAATGCTAGTATTTTAGACGGAGCGACTGCCATCGGACCTCCACAACCCAGATGCTGGGTAACCCTTGGTAAGACGAACTGGACTGGAGTATCGCCACGTAGCATAGTCAAAATTATGTTAAAACTAAATACCGTCAGTAAACTGATTAACTCCGGGTCATTGCGTACTTACTAAAAACAAAATACCTGTCAAGATATTTTCAAGGTGCTTTCAGTGAAGCTTATGACAGTTTAATGGGATTTTAACAGCCGTGGTGTGACAAGATTATGTGAGGGATATCATGTTACGGTGAACAAAATGTGGACAAACTGTGCTCACACACATACACTCATGTGGATTTACTCTCTTACTAATTTATGTATTCATCAGATATAGGCGCCGATTCCCTTGTTCACAAACTAAACTAAATTTATGTTCAGTGCATCTTTTTCTTTCTATTTCATTAAGAAAAGGACAGAAGTTCAATATTAGTTTAGTTCTGTCAAATCAAGATACTCCATAGACAAGTTTAGACGCGATTAAAAAATTGGCTACTAAAAATACGTCAATTTATGTCAGGCGCTAACTAATTTGACAGGACTAAACTAATACTTATGTTCTGTCCTTTTCTTAATGAAATAGAAAGAATAAGATGCACTGAACTTAAATTTAGTTTAGTTTGTGAACAAGGGAATCGACGCCATAAGCTAACAGTTTACACCAAATCGCTTATATCTATGCTAATTCTACAAAATTACATTTAAAACATTTTTAATTAAAACTTCTTAGACTAAAAAAAAAAAAATAAATACAATAAAAAACGGAGTGTCATAAAATTTGTAAACAAAAACATTCTTATACATAAAATTAGAAACTAAACAAGTCTTTCTTCACATTTAAGTAAATATACACATGTTTAACGATTGTCCATTGAGAGTCAAAAAATCTGCCTCAGGAATATATTTTAGAAAGTCATTTAATGACTTAATTGCTCTAATAAACGTTGTATAGCGTCTGTATAGTTTACACAACGCTTTGTCTTCTTCTTAAGAAAGTCAAATTACTGACGACTGAAAGAGAGAAATCGGTGTGTAACTATACATCTGATATAATACGTTTATTAGTAAGGGGTTAGACGATTACGGATAGTAGGCCTATTAAAAGAATATATATTAGTTGGAGTAAGCGGAATCAAGCGATTAAAACAAAAATTGTCTTTTACAAAGTTAGTTTATTGATTTTCGATATAGGTCGTGGGTTTGAACCCAGTCAGGCGCTTTACTTTGTGTAAATAATTTCATCATCACTTCTTTCGAAACGGTGAAGGAAAACATCGTGAGATAACCGGTATGTCGTAGAACCAAAAATTCAAAGACATGTGACATCTACCAACCCGCACTGGGCTCACGTGATGGATTACAGCCCACTCCCTCTCACAGAGACCTGTGCGACGCCAAAAGGCTCCTATCTCAGCATAATGCTGCGAAATTTAAAAAATAAATACCGCAGCGCTGGTATTCTGTTAGAGCTCACACAGTGGCGTGCATTGGTTTTCAGAATAGGTAGGCATTAGGCCGGGTCTAGTCTAGACAAACGCGGTCACTAATCAGAAAAAAAAAGTGAGGTCAAAAGTGTGGTTATTTGAGTAGGCATGCCTACTTAAGGGTGATAAATTGCGAAGGTCGCACGTCATGGTATTACGCGTGAGACGGACGTATTTTTAATTTGTCGTATTAACTTGAACGAGTAAAGACCAATGACAATGTGCGAATAGTACGGGAGCCGAGTAGGCCGTCCGGCGACTGCCTACTGCCGCGCGTGTTTGTATGAAGATTTTGTTTTTTTGTTAGGTATGATCATTTACCCCCCCGGTGGGTTCCCGCATTGTCGAGGCGGGGGGGCTCAGTAGCCGTGGCTTGGACACCCACGGTGAAGCGAAGTGGAACCCGAGGAGGGGCCGCTCGTCAGGGCTTTTGCCGGTAAGCCGACGACGTAGCGGCCAACAAGTAGGTTGCGGTGCCGCTTGAGCGACATCGCAGCTGAGGCGGGCCGCGATGTCGTATCGGAGGCATCGCGGCTGAGGGTTGGAGGCCGCGGTGGGAGAGGAGTGTCGGTATTGCGGTGCGCCGCTCTCCCTACCTTCCGCGGCCTTGACGGGGTCGCCACCGTCCGATGGCGGACGCGGTGGGGCCGCAGAGGAAGAGGAGTGTTGGTATGACGTTGGCCGCTCTCCCTATCCTCTGCGGCCGAAAATTGGCAGGCGGCGGGGCCAATGACCTGACCCGTCGCAGGGGGACCAAGGGTGCCCAGACACGGGGTCGTCTGGCGCCCATGTGCTGGTTTGGTCCCTGGGGTGGTCACGGCGTGCTATGTGTTCTGGTGCGCCGGTGATGGGGAATACTCCCCAGAGGAGGGTCCGGTGACGGACAGCCGCGGCGGGTTCACGGATGAGTGCTAACGCGTGCCCGTGTTCCCGCCGTAAGCGGCAGAGGAGGACACCGTGGAGTTTTAGTGGGTTGGAGTCCCACATAACTGCACTATCTCCCCGTGGTAGTGCAGAATGCATGAGCATTTCTCCACGTTAAAAAAAAAAAAAAGGTATGATCATTTAAAGAGTTTCTTAATTGTGGGGCACACACACTAAAATGTAATTGACAGGCTTATGTTGATATACCGAGGTAGCTAAGCACTGCTTATATGCCTATTTGCAATGCACGCCATTGAGCCCACAAACTTGAACACTGCTGGACAAAGACCTTTCCAAACACAAGCCATTTAACTCGGTCCTTGACTATTATCTATGTATGCCATATAAGTA
Source organism: Amphipoea lucens (assembly GCA_947508005.1). NCBI lineage: Eukaryota > Metazoa > Arthropoda > Insecta > Lepidoptera > Noctuidae > Amphipoea > Amphipoea lucens. The sequence goes on along the minus strand of OX382377.1, from coordinate 15,741,095 downwards.
ATAGTCCCGTGCGGAGATCACACCGAGCTCATCTACCGTGTCACCAATATATCGTCTTATTGTATGTAAATTGTTACAGATTGGGTCTGATATCTCAGTGGAGCGCCCTGGCAGGGAGGTACGGGGGTTTGGTGCCCGCGCCGTGGTACTGGCAGCGACCGCAGGATAGAACCACGCCACCCAGAGGTTCGTATTCGAATGATGAGTTTTTTTAGTGTTTAGAAGAAGTGAAGTATACAATTTTTGAAGTGTAACCTTCTTAAGGCGCGTTGGGGTTTTTTGAGATGGGAAAAATCATTGAACTCGCGACACTGTTACTGATACCGCGCTACATTCGGATGTGTTCGGCTGTCCTCGGGATGTACAGTCACGTCTATAAGTATGTATACACTTGGCTTTATTCAAAGGCGATGTTCTCCTTTATTTTTGAATGAAATTTTATGTTATTACGAACATAGTATTTTCGAACCCATAGGTTTATGTTAAGTGTCGTATTTCAACGTTGCATTCGTTATTTCACGAAAAAATCGCAATTGAAAATTGCCAAGTGTTGACATATTGGTGCTCGTGACTGTACTCAGTTTTAATGTATTTCCGATATGTCAGTGAGTGATGGCAAAGTATTCTGTTTGTGTTTTGTTTATATGACGATTCAAAAAATACACACGTAATTGTTCAAGTTTTCACTTCTGTCGGCACTCCCGGAGTGCCACTTTTTTTACACCTAGGTTAGGTTAGTTTAGGTAAGCTGTAAGTCTCTTGGTGGATTTCCAAAAGTAACTTCGCTAAAGCTAACTTTTCCATAGTCTAGTTAGTTAGAATCATAGAAATGTAATATAGGTATCTATGGTTAGAATAGTTTGTCCCGGAAAGGGTAATGCGTTGTTTTTCCATATCTTTTATCTTAAAAAAAAAAAAAAAAAAATCTTTTAGATAGATTTTTTTATACTTTGTGAATGTGAAAACTACAACGTTTTAGACTGTAGATTTGTAGACCATTTTCTATTTTATTAAGTACCTGGTATTTGTTGACAGGCCTACACTGTCCTCCCATACCTATTAACACTTTAACACTGTAATTTAAAAACATTGTAAAAGCCAATTATTTTTAAACGAGTAACCGTGGAGTTTCTTTCCGGATCTTCTCCATGAAATGATCAATTAAAACTGTGCACCTCTTTAAAAGTTTCATAAGTGCCCATGTACGTTTATCCATACTTAATATTATAAATGCGAAAGTGTTTGTCTATCTGTTACCTCTTCACGCTTAAACCGCTGAATCGATTTAGATGAAATTTGGTATAGAGATAGTTTGAGACCCAGGAAAGGACATAGCGCTTGCTTAGTATCAAAGTGACCGAATTCAAAGTTAGCCCTAAATGAGTTAGATAGGTACACCGACATCTTTAATTCAACGCCATCTGTGAAATATGTGGTTCATATTCTATCATAAAAAAATAGAAATAACAATGAAACTAACATCTTGTAACATTTATGTCCAAATAAACAACCGAAGTTCTAATTGCAAAACGTTTTTTTTGCGATTTGCAAAAAAAAAAAAACTAGTTTTTTTAATTCGGTCACTTGAATAATAAGCGTGCGATAAGGATAGTTTAATCCCGATATTCCTACGGGATCGACACTTATGCGGGTGGAACCGCGGGGCGCGGATTTTGAGCTACTCACAACTACCTTTAAGGTTGTCACTGAAAAAATCTTGTCCTGAAAAAAAAAAACTGGTAGTAAAAATAAAAAGCAGACAACGTGAAATTCAGTAATGCCTATTTTTACACTTATTTAACATTATTTCCTCAACTTCATGATAAGGATAGCCCGTAAAACCAGAATCAGAATATCGCTAACAACAAATCAACCAAAATGGCCTTTTGAGACCAGTTAACTAAATAGTACAGATAGAAACCCGAGTATTCAGCTCAGTTATACCCCACTTTACCTTGATGACCATTACGTGTAACACGTACCCCTCAAAGGCAAATGATGATGGTATACACGTCTTGGAAGACGGCCATCAAATACGTCTCTATGTCAATCAAGAATATCTATGGTCAAATAGAGAGGTATTTCTCGGTATATTGGCGTGGTTAACTGACATATGGCACATAATTTAATTTAATGAACTGTGTCTCGTAATGTTAATTACTTTGCATACCTACTGTTGTATAGAATCAAGCTTTTCTAACTAAATAGACAGTTGTGCTGCTGGGGACTTTGTTGCGCCACTTCTTCTTCCCAGCGAAAGAACTAGGAAGTCTGGAGGGCGGGCGTTTTCGGGGACTGTCTTATGTAATTTTGGAGTTCGAAAAGTCTTAGCCTAATTTGAATAAATGACATTTGATTTTGAGCAGACTATTTGCAGACATGGAATAGATATTGCGTTCTTTAATTTGTACCTGAATAGGTCAATTCAGGCTGTAACAGGACGACTAACGTAAATACAAACAACTTTTGAATCGAAAATACATTTTTTTTAAGTTATTTTTTGTGACAGCGACAATTAGTATCATCCATAGATAGTTATGAAAAACTAAATAAATATTATGTGCGAACTAATACTTTCAATTTTAAAATTATCCGAATTTCGTTACGTTTACCTACTCTGCGCGTTCGTGCTAGCTAGATTCGCAAATAGATTCAGATTTTACATTGCTAACTTATTCATATACCAAATGATTTTCAGTTTGGATTTTGAGCAATTTACGTATATACTTATTATTTCAAGACTAGCTGTTGCCCGCGACTTGCCTGTATTTCATAATTTTTTATTACAAATATCCGGGACGAATAAGTAGTCCATGACTCCCGCGTCATTTTATCTGTCAAATTTCATAACGATCGGTTCAGTGGTTTAGGCGTGAAAATGTAACATACAGACAGAGCTACTTTCGCATTTAAGTATAATATCAAGTAAGTACAGCACCCTATTTGCGTAACACACTATCAATCACAATCTGAATCATTTTGAAGGATATTGCTAATCCATTGCTTCATATGTTTGAAAAATTTGTCTGCCCGACAACGTAAATAACGCAATGAATGTTGTTGAACTGTCAAAATGAATGGCATTGCTACTGTTAGTGTGTGCAATTACCCCATTATATAAAAATAAAAAATAAACAAAACTAAGACGACCATTATTCAATCGTATTCGATTGCGAAGTGTCAGAATAATGATTATCACTTATGTATCACGCTTCGCAAGACTAATCGCTAATCGTCACATTCACTATTCCCTCACAGAAAGATACCGCCCTCTTAACACAAATAAACCAAACACATAACAATATAAATTGTAACCCAACCCCAGAAATCCATTCCCATTTTCCCGCGTAATTTCTAAACAACACAGCCATTACTGTCTATTACTCGCCCACAGATAATAAATGATGTCAGCAAGCTACCGTCAGAGATTAGCGCACTAGTGGGGCGTCCGGACCTAATCGATTCTATGCGATGTATCGAGTTACCGACGTGATTTCGGTGTCAGGTTGAAAGGATTAGTGATGCGTTTCAACAAACTATTAGTCGAGTCGAGTTTGTGATTTCGGGTTATTTGAAAATCGTTGAAGATTAAGTTGAGTTCGAATTTGGATTGGAATGGTTCAAGTGTTGCGTTTGATTTGAATTATTAGAAATGTTACGAGTGTCAAATTACTGTGCGAATTATTTTGTGACGTGAAGTCTACTGTTAACAAAAACAGTGGCAATCCGGGAGTGCCGACAGAAGTGAAAACAAAACACAAACAGAATACTTTGCAATCACTCACTGACATATCGGATATACATTAAAACCGAGTACATCCCGAGGACAGTCGAAGATATCCAAAGCGGTGTCGGTTACGGTAACAGTCGCACGAATTCAATGGTTTTTCCCATCTCAAAAAATGCCCAACGCGCGTAAAGAAGTTTTCACTTAAAAAAAAAAACTAAAAAATTGTACAGTTTCAATTCACAAGTGAGAAAATATTATATAATCAGCGCGCTGTGACTGAGCGGTAGGCCTCTGAACTAAAAGAGCACTTGTGGCCCAGCGGTATCAGCCTCGACTTACGAGTTGTAGGTCGTGAGTTCCAACAGGCAGGTACCTACTTTACTTTCTGTATTTAATTTCATCACCACTGCTCTCAAAACGGTGAATGAAAACATCGTGAGGAAACCGGCATGTCCTAGAACCAAAAATTCGAAGACATGTGACATCTACCAATCTGCGCTGGGCCCGCGTGGTGGATTACGGCCCACTCTCTCTCACAGAGAGGAGGCAATGGAAACATTATAGGCTGATTATGCTATCTGAGCTTTGACTCCTAAATTTGAATCCCACTCAAAAATATTTAGGCCTAAAAATAAGATTTTCGAATCTGGGTATTTATTTATATCAGATTTATATCCAAAAACGTATTCTATGACAATATAATTATGACACGTAAAATTTCTAGTAATAAGTATCATTATAAACTTTTTACTTTAAACCTTTTTGCATCCCCAAGACCTAGCCTTAATTGACAATTACCGTCACACAATGCCAGGAGGTATTGTGTCCTAATTGACAGGATAGGAAGTTTATCGTAAGGTACACGGACGCAATTCCCTCCACATGACACGAGTACACGGAGGTATCGATTTGATTTAGCTTGTAGTTGGTTAATAGCCGTTTTATTCAACAACGATACCTACGATAAAGAAAACTTTTTTTGTAGTTCCATCTTCATCATCATTCTTTATTTGGGGACGGTGCAACATATATTTTTCTTCCATACTTCTCTATTAATCGTCGTCTTTTTGTGGTCTGATTTTTTTTTTCATATTGCTTTGCCTAAGTAACAAGTTTTTTTTTTTTATCATCATGATCATTTTAGCCGAAAAACATCCAATGCTGGACTTACGCCTGCACCAAACATCGCCACTTTTTTTTATTCATAAAAAAACTCAAAAAGTTTCGTAACTGATTCGCTCCTCGCTGCATAGTATTTACACTACCGTAACGTGATGTCACAACAACTGTCAACACAACTAACGTCACAAACCAACATGAACCCGCTGCGCTAGGCACACGTTACCTCTAAACAAGCAATCACCGTAACATGCTCTGCCCCCACTCGACGAAGCTTTAATTTTCCCAAACCCATCTCAGTGTCGAAACAAAAGCGGCACCATTTCACGCGGTCCAAACCGACCGAACAATGCTTTTCTGCCATCACAGCGCAATTACCGACGAAACAACAAACGTATATTCATCTCTTTCGCACTCACGACATTCCATATACGAATCAGTTCGCGCCAAATGCGGTGTCGTCGCTATGTTAGAGTGATGTCGCGCGCGCTCGTTTTAATTTTCGAATGCGGTTTATACGGAACGCTGTTTTGTTTGATTGCTCGGTTTTTGAGTCGTGTTTTTTTTTAATTTTTGTGATTATTGACGGAGGCACAGGTGTGGGGTGCCAAACTTCAAAAGAGGTTGTTAAATGAACATCGCATGAAAAGCATGAATGTTTAATTTGAAAGGCAGTTTTTTAACATCTTCATTATTTTTTAATATCTACCGACAAAGTATTTGGCTGAGTTAATTAAGAAATGTTAAGTACTTTATCAAAAAAAGCCTGTAGGTACAAAGTTTAATCATTCTGCTTTTACATGTAGGTATAATTAAAACGTTTTTACATACATAATTGAATACAAATGAATGACTTTATTGCAATTAACTCTAGTTCACCGTAACGATTCCGTTGCTAAGTAAGTATTGAATAATATCTCGGTCTGCAAACTTGTAAACTGCTTAACTCGTAAGCGGTTGTGTAAACAGCAAGCGAGCACTAACACAGGATTACTCGTATGGCTTCTAAAATCAATGCAAATCACACATCACAACCAACCAGTTTTAAAGACCTCTTTTATTTTACGTCAAACGGTGAAAAAAGAGGTCTTCCTATATTGGTCAGGTATTGTTATGCGACCAATTGACAAGAGCTTGCGAATCAAGGCTCGTGTATACAGGCTAGAGAATTTCATTACGCTGGTTTTATCATCGTTCAAACTAAGAACGACAACTGTGATTTTAAACTGAACTCTATTCTGAAGAGAAAAGGTGAGAATTGGGTTGGAGGTATTAAATTTCTAATTCAAATGAAGTGATTCATACACGTGTAGGTAGATGACAGTAGAGACATTCCATTTTCGAATTGCCTTTTTTAATTTGTGCGGTTTTGGCTGTGAATTTCCTCGTTCAGCCTATACTTTATTTCTAAATTTTATTGTTGTCGTTTGATGTAAAAAGGTTGTAACATCGCATTGTAATCAGCAATCACCACGCCAGGTTTGAGGATTAAAGCAAATTCTCTGCAGGACATTGGAACAGTATTTTTCAATAAAAAACGTTTTTATAAACAATAATAATTATCCAAGTTAAATTATTGTCTTTTCCTTCTAAATTATCCTGTCTAATGAATAGCCTAAAGTAACGGTTCATTAAAGCTAATTAGCTAGTGTTTCACCTACGAACTTATAGTTAACTAAGTAGTACAAACTGTTTATTACGTACCTAGTAATTCAGTAGTTGCTTCATTGCACTGATTGTATTAGGGTAAGGAACTCATTCGAATCCTTAAGCTAGTCTCGGGTTCGATTGTGATTGCGAAACTCTTTTTATGTGGATATTGTTTATGGTTTAAGTCTCAGCTAGCTGCTTGCTGTCTTCACCCGCAAACAAATAACTCACAGATTGACACCTTTTTATTAAGGCTGAGATTCAAAAAAAAACCGAGTGTGCTTATGACCACACGACTGAAGTGAAACTTCAAACGTATTTGGCTATGAGAGGAAGAGAGAAAGAAAATGTGCGCGCGCACTGCTTTCTCTTGCTTATACCCTCCACTCAACTCCCGTTCGCCTCGCCCGATCACAGTTTTCGTAACGCTTACGTCACGCGTTCGTCAGCTTACTCCCCAAGTCAAGCGTGCGTAAAGAAGTTTCACATAAAAAAAAAAATACTGTATGCTCGTCTTGACACTCAAAAAAGAATATAATTATGAATCTTTTCTAATATTCCTTTTACCTACAGATACATAAACTCACACCTTCTACCCATGGGGGTAGGGAGAAACTATAGAACCCCACCTGCTACGATCCTTACATACTCCTTTTGCTTCGTTTAAGTTCATACATCTGCATAGCTATTCACAATCATTCGATCCGCTTCCGTACAGTATCGAACATCAATCAATGTTTATTTATTTATTTATTAAAACTTTATGCACAAGTAAAAAAAAAATACTGTACAATGTTATCGTAGGTGTCCCCTAAACGCTGTTCACATGTCCAAAACCCGGAAATTTTGTAAGTTTAAATCAAATAGATGACCGTTGTTCTTGCGACAGCTCTTTGCTGTCGGGGGCAAGGAAAATCAGGTTATCGAAATGTGTCATTTTCGACACGATAGCTTGTCGGTAGGTTGTGAATAGCTATGCAGGTCATACACGCACGCCAGTTGCGAGTACTGCGCACCTGATGACCATTACCAATAATGTCACTAAGGTCTTATGTCCTTCTAGGGCGTCCCCGGCGTTTCCGCTCACATCTGCCTTGTAAATTCCTCTTGTCAGTCGCCTTTCATTCATCCTTTCGACATGACTAATCCATCTAAGCAAGTTATTTTTTAACCTAATTAAATACATAAATAGGTTACTAACATAAAACGAATACATTTATTGCTTAGCCAACACCCTGTAAAGTCAATAGAGCTTAAAACAAATCAGTGTGGATTAACGAGTAAGGATTCTTTGTGGCTAGAATCGAGTACTCGACTGCGTATAAATAGAGTAGGGACGTATCCAATTACTGTTAGTCGATTTAATCCTAATACAAATCGAACAACGCCTTTGATTGGGCAATTTGACAGGTTTGTTAGAATAGGAACACGTGTACGTATTTGAAAAAAGAAATAGTGTTTTGTTTTTTTTTTTTGGTTTTTTCGGTCAGGCTCGATGATTTAAAGGAGGTTACACAAGGAGTTTATTTTCTTTTTCAATTTGATAAGATTTTGAGTGAAATGGAGGAACTGTCTACTAGTTTAGTTTTGGTTTTATGACTTTTTTGCAGTATACATACGGGTCTGCGTCTATTCATTAGACAACTTGCAACGTTTACGTATAACTTGGGTTTAGAAATTAGATAGAAATTGTTGTCGTTTAATCTTACTAACAGCCGAACCCTTGTTACAGAAGACTCAACCACCAACGAAGAAGGTTCAGCAGGAGGTTCTCCACGCATCCGGAGCCCGACGCGAGCCCCCACCCCTCCATCCCCCTCTCGCTCTTCTCCCCGCTCCCCTCGCCTTCATCCAGCCCTCTATCCTCAACAACCTGACGTCCAGGATTCAGATCCAGACGTCGACGAAAGCGATGACTTCGACAAAGACGAAAAAAGAGACCCTAACGCAAACCTCGGTAAGAGAAAGAAGAAGACGAGGACAGTCTTCTCCAGATCCCAGGTCTTCCAACTAGAACAGACCTTTGATATGAAACGGTACCTCAGCAGTTCAGAGCGTGCTGGTTTAGCTGCGTCTTTACACCTAACAGAAACGCAGGTCAAGATCTGGTTCCAGAATAGAAGGAATAAGTGGAAGAGGCAACTGGCCGCGGAACTAGAAGCTGCTAACATGGCGCATGCTGCTCAACGATTGGTCCGCGTGCCGATCTTGTACCACGAATCACGACCGACGTCGATGCCTCACACGCCAATGCCGCTCCATCCTCAGTTCAACGATGGTGTTGGCGGGGTGTACTTCCCTACGCAGGCGCCTCAGCAGCTGCAGCAGATGCCGGCGTCTCCTGTGACGTCCAGGGCCCCGCTGTCCAGTCTCGTGTAGTGTTCGCTCGAGCCCGCACGCTCGGAGGATGGACATTACTGAATGCGCTCGAAAGGGACGTGTCTGAGTGCTGTCAGTGCGGGGACTAATCATTATTGTGAATGTAATTGCCAAATCGTTCAAATGTAACTTATGTATAGGTTGGTTTGTGTTGGGCAGTGTTTGGATAGGTTTTGCGAAAGGACGGTTTTTAGAATTATGGGATATGGAGGTTTTGGAGTCGAAATTCGATACCGGTGCGACTTTAGACAAGGCAGTGTGAGTGCTGTATTAAAGTATGTTCGAAATGAGAACGCTAGGATCTTTGACAGCTATGTGAAATTTCATGATGACAGTTTGATGTATGTGGCACAAGAAACTACGTTCTGCCACCGGTACTCGATTTAAAGCCTGTCAGGCAAGCAGTCAGGTAACTTGTTGAATTAAAGCTAGTGACCACGCTAAAAGGTTTTATTACCAGACCTCCATTGCCATGAGTCTAATCTTATCTGAACACGCCCCGACCATTTTATTTACGTGCTAGATAAATTGCAACGACGTAGTACTACGTTCTATATGCTTTAGAGACAAAAGAGGTTTCACTGACATGTAAGATGGACGATTTTTTCTATGACCGGTTTTTGGCGGCCAAGTTGCTTGGGCAGGGATTAAATTATGTGTGTAGTAGGTAGTACTAAGGCTTTACCATAAACTATGAGTAAGGGTCCAGTCCTGTGCTTACTGAACTTTTTCAAGGTCATGATGCGTGCAAATTATTTCGTTTGAAGCGCAAAAACTGGCTGGCGATAAGGGTTCGTGGTAAGCCTGGGTCGTTGATTAAATATAAATAGTAAAATGATTCGACTAAATGTTACGTACAAAGATCAATGTAATTCCGTGTTGTATATTAATGTAAATAAGAATGTTTTAAATCCTCCATGTATTTATTTATTTGGCGATAAGTTTTGTACATAATAGCTATTGAAAGAACTGAGTATTCGTTTTTTAAATGTAAGCGATCGATTTGTAGTTCTTTTTTTAATTTCTGTAATTTTATAGTCTTTGTCTAGTCGCCGTATAAAAATAAAACTTTATTCTTAATTTGAAAATGACAGTTTATACTTTTTCTTTATCAAGAATTTTCTTAAAAAATGCTTTTTGTAACATAACTTAGTTTTTATTAAAAGATAACTTGTTTAACTACTATTTTATACCCGATTGCGGCGAAGCCCAAAAGGAGGGTTATTCATTAGAGCTGTAACTTTGTATAGTGCTTCGACTTCGCTAGCTAATTCTTTGACGTTTCTTAATTACTTCTTGTAAATTGGCATATCAAAAGCCCTCGTACCCACGGGCGATTTTTTTTATCGCGCACTGGATTTTCATCGCACTGCTTTGCGCCGAGAGGTGAAAATCCAACATTGAGTTTTTTTGACGCGCTATGGATTGCACGCTATTGGATTCTCAATCCTCTGCTCAACACCGAGTGTTTAAAATCCAGTGCACCATTAAAATCGTAGCGTTAAAAAAAAGCGCAAAAAATTTCGACCTATGACATTCTGGAAAAAAAAACAAAATTAAAAAGTAAACGAACAAATGCTCACAATATTGTAAATATTTTTAAGATAAAACATACACTGTGTTACTGTTTTTAAGTATTTTTAAACCTCAGTATTTTTAAATATTTATCAGAGAGAAATCGGTTGATTTCTAATCGAATATTATGTTTTTTAATTATAAACTGTGTTGCCATGTTGCTTCAATGTAATTCTGTAATATTGCTAGCCTAAATAAATAACTAATTAAAACAATGCTTAATTCTAAAATATTAATGTTATTTACTGATAGTAGTTGAATGATCTTCGTAATTGTAATATTATGCTGAGGTAAGGCGAGAAAATAAAACGAGTATGCAATATCAGTGTCGTTTATTTCACCTGATAAATTAGATATGTTTATTCAGAGATATAATTCTCATAATTTTAAGAACGTTCACAGTCTGATCTCAGTCTCAATCTGTTAATAATACCTGTATTTTTTTTATTTTGACAAGTTTTTGACAGTGATTGTCGCTGAGATAAGATTGCGACTAGATATTGAACGTTTTTGAAAGCTGCATCCCAATTGCGTAACACATTTCTCTCAAATTACTTACTAATCCATTGCTTCATATGTTTGAAAAATTCGTCTGCTCGACAAGGTAAATAACGCAATGAATGTTGTCGATTTGTCAAAATGAAATGCATTTCAATTGTTAGTGTGTTAAGCAATTACACTGCTGGTTGCAATAAACTGAGTTCTACTTTACTTAGCCAAATTCTCTGGGAAGAAACACCTACTGTAGCATTACCACAAAATAAACAAACATAATCAGCCTATAATATTCCCACTGCTGGGACACAGGCCTCCTCTGTGAGAGCGAGTGGGCCGAAATCCACCACGCGGCGCAGGCCGGGGCGTTACCACAAAATGATAAAGAGAAAATAACTAATAGTGAATATTCAGTCTCTCCGTTTTCATAATTGGTGGAGAAATCTCTATATCTAGAATTAAGAAAGTCAATTAACGACTAGAAGAAGAATAGATTTTAAATCTTTCTTAACATTTCATTGGTCCGTCAAAGATGCCTGTCGGAAATTACAGTTTACGGTTTTAGACATTTATTTTCTCAAAAGATTTACAAAATCACTTATAGAGAAAATACAATATTTTATCTTAAAAAATACATAAAGCCAATTGGCATAGCGGGTTAGTACTATGACAAAATTATATTAGGACACAGAAATAAACAATAGTACCTACATACATAAAGGATTTCGTAACAGTTTTTGTAAAAGGGTAGGTAGTTGCAGAAACTAATAAGTGCGCGACGTCGCATGCGTATCGCCACTGCGGGTAGGTTTGCATGAGTTGAGGGATACAATACAATCATGTTTGTAAATATTACTGAAATCATACTACTAATACATATCTACTAATTACTGAAACTCATCAGAACCTACTATTGAATAGGAAACTTAAACAACGTTCCTTTAAAACAACACAACATCAAGCAATCCCCCAATTTCAAAAAACAACTCCCAAAAACAGTTAAAATAATTAAATTACACTCAGGATCACCGCGCGTGCCGTGTTATCAGGCAATCAGAATGCCAGAAAGTAGGGTAGTTAAACGTTGGCACGCGGCGACGCCACTAACACGTTGGTTCCGCCGTATCCGGCCACGTCCGGTGTGGGAGGCACGCGTCCGGTCCGGATGCGAAGCCTGGTTTACATGGGTAATATTTTTTTAATGCTTGCAACATCCGGGTGGGAAAGTGTGAAAGATGGTAATTTTTTTGTGGTTTTGCAATTTATTATGTAGGTAGAGGGTTTAAGGAGGCTTTTGGGAACAGAAAATAATAAAGAAAGAAAGAAAAATGCGTTTATTGGAATTACAGCAAAAAAATACTCCTTAAAACTATAAAAAAACCGGTCAAGTGCGAGTCGGACTCGCGCACCGTTTAGAGTGCGTTTCAACAAATAGTTCCTATGTTATAATGTGGGCTCCCCTGTCCTCCGCTAGGAGTATATGTGTTTTGTGCCGATGTCTGTCAAGATAGTAGATATGGAAAGACGATTCTGCGATTTTTTAAAGATTTATAAGGTGTCCGTGTTAGAATCATGCCCAAAACATTAAGGAGTGTTGAAGAATAAGAAGTGGTATACATTGTTGCCAACATAACGGCATAGGAACTATTTGTTGAAACGCACTCTAGATACTTGTGCTACACGACGGAAAGGAAGGGAAGAACCCTATAGGTTTTGATTACCTCGCCAGCGTCAAAATATGCAGTTTCATTTTTTTACTGCTCAAAGGATTGCAGTCCAGAGTATTTGATATTAATTTCAACTTGACAACTCCACGTGTTCCTGAGAAAAACGTCAACGAAGTCATCTTATAAGGGTTCCGTTTTTCCTTTTGAGGTACGGAACCCTAAAAAACAAAAAACAATAATAATGAATTTAATGATGACTATATTGATAACCAGCAGGTCTATTCTGTAAAAATCTCTCTGTAAAAACTAAGATAAAGTGAGCTGTCATTAGGCCAGGGATTGACACTATTCACACCTCACTTCACTTAGGTAAGTTTTTTACAGAAAACGTCGGCTGTTGTAACTTTGTAGAACCAGCAAGAGTTAACTTGAGACTTCTCTTGGATGACGTAAGCGCGGTACTGAGGCGTCGATGGCAAGAGCGGTAACAGCGCGGGGGGCGTGAGGGGCTGCTCGGGTCTCAAGTTAAAGGCCGCTGCACACTGGTAACACCCGACGCCATCCCACGCTTACTTATTGGCCAAATGACGAGAATAGCTCAACGAGTCGAAAAATGTGGCCAATGAGTAAGCTTCATTGGTGTCGCGTAACGTGGCGTGTTATAAGTCTGTTTCCGCCTTAACTCTTGCGCATCTCACAGGGCACAGTTCGAAATTACCAATACGTAAGCAAGTGTGGACAAGCTCGTAGCTTGTGCATGAGCAGAGGCCTCAGATATTTATATTCTTTATTGTACAGACGCCAGCACATCAACCTACTGCAATCTGTCAAATTTCTTTAATAGATTTTCAACTTTATCTCTAAAGCATAAGGTTCAAAGTTGATTGGGAAAATGTGACAGTTTCGGGTAGGTTGATGTGCTAGCGTCTGTACCTACTTACACTGACAGGAAGGACAGGCTGCTTAGCTGTAACTTCAGATCCAGTCTTCTGACAAGAGACAATAGTTTAATGACAGGTAATATTAATAATATCAGAAGCACTGGTCCTACCTAGCACGAACGCGCGGTGTGAACATATCTAACATAAATTCGAAAGATTTAAAAATTTAAAATATTTTAAAACTACTCATGAATATCTATGGTATACACCAAAATGCTACAGAATAGTAATTTGTAGGTATTTCCGATTCAAAAATCGTTCGAATTTACGTTACGTATACATTACATACGTTGCGCATTCGAGCTAGGGACTCCGTAACTTTACAGGTTTGTTCTAATTTTGAAATATTACTATATTCAAAACATGGAGTTGCAGATAGTTTGCAATTCCAAAAAGTAGGTAGTAGTAGTCTTATGGAGAGGAGTCGCTTCTATGGATAGGTACAAAAACATGGTTAAAATGACACATTTCAGGTCTCGGAAGCTAAGGCTTAAAAACAATCTGCAATGTGAATAAAAAAACACGTTAAAATAAATGAATAAACTGAAGGTACCAATGCAGTTACTTCATTATCAGATCGTGATAAAGCTTTTAATTAGCCACTTAGCTTATTAACGATAAAATTAAACTTATCTACTTACTCATTCACGGACGAATTAATAAAACAAATACGAATTAAGTAATTCCCGTTTCCGATAATTTTCACATCAATAATGTCGTAACATTTAATCAATCATCGATATTAATTAATATCCGTAATCGCCATTAACTGACCATTCATGGATATATCAATTTAATTAAGCGATTCGCGATATTAATTCGATTATTACCAGTCGTAAAAAAGTTACAAACAGTCTGTTTCACCGCGTAAACGACGCCATGTCACGAACGCCCGCCATTATCATAAAGCAATTTGGATTTTATCGTTAAGTAATAGAGATTACATTGGTTTATCACGACAATCCTCTAATTACCGTTATGCATCCCCGGAAACGGCACGCTATACTGTCATTTTGTGTTAAAATGGACCTTATAATTGCCGCGCTATGATATCATTTCCAAAAATTCGCAGTGAAATTTTAATTGTGTCACAATTTGTTTTTGGGGCGAAGGAAAGTGGACTCTGCCAAGATAATTTGACAGTTTGTTTTTAGTTTTTGTGGGTGAGTACAGCGACATCTATGGCTTTATTAGATCAAGTTAGTGCGTCGTGGAATCTCAATTTAATTAAAAATTGTGGGTTTTTATCGCGCGATCGCGCGTGCTTGCAAGTGTTGGCACGCTCCGATTGTCGTACAGCGCGCGTCGGGGATTCTCCATGTTGTTTTTATCAACTGTCACTTAATTATCGAAATTGAATTTGGAACGTGCGCCCGCCATGTTTGAGTTTTTATTAAGTGCAGCTGTTTCTTTGATTTTCATTTGCTAATGAGAATTCTTTTGTCGAGATATGCATGTTAAATTAATGGATCATATTTTTGATTTGATGGTTGCATTTTTACTATCCAAACATTTTATGTCTCCAGGGGGGCATTCCCGTAATTTTAAGAACGTTCACACTGTTCACACAGTCTGATCTCAAACTCAATCTGTCAAAAATACCTCGTAATTCTCTACATTTTAGAAAAGTTTTTGACATTGATTATCGCTGAGATGAGATTGCGACTAGATTTTTAACATTTGGACTTCTGTTGTTGGTGCTTAGGTAACTAAAATGTCTTGTAAAACTATATAATAAATATGTTGGAAAGTATGGTAGTTTTTCGCCTTTATTCATAATCGTAGCTTAAAGTTGTGATTAGCGACTTTTTATTCATACATTTTTGTCGTTTAAACGTCACTTAACTTTAATAATCGTTTATAAATAAACCCCTTTATGCACATTTCGACAGGGTGGCATGGACATTGACGCGCAAACTATAACCATGGATTCAGCATATGATTCTAGATAGTTTTTCGATAGACTTCCATAGATAAACGTAGAATATTGTTATAGTTAAAAAAAATATCCTTTATTACCCCCCAGAGTATCATATTGTTTACATTAACCTTTTAATTGCTTAAAAGCGTCCAAAAAAAACTCCACAGTATCAATTAATAACATGTTAAGAGGTAATTTAGGTGAACTGTCAGTTATTGTAACAGATAACACGACACGAAGACCGTAATGGCCGACTCGATGTCACACCGCCCATGTTTTAATGATGACGGAAAAATACGGAACTAAAAATAATGTATGAAACATTTCACTTTAATTGACATTTGACGAAGATACTAGCGCCATTGTTAATGGCACAGTAACTTGGTCGAGTTATACGTGTTTGTATTTAAAACTTGTAATTATTCAAATTTGGAACGGCAGATGCGTTTGAAAACGATAATCGATTTTGTATACGCAGCTAAGTTGATTAAGCATTTTAGAAATTAATCTTCAACGGATTTTGGACCTAACCTTTTAGACAATAAAGTCTAATTTCTCGAATTTTGCAGAATTGTGAGTTGTCAAAATACTTGTGTTTCATAATTTGAATATTTTTTGTTTTTTTTTTTAACTGTAAATGTAACATTGGTTTGACAATGTTTTTTGCCAGCCCCGCGCGCCAGAAGGCGTTGGTCTCGTGGTTGCAAGCGCAACTGCTGAGCGTGGGGTCATGGGACTCCTGTGTTCGATTCCCAGGTCTGGTAAAGTGTTATTGGGTTTCCATTAATAATTTCTTAGTAACAGCCCGGAGTTTAGAAGTTGGCGGTTTAATACCCCCGTGCCTCGGAAAGCACGTAAAGCCGTTGGTCCTGCGCCTGATCTCTCCCCGGTCGTGTCGGATTGCCGTCCCATCGGACTATGAGAGTAAAGGAACAGAGAGTGCACCTGTGTTTACGCACACACTTGTGCATCTATCTCCTGCATAACTGGCTAATCTCCATTGAGATTGCCACCGTGACGGAAACCGGTCCGGAGGAAATTATTATTAATATTTTCGAGGGTTAACTTTGAACCGCAACCAAGCAGTTAATGGTACCTATGTTTAGTTAAAAAAAACACAGTTTGTGTTTGAAACAATTATCCGGGTTAATGACGCGTGAAAAACAATGATACTTTAAACAAATGAATGAAAAAGTTAATAGCATATTAATATTTGGAGTGTGTCAAATGCCTTCATTGATCATTTTTATAGTTACTGGTGGGGAATATAGAATAGAGCGCCTATTAGACCATAATATTATTTAGTAACCCCGTTACTAATAAACGTATTACTTATAACAGACTCAGACCAATAAAAAAGTACTTTTTTATTGGTCTGAGATAACAGATGAATAATTCGATGGTACCTATTAACAATGTCGGTTCTTCAAAAAGACTACTCTTCAGTAGAGCAGTTCGAAGTTTGTTTTGGCAGTTCTATATTTTGTCTATGGTCAGTACATAGTAAACAATACATAAAACAATCAGTGCAAAGAACATCCACAGTCTTATAATTATTGATTTTTTTTTTCAAACTTTGAACTGGCTATCGACAGGCTATCGTATCGAAAACCTGACATTTCGATAACCTAATTTGACTTCCCCTCAACAGCAAATAGCTGTTGGAAGAATAGCGGGCGTCTATTTGATTTAAACTGACAAAATTTTCGGGTTTTGGACTTGTGAACAGCATTGAGAAGACTCCTACGATAACAATGATTAATGTTCGATACGATACGGAAGCATATCGAGTGTTTGTGAATAAGGGGGCAGTAGTCGTTTTGCGGAACTGACATTGTTAATAGGGACCATCGAGTTACACACCGATTTCTCTCTTTCAGTCGTCAGTAATTTGACGTTCGAAAGAAGAAGACAAAGCGTTGTATAACTATACAGACGTTTATTAGTAAGGAGGTTTAACTATAACTGAAATCGCCTATCCGTCTTGAGCAAGCGTGGTAATCAATGCTCATGCCTTCTTTGTATGAGAAGAGACCTTCGCAACCCAACGCCCCCCCGCGCTAATAAGTACTTCGTTTTCGCTTAGCGTTCTTCCTGACTTTTATTCTTTCTGCTGGACTCCTAAGGGTTCTAGCGTAATGTTAAGAGCCTATACTACCTCAAATTATGTCGAAAATACTGCACCTTTAATTTTGAAATAAATATATGGTAAAGTTGAGGATTAATGCTAAGTCTTATGTTAGACGAAAACACGATTCCGTAAAATTTTCTCGATAGAAAAAAAATCCAAAGTTACCTCTAACCCGAACAATAAACCGCTGGTATTAAAAAAATACTTCAAATTAGATCATGAAACTTTGCATACTAACTGAACTTACTTTGAAGCAGGTCTTATGTTATTTACTTTTTTATAATTACCATTATTTTCACTGTAAAAAGCAAATACCTAAACTATTGGCGCTGCCTGCCGCCCAGCACCGCACTCTGTCTCGCTCTCACTCAGTCCGCGAGCAGTATCGTATGAGCGAGATAAAGAGTGAATTTTAGCTGAGGTAAATACTTAGGCTCTTAAATACCTTACTGAAGAATTGGGATATCAAATGCAAAATGAATTTGTCAAATCTGGCTGGTATTTCCTTAGATTAGCGCGTTCAAACAAAAAATCAAACTGCACTAGCAATGGGTTTCATTTTGACAGTTCAACAACATTCATTGCGTTATTTACGTTGTTGAGCAGACTAATTTTTCGTACATATGAAGCAATGGATTAGCAATATCCTTCAAAATGATTCAGATTGACATTGATAGTGTTTTACGCAATTAGGGTGCTGTTCAGGTTAATTTTATTATTAAAATAGATAGATAAGTCTGAAATCGCCAATCCGTCTTGAGTTAGCATGGCTTTCAATGCTCGTGCCTTCTTTGTATGAGAAGAGGCCTTTGCCCAGCTGTGGGACACTAATAGACTGGTAAATCAATCTGCCTATCCCAACTATGTTGGGGTTATCTTCCAGTCTAACCAAATGCAGCTGAATACCTATAAATTGCTATCAAGAAGTCTTACCTACAAGTAATTGTAGTGATTTTGTAGTAGGATTTAGGAGCACAGCAAAATAGTCCTTAATAGGACAATTCATCATCATCTGCCTAGCCTTTTCCCAACTATGTTGGGGTCGGCTTCCAGTCTAACCGGATGCAGCTGAATACCAGTATTTTACATGGAGCGACTGCCTATCTGACCTCCAAAACCCAGTTAATAGGTAACACGATACCCCTTGGTAAGACTGTTTGTCAGACTTTCGGGCTCCTGACGACCCGTAACGACTGTTAAAGATCCAAGAATGACAGCCAACGGCTTAACGTGCTTTCCGAGACACGGCAATAAGAGGCTGGTATGGTCGAACAAGCTATTTGGTATACAGGCAGCTAACTTGCAACTACTTTTAAACAATGGTGAGCTGAGTTAGTCAATTCTTTTATACCACTCTATTTAATTAAGGATGCCATAAGCTGAAAAGTTATAACGCACAAAATAAAACTAAATATTGGCAGTGTAGTGGAAATATGAATATTTTTGCCTGTATACCAAATGGCTTGTTCGACCGTACTATATCTAACTAAGCAGCTCTATGGTTAAAAAGTCAATAAAACCTTTCTCCATAATAACTTAATTCATTTCTAATCGCTGGGCGTATTCACCTACAAATTGTACATAATACGTTGTACATAACGTAATTTTATATTAAATAAGCGCTCGACAGTGTAACGAGCGAATGTCGTGCAGCCACTGTATTTACAATCGCTACACTTCTCGACATCGTTAAGGGGGAGCCGATATTAATATAATATACCTTAGACGACGCAATGTTTGCCTGTAAAATCCTGAAAGGATATACTGACTCACCTCCGCTGCTCGTACTTATAAACTTCTGTGCTCCTTCAAGAATTCCACGTAAACCCATAACTCCACTTCGTCCTCCACGGAGAAGAACGGTGTTGGGATCTAACTCTCTATGCGCTAGGTTTTGTAGGGTTTCGAATATTTGCAGCGATCTAATCGATTTCCACTTTGATTCTCTGACTAAGCTGAAATCTAAAATCTTGAGTTGTATAACAGAGGTGTTGTAAAGCATTCACTGTTTTGTTAGTTATTTTGTTACTTACACAACTCAATCATATTCAAAACTAAGTCTTTATTTATACATAGTCTACGTATTTTTTCTTTAGTTTTCCTAGTTTTTCTTTAGTTTTAAGTTGGCTTGTGAACTGTACATGTACAGTCACGTCTAAAAGTATGTATACACTTGGCTTTATTCAAAGGCGATTTTCTCCTTTATTTTTGAATGAAATTTTATGTTATTACGAAAATATTTTCGAACCCATAGGTTTATGTTAAGTGTCGTATTTCAACGTTGCATTCGTTATTTCACGAAAAAATCGCAATTGAAAATTGCCAAGTGTATACATACTTTTAGACGTGACTGTACCTAGGCTTACCAAACTAACATAATTTTAGTAATTGTTAAACTGCAAAGCTTTTAAAGATGTTATATTTATCAAGATGTTAGTATAAACAATTGTTGGTGAACCAAAAAAATAAATAAATAAGAGAGCGAAAAAATTACGACGGACGCATTCTTTTAGTCTTTTTAACACGCTTTTATTAGCTTCACCTAATTATCAAACAATGTAATCAAATTTTAGAAGACAATTTTAACCTACTTCTAATAGTCGTATCGGAATGAAACTTTGTATGCATATGTAGTTCGGATGACAAAACTATAATTTGGTATCTTGGAGTCGATCTGATGATGGAGCCAGGAGGTGGATAGTGGAACTCTTCAGTGGCTACTAGTAAACCCCTCGAGGTTGGGCTCATACGATTTGTTTTGACGAGTCCAATAGATTAGATAAGCGTGTGTTTTGGTTTTTTTAAACTAGGTACCCGAAACTGTAAATTTTTCCTAATCAAGTTTGAGCCTTATGCTTTTAGGGATAAAGTTGAAAATCTATTAAAGTTCGACAGATTGTAGTAGCTTGATGTGCTGGCATCTGTACATATTTTATAATTGATAAGGTTTAGCTTTTCTTTCAGCTTGACTCGTATAACATAACATCACGTATTGACGTGTAAAAGTGTTTGTACAAACCTACTTACAGAAAATAAATCATTTATCGTTTATCACGTTTGTATTGCCCAAAAGGTTAGGTAGAGGTGTGTACATATACCACACCCACATTTCGTCAGTTATGTTTAAGCCCCATGTTATAGGGGGCGAGTTTGCCACCATCCGAGCACAAATCCAGACTCGTAAGAATCGCCATCATCATCTAAATCATCATCACTTCATAGAACATATCGGTCACCTCACGATGTTTTCCTTCACCGTTTTGAGAGCAGTGGTGATGAAATAATTTATACTAAGTAAAGCGCCTGTTTGATTTCGAACCTATTATACGACCTACAACTCGTAAGTCGCGCCACCACTGCTATGTTCAAGCTTTTATTAAGTTACTACTAGCTGTGCCCCGCGGTTTCATCCGCATAAGTCTCGATCCCGTCGAAATATCGGGATAAAAAGTAGCCTATGTCCTTTCCCGGGACTCAAACTATCTGTATACAAAATTTCATCTAAATCGGTTCAGCGGTTTAGGCGTGAAAAGGTAACATACAGACAGACAGACAGACAGACAGAGTTACTTTCGAATTTATAATATTAGTATGGATACACAGGTAAGGTTCCCCTTAAGGTGAGTAGGTACAGTAATTTTCACCCAATTCTAATGACACAGAGTGGTTCAATGCGGCCGAGACGATCGAACCATTACAAGCTGTTTAGTGGGACTGTACACGAGCAAGCAAGACAAGATTATGCAAGACTGTATTTTTTGTAAGAAAGTTCTATGTGGCTCTCCAACGATCGAGCCATTATGGGCTGTTTAGTGTGACTGTACACGAGCAAGCAAGACAAGACCATGCGAGACTGTGTTGTTTGTAAGGAAGTTCTATGTGGCTCTCCGACGATAGAGCCTTTACAGGCTGTTTAGTGTGACTATACACGAGCAAGCAAGACAAGATTATGCAAGACTGTATTATTTGTAAGAAGGTTCTATGTGGCTCTCCGACGATCGAGCCTTTACAGGCTGTTTAGTGCGACTATACACGATCAAGCAAGACAAGATTATGCAAGACTGTATTATTTGTAAGAAGGTTCTATGTAGCTCTCCGACGATCGCGCCATTACAAGCTGTTTAGTGGGACTGTACACGAGCAAGTAAGACAAGACAATGCAAGACTAGTGAAACAGCATACTGTTTCACTAAAGTCTTGTACATATACTAGGTGGTGTAATTTATTTATAAACCAGTAGTAAAGTAAAGATTCAATCATAAGAAAACAAGACAAAATTGTCTTGATAGTGCAAGACTAGCGGCGAGATTTAAACGGTTTTCAAAGTATCTGTAGCCATTATAAACTGCAGTGATGTAATCACACTAATATTATAAAGGCGAAAGTTTGTGAGTGTGTGGGGATGTGCGTGTGTGTTTATAAATATGTTTGTTACTTCTTCACGCTCAAACGGTTGGACCAATTTTGATAAAATTTTGTATGGAGGTAGCTGACACCCTGAATTAACATATAGGCTACTTTTTATCCCGATATTCCTATGGGATCGACATTTACGCGGGTGAAACCGCGGGGCGGAGCTAGTAGTAAAATAATAAATAATTAATGTCACTTATCTCTTTTTTGGCAGTTTTGGTGTGTCAATGGCACGACAGTGAATTAGATTTTATTGGTCCAAAACTTCGCCACTTCCACGACATCGTCCGTTACAGTGCAGGGGTCAATTAATTTCTTGTCTTGCATCGGGCAGGTGTGTCGGGGCACTAACGGGCATCTTATAGCGGTCTTAAACTATTGTTTATTGAGTCTATCCAAGTTTAACGCGCCCTTTTAATGTACGCCCGGCCCTTCTTAACTGCTCAATACTTTACTTTTAGGGGTTGTGTTGATATTCCTTGCATGTTAATATGTTTATTAAATGGATTACGTTAGAGGATAGTGAGTAACTTTCAGATTTCATCATAGCGGGCCCTATCAGAATACCAGCGCTGCGACATTAATTTTTTAAATGTCGCAGCATAATGCTGAGATAGGAGCCTTTTGACCTCGTATAGGACTTTCTGTTTCATTTTTCTTTTTGTTACTTTTTTATATGTATAACTTGGTTTTTCATTTTTTTACTGTTTAGTTTAGTTTGTGGTCTTCCTATACGAGTCGCAATAAATACTTTTTCTTTCTTTCTTTCTTTATTTCATCATTCAATAACGCTGTCGTTATGAGGTTGGGTTGCAGCTAGGAATGGCCAGAACCCTGTGTGTGAGCATTAATCATTTAGGTCGCTTTTGGTTAGACTGAAACTTGGAAGCTATCCTATATAGTTGGAAGAAGGCTAGGCCGTTGATATTCGGTGCGTTACTTCAGAAAAGACAATAAGGGAAAAATGGTAAGAAAATGAGTTTGCATATTGTGTCCTTACATAATCGTCTCTTCGCATTAAAAGTGTACAATCTCGAAAAGAAAATGAAATTGAGTTAATGTATGCAGAAATGTTTAGTATCGCAAATTAAACCTCTCCTGTAAAATTGGTAAATTCAGTGGCGGATTTACACATTTGCCGCCAGTAGGCTATGCAAATTTTGCCGCCCCTACCGACCTCTACAATAATGTCCCATATCTTTTGTATACTGCTTCGCCTTTTCTTTAAAATACTTAAAATGTTCTCGTTCATCAGCTACGAAAAACCTGCAAAGAGATTTGTAAAGATCGGCAAACTATGATAAAATCTACGGTAGAAGCCTGAATTTGAGCATTCACTTTGTTTATTCTTTCCAAAAAAACATGGTAGGTATATAAATATTAATCTTTTTAATTTCAGTAAGACATTTAAAAAAAATGTTAGCCCCAAGTTTGCCGCCCCTAAAATCTGCCGCCCTAGGCTCCAGCCTACTCAGCCTATTGGTAAATCCGCCACTGGGTAAATTTTCGAGAGATTGTACACTTTTTATGCGAAGAGACGATATTATTATTTAGTTTTTATCTACAACCTAGTGGAATAATTGACTATTGACTTTACAAACCCATTAACCAGCTGTACCTACCAACCATCCAACTAGTCCGTATCGCTACTTATCACAAATTATCAACTCCCGCGCAATTTAACCCGCTGCCTGCAAACAAACATACAGAAGACCGTTATTACGGGCACTATCTCGCGGTTAGATCTAATTCAACGATGCGCGATAATGAATTTTTGGGGGCGAAGCGTGCGCAGGCGCAGGCCAGCGTTTTAGGGTTGACGAGCTTAGAAAAACGGTGTTTTTGTGTAATTATTTTGGTTAGTTAAGTTTTAATTAGTTGTAGGCATCGGTCGAATGGAATAAGATTTTTTCTTGACTCTTCCTGTGATAGAAAGTCTAAAAGAATTTCTCAATATCCTAATTGTCTCTCTTCTTCTGCATATCCTGCACCAAGTAATTTTGAAGGATACTGCTAATCCATTGCTTCATATGTTCGAAAAAATTGTCTGCTCAACAACGTAAATAACGCAATGAATGTTGTTCAACTGTCAAAATGACAGCTATTACCCCGCTGGCTTGTTCCTGATCGACTATTAGGTACTTTTACTTCAACATTATTTGAATTGTATGATCATTGTTCCCTGGATCCTTGCTCAATTAACGGTCAAGTTTGTATTGTAGATATTTCGTAGAGTATGATGCCTAAAGGCTGATTTATTAATCATCTGATAACTTTATTCAAGGAATAATTTTGAAATTTTGACAGTTATTTTTTTTATTGCTGAATGGGCATGCTCTTGACCTCGAACACGCCTGATAGAAAGCGATGGATGCGGTCTAAGATGGAACGAGCGTGCCCAGAAGATGCCTAAGGCACTGGAACTCCCACGCATCGACGAGACACAGCAGGCTGCTTGACGCCGGACTCCGGTGGGAGGGTGGTCGCAAACTAGGCGGGCGTAAGCCCTACCACCGCAAGGGAAGAATTGGCCAGTCAAATAAGGTGTCAGTGTGACTGTTCAGGATGCGCCGAGCGCTCGGTTCAGTTGAGTAAGGCTTCATTTACGGAGACGCGGGGCGTCGCGCGTTGCGTTGAGCGGCGCGGCCCGCACTGAATTCAAATATATGGCGTTGTATGAGCGCGTTTACGGAGAAGCGATTTTAGACGCGTTTGTTTGAATTAGGGCGTTTTTTGCGGCCGAGCCCGCGGATGGCACCGACGCGTCCCACGCGGCGTTTATCGCGGCGGCGCACGCAGCGGCGCACGCAGCGGCAATTCTCGATGAAGCTATGTCCGAGGCTTCGCCGCGGGCGCCGCGGCGGGCACCGCCACGCTTCCCGTCTCGCTTCTCTATGAACATGGTCGTATATTGCTATAAGTTTGTGTTTACGCGTGCGATAATGCGTGCCGCTTCACGCGCCGCCCCACCGTAAACAGAAAAACGTCTGACGCGCCGCGAGACGCCACGCCACACGCGACGCGAGACGCCCCGCGTCTCCGTAAAGGAGGCCTAACTGGCGGAACGAACTGCGCTACACGTGGAGGCTTCTTCAAGCATCCCAAATCCTATCCCATGCATATTTCATACGAAAACTGTCAAACGTCAATTTTATTCCTCGAATAAAAGTTATCTGGCGATGGAAAAATCAGCCCTTAGTCAAAGCATTTATTTCAATAGAACCTTCACTTGCAAGCAGTTTTAAGTCATGAGATTGTAAGGAAGATGGTATTTCGGTATCAGTCTGATACCTATTTGCCTGAGGGGTAGGTACCATCGCGAACACGGTGGACAACTTTTCAACCTTATCACCAAAAGGGCATAAGGGTGAAAAGTGGTCGACCGCCATTATCCGCGGCTGTACAAGGTTAAGCAATAGTATAAGCAACGGCTTTTTTTTTGTTTTTGTGGATGGGAAATCATCAAATGACTCCTCCCGCTCTGGGTGGAGCGAAAGGGAGTGTCAGACTCTTATTGACTAAAACCCATCCGTGTTCCTTCCTTAGCCCATTATGTTCCAGGGCAGCGGTAACCCTTTCGGACAATCCCGCTATCCACACTAGAGTTCTTTTAAAGTTATTTTACCTCTGACAGCCGCAACCTAATAGCAACCTTATTTTAACTTTTTGATATTGATAACTAATTGATTTAGACTGTGATGCTAAATCAAATGAAAAATGACTACACAGACACCAACGTACGTCACACACCACACTACGTCATCGTTTTTCAACTGCACATAATACCGTAACGAAATCAAGAAATAATAACAAAAAATATACATCATTTCGCGATTTTATCGCTAGTACCGCAAACCCATCGAATATGCCTCAAGGGTGAGTTCTTACGCATTCAAAATTAAGACGGATTCCCCGAAAAACATATGGTAAGTAACCCTATACAACGATATATCGGACGAATTTAATTAAATATCCCGATAAAAAGCGGCCAAGTGCGAGTCGGAGTCGCACACAAAGGGTTCCGTAGATACCACCGTGCAATATTTTACAAAACGGTTATTTTTTAATACTTCGGTAAAATGAAAAATACGTTTCTTGTATGGGTCCTTTAATTTTTGACTTTATTTTATTACTTGTTATAGAAGCCATAGTAGTCCACACTCTGTGAAAATTGCAAGTGTCTACCTTAGTACTCATACACACGAACGAAACGCGTCGATGACAGACGCAAAGACAACGTGTTGCTCGTTTAATTTATTTTTTATTACTGAATGGGCCCGCTGTTGCCCTCCATCACGCCTGATGGAAAGCGATGGATGAGGTCTATGATGGAACAAGCGTGCCCAAAAGATGCCTAAAGCAATGGAACTCCCACGCATCGTCGAAACACAGCAGGCTGCTTGACGCCGGACTCCGGTGGGCGGGTGGTCTCAAACCAGGCGGGTGTTAGCCCTACCACCGCAAGGGAAGAATTGGCCATTCAAATAAGGTGTTGGGTGAGACTGTCCAGGATGCGCCGAGCGCTTGGTTCAGTTGAGTAACTGGTGAAACAAACTGCGTTATACGAGGAGGCTTCTTCAGGCATCCCGAATGTCGAATGTGCCGATGTCGGTTGCCGCCAACACGCGTTGACGGGTGCAGTTGCCGTCGATGCATGGTCACTCGTATGTATGAACACTTACAGTTCAAAAGATACAGCTCTATGACAGACGGACGGACGGACAGTGGAGCCTTAAGTTCCCGTTGGAACCCTCTGGGTAAGTGGGTACGGAACCCTAAAAAGTACAAAGTTAAATTAAAAAACATAATTTTAAATAATTTATGGCAGATCATCACGACATGTTTCCCAAAAAACACATTATTTTTGTTTATAATTAATAATTCATTAAAGTTTGCATTTTAAGTGAATGTTTATACCGATATTGAGTTTAACATGTTGACTACTGACGTTAATTTGATGCAATAAAATAATTAATTAATGAGTTACGGAATTTTGTAAGTGATACCGACCGTGTGTGCTAATTACTATATTATTTTATACGCAACTAGCGATCCGCCCGGTTTCGCACGGGTGTAATTATGTGAAGACGGTATTCAGCGGTGTAATTGTGTAATTCACTATCAGCAGCAATGGGTTTCATTTTGACAGTTCAACAACATTCATTGCGTTATGTACTTTGTTGAGCAGACTATTCAAGATGGTTCAGATTTTGATGGAAAGCGTGTTACTCATTCAGGGTAGTGCAAACTGTTCACGACCCGCGGGGCAATTGCGTAACACTTTATCAATCGGAATCGGTTTCATTTTGACAATTCAACAACATTCATTGCGTTATTTACGAGTTGAGCAGACAAATTTTTTCGAACTTATGAAGCAATGGATTAGCAATTGGCTTCGAAATGATTTTGATTCCGATTGATAGTGTGTTACGCAATTAGGGTGCCGTTGTGAACAAGTTCTGAGCAGTAACCTAACTAATAAACACATTACCACTCCTTTGCGTCGCGCAGTCGGGTAAAAAGTACTAGGCTTGCATGAATTCAAGATATTATTTCATACTAGTTGTGCCCCGCGGTTTCACCCGCATAAGTAAGTTTCGATCCCGTGGGAATATCGGGATAAAAATTATCCTATGTGTTAATCTTGGTTACTTATAACCTATCTCTGTGTGCCAAATTTCATTCAAATCCGTTTAGTCGTTTTTGCGTGAAAGAGTAACAAACATCCATCCATCCTCACAAACTTTCGCGTTTATAATATTATTATATATTAGTAGGAAAGTAGGAATAGGATAGTACGATTAGTAGGAAGTAGGATTTAGGAATAGTAGGAATATAATTATAGCCTATGAATAAATATTTCTAATAGGATCTGTGGTTACGAAGATAACCCATCTGTACACAAACTCATAAAATACGCTTTTTCTCTTTTTAATATTAATAAAAATTTTATAAATTCCCTGGAAAATTTACAGGCGGGGGCTTAGTTAAGTAGGTACTTTACTAAACAACTTGATCTTTGATGTGTCATTTCTTTCTTCGTAGAATGAGTACTTTAACCGATATCCTACTCGGAAGACTGCTAAAACTATTTTTTTTTTGTAGTAATGGCCAATGTTTGAAGTTCTTTATCTCGTATTCTATTAGACTTTAAAGCTACGGCTGCGCTTAAATTGTAGGTATTTTTGTAGAAAGCACTTTTTAGAAATTGTAAGTAATAAACTGAAAGACTGTGACTTGCCTAAATGTCAGATTTACATTCACAAAGTTGAATAAGAACCTATCACACTAATATTATAAAAACGAAAGTTTGTGAGTGTGTGTGTGTGTGTGTAGGGGTGTGTTTATTTTGTTTGTTACTTCTTCACGATCAAACGGCTGGACCAATTTTGATAAAATTTTGTATGGAGGTAGCTGATACCCTGGAATAACATATAGGCTACTTTTTATCCCGATATTCCTACTGGATCGACACTTATGCGGATGAAACTGCCGGGCGCAGCTAGTTCTCACACAAAAACGTTTCTTAACCACACATTTATTAAGTATAGGTATGCCATTTTAATTCCAAACCAATAATTTATCCCCTTCAACGAATCAGACTAATCTTCCATCTGCAGCGAAGCCTACCCTCTTTGTTAATAAAACAATTAATATTCGTTACACGATGTTAACCGATGTTTCCCGATGTTTTGGCTCCGGCGCATATATTAGCATGTTGTTATGTACCGTACAGCCGGACGGACGGACAGATATCCGTGTAATCACACTAATATTATAAAGACGAAAGTTTGTGAGTGTGTGTGTGTGTGTTTATATGTTTGTTACTTCTTCACGCTCAAACGGCTGAACCAATTTTGATGAAATTTAGTATAGAGATAGCTTGAGTCCCGGAAAAGGACATAGGGTACTTTTTATCCCGATATTCCCACGGGATCGAGACTTATGCGGGTAAAACCGCGGGGCGCAGCTAGTTAGACTATAAATTAGATGGGACTGTGCTGTGGCTTGGTACATAAAGTGTTGACATTCTTCATCTTCTTAGCGTTTCGATAGTAATCTATTTAGATGGCCGAATTCTGGGCCGAGTCCATTTGGACTCGGCCCAGAATTCGGCCACTTGTTTGGCGCCATCACTAGCGTCCATCAGTTCCTATAACGTGCAGCTGACAGAACACGCAGGGCACGATATTAAGTGTCCCATCGTTTGTGGAACAGCACCATATTTACACTCCAAGGCGGAGTCGTCTATAAATCTCCACCTGAACAGGTTTTCCTTGCTACGGCCAACCTGGGTCCGGAGTCTGTTTAAAGACTTCCAGGTTACCCAAGGTAACTCATGTCCAGGTGGGAGGTCCTCAGCGGGTGGAACGAACGGTTTGGGTAAGGAAGCACTGTCTCGTCACAGCTTCGGTCTTTCTTGTGGTGGTTCGCCAGTGAGGTAAACTACTGAATACAGGATTTTTCAGTGGCAGTCTGGAGTACTGTCCGTTTCATTCAGAAATCAGTCAAAATTCCACAATGTTTGAAGTCCTGCCTCTTTAACCAGTGTGTTCTGCCCACCATGACGCACGGTGTTAAGACGTGGATGCACACGCAGGAGGCAGGGTACAGGGTGAGAGTGGCACAGAGAGCCAAGGAGCGTTCCATGCTTGGCATAAGGCTTATCTCATCATCTAAAACCTTCCTACGTCTGCAGATGTCGGTCTCATTCATCCTTAGTCCTTTTTTTAATTTTTTATTTATCATTTATACAAAAGAATACAGGATTATTCATAATAAATAGCAACCAAAAACCACTAAGGTTTAAACTTGTGCTATCATGAGTCTATCTCAATATCGAACTATACAATTACTAACATGTTAAGGTCTTTAAATGGTTACAATCATTCCTACACAATACTTAAGTAATATTGCTTAAGTTTACATTTGATATTTTTCTGTGTAATACATTTGTTTATTTCTGAGGGTAGACTATTAATAAGTCTCGGTATAATATAACCAGTAGTTCGTTCGCTATACGTATTATTGGCACGCGGTGTACGAAGCCTATTCTCAGAAACAGCCCGAGTGCATACAGTCTTTAACAGTTATTTTGCCTCTGATTTTACATCACTGTCAAAATCGTAATTATATACATATTTATTTATTTAATTAACTTCACTTTCATTACTTACAAATTAAAACTAAACCACAGAAATAATTACGGAAATGCGGAAAAAAATACCAAAACAATTAAGGGTGCGTTTCCACTAATGCGTAATTTATGTAAAAACGCGGCGCGGCGCGGCACAAATCCAATTACGCACTCGCGATGGATGATAAGGACAGTGCTGTTCATCCACACTGGTTAGCAAGCAGCTTTCATTTGGATGATTAGCATTTGGAAAAGTTGATTCTGTAGGCGTTTTTGACAGTTGCAACGTTGTTGTTCCCGCTAAAAAGATCTTTATGTGCCTAGCCTTTTCCTCAACTATGTTGTGGTCAGCTTCCAATCTAAACGGACGCAGTATTTTAAATGGAGCGACTGCCTATCTGACCTTCACAACCAAGTTACTGGGTAACACGATACGCCTTTATTAAGAGTGCTTGTGAGACTTTTGCGGTTCTGACTACCCGTAATAACTGCCAAAGATCTTCGAATGACAGCCAGGACCAATGGCTTAGCGTGCTTTCCGAGCCGCCAGAGTCGATCAAATGTTAAGCTACGTTTTACCGTGGATGGGTGACCAGTAATTACATGTTGAGACCCCTCGTGCCTCGGAAGGAACATTCAGCCGTCATTAGTTCAGCTGTCATTCGTAGATCTTTGACAGTCGTCATGGGGTGTCAGAAGCCGAAAACTCTGACAGTCATTCTTACCAAGGAGTATCGTGTTACGCAATCTCAGTGTTAGGCACCTCCATTAAACCTGGTAAAGTGGGGCTACCTCGACGGAATGGCCGCAAGGTGTGGATGTGGAGCTTTGTAGCAAATCATGCTCCACCTCCTATCCTTCCCTCTATGTCCCAAAACTTGCAGTCAAAGGAACCTCTGCGCTGCCACCGACGCCGCCGTGGAAGTGGCGAAGATCTGAGAAAACTCGTGCCAGCGACAAGAAGAAGACTGAAGCAGTTTTAGGCAGTCGCGTCATGTAATATAATATTTAGGTAGCTGCATCCTATTAGAGTGGAAGCCAACCCTAAAAAAGTCGGGAACAGGCTAGGCAGATTGAATTGTGTTAAGTAATTCAAGTTAACATGCAAACCATGTAATAAAACTCTCACACATTTAAATAGGTCATCTTTAAAAGCCGATTCCTTATCTCCCAAGTTTCTAAAGCATGCTAAAACGGAAATATAAAAACTTATCGCGTCCAGATCGATGTGTTTCAAACTTCGTGGTGTCAAACTGTCGACAATAAGCGGCCATCTTAAAAACATACGATTCCAATTTCAAAATGCACCGTGTGATGTACGGCTAGAAGAAAGTACTGTCGCGTATTTGTTTTTTTTTTCAACCTACTCCCAATACGATGGTTGTAATGGTAGTCGTTGTTGTTGTAGTTGTGTCATAATCATCGTTTTTTAGTTCTGTAGATAATTCGTTTTAAACCAGCTTGTGTAATCCATCAAAAAAACGTTAAGTGCCTTTGAAACTTTAACACCTAAATAACGGAGCAGCTATGTCAAAAACCAAAAACAAATCAGAATTACTCAACTGTCTCTATCATCAACGTCAATTAAATCTAACATAAAATAACCCTAATTAGCTCAATCAAAAACAAATTGATGTCGCACCAAACATTTCAATCACACGAAATTCAAATTAGCCATAATAAATTAAATGTTGCCACAGCAATAAATTAATGATGAATTGCGGTAAAGCTTTTGTAACCAAAGTACCTATTGTTTATTGATGCGAACTATAATTGGCACTTTATATAAAATTTTATCATTTTCAGTTAATTAGTCGTATGATAGACAGGTACTTTATAGATTGCTTAATTACATTAATACGATAATTGTTTGCATCATTTATTGTGAAACATTTTCAATTTAATGTCCATTATGGGTGATCGCTTTAAAAATGGGATAATGGAGCAGCCAATTTGTATAAAGCTCAAATAAATTATCAGTAGGTGTAATGGCTTTTATGTATTAAGTATGTTACTAGGATATTTTCCTACGGCTCAAATCTAGTAAAACCTATTTTTTATAAAACACTGACGCTTCAAATAGATCTTTAAAAATAAAATACGAACAGTAATTTCTTGGTGCCATACCCAAGAGGGAGTGTCCAATGACACCTCGCTGTTTTGAAATAAGAATGCCGCGTTCGCAATTTGAAACTACGAATTACATGCTTAAAAAAACGTAGGGAGCCGTACTTTTCTTTTTTGCTTATATTTAATGCCGCAATAATCATGCATTCGTGCAAACAGATTTTATTCCAAAATGGACTTTATTTACTCTGAATAACGCGTTGTTTGTCTTTTCGAGGGTGGCCAAATAAGTTTGTCGAATTACACAAAGCCGTTTATTTTTCCTTTTGTTGAGTATTAACGCGCCGATTTGGGCGTTAAGTTCCTTTTTTAAAAATGAATAGGTAAATAGTGTTGGGTCGTGTTACAAAGCTTCTAAATCATAGATATTTAGTCGATTATAGACTTAGTAATACTGTTCTAATGGCTCTTACAATAAGGTTCACTTTGAAGGTTGTTTGTGATATTTAAAAATAAATTGTAACTCAAAAGCTCTTTTATGGAGTCGTTGATTGAAATTAGAAACGAATCACTTTATATTTTAAAACGTATTAAAGTTTGTTTTTTGTTCGACGTTTTATATTTTTTTGCGGATCATGAGGAGAATTATTGTGTGACAATTTCTTGGGTTCGAATCACGTTCAAATGGTAGCCAATCACAATTTAAAAAGTTCAACTGGATTTTATATTGATGTTTTATTTTATCTTCATCTATTTGAGCATGGTCTTTAACGATTTAGTCGATGATAAAATACGTTATTTCTATTCTAGATTAATGAGGTATTCTTCAATAAAATAGCGCTATTTTCTACTATCTTTAGATATTTGGTTGAAGCGATC
The DNA here is from genome assembly GCA_947508005.1 of Amphipoea lucens. NCBI lineage: Eukaryota > Metazoa > Arthropoda > Insecta > Lepidoptera > Noctuidae > Amphipoea > Amphipoea lucens. The sequence goes on along the minus strand of OX382377.1, from coordinate 15,707,991 downwards.
AACGGTTTCGTGAAGACACTCGTTTTGGCTCTTGGGACGGCTTTGAGAAAATGTTAAAATCATGACTGCTTTGTTGGTCTAGTGGTTGCAAGTGCTACTTCTGAGCATTAGGTCCTGGTTTCCATTCGCAGGTCGGACAGAGTGTTATCCGGTTTTTTCGTCCGGAATTCCTCAGTAGCAGCCGGAGTCTGGATTTTTGTCCGGGTGATGGCAATAGGCTCGCCCCCTGTTACACGGGACTTAAACATAACTGGCAAAATATGGGTGTACAGACGCCAGCACATCAAGCTACCCGAAACTGTCAAATTTTCCCAATCAACTTTGAACCTTATGAATTAGCGATAAAGTTGAAATTCTATTAAAGAAATTTGACAGATTGTAGTAGTTTGATGTGCTGGCGTCTGTATTATGGGATCTATGGGTAGGTAAACCTCTGCCTAACCTTTCGGGGAATGTGTGTTTGTGTTAAATAAAAGACGCACACGAAAGACGCAGACGCACACGGAAAGGGAAATACGTATTATATAAATAACGGTTAATAAATAAAGTACTTAATGTAATTTGACGATTTATTTACCATCACAATAGTGATGTTCTGTATATCCGTTACGACCGATAGTCGATTAATAGAGACGTATAATTAGTTACCTAGCATTAGGGACATTCGAAGTGACATGTCAACTGTCAGGGGTGACAATGTCACCTTTAGTTTAATTGTTACGTCAGTGACATCTGCTGGCGCTTTGAATTTATTATATTGAAGTTGTAGATAGGAATAAGTTTTATTGTATTTGTTAGGTGAACATTAATTTTGTTGGTTTAAGAAATTTTAATGCAAATGGGCCTATGTTTAGCAGATGCTTGTGGATTGAGGATTAGTTTAAAGGCTCATATTTTTTTTAGCTAACATAAGCATAATCAGTCTTGAAAACCCGAACACACAGAAGTGAATAGAAGAGCTGATCAGCATCATTTTTGGGGTGCATGAAGAAACCACCTAGTATAGCGCAGTTTGTTCCGCCTGTTACTCAACTGAACCGAGCGCTCGGCGCATCCTGGACAGTCACACCCAACACCTTATTTGACTGGCCAATTCTTCCCTTGCGATGGTGGGGCTAACGCCCGCCTGGTTTGCGAACACCCTCCCACCAGACTCCGGTGTCAAGCAGCCTGCTGTTTTTCGTCGATGCGTGGGAGTTCCAATGCCTTAGGCATCTTCTGGGCACGCTCGTTTCATCATAGACCTCATCCATCGCTTTCCATCAGGCGTGATCGAGGTCAAGAGAGGGACCATTCAGCAATAAAACAAAAAACATTGTACGTGTAGGTAATTAGGTATATGACGACTTTGGGCGGCTTTTGCGTAATTGGCGCTTCTTGTAGACGATTTGTTTCAAAGCATTCAGTTGCATTAGAAGAGATAGTTATCAAATAGGTACGATCTTAAAAAAAAATGAGCCTGCCAATGACTGAAAAATGTTAATGACCTAACATTCCACTAACATTAAAACACGTTTTATCTTCAAATGAATAGATGGTCGATTTTTAACAATTAATGCTCGAGGCCCGTGGACATTGGACATTAATTCTGTCACCCCTCTAAACTGGACATCTAAGTATGTGAGGTGTGTGCGACTACGGGTAGTGGGGACTTGGGACAAGATTCTGACTTTTGAATAGGAGGACAGATCATGGGTATACAGGTTGAAATTGAAAACATGCGACAAACCGAAATTGGAGATCGTTTTCATCATTATAAGGGAACAAAGCTGAATCGCGAAATAAAATCTGCTGTTTCCTACATTTTGACGAGTTATTGCGAATATAAATGTAGGGAACAGCTGATTTTCTTTCACGATTTCAGGTTTTTCCCGTAGTAAAAGTTGTTCACAATGATGAGTGTTTTCAATTTCACCCTATATTATGACCAAAGTGAATTATTTTATAACTCCTGTATGAGAATTTTTAATTTTTTACCCGATTGCGGCAAAGTTAAAAATAAGGGTTAAGTACCTATATCTTTAGCAGTTTATGTATATTTGTAATTACGTATGTGCCAATATAGCACTCAAACTACCCATCCAATTTTGATGAATGAAATGTCAACCGAGTCATTATCGGTCCGAGAGATACTAAATACGGTTACGGTTTTACAAGAAAAATACGTACAAAAATTACGAGAAATCCCAGATTAAAAACCGTCAGGCACAAGAAGAATATACCTAGTTTATTATGTCATATTACTTATTATAATGAATTGTCAATTGTATGACAACTGCTTTATCAATTGCGTATACTGGAACTTTTGCACATCTCATGATAAGTAAAAGCTATAAGGAGATCTCGTACATCTGACAGTCATCGTCCTTCATCATTCAGACACCTAAAAAAAAAAAACATTGTAAAAACTATGCCCGATACCAAACTCTACAAAGCAGCATGACATAATTTATCAGTTAAAACTAAATGGATAAAGCAGTTGCCAGTGGTCAAAACACTCCGTATCTAATTGTAATTTTATTTAAATGGCGACACAGGGCCGCGGGGGCGCGTGGCCCACATTAGGGGATGATATTTCAAACGGCGGAGATACGCATCTTTGCTTACCCCTCGATGTGTACGCGTGATGATATTTTAATATTAGTTAGTTTTTGGGAAGTCATTTTTTAGATGCGGTTGTTAATGTTCAATCGAATAATGCGATTAGTGAATCGATTAGCAGATTAATAGATTATACAATCGACTAAAACTAATGAATGTTGTCCTTCACCATTGATTTCTGTGTTTCTTTTTTTGTTTCCGAACTTTTACAAACTACGAATGGCGACTAATAAAAAAACGAAAAAAAAAATCCTGAAATAGGATAGTATTTATCCCGGTATTCCCACGGGATCGAAACTTATGCGGGTGAAACCACGGGGCGCTGCTAGTATTATTAATGCGAAAGTGTGTCTGTCTGTTACCTCTTCACGCCTAAACCGCTGAACCGATTTAGATAAAATTTGGCATAGAGATAGTTTGAGTTCCGGGAAAGGACATAAGATAGTTTGTATCCTGATATTCCCACGGGATCGACATTTATGCGGGTGAAACTGCGGGGCGCAGCTAGTAAAGTTTATAAGTCAGTAAAACTCTGATACGCCTTTCCCCGAATACCACACGAAAAATCTAAAAATATACCTACCTTCAAGCTGATCGGAGGAAGCCCCAATTTGGAGGTAGCTACGAACATAAATCCGTGCTCAAAGCCCCCGTTAATAACGTTACTTTGACTATGCTATACTCCGTTTTTTGTTGCCGTTCGCCGGCTGGAGTACTGGGGCACTTTTTAATTCTTTTGACGCTGGTTCGGGAGGCGCGTATGTGTTGAGGAGTCTTCACACTGGCCTGCGAGATCGAAGAAAGTATGTTTATAGAAGTGAAAAGTCGGGGATGATTTCACGACTTCATCAGCCTTTTTTCTTAAATTTTGCATCAAATGCTGCTCAGTATCAGAATTTTACGTATGTACAACATGTGCCGGAATTAACGCACACCACCAAATACCCCAATTAGAATATTATGTTATAATCACAATGCGTGCACTGAATTTTTATTAATATGTTTAAAACATTTTTTTTAAGTGAAACTTAAAGAAGTTTCACTCCCCAAGTCAAGCGTGCGTAAAGACGCACGCTTGACTTGGGGAGTAAGCTGGCGAATGCGTGACGTTACGAAAAGTGTGATCGGGCGAGGCGAACGGGAGTAGAGTGGGGGATATAAGCATGAGAAAGCAGTGCGCGCGCACATTTTCTTTCTCTCTTCCTCTCATAGCCAAATACGGTTGAAGTTTCACTTCAGTCGTGTGGTCATAAGCACACTCGGTTTTTTTTTTTTACATATGTTTTATTGATTGTGGGAGAAAATAGTGGTCCCATTATAAATCTACGCATGCACACAATCGCACACGTACATAGGTCTAGCTAGCGTAGTAGGTTCTTCATCCATTTTGGTTAGATTTGGCTATACCTACATAAGTAGGTACTGTAATTTACAAAGTTTTAATTCATTTTGGGATAAAAAATTACCTATATTAATAATGACAGAAATCGATTCAGTAAATGATTGTGAACAAACTACTTTCATAATTTATGCATTAATTCAGTTACACATTGTAGAGTTATTAAAAGTGGTTGGTCCGTGGATGGGTGACCATCTTTACATACCAAGACCCCTCCGTGCCTCGGAAAGCACGTTAATCCGTTGGTCCTGGCTGTCATTCGTGGATCTTTGACAGTCATTACGGGTCGTCAGAAGCCCGAAAATCTGACAACCAGTCTTACCAAGAGTTATCGTATTACCCAGTAGCTGGGTTGTGGAGGTCAGATAGGCAGTCGCTCCATGTAAAATACTGATATTCAGCTGCATCCGGTTAGACTAGAAGCCGACCCCAACATAGTTGGGAAAAGGCTAGGCAGATGATGATTGTAGAGCTATTAATAATTCAAACGAATGGTCTTAGTCTTTTGAATAAAAAACGTTTTAAATCTAGTCGCAGTCTCATCTCGGCGAAGTCAAAGTCAAAGTCAAAGCATTTATTTCAAATAGGCACATAAAAGGCACTTTTGAACGTCAAAAATTATCTTAAAATAGAATTGATTCTAGTCGCCCATTCCAAAAGGTAGTTTTCGTATGGAGAAGAACGGGCAAGAAACTTCACCGTTACTCTTTTAAAATGTTTAGGTACAATATTTTGCATGGGTACATTAATTATATAATAACATGTGAGGACGATGCACCTACAATAAAATTACTATACCACAATAGGTAAAAGAATTAAAAACGAAACCATGACATATAAATTAATTATCTGATAGATACATGGTGCTCACATATTTACAAACATGGTACAAGCAAAACGATTTTAATTATAAAACAAAATACAAGTAATAAGTCAGGGTGTGAGTAATAAATGTAAAAAAAAAGAATAAAAAAAATTACAATTAAATTAGCAACCAGTTTGATTTTGTCTAGACTCTAGATTGTCCTATGGCGACAAATCAAAAGTCAGAAACTTGTCAAAAATGTGGAAATTAGGAGGTATTTTTGACAGATTGAGACTGAGAACGTTCTTAAAGTTACGAAAATTGCCCCTCTGTTTGCAATCCCACATTTTATGGCTGTATTCCCTTATCATAAACTATATTTATAGGCGACCGAAATCCAAGCCTGACTAGTGAGAAAGCATCTTCATTTACTAAATATGAGCCAGTGATGGGAAAAGTCCATCTATGAAATTCTGAAACTTTATATTTTTATGTTTATCTATAAAATGTTGGTTGCAGTCTCCAAAAATACTTTTAAATATTTTCGGGACAATGTAATAAGGATGTTTGAGGTTAAGTCTAAAATATACTTATACAATAAAATTGTTGCAAACCTTAGTCACTTGTAATATATGATAATATTTAATACTTCAAGCACATAAATGTACAGAGGCGGACTTAATGCCATAGGCATTTTCTACCAGAAATTGGTAATGTCTTTCCATAGTAATTAAAGCTACGATAATCCAGTCTGACTAGATTAATTTCCCGTCCAAAAATATTAAAACCATCGACAAATATCAACCGACGTGTCCCATCCCTACAAGCCGAGGTATTTTCGCATCAAGCCTGCACGAGCCATCATATATCATTTTTATCATTTTTATTCAATCCTTTGCCGAAACCGTACTTTTAGGCGTACTCTTTTAATTCATTTTACAATGATAACTGCGGACGGGCTGCCTTTTTTTTGTTCAACATATATTACTTTGGACTGAGTCTATGGCTTCGGTGTGGGGTACTCCAGTTATGGTAAATGTATTTGGTATTGAAATAATGGTAGACTTGATTGCAAAATGAGTAGTGGTGATGGTGACCCAAGGGCTTCGACTTACGTGTTGTAAGTCCGAACACAGGCAGGCACTTCACTTTGTGTATTTAAAAGCAGTTTATCCCTTCATTAACAATTTTAATTATAGTTAAAAATATACCATTAAACTAATGCCAAACTGCATTCAGTGATGGATTATTTATAATGAAATAGTTTTTGTAAATAGATAATTGCTTCATATTTGCAATAAATTACCACCGTTGTGTCATCGCGCTTCTCTTTCTTTTCTATGCGGTCATAGTGACCGCGCTTTAGGACATGTAGTCGCCTTAAGTGCGGGTTTAGGTCACACAGTGCTATAAAATGTGTCCTTACAAACAGCATCGAAAACAGCAACCGCAACGCCACAACACGTCGGACGTAAATATCAGTTATGCAGTCATTAGCCGTACTCTTGTATTTATGGGCGCGCTCGCTGACGCCTATACGCGCCGACGTCCATACACGTTAGGTTTTAGCGGAGAGAAATGTTTTTTGATTAGTCGATTTTCTGGTAGTGTCGTTGAGATCATAAAGGTATGTTTTGGGGTTTAAATTGTGATTTATTGGGTGTTGTTATGACCTAGGTATACAGTCAACAAGGCTTTGGTTTGGGTACTAAATTAACATTGCTGGCGTGCGTAAGAACTTTTTAGACATTCCTCCTTTCTTTTATGTATCTTTTAGGCCAAAGGCTAAGCATTGCCATACAACGTGGCAATGCCGCCAGTCTCTTGGGTACATTACCAGTCGACAGCGATGCGGATGAATTTTTCGACGCTATATTTTAGTTTTTGTATAGTTTTAGTTAAGTTAGTCTTTTAGGATCATTATTTCATTTCAACTATGTGGTATTGTTTGCGTGGCGTCAATTATGGGTGGGGTGGGTGGTGGATGGGTGGCAGTGGGCAGGGCGCATTGCTCGCAGAACAGATGGCCGATGGGCCCGAAAGGTTCTGGAGTGGCGACCGCTACCGGAAGACGTAGCGTTGGAAGACCTCCCACAAGGTGGACCGACGACCTTGTGAAGGCCGCAGGAACTCGTTGGATGCGAGAAGCACAAAAACGGTCGAAGTGGAGGTGCTTGGGGGAGGCCTATGTCTAGCAGTGGACGTCTTTCGGCTGAAATTATGAATTATGGGTAGGTTGCGTGGAAGCCCCAACAGCATCCTGAAGACATTGGTTGACAAGGTTGACAGCCCCTTTATTAGGCACTGGGTGCAGAGGCACGTGCCGACATGTATTGAACCACGTAATTATTAGTTGTTGTTAGGTTAGTTTGTAAGTTTTACTAACATTTTTTTAAGTTGTTGTTACTAATTCTATATGGAGTGTGTGTATTTTTATTATTTGTGATCCGCAATAAACGAGATTATTATTATTTTATTTATTTATTTATATATACTTTATTTTACAACAAAAAACACATAAGATGAAAAAAAAAAACATCAAACACTACAAAACATACCTACAATGGGCGGCCTTATCGCTTTCTGCGATCTCTTCCAGGCAACCTTGATTTTATCTTATTCTAAGCCGTCTTCACCAGGAAGAGTTGGCGAAACGGACCTAGATGCGTATTGGAAGGGTTGGATTGAGGTGGCTCTAGAAAAGCATGTCTGAAAGGATTTGCGAGGGGCCTTTGCCCAAGAGTGGGCCAGTTTAGGCTAACTTTTTTTAAAAGGCGTTTTCTGACCCAAGTAGATATGTAAAAGTTTCAGCACTACATGTCAGGTAAAGTATATACTTAGTAGCTCTAATCCTGCACTCCAATTTGCGCAACACACTCTCTATCAAAAATTGAAAGATTTTGAAGGCAATTCATAATCGATTGCTTCATAATATGTTTGAAAAAACCGAGTGTGTTTATGACCATACGACTGAAGTGAAACTTCAAACGTATTTGGCTATGAGAGGAAGAGAGAAAGAAAATGTGCGCGCGCACTGCTTTCTCTTGCTTATATCCCCCACTCAACTCCCGTTCGCCTCGCCCGATCACACTTTTCGTAACGCTTACGTCACGCGTTCGCCAGCTTACTCCCCAAGTCAAGCGTGCGTAAAGAAGTTTCACTTCAAAAATTCGCATTAGGATTCTTTCTTGATGACTCTCGGTTTGATCACCGCTTCAGCATAATCAGCCAATAATGTTCCCACTGCTGGGACACAGGCCTCCTCTCTTCGAGAGAGAGTCGGCAGTAATCTACCACGCGAGCCCAGTGCGGATTGGTAGATGTCACATGTCTTAGAATTTTTGCTTGTAGAACATGCCAGTTTTCTCACGATGTTTTCCTTCACCGTTTTGAGAGCAGTTTTGATTAAATTATTTATTGAGTTCGAATCCACGACTTACAATACAACTTGTACCGATACAAGACCGCTCTCGAGGTACTCCGGGCCGATACCAGACCACTGGGCCACCACTGCTCACCGCATGCCATTTCTGTTGCAAATATTTGAGTTGAATTAGCCTGACTTCTGATTCGTAGGTGGTCTGTGAATTTATGATTAGAGTACATCCAATATCAAACAAATCTCATATCAATAATCCTATCCATACTAATATTATAAAAGCGAAAGTGTGACTGTGGGGACGGACCCGTGCTTCACCTATTTTCTCCACCTGGGTGAAGCACGGGGTCTACAGATTCTTGATCGGGTCCCGTGCTCCACCTGATGACGTTATTGTACAGTGATGCAGTAAATTGTCTTCCCTATATGAATCAAAAGATCTAAACAATTATTTCGGCTACCGGCTTTCATATCCTCGGTCCACGGCACTGATAAATTAATCAGGAAAATCTTAGCCTCCACACTGATTAATTTTGATGTGCTGTGTTTCACCGAGGCTATGGATGTCTGGAGACTCGCTTGCTCGAATACAGATCCACCCGACAATCCATCTTCCCAGAGACGGTGGGATGAGCCGCTCTGCAGAGTAGTACAGAACAATTTACTTGACTCTTCTGCTACTTCTGCGGAACGTGCGCGCCTGCTGGCTGTGGGTAGATGGACGCGGGACTTTGGCTTCATGCACTACCTTCGTCGAACATAGGCACTTTGTTCGACGACACTACTTTTCGCCTCGCTGCTTCCCTGCGACTAGGTACTGCTTGCTGTTCCCCTCATCGCTGTCACTGTGGCGAAGATGTCAATAGCCTCGGACACCACAGCCTGTCTTACAGCCGAAGTGCGGGTCGCTTAGCGCGCCACGCGAACATTAATGACATCATCCGACGAGCTCTTGTTACCGTCGGCGTTCCAGCTGTATTAGAACCCAATGGCTTGGTACGCGACGATGGCAAGAGACCGGACGGTATGTCACTATTTCCTTGGAAGGTGGGTAGGCCTTTAGTGTGGGACGCAACTTGTGTCGATACTCTTGCGCCATCCCACCTTCCTGGGTCGGCATGCTGTGCTGGCGCTGCTGCTGCGGCTGCGGAAAACCTCAAGCGGCGAAAATATAATAACCTTATCGGAAATTATATTTTCGAGCCGTTTGGGGTTGAAACCCTCGGGCCGTGGAGTCCGAGTGCTCATGGTCTTTTTAAAGAAACAAAACGGCTGGTTGACACTTCCCGTGACCCAAGGGCTGGCTTTTACTTTGGCCAAAGGCTAAGCATTGCCATACAACGTGGCAATGCCGCCAGTCTCTTGGGTACATTACCAGTCGACAGCGATGCGGATGAATTTTTCGACGCTATATTTTAGTTTTTGTATAGTTTTAGTTAAGTTAGGTTTTAATTTTGTTAATTAAGGTAAATGGTTTAATTGAAATACTCATATTATTTTTATTTTCTACCTAAGTCTTATCAATTTCATGATAAATGAAATTAAAGGCAGGCCATTTTGGTTACTCCCTCTTAAGTATCAACATAATTATGTACATTGAGACCAATCAACGTTACCGCTAATAGAACAATTATTTAATAAAAGTGAATTTATTAATAATGAAATTTCTGTGGGTCATTTTTTGGAAAAAATGAGTTAAAATAAATTCTATGACTGACTTGCACACTCAATAATGGGCCCCCGAAAATGGTCGCTAGTTAATAAATGAATAACTAACATTTTTGATCTTTTCCCGGCAGGTACTTTTTTGACAGAGTAGTATATTATTAAATTATGTATTTTTCTTAATTACTTGACTGTACTTGATCATCAGGTGGAGCACGGGACCCGACCAAGAATCAGTAGACCCCGTGCTTCACCCAGGTGGAGAAAATAGGTGAAGCACGGGTCCGTCCCCTCTTTTACCTCTTCACGCTTAAACCACTGAACCGATTTAGATGAAATTTGGTATAGAGATAGTTTGAGTCCCGGGAAAGGACAGAGGATAGTTTTTATTAGAGTTGCCGCGAATACTCGCTATTATTCGGTATTCGGCATTACTCGTCATTTTTTTGATATTCGTCGAATACCGAATAATGGCTAGTATTATTCGGCATTAGGCGAATAGTCGTCGAAAATAAACTTTTAACGAACAAAAGAACTAATGAGTTAAAAATAATCATTTTTTTAATTATTTTCCTTAATAAAATACACAATATCTATTATTATCTGTAATATGTGCCTGTGCCTATCATATTCATGAAATTAAATTAGTAAGGCTTTTTAATTAATATTTAAAATCCAACAGAGGCAGATTGTGGTGCAAAAAACAATTTTTTCTGCACGTTCTGGAGCAAGTCGGTTTCGTTTTTCCTCGTAAATTAAACCTGCCTCGGAAAATAGTCTTTCTGAATAAACAGAGCTTGCTGGTGTGATTAAGTATCGTTTAGCAAGCTTACTTAAAATAGGAAATCTATTCTTATTGGTACTCAAAGCCCACCATTCATATGGGTTTATTTTTCTGTCAGCCTTTGCTAATGCGATGTAGTTGGCGATTTCTTCAGCAGTGGCATTCTTGGGTTGCTCTTCAGTAGGTTGCTCTATAGATGATTCTTCAAAACATGCCCAAAATAGTTTATGAGTTTCCGAATCATGCTCACTTTCATTGTCTAAACGAGACCTTTTGGATGCCGTTTCTGGATCCGAATCATCATTTTAACTTTGTTGTTTTCTTTTCTCACAACCTTAGAAGAAATTAGAAATATTTTTAATGTGTTTAATGTTTTTTTTTTATGTCGAATAGTAATGTCGAGTTATTCGACTATTCGCCAAAGTGAATGGCGATTAATCGGTATTCGACTATTCGCTATAAACACTATTCGCGGCAACTCTAGTTTTTATCCCGATATTCATTCGGAATCGAAACTTATGCGGGTGAAACGGCGGCGGGGCGCAGCTAGTTTTAAATAAAAACGCAGTTAAAAATCAACAAAAATATCCAACATCTTCAATATTGCCCAAAACAAAAATCTGCTTTGTTCATCAAAAAAAAAAAAAACTACAGAACCCACACTTTCTACAACAGACAAACAAAATAATACTAATACCAGTAGAAAACAATGGCACCCATCATAAGTAGCTACTGGCTGCAGACGCCATGCAAAAAAATTGTCTGTACATACTACAATAGCTCCCGACTTCGACCGACAAAGGATCCGATCAGAATACAGATAACGTCATATTTTTCGTACCGGCGAGTTTTTGTGTGGGTTAGGTTAGGAGATGTGGCGACTTTTTGAAGTGAAACTTCTTTACGCACGCTTGACTTGGAGAGTAAGCTGGCGAACGCGTGACGTTACGAAAAGTGTGATCGGGCGAGGCGAACGGGAGTAGAGTGGGGGATATAAGCAAGAGAAAGCAGTGCGCGCGCACATTTTCTCTCTCTCTTCCTCTCATAGCCAAATACGTTTGAAGTTTCACTTCAGTCGTGTGGTCATAAGCACACTCGGTTTTTTTTATTTTAACTTGTTCTCAGATTGGACGAGAAGTTAGCAGACATCGTGAAATGCCGAAAATCAAGTAGAGAAAGAAATAAAAGTTCAGTTTTTTTTTTTAAGTATAGAGAATATGTTTTATTTAAACACAATTGAAGGCCTCCCACAAGGTGGACCGACGACCTTGTGAAGGCCGCAGGTACTCGTTGGATGCGAGAAGCACAAAACCGGTCGAAGTGGAGGTGCTTGGTGGAGGCCTATGTCCAGCAGTGGACGTCTTTCGGCTGAAATGATGGTGATGATGAAACACAATTGCCAAAGTATTTACGTTAAAGTTCGTTTTTTAATCCCAGAGACTAATCTGACAGGTGTAATGTCACATTTCTATACTAAAAAAAACGAAAACCCAAAATACAAAATGTCAGATTTGTCTTTGGGATTAAAAAACGAACTATAGGTACCAGAAGTAGTAAATCAAATGACTAACTATACAAGTAAATACATGTTTTTCGGTTTTACATGGATCACGTTTATCATTAATTTTCACATTACATTAACACTTCAAAGAGAAAAAAGTTTTATTCGCGTTTATTTTATTTATTCATAAAAACTTACTAAGGCAAGGCAGGCATATCGCTTTTTATCGAAACGGAGTCGTAGGCAATAAAATATCACAATATGCCAAAACCGGCATTTCAATCGAATACCATGTTTTATGCAAATATTTTTTTTTTTGTAATTTCTTATGGGGTCCTGGACCCTTGGTGCCTCGTACGAGGGGCCGAGGCCAACTCGCAGAGGCCCGTAAGACGCTTTTAATGAAATTAGGCAATTTTTATTTTAATGTATCTTCCCTTCTTAAAGATTCCCCGCTGCCCGCTCCGCTACCCGCCTCCGCTCATCACTTCCACCGCAAACCGAGGGAGCGTTAAGGGTGCTTCACACGAGTTATTAGCCCTTTTGTGGAGTGCTCTTATATTTCACGCACCGCTGCCGGCAGTCCGTGTGGCGATGCTTTGTGCTGCATGTCCAGGGGATAAATGAACGGTATTGATTGCTAATGAGGGCAGATTCGAGTTCTGACTGTTGATTTTTTATGGAAACATTTTTTTGTGGCGGTTTGTTATATTCTTGTATTGTGAGTGATGATTTATAAAAACATAATAGTAAGGGTGGATGATATCGTGTAAACATACTATTTTACACCAGTTTTCTTTTCGTTCTACTAAAAATCCTGTGAAACGTGTTTAGAAAGGATCTGAATTCCATCTTACAAAAACAGTTAATACAAAATAGTTTTAAAACCATAACTTCGACAAAATAGAACTCATTTTAGACGCAACAATATTAGCTAACTATAAGTACATGCATTTATCAGGACAGTAATCTAATCGCATAAACCAGAACCGTCTGGCATACGAAACATAAGCGATTTAAAAAATCAACTTTTCCACATGATCACTCAAAAAGTACCGAAAACCGAACACAAAGACTACAAAATAAAACAGCCGTATCATATTTTAAAATAAAGAAAACAGTTATTACCGAAAAAGGTCCATTGTAAACTAAAAACGGATTAAACGCGGCTAATTTAACAAAACTGGAATCAATGGCGCGTAAAATTGCAAATGTTTGTCTATGGCCGCAAGATGGCTGCTTGACAGTTGGTAGAAGCGCGCCAAAACCCTTTGGGATCTGTCAAACTAAAGCAGATGGCGGTAATTTGCAATAATAACGATTGGTTGACGATTTCATTGTTGTTTATTGTGGTGTGATAATTGTTTGGACAAGATAACTGTGCTTGGATGACAATTATTAGATTTACAATACCTTGCTGTGTGTTTAATTGCTGCGTTTGCTCCCGAGAGGGGTTTACGAAACTATTGGTGACAGCTGTTAGGAGTAAAACGGTATCCAGAACACCAATAATTAACACGTTCAATGCCGCCGACACGCGTAGCGTGTTCTTGAGAATTTCTATAACTACGCCTCGAACACGCCAGTCGTGTCCTAAATGTTTCAGTGATATTTCGAAAATTAAGCAAAGTTGCCTTTTGGAATTCTCAGTACATAATCCTCTAGCAATAACCTAAGGATTTTTGAGGTGGCCCCCGGAAAAATCTATTAATTTGTATTTTTTTTTTAAAGTGATTATGTAATGCCGAGAACCCGCCAGGCGTGTCCGCGTGGCTTTATAGGGCGGCATCGCTATGAACTTCAAAAAAATTATGGTGGCAGTGAACGTGTTAAAAACGTTCAGTGTAGTCCCAATCTCATCTCAGCTATTATTGATGTCAAAAACTAGTCAAAAATTAAGGTAAATAGAGGTATTTTTGACAGATTGAGACTGAGATCAGACTGTGAATGTTCTTAAAATTGCTGGAATTGCACTGATCAAAACAGCAGGCATCCGCATCTTTAATCTCAATTATCAAAGGCTTGGCTTGGAAAAAATAAGCTTAATACCATTTTTGAAGTAAAAACTCCTTTAGTCGCGTTGGGTATTTTTTGAGATGGAAAAAAACCATTGAATTCGCGCCACTGTTACCGGAACCGACACCGCTTCGGATGTGTTCGGCTATTCTCGGGATAGATAGATAGATAAATAGATAGATAAACCATTTATTTGGCGCACACAAAAGACAGCACAACACACAAAATTACAATATTAGATGATAACCCACATGAACATAATACGAGTACAAAAACAAGGTGCCGGATTTACTCGGTTTTAATTTATTTCTAATATGTCAGTATAGCCCGAAGAATTGCCAAACTTAAGTGGCAGTGGGCAGGGCACATTGCTCGCAGAACAGATAGCCGATGGGGCCGAAAGGTTCTGGAGTGGCGACCGCGTACCGGAAGGCGTAGCGTTGGAAGGCCTCCCACAAGGTGGACCGACGACCTTGTGAAGGCCGCAGGAACTCGTTGGATGCGAGAAGCTCAAAACCGGTCGAAGTGGAGGTGCTTGGGGGAGGCCTATGTCCAGCAGTGGACGTCTTTCGGCTGAAATGATGATGATGATGATGATGTCAGTGATGGCAAAGTATTTGTTTATATGACGATTTAAAAAATACACAAGTAATTGTTCAAGTTTTCACTTCTGTCGGCACTCGCGGAGTGGCACTTTTTTTTTCATTTAACATATTTCAGAAACATCAATGACCGAGTAGGTATTTCATAAGCAACATAACTTCTTGTATTCCCTGAAAGGTTAGGCAGAACTGTACCTATAGTACACCTTCATTTCGCCAGTTATGTTTAAATCCCATGTAATAGAGGGCGAGCCTATTGCCATCAACCGGGCACAAATCCAGACTCCGGGCTGCTACTGAGGAATTCCGAATGGAAACACCCAATAACACTTTGCCCGACCCGGGAATCGAATCTAGGGTCTTATGGTCAACAGTTGTGCCAGCGTCCACTGGACCAACGAGGAAAACCATATCGCTCATTTGGAGAAACATCGACGTAACTGCTTTTTTTTTTTTAAGGCTTTGCTTTCCTAACGTAAATACGTTTTCTAAGTCCTTTGGCATATTTAACTCATTTTTGGGAAAAAATATATTTACGTCGATGTTTCTCCAAATGAGCGATATGTATTTTAATTCGGGTCGTAACTCATTGAAGCATAGATTAGGGGCAATCTCATTACATTTTAGAAATAGAAGATGAATTATTCAGAATTATTACTATGATTATTAGCCTGTGATGTCCACTGCAGGGCAAAGGCCTCTCTACTCTCTTTCCACTTCTCTCTGTTCAAAGCTGCTAAGGACCAGTTCTTGTTGAAGGAGTCCAGCTCATCCCGCCATCTCCGTCTGCGCCTTTCGCGATGTCGTTTGCCATTAAAAGGGACCCATTGGGTCGTAAGTTTGGCATTATAACTCATCACCTGCCTAGCCTTATCCCAACTATAATATGTTAGGGTCGGCTTCCAGTCTAACCGGATGCAGCTGAATACCAGTATTTTACAAAGAGCGACGGTCTATCTGACCTCCACAACCCAGCTACTGGGTAATAGGATACCCCTTGGTATGACTGGTTGTCAGACTTTCGGGCTTCTGACGACCCGTAACGACTGTCAACAAAGATCCACGAATGACAGCCGGGACGTGCTTTCCGTGGCACGGAGGGGTTTTGGTGGAGATGGTCACCCATCCACGGACCAACCGCGGCAGGCGTAGCTTGATCGATCCACCGCATGCTGTTATTACTTAGCCACAAGATTGGAATTATAACTATCTACAATTTAAAACACCAGAAAACAAATTCTATAGAAAACCACAATAACACCAGTGACCTTATATTAATAAAACAAAATCAAATAAAGTAATGCTTTGTAATCATTGCGAGAACGCGAAAAAAAGCCAAATTAATTTAAAAATCTCAGCTATCAATTTACATTGTTAAAAACCGTACGCGTGCAGGCGTGCACACAACCTAGTTAAGAATAACGATGAAAATAACGTTAAAATATCGTTGAAATAACGATGCGAGTCCGCTTTGAAGTCGTTAATTATGGTTGCTTATGGCTCGAGTTACGTATTAACGCTTGATTTTCAAACTATGTGGGTGGGTTAAGGCGGTTATACACTGTACCTGTGTGTGCCTCAGATTAAGGTTTGATTATTAAAAAAAAAAAATAGCGCGTGCAGCATCGTACACCTAGACAAACTTCTTAAAAAATAAAGAAAACGCCGACAGACGTGATAATATCGCGGCGCGATTTTATGGCGCACTGAATTTTCAACTGTTGGTGTTCAGACAGTTGGAGAATAGAGCGCATCCCAGCGCGTCCAAAAACCACACAGTTGGATTTTCAATTCTCGGTGCCAAGCAGAAAATCCAGTTAGCGATAAAATGCCGCCAAGTTATGTAGTGATTAGCGACTGTTCAACCATACATGTTTGACGTTTAAACGTCACTTAACTTTAATTATCATTTATAAGTAAACCCCATATTACTTTGTTTTTTAAATGTTTCTTACCTTTTTCTTCTTTAGATGTTGGAACATCCTACAAAGAATGGCAGGGACATCGATGCACAATCTGTCAACATGGATTCAGCACATGATTCTAGACTAGCGTATACATTTTTCGTCGGTCGTCAAAATATAAATCTACTGTTTCATACAGAAGTGCAATACGTATACGCTCAAAATGTATAGTACCTACCTACAGCAATATTTTTTTTTTTTTTTTATCTAGCCTGCGCTGTCCCACTCCTGGGCAAAGGCCTCCCTCCACTCCTTCCATTTTTCGCGAGCCCGCACGTCCTCCCTCGAGTTTTGACGGAACCTATCCAGCTCGTCCCGCCATCTCCTACGTGGTCTGCCGCGACCCCGCCTCACTGTCTCAAGGCACCAATTCTGCGCTATTTGGGCCCACAGTTTGTCCAGCATTTTTTTTATTACCAACGAAAAATTGTAACGTAACGGGGTGTTCGGAATCATGTACTTAATCCATTGTAAAAGGTTCCTTCATCAGTGGCAAAAGATTAATAAGACTATAGAGGTTTGAGGAACAGGGTGTAAAGTTCACTCATCCTCCATAGAAAAGGGAGGATCCTCTGACCAGACAGGTGTCATGTCTGGCGGGCAACTGCCCGATGATTCATTTCGAGCTGTTCTATCTATGCTATTATAGTTGCGCGGTAATCTCTGCTTGCGAGATGCAGGATTTTTACGTGACGTCAGTATGACACGTTGTTCGCATGTGGCGTTGTAGATACCGCTACAAGACTGTTAGCTTTCAGAAGAGTAAATAAGTAAATTAAAATTCGTTTTCACTTTTTTATTACAACCGGTATGTAGCCATCCTTTTGGCAAAAGTCATAATCACATGTGCCCATTAACGTAGAATTAAAAATCGCCACCTGTTAGGGGGAGTAGGTAATA
Source organism: Amphipoea lucens (assembly GCA_947508005.1). NCBI lineage: Eukaryota > Metazoa > Arthropoda > Insecta > Lepidoptera > Noctuidae > Amphipoea > Amphipoea lucens. The sequence continues at coordinate 15,690,375 of OX382377.1, read as the reverse complement.
GCTAAATCATGTAACTGTACCCCGTGCCCCTTAGTACCCCAACCCCGTTGTACCCTTATTGCCCCATTTAGGGGTGTTATGGTAATATCATATTGTGGGGTACAAATTTGTTTGTTGGTTTATTTGATGATTATTTAGTTATCTAAATGTTTGAATTAAATCTGTGCTTTTATTGGTTGGATTTTGCGAATTAGATTCTTATAGATAGGGACTATTTGACATAGAATGTACAGCGCAAGCACAGCACAGTTTTCATCGCATGCTTAATGGAATACTGACCTTACTAAAAAAAGACGATTTTTTGGGAAATCGCAAAAGAAGATCTTGCTATGAGGACTTATTCCTACTTGTAGACGCATAATTTGATTTGATTATTAATTAATCATAAATGCTTGTATTTTGCACGTAATGATTAACTAATGATGAGATCTGAGTTAAAAAAAAAAACAGAAATAACTCAATTTTGACCTATCTACTAATGGGTCAATGTTCCGTTAAGCATGCGACAGCAACTCAGCACGTTACCTGCGCCGCCGGGCCGGCCATCTTAGTACACGAATACCATTCGTACCGCGGGCACTCATCTATCATGCAATCATACTTTTATCATTAAAAATTAATCAATCGGTAATCAGTGTATCAATCAGCATCAACTCAAGGTATAAGGTCCCTAACCATACAAAGAATAAGTTTAAGACATTTAGGCGCTATCAATTTCTATAATTCGAACTTTAACTTTGTCGGAATGAGGTTCCAAATAAAAAAAAAATGGCTCATAAACCGGAATGAGAAAGTTTATTTATTTATTTTATTTATTTATTTATCCATTTATTTCAGGCATCAAGGCCCATAGAAAACACATAAAATACAATATTAATATAATTTAAAAATACTATAAATAAATACATCATTATAATTACAAACTAACTAACTAAACACGAAGTGACGGCGTCGTGTTTCGCTGACTGGTGTCATGTAGCCGGCCACGAAACCGGCGGTACACAACACCCTTCGGCCAGAACTCTTCTTTGAGGAACTTCTCGAGATGGTGTGTCGGAACACGCACCACGAACGACTTGAAGTTCGTGTTGTGACGCGCCTCCAACTTCTCGACCCTCAAAGTCCAGTTGGTCTTCACACGCAAGTACTCCACGATCTCCTCAACCTTCGTGGAGTGGTGCAGTCTGGACACGTACAGCTGCGTCGTCGGGATTGCTGGACGCAGCAGCATGTTGGGTCCTGCCAGCGCGGTGCCGCACTGGTTCCGACAAGGAGGTTTCTTCTTCTTCTTCTTCTCCACTTTGATGAAACCATCCTTGTCGCACGTGTCCTTCTCTGGATCCTGCCTTTTCAAAACCTTGTTGGGTTTCGACCGGCTCCGTTTACCCCCTTTTAGTTTAGTTATAGTGGATAAGACAGAGATTAAAACAGAAGAAGAACTAGCAGGGGATCGAGGTGCGGGGAGGGGGTGGAGGGGGGCTCAGGGGATAAGACAGGAATAAATCGTGGTGTGTGGTGTTACGCGAATGTATAAAATAAGAAATTAATATACAGGAGGAACTTTGAAAGTTGCACCGGTGACTGTAAAGTTGTGTAGTAATCGGTAGTCAGGGTATGGGCATGTATCTCCGGCCGCCTTAGGGTGAAGCCTGCAGGCAACAGACTTGGGGAGTTTGTTGCCTGAACAGTGAAAGGCCCGAGACGGCGGCGCGCCGTGTTCCACGCGCGACTCTCTGTAGAGGAATGGTGGCCGTTTGCGGCCGCTGAGGGTGACGGGGTCCGCATGGATTCATGCGGGCCAACACCTGGCCGGGGGAGCGTAATGAAATGCGCAAGCACTCCAGCACCCCGGCTAAAGGTAGCAGCAGGGTGGTGGACATCCATGAGGATTTCCACACGATAAAAAAAAAAAAATATGGGCATGTGTTACGGAGGAATGAGGAAAATGTCGTGAGGAGAGTTTTGAGAATGAATGTGGATGGCTTTAAGAGTAGGGGAAGATCAAAGAAACGATGGATGGGCTGTGTGAACGATGATATGGTTAGAAAGGGGGTGACTATCGATATGACGACTAATAGAGAAGTATCGAAGAAGACATACAGCGCCGACCACAAATTAATTAGGATAAATACAAGAATCATAGAGAAAAGAAAGCAATAGGTAGATTGTTAGCAATAGAGCTTATTATTAAAAGGTTAGACCGCCAAGTAACATTATTATGTTCTGGTTTGAGGGAAACGGGTGTGTGTTGTGTTCAAAGATGTCGAAGAATAGAATATTCTTTATTATGTACACCATATAAATTACAGTCATAAATATAGAAACTTTACAATGGGTGACACAATGAAAGAAAGAAAAATGTTTATTTGGACACAGTTCGTAAAACACAAAATACAAAATTAATAAAAAAATAAAAATAATGTTTCTAACAACAATAGTGTGTGCCTCACGGCTGCGCCAAAAAGGTTCATTTCAGCATTAATGCCAGACAGATGCTGCCTGACGCTGGTTTTCTAATGAACCCTTAGGGAAAAGTGACGGGGAGTACACACAGTTTCAACATACCTAAGACATACTTATAAATAAATAAACAATGGGCGCAAAGGAACGTCAACGAAGCTGGACGAGGCATCGTTACCTATCCAATTTTCATTAATTGTGCCTGAAACATAGCTAGCTATTTGTATCATAACAAGACCTTTTTAATATCACCGTTTTTTCCGCCTATTGCAATTTAGTTTTCGGTCAAAATAACGAACAATAACAACCAAGTAAAAAACGCCATCTTAAAAAAAAAACCCAAAAAACACTTTGATCCACTATTATCACCACAACATCACACAAAACCACATGAGACCAAAAGCATTAATAAAAAAATTGTCTAAACAACTGTTAGAGCAACACGACCAATTTTACGGAAGACGCATCTTCTGGTACATTTGTTCCCTCAGTTCCCCCAATGAGAGTAGTCGCTAGGGAGGGGAATTCCCATAGGTGGGGTACTGGGGTACTTTAATGATCATAAACACTGGCTAAATGATCGAATGGTTGGCCCTTTTGTAGTTAAGTGCGTTGTGATGGGGCTTATGTGTATTTGTAAGTACTTTCATGTTTGGTTAAGTTCATTTACTTTGGTGGTGTAGACGAAATGTGTTTTGATATTTTGATGACATTGCGTTCTTAAAATTAACATCTCGTTTCGTCGCGTCTAATGCACCCGTTGTCTTTAGCATAGTTAAAAATACATAACATCTTGCTTATTTTCCGCAAAGGGTTAGGCAGAGGAGTAACTACCTATCAGTATGTACACCTACAAAAAGTCATAATTTCAGCCGAAAGACGTCCACTGATATCCAGGGCCGTCTTTAGGGGTGCAAGGGTTGCGTGGCACCCGGGCGAAGGGTCTTAAGGGCGCAAGCCAATCGCCGCATACCTACACATACCATGCGTAATCAAACCTCAAAATTGAAATTAATAAAAAACTACTTACAATTAACTATGACTCAAGATAAATTGACTGGCTACAGTATGTAGGTACCTAATTTTATTGTAGAGTAAGTTTTTTTTTGTTATTTATAGGTACTGTCCCACTGCTGCGCAAAGAGTAAGTATTAAATAAATGAATAAACACGAAAATTGGGGCCCAGGCTGATTTTCGCACCCCGGCCACAGAATAATAGTACATCCCCGGCGCCCAATATAGTTAAGACGGCCCTGCTGATATCGGGTTCTCCCAAGCACCCACCAAGTTGAATCACCAATATTAAAGTAATTATGCAGTAGTTAATTAAATAAAAAAAAATAACGGCTCATTGGAAACATTTTAGGTATTTCTTTAGTTCCCTTTATTATCATTACATAAAATATCATAGTTAACGTTCAAAATTTTGAGAACTAGGCGACGAAAGCAATTTTTTTTACTCTGTTTTTCGATTGTTTTATTATGTTAGTACTATTTTATTTTCATGATGAAATATTCTTGAATAAGTCTATTCTTTGAACATTTGATAACACAAAAAGCTGGCTTGTATTATACCTATACGTCTAACTGTGCGACAAAAAACAACGTTTTACAGTGTCCTATGTTTGGGCAGCGACTAAAGTAGAAAATAACAGAACTAGAATAAAACTTGTTAGCATTACTATCTATGTACGTCACACATACACACCCCCTCGCACACACTCACACCCCACAGATAATTGTCCATAGCTTTTAGCCAACACAATGTATTTAATAATCCCCACAAGGGTAATTACGTTTCATATAAACGATGACCACTTTACCTTGAACTCTGCCCGTTCACTTACGGAAGCTTTTAACGGTGGTATCACAACACCAGTTTAAGAAGACTTCTATGTTCATACTTAATGTGAGAAAACGCAGGTCATCTGTTACTGGATGAGTTTATGTCCAGTGTATTTAGGGATTAGAATCTGAAGGAGTTGTTGGACAGGCAAGACCAACTTAAAATGGCTTTGAGTGGTGATCCTTAAATGTTCAGGACTGGTTGGGCAGTCAGTCCGCAGTGCTACATCTTGCTGACCAGAGTTCATATTTTTGCCATGTCATGAGCTTTTTTCTGATAGATAAGTAGCAACCATAGAAATTTACTTTCATATATCTATGGTAGCTGCTATGCGTAGAAAAAGATTGCCAAATCAAAATATTTTATCTTATACACATAAAACAAAGTCGTGTTAGTTACGCCATTTATAACTAAAGAACAGCTGGACCAATTCATAGGATCTTTGATTTGTTGGATTTGTCTCCGCCCCGAATAGCAGAATAACTATTAAAACATGGGAAAAATCCACGAATTTTATAATGAATATAATTCATCTTCTATACATATAAAATTCAAAGTCCTGACGGACTGACTGATATATCAATGCACAGCCTAAACCGCTGGTCCTAGAGACATGAAACTTGGAGGGTGTGTTCTTTGTGAAGAGTAGGTATCCACTAAGAAAGGGTTTTACGAAATTTCACCCCTAAGAGGGTGGATGGGGGGAGGGTAAAATTTCATGCGGACAAAGTCGCGGGCAGAAGCTAGTTTTCTTATACATTTGTTCTTATTGATTCTGAAGCAATACGAAGTTTGCTGGGTCAGTTAGTTTCACACAAACCTACATGGGCACTTATGAAACGTCAGAAGCTAGGTGCACGGTTTCAATTGGTCGTTTCCTATGGAGAAGAGCCGACATGAAACTCCACGATTATTCTTTTAAAATTAATTGGCTTTTAAAATGTTTTCAAATTACATTGTTGATAGGTATGGGAGGACAGCGTAGACCTATCAACAAGTACCAGGTACTTATAAAAACAGAAAAAGGTCTTCAAATCTACAGTCTACAAGGCCTTCAACGTTCTCACACAGATTTGGACAATTATTGCAAAAATGGCGGGTCTATTTAACTTAGAACAAAGGTGAATTAGTTATTATAATGTCTCATTTAACTTGACACACAAAACAATACTAATAGCTTCAACAAAGGGTTCAACAATTATTGGCAATTTTTGATCAACTGACCAGCATACGTCGACCTCTAACACAGTTCTTTATGAAGACGAATTAGGGTCAATTAAAGTTGGACCTAACGGCAGGGCAGACCAAGTGAAGCTGGCTATCATTACTAAAAGTGCGTTCAAACTCAAAGTAAGTGGAAAAGTAAACCGTTTGGTAGCCGCCGGCGAGAATTTGTTAGAGGGGTTGCCGGGTCGCTGGCGAAAATCGACGGAGTCGAAAGGAATATGTTGTAGGATTTTTTAATCCGTTTTCATTGTTGAGTTGAAAATAAAAGGAAATACTAAAGTAGATATCTAATTAGTTTACCTTGCCTTAAATATTGACAACGTGGCAATAGCACTGCCATACAAAGTGGCAAAGCCGCCAATCTCTAATGTACAGACGCCAGCACATCAACCTACTACAATCTGTCAAATTTCTTTAATAGATTTTCAACTTTAATACTAAAGCATAAGGTTCAAAGTTGATTGGGAAAATTTGACAGTTTCGGGTAGCTGGATGTGCTGGCTGTACATTACCAGTTGACTGCGATGCAGAGGAATTTTTTCGACCCCATATTTATAATAGTTTTGGTTAAGTTACGATATTATCAATTAATTAGGTATAAGCTGTTATTAGTAATAATCATTGATATATAAAAAAAAAGGGTTTTTATATATCAATGGTAATAATATAATTAATTTGGTTCCAAATGATAAATGAGTTATTGTGTTTAGTTTGTGGCCAGTAATTCAAGGAATATTCTCAGATGCTTGCTATATTTGTCGTATAAGACAACGATTTTCTCGCTCAAGAAATGTATAAAAGGTCCTGTGTAACTTGTAAGTTAAAGATATACTTTAATAGTTGATCGCTGACTGTTTTAACGTGTGAGTAATCATTTGTCGCAGCGACAAGAGTTATCAAAGAGAGTACTCGCTCAGCGACACTCGCTTGGCGGGCAAAACTCGCTGCTCGTTGCTCGCCTCGTTTTTGGTTACTAGCTCTTTTCACTTCTCGTTAATCGGAGTTGAATTTTTTGTATCAATTCTGATAGTATTTTAACATATTTACTCTCTAAAAAATGTCATTTATTATTTCATGCTCAATTTAACCCATTTTTTTGTCGCTAAAATAATAACTATTTTCGCCAACGTCCACTTCCTTTCGCTAACTTTACAGAACCCGTTAACCCTCAATGTCCGGGGGCAGCACTACTGTACAATTATATCTCATTGTTGCTAACAGGAACCTTCCTCTGTTGTCTATTCCCTGATAATGGCGACTCCCACGCACTTCACAAGATAAAGGGGGTGTTGGACTAGCTTGGAGTCTGTGGTTTCACTTGCTTTGTTAGTTTTATTATGCCCGGTTTCTGATGTCTACGATAAACTCAAAAGCCCTTATTACAAAACAAGGTTTACGTTTATGAGCCATTTTTTTTTTATTTAGAACCTCATTCCGACAAACCTAAAGTTCGAATTATAAAAATTGACGTTAAAACCTTCTAGGTTATCAGTTTTGTATTAAGAATTTTACCTTGCTCGGGACAAAGTTCAAAATACAATACCGGACTCGATGATAACTAAATTCGTTCATTGTTTTTTGCGTGAAAGAGTAACAAATATTTATCCATCCATCCATCTATCCATCCTCACAAAGTTTCGCGTTTATGATAGTAGGATGTCACTTAGGTTAAGTAGAAATGCTGTAATAATGCATTTCGTTTAGCAATATTATGTGACGTTTTGATAAGCCATGAAAGAAATGAGAGCAAAGATGAAGTGGAGCATACTTACTTACTATATTTATTCCTGTTGATATGAGGAACAAAATTGAAATATGATGATGATGATTTTTATGAGTATGATTCTACTATGATATACTAAAAAGAAGGTCAAAACGAAGGTCATGTCAAATGCCCATGTAACACCCACTCTCATGAAGATTGGAGACGCTACACTTCAAGTCGTGGACGAGTATATTTACCTAGGACAAACTGTCCAGCTAGGTAGGTTCAACTTCGAGAAAGAGGTCAATCGTCGAATCCGACTCGGCTGGGCAGCGTTCGGGAAGCTACGCAATATCTTCTCGTCCCACATACCGCAGTGTCTCAAGACGAAAGTCTTTGACCAGTGCGTGTTGCCAGTGATGACATGGCACTGAAACGTGATCGCTCACAAAGGGCCTTATTAGAAGGCTGAAAGTCACCCAAAGGGCATTGGAGAGGGCTATGCTTGGAGTTTCTCTGCGTGATCGAATCAGAAATGAAGAGATCCGCAGGAGAACCAAGGTAACCAACATAGCCCGAAGAATTGCCAAACTTAAGTGGCAGCGGGCAGGGCACATTGCTCGCAGAACGGATGGCCGATGAGGCCGAAAGTTTCTGGAGTGGCGACTGGGTACCGGAAGACGTAGCGTTGGAAAGCCTCCCACAAGGAGGACCGACGACCTTGTAAAGGCTGCAAGAACTCGTTGGATGCGAGAAGCACAAAACCGGTCGAAGTGGAGGTGCTTGGGGGAGGCCTATGTCCAGCAGTGGACGTCTTTCGGCTGAAATGATGATGATGATGATGATTGGTGATCACTTCTGTGGATCTATTGAACGTTTACTAAGGGTCAAAGATCAAAAAGGTATCAAAAGCGCCTCCACACGTAACAATATCTACATAAGTTATAGGTACTGTCTGCCTCAAAAAGATGTGTACACCGACAAGGATTTATTTAATTGTCTACAATCGTTGTTCCATAATAATGGTTCAATGCGTTAACACAAAACATGTAACACATTGATATACTTACAAAGTAGGGCCATGGGGTCCGAGTGTCCACTTGGTTTTTCGAGATATCGACAAGCGGTTAGTCGACTCTTCACGTGACCAGAGGGCAAGCCTATTTCTTGGCCAAATAATTAGCATTGCCATACAACGTGGCAATGCTGCCAGCCTTTTGGGCACTGTTCCTTTTGACAGCGATGCGGATGAATTCTTTGATGCCCTATGATTATTTTGTTTATTTTTTCATATAAGTAATTGTACATATTATTATAGTTTATATGTTAGCTTATATTATGTAAATATCTATACAAATAAATAAAGATCTTACATAGTAATACGGAAAACAAATCGTAGACAATTAAATCAATTTTTGTCGATGTATACATTTTTTTGAGGTTGACTGCACACATGCTTGGTGCACATTGGGCTGTGGGCAGACGGACGGCGCCTGATCACGATAGGTTCTCACCTTGTGGTCTGGCTACGTAGATTTTCGCCAAGACACGAGAAAAGAGGAAGAGCTTTATTCTCATCCTAAGCGAATCATGTCACTTGGAAAGCTGCCACGTTAAAATTGAACTGGGCTGGACACATCTGCCGCATGTCAGACGAACAGTGGTCCAAACTTACGACCCAATGGGTCCCTCTTAATGGCAAACGACATCGTGGCAGGCCCAGACGGAGATGGCGGTATGAGCTGGACTCCTTCAACAAGACTGGTCCTTAGCAGCTTTGAACAGAGAGAGGTGGAAAGAGAGTAGGGGGGCCTTTGCCCTGCAGTGGGACGTCACAGGCTAATAATAATAAGCGAATCAGATTAATCTCCTATATTAACGATCCATCATCTTTATTCCCCTTTAAACTACTCAAAGCAGAGTTAATGTTTTGATGTCTAAATAAGAAGATATTGACAATAACAGCAGGGGTGGCAACATGGCAAATTGCGGGAATGTGTTGCGGCCATTAGGGGACATTACTCGAACCAGTGGTTGTACAGCTGAGTGGAGGGCGACATTCAATTATTTTAGTGATGTTCATCTTTTTCTGTGATTTATTTACTTGCCTCTTACTTCATCTTTACAGCCTCATCATCATCTGCCTCGCCTTTTCCCAACTATATTGAGGTCGGTTTCCAGTCTAACAAGATGCAGCTGAATACCAGTATTTTACATGAAGCGACTGCCTATCTGACCTCCACAACCCAGTTACTGGATAATAGGACACCCCTTGGCAAGGCTGGTTGTCAGACTTTCGAAAATAACTCTGTACCTACATACTTGTAAATAAATAAGGCATAATTTAGGTCTTCATATTTTCACCAAACCCCGTACGTTAAAAAAGCGAGCATAGACAACACACCTCATTATTTTCGGCCTCATTACAGAACACACCACATTAATGTTATTGTTTAGTCTATGGAGGGTCGGGTTTCGCGCCATTTGGCCAACCGGTCGTGTAATAGCTCCGGATAGGAACGGCGCACAGTGGTCGATTGATGTTGAGTGTATTTTTATTTTGTATTGTTTTGCGTGGGGTAAATAATGACATGAAAGGGTGGAGATGATTGATAATGATGAATTAGATCATTTTAAACAGCCACAAAGTACCACTTTGAAACTACTGAAACTTTTCGAAATGCATTTTTTTGCGTATTTCAACTCAATAGCAAATTGAAATACATAAATCCATTATTGTCTATTAAAAGTATAAAAGAATTTTGTAAGTTTTCTTTTTTATGCTGAGATGTATTTTTAATTCGCCAAAGACTGACATTTTTTAAACATGTTTTTGCTATAAATATACACCACAAAAAGCTTAATTTCTCTGATTATAATATTTGCTATCTAGCATCTATCTAGTATTTAATTAGTCTAGTGTTTAGTTTTTAGTATTGGCTATCTAGTATTTTAGGCCATTCCTTCCGAAAAAGAAACATTAATTAAAATGTGCTTCGATTATTTTGCTAACAAAACAAATGTAACTATTTAACCCATTGTGCGCCGCGCCCACTCAATTCCCTCCAGTCAGTACTGTCTATTTGAATTTAGAATAAGCACGTTCGAAATCCGAATTGAGATGTTTGTTTATGAATCAATGGTTAGATTTGATTTGAAGTGGAGTGGGGTGACCAGTGACCCTATTGAGTTTATGAATGAGACTCGATAACTAAGTGGCCGGTTTATATAATTACCCGATCATCAGCTATTAAGACATGGGTGCCTATCAATACTTAATGACAGAATGCATAGAATATACCGAAACTTTGCATAGAGTGACTCTCTTAGGCTTATGTACAGTCAACAAAAGAGATAAGTATGCAGGATCGACGGATATAGGTAGTTGAAGTCACATCATCATAATCAGCCCATAATGTTCCCACTGCTGGGACACAGGCCTCCTCTCGGTGAGAGGGAGTGGACCGTAATCCACCACGCGGGCCCAGTGCGGGTTGGCAGATGTCACATGTCTTCGAATTTTTAGTTCTAGGACATGCCGGTTTCCTCACGATGTTTTTCTTCACCGTAATAATTTTATCACATAATTATTACTAATTAGTTTATAAAACATCTAATCTGAACTATCCACTCATTCTACAACTTATCATTTATTCTATTAAGTTATTAAAATAATCATTACTAACTACCCAAACAAATAAATAAAATCACCGCCATAATAGCTGGCAACACCGAATCACCGTTTAATTAGTGTTGCCACCCTCACAGTTATACCTATTACTTTGTGATGTACTGATGTGCTCTGATATATGTTAGGGGTGCGTGGAAGAGGGTTCCGTATTAAGTAATATGTTTGGTGTTGATTTGATTACTTTATTAAAGATAATGGTGAAGATGTCGTAGCTAAAATAACTATGCGGTGTGATAAAATTATGAGGTTAATGAAGCTGTGGCGCCATCTACATCGGCACATGTGAACTATGCATCACACTGACGTCACTTAAAATCCTACATCGCGCAAGCAGAGTTTACCGCGCAACTAGCATAGATATAACGTCGTCTCTACATCAATCGTCGGACAGTAGCCCACCAGATACAAAATCCGTCTAGTCGGAGGATCCTCCCTTTTCTATAACGATGAGTGAACTTTATACCCTGTTTCTCATACCTCCATAAAGCTTAGGATCTGTTTTTGCCTAAGACTCAATCAAATCAGTCCACTGCTGGACATAGGCCTCATCCAGGTTGCCGTTGTCACCTTCGGCACCCGGTCTGACCCAGCCACCTTTTTATGGTCGTCGGTTCATCTAGCTGGGGGCGTCCCACACTACGCGGTCTCCACTCCAGGACTCGTCTGCTCCACCGACCATCGGTCCTTCGACAGACATGGCCAGCCCACTGCCACTTCAGTTTGCTTACTCTGCAAGCTTTGTCGGTAACTCTGGTTGTTTTTTCATGGCTGTCATTCGAGTATCTTCATATTATCTACTAAAAGCAGGAATAAAATCACGATTTGGGATGCATGAAGAAGCCTCCTCGTGTAGCGCAGTTTGTTCCGCCAGTTACTCAACTGAACCGAGCGCTCGGCGCATCCTGGACAATCACACCCAACACCTTATTTGACTGGCCAATTCTTCCCTTGCGGTAGTAGGGCTAACGCCCGTCTGGTTTGCGACCACCCTCCCATCGGAGTCCGGCGTCAAGCAGCCTGCTGTGTTTCGTCAATGCGCGGGAGTTCCAGTGCCTTAGGCATCTTCTGGGCACGCTCGTTCCATAAGGCGTGATCGAGGTCAAGAGCGGGCCCATTCAGCAATAAAAAAAAACGAAGTTTTAGTGCATTCATTAATGGTTATAAGCAGTGGTGGCCCAGTGATAACGGCCGCGACTTACGAGTTGTAGGTCGTAGGTTCGAATCTAACTGGCGAAATGTGGGTGTACTACAGGTACACCTCTAGCTAACCCTTCGGTGATTACAGGCGTGATGTTATGGGTACACTTCAAGAGGATTTCCGAAATCATCTTTCCAACGTCATCATATTTATAATCAGTGATCACTAGGGCATGCAAAACCGGAAAGTCATCAAAACCGGTTTTGAATATCGTTTTTTTGGGACCAAAACCGAAAACCGGAGCTAGGTCCGGTTTTAGCAAAAAAAAAAATCGAATGTAGTATAATTTAAAAAGAAACACCATTTTTTTTAAATACCCACTAAGTCTACAAATAAAACAAATTGTATGATACATTTCTTTTTACCCGACTACGGCAAAGCCAAAGGAGGGTTATGATTTTAACAGGCTATGTATGTATGTGAGTATGTTCATCTGTTCCCTCATAGCTCCTAATCTACTTATCGGAACTCGACATATGAGGTATCGTTAGAACCGTCTTAATTGTCCGCTGAACATAGGCTACGTGACGTTGCACAAAACTCGATACAGCGCCCTCTAGTGGACAAAATAAATACGCCATTTTTGGTATTATTTGACGCCCTCTAGCGGACAAAAGTCATGTGTTAAATTTAACACCAAAATTGTTTAAATAAAAAAAAGTAAAAAAACTAAAACCCGACTACGACACAAAAAAAACGACGCTGAAAAAGTATGAAACAAGATTTTCATACTTCGAACAGAACAACAGGTACCAACCGAAACACTTTAATAACTTGTGACTACGGTTTTTCTTTTTGTTCTGTTCGAAGTATGAAAATCTTGTTTCATACTTTTTCAGCGTCGTTTTTTTTTGTCGTAGTCGGGTTTTAGTTTTTTTACTTTTTTTTTTAATCCAAACCATAATAATTGTACAGATAACAATGAACTTATAATAGTATAAAGATTAATTAACTGAGATCAAATCAACAACAAGTAAGTTTTTGGTATCTTTGGTACCTATTAAGTCTGCTATCAAAAATAATATATTATAAACATAGAAAACACAATCAGCATCTTCAAATATTAAACACAGCCACCCACAATAACCAAAAAAAATCAACATTTTCGTAACTTTGAAGACGAACTACAAAATAACATTACTTCGAAAAAAATGTTGACAAAACCGGAGCTGAGCTCCGGTTTTGGCTCTCAAAACCGGTTTTCAAAAATCGTTAAATTTTGGCCGATTTCCGGTTTTGCGCAAAACCGGAAAACCGGTTTTGCATGCCCTAGTGATCACCGTTTCTTTCCCCAAGTGCGGTGATTACGGTTATGTTCCCTAGCTTTGGGGAAGATTTGCCATTTGTATACGTAACCCTAAATTGGGTCCATTAAAGAGATATCCCAATTCCCAGTCGTGAATGACAAAACATCATAAAATTGCTCCATGGATGGCTTTTGGCTCGAGTTACCCTTAAGAATGATTAGTTTTATGGTTTGTTCCTGTTTCGGACTTTTTTCATTGACACTGGGGTGTTTCTGACAAAATATTTTACATTTTTTTGGAATAGTCGCATTAATAAAATCAAATTACATATTTTGTTCTTAGTTACAAGCACTATGCAGTTACAACCAATAGACACATGGGTGTCGAGATGAGTCTCGAGTACTCGACACGACCTCAGTGGTCGTGTCGAGAACTCAACACTCTCTTACGAGACAAAACAAGTATTCGTTGATTTCTATTTCTAAGAATTGTGCTCCTAAACAGGATTTTGAAATACTAACCTACGTGATGGAACCTTTCTAGGTTCGAGTTAAAACAGCTTGATCACAATAATATAACAACACAGCGCTTAATAATCACGCTTTTTCCCGCTGACTATTCTAGTGTCCCCAACAAAATTATCCCGAACGAGAATCAAACCCCAGTCCTCTTCCCTCACCGACCATCTGTCGCCACAATGGGCACTTACAAAACGCATTCACTATTTTATCAAATCTATCACAACCACACTCCACATCAAAACCAACCTTATACCTACCGTATAGAGTTCATTTTTGATTGCTGTTAAGTTTTTAGGGTCCCCCATTCCATATGGATTAACTATAATGAATCGTAAATTCGATCTTTGACACCTTTTTCATTTTGGTTTCAAATGATTTTTGTTAGAACCCTCTTTTTATTTACAAATGGGTAAATAGAGATGGCTTCTGTAACATGCGATTTCATTATGAATAGATTATTGAGTATTTAGTTGAAGATTAGAGATTTTATAGGGTGTGATAATGGCATGCTTATTTAAATATAAATTGCCGTAGTAAATGAAATGAAATGAAATTATTTATCCATACTTCCATGCTATACTAATATTATAAATTCGAAAGTAACTCTGTCTGTCTGTCTGTATTTTGCCTTTTCACGCCGAAACCACTAAACCGATTTAGATGAAATTTAGTACAGATATAGTTTGAGTCCCAGGAAAGGACATAGGATAGATTTTATCCCGATATTCCCACGGGATTGAAACTTATGCGGGTGAAATCGCGGGGCGCAGCTAGTTCTTTATACAACATTATTTTTAGTATATGCGAAACCTGAATATAGTTTGTTCAGAATAAGTAACTGAATCGATTCCAATAATTTTTACCCCATGTTATATTTTGGCCCAAAAATATTTAAAAAAGGTTAATAGTTGGACACCCCGAGTATATTATACTGTGCCCCGAGGAGCGACTAAGTAGGTAGTTATCTACCATACGCGCACAATGGCGCGGCGCCGGCGCACAGCGAGCGGGGTGGGGGTGCAGCAACCTCAGTCACCCGGGTACCACTGGTTGGCGCGCACGTGTCGCGTGGGTCCAACTGCATAATCGCGAGCGCGCGGCCGCCGCGGGCCACAGTTGTGTTTCGGTTGATCGTGTACTTACCTATCGTATGTAAAAAGTGTCGTGTAACTGGACTGGACGTGGACTTTCTCATACACAAACGTCCAGTACACAGAAACAACGATAACAGTGATAACGTATGATCCCTGGCAGTGCGGCGGTACGAGGAGCAATCAGAGTATCGTGGAACACAATGCTTTGCCGTGATGATTAACATTTTTAAACACGCCAAGATGGTTAATTGTAGAAAGTTATTATTTGTACCTACAGCCTGCTGTGGTTAAGTAATGCGATGTTTAACACTTTTCATCCACTTTGAACAAATCGCATTGACTACATTGTATCACTTACGGCTTACGAATAGATAAGTAATTACTTATTCGTAGCTTACGGCTGCATTTATTTACGAATAAAGTACATTATAATAACTACCTACACTTGACCATTACGACAGTCCAAAGCCTGCAAGTGTGATGGAAAATGTTATCACCAGTTAATTACAATACAATCGCCGCGCCGCCGCGTGCCGTTAGGTATAACGGCACGCGGTGGGGGAGACCATGTTTTTGGACGGACAAACAGGGCCCCAAGTCTGCTATTTTTTAAAAATTCATCATTCCAACACGATCCCATTGTCATTTTGCTAAAAGTTCGTAATCTGCAAATTCATAATGGTCGATCATTGGTCGGTCAGTGGTCTCGCAATGTAGTCGTAATAGAATCGTGGTAGAATGACATTGTCGTATTGCCATTATTATAAAACCCGTTAGTAGAAATGATTTTCGAAAAACTACTACTAAATTTAAACATTTATTCATGCCAGATTTCATTTATATATATTTTTAAATATTATTTATTAGTGTTATATGCAATCTGAAGTAGATAGAAGTTCGTAAATAGCAAAAACATTAAGTTTCTCAATAATATTTTATCTGTTTAGCTAAAGTCAAACGTGACATTACTTCTGTTTTTAACCGACTTCTTATTTCTAACGGCCGGTGTTTTAGTTATTTATTTTCATTTGAGTGTTTCGACGCGGTCTAGCCATAAGGGGAATGAGTTCTTCGATTAAGCCCCTTACTGAGTCCTTTCCAAGGCGAAACGTTATTAAAAACTCCGCCTCGGGAATATCAGTAAAGGGGTTTGTATGCATTCTCGCCAAGCGACGGGCTCGACGACGTCTTCTGCATTCCGCCCGTCTTCTTTCGCTAGCATCCACTGCGTTGGCTAGCTCGAGAATATGTGCTCGTAGTGAATAGATTTTTCATTTCCACAAACACGAAATAATAAGCAAACACTTTGTTACTGAGCTTAAAAAGCAATGACTGCACAATGACGTTCCAATGGTAGGTCACTGGTCAAATGAACTGTCAAAATTTTAGCAGATTACCGCTTAGGTCAGTCACTCATTTGTCATTATGTACGAGATTACCATTCAATGCCATTTCTTTCAATGGAGTGTCAGTGGTTGACCATTGGAAAGTCATAATGACGCCATTATATTAATAGATTACCAAACTTGTCAAAATCAACAATTATGAAACCAATGATAGACCATTCTGACACTATTGTAATAGCAGACTTGAGGCCCAGGGCCCCAAGTCTGCTATTTTTTAAAAATTCATCATTCCAACGCGATCCCATTGTCATTTTGCTAAAAGTTCGTAATCTGCAAATTCATAATGGTCGATCATTGGTCGGTCAGTGGTCTCGCAATGTAGTCGTAATAGAATCGTGGTAAAATGACATTGTCGTATTGCCATTATAATAAAACCCGTTAGTAGAAATGATTTTCGAAAAACTACTACTAAATTTAAACATTTATTCATGCCAGATTTCATTTATATATATTTTTAAATATTATTTATTAGTGTTATATGCAATCTGAAGTAGATAGAAGTTCGTAAATAGCAAAAACATTAAGTTTCTCAATAATATTTTATCTGTTTAGCTAAAGTCAAACGTGACATTACTTCTGTTTTTAACCGACTTTTTATTTGTAACGGCCGGTGTTTTAGTTATTTATTTTCATTTGAGTGTTTCGACGCGGTCTAGCCATAAGGGGAATGAGTTCTTCGATTAAGCCCCTTACTGAGTCCTTTCCAAGGCGAAACGTTATTAAAAACTCCGCCTCGGGAATATCAGTAAAGGGGTTTGTATGCATTCTCGCCAAGCGACGGGCTCGACGACGTCTTCTGCATTCCGCCCGTCTTCTTTCGCTAGCATCCACTGCGTTGGCTAGCTCGAGAATATGTGCTCGTAGTGAATAGATTTTTCATTTCCACAAACACGAAATAATAAGCAAACACTTTGTTACTGAGCTTAAAAAGCAATGACTGCACAATGACGTTCCAATGGTAGGTCACTGGTCAAATGAACTGTCAAAATTTTAGCAGATTACCGCTTAGGTCAGTCACTCATTTGTCATTATGTACGAGATTACCATTCAATGCCATTTCTTTCAATGGAGTGTCAGTGGTTGACCATTGGAAAGTCATAATGACGCCATTATATTAATAGATTACCAAACTTGTCAAAATCAACAATTATGAAACCAATGATAGACCATTCTGACACTATTGTAATAGCAGACTTGAGGCCCAGGGCCCCAAGTCTGCTATTTTTTAAAAATTCATCATTCCAACGCGATCCCATTGTCATTTTGCTAAAAGTTCGTAATCTGCAAATTCATAATGGTCGATCATTGGTCGGTCAGTGGTCTCGCAATGTAGTCGTAATAGAATCGTGGTAAAATGACATTGTCGTATTGCCATTATAATAAAACCCGTTAGTAGAAATGATTTTCGAAAAACTACTACTAAATTTAAACATTTATTCATGCCAGATTTCATTTATATATATTTTTAAATATTATTTATTAGTGTTATATGCAATCTGAAGTAGATAGAAGTTCGTAAATAGCAAAAACATTAAGTTTCTCAATAATATTTTATCTGTTTAGCTAAAGTCAAACGTGACATTACTTCTGTTTTTAACCGACTTTTTATTTGTAACGGCCGGTGTTTTAGTTATTTATTTTCATTTGAGTGTTTCGACGCGGTCTAGCCATAAGGGGAATGAGTTCTTCGATTAAGCCCCTTACTGAGTCCTTTCCAAGGCGAAACGTTATTAAAAACTCCGCCTCGGGAATATCAGTAAAGGGGTTTGTATGCATTCTCGCCAAGCGACGGGCTCGACGACGTCTTCTGCATTCCGCCCGTCTTCTTTCGCTAGCATCCACTGCGTTGGCTAGCTCGAGAATATGTGCTCGTAGTGAATAGATTTTTCATTTCCACAAACACGAAATAATAAGCAAACACTTTGTTACTGAGCTTAAAAAGCAATGACTGCACAATGACGTTCCAATGGTAGGTCACTGGTCAAATGAACTGTCAAAATTTTAGCAGATTACCGCTTAGGTCAGTCACTCATTTGTCATTATGTACGAGATTACCATTCAATGCCATTTCTTTCAATGGAGTGTCAGTGGTTGACCATTGGAAAGTCATAATGACGCCATTATATTAATAGATTACCAAACTTGTCAAAATCAACAATTATGAAACCAATGATAGACCATTCTGACACTATTGTAATAGCAGACTTGAGGCCCAGGGCCCCAAGTCTGCTATTTTTTAAAAATTCATCATTCCAACGCGATCCCATTGTCATTTTGCTAAAAGTTCGTAATCTGCAAATTCATAATGGTCGATCATTGGTCGGTCAGTGGTCTCGCAATGTAGTCGTAATAGAATCGTGGTAAAATGACATTGTCGTATTGCCATTATAATAAAACCCGTTAGTAGAAATGATTTTCGAAAAACTACTACTAAATTTAAACATTTATTCATGCCAGATTTCATTTATATATATTTTTAAATATTATTTATTAGTGTTATATGCAATCTGAAGTAGATAGAAGTTCGTAAATAGCAAAAACATTAAGTTTCTCAATAATATTTTATCTGTTTAGCTAAAGTCAAACGTGACATTACTTCTGTTTTTAACCGACTTTTTATTTGTAACGGCCGGTGTTTTAGTTATTTATTTTCATTTGAGTGTTTCGACGCGGTCTAGCCATAAGGGGAATGAGTTCTTCGATTAAGCCCCTTACTGAGTCCTTTCCAAGGCGAAACGTTATTAAAAACTCCGCCTCGGGAATATCAGTAAAGGGGTTTGTATGCATTCTCGCCAAGCGACGGGCTCGACGACGTCTTCTGCATTCCGCCCGTCTTCTTTCGCTAGCATCCACTGCGTTGGCTAGCTCGAGAATATGTGCTCG
This sequence comes from Amphipoea lucens, assembly GCA_947508005.1. Lineage (NCBI taxonomy): Eukaryota > Metazoa > Arthropoda > Insecta > Lepidoptera > Noctuidae > Amphipoea > Amphipoea lucens. The sequence goes on along the minus strand of OX382377.1, from coordinate 15,671,096 downwards.
TAGTGAATAGATTTTTCATTTCCACAAACACGAAATAATAAGCAAACACTTTGTTACTGAGCTTAAAAAGCAATGACTGCACAATGACGTTCCAATGGTAGGTCACTGGTCAAATGAACTGTCAAAATTTTAGCAGATTACCGCTTAGGTCAGTCACTCATTTGTCATTATGTACGAGATTACCATTCAATGCCATTTCTTTCAATGGAGTGTCAGTGGTTGACCATTGGAAAGTCATAATGACGCCATTATATTAATAGATTACCAAACTTGTCAAAATCAACAATTATGAAACCAATGATAGACCATTCTGACACTATTGTAATAGCAGACTTGCTCAAGTCTGCTATTACAATAGTGTCAGAATGGTCTATCATTCATAATTGTTGATTTTGACAAGTTTGGTAATCTATTAATATAATGGCGTCATTATGACTTTCCAATGGTCAACCACTGACACTCCATTGAAAGAAATGGCATTGAATGGTAATCTCGTACATAATGACAAATGAGTGACTGACCTAAGCGGTAATCTGCTAAAATTTTGACAGTTCATTTGACCAGTGACCTACCATTGGAACGTCATTGTGCAGTCATTGCTTTTTAAGCTCAGTAACAAAGTGTTTGCTTATTATTTCGTGTTTGTGGAAATGAAAAATCTATTCACTACGAGCACATATTCTCGAGCTAGCCAACGCAGTGGATGCTAGCGAAAGAAGACGGGCGGAATGCAGAAGACGTCGTCGAGCCCGTCGCTTGGCGAGAATGCATACAAACCCCTTTACTGATATTCCCGAGGCGGAGTTTTTAATAACGTTTCGCCTTGGAAAGGACTCAGTAAGGGGCTTAATCGAAGAACTCATTCCCCTTATGGCTAGACCGCGTCGAAACACTCAAATGAAAATAAATAACTAAAACACCGGCCGTTACAAATAAAAAGTCGGTTAAAAACAGAAGTAATGTCACGTTTGACTTTAGCTAAACAGATAAAATATTATTGAGAAACTTAATGTTTTTGCTATTTACGAACTTCTATCTACTTCAGATTGCATATAACACTAATAAATAATATTTAAAAATATATATAAATGAAATCTGGCATGAATAAATGTTTAAATTTAGTAGTAGTTTTTCGAAAATCATTTCTACTAACGGGTTTTATTATAATGGCAATACGACAATGTCATTTTACCACGATTCTATTACGACTACATTGCGAGACCACTGACCGACCAATGATCGACCATTATGAATTTGCAGATTACGAACTTTTAGCAAAATGACAATGGGATCGCGTTGGAATGATGAATTTTTAAAAAATAGCAGACTTGGGGCCCTGGGCCTCAAGTCTGCTATTACAATAGTGTCAGAATGGTCTATCATTGGTTTCATAATTGTTGATTTTGACAAGTTTGGTAATCTATTAATATAATGGCGTCATTATGACTTTCCAATGGTCAACCACTGACACTCCATTGAAAGAAATGGCATTGAATGGTAATCTCGTACATAATGACAAATGAGTGACTGACCTAAGCGGTAATCTGCTAAAATTTTGACAGTTCATTTGACCAGTGACCTACCATTGGAACGTCATTGTGCAGTCATTGCTTTTTAAGCTCAGTAACAAAGTGTTTGCTTATTATTTCGTGTTTGTGGAAATGAAAAATCTATTCACTACGAGCACATATTCTCGAGCTAGCCAACGCAGTGGATGCTAGCGAAAGAAGACGGGCGGAATGCAGAAGACGTCGTCGAGCCCGTCGCTTGGCGAGAATGCATACAAACCCCTTTACTGATATTCCCGAGGCGGAGTTTTTAATAACGTTTCGCCTTGGAAAGGACTCAGTAAGGGGCTTAATCGAAGAACTCATTCCCCTTATGGCTAGACCGCGTCGAAACACTCAAATGAAAATAAATAACTAAAACACCGGCCGTTAGAAATAAGAAGTCGGTTAAAAACAGAAGTAATGTCACGTTTGACTTTAGCTAAACAGATAAAATATTATTGAGAAACTTAATGTTTTTGCTATTTACGAACTTCTATCTACTTCAGATTGCATATAACACTAATAAATAATATTTAAAAATATATATAAATGAAATCTGGCATGAATAAATGTTTAAATTTAGTAGTAGTTTTTCGAAAATCATTTCTACTAACGGGTTTTATAATAATGGCAATACGACAATGTCATTCTACCACGATTCTATTACGACTACATTGCGAGACCACTGACCGACCAATGATCGACCATTATGAATTTGCAGATTACGAACTTTTAGCAAAATGACAATGGGATCGTGTTGGAATGATGAATTTTTAAAAAATAGCAGACTTGGGGCCCTGGTAACATAACAAGCTTATAACTTGGTGATTATTCATGATACAGTTTTGAAATTTTGTACATAGATTCTTTACATAAAAATACTAGACACGTGTTTCGGGTTTCGCATATACTAAAAATAATGTTGTATAGCATATATCGGAGTCACTCTTCCACGTCATGTTTAAAAAGTAAAATAAGCTAGATGGATTCAATCAACTCAGCCTATCGCAGTCCACTGCTGGACATAGGCCCCTTCTAGGCTACGCCACAATACCCTGTCCTCCACCTTCCGCATCCAGCCTGTTCCAGCCACCTTCTTTAGGTCGTCGGTCCATGTACCTGGGGGACATCCCACACTTCGCCTACCGATACGCGGTCTCCATTCCAGGAATCGTCTGGTCCACCGGCCATCGGTCCTTCGATAAACATGGTCAGCCCACTGCCACTTCAGCATGCTTACTCTGCAAGCTATGTCGGTAAATCCGGTTATATCCGGATATTTTAGTTCTTGATGGAGATGGACTCGACATTTCATATCTGAAGGTCAGTTCACGTAATTAAAAACGTTAAAAATCTAGTCTCAATCTCATCTCAGCGACAATCAATGTCCAAAACTTGTCAAAAATGTAGGAAAATTAGAGGTGTTTTTGACAGATTGAGACTGAGATCAGAGGGGTAATTCTCGTAATTTTAGGAACATTCATAGTCTGATCTCATTGTCAATCTGTCAATGGTTCTAGTCACTCTGAAATCAACTTAATTACCACTAAAATAAAGTTCATATTGAAATGAGTGGCTTGTGGCTAAGAAACAACAGCTGCACGGTTTGATCGATCAGGTTAAGCTACGCTTGCCGCGGTTGGTCCGTGGATGGGTGACCATCTCTACATACCAAGACCCCTCCGTGGCTCGGAAAGCACGTTAAGCCGTTGGTCCCGGCTATCATTCGTGAATCTTTGACAGTCGTTACGGGTCGTCAGAAGCCCGAAAGCCTGACAACCAGTCTTACCAAGGGGTATCGTATTATCTACTCAATAACTGGGTTGTGGAGGTCAGATAGGCAGTCGCTACATGTAAAATACTGGTATTCAGCTGTATCTGGTTAGACTGGAAGCCGACTCCAACATAGTTGGGAAAAGGCTAGGCAGATGATGATTTGTTTAACTTGAAATAACATCAATTAGAAACATAGATTAAGACAAAGAATCGCGTCACACCTTGGCGTCGCACTTGTCTGTGGGAGCTTTTACAAAGACTAAAATAGAGAAATTGCAACTTTTAAATCAATTCATCAAACGGCATAATACATTGACACGTTACAACTTACAAGCCCTATTATAAGTCAAGATAATGATTCAACATACAATTGTGTATTCTATGTTAACTGTAGCAAGCATGAAAATCACTTGTACAGTGTTGTAGAGTATGTGTAAATTAAAATGTTATTCAATGACTTGTTTAGGGGAAGCTAAAGTAATGATTTTTGGGGTTCCGTTTACGGTTGTATGTGGTATTCATTAAATTATCGTTTGTTGTTGTTGTCCGAGTTGAGCATTTTCAAGTTAAAGGCATTTATGTATTTGTATCTGAAAATAACATCTAAGTAATCCATTCTTCAACCAAAATAGAAACTTAACATTAAAATTATTTATTATTTATTAAAATCTATATTCTAACTGATGAAGAGCAGTGGTGGCCCAGTGGTATCGACCGCGACTTACGAGTTGTAGGTCGTAGGTTCGAACCCAGACAGGCGCTTTACTTTGTGTATATTATTTCATCACCACTGCTCTCAAAACGGTGAAGGAAAACATCGTGAGGAAACTGGCATGTCCTAGAACCAAAAATTCGAAGACATGTGACATCTACCAACCCGCACTGGGCCCGCGTGGTGGATTACGGCCCATTCCCTCTCACAGAGAGGAGGCCTGTGTCCCAGCAGTGGGAACATTATAGGCTGATTATGTATATTCTAACTAGCTGTTACCCGCGATTTCGTCCACTTGGAATTTTTTCGTGGGAACCTTTTTTTTCTAATATAAAAGTAGCCTAAGTTACTCCTTATTACATCAGCTATCTGCCAGTGAAAGTTCCGTCAAAATCAGTCCAGCCGTTTCAGAGATTAGCCAGAACAAACAGACAGACAGACAGACAAAAATTTTACAAAATATTATTTTGGTAAATGTACCGTATATACATTCATATGCATTTAGTAAAAAGCGGTTATTTTAATATTACAAACGGACACTCCAATTTTATTTATTTGTATAGAAGATGTATAGATAATAAATCTGAAGAGCTTGTTTGTTTGTTTGATCGCGCTAATCTCTGGAACTCCCAGTCGGATTTGAAATAATCAGAGAGCCTAATTCTTGAGGAAGGTTATAGGCTATTTAACATCCCGCTAGGACCCTCAGGTGCCGAGCAAAAAGAGTCAAGAAGTCAGCAAGAACTCTAAGCGAAAACGAAGTAGGTAATAGCGGGGAAGGCGATGCGATGCGACACGATAGGTCGGGGGAAAAAGAAATTTCACGCGGACGAAGTCGCAGGCAGAAGCTAGTATTTAAATAAAATGAATGGCAGAATGAATTAATAATAATAAATAATAGGTAGAGGTTCCTGTCTCTGGAGCCCTAACCACCGGTAGCTTGGACCCTGCTCCCGACACCGGCGGAATACTATTTTTTATATTTTTAAATGTTTTTTATACTTATTTTTTATATTTTAAGAAATATTTAAAAATGTAAATTAATATGTACATAAATAAATAATAAATAATAATATCTTTATTTCAGAATACAATTCCATATTTACAATACAAATTAGAATAGGTAACAAGATGTTAGTAACATAAACATTTAAAAACTATGTTAGTAGACATTACCAATATTTACAGGAGCATGTAGCTGACGTAAGTACCAGATGAATGGACAATCCAGTTTGTTGGCTATGACACTCAGGAGACTGTTGTTACTGGCACGCACCCTGTGCAACAAGGACGCTGCTCGCTTGCGCCTGATTGCAGCGAAGCCGTCAATCCGGGCGTCCACGAACATCCCTGAGGCGAAAGGCTGAAACGTTTTTGGGAAAAACGCACGTGAAACTTCATTCAATTGAAATTTTTAATTTTAATTTCCGTTTTATTTATTTTAATTTAATTTTATGTATTTTATTGTAAAGCGGACTGTATGGAATTATGGATCAATTAGTTATCTAAAATAAATGAATTAAAAAACAAAAATATTTTTTCAAACTACTTTAAATAAACTACAGAACCCCATCCTTTTCACTTTGTTACTATAAAACCAACCCTTCCATGGCCACTGTTGTGATAGTTCGCTAACACATTGTAATCCACTGACAATAGAGGGTTATGTGATGTAGTATCAAATCGGAACACAATTACGTCACCAATCTGTTTTATAGATTTATATCTATAGATATCTATGATATTTGTAGTGTTTTCGGAGAGGGTATATTGTTTATGGTGTCAAAAATGTTGATTTTGTTATTTCTATGTTTTTTTTGCAAAAGGTAAGAGGTTACCTTTTATCTTTGGGGTTCTGACTATGAATTACTACAGTTCTCTTTTTTTTTAGCTTTATTTAGTCTATGATATTTGTAGTGTTTTTGGAGAGGGTATATTGTTTATGGTGTCAAAAATGTTAATTTTGTTATTTTTATGTTTTTTTTTGCAAAAGGTAAGAGGTTACCTTTTATCTTTGGGGTTCTGTCTATGAATTACTACAGTTCTCTTTTGTTTTTATAGCTTTTTTAGTCTATGATATTTGTAGTGTTTTTGGAGAGGGTAAATTGTTTATGGTGTCAAGACTGTTGATTTTGTTATTTCTATGTTTTTTTTTTTTGCAAAAGGTAAGAGGTTACCTTTTATCTTTGGGGTTCTGTCTATGAATTACTACAGTTCTCTTTTGTTTTTTTAGGTTGTAATCAAGATGGGATGTAGCGACATTATGAACTTATCTTCTAACAAAACAACGATAACCGCTTGGGTACCGTCTTTGCTTTGGAATAATGACTGCAAATATTAAATCAGTGAAAAATAATATTCATTTAAAGATCAGCATTAATACATAGTATAATCATAGGTGGATAGCAATCACACTTCACATCACACTAATATTATAAAGGCGAAAGTTTGTGAGTGTGTGTGTTTATATGTTTGTTACTTCATCACGCTCAACCGGCTGGACCAATTTTGATAAAATTTTGTATGGAGGTAGCTGACACCCTGGATTAACATATAGGCTACTTTTTATCCCGATATTCTCACGGGATCGACATTTACGCGGGAGAAACCGTGGGGCGCAGCTAGTTATAATTAAAATATAGCTAAATTTTGTTTTTTATATGTACTTGTTTCTGTGCGAAAACTATTTTTCTTTCTTTCTTTTATGAAATCCTTTTCTTCTTGAATTTAAACTTTTCCCTTGCTTAAAAAATCATTATTAAAAGTGATAAATACAGTGAAAATTAGTACGTGTGATGACAATGTTTCCGCACAGAATCCAACACGAAATTAAGCGATGTCATATCGCTGGAGAGCCCGCGGGGACACAGCTAGCGTGGTAACGTCACAGCTTTAATTTCTAATATAGCTTAAGCTTCTTCATTTTTAAAAAAGTAACCGTGGAGTTTCTTGTCGGCTCTTCTCCATAGGAAACGACCAATTGAAACCGTGCACCTAGCTCAGAGGCAGATTTACACATTTGCTGCCAGTAGGCTATTCAAATTTTGCCACCCTTACCAACCTCCACAATAATGTGTCTGTTTCTATCAGATAATATTTATAACCCAATAACGTTAAGATTGCACCAAAAATAGTGGTTGGGTACCTATATATATTTCTGAACTCATAAAAGCTCGAATTATGTACTACTAATAAGGCGGGGTAAGGTACGAGTATGCCTTAATTACTACTTACACAATAATGTACATTATTTGCCGCCCCTAAAATCTGCCGCCCTAAGCTCCAGCCTACTCAGCCTATTGGTGAATCCACCGCTGACCTAGCTTCTGACGTTTCATAAGTGCCGATGTATATGCAAAATATGCGCATTGACGTGGAGTTGCGGACACCAGCCCGTATTACCTATTACCTATTAATTGCCCATATAGGTATATGTGAAATAAAACATTTTGATTTTGAGTACAAGCGGGACGCTAAAAAGTCTTACAAAAAATAATTATAATCTTTTTAAACAACGAATTAAAAGCTGGTAATGTAGGTGTCGAATATCGCCGTAGGAATATTGTCACAGTATATTGCCGTAGGACAATAATCACAGTATCGCGAAATTCAGTGCGACATGACGCGATGTCGCGCACCGGACCGGCCCGCGGCGACACAGCCTAGTGGCAACTGAGTGGTTTTATGACGAACATAAAGTTTATACAATTTAATTTTGTGTTTTTTTTTATTTTTATGTTTGATCGAAGACCTTTCTGTAGTTGATTATTCACTAGAGGCAGACCGGGTTAGGCTGGTATCATTAATTCATTTATTCACTCTATGGAGGGTAGAGGGGAGAACCGTCTTATACGGGGGGAAAGTTGAAAAAGTGTCCAGATGTAAGCAGTAAATAACAGTAATTCAAAAACCCTCCGCAATGGCGCTAGCGTAGACAAAGGGTATGGTATGAATGTAGCAGTTGTTGATGGATTGAAGTATGCTGAGTTAGAAACTTTAATATTTTTAGCGACTAGAGTACTATAGTGACCGCCCTGTGTATATACCTCAACTATAGTAACTAGTCCAAAGTTCTTCTGTCCTTGTTGAAGTGATAACTTCTTTAGGCGGTTTTAACTTTTTTTTTGAAGTGAAAACTTCTTTAGCGGCGTTGCACACTTTTTATAATGGGTAAAAAATGTGAAACTCGCGTCAGGACATCGCGTCAGGACACGTGACCGTCAGGAGAGATTTCCCCCCCCCTCTCTTTCTATGGCGGCGCCAACCGAAGTGAACCAAGTGAGACACGATAATGGATGGATGGATGGATGGTGATGGTGATGGTGATGGTGATGGCGATGGCGATGGTGATGGTGATGGTGATGTGATGTGATGTGATGGTGATGGTGGACGCGGACGCGGACGCGGACGTGGATGGACAGCTGATGGCTCGACCGTCTGTGTAGCAGCCACACTGCTGTGTATTCGTAAAATTCGTGTATATAAAGTGTTTAAAATATGGAAATTGAACAAAGTGCATCGATTAATGAAAAGTGACGCAGAAATAGTGAAAAAAAATTTGTTATATTAATTCAATTAATAATTGATTTATTTCAACGTTAATATTGATGTTTTCACTTCTGCCGGCACTCCCGGAGTGCAACCCGTCTTTTTTTAATCTAATAAATTTTGGCGTTTTCTTTAATTGAAATTTACCCTGTTGCTAGTGGCGCCACCCTAATTTAACGCAGTTTGACGGACACTTTTTGACAACAGTGACAGTTCTCGTTAGCTCTACCCTCCATAATCCACTGTCAAACAACGCACAGCCTATGCAGTGGCATAGGCTGTGCGTTGTTCGACAGTGGAGACCTAGTGAAGTCTAGAAGCATGAAATTTTACACAAGAGTTCCTTATGTAACGAAGGTGAGGACTAAGGAAAGGATTTTTGAAAATTCACCCCCAATAGAGGTCAAATAGAGGATGAAAGTTTGTATGGAATTTTGTTTTTTTGCCGATGGGAAATTCCATCGCACACGGCTTGTCACTCATAATAAGTTACGAAATATAATATGTACGTATCTACTTACATTATTTTTTGGTAGCAATAAAATCAGTGAAATAAACAATAGTGTGTAGCGTTCCGTAGGCGCCGTCTACGACCGTAGCAAGCTGCTACGCCGCTGCTACGCCATCTTCTACGTAGCTTAAAGAAAGAGAAAGTATGATTATTTGCTTTTTGGGTTTTATTGCAGAGAAACCATAATGTAAACGCAGGGAAATAATCTACCGCGCCTAGCGCACTTAGCGCGCCTGTATGAGTGGCGCGCGGAGGCACTGAGCCGGGGGGAAACTCCGCTTCCGCGGCAAATCGCGGCGGAGCGGACAGACCTCCGGCGCGATCTCATGGTGGCATGGAAGGAGCGACTTTCGCAACCCAGCGCAGGGCACGCCACGATAGTGGCGATAAGACCCCTCTTTGAGGAGTGGCTAGAGAGGCGTCACGGCGTCCTCACCTATCGCCTGACGCAGGTCCTCACCGGACACGGATGTTTTGGGAGGTTCCTGCACATCATCAGGCGGGAGGAGACGCCCGGGTGTCACCACTGCGAGGATCGCCCAGAGGACACGGTGGAGCATACGGTGGAGGTCTGCCCCGCATGGGCGGAGCACCGCCGTGCCCTCGTAGAGGCGATCGACAGCGGCGGCGACCTCTCGCGTCCGGCCCTGGTTCAAGCCATGGTCCGGGGCGAGAGGGAGTGGGAGGCGGTCACCTCCTTCTGCGAAGCAGTCATGCTAGCGAAGGAGGTGGCGGAACGGCTGAGGGAGAGAGCCTCACACCCCAGCCGCCGCGGGAGACGCTCCAGGCGTCGGGAGCCGTGTGACGACTCCCGGCCACCGTAGGCGCGGGCCTGCGGACGGAGAGTAATGGGTAGCTCACCGTCCGATCAGGACCAGGCCCGTGCCGGACGGCGCGTACGTGTTCCACGCGCGCCTCAAAGAGATGTCAGCATAAAGGAAGGGGCCTGCCAGGGCCGAAGCCTGCCGGGGGTGCGGGATTGTCCGAAAGGGTTACCGCTACCCCGGAACATAAAGGGCTAAGGAAGGAACACGGGTGGGTTTTAGTCAGTAAGAGTCTGACACTCCCTTCGCTCCACCCAGAGCGGGAGGGGTCATTTAATGATTTCCCATCCTTAAAAAAAAAAAAAAAAAGAAAAAAAAAAAAAAGGGAAATAATCTAATAATCATTATTCCCTGAAACAAGACTGACCTTGTGCACATTTGAAAATTCTTATAGTAATAATTTTCAGTTTTTAGTTGTTGTATTATAAGTGAGAGGGGTCCTTGGCTAAATAATAACAGCCGCACAGGTCGATCGATCAGGTTAAGCTACGCTTGCCACGGTTGGTCTGTGGATGGGTAACCATCTTTACATACCGAGACTCCTTCGTATTTCGGAAAGCACGTTAAGTCGTTGGTCCTGGCTGTCATTCGTGGAACTTTGACAGTCGTTACGGGTAGTCAGAAGCCCGAAAGTCTAAGTCCAATAACTGGGTTGTGGAGGTCAGACAGGCAGTCGCTCTATGTAAAATACTGGTACCAATTCGTTTGTTAGACTGGAAGCTGACCCCAATATAGTTGGGAAAAGGCTAGGCAGATAGAATAGAATAGATTTATTTTTCTTACCAGATGATGAGTTTTTGTATTATACAGGGTGGAAAAAGAAAAAAATTAGCTGTTTCATAGAAAATTTAAATACCTATGCGGTCAAAATGTATGAAACAGCAAATTAATTTTTTTTTATTGGGATGCATGAAGAAGCCTCCTCGTGTAGCGCAGTTTGTTCCGCCAGTTACTCAACTGAACCAAGCGATCGGCGCATCCTGGACAGTCACACCCAACACCTTATTTGACTGGCCAATTCTTCCCTTGCGGTGGTAGGGCTAACGCCCGGCTCCCACCGTCTGTCAGTCTGGCGTCAAGCAGCCTGCTGTGTTTCGTCGATGTGTGGGAGGTCCAGTGCCTTAGGTATCTCCTCACAAGGTGGACCGACAACCTTTTGAAGGCCGCAGGAACTCGTTGAATGCGAGAAGCACAAAACCGGTCAAAGTGGAGGTGCTTGGGTGAGGCCTATGTCCAGCACTGGACTTTCGGCTGAAATGATGATGATGATGAGGCATCTTCTGGGCACGCTCATTCTATCATAGACTTCATCCATCGTTTTCCATCAGGCATGATCGAGGTCAAAAAAAAAAAATTGCAGAATGGGGCTCATTCTGCAATTTTTTTTTTTTATAACCGATGAAAAATTTCAACACAGGAGGGTTCAGAATCATGTACTGTGTCTATGGTAACAAGTTGCGTGTCGATCTCCCTGCCACCCGGTATGTGGCGATGTTGCTATTTATAATTATAAAAAAATAAACACACAACAAGTTGCTTAGTCTGTGGCATAGCTTTCAAGCGTCGAATAAACACGCTGTGTCGCGACGGCCGCTGATTTCCCAGCGGTTCGTGACGCCTGCTCCAATCACGACGCTGCAGGAGACAGGCAAGGTTGTGAGAACACGTTTTAGGAAAAGTAAACTAAAACTAAATCTCGTATAGTCATATGACCTTACATAACATGACGCCTTTCCCCGAAAGCCCAACCGATGCCTGCCAGGGTCGCGGGTTGTTCGAAAAAGTTACCGTGGCCCTGGCACAGGCAACTGAAGGAACACGGGTGGGTTTTAGTCAGTAAAAGTATGACATGTTCTCCCGCTCCGCCCAGAGCGGGTGAAGTTATTTCATAATTTATCACACAAAAAAAATGTAAGTCCCATGTACAGACGCCAGCACATCAACCTACCCAAAACTGTCACATTTTCCCAATCAACTTTTAACCTTATGCTTTAGTGATAAAGTTGAAAATCTATTAAAGAAAGAACAATGTCAGATGTCCATAGTAACTTTGGCTCAATATTAATTTGTCATGGACAGTGAAAATTCTTACGTTTTTTTGTGTAGTTTAATGTCAAAAGCTTTTCTGTAATATCCACTTTTACACTGAACTTCTACAGAAGAAGTTATTCAGACTTTTTAAATTGGAGGTTATTGTTGCTCTATCACGCGTCTGATAGCATCTTCTCTTTCCGAACTGTTATTTAAGGCGTGAGACTTTACACGATGCAATGAATGACCGCAACCAATACAAAGATTTCGATGCACAATTGATTCAGTTGGCGCATTGCTACTTGTTAGATTACTTGTTTGTTTAATAAATAACCAACAGTAATGACAAACAACACTGACATTTGGAATCTAAAACCAACAAAATACGGTTGTGTTGCAAATTAACATTTAGCTTAGTTAAAACAGTTGACATTCTATTAATAAAAATCGTACTTTACCTCAGAAAGTGAAGTCCATTGCCGTAACAATGAATGGACATCGTCAGATTCAAGTAAATGCCGTTCCATCCGGAACACATTTATACCACAATTAATACAACGTAGTTGATGGTACATTGTCACAAAATGTGTGGTATGAATATAACACAATAAGTCTGTAAAGCAAACGCAGATGAATTCGAGAAGGAACCAAACGTACACAATCACATAGAAAAACACCGACAACAACAACATGTTTGAACTGGCGCGCGCGATTTTGACAGAACTGCAAGTTTTTTTTTTTAATGGCGAACTGCTGTTGCCATTACAAGGCGATTAAGTTATCGAATACAGATCAGGAAAATCGATTTATTGAATTTCGTTCTAATATTCTTTAAAAAATAATAAATGTATTTTAATAAACACAACGAACGTATTATTTACATAAAAAATAATAATAATAAAAGACAATTGTGAGGTGGTAAATAAAAACTAAAGAGTAAATCGCTTTAATTATTTAGAATAATCGATTACAGTGGCAGAATAGGTAACTACCTGACACTTTTATTTAAAAAAAAGTAAAACCTGGAATTCAAGAACATGATTAGTAAAATGATTACTTATTAAAATGATTTTCTTTTCGAACAGTTCTCGAAAAGAAATAAATATTTTTTTAGAAGTTGGAATGTTATATTTAAATTGTTGTAGGTAAAAACTTCGTGTCCGTGTGAATTTAGTTTTGAAAGTTGTGTGAGCCGAAATCTGACATTGTTCTTTGACAGATTGTAATAGGTTGATGTGCTGGCGTCTGTACTAGGGGGCGAGCCTATTGCCATCAACCGGGCACAAATCCAGACTCCAGGCTGCTGTGTGCTAACCTGTCGGCCCCATCGGCCATCTGTTCTGCGAGCAATATGCCCTGCCCACTGCCACTTAAGTTTGACCTGTGGTTTGACGGTTATTTATTTATTTATCTTTAAATCTCATTAATTAAATCTTATTTAAAACTGTCAAAAGGATGATTTTTCAACCGACAGATAATTTTTATTCGTGGAATAAAATTGACGTCTGACAGATTATAAATGGAAGAACTGTCAAAAAATCATAATTATATATCTGGCGTAGGAAAAATCAGCCCTAAGACATACACATAAACAAATTAGGAACAATAAAAACAATCAATAATAACTTAAGAAATACCTACTAGTTTAATTAAGCCATCTTCTGGAGACACCCGGCAACAATACATGCGCGCAGTTGCCTCATCAGGTGGCCTTCACTCTTACTCGCCACACTCAGGAGGTTATGGTTTCCTGGAGATATCAATTCCTTTAATGACAGGCATCGTCAAAAAAATCCAAACAGTTTTCTTTCTGTGCCAGCCCTAAGCATACCTAATGCTCTCCGCGTCCTAATCAGCACAGCGCACCTCAAACGCGCATCTTTCAACGGTCGCGTGTTTCCAATTTCGAATTTTAAACCTTCAACGTTCGTGTTTCAATATTGAATTTCGAAATGCACTTGTTCCAAATCCAAATTTCTGTGATTTTAGTATGGGCTTTTAACGTTTTACGGTACTTTTCGTTTGAGTATCTAGAAGTTAAAAAAAAATGCAAGAGAATACAATTTGATACTATTCTTGGGTGTTCTAAACAGCAATAAAGATTAATCTAGCATCTAGTTAGACTTTACTCGTTAAGAATGTATCAGATACTACCTGCATCCCGCGGTTTCGCCCGCAAGGTATGCAGATAAAAGGTAGTATGTGTCCTTTCCCAGGGTTCAAAGTATCACCATACCAAATTTCATCAAAATCGGTTTAGCCGTTTCGGAGATTAGCCGGAACAAATAGACAGACAGTTCCTAATAACTTTCCATTCATGGGTCTTGTCCCAATAACATCTTTGTCAGAACTGGGATTCAAACGCAACCCTCAATAAGCAGCAGTAGTGCCTGTGACCACTCGACCATCGAAGCACACACAGTTATTTGTATTATTATAATTATTTAGTGTCAGTGTATTAAAACCTCGTTATATTGAACGTCGAGTGTCGTTGTTTCGCATTTCACGCCATTTTGTGAACGCTCAGTACTCAGTTGATTACTTGTATACTCTGGCAGCACGCGGTAAATGACAACTAAAAAAGCTATGGCGGGAATAGGAAGAATTTACGACGAAACCATAAATCTAACCAACCAGCGGAGTTATTACGTAAGACAACACACTAGCTTTGATTTTGACAGTTCAACAACATTCATTGCGTTATTTACGTTGTTGAGCAGACAAATTTTTCGAACATATGAAGCAATGGATTAGCAATATCCTTCAAAATGATTCAGATTTTGATTGTGTGTTACGCAATGGTGCAGTTGCATAAATAAATGAGATTATAAAAGAAAAACTCTTTTTCCCGAATTTAAAGTAAAAATATTCGTTTTGTCTACCAACTATACGCTTCTTTCAAAACGGTGAAGGAAAATATCGCGAGGAAACCAACATTTCCTAAAACCAAAAAAATTTAAGACATGTCACATCTACCAACCCGCACTGGGCCCGCGTGGTGGATTGCGGCCCAGTCCCTGTCACCGAGAGGAGGGCTATGTCGCAGCAGTGGGAACATTATAAGTTGATTATGCTATTAGCTTCTTATAATATAAAACAAGCTAATAGCACAGCTAATAGCATAAGCGACCACCTTTAGACAGGACAACGTTCGTCGGGTCAGCAGTAATCATTAAAATCATCATCATAAACTTTTGTTTTTTTCTGTGTATGTGTACCCTGGGCAAAAAAGCATGTTCTTTCTTTCTTTCAAACGACCGATACCCAATGCCACCCCAGCACACAGCGGTACTATTTTACGGGGCGAACCGATGACATTTTCGCTCGATGATTTTTCCGTTCCACCACATTCGCGAATGACTGCGTTCTCATTTAAGCAATGGCATTTGACGGGTGTGCCTTTGTCAATAGTCGTTGAAAAAAAAAAGTATAGACGTTCCATTTTAGATTGGAGTTAGCGCGCACTGTTTATATTTTATTTTTTTAATAAAATATTCTTTTTTTGAACGTTGTTTGCGCGCGCTTTTTGTGTTTGGAGTTCAGAATGTTATTTTTTTTTTTGTTTGTTGTTTTTTTTCTGTTCTGGTTTCGAATAGGCTTTGTAGTTTAATTTAGGTACTTAAATGTCACCTATCAATAAGATAAAAGAATAATATAGCTGATAATAGCCTAAAATACAATGGCTATAATGCCACAAAATATCACTAGGGTAGACTTAGGAATTAGTGCTTGTCCGTTTAAAGCATGAAATTGAAAAAAAAAAATGCGCCAAATAGTTCGCCTACGCGCACGTATGTTTCCCTTTTTTCATCCAAATTTGCTTTATAACATGTTGAATTGGATATATTAATTTGGCCCAACTATTAAATTTCATCCAGTCGAATATAACTAGGTAGGTATTTAATAATTGACCTTTATTTTACAAAATTTGTCTGATTAGACTCTTATTACACGAAAAAAATTGTGCGGTCGGCGCAGTACACGTAAGCTTCTTAAAAAATAAAGAATAAGAAAGATTTAGTGTGAGAGATAGAGAGAGTTACCTATATCCAGTGGCGTGCATTGCATATAGGCATATAAGCAGTGCCTACCTCGATATATCAACATAAGCCTGTCAATTACATTTTAGTGTGTGTGCCCCACAATTGAAAAACTCACTAAATTATCATACCTAACCAAAAACATAATCTTCATACAAACACGCGCGGCAGTAGGCAGTCGCCGGACGGCCTACTCGGCTCCCGCACATTGTCATTGGTCTTTACTCGTTCAAGTTAATACGACAAAATTAAAAAATACGTACGTCTCACGCGTAATACCATGACTTTCGCAATTTAGTACGCATGCCTAATCAAATAACCACACTTTTGACCTCATTTTATTTTTCTGATTAGTGACTGCGTTTGCCTAGACTTGACACCCGCCTAGTGCCTACCTATTTTGAAAACCAATGCACGCCACTGGTTATATCTTTCTTCTTTCTCATGTAAAAAAATGTGCCTAAACGTGACTCGTTCTTAAAATTTCACCCTCAATTCTTTTCCAATTATCGAATTGCCGACTAAGAAGTTTCACTTCAAAAATATTGAACAATCCTCGTAATTTCGCAGAAACTTTCTTCTATTATAAATTTTCATGTCACCATTAATGTTATTAACACACCCCGACAGTGTTATAACAACAAAACTTTGTTAATCTAAATAAATAACACAAAAAATATCAAATAACATTACAACTTCATTCATATTTATTGAAATAAACCACTCCACAGAATGTTAACAATTTTTCGCGAGGTGTCAACTTGGCTGAAAGATGCGGCCCTGAACAAATTTAGGTGTACCTTCAAAAAATTATGTAACAAGCTTTAACAAGGTGAAAATAAAGTATAATTTTGCTTGTGTTTTGTTTTCTGAAGCCGCAAACATGATTTGCGCAAGCATTCTTATATCCAAATTGTATTTGCTGACAATTTACACGCTGAAATTGAATTTTTAACTTTATCTCGTTGTGATAAGGTTGATATTGAGTTGTGTAACATTTTTGAATAGCAAAATGTACTGGTTTCATATGATAATCCCATTTTTCATATTAAAAGTTATTTCTTTTACAATATACTCCCAGGAGTATCGGTATTGGAGATGATTCACCGACTTAATAAAGGGGAGTGTTGTGTTTAACGGTGTTTAAAAAATTGTTTAGACTTCAGATGTTAATGTATTTGTGTGAGGGTCGGAAATGTTATGATATTGGTACTTTTGCAACTGATTTTTAAATGAAAGAAAGTCGGAATGTGTAAAATGTTATAATGGAGAGTTAGACAGATCTAGACATGGCCACTATTTAGCTATACCTACTTTTTTAAATAACGAATTCAAAAAAAGTAGGAGGTTCTCAATTCGACGTAATCTTTTTGTCAGGAATCAAGTTCAGTGTGTTCAATGACTAAATATCAGCGGCACCCTGATTGCGTAATACACTATCAATCATATTTCGAAGGATATTGCTAATCCATTGCTTCTTATGTTTGCAAAATGTGTCCGCTCAACAACGTAAATAACGCAATGAATGTTGTTGAACTGTCAAAATGAAAGTTACGCAATTACCCCGCAGTTACCTATAACAAATGTCATCTAAATCTCTGCAACTTAATTACTGAGGAAAATCGATTTTCTATTAAAAAGTATAATAATTATGTTCTCGAGGATACACAGTCCAGTTTAAGTTAAGTAGGTGAATAAAATAATCCAGCAGAATGCTTGTCAAAGGACATAATCAAGAAAATAAGCCCATAAACTCGTCATTGACCAAATAAATCAATGTACAGATTAAACCTTACATCATACGATCGCCATTCAAAGTGGAGTGATAACAAAATTAATCATCACACACAAAATCGTCCAAATCAAGAAACCATTAAATAACCAATCCGCATTTTACTTACGATACCATAGACAACTTGCCATCGCCTAAATCCTCTTTCAACCTTAACTCCCGCGAAAAAGGTCGCAAATACTTTTTTAATCTGGCAATACCGACGTGTACAGTATTTAATCATCTACAAAGGACGTATTCGTACATGCGAGCTGTATTCAAAACTGACAAAAGAAAAAAGCAATCTGGCAAGATTGGCATTCGGGGGCTACACAAAAAGGGGATCTTTTGGGCTATATTGTTAGTGGAGATTGAAAAGCGTTTTGTCATGTACATGTTATTCGGTAATTTAGTGTTGCCCGATTGAAATAACGAGGGGTGTAATTGGAAAGGAGGTTTTAAGGCCCATATGTGGCTGATTGATTGCTTTTAGCTGCCGGTACGATTAAAGATTACCGTTTTGTTGTTTGATGTTAGTGTTGATGATGTGAAAAGTGGATGGGATGTTGCTTTGTTGGCGCGAAAGTGTTTTATTGATTATTGCAATGGGTGTTACAGAAATTGGTACGTAAATATATCAGATGATTAGTTTTTGAATGGTTTGGGATTGTTGTCTGTTACGATCGTGAACGGGCGCCGTCGGCTGAGACTGGTCATCTCTTAACTGCCAGGGCTTATTTTTATTAGTCGTATATTTTGAATTGTTTCTTCATTTTATTTTGTTATCACATATACAGGGTGAAATAAAATTCATGGGCATCCTTTTCATTTCTTTCTTTTTTTTTCTTTTCATTTTTTTTTTCTTTTTTTTTTTCTTGTCATTGTACTCATCATTATGAACAACTTTTACTATGGGACTAAACCTGAAATCGCGAAAAAAATATCAGCTGTTCCTTGCATTTATGTTCATATAACTTGTCAAAATGTAGGGAAGAGCTGATTTTTTTTAGCGATTTCAGGTTTGGTTCATAGTAAAAGTTGTTCATAATGATGAGTATGTATAATGACCCCTTATGAATGACAATATGTCTCCTGATGTCTCAGAGTCAGGTTGTATGTTGATCTAAATATGATTCGCGGCAGTAACAAATATTTATTTATAGAATTATAATCATAAAAAAAATCAAAGTCAAAGTCAAAGCATTTATTTCAAATAGGCACATAAAAGGCACTTTTGAACGTCAAAAATTATCTTAAAATAGAATTGATTCTAGTCACCCATTCCAAAGGGTAGTTTTCGTATGGAGAAGAATGGGCAAGAAACTCCACCGTTACTCTTTTAAAATGTTTTAGGTACAATATTTTGCATGGGTACATTAATTATATAATAACATGTGAGGACGATGCACCTAAAATAAAATTACTATACCACAATAGGTAAAAGAATTAAAAACGAAACCATGACATATAAATTAATTATCTGATAGATACATGGTGCTCACATATTTACAAACATGGTACAAGCAAAACGATTTTTATTAAAAAAAAAAAAAATACAAGTAATAAGTCAGGGTGTGAGTAATGAATGTAAAAACTAATAAAAAAAAATTACAATTAAATTAGCAACCAGTTTGATTTTGTCTAGACTCTAGATTGTCCTATGGAGCAGGACCAGCATGTTTCCAAGCGTTCTTATCTTGGATATAATCTTCTAATTTATAGTATGCTTGTTTACAAAGTGTACGTTTAATGTGAGTTTTAAATTTTCTTTCATTTAATTGCAATATATCACAAGGTATTTTATTGTAACATTTGACACAGTACCCCATAAAAGATGTATGTACTTTGGCTAATCTGAAAAATGGTTGATGTATTTTATCTTTATTTCTTGTGTTAAAGTTATGTCTATCGCTTATTTTATTAAAAAGATGTAGATTTTTTCTTACATACATATCATAATCATCAATATAACTCTTTAAATTCATATTATTAAATGACTATTTCATGAAATTGTGACATTTGAGACCAATTCTAACTCAAGGAACTGTATTCAGTGGCGTGCATTGGTTATCAGAATAGGTAGGCACTAGGCCGGGTCTAGTCTAGGCAAACGCAGTCACTAATCAGAAAAAAAAAGTGAGATCAAAAGTGTGGTTATTTGAGTAGGCATGCCTACTTAAGGGTGATAAATTGCGAAGGTCGAACGTCATGGTATTACGCGTGAGACGTACGTATTTTTAATTTTGTCGTATTAACTTGAACGAGTGAAGACCAATGACAATGTGCGAATAGTACGGGAGCCGAGTAGGCCGTCCGGCGACTGCCTATTGACAGGCTTATGTTGATACTCGTATATCGAGGTAGCCACTGCTTATATGCCTATATGCAATGCACGCCACTGGCTGTATTGCTGATTCTAATGATTATAATAATTGTGTAAAGTCATATTTGTTACGGTAGCACACACACACACTGACCTGCAAGTTGCAAAAAACGTACTTAAATAGAATTTCGCGGACTATTCTTTGTATTATTGACATCTCTATATTTTTGACATCTTTGTATTATAGACAGTAATGAATTTTAATAGTGATTTGTATTAAATAATAATTTTGCTTTTTGTTAAATTTGACTGTTCGTGTATGTTAAACAATTTTGCATGCCGTAAGCACAGAATACTTAAAGTACTACATACAGAAAGGCCACTCCCTTCCCCGCACTAACATCTCACCCCGCACTTCGGCGTATTCGTCGCAGTTCTTTAAGGCCAGGTATTCCCAATTTTACATCACTTTGATTTAACAATAAACAAAGAAATCGTGATTTTTTAAATCGAAAAAAAAAAACTTGTTCTAGTTTACTTTATGTATTTTGACAATTTGTGGTTCAAAACACGATATCGAAAACTTCACTCGATCAAAAAAAAATCCGAAAAACAGGCTTAATCGATATTTTTTTTATGTTTTTCTTGTTTTACTCATAGTTTATAAATGTTTTACTACTAAAAAATCATATCTAAAAAAAGGCAATAACGTAGAGAAAAGTAATTTGTGGTTGCATTTTACAAAATAGCTTAATTCTTTTAATAATAAATTATTATATAACACAGCGGCTCGCGTTCGTCAATATCCAGCTTTATAACCACTCATACCTTGAACCGCTCTGCCGCCCGGCCCCCGACAGGACCCCGATTCAGTATTTGTCAGTACCGCTTCGGCTATCAGACGGGGAACCCGTGTCACTTTGCTTGCGCTCAAAAGACCCGATTGACAACGTTTTATGTTCTGAAGAAATTATGTAATAAAGTAAAATGAAATATAGATGTAAAATATAAGGCCTCGTATTTTTATTTTTTCCAAATTTTGTAGTTTTCATTCATAAAATAATTTTTGAAATGGTTTAAAATCGTAATCTCATGTCAATGTCAAAACATTGTCAGAAATTTAGGGAGGTAAACGTACCTATTTTAGACAGTTCCCAATGTGTAATGGTGTTTTCAATATATTCAGCAAAACTATTTTTATAAATATTTTATCTATTTATTGATACAGGTTGTAAAAAGACTTATAGCCGTCGTACATCAAACTAAGTAACATTGCACAAAAGATCTGTGACAAAAGTAATTGCTGGAAATCGACTTTAATTTTTGGTGTGAAATTTTGCTGTATGCGCACTACCACAAACAGCAAATTTTGCACCCGCATGTAACTGTACAGGGGTCCTGGAGGTATTTAAAGTTGTGTTATAATATCAAAACTTGTTTTCGTAAAAAATATCGTTTATGCTCACTAGTTCCTTCGCTTAGTTCCTTTGAAGGAACTACTGAGAATTTTTGGATCAGTAGTCCCTTTGCAAAAGCTGAAGGAACTACTGAGACTAAATAGTTCCTTTGAAGGAAATAAACATATATAATGCTGCCCGCTGCTGCCGCATGCAGGACCGTAGGTTCGGTAGGAAAAGAAAGAGAAGCGCGATGACACAACGGTGGTAATTTATTGCAAATATGAAGCTATTATCTATTTACAAAAACTATTTAATAAAAAATAATCCAACACTGAATGCAGTTTGGCATCAGAAATTTAATGGTATATTTTTAATTATAATTAAAAATAAAATACTTTTACAAAGCATTAAAGTAAAAATACTTGCATACGAAATTGTTCCATAGACTCTTACAACACCTCGGACACTCCATACAACGCTCGCAAAATAATTACCTATTACTACTACATAAACAAATGAAAATGCGAAATCTTACAAACAGTTTATGTAAATACGAATTCGGAAAAGCATCACAATATCCAACCATCGGGATTAAAACTCAAATAAAACTTTTAAATCGCATAATTGTGTGTTCGTATCAGCAATACAGCGCTGCGGTTCGCGAGCGCCCTTGCTAAAGAGTCGGCGACGAATACCTCGAAGTGCGGGGTGAGGTGCGGTATCTGATATGAGGTCGAGGAAGGGAGTGTCCTTTCTGTACGTAGTACTATTAAGTATTCTGTGCTCTTACTGATAAGGAGCATGATTGCATTTGCGAAAACAAACGCGGTTGTTGAACTATTTGAGTACCTACGTACTTGTGTGCGTACTTGGAAGCAAATACCTGGTGTAAAAACCCGGTCGCATAAATACGTACCTTCCCTACTCGCCCGATCACACGTTTCCGTAACGCGTTCGCCAGTTTACTCCCCAAGTCAAGCGCGCCTAAAGAAGTTTCACTTCAAAAAATTTTTGACAAAAAATACCGACTCCCAAAAATACTACAAAGTGAAAAATAACATTAATTTCGGATGTCGGTGTCTTTGGATTTGTATATTACTTTTTTGCCACCGACTTCCGAAATTAAAGTTATTTTTAGTTAAAAATCTTATATATCCAAAAAATGTATGTAATGTGCCGTCCATAAAACATGGAATAGAAAGTGAAACAACTACCATGGAACAACTAGCATCACAATTTAATATTAAAAAAATAGAGCCTTGTGGTCTTTTTATTGATAAAGAGTTACCTTTTCTAGGTGCAACTCCGGACGGAGTTGTGCAGGGAGAAGACACAATAGTAGAAATAAAGTGTCCAATTTCTGCATTCAGGACTTCGTTGGACGATGCAATAGATTAAAAAAAATAAGGTTTTGGAGGAAAACGAAAGATGGACTTTCCATAAATTCCATCTTGAACCGATTTTCTTCAAACATAGCTAAGAACACTCGCGACTAATTCACCTTTCAAACAAAAAAAAACAAAATCAAAATCGGTTCATCCGTTCGGGAGCTACGATGTAACAGACAGACACACACACACACACACACACACAGATACGTCAAACTTATAACACCCCGTCGTTTTTGCGTCGGGGGTTAAAAACAACTTATTTTAAAATTCGTTCTATTCCAAACCTCCGTTAAAGCCAAAATGTATGAAACTTTATAATTGACATCAGTCATTCCGATGACGTATTATTATGCGTTATAACCATTGCGTGCTCTTGACAGTGCTGGGTTGCCAGCTGTTTTAGAACCCAATGGCTCGCGACGATTGGAAAAGACCAGACAGATTGACCATAATGCCTTAGAAGTTAGGTCGGCCTTTGGTGTGTGATGCAACATGTATCGACTACCTTGCGCCACCCCATCTTCCTATTACGGTTGGCTGTGCTAGTGCGATTACTGCGGGTGCAGAAAACCTCAAACAGCGCAAATAGATACTCTAATCTTATTCCGACTTATATGTACCAGCCGTTTGGGGCTGATACACTAGGGCCATAAGGTCCGAGTGCCTACTTAATTTTTCGAGAAATCGCCAAGCGATTGGTCGACTCTTCACGTGACCAGAGGACTAGCCTATTTTTTGGCCAAAGATTCAGCAAAAAGAAAGTAATTTTAAGGCTTTGTCATGGCAAAGGATTTTATTACTAATCAAGTTATTTTGAATCTTATTTCAATGAGTTTAGAATTCATGTTACTTTATTTCGATACCACGATGCCGGGAAATGACGCGACGTGCCGCGGGACGCTGCGGCATGACGCAACGCGCCAGGGATGCTGCGGCATGACGTGTCATGCCGTTTCATTCCACGTAATGCCGCGGCGCGCCATTGCATCCCGCGGGACGTGTGGGTCACGTTGTGTCGAGGAATTATGATTGCTAAGCTAGTTGAAATAAGATTGAAACTTGTGCTGCGGTCATTTCGGTTAATGGGACGCAGTCCGGTCTGTGCGGGCTTTTAGCAGGATGCCACGGAACGCCGCGGGATGCCGCAGCACAACCTGCCGTGGCACGCTGTCAGTGAGCTGAGCGCCGGCTCTATTTGGCTGTCGATGTCTTATGGTGACAAATATATGGCGATAGAGCAATGGTCTTTGGTCGGTCATAGAACACTAATGAAGTAGGTACTTATATTGCGGATTTCGATGTAAACTGTATTTGCTATGCGAATGATGAGTGTCTCATGTTTGTTTTGTTATACCTACTTATTATTTACCTGCCCATTTAAAAGAATTTTATATATACTGTACATAAAATGTGAATGTAATAAATTAATGTTAAGTTTAATCATTTTATTTCTTGACATCCTTCCAACAATAGTTCAGTTCACCCTAACTGAATCAGTATGTCAGTGCGAGTGGGATAGAATGATACATAGCGCGGGGAAGTGGGGACAAAATCTGAATTTTAGCTGAACTATTACCAGCCCTTAACAAAGAGCGCTCGCAAACACAAGTACCTCACGCACGTCATTTTTTAATGTAGTTGTAGAAGGTAATTATTTTGCGAGCGTTGTATGGAGTGTCCGGGGTGTGCCGTAAGGTAAAATGTATTGGGACTCTCCACAAAATAACCATATTATATGTATACCTACATTTTTGGCAAATAATTGATTTCTATTTCTATTTACCTTAGTGCATCCCCCATAATCGGCTCCAAAGACCACGGTTTGTATAAATACTTCAAGAACCTTAAATTGTAACTCCAATTCATAGTGAATGATGAAAAAAGTTCTTTGAAAAGCAAATGAAAAAATACTTCCATGAATTTCCATACGTTACTGCTTCATAGAGTGTACCTACAACTGTTTAATTGAAATACAACTTTCAAAAGCTGAAAATAGCCAGCCGAAAAAAAAAAAGAAAATAAAAAATTCAAAATTCATAAATCGAACGTGAAAATGAAGTATCAGCTCAAACGAGGTGCGCTCGCCGTACGGCACACACATCACAAACGCGTTCTTTGGCCGTCCAATTTGTCTGATTGACGTCCAGCGTCGGCTTACAAAGCTCAAAGACTAGCAACGACGCCATTGCTTCAAATAGAGCGTGAAAATTCAAATTGTACCTGTTTCTGTGACTGTTAAGGAGGTTTTACATACGTCACGGGTCCTTTGTCAAGGAAATCAGGGAAATAAATTTTAATGCAAAATAACACGCTACGTCATTGTTTGGTGTTCGTAGCCTTTTCATACAGCTGTCAAGGAATTACAGTTTTTGTGATTTGAATATATGGAAAATTTGAAGTACCTAGGTAATCAATTAACTTCACAATAAATTTTCCTGATTTCATGAGGTGGATGGACGACGGTTTTCCTCGACCTCTTTATTTTGAGTCAGTTTACCGTTTCGTTATCTTCACATAAGGTACAGATTGTAGCTCAGGCTTGGCATAAAATAAATTATTGAAATCTTAAAAAAAAGATTTTGAGCAAGTTATACCAAAATAAATTTATATAGTGATGAATTTTAATTTATATTTCGCTACAAAATGGCGCCCGAAGAAAAGTAAGTATTAAGAATATTAAAGAAAAGATACGTATTTCTCTACGGGAGCCATTTTGTAGCGAAATATAAATGAAAATTGAATGTATTTAGGTATTACTTTCTCAAAATCTTCTAAAACAAAGACCATTGTCGCTCAAAAGTTCTAAAAACAACGTTCCGTCATCTTCATATTATTTCATACATTTTCAATCCATTTCGTCAAATGATTTCTTTTTCATAACCAATACGTGATATTTTCGCAGTTTTTGTGAAGAGGGTGTGTTAGGATAGCCCTCCAATGAAAGCGAGGCAAGGCTAAGAGATGGTGTGTAAGGGCTTGTACACAAAACTGCGATGCGACGTCGCATCGTAAAAATCTGCGAGCTCTTTCTAGTTCTAACCTATATAACCTTTCTGCGTTGCGAATTCGCATCGCGCCGATTCGCAGTTTTGTGTACAAGCCCTAAACCGGTGTTAAACTGGTTCGTGGTATAACCTAAAACAAGGATGATGATGTCTTCTAGCCGACTTCAGCGACTGCAACTGTGACTGACGAGTTGTAGGTGTGAACCCTGACAAGCGTATAGAGGTATGAGTAACAGGGTGTAATGTTCACTCAACCTCCATAGAAAAGGGAGGATCCTCCGACCAGACGGGTATTGTGTCTGGCGGGCAACTGCCCGATGATTCATGTCGGGCTGTTGTATCTATGCTAGTTGCGCGGTAAACTCTGCTTGCGATATGCAGGATTTGCATGACGTCAGTATGACGCGTTGTTCGCATGTGGCGTTGTAGATACCGCTACAAGCGCTTTACTCAGTATAAGTTATTTCATCACCACTTCTCTCAAAACGGTGAAGGAAAACATCGTGAGGAAACCGGCATGCCCTAGAACCAAACATTCGAAGAAATGTGACATCTACCAACTCGCACTGGGCCCGCGTGGTGGATTACAGCCCACTCCCTCTTACTGAGAGAAGGCCTGTGTCCTAGCAGTGGGAATATTATATGTAGTCTTTGAATTTTTGGTTCTAGACATGCCGGTTTCCTCACGATGTTTTCCTTCACCGTTTTGAGAGCAGTGGTGTATACGTTAATTAATGGCTGCTTATTCTTCCTAACATAGATAGCTCTCTTCTACAGGATGAAATTTAATTTATAGGCATCCTTTTAAGAGGTCATTGTACTCATCATTATGAACAACTTTTACTATGGGACTAAACCTAAAATCGCAAAAAAAAATCAGCTGTTCCTTGCATTTATGTTCACATAACTCGTCAAAATGTAGGGAAGAGCAGATTTTTTTTTCGCGATTTCAGGTCTGGTCCCATAGTAAAAGTTGTTCATAATGATGATTACAATGACCCCTTAAAAGGATGCCCATGAATTCAATTTCATCCTGTATAGACATAGGATAGTGACATACACACATACGTTTTCGTATACAGGTGTGTACGTCACCTAACGTTGCCACGTAACCGATGGCGTTCCCACGTCATCTCTTTGTGCTGTTTCGTTAGGAACAGACTATTCAACTTGTACAGTAAGTATAGCATGCTACATACACAGGTCGAAGAAAATTCCTCCGGTTGAAAATGTTGCTAGAATAGTTTTAAATTAAATAATGAACAGAATAGAACAGACGACTACTTGCACTTGAGCTTTGGTTACGTTTTTTTTTGAGTGTATGCTTCGATCTGTCAAAATTAGAGCATTTTTATAATGCTCTAATTTTGACATATTGAAGCGTAATTTTGTGCTAAGTTTTGCCCCTGTATTTCTAAAGCTAAGGTTTTCTAGCGGTGGTCGCCACATAGCGTCCGCAATTTACCGTCGAATGAAGTCATTGAAAATAAAAATGGGATACTTACGAGCAGGAATGATGATGATGATGACGTCACTGAAAATCTATCTATCGATCTTCTTCTATATACATATAAATAAAACAAAGTCGGGTTAGTTACACCATGTATAACTCAAGGACGGCTGGACCGATTTTTATGATCTTTTATTTGTTGGATTTGTCTCCACCCCGAATAACAGAATTTATTTTTTTTATTTATTTATTTATTAATAACCAACTTATATTGACAGTTTGCACCACACATACAAGTTATTGGTCAATGTTAGTAATTAGACATGTCATACAATCATAAAATTAGGTTAAATCACATAATAAAAAGATGAAATGAAATAAGGTGAAACAAAATTGGACAAAACTAGATAAAAATTAGATAAAATTAGACAAAATTAGATAGAAATTAGCGTAAATTGGAATATAATTATTAATAACAAATAACTATTTAATATAAATTTAATTAATATAAATAAATTAATTAATATAAAATTTATTTATTTATTCCTGATGGTCTAGTGGTTAGTGACCCTGACTGCTATGCCGGAGGTCGTGGGTTCAATTCCCACCCAGGACAAATGTTTGTGTGATGAGCACGATCATTTGTTCTGTGTCTGGGTGTAATTTATCTATAATATGTATGTATTTAGAAATATATAAGTATGTTTATCAGTTGTCTAGTACCCATAACACAAGCTCTGCTTAGCTTGGGACTAGATGGCGTTGTGTGATAGTTGTGGAATATTATTATTATTTTTATTTGATTTTACATATCTCGGGACCATGGGGTCCCGGTCCTTTGGAAGGCGTACGAGGGGCCGAAGCCAACCCGCAGAGGCCCCTTAGGAAATTGTAATAAAATGTGGCACCAACCGACGATTATCCCTGTATGCACTATGCCAGTACACCCAAGGACAACCGCCGGTTGGTGTAGAACTATTGCAGGATATGGAAAAATAAAAAGTTGGACTATGGGTTTGGGTGGCTA
Organism: Amphipoea lucens; assembly: GCA_947508005.1. NCBI lineage: Eukaryota > Metazoa > Arthropoda > Insecta > Lepidoptera > Noctuidae > Amphipoea > Amphipoea lucens. Next base: position 15,642,737 of record OX382377.1, on the reverse strand, counting down.
AAGTGGACTGGTTACCAATAACTATGGAAGAACTATGACCCCTGCCTAATCAATGTTTTATATATACACGGATGAAATAGCAGGGGATGACTTGCACACTCAATAATGGGCCCCCGGAAACGGTCGCTAGCACATAGTGACGTAGCGACAAAGGGGCAACATGTCCTGAAGTGCTTATGAGGAGTGGAGAGGTATTCCACGGCTATCAGGACAATCCCGGAAGTACGGTCAAGATCCCTACCAGCATCTTACTGAAATACTTCCTTCCTCCGAGCACGTTTGCTCTTGCGAATCTCCACTCAAGCCGGCCAACAAAGGCAAGAATGAGGTGGGAGCTCTGTTCCTCGTCATTGTTCACTCCAGCCGGCCAATAAAGGCAAGCCAGAGGTGAGGAACAAGACTTCTCCCGGGAGATAGGGTCCGTGGGGTCGCTACTGCCCAACAGCTCGCCACATGCTGCCCTGCGGGTTTATTATTATTACTATTATTATTTACTCCAAGGAGATTGTACTGGGAGTGGCAATGGACTCCAGGTATCGAGTGGCAGTGTTCAGGAAACTCAGTTCAGTACTCGCGAAGACATCTGAGGACTCGTCATATGTTGTTGATATGGGTGAGAGCTAGGTATAACGGACTGGTCTTAAGGGTTATGGTATCGGTTTGAGGTATTTTGAATAGAGGGCGTCGGCGAGGGCGAAGTGTGTGTCTAATGGCTAGTGGGATGTTAAAGGAGATGTACTGCAGTAAGGAGGAATTGAAATGGGTACCACGAATTAGGCGGATGAAATATTTTACCAGACTAAGATTTCTCCTTAATTCTAAACTTTGGTACCCGACCATACCTAGCACAAATGGTGTTGGGTACATGTACGGGTAATAACCATAAAGTTTTAAGTACAAGTATCGGGCAAAAGACTTCTGAATCTTTTCGATGACCAGGGTATACACTTTTTCATGAGGGTTCCAGATTGCGCTGTTAGTCTCTAGCAAACTGCGAATGAAGGAGTTGTACAGTATGGTTATGGCCTGATGATTATTGAAAGTTTTGGCCTGACGCAAGACAAAACCCAAGTTTTTGCGGGATTTTTTGCAGGTCTGTATTATGTGCTGGTTAAATGTAAGATGTGGGTCGAAGTGAGCACCCAGATCACGTACGGTTAAGACGCGTTTCAGGGGCGTATTATTCATGGTGTAGCTGTTGTGTATAGGTTGTGTGGCTTTTGAGTAGGTCATGACCACGCATTTACTAATGTTTAAGTTGAGGTTGTTGATAGTGCTCCACGTGTGAATGTTGTCTATGTCGAGTTGAAGTGCAGCCGTATCACTGGCGTTAGCTACTGGTAGAGCAACTTTGACATCATCAGCATACATTAAGACTGTGGAGTGTTTTACATATGTGGGAAGATCAGAATAACTATTAAAACATGGGAAAAATTCACGAAAAAAAATAATATTGACAATAATTAATTTTCTTATACATACATACATTTCTTATACATCTTATACTTCAGAAAAATAAGTGGAACCGATTTGGCCAATCACGAGCCAAATCTTAGCGATGCTTGCGACCGCGATGTAAAATCAAAATATTTTGTTTTCACTTAGGCATCGAGGTACAACCCCCAAGCAGCCCGGGATGTATCGCAGTGAGACATCTTCGGCATGTACACACGGCTACACATCAAGCTATACATAACCAGTATAAGCTGACTTCTAATTGTACGAATTGGTTGACTCTTCGCGTGACCAGAGGGCTGGCCTCTTTTTAGCCCAAAGAATAAGCATTGCCATCCAACGTGGCAATGCTGCCAGCCTTTTGGGCACTTATCCCATTGACAGCGATGCGGACGAATTTTTTGATGCCCAATGAGCTCCTGTCTTTTTTTTTTTTTATTGAAGTGAAACTTCTTCACGCACGCTTGACTTGGGTAGTAAGCTGCCGAACGCGTGACGTAAGCGTTACGAATAGTGTGATCGGGCGATGCGAACGGGAGTTGAGTGGGGATATAAGCAAGAGAAAGCAGTGTGCGCACATTTTCCTTCTCTCTTCCTCTCGTAGCCAAATAAGTTTGAAGTTTCACTTCAGTCGTGTGGTCATAAGCACACTCGGTTTTTTTGTATATAGTTTATATATATTGGTTTTTACGTAGATCATAAAGAGTACCAAAGTAATAAAACAACTCGCTTCTATGGTACGAAAAACCTATACAATGCGAGGTCGTGTGTACTCGTAATTACCTTTTGTACTCGAGGCCCATTCGCACTTTCCTAAGATCACTAGCTTCTTCATCGCACTGCATGCAGTGTGCAGTGTACGTGTCGTACTCTTCACAACATAGGCACCTATCTCCTCGCCCACAGTGTGCACCTCACCTAACGCCACCACGTAACTGATGGCATTCCCATGTATCTCTTTGTGCTGTTTCCATTCGCCGCCCGATCCATCTAAGTCTGCGACAGTTAAGTAAATGTTCGCATTGATCCGTATTTTGTGTGGGATTCTGTAAATAACTGATGTATATGACGTCATGTACGTGTGTTGGGTTTGCTTTGACGTTGGCTGTGTTTGAGTTATGCTAAGAATTGAATATGAGATTTGTGTACTTTGCAGCTTGTTGAATATAGCAAAGATCTGTACAGTCCAACCGCATATACGGTAGAAGGGAGGGGGGGGGTAGGGTTATCTGGAGGTATTTAGTCTTGACATTAATGTCGTACTGCGGACCAGTACAGTCCCTTTATAGTTATTACTGACTAGCTGTTACCTGCGACTTCGTCCGCGTGGATTTTTTTCGTGGGACCCATTTTTTTTTTCTAAAATAAATCTGCCAGTGAAAGTCCAGTAAAAATCGGTCCAGCCGTTTCAGATATTAGCCGGAACAAACAGACAGACAAAAATAAATGATATTTTGGTATATGTACCGTGTACCTATACATTCATATGCATTTATTAAAAAGCGGTTATTTTAATATTACAAACAGACACTCCAGTTTTATTTATTTGTATAGATGACTAAAGATCTGCAAAAGTAAAATGCAATCACTGTCCAAGTCACAGTGACCTTTATTCTCATTCCGATAAGGTTGGGTTGCAGCCACTAAAAAGTCTGTCAAAATCATTGTGACCTTCACGCTCGTTAAGGGCCCTAATTCAGGCCACTCAATAATTCCTTACTTCGAAACCACGTCAATTCTTCAGCTAATCACGCCAACCTCGCAGAAAAAGTATTATGCGACTCGTATAGGACGATCATCGTTCATTATGTCATAGACGACACAATGAATGAAACCGTAGACAAAAAGTAGAGAAGAAAAAAAACGTAGAGAATACGTTACCAGCATCCTAATAGCGCAACACACAGTCTCAATCTGAATAATTTTGAAGGATATTGCTAATCCATTGCTTCATATGTTCGAAAAATATGTCTGCTCAACAACGTAACGTAAATAACGCAATGAATGTTGTTGAACTGTCAAAATGAAAGCCATTGCTACTGATAGTGTGTTACGCAATTACCCCGCTTCTATAACAAGATATTATCTCTATTCTAGGATATTGACTAAGGAAGCAAATTATTATAAATATATTTACCTAAAAATGTGTTGAATTACATTTTTCTACGACTACTTTTGCATTAAAATCTCCTTCAAATTAATCAATCATAACTTCAAACCCACGATAATCATAACATCTAGTCAAAATGCTCCCCTTAATTAAGGAAAACCAGATAAAATGTCAAAATACACGACCTCTCTCTTCAAAAAGCGAGTAGGTACTGAGCTTATCCCGAATCCTTTGATTACACCTAAACAAGAGAACACCAATCCAATTTCTTAATTCAAATTTACGAATGATTCCATCGAGGGGACGAAATTTAAACTTGGAATCAACGAAGTTGAACGAAGAGATTAGTTGGTGGCACAGATTGGTCGTTACTTTTAGTTCCATATTCAATTTTAGAGAAAACTTAAAACCTTTTTTTGGCGAAGTTGCGGTAGAACGTAATGTCTGAGTAGGTATTTCAGAATTTTTCTTTAATGCGTATTTAGGGTCAAATTAAATTAATAATTGATTATGATTAATTGATAATTATGTATTTATAATTAATTGATAATTATGTATTTATGTGCTTGAAAAAAAAAACTTGACTTGTTAATATTGTGTTCTGAATAGGTATGTATTCTAATACTGTTTTCAAACCCCCTTATTCATAATCCTATTTTATCTCTATTTTAGCTAAAATAGGTTTTCTGTCTTTATCTGTCACGTTGTCATTTCTGTGTGTAAGAAAGAGACAAACCCCATTTTAACTAAAATAGGTTTGATAAGTTTTATGAATAAGGGGGTAATGTTTATCATAAAATTGATTGTTGAAATTTTTGTTTATTTGTATGTAACGTCGATTTTAAATTCTTATATCTTTAAATAGTGTATTAGTAATGGTAATGGGTAGTTTCTTGAGTTACCATAACCTAACTATAAGACCAAAAATCACACTAATAAATAGATACTTTGACTTTGATAAACATGAAATATAAATATTTGATGATATTATTTTATATACTTGAAATATCAGTTTAAAAATCTTTTTTTTTTGTGTAAACTTCACAGACGTGGTGGGTATCGATATCAAAACACGATAAATAAAATAAAAAAATAAAAAACTCACATTTCAAATAACTAAACTAACAGCGGTCTTTTACCTCAATAAAGAACATCAAATCTTTGTTTGATCATGTTTAGACACATCACGTCTACAGAGTTTCGTTAGCTACTTTAGTTTGACCTTGTTTATCCGTAATTTAGTTTAAATCTCACTATCAATAAAAAACATGTCTTGTATGCAGAATAATTCGTTCATCATTAGATTATAAAACAACTAGCTGCGCCCCGCGGTTTCACCCGCGTAGATGTCGATTCCGTGGGGATATCAGGATAAAAAGTAGCCTATATGTTAATCCAGGGTGTCAGCTACCTCCATACAAAATTTTATCAAAATTGGTCGAGCCGTTTGAGCGTGAAGAAGTAACAAACATATTAACACACACACTCACAAACTTACGCCACTTACTTATACTAGTGTGATGTGATTTAAGCACAAGATACTGAAACAAAGAAAAGTTAGTTCTGAATGCCTTTCCTTTCAACTCTGCACCTCCAATTTTCCACTTGAAAGTAGGCACAAAAACCTAACCTATCCAGTCTGCGCAATTTAAAATTAAAATTCTTCAGAACACCAATAGAAACACGAACGATATTCATCTCGCGGGGTTCGTCGGTTATTTCCGTGAGCGCTCGTGCGTTTCCGCCACCACTCGGACATTGGGGGCGTATTAATCGTAATTAACCAACTCTGCCTGATTAGCGAGGTTCCTTATTACTTAAAATTTACTTGGGTTTACTTTCTTGCGACGCTCTTAGCTCGGATAGGGATAGGATGAGATTATTATGGATAAGGTTTTTGGGATTATTTTGTGTTTGATTTAGTAGTATTTTACTGTTGATTGGGGATCAATACTTTTGGTAATTTGATAAAAGTGACGTGGCGCCTTTCTTCTGATTAGTATCTTCACACTAAATTAACTTGTTTAAAATACAATTTTTAGATAAAAACTTGAGGTAACTTTTACAAAATATCCGTCTTAAAATGTCATTCACCTTGACCAACAAGGGGCCATGCATAATTTACGTGATATGGATTTCATGATCCCCCCGTCCCCGTCATAGGTGTGAAGTGATCATATTTGTGTGTGTCTCTCCTGGTGTGACGTCACATATTTTGTAATTGTAAATAAAAACTTAAAATAATGAAGTTAGAAATGGTCATATTTAAAGTTTTTTGTTAGAGTTTAGAGTTTTGATACTACATTTTATACATGTGATGTCACGAAGTTTATGACTTGTGTCTCCCCTTGTCACACGACGTCACACATTGTGGACCCTTTCCTCCCCTTAACGTGTGACGTTACTTGATCATTAGATTAGGTAGATACCGGAGGGGCAATTCTCGTAATTTTAAGAACGTTCACAGTCTGATCTCAGTCTCAATCTGTCAAAAATACCTCTAATTTCCCTACATTTTTGACAAGTTTTTGTCATTGATTGTCGCCGAGATGAAATTGCGACTAGATTTTGAACGTTTTGATCTTCACGACAATTTTCATGCGTGCAGGTAACACACAACATAACCTAACCACGCCTATTCATCTAATCTCAAAAAAGTACAATCACGCACGAAATACACTAGCATTATTATAATAATCCCGGTGTTATCCAGCTTATTCCCGTCGCGGTGGGTGGCAGGGAGGGGGATGATACCAAGTATGATTCAACATTTAAATGTTAAACAGCGCCCGAATTTGCTGCGGTGCGACGACGTCTTATAAGAGTATATAGAGGCACAGAAATGGTGATGGGTGGGAGGAAATTATATTTTATATTATTATTTTGTGTGAGTGGATAGGTACTTAGGGTTTTATGTGTTAATTTTACGTAATGGAGCGCGTTTGTTAGTTGTTCTTTGTAGAAATGTTATTATAACTATTTGGATGTCCCTAATTCGTATGTATTACACATTGGTGTGATTTTTTCACGGATTTGTAAAATTATTCTCAAGAAGCTAAGATATATACTAATTCCTATTTAATTATTATAAACGCGAAAGTTTGTGTGGATGGATTTTTATTACTCTTTCACGCAAAAACTACTGAACGAATTTTGATGAAATTTGGCTCACGTATTGCTTATAACCAGGATTAACACATAGAATACTTTTTATCCCGATATTCCTAAGGGATCGAGACTTATGCGAGCGAAACTGCGGGGCGCTGTTAGTTGATCATAAAGCTTTGATGTATTTTCATACCGATAATTATTAACTCATAATTAAGATCCGAGCATTGGCTTATATAGTTATCAGTCGTAGCTTGTACCTTCGTAGCACATTTATGTTTAGGGGTTATTGTTTTCTATGCCAAAAAGATTTTGAAGTAAAATCATAATGGCTTCTAAGACACAGGCTTCTTGCCTAGTTTAGAAGTCAAATGCTTCATTCATAAATTGTCTCTGCTGTACAACTAAATCCTGTCACTAAATTGTATTGTTTGGTTTTTGTGTACAAATAAACATTATTATTATTATTATTATTATTATAATAACCATAATCATTTATTTGTCAGAATATGGTAGGTACAGACGCCAGCACATCAACCTACCCGAAACTGTCACATTTTCCCAATCAACTTTGAACCTTATGCTTTAGTGATAAAGTTGAAAATCTATTAAAGAAATTTGACAGATTGTAGTAGGTTGATGTGCTGGCGTCTGTACATTGTTACCGTCTTAAGAGAAAACAATTTTATTCGTAAGAATGGTTACATACATACATGATAATCAGCCTATAATGTTTCCACTGCTGGGGCACAGGCCTCCTCTGTGTGAGAGGGAGTAGGACGTAATCTACCACACGGGCCCTTTGCGGTTGGGTAGATGTCAACAATTTATAATACTAAAAATATATAATACTAAAACACGTTTGCTTCAGAAAAGCCAATGAATGTTTGGAACTAAATGTTTATTTTTATAAACATTTCTGTGCTCAACTGTACCGCATATTGTAAGTTAGCTACACCTTTGAGATATTCTTCTAAAGAGCATGAATAAACTCTTATAGTCGCGCTGACGCTATTTGATACTTGACTCTTAATTGATATGCATGATAATTGCTGTGAAAGTCGCACTTTGTAAAGACTGCTATAATTTCGTAGGTCTTAAGACCGCGTCAGATGTTGGAGTTTTGCCGTGCATGTTATAAGAGATGCCTCTGCATCAAGTCCATAAGCAAGGCTGGGTTTTTCAACAATAATCTTTCAGTGACAATATCTAGTACTTACAAAACAAGGATGATATTAGATTAGAGTTTCAAAACAAAAAATTACAGCATAACCTCATCTTCATCATCTGTCTAGCCTTTTCCCAACTACGTTGGGGTCGACCTCCAGTCTAACCGGATGCAGCTGAATACCAGTATTTTACATGGAGCGACTGCCTATCTGACCTCCACAACCCAGTTACTGGGTAATACGATACTCCTTGGTAGAACTGGTTGTCAGACTTTCGGGCTTCTGAGTACCCGTAATGACTGTCAAAGATCCATGAATGACAGCCGGGACCAATGGCTTAACATACTTTGCGAAGCACGAAGGAGTCACGGGGATTATAGCACAAGCTATTTATTGTTATTCTTTCAGACTTTCTGTATTTTATAAAAATAATAACAACTGAAAGAAATCTCTGAAGAATCTTTTATAATAACTGAGATAATAATAACTATATAAAGAGTCCCATGACTCTGAGTTGAAGATAATGTCTTAATGATAAATACTGTTGTCTCTATTGCTTGCCTTTCTAAGATGATTTCAACATGCAGTGTCCATGCATCCCATAGTAGGTACTGAAACTACACCGCTTAATATTATTTTGGGATATTTAAAGATAATGATTACTCGCCGCATCGCCTAACCCCACCTCGCCTCGGTAGTCGCAAACGTCCTGGGTTCAATTCACAGGTCAGGCATAGTGTTATTGAGTTTTTCCGTCAGGAATTTCTCAGTAGCAGCTCGGAGTCTGGATTCGTACCGGTTGGTGGCAATAAATGCCCCCTATTACATGGGACTTAAAAATAAATGGTGAATTAATGTGGGTGTAGGTACTAAAGGCAGACCTCTGTGTAACCCTTTGAGTAATAAAGGCGTGATGTTATGTTATGTGATGTCAATGTTACTTACTTAAAATATACAGCTTAATATTATTTTGATTAAAGATCATAATTATTTGCAAGTATCAAAACCTCTCACGCCACTAAACCCAAGTATCTCAGACGGAGGCGACCCGCCGAAATAAATAAAGTTGCAGAGAGACTCGGTAATTACTTACACGCAACTTATACACTTGTGTGCTTAATTATACCCATCTGTTTGCGAGTTATCATTCATTATGGACGTGACTGTACTGGGAGGGACATTAAATGGATTTTGATTGGGATAACTTTGGTTAGTATATGGAGGACAGTTCTTTGATTATTTACTACTAAGCCGTTCCTGTTTCGCGCGGGTTCAATGGCGACATCTCAAAACTTGCTCAAGCTTGCAGACTTCAATAAGCAAACTGAAGTGCCATGTCTGTCGAAGGACTGATGGCCGGTGGAGCAGACGAGTCCTGGAGTGGAGACCGCGTATCGGCAAGCGTAGTGTGGGACAACTCCAGCTGGATGGACCTACAACCTAAAGCAGGTGGCTGGGACAGTCAGGATGCGGAAGGCGGAGGACAGGGGGTTGTGGCGCAGCCTGGAAGAGGCCTATGTCCAGCAGTGGACTGCGATAGGCTGAGTTGATTGATCTCAAAACATCAAGATTTTGTGCTTTAGCTAAGTTAAATTAATATACAAAACATACATATAAACCTTCCGGATTAAATGCTCTAAAAGTATGATGATAACCGCATCAAACTCCATCATAGTTAGAAGCTCTAAATGGTCACACACAAAGACACGGAAAGTGACTTTGTTTTCTAGCATGTATACAATATGCTTAGATCTAGTACAAGGATATTTTTGCGTCTAAATGACATTGACAGGGGTTACCAACAACCCCTGTCAATGTCATTCAACCTTTGTAAAATTGTGTCACAGAAATTGTATTGTTAGAACAAGATGGCGACGATAGTTCCGATTTTGGCTACGCTACGCGCCATAGACAAAAAACTTGTTTAAAGTGACGTTTAAACGTCAAAACTTTATGGTTAGTCGCTAATCACTACTTAACTTTATTGATTTATGAAAAAAGGGGCTAGCGTTGTAGAAGATTTTTTTTTCTTATATGAATTTGTGTACCTAGTTCTAATAGTTTTTTTTTTTATCGTTGTTCCTCTCAACCATAGTACCTGTCATCTAACCTCTTCACCACCCTTGGTTGACTGGTAGAGAATGCCTAAGACATTAAGTTCGCCTTTCTATCTTTTTGTGCGAAAAAATTAAATAAATAAAAATGACAAGTTCGCGGAAACTATGAATGACATCTGTATAACATTTCACATTAGATTTGAATTTGAATGACATGTTTGTGTATTGTTGTATTGTGTATGTATGATTTTTATATCATCATTTTATATATAAAAGACATTTTCTGAAAAAAAAAAGATGTGATTAATAATTATTATTATTTTGTAATATATAATGTTCAAATACATTCCTTTGAAATAACTTTCAATCCCAGAAACTATAAGCAAAATCCCACAAAAGTTCCACCCAGCAGTCTGACACATGGGAACAGAAACAATTCTCTCCGTAACTTTAAAACAAAGCGACATAATGAAGCCCTGTGTCTTGAGATGAGGTCGTTCTGATCAGCGACGCAATCTGGATGCTGCGGAGTTTACACTTAAGACTATGTATTGTGGCCTGGTTTGAGGAACGAACGGATCAGAAAAGGCTTTCGTATTTGAGCTAAGAAAAATAACTAACACAAAGAGAAAAGATATTATTTCCTGCTTCGTTGATCGAACGGTTGTGCAACCAAGTGCGACTACTGATTTCGACCCCAAGGTCATGCAAATGACGGACGGAGAGTAATGGGTAGCTCACCGTCCGATCAGGACCAGGCCCGTGCCGGAAGGCGCGTATGTGTTCCACGCGTGCCTCAAAGAGATGTCAGCATAAAGGAAGAGGCCCGTAGGGGCCGAAGCCTGTCGGGGGTGCGGGATTGTCCGAAAGCTTTACCGCTGCCCTGGAACATAAAGGGCTCAGGAAGGAACACGGGTGGTTTTTAGTCACTAAGAGTCTGACACTCCCTTCCGCTCCACCCAGAGCGGGAGGGGTCATTAATTGATGATTTCCCATACACAAAAAAAAGGTCGTGCAAAGTGTTATTGGGTATTTCTACATACCTACTAGGAAATTCGTACCCGGTTTTCATTTTGACAGTTCAACAAATTCATTTCGTTATTTACGTTGTTGAGCATACAAATTGTTCGAACATAAGAAGTAATGGATTAGCAATATCCTTCAAAATGATTCAAATTGTGATTATAGTGTGTTACAAAATTAGGGTGCTGGTTTCGGACTTATACCCAGATGGTGATAGTCTCGCCCTTGTTGGCCACACCAACCGACCAACCGACTTCCACTCGGTTGTTTTTAATATTTTAATTTTTGACATTCAAAAGTGCCTTTAATGTGCCTCAGTATTTTGTGTTCAGTATTGCCAGGACAACGTTTATATGAGAGGAAAATTCGGAAATTCGAAAAAAAATTGCACCCGTGCTAAGCTGGGGCGGGCCGCTAGTTATAAATAATTAGACAATTAAATTAGCAACCACTTTGATTTTGTGTAGACTCTAGATTGTCCTATGGAGCAGGGTCAGCATTCTTATCTTGGATATAATCCTCTAATTTGTAAGATGCTTGTTTGCAAAGTGTACTTTCAATATGAGTTTTAAATTTTCTTTCAATTAATTGCAATATATCACAAGGTATTTTGTTGTAAAATTTAAATCATGGGATTTAAACATTATTACTGGCGAAATGTACCATAAAGTTATACCTACCCTTTCGGGAATTACTTATAGGCGTAGGACGTTATGTGTAATTTTGAAGATTTATAAAGCTGAATTAAAAAGAAAATACACATTTAACAATACCGCTGCCTTGCCAAAATGTTATAATCGTTAAAAACTCCCACGTTCCACATTCAAAAATTTTCAAATTCGAATTCGGTGTTCATCCGAGAACGGAGTTTGAAACCGTTGATCGGGCAGGAAACGGAAAGGGCGGGAAATAATTAGCCGTCGCCGGCGCTCGCCGCGGGCGAAGGAAACGCTCCATACAGCCAGGCTGTAACTCCACGAACGAACGAGTTGTGAATTTTAGGATTCACACTTTTTTCCTTTGCCTTTTTATTTTTTCCTACGTTAAATTTTTAACGAGACCTATTTGATGAAGTTGACAGTTTCTATCTGCGAGGAAAATTGTTTTTCACACTTTTATTGATTTCAATATTAATACTATGTTTCTGTCAAGTGTTTACTTGGAAAATAATGTTCCATGTTCATATCAGAAATAATAGGTACACTTTCTGAGTTGTTGTAATCTATACAGGGTGGCAGGGGGACATCCACGCGCACATCATAACCATGAATTCAGCAGATGATTCTAGACCCTCTAGCGTAAAATTTTTTGGTCAGTTATCAGAAAAAAAGTCTACTGTTTTATAGATCTACGCGGTCAAAATGTATGGAACAGCAATTTTTTTTTTAATAACCGTCGAAGACTATGTTTGTAAGAAGAGTAAATAGACCATCCCCCTTATTCATAAAACTTATCAAACCTATTTTAGTAAAAATGGGGTTTGTCTCTTTCTTACACACAGAAATGACAACGTGACAGATAAAGACAAACGTTCTATAAACCTATTTTAGCTAAAATAGAGGTAAAATAGGATTATGAATAAGGGGGCTAGTATACTTCTATACAACCCCCTTTACTGATAAACGTATTATATCAGATGAATAGTTACACACCGAATTCTCTTTTTCAGTCGTCAGTAATTCGACTTTTGAAAGAAGAAGACAAAGCGTTGTCTAACTATACAGACGCTATGCAACGTTTATTAGTAAGGGTTTTATATTATGAAGAGGTATTTGTTTGTTTGTATGTAGAGGGTAATCTCTGGAACTGCTTACCTGTCGGATTTGAAAAAAAAAAAATATAATGTTGATAGTCCAATTCTTGAGGAAGGCTATGCCGAGTAAAAAGAAAAAAGTGATAGCACGAGCAGGTGATGTGATGCGACGGGGTGGGTCGGGAGAACAAGAAATTTCACGCAGACGAAGTCGCGGGCAGAAGCTAGTAATAAATAATGAGAGATTTAAAATGCAATCGCAATTTCACGACGTGCCATTCGTTACCGTACCTATGCGCGTGTAGCACCGTAGGTACCGTCACAGAAGTGAAATATTTAAAAAAAATAAAGAATAAGAGAGATTTAGTGTGTGAGACAGGGACAGAGGGGCCTGTGGCTAAATAATAACAGCCGTATAGGTCGATCGATCAGGTTAAACTTGCCGCGGTGGGTCTGTGGATGGGTGACCATCTTTACATACCGAGACCCTTCCGTGCCTCGGAAAGATCGTTAAGCCGTTGGTCCCGACTGTCATTCGTCGATCTTTGAGAGTCGTTACGGGTCGTCAGAAGCCCGCAAGTCTGACAAGGAGTCGTTCCAAGGTGTATCGTATAACCCAGTAACTGGGTTGTGGAGGTCAGATAGGCAGTCGCTCCATGTAAAATACTGGTATTCAGCTGCATCCGGTTAGACAGGAAGCCGACCCCAACATAGTTGGGAAGAAAAGGCTAGGGAGATGATAGTGTGAGAGACAGAGATAGTTATAATATCTTTCTGAGCTCTCATGTAACGAAATGTGCCTTAACGTGACGCGTCCTTGAAATTTCGAATCACCACCTTAGCAGATTCAATAAAAAAAAAAAAAAGAAAATTACAGCCAATTAGCCAGCGAGCATTAAAAACAAAAGAATCATTATTTATTACAACACAACCGTCTCTCAATAGACCTTCTCCATTATTTCTCAGAAAACAAAAGCAAAAATAATAATTTTAAAAGCTTTAAAACAATTGTTGGCAACAATTACCCTTCGGTCCAGGGTTCGCTACCATCCTCTTTGTTTCACCCCTATTGAACGAACGAGGGCGGAAAATAGCCGGATAGAAACTTTCCTATCAACTCAGAAACATTTTATAAGTTAACCCCGCGAAATTGTATTATGTAAGTTTGCAAGTACGAAAGTAGCCATCTTCTTTCTTCATTTTTTTTTTATAAATAGGAACTCGTTCATTGAGTATTGTTGCGGGTTCTTTATTTGAATTTCGAATGGACTGGGGTCGTTTGTGAGTTGTGGACTGATTGTCAGATTGGAGATTGGAATGAGCGCCATTTTGTTCAGTTCTTGGTTCTTGTAATGTACACTATAGGGTCTGTTTTACTTTACTTTTTTTCTATTCTAGTAACGGTAGACTTCATCTGTTTCTTGGTTGCACATTTTCTAATTTCTTCATTTGTTTACTAGCCATAGTGCGAAGAAGATTCACAATTTGTTGTCTATTTGCCTAAAGTGGAGGACCAATTTAGTTATAACCGGGAAAAGACAAGACAAGCAGACATTTCGATATTATCAAATGAAATCAGTCTTAAGACTCCAGTACCTAAACCAGTCCTGAAAAAATCAATCTAACTTTTAATATTATCATACCTACACACAACGCCCCTCCCCTTAATTATAACCACAGTATTACAAACATAGAAAATCGAATAGAATCCAGTTATCGACGTCGTGTCACCGCGCGCACATTCACGTCACTTCCCATTTCGCGAGTGGCAACACTGAGATATAGCGCGACTAGGGGCGAGTCGTGAGAGAAATTATAGAGGGTTCTGCAGATCTTTTATTTATATTTTTATAATGGAGGGCTTCCTATATAATTCTAGATAAGGTTCTTGCTGTGAATGTGAAATCGTAGGCTGGTCGTTGCAACCAGTTAAATTCTATAGGTATAGAAAGAAAGAAAGAAAAGAAAATAAAAACCTAAATAATAATGTTGTTTGTCTCAAGTTTGTGACGTAGACAAACACGTAACTTTGGTAAGGTGACAAATAGAATTCTTCAGATTCATAACAAATCTATCTGTTTTCTGTGTTTTGTAAGTGTATTACTAACTTAGTTTGTAAGTATATTGTTACTAACACTATGAGTCTTTGTTGCTTGAAATTAAATTATTATTATTATAACATATAAGAAAGAAATTAGAACGTTTCAATGGCATTATTTAATGGATTTATTCCAGTCCGATCCCCTGAACCCCCCTCCATTCCCTCCCCATCGATCCCTTGCTAGGTCTTCTTCTGTTTTAATCTCTGTCTTATTCACTTTATCCAGGTTAATCTTTTTGACAGGTAACTACAGTCAAGAGAAAATAAACGTTTCACGTTTTATACCAAACAAAGTTTCTTGACACCTCTTCTTATCTAATACTAGCTTCTACCCGCGACTTCGTCCGCGTGAAATTTCTTGTTCCCCCGACCCACCCCGTCACATCGCATCACCTGCGCGCGTTATCACTTCGTTTTCAATTAGAGTTCTTTTTGCCTTTTTTTCGGTTTGCTCGGCTCCTATTGTTATAACGTGATATTAAAAGAATTGGTCTATCAAGTGCAAAAGGAATTTTTCAAATCCGACCGGTAGGTTCCAAAATCAACAGACCAACTAAATATCGTTTCACATTTCCGCCACTGAATCCTAAACGAAAAAGGGGACCTGTCGGAAAATGGCGCGTTATTATCTCAGCTAATAAAAATTCAGCGCGCGAAAATCCCCGCGCCGCGATTGGTCGACCGTCCCTCGGGCACCCCCGCCATTGGTCGGCTATGCTGATTCCATTTTCAAATTAACTTTCTCTGCCACCGTCGTTTTCCAGTTAGGTTAGGTGTGAATTTATTTATTTCATTTCGTTTTTATTACGTGTTGTTTTTGTAGAGATGTGACTTCTTTTTTGAAATTAGAAAAACAGGGATCGCTTTTTTTTTTATTTTGATGCCATAGAGTTAAAAGCTTTGTTGTCTTTTGTAGAGAGCACTTTGTTTCGACGGTTCGAAGGTACCTACATACCAATCAATTATAAGAAAATTAACTGTGTTTTTGTTAGCCGGTTTGTAATTACAATAATATAATATGTAAGTACTTAGTTAGTCTTTACTACTAAGGCTGAAAATCTTATTAACATAATTATTATAATTAATAGATCCGATTATAAAATGTATCATCATAATAAAATCTAAATAGCACCATTTTTATTCAAAGTACAGTCAGCTCCACGTTATGCGTTCGCCACTGACAAATCCAGGCGTACACTCAGCCAAAATACATCGTTATAATAAAACTAGTTTACGACGACGATTCCAAGCTGCGCTTAACTTTTACGCGTTCATATTTGGAATACTTTCGGTATTGTAATTCTGATTTTCTGAAAAAAAAAGGTTGTTCAAGATAGATTAGAAGTGGGGTTTTTTTTTAGTAAAATGGTAATGCAGTAACCAGATTACTTGGTTTTTATTAATTAAAAGATCCATTGAAAGGCTAGTCTTTTAATTTTTCATATCAAAGAACTGATTATGGTTTCTATGTATAGTTCCTGTAGTTTCCATGTTGATTTTATCCGAGTTACTCTATCTTTTGCATGCATTTTTGTGATAGGAAATTATTTTTCCTTCTACGTCAAAGAGCAAAAAAGGAAATAAGTTTTTATACAGGGTCCCATTAAAATAGATGGACAAATTTTAACACAGCGCTCTGTACGTCTAACCAAAGATATCCAAGCAAAAAAAAAACACTGATTAAAGTGATTTTATTTTGACTTAAAATAATAAATTGCCGGCACATTAGTGTATTTTCGTTAGCTGATTATTTTACTTGTACGTATCTAATACGTTTTTTTTTAATATTTTTTAACATCGTCCTTATTTTTGTTTATTTTTGTGGTCGGAATGATTTCTAAAAGTTTGTCCATCTATTTTAATGGGACCTTATATAATAGTGTGGTTACAATCGGCGTCTCCTGAAATAAATCGAAAGGATATTGCTGCAAAAACATCGCATTCCTTGCAAAATGACATACCAATTGAAGCTGATGAATTAAACAAATTAGTTGTCCAATACTGTACAAACACTGGCACAAAATAACAGTGCGTTACTTGAAAGCCGTCCACATTACCGACTAAATTGGAATACCGCGTAATACAAGCCCTATTAGCAGGGTTGCCATGTAGGCTGTGGCGCGGGATAAGTCCTGTTATTACCTATAAATAAATATAAATCATAATTTGGTCGGTTTTGGCCAGTATATTTTGACCAAGGATAATATTTGTAGTGTTTTGAATGTTTAGTAGATACCTGTTAATTTATCTATTTCTGCAGTCGTCAGTAAAATTCAAAATGTAGATACCTGTTTCTGCGACTGTTAAGGAGGTTTAACTTACGAACGGGTTTCTTTGTCATGGAAATCCGGGAAATCAATTTTATTATTAGTCTAATTAACAACCTCCTTCAATTGGCAGCGTTATAGCCATTTTATACAACTGCTTAAGAATGACAGTTATAATTTGAACATACGGACAATTTAAGTTAGTTCTCAATTGCTTAACAATGAATAATTTTCCTGACTTTACTTTATAGAGATATGACGAACAGGGTGTAAAGTTCACTCAGCCTCCATAAAAAAGGGAGGATTCTCCGACCAGACGGGCAACTGCCCAATGAGTCATGTCGGGCCGTTGTATCTATGCT
Source organism: Amphipoea lucens (assembly GCA_947508005.1). Lineage (NCBI taxonomy): Eukaryota > Metazoa > Arthropoda > Insecta > Lepidoptera > Noctuidae > Amphipoea > Amphipoea lucens. Next base: position 15,625,332 of record OX382377.1, on the reverse strand, counting down.
AGTTGCGCAGTAAACTCTGCTTGCGAGATGCAGGATTTGCGTGACGTCAGTATGACGCGTGGGTCGCATGTGGCGTTGCAGATACCGCTATAACTTAAGTGCAACCAACAACAACAGTATCAGTTATCTTAAGACCATTTCAGACGCCAATCTACATGGTCTTCACATAATCTGAACAAGATTATGTCTGAACTATAAAAGAGACCGTGACCTTGATCTCTGATGAGATTGTTTCGTCCTTTCTTCTCAAAGTAGTCAGATAGTAACCGCCGTCCTCATCTAGTTTTTAAAATATGATTGACGTGTAAAGTGGTTGTACTAATCTACTTGTAGAAATAAAATCATTTAACAGAAAGTCCTCAAGACTCTTAACAGATATCCACCCTATTAACAAGGGCCCGGTAAGACAGCGTCGGTGGGGGGTAATTCACAGCTGTAGGTGGAGGGGGGGGGGGGGAGAGCGACCAAGTTAAACCTCTTTACTGCGAGCAGAATTGAGTCGCTGATGACTATTTACTGATATTGGCTCCAGAAGTGATACTTGAGAGGGTTTAGCTAAATTTCAAGGTTCTGCGTTGGTTCTGGGTTGGAAGCTGTATGAATGGGTATTTCTAGCGATTCGGTTAGTAATTTCACCAGGGTGTTTTGATAAAATTGATACTTAAATTCTTCGAGTCAAGATTACTTTTTTTGTTATTGATCTTCCGACTGCCTATCCATCTCTCTCTGTCCTGAGCTGCCAAGGACCTATCTGCATTAAAGAAGTCCTGATCGTCCTGGGCCTGCCGCGATGTCGTTTGTCATTAAGTGGAACCTACTGGGTCGTAAGAGCTCAAACACATAAGCACGTTACGATGACGTAACGTGAAACGACACAGCACCGTAACGTGGATGTTTACGTCACGGTGCCGTGACGTGGAAATCGACGTCGAGCAACGAAAAAATCCACGTCACGACAACGCAACGTGCCACGGTATTGAAGATGTTTTGTCCTATAGTACGGGAAGCTCCTGAACAAGGGTTATTAAGTGATCGACTTCAATGTCGTCCATCATCATTGAATATCGAATAACAAATGCGGCACAGCTGCAGGAGTGCACCGTGAGATGTTACGTCACGACGACGTGCCGTGCAATGTGTCACGTTGCGTTGTCGTAACATGATTATTTACGTTGCTCGACGTCGATTTCCACATCACGGCACTGTGACGTGGCACGTTGCGTCGTCGTAACGTGTTTATGTGTTTAAGGGCTCCCACACATAAACCACGATACGACGTCACGTCGTACTACGACGCAGCATCGTTTCACCGTTTGAATGACTTATTATTATTATAAGCCGGTGTTGTCTCACTGGAGGGTCTGCAGGGCAAAGGTCTCCCTTCCCTCTTTCCACTTTTCCCGTTTTGAATGATAATTCACTAAAATCATATACGTCGTAGCACGACGCGGTGTCGTATCGTGTTTATGTGTGGGAGCACTGAGCCCTGAGGCGGCAGATAGAGATGTGTCCAGCCCAATACCATTTAAGTAAGCGTGGCAGCTTTCTAAGTGACATTAGTTATTGTAGTGGTGAAACGGATTGTTGTATTCTAAGCCCGTAAGCACGTGAATCGGCAAACGTAAGCTAGGACGCTTTCAGGCTAGGTGGAGCGACGATCTTCGCAGGATGGCTGGTAGCAGCTGGATAAGAGTTGCCGAAAATCGAGTTGAATGGCGTGCAATAGGAGAGGTCTATGTCCAACAGTGGACTGGACTGCTGTAGGCTGATGATGGTTGTAAAGAAAAACAAAATTGTCGTTTTTATAAAAGTCCAAAAATCGCATCAAGTTTTTAAGCTTTTGTAAAAGTCTTGACCAAAAAATCGCATCAACCTTTACAAAATTACCGACGTGTACAATAATGCGACGGCTCTCGAGTCCGAGAGTGAATGGGTCGCTTTATTGCCGAGCGGTGCATGGAACGCCACGCGGCACACTTAGATGTATTGAAAATATAAGGGATCGATGAAAAAAGGGAAACTTTACTGGGACTTGAATACAATTGTGCAAATTAATAAGTGGGTTTTAAAAATCATAATTTGTATTGTTGTGGTATTTTATATCCCATAAGAAGATTGTGTATTTTGCTAGGGCTTAAATAGATCATTATATATTTGAAATGCAAGTCGAAAGTTTTATGTTTATAAATGAATTATCAGTCGTCCACTTATTTTTGCAGCAGGGAAATAAAAAAAACATGGCACAATATAAAAAAAAAATCAAATGCCCTGGACTACACACTAAGATTCCCTGTGTCGTGGGGTCCTGATGTATGTAGTAATGATTTTGTTTTTTATTTACTTCTGCTTTTCTTCGTCCCGTCGCGCGTCTAATCAGCAGACACAATAGAAACTTTATTGTTATCGGTACACATGGTGTACACTCGACGTGCCAAGAGGTTAGCACAATATTTTGCAACTAACTGTACATGTGGGTTATTGAGATCAATTATTTCAAAAAAAAAACAAAACGAAGTATTCAAAAATCACCTCTTTATCCTAGAATATCTACAAAAATCACGATCAACTTATTATTAAAAAAAAAAAACAAAATAGAATAATTCAAAATTCAAAATGCACCTTTTATAGCTGCCCACTAAAGCCGTTTCACACGGCCCGAAACATATTCGTGCGTTTTATTTAATTAAACCCGTAATGGGTGGCGCGTGGCAGCCCTTAGGTAAGAGTACGCACTACAAACTGCACAGGGCCGGTAATAATGTTTTTTTTCTCTTCTAATTGCGATAGTAATTGTGATACCCTTGTTAAAAGGGCTTTTTGGTAATTGTTGTGAAAGGGATATTGATTACGAGTGGGTGGGGTTTGGAAATGGGTTGGTTTTCTCATAATGATGATGATGACGTGTGGTTCCCAGCATAGTTGCCTTTATTTGGGTTCAGGTTTTGCATTGATCTTTTGCTGATTTCATGTTTAGGGCAATGATTTATGGAGATGACACGTCACCAGCACCATATAAACATTTGTTTGTTGGCTCTAAAGCTTTTGTTTCGCCCCTAAGACGATCCATTCATCCGAGCTACTAATTTGGAAATAGAGCGTTTTATATCAAATAAAATTCGGAGGCTAATAATTCAGAAACGGTGCGTCGTAGGGTCATGCTTCACAGAACCTAAATAGTTTCTGTGGTCAAGATTAACCCGAAACTGTAATAAAATGTTCAAATTTCCGAAAAAAAAAATACAGGCTAAAATTTTTTTTTCACCTAGAAGTATTTTTTTGGTTTTCTTTGCTGCTTATAGTGCCCCTAAGTGTATACTCCAACTTCAACAAATCCGCCCCTAAGACGATCCACTGACCGAAAGCGGTGAACGGTCACATAATCGGCTGTCCAAATATACAGAAAGTTTTTTGACACCTTATAAATGTCAAATAGGTTTATCAAAATGACAGATTTTCAAGATGGCCGTTCTAATGTGACGGAACCGTTTTCCTAGGAAACAAAGCATTCGTATAAGTAACAAAGAGTCGGTTTCATTAATTTCACTAATAATGAAAATAAATAGGCATTCTTCATCAGGGAGTCCAGTTTATGAGGTTCAATCAATCAATCAACTCAGCCTATCGTAGTCCACTGCTGGACATAGGCCTAGCTCCCAGACTGCGCCACAGCATCCTGTCCTCCGCCTTCCGCATCCAGTCTACCCCAGCCAGGTAGAAACCTACCTACCTTCTATGAGGTTAAATTATTAAAAAATAAATAAAAAAATAATAATAAATGATTAATATTGAATATCGTCGGCCAAGTATTCCAAGCTGCTAACTCCATTTTTGGCTTAACTGACTATTTAGTATCAAATGAAAGAGAAAATTCTATTTTTATTCTAAAGATACAGTTAAGCAATGTTATGCAATATCGTTGGTACATATACCTACCCTTCCAGGTGAGTTACGGCAGAAATAGGTGAGGTTTCTCTTTCATTTAATACTAAATCGTCAGTTAAGCCAAAAATGGAGTTAGCAGCTTAGAATATTTAGCCGACGATATAATGAAATGAACGCCAGAGAGCTAGATATACTCTTTGTCATTCTGTTTTTTTTTATCTTTGATTGCACTTGAAAGGTATTTTACATTATCTATACTTATAATAAATCTGTAGAAGTGAAAATTCTGTACATTGAAAATATCAAAAAAATAAATGGGGGGGGGGTGTTACTAGACCGACACCGAATCCAAAAATGTGATTTTAAAAATTTTTGTCTGTCTGTCGGTATGTCTGTCTGTTTGTTCAGGCTTCACGCAAAAACTACCGGTTCGATTACGATGAAACTTGGTATAATTATTCTTTAATATCCTGGGCACCACACTGGGTATTTTTTATCCCGGAAAAGTATATACAATAAAAAACAAACTTAATTTTGCGGTTCGATCCCTAGACCCGATTACTGTACCAACCGCAAATAATAAGTTTGTCGTAGGTTACGTGGAGGGTGTGTTCTTTGTGAAGAGTAGGTACTAAGAAAGTGTTTTTCGATATTCCAACCCTAAGAGGGTGAATGGAGGGAGGGTGAAATTTCACGCGGACGAAGTCGCGGGCAGAAGCTAGTTTCATTAATAAACCAATCTATGCCCTCTCGTGTCATTTTAACTTACTTTGAAGAGCACTTACAAACTTTTTTAAATGTTTTAGTCCACTTTTTTTTTCAATTCATTTTCTTCGTACTCTAACAAGCGCGATAACATACGCAATGCATATCTTACTTAACAAATCTTGATCCTACTGTACCTATGTAACGATAGCTAATCTGTTAAGTATCTTCACTTAGTAGAAACTTGTGACAAACATGGTGTTAAGTTACACAATAATGGTGGGTCTGTGATTGTTGCAACACTGATGCAGAGATAAATCTGTAAAGAAATGAAATGAGGTGAAGGTGGGTGATTGTCGTCCAACTAAAATATTATAAAGCCGAAAGTTTGTGAGTGTGTGTGTTTATGTTTGTTACTTCATCACGCTCAAATGACCGTACCAATTTTGATAAAATTTTGTATAGAGGTAGCTGACACCCTGGATTAACATATAGGTTACTTTTTATCCCGATATTCCTAAGGGATCAACACTTATGCGGGTAAAACCGCGGGGCGCAGCTAGTTTAAAATAAGTTGATTTGTTTATTTGTTAATACTTTTGTGAGCAGCTAAATAATTCATTGCAGTAACTATCTGCAAAGACTTTACTGCAACCTGCGGGGTAATTGCGTAGGCACTAACAGTAGATTTCATTTTGACAGTTCAACAACATTCATTGGATTATTTACGTTGTTACACACATACATTTTTCGGAAATATGAAGCAATGGATTAGCAATACACTTCAAAATGATTCAAATTGTTATTTATAGTGTTTTACGCACTAATGGCGCTGGAATAAGGTTGCTGTTTTAAAATATATGCAGAATGTACTCTGCATACAACTAACTTCACAGAAACGACAACTGGTGTCTGCACCCTACTCTCGCTTGAACAGTTTGTCATTGAAGCAGGGGACAGTAACACTTGGTGTTTAATCCACCATACGCAATGTTTACAAAGATTAGATGGTGAATGAAAAATAGCTGTTAGCGCAAATTAGACGGTCCGGCCACTGTATTGAGTTGTATCATTGTGATTTGTCATTTATTACTTGGGTTTAGGCAGAGGAGAGGCTTGTGGCTATGTGATAACAGCTACACGCGTCGATCGATCAGGTTAAGCTACGCTTGTCGCGGTTGGTCCTTGGATGGGTGACCATCTTTACATACCAAGATCCCTTAGTGCCTCGGGAAGCACGTTAAGCCGTTGGTCCCAGCTCTCATTCCTGGATCTTTGACAGTCGTTACGGGTAGTCAGAAGCCCGAAATTCTGAAAACCAGTTTTTTTTTACCAAGGGGTATCGAATTACCCAAAAATTGGGTTGTGGAGGCCAGATAAGCAGTCGCTCCCTGTTAAATACTGGTACTCAGCTGCATCCGGTTAGACTGAGAGCCGACCTCAACATAGTTGGGAAAAGGCTATATACCTACAAACGGGGTGAATAGGGATGCAGGGGTGAATCGGGACGAAACTTTAAAATGGATTTTAACTTTGAAATAATATAGTTTGTTGTCAACAAGAGTACGTAATCGTTAATTAAATTACCTACAGTAAACACATTAGGGTCCTTTTTGGCCACACACTACCTATATTATTTTAATGTTAAAATCCCTTTTAAAGTTTTGTCCCGATTCACCCCTGCATCCCTATTCACCCCGTTTGACGGTAGGCCAATTGATAAGCCTTCCTAAAGTGATTTATACTTTGTCACGAAACTGTTCTAAATGCACATGTAAACATAAATATTATGCGATAAATGGTTTTAAAAGTACTCGACAAATATCTTATACTTAAAAATAAAATGGTCTAGTACCCTCTATCCATCTAAACATCGGTAGTCAAGCACCAACTTCACATTACCGAGTAACACAATACTCTTTTTTGTCGCTAAGTCGGTGACAATCCATAGAGTTTAACAGATTAGTCCATAGCTTTCCATGGACGGATACTTGAAGGGATTAGCGGATTGCGTCAGAGGGATGTATGGCATGGGTATGTCGCGTTTGGAATTTTAAGTGGATGAGTGAGTAATTTGAATAAACATTCATCATTCATTCATTCTTTGCTTCAAAATTGATTCGTGGTACAAACATTTTCGTTATTAATGCAAATTCTAACGCGTTTAGTTATTGAGTATAGACACGTTGCACTAGATAAAATCTGAAAAAGTATGCGTAAGTATTTTATTAGTCATTAGCATATTATGTATAAATGGAAAATGCGTGGGAATTAAGGGTGACGTGGTAATATCGTGATGTTTTTCAATCGAGGTAATTTTATAATTTTCTGTTAATTTTCCACAAAAAACTTGAAAATATTAAGTAGTTACCTAGTCGTATTATTTTTAGAAATAAAAGAATGGTTCAGACTAGGTACTTGACCACTTCTTTTAGTCAAATCTCGACTTCTGTAACAACCGCAATGAAACTAGTCTGTATATTATAATAAAAAATAAAACAGTGGCACTCCGGGAGTGCCGACAGAAGTGAAAATAAAACACGAACAGAATACTTTGCCATCACTCACGGACATATTGGATATAAATTAAAACTAAAAATTAAATATTTACATAATATAAGCTAACATATAAACTATAATATTATATGTACAATTATATGAAAAAATAAACAATCATTATAGGGCATCAAAGAATTCGTCCGCATCGCTGTCAACAGGAACAATGCCCAATAGGCTGGCAGCATTGCCACGTTGTATGGCAATGCTAATTTTTGGCCAAGAAATAGGCCTGCCCTCTGGTCACGTGAAGAGTCGACTAACCGCTTGGCGATATCCCGAAAGACCAAGTGGGCACTCGGCCCCCATGGCCCTAGTGTAAATTAAAACTGAGTACATCCCGAGGACAGCCGAACACATCCGAAACGGTGTCGCTTACGGTAACAGTGCGCGAATTCAATGGTTTTTTTTCCCATCTCAAAAAATTCCGAACGCGCTTAATTAAGTTTTCACTTCAATTAATTATGTACTTAAAAAAGCATCCAAAAAAGTAATCTCATTCTTTATCACAAGACTAGGAAATCACGATTGAAACAACTAAACTAAAATGTTTTAAAAATAATCTTTTTAAGCTTCCTTTTTAACACACACGCAATTTGCACCACTCTCCAACTATCACTCCTTAGAAATCTCAAAAACACTTTTACTTTCAAAGTAAGTATAATCCTGCCATCCCGCTTATCTTTCGTACGATCGGTGACGATTGTCACCGACTTAACACCGGCGAAGTAAACATTAGTATTGAGTTACACAAATAAATAACAATGGTGGTATCTTCTTTAGGGACTCTTTCGAAGGGTCGTGTGTTACAAGTCTATCGTGAAAATTGAGCAGGTAGAAGATGGAGTTTGATTTGTAATCGTTTCTTAATGATTAACTATTTTCACAGTCTACATGGTCTTCACATCATCTGACCAAGATTTTTTCTGGACTTTAAAAGAGACTGTGACCTCCGAGTTTGTTTCGGCTTTTCTTCTCAGAGTAGTCAGATAGGAAACGCCGACCTCATCTAGCTTTAAAAAATATGATTGACGTGTAAAAGTGTTTGTACAAACCTACTTACAGAAAATAAATCATTTATCATTAAGTATTTATCATTCAATTTAACTTAAATCTTCCATCTTAAGTAAATAACCTCAAACAAAATGGAATCGAATCTGCGTCCCTTTGGTTGGCTTCGGCTTCCAGTCTAACCGGATGCAGCTGAATGCCAGTATTTTACATGGAACGATTGCCTATCTGACCTCCACAACCCAGTTACTGAGCAACACGATATAATACGCGCCACAAATGATGAGAATTGACGAGCTCAGTAGTGGAGCTTGCGCAGGTAAGTCGTGTACGAAATAGTTACACATAATGTGTATATTATTTTATCTATTCAGGGATTTATCGATGACATTAAGATAAAAATTCTTGACAATATTATAATATTTATTACGAAGTAATAAAGTTTCAAATAAAAATCAAGTCTCATCTTTCGTGGCGCGTATTGTACCCCTTGGTAAGACTTATTCTGATAGGGCCCGCTGTTATGTTGATGTCACGGGCAGATTCAGAAATAAATAAATAATAATTTATCAAAAGTCATTTATTTAAACTAGGCTGTGAATCGGCAGTACCTCACTCCGGACCCAGGTTGGCCGAAGCAAGGAAAACCTGTTCAAGTGGAGATTTACAGACGACTCCACCGTGTAAATGTGGTGCTGTTCCACAAACGATGGGACACTTAATATCGTGCCCTGCGTGTCCTGTCAGCTGCACGTTACAGGAACTGATGGACGCTAGTGATGGCGCCAAACAAGTAGCCGAATTCTGGGCCGAGTGCATTTAGACTGCTATCGACACGCTAAGAAGAGAATCGGCAGTTTTGGAACGTCAACATTACATAAGACAGTCCCCCAAATGCCCGCCCATCACCACTTCCTTGTGCTTTAGCTGGAAAGAAGTGGCGCAATAAACTCCCCAGCAGCACAGCTGGCTGTTCAGTTGAAGAACTTGATTCTATACAACAATAAGAGCGATTCTGCCTTACATCCGATCCGAATCCGAAGAATGCCGGTCCGAAGTGACCATAGTCCTATGCGGCGGGTTCACGGATGAGTGCTAACGCGTGCCCGTGTTCCCGCGAGGAGGACACCGTGGAGTTTTAGTGGGTTAGAGTCCCACATAACTGCCCTATCTCCGCGTGGTAGTGCAGAATGCATGAGCATTTCACCACGATAAAAAAAATAGTCCTATTTGTATTAGATCCGAACTCTATCCGTCCAAATTTAGAACATTCTCAATTCGGATTGAAGTCGGTTCTTTAATTCGGATTCGGATCAGATGTAGTGCAGAACCGCTCTAAGTAATTATCATTACTACAGGTTGGTTGACAAGCTTTCCTCTCAATGGCAATTAGATGAATAATCAAATATACGTTTTCTTAAGACGATGCGACGGCCTCATCTTGCGGATTCCTTGCACCAATTATGCAGTCAACCAAAATCAATAAATGCACTCTTAAAATTCCTTTATGCTTCAACATTGAGTCGGTTACTTAAAAGCTAATCTCAAGCACTCCACGCAAAGGTAAGTAGCAGTATCGCATTAAGTTCACACTCGACCGGGTATTAACGTAAATAACCAACAATGGACAATGTGCACAATAGCCGGGTTGCGTAATTCGGCGAAATATTTGCGTTAAGCCGTTTCATACGAATACGAAAGTCGGTCGGCTTAGAATTTCATGGGTGATTTTATTTTTGATATTTTAAGTGCATACTAGATGTGGGAAAGAAGGCTGCCAGGGTCAAATGGGATTGGGCGGGTCACATAGCCGTATACACGATGACCGCTGGGCAAACATCTCCACACAATGGGTGCCTGAAGACGGACGGCGCCGCCGAGGCCGGCCCAGAAAGAGATGGCGAGATGACCTGGACGCGTACCACCAGGGCTGGTTCGAGGTGGCGCGGGAAAAGAGTTCCTGGAAGGATTTGGGGGAGGCCTTTGCCCAGCAGTGGAACAGTATAGGCTAACAAAAAAAAAAAAATTGAATTATGTTTCTTCTGGTAGATGGTCAATGGGGCCGAAAGATTCTGGAGTGGCGACCGTGTACCGGAAGACAAAGCCTCCCACACAATGGACCGATGACCTTGTGAAGGTCGTAGGAATCCGCTGGATGCCGAAAACACAGAACCGGTCAGAAGTGGCGGTGCTTGGGGGAGACCTATCTCCAGCAGAGGACGTCTTTTGGTTGAATGATGAAGATGAAGTGCATTTCTTCTAAAAGGTAGGTATTAGTTACTGTAATTTAACATGAAACCAACACTTTTATGCAGAGACACTCCCTTTTAAACGATTTAATCTTGTGGAGTAGAATATACTTTATTTTATGATCAAAGAGAATCAATATTTTTATAGTTAACTAGCTTCTGCCCGCGACTTCGTTCGCGTGAAATTTCTTATTCCCCCGACCCATCTCGTCGTATTGCATCACTTGCCCGCGTCTCCTGCTCTATCACTTCGTTTCCCCATAGCGCTTTTGCTCGGCTCCTAAGGGTCATAGCGTGACGTTAAATAGCCTATAGCCTTCCTCAAGAATTGGGCTAGCAAATGCAAGAAGAATTTTTCAAATCCGACTGGTGGTTCCAGAGATTACCCCCTACATACAAACTTACAAACAAATTTTACCTCTCTATAATATTAAGTATAGATTCAAGTTCAAACTTAGGTACTATTTATACTAATAATAAAGCTGAAGACTGTTTGCACGCGATTGAGATTAGTTTCTGGAATTACCAGTCGGATTTGAAACATTATTGCATTTGACAGCCCAATTCTTGAGGAAGGGTATAGGCTCAACATCACGCTATGACCCTTAGGAGACGAGGAAATAGAAAAACAGTCAGAAAGAACGCTAAGCGAAAACGAAGCGGTAGCGCAGGCAGGTGATGCGATGTGATGGAATGGGTCGGAGGAACAATAAATTTTACGCGGACGAAGTCTCGAGCAGAATCTAGTTTAACATAAAAATGAAATGTCTATTTCTGCCTTTTCCAATTAAAAAACGACACAAGCTAACACATCACATGCTTTAATCTCTATCTCGCAACGAATCGCACCATTTATCTGAAAGGGCCTTACAAAAAAAAAAATCAATCACTAAGATGATCTTCCTCTCAGGATTATCTGGACAGACGGACATCATTCACGGTACACGTTATAATAATATCTATTGTGTATCATTACGACCACGCACAATGTAGGTGACCACAGTTGAAAGGAATTAAAGTCTTTTGTAATGTACTTGTGAATTTATTGAGATATCGAAGTACTTAAGCTTTGAGTAAGCCGACGGTATAATAATAGGTGCCTACGTCAATTGTGACGTATCATCACGGCTGTATTCCTCGACGGAACAGGCAGAGGTGTGTCTGCAGTAGATCCTTTTTTTTAAGCTATTGCATAGCTTTTATCGCGGGCTATGAGCGCGGCGACCGAATCAAGAAATTCCGTAACGAAAATAAACCTAACACCCCCCACTCCGACCGGCATAGCGGTGCGGCGTTGAAAGCCGTGCATCGTCTAACGTCGTTTCAGTTCGGCAGACTTCGGCACGGTGTTTGTGTGCGTGCGACTAGACGTATGAAAAAATGCTATGCAATAGCTTTGCCGCGGCAGTCCCCGAGTGCCACACGTATTTTTTGTTTGTTTTTATCGTTTGGATATCCTCATAGATGTCCGTCACCCCGGGGTGGGTGGAGGGGTCTGTCAGACTCTTACTGACTAAAACCACACGGTGTCCTGCTGCTACCTTTAGCCGGGGTGCTGGAGTGCTTGCGCATTTCGTCACGCTGCCCCGGCCAGGTGTTGGCCCGCATGAATCAATGCGGACCCCATCACCATTCCTCCAGAGAGAGGTGCGCGTGGAACACGGCGCGCCGCCGTCACGGGCCTTTCACTGTTCAGGCAACAAAGTAGATACCTACCTACCTACACCTATGTTGTGCCAGTAATGAAATTAATATACCTATGGTGAAATACGATGTTAAAATGTGAAAAATCGACAATCTCTACGCCTATGAAAATCGCGAAAAAAAATCAGCTGTTCCCTACATTTTGACGAGTTATGTACACATAAATGCAAGGAACAGCTGATTTTTTTTCGCGATTTTAGGTTTAGTTTCATAGTAAAAGTTGTTCATAATGATGAGTACAATGACTCCTTAAAAGGATGCCCATGAATTCAATTTCACCCTGTAGGATAATTTTAAACTTAACATCTGTAACTTGTACCTACTTTCTGTGCAAATAAAGAACTATTCTATTCTATAAGCCATAAACCAAATACAGATTTTATGCGTCTCGTCTAACTTGCTTTGAAGCTATACAATAAGTCGTAAATTCAACTGCACTCTACGGTCGACCCCCGAATCAATTACTTGGCTAAAGGCAAGGAAAATATTAAAATTAAACAGAAAAAGGAAATATGATCAAAGAGTACATTTTCATGCGGTATCGGGCTATAATGTGTTATTACAAAATTGGATTTGTCTGTTCTGTTAAGACTAGTGGTAGCACCCGGAAGTTGGCGGGTTTAGATAAGGTTTTATACAGTGTTCCTTACGTCGTCGTCGAGCCAGAATCGGGTAATAGGCCAGGTCATAATAGTTATCAGAAAAATATTTAAGGGGGGGGGGGGGGCAGCCTTGCATCTGAACTAACCAGTAATTTAATGAGACATCTTATATGACGCCTAGTAATAAATAATGCCATGTTCATTTTTTTTTTTTATTCCTTTCGTATTTGATATTAATTTCAATTTTATAAGTACCTCCACGCGTTCTTGAGAAATTAAGGGTCTTGACTAACAGACAGACTGACGGGAAACGAAGTGATCCTAGGAGAAGCTAGTAACTCTTCAATACTGTCGATTTTTCTAGGGTGGGCAAAGAAGATTCTAGAGTGCGCATTGCTTAGCCTTGCCCCCCCAAGCTACGCCCATGCTGACGACCGTGCTTACACTGACAAAAAATTATTTTTTTCATTAAGACTTACTGACTTTATAAGAAGAAATGTTTGTAAAACAGTAAAAAACAAAACGGTAACTTTTAATGATTGAACATACACACATCAACACGGTCTAGGGATATTTTTAAAAAAGCGAATTACTATCAATGTGTTAATTATTTATATGACATGTATATATTTAAAAGATACGTTATTTAATATTCTACCATTTTTTAATAATGGTTAAGGTACTTAGATTAAAATTTCAGGATTTTATGGAAAAAAAATGAAGCATAGACGGAAATCGTATATGAATGAACTTTTAATTTGTGAGTAAAAACTGAAAAAAATAGAAAAATCATTTAATTTGTGTTTATAAACTTGAAGTTAGTAGTCTGAGAAAGCGCCCATGATGTTCATAACACATCGGCAACGATTCGGCATGCTCAGAACAAGGTTGTCAATGTCTTGCTGCGGAATATTGTCCCATGTCCTTCTGAGGTGCGCAAAAAGTTGATCTTCTGTAGCCAGATTTTCAGGAACTTCCTTCAGAGCTCTTCTTTGCAGCATATCCCACGCATGCTCAATGGGATTTAGATCTGGCGATTGAGCAGGCCAGTCTAAGGCCCTAACATTATGTGTATGTAACCAAGCTGCTACCGTTCTCGCCGTGTGTGCCCGGGCATTGTCGTGCATGAGCAGGAAATCTTGCCCCATTTGTGTTCTGTGGGGCAAGATTACGGGCCCCAGCACCCTGTTGGACGTATCGTTCTGCCGTCATATTGCCCCGCACCCAAACGAGATCCGTCCGTCCTCCAAGACGAATTCCTGCCCAAACCATAATTGTTCCTCCTTGGTATGGGTGAACTTCCTGAGGGTTCTGGAGACGGCTCCATCGTCCAGGAACTCGCCAAACACGCGTCCTTCGTGAATCTGGATGGAAGCCGAACCTGGATTCATCCGTGAACAGCACATTGGACCATTGCTCACGGCCCCAGTCCACGTGGTTCCGAACCCATTCTAATCGTCGTCCACGATTGCCTCTCCGTAAAGGTGGGACCCGGAGTGGTCTACGAGAGCGTAGATTGCTTTCATGCAGTCGCCTTCTTACAGTTTGGTCACTCACAAGCACTTGGTGTTCCACTCGCAGCCTTTGGACCAATTGAGTCGCCGTTGCATTTGGTTGTGCTCGCGCAGTAATTTGCAAAAATCGGTCTTGTCTGGGGGTAGTGATGCAACTTGGCCCCCGGTGCCTCTCCGCTACTTCACCTGTGGCACGATAGCGTGTCCACAATCTTGAAATTACATTTTGATGGGTCCCTATGGCCTCAGCAACATTACGCTGAACAGATCCAGCTTCCAGCATTCCCACAGCTCGTAACATCTCCGCCCTCGTCAAATGTCGGCGTTGCATGGCTACAATACCTCAATTTTAACTTTATCTTTCGTTTAAAAATGAAAAAAAAACTGTAACTAAACGTAATTCGTATTGTTTTCTAAATTTCGCACAAATGAAAATTCCCTCTCCTATACATCAAGACATTTTTTGCCACCGAAACAAAAGAATTTTCAAAAATTTAAATTTGGAATTAGTCTGAGATAAATTACAAACAAATCGGTGTATAAAAGATTCCAATGCGGCCAGTACCTACTTTTCGAGTTATTTAATTGAGTATGAAATATCCCTAGACCGTGTTGATGTGTGTATTACTTATTACTGAAAAAAAAAAAAAAGGAAAACCACCGTTACTGTAATAACGATATCACCAAATTAGTAAAACAGTTAATTTTGTGAGCTACTTAAAACGTTAAAGTTTACTGTCATGACGGTAACATTTTGCCTCAAGCTTTAACTGTTTTCGGATCAGTAAAAAATACTGTTTTGAACATTAGGCTCATATGGAACTATTTAAAGCAGTTCAGAGCTCTGATTCACAACCATACGACAGGCTATCGTATCGAAAACCTGACATTTCGATAACCTGATTTGACTTCCCCTCAACAGCAAATAGCTGTTGGAAGAATAGCGAGCGGCTATTTAATTTAAACTGACAAAATTTTCTGGTTTTGGACTTGTGAACAGCGTTGAGAAGACTCGTACGATAACAATGATTAATGTTCGATACGATACGGAAGCATATCGAGTGTTTGTGAATAAGGGGGCAGATCAATGTTTTTTCATTTTTATTTTACTGTTTATTTCTTTCATTGACACACGGCGAATAAACCGTAGTTTCTCACGGCAAGAAAAACGTGTCATACAAAGGGCTTTATCCCATATTGAAAAGAAAATTCTTGGTGGACAGAAAATGCTATACTTAACTACTGCAATCAATTCCCTTCAATGCCATTCAGAACATTTATCCCTTTTCACACCTAGAATAATTATGTTTACCGCTAAAAACCTCTATGGTTCGTCATCTATAGCAACCATGAACCATTGCAACCACAATCGCATAATCTGTAGTCTCCACTCTCTCCCCTACGCGGCTAATTTCGTCAAAAATATCAGCACAAACAAAAAGACGGCGGTATAATACTGTAATATAATAAGGAGTGCTACTCAACGGATTTCTTATGGTTGAAGTTTAGAGGGATCGAGGGCGGTGTGAGTACATCATTGTATCATACGCGATGGATGGACGCTCTCGAAGTACGGAGAACGCTTTTTAAAAGTTTTAGAGATATTATTTCTATATGTAGGTTTGTACAGTCACGTCTATAAGTATGAACACACTTGGCTTTATTCAAAGGCAATTTACTCCTTTATTTTTGAATGAAATTTTATGTTATTACGAACATAGTGTTTTCGAACCCATAGGTTTATGTAGTGTCATATTCCAACGTTGCATTCGTTATTTCACGAAAAAATCACAATTGAAAGTTGCCAAGTGTTGACATATTGGTGCTCGTGACTGTACCTACAAACACTTTTGCACATCAATCATATTTTCAAACAAAACTAGAGATGAGCTCGGAGTTTTTCGTAGAGTAGTCAGAACTACTCTGAGAAGAAAGCAACAAACTCAGAGGCCACAGTCTCTTTTAAAGTCCTGACAAAATCTTGGTCATATCGTGTGAAGACCATATAGATTGGTGTCTGAAATGGTCTTTTTAGGAAAGAACCACACAGATTGAGTAGACCTGTCCATGTGATTACTACAGCCTTTTCGGTAAGGTCACACCGAATTCCGGATTGAAGCGTTCGGGTGCCAGTGTTAGGTATTACAGGCATTTAAGTGATTTCTGATTTTCCCTCTTATTAATTTGTAAAAAGACTTAAATATGCACAGCTTGTTCTTGAGCGACGTCTTGTGAGGAATGTTTTGAGTATTATCGTTTCCGGGCTAATTAGGGGTGACCAAAGAAAAGGTACATGAATTTTGGGAAAGATGGAACCAGATACTGACATGATCGCTAGATTATGCGTGTAAGACGAATACTCGCAAATAAATGGGGATACCCTTATCACATGAAGAAGATGAGAGGATTTATAGAAGAATAATGATTTTACATTTTTAACCAGTTGTCCAAAATGTTTCAGCTGCTTTCAATCACTCACGGAACTGCACCCTAAATACATAAAACATTAAATCACAATCGGAATCATTTTGAAGGATATTGCCAATCCGTTACTTCATAAATGTTCGAAAAATTTGTCTGCTCAAAATCGTAAATAACGCAATGTTGAACTGTCGAAATGAAAGCCATTCCTACTGTCACCCCCTTACTAATAAACGTATTATATCAGATGAATAGTTACACACCGATTTCTCTCTTTCAGTCGTCAGTAATTTGACTTTCGAAAGAAGAAGACAAAGCGTTGTGTAACTATACAGACGCTATACAACGTTTATTAGTAAGGGGTAAGTGTGTTACGTGGAGAAAAGGTACCTATGGCAGTGGTTTTTTTGAGGTCCAGTCTTTTTAGCAAGAGCACTAATGTCCCAGAGCATACGTCTACCCACCAAATCATTTTGTTTTATTACAAGAATCTTTAATCCAAATCATTTTATTTTAGGATGCATGAAGAAGCCTCCTCGTGTAGCGCAGTTTGTTCCGCCAGTTACTCAACTAAACCGAGCGCTCGGCGCATCCTGGACAGTCACACCCATCACCTTATTTGACTGGCCAATTCATCCCTAGCGGTGGTAGGGCTAACGCCCGCCTGGTTTGCGACCCACCGGAGTTCGGCGTCAAGCAGCCTGCTGCGTTTCGTCGATGCGTGGGAGTTCCAGTGCCTTAGGCATCTTCTGGGCACGCTCGTTCCATCATAGACCTCATCCATCGCTTTCCATTAGGCGTGATCGAGGTCAAGAGCGAGTCCATTCAGCAATAAAAAAAAGTCCCTCTCCACCCTTGCCTCGCTCCATTATCATATAAATATGTATGTTACGCACAGCGTCGCATCATCCCATACATTTTTGACGCAATCCTACAAATATAATAAAAGGTTCCCCCTGTATGATCTATACCTACTATACCTGTAGCTGTTTGTAGGTAGGCAGATATCTACCTTTTATTCATGAGGAATATGGGAGAGGTGTGATGAAGACGCGTAGGTAAGTATACGGTCTTACTAAGAAAATAATCTACCCTCAATATTTTGCCTAAGTTTTGACAGAGGCATGAGTAAGTGACGAGGTCTTGGGTTCGATTCCCACGTTAGGCAGTGTTTTTTTTTTAACTACTAGTTGACCCGGCGAACTTCGTACCGCCTCTGATTATTTTTTTGTTATTTTTTTCCATGTTTTAATATTTATTCAGCTGAAGGCGAAGACAAATCCAACAAATAAAAGATCATAAAAATCGGTCGAGCCGTTCTTGAGTTATAAATGGTGTAACTAACGCGTCTTTGTTTTATAGTATATAGATTTATGCACTCACATAAAACAGACCAGAAGAAAGGAACAGAAAAATACGTACAAATGTGATGCTTATTTCTAAAGAAATCTCTTCCAGCATCCCTGGGATTTCTTCAATTCGAACCTGGCATTGCAATTGGCGTAGACAGTGCTACGATACCTTTGCTACGAAGATGTCCTTTATATAATTATTAAAAACATAACTACAAACTCAATACAAACTAACATACAACTAAAGAAAAAAACAATGTCACATAACCTGAGAAATAGATATAAAAAGCAAACTTGAAGTCATCAGCGCACGCACTAATTACGGTAGAAAGGCAATATTATTTGAGGGAGTTAATCTGTTCAATGAATTACCGGACGATATTAAAGAGTGCGATAACGTGAATACATTTAAAAATAACTTTAAGAAACATGTATGTGTAACTTCTAATACTCTGGCGGAAAATGTATTGTACTGTATTATCATACTTATTACTTTGTATCTCATTATAAGCGGACTGTACCTATGTTCTTATGAGAAATAAATTTCTTTAAACCGAATAACTACGCTATGATTCTTCATTAGGTCCATCCAATAGTACAGTTACGGTACAAACAGACTATGCGGCGGGCGATGAAATAATCAGAAACGAAACGAACCGGAGTTACTGACATAGCTTGCAGAGTAAGCAAGTGTAAGAGTAAGGAAGTGGCAGTGGGCTGGCCATGATTGTCGAAGGACCGATGGCCGGTGGAGCAGACGAGTCCTGCAGTGGAGACCGCGTATCAGCAAGCGTAGTGAGGGACGCCCCCCAGCTAGATGGACAAACGACCTCAAGAAGGTGGCTGGAACAGACTGGATGCGGAAGGCGGAGGACAGGGCGTTGTGACGCAGCCTGGAAGAGGCCTATGTCCAGCAGTGGACTGCGATAGGCTGAGTTGATTATTTTTGAAGTGAAAACTTCTTTAGCGGCGTTGCACACTTTTTGTAATGGGTAAAAAATGTTAAACTCGCGTCAGGACATCGCGTCAGGACACGTGACCGTCAGGAGAGATTCCCCCCCCCCCTCTCTTTCTACGGCGGCGCCAACCGAAGTGAACCAAGTGACACACGACAATGGATGGATGGATGGATGGGATAAAATATGGAAATTGAACAAAGTGCATCTATTAATGAAAAAAGTGACGCAGAAATAGTGAAAAAAAATTAGTTATATTAATTTAATTAATAATTGATTTATTTCAACGTTAATATTCAAGTTTTCACTTCTGCCGGCACTCCCGGAGAGCAACCCGTCTTTTTTTTTTGACAAACAGTTTATTATAATACCTACCTACTTATCGAAGATACCATTTCGAAACTTTTCTACTGCCATTTTTTTAATAATAGCTATTGAAATAATATCTATCAATAAAAAATGGCTGCGGCATTACTTTCATTTTCCTCTATCTCTCAACAGACTAATTGTATTGAACAAAAATATAAATAAAAATAAATACTTACAGCAAAAAAAAGATATTTGAACAATGCAAACAAAAGATTAGACACGACAGGCCCTCGATCCAATTTGAACACATATTACATACGGTATTTAGTTCAGTTACAATAAAAAATAAAAAATCGCAACAATGGGTTAAAAAAAAACTATTTCCAAACACGCCGCGGGTGGCAAACATAATATTCGAAGACAGAGACAAACCAAAATAAACTATAACTTCAACCGCTTAAAGTTCAAAATAAGTTGTTTTTGATAAAGTTAACCCCTAAATGCTTCCTGATTCGTGGCAGCTACCTATTTATTCGGTACGTAAGTACTGTATTGTACTTAGCGTTTCGAAATCTGGTCGTTTTGATTTGTTATGGTATGTAATAGGATGGTGAGGTTCGTTTTGAGTTTTATAGATTTAAAGTGCAGAGAAAAATAAGTTATGAATTCGTGAACAAACTAAACCTAATCTACGGGATTTTTAAATGAGAATACATGATGCAGAGTTGATTATTTTAGTGAAAAAAAATCATAGATATCCGTGGTTAGTTTAATATTGTATTGTTTAAAAAATTAAGTCAAAGCTTGTTTTTAAAGATCCCCAGGAATATTAGTTATTTTTACTTTCAAGCTATAACTTTTTTGTGTACTTTTATAAAGATGCCAATCTCTTACACATAAAAAAGTATTTTTTTTAATAGGTACTCTGACTTTCAGATGAATTCGCACAAGTAGCGCCATCTTGTATCAACAGCATCTAACTATTGTTAACAGAACCATCTGCCGTAGTTTTTATATACTACTTACCAAACCGAAGAACTGTTTCAACGTGACGACCAAGTAATTCACCCAGTTTCCACTAGATGCCGTGATATAAAAATATTTTACAACATTAAGATCACACAAAAATAAGTATTTCCTTCAAAATAATTTACTATTTATTTAAGTACATTTTATAAAAACTACAAAAACGTAATATTTATAATACATTCTTGCCTGTTCCGGTACAATCACACAAGCATAGCATTGTAAACTCTAGAAAAATAAACTGAACTGATTGACTAGTTTCTGTACCATCCCAATTTTGTCATGTTCCAGAACGATCCTTAAAACCATTTGTAACTCAATTACAATCTCAGATTTAAATGCTTAACCATCGTTTTATAGTTATACAGCATTGATGTACCATCGCGGACATTGGCGGTGGACCACTTTTCAACCTTATTACCAAGGGCATAAGGGTGAACAGTGGTCGACCGCCATTGTCCATTATACAGTGTAAAAATGTTTTGGCGAATTTGTAGATACCTTGCTATGTTCACAACTCAGCCTTAATGTTATTCTTCTTATCATTCTTAGTGATCTGCATTTTCAAGCTGCTGGGGCTCCAGTTGTCTTCGACAACCCTGCTCTCTATGATATGCTTGTAGACCAGGGCAGAGAGACGAGCTGTTCTCGTTTTCGATTCTGACTCGAAATCTACCTCGTAGAGGCCGAATCGTTCGCTGGAAATAGAGTTTTTTTTTAAATATTTTAGTGAAGATTTATAGAAGTCACTCTGCTGTGTAATTGTGATAACACTCGAAACTAAAAAAGAAGGAATTCATTATGAACTAAGACCTTTTTTCTAGATAGACAGACAGACAGCTAAGGTCACCGTTTCTAATTTTCGAGACGAAAACAAACATTACTTAAAATAAATGTTCTTGTATATCGATTTTATTCAATTTCGAGCGGCCATTGTTGTTTATATCTTTGGAAATTTTAGAGAAGCCGAACCTTAGATATATTTAAGACTGATATGATAACAATAATAATATGTTGATTATAATCAAGCCACCCCTAAATCTACACCGAAACAGCTGAACGTAACCAAGAGGATGCTTTCAAAGCAATCGACAGGAACCTTTATGATCACCACGCTACGCTGGGCCAACATTTCAATCATCAGTGATTTTGCTTAGATAAAAAGATATTTCCGCCTCTGTTCTGTTTTTCTGTGTATTTAAATAATGAGCTTCACTATACCCATGTTGGAAAAAATACAAATCTATTCTTTGATTTGTATCGTGTTGCGCTAGATAGCCCGCGAAAGTCAATTTTTTTCACGTTTTTTTTGGAATTTCAATGGGATTAATATATGAACTGAGATGTTTTGATGATTTTAATAATTATAATTCTGTAAATTCATATTTGTCACCCTCGCGAATCATATTTTAATCAGCATTCAACATGACGCTTAAAATTGCAAAAAACATTTGAAAATTTGAATTTCTCGGAAACTACACGCATAGCTTATCCAATGAATAAGTAACATAGTTTGAATAAAACCTCTGCCACTGTCCACCAACCTAGTCCCAGCAGTCCACTCCGCATTATCCATGAGACTCCAAACAGTATACCCCTTGACCTGCGTCCCATCTTCCATGGCCAGGAGCAAGGCACCCAGGTACGACCGCAAGTTCTTAGCCCTTGCATTGTCTCTCAGCCCAGGGTCTGAAGACCAGCCATGTTCCGTGATGATGATGGGGAGGTAATTGTAGTTCAGGTTCAGATGGATGCAGGCTTTGTAGAGGCCGTAGGGGGCGCCCTTAAAAAGATGGTAAAAAAAGCAAAAAAATAAAACTTAGTAGATAGGTACATAATAATCAGCCTTATAATGTTCCCACTGCTGGGACACAGGCCTCTCCTCGGTGAGATGAGAGGGAGTGGGCCGGAATCCGCAACGCGGAACCAGTGCGGTTTGGTAGATGTCACATGAGGCATATAGAATCAAAGGCAGCTAAGCGCTACACTTTCAAAAAATTAACTAAGCGTGGAGAATAAACTCAGAGAGTATGAAAATCCCTGACTCTTTAATTAGAAAAACGTTTTTTTCGGTTCCTGAAAATTTGACATGGAGGCACTTAGCTACCTTTGATTCTATATGCCTCACATGTCTTCGAATTTTTGGTTCTAGAATGTCTTGTTTGAAGTGCCCGAATTTTTAACACTAGGCTCTTATCCATTTAAATTACATGGTATTTGATAGCTGTTGACGTGTTGGTGTACAGTACAGGGTGCCAGACATCGACACTCAAATTGTAACCATGGACACACACATGGTACAGACGCCAATACATCAAACTACCCCAATCTGCCAAATTTCTTTGATAGATTTTCAACTTTACTTCAAAGTAACAAGGTTCATATTCAATTGGGAAAATTTGACAGATTGGAGTAGCTTGATGTGTTGGTCTCTGTACATGATTCTGCACAGTCCTGCATTTAAATTTTTTGTCGGTTATTGTAAGAAAAATTTGTAGTTTCCACATATTCAGCGTAAGTATTGCACTTTCCTATGAAACAGGAGATTCTTTTTTTAATAACCGACGAAAAATGTCTACGCTCGGGGGTGTCATGTCCTGCGGGGCAATGCGTAACACATTAATTATCAATCGGAATCGGTTTCATTTTAACAGTTCAACAACATTCATTGCGTTATTTACGAGTTGAGCAGACTTTTCCGAACTATTGAAGCAATGGAGTGCTTCAAAATGATTCAGATTCCAATTGATAGTGTGTTACGCAATTAGGGTGCTGATTTCATGGTTAGGTACAGTTTGCCCTTCGATGTGTGCCACCCTGTATACTCTGCCAACCATTTTGGATAAACAAGGGTGATGCAGATGTTATATAAGATTTTACAAACCTTCAACCACGGCGACTTAGCAGGTTTCCACTCAGGACCTTGCGTGTACTCTGCGCTACGATCGTCTTCAAATGAAGGCGAATCGTACTTCGTCTTACTGGGCTGCACCAAGAACGTGGTGTAGTGGTTCATACCTAGGAAGTCTGCAGATCCTGTAAATTGGGAGAATCTAGTTAGTAATCATGAATGGCTTTTGCTAACTTCTTGGCACCCCAACTTTAATCGTCTTTAGGTGTCTATATCTATGTCAATCGAATCAAGTCTAATAATTATTCCACTTTAATTTAGAACCCGAGGGGTTATTGCGTAACACATTATCAGTAGGAATGGCTTCCATTTTGACAGTTCTACCACATTCCAATTTCCAATACAACATTATACCGTCTTTTCAATTTAGCTTCTAATACAATCTCTTATGGAAAAGTGCTTATGGTACAAAAAATTTAAGAGATATTTTAATGACTACTATTCTGTAAATACATATCTATTATAGTCACGAATCATTTTTTGCTCAAGATACAACCTGACACTGACCTGCAAATTGCAAAAAACGTAAGAAAATTTGAATTTCGCGGTCTACCACTGCGCATTCACCTTAATCTCCGCTGATACGAAAAGAAATTATCAATGTAATTATTCATAATATTTTCTTTAAAAAAAAAAAAAGTACCTAATACCTTTAAGAAGTGTTATTTCTTCAGCAGACAGTGTCGGTAGTCTAGAAGTTTTGAATCCTTGCTCTTTACTCTTCTTGCCCACTATACTCTTGACGAGGGCTGGGAAGTCTCCCTCTTTCGACCATATCGGGTTCAAATAGATGCCGAACTGCAAAATATTTCAAATTTCGGTATTAGGATGGTGTCATCATCATCATCATTTCAGCCAAAAGACGTCCACTGCTGGACATAGGCCTCCCCAAGCACCTCCACTTCGACCGGGTTTGTGCTTCTCGCATCCAACGAGTTCCTGCGGCCTTCACAAGGTCGTCGGTCCACCTTGTGGGAGGTCTTCCAACGCTACGTCTTCCGGTACGCGGTCGCCACTCCAGAACCTTTCGGCCCTATCGGTCATCTGTTCTGCAAGCAATGTCCCCTGCCCACTGCCACTTAAGTTTGGCAATTCTTCGGGCTATGATAGTGTAAGTCTGTTTAATTGTCGTAGGTTTGAGTGAAACTGATATCTAATTTCACGGAGCTAGATATAATCAGCCTTTTTAAGTAGCCTTCTGAATTTAGGCTGGCTTTTTTCATACTTAGTATTGTGGCGGCATCTATATCGCCACATGCGAACTACGCATCGCACTGACGTCACGCAAAATCCTGCATCGCGCAAGCAGAGTTTACCGCGCGACTAGCATATATACAATGCCCCGACAGTAGCCCACAAGACACAACACCCGCCTGTAGGAGGATCCTCTTTTTTCTATGTAGGATGAGTGAACCTTACACTCTGTTCCTCATACCTCTATAGTCTCATTGAAATTCTGAGTCATTTACCTAACATTGTCTTTAATTTGGTTTTAGCAACTGTTTTCGTTTTGTTTAGCTTATACTGTTCCACTGCTGGGCAAAGGCCTCGCCCAAGTCCTTCCAGAAACTCTTTTCCCGCGCCACCTCGAACCAGCCCTCGCGGTACGCATCCAGATCATCTCGCCACCGCTTTTTGGGCTGATCTCAGCGGTGCCATCCACCTTCGGGCACCCATTGTGTGGAGACTTTTGTCAAGCTTTGCTTTGCTTAGTTACTTATGACCTATTCTGCTATGCACAATGGGCCTTATTAGAAGGCTGAAAGTCACCCAAAGGGCAATGGAGAGGGTTATGCGTGGAGTTTCTCTGCGTGATCGAATTAGAAATGAAGAGATCCGCAGGAGAACCAAGGTAACCGACGTAGCCCGAAGAATTGCCAAACTTAAGTGGCAGTGGGCAGGGCACATTGCTCGCAGAACAGATGGCCGATGGGGCCGAAAGGTTCTGCAGTGGCGACCACGTACCGGAAGACGTAGCGTTGGAAGACCTCCCACAAGGTGGACCGACAACCTTGTGAAGGACGCAGGAACTCGTTGGATGCGAGAAGCACAAAACCGGTCGAAGTGGAGGTGCTTGGGGGAGGCTTATGTCCAGCAGTGGACGTCTTTCGGCTGAAATGATGATGATGATGATTCTGCTATGACTCACCTCAAACGCTCTAGCTCGTTCAGTAGCCTCCACATTCTCTGTGGTGTTGCTCAATGGATCAAACCAGTTGATTGCGACAGCAATACCCACGTTGCCTGAAACGTTATGATTTGAGCAGTGGTTTATTTTATTGCGATGTATAAAATCACGGCATATTGCCCCGAAGTGTTGAGCAGTATAGGTGGACCTCGTTCGCAAACTTTACTAAGCTGTTCACTATAAATTATGAAAGTGGCACCGGTGATTGAAAAGGTGATTGAAAAGTTGTGTGGAAATCGGTTGTCATGTGATGCAGAGGAATGAGGACAATACTCTAATAATAGGTGAAGACCAAAGAATCGATGGATGGACTGTGTGAAAGATGACATGGTCAGAAAAGGGGGTACACTACAATAATACGAAAAACTTTATTCCGAAAGTCACAAATACGAATTTCAAAATGCCGATTTTCATAAATCCGAATGGTTCAAAATTCCTTTTATAACAACTCCGATTTATCATTCATCCTATTTTAATAATTCCGAAATTTCAATATCCCTAACATTTATAATTACTATTCTCAAAAAAACGAGTTTCAATAGATCGAATAACAAAAAGTCCGACTTAATGATAATTCGAAACATCAAAAATACGAATTCCGATTATTGAAATACCGATTAATTAGAATTCCGAAATAATAACGCTTTGTAGAACTGAATAGCAAGACAAATAAAGACATATTTCCAATTGTAAGAATATAAATGGCAGAAAACCAACAATAGAGCCCCTATTTCTGTGTAAAGGGTTTAAAGTAACCTAACCAAACCGAACCTCGGGGTGCCCTTCGCTCGGTCTTGCATCCTATGTCGACGGAGCCCCGCTTCGCGGGGCCCCTATTTCTGTGTAAAGGGTTTAAAGTAACCTAACCAAACCGAACCTCGGGGTGCCCTTCGCTCCCTCTTGCATTCTACGTCGACGGAGCCCCGCTTCGCGGGCCCCTATTTCTGTGTAAAGGGTTTAAAGTAACCTAACCAAACCGAACCTCGGGGTGCCCTTCGCTCCCTCTTGCATCCTATGTCGACGGAGCCCCGCTTCGCGGGCCCCTATTTCTGTGTAAAGGGTTTAAAGTAACCTAACCAAACCGAACCTCGGGGTGCCCTTCGCTCGCTCATGCATCCTACGTCGTCTATTACGGTTGTTGAGTTCGGGTCCGGTAACGGTAACAGAAATAATTCGGAGCATTGAAAATCGGAATTTCGTTTTTCGGACCGAGAACCCATTGAGCATATGATTCTTCGAATATATGAAAATCGGAAAACAAACAAGTCGCATTTATGACTTTCGGTAAAATAAATTTCGTGATTTTTAATAATAGACATTATGATTCTTAGGTATTATGAAATTCGGTCTTTTGAAAATCGGAACATCGAAATTCGAAGTAAAATATTTCGGAGTATTTGGGTGTTCCCCAGAAAAGGAGTTACAACCAAGATGATGACTGATAGAGAAGTACTGTAGTGCTTCTGACCTCTTTGCGAGACAGGCCGGTAATATTTGAAGGCATATTCCATTCGAACGGTTAAGCATATGTCACGGACAGTTGTAGGTTTGACGCGGGATAATTAAGATGAACTAATTATATATTTGATGAAATAATCCTAAAATGATATCCCATAAAAGCCAATAGGAGTTTCATTCAAGTAAAATAGTCCCCCCGGGGCGACAGTCCTTATAAGTGGTGGAGGCGCCGAAATATATTGCCGCTATTGAAGAAAAAGTCATTTATATAAGATAATGATGATGGATAGGATATTCATCAATAGATTTATTGCACAAAAATCCCTAGCTTTGAATAAAAACCTCAAATTACTATCATCCTAACACCAACTTTCTTACCTTGATGTTCCTTCTCAAATTCCTTATCATACAACCGATAAGCCTTTGCATGGGCCAGCAGAACATTCTTCACACACTCATAGGCACCTCCATCCTTCAAATCAAGCGCAGGAGCCATGGTTCTACTGGCATACCCCTCCATACATATCGTATTAGGCTGGTTCATGGTTATCCAGAACTTCACTTTCGCCGCGTATCTTTTAAAGACAACTCTCGCGTAGTCTTCGAACCAGGTGACGGAGAGAGGGTTGGTCCATCCTCCCAGGTCTTGTAACTCCTGCGGCAGGTCGAAGTGGTACAGGGTCACCATTGGCTGGATGTTGTATTTGAGGAGTTCGTCTATTAGGTCGTCGTAGTATTTGAAACCTGCCTCGTTGATTTCGTTTTCGAAACCTGCAAATAGTGTTGAATATTTCTTTACTTTCATGTGTAGGTACCTATAGAGAGAGTTTCTGCAAGCGACATAAACAAAATCAGCCTATAATGCTCCTACTGTTAGGACACAGGCCTCCTCTCTGTGAGAGTCCACCACGCGGACCCAGTGCGGGTTGGTAGAAGTCACATGTCTTAGATTTTTTGTTTCTAGGACATGCCGGTTTCCTCACGATGTTTTCCTTCACCGTTTTGAGAGCAGTGATGATGAAAATATTTACACAAAGTAAAAGCGTCTGCCTGGGTTCGCACTCACGCCCTATAACTAGTAAGTCGGGGCCATTGCCACTGGGCCATCACTGCTTTTTTAAATACAGTATGTTAATTAACGAAGACTGCAGCATTCATATATTCTAAAAACTAAATATATTTTATCGGGTAGGTTTTTTTGGTATATTTGTCTTGAAGTGAAAACTTCTTAAGGCGCGCTGGGCATTTTTTTGAGATGGGAAAATCTATTGAACTCGTGCCACTGTTACCGTAATCGACACCGCTTCAGATGTGTTTGACTGTCCTCGGGGTGTACTCGGTTTGTAATGTATACCCGATATGTCAGTGAGTGATGGCAAAGTATTCTGCTTGTGTTTTGTTATCACTTCTGTCCGCACTCCCGGAGTGCCACTGTTTTTAGAGTTTAGCTAATTTAATTTGACCCTGCAGAGTTGGTCGACAGAGTTAAAGGTATAGGAGGGCTTAGGTCTTAAGGCGCTTACAGAACCTACACGCATACTAAAACTACTACTAGTTTTAGTATGTTGCTTGTAGAATAATCTGACAAAAAATCATAATGATTGTATGTGGATTATTCCACTTTGCCCCACCAGCCGCCCCACAGGTGGGGCAAAGTATATTAGTATGGTTTTTATTGTAAAATGAGAGTTTTTAGAGGTAAGATGATTTTTTTCTATCGTACCAAATCAGTTGTATTATGTTTTCAACACACTATCTACCTAGCATATCGCTTGTCCGGAAGAATACAGTATCATGTCAAAATTTGGCACTAACTGACTTAATAATACAGTTCGACTAAAAAAAGTACGTTCTACCTTTTAAATTAGGTCGAAAATCGCTTTCACCTTGAATAAAAAAAAAATAGGGTACCTACATACTAATACATATTAATAATAAAAAATAATCTG
Source organism: Amphipoea lucens (assembly GCA_947508005.1). Classification (NCBI taxonomy): domain Eukaryota; kingdom Metazoa; phylum Arthropoda; class Insecta; order Lepidoptera; family Noctuidae; genus Amphipoea; species Amphipoea lucens. Next base: position 15,596,539 of record OX382377.1, on the reverse strand, counting down.
TTTATCTTATGGATATAGGTACCACAATATTTTGAGTTAAAAACTTTAATCGCTTCTCCTGAAAAAGTACGTTTTTAGAGTTAATACAGTATTCTTGCGGGCAAGCGATATATCCTGAAGAATATCATATATTTTTTTGCTTTTGTTTACTGTAGTCGATCATATACTTTTTTATTGTTTCTAAAACTTGCGTTTTTTGCGTTTAGGTCCTATAAGCCCCGTAATATGAAATAACTAAGTTGTTGACGGACATTATCAATATTATCGTAAACCTGATTGCACTATCTTATTATAATATTTATAGTGATTCTAGAATCAGAATTATTACTAGTGGGTTATCAACTGATAACCTAAAGTGCGGGGGGCCAAGGACAGGAGACTGTGGAGACGAGCGAAAAAGTACGTCTGATATTAATTTATCGTGTGTGTGTATTTTTCCGGGATTGATTGTCAAAAAAAAAAAAAAAACAACAATACGTCGTTAAGTATTGAGAGGCTTGTAGCTAAGGCATAACAGCCGCACGGGTCGATCGATCAGGTTAAGCTACGCTTGCCGCGGTTGGGTCCGTGGATGGGTGACCATCTTCATATACCAAGACCCCTCCGTCCTTCGGAAAGCACGTTAAGCCGTTGGTCCCGGTTGTCAATCGTGGATCTTTAACAGTTGTTACGGGTCGTCAGAAGCCCGAAAGCCTGACAACCAGTCTTACCAAGGAGTATTGTATTACCCATGCAGTGATTGGGTTGTGGAGGTCAGATAGGCAGTCGCTCCATGTAAAATACTGGTATTCAGCTGCATCTGGTTAGACTGGAAGCCGACCAAAACATAGTTCGGAAAAGGCTAGGCAGATGATGATGATGGTTTGTTGCAGTTCACAATTTTTCGATAGTTTATAACCTCGCGAGATAGATTATAAACTACTAGCAGCGCCCCGCGGTTTCACCCGCATAAGTTTCGTTTATAATTCAATCATGATTTGAAAGACACGTGGCGCTATCTATAATCATAGTAACGTTCTTTTTTATGTAAAGGTACCCTATGTCCGTTTCTGTACACCTAACAACGTATATGCAAAGTTTCAGGATTGTCGGTTCAGTGGTTTAGGCGTGAAAAGGTAACAAACAAACAAACACACTTACCTACCCCGCGGTTTCACCCGCATAAGTATCGATCCCGTGGGAATGTCGGAATAAAAACTATCCTATGTCCTTCCCCGGGATGCAATCTATCTCTCTGCCAAATTTTATCGAAATCCGTTCAGTGATTTAGGCGTGAAAAAGTAACATACAGACAGACAGGCAGACAGAGTTACTTTCGAATTAATAATATTAGTATGGATAAAGTATGGATATGGATAAATTAGGATTGATGCTCATAATTAAGTATATGGCGACGTATACATGTTATAGACGTATCAATGTTATGTTATGTAAAGTTATCATTCTTTTCTTACCAGTAGGCAGTACCCTGGGCCAGGATATAGAGAACCTGTAGAAGTCAACACCGAGCTCCCTCAGCATCTCCACATCTCTCTGCCATTGGTGGTAGGAGTCACTCGCCACGTCACCGTTCGTGCCATCAGCTACCACTTCTGGCTTCGAATGCACGAACCTGTCCCAGATGCTCTCGCCTTTGCCTAAAAAATGAAATAGAATAAAAAGCCGTCCCATACATTCGGGTCGAAGTAATATTGAAGTTGATAATTTTTGAAGAGAAACTTCTTTACGCACGCTTGACTTGGGGAGTAAGCTGGCGAACGCGTGACGTAAGCGTTACGAAAAGTGTGATCGGGCGAGGCGAACGGGAGTTGAGTGGGGGATATAAGCAAGAGAAAGCAGTGCGCGCGCACATTTTCTTTCTCTCTTCCTCTTATAGCCAAATACGTTTGAAGTTTCACTTCAGTCGTGTGGTCATAAGCTCACTCAGTTTTTTTTTTCCGATTACGATGTTGGTCTGTTTGATGGTTTGTTACTTGATTTTCTTACTGACTGAATATTTTTTTCAAAATCTGTGAATGTAGATCAAAATACCTCAAAAAAACACTACAAAGTGAAAAATAACTTTAAATTCGGAAGTTGGTGTCTTTGGTTCCGCATTTTAGTTTTTTGACACCGACTTCCGAAATTAAAGTTATTTTTCACTTTATAGTGTTTTATTTTTGAAGTCGGTTGTTTTTTTTTGTAAAAAAGTTTTTATTTTTCACTTTTTAGTTGTACCTACCCCACACAAATTCAATTAACACTAGTGCATTGAAGAATTGAAGACACCGACTAGAAGAATCATCAAACTTCGCATAGAAATGCCGGAGATGCAGTACATTTATGCATATAACTTCGTACATAAAAATAATTACCTAATGTATTATATACTAAAACCTTCCTGAAAGTATGTAGATCACATTAATGAAATAATTATCAAAATTGCTTCATTAGTTTTTGAGAAAATCGCGGACATACAAACATACATACATACATACGGGTTGAATACAAAACCTCCTTTTTTGAAGTCGGTTAAAAAGTGAAGGACTGTCTCCTAAGACCATGTTCTTGAAGCGACAATAGTTAAGGTACCTTTACTGATCTAGCTGGTATAATTGTGAAGTATGTATAGTAGAAAAAAATAGGTTGATAATAACTGAAAAATCTGGTTAAATGGATGGGTGGCATTAACATTTTCAAATAGTTATTACAGACGGGGATTTCTCCAAAGATAATGATATATGTAATTGCAATAAAAAGTCACTTATTAATAATTAGTTACAGATTATTTAAAGTATTATAAAAAGTGTTATCTTTTAGAATGGCAACATAAGGCAGGCTATCTATTTAGGAGGGATTTATCGTAAATAATTGATAAGATGTACAGAAGTAATTAAGCTTTACACCACTAAGATTTCTAAATCTTCGATCATGCGTCTACAAGACCACAAATATATGTATTTAGATAAGGTATTAAAAGAATCCCTGAGGTATTAAAGGCTTTAACTTCATATCTTAGGTATATTCTTATCTCTAAACTGACGGTGTTTTCTTTCTTTACATACATAAATATACGCTTTTTTTTCCCAAGGCGATAGGCCGTAGACAGAAATTATAGTACGCCACCTGCAACGATCCTTAAATACTCCTTTTGCTTCATTTAAATAATTTTTTGTGTACGAGTCGTGGTTAAGTAGCGAGGCGCCCCGTGGCGCGCCGAGAAAAAAAGTGTTCTGGGACGTCTGAGACGACAGGGGGACCAAGGGTGCCCAGACACGGGGTCGTCTGGTGCCCATGTGCTGGTTTGGTCCCTGGGGTGGTCACGGCGTCCTATGTGTTCTGGTGCGCCGGTGATGGGGAATACTCCCCAGAGGAGGGTCCGTTGACGGACAGCCGCGGCGGGTTCACGGGTGAGTGCTAACGCTGCCCGTGTTCCCGCCGTAAGCGGCAGAGGAGGACACCGTGGAGTTTTAGTGGGTTGGAGTCCCACATAACTGCACTATCTCCCCGTGGTAGTGCAGAATGCATGAGCATTTCTACACGATAAAAAGGGGGGGGGGGGGGCAAGTGAGTGGAGATAATCTGGTAATACACGTATGCTGATTGCGAGTACTAGGTACGCACCTGACCATTCTAAAGAACATCACCAAGGTCTCTCCCAGTGATACCAGTCGCATCTGCCTTGGAAATACCTTTTGTTAATCGCATTTCAATCATCCTCTCAACGTGACCAAACCTTCTTTATTTAGCTTAAATAAAATCAGATCTTCCTTACCGTCAGCATCCCAGCCTCCTTCCACCTGGTACGCAGAAGTAGCAGCACCAAACAAGAAGTTCGGTGGAAACTTCCGTATCCTTTCGCCTGTGATGCCATTGGAACCGATGACTATGAGGAGACTGAAAGATGAATAGAATAGGATACTCTTTATTATGTACACCACAAAAATTACAGACATAAATATAGAAACTTTACAATGGGTGACACAATGGGCGGTCTTATCGCTAAAAGCGATCTTTTAAATACGGATTTCATTAATCTGTCAAGTTCCGCTAATGAGACACAATTGATTTTCTATTGTTTCGTCGCCAATAGGCGACGCGCGGTGCTTGACCGGTTGGTAATCAACTAAGCCATGGCAGTCCATTACTGGACATAAACGAGTACCTACCGTAACCATCTCTCCATGCTATTGCTCCAAATTTTTGGACAAATGATTTTAAGGTGATGGTGTCATAGTGGTATGAGTAACAGGGTGTAAAGTTCACTCATACTCTATAGAAAAGGGAGGATCCTCCAACCAGGCGGGTGTTGTGTCTGGCGGGCAACTGCCCGATGATTCATGTCGGGCTGTTGTATCTACGCTAGTTGCGCGGTAAACTCTGCTTGCGCGATGCAGGATTTACGTTAACTGAGGAGCAAGCCTCGTAATTTTAAGAACGTTCACAGTCTCATCTCAGTCGCAATCTGTCAAAAATACCTTCACTTTTCCCTATATTTTTGACAGGTTTTTGACATTGATTGTCGCTGAGATGAGATTGTGACTAGATTTTGAACATTTTTAATAACGGGAATTGGTCTTATGATCTCATTGTTTAGTCAATCTTAGTCTGTAGTACTAACACAGTTTAAGACCTTTGTAACTAACAATTATTATATTATATGTACTAACACTAGTGTTTTAGTTGTATATGTAATTACTAACAAACCTACAAGCGGTGGTTAGAAATAGCCGCGCTATTGATTCTATGTATATTCTATATGTACATATATGCATGAGGAGAAAGGCGGGAGTTTATAACAGTTTGTGTGTATGAATGCCATTTTTTTTTGTAGTAACTTTTATTTTTTCTTTTAACTATGTTTTTTTATGGATCATGTCTCATGCGTTATGCAATCAATTTTTATTTATTAATTTAGAACCACATGGTATATAGGCTGAGGGGCCTGTGGCTAAATATTAGCAGCCACACAGGTCGATCGATCAGGTTAAGCTACGCTTTCCGCGGTCGGTCTGTGGATGGGTGACCATCTTTACATACCAAGACCCCTCCGTGTCTCGGAAAGCACGTTAAGCGGTTGGTCCCGGCTGTCATTCGTGGATCTTTGACAGTCCATAATATGGGTAGTCAGTAACCCAATAGTCTGACAACCAGTCTTACCGAGGGGTATCGTATTACCCAGTAACTGGCTTGTGGAGGTCAGATAGGCAGTCGCTCCATGCAAAATACTGGTATCCAGCTGCATCCGGTTAGACTGGAAGCCGATCCCAACATAGTTGGGAAAAGGCTAGGCAGATGAATTTAGAACCACATGGTACATAGTCTCATAAACACTAGGAAATGGACCCATGGAATTCACCGATATCCTGCCTGCATTTTTCACACATCCCGGGAAAACCTAAATCAATTCCCCAACACTATTATCACTTCACTTAAATGGAAACCTCCGCCTGATTTGCGACCACCCTCCCACCGGAGTCCGCAGTCAAGCAGCCTGCTGTGTTTCGTCGATGTGTGGGAGTTCCAGTGCCTTAGGCATATTCTGGGCACGCTCGTTGCATCACGGACCTCATCCATCGCTTTCCAATAGGCGTGATTGAGGTCCATAGCGGGCCCATTCAGCAATAAAAAAACAAAACTCCTTTCTCAGAGAAAGAGGCAAATCTTTTAAATCACTTGGAAATATATAAACACATTAATATAAGATTCTTACTTCAGCAAACACAGTACCACCACGCGCATTGTGTAAATTAAACTGAAGCATGGTTTACATAACTCTTCGTTATAGTATTATCTTAGGATAAGATAATATATCATTAGTGGTTATCAATTACGTTTTCTTTTAATTACTTATCAACTATGGTTCTTCATGTCAAGGTTTTTTGCTGTGTAATTTTTGCGTCCGCGTTAGATACCTACTATATTTTTCTTTTTCTTGACGAATACAACTATTTTTTTTGTTAGCCTATACTGTCCCACTGCTGCGCAAAGGCCTCGCCCAAATCCTTCCAGGAATTCTTTTCCCGCGCCACCTCGAACCAGCCCTCGTGGTACGCATCCAGAAGGCCAATTCTCGTAATGTAAAACGTTCAAAATCTAGTCGCATCCTCATCTCCGCGACAAAAAAATGTCAAAAACTTGTCAAAATGTAGGGAAATTAGAGCTATTTTTTGACAGATTGAGACTGAGATCAGACTGTGAACGTTCTTAAAATTACGAGAATTGCTCCTGAGACTGAACGTTCTTAAAATTACGAGAATTGCCCCTCAGACTGTGAACGTTCTTAAAATTACGAGGATTGCCCCTCAGACTGTGAACGTTCTTAAAATTACGAGAATTGCCCCTCAGACTGTAAACGTTCTTAAAATTACGAGAATTGTCCCTCAGACTGTGAACGTTCTTAAAATTACGAGAATTGCCCCTCAGACTGTGAACGTTCTTAAAATTACGAGAATTGCCCCTCAGACTGTGAACGTTCTTAAAATTACGAGAATTGCCCCTCAGACTGTGAACGTTCTTAAAATTACGAGATTGCCCCTCAGGTCATCTCGCCACCTCTTATCGCCAAAAAAAAACTTATCATGATAAAATTGATAATGAGAAGTTACTTACAGATGTTTGTTTGTTCTTTATCATTAAAATATCAAAGAATCATTCACTCGGATTTAAAAGAAAAACAATTTTCTTGGCTCTTAGCGCCACCTACCTATTCAACGAATCGAGTGCTTCGATGTTAATTTCGTGTTGTGCCATATTATGTTATATTTACAGATGGTAAATATATTGAATACCATGTCACAAGGAAATAAAACATTGCTAAACATGCATTTAACGCTTTTAATTTATCAATAATAATATCAAAGTCAGTGCAAGAGTCCTTCAGTGTACTTCATCGATGGTCATGGTCATAGATTCAGGTTCATATTCGTAGTCAACGTAGCGGTTCTTGATGATGTGCTTGTAAACAAACGCGGACTTTCTAGGAGTGCGCGTGCGCGCGGGGTCCTCGAAGTCAACGTGGTACAGGCCAAAACGCTCTCTGTTGAAAAAATAGTACAAAATATGAGTAGGTATTATAATAATTTCATTAGTGTGGATATTTGTTCAGTTCCCATCATAGAAAGGGCACAGTCTGGTGTTATGGCACATACCCACTTTAACACAATTAATGTGATTTGAAATTCGTCGTGACTGCACAACCTTACGAAAATGTTGATCACTTTTGGCCTCTGTCACTGTAATACTGGTCATGATATCTTATTCGCTTGTGCATTTTTGACGTCTCCATTTGCATAGTATGACAAAGATTTTATAGACCAAATTGTGCAATCAGTACAATATACTGGTCATTGTATAGAAGAGGAGGTTTAAGTACTTCGTTATAATAACATTTGCAGCTGTACTTACTGATAACCTTGCATCCACTCAAAGTTATCCATCAGACTCCACGCCATATAACCCTTGAGATTCACTCCATCCTCCAGGCAGTTGAGGAGACTCTCCATCGAAGCCCTGTAGTACGTGATCCTGTCATCATCTATCAGGCCACTGTTAGGGTCTGAGGACCAGCCATTTTCAGTGATGTAGAAGACTGGATTGTTGTATTTTTCCTTCAGATGGGTTAAGGTGTTAAAGATGCTGTTTGGTGCCAACTGAAAAAAAGATAGAATCAATTTGGAGGATGGGTGTTTGGGTATAAAGTAAAATGGTACAAAGTGTCAATTAGAAAGGTGCTACAACAATACAGGGTCAAATTAGCTAACGAGACTCCGCAAACGTGATGTGTGTCGGGCCGTGTCCCAGCAGTGGGAACGTCATAGGCTGATTATGCTACATACCACAAGCCAATAGGAAGCAGAAGTAAGCCAGTCATCAAGTACATATTCTCCAACATCCATGTCATCCAACGGCGAAGGTACGGGGAATACTGGTTTATGCTCCGTCGCTGACACCATTCGCGCTGTGTAATGGTTGACGCCGAAGAAATCAGAAGCTCCTCTGACGAAAGCCTTCTCTTCATCAGTGAATTCTGGCAGACGGGAGCGAGGGTAACCTTGCTGAGCGCTCTTTTCAGCCACTCTTTCAGAATAGTCTTTTGGGAAACCTCCTTCGGACGAGAAGATGGGATGTGCGTAGATGCCCCACTGGAAACACGGAAAATACAATGGTTGTACTCGTATGTAGATTAGGTCTCGAATTTAAGAAAAATATAAAATGAACAAGTTTCATATAATACCTCGCCCTGTCTCTTAATTTCAGCAGCTAGCTGATCCTCAGCAGAGTCAGTAGCTGCCCCAAACCAGTTCACACTGATCGTGATACCGCACTGCCCGTTCTGCGACGGTCTAAAGTCTTTGTCATATAAGTGGTAGGCCTTAGCGTGAGCCACCACCAAGTTCTTGGCACAAAGATAAGTTCCCACAGCCGTAGAGTTCAGGATAGGAGCTTTAAGTTCGGCTCCATAGCCTTGATAACAGATTTCTCTGGGCTCATTGAAAGTGATGAACATCTTGACCCTGTCTCCGAAATTCTCGAAGACAACTCTTGCGTAGTCCTCAAACCAGCCAGTGAATAATGGGTTTGCGAATCCTCCCAGTTCCTGCAGTTTCTGGGGCAGGTCCCAATGGTACAGAGTAATCATTGGAGTGATGTTATATTTCAGCATTTCATTAATGTAGTTATTGTAGAACTCAATGCCAGCTGGGTTAACCTCATTGGCCATACCAGTTGGTAGGATCCGAGGCCAGGAGAGAGAGAACCGGTAAGCATCCAGGCCTAATTCCCTCATCATCTCGACATCACGCTTGTAGTTGCGATAGGAGTCAGCAGCTACATCGCCGTTGCTCGTGTCTCTGATGACAGTCGGGTTGGTGTGGGTCATGTAGTCCCAGATGCTTTCTCCCTTGCCTGAAAATATACGACATTCATACATTTAAGTCAGATTGAAGCAACAATAATAATAACCCCACCGCCGTATTTCTATATTGACGTTGTAGTGGGGCTTGCGCGTTCCAAACTTTAGGCCTGTGCCGAAAGAGTTTACTTTGCCGGAACAGGTCTAGGGTGAGGAGCCAGACCAAGAGAGATACAGAAACCCGCATGGCAGCACGTGGCCAGTTGTTGGGCAGTAGTGACCCCATGGACCCTATCTCTCGGGAGAAGTCTTGTTCCTCACCTCTGGCGTGCCTTTATTGGCCGGCTGGAGTGAGCAATGATGAGGAACGGAGCTCCCACCACATTCTTGCCTTTGAGTGGAGATTCGCAAGAGCAAACGTGCTCGTAGGAAGAAAGTATTAGGGACCTTGAACGTATTTCCGGGATTGTCCTGAAAGCCGTGGAATACTTCTCCACTCCTCATAAGCACCTCAGAACATGTTGCCCCCTTGTCGCTACGACACTACGTGCTAGCGATCATTTTCGGGGGCCCATTATTGAGTGTGCAAGTCACTCCACCCCCTGCCATTTTATCTATGTAATTTGTATAAAAAATTGATCAGACAGGGGCTAATATAAATTAAAAAGAGACTTGGGCTCAGGATACTGCCTTGTGGGACCCCACAAACCACTGGAGCAGCAGCACTAACGTGATTACCGATTCTAACTTATTGTTTACGGTAATTTAGAATATCTTTCAAAGTCATGAGCGCGTTTCCCCGGATACCGATGCGTTCTTACTTGTCCACAATGGCAGGAAACGAGACGGTATCAAATGCTTTGGCTAGGTCGAGGAATACACCTAAGCATTTTTTCTTGGAATCGACCTGTGTAACATTGTACTCACGGCATCTTCAGTACTTTTCCCCGGCTTAAAACCAAATTGACAATTTGATAAAATGTTATGTTTTTCAAGATATTTCATGAGTCGGCTGTGCAATATTTTTTGTAAGATTTTGGAGAGTGGTGAACTGAAATATGTCTATAATTTGAAACTTCATGTCGAGTCCTACCCTAGTGAAAAGGAGTGATAAGTGCCCGCTTAAAAACTTTCGGAAATATTCCTTGCGATAAACACAATTCAAAAAGCTTTATTACTGGAGGGATTATAATGTGTTTGGATAACTTAAGTAATTGCACCGTTATGGAGTCCCAACCAGTGGAACAATTATTCCTAAGGCCCAATGTCAGTGTTTCCAGTTCTGCCTCATCCGGTGGAACAATCACGATAGAATTCGCAAGGCGAGGTATGTGAAACTCGTCTGACATAGAATTGGAGTCATTTAAGGCATCCACTGCATCCAAATACTAAAAAAAACTTTTTTACAAAACAAAAAAAAACAACCGACTTCAAAAAAAAAACTATAAAGTGATAAATAACTTTAATTTCGGAAGTCGGTGTCGTTTGTTCCGAATTTTAATTTTTTGGCACCGACTTCCGGAATGAAAGTTATTTATCACTTTATAGTTTTTTTTTGAAGTAGGTTGTTTTTTTTTTGTAAAAAAGTTTTTATTTTTCACTTTCTAGTTGTACCTACCCCACGCAAATTCAATTAACACTAGTGCATTGAAGAATTGTATACACCGACTAGAATTGTTTGCATAAAGAATCCTTACCATCTTCATTCCACGCTCCCTCGATCTGGTAAGCAGCAGTGGCTGTCCCGAACAGAAAGTCATCAGGGAACCTTCGCTGCTGCCTAACGGTTGAGCAGTGGCAGGCTGCCACCAACACACTGCATCAGGCAAAACAGAAACAATTAAGGTAAGACCTATTTGCATGACCAATTTTACGAAGAGGAAGATAGGACCCGCACCCTAATTGCGTAACACACAATCAATATCAATCTGAATCATTTTGAAGGATATTGCTAATCCATTGCTTCATATGTTCGCAAAATTTGTCTGCTCTACAACGTAAATAACGCAATGAATGTTGTTGAACTGCCAAAATGAAACCCATTCCTACTGGTACTGTGTTACGCAATTACCCCGCAGGTCACAGCAATTTTTAGGGTTCCGTAGCCAAATGGCAAAAAACGGAACCCTTATGGATTCGTCATGTCTGTCTGTCTGTCTGTCTGTCCGTCCATCCGTATGTCACAGCCACTTTTTTCCGAAACTATAAGAACTATACTGTTGAAACTTGGTAAGTAGATGTATTCTGTGAACCGCAGTAAGATTTTCACACAAAAATAGAAAAAAAACAATAAATTTTGGGGTTCCCCATACTTACAACTGAAACTCCAAAAATGTTTTTTCATCAAACCTGTACGTGTGGGGTATCTATGGATAGGTCTTCAAAAATGATATTGAGGTTTCTAATATCATTTTTTTCTGAACTGAATAGTTTGCGCGAGAGACACTTCCAAAGTGGTAAAATGTGTGTCCCCCCCCTCTAACTTCTAAAATAAGAGAATGATAAAATTAAAAAAATATATATAATGTACATTACCATGTAAATTTCCACCGAAAATTGGTTTGAACGAGATCTAGTAAGTAGTTTGTTTTAATACGTCATAAATCGAAAACCGCAATTTACCTTTCACAAAGTTACAACGAACTACAAGAACTTTTATATTATGTTACTTGCTGCTACGGAACCCTTCATGGGCGAGTCCGACTCGCACTTGGCCGGTTTTTTTAAAGATGATTTTAAACCAGATTGTCAGCATATCGGATTTTCAGTAAACTTCTAAATGAATCAAGATGTTAGGGCCTTATGGGTGAACCCATGGTAAACCAGTATTTTGTATGCGGTCGGAACATATCACAATTGCTGTTTAAATTTTTTTGGAGACCTGAAACTGTTTTATATAAAAAATCATATGTAAATTGTTTTGTTTTGCAATTGTGTTTGTTTGTGATGGCATGAAAAGATATAATGGAAAACTAAATAAAAGGATGGAAGGACCATTTATAAAGTTTCTAATCTAAAATAATTTGACTTTATTTGCACTCGTTATATCATTGAATATGAGACATTCATTATTAATTCGATCAGACGTGTTAACTTCTTATAATGTGAGGACTTTTTAGGCCGTGTGGACTTTAGACCTATAGGCCATATTTTATTTTATCGTGTACCTGGTACTTGTTGACAGGCCTACGCTGTCCTCCCATGCTTATTGTAATTTGAAAACATTGTAAAAGCCAATTATATTTAAAAGAGTAACCGTGGAGTTTGTTGCCGGTTCTTCTCCATAGTAAACGACCAATTGGAACCGTGCACCTAGCTTCTGACGTTTCATAAGTGCCCATGTAGGTTTATGTGAATTGAAATATTTTGATTTGATTTGAATGTACTGCCACAGATATAGTTAATTTCTCTAAAAGCAGATAAATGGAACCGAGGGCAAAAAGTCCACAGTCATTGTCATCGTGTCTAACCAATAAAACATCTTTATTTTTATTTTGCTACAAAATATTACGTTTGGTGTTAACTATTGAAAACTAGATTATATCATTATTTCTACATACTGCATAATCAGCCTATATTGTTCCCACTGCAGGAACACAGACCTCCTCTCTTCGAGAGGGACTGGGCTGTAATCTAACACGCGGGCCCAGTGCGGGTTGGTGAATGTCACACGATTTTGAATTTTTGGTTCTAGGACATGCCGTTTTCCTCACGATGTTTTCCTTCACCGTTTTGAGAGGAGTGGTGATTAAATAATTACACAAAATAATTTACACAAAGTAAAGCGCCTGCATGGGAACCCACGACCTACAACTCATAAACCGTTACCACTGGGCCACCACTGCTCTCAATCATCTTCTGCCCTTATCCCAATTTATATGGGGTTGGCGCAATATGTCTTTTTACCCGACTGCGCCAGAAGGAGGGTTATGTTTTTCGAGAGTGTGTATGTATGTATGTATAATTGTTTGGCACGCTCTGTGGCCTGAACGGCTCAATGGATTTTAGCTTGAGAGGTGTCGTTAGATTTGTATTTACTGTGAGAGTGACACTGGGTATATCAAAATAAAAAAAAAAACAAAATGGCGGATTTTTGGCGCCACATTATGCCTTCAAAATATTTTTTTTTCTCAAAACCTATCGAGTGGGGTATCAAAATAAAGGGTTTTAAAAGGTGATTACAACAATATATACAACTTATATGGTTAAAAGTAATTCAAAGTGACAAATCGTAAAAAACACGTACCAAGAACTAAATCGTCTGCGAAATCTTTCACATTTGTAAACTAAAAAGCTAAAAATAAAAAAAAGTAATTAAAAAAATTGAAAACCCGACTGCAATCTTATACTAAAACTAACTGAAAAGCTAAAAACAAGCCCTTTTTAAATTAAATAAAAGTTGCAAACAGGCGGGACCCATTTAAGCTTGAAACTATAATAATGGTATGGGCCCCGCCTGTTTCCAACTTTTATTTAATTTAAAATGGGCTTGTTTTTAGCTTTTCAGTTAGTTTTAGTATAAGGTTGCAGTCGGGTTTTTTATTTTTTTTAATTATTTTTATTTGTTTTCCATACTTTTCTATTAGTCGTCATCTCGGTAGTCAATCCCTTTCCACCCATATCATCATTCACACAGTCCATCATATTATTAAATGTATCAATTTTGCGTACCTTAAGACCACAAGCAGCTTCATGTCGACACTTTCAACCACTTGGTAATTTATTATGATTTGTTCACAATTTATATAAACGGATACGTTTATCTGAAAAGATAGCTTAAACTATCTACTATGTTGATATCATCATCATCATGTATGTGACTTGTTGTTTTATCTTAATTCTGAAGTTCAATGGACACTTTCGATGATGTCAAATTTTGTATTGACTTGAAATTCCCGCGATGCTGCTTGATGGTTATATTTTTTCAATATATACATATATATCATTGATAGCCAAGAGTCTCGACCAACCTAAGGAGGCTCTCGTTGGGCAGCTGGATCAAGGGCTTGATTCAGAAAGCTGTACTTCTGGACACGGCCTGTATTGTTAGGAGGTTCCTCTCTCTGGAGCTCTGACCACCGGTAGCTTGGACCCTGTTCCCGATACCGGTGGGCTACTATTTCTTATATTTTTAAATGTTTTTATATCCTAATGTTTAAAATTATATTTTATATGTACGAGTATATAATGAAATAAAGGAAATAATAATAATAATATTCATTAATATTTCCTAAGGGGCCTCTACGAGCTGGCTTCGGCCCCTCGGAGGCATTCCAATGGACCGGGACCCCATGGTCCCGAGATGTTTAAAATCATACAAAATAATAATAATAATTTATTTAATAAAACGTTTACAAAAGGTGTAAAGGGGTTTGAAGATTTTTGTATGGAGGGTGGCCCTAAAGTCGGCCGCCATTTTGATTTTTTTTTCAGAATCGCGGTGCACAACAAAAGTTACATATTTAGATAGAGGACACTTATACAAACAAAAAATGTTATGTAACATAATATCCTAAAGCGTCAGGTTTCGGAGTTATTCACCGAAATATAAGTCGAAAACAACAAGGATTTTTTTATTTTTTTGCCCTCCAGGTAAGCATATTGAACTATTGAGGTAATAGAAACGTTATGAAACCTTTATGGAGAAGAAACAAAATATGAAGAATAGACATTTTTAAAATAAATAATTAAACACGGCAATTTATAGTTCGTTTTTTAATCCAAGAGACTAATCTGACATTTAAGTCTTTTGTGTTTTCGTTTTTTTAGGTATAGAAGACACTTGTCAGATTAGTCTCTGGGATTAAAAAACGAACTATAAATTGCCGTGTTTAATTATTTATTTAAAAAATGTCTATTCTTCATTTGTTTTTTCTCCATAAACGTTTCATAACGTTTCTATTACTTCAATAGTTCAATATGCTTACCTGGATTACGATTTTAAAATTAATTGATGCTGTGTAGAGTTTGAAGTCTCATATTTGTACGCCGTTCTGGCAAAACATGACTGAAGTCACAAAATTAAATTTGTCATCTTGCATGCTATGTGTATGTGTATACTCATGTTTTGAACAAATAAAAATTATCTTATCTTATCTTATCTTATCTTATCTGGAGGACAAAAAAAACAAAAAAATCCTTGTTGTTTTAGACTTATATTTCGGTGAATAACTCCGAAACCTGACGCTTTAGGATATTATGTTCCATAACATTTTTTGTTCGTATAAGTGTCCTCTATCTAAATATATAACTTTTGTTGTGCACCGCGATTCTGAAAAAAAATCAAAATGGCGGCTGATTTTAGGGCCAAAACCTTCAAACCCCTTTAGCCAAGAGTAGCAAATTTTCCATACAATTTTAGTGTCTAAAAATAAACTAAAACTAAAATATGTTTTATTACAGGTGCAAGTAGTGATGGTTCGGAATTAGAGTGTGAGGTAGCCACCCGCCCGAACTAGGTTTATTCAAGCCTGTGTTTCAAGCAATGCAGCAAGCGTTTTGGGCACCTTTGTTTCAAGCAATGCAGCAAGCATTTTGGGCACCTTTGTTTCAAGCAATGCAGCAAGCATTTTGGGCACCTTTGTTTCAAGCAATGCAGCAAGCGTTTTGGGCATCTTTGTTTCAAGCAATGCAGCAAGCGTTTTGGGCACCTTTACGCCGGGAGCAGTTAGGGGTGCTTTATTTGACTAGTTTGACGTGTTGTTGTGACAGTTATTATTTTGAATTATTTTAATGTTAGTTAATAGATTTATTATGGGGAAAATTATTATAAAATTACGATTTGAACATATTTTTTCCATAGTTGGATATTAGTATCTTATCAGTTATCTAAAGTCAAGTAGCCAGCTGTTGACATTATGTAACATTGTGCATTCCACATTGTGTATTTAGGGTTCCGTAGCAAACAATTAAACCATTCAGTTAACTCTTCACGTGACTAGAGGGCTGGCCTATTTTTAGGCTAAAGAATCAGCATTGCCATCCAAAGTGGCAACGCTGCCAGCTTTTTGGGCACTTGTTCCACTGACAGCGATGCGGACGAAATTTTTTATGCCCAATGAGCTCTTTCTTTTTTTTCCTTTATAATTATAATTGTACATAATATTGGTATAAAGTGTTAGATTGTATAATATATTTAAGATAAGACCATTCTTTAATTAACTCTTTTGCGAGCTATGTGACAGGTAGGAAAATAACCCTCCTTCTGGCGCAGTCGGGTAAATAGATCAAGGTTCCCAATCGAACCCTCATTGCAAAGCACTCGCACAGTGCAAAAGCGATTTTATTTTATTAGTTTCGTGAAGTTGTAATTTGTGTTTTTATAATTTCTAACGTTACAAAAAATTCTGGGCCGTCCACGGCATAACGATAACACAGGGAAGAAAAAAAATTGTGAAAATAAATAATAAAACATTTTTTAGAAAAAAATTCAGCCGACTTCCAAAAAAGACACTAAAAGGTGAAAAATAACTTCAATTTCGGAAGTCTGTGTGTTGTGTCTGTGTGTGTGTGGGTTCGCATTTTCGTTGTTTGTCACCGACTTCCGAAATTATAGTTATTTTTCACTTTCTAATATCTTTTTTGGAAGTCGGTTGTTTTTTTTTTCGTAAACAAGTTTTTATTTTTCACTTTTAAGTTGTAGGTACTTACCCCACACAAGTCCGAACAACTTGCTATGTAAATATCAGTGACCGGAAGTTATTTATAACATCATCAATAGGGAGGTATAAACTAGAGTGGCAAAAATACGTATTATTGAAGCTAACGAACTCAAAAACTACCCAACCAACGTTAATAAAGCAATAAGACTCATACGGAACCTCTATGAAACTTTCAATCCATGATTATCGCCATCTTGCTTGGCGGGGAGGATAAAATCGTCGATAAAGATGGATCTTCTATCTGTCGAAACATCTTGACATGTTTGAACATTGCAATAAACAGAGTGATTTTATCTAAAGTAGTGATTCTGACAATTTTATTCCTACTGCCATGGGTTGGTGTGCACTGTGGACTTTTATAACAGGCTAATATTTGGTAGAAATAGGTAGGTATCTACAGCTCGTTTCGATCTGCATAGCTATTCACAACTATCCGACAGAATGATGATAGAGTGAGATTCAAATTCAAATTCAAAATATTTTATTGTGGGCATATGTTAATTACAGGTCTTAAATAAATTATAGTTCAAATATGTCCTGCCTAATAGGCATACAATAATTATACGTCATTATATTTAAAAAGTTATTATAAATGTTAAAATATCAGTACACAGTCATATTAATAAATATCAATAATTCAAGAAATCTTGGATCGTGTAGTATGCTTTATATATTAGAAAGCTACGTAGTTTATTTTTAAATACTGGAAGTTCCTTAGTGCTCAGAATGTCAATAGGTATTTTGTTGTATATTTTTGATGCCATGCCAAAGAAGCTTTTGTTAAATAGAGCTGTTTTATGTGGTACATTAGAAATTTTTAACATATGTCTTCTCGATTTTAGTTTATCAAATAAATTTTCATTTGTCGTTTGATAATTTATATAAAGCATATGAGTACTGATTAAGTTTATTGCATACTGTGTCAATGTGTGTTTGCCAAGTCAAATCATTATCTATCCAAATCCCTAGAAATTTAACGCAGTTGACTTGTTCAATTTTCGTCCCATTATAACGAATATTGATATTATTATATTTATTGTTACGTTCGAAATTGACTAATTTGGTTTTTTCTTAATTTATAATTAAGTTATAAACCGTCAGCCAGTTAATTATATTGCGAAGAGTGAAATTTATATCATTTTCAAAAGTATCAATATTTTGACCTGTAAAGATGGCTGTGCTGTCATCAGCAAAAAGGATCATGGGATGCTGTGAAACTTTAGGCAGATCATTAATGTAGGTCAAAAATAGCGGTGGACCTAACACGCTACCTTGAGGCACTCCATATAGTACTTTTTTGGGCATGGACTTATGTTTTTGTTCGGTATTATTTAAGAGATTAATATTATTTATTTCTACTACCTGATATCTATCATTTAGATAAGATTCTAGAAGTTTATGGACGTTACCCCTTATTCCATAACTGTACAATTTGTTTAAAAGTGCTCCATGGTGCACATAATCGAACGCTTTTGTCATATCCATAAACATTGCAGAGACAGGAACATGTTTATCAATATTAGTATGTACTGGTTTTAAAAGGTCATAAATGGCTAAATTAATAGACTTATTTTTTCTAAAACCTTTTTGTTCTTTAGCAAATAGATTGAACTTTTCTAAGTGAGTATTAATTGCATTATATATAATTTTTTCTAATATTTTGGAAAAAATAGGGATGAGTGCTATTGGTCTGTAACATGCTATGTCTTCCTTGTTATTTTTCTTAAAAAGTGGCTTCACTACGGATTTTTTAAGTTTAGTCGGAAATACACCATGTTCAATACATAAGTTAAATATATGACTGAGTACTGGGCTGATGATTTGAGCAACTTCCTTTATTGAGGAAGTTGTAATGTCATCATAACCAGTACTTCTAGTGTTTTTAAGTGATTTGATTATAATATTAATGTCATAAGGTATTACAGGGTTTAAAACAAAGATTTATAAGAGCTACTGGGTAATGTCAATTTGGTATTGAAAGATGTCAAATTTATATTAGGATTATTATTTCCTTTATTTAACTATATACATATAAATTATATTTTTAAATATTAGTATAAAAAATATATAAAAACATTTAAAAATATAAAAAATAGTAGCCCACCGGTATCGGGAACAGGGTCCAAGCTATATTAGGATTATTATTATTAAAATTGTCCGCAACTGATGAATTATTATATTGGTTTTATTAAATTAATATAATAATTATTAAATTCTTCAGCAATGGATCGTGGGTCTGATATTGTATGATTGTTTACTTTTATTTTATTAATATTTTCTTTTGGAAGTTGGGTTCTTTTTGAGTTTATAATTTTCAGAGAGATGATAAAATGGATGGGCCATTTTATCACGATAAGTTTTATGCTATTCATGAATAAAAAGAAAAATTTAGTATCTTAATGAGGAGTTACAGTTTACAGATTTGTTTGTTCTTTATCATAAAAATATCAAAGGTTCATTCGCTCGGATTTTAAAGATTATATTATTTACTCGCTCCTTAGCGCCATCTATGTATACAATCGAGTACTTCAATGTTTGTTCGTGTGGCGCCATCTATGCCATGTCACAAGGAAATAAAACATAGCTAACCATGCATTTAACGTTTTTAATTTATCAATAATAATATTAATAATATCAGAGTCAGTGCAAGAATCTTCAGTGTCCTTCATCGATGGTCATGGTCATAGATTCAGGTTCATATTCGTAGTCAACGTAGCGGTTCTTGACGATGTGCTTGTAAACAAACGCGGACTTTCTAGGAGTGCGCGTGCGCGCAGGGTCTTCGAAGTCAACGTGGTACAGGCCGAAACAATCTCTGTGGAAAAAATAAGAATATTAATAGTATTACATATAATAAATCAAGATAGTAGACGTTTGTTTAGACCCCATAAAAGAAAGAAAACAGACGGTTACCATTCCCAGATTGATACGAGAAAAAATGAGACAAATTATAGAATATAATTAAATTAAATAAAAAATATAATAATAATTGAATATTGTATATATTATATATTATATTATAATTGAATTGAATTATAGAATTAGTGATATATGGTTTTATTTTTTTCAATGTTAGACATTTTAAGCTTATTTATTTTGTTCTGAATGATACAAATATCCTATATATATAATAAACAAAAATAACAAAATTAAAACCTAACTTAACTAATTGGTTTTATTGCATAAAAAAATTACAGATGGTATGAATGACAGCTGTGGCAAAGACAAAACTTATGCCCATAAGTGACTAGAAATTGCTTTCATCGATTCAGCGGGGTAATTGCGTAACACACTAGGTAACACCCAACCAGCAATTCAGTCCTATTATTTCAGCTCATAACTCTAAAAAGCTCTATAAACGATTTATTAAGGTTTTACCGGTGCCACAGTGTTGTATAAAAGCGTTCGACAGTACATTATTGCTCTAAATGCTTAGAGAGCTAAAAATACCTATAAACAAAGAATGTAAACGTTTACTACGCCATTTTATACAACCGTTATAGTCAAGTACTATAGCAAGTATTAATATAACTAGTACATAATAATATTGCTCTATAAAATTGTTAACAGGTGCCTTTATTTATCTGATTAACGTAATAATGGTTCCAAACGAACTGCAATAGTAGTTTCGTTATAGCAGTGAAGAACGTTCAACTACAGGGCGATATTGTGATATTGTGAATATTTAGATCGCTGCTATAGTACGTGTGCGTTAGTAGTCACAAAGACTTTACAATAGAGTGTTTTTGTGATGTAGTCTAATTTCAGGGCACGCTAATAGGACGTAAGTGTATTATAATAGTTTTTAAATGCATATTATAATTTTATCGATAAGCATATCACACAGACACTATAATAGAGCAGAATTATTGAATAACAACTTTTTTGGTGCCTAGCAATGCGCTTGTTGGTATTATAAATGGGTATCTATCACTATAATGACGCAAAATTGGCACATACATGTAGATAAATGTTTCTATTAAATGACAGCTAAGTCCCAAAAAGGATTCTTGGCTTACTTTTATAACAATATTCAGACATTTTGATACGGAATTAATGCGACGTGCATTCTGCCCTAAAAACCAAAAAAATGGATTTAAAGAATTGGAAAAGATATAAACGCAGTGGAACTTATAGAAGAGAAGTTAACAGACGTTTTGAAAAAGCAACTTCGTCATCATCAAACAATCAAAGCAGTGATAGTAGCCAAAATCAAGTTGGAATCACAATTATGGGAAACGGTTCCGTACAAAATGTGTATTACAAAGATATTATTTCTGAAGAGAGTCCTTACTCCAGCAATATTTCTGAATCTTCAAGCAATGATTCATCATTCGAAAAAGACCAACAATTTCGTGACGGCGTGAAAAATTGGGCCATTAATTATAATATTTCGCATGAAGCGACAAAAAATTTAGTACGATTAATTAACAATAGAATACCAAATATATTACCTAACGATCCCCGAACGCTTCTTAAAACAGAGAAGACTGTTACAACTTATCCCGTGGGCACTGGACAGTACTGGCACAACGGTTTGACAAACACACTGAAACACTACTTACAAATGATACAAATTGATCGCAATCTACCCGTCATTTCACTGAACATAAACATAGACGGCCTGCCTGCTTTTAAAAGTTCAAAACTTCAATTATGGCCAATTTTATGCAACGTTTATGAAATACCAGAATTGCGACCTATTGTAGTAGGAATTTATTCAGGCCATAATAAACCATCTGATTTGGATGGTTATCTAAGAATGTTTGTAGATGAAATGAAAAAACTACTAAAAGATGGCATCTTAATCGTTATTAATGGAAAGGAAAAATTAGTAGGCGTCAAAATACGGGCCTTTATATGTGACTCTCCAGCTCGGGCTATGATCAAGGGTAAGTTTAATTCTAGCACTATTGTTTTATTGCCAGCTAGCAGCACCTCGCGGTTTCACCCGCGTAATTTCCGTTCACGTGGAAATTCCGGGATAAAACTAGGGCATATGTCACTCCCTGATCCAAATACGTATCTCTCTTCGACTCTCTTTTTTTCTTAGTTTTTATTTATAAAGTTCAGTTAGTCTTAGAAAGAAAGAAAATACGTTTATTTACGGTAAACATGATGAAAAGAAATAGTAATAACACAAAATAAAAGAACAAGTTGGGGGAAAAAAAACTGTTATAGACCAAAAATCAGTGGATTAAAAAATAGTCACATCCACGCAAAACGGCCCTCGCTCAGCATAATGCTGCGAGCCCATACAAGACAGAGCCTCAGCGCTGGTTTTCAGCGACAGCTGGCGTTGACGTGATGACGTCGACCGGTGCAGTATGCAATGAAATAAGAATAAACAAATAAAAATAAAATGTACCTATTTTCTTTTTTTATGAACAAACATTAAATTTAAATTGATTTTGCAGGTGTATGCAATTACAATGGGAAAGATGGGTGTCTAAAATGTACAGTAGAAGGAGAATATTCGTACGAATCCCACACCGTTGTGTTCCCAAGAGTTGGATGCCCTAAAAGAAACGACGAAGATTTTCGAGCGAAAAAGTATGGGCAGCACCATAAAGCTGAATCACCTCTATTAGAACTGCCTATTGATATGGTAGAAGACTTTGTAATAGGAGATGCGCTACATTTATTGGATTTAGGAATAATGAAACGTCTTCTTACTGGATGGAAAGATGGAAAATTTAAAAAAGATACTAAGTGGAGCAGCACGGATATTAATATTATCACAAATTTTTTATTAAACTGCAAAATGCCACGAGAAATCCACCGATCTGTCAGAGGTCTCGACCATTTATGCTTTTGGAAGGGCTCAGAATATCGCACATTTTTGTACTATCTTGGATTCATAATCTTGAAATATACATTACATTCAGATGCTTATCAACATTTCTTATGCTTTTTTTGTGCAATTACGATTTGCTCCAACGAAAAATATTTCCATTTATTAGACCTAGCTGATTCGTTATTGAACAACTTCCTAGAATATTTTAGAGATATATATGGTGAGTGTTATATGACCAGCAACGTGCACAATTTATGTCACATTATTGATGAAGTCAAAAAATTCGGAAAACTGCAAGATTTTAGTGCATATCCATTTGAAAATCAGTTATATTCTATAAAAAAAATGATAAGACATGGTAACAGACCTCTTGAACAAGCAGCTAAACGTATTAATGAAAAAGTCAATATAGAACTGCAGAACTTTAAGACAGACATCTTTAAAGCTCCATTTTTAACTCACCACAAAAATGTGAAAACCCTTCATTTACAAAGTTTTATTTTGTGTCCACGTAAGGAAGACAAATGGTTTTTAGATAAAGAAAACCAAGTTATTGAAATAGAGTCTTTAGAAAATGGAGACAATGGCATAATTATTTGTGGAAATCGTGTTGAACCTATTGAGGATGTCTTTAAAACTCCAATAAAATCTTCATATTTGAACATATATAAATGCAAAACTAAGCACATGAACAAAATTCAAAGATTATTCAGAGTTGACGCAATAAAGTGTAAACTTATCTCGATCTCTTACAACTCAACAATTTATTTTGTGCCATTATTACATACTGTATAATAAAGACATTTTACTAGTTTCTAAGGTTATTTACGCAGGTGGTATATAAATAAAAATCTTTATTAATTAGATGGTTCTTTATTTAAAACTAAAAAAGAAAAACTTTTCATTTCTCATTTTTATATCAGTCATGATCTCACGTTAAAATCAACCCACATACCTAATTAACTCAGCTTATACAATATCAGGTAGATACCTAGGTACTCGAAAATATGTCAAAAACATAAAATGTTAGAATATTCACTTCACACGAATATTCAATTTAAAGCTAGTATAAAACAGGAGTCTTAGAGTTGATTTTTTAATCGTCAGAATTTTCTATAGATAATAAACATACCTCAGATAAAAGTATCTGGCTATTAAAAAATCAGCCCTTAGTTTTGTTTTATTGCTATTAAACTCTAATGTTATTCTAAAAATTTACTACAAATTTATATTTATTATAACAGAAAAATAATATTATTTACCATTTTTTCTCCATTGGTATATTTGAATTAAACGATATAATATTAAAAGTATACCTATAAAAAATCACAATCAAATCAACATGTAATACAAAACCATTAACGATTAAGATACGTAACAAAATTATTGCCTCTGTTTTAGCAACTTAAAAAAATCTTTCATAGGAAAAAGAATATGAGAGCAACACTTAATTTAATAAAATCTAGAAACATGTCAGATAAAGTTAAAATAGAAACTTTAAAAGTTATGAAGAGGGTTTATACCTCGCGGATTGGCAACGTCGTATTTGTAGAGGTTTTTCGTGATTATTTCATAAAAATCAAAGTATGTACTTACTATATTTTTAATACCCTGCATTTATTTACTAGAGTAAATGTTAAAAATTATTATAAAATACAACGATCTAGAACATGTCAGGTTCTAATAAAAATATGTAGTCCTTTATTAAATTCAGTGAAATAATCCCAAAAAACCTTTACAAAGCCGACGTTGCTAGCACGCGAGGGATAAACCTTCTTAATAATGATTTGTTATATAATTATATTATTATACATTAAAGGTTACACTGCTCTATTCACTGCAATGAGTCAGACTAGATGGTGTGCCATCCATCACCACAGCCTGAGCCGGTACTGCCAATACAATATCTGTAGGGTTTGTTTGAATAGCAGGATCATTGTCTTGCATGATAGTAGTTTTAGATTTTTTGCCTTTTCCTTTGTCTTTACTTCTTTTTTTTGTAGCTGAGGCTCTCAACATTTTGGCCGCGTATCGTCTCTCGGAATTCCTCAAAATATTTTTAAAAAATGTTTCGCACTCCAATAATGTGAAAGTGTTATCGGAGTGATGAATGACTTCAAAAAACAAGTTAATTACCCGGGTGTGAGCTTTGAAACAATTTTTTTTAATTTCAGATTTCTTAGAGCCACCTGCCCATGAGCATTCTGTCATGAATCGACGAGTAAACATGACTTCTATTAGTGCAAAACAATTGTTAAGACCGTTACCCTTTCCAGAGCCACAAACCAAAGATAGTTTTTCTTTGAAGATGTCTACTGATTCTTTATTTTTTAACTCATCATTAAAGTTTTGAAGTTCGTCAATATTATCGATTTTTTTGAACCCCATTTGACTGTTTAATTTTTGTTGTTGGCTCTGTTTGAGAAATGCATCGATTTGTGTACTAACTTGAGATAATTGATACATAATTTTTTCTTGCGTGCTTTCAATATTATCCAAACGTTTGAGAACAGTTTCCTCAAAGTTGGATCTTAGTGGTGGATTTTGGCTAAGCAAATATAACGTTTCTGACGCTGTGTCCTGTTCCACGATGAATGGAGTGTCGGAGGTTATAAAAGTTGAGCTTTCTGCTGGATTCTCTGTAATATTGACCGGCACGCAAACTTCAGAGTATTGGGCGGGTTCTATTTCAGGTTCGGGAAACGTTGCCACCGGTGAAATATTTTCTTTGTTCTAAAAACAGTGAAAAACAATTTATGAGCGTTTATACCACGTGGCTGGCAACGTGGAAATTGTAGAGGTTTTTCGTGATAAACAAATTTTATTCAATTTTCAGCCATGTACAATAGGCTAGTTGCCGTAAAAAATGTAATTAGTCCGTCTTTTAGATTATTCAAAAATAAGGGACACGTATTTTTTTATTTGTAAATTAAACCAAAAATGACAAAGATATAGCCCACTAAAGTTACGTGTGACGTCACGCCCGTGCTACATTAATTATTCGCACGGGGTGACGTCACACGTAATTTTAATGGGCTATATCTTTGTTATTTTTTGTTTAATCGAAAAAAGAAAAAATACGTGTCCAATATTTTATATACGTATACGGACTAAAAAAAATGTAATTATTTTGACCCTGGACACTACCCTATTACCGGCACGGATCTTGAGCGCTGGCTTCAAGTTGCGCAGAAGTCAAATATTCGGTCTCTTTAGTGGTGCGAAGTGAGACGCGGGGGCGGCGGGGAGTGTCAGTGATTGGCTCGCCGCGCTATTATAGACGTCACTCCTGATTCGTTCCCTGCGCTTGCTGCGTGTATCTAACAACGACGGCAATTGGGTCGCCAATGTATGGAATGCGCAAAGCGACCCTCACTCTGACGCCGAGCGCTCAAGATCCGTGCCGGTAATTTTATTGTACTACACTACTTTGATTTAAATTTGATAAAATAATCACAAAGTACCTCTAAAAATTCGATGTTGCCAGCCCGAGTGGGATAAACGCTCTTAATACAACTGCTAAATAGAATTTGTTACATAATAAATATATTGCTACTTAGTAAATAGTTTTATATTAAACTATGTAGCTGTTGCCCACAGCTTCGTTCGCGTGGAAAAAAAATATCCTATGTCCCTCGGCAGGATATAGTCTATCTCCTTACCAAATTTGATTTCTATCCGTTCAGCCATTTAGTCGTGAAAAGGTAACAAAAAACAAAACACAACAAACAAACAGAGTTACTTTTGCATTTATAATATGTACTAGCTGTACTCCGTGGTTTCACCTGCATCTTTGGTTACTGCTCCGCTTCTATTGGTCGTAGCGTAATGTTAAATAGCCTATAACCTTCCTCAATAAATAGGCTATTGAACAGTGAAAGAACTTTTCAAATCGGACCAGTAGATCCTGAGATAAAAACAAACAAACTCTTCCGCTTTATAATATTAGTATGGATTACGTAAAGATTAAATAGTGTATTTTTTAATCCAGTGTATAACCTTCCTCCATACCAAACATACAAATCGACTTATCCATTACGACGATGAGTGAAAGCAAAAACACACAAAATGACAAAGAGCACCAATTACAGTAAACCTACTTTAGGGCTAGGAAAAAAATGTTGTTTTAATTGAATAGCGTTTAAATATTACCGTGGTGCACTGCACTGCCAATTCGTTCAGATCAACTTCAATATGACGTCGCTTTTTTGGCAATCGCTCTTCCTCAGTATCGCTTTCACGCTGCATACGGACCATTTCTATTTGGGCTTGATCGTAGGTCAAGTTGAATCTTTTTAGTTGACATGGCGTACTAATCCAATCATCACCAGGTTGCGAGTTTTCATTTTTTTGTAGTTTTTTAGAGCCTTTTCTTGGCCATAGCAATAAACTATCATTTTCCCAAGCACTCGGTACACAGGTCAGAAAAGTTTTTCCTCTTTCAATCGTCTGCACTATTTTGAACGGCATCTGAAATAAATGTTTATCTTTAAAAAGTTTGAATTTAAAACAAATAGGTAAACACATTACATTTATTTAAATAATTAGGTACCTTTTGGCTTAGTTCAGGAAGCAGAATAGCGTATTTTTCTTAATTTTATTTTGATATAGAATTAATTAAAACGAGCACTACCTATTCCGAGTGCGAAACAGCGCGTTCTGACGCGTGTTTGAGTTCAAGAATTAGCGGTGCGGGGCGCAAGGTGGGGGGCCGGTTGAACGAGCGAGATAGTGCGGGGAATCCCCTGACAGACATTAATGTGTAGGTATGGCGCTGGACTTGCTGGGCTTACTGTGTGCACAAAATTTCTAGATTTTATGGTCAGAGTTGCTTTAGAAATAGATTTTTTTCAGTATGAGAATGATATTTAATTGCAAAGCCGACATTCATCGGAAGGATAATGGTCATAAATAGCCATAAAATCGCAACCCCGACACCAGAAAAATAATTCATTTAACAATTGGGCCATATTTCTTTTATATATGGTGAAGTGACTCGGTAAAGATGAATTAGTATATAATCCACAGTTGACACAGTTTGCACTTAATATAAAATGTGTGATATTCCACGGCCATTCTGCAGCTGTATCTGCTAGCAGCATGAAATCGTCTCGACTAAGAAATTTATCGATATCCATATTGGCGTCCATAAGTTACACTGAAAAAACACAATGTTGACTGCAATTTATATTTATATATGTATTGCTTCTAAAGTTCAGTGATGCTACTAGACACATACATAGGTACTTCAAAGATATATAAAAACTAGGTAGGTAGTGTAGGTACGTAAGACTTGATACAACTACGTTTCTTCCCGAAGAAATAAAAACTGGTTACATGATAAATTCACACTATTCGTCAGTAAACAGTTTATAATTCAGGTTTTTTTCCATTACTTATGGTCTTCAGAAAAATAGTAAAAAAAACGCTGTGTAAATATTATATAAGTATTCAGAAATGCTCACACAGAACCCCAATTTTAGGTTGAATCCACGATGACTGACAGTGAAAACATTATCACAGCAAGTACTATAATGGCTCTTAGAATATCGAAATCACTTTATATGATAAATATTTAAGTAAAAACTCAACAATTCGAGGGGGGCACTTTAAATTCATGGCAAACCTATCCCTAGTTTATCAGTAAACCTGCAGTCGCACATCATTTCCACCGTAATAGACTAATATTATAATAACAAAATAAAATCTTACTCACCTCAGATTGCTTTTATCCTTTTGTAAAATTATTTAAATAGTTTTTTTGCACTCTGCACTGTCACGAATGTAAAATAATGAATGGTGAATGAAAAACGTGAGGTAAAGGAAACTAAACTCTTGTATAGTACGAAAAAGTACTATAAAAGGTCCCACAGTAGCCAGTACATCATTATTTTGAGACCTGCATCACTATTACATAGATTTTATTGGACTGTTTCGTTATTAGGAACACTGCATTAAAATTATTTTGTCACTGAACAGAGATGTAAATGCGCCACTTCCGAATAAAAGATACGTTCTTTGGGGTTTTATAGGACCAAGAACAGTTTTTTACAAAACGTTCTATGGTTTTTTATAGTACTAGTTTTTGCTGCTTGGGCAGTAGCAATGGCTTTTATTTTGACAGTTCAACAACATTCAGTCAATCTACCAAGTATATTTGGGTCAGCTTCCAGTCTAACTGGATCCAGTTGAATACCAGTATTTTACAGAGAGCGACTGCCTATCTGACCTCCACGACTCAGTAACTGGGTAATACGATACCCCTTGGTAAGACTGGTTGTCAGACTACCCGTAACGACTAAAGATCCATGAATGACAGCCGGGACCAACGGCTTAACGTGCTTTCCGAGGCACGGAGGGGTTTTGGTACCCACCCACTGACTGGCCGCGGCTAGCGTAGCTACGTAGCTTTACCGGATCGATCGATCTTAGTTTTATCAATGAGTTTCAGTTTTAGTAGTGGACGTTTACATTATAATAACATTACCAGATATACTTACAGATAACCCCGCATCCACTCGAAATTATCCATTAGACTCCACGCCATATAACCCTTAAGATTCACTCCATCGTCCAAGCAGTTGAGGAGACTCTCCATCGAAGCTCTGTAGTACGTGATCCTGTCATCATCTATCAGGCCACTGTTAGGGTCTGAGGACCAGCCATTTTCAGTGATGTAGAAGACTGGGTTGTTGTATTTTTCCTTCAGATGGGTTAAGGTGTTGAAGATGCTGTTTGGTGCCAACTGGAAAAAATAATTTGGACGATTAGGTTTTAGGTATAAACTATTGTACAGTGTCAATTAGAGTGGTGCTGCGTCTTTATTAAATGTACCTTGTGGGGACGCCAGTGTCGTCACGGACCTGGCCGGCGTCGGGTATAATTAGGAGACCACATTTTCGTGTGACTACCACAACTACCAAGACATCGCTAAATATACCCTATTTCAATAATGGCGAGATTGGTGCATAGTGCGAGTATTTAGAGTGGGGAATATTACGTGGCGGGTCTAAGTTGGTTTACAAGCAATAATAATAAGACGTAGTCGACGGAGCCCCGCTTAGCGGGGCCCCTATTTCTGTCTACAGGTTTAAAGGAACCTAACACGAAAGAGATGACCTGTCCGAGTCGGGGTGCCCCAAGTCCCGAGCTCGCTTCGCTCGCTCTTGCATCCTAAGTTATCATTGCGTTTTACTATGTCGAGAGATGAATGCACAGAATATTAAAAATATATTTAGCATGGTAACATTAGGTACAGCACCTGAACGCGTAATGCCCGACGTTTCACAACCCTGCCGAATCCTTTGCTCTGCACTCGTACGTAGTTTCCTTTGGAAATGACGAGCATAATGTATACTAATACAGAGAATGCCTTTGTTGAAATCCATTTTGCTCTTTAGTGTAACGAGTACAAAGCTGTCCAGCACAGATTATGTATGTCTGTGGTAATATACAGTCTGGCATTACACGGCCGGGTATATTTATTAGTAGTACGTAATCACGCAACGCTAGGTCCTAAATATACCCGATTAAGATACTCCAACTCGGGTATATTTAGTAGTTAGAAATTTCGAAAGGCTCATGCTAACTATACCCGACCAAAACCCTATGGGGAGTTTCCAAGAGGTAGGTACATTTAGTAAAGACGCAGTGGTGCTAAAACAATACAGGATCAAATTAATGTAGGTAGCGAAACTCCGCAGAATGATGTGTGTCGGGCAGTCCCAGCAGTGGGAACGTCATAGGCTGATTATTCTACTTACCACAAGCCACGGGGAAGCAGAAGTAAGCCAGTCATCAGGTACAAAGTCTCCAACATCCATATCATCCAACTGCGAAGGTACAGGGAATACTTGTTTATGCTCCGTCGCTGACACCATTCGCGCTGTGTAATGGTTGACGCCGAAGAAATCAGAAGCTCCTCTGATGAAAGCCTTCTCTTCGTCAGTGAATTCTGGCAGACGGGAGCGAGGGTAACCTTGCTGAGCGCTCTTTTCAGCCAGTCTTTCAGAATAGTCTTTTGGGAAACCTCCTTCGGACGAGAAGATGGGATGCGCGTAGATGCCCCACTGGAAACACGGAAAATACAATGGTTGTATGTAGATTATTTTTCGAATTGTAAAAAGATATAGGGTGGCATAGACCCATATCATGCGGCCATGCATGCGGCTATATCACTTATTTATTTATCAGTAGGTATTTACTTGTTTTTTTTTTTTTTGCAATGTTTTCAATATCACACTATTTATACATGTTCGTTACTGTTTTATCTGACATTTTTTTTTATTTTATTTTAATTTTAAGTATGCATACACACGTCACGTTGCAGTATAAAACTGATTCACATCCGTCACCTCACATACCAGATCCAGTTGAAAACCAGCGTCAGGCACTAGTAATCTGGCATTTTTGCTGAACTGGCCCTTTTTAGCGCAGCCGTGAGGCACACTTTCCTGCTTATTTTTTTTACATCGGACTTTTTACTTTTTTTTTATTTAATCTTTACTTTTTGTTTTTGTTTGATGTATGTATCTGGTCTATTGTGTGTCTTTTAGTCTGTGCTAAATAAATGTATTTTCTTTCTTCTTTCTTTCTTTATATCAACGCGCAAACTTCAACGATGGATCTGGCACATGATTTTAGACCTCCTGCGTAGAGTTTTTTTTTTTCGGTTGTCAAAAAACATATCAGCTGTTTCATGGTATGCGCAAGTGCAATACCTTCGCTGTCAAAATGTATGGAAGATCAAATTTTTTTCAAGAATCATGTACTGAATCCATGTTAATAGGTTTTACGTCGATGTCCCTGCTACCCTAAAAAATTAAAAAGTTTCTTGTAATACCTCGCCCTGTCTCTTAAGTTCAGCAGCTAGCTGATCCTCAGCAGAGTCAGTGGCTGCTCCATACCAGTTCACACTGATTGTGATACCGCACTGCCCCTTCTGCGTCGGTCTGAACTCTTTGTCATACAAGTGGTAGGCCTTCGCGTGAGCCAACACCAAGTTCTTGGCACAAATATAAGTTCCCACAGCCGAAGAGTTCACGAGAGGAGCTTTAAGGTCGGCTCCATAGCCTTGGTAACAGATTTGTTTGGGCTCGTTGAAAGTGATGAACATCTTAACCCTGTCTCCGAAATTCTTGTAGACAACTCTTGCGTAGTCCTCAAACCAGTCGGTGAATAGTGGGTTTGCGAATCCTCCTAGTTCTTGCAGTTTTTGGGGGAGATCCCAATGGTACAGAGTAATCATTGGAGTGATGTTATACTTCAGCATTTCATTGATGTAGTTATTGTAGAACTCAATGCCAGCTGGGTTGACCTCATTGGGCATACCAGTTGGTAGGATCCGAGGCCAGGAGAGAGAGATCCGGTAAGCATCCACGCCTAACTCCCTCACCATCTCAACATCACGCTTGTAGTTGTGATAGGAGTCAGTAGCGACATCGCCGTTGCTCGTGTCTTTGATGACAGTTGGGTTGGTGTGGGTCATGTAGTCCCAGATGCTTTCTCCCTTGCCTGAAAATATACGACATTCATACATTTAAACCAAACCAAAGCAATATGTAGACAGATATTGGTATCGAATTCGACGCAGTCACTAGTTTTGAAGCGAGCGACTCGCTCATCACGCGATCTGCACATACCTATATCGTAACGGCCATTGAAAATCCTGGTGGCTAGTAGCAGCGTGATAAATTACCAAGAATCGAGCTAAATGGCGTGATATTGGAAAGGGTTATGTCCAGCAGTGGAATGCCGTAGGATGATGATGATGATGATGATACGAAAGAATACTTGAAAATTCTGATGGAAGCGTAGCCAGCGCAAATTTTTTTTCGTATGCATTTACACCTTTAATTTTATTAGCTTGAACTTTATTATTCGAAATTGTTTGCTTAAAGGATCCTTACCATCTTCATTCCACGCTCCCTCGATCTGGTAAGCAGCAGTGGCTGTCCCGAACAGAAAATCATCCGGGAACCTTCGCTGCTGCCTCACGGTCGCGCCGTAACAGGCTGCCACCAACACACTGCATGAGGAAAAACAGAAACAATTAAGGTAAGACCTATTTGCATGGCCAATTTTACGAAGAGGAAGAAAGGACCCGCACCCTAATTAACACACAATCAATCTCAATCTGAATCATTTCGAACGATAATGTTCGAAAAATTTGTCTGCTCAACAACGTAAATAACGCAATGAATGTTGTTGCACTGTAGCCTATCGGATTTCCAGTAAGCTTTCAGATGAATTGAGACCATGGTGAACCAATATTTTGTATACGGTCAGAATATATCACATATGCTGTTTAAATTTTTTGGAGACCTGATACTGCTATATATTTAAATCATTTGTAAATAATGGCATGGTTATATAATATATAATGAAAAACTGAATGAAACTTATTCGGATGGAAGGACCATTTTAAAGTTTAAAATCGAAAATAATTTGACTTTATTTGCACTAGTTATTTTCATTGAATAAGAGACCCCAGCATAATATTTTACGTACCTACACAAGTCATTATTAATTCGATCAGACGTGGTAACTAACTAATAATAATTTGTAATCACAAAATATGATCTCTTTTTAAATAAGTGTTAATTTGTAATAATATTACCTAAGTAAATATAACTTTATCTAATAATATGTAATAATAGCATTTTAAGAAAATAACTACCTATTTACCAATAATAGATTGTGTTATTGTAGATTATGTTATTGTTATTAAGTTTTTATGTGAATGTAATATAATTTTATTTTAATTTTAGTTTATACGATTAAGATTTTTAACTTGAAGTAATAGCTATGTATCAAACTATAATTTTTGATGTGCCCTGAACAGGGTCTACAACGGCTCTTTGCTCTAAGCCTGTGTTGACATCTTGTTTTACCTTGTGGATCGCATATAAACGAATATTTATTTTACTAGGATCTCCAAAAAGAATACACTTTACATGCTATATTATAAAGGACAAGAACAAAAATCTATGTGCTCCCTCAATTATAGGAGACCACATCAAGCAATAGAAACAAGCAAACAGTAAGTACATAGTATATGAATAAAGTACTGCAGAGAAATAGTTAATTTGTCTAAAAGCAGATAAATGGAACCGAGGGCCAAAAGTTCACAGTCATTATCATTGTATCTAACCAATAAAACATCTTTATTTTTATTATGCTACAAAATATTACGTTTGGTTTTAGCTATTGAAAACTAGATTAACTTATTAAATCATTATTTCTGCATACTGCATAATCAGCCTATATTGTTCCCACTGCAGGGACACAAACAGAAACTGCAGATTGGTAAATGTCACATGTCTTCAAACTTTTGGTTCTAGGTCATGCCGGTTTTGCTCACGATGTTTTCCTTCACCGTTTTGAGAGCAATGGTGATGAAATTATTTACACAAAGACCTGCTTGAGTTCGAACACACGACCATAATCAGTTGGAGCAACATGTCTTGTTCTTCCATACTTCTCTATTATGTATTATAGTCGTCATCTCGGTAGTCACTCCCTTTATAGTCCTATCCTAATTCACACAGTCCATCATCTCATTAAGTCATTATTTAAGTATCAATTTTGCGTACCTTAAGACCACGAGCAGCTTCATGTTGGCACTTTCAAACACTAAGCAATTTATTATTATTTATTCACGATTTATATAAATGGATACGTTTATCTGAAGAGATAACTTAAACTGAATATCTACTATCTACATTATGTTGTAACTTGTTGTTTTATCTTAATTCTGAAGTTCAATGGACACTTTCAGTGATGTTAATTTTTGTTTTGACTTGAAATGCCCGCGGCACTGCTTGTAAATATGGTTATAATATATATTTTTTTCAAATAACGATTTCGAAAGGGCTATTGTTCGTGATGTTACAATAATGTGTGGATAGTAACGAGAATGGCAGCCCAATCAAAACTGGTAGTACTGAGTACGTCTTTCATTGACTTGAATGTGCTCTGGCGGCTAAGAGTACCGCAAAACGGGGCTACTTTGACTTCCAGGGTTACTTTGACAGATGTTGTAGCTA
This sequence comes from Amphipoea lucens, assembly GCA_947508005.1. NCBI lineage: Eukaryota > Metazoa > Arthropoda > Insecta > Lepidoptera > Noctuidae > Amphipoea > Amphipoea lucens. The sequence continues at coordinate 15,562,201 of OX382377.1, read as the reverse complement.
CTTTGACAGAGCGCCAAAATCGGTTTTCACGTGTGCTCGGCAAGTGTGCGTGACCTCGAGTAATATTGCGCGAAGCGCAGGTTGTGGGGAACGCGTCATAGCGTTGTGATCGGCCTGGTCAAAGTAGCCCCGCCTGTCAAAGTAGCCCCGTTTTACTGTATGTCATGCTCACTCAAATGTCTCGCTGGTGGTGGCGCATGTGTTGGATTATTTAGCTCCCTTCAAAATGGTTGAGCTGAATGGTGCTAATACATGCGTCATGTTCGTGAACAGGCGCCGTCAGTAGGGACTGGTCATCTCTTTGCTGCCATGGCTCATTTTATTTTAATTTATTATTTGAATTTTTGTTTTTTCTCATCTTTTCATTATGGACGCTTTTAACGTTCTGCATCGTTCTCACATGTATAATTTTTAACATGAATGATGTAACCAAGACTTTGTAACCATATTATTTTGATTTAAAAGAGTGTCCATGGAGTTTCTTGCCCGTTCTTCTCCATAGGTACCTTTTTTTTTCTTTTTTTTTTAGGTACCTACGCTTTGAAATGGGCAACTAACTTCATCTTTCTGACTGACCGACCCCTTGACAATTCAAAAGTGCCTGTGATTGGTTTAATTGAAATAAATGCTTTGAGTTTGAGATAGTAAGTTTCCCGTATGTCATTACTTCCCAGAATTCGATCCTTATTAGCGACACTATCGAATCGTGTAATAAATTAATAATACAGTCTGTGCTTTTTTTTTTCAAAATCAACGGGTTCGATTTCTGGCTAGAAATTTTGTTTTTTCAAAAATCCAATGATGCAGTTTTAGTTTTGAGTACTTTTCGCTATTTCCCATAGTTTCGGATTTGGCCATCCACGCCCGCTTGAAAAATTCATCCTGTATAAGTACATATATTATAAACTGTCATAATATGCACAAAAAAGCTGTTATTCGACATTACTACAAACATACACTTAAATTTTATTTATTTGTATAGATCATTAGGAAATATTATAAAATTGAGATTAGAACCTATTTTTTCCATAGTTGGATATTAGTATCTTATCAGTAAGTTATCAAAAGTCAAGTATCCAATATGTAACAAGTTACATGAGGGTTCCGTAGCAAACAATTAAACCATTCAATTGACTCTTCACGTCTCCAGAGGGCTGGCCTATTTTTTGTTTTTTCCTTTAAATATTTGTACGTAATATATATGTAGGAGACAGTTGTAGTCAACAGAATTTGTTATGAGTTGTTTTCTTATTAAGATTTTACTATCAATTATTATCTAATAAATCGGAACATTTTTTATTGAGTACTCAGTGTACGCGCTAATTGATTTTAGCAACTTATTTTGATAATTGTAACCGATGGTTTTGTTCAAAACAATTGATGACATGTTACTTTGATTTCAAAATGATTTACTTTGTGAAATCACTATTGTTTATTTAAGACAATTATTCTTGTTGTATTATTCGATTACTTTAATGTAAGTCTTATTAGATTTAGCACATTTTAGTATTTTGTGTCAAGTAAACACGATGACGTATTTCCGTACGCCATTGGACAGAGTTGTTGTGGGGCGAGTGCGTGGTGGGGACAAACCTTTATAACTGAGCGCCCTCGTTTGTGCTGCACAGTCAGTCACAGTCAGTGAGAGTCAGTCGGTGTTTGGACTCGACTCCTGACAGAGCACTAGCTCCCGACAAACCTGTCGGTTTACTTGGGTGGCTTTGTCACTATTCGAACAGTAATCGATCCTACGATTTGTTCGCAATTACTTTGTTACTGTACATAATTATTTTACTGTGTATCTAGTTGCGTCGTGTACCTAGTGTACCTACAGTGTGTGATTTGCTAGTGTGATTAATTTGTTCGTGATATTATAATTTGATTTGATCTGCAAACGGTTTTTCTATTGCTCAATAACCAACACTACCCACAGTACGCCCACAGTAGCTAATCAAATATGCCTGATGATAACTAGATGCCAATAACCTATTCCTGATCCGACATATAAATATATTTTAGTGTTAGATTGTATATGTAATTAATTTATGATTTCTTAATAAGCATAATTATAAATAAAAATTAAAAGTATTTGTTAAACATTAAAGACGATTATTTAATTGATTCTTTTGCGATCTTTGTGACAGGTAGGAACATAGATCAGGGTTGTCAATCGAACCCTCGTTGCAAAACACACGCACAGTGTAAAAGCGGTTTCTATTAGTTTCGTGAAGTTCTAATTTATGTGCTTTATAATTTCTAACGTGAAAAAAAATTCTGGTCCGTCCACGTCTGCAAGGAAATGGTCAGTTACACAAACATTTATTTGATGCCAATCGATCCAGCGGGGCAATTGCGTAACATATTAACAATCGGAATCAGTTTCATTTTGACAGTTTAACAACATTCATTGCGTTATTTACTAGTTGAGCAGACAAATTTTTCGACGTTATGAAGCAATGGATTACCAATTTGCTTCAAAATGATTCAGATTCCGATTGATAATGTGTTACGCAATTAGGGTGCTGTTTCTTATAAGAATCAAAAAACTCTATTGGACCAACTGATGTTTGAGTACTAGAAGAGTCTGAAATCGCAAGAAAAAAATCCATACTTTTGGTAGAAAAGAAACTGCGAATACCTATGAAAGTAAAGCTAGTTAGTAATAGACTACATACGGAACCTGTTTGAAACTTTTAATCCATGATTCATCAGACATCGTCGATAAAGATGGATCTTCTATCTGTCGAAACATCTTGACATGTTTGCACTTTGCACTAAACGGTGTGATTTTATCTAAAGCAGTGATTCTGACAATGTTATACCTACTGCCATGGGTTGGTGTGCACTCTTAAATATTTGGTAGAAATAGGTAGATACAGTCAACAAAAGAGATAAGTATGCAGGATCGTCGAATATTGTTGAAGTTTAGTAAGAAACCGATGGATGTTCTTGAATAAAATTTTATTTTAATAATAGAAAACAAACAGCTCACATATCAAATAAAATTTCAGTCGACAACATACTTCAACTATATCCAGCGATCCTGCATACTTATCTCTTTTGTATAATAGCTACAGGTTGAAATTGAAAACATGCGACAAATCGAAATGGGAGATTGTACTCATCATCATTACTTTTACTATGGGACCAAACCTGCAATTATCGAGTAGATTTATCGAGTAGGTTGTTATCGAGTAGATTTTTTCTAACATAAATGAAGCAAAAAGCAGTGGATCACAATCGCGTTCAAAATTACGAAACTTGGCGGCGGAATCGCCTACTAAGCCGTCAGTGGGTGGGTTGAGGTTGTGTAACTCCACACACACATTCTCCAAAGTAGGACCAGGGAAAATAATTGTTAAATCAATTGACTATCAGTTCAAATTGTCCGTAGGTATATGCAAATGACAACACTTGTATTACAAAAGTAAAAGTATGTTGAGAGGTTTTTTTTTTAATCTTTATTTAATTAGAGGCTTTTACGTTACAAAGGTATGCCAGCCTCATCATACCCTAATCTAACTAATGGTTACACGTAATTATACTATTAATAATACAAATATAATTATTATTGCGTAAGTGAGGGAGATAATGTTGCAGCAACCATTTCATACATCAGTTTCGCTTCTCCCGAATTAGGTGTAGATAATTAAGAGGTTTTTTATGAATGTAAGTTTGTGTGTTTGTGTGGACGAGTGTTAGTGGATGAGTCTGATTGGACTAATACGTCAAAGAGAGCTTCTGTGGCAGTATAGGTATGCTTGGCTTTGTAGCCAGGCTTGTAGAGCAATTTCAAAATAATGTTTTTTCAAAGGGTGCAGGGAAATAATTAAGTTTAATTCATTGTAAAGATATACGGCGCAAATATAACAACCTTATTGGGAGCTATAAGTTTGAGCCGTTTGGGGTTGAAACTTGGGATTCGAGTGCTCATCGAATATTTCGAGACATCGCCAAGCGTTTGGTTGACTCTTCGCGTGACCAGAGGGCTGGCCTATTTTTAGCCCAAAGAATAAGCATTGCCATCCAACGTGGTAATGCTGCCAGCCTTTTGGGCACTTATCCCATTGACAGCGATGCGGACGAAGTTTTTGATGCCCAATTAGCTCCTGTGACTTTTTTGGTTTTATTATAGGTACATTTGTATATAGTATACCTATATATATTTTAGTTTGTGTGTATATAAATGGTAAAATAAGATACATATGCAAAGGAAAATAAAGAATCTATGACTAAAGTAGCTAATACAATAATATGGTTACGGCAATTGGTTTGCTGAGAATAGTTAGAAATAGCATGTTGTTTAATAGCAGTGGCCAAGACAAAGAATTGCCTAACCGTAAGGACTTGACAATATTCATAGAGCTTAACGGTGGGATAAAGTCTTGGCTTGAAATAGCACCCCTTGAGGAAACGCGGGTGTGGTCGTTTTTCGCCTTTCTGTTTAGTGACCATTTTATTTAGTTTTTTATTAGTCTTATATTTTATTTAGTTTTTTTTGTAATTTGAAGCAAACATTTTACTTTTACTTTTATTAAAATGCCGAACATGTTTTTAAAAATAAATGTTTAAATGGTAAACCCTCCATATTGGTGCCCAAGATACAGGCTAGCCTAGTTTGGGGCCAATGTAAAATCTCTGTACGTAATCTTTTGAGTAATAAAGTTTTTATTCTTATTATATTAAAGCAATGATTTTTTAAAGAATAATAATATTAACTACTTGTATGTGCCTATGTTTTCCTTTTTGATGATACATTATTTTTATAAGCACTCACTAGAACCCCCAAAAAATGCCGTTTTAAACCGCTATCAACAAAGGCCTAGTGTACTTTGACAACTACTAATGTAAAAAGAAAAACATAGGGACACAGCATATATCCTTCTTATTCAGTTTTTTTTGTTAGCCTATTTTTGTGTCCCACTGCTGGGCAAAGGCTTCCCCTTTTTTCTTCCAAACCTCCCTGTCTTGTGCGATCTCTGGCCATGTTGGCCCTGCGAATGATATTAGATCGTCACGCCACCTTCGTCTTGGTCTAGTTCGATGGCAATGTCCTGCCTCAGGCGTAAGTGACGATCTTTGCCCAGTTATTCAGTTCCAGCTTATTCAGTTTATGAAATATAATTTTAAATTAGTCCAATATTGGAGGAGGAAATAGGTGAGAGCCAAACCTCGACTTACGAGTTTTTACTTGGGAATTTTCCAATGTCTCTCCAACCGCATTTCTTCTTAAGAACCGCACTCTGCACACGTCCGATCTGAATATAGTAAGATTTTGCTTCCCGCCCCAGGACGAGATACAATAAACCAAAATTGATTGACACAGTGCCAGATAAGTAATTGTCATGACAACAGTATCTGCTGATTTGCGTAGTTTAGAAATTTACCGACGCCAGCACGTCAAGCTACTACAATCTGTCAAATTTCTTTATTAGATTTTCAACTTTATCGCTAAAGCATAAGGTTCAAAGTTGATTGGGAAAATTTGACAGTTTCGGGTAGCTTGATGTGCTGGCGTCTGTACATTGGTTTGCGCACTCTATTTGGTAGGTGTAATAAATACTCTTTGAATGTAAGGTTGCAATCAATCACTATGCCAAGATACTTTGCCGACGTGACTCATTCAATGTTTTAAGTTGAGCTGCACGATTTCTGACAAATGCGTGCACTGACTGGACAGGTCCACTCAATTTGTGCGGTTTTTTCCTCAAAAGACCATCTCAGACATCGATCTACATGATCTTCATATAACCTGACCAAGATTTTGTCTGGACTTTAAAAGTGACTGTGACCCCTGAGTTTGTTTCGGCCTTTCTTCTCAGAGTAGTCAGATAGGAAACGACGACTTCATCTAGTTTTAAAAAAATATGATTGTCGTGTAAAAGTGTTTTGCAAACCTACTTATAAAAATAAAATCATTTATCATTTAATGTTACAGTGATCATGGGTGCCATTGCCGCGGCTACTACCATTAGACTGTGTCAACTTGGCAGCAACGTTTAGTGAGCTTCTAACTGACACATTTGTTGGTCAATCGAAAAATTTATTATATTCGTTTTCGATATGTTCAGGATAAGCAAGTTGTTCTTAAGCCATTCACTGATTGTATCGAAACCCTTCTGAGCAAGGCGATATGCCTCTTCCCAGTTGTCCGACGCAAATACAAGTGCTGTATCGTCTGCGTAGGAAAATATTGTACTGCTTTCTAGGCTGAGGCTACACAGGTCATTCATGTAAATTAAAAATAAACTGGGGCCAAGGACACTGCCATGTGGCACACCAAAAGCTACATTTAAATTGGAGCTAAAGTAGGTTCCAATTTTGGCACTCTGTGTTCTGTTTGTCAGATAGCTCTGAAATGGGGATAGCTGGTACCTCGTATACCCAGGAATTCGAGCTTAGATATTAGGATGGGTTTTGGTAAGCATTCTGTCATGCTTCAAAACCCAAGAAATACCTTTTTAAACTTCAAAACAGGGTTTTTTTCAACTGCAGCTTTAAAATATATTAAGGCAATAAAATCAATCTTTACAGAAAAGTTCTTTTAATTCATATCAGTCAAAGGAAAAAACAATGTCAGATTTCGATGAGACTTCAGTGTCCTTCATCGATAGTCATGGTCATAGATTCAGGTTCATATTCGTAGTCAACGTAGCGGTTCTTGATGATATGCTTGTAAACAAACGCAGACTTTCTAGGCGCGCGTGCGCGCGGGGTCCTCGAAGTCAACCTCGTATAGGCCGAAACGCTCTCTGTTGAAAGAATGAAAATATAAGTTTCATAATGATATTTTTCAGTCTGGACGTTTGCATCATGTTATGTTGAACTAGCTTTTGTCCGCAGCTTTGCAAAGTCGCACATAAAAGGCACTTTTGGACGTCAAAAATTACAATAAATAAAATAGAATTCATTCTAGTCGCCCCTTCCAAAAGATAGTTTTCGTATGGACTATGACTTTGAATGCCTCAAAAATCAAAATAGATACTGAATTTTCAAAACAACAATGTTTTGAAAATCCAGTTTCTATTTCTATAAAAACAGTTCTTGAAATAAACATACGAGTATATATATTATATTAATCCGTTACCCAAATAGGAGGAGGATAACTATGGCAATAATATGTCAAATGACGATCAAACTTTGCACCAACTTACATGAAGAATTCTCAGTTTTAGTTTTGAATATGAATGCTCAAAGTGTTTTGACATTAATAAACGTCAATTTGCACGGACTTTGAGAAGTGTTTCCTTTTCAATCTTGCACTTGTAGTTTTACAGTTGTGCGACAGTGAGAGGAACCATGTTTAGCTAAAGTAACTATTAATCTCGACCTTAGCGTCCATCAGACGGACCCTTGGCAGCTGCGCTACTAACTTGCAGACTGTCTAATGTTTTTACAACTGCAACGCAAACTTACATGTATCCCTCCATCCATTCGAAGTTATCCATCAAGCTCCACGCCATGTACCCCTTCAGCTTGATGCCAGCATCCAAGCAATTCAGGAGACTCTCCATCGAAGCCCTGTAGTACGTGATCCTGTCATCATCGATCAGGTCCCGGCCCTCATAGGTAGACCAGCCGTTCTCGGTGATGTAGAAGACTGGGTCGTTGTAAGTTGTTCTCAAATAGGTAAGGGTGTGGAAGATGCTGTTTGGCACCAACTGGGTAAAGAAAGCTTCTATTTAAAATCAAAAATATTATAGACAGACTAACCTTACCTAAATTCCAATAGCAGTGCATCACTATGTACTACTATTTTACGCAAATCTGATACCACGATTTATATTTAAACGAGTAATATTAGGTATATAGTCGTAAAATAGGATATGTAATTTTCTCTGGGTCTTCTATTGCCCCCCCCTGAAAATCCAGCCAACGAGGGGGCATTGAGAACCTATGCTCTAAAATAAAGTTCAAAAACACTTACCGTCAGCCAAGCAGATGCAGATTTAAGCCAATCATCATCAGCATAAGAGACATTATCCATATCATCTTGCAGAGAAGGCACAGGGTTTACACCTTTGCGCTCAGTCGCCGAAACCAGAGCCCCAGAATAATGGTTCACGCCAAAGAAATCTGAAGTTCCTCTGACGAAAGCCTTCTCTTCTTCAGTAAATTCTGGTAAGCGGGATCGGGCGTAGCCTTGCTCGGCGCTCTTCTCGGCAATTCTCTGTGCTAACTCTTTCGGGAAACCTCCTTCGGCTGAGAAAATTGGATGGGCGTAGAGTCCAAACTGTAATTCAAAAATGTGGTTAGGGCCGTGAATTAGGTATAAGAAATTATTTAAATACAGATGATTAAGAACATTAAGAAATGGCTATCATACCTCGCCTTGTCTCCTTATTTCAGCAGCGAATTCGTCCTCAGGAGTATCAGTGGCCGGAAGGAACCAGTTCACACTGATTGTGATACCGCACTGTCCTCCCTGCTTCTCCCTGAACTCTTTGTCGTACACATAGTAAGCCTTAGCATGAGCAACTACCAAGTGCTTGGCACACAAGTAAGTTGCCATAGCTGTTGAGTTTAGGATAGGAGCCTTGGTAGTGGAACCATAACCTTCGAAGCAGATTTCTCTAGGCTCATTGAAAGTGATGAACAGCTTGACTCTGTCTCCGAAATTTTCGAAAACAACCCTTGCGTAGTCCTCAAACCAATCGCTGAACAGAGGGTTCGCAAAACCACCCAATTCTTGCAGTTTTTGGGGGAGATCCCAATGGTACAGAGTAATCATTGGAGTGATATTATACTTCAGCATTTCATTGATGTAGTTATTGTAGAACTCAATGCCAGCAGGATTGACCTCGTTGGCCATACCTGTAGGCAGGATTCGAGCCCAGGAGAGAGAGAACCGGTAAGCGTCCAGGCCTAACTCCCTCATCATCTCGACATCACGCTTGTAGTTGTTATAGGAGTCGCCAGCCACGTCACCGTTTGTCTCGCCTCGGATGACAGTCGGGTTGTTGTGGACCATGTAGTCCCAGATGTTTTCTCCCTTGCCTGGAAAATATATTTGAGTGAGTTACCGATTTTACCTGTTATTATGGCGTTATCTTTGCCGATTGAAACTCTGAAATTATTCTTATATCACGCTCTGATAGCTTCACCCAGAGATAAAGTTCAAAGTAACAGGTCTACGTCTGTTAGGTCAGCTTGTTAAATAATTATCCGCTCACCATCTGCATCCCATCCTCCTTCAATCTGGTAAGCAGCAGTGGCTGTCCCGAAGAGGAAGTCATCCGGGAACGTGCGCTGTTGCCTCATGGCCGAGCCATGGCAGGCTGCCACCACCAAACTGCATAAAAATTAAATGTTAGAAAAAAATCTTAAAATTTTGTTCAGCAACCCCTTGTAGCTGCAGATAGAGAAGGCGTAGGTTAGGACATAATAGTTCAAATTATATAAAGCGTTAAGTAGCTTTTTGGTTATCGCTACATTATAGCTACAGATGTCGCCGAAATGTCTGTACGCGCATAACTTCCGAATGCCTGCACCAAATTGGATAATTCTTTTTTTTGTTGTATTCGGTATTGCCAGGACAAGGTTTGTATACTTTGTATGAAAGAATATATCGAAAAAAAATTGCACGCGTGCGAACCTAGGGCGGGCCGCAAGCAAGGTTATATATGTATTATAACAAAATGGAATACGTGATGAAATTGATATACTTAAATAAATGGGTTATTAACATAATTGAAATGAAAATATGTCCTTTTTCATTTCAGTTATGAAACTTACCCATTTGTATAATTAAATCCTAAAAAATATAAGTCGAAAGCCGACCCCAACATAGTTGGGAAAAGGCAAAGCAAAATGATGATGATGAAATTCTTAAAAATATAGTATCAAAATATCCGTACCTTAGCACTACTAGTAGCTTCATATCAGCGATATTTTTGAAGCACTAACCAGCCAATATAATCTACCCATATTTATACCCGTGTGATATGGGAATTTTAACACATTTTTATCTACAATCTTTTGGGACCACTTCAGGTGTCATTATCAGCTGTCTTATCTTATTCTACAAGATCATGGTTATTTGACTATCTACCTATAGCTATACTAATCTATTCTATTCTTCTATTCTATATCAATACTCAATATCTTTATTACTTTACCATAATGTGTACTTAGGTGGTAACTATATTATTTAGATCATTATGGACCCTGTAGGGCACAGCAAAAAGGGTAGGGTAGGGTATGTATATCTATTCTATACATATAATATATCTGTAGACGAGGCGTTTCTGTACATTGAAAATATTTCCAAAAAAAATAGTTGGCGTGTTAAAGGATAACCAACAGATGCCATTTCATCAATTTTTGGAATTTTTGTCTGTTTGGATGTGACAGATTGATTTGAACAGGGTCAACGTAAAAAGTACCAAACTAATATGGTTAACCCGCACTGAGCCCACGTGGTGGCCCACTCCTTCTCGAAAAGAGGAGGCCTGTGTCCCAGAAGTGGGAACGTAATAGGCTCTTTACGGTTTGTGCCAAATGAAAAATAAGATAACGTACGGAACTCCTACAAAATATTAAGGTTTTATTTGGTCCTATAAAATATTAAGGTTTTATTTGTTTTTTTTTGGTTTTGTTTTATTACGGCCCACTCCCTCTCACAGAGAGGAGGCCTGTGTCCCAGCAGTGGGAAAATTATAGGCTGATTATGATGATGATGATGATGATTTAATCACATGGACCACACCTAAATAATTTAGAGAAAATAAAAGATAAAAAAAAAGACGGGTTGCACTCCGGGAGTGCCGGCAGAAGTGAAAACTTGAATATTAACGTTGTGCATTTTTGATATTTATCATTAATAGATGCACTTTGTTCAATTTCCATATTTTAAACACTTTATATACACGAATTTTACGAATACACAGCAGTGTGGCCACTACACAGACGGTCAAGCCATCAGCTGTCCCCATACATGGATGCGCGTGGCACGCTGTAACATAAACACACACAAACATTCGCGCAAGCGCCCTGCGCCGCCTAAACGAAACAGCAGGCATACATTTTCGCCGCGCCGTGGAAAGAGATGGGGATACTTCCTCTCCTACGCCGCGCCGGCTGTCTACTCTCCATCCGTCTTACAAATTTTCGATCAGGTCACGTGTCCTGACGCGATGTACTGACGCGATGTCCTGACGCGAATTTAACATTTTTTACCCATTACAAAAAAAGTGTACAACGCCGCTAAAGAAGTTTTCACTTCAAAAATAAGTTTAAAAACTAAAACCCGAATATTGAAAAGGATGAAACAAGAAAGTACTTACATACCTTCCCGTGGTCGGATGCTGCTATAGGTACTACATACTTATAAGCTATAATAGCTTGCGACCACGGGAAGGGAAGTACTTTCTTGTTTCATCCTTTTCAGTAGTTGGGTTTTAATTTTTAAACTTATTTTTATTTAATTATTTTGGAGCTTATTTCAGTAATATTTATATTTTTGAAATGGGTTGTTCTTCAGGGACAAAATTTTCGATGTCTATGGGTATATTTCTATAACCAACAAACAAAATGGCATGTAATTTTTTTTTTGTACAGTTTTGCTTTATCCCTTACTAGGACAAATGATATTTTTTAAATAAATGCTGTCCAGGTACATAATAAAAATATTTGAAGTTTGTTCTTCTCATTCATATAACGCGTCCGTTTGCTATTTTCCGGAACAAAATGGTCGATGTCGCATTTTCCCTTTGATACATCAATATAAATTATAATTATATCGAAAGGAAATGAGTTGTCTTCTTACAAAAAAAATGTGTATTAGTTATAACTACGTTAGTGTGTTTATAAATAAGTAAATCAACAAACAAAATGGCATGTAATTTTTTTTTTGTACAGTTTTGCTTTATCCCTTACTAGGACAAATGATATTTTTTAAATAAATGCTGTCCAGGTACATAATAAAAATATTTGAAGTTTGTTCTTCTCATTCATATAACGCGTCCGTTTGCTATTTTCCGGAACAAAATGGTCGATGTCGCATTTTCCCTTTGATACATCAATATAAATTATAATTATATCGAAAGGAAATGAGTTGTCTTCTTACAAAAAAAATGTGTATTAGTTATAACTACGTTAGTGTGTTTATAAATAAGTAAATAAGAAGTGTCCGGCGTCTAATACTGATTAATGAGGCGTAAGCTGCACTTTAACATACTTGGTTGGGTAATAAAAATGAGAGTCTGGCTTCCCGTGCGGGGGGAACCCAATCGTGCAATGGGATGGCGATTCTTTCCAAAAAATATCGATTTTTAAATCGATTCGAATCGTAACCTGATGAATCGATTCATTAAAAAATCGAGGTCTAAAAGATCGATTTTTAAAAAATCTAATTTTTTTTTCAAGTTTGTATTTACAATGTAAATATAAATCCATTTTATGAAAAACAAGAAAGATAACATAATAAACAATCTCTTATCAGTAAAATCAGGGATTTTTCAGTTCAGGGAATTCGATAATAACAGTTATTTTTATTACCATATCAAAGTATCAGATCGGGTATAAAAGAAGACATTTATTTTCTAAATGTATTTGTTACATTAAAAAGTTAAGAAAATAGTTAATATAGTTTATAGTTCCCAATGCTTAATATCTAAGCTTTTAAAAACTTTTTAAAAGCTTTATAGTCAACTATAGGCAGGTAGGCCTGAGAATCAAACCCAAGACCTCATGTTCAGCACTAGCGCTTGCGACCACTCGACCAACGAGGCATTCATTCTATTGTCATGTCATCGACTAAGGCCTTATAGTTTGACCGTTACGTTCAATAGATGTCGCTACCGAAAGTTAGCTGTCAAAATCAGTTGACTGTACATTATATTATTGCATGCGGATTAAAAACACAAAGAAAAGCAGATAACTTCGATAACTCTTTTAATTTTGTTTTATTACTTCACAATAAATAAATTGTCCTTAAGAGGTCGGCGGAGCATGCGTAGTTCATACAAACGTAATACCAAAATACCGTAATACAGTGATTTAAAGACGAGTTATGAGAAAAATAAGTTTTCTATAGAAATTTGAAATTCCTCATAATTATATCGTCTTTATATCAGAGTCCTTTCAAAATATATATTTGGGAACCTAGATATTCTGTAATCCAATCGGAATAAATACACACTACCTTAAGAATATGTTTAATTTACACATTATTTTGGTATTACGTTTGTATGAACTACGCATTAGCATGCGTAGTTCGCCGGCCCCTTAAGTAAATAAAAATTCAGTGTCCTTCGTCGATGGTCATGGTCATAGATTCAGGTTCATATTCGTAGTCAACGTAGCGGTTCTTGATGATGTGCTTGTAAACAAACGCGGACTTTCTAGGAGTGCGCGTGCGCGCGGAGTCTTCGAAGTCAACGTCGTATAGGCCGAAACGCTCTCTGTGGAAAGAATAAAAATATAAGGTACATAATAATTTTCAGTCTGGACATTTGCATCATTTTATGTTAAACTAGCTTCTGCCCGCGACTTCGTCCGCGTGGAATGTTTGGTTCCCCCGACACATCGCATTGCATCGCCTGCCCGCGCTATTACTTCGTTTTCGCTTGGCGTTCTTTCTGACTTTTTCTTTCTGCTCGGCTCCGAAGAGTCGCAGCGTGATGTTAAATAGGCTATATATAATAATAACTCCACTGCGGGTGACGTAACCTACGACAAACTTATTATTTGCGATTAGTACAGTAATCGAGTCTAGGGATCGCACCGCAAAATTAAGTTTGTTTTTTATTGTATATACTTTTCCGGGATAAAAAGTACCCAGTGTAGTGCCCAGGATATTAAAGAATAATTATACCAAGTTTCATCGTAATCGAACCAAAATTTTGCGTGATGCCTGAACAAACAGACAGACAGACAGACAGACAAAAGTTTTTATAATCACATTTTTGGATTCGGTGTCGGTCTAGTAACACCCCCTTTTTTTTATGGATGGGAAATCATCAAATGACCCCTCCCGCTCTGGGTGGAGCGGAAGGGAGTGTCAGACTCTTACTGACTAAAACCCATCCGTGTTCCTCCCTTAGCACTTTATGTTCCGGGGTAGCGGTAACCCTTTCGGACAATCCCGCACCCCCGGCAGGCTTCGGCCCTGGCAGGCCCCTTCCTTTATGCTGACATCTCTTTGAGGCGCGCGTGGAACACGTACGCGCCGTCCGGCACGGGCCTGGTCCTGATAGGACGGTGAGCTACCCATTACTCTCCGTCCGCAGGCCCCCGCCTACGGTGGCCGGGAGTCGTCACACGGCTCTCGACGCCCGGAGCGTCTCCCGCGGCGGCTGGGACGTGAGGTTCTCTCCCTCAGCCGTTCCGCCACCTCCTTCGCTAGCATGACTGCTTCGCAGAAGCAGGTGACCGCCTCCCACTCCCTCTCGCCCCGGACCATGGCTTGAACCAGGGCTGGACGCGAGAGGTCGCCGCCGCTGAACACCCCCTGGCCATAATTTTTTTTGATATTTTCAATGTACAGAATTTTCACTTCTACAGATTTATTATAAGTATAGACTAGCTTTTGTCCGCAGCTTTGCAAAGTCGCACATAAAAGGCACTTTTGAACGTCAAAAATTGCCCCTTCCAAAAGATAGTTTTCGTATGGACTATGATTTTGATTTTTGAAAACATCATTGCTTTGAAAATCCAGAATCTATTTTTATAAAAAAAACAGTACTTGAAATAAACATAGGTACGAGATGACTATGGCAATAATAAATATGTCAAATACTTTGCACCAACTTCGTGAAGAATTCTCAGTTTTAGTTTTTAATATGAATGCTCAAAGTGTTTTGACATTAATAAACGTCACTCAGCACGTATTTTGTCTGAGAAAACTTTCCGTCTCTACCTTGTACTTGTAGTTTACAGTTGTGCGACAGTGACAGGAACCACGTTTAGCTAGAGTACCTATTAATCCCGACCTTAGCGTCTATCAGAGGGACCCTACACAGTTAACACAGTAACAGTTAGCTGCGCTACTAACTTGCAGACTGTCTAATGTTTTTACAACTGCAACGCAAACTTACATGTATCCCTCCATCCATTCGAAGTTATCCAGCAAGCTCCACGCCATGTACCCCTTCAGCTTGATGCCAGCATCCAAGCAATTCAGGAGACTCTCCATCGAAGATCTGTAGTACGTGATCCTGTCATCATCGATCAGGTCCCGGCCCTCATAGGTAGACCAGCCGTTCTCGGTGATGTAGAAGACTGGGTCGTTGTAAATTGTTCTTAAATGGGTAAGGGTGTGGAAGATGCTGTTTGGCATCAACTGCGTAAAGAGAGGTTCTATTTAAAATTAAAAATATCATAGACAAATAGCAAGTAAGCAGGGCATTAAATTCCAATAGCAGTGTATAGTGCCTTGAACAAACCAAAGCGCGATTTATTTCGACGCCAACACCATCTATCGAGCTTCGAAGAAATTTAAAATATAAATAATTGGGGTTTTTCTTTTTAATTAAGTTTGGCATTATAAATCGTTACTATTTATTAGGATTTGATTTACTGCGCCTTGGTATCATTTCAATCATGCTTTTTAATGTTTAATAGGTATTAATTGCCGTATATAAAATACGCGCATTGACGTGGAGTTGCGGACACCAGCCCGTATAACCTATTACCTAGGTATTAATTGTACAGCCGCGCCAGACGTAGCGAATACGCGTACTTAGAAAATATGATATATATACAATATTTGTACTGTACCTACTTGTCAAGACCTTTCATTTGATACCAAACATAACATGTCATGATTATCTAAAAGTAATTTTTTTCGTGGTCAGTTTACGTGTAAAATCCACCATGTTAAATTCATGGAGACTTTATATAGCCTATGTCACACAGACAATAATAACGAATCTATTGATACCTCATTCATCACAATTGGTTCAGTAGTTTAAGCGCTACGGTGGAACACATCTAATTACAAACATACATACATCATACATACACAGACTGCAGAAAAATCATTAGCACAGATATCTGTGTCATTAGTTCCAATTTTCTTGTATGATGTGGCTAGAACATAGGTGCTCAACCCCATTCTGCCTGACACTTCAAGATTTTTTTTTTCTGGAGCCCCCCAATTTTATTTACTTAACATGCATCGCGAATCTGATACCGCGATTATATTTAAACGTGTAACATTAGGTAATTATATAGTCGTAAAATATGGTATATAATTTTCTCTGTCTTCTACTGCCCCCTGAAAGTCTTAAACGCCCACGAGGAGGCGTTATCGCCCATGTTAAGTCCCTATGCTCTAGAATAAAGTTCAAAAACACTCACCGACAGCCAAGCAGATGCAGATTTAAGCCAATCATCATCAGCATAAGATACATTATCCATATCATCCTGCAGAGAAGGCACAGGGTTTACAACTTTACGCTCAGTCGCCGAAACCATAAATCCAGTATAATGGTTCACGCCAAAGAAATCTGAAGCTCCTCTGACGAAAGCCTTCTCTTCTTCAGTAAATTCTGGTAAGCGGGATCGGGCGTAGCCTTGCTCGGCGCTCTTCTCGGCAATTCTCTGTGCTAACTCTTTCGGGAAACCTCCTTCGGCTGAGAAAATTGGATGGGCGTAAATTCCCCACTGTAATTCAAAAACGTGGTTAGGACCTTGAATTAGATATAAGAAGCTATTTAGATACAGATGATTAAGAACATTAAGAAATGGCTACCATACCTCGCCTTGTCTTCTAATTTCAGCAGCGAATTCGTCCTCAGGCGTATCAGTAGCCGGGAAGAACCAGTTCACACTGATTGTGATACCGCACTGTCCTCCCTGCTTCTCCCTGAACTCTTTGTCGTACACATCATAAGCCTTAGCATTAGCAATTACCAAGTGCTTGGCACACAAGTAAGTTCCCATAGCTGTTGAGTTTAGGATAGGAGCCTTGGTAGCGGAACCATAACCTTCGAAACAGATTTCTCTAGGCTCATTGAAAGTGATGAACAACTTGACTCTGTCTCCGAAATTCTCGAAGACAACCCTTGCGTAGTCCGCAAACCAATCGCTGAACAGAGGGTTCGCAAAACCACCCAATTCTTGCAGTTTTTGGGGGAGATCCCAATGGTAAAGAGTAATCATTGGAATGATGTTATACTTCAGCATTTCATTGATGTAGTTATTGTAGAACTCAATGCCAGCAGGATTGACCTCGTTGGCCATACCTGTAGGCAGGATTCGAGCCCAGGAGAGAGAGAACCGGTAAGCGTCCAGGCCTAACTCCCTCATCATCTCGACATCACGCTTGTAGTTGTTATAGGAGTCGCCAGCCACGTCACCGTTTGTCTCACCTCGGATGACAGTCGGGTTGTTGTGGACCATGTAGTCCCAGATGTTTTCACCCTTGCCTGGAAAATATATTTGAGTGATTTACCGATGTTACGTGTTATTATGGCGTTATCTTTGCCGATTGCAACTCTGAGATCATTCTTATATCACGCGCTGATAGCGTCACCTAGAGATAAAGTTCAATGTAACAGGTCTACGTCTGTTGGGTCAGCTTGTTAAATAATTATCCGCTCACCATCTGCATCCCATCCTCCCTCAATCTGGTAGGCAGCAGTGGCTGTCCCGAAGAGGAAGTCATCCGGGAACATGCGGTGTTGCCTCATGGCCGAGCCATGGCAAGCTGCCACCACCAAACTGCATAAAAATTAAATATTAGAAAAAAATCTTAAAATTTTGTTCAGCAAGCCCTTGTAGCTGCAGATAGAGAAGGCGTAGGTTAGGACATAATAGTTCAAATTATATAGGGCGTTAAGTGGTTTTTTTTTTGGTTATTATTAAAGGTTCAGATGGAAAAATGGGTAGCTACCAAAAAAATATCTTTACATATTTTCAAACAAAGTCACCGAAATGTCTGCACGCGCATAACTTCCGAATGACTGCACCAAATTGGATAATTCTTTTTTTGTTGTATTCGGTATTGCCAGGACAAGGTTTGTATGAAAGAAAATATCGAAAATTCGAAAAAACAAATTGCACCCGTGCGAACCTGGGGCGGGCCGCAAGTAAGGTTATATAAGGTGTAAAAAAATTAACTGCAAGAACTTTAAGAGGTGCTTTAGACCATCGAGCTGAACAACTTTCACTATGGGACCAACTCTGAAATCACGAAAAAAAAAATGAGCTGTTTCATACATTTTGGCCGAGTAGGTATTGAACTTTTGTATGAAACAGCTGATTTTTTTTTCGTGATTTCGGAGTTGGTCCCATAGTGAAAGTTGTTCAGTTCGATGGTCTAAAGCACCTCTTAAAGTTCTTGCAGTTAATTTTTTTACACCTTATGTATATGTACGAGTATTATAACAATAATTATGGAATACGTGATGAAATTGATATACTTACCTAAATGGGTTAGTAACATAATTGAAATGAAAAGATGTCCCTTTTTTTTCATTTAAGAATCTTACCCATTTGTGTAATTAAATCGTTAAAGTGATTTTGGCTCTTGAGGTACAAGTATCCTTTTAATTAGTGCTGTTCAACTAGACTATGCCGACTGCTTGTACAATCATGTTTATTGTATGTCTAATCTTGTGTGTTTTTTCTTTGTACAATAAACTTATTATTATTATTAAAAAAAAGCCGCCATAAATATAAGCCGAAAGCCGACCCCAATATAGTTGGGAAAAGGCTAAGCAGATGATGATGATGATGAAATCCTTAAAAATATAGTATCAAAATAGCCTTACCTTAGCACCACTAGTAGCTTCATATCAGCGATATTTGTGAAGCACTAACCTGCAGTCAATATAATCTACCCATATTTATACCCAGCTGTGTGATGTGGGAATTTTGACACATTTTTATCTAAAATCTTTTGGGACCACTTCAGGTGCATTATCAGCTGTCTTATCTTATTCTGCAAGTTCACGGTGAATTATCTACCTATACTAATACTGAAAAGCTGAAGAGTTTCTTTGTTTGAAAGCGCTAACCTCTAGAACTATTCTTTGAATTTGAAAAATTCTTTTTGAATTTGATGGCCCAATTCTTGAGGAAGAATATATGCTATATATACCATCATGCTAGGATCCTATGAAACCGAGCGAAAAGAAAAAAAGTCAGAAAAGAAGAAGTAATAGTGCGGACAGGCAATGCGATGCGACGGGGTAGGTCTGGGGAACAAGAAATTCCCCTTCGACAAACATGGCCAACCCAGTGCCACTTCAGCAATATCAATGACTGATTTGTGAGCAGTGGTGGCCAGAGGTAACAGCCCCGACTTACGAGATGTAGATCGTGGATTCGAACCCCGGCAGGTACTTTACTTCGAGTATAAAATAATTTCATCACCGCTGCTCTTAAAAAGGTGAAGGTAAACATCGTGAGGAAACCGGCATGTCCAAGAACCAAAAATTCGAAGACATGTAGTAACATGTTTTCGAATTTTTGGTTCTTTGGGTTTAAGCCCGGTGCTTTTGGTAAACACCCATAAACACCCAGTTTTCTGGGTGTTTATGGGTGTTTATCAACCAACAATATAAATCGGGTGGATTGCCCATCTATACACGTGACATCAACTAACCCGCACTGGGCCCACAAGGTGGGTTACAGCCCACTCCCTCTCGAAAAGAGGAGAACTGTGTCCCAGAAGTGGGAACATTATAGGCTCATTACGGTTTGTGCCAAATGAAAAATAAAATAACGTACGGAACTCCTACAAAATATTAAGATTTTATTTAATCACATGGACCACACGCACACCTAAAGAATTTAGAGAAAATAAAAGATAAAAAGATTATTTTGACGTGTTTTCAAAACAGAATTATTTTGCTCAAGTATGTATTGACATATTTATCAGTGGTGGATTTACCAATAGGCTGAGTAGGCTGGAGCCTAGGGCGGCAGACTTTAGGGGCGGCAAAGAATGTACATTATTGTGGAAGTAGTAATTAAGGCCTTACCCCGCCTTATTAGTAGTACATAATTCGAGAATTTTCTGAGTTCAGAAATATAGATAGGTAGCGAACAACAATTTTTAGTGCAATCTTAACGTCTTTGGGTTATAAATATTATCTAATAGTAACAGACTCATTATTGTAGAGGTCGGTAGGGACGGCAAAATTTGAATAGCCTACTGGCAGCAAATGTGTAAATCCGCCACTGCATATTTTTCATATTTTGTCTTGAAAATTGGTATACCTAGCCATGTCATAATATTATTCTACGTATGTTGCGTTCGCCATTTACTTACCAAACATGTAACCAAATATGTGTTTTCGGAAAAATAACTTTAATAGCCACACATAAGGTTCAGTTTGCGCTACGACTTCATGTTTTTATTGGTTTTTCAGTAGTACTACTCATTCTGAAATCAACTTAATTTACACTTACATAAGGTTGATACTGTTTAAGAAGTGGAAATGACATTAATTGGAAACAAGAATTTTAAAGAACTTTTAGGGTTTTTAAATCCTTGAATTATTTTTCTAAGAAATAATTTGAAGAAGAAGTTCCTGCTGCTCTTCTTCTTCAACCCATTTTTGGATGAAAAAGCGATTTAAGTCTATTAGGGACTTTTCACGACAGATCATCTCAGCTGCCTGCCTTTTCCCAACTAGTTGGGGTCGGTTTCCAGCCTAACGCTAACCGGATGCAGCTGAATACCAGTATTTTACATGGAGCAACTGCCTATCTGACCTCCACAGCCCAGTTACTGGGTAATACGATAACTCTTGGTAAGACTGGTTGTCTAACTTTCGGGCTTCTGACTACCCGTAACGACTATCAAAGATCCACGAATGACAGCCGGGACCAACGGCTTAACGTGCTTTTCGAGGCACGGAGGGGTCTCTGTATGTAAAGATGGTCACCCATCCACAGACCAACCGCGGCAAGCGTAGCTTAACTGCTGTTATCATTTAGCCACGCGCCCCTCTCTCCCCTCTCTCTTCACGAAAGATATTAAAATAATTTTGACGTTATTAAATGTTGTATTAGACGCATTGGCTGAGTATCATTCAGGCCGCTAGTTAAACGGCGCCGTTTAGTTAAAAGGCTAGGCAGTTAACTGGAAGGCTGATCAAGCTAGGCAGGCAGGCAGGTAGCCCTGAGAATCGAACCCAAGACCTCATGTTCAGCAGTAGCGCTTGCGACCACTCGACCAACGAAGCAGTCATTCTATTGTCATGTCATAGAAAAATGAACTTATAGTTTGACCGTTACGTTCAATAGATGTCGCTACCGAAAGTTAGCTGTCAAAATCAGTTGACTGTACATTATATTAGGTCCTTACATATGAAATTGGCGTTTTGTATGGAAGGAACAAAAAGTCGAATATTTTTTAATATAATATATTTAATTAATCAAAGTATGAACCATTGTTTTCAATGCACTTTTGCCATCTTATAGGTAGTTCATTGATCCCTTTACTAAAAAAACCAGTCGGACGGGAATCAATAAAATCTTTGAAGGCGATTTGGACTGCCCCATCGGAGTTGAATTTTTTCCCTTGCAAAAAGTTATCCAAATTGCGAAAAAAATGGTAATCTGTTGGAGCAAGGTCCGGGGAGTACGGAGGATGTCTAAGACATTCCAATTCAAGCTCTTCTAATTTGGTAGCCGTCTGTTGCGCAGTGTGTGGTCTGGCGTTGTCGTGAAGCAGCAGTGGCGTGGAGCGATTGACCAGCCTTGGTTGTTTAGCCGCTAGCTTTTCCATCATGGTTTGTAATTGCTGACAATAGACATCAGCTATAATAGTCTGGCCAGATTTGAGAAAACTGTAATGAACAATACCGGCACTAGTCCACCAAACGCTTACAAGTAACTTTTTTGGGGTTAATTTTCGCTTGGGGCAGGATTTGGCTGGCTGGCCAGGATCCAACCATTGCGCTGAGCGCTTCCGATTATCGTAAAGAATCCATTTTTCATCACAGGTAATGATTCGGTTTAAAATACCTTCATTGTTGTGCCGGTTCAGTAATGTAACGCAGCAGTCGACGCGCGTTTGCCGGTTTGCTTCAGTCAATTCGTGAGGTACCCACCTTTCAAGCTTTTTAATCTTCCCAATTTGCTTCAAGTGAATTAAAACAGTTTTATCACTAACATCGAAGCCTGCAGCTAACTCGGACGTGGTTTGCGATGGGTCCGCTTCCACAATAGCCTTCAATTCTCCATTATCAACTTGGGTCTCAGGCCGTCCACGGGGCTTGTTCTGCAGGTCGAAATTTCCAGAACGAAAACGTTGGAACCAAAAACGAACTGTGTTTTCTTTTGCAACATGACCGCCATACACATCATTCACCCTTCGAGTCGTTTCCGCAGCACTAGTGCCACGGCGGAACTCGTACTCGTAAATAATGCGATATTTTAAATTTTCCATTTTGTAAAATGAGTGACGCAAACAGAAAAAACAGAAGAAAAAAAACAAATGAATGACGGTCATCGAAGCACAAATACATGAGTAAATAGCTGTACAAATTTGAATTTGGAATTCCTTACCAAAGAGGAGAAATTCGTGATTAAAGTGGCCAGTACGAAAAACGCCAATTTCATATGTAAGGACCTAATATTATTGCATGCGGATTAAAAACACAAAGAAAAGCAGATAACTTCGATAACTTTTTTTTTTTTTGTTTTATTACTTCACAATAAAAAAAGTGTCCTTAAATAAATAAAATTCAGTGTCCTTCATCGATGGTCATGGTCATAGATTCAGGTTCATATTCGTAGTCGACGTAGCGGTTCTTGATGATATGCTTGTAAACAAACGCGGACTTTCTAGGAGTGCGCGTGCGCTCCGGGTCTTTGTAGTCAACCTGGTATAGGCCGAAACAAGCTCTGCGAAAAATTAAAAAGTTAATTAGTCCATTTTACTATTTTCCATAAAATTCCTGGAAAAAAGGGCCTAAGGTAACAATTTATTGGAGTTTGTTGGCGTGAAGGAAGGACTAGACATATGTTTGTTAGTCTACGCAATAAAATTAAAAATATTGATCCTGTGATCAGAAAGTCGGCCGCCAAATGCTAGATACATAATGCTGGTCTTCACATAGGTCTTATGTGAATACATTTGATATTATTTAATACAGGGTGTCCCTGGAAGTATAGATCAAATCGAATAGGGACGTGGGCAAGGTCATTTCCAAACGTTTTAGCAAAAAAAAAATACTAAAAAAAGAAACTAAAAAAAAATACTAAAAAAAAAGAGAAGAAAGATCGAATTCGTGAAAACTATCAGGGCTATCAATTTTTTTTTTAGATAGCCCTGATAGTATTTTTTTATGATTAATTTCCTTGAACACTAAGTGAAGTGATTGAAAAAAATAATTAAAATTGGTCATAATTTTCGAACCGTAAAAAAAATCACTGACATTCTCAAGGTTAAAAAGTTTGGAAATGACCTTGCCCACGCCCCTATTCGATTTGATCCATACTTCCAGGGACACCTTGTATATTATACACTGGATAACTTCTTATTCTTAGGGCTGATTATTCCATCGCCAGATGACTTTTATTCGAAGAAGAAAATAATAATTGACTGTGTGTATGAAATAACTGTCAAAATTATTCCTCGAATAAAGTTATCAGATGATTGAAAAATCAGCCCTAAGTTAACTAACAAACTATTAAAATAAAAATATAATAAATACCAAACCAGCCCTAACTAAAACTATTATCTAACTAAAATATGGCGTCGAAAAATTCCTCCGCATCGCTATCGACTGGTAATCTACCCAAGAGACTGGCGGCATTGCTACATTGTCTGCAATGCTTAGCCTCTGGTAAAGGTAAAAGCCAGCTCTTGGGTCACGGGAAGTGTCAACCAGCCGTTTGGAGATTTCGTTGAACAAACCATGAGCACTCGGACCCCGCGGCCCGAGAAGAATACAAGTTATGACTACATTAACTTATGTCCGCTCAAATGTCCGGCGACCGAGAGTGACAGAATTTTTTGTGTACGGATCGTGTAGAGGCGGCGAGGCGCCCCGTAGCGTGCCGAAAAAAAGTGTTCTGGGATATTCTAGACGATGTCACGGGGGAGCGGGGCATGTCAGTGGCTATGTTAGGCTCGCCCCCTTATTACATGGGATTTAAATATAACTGGCGAAATGTAGGTGTTGTAGGTACTACAATAGGTACTCCTCTGCCTAACTCCTTGTGGAATACAGGCATGATGTATTGTCTATGTTATTAACTTTTTTAAAGTATACCTTGGCGTATCTAAGTCAAACTTACAAGTATCCCTCCAACCACTCCATATTATCCAACAGACTCCACACCATGTACCCTTTGAGGTTCACTCCAGCATCTAAAGCGTTCAGCATGCTCTCCATCGAAGCTCTGTAGTACGTGATCCTGTCATCATCGATCAGTCCGCTGTCAGGTGACGTGGCCCAGCCGTTCTCAGTTATATAGATCACTGGGTTGTTGTATTTTTCCTTCAGGTGGATTAGAGCGTGGTAGATGCTGTCTGGGGCCAACTGTAGAAGAAATAGAAATATTAATGATTAGCAGCGCCCCGCGGTTTCACCCGCATAAGTCTCGATCCCGTGGGAATATCAAGATAAAAAATATCCTATGTCCTTTCCCGGGATTCAATCTATCTCTATACCAAATTTCATCTAAATCGGTTCAGCGGTTTAAGCATGAAGAGGTAACAGACAGACAGACACACTTTCGCATTTATAATATTAGTATGGATAAGTAATTTTTATGAATCTATTGACAATTTATGTATATATTCACATAGCGTATAATTTAGCGTTAAAGATGTATGAACAAAGTTCAGGTACAGACGTCAGCACATCAAACTAGTACAATCTGTCAAATTTCTTTAATAGATTTTCAACTTTATCGCTAAAGGATATGGTTCAAAGTTGATTGGGAAAATTTGACAGTTTCGGGTAGGTTGATGTGCTGGTGTCTGTACATTGTTTAAATGTTTCTAATGATGGAATTTGGTTCACTTACTGAAAGCTAAGGAGACGCAGATTTAGGCCAGTCCTCATGCCAATAGTAGCCAATATCTGTGTCATCCAGTAAAGAGGGCACAACATATACTTCTCTATGCTTCGTCGCTGATACCAACACCGTGGTGTAATGGTTCACGCCGAAGAAATCGGAGGTTCCTCTGACGAAAGCCTTCTCTTCTTCGGTGAACTCAGGCAGGCGGGAGCGAGAGAAGCCTTGCTCAGCGCTCTTTGTAGCGATTCTCACTGATAGTTCCTTTGGCCAACCACCTTCAGCTGAGAAGATGGGTTCGGCGTATAGGCCCCACTGGAAATACATTCAAAATAAACGTCAGTTGGTGTCGACTGAACTCAAAATAAGCATGCCAGTTTTAAATGGGGCATCAATTGCTTTCTAAACAATGTTTTTTTGGCAAAATACAATATCAAAAAAATTTACTTCAACTATCTTTTACTTAATTTAACTGAAATATATCTTCTCAGAGTATTTGTACAAATGTACGCGAAATCTAAATGAGATACCCAGATTGCATAGAGTCCTGCCATTCTTCTAAAGATGATTAATTCAAACAATTTATATATATAATTAATGAGGGGCTTTTGGCTAAGTAATAACAGCCGCACGGTTCGATCGATCAGGTTAAGCTACGCATACCACGGTTGTTTTATGGATGGGTGACCATCTTTACACACCAAGACCCCTCCGTGCCTTGGAAAGCACGCTAAGCCATTGGTCCCGGCTGTCATTCGTACTTCTTTGATAGTTGTTACGGGTCGTCAGAAGCCCGAAAATCTGACAACCAGTCTTACCAAGGGTATTACCCTATAACTGGGTTGTGGAGGTCAGGTAGGCAGTAGCTCCATATAAAATACTGGTATTCAGCTGCATCCGGTCACACTGGAAGCCGATCCCAAGATAGTTGGATAAACGCTAGGCAGATGATGATGAGTTCAAACAATAACTTTTTGGTGTCACTATTTTGTATGTTTATTGTAACTCGTGGATATTTACCGCACCATTCCCTCAGGGTCTTTAATGACGTCGATTCGGAAGCCTATCGCATTGAAATTGCGGAGTACCATAAACAAGCCTTAGCAGTGTGTAGGGTATGACTACCTTTTTTACAAAAAAAAAACAACCGACGTAAGTCGGTGTCGTTGGTTCCGCATTTTGGTTTTTTGACACCGACTTCCGAAATTAAAATTATTTATCACTTTGTAGTGTTTTTTTATTGAAGTCGGTTGTTTTTTTTTTTGTAAAAAAAGTTTTTATTTTTCACTTTTTAGTTGTACCTACCCCACAAAAAAGTAAACGAAAAGATCGTTAATGTAGACAATGTAGGTAAATTTTTAGATTTTTGTTGATTTTTCAAAAACCGCTTGTCCGATTTCGATAAAATTTTCATGGGACCATTTGGGAAGTATACCCTTTCCAACAAAAGAAAAACTTTCCAAATCGGTCCAGGCGTCTTCGAGAAATCGGGAACATACATAAAAAAAAAAGATTCCGACGAATTGAGAACCTCCTCCTTTTTTTGAAGTCGGCTAAAAATAATTGTCATCTCACCTGGAATTGCCGCATAAGCTCAGCACCTAGCTCATCTTCAGCAGAATCCGTGTCTGGAGCAAACCAGTTCACACTAATGGTAATCCCGCACTGCCCCTTCTGTGTCGGCCTGAACTCTTCGTCATACAAGTGGTAAGCCTTAGCGTGGGCCACAACCAAGTTCTTGGCGCAAAGGTAAACACCCACACCAGAGACGTTCAAGTAAGGAGCCTTGTTCATAAACTCTAAACCTTCAAAACAGATCTGGCTTGGCTCGTTGAAAGTGATGAACGTCTTGACTCTGTCACCGAAATTCTTGAACACAACTCTAGCGTAATCTTCAAACCATTCGCTAAAGAGGGGGTTCATAAAGCCTCCTAATTCTTGCAGTTTTTGGGGGAGGTCCCAATGGTATAACGTTAGCATTGGAGTGATGTTGTATTTCAACATTTCGTCGATTAAGTTGTTGTAATAAGCGATGCCGGCTGGGTTGACGTCGTTGGTCATGCCTGTAGGTAAGATGCGTGGCCAGGAGATAGAGAACCGGTAAGCGTCAAGGCCTAACTCCCGCATCATCTCGACATCACGCTTGTAGTTGTGATAGGAGTCGGCGGCGATGTCGCCGGTACTTAAGTCTTGTACGACGGACGGGTTGGTATGGACCAGGTAGTCCCAGATGCTTTCGCCCTTGCCTAAAAATATGAATAAATTTTTCGTTAAATGGATTTACATTTTCTACTAAAATTACGATTATACTATGACGTCTCAAGCACTATTTAGTGATGGGAAAATCAAATCGATTCAAAGACGCCACCGCATACGGCACCCGTCTTGCCCTACCCTCGGGGCCTAGCGCCAGCGCTCACGCTCACACAGCCAGCAGTGCACAAGACTGAGCGCGAAAGTGGCGGCTTACGATTTTTGTACGTGCTTCTGGTGCGATTTTTGGCACGCGAAGTAGTTGCTCTTAGTTATCTAGGCGTATCTATATCTGTGGGTCTAACGCTTCTAGGTTCTTCGTCCAAAGGATCCACACAGACTTGTAATAAAGAATACTCCAAAATCAGCCAAGTATGCTAAAAGCTGCTTTGTGATGTGTGTACGCATTTACAACAAAATCCAGAAATAATTAAAATGTTTAAATAATGTAAATTCATCTGTATAAATGGCTGAATGGACATAATTTCTATGTCATTAATGATTTCTTTGACATAAAATTATAATATTACTAGCTGCGCCCCGCGGTTTCACCCGCATATGTGTCGATCCCGTGGGAATATCGGGGTAAAAACTATCCTATGTCCTTCCCCGGGACTCAAACTATCTCTATATCAAATTTCATCTAAATCGGTTCAGTAGTTTAGGCGTGAAGAAAAGACAGACAGACAGAGTTACTTTCGCATTTATAATATTAGTTTGGATATTGACCTATTAATTTGAACTAATATTGTTTTGACCTAATAATTATTTTGCATGCAATTGACACATATTCTGTGTAGCTAAACATGTTGACATTGTATTTAAATAAGACTAACACCATTATACCATGTTTAAGGCAAATAAAGACTTATCTTCTCAACATTACCGATAACGCCCCGTACGCAGAATACGCGCATTGACGTGGAGTTGCGGACACCAGACCTATTACCTACCGATAACGCCCCCTCGTGGATGTTTTAGACTTTCAGGAGGCAGTAGAAGACCCAGAGAAATTTATATATCCTATCTTAAAACTATATTTAAATACAATCCTGGCAAAATCAGTTTCAGATTCACGACAGATGGTAAGTAAAAAATTTGGGGGGCTATAGAAAAAAAGAAATTGTCGAAGTGTGCGGTGGACTTTAATAGATTTTCAACTGTATCTCTAAAACATAAGGTTCAAAGTTGATTGGGAAAATTTGACAGTTTTGGGTAGCTTGATGTCCTGGGGTCTGTACTTTTATAATCAGTGTATTTACCATCTTCATCCCACCCCCCCTCGATCTGGTAAGCAGCAGTGGCTGCTCCGAAGAGGAAGTCATCCGGGAACCTTCGGTGCTGCCTCACGGTTGAGCCGTGACAGGCTGCCACCAACAAACTGCAATTACAGAACAAATAAACAGGCATGCCTATACTTTTGTTGATAAAGAAATTAGTACTGATTAACCCACTATTTTTCTCTAGAGGAACTAATCCTAGCCCTTTGGTAGCATAAGGACAGATTCGCTTTATGCCAGATTCGCTTTATGCCAGATTCGCGTTAGGTCAAATTCGCGTACAAATGATCCTAGCACCTAAGACTCCTTGTAATCTGCATTTTTTATTATATTTTAAGTAAGTACCGTGTTTTATCTGAACTGAATAAAGTTTTTTTTTACTTGCCGGTCGTTCCTCCACAAGTTTTCAAACAAACAAACAAAAATCTGCGGATTTACGTACCTTATAACCAATAACTTCATATCGACGGTACTGTCAAATCGCTCAGTTGTTTTTGTACTGCCGTGTTACATCTTCCCTTATCTCTAATGCCACTTCAAATATGTAAGATCTATGTCTACGAGGACGCTGAGAAGATAACATATTATGTAACCATAATTATCCTCTCGTCTGTGGTGTCCATTTTTCGCGAATCGCCACATCCTTGGCGGTCATATTGCGCGAATCGCCCCATGTGTGGCGGACTTCAGAGGGGCAATTCTCGTAATTTTAAGAACGTTCACAGTCTGATCTCAGTCTCAATCTGTCAAAAACTACCTCTAATTTCGTTTATTGTCGTTGGATCCCACTTTTGAATCCCATTTTTTAGGTATTAACGATGGATCCCGTTTGCTATTTCCGTTGAATCCCATATTATAACAACATGTGTACATTTCAGAAGAAAAGTGATTTACCTTTATCAAACAATAAAAATAGATTATTTTTAGTGGGGTACCCGGAACCGAACTAGTTAGATTAGGTTAATTATTTAAAAAAAAACAATGTTAGGTTAGGTTAGGTTAAAACTGTGACCCCTACGCACGAGCCGAGCGAGCGAAGCGAGCGGTGCCGCGGCAGCGGCCGGCGAGTGCCAGAAACGACTAGATTATATAGAAAATGAGTTGTTTGTGAAATAAATAGTATACGAAACGTTGGTTGTAAACTAATTGGTCAATGGAGTTTTGGTGAAACATTAGTGAACCCCTCATTTTATTATAAACAATTTTGTTGTTGAAAGTACCCGCATTCAGATTTTTTTAAGCATTCGGGATCCAACGGAAATACTTTTCGGGATTCAACGACAATAAAACGTAATTATCTTGCATTTTTTAAATTCGGGATCCATCATCCAACGGAAATACATAATAATGTTTTGCGGGATCCAACGCCAAAAATATTAAAATGGGATTCAAAAACGGGATCCAACGGAAATAAATCTCTAATTTCCCTACGTTTTGACAAGTTTTTGACATTTGTTTGTCGCTGAGATGAGACTGCGACTAGATTTTAAATTACGAGAATTGGCCTTCATGGTGGTCGGGCGCGATATCAGCGCAGGCGAGTTTAGAAACGTCTAGTAACCGTTTTTCGGTCGTTTGAGAGGCATGAAAAGTGATGATGATGATGATGAAAATATCGGTAAGTATTTACGTCGTAGGCCGCGGTATCAACCCGTGACTCCCTCACAGATGCGAGCTTTTTGACAGATATCAACCCATGATGCACTCACAGACGGCAGGATATTATTATGGGTATCATAGTATAATTATTTGAGTGCACAGGCGTCACCCAGATTAGGTCAGAAACCCTCAGGACACCCAGATCTTACGCAGATGTTCTCATCAAGCCAGGAGACTTAATCAACTTCTAGAAGGAGGTGGGCTGGTTGGACTAACCACCGACGGCCGCCATGGCCCACGCACAATAGTCCTTTGAAGGATAAAATGCGGAAACCAAACCCATATGATGGAGAACATAGAGAGGTATCGTGCATATTGCGTGTGTTTGACTTTTCATTAGATTCTGGGCCCGTACCTTAATATTGCGTAAAATATTTTCAATCACAGTCCGAGAGTTTTGAAGAATATTTCATAATTCATTACTTCATAGTTTTAAATTCGTCTGCTCAATAATGTAATTAACGCAATGAACCTGGTGGAACTGTCAAAGTGAAAGAAAATGCGATCAATTGTCATTTTGAGTGTAAAGTAGGTACAATCAACACTATCCTAAGTTTTAATATAATTATCACGTAATAGTGCATTATGATACATGTGTGCTATGTTGATCATTATACCCTAGGCAGTATTATTCGCGGCGATAAGGAAGCCGAGTGTGACTAAGGTTTTTTGTATTAGTTGTAATCTGTGAACAGCGTTGTGGGTTACATTATTATTTAAGTAGTTTATGTTTTTTCTGTTTGTAATAATACATAATGTAGCTGTTTGTTGTTTCTATTTAATAAAACAAAAATAAAATAACTTTATAGGTATGTAGGTAATTATTATAAGACGCGACCGCGTGTTGTAATAATTATAGATAAACAAGGGTTATTCTGCGTGAGTGCTAATTGAAACAATATTAGGTACTAGAAGTCAATTTGCCGTTCCCGCTAGGAAAAGAAGTATGTCTTCATAGGGTAAGTCATCCTGCTCGGTAGACACAACTTTGACCGTACAATGCTTTTATACCTGCAGTCTGAGGACCAGATACACGCAAAAAACGTTAATTACGCTCAATCGGCAGAGATTACGGCAAAATACAAAATTCATGAAAAAATACCTATATTAAAATTTACTGAAATCGATACAGTAGTCAATTACGAACAAACTACTTTCAGGGCTTGCGTTTATTCTGTTACACCTTGTATACAGGGTGTCCCGTAAGTCGACGTCAAGCCAGAATCGGGTAATAGGCCAAGTCATAATAGTTAGCAAAAAAATATTTAAAAAAATCTAAGTTGTGTATTTTTAAAATTCTTGGCATTTAAATGTCATTTTTGCCCAACCAAATATTCAAAATAATACTTTGCCAAACTTTGACTGACTGTACTGTTAAAAATGTACTATGCGAGTTTGGCAAGTAACATTAAAAGTTGGCGCATTTAATAAGCATTCCAAAAAAATTTTTTTTTTTTATTCCAAAGATTTTTTAAAAATATTTTTCTGATAATTATGATGACTTGGCCTATTATCTGATTCCGGCTTGACGTCGACTCAGGACACCCTGTATCTCAGCAATCAGCAATTTCAGCAATCTTGAAAGTTTTTTCACAAGAGAAAACGATTTTGTGAACATTACAACTAGGGTGTAGCATAGCTATTCACAAACACTCGATACGCTTCCGTATCGTATCAAACATGAATCATTGTTATCGTAGGAGTCTTCTAAACGCTGTTCACAAGTCCAAAACCCGAAAATTTTGTCAGTTTAAATCAAATAGACGCCCGCTATTCTTCCAACAGCTATTTGCTGTTGGGGACAAGTCAAATCAGGTTATCGAAATGTCAGGTTTTCGATACGATAGCAGTTCGACAATCATATTCTTGCAGAATGAAACTAGTTATTGAATCATTTATAGTTCAAGTTTTCCCGTTTGGCCCTGAGATTTATATGATAAACACACCAGTTCTCGACGTATTAACATCATAGACGATTTGCAGTGTTCTCAGTTGCGGTTTTTGAACTAACAACTGTGCGTCGAGCACTGTGTGTGTTGACAGCAGCAGTTTTTAAACTAACAACTGTGTCTCGAGATGAATTTGGTGGTAGTCGTGTACGTGTTAAGTGAAGTTTTTTAAGTGTTTTCCAGTTGTGATGAATTTTTCGCACAAAATATATTCTTACCTACATAACTCGCTTGCTTAGTATTAAAGTGACCGAATTCAAAATTAGTCATAAATGAGTTAGATACACCGTCATCTTTAATTCAACGCCATCTGTGAAATATGTGGTTCATATTCTATCAAAAAAATAAAAATAACAATGTAACTAACAGCTTGTAACATTTATGTCCAAATAAACAACCGAAGTCCTAATTGCAAAACGTTTTTTGCGATTTGCCAAAAAACTAGTTTTTATGTATTCGGTCACTTTAATAATAAGCGTGCGAATTATGCCTATATCCTACATGAATTGTAAAAACGCAAGTTTTAGAAACAATAAAAGTATATGATCGACTACAGTAAACAAAATCAAAAAGTATATGATATTCTTCAGGATATATGCTAGGTAGATAGTGTGTTGAAATTATAATTGAACTTATTTGGTACGATAGAAAAAAATCATGAAGATACCTCTAAAAATTTTCTTTTTACAATAAAAAACATACTAATATACATACAATCATTATGATTTTTTGTCAGATTATTCTACAAGCAACATACTAAAACTCTAGTGTTTTAATTTTTTAGTCCAAACAATAGATTTTTCGTAAATAGATAATTGCTTCATATTTTGCAGTAAATTAAGTACCAGCGTTGTGTCATCACGCTTCCCTTTCTTTTCTATGCAGTCCGACAGTGACCGCGCTTTAGGTCATGTAGTCCTCTTAATAGTGCATAATAATCTCTACAATAAATAAAAAATACCTACGTCTCACGCGTAATACCATGACATTTGACCTACGCAATTTATCACCCTTAAGTAGGCATGCCTACTCAAATAACCACACTTTTGACCTCACATTTTTTTCTGATTAGTGACCGCGTTTGTCTAGACTAGACCCGGCCTAGTGCCTACCTATTCTGAAAACCAATGCACGCCACTGGGACCGGCCCTAAGAGAGAAACACATGTAATTGTTTTTCCCTCGATACAGTTTGGTGGTGTTAGCCTGCCATGGATCTACCGAGAAGCATCAGCGAAGGTTCCCGGATAACTTCCTCTTCGGAGCAGCCACTGCTTCTTACCAGATTGAGGGAGCTTGGAATGAAGAAGGTAAGTCATTATAAAAGTACAGACGCCAGCACATCAAGCTACCCGAAACTGTCAAATTTTCCCAATCAACTTTGAAACTTATAATGTAGCGATAAAGTTGAAAATCTATTAAAGAAATTTGACTTGATGTGCTGGCGTCTATACATAATACCTAGTAATCAGTGCCTGTGTAAAGTTGGACCTATAACTTTTTATGGAAACCTTACTTTGTTTATTTATTTCGAGACCCTTTGGAGTTTTTCGACGACAAAATGTGTCCATGTCGATGTTCCTGCCACACTGTATTGTATGATTCACTAACTTATTTATTTATATAAATACTAGCTGCGCCTCGCGGTTTCACCCTCAAAAGTTTCGAAACCGTAGGAATATCGGGATAAAAAGTAGCCTATATTTTAATCCGGGGTATCAGCTACTTCCATACAAAATTTTATCAAAATTGGTCCAGCCGTTTGGGCGTTAAGAACTAACAAACATATAAACACACCCTCACACACACACAAACTCACAAACTTTCGCCTTTATAATATTAGTGTGATAGTGTGATGTGATTTACGTAATATTTCAATAAGTATGGAAGAAAAATAAATGCTGCTCCAACCCCAAATAACACACTTCTAACACAGGCATTATCTGCTTAAAAGGAGGCGCCATTCACCAACATTATGTAAACAACTATGGTCAAGAACATTTATTTTCGTTGTATCCCACTTTTGAATCCCACTTTTTAGGTATTAAGGATGGATCCCGTTTGCTATTTCCGTTGAATCCCATGTTATAACAGCATGTGTATATTTCAGAAGAAAAATGATTTACCTTTATCAAACACTAGCTTCTGCCCGCGACTACGTTCGCGTGGAAGTCGTAAAACACCACAATATAGTAAAGTAACAGCCGCATTTCAAAGTCAAGGTCACATAAAAGGCAATAAACATTTTTGACCTTTATCTTATCTTTTTATATGTATCTTTTTTTATTTGTAAATAAATTTTAATAAAAGCACCAGGAGAATGATGGTGAATGTATGATCCTATTGAAGACCACCTACTATCATGTTAGTGATTCTTGAATAACTATTCTCTATTTTTCATTTTAATTACCTTACAATACATAGAGTTACACAAAACTTATTTGTTCTGTTTTTCAGGCAAGGGAGAAAACATTTGGGACTACATGACCCATACCAACCCGACTGTCATCCGAGACGTGAGCAACGGCGACGTCGCTGCCGACTCCTATCACAACTACAAGCGTGATGTCGAGATGATGAGGGAGTTAGGCTTGGATGCCTACCGGTTCTCAATAGCATGGTCCAGGATCTTACCTACAGGCATGGCTAATAAGGTCAACCCAGCTGGCATTCAATTCTACAATAACTACATCAACGAAATGCTGAAATACAACATCACTCCAATGGTGACTTTATACCATTGGGATCTGCCCCAAAAACTCCAAGAATTCGGTGGTTTCATCAATCCTCTCATCAGCGACTGGTTTGAAGACTACGCAAGGGTGGTATTCAAAGAATTCGGAGATAGAGTCAAGATGTTTATCACTTTTAATGAGCCCAGAGAAATCTGTTATGAAGGGTACGGGTCCAATACAAAAGCCCCTATCCTGAACTCCACAGCAATGGGCACTTATCTATGTGCCAAGCATTTAGTGATGGCGCATGCTAAGGCCTACCATTTGTATGATAAAGAGTTTAGGCCGACGCAGAAGGGTCAGTGTGGTATTACGATCAGTGTGAACTGGATGGGTCCAGCCACTAATTCTACTGTGGATGAGTTTGCAGCTGATATTAAGAGACAAGGCGAGGTAAGATACTTAGTCATATTGTTAACTAGCTGTTGCTCGCGACTTAGTTTGCAATCCAGGATGAAAAGCCTATGTCCTTCTCCAGGTCATGGTCTATCTATGTGCCAAATTTCATCTAAATCCGTCAAGCCGTTTTAGTGTGAAAGCGTAACAAACAACCATATATATTTTTTTTTCGCGTTTTTATAATTTTTTGTTTTAGATATCTCTTTACAGTTTTACGAACATTTTGGTACAGGAATACACTCAGTAAAAATGCTTGTGGAGATCAGCAGATGCGCTATGTAAAATACGGTATTCGGGAGTCAGACTGGAAGACCACCCCATCATAGTTGGGAAACGGCTAGGCAGAGGATTGTTAGGTAAACATGTGATGTTATTGGTTACAACCTGTGAACAAAGGTATAGTAATTGAGTAGTTTGTGGATCTTTTGGTCAGTGTTGTTGGATAATAGTTATAATTCTTACACATGTTACTTACCTATATTTATTTATTGTAAACGCATTTAATTTTAATTTTATTCTAGTCTAATTGTTTTATTTTATTCGCACCTACGCAACTTTAATTATAGTATTACTCATTTACACATACTGCATAATATAACTTTATATATAATGTAAGATTCAGGTAATCAAAACACAATTCAAACACACCTGCGAACAAGAACGTTTCCCAATGCAAAACTTACTGTAGATTACATGATTAAAGTGTCGGGTATACTTACAAAACTTCAGTCTGCACTTACCACCTGTCACAACACCAATTTATCTCGTCTGCTCAACGTCCGTACGTCACTGTAGGGATCCAGCAGAATATCAGCGTCAGGTACATTTGCCTGGCACATGCTGAGCTGGACTCCCATTTGGTGCAACCTTGAGACGCACACCGCACTGTGTTTCGTTGCTAATTTTATTTTAAATATTCGTCATAGACTCATAGTGTCACTTTTATTTAGATATGTATGTTTTTCCTTTTTTTTATTTGTTTTTGTATTGGTACCTTGTTTTTATATTATGTTCATGTGGGTAATTGGTTTCATCTAATGTTGTACTTTTGTGTGTTGTGCTGTCTTCTGTGTGCGCCAAATAAATGGTTTATCTATCTATCTATCTTTCCTCCAGGCTCCACACTTGATTAGATACAACAGAACCATTTTATAAGTCCTTGTTAGTAGTATTTGTTGTACAGACGCCAGCACATCAAGCTACTACAATCTGTCAAATTTCTTTAATAGATTTTCAACTTTATTGCTTAAGTATAGGGCTCAGAGTTGATTGAAAAGATTTGACAGTTTCGGGTAGCTTGAAGTGCTGCTGCGTTTGTACATACTTAGATAATAAGTGAATGATGTGGTCTCCTATTATTAGAAGCGCATACTTGTATTTGTCCATGTTTATGTTAACGTATGTAATTGTGTAGCTTCTGTCGGCGATCCAAGAAATAAATAAATAAATTAACAATTTTTTTTTTTTTTTAATTGGCACTCCGGGAGTGCCGACAGCAGAAGTGAAAACTTGAACAATTACGTGTGTATTTTTTGAATCGCCATATAAACAAAACACAAACAGAATAATTTGCCATCACTCACTGACATATCGGAAATACTTTAAAACCGAGTACATCCCGAGGACAGCCGAACACATCTAAAGCGGTGTTGGTTACGTTAACAGTGGCGCGAATTCAATGGTTTTTTCCCATCTCAAAAATAGCCTAACGCGCATTGATATATAAAAATATATATCAATGCTAACGCGTCTAAAGTTTTCACTTCAAAAAACATCTGCCACTAAACATCCACTCAACCCTAATTTTCTGCGTTTCCAGTGGGGTATATATGCCCATCCCATCTTCTCACCAGAAGGAGGCTTTCCCAAAGAACTGGCACAGAAGATAGCTCAGAAGAGTTCCCAGCAAGGATACCGCCACTCCCGCCTGCCAAAGTTCACTGAAGAAGAGAAGGCTTTCGTCAGAGGAACCGCCGATTTCTTCGGCGTGAACCATTATACTGCAAACCTGGTATCGGCCACGGAACACAAGGGTGTTTATCCTGTGCCATCTATTTTGGATGACATGGATGTTGACTCCTATATGCCTGATGATTGGCCTAAATCCGCTTCGGCCTGGCTTACGGTAAGATATTTTTGGCTGGCAAAATTGTATTTTATTCAGGCGAAAAAGGGCACAGTTGGTACTGCTCCACTGCTGGCAGCGATGTTTGAACGTTTGGCTTTAAACATCGTTGCTATTACTAGTCCTGAACCTCCCAGCATCCAGCAAATGGCCGCCGAACTACCCAAATTGTTTATCTACCTTGCGGGGAACCTTCCCGTATTTTCAGAAGCAAAGCCTTAAAATGGTAAAGGAAAACATCGTGAGGAAACGGGCATGTCCTAGAAACCAAAAATCGAAGACATGATATCTACCAACCCGCACTGGGCCCGCGTGGTGAATTATGGCCCACTCCCTCTCATAGAAAGAAGGCCTGTGTTCCAGCAGTGCGAACATTATAGGCTGATTATGATTTTGTGCGTTATTTTTAGGTCTTTTGACCTTCGATAATCTGATAACTGTTTATTTTCAGATGGCTCCAAATAGCCTCTACAAAGCCTTAACGCATCTTAAAAAAAAATACAATAGCCCAGTCTTTTACATCACTGAGAATGGCTGGTCCACATCACCAGACAGTGGCCTGACAGATGAAGACAGGGTTACATACTATAGGGCTGCGTTGGAGAGTGTTTTAAATGCTTTGGATGCTGGAGTGAACCTTAAGGGTTATATGGCATGGAGTCTGATGGATAACTTCGAATGGATGCAAGGTTATGCGTAGGTATCGCTTTTAATGTATTGACTTCCTCGGTGGTCTAGTTTTGCAAACGCGATCACTGAGGGTGAAGTCTTGGGTGTAATTTCAGGGTTGTGCGAAGTGCAATATGGTTTTTCTACCAGAAATTTTTCATTTATTAATAGTAGGTCGAGGATTGCCAGAGAGCTATGGAACGGAGTATTCTGGGTATTAAACTTTTGGACCGGATTTAGAATACAACAATCCGTTCCATCACTAAAATAACTGATGTCACTCGGAAAGCTGCCACGCTTAAATGGAATTGGACTGGACACATCTGTCGCATGTCAGACGATAAATGGACCAAACTTACGACCCAGCGGGTCCCGCTTAATAGCAAAACGACATCGCGGCAGGCCCAGACGGAGATGGCGGGATGAGCTGGACTCGTTTCATAAAGATTGGTCCTTGGCAGCTCTGGAGAGAGAGAGGTGGAAAGAGAGTAGGGAGACCTTTGCTCAGCAATGGGACACTAAGGGCTAATAAAATAAATATAGTAGTCTGAATACTATACATCAGACACTGATTTGTGCGGGATTGTCCGAAAGGATTACCGCTACCCCGTAACATAAAGGGCTAAGGAAGGAACACGGATGGGTTTTAGTCAGTAAGAGTCTGACACTCCCTTCCGTTCCACCTAGAGCGGGAGGGGTCATTTTATGATTTTCCATCCATAAAAAAAAAGACACTGATTTATGGAAACTAGAGGCTCGCCCCCATAGAAATATAAAACACTATATCTATGGTTGCCACCTTTTACTTGAGACCACTACACCAACGAGAGTTGGTGTAGCGGTCTCAAGTAAAAGGTGGCGAGCAGTCAACTATGTATGAGTACCAATATAATGCTTATTACGTTTCCACAGAGAACGTTTCGGCCTATACGACGTTGACTTCGAAGACCCCGCGCGCACGCGCACTCCTAGAAAGTCCGCATTTGTTTACAAGCACGTCATCAAGAACCGCTACGTTGACTACGAATATGAACCTGAATCTATGACCATGACCATCGATGAAGGACATTAAAGATTACATTTTGTTATAGATCAGCATAGCATAGCTATTCACAACCTTTCGATACGCTTCCGTACCGAATCGAATATCAGTCAATGATATTGAAGAAGTCCTCTATACGCTGTTCGCATATAAGACGAGCGCTGAAAACGTGTCATTTTCGACTAGGAAGCCTGTCGAATGGTTGTGCGTAGCTGTGCAGTATAAAATTTAATATTGTATTAAATTATTTTCTTAAATTATACAACTTTTTTTTCAATGTCGCCCAAACTATTATTATTCTGATTATTATGTGATTGATTCAATTTATAGAAAATAAAAATAGATAGGTATCTAAATCTGACAGTATATTTAAAAACTGTTCATAAAACATTCAAAAATAGAACACTCGTTACCCGTGGCCCCTTGAGCACCACGGTAAAATATTGATTGGTGCTCAAATGGGAATACCTTTGGTGCTCTAAAAATAGGTGCTCAAACGGGAATACTCTGGTGGGTCGACCCATTACCGGGTCCAAGGGAAATTTTCATTTCCCGCGGTTCCATGGCATTAGGGATTGTTCCTGGACTTCTGACTATTATAGATAAATAAAAAATGAAAACCATCAGTTACATACAATAAAGATTACTCTTTCATATTCAAATAAAATAATTCTATCCATGGGAACAAAAAAATAATTCCATCCTTGGGAACAAAAAATATAATTCCATCCTTGGGAACAAAATATACTCATGCCAGAATGTATTGAAAATTATGAATTCATATCCGATACTCTATAAACTATTTTCAAACGGACTTCATCATTCTATATAAAGGGTGAGTATATAAATATACCTATTTATACAGGGTCAAATTAAATAAGCTAGCAAAACTCTGCAGAGACGTGATGGGAAAACCAAACAAATTTGATGATTTTTTGGAATTCAACGTCCGCTGGTTGTTATTACGTAAAGAATGAGTTGAGAAAATCTGCTCTTTTTTTGTTCTATCGTGTTAAGATATCGATAAACATCACGTTTGAGAAGTTTACACAAAAAGACCGAGAGTACCGAATTAATAATCACTCAATTCAGTCGTAACGAAAACTCGGTCAAGTGCTAATATGCGGGTCGATCAGTAATAACATGATAACATTAAGTGGGGCTCAGATAACAAAACAAAAATAACTAAACCATAAATAAACTATTGAACTTAACAGTGGTTTTGTGTAACTTAACTAACTACCTAAAATAACTACCGGAGATCCGTCAACGACGTGAAAACCCCAACATCTTTTGGTCCTTCGAGCCGGATGACACGGAATATCATCTTGTGAGTCATCGTGTTTCCTCATCAATAAAGTGCTTAGCGTGGTGTATCACAGTTACGTTAGCAAATCGGTGCTGGCTGGCATCCCAAAAGCAGGTCTAACCAGGACCATTGAGACGTTGCACATGATGTAAAAGAGGGTGAGCTACATTGAGCGCCTGCCACTAAGAAACGAGCAGAGATCAAGTCTACCACTAC
Organism: Amphipoea lucens; assembly: GCA_947508005.1. Taxonomy (NCBI): domain Eukaryota; kingdom Metazoa; phylum Arthropoda; class Insecta; order Lepidoptera; family Noctuidae; genus Amphipoea; species Amphipoea lucens. The sequence continues at coordinate 15,521,633 of OX382377.1, read as the reverse complement.
AAACAAGAAATAATTAGCGGGGACAGCGTCCACTGCGATTACTTCAGCTCCGAAAACTTTGTGAGCACACACTGCACACGCCAACCAGTAGCAGTAATAAGGCGTAAACAATATCGATAGACTATCCTGAATTTTGGGAACTAAGCAGCAAAGCATATATGTATATATGTATTAAATCAATTATTTTCTTTCTGAACAGACAGCTATGCTGCTAGGGAGTTTGTTCCGCCACTTCTTCTTCCCAGCGAAAGTACTAGGAAGTGGTGAAGGGCGGGCGTTTTGGGGGACTGTCTTTTGTAATTTTGACGTCCGAAAAGTGCTGATCCTCAGCCTAGTTTGAATAAATGACTTTTATTTTTTTTTATTTTGAGCAGCTACGACAAAATCAAAAGTCTTCAAACTAACTACAAAAAGGACGCTGTTAGTAGAAAAATAGTAGACTACCTTAACAAGTGCATCGAAGCTTTACAGTCCCAATGGGATGAATTTCGATCTAATCATAAAATATTGAAGAAGTACAAGTCTAAACAAAGAGAACATGACTACTTTAAGCAGACATTTTCATCATAACAAGAAGCATGTTTGACGAAACAATGCATTCTATGAATCAACTACGAAACAAGTTGATAAACGAACCTGAATTTTCGGGGACATCAAAACTGAAAATACTAGAAACTCCCGGGAAACCGCAATTTGATACAACTACAGTCCACCAAAAAATCGGAGACGAAATGGACAAGCACCTATCAACGCTGTTACGTAATCATATGTGTATCTTCAAAGCCTTGAAGCGAGCGGTCTCTCTTATTTATTTATTTTACCATTTATGTACACACATATAAAAAATAGGTACAAAGGTGATCCTTTGTATCTATTTTTCTGTTCTGTTTTTTTTCTTGTCTAAGCATCAGCTTATTTCATAAGAAATCTCTCTTAACCCAACAAAATCTAATCTTTCTTTTATTTTAACAACGCTTTTGTCTTTAACAGTTTCCGTTTATTTTAAATCTACATCTACAGATTTGGGAAAGAAAAACAAAGTTTCATTATTTACAGTTTTTTTTTTTTAAATATATCTTTAAAAAATCGATCAAACATCAGTGTCCTTCATCGATGGTCATGGTCATAGATTCAGGTTCATATTCGTAGTCAACGTAGCGGTTCTTGATGATGTGCTTGTAAACAAACGCGGACTTTCTAGGAGTGCGCGTGCGCGTGGGGTATTCGAAGTCAACGTGGTACAGGCCGAAACAAGGTCTGCGAAAAGAAAAAGTAGAATTTAACTGATTGTCACACAGTGCAGCTGTTTTCATTTTCAATTCCTGGCAATTAGGTATTATACCTCTGTTGGATGGAGGTGGCAGGCGAAGAAATTTCGCTTTGCAACTGCACCTACTAAATAATACCCACCTACCCTACCGGACATCGGTCCTCACATACCTAGGTATGTTATGCAGTATTAGTATAAATTCCCAATTAAAAAAAATTATACAGGGTCCCATTAAAATAGATGGACAAATTTTAACACAGCGCTCAGTACCTACGTCTAACCAAAAATATCCAAGCAAAAAAAACACTGATTAAAGTGATTTTATTTTGACCTAAAATAATAAATTGCCGGTACATTAGTGTATTTTCGTTAGCTGATTATTTTTCTTGTATCTAATGCGTTTTTTTCTCAAACATGCTTGGAAATTTGAGCATTATTTTGACAACCTTCTTCGAGATAAATCGAAATTGCTGTACTGGCCAAATACATGCGAGCAGCGGCTGGAAAAACTTGTATGAAAACCTATATCTGTCGTGTTTTGCGGCCAAATAAATTACATAGTAAACTTATATCTGTCGTGTTATTTAAAAAAATGGAACGATCTTTTACTCCGAAACATGGCAACCAAGGAGGTACCTTATCAAAGGTTTTATTTAAATTTCGAACAGGCTTGCAAACTGAAAGCTGTTTATTGAAAAAAAAAAAAAACAAATGGACACTTTAAGGCTGGCCGCATACCTCTGGTTTTCGTCAGGAATTCAGGTTCGGAGACCCCGAATGCACGCACTTTATACACAATTTTCTTTTTAGTGCACACGTTCTTATATTTTCCGCCAGGGTCCGAACGGAAAACATAAGAACGTGTGCGCTAAAAAGAAGATTTAGTATGAAATGTGTGCATTCAGAGTCTCCGAATCTGAAATGAAACCGGACGTATGCGGTCAGCCTAATGCGGGAAAAATTATTGCTGTTCGTCATTGATTTTGAAAAGTAATTGTATTTGACAAAAAAGTTCTGCCTAGGTACTACAATACCTACTTAGTTTTAATTTCCGCGCATTATTTGCGAAAAGTAGGTACTATACAAGCCTTGGCCACAACTAGGCATTGATGGACTTACGCGTTTTACACGTTCGTCCATCAATGCCTCTTTTGCTGGCCACTGCAGTAATGTACTATTCATATATCTTTTTGACTATCGTCCTTATTTTGGTGGTCTGAATGATTTCTAAAAGTTTGCCCATCTATTTTAATGGGACCTTATATATTCAATGTTCCCACTGCTGGGATACAGGCCTTGTCTTGACTCTGTGAGAAGGGGTGAGCCGTAACCCACCACGCGGGCTCAGGGCAGGTTAATGAATAGGCAAGGTATATTTTAAAGAGGCCAATATTTGGCAGATCTTGGCGGTTCCAGGTGCTAAATAAGAAACCAAAGTCAAACTTACAGGTAGCCCTCCATCCACTCCATGTTATCCAACAGACTCCACGCCATGTATCCCTTGAGGCTCACTCCAGCATCCAAAGCGTTCAGCATGCTCTCCATCGAAGCTCTGTAGTACGTGATCCTGTCATCATCGATCAGTCCGCTGTCAGGTGACGTGGCCCAGCCGTTCTCAGTTATATAGATCACTGGGTTGTTGTATTTTTCCTTCAGGTGGATTAGAGCGTGGTAGATGCTGTCTGGGGCCAACTGTAGAAGAAATAGGAGTTATTTTGGTGTGTTATTGGAAGGTATGGCAGGTTTGTGTAGCAAACAACAATCGCAAGAGGCCTAAGACATAACTTGATAGACTATACTAGCAGTCTCCATGCGAAGAAATCAGCAAAAGTATGAACTACTAATTTAAAAAAAAAAAACATATTTTTTAAATAAATAACCCGACTGTGATTGCCGTGAAAAACCGCCATTTTGATTTTATGAAAACAAAACATGGCCTTTAACCTTTGCGCGATCCAGACGAGTCGACACCTCATTTATTAAAATCCATGCAGCCGTTAAGATGCTTCGACGGTACAAAGAATCCCACATACAAAAAGAAGCATAGATATACAGGATGTTACAGAAAGGGTATATCAATACAAACGGGTTGAAGAGTGTATCTGGTCTAGAATCTCTGTACAGCTCAAAAGCATTAACTTTGAAAGTGCTTAATATTTTTTTATTTCGACATCACGGCGCTGCACTGGCGCGCGGGCGCGTGATGAGCGTGTACTAGGCGCACAGACACACTACAGATAATGGATAATGACCCTCGTAGTGCGGTGACACGTTTGTTATGATTTCAATTTATTTAATAAAGTATCGAACCCACTGCCACTTGGCAGTGGGCAGGGCTCATTACTCGCAGAACAGATGGCCGTTGTAGCCGAAAGATTCTGGAGTGGCGAGCACGTACCGGTGGACCGATGACCTTTTGAAGGCCGCAGGAATCCGCTAGATGCACAAAACCGGTCGAAGTGGTGGTGCTTGGGAGGGACCTAAGTCCAGCAGTCGTCGTGTTTCGGCTGAAATGATAAATGAAATGTCCTTGCTGTCGCGTAGTCGGATAATCATACTTAAACAACTACATACTCGAGACGTTTCGGCATCACATTTTGGTCCCAAGATCAAGTACACTTAAAATTATCTCATCGACAGCATTTTGTATAGGCCTTGAGAGGGCGATAAGGATTCGATGGAAACAAGTACGTTGGCGACACCATGTGTGACTGTCAAACTTACTATATCTAGATTATTTATAGACTTTATATTAGATATAAAAATAATATACTTTGGATCCTGGTTACTAAGTGACTGCTTCGTTGGTTTCGTGGTCGCAAGCGAGACTGCGGAGCGGGCAAAGTGATACGAGTATTGGGTTTTTCTTTAGGAATTTGTTAGTAACAGTCCGGAGTATGGAAGATGGCGGTGTTATACCCTTGCTTTCTGAGACACATGCCTCGGAAAGCACGTTAAGCCGTTGGTCCTGCGTCTGATCTCGCTCTGGTCGTGTTGGATTGCATTGTGTCTGCGCACACACTTGTGAATCTATACCATATAAAATTCAAAGTCCTGACTGACTGACTGATATATCAACGCACAGCCTAAACCGCTGGTCCTAGAGATATGAAATTTGGAGGGTGTGTTCTTTGTAAAGAGTAGGTATCCACTAAGAAAGGGTTTTTCGAAATTCCACCCTTAAGAGGGTGAATAGGGAGTGATTTCACGCGGACGAAGTCGCGGGCAGAAGCTAGTTATAATATATCCCGCGCCAAAGGCTGGTCTCCGCTGAGATTGGTCGCCATTGCCGAATTTCGATCTGGAGGACTACTTTCTATTAGTAAGTTGATGAAGAACAATGATTGTTTCAGATTTTGAAAGGAGTGATGTTACTCCATTGAAAATATTTTTCACTGCTAAATTATAGCCTCTACAACAGACCTCTACCAAATGTAACTCGATTGTCGCTCAACCTAACCTGATAACGTCCGTCCGAGCGTCCGAGGGCGAGTACAAGCTAGAATTTTAAAGAACACGTATTTTCCCTTGACCCAAAATTCTGACAACCAGTCTTACCAAGGAGTGTCGTGTTACCCAGTAACTGGGTTGTGGAGGTCAGATAAGCAGTTACTCTATGTAAAGTACTGGTGTTATGCTGAATTCCGTTAGACTGGAATCCAGCCCCGACATTGTTGGGAAAAGGCAAGGCAGATTGACATACTTTGAAGCAGATTTAGGTCAGTCATCAGGCCAATAGTAGCAAAAATTATGGAGTATTGAAAATTACTTACTGCAAGCCAAGGGGACGCAGATTTAGGCCAGTCCTCTGGCCAATAATAGCCAACATCAGCATCATTCATTGCAGATGGCACAGCATATACGTCTTTATGCTCTGTCGCCGACACGACGACAGCTGTATAGTGGTTCACGCCGAAGAAATCGTAGGTTCCTCTGACGAAAGCCTTCTCTTCTTCAGTGAACTCAGGCAGGCGGGAGCGAGAGAACCCTTGCTCGGCGCTCTTCGCAGCGATTTTCTTTGACAGTTCCTTTGGCCAACCACCTTCGCCAGAGAAGATTGGTTCAGCGTAGAGACCCCACTGAAAATACAGGAGAATGCCTAGTGTTAATAAGGCATGCGGCTTTAAATCAATGATAAATATTTAACAATGTCTATAATGTTCATCAAAGATTCCAGTAGAATTATAATAAGGTTGTGTTCATTAACCCCTACATAATCCAAAGTAACTTCAAAACTATCTCACAATGATTTGCCTGAAGACTTCAGCAGCTAATAAATCCTCAGGAGAGTCAGTGTCTGGCCCGCACCAGTTCACACTAATTGTAATACTGCACTGCCCTTTCTGCGTCGGCCTGAACTCTTTGTCATACAAGCGGTAGGCCCTAGCGTGGGCCACCGCCAAGTTCTTGGCACATAAGTAAACACCCACACCAGAGGTGTTCAAGTAAGGAGCCTTGTTCAAATTATCAAGACCATCAACACAGATCTCTCTAGGCTCGTTAAAAGTAATGAACATCTTGACTCTGTCTCCGAAATTCTCGAACACAACCCTTGCGTAGTCTTCGAACCAATCGCTGAACAGGGGGTTCATGAGGCCTCCTAGTTCTTGCAGTCTTTGGGGGAGGTCCCAATGGTATAAAGTAGCCATTGGAGTGATGTTATATTTTAACATTTCGTCGATTAAGTTGTTGTAATAGGCGATGCCGGCTGGGTTGACCTCGTTAGACATGCCTGTGGGAAGGATCCGAGTCCAGGCGAAAGAGAACCGGTAAGCGTCGAGGGCTAACTCCCGCATCATCTCGACATCACGCTTGTAGTTGTGATAGGAGTCGGCAGCGATGTCGCCGTTACTTAAGCCATGGATGACGTTCGGTTTGTTATGGATCAGGTGGTCCCAGATGCTTTCGCTCTTGCCTGAAAATATGAAGATAAGTCTGCTCTTACTGATTCATTTAATATCGTATTTTTTAGTATTCAAAATCTCTGTAAGCAAATAAAATAACATACATAAAGTCTGCCAAACTGCGTAACAGTTTGTCGGCAGTTGTTCTCGCTTAACAATGGATTATTAGTTTTTAAATTTTACATAATTGCTGTGCTAGATAACTTGATTATACAGAATAATTACTGATAGTAATATGACCTTAGTAGTAAATAGAGTACTAACTTGATTGCAAAATAATAACGTTCTACAGCAGTAAACAGAAACAATATTTGATAAATAAAAATATGCTTTAGGATTTTTTTTAAACAGCCAGCTCACCATCTTCATTCCATCCTCCCTCGATCTGATAAGCAGAAGTGGCTGCTCCGAAGAGGAAGTCATCCGGGAACCTTCGCTGCTGCCCCACGGTCGAGTCGTAGCAGGCTGCCACCAATACACTGATCATAATAATACAATAATAATTAAAGAAAATGGTCCGGATCACAATATTTGGCAAGGAGTTTCTCTGGGTGACGTAAAAGACGACTAGGTATTAGTTGTTTCAAGGTGTCTTAGTCACAGTTATAAAGTGGTGTCATTGAGACATTATTTGCAACGGTAATTGTTACAGTTACAGTTGCAACGGCTCCAAAATAATTATGTTTTTGTGTTCAAGAACACAGCACAGAACTGGTGCCCTGAGACTGAGGCAGGGTCGCGGTTACCACATTGAAAATGGCAGGACGAGCTGGATAGGTTCTGTCAAAACTGGAAGGAACCGGCGCGTCCTGGGTTTGCGAAAGATGCAAGCAGTGGAAAGAGGCCTTTGCCCAGGAGTGGGACAGTGCAGGCTAGTAAAACAAGTGCGAGTCGGACTCGCGCACCGAGGGTTCCGTACAAACCTGTTTGAAATATTTTTATTATATCATGTAACTAAAAATTTTCGATTTTCGCAATTTTTCCTTTATCTGTGCTATAAGACGTTGCTTCGTACCAAATTTCAAGATTCCGAGTTCATGGGAAGTACCCTGTAGGTTTTGATTCCCTTGCGAGTGTCGAAAATTTGCGGCGTAAACGGCTGTATCTTTTGATTGCGTTGGCTTGGAAGTTTGATTTTTTCACAGCTCCAAGGGACACTAGTCTTGAGTATTTGATATAAATTCCAGCTTGATACCTCCACGCGATCCTGAGAAAAAGGGTCTTGACAGACAGACAGACGGACGGATAACAAAGTGATCCTATAAGGGTTCCGTTTTTTCCTTTCGCGGTATGGAACCCTAAAAAAACGTTCAAGATGACTGTTTTGTAAAATTAGATCTAGAACATAGGTTCTCAACGTGTGCGATAACGCCCCCTCGTGCGCATTTAGACTTTCAGGAGGTCCATCCAACGTGGTAATGCTGCCAGCCTTTTGGGCACTTATCCCATGATAGCAATGCGGACGAATTTTAAAAATAAATAGGTAAATAAATAAACTTTATGATGCCCAAAGAGCTACTCCCTTTTTTAATTTTGTAAATATTTAAATGTAAATAATTAAATGAAAAAAAAAAATTATGTTCGTTGATAAGCGCATCACTAGAGAACGGCTGGACCAATCCGGCAATGTTTCGTTATTTTTCGAATAATTTTTTTATAAAAAGAAAAATTGGAAATTTTCCCAGAAAATTTTCGGATAAACTGCACATTTTTTTTAATGGGATTTATGTGTGACCTAAATACCTTTGGACAGGACATCGCATGTCGAGTCAGCTAGTAATAAAAAAAAACGTAAATATTCAAAACAACGTCTGTACGTACCTTAGGACCAGTAACTTCATATTGACGATACTGTTGCACTAGTGATGTGCCTGGTGGCAATATTGCCGTTGCCGGCAATATTCCCAATTTTGCCACTGCCGGTAAAATACCAATATTGCCAGCAACATTGGCAATATTGCCAATGTTGCCGGTCAAATAATACCAATATATTTCATTATTACTGCAGGTGTAATCATCGTTTAGTTATATTTGTGTAGTATATCGATCATAAAATATTTGAAATACGCACACGCGTGTCGTGCAAAAAGATAGGACACAATTATATGAATAAACATCAATGTATGTTGCATCTCTTTCGCGCTGCACGGCACGGGGTTGGGAAAACTGGAGAACAGTATCTGGGCATCTCTTGGAGAATACGCACGTCACTTTAACGTCCGTTCCTAACCGACCTAACACGAGTTTAGGGAAAACTGCTCCTAAACCAAAACACGCATCTAAGTCAACAGTCAAAGCCCGATGAAGAATGTGCCGACGATGTGGAATTCGACTTTGTCGATGAAATATGCGATGAACCACTGAACAATTTCAGACCAGAATTAGACGAAAATCCATTATCTGTGGATTAATTAAGAAATTAAATACATAGTTAATTTTACTTTATATATAAATTATAAACAAAACGCTGTGATTATCAATGACTGATTATTTATTATTAAGATAAAGGCCGCTATCCCACTGGCGTTTTACGAGGGTTGGCGCTTCTCCAACGTCTGCGCAGCGCCAACGTTGCGCAGACGCGACGTTAACGTCGCGAGTTTCTTGCGTTTTTTGGCAACATGTACAATCACGCCGTCCCGCTCTGTCTGTGTGAGCGCGGGTGGGGGTTACCACTGAAACTCGCGACGTTAACCTCGCGTCTGCGCAACGTTGGCGCTGCGCAGACGTTGGAGAAGCGCCAACGCTTGTAAAACGCCAGTGGGATAGCGGCCTTAGAAATATAAGTATTAACAAGAGCTGGCGTCAGAAGTGCAAACTCAAGGTCTGCCAACGAGCAATGGATCGCAGTATACTAGGCGTTAAATTAACGGATCGTGTTCGAAACACAATTTTCCGCTCCAAAACGAAGATAGTTGACGTGGCTCAAAAGGCTGCTCAACTTAAATGGGACTGGGCAGGACATGTCTGCCGCATGCCGGACAAACTGTGGGCCCAAATAGCGCAGAATTGGTGCCCTGAGACAGTGAGGCGGTGTCGCGGCAGACCACGTAGAAGATGGCGGGACGAGCTGGATAGGTTCCGTCAAAATTGGAGGGAGGACGCGCGGGCTCGCGAAAAATGGAAGGAGTGGAGGGAGGCCTTTGCCCAGGAGTGGGACAGCGCAGGCTAGATTAAAAAAAAAAAAAAAACAAGAATTGTGATTTTAAAACGATTATAAAAATTACTAATTTGTTACTCTAAACGGTGATTTACTGATTATGTAAGGATTACTGAAACAAGTGCATTGAAATATTAAAATAATATTATTTTTGTGGATTATTTGTAGTTTTCATAGAGATTTGTAAAGATTGACACTTTGTTATTTCCAATTATATACTTATACTCGTTGTTTTTGTTATGTGATTTTGCAAGAAAAACAAGTAGGTACAACAAAAGGAAATATTCGAATTTATGCCTTTTATTCAATACACAACGATCATCAATTCTTATCTTAATATTGATGTGTTATTTCTTATATTCACTATCGTGTGCGGCAACATGGGCAATATTGCCGGTAAAATACCGGGAATATTGCCAAAAATGCTGGCAGTATTGGCAATTTTACCCAAAACAGTATTTTATTGTATATAATGTAGATCATGGCCTTTAAATACTAATTTTAAGTGTTGTACATAGTTTCCGTACTAAATTTGACTTATAATTAAGCAATATTCCCAAATATTTCCACTCTCGGCAATATTGCTGGCAATATTGCCACCAATATTCCCACTTCAGGCAATATTGCCGGCAACGGCACATCTCTAGTTGCACCACTCGGTGGTTTATAATGCACCGTGTGATTGCGAACAGTGCACATCTTTCCTTATCTCGAATCTGACCCACTTAACTATCTCAGATCTGTTGTCTTATTGGATTTTGCGAAGATTACTATTATATTTGTAATGTTATCTCTCTCTGTAATTACGTGCAGTTTGGTAGTAGGCACTTATAATAATTATGTAGATACCTACTTGACCTTTTATATGATGCGGAGTCTGTTTGAAAATAATATTTTTGATTCTTTTAGGAACAGTTTTTAAAAATAATACTGTCAGCTTTGGAGTTACTAAATTAGATAATATCTATAATTATTATAAATGTGAAAGTGTATCTGTCTGTCTGTCTGTTACCTCTTTACGCTTAAACCGCTGAACCGAATAGTTTGAGTCCCGGGAAAGGACTTAGGATAGTTTTTATCTCAGAAATCAACCTTTACGGGGGTGAAATGGGGGGTGGAAGTTTGTATGAGGAATTAATAATTGCTGAACCGATTTAGATGAATTTTGGTACCTGGGTAGACCATGATCTGGATTAGGTCATAGGATACTTTTTATCCCGATATTTCTACGGGATCGAGACTTATGCGGGTGAAACCGCGAAGTGCTGCTGCTGGTCTATTATAAATTGAAGCAATTACAAAAACTTTGGGAATTCAATTTATTCCAAAAAACTAAAAAGTTACGATGTGTACGTAGACCATACATATATGAAAGATTTCTATGACGTAGACCCGTAGACCATTCTAATTTAGGCTAGGTTTTAACCTTGTATCTACCTACATTACATATCTACATTAAGTAGAAGATTGTTATATACATCATGTCATTGTCATCTGCTTAGCCTTTTCCCAACTATGTCGGGGTCGGCTTCCAGTCTAACCGGATGCAGCTGAATACCGGTATTTTACATGGAGCGACTGCCATGACCTCCACAACCCAGTTACTGGGTAATACGATACCCCTTGGTAAGATTGGTTGTCAGGCTTTTAGGCTTCTGACTACCCGTAACGACTGTCAAAGATCCGCAAATGACAGCCGAGACCAACGGCTTAACGTGCTTTCCAAGGCACGGAGGGGTCTCAGTATGTAAAAATGGTCACCAATCCACAGACTAACCGCGGTAAGCGACCGACCCGTGCGGCTACTAATAACAGTACATAATTATCGTAAATAAATAAGTAGCTTATGGGCAATGGAGAGGGCGACATAAAATATGCTTGGAGTTTCCCTGCGTGACCGAATCAAAAAAGGCAGTGGGCAGGGCACATTGCTCGCAGAACAGATGGCCGATGGGGCCGAAATGTTCTGGAGTGGCGACCGCGTACCGGAAGACGTAGCGTTGGAAGGCTTTCCACAAGATGCACCGACGACCTTTTGAAGGCCACAGGAACCCGCTGGATGCGGGAAGCACAGAACCGGTCGAAGTGGAGGTGCTTGGGGGAGGCCTATGTCCAGCAGTGGACGACTGAAATGATGATGATGAAGTAGCATAAGCGTAATCATCCTATAGTGTTCCCACTGCTGGGACACAGGTCTCGTGTCTGTGAGAGGGAGATATAAATGAATAATTAAAAATAGAAATAAAATAAATAGAGAAATGGAATAAAATTTTGTATTTTAAATTTAGAATGTGCTTTGTTTTTTTTTATGGTTGAGGCAGCAAGCAGTACCGTATAATGTAGAGGACTGACTTCCTTCTTACATGATAGGATGTTCACCCATAAAAGTACCTACAGACGCCAGCACATCAACCTACCCGAAACTGTCACATTTTTCCAACCAAGTTTGAACCTTAGGTATACTTTAGTGATAAAGTTGAAAATCTATTAAAGAAATTTGACAGATTGTAGTAGGTTGATGTGCTGGCGTCTGTACAAGGTCAAAAATTTGCTAGCGGAACTCCGCAGGCGTGATGGGTATCGATTATCTAAACATTAAAACAAAAGAATATCATGATCTTTTTGCGGTCAACGACCGCAGGTAGGGTGGATATACCAGTCCCAAACCAGCTAAGAAGATATTTTGACTATAATTAACTGTCATTTTTAACTGACTTTAAAAAAGGAGGTTCTGTATTCGACCCGTATGTATGTTTGTATGTCCGCAATTTTCTCAAAAACTAATGAAGCAATTTTGATAATACATTCATTATTGTGATCTACATACTTTCAGGAAGGTGTTAGTATATAATACATTAGGTGATTATTCTTATGTAGGTACCGTACGAAGTTATATGCATAAGTGCATCTCAATATCGCAATGCATTTCAATGCGAATTTTGATGCTTCTTCTGGTCGGTGTCTACAATTCTTCAATGCACTAATGTTACCTAATGTGTGGGGTAGGTACATACAACTGAAAAGTGAAAAATAAAAACCTTTAAAAAAAAAAAAAAAAAAAACAACCGAGTTCAAAAAAAAAAAACTACAAAGTGATAAATAACTTTAATTTCGGAAGACGGTGTCAAAAAATGAAAATGCGGAACCAAAGACACCGACTTCCTTTAAATCCCTCACGTTTGCGGAATTTCGCTAGCTAATCTAATTTGACTCCGTATTTTTTTTTGTTTTTTTTTTTTTTTACTATGTTTGCTAAACAAATCTGTGGGTGAGCAATCTTTAGTGATCGTGGTAGTGTACAGCATGAAGTAGTGAAGTTCCAACTTATGTAACTGCTGGCCATAGTACCTACGGTTACAGCGCGGTTTTTAGTCACACACGACAAAAATCCGAATTGCGGCATCACACTAAGTATTGTTTTATTTGAGAAACTTATTCAGCCACGACTAGGTACTCATTGCTGAATAAATACAGCAGATTTGTCGCTGGTGTTTTCAAAATCTGTGTGGACGTGTGAATTGCGTTAGTGAAGCCACCAGCGACAACAACCCGCACTGGGCCCGTGTAGTGGATTATGGCCCACTCCCTCTCACAGAGAGGAGGCCTGTGTCCCAGCAATGGGAAAAGCTACTGAGTGTGGGCCCCAGCATTGCGATGACACTATCATCATAATATTATTCTACGATTTATCTTCATCCAAGCGAAAATAAATAGACGGTTCTCGAAATTATTTTGGTATCCGTACTCTGTGGTGCGGATACCGACCCATAAATATAATTGTTTTTTTGTTTCCTCTTTTTATAATCTGTTGGAAATGTCAATGTCCGATGGTCGTCTCTTGTTAGTCTATGGTCAGAAGTGACAGTAGAACAATCGGAGGTGGACGTTGATTACTCATTCGCCAATAATGTTGAGTTTTATAAAAGATAATTAATATTAACAACAAAAATAAACAGTGGATCGTGTATTGTAATAAGTTGTGACTGTTTTATGGATAATTAGATCAAAATGCATCGTCGCCGAGGACCGAACTTCACATATGTGAGCGGATGTGTGAAATACATGATTTTTGTATTGAATTTTATATTTTGGGTAAGTAATTTCTTGTTTCAAATGAGATTAATTAAAGTTAAAATATTTTAGAACGATAATTTCAAGGGAATTCGGCTTAATTTCAATGTTAGAGAGTTAAAATTGCGAGATTTCATTCATCTTTGTTTGTGTGTGAATCATTGTTTTCGATGAACCATGTAGGCATGGGAAATTTGGCATACAGTCTCGTTTTGTTTCTCGACCGCATCCGTCCTCTATTGTTCCGGCCTTTGTGGCGATAATGTGATATCATGATAAATGCAGGCTTTTGTTGGTTATTTGAACATCCAAATAGCAATATTTTTAGTACTCTCTGTGATGGCTATCAGTATGAGACAAAAGATTCACACAATACCTCTCTGTTATCATAATAATCGTAAAATCAATACATAGATGTTTAATAACAGAAAGACCTAGACATTTTAAACAGTCTTGTTATTGAAGAAGGTATTTGGTTGTTGTTAATTTTTAAATATGCATCACTTCTGAATTCTCAGAAGAGGTACTGTGATGTCATAGTGTATTCATGAAACTTTTAATACTTCTTGTGGTTAAATTCTTTTGGGCACCCTTTGTTGTACTTCTACTGACTGGATGTTTCTGTTGCAATTAAGAGTTGGAGAATAGAATATTATTCACACAGACAATACTCCGCACCTTAACAGAATATTTTCAAAGTTAACAAAAACATGGTTGCCAATCTAGAATTTTCTGATGTAAATTATAAACCTGCATTTATATTACATACCTCAACCTCTCCTCTGTTTATTTATTCACAAGGCAACAATCACAGCATATCATTAGGTTCACATTATAGGTTTCAACCTGATTATCACCCAAAGAGTAATCGCACAACATGACTAGCAACAACAACACTAATGATGACAACTACAGTAAAAAGCTTAGTTTGCAAAATTACAGCTACAAGGTCTGTGACAGGAGAATAATGAATTCTTGAGTCATTTTCTTCTCCAGTTGATTATACAAGTAGACACCTGTTCAATACATAATCTGTGCAACCATTACTTAAAGCAAATCATAAAGAAACAAAATCCAGAGCCGAGAGAGGAGAGGGAGAGTCCATACAGCAATAAAAATAAATAAATAAAAATAATCTCTAACTTTGTAATTTTTTATAATAATAGTAGGAAGGATAATGGTAAATAATTCTTTTTCCCTCACATTTTATTGAATTGAATAGTGGAATTTGTAATAGGTATTAATTTATTACTTCCTTGCAAATTTTTTTTTTGAGATAAAAATGTTATACCTTCCTGCCTATTTCTTTTCCTGCCAAGAGATGGATATCTCTTTTGCAATAATACAAATTATAATAATAATTAAAAAAAAAAAAACGCTTCTCTATGTTTACAAATTGGGAGCTGCTTTAACAGGTTGACAAATTGGCATATCGAAATTCAACCTCGGAGGTTGTCGTCTGCTTAACCGGACTTGCCTGTGGTTGCCCCAATAAAAAAGACCTCCAGCCACGGCTTCAAAAATCATAAAAAACTAAGAGACTGCACGCTAAGGGCACCCCCTGTGGGGTGCGGAACTTGGCTTAGGGTGTCGCGTCTCTGGAAGAAGGCAGCAAGTGACAGGCAGGATCAGAATTATAACTGTAATAGGCCACAGTTGATTGATTTATTGATAAACTTATAAAAAAACGGTGATTATAAAGAGTTAAAATTGTTGTTTGTTTGTAAAAGGTGATCTCTTGATGTACTGATCCAATTACAAAAATTCTTTCACTGATACAAAGCTACACTATTTCAGAGTTTCATAGGATATGTTTAATGGTATAGTTGACTTCCATGTAGCCGGAAGTCTGGGGCAGATGCTACTTTTAGTGTAAAAAAAAAATATTTTCATTTCAGTTATTCGGAGGTCTGCTGATCGCAGTGGGCCTTTACGCATTCATCGACAAATGGCAAGCCACAGGACTAATAAAAGTAAGTTAAGACCCACACTATACAGGGTGGACTTTTGAGATGGGTCAGTAAGGGTGAGTACCTTAACCATTGTAGTTACAGAAAATACGGTCTCAGGAGACTGTCCTAAGACCATTTTCCTGAAGCTACAATGGCTATCGTACCTGCTCATACTGCCCCATTTCAAAAATCCATCCTGTGTATCAGCAAAAATCTCAGATGTTCAATTACATAAATAATAGGTCAAACGTCAGAAAAAAAATCATCACAATTCAAAAAGCTTGTAGGGTACAGACGCCAGCACATCAACCTACTACAATTTGTCAAATTTCTTTAATAGATTTTCAACTTTATCCCTAAAGCATAAGGTTTAAAGTTGATTGGAAAAATGTGACAGTTTGGGGTAGGTTGATGTGCTGGCGTCTGTACATACCATTTACCATAGTTCATTCACATTTTAATCTGTTGGTTGCTATGGAGATGAGTTGATTGTCAAAAGTCAGATAAGGAAAAACTTATTTTAAGTTTGATTTATTTGCATTTATTATAATCTTAATCTGTCAAGCTCCGCTAATGAGACACAATTGATTTTCTATTGTTTCGTCGCCGATCGGCGACGCGCGCCGCTTGACCGGTTAATTTTACTCCTTCTGATTGTTTTCCTTATTTACCTTACCAAAAGCTCTAACGGTTGTTAGTACAGATTTTTCCTTCATCTGTAGGCATCACTCCCGTATCGCTTAGTTAGATAAGACTCAACGAAGGTCAAATTATTATTTGATGACTCTGGGTTTTTTGGAGCTGAGGAAGTTTTTGCAGGGAATTTGTGTAACACATTAACCGTAGCAATGCCTTTAATTTTGACAGTTCAACAACATTCATTGCGTTATTTAGGTATGTTGTTGAGCAGACAAATTTTTCGAACATATGAAGCAATGGATTAGCAATATCCTTTAAAATTGTTTAGATTGTAATTGAAACTGTTACGCAATTAATGTACGTCAGGCTGGCCCGGCCCCATGGAATTTAATAATGAGATTGTTATCAATCCAATGTACCCGGGTATACTAATATATGTAACACCTTCATTTTCAATGTAACTCTTTTTAAAAGAAATTACGTGCACTTCTTAGTGGCCGGGCCAGCCTGACGTTTTCAGCCCGGCCACCTTGTTTCCCACTAATCTACAAAAAATACTGGCAATATTGTGCTACAGATGAAATGTACCCTATAATTTATGCATATGTAACACAAAATCGAATCCTAAAATGCAATAGCATACGAAATATTAGCGGTTGCAGGTGGCCGGGCTGAAATTATTTCGTTAATATAAAACAGTAAAACTGCAACACCTACCAAAAACTAATACCAGTACATAATGAGATATAGAGATATAGAATACATGTAACGCTTTCATTTTAAATTATAATACATATTTAGAAAGAATAATCACTTGAAATTATATTTCAGCCCGGCCACCTAAAAGCGGTAATATTCCCTAAAATCTTATGCCAATTTGTACAGTAAAACCTGATACAGCTATGAAATGAAAGTTACATTCGTTTCGTTTTAGTCGTATACCTTTAAGCCTTCTGTTTGACTAGATTATCAAAATCTGAGAAACTTGCCGAAGAGTGACTATCATTTATTAACTAATTTCAGGACATTTGGTTTGTTGAGTGAAACAAAATGCGTTACTATGATATTTTTATTAATAAACTAAGTAGTATAAATCACACATAATAATTGTTGGATACATAATACCTAAACCTATATATATTTTCTCCGTTTTTGGCTTCACAACATAACCATACAAAGATAATAGTTCACAGACGCTACCACCGATTTTTAGACGGCGCCTGTGTCGCGTCCCAACCTAAGTCGTAAGATATTTTCCCCGAGTAGACAGAATAGATGCGCAAGAGCCGTGTAGTTATCAACACTTCTGACATAATATTTTACGTTTTAATATTACTGTGAGTGTAAAATTTGATCAGTTGTTGCAGTGTAGTTGTTTGTGATGTGATGTTTTTAAGGTAAGTCATAGTTTTGATAAATTAAAATATATCGACAAACAATGTTAATGGGTAGCTAAGTAATTATTTAAAAAAATATACAGGTAAAGTAAAGTAAATCTAAACACTCATTTACTTAATAATAAAACTCCATACAATGCCATCAACTAAATATATTTTATCCTTTCGTTTATAGTCAATAGGTAATAATTTTGGTGATTTACTAACAGTAAGTGTTTAGTTTTTGTGAATCTTATTGTTGTGTACCTACCCTATGTATTTACTTATTATTATTGTGTACTTATTTATTTCGTGAAATCAATAATTAATCAGTTTCTTATTAATTACTGTAAGATTTATATATTGGATTTTAGTGAATTATTCATTGTAATCAGGCAACCGTCGACGGTGTTCGTCTGTACCCGCGCTTCTTGTAACTCCCCCTTGTACGGCCTTTTTTTTTTTTTTTTATGGATGGGAAATCATCAAATGACCCCTCCCGCTCTGGGTGGAGCGAAGGGAGTGTCAGACTCTTACTGACTAAAACCCATCCGTGTTCCTTCCTTAGCCCTTTATGTTCCGGGGTAGCGGTAACCCTTTCGGACAATCCCGCACCCCCGGCAGGCTTCGGCCCTGGCAGGCCCCTTCCTTTCTGCTGACATCTCTTTGAGGCGCGCGTGGAACACAACGCGCCGTCCGGCACGGGCCTGGTCCTGATCGGACGGTGAGCTACCCATTACTCTCCGTCCGCAGGCCCGCGCCTACGGCGGCCGGGAGTCGTCACGCGGCTCCCGACGCCCGGAGCGTCTCCCGCGGCGGCTGGGGTGTGAGGCTCTCTCCCTCAGCCGTTCAGCCACCTCCTTCGCTAGCATGACTGCTTCGCAGAAGGAGGTGACCGCCTCCCACTCCCTCTCGCCCCGGACCATGGCTTGAACCAGGGCCGGACGCGAGAGGTCGCCGCCGCTGTCTATCGCCTCTACGAGGGCACGGCGGTGCTCCGCCCATGCGGGGCAGACCTCCACCGTATGCTCCACCGTGTCCTCTGGGCGATCCTCGCAGTGGTGACACCCGGGCGTCTCCTCCCGCCTGATGATGTGCAGGAACCTCCCAAAACATCCGTGTCCGGTGAGGACCTGCGTCATGCGATAGGTGAGGACGCCGTGACGCCTCTCTAGCCACTCCTCAAAGAGGGGTCTTATCGCCACTATCGTGGCGTGCCCTGCGCTGGGTTGCGAAAGTCGCTCCTTCCATGCCACCATGAGATCGCGCCGGAGGTCTGTCCGCTCCGCCACGATTTGCCGCGGAAGCGGAGTTTCCCCCCGGCTCAGTGCCTCCGCGCGCCACTCATACAGGCGCGCTAGGACTATCGCCTCCAGATCCCATGGCGGCAGTCCGGCAAGGAGGCTTGCCGCCTCGCCCGAGATCGTGCGGTACCCCCGGATCAGCCTTACGGCTACCACCTTTTGGGGCGCGTTCAGATAGTGGGCGGCTCGCCGCCGCAGAGAACGCGCCCACACCGGGGCCCCGTATAGGGCCATGGACCGCACGACCCCCGCGTAAAGCCTCCGGCAGGAGGTGTTTGGCCCCCCCAGGTTGGGCAGGAGCCGCTTGAAGGCGGCCCCGGTCCTTTCCAGTTTGGGGGCCAAGCGTCGGAAGTGTTCGACGAAGTTCCACCGGCTGTCGAGGACGAGACCCAGGTATCTCATCGTTGCCTCGACGCCGATGTGAACCCCTCCCACCGTTAGTTGGGATCCCGATGGTGGCCCGTTCCGAGGCCCATGGAAAGACATGGCCTCGGACTTGTGCAATGCTACCTCGAGACCCAACCGCCGGATTCTTTCCACGACTATCGCAACCCCGCGTGTCATCGCGTCGGCCGCCGCCTGATGCGACCTCCCTTCCCTTGTACGGCCTGCCACAGCGATCCACGTCCCTCGCTCACCGCATTCTTTTCCTCGTCCCGCGACACGCGCCCCTCTCCCCATCTCTATTCTATCTTATATATTTCTAATGTCCCAAAAGTTATAAGTTTTGTGAAAGTAAATTTGATTCTTATGAACATTCTTTGCTTTCTTTCTTTCTTTCTTTCCTTAGGTGCTAAAATATTTTTTAATAGATTTATGTATATACTTGATAATGCATGCAAATGTTACTGCATACACTTATCTTTTTAGGGAATTTGTATTTAAATAAATATTAATGTAGTTATTTAGCCTACATGAATACCTATTACGAAACCATAGTTAAAATGAATATATTTTATTTCAGTTGAGCGTGCCTACACCATGGGAAAACGTAGTGCGTTAGATATTGTGGCTCAAAAACAAATATTTGAGAAACATAAACGCTTGATCACCACGACAAGATATAGTTCTATTATATACAATACCATAGCAAAAGATATAAACTATGTGATGTCACCAAAAGCACTATATCTCAGCTTTAGAAGAAACTTTTTAAACAACCAAAACTCACCTCGGGCAAAAGATGAGTGCTTCATTAAAAGAAATGAAGATAATACCAATAGTATTATAATTTCGTCAACATCATCATCAGGGTCTTCTCCAGTTATTCAACAAGCAAGCTTACTTCATCAAATTAGTTTTAAATTTCCAATTGATGTTCATGAATGGAAGAAAATTGAACCCTTAAGTTATACGTATAAACGACACGATAAAAATAAACCTAGTGCAAGATATCAGACGTACAGAGCTATTCCCAAATTTAAGTGGTCCGGTCTTTTAAGAAAAAAACTCTGGGAGTTTTATAAGTTACCTTGTACTGTAGCATTTAAAAGACATGTTATTCAAGGCGCTAACATTACATTCTACGGACGTTGCACTCAGTGTCAAGCAACAGTGAAAATTCAAAATAAAGATAAGACTGATCATATTATTGATTTTTTATGTGAAATTGATCAACTTCAACCAAATTTTAAGCATAATCCTTTAAAAAAAATACGACTCACTCCGTACTCAAGACGAACATTATCTAAGAAATTAAAATTTGATTCAGCAACAATAGTTAGAAAACAAATAGCGAGTCATGATATGATATTTCAAGATAAGGAACCACCTGTATTGCCATCAGTCGGAGCATTACGCCAAATACGTCATGAAACAAGGAAGCAGAAATGGTACCATACCAATCAAATATTATCTGTTGTCATTATGGCAAATACTTCAACATACTCTTCCGTAATTCAGGAAATTTTAATGAAACCAACTTTTCATATTTACTACTGGTTAGAAGAACAAATAAAATATTACAAACAATATGTTCAAGAGTATGGTCGACCAACCATATCATTAGATGCCACAGGCTCTATAATTAAACCAATTGTGTTACCTAATGGGACTAAATTTACTAAAAGATTATTCTTATATGTTATATTAATAACTGCTGATAGCTTTTTAAAATCTATTCCAATTTCACAAATGCTTAGTGATTCTCACACTAAAAATAGCATTGCGGATTGGTTGGGTAAATGGGCCAGTAATGGAATTATCCCTCCTGCAGAAATAATCACGGACGATTCCTCAGCTTTGATTGCTGCTACAATCCAATGCTTTACTTCATATAAATCTACAAAAGATTACTTAGAAGCTTCTTACAGTGCATTGGAGGGACATACAAATAGTTTGCCTGTAGTATATATGCGAATAGATACAAGTCACTTTGTCAAAACTATTCATAATCTTTCGTGCTTCAATAATACAACAGAAAATGTAAAATTTTTCTTTGTTCGTTGTATTCTTTACATTAAAACAGCAGAGTGTATCGTAGTCATAAGAGAGATAATTGAAAATATGTTAACTGTTATTTTAACTAAATTTTATTCAAAAATTTGCTTTGATGCCCACTGTAATTTGAAAAGAAGAATTCAAGGTATTACAATTGATAAAAAAGATTCTAACAACGCACACAATTACGTAGATGAAGAAAGATTCCTAAATGAGGAGAATGTTTTAGATGTAAGCAATTTTATGGTATGGTTTGATAATATTGTTGCTTGTAAAAATAAACAAGAAGAGGAATCTTGTGAACGCCCCAACAAATTATATTATCCGCCTCTAATATCTACTCTAAAACGTTTATTGGGAAAATTGCCCATGTGGTCAAACGTTATGGCTCCATTATACAATTCAAAAAACAAAAATCCATCGTCTAGTGCATCAGAGGATTATTTTAAAACAATAAAACATTTATTACTCAAAACTAAAGTAAGAAAATACAGGATTGACGAATTTCTAAACATACATATTAATCATTTAAATGGAGAGCTTAATATCGCTGCTAGTGAACTACAAAATAATGAGGCACCGCCCCTTCAAGAGCGAAAGATTAAAATCAAAAAGAATCGTCAAAAAAGAACACACCAAAAACGGTTATTTCCTCAAGATTCTATTTTCAGTGATATGCCAAGTTTTGTAGAAAATTGGAAAGGACAAGCTGAAGAGCCAGTTACCGTACCGATTTATAAAATGTTAAAATTTATAAAAAATGGAAATATTGTAACTGGTTCCACTTTAACAAATACATGTGGTTTTGATGCTGTTACATATTTAATAGCTTATGGTTATATTGCATTTAATAACTTTAAATTAGAAATAGATCAGACTGAAAATAATAATAATATGTTATGTAATTATATACAATTTATAGGTAACAAAAACATATCTGAAGCCGCAGTATACGAACTAAGAAATACCATATGTAAAAAGTACTACAAACTATCCTCGAAAAATACAATAGATATAAATTGTCAATGCAATGTCGCAAATTTGTTTGAACAAATGATTTTAGAATTATTTTATAGCGCTCTATTTACAAAAATATGTACCGAAGAAAAATGTGCATTTCAACTTCAAAGAACAGTACCATTTTTACCCATTAATATGAACGTAATTAAAACATTTGGAATATCAGCCCTAGAAGACTCAATTTGTATAGACGTTATTTCGAAGGATTGTGAACACGATTGCCCGGGCACTGTTTTGTCCAGCTATAATGTAAAGAATATTATATCTTTTGATTTAAATGGAACAGATCAAATAATATTGAACGATATACCTTTATCTATCAAAGTTAGAACTAATATTTATGTGATTGTAGGTGCTATTGAATATGTAGTATTGGGGGAAAATCTAGGACATTATAAATGCCATTTATTTAATCAAGATCTGTGGATGTGTTATGACGATTTACAGTCTAGTGTTAAAAAAAGTAATTTGGATTTAATATTTTTACATTCCTTGACGTACATTTTAGCTTGATTAAATAACATAATCAAGTGATTAGTACGTTTTTATCGATTCTAATAAGCAATATATTTAAATTTGAATTAGTCAAAATACTTATAGTACAAATGCCAGATATAGGCTAGCAATGATTATTATATTAGCATACGTTTAATTATACAAGTTAACATTGTGATTTTTAGCTGTGATTTTAATATTATGTTAAATTATATATACTACATAGCTATATTTCCATTAGCTGCCACTGAAAGAACTATGGTTCTCTCTTTATTTAAGAATTGTTGTAATAATTATATTAGCATAATTTTAATTGAAAGTTTTCAAAACTTTAAATTCAAAGTTGATGTAAAAATCATTATGAAAATCTGTGATTTTTTACCAAGGTATAATAAGTATTTAACCAAAAATTATCTTCTAATATTCTGAATGAATGAATGTTGGATGTTAAGGTAATATTGATATTACTATAATTTTTTGATAACTGTGTTATTATCAATGTGTAACCTTTTTTTACATTATTTATAATTAACAATTGTTATAGTACCTAATTAATATAAGTACAAATGTTGTCTAACTAATTTCAAAAATGATTATTAAAAAAATATGACAATTACCAATTTTGTTTCACTCAACAAACCAAATGTCCTGAAATTAGTTAATAAATGATAGTCACTCTTCGGAAAGTTTCTCAGATTTTGATAATCTAGTCAAACAGAAGGCTTAAAGGTATACGACTAAAACAAAACGAATGTAACTTTCATTTCATAGCTGTATCAGGTTTTACTGTACAAATTAGCATAAGATTTTAGGGAATATTACCGCTTTTAGGTGGCCGGGCTGAAATATAATTTCAAGTGATTATTCTTTCTAAATATGTATTATAATTTAAAATGAAAGCGTTACATGTATTCTATATCTCTATATCTCATTATGTACTGGTATTATTTTTTGGTAGGTGTTGCAGTTTTACTGTTTTATAGTAACGAAATAATTTCAGCCCGGCCACCTGCAACCGCTAATATTTCGTATGCTATTGCATTTTAGGATTCGATTTTGTGTTACATATGCATAAATTATAGGGTATATTTCATCTGTAGCACAATATTGCCAGTATTTTTTGTAGATTAGTGGGAAACAAGGTGGCCGGGCTGAAAACGTCAGGCTGGCCCGGCCACTAAGAAGTGCACGTAATTTCTTTTAAAAAGAGTTACATTGAAAATGAAGGTGTTACATATATTAGTATACCCGGGTACATTGGATTGATAACAATCTCATTATTAAATTCCATGGGGCCGGGCCAGCCTGACGTACATCGCAATTAGGCGTGTAGGTATCATATTTATAATTCTTTGTTCCCACCTTCGAATTGATAATTTCACAGTTTTTTTGAATGACCACAATACCAGTTAGTCTGTCAAATTTTCCCAATCGAATATGAACCTTATTGCTTTGTAGTAAAGTTGAAAATTTATCAAAGAAATTTGACATATTGGGGTAGCTTGATGTGCTGGCGTCTGTACAATGGAGTTCAAAAAAATATGGAGTCACGTGATCAACTTTAAACGTTAATATCTCGGAAACGTGACGCTTTACGGGTCTTTTTTGGTCCTAGTATGTTTTCCGTTTGCATTGATGTCAGCTATCGATTTTATGTATAGGTTATATGCGTGGCCGCCATTTTGAAAAAAAAAAAATCAAAATGCTGCGACTGCAGGTATGCCAGCCAGGCTCCATAAAAAAGATATTCAAACCCCTTTAAGGTCATAGCACACATATCAATTCGGAAAGAGATCGTCACCGTATCAACTCGAGCCATTCAGTATTCTTTGTATGAAACTCCCTACTGCAATGCACACTAATCGGAATCGTAACGTAATCGCTTCGCCTTGGGACAAGCTCACGAACCGCGGTGCTGTGCGTGGTAAACTTGCAGTTCCCGCGCTTACGTCTCCCCGTACCCGAGCTTACGTCTCTTCGTCCACCCTTGCCCCTCCCACCCCTCCCTTGGCCTGCCAACAGCACCATCAACCAGCGGTCGGCCGGTCGGCGAGCCGTAAGCGCGGCGTCGCCAAGCCGTAGCCGAGTCGACGTATCGGTGCTTCTGATCCGCTTTGGTTACGTGCTTACGTTAGGTTGACGCCTGTTTGACGCCGAGGCGAAAGGCGATAAGGTGTCGATCCCTTTCCGAGTTGATATGTGTGCTATGACCTTTGACCTCCTTACTTAAATATTGCGGTAAATAGGATGCCTACGCGGACAAAGAACGGACATTGTGACATCGCTCATCTTACATAATATTTTGTCGTTTGTTACTTAAGTAAGCAGCGACACGTTCATTGCGTAAACGCAACTGGCCCTATTTGTGTTATTGCACATTGTGCTTCTACCACTAACTTCTCTGCTACAAATATATACTACATATTTAGCGATCCAGTGTTCCCAAGACTTTGTAAATCTTTATTTTTTTTTAACCGACTTCAAATAAGGTGGTTCTGTATTCGACCCGTATGTATGTATGTTTGTATGTCCGCGGTTTTCTCAAAAACTAACGAACCAATTTTGATAATTCTTTCACTAATGTGATCTACATACTTTCAGGAAGGTTTTAGTATATAATACATTAGGTAATGATTCTTATGTACGAAGTTACATGCATAAATGTACTGCATGTCCGGCATTTCTATGCGAATTTTGATGATCCTTCTAGTCGGTGTCTTCAATTCTTCAATGCACAAGTGTTAATGGGTAGGTTACAACTAAAAAGTGAAAAAAAACATTAAAAAAAAAAACAACCGACTTCAAAAAAAAACACTACCTACAAAGTGATAAATAACTTTAATTTCGGAAGTCGGTGTCAAAAAAAAACGAAAATGCGGAACCAACGACACCGCAGTTGAAGTCGGTTATTTTTAATTAACTAAGCATTTCAAGACTGGGCCAGGCAGGGTCTTTTTGGATTAAGGGCTCCCACACATAAACACGATACGACGTCACGTCGTGCTACGACGTATATGAATTTAGTGACGGATCATTCAAACCGGGAAAAGTGGAAAGAAGAAAGGGAGGCCTTTGCCCTGCAGACCCTCCAGTGAGACAACACAGGCTTATAATAATAATAAGTCATTCAAACGGTGAAACGATGCTGCATCGTAACACGACGCGACGTCGTATCCTGTTTATGAGCCCTAACCAGTGAAAGTTTCACGGACAAGATTTTTATGTTTTTGTTGTGTTTACATGGTGTACACGCTCTTTCCATTGTAGACGTCTTCCATCGTTTTCCATCAAGCGAGATTGAGATAAAAAGAGATATATGAGAGCAGCGGTGGCCCAGGGATAACGGCCCGGACTTACGAGTGGAGACATAGGCTGCCTTTCCACCAGAGATGATGATGCGAGGATGCGTAACGAGGGATGTGTGTGAAACCAACCAATAACATCGCTTCATTTTTATAGCTTGAACTAAGTTAGGCCCGGACTCCACTGAAGCGGAGCGGAGCGGAGACGTGCCGGAATCGACCAATCACATTGGTTGAAATCCTCATCGCGTCACTCGTCTCGTCTGTGATTGGACGATTCCTGCACGTCTCCGCTCCGCTCCGCCCAGCTCCGCTTCAGTGGAGTCCTGCAGCCTAATTGCGGAACGCCAAATCGTCAAATGATTCTGATCAGTTGGCTTCATTTCTATCACAATTGGCTTCATTTTACGATTTTCGAATTGCGAAACTCTAGTTTCTGCGCAGGGCCTTAACGTTTATAATTGGT
This sequence comes from Amphipoea lucens, assembly GCA_947508005.1. NCBI lineage: Eukaryota > Metazoa > Arthropoda > Insecta > Lepidoptera > Noctuidae > Amphipoea > Amphipoea lucens. The sequence goes on along the minus strand of OX382377.1, from coordinate 15,495,235 downwards.
TTCATAATAAACTAGAGTTTCGCAATTCGAAAATCGTAAAATGAAGCCAATTGTGATAGAAATGAAGCCAACTGATCAGAATCATTTGACGATTTTGGCGTTCCGCAATTAGGCTGCGGGCCTTAGAGTTGGTATTAGTTAGTTTTACGAGCTCAGAACGGTATAGCGAATCACTCTTCGCCGATGGTACGGTTCGCCGAAATCACTCTTAGCCGACGGTTGGTTCCACGAACAAATCCATCGCCGATAGAACTATTCGCCGAAAACACCGTTCATCGATGGTCGCTTCAGCTACAACACCTTTTAACGATGGAACGGGTCGCCGAAATATTTATGTAAATTTCTAATAAATTAAACAATTATTTATTCGGATTCGGGCTTCATAGATATTATTATTGGCCAGTACCTACCTACAGTATTGTTTGCATGTTGTGCATATCCTAAAGAGGAAATCACTGTATGTTATGAAAAGACCTAAACCAGGAAGCTGATGTGAAATGATTTGTGTGTGAAGTATTTCGGCGACCCGTTCCATCGTTAAAAGGTGTTGTAGCTGAAGCGACCATCGATGAACGGTGTTTTCGGCGAATAGTTCTATCGGCGATGGATTTGTTCGTGGAACCAACCGTCGACTAAGAGTGATTTCGGCGAACCGTACCATCGGCGAAGAGTGATTCGCTATACCGTTCTGAGCTCTAGTTTTACACACATCCCTCGCTACGCATCCTCGCTCATCTCTAGTGGAAAGGCAACCCTACGGTCGTAAATCCGAACCGAGGCAGGCCACTTTACTCTGAGTACAATATTTCATTAACACTGCTCTCAAATCTATGAAAGAAAACATCGTGAAGAAACCGGCATGTCCTTAAACAAAAAAACCGAGTGTGCTTATGACCACACGACTGAAGTGAAACTTCAAACGTATTTGGCTATGAGAGGAAGAGAGATAGAAAATGCGCGCACTGCTTTCTCTTGCTTACCTATATCCCCCACTCAACTCCCGTTCGCCTCGTCTGATCACACTTTTCGTAACGCTTACGTCACGCGTTTGCCAGCTTACTCCCCAAGTCAAGCGTGCGTAAAGAAGTTTCACTTCAAACATTCGAAGACACATATGACATCCACCAACTCGCACTGGGCCCGCGTGGTGAATTACGTAACGGCCCACTTTCTCTCCCAGAGAGGAGGCCTGCAGTTTCCTAGCCCTGGGAACATTATAGGCTGATTATGACGTCGACCAATCGCATCTGTTAAGTGTCACCATTGAATTAGGAAAGGCTCTTTACATTCTGGTAATGCCTTTCCCAAACATAGGTACCTCTATCATTCTACCTACAGACAATTTTAAATGTTATGTTTCTTTTTCAGCTGGATACCGTATACGATGTAATGCTGAATATAAGTCTTCTGATCGCTCTGCTCGGCGGCGTAGTCTTCGTAGTCAGCTTCGCGGGCTGCGTCGGCGCTCTCAGAGAGAATACGTGCCTGCTTAAGTTTGTAAGTAACATAACAACATGTTTATCCGTCTTCTGATTGCTCTGCTCGGCGGCGTAGTCTTCGTAGTCAGCTTCGCGGATTGCGTCGGCACTCTCAGGGAGAATACGTGCCTGCTTAAGTTTGTATGTAACATAACAACATGTTGATCCGTCATCTGATCGCTCTGCTCGGCGGCGTAGTCTTTGTAGTCAGCTTCGCGGGCTGCGTCGGCGCTCTCATGGAGAGTACGTGCCTGCTTAAGTTTGTAAGTAACATAACAACATGTTGATCCGTCTTCTGATCGCTCTGCTCGGCGGCGTAGTCATCGTAGTCAGCTACGCGGGCTGCGTCGGCGCTCAGAGAGTACGTGCCCGCTCAATTTTGTAAGTACATAATATACCAACATGTTGAGATTGACTGATGTTCTGATTGCTCTGCTCGGTGGCGTAGTGTTGGTAGTATAAGCTTCTCAAAAGGGTTGTGCAGTGGTGCATAACCCTTTTCTTGATATACTAAGGACCGCACTGGGACGTATTCGGTGACCCTCATAGGTTGGCTCTTCATATTATAACACTAACTTTTGCCCGCGGCTTGGCTTATGAGGTTGGAAATTATCTCACGGAAACATAACTGGGATATAAAGTATCATGTCCTAATTCAGGTGACGGTCTACCTGTGCGCCAAATTTCATCGAAATTCGGTCAGCCGAAAACGAAGTGACAGCGCGGGCGGGTGATGCGATGCGACGGGGTGGGTCGGGGGAACAAGTAGTCTCACGCGCATAAAGTTTTGAGCAGAAGCTAGTTAAAAAAAAATATTTTAACTTCAAAATTCAAAATATGATGATATTGTATACTTGCATAACAATAGTCTTGTATTATCTGCTGTCTCTTATCAGTACAGTTGGAACTTATTCCCTTATCTGCACGTCTACCTAAGGTATATACAAATTCATGTTTCCATTTGATGTTAGTTCAAGTTAAACAAATATCAACTTTATTTTAGTGTGAATTAAGTCGATTTCAGATTCAGAGTGACTCGTACTATTGAAAAAGTTATAAAAACGTTTGAAGTTGTAACGTAAACTGAACTTTATTGTGTAGGAATTAAAGTTACTTTTCCAATAACTCATATTTTTTACTTATTTGGAAAAGAATCGTGAACGCAGTTTACACCTAGTGCATATTTATGTATGAAGCTGTTGTTATACGAAAACATTGCTTAAGTACCTACATGGTTGTGGTAAATAGGTATATTTAGTCTTGCATGCTAGTTTTCCCTATTTTAAACGGAAGTAGCCCGAGAGCTATGGTAGCCCAGTGGTAACGGGCTCCCGACGTACGAGTCGTAGGTCGTGGGTTCGAACCCAGGCAAACGCTTTACTTTGGGAAAATTATTTCATTAACACTGCTCTTAAAACGGTCAAGGAAACACCATCGTGAGTAAACCGGCATGTCCTAGAACCAAAAATTCGAAGAATTGTTACATCTAACAACCCGCACTGGGTTCGCGTGGTGGATTACGGCCCACTCCCTCTTACAGAGAGGAGGCCTGTGTCCCAGCAGTGGGAACATTATACGCTAATTTATGCAAACGAAAGTATGAGTTCTGTAATACGATAGTTAATTGATTATTGTTTAGGCTTTTTAATTTTAATTGACTCATAGGAATACGGCACAAGAAGATAAGGCGTTATTTAAGCTACGTAGTAAAGATCTTTATTAATTCATTCATTCACTGATACAACGCCAATGACTATACAACCTCTTTGCACAACGGTTTAATTCTCTTTGCACAACGCACAGCCTAAACCGGTCTGTCTAGGAGAATAAAAATTTGCATAAGAGTTACAGAGAAAGTGACCACTATGGGGCCGTCTCCACGAGCGAGAGAATCGCGGCGATATTATCGTCGTGCCACGTATTTCTATACACTCTCTTAGAACGTGTCTCCACACGGCGATATCATCGCGGCGAAAATTTGATGGCACGGTGAGACTATCGCCGCGATTCTCTCGCTCGTGGAGGCGGCTCCTAAGGAAGATTTTTTGAAAATGCATCTTCTAAAATCAATCAAAATCAAAATATTTTATTTCGCATAAACCTACATGGTCACTTATGAAACGTCAGAAGCTAGGTGCACGGTTCCATTGTCGTTTCCTATGGAGAAGAGCCGGCAAGAAACTCCACGGTTGTTCTTTTGAAAATAATTGGCTTTTACAATGTTTTCGAATTATAGTAGGTATATTATAGTAGGACAGCGTAGGCCTGTCAACAAGTACCAGGTACACGATAAATTAAAAAATGGTCTACAGTTCTAAAATCTAGAAGTCCTGAAAAGTCCTCACATTTACAAAATATAAAAAAAAAAATATCAGGACATATCAGATGCAATTGATGAGCTAAACCGGGATTTAGATGTCGTTAAAGACTGGTCTAATCGATTCGGGGTGGCGGTTAACCCCACCAAGTGTCAGGCTATCTTAGTAGGCAGCCCCTACAGCATGAGGAAGCTGAATGGCTTAACTGTGTCACCTGTGATCTTCGACAACTCAGTCATCCCGTTTAGCTCTGATGTTAAGAATCTTGGTCTGCATGTCGACACTTGTCTTGACTGGCGAAAGCAGGTTACGACTGTAAGTCAGAAAGTTACCGGAACGTTGCGGTCGCTCTACCGATTGAAAAACCTTCTCCCTTCACACATAAAGGCAATGCTTGTACAGTCCCTAATATTTCCCATAATTGACTATGGTGATGTGTGTTACTATGACCTGAATGCAGATCTCCTCAATAAACTGGACCGTCTTCTCAATAACTGCATTCGATTAGTTTTCAATCTTCGTAAGTATGACCATGTTTCCGAGCACCGGCGGCTTTTAAAATGGTTACCCATTCGCCAGCGCAGAGAGTTGAGGGCGCTGACTACGTTGTTCTCTATTCTTGACAAACCCACTGCTCCTTCTTATATGACTTCCCAAATTCAATATTTATGCTCTGCCCATGCTAAAAATCTTCCGTTCCACCAACAATCGCCTTCTACGATGTCCTTCTCACCGTTCTGGTTTCATTCATTCTTCTTTCTTTGTCCAGGCGGTCTTTCTATGGAATGCGCTCCCTCTGAACATCAGGACGGCAACAAGTCGGTTATCTTTTAAAGTGAAGGCACGTGAACATATTCGGCAGAAGTTGGCTGTAACATCCCAGCGCTGATTTGCTGGATTCGTTTTCTCCTCTACCGATCATTTCTCCCCTGAGAGTTCATTTGGTTTATATGTATGTATGTATGTATCTATGTATATATTCTTGTATTTTATAGTCATTTCCAAGCTAATTATTCTGTATGTTGCACCTGCCATGTTTTGTCTCTGCATCACCCTAAGTTTGACTGGTAGAAAATGCCTCAGGCATTAAGTCCGCCTTTGTACAGTATTTTTTTTTTACTTGTGCATAAAGTTTTAATAAATAAAATATAAAATATTAAAACCAAATGATAATTTATTGCCTTTCTAAAAACGGAAAAAGCAGGGGTGAATCGCTAGTGAATGAATCAATCTATGTAAAGTTATAATAATCTATAGCAAGGTTTTCCCGCTAACCATTCGCACACATTTGTGAAGTCGTATATGTTAAGTTCTATACACGGTCATATGGCGCTGTACCAGCTTCCATACAAAAGTATTTTTGATGCCGACATGAAAATAATACTATGACTAAGTAGTTATGTATGATGTGGTCAATATTTAAAAGAGTGTTCTCGTTGTTTTCCATAGGAACGCATTGAAATGACAACATTTTTCTGACTGACCGACTCAATGACATTTCAAAATGCTTGTAAATGATTTAATTGAAATAATGCTTTGGGTTTGTGTACCCGTGTCCTTTTAACGTTAAAATTACCTCATTTTTCCTAAATATTATAGTTATACCTTTTCCCCCTGTCTGGTCTAAATTGGCTCACTAGTTTAGTCATAAAAACATGTCGAACACACTGATTAATTTTCGCATTATATTACGACAGGGGAAATAATCACGTAATTAATTGTTAGAATTAATTCAATTTGCGGCTGTCCATTTACCTGTTAAATTTCAATTATTCAGGATGAGGAAAATAAAACTGTTTAATTTTATGTTACACTAGTTGTGTCTCGCGGTTTCACTCACCTAGTTCGGTTTCTGAGGGTCGTAGCGTGATGTTAATTAGCCTATAGCCTTGCTCAAGAATTGGGTTATCAAATGCAAAAATATTTTTTCAAATTCGACTGGCAGTTCTAGAGATTAGCGCGTTCAAACAAACAAACCAAGAAACTCTTCAGCTTCTTTATACAGGGTGAAATTGAAAACATGCGACAAATCGAAATGGGAGATTGTACTCATGATTATGAACAACTTTTACTATGGGACCGAACCTGAATACGCGAAAAAAAAATCTGCTGTTCCCTACATTTATGTTCGCATAACACGTCAAAATGTAGGGAGCAGCTGATTTTTTTTCGCGTTTTCAGGTTCGGTCCCATAGTAAAAGTTGTTCATAATCATGAGTACAATCTCCCATTTCGATTTGTCGCATGTTTTCAATTTCATCCTGTATTTGTTTAGAAGCGCAACTTTTTGGACATGAACCTTATGACGTCTGTCGACGGGGCTGCGCATTGAAAAGTGTACAGACGCCAGCACATCAAGCTACTATAATCTGTCAAATTTCTGTAATAGATTTTCAACCTTATTGCTAAATTATAATGTTCAAAGTTGATTGGGAAAATTTGACAGTTTCGGGGATCTTTATCTTCGCCCCGAAAGCTATTGTTTTAATATAATTCCGATCCAGCCTGTCCGTTGCTGCCCTCTCCCAGGGACGCCCTAAGCCGAGGTCCGTACCCCCACAGGGGGTGCCCTTAGCGTGTAGTCGCTTATTTTCAAGTTTTTTAAGCCCTGGCTGGAGGCCTTCATTTCTTGAGGCATCCACAGGCAAGCCCGGTTAAGTAGACGACAACCTCATAGGTTGAACTGTGAGATGGCTTTCATAAAAAAAAGTTTTAATACGAGTATATTATTATGCATGGTTAAAAAAAAATAACATAGACATCCTGTATATCTATGTTATTTTTTTTTTTCCTTGAGTTTGTAGTATGTCATTACTTCCCAGAATTCGATCATTATTAGCGACACTATCGAATGGTGCAATAATACAGTATGTGTTTTTTTTTTTCAAAATCAACAGGTTCGATTCCTGGCTAGAAATACTGATTATTCAAAAATCCAAAGATGCAGTTTTAGTTTTCATCAAAATCGAGCCCGCGACTCCTTTGAGTACTTTTCGCTAGTCCTCATAGTTTCGGATTTGGCCATCCACGCCCACTTGAAAAATTCACCCTGTATATACCCGTGCGAATCAAGGACGACTGGCTAGTAACTCTATTAGAGCCAAGACTTTGAGATAATTTTCAAGTTATGGCACAACAAACTGAATGTCGTACTTAACAAAGCTCAAATTCCATTGCAATCATAAATTTATTAGGACCTTTTTGTGATGAAATGATCACTCAAAATTAAACTTAGAATACATTGTACTAAGGTAGATAACTGATTACGTGGCGTTGGAATGTAATTATCTGAGATTATGAACACTGCTTTAATAACTATTTTCGTTTTCCTCCACAGTATTCCCTTTGCCTGCTAATTCTCTTCCTGGTTGAGATGGGCGGCGCTGTCTGCGGGTTCGTCTTCCCTCGCTCCCTTCATGGTCTACTAGAGTTGAGCTTCACCGAACGAGTCGTCCACGCGTATAGAGATGACCCTGATCTACAGAACTTCATCGATTTCGCACAGAGTGATGTGAGTTTTTTTTATCGATAAATCTTGGCTGTTTCTCCCCCCCTTCTGATTGTATGTTTCCTGTTTTGTATTTTATAGTTAATTGGGTATTTACAGTTAACAAATGTCTGCTATGCTTCGTAGCTGTTGTAAAACGCGATTAGATATTATTTAAACTTTAGGAAAATTAGAATCCTATGAGTTTTTTTGTCTTGACTGCCTGACTGATTTAGAATAATAATTGTACTCAAATGTCACGATTTTATAAAATACCACAGGGCAATTTGAACTTACAGAGTTGTATGGATGATTTTGATGATTATAATTCTTTAATTAACATATTTTTTACGGTCGTGAATCATATTTTGATCAACAAAAAAGTAACTTGAATTTCGCGGGCGACCATAGTTCATTGCTTTTTTTGGCTCTTCGCGTACAATACACTAACGCCTTTAGGGTTCTGGTGAGGCTGCCTCCGTTCTGCAGCGCGTCGGGCATGTTTACTGACGCAAGAGTCGATGAATGCCATTATGCGTAAAAAAATAGCTTCTCTGATGCGCCGGATTCGAGGGAGCGCCAACGGAATCCGTCGTCGTCAGTCTGCTCTGCAGTGCTGGAGGAGATTCATCCAGCTTCATGTGACGACTTGTTTGACATGAGTGATTTTATGATTTGAATGTTGAATATTATGAATGATGTTTTTTTTTTATTTTAGTATTGACTAACGTAGTTTCAAGGCCTTTGTCAGTAACATTTATGGGCAAATAATTAGTCTAAAATAAATGGATTTAATTCATTGCGCATCCATCTTAATTGTTTTCTTCGATTGACGATCCATACTACAAAGCGGTGCTCTCTGCTTTTCTAGAAACAGACTTACACGCAGATCGTCTGCAGCGGACCGTCCGTCGCGGACCGTCTGTCGCGGACCGTCCGTCGCGGATCATTCGTCGCGGATCATCCGTCGCGGACCATCCTTCACAGAAGGCTTTACCTACTTCTTAAAATCTATCTATAATTTCCTTTCGTTTTCCAGTTCCACTGCTGCGGCCTAACCTCAGACGGCTACATGGACTGGTCGAAGAACGAGTACTTCAACTGCTCGTCTCCTTCCGTGGAGCGCTGCGGGGTTCCGTTCTCATGCTGCATCAACGCGACCGACATTTCCTCGGGCCTCGTCAACATTATGTGCGGATATGGCGTGCAGAATTACCCGGTGAGACGAATGATAATATCTATGACGGAAAAGCTGGTCCTAAGTTTCTTTAACCAGGAAAAAAGCGGTTCTCGGATGTTCCTTAGGTTCCTTTATGGCCAATCTTATGTAAGTATGTTTGTAAAATGTGACTGCTGTCGAAACCAGAACCTATCAGAAGCAATCACGTACGTATCCTCAAGTTTTCAGACATTTTCAGTCACCCATCCAAATCTTGACCTTGGGCAGTGTTGCTTAACCTGATACAAAAGCGGTTCCGTTCTCATGCTGCATTAATGCGACTGACACCTCTTTGCGACTCGTCAGCAAATGTGCGGGTATGTCGAAAGCTATCTAATGTCTGGGATGGAATTGATGGAAAAGCTGGTCCCAAAAAAAAAAATTCGAAGACATGTGACATCTACCAACCCGCACTGGGCCCGCGTGGTAGATTACAGCCCACTCCCTTTCACAGAGAGTTGGTCTGTGTCCCAGTAGTGGGAACTTTTTTTAGGCTGATTTTGCTAAGCCGAAAACCAAATCTGTTTACTATAAGAAACCACAATAGAAATCTACGCTCATCACACAATCGTCTTCTTCAATGTCCCACTCACCGCACAGACTTCATTCACTCTTCCTTCTTCGTTCAATCTATCTCTCTGTGGAATGCGCTCCCTCAGGAGATCAGGATGGCGACCAACCGATTGTCCTTTAAAGTTAAAGTTCGCGAGCACATTCGCAAGAAGCTGGCAGTATCATCACAACGGTAATATTTTCTCATTGTTTGTCTTATTTATTTTTAGTTAGTTAGTAAGTATATTCATGTATTTATGTATATATATTTGTGCTTATATTTATATATAATTAGTTATATATTATATTCATAGTTTTTATAGGTTTATGCGTATCATTATATTTAAAATATTTATTCCTTAATTTTCATGATTGCACCTACCACTGTTTGTCTCTGCATCACCCAAAGGTTGACTGGTAGAAAATGCCTATGGCATTAAGTCCGCCTCTGTACATTTATGTGCTTGAAGTATTAAATAAATAAATAAATAAATATAAGTATTCATTTGCTTTGGATAAGCCAAGACGTTACTTCCATAAAATAACTTATTTTACCATAGATAAACATTACTTTAACCTAATTCCAGGTGGCCGAAGCAAGCAAACGCGTTTGGACGAGCGGTTGCATCGAAATCGTCCGGTCCTGGGCGGAGCGTAATCTATACACCATCGCATCCGTGGCATTAGGGGTTGCCCTATCTCAACTGTTCGTCATCTACTTAGCCAAGACCTTGGAGGGACAGATTGAGTTGCAAAAAGCCAGGTAGGAGTCACATTGCCGGTTGCGGCCCACGGCTGGACTTAGGATTGTCTTGAGGATGAGGTAATGTGGATAGGTTAAATGGACGTTAACTGTAAGAAAGCCAGACACGGTAGGAGAAAGACTACATTGTCAGTATGATAACATAATCAGACTATGTTTCGACTGCTAGAACTCAGACATACCTCTCTGTGAGGAGTGGGTCATCGACTACTGCGTGGGTCAAGTGCCAGACAGTTTCTGCCAAAAATACCTGAAGGCCAATTCTCGTACTTTAACACTCTGCCGACAACATATAAAACTTTTTAAGTTCAGGAGGCCATGGAGGTCGCCGGCGGGTTCAAAGTTTAGATCTGCTTATGAACGCCGTGAGTCAAAAGTCAAAATTATTACAGGAGGCTGTGAAATCTAAAAAAAAATCTTTCAGCACGCCGTGGAATCCTTCCTGACCTCCCGAATGAAAATAGTTTTTACAACTACTGGGGTGCTGTTATGGAAAATGTGATAAAAGTAATAAAAAATGTGCTTTGGCCTGCTGAACAAAATTTTTTTGGAGTCGCCGGCGGTTCCCGTGGCAGGGAGCGTGTAAAAACGTTTAAAATTTAGTCGCAGTCTCATCTCGGCGACAAACAAATGCTAATAACTTGTCAAAATGTAGGGAAATTAGAGGTATTTTTGACAGATCGAGACTGACCGTGAACGTTCTTAAAATTACGAGAATTGCCCCTCTGATTGGGCTGTTTTGAAGATCAACCAACATAGCCATTTTGTTTTTTAAAAAAAAAACATGATGCGTTTGGTGATTTTGTAGGAGCAATTCATTCATGTATGGTTGACCTCGTTATTGGGTTATCTGAATTCGGATATCCGACGCCAGTTTTCTATCAATGCTTTGCCATTAGTCACAATGAGAAGTCTTGACTTCATTGATTCATTCAAACTACTCGTAGTCGTTAGACCGTATTCCAATGCGATGAACAGTGTAATTAATTCATCATGTGTCCGAATGCAAGTTAAATTTTTTCGAGCACCCGAATGCGGGCTAACGAATTAGTGTAATTGCGCCGATATGTAATTGCGCCGCATAAAATCGATAAACAAGAGTTTTTATTTTAAGTAATGTTAGTTTTTAACCCCCGACGCAAAAACGACGGGGTGTTATAAGTTTGACGTGTCTGTGTCTGTCTGTTGCATCGTAGCTCCCGAACGGATGAACCGATTTTGATTTTGTTTGAAAGGTGAATTATCGTTTAAATCTCCGAGCTAACTAGACAAAAACAAACATTACTTCAAATAAATACTCTTGTTTATCGATTTTATTCAATTTCGAGCGGCCATTGTGGTTTACATCTTTGGCAAATTTGGCGCGGCCGGAGTTTACGATTGTGGCTTTTACTAACATTGCTTTTTGTTTATTACTAGTTTATTCACGCGACTTCTTTCATGAATCCATGGTAACAGGTTGCGCCTCGATGTCCCTGCCACCCTGTCTTATTCAGCCCACTAGCTCACCTGTAACCTGTATCTTACTTGTAAACTAATCAATTTTCAACCACATTACAGATGGCAAACCTGAAACAGGGGCACATTGGGCGCATACCGCGACGAGTGCCGGCGAGCGCTTCTGTAGCACGCAGAGCCTCGCCCGGGACTCGAACCCGCGCCCCAAGCACTCCACATGTGATCACCACACCATCGGGACTACACACGGTAACATGTGAAGTGTTTTGACTATTAACAAAAAAAGAAACTGGAATCGATTCTGCGTCTAATGTGCCATCGAAAGATTCCGATAGTGATTTTTTGACACTAGTGACGTGCCATTTTCATGGATGTTTCTCGACTCTAATTTGGATGAAGTGATTATTTTTTTGGATAAGGTACTAAATTGTATCAAACTGGACTTAAAGATCGCGGTTTTTACTGTTATGTGCCATTGGGAACTGAAGTCGCGGTCTGACAAATGTCTTGATGTGCCATCGACATACTCGTATTACTATGAGGAATTTTACTTATTTTTTATGGCTTACAAGTGCTGAATAATAAGGTGATTAGCTTGCAAATTTCATTTTTTGAAACTTGTTCTCTGGTAATAAGCAAAAGCGTCAATTTGTCAGAGATCTATACAAATATCTTTTAACAACAAAAAGAATTGAAAACAAAGAATTTTAATTTCTGAATTTCTGCCTCTATTCTTGTATTGCCTGTTAATAAAAAATAGCAACATTTTTCACTCAGTCAGTGTTGCCAAGTCTAAAAAATAAGTAAAATCGTCCAACAACAAAAAAAAACAGCATTTACAAAAGAATCTCAGGACAATTCGGAATTGCATTTCATAACATCGCGCCGGCCCCATAGGGAGTCGGCAGATCTCTGCGAGCTTTCTTGTGTAAGCGGCATTATTGTGCATATTATTATTAGGTGTAATTTATATATATGTAATTGCCAATTCATGGTGTTAATATCTGTAGTTTTTAAGATGTATTGTCATATTTTTTAACTTTGGAATAAGTAGAACTTGACAAAATCGTGGACAGGCTTTATTGATTTTGTTAAGAAAGAAAATATTTTATTTGGGACATGCACAGGAAACATAAACAAGTAAAAAAAGGAGCAATGCAAACTGCAAATAATACAAAAACCAATTATATGATATTAGATTAGTTAACGTTTAGATGTTCTCAATCATAAGTCCAAAGATTTAAATCGTTAGATTCGGTCCTACGGCGTCAAAAAAACGGTCACGTTTCCGTTTAGTTGACAATGACACTTGAAGTACAACGTATACTATTATCTCGCTTACTCGTACTAAAAAATGTATCTATCTTTCCATGCGGGGTGTGTGATCTAACTCTTCTTAATATAGCCACTTTTTCGCGCAACGTAAGTATGGTGAGAGCAAATCTAACGATTTAAATCGATGCATAAACCCTTCTTTTACGATAGCCATAACATCAGGTAAACATTAGTTTATCGCGAATTATCATCGCAAGAAATCATCAAATGACCCCCCTCCCGCTCTGGGTGGGGCGGAAGGGATTGTCAGACTCTTACTAAAACCCATCCGTGTTCCTTCCTTAGCCCTTTATGTTCCGGGGTAGCGGTAACCCTTTTGGACAATCCCGCACCCCCGGCAGGCTTCGGCCCTGGCAGGCCCCTTCCTTTATGCTGACATCGCTTTGAGGCGCGCGTGGAACACGTACGCGCCGTCCGGCACGGGCCTGGTCCTGATCGGACGGTGAGCTGGCTGTGGTGGTTTTAGCCCACAATGCATCCGACATGCGGCAAACGTGTCCGGCCCAATCCCATTTGAGCTTGGCTGCTTTCTCAAATACTACAGCTAATTAATGATATTGGCGATGAAGGTCAAATTCCAAGTAGGTCAGATTCCAAGCAGCTCAGATTCCGATATTGGCGATGAAGGTCAGATTCCAAGTAGCTTAGATTCCGATATTGGCGATGAAGGTCAGATTCCAACTAGGTCAGATTTTGAGTTGGTAATGTACAATACAGTCAGTATCATAATTTTCCGACATGAAATTAGCCCATTTAAATAAGAAATAAAATATTTTTATTCGTAGTAAGTTTTCATAATTATATTACGAAACCAAAAAAAAAAAACACATTAATGTAACTTATCTATTGTGATAGAAGTTCTACTTATTTCATAAAGAACAGTTATAAAAATTCATAATATCTTAGTTAATCTTGCATTTATAACAGACTGTATATAAGCGTCTTTAATAATATAGCCATAGGGTATAATATCCTATGTATACTATGAATTTAATTCTCAATTTATCTTTAGTGTCCGTATCGCTGTAAAACCGGTACCGGTTTCTTTGTTTTAATAATGATGAAAATATGTTAGTTTGATAAAGTTAGAATAGCATCTAACGGGTTTAAATAGAAGAAGAGCAGTGCTGGCCAAGTGGTAACGGCCGCGACTTACGAGTTGTAGGTAGTAGGTTCGAATCCAGACAGGCGCTTTACTTTGTGTAAATTATTTCATCATCACTGCTCTCAAAACGGTGAAGGAAAACATCGTGAGGAAACCGGCATGTCCTAGAACCAAAAATTCGAAGACATGTGACATCTACCAACCCGCACTGGGCTCGCGTGGTGGATTACTGCCTACTCCCTTCCGAAGAGAGGAGGCCTGTGTCCCAGCAGTGGGAACATTATAGGCTGATTATGTTGTACAATACGGGCCATGAATCGTAAGTGAGTGTATGACTCGTAAGTCGCAGCCGTTACCACTGGGCCACTGCTCTAACATATTATAGTATTGTACAGTTGCCAGCACATCAACCTACCCGAAACCGTCAAATTTTCCCAATCAACTTTGAACCTTATGCTTTGGTGATAAAGTTGAAAATCTATTAAAGAAATTTGACAGATTGTAGTAGGTTGATGTGCTGGCGTCTGTACATCTTCATTGAAATAATTTCATGTTGCAAATGTAATATCGGTATCGGTGCAATTATGTTATAATTATTAATGTTACGTTTAAATAATTAATTGAAAATAGTGAAATAATTATAATAAATAATTATCATGTCTTGACTTGAACAAAAATCTTCCTTTTGTAATGTTTAAGTAGGAAAATATCTAAATTGTGATACTTTTTATGATTCCACTTTTTCTAAAAACCGTTTGCGGATTAGTGCAAGCGAATAGGTTCTTAAAAGCAAGGTTGATAAAGTCGATAGTTGCTTGCACTAGTCCGTTCAAAATGGGTCGTTGCGTTGCCTAATAGGCCGTATGCTCAATTTTTTCCCAATATTAAAATTCAAAGACTAAAAACAAAAAGGTTTTGTTTTTCCATTGTAAAAATGTAGACTGATTTAATTTTTATTAGAAAAAATATTACATTGTTTTTAGTAAATTCGTTAATAGAAAAAGAACTTTAATTTTTCTCATTGGGTGCAAATAATGTTTACTAGTTTGGTTTTCTTAGCGTTATCTTATTTTGGCATTTTTGGTAAATTATCAGTGACGTCAATTTTCGGTTATATATTGTCTTGACGCGTGGCCAAAATCGGAACTAGCGCCGCCATCTTGTATATATTTCAAGTGACAATTCACGAAACAGTTGCACAAATATTTACCAGCAGTGCCCCCTTGTCAACATCATTCGAGCGCCAAATCCGTACTTATATTATAAATTCGAAAGTAACTGTCTGTCTGTCTGTATGTTACCTTTTCACGCCTAAACCACTGAACCGATTTAGATGAAATTTGATATAGCTTGAGTCCCGGGAAAGGACATAGGATACTTTTTATCCCGATATTCCCATGGGATCGAGACTTATGCGGGTGAAACCGCGGGGCGCAGCTAGTGATCAATAAAGCAGTGTAAATATGAAGGCACTGGGTAATTTTGGACAGAGTCTATACCAAAATAAAAGATTATGCATCAATATTATTATCAGGATCGCCCAACAAATATTGTTAAAAAAAAAAATGAGATAATAATGTAAATACAGTATTAGAAAATTGTTGTTGATTTCATATCATTGGTAAAAAAGTTAATTACTAATCAAGAAATTCTATCTAAATCGTCCCATTGCACTCATACGCTCAATGTTTGCTTTGAAGCTCAATTTTTTTGTAGTTTATTTATAAAGTTGTTAATTTGACAGCTATTATAAAAAAAAATCGACTGTGTCAAAGTTCATTGCCGTTAAAATTTGGGTTTTTTAAATATCAGTAAAATGTAATCGAATTTAAGTTAAAAAGAGTTCAATTTGATATTTAAATTACACTAAACTGACATAGGGCAGTGGGGCCCGTGCTTAAATAATAACAGCCGCTCAGGTCGATCGAGACTCCTCCGTGCATCGGAAAGCACGTTAAGCCGTTGGTCCCGGCTGTCATTCGTAGATCTTTGATCTTTCTTTTTTTTTCGGGTACTCAGAAGCCCGAAAGTATGACAACCAGTCTTACCAAGGGGTATCGTATAAGGCTGTTTACACATTATGCCGCAGCTGCAGCGGCACCGCCGCCGCCGCGGTGCCACTGTATTAGTTACCCTTGTATTTGTATGAATCCTTACACATGGCGCCGCGGCTGCGGCGGCGAGTTTTGATAAGGCTTGATACCGCGGCGGCGAAAAACGCTGCCGTTGCGGCGCCATGTGTAAACACCCTTACTCAGTAACTGGGTTGAGGAGGTCAGATAGGCAGTCGCTCCATGTAAAATACTGGTATTCAGCTGCATCCGATTCGACTGGAAGCCGACCCCAACATAGTTGGGAAAAGGCTAGGCAGATGAAATTGACATAGGACTAAGGGGTCCTTAAAATTGCGGTATTACTCCGTAATTTTATTTTCTTCGATGACTAGCCATTTGATAATTAAATAATGCAAAAGTTTGAATAGTTAAACCTCAAAGTTATTTATAAATAACACTAGGTACAGCTTTAAATATCAGGCTTTCGAAAGGGTTTTTTTAATTTCCTACTGCAATAAGCTTATAGGCATTTTAAAAAACACGTATTATTAGTACAATAAATATTGATTCCCTAATTGATAAATAAGCAATATTATAGAAACTCTAAAACTGCCATTAACGGTTGATTAGTAATCTCAGTTTAGACTCACTGTTCAATCAATAGTTTAAGCATTTATACAACATAATTCAGTCACTGCAAACCACAATGATATATAAAATAGTTTAATACCCACATAAATAATATTATAGTGCAATATTTTTTGATAAATCGCACCTTCAGAATAGTAGTGACATAACTAAAAAATCTAAGAAATCGAGTTACGATCATAGAAGGTCACTAAACGGTACGCACTTTTAGGTGAATATTAAAGAAGCGATTGGTAGAATACAGATTTATTCTACCATAAAAACGTCGCTTTAAGATGTGAACCTTATAGTGACCCTATTCTGAAGGTACGAAATATGTATAAGTTGTTTTTAGTGCCAGTTTAGAAAATATTCCAGACGTTTCCACTAAATAGTAAAATTAATATCTTTATTTAATAAAATCTGTATTTCTATCGACGAACACAGGATTTTCGTTGTCAAAAAAATTAAATTAATTTAAAATATTATAAAAAAATATCACTAAGTATCTTCATATCAGCCAAAATAGTTTCACTGCTGGATATAAGTCATAGAAAGTACAGACGCCAGCACATCAAGCTACCCGAAACTGTAAAATTTTCCCAATCAACTTTGAACCTTATGCTTTAGCTATAATGTTGAAAATCTATAAAAGAAATTTGACAGATTCTAGTAGCTTGATGTGCTGGCGTCTGTACAATCCGTTCACAATAATTTTACCTCTGACAGCAGCAACCCATTAGCAACCTTATTGTGACGTGGATAAAGATCACAATGGTTTTGACAGACCTGGCAGTGGCAGCAAGCCAATAGCTACCTTATTACAATGAGAATAAAGATAATTGTAGTTTGGACAGTGATGCAAAGTCAGAGGTAAAATATATGTGACAGGACTGTAGTTCTTTGTACTCAGTTTATTTATATTGTAAGACTAATTAATCAAGAATTCCATGAGTATGTGATTTTTTTTTGTGTTAAATTATAAATAAGTAGTAATTTTCAAAAGTTAAGCGCTGGCCAAACTGAAGCGAATCCCGCGCGTAATGCGCTCGCGCCGATTAAATTGTGTCAACTAAATTGTATGGAGGCGTTTAGGCCCTTAGCACACCTCCGCCGCGAAAATAATGATGGGAAACTGCTTTAGAAGAAACATTACATTATTTCGCGATTCGAATAACGGAAAATCATTTAAAGTCGGTTGAATTGTAGCAATTGGAGCAAAATGTCGTCGCTTTCGACTTACCCCCTTACTAATAAACGTATTATATCAGATTAATAGTTACACACCGATTTCTTTCTTTCAGTCGTCAGTAATTTGACTTTCGAAAGAAGAAGACAACGCGTTGTGTAACTATACAGACGCTATACAACGTTTATTGCGTAGGTCAACTTTGGATTTCTTAGTTTTGCTCTATAAACTTGTCGACTGCCACCACAGATATAGATAGACCTAGATAACGCAATTATCACGAACTGTATGAAAAATAATCGTGCCACTTTTTGACTACCTACTATGACGTCACAAGCTCGCGCTCTCTCGCTCACGCTCACCCAGCCAGCAGTACGCAGGACTGAGCGCGAAAGTGGCGGCTTAAGATTTTCAAACGTAAGCTAGTGCGATTTTTGGCACGCGAAGTAGTTGCTCTTGCGTTATCTAGGTGTATCTATATCTGTGGATACCAGCCTCAAACTGGTGCGAATAGTCTATTCCTAAAATCATTAAAACAATTTTATTTTGCGCGGGATTCGCCTCAGTGTTGCCAGAGCTTTTAAAATTGGTTAATATCAATTTACCGCGTCGAATTTTGATTACAACAGGTAAATATTATTCTAATTGCCAACTTTGACACTAACCGACTTCAAGAAAAGAGGTTAGGTGTCTTGTTATCGACTGCAGTATAATTATAATGTATGTTATAGTTAAATAAGTTAAATATTACTCGTTTTTAACCAAATATAATCTACATGTCGTATCTTAGTACAATAAGATTATAAACTTATTGATGTACATATGTATTTTAGGAATATTAGTGTATGTATTAAAGCCATTTTTATTCAAAGTTTGGTAGACGAAATGCTTGAAGTGCTTATCAAAAAATATAGGTAGGTGCTTAAAGCTTGTTAAAATAAAATAATTTTGTAAAAACATTGGTCGACATTTTAAGAATAAGTACTTTTTTTCTCTCTAGCCTCAAGTCTAAAAATATTATTTTCTTTCACAGTATTAAAGTCTGCATTTAAATTTTTTTTCACTTTGTTTAACCAACTCGTTTTAGCCAATTTGTAAAAGATTATTTAAAAACTTCATTTACCATGGAAACATTTTACTAAGAAAAATCGCGGAGTATAAAATTTTTAAGTATATTCACGCCAATAATTTAAATTGACATCTTAAATTTGCATTTTACCCTTCTTTGGTTACTTACCTTTTTCCACTTTAGGTTTTACCCTAGTAGGGTAAAATTTTATGTAACAATAAGCCCAAAATCCCAAGCATTTCGTCTAGCTAATAATAATAATAATATCAGTTAGTATGAATCCCAATTCATATAAAAAAAAGATAATATTTTGCGTATTAAATAGTGGGAACTGATAAAAGACATTATTCTTGTACATTGAATACCAGTTGTCAGTGTTGTAATATATAGGAAATTAAATGAACTGTAACCTGTATAGATTTGTTTTTTTTTTTCTTTCTGTTTTTGTATCCTCACACGGATCATATTCGACCAACAATGTGCGCTTTTAAATTTTTTTCTAATGTGAAATATTATTGAGGACGTCCGTGTCCCATATTGTATAGAAATACGTGTACCTACATATTCAATGCCTATAATGTTCCCCCACTGCTGGGACACACGCCTTTTCTTATTCTTTTCTTCGAGAGGGAGTGTGCTGTAATTTTACCACGCGGGGTCAGTGCGGATGTCGTCGAATTTTTGGTTCTAGGACATGCCGGTGTCCTCACGATGTTTTCCTTCACCGTTTTGGGAGCAGTGGTGATGAAATTATTTACACAAAAGCGCCTGCCTGTGTTCGAACCCACGACGTAACGACGACCTCTTAAGACGCGGCAATAATTGTGTCTCATGCAGACATTATTGCTGTTGCGTTACCCCCCGGGGGTCAGCACACATCAATACGAAAGTCGTCGTAATTAATAACACTTCATTAATAAATTAAAGATATCTTTATTTCTAAATTAACAATACCTATTACTCGTTTTCTAAAATATACAGGTGAATTTTTCAAGTGAGCGTGGATGGCCACATCTGAAACGTATTTTGCTAAAAATGAGCTCTTTTCTTTAGTTTGCCGTATGTCATTACCTCCCAGAATGTGATCCTTATTAGGGACACTATCGAATGGTGTAATAATACAGTCTGTGATTTTTTTTTTCAAAATCAACAGGTTCAATTCCTGGCTAGAAATATTGATTTTTCAAAAATCCAATGATGCAGTTTTAGTTTTGATCAAAATCGAGCCCAAGACTCCGAGTACTTTTCGCTATTCCTCATAGTTTCGAATTCGACCATCCACGCCCACTTGAAAAATTCACACTGTATATTAAAATTCCCTTACTGCCCCTTAATCTCTATAAGTTCGTTCAGTTATTATACCTCTGACAGCACCACCGACCATATAGCAACCAGAATCATCAATCTCCAGCCCTTATCCTAATTTATTTGGGGTCGGCGCAATATGCGCTTTTTTTTCCATACTTCTCGATTAATTGTTATCTCGATAGTCACTCCCTCGATGGTCCCTATTAACAATGTCGGGTGTGCAAAAAGACTACTGAGCCCTGATTCACAACCATACGACAGGCTATCGTATCGAAAACCTGACATTTCGATAACCTGATTTGACTTACCCTCAACAGCAAATAGCTGTTGGAAGAATAGCGGGCGTCTATTTGATTTAAACTGACAAAATTTTCGGGTTTTGGACTTGTGAACAGCGTTTAGAAGACTCTTACAATAAAAATGATTAATGTTCGATACGATACGGAAGCGTATCGAGTGTTTGTGAATAGCTGTGCAGTTCAGTAGAGCAATTCAAAGTTTGTTAAGGCGATAAAAAAAAAATATAAGACTGTGGATGTTAAAATTTCACTGAAATTTGTTGATGTTTCAAACTCAAAGCATTTATTTCAATTAAACCATTTACAGGCACTTGAATTGTCAAGAAGTCAGTCAGTCAGAAAAAATGAAGCTAGTTGCCCATTCCAAAGCGTAGGTACCTATGGAGAAGAACGGGCAAGAAACTCCATGGACACTCTTTTAAATCAAAATAATGTGGTTACAAAGTCTTGGTTACATCATTCATGTTAAAAATTATACATGTGAGAACGATGCAGAACGTTAAAAGCGTCCATAATGAAAAGATGAGAAAAAACAACAATTCAAATAATAAATTAAAATAAGCCATGGCAGCAAAGAGATAAACAACAATTCAAATAATAAATTAAAATAAGCCATGGCAGCAAAGAGATGACCAGTCCCTACTGACGGCGCCCGTTCACGAACATGACGCATGCATCAGCACCATTCAGCTCAACCATTTTGAAGGGAGCTAAATGATCCAACACATGCGCCACCATCAGCGAGACATTTGAGTGAGCATGACATACTCTCAGCCGCCAGAGCACATTCAAGTCAATGAAAGACGTACCCAGTACCTAAATGGTAGCTTTATAGTGTGTACATACGTTTTGTTTAGGTACTCTGTACTGACAGACAAAATATAGAATTGTCAAAACAAACTTTGAACTGCTTTACTGAACAGTAGTCTTTTTGCAAAACAGCAGCCTAATTGCCGAACGCCAAATCGTCAAATGATTCTGATCAGTTGGCTTCATTTCTATCACAATTGGCTTCATTTTACGATTTTCGAATTGCGAAACTCTAGTTTATTATGAAACCAATTATGAACGTTAAGGCCCTGCGCAGAAACTAGAGTTTCGCAATTCGAAAATCGTAAAATGAAGCCAATTGTGATAGAAATGAAGCCAATTGATCAGAATCATTTGACGATTTGGCGTTCCGCAATTAGGCTGCAGACATTGTTAATAGGGACCATCGCCCTTTCATGCCATATCATCTTTCACACAGCCTATCCATCGTTTCTTTGGTCTTCTACTCGTATAGTATAGTCAGCGTATAATGTTCCCACTGCTGGGACACAGGCTTTCACTCTGAGAGGGAGTGCACCACGCGGGCCCAGAGCGGGTTGGTAGATGTCACATGTCTTCTAATTTTTGGTTGTAGGACATGCCGGTTTCCTCACGATGATTTCCTTCGCCGTTTTAAGAGGCAGTGGTGATGAAATAATTTACACAAAGTAAAGCAGAGACTGGGTTCGACCCTACGACCTACAAACTCGTATGTCGCTACCGTTACCACTGGGCCACCACTGCTCTTTCACCCATCCACATTCGTATACTCAAAACATTCCTGACGAAATTTTCGTCCGCCGCATAACATGCCCTTACCATGACAACCGATTTCCACACAACTTTTCAGTCCCCGATGTCACTTGACTAATCTGATGACTTTTATAGCAAAGAGAATAAAGTGCATAATCTGTGTGATGCAAATCGAAGGTAAAATAACTGAAAAGACTGTTCTACCCTCCCCCTTCCCCTCTTACTTCTTACCCTTTTTCCCTTTTGACTTTGGGGATTCAGGAACGTCTTCAACGACGGGCGGCGGGGTAGGCGGGGGCCAGTACTTGTCGAAGAGCTCCGGAGTAGCAGCTAAGGTCAGCGGTAGGATGCTGTTTTTCTTGTCCCATTGCTCCATATCGAGTTCTGCTTGGTCTTCCAGTATACGATCTTCTGCTGCTTTTTTCTGTAGGATAAATAACATGGAAGATTTAGAAGGGTCAAGCGTGTTGCTGCTAACAAGCTGTCTAAGCCCAAATCTTCCAGCCAGTTATTGGCGCCGATTCTCTTGTTCACAAACTAAACTAAATTTAAGTTCAATGCATCTTTTTCTTTCTATTTCATTAAGAAAAGGACAGGAGATAAATATTAGTTTAGTCCTGTCAAATTAAGATATTCCATAGACAATTTAGACGTGAATAAAAAATTGGCTATTAAAAATACGTCGATTTACGTCAGGCACTGACTAATTTGACAGGTCTAAACTAATATTTATCTTCTGTCCTTTTCTTAATGAAATAGAAAGAAAAAGATGCACTGAAATTAAATTTAGTTTAGTTTGTGATCAAGGGAATCGGCGCCATTGTATTTTGAACTTTATTCCGACGACCGGAAAGTTCTTAATACGAAAACCCTAGAACAGAGTCCTAAGTTGTAAATTTTGTAATAAGAACTTTACGTTTCTCAGAATAAAGTTCAAAATACAATAACTGGCTCGAAAGCTTGGACTAAATTGCTCACCTCTAATAAAGCCAAATATGCTGCGGGGTCAATCTCCTTCTTTTTCCCTTTTTTTACGTCCTTAGCATCTTTCTTAGGAGACCTTGCGGGTTTTTTAGCTTTCAACTTCATAGGATTATACAGTTTCTTGGGGTTCTGAAGCTGGTATGGTGCGTCTATCAGCGAGTACTCCGGGGTGAATGTAAACACTGAACGGACCAAGTCGTACTGGTAATCTGTGCTGAAACTGAGGATGAATAATGGAGTTTAAAATTATTATTATATTATTTTGAAAATCTATGAAGCTATCACACTCGGAGACAAGGTGCGCAACGAACATATCAGAGGGAGCTACAATAGCGGATATAGCGGCCTTTTAACCGCTTACGTCGGATTAATCCGACAAATATTTTCGTGTCCATTCCGCCAGAGTCGTATACAACGTGTAACGTTAAATGCGCAAAACCTCTTAAGGGGTCATTGTACTCATCATTATGAACAACTTTTACTATGGGACCAAAGCTGAAATCGCGAAAAAAAAATCAGTTGTTTCCTACATTTATGTTCGAGTAACTCGTCAAAATGTACTAAACTAAACAGCTGATTTTTTTTTGCGATTTCAAGATTGGTACCATAGTAAAAGTTGTTCATAATGATGAGTACAATGACCCCTTAAGAGGTTTTGCGCATTTAACGTTACACTTTGTATATAGTACGACCAAATAACACAGCTCGTTTAATCTGAATTATTATTACATGATCAAAGCTCGTTTCATCGGTATTTATTTTACGTTTTTTTTTTTTTGTCGGGCGCTGGGGGCACGACAATACTGATGTAAAGTCCGGCGGTTAAAAGGTTAAACAAAAGAATCTAGACTGTGATGGTACAGTCAACAAAACAGAGAAGTATGCAGGATCATCAGATATACTTACTTAGTTAAGAAGTTTAGTAAGAAACCGATGGATGTTGTCGACTGAATTTGATAAATGAGCTGTTTGTTTTCTATTAATAAAATTAAACTTTACACGATCGAATTAAGGCTAGACAGATGAATAAAATATTCTTTTGATGTGAGATAATGGCGTAGATTCCCTTGTTCACAAACTAAACTTTTAAGTTCAGTGCATCTTTTTCTTCCTATTTCATTAAGAAAAGGACAGAAGATTTTAAATATTAGTTTAGTCCTGTCAAATCAAGATACTCCATAGACAAGTTTAGACGCGATAAAAAAATTGGCTAGTAAAAATACGTCAATTATGTCAGGCGCTGACTAATCTCACAGGACTAAACTAATATTTAGATATGTTCTGTCCTTTTCGAAAGAATAAGATGCACTGAACTTAAATTTAGTTTGTGAACAAGAGAATCGGCGCAATTATCTGTTTAAATTGAAGTAAAAACATTCATAAAACAAACTAACAGATCAAAAATATAGTGAATAATCTTCGTAAGATCTCTAATACAGCATTCGAAGGATGGCCTGAAATGTGCTTCCTTAAAGTCTTCAGAATTTGGAGTCGGTTCTATTCGTGGGACTGGTATCATGGCCGACTCACGAGTTTCCAGTGGCTTGTAGAACACGCCAGCCTGCGCAGGAGTGGGGAGGCTGTCCATTTCGACTATGTATCTGGTGGCTGCTAGCATGTTGTCCTGTGAAGATAGGAGTTGTGTGCCTAAGTGATGGGCATTTATTTCTATTGGCGCGGGCGCACGTTTTCTATAGGAATAAATAGGTATGTGAGCGCACTGCCATTTATTCCTACAGAAAACGTGCGCCCGCGCCACGAAAGATCCGACTCCCGGCCACCGTAGGCGCGGGCCTGCGGACGGAGAGTAATGGGTAGCTCACGGTCCGATCAGGACCAGGCCCGTGCTGGACGGCGCGTACGTGTTCCATGCGCGCCTCAATGAGATGTCAGCAAAAAAGAAGGGGCCTGCCAGGGCCGAAGCCAGCCGGGGGTGCGGGATTTTCCGACAGGGTTACCGCTACCCCGGAACATAAAGGGCTAAGGAAGGAACACGGATGGGTTTTAGTCATTAAGAGTCTGACACTCCCTTCCGCTCCACCCAGAGCGGAAGGGGTCATTTGAAGATTTCAAATCCATAAAAAAAAAATGCTATTGAAATGTGTTCCTGGCTTTGTTTTCTAAAAGGACAGGTACCTATACAAGATTGCCAGTCAAAATTCGTATTCATATCTTTACCGATTTACCTTACTTCTTAGATTAAGTAACACACCTGGAACCTCCTCATCATCCGTTTTCTGTCTGCAGCATCGAAGTACTGCATTTCCTTTATCCACTCGCAGAACCATGCTATCAGAATTGCTTGTGTGGCTGTAATAAAAAATCATATCACTTCAACTTTAAAATAAATAGGTAGGTAGTAGGTACCTATAATAATTACTAGCTGGTGCTTGCGGTTCCATTTCATACCCAGTCTTACCAAGGGATTAGGTACCTATCGTTTGTGGAGGTCAGATAGGATTTGGTAAAGTGACTGCCCCGTTTTCTCGAATTTCTTAGTAACAGACCAGAATTTGGAAGTTGGCGGTGTGATACCCTCGCGCCCCATACCTCGGAAATCACGTTAAGCCGTTGGTCCTGCGACATCTCTCTCCGTTCATGTTGGACTGCGTGCCGTCCCATCGGACTATGAGAGTGAGGGGGGAAAGAGTGCACCTGTGTCTGCGCACAAACTTGTGCACTATAATATCTCCCGCGCCGAAGGCTTTAATCTCCGTTGCGATTGGCCGCCATGGCCAAACTACAGTCTGGAGGACTAATCGACACTATACCTATACCACTATACTACACCACCACCACCACCACTATACTATACGCCACCACCACTACCACTACCACCACCACTATACTATACCCCACCACCACCACCACCACTATACCCCACCACCACCACTACCACCACTCCACTACCACCACCACTATACTATACCCCACCACCACCACCACTACCACCACCGCCACTATACTATACCCCGCCACCACCACCATTACTACCGCCACTCCACTACCAATACCACAACTATACTATACCCCACCACCACCACTACCACCAACACCACTATACTATACCCCACCACCACCACCACCACTAACACCACTCCACTACCACCACCGCCACTATACTATACCCCACCACCACCACCACCACCACCACTACCACCACTCCACTACCACTATACTAGAGCTATACCTATTTTACGAATAAAATGCTTGGTGATTCATTAAGAACTTACGTCTATCCAGTTTATCCTCTTGTGCTCTCCTCAGGAGATTGGCCAGGGTATCCAGGAACCAGAATTCAGCTAAACTACTCTTGTATCTTTGACATCCGACCAGATCTGCCAAAATGTCTATGTACTTCTGCTGCGGCGTGGTCAGGATTTTTGGGATGGCTTGAGGGTCGATATTGGTTTTGAATTCCGCTGGGAGCACGTGGATCCTGTAATGTGGAATGGTGTTAAAAGCTGAGAAATGCTTGGGAGTTTCTCTGCGTGATCCAATCAGAAATGAAGAGATCTGCAGGAGAACCAAGGTAACCGACATAGCCCGAAGAATTGCCAAACTTAAGTGGCAGTGGGCAGGGCACATTGCTCGCAGAACAGATGGCCGATGGAGCCGAAAGGTTCTGGAGTGGTGACCGCGTACCGGAAGACGTAGCGTTAAAAGGCCTCCTACAAGGTGGACCGACGACCTTGCGAAGGCCGCAGGAACTCGTTGGACGCGAGAAGCACAAAACCGGTCGAAGTAGAGGTGCTTGGGGGAGGCCTATGTCCAGCAGTGGACGTCTTTCGGCTGAAATGATGATGATGATGATGTGTTAAAAGCTGCTAAAGCGGTAGGTATAAGAGAGCTATTCGAATCTGTCGCTTCTGCGCTATGTAACAGGATTCAATTCCCGTAAGCAACTATTGTTTCATCGGTCAGTGTAGATCTTTGACAGTTGCAACGGACAGTCAGAAGCCCAAGAGTGACAACCGGTCTTAGCAAGGGATATCGTAGCTAGTAACTGGGTTGTAAAGGTCAGATAGGCAGTCGCTCCAGGTCAAATACTGGTACCTACAGTATTTTTAAATCACGAAGCGACGCGCGCTTTACTTGTGGTAACCACGTGTGGAAACACGCTGTGATTATGTGTGTAAGCGCAGAATCTCTCAGTACCGTCCGAGACACGGGTGAAAATGGAAGCTTGTGTAGCGTTATCTACAACGCCACATGCGAACAACGCGTCATACTGACGTCACGCAAATCCTGCATCTCGCAAGCAGAGTTTACCGCGCAACTAGCATAGATACAACCGCCCGACATGAATCACCGGGCAGTTGCCCGCCAGACACAACTCCCGTTTGGTCGGAGGATCCTCCCTTTTCTAGAGTATGAGTGAACTTTACACCCTGTTCCTCATATCTCTATACTTGTGTGTTATGTGCTGACGCTACTCCTCTTGACACACACATTCACAGCGTGTTTGTACACTGGGTTACCACAAGTAAAGTATGCGTCGCTTCATGAGATGAAAATACTGTATAGCTGAATACAGTATTTGTATCCGGTAAGACTGGAAGCCGACCCTAACATATCTGGGAAAAATTAATATTGAGTTATAGTCCGCGCGGAACTGGTTGGCCGCGCCTTAGGTATGCGAGCGGTGGGACGGAGGGGCGGGGGCGCATTACTCGATACGTGCGTTGCGAACCGCCGCCTCACCCCTGTCCCCACCTCAGCGGCCAACTAGTTCCGCGCGGAGTAAAGTGACATAGTTTATTACCTATTCTGTTTCTGAATAGCCCTAACTCTATCAGACAGGACGAGTCGCAGAGATGGCGTGGGGAATATCTCCGGTAATGACTCCAGCACTGTCTCCTCGACGACTGAGGCCAATCCCTCTTCCTCCACCACTTCCGTAGGTGCCTCTTGTTCTTCTTCAGGTGGTCCTGATTGTAAGAACTTATTTATTTAATAGTAGCAGTGCCCCGCGATTTCACCCGCGATAAAAGTATATATTTTATAGTCCTTTTTTATTGATTCTCTTTACAAATCCCCACCCCCCTTTTTACACCCTTACAGGATAATTTCGGGGATAAAAACTATACTATATCCTTCCCCACAACTCAAACTATCTCCATACCAAGTTTCATCTAAATCGGTTCAGCGGTTATTGATTCCCCGTACAAACTTCCACTCCCCTTTTCACCCCCTTAAAGGACGATTGCTGGGATAAAAACTATCCGATGTCCTTCCCCGGAATGCAATCCATCTCTGTGCCAAATTCCATCTAAATCCGTTCAGTGGTTTAGGCGTGAAAAGGTAACATAAAGAAAAACAGACTTACTTTCGAATTTATAATATTAAGTATGGACAAGCTGACCCAGGAAACTTCGTACCGCCTTAGAATTGAAATCAGTCAATCCGTTCTCGACGTATCATTAAAGAAGCCGTATTTATACAAAATGTACGAGAAAATGAATTAAGTATCTTAATTTTTTTTTCCGTGAATTTTCCCCATGTTTGAATAGTTATTCTCCTATTCGGGGCGGAGACACATCCAACAAATCAAAGATCATTAAAATCGGTCCCGCTGCCCTTGAGTTATAAGTGGTGTATCTAACCCGACTTTGTTTTATTTATTTACTAGCTGCGCCCCGCGGTTTCACCCGCATCAGTCTCGATCCCGTGGGAATATCGGGATAAAAAGAATCCTATGTCCTTTCCCGGGACTCAAACTATCTCTGTACCCATCTAAATCGGTTCAGCGGTTAAGGCGTGAAAAGGTAACATACAGACAGACGGACAGACAGAGTTACTTTCGAATTTATGATATTAATATGGATTTAATACTTCAAGCACATAAATGTACAGAGGCGGACTTAATGCCATAAGCATTTTTTCTACCAGTCAACCTTTTAGATTATATCATAACACCACGCTTGTAATCCCAAAGGGTGAGGCAGATGTGTACCTATAATACGCCACATTTCGCCAGTTATGGTTAAGTCCCATGTAATAGGGGGTGAGCCTATTGCCACTGGGCGCAAGTCCAGACCTCGAGACCTCCAGACCTCGGCCCGCTGCTGAGAAATTACAGATGGAAAAACTTAACACTTTGACCGACCAGGGTATCGAACCCAGGAACTCATGCTCAACAGTAGCGCTTGCGACCACTACACCAACGAGGTAGACTTGTTATGAAAACCAAGCGTGCCATTTTTTGACTATCTACTATGACGTCACAAACACTATTTAGTGATAGGAAAATCAAATCGATTCAAAGACCCCGCGTGCGACACCCGTCTTGCCCCATCCCCGGGGCCTAGCGGCAGCGCTCACGCTCACCCAGCCAGCAGTACCTACCTACACAGGACTGAGCGCGAAAGTGGCGGCTTACGATTTTTGTACGTAAGCTGGTGTGATTTTTGGCTAGCGAAGTAGTTGCTCTTGCGTTATCTACGTGTATCTACATATATCTATGGAAGAAACAGACACGTTGCGCCGACCCCAAATAAATTGGGATAAGAGGAGGACAATGATGATGTCCATAGGCGGTGCCCAGTTATCATCAGGGGACCACCTGCTTCTTTGTAACCACAACCCAAAAAACTCCCTTACCAAATAGCTTTTTTTTGTTTGTAGATTGTAAATCATCAAATGGGGGGTCATTTCACCCCGCTCTGGGTGGAGCGAAAGGGAGTGTCAGATTCTTACTGACTAAAACCCACCCGTGTTCGCGTGAAACACATACGCGCCGTCCGGCACGGGCCTGGTCCTGGTCCTGATTACTCTCCGTCCGCAGGCCCGCGCCTACGGTGGCCAGGAGTCGTCACGCGGCTCCCGACGCCCGGAGCGTCTCCCGCGGCGGCTGGGACGTGATGCTCTCTCCCGCAGCCATCCCGCCACTTCCTTTGCTACCAAATAGCTTGACACCTACTTCCTAACCCTGGTGGTCTACCTACCTTGTTCTTCATCAGGTCCAGTACTGCTCGATATCTCAGAGGAGACCACGGGCGACCGTAAGCACTCTAACCCGGAGTCTTTCAGGAGTTTGTTCAACAACTCCAAATGGACATTCTCTATTAAGTGAGAAGTCATTTTGGAAGATTTTCAATCTCTTTTTCTACGCTTTTGCTTTTTCAATTTTAATACTTTATAGGTTAAAACAAATGTCAATTTGATTTGACATAGATTTAAGTATAGATAAAAACTTTTTGTAAAGAGTGAAGTCGGTAAAACCTATTTTTTATAAACCTACTAGCTTCTGCCCGCGACTTCGTTCGCGTGAAATTTCTTATTCCCTCGACCCATCTCGTCGTATTGCATCACTTGCCCGCGTCTCCTGCTCTATCACTTCGTTTCCCCATAGCGCTTTTGCTCGGCTCCTAAGGGTCATAGCGTGACGTTAAATAGCCTATAGCCTTCCTCAAGAATTGGGCTATCAAATGCAAGAAGATTTTTTTAAATCCGACTGGTAGTTCCAGAGATTACCCCGTACATACAAACTTACAAACAAATTTTACCTCTTTATAATATTAGTATAGACTAGCTGCACACCGTGGTTGCACTCGCACAAGTCTCGATCCCGTGTTAATATCGGGATAAAAAGTATCCTATGTCCTAAATCAGGTCATGGTCTACCCATGTGCCAAATTCCATCCAAATCCGTTCAGCCGTTTGAGCGTGAAAGCGTAACAAACAAATAAAATAAAAAAAGTCAAATCTAGCTACTAGTTTAATTAAATAAATAATTGAACAAGGTTTCTTTACGTCGGTAGGTACTTTAAGGAACCTCAGAAATAAAGCACAAACCAATATTGTATACAATGTGTTTATTGTAAGTGTAACAATAATTGCACCAAAACTATTAGCAACAAAACTTATTGACGAGACAATCATCCAATTTCAAAACTTATTGTAGCCTTTAAAACAAAACTTATTGTAGCCCTTAAAACAAAACTTATTGTAGCAATTAAAACTAAACTTATTGCGAACCAAAACTTATCTCCGTTCCCCGTTTGCTTCCCGCCCTTTTTTCCTTTTTTTTTTTCTCCAACCAAAAACCCCGCTTACGTCATCTGTCCGGTCAGTGTAGCCACAGATAATATAATACTCTACGTAGTGTAGCCAACCTTTTAATTCCTTTTTATAACCTTACAGTACCTACCCTACCAATTCATTCCACGTGTAAAGTTTTTCAACTTTATGAACAATTTTATCCTTGATGATGTGATTCTAGGTCGAGCTCTTTTATAAAGAAGTTTCTATTACAAGAAGCCGTTAATCTTACTGAAAACATCAGCCACGTTTTTCGCAAGATATAGATCTTACAAATAAATAAAATTGGAGTCTGTTTGTAATATTAAAATAACCGCTTTTTACTAAATGCATATATGGGTATACACGGTAGATATACCAAAATAAATTTTTTTACATTTTTTGTCTGTCTGTCTGTTTGTTCCGGCTAATCTCTGTCAAAACAGCCGGACCGATTTTGACGGGACTTACACTGGCAGATAGCTGACGTAATAAGGAGTAACTTAGACTACCTTTATTTTAGAAAAATAATTAGGGTTCCGCGCAAAAAAAATAAAACTTTTTCCGTCATGCACGCGAACGAAGTCGCAGGCACAACTAGTTATAATAAGATATGATTTATTCACGAATGACAGCCGGGACCCGTTGGTCCCGGTTGTCATTCGTGGTTAAGCCGTTGCTTGACGTGCTTTCCGAAGCACGGAGGGGCCTCGGTATGTAAAGATGGTCACCCATCCACAGACCAACCGCGGCAAGCGTAGCTGAACCTGATCGATCGACCTGTGCGGACCCTATTGCCATCAGTCGGGCACAAATCCAGACCCCGGGCTGATACTAAGAAATTTGTATAAATGATAAATAAAAAATAAAAACAGAAAAACCTAATAACACTTTACACTTTTGTATTGAGATGAATGTATTTTTATTTAATTGACTCCTGACCTCATATTTCTAATCCAATGCTCTCCAAATCTAATGGTTTTCGTTCCATTTCTTTTTCGGGGAACGGTTCGACGCCCCAAATTAATGAATTCGATGGATTTTTAAAATGAGCCGTGAGAATCGGTCGTTAAATAGAATTTAGAAGTCTATAAAGGTTTGTTTGTTTAATTATGCTAAGTTATCGATACCCATTGCGTCTGAAGAGTTTTGCTAACTCATTTATGTTGAGCTTGTATATTAGATCTCATAACCGCGCGTTCGTGTTCGAGTTCGAGACTGGATCCTGCGACACAGGGTATCCTAGTGCGGGATCCAGTGTCATACCTAAATATTGTAATAAAAGTTGTTATTGTCTCCTTTATTCAATTAAAATACCTTATAAATAATATTTTTAAATATTAGAATATAAAAAAAATATAAAAAAGTTAAATTAAAAATTTAAAAAACCCCCGACTCAAACAAAAACCTCTAAAAAGTAAAATAATAATATATATTGGCCCTTTAACTTTAATATAAGTTGCAGGAAATATTTTGATCCAAGCGTCCTCACGTCGGGGGACGGCTAATGAAAACGCCAAACAGATGAGGCTTAAACCCAGCAATAATGGATGTAGCTATTGTAGAAAACATAACTGCTGTTAACTTCCAATTTTCATTAGCCGTCCCCCGACATGAGGACGCTTGGATCAAAATATTTCCTGCAACTTATATTAAAGTTAAAGGGCCAATATATATTATTATTTTACTTTTTAGAGGTTTTTGTTTGAGTCGGGGGTTTTTTAAATTTTTAATTTAACTTTTATTTCTTGCTTTTTAAACTTTAAAATATTATATTACTAGTAAACATGCTATACGATCGACACGTGAGTCGCCGAAATCTGCGCAGCTGTAGGTACGTATTTTTTTACCACAGTGAAGCTAGTTAGTTACTCGTGGTCGTTGGCGTTCATTCCATACCTACTAAGGTATTCCTCTGTGGCGGCCATTTTGGATTTGAAATTTGTAATAGTGTATAGTATTCTACTAGTCCAGCCCTTTCATTTGATACCCATATTGAGGGAATTGTGAAAAAAAAAATATAATTCGCCATTTCGTGGTGGCGGCCATCTTGGTTTTAAAATTTATCATAGTGTTTAGTATTCTACTTGTCAAGCCCTTTCATTTGATACCCATATTGAGGGAGTTGTGAAAAAATATGTAATCCGCCATTTTGTGGCGGCGGCCATCTTGGACCGATTTTCTTCGAACATAGCTAAGAACACTCGCGACTAATTCACCTTTCAAACAAAAAAAACAGAATCAAAATCCGTTCATCCGTTCGGGAACTACGATGCAACAGACAGACACACACACACACACACACACAGACACGTCAAACTTATAACACCCCGTCGTTTTTGCGTCGGGGGTTAAAAATACGTTTCCGGATGACAGCGATGCGGATGAATACTTCGACGCCTAAGTTTTTTATTTTTATATATTTGTATTGTAAGTTAGTTAGTCATTTATTTTAGTATCTAGTGTATATAGTTAGTTTCTAAAAGAATAAATTGCCACTTTGATTCCCAGAAAAAAAAAAAAATATAAAAACAATTAAAAATTTAAAAAATGGTAGCCTACCGGTATCGGGAACAGGGTCCAAGCTACCGGCGGTCAGGTCTCCAGAGAGAGGAACCTCCTGACAATGCGAGCCGTGTCCAGAAGTACTGCTTTCTGAATCAAGCCCTTGATCCAGCTGCCCAACGAGAGCCTCCTTAGGTGTTGGACGAGGCTCTTGGCTATCAAACCATTGGCTGTAACGACTATCGGCACAATGATCGCTGAGTCGACATCCGACATGTCGACAACCTCGCGAACCAAAACTTGTTATTATTATTATGAAACTTATTATTAATATCGTATTTCTGAAGATAGACGATTTTTGTCGAAGCGCAAACTTTAGTTGGGAGAGCAGTACGTAGGTAGGTATAGTAATTCTAATTACACACATCTTCCTTTTAATTCCAAAGGGTAACAATCAGCATAATTATTTCACAAAGCATGTTCCTAAGCCCCTTTGTATCACCCCTTCAGCATAATTTTCTTTTAAAAGCGGGAAACTATTTGAAAACTAGAGAACTACCAGTACATCAAAAGATGTTGTGCTGAATTCATTAAAATTCTTCACACGTGAACGGACCGCCGGATAATTGGAGGAGCTACCAAAATAAGGGGCACCGCCGAATATCGGGAATAAAATAAAGGAGGTAGCGATTTAACTTAGTGCCTTGTCATATTTAAATTCATTTTTAGGAATAAATACATTTACGTCGATGTTTCTCCAAATGAGTGATAAGGGTGAAAAGTGGTCGACCGCCATTATCCGCGCTTGTACTTACTAATACTGAACAAACTTCGTTCTAGTTTACTTTACCTAAGTATACCTACCTACTAAAAGTTGCGTTGTTGATAATTATGTGAGTACCTATGACGTGTATAACTTAAGTAAAATGGTACAGACGCCAGCACATCAAGCTGCCCGAAACTGTAAAATTTCCCCAATCAACTTTGAACCTAGTATAAGGTTCAAAGTTGATTAGCGATAAAGTTGAAAATCTATTAAAGAAATTTGACATATTGTAGTAACTAGCTTGATGCTTCGATCATGATCGATGGCTTCATGTGCTGGCGTCTTTACCGAACAAACCATTTCCGTTATCATATTCCTGCATTTATAAATACAGTTGGAATCTCCGCTTCTGCCTTGCACCATCGCCAACAAGAGTCGTAAGGCACAAGGCTCGACTCAACAAGTTCTAATTACTGAGAACAGCGACATTCATACCTCTATTTATTTGATTCAGACGCTGAGCTGGCTATTAATGTACTATAGTTTGTGCGTGTAGTATTTTCTCGTTATACATCTATACTACTACGGCCCACTCCCTCTCAGCGAGAGGAGGGCTATGTCCCAGCAGTGGGAACATTTTAGGCCGATAATGGAGGTAAGTAAAAATAAGAAATTAATTCGCAATGTTCGAGAAAGAAAAGGGTGGTAGAGAATGCGCAGTGGCTGAAAGGTATGGCTTCTGAACTCCGGGTAGCGGGTTCGATTCCTGCATTGAACAAAAAATTTTGTTTTGCCTGCGGATAGTTTTTCCTGATCTGGGTGTTTGTAGAGACACTTATCTTCCTCTTTTTTGGCCTCGCCTTGTCCCGTTACGCGGCGTCGGCTTTCTCAATCATGCGACGCCATTTATTGATATGAGGTATATATGTCTGTCTACCCATGTTTAAATATGTAAGCGAAGGTTTTTTTTATCTTCTCTACACTTTTTTACTCGGTGTCTCCCAAACATCACAACTTATCCAGCAGTTTAGTTATAAAGCTGTACCAAACCAACATACAATCCTACACGTACAGGATCTACTACTTCTGAACAACAAACGCAAGAACTATCATCATCTGCCTAGCCTTTTTCAAACTAAGCATGTTGGGATCGGCCTCCAGTCTCACCAGATGCAGCAGACTGGTTGTCAGACTTTCGAGCTTCTGACAACCCGTAACGACTGCCAAAGATCCACGAATGACAGCCGGGACCAATAGCTTAACGTGCTTCCCGAGGCACGGAGGGGTCTTGGTATGTAAAGATGGTCACCCATCCACGGACACACAAGCCCTTCAGCGCAACGCAAGAACTAATTAGCATTAATTTAATTATTAAAGTTAATTTCAAAGATAAACGGCAAGATGAGAGAAAGTCATTAAAATTAGAATGTTAAAACAATACGATAACGGAAGCGCCGCCGGACGACACCGGACGGACAGACGGACACAGGACATCACGAGTAAACTGATATGCGTTAGGTGTGGTACTCAATTATGTTAGCCGACTGCTGGGGAGAGGGTTGTGTGTTTTACGAACACATAAAGCGACAAAGATTTTCAGTTTCGTTTTAGCATCTTGTCATGTTAGTCCTTTTTATCGATAGGTACTGTAGAGGTCGGCTCTAAAGCAAGCCTGGCTGGAAAGCCACACCTCTACAAGACTCGATGGTTATATTTGTATTAAGTTCCTTTCGAATATTCAAGCAGATGTCATATGAGAGTCGTAGGTTTGACGTCTATAAAATAAGTCGAAGATTATAATTAATATGTAAATGGATAAAAGTCTTCTTAAAATATATCCTAAACAAATAAAAAGGAATTTGATTTAATTCCTATAAATGGTGGAGGACCATTTAAGGTCGCCGGATTTTCGCTAAGCTTGCGAAATAGTTTTTTTTTCAGCACTCATAGAAGTGAAAAAAAAAACCTCTTGTATGCCAAGCGAGGCCTCAAAGTATACTGTGAGTATTTATTAGATGTGAAGAAACGTCGCCAGGAGAAAAAGCTAAGTGGCTATATGTATTTTTTAATATAAAAAGAGTAAGATGGCTCAAGTTTTTACGGGCACGGACGGTGTATGCCTGGAAGATTTTCTTAGGCGATTTGAAGTTGTTGCCGCCTATAATAAATGGCGTGAGAGCGACTGGGCGCTCATATTAATGGCATATCTTGAGGGTGCTGCCCTAGCAGTCCATAAATGGAAATATGAGGATGACATGTCATTTGAGGCTATATGTGATGTGTTATGGGAAGAGCTTCCTTGCAGATGTCACAGAGACAAAAGATTTAATAAGGTGCAAGTAGTCGAGATAGCACAAGATCGGTCTGAGGAAAGCAGACAAGAAAATGTTGTAAATATTGTAAATTTAGATAATGATGCTTCTATATTATTTAGTGGAAGACAAGATGACCCGCTACAGAACGAGCAGTGCTGCCTAGAAAGCAGCGTGGAAGTTGAAGGTGATGGAGAAGATGGTGTCGAGCGCAGCAGCGAGGTGTGCATCCCCGCAGAGGAGGAGAAGGAGCCGATAGAAGTGTTCGAGAGCGAACACAATGATGAAAACAACGAATCGGGTCAGTTCTGTCCAATTATTAACGTAACTAGCAATGTTTCAGAGCCACAGAATGAGCACAATGATCACGATGTGGGAATAAATAAAATTAACATCGCTGCTGATCATTTTGATGTGGATAATGTGTCGATCGATTCGTCCGAAATAAAAGAGAATGGTCATTCCGATTTTTCCAAAATAGAGAAGAAAGATCACTTCATCATCGACATGAATAGTAATAATAAGGTGACTAAAGATGAGTTAGTTGAGGATGATATGAACTTGGACGCAGTCAGAGATGGAGATGCAGAGGTGTTGAACGACTCCGTACAAGCAATAGACTCATTTAGTTTTCCTACGGATGAGGTTATAGTTCGTAATCGTAGTAATTGTATAATATGTCATGTAGATGTCCCTAATTTAAATAAGTTTTTTTTGCAATGTGCTACAAACAATAAGAGAAAAGCACGGAAGAAGAAAAGAATCCCATTTTTCAAAAAAACTAAGACTAAAAGATCATTTCAAAAAAGTTTTTTAATAATTAATAATTTTATAAAAACATTTTTTGTAAACAAGCATCATTTTATAAAGAAGTTTTCGATTTTAAAATATAAATTCAGAAAAAGGAAGTTTAGAGATAGAAACCTTTTTAAAATTGATTAAAACCTTTTCATACTAGTATGTTAATAGTTGTTGTTTTTTTTTTAATTGTCATGTATCTTGTCATGTAATGTAAATATGTCACTTGAATGTAAACATCATATTCTAATGCATTATTTTTGTTTGGATAATATGTTACAATTTATTAATATGTGTCCATTTGTGTGTTACATATGCTGTGAGAAAATACATCGGACGCGGCCGGGAGCGTGTGAGGTATCCGCACCTCCCAGAGGGCTGTGAGGTGCGCCCTCACACCTGCAACGGGTCAAAGGGAGGCCTGACTAGATTGTCGATTTCAACGTGATTACAAGTAGGCGTAGGACTCTCGTACTCCAGTATTTAATGACGCGAGTGATAGGAGGATAGTTATTGTGAAAACTGTGGTCACTCCTATAGAAGGGGGGGTGACAGACACTCAGCATAAGTTGTCACCGACTTTGCTAACAGGGGTATAACCCTTGCAAAGTGTGTTTGGTTGACACTTTTGGTTCAACTTGTGTTTGAGGACACACAGTTTAATGATAGATATTTAATGATATTAGAATTTTAGAGAACGTAGTAGGACTTTAAAGTTTTTTTTCTGGAGTACGAGAATATTTATTAGTTTTTAATGAACCCTTGCCTCTTAAGCTTTTCCCTCCCTCTGGCTCAATCCCGTCCGATGGAGTTAAAAGAATCTGATGCTAAGATCAGTTAATTTTCTTAAGCCTCTTCTAGGTTGATGTGAACTCTCACATCAAGTGTTATTATTAGGAGGCCGCGTCGCGCCTTTTACCGAGGTTTTGGCACGACGAGGTTTAAGCATGACGACGTTAGTTTGTATGGGTGCATATTGGCACATATAGATGTTAGCTTGCTTGACACTTAACGTAGTGTTGGATTCGCGATTCGTGCGTCCTGACTTAAGCTTACTCTTGCAAGAGACGGATCTCATCTTGTAAATTTCTTCCTCGGATTTAGGTAAACTTATAATAGGATAGGTAGATAGGGCTTGTAAATTCGAATGGTGTGAATAAAAGTCATGACCTATGCCCAGACTGTTATTCAAGGGTGGGCGTAGCTCATGTAGAGGTCGGCTCTAAAGCAAACCTGGCTGGAAAGCCACACCTCTACAAGACTCGATGGTTATATTTGTATTAAGTTCCTTTCGAACGTACAAGCAGATGTCATATGAGAGTCGTAGGCTTGACGTCTATAAAATAAGTCGAAGATTATAATTAATATGTAAATGGATAAAAGTCTTCTTAAAATATATCCTAAACAAATAAAAAGGAATTTGATTTAATTCCTATAGTACCTACCTAATGTAGAGGCTGGAACCTGACATGGCTGTAGCATTACAACTTCCACGAGTCCGTTATAAAAAAAATCAAAAAAGTCGTTATGGGTAGTCCTAGAAGTCCGAAAGTCTTACAACCAGTCTTACCAAGGGGTATCGTATTACCCAGTAACTGGGTTGTGGAGGTCAGATAGGCAGTCGCTCCATGTAAAATACTGGTATTCAGGTGCATCCGGTTAGACTGGAAGCCGACCCCAACATAGTTGGGAAAAAGCAGGCAGATGATGATGAATAGAGTAAAAACAGGGAGTCAGATTAGTTGTCAAGCTGACACAAAATGGAAATATAAAAATGTCTTACAACGAAGAACGGTTTTCTAGGAATACCTAATTATTGAAGTTATTTATGACAAACCTTCGTTTAATTTACCCATCCCTAGCTTGTAAAGTGCTCACAAATGACGGAGGCTCCGTATTTTTAGCATTTTCATGGTAAAATGCAGCGTGTTCAAAGTGTTATATTGTGTGAAGACGAAGGGTACTGCCCATAATTATTATAATATATGATAAAGCGTTCTGCCAGGGTCGCGGGTTGTTCGAAAGAGTTACCGTGGCCCCTGGCACAGGCAACTGAAGGAACACGGGTGGGTTTTAGTTAGTAAAAGTCTGACATGCCCCTCTCGCTCCGCCCAGAGCGGGAGAAGTTATTTGATGATTTCCCACCAAAAAAAAAGGCCTATCGCACGCCAAGAAGAGTGGAGGACAGAGCTAAGTGGTAAGTACTACTCATATAAAATGTCATAGGTAAAGTTGGACTAGTCTAATTGTCAGAAATATAAAAGTACCCTACAGTTACTTCATAATTATATAGAAAAAACCAATAAATCTAGTTCAAGAACTCTTGATTGATATACCTATTAAGTACAGACGCCAGCACATAAAGCTACTACAATCTGTCAAATTTCTATAATAGATTTTGAACTTTATCCCAAAAGCATATAAGGCTCAAAGTTGATTGGAAAAAATTGACAGTTGCGGGTAGCTTGATGTGCTGGCGTCTGTACCATTACTCATCGAATACGAATTCGGTTTAACATTATGAAATCCGATCATTGTTTCAATTTTGAAGTTCATGCTCCAAATGGGTCACGGGTTTGAATCGTGCGTCATTTATATGCCAGACAAAAAAGTCCCGTTGCCGATGTTTTGTATGTACCTACTTATAATGATGAAATTCCACGCGCGAAAGGATGACACGTAACCTAATTTGTATGTACTTAGGTACCAATTAGTTGCAAGTTTTGCTGCCGAGTAAAGGCCTGGATTCGATTCCTTGATTTAGCAAAATGTTATACTTACTTACTAACTTTTCCGTCAGTATACCTATATGTGGACATTACAGGCATTAGCAGTGGGAATTGTGAACACGAAGTCCCAAGTTTGATTCCCAGTTCATTAATTATTATTCAAATCCTTATCAGCATCCCTGGAATTTAGAATTGAACCCGTTCAATGTCAATAGGTATGTTTGCCTAAAACTACATAGGGCGCCAATATTGAAACAGTAGCACACTTCTGGCAACCCCTTTAAGAAATACTGGCATAACCTCATATTGCTAATACCTATCATACTCGTACTTTATTAAACGCACCGTAGTTACCTACCTAAGTACCAAAAAATCATCAGAAATCAGCAACATTGTCTTCACAAAGAATTCTCTACAAAAATATTCTCTCGATCATTTAAAATTTAAATAATCTTAAAAAGTTCCTTCGGCCAGTGTGTACTGAGTGTAAGAAAAAAAATAAAGCGTCCATCATACGCACCGAGTGTGCGTAACGTGTGTGTGTGCACGAGTCACGCACACAAGCTCGTTTAGTGCGTGTATGGCAAAAATGCAACTCCGCGACTTGGTTAAATATCGGACGAATAGGGACTTAGTGGAGATGAGTTGATGTGTGAATTAATTTTACTTATTTTAATTTTTTCGTGTCTTTTTTAATTTATTTTCTTTTTTTTTCGCCACGTAATTTTATACTTGTTATACTTACTCTGTCTATTAACAAACTAAATAGTTTTAAGTACGTGGAAGTTGTTTTTGAAAACTCTTTTGTTGGAGATCCTAAATCAATAAAACCATGACGAAATAATTCCATATTATTGAAAATGCATGAATTTCTTGTGTAATGATTTTAATAGGTAGATTTTTTAAAAGGTATTTTTTCACTAGTATACATAAGAAAGCAGAAGCTGTTAGTGTCAGTGACCTTATCTTTTTTTTTTGTGAAAAATATTGAGCACAAAGGCTACTCCACTCCTTCCCCTACTCCCAACTTCCCCAACTGGCAAGGTGAATGAACTCACGAAATGAACGCACACACACACAAACACACACAGCACAGGACACGTTGCCGTAGGTTAGTTATGTTATGCCAAGTTCATTGAACGATTTTTAATTACACCAATCACTTACGAGTAAAGTTTAAGGTTGGTAGCGGATTTCTTTTTTCGAATTTTGAATTTTCGTATCTTGGGATTTTTGAAAATGGTAAATTTTTTGTTTTGGAAAGGAATATAATCAGTGTGTTCTCTCTACCTCAAATAGTGAATCTATATAAATAAATATTATATTAAATCAAATTGGATGAATATAGCTGTTTGGCTTTTAAAATAATCTGGCTTGAGAGACCCAAATAAAAAAATAGATGCGTTTATTCCATGTAACACCCGATTTATTAAAAAAAAGTCAACTCACGTCTATTCCCCAAAATAGTTTTTGTAGTTCTATAAGTTATCTTTCACCCTTCCTCTTAATTCCGTCTTCTCTTCGCTACCCTTATACGCCAAGCATTAACCCCGTTGCTTGAACGGCCCTCATTCCTAGATAATAACGCTATAATCACCAGCTTTTGTACAAATCTTCATAAGTTTCTTCTCATTCATTTTTGCCCTACGCCTATTCTAAAGGACCTCATCCAAAATGTAAAGACGCTCACCTTACCAAATTAAATGCAAGCCTTATGAGAGGTAGTAAAACCCGTTTAATAAAGAGTAATTTTCTCAAGCATCCACAGATTAGCGTCTTACATTGATGGAAATGGTTCTATCCATTTCACTATGGGTCAAAATCCCAAGAACGTCGTCGTAATAGCAAATGCATGTAATTATTATGTGTGACTAATTTTCGATAGGTTGTGTAGTGCTTTTTTGATCTTGCATGTTTCAAGCAAGGGTCTGATCTACTAGACGATGTACGTAGATTTTTGTTGATTCCTGGTCAAGACAATAGGTGGCGTTAGGTAGCTGCTCATCGAACATGCAATGTGTTTAATTTAAAAACGGATTTTGAAAAAATAAAAAATAGGAAGGATTCTGTTAAATAATTGTTATACGTTATCAGTATCACAATCAACCATTAGGACATTTACATTATTTGGCTAAGTGAACTGATGTCCACTATTCTCAATGAATTCTGCAAACTCAATTTAGGAGTATTTCTTACCTAAAACATTGTCTACCTAAAATGACATAAGATTTTTTTTCTTGTCTTTTTGCAACATTGTTTTCCGAA
Source organism: Amphipoea lucens (assembly GCA_947508005.1). Classification (NCBI taxonomy): domain Eukaryota; kingdom Metazoa; phylum Arthropoda; class Insecta; order Lepidoptera; family Noctuidae; genus Amphipoea; species Amphipoea lucens. The sequence goes on along the minus strand of OX382377.1, from coordinate 15,453,030 downwards.
ATATTTTGTATTCATTGATATCAGAAGGCTAATAAATTCCTGTAATTAAAAACGTTCAAAATAATCTAGTCGCAATATCATCTCAGAGACAATCACTGTCAAAAACTTGTCAAAAATGTAGGGAAATTAGAGGTATTTTTGGCAGATTGAGACTGAGATCAGACTGTGAACGTTCTTAAAATTACGAGAATTTCTTCTCTGGTTTGATATGGATCGCGTATTGCCTTGCTACGGTTCATTGCAAAAACAATTGAAGCTTCAATAATCAGCTGTCAATCAACTTCTTTTGTTGGAATATGGATCATTTCTACTTTTTTTTTTAATTTCTCCAGTCCACCTCACAGAGGGATATCCTTGGTGATACGTTTCATAAGTTGAATGACCGTTAGTGAAGGCGTGCGGCGCAATTCATCAAACTGCAATAATGTGTGTAAACGCCCGGGATGGGACCTAGATGCCAGCTAGGGGCAGTTCCCACCCTTGCAGCGGACAGCGCTTTATAGACTATGCTGTGTGCTAAATAAGTTCATTTTACTGAGTATATTTATTTTCGGAAATTGATTTTATAATTTTTTGTACCATTTTGTTGTTTGGGGATGTGAATGAGTTTGTGTGCGAAAAAGTGAGTTTGTGTAAAGAAAGAGAAAAGCGCTGCAACGCTTTGTCTATGAAGCGCTTCCTGCTTTTTTTATAAAATTCATCCCCTATCTATTGCTGACAGGGGCGCCGGCTATTGGTGGAGCCCTAACGTCGGTTTTCTAACTAAAATCATGAAAATACCACCCTTTATGCCAACACTGGTTTTAAACAAAACAATACCTTCGCCATTTTATTTTTTTTCCTGCTAATCTGCAAGGGTCCTAGTTTCAAGGGGTAATGACCGAGAAGTTGAATAGCTATTTTTGCAATTTACGCTCAGCTTCGTTTGAGCATAAATTTATATAGCTGTGTTGGTTTGCATAAAATTAATTAACCATTTAAATTAATTATTGAAATGGGTGACGGCTGAAGGTTTTTTTTGCCTAAATATGGATATTTGTACGTTTTTATGTTAATTTTAAGAATAGTGAAGTATTCTAAGTAAATAATGGTTTGATGAAAAAGGGGTGAAAAATTGTCGTGGAGTTAAAATTACAGTGATAATCGATCGACTTAGAATATTATGAATGGCAATATGATGACCATTTAGCAAAGTGTATCTATACTTATAATTTTATTGTTTATTGATGATATTAAAGCCTTATGGGATTTTTAATGTTTAATTATTGAGTACTTACCTAGTTACCATAAGGTCATTAAATTTTTTTGTAATAATTTAGAGAATGATTATTAAACATTTTTTTTTTAGATTAGATACCTCGATTTGTTTTTTTTATTTAGTTTACAACGTAGCAATTGCATGTACTTACTTAGTATCTCAAAGTTTTTCTTAGACAAAAAACAAAAAAAAAAAACGAAAAATCTTAAAAACGCTCATAAATCAAGCACAACAATCTAAAAATCGTGCGACCATACCTAAAAACCGTGTTTCTATCATTAAATCACTCGGGCCGGTTCGGACCGGCCTAGACGGAACCGGTCCGGTTCGTTCTGTGTTTTTGTAGCGGCAGGTGACGGGATACGAACTCTTCTTATTGTGGTGTCGGTCAAGCACCTTGTGTGAACAAGTTGCGTTATACTTTGAGATTTTATGGCGAACCAATCGTCCGTAACTGTTTTTTTTTGTTTTTTTTTTTTTTAATTAGAGCTTTTGTTTGAATTTAATTAGAAGCGCTGTGGGGAAGGAGCTACTTGTCAGCAATAAAAAATGTGGTTATAATTTAAATTTGCAAAAATAAAAAATAATATTTTTGAGTTACGCCCTTCTGACACTGTGGGGCTTCTAGATTTTTTACTAGTTATTTTAATGGCTAAGAAAAAAATTTATGGCAAAAGTTATAAAAATGTTTATTCAGCCCGTGTATTGGTTCATTAGTTAACCATAGACGTATATAATTATACGTCATGCGTAATTGCATTTCCATCCTTTAATGTAAGTCAATTTCTAAGCAATAAAAAAGAATTAGAACCTCATTCAAAAAAGATAAGGCGGGAAGGTGCTACCGTCTTTAAAAAAAAGTTTTAACCAATGAGAAACAAGTATGCCGCGTTCAAACACAAAATCCGGTTCGATATTAGAATGCCGAAATTCGAATCACGCGCCGACGCACACATGCGCAACATCCGTGACCTACCACAACGTTATCGAAAAATACTTACATTAAAAATACAAACATATATGACATCGTATGCACCCCCACGCCTGTTGAATACAAAATATAATAAAAATTCATAATAAAAAGATATTTTTGGCGCGAACCGCCATTCGAATGCATCGCAGAGCGCGGGACAGATAATTTTTGTGACGCACACACATAAACATAAAAACGCACATTGACGCAAAATTTCAAAAAGCGAACGCCGTGAATGAGATAATCGGTATTCATTGTGCACACGAAAATGTGTATGTTTCATAATGGGTGTGAGCAGGACAGGTACATTTCCGTTGTTTCGTCCGGCCAAAATGCGGCCAATATAAGAATGACGCGTCTAAGGCCGTTGACCTCCAGGGTGGAGTCAGTTTGGTTGAAAACTTTTTTGTAACTATTTTTATTTATTTAAAGAACATACGAACTTGTTATACAGTCTATAAACTTGTCATTTGTTTATAAAAATTACCATAATATAGTCAGTTAATTTATTTATGTAATAAAATTAAACAATTTGATGTCTTATTAATGTAAAATTGACATTGCAGCCAGTTATAAATTTCAGAAAAATATGTCATAGATTCTATTTGTTATTTTTTAAATACTAAAACATTCTAACTATTATAAAATAAATGAATAAAAACTTAAGGTTGCAGGTGCGTTTTTAAAAACATAATAGTAAAGTGTCCAGCTGTTTCGTAGAATGGTAACATTACAAACCAACTGACAGACCAAACGGACAAACATTGCATATTTGTACTTTTATTAGCTATTGTATTTGAATTTGTTATAGCTAATTCTACTAAAGGATTTTAATTTAAATCAATATAATGTGCCTTGACCTATTAGGTAGAATTTAAAAACGTTAAGTAAGTAAATATTTTGAGTTCTCAAGTGATATTACATATTATTTTTTGCATGAATATTTTCAGTTGATTAATTCTCTTTTCGTTTAAACTACATATATGTTTTTGCATTTATTAGTAGTTTGATCAAATGCCCCTAGCTTCTGAAGAAGACAATATCAATTACTTACCGCTTAAGACTTTCCCTCGTGCGGAGACGATCCTCATCTCTACTAAATTATGTTGTCTTCAAAATCGAAATTATATACAAAGTTTCAACTTGATAGGCCCAGAAGTGGTCTAAAATTAGCTTGTAAGATTTCATCTTGAACTTCAAACGGGACGAAAAAAAGCTCATCATTGATATTTGTCTGGAATTTCTGAAAATTAAAAACAACTAAGTAGGTATGACATTACTCTTAAAATATTCGCCCCGTAGGCTATCGTACGAATCCGTACAGTAAACCACAGTCTATGGTACAAATTTGACTTTATCCGTGCTTTAATTTCGTGTTACTAAGGGCGGCCTTTACCCAGTAGTGGGACACAATATAGGCTAAAAAAAAAGGGTGGTTATAGTCTTTCATGTGTTACTCTACTGACTTAGGGACGAAGGTGCTACAAGGATCTTGTGACGCCTGAATGACATTGACAGGGGTCGTTGGTAAACATTTGGAAAATTCTTACAGAAATTGTATTGAAAAAACTAGATATCGGCGTTAGTTCCTATTTTGGCCACGCACCAAAAGATCAATGCCTAATAGCGTTGTATATTATAACAATTTGACTTAGCATAGCATAATCAGCTTATAATGTTCCCACTGCTAGGACACAGGCCTCCTCAATGTGAGAGCGAGTGGGCCGTAATCTACCACGCGGGTCCAATGCGCGTTGGTAGATGTCACATATCTTCGAATTTTGGCTCTAGGACATGCCGGTTTCCTCACGATGTTTCCCTTCACAGTTTCGGGAGCAGTGGTGATTAAATAATTTACACAAAGTAAAGCGCATGGCTAGGTGCCAACCTATGACTAATTTGACTTTGACTATCTGGAGTTTGACTTAGACAAGGCTTTAATTTCGTGGCAATAAGGGTGGTTATCGTAGCTCAAATGTGACCGCTGACGTAGAGTAGACTGTACATACAAAACGTCGTCATTTTGTCGATGGTCTTATTTTCGCGGTTGCGCAGAGTCGCCGACCGACGTCAAGGCCGCGTCGAATTCGCGGCGCGAGCGCAGCCGCGGTCGTAGGCACGAGAGGGGTAAGTGAGGAATTTAATAGAATTAAATTTTTTAGGACTTTTTTTAGTTGCGTTTTCTAGGGACAGTTTTCAAGGGGTGTCGATATGACAAGAAGGTTTTTATAAAATTATGGTTTCTTTTCGAAGTGGCCTGCTACTGACTTATTAACTTTGTAGGTAATGTTTCGCAGAAAACATTGATGAAATCTTTCATCATTTCATCTTTGAAGATCCTGGTTGAGCTTCGTTGGGTAACCTGGAAGTCTTTTAAACAGACTCCGGACCCAGGTTGGCCGAAGCAAGGAAAACCCGTTCAGGACTCCTTCTTGGAGTGTAAATGTGGTGCTTTTTCCTTAACGATGGGATACTTAATATCATGTCCTGCGTGTCCTGTCAGCTGCACGTCACAGGAACTGATGGGCGCTAGTGATGGCGTCAAACACGTAGCCCAATTCTGGGCCGAGTCCATTTACATAAGAAGAAGAAAATCAAGTTTAAGGTCTTTTTTCGCCGAAAAAGAACTTAATGTCTTACAGAGATTATTGCACAATAAAAGTACCTACTTAACTAGGTATTATCAACTCAGCCTATCGCAGTCCACTGCTGGACATAGGCCTCTTCCAGGCTGCGCCATAACACTCTGTGAAGGAAGGTGGAGGCACCTTCCGCATCCAGTCTACCCCAGCCACCTTCTTTAGGTCGTCCGTCCATCTAGCTGGGGGACGTCCCATACTACGCTTGCCGATACGCGGTCTCCACTCCAGGACTCGTCTGGACTTTAGTTGCTTACTCTGCAAGCTATGTCGCAACTAGGTATTGTAAATCATCTAATCTAGAGGATACACAAATGTTCATTGTCTCGGCGCTTTTTTGATTGGTCACCCACATCGCTAGATTCTGGTTTACAGGAATTGCTGTTTCTAGGAATAAGTAGAGTGTTTAGTACCTACCAACCTAACAATAAGAAAATACCAACGTTATGTCGCTCTGCAATGCTAACACAGTAAAATACGCAAAATCCGAGTTACACTACACACACAGACACATAAACACAGATAAAAATCTCAAAATCTGAGATATGTCAGTTGCGTGTCGTGCGCAAGCGCAGCACGAAGCATTGACTCTTGCGCTTTGTAATAACTTGACATTTAGGAGCGGAGCCTTCGTAAAATTTTAAACAATGGCTAGCCTTGATCCTTTAGTCAAAATGGAGGTTTTATATTATACACACATCAAAAGTGTCTAGGGATCAAGCATTTTTATGCGGATTTCTTGAGATTGAGATGTGGCTTTGTAATAAATTTATGATTTTATAAATTTATATGGATCCTTTTTGGTGCATTTCATAATTTGAATCAGGAACTGTGAATCAAATTCGAGTAAAAGATGAAAATCAGCTGTCAATATTTTCCCTATAAAAACATACAACGCATTGAAGACATTATATAGTGCTACTGTTTCCCTACTACTGATTAAAACCAACGTTATTATGGAGCGGCGACGTCATTTAAGCAGGGAAGAAATGCTCAGAGCCGTGGGAATGATAGAAGCTGGTTCCCGGCAACGTACTGTGGCTTTAGCTCTGAATACAAGTCAGAGTGTTATCAGTCGACTTTGGACACGTTACCGAAGCACTGGTACCGTGGCTGAGCGCCATGGAGGACGGTATCGCTGCACCACACGGAGACAAGACCGATACATTCAAATCTTAACTCGAAGAGCTCCAACAATAACCGCCATGATGTTAGCCGTGAGGCTTCATCACTCTTCAGGGAACTTAATTAGCGACCAAACAGTCAGAAACCGCTTGCATGAAGTGAACCTTCATTCCCGAAGACCGCTACGGGTACCACCTATAGCAATGCACAATCGTAGGATTCGATATCAATGGGCTCTTGAACACAGAAATTGGGCAGAAGAACAATGGCGTTTCGTGTGCTTTTCTGATGAGTCTAGTTTTGGTATGAGACCGGATACAAGACGTATACGACACTGGAGAACCCCTGGACGCCAACAGCGATTAAAATCCTGCCAGGAAGTCCATCCTTATAGTGGTGGAACCATCATGGTATGGGCGGGTATTTGGATCGGCGGAAGAACTGAGTTGATTTGGATCAGAGGCAACCTCAACGCTCAAATTTATGCTGAGACGATTGTATCAGACGTCATCGTTCCTCTACAAGTGCAAATCGGTCCCTTATTTCAGTTAATGCATGATAATGCACGACCGCACACCGCAAGAGTTGTAAGACAGACTCTCGCCGCAGCTAACATCAATGTCCTGCCCTGGCCTGCTCAGTCGCCAGACTTGAACCCGATTGAGCATGCATGGGATATGCTACAGAGAAGAGCTCTGCCGAATATGGAGGGTATCCAGTCGCAAGAAGACCTTTTTTTGTTGTTGCAACGAACATGGGCGGCCATTCCACAGCGTGATTTGGATGAACTCATTTTGAGTATGCCAAACCGATGTTCTTGTGTTGTTAGTGTTCGCGGTAGAAACACGGATTATTAATTGTTTAAGTTACCCAATAAAATTTTAAAGAAAACTGTTATTTCAGTCTTTTTTTCGAACTTTTGTGTTAGTGGTTCAAATGTCAAAAATCCCTTTATTAGGAAAATGGCAAATTTCTTTATTAATGCAAAGGTGACTTGGTTTATCGTTACTGTGACAAACGAAAACACTTTATTTGATGAATCCTTAAAGAAAATTTTAATTAATATCAATCAGGAGAAAAGTTATTGCAAAAATATATGTTGATCCCTAGACACTTTTGATGTGTGTATTATTGAGCTGGTTTTTCTTTAAGGGTTTGGCAGAAGTGTAGCTACACTGCTTTAAGGCTATTTTTATCAGTGTGTAAGTGGACGGGACCCACTGTACCTTTAATAAAAGATTGGGCAACTAGCTTCCACTGTCTGCCTAGCTGACCGACTTCTTGACAATTCGAAAGTGCCTGGAAATTTCTGTTACGCGGACTGCTCCAGCAGTAAGCCAGTGATCAACATACACAGACTGCTCGTGCAGTCAAATTCAGCCGCTTGAAGCTACCATTGATACCTGCCTATTTGCTGCTGCATCAGTCGGTATCAACTGCTCTGCGGATTTTCGTCGTGGAATGAAGAGCGCGGGCGGAGGTAACTGCGCGAGAGCAGTTGACAGCAATCAGTGTATGCCTGGCGACTGCTTGACCGCACGATGAAATTTCACCGCGCTGCCGACCGCTCGAAGCAGTCGCGACTGCTCGAGCGGTTCCGTGTTTGCTATGCAGTCGATACTGGCTGCTTCAAGCTGTCCCGTGTATGGCCGGCCAAAGGTTTTCAAAACCCCAGCTAGACATGACTTAAACCAATATTATAGTCAGCAAAAATACCCACATTTTTCAAACATTATTTCTCCATTACCATTTAAACCATCTACAATAATTCGTATCTACAAACACTAGATTCTAATGCTTACGACCTAGGCAGCTAGCTAGGTGCACTAGCTATAAAATGACCACCTGTCCCAGTGTCCAAGCCAGTGGCAGATGCGTGGCTTAGAGGTAAACTGGTTTAGACCTAATATGGACGCCTAGTGCCTCCTGATAGCGCTCTTTCATTATTATCACTGGGAGTTACAATTGGAAATTATGAAGGAATATTGTTTTTGGTTGTCAAATGTTTTTATGAATGGTTCTTGAAATTGTATTGTTGGAAGAGGAGAGGGGAGAGGTGTTTTTGGTGTTTGTTTGTGATGTAAGTAGAACGATGATATTTATTTTAAAATAAATCTTAACCGAATTAATAATATTATCATCCTTTTGAGTCCCGGCTATCTCAATTTATTTGGTGAATAACTTTAAATATTATTATGCAACTAAGTACCTACATAAATAATTCAGAAGAAAGAAAGAAAAAAGAAAATTTAATACGTTTATTTGCGGTAAGTAGACATTCCGCAAAAAAAAAACACAAACACAAAAAAAATAACAAGTTGGGGTAAAACATGAACATCCTCGCAATTAAGTAGGTACTTCAAAAAAGACACATTTTTCACACAATAAGGTGAGCTGTTCGCACGCAAAAGATTAAAAAAGTCGTAACTTTTCTTAATCTGTCAAGCTCCGCTAATGAGACACAATAATTGAATTTCGATTGTTTCGTCGCCGATCGGCGAACCGTGCCGCTTGACCGGTTAAACACACTTTATAACTATTTCATCAACATCAACCCACACATTCCTGAAATAAAAAACAGCACCTTTTTTCCACTCAAACCCGCTGCCTCAAAAGCGCACAAAGGTCGACGATCCCACTCAATAAAACAGAGATGATCAACATAGAGGACGAAATATTTTTTCCGCGGACATTAACCCATAGCTCTGTCGGTTACAGTGTGTCGCGGCGTGAAGGCTCACGCTTATGTGAGTTTAGGATGCGTAGCGTTAGCAGAAACAGTTGAACGCAGGGGGTTCTATTTTTAGAACTTAATTGTATAAAGACTGTAAAATGCTTTAGCCTTTTTGAGTCGCTATGAAAATAGTCTACAAAAAAAGATAATACTGGTTAAATACTTAAAAGATTTGATACCATTGAAAGAAAGGTCAAAGTCAAAGCATTTATTTCAATTTCAAATAGGCAAATAAAAGGCGCTTTTGAATATCAAAATTTACAATAAAATAGAGTTGATTCTAGTCGCCCCTTACAAAAGGTATTATAGTTTTCGTGTGGAGAAGAATGAAGAAGAAACTTCACCGTCCAAAGTAATTTTAGAAACAATTTAAATGGGATCTTGAAATGACGCCAGCCCATGTAATGTGTGTATTACGTATTCTTACATATTATTCAAGTGGACGAACAATATTCTGCTCTTACGAAAGTCTAAATCAATTTTTTATGTCCGAATTCGACGCAACTTTATAGATTTCCTGTCACTAATGTTTACAACCCCTGAAATATGTCAAAATCTACCACAAATCTAGAGATCGCAAACCTAAATCAGCAAATATAAAAACAATAGTTAAATCACAAAATCATTCACAGATTATGCAGACGGTGTGTGCCGTCACACTGTGCATCGTGTAGCGTGGCGATTGGGCAATATCTGCCGGGCAATGATCACAGCCTGCGCTATAGCCCAGTGGGTTACTGGCCAAACTAAGCGTGCGGGCATTAATTGTGTAGATACCTTATCATTTTTGTAGCTCACTACACATTGGTCAAAGTGTCACGCTTTTCCGGAGCAATGAAATGGGCAATGGTTTTGAATTAAAGGTTGGTTGTGTTACGATGTGTTTTTATTATGTTATTATAGAGTTTAGAAGTACAGTCAGGGAAATAGTTAAGCAAATTGACACTCTACATCAATTTGACGTTTCATAGTCATTTCATACAATTCAATTGTCAAAGAATTAAAGTTGTGATTTGAAAAGGTTAATTTCAGTTTCCCCTGGCTTTACCTATCTATGTAATCTAATAGCTTCTTGTCATTTTGAAGCTGAAAAATAATATTAGTATCTTATGCAAATATTGAAGATTGAATTTAACAGACAAAGAAAAAAAGAAAATATGTATAGCACACACAAACAATAAAAAAAAACAAGAAAAAATATATTTTGGGCCTAATAGGGGCCAGTTCAGTATAATGCCAGACAACTAGTGCCTAAAGTAAAAACAACTCCGGATACACAACAACTTATCATTGTAATCGTTCAAATTAAACGCATCACTCGTACAAGTGAACAATAAAAGTGTTACTAGACGAGACAGTTCACGACAATCAGACAGTTTTTAGTACTTGTCTAGATTAGCCTTTACACTAATCCTCTTAACTGGCGTCTCCTTTCAAAGTAATTAACAGAAGTACAATTTATTTTAATCTGGGATTCAGTTTTATTGGACCAAATTATTCGCTCTTTATAGGGAAGACAAAGGAAACGATGGATGGATTATGTGAAAGATTGTAGATCCAAACTAATATTATAAATGCGAAAGTAACTCTGTCTGTCTGTCTTTTCTTCACGCCTAAACTACTGAACCGATTTCGATGAAATTTGGTATAGAGATAGTTTGAGTCCCGGGAAAGGACATAGGATAGTTTTTATCCCGATATTCATACGGGATCGAGTCTTATGCGGGTGAAACCGCGGGGCGCAGCTAGTTGTCTATAAAAGGGGTGACTAAATAATATTCCTTCAAACCAAATTTCGGTCATGACAACCTATCTCAAAGGAGACTAGCCATCTTCACGGGAGATATTATAGTGCACAAGGGTGGCCCAGACACAGGTGCACTCACTCTTCGCTCACTCTCATAGTCCGATGAGACGGCCATCCGACACGACCGGAGAGAGATCAGGCGCAGGACCAGCTTAACGTGTTTTCCGAAGGTCTGACACCGCCAGCTCCCAAACTCCGGGCTGCTACTAAGAAAAGGGGTGACATATGACAAAGTTTAAAACAAAAGACGAACTAGGAGGGGATCGAGAAGAGAGGGGGCGTGGAGGGGGGGGTTTAGGAGGTCAGACTGGAGTAACTCGAGGTGACGACGAAGAAGAAGACATCAGAATGTGTCAAATTTTGTGCCCGTTTGCGCAAGAGGCTCGCCCCCTAGTTTTATGGGACTGGAGCAGTCGCGACTTACGAGTTAGGTCGTAGGTTCGAATCCAGACAGGCGCTTTACTTTGTGTATTTTAATTTCATCATCACTGCTCTCAAAACGGTAAAGGAAAACATCGTGAGGAAACTGGCATGTCCTAGAATCAAAAATTCGAAAACATGTGACATTGACATCTAATAACCCGCACTTGGCCCGCGTGGTGGATTACGGCCCACTACCTCTCACAGAGAGAAGGCCTGTGTCCCAGCAGTGACTTTATAGACTGATTATTGTATCGTAATGTATTTACTAATTTATAGTTTTTTTTTTCGACATACTACGAAAAATTTCAACCCAGGTGGGTTCAGAATCATTTGCTGAATTCATGGTTACAGGTTTCGCGTCGATGCTGTCACCCTGTATATCTACACGGCACCAGCAATAGAATACTTCTGCCAACTTTATCGGGTTATACAACCTTGATGTTACGTCTAGTTTGAAATAAATCAAGGCATCTTTTAGCACATCATCATGAAGCATAACCTAGGTAATATATGACAAGTTTATGAAATCCTCGTGCCTCTGGGTGTAATAAGGGTGTTATGCCGCGTATGGTTGCAGACCTTAGGTGCGACTGAGCGTTGTCGGTTTATGGTGGCCGTAAATTGAGAGTGCTCGTAACTGCCTCCTGCATTAGCTGTAGACGTACCGGCAGTACTATGGGAAGTCGGGAGTTTGTCGCTTATGGGGGATTTCTGAAGGCAGCTAAAATTTTCTCGGTGGCTCTTTTTTTTTTTTTCTCGCGGTGGAAATCCTCATGAACTTCCTCTATCGTGGGGGTGACAGAGGGGCATCTTACCGAGGGGACTCTTACCGGCTAAAACCACCGCGGTGTTCCACCTCTACCTATAGCCGGGGGTGCGGGATTCGCAACAGCATTCACCGAAATTTTCTCGGTGGCTCTAAGAGAACCAGTTGGTTTCCAGGCGGTTCGATTGTCGCAAGGGCTGAGTGATTGACTTCTGCGCTTCTGCTTGGTTTCTACAAGGAACAAATGCCTTTAAGGAGCATGTTTTGGGGTATTAATCCAAAACCTGCTCGGGTTTGAAGGGAACATTATATGGAAAAGAATTACCAAACATAAGTGGCAGTGGGCAGTGCACATTGCTCGCAGAACCGATGGCCGGTGGGGCCAAAAGGTTCTGGAATGGCGACCATGTACCGGAAGACTAGGAAAGTTCCACAAAGTGGACCGATGATCTTGTGAAGGCTGCAAGAATCCGCTGGATGCGGGAAACACAGAACCGGCCGAAGTGGCGGTGCTTGGGGGAGGCCTATGTCCAGCAGAGGATGTCTTTCTGCTGAAATGATAATGATGATTATAGGTATATGGCTAGTGAACTAAAAAAACTGACCTTATTTCAATGCCTCACACCAGAATCCTCAGACCGGAGCTTATGACCCCAAAGTATGCATGAAAGAAATCTATCACGGCAAAATTTAAGACAAATTTCAAATGTGGCAAGTGACCAATGCCACACTAAAATAAAGAAAAGAAAGAAATTAAAATTTTACTCAGGTTAAAAAGCACACTCCTTAACGTTTTAGTAAGGTTTTAAAACAGTTGTGATGATTTACATATTATATATAAAAACAATCCCTACTTAAAGCCGACTTCCAATCATAGTTATTCAAGATGTCAGAAGAAATCGAGAACCCCTGTTAGTGGCATATGTCCTGTATACAGGTGTACGAGGCGTGTTAAAATTTTAAAACCTCTTTTAGAGGTTTTCCGAAATGAATCAATATACCTTGCTCAGGGTGGGAACTGTGGGAACAAGAAAAATATGGCATCTGTATAAACATCTAGGTTTGGTTACTACTAGCAGCGCCTCGCGGTTTTACCCGCACAAAGATAGATCCCGTGAGAATATTGGGATAAAAAGTATCCTATGTGTTAATCCTGGTTATAAACTATCTGTGTGCGAAATTTTATCCAAATTTGTTAAGTAGTTTTTGCGTGAAAGAGTAACAAACATCCATCCATCTTTCCTCACAAACTTTAGCATTTATAATACTAGCAGCGCCCCGCGGTTTCACCCGCATAAGTGTCGATCCCGTGGGAATATCGGGATAAAAAGTATTCTATATATTATTCTGACGTATAAGCTATATTACTGCAAAGTTCCATCAAAATACGTTCAGTATATGTAGTTTTTGCTTGAAAGAGTAACAAACATCCTCACAAACTTTTACATTTATAATATTAGTAGGATAGGATTAGTAGGATGCTGCATCTTCAGTCAAGGACCACCCAGGGGCTGGGGGGTGATTGCATAACACACTAGGTACCAGTAGCAATGGCCTTTCATTTTGACAGTTCTACAACATTCATTGCGTTATTTACGTTGTTGAGCGGACATATTTTTCGAACATATGAAGCAATGGATTAGTAATATCCTTCAAAATGATTCAGATTGGGATTGATAGTGTGTGTGCTGGTTGGTCTTACAGAACGGCTTAAGACTCTAGCTTAACCTTTTTGAAGTGAAACTTCTTTACGCACGCTTGACTTGGGAAGTAAGCTAGCGAACGCGTGACGTAAGCGTTACGAAAAGTGTGATCGGGCGAGGCGAACGGGAGTTTAGTGGGGGATATAAGCAAGAGAAAGCAGTGCGCGCGCACATTCTCTTTCTCTCTTCCTCTCATAGCCAAATACGTTTAAAGTTTCACTTCAGTCGTGTGGTCATAAGCACACTGGGTTTTTTTTTTATGGAAACGTAGTTGTGGTGTTCACCTTGCCTCAGTGACGTCACCACGTGGTCGTCAGATCCTCAGGAGAATAAAACCTATACAGAGTGAAATTGAATTCATGGGCATCCTTTCAAGGGGTCATTGTAATCATCATTATGAACAACTTTTGCTATGGGACCAAGATTGAAATCGCGAAAAAAAAAATCAGCTCTTCCATACATTTTGACGAGTTATGTGAACATAAATGCAAGGAACAGCTGATTTTTTTTCGCGATTTTAGGCTTAGTCCCATAGTAAAAGTTGTTCAGAACGATGAGTACAATGCCCTCTTAAAAGGATGCCCATGAATTTAATTTTACCCTGTATTAGTGTTTGGATTCGAAAGCAGTTGTGGTAGCCAATCCCAAATCTAAAACAACCAGAAACACGAATGTGTCATCAATAAGTAGATAACGAAAAATCAGTAGCCAACATCTCCAATTCCACACACATTATCTGTCAATAACCACAAAACTCACTTTCAAACCGATTCCAAACAACAATTCCACAAGAAAAGCTTTCGAACAACAGTTTTACAACATTCTCGTCGCTTCCACGCCCATTCCTAATCTCTACCGTCCATTTTCCGATATCAAAAATAATAATCGTTTATTAGCCGGACTCCCCCCCCCCATTCTATTCGGTCTCCCCTCCCCCCCAACGCACGGAAACACACGAAGTTACGCGACGACATCCGACAGTAACCGATAGTGTCCAGTGAAAATATCCACGGCGAAACTATAGTATGCTGGTAATAGGACTACTTGGATTTGTGTGTTGTGGATAGGGAAGGTATTTTATTAAGACGGAGGCTGAAGTATTATGATGGTTACAATTCTAGCTGATTGCTGAACCTGTCAGTATCCTTATTCACCGGTTTGCCCAATTGGCACCTCCCTTCCTCACATTGACGGATTTTTTTAAATAAGGTTTTGTGGGGGAAGGTCCTCTCATATAGGAAACGCCGATATCATCTACAAAGGTTTTGTAGTTACCTGTAGAAGTGGTTGTACGAACCTAGTTACAGAAAGAAAATCATTTATCACTACAATGAAAAAAACATACATCACAGTCGTAGATAAAATGTCCACTAATCTTCTCGAAAATTCTATATTTTTTATGTCACTTGCTGTTACGCATTTAATTTGGTAATTTACTTCTTGTTCTTTGTGTCCCTGGCACGAAAGGTATTTGAAATTTGTTGTCCCGAAAATTCGCCATTACCACAGCATTATCCGTGGCATCAGAGGTCACTTTCGCTGCATGTTTTAGGGCAGAAAGGGCAGGATAGGAGATGGAGCATAGTTTGTGACAAAGCTCCACATCCACACCCTACTGCCGTTCCGTCGAGGTAGCCCCACATTACGAGGTTCGACTTACATCTTCCCACTTGGGTACCTAGATTAAAATCAAAGCCACATACTCCACCAGATCAAAAGTTCATCGAAATCAATTGGTAAAGAAACTTACGACAAACCCAGTTACCTTCACAAGACTGAAATGAAAGGTCACCCCAAGACCTACTTCCAACCATCACGAATGAGCTGTATTATCGGTGGGATAGGGCAGTGGCTTAACACCGTGCAAGATCAGGAACCAACATCTACCCATAGCTGAATGTCTCATCATTCGAATCTCTAATGATAGTATTTTTTTTTCTCCTTCTTTTTAATGTCCTGAAAGAAAGAGAAAAGAGATAAAGAAGTAGAAACAAAAAACAGTGTCACTCCGGGAGTGCCGACAGAAGTGAAAACAAAACACAAACAGAATCCTTTGCCACCACTCACTGGCATATCGGATATACATTAAAATCGAATACATCCCGAGGACATCCGAACACATCCGAAGCGGTGTCGGTTACGGTAACAGTGGCGCGAATTCAATGGTTTTTTTCCCATTTCGAAAAATGCCCAACGCGCTTATAGAAGTTTCCACTTCAAAAAATGCTATGATTAGAGAATCAAATGATTTTTTCTTATCCACGGCTGTAGCTTCTCTACATTTCCCATTCACTGGTCGATATGTGTTACATTTAAATGACTATCGAGTGTGGTCTCTTTGTGTCATTCGTATTTAAACTTATGCGTTATATACTTTCTAATGGCGGCTCGCTGCGTTTATTAATTTTTACTTTTAATGGTAGTTGTAACATGCGGTACATTAGGGAAAGGATATGCAAATAGACGATAGGAACGCACACTGTAGGTACTTTATATTATTAGGTACAGACGCCAGCACATCAAGCTACTACAATCTGTCAAATTTCTTTAATAGATTATCAACTTTATCGCTAAAGTATAAAGGTTCAAAGTTAATTGGGAAAATTTGACAGTATCGGGTAGCTTGATGTGCTGATGGCGTCGTTACTAAGTATATTATTATTTGATTAAATCTTAACTCTGTCATAGTCATAGTGACCAGAAACTATGCGGGCTTTAGCCCTACCACCGCAAGGGAAGAATTCTCCAGTCAAATAAGGTCTTGAGTGTGACTGACCAGGATGCGCCGAGCGCTCGGTTCAGTTGAGTAACTGGCGGAACAAACTGCGCTACACGAGGAGGCTTCTTCATGCATCCCAAAAAACCACCACAAATATTATTGTTTTCTTTGATATAATAATCGCCCGGAAAAGTTTCATCCCTACATCTCCATCTTTCTATTCTTACTCAAACCGCTGGAACTTTAATCTCCGAAAGGAAACAGCTTTGTTATAACATTTCGTCTCACCCGACATTTCCTACCTTCCGTCTTCCACTTCTAAATTCCTATGTAGATTGTATGTGCGAGTTCGGCAATTTTTGGCTTGCTTGATGGCTGATTATCAAAGACCTACACCGTCTGTATCCAGAATATGTTGTATTTCTCAATAGGGTGTGGATTAAGTGAATCACGCTAAGGTTCCGCGCACACTGTTACGTAACTCCAGCTAATAAGATTTGTCGCACAAAATACCGATAAACTGAGCGCTGTAGGTCGTGTGGGTAGAGTGGCGGTAGGTTGGGGTTCGATTACGTGATGAATTGTTGGAAGTTTTATTTATTTTTGTTTAGGGTCATTTTATCCTACTTCCTACTCCTATTATAAACGCGAAAGTTTGTGAAGATGGATGGATGGATGTTTGTTACTCTTTCACGCAAAAACTACTACTTAAACGGATTTGGATGAAATTTGGCACAAAAATAGTTTACAACCAGGATTAAAACATAGGATACTTTTTATCCGGATACTCTTACGGGATCGACACTTATGCGGGTGAAACCGCGGGGCGCAGCTAGTCAAAGATATGTTAGCCCCATCGTACCCTTTTACATTAATTGGCTTACTTAAACAGTATTAGTTTATAATATTATTAATAGCTAATGAATGAGTTATTCGTGGAGTGGTTGGAAGTGTAAAGAATAATATTGATTGCTGCTGCAGATGTTAACTAATAACGTTGGTTAACATTTTAAAAAGTGTCTCTACAACCTACCTATAAGGTGCACAATGAAAAGAAAACAAATTAGTTTGGTCAACTGGACCCACTCGAACTGAACCCGCGCCCCGCGGGTCCAGTTGACCAAATCATTGATTTTCTATATATTTTCATTGGTCAACTGGACCCACATTCAAAATTAAAATAAAACATCTATTGTTAGCTGGATACAGTCGAAACAAAAAGACAAGTGGGTC
This sequence comes from Amphipoea lucens, assembly GCA_947508005.1. Lineage (NCBI taxonomy): Eukaryota > Metazoa > Arthropoda > Insecta > Lepidoptera > Noctuidae > Amphipoea > Amphipoea lucens. The sequence continues at coordinate 15,435,650 of OX382377.1, read as the reverse complement.
CAGTTGACCTACCTACAGTTCCCGAATTTGTCATATCAAGAGGCATTGTGTTATCCAGTACCTAGGTAACTGGGTTATGGAGGTAAATACAGTCGCAACCGCAGACCGGTTAGACTGGAAGCTGACCCCGACATAGTTGGGGAAACGCTAGGCAGATGATGATGAGTTTTGAATGCTTGTATAGTTATACAACTAGCTTATTATGCTCTGAGATGAGCTGTACTGCTTTAATAAAGATTGGTCCTTCGCAGCTCTGGGCAGAGAGAGGTGAAAATGGAGTATGGAGGCCTTTGCCCTGCAGTGGGACTTTACTGGCGGATACATGCGTCATGTTCGTGAACGGGCGCCGTCAGTAGGGACTGGTCATCTCTTTGCTGCCATGACTTATTTTATTTTAATTTATTACCTATTTGAATTGTTGTTTTTTCATGAATGATGTAACCAAGACTTTGTAACCACATTATTATGATTTAAAAGAGTGTCCATGGAGTTTCTTGCCCGTTCTTCTCCATAGGTACCTACGCTTTGGAATGGGCAACTAGCTTCAACTTTCTGACTGACCGACCCCTTGACAATTCAAAAGTGCCTGTAATTGGTTTAATTGAAATAAATGCTTTGAGTTTGAGTTGAATAAAAAAAAAAGTAATAACATTCCCAATAAATGAACGTTACGACTTCGCCGAAGTTATGTAAACTAACTTTCCATAAACCGAACGTTATAATTAGTAAGTGAAGCTACGAGAATGTTCGGTTAGTCGCGAAATAAATTGACTTAGTGGAAGCCGTAGTAATGCAATGCGCCTGCACTGTTTACCTTAAACATTACCTAATGTGCAGGCAAGGGATTGTGTGACGCGCATGGCGAAAACTGTTTCAATTTGTTTCGTTTTATACCCATCTTTCCCGTTTTTTTTTGTGTAAAATATTCATTTTTCCACTACACAGCCAATATTTAGTTTTATTTTGTGCGTTATTACTTTTTCAGCTTATGGCATCCTTAATTAAATAGAGTGGTACAAAAGAATTGACTAACTCAGCACACCATTGTTTAAAAGTAGTTGCAAGTTAGCTGCCTGTATACCAAATAGCTTGTTCGACTGTACCTCCCTACCGACACCGATTTACTATAATAATTATTAGGTATATTTTTATCTTTGTCATAAAATCTTTAGATCACGCGTTGCGTCGTATTAATTTAAATTATTATTTTAGAGAAGGGACTATCCTACCAGCAACCAGAGTAACTTACTGATAGGCTGATCCTTTGTACATGAAGACAATGTGACATCCGCCAACCCGCACTGGGCCCGCGTGGTGGATTATGGCCCACTTTCACAAAGAGGAGGCCTGTGTCCCAGCAATGGGAATATTATAGGCTGACAAAGCTATATTTATTTTATTTATAATTTATTTCAGATTAGAAATGTATATTATGTACCTACTGTGTTGAGCAATAAACAATTGAATTGAATTAAACTGAACTAGGTTGTCCATAGAGTGTTAGCAATACACTGAAACTTATGAACTATGTTAGTAATACACACATACAAAAGCAAACTATAATAATTATCCTATAGGTATGTAGGCGAATCCAGTGCCTCAAGATATGACTCTCAATGCAATGACCCTCAGGTAGCCGTTAGGACTATCTCTCACTCCGCGCATCAACGATGCTGCTCTTTTTCTTTTCTATAGATAACTAGCTGCGCCCCGCCGTTTCACCCGCAGAAGTGTTGATCCCGTGGGAATATCGGGATAAAAACTATCCTATGTCCTTCCCCGGGACTCAAACTATCTTTATACCAAATTTCATCGAAATCGGTTTAGCGGTTTAGGCGTGAAAAGGTAACATACAGACAGACAGACAGAGTTACTTTCGAATTTATAATATTAGTAAGTATAGACAGTATCGATGTAGGCAAATTCAATGCCTCCAGATAGGACTCTCAGTATGTTCAGCAACGACCCTCATGTAGCCGTTAGGACTGTCTCTCACTTTGCGCATCAACGATGCTGTTCTTATTCTTTTCTATAGGTAATTATGGCATAATAGCCATCTACAAAACATCGCTGACGCACTGCAATAGCGAGGCAACCCCATCATATGCCATGCTATGAGATATGCAGCTCATGGCAACACACCACAAGATGGAGTAAGTGTATCAGAAACCATTACTAACTCAAAATCTGACCTAGTTGGAAAATGACGTACAGTCACGTCTATAAGTATGTATACACTTGGCTTTATTCAAAGGCGATTTTCTCCTTTATTTTTGAATGAAATTTTATGTTATTACGAACATAGTATTTTCGAACCCATAGGTTTATGTTAAGTGTCGTATTTTAACGTTGCATTCGTTATTTCACGAAAAAATCGCAATTGAAAAGTGCCAAGTGTTGACATATTGGTGCTCGTGACTGTACATGGAATCTGACCTACTTGGAATCTGACGTCCATTATCGCTTTCAAGAAGAGGACTGAAGATGGCGTCAAATGTCTATGATAGTGTTAAAATTTGTAGCAGAAACCTCTAGTAAATCTATTTGGTGTGTAAATCGCGGCATCCTGTCCCAATACTCGTGTCACGTGTCACCAGACGGGTTTATTAGTAGTGATGCGCTCATAGCTTATTTTCTAATAAAATCTGTCTGGCTTTTCCGAGCTAGGTGCTTTGATTCAGATTCTAATCTCATCCAAAGTACCGAACACGGTTTTTATCTCAAAGAACTACCCTCAGATGGAGACACGACTTGATGAACCACTGGATTTATTCTCATGTTTTTGCATATCTACCTACCTGAACGAAAGAGTTTCTGCTTATTTCTTTTAGGTTTATATTTAGGTATATCTTCAGAAAAAAAAAGTGAAAGTCACCCAAAGGGCAATGGAGAGGGCTATGCTTGGAGTTTCCCTGCGGGATCGAATCAGAAATGAAGAGATCCGCAGGAGAACCAAGGTAACCGACATAGCCCGAAGAATTGCCAAACTTAAGTGGCAGTGGGCAGGCCACATTGCTCGCAGAACAGATGGCCGATGGGGCCGAAAGGTTCTGGAGTGGCGACCGCGTACCGGAAGGCGTAGCGTTGGAAGGCCTCCCACAGGGTGGACCGACGACCTAGTAAAGGCCGCAGGAACTCGTTGGATGCGAGAAGCACAAAACCGGTCGAAGTGGAGGTGCTTGGGGGATGCCTATGTCCAGCAGTGGACGTCTTTCGGCTGAAATGATGATGATGATGTGATATCTTCATAGAAACTGTCTCTTTCTCTTAGTTTTGTGTTGATAACGGGGATTTGCAATGCAAAAACAGAAAGAGTGTCAATTGAAAGAAAATAGAGACTCGTTTAGCCTCTTATTTCATTCAAATTGGTACTTTTAACCGGTTGAATAAGCAAGAAATAATTGGTACCTACTGTTAAGCGGCTGCCGTAATTACAGAAACAATTAAAAAGCCATTGTGTCTTGCGTGGATCCACGTACGAAGGGCTAAAGAACAAACATAGTAGGTACTTACTTAACTATAAATTAACAGGTGCTAAGAATACCTTAACTTCGTAGTGTAAATACTTACTGATGACCGTAAAGTAGCTACTTAAACCCTGTTGCACTCAAGCGTGACATCTTTTTTAGATCTTGGTTATAAAAACATGTTTTATGGTAAAGATGTTTTCCCCGAAATTGCCAGTGATAACACTATTTACAATTAAGTATAGTGCAGACAGTCATCCTCCACGTCCCATCCCTATTTATTAGGGCAATGTGGGCGCCAGACGATCGCAACATTCCAGCCAAATTGGCGAGTCGTCACAACACTATTTTTAGTCTGGCAATATAAATTGTGCGGCATTAGTTCTCAAGGAGCTTCCTACCTTGACAGCATGTGTTTGGTTTCTTGTAAATTGCCTATTTTATATTAATGAACCTATTTCATTGCTCATGTATTGCGCATTATTGTCAAACACAAATGACTCAGGGAGGGGTAGGTAGAAAATTAATATTTTTCTATTTTTTTTTTAATATAATTTGTAACTTGATAATGTTAGCTATGTTTCCGCTCGAACAATATTACAAATATTGTTGTTTTTAATACAGAAAAAATAAGATAAAAACATGTAATTTACGCTGTCAATATGCGCGAAATTCAATTCGTTTATATTTCATTTTGGGCAAGTATTTTGGAAAAGAAAAAAAAAAATACTGAACCTAGATAAATACTGTGTAAATCCGAATATCAGCATAATATGGTGGAAATATGCTCGAATCGCAAATGATTTAAGAACTACGTTTGTATGGAGAATTCATCCATCCTCTTAAATACTCTTGGTTAGTAAAGATAATTTTATTTGTAGTTAAATGCAAAATTGCGCATTTAAAATTAGTAGGTACAGGCGCTAGCACATCAAGCTACCCGAAACTGTCAAATTTTCCCAATCAACTTTGAACCTTATTTTTTAGCGATAAAGTTGAAAATCTATTAAAGAAATTTGACAGATTGTAGTAGCTTGATGTGCTGGCGTCTGTACACAGTCACACAGCTGCTGCTCACGCGACGATGGAGATTTTGAAACACCAATCTCGGGGCCGAGTGATCTGTCATTTTGGCGATTTTAACTGACGACGGACTTCTTTATTTAGGTATTTTTTAAATCTCGCGTTTATCACAACAAATCAAACACCTAGCACGTCTTAAACGCCAACAATGAAGAAGAAATCGCCAATTTGGAACATGTTTTGCGAGCACAAAATAATATGCATCAACTCAGGTGTCGTAATTTGTAAAAAAAACCTTTAAACTTTCCTTGAAAACAGTTTTCCTTTTCAAACAAATGGTAGCCAATTCACATTATGATATTAATTTTGCCCCACCTTGTAGTTAACAGGAATTGAGCATTCAGCAAAATATTTTTCTCTCGTGTTGGCGCTAGCTGTCTAGGTCTTTGAGAAGATTAGCTCGTGGTAATAAGATTAGCTAGTCAGCAGGTTGCTGGTTGCGCGATTTACTTCCCAGGGTGAACCAGACGTAAAGACGTAGCTACGCTAAGTATCTACCTACCGTCAATCGTGGAGGCTCTACAATATCATTACCTACAAGTCTGATAAAAGCTAGGTACGGTCACCAAAGGAGATACTCGTAAGTAACAAGTTTCGTCGTATATTTGAAGTTTAGTAAGAAACCGATGGATGTTTTCGAATGAAATTTAATTTTATAAATGAACTGTAATTTGTTTTCTATCAATTTTATTTTATTTTATTCGAAAACATCTTTCGGTTTCTTATTAAACTTCAACTATATCGACGACCCTGGTTACTTATCTCCTTTGGTGACTGTACACACACAAACTCAACATTTATTTACCCAAATTAAACCAATTACTCTAATTATACTATCATCTACACCATGGCTTACTAGATGATTCGCATGAATTCACTCGCTCGAAACGGGCGAACCAACAAGTTCATATAAAATTTTAAATGCTTCTGGGTGTTTCCGTTCCTCTGAAAACTCTCAAAACCTCGTTTTAGCAAATCTTTAGATGGCGAATGGTGTTATGGGTAGTTCTTCGAAATTTGATTCTTCGACTGATCCATATGGCCAAAATTTTATTTCACTTTCAGCTCTGTAACACATGCTCATATGAAAATAGACATACCAAAGAACATATGTTTGTATGAGGGGCTCGTTTTTATAAAGTAGTTTTCAAGATATCGACGTTCGAATATTTTGTGCCCAGATGAATCAGAAACAGAAATAAAAAGTAATAAATACACCGTTAATTTTGATTGATAATTCTAAACAATAATTATTTATTCTTAACTAAGACTAAGACATATCAAAAGTGTCATATTTAGAACAGTTTTATACTCCTGTCACTTTTTAATTATTCAAAAGGTTATAGCTAAATAAATGATAATAAATAAGACTAGAACTACTGACTTGTACACGGTCAAACATTGGACATTATAATGCAACAAAAGCACTCCTTTCGTGCTGGAAAGGGGAAATCGAATTTATTTCATTAGTCATATGGGGGTTTTGACCATACGAATCAGGCACAGTTGAATCAGATTTTTGCCTACAATCATGCATAACTCATCATACATACAGACTTCATTATTGTTATTTTTCTACACGATTCCATAACCTAAAAGCATCACACGAAACACAGATTGAAGTTTTAAAACAATAAAATAAATTTTATAAAGTGGGCATTGTAATCATAATGCCACCTGAACCAAACACAGGTGAATCAGATATTTTCCTTCGTAACACCGGGATCTAAGCCAACCAGCCGCAGGTCCACCTTCTAGCTCGTCCGTTGCACGACTGGCTTCCCCCCGCGCGGGAAGCCAGACTCTCATTATTATTACCTGATCAAGTACGGTCAAGTGAAGCTTACGCCACATTAATCAGTATTATACGCCGGACACTCCTTATTTACTTATTTATAAACAAAATAACGTAGTTATAACCAATACACATTTTTTTTGTAAGAGGACAACTCATTTCCTTTCGATATAATTATAATTTATATTGATGTATCAAAGGGAAAATGCGACATCGACCATTTTGTACCGGAAAATGGCAAACGGACGCGTTATATGAATCAGAAGAACACACTTCAAAATTTTTTATTTTGTACCTAGACAGCAAGTATTTAAAAATATCATTTGTCCTAGTAAGGCATAAAGCTAAACTGTACAAAAAAAAAAATTACATGCCGTTTTGTTAGTTGGTTACAGAAATATACCCATAGACATCGAAAATTTTGTCCCTGAAGAACTACCCTTATATAAAAATAGTTGCAGTCGTAACTTTCTCTCTGACAGACAACCAACACAGAATTAAGATCTAGCCAAAGAGAAGATATAAAATGGAGTGTTAATTTGTGAACAATGATGATATACAAATCGAGTAGTACCTACATATCAATAACTGTTGTAAAATCGAAGTGTCACTGACACTGACAGTCGATACGACCGCGGTGAATGACCAAATAGCAAATCAAAGACATTCTTTTTCTCACTCTAGGTATGCTGAATTTTGAACTCAATGTCATGTCATGTCGGTCGCAAAAAATGAACGCTTGCCTAGAACTCAGTAACATATTAACTCCGAAATCTCTAAACGTTACTTAGGTATAGCACGTACCTACTTAATTTGGCTAAGCGTTAATCCTGTCACTGTCAAACAACTGTCAAACTGCAAGTGACAGATAGACGGTAACATTTCTAAGGCAAGACACGAGCTAAGAAACTTTTATTGATCTTTTACTAAGACTCCCAGGCTATGGCTATTGGGAAACACATGCAGACATTTGCAAAGAGTTCTTCTCCTAAGCGATACCCAACCACTGTTTGTCTCTGCATCACCCAAAGGTTGACTGGTAGAATATGCCTTTTGCATCTGTACATTTTTGTGCTTGAATAAATATCTACCTATACGCACTATGAACGTGATGTCAAAACGTTTTTTTTTTATGTGGCAAACGTTTCCATACATCGATTTCTTCATCATTTATTTGTAAACACATATGACATGTAAGTTGAAACGTATTCATCAAAAAATCAAAATCAAAATATTTCACATAAACCTACATACATGGGCACTTATGAAACGTCAGAAGCTAGGTGCACGGTTCCAATTGGTCGTTTCTATGGAAAAGAGTATTATTATTATTTTTTATTTATTCATAGGAGAACCAACAGCTATAACAGAAGCATAACAATATTATATGCGATGAGACATAAAGCCAATTACAGGTTCTCACGGGTAAAAACAGAAAATATAGTAGAAATCTTAGGATCACTAACAAGCACGATAGAAAAGAATACAAATATAAGGTATATAAGCACTATGCACTTTTAAAAAAGACAGCGTTCAGCCGAGCACGTGCAGAATAGGTTTTGGTGGTAAATGGGTCAAATGAGAACTCTTTGCAAAGAATATTAAAGTCCTTACTCGCTCGCTCGATTATAATGTTTCCTCTTGTATGCCATACATGTGTTTGTGCCTATCATGTCTTGCCATCGATTGGCAGTGGACTCTCCATTCCTTCCTTCTCCGTGGCTCCATCAGATTTCGCCGCTTACAAAAGCGCCAGTCATAGCTCGCTATCCACTCACTATCCCAATTGGAACCGACGCGAATACGAAAGTAAACTTATTTGTTATTGAATCTCAAGTTAGTCACGACGAAATAAAACTGTCAATTGTTTTGGTTGAACAATTTTATTCCATTGTCTTTGTAAAAACTTGACAACATTAGAAAATCTAAGGTACCTAATGTCTATTTAAATTTATGTTTCCAATTGATGTTATTTTACTTTAGTGGTAATTAAGTGGATTTCAGAGTGACTTGCACTATTGAAAAAATTATAAAAATGTTTGAAGTTCTAGCGTCCGTAAACTAAACTTTATTGTGTAGGATTTAAAGTTATTTTTCCATAAACTCATATAATTGTTTATATTTTTGGCAAATACATAAATCGCGAATGCAGATTATAATTATGTCACATGTCTTCGAATTTTTGGTTCTGGAACACGCTGGTTTCCTCACGATGTTTTCCGTCACCGTTTTGAGAACAGTGGTGATGAAATAATTTACACAAAGTAAAGCGCCTGCCTGGATTCGAACCTACACTCGTAAGTCGCTCTACCACTGCTCTAGCTCACACTGATATAAAAGTAAATGCAGGCCATTACTTTACCAAAAAAGTAGTTAAAAAAAGGCAATCCACACACTATCAAAATAATAAATCGCAAGTATGTAGGCAACCCAAACGATGGGAAGCGTCGGCGTCGGTCGCGCGACTAATTGGGCGCTAGTGTCGCGACTTTCTCCTGTCAGGTGACCATGTTGTAGGAGGCTGAGAGACTGTTCCGTTATTAAATAATAATAATAATCCTGCTCCCGACACCGGTGGACCACATATTATATTATTAAAAGGTTTTTATACTTATCTTATTATTTCGAGAAATATTTTAAATTGTAGGTATCTAGATATTATTATAAGAAAATGATTAAACGGAATAATACCTGTAATAAAAAGGAATTCTAAAGGGTGCGTTTCCAGTGGCATTATGACTTTCTGAGCAAACAAACATTCGCTTGAACTATGAATTATAAAAAAAATAATTGTACCTTGACCCGCTGTCCTAATACCCCGCGAACGCGCAATCGTCGCGTTCATTTTGTTTGGTGAACATGAACGAATGAATGATATGTATTTGTGTCTATCGGTAAGTAGGCTTTTGCAAACCCTTTTACACGTCTTTTGTTTTTGCCGGACAATTAATGATCGCGACAATTGCTTGGACAGCGCCTGACTACCTATTATAGCAAGTGAACATTATTCCGTGATTAGTTCTTTTACTCTTCGGAATGAATTAGGTACCTAAATGCTAAGTAGATACCTAACTAGTTGGTGGTATTTTATTCTGAGAAATTGTTCTGAAAAAGGCTTTAGTGGTTCAATATCTCTTGAGGGGAATTTTCTTAAAACAATGAACAACTAGGTACTTATAGTTTTACAATATTTAGAAATAAGGATATTTAAATTAAAAACTTCAACAGCTCCATGGTGGTTTAGTCTACGAGTTTAAACATAATATTATGAATAATTGTGGTATCTACTTACTTAGGTACCAAGTAATATACCTAGTTTTATATGACTTGCAATACCTTTTTTTATGGATGGGAAATCATCAAATGACTCCTCCAGCTCTGGGTGGAGCGGAAGGGAGTGTCAGGCTCTTACTGACTAAAACCCATCCGTGTTCCTTCCTTAGCCCTTTATGTGCCGAGGTAGCGGTAACCCTTTCGGACAATCCCGCACCCCCGGCAGGTTTCGGCCCTGGCAGGCCCCTTCCTTTATGCTGACATCCTAAGTAACATATTAAAACAATAGAAATAATCTAGGTATCTAGCACATTCTAATAATTAATTATTTTTAAAACTGGTTTCCTACTAATGGTAGACTGCCTCATAGGTCTATAGTGCAAGTGCTACTGCTGGGTCCTGCTGGGTCCTGTACCTACTGTTAGGTCCAGGGGTCTATTCCTGGGTCGTGCAAAGAGTTATTGGGTTTTTCCATATGGAATTTCTCATCAGCAGCCCGGAGTATAGATTTGTGCCCGGTTGATGACAATAGACTCGCCCCCTATTACATGGGACTTAAACATAACTGGCGAAATGTGCGTGTAGGTACTATAGGTACACCTCTGCCTAATCCTTTGGAGATAATAGGCTTTATGTTATGTTTAGAAGCGGTTACAAATTAGGCGAGAGCCTTTAGCTTGAGGAAAATGGTTGGACAATAGCATCATTGTGCCAAAGTCATTTAAATAATTAGTTGTTTGTCTGATGATCGGTGATGAATATTTAAATAGTGCTAAAATATGGTGCAATATAAATGAAATAGATATAGGTACACATGCCAACAATAAGTAAAAAAGAAAAGTTTTCTCTCGAAATAACCGTGGTCAAAATGTTTAGTACCTACCTGCAGGGCAATTGCGTAACACGCTATCAGTAGCAATAGGTTTCATTTTGGCAGTTCAACAACATTCTTTGCGTTATTTACGTTGTTGTACATGCGTCATGTTCGTGAACGGGCGCCGTCAGTAGGGACTGGTCATCTCTTTGCTTCGTTTTTAACGTTCTGCATCGTTCTCACATGTATAATTTTTAAACTCGAATGATGTAACCAAGACTTTGTAACCATATTATTTTGATTTAAAAGAGTGTCCATGCAGTTTCTTGCCCGTTCTTCTCCATAGGTACCTACGCTTTGGAATGGGCAACTAGCTTCATCTTTCTGACTGACCGACCCTTTGACAATTCAAAAGTGCCTGTAATTGGTTTAATTGAAATAAATGCTTTGAGTTTGAGTTGAGCAGACACATTTATCGAACATATGGATTAGCAATATCCTTAAAAATAATTCAGGTTGAGATTGATAGTGTGTTACGCAATTAGGGTGCTAGGTAATGCTAGAAAGTAACTCTAAATTTAATAATTACGTTAATCGGAACAACTCGTTAATCAAAGAAGTGACTATCAGGCGCCTGCACAAAACACTTTAGCAATTGATCTGAAAAACGAAACTTACAGACGCCAGCACATCAAGCTACCTACTACAATCTGTCAAATTTCTTTAATAGATTTTCAACTTTACTTACCGCTACTGCATAAGGTTCAAAGTTGACTGAGAAAATTTGACAGTTTCGGGTAGCTACCTATTAGGTACAGTCCTTTCACAGTTATTATTTTTGCCTCTGACAGCAGCAACCCAATACCAACCTTAATGCAACGTAAACAAAGATCACTAGATATGATTTTGACATTAATGAAAAATATTGCGGCAGAATTAGTAGCCATGAAAGGACTGTGCGTCAATTTGCAAGAATTACAGTTTTGGTTTAAATATACGGACAATAATTAAAGTAGGCTTAACAATTAATTTCGCCATCTTTACAATAAAAGTATCCCATCTAGTTTATGAATTGAAATATCTATCAGTTCTGAGACAGTATCCAATAACACAAAAATCATGGAGTTTCTATTCCCCGGTGACACAATAATCGTGACCCCTGGACATTCCGCACACAGCTTTATGTTGACACACTATTAATAATAACGGAACATAATGTGCAGTAAGTGTACGAAGGGCTTTATTGTGAGAATGGGTCGCTAATTCCTCGCTGTGGGTAGTCAACGCTAATTACTTAGTGATTTTTCGCTGGATTCTACCTTCTTTTTTTGTAGCTCTGAGCAGTGTTAGGGTAAGTTTAGGTAACTTTTTTATTTTTTGAAGTGAAACTTCTTTACGCACGCTTGACTTGGGGAGTAAGCTGGCGAACGCGTGACGTAAGCGTTACGAAAAGTGTGATCGGGCGAGGCGAACGGGAGTTGAGTGGGGATGTAAGCAAGGGAAAGCAGTGCGCGCGCTCATTTTTTGTTTCTCTCTTCCTCTCATAGCCAAATACGTTTGAAGTTTCACTTCAGTCTCGGTTTTTTTTGGATGGGAAATCACTGGAGGGGTCATTGCGTAACACACTATCAGTAGCAATGGCTTTCATTTTGACAGTTCAACAACATTCATTGCGTTTTTTGTAGGTAGGTACGTTGTAGAGCTGGCAACTTTTTCGAACATAAGAAGCAATGGATTAGCAATATCCTTCAAAATGATTCAGATTGAGATTGATAGTTTGTTACGCAGTTAGGGTGCGGGTCGGAATTAATTTTATTTATCTGCCTACTAGCTGTGCCCGCGGCTTCGTTCGCGTGCATGACCGAAAAGGCTTTAATTTTTTTGCGCGGAACCTTAATTCTTTTTCTAAAATAAAAGTAGCCTAGGTTACTCCTTGTTACATCAGCTATCTGCCAGTGAAAGTCCCGTCAAAATCGGTACAGCCGTTCCAGAGATTAGTCGGAACAAACAGACCGACAGACACACAAAAATTGTAAAAAATGTTATTTTGGTATACCTATGTACCGGGTATACACCCATATGCATTTAGTAAAAAGCGGTTATTTTTAATATTACAAACAGACACTCAAATTTTATTTATTTGTATAGATTGACTAATTTTTCCGCATGTGGTGTTTCGTAGGTGTGGCGATAGATGGCGCTATAAACAGTTTCCTTAAGATCTCTCTCTCTCTACTTTATCTTTGTTTTTTTTAATGAATCGAATAAGAAGTATACCTAATGTTCGCTTAGGAAACCTGTGGGGTAATTGCGTAACACGCTAACAGTAGCAATGGCCTCCATTTTTACACTACAACACCATTCATTGCCTTTACCTATGGTCTATTCAAACTTATGTTTCAAATTAATATGTACCTATCTATTATTTCAAGATAAACAAATATCAACTTTATTTCAATGGGAATTAAGTCGATTTCAGAGTGACAGCACTATTGAAAAAGTTATAAAAATGTTTGAAATTGTAGCGTAAACCGAACTTTATTTTGTAGGATTTAAAGTTATTTTTCCATAAACTCATACCTATCTATTTGTTTAAATTATTTGCCAAATACTAAATCGCGAATACAGATTAGGTACCTACGTTGTTGAAAGAACAGAAGATAAATTTTAGTTTAGTCCTGTCAAATTAATCAGCGCCTGACACTACTCCATACAAGTTTAGACGTGATTAAAAACATCCCTACTAAAGTTACATGAATTTACGTCAGGCGCTGATTAATTTGGCAGCACTAAGCTAAAATTTATCTTCTGTCCTTTTCTTAATTAAATAGAAAGAAAAAGATGCACTGAACTTAAATTTAGTTTAGTTTGTGAACAAAAGAACCAGCACCATTACTTCAGTGTGTCATTGTTTATTAGGTACCTATTATTAATTTCAAAATACCAATGCTCAAATATAGTAGAGTCAGCAAAAAATACAAATAAGTAGGTACCTAGGTAACCTTTTTTGTGTCTCTCTCGTCTAATTTAAGCTGTAACAAAACTTTCTGTCAAAAACACACAGAAATAACTTAGAAAACTAGTGCTGCATGTACAGTCAGCAACGAAAAATGCGTGGTGTCTCCGTGCGACACTGATGTACGGCGATAATTAGTCTTAAAAATTGCGCGCCCACTGTACTAGTACAGTGGCGGACAAGGTGAAGGGAATAGCATTATTTTTATAGTTTAGTTCTGTTAAACATAGGATCTATTTAAAAGCTGGGGTCTATATTATTGCCTATTGTAATTGAGGAGCGTTTTTATAAAACGATACCTCGTTTCGTTATAATATTTTTTTCAATAATGTAATTTATTTATTTATAAGGGATTAGATAAGGTATATTAAACGAAATTACCGATTAATTGAAATATATATTATTTTACGAGGTACCTATCGTTTGGTAAAAAACGCTCCACAATGGTGAATAGAATTCTGAGAATTGATGAAAGTTCAGAAGGGCAATTTTATTCTCGTAATTTTAAGAACGTTCACAGTCTGATCTCAGTCTCAATCTGTCAAAAATACCTATAAATTCCCTACACTTTGACAAGTTTTTGACATTTGTTTGTCGCCGAGATGAGATTGCGACTAGATTTTGAACGTTTTAAATTACGAGAATTGGCCTTCTGTTATTCTAAAGATAATTTATCTAGGTATTATAACACGCGTTTGCAAACAAATTTTGACAATCAGCACCCTAATTGCGTAACACACTATCAATCGGAATCTGAACCATTTTGAAGCAGATTGCTAATCCATTGCTTCATAAGTTGGAAAAAAAATTCTGCTCAACACGTAAATAACGCAATGAATGTTGTTGAACTGTCAAAATCAAACCCATTCCGATTGATAATGTATTACGCAGATTGCATTGTTACCTACATACCTAATTCTTGTCAGAAAAAATATTTCTGAATCTAGGTAAGGTACCTATTCAGATACGTATGGTTAATTGGTTGATCAACCCTCTGTAGGTACCTATCTACCTACACTAGAAAAAATAAGGTGTTCCTTTAACTTTGTCCTCAACTGTACACTTCGGTGCACTAAATTGTACCCCCGTTGTGTAGGGTCTGCAATGTGTCCGTTCTTGAAGCTATCTCGCTCTGGGGGGAGACCATTTCATTGTTTATTTAATAAGTAGGTACGAATCATAATTCTATTATAGGTATTTATGGCATTGTAAAGTTTCTATATACAGGGTGAATTTTCCAAGTGGGCGTGGATGGCCAAATTCTAAACTATGAGGAATAGCGAAAAGTTTGCCTTTAGTTTGCCGTATGTCATTACTTCCCAGAATTTGATCCTTATTAGTGACACTATCGAATGGTGTAATAATACAGCGTGTGTTTTTTTTTCAAAATCAACAGGTTCGATTCCTGGCCAGAAATATTGATTTTTCGAAAATCCAATGATGCAGTTTTAGTTTTCATCAAAATCGAGCCCACGACTCCTTTGAGTACTTTTCGCTATTCCTCGTAGTTTCGGATTTGGCCATCCACGCCCACTTGAAAAATTCACCCTGTAGATATAATGTCTGTAATTTATATGGTGTACATAATAAAGAGTAGGTATTCTATTCTATTCTATGGGACTAATTACCTACCTCATCATCATCTTCCTAGCCTTTTCCCAACTATGTTTATCACATATCAAGCTATACCTACATTTGTACCTATAGCTTGATAGGTAGGTACTAGGTATGTATGTAGTCGTGCGCACACCAGAAAGAACATAATAAAAAAAAAACATTTAAAACTACGAAACATACCAACATTGGGCGACCTTATTATGTTTGTAAGTTACCCCAATAGGTAGGTAGGTAATGCTCTAGTCTAGAGACTGTTACAAAAATCCATCTAACTGTCTTGAAAATAAGTAGATAGCCTAGGTAATAGGTACTTATCTAGCCTGCAATATCATTGTCCCAGTGCATTTTATTGATTAAGTATCAATTTTATTGTTAACGCTTCTATTTCCTCACAATTATTTCCTTGACCGTTATTACAGAACAACTTCTTACTGACGTCAAACCGCGAATAAAAATCATCAATTAAAACTAAATTAAAATAACCTTGCAACTTAATAACGTAGATACTTAAACATAATCACTGTACACAAAGCAATTTACATAAATATATTTGAATAAACGCATACATATTTAATTACCGAAAACCAAACAAAATAAATTATTCACCACCATTCACACTTGACACTTATTCACTAAATGCTAATGGCACACAGACGCACACAACACACACTCTACGCACGCACACACTCACTCTCTTTATACGCACGACAGTGTAACGTAACCTTCAGATACGGGCGCGTCAATGTGTGCGTCTAACTCGTTTAAAAATTTCGTCCACTCAAGCGCATCTTCGAAATTTGGGCGTTTCCCATTGGTTGTTGTTGTGTTAGAAAAAAATTAGAAGGTTAGTGTGACGCTCTCTGAATGGTCGATTTTTTTGGCTGTCGCTGATAAAGTGATAAATTGGTTTCGTTTGGTTGGGTCTATTTTTAGATAGCGATGTGTACTATTGGTAGTTTTATTTACTTTATGCATCTGTGTGTGCGCAATTTTTGTAATAGGTAAATTACGTAGAGGAATATTTTTATCTAGTAGATACTTAGATATTTTTTCACGGAATTTTTTTGAAACGTCTGTTTTTGAAGTGATATTGTAACTAGCTTAGCTAAATATATTTTTCTTTAATTAACCCCTGTACCTATACATAAACGTTGCTAAGTTAAGTAGTGATTAGCGACTGTTTAACCATACCTACCTACATTTTTGACGTTTAAACGTCACTTATAAAATAAACCCCTAAATAGGTATTTTAATCATAAACATATAAAATGTAGGTAGGTATCTCAAGTTAAAAAAATCATAAATTCTAAACAACTGTATCGGTTACCATAATAACTATAGTCCTACCCATAGATGTCCGTGGTCCTACCTACAGCAATACCAAAAGATAAAATTACTCAAGATCTTCTCTAATCAAATCATACAAAAAAAAAAAACATTCAAACAAAGACCCAATCCTAAAAACCATTTAAAACTATCAAAATGGACGCCTTTACCCAATCACAGACCTGCATCTAATCTGGACCCCAATTTACAAAAACACATAAATCACACACACGTTTCTATTGTGCGTCTAACATACCCCCCCACTCCTGCGCATCCGAAATTTGAACCGCGTTAGACGATTGGTGGGACGCCATCTTGGATCTTTTTTATTGTAACCTGCTAGACGGACCGGACTCGTTACATTCTTTATTTTTATGCCTTTTATTATAAGATGGCTGCCTTAAAGATTAGTTTGGTCGACGATGCTTCATATTTTTATGGGAATGAATTATTTAGACGATTAAAAAAAAGAGGTTTATGAGTAGGTTCTGAATTACCGATTCGTGTGTCTATATTTTAAAACTAATTTTTGGGTTGGGTTTTTGAAGTAACATTGTGAAGTTTGAAAAATAAAAAAAATTAAAATGTTCTAAACTATTTTTTTACATTCAATTCTCATTTTTTGACCTTCTAATATCTATTACCTGGCTACCTATATAAAACCACAGTGTTTCTTTGTCATAAACGTGCCATTTTTCATCGTTTCTATCTACCTACTGTTAGCATTTTTAGTACAATTAAAGACTACTTGTATTTTTGTAATAATATTTATCATAATTTATTATGTTTACATTATGATTCTATGTCCGTGTTCGCGTGATTTAAATGGTGTATTGACTAATCAGTCATTCGTTCCGACACTTCACTCTGACGTTTGTTCCGGAACTCACCGGAGGGGATCGAGAAGGGTGGCACGCGAACACGGGCATTCTGGTAGGCATTCGAGTTCGATGTCTGGTCGACGAAGGAGGACTAAAAAGTATTCTGTAATTAAAAGTGCTTAAATAAAAGTGTTCTACTGAAAACTGCAAATCTCATTTCCTGACCTTTAAAAGGTCAGAAGTGGGATCACACCAGAACGCGCAACGGTTTTGGTGAAAACCTAACGCCCAATTTGAAAGTTACGTGATAAACATGCCAAGTCATCGATCGCGGAAACGCGTCAGAGACTCCAAGTCTATGGACTCCAGTAGTGAGACCGAGTCATCCCCAGAGAATCGGCGTGGTCGCAGATCACGGCGCAAGCGATCACGGCGCAAGCGCTCGAGGCAAGAAAAGAACAGAAGACGTTGTTCCAGAACACCTGAATTACCTGAGAACCCGGCAGAAGAACTACGTGCTGGGTCTAGCAATCAGCATTACAACGGTCAACCAAGTGCATCAGCTGCTCCCGATAACACCACACCACCCCTGACAAGTAACCAATTTACTGTTTTAGATTCTAGTTACGCGAATATATTAAGAGAGCTAGTTCAATCTATTCGTACTGACGGCAGTTCAGAGCGTTTTCCGAGTATGAATGTTGTGCCCGAATTTGACCCAACTAAGCGAAACCAGAGTATTGATATTTGGATTACTAAAGTCAATGAATGCGCGAAGATTTATAATTGGACAGAAAGACAAATAGTCCACTATGCGTTACCGAAATTGGTTGGACTAGCTCAAAAATGGTACCAAGGCTTACCTAGTCTGTTATTTACGTGGACAGAGTGGCAACAAAAATTGCGCTTAGCATTCCCTTGTGATGACAACTATGGTCGATTGCTGACTGAAATGCTCGCCTGTAAAGCACGTTTCGGGGATAATTTAGAAGAGTACTACTACGAAAAGATGGTTCTAATAAATAGATGTAAGATTTCTGGTAAAGACGCCATTGATTGTTTATTATATGGCATTGATGATAGATCTGTTAGAACTAGTGCAGAGGCTGTTCAGTTTAATGAGCCGGATAAATTGTTAGTTTATCTTCGCAATGTAAGAACCACTAAAAGAAATGATAAATCTGACGTGACTTCGCAGCCGAGCCCTTCTGACAGCAAACGATCAAAATCATTAAAATATAATACGCCTAAAGACAATAAGGATAATGTATCAAAATGTTACAATTGCGGGGTAGAAGGTCACCCCTACTATAAATGTAAACACCCAATTAAAAGATGCGAACACTGCCATAAAGTAGGTCACTTGATAAACGATTGCCCCAATAAAAATGAATCACAAAATAATAAGACAGTCTTAAATATTTCAAAGGAACAAGATAATGATACGAAGTATTTTAAAAATGCAATAGTTAATGGACAAATTTTGAAATGTTTCGTTGATTTTGGCAGCCAAATTACAATGCTTAGAGAATCGGATGCGCTAAAACTAAACTTAACGTTATCTTACAATAATTTACCAGTTTTGAGGGGATTCGGAAATTCTCTGGTTCATTGTATAGGAAAATGCGAAGTCGACATCGAGATAGATTTGGTAAAAGCACGCGTAGAAGTATTGATAGTCCCTGATCATTTTTTAAAAGTATCATTGTTAGTAGGTCATACGTTTACGGAACAAAATTATGTAGTGGTTTACAAGACGAAAGACGAATTAATTATTAAAAGCAAAGCGGTAAATGAACCTGTATGTGTAGAACTTTATGCGTATGAGACGACCACCATAGCAGGCCGTGCTGAAGTGGCTGTATACTCAAATCCACAATATGACGGCGATGTTTTGGTCGAGCCTAGCCTACACTCTCAGCCTCGAAAGATGTATGACATTATGCCTTGTATTTTGGCACTAGTTCGTGGTAGGGCAACTCTCTGGTTGGAAGGTTTAACGGAAGCCAACTTCATTTTAAACAAAGGTACCCTCTTATCACGAGCTCTCCCTTTAACTCAAATTCATTGTCATACCGTTAATAAAATTGAGCGATGTACTGGTAGTGACCCTCCGAATAGTGTTATTGACAGTAATATGTTGTCCGTTAGCGACCAAATTGATCAGAGTGATCTACTCCAATTAACTTGTCTTTTAAACGAATTCAGAGATTGTTTTGCTTTCTCTACGAAAGAATTGGGGTGTATTACTAACACTGAGATGGATATAAAGTTGAGCGATACTACACCGGTGGTTTACAGACCGTATCGCATGCCTTTTACGGAACGACAAGTTGTTCGTGAAATGGTACAGGAATTGGAAGACTCTGGCATAGTTAGGCCGTCAACTTCAAGCTATGCATCTCCTGTTCTCCTCGTGAAGAAGAAGTCCGGGGAGTACAGATTATGTATTGACTATAGGGCTCTCAATAAGAAAACTATTAAGGAGCATTATCCTATACCTAGAATTGATGATCAGCTAGACAATTTGTCGGGTTATAATTATTATACAACTTTAGACTTTATGTCAGGCTATTATCAATTGTGTATGTCCGAAGCCTCAAAACATCTGACAGCCTTCATAACACCCGATGGGCATTATGAGTTCAACAGGATGCCTTTTGGACTTGTTAATGCGCCGTCTAATTTTCAAAGAGCAATTAACAACATACTGGGCAATGCACGTTTTAAGGAGGCATTCGCTTATATGGACGATGTCATAATACCGTCCAAAAGCATAGAGGAAGGCTTCCATAAACTAAAATCAACTCTAGAGTTATTTCGTACCGCTGGCATTACGTTAAAGCTGTCTAAGTGTAATTTCTTAAAGGAATCCATCGACTATCTTGGGTTTGAAGTATGTGCCGACGGGATTAGACCGGGTAAAACTAAAATAAACGCAGTGGAGGTATTTCCTCGCCCTACTGACCAACACAAAGTTAGACAGTTTTTGGGACTTTGTAGCTTCTTCCGCCGGTTTATAAGAGCGTTCTCATCAATAGCTCGACCACTTACACAACTTTTGAGAAAAGATGCAAAATGGCAGTGGTCGGAGTGTGAGGAGAATGCTTTTATAGCTTTAAAGGGTGAATTAGTCAAGCGCCCAATTTTGGCATTCTACAACCCCGCGTCTGAAACTCAACTTCATACAGACGCTTCAAAAATCGGTATTGCTGGTATTTTATTACAAAGAACTGGTAATGATGCTCCTTTTAATGCTGTAGCTTATTATAGCAGACAAACCTCACCGGAAGAGTCTCGTTTTACTTCATACGATTTGGAAACCTTGGCGGTCGCGAGTTCGTTACAACGATTTAGAACTTACCTAATAGGCATACCGTTTACGATTGTTACGGACTGTAATTCATTAAGGGCTACGTTTGAGAAAAGAGATATCTTACCTAGGGTGGCGAGATGGTGGAACATTATGCAAGAGTATGATTTTAAAATAATTTACAAGTCGGGTTCCACTATGTCCCACGTAGATGCACTTAGTCGAAACCCAGTAGAACTAGAGTTTGTTGAGGTACGGTGCGTAGAAACTAAATGGATAACAACGGTACAACAGAGCGACCCTGAACTTCAACGTATCATATCTATTTTGAAAGATGAAAACACAAACGGTATTTTAGAAATTAAAAATAATTTTGTGATCAAAAGAGGTTTATTGTATAGAAAAACTGAGGCAGGTGATCGCTGGGTTGTACCGAAGGGGGTTAGATGGCAGGTATTAAAGGCTCATCATGATGATATAGGTCACTACTGTTTCGATAAGACATACGATAAAATTAAGAGTAATTTCTGGTTCGCCAAAATGAGACGGTTTGTTAAAAAATACGTCGAGTCCTGTCTGCAGTGTGCTCATGCAAAAATACCAGCCGGTAAAAAGGCGGGAGAACTTCATCCGATTCCCAAAGTTGATCGTCCCTTTCATACCCTGCATATAGACCATTTGGGTCCCTTTGTGCGAAGCAAAAAGAAGAACGCGTATTTGCTTTTAATTGTTGATGCGTTTACAAAATATATTATATTAGCCCCGGTCAAAAATACAAAATCTGTGAATTCCATATCTGCTTTGAAAAATTATTTCCACACTTTTGGCGTTCCCACACGAATAATTTCGGACAGAGGGAGTTCGTTTACGTCCAAACGTTTTGAAGAGTATTTAAGCATGTTAGGTATTAAGCACATCTTGAATGCGGTAGCGACACCACGTGCAAATGGGCAAGTGGAACGCTACAATCGCACTGTCCTAGCTGCCCTAACTGCCGTTAATCATAATAGACCAGAGCATTTATGGGATGAACGCGTATCCGAAATACAGTGGGGCTTAAATAATACCCTAAATAAAGGAATCGGAAAAACACCGTCACAAGCATTATTCGGTATCGATTTAGTTGGCACACCTAATTCATTATTAAATCTAAACGTAATTGATGATTCTGAGGAAGTAGGAAATAACGTAGAAATAATAAGAGATGAAATATCACGGCATGTCGAAAAGAATCAATTAGAACAGAAGAAACGATATGATAAAGGTAGGAAGAAAGTTGCTTTCCAAATCGGTGATTTAGTTCGGATAGAAAGAGAAATCCCATCGACGGGAAAAAGTAGGAAATTAGTCCCAAAGCTTCGTGGTCCTTATCGCATCGTAGAGGTCTTCGATAACGACAGGTATAAAGTAGAAGATACCCCACTCTCCCGTAAGGGAAACAGAAGCTTCACTGGTGTGTTTTCTATTGATAAAATTCATCCGTGGTTAGCTTTTAATAGAAACAATGAGAGTGATAGTGATTCAGTCTCGGAGAATGACGAGAATGAGTGAATTGCTCTTTTAGTTGGGTAGTGATGAGAAAAACTAATGATGTTAGGAAATAGTTCGAAAATGATTATAATATACAATGGAAAAATATTAATTATGATAATTAGGTATGTAAATTAAAATTATAGTATGTACGTAAATTAATTAAAATAAATCGAAGATTAGATATTATGAACTTGATTAAGTAATACAAAAATGAATAAGAATACTTAATTCAATAACTGAGGCAAACTGTAGACATGCAGGGGCTACAGTGAGTCGTTTAGTTGTTGTTATGGATATGAAGAGGCCATAATAACTTGGAAGTATTCAGTAATTTACATGATGTGCTGTGGACATGAAGGGGACACAGTACATCAGAGTAGCGTAAATTATACTTGCAACTGTGGTATTGTCGCTGGCGTGCTGTGGACATGAAGGGGCCACAGCATGATTGAGCTGTTGTGGATATGTAGAGGCCACCGTGGTTCCTTCAATGCTGATGGTGCAAGCGTAATTAAGCGAGATAATGATGTCGGACTTTAATAGCAGAAACAAACCAGACTATAACTAGTTGAACAAAGCTTTTAAAAATGTTTTAATGTGAATTAATTAGGTACATTAAATATTATGTTTCCATTTAGCACCTAATGCATGATAATATAAGTCTATTATAATTTTTACAACCAAAGTACTGTTTCATATTCAATAACCTATTGCAAATATAACTGCTTTCATATAATATAGGTATACATCTCTTTAGCTATTTTAATTATCATTAGTTAATGTAAGTTTAATTTTGTTATTAATTTAAAATTATTCTTTCCACGGGACGTGTAAACGTCAGGAAAGGCCGACTGTTAGCATTTTTAGTACAATTAAAGACTACTTGTATTTTTGTAATAATATTTATCATAATTTATTATGTTTACATTATGATTCTATGTCCGTGTTCGCGTGATTTAAATGGTGTATTGACTAATCAGTCATTCGTTCCGACACTTCACTCTGACGTTTGTTCCGGAACTCACCGGAGGGGATCGAGAAGGGTGGCACGCGAACACGGGCATTCTGGTAGGCATTCGAGTTCGATGTCTGGTCGACGAAGGAGGACTAAAAAGTATTCTGTAATTAAAAGTGCTTAAATAAAAGTGTTCTACTGAAAACTGCAAATCTCATTTCCTGACCTTTAAAACTACCTAACAAAATAGAAACCAAGCAATTTAATAATAAAAATAAAAGGAATAGACGCCAGCACATTAAGCTACCTACCAGGTGTCAAAATCTATTAAAGAAATCTGACAGATTGTAATCTGTCAGATTTCTTTAATAGATTTTCAACTTTATCGCTAAAGCATGAGGTTCAAAGTTGATTGGGACAATTTGACAGTTTCGGGTAGGTTGATCTGCTGGCGTCTGTACTTACCTAGGTATCTGTTTTTAGTTAATAAAGTTGAAGGTGTGCGTTCTACACTTATCAAAGTACTATAGTAGCTGGGCTACCGGGGTCGTAGCTGCAGAGGCGCTGACGACCAATAATTAAGACACTCTAAGCTTTTTACAGCATTTATTGCATAAGAACCACATCTTACAATAGCAAGTTTTAAACTAAATATATATAAAAAACACTAGCAGAATATTTGACACTTGCTTGAAATATCGAATGGAACATACTTTAAAATATAACCAGCCAGTCTTGTAGAGGTGTGGCTTTCCAGCCAGCCTCGCTTTAGAGCCGGCCTCTACATGAGCTACGCCCACCCTTGAATAACAGTCTGGGCATAGGTCATGACTTTTATTCACACCATTCGAATTTCCAAGCCCTATCTACCTATCCTATTGGAAGTGTACCTATGTCGGGATAGAATTTACACGATGAGGTCCGTCTCTTACAGGAGAAAGCTTAAGTCAGGACAAACGAAACGCGAATCCAACACCACGCTAAGTGTCAGGTAAGTTAACATTTACATGTGCCAACGTGCACTCAAACAAACCAACGCTGTCATGCTTAAGCCTCGTCGGGTCAAAACCCGACTAAAAGGCTCGACGCGGCCTCCTAATAAGAACAACTGATGTGAAAGTTCACATCGACCTGGAAGAGGCTTAAGAGAATTAAACGATCTTAGCATCAGATTCTTTTAACTCCATCGGACGGGATTGAGCCAGAGGGAGGGAAAAGTTTAAGAGGCCAGGGTTCATTGAAGAAAATTAACATGCTCCTACTCCAGCAAAGAATGTCAAATACCTATCTCGAAAATCAATTATTTAATATCAGTCATCTCTGATAAAACTGTTGGTCCTCAAACACAAGTTGAACCGAAAGTGTCAACCAAACACACTTTGCAAGGGTTATTAAGACACTCTAAGCTTTTTACAGCATTTATTGCATAAGAACCACCTCTTACAATAGCAAGTTTTAAACTAAATATATATAAAAAACACTAGCAGAATATTTGACACTTGCTTGAAATATCGAATGGAACATACTTTAAAATATAACCAGCCAGTCTTGTAGAGGTGTGGCTTTCCAGCCAGCCTCGCTTTAGAGCCGGCCTCTACAGTACCTACCTACTTATTAGGTACTTACCTAACTGCCCAGTTGGTCTCGGGTTCGCAAGCGCGACTGCTGAGCGTGGGGTCCTGGGTTCGATACCCGGGTCGGGCAAAGTGTTATTGAGTTTTTCCATTAGGAATTCCTTAGTAACAGCCCGGAGTTTGGAAGTTGGCGGTGTGATACCCCCGTGCCCCGGAAAGCACATTAAGCCGTTGGTCCTGCGCCTGATCTCGTCCGGTCGTGTTGGATTACTGTCCCATCGGACTAAGAGAATGAGGGAAGAGGGAATGCACATGCCCGCGCCGAAGGCTTAGTCTCCGTTGAGATTGAGATTGGCTGCCATGGCCGAAAATATGGTCTGGAGGACTTTTATTAAGTCTTAACTTCCCTAATTAATATGGAATTTTAACTTAAATTCTACATGTCATACTTAATACGACAAGGTTAGGTATTCGACTATTGTGCCAGTTTGTTACTTTCAACCTTTATGAACTTTTAATTTAGGTACCTAGCTAATATGACTTGTCACCAAAAGTGGTAATAACGCAACGAAGTTAAGGTTACTGGGTACCTATTTATTTCATTTTCTTGCTCATTTATTATGATATTAATAGGTAAGTAAATAAGTAGGTACCTATCTGTCCGGCTTAACCCATATTAGGTACACTTAAGGAAACAATGTCTAATAACAATAAGAGGCCTACACAGGGGATTAGGTTGGGTTAGTTATTTAAACACAAAATAAATAAATGTCACGTGAATTGTAACCACAAAGTTATAGTGACTCTCTTAAACTCATAATTTTACATTTATAATAATAATTTTATTTTCAGATAGGTAACATGATCCATTATGGTTAGAAACAAAATGAGCTTATAAAATATGTTAGTAGGCGAAGAATTTAAATAATAATAATATAAATCACAATTAAAAATACACAATTAAGAATACACAATTAAAAAATACATAGTTAAAAATACACAATAAAAATTTAATTAATAAAAATACATTTCATTTTTTCATTTTTTTTTTTAGGCTACTTATTACTACTTATGGCTACTTATTTAGGCTACTTATTATCCTCGTAAAAGTAAGTAGGTAAGTGGGTAGGTGCCAACATTTACCTACCTATCAAAAATGTAACTAACTTTATCTATAAAAAAAAATTAAGGAAGGAAAAGATTCCTAACAAGGAAATTAGCCCTAAAATGTCGTCGCACGGTTTTTCAAAACATCGAGAGTTCTTAAATTTATTAAATTGTGTACTTAAGTTTTATATTATCTAATAGGTAATGTAACTCATATCATAACTTTTCCGGAATAAATTCTCTAAATGATGGTCACATCAATATCCGTTGCGTAATTTATAAGAACAACGCATTCACACAGACGGACATGAAAAGCAACTTTAATATTTTATAAAATGTAGATAGGTATGATAACGTAAGATTAGGTAGGTAGGTACCTATCTACTAAATGTGACTGAGAGCAGTGGTGGCCCAGTGGTAACGACCCTGACTTACTTACGAGATATAGGTCGTAGGTTCGAACCCTGACAGGCGCTTTACTTTGTGTAAATTATTTCATCACCACTGCTCTCAAAACGGTGAAGGAAAACGTCGTGAGGAAATCGGCATGTCCTAGAACCAAAAATTCGAAGACAAGTGACATCTGACCAACCCGCACTGGGCCCGCGTGGTGGATTACGGCCCA
Organism: Amphipoea lucens; assembly: GCA_947508005.1. Classification (NCBI taxonomy): domain Eukaryota; kingdom Metazoa; phylum Arthropoda; class Insecta; order Lepidoptera; family Noctuidae; genus Amphipoea; species Amphipoea lucens. The sequence continues at coordinate 15,409,331 of OX382377.1, read as the reverse complement.
CTCCCTCTCACAGAGAGGAGGCCTGTGTCCCAGCAGTGGGAACATTATAGGCTGATTATGTAAATGTGACTGTCCTTACACTGCCTACCTATTCGTGGTAAACAAGCGTGATGTTATGTGTAGGTAGGTATCTACCAATACCAAGCATAATATAATGTCTAAATTATTGAGGAAGGAAAAGACGGCGATAGTAAAATTAACCCCGAAATGTTGTCATAACAAAGAAATTACTCAAGTGTGTCTGTTTAGCCGAATTGTACGCACACTTGCGCACCCAGACGAGTTCACGCACACACTTTTATTGCGTCTGTACACGAAGTAATGGGGAGGTCACAAATTGGGGTTATTGTTCGGCGTACGTGAATTTAGGTCGCAAAACAGATGCTGTAACAGAACTTTTTGAAGTGATTCGATTGGATGAAATTGGACAAGAATTGAGTGAAATTTCAAGGACGCGTCACGTTTAGGCACATTTCGTTACAAGAGAGAGAAGAAAGAGTAACTCTCTCTGTCTCTCACACTAAATTTCTCATAGGTAGTCTTTATTTTTGAAGTGAAACTTCATTACGCACGCTTGACTTGGGGAGTACCTAAGCTGGCGAACGCGTGACGTAAGCGTTACGAAAAGTGTGACCGGGCGATGCGAACGGGAGTTGAGTGGGGGATATAAGCAAGAGAAAGCAGTACGCGTGCACATTTTCTTTCTCTCTTCCTCTCATAGCCAAATCCGTTTGAAGTTTCACTTCAGTCGTGTGGTCATAAGGACACTCGGTTTTTTTTTATAGGGTGCTGCACGCGTAAGTTTTAGGTATACCAGAATGTCTATTAGATAATGGCGAATTTCAATGATGAGAATGAATGCGATTAGAGAGCTGTCACTGTCATCATTGTTGTGAAATAGCTCTTGAACGTGGTTTCCCTAGATTGTGCTGATCGCATTAAGTATCTTGTCAAATTCGGATTAGGCTTTTGTGCCTAGCGTCATTGACAGTAAACGATTTACTAGACTGCTGCTTGTAATGCATTGTTTTTTTGACGATATTGGCTGTGATTAGGTGGGTGATAGACGTAAAAAACGTCTTTTAACTTTTTCGATTAGCTGTCCTATTTTAGCATCTGTGCTCAACAAAACAGTACCTAATTTCATCCAAAATCATTTCTCATGTCTACCTAGCTATACAAATCACATGTAATTCTGAAATAATTATTTTCACATAATTCCCAAATGAAAACCAACATCCGAATAACTCACGGAACCCCCGACGTGTGTACCCACCCGCCACACGCACACAGAGAGCCCCCAATTCGCATTCGGTCCGCGCACAACACAGTTTCCGCGGTGGCGAGGGCAATGACCCCGCGTTTTGGAGGGCGCCTCTGACGTCACAACACTGACCTGCCACAACGACCTTGAAGCGAATTCGGTTGTCCCCGTTCTGTGAAATTGTGACGGATGTTGCGAATTCGTAAATGGAATACGCATTTCGGCGGTGAAAGTAATTTGAATTTTGATTCTTCTGCGTTCGGAGCTTGTTGAGTTGATTTTTTTTTTTTTTTCGTTGTGTTTGGTTTTTGTTTTAGATTCGAAGACTTTGATGTTGAAACTTTTTTTGCTATTATGAATAGAGTATTCGGGTTAGGAGCGCTCGTTTTACAAGTTTTTGCAGCATTCCTCATTGTAGGTAAAGTCAAGTATGTCCTAGATATATTTCACATATGACCAATGTGACTTAGAAGTACATCTAAATTACATAGGCACGAATATGTAAAATATACTAGACTTTGGGCTGACAAAAAATTTAAAAAATGGGATCTAGGTCACAAAAATGGGGCATATTTAAAGTTAGTTTAGTTACTTAGTTCCATAAAAGATTTGTTCTTCTTCTTGTTAGTGACACGACTATATATCAGATCTTTTGGCCCAAAATTTCGCCACTGCCATAGATATATGAAAACATTTCTATGGCCACTGCTATGGCATCATCGGTGGCAGCGCAGAGGTCACTTTGACTACATGTTTCGGGCCACAGAGGGCAGGATAGGATCATAGCTCCACATCTGCACCCTATTACTGCCGCCCTGTCGAGGTAGCCTCACCTAACAGGTTGGAGTTACATCTTCCCACTTGTGTCCGGAGACGGTTCAGGGACTTCCAACAAAGACTTGTTGCAATGACATTTTGTTGCTGTCAGGACTTCAGGAGCAATGGGCACAGAACTACGATTAGGTAAGTATCTACTAGATTTTCAGTCAATCTATTAAAGTTATTTCAGTTCAATAACTCCAAGTACCTAACAAAGTACCTATATACTAATCAAACCGAGCCAACGCCTTGAAAACAAACCGTTATTTACAGTTACAGGAATACCTGAAACCTTTATCGGAAAGGGTCAGTGACTTTGCGATAACGTGCAATATTTGTGCAACAATAACTAAATATTTTTAACTCAATAGCAGCTCCACGTAAAACATCGATGCATTTTCCTTTTGCAATGCACGAGTTTTGAATTAAGAAGTTTGAATAAAATAAATGAACGCAGTATTTAAGTATCGACGCCATTTTATGTTTTTTTTTTGTTTATGGTATCACTCTGTCAAGGTGAGAGGATTAGTAGTTTTCTGATAGCTTTTCTGAATTCAAATCTGTGTCAAATTCTCTTGTGATTGGTGAAGCAAAAAAATAGTAGGTACCCAATCGTTATGGAACTTGACAGATGACGTGAATTCATTAGATAGATAATAATAATATACCTACTTATTGATTATATTTATGTTACTCATCATACAGAATTTGAGGATTTGCAAGATCTGTCTGTTAGGAATACTTACTTACATAAATATTTGTCTGTAGGTAATAAAAATAACATATCTACTGGTAAGTTTGTAGTACGCTAGGTACCTACTATTATCTACTTTTGCAACTAATCTTTGGAGGCTGTCTATGTGTAAATGACATATTTGAGAGGCTAGCTTTATTGACCTAATTTTCCAAATCGACGCAGTTATTAATGATAATCTTCTATACAAGACGAAGGATTTTGTTAGATACTTGCACACTTCATCATCATCTGCCTTGCTTTTTCCTAACTTTGTTGAAGTCGGCTTCCAGTCTAACCAGATGCAGCTGAATAACAGTATTTTACATGGAGCGACTGCCTATCTAACCTCCACAACCCAATTACCTACTGGGTAATACGATACCCCTTGGTAAGACTGCAAGGTTGTCAAACTTTCGGGCTTTTGACCACCCGTAACGACTGTCAAAGATCCATGAATTACAGCGGAGACCAATGGCTTAACGTGTTTTCCGAAGCACGGGGGGGTCTTGGTATGTAAAGATAATCACCCATCCACGGACCAACCGCGGCAAGCTTAGCTTAACCTGATCGATCGCTCCGTGTGGCTGTTATTACCCAGAAGCCCCTGAAATACAATATAATCTCTAATAATAAACCATTTTAGCATACGTTTCATTAATTTATTAACAATTTTGCTACGTTGACAAGTCACCATGTTAATCTGAGACAAACATGGCCATCTGTAAAAGTAAAAACAAACGAAAAATTAAATTAAAATGCAAACTGTTTTTATCACAAAATCTCCACAGTCTACACTAATTTGTCATACGCTAGACGGAGACAGCGTTATGTGTGATAAGATGGGTGTGAAAGAGACAGATGCATACAAAAAGAGTCGTGAATCAGCCGAGTGCATTGAACTTGGATTTGATGATGCATCGCGACACATACATACAGACATCGATATACATTTATTTATAGATGTATGGTTTGCAATTATGTGAGGTTATTGTTTTTGTTTATTATTTTGAGTGTTTTTATTTAGAACAAGAAGTGAAATTGAAAATGTAATTTTGGACTTCAGAAAGTTCATTTATGATTTCGAAAGGTCACACTGGCAAGGACCACTCTCATCATTAAGAACCGTAGTTTGTCAAAAAACGTAGCTAAGTATAATCTGAAGTTTATCTTAAGTTTCAAGGAAATCCTGGACCCGCCACAATCCTGCCATTGGTCTGTATACCTAGCTCTACCAGAATCTCAGGGCAAAAAAAAAAAGATTTTCATATGGCAATGTCAATCCATATGAAAATCACAATTTATTTTTTTATTATTTTTTTGCCATGAGATTCTGGTAGACCTATAATATCATCTTTTTTCCCAAAACACATCATATACAAGCAGAAATTCTCATAGCGAGGATGTTCCTAGCTTTCTCTAGGTCCCTGACCACCGGCAGCTTGGACCCTGTTCCTGGTGCCGATGGGCCACTATTTTTATATAAATACTAGCTCTGCCCCGGCGAACTTCGTACCGCTAGCCAAATTAATCAATCCGTTCTTGAGATATCATAAAAAAAAACGTTCCATACAAAATGTATGAGAAATGTTTTTTTTTTTGTAAATTTTTTCCATGTTTTAAGTAGTTATTCTGCTATTCGAGGCGGAGACAAATCCAACTAAACAAAGATCATAAAAATCGGTCCCGTGGTTCTTGAGTTATAAATGGTGTAACTAACCCGGCTTTCTTTTGTATACATACTTAAATGGATTTAAAAAATATAATGAATACATATAAATTAGGTATGTTAATGTGATAAAGGAAACATTTACTAGTAGGTAAGTATAGAAACACTAAATAGGTTGGTATATATTCATAGTTTTAATAGGTTTAAGGTATGATTCCGATGTCGGCAGCACGCAGCAGTGCTGCCGCGGCAGTGCGGTCGCAGCACTACTGGTCCTCATACATTTTCTATGAGTTTATATGAGATTACATTCCGAGCACGGCAGCAATGTGACGCAGCAATGTCGCACAGCATTGCTGCCGTGCTCGGAATGTAATCTGCTGCGACCGCACTGCCGCGGCAGCACTGCTGCGTGCTGCCGAGATCGGAATCATACCTTTATGCTTATCTTTATATTTAAAATATTTATTCTTCAATTTTCATTATTGCACCTACCACTGTTTGTCTCTGCATCACCCAAAGGTAGAAAATTCCTATGGCATTAAGTCCACCTATGTACATTTATGTGCTTGAAGTACCTATTAAATAAATGAATAAAAACAAATGAATAAATGATTATGACAATTATTAGTGCCAGGCTGCCAGACATTTTTATGCTACCACTACATTATTCAGCCACTATCATACCGCCACGTTACTGACCTGCACAATGTCGCGTCAACGTTGCGCCACATCGGGCCACACGTGGTACTGTTTCAAGGCTTTATACCTAAGTATCTTACCAACTAAATAAAACACTCTTATCATCACGCATTTTGGACGAGGAATGCTGAAGATTGCGTCATGTCTTATGATATTATTATTTTGGCTTAGGTACTGGTCTTTTTTGGAGCAGTGGTGTCTCGGGTTACAGTACCGACTTACGATTTGTATGTCGTGGGTTCGAACCTAGGCAGGCGCTTTACTTTGTGTTCATAACTTCATCACCACTGCTCTCAAAACGGTGAAGGAAAACGTCGTGAGGAAACAGGCATGTCCTAGAACTAAAATATTCGAAGACATATGACATCTAGCAACCCGCACTGGGCTGGGCCCGTGTGATGGACTATGGTCCACCCTAGGAGGTTTGTGTCCTGGCAATAGGAACATTAAGGCTGATTATGCTACATAATAAAGAGTATTCTATTTTATTCCACTTCAACTGCCCTGGCTTAGGAGACGCATAAATGGTAACAGTAGCTCCGCCCCGCGTTTTCACCCGCATAAGTTTCGATCCGTGGGAATATCGGGATAAAAACTATCTTATGTCCTTTCCCGGGACTCAAACTATCTCTATACCAAATTTTATCTAAATCGGTTCAGCGGCTTAAGAGGTAACAGACAGACAGACAAACACTTAGTATGGATAAGGGCTCAGCTTTCTCGCCATTTTTGATTTAACCAGAAGCATATTAGCCAGCTCTTGAGTTGCGCCACTATCGCGCAACTAACCAACGCAACACCAGACATGTTGAGACATGCTTTAAGAGTTGACATACTTGTTGCGTCTGGCACGAGCTTTATCAAACAGGTTTAGTTGTATTTTTATACGTTGTTATTTGCTGATTAGCTCAATGTACTTAATTAGTACCTAAATGATAACAGAATAAATGAGTTCCTCGGTCTTTTGTGGCCGTTAAAGGCATAATTATAATTAAAAGTATTTAGTTGTGCTGACTTGTGCTGGAGTCAAAGTTGATGGAACTTAGTAGATTTTCTTTTTTTATAGACACTTTCTATTAAAACACCGGCGAAGTGCGAGTCGGACTCGCGCACCGAGGGTTCCGTATAAAAATTTAAGGTTTTCGGAATTTTTCCTTTATATGTGCTATAAAACTTAAATAAAGCTTCATGCCAAAATTTCAAGATTCTAGGTCGACTGGAAGTACCCTTTAGGTTTTGATTCCTTTGCGAGAAGTTGCGATTTTGAAAATATGCGGCTTAAATTGCTGTTTCTTTTGTTTGCGTTGACATAGAAGTTTGATTTTGTTAGAGCTTAAAGGTATTATAAACCTGACATTGAATTTCAATTAAATACCTCTACGCGTTCACGAGGAAACGGGTAGTAAGTTTAAAATCATTAAAAATATTTTTATTATAATGATGTAACTAACAATTTACGTTTTTCGCAATTTTTCCTTTATCTGTGCTATAAGACGTTGCTTCGTAGGTACCAAATTTCAAGATTCTGAGTTCACGGAAAGTACCTTGTAGGTTTTGATTACCTTGCGAGTGTCGAAAATTTACGGCATTAACGGCTGTATCTTTTGATTGCGTTGGCTTAGAAGTTTGATTTTTTCACAGCTCCAAGGGACAGTAGACCTGAGTGTTTGATATAAATTCCAGTTAGATACCTCCACGCGTTCCTGAGAAAAAAGGGTCTTGACAGACAGACATATGGACGGACGGACAACAAAGTGATCCTATAAGGGTTCCGTTTTTTCCTTTCGAGGTACGGAACCCTAAAAACAGGCCTAATTTCAATAGGACAGGATTACAGGACAGATACAGATCGCTCAGCGCGCTATGGAGAGGGCGTCTCCTCCGTCTCCTCTCCTCCCGGGCCGGTCTTCACTCACATCTGCCTTTTTTTTTTTTTTTTTTTCTCTCGCCGTTGGAATCCTCATGGACTTCCTCTATCGTGGGGGCGACAGAGGGGCATGCCGGACTCTTACCGGTTAAAACCAACGCGGTGTTCCACCTCTACATATGGCCGGGGGTGCGGGATTCGCATAAGCATTCACCGCTCCCCCGACAGGCCTGGAAATACTTTTTGTTTGTTACCTAATGTTTTTGTCCGACCAGTCCGACAAAATTCATAGTGCGACGTAGGTAGCTCATAACCCGTGGTTTACCAATTAAACAATTTAATTAACAATACGGAAAAGGGACACAAAAATAAGATGGAAACTTAAATCACTCCAGGGTCACATGTTAGTCTTGCGTCATTCCTCGTCTAAAAGTTTTTAGCATGTTTCCTTAACGGAGTGCTTGCCCAATTCGTTTCATAACAATTCTTAGAAGGTTTAGTTAGTCACTACGAGTATGTTCTCAGTTTGGACAACGAGAAAGGCGAGTGGTTTAATGAAAGTCTAGTAGAAAAAAGTCTTGTTACAAGTAGGTATTGTATACTCTCATTGCTAATCCATTGCTTCATATGTTCGAATTTGTCTGGTCAACAATGTAAATAACGCAATGAATGTTGTTGAACTGTTTAACTGAAAATGAAAGCCATTGCAGTGTGTTACGCAACTAAGTATTGACAAATCATAATTTTGTAAAATCAGGCCATCTAAAACTCTAGTGCCGATTCTGTTGTTCACAAAGTAAACTAAATTTAAGTTCAGTGCATCTTTTTCTTTCTATTTCATTATGAAAGGACCAAAGATAAATTTTAGTTTAGTCCCGTCAAATTAATCAGCGCCTGACACTAATCCATACATACCTAGTTAGATGTGATTAAAAACATGCCTACTAAAATTACGTCAATTTACGACAGGCCCTGATAATTTGACAGGACTAAACCAAAATTTATCTTCTGTGTGTCTGTCTGTCTGTAACCTCTTCACGTTTAAACCGCTTAACCGATTTAGATGAAATTTGGTATAGAGATACTTTGAGTCCCGGGAAAGGAATAGGATTATAGTTTTTTATCCCGATATTCCCATGGGAAACTTATGCGGGTGAAACCGCAGGGTGATGCTAGTTTGAAATAACTTTGACTTTAATAGGATAAGACGTCCATTCAATCTTAACTACATGCTTGCTTGAGTGGCGAATTTGGTGTGTACTCCTCTCAAACGAAACTACACAAGTATGTAGCACTACTAGCAAACATATAACCACAATACTTTTCTCACCTCTCAGACTAAAACCCTCTGTTATCAAAACAAAGGCTCGCCCACGAAGTCGACGACCTCTTATCATTTTACTCCAATTTATATTTTTATCGCGACTGATATCAGATTATCAGTTTACTGGCTCCCCATTCGTCCTCAATGTCAAAAAACACGTTTTTGTATGCAATTCATACTCATAGGTACCTATACGTTATTTGTTAAAGATAATGTTTGGAAACGCAACGTTTGCAGAACAGATGCGACAGTAACTCTTTGTAAGATTCTTAGTAGCACGTTTTTATGCCTATATTTAGTCCTCATCTGCCTAGACTTTTCCCAACAATGTTAGGGTCAGTTTTCAGTCTAACCTAGTGCAGCTAAATACCAGTATTATTTAAGACCAATTCCTGTAGTTAAAAGTGTTGAAAATATAGTCGAAATTTCAATTCAGCGACAGTCCATGTCAAAAATGTTGAAAGTAGTCAGAAGTATTTTTGACAGGTTGGGACTAAAATTAGAATGCGAACGTTGTAACACTCTCATCTGCTATATAACCGCCGACGACCTCTAAAAAATTTTGTTCAGCAGGCCAAAGCACATTTTTTAATACTTTTTTTTTTGCTTTTCTTTTTTTTTACTTTTTTTTTTATTTATTGTATGCCTAAAGGCGGGTCATAGATGTACTTTACTTCATAAACTGTAACACCACATTTTACCTGTGTACCACAATAAACAATATGAATTTGAATTTTCCATAACAGCACGCCAGTAGTTGTAAAAACTATTTGAATTCGGGAGGTCAGGAAGGATCCCACGGCGTGCTGAAAGATTTAATTTTGACCCGCCGGCGCGGCGGCGGCGTATCCCACGGCATCATATAATAATTTTGACTTTTGACTCACGGCGTTCACAAGCAGAAACTTTGGCACCCGCCGGCAGCCTCCATGGCCTCCTGAACTTAAAAAGTTTTATATATTGTCGGCAGGAACATGTTACCCCTTGCCAAGAGTGGTTGTGAGATTTTCGGGCTTCTGACTACCCGTAAGGACTGTCATAGATCTACGAATGACATCGGGACAAACGGCTTAACGTGGTTTCTAATTGTTGAATTAATTGTGAAGCAATTTTTTTTTTGTTTTTAGGTTTATCTATACTGTCCCACTGCTGAGCAAAGACCTCCCCAAATTCTTCGAGGCATCCTTTTCTAGAGCCACCTCAGTCCAACCCTTGCGTTACGCATCTAGGTCATCTCACCATCTCTTCCTGGGCTGGCCAGGGAGGCGTCGTCGATCCTTTACATTTTAGCAAATTAATTTATTATTTTATAGGTATTAAAATGAATTGATAATTTTCGAGATATCACCAAGCGGTTAGTCGACTCTTCACGTGACCAGAGGGCTGGCCTATTTCTTGGCCAAAGAATTAGCATTGCCATACAACGTTGCAATGCTGCCAGCCTTTTGGGCATTGTTCCTGTTGACAGCGATGCGGACGAATTCTTTGATGCCCTATGACTATTTTGTTTATTTTTTCATAATCATATAATTGTACATATTATTATAGTTTGTATGTTAGCTTATATTGATAACATAGGCACCTAATTAAGCTTGCCGGAAAGAATTTTAACTGTTAGTGTTATGACGAAATTCAAACGGTGTTCAAGTGTGAATCCGCGTTGGTTTAATTTAAAAACTATTATTAATTTTGTTTTTAAAGTGTTAAGTGAAATTTGTGGTTTCGGAATCAAATCTGTGTCTGTGTCGTAGCACGGCACTAACAGTAGGAATACCTTTAGAGCTATTACGCACTGTCGACTGGTCGCCGGCGACACGGTCGACGGCGACTGTGACTTACTGTTGTTTAAATAGGTGTTTACCTACGCACTTGGTCGCCGGATGATGCCTATGTTTTGGTCGCCGAGGGACCGAGTCGCCGGCGACTAGTCGACAGTGCGTAATAGCTCTTAATTTTGACAGTTCAACAACATTCTTTGCGTTATTTACATAGTTGAGCAGATAAATTTTTCGAACATATGAAGCAATGGATTAGCAATACTCTTCAAAATGACTCAGATTGTCATTTATAGTGTGTTACGCAATTAGGGTTTAGCACAACTACAAAAAACTTTTTTACAAAAAAAAAAACAACCGACTTCAAAAAAAAAAACACTACAAAGTGAAAAATAACTTTAATTTCGGAAGTCGGTGTCTTTGGTTCCGCATTTCAGTTTTTTGACACCGACTTCCGAAATTAAAGTTATTTTTCACTTTGTAGTGTTTTTTTTTTGAAGTCGGTTGTTATTTTTTGTAAAAAAGTTTTTATTTTTCACTTTATAGTTGTACCTACCCCACATAAATTCAATTAACACTAGTGCATTGAAGAATTGAAGACACAACTCGAAGAATCATCAAAATTCGCATAGAAATGCCGGAGATGCAGTACATTTATGCATATAACTTCGTACATAAGAATAATTACCTAATGTATTATATACTAAAACCTTCCTGAAAGTATGAAGATCACACTAATGAAAGAATTATCAAAATCGGTTCAGTAGTTTTTGAGATAATCGCGGACATACAAACATACATACATACATACGGGTCGAATACAGAACCTCCTTTTTTAAAGTCGGTTAAAAAGGTATTGGAGAAGATTGCCTCAAAATACAAGGAGAAGACTTCAAGCTCTGCGAAGGGGCGAAGATGCCTATGAATGGTGATCATGACTTGATCTACTTACTTCAAGTAAGTATAAATTACAGTACGATCAATGAAGCAATACTTACCCTTCTTTAGGAACCAAATGGTGACAAGAGGCGAGTGTTATTGAGAGATTATGCGCGAAAGTTCAGAGAGCTGAATATGTTCGGACCGGCCATGATTAATCTAATATCTACCTACTACTTTCATAATCAGCCTATAATGCTCCTACTGATGGGACACAGGCCTGCTCTCTGTGAGATCCCACGCGGGCCCAGTGCGGGTTGGTAGACGTCACATGTCTTCAAATTTTTGGTTCTAGGGCATGTCGGTTTCCTCACGATGTTTTTCTTCACCGTTTTGAAAGCAGTGGTGATGAAAGAATTTGCACAAGGTAAAACGCCTGTTTGGGTTCGAACTTACGACCTACAACTCGTAAGTCGCGGCCATTACCATTGGGCCACCACTGCTCTCTAATACCTTGTTTTAGGTACTATTTTACTGAAACAGGAATTTAATGACTTTGTTGACGAGACGAAAATGTTTTGGTAGAATTACTATTTACTTGGAACCCTTTATCATGTAGACTTAATACAAAATAAGAGGAAAATTTGACTAAAACTTCCTTCCTCAAAATTCGAACCATATATGATGCGGATGTATCACCACATACGAAGTTAATTGGCTTCCTAATTTTGTTATTTTAATAATTGGTTATCCTTAGTACGTTTAAGCCGTTTGTCCCGATCATTCGTAGATCTTTGACAGTCGGTACGGGGAGGCAGATGCCCGAAAGTCCTACAACCAGTCTTAATGTCTAAACGCACATATCACGGCATAGACCTTTACCAAGGAGTATCTTATTACCCAGTAACAGGGTTGTAGTTGCAAGAGGTCAAAATGGTCAAATAGGCAGTTGCTCAATGTTGAATACTGGTACTTACAATAGAATAGAATACTCTTTATTAAGTACACCATATAAATTACAGTAACTGTTACTTAAGTAACTGTATTCGGTTAAATTGGAAGTCGATCTCGAAATGGCTGGGTGATGGCTAGGCAGATAATTGGTTTTCCTTCAAGCTTCCTCTCCTAATCGCAAAACACTGTTTCAATCAAAAACCTAGAGTTTTGAAGGATGTTTCTAATCCATTGCTTAATAGGTTGCAAATTCGTCTGCTCAACAACGTAAATAACGCAATGAAAGTAGCTGAACTGTCAAAATGAAAGAAAATGTGATCAATTGTCATTTTATGTGTGTTTGCCGCGGGTCTTCCCAGGTCCTACACGTGCCATAAATGAGGAAACTACTGTTTATTTTGTATATAATTCTTTCATGAATTCTTCCAATCTGTTTTTACCGCAGCTCAGCAATCCAATTATCCTTTTTAGGAAATAATGCAACAGTTTTCCCTATAGGTACAGATGTGCGCACATCAAGCTACTACAATTTGTCAAACTTCTTCAATAGATTTTCAACTTTATCGCTAAAGCATGAGGTTCAAAGTTGATTGGGAGAAGTTGACAGTTTCGGGTAGCTTGGTGTGCTGGCGCCTGTACCTACGCGTGTCAGATTTTATGAGCAAATTGCTGTTTATTTTGGTTTATTCATAACGGAAAAACACTTTTAATCAGCTTCTATGAAGTCATCATCAGCCTTTACCCAACTGCTGGGGTCGCTTTCCTTATCCTGGCTTTCTTGCAGTGGCGTAACTACACCGTGTGGGGCCCGTGACAAATTTAAGGGATGGGGCCCTCCCTCAATGTAAAGAAGCTCAACCAGCGTTATAGTTTTTTTTATTAGCACTTCTCCCGCGACTTCTTCCGCGTACATTTCATATTTTCCACTACAAAATTTAACACCTGACTGCTTCTGTCCTTAGGATCCTCCTGTGCTCATGGTCCTCTCGGGCCGGGGGCCCCCTCTGGCTGGGGGCCCGTGGCATTTTGCCCCAATGCCACCCTATAGTTACGCCACTGCTTCCTTGTTGAGTTGAGTTAAAGTCGTCCAGACCTGAATTTTGGCCACGGCAACCAATCTCATTGGAGACCAGCCTTCGGGAGATATTATAGTGCATAAGTGTGTGCGCAAACACAGTTACACTCTCTCTTCCCTCGCTCTCATTGTCCGATGGGACAGCAATCCGTCGCGACCGGAGAGAGATCAGAGGCAGGACCAACGGCTTCACTTGCCTTCCGAGGCACGACCGTCAACGTCCAATACCCAACGGGAAAATCTAATAACACTTTAACCGAGCCGGGAATCAAACCCAGGACCGCACGCTCAGCAGTCGCGCTTGCGACCACAAGACCAACAGGCAGTTGAGTAGAGTTACTGCCTTATTATACGTAACGACTGTCAAAGATCTACAAATGACAGTCGGGACCAACGGCTTAACATGGATTTCAAGGCATGAAGGAGTCTCGATATGAAATGAATGGTCACCCATCCTCGGACCGACCGCAGTAAACGTAGTTTTACCTTGAATCCGTGGCTGTTACTTGTCTGCTTATTTATTTATAGAATTTTATGCACAAAAAGGTACAAAGGAGGATTTGGTAGAACCTGAATGAGGCTAGCACAGGAGTGTAGGGATTGGCACAAGAAGAGAGAGGCTTGAGCCCAGTAGTAGATGAGGTCGGGCTGTGGATGATGATGATGATGATGACGGTGATGATGACGATGATGACGACGAAGATAATGATGATGGTGATAATGATGGTGATGATGATGGTGATGATAATGATGACGATGACGGTGATGATGATGGTAATGACAATGATGATGACGGTGATGATGATGGTGATGACATTGATGCTGACGGTGATAACAATAATAATGATGGTGATGACGATGAAGGTGACGGTGATTACAATAATGATGATGGTAGTGGTGGTGGTGGTGGTGGTGATGATGGTGTTGGTGGCGGTGGTGGTGACGATGATGGTGGTGGTGGTTACAGTAATGATGATGGTGGTGGTGGTGGTGGTGGTGATGAGGATGATGATGAAGATGATGACGGTGATGATGATTATTATGATGATGATGGATGCCCCGGCAGTAATCTTTTTTGTCATAGCCTGGTGTCGTGTCTGTTTACGACGCGTGCGTCTGATCCATAAAAGTGGTAACATTATATTGGTTGTTGTTATTGAACGAAATCAGTAAACAGTCGGTATTGACCCAGATGCTCGGCGTGCTATTAAACCGTTGACTTTTAATTATATTCGGATGACATTCCGTTTTTAGATACGATACTGTTTTAATTTACAAGTTACTATCGAACTAATACGTATCGACTCGGGGCCTAAAAGTCAGTTACGGATTGTTTTACGAACAAATAGTAAGCTTCCAATACGCGTATGTGTTGAGGGGCTTGTGGCTAAAAAAATAACAGCCGCACGGGTCGATCTATCAGGTTAAGCTACGCTTGCCGCGGTTGGTCATTGGATGGGTGACCATCTTTTCATACCAAGACCCCTCCGTGCCTCGGAAAGCACAATAAGTTGTTGGTCCCGGCTGTCATTCGTGGACCTTTGTAGGTACAATCGTTACGGGTCGTCGGGTTCAGAAGCCCGTCAGTCTAATAACTAACCTTACTAAGGGGTATCGTATTACCCAGTAACTGGGTTATGAAGGTCAGATAGGCAGTCGCTCCATGTCAAATACTGGTATTCAGTTGCATCCAGTTGACTGGAAGCCGACCCGATGTAAGGTTCTGTATAATAATGTTACGAGTGGGTAATATAATAGTGTCAGGTGTCGAGGTTCTTTTGAACCTACGAAGATAGAAGATGTAAGCTCCTCTAAAATATAATGAATATACAAAGCCAACATGAATTTGTAAGAAACCGAGCTTCAAAAATGTATCTAATTAGTTACCTAATTAGTAACTTTAGTAATTAGTTATCTAATTAGTAACTTTACACCCTGCTCCTCATACCTCTATAGCCTGACCCAGGGATCGAAACTAGAACCTCATGCTCAGCAGTAGCCCATGCGACATCAACGAGGCTCTTTAAGAAGTCTCTCCACAAACCAAAAAACATTACCTACTTGATGACACAGTTTCCCAACTAGGTGTAAACACCCATGACATTGTTCCCCTTTGAACACAAACTTCGTCAGTCCACCAACCGTGACGCATCGTCTGCTTGCCCCATATCTGTGTAGTCGCTAATCGGTCGTAGAACTTCTGATAAAGCGAAAATGTAATCAAATTGGCTGCAGTAGTATTTTTGTACCATTTTATTTGGCGTCAGAAACCTTGAGGATTAGTCCGTTTCTTGGCATTTCATCACCCAAGGGATCACCCTTGGGTGATCGACGCCTCGCGGTTTCCATCGATGCCTCAATAGGGTGCGGCGGTACCTACCAGCGACGAGCGGTAGCGGTATCGGTATCACGTCCGTTATAAAAGAAAGAAAATACGTTACGTTATAATTATTGTATTGTATTGAAATTCTTTTTTAATTATTATTATTTGTTTTAGTGTTTGGGTGGCATCTGTCTCATCCCTTGGTCTAACCAAAGAAAAACCTGGCAATGGGAGTGAATGGGATTGCTTGCCCGTTCTTCTCCATAGGGACGTTCTACGCTTTGGAATGGGCAACTAGCTTCATCTTTCTCCATGACTGACCGAATCTTTTGAAAATTAAAAAGTGCATATAAATGGTTCAATTGAAATAAATTTGAGCTTATGGAATTACAAAATTGAATGTCTTTGTGGAATTGATAATTTTACTAGGTGTAGGTAACTTATCTGGAGGTAGTGAAGGATGGTCATGAGGTCTGGTCGTACCTAATAGATAGGATATCGTTTCATTGATACTTATTATAATATAGTAATTGCAAAGTGTTGGTGCAATGTGTGTGCTCATAGTTTTTTTTGCTTATAACTTTTTTTTTCTCGCGGTGGAAATCCTCATGGACTTCCTCTATCGTGGGGGTGACAGAGGGACATGCCAGACTCTTACCGGCTAAAACCACCGCGGTGTTCCACCTCTACCTATGGCCGGGGGTGCGGGATTCGCATAAGCATTCACCGCTCCCCCGACAGGCTTCGCCTATAACTTAAAAAATGCTTTTGGGTGCTTTCTTTGAAATACAATATGAACAAAATGATTTTAGAGCTTTTAAATTGGATGACTTATGATGACAAACAACAAGTGTTCCTACTTACATTTGTTTTTCATTTGGTAAATAATAACTAATAACTGTGACTAATTTCGTCCAAAATGATTATTATTTAATTTTAATTGTTTTCAAGCCTATCCATACAAGTATAAGTTAAGTACCTATATTTCTGTGGTTCCTCTTTCAAACAATGCTTAATTTATCGGGACTACTTATTGCGTCGCAAACACATCAAAGGGTAAATCCCTATTAACGGTAATGTCCAAAACAAATGATTATTTATTATTAATAATCCTACCTAAAACTAAAAGTAAAATACAGAATATGTAAGTATTCAGAAATGAACCAGAGTAGATAATTTGGCCCCGAATTACGAGTTGTAGGTCGTAGGTTTGAACCCAGTCAGGTCATCAATACTGCTCTCAAAACGGTGAAGGAAAACATCGTGAGGAAGCCAGCATGTGACATCTATCAACCCGCACAGGGCCCGCGTGGTGGATTACGGCCCACACCCTCTCACCGAGAGAAGGCCTGTGTCCTAGCAGTGGGAACAATAAAGGCTGATTATGATGAGGTAATTTGTAGATCTTTGGCAATCGTTACGGGTAGTCAGAACCCCGAAAGGCTGACGAGCAGTCATACAAAGAGGCAAGGGGGTATCGTGTCCCGGGTATCACCATTGAGAGGATCGCCCAGAGGACACGGTGGAGCATACAGTGGAAGTCTGCCCCGCTTGGGCGGAGCACCGCCGTGATCTCGTAGAGGCGATCGGCAGCGGCGGCGACCTCTCGCGTCCGGCCCTGGTTCAAGCCATGGTGCGGGGCGAGAGGGAGTGGGAGGCAGTCACCTCCTTCTGCAAAGCAGTCATGCTAGCGAAGAAGGTGGCGAGATGGATGAGTGAGAGACTCCCGGCCACCGTAGGCGCGGGCCTGCGGACGGAGAGTAATGGGTAGCTGACCGTCCGATCAGGACCAGGCCCGTGCCGGACGGCGCGTACGTGTTCCACGCGCGCCTCAAAGAGATGTCAGCAAAAAGGAAGGGGCCTGCCAGGGCCGAAGCCTGCCGGGGGTGCGGGATTGTCCGAAAGGGTTACCGCTACCCCGGAACATAAAGGGCTAAGGAAGAAACGCGGATAGGTTTTAGTCAGTACGAGTCTGACACTCCCTTCCGCTCCACCCAGAGCGGGAGGGGTCATTTGATGATTTCCCATCCAGAAAAAAAGGGGGTGACGGTGTATAGACGTCGTGTTACCCAGTATCTGGGTTGTGAAAGTTAGATAGGCAGTCGCTCCATGTAAAATACTGGTTAAAGTTGGGAAAAGGCTAGGCAGATATTGATTGATTCAGTTGAGGCTCTAAGAGGAATAATTTAATTATTTTGTTAAGGCAGGAACGTTGAACTGTGTTTCCTATTTATCAAATAAAATAAAATTAGCTAATATTAGAAATGAAAACCACAAATTATAATATGTTTGCCAACATTTAAAATAATATTTAATTTTATTGTATAATATTTAGTTACTTAAATACGTAGGTGTCCGTTTATTATAAATTATATTCGTTCAGTTGCACTGAGGTTGACGAGGATAATTATTATAGTTAGTCGTCGTGCTAAAAACAACCACAAATGATTAGTTTCTTGGTTCCCAAAATTCAGTTACCAACTTATCAATGTGATCAATGCGTCGGAATTTGGTAATAAATAAGTACATTGTGTTCAAAATAAGGAAAAACTAACGTAATAATTGACAGACTAAAGGGCCACTGTTTTTATCATTTTGAAGCAATTAAGAATTGAAATAATGAGCACAGAGGAAAGGTTATACAATGTCGTTATAATATTGTGTTTATTTAAGCCAGCTCCCAATTAAAATGGTAATTATTTTCGGGTTTTTTGGAACTTATTTGTGATGAATTTAGAAGCTTTGTGGTTGAGTTTCCCGCGAAGAATGATTCTTGTTTAAGGAATAATTCATCAGCATATTGTTTTCATTATTATGATTTAATATCTGGTAAAGCCCTGTATGGTATACATTTTCTTCATGTTTGTTTGGGCGTTCACTAATTAGGTATTTATTCTGTAAATGAACTAGGTATAAGCAAATAATCTAACACCTAATTAATAAATAAAAATAACAACATTAAATCCTAACTTAACAAAAACTATACAGAAACTAAAATATAGCTAGCGTCGAAAAATTCATCCGCATCGCTGTCGACTGGTAACGTACCCAAGAGACTGGCGGCATTGCCACGTTGTATGGCAATGCTTAGCCTTTGGCCAAGGTAAAAGCCAGCCCTTGGAGCACGGGAAGTGTCAACCAGCCCTTTCGAAATTTCGTTAAAAAGACCATGAGCACTCGGATCCCATGTTTATTTATAGGTACTATTACCTAGTTTTATTAAAAAAAAAGATGTATTTATTAATTAGGTACAACGTTGTACCATCTTTGCTGAGAGAAATCTTTAGAGAGCAGTGGTGGCCGAGTTGTAACAGCTGTGACTTACGAGTTTGTAGGTTGTAGGTTCGTACCCAGTTAGGCGCTTTTCTTTGTGTAAATTATTTCATTACCACTGCTCTCAAAACGGTGAAGGAAAACATCGTGAGAAAACCGGCATGTCCTAGAACCAAAAATTCGAAGACATGATTATCTACCAACCCGCACTGGGCCCGCGTGGTGGATTATGGCCTACTCCGTCTCATCGAAAGGAGACCCGTGCGCAGTGGGAACATTATGGGCTGATTATGCTACCATCTTTCTTAACAGTTGATTAATTAATTTTCTGGGTATCAAACTAACAGACCGGGTTAGGAATACGACCATCCGTTCCATCACAATGATAACTGATGTCACTTTGGAAAGCTGCCACGCTAAAATGGAACTGGGCTGGACACATCTGCCGCATGTCAGACGAACAGTGGGCCAAACTTACGACCCAATGGGTCCCTCTTAATGGCAAACGACATCGTGGCAGCCCAGACAGAGATGGCGGGATGAGCTGGACTCCTTCAACAAGAACTGCGGGCCTAAAAAGGCCACTTTGGCAGAATCATAAAAGGATAACATTATGAATCATAATAAAAGTCGTAAAATGGTCACAAACTGACAATTCATAATATTATTTGACATTAAAGCAATTCATATTTTGTGGACCATTTTACGAATCTCCATACAAAACTGTCAAACAATTGAATTGCGTGATATGAAATTGTACGCAAATAATATTGTGAATTGTCAGTTTGTGACCATTTTACGACTTTTATTATGATTCATAATGTTATCCTTTTATGATTCTGCCAAAATGGCCTTTTTAGGCCCTCTGGTCCTTAGCAGCTTTGAACAGAGAGAGGTGGAAAGAGCCTTTGCCCTGCAGTGGGACGTCACAGGCTAATAATAATATTAATTGTTTTTTTTTTTAACGTTTCGAAAAATCTCAGAAGATTTCATTTCATTCTATGTGAGATACTGAGCTGTCTCCACGTTTAACCATGACTTGACCAATTGAATGTGTCAAAGGAACTGACAGGGGCTGGCATCTGACCTCCACCTTCCAATTACCTACCGATATCTAGATTTCTAGACTAGTTGACAACTTGCAGACTTCTATTTTAAATCAGCACACAGCGACCTGTCTGCCTAGCACTGTCTGGACGCACCTTCATAATTGGTGATAGTACAGACGCCAGCACATCAAGCTACTACAATCTGTCAAATTTCTTTAATAGATTTTCAACTTTATCGCTAAAGTATAAGGTTCAAAGTTGATTGGGGAAATTTGACAGTTTTGGGTAGCTTTCTGTGCTGGCGTCTGTACGACTGCTAACACCAATTATGAAGGTGCGTCCAGACAATGCTAGGCTAGTGCTTCTAATGGTAAGCTAGCTTTTTACCTAGGGTGAGGCATCCATACTTAATATTATAAAATTCGAAAGTAACTCTGAATAATCCCTATTGTAAGTATGTATACCATCAAAATGAAAATGTAAAAACTCGTAAGATTTAAAAAATGTTGCTACGCCCTGCTACGCCGTAGCAGCTTCTTCTTTCGTAGAGAAGAAGCGTAGTAGATCAGACGAAACATAAAATAATCGTAGAATTTACCCAGAATATAATTTATTTATCCTGGAACTCTATTTTACCCATACTAATATCTGTGCTAATATTATAAATTCGAAAGTAACTCGGTCTGTCTGTCTGTATGTTACTTTTTCACGCCTAAACCGCTGAACCGATTACGATGAAATTTGGTATAGAAATAGTTTGAGTCCCGGGAAAGGACATAGAGTAGTTTTTATCCCGATATCCCCATGGGATCGAAACTTACCGCGGGGCGCTGCTAGTCTGACATAAAATAAATGCATTTTAGGTGGATTACAGCACTTAAATTGCGTAACACACTATCAATCTCAATCTGAATAATTTTGAAGCATATTGCTAAGCCATTGCTTCATATGTTCGAAAAATGTGTCTGCTCAACAACGTAAATAACGCAATGAATGTTGTAGAACTGTCAAAATGGAAGCCATTGCAACTGGTACTGTGTTACGCAAGTATGCCGCAGGATTGATTGTGTTAAAGATAATATGGCTAGAAAGCTGATTACCGAGATGACGAGTAATAGAGAAGCATGGAAGAACAAGACATGGTGTGAACTCAGGGTTATAATGTTATAACGGAACATAGTTTTGGTTTACGTCCAGTGTTCTCCATAGTCCAGTTGGTATTTGGACGATGGAAACATGCAATTTTCCCCATAGACCAATTGATCAAATTCCTATTGGTCCATGGAGCACCGACGGTTGTTAATCAACTCAGCCTATCGCAGTCCACTGCTGGACATAGGCCTCTCCCAGACTGCGCCACAACACCCTGTCCTCCGCCTTCCGCATCCAGTCTACCCAGCCACCTTCTTTAGGTCGTCTGTCCATCCAGCTGGGGGGCGTGCCACACTACGATTGCCGGTACGCGGTCTCCACTCCAGGACTCGTCTGCTCCACCGGCCATCAGTCCTTCGACAGACATGGCCAGCCCACTGCCACTTCAGTTTGCTTACTCTGCAAGCTATGTCGGTAACTCCGGTTATTTTCCGGATAATTTCATTCCTGATTTTATCCTTCAAAGAGACTCCGACGGTTGCGCTGACCACAATTAATTTGGGATAAGAACAAGAGATGATGATGATGGTGATGAAAAGGTTAACAGGAGGATCAGAGTGATTTGCACTAGTCTGTCGTTGAGCGAAATCGTTTAGCGTAGGCGCAGCCTAGACGAACGGATGACAGAGCGTAGAGGTGGCGTAACCCCTTACAGACGCGGCGTAGACCTCGAAGACGCCGAGTACTTCGGATAAATTATTATAATTATTTATTACGTAATTTTGATGAATGCAGACGATTTTAGACCATTACCATTAGTGGTGGAAATATGAATCAGCCATGATTTAGTTTAAAAACAAACTAATGAGTTTCCACGCGATTACTATTGAGTGAGGTTCGTTAATTATCACATCACACTACTCGTATCACACTAATATTATAAAGGCGAAAGTTTGTGAGTGTGTGTGTTTATATGCTTGTTACTTCGTCAAGCTCAAACGGCTGGACCAATTTTGATAAAATTTTGTATGGATGTAGCTGACACCCTGGATTAACATATAGGATATGCCGCTGCTGCTTTTTATCCCGATATTCAAACGGGATCGACACTTATGAGGGTGAAACCGCGGGGCGCAGCTAGTACAAAATAAAAGTGTCTTGTCATTGATGAAATGGTAGATGTGTGTGCGACCTACACATAACACACATAATAAGCCTATAATATGCCCACTGCATCTGGGGGATACAGGCCTACTCTCGGTGAGAGGGGGGGGGGACTGTCAAACTCAAACTCAAAGCATTTATTTCAATTTAATCAATTATAGGCACTTCATTGTCGAGGGGTCGCGGTCAGTCAGAAAGATGAAGCTAGTTGCCCATTCCAAAGCGTAGGTGCTATGGAGAAGAACGGGCAAGAAACTCCATGGACACTCTTTTAAATCAAAATAATATGGTTACCTACAAAGCCTTGGTTACATCATTCATATTGCTGTACCTACCTAATCTACCACGCGGGCCTAGTGCGGGTTGGTAGATGTCACATGTCTTCGAATTTTTGGTTCTAGGACATGCCGGTTTCCTCACGATGTTTTCCTTCACCGTTTTGAGAGCAGTGGTGATGAAATAATTTACACAAAGTAAAGCGCCTGTCTGGATTCGAACCTACGACCTACAACTCGTAAGTCGCGGCCGTTACCACTGGGCCACCACTGCTCTTTGTAACCTGCTTTATTAACCCGCTTCCATAAAATCAACGACATTTTAATAAAAATACGACCAAAATTACCGCCGAATTGTCATGAACAAAAATATTACTCGGAGGAGGAAGCGAATGGACACCTTGAACTTTCTGAACAAAAACAACACACTGTTTTGATTTTATTTTTTTGAATAAGTATATTTTTTAAAGTGAACTTTTCGTACATTCGGTTGCGTTTGTTTTTATAGGAACATCGTAAAGTACTTTTGTTTATGTATTTGTAGTTTGGTCTGAACTTATTTTTTTTGTTTTTTTTTTTAATATGTATTTGCTGAATTGACTACTTACGGTAAAATTGGTAGCATTATTTGGACTGATGTCATGAACAGTTAGGTTAGGTTTATTCACGATATTTTTTTTTTAATTCTTATTGCTGAATGGGCACGCTCTTGACCTCGATCACGCCTGATGGAAAACGACGGATGAGGTCTATGATGGAACGAGCGATAAAAATAGGATTAGGAATAGTTTTCTTCTAGAACCTCACACATCAGGTCCAGTTGAAAACCAGCGTAAGGCACTAGTTGTCCGGCATTTTTGTTGAAATGGGCCTTATTAGTGCAGCCGTGAGGCACACTTTCCTGCAAATTTTTTACATCGGACTTTATACACTTTCTATTTAGGTACCTAATTACAAGATTTAGAACCAAAACTTCTAAGATATGTCAATCAATCAACTCAGCCTATCGTAGTCCACTGCTGGACATGCCTGCCATATCCCAGACTGCACCACAGCACCCTGCCCTCCGCCTTCCGCATCCAGTCTACCCCAGCCACCTTCTTTAGTTCGTCCGTCCATTTAGCTGGGAGGCGTCCCACACTACGCTTGCCGGTACGCGGTCTCCAATCCAGAACTCGTCTGCTCCACCGACCATCGGTCCTTCGACAGACATGGCCAGCCCACTGCCACTTCAGTTTGCTTACTCTGCAAGCTATGTCGGTAACTCCGGTTCTTTTCCAGATAATTTCATTCCTGATTTTATCCTTCAAAGAGACTCCGGGCATAGCTCGCTCCATAGCGCGCTGAGCGACCTTGAATTTGTAGACCAGCCCGACCGTCAGTGTCCACGTTTCAGCACCGTATGTCATGACGGGCAGGACGCGCTGGTTGGCACTGAGACAAGTGACATCTACCAACCCTCACTGGGCCCGCGTGGTGGATTATGGTCTACACTCTCTTGCTGAGAGGAGGCCTGTGTCCCAGCAGTGGGAACATTATAGGCTGATTATATGTCAAAAGGAAATATATTTCCTTTGACTGTTTTGGTTTCTCAGTAGCAGTCTTGTGTCTGGATTTGTGCTCGGTTGATGGCAGTAGGCTCGCCCCCTATTACTTGAGACTTAGGGTCTAAACAGACGGACTGCATTTGAACTGCATGCCTGCTGCAACTTCGCAGTTTGGATGCAGTTGACACAACTAGGTTTCGAAGCAATTAAGTCAACTGCATCCAAACTGCGATGTTGCAATTGAAATGCAGTCCGTCTGCTTAGACCCCTAAATATAAGTAGCAAAACGTGGATGCACCTACGGCAGCTCGACACACTTCTGCTAAACCCTTCGGGGAATAAAGGCGTTATGGTTTGTTTTGGTACCGAGAAGCGGTCATTTAGTGGCACATATTCTGCTGAGGACTTAGGTAAGTAGTCATCATCTGCCTAGCCTTTTCCCGACTATGTTGGGATCGGCTTCCAGTCTAACCGGATGCAGCTGAGTACCATGGAGTGACTGCCTATCGGACCTCCACAACCCAGTTACTGGGTAATACGATACCCCTTGGTAAGACTGGTTGTCAGACTTTCGGGCTTCTGACGACCCGTAACGACTGTCAAAGATCCACGAATGACAGCCGAGACCAACGGCTTAAAGTGCTTTCCGAGGCACGGAGGGGTTTTGGTATGTAAATATGGTCATCCATCCATGGATCAGCCGCGGCAAGCGTAGCTTAACCTGATCAGTCGGACCTGTGCGGCTGTTATTACTTAGCCACAAGCTGGCTGAGGACTTAAGTACCTAGTACTATAGAAAAAACTTACGGTGTATGGATAGCACTAATACTTCTGCTCACCCCTTCTTATATTAACCTAACCTCTATATATTACAAACTACGGCCCATTCCAACATGCAAAAACGACATTATGATGAAAAATCCCCCTAAAATTTTAAATTACGAACACAAAACAACTGAACAAACATAATTATGTGCATTATTCTACGTGTGACAGAGAGAGCAATATACCGAAAGCGAAGAGTGAAAGAGATGGGGAAAAACCCTGACCCCACACAACACTGTTCGAATTGGCATGGTCAGTCCCGATAAGATAAGGCTTATCAAGAATTTCGTCGTTGAACTTAATTTTGGCAGTTTTTTTTTTTAATGTGGCGTATGACTTGTGTGACCGACGCTGTGACGTAACGTGATAGGTACCAAGGTGATGGCTGGGTAGATATGTACCTACATACTTAGGTTTGAAGATAATATGTATAAGTTACCTACTTGTAGTGATTGGAATTTACAACTATACACTGATTGGAATTTTGAAGCGGGGAAAATGAGGTGTGAGTGATTTTTTTTTTGTAAGTGAAAACTTCTTCAGGCGTGTTGGGCATTTTTTTAGATGAGAAAACACCATTGAATTCGCGCCACTGTTACCGTAACCGACACCGCTTCGGATGTGTTCGGCTGTCCTCGGGATGTACTCGGTTTTAATGCATATCCGATATGTCATTGAGTGATGGCAAAGTATTCTGTTTGTGTTTTGTTTTCACTTCTGTCGGCACTCCCGGAGTGCCATTGTTTTATTTTTTTTGTTGTGTTTTTGATAGTTACCTATAATTTGTAGGCAAATGAGAAAAGTTTTTCAGTTTTGATGCGGTACCTATTTGATATCTCTAACATATCAGAAGGCCCAATTTTCATAATTAAAAACCTTCAAAATCTAGTCGCAATCTAATCTTAGCGACATTCAATGTCAAAAACTTGTCAAAAATGTAGAGAAATTAAATGTATTCTTGACAGAGTCTGAGATGAGACTGTGAACGTTCTTGAAATTACGGTAATTGCCTTTGTTGTTATTTTTAGAAATTATAATTAAAAATGTAATAATAAAATAAAAATACTTAATATCACAAGACCTACTCAAAAGAGACTACCAGACATCCTAGCCACTACATCCTACAATTAAAAACACGATTACCAAAAAAAAAAACAGTAAGAGACAACCCTCCAACACTTAACTCTTTCATCAAAAACAAAAACGAAACCGAAACGCCACCCAACCCGACTAAAATATTAAATTCGCAAAATTTAAATGCACAATAAATTGAAAGTAAAAGCATACACACACAAACATTTTATCAACGTCTGTGTGGCTGACCTTTCCCAACGTAATGGCCGTCGCCGAATACAGGGGTCGATGACACCACGAGGCTGAATGTGCGATGCATTCGGCAGGACTCGGAGTTTAAAAAAAATTAAACGTCACTTTCACTGGCTATGGAAATGCAGTTCGATTTTCGTTTTCGCTTGATCTGATTTCGTTTTTGGATGCTGGGGTTCGGTTTCGCGCCATTTTTGGCTTTTCGCACGGTTATGCGTACTTTTAGGGTTATTGTTATTACTTTGGACAGGGTATTAAAACCAATAAAACATTGGACTCAATTCACTGTTATGAATGAGATAAATTAAAAAAAAATCTTTTAGTTGACGCGAGATATTAGCTGCAAAATTTAATCCACTAGAATTATAATATTCTAATACCTAGCAGTTGATGTTACCTATTTTATTTTGTTGCAAAATCTCTAAAATATGAAACAATTAAAAAAAAATGTACCTAAGTCAGCTACTAATTTTAAGTCAAATACCTCGTCACGTTACCGATCTGCCTTGACCCCCGAGTCTCTTCCTTGTCTTTATTACGATAATTAGGAGTTTGTTATCACTCTATATCACACTAATATTATAAAGGCGAAAGTTTGTGTGTGTGTTTATATGTTTGTTACTTCTTCACGCTCAAACGGCTGGACCAATTTTGATAAAATTTTGTATGAAGATAGCTGACACCCTGGATTAACATATAGGCTACTTTTTTTTCCGATATTCCCACGGGATCGATATTTGCGCGGGAGAAACCGCAGGGCGCAGGTGATCAAGAAGAAAATAAAACGGGTACAGACTTCACAAAAACTTAAAAATCTGAATCCTCTACTGCAACTGGTGGAACATAAAATAATTTTGCTTGAAACTAATTTAAGGAGTTTGTAAGACTCGTTTCCTGATCTGAGATGCGATGACTCAGTGAAGCAATTTCGGAGTTCAATTTTTTTGGTACTTGCGCGTGCGCTTATACCGAACTGAATCTTCGTCATGATAATTGTATTAATGATGGAATCATTTTGTCAGGTTAAGTTTCGGAATTCAAACTAAATTAAGACATTTTTGAGGATTGTTGTTCCTCAATGAATCTATTGTTGATATCCCAAAAGCATTACGATTCTGATGGCACCAAACTCGTGGCGACTTCTAGGGTAACTCTATTTTTATTGCCATCGACACGCTAAGAAGAAGATTTGAAAGTAACGCAAACACTTTTTTATTTTTGTGGATGGGAAAATCATCAAATGACTCCTCCCGCTCTGGGTGGAGCGGAAGGGAGTGTCAGACTTACTGACTAAAACCCACCCGTGTTCCTGCCTTAGCCCTTTATGTTCGGGGGCAGCGGTAACCGTTTTGGACAATCCCGCTGACCTGAGAACGACCCTTATAAAAGATACGTTTTTCGATACTACCTTAGCAGGATCGTGTCATAAATGGTCAAAATTTAAAGATTTCTTCATGATATTTTGGTTAGTTAGTTATCACTTATAATTATAATCCATACTAATATTATAAATGCGAAAGTGTGTTTGTCTGTCTGTTACCTCTTCACGCTTAAACCTCTGAACTGATTTAGATGAAATTTGCTATAGAGATAGTTTTAGCCCCGGGAAAGGATATAGGAAAGTTTTTATCCCGATATTCCCACGGGATCGAAACTTATGCGAGTGAAACCGCGGGGGGCAGCTAGTTAGTTGTATAATTTGCAGGTCTTCCAAGAATTTGAGCAGCTGTGCCAAGGTTAAGAAACGGGTGGGAGTATATAACTGTAATATATTACGTTAACCTGAACACTGAAAGAATTGACGTAATCTTGCGCGTTACGTTGACATTCTATTTTGAGAGGAGGAGGATACACTTGACAGTGATCAGTCTTAAGATTTTGATTAAAGACATTCAGAGGATTTTAGGATATGGTAAGATCTTGGGAATGATTTCCCAACTTTCCTTGGTTTTTCGGTAAGTATATGGAACAATATTAAGAATATGATGCGGATGAATACTTCGACGCCTAAGTGTCCTTTGTTTTTTATTTTTATATATTTGTATTGTAAGTTAGTTAGTCATTTATTTTAGTATCTAGTGTATACAGGGTGTTACAGAAAGGGTATATCAATACAAACGGGTTGAAGAGTGTATCTGGTCTAGAATCTCTGTACAAAATTTCAGCTCAAAAGCAGTAACTTTGAAAATGCTTAATATTTTTTTATTTCGACATCACGGCGCTGCACTAGCGCGCGGCGGCGTGATGTGCGTGTACTAGGCGCACAGACACACTACAGATAATGGATAATGACCCTCGTAGTGCGGTGACACGTTTGTTATGATTTCAATTTAATAAACTATCGAAATAAAAAAATATTAAGCATTTTCAAAGTTACTGCTTTTGAGCTGAAATTTTGTACAGAGATTCTAGACCAGATACACTCTTCAACCCGTTTGTATTGATATACCCTTTCTGTAACACCCTGTATAGTTAGTTACTTATTATGAAGCAATAAATAATTTTACATGTTATTACATAAATACTTACAAGGCTTAGGTGTAATGATAATTATTCTCAAAAAAGACAATAGTCAAAAGCGAATCGTCTAGTTGTATGAGAACAATGCTTCTAAAATAAATTATATATATAAAGTTCGACACACACAAAAAAAAAGAACTTGAATCATGATTAAAAGTGTTCTTTTTTTCGTGTCGATTGAATACTGCACAAAATCCAACTAAGGCGATATTAAAAGATGACGATTAAATAGAGAAGTAGGTATGGACGAAAAAGATATGTTGCGTCGACCCCAACTAATTTAGTATTTATAAGGGCAGGAGTATGATGATGAATCGATTGACTGAAATATTTGGAAAAGGATTGTCCAAAATTCCAATGTAGTTAGTAGTTCCATATTGATAGAAAGTTAATGATAAAACCAATTGATGCAAGACACGTGTATGTAATATTTTACAATATGTGTTATTATAACAAAAGTCAGTTCTTTGTCTTTACCTTGTGATAATAAAACCAGTTTTCAATAGTTTTCAGTAGTTTTACATTGAAGTAGGGATTAATAGTTAGGAGGTTTTGCTTAATAATGAGACAATGGACAAATATTTTTGATTACTTATTGTAATTACATTATGCAGTTAGGACGTCTTCAGGCTTGGTGGACCGACGATCTTCGCAGGGAGACTCGTAGCAGCTGGATGAGAGTTGCCGAGAATCGAGTTGAATGGCGTGCAATTGGAGAGGCCTATGTCCAGCAGTGGACTAATATAGGCTGATGATGATGATGATGATGAATAATGCAGATCTTGACTGAGGTGACGATGACGGTCTTCATTTTGATTGATTAGGCAAAGTTTCTAATATTGAGATTTTTAAAGAAGGAGACGTTTATGCTCAAGTGGCTGGGGTATTTAAGAGTGATATTGGCGTGTAATTCCCCAAACATTAGACTACTTTGTCACCTTGGTTGAAATCAATATTGCTGGTGGCAAGCTGCCGATGTATTCTGTAAAATTTTCTTCGTGAAAATTAAGGTGGTGAAGTTAGCTTGAAGTGAGCTGACAATAGTCAGTCGTCCCCAGCATCCAGGTAGAATGATGGCTCACTTCAGTTTAGTTATCACGGTAAAATTTTAACAGAATAGACTGGCTGGTGTAACGGTGACGGTAACGGTTTTCTAAAAATGGTTTGTTATAATCTTTTGGAAGACGTGTGTAGAGACCGGTTCCTACGGTAAAAAAAATAGTGAGTTTGAGTCTCTGGAAGATTTTGATGCGGATTTCGTGAGGGCAGACACTTTATTTTTAAACACTTATGTTGTTTAAAACTGCGCATACCTACACGTTAATACTTGACCGTTGAGTGTTATTAACATAACAGTCTTATCTAAAGAGAAAGTATATCGAATAAGTCTTCATTTATTACTTTATCAATAAACAATAATAATTGTCGAAGAACAAGTGCATGCGCATAGTCACAACAATTCTCAAGTGGGTCAGTGGTTTGGTGCTAAAACTGCAGTTTTTTGGAAAGCAACGGAAGATTCTGAAATTCTGCTAGACCCACATTTCTATGGCCTACATTATATTGCTGATGTCATTCAGGTAGATGTAGAAATAGCTGAGAAATTATTTGGAGATGCTAAAGAAGCGAGAAGTGAATAGAAATGCAATTGGTTAGCTATAGGTACGAGCTGACATTGAAGCAATGATAATGAAGATAATTATGAGAATAAATGAACAATGAGAATTTCCTCGACAATTTGAAGCGACGAAACCATATGACGTAACCGCTAAGGTCCAGCCTACGTCGAGTGTAGGTAACAGATATAAAGTTACATCGTTCGCACATTACAGTGCGTTTGTAATGCATCGCATCGAAGTTTATTGACGCCTCATCCGTCTGAACTTGCGAGTTTAAGCCTCTGCGAATGTCATCTAGGCTCATTGGCTCAGTACAAGTGCGCTAACTCGCATGGCTGCACCTTTACGCCGCGCACACAAGACAGAAAAAAAAAATTCAGACTGTTCATAAAAACACATTAAAAGATGACAGTTCAAATTCAAATTCAGAATGTTCGAATTTAGAAATGTCCGCTCAACATGCGCGGGAAAGAGACGAACATAACTTTGAGCGTCTGCTATTTAGGTGACGTCGGCCCGGTGCATAGCGAAATATAATGAAAAGTGGCAGTAATTTCGTTGTGTTTACGCGCTGTGCTAGTTTATTTGGTTAATAGCGGTTTGTTTTTCTAATCGGCTGCGTTTGGACCAGTGGCGCCCTCTTCGCCCCATTCCCGCTCCATAGATACACATGGTTGTATTTCATGGAGCTGTCAAAACAATAGGTAGCGACCTCGTGGACTGTGATTTTTTTATGGGACAACCCCTTCGAGGTCGGCGTGATGTGTGACAGTGCAACTAGTTTTTGGCGCGGAGAAACTGTGGCGGGCGTAACGCGGAAAATTGAGCTAGCGGTGTTTTTTTCCTAACTTAACCTACGACAATCTTCAGTTGCGCGCGAGCTGTCCCCGCACGCGCCTCGCGTATCATCCGACACGAAAATCTACGAAAATCCACCGAATGGACCCCGAGCCGGTGGCGAACCCCGCCGAATTCACTTTCCGAACTCCATATGAGTGTGTTCAAAACGTTCCATTTTCGAATGCAGCGGAATAGTCGCGACCGCGCGTTCGATGACCTCATAAAGTGAAACTATTTTTTTCTTTCACTTTGCTCAATTTTGTGATGTAGCCATAGTGCCTTGTTGTACAAAACTTATGGAATATTGTGATGTCAAAGTGCAAACTTAGATAAAACTAGGATATAGAGTGTTAGTGAACTATTATTTAATGGAGAAACAAACGAGAAGGAACATTTTAAGTGCTTATGGACAGATACTGCATGGACTTTAGGTGAGTACGTTTTATAAATTAATCACGTCGTTCGAACAAGTGCTTTGTAATTTATTAAGTCAGTTCTCTGAACGCCAATCTTAATCTATGAACTTGATGATTGGAGCGGAGTGAAGTTGTCTGCGTGTGAGTTGCATTGCTAGATTGCGCCTGCAAACTCACCCATGTGACTAGGTATCGCAAACTTCGTTCTTGCTGGACAGTGCGAGGGAAAAGGGTGCTTATTGACACAATATTTAAGATAATATAGGTTCTCTTTTGTTTGTATGCGATATTTTTGGGTTGACGAACTTGGTGAGAGATATTTTTGTTTGGTAGGACACATGAGTATTTTTGTAGTGCGTTGCCTTGCGTGCTCACGATTGGCCTTCATGCTATCAGCGTAGGTATAGGAACGCTAACCTATTAGTTTGCCTAGGTTTGTAGCGATAATAAGTTCGACTCGATAGTTTCAATGACGAATTCCTACTTACTCTTTTGGCATTAAAACTTTTTGAATAATTCTCCCTACAATTCCTTCCTTTAAATTTCTTTCCAGCTATGTCTTTATCAACCTCTTTATTTTTAAATTTCGTAAATAGAACCTTACCAAAAAGGAGTTCATAAACGGTTCTTTAATTAAAATAAGAACAAAGAAAAATATCGAGTTGTCGCAACAACTTTTTACCGTCAGTAAGTACCTACCTAGGTACCTAGGTAGTTAGTGAATGGCGGGAAACCGGCTTACTTTATATGACCATAGATCTAGCTGATCATGAACTAGTGTAGTGGTACTATTATTTCTAGTAGCTACTGGGTAAGTAACATTATTACGATATCTAGGCGAAAAATGACGTATGTAGGCAAAAGAATCTGGGACAGACGTCATTACGACCTTTAAGACTTGAAGTTTCGGAAACCTTATAACTTTAAGATATTTAAGTTTTTTTTTAAATATTGTTATTATGAATTTTAAAACATGCTTAAACTCAGACTTTTATTAATTTGCTAGACCAAAATTACAGCTAAATAATGTCATGTTGACAAAATATTTCGATCGCAGCTGTGTTTTAGTCTAGCTAATTAAAAATTAGAGTTTAGAAGATGGATGAATAGACAGTCCTAAATTAGATACTATCTTGCCCCATACCTCATCATCATCCTAGCCTTTTTCCAACTATGATAGGGTATGCTTCCAGTCAAATCGAATGCAGATTAGTACCAGTATTTTAAATATAATAAAATGAATAAGAACAATAATTTAATAAGACCTACAAAAAAAATGAACAATTGGAAAAGTTAAACGAAATGAAAATACCGAAGAATGAGAAAAACAGTTTCCTGAAATACTTGTTTATGAATATCATAAAGAAAATACCGAAATAAATAAAAATAATCTTCATAATGAATCACTAGACTCACCTCTAACTAAATTCAATAGTCACTGGTTCAAGGAAGTCCGATTGTCTTTAAAACAAAAGATAGTGTTAATGCACGTGACTTTTGTAATATAAACAACTCTAGTCTAACTATTGATGACGATTTGATTTCCGGCAGAGAATACACTTGTATTTTGCGTCCAGTGGAGAGTCAAATGTTAATAATGGATGATAAAAAGACAGGGAGCAGTCTCCTTATGATTCTTAGAAATAATGAACTCAAACTCAAAGGATTTATCACACTATCACACTAATATTATAAAGGCGAAAGTTTGTGAGTGTGTGTTTATATGTTTGTTACTTCTTCACGCTCAAACGGCTGGACCAATTTTGATAAAATTTTGTATGGAGGTAGCTGACACCCTGGATTAACATATAGGCTACTTTTTATCCCGATATTCCTACGGAATCGACATTTAAGCGGGTGAAACGTGAAAGTGTAGTAGGTAACCATGGAGAAGAGCGGGTAAAAACCTCCACGGACATTGTTTTTTGATGATGGCTGGAAGGGGAGAGTAAGACAAAGATAAAAGAATGGTGAATAGTGAGAGAGATGATACTAATGAAAATAGGGTGACTGATGATATTCCTACTGATATCTCGAGAGAAGAATAGAAGAGAGTTTGTGCTCTGAGACTCTGACCCTAAGTAACACGAGACAAGAGCGAGCAGGCAGAAGAAGATAATATTAACTTCAGACAAAAAGGTCCAAGGCAACGTTGACAAAATATTGTCTTGTCATTGAAACTGTAAACCTAAAAACTTTTGACCACTGACCTAGCGGGAATGTCCAAATTACATTTTAGTCATGTGTCTTTCCCAGAACGACGAGAAGTAACTTACTCATAATATTTTCTTGTATAGGGACAACAAACATCTGTAACTCTAACGAACTCCTCCTGTTAAGTCGAATAAGGGTGTTAAGAAAATATGCCGTAATATCCTTCTCTTCCTTACCAGCAGTATCATCAACAGTCTTTAGTAGTTCACTGTGGGAAACAGACTTCTCTAATTGCACGCAATTAACTCGATTCTCAGCTTTTCTTATCTACTACTCATTAGTAACTTCATCTGCTTGCTCTTTATCACTAGGATCTTCTTTGTGACCAGAATCCTTGTTCTTTTCGCAATTGATTTGTGCTGTATTATCTACTATCAAACATACAGCAAAAGTATCGTCAACTTCAATACTTACTTCATGTTGATTTACTTCTAAATGCATCTTGGGCACGACATCATAAGGTAGAACTTGTTTTTGTTTTTCTGCGCTATATCTTCTTCTTGCGTTTGTCGAACTACGTCCAGTGAAAGGACTGTCTCTTCTTCAACGTCATTATACTGAGGTTTAATATATTGGCTATACTCCTGCTTATTCTATTACGCCACATTATGTGTTAGATTCTTAATTATCTAATAATATTATTATATTTTTTCAAACCCGAATGTAGCACTATCAGTATAGCTGTTTACCGTGAAATATTTACCTCAAAATTCCTAAAACATCAACTCCAGATTAAAATATCATAAATTAGGGAATACCCATTTATGGGTAAACATGTTCTAGAATAACTCATGGGTCACCGGCAATATTCCCACAAAATTTAATAACAAATAAGGAAACCACCTAGTCCATTATTTGATAGAACAAAATGGAATTATGTTGTTTTGTCGGCTTACTAGTAAAATTTTATAGTTGTTAGTTTAAAATAAATCGTTTAAAAAACCACATATATTTGTTTGACTATTTAAGCTATAAAATAAATTTAAAAAATTATACAGTTTTAAGACTTTATCGGTATTTGGATGATTAATAGTGGTGATACTTTTGTTAACATTTCTTATGATATTTGGTCACATCGCAATGTTTTATCAATAGGGAATTAATTTTATCCTCAATATTACTCATTTTATTTCACTTTGGAAAAGTTAGTATATAAATGGACCAAAGAATGCTCCTTGCGATTATAGATTGAGGTCAATGTTTTTATTTCTTGCTAAAGAGCATCATTGATAATTTAATTGATCAGGAATAATAAAAGTTGCTCCGTCTAAACAGTGTTTAGACAGTGCAAGTCATTTGTTGCTTCAGTTTTATTGTATGCCACTGGCAAAAAATCTTGCATCGTGTAGGTAAATTTGGTCTTCATGAACATGATCAGTTTTGTTGCTACGCGCAGTAATCAAATTGTATTTTTTAAATTAATTAACTTCGGTAGGTAAGTATACAGGGTGGCAGGTACAGACGTCAGCACATCAAGCTACTACAATCAGCCAAATTTCTTTAGTAGGTACATTTTCAACTTTATCGCTAATGTTTAAGGTTCAAAGTTGATTGAGAAAATTCGACAGTTTCGGGTAGCTTGATGTGCTGGCGTCAGTACATCGACGCGCGACCTGTTACCACGGATTCTGTACCTGCGCTCTTCGTCGGTTATTTTCTTTGTGAACTTTTCAATGAAACAGCCGATTTTTTTTTTGATAGCCTACGAATCGTTTCTACGCGAGAATCACGTGCTGAATTCATAATGGTTACAGTTTGCGCTAAGATGTCCCTGTACCTATAGTGTACATCAACAAAAAATATACCTTGCTTCGATATGACGCGGTCAGTGACGTCATATGTGTCGCAATTAAAATTTTAATGAAAGCCTATTTTTAGTCATTGGATAACCAATATTTTATGTACCTACCTTTAATTACAGATAGTATGATGGAAATGTTAATATTGTTGTGAAATCTTCCATTGTCACAATTTCACCTAGTTTAGACAGAATATTGGACAAATGTAACAGAATAGAATATATTTATTTACATAGAATGTAGGTATGCGGGTAAGTTGATACAAATATTTTTGGTTCAAGGTACGTTCCACCATTTGGCATAAAAAAAATTGCAAGTATTTATAATAACAAATATATTACTAATTGGTGACTCTAATACTATATTAAAAAATAAAATACCTTGTCTGACATTATTTTGGTGTTACTAGTTGATTGATATGAGTTTGGGTGATGTACAAACTGCCACTGTCACATTTTGAGGTTTGTCCAGACTAACTGGAGAATTGAGCACACCTAAGTTGTATATCAAAGACTGTTGTGCTCCTGTTTAATATCCTGGGAGTATCTACGGCTCTTAAATACTTATTCTGTAAACAGGGACCTTCCTTCTCCATTATAATATAAAAGTTATCCCGAAGTTAGGTCTCACACCACAATAAATCAATTTATCATCAACGTCATCAAGGTATATGAGACGTTTTTCCCAATTTAGTTGGGTTTGGCGCAACATATCTTCTTCTGCCACACATCTCAATCCGATCAGCCTTCATCTCAATAATCTATCTAATCGCGTCCACATTTCTAATCTCACCAGAAATTACAGATCCTTGAAATATACTTCGATTTACAACCCCTAACTGGCTAAAACAACGACTCTTTAAAAAAACATGTCAAGCTTAAATCTGTTAGCTGCACGAAAGGAAATATCGATCGCCTAGAAATATGTCCAAAGGTGCATTTAATATTCGTGCCGGTCAATTCGGGCAGGACAATCGATACAGGTAAACTGTCATGCTTTGCAGTGGTTCATCGAACGGAAGTCAACAGTGAAGGACTATTTGGGGCAATTTTGAAGATTGCTGCGCGGACATTGATATAATATGCGTAGGTATTTGTTGTACTATTGTATAGAATCAAGTTCTTCTAACTGAACAGCTGTAGCTTTGTTGCTGGGGAGTTTGTTGCGCCGCTTCTTCTTTCCAGTTAAAGCACTAGAAAGTGGTGAAGAGCGGGCATTTTGGGGGACTGTCTTATGTCATTTTGACGTTCAAATAGTGCTGAATTGCAGCCTAGTTTGAATAAATGACTTGATTTTGATTTTGAGTGCACGTACTCTTCACAGCCAAGAAAGGTTACATCAGCTTAATCAGAGCTCACACTTGTAACCCATAGCCTCAACCTTATAACCTATTATTTTTTTTTTGTTATTACAATATGTGTTTATTCTTGAATTTATTTAATAGGCTGGTAAAATTACTTACATATGTACACACAAACTAAAATATATATATACTATATACAAATGATAATAATAATTAAAAAAAAAGACAGGAGTTCATTGGGCATCGAAAAATTCGTCCGCATCGCTGTCAATGGGATAAGTGCCCAAAAGGCTGGCAGCATTGCCACGTTGGATGGCAATGCTTATTCTTTAAGCTAAAAATAGGCCAGCCCTCTGGTCACGCGAAGAGTCAACCAAACGCTTGGCGATATCGCGAAATATGCGATGAGCACTCGGACCCCAAGGCCCTAGAGTTTCAACCCCAAACGGCTCAAACATATAGCTCCCAATAACGTTGTTATAACCTTATAACCTGAAAAACAGTCATAGTCGTAGCCAAAAACGCCATGGCATGTTTTATTGTAATATTAATTATTTTTTTTCAAGATTTGGTGTGTTTGTTTCTGCACTGCGTTGGTCTTTGTCTTGTTAGGTTAGTTCTTGGTTAGAAATTTGTGATTAATTCCCATTACATGTTTGTTTCCCAGGTTGACAGGTTGGTTAGTTATTTTGATTCTGAGCATCAAATTTTTTCAAAACGAATTTGGGTGTTTCTTTGATTTCTGATTTGTATGGTTCGTTGTCTCATTATTTTAGTTAAGTGCTTGTGGATTCTCAGTATCTAAGATGCTATTTAGGTGAATATCCATAGAATTAATTTATGTTTTTGTTTTTTCTCAGGGACGACCTGCTTGCATTATTATAGCTCTCCATGTAATATGTCCTATACAAATGATTAGCTTGTCAGCACGGTTGCTAGCAGGTCTGACTGCTCAATCGCCGGATGTACTTACCTACTTACCTCTCATGTAAGGGTTATTTAAATGCCAATTACTTAAAAACCTGAGGGGCAATCGCATAATTTTAAGAACGTTCACAGTCTGATCTCAGTCTCAATCTCTCAAAAACACCACTAATTTTCCTATATTTTTGACATTGATTGTAGCTGAGATGAGATTTTGATCGTTTTTGAGTATGGGAAGTGGCGTTTTGGTAGCTGTTGTAATGTTTTATAACTTCATAATCCAATAATAGTTGAAGCAAAATAGTAATAATAGTAGTTTACTTACAGCATCTAATTATTTAATTGCAGTCTGTTGACGATACTTCTAAAGCATTTTAAATTATTCTTTCCTTATATACATCGACTGCTATGTACTTGCATTGATACCGGACAGGTTTTACGTACCTATAGTGGGTAGGTATATTCTATGAATAATTAGTCATCACACTTTGTTAGTGCATTGATGCATAAAAACTAGTTTTCTGACTGGTTTTACATAGTATTGCCATTTACCATCAAGTACCGGTAAAAAGGACTAATTCTCGGTTCCTATAAACAAAAACGGATCATTTTTCTTACCAATGGTAGCATTTTTATTTCCAAAATGGGCATATATATAAATAGATTCGTAAGCTAATTTTGTCTGTGACAGCTACTTCTATATGGGAGGGTTTATACAAAGTCAAGGTCTTTGCTTCATTCTTGGTAAAGATACAAGAGTCTTCATTTTAGCCAATAACAGTCCGTAAGTTATAGGAATAAAAGGATGGAAAATTAGACTACAGAAATAATGTCTCAATGATACGATCATCCTGGAAGCCATAAAAAAATACCTTTCATAAGCTAAATTCTTTGCTTTCAACCTCATCATCTTTCGACACTATATGTGTGATTTCTATTAGCAAAAGCTTCGGGAAAACTTGGACATCCAACCACTAACCTGTCTACATCAAAATCAAACCATGTTCGAAGCAAAAAACGAGGTCCCGTTACTGAATGGTCAATGGCCTTTGCAAGCAGCGGTACCCTGAAGCTATACCACCGTCAATATTTGCATTATTTAGTGACCCCATTGACAGAATAGATTAATTTGCTCATTATCTAGTTTCCATTGGGTTACCATTGGGCCAGCCAAGCCAGCGAAGAGTTGTAGGTCGTCGTGGGTTCGAACCCAAGCAGGCTTACTTTACTTTAATGTAAGTTATTTAATGGCTACTGCTCTCAAAACGAGAAGGAAAATATGTTGTGGAAACCGGCATGTCCTAGAACCAAAAATTCGAAGACATGTGACAGCCACCAACCCGCACTGGGCCCGCGTGGTGGTTTATGGCTCTCTCCCTCTCACAAAAAAGGCAGGCCTGTGTCCCAGTAGTGGGAAAATTATAGGCTGTTTTGGCTCAAACACAGAACAGTTTGTTTTTTTTTTTATTTGGCTCACCAACAATTGAATACACTGATACAAAGATATGAGATACAAAATAGACTTATAGACTAGTGTACCAATTTCTTACAGGTAAGCACATCATGCATTACTTATTTGTCGAATGATATTGAGTGCCTAATTAAAATTAGATGAGTTCTTATACTCACCGAATATAATTATGCTTTCAAACAAATTCTAAATTATAATTAAAATCATAATTAAAATCACATGCAATCGAGATCAAGTTCTGTGGGCTCGAATTAGCCTAAATAGAAGAAGTCGCGGCCGTTACCACTTTGTCACCACTGGTCCTGCAAGTGCTACCATGAGAATTCAAAAGACAGTGGTCTGTTGGATAGTGTC
This sequence comes from Amphipoea lucens, assembly GCA_947508005.1. NCBI lineage: Eukaryota > Metazoa > Arthropoda > Insecta > Lepidoptera > Noctuidae > Amphipoea > Amphipoea lucens. The sequence continues at coordinate 15,369,936 of OX382377.1, read as the reverse complement.
TTCTTGACTGAGTCGATATGTACGATGATGCTGAAGAGTGCTTCGTACTTAGGTACGAGTTGATTACTTAAGAGGAAATGCGGGTGGCCTTTTTCTCCATAGAGACGCTCTTGTCTGTTTTCTTTCTGGTTAATGAACATAAAGAAATGATTTTTTACAGAATAATGAATATTAATTACTTGTATGTCCCAATGTTTTCCTTTTTGATGATACATTCTTTTTATAAGCACAAGAACCCTCAAAAAATGCTCAATATTGCCGATTTAAACCGCTGTCAACAGAGGCCTAGTGTACAGTTCGACACAACTTAGATGTAGCATCGGCAAAATTCGTAAAACCCATCACATCGAACTAAGTGCGCCTTCAAAATCACCAATCTTTATTACTACTTTAGGAAAAATTGATCAATTTTTCCTAAAGTAGTAATAAAGATTTACGAATACGAATTACGAACGTTTTACGCACGTTTTACGAATTTTGCCGATGCTACATCTAAGTTGTGTCGAACTGTACAAATTTGACAAATATTACCTAATAAAAAAAATAAAACATAGGGACACAGTAGGTACCTATAATTATGACAATAAAAGAATACTTCTTATTCAGTTTTTGAAATATATTTTAAATTGGTTCAATATTGGAGGAAGAAATAGGCGAAAGCAAATTATGACTTTTTACTTAGGCTTTTTCAAAAGTCTCTCCGACCGCATTTCCTCTTAAGGAAGACAATCGTTCTATGTTTTTTTGGTCTCATCATCATCAATGGTAACCTTGTTCCACACATTGCTGGAGTACAGGCCTCCTCCTCTTGCGCCCTACTTCCCTGCGACCCTGGTCTGTGCGAATTTTCCTCAAATTTATTCAATGTTTCTCAATTTTTTATTCTTATCCTGTCTACACCATTTGCAATATGATTGCTCAATCTTGACATGTTAATTTTACTTTTGTTCCTTCTGTTTTTATAATTTGTAGGTATTCATTAGTCATTTACTTTCTCTATTTTTATCGTGTTTACTCCTAGTCACCTATACGAGTATGTGCATGCTGTGGTCTCCTGTAATTAAAGGAGCACACGTAAAAGAACCTTTTGTATTATTGTAAATTTTCCTTAATAAATAAATCTTAACCATTATTTTGCCTAGTTGCACCTAAGTTCATCCCATAAAAGAAACTGTGTGAATACTCAACATTGCACCTACTCATTGCGGTCCTAAGCACAGTTAGCAGTGTTGAAGCGTGGTTGAAGCAGTCGTGACAGTAACTCAGTGTAAGAACGGCAGGTGGCGCCACGAGCAGTTCTAAGTAACGATCAGAGGCGGCCGCGATGCGTGCGCGCAGCCTGTAAGTACCACTTACAAACACGATGTTTTCACTTATACTTACCCTGCAGATAGGTGGAAAGGTATTCTGGAAGTAGATTACCTTAATTTTTTTTTTCTGGGTTTCGTCTGTTGGTTTTATTGAAACCTTTTTCATAAGGTTTCCCTTTTTTCTGATTACCTATTTATCATAGATGTTCCTTCAGTATATTTTAAACAAACTTTAATATTTATGTAGGTACAAAAAATACATAGGTACTTACAAGTGTTTAGTAATCGACCAATGAACGATGAATTGTGTATCGAAGCAATAAAGACGTGCGCAGGATTCGAAGTAACCATCTAGGTTACTTCGAATCCTTTTTTGCGTTTGTAATGAAACGAATCTTAAAATAAAATCGATTGTTACTCTACATAAAAATAAATAAAACAACAGGGTTAAAAATGTTAAGTTTGTACTTAATTGTTTTTTTTTTAATATTAGGTAAACACTGAAAAAAAAATGTCTGGGTTGGTTATCTTGTGTATGTTTTATCTCAATGTTCATAAAAATAATATTTACCTATCTATAATCTTACTCGGACGGACACATACCTACCTAAATGTATTTTTTTTGGCCAAACCAACTTTTTGTTCAATAAACTATTACATTATTTTTAGCACAAAGTATACTTTCATATTTTTATTTTTTAAATGGACGTTATAAAAAAACAGACGCACATTTAAAAAAAAGAACAACGATTCGAAAATTAAATTAGCTTTCCTGTCCGACCATCAAACAAGAAGCCTCATCAGGCCACAATTCAAGATGGCCGCCTATTTTTTGTCTATTCACTAACGGCCAGGCGTGTATTAGAACCAGTTTCTTGCGTTTCATACACTTAACCTTGTCATTAGGCGCGCCAAGTCATTTTTGAACATAGACTACAACCGCCATCTGCAATTTTTCTAACAGTCCATTCTTAATTTTATGTCCTACAAGATAAAGTTGTGTTTTGTTTGTCAAGGAGGGTAACGGTGTGACGTTTTGGAATGAGTGATGTTAGATTTTCGTCACACGGCACTACGTATCCCCTCCATGCGCAGTGGCAACGCACGGTAAATTGCTCTACATGATGGAGAATTATTTTTATTTTTTTTTGACTAGCTGGCCATTAGAAATTTTATTATACTGTAGATATGTGCGCATAAAAGTTGTATTAAAATATTATTATGATGTCCGTTTTATGAGTAGTGGCCGCATGCAGATGTTCAAAATAAACTGGAGTCAATTTTTATCTAGACAAACTTTTAAACTATACCAAAGAAGGAACTATTTTCCTATTATTATGTCGTATTACTTATAGGTATCTAACCATAAATCTTAACACCTGTTTATTATGCTAATCACTTACGTATAATAAGTAGCTTTACTAATGAGTAGGTACAATTAATCAGCTAACAAGCCTTGCAAAAACGAATAAAACCCCATTAAAAGATGATGTCATTGCATATAAAATTAAATAATAGAATGGCATTTTAAAAAATCTAATAATAGTAGCGCCCATCAAGGATACAACTATCTTGCGCGCTATCAAATAGTTCAAGAGACAAGGTGCCTTTATCTAATTCAATAGCACCCTTCCCACACATTAACCAGCTTAAATTGACCTCCCGCCAACCATTAAAATTCATCTATTTACATCAGAACAGCTCAAACAGCCGTCCGCGCAACAGGTCAATTTAAATTAGTCGAACAATCGCTCTCGACGTTACCCGAGTGACTCCGAAGGCGGCCGAATGAATCTAACATGGCGGCCCGCGTCACGGTTTTGAGGTTAAGGTTTGACATTTCCAACCGTTCTAAACAAAAACTAGTTTAGCAAACATGCAATTTGCACTGTAACACATCGTTTTAGAGTTAATTTTCGCTCATTTGCGTGTTGATTATGAATGGATAAGGTCGCAAATGGCGCGCAACCGCTGTCATTTTCTTACGCTGGTCGTAATAAAGGTCTTGATCTTTACATTGAATTTGCTGCTACCGCGTTAAATAGCTTTGGTTTCGCGCGTGCGTAGTTCTCACGGATACCTTGGTTCATTATAGTTGGTTAATAAAGGGCTGCAGTTTTACTTAGTCGGCTATTAGGTAAACCGCGTTTTTTATGTCCGAGGTCTTCGTATGTCTTTTGTTCGACGGAATTTTAATTAGGGACCCATGGCTCCATGAATTAGTACTTTCTTCGAGGGGAAAGAATACTTAACTTTGTTTGAGTGTGCCGAGACATTTTTTTTTTATAATGAGAGGGGTACCTATAGTCATTTGTCTCTCACGCCACGTGTGCCGTATTTGAATGTACCTAATCTGTAGTTTTCTCAATCAGTCTAGATTTAAGTAAATTGTAGGTACTTTTAGGGCAATTAAAATCATAAAAAAAAATATTTGTGTTCTATGCTAATATTAACAGTGCACATAGTTCTAGGTACTTAATGGTACAGACGCCAGCACATCAAGCTACCCGAAACTGTCAAATTTTCCCAATCAACTTTGAACCTTAAATTTTAGCAATAAAGTTGAAAATCTATTAAAAAAAATTGACAGATTGTAGTAGCTTGATGTGCTAGCGTCTGTACAAACTGCTGTAAGCTTTGGCCAAAGACTTTAAAAATAGGAAAGACGGCTAAAAGTAACACCTAAGTACCTACCTAGGTGAATTATATTAGGTCATCGTAATCAGCCTATAACGTTTCCACTAGGACACATGCCTCCTCTCTACTTGAGAGCGGGCCATAATCCAACATGTGCCCAGTGCGGGTTGATAGATATCCATGTCTTAAAATTTTTGGTTCTAGGACATGCCGGTTTCCTCACGATGTTTTCCTTCACCGTTTTGAGAGCAGTGCTGATGAATGATATTGTCACAAAGTAAAGTACCTATCTGAGTTCGAACCCGTGACCTATAAATTGTAAGCCGGGGCCATTACGCTACCACTGCTCTAGTGGGCATACCAAGGGTTTATTTACCTGCTACGAGATCTAGAAGAAAAAATAATAGAGTTGCCAAAAAATCGACTGTCATCTTACACAACACCAACTAATGTAGCGAATGGAATCGATTGTAAACATTCGATTGTACGAAAATCGATCGGTCACGTAGTAAATCGATACGTATTATAAAACAATGCGCTCTTATCACTGGTTGGTTATACTGGCAACACGACGCTGGGGCCCTAAGATGTTGCTTTTGACTAACGGAAACTAGGCTAGAAAAATTGGGAAAAATATTTAGTATCCATCATCTGATTCAGAATTTTAGGATATTATCTTGAAACCATATTATGTAGGCGCCAAACTGTCGACTACTTTTGTTAAAATTTATAATTTGGGTCGTCCTATCACTTTACCCTACTGCCTTTCTATAAACTAGTTCTGTCATTGGCAATAGTGTTCTTGGGTAGGTATCTAATTACATCTCGATCCATTCACTTTTCATTCATGCAGGTTTTCATCCTCCCTATCCTCTTTGTAAAAAAAATTGCAAGCAGAGGATAAATGACAATACGTCACTAATCTAGAACCGAAGAAAATTCCGGAAAGTTTGACACATTTCCTTGCTCACACTAGCATTGACTCACAATTCGCGCTTTTCTTACTTCCACTTTCATTAATAGACATATTTTGCCTAGGTAGACCAGTAATCAGGTTTTTTGGGCTTATGTAGCTTGAGAACACAAACATAAAAACCAAAATCAAACTAAGGACTAATTTCACCAATGAACATGAACGTGTTTAGCACACCTAAACCGCGTTCAAGAGCTATCCATGTCGTTATTGACACTGAGCTCTTGAGCGCGGTTTAGATGTATTAAACTCGTTCAGTTTCATCGCCTTTAGTCTTCAAGTCTTGGAGGTGTCATCAAATTACTATATCAAGCTGCAAATCGATCGATGGATTAACCGATTCAGAAGATAAATTGCTATAATTAACTCCACGATAGCCGTAAGTATCCAGAAGCTGCAAAATATTCATTAGTAAACGGTGTAGAAGATGCTACTGCTTATCTGCCTGCAATAGCCCCGTCGCCACTTCCAAACGGGTAAAAAAAAAACCGAATGTGCTTATGACCACACGACTGAAGTGAAACTTCAAACGTATTTGGCTAAGAGAGGAAGAGAGAAAGAAAATGTGCGCGCGCACTGCTTTCTCTTGCTTATATCCCCCACTCAACTCCCGTTCGCCTCGCCCGATCACACTTTTCGTAACGCTTACGTCACGCGTTCGCCAGCTTACTCAAGTCAAGGGTGCGTAAAGAAGTTTCACTTCAAAAACTCGTTTAGAAAAACTTTTTTGGCGAAGATATCTCAATCGTATAGAAATAACTCCATCCTCGTCGCCAATCGCGCTGGGCGAAGGCGTAGGACTTAGAAGGAGAAATGAAGTGACGGCTAGCTGGTGGCACACTGACGTTCATTTTACAAGTCAAGATTACAGATCAAGAGAACTTCCAAAGATCTAACATAGGTATAAACTATAATAAAACAACTAACTATCAACTATCTTGAAGAAACGGGGAAGGCCCCAAATATAAATATCTTTGCTAACTCTTGGAATGGGAAATATTAGCCTTATCTGCTGATGTTTTAGATAGTTGATAGCAGTTGATGTAATAATGTTGTACCATTAAACAATACCCCATAACGGTATACATCAAAAGGATAGTACACAGGGTATATCAGAAATGTGTGCTCATATTTTAAGGATGTGGTACAGACCATCATCATCTGCCTAGCCTTTTCCCAACTATGTTGGGGTCGCCTTCCAGTCTAACAAAATGCAGCTGAATACCAGTATTTTACATGGAGCGACTACCTATCTGACCTCCACAACCCAGTTAGGTACTCGGTAATACGATACCCTTTGGTATGACTGGTTGTCAGTCTTTCGGGCTTGTGACAACCCGTATCGACTGTCAAAAATCCACGAATTACAGCCGAGATCAACGGCTTAACGTGCTTTCCGAGCCACGGAACATACACAATTACACACATCAAAAGTGTCTAGGGATCAACATATATTTTTGCAATAACTTTTCTCCTGATTGATATTAATTAAAATTTTCTTTAAGGATTCATCAAATAAAGTGTTTTCGTTTGTCACAGTAACGATAAACCAAGTCACCTTTGCATTAATAAAGAAATTTGCCATTTTCCTAATAAAGGGATTTTTGACATTTGAACCACTAACACAAAAGTTCGAAAAAAAGACTGAAATAACAGTTTTCTTTAAAATTTTATTGGGTAACTTAAACAATTAATAATCCGTGTTTCTACCGCGAACACTAACAACACAAGAACATCGGTTTGGCATACTCAAAATGAGTTCATCCAAATCACGCTGTGGAATGGCCGCCCATGTTCGTTGCAACAACAAAAAAAGGTCTTCTTGCGACTGGATACCCTCCATATTCGGCAGAGCTCTTCTCTGTAGCATTATATCCCATGCATGCTCAATTGGGTTCAAGTCTGGCGACTGAGCAGGCCAGGGCAGGACATTGATGTTAGCTGCGGCGAGAGTCTGTCTTACAACTCTTGCGGTGTGCGGTCGTGCATTATCATGTATTAACTGAAATAAGGGACCGATTTGCACTTATAGAGGAACGATGACGTCTGATACAATCGTCTCAGCATAAATTTGAGCGTTGAGGTTGCCTCTGATCCAAATCAACTCAGTTCTTCCGCCGATCCAAATACCCGCCCATACCATGATGGTTCCACCACTATAAGGATGGACTTCCTGGCAGGATTTTAATCGCTGTTGGCGTCCAGGGGTTCTCCAGTGTCGTATACGTCTTGTATCCGGTCTCATACCAAAACGAGACTCATCAGAAAAGCACACGAAACGCCATTGTTCTTCTGCCCAATTTCTGTGTTCAAGAGCCCATTGATATCGAATCCTACGATTGTGCATTGCTATAGGTGGTACCCGTAGCGGTCTTCGGGAATGAAGGTTCACTTCATGCAAGCGGTTTCTGACTGTTTGGTCGCTAATTAAGTTCCCTGAAGAGTGATGAAGCCTCACGGCTAACATCATGGCGGTTATTGTTGGAGCTCTTCGAGTTAAGATTTGAATGTATCGGTCTTGTCTCCGTGTGGTGCAGCGATACCGTCCTCCATGGCGCTCAGCCACGGTACCAGTGCTTCGGTAACGTGTCCAAAGTCGACTGATAACACTCTGACTTGTATTCAGAGCTAAAGCCACAGTACGTTGCCGGGAACCAGCTTCTATCATTCCCACGGCTCTGAGCATTTCTTCCCTGCTTAAATGACGTCGCCGCTCCATAATAACGTTGGTTTTAATCAGTAGTAGGGAAACAGTAGCACTAATAATGTCTTCAATGCGTTGTATGTTTTTATAGGGAAAATATTGACAGCTGATTTTCATCTTTTACTCGAATTTGATTCACAGTTCCTGATTCAAATTATGAAATGCACCAAAAAGGATCCATATAAATTTATAAAATCATAAATTTATTACAAAGCCACATCTCAATCTCAAGAAATCCGCATAAAAATGCTTGATCCCTAGACACTTTTGATGTGTGTATTTACATACTGTTACCCCTGTCACAGTATGTAAAAATGGTCACCCATAATGGTTGGTCTGTGGATACAGACCAACCGCGGCAAGCGTAGTTTAACCTGATCAGGAAGCCCCTCTGGTGTGGTACATCATACCATCAAACTGAATTACTTTCTCCATAGGATCCCATTTGGGTCAAGTAGAAGATTTGCCCACACAAGTAATATGATGGCCACACATTTTTGATACACGCTGAATATTCCAATGTTACATGACTAACGTTGTTATCTTTGCATCATTTGACGAGCATCCATGAACCTTTATTAGCGCTACTCACTTCAAAAGTTGAAAGCAAATCTAGTTTAGGGAAATTTCCGCCCTGTAAAATTGAGTTATTGGGCCTTTGAAACGTGTCCTAGACACGAAGATCCCTAGCCTTTCGCCATTCACCAAGTATTTTAAAATAAAGCTCCACTATTTTAAAATGAAAAAATAAAATCAAAATGTTTATTGCAATTACATAAAGATTTTTATTATATTTTTTTTACATAAAGATTTTTATTTTATTTTGCTTATAGGTTCCTTCCTACATAGGCACCTCTCTATTTAAATGAGAAACTTTAGTGTCTTAGTGGTTTACCTAATTATAAACGATGATTAAAGTTAAGTGACGTTCAAACGCCAAAAATGGATAGCTAAACATTCGCTAATGACTCTAAGCAACTCTAAGCAACGTTTATAAAAAAGGGGTTAATGCCTTGATGGTGGAAACATCTCCGTCATGGTGATCAATGCTTGATGCTTCTTTATTTAAAAAATGGTCGTTTTCCCTACTGTGAAATAATTACAGGCTGATTATCCAAAAAAAAACTAGGTATTGGTTTTCATGCTTCAGATCTCATAGGCCAACTCCTTGCTTCTTCGACATTCTGGAATCTTTTCATACATGCTCCATGATGCGTGGTTTCGAGTACTTGTTTGTATTTGGAACAAACCATAAACACAGCGACATTTTATCGTTCTCACATTTGTGTTCTCAATTTAAAATCCGTTCGGGGAACACGAAAAGATAACAAAAATTTCCGCGCCAATTCCGCGGAAGGACACGCGACACGATGTTTGAATTCAGAACGGTTTCGGCGAACCACAACGTTTGCTTTAGCTGTTTGTAAAATTTTATTTATTCTAGTTTGATGCTTATTGTTTACACAATAAGGTTGTACAATTTCACTATTGAATGTATTTGTAACTTTGTGTTCGGTTGATTGCCGATTATTGTAATGATCTACAGATTGAATTCAGTTTTATTGTTTCCGCTGTAGAATATTTGGGAGTGAACTAATTGGCTGAATGATTGAATGAATGGTCAAGTCGGGAGCAAATTGCGAATTCAGCTGCCATTTTGTTACCGATAATTTATTTGGCTATTACTTTGGCACTGAAATGTCTACCAATATTCATTACCCTATAAGTAACAGTTGAATAATTGAAATATCTTTCGAATTCGATGACTGTATTTCGGATTGTGTAACCGTTTGAAATCATATACTTACCTACTACAAAATTAGGTGGATGTTATACTTTCATTGACTTCCGGTAAAGGAAAATATCGTGAAGAAAAAGTGCCTAATCTGCGTTTGCGATTTATTGGCCAAAAATGTAAACAAATATGAATTAATGGAAAAATAACTTTAATTCCTACACAATAAAGTTCAGTTTACGCTACCACTTCAAATATTTTTATAACTTTTTCAATAGTGCTAGTCACTCTGAAATCACCTTAATTGTCATTGAAATTTATTATTTGCTTTTGAAAATATATATTTTATATTTTGAAAATATATATTTCTTAATTATTGTTTATCATTAGCACGTATACAAACGTCATTTGTTTATGTAGTAGTAATAGGTAATTATTTTGCGAGCGTTGTATGAAGTGTCCGGGGTTTGGTGCTGGCGTCTGTAAACAGGTGGTTTTCTGAATATAAATTATAGTAAAACTTAATGATCTGACAAGTAAAATGCAATAAACCTCATCAAATATATGAGTCGTTGTGCAATTAGCATTTCTAATAACTTATAGAAAACTGTCGGATTTAACGACTGGTTCCCGGTGCCTACTCGTTTGTGAATTCATTGATTTTGCTGTTGAAGTTTACTTTTTCACAAAATAATTTCTAAGCAAAGTCCATTTGAATTCTGATCTCATTGAAAAATTACAAATTAGGATTCTAATTCGTAATTTTTTTCTACACCTGTGGTGGTCCAGTGGTAGGTAATGGCCGCGAATTACGAATTGTAGGTCATAGATTCGAACCCAGACAGGCACTTTACTTTGTGTAAATTATTTCATCACCACTGCTCTCAAAACGGTGAACGAAAACATCGTGAAGAGACCGGCTATGTGCTAGAGCTAAAAAAAAAAGTTAAGACTTGTGACGTCTATACAAAACCGCACTGGGCCTGTGTGGTGGATTACGGCCTACTTCCTCTATGTGAGAGGAGGCCTGTGTATCAGTAGTGGGAACATTATAGGTAGATAATGATAAAGGATTGCCAATATCCTTCAAGATGATACAATTCACAATTAGGGAGCTGCCTTTATACCTTCAAGTGACAGCTATGTAAACAGAACCCAGCATTGCAAAAATATGTAAGCTGTCACGCCCTTTATACCTGGAGGCTTTTATTTAGGTAGGTAGGAAGTTTTTTTTTGTTTACATTTTTAAATTTTTTTTTTTTTTTTTGTTGCTTGAGTACGTAGTGTTTATTGTATTTGTTGGTATATTGGCGTGGCTAGCTAACCTATGGCAAATAATTTAATTTAATGTTCTGTGTCCGGTAATGTTAATTACTTTGCATACTTAGTATTGTATAAAATCAATTATTTTCTTACTGAACAGACAGCTGTGCTGCTGGGGAGTTTGTTCGGCCACTTCTTCTCCCCAAAGAAGTGGTGAAGGGCGGGCGTTTTGGGGGACTGTCTTTTGTAATTTTTACGTTCGAAAAGTGCCGATTCCCAGCCTAGTTTGAATAAATGACTTTTGATTTTGATACCAATTTATTTTTGGTCGGCGCAACATGTCTTTTACGTCTCCATTAGTCATTATCTGGATTTATTCCGGTCAGACCCCATGAACCCCCCCTCCACCCCCCCCTCCCTCCTCGATCCCCCGCTAGTTCTTCTTCTGTTTTAATCTCTGTCTTATCCACTTTATCTAGGTTACCCTTTTTGACAGGTAAGTGCAGTCAAGAGAAAATAAACGTTTCGGTTTCGGTAGTCTCTTTCTTTCAATCTATATCATCTTTCACTTTTTATCCGGCAGCCTAATTGCGGAACGCCAAATCGTCAAATGATTCTGATCAGTTGGCTTCATTTCTATCACAATTGGCGTCATTTTACGATTTTCGAATTGCGAAACTCTAGTTTATTATGAAACCAATTATGAACGTTAAGGCCCTGCGCAGAAACTAAAGTTTCGCAATTCGAAAATCGTAAAATGAAGCCAATTGTGATAGAAATGAAGCCAACTGATCAGAATCATTTGACGATTTGGCGTTCCGCAATTAGGCTGCGGATACAATAAGCAGTTTCCTTAGGATACAAGTGAAACCGCGAGCAAGTGTCAGTAAGAAAATTATTTTTAAAATTACTTAATAGCCTCCCGACCGATTTTGGTGGCCAATGTCAACGGGGATTAGCCAGGTAGGTACGCAGGAGATATTATAGTGCACAAGTGTGTGCGTAAACACAGGTGCACTCTCTGTTCCTTTACTCTCATGGTCCAATGGGACGGCAATCCGACACGATCGGGGAGAGATCAGGCGCAAGACCAACGGATTTACGTGCTTTCCGAGGCACGGGGTATTGCACCACCAACTTCTAAACTCCAGGCTACTACTGAGAAATTCCTACAGTTTGTCCGACCTGGGAATCGAACCTAGGACCCAGTGGCGTGTATTGGTTTTCAGAATAGGTAGGCACTAGGCCGGGTCTAGTCTAGGCAAACGCAGTCACTAATCAGAAAAAAAAGAGGTCAAAAGTGTGGTTATTTGAGTAGGCATGCCTACTTAAGGGTGATAAATTGCGTGAGACGTACGCATTTTTAATTTTGTCGTATTAACTTAAACGTAAAGACCAATGACAATGTGCGAATAAGTAGTACGGGAGCCGAGTAGGCCGTCCGGCGACTGCCTACTGCCGCGCGTGTTTGTATGAAGATTTTCTTTTTTGTTAGGTATGATAATTTAGTGTGTTTCTTAATTGTGGGGCACACACACTAAAATGTAATTGAGAGGCTTATGTTGATATATCGAGGTAGGCACTGCTTATATGCCTATATGCAATGCACGCCACTGATAGGACCCCACGTTTAGCAGTCGCGCTTGGAACTACGAGACCAAGGGGGCAGTCGAATCAAGGATTACCTACTTACGTACAAGTTAAGGTGTATTTCTGGTTTTGCCTCCATAACTTCGTGAGCAATAGCACGATTGGCTCCAATGTGATCACGTTTGTGTTGGTACCTGACTGTGATGTGTGGATGACCTTGAATTGACCTACTATGGGTTTAGTATCATGTGAAACTGCTATGGCAAGGTTTAATTCTGAAATCTGCAAACGAATTTGAACTTACAGGCGTAGGCGGGTGGGAGATGTTTCATTGATAAATGAAAAATGATTTATTTTCTGTAAGTAGGTTTGTACAAACACTTTTACACGTCAATCATTTTTTTTTAAGCTAGATGAGGTCGGCGTTTCCTATCTGACTACTCTGAGAAGAAAGGCCGAAACAAACTCAGAGGACACAGTCTCTTTTAAAGTCCAAACAAAATCTTGGTCAGATCGTGTGAAGACCATGTAGATTGGACAAATCCAAATCCTTTGGTTGGGTGGGAACGCATCATCCCTTGGTGTTATAGGAGACTAGGTAGTGGTAGCACTTTTCGAACTTTCCATTACGTCGGTTGTTAATGGTCGTCAATCTATTTACTAAACTACCATATGAAAAGACCTCGATAACGGACAAAAAGTTTTCTTATAACCATCTTACTAATAAACGTTGTATAGCGTCTGTATAGTTACACAACGCTTTGTCTTCTTCTTTCGAAAGTCAAATTACTGACGACTGAAAGAGAGAAATCGGTGTGTAACTATTCATCTGATATATTACGTTTATAAGTAAGGGGGATAGTGTCCAAACAAAATAACGACCTGTTACACAAACCACGGACACAGTTATAAAATAAATGAGCTGTCACATCCCTAGTACAGACAAATCCACAATTGTTAAGAGAATTATTAAATAAATGCCGCTTTGAGAGCGGCGTCGGCTTTAGCTCGCGTTAGGAAATTAAAGTTCCGACTTGTTTCGATACCAACTCGGCTCACGGCTGCCGTAAATATGTAAGTATTGTTTAATTTAAATGAGAGACGCTTTTGTTTGTGACTGTACGCTGTAGGGTAGCCTCCCACGTGGACATTTAAGTAAAATCGCAATTTTAGGTTATTAACGCAATCTAATACTTTTGGGAATACATAAAACATATACACACACATATGATAACACTCGGCAATACTGTAGCTTCCCATTAGAGAAAGAATTTTCGGAATCGGATCAGTAGTTCCCAAGATTACCCCCTACGTCCTATAAACTCACAAATTTTACCTCAAGTTAGGTACTTATAGGTGCAATAGGTACTTATCCTTCTATTTCCACAACACCAACACCGTTTTATCTACCATACAAAGATTCTACAAACCACAATTATCATCCAATTCGTGATCCAAATAAACTTCATTTTACTCAACCACAAACAGCAGAACATCCCTATTTACCCTATTTAAATAGAGCAACACCCATTCTCCCACACGTTCGGCTCTCGGCTTTCGGCGTTCGGCGTGTAAAACCGTGTTGAACTAAAATCTGTGTGTACTGTGTACAGTGTCGGCACTCGCAGTAGGTACCGAATCGCAGACACAACAACAATACCGGAACTTGAGACTGTCGTGGGCAGAAGTGTTAGGGAGTTTGTGTTTTAGAATATTTATAGATTTTTCGTCTTTGGTTTATTGAATTTGGGTCTTACTTGGAAGGGAAAACAAAAATGACCAGAGTGGTAATTCTCGTAATTTTAAGAAAGTTCACAGTGTGTTCTCGGTCTCAATCTGTCAAAAATACCCACCAAAAACATTTTCACGTAAAATGTTGCAAACTCAAACTCAAACTCAAAGCATTTATTTCAATTAAACCATTTACAGGCACTTTTGAATTGTCAAGAAGTCAGTCAGTCAGAAAAAATGAAGCTAGTTGCCCATTCCAAAGCGTAGGTACCTATGGAGAAGAACGGGCAAGAAACTCCATGGACACTCTTTTAAATCAAAATAATGTGGTTACAAAGTCTTGGTTACATCATTCATGTTAAAAATTATACATGTGAGAACGATGCAGAACGTTAAAAGCGTCCATAATGAAAAGATGAGAAAAAACAACAATTCAAATAATAAATTAAAATAAGCCATGGCAGCAAAGAGATGACCAGTCCCTACTGACGGCGCCCGTTCACGAACATGACGCATGCATCAGCACCATTCAGCTCAACCATTTTGAAGGGAGCTAAATGCCAAGACGAGACCACATATGGGTCGCACTGTCAAAAAGTTATCAGATCTCATGTAGAGCCAAGCATCTAACTCTACACGCCCTAACTTCACTAACTCTACACCTGTCAAAATATGTGGCTTGGCAGTACTTGATAAGTTCACTATTGAAATCATATCTCGAGAATTTTGTTTATCTGGTATAATCCAAACCTAAGTTATGAGGGTTCAAAAAAACGACAAACCGCTTCGAGGTAAGGTAGGTACCCTTGCGCTTGCGCACGTAGAGTGCCCTTGCGCTTCGCTTGCCCCGTCTTGACGGGGGCACTTTCCCTACATTTTTGACAAGTATTTGACATTAATTGTCGTTAAGATGAGATTGTGACTAAATTTTTTTTCCTATGACAAAAAACTAGAAGAAATCAAAAAGAAAATTCTACTAAGTTACTATTAAAGTTAAAGCTATTACTTAGGAAAACTTCGGCGTTTCCCTTATTTGGTTATAATATAAACAGGTAAATTATAAGTACCCACAGAGTTTACGTTTCAAATTTTAATAAACAGCTAATTATTATTTTAACAACACAAATCCTCTAACACTTTTCTCCCCGCCTGTCCTCTCGGTGGCCGCTAGCCGCGTCGTCAGCGGAATCTGTCGAGATTACAGCCGAAACTGTACCGATCCGCTGCACCTGTTGACTGGCTCCAGCGAACGTACGACGCGACTGTACCGGGCTAGTTTACTGTACTTGTCTTATTTAGAATTTGACACGTGTTTACTTACCTAAAATAGTTTGGGTTACATTTTCTTGGAGGAATTGGTTTGTGGGGGAGGTTGGTTTTGAGTTATCTAATAGTTTCATCTTTCTGACTGACCGACCACTGGACAATTCAAAAGTGTCTGTAATTGGTTTCAAATAAACAAATAAGAGGGTGAATGGAGGGAGGGTGAAATTTCACGCGGACGAAGTCGTAGGCAAAAGGTAGTGCTTTATAAATTAATTGAAACACATTTGTAAACTTAAGTTAAATTTTGCTATGACCACCTCTATAAATAGATTGACCCTTTAAGCCTCAATTCATCGTGTACTTTAAAACCACGTCCCCACTAACTTCGTCCTAGATTCAGGTTTCAGGTACACATTTGATTGTTGGTCGAACAACAGCTGGTAGTAAAAAATATACACACAGGGTTTTCAATTACATGAACACATTCTTTTTCTATTACTGAACTGAAAGCTGAAAAACTAGGTCGTCTTTGATACCTATTTACAAAACGTACTTCCTAATAATAAAAAAATGAGTATGGGTGATGTCAAAACAGAAAATGACCAATTTTGGACTTATCGTGTGTGTACCGAACACCACACATTAATAACTAATTATATACCGGATGATTTTTTACCGGTTTTAAATTTTTACAGGCTGTTTCTACCCATAAATATGAACAACTTTCACTATTGGACCAACTCTGGAATCACGAAAAAAAAATCAGCTGTTTAATACAAAAGTTCAATACCTACTCGACCAAAATGTATGAAACAGCTGTTCATATTCATGGGTAGAACACCCTGTAAAAATTTGGAAACGAAAAAAAATCATTCCGTATACAAAAACAAAATAAAATCTAAAAGACGAATAATAATAATAACAAAGTTATGTTTAGTGTTAACTTAGGTTCGGTATAAATCCATTGAAACTATAACCAAACAAAAATTATTTCACTAAAACGGTGACACTTGAAAATCTACCTAGCAGTAAAGTTTGTCGGAGTTCAGTTGGTAAGTCAGGGCATTGTACCAAACCCGTAACACGTTATAACATAATAGTAACCACAAAAACATGCAACTACCCACACAACAGACTGTTTCAAGCGAGTTTCAGCTGAAAATTTCAGGATAATTACGGATAGTGCAATTTTACAGGCGGTTTGCGAACTTAAATACTCTATTTTGCCAAAATGGAACGAAAAAAGTTTAAAAACGAGGGTAGGATGAAGAATAGGGATAATGTTAGGCGGGTAGGTAGACCTGGTGTAATTTGAGGGTAGGAGGCAGTAGTTAATAGGCCTAGCCCGGTAATTGAGACGTGATTAAGGATTTTTCTGAAGATAATAATCGATGGTCCCTATTAACAATGTCGGTTCTGCAAAAATACTAGTGTTCAGTAGAGCAGTTCAAAGTTGGTTTTGGCAATTCTATATTGAAGTGAAACTTCTTTACGCACGCTTGACTTGGGGAGTAAGCTGGCAAACGCGTGACGTAAGCGTTACGAAAAGTGTGATCGGGCGAGGCGAACGGGAGTTGAGTGGGGGATATAAGCAAGAGAAAGCAGTGCGCGCGCACATTTTCTTTCTCTCTTCCTCTCATAGCCAAATACGTTTGAAGTTTCACTTCAGTCGTGTGGTCATAAGCACACTCGTTTTTTTTTTAGTCTATATCAGTAGTTCAGTACATAGTAAACAATACATAAAACAATCAGTGCAAAGTTGAACATCCACAGCCTTATAATTTTTTTTTATCAACAAAAAAATCTTTGAACTGCTTTAATGAACAGTATTCTTTTTGGGGAACCGACATTGTTAATAGGGACCATCGTAATATACTTCATCTACTGAACGAAGAAATCCCAGTCTGAAATAGAAAAAAAAAAACAATAAAAGCTTTTGAAACGGTTACTACAACATAAAACGTCTAACATTTTCTTACAAGCATCATAACGTGAAAAATCTCTACACACATATTTTTTCAGATCATAATCAGCCTGTAGCGCGGTATCTACAACTACAACGCCACATGCGAACAACGCGTCATACTGACGTCACGCAAAATCCTGCATCTCGCAAGCAGAGTTTACCGAGCAATTAGCATAGATACAACGACCTGACATGAATCATCAGACATCAGCCTTCTCTCGGTGAGAGTGGGCCGTAATCTATCACGCGGGCCCAGTTCGGGTTGGTAGATGTCACATGTCTCCGAATTTTTAGTTCTAGGATATGTCTGTTTCCTCACGATGTTTTCCTTCACCTTTTTGAGAGAAGTGGGGATGAAATTACTTACACAAAAGAAAGCTTGACTGGGTTCGAACCAACGACTTACAACTCGTTAGCCAGCGCTTTTTTTTCTGATTACATATTCTTGAGACCACTCAAATATAATAAAATTTTCAGTAACATTACCAAAATATAGTTCGCTGAATCACTTAAAAAGCGCTGTCCGTTTCATGCAACCTAATTTCCTTTGTCGTTTAGGGAAAACAAAAAAAAAAATGCAATTTCCCCGAATGTCGCGTCGCGTCACGAGTAGTTCCGAGTAGACACGAAACTGTCGCAAAACACTTGACTATATCTAGTCGCGTAGTAACTAGTTAGCCGAAATGGATCGCGACTACAAAACTGTGGAGTCAATTTGTCAAAAAATACATTAAAAAAAATTGTGATTACTAATACTTTGTATATTTTTTTCTGAAATCTACTTTTTTTAATTGTTAGGTATGCTTAAACGGCTGAACGGATTTGGATAAAATTTGGCACATAGGTAGACCATGACCTGGAATAGGATATAGGATATATTCGCACGGGATCGAGGCTTATGCGTGTGAAACCACGAGTCATGGCTTGTCTAAAATAATAATCATAAAAAAGAGGTTTAATTCATTGTTTGTTTGTAAGAGGTATTCTCTGAAAATAGTAATCCGATTACAAAAACTTTTTTACTGATAGAAAGCTACACTATTGTCGAATACCATAGGATAATTGTGTTAGCATAATGTTGAATTCTACGCGGACAAAAGCTTGGGAAAAATTAAGGGGACTACAAGACCTAAACGCAAAAAACCCAAGTTTTGTAATGCCCTTTTTTTATGGATGGGAAATCATCAAATGACCCCTCCCGCTCTGGGTGGAGCGAAGGGAGTGTCAGACTCTTACTGACTAAAACCCATCCGTGTTCCTTCCTTAGCCCTTTATGTTCCCTTTATGTTAAGTTTTGTAATGCCTAAAAGTATAATATGATCGACTACAGTAAACAAAATCAGAAAAATATATGATATTCTTCAGGATATAGGTATGCTAGTTTAGTTTAGTGCTAGTAGTAAAAAACAACTATGTTTTTAACACACTATCGAACTAGCATATTTCTTTTTTTTTCTTTCGTATCAAATTAGTTGTACTAACAAATAATTTGATTAAAAAAAAAAATAAAAAAAAATCATGAAGATACCTCTAAAAACTTTCTTTTCATAATAAAAACCATCACACAATCATTCTGTTTTTTTTTTCAGATTATTCTACAAGCAACATACTAAAGCACTAGTGTTTTAATTTTTTTGTCCAAATAACAGATTTTTCTAAATAGATAATTGCTTCATATTTTGCAATAAATTACCAGCGTTGTGTCATCGCGCTTCTCTTTATTTTCTATGCAGTCCGACAGTGACCGCGCTTTAAGTCATGTAGTGTGTTATGAAGAACTGGCAAAATATTGGTGTGCTTTGGGTGCACTTCTGCCGAACCCTTCGCGAAATGCAAGCATGATGTTGTGTAAAAGTCAACAGCTAAAATGGTAGTCCACAATCTAAATTTAACTGATCAAAACATCAAAGTCAAGTGGTTAAGTCATGTGCTTATGTTAGAAAGCAAACCTTGAAAATAAGCTTTATCAATAAGTTTCAATGTCAGGCTCTTTCATTTCCTATGTCGTGTGTGGTGTGGATTAAAATCTACGAGTGGTGACACTGCACAGGGTGACAGGGAAATCCACTCGCAAACTGTAACCATGTCATCAGCACATGATTCTAGATCCCCTTTTTTTTATTGTGTGGAAATCCTCATGGATGTCCACCACCCTGGGGTGGGTGGAGGGGTCTGTCAGACTCTTACTGACTAAAACCACACGGTGTCCTGCTGCTACCTTTAGCCGGGGTGCTGGAGTACTTGCGCATTTCGTCACGCTCCCTCGGTCAGGTGTTGGCCCGCATGAATCCATGCGGACCCCGTCACCCTCAGCGGCCGCAAACGGCCACCATTCCTCTACAGAGAGGCGCGCGCGGAACACGGCGCGCCGCCGTCTCGGGCCTTTCACTGTTCAGGCAACAAACTATGATACTAGATCCCCTAGCGTAGAAATTTTTGGTCGGTTGCCATGAAAAAATCTAAACTAAATCTACGCGGTGAAATGTATGGAACAGCAATTTTTGTTTTAATAACCTACGAAAAATTTCAACGAAGGGGAGTTCGGAATCATGTCCCTGGCATCCTGTAAGATGTCTGATGCACTTTGGGAACCACCCGTCTCGCCGTTGTCTTTGGCACCTTTATCGCCTGCTGATTTTTTAAAATCTTATGATGCCATATGCTGATCTCAGTAAAATATTAATATTAACCATTGATGTCCCACTGCTGGCCAAAGGCCTCCCTACTCTTTCCACCTCTGTCTGTCCAGAACTGCCAAGGACCAATCTTTATTAAAGGAGTCCAGCTCATGCCGCCATCTCCGTCTGGACCTGCCGCGATGTCGATGTCGTCTTAGTAAATAATAAGCTAGTATTTAAGAAGAAAAGTGTCTTATGTTTTTATATCATTGTAAAATAAGTAACAGTCCCCAAAATAAAACAATAATTGCGTCAACTGCTCCATTCCACTCGAAACACGAAAATTTTTCGTAAATCCCTACCTACCCACTTTGAGCGAGTAAAATTCGTGGAAAAAACTGAAAGCCGCGCCGGCCGGGCGCCCGGTAGCCACCGACAGGCTAAAACGAGAAAAACGAGTAAGTCAACGGCGAAAAACAACGAGGTATTGACGAAAAACGAGAAGTGGTGTTGTGTCGTGGCCTCCGTAAGTGGGAGTGCTATTGAAACCTGGATTTTTTGCTCCATTTTGGAGGTTAGGGATCCGTTTTGATGACACTTCTATTTAGGTCGATTGAACGTTTTCATTTAGGGCTCCTGGCTAAGTAAAGTAACTAATAACAGCCGCAGGAGGTGCTCTTTAAGGTTAAGTAACGCTTGCCGAGGTCGTTCCGTGGATGGGTCCACCATCCATTACGTGCTGAGACGTCACCTGCATTGGAAAACACGTTACGCAGTTGGTCCAGTTGTCATTCGCGGATCTTCGTCTTTACGGGTTACCCAGTAACTGGGTTGTGGAGGTCAAATAATCAATCGCTTCATGTTAAACACTGGTATTTAGCTGCATCCGGTTAAACTGGATGCCGACCCCAACTTAGTTGGGAAAAGAATGAGGGATGAACGTTTTCATTTGACAAGTAAAGCTGATTTTAGTGGCAGGTCGTTCAGTACTGAACTTAAGAATCTTTTTTGTTTAGTGGGTCCCCACAAAACGGACCGATGGTCTAGTGATGGTCGTGGGAATCCGCTGGATGCGGGTAAGACCAGTCGGTTGTGGCGATGCCTAAAGGAGACTCATGTCCGGGAATGGACGTCTTTCGGCTGCGATGAAGATGATAATGAGAACTCCTTATATAGACTGCTACAATAAAGCTGATTGGCTAAATAATGAGCCTGATATAGTGGTGATGGATCGATTAGAGTGGCGCGCAATGATTGTTGACATAACCGTCCCGCATGATGAGAAGCTCGTGAAAGCTGAGAAAGATAAACAAATCAAGTATCTTGACTTGGCTCGCGAGGTTGTCGACATGTTGACTCAGCAATCATTGTGCCGATAGTCGTTACAGCCAATAGATTGATAGCCAAGAGCCTCGACCAACACCTGAGGAGGCTCTCGTTGGGCAGCTGGATCAAGGGCTTGATTCAGAAAGCAGTAGTTCTGGACACGGCTCGCATTGTCAGGAGGTTCCTCTCTCTGGAGCCCTGACCGCCGGTAGCTTGGACCCTCTTCCCGATACCGGTGGGCTACTATTTTTTATATATTTAAATGATTTTATGTTTCTTTTATATTCTAATATTTATAAATATAATTTATGTGTAAATAGATAAATAAACGAAATAATAATAATAAACCATTTATTTTCAAGTAACAAAGAACCATAGATACTCGTACATACCTTAAGGCGGTACCCCGACCAAATAACCTTGAGCATTCGTTCCCTCCTTGCTGCACCCATAGAACTCGCAGAATTTTTGAAATTATTTTAATAAAAAAAGAATAGGGATCTTTTTAAATAAATTAAAAGTGGATTATAATACTCAAATTAATAGAACGTCAACTTTAGCAAAAGATGAATGCAATCAATAATTTTAGCCACTTTTTTAAAAGGAGATTTTAAATATATTAGTAACATATAAAACCAAATAATGGCCTGCAATGTGATGATAGGATATCGAACATTAATAATGTGCTTTCGGATGTAGTTTATTTTTCATAATTATTGAGTTAGTAGCCTCTGAATAACGAAGAGAAACGCGGTTTTGGTCGGGGTACCGCCTTAATCTAAGTATACGTAATAATATAGTAACAATTTTGTTAGTAAGTAAAATTTAATAACTATGTTTGTATCACTAACAAAGCATGGTAAGCTGATGAAAGATGGTGCCAAGTAAAGTATAAGAACTAAGCCTGACAAAAACAAGCTTTACTAAAATTCCGTTTTATCTTACAAGCAACAAGATGGCCGCTGCGACATCATGCCAAAACTAATATTCTTTTTAGAAGTGATCATTAAGAAAGAAGTTTCAGAACCTAGTTTCGTGGTTCCTAAAGTTATTTCCAAAACCGCGGAACCCAGTACTTTTAGCGATACCATTTTAGCAAGTAATCGCGATGTGGCGTGCTAAAGAAAAGTAAGCGTTTACCTAGTTTACAGTATTTTTGTGTGCTTTCGTGATTTTGGCTGCAACAAAATGTTATTTGTGCACATAATCATAATTTTGAAGTTATTTTAAAGCTGACGTAGCCTTGGTATGTTTGACTGAAATTCGATATTTCTATGTCGGTCTTGACATCTTGGGCATTCATCAATAGACAATAAATTTTATTAAAGATACTAAATTTTTATCTATACTTCTATACTAATATTATAAAGAGGTAAAATTTGTAAGTTTGTAAGTTTGTATGTAGGGGGTAATCTCTGGAACTACCAGTCGCATTTGAAAAATTCTTCTTGCATTTGATAGCCCAATTCTTGAGGAAGGCTATAGGCTATTTAACATCACGCTATGACCCTTAGGAACCGAGCAAAAAGAAAAAAAGTAAAAAAGAACATTAAGTGATAGCGCGGGCGGGTGATGCGATACGACGGGGTGGCTCGGGGGAAACAAGAAGTTTCACGCGAACGAAGTCGCGGGCTGAAGCTAGTGTTCAATAAAATGAGGATAATGTCGTGAGAAAAGTATTCCAAGAAAAATTTTGAGAAGAGGCCTGTGTCCCAGCAGTGGGAATATTATAGGCTGATTATGTCATGTTAAGAACCAAAATTTCGAAGACATGTGACATCTACCAACTCACACTGGGCCATTGTGATAGATTACAGTCCACTCCCTCTCATGGAGAGGAGGCCTGTGTCCCAGCAGTGGGAACATTATGGGCTGATTATACTATGTTACCTACTGTATAAAGTATTATATTATTTTAATTATCGTGAAGGTGATGACTATGTGGATCATTGTTTCCGTTTTAATTATGGTTTGGCAGTTTGAGTAGTTTATGCGTCCTATCCAAATGTGCTGTCTTTGGTATTGGTCGTCAAATCGTTGAGCTCCGCTGCACGGTTACTGACAAATGCGTGCACTGACTGGACAGGTCCACTCAATCTGTGTGGTTCTTTCCTCAAAAAACCATTTCAGACAACAATCTACATGGTCGTCACATGATCTGACCAAGATTTTGTCAGGACTTTAAAAGAGACTGTGACTTTGTTCTCAGAGTAGTCAGACAGGCAACGCCGACCTCATCGAGTTTAAAAAAAAATATGATTGACATGTAAAAGTGTTTGTACAAACCTACTTACAGATGATAAATCATTTATCATTTATGCTTTATGCTAATTTGAAATGCTACGCTAGAGTTCTTTTGTCTGTTCTACGAATAAATACAATGAAGTTATTACAGGGTTAGTGTATAATGGATTAGTTTCAGCTGGTTACTTTCCCTCGGTAAATTATATATGATTAGCAATATTGATTACTGACTCAAGTTCTGGAAGGAGGCTTGTTGATAATGTCGCTGGTTTGCTAAATAGAAAATTATTAGCTTGCGTATTTTTTTTCTTTTAAAGGAGGTTGCCCTACATTTTGTAGGTTTTCCTGTACATAACTGATGTTTCATACATTTTGTTGAGAAATGCGTATGAGCAGTGGTGACCCAGTGGTAACGGCCCTGACATGCGAGTTGTAGGTCGTGGGTTCGAACCCATGCAGCCACTTTACTTTGAGTAATTTATTTCATCACCACTGCTAGTGAAGGAAAACTAGTGAGGAAACCGGCATGTCTTAGGACGAAAAATGCGAAGACATGAGACATTTACCAACCCGCATTGGGCCCGCGTGGTAGATTATAGCAATCTCCCTCTCTCTCACCACACTCTCTCTCTTCTTTCGAAGAGAGGAGGCCTGTGTCCCAGCAGTGGGAGCGTTTTAAGCCGATTATGATGACGTGACAAAAAAAAAAAAAACATTCAACATTAAATACCTAAAATTATATTAACGAAGCAAAATCATTTTCAATTTACGCTATAAAAGGCACTGCCCTAAATCAGCCATGCCAACACTAATAGTTACAAAACCCTATTACATAACCATGATGCGAACATGAATGTATGCAACAGCTGATTTTTATTCGCAATTTCATTGCTGGTCTCATAGTAAAAGCTGTTCATATTGAGG
Source organism: Amphipoea lucens (assembly GCA_947508005.1). Classification (NCBI taxonomy): domain Eukaryota; kingdom Metazoa; phylum Arthropoda; class Insecta; order Lepidoptera; family Noctuidae; genus Amphipoea; species Amphipoea lucens. The sequence continues at coordinate 15,345,649 of OX382377.1, read as the reverse complement.
AGTACAACGACCCCTTTTCAGGTATTCAGTAATTTAAATAAGTAACTGATAACCTTGTAGATATTTATTACGTGCAACTTGTAGATAGGTATTGAACCCGCGATCAGGAGCGCAGTAACAAACCTCTGTCCAACGGTACCCTGAAAAGACGAAGTATATATTGTTTTTCTTCTAAATTTCTAAGTACCCTTTTCTTCTCTCATTTAACATGCGTTCGTTATTATACTCAGATGTCACGTCGTGGACAATAGTGTGGGTTATACGTTTTTTAGACTGTAATATAACTTTTTTTTTGTAAATGCTGTAATGTATAACTATTTTTTGTCCCAAATAAATAAGAATAAAATAAAATTAGACTGATTGTACCAGAGATAAATACACCTAGATAACGCAAGAGCAACTACTTCGCGTGCTAAAAATCGCACCAGCTTACGTTCGAAAATCATAAGCCGCCACTTTCGCGCTCAGTCCTGCGTACTGCTGGCTGGGTGAGCGTGAGCGAGAGAGCGCGAGCTTGTGACGTCATAGTAGGTAGTCAAAAAGTGGCACGCTTAGTTTTCATACAGTTCGTGATACTTGCATTATCTAGGTCTATCTATATCTGTGGATGGTACCCTGATAGATAGGTACTTATACAGGGTGTTACGGAAAGGGTATATCAATACAAACGGGTTGAAGAGTGTATCTGCAGCCTAATTGCGGAACGCCAAATCGTCAAATGATTCTGATCAGTTGGCTTCATTTCTATCACAATTGGCTTCATTTTACGATTTTCGAATTGCGAAACTCTAGTTTATTATGAAACCAATTATGAATGTTAAGGCCCTGCGCAGAAACTAGAGTTTCGCAATTCGAAAATCGTAAAATGAAGCCAATTGTGATAGAAATGAAGCCAACTGATCAGAATCATTTGACGATTTGGCGTTCCGCAATTAGGCTGCTGGTCTAGAATCTCTGTACAAAATTTCAGCTCAAAAGCATTAACTTTGAAAATGCTTAATATTTTTTTATTTCGACATCACGGCGCTGCACTGGCGCGCGGCGGCGTGATGTGCGTGTACTAGGCGCACAGACATACTACAGATAATGGATAATGTCCCTCGTAGTACGGTGACACTTTTGTTATGATTTCAATTTAATAAAATATCGAAATAAAAAAATATTAAGCATTTTCAAAGTAACTGCTTTGAGCTGAAATTTTGTACAGAGATTCTAAACCAGATACACTCTTCAACCCGTTTGTATTGATATACCCTTTCTGTAACACCCTGTATGGTATGGTATGGTATTTATATGGTGTACATAATAAAGAGTATTCTATTCTATTCTACTTACCAAAACAAGAAAGGAAAGTTATCCATCTTCATTATCATGAAAATGAGGGTACACAGTAAGGTTAGACTTTTAGCAGAATAAACGTTTGCACTGCTTAGGTACTCTGCAATAAAACAGCTTAAATATATCATCATTCTCCTGCCCTTATCACAATTTATTTGTGTACAGCGCAACATGTCCTTTTCTTCCATACTTCTCTATTAGCCATCATCTCGGTAGACACCCCCTTTCTAACCATGTCATCATTCACACAGTCCATCCATCGATTCTTAGGTCTTCCCCTACTCTTATAGCCATCGACATTCATACTCAAAACGTTCCTCTCGAAATTTTCCTCATTCCTCCGTAACACGTGCTCATACCATGACAACCGATTTCCACACAACTTTTCAGTTACCAGTGCCACTTTCAACCTGCCTCTTATGTACTCATTTCTTATTCTATTCATTCGTAAGTAGCTTAAATATTTGAATAATTTAAATTAAGAGGACTACATGACCTAAAGCGCGGTCACTGTCGGACTGCATAGAAAAGAAAGAGAAGCGCGATGACACAACGCTGGTAATTTATTGCAAAATATGAAGCAATTATCTATTTACGAAAAATCTATTTTTTGGACTAAAAAATTAAAACACTAGAGCTTTAGTATGTTGCTTGTAGAATAATCTGACAAAAAATCATAATGATTGTATGTATATTAGTATAGTTTTATTGTAAAAAGAAAGTTTTTAGAGGTATCTTGATGATTTTTTTCTATCGTACCAAATAAGTTGTATTATGTTTTCAACACACTATCTACCTAGCATATATCCTGAAGAACATCATAGATTTTTTTTATTTTGTTTACTGTAGTCGATCATATACTTTTATTGTTTCTAAAACTTGCGTTTTTTGCGTTTAGGTCCTGTAAGCCCCTTAAATAAATACCTAAACAAAACAAAAACCGAACCGAAAACGCTGACCGCACGTCAGTACGTAGGTACTCAGCTCAGCACCCAAACTGGTTGACCTAGATTCTAGACCTTGTGTCCATTCTAGTCTAAGCGATAGGCTAATATAATTTGTGTCTAGATTCAGAGAATAAAATTAAATAATAACTAGGTACTTAGATATTATTGTGATTATGATCTTTATGAAACATCGTCATGAACTATTATCTGACTTAGTCTGGTTGTTGGTGGTGGGGTCATGGATTCGATTCCCGGATCAGGAAAAGTGATTTTGGGCCATTCTGTTCGAAAATCCTCAGTAACAGTCTAGATTGGAATTGTGCACGGTTGTATGGGAATAGAATGGCTCCCTGTTGCATGGCAAAAATGCTGTCAAAACGGTGAAGGAAAACATCGTAAGGAAACATATGCACAAGCAGTCTATAATATTCCCACTGCTGGGACACAGGCCTCTTTTCTGTGAGAGGGAGTGGGCTATATATAATCTACCACACGGGCCCATTGCGGGTTGGTAGATGTAACATGTCTTCGAATTTTTGGTTCTAGGACATGCCGGTTTCCTCACGATATTTTCCTTCACCGTTTTGAGAGCAGTGATGAAATTATTTACACAAAGCTGTAGCGGTATCTACAACGCCACATGCGAACAACGCGTCATACTGACGTCACGCAATTCCTGCATCTCGCAAGCAGCGTTTACCGCGCAACTAGCATAGATACAACAGCCCGACATGAATCATCGGGCAGGTGCCCGCCAGACACAACACCCGTCTGGTCGGAGGATCCTCCCTGTTCTATGGAGTACGAGTGAACTTTACACCCTGTTCCTCATACCTCTATAAAGTAAAACACCTGGCTGGGTTCGAACCTACGACCTACAACTCGTAAGTCGGGACCGTTACCACTCAGCAATTGCTGTTCTCCTTTGCTTTGCTAGATAATAATAATAATAAATCTTTATTGAATAAAATAGTGTTACAAAACATATGAAGCCTGTGAAACCCAAACTAGGTAAAAACCTGATAGACAGCAACTGGTCCTGTCTGTCACTCTGTCTAAGACTAAGTTGGTGCCGAAACAAGTCGACCTAGATCCTAGACCTTGTGTCCATTCCTAGGCCGGGTCCGTTAGGCTATTATATTTCGTGCCTAGATTGAAAGGACACGTGTCTGAATCATGCTTATGTAATAGTGTTTGGTGATTATTAGTGTTTGATGTAATTTTGGTTTGACATGGCTGATTTGGGGCAGTGCCTTTTATAGCGTAAATTGAAAATTATTGTGCTTCGTTAGTATAATTTTAGGTATCTAATGTTGAATGTTATTTTATTTTTTGTCACGTCATTTTAATCAGCCTATAATGGTTCTACTGCTGGGATACAAGCCTCCTCTTTTCGAGAGAAGAGAGAGTGTGGAGAGAGAGAGGGAGAAGGCTATAATCTACCACGCGGACCCAATAAGGGTTGGTAGATGTCTCACGTCTTCGAATTTTTGTGTCTAGGATATGCCGATTTCCTTACGATGTTTTTCTTCATCGTTTTGAGAGCAATGGTGATGAAATGATTTGCACAAAGTAAAGCACCTGTCTGGGTTCGAACCTACGACCTATAACTTGTAAGTCGCAGTCGTTACCACTGGACCAGCATTGCTCCATGTTGTGCTATGTTTTACTAAAAAAAAATATTTATAAAAGTACCTTTATCCAGTCAATTTCTAAGTATCATCTATATTTACCTGTTTTTGAGAAGTAGGTATTAATTATTCAATAACATAATTATTCAATAACATAATTATTTAAGAGTAATTAAACAAGACATCAATGCCAATAGAACATTACAAAATTTTTCTAACTTAAATTACAATAAAATAATTCTCAAGATCAGTGCAACTACTAACAATTTACACCTAAACGAACTAACATAACCCTATAAAAATATAAACAAAAATCTCCTCTCGTCCTCAATATCAAATAACGCCACGAGGCACAAACCAGCGTGTGAAAACAATACTAAAATATTTCGCATGCAATTAGATATTATGGCTAAAACGACAGTTTGTGTTGCTAGAATGTTGAACTTCTAATGTCTATAAAAAATCCTACTTCTTACATAATACAGGGTGAAATATTAATCACCGCTTTCCTCTTAAGGGGTCATTGTACTCATCATTATGAACAACTTTTAATATGGGACCAAACATGAAATCGCGAAAAAGGATCAGGTGTTCCCTTACATTTTGACGTGTTATGCGAACATAAATGTAGACAGCTGATTTTTTTTTGCACGAAGAGGAGAAATAAATAAAATTGAAGTTCTGTTTGTAATGTCAAAATAACAGCTTTTTACTAAATGCTTATGAATGCACATAAAACCTACATATATGCGGTACTTATAACAAAAAATATTTGTTAAAATTTTTGTCTGTCTGTCTGTATGTTTGTTCCGGACTTTCACTGGCAGATAGCTGATATTATGAGGAGTAACATAGGCATTTTTTCCCAATTGTGCGTTCCTGTGGGATAATTTTCGATATATGCGAGTGAAGCTGCGGGTAGAAGCTAGTAATAAACTATGTATAAGACTAACACGTGTGAGATAAAATTAATTAATATTTTTCCCATTTTACCTATAGGTATAGTAGGTTATCATCAAAATTAGGTTCTCTCTCCTTTCCTTATTTCGATTAATTTGGGTTTGGTGCAGGCGTCAGCTATAGACTGTTGCAAAAGTTATCATCTGCTAGCCTTTTCCCAACTATGTTGGGGTCGGCTTCCAGTCTAACCGAATGCAGCTAAATATCAGTATTTTACAATGAGCGGTTGCCTATCTGACCTCCGCAACCCAGTTTACTGGGCAACACGTTACCCCTTGGTAGGTCTTTCTGGCTTCATGACAGCCGGGTTCAACGGCTTAACGTGCTTTCCGAGACACGGAGGGATCACATCTCAGGGAACACATCCACGGACCAACCGCGGCAAGCGTAGCTTAACCTGATCGACCGATCCGTGCGGCTGTTATTACTTAGCCACAAGCCCCTCCTAGGTATGCAGCATAATGTTTTGCCCTTATTATTTTTTTATCAAAGACAAACCCATGTGACAATATTAGTCTACAACTTAACTAAAGTCCGGCCGCGCCAAATTTGCCAAAGCTGTAAATAACAATGGCCGCTCGAAATTTAATAAAATCGATGTATGTCGATTTTGAAGAACATTATTTTATTTTAAGTAATGTTTGTTTTCGTCTAGTTAGCTCGGAGATTCGAAAACAAACATTACTAATAATAAATGTTCTTGTATAACGATAGGCGTCAGTGTAGTCTACAACCTGTATAACAATTTAGATGATCATGCGCAATACTACACTCACTTTTTGTTACATAATAAATACTTAGTTCTATATTTAAGTAACTTAAATATTTTCGTTAGATCTTAGCGTGTGAAAATGTTAGTACTTAGGAATTCCTTTGGCTCTGATTTTCCGTAGGTATACCAAAAACCGTAAACACATTATTATTTCTATAAAATAAAGAAAATAAAGAAAAGAAAGAAAAGAAAGAAAAGAAAGAAAAGAAAGAAAGAAAGAAAAGAAAGAAAAGAAAGAAAATAAAGAAAAGAAAGAAAGAAAGAAAGAAAGAAAAGAAAGAAAAGAAAGAAAAGAAAGAAAAGAAAGAAAAGAAAGAAGAGAAAGAAAAGAAAGAAAGAAAAAGTATTTATTGCGACTCGTACAGGAAGATCACAAAATAGGTACTGTTGTTCCTGGTTACGTACATGCATCTTCCTTCTCATATCCTGATTTATTTGAGGTCGGCGTAGAATACAGGCTACAGGTCGTAGGTTCAAACTCAGGAAGGCTCTTAACTTTGTGTAAATACTTTCATCACCACTGCTCTCAAAACGGTGAAGGAAAACATCGCGAGGAAACCGGCATGTCCTAGAACAAAAAATTCGAAGAAGTGTATCTACCAACCCGCATTAGGTCCGCGTGGTAGATTATAGATCACTCCCTCTCGAAGAGAGGAGGCCTGTGTCCCAGCAGTGGGAACATTATGCATATTATGCCATCATCTTATAAACCATTAATAAAGGTTGCATGGTAACACCATGTAGGTTTATGGCAACTATGTTGGGGTCGCCTTCCAGTCTAACCGGATGTTGCTGAATACCAGTATTTTACATGAAGGGACTGCCTATCTGACCTCCACAACCCAGTTGATGGGTAATACGATACCTCTTGGTAAGACTGGTTCTCAGACTTTCGGGCTTCTGACTACCCGTAACGACTGTCAAAAATCCACGAATGACAACCGGGACCAACGGCTTAACGTGGCTAAAAAGCCACCTACTCAAATACACAAAAGTATTGTATTTTATTACCGAAAATTCGTAGACTTGACTGTTGCGGTCACTTTAATCAGTAAGTACGTCATTCATTTCCTTTTATAAACACAATAAAGCTATATTGTCCGTCTAACTATACAAAGTCCAAAATTTTGGCTATAATCACAAATAACAAAGTGTGTCACTATGCCAGACAATGCCTAAGTGTTAAATATTCGGTTATAGTGAATCAGCAATGTCTTGCAATATTATTTTTCTATAGTTGCACGCTCAGGTATTCATAGAATTGCTAAATTGTGATTTTGTGAGACAGTTATATTCCGTTTTATTTTTTTCACACAATGGGATTCATATTCATTGGACATACGTAGATAGGTAGGTACTTCATAATTTGTCCTGATTTTTCCTTGACAGCAACCAAAATAATGCGTAGCATACAGATATACGCTTTCCTCAAACAAAATGTAAATTAAACAGTTAAAAAATAATGCTTAGTGTTGTCGATACGTGATCGAATCAGGGCAGTAATTCTCTATAACACGATGAACGAAACCGCGCGAAATCAACGCGAGATTGGCAGGATTAGCTAAAGAATTGACGTGGTCATAGTGAATTAGGACCCAGAAATGAAGAGAACCAAGGTAACTGATATAGCCCGAAGAATTGCCAAACTTAAGTGGCAGTGGGCAGGGCACATTGCTCGCAGAACAGATGGCCGCGGATGGGGCCGAAAGGTTCTGGAGTGGCGACCGGGTACCAGAACACGAAGCACTGGAAGGCGTCCCACAAGGTGGACCGATGACCTCTTAAAGACCACAGGAACCCGCTGGTTGCGAGAAGCACAGAAGCAGTCAAAGTGGCGATGCTTGGGGGAGGCCTATGTCCAGCAGTGGACGTCTTTCATCTGAAATAATGATAATGTTGTCTGGTGGCTTAACATTTTCCTGAAATTGCATAAAATTTTGAATTTTTTCCAATAATTCCAGTAGCATTGCCATGACCTAGACAAAACCTCGACCTAGTCAAAATGCAGTCTAGACGAATTGCAAATACTATGCATTACGACATATGTACCTGCATTATTTACTCGAGTCCTACCGGGTAAGATAATATTTACCTAAACTAGCAGTATTATAATAGTAACAGGTCATACGGGCTGGTATTTTGCGTACCATAAAATAGTATTAATAATATGTACATGTATATAAAAAAGAAGACTGAAGAATCATAGGGCATCAAAAAATTCGTCCACATCGCTGTCAACAGGAAACATGCCCAAAAGGCTGGCAGCATTGCCACGTTGTATGAGCAGTGGTGGCCCGGTGGTAACGGCCGCGACTTGACGAGTTGTAGGTCGTAGGTTCGAACCTGGACAGGTGCTTTAATTTGAGTAAATTATTTTATCACCAATGCTCTCAAGATGAAGGAAAACATCGTGAGGAAACTGGCATGCCTTAAGGCTAAACATTCGAAGAAATGTGACATCTACCAACGCTTTGGGTCCGCGTGGTGGATTACAGCCCATTACCTCTCATAGAGAGGAAGCCTGTGTCCCAGCAGTGGGAACTTTATAGGCTGATTATGTGGATGGCAAGGCTGATTCTTTGGCAACGTGAAGAGCCGAAAAACCTGGGTAATTTATTTGTATTGTCTAGTTTTTGTTCATGACGTAATTCATTCGGTTGCCATGTCTATATTAGGGGGAAAAATACGTCGAAATATTTCGAAATAGATCGGATAACATTTTTCCTATGCGGTCGAAAATATTATTGTTTTGGGTACACCTGTTGTATATTGCGTAGGATTGTATTTTAGGATATTGTTTAGGTACTGTTTTGGTTCTATTTATCCTTATGTTGAATATTTGCTTTCTCTAATGCAGATATTGCGGTCATTTAGCACGCATTACATGTATTTATGATTAAACGTCCGTGGTAAAGAAACCAGTAGGTACCTATAAGCTGGCCACTCATTCCATAGATAAATGATGATAGATGATATATATATTAGGTCCTTACATATGAAATTGGCGTTTTTCGTACTGGCCACTTTAATCACGAATTTCTCCTCTTTGGTAAGGAATTCCAAATTCAAATTTGTACAGCTATTTACTCATGTATTTGTGCTTCGATGACCGTCATTCATTTGTTTTTTTTCTTCTGTTTTTTCTGTTTGCGTCACTCATTTTACAAAATGGAAAATTTAAAATATCGCATTATTTACGAGTACGAGTTCCGCCGTGGCACTAGTGCTGCGGAAACGACTCGAAGGGTGAATGATGTGTATGGCGGTCATGTTGCAAAAGAAAACACAGTTCGTTTTTGGTTCCAACGTTTTCGTTCTGGAAATTTCGACCTGCAGAACAAGCCCCGTGGACGGCCTGAGACCCAAGTTGATAATGGAGAATTGAAGGCTATTGTGGAAGCGGACCCATCGCAAACCACGTCCGAGTTAGCTGCAGGCTTCGATGTTAGTGATAAAACTGTTTTAATTCACTTGAAGCAAATTGGGAAGATTAAAAAGCTTGAAAGGTGGAAACCTCACGAATTGACTGAAGCAAACCGGCAAACGCGCGTCGACTGCTGCGTTACATTACTGAACCGGCACAACAATGAAGGTATTTTAAACCGAATCATTACCTGTGATGAAAAATGGATTCTTTACGATAATCGGAAGCGCTCAGCGCAATGGTTGGATCCTGGCCAGCCAGCCAAATCCTGCCCCAAGCGAAAATTAACCCCAAAAAAGTTACTTGTAAGCGTTTGGTGGACTAGTGCCGGTATTGTTCATTACAGTTTTCTCAAATCTGGCCAGACTATTACAGCTGATGTCTATTGTCAGCAATTACAAACCATGATGGAAAAGCTAGCGGCTAAACAACCAAGGCTGGTCAATCGCTCCACGCCACTGCTGCTTCACGACAACGCCAGACCACACACTGCGCAACAGACGGCTACCAAATTAGAAGAGCTTGAATTGGAATGTCTTAGACATCCTCCGTACTCCCCGGACCTTGCTCCAACAGATTACCATTTTTTTCGCAATTTGGATAACTTTTTGCAAGGGAAAAAATTCAACTCCGATGGGGCAGTCCAAATCGCCTTCAAAGATTTTATTGATTCCCGTCCGACTGGTTTTTTTAGTAAAGGGATCAATGAACTACCTATAAGATGGCAAAAGTGCATTGAAAACAATGGTTCATACTTTGATTAATTAAATATATTATATTAAAAAATATTCGACTTTTTGTTCCTTCCATACAAAACGCCAATTTCATATGTAAGGACCTAATATTTCTGTGAGTTGTTTAAAATAAAGACTTTAAGGGCGGGTTGTTTCACGTCCCACTTCAAGCACGCGTATAGGTACGTCTAAAATGACGCTAACTATCGTCAAACCAAAAAAAAGCGTTGCTTCACAAAATTATGGCCTTGACGTACGTCAAATAATAATGATTGCGTAATCGTTATTATTTGACGTACGTATGTTACGTTAGCCAAGCGTTTGAAACAACCGGTTCTTTCATGTTGAAAATAACGTAGGTATCTTTAAAGTAAATGAGTTTGGTGTTTTCTAACTGACTACTCTGAGAAGAAAGGCCGAAACAAACTCAGAGGTCACAGCCTCTTTAAGTTCAGACATAATCTTGGTCAAGCCGTATGACGACCAAAGTAGCCCGCGAAATTCGGATTTTTCTTATGTTTTATGCAATTTGCATGTCAGTGTTCTTATTTTTTTTACTAGCCATTCTTATCCCACTGCTGGGCAAACGCCTCACTACTCTCTTTCCACCTCTCTCAGTCCAGAGCTACTAAAAACCAATCTTTATAAAACGAGTCCAGCTCATGCCGCCGTCTGGGCTTGCCGCGTGCTCAGTGTTCTTATAATGTTGATCAGAATATGCTACGGTCGCCCTTGACGACTCAAAAAAGCAGTAATTGGTTTATTTGAAATTAATGCTTTGAGTTTGAACTAAAACCCTTTAAAAACAAATGACGACCTAAAACAAAACAACCCAACACAGTACAGGGTGAAATTGAATTCACGGGCATCCTTTTAAGGGGTCAGTGTAATCATCATTATGAACAACTTTTACTATGCATGGGACGAAACCTGAAATCGGGAAAAAAATCAGCTCTTCCCTACATTTTGACGAGTTATGTGAACATAAATGCATGGAACAGCTGATTCTTTTTTCACGATTTTAGGTTTAGTCCCATAGTAAAAATTGTTCATGATGACGAGTACAATGACCCCTTAAAAAGATGCCCATGAATTTAATTTCAGCCTATATAAGGAAATGAAACATTTAAAGCAGGTTCATTTGGTTTTTTGTTTCTAAGTAGCATACCGGAGTATAGACTTGTGCCCGGTTGATGGCAATAGACTCACCCCTTATCAAATTCAAAGCATTTATTTCAATTAAACCAATTACAGGCACTTTTGAATTGTCAAGGGGTCGGTCAGTCAGAAAGATGAAGCTAGTTGCCCATTCCAAAGCGTAGGTACCTATGGAGAAGAACAGGCAAGAAACTTCATGGACACTCTTTTAAATCAAAATAATATGGTTACAAAGTCTTGGTAACATCATTCATGTTAAAAATTGTACATGTGAGAACAATGCAGAACGTTAAAAGCGTCCATAATGAAAAGATGGGAAAAGCAACTATTCAAATATTAATTTAAATAAAATAAGCCATGGCAGCAAAGAGATGACCGGTCGCTACTGACGGCGCCCGTTCACGAACATGACGCATGTATTAGCACCATTCAGCTCAACCATTTTGAAGGGAGCTAAATGATCCAACACATGCGCCACCATCAGCGAGACATTTGAGCGAACATGACATGCTCTCAGCCGCCAGGGCACATTCAAGTCAATGAAAGACGTACCCAGTAAATGGTAGCTTTATAGTATGTACATAGTGCTCACACATATGCACAATACTAGGAGATTGAATTTATACAATGCAAAGATAGACTTACAATCTTCAGCAGCTCCAACAGTATTTTCAAGTGTTAATCAATTAGTTGTGGTTGTGGAGCAGGACAAGCATTGAGCCAAGCATTTTTATCAGCGACGTAATCCCCTAACTTATAATATGCTAACTACATGGTACTTAAACATAACTGGCGAAATCTGGGTGTATTATAGGTGTAGATCTGCCTTACCCTTTGTGAAATACAGGCGTGTAATATGTTATTTGTAAAACATTTAAAACAATCATACAAACATCAACTTACCAATCAAAATCACATCAAGTACCCATTTCATTACCTAGGTTTCATAGCTATGAAAACATAACCTATTCTCTATCACTCCAAGGTCAATATGACAAAAGCATTTGTTTTTAAAGTCTTGCTTGAGAAGCCTATAGGGCTATTGGCAGCAAAATGATTTATAATAATAGGTGTTATGAATCCACATCCTGTGAAACATTTGTGTGCTGATGTCATTCTAATTGTTCACCTTTTGCACCGTTTTGTTCATGGGATTTTGAGGAAGTAAGTGGAAAAACTGGTTTAATTAAATTGGAATTCGTAGGACTAGGTACGTGCTTAGTGAAAATTATCAATTGGTCCCAACGAATACTATTCAAAATACACTTACTTACGCACGAAGCACACACTGATTGATTGAGTATACATCGAGTACCTATAGGTATGGTGTTACTAAGTAGCTGGGTTGTGGAGATCAGATAGGCAGTACCTCCATTTAAAATATTGATAATCAGCTGCAACCAGTTAGACTGGAAGCCAACCCTAAAGTAGTTGAGAGAAAAGGCCAGATAATAGTAAAGTAAAGTAAAGTTTATTGACAGTATAAAAGAACAATAATGATGACATAGCAACAGAAAGATAGCTAACTGTGCTACCATTTTCAACAGTGCCCTACCGAATATTGTACCTAAGAAATCAGCTGTTCCCTACATTTTGACGAATTACGCGAACATAAATGTAGGGAACAGCTGAATTCTTTTTCACGATGTTAGGTTTGGTCCCATAGTAAAAGTTGTCTATAATGATGAGTAAAATGCTTAAGAGGAAAACGGTGATTAAAATTTCAGCCTGTATAAGGTGACACCCGTCAAAAAATGAACTAAACAACACTCACAACAACAACAACAACTTTCACTATGAGACCAACTCTGAAATCACGAAAACAAAACAGCTGCTTAATACAAAAGTTCACCAAAAACTTGACCAAAATGTATGAAACAGCTGATTTTTTGTCGTGATTTCAGAGTTGGTCCCATAGTGAAAGTTGTTCAGCTCGATAGTCTAAAGCACCTCTTAAGGTTGGTCGGGTTAATTTTTTAACACTTTGTATTAGGTATGTGCATAAATTCACGCCTTTTCCATCAGGATGGGATGTATGATATGATAATACTTCATATACTTACTCTTTTAATGTTTCATCAACGTTATTTGTCGCAGCTGAGCATGGTCGTTTATTAATTTAATATCCTCTTGTCAAATAATAATTCCCCCAAAGAGTTCCCTTTTGAAACTGAAATCGGTATTATCTTATCACAGGCACATGAACCGTTTTATCTCTGAAACTGACTTCCTGTAGGACATCCTTCTGTGACCTTGGAAGGCGTATCCTATGATCCATATATAAAATACACTAACATACATAGGGTTATCTATGAATACCTATCTATGTTTGATAACCGCACCTAAACAGTCCGAGAAATGCACATAATACAGGGTTTATTTTCAAAGACCAGCCTTTAAGGACGTACAGACCATCAAACAGAAAATCTTTCTACATGGGACCAATATCGCAATCGCGAAAAATTTATCAACTGTCCCATAGAAAACTTCAATACCCACTCGACCTAAACGTATGGGACGGCTGAATTTTTATTCGCGATTATGATGTTGGTTCCATTGAGAAAATTGTTCAGTTTGATGGTCTGTACCACACCCTGAAATTTGGCTGGTCTTTGAAGACCAACCCTGTAAAATGGCATGGCATGTAACATTTTTTATTGCTAAGCTGGGTATATAAATAGATTCGTAAGCTAATTTTACCTGTGATAGCTACTTCCATATCTACTATGCAAACCCATGAGGTCTATGCTTCATTATTGGTAAAGATACAAGAGTCTAAATTTTAACCAAACCGTAAATTATAGGAATCGGCGATTAGTATGTCTTTATTCTTCCATATTTCTCTTTTTAGCTATATAAATAAATACAAAAACAAATGGATATTTAGGCGGCGAAGTACCTACTCGTTCGGATCGCTGTCATCCGGATACGTGCCCAGAAGACTGGCAGCATTGCCACGTTGAATGGTGATGCTGATTCTTTGGCCAAAGAACGACCCAGCCCTCTGGTTACGTGAAGTGTCGATCAGCCGGCGAGAAATTTGTTTAAAAAGGAGACGCGCACTCGGGGCCCCATGACCCGAGCGCGTTCGCGTTCTGAAACCGATTTGCGCGTTCCATTTCTCTACTAGTTGTCAACTCAGTCGCCACACCCCTTTCTAGCTATATCATTCCCACAGTTCATCCATCAGTTATCCAAAGGTTAGTCAGTAAAAAAAGCTAGTAGTGGGACAAACTGGCCCATGCATCGCCATGGCCACACGTGTTACTTTTAATGCAATAAGCTATTAGTGCCTGATTACAAATCCAACACTTCAGAAGCTGCAAACTAAATCCACTTTAATCCTAAACCTGAAACTAATTAGTATTCATAATTTGATTAGCAGTTAAAGGGTATAGGACGTGAAGCCATTTTGCATAAACAAAATCCAATATTGTGATGTATGTGTGAGTTTGTATGGGTATGTGTGCGAGAAGCGCCAACCAAGGGTGATGGGCTGTATTCATAGTGCAGGATGTCGGAAGTTTTCGGTTGAAGATGTTTGCGTTTGTTGTATGTTAGTCGGAAAGTCGGAAGAGTCACAATTATATTTTTTGTAGGTATTTCTGGTTTTGATGTGAACCAACGTGGGGCAAAGGCCTCTTTCTGATACAGAAAATCACACAACTAAGTAACTACGAGTAGCATTGAACACAACACTTGCTCACTGCGTTGACGACTTTAGTATTTCAGATTCTTAAAGTTTGGGATTCATACGTTTGTTCTTGAGGGTTTGTTTTTGGTACGTTAATCGTGATGAAGCTTAACTTTAACTACGTCATGTGAAATTAGAAAAATCGCATTAGTACTTTCCAGGGTTTCAATCAAACATCTTCCAGATAATTTAACCTCGAAAATAAATATGATAGGTAATCCAAATAAAGACAGACAGCACGTAAGACAAGAAGACTACATTTATTTATTCATTGACAGACTCAAGCAGGCAGGAGTGTCACATATCTCAGGTTTCGTTCTCAGCAATTGCTTGATATATTTATTATGTGTTGCTGCACATCATATAGCTACGCATTGCAGCTTACCCAATCATACAAGTTAAGAAAAAAACTATTTAATTTTCCCAACTCTCGAAACTCGACAAACTCAATCAAAACTTCCTTACCGTCCGGACTATAGCTGCCGCCCGGCAGTAGATTCATACTTGTTGATTCAGACGGGCTTCGCAAACGCCGCACATGTAACACATATTGCCGTTTGCTCACATATAACACTATTATATTCTTCGCCACGTGGAAACTGATTTGAGATAACGTTTGAATCAATCTTATATGAAGTTGTGAAGATTTTTGATGTTAAAGGTCTTCTTCTATCCTAGCGAACACGAATTATATCTAACTAAATACCCGCCTAGTATTAGTAGGTAGGCAAACATGACAATTACACATACTAATCAGTCTAAAATGTCCTGTGTATCCTGTCAGCCGTGTGGGACGCCCCCCAGCTAGATGGACGGACGACCTAAAGAAGGTGGCTGGGGTAAACTGGATGCGGAAGGCGGAGGACAGGATCCTGTGGCGCAGTCTGGAAAAGGCGTATGTCCAGCAGTGGACTGCGATAGGCTGAGTTGATTGATTGATTGATCCTGTCAGCTGCACGTTACAGGAACTGATGGACGCTACTGATTGCGCCAAACATGTGGCCGAATTCTTTTAGATTGCCATCAACACGCTAAGAAGTAGAATTCTATAATGTTCCCACTGCTGAGACACAGGCCTCCGCTCTTCGAGAGGGAGTGGCCCGTAATCTACCACGCGGGCCCAGTGCGGGTTGGTAGATGTAATTTCAAATAAATATATTCTATTGTAAGATTGTCAAGGGTTGACACCGAATTTTCTCTAAACACATGTTTGCAACGTAACTATTGCAATAATTATAATAGTACATGTTGACAGTGATGGCTTATGGCACTGAAATGTCACTCATAATGGGCCTCATTACACGGCTGAAAGTCAGCCTAAGGGCAATGGAGAGGACGGTGCTTGGAGTTTCCCTTCGTGACCGAATCAGAAATGAAGAGATCCGTAGGAGAACCAAGGTAACCGACATAGCCCAAAGAATTACCAAACTTAAGTGGCAGTGGGCAGGGCACATTGCTCGCATTGCAGATAGCCGACAGGCCTGAAAGGTTCTGGAGTAGCGACCGCGTACCGGAAGACGTAGCGCTGGAAGGCCTCCCACAAGGTGGACCGACGACCTGGTGAAGGCTGCAGGAATCCGCTGGATGCGGGAAGACCAGAACCGGTCAAAGTGGCGGTGCTTGGGGGAGGCGTATGTGCAGCAATGGACGTCTCTCAAGCTGAAATGATGACGGTGACGTATTAACTTGACTTATCCTTTAGCTTATCAATACCTGGTGAATTGTGGGGAACACTTCCACCTGCCTTTCGTAAAGTACAGGCTGAATTGTTAAGGTATTTAGAAATTTTCAAGTTTATAATAACTGATTGGATCATCGCCATTAACTGTACTTACACGCCATTGTAAGTATGCCTACATAACATCATGTGTTTTTGGTTGGGACAAAGTTAGGCAGCGTTACTGTCAAGGACGAAGCTGTGAACTTAGTTTGGCTTAAATCTGGTGGAGTTTAGTTGTACTTTACTTCGTGGAGGTCCTGTACTGGCGAATATCCAATGATGAAGTTATTCGTTGTTTGTAGTGCTGTGTGATGCTGTAGATATCTAGTCGAGTTTAAATAAATATGGGCTGATTTTTCAATAGTCAGATATCTTTTATCCGTGGAATAAAATTGACGTCTGCAAGTTCTAGTTGGAAGAACTGTCAAAAATTCTAAATTTATTTTCAGGATGAGCTTTATTCGTGCTT
Organism: Amphipoea lucens; assembly: GCA_947508005.1. Classification (NCBI taxonomy): domain Eukaryota; kingdom Metazoa; phylum Arthropoda; class Insecta; order Lepidoptera; family Noctuidae; genus Amphipoea; species Amphipoea lucens. The sequence continues at coordinate 15,328,802 of OX382377.1, read as the reverse complement.
ATGTGTCTCCTTTGGTGGAATTCGCCCTAAGGGCTGATTTTTCAATAGTCAGATAACATTTAACTGAAGAATAATTATGACAGTTTGACATAATATTTTCTATACAAAAACTGTCACACCTCCATATTTATTTCTTAGGTAAAAGTTATCTGAGTTTGGACAAATCAGCTCCTAATCATTTGAAAATCAGCCCACAGGGTTCTAAACTCATTATATTTGGGGGTATGCATTATATCCCAACCACAAATTTATTTTAGTCCGACTATTTTATCGGACAATACCAGGAAACATTTTTAGTAACGTCAATTTAAGGAAACTTCTATGCTTTAAAACTTCCTGTACCTAACTTGGTGCCAAAAATAACGAATCGGTCATTATTTTAAATATAAAACGACAATTAATCATTCTTTGTTCCAACAAAGGCTACAAAACTCCTGAGCACTACGCGCAATTATAAAATAGCATAGCCTGAACTCAATTTCAATTGATCAGTTAGCCTCAGAACCATTTCCACGCCGAAATCAAAACCCCCCACAAGTCCTCATTCTTAAAAACAAAACACAATCTAACAATAATAAAGAAAACCAACTGTTCGCGTCCGGGTGTCCGATTTTCAACCGTCCGTCCGACATTCGTCCGGCCGATCTGTTTCACTCACTTAGTACACCCGTGCACCCCCTATTGATTTTATTCGCCCCACTTTCGACGACACACCCCCCCACCCTTTTTAAACGTTGGCTGCTAGACAATAGAACGAAATTTTTAAATTTTCTCAATCTTTTCGTGTTTTTTGTTGTGTTTTGCTATTAAAAAGATTACTTGAGGGAAGGTTTGAGAGTGCTCAGGTACGGTTTTGAAACCGTGTCAGGTACCTACGGAAATGTCTTTATCCTGATTTAAAATTTTTGTATCTAGGTAAAGCTATGGAATAATTTTTTTTTTGCAAATTGACTACAGTCCACTTACAGATTAATTTAGCACTGATGTGATCCTTAACCTCCTGACAATAAGGTTACTTTTGGGTTGCTACAACTGTCAAGTCTGTCAAAATCAGTGATCTTTGTTGTAGGTAGTTGTAATATGATTGCTGTTAGGTTGCAGCTGTCAAAGGTACAATCATTGTGAAAGGCCTGTACTTACCTACTTAAATAAATGTCAAATCACAACTGGCATTCCTTGACAGTTGTATCTCGGTCAATAGATTGAAGTAATATTATGTCAATTTGATAAACAACTAATTTCAGTGACGGTAGTTTCTCAGACCAATCGATTTAGGGTGTATGGAAACATCGTAAAGATCTAGAGTGTGAAATCCTCAAAACACGGTAAGCAGGCCTGGCGATCTAGGAAAATACCGTGAGAAAATCAGCATGTCCTAGAACCAGAAATTCGAAGACATGTGACATCTACCAACCCGCACTGGGCTCGCGTGGTAGATTATAGCCCACTCCCTCTCAAAGCGTGGAGGCCTGTGTCCCTGCAGTCGGAACCACAGATATAGATACACCTAGATAACGCTAGAGCAACTACTTCGCGTGCCAAAAATCGCACCAGCTTACGTACAAAAATCGTAAGCCGTCACTTTCGCGCTCAGTCTTGTGTACTGCTGGCTGCGTGAGCGTGAGCGCTGCTGACGCTAGGCCCCGGGGGTGGGGCGAGACGGGTGCCGCACGCGGCGGCGTCTTTGCATCGATTTGATTGTCCCATCACTAAATAGTGCTTGTGACGTCATAGTAGGTAGCCAAAAATTATTTATTCCGCTCTGATCCCCTAACCCCCCCTCCACCTCCCCCCTCCTCGATCCCCTGCCAGTTCGTCTTCTGTTTTAATGGTTTTCATACAGATCGTGATACTTGCGTTATCTAGGTCTATACAATATGTAACATAATTAACGCAAGACCTCATACACCCCAATTAGACTATTGAGTTAAAAGCGTAATACAATGACCAAAACATATTTTTTTGAAGCTAACTGATGTTATAAAGAAAATCATGTTGAGTCCAGCATTACTTTATGCATTTAAAATTGAGTCTTATTGCCTTGAAATAAGATTTAAATTCCTTTGGCTCAATCAGCGGTCAGTATGGAAAAATACATAATTTTTGAAAAAATACCTAGGTACATCAAATGTTACTGAAATCGATTCAGTAGTCAATTATGAACAAAGTACTTTCAGGACTTGCGTTAATAATGTTACACCTTGTATATCGCACGCCCAGATCAACACTGCACTAAGTCAAAATAGCTCATTTTTCAGAATGGACGGAAAATCCATTATTTCATGTTATGTCAAAATTATTGCGAATGTCCTGAATATTGCATGTGAAGAATCCAATGCGTATCAGTAGATATTATACTTATAAATACGCCTGTCTTCGTGGTTAGCGCGGAAAATTTTTGGCTATTCTATTAAATAAAAATCTCGACTTTAAGATTTTTGGACATAATACAGTGTTGTTCTGGGTGTGCGTATCAATAAGTATTCATTCCTTCTTTGTACGAGAAGATGTCTGTATCCTTCGCTGGGATAGGAAGAGGCACCTTTAATATCTAATTTCAAAGTTTTAAATACAGATTTCAAACAAATAGCCTAGAAACAGAAATATTTGACCTATTAGTAGTGATCAGAATAGGCTGCGTATATTTACCTAAACTTCGGAGAACAGAGACAGAAATTGGAGACTTCCTTACGACGACATTTTTTTTTCCCGGAATTCGGGAAAAATCTTAAAATAAGTTGAAAATAAGCTATTTATTTAGGTACGGGATTTTACGTGACATTCCCGAAAATTTACTAATTGCAAGTTTAGTAAAAAAGATTGCCTTTACCTACCCATCTTCAATAAAGCTTATTTTCAACATATTTAAGATTTTTCCCAAATTCCGGGAAAAAAATGTCGTCGTAAGGAAGTCTACATTTTCTGTCTCTGTTCTCCGAAGTTTAGGTAAATATACTCAGCCTATTTCGATCACTGCCTATTAGGTACCAAAAATAGCCAGTACTGCCGTTTAATAGCCCATCGATTAGAACACATAGTTTCTATCCAGAAATAGATCGCCTGCATGCGTGAGCATGAATGGGTGACGTCAAGTATTATGCATTCCATATCGGTCAAATATTTCTGATTCCGCAGCTTTCAGTCACGTTCGGGTCAGTTTAATAACGAGTTCGGAGGTGGACACGGGTCGACTTAAAAAAATTACATTATCATTACACTTGGTGATCAAAAGTTTTGATAGATAATATTTATCGTTTAGTCCACTCTCGGCCCCTCGACCCCCAATAAATAATGTGACTGTAGCGGTATCTACTAACAACACGTCATTCTGACGTCACGCAAAATCCTGCATCTCGCAAGCAGAGTTTACCGCGCAACTAGCACGACGGCCCGACATGAATCATCGGGCAGTTGGCCGTCAGACACGACACTAGTCGGAGGATCCTCCCTTTTCTATGGAGGATGAGTTAACTGTACACCCTGTACCTTCATACCGTCCACTGGACCCCTAACATATAGTTTATTCTCGACCCTTGAGGGTCGTCAGACGGGAGGATGCTGTCTTGTTATGGCTGACTGTGGTAAGAGAGTAGGTGGTATTCCTGCTAGAAACCAGTGCTCTAATTACGCAACACACTATCAATCTCAATTTGAATAATTTTAAAGGATATGGCTAATCCATTACTTCATATGTTCGAAAAATGTTTCTGCTCAACAACGTAAATAAAGCAATGAATGTTGTTGAACTGTCAAAATTAAACCCATTGCTACTATAGGCCGACCGCTTAACTGAGACGTTGCCTGAGGTAGCAGCGCGGTGCGGGAGGGGTGTGGTGTGAATCGCCAACTTGTTACAAGTATCACCCCTCACGCGCCGCGCAGCTACCTCAGGCAATGCCTATAATAGTGTTTTACGCAATAAACCTGCAGATAATAACGGGTATTAAAAAAACTGACACACAAAACACTTATTATCTTAATACAATAATTTCGGAACGTGTCAAACGTTCTATCTTTCCAAACTGAGAATTAACCGCACAAATCAAGTCTATTCTGTCGACAATAAAAAAAATGGAATTATATAAACTCCAAAAGACTACCGAGACCGAATTTCTTTGACTCAAACTTGACCTTTCAGTTAATTTTGATATTCCTGCTGTATACTTCAACTTCAATGATAGACAACATTAGTCTCATCTACCAAATAATATTATACTTTAAAAAGTTATATTATCTACTGCTCAGCTGAAGTTATGGTTTAAAACATTTATTTCTCAAAAACAGAATACCATTATTCACATAGAATGAGAAACACTGGTTCCATATACATACAGGGTGTCCCTGGAAGTAAGGATCAAATCGAATAGGGACGTGGGCAAGGTCATTTCCAAAGGTTTAAAAAAAAATACTAAAAAAAAAAGAGAAGTAAGATCGAATTCGTGAAAACTATCAGGGCTATCAATTTATTTTTTTTAGATAGCCCTGATAGTATTTTTTTATGATTATTTTCTTTGAACACCAAGCGAAGTGATTGAAAAAAAAAATTAAAATCGGTCATAACTTTTGAACCGTAAAAAAATTCACTGACATTCTCAGGGTTAAAAAGTTTGGAAATGACCTTGCCCACGCCCCTATTCGATTTGATCCATACTTCCAGGGACACCCTGTATATAAACGTTCCTTGAAACGAGCATCGAAACGATATATGTGTAGGTACAAAATTGATAGTTATTAACTTATCATTACGTTATTCATGTTGGTAACCTCATACTTAACTTACGATCATCTTACGCAGCTACAATTTAACCCTCAAAGACCATCCGCCTCAGCCGCCAAAATATTACCAACTTATAAAAAATTTTTAGGTCAACATAACCTGCAGTATAACAGCAAACCATCAAACAAAACTCCACTCCCACAAAACTACCACGAAAACAATGCAGAGTGCATTTACCTCTAAAGTCTACAAACACGGGATCTTAGCACAGTCGGCGGAGTCTTTAGGCGAGCCTGGCTGCTCTGGATCGAACAAAATCAATACAATACGACTGTTTTTAACGTGTACTTCCATATCTATGTGTAGATGTAGCTACGGAAGCGAGGAGCAACAGTTAGTGTACACCTGGAGGGTATTGTGAATGTTGGGTGGGTTTATATTGGCTGTTGGCTTAGAGATAGATGTTTTGTTTGGATGCTAGTCTAATTAATATTATAAAGAGAAAAGATTTGATTTTTTTGTATGTTTGTTTGTTTGTAATAACCATAGTATTCATCTAAACTAGAGTAATCTCAAACTGCCCAAGATGAGCTCGATTTTGGAAATCGAAATCGCAATTTTATTTTTTCGGATGACAATCCGTGATCATCAATCATTCAGTATAAAACTCGACTCCTATATTTGGTCAATTTCGGTCTCTAAATAATTTACAATCTATGGTCACACATCCATTTCACGCGAAGAAGTTGTTTTGACAGCCTCCTTATCAAAGCAACGAAATCTATTCTATATTCATCTCCAAAATCTCTCGACTGCTCTAACTTGACAAGATGCAAACTCAAAAGTCGTTATTGTTTTAGAAACACACAATTGTCAACCGTTTACCTAACTCGGCGTTCAAAATAGGTACAACAACTAAACGTGTTTCACGCTCAAAACGCTGGGCTCACGCCTCGTCATTGAAATCTAATTAGGTAGACCTAGTTCTACCCCATTACCATTTCTCCAATGTTTGCGTCAAGGCTGCTCTGTTTGTTTCACATACAATTACAATCTATTTCAATACTTATGTTGCCTATCATTACGATTTTCCTTAAGTCTTCTTACATTCATAGCAGTAACTATTGGGATATTTGGTCATTTTGTCAGTTTTGGGCATGTGATGCCGAAATGTCGTGAGGAAAGTTTTGAGTATGAATGTGGATGACTATAAGAATAGGGGAAGACCAAAGAAACGATGGATGGACTGTGTGAATGATGATATGGCTAGAAAGGGGGTGACTACCGAGATGACGACTTATAGAGAGGTATGGAAGGAAAAGACATGGTGCGCCGACCCCAAATAAATTGTAATGATGATAAGTCACTTTGACAATTCATAGAGACTCTCTCGGACCCATTTTCTTCTTGGAGTCACTGGTACGGCTTTTCTCAGTTCTTGTTGCCCAAAACTTCGCCACTTCTATGGCGTCGTCTGTGGCAGCGCAGAAGTCACTTTGACTAGGTACATGTTTTGTGGACACAGCGCAGGATAGAAAGTGGAGCATATTTTGCGACATCCACGCCCGACTTTTTTTTTTGGTGCTCGTTTGAGGGTGACAGAGGGGCATGCTGGACTCTTACTGGCTAAAAACACCGCGGTGCTCCACCACTACCTATGGCCGGGGGTGCGGGATTCACATAAGCATTCACCGCTCCATCCACGCCCGGCTGCCGTTTCTTAACTCAGCATCATCATCATCAGCCTATAGCAATCTACTGCGGGACAAAGGCTTCTCCAACTGCACGCCATTTAACTCGATCCTCGGCTACTCTCATTCAGCTGCTACCAGCCTCCCTGCGAAGATCGCGGCGCCTGAGAGTCCTACCTTATTTATATTTACTGATGCAGGATCCGTATCAATACCTTCTTTTTCATCTCTCATGTTGGCATGAACTGTAAGAATAGCCGATGCCGTGGTAAGAATATTAGCCAGTCCACAAGTTGGTGTAGGGAGTGATTGTCCATTGTGCACAAGACACATACCTACAGAATGGCATCGACGCGCAACCAGTTATCATGAATTTAGTACTTCATTCTGAATCCCGTTGCGTTGAAATTTTTCATCACGAGCTAAATTCATGCTAAAACTAGTCTTGCCACCCTGTATTAAATGAAATAATGATACCTAAACGTGAAATCTGTTTTGAATAAGTACTTAAAACTAAGTAAAATTTGACAAAAAATAATGATACGATTGATTATCAACATGGTCGGTAAATAGATTAACGCATTTAAACGCGAGCACAACGATCAAAATCCAACAATAAAGCAGTTTTCAGCAATTAACTTAACAACAGTAGACAGATTGATTCCCTTTAATTGTTAATTGCAATCAATTACTTTCAAGTGCAATAAGTACGTAATTCATTATCGATGATACTGAAAAGAATGCCTTCAATTTTGATATTTCTTGCATCAATAAATAATACCTAGTAGCCTCCAGATCGTATTCCGGCCATGGCGGCCAATCTCAACGGAGAATAGCCTTCGGCGCGGGAGATATTATAGAGCACAAGTGTGTGCGCAGACATAGGTGCATTCTCTCTTCCCTCACTCTCATAGTCCGATGAGACGGCACGCAATCCGACTTGACCAGATAAAGATCAGGCGCAAGACCAAAGGCTTAACGTGCTTTCCGGGGCACGGGGTTATCACACCGCCAACTTCCAAACTCCGGGCTAAGAAATTCCTAATGGAAAACCCACATAGCACTGCCCGACCTGGGGATCGAACCCAGGACCCCACACTCAGCAGTCGCGCTTGCGACCAAGAAACCAGCGGGGCATTTCACGACATTAATCAGTACGTAACAAAAATACGTCCAAATTTTCCCATAATAAACTACAAATTTCCATGAAAATTCTCATTTAATATGCGAGTTTCTTTAACAAAAAATCTAGAAACATTAAAGGCATGCAAAAATTGCTTGATGAATTCAGCACTTGTGCCTATTCCCATGATAGTCGACTCATAAAAACTGAATACTCGATCGATTATCGAATTATGTTCGATTTTATACCGTACGACTTTTATGCTAGTTATTTCATCGTTTAGTGGTTTGTTATTATCTATTTTTGTTATTACTACTTTTGCTGGGGACTCGCAAATGGGGTTCGATTGTGAAATATTTCTGATTCGTTTCGATTACTTCTGTATTTCACCTATATGGGAAATTAGAGGGATGAGGAGGGCGTTTTTAATGTAGAATAAGTATGCCTAATACCTAATACTTAGAACGTAATGACATAAAAATTAAGATCCCACTTGCCTTTTGAATGGTCATAAAATTAGTCCTGTGCCAAAAATAGATGCTTTACTTTCGTATATTGCTAAAGGTACCTAATTAACTAGACAATGCCGAGTAGTTTACCGAAAAAGCAAACCAAAAAAAACAAAAGAAAAGTTAAGAGCCAGTGAAAAATACTAATATCATGACCTGCGTGTCCTGTCACCTGCAAGTTACAGGAACTGATGAACATTAGTGATGGCGCCAAACTCGTAGCCAAATTCAGGACCGAGTCCATTTAGATCGACACGCTAAGAAGAAAAATACCCAAGAAAAAATACAATTACAAAAATCGAAGGCCATACGAATAGCAACATTTAAAGACACTTGCATGAATTTTGCAGTAATATAAATTATGAAACAATAATTCGCACAAAAAATTCTGCAGGCAGCAATTTACGGACAAGCAACGCTTAAATCTAGATCAATAAAATTCAAAACGTCTGATACATAGGATATCGTATTCTAGGTCAGAAATATGTAGGTCTGATGCAAATACAATGCAGTAATATACGTAAATGTTATTGTAATATTTATTAGGAATACAACTGTCTCTTGTAACTGCGTGGTGCATAGGACTTGTTTTTAGAGCAGTTTTATTTGTCACTGCTTCGACTTTAACTTGAGTTTTCTTAAAAACATTATTCTTATAATTATAATCATCTTCATCATCTCACGTGATCATCATCAGTCTCCTGCCCTCATCCAATTTATTTGGGGTTGGCGCAACCTGTCTTTTTCTTCCATACTTCTCTATTAGTCGTCATCTCGGTAGTCACCCCCTTTCTAACCATATCATCATTCACACAATCCATCCATCGTTTCTTTGGTCTTCCCCTGCTCTAATAGCCATCAGCCTTTATCATCTCACTTAAGGTTCTCAAACATGGTCATTGACAATTCAGCAGAGGTCTACGCTCGAGGTTTGCCAGAGACCTATGTCACTAAAATAACTGAAGGCCGATTCTCGTAATCCAAATCTTTCGAAATCTAGTTGCAGCCTCAATCTCGGCGACAAACAAATATCAAAAACGTTAAAATGTAGGGAAATTGGGGGTATTTTTGACAGATTAAGACTGAGATCAGACTGTGAACGTTCTTAAAATTACGAGTATTGCCCCTCTGATGTTACTCAGAAAGCTGCTACACCCAAATGCAATTGGGCTGGACACATCAGCCGCATGTCGGACGATCAATGGGCCAAACTTACGACCCAGTGGGTCCCACTTAATGGCAAACGACATCGTAGCAGGCCCAGAAAGAGAGGCGGGAGGAGCTGGAATCCTTTAATAAAAATTGGTCCGTATGGCCGCTCTGGATAGAAAGAAGGAAGGAGAGAAGGGAGGCCTTTTCCCAGCACATCAAAATAATAGTTATCTTTACTTTACCATCGCAGTCACCTGTTGGACATTCTTCTTCTTCTTAACGTGTCGATAGCAATCTAAATGTACTCGGCCCAGAATTCGGCCACTTGTTTGGCGCCATCACTAGCGTCCATCAGTTCCTGTAACGTGCAGCTGACAGGACACGCAGGGCATGATATTAAGTGTCCCATCGTTTGTGGAACAGCACCACATTTACACTCCAAGGCGAAGCTAGTCGTCTATAAATCTCCACCTGAACAGGTTTTCCTTGCTTCGGCCAACCTGGGTCCGGAGTCTGTTTAAAGACTTCCAGGTTACCCAAGGTAACTCATGTCCAGGTGGGGTGGTGTCCAGGTTGGACATTGCCATATCCATTTGCATGAAATTGGACTGTATTCTTGGCCACTCTCATCATCCATCACCATCCAGTCTTAGATCATCTGACACTACATTTTCCGATTGGTCTCTACTCAAGAACACTTCTCTTTTATAATAGTCACCAACACAATCGTCTTCTTCTTTAACATTATGTTCGTTATTTGTGTCTTCTTGAGGTACCTATGTCTATACCTTATCGATCAAGCTTTATCAGTCAGCTACGAGTATATATGGTGGAAATTTTTCGTGTTGTCCCCGAGCCTAGAAAAAATACATAAAGTATCGCTTTGGATGCATTTTATTCTAGAATAGATAGTAGCAGCTGCTGTCATAAATGGTTACAGATTTTACCGTTATGCTTCTTTGGCATATCAGGAAACAGTTATGAACTAGGTTATGGCGAATATTATGATCTCTCATATACCTAGCATGAAGGTGTGAAAGGTGATTATGGTTAGGATTAGAACACTGAAATGACTGCTGATAAACATATATGGATAAAGAGGACGTGTTGCGCTGACCATAAATAATTAGGGCAGGGTGATGATGATGATAATTACATAACACAAACATAAGATCACGCGAGGGGCCCGTGGCTAAATAATAACAGCCGCACAGGTCGGTCGATCAGGTTAAGCTACGCTTGCCGCGGTTGGTCTGTGGATGGGTGACCATCTTTACATACCGAGACCCCTCCGTGCCTCGGAAAGCACGTTAAGCCGGTGGTCCCGGTTGTCATTCGTGGATCTTTGACAGTCGTCACAGGTAGTCAGCAGCCCGAAACTCTGACAACCTGTCTTACCAAAAGGGGTATCGTATTACCCAATATCTGGGTTGTGGAGGTCAGATAGGCAGTCGCTCCGTGTAAAATACTGGTATTCAGCTGCATCCGGTTAGACTGGAAGCCAACCCCAACATAATTGGGAAAAGGCTAGGCAGATGATGATACATAACATCACGCCTTGTTTTCCCCGAAGGTTTGGGCAGAGGTGTACATATTGTACACCCACATTTCGCCAGTTATGTTTAAGTCCCAATTAATAGGGGGCGAGCCTATTGTTTTCAACCGGGCACAAATCCAGACTGTTGCTACTGAGAAATCCTAGATAGAAAAATCCAATAATACTTTGCCCGAGCTGGGAGTTGGACCCAGGACCTCATGCGCAGTAGTAGGCAGCGTTTGCGACCACGAGACCGACGGTGCAGTGAGACCAAATAGGGATGACGATGATAATTATTAAATCACTAAATGCTAAATGCAGGAATTACTTAAGGCGACTACACGACCTAAAGCGCGGTCACTGTCGGACTGCATAGATAAGAAAGAGAAGCGCGATGACACAACCGTGGTAATTTATTGCAAATATGAAGCAATTATCTATTTACAAAAACTCTCAAACACCAAACAAATAAAAACCGTATACTAAAATTCGGGGAATTAAATTGTCTTTTAGATGGTGAAAGTTTTATGAAAATACACCCGATAGTGTTTGCGTGATTATCGTTTTTATGTCCGCGGTAGACATTACTTTACAAATTAATTACACTATGTTAAAAAAATATAATTGCAAATATTCACATATCAAATTACGAATCAAATGGTCTAGTATAACATTTATTTTTTTCAAAGAAATCAGTCCGGTCGATTAGACGTGATGTTGAATTTAAAATCATTAGAAGTCGTAAGTATATCTGCGCCTTAATGAATGGGTGATTGTGTCTCTCAGTTTAACGTCTACACTACACAACCGAATACTGGATGGTACAGACGCCAGAACATCAAGCTACTACAATCTGTCAAATTTCTTTAATAGATTTTCAACTTTATCGCTAAAGCATTAGATTCAAAGTTGATTGGGAAAATTTGACTGTTTCAGGTAGCTTTATGTGCTGGCATCTGTACATCGATGCATTACCATTTACCTGTTATAACATGGATTCAGTTCGGGATTCAGAACATACTTCCATACTTCCTATTCCATACTTTTTGACCACGTAGGTATTACGCTTTTCTATGAAACAGTAATTTTTTTTTTTTTTTTCATAACTGGCGAAGAATTTCTACATCATAACATCATGTGCTGAATTCATGGTTTCAGCTTCGATCCGATGTCACCCTGTATATTATTATAATGAATTTTGGCAGAGTTGAAATTGCTTTCATTAAAAAAATAATTGGTAACTCCCTACCAACAATAGGCTAGTTTCCTAAAAAATTCTAATTAGTCCGTCAGTTAGATTATCGAAAAATAATGGACCCGTATTTTTTCTTTTGTCAATCAAACAAAAAATGACAAAGATAAAGCACGTCAAAATTTGGGAGTGGGGGGTCGTGACGTCACGCCGTGCTAAAAAGTGTCGCACGGCGTGACGTCACGACCCCCCACTCCCAAATTTTGACGTGCTTTATCTTTGTCATTTTTTGTTTGATTGACAAAAGAAAAAATACGGGTCCATTATTTTTCGATAATCTAACTGACGGACTAATTAGAATTATTATTTTTTTACCCAGGAAACTACCCTATTCCCAAAAATTTAAAAGATTAGGTACACCCAACTAAAGCTGTCGAAAACGAAAATAGAAATAGCCACGACAACGTTATTTCTATGAATACCAGAGACAAAGCAAACAGCCGGCCATAGACCTTTTTATAGCGTAAAGTTTTCATGGGAACTTGCATATGTCATGTAGGGAAACGGCTGTCATGGTTTTTAATTAACAAACCTTGGCTGTCTTTGGGATTCGTTCAAACTTTTCATTGTTTTAGCTGCCCTGTTATTATGGGGTAGAATAGACGAACAATGTTGCAAAATGGGTTGTTAGTATTTTAGAAATGTTCATCGATGTTCGAATATTTAAGTACCTGTTTTGTTCTTTTGTTTTGGAGTTGTTTTCGCTATGATAAAGTTACATGTTATTGGATATCACTGTGGTGAACTACATGAGGACCACGACCGCTCTCACAAGAGTGCTACGAAGAATAAGAAGTGGGTACCACTTCTTATTCATCTATTGAATGAAGAAAGGTATTAAGGTGGTGTAACAGGAGCCGAGGGCTGGGTACACAAGTTTAATGTCTGTTTATTAATGAATAGCAGCGTTCCGCGATTTCACCCGCATAAGTCTCGATCTCGTTGGAATATCAGGATAAAGAGTATCCTATATGTTAATCCTGGTTATAAACTATCTGTGTGCCAAATTTCATTCAAATCCGTTAAGTAGTTTTTGCGTGAAAGAGTTGCAAACATCCATCCATCCTCATAAACTTTCGTGTTTATAATAATACTAGCTGCGCCCCGCGGTTTTACCCGCATAAGTCTCGATCCCGTGGGAATATCGGGATAAAAAGTATCCTATGTCCTTTCCTGGGACTCAGGCTATCTCTGTACCGAATTTCATCTAAATCGGTTCAGCGGTTTAGGCGAGAAAAGGTAACAGACAGACAGACATACAGACAGATAGACAGACAAACAGAGTTACTTTCGAATTTATAATATTAATAAGTGTGGATATGGATTGGTATGGATTAATAAAGTAGGATAGTAGAATAAAATTACATAATAATAGTAATGGTGACGATTGATTGGACTGTGTGAAAGATGATAATTATGGCTAGAAAGGGGGTGACTACCAAGATGACTAATAGAGAAGTAGAAGGAGACTACTAATAGACAATTATTCACCGCATCTTGCACCGCATGCCCTGTCACCTGCAAAATCTATCGATATTTTCGTTTATTGCCCGTGGCACGACCGCGTAGTTCTGCTAGTAGGACCACGGACATTTTTCTTTTCGGTGGTTCTATCAATCGGACCATCGTTATAAAATTATCATATTTTATTGGCACTAGTTCTACTGGTCGAGTAGAACTAAGATAAATATTTTTGCCCATGGTACTACTTACGTAGTACTTATACCTGTTACATTATTTTGCTACGCAAAATACGCGCATTGACGTGGAGTTGCGGACACCAGCCCGTATTACCTTCATTATTTTACAAAGGAAAAAAAATACGTGTAAGTAAAAATAAAATTGATTGAATAAAGTTTTTACATTTTAACACACTTTTATTAGTAAAATTACTTGATTTGCCCATGGTCCGATTGATAGAACCACCGAAAAGAAAAATGCCCGTGGTCCTACTAGTAGAACTACGCGGTCGGACCACGGGCAATAAACGGATATTTTTGCCATCGACACGCGACTATCGAACTTCACAACAGGTAAGTTCGTTTGATCATTTCTGAGGCAAACTGACCAGGTGATACGTGGACTCGGTAAGAAGAATAGAGAAATATGGAAGAAGAATACATGTTTTGCCGACCTCAAATAAATTGGGATAAGTACAGGAGAATAATGATGATAAATGGTGATGGTAATGGTGATGATTGCAAAATAAAGAGGCTGGTGTGATTTCTCTATGGCCAAAGTCAAAGTCAAAGCATTTATTTCAAACTAGCTGTGCCCTGAAGTTTCACCCGCGTAAATGTCCGATCCCATGGGAATATCGGGATAAAGAGTAGCATACCTATATGTTAATCCAGGGTGTCAGCTACTTCCATACAAAATTTTATCAAAATTGGTCCAGCCGTTTGACCGTGAAGAAGTAACAAACATATAAACACACACTCACAAACTTTCGCCTTTATAATATTAGTGTGATAGGCACATAAAAGGCACTTTTGAACGTCAAAACGTGGCTTTGAACAAGTGCTATTCAAACACTTTCGACTGATAGCACCCTTAAAGAAGTAGGTAAGGTATAGCCTGAGACATGTCCAGTTAATACAGATTTTAAAGCGATAGTGAAAGAATCTACCCCTAAGATTAAAATATTCTCCATCCAAGACCTCCTGTGCCTGTACCCGAGGTACACCACCTGTGGCTTCGTAAATTTAGAGTATTTCTATCCTCTTCACACTCACAAAACACCCTTCTAGCCATCTCTTTCACTCCTGTTTTCACAAATAAGTTGCATCCGAAAACAAAATAGAAAACCTTTAGATAGTACAAAGGAGACTGGTCTTTATTCTTGAAGAAGGAAGGGGTGAAATGGCCTGTATGTGAGTAGACTGAAAATTCTTTGTCAGGCGTACTGAAAGTTTCAGCGCTGTAGGAAATGCACCGAGCTGTATACTCTGATTGTAATATAACGCAATTTAAAATAAATAGGGATGGGTAATAGTCGATAAGATCAACTTTTACATTTTTGGGCGAATTATGACCCAAAAAACTTCCTCGTTTGAACGTCAACTGTTTATATACCCGTAAATGGCGATTCTCATTTATCTCGATAACTTTATCTTATTCAGTCGCAGATATTAATTTATTCACATTTTTTTCTGGATGTTAGTATACCTTCCTAAAAATGTCACATGACTGAAAATCGTCAACTCTTCCCTTTCTTTAATTTTTGAAGATTAATGGATAATTTAATAAATCTGAACCGGTCTGCCTTCAAAGCTAGAATTAACAGGCATCTTTTGGGCACGCTCGTCTATCATAGACCTCATCTATCGCTTTCCATCAGGCGTGATCGATGTCAAGAGCAAGCCCATTCAACAATTTTTTCTTTAAATCAATCCTAAAAATAAAGCTAAATTTTCTTTTGTAGATAATCATAAATGAACATTTGTCTAACAAAAGCACATACCTAAACACTTAATATAATTAAATATTAACATACACTAAACTCGAAAACATTGGCACATCGTTGCTAAAACTAACAACTTATAAGAGAAAGTATTTACTTTGACCTTTAACCCATCATAACTTGATAATACCAGCATCATTAAAATTTAGAAAATAACCGCTTCGGCTTATAACGGTTACTTTTAGCGTTATTTATGATATTTGTACAGGTTTTAATAACGTAGCTACCACAACTTTCAGTGGTAATATAAATTAATGAAGCAATACAAACGTAATATCACGCCTGTAGACATTTTATGAGGCAGAAGGTAGAAGACTTCTTCTTCTTCTTCTTCTTAGCGTATCGATGGCAAAAAGTTCAAACATCTTTGGCCCAAAATTCAGCTGCACGAACTCCCCTCAATGACGCAGTCATAACATCACCGATTCCACATGGGCATGCTCAAACTCAAAGCATTTATTTTAATTAAACCATTCACAGGCACTTTTGAGTTGTCAAATAGTCGGTCTGTCAGTCAGAAAGTTGAAGCTAGTTGCCCATTCCAAAACGTAGATCTCTATGGAGAAGAACGGGCAAGAAACTGCAAGGACACTCTTTTAAAAGCAAGATATTACCAAATCCTGGGTAAATATGCGGCGCAGGATGGAAGGTGGGCTATTATCTGAGGGGCACAAGGCAGAAGTGAATCGTATACGTTCTTACACGCTACCTACATTTCGCCAAATATGTCCCATATAGGTAAATAAAGGGCGAGCCTTAATACTAGTACTTAATCGAAAAGGCTCGCCCTTCGATCCAAACTCCGGGCTGCTATCGACATTTTGTAAAGGGATAGACCTAATAACACCTTGGACTACCAGGAGATTAGGACTCATCATGATCTGCCTGCCTTTTCCCGACTGCGTTGGGATCGACTGGATGCAGCTGAATACCAGTATTTTACATGGAGCAACTGCCTATCTGACCTCCACAATCTAGTTACTGGGTAACACGATACCAGGAGTCAAATCTTCTACAAAATATAAATACATTTCTGTACCCACATAGCATAAAACTACTTAAAACTATATCACCCTTGAACCATTCGATAACTAACTCTCGTACGTAATAACCAGGAATACCAAGACAATAAATCGGTTAACCTTTTCCAGTATTTGCGTTAAAAATAACCCTAGGATTAATACATTAATCACCATCGTAATATCGACTGTGTCACATCACTGGCTCGGTAACCGGGTTGCATTTCATGGGTAAACTGGTGTTGTCCCAGCTTAATCTTTAAACGAGTTTGTGCCAATTCGTATTCAGAGCTGGTGCTGACCAAAACGCTTGAATTCCGTGTCTACTTTATTATTAATGTGATATAATTTACATACTGATTTATCATTAAAAGCATTACTTTCGTAATGGTTCTTATTAATAACTAGCTTTTGCCCGCGACTTCAGTCCGCGTGAAATTTCACCCTCCCCCCATTCCCCCTCTCAGGGGTGGAATTTTGAAAAACCCTTTCTTGGTAGATACCTACTCTTCACAAAAAACACACCCTCCAATTTTCATGTCTCTAGGACCAGCGGTTTAGGCTGTGCGTTGATATACCAGTCAGTCAGGACTTTGAACTTTATTCACCATCAAACTCAAACTCAAACTCAAACTCAAAGCATTTATTTCAATTAAACCAATTACAGGCACTTTTGAATTGTCAAGGGGTCGGTCAGTCAGAAAGATGAAGCTAGTTGCCCATTCCAAAGCGTAGGTACCTATGGAGAAGAACGGGCAAGAAACTCCATGGACACTCTTTTAAAACAAAATAATATGGTTACAAAGTCTTGGTTACATCATTCACGTTAAAAATTATACATGTGAGAACGATGCAGAACGTTAAAAGCGTCCATAACGAAAAGATGAGAAAAAACAACAATTCAAATATTAAATTAAAATAAAATAAGCCATGGCAGCAAAGAGATGACCAGTCCCTACTGACGGCGCCCGTTCACGAACATGACGCATGTATTAGCACCATTCAGCTCAACCATTTTGAAGGGAGCTAAATGATCCAACACATGCGCCGCCATCAGCGAGACATTTGAGTGAGCATGACATACTCTCAGCCGCCAGGGCACATTCAGTCAATGAAAGACGTACCCAGTAAATGGTAGCTTTATAGTATGTACATAGTACTCAACATGTGCTATGCAATTATACAATACTAGGAGATTGAATTTATACAATGCAAAGATAGACTTACAATCTTCAGCAGCTCCAACAGCATTTTTAAGTGTTAATCAAATAGTTGTGGTTGTGGAGCAGGACCAGCATTGAGCCAGGCATTTTTATCAGCGATGTAATCCCCTAACTTATAATATGCCTGTCTGCATAGTGTGCGTTTAATACAAGACTTGAATTTTGTCTCATTCAGTTGAAGAATGTGGGGAGGTATTTTATTATAACATTTTAAACAGTACCCCATAAAAGATGAGTCTACTTTAGCTAGTCTAAATCCTGGTTGAACTAATAGGTCCCTATTTCTAGTACTATAATTATGTCTTTCACCTCTTTTACTAAAAAGATGTAAATTTTTCCTTACATACATGATATTTTCGTAGATATATTGACAAGGTACCGTCATGATGTTAATTTCTTTAAACCGTTCCCTTAGAGAATCGCGCCTGCGGAGATTATAAATGGCTCTGATAGCTCTTTTCTGCAGAATAAAAATAGAATCGATGTCTGCAGCCCGTCCCCAAAGCAAAATACCGTAAGACATGATACTATGGAAGTAACTAAAATAGACCAGTCTCGCGGTATCTACATCAGTAAATTGACGGATTTTTCTCACAGCATAAGCTGCTGAACTTAGCCGTCCTGCAAGAGATGTTAAATGCGGACCCCATTGTAGCCTTGAGTCGAGCGTGATCCCTAGGAAAACAGTTCTATCGACGAATTCAAGTTTCTCTTGATTCAATATTATCTCACAATCACTACCTTTGACATTCGGTAAAGAAAATCTTATGCACTTAGTTTTTTTCCCATTTAATACTAAATTATTAGCAGTGAACCAATTTTAGACCTGCAGTAGGGCGTTATTTACGTCGTCAAAATTTGTAGCACGTCTATTTACCTTAAAAATTAAGGAAGTGTCATCAGCAAATAACACCATTTGTGGTTGATTTTTTAATAAATGGAGTAGATCATTTATATACACTAAAAAGAGGAAAGGACCCAAAATCGAGCCCTGTGGCACACCCATTTTTACAGTTAAACCGTGTGAATTGACACCATTTATTTGAACTTGCTGTTGTCTATCATTTAAGTAAGAACTAACTAAACTGAGCGCAAGTTTTCCAAGTCCGTAATGCTCAAGTTTCAAAAGCAAGGTTTCGTGATCGACGCAATCAAATGCCTTGGAGAGGTCACAAAAGATTCCTATGGCGTCTTGGGCCTCTTCCCACGCGTTAAAAATGTGTTTTAATAAGGTTACACCGGCGTCGGTCGTACAACGTCCTTTGGTAAAACCTTACTGTTGATCGTGAAGGATTTTGTTCGTGTTAAAATGATTGAGCATTTGATTAAGCATTATCTTTTCAAACACCTTGCTGAAAACCGGCAACACGGATACGGGTCTATAATTATTAGTGTCTTTACTGTCCCCGGATTTGTAAAGTGGTATTACCTTACTGTATTTCATTAAATCGGGGAAGACTCCTTGATCAACACACGAATTAAATACTAAGGCTAAGTAAGGCGCAATAGTCTCAATTATGGAGGTACATACTTTAATAGACATTCCCCAAAGATCTTCGGTCAATTTGATCTTAATTTGCTTAAAAGCTTTTATTACTACTGCAGGGTTAATATGTTTAAATTGAAATTCAACCGGGCAGGCTTGAACGTTCGCTCTTAATAAATCAATTGATACGCCGGGTGAGGAATTTAAGGCTTCCGTCGTTTTTGATGGTATATTAGTAAAGAAATTTACAAATTCTTGAGCTACTTCTAAGTTAGAGCTTATGGCACCACGTGAAGTCTCCAACGTGTAATCTGTGTTTCGTTTTTTATTCCTACTAGTTTCGTTATTTATAATTTTCCAAACCGTTTTTATTCTATTTTCTGCCGTCATAATTTTGTCATCATAATTCTTTATCATACTTCCCAGCCCTTGTACCAAATTACTTCTTTGGTGTTAGTGCAAAGTACCTTCTCCTACTTCCATACAAGTCAAGCAGCTGTCGTCTCAGTATTCACCCTCTTTCTGGCCATTTCATTTTTCACATAATCAACTCAGCCTGTCGCAGTCCACTGCTGGACATAGGCCTCTCCCAGACTGCGCCACAGCACCCTGTCCTCCGCCTTCCGCATCCAGTCTACCCCAGCCACCTTCTTTAGGTCGTCCGTCTATCTAGCTGGGGGGCGTCCCACACTACGCTTGCCGGTACGCGGTCTCTACTCCAGGACTCGTCTGCTCCACCGGCCAGCAGTCCTTCGACAGACACGGCCAGCCCACTGCCACTTCAGTTTGCTTACTCTGCAAGCTATGTCGGTAACTCCGGTTCTTTTCCGGATAATTTCATTCCTGATTTTATCCTTCAAAGAGATTCCGAGCATAGCTCGCTCCATAACGCGCTGAGCGACCTTGAATTTGTGGACCAGCCCGACCGTCAGTGTCCACGTTTCAGCACCGTATGTCATGACGGACAGGACGCACTGATTGAAGACCTTAGTCTTTCACATAATTTCTTCATCATTTTCTTTGGTCATCGCCTACTCTTGTGGCCAATCATAATTCTTAGGTACTAACTCAAAATTCACCTCTTTCTGGCCATAGTTTGTCACATAATCCCTCCATCCTTTCTTTGCTCTTCTCGTTCTCCCATCCACATTCGTTCTCAAAACTGTCCTCACATCACGTCCCTCATTCCTCCGCATCAAGATCCCCATACCCTAGCTACCACTACCAATTTTTACACTCACCTCAGACACTGGCGTCACTCTTAAACTGGAACCTTTGATTCCAATAAGATCTCATACCCCACGTCCCTTTAGTAGCATTTCTCTCTCTTCTTCAACTCATATCCTACAATTACTGAGTGTAAGTCTCCTCCGTTCCACGTGATTATATCCACTCTTTGACTCCCTTCATCCAATTCTTCCCCGTTACCTTGATCAGAAGATAAAACAAAAAGCATCACCTTTGTACCAATTATTTTTCTGTTCTTGTTTCTTGTATGTTTTGTGTGTTTATAATATGGTTAACTTAAGAGCGTTACAACTTACGGCATTTCATACAAACTTCCAAGCCCTTGTTTTTCGAAATGAATGAACAGATTTTAATTAAACTTCGTACGCATAAGCAAGATACGAAGTGCTAAAAAGTTAGGAACATTTTCGAAAAATAGTGTTAGGTACAGCCAAATTAGACCGATTTTAAATTTTCCATAGAAACATAGATTTCCAGTTATCTTTCATTTCGAAAATGTTCTTTACTAACATTTTAGACTTTTTAACCGACTTCTAAAAAAGGAGGAGGTTCTCAATTCGAATGTTTGTATTTTTTTTTTTTTTTGTGTTTGTTCGCTCATAACTCCGTCGTTTGCCAACCGATTTGAAAAATTCTTTTTTTGTTAGAAAAGGTATACTTCCCAAATGGTCCCATGAAAATTTTGTCGAAATCGGACAAGCGGTTTTTGAAAAATCAACAAAAATCTAAAAATTTATCTACATTGTCTACATTAACGATCTTTTTGTTTACTTTTTTGTGGGGTAGGTACAACGGTTGGCTAGCGACGGAGTTATGCGCGAACAAACACAAAAAAAAAAAAAAAACAAAAAAAAAATACAAACATTCGAATTGAGAACCTCCTTCTTTTTTAGAAGTCGGTTAAAAATAAAAACTTTTTTACAAAAAAAACAACCGACTTCAAAAAAAACACTACAAAGTGATAAATAACTTTAATTTCGGAAGTCGGTGTCAAAAAACGAAAATGCGGAATCAACGACACCGACTTCCGAAATTAAAGTTATTTATCACTTTGTAGTGTTTTTTTTGAAGTCGGTTGTTTTTTTTGTAAAAAAGTTTTTATTTATCCTGCTTATGCGTACGAAGTTTCATTAAAATCGGTTAATTTATTTCGAAAAACAAGGGCTTGAATGTTTGTATGAAATTCCGTAAGTCATAAACGCTCTTAATAAAGGAAGCGGTTACATATTCGAATACTGCCCTTTGAAAAGTTCATTGTAGGTATTCTAAGTAGCTATCAAGGTCTACAATTAACAAGAAAAACCATAAAGTTTTGGCCTAATAACCTTATAAATTCTCTATCCAATTTCAATACTACAGTAATAAAAAGTCTCATATATACGATTTACAAATTACAGATTCACTGGGAGACGCGTAGTTTCTAAGGGCAGAGGTTATGCTTTCACTGGCGGTATGCCCGTTTGTTTGTGTACCCGATATGGTTATACAATATTTTGTTAGGTAGGTACTCAAGTACTCACCTTCCTGGGAAAATGTTGCTTTGAAGGTATTTGATGGGTATAAACGTGTTTTTTCGACAACTGGGACACGGGCCTCCTGTCTGTGAGAAGAAGTGGGCTGTAAATTCACCACGCGGGTCCAGTGCGGGTTGGTAAATGTCACATGACTTCGAATTTTTGGTTCTAGGTTAGGTACCGTCAAACGGGGTGAATAGGGATGCAGGGGTGAATTGGGATGAAACTTTAAACGGGATTTTAACATTGATATATTATAATTTGTTGCCAAAAAGGACTCCAATGTGCTAACTGTATTATAATTAACGATTAAGTGCCCTTGTTGGCAACAAACTATATTATTTCAATATTAAAATCCATTTTAAAATTTCGTCCCGATTCACCCTTGCATCCCTATTCACCCCGTTTGTAGGTACCTACCTATGCCCGTTTCTTTCACCGTTTTGAGAGCAGTGGTGATGAAATTGCAAAAAGAAAAGTGCATGCCATGTTTTTGGATTGCGTGTGCTGGGACTGTTACCTACATAATTTCCTCGGGAACTTATCCGTGTTTAATAATAATATTGCTGTTGAAAAACAAACTCTAATATTGACGAACATAATTCATGTTTCCATTAGATTCGTAAGACAATGCAAGGTTATATTCTGAGAACTGATAAGAAAACATTCAATAGAAGTTAGAACCGAGTCTGTGAATGGATTTCGGAGATGTTAACTAAAACATTGCATACCTACAGTTTAGTTTAAATGATTGGATAGTAAATACTTTTTAAGTATTCGAGTACGTAACTAAAACACTTAGTAAATAAAGTACGTAAGTAGTACCTAGTAGTTTTTAGATTTTATGTACTTATTTCTTTTTTTGTCTCCTTTACTCTTTAACACGCTGTCTACATCTCTCTATTACTTGTCCTATCGCAGGTATGCTGGAAGAGATTTCTTATGAAATAAGTAGCACCATTGTAGGTACCTATATTTCTGTTCTGTTTTTTTCTTGTCTGCTTATATATGTGTGTAGGTACATAAATGGTAAAATAAATAAATTCAATAAATACGTAATGATACTGTATAGGTACCTACTCAGTTGTGAATGCATTATGTACCTAAACATAATTCAACATCTCATAGAACGTAAAATTACTCTAAGCAAATCTATCTAACAATATTCTAACACACTCTTTCATATACAAAACACATTTAGTACAGCTTTTTATCATTTTAACTTATCTCGCCCACGCTGTAGCGATAAAACGAGATATCTAAACGCAAAATGGCCGAACTCCTATCCCTATCTATCATAGTAACAATCATTGGCCTAGACGATTTACTAGGAAGCAACGCGCCAGTTTTGACATTGCGCGTGACCTTGCCCCGAGCGCGGCGATTGGACGAAAATTCAAGATGGCGTCCGGCGCTAGCGCAACCAGTGTCATTGTTTCTGTTAATTAAATGACCGGTTTCGTGCGTTTTTCAAATGACGCAAATTCGTGTTGGCTATTCTGATTTGCATTCGAATAACGTCTGTATATAATAATATCTACCTGTTATAAACTTGTTATGCGAATGTTTTTGTTTTCCTATGGCCTTCTGATATATGTTGACATTTTTTTTTGTGAAAACGTGTGTTTATATTCCTTTTCAGGCTGTAGTCTATTGAATTCAATAGATCATTGTGTGGAGGACTGACCATAAATAAACATATGACCTCAATCTTCAGTCCCATGAAAGGTTCATGTTTATTTTGTTGACAAATTCTTGTTAGTTACGTTCCTCTACTTCTGTCTAGGTACCTACATTCTACCTTTAATTGTCTGATGTTTTTCTAGTCTTAGAGAAGTTTCATATGCCTTTAGGTAGGTATTTATTGTTTCACTGACGCCCATACCTACTCTTCAAACTGAAACATAGGTAGCATGCTTCTAGGCAGCAGACATTGGTGTGGCAGTGCTTCTCTATACCAGTACTTTAAGTATTCTGTGTCTATACCTACCTAGACCATTTTTGATCTGGCTGTAATCACAAAATCTCTTTTGAAAGTGCACCTACTAACACTCATGATAAGATTGATAGGTATAGTCCTGTGGTTAATGGCGAAAGAGTTCGCAAGTGTAGCCGATTCAAAGAATGTGACGAAAAATTCTAACAATTGGCGTATGTACCGTCAAACGGGGTGAATGGGGATGCAGGGGTGAATCGGGACAAAACTTTAAAAGGTATTTTAACATTAAAATAATATAGTTTTAGGCCAAAAAGGACCCTAATGTGTTTACTATAATTTAATTAACGATTACGTGCCCTTATTGAGAACAAACGATATTATTTCAACGTTAAAATCCATTTTAAAGTTTCGTCCCGATTCACCCCTGCATCCCTTTTCACCCTGTTTGTAGGTATACAGGGTAAAATTAGGTAGCGAAACTGCAGGCATGATGGGTATCGGTATTTAAACACAAACAAAATTGCTAAGTTTAAAAAAAGGTTGCCAAAACGAATCAAGATAAATCCTTCGTATGAAAAGGTGAATTCCAGTCTCGGGCAGATCCACGGAAACAATAAGAATAATAGTTACAAGATTACATGCATAGGTAATTAATTAAATATTCATAACAGCAGTTAGCCAACCCTACGGCAGAAGTTTATTGTTATAGTATTCTACAAGATAATTACTAGATAGTTGTCAGTTTGAGCGGAGACTTAGGTAGGTACTCAACTTTGCAATTAAAGAAACTGTTTTAATTGGTTATCTTTGTCTATTTTTCTTAAGTTGGGTGTCTTAAACAAAAATGTGATTTTGTGTTATCTTAAGCTTTTTAGTGAAACTAAAAGACATTAAAAATATCCCCTATAGATACTTTTATTTTCAAACCTTTGCCATGAAACTAGAAGTTGAAAAAATCTGATCATATTTTTTCATCTTCGCTTTTTTGAGCCGTATCTACCTATATAGGTACTTAGGCCAATAAGTTACATTGGTTGGATAAATATACCCTTCTTACTGCTGGACACTAGACATAATAACCAAGGCTTTAAGTCGTTTTTATGGCATATTCTATTCTGTAAAATATACATCAGAAAAGCCGACAAAAAATGACATGATTTGTCACAATGACTTACTAAGTACAGCGGTGCTATTCTGTAAAAAACAGAGCAGTGTGGCTGATTATGTATTATGTATTCTGTAAAAAGATCACCGTGATAACGTAGGTGAAGTGATTCCACTTGATGCCAGGGATTGACCTATTGACAGCTCACTTTAAGCTCACTTTACCTTAGTTTTCACGGTGAGATTTTTACAGAATAGCATTACAGATCCAACTAAATACTTATAGGTTTTTAGTGTGTCTCTCTTAAGCAGGTAGCGAGGTGCAGCTGCTACCAAACCCCATGTTTGTAGCAAACACAGCTTATAAAGATATCAAAATATGTTCACCATTTTCTAAACACATCGCCATTAGGCGAAACAGGCTTATAACACTCTTTTAAAACATTACATTGCTATAAAATCTCCTAATCCCGTCCACTAATTTCTTGCTATAGATTTTGGTTGCCAACCCACGTTAATTAGCCGAAACAGTCAATTTATAACCATCTTCTTAAAACATTACATCGCTAAAAAATCACCTAACCCCGTCCACTATCTTTTTGCTATATATTTTGGTTGCAAATCCCCATTAGGTAGCTAAAACAGCGTTTTACAACCATCTTCTAAAAACATTACATCGCTAAAAAATCACCTAACCCCGTCCACTATCTTCTTGCTATATATTTTGGTTGCCAATCCTCATTAAATAGCTAAAACAGCCTGTTTACAACCATCTTCTAAGAACATTACATCGCTATAAAAACTCATCATTCTTTCCACTAATTTCATGCTACAGAATTTATTTATTTATCACATGGAAAACCAACAGCTTTACATAAATACACTGGAATAAGAAACATGAAGCCAATTATAGGTTTTCACGGCTAGCTATACAATAATACAGTAAGAGATCTTATACACGACAAATTAATTATCAATAACATAAGCGCACCAATCATCAAAACTGAATAAGGATGTAAACTCCCATGAAGTAGCTGGAACAGCCCGTTTATAATCATCTTTTAAAAACATTACATCGCTATCAAATTTCCTCACCCCATCCCCTAATTTCTTGCTATAGAATTGGGATGTCAACCTCCATTAAGTAGCCGAAACTGGCTATTTACAACCATCTTCTAAAAACATTACATCGCTATAAAAACTCATAATTCCTTCCACTAATTCCAGAGCTCAAAGAGACACGTTTGACTGAAATTATCTTAAGTCACCCTTTGACACCAAAGTGGCGTCTCATAATTTCGCCAGGCTATTTAAAACTTGCTCCAGCGAATAATATTTTATTTTAATATCATTTTTCGCTGCTCTAAGATAAATGTGGTTGTTTTATTTTGCTGCCTTCCACGTTGGATTAATTCCAGTCGGTTTTTGAAGAGTTTAAGATAAACTATCTGTATATTAAAATGTAGAAAGTTGGTAAGTGTTTTTTTTTAAGATCTGTCAAATTTCTTTAATAGATTTTCAACTTTGTCGCTAAATCATAGGGTTTAAAGTTGATTGGGAAAATTTGACAGTTTCGGGTAGCTTGATGTGTTGGCGTCTGTACATCTTACAATCCTAGGCATAATTTCGTCATCTGCATCCTCATCCTGACTTATCCAGGTTTTGCCCGCGATAGCAAGAATATCGTCTGCCCATCTGGCCGCTGGACGACTCTTCCTGTCTTTGGACGCCACTCGGTCACTGTCCTACTCAACATGACATCACTACGCCTTGCCAAGAGTCCAGCCCAACTCCATTTGAGTTCCATAATAATTTCCTACTACCATAACTATTTGATTATCAAGCATAGTGATAATGACAATAAAGATCTCAAAACTTTAAGATTACTTGTATTCAACAGTGGATTTCCTTATTATTACTATTACAGTAAACTGAGTTTAGTGTGAGCATTCGAATGTCTGATCGCAAGGAAATCATACCAGTTGCTAAGACACTCTAATTAAACCCTCAAATAGAGAAACCAGGCGTCTATCTTGTACCTTAGTCGTGACCTAATTTCAATATATTACCATTGGTACTGCAAATACACACAAGGAGTCTTCCAACTAAAAATTTACCTTCCATGTGTAATCTTAACCGATCGTTTACAGCCGCTCAATATTCCCCCAAGAACGTCTATACATAAAACGGACAAGAAAGAATCTCCATGCTCATAAAAGAACAAGATCCAAACATACTAATCTTTCCTTTGTCTCAAAACACTCATACACGATTTTAAACCTTACACCGTAAACAATTCAGTACAATATCAAAATATATCCAATAATTAAAGTAAGGGTTCAGTATAATAAGGCAAAAAACTGCACGAAAAATTGATAAGGGGAGGTAGTGATAACGGGTGCATTCTCCCCCTGCTATCGATCGGGGGCGAGCCACCCCGGGTGTATAAGTATAAAAAGCGTAACAAATTTTCGTCTTAAGAAAAGGAAAAGAAAAAATGTATACAGCCACCCTTTTGGGGTGGGTCTCCCCCTTAGGGTGGAGGATGCATTTTTCTCGTGGTCTCCTCTCTCTTTCTACCCGTAAGATGTTGCAAAGCTTTCTTTGTTAGGCAGGGTTAATTAGATTTTTGGTTGGCGTGGTTATTATGATTTTTGGTTTTGTTTGAGGTTACTTCGTGTTTCTGTTCGCTGAGAAGTTTGTGTCTGATATTTTTTCGTCTGTAATGTGTACTTTTTACTCAACTACTTGATACTACGTATATAAGTAATTCACTTAGATTAAAGTATTGATAATGAGGATTAGACTTTTAATCTTTCCTTTTGAGAACCAATCAATGGGGACAACCATGTCTTTCACGGTAGATCAATATGTGTAGCAAACTTTTTCTTTGTTCTTTACTGCTTAAGAACAAAGCGAATTTTTACTACACAAAAAAAAACAACCGACTTCAAAAAAAAAAAACACTACAAAGTGATAAATAACTTTAATTTCGGAAGTCGGTGTCGTTGGTCCCGCATTTTCGTTTTTTGACACCGACTTCCGAAATTAAAGTTATTTATCACTTTGTAGTGTTTTTTTTTTAAAGTCGGTTGTTTTTTTTTGTAAAAAAAAATTTATTTTTCACTTTTTAGTTGTACCTACCCCACAAAAAAGTAAACAAAAAGATCGTTAATGTAGATAAATTTTTAGATTTTTGTTGATTTTTCAAAAACCGCTTTTCCGATTTCGATCAAATTTTCATGGGACCATTTGGGAAGTATACCCTTTCCAACAAAAAAAGAATTTTCAAATCGGTTGGCAAGCAACGGAATTATGCGCGAACAAACATAAAAAAAAAATACGAACATTCGAATTGAGAACCTCCTCCTTTTTTAGAAGTCGGTTAATAAAACTGATGCACACGAATCCTAGGTTCAAGTAGGTAATTGATAGGTAATGCAATGTTATTAATTCCTTCTGGTTTCCAGTTATTCATTTACAAAACAGGACTTCAAAAATAAAAACACGCTTTCCTCAACAGAAACATAAAAGTGGCAGATTATACCTACAGGGTGAAATTAAAAACATGCGACAAATCGAAACGGGAGATTGTACTCGTCATTATGAACAACTTTTACTATGGGACCAAGCCTGAAATCGCGAAAAAAAACAGCTGTTCTCTACATTTATGTTCGCATAACTCGTCAAAATGCAGGGAACAGCTGATTTTTTTTTCGCGTGTTCAGGTTTGGTCCCATAGTAAAAGTTGTTCATAATGGAGAGTTACTCTTGGGGGTCATTGTACTCATGTACAATAACCCCCTAGAGTTACGTGATATAAAAAAAAAACACGTTGTATAGTCAGATAAAAAAAAAATTACTTTTTCATAGAAAAGCGCAATCAATACCTACGCAGCCAAAATGTATGGAACAGCAATTTTTTTTTGTTAATAGTTAACCGACGGAAAATTTAGGGTGGTTCAGAATCATGAACCCATGGTAACAGATTACGCTTCGTTGTCCCTGCCACTCTGAATAACTTTTCAAACTTATTATAATATTACAGACGGCCTTCCACACATCAAAACCGCCATTCAACAATACATGTTCACACCGCCCGTAACCAGACGTGGCAACGTGTTGCAGTAACCAACGGGAATGTTACAGTAACCTACATCGGCCGTCACACTGCCCTGTAACTGACGCGACGTGAAACACCATGTTGCATTCAACTCGGTTGGGGTAGGCATGGAGGTGTATTGTCGCGAAATATGAAACGTGGCTTTGGAATAAATCTGTGTGATGTTAGGTGAAAGTGGGGATGGGTTGATTTTATTGATTCATAAATAATAAGCTGTCTGTTTAGTTAAGAAGAAATGAAACCTTTTCGCTGATATTTTGAGTTTTTATTGTTTACTAGCTGCGCTCCGCGGTTTCGACCGCATAAGTTTCGATCCCGTGGGAATATCGGGATTAAAACTATCCTTTGTCCTTCCCCGGGATGCAATCTATCTCTCTGCCAAATTTTACCGAAATCCGTTCAGTGGTTTAGGCGTGAAAAGGTAACATACAGACAGACAGACAGAGTTACTTTCGAATTTATACCGGACCAAACTTAGAAATCCACGCTCTACCAACATACATATTTTTGTCTATGTATTTAAGAACACTAGGTATTGAATGAAACAAATACTTAGTCACAAACTCACAACGCTGCTCACCCAATAAACAAAACAAACCTTATACTACGTTCACAGAAGCATGAATAACAACTTACAATGAATGTACCTAGGTACCTGTTGAGATAAGTCTCAGATTTGATTCCTGTTTCAGGCAACTTGCCAAGCGGGTCAAGTGTATGAGCGCGTATATAATTCATAGTAGGTTTGTATAGTTTTGTATCAAAACAAAGAATGGGTAGAGAGAAGTGCTCGTTTTGGAAGTCTGTTTTTTTTTTTTGGCTAGTTGCCAAGTTTTTATGAAAATGATGATGATTTTGAACGCGTGTCGTTCTAAAATGATGATGAATGATGATGAATATTTATATGTGTAAATTGGTTCAAAAGACACTTTTACAAGTCAACATTAAATTATCTTTGTTGATGAATTCGTTATTTCAACCTGACTAAATATACTCTAAGAAGAAATACTGAACAAACAAAAGAGATGACGCCTATACCACTGAACCGATTTAGATGAAATTTGGTATAGAGATAGTTTGAGTCCCGGGGAAGGACATAGGATAGTTTTTATCCCGATATTCCCACGGGCTCGACACTTATGCGGGTGAAACCGCGGGGCGCAGCTAGTATTAGTTATAATTATAATATTAGTAGGAAGTTTAGAATATCTATCCTTCAGTAGATTGCCAGTTCTTTTGTCTCTAATCTTTATATTAAGGGTAGTAAAGGTTTTGTTATAATCTTTATATTAAGGGTAGTAAAGGTTTTGTAATTTAGGGGTCCGACTATTATTTTGTTGTATCTAAATGGGATAAGGTGTTTCTATGGAAAGCGCTCCCTCTGAACATCAGGACGGCAACCAGTCGGTTATCTTTTAAAGTGAAGGCACGTGAACATATTCGGCAGAAGTTGGCCGTAACATCCCAGCGCTGATTTGCTGGATTCGTTTTCTCCTCTACCGATCATTTCTCCCCTGAGAGTTCATTTGGTTTATATGTATGTATCTATGTATATATTCTTGTATTTTATAGTAATTTCCAAGCTAGTTATTCTGTATGTTGCACCTGCCATGTTTTGTCTCTGCATCACCCTAAGGTTGACTGGTAGAAAATGCCTCAGGCATTAAGTCCGCCTTTGTACAGTATTTTTTTTTACTTGTGCATAAAGATTTAATAAATAATAAAATAAATAAATAAGCCTCGTTCTTAGTATGGAATATGTTTGACAGCATTTTTTTCGTTTCAAATGTTAGTCACTAGGTACATATACATACACAACACACATAACATCACGCCTGTAAGCCCCGAGGGTTGGCAGAGGTGTACCTATAGCTACACCCATATTTCACCAGTTATGTTTAGTACGGTCGAACAAGCTATTTGGTATACAGGCAATAATATTCATCTTTCCACTATACTGCCAATATTTAGTTTCATTTTGTGCGTTATAACTTTTTCAGCTTATGGCATCCTTAATTAAATAGAGTGGTATAAAAGAAATGACTGATTTATTACCGTTGGATCCCGTTTTTGAATCCCATTTTAATATTTTTGGCGTTGGATCCCGCAAAACATTATTATGTATTTCCGTTGGATCCCGAATTTAAAAAATGCAAGATAATTACGTTTTATTGTCGTTGAATCCCGAAAAGTATTTCCGTTGGATCCCGAATGCTTAAAAAAATATGAATCCGGGTACTTTCAACAACAAAATTGTTTATGATAAAATGAGGGGTTCACTAATGTTTCACCAAAACTCCATTGACAAATTTTTAGTTTACAACCAACGTTTCGTATACTATTTATTTCACAAACAACTCAATTTCTATATAATCTAGTCGTTTCTGGCACTCGCCGGCCGCTGCCGCGGCACCGCTCGCTTCGCTCGCTCGGCTCGTGCGTAGGGGTCACAGTTTTAACCTAACCTAACCTAACATTGTTTTTTTTTTTAATAATTAACCTAATCTAACTAGTTCGGTTCCGGGTAACCCACTAAAAATAATCTCTTTTTAGTGTTTGATAAAGGTATATCACTTTTCTTCTGAAATGTACACATGTTGTTATAATATGGGATTCAACGGAAATAGCAAACGGGATCCATCGGTAATACCTAAAAAACGGGATCAAAAAACGGGATCCAACGGCAATAAACGAATTGACTAACTCAACACACCATTGTTTAAATTAAAAGTAGTTGCAACTTAGCTGCCTGTATATAATATACCAAATAGCTTGTTCGACTGTACTACTACATAC
This sequence comes from Amphipoea lucens, assembly GCA_947508005.1. Lineage (NCBI taxonomy): Eukaryota > Metazoa > Arthropoda > Insecta > Lepidoptera > Noctuidae > Amphipoea > Amphipoea lucens. The sequence goes on along the minus strand of OX382377.1, from coordinate 15,296,906 downwards.
ATAAACTCAATCCTTTGTTTCATGGAGGTAAGCAGAAACTACAAAATGCCACCTACTACGATCCTTACATACATGTTTTGAAAGATTGCAAAAATTTTAAGAAAAAATAAAAAAGAAAGTGGGATGTAAAGATAAAGGATTGATGCATTTGAGATGTGGTGCTGGAGACGAATGTTGAGAATACCGTAAACTGCCAAACGCACCAATGCATCGATCTTAACCCAGCTTCGAATAAAAATTTTATTTCGGCCATATAGGTAGTACCTACGCAGAGGCGATGAAAGTTTGGCAAAACTGATTGAGGTTGGGAGCACCGAAGGCAAACGACTTCTTGGTCGTTCACCAACACGATGGACCGATCAGGTGAACGAATCATCAATCAGTCCTCTAAATTCTACACGGTGGTAAGGGATCCGCTGGACAGAAACCGGTGGAGGCGGATCATCCGTTCCAGATGCAACTCCGAAGCTGACCACGATCCTCAGACATGAGGGACCGACTACACAGAGAGAGAAAGGTGAAGACGGATAAAATGATAATACGAATGATTACAGTCTAGTACTACTACTAGTTATTTAAATACTTTGTAAGGTAAAGATTACAAGGAACCAAAGCAACTCATCCACAACTAAATACACACATACAAATAGGTGTACAAACCGCTTAATATCCTGCTACACGTTGAAATATTCACAAGTAACCACAAAATTCAATTTGTAGTCAGAAAACCCGCTTCTACTCAGACTGAGCAGAATGAAAACACTTCGGGAGAGTAAAAAAAAGGGGAGGTTGGGGTGTTTTGTACGAGGAATTAAATACGGGTGGAAAGGGGGCAAGAAAAGTGGGAAGACGCCGGATGATTAATTATTAGTTTGTGTGTGTTACGTCCGAAGATAGGGGAGAATCGGGCGCCTGTGTGTCCGAAGGGGGAAGCTGCCCCGAAGGGGGCGATATGTTTTTATTAATTACATTGATTCATTATGTGTGTTATAGTTAGGGTATTCTGATCTAATTACTTGTTCTAATGAATATGATTAATATTGTAAGTATAAGATTTCTTGTTGGCTCCTTTATTTGTAAGTTTCATCCCCGTTGGTTCCCATAGGAGCGTAGAAAAAAATTTATAGGGTGACGTAAAACATCGTGAGGAAACCGGCATGTCCTAGAAACAAAAATTCGAAGACATGTGATATCTACCAACCCGGAGTGGGCCCGCGTGGTGGATTATATCTAGCCCACGCCCTCTCGAAGAGAGGAGGCCTGTGTCCCAGCAGTGGGAACATTATAGGCTGATTACGATGAATATTATTTATTGATACAAAGGCTTACCAACTAAAAACAGAAAATTAACCCACAACCTTTGTCATAGTTATAAATCTCGCATGTACCTGTCTTAATTATAGGAAAGCATAGCACTATTAATTAGCATACTTCAAGGTAGCCATAAGTACAGACGCCAGCACATCAAGCTATCGGAAGCTGTCAAATTTTCCCAATCAACTTTGAACCATAAGCTTTGGTGATAAAGTTGAAAATCTATTACAGAAATTTGACAGATTGTAGTAGCTTAATGTGCTGGCGTCTGTACATGAATATTTATAAAATTGAAACTTTAACGCAAACATATCATATATATACGGGTCGAATACAGAACCTCCTTTTTTGAAGTCGGTTGAAAAAACCTTTAATACTGGAAATAAGGTACCTATCCTGAAATTCTAAAAAAGCTTTCATTTAAGAAGTTCCTAATGTAAAACTTAAGATGGAACAGTTAGGTACCTACTCTACTATAAATACGTTGAAAGGTCTTGGGAGATAAAAATAGACGTTCTAAAGATAACATCGACCATCCAAAGCGAGTCTTTGGCTTTCAATTTCATGCTTCTCTTCATTCTACTACTTAGTCGGCTAAAATGTTGGTTTTTTAGACTATTTCACCTTCTGCAAATGTCAGTTTCAAGACAAAGTTTTATGGTAGGACAGAGGTAAACTTAATTTGTAACAGTTGTTAAAACTGAATATTTATTTTAATTGCTTCATAATAAGTAACTAACTATATACACTAGATACTAAAATAAATGACTAACTAACTTACAATACAAATAAATAAAAATAAAACAAAGGACACTTAGGCGTCGAAGTATTCATCCGCATCGCTGTCATCCGGAAACGTGCCCAGAAGACTGGCAGCATTGCCCCGTTGAATGGCAACGCTAATTCTTTGGCCAAAGAACGACCCAGCCCTCTGGTCACGGGTGCGGGATTGTCCGAAAGGGTTACCGCTACCCCGGAACATAAAGGGCTAAGGAAGGAACACGGATGGGTTTTAGTCAGTAAGAGTCTGACACTCCCTTCCGCTCCACCCAGAGCGGGAGGGGCATTTGATGATTTCCCATCCATAAAAAAAGCCCTCTGGTCACGTGAAGTATCGACCAGCCGGCGAGAAATTTCCTTAAAAAAACAGACGCGCGCTCGGGCCCCATGACCCGAGCGTTTCGACCCCAAACGGCTCAAAGCTGTAGTTGCCCATAAGGTTACAGGATTAAACTGAATACAACATGGTTAAATGATTGAGTATAACTCTTTAGTTTGTTTTACAAAATTGTCCATCTTTCTATGACAGATTATAAGTCAACAGCGTAACACATTATCAGCAGCAATGGCTTTCATTTTGACAGTTCAACAACATTCATTGCGTTATTTACGTTGCTGAGCAGACAAATTTTTCAAACATATGAAGCAACTAGCTGCGCCCCGCGGTTTCACCCGCATAATTTTCGATCCCGTGGGAATATTGGGACAAAAAGTAGCCTATATGTTAATCCAGGGTGTCGGCTACCTCCACACAAAATTTTATCAAAATTGGTCCAGCCGTTTGAGCGTGAAGAAGTAACAAACATATAAACACACACACACGCTCACAAACTTTCGCCTTTATAATATTAGTGTGATTATAGTGTGATAGGTATTATCCTTAAGAATCATTCAGATTGAGATTAAAAGTGTATTACGTAATGAGGGTGCCACCCAAAAATAAATGGCTAATTATTATGTTGAAAAGACAGTTTCCACTCATGTAAACATTACATTAAAATTGAATCCCAAAACATTAAGGCCACTTAAATAAAATTGCATTACTTTAATATAAAGCTCGCTATTTAAGTGGTTTTAATTAAATGTAGCCGGGCATTAATTTTGACAGCCAGCACGTATGCAAAGTGGCATGTTCTATAAGATACGTTTCATTTTAATGGAATTTACAGACAAAGGCATTTTAGTACCTATAGTAACGTTCGCACTACGTTCGTTCTTACAAATATATCATTCATTCATTAATTCTACGTAACAATTAGATATATATCTATACTTCATCATCATCTGCCTAGCCTTTTCCCAACTATTTTGGGGTCAGCTTCCAGTCTAACCGGAATGCAGTGTATACCAGTATTTTACATGGAACGACTGCCTATCTGACCTCCACAACTCAGTTACTGAGTAATACGATACCCCTTGGTAAGACTGGTTGTTAGACTTTCGGAATATCCATACAATATTATAAATTCGAAAGTAAACTGTCTCCAAGTTACATTTTCACGCCAAAATACTAGTAGATTTCGATAAAAAAATTGGCAAGGAGATAGGATGGCATTCTGGAGAGAGAGATACTCGTAGATTTTGACATAAACAAGAACAATGAAAACGGAAAAAGATATTAGGTATTCCATATTCAAAACAAATAATAAAAAAAAAACTATAGACAAACTTCCATTCTATCAAAATATTGACCCGAATTTGTGCATGGCTGAAAGTAAGTACTTACCATTAGTTCGAACATAAATTTTATCGCGACCTTGCTCTAAGGACGAAGTCACAGTTTGTACCTAGGTACCTACTTACCTAGTTCGTCGAGGTCGATTCAGTCTAGATTATTAAATTCTGTTCACTGGAAAATTCTGTCACAGTATTTTTTTTCAATGTGGGTTTTATTTAAGTAAAATTTATGTAATGGAAGACCGGGTACAAGTTTTTAGTTATAACTGATTCAAGAACGCGTCAGCAGCAGTGTTTTACTATACTATTAACTGTTCACTTAAAATCATAACCTAAGTCATTTCTCAGATACCTAACGTAACTACTAGGTTCTAGGTAGGTGCTATTTGTAACTACTCTGTATTAACCAATTTAATGTTCCGTCCTTAACGCAACTCACAATAAAATTACAATTCAAAAACTGTAGCCAATGCAAATTCGTTAAACAACAGCAAAAAGCAACGCAGACGAAAAAGGAATAAAAACGAACGCGTCCCAAAGCCCAATATTTCGAATAAAGGATCATTACAACAAGAGCAAAGAGAATCCAATTCGAACTTCTTTTTTTAATTTCATATTCCGAATTTCGAATAGCTGACATTACAATTTCAAACGTTCAAGAATGAAACGTTACGTTTTTTTCGACAGTCGTTTAAAATGTATAAAAGATTATGTATATTACTCCCACATATACATTTATACTAAATTCGCTGAATAATTTCCATTTTCTCCCTAGACGTAGTTCATTTCTTATAAAGGTTAGTCTACACCACGCTTTTCAACTACCTATGAATTTATTAGGCATAATTGAACTTCGGGGATTGCATTTTAAAGTTGGTAGAGCACGAAGAGAAGTCGATAGTCAGCATTGAACCTTTCAGGATCCAGATCCGTTTCAGCATCGCCTTGACTTCTAATTAATTCGACCTTCAAACAACCGGCAGACAACTATAGAAAGTTGTTTCTTGGAATTTGTTCAACTTCTCTTAGTGAGCTTATCTATCTACTTCTTCTTCTTAGCGTATCGATAGCAATCTAAATGTACTCGGCCCAGAATTCGACCACTTGTTTGGTGCCATCACTAGCGTCCATCAGTTCCTGTAATGTGCAGCTGACAGGACATATCTATCTACTAAGAAAAATGTTTTCCAGACCAGCAATCACAGTAAATACATTATCCACGGTACACACACCCCTCACAACGAATCCTCATAACTGTTCAAACACGAGAAATCGTAACAAAAAAATACAAAGCTCAGTGTGTCCCTACCTTAAGTCTCCCGGTCCCAACATTTTTGTCTTTTTCACGGCTTCAATTTAAAATTTTATTTCCCCGCTTGACCCAAAGGGGAAGACGGGGTAGGGGGAGGTGGGCCAGAAGACACTCATTATGACCAATTTCACCCGACTGTTTTTCCTACCATTGTTGGTGTACTGATGGCTCATTTCTACCCTTTATTTCAAGTTTTTTGTTAAGATTTTTCAGTCTGCGGAAAGAAAACTTGGGCTATTTTTGTTCACTTTTCCCCGTTCTCCCTCCGTGACAATTAAGCACTAAGAAAATGGGTCGGTGTTTTATAACGTTTTTGTCTACTTTGTTATTTTGATTGTAAGTAAAATTAGCAGCCGCTATTGTTATATTGTTATTCGAAAATGTGTTTTTATTCGAACTGGTGCAATTAATTAACGTCGTTACATATCATCACGCTTGTAATGCATGAAGGGTTAGGTAGAGATTTAGTTATAGAAACATTTTCGTCAGGTATGCTTAAGTTCCATGTAATAGGGGGTGAGCCGTGAGACTATTGCCATCAATAGGGCACAAATCCAGAGAGGCAATTCTCGTATGTAATTTTAAGAACGTTCACAGTCTGATCTCAGTCTCAATCTGTCAAAAATACCTCTAATTTCCCTAAATTTTTGACAAGTTTTTGACATTGGTTGCCGCTGAGATGAGATTGCGGATTTTGAACGATTTAATTACGGGTGTTAGCGACGCAACTAGCATTTATGAGCTACTTGTTATACAGGATGAAGTTTTAATCACCGTTTTCTCTTAAGGGGTCATTGTACAACATCATTATGAACATCTTTCACTATGGGACCAAACCTGAAATCGTGAACAAAAAAATCAACTGTTCCCTACATTAATGTTCGTATAACTCGTCAAAATGTAGGGAACAGCAGATTTTTTATAACATAATTATTATTATTCGAAAATATAACATGTTGTGTATTTTATACATACCTAGTAACAAAATAGCTTATTCTTCTGACATCAACTTAAGTCAGAATTACTTCTAAACTTAGCTTGCATGAAAATACCAGGCGAGCATGGAAGTGAAGGAGCAAAAAGAAATGCGTACTATCTATGTCCATATTGCGTCGGCCATGCGCGCTCTTCTTAGGTATTTAAAAAAAATATTGTGAAATGAATGACTGAGGAATGGAATTATAATCTTAAGATTTATTTTAACAATAGGTTCCATTTGTTTTGGATTAGCTAGGTAGGTTAGTAGTGATGTGAAATTGTAAAAAAAATGTTTTATTAGGATTTTCGGGAAAACATTTCGGTTTTCTTCTTAAAGTGTAAAAATACCGGTTAGCTTGTTTTATTTTTATTTTACTGACGTCGTATGTGAATAAGCAGACCAGGTATTCTAAGCACTTATACCTAAGTACTAACTACTAAGAAATCAAACAACAATATGATTTCGTTACCTTTAGGTACTCCAAGCATATACAGTAAAACGGGGCTACTTTGACTTCCAGGGTTACTTTGACAAGGCCGATCACAACGCTATGACGCGTTCCCGACACCCCGCGCCTCGCGCAAATATTACTCGAGGTCACGCACACTTGCTGAGCACACGTGAAAACCGATTTTGGCGCTCTGTTAAAGTAGTTCCAACGCCTGTCAAAGTAACCCTGGAAGTCAAAGTAGCCCCGTTTTGCGGTACGTCTTTACTTCAGTTATATTGACACTGTTTTCTTCCAAAAAAAAAACCTTATACAAAACATTTGACAACTCTTTCTAACCCAGAGTTATTTTACCTGTACCTACCTACGCAGGTATTAGGTATTTTCCAGATTTTTTGGGTCAAAATCTTTTTTTTTCTTTCTAAAAATCAAACATTTCAAACAATATACTCAAGTAAGCCTATTAATTTTCTTATAACCAAGTGAAATAACACCTCTTCCTTCTTCTATGTTACACTTATTTTCTTTCACACAAGTTGCGAACCGCAAGTTAGTCACAAAAGCAACAGGCTTTTACAGAAGACGCCTTCCGTTTCCGACGAAATCAAACTCAAACTCAATAGCCTTTATACACAGTTGTCTTGTGTAAACATCTTTATACTTAGTTTGAAGATTTTCACAGAATCTTCTATTATATTATACGTATAGTACAAGCATAGTAAAGTATCTACTTTTGGAGTTTTCATTCACATAGTTATAAGTTATTATTGTGGAAGCTATTCATGCAAGAGCTTTAACTTAATGGGAAAATGTCATAATATTAAAAAATCTTAGTCATAATTATGTAAAAAACGAAAAATTACTTGGTATGTAATCTTAGTCTTAATTAAGTAAAAAAAATCTTCAAGATCAATGCTCGTAGGTACCTTCTCTATGTAAATAGGCAATTTACAGACTGGTTGTAATTTTATTCGAGAAAAAATTACCACATCTTTTTTATTCGAAAAATAAATCGTTGTAGGTATCTATACTCCATTTGTTTAGGTAATTAAATAAAGGTAAACAAAAAAACCACGTGCCGTGGTTATCCAACTAAACGTAATACCAGTCTATTCAGTTGTCATGCTACGTCACAGTTGTACTCTTCAATTTAGCAACGTTATAATTCGTTAATAATGTTGCTAAATTGAAGAGTACAACTGTGACATAGCATGACAAGTGAAGTGAGTGATATTACGTTTAGTCGGCTAACTAAGTCACGTGGTTTTTTTGTTTACCTTTATTTAATTACCTAAACAAATGGAGTATAGTTATCTATTCGCCCTCCTAATCCGAAACTACATAATCGTAATCCACCCTCGAACAAAAAACTAAACATCTAAAATTACCGAAAAAATTGACGAGGGGTGGTTCCCTCTCCCTGGCCAATTTAATGTGCACGGCTGTATTGATTCTCCGGCATTCTTTCACACAGGCGCGGAGGAGCCACCCCCACCCGCCACCCCACTTCCGTCACCCTATACGAACTTGGGATAAACTCGGATAAGACTTTTTCGGGATATGGTCATCTCTATTTTTTTTTTAGATTCGCTATTCGAATTTGGGAGCTGGTTTAAAAAGAACACAAAGTTTAGGATGTGTTCGGGATTTAAATATTCTTTTTTTTTAATTTTCATTTCAATAGAATCGAAATTTTCTTTGAAAATGGAATGTCTTTTATTTATAGAGTTGAGAGACGTCATTGCCTTTTTTAATCCAAATAAAATAAATATGATAGCAGTAAAAGTTAAGCCAGTTTTTTATTTTTTAACTATAGAAGTTATGACGTACACACCAATGTATAATACAGCAGAATATACAAAAACCCCAATAGTGAAGATTCCAAACCCAGTAATTCTAAGGGAAAACATACGTCATCCGAACTGAAATTACACTCAGCAAACAAGATGAAGAGAATCTAGCACTGTCACCAAATAAATCTATGTGCTAACAGCAGCAACGCAACAGGTCTGAAAGCGGCCATGCAAATTTAACACAGCCTACAGTAAACAGTCTGGCTTTAAATTCACTTATTGCAGACTTTTGCGCATTTTGTAGCTTAACTTTAAGTATATGGTGATACGTAGGTAGGTGATGCTTAATGGACTTGAAGAATGATTGGCAGTTAATAAGGAAGAGCCAAAGGTAATGCGCTGAAAGAATGAAACGGTTATTGATAAAATAGCATGAATGTATCTGGTTAAAAGAGCAATATCAACGGCTAACGGCCATATAGTATTCTAAATCAGAAAAGCTACAGTTTAAAAAACTCTACTCAATATCGTCCATACAGAACAGAATACTGGCACAAAAAACCGTTCAGCTAAACCTGTTCATAAAACAAATTTTCCAAGTGCGAAAACCGACGTTCGAAATTCGAAAAAAAGAATAAAAAAATATGAACAACATAAGCCTTTACTCGGTTCATGATAAACTCGTATCAAACGGCGGCCAGCGCCAAAACTAGCGATCAACAAAAACAAAAGTATAACGCAACAGGTAAACCAACTTCGCACAGCCTAACAAAATTTAACACAAAATACGCGACGAAACGCCAGCCTGAATATATGCATCGTCCAACTAAAGTTACTCTGTGACAAATTCCATAGATGACACAGAAGAACACAACCACATATAAAACTATGCACGAAATAACAGTTGTTAAATATTTAAACGTGGCTTAAAGTTATTCTGTGACAACGAATGCATTCCATACGCTCGAAATTTAAATTCAAACAGGTGTATTTGGTTGCGAGATTTGAATTTAAAATTTGAATTCGAATTCGTCATGTGTGATTTGTAAAAGCTTTTTTTTCCGTTCTTTTACTAGAGACACAAAAAAAAAAAAAAACTTCTGTTATAAGGTATCAATCACTATACAATCCTCGATTTAGAATTCAAAAGCAAAAAATACCTACATGAAAGTCTGTGTCATTGATTTCTATTATGTAGCTGCATTTTCGTCATGCGCTCATATTTTTTTATTAGACACTTTTTAATGTCCGTTACCCCGAACAATGGAGGTCGGTTGGCACAGGCGCGACCGAACTTCCCGCCTATTGAAATTTCGCCTACAAAGGAAAGTTTTCAGGAAACGTACCGGGTTACTCCACTCGCCCTGTTTTATATTTTAGTTTAACTTTGACGAAATTGTTTAACGGATAGTGTGTTTCAATTAAAGTTTCCATTCAGCGTCCCATTATGTAAATTTCGACACGAATTCGTATGGAAATTCTTTTTCTTAATTGCACATCGAACGCTGCTGTAAATATAAATTAATTTAATAAATAATAATAAAATCGAGCAGTGCAGGCCACCAACGAAAACCGTTGGAAACTAATTAAAAACATCAATTCCCCGCGCCACGCTACGGGGGAATATTTCAAACGCACGCACACATACGCACACCCCACCCCCATGCACACACACACCCAAGACGCACACAACAGTTAAAAATAAGTCCCGGGCCATATCCGCGTGAGAGAATGGTCCCGAGACTGCTGTACGACAGAATACGGTATCTAGTAGAAATAGGGTCAGTATTATTTACTAGGGGTTTGATAATGATATTCTGCCGAATAGATAGGGGGCTACGAATCGATTATATGTGTGGGTGGGGTTCCGTTTTTGAAGTACTTCGTGCGTTTAGTTTACTCGAAAAAGCATTAGAGAACATACTAGAATGATTATAGAAAGATGGCTTGATAACAAAATAAAGACAATTGAAATAGATTTCATTTTCAGTTGCTTAAAGCAATTTCAACCGAACAAAATTGAAAACTACACATCCGAATCTGTTCAAAACAGCTGCCAGTCAAATTTCAATTAAAACCCAAACAAAAGACAACGTCGTCCGAAACAACGAAATATTCTAAACTAAATTTAAATAAAAATACAAATTCCACCTATCGGGTGTTGCCGCTCAACAGTTGCCCAGTTCTAGAACTTATCCGCGGGGAGACGGGGATAGGGTTCCGTCTTAAGGCTGAGCGGGACGGAGCTCAAACCAAGTTATCGTAAATTGATCTGGGAAGGGTGGCGGGCGCTGCGGCCCCAAATTTGACAGCCATGGAAATTGGCGGGAAGCGTTATTGGTCGCCGATTCGAATTTTTTAAAACTCTTTTTTTATGTTTGATTTTAGAATTGAGATTTCAGTTTGAATAATTCGAAATGATATATGAGCTTATTCTGTTTTCGATTCGAATGTCGATGTGTATTGCAAGCTATGTGGATGACACAGACGCAGATGTAGGCAAGGCATGTTCCTTGTATACGTAATCTTCGAAATCAATACGCTACACGTGTCTCCAGGCGATGCCCCAATACAGGCGATCTCATTATCACGTAGAGATGTGCTTACTCTCTAAGTCAAAACCGCGAGCGATATACACGAATCAAAATTCAAGATACGAAAATTTGAATTTCCAATCGTCTACTCGCACTTCGTTATGCGAAATTAGGAATTACAATTTATGTGAATCGAGAATCGGCTACATAACTCGCAACTGGGTCATGTAGGTCAAGGGATGGCGAATGGAGATTTGCTATTTATTTTCATGCTTTATTATTATTTTTATCGCGAGACCGAACGACCTCGATGCGGTCCATAACAATGTATAGGTTTAGCGAAATACCCCTTTGTGTCTTAGATGATCCCGGCTCACGTAGAAGCGGCCTCATAAAAGCTTGCACACACCAACATCTTAATAACGGAATCGGAACGCTTCGAGCGATTTTTAAAATAAGAATATCATAACTGGCCACCGAGGGGCCCCCGAGGGGGGGCGGGGGCGGTGGATTTCGGAAGAACGTTCGCACCCCCCTCAAGTTTTGAAAATAAGAAAATTTCGGTGGAGCGTGATATTTTTAAAATAAGAACCTCTTTCGTGGCATATTCCGTGGAGAGAGATTTTAAAATAAGAATAGTTTCGCGATACCCCCCGGCCCCCCGTTCGTCTGGAGTTTGAAATAAGAATTCGGGGGCCAGATTCGGGTGGTTCGGGCATATTCGGTGGGTGTCGGGTGTTCTTGATGAGGATCGGAGGTTTTTCGTAGAATTTCGTTAGCTCCTTTCGGGTTCATTGACCGTCGGGTTCGATACTTCGATGAATGTTATAGTAATTGAATGGAGTTCACTTCTTATTTTGCTGGAGGTGCCGACTTCGGTAAGCGAAGATAGCCCGGCGCGTTCAGGAAATAGGAGTTAATGAAATTTTAGTTAGTGGGCCGACTCGATCGGTGCGACGAAATCGAATTAAGTTTGACCTCGGGTTCCAGAATGTTTGGCATTTTGAGGTAGGTAATAGGTTTCGAAAACAACGAAGTTTATATTTATAGTATTAAATTAAACCCGTTTACCAGTCCTTGTAAATACCTAAGTCATTGGTGTGTGTTACTTAATCTATACTAATAATAAAGTAGAAGAGTTCTATGTTCTATCTGTGGTTCTATGTTATGGGTTTGGTTGTCGCACTTATTTCTTCAAGTGGACCCTTGTGCGCGAAGTTTGAACGCGCTGATCTCAGGAACTACCAGTCAAGAAAAATTCTTTATACATTTGATAACCCAATTCTTAAAGAAGGCTTCGGGTACATATCATCACGCTATGACACTTAGAAACTGAGCAAAAACACAAAATAGACAGAAACAACGTTGAGCGAAAACAACGTCATAGCGACGGGGAGTTCTATAGAAAAGTACCTGTTATTTTAGTAGGTATAGTAGCATTGTGTATCTTACGACTTCCACGCAAACGAATTCGCGGGCAGTAGCTATAAATAAATAAACCAGATAATTCTGTGTATACAGATTGCCATTTTAATTTGTAGTGACAAAAATATACAGTGAGTAATAAAAGCCGTCCAAAATATTGGGGTTTATTTTCGCGGGAAACACATTTCCGTGTAACGGCTCACGGGTTTTGTAGAGTGAGTTTATTTCCATTGTGAATATGAAAATGAACGTGACTACCCAATATTATTGTTATATAACTTGCGAGTCTATAAATTTGACGATGTCGGTGGGTAGAAGGTCAGCCGTTGTGGAATGTTCGAGAAGGTTTTTGAAGGCTGGAGTGATAGGTAGGTTCTTGGTTCTTCGTTCTTCTTTGGTTTTAATTAAGATTAACGTTGCTATACCTAATTAGAGATTATGAAAACCAGCTTAGCATAATCAGCCTGTAATGTAATGATGTAATCCCACTACTGGAACACAGGCCTCCTCTCTGTGAGAGGTTCTGGGCTATTATCCGCCACGCGTGCCCAGTGCGGGTTGGTAGATGTCAAATCTTTGAATTTTTTGTTTTATAGGACATGGGGTTTCCTCACAATCTTTTCTTTTACGGTTTAGAGAGAAGAAACAGCTTACAGTTAGAGAATTTAGTAGTTTTAACATTCTAAGTATACACTTTTCGATACTTTCACGATGTTTGACAGGACAATTTTGGGGACAAGAATGTGGGTACCTACTCGGCTTACTCGCTGTCTTGTTTTGGCATTGAGCCATTAGTTTTCACAGTTATACACGTAGTTATTAGCAAAGAACATAACATCACGCCTGAAATCTCTGAAGGGTTAGTCAGAGGTGTACCTACCTATAGTACACCTTCTGGCCTTTTTGGCGCAGCCGTGAGGCACACTTTCCTGTTAATTACTTAATCGGACTTTACGCTTTTTATTTGATCTTTGTTTTGTTTCTTTATCTGATGTATCTGTTGTATTGTGTGTCTTTTAGTCTGTGCTAAATAAATGTATTTTCTTTCTTCTCTTTCTTTCTTTCTTTCATATTTCGCCAGTTATGTTTAAGTCCCATGTATTAGGGAGAGAGATTATTGCCAGTTATCAAGCCTTGTGTGATTTCATACAAAGACGTATTTTCGAAATTTTATTGTCAACGTCAATCAACTTAGCCTATCGCAGTCCACTGCTGGACATAGGCCTCTCCCAGGATGCGCCACAGCACCCTGTCCTCCGCCTTCCGCATCCAGTCTGAACCCAGCCACGGTCTATCTAGCTGGGGGCTAACCCACACTACGCTTGCCGATATGCGATCTCCAGATTCCCTGAAACAGAGGTAGAGAAATAGATACCTTTCAATAACATGGTAACTTTGACGTCTACCAAAGACATTACCTTCGGAATACACTAAGTAATAATATGTTCACAAATTTCTGGAAACCAATGATCTCTATTGAATCATTTATACATGCAACATCGACTATTCAAACCGCATTTCGAGTTTCTCAGAAATCTCGGAACATCTCATAGATAATATTATGATGTTATATTAATCGATTCTATGTACTATATTATACGATGGCATGCATTGGCTGTCTTTGAACGTCATGTTTTCATTCATTCATTCATTCATTAGCGAGCTTTTGGTTGCATTGAATGTAATGTGAGATTATCATGGTTGTGTGTAATGTTTGATGTCTTGCGTTTCTGGATTTTCTCTTGAATTGGGATGATATTTATAATGCTTTGGCTTCACGTTCGGAACACACAAAGTTTGTTTATGTACTCGTCACCTTTTCTTTGCTTTTCCTTCCCAACTACGTTGTGGTCCGTTAAATCAAATGAAACAGAATGTCAGTATTTTATACGAACAACTGTAATTTTAGTGGCCAAGTAGTATCTATCAGCCCAGGCAATTTACTTAGTTTGTGTATTTAATGTGAGTGGTGATATATAATTATAATTCATTTGAAAAATACGGGAAAGGGACATTTTGAGAAAGGGACATTTAGGGAAGGGGGCATTTTGGGAAATGGACGTTTCGGGAAAGGGACCTTCTGGGAAATGGACATTATGGAAAGGGGACATTTCGGGAAAAGGACTTTTTGAAACCGAGGGACACTTTGGGAAAGGGACATTCTGAGCCTGAACGATAATAATATCACCACTGCTTTCAAAATGGTGAAGGAAAACGTGAGAAAATGGGCATATCCTAGAACTAAAAATTCGAAGACATGTGACGTCTACCAACCCGCACTTGGACCGCGTGGTGGATTACGGCCGACTCCCTCTCACAGAGAGGAGGCCTGCATCCCAGCAGTGGGAGCATTATAGGCTGATAATGCATCAGCCTATTTTATCAACAGCTTCCAACTGGTGATGCTCCAGATGATTATGCTAATGATGATATTTCTGCTGTGGATGGGCACACGCATATTTTCCCCAAACGTTTTATTTTTTTGGTTGTTTTTTCTAGTTAATCCGATCTGATCCCCCTCCCCCCCTCCCCCCTCCTCGATCCCCTGAGTTATTCTCTGTGCGTCACCGTCTTACCGCAAATTTTTTTTTTTTTTCTCTTGGAGTCTAACCATCTTTTTTTTTGTCCAGGGTTGTCGCACGAGTGCCATGGCGGAGTGCTCGTTCGCGCGGTGCCAACAAGAACGTCGCGCGATACGCAAGGAACTGCAGCGCTGGACCAAGAACATGGTCTACATATTGGG
Organism: Amphipoea lucens; assembly: GCA_947508005.1. Classification (NCBI taxonomy): domain Eukaryota; kingdom Metazoa; phylum Arthropoda; class Insecta; order Lepidoptera; family Noctuidae; genus Amphipoea; species Amphipoea lucens. The sequence continues at coordinate 15,281,901 of OX382377.1, read as the reverse complement.
TGAGTGACAACCTTCATTTTATTGCTCTCTGTTTTTTGACAGTGAAAATATTAATGGATTATTAGTGTATTCCGTTGAAATAATTTTTATTACATTACTTGATCTTAGCTTTCCCTTAATTATTAAAATCTTGTACCATTGTAATGGTGCCCATGACACAGGTTGTGCCTAGTTTGGGACCAACAACACCTCGATATTGTAATTTTGAAATATGGAATAAACGATTTTACTTTACTTTACTAAAAGTGACTATGTACCAAAAATAATAGAAATCTTAAAAAAAAGTAGCCAGCACCCAAATTGCGTAACACACTATCAATCACGATCTTAAAAATTTTGAAGGATATTGCTTCATATGTTCGAAAAATATGTCTGCTCAACAACGTAAATAACGCAATGAATGTTGTTGAACTGTCAAAATAAAAGCCATTGCTACTGTTAGTGTGTTACGCAATTACCCCGCAGGTCATCAAATGCCCAAAAAGAATCGGTTTTTTGGTTGGCTCATGCTGGCCACTGTCCCGTCATGCTTGGTAAAAGTAAAATTTTTTACTCGTGACTGAGACTCACGGTTATACCTACATTTAAATCAACGACAGAAATTCGATATTTAAAAATTTCACGGTTCGAAATTCGAGAAATTATACCTGCCTAATCGAATCGAATTTTAAATTGGAATACGCATTTATTTCAAAATTCGAAGAATGCATTCTTTTTATAGGTTATTGAAGTATGTTTTTTTTTTAAATTAAATAATGATAGCGTGTCTTTCAAAAATAAAAATGTATTCATAGATAAGTTATTGACATATTAAAAGTAAATCAATCATCGCTAACCAACATGATTTTTTATTACTATGTAAAACACAAGATGTAGAGAAATAAAATTATTTTAAACGCCCACATTTAAAGCTCTTAAAATAAGAGACAGCATTCAACCATTTTAAATAACCAACGAAAAATTCCCTCCATTTTGTCACAAGCTTATAAAAGAGCAACACTACACGAAACCTGTGCTTATCTAGCCACACTAAAAATATCCAGTGAAACCAGTTACACACTCGTTCACAGAAGCAACAGTGTTGGCGCAGGAGTCAATATGCGGCAGAGACCGAACTTCGTACAACAATATTACGCTGTGAATCTACGATAGAGTACACACGACGACATTTCAAGCTATACAGGGTGTCCCTGGAAGTATGGATCAATTCGAATATGGGCGTGGGCAAGGTCATTTCCAAACTTTTTAATCCTGAGAATGTCAGTGAATTTTTTTACGGTTCAAAACTTATGACCGATTTTAATTTTTTTTTTCAATCACCTCGCTTAGTGTTCAAAGAAATTAATCATAAAAAATACTATCAGGGCTATCTAAGAAAAATAAATTGATAGCCTGATAGTTTTTTTAATAAGATTTATTTAAAACGATTCGATTTTCTTCTCTTTTTTTTAGTTTTTTTTTTTTTTTTGCTAAAACTTTTGGAAATGACCTTGCCCTCGCCCCTATTCGATTTGATCCATACTTCCAGGGGCATCCTGTTTAAGCATTTCCAGTTTTAACTGACTTTGCATTGCTTTTCATACAATGAGAAGTCAACTTATAATAAAAATGTATAACTAGCTTGATATATGTCGTCGTGCGTAACTTCCCGGAAAGTCAAAGTTCCAACAATTACATTTTATAACAACCAGCCCCAAAGTTTTATATGGTGTCTGTTGACCCAATGACCTTAATAAGCGAAATATATGTTTTTGCAAAGAGTAATTGACTGGAGTCCTTAATTTATGAAAGCACCACATGACCTCCTAGGTTGAGTTGCAAGATGCCAGACAGAAAAAAATTAGTTCACATTAAATACTAAAGCCTAATGCATTACTTATGGATTGGATTTACTTTAAATCATGGGCTGTCGTCGTTGATAGATAATTTCTGTGGTTTTACATAGCAACATGACAGATATATCTGAATGGCAATTCTCGTAATTTTATGAACGTTCACAGTCTGTCTCAGTCTCAATCTGTCAAAAATACCTCTAATTTCCCTACATTTTGACAAGATTTTGACATTTGTTTGTCGCCGAGATGAGACTGCAACTAGATTTTGAACGTTTTAAATTACGAGAATTGGCCTTCTGGAGTGTAGTAGACTCCTCTGACTTAATAGCTCAGTCCAACTTGTCAGTCTTAATAACAACAACATAACTTGGCTATGTATGCGTGAATGTTGAACCTACTGTACCTACCTAGATAATAAGTGATTGATTTGGTCTCGCGCACATTAGTATTTGTCCCCGATCTTGTAAACTCGCACGTAATTGTGTAGCCTCTGTTGAAGATCCAATAAAAACATTAAGAAATAATGCTTGTCATTGATAAGATTTTCCGCCTATTGTATGTCTGTGGTCGCGTCGCCGTCGGTGAGACTTCACACACACACATCCATACCTTCCAGTACTACGTTCCGCGATTGGTCGAAGTTAAGTCTCTGTACAGTATCTACTCCGCTGACGTTAGTTCGTGAAAATTTTGTACACCAACTTGTATGAATTTTGTTTGTGTGTTTATTTGTTTTACGGCCATATTGCGATTCTCGTTTTAGGGTTATATAGAAGTAGCTTTTGAATAGAGTTTGGAGGGTTATTGCGCACTTCTATGTGCCTTGAGGCAGGTCTGGTTCTGAGTGGGTTGGTTATATCTTCTCTATTTTTGTTGGCGCTAATGATGTAGCCATATTTGCGTTTATACTTAATTATTTAAGATGGGGTAGTAGCTTAAAGTTTTATTGACAGAATTTTGGTTGTCTTCCTCATCTCGTTCCTCTGATAGTTACTTGCTTCTGCCCGCATAGATATCGCACATTATTTCCACATGAACGTGCTATCGGGTCAAACTGTAGCCTATGTCCTTCCCCAGGATGCCATCGTGCGAACTGAAAGATGATGAAGGAGATAGCTGAATCTCCTTGCCAAATTTTATTGAAATCCGTTTAGTGGTTTATGCGTAAAAAGGTATCATACAGACAGACGAGCTACTTTCGCATTTGAAATATTAGTATGGAAGTATAGATATTAAGCTAGGTACCGGGAAAATCTGAAATAAAATAAAGTCGGATTAGTTACACCATTTATAACACAAGAACAGCGTGACCGATTTTTATGATCATTTATTTGTTGTATTTATCTCTGCCCCGAATAGCAGAATAACTGAAAAAAAAACATGGGAAAATTTGCGAAAAAATAATTAATATATTTTCTCATACATTCGTTCTTATTTGATTCTGAAGCAGTACGAAGTACGCCGAGTCAGCTAGTAAGTAATGTGATCTTACTATTTTTACTGTTAGGCTACATCTTCCCACAGCTGGAGAAAGCCGCTGAAAGCTGGAGCTGGTGGAAGCTGGCTCTCTGTCTCGCATTAACGTCAACTAATAATATAAAAGTAAGTTATACACCGTGAAATTTTAATAACCGTTTTCCTTTTAAGGGGTCATTGTACTCATCATTATGAACAACTTTTACTATGGGACCAAGACTGAAATCGCGAAAAAAAATCAGCTGTTCCCTACATTTTGACGAGTTATGCGAACATAAATGTAGAGAACAGATGATTTTTTTTTTACGATTTCAGGTTTGGTACCATAATAAAAGTTGTTCATAATGATGAGTACAATGACCACTTAAAGGATGCCCATGAATTTAATTTCACCCTGTATAGTTCAACCACGGATCGTGGGTGACTGATATATTTTTTAGAATCTGGGTCCGAAGGGTCAGTTGTACGATTTTAGGTAGTCTTCTTTATACGTACTATTGCATGGCTATTGTAACTTTTTTTTTTATCACGAGGAAGGGGATTCCAAATCCTTTTTTTTTCCTTTACATAGTATAATGGGCAAAGATCGTCACTCACTGGACGCCTGAGGCAGGACATCGCGGTCGAGGTAGACCAAGACGTCTGGACGTCAAGACGTCGTGGCGTGACGTCTAATATCATTCGCAGGGCCAACATGGCCAGAGATCGCACAAGACAGGGAGGTTTGGAAGAAAAAAAGGGGAGGCCTATGCCCAACAGTGGGACACAAAAATAGACTTACAAAAAAAAAAGTATAATTTGCACGATTCTATAGTAGAACTTATAGAGGTCATATAGCAATAGATTTCAAATTCGTTCAGACTCCTAAAGAGATAAGTAATCAGGGTCATCGGATTATAGTTGATGTTTAGTAAGAGACCGATGGAGGTTTTCGAATAAAATTTAATTTGATTAATAGAAAACAAACAGTTCATTTATCATAATTAAATTTCTTTTTTTTTTCAAGTAGCTTAAAAAGAAAAAGGTGATTAAACTCTAAGTGGTGATAAACATTTGTGATCTGAATGGTGATGTAAACCCCGAAAAAGATGAGACACTAGTTTTATCACCTATCGTAAAGAAACAATTACACATAGCAAAGTTATCAAATGGTGTTCAGACAGGTGGTGATTAGAAATCTGACTTACCTACCAACTGAATTTCGACAAACCGTAATACCACAAGATTTTATTTCGACAATATGGAACTCCGACACGTCTTCATTTCGACAATACACTACTGTACTCCGACAAAGCGTTTCTTCGACATGACTTAACTAGGAAACGATGCGACTTCGACGACATGCTTCTTCGACAACAATGGTATTCCGACATGAGTCAATTTCGACGTACTCTACTCCGGCATGCTGTACTTCGACAATATCTTACTTCGGCGTGATATATCTGAGACACGATGATTCGAATTCGGCTCTAGTTCTACAGCATATTCAGCCTATAATGTTGCCACTGCTGGGTCACACTCCCCTCTTCGAGATGGAGTGGGCTGTAATCTACCACGCAGATCCAATGCGGGTTGGTAGATGTCACATTGTCATCGAATTTTTGGTTCTAGGACATGCCAGTTTCCTCACGATGTTTCCCTTCACCGTTTTAATAGCTGGTTCTATAGCTGTCCCTAATTCTAGACTCGTCAAAGACTTTATTACCAAAATAGTAAAGCTTTAATCACCACCAAGAGTCTAAAACTCTTCGTGGTGATAAGAAGTCTGAGCGGTGATTAGAATTCGGCGCGCAAGAGATAAGGCTCTAGTCGTATCGCTGTACCTAATTCTACACGTGGTTATGGAGGCCAAGAGCGTTGCAGCGATCGATCCACAATGGCCGCAGATTTGACGTCATGTTACGGAATTTTTCGCTTTGATTTCAATAATTATTATCACACTAATATTATAAAGGCGAAAGTTCGTGAGTGTGTGTGTGTGTGTGGGGGTGTGTTTATATGTTTGTTACTTCTTCACGCTCAAACGGCTGGACCAATATTGATAAAATTTTGTATGGAGGTAGCTGACACCCTGGATTAACATATAGGCTGCTTTTATCCCGATATTCCCACGGTATCGACATTTACGCGGGTGAAACCGCGGGGCGCAGCGAGTAATAAATAAATTTCTTTAGTGCCATAAAAACAGGTTATAGAAAAATGTAAGAATCTGGCGCCAGAGCTAGGTTGGAGTACCTACCTTTATTTCATTAGCCAAAATTATGTTTCCGATTTGTGGTTATGGAGCGGAATGTCAATAGTTATCTTCCATCTGGTGTAAATTTTAGCTTTCGCAAGACTAAATCTCTTCAAAGAACTTTACCATGAAAAAGAGTACCTACTAGCAAAAGGAGACTGGGACAACATCTTTATGTAAGAGTCTTCCTAAAAATATTTGGTTAAACAACGGAACATAGCCGGCACCGGTGTTTATAAATAAGTTTTTTTTCATAAGTAAGTACGCATACAAAGCAGTTTGCGGTCGCTAGGGGAACGCAAATGTCACCTTAGTTAATAGCAATACTTTTCTTAGAGTTTTTTTAAAGAAAGGTTTGGATTAGTTTGTTGAGTAAGGTACCTATAGAGTCCACAAGTCAGAAGGCCAATTCTCGTAATTTCAAACGTTCGAAATCTAGTCGCAGTCTCATCTCGGGGACAAACAAATGTCAAAAACTTGTCAAAATGTAAGAATCGAAATTTTAGGTATTTTAGGAAGGAACTAGTCGAAATAGTCCTCTATATGACTTTAAACCGTCGTGCATTTAGTATTGAACTAAATGTAGAACGCCACCTGTAGGCTATGGGATAAATACACCCAAATAGGCTCGGATGAAACAGTCGATATTAGTGCAGGATATCAACTCAGGGCGGCGGCTGATGAACATCTAGCACGTCAAAGGCGGCGCCCACAGACCCAGTCAGGCGGTCCACTGTCCACACTAACTCGCACTAGACAAGCGCGGTGGGTTAATTTGTCTAAACCCCTACTCTCTCATGAGAGAGTAGGGAGGCATTTGACCTGTAGTGGGACGTCACAGGCTAATAATAAATTAGGAAGGAACAGGGTTATAAGTAAGTGCTACCTCGGCTTTTATTTAGCGCTAAAACCATCTGTTCTGCTGGGGAGTTTGTTCCGCCACTTCTTCGAAAGCACTAGAAAGTGGCGAAGGGCGGGCGTTTTGGGGACTGTCTTTTGTAATTTTGACGTTCGAAGAGTGTTCGAGAGTTCTCAGCCTAGCTTGAATAAATGACTTTTGATTTTTTTTGTTATTACCAATCCATTTGCCAAGTGTTAAATTTTACAGCTATTTAACTCTCTCTCGAGCTTATGAGCGATTATTATTCACATTTATTCATTCAACAAACCAGCACCCTAATTGCGTAACACACTATTAGTCTCAATCTGAATCATTTTGATAAAATTTTGTACGGAGATAGTTGACACCCTGGATTAACATATAGGCTACTTTTTATCGCGATATTCCCACGGGATCGAAACTTATGCGGATGAAACTGCAGCTAGTTGCTTCACGTTTGAAAAATTTGTTATAAAGTTAAAAATTACAGTACCTAACTGTTACTGAAGTAACTGTAATCGGTTAAATTGGAAGTCGACCCCGAAATAGCTGCGTGCTGGCTAGGCAGATGATGATGATTTGGTTTTCCTTAAAGCTTTCCTAATTACGTAACACAGTTTCAATAAAAAATCTAGAGTTTTGAAGGATGTTTCTAATCCATTGCTTAATAGGTTGCAAATTCGTCTGCTCAACAACGTAAATAACGCAATGAATGTTGTTGAACTGTCAAAATGAAGATCATTGCTCCTTATAGTGTGTTACGCAATTACCCCGCTGGCAATATACAACAATGTTATCTTATGTTTCCAAACCCCGAGCAAAATTTTAAAACCGACACTTAATCGAAATTCAGATGCGACCATTGTAGAGCGGTGCATCGGTCTCAGCAGCGCGCATGCGCCCTACTGTTCTCTGCCAAACAACCTGTTGCAACCGGGACGGCGTGCACTAATGCAACTTCTCTCCCCGCAATCAGGAGCTAAATTATTCAATACCTAGTCTCCAACTAAGGCTAACGTTTCGGGAAAACTAAATTCAAAATTCTAACTTTACAACACAAGTGCATACAATTTTCCAACCAATAATACCAACCGCCGGACCCAAAATTCAAAATTTCGAACGAACGTCTTGTAAGTGCGTCGCGAAGTGTCGTCTAAGACCAAGACGCTAGTGCAGTGCTCAGTGAAATAAATAGGTGCTTTTTAAATATCTATATTTTTTAACCAGTTATTCGTTGCGGTATTTAAAATAATATTTATACTCGTGTACAGTTTAAAAAAAGTTTGCTAAGTTGACGCGAAAGTTGGTAAAAGTAAATTTTGTAAATCGAATTTCGGTTTTGGAGTTCTAATTCGGTTGTGCGAGTAATTGCAGGCGGCTGGCGAAGTTTAGCGGCGTCTGGAAACGTGAAGTTGGCATTCGCAAGCAACAAGTGTTCGTCTGATGCCTTCCCGGGTAAATGTGCCACTGTTACGAGTTTGCATGCCCGGTTCTCCGGGATTACGCTGCGTATCCACGCCGGTCCCATGAATTCGGGATTTTCGTTGTTCCGTTATTCCTATTTGTTGATTTACTGCCACAGCGTGTTGTTTTAACACGTCCGTGCTTTTTCGCAGTTTCCGCAGTTTAAAATCTCATTGCTTTATTTATTTTTTCGCATGCATGGATGTCTTATTTTTTTGCGTAAGAGGGTGGGGCGTTCTTTTGTTTTAGACGGGTGTCGTCACTCGCCATCTTAGGTCGACAAAAAAGTGTCATGGCGTCTCGAACGGAAGTTAAGTTTTGCGTTCTAGTTTCCGAGATCCGGGAATTCTTGGTGCCTATTTTGGGGAAAGCTTAAGAAAACATTTTAAAGAACCTCTCGTTTAATTGTCAGAATGTCTCAAGCTTCTAAATACCAATTAAAAATAGATTATCGTTTTTATTTTTGGTTCGTTTTTCTAGAAGCTATGCTTAATGCCTAAATAAAGTAGAACTGTAGTTTAAAATTAGACATCTAATTACAAATTAAGTCATTTATGTACGTGTATAAATTATCCGACGGCATTTCCTCTTAAAATTGCCCCTTTACAGATACCTTCGTACTTAAAAAAAAAGAGTATTACCTACCCAATAAGTAAATTACCTAGATTAAGTTAAAACGCTGAGCGTTAGATCCTGGGTTTGATTCCCGGGTCAAGCAAAGTGTTATGTTGGGTTTTTCCATCAGGAATTTCTCAATTCACAGTGGTAACCTGGAGTCTGGATTTGTGCCCAGTTGATGGCACCACCACTGGCACAAAACTGGTCGAAGTGGAGGTGCTTGGGGGAGGCCTATGTCCAGCAGTGGACGTCTTTCGGCTGAAATGATGATGATTGCAATAGGCTCGCCCCCTGTTATATGGGACTTAATCATAACTGGCGAAATGTGGGTGTTCTATAGGTACTCCTCTGCCCTACCCTTTGGGGAATAGAGGCGTGATGTTATGATGACGTAATTCTCAGATTTCACTAACCAATTGGTCCGTTTCACAAATTACCGAAGCAAATCTTATTTCGCCATTTTCCGGCCGCGAAATTTTTCGCTCAAATATTTCGTCGACAGATTCGGTTTTGTAACTGACAACCTCTCGGTCCAGTGGTTAATATACGTGGGATTCGGTTCTGTGTGCGACAGACGTAGGTTCGAGTTGCGGAAAAATAAAATTTTATTATGAGGGTCGTTTGTAAAAAGATTGGCATGTTGTCATATCTTTTTTAGGTTTCGTTGTCATGCAAATTGTTGCTGGGGATTTTTAGTTGCGTAATATGGATAAGGAAGTGGGAAGTTTGTTTGTCATTTATTTTTATTTAAATCCTGTACGTATATTTTGTTGCTGACGATCCGTTAGGAATAAAAACAAAAGAAATTGGGGGTCAGACCGGAATGAGAAAGTTTATAGTGGACTAGCTGCGCCCCGCGGTTTCACCCCCATAAGTTTCGATCCCGTCGGAATAACGGGATAAAACGTAGTCTATATGTTAATCCAGGGTGTCAGCTACCTCCATACAAAATTTGATCAAAATTGGTCCAGCCGTTCGAGCGTGAAGAAGTTACAAAATAAACACACACACTCTCACAAACTTTCGCCTTTATAATATTAGTGTGATGAGTGATAAGACAGAGATTAAAACAGACGAAGAACTAGAAGGGGATCCAAGGGGGGGTGGAGGGGGGAATAACTCGTATATTTTTATTTATTCGGAACTAGGAATAAGACCAAACAGAAACAATTGAATTTTACTAATGATTTCTTTAAAATATCGCTTGATAAGACCGCCCATTGTGTCACCCTATGTAAAATTTATTAGTTTCTGTAATTTGTGTGATTTACCTAAATAATAAAAGGAGCAGTGGTAACGACCGCCACTTACGAGTTGTAGGTCGTTACATTTTCGTGTGATAACCGGCATGTCCTAAAACCAAAAAATCGAAGACAGTCATGACATCTACCAACTCGCACTGGGCCCGCGTAGTGGATTACGGCTCACTTCCTCTCACAGTGAGGAAGCCTATGTCCCAGCAGTGGGGACATTATAGGCTGATTATGTACCTATGTATGTACATAATAAAGAGTACCTATTCTAGTACGAAATATTTCACATGAGTTCCAACTTTCAGCGCCAAATGCTTACCGCTTTAATTCCTGATTTTTTTTACGAAAAACTACTATTTCAGCGCATAGTTTCGCACAACAAATTGGAATATAATCCAATCCTGAACATCTAAAATAACGTTATTTCACAATAAACCCTGAAACTGTAATTCTACGGATTCTTTGAACTCTCGGAATTTCACAACAAAAAGGTTAGAACACCAAAGCCATACGAAATATACTTGACGAAAAAAACAATTGTTTTACGGACTGAAGTTTCGGATTCTGAAGGAAAATGACTTTATTTAGCCGCAGTCAGTGACCCCGTTACCTAACATGTTTGAGAAAAGCCTTTTCTCAAGGGTTTTTGTACTTACATTGTGTTTTTGTTCAGGATAGCTGAGTTGTACCTACCCACATTTTTGTTAACACAATTTGTATTTATTTTTAGAAGAAGCCCAAAATCCCGAATATCTGTCTTACGGTCTTACCAAGGGATAATTGCGTTATCTAGTTACTGGACTGTGGAGGTCAGGTTAGTCCTGAAGCCGACCCCAAAATAGTTGAGAAATGGCTAGGCAGATGTTGATATTGTCAAGAGAGTCATATTTGATAGTGTCTGGATAGACTAGAAGTCAAGTTCATAATATGTAGTTAGGATAATTCTAACCTGAATACAGGTAAAAACGGGATTGGCTATACCGCCGTGGGCGTGACAAAGCCTCAGATGGAAAAGATAATAGCTTAGGCCTTAAGCTACACAATAATACAAAGAAATCGCATGTATCAATTACAGTTTCCCAGAAAAAGCCGATAATAAAGAAGGCAACTTCCGTATTGTAACATTTTTGATTTGGCCAGAGTAGCGAGACAGCCACGTAAAAACTTTATGTAGTTGAGCAATCTAGTTGAGCAGTGGGGAAGAAGTGAGCTGCCATCAATCAACTCAGCCTATCGCAGTCCACTGCTGGACATAGGTCTCTCCCAGGCTGCGCCACAGCACCCTGTCCTCGGCCTTCCGCATCCACTCTGTCCCAGCCACCTTCTTAAGGTAATTCCATCTCCATCTTCCATCCCTTAGTCCTCATCATCATCATTGTTGGGCCTTGCCATTGTTCTTAAGGTAGGTCCATCTAGCTGGGGGACGTCCCACACAACGCTTGCCGATACGCGGTCTTCACTCCAGGACTCATCTCCGGCCATCAGTCCTTTGATAAATATGGCCACCCCACTGCCACTTCAGTTTGCCTACTCCGCAAGCTATGACGGTAACTCCAAATGAAATGGGCATTTTTTTTTAAATAGCCTATACTGTCCCACTGCTGGGCAAAGGCCTCCCCCAAGTCCTTCCATTTAATAGCGTAGCAAAATTACAGTATCAATGGCTTTCATTTTGACAGTGACACAACAACATTCGTCGCGTCATTTACGTTGTAGAGCAGAGAATTTTTTCGAACATATGAAGCAATGGATTAGCAATATCTTTCGAAATGATTCAGATTGTGATAGAATAATGTGTTACGAAATTAGAAAGAAAGAAAATACATTTATTTAGCACAGACTAAAAGACTCGCAATACACCAAATACATCAGATAAAAAAAAAAACAAAACAAAAAATAAAGATCAAATAAAAAGCGCAAAGTCCGATGTAAGTAATTGGCAGGAAAGTGTGCCTCACGGCTGCGCCAAAAAGGCCCAGTTCAGCAATAATGCCAGACAACTAGTGCCTGACGCTGGTTTTCAACTGGACCTGATGTGTGAGGTGACGGATGTAAATCAGTTTTACACTGCAACGTGACGTGTGTAAAATAAATAAATTTAACAAAGGGTGCTGGTCTTTTCAGGATAAGGACGGGGACAGCTCGTTGTCTTATTTTAATGTAATTAATTAGTGAGTTCACATGGCACTGAAACGTGGTCGCTCACAATGGGCCTTATTAGAAGGCTGAAAGTCACCCAAAGGGCAATGGAGAGGGCTATGCTTGGAGTTTCCCTGCGGGATCGAATCAGAAATGAAGAGATCCGCAGGAGAACCAAGGTAACCGACATAGCCCGAAGAATTGCCAAACTTAAGTGGCAGTGGGCAGGGCACATTGCTCGCAGAACAGATGGCCGATGGGGCCGAAAGGTTCTGGAGTGGCAACCGCGTACCGGAAGGCGTAGCGTTGGAAGGCCTCCCACAAGGTGGACCGACGACCTTGTGAAGGCCGCAGGAACTCGTTGGATGCGAGAAGCACAAAATCGGTCGAAGTGGAGGTGCTTGGGGGAGGCCTGTGTCCAGCAGTGGACGTCTTTCGGCTGAAATGATGATGATGATGAATTAGTGAGTGCCATGAGCGAGTATTAACATGCACATTCCGTACATTCACAACAAGTTCCAAAGCCTGTACACAGTTTTAACGCAGAGTCCATAGTTTTCAAATAAAGTTAGCAATTATTTAAGGATATTAGACTATTTAAATACCTATTTAAACTAGTTTAGCGCATAATAGTGCGCTCACAGGAAAACAGATAGACATTATTACGTAATCGGTGCATGGGCAGACCGTGAACTGCCTGCGTTTTCATAGCTTTGCCCACATTTTTGTGCAAAGATATAACGTAACTGGATCCGACAAGCAGTGAATGTATGTTTGTACCACATCATTCGCCCATACCTAGTAGAGTATATCCCCTGGTGCCCTTTGTGGTTCTTACTTTTGAAACTTTTTGAAACAGTCTCATATAATAAATCTCCGACAGAATTTTGCTGAGTCAGAAACTTTTGTTTTGACAACAGAACAAATAGTTTAGAGATGGGCTGTCACTATGTATAATCAGTAACACTAGCAAACTAGCAATTATTATACAATAATTAAGGACGATTTTGGTGAGAAAAGTGGAAAAACAACTATAGTTAGCGATGTCCGTCCCGAGTAACATAATAATACAACGATACGACTTGCGATGCAGTTATTCCAACAAAAATGGTCTCATTACAGTCGACTATTTTTTTTTAATAAATCATCTGGATCAAGCTACCTAATTATAAAAATAAGATGCACATTAAAGTCCGACCGCGCCAAATTTGCCAAAGATGTAAACAACAGTGGCTGCTCGATATTGATTAAAATCGATAAAAAAGAGTATTTATTTTAAGTAATGTTTTTTCGTCTAGTTAGCTCGGAGATTTAGCCGAAAACTAACATTAGTTCAATAATCAATTTCGAGCGGCCATTGTTGTCTACACCTTTGGCAAATTTGGCGCGATCGGACCTTAAGCACATTGGGCGTAAAAAAATGTAATACTAAATCGTCGCATGTCTTTCAACGCTCAAATCCATACTACAACTGCGCTCATCACTTCGATTAAATCTAGCTCTTCGTTGCCACGTATAGCGACAAAAACGCGGAAAGGAGCTCGTCAGCGGCAGAGGCTGTTGTTATTAAAACATTACGACAGTAATTAGTCAATTATGCGCCTCATTAGCACTTTAAAGGTCTTAGATGTAACGTGGCTTAACTTTTATACGGTTAAAGACGACTGGTTTATGTCTGTCGGTATGCTTTGATGGATATGACGACAGATGTACCTACTTATCAAAATGTACGGATAAATATAAAGTAAGTATAATATTTCTCAAATGAAATTATTATTACTAGCTGACTCGGCGAACTTCGTACCGCCATATTTTTTTTTTTCGTAAATATTTTCGGAATTCCTGAAAGACTTGTTTTATTATTTATGCCCGCCTTGGTTTCAGCGGGTGGTTTACAGTCGCGGGCTAAGGAAATGTAACACTATAACTGTTAATTATAAATTATAAATGTAACTTTTGTAATGCCTTGTAATGTTCAGACACCAGCACATCAAGGTACCCGAAACTGTCAAATTTTCCAAATAAACATTGAACCTTATGCTTCAGCGATAAAGTTGAAAATCTGTTAAAGTAATTTGACAGATTGTAGTAGCTTGATGAGCTGGCGTCTGTACTTTCTGAGTTAATCAGTGTGGGTTGGTAGATGTCACATGTCTTCGAATTTTTGGTTCTAAGACATGCCGGTTTCCTCACGATGTTCCTTCACCGTTTTGAGAGCTGTGGTGATGAAATAATTTACACAAAGTAAAGTGCCTCTCTGGGTTCGAACATACGACCTCATAACCAACAATACCAAACATACGACTCGTAAGTCGCGGCCATTACCACTGGACCACCACTGCGCACTAAAATAGCAAACAATAATAATATTTTTTTTTCCTGAATTAGGTAGGCTATATTGAAGACAAAACTCAAACTCAAAGCATTTATTTCAATTAAACCATTTACAGGCACTTTTGAATTGTCAAGAAGTCAGTCAGTCAGAAAAAATGAAGCCAGTTGCCCATTCCAAAGCGTAGGTACCTATGGAGAAGAACGGGCAAGAAACTCCATGGACACTCTTTTAAATCAAAATAATGTGGTTACAAAGTCTTGGTTACATCATTCATGTTAAAAATTATACATGTGAGAACGATGCAGAACGTTAAAAGCGTCCATAATGAAAAGATGAGAAAAAAACAACAATTCAAATAATAAATTAAAATAAGCCATGGCAGCAAAGAGATGACCAGTCCCTACTGACGGCGCCCGTTCACGAACATGACGCATGCATCAGCACCATTCAGCTCAACCATTTTGAAGGAAGACAGTAGCCATATATAAGGTCCCATTAAAATAGACGGACAAATAGAAATCCTCAGACCACCAAAATAAGTACGATGGTAAATATATATACTTATATAAGAAAAACGCATTAGATACTTACAAATAAAAAAAGCAGCTAACGAAAATGCACTAATGTGCCGGCAATTTATTATTTTAGGTCAAAATAAAATCACTTCAATCAGTGTTTTTTTTTGCTTGGATATCTTTGGTTAGACGTACTGAGCGCTGTGTTAAAATTTGTCCACCTATTTTAATGGGACCCTGTAGTCTTTGACAGTAGCCTTTTTTAAGTCTCTGGTGCACTGTGTCATGTCAGTTGGTCAAGGTTCATTCAAAGGCGTATTTTTTACTATTTGTGTCCTGAAAATAGGACACATGTCCTGTTTGGAGCTGACCTGAAACTTAAAGTGTTATACGACGTTCCCTGAAAAAAGGACGGACGAATTTTGACGTTATAAGTTGGTGAGGTAAAGGATTTTTTTTTTAATCAAATTGGCACACTCCGTCAATTTGCTGTGTTATTTATAGCCATTTCATACAACTGTCAGAGAAAGACAATTGTGATTTGAATATTATACGAATAATTTATTATATGGAAATAAAATCTATCTTATATCAAAATCTCTTGTCACAGTGTTTGTTATCGAACTCCTCCGAAACGGTTTGACCGAATTTTATGAAATTTTTTGTGTATATTTGATAGGTCTGAGAATAGGTTGTAGGCTATTTTTTATAACCCAGAATTTTTTTGGAATTGAAACCTAATCTAAGCTAGTCATTTAAAAAAAATATAGTAGGGTTTGTGCTGCTCTGGAGTTTGTTGCGCCACTTCTTCTTCTCAACTAAAGCACCGTCTTATGTAATTTTGACGTTCGAAAAATGCTGATTCTCAGCCTAATACCTACAACTTTTATTCTTATTTGAACTTTTGATTTGGTGATAAAAAACTCAGTTGAATTCAAGTAACCAGAGGGGCAATTCTCGTAATTTTAAGAACGTTCACACTCTGATCTCAGTCTCAATCTGTCAAAAATACCTCTACTTTCCCTACACTTTTGACAAGTTTTTGACATTTGTTTGTCGCCGAGATGAGACTGCGACTACATTTTGAACGTTATAAATTACGAGAATTGAACTTCAGGTATCGACTAAAACTAAAAAGAAGTATATATCCTACTAGCTTCTGCCCGCGACTTCGTCTGCGTGAAATTTCACCCTCCCCCATTCACCCTCTTAGGGGTGGAATTTCGAAAAACCCTTTCTTAGTGGATACCTACTCTTCACAAAGAACACACCCTCCAAATTTCACGTCTCTTGGATCAGCGGTTGAAGCTGTGCGTTGATATATCAGTCAGTCAGTCAGGAGTTTGAATTTTATATAAGTATTTAGATGAAAAAAAAATGTAAAGACGAATACGACAAGAACTGCTGTGCCCGCAGAAATCCAGCTTGACATTATGTAGTAGAGTCTATAGTCTATACTACCCACATTTAGTTAAAACTTTTAGCCTTTTAGCCTGAAGTCTGTAACTCAATCGCGAGTTACGAGCGACCTTCGTCAGTGTTAGTGTGTGTGTGCGATGCTATCTCGGGAACATTATTGTTTCAATTAGTCTGATGAACACACGCTTATGGGTTTCGATAGCGTTTTTATTGTTGTTTTTTTTTGTGTGGAAAATGTTTCTGCTTACCTTTGATTGGGGATAGCGTGAAGATGGTCGCTAATCTGTCTGAGAAACGTGGTGATTAAATTTTCTGTTTACTTCTGCTTTAAGAAAAGTATGTTCTTTAGAAGATAGGTTTTTTAATCCATACTAATCCATACTCATATTTTAAATTCGAAAGTAACTCTGTCTGTCTGTATGTTACCTTTTCACGCCTAAACCACTGAATGGATTTTGATAAACTTTGCAAGAGAGATAGATTGCATCCCGGGAAAGGACATAGGATAGTTTTTATCCCGATATTCCCACGGGATAGACACTTATGCGAGTGAAACCGCGGGTCGTAGCTTATTTAAATTAAATAAGCCATGGCAGCAAAGAGATGACCACTCCCTACTGACGGCGCCCGTTCACGAACATGACGCATGTATTAGCACCATTCAGCTCAACCATTTTGAAGGGAGCTAAAGATCCAACACATATACACACACATAGACATATAGGCTATTTAATATCACGATAAAACCTTTAAGAGCCGAGCAAAAAGAAAAAAAAAGCCAGAACGAAAGCGAAAACGAAGTAATAGCGCGGGTAGGCGATGCGATGCGATGCAACAGGGTGGATTTGGGGTAACAAGAAATTTCAAGCGGACGAAGTCGCGGGTAGAAGCTAGTATTTACCTATGCTAGATAGGTGACCAAAAGCATAGTTAAAAAACTCATTTTACTAAAATCTAATCCAATCCAAAAATCCCTATCTAATCCCAATCTAATATTTTTTCTATATTTATGTCTGTAATTTATATGGTGTACATAATAAAGAGTACCTATTCTGTTCTATCTTTCAGTATTTTCTTCTCTTCAGACACCACCATCCAGATTTATACACAAGACAACAAATCACAGACATCTATTCCCATCACAAAAGATATCATGGCCTATTGTGTGGATACCAAAATAGGCACCATATAAATATCTATAGGTACCACTCAATGGTGTCTTGAAACGAGACATAAAATGGCCTATTATCAAGTAGGTACCATATATACATAGATCACATCAATAAAACATCTCACAATACACACGGAAAATGGAAAAATGGTATCAATGGTATCATAATAGTATAGTGACATCATTACATAACTCCCTGACCACAGTCACTGATGATTAAAACAATAATTGACCAATATTCTGTGAAATTATTCTTAGATTAGCTGCGCCCCGCATAAGTTTCGATCCCGTGGGAATATCGGGATAAAAAATAGCCTATATGTTAATCCAGGGTATCAGCTACCTTCATACAAAATTTTATCAAAATTGGTCCAGCCGTTTGAGCGTGAAGAAGTAACAAATATCTAAACACACACACACACACTTACAAACTTTCGCCTTTATAATATTAGTGTGAAAACAATAACTGACCAATATTCTGTGAAATTATTCTTAAACTAGCTACGCCCCGTATAAGTTTCGATCCCGTGGGAATATTGGGATAAAAAATAGCCTATATGTTAATCTAGGGCGTCAGCTACCTCCATACAAAATTTTATCAAAATTGGCCCAGCCGTTTGAGCGTGAAGAAGTAACAAATATCTAAACACACACACACACACACACTCACAAACTTTCGCCTTTATAAAATATTAGTGTGAAAACAATAACTGACCAATATTCTGTGAAATTATTTTTAAACTAGCTGCGCCCCGCACAAGTTTCGATCCCGTGGGAATATCGGGATAAAAAATAGCCTATAAATGTTAATCTAGGGCGTCAGCTACCTCCATACAAAATTTTATCAAAATTGGTCCAGCCGTTTGAGCGTGAAGAAGTAACAAATATCTAAACACACACACACATACACACTCATAAACTTTCGCCTTTATAATATTAGTGTGAAAACAATAACTGACCAATATTCTGTGAAATTATTCTTAGACTAGCTGCGCCCCGTATAAGTTTCGATCCCGTGGGAATATCGGGATAAAAAGTAGCCTATATGTTAATCCAGGGTATCAGCTACCTTCATACAAAATTTTATCAAAATTGGTCCAGATGTTTGAGCGTGAAGAAGTAACAAACATCTAAACACACTCACAAAATTTCGCCTTTAGAATATTAGTGTGATTAGTGTGATGGTTTGGTCAAGTTACAGGTCAAGAGAGGACATATATTGACATTATTGTTGATGTTCCTTAGAAAGGTCAGGTGCATAGGATTCGCAACCGAATTGCGTGTATGACCTGAGGCGGGAATTCTCGTAATTTTAATCTCAGTCTCAATCTGTCAAAAATACCTCTAATTTCCCTTCATTTTGACAAGTTGTTGACATTTGTTTGTCGCCGAGATGAGACTGCGACTAGATTTTGAACGTTTTAAATTACGAGAATTGGCCTTCAGATCAATCAATCTGCCTAACCTTTTCCCAACTATGTTGGGGTCGGCTTCCAGTCCAACCGAATGCAGCTGAATATCAGTATTTTACATGAAGCGACCCTATTTGACCTCCACAACCCAGTTACTGCGTAATACGATACCTCTTGGTAAGACTAGTTGTCCGACTAAAAACACTAAGAGCCAAATCAGAACCATAAATGTAGTAGAAAGAACATTTGGTGTTTAGAAGAGGAGATTTCCATGCATAGGCTCTCAATTACGAGTTAATATAGACAATGTGCAGGCTATTATTGTCAGTACTGCAATATGTTTGGGACGAACCAGGATTTTTTGGAATGTGGGACAAAACTTCAGGACGAACGAAAGAATAAATCATAAAATGAAATAAAGACTGTTTGTCTCTGCATCACCCAAAGGTTAACTGGTAGAAAATGCCTATGGCATTAAGTCCGCCTCTGTACATTTATGTGCTTGAAATAATAAATAGATAAATAAAAATATTGCGGTGAAAAACAATATCAAAAACAGTAAAACAATCTTAACAAAATGATTCCAAATAATATATTGTATCAAATCTCGTAGCATATTTCGTAGCTCTAAAGTAGCAAGAAACTGCGTAGTAACAAATGTTGTAGCAAATCATTCTTTAAAAAACGTACTATGTAACCGACGAAAATCATCACGAACGGTAATCTTAACAAAATATGCCAAAACTCCAAAAAACATTTATATCACTTCTCGTAGCGAATTTCGTAGCACTAAAAAGCCTTGCACACAATATACATCTCGTAGCAAACTCCTTTATCTAAACTATCGCTGATTTAAAACTGTTTCTCATTCTTTATAAGCCCTGGAAGTCGGCTTACGACTTGAAAAATTCGTACCCCGACGGCTTACACCTTTTGCATATTTAATTACACTTTTTTTGCTGAAATACACCCCCTAAGATTACCTCCAAGCGGTAAACGACTTCAGCTGCCCCTAACAAAGGCAAAACTAGCTTTAAAGACAAGTTTGAGTAATATTAAAATGAATATGACTTATTAAACTCTTATCAAAGGGCTTAATATTGATAAGGAACGCTACTAGACGATCTTCAAGTGTTTTATCATATCAAAATAGTTCTAATCACTATCTACGATTACCTCACGCCCGCCAGAAGAGTCACAAACGAAATTTACAAAGCATTAAATGTCATATACGCAAATTTAGACCCTAAAGTGGAAGAGTTAGGTAGTAAAATCGCACGCGGGCTCCGTAACTAATTTTTTGATGCTACGTTCATCATAGTAACAGCGCCATCTCTACGAATTCCAACAAAATTTTTCACTGAACCATTTTCTTATAAGAACTACACACACTGCTGCATTTCGTGTGCACTCGGCACACACCCTCGCGTTTCTATACAATCGAACGCACCCACACGCCGAAGAAAAAAACGATAAAAAAACTGCTCACAAACACAAGTTTCGTGCACACACTAGACAGGGATAGACATTTCTTTAGAAAAAATCGAATTTTAGCTCCAAAATATTTTTGGTGGATTTTTATACATTGTTATGTAAGTTAGATGTCATTTGGATTAATACAAAGTGTAAGATAAGTCAGTAGAACTGAAATGCACAAGGTTCATACAAGCGCGGGACACTCACACAGATGCACGTGTGCCGACGACACTGCAGTCTGTCTGTGTAGTGGTGCTATAGTGCGATCGAACGATCTTGAGTCGAGCACTGTGTTTCAGAACGAGGAAAGACTCGGTGCAGAAACTTGTGGTTTTACAAGTGATTTATATTTAAATGTGGATATAAACTAAAGGATTGTGTTGTTATTAACTTGTTGAAACAAAAATAATAATAAGTATTTATTGCATATTTAAAATCATCGTGAAACTGATTTTAAAAGTGTAAAACTGTGGAAAATTTTGAATTTTATTAGTAAAAAGGCAAGTAAAAATGTTTGCTGACTAGTGCTAGTGTTAATCATTAAAATTAGCTCCAATTTTAGCCAAAAGCCCCCAATTTTTTGGCATTTTTTTCACATTTACGATTGTCAGCGGCAAGTATCAAGACTGGCCGAGCGCCGGAGCTCGGTCGCAGTAAATACAAGGTAATGGCTAAGTACGCACGCCGTCTAGTACGGTGTGCGCGCTCGGTGCAGTCCCGCCTATGCACAATCGGTGGAGCGTCGCATTTCCGTTCCCGGCACACAACTGGACCACAACACGCGACATAACCGCTAAAAACCTCCGAAAAATAAACAAAAATATCTAAAAAAAACTGTCAACAGACTATATTTTATAAAAAAAAATATTCATATCATCGCGTAGTGGCTTCGACAAAAACAAAACAAAATCTAAGAAAAAAAATATTTTGGGATTTAGTGAGTTTTTTCCGAATTTCTCCTCGTATTTAAGTGCGGCTCATTCGCTGAGATGCAAGACACATATCACATGGAAACTTAGGACCCGAACTATATTTTTTATTTAGTATTAAATAAGTAATAAAAGGAATATTTTTGTGAAAAGTGACTGTCGTGATGTGTTACAATATATTATGCTGTGACAGTGTGATCGCTGTGAAGTACGGCTGAATGGATTTGTGATTACATGCCGACGTGACGCCGATTTGTTATTGCAACTTTTTTCTTTTTTTTACAAAAATTACTACCCAAGTGTCAAACTGGACGGAAGAGGAACCGGCCACCTCTGACGCATGTGAGTAAAATTTGGTGCTTTGCCGCGTTAAACAAAGAACTTTTTTTAAATTTTCAAAGTCATTAATGTGCCCTTAATCTTGCGTTCTCCTTGACTTAAAGTGGTGTTGGTGTGCGTGCGATGCATATGTAAACGCACGCGTAACGGTCACTGTGTGCGTGGAGTTCACGCACATTTTTTTGTGTTTTCTTACGAGCCCCCTACCACTCTCCCCACCTATACTCGTTATCGTTTATCTGTCCCACTCTTTTTCTATGACTACGTCGTTTTACATTGCAACGTTGTGTTGGTGTGCGTGACATGCACGTGTGTGCGTTAATAAATTGCAACCTATATTTTGATCGAAGGCCAATGACGGCATAGAGAAAACGATTCCATTTTCAAATTTCTTTTGATTTCTAATATAGAGCTGTTCAAACCGAAAAGAAGTTGATACTTTTTGGAATTCGGAACTTGAACTTTTTTGGCAACGAATTTTTGGGGTTTACGAAAAAAAGTTTACTAAAAAGGTTAAATAACTTTAAATTATGAATTTTCATGACACTTATATAATAATATAACCTAATAGATAGCCAAAAATCAGTTTATTAGTGTAATAAATGAGTTATTATCGGTGCTACGAAGCTCTACGCGGAATCGTAGGCTAAAATAAAGCCGTCGGAACTTATGACATGCGCTTCACAATATTTTTTTTGCTAAAATTATAATTGTTCCATTAATTTATAGATGATGTTTGACATTATTTATTTGATTTTGCTTAGGTTTGTGCGGGGGGGGGGGGTAGTCTTCAACGGATATTTATAAGGTTTTTATTGTAATTTATAAAAACGGTTCATGGTTATTGTTAATTAAGTAGTAACATAATAAGAAGTATTTTATTACTTAAAAATTAACACAGTGTAAGTTTTAAAACAAAATATAGGAAAGAGACATATTTTTTTAATATCTAACAACAAATCTAATATATTTACCCCTTTATTCGGTAAAACCTTTGATTTTCTTATTCAAATAAAATAAAATTAACAACAAAAGATACTTTGGTTAACAAATCAGACATTTATCACTGTTCGATAAAAACATTATGGGTTTATAAATAACAAAAATAAGGTCATTTGCATTCAGGAAGTAGTGTACTTTTTTATGTATTGACATACTCATATGACCTATATATTATCGTCACTGAATTAAAGATCTTGTATTTGTTAAAAAATAAACAAGTACCGACATATTGTTTAAATAACTTTGAATAATTTTGTGATAAAAAGGTACCTATTTTATTACGAGCAATAATGGAATTGCAAGCGCATGACTACATCGTCGTCTTAAATCGTAATGCAGGAGTTAAAACTCTATTAATTTTCTTGTAATTGATGTAATAAAATAAGACTTTTATACCTTCTATATCATCTGGTTACTAATTACATACCTAACTGGAAAACCAATAATGTGTAATGTTCTACAATGTATTATAAATTTAATAAAGTATACAGAACAAAAAACGCTTTTTGTCCATTCCTCTCTGGCATTCAAACCGCCAAAATTCATTAAAGGAATCAAGAAATTTCTTTCTTCCCCGTCATTCAAAAGGCAATTTTTTTACAAAGGGAACATCAAGACATTCCTTCCTCTCCGTCATTCAAAACGCCAAAATCGCCAAATTCATAAAAGGAACATCAAGAAATTCAAGTTCGCGCCCTTCAATTGCAGTCGGGTCCTTGCGCGCGCGGCCAAGGCGAGCGCAGGCGCAGCGACTGTCAATGTTACTACATAACCTACAACCGCTATTGCCTTATGCCCGCCATCTTGCATTGAGACTCGTTTGAAGGCTACGCATGGCTGATATCTTAGTTTTAACTATGTTTCTGCTAGGTTTATGTCTATGCGAACGCGTGAACATCTCAATTTGGTATTTTATGTGGAGTTGTGTGTGATAATTTCGCTGTTGGGTTTATTTTCGCACTTTTGACTATGGTTTTCTTTAGAAGTTCGCAAGCTAAGAGCTTTTCAGCAACTTTTAGACCGGTTTTCCTAAATTTTCTTTATCTTTGTCTTCCCTAAACCCTACTTTTTCATCTAAAGACTTAAAGTCACAAAACACACACACTTTAAAAATTAACCAAGGCTCCACGTATCCATGTTTTTAAGAGGTTAATAAAGATTTTTACAGGCTAGAATATTATGCAAGTTACTAGCGGACGTGGCTAGGGTATTTAGGTGCGCCCGCGCAACGGCCAAGGCGAAAGTCGCGCTTGCACAATCTACTGTCGACTCTGCTTAATTTGACGATAGATGGCGCTAGGTTTCGCTTTAATGAGAACTAGACTTTAGTTTGGTCTGGAATGGACTGACTGGTTTTTAATTGTTTTTTTTTTTTTAATTCAGTATCTGATGGCCCAGCGTGCCTTGATTTTTTTTTTATTTAACCAATAGGTTTTGGTCTAGTTAGAAACAGTGAAGGTATTAAATTGAATGCCGATAACGATAAAATAGCTAGAATTCTTATCGCGTTACACAATTTGCGTCATTTCAACTGTAAGTGGCACTATTAATGTCTAAATTAAAAAGCTTTTTTTTTTAAAAAGTAACGAATGATTTTCATGATGTTTATATTTTTTTTGCAATTCTTTTAACGATCGAATTAATTACCTATCTCTTTATTAAAAAAAACTTACATTTGTATTTTTTTTATACTATATTATTAATTGCATAATATATGCCTCACACACGTCATGCATGCAAAACAAATCTAAAATCATTAAATACGAATCTAAACGTTATAATCTAGTTCAAACTATTAAAGTATCTACACTATTACGTACAAAACGTTCAATGTCACAACCGACTCACTATAAGCCGCCATATTGAATTTATTCCCGCCTAACTCTCTGATATTTATAATAGACGCCTGCGCAGTCTAGCGGTCTAGATATTGACTCGAAATAACTGTTGTGGGTATTTCAATAAGTATTATAATTTAAATTTTAACATTATTGATTTAAATGTTTTTAATACACATTTAAGGTAAAAATTAAGCAATCATTCCTCTTTCCTAAGTAAATTAACGATTTAAAAAAAAATCTCAACTCAGTCAAAACTAAAAATTAGTTATTTATTCAAAATGTCCGCCCTTCACCACTTCCTAGTGCTTTAATTTTTCTCTTAGGAGACGATTAAATCTACAATATATTATTTCCCTTTTAATGTGTCATGTACTTGTTGAAGATTCTAGGTAAATAAATCAATGAATCGATATTATGTCTTTTCCGATGGAAAAAACAAATGATGAAAAAAAAACAAAAGAAGAATAAATGCCTCCTCTTTAAAACCTGTCCTTTAAAAAGAACTCTAGCAACACTTAAAAGAAAATGGCGATAAAGTTAATGGCCAATAAATAAATTGAATGGTAGGTACTTACTTATTTATATTTAGCTCATTGACGTAAATCTTTTTTATTTTTAAGTTATTATGTACAATTTAGATCGTAAAACATGTAAAGAGGTTATAAAAATAAGTACAAAACTTAAGGAAAGTAGAAAAATATTTTAGTATCTATATAGTTTAACAACCTAAATACTTTCCGTTATAATTCAATAGCAGATAGGGAAATATCATTAATCAAATCAGCAATTTGTTTCCGCCTTTCTTCTCAGAGTAGTCAGTTATGAAACAGAAACACCGACCTCATCTAGTTTTAAAAATATGATTGACGTGTAAAAGTGTTTGTACAAACCTACGTGCAGAAATAAAATAATTTATCATAGGAACTATGGGGTTAATAATGCTTAAAAAAACGTTTCGTAGTACTTTTAAGCTTCTGCCAAGAAAGTCGTAACATAAAATACACTGAATCAACCTTTTTGCATCTTATTTTATGATTTGTTAACTGTTCGATACCATATATTATTAACAAATAACTTTTAATGTTATCATTTTTTAGGTTACGTTATCGCTCAGCGATAAATCCCTTAAAATAAAGAAAAAAAAAAACAAAATAATAACTTTTCATACTGGAAACAAGTACCGTATCCTTCTCTCTCAGCTCTAAGAACCAAAATCTTCAAAATCTCATATTGGATGTAATTTGTCTACAAAATATCTGTCAGTCAGTCACAGCATTATTTTATTCTAGAACACGGCATTTCACATCCAAAACAAGGTGTAACAGTAAATATTAAGCGATTAAAATAAATCTACTTGCATTCTACGGTCGTGCGGTGAATCTAGGTTGTGGACACTAGGCCGAGACAGGTGCAGCTACCCTACTGCAACCAAACCAGTCGAAATACTGGCCGCTAACGGATCTCACTATTTGAATTTCGAACGACGATATTGTGGTTTGAAAATGGAATTGTTCGAGGCCAATGACGGTTTTGAGATTTTGGTGTTCTTGATTTGAAATTATAGTTCTGTTGGCGGGAAATACTTTTTTGATACTTGAAAAGTTAAAAATCATATTACAGAACGTAAAAATAACAGGTATAGACAAAAAGATTTCTTGTCATCATACAAAAGGTAACGTTTAGCAAAATTCCTGTTAGAACAACTTATCTTCCATATTTGTCAAGGCGACGATACCAAAACCAGACATAAGACTTTTCAGAACTCAATATAACTCCAAACAACCAACGCTTAACACAAATAACTAAACACTCATTTCTGCAGACAATAATAACAGTTCGAAAAAAGAAAAAAAAATCGCAAAAGCCCAAAAATGAGGTCATTCAGACGGGCGGCGAAAGCAACGTGCGTTTTTTTTTTTTCGTCGCTCATTCGATTACTGTCTGGAGCTCGGGAGGTATTGTTTTCCGTCCGTCTTGCGAGCAGATGGCTGTCCTGTTTAATTACGTCGGGTCAGTTTTGAGGTTTCCCTTTCAATATTTTTGGGGGTTTCGCATTGTAAATATGGAGTTTGGAGTTTATTTTGAAGTATGAAACATTGTTGTGAAATTCTGTTTTTGTATTGTTGACTAAATTAATAAGTTAATCCTGTAAAGAAAGAAAGAACATACGTTTATTTTCGGTACAAACACAAATACAAAGAGAAAGAACACAAATACAAAAAAAAAAATAACAGCTTAGGGGAGAATATACGTCACATCCACGCAAAACCCGTCCATTACATTCCATCCACATGGCAACCTATGACTCTGTTTTCTCACATAACTGCTAACATTCTAAAATTAGAGATATTCATCTTCCATTTAACAGCTAATAAGTGGAATCCAGGGCTGATCTTCTTGTTTATTCTAGGGTTATTACTGGACTAGGCTTAGAAACAAGATAATGAATGACTTCATTATCTTCAGTGGCCATTTGCAAATCCATTAGGCACCTATTATGTAGTAGATGTGATACCTGTACCCTAATTACTTAACACACTATCAGTCTCAATCTGAATCATTTGGAAGGATTGCTAATCCATTGCTTCATTATGTTCGAAAAATGTGTCTACTCAACAACGTAAATAACGCAATGAATGTTGTTGAACTGTCAAAATGAAACGCATTGCTTCTGATAGTGTGTTACGCAATAAGCTCGCAGTACGGGCTGGTGTCCGCAACTCCACGTCAATGCGCGTATTTTGCGTACGGGTGGGAAAATCGATTATTCGATTCAACCTCAGCTCCTCAAGGAATCACGATGTTTTTCCTTCACTGATGTCAGTAATGCCTAAGATAAACTCAGAAAGTACAGACGCCAGCACATCAAGCTACTACAATCTGTCAAATTTCTATAATAGATTTTCAAACATTATCGTTAAAGCATAAGGTTCAAAGTTGATAGGGTAAAATTTGACAGTTTCGAGTAGCTTGATGTACTAGCGTCTGTACATAAATTATTATGAATCGGAAAACTCACATTGCTGCTAGCCCGAATTTAAACCCACAAACTATTGATGAGAGGGGAGGCCTCTTGTATATTATAAGCGAGGTATATTATAACCATAATAAATTGTGTTTAATGTAACAAGAATATATTTCAAGGATCGAGCGTTGTAATAAAAATTGACATTTTCAAAGCTAATGAAAGCTCTCATAGTGCAAACAAAATCAGTTTATAAGAAGAATGAAGTTTCAATGGAAGTTTCATCAGTGGTACGGTACACGTAATAAGTACTTAAACAAGGCTTCCTTTTTATTTGTTTAAGGCTAAAAGGATGTTATGTTCATCTCAGAATATACTTATATTAAGTATTTTGTTATGACGTAGTACCAAGACTGGTTGATCCATTTATACCATAACTTTTTTGACATTTCATCGATTTGTGGAACGACGTTTTTAGAGAGAGGACAGAGTTGGTCATTCTCATATTTATGGAAAATATAAGTATGACCGCTCTCACTAAAAACGTTTTTAAAGTACTAATATTTTATTAAGTGACTTATTAATTTATTATCACTAGGAAATGCTTAGGTATAGGCAGCGGTCTGAATTTAGGTCCTGTTAGGCTCGCCGACTTTTACAAAATACATAACATTAACTTTCGAATGTGAGTGTATGCTTTCCCGTCTCTTCGGGAGATTATTAAAAAAAAATGATTTAATCCAAAATCCGTTGCCATCAGCGCCATTCAGCAGAGCAGTGGTGCCAAGTGGTAACGGCCACAACTTACGAGTTGTAGGTCGTAGGTTCGAATCCAGACAGGCGCTTTACTTTGTGTAAATTATATCATCACCACTGCTCTCAAAATGGTGAAGGAAAACATCGTGAGGAAACCGGCATGTCCTAGAACCAAAAATTCGAAGACATGTGACATTTGCCAACCCGCACTGGGCCCGCGTGGTGGATTACGGCCCAATCCCTCTCACTGAGAGGAGGGCATTGTTCCAGCATTGGGAACATTATAGGCTGATTATGTATGTATATATGTATGCAGCGCCATTCCTCAAATTAAAGTGATTTTCATTCATCAAAATTAACTTCCTATTTCCTCACTGTGAAATAGTAAACAATTTACTATATTATGCATGTTTGTTTGTAAATAATCGACTAAACTGTTCCTCGGTACAATGTTGTCGCAAGTGTTGACGAATTTTTAAACAAACTATAGTGAATAACGAAATATTTTTGTGATTAACTGATTTTCTTCGTCAGATTTTGTTTATAAATTTTTCTTTGACCGTTATATAAACTGTTATCATGAATTCAGCGCATGTTTCTTAACATATATCAATAACCGAAGAAAAATTTTAACGCAGGGGGCTTGAGATATATGACAGAATCCATGGTGACAGACAGCGCGTCATAAAACAGTATTTTGCTGGTGACAGCTGAATGTTGAATAAAAAAAATACAAAAGGACCTTTACAACTGGTGACCTGTATAGACCTGTATGTGGTAGGTTGTACAGGTGTTACAACCTAAAATCGTTAGCTATTTCTTGTGTGTAAAATATTGTTTGTATTTTTTTGGCTTGTGGTGAGAAATAAACACTTTTTATTATTATTATTTATTACAACTGCATTTTCTACCTACCATCGAAAAACCGCATTTTAATCAGAAGTCTAAGAATAAATACCTACTTGAAAGTACAGAGGAGAAAATATTAAAAACTTTCAAGGCCACGACAACGTTCAAAATTAATGTTGAGTCAGACATGCTGCTCGGTGCAGAGACAAAAAAGAAATGAAATGAGTACCTACACACTAAAATGAAGAGACAGAAACATGCATAAAAATGTATTCAAATACAAAACTAAGTAACTTTGTACCTACGGCTTAAAGTTCATTATAGTAGATCATTGGCAATCATTTCCAATCTGCCCAGTTCAAAATCTGAAACCAAGCCCCTCCTCCTCAAGTCGTACTCCTCATTACTGAGGGTCGTGATCCTCCCTTGAAAACAACTTTTCCCTGACGATGTTTCGCCATCTCTGTCTATCCTTGGCCAAGTGAAGCGCATCATGAAATTTCGTGTCAAGAGAAGAGCTTATCTGGTCAGACCATCGCAAAGGGCTGCGACCTCTTGGTCGTTTACCAACCAAACCCAACCCAACCAAGCCCAATATGTGGTGGTGTGTTTGAAACCAATCCCAATATTTTGGTCTTTACGTCCAAAACAAAAATAAATTAATAGCTCAACTTTTCTAAAATCCAATAATAGTTTCATTAACAACCACAATCACTTTCAACATCAACTTTCAAGCATTAAAATCTATTTAAAATACGATAAACAAAAAATAAAAAACATTATCCTCCACGACCGCGCAATTTCAAGAAGCGAACTAAAATCAAAATGGCTGCGGGCGCGGATCAAGTAATATCTATCGCACAAAATAAATTCTCAGTAAAAACTGATGCACCTCATCCGTCTACAGTTTAAAACGAGAAACAAGACTTATACAAAAAGGTCTTGCTCGGTTCTAAGGCATACTGGTTTGTTGCCTTTTTATTTTGTCTATGGTGTTTGAGAATTATAAATTCCTTTTTTAAATTTTTGTTTGACATTACATCATTTATTTTCAACATTCGATATCGCATAGGTATGTTCTAAAATAGATTTAACTATTGGAAATGTAAACGAGAATTTAATTAAACCGTCAAACTTCTATGGAAAAACGTGGTTTCGCCTGTTTAAAAGGCTTTCACTGAAATTTGATATCCCGTTTTGGCGACGAGGCGGAAACCGGTCGGCATGACCTACCCCACTCACGTATTCCTTACTGTAAGGCCCAAGTCGGCCGAAAATACGATCCGAGAAAGGATACTTACCCTTTCTTTATATATTCAATGGACATTTGCGAAAGTAAGGATGTTTTTGTGTATTTTCGGACGTCGCGCGTCATTTGTAAGTACTTAGTCGAATCCTGTGATTGATATTTCACCCATTTTCCGATTAGATATTTCACAATAGAATCTTTTGATTGATATCATTTTTAGCCAGTTCCTGAAATCAAAGAGTTGTAATTTTTGAGCACTAATATAGATTTTCGCATGATTTTTATGATAATACAAATCATTGATGATCTGAAGGGCAATTCCCATATTTTTAAGAACGTTCGCATTTTAAATCTCAGTCTCAATCTGTCAAAAATGTAATCAATTTACAAACATTTTTGACAAGTTTTTGACATTGATTGTCGCTGAGATGAGATTGAGACTTGAATTTGAACGATTTTTAACCACGAGATTAGGCCTTCTGATGATGAAAGCGGACTGAAGGAAGAAAGACACGAAAAGAATATGGATTTTGAAATGTTACGTAACGTCTAAAAACATTTTGGACTTAAACTACAATAACTTGGGGGTTATGTATAAAGGATGATTAAAGTTATGTGACGTTTAAACGTCAAAAATATGTGGTTAAACAGTCGCTATTCATTAATTATCTTTAAGCAACATTTATGAATAAATAAAGGAGTTTATCTGCAAGATTAAACCTACACCTATGTTTCCAATTCATATCCCATATCTCAAATTCTTAATTTCTATACAAGATTCCAATTGCAACCTTCTAACCATAGAGCAGCACTATATTTTTTATCTTCAAAGAATCAGCCCTTTTGCACGTGCCCAACATAAAAACCGTTATATCTAAAATTCTAGCATTTCCAGCTAAAGTCTAGATATTTATGAGATTGACATTGACATCCTTCTCGTAATCAGGTAGCTACACCTGTTGGCGGAGCGGGTTTGTCCTTGGATTATTAAAGATCTGAGAAAATGCTATCTACGTTGAATTTTTCATCTTGTTTTGAAGTTTATTTTCCATGTTGGGACTTGGAAAGGTTATTTTGTTGTCTTTTTAAAATAGGCAGATCTATAGGAGTATTTGCTTTACCTGCTTAGGTAAATTTTTGAATTCACAGTGCCATTTATTTCATATCTATCAATAATTTATTTTTTTGTTAATCCAGAGAAGACTTTCCTTCATTTTCGCATACTCATACTGCGGGCAAGAAAAGCTCGTGACGGAAAATTATTCAATTGTCGTACCGTTTTAATCAATGAAGCGAAAAATGCTGTGATATTAGAAATAAGTACCTATATTTACTCCTTCGTATAATACTGTTCATTGTATAAGACACATTATTATCCGACATTTACCAATAACAGAAAAAAAACAACATCAAAACGACAATTTAATCAATCACATTCGCGTATTTTGACTCTTCGATGTTCAAAACGTCAAAAAATTTAAACACCGATTCGCAATGCCATTCCGATTCGCATTCCCGTTCACGGCACATCCCTACATCCCTACCTTCGCACTCAGTAGGCTGGTTCTAGAAGATAATCGTTCCGCCCAAAGCTACTGGGAGCTTCATCTTACGTCTTCAACAGGGAACCAGTTTGGTCCAGACCCCAGTGGTCCATCACTTATGTTCTTATGTTTATATCGTTCGTTATTATTGTAGGGTGAGGTGCACTGTTGATGTCCGGACGAAGGACGAAATAAAAATAGGGCTGACCTTTTTGGAAGTAGTGATGTTTTTTTCTGAGAAACTAGTTTTAATTTAAGAATGCCTTTAGTTTTATCTAACAATAGGGAGTTCTACATTTTTTTTTCGTAGTGATTTTAAGGTTTTTACGGATTTAAACGAGTGTTCTTAAATTTAAAATATTTAATATAGTTTTTATTGTATTTCAATTATAGTAATAACTGCTTATTTGATTTTGAGAGATTGCCTCGTTTTTCTAGTGGTCGCACGCATTACTGATGAGCATGATCCTGGGTACGATTTCCAAATCGGGCAAAATATTATTGTATTTTTTTTTATCTGGAATTTCTCAGTAGCAGCCTGGAGTCTGGAGTCTCTATAACCTCTATTACATGGGACTTAAACATAATTGCCGAAATACGTGTGTTACTATAATATATATACATATATATATGTACACCTCTGCCTAACCCATTATAGGCGTGACGTTATGTCTTCCTAAAAATTTGAAGATACTTTTGTATTGTATTTTATATAGCAACTAGCTGCGCCCCGCGGTTTCACCCGCGTAAGTTTCGAGTTTCTAATATAATTCAATCATGATTCAAAAGACACGTGGCGCCATCTATTATCATAATAACGTTATTGTTGTTTTCCTCAGGAACAGCACTTTTTTCGGGATGAAAGGTACCCTATGTCCGTTTCTGTACATCTGGCAACGTATGTATATGCAAAATTTCAGGATGATCGGTTCAGTGGTTTAGGCATGAAAAGGTAACAAACAAAGAAACAAACTTACTTTCGCATTTATAATATTATAATATAGTTAGGATACCTGCTTATTCCTTCAAATAATACAAGCGTGAAGGTGGAACGTAACAAGAGTAAAACATCTTTTTTCAACCTTGACATTTCCTGTGAAGATTATTATATTTTACGTGGGTTTTGAGCCACGCGCGTGTTTACCAGCTCGAAAAATCAATAGTAAATGCTAGAGTGAGACTATCTGTCTTCTCGACTTTTACAACTCAACTAAGATATAGTTAAACATAATATACCTCGGAGAAGTAGTCCATGGAGTTCTTGCCCGTTCTTTGGCATGGGCAACTATGGTAGCTTCATCTTTCCTGACCGACTCCTTGACAATTTGAAAGTGCCTGTAATTGGTTTAATTTAAATCGATGCTTTGAGTTTGAGTTTGGCAGAAATAGAGGTAAATAGGAGTTCATCTCGCTAGTTCATCTATATTCATATTTATTCATCTATATTCATCATATTATAAAGAGGTAAAATTTGTTTGTACGTTTGTAAGTTTGTATGTAGGGGGTAATCTCTGGAACTACCAGTTGGATTTGAAAAATTCTTCTTGCATTTGATAGCCCAATTCTTGAGGAAGGCTATAGGCTATTTAACATCACGCTATGACCCTTAGGAGCCGAGCAAAAAGAAAAAATGTGAAAAGAACATTTAGTGATAGCGCGGGCGGGTGATGCGATACGACGGGGTGGCTCGGGGGAAACAAGAAGTTTCACGCGAACGAAGTCGCGGGCTGAAGCTAGTTCCATAATATAGCATAATCTAACTCAGTTTATAATATTCCCACTGGTGGGCCACAGGCCTCCTCTCGGTGAGAGGGAGAGCCAAAATCTATCACGCGGGCCCAGTGCGGGATAGTAGATGTCACATATCTTCGAATTTTGGTTCTAGGGCATACCGGTTTCCTCACAATGTTTTCCTTCTACGATGTGAGAGTTTAAAACATAAACAAGTTTAAAATGATAATAAACTATAGTCCTTGATAACGATACGTTAAACCTTGATATTTCGCTGTCAACAATGAACTTTTGGGTTTAATGTCAATATTTGATCTCGGAGGAATGTTTCTTTCTTAAATTACAGAAAAAACCAATTATATTTTTAACTTTTTGTGGAACTTCCTTATTACTGGATCTCACGGTGAAGGCAGGAACCGTTTTTTCGTGTTACTTATAAAAAAAAACCTTTTTTTTAAAAGGAAATCAAAAAAGCAAGTACGTACTCCAAATGTATGGATCGTGCTGGTGTCGTTCAGTAGATTCAGCCTACTGGGAAAAAGACGCATGTTAATGTATGTATGTCAATCGCTATGAACTATAAATCCGAGGATAATTTATACCCAGTTTAACCCATTCGCTTGGCAATCTAAAACTAGAGAGCAAAAAGGGCACCTAGAATTTTCTCAAAAAATCCTGTCTGGGACTAACCAAACCTCCTTGGTTTTAAAATCAAAACTTAATCGATCTTTACAAAGTAATAAGTTATAGTATCCATACCAAACGTCACATCATTAGTACTTACTTCAACAGTAATAATTGTAATTTCCACTGAACATGCGCGGACCACTAGCAGTTTCGAAGGAAATTCCTATATATCCCGAAGCGACACTATTTGCGTAGTTTGGTACCTACCTATTAATTTTGCCGAACGACGTTTAAAGGTTACTGAGAATTCAATTAGTTCTTGTAATAATATCGATAGATGGACCTTCAAACAGAAAATATTGATGTTGTTACTATTTAACGATGATTGAACAACAATAGAAAAAAAAAAACTAAAAGATTTTCTTTCTTTAATAGCAAAGTAAGTAAGTTACCTAACTAACAACGGACAGAAAATTATTTGAGTAATCCTATTTAGGGCTAATTTCACCTAACTTTTATACCTAGAATAAGTCTAATCCTGAAAATAAATTTTGAATTTTTGACAATTTTTCCATACTAAAACAGTGTCAGACGTCAATTTTATTTCACGGATAAAAGATATCTGATTTTGGTAAAATGAGCCCTTGGGGCAGTAAATTCTAGTGCTTTTTGATTACCTGTCAGTTAAAATCTAAGATAAAAAAATAACTTGAATAAGTACCTACAAACGGGGTGAATAGGGATGCAGGGGTGAATCGGGACGACACTTTAAAATGTATTTTAACGTTGAATTATTATAGTTTGTTGTCAATAAAGGCACGTAATCGTTAATCAAATTACAGTAAACACATTAGGGTCCTTTTTGGCCACAAACTATATTATTTTAATGTTAAAATCAATTTTAAAGTTTTGTCCCGATTCACCTCTGCATCCCTATTCACCCCGTTTGACGGTAACATACAATACAATATACTCTAGTTGTTACATAATATAACATAGGCCAGTAACAGGCACAGTCACCCGAACGCAGAAGCGTATGTTCAGTGTGTATGCGGGACAAAAAACAAAATGAGAGCCGGTGAATGGCCGCCTGCGCCGGAGTGCCAGGGCTGACCAATGGGAAGACATAAAATCTTAAAACTTTTATACAGATAATTATGGACATTATAAATGACGGGTCTTTGGGATAATTTTGAAGGATTTTGGCCAAAAACGGAAAAAAACAATTATCGTTCTCCTGCTTTTATCTTAATTTATTTGTGGTCGCGAAACATGTCTTTTTTTTCTTCCATACTTCTTTATTAGTCGTCATGTCGGTAGTCACCCCTTTCTAGCCATATCATCTTTTACCGAAAAACAACCAATATTTTTACCAAATTGATAACATAGAAACAAAAAAATAACGTTACATCAAATTATGTAGGTAGTAAAATTATAATACTTATGGCAAATATCATCTAACTTTTATATCTAAAATAAGTCCTATACTGAGAATAAATGTTGAATTTTTGGCAGTTTTTCCAGGAACTGTCAAACGTCAATTTCATTCCATAGATAAAAGATTTCATGACTTTGGTAAAATCAGCCCTTAGTGAAAGAAAAAATCTGACTAGAATTTGAGAAGAAATATGTGACAAACAAAAAACTTAAGGACGAAAAATGCACAAAATATAACACAAACACCAGTCAGATATTACAAAAGACACCAAAATTCAAACTATTCCAAACTCCTTTTTTCGAACTGACCATCATTTGATGAATTGATATTCCTGTCATACCTCTTTTAGTGATTTCAAAAAAAGAACGCTTAAAATGGCGTTCGGACGATCGGTTGTTGCAGGGCAGGTTTCAACAGGGCTGGCCACTTACTAGTAAAACTATAATAGTCGCGGCTACTATAATAAGAAATAACTGTGATATACATTAATTACTAGGAATAGGTTACGAATACGAGGGTTTAGAATGTTTTATAACCATATACTAATATTATAAAGAGATAAAAGTTTGTATCTTTGTAAGTTCGTATGTGATCTCCGGAACTACCATAAATTTAAAAAAATCGTCGTATTTGAAAAATCTTTTTGCATTTGTTAGCCCAATTCTTGAGGAAGGCAAGAAGGAAGGCTATTTAAAATCACGCTATGACCCTTAGGACACGAAAAAAAAGTTGTAAGATCGCTAAGCGAAAACGAAGTGACACTGGGGACAGGTGATGCGATTCATACCTACTAGATTTTCTTTATGAAATGTTATATTTTATTTATTGGGCACTAGGAAAATTAATGTAAATACATTATGTAAACTAGGTACCTATATTAGTAATTATACTACTAAGTATTTACATACGGTACTAAATTAAATAACTAACTGCATACATATTTATAAATGATTTCCAGATATCTGCACTTCCTCATAAATAGCGCAGTTTGATTTAAAATTCAACCAACGACCTTTTTTAGAAATTTTTTGAATTTTGAAGACAAAATTAGACTTTTTGGAATAGGTATAGGTACCTACATTATTTCAAGAACCTGACAATCTTTATAGGCACTGCAGAAACCTCAAACGTCTAAAACTATCTGACCCAAAACCTACAAAAATCACCAAAGTTCGTTTTCATTCCTGTAAGACCTCAGACAACCCTACAACCATGCGTCAGCGCGGGCAGTTTGACAGCTTTTGAGTCGCGTTCGCTTTTTGAATTGTGGGCGTAGAGTATCTTTTTTGATTCGATTGGCTTAGGTTGCCAGTCATTCTGCTTAGTTTCTTCTTTTATATTTTATCTGTACAAGTTTTGTTCATTAGTCAGTATGGAAAACCGAGTGATATTGTGGCTTTTATGTGGTCACAATGAGAATGATGTTGAGTAATTTTATGTCTTCTCCTTTAAATAGTTCCAATAGAATTGTTTGATAAATAATTTTAGCGGTATGAGCTGTTTTGTTGACGGTTTCATAAATATTACGTGAATTATGTAAAGGAATTCCCAGAAGATAGGTTGACAAACCATCCTTTTAGGGTTAGTCGGGTAAAAACATAACCCTGTCTTTGCAGTAACGCAGTCGTTCAAAAAGCTCTTTTCATTTACCGATAGTAGGTACCTACAGACGCCAGCACATCAAGCTGCTACAATCTGTCAAAATCCTTTAATAGATTTTCAATTTTATCGCTAAAGCATAATGTTCAAAGTTGATTGGGAAAATTTGACAGTTTCGGGTGGGGGTTTTGGGGGGTACTATTTTATAGCTCGTGTGACCTAAACCCGCACTTAATTCACGCTTATCTGTGTAAAAATGGACTATTTAAGTCACAGATAGCGTGACATAAGTGCGGGTTTAAGTCACACAGTGCTATCAAAGCAGTTTCCATACCTATATTTTGAAAAACTTGACTTTTCTTCAAAAATCTATGCTTTATAAGATAATATCTAAATGGCAGGTGGTACGTACACCTATATAAATAATAATTATATATTCCATACTCAGATATAGGTAATAAATAGCAGTGATACAATCCAATCAAGTCCAAATTATAAAAACTGGACCACTTACGTAAGATTCCATTAGTTTGTCATTTATATAATTCAATTCGAAACAATAACCAATTATATTGAACCCGGCAAATATATGAAATAAACCAACTATAACGCAGTTACTATAAATAGAAACATGTTTCGAGTTTGTTTTTGTCCACAAATGTACGAGAAGCCACGAAAGTTCACGAACTGTTTTGTTAATAATTTTATTATTACAAAATCAATAGCTGGTACTCTACCAAGTTTTCTTCATCAGCCCTTATATTTACAAAGTACTTTGTTTTTTTTTTTGTTGTTGTTGTGTAGCTGAAGTAACTCCGGTTCTTTTCCGGCTAACTTCGTTTCTGACTATATACTTCAAAGAACTCAGCCTATTGCAGTCCACTGCTGGACATAGGCCTCTCCCAGGCTGCGCTACAACACCCTGTTCTCCGTCTTCCGCATCCAGTCTGTCCCAGCCACCATCTTGAGGTCGTCCGTCCATCTAGCTGGGGGGCGTCCCACACTACGCTTGCCTTTTTGACATTTAACTCAATGTTTTTGTCATTCATCATCATCACCATCATTTCAGCCGAAAGACGTCCACTGCTGGACATAGGCCTCCCCCAAGCACCTCCACTTCGACCGGTTTTGTGCTTCTCGCATCCAACGAGTTCCTGCGGCCTTCACAAGGTCGTTGGTCCACCTTGTGGGAGGCCTTCCAACGCTACGTCTTCCGGTACGCGGTCGCCACTCCAGAACCTTTCGGCCCCATCGGCC
This sequence comes from Amphipoea lucens, assembly GCA_947508005.1. Lineage (NCBI taxonomy): Eukaryota > Metazoa > Arthropoda > Insecta > Lepidoptera > Noctuidae > Amphipoea > Amphipoea lucens. The sequence continues at coordinate 15,243,546 of OX382377.1, read as the reverse complement.
ATCTGTTCTGCGACCAATGTGCCCTGCCCACTGCTACTTAAGTTTGGCAATTCTTCGGGCTATGTCGGTTACCTTGGTTCTCCCGCGGATCTCTTCATTTCTGATTCGATCCCGCAGAGAAACTCCAAGCATGGCCCTCTCCATTTTGTCATTAAAATAGTTTGAATATTTGACCATCTTAATTACAAAAGGTTCAAGAATTTTCACCTGATTACATTATTTGTAATGGCTAATATTTTAGTCCTGCTGAAGATTGTTGGAATTCACTAATTTCAGTAACAATGCACACTAACAGTACCAATGGCTTTCATTTTGACTTTTCAACAACATTCATTGCGTTATTTATGTTGTTGAGCAGACAAATTTTTCGAACATATGAAGCAATGGATTAGCAACATCCTTCAAATGATTCATTTTGTGATTATAGTGTTTTAAGTAATTGGGGTGCAGGATTCTTAAGCCAAAATGATCATGGTGATTGGTCCAAAAACCCGAACAAAGACAAGAGTTATTTCTAGTATAAAATAACCATACGTTTCCACCGATAGCATTAATATAAGGTCACAGTTTTATCAGTTCAATAAATGCTTTTTATGAGTCACTGTAGGTATATGTGTTAATAATATGAGCTATTGAAACGTTCGTCGCACTTATTGAGGTTGGTGCACCTTTCATATACCTACCTACGTTTATTATTAATAAATAATAAGCCCATTATTATTCTGAGTACGATAATAAAATGATTTTCCGAAAACAATTCGTTAGGTTTACGTCATCATTCTCCTGTCCTTAGGTATCCTAAATTATTTGGGAGTCCATAGTTCTCTATTAGTCGTCATCTTGGTAGTCAGCTCTTTCTAGCCATATCATCTTTCACACAGACCATCCATCGTTACTTTGGTCTACTATGTTACCGTCAGTAATCTAAATATCTATGGTATTAAAATGGAATTGTCTATGGTAATTTTTCCCCTGTAATGTAGACGTTGTAAAATACTCTTTTAGTTTCTAGCCTGAACTGGCGTTTTGTAAAAGTAGGAAATAACCACAAAATGAATCAAATTTGAAAAATGAATTCATTCGTGAACTGAGGGGCAATTCTCGTAATTTTAAGAACGTTCACAATCTGATCTCTCTTAATCTGTCAAAAAATACTTCCCATTTCCCTACATTTTGACAATTTGTTTGTTGGCGAGATGAGACGGCGACTAGATTTTGAACGTTTTAAATTACGAGAACTGGCCTTCTGATCTAATGACGTTAGATTTCGGCACTCGGGATCATACACTCGCCGACCGAATGATTGAAAAATGAAAATGAAAGGAGCATATGAACGTTCATTGCTATATAAAATTTTTTTCGGTGTCGTGTGAACGTGGAATGAAACAAAAATGAACGTTCTGAATAGACTTTAGTTAACAAATTCATGAGACTTGGAGTCTCCCAGGTTTAAACCATAGGCTATCTACAGGCTATCTACTCTTAAGTCACATCACACACACCTTCAGACAAGAGATCTATTTTTATCCTTACTTAACATATTAATCATTTAATTAATTATTAACAAGTGACCAACGAGGAAGACACAATGACGTATAGTCAACAATGAAATTAGTAATGCAATTATTTAACACACGGAATTCCGGTGTCTGTTGGTATGTTTGTCAACAACTCAGAAACTCATCGGCTTAGTAATTTATTTTAATTAAGCATTCGTTAGTTATTAATTCGTCAGTTGTAGTGGGATTTTTCTAAAATATTTATTGTTTGGTTGTGTTGAGTAAATCCCCTTGATAATTAAACTATGTAGGTATGTGCATGTGGTGACATATCCACAAATGTTTAGCTGAAGGCCAATAAATTCCCGGAATTAAAAACGTTCAAAATCTAGTCTTCGTCTCTTCTCAGCGAAATTATCAATGTCAAAAAATCTCATACCTACATTTATTGACAGATTGAAACTGACATAATTATGAATGAGAACGTTTATAAATTTAAAAAAATGGGATGACTCTTCTGTTTTCAAATCTTATGTCAACTTTTTTTTTTTCTTTTGGCTTTCATGTTAAATTATGCGGTTGATGGTCGGTAGCAGTATTAGTCAACTAATCACAGAACATCCACAACCACCCCACATAAGATTTAGTAGATCCTCGTAGATGTACTGATCACAGACTTAGGCTAAAGGACCAGGATTTACCGTAGGATTAATATTAATTTCCAGTGAAAACTCAGTCACTGGCAAAAATTGGTTTAGTGTCCCACGAGCTGCGCCCCTCGGTTTCACCCGCGTAAATGTCGATCCCGTGGGAATATCGGGATAAAAAGTAGCCTATATGTTAATCCAGAGTGTAAGCTACCTCCATACAAAATTTTTACAAAATTGGTCCCGCCGTTTGAGCGTGAAGAAGTAACAAACATATAAACACACACACTCACAAACTTTCGCCTTTATAATATTATTATTGTGATCTTCATTTGATATTTTAGACCGGTTTTATTGAAATAATGTTTTTTTTGGCTATTCGTTCTGTATACTTACAAAATGTCGCCTTTGGCTCCAACTGCTTGAATAAACATATGGCAACAAAACAGTAATTCCTTCATTTCCCGATTTCCAAAGGTTCACCCTTCGTCTAAGGCTCTTCCTTTCTACTAACTTACATAGCCGTCCATACTAACATTATAAATGCGAAAGTGTGTCTGTCTGTTTGTTACCTCTTCACACTTAAACCGCTGAACCGATTTAGATGAAATTTGGTACTTATAGAGATAGTTTAAGTCCCGGGAAAGGACATAGTATAGTTTTTATCTCCGTATTCCCACGGAATTGAGAATTATGCGGGTGAAACAACGGGGCGCTGCTAGTCTACTATATTTAGTTTATCAAAATATTACGTAGCAAAGCATAATGACCCGGTTGAGTCACCAGGCATCCATAAATGAAGACAAGATACTGCTAACCAATGTTGGTAGTTTACATGTTATGGGCTCATCAAGTTTACAGTTTAATGTGGAATAATTTTAGGTGTGTATGTAAACTCTGGTAGGTACTTCATAGACGTGCCTAGTAAGTATAGTAATTTTATTCTAGGTACATCGTCTTCAAATTATACTAACCACCTTACTATTAAGCGTTGTATAGCGTCTGTATAGTTACACAACGCTTGGTCTTCTTCTTTCGAATGTCAAATTATTGATGACTGAAAGAGAGAAATCGGTGTGTAACTATTCATCTGATATAATACGTTTATTAGTAAGGGGGTGTAATGTATACAAAATATTTTAAAACATTTAAAAAGAGTATTTAACTATACTTGCCCATTCTTCTTCATACGAAACTACTTTTTCTTCCTCTTGATTTTGACTTTGTTGAATAAGGAAGATTATTTATTCATTTAGATTATTTATTTAATAAGGAGGATTATTTGCCAAAATGTAAACAAATATAAGTTTATGGAAAAATAACTTTAAATCCTACACAATAAAGTTCAGTTAACGCTACAACTTCAAACATTTTTATAACATTTCCAATAGTGCTAGTCACTCTGAAATCAACTTAATTACCATTCAAATAAATTTTATATTTTTTTAACTTAAAATAATATTAATTTGAAATATAAGTTTCAATAGACTTTAGTTCTATAATCACCAATACGTTCCCAGCCAATATCGAAGTTAAAAAGTTCGATACAAAAATGCTAGAACCAGTCTGTCTGGGTATGACGTTCCGAATCAGGGCAATAACCTCCAGATGGAAAACAACGCTCCTGACGGTTTATGACTCCTCGTCAGTTTCATACTCATTTTTATCATTGTTTTGCTACATTATCTGAAGTTTGTGCGTAGCATTCTAGGTAGTAAATACTGCGTAGGTCAATATCTATCATTTATTGGGAGAGTTTATTGCTGTTTGAGTTTTAGTGAGGAAGTCTAGGGGCGTTTGTGTATATACTACAGGGAGTTTTACTGTCCGGCAGTTCGATTTTTTACGGTCCCATCACGCTATAAATGTATATGTCGTAGCCAACTGGTTTAATTAGCCGTTTAATTAACCACCTAGCCTTTTAACAAAACGGCGGCCGTTCAACTATCGGCCTGAATGATACTTATTCAATTATATTTTAGGTTGGAAGTCTGTAACCAATCACGCGCAAGTCGAATTGGTCGCAGTAACTAAGCCAGGACACCCCGACCAAATGGGTTAGGTTAGAACTGTGATCAACCGCGTGTGAGCCGAGAGAGCGAAGCGAGGCGAGCACTACTTCCAAAGGCCAGGCGGTTAACTAAACGGCTATAACCAGTTAGTTGCGACATATATAGGTACTAGTTTGTGCACTTAGTTAAAAAATCGGACTGCCGGGCAGTAAAATTTCTTGTAGTGCACAAATGCCCTAAAGACTTTTAAAGGAATTAGGTTTAATGTGTTTGATTGTGTTGTGAACATGTAGATTTTGATACCAGTCTTAGGGCAAAGGCTTCTTGTGCGGAAAAGGAATGGTCACCATTACCCTTGCACATTGTAAGTTGGCGATCCGATATCAAATCCAAGATTCCTCACGATGTGTCCCTTTACCGTAAGGTAAGGTATTGTCCAAGAGTGACAGAATACTAGGTTAGATTCCAATGTCCCAAACCCTCAACTAAGTGCGTAAAAACCAGGTCTTTAAACCTCCATGGCAGCAAGACACACAGAAAAAAAAAAAAAAAAACAAAAGACATTTCATTTTATTTTTATTTAGGTACATCAACAACTTCTATGTATATTATAATATATATCTTAAGTACTATTGGTACATTGTTCAATATTGAATGCAGAAGACTTGTAGTTTCCTTGCATCGTTCGAAGCGTAGTATGTAGCACCTCATTTCGAGGAAAAAGGTGTACAAATGTTTACCTTTATAACAAACTAGCTGCACCCCGCGGTTTCACCCGCATAAGTGTCGATCCCGTGGGAATATCGGGATATAAACTATTCTATGTCTTTCCCCGGGACTCAAACTATCTCTATACCAAATTTCATCTAAATTGGTTCAGCGGTTTAGGCGTGAAAAGGTAACATACAGACAGACAGACAGAGTTACTTTCGAATTTATAATATTGGTATGGATAACACTCTACGCAGAAGCAAACCGTTGTCTACATTCATACTCCAAAGCCAATTCATTCAGACCAAACACCGCCTCACAGAACAACAACCCCAAAGTTGAAAACACCGAAAAATATGACATGAAATATTAGCAACAAGAGAGTAGGAGGGTAGATCGATACCGGTCGAGTGGACGATTCGACGGCGACCTATAAAACTGCTAAGATGCTGGGGTGAGATCGCCTGGGGTGGCGGTTTCAGATGAGCTAAGTTGTGGATATGCTTCGGGTTAATTTTGTTTTGGGATTTGGTTGTCGAAGTCAAAGTCAAATCATTTATTTCAAACAGGCACATTAAAGGCACTTTTGAACGTCAAAAATTACAATAAAATGAAATTGATTCTAGTCGACCCTTCTAAAAGATAGTTTTCGTATGGAGAAGAATGGGCAAGAAACTCCACCGTTACTCTTTTAAAATGTTTTACAAGGTTTCGTATACATTCAAATTTAATTATATGTGAAGACGATGCAACTAGAATAAAATTAGTCTACCTAAAAAAGGAAAAAAGAACTAAAAATAAAGCGATGACAAGTAAATCAATTATGTGATAGATACATGAAGCTCACATATTTACAAAAATATTGTAAAAGTAGATGATTTTCATATAATTTTAACAAGTGTGTAAGTTACTGTAGTATGGCATACTTTTAGACTCAGGAGAAGCATTAAGCTACCTGGATGGTAACCAATTTCACAAACGTTTCAAAAGAGCTTTGGAAGTTTTCGTTTCGTGTTGACACACTGTCAGAAAAATGTAACATAATCACAATAATTATATACATGTGTTTGTGAGCAGTTACATTCTAACTTAGATATATTATGTACTTATTTAAAGTATACTTAATCTATCCGAGTAGTGAGGTCCACTCCCAAATTCAAATGCCGCATCCTGCCAGCTTTCCTTCTCGAATCCCAGTCTATCTTGAGGGTCAAAGATCCCGAGCGTGTCTGTACGTTTTAGACAGTAGACAATGCAGACAGGCTATTTGTTTGGCTACGAGTTCGGACATCCACGGTGGGGTAGGGCATGGTTCGAAGATGAATTTTTGGTTGAAACGTGTGAGAAAGTTATTATTTCTCCGTACAATATTTTTTTTTGGGGATTTTTTCTCTTTATATTTTCCAATGCTTATTGCTTGTGTTTTTATGTCCTCCATCACTGAACCATTTCTAAGTACCTATAGTGGATTGGTGTATATCTTTAAGACGATTTCAATCTCCTTTGGATTACGTTTTATATTCGAAAGACATTTAATTTTTCTTTTCTCGACTTCTCGAAAAATGTAACACAGCATGTCCTTCGTATTAGGTTCTTGGAGTAAGGTTATGTGTATACATATACCAATCAGTGACGTTTACAGACGTGAGTAGCATTCCTTTATACATATTCATAGTAACGTCAGGGTTTATCAACATTTGTCTCTTATTCTGTATCAGTCTGAGCCATCCTCATTAAAATATTACGACCTCATCACCATCTTCTCTTCGAATACTACAAATTCTAGCAGAAGGCCCTAAATTAGAAACGTTCAAAATCTAGTCGCAATCTTATCTCAGCGACAATCAATGTCAAAAAGTTGTCAAAATGTAGGAATTTTAGAGGTATTTTTGACAGATTGAGACTGAGATCAGACTGTGAACGTTTGTGTGAGAATTGTCCCTAAGATCCCAATACCTTATCAATACCACATCTAACTTCACAAACTCACAAACTCCACCCACCAAATAACATAGTGACAAACAAACTGACGGATAGGCGCTAATAGTCGCCAAATTGCGGCTGGCACAACGCCAGATGCTGTCAACGAGAGTGAAACGTTACCGCATGAGATGAACTTTGCTCCCGGGATGCTGGGGAATACTTTCTCTATATTCCTATGGGACCACAAAAGAGGTTATATCCTCCTGCCCTTATTCTAATTTGTCGGTGGTTAGAGCAGCATCTGTTGAGTAGCAAGCGTATCTGCTTCAGGAGCTTTAATTCTTCATAAAAAAAAAGAAAAAAAAAATGAAACAAAAACTTTTTATTTCAGACTTTTTTAAAAATCCATAGTGTTAGTACAATAGAATAAAAAAAAAGCGTGTCGATAGCAAATATGTCGTTTTTTCATTCGCTGACGCAGCCAATCGAGCTTGGAGTGACAGATCTCGGCGACAAGTGACAGTTCAGTGATGTGAAGCCTGCTTTGGGTGGAATCCCGATGGGCCTCTTGGACATATAAGATATCACAATGCATCTTGCGAGATCATTCAGAAAAAATTCTTCCTTCATCCTGAGAGAACCCTTCGATGTTGATCGAGATTACACACAAGGCTGATTTTTTCACTCCTTTTCTTGACATATTTTTGACACTCGGTACGAGTCGTCAAAAGTCCGTAAGTCTGACAACCAGTCTTACCAACGGTTATCGTATTACCCAGTAACTGGGTTGTAGAGGTCACATAGGCAATCGCTTCATGTAAAATACTTGTATTCAGCTGCTTCCGATTAGACTGGAAGCCGAACCCGCCATAGTTGGGAAAAGGCTAGGCAGATGATGATATAATAGAAGAAATCAGACTGCTAAACTAAGATATTTCTTACCCTAGACATCGTTTATATCAAGATTAATCGGTCAAGCGGCGCGATTCGCCAATCGGCGACGAAACAATAGAAAATTAATCGTGTCTCATTAGCGGCGCTTGACAGATTATCCAACGACAATTCATTTCTAAAAATGATTCAGCCGTTCAGGCTGTATGATGTACCAAACTATCTCACAAAGATAACCTCTAAGAAACATAGGTACCTACCTCTTCTTTCTTACTTAGCCTTTAATACTGCTTACCCCCTAACTAAATAACTTAGTGGCATACAGACAGTTGTTTTAATAGGTACAAATTAGTTGCTGGCATCACGCCACAGATGCTGCGTGAGAGTGAAATCATTAACTACTTGTGTTATATTTATCTTTGATAGACAAGCCTAGGTTACAGTCTGTACGAGAGGATGTGGGTCAGATAAACTGGTTGTCTATGGAAAAATTGTATTAACCGGTTGAATTCTGTAATTATAGAAACAATAAATAAAAATGCTATTTTGTCTCGCGTGGATCCACGTTACGAGTAAGTAAGGGTTAATGGATAGGCAATAAAAAAAGAATCAGAATGACGAAATGATAAAAATACAAAAATCAAAAAATAAAATGAAAATCGTTGGTTGTCTTAAGGTAAAAGATTGAATGGTTTTATGGGCAGTTTAAGATAAGCAAAGGGCTGACAATTTATGGCTACCGTTGTTATTAAAATTTTAATTATAAAGCTAAACCTAAGACAACATTATTTTCAGCATGGTACCTTGAGTTGTCAATGAATCGTCGCCATGTTAGTTTTTGGTGACGTTACGATTTAAAACTCAAACGTCAAAGGCGAGTTTGACATTATAAAGTGATTATGACAGATCCAATTTAAAAAAAATACTTTTACTGACAGCCAATAATAAAGCTGAAGTTTGTTTGTTTGTTTGAACGCATTAATCTCTGGAACTACCAGTCGGATTTGGAAAATTAGTTTTGCATTTGATAGCTCAATTTTTGAGAAAGGCTATAGGGCTATAAGGAGCCGATCAAAAAGAAAAAAAAAGCCAGAAAGAACGCTAAGCGAAAACGAAGTAAGTAATATCGCGGGCAGGTGATGCGATTCGACGGGATCAGGAGAAAAAAAAGTCCACGCGGACAAAGTCGCAGGCAGAAGCTATAGTTATATCTATAAACTTGTCTATGGAGTATCTTGATTTGACAGGACTAAACTAATATTTATCTCCTGTCCTTTTCTTAATGAAGTAGAAAGAATAAGATGCACTGAACTTAAATTTAGTTTAGTTTGTGAACAAGGGAATCGGCGCCATTGTCTCACAAGTGACTTAAATAGAACACTAGACTAATTTGAGATAATCCTCGTTCACTTGTGACTTGAGCACGTGCTAAGCATATGAGCACAGCACGTGTTTACCACGATACTGTGACGTCACAGACATAATGTCTAGTCTACAAGACATGCATATCGCACGGAGTAGGCGTAAAAAAATGCAACGGGTTGCAGTTTTTGTGGCCAGTGTTTATGTTGTGTGTTTTTGACAGATTAGGCTGAGTGGGTGAATGTCTTTGCATTTCTATTTCTATGTATTTTGCTCGCCGCTGTTTCTAGATTTTGAAGCCTATAGTTTTGAGAATTTATTAACAGGTGAAAGAAGTGAGGTAGGTTGCCGAACGTCTATTTTTTAAAGTATTTTTTTTTTTCAGAGTATGTACCTAATGTTTCGCAATACGAAAAGATTTTAGTGAGAACATAGTCCGTTGCCCTATACCTAGTAAAAAAAGTAGACATACAAAATTATTAGTAAAAATAATCATTAAAAGAATTTGTTTAAAATGCTCTGTGAGCACACACAGAGTAAAAGGTTTTTTTTTTCTGTACTTAATACAGTTACCTAGAGTGCTGAAGTCTACTCCCCTGGCCTTGATACTGGAACCTGTGACAGTTTTTACGGAAAATACTTTTATTAACTACTTAGGTATATTAAACCAATGATGTATCGAAGTATTCTGAATTTTTTTGTACCTAGGTACCTATAAGTAATGAATGCAAATCATCATCATCGTTTTATTATTTAAACAGTTCCAAAACGATGACAATGTTATCCATACAAAAAAATATAAATAGGCCAACGTTACCAGCATGAAAAAAAAAACTAGCTAGTTTTTGAAATTATTTTCCTCATTCACGAATAAAATTCAACACATTCAAATTTCGAACAACCGAAACTCAAAGCTCACAACACACTAGCACCACCAAACTAGCACTGAACAAAAAAAAAAAAAAGTTACCATTTTCCACGTACAGATAAAACGCCACGAAAGCTCTATTAAAAAGCAAAGTTAATCCACAATACTATCTGTAAACAAATAGTGGGACCGCCATTTTGGCGTGTGGAAAAAAACATTTTAGAAGGCGGAACTAGGCTGGGTTTTTGTTAAAATTCCGAAGTGCGTTGGTTGGGAGGCCCAATAGCGCGAGCGGGCGTGGCTTCTCGATTCCGGTGACTTTCGACAATGACCTGTTTTTGTTCGATGATTCTTGCTAGATGCGATTCTCTTGTTTCGTGTTTGTTTTTTTTGGCGTCGGGTTTTGTTAGCGTGGTTCTTGCTGGCTGTTTTTTGGGGACGCTGTGTTCGATTTTTGATTTTGTGTCGAGGTTGATTTTATGAAAAGCTGTTGTGTTTATGGTAATAAAAACCTTTTATATGTAGTAGAAGTAGCAGTACTTACCTACATATTAGTAAACAAATTGAATGAAATCTGTAAAGAACGTTTTTCCCACGGATTCAATAAGCAAATCGTACAAATATTAAACTTGATAAAGTAGAGAAGTAGGCAGTGTTCTTACTAACTTACCGTGTTACTTAAAAAAAATCTAAGATCGGTGATGACTGGCTGGTGATTAAGGCAATTACATACCGTTGTAAAATTACTTACAAGAACTGGCAGTGGGAAGTTATTATGCTTTTACTTTTGCGTTTCACCGACAAACGTTAGAGCTGAATCAGTGATAGATATTATTACCTATGTTTATTTTATACAAGACTAGCAGCGCTCCGCGGTTTCACCCGCATAAGTTTTGATCCCGTGGGAATAATGGGATAAAAAGTATTCTATGTGTTAATCCTAGTTATAAACTATCCGTGTGCCAAGTTTCATCCAAATCCGTTCAGTAGTTTTTCCGTGAAAGGATAACAAATATCCATCCATTCATCCTCACAAACTTTCGCCTTTATAATATTAGTGTGACTAGCTGAAATACCCATTTGAATAAAGAACAAAACAAAGAATATAAATTCTTTGTTTCGTTTCATTTTGAATTAAGAACATTTGAATAAAACAATGCAAGATGGACGACTTAATAAGTAGGTACGTATTGATGTATCCTTTGAACATCTAACTAAAATTGTTTTTCTTCATCTTTTAGAAGTTGTTTAATAAGCTTACTTATTTTTTTGTTTCATTGGAAAACTAATAATTTAATCAATTATACCTCGGCTATGTCCCCAAAATACAACTGAAATGGAAGCCCACAAATGACATGATAAGTCAAACGTACCAGCTGATTTTACAGACTTGATCAGTTTTCAAAACCTCCAAAAAGTAAAGCTTGTCTCGAAAAGTCGTGAAAGGATTAAGGCGGAAAGAGACTTATAGCACACCACGTGACGCGACATCAATGAAGCTTACTCATTGGCCACATTTTTCATGTCGTTGAGCTATTTTGAAAGAAAAAAAAGAAGAAAATACATTTATTTAGCACAGACTAAAAGACACACAATACACCAGATACATACATCAACATTCATCATCATCATCATTTTCGTCATTTGGCCAATATGTAAACGTGGGATGGCGTCGGGTGTTACAAGTGTGCTGCAGCCTAGCCACTCAGTACTGGTGTAGAAGCAATCGAGGCTCAGTTGCATTCAAAGGTGCTTTGCTTATGCCTCTCATAGATCGTCAACATCTTCTTGGGCTGATCCCATATTTCTTGTAGTCGATGCAACACGTTTTTGGTTTCCATTCTCCTCCGTCAGTCGTCACTTTTTATCATTCACTCTTTTTTCATGCATATCGTCTCTCACACAAGAGACCATTATCACTTTCAACTTATTAACCCACCAACACTGCTGACCCCCAACACGTTAAAACACCAACATAAGCACATTTCTGCGTATCTTTCCGCACTAAAGCGTGACGCACACCAAGCTCTTACTTTAATTAGATCGTTCAAGGCGCGGCCGCCGGCCGGTGACGCTGATACAATTCGGTGCGTTGTATTTCGAAGCGATTTTTTTTTGTGTTTTTTTTGCCAATTTCTCAATTTGAATTCTCCTTTTAGTTTTTTGCTGACGCTGACACTTTCAAGTGTATTGCAGCGTTTTGAAGTTAAGATTGCCGAGCCTTTTCCCAACAGTGTTGAGGTCGGCTTCCAGTCTAACCGGATGCAGCCAAATACCAGTATTTTACATGAAGCGACTGCCTATCTGACCTCCGGTTACTGCGTAATACGATACCCCTTAGTAAGACTGGTTGTCAGACTTTCGGGTTTCTGACGACCCGTAACGACTGTTAAAGATCCAAGAATTACAGCCGGAACCAACGGCTTAACGTGCTTTATAAGACACGAGGGTCTTGGTATGAAAAGATGGTCACCCATCCACGGCACGACCGCGGCAAGCGTAGCTTAACCTGATCGATCGACCTGTGCGGCTGTTATTACTTAGCCACGAGTCCCTCAGGTTAATACAAGGTCGTTTAAAAAATGTTTCTTGGGAAATAGTTTCGTATAATTTGTTACAGTTACAATAATATAAGCCATGATTATGGCAACAGACTGTAGGGCATATAAAAGTTATGTATAGGTAGATTATGTTTCATTTATTTATTTTTGAAAATTTAGTCATAGTTAAATCTCTTTATTTAAAATTATCCTGCGTTTAGTTTACCTAAATGTCATATTTACCTGAATTCGACTGTCTATTTTACCTGATATTGTACGAGTATTAATTTTCAACATGTTTGTTCAGTCATTAATAAAATATATTTAGAACAAATTATATTTTCTAACACTATTAAAATTACGTACTTAGCACCCACATTTCGTCAGTTATGTTTAAAAGTCCCATGTAATAAAGGGCGAACCTATTGAATGATACCATAGATACATCTTTGCCTCACTCTTTAGGAATTTCAGGCGAAATATAATTTATAATTCTGTGTACGATAAAAATACGTATTTTTTCGCAAAGATTACTTAAGCATTCACACATAATAATAATCACATCACATCAAACTAATATACAGGGAGTTACGGAAAGGGTATATCAATACAAACGGGTTGAAGAGTGTATCTGGTCTAGAATCTCTTTACAAAATTTCAGCTCAAAAGCAGTAACTTTGAAAATGCTTAATATACCCTTTCCGTATTATAACACCCTGTATAAAGGCGAAAGTTTGTGAGTATGTTTGTTACTTCTTCACGCACAAACGGCTGAATGGATTTGGATGAAATTTGACACAGATAGTTTAAAACCAGGATTAACACATAGGATACTTTTTATCCCGATATTCCCACGGGATCGAAACTTATGCGGGTGAAACCGCGAGCCGCTGCTAGTATGTGTATAAAAAATGCGTATTTTTTCGCAAAGATTACTTAAGCATTCACAAATAATATCTAGTTATTGAAAGCTTTGAGCTCAACCAAAAACATCCCAGTAAAATCTTGGAAACATATTATTTTAACCACGGATTTATGCAACAACTTACGTACTCACTATAATATTTGATGACGTTGGCATTGATTTACAAGGTTTTTGTAAATGAGAAACCCTTAGTATTCTTGTGGTAAAGCCCTATAAATACACAATTAATAATTAATTTCTGTATCATCAAATACATGGTCTAAAGTACTTCTTGTATCAAACTGCAGCCATTGGTACTTATTTGTTAATAATTATTAGTAATAAAGTTTTCCTGTTTTCAACTTGGTGCATTGTAGTTTTCTAATTAATATTAATATTTTGTTCTTATGACCTATTTTGATAGTGTTTTACTTGCTATTTGGTATGATGATATAATTAAATTATATTATTTTTCTGTTTCACTGGTGTAAGTTCGATAAATTTATTTACAGTATTATTAAATTATGGATCACTGCACAACAAAGCAACGTATGAAATATATAAACTTAACAGAAAACACAAACGCATATATTTTAAATTAAAACAATTCCAAATAACGATTTGTTGAATCCAGAGACAATGCAAAAAAAGGGACCATTAAAAAATACTTGCCATCAAAAAAGAAAAAGCTAAAATAATACATTGATTTATTCAAAAAATATCCCACAGATACCAAAATGCTCGACACTAAGGCTTTAGACAGACGAAAACATGATTAAAAAAAAAGACATCTGCTGCACCTCTTTATAAACTTACCTTCAGGCGAACCCACACATAACGGTAATTTTCGTCTCGTCTGAATCAGATACGATGACTTGAGGACAACATTCAAACGATCCACTTACGTATTTTTCTTGTTACAGAGATCTTCACTTCAGATTTGTAAGTCGTGATTGAATCGTACGTGTCCCGTGACCTACAAACGGTGCCATTATCGCACCTACGGACTTACCTACTCCCACTCCAGCGAATTCAGTAGTCTAATTGGCGTTTTATAGTATTGAAGTTTTCTAAATGCGCAGTAGCCGATAGTCACCGTTTTACTCCTTTGTTTAAGAAAGAAAGAAAGAAAATACGTTTATTTGCGGTGAAAATGACGCAAAAAAGAACATAAACACAAAAAATAAAATAAAAGGTAGAGGGAAACATGCGTCACATCCACGCAAAACGGCTTTCGCTCAGCATTATGCTGCGACCCTATGCAAGACAGAGCCCCAGCGCTGGTTTTCAGCGACAGCAGGCGCTGACGTAAGCGGCGTGGCAGCTTTTGTTAAGTATATGGCCTTTCTATCTGGGATTTCTCGGTAGCTGCTCAAAGTCTGGATTATAACCCATGATAATATGCTTGCCCCCTATTACATGGGACTTAAAAATAACAAGCGAAATGAGGGTGTACCTCCTATAGGTACACCCTGTCGAACCCGATGGGAAATACAGGCGTGATTTTGTGTTATGATATTACTTATTTGTTTTGTTGCTGTCGAAGTGTCATTTTATGACATTACATCTTTTTTACTGTTTCTCGTTTCAAAGATCTATTCTGATTAGCTTAACTTATAATCTTGGGTTAACATGTCTGCAATTGTAGTTCCTCTTGACGTCATTACTAGTTTGAATGTCTTGTATGCAAACAGTCCACACTAAAAGTGATAACTTAAAAAAAAACTTTCAATAAAAACAATATTATCACAGCCATGTCGTGATTGGATCGCACGCGTCCCGTGACCCATAAACGTTATTTGAACACCCATGCACCGCACCCATGCATTACTATGTGAACTAGCCCTTATTTGCGAGCGGTGTTTGCGCTCGGTGTGCGCACGACTTTATCCTAATTGACGTTTAGTTAGATTGTTGTGGTTAGCTACTGGTTTGTTTCTTTTTGAGTTTATTTTGGGTGAGTTGGAGTTTAATATGGATACTAGGTAAAGAGAAACCACAGTACCTATATGTAGTGCCCAGCCAAAACGTGTTTAGGGTACTTACCTATATTTTAAAGAAAATAAAGAAGAAAAATAGCAAACAGTGACTGTTAAGACCGTGATTTGTGAATCTATTTAGACTAATGACAAAGCCGAAAAGTTTGTTTGAACGTGCTAATCTTTGGAACTAGGTACAGTCAGCAGCAAAAGTCGATTAACACTGTCATTTTTACATGTTATTAAATTGACAACAATTTTATCAATAAACTGCTTTTTAGCTTCTCACATAATAGCAGTTTATATTCTAAAAAAATTTCTTCTGCTGCAATTTTGAACAAATATTTTGCTCAATAACTAAGATTGAAAAAACTGAAGTGTTAATCGACTTTTGTTGCTGACCGTACTAGTCGAATTTGAAAAAATATTTTTGTTTTAATAACTTTATTTTTGCACATTAACATCACATCGCTAGCACCTTTAGGAGCCGAGCGAAGAAAAAGTCAAAAAGAACGCTAAGCGAAAAACGAAGTTATAGCGCGGACGGGCAATGCGATGTGACGGGGTGGATCGGGGGAAGAAGAAGAATTTCACGCGGACGACGTCGCATGCAGAAGCCATCCATACTAATATTATAAATTCAAAAGTAACTCTGTCTGTCTATCTGTATGTTACCTTTTCACGCTTGAACCACTGAACGGATTTAGATGAAATTTGGCATAGAGATAGTTTGAGTCCCGGGAAAGGACATAGGATGGTTTTTATCCCGATATACCCAAGGGATCGAAATTTACGCGGGTGAAACCGCGGGGTGCTGCTAGTAATAAATATATTTAGGTACCATTTAACATGTTTTTGGAAGAATGGTTAATACACACGTCTACACATATCTAGTATAAGCTGACTTCTGATTGTACGAAAAATCTATACAATGCGTGATCAGCTAAAAGTGGAAATGTATAGTTTGATGTGCAGCCGTGTGTACCTATTTTAATTTACGAGGCATTCGAAAAGCACGTTTTGCCTGTTCTCAAATTGAATGAGACTTATTTATTTATACGTTAGTAGCAAATGCATGCAATTTATTACACCTATGAAATAAGAGCTAACTGAATTTAAATACAAAGCAATCACAATAAAATTCCGATTTAATAACACTTTATCAATAACAAAACAAAACTATAAAATACTTAATACAATGCAATTTAACACAAATATTAATATAGGCCAAAACGTTACTGAAAGAACATATTTATTTAAAAAGAATACAATTTAAAATAGAGATGGCCAGACTCTATACAAAAAAAAAGAATAAAAACTTGAAAAAGGAATATAAAAAAAAAAAACTTTAAGTAGTTAGGACAAAAGATGGACTTATTTTCCCAAACTGTTTTAAAAAATGGAACCGATTTACGAAAGCAAAAAGCGCGGGTAATCAGTGCTGCAATTTGGTCGACATTGTAGACTTCTAATGATAAAATTAAGAGGCAGCCGCGCCCGCCCGGTGCACGCAACGCAACGATAAAGCCGAGGCACACATCGTTGCGGGTTGCGGCACGCATCCTATCTTATGGAAATTATTTCTTTTATATTTTATAAATAGGCCTATTTTAATTTCATTTTTATCTTTGAACAGGATCTTGGAAAGCGTTTAGTTCAAAATTAATCGTATTAGGTATGTTTAATAACGAAGATAATTTTTATTGCTAACATCTAGTCTATAGTTAAGTTATACATATCTAAGGACCGGTTTTTCAATCGCCAGTTAACCTTTAACCGACGAATAAGTTTTTCATTTTGACAGTTTTGGTATGGTCAATCTGTCAAAACGTTACGTTTATTTTTTAGGGTAAAAGTTATCTAATGATTGAAAAATCAGTCCTTAGTTGCTTAAACATAACAGATTTTCCACCATAACAAAAGTATAATTTTCTTGTAACATTCTAAAAAAATAAAACCATTATAATTACGATGATCAAGGTTTATTCATTCCTTCTTTTTAACAACATTACAGCAGGCTAAATACAAAGCACGATTGACTTGACATGCAATGGTTTAAAACCTCATTAATCATCATAATGAAGAAAGATGAAGCCTTAAATAAAGACTAATAGCAAGGCAACATACCAGTTCAATGATCCTATTTAAATGTAGCACTTTCAATAATAATTTGCAAAAATTAAACTTATTTTTATTTATACTCCGTCAATATCCTTCTAACGCAACCTACCTCAACACACACTGAGGTGCGTCAGTGTGCGACGGTCCTAACGCACGCTTTTTTGCGTGCGTCCTACGTGTTAACGCACTCAAAAGCATCCGCGTTACGCACACACGCAAAAATTGTGTGCGCACGCGAAAAATGCGAGCGCGTAGATGTGTGCGTGCGTGCGGTGACACGCACACAAGCATGGGCGAAGGACACGCCGCGAGGGCGACGACCCCGCTTTTTTGCCACAGCGCGTATTCCACTACCGACGAAGAGCATTGGCCGTCGCACAATTTTTTACTTTTTTCCTTTTTTGAAACACCCGAAGATCGTTCACTCCGACAGTTGATACTATGCTATTTTTATGTTCTGTGGGAATAGGGATATGATGTCAGTGTTATTTATTTTGTTTTATATATCTTACCGGTTTATGTATCCCGTTTGATTTGATTGCCAGTTTAATTAATGTTTAAGATGGTCCGCCTGGCATTTGTTTTGCTTGTATTTTTTTTTTAAATTGTACTCTGAAACGTAGTTCGTTTATGGACATGTTTTTACGATAATATAATAATGGGTCAAGCGATTTCAAGGGTTCTGATGTCATTTGTTTCGAATACGTATGAAAATCAGGCTGTCTGTGTTCTATAGGACGAAATTACCACTTCTGTAGTCAACTTTACTGTCCACTATATGCAGTCAAACGGATTTCTTTAAACATTTTACAATTTTAAATACTAAAAGGAGTAAAAAGTACTTTCTGTGAGCTTTGTAGCAGTCAATACGTCAGGTAACCATCGGTGGCTGTCAGACCAATGAATGTTACATGACAAGTCATTCGGAGAGGCAAGCGGTTTGTCAACTCGTAACACTAGAGTACCTTGCTCTGATACTGAGGTATACACGAGATAAATATATTAAAAATTAATCTTAAGATGGATAAAATTTATCTTAAATGTCAGTTAGTGCTGACAAAATTAGATTTGATTGAGTGTTGACGATTTTATCGAATTTCTAGTATTTGTAATTGGGTAGTAAAGTAAGATTTTATAATATAATTACAGCAAAACAGGAGGCTGTGGGAGCCGAATATCAATCTATTATGGTAAATATAACCTTTAACTAAGCAATGAGCCCTAAACAGTCGCGTAAACACTATTATTTAACACGCAGACAGTTGATTTGCAACCTGCATTGTATTACGAGATAATTCTGAATCCGAATACTTGTTACACAGTTTCACATAAATCACTATCAAATTAACACAGTCGCAGTATTTCGAAGGCCACTAAATCCTAACTTATCGCCTCTAAGAGAATCTGAATCAGAACCTACGGACCTACGCATCTATTACATTTACAAACGCTTCAATATTTTAGTTTTAAATGCGTTTTATCACGCGCTAATGCCAACCACGGTTTAATGGTCGAAACTTGTCCCGTTTAAACCGGATCGAAGCGGTTACAGGCAGTTTTTTAGCGCCGTTATGTATCTGGACGACATTTGAATATGGAATAAGAAATGGCTAGGAATGATAGGTAAACTGTTCAAGCAAATAACACCTCGGAGTTTCATAAATATTTTCGATTTTATCGATGTTCTAGGAATATATATTTAGCTTCATTAGTTAAGCCGGCATTTGACTATGGGATATAATATAATATATATTACATCTTGAGATATAATATTTTATCGCTCGTCATACATTTTGTACGAGACCGTTCACACTGTGCTATAATATATATTACATCCCAAACTATAAATATTTTTTCGAGCGATATTTAGAGGTCATTTGAAGATGTATTTACCTCACGTCCCCGGACACCCCGCCTCCTCCTGTCTCGCCCTCAGTTTGAATTTTGAATGGTAACGTTCGTGCTGCAGACGTGTCAACTGATCACTTGTTTTGAATTTTCGTAGATGTTAAGTATAGATATTTGAAGTACGCATTAAATTAATTAAATAAAGAACGTGATGACACAGTGATGACCGAAACTGAACTGTTCCAAAATATATAGCTTACAGTGTGAACAGCAATCGCGGGATGTAATATTAGGTCCTTACATATGAAATTGGCGTTTTTCGTACTGGCCACTTTAATCACGAATTTCTCCTCTTTGGTAAGGAATTCCAAATTCAAATTTGTACAGCTATTTACTCATGTATTTGTGCTTCGATGACCGTCATTCATTTGTTTTTTTTCTTCTGTTTTTTCTGTTTGCGTCACTCATTTTACAAAATGGAAAATTTAAAATATCGCATTATTTACGAGTACGAGTTCCGCCGTGGCACTAGTGCTGCGGAAACGACTCGAAGGGTGAATGATGTGTATGGCGGTCATGTTGCAAAAGAAAACACAGTTCGTTTTTGGTTCCAACGTTTTCGTTCTGGAAATTTCGACCTGCAGAACAAGCCCCGTGGACGGCCTGAGACCCAAGTTGATAATGGAGAATTGAAGGCTATTGTGGAAGCGGACCCATCGCAAACCACGTCCGAGTTAGCTGCAGGCTTCGATGTTAGTGATAAAACTGTTTTAATTCACTTGAAGCAAATTGGGAAGATTAAAAAGCTTGAAAGGTGGGTACCTCACGAATTGACTGAAGCAAACCGGCAAACGCGCGTCGACTGCTGCGTTACATTACTTGAATTGGAATGTCTTAGACATCCTCCGTACTCCCCGGACCTTGCTCCAACAGATTACCATTTTTTTCGCAATTTGGATAACTTTTTGCAAGGGAAAAAATTCAACTCCGATGGGGCAGTCCAAATCGCCTTCAAAGATTTTATTGATTCCCGTCCGACTGGTTTTTTTAGTAAAGGGATCAATGAACTACCTATAAGATGGCAAAAGTGCATTGAAAACAATGGTTCATACTTTGATTAATTAAATATATTATATTAAAAAATATTCGACTTTTTGTTCCTTCCATACAAAACGCCAATTTCATATGTAAGGACCTAATATATAGCTCAAGATGTAACATATATTACATCCCATAGTCAAAAGCCGGCTTTAGTATCGGGAATCCGTTTATTTTTAGGTATTTGGTAAAGTTATTTTTGATTTCCCTAGTTGAATATTTTAATGGAAAATTCTCTTTTCCAGAAACACTTTTACATTATTAGGAATGCTTGTAATACCATCCATCAAATTATTTCTTGATGTTCCCGAACTAGTCTTCTGGGAAAACCTGTTTAAAGTGTATCGATTTTAATGTCATTTATTCTGAGAACCACCACTTTAAAAAGTAGTGAACTGGTCGTTCAATTAACCTACTCGTCTATTGAGGGATGTAAGTATCTTTACTTACGCATAAGTTACTGTCGTAACCTTAACCAAGAAAAAATAAATCTCGCAAATTACGCCAATATCTTACATCCCGACAATATCACAAACAACGCTGTTGAACATTCGGCGCGGAGCCCACCCCAATTCCGTCCCTAACCTACCCCAAGCGGACGCACAACGCGTCTGTGTGCGCCAAACGCACACTACCAAATGAACACCTTGCGAATGACGACACGGCGAATTTCGAATGACGACTTCTTTTTTTTAATGTTTGTTCTTGTTTACAAATTTTTGACAGCTGCGTTTTTTTTTCTTTCACAATGTTGAGGAAGGTTATTTACATTGAGTTTGTTATGTAATTGTTCATGACATTGCGATCGCGAGGTTAAAGCGTGTACGTCTACGTAATCATGTTATCATACTATACGATTAAATCACTGCATTTCTAGATGTTAGTAGTGAGTAATACAGTTACTCAACTTGAATAAACTAGCTTAGCAGTTACATAACGCCAAAAAACATGTCCTAAATTCTCGGTAGCTTACTAACGGTAAAGTCGTAGCTAAGTATGCGCTACCAAAATGCTTACATCAGTAGATTTGTATGCAGACGAAATAGGTCGTTTGCCTTGACGAATGTCAGTCGGAATGTCTACGGGACAATGTTTTCCGCTGACGGCTGCCGTATCTTTAAAAGATTAGCTTGAGGCTAACTGATCACTTGTGTCTTATGTCATGCCCGCCTACGGACTTTGCCTGTAAGCGTGTTATTTGAAAGTCAAACACGTGTTTAATAATACAACTTTTGACAGTTCTAAAACTTAATTTTCTAGCCAAATAATTTTAATTCGAAACGAATATTCATAGCCCTACTACAATCAACGATTAATCCCTTTTAAACAACAATAATTCATTATAAATACCGTCTTATATGACTCGTCAAAAACATTCATTGTGATTGTGTGCCGACCCATATAATGTGCGGATGTGTGCGTGCCCTACATAAATACAAATACAAATTAAAACCCTCCCAATTTGTGTGCGTGCGGTGCGGCCGTGTGCGTAGCTTCTTCGCTCGGAATTCCAAGTTTGAAATTGGAATGAATGACGGTTAGGTTACTGACCTACGCCAATGGCAGCCGTTCCTTTTTTAAATTAAGTTTTTTTAATGAAAATTGATTTATTTTTTTGGATTTTTGTTTAAAAACTACGTAAACGAAAACACACTTTGTTACCTGTATACGCTCATAGATAAAATAGAAATTAAAAATGGCTGAAATTAATGCGTAGGTTATTATTTTTCAAGTAAAATTATATTCTGTGTTGTTTCACCTGTCCCATTTAAGTATTAAGTTATGTAAGTAATTGACGTGTAAGTTTAAGTCATAACTTGAAGGCCTATTTCTAGAAAATTGGCGCGTCAATAGGGAATTAGGGACGCAGAGGAAGGAAACCTGCAATATAAATTCTTAAGTACTTCCACTGTCATCGCCATTTTGTATGCAGTACTTTTTATTATTCTTACCTATGAGGAAAAGGACATGCGTACTATGCATAATGTGCATCGGGTAAGCCAATTCGATACAGAAAATTGTTATTTAATTAAAATAATAAATAAAGATAATGTGCAATATACTCGTAAATATATGCCTTAATTTACTTGTTATATTTAATGGTATCTATTGTATTGGTAAACCTAAGTGCAATTTGACAGGATGTTTTATTTTTGCCAAAATAAAAGAGTTCGATTTTCAGTATTTCCATAGAATTTTCTCTTGGTAGGTATTTGATTTTTTTTTGTCGTTACGGCCTTACGGGTCGGAAGCCCAAGTCTGTCAACCAGTCTTACCAAATGGTATTGTGTTACCCTGCATCCGGTTTCATAGCGCCAACCACGAAGACGCGCCCCACTCTTCTTCCTAATCGCTTACAGTACAAGTGTGCAACATTCCGCTAGTGTTTTAGTTTTGTCGATACACAGTAATTACTTATTAGTGGGTAATTAGTGTGTATCAAACTAATAAAACATTAGTGGAATTAACTAACGATAACCACTAGTGTTTAGTAAGTAGAGTGGGGCGCGTCTTCGTGGATGGCAATATCTATAGACTGGAAGCCGACCCCAACATAGTTGGGAAAAGGCTAGGCAGATGATGAGGTATTTCTCATAATTTCGGATTTTAACTTGAAGTTGTTAACATGCGTCATGTTCGTGAACGGGCGCCGTCAGTAGGGACTGGTCATCTCTTTGCTGCCATGGCTTATTTTATTTTAATTTAATATTTGAATTGTTGTTTTTTCTCATCTTTTCATTGTGGACGCTTTTAACGTTCTGCATCGTTCTCACATGTATAATTTTTAACATGAATGATGTAACCAAGACTTTGTAACCTATTTTGATTTAAAAGAGTGTCCATGGAGTTTCCTGCCCGTTCTTCTCCATAGGTACCTACGCTTTGGAATGGGCAACTAGCTTCATCTTTCTGACTGACCGACCCCTTGACAATTCAAAAGTGCCTGTAATTGGTTTAATTGAAATAAATGCTTTGAGTTTGAGTTCCATATCATAAGCTCACTCTTCGTGTGACTGAGATACTAACCCCCTTATTCATAAAACTTATCAAACCTATTTTAGTTAAAATGGGGTTTGTCTCTTTCTTACACACAGAAATGACAACGTGACAGATAAAGACAAACGTTCTATAAACCTATTTTAGCTAAAATAGAGATAAAATAGGATTATGAATAACACCGTTAGTTTATTGCCTCTCTATAGTTCTACGCATCTATTCAAACGATTTCCAAAAACAAAATGAAGTGTCGTCGGAATTCTCTAAAGAATTTTCTTGTATTTAAAATGTCACATTCCTATGACATTCAAGACAAGAAATGTCATTATGACATAAGGTGTTTATCTTCGGTCAAACTTTTTCGGTAGCCCAATTTTAGTTCTATATTTGTTTTTGTTCAGATATTCATTTGTTTGTAATTTAAATGTTTTATTATTCGATCTCATTACATACGATTATGTAATCTCGGTCCAAGATTGTGGTGTTGAGGATCGTAGCGGGCTTATTAACATCTCATTCGCTAGACTGGAATGTTAAGCAGTGTTAGGGCTAGAAGCAAGGCTTGTTAGTTTACAAGGTATTGACGAAAATGGTGTTACACTAATATCTAGACAGATTTTTGCAAATGATAATCTATATATAAAATTCAAAGTCTTGACTGACTCATATATCAACGCACATCCTAAATCGCTGGTCTTAGAGACATGAAATTTGGAGGGTGTGTTCTTTGTGAAGAGTAGGTATCCACTAAGAACGGGTTTTTCGAAATTCCACCCCTATGAGGGTGAATTACTAGTAAACTTCTTCATTAAATTCGGTTTAATCTTAAAAATATTAAAAGCTTTTTTCATGGACCTTAGGCTGTTTCTGCTAATCGTTGTCAATCAATAGATACGGAGTTTCTTCCTAATGATAATAATTTTATTTAGAAATTGTATTTTTTTTTTAATTTATAAGACAGTCCAAGTTGTTACTTTTTCTTCTTTGCATGCATTTGATGATCCATCCATCCAAAGTGTCTTTTGCATGGCTTCAAAAATATATAATAAACTACCTAAAATCTGGAAGCAGTTAACTGACGTAGCGTTCAAAAAGACAGTGTTTCCTAGCAGATAAAGCTTATTATAATTTAAATGAATTTTTCGATGAGAGATTTTGACCATGTTTACTAATTTAATTATCTATTATATTTTTAATGTTCTCACAGTTATTAACATGACATTTATTTTGAATGACATTAGGTATACTTAAACTTTATTAATATTTGCATGCCAATTTACAAGGCATACGTGGGGATTTGCCTACTTTTAACATCTCTTGCATGCTGACAATTTGTGTTGTATGTATTGTACTCATGTTTGGGTAAATAAATGATTATCTTATCTTATCTTATCCATCATCATCATCATCTGCCTGCCTTTTCCCAACTATGTTGGGGTCGGCTTCCAACTGAGCTTTAACATCAAGCGACTGCCTGTTTGACTTCCATAACCTAGGTTGTGGAGGTCAGATAGGCAGTCGCTAAGGGGTATCGTATTACCGAGTATCTGGATACTGGGTAATACGATATCCGTTTGTAAGACTGGTTGTCAGAGTTTCGGGACTTTTGGACTTTTGCATTTGATGATCCATTTTTGGCGAAATAGGTACCTATGGGTACATTTTCTCAAGCAGAAATCTGTAAGTACATATACGACACATATAAAATGGCCCCCCTCTCCTGAATTATATATTTATTTCAATTTTGGTCTAAAGTTTTTAATTAAAAATCCCTTTTAAATATTTCGCACAGACATTACCGAAATCCAAACTTCCGGTTTAAAAAAACCTCTTCCTTGCCATGGTTCCGTAGGTCGCGTTTCCCTATGCGTGTGCGAGTGAGACAGAGGATACGAGATCCTTCGTGTAAGAAAGAGAAACGGTGAGGGCGACGACCTTTAAAACAAATCGTTGTAGAAAGGGTTCGGTTTCAGTAGCGTCCGCAAATTAGGCGGTAATTATATATTTAATTACTTTTTTTGGCGTAAAATGTCGCTATGACAATTTTAAGATTCTTGGTGATTAAGTTTTCTTGAACTCCATCGTAAAGAAAACATCGCGAAGAAACCAGCATCCTATTTGCTTGACACATTCAGTAATCCATACTAATATTATAAATTCGAAAGTAACTCTGTCTGTCTGTCTGTCTGTATGTTACCTTTGACGCCTAAACCACTTAACCGATCATCCTGAAATTTTGCATATAGGTACGTTGTCAGGTGTACAGAAACGGACATAGGGTACCTTTCAAAAACAACAACGTTATTATGATAATAGATGGCGCCACGTGTCTATTGAACTTTGTCACATTATTTAATTCTGAGGCGGTACGAAATTCGCCGGGTCAGCTAGTATAGTTATAATAATACCAGTATATTATTTTCCCACTGCTGGGCAAATGCCTCTTCTCATACATAGAAGGCACGACCATTGATCACCACGCTTGCTCAAGATGGGTTGCTGATTAATGATAGCTTTTCGAATTTAATTATGGGAATGAGATTTGCTCTATTTTATTTTATCTTAATTTTTAACTACATTTATTTTAATTTTAGTCATTCAGTAGGTATAATGTGCATTGATTTTACTAACAATAAATTAAGAGCATTAATCATCAACTTCTTCTTCTTAGCGTGTCGATAGCAATCTAAATGTACTCGGCCTAGAATTCGGCCACTTGTTTGGCGCCATCACTAGCGTCCATCAGTTCCTGTAATGTGCATCAATCAACTCGTCCACATTTACTCACAAAAATAAAATACAATTGATATGAATCACCGATAGTAACTTGTAAAAATAATTAATTATTATCTAAGTATTTCATAATAATAATTGAAACTTTTGTTCTTATTTCTATGCTATCGGTACATTTATCTAGGCGCACCCTATTCCCTAGCCTGATTCGGGCTAGACCGGGACCTAGGCGAAAAATTACTAGGGTGCACACACACAAGCGTAATGCCCCGTTATTGTTATTGTGTATGTATGTGTGTGTGTGTGTGACTATGAATGTGTGAGTGGCGACCGTTTATTTTTATTTTTTGTGTATTTTTTATTATTAGCCGATACGGCCCGTTGTTAGACTTAAAGTTTGGGAGAGATCAGTCTATCACGATATTATTTTTTTTTAATGTTTTTAATTTAGGTAAGTACTGTAGAGGTTCTCTCTCATTTGAAATACAGGTCGGTAATATTTCAAGGCATGTTCCATTGGAACTTTTAAGCATGTGTCATTCAAAGAGAGTAGGTTTTGACGTGTAAAAATAAGATGGGCTAATTTTATGACTTAGAATCTGTCAGTGTCCGGTGTTTGTGGTTTGTCCGCAATTTGACCGTGCCGGTGTGGCTAATCCCTGAGTGCATAGTTGGTAGTTTTTAAGGTCAGTTTTTACTATGTGTATGTAACAGGCGCTTCTCGCCATCAAACTCGAAAGTTTGGCGAGTGGTATTGTAGATAGATAGATAGATAGATCATTTATTTGTCCAAAACATGAGTATACACACACATGGCATGCAAGATGTTACATAAAATTATAGCACGGTCATGTTTTGCCTTAACGGCGTACAAATATAAACAGGTAGGTCATTTTTATTAGTAGGTGTGTCCATTATTCAAAGAAATTAACATGTCAATTGAGAGAAAAAAAAATAAACAATCAAATTATAATAAATATACTACAGGATAGTGTCATCAACTCATACAACTGTAAAAGAAAAAAAAATTGTATTTTAGAGAGAATAATAAAAAAAAATGTATTTAATGCGAAAACTCCTAAAATAATATCTTATGAAATTTGATAGGAGTTTCATTTAAATAAAAGAGCTCCCCTCGTAGCGTAGTTGTTATAGTAGGTACCTAAGTTTGTTTATAATTTTACGAAGGGACATGACTACCAAGGTGACGACAAATAGAGAAGTATGGAAGAACAAGATATGTTCCGCCGATCACAAATAAATTGGGATAAGGGCACGAGAATGATGACCTTTCTTTATAATAATTTAATGTTTGGTTCATTCAGTTTTCACGGCTAAAATTTTATTATGAACTAGCTGCGCCCCGCGGTTTCACCGGCAGAAGTGTCGATCTCTTGGGAATATCGGGATAAAAACTAGCTTATGTCCTTTCCCGGGACTCAAACTATCTCTATACCAAATTTCATCTAAATCCGTTGAGTGGTTTAGGCGTGAAAAGGTAAAATACAGACAGACAGAGTTACTTTCGAATTTATAATATTAGTATGGATTAGTCGTTCTGACTAGGCAGAGGTGTATCGGTGTCCATCATATTATAATTTACTTAACACAACACGTGTTAAGTAAATTATACGTTGGGACAACGGTATACTCGTACACAAAAAAATGAGTGAGAACGAAGCTTTAAGCTTGAAAAAACATGAAAAAATTTCGAATAACCCAATTCCTGAAATCCCACGTATTTTTCGGCGCCAAATAAAACATTAAGCCTTCAAAAATATTGTAACAAAAATGTTGTATTCCTTATAATCCGCGTGCGAGCCATTGGGACACGTATCGATACGTGTGACGTCACTGCACAGATAACAAATAATCGTAGGCTGTATGAGAGTTGTCTGTGCTTGATAGAAAAATGTTGGTAGTGACATTCAAGGACAGAGTTTTCTTCCTGTTTTTCTTGAAAAAATAATTTCTCATAGACAGCTTTTACTGGCAAAATATGTGATCTCTAAAACTGTTTGTGTATTAATCAGAACGACTAATTCATAATTTTAGTCGTGAAAACATAATAACCAAACATTAAATTATTATAAAGGAGGGTCTGGGTTTTGAAGGTCAGTTAAGTAGTCGCTCCATGTAACGTGGAGTTTCTTGCCCGTTCTTCTCCGTTTGCTACGCTTTAGAATGGGCAACTAGTTTCATCATTTTTGACCGACCCCTTGACAATTCAAAAGTGCCTGTAATTGCTTTATTTGAAACTAGCTGCACCCCGCGGTTTCACCCGCGTAAATGTCGATCCCGTAGGAATGTCGGGATAAAAAGTAGCCTATATGTTAATCCAGAGTGTCGGCTACCTCCATACAAAATTTTATCAAAATTGGTCCAGCCGTTTGAGCGTGAAGAAATTACAAACATATAAACACACACTCACAAACTTTCGCCTTTATAATAGTTGTGTGATTAGTGTGATATTGTGTTAAATGCTTCGAGTTTGAATTTTCTTTAGCCTTTTCTTATCCACATTACATAAAGGATACTTTTTTGCCTAAAACAACACCAAATAGCCAATTATCACTCCTTAACCCAGCTCCTTATGCTCAATATCCTTGCCCATTTCCCGTACATCTCAACGGTGTAATTCAGGATTGTGCTCCCACCTATAGACATATCTGTATGTAGGTCTCTGCCATACCTCTGCCCATCCAGATAATTATATTACGGCAGCTTACAATCAATATCAGACTCAGCAGGTCTGTAGGTATTGCGAGATAGGAGAGGTTTGGTAGGTGAGTAATGCTTCGTGATGTCGAGTGGATTTTGGTGATAGTGTTACTGATATTAAATATACATGTCTGATTACCCTTAAAATTAAAGCTTTTAAGCTAATTAAGACTAAAATATTACACGTTAAACTACAATTCTCATTTTGAAATGGGAAATGACTAAATCCCATATTTACATTATGTAATGACTAGCTGCGCCCCGTGGTTTCACCCGCATAAGTGTCGATCCCGTGGGAATATCGGGATAAAAACTATCCTATGTCCTTTCCCGGGCCTCAAACAATCTCTATACCAAATTTCATCTAAATCGGTGGGAATATCGGGATAAAAAGTAGCCTATATGTGAATCCAGGATGTCAGCTACATCCATACAAAATTTTGTTAAAATTGGTCCAGCGGTTTGAGCGTGAAGAAGTAACAAACATATAAACACACACACACACAAAATTTCGCCGTTATAATTACTTACGTGTTTGCAATTTTTACACTACTAGTGCGACGGTCTAGACACTTCTGACGGATTCCCCGGAAATGACAGCAGGCAAAGATGAATGGTGAAGTATGGTGGAGGCGTTTGCCCAGCAGTGGGACAGTATAGGATAATAATATAAAAAAAGTATTGCAATTTAGGTAAAAATATATTTTTATTATTACTAAATCCATAAGTTTCGAATAATAATAATCATTTAGCTTGAACACTGCCTTTTTTGATGAATTTTCTCTGTCATCTTAGAATGCTACAATATGTTGTTTACGTCAAACAGCGTAGCATAACGTAGCGCTGTGTAGCCGACGGAAAACTTTCGATCAAGAATGGAAAACGAAAGAAGTTCGGATCGCGCTGTTCTCTTGTTTTTGCTTATAAATACTGTTGATTTATTTGAATTATTTCGTTTGCTGCTGTAAATTGTTCTATGAAAAACTAAAATAAAACAACGGCCCATCTGCGCAATGGGAAAGTGCTTGTAGTAGTCGGCGTAGAGCTGTTTTATGTCTTGCTAAGTATATTAGTTTCGACTAAGACCAAGAGAAGATTAGATCACCATCAGATTTTCAAAAACGCGAGACTTGAAAATGTTTATATTCACCAATAAGGAACGGAACTAAAAGTAGAAGACAGTAAAACAATTTTTCTTTCTTTAATATTGCTCTTTATGTGACAGTAAATTGTTAATGTTACCAAAAACGTTTATAATCGATTCTACAAATTCTTAGACACATCTTTATACTAATAATAAAGCTGAAGTATTTGATTGTTTGAACACGCTAATTTCTGGAACCAGTTTACCAGTGGGATTTTGCATTGGATAGCCCAATTCTTGAGGAAGGCTATAGGCTACTTAACATCACGCTAAGACCCTTAGAAATAGGGTACTTAGGGGCAAGCGGTGCGATGCGACGGGATGGATCGGGGAGATAGAAATTTACGCGGACGAAGACATTTAACATTTATAATCCAACAAATATTTTCCCTTCCATTTCGCCAATATGCTTTTTTATTTAATTACGCTGTATTCTATCAGGTATTTATTTGTCGTTTTTTTTTTTCGGGCGCTGGTGGCACAACAACTGAGGGGCATTTTAAGAACGTTCACAGTCTGATCTCAGTCTCAATCTGTCAAAAATACCTCTAATTTCCCTAAATTTGACAAGTTTTTGACATTTGTTTGTAGCCGAGATGAGACTACGACTAGATTTTGAACGTTTTAAATTACGAGAATTGGCCTTCTAATATGAAGTCAGGCGGTTAAAAGGTTAAAAAAGGGCATTTAGCTCCTCAAAAAATTAATAAAATTCATCAGTTGCCTTTTACAACAACCACTACGTTTCGTTATGGCATTCCATCCACCACCTTATTCTCCAGGAAGCTATCCCAACTCCATATTTCCACAGCACATAAGCCAACATATTGGGTTCATGTTTTCTACAAGTCCAGCATCAATAATCACATGTTTAACCTTATGTCTATAATTCCAATTACCGCGACTTGTCCGGTCGGCCATAATCGTCGTGGAATAGCGGAGAGAATGGAGTCGTTGTTGGGCTAATTTTATTTTCTTTTTATGTAATTTGGATGTATTTGTAGAAGGAGTGGTTTTCTGTCAAGCTCCGCTAATGAGACACAATTGTTTTTCTATTGTTTCGTCGCCAATGGGCGACGCGCGGTGCTTGACCAGTTAAATGTCTTAGAAATTCGAAGATGCTCTGTAGAATTATGTAATACTACGTTTCTTTTGGTTTTCAGAGCCTCTGAATAAGTACATTAACCCCCTTATTCATAAAACTTATCAAACCTATTTTAGTTAAAATGGGGTTTGTCTCTTTCTTACACACAGAAATGTCAACGTGACAGATAAAGACAAACGTTCTATAAACCTATTTTAGCTAAAATAGAGATAAAATAGGATTATGAATAAGGGGGTAAGTGTTTTAGCGTGAGTTTTTTCGATTGTTTACGATCTTCCTTTAAGTTGCTAGCTTTATATGGCTGTATCATTCAGCTTTATTTGTAGCATCATCGTTTTTATGACAAAAAAATACTCATTTCATTTTCAGTTAATTTAAAAAGTCTTGAAGTTTAACAGACAAAATATAACCTTTGTAACTTTAGCTTTAAAATCATTCCTTTCCACTATATGATTATCTACCTGTAAAGTAAAGTTTTAGCCAGTGTCTGGTGGAATTAAGTATCGAATATTATCAAATCAGAATGGAATAACATAGGTAATAAGGTAGGTTGGTAGGTGGGAGTTATCTGTCTATATAAATAAAAATCAATGTTTGTATGTTTGTCCTCTATGCGTTCCGAAAACATTGGTCAGATTGTGATGAAACTTTGGTAGGGTGTTCTGGGGACGCCCGTGAGGGTTTCTAATTATTAAAACATGGAAAAAAAACTTAGGCGGTACGAAGTTCGCCGGGTCAGCTTGTAAGAGATAAATAAATAAAACCTCTTTTTAATGACACACCGTTTATCAACAACAAGTCAAGGTTCAAACTTCAAAATATTTAGCACAAATTCATCTCCATCCATTCCCTAGTTTCAATTCAGTTCACTAAATTGGCATTTGTTAATTAGATCAGAACGGTTTAATAATTGAACGTGAGCGAAATAAGAACTGAGAGAGAGGGGGACAAAGGATATTTAGGCTCGTATAATTACCATATGTAAGAAGGAGATGGGTAGAGAAGATAAAAATACTGGGTTTTAATGGGAAATGGAGAAACTTGTGGTCGAAAAGGTTTTTCTTGTTGATGTTATTAGAAAACAATAGGTAGGTTTGAGACAATCGATGCAGGTATTTGAGAGTACTTAGTGGGAATTTTGTGCTGTCTGAAATCGTCAACACATCGCTGTTTAAATTCAAAAGGGCCATAAGTCGAAAAACATTACAAATCCTTTTTAAAGCAAAAATCGTATCAATAAAATTTCTAAAGGGCCACAAGTAGAATTGTAATTTATTCGACTTGTAGCCCTTTTGAATTTAAGCAGCGACTTAGTGAGTGACCAAGCATGTTGATCAACGCTTGTTCCTTTCTCTGTTAGGGACGAGGCCTTTGATTTCCTTGTACAAGTTCAAATTAAATTACCTAGCAAAGCTCTGCAGATGTTGTGGGCTAAACACGATAAAATATAATAAATAAAAAATATTTGATGTTTGATGATGAATAGGTAATGACGTTTTATCATGTTTAAAACGATATCCATCACGTCTGCGAAGTTTCTGTAGCAAATCTATTATTTATTATTTTTCATTCAAAATTTCGTAAATAACAAATAAAATTGACCCTGATTCCCTGATTTTTTTAATTCTAATTTGACTCTGTACAGATGATCTTACGGGCTGATGAAATTCAATGCGTCATGTACTTAATCATGTTCATACTTGTCCTTTCACCACGTTTTGAAATGACACACCGTCCTATTTTTTTGGAATAGAATCTTACCTACGTCATACTTTCGTTTTTCATCACCGCTCGAACGTCACAGCATTACTTGTCCATCTTTAGACCACTTGAGTCCAAGTTTTCAACCTGGAACCTATTTAATATAACTGACAATGCGGCATATTTTGTCAAAACATTACAAAATGGACACATTTTCACGACAGGTGCTGTTTAATAAAGCAATAACTATGAAAATTATGAAAGTTGTCGAATTGTCACCTGTCTGTCGGTTTTCTATACCTACATACAAATAAATAAAATTGGAGTGTCTGTTTGTAATATTAAAATAACCGCTTTTTACTAAATGCAATAGATGTATATGTGTACACGGTACATATACCAAAATAACATTTTATACAATTTTGTCTGTCTGTCTGTCCCTGTTTGTCCCGGCTAATCTCTGAAAAGACTGGACCGATTCTGACGGGATTTTCACTGGCAGATAGCTGATGTAACTAGGGGTAACTTAGGCTACTTATATTTCAGAAAAAAAAAATACTTTTAGTTAGGATAGGATTTCACGCGGAGGAAGTCGCGGGCAGCAGTTACTTAGTCTATACTAATATACTAATAATATTATAAAGAGGTAAAATTTGTTTGTAAGTTTGTATGTAGGGGGTAATCTCTGGAACTACCAGTCGGATTTGAAAAATTCTTCTTGCATTTGATAGCCCAATTCTTGAGGAAGGCTATAGGCTATTTAACGTCACGCTATGACCCTTAGGAGCCGAGCAAAAGCGCTATGGGGAAACGAAGTGATAGAGCAGGAGACGCGGGCAAGTGATGCAATACGACGAGATGGGTCGAGGGAATAAGAAATTTCACGCGAACGAAGTCGCGGGTAGAAGCTAGAATTAAATAAGGCCCAAACATCGGAATTTGACAATCATCAATATATTGACAACCTTACGCTTCTGATTTTTAAAACTAAAGTTTCCAAGAAACCATCATCGCCATCATAAAAATCTGTCAATTTCACCAGAATTTGACATAATGTATCAAAACACTCTGTATTTACACAACCATTATTTTGTGACCATTCAGCCTCTTTTCTAGAAAACTAAAGCTTAAAGCTCTAATCAAGACAAACTGAGCTTTAAAACCATAACACCTAGAGATGCTAACCCTACGTATCTAGGTCTCACAGCCCTAATCTGGCAATGCCCTACATACAGCACTGTAACTGGCTCAATGCGAGCCCTCGTCCAATAACATTATAATCAGAGGAGAACAGATGCACCTGTCTGCCAGAATCTAAGTGTGTTACCTCCTTTAATGATGCCTGGGACTTCTCTTTGTAAGATAATACTGTATGGAAATTATCATAAATTATTTGTCAGAAGCATAAACATAACATAATATAATCAGCCTATAATGTTCCCACTGCTGGGACATAGGCCTCTTCTTAGTGAAAAATACTGGTATTCAGCTGCATCCGGTTAGATTAGAAGTCGACCCCAACATAGTTGGGAAAAGGCTAGGCAGATGACACACTATACACACACACGCGACTATATTATATAATGGAAAACTAATATTATTTTATTTTTCTGTCATCATAATCAGCCTATATTGTTCCCACTGCTGGGACTCAGGCCTCCTCTCTGTGAGAGGGAGTGGGCCGTAATCCACCACCCGGGCCCAGTGCGGGTTGGCAGATGTCTACTACTATGTAACTAATAATCCTACTCATCACACTATTAGAAAGGCGAAAGTTTGTGACTGTGTTTCTACGTTTGTTCCTTCTCCACGCAAAAACTACTAAACGGATTTGGATGAAATTTGGTGCACAGATAGTTTATAACCAGGATTAACATATAGGATACTTTTTATCCCGATATTCCCACGGGATCGACACATACGGGTGAAACCTCGTAGCGCAGCTAGTTTGTAATCAATATAAAAGCGATACACTATCAGACAGACAAAAAAAAACAGAACACAATCAACGTTCGATCTTAAAATTCCTTTCTTAACCCTACCTCGCTTGCGAACTAAAATGAACTCAGAATTAGAATACTTGGGTCGCATCCGAATCGGCTCATTAAATTACAATAGATATTGTTTCGCGTACCATACATACATACAGTACATAGAGGTTAGATTAGCATAAAATTTGTATGAACCTTTGTGAAAATTGATCGGGCTGTTATGTACCTGGGTAGGTATGTGTTTTTATGGTTATATCTAGATATGGCAATACAGAATTAGAGACTATGAGGTTTAGTTAGAAACGTTACGTAATGATTGCTTAGCGACTGGACTTTTCTGACGTTTATCTAAACGTCAAGCTAGTAAGCAACGTTTATAAATAAAGGGGTGTGTAACTTGAACCTTTTTGATAGTGTCAGAGACTTGTTTAGGGATGAAAAGCACCCTATTTATGGGTATTCTTTTCAAGGGGGCAAGGAACTAAAACGTGTTTTTATGTGGGACACCATTTTTTCGGTAATAACAATTTTACATTTATTACTGAGATGAGATGAGAATTAATCTACAAATACTTAATAGCTAGGGCAATATATAATTACTAACACTAAATAACCCTCAAGGAACTTAAAAACTATGCAATTTTCCTCTTACTTCGTTTAAGATTGGGCACCTCCTTAATACAAAAGATATGCTAATACCGTCACAATTCCACTTATTCCAAAAACATTCCACTTTCATTCATTCACTCACTCAAACTCCGCGTGAACTTCAACAAAATATTCCACCACTTTCGAATAGTTTTAAACCTTCATTTCGTTCAATCGATTGCCGGCTCCCCGACATAAGAAAGAAGTCACTTTGCAAAACAAAAGGCTGAAGTCCAAAGAAAAAGTCCCAATTACGCTCCTAGAACTCCCCCCACCCCCCTTCGTTCCCCCTGACCGCTCTTCCCATTCCTCTAGCGACCCTTGTTCCCCCATCAGGGGAGGGCCACAGTGACAGCGATTAATCGCTTATTGATATTAATGTTGCGTTTTATCTTGCCAGGGTAGGATTATGAGAGTTAGATTGTTGTTGTGTATATTTTCAAAGCAAAAAATGTGGCGTTAGATTGATGTTTTTAAAAGGTATGCTCTTCAGAATTCAGAAGCACTCAACTTTATGTTTAAAAGAAGAAAGAAAGTACCTAATAAAAATGTTACAGCACGAAAATAAAAATGAAAATAAAAATCGGATAGTAATTTTTCTCAACAGCATAACACGTTTTTAATCAAAATCTGAATCATTTTGAATTACATTGATAATCCATTCCTTCATAAGTTCGAAAAATTTGTCTGTTCAACAACATAAGTAACGCAATGAATGTTGTTCGATTGTCAAAATGAAAGCCATTGCAACTGTTAGTGTGTTACGCAGTTACCCCGCAAGGCCCTCATTCACTATGCGCAGTCAATGATTCCTTACTTCGAAACCACGTCAATGCCTTAGATAATCACACCACCTTCCCGTTCATTTCGCGCGGTTTCATTCATTGTGTCATAGAGAATATTAGCAACACATTATCAATCGGAATCGGTTTCAATTTGACAGTTCAACAACATTCATTGCGTTATTTACGTGTTGAGCAGACAAAGTTTTCGAACTTATGAAGCAATGGATTAGCAATTTGTTTCAAAATGATTCAGATTCCGATTGATGTTACGCAATTAGGGTGCTGGACTTAATTTCCTGGTTTTCTCTATATTTTTATTTAACTATTCCGAAGCGATGCATATTTTGCAACGTTTCCAGTAGCAAATAAGTAAGGTCCTTGCACCCGAAGTAAAAAAAATCATTTTATATAAAATATGTCGTTTCCTACGTTTCATATATTTATCGCCACAAAATCAGTTTTAAGTTCTACTGCCTCATAAATAATCATAAAATATACCGCCTGGATTATATAAAATCACTTTAAAGTACATTAAGTACCCGTGTAATTATAATATTTAAGTGCTCATAAGTGTAATTGATGTTTATGAGTACTGCGATATAAAATTTAATATTTTCCGTCTAGTTTGAGAGTTTTAGAATAAAAAGTCAAAAAAATACCTAATTACCGTGAAAAATGCTGGATAATAATAAAAAGTTCTGGGTTGCTCATTCATAACGTTTCCGCGATGAGATTTCCTCGAATTTACCAAGATTTATGTATGAGAAAATTGCTTATCTACTGACTTAAGTGATAAGTCTGTCTGAAGACAGACTTATCAACTAATTTACGTATTTTATTTGTCAATCTTATCTCCCTTATCATTATGAGGTTTATTTGTAAACGTTTATTAAATCAAAAGACGTTTAAACGTCAAAAATGTATGGTAACTTTAAGCAACGTTAAAAAATATCCCACAAAGACATCATCTTCCTGCCCTTATCTCGTGTTACTTGTGATCAGCTCAACACGTTTTCTTCTTCCATTCTCCCCTGTAAACCGTCACGCTTTCATGCACAAGAAATGCTCTCTTTCAAATCATTCAAAATCCAAATCAAACGTCATTTATTTAAATTAGGCTTAGATTTAGCACTTTTCAAACGTCAAATTTACATAAGACAGTCCCCCAAAACGCCTGCCCTTCATCACTTCCTAATGCTTTCGAAACGAACTTCCCAGAAGCTCAGCATTCCTCACACAACCCATCCATCTTTTCTCTACTGCCATTATCCACATTTAGTCATTCTTATTAAACCCGCCACACCTCAGTCATGAATATTTAAATCGTTCAGTTCCCGCTGAGTCTGGGGCCCCACCTTTTCCCCAAAGAGTTTTATTGCACTGTCCGAGGAAGTAATTTCGTAGGTCAGGACTTTACTTTTTAAGAAAGTTCATTTTCTTTAGCTAGACATTTTTCTAGCAATATACACCGAACCGACCTGGTGTTGCTTTGAGAACTTGTGAATTGCTTTATTTCCAAAGTAGTCTCGGAGTTTTAAGGCAATTTGTAAGTTTAAGTGAGTTTTAGAGATAAATGATGAATTTTATTGTTATGTTTGTTGGGAAGACTTTTTAGAAATTTTTGGTTAAGTTTAAATTAAAATTAGGTGAAATTACAAACAACTAATGTCTGTTGAGACAATGATTCGGAAAGCACGTTGGTCCTGGACTCCCGGTGGTCATTCGTAAATCTTTAGCAATAGGTACGGGCAGTTAAAGGCCCAAAAGTCTGTCAACTAGTCTTTCCAAGGGCTATCGTGTTTCCCAATGTCTATTTTTGAAGGTCAGATAGGCAGTCGCTCCATGTAAAATACTGATCTACTGCATCCGGTTAGACTGGAAGCTGACCCCAACAACAGTTGGGAACAGGCTAGGCAGATCGATTGATACATAATGATTCTCTATTAACGAATTTCTAACTCTATTCTCTTCTTATTCACTATTCCCAACTCTATTCTTTGTCAAATTTAGCTAATTTGACAACTTGTCTGTTCTAGATGCGGGTTCATGTCAATAATGCAACTGATGGTATTCCAACTAAACCATGCTATAATGAATAAGCTTTTTGAACTCTGGCAACTATCCTATAGCTATTAGTTTTATATCAATCTATTTTGGTAGGTTTTTAGACAGATGCGGTTATCCACTATATGCACAGACCTAACTTTAAAAAAAGCAAACAAATAATAATCACTACAAACCAATCAACCAGCCACCAATTTCCAACCCACCAGCATACTCACAAATATAACATAATCTTTCATCTTTATTACTCATTTGGCTTCAACAAAACGGTAAAGCACATTGCCATAACACAAACCATCAGAATGAAGGTCTATCACCAAATTATACACCGACCAACTTAACTCAACATACGGCGAAAAACGGAACTAAATTCAAATGTATTGAATTTGACACTTCGTTGACTTTTTGACGTTGACAGTGGCGCCACTACCGACTGTAAAATTATGTTGGTTGTGAACATTATGTCTGCTCTGACCCAGTTCAATTGGCGTGAAGGTTCATGGACGAAGCTTTTGTTTTTGATTAGGTTTGTGAAGTAGTGTCAGCTATTTGGAGCTTTATTTCTGTAAATATTTACATAATATATGCTAACATTTAAAATAATAATATGTAGGTACATTTATATGAAAAAATAACCAAAAGAATCGTAGGGCATCAAAAAATTCGTCCGCATCGCTGTCAACAGAAACAGTGCCCAAAAGGCTGGCAGCATTGCCACGTTGTATGGCGATGCTAATTATTTGGCCAAGAAATAGGCCAGCCCTCTTGTCACGTGAATTTATAATTATACGTATTAGTAAGTATGTATTGTTTAAAAGTATTCTGTGTAACTCCATCATTACTAAAGGCTAGATTAATGTACAGACACCAGCACATTAAGCTACTACAATCTGTCAAATTTCTTTAATAGATTTTCAACTTTATCACTAAATTATAAGGTTCAAAGTTGATTAGGAAAATTTGACAGTTTCTGGTAGCTTGATGTGCTGGCGTCTGTACATTCAGTGTTACCAAAAATATAGCACCATTTAGCTATAGCATTTTCTTTGATGTATATAACCAACTTATTTAAATTTTACATAGCGTGTATGTCAACTGTTGTCCTTTTAAAAGTTTTTATTATAGCATCATTATTTCCCTCAGAGCAGAGCACTGATGGCCCAGTGGTAACGACCGCGATTTACGTGTTGTGGGTCGTGGGTTCGAACCCTGACAGGCGCCAAACTTTGTGTAAATTATTACATCACCACTCCTCTCAAAACGGTTACGGAAAACATCGTGAGGAAACCGGCATGTCTTAGAACCAATAATTCGAAGACATGTGACATCTACCAACCCGCACTGGGCCCGCGTGGTGGATTACAGCCCCACTCCCTCTCGAAGATAGGAGGCCTGTGTCCCAGCAGTGGGAACATTATAGGCTGATTATGATATATTATTATCTCTCTCGCATCGCTTTCACTGTAGCTACATCCTTACGAGTGCCCTCTACATTTAATACCTACACATTATAATGTTTGTATGTATGTATGTGTCACTCTTTGTCCTTTTTTCGTCCGTCCGTTTATTTGTTTGTATCATTAATGAATTATTGATATTATTTCGAGAGCACTGACATACTTTTTATGCAGGAATGAGAGTATTGTGTGATTTATTTTTAAATGAAACTGAATATTGAGTTTTGATTGTGATATTTTTAACAAATTATGTGTGAAACGCTTTGTCGGAATACAGTAGTGTCGGACTTAAGATGTTTCGAACTAAAGCATTATCGAAATGAAGACGTGTCGGAGTTCCATATTGTCAAAATAAAATCTTGTCGTATTACGGTTTGTCGAAATTCAGTTGGG
This sequence comes from Amphipoea lucens, assembly GCA_947508005.1. Classification (NCBI taxonomy): domain Eukaryota; kingdom Metazoa; phylum Arthropoda; class Insecta; order Lepidoptera; family Noctuidae; genus Amphipoea; species Amphipoea lucens. The sequence goes on along the minus strand of OX382377.1, from coordinate 15,203,404 downwards.
ATAATTTAATGATGTTTTTTACAGATGTAATAATATTTGATGGTTTTTGAATCTGCTTGTATAGACGCCAGCACATCAAGGTACTACAACCTGTCAAATTACTTTAATGGATTTTCAACTTTATAGCTAAAGTATAAGGTTCAAAGTTGAGTGGGAAAATTTGACAGTTTCAGGTATCTTGATCTGCTTAAGCGCGTCTGTACTTAAACTATAACTTCTGAACATAACATCGCGCTTGTATTCCTCGAGAGGTTAGGCAGAGGTGTGCCTATAGTACACCTACATTTCGCCAGTTATTTTTAAGTCATGCTATTTTCTAAGCTATTTTTAAGGAAAAATGTTTCGCAAAAAATTTAACCCCCCATAAATATATGGCCAAAATTCAATAGTTTTCGAGATATTTGGAAGATTTTTGAAGCGTAAAATGGAAATATGCTGATACATTACGTATACCTACATAATTTATCAGCATAATACCTAACCTACGTACATAAGTAACACATAAGCTGATAAAATGCTAATACGGGCTGTTATCACTCTGATAACGTATCACAGTCAAGTGCAGCTCTGTTACAAACCGAAAATTAATTTCAATATTGACGTGTGCGCCGCCATTTTGATTTTCTGAAATGTAATAAAATAATGGAAGTACTAGCCTGGGTTCCTGGATTTGCTTATGATTTTTATATAACGTTTCTCTAACTTATCATTCATACATACCTAATGAATGGACTGTACCTACCTACCTCCATAGTGTCTTAATCATTCACCAACCTAATTTTTGTCTTCAAAAATCCTCATGAATATCGTTGGTATCATTGGTCAGGAATGAAATTATCCGGAAAAGAACCGGAGTTACCGACATCCCAGCTAGATGGATGGACGACCTAAAGAAGGTGGCTGGGGTAGACTGGATGCGGAAGGCGGAGGACAGGGTGCTGTGGCGCAGTCTGGGAGAGGCCTATGTCCAGCAGTGGACTGCGATAGGCTGAGTTGATTGATTGATTGATATCGTTGGTCTGAAGAGAATGGAGTCATCATCATCATTTCAGCCGAAAGACCTCCACTGCTGGACATAGGCCTCTCCCAAGCACCGCCACTTCAATCGGTTCTGTGCTTGCCGATTCCAGCGAAATCATCAAATAATTCGTCCGCATCGCTGTCAACAGGAACAGTGCCCAAAAGGCTGGCAGCATTGCCACGTTGTATGGCAATGCTAATTCTTTGGCCAAGAAATAGGCCAGCCCTCTGGTTACGTGAAAAGTCGACTAACTGGTTGGCGATATCTCGAAAAACCAAGTGGGCACTCGGACCCCACGGCCCTAGTGTTTCAACCCCAAACGGCTCGCACATATAACTCCCAATCAGGTTGCAATATTTTTTTACTAAAATAATATTGAGGAAAGGCCCATAATTTTGACAATCCAAAAAGAACTCTATTGGCAAGGGGTTTATTTAATCAGTTGTCAAGAAAACATTAGCGAGGACAAATGACAATCGCTTTCAAAGCATTTCGAATTTCTAATACGATTTTCAACAATATTGACATTTAGCTTTTCTGTAGCATATTATGCAAATTAAATACATTTTTTTTAAGTTTCCATCATCGTTATTGCTGACAGAAAGTGTCCATTAGGCCCTCTTTTTACTATCTACATATAAGTAATTGCTATTAAAATGCGTATACCTATTGCGAAAAACAATGGAAAATTATCGTTTTCATTTTCAACATTGTTTCAAAATTGAAATTATCTTGCTCTCGAAATACCTAGAACTCATTGAGATCATTCATAAAATAGTTATTATAACACTTGTAGCACCTGATAACAGCTAAGTACTTATGATGTCTAATTCGTTAGAAATTCCTGTTAATTTGTATGCAGTGATAAGATAATATTATCAGGAACATCTTATAATGCGTAAGGCGTTGTTTATAGACACCAGTCCTAACATGAACATACGTGTAAACTCATAAATATAACATCACGCCTGGGTTAGGCAGTACGTGACCTGATAGGACTTCAAGACCAAAGACCAAAACTTTCCAGGACTTAAAGGGCTTACAGGACCTAAACGCAAAAAACCCAAGTTTTATAATGCCTAAAAGTATGTGATCGACTACAGTAAACAAAATCAGAAAAATAAATGATATTCTTCAAGATATATGCTTGGTAGATAGTGTGTTGAAAACATAATACAACTAATGTGATACGATAGAAAAAAAACCATGAAGATACCTCTGAAAACCTTTTTACAATTATAAACATACTAATGTACATACAATTATTCAGATTTTTTGTCAGATTACTCTACAAGCAACATACTAAAGCACTAGTGTTCTAATTTTTTAGCCCAAACAATACATTTTTTGTAAATAGATAATTGCTTCATATTTTGCAATAAATTACCAGCGTTGTGTCATCGCGCTTCTCTTTCTTTTCTACGCAGTCCGACAGTGACTGTACTTTAGTTCATGTAGTCCCTTAAGAGTCTTATGGGATAGGGGGCATAATATGAATAAATACGAGAGCAATGGTGGCTTAGTGGTATCGGCCACGACTTACGAGTTGTATGTAGGTCGTGATTTGGAATCCAGACAGGCACTTTACTTTGTGTATTTAATATTGTCAACACTGCTCTCAAAACGGTGAAAGAAAACATCGTGAGAAAGCCGGCATGTCCTATAATTATAGTCAACTAGCTGCGCCCCGCGGTTTCACCCGCATAAGACTCGATCCCGTGGGAATATCGGGATAAAAGCTATCCTATGTCCTTTTCCGGGACTCAAACTATCTCTATACCAAATTTCATCTAAATCGGTTCAGTGGTATAGGCGTGAAGAAGTAACAAACATATAAACACACACACTCACAAACTTTCGCCTTTATAATATTAGTGTGATTAGTGTGATTAGTGTGACAAGTATGGATTCAATTCAAGAACATCTACATACCTATATTGATTTATGTAGGTTTGTTTGTAACAAGGTCCCCAATGATTCGATAGTTGATAAACCAACTCATATCCGTTTTGGTGATACCATTGCCTAGATGTATAACTATATGTTGACTAGAATTGATATTGACGTACCTATAGTTTGAACTGATTGCCTCGTTCATCTAGCGGTCACAAGCGCAAATGTTGAGCGAGGGATCCCTGGTTAGACCATCGGATAGTTCTTAGACTTTTTAATAGATACTAAGACATTTTTGAGTATTGTATTGACTTCCACCAGCAGCTATCGCTTTCAAACTGAAATACAGCAATGTAGCTTAGCTACAAAAAGAGGTACTATAGGAATCAAATTATATTTGTGTCGTCTTCTTTCTTAATCCTTCTTCGGATGAGTCCTTTTAAAAGGAGTTGCTTTCTTTATTTCTAAAGGTGTGCCCTACTCTTACTTAGACTCTCCTCTCCGGCTCCGTCCTCTCCGACTCCGTCCTCTCCGACAGCGTCTTCTCCGACTCCCTCCTTTTTTGATCCCTCTTCTCTGTCTCCCGCCTCTCTGACTACGTCCTTTCTGACATCCTCCTCTCCAACTGCCTCCTCTCTGACTCTCGCGTCTCTGACTCTGTCCGCTCTGGCTCCCTCCTCTCTTGGTCCTTCCTCTCTGACTCCCGCCTTTCTGTCTGCGTCCTCTCTGACATCCTCCCCTCTGGCTCCGTCCTCTCCGACAGCGTCTTCTCCGACTCCCTCCTTTTTTGATCCCTCTTCTCTGTCTCCCGCCTCTCTGACTACGTCCTTTCTGACATCCTCCTCTCCAACTGCCTCCTCTCTGACTCTCGCGTCTCTGACTCTGTCCGCTCTGGCTCCCTCCTCTCTTGGTCCTTCCTCTCTGACTCCCGCCTTTCTGTCTGCGTCCTCTCTGACATCCTCCCCTCTGGCTCCCTCCTCTCCAACTGCCTCCTCTCTGACCCCCTTCTCTCTAAATGCCTCTTACTAAGGCACGACTAAGAAGAAGACTAAGAAACATCACGAATTAGGCTTACTTACTAAATCCTATTCATCATTATGCCATTCCAACTACGTTATGGCTCTTATCAAATAGTTTATGCAAAGATCAAATTGTTTATATCCACGATATACCTTTATGTGTAGGTACGTAGTTTAGATCTAAGATCTGTCTACTTAGAGTTGACCTTGGACACTGCTTGTTAGCCTGTAATGTCACCGTAATTGTACCTATGTTGGTGCCAGATTAACTACATTAAATAGGAGATTATACTACCAAATTATGTTGTTTTGTGTGGTTAGATAATCAATTATAATGAATGGTTTGGGAGCTGTGAAGTTTTGTTGCGTTGGTTTTGGATAACCAGTTTTCATATCAATAATTTTATCGTTGTTTATTATCCATGGATTTGTTGTCAATCTCAATGCTTTTAATTTACTCTTTAGCCATTTTTACTTCTGGAAGACACCACTTAGGACCTATCGATAATGGGGTCCCAAAATTCCGAAAAAAAAATGCCTTAGGTAATAATACACACTGAAAGTTGTTGCAATAAAAATGGTTTAGAAGTTGTTATTTGTTACGTAACACAACGTAATGTACAGACTAGCACATCAAGCAACAACAATCTGTCAAATTTCTTTAATACATTGTCAACTTTATTATTAAAGCATTAGGTTCAAAGTTGATTGGGAAAATTTGACAGTTTCGGGTAGCTTGATGTACTGGCGTCTGTACTTCTAGCTTCTTACTATCTTTATGTTTCATAAGCCCTTATCATCATCTTCATTTCAGCATGAAACCACCCACTGTTGGGTAATACCTCCTTTCCTTTCTGCTAATTCTAATTCTTGAAAACTGGGATAATTCAAACATTTTTTTTCTGCTTCGATCAATAGATCTAACTGGAGACAAAACAGTTCATTTGCCATACCAACTCCATAAAAACACTGTAACAATACTTGCTACCGACAGTAATTTGGCTAGCTCTGTCGGGTTCCCATGGCAAAGTAGCTCATGTGAAAATAATCAGACCGCGGCATGTCTTTGTACTGAAAAAAAACATGTTTTTGACTATGTATGTGTACTGCTACATATTTGCCAGTTTATGATGATTAAAAATGGTGAAATACCAGGGCTTGTCAACGTTTTTGAACGTTGCTTTTTGTGGATTAAAAGCAGTGTCTGTGTTTTGGCAGAGTGAAAATTTAAAAGCCGAGCTGTCAAGTTGTGCTGATTAAAAAAAAAAACGATGATTTGGTAGTACGGGCAGGCAAAGGTCTTAAAACTATATCTGTACTCATCTGTCCGTTTTATTTTAGGCTCTATGGTTTGACTGATAAATAAGCATCCTTCAACAATGACAAAATTAATTAGAATGCATTTACAAAACAAGAGACAGATTGAATGATTTTATTTTTCTTTTTTTTTTATAAATGACAAGGGCTAGCAACGTTTATTGTTTAATATAGTCTATGACCAACAAAATAGACCTTTGTGCTCTTCTACCGTTTTGTATTTTTCTCAATTAACAGTTTTGTGGGTACCTACATAAATAAATAAATAAAATCACTGGCCAATTTCCTCCACAACCCATAGAAAGAGCTCTTATAGATAGTTTTGAACCTGTTAAAAACTGTATTTTGACGTTAAATAAAGAAGAAAATATCAAAGAAGTTTAATACCATAGCTTCAGTTATTTTAATTAATAAACTTTCTTAAGACAGTCCCAATGAAATATGTTTTGAAGTTTCGATGAGAAGCGTCTTCAAGTTTTTGAGTTTATTCAAGTGTTTCATCTGAAATACTTCTTGTTTGGATATTGTAATTTACCTGCTGGAATTCAAGCACGTGCACCAATTTCTTATTTTCACAAATATATATTTAAATAAGCCTTTAATTTTTTTTTTATACGAACATGAAAAGAGTTTCTGCGATTTGTAAAGTTACAAATTATACAGTTTTCATAATGTGATCAGGAATTGATGGTTCATCCAAAAAAAACATCATAATCAGCCTATAATGTTCTCACTGCTAGGACATAGGCTTTGTGAGAGGGAGTAGGCCGTAATTCACCACGCGGACCCAAAAAATGCCTCATAAAAATAATCGTGAGCAATGATAACAGCTAACTACACTAGCTAAGCACACCTAGGTACACTTACTTAGATTTGAAATATAACTTACGTAATTCTGCAGTATTATTAACTTAATTACCGCATAGCAAAACTAACAACATAGGAAAACATGCTTAATCATATTATCTCTAACAGGAAGGCCTAATTACTAATTAAATTCAGTTCAACACGAAAACATCAACACCCATTTAGTTCGACAAAAACAAAAATGGACAAACATACAGACAAAACAATTCACTATAGAAGCAATTAATATAATAAAACCTTCATTTAGGCCAAACAAACTACCGAGTCAGCGTTGAGGACGCACGTACAAAAATATATCCATCCCGTTCTTTTATACGGAAAACTCCGCTATCTATCTCTTTCGCTCGTTCGAAATACCGTAAGCAAGTAGTGCGGTGGGCGGGCGTTGGGTTTTTTTTCACGGTTAGATAACGGCCCAAACGGTTCCGTATCTAAGCGCTTTCCCGTAACGATGTTGACTTTTGGTGACGATAAAGAACCTTCTTTTCAAAATGGCGGTAATATGATTGGGTGTGCGTTGTATGTTAATATGAAATCGGTCAATATTTGTCGCATCCTTCGAGGAAATATGAAATTGTAATGCTAGAATATTTTATTGAACGTATTTTGCATGTAAATATGACTGTATTTTTATATTCAGAGATGTTATTTTTTCAATGAGCACAGAGCAAAGGCCAGTATTGTTTTTTTCATAATGAAAATATGGTCGGAACACAAATTATACCTATTATCCAAGAATAAGTGGGTATAATAGGTGCATTCAGGGTCTTTACATACCCTAATCTATTATTTCCATAGACAATAACACCCAATGGATCATCATCATAACATGACGTCAAAGACCATCTATTGAAAAACCAAGAAATATTGACAACACGAATACAATTGTTATGGCTTCCTTGATGGCCGCCATTTTTTCCGATTAATAAGAATTAATCATCGCTCCTACTCTGTGGTTGGCTGATTGAATCAACACATTACCTAATTGGCCAGGATTTAGTCAGTTTACCTAGTAATAATAGGCAAAAGTTTCCGCCTCGGTTTGCCCTATTTGGAATGCTCAGTTATTTGTGCGACCAATTAATTTCATTTGAATTGTGAACGAGGATGAATGTTTGTCGACTCTTGCTTCGAAAAAAAAAACTAGCAAGCAAGCATAGACATCTGTCACATTTTGGCGCGTAGTTTTACAAAATGGCTGACTAGAATACTGTTTCCTAAAACGAATTTTCTAAATGAACACATAATCGAAGAGCACATAGTTTTACCTACCTGCTTTAAATTCTGAACAAGTTGTTGACGGCAATTGCAGGAAATAGGTTTTGTAATGCACATAGGGTGTTCTAACTGAAGCACAAGTAGGTAACGTTTGGAAAACACTACAATTGAGTGTTACTAATAATAATATAATTACAACGAACGGGTTAATAGCCAAAAGCCTCGACCTGTTGGTCGTGGAGGCCTGAGGAGGCTCTCGTTGGGCAGCTGGATCAAGGGCTTGATTCGGAAAGCGGTACTACTAGACACGGCCCGCATTTTTTGCAGGTTCCTCTCTCTGGAGCCCTGACCGGCAGCTTGGACCCTGTTCCCGATACCGGTGGGCTACTGTTTTTTTTATATTTTTAAATGTTTGGTCAGTGGGTCGTCTTATTTTTATATTCTAATATTTAAAAATATAATTTAAATGTAAATAATGATAATTATTACCTATAAAGGAAATATAAGTACTAAGTATAATGTCTCCAAAGGATTATGAAGATTAGGTATGATTATGAAGGTTTTCGGCTCAATAAGTTCTGAAATTTAATTGCATGAAGGTAGTGAAAAACACTAATTGAATATTTACCTAACACCTAAGTTCCCGAAGGTAAATAAGCTACTATTAAGCTGTTACAGTTTTCCAGAAATAACTCCTTAGGTAGCTCTTTACCAAGTTGACAAGCAAGGAATAGCCATAATGATCAAATTCACCAAACTCAAACAACAAAAGCATTTACTTCAATTTATCCATTTACATGGCAGGCTCTTTTGAATTGTCAAAGGAGTCGGTCAGTCAGAAAGATGAAGCTAGCTACAAAGCGTAGTAGATTCCTATGGAGGAGAACAGGCAAGAAACTCCATGCTTGGCAAACTATTACAGGGGACTTAAAGATAACTGGCGAAATGTGGGTGTAGGTACACCTCTGATGAACCTTGGATACACCTCTGCTCAGCCCTACAAAGAAACAAGTCGTGATGATGTTAAGGCATTGAAACTTAAACAAAAACAACAAATCCATACCTACCATAAACAGTAACTAACCTACAGAACTCTACCCAGAAACCTAGAAACCCAACTCCCTAGACAAACGAACTTTTTCAATCTAAAACCGAATATTTTTAGTTTTCAACGGCGTATGTATTTGTGTGTCATTGGTACCTACATGCAAGAGAAGTGTAAAATAATCTAGGTACCAAGGTCTCGACCTTGGTCCTCGACACCCAATACCCTATATGTATGTAATTACATATTTATTTAGTTCCACAGCGTTCTGTGAGCTAAATTTAGATAGCTAAACTAATAGTGGAGGTTTTTAGAGGTTCGTGTGTAGTGGAAAAGTGATAACTTTGGCAAACACTTTTTTTGCAATGGAATGAATGAATGAATGAATGATACCTATATTTATTTGCAAGAATATAGGTAACATAAGTTCTTAACATTTATAAAGAGTTTGTTTGTTTGTTGTGTTGTTTTGTTTGTAGAGTAAATTTGTAATGCTACAGGGACTGTGTTAACGTCGTATATTATTATAGTTTATTGAAGCTTGTAAAAGACTTACATACATAACATAATCAGCCTATAATATTCCCACTGCTGGGACACAGGCCTCCTCTCGGTGAGGGGGAGTGGGCTGTAATCCACGACGAGGGCAAAGTGCGGGTTGGTAGATGCCACATGTCTTCGAATCTTTAGTTCTAGGACATGCCGGTTTCCTCACGATGTTTTCCTTCACCGTTTTGAGAGCAGTGGTGATGAAATAATTTACACAAAGCCAAAAAAAAATATTTCTTTTATAAGAGTTATGAATAAGAAGAGTGGAGATCTGTGTCCCAGCAGTGGGAATAGGCTGGAATTATGTTATGAATAAGAAATTTGAATAAATCTTAAGCTAGCTTTTGGCAGGTAGGGCATTTGTATCTTGTTAAACAACTAAGTTCTTATAAGCAAAACTTCCTGAATCATTGGCATAGAGTGTTCTATTTCCTAGAAAATCAAAGCCTTTGAACCGACTTTGTAGCCAGAAATATGGTAACAGAGAAAGCTTGGGGGAAAAGTTACAATGTGAAATCTATGACAATGTAAAAAGCTCGCTGCAATAGTAACATTAATATCAAAAGCGAAATCAATGTCCATTCACAAAAAATACAGTACGATAGCCTATTCCTCACAAGTTCAGTCAAAACTTTAACTAGAATAAATAAATAAAGCCTTTTATTCCGGAATACTACCTATAACATTTTTACTTAAACTATAAAAACTCATCATCTGCCTAGCCTTTTCACAACTGTGTTGGGGTCAGCTTCTAATCTAACTGGATGCAGTTGAATACCATTATTTTACATAGAGCGACTGTCTATCTGACCTCCACAACCCAGTTACTGGGAAATACGATACCCCTTGGTAAGACTGGTTGTCAGACTTTCGGACTTCTGACGACCCGTAACGACTATCAAAGATCTACGAATGACAGTCGGGACCAATGGCTTTACGTCTGAGCCACGGAGGGTTCTTGTTATGTACAGATGGTCACCCGTCCTCGAACAACCGCAGCAAGCGTAGTTTAACCTGATCGATCGACCCGTGCGGCTTTTATTACTTATCCACACAACTTATTAAAAAAAGACTAAAAATGTCTCTTAATTCGGCGTGCCCATTGGCAAAGGCCTCCACGAACAATTTCCACTGTTGCCTGTCTCGAACGACCCTTCTCCAGGTCCTGCTGTCAATTTTATTTCATCTTCCCACCTTTTGTGTTGTCTTCTTTGCAGTCCCTTGGACCATTCTACGAGTATGACTCTTTTGCTATAGATCCCCATTTTATCGCGCATCATAATATGTCCTACCCATCTTCACTTTTTCTGATCCAGTCGCATGATTATTTCGGGGAGTTTCGTCATTGTCCATAGATCAGAAGGCCAATATTGTCGTAATTTAAAACGTTTAAAATCTAATGGCAGTCTCATCTCGGCGACAAACAAATGTCAAAAAGTTGTCAAAATATAGGGAAATTAGGAGTATTTTTGACAGATTTAGACTGAGATCAGACTGTGAACGTTCTTAAAATTAGGAGAATTGCCCCTCTGTTTCTAATCGTATGCTGACTTTTGTAACCGGTCATACACCTTTCCATTGCTCTCTGTGCTACGGCAACCTTTAATCATCATATAAGTCAACATTGTAAGAAATAATTACAACTTTGTATGACAACACATTATATAACTGACATAATCCATAACACAGTAGCAGCGCACAATGTTAAATCACTACTTTTAACACTATAAAATGTCATTTGTTTACCATAAACACAGTGATTGATATACAGTAGAATCCTATGTCATTCATTAACTGTGAACCCAACTAATAGATAATTGATGAGTAGTCATGGTGCTCAATGTAAGGTAGGTATGTAGATAATTACATTGTTGCAATAATCAATCCTTGTTGTAAGTGTAACAAGGTGATAATTCTATGGTTTTTGTAGGCATTGCTGTCATTTGTAGATCTTTGGCAGTTGTTACGAGTAGTAAAAAGCCCGAAAGTTTTGTAAACAATCTTGAGCTATGCTTGCCGCGGTCGGTTTGTGGATGGATCACAGTCCATTACAAATCTAGGCCCCTCCATGCCTCAGAAATCACGTTAAGCCGTTGTTCCCGGCTGTCATTCGTAGATCTTTGACAGACGTTAGGAGTAATCAGAAGCCCGAAAGCACAGAATACTTAAAGTACTACGTACAGAAAGGACACTCCCTTCCCCGCACTAACATCAGTTACCGCACCTCACCCCGCACTTCGGCGTATTCGTCGCAGTTCTTTAACAAGAGCGCTCGCAAACACAAGTACCTCACGCATACATTCATACGTATACAAACGTCATTTTTTAATGTAGTAGTAAGTAGGTAACTATTTTGCGAGCGTTGTATGGAGTGTCCGGGGTGTGCCGAAAGTTTGATAATTACCATCTACCAATAGGCATCGTGTTACCCAGTTACTGGGTTGTAGAGGTCAGATAGGCAGCCGCTGATGAAAAGACATGGATAAATTGCTAAAAATCGTTTTTTGACACCCTAAAGTCAATCCCCGCTGTCCTTTTCATGACATCCACTAAGTAGCGGTCAACGTTATTAAAAAGTCGTAGTATTATCTGTTAACTTTTTCATCACAGCATATACTATTTGCGTATCTACAGGGTGTAAGGGGTTATTGTTATCATCATTGTGAACAACTTTTACAATGTGACCAAACCTGAAATCAAAAAAAAAAAATCATCTCTTTCACATTTTGACGAGTTATGTGAACATAAACGCAAGACAGCTTATTTTTTTTCGCGATTTTTGGTTTGGTCCCATAGTAAAAGTTGTTCATAATGATGAGTACAATGACCTCTTAAAAGGATGCCCATGAATTTAATTTCACCCTGTATAATAGCTTGTGTATAATATGAGAGAAGCAAAACCCATTAGAACTAAACATATCTAGGTTATATTTTATACGTTAAACAAACAACTTTTATGACTATTTGAGTTTAAAGCGGCATTTAGTGAGTATAATCCAAATGAAACGCGTTATCAGTTGGTTGGAGACGCGTTAATCCTCTTATCAGTCGTGATAACAGGGCCCTACATAGTGAAATGTGGTGTTTTTGACTCAACCTCGCTGATATAATACCTATGTTTCATGTAGCTAGGGATTATGTTAAGTTCTGAAATAAATGACTCGACTAGCTGTGTCCTCGGCTGCACTTGTGAATTAAATTCTCAATTTCCTGCAATGAAAAAGGCTTAATATTCTTCTTTGAATATAAAGCTATCCCTATGCCTAGTTTCATCAAAATCGGTTCAGTAATTTAGACGTAAAGACGAACTAATCAAACAGACGCGATTTTTTCTTCAGTAATAGCTAGGGATGGCATCGCAGTATCAAACTAGGTGTGGTACTACACACAATTCATATATAGGTACATAATATTACTCATTACAGTCGCTTTTCGTGTCAGTATCGTTATTCTTCTAGACTACGCGACGGATTTTGAATTGATGCGGTTTTAACCATCATTTAGGCAATTTATTTCGGAAGGTTAATACAAAGGCGTGTACGCATAAGTCTCAATTCCGTGGGAATATCAGGATAAAAGTATCATATGTCCTAATCCACGTCATGGTCTGCCCATATGACAACTTTCATCCAAATCCGTTCAGCCGTTTTAGCGTGAAAGCGTACCAAACAAACATACAAAAAAAATCAAATCTTTTCTCTTTACTATATTAGTTTAGACTTACATAGTTATAGCAGCGCCCCGCGGTTTCATCCTCATAAGTTTCCCGTGGGAATATGGAGATAAAAACTATCCTATGTCCTTTCCCGCGAGTCAAACTACCTCTATGCCAAATTTCATCTAAATCGGTTCAGCGGTTTAAGCGTGAAGAGGTAACAGACAGGCACACTTTCGCATTTATAATATTATTAGTATGGATTAAACTTACACACAATAAAGAACTGTCAACGTCTTGTCAAGAAGTAAAACCCTGCGAAGTAGAGACAGGTCGCTTGTTCATATCCATACTATACTAATATTATAAATTCGAAAGTAACTCTGTCTGTCTGTCTGTATGTTACCTTTTCACACCTAAACCACTGAACCGATTTAGATGAAATTTGGTATCGATATAGTTTGAGTTTCGGGAAAGGACATAGGATAGTTTTTATCTCGATATTCCCACGGGATCGAGACTTATGCGGGTGAAATCGCGGTGAGCAGCTAGTTTAACATAAGTAGGTAAACAAGAAAAGACTTAATTGCCTTTAACCATCTTCCAACTTAGTATTGTTCAAATACACTTCCAGTATGACACATTTCAACTAGAAGTCCTTGTGTTCAGGAAAATATTGCAAAAATCTAGAAATCTTGCATTCTCGGCTTGTACCTACAAGGTGAATGCAAGGCGATCTTCACAGTTTCCGTATTTTACTTGAATTATTAGATTGACAATAGACATTATATGCCGGGAACATTTTAGTGTCCATTGTTGAGAGATTACATCTCGTTTATTTCCTTGAGTTTGCTTGTATAATACCTTGCTTTATATGGTATGGTCACCAAAGAAGATAAGTAACCAGGGTCGTCGGATATAGTTGAAGTTTAGTAAGAAACCGATGGATGTTTTCGAATAAAATGGTATTTAATTAATAGAAGACAATCAGTTCATTTATCAAATTAAATTTCATTCGGAAACATCCATCAGTTTCTTACTAAAATTCAACTATATACGACGACCCTGATTACTTACCTATCTCTTTTGTTTCGTTAGGGAAGTCAGTTTGATTGCAGGAAAATTTTAGATGCCCTTTGTTCAGGTACTAAGTTTGAAATTGCTGATGATTGTCACGTAGACGACTGGGGCTCGTCGTCAAATTATAACAGCCGCACGTGTCGAGAGAAGGTTAAGCTACACTTGCCGCGGTCGATTCGTTGATGGGTGACCATCCATTACATATCGAGACCCCTCCGTGCCTCGGAGAGCACGTTAATTAAGCCGTTGGTTCCGGCTGTCATTCGTAGATCTTTGACAGCCGTTACGGGTAGTCAGAAGCCCGAAGATCTGACAACCAGTCTTACCAAGGGGTATCGTATTACCCAGTAACTGGGTTGTGGAGGTCAGATAGGCAGTCGCTCCATGTAAAATACTGGTATTCAGCTGCATCCGGTTAGACTGGAAGCCGACCCAAACATTGTTTGTAAAAGGCAGGCGGATTGATTGATTTATGCTTTTGACTTATCCCTTCAAAATGGTTGAGCTGAATGGTGCTAATACATGCGCCATGTTCGTGAACGGGCGCCGTCAGTAGGGACTGGTCATCTCTTTGCTGCCATGGCTTATTTTATTTTAATTTATTATTTTAATTGTTTTTTTTTCTCATCTTTTACTATGGACGCTTTTAACGTTCTGCATCGTTCTCACGTGTATAATTTTGAACATGAATGATGTAACAAAGACTTTGTAACCATATTATTTTAATTTAAAAGAGTGTCCATGGAGTTTCTTGCCCGTTCTTCTCCATAGGTACCTACGCTTTGGAATGGGCAACTAGCTTCATCTTTCTGACTGACCGACCCCTTGACAATTCAAAAGTGCCTGTAATTGGTTTAATTGAAATAAATGCTTTGAGTTTGAGTTTATGAAATAAATGACACTCAATACCCATCACGCTAGCAGCCTTAAAATAGCACAATTTTAAATTCTATCCTCAGATCTTGATTTGCTGGAGGTCGAGCCAGTAAACAGTTCAATAAATACGGTTCTATGTCACTAAATGTCATATTCATTTTGTCAACGCGGAATGGAAACTACTTTTCCATCGTATTTATTATGTAACTGTAAATTTAGTCTATGGGTTCGTTTACTTGGTCATTTATGGGTTACTAACTGCGCCCCGTGGTTTAACCCGCATAAGAGTCGATCCTGTGGGAATATTGGGATAAAAACTATCTTATGTCCTTCCGCGGGATGTAATCTATCTCTCTGCCAAATTTTATGGAAATCCGTCCTGTGGTTTAGACGTGAAAAGGTAACATACATACAGACAGACAGACAGAGTTACTTTCGAATTTATAATATTAAGTATGGATAAAATAGAGTTCCAGGATAAATAAATTACGAGTAAATTGGGTAAATTCTACGATTATTTTATGTTTCGTCTGATCTGTTGCTACGCTTCTTCTCTACGAAAGAAGAAGCTGCTACGGCGTAGCAGGTCGTAGCAACATTTTCTAAATCTTCCGAGATTTTACATTTCTATTTGTAATTTTGAAGGCATAGGTGCATACAATAAGGACTATTCTGTATGTCTATCTATGGTTTTTATTTGAAAAGTAAAACTGGAAATAATATTTAATAAGGATCAATTTATTTTATGAGCTATTCTATGTATTTTGTATAGAGCAGGTAATGCTACCGAATAAAACAATATTTTTGATGAACGAAGTCCTGTTTTTTCATAAAGCTTAAGCCGTCGGGTTCCATTTCCCGTCGGCAGTGCTTAAGTACCTAAGTTGTTCGCCATTCAGTGTTTCCATAACATTTTATGCATTTCTGAAGAACCAAATGGGATTTTCAAATATAAATAAAGAAAAAAGAAAGAAAGAAAAGAAATACATTTATTTAGCAGAGACTAAAAGACACAGTACGCCAGATACATCAGAAAAAAAAAACAAAAAAAAAAACAATTAAAAAGCGAAGTCCGATGACCAAAAAAAATAAATAAAAAAAACAGAAAAAAGAATATAAATGTCCATGGAAGTATCCTTGGTAGTTAATTGTAGATTTGGACATAGAGAGGCATGGACAAGAGTAAACAGATTACAGGCTCCAAGTTTTCATTTTATTTGTTCACGCAACCTCATATTGAATGCATAGCTATGATTTTGAAAGAAAATTGGATAGATACTTTATCTACGTTAGTTTATAAAAAAAGTGGCACTCCGGGAGTGCCGACAGAAGTGAAAACTTTAACAATTACGTGTGTATTTTTTGAATCGTCATATAAACAAAACACACACATAGGTAATACTTTGCCATCACTCACTGACATATCGGAAATACATTAAAACCGAGTACATTCCGAGGACAGCCGAATACATCCGAAGCGGTGTCGGCTACGGTAACAGTGGCGCGAATTCAATGGTTTTTTCCCATCTCAAAAAATGCCCAATGCCTCTTTTAACATCAATAACTTGGAGTAGGTATCTCTTTATTTCCCGAGCTCTGTATCTACCTACCCTCAAATCACTAACAACCAGATGACAACAAGGTTGTTCTATTTACCTTCAGCAAAGGTTTCGTGTTAACTAAAAGTTAACACTTCAGTGATGTCACCAACTGTGTCAAGGTACTTGTTAATACCGTAAATATATACTTAATTATAATAAAGTACTTTTGTCGGTTTTATCAGTGTATCTGCTTCATTCGTCTAGTGGTAGCAAGCGTTACTACTGAGCGTGAAGTCGTGGGTTTGATTTCCAGGTCGGGCAAAGTGTTAGTGGGTTTTCTATCTGGGATTTCCCGGTAGCAGCTTGGAGTCTGGATCTATGTTCAGATGATGGCCATAGGCTCGCCCCCTATTAATATTATAAGCCTTTATAACCAAATACAATACAATTATACAAGTGGATTATTAAAAAATATACATTTTTTTTTAAAATATGTACTTTCAACAAAATAGATAAGTATGCAGGATCGTCGGATGTAGTTGAAGTTTAGTTCAAAACCGATGGATGTTGTCG
The DNA here is from genome assembly GCA_947508005.1 of Amphipoea lucens. Lineage (NCBI taxonomy): Eukaryota > Metazoa > Arthropoda > Insecta > Lepidoptera > Noctuidae > Amphipoea > Amphipoea lucens. The sequence goes on along the minus strand of OX382377.1, from coordinate 15,186,750 downwards.
ACTGAACTTTAATTTGATAAATGAGCTGTTTGTGCTCTATTAACACAATTAAATTTCATTCGAGAACCTCCATCAGTTTCTTACTAAACTTCAACTATATCCGACGACCCTGCATACTTATCTCTTTTGTTGACTGTACTTAAAAAACTTTTTTCTACAAGGTTATGGCCCCTTTGCAGGTACAGGCCTCCTCCAATTATCTCCAGGTTTCCCTATGTTCGGCTTTGAATATCCAATCTTTGCCTATGTTTTTGTTAAGTTCAACTACCCAGCGTTCCAGTGGGCGTACTCTGGGTCTTCTTCCTGTTGGTCCCGACCATGTCGTGGTTATATATCTATCCTATGTCCTTCCCCGGGATGCAATCTATCTCTCTGCCAAATTTTATTGAAATCCGTTCAGTGGTTTAGGCGTGAAAAGGTAACATACAGACAGACATACTTTCGAATTTATAATATTGGTATGGATTAGTTAGGATAAGTGGTTTAATTTTAATATAATAAATAGCTTTTGCCCAAGGCTTTGCTCTCGTTTGGGTGATTTTCCCGGGATAATAAGTAGCCGCCACTCTTTGACCCAGGCATTAACTATCTTAAAATCGAAATGTAAGTTTTTTCCTATATCCTAGAGTTTCTGTATGTATTTGTCCTAAAATTATTGACTGTACTTTACTCTGTTAGCTGTAAGATGAAACATGATAGTCAGGAACATACTTTTACGTTAATTTTAAATTGAGATTAACAATTATGCGTTATTTCTCAAATTAACAATCTATTTTAAATTGCCGCGGTTGGTCTGTGGATGTGTGTCCATCTTTACATACCAAGACCCCTCCGTGCCTCGGAAAGCACGTTAAGCCGTTGGTCCCGGCTGTCATTCGTGTATCTTTGGCAGTCGTTACAGGTAGTCAGGAGCCCGAAAGTCTGACAACCAGTCTTACCAAGGGGTATCGTATTACCCAGTTACTGGGTTGTGGAAGTCAAATAGGAAGTCGCTCCATGTAAAATACTGGTATTCAGCTGCATCCGGTTAGACTGGAAGCCGACCCCAACATAACTGGAAAAGGCTAGGCAGATGATCTCAAATTAACAATCTAAACTTTCATTGAACGTTACGGCACGTTAATAATTTTACCAATCATCATAAAAACTGCAAAACGTGTTTACTTTAACATTAAGTTAAATTAACTCCTCAATCTTTAGCTTAAAATATTTTAGTAGAAAGAGTGAAAACTTTAGAATGCACTTTCTATTTGAACAATAATCGTTCTAAATGTCGATTAAGAGAGAAAACGATACATTATTGCAATCGTAAAATCTTAATAATAACTTAATCGTAATGTTATAACTAATTTATTTTATTAATAGATCCACAGAACCACCACGTGATTTATTGGAGCTTGAAAGTTGTACTAAAAGTTATAAGAAATCTGTAAACATCATTTATAAATGAACACACAACTCCATTTATTGAAAACTTGTCCGTAAAAAGGTAATCTGCTGCTAAATAAGTACCTATGTTTTAGTGTTTATTATTAAAATTTCTAGTGCCTCCGTCGCATCGTATCGCGCGTCAGCGCTATTATTTCTTTTTCACTCAGCGTTCTTTCGGAGTTTTTATTTTTGCTCGGCTCCTAAGGACCTTAGCGTGATGATAAAGAGCCAATAGCCTTCCTCAAGAATTGGGCTATCGAAAGCAAAAAAATCTTAAGAGTCTGTTTGTTTCTTAGAACGCACGCGCGATAAGTGCGTTCAAACAAACAAACTCATGGAACTACCAGTTGGACTTGAAAAAAATGACGTTTTATTTTGATTTCACCATAAGTACTCATTTTTCTGGCAGACTTCTTTGACCATCTTCTAAATGTGGTAACTTGAATCCCAAAATTTAAAATCTGCTCCCAGAAAAATCTATAAGTATCTAAACGCCAATCCTCCACAGTCCAATTATTAAAAAAAAAACTAAGCCAACCAATCCTCCTAATTTGCACCAGTTTTTTTCCAAAGTGACGTTGAAGTATGACTCTGAAATGACCTGAATAACATCACGTTAGTCTAACGAGCTTCTATCTGTCATTTTGATAAACGACTGTTAATTGTTGTGGTCAGCAGTGTTAATGCTAACACGAGCTGATTTTTATCGCTAGCTGTATTTTGGTGACCTTATTTTCAACGACTTCTAGTTGGATTTTGAATGCCTGCAACTTTTAGGGGGTTCGATGTTTGGGCAAGTAATTTTCTTCTTCATGTCGCTGCATAAGCGTAGCATAATTATCCTATAATGTTCCCACTGCTAGGACACAAGCCTCCTCTCTGGGAAAGAGATTGGGCCATAACCTACCACGCGGGCTCAGTGCGGATTAGTAGATGTCACATGTCTTCGAATCTTTGGTTCTAGGACATGCCGGTTTCCTCACGATGTTTTCCTTAAAAGTTTTGAGTCGCTGCCACGACAGTTATTCTGTTGACCCAAAATTTCGCCATTTCAACGGCGTCATCGATGGATGCGCAGAGGTCACTTTGACTATTAATGCAAATAATTTGAGGGTTGCCCTTGCTAATCACGATAATAGATATCTATCACGTTGAGAGGTCTATAATTATGACTTGTGTCCCCTTGTTCAGGGTCTCCTAAGAACAATGAACCGTTTAAGGGAAGGTTGCATAATTTATACAAATTGACAAAGTAATTCATGAATAAATATATTTTTTATTAACTAGCTTTTACCTCGCCCGCTTAGATGTCAGTCGGTCATGATCTATCCGTGTGCAAAATTGCATCCAAATCCGTTCAGCCGTTCAAGTGTGAAAAGGTACCTAACATACAGACTGCAGACGGAGTTACTTTCGCATTTATAATATTAGTATGAATTAGGTAGCTTGTGGGGGCTCGTGACTAAGGAATAACAGCCGCACAGATCGATCGATCAGGTTAAGCTACGTTTGCCGCGGTTGGTCTGTCGATGGGCGACCATATTTACATATCGACACCCCTCCGTGCCTCGGAAAGCACGTTAAGCCGTTGGTCCCTCTGTCATTCGTGGATCTTTGACAGTCGTTACGGGTCGTCAGAAGCCCGAAAGTCTGACAACCAGTCTTACCAAGGGGTATCGTATTACCCAGTAACTGGGCTGTGGAGGTCAGATAGGCAGTCGCTCCATGTAAAATACTGGTATTCAGCTGCATCCGGTTAGACTGGAAGCCGACCCCAACATAGTTGGGAAAAGGCTAGGCAGATGATGATGAGTATGAATTAGGTAGCAATACAGATAATTCTTAATTGTCATTGGACCGATCATGAGTTCAAGAACTACTTTTAAGTCAATTTGCTCTCCAATCTTTGCTTGTTTATGGAAAGCACCACGTCACGCCCGCTTTAAGCCAACCATTTTTAGTGCACCTATACCAATGAAGAATCACCCAAAGACATTCACAAATTCCTCAACAAATTCTCCACACCTTCATTCATATACAAAAACTAATTACTTAAACAATCAATTGGTCTCAGTTGACTGTTCAACACAAACTTAATGACGTGTTAACTGCCAATAACTCTGCTGAACCCACAAATTTTGAGGAATTGTTTGTTCTGGAGCCCATAGACTAAGGCATACGGGCATATTAACATAAAACTGAGGGCCGTAAATGTCAGAATATGTTTGAATGTAATTTTGTGACATTCTTGTGTTATTTCTTGAGGTATTTGAAAGACTTAGTTAGTACTGTATTAGTGTGATTAGAAATCAACTCTACAAGCTTGGTAATGAAATGTTTTATGTTGAATAGTTTGTTAATTTCATTGGTTATTATCTAATTTATCGATGTTGTTAAGGACCATCATCTCAGATAGAAGGATTTATTATTCGTTCGTCCCGAAGTTTTGTCCCACATTTCAAAAAATCCTGGTTCGTCCCAATAGGCCAATATACAGGGTGTTACGGAAAGGGTATATCAATACAAACGGGTTGAAGAGTGTATCTGGTCTAGAATCTCTGTACAAAATTTCAGCTCAAAAGCATTAACTTTGAAAATGCTTAATATTTTTTTATTTCGACATCACGGCGCTGCACTGGCGCGCGGCGGCGTGATGTGCGTGTACTAGGCACACAGACACGCTACAGATAATGGATATTGACCCTCGTAGTGCGGTGACACGTTTTTTATGATTTCAATTTTATAAACTATCGAAATAAAAAAATATTAAGCATTTTCAAAGTTACTGCTTTGAGCTGAAATTTTGTACAAAGATTCTAGACGAGATACACTCTTCAACCCGTTTGTATTGATATACCCTTTCTGTAACACCCTGTATATGCTTCCTTCGTCTCAAAATCAGCTGCGGGTTGGTTGCGTAACACACTATCAGTAGCAATGGCTTCCATTTTGACAGTTCCACAACATTCATTGCGTTATTTATGTTGTTGAACCGATTAATTTTTCGAACATATGAAGCAATAGATAATAGGAATATCCTTCAAAACGGATGGTGGACATTAGCTTAGTATCTTACCATGACTAAGGTCTATGTTGCAGAGACTTTTTTTAAATTTTAATTAACTTTGTCTATACCTACCTGTAGCAACAATAAATAATAATTTATTCTATTCTATGCTAAAAATAGTAAAAAGATTTTTTGATACATAAGCAGCCTATAATGTTCCCACTGCTGGGACACAGGCCTCCTCTCTTCGAGAGAGAGTGTGCTATAATCTACCACGCGGCCGCAGTGCGGGTTGGTCGATGTCAAATGTCTTCGAATTTTCTTCAAATATTCAACAATAATGTCACGCTAGAAATTTGTTGTCATGGGCAACTTACAGCTACAATTTTGGCCGTAATTTATTTCCTTCAATTTCCAATCATTTCTTTCATTCATTCCTTCACCGCAACTTTCTCAAAGACCTATGACCATAGACCCCGTAGATAGAGTGATAGACCATAAACTAACAGTTACAAAAAGACTTCATAAATCATCACTAATTAAACTGCTGAACCTATTAATAAATGTGATTGAATGTTAGCAAACTGCACAGCTGAACAGCCTATAAAACCTACTAACTAGATGTATCAGGGATAGCAAACATATGACTGAAAATTCTGGAGACCGCATTTATTCCAATATTCTAAAAAAAAAAAATTTTCTTTGCTAAAAATGAACATTTTCGAAAAAAATAAATTACATTCATGTGTAGAAAGAAATAAAGAAAAAGTATTTATTGCGACTCGTACAGGAAGATCACAAACTAAACTAAACACAGTAAAAAATAAAAAACCAAGTTATATAAAAAAAAGATGTAGATGCATTGTATTATCTAATTTACAGCTGATTTTGCCATCGCCAGATAACTGCTAGTCGAGGAATAAAATTGCCGTTTGACAGTTTTGTATGAAATAACTGACAAAATTTCAAAATTATTCCTCGAATAAAGTTATCAGATGATTGAAAAATCAGCCCTTAGACTTATTTTTGTTATAAACTTCCTGGTGTAAAGGATTTGTGTGTGACAGAAACTTTTGTTTTAATTTTTGCCTAACTTTTCTTACAAATGACCAGAATGATGTATGAACGTAAACAAATGAAGCAAAAGGAGTATGTAAGGATCGCAGCAGGTGGCGTTCTGTAGTTTCTTTATATCCCATGGGAAGAAAGCGTGAGTTTATATATGCATTTTCTCACTAAAGCATTTTTATTTTCGTTAAATGTATAAATGTTAAGGTTCGCCTTCCCTACGCTATTTTACCTATTAGATTTGTATGTGAAGGAGTAATTTTGGCTTTAAAGCACTACTCAGACCCATCTTTACCGAAAGCATTTTTTGTATTTCGTTAAATGGCCACGTAGATACCAAAAGGTTCACCATCCCTATGCTATAGGTACTAGCTATAAGATCTGTCTGCGCCAACCGCCTGATGCGCGGGCGCAGCGAATAAATAAAGCGCTCCGGAGCGCGGTCTAGGCCGCCGTCGCTCGCGCACAAGGTCGCTAGACTGACACCATGCGGCGGAGGCTTGTGGGACAGGACCAGGACTTAGCCCAGTTAAGTCCTTTTTGATTAAAATTGTTGGCAATGGTACTTTTTTTGGTACCAACAAGTTTGTGTGTATTGCTTTGTGATTTTACTAATAAAATTCATTTACAAGTAATTTTACTTGTAATTGCATTTTTGTGATTTTATGAGAACCCCTCTTACAGAGACAAAAAAAACTTTTTTAATTTAGTTTAAATGGCAGTCGTGTTATAGCGTTACAAAGTAGGTATGTTTTTATAAGTATTAGATGCAAACACGACACAATCTTAAACGAAATAACATTATTATTACAGACTTTTAACTTTTTATAGTTGAGTTTTAACTACATACTTACACCTATATTTGCATTAAAAATGTGAGATAATTTTCAAATTATGGAACAACAAACTGAATTTGATACTTAACAAAGTTCAAATTCCAATGCAACCAAAACTTATTAGGACCCTTTTTGACAAATGGTCACTCAAAAATCAACTTAGAATACATTTTACTAAAGTAGATAACTGATTAAGTGGCGATGGAAGGTAAATTATCTGAGATTATGAGCTTATAAGCTGTGTAGCTTCGTTTAAGGGGACTACATGACATAAATCGTGGTCACTGTCGGACTGCATAGAAAAGAAAGAGAAGCGCGATGACGCAACGCTGGAGATTTATTGCAAAATATGAAGCAATTATTTATTTACAAAAAATCTATTCTTTGGAATAAAAAATTAAAACACTAGTGCTTTAGTATGTTGCTTTTAGAATAATCTGACAAATCAGAATGATTTTATGTATATTAGTTTGGTTTTTATTGTAAAAAGAAAGTTTTAGAGGTATCATGATTTTTTTCTATAGGTAGTATCAAATTAGTTGTATTATGTTTTCAACACACTATCTAACTGGCATATATCCTGAAGAATATCATGTTTTTCTTATTTTGTTTTCTGTAGTCAATCATATACTTTTAGGCATTATAAAACTTGCGTTTTTTAATAACCAGGTTAGGTGCCTATTACTGAAGCAAGTGACGTCTGGAATAGAACATGAGGTCTGTGTTGTTAAATGACATGCAATCTAGGCACTATTCATCCCAATTAGTCTGTATACAGTAGGTAGACCGCTAAACCAAGCACTTACAAATAAGGCTGTGCAAGTTACTTTAATTTCTTAGAAAACGAATAATAGTCATTGGATTTTTTACTCGCCATTTTAAAACGTTTTTCCCATTACCTACATTCAAAACGTAGGCACTTCATTTTAAAACAGATAGCTCTGAATGATGTTTTATTGTGGTACTTACTTAAAATAATATCAAGTTTATTTAAATAAACCAACATTATCAACAATCAAATGACATTACAAAAACACCGACAGAAATCTAACGAACCAATCACGTAGGACGACCATAGAAGGAAAACACGAAAACTGTCCGCGCAGCCTCATGGCCACTGCACACGCGCGCGCGCATGATCTAACCTAGAAACGGGCTGGATTTCGTGACATTCACTGCACATGTGTGCGTCCATTCAGGCAATCGCGCGCAGGTCTGTGTGCGTCATTAGAATCAACACACCGACACGGATATCTAAACAACTTTAGACGAACTTCACAAGCGATTTTGAACTTTATGCAGTTGTGTTACAGAAGTGTATTGTGGAGGTGTGACGGCAAATAATTTGTGAAGTCATTTGACATGGCATTGGTCGCTTTTGGTATGATAAATGGGCGTTACTATATTAGTTTGTACATTTATAGAATAGTTACAGTTTAGCCGTTATAGTGGGTATTTGTTAGAATTTTTTGTGGCGCATGCGCATGGTGGTTATAAACGTGAGTTACTTTTTTGATTATTTAAGGAGTATTTTCATTATAAGTTTCATCGTTTTTGTTTTTTTTTTTAATTATTTTTGGAAAAAAAAAATTTTCAAAATGGTTGCTCCCAAAATTCCACGTCATTAACAAATCCGTTCATTTTATTGTTAGTAATAATTTTAGGGAAAATTAATTGAAAACGTAGCAAGTATGACGATGTCTTGCATATTACTTTATTTTAAGTATTCGTAATAACAGTGTTCGTTTGATAACCCCAAAGTACTAACTTATCGGTTCAAGGGAAGTTAAAACTGTAACGGTTATCCGGAAGGAAAACGTTAATAAAACCTAGTTAAAACATACAAAATCGCATTAAAATATTATGTAGACTTTCAACGGTTCGCCTATAAGTAGGTACCTACCTAGGTACTTGTTACGGAAAACTTAGTAATTATTACCTACCTACAGTTTACAAGTTCTGGGCCATAAACAAATTTCAAAATGGCGTCTAACGTTGACCGGCGCATGATCATATCCAAATCCTCTCAAATTAACATTCTAGAACGTTCTACGACTTTTACCAGCTACGAGCTGTCTGGTCGTAGCCAAGTCTACGAAATCTCGTAGCACTCTCCACCTCCATTGATTTCAAAAAGTGTCTTCACAATTCTATTGCGTATAGTTTAACTGATGAGGATCTTTAGTACAAAGGGCTAAATCTGTAAATATATATTCGATAAAGACTGACTTCTTAGAAGCACACCACATCTATTAAGGCTTGAGTGAAGCTCCTAGAAGGTAAATGTTTATTCAAGAAAAATTGCTGTAACAATTGACTTATCTGCCTCCAAGCAACATATTTGTGTTCCAGTCTTCAACGTATATTTTAAAAGCAATGGTGTTAGTTTGAAGTGCATGGAAGTTGTTAACATAACAGGCAAAAACTTTTCATCTTGTACTTCTTCTTTTGTCTCTAAGACTGTTTTTACCATTTCAGCAAAACAAATAATAATTCAGATCCCAAAACCCCTCCGTGCTTCGAAAAGCATGTGAACCCAGCTGGCATTTGTAGATCTTTGGCATGCGTTACGACTGTCTGACAATGAGTCTTACCAACAGGTATCGTACTACCTAGTAACTGAATTGTGGAGGTCGGATAGGCAGTCGCTCCATGTAAAATCCTAGTATTCAGCTGCATTTGATTAGACTGGAAGCCGACCCCAATGTAAGGTCCGGCGTTTCTAAATTTACACAATATACAAGTTTAAGTACTGTTTGTTTTCGTCTAAATCACCGAGCTAACTAAACGAAAACCAACATTACTTAAAATAAATGTTCTTGTATATCGATTTTATTCAATTTCGAGCGGCCATTGTTGTTTCCATCTTTGGCAAAAGAAACGCCGGACTATAGTTGGGAAAAGTCTACGCAGGCAGATGCGTCATAATCATTCAGACGAATGGAGGGCCTGGTCAAAAAGTCCTCCCTTGAACTCAGCTCGCCTCGATCCTGTCCCAACTTAATAAAACACATCAGCTGTAGGTATACCTAGCACATGTGCGGCGACCATGACACACAACAGTCACATAGTTACGTGCGCGGCACGAATGCGTTGTATCTATGTTTTATCTACGCGCAGTTTTGTTGACACCCGTGCGGCTAAATGAAGGTCGTTCGTTTATGCAATGTCGCTTGGGACTGTTAGGGATAGCAGTGTTGTTTTGGTTTTGAAAACTACACCCTTTTTCACTTGACAGAAACTAACAAATAAACATGTTACTATCTCCTTTATTTCATTTTAAAATACTTTTATAAACAAAAACACAAAAAAAACTTTAAAAAAGTAGTCCACTGGCATCGGAAACAGGGTCCAAGCTACCGGCACCGACGGTCAGGGCTCCAGAAAGAGGAACCTCTTAACAATACTAGCCGTGTCCAGAAGTACCGCTTTCTGAATCAAGCCCTTGATCCAGCTGCCCAACGAGAGGCTCCGCAGGTGTTGGTCGAAGCTTTTGGCTATTAAGCCATTGGCTGTCACGACTTTTATTATTATTATTAAAAGCCAGTGATGTCCCAATCCAGGACAAAGACCTCCCTACTCTCTTTCCACTTCTTTCTATTTAAAGCTGCAAAGGACCACTTCATCCAAAAATTCGAAGACATATGACATCTACGAACCCACGCTGGGTGTGCGTGGTTGATTACGGCTCACTCCCTCTCACTGAGAGGAGGCCTATGTCCCAGCACATTATAGCACATTATAGAACATTATAGGATGATTATGCTATATAATGTTTCCCCGTTTGACTATTTCTGGGGTTAATTTTCGATAAATCTTTTCTGACTGTTGAAAAATTCTTCACTCTCAGAGGAACATTTTTATCTACATTCCTACCACAAGTTTCTATCATCATTAGTTTAGACTATAATGCCAGTAACATAGAATAATTTATACGTAAATATAGATTTCAGTCACGTCATCTGTTCATGTAGGTACCTACCTAACTGCAATTTAAATGATTTGCATAGAACCTTGGTATTAACAAATAACTTTGAACCGGAAAATAAAGACCAAAACGACGTACCTAGGTACAACAATAGTTAATATTTTCCAACTGCATATATTATGTTTACATATTATTTTGCTATTGGCTAGAATTTGAACGCATTTATACCTACGTACACATGTACATTATTAATTACTTATAATTATATACTCGCAGGTTTTTCCAATTTATGTAGGTACTTAGAACATTAAAGCGATAATTGGAGTACATAGAATTATATTTTCCGTTAAACATATATTATTAAGTAAGAAGATACTGTACCTAATATATAGGTATGTCGCTGCCAACTGGTTAAATTAGCCGTTTAGTTAATCGCCTGGCCTTAGGAAGTAGTGCTCGCATCGCTTCGCTCTCTCGGCTCGCACGCGGCTGGTACCAGTTCTAACCTAACCTACCCCATTTGGTCAGGGTGCCGTGGCTTAGTTACTGCGACCAATTCGGCTTGCGCGTGATTGGTTACAGTTCCACAACCTAAACTATAATTGAATATCATTCAGACCGTTAGTTGGACGGCCGCCGTTTAGTTAAAAGGCTAGGCGGTTAACTAAACGGCTAATTAAACCAGTTGGCTACGACATATACATTTATGGCGTGATGGGACCGTAAAAAATCGAACTGCCGGACAGTGAAATTCCTTGTAGTGCACAAACGCCCTTAGACTTCCTCAATAAGACTCAGACAGCAATAAAGTGATAGCATTTGACATACATAAATCATCCTATAATGTTCCCACTGCTGGGACACAGACCTCTTGGTGAGGCGGAGTAATCCACCACGCGGGCCCAGTGCGGGTTGGTGTTGTCACATGTCACTAATTTCAAGAAGAGAGGCGTGTAATTGTTTCCTATCCACTGTCCTCCTCTGACTCTTGTCCTAATTTATTTGGGTATGGTACAGCATGTGTTCTTCGTCGATACATCACAGTATTCACCCCTTTTTAGGGTTCCGTAGTCAACTAGGAACCCTTATAGTTTCGCCATGTCTGTCTGTCCGTCCGTCCGTCTGTCCGTCCTCGCTTAATCTCTGTGACCGTTAGCACTAGAAAGCTGAAATTTGGTACCAATATGTGTGTGTGTGTGTGTTGGTACCAAAGTGGTAAAATAAAAATTGGAAAAAAATGTTTTATTAGGGTAGCCCCCCTATATGTAAAGTGGGAAGTGATTTTTTTTTTAATTTCAACCCTAACGTGTGATATATTGTTGGAAAGGTATTTAAAAATGAAAAGGGGTTTACTAAGATCATTTTTTGATAATGTCAATAATTTCGGAAATAATCGCTCCAAAAGTAAAAAACAATGTGTCCCCCCCCCCCTCTAACTTTTGAACCATAAGTTTAGAAAATATGAAAAAAATCTGAAAAGTAGAACTTTATAAGGACTTTCTAGGAAAATTATTTTGAACTTGATAGAAACAACAGTTTTTGTACAAAAAAGACAAAAAGTTGTGCAAAATCATTTCTGGACTAAGTTCGTAGTATAATCGTATATGCAAGCATTTTTTTTTAACTTCGTTTACATATTTTATTATCCTGAACGTATCTTTTTTCAAACAAAAAAAGAATGATTAAAATCGGTTCTCGCAATCCAAAATTACCACCGAAAACTTCTGGCACGTCTATGTATGTATTAATTAGTAACCCAATTTCCCGAGAGATGGCGCTGTAGGTACTTATTACATTGAGTCGGGTATTATCGAATTGTACGTAGGAACACTTATTGTGACGGATGGGAAACTACGGAACCCTACACTGAGCGTGGCCCGACACGCTCTTGGCCGGTTTTTTTTCATCATCTTCCACGTCATTTATCGTTTCTACGGTGTGATAAATGATTTATTTTCTGTAAGTAGGTTTGTACAAACAATTTTACACGTCAATCATTTTTTTTCAAGCTAGATGAGGTCGGCGTTTCCTATCTGAGTACTCTGAGAAGAAAGGCCGAAACAAACTCAGAGATCACAGTCTCTTTTAAAGTTCAGTGTGAAAATTATACTTACGGTTGGAAAGAGAGTGACTACTGATGACGACTAATAGAGAATCAATCAATCAATCAACTCAGCCTATCGCAGTCCACTGCTGGACATAGGCCTCTCCCAGACTGCGCCACAGCACCCTGTCCTCCGCCTTCCGGATCCAATCTACCCAGCCACCTTCTTTAGGTCGTCCGTCCATCTAGCTGGGGGACGTCCCGCACTAATAGAGAATGACTAATGGAAGAAAAGGTCATGTTGCGTCAACTCGACAAGGGCTGAAGAGATGATTCAATTCGTCTTCAAAACAGAACGATGTTTTAAATTCGTTTATCGATAAATGCATTTAGTCATTTAAGGTGCAAGCGGGCCATAGAGTTTTAACAAATACACGAAACTAATTAGATTTTCTGTAGTCGTAAACTATGGAACCCATAAACTTTGTGTGTGCTAGTATTATAGTACCTATAAAACGGAATACGGGTAAACTCCATGTTCTAATTAATGTAACACACCATTTTTATTACTTTAATTAATTTTCGTTAAGTAATCGATGTTTAATTTTGTTAAGTTAATAAGAACCATGAAAGAACCTCTGTAGCTAATTCTCCTTTCTCTGACCTAATAAATTTCTTTATTTTAGTTTAGACCGAATGGCTGTACTATGCCAATAAATATCTGATGGTAATAAATAAGTAAATAGATAGACCATTTATTTGGCGCACACAAAAGACAGCACAACACACAAAAGTACAATTAGATGATAACCAATTACCTACATGAATCACACTAATATTATAAAGACGAAAGTTTGTGAGTGTGTTCGTATGTTTGTCTTTGTTACATATTCACGCTCAAACGGCTGGACCAATTTTGATGAAATTTTGTATGGAGGTAGCTGACACCCTGGATTAACATACATGCTACTTTTTATCACGATATTCCCACGGGATCGACATTTACGCGGGTGAAACCGCGAGGCGCAGCTAGTTAAAACTATAAAAACAGAAAACAAAGATAATAATGCCAAAAGGGTCTTGCGTCATGCTTCCCTGGTATGTGCGAGTCTCATCCAGGTCTTTCCTGCGATCTTCTGTAGATCGTCCACCTGGCCACGTGGCACCTTGTCTACCAGCGTTCCATCTACCATTTGTTAGCAACCATTACTCTCTATGACAGTTTGATAACTAGCTAAAAACCCACTATCAATCTAAATCTGAAACATTTTGAAGGATATTGCTAATTCATTGCTTCGTATGTTCGAAAAATGTGTCGGCTCAACAAAGTAAATAACGCAATGGATGTTGTTGAACTGTCAAAATGAAACCCGTTGCTACTAGTAGTGTGTTACGCAATTACCCTGCAGGTTCAGTGAACCATTACTTACTTCTTTTGGGGTCTATTATAAAGTCTAAGTTTTTCTCAAGCTACAAAGTTGCAGGGACAAAGATCAACAGCTCATAATGATACATTACGACACATTATTTTCCAATGTCTCCTAAGTTCACAATGCTTATAGTTTCTCTATTTAGGTGATAGAAAGTCTTTGACCCCTCGATCTCTAATCTGTGGGTATCTGCCGACGCATGCGCTGAGAGAGATAAATTGCGGCTTATGTTTATAAAAACATTACTTTAATTGACTTATTAAGTTTTGGTTGGTGATAAGTGAACTGTTTCGCGGGTTTTTCTTTCGGGGAAAAAGAAAATGGCTTCCTGTTTTTGCTGTCAAATTTAAATTTGAATTCCTTGTTCGATAGACTGTTGATCGATTCTTAATAAACTGGTTTTATTACCACAGACTTAGAATTTGAATAATAAGTCATAATTATGACAGTTAGTATGGTCTATGGGATCTTTTAATAGTAACTATGTGTGGGTTACACTGGCGCCGATTCCCTTGTTCACAAACTAAACTAAATTTAAGTTCACTGCATCCTATTCTTTCTAATTCATTAAAAAAAGGACAGAACATAAATATTAGTTTAGTCCTGTCAAATTAGTCAGCGCCTGACATAAATTGACGTATTTTAGTAGCCAATTTTTTAATCACGTCTAAGCTTGTCTATGGAGTACCTTGATTTGACAGGACTAAACTAATATTCATGTTCAGTCCTTTTCTTAATGAAATAGAAAGAAAAAGATGCACTGAACTTTAATTTAGTTTAGTTTGTGAAGAAGGGAATCGGCGCCAATGTCAGCTTTCCGCAGATAAGTAGGTATGTAGGTGTCCAGGCACGGTGAGTATTTTATAGCTTACTTGTGGCTAAGTAATGGTTTCCAAAACGTCTCCAAGTCAGTTTTCTTGGAATTTTTCGCTTTTCTAATATCGCATGGTATCTATCATTCCGTACGAAACTGCTGAATGTGATTCCCAAAGTACTATTTTCCTCAGTCAAAGACGGAAAATTCTGAAACAAAAACAGTCGCTTTAATCACGTGTTTGTATTGCGTAATGTTTACTAGATATTAGTCTATCAACGATTTTTATTGCAGTTTTTCTAAGCCTATACCTAGAACAGTGATTCACGACGCACGCACTCGATGATTTCACGATTTACTTGTCTTAATAAGTAATTTTCCTTTACATTACCCGGAAACAATGTTTTCCCCACAACAAGTTCATGTTTCAAGTTAACAAAAGAAGTTAATTCGGTGTGATTCGAAACGCACCATCATTTCTTTATTGCAGCCGCCATTTTGGAATTTGCGCGCGCTTCCAACTGTCATTAGGCAGTGATGCCAACATTGTGAAATTACGAGTTATGGTTGCGTTCAACTATTAAATTATGGGTTCTTAGGCAGTCGTTGTGTGTAAGGCGTGCTTAATTTCGTGCCGGTTATAAAGTAATTTAAGACACATTATAGAATGGTTTTGGATTGGCACTAAAATATTATAAAAGAAAAGAAATCGGTGTTTATTATGCCATTACTATAAATATACGTGACTTTGCAGTGTTAAGTTGCAAGTGTGTTAATCTTCTAGTCTGACAGCAAAATGATAAAATTGAAGTTTACGCTGCTCACTGAAAGCTTGAAGTTTATTTCACTTAAATTCTGAACATATGCTTTTACGCAAATCAACTTTCAGTTACTAAACTAACAGAAAACTACAAGCTTCAAAACGACGAAAAGTTACTAAGCTTCAAAGTTCCCTTTCATTAAGTAAATATCTGGTCCATACACGTTGCAGAACATATTTTAATATACAGAGAACCGTGGATGTCCAGCAAAATTCGCATCAAACGGAAAGTTTCGTGGAAACCGTATAATAGTCTGACCACGAATAAAATCAATATCGTGTAGTTTAAATACCAAAACAATTTCAATGAAAATAGTTTCGCTAAAGTTTTGTTGTCAATGGCTAGCAGTGTCGTCAAGTTGGCACAATGGCTGCTTATATTAAAATAGTTCACTGGTTTAATTATTGCATAACTCACACCTGCGGCCTAGTCATCTATTCAATTGATTTTTTACATGATTAACTGTAAGTTATACATAATATTATGAAAGCGTTTCGCAGACTTGGTTTCCCAATGCCTTTGTTAAAAATTGGTCTGTTTAAAATGGTGCCAACTATTATAATTGTGATATGTTTTGAAAATATTAGATGGGAAATAGACTTTGTTGTTTTAAAATAAGCTTTGTAACTTTTATGCCTCGAGCGTGTGACTACTTCGGTACCCACCTCAATCACTAAGTTTTATATCTTCTTGAAGGATACAAAAAAAAAAACCTTTATGTCAAAAACCGAACCCAATATTTCGTTCCACATGTTGGCACCAAAAATAATACCAACTTTACAAAACAATCACTTTATACCCCGTCTCCGTCATTCTTCCTTCAAAATAAGCCCTATTTATCGTTGCAACCGGCACTCACAAACTTAAAGCTGCAATCTAAAAAAGAAAGGCGCTCTAATTGTGTACAATTAGTTTTGAAGTAGTAATGATATAAGGTAGCGGTTGTGTTACGCATCGATGCGCGGGCGCGGACACCGTGAGAATCTATCGCGAATCAGAATACAGAATACTTTGATGTCATGTTTTGAGCTCAAGTTATTAGGGACTAGAATTTTTTAAAGGAGGATTTATAAGTATTTTTTTTGTTTTTTGAAATGGCAATTTTTTTAAAGTAGTGAACACGCTCTCGTTTTGTTATGTACCCTCGTATCTACAAGGAGGTTCAATTTTTTTTTGTTGTTTATAGGTCTTAAAAATCAAAGAGTTTTTTTTTATTTTTTTTTAAAAACCAGTAAACTTGCGCCTGTTTGACTTAATTTCTTTACTTATTTTTTAAGTATTTCTTCACTGTGCCTATAAAAGTTTTGATCAGGAAATCATAAAATGAATACCAAATAAACAAAAAGTCCCCTCTTCCTTATAGATTATTAATTTAATTACATTTTTTGTATGAAAATGCAAAAGTTTATAATACATTTCTTGCTAGCAAGTCTGAAGTCTAGTGACGCGTAGCATTGTTAGGTTGGCACCCCCGATTCTCCTTAGTTAAATGTCATTGAAGCGATTATCTGTAATTGTATTTATTTTCGTCTTGGAATTGTGGAAAATTTACCGGCACCTGCTTAGAAATATGTATTCTAATGCACAAACTAGTTTGTAAGGTGTTTTAAAATTATGGGGTAGGTATCCTAAGTGCAATTTGATGAGGCCATAATTTATGGACTTTGAAAATGTTATTCACGCTCTTACAGAAGTTTTTTCGATTACTATTAGGAAAAAATGTATCATAACTGGAATGGAAAGGAATTGAACTTTCGATTAACTAAAACCTAGTAAATTCTTGAATCGAAGACAATTTAATATTAATTAACATTTACGATTGGTATTGAAAACGGTTCGTCTAAATATAGGATTCGGTATACCTACCACTGTTTGTCTCTGCATCACCGAAAGGTTGACTGGTAGATAATGCCTATTAGTATTAAGTACATAAATAATCCTAATTTTTTATATTATAAATGCGAAAGTAAGTTTGTTTGTTACGCTTTCAAGCTAAAACGTCTGAACGGATTTGGATGAAATTCGGCACATGGATAAATAATGTCCTAGAGAATAACATAGGTTTCTTTTCATCCTGGATCGTAGACATGTCGCGAGCAACAGTTAGTAATAAATAAATCGGTCCTAGCGCGAATCACAAATGCAAAATATTAATTAGTATCACGTAGACTGCAAGTCTGCAAGTTATTCTTACATTTTAGATACTATACTTAACTATCTAATAATCATTAGACAAGCTATACAAGAAGATTTTTTTATCACCATCGAAATTTTTACAGGGTGTTCTACCCATGAATATAAACAACTTTCACTATGGGACCAACTCTGAAACCACGAAAAAAAGTCAGCTGTTTCATACATTTTGGTCAAGTAGGCTAAGTTTTGAACTTTTGTATGAAACAGCAGATTTCTTTTTTCGTGATTTCAGAGTTGGTCCCATAGTGAAAGTTGTTCATATTCATGGGTAGAACACCCTGTAAAAACTTGGATGGTGATAAAAAAATCTTCCTGTATAGCTACTGCTTTCGTTTCATAGAAAATACTTTAACAAAAGACCGTGAATCTATAAAAAAAACCACCGTAATTGTTTTAATGGCCGGAGCTTTTAAGTCAATCTTACGGCAGCCATAACAAGTAGTAATAACATAGGTTAATATAACTTTAATCTCCTATGATTAATACTTTAAACATTACTCGTTGATATACCATGACTGAACCTACAGTAATTACTAATGCTTTGTTCAGATGGACGGGCAAGTTGACGCTCGTTTAAACTTCAGCAAGTTACTAGTAGCACTGTGGTTGGATGTCGTTTTATTGGTGCTAATTGTTAAATGATTTACGTTACATGTTTGTTTTATGCTTAGAATATCTTTCTACCCATAAAGATTTTATTACATAGATATTATAGGTAAAAGGTAAAACGGGCTAGTGTCCGCAACTCCACGTCAATGTGCGTATTTTGCGAACGGTTATTACATATAGTAATAATTACTGGCAAAATATATAAATACGCCAAATAGACAGCGAATTTTTGAAGTGAAACTTCTTTACGCACGCTTGACTTGGGGAGTAAGCTGGCAAACGCGTGACGTAAGCGTTACGAAAAGTGTGATCGGGCGAGGCGAACGGGAGTTGAGTGGGGGATATAAGCAAGAGAAAGCAGTGCGCGCGCACATTTTCTTACTCTCTTCCTCTCATAGCCAAATACGTTTGAAGTTTCACTTCAGTCGTGTGGTCGGTTTTTTTTTCTTTGAATAATTCTACTCAAAAGTCAAAAATAATGTAGAAAATTCCAGTCATCATTAGGTATACTTGAAGGTTTTCTCCAGAAATCTCCTAAATTCAATCGAAACAGCAAATTTAAACACAACATAACAGGGCTAGACCGAGGTGTAGATTGAGAAAAAATATATAGGTATATATGTCGCAGCCAACTTGTTAAATTAGCAGTTTAGTTAACCGCCTGGCTATTGGAAGTAGTGCTCGCCTCGCTTCGCTCTCTCGGCTCGCACGCGGTTGATCACAGTTCTAACCTAACCTAACCCGTTCAAACGGGGTGCCCTGGCTTAGTTACTGCGACCAATTCGGCTCGCGCGTGATTGGTTATAGACTTCCAACCTAAAGTATAATTGAATATCATTCAGGCCGTTAGTTGAACGGTCGCCGTTTAGTTAAAAGGCTAGGCGGTTAACGAAACGGCTAATTAAACCAGTTGGCTACGACATATATATAGAAAAACGCTACTTATCATCACTACAAACTGCTGTTGAGCAAACTGCTCATGATCCAACGATATTCATTTAAACATCAAGTTCTTGGATAAAAAGAATGGAGAATCAGCCTCGTTTTTGATTGTACCACTCGTAAAACTGAGTGGAAGTCGTAAAAAACGTCTGGGGAAGTAAATGAGAGCGCGTGGGTTCCGACACCTCGTTACCTATGTACATTATTGTCATTTAAAGTGCGAAATGATTTGCGGAATTGCCCTGGTCCTGTTGAGCGCGCTGTTATGGTTAGTACTTCCAGGTTGGGATTCACGTTTTAGAATTTAAACGGTAACAGGACACAATACCATTTTAGATTACTTTGTTTTTTTTAAGAAATATAAATATACGCACAATATTAGGACTCAATAAATCTAAAGATCAGAAATTGTAACGCGTTTTAATTCTTGACAGCAATTTAAACGTAAAAAATAATAAAAATAACATTTACAGACATATATATTTTCAATGCACAATACTAACCTTTTGTAAGAAACACAAAAATATATACAAACCGCATCGAAACCGTTTCGTGTGCACACACTCTTACAAAGCATGCGCGCTCAACCTTTTACAAAAACTCTAGTGAAACAGTTTCATCGATACTATCGATGAACAGTTTTATCGATAATTTATTCGTTCCACGTTCAGGGCGGCTCTAGTTGGAAACTTGTGAAGCTAATTGGAGTAATCAGTACATTTGTAATTTTTCTATCTTTCCTTTTGATCGCTTGTAGGTATTTGTCTAGGTTATAGACTATCTTTTTGTGGTTTGTTTTTAAACGCCAGAGATAGTTCTGGTAGATAGTGGTGACAATAGTGGTGTGGTGTTATGGCAATGAATTTGTATTAGCTATATCATTTTTTCATAAAATACTTTCTCTCATGGGTTATGGAGATCAGATAGGAGGCAGTCGCTCCATGTAAAATACTAGTATTCAACTGTATCCGGTTAGACTGGAAGCTGACCCCAAAAAAATTGGGAAAAGTTCTTGTAAAAAAAAAAATTGTAATTGTCTAAATAAAATAGTAAGTACCTACTTGATTAAGGCCTGATTTTTCAATAGTCAGATAATTTTAATCTGAGGAATAGATATTGCGGTTTGACAGTTTTTGTATAGAAATTATTTCAAACCGTCATATTCAATCTTCGAAAAATCAGCCTTAAATATAATTTCAAAATGGCCGACACAATTTTTTTTTTCAAAATAACTGTTTTAATAATTGTAAGTTATGCTGACTTATTATTTCATTGCAACAAATAGGTATGTCAATTAAATATTTTAATAACAAATATTAGTTAAGAACTATTAGCTTGTTTAATTGAATATGTTTCCTTGTTTTAGTGTTTTTTAAATATTTTGCAAACTAATGAGTTCTAGGAAACTTGTGATTAGAACATTGAATGCGTCAACTTGTTTTTAAAACTACTGCCAACTTATGTTACATTGTTTTTAATAGGAAAACTACCAAATAAAATTATTGCAGTATTCCTAAAAAATAAAAAAATATTAAAATTATTCCATTACCACTGCTCTTAAAAACGGTGAAGGAAAACATCGTGAGGAAACCGGCATGTCCTAGAAACAACAATTCGAAGACATGTGACATCTACCAACCCGTACTGAGCTCACGTGGATTATATTATCACTCCCTCTCACAGAGAGGAGGCCTGAGTCCCAGCAATGGGAACATTATAGGCTTATTATAATTCGCAATATGCTTATTAAATAGTGCGCACAAACAAAAAACATAAAATGCCATTTTTTTTATCCTTATTGTTTTTTCTAGAACAGGAAAACATGTTTATCATAGTGTCAAATTATTACCATACAGATAGTGACCATAAATTAAGCTCAATTAACTGTCCATCTTCGTAGTTAACAGCATACTTCCTCCAAACAAGATTCCTACTCATAAATTAGATTCCTTATAGTCGCACATTTAAACTAAACGACAGACGCAAAAACATCCCTCCAACCATTATTATGCCCATCTGCCGACCAATAGGTGACCAGCAAAAAATAATTATAATTTAAAAAACATTGTGGGCCTTTTTCCAACAAACACTGACCTTAAAAGGAACCCATTCGATAGGAGATGTATTAAAAATTGAAATAACAACTTGCGTGCAACGACCGCGCGATAGATAGCTGCGGAAAAGCAACAAAAGACGCAACTAGGGAATTGCAAATGAGATCTTAATACTATAAATTTAAAGAACTATTTCGAATAAACATTAGCGTAGCAGATGTTGTTCGAAATGAAGATTAGGGGAACTAAGGCATAAAAAGCGGTCAGCCAATCGCGTCCCTCGTATATCGGCCGTCTCCCTCGCACACTGGTCGCACCGCTCTTTCTAATGCTCATATTTTTTGCCATCTTATTCTAATTCCTCATTCAAATGGCCTGCGTTCGATTCCAGGGGTCTGTAACCTTTTATGTCATAGAAGTTTTTTTTTATTCTTCTTTTGTTCTTTGTCATGTTTTTCGGTTGAATTCATTATATAACGCATTAATGTCGTATTTTTTCAACAATTATAATTGTTATCATAGGTTAAGATCGATGGGTTTTATTTTTTCCATGACCATGGCTACGCGTGGTTGCGTGTGCCGCGGGCGTGATGGAATATAGATAAACAATGTTTCATGGTAATAAAGTTTTTATGATATTTTTTTCGTCAATTCTCGTTGTGTTTCATTAATTCACGCGAATATTAACCGGCGACGCAGTAATTACATATTTGAGGTATGTATTAAGAACTTTGCTACCTCAAGTGACACATTATGTATAGTTTTTCTATAGTAATTGATATAGTCAGTCGTAGTTACGAGAGTACATAAAAACTTGTGGATAAGTCAACTCAGTTACAGTTTCTTGCGTGCCATACAGTAATATAGAAAACATGTAAAAATATGAGTAAAAAATAAAACACTGGTAGGTTTGAACTAAATCAAACCATAGAAGTCAGCACAAAAAATGTCTTTGACATTAATTACTATTTCTATTATTGTTGTTTATAAGAACTATTCCTAATTTATTTATTAAGTATACGTTTAAAGCCTAATAAATAATAATTACCTACTTTCCGAATTTTGCACGCATCATCTAAAAAAATACTACAAAAAAGACGCGAATTTTATTACTAATCCCAATATAATTTTATATTCAAGCTCGAAGCTCAATATAATGATCTAAATAAGGGTACAGATACGAGATCAAGTGCCCCACGAGGTTGAGATGCACTACATCCGGCCGACAATTGTCTTTACCGAGATTCAGAACCTGTTTCATTTGGCATATGTCTTGCGAAGCCTTTTGTTTTTGCACTCATTATATTTTATACATCGAGATTTTTCTATTGGAGTTAACGTTCGTTTCACATGGTTATTTTTTATCATTTTGTTAGACTTGTGAATATTATTTTGAAGTTAAAATGTCAGTGTTATTTCTGTCAAGGTTTTGATGCACAATACAAATATCTATCACGTTTATTTTTGCTAAATACAACCATCGCTAACACCGGTGCTAAATTCAATATTCTACACAAATAAACATATCGTAATAAAACCGTAAATATTTACATATCTCCATACATATTTACAACAGTTTTCAAGGGCATACAATCCACGTAAATACCACGATTAAGTTTTTGTAATTCGCAAGAATATGTCAAGAGTGGCTACCGTTTTCATTGCACTACTTTAGAACCTTATAAGGTGATAACATGTTACAATAATGATGTTAGAAAAAAAACTTGAAACTAATGCAGCATATCCCGAGAAGGACATTGTTTAATAATGATAATTAAAAGCGAATAATATGTGCAATTCCGCGCGCATATTCGCGATGGGCCAAACAAGGACAACGGCTGTTTCCGCGTTGAATCACTTGTTGCGTGGTGCAAGTTATAAACGGGCCGATTTCATCTGATTCAAATAATTGCCTGACTCATGTGATAGCCAGACAGAATATCAAGAACTCTAGAACCTAGAATTAACTAGTTGAGCCATAAAATGATTGGTCTAAAAGGAAGAGAATTGTCTAGCGATTGAGCGGATGAGGTATCATATAACTTTGATTTAGTACTGTCAATCCTTTGTATTCTTTCCAATGAATGGTGCCATTCTTAATTTCCTAATGAGTCATTGTTCACACCTTAAGTTCGATTCGTGTGTGAGTCAGTCACAATGTGTACTTGAATTAGTTTCAAAGGTTTTAAAGAATGTCTGTTTTGATTGCCTTAGCCTACATCGAGAGATGGCTTGTCCGAAATATTCTATGACTCATTGTAGCTCAAATTGAATCCTTCCTGTTGCAGGTGGCGTGTATTCAAAGCGCTGCCTAAACGTAGGACACCGTAAGACGCTTAGTTTTTTGGCGCACAGTTATGCGTCTTATTGGTAGATTACAATCCGGAAAAAAATTGAGTATATTATCAAATGTTCCAAGAAAAGACTTATTCAAAAATAATCAATAGTAAAACAGAGGTAAAAAATATATCGCATAATTCTCAAAATTTTAAGCGTAAACTATTATATTTTAATTAATAATACTAAGGCGAATTCAATCAACTAATGAAATACCTTAAAATTATTTCACTCAGCTGTGCATTTATTTTTTAATTTAATTGAAACTGAATTACTTTTCGTTTTGATGGTGATTCGATTCAACTGTGATCGTGTATTTAAAACTAAATTCGGTCTGGCGCGTCATAGGCATACGCTAAGAAATAATAATAACTTTAAAATGGGTCGCCGTTATCGAAATCAATAAGGAGGGCTGTATTTCCGCGATGCGTTATTGTCCTTCTATTGTTTTTTTGCTTGTTACCGCGCTTTAAATACTCTATAGATTGCTTTGGGAGATTTTTTGCAATTATTTTTATTTACTGTCTAATTTACAAGTTCTTGATCCTTACAACTTGCTTCACCGCCAGAATCCGCCTTCTCTCTTACCTCGGGCCCCACAATCAGGCATGCATACACAAATGCAAACTGACTCACGGCGACCTTGAAATAGACCAGTCTAATCGTAGTTTTAGCCAATCAGTAGTCGGAACACGCTCACACACCATCCTTTGTTTATCACGCCTCCATCACGCCATTTTGTGCATCCCTTTTGTTAACTACGACAATTTTTAAACTTATAATTGAAGTTTTATTATCAACAATCGCCGGTTTAAATTGGCCATTGTTGGATGTGTATAATTTTATACGAAGAAACGATGATTTGAGAAAATAGTTGGCATTGTATTTTCATTATTAAATTAAAATGCTTCTTAATTGTTTTGAAATTGGTAGTTAAGCATATAAACGTTGCAATTTAGCAACTTTTCTCCTTCGTTGAAATAATCTAAAAATTGTTAAAAACACAAAAAACAACGCAAGTAGTTGGCGCCTTTATTATCAAGAAATAATCATAAAATCAAATAAAATTACTAGAAGAAAGGGTCACAACACGATAACAATAGTCCAGTCAGATAGCCAATATAATCACTAGAGAATGGGCCGCGACTTCGTCCGCTGCAAAAGTTTACGTTCCCACGGGAACTTCAAAAACTACAAACACGTTTCTAGGTTCGGTGATTAAGACTATGTGTTTATAACTGTCTTTTTTATCTATTAAAGATTGAAATATCGTATAATCATCCTCCTGACCACATCCCAATTTATTTGGAGTCAGCTCAGCATGTCTTCTTCTTTCACACATCTCTATTACCTAGTCGTTATCTCAGCAGTCACGCCCTTTCTAGCCATGTCATATTTCATACAACCAACGACTAATTGAGAAGTATGGAAGAAAAAATGTTGCGGCGACCCCAAATAAATTGGGATACCTAAGGGCTGGAGAAGATGATGATCTTTCATACCACCAAAGAAAGCAAACTTTTCTTTGGCCTAGAAGATTGAAATATCACATATATAAAGAATAAATCTATGCAACAATTAGGCTTTTACTTACCATTGCCAGAGATCGTACGGTCCGGAGATTATTCTCGCTTTCAAAACACATTAGCCACTCCGATTTACTTGGAAGCGGGTCTAATATGTAATTATTTTTTTATTATTCCACGCTATGGGAGTTCAACGGCGTCCATTAATTACAATATTAACATGTGAAGGTTCTGCTTCAGTTAACCACCTTGGTTCTGTTCAGTTAAGTTAAAATACTTTGGTAAAGGAAATTGCAGAGAACGGTTGGTACAGTTTTTATTTTACTTGGATTGTTCAGTTTTTTTTTTTTCATTTAACAGGTACAGTAATGAGGCGGAAAAATTGTTATCTAATAACTGTTGTAGTTTGTAAAAGGATTTGTTTTATTGTACCGTTTGTAGAATTTAATGAGGATTTTTTGTAGTTGAATGTGTATGTTTCCAGTATTTAAGTACTGTGAGATTGTGCATTGAGTAAAAAATATACTAACCATAATACAGCAACATCATAAAAGTATTAGTAACACAACGCTTGAGGCCACGCAGTTCAAAGATTTCTAGTGGCATTCAACTTCTATTAATTTCCTACAAACACTGTTCAGTTTCACCTCTAACAAAATAACATCAGTAAATGTGTCAAAGACAATCTTATCTCTTTTGTATGTAACAAAAAAAAAACAACAAAATAAATCCTAACCACACAAAAAACTCTTCCTAATTCAAAAACAATAACAGTTACCAAAGGTTGACGGCCCCGAACGGATGTAATAGACAATGAGCACTTCTTATAGTCTATGCTAATACGCGCCATTTTATGATTGCAATTCAAATGATGACGCGTTCTTTTTTTACGATAAACTTTTACGCTGCTGCGTAACGCGCTCTTACGGGAAAGTTACGGTTTATGGCTGTTTATGGTAAAAGTACGTTACTATGGTTGTACGTAGTTCGTTTACATATTAAGTATAGGTACCTAGTTAAGTGCGTATAGTCAGCAAAAAAAAATTCGCCAGTAATATCTAATCCGATGTTCACCGTTGGTCCCGCTGTCATTCGGGCAGTAAGACCAGTCTTACCAAATGGTATCGTGTTACCCAGTAAATAGGTTGTGGAGGTCAGATAGGCAGGCGCTTCATGTAAAATACTGGTATTCAGCTGCATCCGGTTAGACTGGAAGCCGACCCCAACATAGTTGGGAAAAGGCTAGGCATATACCTAAAAAGTCAAACATTCACCTTCCCCTAGCGAAGCATTAGGGGTTTCCCCACCAAAAAGAAAATCAGGTCAGTAAGGATTTTCTGCTCGAAAAGACATTCTTCGTGTAAGATTCGCATGGTTTGCAAATGAAAATAGTTTTTGTTTTTTCTTTTGTACGGTGTCAAGAAAAATAACTAAAAACAAAAGAATTGATAAATAATTAGTATCTAAGTTGAAACAACAAAAACATCTTCAAGAAACGGTTAAAAGGTATAGGTTAGACCCGACTACTTTTTTAATAAAGACCAACTTCATACATAGTTGATCTAAATTGAACAAAATGTTGCACACATCTTCAATACTAAAACCTTATCTAGAATACTGAGATAAAGATAAATATCTACATACAAGAGTTTAATTCCGTCCATCTATTTCTTCATAAGAAATGAGTGTTAGGGCTGTCTCGCACGATATTAGTAGACCTATATCGCATACAAGGCGCTGTCAAGTATTCAGTACCTAATGCTTTATTATTTTAGTTTTTATTTTCCATCTTCAAAAAAAGAGGAGGTTATGCATTTGGCTAGTTTTTAAAGTCTAAAATTTGTTATGGCTAGGTTAAAAAAAAAAATCATTGACTATAAAGTTGTATTCAAGACAATTACTGTAACGTCAAATTCATGCTACGAAATTATTGTAAGTAGCTGAATTTTGGGCCAAACAAATCTAAAAACTATTATATTACTTAGGTACATATTTTTTCCTGTTATTTTTATCTATCAGCACGCTAAGAAAAAGATTATAGCTCTATTATCGCCTTGGGTTTTAACCTGTAATATTGTGCATGTACAAACGCCAGCACATCAAGCTACCCGAAACTGTCAAATTTCCCCAACCAACTTTGAACCTTATGCTTTAGCGATAAAGTTGAAAATCTATTAAAGAAATTCGACAGATTGTAGTAGCTTAATGTGCTGGCGTCTGTACACTCAAATAAATAAATTTTAGAGCCAAAGCTCAGAGCCATAGAGCTCAGCTGGTCGATTCTGTAAAAGTCTTACCGTAAAAACTTAGATGATGTGAGTTTGTTTTTGGTATGAATTGACAGCTCACTCGACGCTCACTTCACATAAATTTTCACGGTGAAATTTTTACAGAATAGCTCTGCAGAGATGTAGCGCAACAATATTTTGGAAAAAGATACGTTACGACTACTAAGTACACTTTCAGAAAACAGAAATTAAAAAAAAAACCCATACAGACAGAGCCATTGGCAAAGACTTACTTTCCTACCTAGGTATATAATATTTAATATCCGCCACAAGATTTTGATGCGACTACACAAAAAGTCCACAATCAATTCCATCTAGTGAAACGAATTCCATGTGAGCCGCACTTTAGCTCTCAAACCAGTTTCTACAACTGCTCACAAGCCCCGGTGATGTCGTTTTTGCCGCTTGACATTGGCAGCGACTGCAAATTGCAGTAATAGCTGCAAGTGCAGGTACTGTATTTTGTAATCAACCTACTGCACTTGGTAGTGGACTGCATAAATTATTTTATCTATTTGAAAATGATTGTATAGGTTGGGGTAGGGAATCGAGTGTTTTAGGAGTTATTCGAGTGCATGAAAGACTCTAGTTTGTTTTAACAATATGTTTATTTTTAATTTTAGAGATGAAGGATGCATATCCGGTAGGCTCTTAAATCCTTACCTATCCTTCGGGCATGTCCTCCCTACCATTACCGTGCCCCCCGGTCTATTCCTTGATATGCAATGGTCGCTGTAGCACCATGAACATGAGGCTACAGGAGCTAGCGCGAATCTTGGGGTTCATTCGATTAATCGAGTCTGGTTTAACCACGCTGGGATCGGTGCAATTCATTCATTTATTCATATTATTAATTTTAGAGATGAGTGTTAAAAAATGAACCCTTGTAAGTAATTGCGTAACACACTATCGGTCTCAATCCGAATCAGTTTGAAGGATATTGCTAATCCATTGCTTCATATGTTCGAAAAATTGTCTGCTCAACAACGTAAATTACGCAATGAATGTTGTTAAACTGTCAAAATGAAAGCCATTACTAGGTAAGGGGATTGAGGAGGGGGGGGGGGGGCTGGAGGGGGATCAGACCAGAATAACTTACTGATAGTGTGTTACGCAATTACCCCGCTGGACCGATTTTTTTTGTATGGTGATTTAAAGAAAATTTATGGGCAGTCTAAAAAAAGGTCTATATTATGCCCTGTAGTAGTTATGGCCGGGCTGTGGACGATGATAGAAATATTTGTATTGCTGTTTCTTCATGAGACGTTAATGCTAGTAAACTTTACCCATTAACTACACTGCAACGAAAGATAAATCTATAAATAGGTGCTCTTACCCTCCCATAGATCTAATCCTTTGATAGCCTCTTACCTCTAAAGAAGACCATAAGTAGCTTAAGCTGTAAAAAAACAACAAACTCATACTATTTATTTTAAATAAACCAATTACAGGCACTTTTGAATTGTCAAGGGGTCGGTCAGTCAGGAAGATGAAACTAGTCGCTCATTCCAAAGCGCAGTATGTTCCTATCGAGAAGAACGGGTCAGAAACTCCACGGACACTCTTTTAAATTAAATATTTACGTTCGTCATAAGCAGTAAAAACAATATAAAACAAACGAACATCAATAAACAAAAGCATACTAATAAACTATTTGAAGTTGATAATAGGTGCAGTGACCCTTTCAAACGATGCAATTATTCATACGACAATCGATAATGTATGAAAAATATACATTTAAACAGTAATTCGGCCCTTGGCCGAGGTTTCGACGTGATATCAACGTAATTTCTATATTGTTATATGAGGGTAAGGACAAGGTTTAACTATTAGCGGGGGAGAGAGAGAAAAAAGAAAGAAAGAAAGAAAAAGTATTTATTGTGACTCGTACAGGAAGATCACAAACTAAACTAAACACAGTAAAAAATAAAAACCAAGTTACATAAAAGTAAAAAGTAACAAAAAGAAAAATGAGACAGATACTCCTATACGAGGCCAAAAGGCTCCTATCTCAGCATTATGCTGCGACATTTAAAAAAGAAATGTCGCAGAGCATGAATCGCTTCTTCTTGTTAGAGTATCGATGGCAAAAAGTTTAAATATCTTTGGCCCAAAAGTCAGCTGCGCGAACTTCGCTGACTGAGTCATAAGATCATCAAATGCACAGGTAACAGGGCATGCGGCGCAGGATGGAAGGTCGGCCATTGACTATGGGGAGATGCCGCATACGCACTTGAGCTGTGAGCCGTCCGTGAACCTGTGGAGATTGTCTTTGCTCCGGCCGAAGATTAAGATTATCATTGATGGCTTGAAGAGTCCGGTTATTACCTGGGTTTTTAATGACATAGGACTTAATTATACTAATTTCAAAGTTTAGAATCCTTCGTCCAACACAAGCGATGTGTCCGATGGCGATGGAATTTCTCACCGGCAAAAAAATTTACAAATTTTCATACTAACTTTCAACCCTCTATTTTACCACTTTAGGGGATGAATCTTCTAAAATCCTTCCCTAGTGCTCACTTTATTTATAAAAGGAATTATTTAGCAAAAAGCCAAGCTTCTAGAGTCTAGGCTAGCCGTACGTTGTCCGTCAGTGAATTGATGAATTTAAGATTTTAATTAAATAGATAGTAAATCAAGACTATTTCAAAGAAAAGAGCAGTTTAGGAATGCTATTATTAATACTTACATACTTTATTTAATATCGTATGACGAAGAATGAGCAAGAAATTCAATGAATAAATGTTATTATTTTAAGATTCTTAGCTTGTTAAATTATGTAGACTGAATAAAAAACATAAAAAAAAAATCGTGATACCTACAACATAAAAAGAAAAATGAATAAATAAATATTCTTTCTTTCAATGACAGACAATTTTTTTTTTAATGAGGTAGGATGTGAAGATATCGCACAATAAAAGTTAGTGGTACAAATAATATCATTTTAACAACCGACCTTATTAAACCATACTTTTTTTCAGTTCATCCACCTATAGAGCACACTATAATAAATAGCTCATCGTATCAAAACATCTATTTAAAAAAAAAATGTGCTAGTTAGATGGCCAGCTAGTTAACTCGTCAGATGGTATCTGAGTGTGACAGCTTGATAGTTATGAGTAAACGTTATTTAGATCTGTGATTACTAAGGTTTATTACTCTAGAAGGTGAGGGTTTTGATGTGAATTTTTATGTGATATAATAATTAAATCATGGCTTAACTTGGTAGTTCAGCAGATATTTGCTCAAGATTTGAGATTGACGGAATAATATTTTTTTATTACCTACTGCTTGGCTTGGTTCTTACCTTTTTAAGATAGATTAAATCACACTGCCACGCATCACGCAGCGGGGTGCGGGGCACGGAGCCAAATTCCACGCGCGTGACTGCGTTTTTATTGAATTTGTATGTAAAAAATCACGCGCGTGGGTGCGTTATCTGCACCTCTAATCACCTAAAAATACTCTTTATATTTGTCTAAAACTAATTCAAAGATTCGAAAGGTTAATTTTCATTATGTAACATTCAAATTTAGGTGCACGAACCCAAGTCGTTATTTCCTATCCATATCACTCCTATTTCTCGCTCCCCGCTCTCACTGTAGCCTCGACCCATCCCATTTATACAGTGGTGCCACAAGACCGCTTATCGACTGCAATAAATAAGCACATTAATTAATATTCGATAATTATTTACTAGAGACGAAAACATCGCTATAAATTGCAAGCACAGTTCGACGACTTTTCGGTCGCGCGAAAGTTTTATTGGCGAGAAAAGTCGCAAGACTGGTTGAATTTCAATACCGTTGTGCACTTTCGATATAATGAAGTATGTTAACGATCTGCGGTTCTGATAGATTTTAGGTCAAACTGTGATTTGTGAGTTTTAGAAATGGATTTTGCTTTAATAATTTAGCGATTTTGATTAGAATATAATACTCTTTATTATGTACACCATATAAATTACAGACATTAAATATAGAAACTTACAAGTAAGACAGAAACACACAGACACAAACAGACAGAAACAGAGACTTATAAGTTTACAGCAGTATTATACTTAAAAATGTGCCCCAGAAAACTGTCGACCCCTGACTATTTCTGATGACGTAGGTACTTATTCCGTTTTCTTTTTAGCAAAACGTTGGGAGAACTGCGAATCAGCCATTTTGCCTGTGCTATTTATGTCTTTTGTATAACAAATGTTTTAATATAATTATTTCCCTCTTTCCAGGTCTAGAACGGGTGGCGGAGGAGTTGATGGGTCGAAGAAAATGGAAACTATATCAGGACGCATTAATTCCAAAACGGGGAGAGGCAGAACTATCGAGCGACGAGGAATCAGTCCAGACCGACCCTCCACCGGCTCTAAAGATCAAGACTATCGAGCAAATAAACGAGGACGAAGCAAAGGACGACAGAGTGGAAGAGAAGGTGCCTCGAAGGCCGGAGACGATTCTAGAGTCGCTGATCAAAAGGCCTGCCACCCAACCCAAGCTGGAGGTCGCCGAGGAACCAGCAGATTGGAAGCCGCAGGACAAATGCTACTTTTGTACGGATGGTGAACCTGGAGGGGGCGAGAACAGGCAGGGCGGTGCTATGGTAAGTAACGCCCCTTTTTGGTTTTTCTTTTGGTGCTTTTTCGTTGGGTATGTATGAGAGAAGAATGTTGTAAGGATGTTGTATGGCTTCGAGAATCAAGAGCTAACAATATCATGATCAGTTTAGAACCGCAAACGTCTCATATTTTCTTCTAATTTGCTATTACTAAAACTTACCCGTGGATCTGATGCATTCAATGAATCGTTGAGCTCCTCAAGTTCTGAGTTGAGCTGCACGATTTTTGAAAAATGCGTGCACTGACTGGACAGGTCCGCTCAATCTGTGTGGTTCTTTTCTCAAAAGACCATTTCAGACACCAATCTACATGGTCCTCACATGATCTGACCAAGATTTTGTTTGGACTTTAAAAGAGACTGTGACCTCTGAGTTAGTTTCGGCCTTTCTTCTCAGAATAGTCAGATAGGAAACGCCGACCTCATCTAGCTTAAAAAAAAATATGATTGACGTGTAAAAGTGTTTGTACAAACCTACTTACAGAAAATAAATCATTTATCATTAAGTCCTTAACAGTGACGCGTATATTGTTATTTCTAGCAAACCAGTTACAATTGTCGTAGAAGGCTAATTAGATTACTTTTAAGTGAATATGTAGCAGAATTCAAAATTTTACCTCCAATTCTATTCATTTTCGAAACATGTTAATTACTTTGCAGAAGCATTATGTCGCCTTCATCAGTCTAAATTCACGATTACTTGTTCCAACTATATCTTACGACACTAAACCAAGGCATAACTTCCCTAATTCACTCAAATTCAGCCACAAGCCCAGGTGCTTCCATAACCTGAGCAACGTTATTAGAGACAGCTATGGCGTGTGTGGCACTAACATAAACTCATGGACTAGATTGAACACGACTAGCAAGCCAGATGTTCGGTGTAATAGCCATGTGTGTATGTGTGTTGTGGTCGGTATGTGGTGATGATACAGCTGAAAGATTGGAGTCGGATTTATTTTGTATTTTTTATTAACCGACTTCAAACAAAATAGGAGGTTCTGTATTTATTTATATATACTTTATTGTACACCACAAAAATACATAACACGAAAAAAATACATCAAACACTACAAAATATACAATGGGCGGGTATTCGACTTGTATGTATGTATGTCCGCGATTTTCTCAAAAACTTATAAAGCAATTTTGATAATTCTTTCATCAATGTGATCTACATACTCTCAGGAAGGTTTAAGTATACATTAGGTAATCATTCTTATGTAAGAAGTTATGTGCATAAATGTACTGCATCTCCGGCACTTCTGTGCGAATTTTGATGATTCTTCTAGTCCGTGTCTTCAATTTCTTCAATGCACTAGTGTTGATTGAATTTGTGTGGCGTAGGTACAACTAAAAAGTGAAAAATAAAAAGTTTTTTACAAATGAAAACAATCGACTTAAAAAAAACACTACAAAGTGATAACTTTAATTTCGGAAGTCGGTGTACAAAAACGAAAATGCGGAGCCAACGACACCGACATCCGAAATTAGTTATTTATCACTATGTAGTGTTTTTTTTAAGATGCTTGTTTCTTTTTTTTAAGTTTTTTACGTCTTGGATTCGTGTCATTGTTGATGGGCTTGTCAAAATTAGGATCACACATACCTACATAATAATAACCAGAAAACCACCTGCGTCGATTCTTTTGATTAATTTACGTCCATACATCAGAGGGGCAATTCTCGTAATTTCCAGAACGTTCACAGTCTGATCTCCTTCTCAGCAGTCTGTCAAAAATATAGCTCTAATTTTCCGAAATGTTTTTGCAAGTTTTTGATATTGGTTGTCGCTGAGATGGTGACTAGATTTTGAATGGTTTTAATTACAGGAATTAGTCTTCTGCATAGCTATTCACAACCACTCGATACGCTACCGTACTTTATCGACATCAATTAATGTTTTCCTCGGAGTCCTCTAAGCGCTGTTCGCAAGTCCAATACCCGGAAATTTTGTCAGTTCAAATCAATTAGACGCCCGCTATTCTTCCGACAGCTGTTTGCTGTCGGGGGCAGGTTATCGAAATGTGTAGTTTTCGATACGATAGCCTGTCGTAGGTATGATTGTGAATAGCTATGCTGGTCAAACGCACACTCACCTGATCTTTCTGTAGAACATCACCAAATAGGTCATTATTATGTCCTTCTAGAGCGTCCCCTCCCAGCATTTCAACTTACATCTGCCTTGCCTTGTAAATGCCGTTTACTAGGACTAGAAATTAGGATAATTCTGCCAACATTCTAGTCAGGTATACACGTCATTCATAGGCCTTTGACGTTTTGTCTTATGATTATCTTGCGGTTCGAACAATGTCGTTATTCGTGGGACACGGTCATGTGCAGAGTAATTCAATAGTAGTCACATACAGTAATTTCTTCAAGGCTTACCTATATACCTAATAATTGTCGATTTTCTTTGGAAAAGAACAATGCCCTGAGTATTGATACAAAAAGCTTAATGTTCAAAAATCTATTGCTGATTACTTAGTTAACTAGAAAGAAAAATATATATATGCGGTAAACAAGATGCATAGAATGAATACGAACGCAAAAATAACAAGTTAAGAGAAAATATGCGTCACATCCACGCAAAACATCCATCGCTCAGCAAAATGCTACGTCCCTATGCGAGGCAAAGCCACAGCGCTGGCGCTGGGTAGCTGGCTGGTTGGTAACTCGACAAACTTGTCAAGGAAGATGAGTCGACAATTTAATACATTTGTATATGTATCTTTAGGGACTTTACCATCTTGTATTTAAAACCTATGGGATGGATGCTTTTGTACTCAATAATGTATGTAATGCTATACTTACATTTGGCACGAGATCTTTTGTGAACAAAATGTTTGTTTTCTGGAGAGGCAGAAAAAACAAGGGACCACAGCAGGTAATATATGTAGGAATTAGGTATTAAAGATCTATCTACTTCTTCTTAGCGTGTCGATGGCAATCTAAATGTACTCGGCCCAGAATTCGGCCACTTGTTTGGCGCCATCACTAGCGTCCATCAGTTCCTGTAACGTGCAGCTGACAGGACACGCAGGGCACGATATTAAGTGTCCCATCGTTTGTGGAACAGCACCACATTTACACTCCAAGGCGGAGTCGTCTATAAATTTCCACCTGAACAGGTTTTCCTTGCTTCGGCCAACCTGGGTCCGGAGTCTGTTTAAAGACTTCCAGTTTACCCAAGGTAACTCATGTCCAGGTGGGAGGTCCTCAGCGGGTGGAACGAACGGTTTGGGTAAGGAAGCATTGTCTCGCCACAGCCTCATCTATCTACTTATTAAAAAATATTAAATTCATTCTCCGACAGACAACACACAGCCTAAACCGCTGAATCTAGAAGCATGAAAGTTTGCGCAAGATAACGAGAGTGAGTATAAGGGGATGAAAATTTCTAAGGAAGTTCGTCATTTTGGCCGATGGAAAATACCATCGGGACACTGCATGTTATTATAATAAATATATGTATGGGGATGGAACCTCTGCGCTGCCACCGACGACGCCGTGGTAGTCGCAAAGTTTTGGGCCAACAAGATCTGAAATACAGTCGTACCAGCGACACGAAGAAGAAAAAAGATTTAATACCTACATCAGTTCACAAAATCATTTCCACTGCACTCATCAGCTTTTATGATATCATCGAACTCTTGCATAAGAATGCAGTGTGAGTAGCTGCGTGACTCAAAATGATTAGTCCTTGGCCTTTAGACCTCGGAGTGTTAGTCATGGCGGAATATTTGAGGTATTGATAATTACTGACATCCTGATACACGTGGCTGGATATAAATTAGGTCTTGAAGAGTTGTAGATGAATTTTATTGTGGTTTTACAATTAGATTGCGTGGATATTACAAAAAAACCGAGTGTGCTTATGACCACACGACTGAAGTGAAACTTCAAACGTATTTAGCTATGAGAGGAAGACAGAAAGAAAATGTGCGCGCGCACTGCTTTCTCTTGCTTATATCCCCCACTCAACTCCCGTTCGCCTCGCCCGATCACACCTTTCGTAACGCTTACGTCACGCGTTCGCCAGCTTACTCCCCGAGTCAAGCGTGCGTAAAGAAATTTCACTTTAAAAAGATAGGTTTAAGGTGTAGGTAAGTCCAAAGGCGATGTTACAGGTTGCAACGATTAGACCAAAATAATGAATTACTTAACAGACAGCTCTGCTGGGGAGTTTGTTGCGCCACTTCTTCGTCTCAGCTAAAGCACTAGGAAGAGGCGAAGGGCAAACGTTTTGGGGGGCTGTCTTATGTAATTTTCACGTTCAAAAGGTGTTGTTTTTCAGCCTAGTTTGAATGATGCCGAACGGAAGATTAACGCAGGGCTTTGTCGAAATTGCGCATAGATGATATATTTTATAATTAATGATTTTATTACTATAAGGGTACACTTGTACAGGTCAATTATATATTTAAACTAGATTAGGTTGGCGTTTCCTATCTGACTATTCTGAGAAGAAAGGCCGCAACAAACTCGAGGTCACAATCTCTTTTAAAGTCCAGACATAATCTTCGTCAGATCATGTGAGGACATTGCTGTCTGAAATGGTCTTTTGAGGAAAGAACCACACACTTGATTAGCAAACTGATTATTTTAGAGGTAACTACAGAAACCCAATTAGGGCATTTTCAATATCCATACTAATATAATAAAATAAATGCGAAAGTGTGTCTGTCTGTCTGTTACCTCTTCACGCTTAAACCGCTGAACCGATTTAGATGAAATTTGATATAGAGATAGTTTGAGTCCCGGGAAAGGACATAGGATATTTTTTATCCCGATATTCCTACGGGATCGAAACTTATGTGGGTGAAACTGCAAGGCGCTGCTGGTAGTAAAAATAAAGACGTGGCCCTTCAAACTCAAACTCAGAGCATTTATTTATTTAATTAAACCAAAACCAGGGACTTTTGAATTGTCAAGGGGTCGGTCAGTCAGGAAGATGAAGCTAGTTGCCCATTCCAAAGCGTAGTTGTCTATGGAGAAGAACGGGCAAGAAACTCCACGGACACTCTTTTATAAAAGACTATTATATTTTTGTTTGTTATAGCGGTTTTTGCTATCAAAATAACCAAGTTTATTTGCAAAGTTCAGTAGGTTAATTTTAATTAATGCCATCACCATCATCCATTAGGTCATCTTTTGTTATTATAAAATTATGCATTTTGATGTCATGTTGATGACTTCAGAATGATTTAAAAATGCATTAGACTTTATAGTAATTGTTTATTTTAGATTTTCCCCTTTCTGTACGGTTTTGCTGTTTAAAATGATAGTAAGTACCTAAGTTGGCTTACTTAATGACTAATTCATGAAAATATTAAAATATTAACTAGCTGCGCCCCGCGGTTTCACCCGCATAAGTCACGATCCTGTGGGAATTTCGGGATAAAAAGTATCCTATGTCCTTTCCCGGGACAAACTATCTCTTTACCAAATTTCATCTAAATCGATTCAGCGGTTTAAGCGAGAGGTAACAGACAGACAGACACACTTTCGCATTTATAATATTAGCACCGATGGATAGTAGACCGCTGGTACCGGGAGCAGGGTCCAAATTACCGAAGGTTAGGGCTCCAGAGACAGGAACCTCCTCACAATGCGAGCCGCATCAAGGAGTACTGTATTCTGAAACAGGCCCTTGATCCAACAACCTACCGTGAGCTTCAAGAGATGTTGATCGAGTCTTTTGGCCATCAGGCCATTGGCCGATCCGACAATCGGCACAATGACAGCCGTCTCACATTCCACATGTCAACACCCTCGCGTGCTAAGTCAAACTTTCACGAGGTTATATTTTTGTTATTATAATTCTACTAAAGATCGCTGTACCCTCCAAAATAATTTTCCATAGTGGGTGATTGTTTTTTTATCGAATAAAAAGTTCCAATATAGATTGGAAAATCTTCAGTACCTACTTAAAATAATAATAATAGAGAAGGCTGCACAGAAACCATAGGTTTTGGTATAGAATTATCATAGCACAGTTACTGGGTAGTATTGTGAACCCATGGGAAAGTCACAGGCAATCACAACGAAATTATTGCTTTGGCGGCAAAAACTGTACCACAGACTATGTGTGGAATGTTTTTTTATTGTTTATGGTTCTTGTTTCTGACATCAATCTCGAAGGGAATAGAGTTATGATTGTTGTTTTTTTTTTGTTTATTTATGTGTTTTTGATTTGTTATTAATGCGTTAAAGTGCCTTCATTAATGTTTACGCGTCATTGATTTTAAATGGCATTGAAATGAAGTTCTTAATGTGGTCTGTAATGCTTTTATGTTTCATGCGTAGTGAAACCTTCACAAAAACCTTATTATAATAATACCAGCCTATTATTCTCCCACTGTTGGGCAAAGGCCTACAGATAAGGCATGAGCTCGTGCTTTCTCTGCATTTTCATTGCTGTATTTTTAGGGATCCGTAGCTTAAAAGGAAAAACGGAACCCTTATAAGATCACTTCGTTTTCCGTCTGTCTGTCCGTCAGTCAAGACCCTTATTCTCAGAAACGCGTCGAGTTATCAAGTGAAAATTAAT
This sequence comes from Amphipoea lucens, assembly GCA_947508005.1. Classification (NCBI taxonomy): domain Eukaryota; kingdom Metazoa; phylum Arthropoda; class Insecta; order Lepidoptera; family Noctuidae; genus Amphipoea; species Amphipoea lucens. Next base: position 15,148,247 of record OX382377.1, on the reverse strand, counting down.
ATCAAATACTCAAGGCTGCAATCCCTTGAAGGGGTGAAAAAAATCAAACTTCTAAGTCAACGCAAACAAAAGATACGTATGCGTATATATAAATGTTCCGAAATCAAAACCTATAGGGTACTTCCAGTTGACCTAGAATCATGAAATTCAGCAAGCAAGTCATTTGCCAATTTCATGTAGCACAAGTAAAGGAAAAAGTCAGAAAACCGTAAATTTGTAGTTACATTACAAAAAAAAATATTTTAAAACTATTTACATACAGTACATACCTAGAAATTTGTACAGAGCCCTCGGTGCGCGAGTCCGACTCGCACTTGGCCGGTTTTTTTTTAATATCAATATTTAAAAATAATTCTCAAAGAATCACTTCAGGTTGGTTTATTATGTAATGGTTTTATATTAACTTGCTCAGCAGTGGGACATCATTAATTTGTTTCAAATCATAATATAAATATTTTTTTTTATGATTGAGGGGATTAAATACTTTTTAATATTAGTTAAATTCTTAGAAACTTAATTAATAATATAATTAGACGGTAACTATCATTGTAAAGCCGACATTTTTTTAAATTAATAGATAGGTAGAGTACTTACAGAAAAAAAAATATATGGCCTTGTATTAAGAGCACAATATCAAGGATTATTAAAAGCAAGAAACTGGATAAGTAATTAAAGATTCCATAAACATCTCTATAAAACCAATTACAATCTAATTTAATTATTCTCAATACCGACTCACTGTCGGTTCTGTCTCATATCTAAATATAACGCAATAAAACTTTACTGCCTTTGAAACTGGATCTATTTTAATTAAGATATAAATGCTATCATCTTAATAACAACACAACATCCCTTACAACATTCTAATCATTGTCCATCCGTAATTACACTTTATTGTAAAACCTTTAGCTAGCAATAGCAATTATGTATTCTGTCTAAACCAAGCAAGGGCACGACCATTCTAACCAGACCTCTGTTCCCCATACATCTATGACAATCCCGAACAAAACCCGACGACACACGATCGCAAAGAGGCCATCTTACAACGGCCATGCAAACCATAGTTTCAATTTAGAAAACAATGGCTTATCCATTTTCTACGATTCCACGTCAAAGTAGAGTCGGTATTTTGATTAATACGCGCGAAAGAGATGGGGTGCGTGGCTGGCAAAATGCAAAGTATTCTCAACCTTGCTGGTGTAAAAATAAAGTCGAGTTTTCATTTCGACGTTGTGTTGTTACTGAAATAGTGAATGTGTAGGCGTAGAGCATGAAAAGTAGGCAGTGTAAGAACAGAGCCGAGAGTGGAGTGGACATTGTCTCTTTGTGCTTTTTGAGTGTACTTTTTTAATGTGTTGTTCCTACTTGTGGTAATTAATTTTGTTCACGTTTATTAAATTGCGTGGAGCCATGGTTTTAATTGAATTGTAAATTGATGTTTTAATTGAATTCGGATTCGTGGAACAAACAATGACTTGTAATCTACGAAATTGTGTGGTTTTGATTGAATTGTTGTGGCTGGAAGTCGTAGTGAATTTTTAATCAAGTGTTTCGAAAACGTGTATAATGTGTATCAAGGTGATTTTTTTTTAAGTTATGCAATTTCTACTCATAGGTTAATCAACACAGTAACTAACTAGGAAATAATAAGAAATTTTAGCTCCAAAACCCACAGTCAATTAAATTCCAGTATAAACTCGAGGCTAATTTGTACAAAAGCTAATTCATCAAAACTGCTTTCATGATAAAACTCTAGGCACCTGTTCACATGAGCTATCACAATTAAGTAAGGAAAGAAGAAGAAATTTATAAAAAAAATTGTAAATTAATTCAACCATTTACGTGTTGTATAAAAATTATCGCAACCAGCAATTGTTTGGCTGTTAAAAACTATGAAGGTATTGAGTATAATTGCACAGGAAAAGTGGGCGATGCATGAAATTAATTCACATCATACTATCGCTTTAGATTTTTCAAAATACACTCGTTGATAATTGTAACGTTACGATGATCTACTTTTAATGATTCGTGTTTCATTAGAATTGTAAATGTTTTGTGCAATTGATTCGTTTTTAACTATACTTTAGTCATGTTTACGTTTCAAAAAACTTCCATATTTATTTTAATGTTTTATTACTTTACAAAAAAAATTGAGGAGTAAAAAATAAAGTATGCAACCCCAATGCGAAAAAAGTGCAGTGACTAGTCGACTCCGCGGCTCTCGCAAGCCGATCGGTTAAACAGCATAGGCCGGACAGAAAAGCCTATAGGGGCGGTCCGCGGAGGGTGGAAACCTGGGAAATTTCACGTGCAAGACCCACCCCTCGGCGAAACACGTGCGGCCAAATAGCCTCGCAGAACGAACGCCTTTACTAATCATTGCCGCTCGCGAAAATAAAAAAAAAAACATTTTGACGTTTCACGTCAATTTTTGACAAACAATTGCGAATTGGTTTTTTTTTCTGTCGGGCTTGTTCTGTTTAAGCAGTCGATGTTAAGTGTGCGTTTTGTTCGAGTGTTTTTTTATAAGTGTGAAATGTTAAACGCAACATGAGCCGATTTCATGGTTAGTTGGAGTTATTAGTTTCAAACATGAAATATACTATGTTTAGATTGAATGCGTCAGTTGTTTTTTTAGCTTTTTTTCTGTACCGTGTTGTTAAGATAAACTGAAATAGGTTGATTGGTTGCTATTAATAAAGTGCATTAGTGCATGTTGACGAGTGATTAGCGTAGAGTGATACACGCTTCTTTTGTTTACCTTCTAAGATTAGCTTTTTTGTCTTCTCACTCACTGTATAATTTAGCATGCTCAATATTTGCATTACAATTTTTATTTTGCTTTTAGTAATTATATACTAGATGCAGATATATTCTCAAAATGTTGGCAAATTCTTTATCAAAACCGAAATTCTTTAGTCTATTAACATTCTTCTTGAATTTTAAACTTTTTTGTAAATACATGTTTTAACAAAATTAAATTTTCCTTCTTTAAAAATATTCACAGCAAATATTTTCTTTTGGAGAGAGAATATTTTGAAAACCAACATTTTCATCTACCGTTTCCAGAACTGAATTTTCAACAATGCTGTTCTTAACTTGTTTGAAATCATATTCTTGTGGTTCCTTTCCTAAATAGCTTTTATGAATAACTTCATCTCTATTACTCACTTCTTCATCACTATCATTTAGTTTTGAATATAACGGGTAAAGTAAAAAACCGTTATGTTTAAATATCACATTTCTAATATTCCCATAAGCCACTTCATCATAGCTCTTAAGCTTACGCCCTCCAGCCTCTTGATTTGTACCAACCCAACGCTTCAATCATCGACGAACCTATTATAAAAAGTAATAGCACGGAGTCTAATGCATTCATTAATAATGGAAATACCTTTTTAATATGTAACACTCTTAATTCTAAATTACTGAATTAATATTTTTTTAAATTTATAGGTCTGGATAAACAACAAGAGAGATGAAATATCATGTCAAATATTGATCTTAATTCGATACTTGAGTAATAATCTAAAGCCGTTGATTAATAATTTTACAATACTTTTTGGACAAGAACAGAGTTTAGAAACCATTGTAAAGTAAAATATCGTTTATTTCAACATTAAAATTGCAGTATGGAGAAAGCGTTGGTCCCAAACTAACAGCCTATGTCTTGGGCACCATTCGGTATATAAAAAATGTTGGTTATTTGTTACTTAAAAGCTGAAATTGGTGACAGTTAATCAAACACAATATACAATTCACTGACTAAAGAAGTTATTGTAATCTCTAATTTAGCACAATCTTCTTTACTGTTTCTAGCATCTGCAGTAGACATACATAAAACGCATGCAATATGGTTTTATTTAAAACAGATGTTCAGCTATCTTCCTAATAATGTTGATTTTTTACAACCATAAATAAAAAGAAAGGAAAATAGGTCACAGAAACACGTGCATACAAAAAGACATGTTAACTCAAATAAGAAAGAAAAGAAAAATACACAAAATAGATGAACATGACTTCATTCTTCTTCATAAAGATGAATGAATGGTTATATCAAGAGGATGAGAAATAACATCATCTTCAACAGCAAAAGCACTGCAATATTATTATAACCCTCCGTCTGTTTACAGACTACTTTATCGTTCATTCAGACTTTCTCATTGACATTATCATGTAGTCAAGCATGATTATTTGTGTCATAATCCCCCATTCTTTCGTTTTAGGATTGATCTGAAATTAAATGAAAATCTGTATATAAAAAACTACCCTAAAACTGAACTAAAAATTTCTTATTTGTAAGCACAGGAGGTAGTGCTTCGATATGGAATTAAAACTGACATCTTAAATATTGAAAAAGAAATCAACCGATTTGCTGCATTACTGGCACTTTGGAATTGTCAAGGAGTCGGTCAGTCAGAACGAGGAAGCTAGTTGCCCATTCCAAAGCATGTAGGTGTACCTATGGAGAAGAACGAGCAATAAACTCCACGGCACTTTTTTAAATCAAAATATTGATACAAAAACAAGGCACTTTTGAATTGTCAAGGATTCGGTCAGTCAGAATGATGAAGCTATATAGTTGCCCATTCCAAACCTATGGAGAAGAATGGACAATAAAACTCTGAAGACACCATAGCTTAGTACATACCTATGGAGCTGAACGGGCAAGAAACTTCACTCTTTTAAATCAAAATATTGTTACAAAAATCAGTAGACGTAGTAACCGAATCACGACCTAACACAACAAAATTCTTTTCAACACCTTGAACCATTTTACCCATTCTATTGTCAAACGCTTGATAATTCGAACAAATAACTAAGTACTTAACTATGTCTAGTATTTACGTCAGGAATACCTAATTCTACTTTATTGCAACCTTGTCTCAGATAACGTGGGTTATCAATAGCTTAAACTATGCTACAACGGCTGATAACATGTCTAGTTTAGCATGACCTCGCTTTTCTAGTGTTGGGTAAACTAATCCCAGATTAGTACCGGCCTGAATGTGTTTCATTTTGAAATGCATCAGTTTTTTATCATCATCGCCATTATATTTTAACTCTAAAATCCTATACGATTTATTTGAGAAGAGCTTGAACGTATTTTTGCCTGTACTGTAATATTACTGGACAAAGGCCTCCCCCAAATCTTTCCAGATGCTCTTTTGTTGCCAAATTAATAAGTAGCATAATTAGTTTATAATGTTCCCTCTGCTGGGACACAGGCCTCATCTATTCGAGAGGGCTATAATCTACCACGCGACCCATTGCCGGTTGGTATATAATCCTAAAGTTCGCTTAGTCATGTTATGAAGATTTTTATAAAATCTTTTATATATAAGGTCCCATTAAAATAGATGGACAAACTTTTAGAAATCATTCAGACCACCAAAATAAGGACGATGGTAAAAAAAATATATAAGACAAACGCTAGATAGTTACAAGAAAAATAATCAGTTAACGAAAATACACTAATGTGCCGGCAATTTATTAATTTAGGTTAAAATAAAATCACTTTAATCAGTGTTTTTTTTTTCCTTGAATGTCTTTGGTTAGACGTACTTGAGCGCTGTGTTAAAATTTGTCCATCTATTTTAATGCGACCCTGTATATTTTGTGAGATGAGATGAATTTACATTAATTTCATGCTTAGGGCTATTTCAGTCGTCAAATATTGAATCTCAACTAATGTAGAATGGCTGTAAAAACAGAAGAAGGTCAAAGAAATTATGGATGGATTTGGCAAAAGATGATATGGCTAGAAAGGGGGTGACTACTGAGATGAAGGCTGATAAAGATGTATGGAAGAAGAATACATGTTGTGCTGACCCCAAAGGAGGCAGAAGGATTTTATCTATACTTCCTTACTAATATATAGAGGTAAAATTTGTAGGGGTAACTTTGGAACTACTGATCTGATTCCTAAATTTTTTTTCACTGTATTTCCGAATGTCATAGCATATTTTAGGTTAAAACATGAAAATTTACCCGGATGAAGTCGCCGGCAGAAGGTAGTCCTACTATAAAACAGTTAAACACGGCCAATATTTTTTGTTTCATTGGCAATAAACTCTGATTTTAAACGTGAACATAATCAATTGATCGCCCTTAATAGTCAACTCCATTTATTAATACAATTTATAATGTATCAAAACGTTTAAGATTGGATCTTTGCAATGTTAATGAACGTTTAGTTATAACCTAAATTGGATCAGTCACTCCTTAAGGCTTGGTGCAATTAATAGAATTTATATTATGTCCATAAATTGGACAATATATATTAGAGTAGAGAAAAAAAGTGAAGTCCAAGAAACGTTTATAATTGCACTTTGTTAAATAGAAACATCTGCCTAAGCTGTTTAATAGCAGTAGAATAAAGTTATCGATCTACTTACCTATAGTGAATAATAATTACCTATTATTAAAAATCATTAACATACGCTGAACATTCTAAGTCACTTAGCATATTTATGTAAACGAATACATACGCCCAAGACCCCTAATTCTAATGAATACCGAATTAGAACTAAAAGAAAAAAACCAATTGTTCTCGAACGCATTAATAAAAATACTATTCTAAATTCAAACGGCCCATTAACCGGTTCCCACGGCGGCCATGTTGGGTCGTCCTCGCCCGCTATTGGTGGAGGCCGCGAGTTTAGAATTAGAATGTAGACCCCACCATTTGGCGAGCGGCAAATTATGTTGCCAGTTTTTACGTTCCAAGTTCAAATAAGCAGCTGTTCGTAATTCGAACGTTTTTTAATGGTAATCCTAGGAACGGTTGGGCCGTTAGAAAAAATAGATTGGGATTTGAACCCGTCAATTACTGTGGATTGCTTGTTAAGTTCGGGCTATTATCTCGAGCTATTAAATGAATGAATAGAAATTACACGGTGTACGTAATAATTTCATTTATAGCCCTAGGATTATCTTTAGCAATTTCCTTTTTATTTATTTAACCTTTGCTCGCGTTTATACCAAAACGGGTGAACTAAGAATAGTGGCAACAAATGGCATTGACATACATGCCCTGCCCTTTGAGTTCTAAATAGTTGCAGGTCACCAATCAACGAAATAACTCTTCACTTAGAAATCCCCTTATATGAATATGTAAGCTGGTATCAATAACAACCTAGAATACACATGTGCGTAAGATTTTTAATAAAAACTGCCACAATAAGTGTCAAATTCTACTCTGTGGAATAACTGTAGTTTTTCTCGCATTGTAAGTTACTGTTCGATCAAAACAATGAAAATAAACCTATGTTTATAAGCCTAAAAATATCCATTTTAATATTAGAATAGGTATCAAGCACCATAATACCTATATAAAATGGTGGTCCTTCCACCCTTCATTCCGTTAGGACCATTGTATACCATGCCTATATCTTTTTTTATTTACATTTTCCTAAATACCTAGGTCCAGAAATCTAATTCACTAGCCTAATCATCTGAAGGAAGTCATAGGAAGACTATCGCTTAGCACAGACAGGTTTGAAATGTTGGTACAGCCTTGTAGCTTCCGAATTTTGCTGGATTCACGATCGGATAAACAGACACTACCAAACCTAGATCCATGTAGCTTTTCATGAGGGAATTCAAGTAAAGCTATGGGATTGGCGCATTATTTAGCAAAAACCCTAAAACCATTTTATCCTCCTAAATTTTCGATTATGCCAAAATGTCCTAAACAAAATATCTAAAAATCAAAATATCAAAATATCTTCACACCGTTGCTAACAACCACAGTATAGGTACACAAGTTATTTATATATCCATGTTTATATATATAGTTATGTAGGCAGTGACGCGAGTCTAAACAAGCCGTTAGTTAATATTCAAGGTGGTCGTGATTAGCAAAACATCAAGGTAAACCCAACTGGTTGCACCGACTGGCGAGGATAATACCTATTTGGTGTTACGACTTCTTTTAGGATAGTAGAAAATGTTATAAATATAATTTTTGGGTAAGGAAGAGTGAGTATTTAAATTATATCTAAATATATTTATTATGTTACTCTCGGTTGTCAAACCGGTGAAGGAAAACATCGTGAGGAAACTAGGACCAAAAATTCGAAGACATGTGACATCTACCAACCCGCACTGAGCACACGGTAGGTTACGGCCTACTCCTCAGAGAGGAGGCCTGTGTCCCAGCAGTGGGAACATTATTGCCTGATTGTGCTATCTCGGTTGTCTAAATATCTGTGGTATTCAAATGTTTATGGTAATTTTCCCTCTATAATATGGACGTTGTAAAATATTGTTGTAGTCTCTGGTCTGAGCTGGCGTTTTGTATAGAAAATAATCATTTTGAAGACCGATTGAAAGTCTATAGAAGAGAAAGAAACGTTTACTTGGTAACGTAACAGTGGTTTCAAAAACTACGGCCGAATTAGGTAAAATCTACAGGGATTTGGGAAGAAAATAATCTTTCATTTGGCTTGAAAACGATTAAAAGGATGTGGATAATGGAAGCCACTTTTACAAAGTAGTTCTAGGGCTGATTTTTCAATCATCTGATAACTTTATTCGAGGAATAAATTTTAAAATTTGGACAGTTATTTTATAAAAAAAACTGTCAAACGTCAGTTTTATTCCGCGAATAAAAAGAAAAATTTGCTCTTAGAAGAATTAAAGAAGGTTGTCATCCCCAAATTCAATTTGTAGTTCTTAAAAACAACAATAAAACAAGTACCCACGTAGTATCAAAGCCGCAGCTCTTTTCCGTCTCCACACATAATTTTAGGTAGGTACCTACCTACATAATCATAAGTACAAAGTCCAACGAACAAAGTCCTACACGAACTATACTCGTGACAGCATTAATTATTAGTCTGATTTCGATTGTTTTAATTGACATTACATTCTTGAAGTTAGCGAGGTATTTCAAATCTTGAATAGGACGGTTTAATAAATAAAGAAGACCATGCTTGGAATTTATATTGTGTCTAAATAATACACGTACGGTGAACGTGGTCCTTTGCCAAATGTGTCATTTGGTCTTTCGGTACGGTCTTGGTTCCGTCATGTTTATTTATTTCCTTAGAATAATCAGCCTTTAACGTTCCCACTGGGACGCAAGTCTCTTCTCTTCGAGAGGGAGTGGGCCGTAATCTACCACGCGAGAACAGTGCGCATTAGTAGATGTCACATGTCTTCGAATTTTTTATTCTTGGACATGCCGGTTTCCTCACGGTGTTTTCGCTTTTAAAGCTTCTGTCTGGTTTCGAACCCACGATCTACGACTCGTAAGTTGGAGTCGTTACCACTGGGCCACCACTGCTCTCGCTCTATTTATTTCCTCATATTAAGTATGTTATTCATAGCTTTGAGTATGAACGTGGATGGCTATAAGAGTAGGGGAAGACCAAAGAAGCGATGGATGGACTAGTGTGTGATAGATGATTTGGCTAAAAAGGACCCTGACGACCGAGATGACGACTAATAGAGAAGTATGGAAGAAAAAGACATGTTGCGCCGAACCCAAATAAATTGGATTGAAATGATAATATGCATATGGCCACAATTTGGTTGCCTATTAACTGTAGATAATATCATTAAATGACACGCAATATTAATGTAATAAATACTTTGTTGATAAATAGTTGCGATGGGCAGATTACAAGCACGATCGCCTTCAAATGACGGAACCGTTCAATACCAAGTAATATTGTGTACGTCAAGCTTGTAAAGTATTTAAAATATTGGTCCTTTTACTTTAACTAAGTGGTCCTTTTGGGTACACCTGTTTAAGTAATTGTTTTTAAACTTATTACGGTACTGTTTAATGTGTTTTTGGTGAATATAGATTGTATTGTAAATAATTTTAGTAGTTATTTCCATAAATTCAAGGCAATACTTGTTGTAGCTTGCCTATATCGATGGCATATAAAATAAACATAATAAGCTTTACGTAATTAGCTATCAGCTATCCAAATGAGAATGTTTTTTAAAAGTTAATTAAAATAACAACTAGCTGTGTAAGATACCAAGGCTTCTCCCATTCCCAGTAGGAAAAATAGTAGTCTAACATTTAATGAAAATTCCCACGAATTCAAGGCTAGAATCACAAGGAAAACGGCATCTGACTAACTGAGAAAACGCTTCAACAAAAAGCAGTTTCTAAATCGTGATAAGCGTCGAATCTTTCTAGGAAAAATCTTTTAATTGACGCACGTTTCCTTAACCAATAAGGTCAATGGCGAAATACCGGAAAAAAGGACCATGTTCTGACGTAAGAAAGAACCGCTTATGATCAAAATCGGCCTTGTCGATTGCAATTTAAGTGACTCGATAAATAATTGTGGTAATCTGCTTACGGACGCTAATCTGTTGATTACAATGACTTGGCAATGGTTTCCGGCATTTGGTTTAGTTTATAATTACGTAGATTGATGCGGTGCTGAAATTACAAGCCTCTGGTTGCAGGTTCTAATTTAGACCTTCATATTATACTATACTTAGCTACTTACTAATAATAAAGCTATGTAGATTTTTTGTTTTTTTGAATGCGCTAATCTCTGGATCTACCAGTCGAATTTTTTTTTTGCGTTTAATAGCCGATTTCTTGAGGAAGGCTATTGGCTATTTAATCAGCCAATAATGTTCCCACTGCTGGGACACAGGCCTCCTCTTTATGAGAGGGAGTGGGCCGTAATCCGCCACGCGGGCCCAGAGCGCGTTGGTAGATGTCACATGTCTTCGAATCTTTGGTTCTAGGACATGCCGGAAATCCGGTCGGAAGGATATTATTATAATTTTTTTTCATACTTCTGTATCTTCTTTCACAGAGTCCCGCATCGGAGTCGGACAGCAGTTCGGTGTCGGGGGCGAAGAGCCCGGCGTCGGCGCCGCCGCTGCTGCAGCACCTGCTCCAACTGCAGGCGCAGAACCCGCAGACTATAGCACAGGTATGTTACAGTTCATTCTATTAGAGGTACAGTCAACAAAGGAGTTAAGTATGCAGGATCGTCGGATATAGTTGAAGTTTAGTAAGAAACCGATGGATGTTGTCGACTGAAATTTAATTCTACTTAATAGGAAGCAAAAAGCGCATTTATCAAATTAAAATCCGACGATCCTGCATAGTTATCTCATTCGTTGACTGTACATAAGGATCTAAAAAGGCCACTTTGACAGAATCATAAAAGAACAACATTATGAATCATAGTCAAAGTCGTAAAATGGTCACAAACTGGCAATTCATCTGTTTGACAGTTTTGTATGGCGATTCGTAAAATTGTGCACAAAATATGAATTGCTTTAATGACAAATAATATTGTGATTTCGCATGTTTCCCCCTACCTTTTTATTTTATTTTTTGTGTTTATGTTCTTTTTTGCGTCATTTTCACCGCAAATAAACGTATTTTCTTTCTTTCTTTAATTTTCAGTTTGTGACCAATTTACGACTTTTATTATGATTCATAATGTTATCGTTTTATGATTCTGCCAAAGTGGCCTTTTTAGGCCCCCAGGTTTTAGAATAGAACGAGAAATAGAATACCCGTGTCTCCTTCACATTGAATCAACAATTAGTTACGAAGATAACAATTTATCAACAATTACTGTCTTACGTGATAATCGTTATGACGATAAAAACTTGTTTTGATGCAATTTATTGATGATTTGTGCGAAAATAATAAATATCATGCAATCAGTGGGAAAAGGATAGGATCAATCAAAAAGAAATTCATATAAACCAATTTTGGTCCTTTCATACGGAAGCCATCACTTATTTCAATATGTTCCTTGAACTTTTGAAGAAGCTTTATTGCTTTTAATTTACCGCAACCCAAGGGTGATCTTGAAAACATTCCCTTTCATCCTTGCTTCCTGCGTTCCTTTAAATGAAACCACTTTTTGATCACTTAAATAGGTATTCATGGTCCATATCTCCGCGCACCCGAATATACATTCCTGCATCTTTATTTCTACATTCCTCTAACTCTTATACGTATTAAAACAGCTAGTTTCCTTTGAATTTTTATTAAAATCCCTTTTTCATGATTCAGTGCAAAGGACTCCCTGCTCTCTTTGACTATTCTCGCTGTTTACTCCTAACTCTTTATTTTTAGCTTTACCTGTACGTTAATCCTAAATGATTTTAAAAGCAGATACACAGACAGTGGCGTGCATTGCATATAGGCATATAAGCAGTGCCTACCTCGATATACCAACATAAGCCTGTCAATTACATTTTAGTGTGTGCTCCACAATTAAGAAACTCACTAAATTATCATACCTAACAAAAAACAAAATGTTCATACAAACACGCGCGGCAGTAGGCAGTCGCCGGGCGGCCTACTCGGTTCCCGTACTATTCGCACATTGTCAATTTGTCATTGGTCTTTACTCGTTCAAGTTAATACGACCAAATTAAAAATACGTACCTCTCACGTGTAATACCATGACGTTCGACCTTATAAATTTATCACCTTTAAGTAGGCATGCCTACTGAAATAACTACACTTTTGACCTCACTTTTTTTCTGATTAGATTAGGGACCCGGCCTAGTGCCTACCTATTCTGAAAACCAATGCACGCCACTGTACACAGACAAATATGTGAGCAGTTTCAGTCTCCCGACACCTTTAACTGTAACTGTTCCAAACGCAGCTTCTCCCATATTTTCTGTATGATAATCCTAAGCGATGTTACAAGCAGGGGTACACGGACATGTGTGTGCAGTTTCAGCAGATGCTGACGGCGCTGGCTGCGCTCGGCAGCGGGCTGGTGCCGCCGCCGCCGCTATCGCAACCCTGGATGATGCGACAGCTCGTACAGAGGCAGACCGATAGGTGAGTTACGATTTTGTTAGTATAAAGTAGATGTTGATCTCGTTACGAGTCGTGGGCAAAGTCAGGTTCTATTGAATTTTGTTTTTTGTTGCCCGTGATTTCATCTACGTTTATATTGTAATCTATCATTCTATTTAACAAATAAAATCAAAATCAAATCAAATACATTTATTGTTTGTCACAGGTGAAATATCAGTTCTTATAATAATTACAAAGGATCGCTGTAACATGCCTATAAGGTGCACAATATTTACCTAATGCTGGTCCCATATTTATTAATAATAATAATAAGTTTATTCATCAAAAAGTAAAATACAATGTGACGGATTTGGTGAGCCACAATCTAAGCATCGCTTGTAGGTATCTTGTGGCTCTATTTAACATTAAAATCATTGTTATCTTAATATTCGTCTCTGCTTACCCACCATTTTCACTGTAGAATAAACGAAAAGAAAAAACAAATATTCGGATGAAAAGTAGCCTATATCCTTCTCCAGGTCCTAGGCTACCTGTCTGTCAAATTTCATTACGATCAGTTCAGTTGTTAGACAGACAGACAGATACTTTCGCAATAGTTATAAATATCGATGGATACGATAGGTGTTATTATAGATATAAGCACTTGACCAGATATAGGACAGCAAGAACTAGTTGCAGAGTTGAGAATCTAAGAGTACTTATGCGGAAGCAGAGGTGGTCCGCGGTATCGGCCTCGACTCGAGAGAGATCATGAGATTAAACCCAGACAGGCACTTAAAATTTCATCACCAATGCTCTCAAAACGGTGAAGGAAAACATCGTGAGGAAATGGCAAGTCCTAGAACGAAAAAAATCGAAGACAGGTGACATCTACCAACCCGCACTGGGCCCGCGTAGTTGATTACGGCCCACTCCCTCTCACAGAGAGGAGGCCTGTGTCCCAGCAGCGGGAGCGTTATAGGCTGATTATTCTACTCATGCGGCGGCATAACTGTTTTGGCAAACCATACCTAATACATGAGAGGAATCCCTTAGTTAGTCTAAGGAAATAAAGGAAGGATGCTTCCTTTAAGGTTAATGTCTGTTCTGTGCCAAATCGGAAGTGAATTATATATTGATTCAATTTATTATCCTTCAACGTTGATTCTAGCTCCAATACTATGTCAGATTCAAGACATATAAAACCTACAAGCTGCACCCCGTGGTTTCACCCGCAAAAGTCTATTCTTTCCCGTAGGAATATCGGGATAAAAAGTATCCTATGTCCTTTCCCGGGACTCAAACTATATAACAAATTTTATCTAAATTGGTTCAGCGGTTTAAGCGTGAAGAGGTAACAGACAGATACACTTTCGCATTTATAATATTATGGATATAGTATGGATTGGTCAGTCAGGGGCTATAGACTTTCCATAGTCCTAAATAACCAGTTCACTTTAGCCACCCAAACCCACAACCCAATATCTTATTTGTTTCCATATCCTGCAATAGTCCTACACAAACCAGGGGTTGTCCTTGGGTGCACTTGCATAGTGCGAACAGAGATAATAATGCCATGCCATGAACAGAATAATGCCTCATTTCATTTAAAACGTCTAACGGGCCTCTGCGAGTTGGCTTCGGCCCCTCGTACGCCTTCTAAAGGCCCGGGACCCCAAGGTCCCGAGATATGTTAAAGACAAAATATAATAATATATCATAAAAAGTTAGGATTTTGCCCCCTACCAAGATAGTTTAGTTCAAAACACTTATATAATATTAAACGTGTTTCAAACAGTCTTTTAGCTATAATATTACCTCCATTCAACCAGTCAAGGATCATAAACATAACTCACGATATATCTAACGTACAATTTTGCAGACTCCATGATTTTATTATTGAGTGAAAAATCAACAATGAACAGTGTACACCTTGACCTCAATACAGGCGATTTGCTCTAAGTGTGTCTATTAATATTAAGGTGGATGTGTATGGAATCCTACATACAAGACCATTTCAATATTACCTACGTTGGTATTTCTTTTGATACTCATGCATCCGTGCCTCGAAAGCACGTTAAGCCGTTGGTCCCGGCTGTCATTGGTGGATCTTTGACAGTCGTTACGGGTAGTCAGAAGCCCGAAAGTCTGATAACCAGTCTTACAAAGAGGTATCGTATTACCCAGTAACTGGGTTGTGGAGGTCAGATAGGCAGTCGCTCCATGTAAAATACTGGTATTCAGCTGCATCCGGTTAGACTGGAAGCCGACCCCAACTTAGTTGGGAGAAGGCTAGGCAGATGATGACTCATGTATCACAAAGAAGAAGCGTAGCGTAGCTAAAGACGTGATAAAAAGGTTTACCAGGTAGGCACAATGGTAGGGGCTGCATTAGACATACTCACTGAAAATACCCACTTTGAAATAGACCCCACTCTATGGTCATCAACGTCATTCTCCTGCCACTATCCCAATTTATTTGGGGTCGGCGCAACGTGTCGTTTTCTTCCATACTTCTCTCTTCATCGTCATTTCGGTCAGCCATAACATCTTTCACACAGTTCATCCATCCTTTCTGTAACAAACCCCACTCAAACAAAAAAAATGGCTATTAGTCAGCGGCAGCAGAGCTTTACAAGTAAAGAAAGAAAGAAAAAGTATTTATTGCGACTCGTACAGGAAGATCACGACTACAAACTAAACTAAACACAGTAAAACATAAAAAACCAAGTTATATAAAAAAAAAGTAACAAAAAGAAAAATGAAACAGAAACTCCTATACGAGGCCAAAAGGCTCCAAGTCCAAGTGACTATACTTTGAGCGATACTCCTTGAGTAATCCTTCAATCAATCAACTCAGTCTATCACAGGCCACTGCTGGACATAGGCCTCTCCCGGGCTGTGTCCTCCGCCTTCAGCATCCAGTCTGTCCCAGCCACTATCTTAAAATCGTCGGCTCATTCGAGTAATCCTTACTTGACAAGTGACACTATATTTTGTTCACTACAGTATTAACTTCTCTAATTAAAAAAAGAGTTAGATTGTACGCCACAATAGAAAGAAAGAAAGAAAAAGTATTTATTGTGACTCGTACAGGAAGATCACAAACTAAACTAAGCACAGTTAAAAATAAAAACCAAGTTATATTAAAAAAAAAGTAAATGAGACAGAAACTCCTATACGAGGCCAAAAGGCTCCTATCTCAGCATGATGCTGCGACATTTAAAAAATAAATGTCGCAGCGCTGGTATATATTTAATAATAAAAAAAGAATTTTCAAAATCGGACTATGCTATAAAAAGTTATGCGTTATCTATCATAAATTAAAAATAGAAAATATACGTGTGGACTTGAGAATCTCCTCCGTTTTTTCGTCGGTTAAAAAGGTCCTTCTCTCAACATAGTAAAGAATAATTATTTTGTATGAAACAGCAAGGGCTCGCATCACTTTAAGGAGCCAAGGAATCACAGCACCTTAAGAGGGCACAAGGCTAGCCCAAAGGATTTACGATGATCACAAAATTATACATCGTATGAATGGTGCCATTCTAACGGCATTGAATTTATAAAGTTTAAGGCGAAATATCAGTACCTTTTAGCCAAAGATTTTGTATAACAATAAGCGATTAATGTTTTGTACTTGATTAACAATGGTAACCTGTGAACTTTGATCCTTTGGGCTTGATGCTTTAGGCTAAAAAACAGCATCATTTAGAAGACTTCTTAGCCTGCAATCAATCTTCCTAGCTATGTTTCGATCGGCATTCAGTCTTACCGGATGCAACCTAATATCAGTATTTTACATGGAGCGACTGCCTTTCTGGCCTCCACAACCCAATTCTTTGGTAACACGATACCCCTCGGTAAGACTGGTTGCCTGGCTTCTGACTTTCCGTAATGACTGTCAAAGATTTACGAATGACAGTCGGGACCAACAGTTTAATAACGTGCTTTCCTACGCACGGAGAGGTAAATATACCTAATGAGATGGTCACACATCCACGACCTGACCGCGGCAAGTGTAGCTTAACCTTCGAATGACTCATGCGGCTGTTATTATTTTGCCCTCCAAGATACTAGAAGAGTAAGTCAGATGCACCCAGTCCTGTCAGCCCCGTTACCAAACTTACTGTGTGGGTATCCTTTTTCTACCAAAGTACGAGTATAAGCTATCTCGAATAGACCAGACGGATAGAAGAGGAGAAAAATCTTTAAAAAGGCTGACACATAGCTTTTTTTCTTCCACTCAGTTCGACATTGAATAATTCTACATCCATATCTGCAATGTAATTTTCATTAAACATTCATGAATGAATAAAAGATTTGAAATTGCTGACAGATCAGCTTGATTCATTTACAAGCGGTATCCTGTTAATCAGGTTTCTTTGATAGGTTCGTATTTATATTTAGTAGCTTTATAATGAAAGACTTGAAGGTCTAAAGTACTTGGTTGGTTTCGTGCCAGGCCAAGATGTGGGAAGATCTTCAGGCCTTGACATATTTCTTGCTTCTTTTATAAAAGTATAAAGTAGCAAAGCCGTGGGAAGAGACTAGTATTCCTTTCATAGGTAAAGAGCTATTTGTAAATCTGACAAAAATAAGCAGTTTTTCGGTACATTTTGCGGCAAAATGATACGAAACCAAATGTAACTAATAATTACCACAGATAGATTACTCCTTCATCTTCAAATGATAGCAATTTTTTATATGAAAATTTTTGTTTATAATATTGTAAAAAAGAATTTCGGTTGCCTCTTCACACAAAATTGACAATATCGTGCTGACTTTAGGAACATTTTTCTTCAAGTATTTAATAACATTTTTTTTTTTAATATTTTTTGGAAGCAGACATGGCGATCGAGGCGATTAAAATATTATTTTTTAAACTTCAATACTCACCTTGTTTGTTGTGGCAGTTTTTGCCTCCATGTCTAAGTAGTTCGTCAGATTATAACTTAAGTGTAGGGATGGCAGCCTAATTGTGTACACACACTGATAATGGCAATGCCTTGTATTTTGATACTTCGACGATATTCATTGAGCTATTTACCTTGTCGACCAGACGAATTGTTCAAACATATGAAGCAATGGATTAGAAATTTCTAAAATTTAAAAATCATTGATATTGTGATTGTAAGTACCTATATTACGCATTTGGGAGGCTACTCTATCCTTTTAGGTATCATCCTAATACGTTTGGAAACTTCTGTTTTGGAGACGTGTTTTGAAAATGGCTTGCTAGGTCAATAGTGTATCATAGCAACCTTGCTCTACATAGCACTATTGTTTATTTAAGCCCTCAATCAATGAATCAACTCCGCCTGTACCTAGTTTAGTGTCTTTCCATATATAGACATCCCAAAAAGAAGTCTTTATTTCCATAAATGGCCATCGGATTGGTCTTTAATTTAGACCACGAATGACGTAGGTAATTTAGACCATCATCTGTCGGTCAGCTTCTAGTATTACCGGATGCAGCTGAAAGCCATAGTAAGACGATTAACCAGTCAGCGAATTTAATAGTGAGACTGATTGTCCCGGTCGCTTTGACGTAGGTACTAAAATAATACAGATATTCTTGATAACACACAAGTATCACGATCTGTATGAAACCAAGCGTGCCATTTTTGACTACCTACTATGACGTCACAAGCACTATTTAGTGATGGGAAAAACAAATAAATTCAGAGCCGCGTGTGGCAACCGTTTCGTCCCACCCCCGGGGCCTAGCGCCAGCGCTCACGCTCACCCAGCCAGCAGTACACAGGACTGAGCGCGAAAATGGCGGCTTACGATTTTTGGACGTAAGCTGGTGCGATTTTTGGCACGCGAAATAGTTGCTCTTGCGTTATCTAGGTGTATCTACTTATATCTGTGTAAAATAATAATATCGTCATTTGTAGGGGCTTTTCTCTGGCATAAATTCCCAATATAAACGATAAATTAATATTGCCACAGCGAGAGATATAAGTCGAGCAAATTTAAGGATTGTAATCGACAACATGAACACTATAAATTACCAACCTAACCCCCTAATGTCAATTATATTAAAATCTAACCTTCGCTAGACTTCTATTGGAATTCATACCGTTTCTGGTTATGTGACCAGCATACCAATAAAGGAAATCTGGACATTTGCCAGTTATTTTGATTTACAATACCTTCGGCAGGTAGATACTTGAATAATTATGAGAAAAACTGAGTCTCCTGTTTTGTGTTCCCATAAACTGTTTCAACAATCTTATTGTGATATATGCTGCCATAAAAGTTGTTTTAGCTATAACATCCTCCCAGAGTTCTATGTGAAAAATCTATGTTGAGCGATAAGTGGACTAGATATGACTAAGATGAGATAAGGACTTTGTGTGGAAGATAAAGTGACGGACGTGTACGTTGAGTCAGCCATAAGAATCGGAGGAAAAATCGGCCCGATTATCGATGCTACAAAAAGTCTGACGTGGGCGGGCAGCCTTAATATTATGTTCGTAGTTGATACGGAGTTGGAAACGCCCGTAATTTAAAATGAAACTACGGATTTCGTGCTGGAGCAGACCAAATGTTAGCATTGAGTCCCGTAGAATGCGTTCAAGCCTACGTCCAATAAGTATGTATCAGAGTGTATACTTACAGATCCGTTCCAAAAAGCCGTGGTTATAAATATTGGCTAGTCAGCAAAGTGGTAGCGTTGCTGACTTCTCATTATCGCTACTGTACTTTGGAGGCTCTTCATTTTTTTGACTGCATATTCTTTCTTGTTAATCCTGACTTTAAAGGAAGCAATTTTGAAAGAACAGACTTAGTCTTAAAGGACCATATAATATAATTAAAACATTGCATAATTACTGGGTAAAAATATGAGACGATGGCGCCGATTCCCTTGTTCACAAACTAAACTAAATTTAAGTTCAGTACATCTTTTTCTTTCTATTTCATTAAGAAAAGGACAGAAGATAAATATTAGTTTAGTCCTGTCAAATTAAGACAATCCATAGAAAAGTTTAGACGTGATTAAAAAAATGGCTACTTTAAATTCGTCAATTTGCGTCAGGCGCTGACTAATTTGACAGGACTAAGCTAATATTTATTTTCTGTCCTTTTCTTATTGAAATAGAAAGAAAAAGATGCACTGAACTTAAATTTAGTTTAGTTTGTGAACAAGGGAATCGGCGCCAGTGTCAAGATTTACTCCAGCTGCAGCATTCATAGAACTACTTTTAAGACTGCAGTGGCGTTTAGCATCATTTATTAAGTGCTGCGGTTCTATTCACATCATAGAAGCCTCGTTTATCAAACGAACAGTACCTATTACAATTCTGTAAGTACTTACATACGTATTCAGTATCAGGTGCAGCCTCAAGGTTCACAATTTGTAATTTAAATACGTTTAGTTGAATTCGCGCCACCGCGGCAGCCATTGTTGATGCATCTCCGCCATGACAGGTGACGTCATAATATTCAAACGTTCTTTTGTTTAAATTTAAATGTTTGTTAAGGTAAATTGTTTTAAGTGTTTGTTTAGTTTGAATATGCATAGAGTATTTTAAAGTTTTACTCGTTATTTACTTTTCAATGAAGACTGCTGAATTCATTTCTTAGTTTTTTTTTTTCTTTACTGTGGGTTTTCCTGTTCTTAGAGCAGTTCAAATTTCATCTTCAATCATTTTTTCTACTTTTATTTCCGTACTGAAATGAAACACCTTTTCAACCTTTTATATGACTTTAAACCTCTCAATCTACGAGTATCAATTGACAAACTGAATGCAAAGCATTTGTAAAGATATTATAAGTATCTTAACTCGTAGCTTCAGCTGATTTCTTAAAGCGACCTTTAAGCATAACGAATGTCATTCTAACTCAATGCTAATATGAAAACTTTCTAATTAAATTTAGAGCCTTGGAATGGTAGATTAGTTTTTCAAACCTTCATACTTATTCACACTATATATTGATTTCTATGTATAAGTAAGAGAGTACCGTTTTCTTCTTCTCTATTCACTACTGAATCTCCTCCTTATGATCCCATACCTACTCCCCCCCCCTCGATCCCCTGCTAGTTCGTCTTCTGTTTTAAGCTTTGTCTTATCCACTATAAGCTTTCTCATTCCGGTTTGATCCAGTTTTTCTTTTGTTTTTATTCCTGAAGGATCGTCAGCAACAAAAATAAGTACAGGGTTTATTGAAATACCTACATACGTTCGTAATTCTTATTGTAACGGACGCTTGCCGCGGTTGGTCCGTGGATGGGTGAGTTCTGTAAACTTGATCTCTTAATAATCTAGCTTCTACAACCACGGCATCATTAATCAATCAATTTTGAACTCAAAGAAATCTGAGATCTTTCTGCCAAAACTCATTTCTATATCCGCAGTGTTTATAGTTACCAAACCTCCAATTCCAACTCCTAAAAATCGAATTCCCTCTCAACACCTACACCCCTGCTTACCCCCCTAAAACACCGTGTATCTAAACCTCTTATCGCTGTATAAGAAGCCACAGAGACGTTGCTACTTACAACGGATATGCCACCGACAATATGAGTTCCGTTTCGCCTTCACTGAGAGATTCGTTCCTTTGACTGTATAAACCGATTTTAAGACCAGTTTGTGTGTGTTTCTTTGTATTTTTAGAAGATTATTTTGTTGGTAACAAGAACGTAGGTTTTTAATTTTGTAAGAGATATGATATAGATGTTTCTTCACACGTCTTGACATAAAAGCTTGTTATCATCATCAACCTTCTGCTCGTGTCCAAATTTATTTTTAATGTACTCCTTTTTATTAAAGAAATTATTGTTATTTCACTAAATATATATAAATTATATTTTTATATATTAGAATATAAAAAAACATTTTAAAAATATAAAAAATAGTAGCCCACCGGTATCGGGAACAGGGTCCAAGCTGCCGGCGGTCAGGGCTCCAGAGAGAGGAACCTCCTAACAATGCTGGCCGTGTCCAGTAGTACCGCTTTCTGAATCAAGCCCTTGATCCAGCTGCCCAACAAGAGCCTCCTTCGGTGTTGGTCGAGGCTCTTGGCTATTAACCCATTCTTATTACTAAGTATTTGGGTCATTGCAACATATCTTCTTCTTCCAAACATCCCTTTTTGCCATCACCTCAGTAGGCAACCCCATAAAAATATACAGGGTTATTAGAAAAACACTCATTGTACTCACCATTAGGAACAACTTTTACTATGGGATCAAAACTGACATCGCGAAAAAAAATCAGTTGTTCCCTACATTTTGACGAGTTATACGCACATAAATGTAGGGAGCAGCTGATTTTTTTTTCGAATATCCCGAATCCATTTTTTTAGGGGATATAAAACAAGTATCTAGTTATATACTTACTATTGGAACAATTAGCCTACCTTGTATAGGCTACCTGTGCTAACATTTTCCTCAATGCTCGATATAGGGCATTCCCAAGTTGCGCCAACAATACCTGACGGCTTTCCCAACTCTAAAATCACTAAATGTCATACAAATTCAGTATTGAGCCCACGTCTCTAAGAATACACACAATAACATCACGCCGAGGTCTTTGTGAGGCGGACACGTCTGTCAATAGCGGTGCTATGAGGAGGATCGAGGAATAAACGACATGGAAGCTATTTAACCGGTCAAGGACCGCGGGACACCGATCGGTGACCAAACAATAGAAAATCAATTGTGTCTCATTAGCGGAGCTTGAGAGATTTAATTTAAGTAGGAAATAGTTTTTTTTTTTCTCGATAACTTGGCGTAAAATGCCGAAAAACCAAGAATATCACCAAGTAGGTAACTTTTATTTATTTATTTTACTTAGGGCTACCAACCCGCACTGGGCCCGAGTGGTGGATTACAGCCCACTCCCTCTAAGACAGGGGAGTCCAGTGTCCCAGCAGTGGGAACATTATAGACTGATTATGCTATAGAATAGTAGAATTTGTTTTTGCACACAATACGTTTTTTTTTAATTTGTTACTCAAGGGTCAGTGTGTTAAGCCCAAAATCGGTCTTGGTATTTCACTCTTTCTTATTTAGTGTCTGGAATCTCAAAATCTTTGACCTCTTTTTCATCTTCCGGCTGTCGCTGAAAACCAGCGCTGGGGTTCTGTCTCGTATAGGGTCTTAGCAATTATACTGAGCGATAGCCGTTTTGCGTAGATGTGACGCATGTTTTCTCCCAAATTGTTTATTTTTTTTATGCGTTTTGTTTGCCGCAAATAAATGTATTTTCTTTCTTTCTTTCTTAATCTTTTTTCGTGAACTGCCTTTGTTTCTACTACCTGACTGCAGAGGAGCCAAAATTCGGGCAATGTTTTGTCTTTCCTTTTTCACTTCTCATTTCCATAAGTATTATATCGCATCCATATCGCAATAATCACGTACCTCAAGCCCCCGGCCATCACCTGTTCAGTTCGACAATGTCTCCGTTCATTACATGGAGACGTTAAAATGCCGCAACTTGCTACCGATGGAAATTCAGCGGGAAGACATTGTGTTCCTCTGCACACAATAGACACTGACTCGAATAGGAATTGATTCAGTTTCTGCAACACAGAATGAGGGTAGTTTTCAGTAGATGTATGGGTATTGAAATGAAGATATCTACGACGGTTTTGTAAACGGAATTTAAGATAAATAAGTACTTAGACAGAGCAGTGGTGGTCCAGTGGTAACTGCCGACTTATGAGTTTATAGGTCTTAGGTTCGAACCCAGACAGGGGCTTTACTTGGTGTAAATTATTTCATCACCACTGCTCTCAGAAACAGTGAAGGAAAACATCGTGAGGAAACCGGCATGTCCTAAAACCAAAAATTCGAAGACATGTGACATCTACCAACCCGCACTGCGCCCGCGTGGTGGATTACGGCCCACTCCCTCTCACAGAGAGGAGGCTTGTGTCCCAGCATTGGGAACATTATCTTTATGCTGATTATGTTATGTTATGTTAAGTACTTAGCCAAAACGGTGAATACTGATATAAAAAAAAAACTTTTTTATTTTTTTATTTACAACTTTTATCAGAGCTATACAACCATACAAAATTCTAACTTAGTCGGATTACGGAAAGCGGGTAAAAATTTATGAAATGGTCATGAAATTCGACTGTAACTTACACAGGTGGAAAGCATAGGTATTTTGGATTTTTCGGCTGTAAAGATACTGCAACATATGGGTGGGTTAAATAATAATTTCCGAAACCTTTTTTATCACACTAATATTATAAAGGCGAAAGTTTGTGTATGTGTGTGTGTTTATATGTTTGTTACTTCTTCACGCCTAAACCACTGAACCGATTTAGATGAAATTTGGTATAGAGATATAGTTTGAGTCCCGGAAAAGGACATAGGATAATTTTTATCTCGATATTCCCACGGGATCGACATTTACGCGGGTGAAACCGCGGGGCGCAGCTAGTTGGTCATAAATCCAAACAATTTATAGATATACAAAAACCCTATAACTTCAACTAAAAGCGGGTCACATTCAAAACATTTATGTACCTACCATGAACCGTTCTTGTACGACACGACCTTTTCAAAAGTGGTTCAGCTGAGTTCAAGGTATTCCTGTCATTGTCAGATAATTATAAAATTAATGGTTAGCATGACGCATACTGTTTCGTACTAAAGGTTTACGGCGTAAGTTATGTAGCTGTAAGGGTTTGGCCACACGGCACGGTTTTGTGCGGGAAGAAGACGCGCGACTTAAAAACGCGCGCTTATGTCCCTAAATGGTTTTATAAAGCAAATGGCTTGTATGTATATTGATAAAAAGACGTCTCAAGTAAGCTACAAACACGCGTTTTTACTTAATAAATGCGATTGCTGTTCTGATTATTATTTACCGTACAGTCAACAAAAGAGATAAGTATGCAGGATGGCCGGATATAGTTGAAGTTTAGTAAGAAACCGATGGATGTTGTCGACTGAAATTTAATTTAATGAATGAGCTGTTTGTTTTCTATTAATAAAATTAAATTTTATTCGATATCATCCATCGGTTTCTTACTAAACTTCAACTATATCCGAAGATCCTGCATACTTATCTCTTTTGTTGACTTTACATACATAACATCACGCCTGTAATCCCCGTAGGGTTAGGCAGAGGTGTAGGTATCTATAGTACAATAAATTACGTTACAATAGTAGATTACTACTTCAAGAACCCTATTTCGACAATTTTCAAGCGCGCACTTAGAGTAATGTGTGAAGTTTTTGTGTTGATACAAATAAAGAACTCAATATGAAAACGCGCGTCTTTTATTTGCAAAAAACGCGTAGTGTGAATGCACCCTAAGTAACGCCCGGAGATATAATCATTTGAAATTAGGCGGCCATGACAGTTGCAATTACTCTGATGTAATAAAGGGTTGAGGTACTCAGTTGGTATGACAACTATAAAAGTAAGATTAACTCGATAGTGTTAAGTTATACATGGTGTTGTCCTAGGCCGAATGTAGAACACACTTTTAAGGCGACACCAAAATAAATTGGGAGTTTTTTCGTATGAATTTGTTTAATTATTACAGCATTTATGGATTTAATTTTCGGTTAAGTATATGTTTATTGACTGTTTGATTAATACTCTGACTGAAGGAAAACGCGATTGGGTTTTTCGTCGATATAATTTAATTCCGAAAAGACCTCTATTTTTTACATTTTTTCTTAATTTCCAAAAGCCTAAGTAATTTCATTGCAAAATTGCATTTTAAAACTCTGGCAGAAAATATTTTTGATAAGTACACAGCGTAATTTATTTTTAAACAATAATTGTTATTTGGTTTGGCGCTTTCGTTGTTTTATTTTGTTTCCAGCGCATTGTTGCGCTCTCTTTTTTCGCATGTGGAAGTAATTGACTCTGTCACTTTCTTATGCCCGACCAGTTTGCCTGCGGCCTTTGTCAGTAATATAAATTTATTTTTTACGTGTCACCTCAATTTGAAATGTTTAACCGACATTTCCCACGCCCCTATTCGATTTGATCCATACTTCCAGAGACATCCTGTATCTGTATAAAATACGGCGGATCGGCGGATCACCCTGTATACTTAAAAAGAAAAATATAACAGCATTTTAATAACTAAATACGTAGGACTATAAAACATGACCGTGTCCTTTTTAACATCTAAAAAATTAAACAAAATAAATTAAATTAATTTGATAAACAGCACCAACAATGGTTGCTATATATATTATGTAAAACAACAAAAGGTTGATTCATAGCAATTCTGTTATACTTTGTTAAAACAAATACTCATTTATTTTTAACAAATAGGACGCCAAAGGTCGTCAACGACTATAGGTCGAAAGGATAAGCAAATATTACTGAAAAACTATGCAAATGTCGTGTGCAATGATATATGTATGTGATAACGACTCCCACGTGTTTTTCGTGTATTGTTTTTATCCTATTAGAAGCTGCTTGATAAATTACTAGGCTTTGAAAATATTCATTACAGTTTTACAAAATTCAAATTGAATTGAATTGTGGCTAAGTAATGACAGCCGCGCGGATATATCGATCAGGTTAAGCTACGCTTGCCGTCGATGGGTGACCATCTTTACATACCAAGACCCCTCCGTGCCTGAAAGCTCGTTAAGCCGTTGGTCCCGGCTGTCAATCGTGGATCATTGGCAGTCTCGTTACGGGTCGTCAGAAGCCCGAAAGTCTTACAACCAGACTTACCACAAGGGGTATCGTAGTACCCAGTAACTGGGTTTTGGAGGTCAGATAGGCAGTCGCTTCGTGTAAAGGTGACGCAGTTTTACAGAATTCAGGGCTGTATGACGTGCATTATAAGATTTTTTTTCGGAATTTCAATAACCTGAATAATTCTAAAGCCACTCGCACACGAATAACCCACGACCATCAGTAATGGTCACCGATAACCACTGGCCACTCATTGAATGTATTAAAAGTGGTTGTAGCTGGCCTGTAGTTGTGCCCTAAAATAATAACTGAAAAAAAAGGTTGGGAAAACAAGTATTTAAACATTTATAGAAAAATTGGTAAGACTCCGCATGAACACGATTTTTAATGTCATAATAAGAAGGGTTTAGTTGTTTTTTAAATCATGGCTGTCATCGGTATCAGAGGCTAGCAGAAAAGACAAAGAATTATCTTCATTTAGATGCACTAGATATAAGTCCGTTCAAGGCCACATTAAACGATTCTAGATATGATTTAACATCACGATTTTGAACTCCTAATGTTAATGCAGATCACGAATATTGATCATTAATCGTGTTCCATAGATATGAAGCTGTTTTGTGTATGAACTTAAAAAAATGAGACATTAAAGCCTGAAGCAACATGACTAGTTTCAAGTGACAAGAATATTATAAAGGCGACAGTTTGTGAGTGTGTGTGTGTTTATATGTTTGTTACTTACTTCTTCACGCTCAAACGGCTGGACCAATTTTGATAAAATTTTGTATGGAGGTAGCTGACACCCTAGTTTAACATATAGGCTACTTTTTACCTCGATATTCCCACGGGATTGAAACTTATGCACGTGAAACCGCGGGGCGCAGCTAGTTGAAAATATTATGGCCATTTTAAAACCATAGGTGTCCTAAAAGTTGAAAAGCTTCGGTTCTAAAAGAGCGGTGGCCGCCACATAGCGTCGGCAATTTAACGGTCTCCGTGACGTTATTTAATAGTAAGTTAGTGTGTTTTGATAGAGAGCGTTTTTAACATTTTACATTTGAGTGAGCTCTTGATTGATTTTGGTCCACGAGCCAACTGCACTAATACTCCACAACAGCGGGTTAGGTTGCGTAACACGCTATGAGTAGCCATGGGTTTCATTTGACAGTTCAACAACATACATTGCGCTATTAACGTTGTTGAGCAGACACGTTTTTAGTACATATGAAGCAATGGTTTAGCAATATCTTTCAAAATGATTCAGATTCAGATTGGTAATGCGTTACGCAATTAGGGTGCTGATTCGAATGCTCTGCAAAGGGACCTTTCTTCACTTCCTAGCCGTAGCTTTAGGGTGTTAATAATTCTGCTGACTGCATACAGTACTAAATGGAAAGAAACAAACAAACATATAAACAATGACAAAGAAACAACATATGTACTTGTTTCCAACCAAATAGCAGCCAATTCACATTAAGACATTACTTTTGCTCCACCTTATACTTTTCGATAATAACATGTCGGTGACGCGAACCCCTAAGATTGTCCCCTACCAAAAATCGCTCAACGCGCTTAAAGAAGTTTTCACTTCAAAAACAAAATGCGATCACCGGTGCGTCTGTCAAAACGGGATGATTATGCATACACACTTCACGTTGCAGAATAAAACTGATTTACATCCGTCACCTCACACACCAGAGGGGCAATTGCGTAACACTTTATCAATCAGAATCGGTTTCATTTTGACAGTTCAACAACATTCACTGAGTTGTTTACGCGTTGAGCAGACAAATTTTTCGAACTTATGAAGCAATGGATTAGCAATTGGCTTCGAAATGATTCTGATTCCGATTGATAGTGTGTTACGCAATTGGGGTGCAGGCCCAGTTGAAAATCAGCGTCAGGCACTAGTTGTCTGACATTTTTGTTGAACTGGGCCTTTTAGCGCAGCCGTGAGGCACACTTTCCTGCTTATTTTTTTTACATCGGACTTTACACTTTTTATTTGACCTTTATTGTTTTTTTTTTTTTGTTTTTATCTGATGTATGCTGGTGTATATATTGTGTGTCTTTTAGTCTGTGCTAAATAAATGTATTTTCTTTCTTTCTTTCTATTACTCGTACATCAATGTCTCCTAATATTGTTCTTTATAGCCGGTTTATTAGGAACCCTAAGTTCAGCATTCAACATTCATTAGGTTGATAATGATTTAGCAACATTAATTGACATTGACACGACTTTGACACCTTTATCTATTTGAGTGTTTGCGTAAATGTCAAAAGTATCTATACATGATTAGGCATTGACCACAAATATTACTATGTGTTTAGGTATATTATTTACTAGCAGCGCCCCGTGGTTTTACCCGCCTAAATGTCCACCCGTTCGCGAAAAAAAATCAGCTGTTCCCTACATTTATGTTCGCATAACTCATCAAAATGTAGGGAACAACAGATTTTTTTTCGCGATTTCAGGTTTGGTCCCATAGTAAAAGTTGT
Organism: Amphipoea lucens; assembly: GCA_947508005.1. NCBI lineage: Eukaryota > Metazoa > Arthropoda > Insecta > Lepidoptera > Noctuidae > Amphipoea > Amphipoea lucens. The sequence continues at coordinate 15,119,339 of OX382377.1, read as the reverse complement.
TCAAAATAATGAGTACAATCTCCCATTTCGATTTGTCGCATGTGTTCAATTTCACCATGTATATATTTTAATTGATAATTATTCTTTTTAATTTAAAAATTAAGAATATTTTATTTTAAAAATAAGATAATTATTTAAAAAATTAAGAAATTTTAATTTAAAAAATTAAGAATTTTTTATTCTTTAATTAACTTGAAAATTAAAAGAAAAACATTTATTGTCGGCAGTCCCTTTGACTGCCTATGTTTTTTCCACCAAAATCCTATATGGAACTGAAAACAAAACAAATGCAGGTTGTTACTTTTCAGACTTTAATAAAGCATAATAATGTAGAGGTAGGTCAGTGTCTGTTATTCTACTTTAGCAGTCAATAACCTAAAATACAGCGAGAAATATTAAAAAAATATGCATTGTGCCACAGTTTTTCATTAAAATTATGTAAATGAATAAACAAAAGCTCGCGTTTTGCATACATTGGTCCACAGCTGAATAAATGACAGACGTTTATATAATTTTCACTTGTACACATTCAATGTTTATTAAAAAAATAATGACTGTGACAATATTGCACTTTATAGTCTACGGGGCTATTCCGAAAAAAAAAATAGAAAAGTTAATCTAGAAAAAAACATAGTCAATCAATCTGCCTAGCCTTTTCCCAATTATGTTGGGGATGGCTTACAGTCTTACCGGATGCAACTGAATATCAGCATTTTGTATGGAGCGACTATCTATATGATCTCCACAACCCAGTGGGTAACATGATACCCCAAAAAATTAAACCAAAATCATTTAATCAATGTAACAAACACAGATACCTACTTGATAGCAATACCAAAGTTTTATAAACATCTCATTTGGATCCGGAAAAAACAGAGCAATGATTTTTTATTAAACCAAAGTGTTATTCAAAGAGTCATGAAAAAGCTATCAACTGTCCGAAAATAAACGGTAATAAAGCTTAAAAACTTTAACTCTCGGATCGAAGGATTTCGTAAAATAATTGTGAAAACGTCAGTCAAAATGAACAAATATTAATTAATTCATTATTTAGTCATTTAATTAAGAACCTAGTGTAAATAGTTAGTTGTGTTATATATTGTATATAAACAGTTTAATGTGTATGGGAAAGAATAAATTATATTGACACAATGTTGACACATTCAGAAAATGTTTTTATATTTTATTTTTACTAGTGTTATTAGGCTTATCAGTAAATAAACAGGGTCAAAAACTGATAAAAACTACAAATACAAAATATATCAGTTGGAAATACTACATCAATAAGTAAAGCCAATCACCCTTTTTTCTTATCTCAAAGATAGCACGCAATTTTTAGACTAACCCTTTATATTTTTCATTAAAAGATCGGGTCTACGACTAAGAATATTATAATGAGAACCGAATTTTATCGAGTGCACCGTGTGTAACTGTGTCAATATAATAGGACTGTTATATGTATATATTTTCGGATTTTTTTCCGATAGTGTTTTATTTTTATTTGGATTTTTTTCGGCAAATTCCGAAAAATGTTATGGAAGCCGTACGATATGCGTTTGAGTTGTGAAATGTTGTATTATGGATGGAGGTAATTTAGACTAATTTTAAACTAATACATTATAACAGCGGAGTAATTGCGTAACATACTATACCTACCAATGGCTTTGATTTTGACATTTCAACAACATTCATTGCGTTATTTACGTTGTTGAGCAGACAAGTTTTTCGAACATATGAAGCAATGGTTTAGCAATATCGTACAAAATTATTCAAATTGAGATTGATAGTGTGTGAGAATTGGTAAGTTTCTAATTGACCTAGCCAGGTTAATTATTTATGCCAAGAGTTTTTGTGTCTTTGCCTAGAATCCTAGATGACTGGACATTTTTTGGAAAATATATCTAAGACAATAATTGTCTTAGATATATTTTTAATTAATATTTGTATAATATATCCAATGTTACCTGTATTTCAAGCAAATAAATGATTCTTGTTTCATAGCTGAAAAATTAAAGCTTTAAACACTTTTCCGGATCTTAATTAGAATTGATATTATTCAACGTTCCTATAAAACTAGACGGATTATATACCTACTTATGTATAATTGAATAATAGAGCTTCGTTAGGTCATAGGTTCGAACCCAGACAAGCGCTTTACTTTGTGTAAATTATGTCATCACCACTGCTCTTAAAACGTTGAAGGAAAACATCGTGAGGAAACCGGCATGTGCTAAAACCAAAAATTCGAAGACATGTGACACCTCACTGGGCCCACGTGGTGGATTACGACCCTCTCACAGAGAGGAGGCCTTTGTCCCAGCAGTGGGAACATTATAGGCTGATTATGTAATAGAGCTTCCATCATGTCGGTTTTACTCAAACTTTCTTCAACCTAATATTCCTCCTAATGCTGTATATTTTCTTCTGGGTACTAATCAATGATTCCTCTCCCCAGGCTACCGGAGGTGGGCGAGAAGGCGCCGTCGTCTTCGTCCCCGAACCTCGCGGAACAGCCGCTGGACCTCAGCGCCAAGTCTACCTCCAGTACCAGTGGAACACCACCTCCTGACTCCAAGCATTTGGATAACAGGTAAGAGATATTATAACTGCCTCATATATGTATTTTTAAAATTAAGCTTCCAACAATTGATGCTGTTTCATGATCCTGGTAACTAAACTCGCTCTATCTAAACAGTCAGAGAATGAATTTCGTCAATGATTTTAATAGGTTTTGGAAATGGCTACTGTGAATTGGCTCCAAGAAATGCAGTTGCTTCTCTTTTGTGCACTATACTAAACTGAGACTTTTGAATGTCCCCCAAATTGCATATAAATGCTGTTTATTTTGTGATCTGCATTCGTTAACAGGGTGATTAATAATTATAAGTACCTAGAAGCTATGAAAAGAGAAAGAAAGAAAAAAAATTTTTTTTTGAAGTGAAACTTCTTTATGCACGCTTGACTTGGGGAGTACGCTGGCGAACGCGTTACGAAAAGTGTGATCGGGCGGCGGGAGTTGAGTGGGGGATATAAGCAAGAGAAAGCAGTGCGCGCGCACATTTTCTTTCTCTCTTCCTCTCATAGCTAAATACGTTTGAAGTTTCACTTCAGTCGTGTGGTCATAAGCACACTCGGTTTTTTTTTTTTTTTTTTGACTTATGAATGTAAAGGTCAGCATACAAACTGTAACACAAAACTTTATTAATCGAATAAATTCATGCTCGCAAAAGTTCATCTCCAGACTGGAGAGACACCCCAACCAATTTGGCAGCTCAACTCACAATACCACTCACTCACAAGACTCAAAAGACGCAACATCCAACAACTAGATAACTTGTAGAAAGCTGCATTACTAATAAGAGAGTTGCTCCTGATGAGGAATAATTCTTTCCTGCCAGATCTGTCTACAACTTATCTGCTCATAGTTTTTAAAAGTGATTGCAACATAGCAAAAACGAAAAAAAAAACGTGATGGAAAGAGTATTTCATGACACGGAATTGTTTCCTTAGGAAAAGTTGTTCAGTGTAATGAGACACTAAGGGCCTTATCATACTAGCGGATTGTGAGCGTCCTCAAAGCGGAGCGGGCGCGCAACGAACACGCGTCGCATGCGCAGTGAATTCGTTGCGGAGGCGGAACGAGATCGCCGCGAATGTTACTGTCCGCGTGTGTGTGGACGCCATTGTTACTGAGTGTATTCTACGTCGTTAACTTGCTACAAACACACGACGAAAACGTTGCGAATTTGCCACGTCTTCGCTGTGCAGCCGCGGCGTGTTCGCGACACATTCACTGCGCGCCCGCGGCGCTCCGCAGCCGCTCGCAAACCGCTATTGTGATAAGGCCCTAAGATCACTAAAACAACACCCTATATCCTTCATACACTTCCTTTCTAGCCCAGACTATGGAAAAAGCTACTCTAACATGAAAACTAATTGTAGCCATGAAAGTGACCGATTAGCTCAGGCTTTTATCACTTTAATCTAGGTAAACGCGCTAAATTGGATTACACATTAGTCGCTGGCCTTAATTTAATGCTAATATGCGTTTAGTTGCGTATACGTACACAGGCTTATTTTATTTGACCACTATAGGGGCGAATTGGAATTATCGATAAGGTTAAGCTACGCCGCGGTTGGTCTGTGGATGGGTGACCATCTTTACATACCGAGACCCCTCCGTGCCTCGGAAAGCACGTTAAGCCGTTGGTCCCGGCTGTCATTCGTGGATCTTTGACAGTCCTTACGGGTCGTCAGAAGCCCGAAAGTCTCACAACCATTCTTACCATGGGGTATTGTATAATTGTATTACCCAGTAACTAGGTTGTGGAGGTCAGATAGGCAGTCGCTCCATGTAAAATACTGGTGCTGGTTGGGATTTTGCATCAGGAATTTCTCAACAGCAGCCCTGAGTCTGGATTTGTGCCCGGTTGATGGTGTAGCGGTATTTACAACGCCACATGCGAACAACGCGGCATACTGACGTCACGCAAATCCTGCATCTCGCAAGCAGAATTTACCGCGCAACTAGCATAGATACAACGGCCCGACATGAATCGTCGGGCAGTCGCCTGCCAGACACAACACCCGTCTGGACGGAGGATCCTCCCTGTTCTATAGAGTATGAGTGAACTTTACACCCTGTTCCTCATATCTCTATAATGGCATAGGCTCCTGTTACATGGGCCTTAAACATAACTGGCGAAATGGGGGTGTACTATAGATGCATCTCTGTCTAGCTTTCTAGGATGATGATGATGATGAGGTGATGTTCTGTTTTCACAAACAACTATGCAAACCCCTCTTACTTTTGTCCAGTAGGCTTATTGCGTTTAACCAACTCAGGATAAGTTTCGATTAACTGATCAGGGGCCGTATTACGAAGTAGTAATGCCATCATGATTCCAGTGCGAAAAAGGGATGGTGCTATCGGTCATGTATAGCTCCATCTCTCTCTTACACTAGAATCATGATGGCATTAAGGTGAATGGGTAGTTGTAGCCCGCGAAATTCAATTTTTCTTAAGTTTTTGCAATTTGCAGATCAGTATCAGGTTGTATCTTGATCCAAATATGATTCGCGACTATAATAGACATGTCTTTACAGAATCATAGTCATTAGAATCATTAATATATCTTTTTAAGTTAGATTTGTACCACAAACACTTTTCTATACGAGATTTGTTCTTAACGGTAGAAATCTAACTTAGAAAGATGTATTAATGATTCTAATTATTATAATTCTGTAAATACATACCGGTTATAGTCGCGAATCATATTTTGATCAAGATACAACCTGACACTGACCTGAAAATTGCAAAAACCGTAAGAAAAATTGAATTTCGCGGGCTACAACTACCCATTCACCTTAAGCCGTCATAATACGTCACCTGGCGACCTTAAAAAGATGGCTGGGACAGACTGCATGCGGATGACGGAGGAGAGACTACTGTGGCGCAACTTGGGAGAGGCCTCTGTCTAGCAGTGGACTGCGATAGGCTGAGTGATTGAACTGAGGGGGATTTCTCGTAATTTTAAGAACGTTCACAGTCTGATCTCACTCTCAATCTGTCAAAAATACCTCTAATATCCCTACATTTTGACAAGTTTGTGACATTTATTGTCGCTGAGATGAAATTGCGACTAGATTTTGAACGTTTTAAATTACGAGAATTGGCCTTTTGATTTGGCAGATAATTTCAATTAAGTAGTCAAGCACCGCGCGTCGCCTATTGGCGACGAAACAATAGAAAAAAATCAATCGTCTCTCATTAGCGAAGCTCGACAAATTAACTCCTGCCCCATTTTTTTAAATTTATGATACTCTTTTTGTCTCGAAAAACATTTTCGCAATCACCATGCTTGTCAGATCTTGTTGTTAACAACAAAAACGTGAATGTTTCTTCCTATCCTTAAAAAAAAAAACTGCGAATAAATTGCAAAATAAAACATCCAGAAAACTGAAAAAAAATAAAAGAGCTATTTTCTTTTCAATAAGGTACCGGGGAATACGAACGAAGCGAGCTTAAATAGATTAATGTCTGGAAACGACATCCTCTTTGCCTATTTTGTGGCGAATAAGGATCTGATTAGCTATCCTCGTTTTGTTCTAATCGATACTAGAGCCCCTTGCGGTGCAAGGATCTAGGTTTCTTTATATTTGCCTGTATTTTGCTAGCAGTGGCGTGCATTGGTTTTCAGAATAGGTAGGCACTAGGCCGGGTCTAGTCTAGACCAACGCGGTCACTAATCAGAAAAAAGTGAGGTCGAAAGTGTGGTTATTTGACTAGGTATGCCTACTTAAGGGTGATAAATTGCGAAGGTCGAACGTCATGGTATTTATCACGCGTGAGACGTACGTATTTTTAATTTTTTCGTATTAACTTGAACGAGTGAGAACCAATGACAATGTGCGAATAGTACGGGAGCCGAGTAAGCCGTCCGAAACGGGCTTTAGATCGTGAAGCTCCTCAAATATGATAGAACCTAGATACCTACTGTTTTATTGGATTTTGGAAATTCCGGTATAAAAAAGGAGATAGTAGAAATCACACTAGGCTGCAAATTTTGTTTCGAAAAAAATGGTGAAAGGTTCTCAACTCATAATGCATAAGTATACCTCCTGCCAATGCCTCCCAATAAAATGGTTGAGTTGGATGGTGCTGATCCACGTTTTGACAGTTTAAAAGTACCTGTAACTGGTTTAATTGAAATAAATGTAGTTGAGTTTGAATAAATAAAACAGACAGTGTCTCTGACCGCCTCTTCCGAGCAAGGTTTGATCCTAGGAAAAGCACGGGTGGTCTTTACGTAATAGACCGATCCAATTATCGAGCACAACTCGAAACTAAAAATCATTCTAAAAAATCCATCCAGCACTTTACAGCGTCGTGTAGCATTAACAATTCTTCACGCTACCGCCACATCACCATTGGTCATAACACGATCGAAACATTCGCAACGGGCTCGTAATAATCCTACTTCCTATTGAAACCTACTTGGATAACACAAACAATAGCAACGTGAACGCACCCATAAAAACACGAAACTTTGAACGATCGACGCGGGTCGATGAACTTTTGACAGCTAACGCCATCAAGTCCGCAGATGTTCATTTGACACCAGTGTTCATTAGAAATAATATGACATTGTTAATTTGTTTTGTTGTTACTGTTTTGTATCGGGTTCTATTATTTTGATGGCTGTTATCTGAGTAGCTCTGGAGATAATAGTTTTGTGGGAGTTCTCATTCGTAAAATACCGAATGCTCTAGAAGAGCCATAGCAGCTTTCAGTTTCCTTGTAAATGCTGGATGATTAATATACCAAAAGATTAATTAGCATCTATTGAACTCAATGGAAATGATTATTTCTAAAAACCGAACTGCACTTACACAAGGGTTGCAAAACTCTGAGATCAAATACCTAGCTCTAGGTTTAGCTTTAAAATAAATGGTCCTTCATATCATAACTTGGTTATGTCGTAACAAAAAAAGCATTAAAAAGCTTAAAAGCACTGCAAAAACGAGCTGTAAAACGCACGAAAATATTTTGATATTTTACAGATTTGGAATGTAAAAACTGGTAGAAATTGTCAAATGTTCCAGTTTTATACCTCGGATAAAAATATCTCGTTTGGAATTTTTTTTCCATAAAGGTTTCATACCCCTGTTATAGGGATAGGACACTATCGGAAATTGCCGAAACTACGATCCCCTTAGTACAAAGTCGAAATAGCCTGTTTTGATTTCCCCAAAACAGGTTATTTAGTCTCCTCGTTAAAAAAAAACACCAACAGACTGTCAGCCGTCAGTTTGCAGCATAGTTTCAAAGTCAATTAGGAACCCATATCTAGATACAGCTATGGCAATGCTCCACTTCAGCTGGAACAACATTGCGAAAGGCAAAAAAGTACCAAAAAAGCATGCGTTCAAAAGCTGTGCAAGCCTGCTAGTAAGGACAGTTTTTGAATGGAAAAACCTGTCTAAAATTCAAAATTAATTCTCGAATAAAAATACCTGCCGTTATAAAAATCAGCCCTTAAGGTTGCATACCCCTAAAACAGGGATGAAACACTAAAATTCCATAAACAAAATTACCGAAACTTCGATCTCCTTTAGCCTCAAGCGGGACATCAAAAAGGCTACTTTGCTAAAAATAAACCGATTTACTAGTACCGACAGATTGACAGCCGTCGTTTTGCAGCATAGTTTCAAAGTCAAGGAACCCATATCTACTGCAATGTCAATGCTCCACTTTAGCTGGAACAACATTGCGAAAGGCACAGCGTTTATCGCAAGCCCTACGTTCAAAGACTTCTTATTATTTGCTGATTCATGCGTGATGAAATTGGAATTCTTCGCTTTTTATGATAACTCCTTAAGTGTTTGTTGTTAAAAAAAAAAAAATTGTTTTGTTCTTCTGTGGGAATCCTTTGTTTTTATCATGAGGTTGTTTTAGTTTGAGAAATGGTTAGGATTGGTAAGATTGGAGTGGATTTAATTTGAGATGTTGCTCAATTTTTGGCAGTTCAACATAGGTACTGCTGGGATGTTCCATTCCATTCAATTCTACGAGTATGGTGGAATTGACAGTAAAATGTTCCACTAATAATATTTTGCCTTGCTATGAAGGTTCCTTGTAAATCCTCGAATAGGCGAAGATTTACAAGGAACCTCAAGAAGAATCATCATTTTGTCTACAATACACATACATAGGTGTATTCTAGACAAAAATAATTATTCTTCGTTATAGTCCAATTATAATAGAAAAATAACGTCATAATAACGACGGCTAATATTGTTCAAAGTGGTGCACTTTAGAGTATTTTTTTATGTAAAAGGTAAATAAATCTATTTACCTTTTACATAAAACAATTTTATGTTTAAATTCATTATGTAAAAAAAAATATCTATATAATGTAATCACATTGCTTTGTATTTATTGTGAAAAACTAGCAGCGCCCCGTGGTTTCACCCGCATAAGTTTCAATTCCGTGAGAATATCGGGACAAAAAGTATCCTATGTGTTAATCCTGGTTACAAACCAAAAAAAAAATGTGCCAAATTTCATCCAAATCCGTTCAGCCGCTTGCAAGTGCGTGAAGAAGTAACAAACACACTCACAAAATTTCGGCTTTATAATATTAAGTGTGATAACGGAGTTTATTATACGTTTTTATCGAAATAACGAAAGGGTGATAACCGTTATTTTTCTAATGTTAATAAATGAAGTAGGTATAGATTCCCTGTAACAAGTCTTCCTTACCTACTTACTTATGAGCTTAAAATGCAACGGTCTCACCTCAGTTTTTCCCTTGGTTTTTCAAAATTTTTCGAAAGTTTACAAAAAATCTACAAATATTGCGTAAGGTTTTATAAAAAAAAATAGGGTAAAATAAAACCCGATCCTTTCCAAAACAAAATAAGTTCTTTTTTAGTTCACCAGAGAAGTCCAGATTTGTACCTAACTACCTTCCAACAGACCTCTCAAAGTATTTAAATACAGAAAAAGATACAGCTAGGATCTACAGACGAAGATAGTTACAATCTTAAACTATTCTACATCATAATCAGGATTAAAACTGTAACAATCTCACATTCTACGCAAAGCCACTGCCATCTAGCGGCCACAACCGGTAAAGCCGGTTTTCGCTCCGATTTTATCAGAATACAAGTGTATGCACCTGTTAAACTTAAAATCACTTACTTTTGTTCTTAGAGACATTTATGGGGGGGAATGGGGGAGGGGGGGGTCTTTAAAGGTACTTACAGAGTAGTAACAGAGTATTTCCAATAATGAATACGGCATTGAGGAGCTTTACTCCGCGCAATTGTTTTTACGTGATGCGAATGCGTTGAGGAAAAATATAGGAAGTGTTATGGCAGTTTTCAACAGTTTTGTCCTTATTTTTATTTGAATGTAGATTTGTAAGATGGTGGGTGAGCACAGTTGTATGTACGATCTAGAAACTGAATTTGGATATCTGAAAATTAGTGTCTTTTCTAAAAGCTATAAAGGTGCTAGTTTAAGGTGAATGGGTAGTTGTAGCCCGCGAAATTCAATTTTTCTTAAGTTTTTTGCAATTTGCAGATCAGTGTCAGGTTGTATCTTGATCAAAATATGATTCGCGACTATAATAGACATGTCTTTACAGAATCATAGTCATTAGAATATATAACATACGACTATAACCGGTATGTATTTACAGAATTATAATAATTAGAATCATTAATACATCTTTCTAAGTTAGATTTCTACCGTTAAGAACAAATCTCGTATGGAAAAGTGTTTGTGGTAGAAATCTAACTTAGAAAAATGTATTAATGATTCTAATTATTATAATTCTGTAAATACATACCGGTTATAGTCGCGAATCATATTTTGATCAAGATACAACCTGACACTGACCTGAAAATTGCAAAAAACGTAAGAAAAATTGAATTTCGCGGGCTACAACTGCGCATTCACCTTAAGATATCGTTCCTTTATACTTCATCAATAAGGTTCGTTTTTGGCACAAGATATGAGACTATTGTGTTGGCTTCAATTTTGGTACAAGTAATCAAATTTTTAGCAATGATCCCTACTGTTACCAAAAATTCGATTACTTTTAAATATTCATTACTTTGTAATGATGCTAATTAACCACACATGAGACATCCACGTTGTCACACAAAGAATCGATATAAAACAACAATAATACAATCATCTTGGAGCCACCGACCCTGCTAATTTCCCGTCTTCAACAAAGTTATTAAACTCATAATTGCCTCTCGATATACATTCATATAAAAACCCAGTTCGAACCGATATTATACACAATACTAAATCGATAACTGAATAAATTCATTCTCTGGGACTACGATCTGGGTCGCATGACTCGCCAAAACAAATAAAAATGCACCGATAGTCTGTTGGAGCATCGACCTTGCATCCTCGAAGATACACAGCCAGGCAAAAACATACCCTACCACCCAACAACATAACTGAAACTCCTCCGAAACCCGCCTCGAAAAATAAGAAAGCACAATTCAAGATGAAACCGAAGACGACAGCTGCACCCAATAAATTGTATACTCTATTAAAAGGTAGTAAAGCTGAATTTCGTTTAGTGTGTGACCGTAGGGTATATGATAAAGATGCATTCATAGTGGTCCGTTATCGGCGACACCGAGCGAGAGTAAATATTTCGCATTTCGCGTTATCTTGGATTAAACCGGCGACGTACGGTTTTGAAATATTGAATTTAGACGATTGTGGGCCGTTGACCATTGCAGCTCATTTGTGAGTCAGACCGTTGTCATCACATCGTCACGATACACACCTCACGTCGCTAAGGATGCAACTCTGACGACTAAATTCACTTTCGAAGGAACGAACAAAAAAGATGAAACGTTTCTTTTTTCTTTTGTGTCTCAGGGTTTCGTTCAGTATGCAAAGTTTATTGATTTATCCCGTTGCATATCTATTCAGGACAGCGTCTACATTCTTTTGAATTCTTTCGGGAAGAAAATGTATTTATGAAAATATAATTTTAACTGACGGGGTACCTTCATTTAAAGTTATAGGTACTCTTGTCGATGTGAGGGGCTTGTAGCTAAGTAATAACAGCCGCACGGTTCGATCGTTCAGGTTAAGCTACGCTTGCCGCGGTTGGTCCGGGGATGGGTGACCATCTTTACATACCAAGACCCCTCCGTGCCTCGGGAAGCACGTTAAACCGTTGTTCCCGACTGACATTCGTGGATCTTTGACAGTCGTTTCGTATTACCCAGTAACTGGGTTTTGGAGGTCAGATAGGCAGTCGCTCCATGTAATATAATGGGACTCAGCTGCATCCGGTTAGACTGGAAGCCGACCCCAAAATAGTTGGGAAAAGGCTAGGGAGATGACTCTTGTAGGTGTGACGTTTGTGTTTATACACCGGAGATGTAGAAGACGCCTTAGCAAAGCAAATAACTCTATAAAGCTTGATTAATTACTCGTTTTGAATCATGTTATTTTGCATTCTAGACTTCTGTCTGTCCTGGCTTGCCCCCTATTACATGGGACTTAAACATAACTAGCGAAATATGGCTGTACTGTACGTACACCTCTGCCTTACCCTTCGGAGATTACAGGCGTGATGTTATGTGTCAGATTTCTGTACTTGGAACAGCTTCCTGTCTACTGATTATTCTTACTATCGTTGACCATCATGTTTAATTAGATGCTCATGTTAGTTTACTTTTGTTGCAGATTGAAGCGAGCGGTTCTAGAGAGCGCCAGCAACAGTTCTGGTCGTCGTGCGTATACTGAAGAGGAACTCCAGTCAGCTGTCCGTGACATCCAGTCGGGCCGCGTGGGCACCCGCCGAGCCGCCCTCATCTACGGCATCCCGCGCTCCACGCTGCGCAACAAACTCAACAAGTTCGGCACCGTTGTTGACAACGCCGACTCCGACAACGACAGCGATGCCGACCGCGCCGACTCGCCCCCTTCCGTCATCCTCAAAATACCTACATTCCCCCCGCCAGACGATAAAAGCCCATCCCCCGCTGGACAACACCAAGCCCCCATCGCGCCAATAACTCCGATGCTCCCCACGGGGCACGCAGCCTCACTTAAGGGACCCTCACAGCTGCTGCTCCCGCCCTCCGTGTTCGCCGACCCTCCCTCAACACAACACCTCTTCACGTCCCTCAGTGACGTTATCGCTAAAAGCATCAGCCAGAAATTCCAGCAACCCTTAGATAGACCGCACCACCAGCCTAGTGAACTCATGTACGCGCGAGGCCCTGACCGACACGTGTCTGTCATCAAGACTCCGCCTGATAACCAGCGCTACCCTGCGCCCGGCAACTCTAAGCAGATGCCCAACAACAACGGTCAGCCGGCCACCGGCGGCAAGGGCACACGGCCCAAACGTGGCAAGTACCGGAACTACGACCGCGACAGTCTCGTGGAGGCGGTGAAGGCGGTGCAGCGCGGGGAGATGTCCGTGCACCGCGCCGGCTCCTACTACGGCGTACCGCACTCCACACTCGAGTACAAGGTCAAGGAGCGCCACCTCATGCGGCCGCGGAAGCGCGAGCCCAAGCCGCCGCAGGACGCCAACAAACCGCAGCCACCAAAGCCGCCGCCGCCGAAGCCGCCGACGAAGCCGTTCTCGAACGGTCTCAACGGGCCGGAAGCTCCGGGCTATCCTCCCGGCTACCCGTTCTGGCCAGGCAGTGGGTTCCCACCGCCGCCCGCTCCCGACTTGTACGCGTCGCACATGATGCGGCGATTGCGCGAAGAAGCGCCACCGCCCGCTAACGGCTCGTTCCTGGAGGGTATCATCCGGTCGAGCCTGGAGCGGCCCGCGCTGATGCAGCGGCTGGCGGCGCCGCCGGGCGGCGAGGCGCGCCGGCCGCCCGTGCTGGACGGCGACGAGCCGCCGGCGCGCCGCGCGCGGCTGGACAGCTCGGACCAGGCGCTGGCGGCGGAGATGCGCGAGGCGGTGCAGCGACTGCGCGCCGACAAGCTGCGGCCGCGCAACGGCACGCCCACGCCGCCGCCCGCGCCGCCGGCCGAGCCGCCGCCGCTGCCGGCCGCGCCGCCGGACCGCGCCTAGTGCGCTCCGAGACGCCCCGATCTCCTCAGTCTTTGTGATAATATTATGTAAAGTACATTCCGCCGGGCGGCCGCCCGCTCGCCGACTCACGCTAGTGCAATACGGCCCGCTGAGGTTCGTCGTCCGAGACTCGCGTTATCCGTGTATACTGTTGTAGTGACAATAACTTAGTCGCAGGCTTCTCCTCGTATCGACGTGTGTCGGGTGACGTCATCGTCCGATGACGGCTTCCTCGTATCGGTATGTAGTGTCTCCTCTTTATGTTCCCGCTTCCTCGGTCAGTCCGGACAGTCCTCACACACACGTATCCACATCGACACATAATCACCAAATATCACAATAGTTACCTAAAAGTCACAACCAGTTCAATATATCACAGCTTTACTAATGCAATATCACAATATTATAATAGTGTTTAGTGTCCCATGACAGAGATTCGGATGCCGTCGGTTGTGGCTTGCAGTCGCGTTTGATGTACCTAACGTAAACCTTAATGGCTAATCTTTAAATTAATGCGAGTAGGTACCTACTATGGACTTTCTTCTGTTTTCTGTAACTCCTCGCTTACATGATGATCAGTCAGAATCTGGTTATTTTATCTCCTAAATTGAAATTAGAACGAAACCTCTGTAGGGTAGAACGACACTGCACGTTGCAAACGGCGCCAGGGTTGTCCAAAATTCACGCAAATCCAGAGAGCCTCAAATTTTGACCTTGTTTTTAAGTAAAAGACAACCAAAAGTTAACGTTATAAAATTAACTATTTAAAATAATTTTTAAGTAATTAAAAAAAAAAACAATGTAACAAATTAATTATAAAGCTAGCTATGAGTGTAAATGTTATCGATTTTTAAGTGAACTATTGCAGATTTTGTGCGGTGTTTTTATAATTAGATAGGTAATATATTGAATGAAATTATTAGCGCTATTGGCGGGTAGTGCGGTTGTGGTATTGTTGGTCGCGTCGCGCGTCGCCATCGCGTTGTCGCGTTGTCGCGTCGCCCGCGCGACAGAGGCAGGGCACTAGTTGTAGACGAGATGGCGTCTCAACGGTCGGCTGAGCTTCGCCTATACGGAGCTACGTTCGGACTTATGTGCAATTATTATTTTGTATAAAATAGTAATTTTAACTGTGTCTAAGCTAACACGTGGATTTCCATATTACTGAATGTGATATTTAGGTATTACGAGTGCGGTTTGATCACGATTTGACGACCTGCGGGGACCGCCGGGCCCCATCATTATATACACGTACGTACATTAAATACATCTAGTGAACTTATATATTTTATGTACTATTATTGTATCTTAAGAAGATAATATTCTTATTTTTCATGGTCCAAGTTTTAAATGTTTTATCGACTATACAAAATGTGGATAATCATTATTATATTCTTGTCGACTTTAAAAATTATAATTAGCCCAAAAATCCTCAAAAAAAAAATTGATATCTTCAAATTTGTGAAATTTTTTGGTGTTCAATCAAAAATATATTATGGAAGTACGAGATGAAAATGTATACGCTCTCCCAGAATTAAATTTAGGTAAAAACTATTTGGATATAAAATTATCATACGATACTTATTGTAAGTTATGTGTACATGTGCGCCTCATGGAAATTAAGAAGTCTTTGTATTATGTATGTAATTAAAATATACATAATTATATTATATACAAGTTAAAATTTAATGTCGTACATTTTTCTTCGGAGACCACAAGTGATGTGCAAAATAGACGTACATGAGATTGTACTCGACATTTCGACATAATATTATATTAACTATATTATCCTTCTCGGACCGAAACAAAACGATTTATTATATACAAGTGATATTTGAAGTCATTATCCAAAAACAAATACATATCCCCCAATGGCGAGATGTCGAGCTCTCTCTTACAAAAAGGAAAAAAAAAAAAACAAAAATTTTTATATTCAAAATTTTAAACTAGTCGATAGCATGTCTTTCACTTTTGTTTCTCTGTGCATAATTTTCGACGTCTTTTTAGCATTTAATCTTAAAAAAGTTAATCTATAAACGTTATGTGCATTTATCTGAGTGATGAATACTTTTGTATATTGAAAACAAAAATATAAGATTATTTACCGTCGTGTTGACAACCCTACCAACCAGACCGCATTTCGAAAATTGAAATGTAGAAAATCGAACAACTTTTTTTTCTCAAAAATACGTACACGAATCTGTGTGTTATGCCTGACATTTGTTGATAGCTTAAAACAAAAAAGGTTATTTTGTGTAAGTTTGTACAGACATAGGATGGGACAATTTGCAAAGAGAATTTAGATAATAATCAACATTCCGTTTAGAATGTTATTAGATTTTTTTTAATTAATAATATAACTATTTTTTTTGCATCGGGAACAAATAATTATGTTGTTTAATCTTATTTTGTAACGTTAGTTAATTTTTAAGTGGCTTTATTTTATAAAAAAATAACCTTTATATATGATTAATTGTCATATTATATTGAGATGTTATGCATTCATTGTTTTTGTGCAAAGTGTTTGGGGTTCTATTCCCGGTTAAAGAGAGAAGCGACTGATACGTAGTAGAAAATAGCCGAGTGCTGGAGGCACTGGCCGGTCGGTACAAATGGTATACACCGCCTTAACACTTAAAAATGTTATTAACAGTGATCTCTACTTAAAATAATCATCAAGGCGAGGCGAGCGAGGGAATCTTACTTAAATAACGCATAGCATGCTAAATAACGTAACATGCTATTTAACAGTTAAAATCATTTCCGTAACGTTGATTATTTTTTGAGGAAGACAGGAACTAAGCTGCTGTTGTCAAATCACATAAAAACCAAAGGAGAAACGAAATATTTACAAAAAAAAAAAAACAACTGCCTCCGTTCAAATACCTCATTTCAAAATAGCGAAGCAAAGTTAATAACATAATCTCGAATCACATTTTCATTGGTACATAATGTAGTTTGGAAACAACAGTTTTTTTTTTAACACTGAAGAGGTCACTGGTTTATTAGTGAATCATTTTTATTGTATATTGTTCAATCATTTTTCCACATAGTTTAAGAATTTTAGTTAATATTGTAGTGTACTTTCAATTATATAGGTAGTTCGTAGCAATTCTTTAATATTTTCTTGTTAATTTTTTTTTTTCGTAAATGTAATAAATTCTCCGTAAGGGTTAGGTTAGTCTTGAACGGTCCTCAACTGGTCCAGGAACAAAAGACAATGAAGGGAAAGTTGCATTTTTAATTAAATCATTAATTATACCTTATGTAGCCGCGGCATTGCTACTCGTATCCGATGCGTCCACTCTCGTGCACGTATCCGATCGAAGTGCAAACAATAACACAATTTTTAAATTCGACTTTCGAATTCGAGAATTCGAGTTTTGAATTTGAACGTTCCATTCGCGAGTTACTTACTCGTAAAAGACATTGCCAGGATGTTGTTTTACGAAGCATTTTTATGGACACAAGTTGTTTGTTTGTGTGACTGTACCTAACTTCGTGTGGCGGTTTCCAACTGTACACTGTGTCGCCGTGTTTGTTCGATCATACGGGAGATGTTATACTTAGTTAGTATTCTACTTAAACACTGTGCTTATCTGTGTATAGTTGAAAATCGACGTTTCTATAAATGTAAGAATCACCTATTGTCGTCACTAATTGTTTTCCCTTTTACATCTTGTATGTACTTCTAGATGGTTAATTTTAAAACATTAATAATTATTGTACTATTATTACAATAATTGACTTATTATTATTGACATTTAGCATTATCCTGGAAAGGTATAGAGTATAGAATGAAAGTTTTTTAATGTCTTGCTAGACGCAGTTCGCGGATGTTTCCACATTCGCGTTTTTTTTTTATATAAAAAAAATTATGTACAACAAGAAGCATTTAATTTTAGAAATATTAAATACCTATAATGTTATAAATTTATTGAAACCGATAGCAAATCAGGTATTTGCTATCTTGATGTATTTATTTTGACTTAACGCTTAACAGGACTACATCACATTGCTGGGGGACATTTTCTTAAAATGTTTTCTTTGCAAAAATTTATTATTGGGATTCTTTTTGTGATTTAAAATGAAATCAGTTAGGTAATGGACCAATGTATAAGCTAGATAAAACTGTTATTTCCTGAAGAATCGATAAAGGCTCACGTTTTTTTTTTATAATAATTATATAAACTGCGAAATGAGCTAACAAGATCAAATTATAATATTGTTATTTAATTATTGAGTACAAGTTTTAATGAAATATTTTTTTTCAATATACCTTACTCGCCTCTTTATTTTTGTTATTTTGTTCCTTTAGTTTTTATTATTATTGTTTAAATCATAAACAGATGATTAGATTTCGAGTTTAATTTAAGCGACTCATAATTATTTTTATTATAAATTATAAAAAATATTATATATCTTTCAATTCCTCAGTAAGAAAAGTGATGTTTATAGGTTATTTCAGAACCCATATCATGAACGAACGAAAATCGTAAAAATTGGCGAATAAAATGTGATTGGCAAAACACTATTGTATTAAATCTAGTCAAATTTTTAGGATGGTGAAAAAATTGAGAAGCTAAGCTTACGATGATTCGACTGAATTTTTGATAAAAAAAAAAATTAAACAAACGTCCAAAACCGTCGCTAGGCGACTTAAAAAAAAGTTGATTTGAAATTGTGGAATTGTAGCCGATGTTTGTAAAAATACTGTTTTCTTACTTATACTGTAACTTGAATAGGATGATTTGAAGTGAAAAAATAATGTTTTTCCATATGTAAAATCCTTTTATCTGTAGGATCTTTATACCTTACGTTAAATATCATAATGAAATGGCTGGTTAGGCAGGCGTAATAACGTGCGAGGATATTTAAAACCTGTATACAATAAATTTCTTTCATTTGTTGAAATTTTTTATTGTTTTATTTCACGCACATTGACTTTTATCCATCCATTAAAAATGAGCTCTTTCCTTAAGTTTGCCGTATGTCATTACTTCACAGAATTTGATCCTTATTAGGGACACTGTCGAATGGTGTAATAATACAGTGTTTTTTTTTTTCAAAATCAACAGGTTCGATTCCTGGCTAGAAATATTGATTTTTCAAAAATCCAATGATACAGTTTTAGTTTTCATCAAAATCGAGCCCGCGACTCCTTTGAGTACTTTTCGCTATTTCTTATAGTTTCGAATTTGGCCATCCACGCCCACTTGGAAAATTCATCCTGTATACTATAATATAATATTATAATAATATTATAAATTCGAAAGTAACTCTGTCTGTCTGTCTGTATGTTACCTTTTCACGCCTAAATCGCTGAACCGATGTAGATGAAATTTGGTACAGCGATAGCTTGAGTCCCGGGAAAGGACATAGGATACTTTTTATCCCGATATTCCCACGCGATCGAGACTTATGCGGGTGAAACCGCGGGGCGCAGCTAGTGCCCTATATGCGACCTACGACTTAGCATATCAAGTACATCTAAGTACAATCTAAGTAATCATCTAGGTAAGGCGACAAGTGGCTTGTAGGTATCTGCCATTTTGAAAGACAGCTGAGGACATGGCACCTGTTCATAATTATTGTTATAGGTAACGCAAATAATAAACCTAGCTTTCAAAAGCTTGGAGTATTCTTGCCTGGTAAATTATTGAACCGCGATTCTTAAGCACGAGTTAAAAAACATTATTTAAAAATCAGGTTTTCTTACGATAATTAAAAAAAAAATAACCATAGCAGTGAGACAGCTCAGAAGTATGAAAAGAAGATATGTAATTGTGTAAGTATTAATTAAACACCTACTACTACCTTATAACGAGGTAATGCCGCCAGTCTCTTGGGTACAAACGCCAGCACATCAAACTAGGTACTACAATCTGTCAAAGTTCTTTAATAGATTTTCAACTTTATCGTTAAAGCAGTTAGGTTCAAGGTTGATTGGGAAAATTTGACATTTTCGGGTAGCTTGATGTGCTGGTGTCTGCATATTAAGTACCAGTCGACAGCACGACGCATTTATTTTAAGTAATGTTTGTTTTCGTCTAAATCTCCGAGAAAACAAACATTATAAATGTTCTTGTAAACCGATTTTATTCAATTTCGAACGGCCATTGTTGTTTACATCTTTGGCACATTTAGAAACGCCGGACTATAAGTAGGTCCTGTAGGTAGATACCTGTCTATGGTCACCTGCGAAAAGATGTTTTTTACCTGCCAACAGTTTGCAAAGATAGGTAATCATCAGCAGTCGTCAACGTACCTACGCAACATAATAGAAGAATATTAATGTTTAATGGCACCACCTATAACCAAAGTAAGTAAAACAGCATTCCTTAGAATTAATAAACGAGGAAAATAATTCATAAAAGAATAAAAAAGTTAGCTTACAAGAAAAAAGAGGCTTGAGTGAGTTTATTAGAGGATCAGTGAGTATTCATCGAAATGTTAAGCTCAAACTAGAGTGAAATGTAGTAAGGCCTTTGCCCTGCAGTAGGACAAAAGAGGCTAAACATCCATACTATAATATTATAAATGCGAAAGTGTATCTGTCTGTCTGTTACCTCTTCACGCTTAAACCGCTGAACCGATTTAGATGAAATTTGATATAGAGATAGTTTGAGTCCTGGGAAAGGACATAGGATCCGATAGTCTTTATCCCGATATTCCCACAGGATCGAAACTTATGCGAGTGAAACCGCGGGGCGCTGCTAGTAAATAAATGAGGCACATAGAATCAAAGGAAGCTAAATGTCTCCATGTCCAAATTTTCAGGAACCAAAATAAAACGTTTTTTTTTAATTTGAGAGTCAGGGGTTTTCATACTCTCTGAGTTTATTCTCCTTACTGAGTTAATTTTTTGGAAAATGTGGCGCTTAGCTGCCTTTGATTCTACAGGGTGAATTTTTCAAGTGGGCGTGGATGGCCAAATCCGAAACTATGAGGAATAGCGAAAAATACTCAAAGGAGTCCCGGGCTCGATTTTGATGAAAACTAAAACTGCATCATCGGATTTTTGAAAAATCAATATTTCTGGCCAGGAATCGAACCTGTTGATTTTCAAAAAAAAAAACACACTGTATTATTACACCATTCGATAGTGTCGCTAATAAGGATCGAATTCTGGGAAGTAGGCAATGACATACGGCAAACTTAAGGAAAATGTTGAATTTTAATAAACTGCTTCTTATTTTAAAGTATTCATACCTACATTACGTACCTTGTTCGTACCGTGCGTACCAAAACAAACTTTGAACTGCTGGATTGTTAATAGGGACCATCGTCTTATTAAATTAATCTTATAGGAGTTTGATTAAATAAAAGCTCCCATCTGAGCTAGTCCTTATAGTACCTATAAAAGACCTAAGTCTAGTTGCGGATCATTATAAACTTTAATCGCCCAATTCCGTCCCAAATACACAAATGAATATCCGTAATACAAAACGTAATGTCTATCTACAAGTAAACCATTTTATAATTATAGTAATAAGCCGAATACGATTGGCTGCCTCATAACTCCATTGAATCCTTAACAAATTACACGAAATTAAATATCCCCAACCTATAATTGTATAAATAAACGGATGTAATCTAGATAACTACCAATAAGTAGAATACAAAAAAATGCCCCGCGGCCATCATGGTTTCCCGCCAAAAAGACAAAAACGCGCGCTAATTTGACAGCTCGCGTCCAACAAATGTCATGTTATCTTATTCGGATATTTGTATTGAAAGAAAATATTGGTATTTACAGATATTTGAAGGTGACTGGCATTTATTGGGCTGGATTCCGTATATGTGTTTTTTTTTTCATTAAAATTCAGTCCTATTTAGAAAATTAGTTGACTAGGCATATTTCAAATGGAGGTCATCATCATTCTCAGTTTATAAGTGTATAGTCTATGCATCATTCTCCTGCCCTTATCTCAATTTACTTGTGATCGGCGCAACATGGCTTTTTCTTCCATTCTTTTCTATTAGTCATCTCGGTACTCCCCCCATCTTCACCGTTTTTTAAAAGATCTTATTACAAAAAAAATAACTGGCCAGAAAAATGAGGCACGAAGACTTGATATTTATTACTGCCTAACTGCGAGGTAGGTAAAACGTCGACATATTTTTTTTTAAACACCTCGAGTTCAACAACTTCCATAATTATTTCCCAAAACTATACCGCCTCTATACGGAACCCAAAAACTCTCTACCAAAAAACATTTGCAAGGTAACTCCGACCGCAAATAACGGACTTCCTTCACTAAAGCGTTATTTCGATCCACAAGCAATTTTCACGTTGCCAGCGGGCGGACCACTTGCAAGCAAGGCCGAGGTTTTGGTATTGTAAAAAAGTAAAAATTCCAAAATGGCCGACAGTTGCCGCTTGAAAAAAAATAAAAAGGAACCCGTTCGAAGCCGCACCAATTTGGTGGTTATTTTTGCTAAGGGCAATGAAACGTCTATTTTTGTAAAGAAAATAATATGCTAGGTTTAAATGGACTCTGCGGTGTATTTAAATTATTGGTTATTTAGTTAGGTAGCATTGAATAGTATGTTTTTGAGTTATCCAATTAGAATAATGAATGTTCGCCTGCGTTTTTTATTCTTTTTTTTATACTGCTACTGTTTGAGTTTTCAACAATAAACATTGGCCTAAAATTCCGAAGCAAAAAGGTGGCCGATAACTTATAACGAGAAAAATATTGCTTCTGTTGTTTTTAGCTTAATTTTATCCTCAAACTGCGAGGTAATTGCGTAACACACTATCGGTAGGTAGCAATCGCTTTCATTTTGACAGTTCAACGACATTCATTGCGTTATTTACGTTGTTGAGCAGCCAAATTTTTCGAACTTATGAAGCAATGAATTAGCAATATCCTTCAAAGTGATTCAGATTGTGATTTATAGTGTTTTACGCAATTAGGATGCTGGTTGCTAAGCTCGTTTTATTTCTAATAATAAAAATAAAACAAACCACATTATCTGACTATACATACGTCATTTGAATTAATGAAGTATTAATTAATACCTAGATACACACTACCTACTCTCCAACAAATCACGATTCCAACCTTGCATAACTCCAGAACCTGCCCACAGCCAAAAAAAGAACACCCTAAAAAAACCGTCGATGTATCTCTAACGCACATAAAAATTAAACATACCTAAATACTCACACAAACAAAACATACCTAAACATTACATAAACCTACCTCAACAAAAAAAAGTTCAACACAAAGAGTTCCGTCTACCAAAAAAAGAATGAAAGAAATCTCCGTCCAACCCTGACCCTGCGCAAGCGCCGAACGAAGCCGAATTCAGCCGAAATGAGCCGAATCGTCGCCAAAAGAGTAGCCCTGACCTTACTCTTGACTCGGTACTTGTGTGTGTGCGTTTGTATGTAATTCGGGTACTTTGACTGGTTGGCAGTTTTTTATTTGTGTGGGGTCCAAAGAGTAGATGGGCGGAAACGGGTTTGGTCATATAAAATTTGTTACGGAAGATCTTAATTCCTCTGAGAGGATTTAAACCATATGTATATTTGGATAGAAGTAGCTCTAGCCAAAAATGCAGCAGATTTGACCAGTCATGATGGTGAGGATGCAAATTCCAAAACATGGTTTTTCCCAGAGTAAAGTTTTACAAAGTAAAGAATAGAGTAGCTCGCAAAAAGGGGGGTTTTGAAGCATCTTGGCATCAAGCTGCTCTTTGAATGTGGACCATCAGTCATCAGGTCTTCACGTTCTACGTTTGAAGAGAAAAATAAATTATCTGTTTGTGACGCTTCTCTGTGCCAAGTTTCAGTTCCTAGCTAAATCATAGATCTTTTGTAAGACCCTGACACTTATTGCTTCATGAGCTAAGTAGTGAAGTTGGAGACCAGAATGTGTTGCAAACTTTATTCAACTTTCCCTCCAAAGTTTCACATCTGACTACATCCTACTCTATGCCATGCAATTCGGATACTTTTTGTCGGGAGTTCGTGCGATCACTCACACTTGCACAATCCCGTGCACATGCACTGTGCACGCGTGTGTGCGCATTTTCGCGGCGTGCAGTTGTTTGGGCAATGCACTCTCGCGCACAATGCCACTGACCTTGGTAATGCAGCTGCGTATGGACGATTCGACCCGCCAATTCGGCGTCGTCGGTTTGAGCCTTTTTTTGTTTTTCGAAGTCTAGGATTTTGTGATGCATTAACTAAGGTTGGAATATACAGACGTGGAGCAAGATAGGGTTGTGTTTAAGAGCTTTTGCCGACACTTAGTAAAATATAAAAAAATCTGGGCTTTTGTGTGATAAAGGAGTTTTTAATAATTAATCTTATTATATGTATAGAGGCCGAAAACGGAGAGTCTTGAGACTACTGATAGAGATGTAACGAAGAAGAAGACATGCTACATAATCAGCCCATAATGTTCCCACTGCTGGGACACAGGCCTCCTCTCTGTAAGAGGGAGTGGTTCGTAATCCACCATGCGGGCCCAGTGCAGATTGGTAGATGTCACATATCTTCGAATTTTTAGTTCTAGGACATGCCGGTTTCTTCACAATGTTTTCCTCCACCGTTTTGTGAGCAATGATGATGTAATGTACACAAAGTAAAGCTTGTCTGGGTTCGAACCTGCGACCTAGAACTCGTAGGTCACGGCCGTTACCAGTGGGCCACGACTGCTCCAAGACATGCTACGACGACCTCAAATATATTAGAATTAGGCCAGGAACAGTAGGAATATATGGAGCACAAGGTTCCATATATCCCTACCGGTAGCGATACTTGGAAAAAATCTCCAAGTATGGAACAGGGGGGGAAATATTGGTGACGCAAATCAGTTACTACGAGAAGGCTTCAGGCGAACATAAGAAGGTCCCATCTTTAAATTAAGGTTAAGGAAATCATTATAAAAAAGATCCGTAAAATTATAGCCTGTCGATCAGACACGTCAAGGATTTTACGACTCGACACGGATTGTCTGCGAATTTCGATTGATTTCATGCATCTTGGGTGTCCTTAAATGTTCTTTTGTCACGAAGCCACCTGGCTATGGCAAGTAGACTTGCGTTATCGGTTACCTATCTATTACATAATCTATACCAATAATAAAACTGTAGAGTTTGTTTTTTTTTTTGTTTGAACGCGCTAAACTCTGGAGCTGCCGGTCGGATTTGAAAAATTGCATTTGATAGCCCAATTCTTGACAAAGGTTATAGGCTATTTAACATCACGCTATGACCCTTAAAAGCCTAGCAAAAGAAAAAAGTCAGAATGATAAGAGAAGAGAAAACGGAATGACAGCGCGGGCAGGTGATGCGATGCGACAGGGTGTCGTCGCGGACAGAAGCTTGTAGATTATAAGAACGATTACGAACCACCTCTACCAAACCCCTCGAGGATTAAAGGCGTGATTTAATTTGTATTTTGTATACAATATGTCTGATCATGGACTATAATTATAGGTACTATAAAATAAACACAAATACACTACACACTATAGGGTCCAATCCACTAAAATAATAATGTTAATTTAATGTTGTACTGTAGCTTGGATGGGTGACCATCCTTACATACCGAGACCCCTACGTGTCTCGGAAAGCACTAAGCCATACTTTAAGCCGGTGGACCCGGCTGTCATTCGTGGATCTTTGACAGTCGTTACGGGTCGTCAGAAGCCCGAAAGTCTGACAACCAGTTTTACCAAGGGGATACCCCTTTCGGGCTTCATATAGTTTTACCCAGTAACTGGGTTGTGGAGGTCAGACAGGCAGTCGCTCCATGTAAAATACTAGTATTCAGCTGCATCCAGTGGGACTGGAAGCCGACCCTAACGTAGTTGGGAAAAGTTTGGGCAGATGATGATTGAGTAATGATTATTTATAATCAGTTTTTGGCAAAGAAAGATGAAACCCGTGGCAAAACAAAAATTATAGACTACCATACTCGTATAGGAGTCATAATTACAGCTACATATAATATCTCATTCGAATTCATTCGCTACAACTCATTAAACAAGTTAATTAGCCTTTGCAAATTGATATAAAGTCGACTGATGGGAAAGGCCACAGGCTATTTTGTGCCATTGACTAATGACTCGAGTTTATCACTTGTCAACCTGTCACTACGTGTCAGAGTGCCGTTTATTGACATTTGACATTGGCATCGAACATGTTTTTAAAAGTGTATTGATTACACAATGACTTACCCCCTTACTAATAAACGTTTGTATAGCGTCTGTATAGTTACACTACCCTTTGTCTTCTTCTTTCGAAAGTCAAATTACTGACGACTGAAAGAGAGAAATCGGTGTGTAACTATTCATCAGTCTGATGTAATACGTTTATTAGTAAAGGGGGATAATAATACTATAACAAATTGTTTTAGTGGTCAGTAAATTGGTCTACTGGTCGCATGCGCTACTGCTGAATCCTGCTGAATCCTGGGTTCGATGTTCAGGTCGGACAAAGTGTTATTGATGGATTTTTCTGTCTGGAATTTCTCAGAAGCAGCCCAGTGTCTGGATTTGTGCCCTGTTGACGTTAATAGGCTCACCCCCAATTAGGTACATGGAACCTTACCATAACTAACGAAATGTGCCCAAACACCCTTGGGGACCATCACAGGCCAAAAGTGGTGATATGTAAAGTCTATTCAAACTTATGTTTCAAATTAATATTATTTTAAGCTAAACAAATATCAACTTCATTTTTAATGGTAAGTAATTAAGTTGATTTCAGAGTGACTAGCACTATTGAAAAAATGTATAAAATTTTTTTAAATTGTAGCGTAAACTGAACTTTATTGTGTAGGATTTAAAGTTATTTTTCCATAAACTCATTTTTTTTTTCACTGATATCTACCGGAATTATACTTTATTTATTTGTATAGATATTTACATAATATAAGCTGACACATAAACTATAATAATATATTATAATATGTACAATTATAAGAAAAAATAAACAAAATAGTCATAGGGCATCAAAGAATTCGTCCGCATCGCTGTCAACAGGAACAGTGACCAAAAGGCTGGCAGCATTGCCACCTTGTATGGCAATGCTAATTCTTTGGCCAAGAAATAGGCCAGCCCTCTGGTCAATGTAAACTCATTAGGTATGTCAAACTACCCGTTAATAATACATTCTTGACATTTAGGTACTGATGAAAACGACTAATATAATCAAATTCAAAAGTAGTAAAATATTTATTCAAACTAGGCTGAGAATCAGCACTTTCTGAATGTCCAACCTGAAACCCCTGTCCCCCTTCACCACTTCCAGTGCTTTCGCTGGGAAGAAGAAGTGGCGCAACAAACTCCCCAGCAGTACAGCTATCAGTACGCATAGAAGATCTTGTGTGCCCGACAATTATGTATTAATTGCGAAGGCGACAGCCACGGTTATTGGCGGTGCCCAGTAGTAGGACTAATCTACTGAGTAAAGCCCCTATAACGCGTACCTTGCGTATACTTAATGACGTAGCAGACAGCATAGATCTTTTTACTTGTTCTCTGAGTGAGTTCACAAAAAACACGTGAATATGTTATGGTAAATGATAAAACTGTAACTATGGCCACACTATTGAATTAGGAAATTCCTGTAATGATAGTGATGTTGAGTTAATAAATTATAAATAAATCTTGATAAACAACGCAAAGCAAACAAAGCAAAGATATATTAACATTACGAAAAAAAAAAATAACAAAATATAAATTAATAGGTATGTGTGTTTTTATTAATATGTTTTGCATGCCCATGTGACGGTAGAGCATGGAGGACTCTTTTAATAAAACATCTATGTACTAAATACCCTTGTTTGCAAACCAATAAATGATTTGATTTGATTTGAAACATAAAACATTAAATGAAATTATTTACCATACTCTTATTGGAGTTTATTCATAAACGATGCTTAAACGTCAAAACGTATAGTTAAATAGTCGCTTAGCATAACTTCAAGTAACGTTTATGAATAAAGAGGAAAATGTCAGCATAAGTGTCGACAGAAGATTTAGTTATCAGAAATTTGATCAGGCTTTCTGAAACCGGGGGTGAGTGACCTCAAATAACCTTAATTACTATGTCAAAATAAGTCAATGACCTAATGATCTGTATTGGTCACAATTTAAGTGCACTAGTCAATTCATACAATGCGAGGGTCAAAGCATTTAGTAATCCATGAGTGAGCACTGAAAATGCACCAAATTACCACCAATCGACCTTTATTGGTGAATTATTGTGTGATGGGTTCAAAAACTTCTACATACCAAACGAAATTAATTGACTTACGAAGGGGTATCGTACTTATTACCCAGTTACTGGGTTGTCAGATTTTCGGGCTTCTGACGACCCGTAACGACTGTCAAAGATCCATGAATGACAGCCGGGACCAACGGCTTAACGTGCTTTCCAAGGCACGGAGGGGTCTCGGTATGTAAAGATGGTCACCCATCCACAGACCAACCGCGGCAAACGTAGCTTAACCTGATCGATCGACCTGTGCGGCTGTTATCTTTTGGCCACGGGTCCCTCAAACTGACATATTTCCCTGGCAGCACGAATCTAACCCATTCACCGCGACAGTGCATATTTAGCACAAAAACAACAATTAAACGTACCTACACTACAACATACCGACCGGAGCACGCAAACATGCCTCAGTAATACAAAAATTACTGGCAGGTGACCACATTTGGCGCTAGTTTTAATAAAAAAAAAACATATTCTAGGTATAGACAGTTGTGGCAGCAAAATAAAAATGCTAATGGTTTTTTTTTGCGTTCAAAAAGGTTAGCTTAATGACGATGGAACCTCCTTTCTTGGAGAAACTTCTTAGACAGGACTTGTTATTACATCGGCTACTTCATAAAAATATTGGGTAGGCAACAATCATCAGAATTAGGCACCAGCCTAAGGTAAGGTGCCAAGGTAAGGTAAGGTAAGGTACCAACGTATCCCCCCCCGGTGGGTTCCCACATTGTCGAGGCGGGGGGGCTCAGTAGCCGTGGCTTGGACACCCACGGTGAAGCGAAGAGGAATCCGAGGAGGGGCCGCTCGTCAGGGCTTTTGCCGGTAAGCCGACGACGACGTAGCGGCCAATGAGTAGGTTGCGGTGCCGCTTGAGCGACATCGCAGCTGAGACGGGCCGCGATATCGTATCGGAGGCATCGCGGCTGAGAGTTGGAGGCCGCGGCGGGAGAGGAGTGCCGGTATTGCGGTGCGCCGCTCTCCCTACCTTCCGCGGCCTTGACGGGGTCGCCACCGTCTGATGGCGGACGCGGTGGGGCCGCAGAGGAAGAGGAGTGTTGGTATGACGTTAGCCGCTCTCCCTATCCTCTGCGGCCGAAAATTGGCAGGCGGCGGGGCCAATGACCTGACCTGTCGCAGGGGGACCAAGGGTGCCAGACACGGGGTCGTCTGGCGCTCATGTGCTAGTTTGGTCCCTGGGGTGGTCACGGCGTGCTATGTGTTCTGGTGCGCCGGTGATGGGGAATACTCCCCAGAGGTGGGTCCGGTGACGGACAGCCGCGGCGGGTTCACAGATGAGTGCTAACGCGTGCCCGTGTTCCCGCCGTAAGCGGCAGAGGAAGACACCGTGGAGCTTTAGTGGGTTGGAGTCCCACATAACTGCACTATCTCCCCGTGGTAGTGCAGTATGCATGAGCATTTCTCCAAGTTAAAAAAAAAAAGGTACCAACGTATAAGATTAATAGGGGACTGATCTTTGGCCCTGTGGAGGCCTCATTAGGTACTTATAAACTCATTTGGCAAATTAGGATTTAATGTAAGAGGAAATAGGAATAGTCCACAGCATCATTCATCTTAACTTACCTAATCATCATCAGCCCAGCCTTACCCGACTATGTTGGGGTTGGCTCCCAGTCTAACCTAATGCAGCTGAATACCAGCACTTTACATTGAAGAACTGCGTATGTGACCTCCACAACCCAATCACTTGGTAACACGGTACCCATTGGTAAGGCTGGTTGTCAGACTGTCAAAGATCTACGAATGACAGCCGGGACTAACGGCTTAACGTGCTTTCCGAGACATGGAAGGGTCTCGGAATGTCACGGTTGGTCTTCCATCCACGGATCAAGAGCAAGCGTAGTTTTACCTTCGATCGACTCGTGCGGCTGTTATTATTAAATAATCTAGTACATATTCAGCCATGTTCCCACTACTGGGACACAGGCCTCCTCTCTATGAGAGGGAGTGGGCTGTAATCCACCACGCGGGCCCAGTGCGGGTTGGAAGATGTCACATGTCTATGAATTTTTGGTTCTAGGACATGCCGGTTGCCTCGCGATATTTTCCTTCACCATTTAGAGTAGTGATCATGACGTAATTATGTACATAAACTAGAGCGACTGTCTGGGTTCGAAGCTACGACCTACAACTCGTAAGTCACGGCCGTTACCACTGGGCCACCACTGCTCTTGTAACCTAACCCAGTAATAGGATAGGTATCCTATTAATGAGATTATATTATCTCATGCCAAGACTCTCTCACGCCATCCGTCATGCAAGCTTCAATTCGCCTAATGATCTTCATGTTCAGTTGAATTCAGCATTTATGTAAGTGCTATTGAAAAAGCTTCAGCCGTTTATTTACTTTTGCGTACTACAAGGAAGTTCCCATAAATTTTCCTTTTTTACAACCCAAAGGAACAATTTAAAGCCATAACCACACAATAATTAACAGAAATACAGTCTAAAAAACAACTCAAATGGTTTCAATTATACGTTTTTAACCCTAAAAATTAACGTTCCTCTGTTCATCGCATGCACCCTGGGCATTAGCTCAAAATGTTACCGTTTTCGTTGGAAATACTAATACCTTTGCGTTTTTGTGTTATTGACGGTTTTTTTTTTCAATATAGAGAGGGATAGAATTACGGAAATGTCATAAAGGTTAAATATTATATGAATAGTAATTTTTGTTAGGTTAAATCTCAAATCTCAAATCGTTTATTGCAATCCATAATGTACAATGGTGGTAAATAAAAAAATAATGGAAACAATTATGGACCCTGTCGGGCACAGCAATTTTTTATATAGGTAAGAGAGAGGAAGAGCGCTTTATTAAATTTCCTTATTATATATATTATATTTAATATTTAATATTGCTCATTTCTTTACTCATTTTAGGTCGTGAGGTTAGTAGTTTATTAGTTGGAAACCCGATCATTACTAGACATTTCTTTGGTTTCACTAAAACACTGTCATTTTCATAGCATGGTGCCGAAACGTGGAACTGACAGTCAGCCTCATAGAAATGTAAGAAACATACTTCTTCCATATATCTATGGTCAGCCTGGTTCACAAGTTCAAGGTCGCTCAGCGCACCATAGAGCTAGGTTAGGAGATTTTTTGTAGGATAATCAGAAACGAAATTATCCGAAAAAGAACCGGAGTCACCGTCATAGCTTGCAAGGTAATGTGGCAGTGGGCTGGCCATGTCTGTCGAAGGACCGATGGCCGGTGGAGCAGACGAGTCCTGGAGTGGTGACCGCGTATCGGCAAGCGTAGTGTGCAACGCTCCCCAGCTAGATGGCGACGACCTTTTTAAGAAGGTGGCTGGGACAGACTGGATGCGGAAGGGGGATGCTGCTTTGCAACAGGATTAACATGAGGGTGGTAGGTACTTTCCTGGAGCACAGATGGCCCAGTGGCAACGGCCCTCCGACTTAAGAATTCGTGGGATAGAACCCAGTCAGGCGATTTACTTTGTGTAAATAATATCATCATCATCCTGCTCTCAAAACAGTGACGGAACACATCGTGAGGAAACCGGCATGTCATAGAATCTAAAATTCAAAGAGTCCCTCTCTCAGAGAGGAGGCCTGTGTCCCAGCAGTGGGAACATTATTGGCTGATTATGCTTATGGTTGGTACTACTATTTTCCCTGGAGAACTAGTAAGCAGTAGATACTTTATATGTAGGTACGGACGCCAGAACATCAACAAAAAAAATAAATTCTTTAATAGATTTTCATCTTTATCCCTAAAACATAAGGTTCAAAGTTGATTGGGACAATTTGACAGTTTCGGGTAGGTTGATGTGCTGGCGTCTGTACCTTCTTCTTATATCTCTTATCGGCACAATCATTACGAAAAAAAAATACTTTTGTCATGGAAAAAGATTAGACGGCAGCAAGGCTCGATTAAATATTCAGAATATTATAATAAAAACTAAATATTCTCAAACCTATGCAACCTATTATTAGGTAGGTAGCTACTAAGCAAAAGGTCACTGCATATTTAGTTCATTAACTAAAATATCAAGCGACCTTTTAGTTTAGCCAGAGAGCTGAAACTACATCGGAATCCCTTCATTGTGGGGTCTATTCGGGCAGACGAAATGTCGAGCGCTCGATAAAATACATACACAGGGTTATTGGAAAATCACCAACAACCTCTTAAGAGGTCATTGTACTCAACATTATGAACAACTTTTACTATGGGACTAAACCTGAAATCGCGAAAAAAAAACAGCTGTTCTATACATTTATGTTCGTATAACGCGTCAAAATGTAGGGAACAGCTTTTTTTTTCGCGAATTCAGGTTTAGTAGTCCCATAGTAAAAGTTGTTCATAATGATGAGTACAATGACCTCTTAAGAGGTTGTTGGTGTTTTTCCAATAACCCTGTATAACAAGTTGAGACCACAAACTGAGAGTTAGTAGGTAGGATTTTGCAGCATCATCATCACGTGTTGTTATAGCGGCAATACCTACATCTGTGAAAATTTCAACTGTCTAGCTATCACGGTACGGTTCATGAGATACAGCCTGGTGATAGACAGACAGACAGTGGAGTCTTAGTAATAGGGTCCCGTTTTTACCCTTTGGGTACGGAACCCTAAAAAATACTCTTTAGTAGCATTCGTGCGCGCGGTCTACTCGTCCACTTTGCTACAAAGCGCGAACGCCGACTAGATCGTAGACAATTTAGAAAGTAGAGCGGTTGGACCTCCAATTTTCACTAAATCGGATCCAATCTGCACCCTAATTGCGTAACACATTATCAATCGGAATCAGAATCATTTTGAAGCAAATTTCTAATCCATTGCTTCATAAGTTCGAAAAATTTAACTGTTCAACACGTAAATAACGCAATGAATGTTGTTGAACTGTCAAAATGAAACCGATTCCGATTGATAATGTGTTACGCAATTGCCCCGCTGTTCTAACTGTGATTTCATCTGCCGATTTCCTAGTTAGCCTTCATATAAATTGGATAGTATAATAAGCGCTTTAGCAATATCCACGAATCAGATAGTGATTGATAGTGCAACGCAATTAGGGTGCAGAATACGGCTACGTGTTGGGCGCCATTACTAGCGTCCGTTTTAAAAATAATTATCACCGTTTTAAGAATAGGCCACGTCGCATTCGCATAGCCCGGTGCTAGCGTCACGCGACCCGCGCGTTAGCATCACATATCCATGTCAACCGTATCTGATGGGTCTACCTACTTTTTAACGGGTTTTTGGCGGGTTTTATCGTTGAAGTCATGGGGCTGTAATTTTAGAGCTATTTTTAGAGTTTGATATTTTGAAATTACTTGTAGGTTGGTTGGTACCTACATTAGATCAAAGTATCTACCGCTAGTAATATTATTATTTCATCACCATTGCTCTCATAACGGTGAAGGAAAACATTGTGAGGAAACCAGCATGACCTAGAAACAAAAATTCGAAGACATGTGACATCTACCAACCCGCACTGGGCCCGCGTTGTAGATTACGGCCCACTCCTTCTCTATGAGAGGAAGCCTGTGTCCCAACAGTGGAAACATTATAGGCTGATTATCAATCATGATCTACCATTAGACGCGCCCGCGTATAGTCACAGACATCAAAATTCAAAAGCTATTTTCTCCTAAAGTGATTGATAGATAATTCGATTGCACCAGAAAAACGCTTTTGAATTTTTCCGTAGATAACTGTAAGATATTTGGGGTATTCCTCGAAACACACCAACTTTGAAACGCACCATAATGATTCCTCAAAAAAAAATATTAATCAAAATAAAAATTTTATCATTTTATTCCTCGAAATGCATGAACGATGAAACTTAGAGAAGAGCATGAAGGATTCGTAATAAATTATATCGATTGACGTGTCAAATTGGTGCGTTTTGAGGAATACCCCAGATATTTAGGCCCGTTACTATACCTAACGGTAGATACTTGTAGATCTTAAAGATACGGTTTCCGACAAGAGCGTTCCCGTCATACTTATACCGGACGTCATGAATATCTGTCATTTTCACCAATATTTGACATTAAAGTGTCAAAAAAACCGGCCAAGTGCGAGTCGGACTCCTTCGTGTGCGAGTTAACACTACAAACAAATAACGGGAAAAAAACACGTTTGTTGTATGGGAGCCCCCTTAAATATTTATTTTATTCTGTTTTTAGTATTTCTTGTTATAGCGGCAACAGAAATACAATATCATCTGTGAAAATTTCAACTGTCTAGCTATCACGGTTCATGAGATACAGCCTGGTGACAGACAGACAGGGTGGACAGTGGAGTCGTAATAATAGGGTCCCGTTTTCACCCCTTGGGTACGAAACCCTAAAACGCTCTGAAGGTATGCATTACAGCGCGGTAGTCATCGCATTGCTAGGAAACCGTATAGTAATCAAACAGGTCGTAGATAATTTATTTATTTATTTTAATCATTTATGTACACACATAATATAAACAGACAAGAAAAAAAAGAACAGAAAAAACCCAACTTAAAAGAGAAAAGGTATTCTTTTATTCTTATTTCATATCTCCTAACCCCCTTATTCATAAAACTTATCAAATCTATTTTAGTTAAAATGGGGTTTGTCTCTTTCTTACACACATAAATGACAACGTGACAGATAAAGACAAACGTTCTATAAACCTATTTTAGCTAAAATAGAGATAAAATAGGATTATGAATAAGGGGGTAAGGCTAAAAGTCCTAAACCTTGATAACAGACTATTCTACGGCTTTTGAATTGGTTCTCGTGAGGAAGACCTCACGAGAACCAATTCAAAAGCCGTGTTTTTGCAAAAACCGTGAAAATACGTACCTAAACCTTTTGATAACTAACCTTCTTTCTTATCAAACCAAGAAACTATCAGCTTCCTAAACAAGAACTACCGTTACAGTCTACAAAGAAAAGTTTATTTCGCGCCCACATTAACACACTAACTGTAGAAACCATTCATTTTAATTTAAGTGCACCTACATTCAACTAATTAGGTGCCGCACTTAACGAAAACAAACAAAGAAAAATGGCAGTTGAAAAATTAAAATCTCCACAAAAGAATATTCTGTCATTCATCTTTTCTTTGCGAGATTTAAAATAATGGATGGCTGTTTTTATTTTCTTCAGTGAGAAACTCACCGAAGATAAAAAGTGACACAATTATTAATTAAAAAAGTACTAAGGCCGAAGATTGTAAATAGTACATCTTGTAATGAGCTTTTTGTCGAGGTGAGGGCAATTTTACCGCCTGGCGACATCTATTGGATTTTTTAAGAACTACAAAGTATTTTTTTCAATATTTCTATACTAGGTGGCGACACAGACACATGTTTCATAAAATATTTTTTTTTTTCATAATAACTGTTTAATTTATCAAAATCTACGTTTTTTAATTAAAAATATAATTAATTAATTATTTATAAATAGATTCCTATTTATATCTCAAACTTAATTCTGCGGTAAAACAGTGAACGCATCCATAATCATTAAATTCCCTGTTTCATATAATGTCAATTTAGTGTTGCCAATAATAAAGTTTTTGCGTCAAACTCAGGTAAATATGTTTTTTTAAAGAATTGCCAATAAGATTCTTGGATATTATAATAATAATGAGATGTGGAATTGTGGACTCTGCAATTATTCAAAGTCAAAGTTAAAGCATTTATTTCAAATAGGCACATAAAAGGCACTTTTGAACGTCAAAAATTATCTTAAAATAGAATTGATTCTAGTCGCCCATTCCAAAAGGTAGTTTTCGTATGGAAATGCATGTAAGCCTTTTGCAGTGCTCATAATCGTTACGTTTAATGGCCTAATAGCGAAGAGCCTCAAACCAAAACCTCAAGAGGCTCTCATTGCGCAGCTGGGCTGATTCGGAAAGCAGTACCTACTCCTGGACACGGCACGCACGTATAGTGAGGTCATTTCTCTCTCTAGAGTCTAGAGCTCAGACCATCAGCTGCTTTGACCCTGTTTCTGATGCTACCATACCGATGGGCTACTATTTTGAAATGTTTTTTTAATGCGTTTTATTTAAATGCTTGAAAATGTAAACGATATGTATTATAAATTATTACACAGGAAGGAGGGAGGGAGGATTTTACATAGGAAATTCTAGATTAAACTAATTAAAATTAATTTTGACTAGTCTAATTATTCCAATTCTTCATTGGTAAACACACAATTTATATAATTTACTATAACCAATTATTTTTAGATAAAAACGAGAAAAACCGTAAAAAAAATACTATTAATAAACTTAATCAAAATGTTTATAAGTTAAAATTGAGGAACTTTTGTTTTAACAGTATGACAACCCCAAATTTAGTACCGTACGAAACTACGCGACGTTGAAACCGCTTTTACGTCCGCGTTAATAAAACTCGTTGAAAATGCATACATCAAAATGGTAGAATCGCTACAAATGTTTTTATTTCTATTTAAATCTAAATACAGACGAAAATGTTCATGGTTCTCGCCATTCCTGTGTTCAGTGCTCATAGTGTTATTGTTCTGTGATGGTGTTCTGTCTAAGTGTGGAGATCATACTTGTGTGAACGGTGTGTGTAAAAATGATATGTGCGTGTGTTACGAGGGGTGGCAGGGTCCGGAATGTCAGTTCTGCGGCGGCAAAGTCAAGTAAGGCTCCAAACTGCCCCTAAAGAGGCTGTGATACTTTTCGGTCTGTGATACTTTTTGGTTCAGTGACCTCTTTTTGAGGCGCGCCTTACTGGTAGGTAAGTAGAATTTGCAAGAGAAAGCCCGCGAGGATTATCCAATTATATACTTTGGCTTCTTTCCTCCAGCCCGAGCGGTGTTTTGAAGGTCGAAGGCGACGTTACGACATGGAAATAGATATTGTTGTCGACTTTGTTTTCAGTGACCAACAACCGTAAGAATAACCTTTAAAATGTTGCATTAGTGTTGCAAAAGGATATTCAGGGGCGAATTAGTGTAGAAAACATGCTTTAGTTACTGAAAACTAAGATCTTAGCCTAGTATTGCACTGTCATCAAACATACATTAACAAATTATATCAGTTATTTATTTACAGTTTTTCTTTCATGTTAGATCAGCTGTTATGGATTTAATCTTTTTAGGTTATCAGATATTTCTGGTTTGTCTTGTCAATTGATTAATTAGAAAGAGATTTTAATGTTTATTTTGGCTAATTATTTAAAAATTGACATTAATGACTAGTTAGCAGGTATGTAAAGTTGTGCATTTTTGTCGAGACTAATAAGAATCCTATAAAAGGCTAATGTTAATCTTTTACCTACTGATTATTTGTTTTATGATTGTTTTCATGTAGGTAACACACTGTAACTGTAACTATAATGAGCATAATTTACAGTTTTTTTTTTGCCATCTTTTTGTTTAAGCTGTGCAGTCTTTGTGTTAAGTAGCAACCCAAATCTCTTCAAAGTGAGAGTGAACAGGCTTCTACCGGGTGAGCTCGCTCCATAGTCGACTTTGCCTCTGTCACCTTTGACCTAGGCTAGAGTCAAGAGCAAGCACATTTCAAATAAAAAAAAAAAAAGTAGACCTACACTATTATTTTGGCCACAGTTCTGTTGCTTTGTATCAGAAGGGCAATTCTCGTAATTTTAAGAAGGTTCACAGTCTAATCTCAGTCACAATCTGTTAAAAATACCTCTACCCTACATTTTTTGACATTTGTTTGTCGCTGAGATGAGTCTGCGACTAGATAACAGTTACAAAAATCTTGTTGAGAACACTTTAATCTCCGTGTCTCGGAAAGGATGTTAAGCTGTTGGTCCCGGCTGTCATTCATGGGTCTTTGACAGTCGTTACGGGTAGTCAGAAGCCCGTATATCTGACAAACAGTCTTACCAAATACTGGTATTCAGCTGCATCCGGTTAGACTGGAAGCCGAGCTCAACATAGTTAGGAGAAGGCTAGACACATGACGATGATATAATTTGTTACAATAAAGCACTACTTCTTACCTCTAGGAAAAGCGACACTAAACACCTTGGTTATTATTAAGCAACAATATTGAAAAGCCCCTTTACGACATATAAGGAAGAATGTTTTGATCTTGACTGTCTTAAGAACAATTAAGAAGAATTATGACATCAGATAACTTACCTTGAAAAGTCGTCTATTATGCCATAAATATCTTGTAATTAACTACCAGTGAAAATACCAGTTGTATTAATATTGTATTTTTATGTTAATTGGCCATAGCTAAACGGAAAGGATCCAACCCACACAGAGGTAGTTTTGAGATAATTTAAGTTTTAAGTTCAGATCGTATTTCGTCTTTGATTCTCCACTTTAACTTTCGAGGGTTGGGTTTAACTAAAGGATAAACATATACGTTTTAGTAATATGTGTTTTGTATTATTTTCGTAAATATGATTTTCTCAATAACGATCTAAGTAGCATGGAGCGATGTTAGTAAAAAAAAATTACGACCTGCTATACATGTAGGTTGGTAACTCAAGTCTATAACTTCATGTTGCGTTTGAATTTTACTTGGATTGTTTTCGAGATATTAAAATTTTAACTATAAAGAGTGTTTTGGTTACATACATAACTCATTTTCGGCCATAGTGTGGGTTGAATCCTTTCCGTTTAACTATGGTCAATTTTACTTAAGTAATTTTTTTGTTGTTGTTTGTTTCTGCAGTACATTATATTAGGAATTACATTGGTATTTTCACAAGATAAGCATTTTTTTTTTTCATTTTTGGCATCTGCGCCGATGTCGACTATTCTGCCAGTGTCGCGTATAGACGGCAGCGCAGTGGCGGGCCGTCGTTAAGATAAGCATATTACGAACTTTAGCAAAATAATTTGATTTTATCCATCCATACTGATCCATAATAATATTATAAATGTGCGAAAGTATGTCTGTCTGTCTATTACCTCTTCACGCTTAAACCGCTGAACCGATTTAGAGGTATAGAGATATTGTGAGTCCCGGGAAAGGACAAAGACTTCTTATTATCCTGATATTCCCATGGGATCGACACTTACGCGGGTAAAGCCGCATGCTGCAGCTAGTATATAATATACTATGTATCTCATTAAATAACATAAAATCATGTTTTGTGGATAATTTTAGATATTTTCTCAAGCACCATAGCTAATTTTATTAACCACTAATATCATTCAAGATTTACCTCTTATGAGTACACTAGCTGCGCCCCTCAGTTTCACCCGCATAAGTCTCGATCCCGTGGGAATATCGGGATAAGAAGCCTTAGAAACTGTTTACCCAAGGGGGTTCATTCACATAGGTTGATTTTTGAAAAATCATTTGGCGTACTTATGCTCATCTATGTTGGGGTTGGCTTCCAGTCTAACCAGTTGCAGCTTAATACCAGTATTTTACATAGAGCAACTGCCTATTTGACCTCCACAACCCTGTTACTGGTTAACACATTACATTGTATAACTAACAAATTATATATATTATTGTCATCCTTTTATGAAACAATAATAATCTGGCCATTTAAAATGAAATAAAAGTTTTTGTTTATATGCAAATTAAAAGACAGTAACAATCATATCAGTTCACACCATGTTTTGATTTCAATAATTAATTCTCTCTGATAAAATGAACATTTTCAGGACAGTTATTGTGCTGGAAATTCGACACTATCAGACATTTTTTTTATAGCCGACAAAAAGGTAGACAACCTTTTTTGTGTACCATCATGTGTGGTAACATTGAATTTGGGGTTTAATTTTTTATATACTTTTAATACAATCTGATTTTGATGTTACAAAAAGTTGAGGTCAATGGTCGACGTGTAACCTACTCTTTACTTCAAATTCATGGTCAATGACTTGTCACTTACTGAATTAATATAATGTTACTGATAAAGAGCAAAAACTTTTAACCAAAACTAAAGTTCCCCAATATTCACCCAATCAACTCGGTCGAAAATGTTCTTAACACCTTTGTATCCTGCATATGCGTACGAAGTTTCATTAAAATCGGTTCATTAATTTCGAAAAACAAGGGCTTGAAAGTATGTATGAAATGCCTTACGTCGTAAACTCTCTTAACTTGTTTTTTTGAAACTAATAAATCTTATCTAATCAATCAAGATAGTAAGTACTAATCTGCGTTCGCGATTTATTTGCCAAAAATGTAAACAAATATGAATTAATGGAAATATAACTAACTCCTACACAATAAAGTTCAGTTTACGCTACAACTTCAAACATTTTTTTTATAACAT
Source organism: Amphipoea lucens (assembly GCA_947508005.1). Lineage (NCBI taxonomy): Eukaryota > Metazoa > Arthropoda > Insecta > Lepidoptera > Noctuidae > Amphipoea > Amphipoea lucens. The sequence goes on along the minus strand of OX382377.1, from coordinate 15,079,272 downwards.
TTTCAATAGTGCTAGTCACTCTGAAATCAACTTAATTATCATTGAAATAAAGTTGATATTTGTTTAACTTGAAATAGGGTAGGGGTGTGCAGCACTGCGCACTTTTACTATAGCTGTGCCCGCGGCTCCGTTCGCGTGCTTGTCGGAAAACATATTAGATTTCATGGGTTATATACTTTTTTGCGCGGGAGCCTAATTCTTTTTCTAAAATATAATTAGCCTGAGGTACTCCTTATAACATCAACTATGTACTAGTGAAAATCCGGCAAAATCGGTGCAGCCCTTTCGGAGATTAGCCGGAACAAACAGACACAAAAATTTAAATAAAAGTTTTTTTGTTAGTATTAATAAGCTGTTATTTTGACATTACAAACAGTCAATTTTATTTATTTGTACATGTACCTATAGATGTGGAAATTTATTAGAGTTATCAGCAGATTTATTTAAATTAGGCATTCCAAACATTGTATTATCTTCATAAGTCTCTTAAGATACTTTTAAGATATGCAGCCTGCTGTCAATTTTCAGCTTTATTCCAATATGTTCAAAGTTTTGATTACATTGGCAGTAGACAGTGCTGAGCCTCTATTGTACACATAGGTCTCAACTAATTTTGGACATAACATTTGCCTGTATTCCCCAAAGGGGTGGGCATAGAGTAAATAGTACACCCACATTTTGATTTATATATGTTTAACTAGCTGCGCCCCGTGGTTTCACCCGCGTAAATGTCGATCCCGTGGGAATATCGGGATAAAAAGTAGCCTATATTTTAACCTCTCGTCTGTCGGAACGTAGATCTACGCGAGACAAAATGGCTTTTTGTGTCTGAAATTACGACATTCAATGGGTTAATCCAGGGTGTCAGCTACCCCCATACAAAGTTTTATCAAAATTGGTCCAGCCGTTTGAGCGTGAAGAAGTAACAAACATATAAGTACACACACACACACTAACAAACATTCGCCTTTATAATATTAGTGTGATACAATATACCATAACATCATGCCAAGGTGTAAAACCACCAACATTTCGCCAACATAACTGGCACAATGTTGGTGTACTAAAGTCCTATGTAATAAGGGTGAGTCTTTTGCCATCAACTGAAAAATTCCTGATGGAAAAACGTTGCTCGACCAGGGAATGGAACCCAGAACCTCCTTCTCATTCCAGTTACATTTTTCAACAGTAACTACATAAAACCTTTTTTCTTTTCCAGTTTAACCTCCCCAGCGGGCTTCATAACAGACGGTCCTGGCAACTACAGTGTCAGTACACAATGTTCCTGGCTGCTCACGCCGCCTCGCCTCGGGCCCACGCCACCGCCACTGCGCGTGCGCCTCGAGAGTTTCGCCACAGAGTGTGGATGGGACCATCTGTATGTTTACGACGGTGACAGTGTGAGGGCGGAGAAACTGCTCGCTGTGTTCAGGTGAGGTTTTTATTAGGTGAATGTAGGCTTTAAGTTCAAGGAATAAGGTTTAAATTGTGTGTTGTGAGAGGAGACTAGCACCAGGTTTCCTGTGTCTATGTATAGTAAGACTGTGTTAATAGAGTATGAACCTTAAGTTAAATGAATAGGATTTAAAATCGCTGAGCACGGCGCGTGCGCCTCGAGAGTTTGGGATCTATATGATTATGACGGTGACAATGTGAGGGCGGAGGAACTGCTTGCTGTGCTCAGGTGAGGTGGATGGAATCTAGTCTTTAATATTAGGGAATAAATAGGGCTCAAATAAGCTAAGCTAGCTTCCCACGGCGCGTAATACGGCGCACCTCAGAGCACGGAATTGCCTTGACGGTCGTGCCATGTATCACGTACTATCAGAAGAATATCACTCAAGACTACGCGCCCCTGGAGACAATATAGTTTGAGAAGACGCTGGCCCGCTCTTACAAAACGGGTCGACGTGCCGCGACTCGTGATATCACGCCGTCACGCGCCGTGTGAAGTGACTTTTATAAAAGGTTGGTGATCCGAGTCAGACTCTTCCGGTCGTCGGACCACTCCCCACCGACAAAAATCTGCTTAGCCTTTTCCCAATTTGGATATTGATTGGGGTCGGCTTCCAGTTTAACCGGGTGCAGCTGGATACCAGTATTTTGCATGGAGCAACTGCCTATCTGACCTCCACAACCCAGTTACTTGGTAAGACTGGTTGTCAGACTTTCGGGCTTCTGATGATCCTTAACGACTGTCAAAGATCCAGGAATGACAGCTGGGGCCAACGGTTTACCGTGCTTTGCGAGACACGGAGGTATGTAAAGGTGGTCACCCATTCATGGACCAACCGTGGCAAGCGTAGCTTTACCTGATCGATAGACCCCTGCGGCTGTTATTACTTAGCCACAAGCCCTCAGTAATAAGGTTAAAAGTAGTCCAGCACCAGCGTCTGGGACGATACCTGCCTACATCAAATCAACATTTTCTTAATTTAATGAGACAATATTGAGGCTGACTGTAAAAATAAATGAAATAACGTCATTCAGGCTTTATGTAAGTTGCAAAATAGGTATATGAGATCACAAAACATAATAGTCTACTTTTCCTATAGAAATTGTGAAGGCCATTGGAATCTAAAACACACAATACTTTGCAACAAAATGAATCAACAGCTGTGTCAGAGTTCGTTCAGTATGAAATGAACTTATTCAATTGATTACATTGTTAAACTTGATGGTATTTTAGCTACCCAACGAATTGCTTGCTGTTTGCACTGACTCATCCAATTAACATACTATCATTACGCCTGTTTAGCGAAAGGGTGGACAGAGGTGCCTACATTTCGCCAGTTAGGTATGCTTTAAGGTTCCAAGTAAGATAAGTCAAGCATAATGCCGTAAATCCATTCTCTTGGCGGCTTCTTCGTCTTTTCGCGTCGATGAATTTGTATTTAAATGAGTTGGACCAGTAGGTGGCCACGTTAAACGCGGCATCAGTGGCGTCCTTCAAAAGAACTGCTAATGGAACTATCTAGTCTCAGTAGTTCCTTTAACTTTTGCAAAGGAACTACTGATCCAAAAATTCTTAGTAGTTCTTTCAAAGGAACTTCTAAAGGAACCAGTGAGCACAAAGGGTTTTTAGGACCTCAAAAGTGCAGGTGTGGTATAAACACTTTGGCAGCGCACTCGGCCTGAGTTTCCGAGGAATCTTTAAACCGCCATCTTGCTAGACCGTTTTTTGAAGCGACTTACTTGGGTCCTCTCGGCTGCTAGTCTGTTAATATGAGATTTTTAGTGGAATAAACCTTTAATGACCCGGGGAGGGGAGCGTACCTAACCGGCCTAAAATACGCGTTAAGGTCACCACTCATTATAATCGCGCCGCGTCAGTGCAATTACTGCCCGTCAACGTTTTGAAAAATTCCACCCACTTGTCACCATCGCGCCGTCAGCAGGCCGACCGTTCGCTGCTAGCACGCCACCGCTAAGGTGACAGCTTGTTCTTCACGCGCAGCTTACTAGTTGGTAGTTTACCGTCAAAGGCTAGTTTACAGCTTACAGACCGGTTTGCGAACATTAGTGAGTGTGAGAATAATATGCGGCCGATGCGGGGGAGACAGCCGTGCGAGCGGCGCGAGGATTGCTCGCGGGTGGCGAGGCATACTTCTTCAGGTGTTTCTGCAGCCGAGAGCGGGCTACTCGCTTGAAGCCCGCTGTCGTTATTTGCTGTGTCAGAGCGGTGCGGTTATAATGAGTGATGTCTTGCCTGAGGTAGCAGTTTAGAGGTATGAGGAACAGGGTGTAAAGTTCACTCATGCTCTATAGAAAAGGGAGGATCCTCCGACCAGACGGGTGTTGTCTGGTCTGTCTGGTCCGGTCTGTCTGGTGGGCAACTGCCCGATGATTCATGTCGGGCTGTTGTATCTATGCTAGTTGCGCGGTAAACTCTGCTTGCGAGTTGCAGGATTTGCGTGACGTCAGTATGACGCGTTGTTCGCATGTGGCGTTGTAGATACCGCTACAGCAGCGTGGTGCAAGAGGAGTGTGGTGACGTGATGCGAGAGCTCAATGATTCGTCAACTTGTGACAACTATCACCCCTCCCGCACCGCGCAGCTACCTCAGGCAACGTCTCAGTTAAGCGGTCGGCCTATAGACAACATTTTGTGGTTGCATTATTTCGCGACGAAACGGGACTTTCCTATGCAGCCGTACTTGTATCTACTAACAAGGCAGTTTGACTCATCCAATTAATCGAAAAAGATTATTGCAAGTACTTACTGTTAGACTACTTAACCGCTACGGTTTCCTAGAAGCGGTGGCTTCCACTTGCGGCCGTAAGGTTCAAATACAGAGCGTTTCTGACACCTTAATGTAAAATCGCCGTCGAGGGTGGGGGGAGGTGGTTAGACCACGGCGGAGAGGGTATGACGATCTGATAAGGTTTGCAGCGCCAACATGGCCAGAGATGAGGTTTGGGTAGGAAAAATTGGAGGCCTTTGCTCAGCAGTGGGAACATTATAGGCCAAAGAGAATTATACCACTTGAGAGCCGATAGACCGATTTCGTCTAGGCACACGACTCACCACTGCGGGCCGGGGGACGAAGAAAATACAGCGGTTGTGATTGGCCGATGCAGCAATGTCAGGACGAATATTCCAAACATAGTGATGCCCAAGTCAGTTTTGCAGCAATAATATCGATATCGATAAAATCGACGTTTATTAATTGTACATTTTTTTAAATTATACTGATAGGGTGTTAACTGGTTTTTGGAAATCAATTTTCCCTGTGAACTGCATTGATCTGTCAAGCTCCGCTAATGAGACACAATTGATTTTCTATTGTTTCGTCGCTGACAAGCGACGTGCGGAGATTGTTCGGTTAATCCACTTTTCTTTCAGTTCCAGAATATTTTGGAATATAACTCAATTACCTTAAATTTAAAGAAATAACCAAATCAAATTAACAATGCAACGTAAAATCTCCAGCGATAAACATTAACATTCCAAACAAAAAATGCGCTCTCCGCACGACTACTCGCAACGATATTAATTTGCTTGCTTGGCGCCGACTCAAAATTACTTAGGTATACTTACATTAGGTTAAGAACTTATTTATTAAGGTTAAATAAAAAAGGTTTATTATTGTTTGCTTTTCAGTTTTTTCGGAGGTTAATTTTTTTTGTTAAAAAGTTTTTTTTTAGAGCTGGATGTTCTAGACGATTTTCCACACCATTTAATAGAACAGGAACTCATATTTGTTTTTATTTATGCAGGAAATGTTTTAAAAAGTATCAAAATCCGCTTGTGTAGAGATCCAATAACTGGTCAAAACTAAAATGGCCACTCATAGTGGTTGCAGGTATAGTCATTGTTATAGGCTGATTAATAGCTCTTCTATGTATTCTGATGCAATAAGATAAGTCGGTTAATCAATAACGATGAAGCAATAAAGTATTGAGTATTGATATTTCCCTTCTATGTTTGAGTACCCGGTTTAACTAGCGTGATCCGGAATCCGTCCGAGTTATCTCTGTTTCGGGGAAATCTAGGGTCAAACATTATGCATCAAAGTTTATCTCTGTAATTTGCATGCTTAATGCTTATCCTCCTAAGCAATTTTCCTAGGGGCCTGTGGCCAAGTAATAACAACCGCACGGGTCGATCGATCAGGTTAAGCTTCGCTTGCCGCGTTTGGTCCGTGGATGGGTGACCATGTTTACATACCAAGACTCCTCCGTGCCTCGGAAGGTCTCGGCTGTCATTCGAGGATCTTTGACAGTCGTTACGGGTCATGAGAAGCTCGAAAGACAACCAGTCTTACCAAGGGGTTTCGTATTACCCACTAACTGGGTTGTGGATGTCAGATAGGCAGTCGCTCCATGTAAAGTACTAGTACTCAGCTGCATCCGGTTAGACTAGAATCCGACCCCAACATAGTTGGGAAAAGGCTAGGCAGATGATGATGGGAGATGAATACTGATCCTATTAGTTTCTAAAAGCGTTACCAATTTAAATAACATAACCTGTAACTCCCGAAGGGTTTAGGCGGGGGAGGCTTTCACTCCCACCTATACACCCACATTTCGCCAGTTATGTTTAAATCCCATGTAATAGAGGGCGAGCCTATTGCCATCAACCGGGCACAAATCCAGACTCCGGGCTGCTACTGAGGAATTCCATATGGAAAAACCGAATAACACTTTGCCCGACCTGAGAATCGAACCCAGGATCTCTGCTCAGCAGTAGCGCTTGACCAACGAGTTATTCATAAAATAATGAAAACGCAAATTATTATCAATTTTATTGATATATCGATCATAGTTCCATTGCCAAAAAGGGAAGGTGGGGATTTTCTTGTATACTTAGCTGCTTTTTGTAAAATACTGGTATTCAGCTGCATCCGGTTAGACTGGAAGCCGATCCCAGAATAGTTGGGAAAAGGCTAGGCAGATGATGAGTAAGCTGTATCTTTTCTCGACCAAGAACAGCAATGGCTTTAACATTTAATAAAACGACACTAATTTTCTATCCAACCCAGGACTTCATGCTCATCATGCTGAATATTGTTAGGTAGTGACATAAGTACCTAATCTTCTTTGGCGAGAAGTACTGGTAATATTTAAAAAATAACCAGTCTTGGAGATGCAGTGGTGGCCCAGTGCGGTAACGGCCGAGACCGAGTTGTGGGTCGTAAGTTCAAACCCAGTCAGGCGCATTTTTTTTTTTACTAGCCTGCTCTGTCCCATTCCTGGGCAAAGGCCTCCCTCCATTCAGGCTCTTTACTTTGTGTACATTATTTTATTACCACTGCTCTCAAAACGGTGAATGAAAACATCGTGAGGAAACCGGCATGTCTTAGAACCAAAAATTCGAAGACATGCGACATCTACCAACCCGCACTGGGCCCGCGTGGTGGGTTACGGCCCACTCCCTTTCACCGAGTGTGTCTCAAATGCGGGAACGTTACTTATACGCTGTTATGCTATGCTAAACAGTCTAACCTGGTCACAGACTATAGCACTGGAATTACAGAAAGACTATAAGTAACCCAGAAATGTGATACAGGAATATTGGCGATGATAACTGAGGACACGGTTGGCGCAATGGCCGAGCGATCGACTGCTGCGCTGCTTGTCGCGGGTTTGATTCCCGCATGGAATAAATATAATTGTATTGCCTACAGGTAGTTGTTCCGGGTCTGGTTGTTTGTGTATGTGAGTTTAAATGGTTGTGAACGCACCTACGATACAGGAGTAATTCCTTGTGTGGGGCAACGTTTTTTTTTTAAAAAAAGAAATCATAAATTCTTGTGTAAACTTAACCTAATTGTAACTGAACCCGTTTATCCTCTTGTTTCCAGTGGTGTCTTAGAGAATGGAGAGTCAAGTTGGACGAGGCAAGTCATAGCCCGTTCGGGCAGCGCCTTGCTGCACTTCTTCAGCGATGACGCGTACGCGATGGAGGGGTTCAACGTCACGTACGCTGCCTACTCCTGCCCCTCCAACGATCATAGGACTAATTGTTCTAGTAAGTATTATATGTAAGGTCAAAGGAACCTCTTATCCTGCCCTCTGTGCCTCAGTAATGCAGCCATTGTGACCTCTGCCACTGATGATGCCGTGCAAGTAGCGATGTTTTGTTTGTTTCAGTCACAAAAATACATAACATGAAAAAAAAAAGTACCTGAAACACTACAAAATATACAATGGGCGATCTAATTATCTAACATTTTCGTTTTCTATTTTCAGATCATGGTGAATGTGAAGACGGTTCGTGTAGATGCGAGCCGGAGTGGACTGGCGTCGCCTGTGACCTGCCTTTATGTCCAGGTAATTGAGATTTAAGTTGGCACAGACCACAGATATAGATACACCTAGATAACGCAAGAGCAACTACTTCGCGTGCCAAAAATCGCACCAGCTTACGTTCGAAAATCGTAAGCCGCCACTTTCGCGCTCAGTCCTGCGTGCTGCTGGCTGGGTGAGCGTGAGCGAGAGATCGCGAGCTTCTGACGTCATAGTAGGTAGTCAAAAAGTGGCACGCTTAGTTTTCATACAGTTCGTGATACTTGCGTTATCTAGGTCTATCTATATCTGTGGCACCGACAGTCGAAACAGCTGTCATTCACCATCTGCCTAGCCTTTTCCCAACTATGTTGGGGTCGGCTTCCAGTCTAATTGGATGCAGCTGAATACCAGTATTTTACATGGAGCGACTGCCTATCTGACCTCCACAACCCATTTACTGGGTAATATGATACCCCTTGGTGAGTCTCTTGGTCATCATAATCTTTACAGATATTTCTTCAAACCATCTCTGAAGCTCACTCATTTAAATTCCAGAGGAATGCAACGCGGCCTACGGCGGCGGCACGTGCACGCCCACCGGCTGCGCTTGCAGCGCTCTAAAGCGCGGCATTGCTTGTGCGCGCGACGCGTGGCGAGCGGGCTGGGCGAGCTCGTGGGCCAGTGACACACCGCCGGTAGCCGCGCACACGTTACTGCCCTATGGAGATGATTTGTTAAGGGTTGGGGGAGAAACGTTCGCGTTTTCGGAGTTTTTGTACAGGTAAACTATTATTATATCTGTCACTGTCAAACAACTGTCAAATTACAAGTGCAAGAAAGAGACAGGAGTATATTATCTAAGCCAAAGCACACCGTACATATAAACATGTACTTAACGCCGTCGTTCCATGCTATCATTCGTAAGTCTATGATACATTCCTGCCAAGGTACTTTATATCCAATTTTGCACTACATAAGGTCCACATTACCTTGCCATAATCTTTGATGGTACGTGAACCTCAAATTCACAGAACTGTTATAAAGCCCCGGGGAATGCCCCTTCATTTCCCAAAAGTGCTGGACACCTGCCCAGCAGTTATATGACCCTATTAAACTATCATAGCCTATATCATCTGCCTAGTCTTTTTCCAACTATGTTGGGGTCGGCTTCCAGTCTAACCGGATGCAGCTGAATACCAGTATTTTACATGTAGCGACTGCCTATCTGACCTCCACAACCCAATTACTGAATAATACGATACCCCTTGGTAAGACTGGTTGTCAGACTTTCGGGCTACGGACGATCCGTAACGACTGTCAAAGATCCACGAATGACAACTGGGACTGACGGCTTAATGTGCTTTCCGAGGTACGGAGGGGTCTTGGTATGTAAAGACGGTCACCCATCCACGGACCAACCGCGGCAAGTGTAGCTTCACCTGATCGATCGAACCGTGCGGCTGTTATTACTTAATCTGCGTTCCCGATTTATTTGCCAAAAATCTAAAGAAATATGAATTAATGGAAAAATTACTTTAAATCCTACACAATAAAGTTCAGTTTACGCTACAACTTCAAACATTTTTATAACTTTTTCAATAGAGCTAATGAGCTAGTCACTCTGAAATCAACTTAATAGTCGTTGAAATAAAGTTGATATTTGTTTAACTTGAAATAGGTTGGGGTTGTGCACCACTGCGCACTTTTACTATAGTCACAAAGGGCTCTTTTACACTATCACACTAATATTTATCATTCAATCTGTTTCCAGATACAAATCAGCGGAACAAGAGTGGCAAGTATTACCAACGTACTCCAGTCCGGCGGCGCGGTTTGCGCACTCGGCCGTGTTGTACGGACACGAGCTGATTATGTACGGCGGCGTCGTCATCTCCGACGAGCCCGAGAGGGGGTAAGCAGAGAATAAAGATAATTGTCAAATTAAGAAGAAAATTATGAGTGGCGATTTGGCGAAGACAGCTGCATTGTTTGATACGTTATACCCTCTTCGATGTCATTAATGACTATATTCGAATATAATCTACAGAACGTAACACAACAACTATAGTCGTTGCGGAAATAGTTGGGCGCGCCGTAGGTATGGGAGGGGGGGGGGGGGCATTACTCAGTACGTGCATTGCGAACCGCCGCCGAGACGTCTGTGTGCACTGAGGCGGACAACTAGTTCCGCAACGGCTATAGGCGATCTTGTTTTAATGTGTGTTACATTTCATGTTGCATTGCGGAAATCTGATCAGAACACACCAACATAAATTCTGAATTGATTTTATTTATATTGTGTTACTCATTGCTCGATGAAAAAAGGAGAAGGTACTCAAGTACTTTTTTTTGTATAAGAACCACACATCATTTTTTTCAGTATAGTCCGAATTTGACGGTTATTTTTTATTGGATTGGGTATACCTCGGAAATTGTTACCATTTAAAAGCAAATCCACCCCTTAGTGTACAAGAATAGGCATTGATTGATTTTTTACCTACAGAATTTTCATTTTTGTGAAAATATTTCCACTATATACACATTTTTGACTCGAATTTAGTAATTGTTTAAACTCTTGTATTTTCTTCTATTATAGAGGCGGCCTAGCCGGCTTAGAAGGGCGAGCCGGCGAAGTAACAAACGAGATCTGGCGAGTTCGCCTCAATAGTGAACGGCCGCAGTGGCACAACGCGACTCCCGTCACGTGCTCGCCGCACAGGCAGCCGCCGCTGAAGCACTGCGGTAAGCGAATCTGCACCTTATGCAGTGCAGCATTAGGTACACAGTTCCTTCGAGCGAGATCTGGCGGGGCCTCAACAGTGAGCCTTCAACAATTATGTAATATTGTTTTTTCAAAATGTATATAAAATCTGAGTGATGTTCATCATCTGCCTAGCCTTTTCCCAACTATGTTGGGGTCGGCTTCCAGTTTAACCGGATGCAGCTGAGTACCAGTATTTTACATGGAGCGACTGCCTATCTGACCTCCACAACCCAGTCACTGGGTAATACGAAACCCCTTGGTAAGACTGGTTGTCAGAATTTCCGGCTTCTCTGACGACCCGTAACCACTGTCAAAGATCCACGAATGACAGCCGGGACCAACGGCTTAACATGCTTTCCGAGGCATGGAGGGGTCTTGGTATGTAAAGATGGTCACCCATCCACGGCTCAACCGCGTCAAGCGTAGGTTAACCTGATCAATTGACCCTTGCAGCTGTTATTACGTACTTATTGTAAAGATGGTCACCCATCCACGGCACAACCGCGTCAAGCGTAGCTTAACCTGATCAATTGACCCTTGCAGCTGTTATAACTTAGCCACAAGCTGTTTATCATACATCAATATTACATGTTACAGGTGGGCGCTTTACTTTGTGTAAATTATTTCATCACCACTGCTCTCAAAACGGTGAAGGAAAACATCGTGAGGAAACCGGCATGTCCTAGAACCAAAAATTCGAAGACATGTGACATCTACCAACCCGCACTGGGCTCGCGTGGTGGATTACGGCCCATTCCCTCTCACAGAGAGGAGGCCTGTGTCCCAGCAGTGGGAACATTATAGGCTGATTATGTATGTATGTATGTACAGGTGGGCTGCACGTGTCGGGTCACACAGCAGTGCTGGTGTACCTGGGCGTCACCAAGAAACCTGTGATGCTGGTGTTCTTTGGACACTCGCCGCATTACGGATACTTACATTTAGTGCAGGTTTGTATTGAGAGTTGGTTGAGAGAACCTTTATTTATTTATCCATTTATTTCAGGCATCAAGGCCCATAGAAAACACATAAAATACAATATTAATATAACTTAAAAATACTATAAATAAAACCTACCACCTCCCCCCCTCCCCCTCCCCCTACCACCCCCCTGACCCCTACCCCCCTACATGCCCCCCTAACCCCCCTCCCTCCCTACCCCCCCTACCTACTACCTTTGCATCAATGGGTAGAAATGTCTGAAGAAAAAGAATGAAACATGCTGCGCGGACCCAAAATAAATTAGGTTAATAGCAGAAGGATGGATGATGTTATATTGAGATGTAAATTTTCTGGCAATTTAAGAACAAGGTTGATATCAAGTGTCAATCAATCAACTCAGTCTATCGCAGTCCACTGCTGGACATAGTCATCTCCCAGGCTACGTCACAACATCCTGTTCTTCGGCTTCCGCATCCAGTCTTTCCCTCTGCGCCACCTTCTTTAAGTCGTCCGTCCATCGTCGCTGGCGGGCGGCCCACAGTTTGCTTGCCGATACACGATCTCAACTACAGGACTCGTCTACTCCACCGGCCATCGGTCCTTTGACAAACATGGCCAGCCCACCGCCGGTTCAGTTTGCTTACTCTGCAAGCTATGTTGGTAACTTCGATACTTTTCCGGATAACTTCGTTACTGATTTTATCCTTCAAAGAAATTTCGAGCATACCCGCTCCATAGCGCACTGAGCGATCTTAAAATTGTGGACCAGCCAGACTGTCCACGTTTCGGCACCGTACGTTATAACGGGTAGGACGCATTGGTTTAAGATTTTAGTCTTCAAACATTGCGACGAGAAGAATTGACGAAGTTTCCCAAACGCTGCCCAATCCAATTGAATCCTTCTATCGGCTTCTTTCTCAAAATTTTGTCTATCCAGCTGGATATGACTTGCCCTAGGTAGACATACTCCTTCATATTTATGTACTGAATAAACCGTGGTAATGGTCGCCATCGCGATTACTTAGCGTCCTGGGTTCGATCCTCATGAGAGAAAAACATTACAAAAAGCAGCCATGGGTCTGAATTTTGCCAATTTAAAGACCATTTACCCATTTTATGCCCATTCTTTGCCCATTTTATGGGACTTAAACTTAACTGACAAAATGAGGGTTTATTATATGCAAACCTGCCTTACTTTTACTTGATGTTATTGTATGTTATCCCTTCACGAATGTTCCAGGAGTACTACGTAGATGAGGGCGTGTGGGCGGTCGCGGCCACGCGCGGCTGGGCGGCGCGCGCGGGCTTCGCGCACGCCGCCGCGTGGGACGCGCTGTCGCGCAAGGTGTACGTTCATGGAGGATTGGTGTCGGAATCTGAAGCCACACAGGTACGTAACTATACTAGCCGATCCAAATACTGTAAACTGTCAATCGCCACGGAATCCGCAAGTATTCGACTGTTTTATAGTATACTAGCTGCGCCCCGCGGTTTCACTCGCATAAGTTTCGATCCCGTGGTAATATCGGGATAAAAACTATCGTATGTCCTTTCCCGGGACTCAAACTATATCTATATTTTAATTTGTCATTAAAGACAGGCGTATATCCACACCATTGGAAAATCTCGCGAGTGACGCCCATACCTAAGACTTCCAATAAATCAGCTGTTGAAAGTTATCGACCTATCGCTATATTGTCATCTCCAGCAAAGATATTCGAAAATGTTCTTCATAAACTTATATACTCCCAAGTTGAAAAATATGTGAGTAACAGCCAGCACGGTTTTAGACGCAAGAGGTCTGTTGATACCAACCTGCTAACAATTTCAGAGTACATATCAAAACATCTTGATAAGAAGCGACAGGTAGATGTACTTTATTTTGATTTTTGTAAAGCTTTCGACAGAGTCAATAACGATATCTTGCTTCGGAAACTCAGCGCCATTGGATTCTGCCCAAACTTACTTCGACTTTTAGTTGACTATCTCCGTGACCGTCAGCAATTTGTAGGGCTGGGTATCTACGTATCTCGTCTTTACCATACACGCTCTGGTGTAAGTCAAGGGTCAATACTCGGGCCTCTACTATTTCTACTCATGGTAAATGACTTACCATCCGTTGCAAAATTTGCAGAGTGTCTCCTTTACGCAGATGACCTCAAACTTTATAGTGCTGTCAACACCGTATCGGATTGCGAAGCTATGCAAAATGATATAAATGCTATACATAAATGGGGGGTTCAGAATAAAATGGAGTTCAATTCATCCAAATGTAATGTAATGACCTTTGGTCGAATGCGACACCCAATTAATTTCGAATACAAAATAAATGGAACTAAAATTACTAGATCAACCAACATGAAGGACTTGGGTGTCACATTTGACCAAAAGCTTACTTTGCACGATCATATTTCTACAGTTGCCAAAGAATCTTTTAAAAGGCTAGGGTTTGTTCTCCGGAATGCCCGTGATTTTCGCAACGAGCATGTAATAAGGCTCTTATACAGCACACTTGTACGAACCAAGCTAGAAGCTAGTTCTTCTGTATGGAATCCGCACGAAGCAAAGTATGCACTTCTTCTTGAAAAAGTGCAAAAAGCATTCCTGCGTTTTCTTTACAAAAGAACTCTCGATTGCTATCCCTACCTCTATCCTACCAAGTTTCTCTTAGGATGTCTGGGATATCATATGCTGGAGACCAGAAGGGCATGTAACCAGGTAGGCGTTATGCTCAAAATATGCAAGGGTATGACGGATGCTTCTGACATCCATAATGAGCTGATTCGACTTTATATACCGAACAATTATCTCTGTGGCAGAAAACATCGACTGCTAGCCGTGCCTTCGTGTCGGACTGTGGCCCGTGCTGCGTCCCCCGTACCTCGCGTATTGACCGCACTAAATAAGCTCGTGGAGGCCAACCCGGACTGCGATCTTTTCGATAATAAATTCGCCAATTTAATGGTTATGTGCCTCAATTATTGTCAAAATAATAGAATTTAATTGTTGTTATTAGTTTGTTTTATGTTAGTACTTATTAATACTTTGATTTATGTAATTGGTTTCATAAGCCGTGTAAATCAAATAAATAAATAAAAAAAAAAAAATCTATACCAAATCGGTTCAGTGGTTTAGGTGTGAAAAGGTAACATACAGACAGACAGAGTTACTTTTGAATTTATAATATTAGTATGGATGAACTACAATCTACTTCGTCCTCTAATGTTGCCTCATTGTCTTGACCGGTAACAACGCAATGATTTTGATAGTAGTATCATTGCAATAAAAAAAAAATTAAAGCATAACCTTTATTTGCAACATTAGAGGAACACAAAATAAAAGATGGAATATTTTAATAAACAGTGTGAATATAGTCAATTCGTAGAGCCAACACCAATAATGTCGGTTATTCATTCATCTTGCCAACGACATGCACCATGTTTTTAAAATCAAAATCAAGCTATTTGAATAGATACGCCTGTGAGCAAGGCGAGTAACAATACAAACTGCCGAGAGTGGCTTTGCGAAATAACCATTTTTATTATTTTGTTTGCAGGCCCCATCAGCATCACTATTTGAGTACGATCCAGAGTTAAGACTGTGGCGCCCTCTGCAGTCGGCGCCTACTCCTAGATATTTACATTCTGCTACTTTTATTACACCAGGTTAGTACAAGATCCAAATATTATTTATTGAAATAAGATTATGTTTATGATTGAAAAACTATATAACGGAGAAAATATTTCTGTCTCGTTATTATCAGCCATATTTTAACTACTGTGGGCGAACTATGGGTATAGTGTTGGTTATTGCGCAATAGAAAAACCGTTTGCAGCTAAAATCAGATTATAATTTCACGAAAAATTTAATTACACTAGCAAATTACACACTATAGGTACCCGATAATACCAGATACGGAACGCGGGACAGTTTCTGAGCACATGTTGTTCGTATGATGTCCAATCTCCAAAAGAGCCGCTCCACCTCGCTGCACGCTCTCTTCTACTCCCCACAAACTCAGGCTAGACTCTGTCAAGTGCCACCAGATGGCGCTGGCGTTCCGAATAGTCAAACGAATGACTCCGTCGAAGCGTTGTCGTCACAGTGCTTCCGCCTCGTTGTCAGCTCCCGTACTAATGATTTCTCCGACATATATTCGTTCGTGTTATTTTTGCCAACGGCACGCTAAGAAGCAGAATTAGGAAGTTGCTAGCAACACTAATATTCCATGTGGCCAGCTAAATTGTGTTTCGCAACACAAAATGTTCCTAAAATAATGTTGCGCAACTTTATTTCCAGTGTACAGGGTGTTACGGAAAGGGTATATCAATACAAACGGGTTGAAGAGTGTATCTGGTCTAGAATCTCTGTACAAAATTTCAGCTCAAAAGCATTAACTTTGAAAATGCTTAATATTTTTTTATTTCGACATCACGGCGCTGCACTGGCGCGCGGCGGTCTGATGTGCGTGTACTAGGTGCACAGACACACTACAGATAATGGATAATGATCCTCGTAGTGCGGTGACACGTTTGTTATGATTTCAATTTATTAAACTATCGAAATAAAAAAATATTAAGCATTTTCAAAGTTACTGCTTTTGAGCTGAAATTTTGTATAGAGATTCTAGACCAGATACACTCTTCAACCCGTTTGTATTGATATACCCTTTCCGTAACAACCTGTATATGAGCCTCCATAATGTCTTGGATTATAGATCGTTTTGTTAGAGAATCATTTGAAGGCAGCAATAAGATTTTTGTTTATTATCACATTTTGCATACATTACACATACACATACATTTACATTTTGGTCGCTCAGCGCGCTGTGGAGCGGGCTGTGCTCGAAGTATCTTTGAAGGATTAATTCAGAAACGAAGTTATCCGGAAAAGAACCGGAGTTACCGACATACTTGCAGAGTAAGCAAACTGAAGTGGCAGTGTGCTGGCTATGATTGTCGAAGGACCGATGGCCGGTGGAGCAGACGAAACCTGGAGTGGAGACCGCGTATCGGCAAGCGTAGTGTGGGACGCGCCCCAGCGACGATGGACGGACGAGCTAAAGAAGTTGGCGCAGAGGGACAGATTGGATGCGGAAGCCGGAAGGCAGGGTGTTGTGGCGCAGTCTGGGAGAGGCCTATGTCTAGCAGTGAACTGCGATAGACTGAGTGATTAATCACATTTTGTTTGTTTCAGGTGTAATGCTGGTATTCGGTGGTAACGCTCACAACGACAGCGCGGCGGCGTTAGTGTCAAATCCTGCTGCTTCAAAATGTTATTCTGCAGGCGCATTGTTGTACGATGTCAGGTGAGATATGGGCCCGTATTACGTATTCTTGAACAATTCTCAAGGGGTTTTTCATCAGCCAGTTTTTAGTAGTTTATGAAACTGTTTTAAACTCATGTCATTTCATCAGAAACACAATAATAGTTATTTATGCACCTGTTTTAATACCTAATTATGTACAGTTGCATACAAGACTTTATCTACACCCATGATATGAATCCTCTAAAAAAAGGTTCTGAAACAGTTTTTTGCAATACTAATATCGAACAAAAATGGCGGCCAGCGGGATACGACGTGAATTCGAATAACCTATAAGTTTTTTTTTTTAAATTACGGCGCTGTCGTAGTGAAGCGCGCGTGGATGACAATGTTCTTTTTTTGAAAACGAGTTGCATGATGAAATTTAGTACAAGCCGCGCAGATAGAGAATAGATCTGAGAATGGCGTCGGCTCGCATGCGTTCTCGCTCTTTCTCTATCGCTGTCTATACTCACACAGTGAAGTACGCGCTACAAAAAAAAATAGTCAGTCAGGATTCGCTTTTTACGCTACTTGACGCACTCCGAGTTATTGTTAAATTCGTTCCGTTATTTTGTTGTTTTCGTTGATATTCATTGTTGTTTTTGATTGTTATTTGTTTGCGTTACGTTTGATTGTTATTTATTTTCGTTAAGTTTTTGTTACGAACGTTGACATTTTGTGATTGATTGACAATGGCTTCACGAAAACGTGGAAAGATTCTTCACAGTGATGCACGTGAGATTGTTTACAACGTTATAAAATACTTTGACGAAGAGAAGAACTTGGAGCGTTATCATCCGTTAAAGTATAGCGCCGCACGCGCAGCGATGGCGACTAATTTATCGATGGCTACTATATCGAGAATAAAGAAAGAAGGTAATTACATGGTACCTACACATTATTTTACGCGGTTGCTTTATGGGCGTGACCAAGATAGATAGATAAATCAATTTATTTGAAGATTATTAGCCTTACCTCGATGGAGTATGATTTTTTTATATAGATTTTCTGGCCTGGAAACGAGTGTGGTTTTTGTATAAATAGTTTCTGGCCTGGAAACGAGTCCTTTTGGCAAAGAGTATGACTAAGTTCAGTGTTGCTGACCATCAGCCATCGTCATCAACCATCACCATTAACATTCATCATCATCAAACACCATAATCATCGCCCACCATTATCATCATCATCGTCCATCATCATCATCAATATCACCATCAGCATCACCCACCACCCTCATAATCCACCACCATCATCATCCATCATACATTATCATCGACATCATCACCCACCACCCTCATAATCCACCACCATCATCATCCATCACCATCATCAATCCTCATCCATCATCATAGCTGTAGATAGTGTAGATAGTATCATCTTCAAAACTTGAAGCATCTGAAAATACGGGTCCACAGACGCCCCGAATCGATCAAGTCATTCATGGTGTTGATCGTACTCACCGGCGTGTGCGAAATTGCGAACGGCGTCGCTCTATTACGATAACTGACAGTAATAGTAATATTTAACTCTTATTTCAGGTAAACTTGCAGGACAAACCAACACCAAGATCCGTACGCCGAGTAAGGGCAGAAAAGACAAAAATAATACGCGTGTCCCCATGGACAGCTTCGATATTTGTGCCATTAGAAATATTGTTGCCTCAATATACGACGTTCGAAAGGAGGTACCTACGCTGAACAAGATTCTGGCGTCAGCAAGAGTTGATTTAAACTATAAAGGCTCCAAAACGACATTAAGAAAGATTTTAAAAGAAAAGCTCGGATTTAAATTTAAAAAATGCCGCCAGAACCGAATGGTGCTCATAGAACGCGATAACATAAAAGCGTGGCGAGTTAAATATTTACGCCGCCTCCGACAAAATGATACCATGGGTGCGGAAAAAAAAGAAAGTTGTATATATGGATGAGTCGTGGATCCATGCCCATTATACTGTCAGCAAGTGCTGGCAGTCATCCACCGATAAAGGCGTTCGCAAAAATGATAGTCCCGGACAAAGGTGGGTGATGGTTCATGCCGGCTCAGAGGATGGGTTTGTGGAGGGTGCAGGATTATTATTTAAAGCTAAATCAAAAAAAGGTGACTACCATGACGAGATGGATGGTAACAATTTTACGAAATATTTAAAAGAAAAACGAATACCAAATCTGCCTGAAAACTCCATTCTCGTCATGGATAATGCATCCTACCACAGTATGCAGTTGGATAAAGCGCCAACGACTGCAACCCGCAAAGCGGACATAAAGATATGGATGCAGGAGCACGGTGTCTCATTTGAAGAAGACTGGACTAAAGCAGAGCTGCTCATGCAGCTAAAAAAGCATCGCCCAGAGAAAAAGTATTTGGTGGACGAACTTCTGCGTGAACATGGCCATGAAGTCCTCAGACTCCCTCCTTACAACTGCGACCTGAACCCGATAGAACACGTTTGGAATTTAATAAAACAACGGGTCGCAGATAAAAATGTGGAGCAACACGAAAACAAAATTGAGGAGTTCACAAAAGAGGCCATAGCTTCAATTACGCGAGACGACTGGAAGAAACAAGTAAACCACATCAAAAGAGTCGAAGAAGAATACTGGAATCGCGATGTAGGTAGGGAGAGTGAAATAGAGGACTTCATTATCAGTGTCGGTATGAACAGCGACAGCGAAGATGAAAGTGACGACTATGAAGACCAGGACTGTGAAAGTGGCCAGTCCATGGAGGATTATAATGAATTGATGGAGGGAATTGAACCAATTATGGGTTCAGATGACCAGGATACTGCTGGACCAAGCGGTTTATAAAACCTTTTCTCCCCTGTTGGTCGTTTCAAAGCCATAAAAATAAATGAAATTTACTTCAAATTCTCTGTCTGATTCGTACATTTTTAAGCTAAATCCTTTTCTTGTGTCCTGTAGAGACCTAATAATCATTTAGCTAGGCAGGTACCGCCTGTCTTGTTCAAAAACCAGCGTAAAATGATCGCGCAAAACATGCGTACGCGTCGGCGGCGTTGGTCTAGTGTGCATACCTATCACACACGTCGGCGACGTCTCAGACGTGTGCGTCGGTCTAATATAGCTCCGCCTTTACTTTATTGGCCTAAGGGATAAGAACGTGACTTTATGTATATATGTGAGGTGGTATTTTTGTAATATGATTCTGATATGTCACAATTAATAAAGACAAATTTTAAAATCCAGTGATATTAATGTACCCTTGCTCCTTATTTATTTAATATTTTTGTCATTATTTCTACTATTATTAACTAATAATATTAAAAAAGAATAATATATAACAAAAAAAGTCAATAAAAATCGATGTTTGAGAACTTGTTTTGCCAACCGTACCATGCGTACCCGCCGCCATTTTCAGATCTATTCTCTATCTGCGCGGCTTATACAACATAATAACACTCGTTTGGATGATTATGGTTACTATGACACTGGTTGTTGTAATGCTGGCAATAAGCTGTTTCAGAAACTTTTATAGAGGATTTATAGCATGGGTGTAGATAAATAATATAGAAGACTGAGGCAGGGGGGGAGGGCTAAGATTGTTCAGGGTATCGTTGAAATTATTGTAGTTTTGCTCCCATTCTATACCTTTACACATTGAGTTAAATAACTAGAGAAGCAAACCTCAATAAAATGTGTCAAAAAAGTGTAACCACTATTTAAACGCGACGACGTAGCTTTGAAACCACTAAACATTTAAAAGTAAACATATATCTGTCTCACTTACACAAGTCGCAAGAATAATACCGTCACTTAGATTAGACAAAGACCGCAATAAAAACATGCAATGGCGGGATGGGGTTGCCTACCCATGCAAAATTTTACCCAACTTTTTAAGCCATAAATGACGTTGAAAAAAAACGTTAGGCCAAATTATTTATAAAATATTTGAATTATGTATATCTTATTCGATGTGTATTAGAAGTTTATAACTAATGACAATAATTAAGACATTTTCTTTTTAAATATTTTTTATTTATTCAGTTAGTCTCTTTTCTCAGCAATCTGATTATTTCCACCCATTTATCACGGCGTGCTGCATCTTTAGGCACCCTGCAACGTTGTTATTGTTTAAAAAATATTTAAAATCACTTATTCCAATAAATTAAAAACTCCCATAAATGTGGGAAACTAAAACTAAGTTTTTAGTGGTAACACTGAACCTAATTTAACAAATTCTGCATTTTATTTATTTTACATTGATATAAACACAGAAACAATAAAATTACGTGTGGAAAGTAATTCTGGTTAATTTATTATGTTTTTGTGATCTTGAATCGCACTCTTTCACTACGAATTTACCCATTTTGGCGATATTTTTGTCGTGTGTCACTTGGTTCACTTCGGTTGGCGCCACACCGAGCACTGAAGTGACGTTAGCTACGCATAAGGCTGTGGCCTTATGACAAGTGGCAACGCCTTGGCGCGGTAATTACTGATCTAGTGTAACATATATATCAATGCCTTTACACCACAACCTGTACGTGCCAGGTGCGGCGTGTGGTGGGCCGCGTCCCCGCCGGGCGGCGGCGCGCGCGCAGCCCACGCGGCGGCGCCGCTGCTCATCAAGGACAGGCGCACTGTCGTCATACACGCTGGGTACGTACCAGGTAGCCGGACGGTAACGGGAGCTCCTGCGCACACACACACATTCACAGCGTGTTTATACGCTTGTAACTTTTTTAATTTATATGTACGGTCACCAAAGGAGATAAATAACCAGGGTCGTCAGATTTGATCGAAGTTTAGTAGGAAACCGATGGATGTTTTCAGGTAAAATTTTATTTAATGAATAGAAAACAAACAATTTTTTCTCAAATTAAATTTCTTTCAAAAAATTCCATTGGCTTCTTACTAAACTTCAACTATATCCGACGACACTGGTTACTTATCTCTTTTGGTGACTGTACTTTCTAAGTTTATCTTGGACATCACTAACATCGGTGAAGGACCAACATCGTGAGGAAGTCTGGACTTATCTGTACTATTCATAAAGCTAATGAACCTCTGGAACTACCAATATTATTAATACATTTACATGATGCGACTGCCCATCTGACCTCCACAACCCAGTTACTGGGTAATACGATACCCCCTTGGTAAGACTGGTTGCAGACTTTCGGGCTTCTGACGACCCTTAACGACTGTCAAAGATCCACGAATGACAGCAGGGACCAACGGCTTAACGAGCTTTCCGAGACACGGAGGGGTCTTGGTTTGTAAAGATGGTCACCCATCCACCCATCCATGGTAGCTTAACCTGATCGATCGACCTGTGCGGCTGTTATTACTTAGCCACGAGCCCCACTACGGCTTTTCCCAGCTGTGGGATAATAATATGCTGGAATTAGTATTTTTATTTTTCTTACAGGTTCGACGGCCGCCTCCGTTCAGACGCGCTGATCTTCGAAGCGGGCGAGGGTTGTTCCAGACACACGAGTGAAGCGGCGTGTTTGACTGCCGCGCAGCATACTGCAGTCGCGTGCGTGTGGAGATCTAGAGACAGAGCCTGTTTGCCGGTAATAATAAAAATGATACGAGAAAATTGTAGATTAGGTATTCAGTAAAGCTTTGGTTTCCTAAGAAATTTATCTATATATATCGTGTGTGTTGATGGCTGGCTGGCTGGTCCTGCTGATCGTGTTGGTCGCTGGTCAGCGGTAGAAAAATAGAGTCGTTTTATTAAATGTTAGAGCCATCACTGGTCACATTCTTGGTCGAGAAAACTAGAGTCGTTTTATTAAATGTTAGAGCCATCACAGGTCACATTCTTGGTCGAGAAAACTAGAGTCGTTTTATTAAATGTTAGAGCCATCACTGGTCACATTCTTGGTCGAGAAAACTAGAGTCGTTTTATTAAATGTTAGAGCCATCACTGGTCACATTCTTGGCCGAGAAAACTAGAGTCGTTTTATTAAATGTTAGAGCCATCACTGGTCACATTCTTGGTCGAGAAAACTAGAGTCGTTTTATTAAATGTTAGAGCCATTACTGGTCACATTCTTGGTCGAGAAAACTAGAGTCGTTTTATTAAATGTTAGAGCCATCACTGGTCACATTCTTGGTCGAGAAAAGTACTTCATGCGATATCAGGAATTTCTCAGTAGCAACCTGGAGTCGGGCTTTATTTATTATTTATTTTACCATTTATGTACACACATAAACTGACAATAAAACAAAAACAGAACAGAAAAACAGGTACAAAGGTGATGCTTATTTCATAAGACATCTCTTCCAGCATACCTGCGAGAGGATAATAGATCTCTACAGGGTGTTACGGAAAGGGTATATCAATTCAAACGGGTTGAAGAGTGTATCTGGTCTAGAATCTCTGTACAAAATTTCAGCTCAAAAGCATTAACTTTGAAAATGCTTAATATTTTTTTATTTCGACATCACGGCGCTGCACTGGCGCGCGGCGGCGTGATGTGCGTGTACTAGGCGCACAGACACACTACAGATAATGGATAATGACCCTCGTAGTGCGGTGACACGTTTTTTATGATTTAATTTTATAAACTATCGAAATAAAAAAATATTAAGCATTTTCAAAGTTACTGCTTTTGAGCTGAAATTTTGTACAGAGATTCTAGACGAGATACACTCTTTAACCCGTTTGTATTGATATACCCTTTCTGTAACACCCTGTATAGAGATGAAGACAGCGTGTGAAAGAATAAAGGAGACAAAAAAAAAATACATAAAATCAGAAACAATTCACATAATAAAACTAAACAAATGTTATGAGAATATACTCAAGGTAACCAGCGTTTCTAAATTTGACAAAGATGTAAACAACAATGGCTGCTCGAAATTGAATAAAATCGATGTACTTACAAGAACATTCATTTTAATTAATATTTGTTTTCGTCTAATAATGTGGAATCTCCGAGCTTACTACACGAAAACAAACATTTTGTTTACATCTTTGGCTAAAGAAACGCCGGACCTTATGTACAGACGCCAGCACATCAACCTACCCGAAACTGTCAGATTTTCCCAATCAACTTTGAACCTTATGGTTTGGTGATAAAGTTGAAAATCTATTAAAGAAATTTGACAGATTGTAGTAGGTTGATGTGCTGGCGTCTGTACATACAAACTGCTTTGTGCCCGGTTGATGGCAATACGCTCGCCCCCTATTACATGGGACTTAAACATAATTGGCCAAATGTGGGTGTACCACAGAATACTTAAAGTACTACGTACAGAAAGGACACTCCCTTCCCCGCACTAACATCAGTTACCGCACCTCACCCCGCACTTCGGCGTATTCGTCGCAGTTCTTTAACAAGAGCGCTCGCAAACACAAGTACCTCACGCACACATTCATACGTATACAAACGTCATTTTTTAATGTAGTAGTAGTAGGTAATTATTTTGCGAGCGTTGTATGGAGTGTCCGGGGTGTGGGTGTACTACAGGCACACCTCTGCCTTACCCTACGGGGATTACAGGCGTGATGTTATCTTGTTTCAGTTAGAAGAAGTGGGCTGGAAGGAGTCGTTCGACGGCACAGTAAAGGCGTGCCTCACGGAACCTAGGTTTGGTAAGGGTAAGCACGTCACTACACTAACCCCTCTTAACCACGTTTGGGTTACCTATTCGACCAGATAACCAGCACCCTAATTGCGTAACACACTATCAATCACAATCTGAATCATTTTGAAGGATATTGCTAATCCATTGCTTCATATGTTCGAAAAATGTGTCTGCTCAACAACGTAAATAACGCAATGAATGTCGTTGAACTGTCAAAATGAAAGCCATTGCTGCTGATAGTGTGTTACTCAATTATCCTGCAGGTTGCAAAAAATAATAATTAAAAACAAGCACTCAAACACAGTGCACATATTTCTATACACTCTCATAGAACGTGTCTCCACACGGCGATATCATCGCGGCGAAAATTTGATGGCGCCGCGATTCTCCGCTCGTGGAGACGGCCCCTTAGAGCAGAGAAAAAGAACACTCCTGAATGTAACACTACGTTTAAGCTTACAAATTATGTTTTTTTTTTTTTATAATAACAGTTATTTTGTTATACTTAATAGTAATATTACGTTGGGTTGTTTAGACGAACGTCGCTGTAACTCAGCGGAGTCGTGTGCGGCGTGCACGGCCGCGCGCTGTGCGTGGTGCGGGGCGTGCTACCCGTCTGCTATGTACTGTGTTAGACATACGCATCAGGTACGTAAAGTCTATTCAAACTTATGTTTCAAATTTATATTATTTCAAGTTAAACAAATATCAACTTTATTTTAATGTTAATTAAGTTGATTTCAGAGTGACTTGAAAAAATAATAAAAATGTTTTAAAGTTGTAACGTAAATTGAACTTTACTGTGTAGGATTTAATGTTATTTTTCCATAAACTAATATTTGTTTACATTTTTGGCAAATAAATTGCGAATGCAGATTAACTGCTACATTTTATTACTTTCTGACGGACTGAATCGTAAACACTCCTTTAAAACACATGTATATTTATTGTTGTTATAGACTTTACATCACGTTCGCTCGGACTAATGGCGTCGCTTTCCAAATATCCCACAGCATTATTGCACTTTAAAAAAAAATCTTGCTCTCAAAGAAATTATAATCAAAAATATTGATGGAAACATACTTCTGAAGTAATAAAGTTTATTAAAAAGATATTTGGCCCTTTTTTAATTACATGCATACAGATCATCATCATCAGCATCCACGAAGACGCGCCCCACTCTTCTTACTAATCACTAGTGGTTATCGCTAGTTAATTCCGCTAGTGTTTTAGTTGTTTGATACACACTAATTACCCACTAATAAATAATTACTGTGTATCGACAAAACTAAAACACTAGCGGAATGTTACACACTTGTACTGTAAGCGATTAGGAAGAAGAGTGGGGCGCGTCTTCGTGGATGGCGCTATCTGTATTTATTTTTCACCCTCACTCTAGCTACTCGATAAATATGATCGTCCAGCCTTCGTTCAATAATCTGGATAAAACATTAAAATGTAAAATGATTGCTACCAGATGGCGTTATCAATAGAAGAGTGTGGTTCGGACAGCGAGTCACCGCGGGAAGCGTGCGGGAGATACCACTCTTGCGCAGCCTGCCTAGCGCATCAACATCATCATACACATGTAAGTTATTTCATTATTTTTTTGGATATTGACTAATGTCTTATTGACAAATGAGAAACTACAAAATTAAAGTAAATCGTTATTATGGCCGGTTGGCATTCGTATATCGGACAGTCGTTATGGATGGTCAGAAGCCCAAAATCTGACAACCAGTCTTACCAAGGGGTATCGTGTTACCCAGTAACTAGGTTGTGGAGATCAGATAGGGAGTTGCTCCATGTAAAATACTGGTATTCAGCTGCATCCGGTTAGACTGGAAGCTGACCCCAACATATTTGGGAAAAGGCTAGGGAGATGCTGACTTCTCTATTAGTCGTTATCTCGGTAGTCACCCCCTTTCTAACCATATCATTATTCTCACAGTCCATCCATCGTTTCTTTGGTCGTCCCCTACTCTTATAGCCTACTCTGTAAGGCAAGTGTATGCTAGCCTTATTATTTATTTATTTATTTATATATTTATTTTAAAGAAGGCTTACAGACTAACAAAACAATGACTAAAGAATGTAATATAAAAAAAAAATTGCTAATAACAAGCCTCCACATATAGCTAAAGAAATAGTCGACAAAAAGAAAGTACATACACGATTAATATAATTAGTTGGAGAATAGTAGAAACAAAAACAAACGAAAAAAATATATATATATATATAAATATTAACTATCCTTGAAAAATGACTGTGCCAAAAGCCGTCTTAACGTCGCCACACTGGTGCAGAACAAATCGACATTAAGGTCCCTAGGAAGCCTATTGAAACTAAGTGCACTTCTTATTGAGAACACATTCTGCCTGTAATTAGTCATTGCAAAAGGTACATTCACTATCGGCCGCTGACGTAATCCCATCAGATTCGTGCGTAATGACAGATTAGCAACGAGTACCGGACAGTCAATGTGGCCATTTGCGATACCCAACAGTAAACTCACGTCTCCAATATAACGTCTCATCTCCAGAGGAAGGAAATGGTACCGTTTGCAGCGGTGCTCGTAGTCAACTGAGTATTGCTGAGCCCTATAATCTAGATACCGTAGAAATTTTCTTTGGACGCCTTCAATACGGGACTTATAAGTCTCATACTGCGGGTTCCAAACCTGAGACGCGTATTCTAAATGGCTGCGTACGAAAGAACAATACAAAATTTTAACCGGTTTAAGAGATCGGAAACAGGCCGTGGTGCGCAGTATAAATCCCAGAGCTTTGGATGCCTTTGCAACTATGCTATTTACATGTTGATCAAACAGAAGCTTGCTGTCTACGATTACCCCTAAATCTCTTATGCTATTAAGCCTGCTAATGAGCTGACCGTTCATGGTGTAACTAAAATTGATCAAAGAAGTACAACGTGAGAATGTTAGGAGGAAGCACTTAGAGACATTTAATTGGAGTTTGTTACGGATGCAATACTCTTCAAACCTATACAGGTCCTCTTGCAACTGACATGCATCAGACATGTCTCGCACAACTTTATGAATCTTCATGTCATCAGCATAAAGCAAAATATAAGAATGACGGAAGCATTGTTTGATATCTGCAATAAACAATATAAATAACAATGGACCCAAAAATGGAGCCCTGAGGCACGCCTGAAGGGACAGAACTCCAACCAGAGGTGTAGCCCTGAAGCACGACAGCCTGTGTTCTGTTCTCTATATAGGAGGAGAACCACCGGTACAAGTCACCATGTATTCCGGCGAGAAACAGCTTCTTAAGCAGCATGCAATGATCAATTCGGTCGAAACACTTGCTATAGTCGGTATAAACCACGTCAACTTGTCGCTGTGCCATGCCGTTTGTAATAAACTCATGTGACAGAAGCAAGTTAGACGTGGTCGAGCGTTTCCTAACAAAACCGTGCTGTTCCTCGCCAAGAATTGACCTGAAAGCCGCATAGACATCGGTATAAACTATACGTTCAAGAATTTTAGAAAAAAGGCAAATTTTAGATATGGGGCGATAGTTTTCAACATTAGCCTTATTGCCCTTTTTAAAGATGGGAGTGACGAAAGCAGACTTCCAAATCTTTGGAACTACACCCTCGGAAAGAGAACGCTTGAATAAAATAGAAAGGGGTTCCACAAGACTATCAGCACAAGAGACTATGAACATAGGAGGTATTAGGTCAGGCCCACCTGATTTACTGAGGTCTAAGGATTTCAGCAGCTTCAATATACGTGAGTGGTTTATGTCAACTGTGCCGACAGACATTGCAGTATTACAATGTTGTTCATTGGAAGTACGTTCATCATTAGCCGTTGATTCAGGTTCTGAAAAGGTGGACTGGAAATAGGTAGCAAAGAGGTTGCTAATATCTTGCCCCGTATTCACAGAGGTCTCACGATAGAACATCTCATTAGGAAACGAGCCAGCCCTCCGCTTACTTTTTACGAACGTCCAGAAAGATTTTGGATTTTTTACAATCGAAGCCTCAATGTTTGTCATATAATTGTCGTAACAGGTTTTTTCCAGCTCAAAAACCCTGGTACGCAGTAATGAAAACGAGTGATAATCAGATAAGTTACTGTATCGCTTATATTTCCTATGATACTTATGTTTTTCAGTAATCATTTTAATTAGTGCTGGGGTATACCAAGGAGGATAAGAGGACTGTTTTACCGATTTTAAAGGTATGTGTCTATCCCTAAGCTCATATAGCTTACTATAAAAATTGGTAACGGCATCTTCCAAGCTCGCTGATTGTAACAACTGAGGCCAGTTAATTAGATCCAGTTCAGATTTAATAGCATCATAATTACCCTTCGAGAAGATATAACGTTGCTTAGGTTTGTCGACAAGTTTTTGAATTTCAATAAATTTGGTCTCAATAACTAATGGCTTGTGATGAAAATCAATAGGCAGAGCCAGAGGGTCCATACATCCTGAGACAGTCACAGTATCGTTACAGAATACCAGATCAAGCAGTCTACAGTTAATGTTCCGCTCACCATTATACTGTGACAAGTTGAACGTTTGTATTGCATCGAAGAACTGAATCACATGCTGAGAAGAAATATTTTGCGGCATTAACTCACCATTGGTAGCTACGTCCCCGTTACACCACTCGACGTCATTACCGAAATTAAAATCACCCACCAGCAAAAACTTATCAAGTGGATGTGTCAGAATTAAGTTATTGAGACTATCTGTGAAATTACGCAACTGAATACTATGAGAATTACCTAGATTCTCCTTGCACAGGTAAAGTGCACATATATGCAAATTGTAACTAACCTGTGGTTTCGACCTTTTAAGGATTAAAGATAGCCAAATATCCTCCGCAGAACTACGCCAATCCAACCTCTCAACGATTGTAAGATCATGTTTCACTGCTATCAGTACACCACCACCACGCAACTGACCGGTTCGGGAGTAGTCACGATCGCGTCTCCAAACGAGGTAACGTCCATCAAATAATTCACTGTTGTTAAAACTATCATCTAGCCACGTCTCCGTAAATATAATGATATCGTAGGAACTGAGACATACTCCGCGAAACACAATGTTCGTTTTCGTACGCAGACCACGCACGTTCTGGTAGTAGATTTTAAGCGTAGCCATAATTACATTTAACTACAATCAAATAACTTAAGAATAGATAAAAAATTGTCAAAAATAAATTAAATATTACATGCAGAATAAAATGCACGTCATTGTCGCGACCTTCATAATGCTTAATGCGGGTAGTGGTCAAGTAAAATAACAGACACAGCAATACACAGTGAGCAGTAGAAATAACATTATAAAAACAGTTGTTATAAGAAACAAAAAGCGACGACCAGTACAGAGATAAGAGCACCTCGGAGTAAATTGTTATAACTGGGGACGGTTCGCAAAGGAAAATGTACCCTGTTGCGCGACAGATATGGTTTAAATTAACATAACAAAAAGTGACATTGCAAAAATAATATCTAATAGACTTACTTGGGCACATCGTGTAGCGACACAAAACTAATAGGAAAACGTAACTAGCACACCTAAGACTAAGATTCTCAAACAACTTTGATTCGCATCTCAAAGAAACACACCAAAACACAGACTTACATAAACATAGTATTCTAATAGTAGTTGTAATATGTATTAAGCATGAGTAATTTAAACAATTTTCTGCAGATCTTTCTCCGATTTGACAACCAGCGGTGGCGATGTATCGTTTTTTCTCACGTGTATCTTCGCATGTTTGACCCAAACGTACTGGAAATCCATTTCAGCTGATGTTTTCTTAGCTTTAGACAATAACATTTTGTTTTTTATTGTAAGGTGGTCATTTATGAAGATTTTATGGTGGCCACTCATTCCAATTTTATCTGGCGTCAGAGGCGAGGTCTTTAGTTCGTGCCTAGCAGCTGCTATGAAATCCTCTTTTACATAACGTTGGCAGAAGCAGACTATGATGGGTTTTATACGGTCTTTCTCGCTAGTAGGAACTCGTGTGATGAAGTTAATTTGATTTTTTGTGACTGGGTAATTGACTTTAGCGCTAATTTTGGCTATTATTTCAAATAAATTCTCGCTACTTGTCTGGGGCACACCCTTAACTTCAATATTATTCATACGCGACCATTGATCCTTATTATTATTGTCTTCTTCTAACTTGTCCAAACGGGCTTGCAGTTGTTCGACCTGATCTTGGACTTTCTCGACCTTAACAATACGTAGCTCCATATCATTCAATTTTCCAGAGACTTCTTTCATAACCTCGCTGTACTGGTTGGACAAGGTAGTTTTAAACTCGGCAAATTCATTCCTCAATGCGACGATTTCATCTTTCATATTCTCCAGTGTGGCAAATTTCAAAGACAACGCTCGAATTTCCTGCAGGACAACCGACTCAGGTTCCAGCACGGGGGTGGGTGATACTGGCAAGACAGGTTGTAGGGCATTGCCTGCCATTCGGCATTTACTACAACGCCATATTAGCTTACGATCCCCTAGCTTTTGGTAGCCGTTTTCAGTGACGCCCCCACAATGGAAATGCATCATGAGGTTACATGACTTGCAATGTGCACCATCGGACAACGTTTCACTGCAGACACCGCACTTGTTTGTATCCATCTTAAAGAGTATTGAAAAGTAATTTTGAGATAACAAGCGGACTAATACGAAACTTTGAGAAATAGTGGAATTCTTTTAAAATCGACAGTAATTATACCTAACACAGCCGTATGTAACCGAGGTCAACGACTGACTTATTGGTCTGCGTTTGATGATATGGTATATTGTTCGTACTACGAGTATATTGGAATACTGCGCGGTTGCATGGCGTCCCCACTACGCAACTCATAGTCTCAGGTTGGAGAGGATCCAGAAAAGATTTTTATACCATCTTGCCTATTCTGCGGGATTAGACAAAACGATTCGGAGCTACGCAAAACGTCTTCAAAAATTTAGCATCACTTCACTCGAAAAACGAAGAAATAATATAGATTTAATTTTTCTTTTTAAAATACTTCAGTGTAAAATAGACTGCCCCCCGTTGTTACGCAAGTTTAATTTTAACCTACCCCACAACTATCCGCGTCACCCTATAAAACTATTACGTCCCCCATTCCGCAAAACTGTATCAGGATCCAACTCCACTATCCCCAGAATTTGCTGGCTTCTTAATAATTGCGATGATTCAATAGATATTTTTTCCACAACACTTCAAAAATTCAAGCGCCAAGTCCATCAAATAAATAAATATGGGACGTTAAAAACACATATAATTTTATTCCACCAGGGTTCAGAGGAATTAAGCCAGCGAGCTTGTTTTTGGGATTACGACACGATAAAATGTAAACCTGTCAATTCATCGGAAGATATCAGGTAAGACTACAAAACAGTTTTTCTTTGTTTTACCCTGGGGTCTGTGAACGGGCTTAGTACTGAACCTACGACGCGAATAAATTGGGAACAGCATAATTATTCATAACCATTTGACAGGCTTCTGAGTCGAAAATACATATATTTTTGGTTATCTGATTTGCTTAGTCCTCGACCGCAAATAGCCAAAATAATAGCGGTCGTTTACTTGTTTTAAACTGTGGTTTCGGTTTTGTGAACAGCGTTTAGAGGACTCTTTCGATAACATTGGTTGATGTTCGATTCGGGCCAAAAGCGTATCGAATAGTTGTGAATAGCTATGCTGATCAAATTATACGATAACATCAATGTTTGCCTGTCTTAAGCTCAGTTTGAAGCACTAAAATAATTAATTCTCCGAAGGAAGTTTTATAGCACTTATAGCGCTGTAAGATTATTTTGGTGCGTGGCCAAAATCTGAACTAATGCCGCCATCTTGTTTTTTAATACATTTCAAGTGACAGTTCACAAAACGATTGCACAAATGTTTACCAACAGCGCCCCCTGTCAACGTCAATAGAGCGCCAAAACATCCTTGTCCTTTCCCAGTTATTTTACCTGTGACAGCAGCAACCCAACAGCAACCTAATTGCAACGCAGTAAAGATCACAATAATTTTGAAAAATCGGAGGTAAAATAGCTGTGAAAGGACTCTACAGACGCCAGCACATGAAGCTACCCGAAACTGTCAAATTTTCCCAATCAACTTTAAACCTTATGCTTTAGCGATAAAGTTGAAAATCTATTAAAGAAATTTGACAGATTGCAGTAGCTTGATGTGCTGGCGTCTGTACACCAAATCCCCGTAGGCCGTAAGTTCGTATGCAAGCTCGCACGCCATGTCCGCAGGAGTGTGGCGGCGGCGGGCCCGTGCAGCGCGCCGTGCGCGACCTTCGCCACGTGCGCCAACTGTACCGCCGAGGAGTGCATCTGGTGTGCCTCGGCCGGACGGTGCGTCGATAAGGTTAGTGGGCACGCACGTGACAGGAAACTTGTATTGAAGGTGTAATGGTGGATACACACTTACACTGTGTATGTTTAACGCAACACGAAATGTAACACGCTTTAAAACAAATTCGCATTGTTGTGTTACATTTCACGTTGCATTGCATATATTTGGACGGCATGTTCGTTTCAATGCATGTTACATTACATGTTAGATTTCGATTAGTGTATCCAACATAAGAAAATTGACGAGAAACTTACTATGTAGTTTGCCAAAAATATAAAAAGGGAAGTATAAATAACTAAAGCAAGGAGCTTAAACAAAATCTTTGTATGACTTTTGTTTGGCCATGTTTTTAAGGTCTTCTTCTTAGCGTGTCGATGGCAATCTAAATGTACTTAAAAACAATCTAAAGTACATTTAGATTGTTTTTAAGGTAATTTTAACGGAAAAATAAGTTACTAAATGAAATTGATATACTATACAGAACTAGAAGCTGATGTATCAATAAGCAGACCACGAATTCCCAAGAACTGGCAACAAAACAAATAATGTTGCTTGTGAAGTTCACAGTTATTTGCCGGCTAAAATCAAAATGAGAAGAGTTACTAGGTGACACACATTAGACTGACTGATTCTACCCCTTTTTTTTCGTCTAAATTGCATTTGTCTTACTGAAACATACTTTAGGTATTAGAATTCAACCCCCTTATTCATAATCCTATTTTATCTCTATTTTAGCTAAAATAGGTTTATATAACGTTTGTCTTTATCTGTCACGTTGACATTTCTGTGTGTAAGAAAGAGAAACCCCATTTTAACTAAAATAGGTTTGATAAGTTTTATGAATAAGAGGGATAAAGTAGCTGCCAATTATAGTCCTTGCGAAACTAGTTGTCCGCCCCAGTGCACACAGACGTCTCGGCGGCGCGGCGGTTCGTAACGCACGTACTGAGTAATGCAACGCCCCGCACATACCTAAGGCGTGGCCATCTAGTTCCGCGCGGACTATGTCGAATCGTGTGGATGCTTGCAAGTAATCTTTTTCGCTCTTGTGATGGGTATGCCATCACAATACCAGCGCTGCGACATATATTTTTAAATATTGCAACATTATGCTGAGATTTTGGTTTCGTACAGGATTTTACTTTTATTATTTTTATATGCTGTTGTTTTTTTTTCTATGTATGTGTTTTAATATTTAGTCTGTGTTCTTCTTGCGCGAGTCCCAGAAAAGGCCAGAATTACGGAAAAAATGTGAATTCAGTTGAAAAACTGTGGTCTGAGCCCTAAATCGTCACCTATACTTTATGTTCATCCAATCACAGAACGCATACGGCGCCTCGTTCCCCCTGGGCGGCTGCCGCGCGTGGTCCACGTCGGGCGGCGGCGGCGCGGCCGGCACGTGCGGCGCGGCACGTGGCTGCGGCGCGCACGTGGCGTGTGCGGCGTGCCGCGCCGAGCCCGCGTGCGGCTGGTGCGACGACGGCGCGGGGGGGGGGCGCGGGTTGTGTCTGCCGGGCGGGGCCAGGAGGCCGCACGCGCCGAGGGTGTGTGCGCAGCATAGGTCAGTGTTTTATTATTATCTCAACCGTAACACATCCACTGCTAGACACTACCTACAGCCTCCCCAAGCTACGCCGATCATCACCGCACCGATCACTTGCCTCATCCAACGGAGCCCCATGACCTAGAGTAAAATTGCACAGTGCTGCACAACCCCACCCTATTTCAAGTTAAACAAATATCAACTTTATGTCAATGATCATTGAGTTGATTTCAGAGTGACTAGCACTATTGAAAAAGTTATAAAACTGTTTGAAGTTTTAGCGTAAACTGAACTTTATTGTGTAGCAATTAAAGTCATTTTTCCATGAATCATATCTTAATCAACATACAACCCGACACTGACCTGTAAATTGCAAAAAACGGGCTACGTTATCGCCCTTAATGGTAATATTCTACCAATATTACTAGATATCCTCATTCCCTTTCCTTGCCTAACCTCTATTATTGTTTGCACAGATGGCACTTTACAGCGTGCCCGGCGTGCCAGTGCAACGGGCACTCGGTGTGCGACAGCGCGTCGCGCTGCATGCAGCCGTGCGCGGGCCGCACGGTGGGCGAGCACTGCGACGTGTGCGCGCCCGGACACTGGGGCAATCCGCTCAACGGCGGCGTGTGCACACGTACGTAAACTTGCTGGATACAGGCTTCACTTCACTCACGAATGAAAGGATGTTTCAATTCAGTTGAAACTAAAGTTCTGGCGCAGATTTCCATTCAAAATCAAAAGTCATTTATTCAAACTAGGCTGAGAATCAGCAATTGTCGAACGTCAAAATTACAAAAAACAGTGCTTTCGCTGGGGAGAAGAAGTGGCGGAACAAACTCCCCAGCAGCACAGCTGTCTGATCAGTTAGAAAATAATTGATTTTATACAATTCTAAGTATGCAAAGTAATTAACATTACAGGACACAGAACCTTAAATTAAATTATTTGTTATCTACAACGCCACATGCGAACACACACATCATGACATGAACATCACATCATCATCATGTGACATCACACTGACGTCGCGCAAAATCCTGCATCGCGCATGCGAAGTTTACCGCGCAACTAGCATGTATACAACATCCCGATGTCAATCGTCGGGCAGTCGCGACCATCAAACACGACACCCGTCTGGTCGGAAGATCCTCCCTCTTCTATAGAGTATGACTGAACTTTACACACTACATATTCCCCAAAGTTTGAATGTTATAACTATTATAGATAGAGGATCTATAGTATTTCATTCAAAATTCATTTTGGAAGTAACTAAACGTGTGATACATGTTGTGTAGTTGTAATGACACACCTATACGTTTGGAAGAAATCTGGAGTTGGTTTGGTGGAGCTTTTGTGAGTTTTGTGTGAATTTAACAAATAAAAGCTAAAATCATGTTCCATGTTTCTTGTGATTTTTATGTTGACTAGGATCTATACTAATATTATAATTGCGAAAGTGTGTTTGTCTATTACCTCTTCACGCTTAAACCGCTGAACCGATTTAGATGAACTTTGGTATATAGTTTGAGTCTCGGGAAAGGACATATTATGATAGTTTTTATCCCGGTATTCCCACGGGATCGAGACTTATGCGGGTGAAACCGCGGGGCGCTGCTAGTAAATAAATATGTAAGTCATTTATATATCGTAATAACCTTTGTTACAGCCTGTGAATGCAACGCGCAAGCCGTAGCGTGCGCCCCCGATACTGGCCGCTGTTACTGTAGTACGAAGGGACTGGCTGGCGACCGATGCGACAAATGCGACAATACCAACCATTATCATGCTGATATCTTCAACAAGGGAGCTTGTTATTGTAAGTTATAATATGTTATAAGTATACAGGTGTATGGACAATTTAATAATATCATATTATCATGCGGACGTGTGACTTGTAAGTGAAATTGTCCTGAAGGCCAATTCTCGTAATTTAAAACGTTCAAAATCTAGTCGCAGTCTCATCTCGGCGACAAACAAATGTCAAAAACTTTTGACAGATTGAGATTGAGATCAGTCTGTGAGCGTTCTTAAAATTACGAGAATTGCCCCTCTGATATCTTCAAAAATAATGCCCCGATAAGACGTACGTTAGCGACACGAACACATATGCATCTAGTGTAAAAACTTGGTTGCATTATCAGCTCATGCTAAAATAAAATTCATGATCTAAGACCTAATAGTTCCTAAGACAGATTCCCCGTATCTCCTATGGTTACGGATTTTGCCAAACTGTTTAAGTTAAAAAACACACACTGTACAAAATGTATAACGATGTCATCAACCGCGGTGTATAGGGCGACCGCTTAACTGAGACGTTGCCTGAGGTAGCAGCGTGGTGCAAGAGGGGTGTGGTGACGTGATGCGAGAGCTCAGTGATTCGTCAACTTGTGACAACTATCACCCCTCCCGCACCGCGCAGCTACCTCAGGCAACGTCTCAGTTAAGCGGTCGGCCTATAATTGTATCTTTACTAGTTTTTGTCTGACAATTTTTTTTTATTTTTTTATTTTTTTTTTATTTAAGTATGCATACACACGTCACGTTGTAGTATAAAACTGATTAACATCCGTTACCTCACACACAGGTCCAGTTGAAAACCAGCGTCAGGCACTAGTTGTCTGGCATTTTTGCTGAACTGGCCCTTTTTTAGCGCAGCCGTGAGGCACACTTTCCTGCTTATTTTTTTTTTTTTTTATATCGGACTTTATACTTTTTTTATTTAATATTTACTTTTTGTTTTTATTTGATGTATGTATCTGGTGTATTGTGTGTCTTTGAGTCTGTGCTAAATAAATGTATTTTCTTTCTTTCTTCTTTCTTTTCTTTCTTTTTTTAAACTTTCCTAACGAACTGCTACTCCTGCCCACAGATGACCTTGCAGTAGACTACCAATTCACCTTCAATCTATCAAAAAAGGAAGATCGCCACCTCTCAGCGATAAACTTCAGAAACGCGCCCGTCAAACCTGACGTGGACGCCGACTTCAGTATCACATGCTCTGCCCACGCCCGGATGAACCTTACCGTGAGGACGAGAAGCGATCCCGCAGAGAGGACACTGTTCAGTGATGTTAATTGCACTAATTTTAGGTTTAAGTAAGTATTTATTGTGTTTTTTTCAAGGTCTTTATTGCTGCAAAGGTCGTTTTCATTTCTCGTACTCGGAAAGTAGTGTTTGTTTGATCCAAATAGCGGGTGGAAGACGCTGCTTCCCACCACAGGGCGGGAAAGACTCATAGTAATTACTTCCCTCTTTAGGGTGGGAATGAATTTTAAAAATAGAACTGTAGTCAGCTACGAAATTTTTTACATAAATTAAGAAACATGCTGCAGTCTTGTGAGTGTATAAACAGCCAGTGTGAATTTTAAAAAAAAAACCTATTAAGCGGGACAGCCCGGTCGTTACAATAGTGTTTACAAATGATCTTATTCCATTTGTACACAGATCGTGATTAGTTTTTGTTACATAGGCTATATTTCGCCTTTGCAAACATCAAAACATGTTTTTATTGACTTATTTTGAGTTGACATGAATTATTGATTTATAATTTATGCGCAAGTCTTAGTATGGACCCACATAATATGTATTTACCCCCTTACTAATAAACGTTGTATAGAGTCTGTATAGTTACACAACGCTTTGTCTTCTTCTTTCGAAAGTCAAATTACTGACGACTGGAAGGGAGAAATCAGTGTGTAACTAATCATTTGATACAATACGTTTATTAGTAAGGGGGTTAATGTTTAAGTTACAAAATGTGCGTACTTATTTATTAATTACTTTTAAAATAATATAGGAAGAAATGTAGTTCGAGCTCAAAAACTGTCCCACGCAAATGTGTACAGATAGCGCCATCCACGAAGACGCACCCCACTCTTCTTCCTAATCGCTTACAGTACAAGTGTGCAACATTCCGCTAGTGTTTTAGTTTTGTCGATACACAGTAATTAGCAGTGGCGAAGGGTGAATTTATGACAGAGGTAAGCCGGAGCAAAAAAAATGCCGTAAAAATTCAATTACGAATTGACTATAGTGTGGTTATGCTCTGAATTTTCGAAGGGAAGCCGGTTGGAATCGAGTTGTATGGTACCTTCGCCACTGGTAATTAGTTATTAGTGGGTAATTAGTGTGTGTCAAAAAACTAAAACACTAGCGGAATCACTAACGATTCGTAAGAAGAGAGAGGTGAGTCTTTCTGGATGGCAATATGTATACAACGGTATTTTTTGGCGCGTGATCAAAATCGGAACTAACGTCGCCATCTTGAAATGTTTACACAAATGTTTACCAGCAACGCTCCCCTGTCAATGGCAAAAAAAAATTGTACTAACCCTAACTTTTTCTAAAATCGATATGTCATATTTCCAGCCGCGAACTGTAAGTAAAATAACAATATACTGTACACACGACGACAAAACAAGCTATATTTATTAATTTAAAATACTTTAAGCACAAATGTACAGAGGCGGACTTAATGCCATAGGCATTTTCTACCAGTCAACCTTTGGGTGATGCAGAGACAAACAGTGGTAGGTGCTATCATGAAAATTGAGAAATAAATATTTTTAAATATAAAGATACGCATAAACCCCCTTACTAATAAACTTTGTATAGCGTCTGTATAGTTACACAACGCTTTGTCTTCTTCTTTCAAAAGTCAAATTACTGACGACTGAAAGAGAGAAATCGGTGTGTAACTATTCATCTGATATAATACGTTTATTAGTTAAGGAAGGGGTATTAATATATTAATTATTTCCAGTTTTAGCTGATCTCGTATTGTAAAGGCTTTTCGTACAAAGAGAAGTTAGCTTATACTTGAAATGAATAGCTTGATATTTCGACGTGCGTACTATGATTTTAAAAGAAAACTAGTCTATATGTTAATTCATGGTGT
This sequence comes from Amphipoea lucens, assembly GCA_947508005.1. NCBI lineage: Eukaryota > Metazoa > Arthropoda > Insecta > Lepidoptera > Noctuidae > Amphipoea > Amphipoea lucens. Next base: position 15,040,137 of record OX382377.1, on the reverse strand, counting down.
CAGCTACCTCCATACAAAATTTTATCAAATTGGTGCAGCCGTTTGAGCGTGAAGAAGTAACAAACATATAAACACACACACTCACAAACTTTCGCCTTTATAATATTAGTGTGATAATCATTACAATTATCAATATAACCCTTTAAGTTCATATAATCTTCCTTTATTCTTTGTATATTTACATAATTTAAAAAGCTAACAATCTTAAAATAATAATATGTACAAGTATATAAAAAGAGAGGGAAAATAATCAAAGGGTATCAAAATATTCGTCCGCATAATCTTATTGAATTATATTTATAGTCATTCAAATCAAGCAGCAAAAAAAAAAGAAAATATAAATTACGCGTTTTACCTTAGCGCTTCCCTCCTTAAACACAACAGGTGAAATGCAGGTGAACTATAGGGACACCTCTGCCCAACCCTTCATATTGATTTAGTTATGTATGTTACCGCAGCATTTCTCATACAGATAAATATTTTTCCATGTCTAAGCTGATTATATGTCCTTTCTGGCTTATCAGATTCGCGAAGTCCGAGCACGCGTTCGGTGTAGAAGACAACGTGACACTTACGACGTTCTTCGTCTACGTATACGACTTCCGACCACCGCTGTGGATACAGATATCTTTCTCTCAATATCCCAAGTTGAATCTACAACAGTTCTTCATTACGTTTTCGTCGTGTTTCCTGCTGTTGTTGCTCGTGGCTGCTGCGCTGTGGAAGATCAAGCAGGTTAGTTGGTTTTAAAGCGCTTTAGGTCTACACACACACACACACACACACTTCACACACACACACACACACACACACTACACACACACACACACTTACACACACACACTACACACACACACTTACACTCTCACACACACACACACACACACACACTACACACACACACTACGCGCACGTACACTTCTTTTTTAATTTTAATGTGATGGCAATAACGTGTGTGGTTGGTTGAAAAGTATTGCGTGATCACTTTGCTGCCAATCATAAATTCACTACAGGACTAGTCTGCTCCACCGGCCATCGGTCCTTCGACAAACATGGCCAGCCCACTGCCACTTCAGTTTGCCTACTCTGCAAACTATGTCGGTAACTCTGGTTCTTTTCCGGATAATTTCATTCCTGATTTTATCCTTCAAAGAGACTCCGAGCATAGCTCGCTCCATAGCGCTCTAAGTGACCTTGAATTTGTGGACCAGCCCGAGCCAGCTAGAGTGGAGACCGCGTATTGGCAAACGTAGTGTGGGACGCCTCCCCGCTAGATGGACGGACGACCTAAAGAAGGTGGCTGGGACAGTATGGATGCGGAAGGCGGAGGACAGGATGTTGTGACGCAGTCTGGGAGAGGCCTATGTCCAGCAGTGGACTGCGATAGACTGAGTTGATTGATAGCGTCACAGTAGTACAACTGCACTATAGGATTGCAATAAAATACTTCTTTCAGCGTTCACTCTTTCTATCCCCAAATGTCTGTGGTGAAAAGAATTTATGCCACGATAAATATAATATGTGACTTTATTCCACATGAAAGGGACAATAAATCTCGCCGGAACATAATAATTATTGCCTTTGATTCTATTGGCTAGTACGCCAAGAGAGCGGGTAAAAATACTTAAGTATAAAGAAAGAATATCGGTTATTTGGACACTGTAAACCTCCAGCCTGTCAGCTAAAGACAACCCGGAGGAAAAGCCCCTCGAAAAACTGAAGTAAGAATGTCGGTAACGCTCATCAAAATGGTTGAGGATGAGAAAGTTACTCAAGAATAGACCACGACTGAATAAAGATTCATGTATTTAACGGTGATTTTAACAGCAGCCATCTTAAATAATATTTTTTCTTTAGAAATACGACATGTATAGAAGAAGACAGCGCCTGTTCGTGGAGATGGAGCAGATGGCATCGCGGCCTTTCAGCCAGGTGTGCGTCGAGCTCGAAAAGGGAGGAGCAGGTATGTACAGTCGCGGACATTGGCGGTCTACCACTTTTCACCGTTATGCCCTTGTTAATAACGTTGAAAAGTGGTCCACCGCCAGTGACCGCGATGGTACCTTTTAGCGGCAAAAATACAACTTCTACAATAACTAATATTGTGACACTGAATATTTTATTTTAGGTATAATAAAAGCACTTGAAAACTCAAACTCAAAGCATTTATTTCAATTTAACCAAATTAAATTATTCCAAATTAATCACTACTTTTGACATTTGGTAAAGCAAATTTAGAAACATTTAGTACCAAAGCTCGCGCGCGTTGCCGCCCCCGCAACCTCGCCCGCGTTCGCATCGTGCCCCAGTCTGGACGGACACATACTGCCAGGCCACGAGTTTTGGCTTAGCGACAAGCGGTGCGGTTTCTTTTGTCTAGCGTTGACGCTGCGAACGATGCGTCGTGGCGTGGCATGGTTCATACATTTTGGTATATTTATTTTTACCGCTCGCCACACCGCGCTAAGCTGCCGCTGATAGCGAAGAGTTCGTGGCCAGGCCGTTAGGGTAATAAGCACACACCCTCTTTTTATAAGCTTTGATTTTATCAGGCTTAGTGATGTGTGAAACACAGGCCCAGTTGCCCAGTTCAGCTCACAGACACTGTTTTCTGATCCAACAACTGTCTGCAAATATTAAACTCAAGAGTTTGATGAGATTCTGGTGATAAGAAAAGATCTTCATCAAATGGTTAAATGTTGAACTCACCGATCTTAGGACATATTTTGTGACAAGAAGTTGTGAAGGTTTTCTAATAAACATGATTAATCTTAATAGCAAAAAAAAAAAAAATATTAGCAGTGAACTAATTTTGGATCTGCAGTAAGGCATTATTAACGTCGTCTAAATTTGTAGCATTACTTATTTACCTTAAAAATTAAGGAAGTATCGTCAGCAATGTGTGGTTGGCATTATTCTTCGAGGTTTGGAGACATTGGTTCAAAATCATTCCCATATTTTATCATGTGGATGGTTTTACCGTAAAGTTACCACTTTAGTTCAGGCTGTCTATCCGTATCACTTAGTGGTGCCTACCTCAATGGAATGCCATATGGCGACGTCGCTAGGTCACGCTCCCAACGGAACGTATACAGCTCTATCCTGTGTGCCTACTGACTGTTACCTCCCGGCCGCAGGCGCAGGCGTGCCGGCGCCCGTGGCGCTGGAGCCGTGCCGCGGCGGGCGCGCGGCCGTGCTGTCGCTGCTGGTGCGACTGCCCACGGGCGGCACGGGGCGCGCGCCGCCGCTGGGTGGGCTGGCGGTGGCGTCGGCGCTGGTCACGTTGGGCCACCACGCCGCGCACGCGCCCGCGCCCAGCGCCAAGCGCCCGCGCCATCACTGACCAGGAAGGAGGGGGACCACGCAGGTATCACTCGGTCATTCTACATCTCCCAGAGTCTGCTCTGTACGTTTTGATCATGCAGAATGTAGATCAGAAACAGATGTTTTAGTTTTATTAAAAAAATATTTTTTTGGTTTACTCCATCACAAGAAAATAGTAAATAGATTTTGAAATTTTAACCCACTCGCTGCTAAGTTTAAAATCCCTGATTTCCGAAAAATTAATAATTATATTGAATTGTTTCAGATACGGACACCGATGTATATAGACATTGTATGTATTGAACTTTGTACATAGGACACAAGTAGTGCATTGCTCAAAGTGTAACATTTTATAAATAATAATAATACTCAGTTAATGTATCGTTTGTATGACTTATGCCCAGTTGGTCGGCGAAACATGTGGTTAGGCTTTGATTTTTAGCGATACAGTTTTATCTTTGTGCTGAATTGATACGAAATGAACTTATTTTGTAAAGGTACAGTCTGCAATATTTACGGTTGACCACTTTTGACCTATTCAAAGGTGAAAGGTGGTCAACCGCCAACTTGGTCGAGTATACATACAAGTCTGCAGTGTAATATTGAAAAGATTTCACAACGTGACTTTGATCTAATATTTATAATAATAGTTAATCAATGTTAAAGCAAAACTCATTTAAGACTGCCGAAAAAATCAAATTAGGCTATAAAAATATTGTTTAATCATTTAAATGATTCACCTATAATTCCGCATTTAAGATACAAATTGTATCGTTACAAAGAAATCCAAACCAGGCTACAAAATACATCAACGACGTTGGTTCTTTTTGTATAAAAAAATACTAATAAAAAAACAGTAGTAATAAGTACCTAACCGTTACACTTCCATATATGAAAGTTGCCAAAATACTCTAATTTGTATCACTTTTAAACGTTTTGCACGTTTAGGGAGCTAGTTGCAAGTTATTGGGTGTATTGTAAAATTATTGAAGTTTAGACGTGTGGGGATGAGATGATTTAAAACTATTTTGAGTTTTTTTCTTTCTTCCGCCTTTTGGCTTCTTGGCCAATCTCTGTCAACTGAACCCTAGGATCGATATGCAAAATCTTAAACTGCTTCTTATTACAAGTAAAATTTACATAGCGATTTCCAGTATTACTAATCTTTCTATTTTTGTGATCCAGTAACATTATCGGTACTCAATATTACTACAAAATAGTTGTCATTTTTGAAGTGAAACTTCTTAGGCGGCTATCAGATTATAATTGGACGAAAATTGAGAGTGAAATTTCAAGGACGCGTTACGTTAAGACACATTACGTTGCATGAGACGAAAGATATAACTCTCTCTGTGTCTCTCATACTAAATCTCTCTTATTATTTATTTTGTAACAAGTTTCCCTTTTTGATAGAAGGGGAAAAAAAATACGCCTGCAGCACATGTGATAATGTAAGGTGCCGCAGGCGCATTTTTTTTTTAAATATATTGTCTTAAAAACCCAATTTCTTACCAACTTTACACCCCGTTTTGTTTTTTCTGGGTCTCCTTCCACTGTTTTTTTTTTAATTTTCTATTTACGTCGTCTTCATCCCACACGATCTAAACCTCTTTGCTTTAAAAATTTGGACTGCGTTCGTAGAGTTAGACTTCATTGCATTTTTTATTTATATTTCGTAACGTTTATTTATAAGGGCTTTCAATAAAACTGGTGTGGTTTGCCGATTTTAATGGTGACTTACAACATACGCTTGTAAGTTCAACTACTATTTAAGCTGTGATACGAAAGGCAGCTCATTCGATAATAATCGATACATTAGGTCTGTAAAAGTAATCGATTATAACTTTATCGATATTTTTTTATCGAATATTAAAACGATAATAGTGTCTATGTAAATTGTGTGAATAAATGAGAAATAGTCTCGTTTTTATAATGAAATGTTGCCATAAAGGTGCAACTTGATTGTGGTCGACTGACGCATGACGTTGAATAGTCGGTTAATTGATTGATGAAATATCTGCAACAAAATATACACAACCATTGGACAGAATTCCGAGTAAAAAAAGACACAAAATCAAAGTAATTTATTCAAACTAGGCTGAGAATCAGCACTTTTCGAACGTCAAAATTACATAATACAGGTCCCCCAAAACGCCCGCCCTTCCTAGTGATTCAGCTGTCAAGAAGAAGTGGCGCAACAAACTCCCCAGCTGAATATTTTCGGTTACCTGATCTGGCTAGTACCCGACAGAAAATAGCAGTCGGAAGAATAGCGGTCGTCTTTTGGTTTAAACTGTTAAAATTTTCGGATTTCGGATTTGTGAACAGCGTTTAGAGGACTCCTTTGACGCCATTGATTGATTCGATTCGGTACGGAAGCGAATCGAATGGTTGTAAATAGCTGTGCTGATTTAAAGACCGACCTTTAGACTATTTTGAAGTGAATATGAGGATTGTCATGGTGCTTAGAGGCGATTAAATAGCAATTGCCATTATTTATTTTGCTGCCTATATATTAAGGATCAAATCTAGTATGAATTGAAGCGGAAAAATGAATTAAATATAATTATTATGCATACTTTTCAAATAAAATTCAAATCGGCAAACCACACTCTAGTTGAATCGAGTTTAGTCCTAGTGATGTCGTGAATCGATTCCAAGCCAATGGAATAAGTATCGATATTCGTAATAAATATAATATTTATTTTTCTCGATGAAATTAGTATATTTTAGCTAGCAAATGAAATGCTTGCAAGGTTATATTAATACACGGTGTTTTGAAGGGTGATGTCAATTTTTAAATAGTAGGTATTTATAGGGGTAACGTTAAACAATTTTGACCCTTATTAGCAATTGTGGCTATTTTTGTGATATTCACAACGCTATTGATTTGTCTAAAGCAGTAAAATTAAACTTGATAATGATATCGCATTTGCTAAAAGTAAGTAATAATTATGTACCCTGAGTCAATCGGAGAAAAATTAATGAAACTGTCGAATATCTTCTAGTATTATTTATTTTAATTGTTTAAAGCTATTGTATATGCTATAGCAAATTCGAACAGTCGTGGCCCAGTAGAAATTGCCGCGACTTACGAGTGGTAAGCTGTAGGTTCGAATCTAGACAGGCGTATTACTTTGTGTAAATTATTTCATCACCAGTGCTCTCAAAAGGGTGAAGGAAAACATCGTGAGGGAACCGGCATGTCCTAGAACCAAAATTTCAAAGGCACGTGACATCTACCAACCCGCACTGGGCCTGCGTGGTGGATTACGGCCTACTCCCCTCTCACAGAGAGGAGGCCTGTGTCCCAGCAGTGGTAACATTATAGGTTATAAATTCAACTAAAGCGAGACTTTGAGTCGATGTAATTTGGATTAAAATCATTTGACTTAAACCCCACATATTCCCATTAAGAATAGACATCACTCTACCAAGAACAGCCTATAATAAAAGACAAGTTTTCACGTAAAAGAGTTTCGCGTAGCGTTTTTTTATGATAGTTTTTATAATGCGTTGATCTGTGTTGAATATAAAAAGACAACGATGTAATATATGCGTATCATCACAGTGTTTTGTCGGTTTAAAGGTTTAACTTAGTAAAAAGAGGTTTAAAGTAACGAAAAACCAGTTAATACGTTTTTTCCGAAAAAAAAATATTTTTAACGAAAGTTGATGTATCGTTTGGTGAACTCTGGGTGATAAATCACTGATCAGTAAATCTGGCGTTAGATCAAATTGTGAGCTTTTTTAGTGATTGGTCGACGATACTACGACCAATCATAATTGGCTCAATCTTTTCGGTCGGTCGGTTTCCAGTCTAACCGAATGCAGCTGCTACCAGTATTTTACATGGAGCGAATGCCTATCTGACCTCCACAACCCAGTTACTAGGTAATTAAGGTATTAAGACTGCTTGTCAGACTTTCGGGCTTTTGACTACTCGCAACGACTGTCAAAAATCTACGAATGAAAGTCGGGGCCAACGTGTTTTCCTCCAGGAAGGCACTGAGGAATCTGAGGGATATTGTATTGTTCAAAATATTTTCGAATTTAAATCCGAACAAACTCGAATATTCTATTAAGATTTCGACTCGATGTGAAAAGTGACATAATTATGTCAAGACTGAACCTACTCCATATGTACTGTCAACAAAAGAGATACTCGTAAGCAATCTGGCAGCTTACCACAACACCGTGCTTACATGTTCTCAATAGTAAATGCTTGTTAATGCGTTTGCATTCTCCTCTATTTTTTTTAAGTGAAAACTTTATGAAATGTTTTTTTTATTTTGTGTAAGTAGATCTTTTTTTAATACACCAGTCGGTAGGTGACACTGAATCGTGTATGCTCGGCGCTGAATCGGGTATAGGGGCATTTCACGTGAAGCGGACAGGAAAAAAAATGTCAGGTTTTGGATTTTGTTCATAATTGGGTCAATTGTACTTCCATAGGACCTGAAAAATCGTACGTCGTTTTTTTTTTTTTTTTGTTGCCTAGTTACCAATTTATGCGACTTCAAAGAATTATCAAAATTTGAGGAAATGATTTTTCGATAGCTCTTAATGAAGTTAACCAGATGGATTGAGTAATAAGTAAATAGTGTTTATTTGAGAATATAAATTGTTTTTCTTGGAAATTGATCAAAATTTGTTTTTTTTATTTTCTTGATAAGTAGTAAACCGGAAGTTAACATTAAAAATCTGTTTTTTTTCAACTTCGCATTTTTTTATATTTTTTATTTTTACCTGAAAACATACCTTGTAATATAGAAATATCATGTGAAAAATTTCAGAATGGTATCTCGATTCGTTTAGAAGATAGATGAACTAAAGTACGAAGGTGCCGTATGACGCGAAGTACTGGGCGGTTCTTTAGTGTGGAAATCTTACTCGCCAACGCAAGAAAACGATTCATATCATTATAAAATCGAATCGTATCCTGTTGTGACCTGTAGCGCCATCTCTTATCTACCAAAAATATCACTGACACTTCACCCGCAATCGACGTTAAATGTTAGAAAGGGATAGATAGCGACGCCTTAAGCATCACTCGATTTGACCGTTATTTATTTAGTCGTCACTTTGGCCGCTACGCGTTTGCAGTGTTGTGTTAAAATAAATTTTGTAATAATCTTATGTATTATGAATTACTACGGTAATCGGTGTTATAACCCTTTTAACTTACCATCTCATTCGACGTAGATGTTACAAAAATTTCAACATATTTAGCTGAGAAGTGGGGAGTTTCTTCTTTTGTTTACGTGTGTACGTCTTGCAGGTTACGCCTGTCGAAAGAAATACCTCCAGAAACCAATTTCGATCTTGTGTAGTCGCAGAGCAGCCAAACATCGAGTGAATATTCGCAAAACACTCAGAATGTATTGTTTGTTCCCGATGACGATAAACATAAAACTATTTCGACACAAACGGACACCGCAGCAGCAGATCAAGAAATTCTGCGCCAGTTAGCAAGCAGCAGCAAGCCATGGTCCGGGGCGAGAGGGAGTGGGAGGCAGTCACCTCCTTCTGCGAAGCAGTCATGCTAGCAAAGGAGGTGGCGGGATGGCTGAGGGAGAGAGCCTCACGTCCCAGCCGCCGCGGGAGACGCTCCGGGCGTCGGGAGCCGCGTGACGACTCCCGGCCACCGTAGGCGCGGGCCTGCGGACGGAGAGTAATGGGTAGCTCACCGTCCGATCAGGACCAGGCCCGTGCCGGACGGCGCGTACGTGTTCCACGCGCGCCTCAAAGAGATGTCAGCAAAAAGGAAGGGGCCTGCCAGGGCCGAAGACTGCCGGGGGTGCGGAATTGTCCGAAAGGGTTACCGCTAAGGAACACGGATGGGTTTTAGTCAGTAAGAGTCTGACACTCCCTTCCGCTCCACCCAGAGCGGGAGGACTCATTTGATGAATTCCTATCCATAAAAAAAAAATACGTGTGGCACTCGGGGACTGCCGCGGTAAGCTATTGCATAACATTTTTTTATAAACTTATGCGAGCTTCGTACAGCCTACACGCATACGTCTAGTCGCACGCACACAAACACCGTGCCGAAGTCTGCCGAACTGAAACGACGTTAGACGATGCACGGCTTTCAACGCCGCACCGCTGCGCTGTGCCGGTCGGAGTGGGGGGTGTAAGATTTATTTTCGTTACGGTATTTCTTGATTCGGTCGACGCGCTCATAGCCCGCGATAAAAGCTATGCAATAGCTTAAAAGGCGTCGCTATCTATCTCTTTCTAACATTTAACGTCGATTGCGGGTGAAGTGTCAGTGATATTTTTGGTAGATAAGAGATGGCGCTACAGGTCACAACAGGATACGATTCGATTTTATAATGATATGAATCGTTTTCTTGCGTTGGCGAGTAAGATTTCCACACTAAAGAACCGCCCAGTACTTCGCGTCATACGGCACCTTCGTACTTTAGTTCATCTATCTTCTAAACGAATCGAGATACCATTCTGAAATTTTTCACATGATATTTCTATATTACAAGGTATGTTTTCAGGTAAAAATAAAAAATATAAAAAAATGCGAAGTTGAAAAAAAACAGATTTTTAATGTTAACTTCCGGTTTACTGCTTATAAGAAAATAAAAAAAACAAATTTTAATGAATTTCCAAGAAAAAAAATTTATACTCTCAAATAAACACTATTTACTTATTACTCAATCCATCTGGTTAACTTCATTAAGAGCTATCGAAAAATCAGTTCCTCAAATTTTGATAATTCTTTGAAGTCGCATAAATTGGTAACTAGGCAACAAAAAAAAAAAAAACGACGTACGATTTTTCAGGTCCCATGGAAGTACAATTGACCCAATTATGAACAAAATCCAAAACCTGACATTTTTTTTCTTGTCCGCTTCACGTGAAATGCCCCTATATTCGGTCCTGATTCGGGTATACTCGGCTCCAGTCGGTAGGTAACGCTGAAACGCGTATACTCGGCACTGAATCGGGTATACTCGGCTCATATGTTTTAACTTTTTTTCTTGGTCATAAACACACACCGGACGGTGTGTTTTTTATAGATTTTCCCAGTATTTCATTTTCAGTGTCACTTTAAAGATTAAGCCATTTTTTATAAGTTTAGCCACTAAACCGACAATTTAAATAATAATAATTAATGTTATTTATACGTAAAGTCACTACTACATATAATAATTAGATGTAAATAGTGCCGCTTTGTATAAGACTCCGATATTCATATTTTTATTACGACTGAGATGTAAATGATGTAAAATATAATGTTTTTTTGTTTGTGTGAACGCATTTAGTTGGTGAATGTTGTGTTGGATTTTGTTGGGAACATGTTTCGCAACATGTTGCAAATTGTTTTTTGCTGTTGGTCACCCTGTATTTCAACTTGTGTCAATTGTAAAATGAACTTATTTTGGGTGATGTTGAAATGGTAACTTTAAGAAATAATATTTATGTGCAGTGTGTATCTATCCCAGTTACAAAAAATACGACGTAGGCATTTTTTTTGTCATGATTTTTTTTTCAGCAATTAAGTACTTTAATAAAGTTGAAAATGATTTTAGGTCCGGACACAACATTCACACATTTTTGTATTATAGCCTTAGATGTAAAAGACGTATTTTATCTAAATAATAATTATTAATAATAGGAGCTAACTTTGTACGCAACTTAATAAATCGTTTTTAGTCCAACATAAATATTTTTATGCCTTATTTAGTATTAATTATAATTAAATATCATCGCGGATTTGTAAAAAGTATCGATATTCAGAATATTAGGTAAAAATAAGTGTAATTTTCGTTTTTTTTTTTTACTTTTTTATTGCATCATTTAAAATATTTTTTATGTGATGGTCATTTTGCGAAATGCCAAAATTCAATGTTTGTCGAAATTAAATTAATTATTTTTAAACACAGTCATGTGATCTCAGTGTTAGTAGAGAATTTACGTTTTCTAGAAATTTACAGTCAACAAAACAGATAAGTATGCAGGATCGTCGGATATAGTTGAAGTTTAGTAAGAAACCGATGGATGATTTCGAATAAAATTTTATTTTATTAATAAAAAACAAATAGCTTATTGATCAAGTTAAATTTCAGTCGACAACATCTATCGGTTTCTTACTAAACTTCAACTATATCCGACGATCCCGCATACTTATCTCTTTTGTTGACTGTACCTAATATACAGCGTGTATCGGAAAGGTGTGATCAAAGGACGATGAGTCAGAACGTCCCCCCAACCTTACATTGACCAACAGACTTAAAATGTATCTCATTCGAACCGCCTTAGCAAGCTGATCAATTTTTACTATGACGACATCTCTCAAAAGTGCGGGATATTCCGAGAAAATCATGTTTTAGTGTTAATTTCGTCACAACGTCCCCCCAACCCTTACATTGACCAACAGACTTAAAATGTATCTCATTCGAACCGCCTTAGCAAGCTGATCAATTTTTACTACGACGACATCTCTCAAAAGTGCAGGATATTCCGAGAAAAATCATGTTTTAATGTTAATATTTTTGGCACAAAATAAGAGTTTGTAAGTAAACCATATTCTTTGATTTTCAAACCTCTCAAGATCAATTAGGAGATGCCATTTAAAAAACAGAAAACGTCATTCGTTACTCGTCCAATTTTTTTTATTCCCATAGGCAGGCAGTTGTCCCACCGGCGGCGACGAACGATTAGCGAGTAGAACTAACAACTGAAAACGAGTTGGCGAGTTTCCGATGGTTTTGTCGCTGGGTTATCAGCGATTTTCGAGTGCGACGGGCGATTACTCGCACCACTCGCTCGGGGCGGTTAGTCTCACAGGGGTTTCTCTCGGCGTGAGCTCTGACCACCAAGCGACCATCGCTGAGCGAGTATCGCTAGGCGAGTATTATCTTTGATAGCTCTTGTCGCTCAGCGACAAACCAGTGAAGCGAGTCCTCGCCGGCAGTGTGAACAGTCAGCGATCAACTGTTAATATATGCATCTCTTTTGTTTACACGGAATGTATATCTATTGTACGTTTCTTGAGCGAGAAAACAGCCGACAGTTAGTCGCTTCCTCGCCGGCGGTGGGACAACTGCCATATGCTCGTCCACGACGGAGACGCGGGTGTCTTCGTCTTGGGCGAGCTTGAATCCCTCACTGCACTCAGGAATCAAGTCATAACTCCCTCGCTTCGCTCAGGAGTCAACTCAAACCTAGAATCCTTCGTTGCGTTCAGGATTCAAAATAGCGCCCGCGACAACAAGACACTACTTTATCCCAAAATAAATAAAACAATTTTTTATTTTATTTCTAAACCCCATGGATTTTGGAGTTAAAACTGGTTGCTAGTATTTTTATAGATCTTTTTGAACCTGATAACACATACAAAAGATCTGTTGCAGGGCGGGCGACGAGCCTAGCGAATTAGAAAAATGAATAAAACGATTTTTTAATTTTCATTTTATTTCTAAGCCCCATGGATTATGAAGTTAAAACTGGTTGCTAGTCTTTTTATAGATCTTTATGAACCTGATAGCACATACAAAAGATCTGTTGCAGGGCGGGGGACGGGCCTAGCGAATTAGGAAAAATTAATAAAACGATTTTTTAATTTTTATTTTATTTTTAAACCCCATGGATTTTGAAATTAAAACTGGTTGCTAGTCTTTTTATAGACCTTTGTGAACCTACTAATACATACAAAAGTTCTGTTGAAGGGGGGGACGGGTCTCATACAAATATGGTCATCGTTCTTTAAGGATGGGGTACAGACCATCATACTGAACAACTTTCTCCGTGAAACCAACATGTTATCGAGAAAAAATAATCAGCCGTTCTATTAATTTGAGTCGTCGAGAGTAGGCATAGAAGTTTTGTATGGGACACTTGATAATTTTTCCTCCGGAAAATGTTGTTCACTACCTTTCTGATATTTATGCTGTATTTTTAATAAACATCAATGGGATTTAATTAACTTGTAAATAACGTGGCGCTCGGTATCAACGATATTTGCACAGGCGAAATATTTTATGACGTGTCATTTCATGTCTTACATCATTTTTTTTTTTTTTTACAAAATACAGGTCAATTTGCATAGCAACTAAACAATTGAAAATTATGTAATGGAGTCCTTATTAAAAACAAAGTCGAGAAGTGTCGTGGGACACCCGTTTGGAACGAAGTTCCCTTCGCTTTTGCACACTTAGCGAATGAGAGCTAGGCCGAAAAAAGTATAACATTTTGACTTTCTTCTTAACTTATCGATAGCAAAAAGTTTATATGTTACGCGAACTTTTTTTTTATTGCCGAATGGGCCAGTTCTTGACCGAGAGGATTAGATCTAGAGATCAAGAGGATGAGGTCTATGATGGAACGAGCGTGCCCAGAAGATGCCTAAGGCATTGGAACTCCCACGCATCGCCGAAACAGCAGGCTGCTTGACGCCGGACTCCGGTGGGAGGGTGGTCGCAAACCAAGCGGGTGTTAGTCCTACCACCGCAAGGGAAGAATTGGCCAGTCAAATAAGGTGTTGGGTGTGACTGTCCAGGATGCGCCGAGCGCGAGCGTTCAGTTGAGTAACTGGCAGAAATAACTGCGCTGCACGAGGAGGCTTTTTCATGCATCCCGAACTGCACTCACTGACGCAATCATAAGGACTCCCCTGACAATTTTTTCGAACCATCTGAACATTTTGACCGTAGAGTGTCGTGAAGGTCAAAGTGAAGGTCAAAATGCTACACTTTTTTCGCTCTAGCTCTCATTCGTCAAGTGTGCGGAGATACTTCGAACAGAAAACTTCGTTCCAATACTTTTGTGAACTTATTAACCTTATTGGGCAAGTAAAAGCTCTCTACTGCCTCCCATTAATGTACGCCCTTTTGGTTGATAAGTAAACTATCTATAAATCTTTTGTCCGCACTGTGCTCGTACCTTCACAGCCAAATACGTTACATAAGACACGTCAGAGCAAACGCTCGTAATCGTATATCTGTAAATGTTTCGTCTGTGTAATATTAATTACATCGACTATAGTTGTCGCGTTTTAGCATGGTAATAGCGGTCACTGACCCCCCTACATGGTCTTGCATTTTTTACTTAACATCCCGAATCAATCGTGATCTTCAACATGTTCCGATAATGAAAAACCATACGTAGTTTATTGTCTGAGTTCCTACGGAGAGATATATTAGGTAAACTGCTATTGTCATGCAAGAGCGCGACTACTATGAAAGAGTAATGCCCGTCTGCACTGAAGTTGACGTTATATATCAAATACATCAGACAACATTTGACAATCGCTTAAGCCGTACTCGGAAGTAACCAGTTACAAACTCAAATCACCAATCTGCGTTCGGGAATTAGTTGCCAAATATGTAAACAAAAATGAGTTTTTTGGAAAAATAACTTTAACTCCTACACAATAAAGTTCAGTTTACACTACAACTTCAAACATTTTTCATTAGTGATAGTCACTCTGAAATCAACTTAATTACCACTAAAATAACGTTGATATTTGTTTAACTTAATAACGTCAATTGGAAACAAATTTGAATAGATCTTAGTTTGCCGAGAATTTAGCTAAGTGTTTGGCACCTTCAGTAGCGTCCATCAGGTCCTGAAACATTCAGGAAACAGGACACGCTAGACACGATATTATGTACCGCATTGTGTGACAGCACCACATTTACAATCACAATTACCAATAAGAAGCCAGACTGTCACATCACTAGTATTTCAAATTGGTAATATGAGTTTGTATCACATCACTTTTGAGTAGCCTCATGGGCTTTATGGTTGGTGTAAAGTTGGCGTTCCCAAACTTTAATCCAGAAGTAACTCAAGGGGTGTTATCGTTGATGACCGAGAAATAAATAATCAGTGTTAGCCATTTAATATACAACGTGGAGACGACAATACGACAATAAATTAAAATACTGGCAACACTAACGCATAGGAATATTTTGGAACTATCGAATTAATCTAACACCGAAGTAACAAAAGCGATTTTTCAAGCAAACTAAATAGTAGTGATGGGCCCACTATGGGTTTTGCCAATCTTTAACCTTTTGAACGCCATTGTCACATATATGTGACAAACGAAATCTTACCCTGAACGCCAACGTCACAAATATGTGACAAAATACACGTCGGTCGTCGTCGTCGGATATTACGAAATAAACAATTTAATCATTACTTTTGTGTGTTTTTATTTATACAGGGTTACTGAAAACTCGACCACTTCCTTGCAGGAGGTGATAGGGGGGCTAAAATGTGACAAATTTAACGTCCCATATGTATGGCCGAAAATTAATACTTTTAGAGATATTTGAATTTTAGGTATTTTATAAATTACTCCGAATTTTCACACTAAACTTTTAATTTAAAAAAACAAATCATGTTGGTTGGGTTCATTTTTATTTTTATTTATAGCTAACATCCTAACAAAGCTAATACTGCAGTAAAATATCTAAAAATATCAAATCATTTCAAATAATTAAAAGTTTAGTGTGAAAATTCGAAGTAATTTAAAAAAGATCTAAAATTCAAATGTCTTTAAAAGTATTAATTTTCGGCCATACATATGGGGGGTTAAATTTGTCACATTTTAGCCCCTCTATTACTTCCTGCAAGGAAGTGGTCGAGTTTTCAGTAACCCTGTATAATTTAAAAGTTTAAGCTTCCGTCTATATTGTATTGCATGATGAGACTAATATAAATAAACCACCAATATCGAGAAATTTGTTGTTTTAAGTGTGTGTGTGTTGTTGTGTTGTTAAAGTGGCCTGGCGTAAGGAGTACAGCGTACGTTTATACTCTGGCGTTCAAAAGGTTAAATAGCTGTAGTTGCTAAACTATTGGAATACAGGAAGATTTTTATCACCATCCAAATTACAGGATGATCTACCCATGAATATGAACAATAAAAAAAATCAGCTGTTTAATACAAAAGTCCAATACCTACTTGACCAAAATGTATGAAACAGCAGATTTTTTTTTCGTGATTTCAGAGTTGGTCCCATGGTGATACTTGTTCATATTCATGGGTAGAACAGCCTGTAAGAATTTGGATGGTGATAAAAATCTTCCTGTATAATTTGATTGATTTTTCCATGCAAACGTTATTAGTTATATGCAGTTTAAGTTATCGTCGTTTTGTGATCTCCACCTTGTATCAGAATAAGCCAGTTTTTGATTTTAATAATTTCAGTAACTATGACCAGCTATTTCACATAATTCGATCAATATGTAAAAGACAGAAATATTTTGTTGCTAACTTTGTATCTTAATTTTCTATGAAAATCTTATGATTTTAACATGTTATGTGAACATGCATTTATTTAAATGTAATAATTAAAAATCTCACTTATTGATAATGTTTGAATAATTTAGATATGAATTTAATTTGATCTGTTTTAAAAATTTAAATCTTTCATTGAAAAGAATCATTGTTGTTAAAATATTAGTTTTTATTATATAAAAGTATAATATTATTTTTTGCTTTAAGTTAGTATTTTAATTTATAAATATATAGTATTGTACCTTTAAGTGAAAACAGTGTTAAACAATTATTTTATAAGATTTATTTCAGTTAATAAAAAGATTTAAATTATTAAAACAGCTTTATTTACTTGTGGGTTTCATTGAATAAAATACTTATAGCAATCTCGGGGACAATTCCCGTATTTTTTAAATTGTTCCCAATCTAATCTGTCAAAAATACAATTTTACATACATTTTTGACAAGTGTTTGACAATGATTGTCGCCAA
This sequence comes from Amphipoea lucens, assembly GCA_947508005.1. Lineage (NCBI taxonomy): Eukaryota > Metazoa > Arthropoda > Insecta > Lepidoptera > Noctuidae > Amphipoea > Amphipoea lucens. Next base: position 15,023,073 of record OX382377.1, on the reverse strand, counting down.
GATGAGTTTGCGACTTGAATTTGATCGTTTTTAAATACGAGAATTGGCCTTCTGATATTCTAAAACCTATGGCAGCAATTACTGAACTAAGGACTGATTTTTCCAACGCCTGATAATTTTATCGGAGGAATAATTTTGAATTTTTGACAGTTCTTTCATTCAAAAACTGTCGGACGTTAATTTTATTCCACGAATAAAAGTTATCTGTCGATTAAAAAATCAGCCCTAAGCATATGGCCCTAAGTGATAGATAAAAGTGATAATTTTCTTCTAAAGGTAAGTATATCATTACCAACTTATACAGGGTGTAACGGAAAGGATATATCAATACAAACGGGTTGAAGAGTGTATCTGGTCTAGAATCTCTGTACAAAATTTCAGCTCAAAAGCAGTAACTTTGAAAATGCTTAATATTTTTTTATTTCAACATCACGGCGCTTGCAACCACTAGACCAGCGGGAGAGTCTGCAAACGACTGACTTTAAGGCCCCCATGTTGGGCGTGCGCCGGGCGCGCCCGTTGCTCGAGCGTGCGACCGATGCGAAAGCCGCGTGCGCACGTCGCGCTCTACCAGCGCACTTGGCGTTCGCGTCGCTTGCGCGCGCTGTGGACACGCCGGACGGCGGTAACGTATAATCTTGTGGAGCACAACGTAACATATTTATTTTCTGCATTTTCATTCTAAAATAAAAGAAACAAACAAACGATGAGGGCGCCACTGCGCGGTCCGTGTCGTCTTAAAGCCAAAAAACGCTTAAAAAAACCTTCATAGAAGCACAACCATTGCATAAACACAAAACTCCTTACAAATATTCTATGTCAACAACGATATGTCAGTTTTGTAGGATTTTAATCAGCCGGCTGTCCTACCGCTGTTATATTTTTGATATAATTTTATGTGAAAGTTATGTAGTATAGTCTCATTTTTATAACTAAATATTACATAATATTATGTGTTATTGGACTGCCAAGTTGTTTCAAACGTAGATGGTGAGTTCTGTGGAAAATCATTTGTAAAGTACTGGCTACCCGCCACTCCTTCGCACGGTTCTGCGATTAGACAAACATCGTCTTCATTAAGTATTCTTCATCTATTCATGTCGATGGTACTCTATCTCGTTGTTTTTTTTTTATTATTTGAGCCACGGCTTAGGTAGCTACGTTGATTGGCGGCTTCAGTGGCATTCTTTATGTTAACCGAGGTGCAGGTGAACAGGCACTTAGGAAACTCCAGCAAGTGAGGCATGGTTTGATCAAAAGCACTGCACTCGCAATGGAATGGAGACTTCATTATCTAATATTTTTGTAAGTTTAATATTGTATTATACCCATAAACCTTCCGGAATAAATTCTCTAAATGATGGTGAAAACATTATCAAAATTCGTTACTGAGTTTAGAACGACGAAGCTACATTTTCTCCGAATCAGCTGGATATGGGAATGCTCGCCATCGCTACAACGATCGGAGCCAGAGGTTTCTTCGGCTAAGTAATAATAAATTCCTTTCAAATCCGTTCTGTCAAACTCAAATTCAAAGCATTATATTTTAATAAAACCAATTATAGGCCTATTGAATTGTCAAGGAGTCTAGTCGGTCAGTCAGAAAGATCAAGATAGTTGCCCATTCGAACGCTTAGTAGGCTCCATGGAGAAAAAACGAGCAAGAAACTCCATGGACACTGTTTTTACTATGAGGAACAGGGTGTAAAGTTCACTCATCCTCCATAGAAAAGGGAGAATCCTCCGACCAGACGGGTGTCGTGTCTGGTGGGCTACCTGCCTGACAATTTGATGTCGGGATGTTCTATATACAGAGTGTCCGGTTATTAATGGATAACCTCTTAAGGGGTCATTGTACCCACTTTTATTATGAACAACTTTTACAACGGGACCAAACAAGAAATCGCGTAAAAAATCAGCCGTTTCCTACATTTTATGTTTGCATAACTCGTCAAAATGTAGGAAACAGCTGATTCTTTTTTCGCGATTTCTGGTTTGGTCCCATAGTAATAGTTGTTCATAATGATAAGTACAATGACCCCTTAAGAGCTTATCCATTAATTACCGGACACCCTGTATATTATGCTAGTTGCTCGGTAAACTTTGCTTGCGCGATGTAGGATTTAGCGTGACGTCAGTGTTACGTGCAGTTCGCATGTGGCGATCTAGATGGCGCCACAAACTCAAAATGTTGTTACAGCTAATCAAACCATGTGCCGCTGGATGTTACTGTGGGTGTCATTTACTAGCCTGGTGGTAGCCGTGCCTGAGGATCATCAGTACTGCGCCGTCAGATACCGGAGACTCTGCCAGGGGAAAGGACGACATGTTGCTTGCCAGTTTTCTGATGTGAGATATTAGGATTTTTCTTCTTGTTTTATTTATTAAAACTTTATGCACAAGTAAAAAAAAATGCTGTACAAAGGTGGACTTAATGCTTCGAAATGCGGGAATAATCGCTCTTAGCGATAAGACCGCCCATTGTGTCACCCATTGTAAAGTTTCTTTATTTATGTCTGTAATTTATATGGTATACATAATAAAGAGTATTCTATTCTTAATGCCTGAGGCATTTTCTACCAGTCAACCTTAGGCAGAGACAAAACATGGCAGGCGCAACATACAGGATAACTAGCTAGGAAATGACTATAAAATTCAAGAATAAATACTAATACATACCTACAGGTTCCCTATCCATTTGCATAAAATTTTAAGACCTAATATAACTTAGCATAATTTTGTTTGGCATAATTATATTTTCGCATAATATAATTACGCATAACAGCTTACGCATAATTTTTTTAAGCATAATTTCTCTAACCATAATAATGATTAAGCATAATATTGTAAAGCATAAATTTATTAAGCATAAAGTTCTAAAGCATAACTTTTTTAAGCATAATATCCTAAAGCATAAATTTATTTACGCATAATGATATTAAAACATATTTTTATTTTTTCGCTGTAGGAAGCATGAAGCAAGCAAGCATACAGCATGCAAGCAAGCATGCAGCAAACAAGCAAGCATGCAGCATGCAAGCAAGCATGCAGCATGCAGCATTCAAGCGCTCGCTCTTGCATCCTATGTCGACGGAGCCCCGCTTCGCGGGGCCCCTATTTCTGTGTAAAGGGTTTAAAGTAACCTAACCAAACCGAACCTCGGGGTGCCCATCGCTCGCTCTTGCATCCTATGTCGACGGAGCCCCGCTTCGCGGGGCCCCTATTTCTGTGTAAAGGGTTTAAAGTAACCTAACCAAACCGAACCTCGGAGTGCCCTTCGCTCGCTCTTGCATCCTGCGTCGTCTATTGCGTTCGTTGAGTTCGGGTGCGGTAACGGTAACGGAAATAATTCGGAGTATTGAAAATCGGAATGTCGTTTTTCGGACCGCGAACCCATCGAGCATTTGATTCTTCGAATATATGAAAATCGGAAAACAAACAAGTCGCATTTATGACTTTCGGTAAAATAAATTTCGTGATTTTTAATAATAGACATTATGATTCTTAGGTATTATGAAATTCGGACTTTTGAAAATCGGAACATCGAAATTCGGAATAAAATATTTCGGAGTATTTGGGTGTTCCCGTTTCAATCAGTTAACTTCTATCTGAGGAATAACCGCCATATTTATTTCTCATAATAGAAGTTAACTGATTGACATATTTTTTTATACAAAAACTGTCAAAACATCTAATATATTCTTCAGATAAAAGTTATCTCGCGATTGAAAAATCGTTTAAGTTACATAATGTTATGTATAAATTATATTAATTGTATGCCTAAATATTATTATGCTAATAGTCATTAGGCCTACTAACGTTATGCTAATAGTCATTAGGCCTACTAACGTTATGCGAATCAAATTTATGCCAAAACAAATTAGTCTTTAAGATGATTATGCCAACATAAAATGTATGCCTAAAAAAATTATGCCGAAGTATTATTATGCCAAAACAAATTGTGCCAAAATCGTTATGCCGAAGTATATTAGGACAAAGAACATTATGCGAAAAGAAGGGATCCCTGTAATAGATAGGGGGCGAGCCGTTTGCCATCAACCGGGCACAAATCCGGACCCCGGGGCTGCTACTGAAATTCCTGATGAAAAACTCAAGAACACTGTGCTCTACCCGTGAATCGAACCTATTACCTCACGGTCAGCAGTAGCGACGACCAGTAGACCAACGAAGCAGTCAAAAACAAAACTTGTTCGTATTATTTTATGGTATCACTAATAGCTGAGCTCCGCGGTTTCACCCGCGTAAATGTCAATCCCGTGGGAATTTCGGGATAAAAAGTAGCCTATATGTTAATCCAGGGTGTCAGCTACCTGCACACAAAATTTTATCAAAATTGGTCCAGCCGTTTGAGCTTGAAGAAGTAACAAACATATAAACACACACACACACACACAAACTTTCGCCTGTATAATATTAGTGTGATTTCAGTCGGGCCCCGGACCGTCGTGCGAGCGCTACACACAAATTAGATTCACAAATCAATTGAAGCATTTCATCACACATTACCTCAACAGGTTGGTAACTTGACATACCTTGGTAGTAGCGTAGTAGGTAAAACTGATATCAGAAGGGCAATTCTCGTTATTTTAAAAACGTTCATGAATAAACATGAACTCGCGAAAAAAAATCAGCTGTTCCCTACAATTATGTTCGCATAATTCGTCAAAATGTAGGAAACTGCTGATTCTTTTTTCGCGCTTTCAGGTTTGGTCCCATACTAATTAATAGTTGTTCATAATGATAAGTACAATGACCCCCGAAGAGGTTATCCATTAATTACCGGACACCCTGTATAGTTGCCGTTTTAAGTTTCCCTATTTATATTCTCTTTGGGATCATGGTGTTTCAATTTCTATTACCTACGTGAATTCCTTGGCGTTCACAGACGTCGTCAGCGTATTGCCGCCGGCAACGAGAGGGTCCGCGGTGGCGTTCACCTTCCGAAACCACAAATTATGATGCTAGTTGTAAGTCGTATTATTTTACACTTATATCCTACCCACGCCACGCTTAGCGCCTTAAGTTTTACGTATCACCTTAACTACAAAAACAGTTGCGATTTTATTTAGGCTGCGCGAAACTTCCGATGCTTAACAAAAATTAAATCTCATCTTCGACAACATCTATGTCATATCAATTTAGACTGACACATAACTAAGTCCTGTGTCAGACGGATGGATAACTTTGGTCCATTCAAGATCTCAGACTCTTTAACCTAGAGTTTGAGAGAGTTCAAGAGCCCCACTAGGTGTGCACAATCATTATGTTAATGAACGTATTATGAGGAACAGGGTGTAAAGTTCACTCATACTCTATAGAAAAGGGAGGATCCTCCGACCAGACGGGTGTTTTTTCTGGCAAGCAACTGCCCTATGATTCATGTCGGGCCATTGTATCTGTGCTAGTTGCGCGGTAAACTCTGCTTGCGAGATGCAGGATTTTGCGTGATGTCAGTATGACGCGTTGCTCGCATGTGGCGTTGTAGATACCGCTACAAACGATCACATTGCAGAAATTGTGGCCCAGGGTGGGCCCAAGGGGCACAGTGGGACCCAGGTAGGCACATTACTTTTTGTAATTTATTTTATTACCACTGGTCTCAAAACGGCGCGAAAGAAAACATCGTGAGGAAACTGGCATGTCCTAGAACAAAAAATAAAAAATGAGACATCTACCAACCCGCACTGACCTGGCGTGGTAGATTACAGTCCACTTCCTCTTCAAGAGAGGCTTGTGTCCCAGCGGGAACATTAGGCTGATTATGTTTTTTGCAGGAATGGGACCGTGAGTTGGCTCTACTAGCACAAAGATTAGCAGACCAATGTCACTTTGTACACGACGACTGCAGGGCAACAGGTATATAAACAACATCATACATAACTTCCATGATCTCAAAATTGGCTTTACCAATGGTACACCCGCGATTAACTAATAAAACTTCTTAGCCTAAGTAGAAATAATACCTCAGAACAATTACGGGCTGTAACCCTCTTAACAAACATCTTTTTAACATAGGCGCCACGGACAGCCCCTTTGCAGGGGCTGCCTTGACGCCGAGGAACCAGCCGCCCACGTCATCCTGGATTGCGAGGCTGTGGCTTCTCAACGTGAAGAAATCCTCGGAACAGTGATGTCACTCCGTGAAGCCTGCGAAGCTCCCAGGAAGCTTCTGTGCTTCTGGATGGAGCTAGGCTGGCTTTGTTAGCCAGAATCCCCACGCACAACGGACCAAATGCGAGTCTATGTGCGGAAAAGGGAGCCCCATCATCATCATCATTAACTGCCATGAACCTCTCCTTAAAAGGGAGAGATGGTTACTTTTTGCCAAGAGGATTTTTATCTTTGTATAGCGAGATACTAAGACTGAGATCTCATCATCTGCCTAGCCTTTTCCCATCTATGTTGCGGTCGGCTTCTAGTCTAATCGGATGCAGCTGAATACCAGTATTTTACATGGACTGACTGCCTATCTGACCTCCACAACCCAGTTACTGGGTAATGATACTCCTTGGTAAAGACTGTTTGTCAGACTTTCGGGTGTCTGACGACCCGTAACTACTGTCAAAGATCCACGAATGACAGCCAAGGCCAATGGCTTAACGTGCTTTCCGAGGCACGGAGGGGTCTTGGTATATGAAGATGGTCACTCATCCACGGACTTATCGCTGCAGGCGGACCTATTGCTTTCTGAATCAAGCCCTTGATCCAGCTGCCCAACGAGAGCCTCCTCAGTTGTTGGTCGAGGCTATTGGCTATCAATTCATTGGCTGTAACGACTATCGGCAAGCAATGATTGCTGAGTCAACATCCCACATGTCGACAACCTCGCGAGCCAAGTCAAGATACCTACTTGTTAAAATTATTATTATTATTAGATATCTAGGTAAATTAGATGTTTTTTTTTTTACAGATGTCAGACTAGAATGCGGACGTTCCTAAAAATACGGCACTTGCTACTCTATTCTTGTAACTGCATGGCATGTCAAAAGCACCAAAGCGGAACCTTGAATTCACTTTACGTCTCCAAATTTCCTTCTAGTCCGCTACCCCTACGCGGGTCAAACAGTTGGCGAGGTGCGGTGGCGACGCTCCAGTGATTCAGACGAGCTAAGCGCGCAGCGTGCAATACGGCGCGTGCTCGACGCGTGGTGGGGGGAGAGGCGGCGCGTGCAGTCGAAACAGCTCACTGCGCCATTTAGGCTTACTGCTAAGTAAGTACAACAACAACAACAACAACTACAAGAAAAACAACACAACTGTACAACTATACGTCGTCCCTACATAAACAACTAAACATACTAGGTACGCATTTTTAGCTGGCAAAACACCTACTTATCTATTTTAAAGGGCTTTGAAGATTCGTGGCATACATACTGTCGCGCCATCTTTTTTTTTTTCAAAATGGCGGCCACGCTGACGCATTTTTCCATTAATGTCTTGGAAACGTGACGTTTTACGGGGTTTGGTCCTATTACCTATGTTTATGTTTGCATTAATATCAGCTATCGACTTATATAGGCTAAGTGCGTGGCCGCCATTTTGAAAAAAAAACGGCGTGGCAGTAGGGATGCCCAGCTCTATATAAAAATCTTTAATCCCCTTTGGATGTGGTTACGTTGTGGCTGGTGCATAGTGTTTGCAGACAGACATATCGTTGCGTTGCCGGTTCATAGTAGGTAAGGCACGGAACAAAATTATTTATGACCCGCGGTTTCACCCGTATAAGTTACGATCCCGTAAGAATATCGGGATACGAAGTATCCTATGTGTTAATCCTGGTTATAAACTATCTGTGTGCCAAACTTAATCAGAATCCGTTCAGTAGTTTTTGCGTGAAAGAATAACAAACATCAATGCGTCCATCTTCACAAACTTTCGCGTTTATAATATTAGTAGGAGGATGTTAATTTACTACCTATCATCAGTATTGTATAGAAAAAAAATTTATTTAATAGAATAACCATAACTTACTATGCACTAGCTGTGTCCCGCGGCTTTACTCGCGTTAAACTGGATTAGAAGTTAAAAAGTAGCCAATTTCAGGTTCTAAACTATTAAGTTTCATCTGAATTCTTTAATAGAATAACAATAGTTACACATACACACAATCTTTCAGATAGGTATATTAGTGCAGACGCCAGCACATCAAGCTACTTAATAGATTTTCAACTTTATCGCTAAAGCATAAGGTTCAAAGTTGATTGAGAAAATTTGACAGTTTCGGGTAGCTTTATAGAGGTATGAGGAACAGGGTGTAAAGTTCACTCATACTCTATAGAAAAGGGAGGATCCTCCAACCAGACGGGTGTTGTGTCTGGCGGGCAACTGCCCAATGATTTATGTCGGGCCGTTGTATCTATGCTAGTTGCGCGATAAACTCTGCTTGCGAGATGCAGAATTTTGCGTGACGTCAGTATGACGCGCTTTTTGCATGTGGCGTTGTAGATACCGCTACTTCCATCAGTTTCTTACTAAACTTCAACTATATCCGACGACACTGGTTACTTATCTCTTTTGTTGACTGTACATTGAACGGGTGGCGATGGGTTACCACTGGTTACCACTCTCGATCACGCGGCGTCATTGCCTATGTGGTACCTACTGGAAAATTATTTGAATACCTACCTAGTTCAAACAAATTCCTTAACAACAGCGACTTACTTACGTTGCCTAATTCAGCCCTTGACATCTTTCCAGGGGCACAGTCTGGGGTCACTTCAGCCAACTAGCGGTGTGGAACCTCCAGGCGGTTGGCTGCGGCGCGGTCCGTCACGGGGCCCGCCATTCTCGCCTGCTCCTCGTGTGTGACTTCTCCCACACCAACATGCTGGGGCAGAGCACCCTGGTGTCGGGGTCTTTGGCACCCTGTCCTATTCATACGACAAGGAGACCACGGACTGCATACCCGTTACTATGCGGGCCGGTAATAATTCTCCGATATATTTTTTACTAGCTGCGCCCCGCGGTTTCACAAGCTTAAATATACATCCCGTGGGAATATCGGGATATAAAGTAGCCTATATGTTAATCCAGGGTGTCAGCTACCTCCATACTAAATTTTATCAAAATTGGTCCATCCGTTTGAGCGTGAAGAAGTAACAAACATATAAACATACCCTCACACACACACACACCCTCACAAACTTTCGCCTTTATAATATTAGTGTGGTTTCGGTTATGGTTCGTTTTTCGGTACTTACGTTAAATTGACTGTGCTTTCTAGTCGGATCTGAATTATAATACCTACTATACCTAGTCCTCCAGACTGAATTTCAGCCATGTCAGCTAATCTTAGAGTAGACTAACCATTTACGCGGGAGATATAGCGTACAATTATGTGCGCAGTCACCTGGTGCACTCTCTATTCCCTCACTTTCATAGTCCGATGGGTCGGTAATCCGACACGACCGGAAAAAGATCAGGTGCAGCACCAACGGCTTTACGACCGTGCGTTCCGAGGCACGGGGTATCACACCTCCAACTTTCAAACTCCGGGACTTGAATAAACATAATGCTAAACAATACAGGCATTAAAAAAAACATCAAAAAAGGGGAGAAAAAAAAAAACAAAGATTAAAAAGATAAATTGACCCATAGACACCTCATATGACATTTATAACGGTCGATCATTACTGGTCGGTGTGTGTCTCATGGTTGCACCAAATAGGAGTCCAGCTCAGCATATGCCAGGTACAATACCTGACGCTGGTATTCTGCTGCATCCCGTTAGTGACACACGGATGTCGAGAAGACACAACTGAGTTTCAACAAAATGGTACCTACATAGTGCGGCGCGTATATTATAAAGGTTGTAAGTACATCTTAATCGACTTGCTTTTAACATGAGACATCTACCAACCCGCACGGGGCACGCTCGCTCTCACAGAGAGGAGACCTGTGTCCCAGTAGTGGGAACATTATAGGCCGATTATGCTAAGCTAGATATATTCCTGCAGGCAGGTCGGAACAATATAATCCTACGAGTACTTGGATGATAGCCTGCTTCAATTTGTCGCAACATCCGGGTAAAATTATAGACAAAACACAAATAGCACAAACAGCGGACACCGGCCGCACAGCTGCTAGACTAAAGTGGAACTGGGCTGGCCATATATGCCGCATATCGGAGCAGCAATACGCAAAAGCCACCGCTCAGTGGATCCAAAGGGCAGGACCGACTACGCGGCAGACCCAGAAAGAGATGGCGGGCTTAGCTGGACTCCTTCTTAAAGGATTGGCCCACAATCGCGGGACAACACAGGCTTATAATAATAAAGTAGTATGTATTCTCCTGGCGACGTTTCTGCGCCTCTCTAATACTCACTATACTCACAGTATACTCAGCTTGGCATGCGAGCCGTCTCGCTTTTTTATAACATACACTCTCTCCTGGTCACTTACTAATCGTCAAAAGTCCGCACTCGGGGTCTGTCAGCGAGCAATGGAGCGCAGTATCCTTGGAGTTAAACTTACTGATCGTATAAGAAACTCGATACTGCGTTCTAAAACTCAAATTGCCGATGTAGGTCACACGGCTGCCAAGCTAAAATGGAACTGGGCTGGTCACATCTGTCGCATGCCGGAGGAGCTATGGGCTAAAGTAACCACACAATGGGTCCCAAACAGCAGCAAACGGCAACGCGGCAGGCCCAGAATGAGATGGCAGGACGAACTCGACTCTTTCCACAAGGATTAGCGTGTAACAGCACTGGATAGGGATAAGTGGAAGGAGGGAAGGGAGGCCTTTGCCCTGCAGTGGGACAGAAATAGCTGATAATAAAATAACACTTCTCCAAGTGCTGAAAAAAAAATCTATATATTTCGCAAGTTTGGCGAAATTCGGCGACCGTTTAGGCGCACTCCACCTCTTGTGGAGAGTCCTATGGACGCAACGTAGGGTTAACTACGTACGGGCGCTATTTTACATGAATTAAACTCCTATTGGTTTTCGTAGGATATTATTTTAGGAGTATTTCGTCAAATATCTAAAATTAGTTCGCCTTATTATCATACGTCAAACCTACGACTCTCTTTAACACATGCTTAAACGTTCGAATGGAACATGCCTTCAAAATTATTAAACACTACATCTACATGTTCCAGGTTCGACATCCAGTTGTTGCGGAACGAGAAGAAATAGAATTGGAGGACAATTACGAAGATTACGAAGAAGAACACGAAGACAGTGAAGCCGAGGATGTTGCACATTGGGTGTCCAGCTCTGGCAAACGATTGTCAAATCATAAGCCGAAGCCTAGGACTGCGACAATCAGTGACTTTCCTGGCGTGACTAGGAAAATTGATACTCAGATTTATCGAGGTAAGTTTGAAAAGAAAAAAGTAGAAGCTCTTTGTGAGGGTAGTTCGTCTGGAGTAGTATACTACCACCATACCTATTTCTGTGAGCAGTGGTGGCCCAGCCGCGACTTACAAGTTGTAGGTCGTAGGTTCGAACCCTGACAGGCGCTTTACTTTGTTTAAATAACTTCATCACCACTGCTCTTAAAACGGTGAAGGAAAACATCGTGAGGAAACCGGCATGTCCTAGAACCAAAAAATTCGAAGACATGTGATATCCACCAACCCGCACTGGACGCGCCTGGTGAATTACGGCGCACCGGGCCCACCCCTCTCACAGAGAAGAGGCCTATGTCCCAGCAGTGGGAACATTACAGGCTGTTTATGCTATAAGTACCTATTTCTGCGGCCAAGCGGAGTTGCTGTGTTCCGGTGTAATTACCAGTGATCGGAATAGGCTGAGTATATTTACCTAAAGTTTAAAGAACAGAGACGGAAATCGGAGACTTCCTTATGACAAATTTTTTTAAAAACACACAACTTAGGTAATTTACATTCACTCAAACTATAAACTTTAATTTTATGTAGTCTAAGTTGATTTTTGAGTGATAAAGCGGTCTTCATCAATTTTGTTTACAAATAAATATGAACTTTATCTTGCGTGACATTGAGTTTGTTGTTCCAAAACTTAACAATTCTCCGTGATTCTAAATAATTGAAGATTACATATAAACATGATTTCCTTGTAGAATTCCAAACAACTCCAGCGACGCGAGCAGATTCGGTAATAAAGAAATTAGATCGAGAGTTGGTACAGAAGACGCGGAACAAACTGCAGAACTCGAACGTGAACCACAAGCAGGCTCACAACACGTTTGACAGCAATCTGTTCGAGAACGGCGAGAGGATCGACTGGAGGACCAGGAACGAGCATAACTTTGGGCAGTGGCGGTGAGCGAGACTAATTAACAGCCGAACACAATTACATCTATCTGTCTATCACCAGTTTTGGCATAGTGGAGGTACTTAGAAAAACGTATCTCGTAGGTATAGTAAAAGTGTGCAGTGCTGCACATCTCCACTCTATTTCAAGTTGAACAAATATCAACTTTATTTTCAATGAAAATTTAAGTCGATTTCAAAGTGACTAGCACTATTGAAAAAGTTATAAAAATGTTTGATGGTGTAGCGTAAACTGAACTTTATTGTGTAGGAATTAAAGTTATTTTTCCATTAATTCATATTTCTTTACATTTTTGGCAAATAAATCACGAACGCAGAATTTATCTCTGGTTTTAACGTCCCAATAATTTAATCTGCGTTCGCGATTCATTTGCCAAAAATGTGAACAAATATAAATTAAATTGGAAAAATAACTTTAAGTAGGTTTGTACAAACACTTTTACACGTCAATCATTTTTTTAAAAACGGTTCCCTATCCACTTGCATAAAATTTTAAGACCTAATATAACTTGGCATACTTTTGTTTCTCCTAATTATATTTTCGCATAACATTATTTAAGCATAATTTCTCTAATCATAATGATTAAACATAACAATCATTCAATTTAGCATGCTCGTTCTCGTATTTCTAACGACGTCAGGTAGACGGAGCCCCGCGCATTATTTCTGTCTGCAGGGCTTAAAGGAACCTAACCAAACCGAACCTCGGAGTGCCCCTGACGTCGTTTAGTATTATGCGAATTAAATGTATGCCAAAACAAAGTAGCCTTCAAGATAATTATGCCAACATAAACTGTATGCCAAAAAATATATGGCAAAGTATTATTATGCCAAAATAGTTATGCCAAAGTATATTAGGAAAAGCAACATTATACGAAAAGAAGGGATCCCTGCAGAGTGATTGACATTATTGACAGCTCCCTTCCCCCAAGTCTCTTCATCTGTGTCGGAACCCTTCAGTGGTTCCGTCTAGACGCCACCCGAGGGTCTCTTGTCCCTGCCATACGTTTAGACGTAAATTTGTGTATAAAAACTGTATCTATCTCGCCCAAACTTGCACACAGAGTCTAGGAGATAGAACAAGAAAGATATATTGTCCCGGTCAAGTATTTAAAATGAAGCACCTTGAGATTTTACAGAATAGATGGAATGCTTATACTACGAATATGGCTAATAAACAAAAAACCAGCATATTTCGGTTTTCACCACAGATATAGATACACCTAGATAACGCAAGAGCAACTACTTCGCGTGCCAAAAATCGCACCAGCTTACGTTCGAAAATCATAAGCCGCCACTTTCGCGCTCAGTCCTGCGTACTGCTGGCTGGGTGAGCGTGAGCGAGAGAGCGCGAGCTTGTGACGTCAAAGTAGGTAGTCAAAAAGTGGCACGCTTAGTTTTCATACAGTTCGTGATACTTGCGTTATCTAGTTATATCTATATCTGTGGTTTTCACTTTTACTGTTTCCAGTCAAAACCATGAGAATCCAGAAAACGTGGAGGAAGTGATTCCTCTGACTATACCTCGTCGTGAGATCACGGAGACTTTTGAACCCACCCGAGCTGAGGTCTACCGCACCCTAGTAAAAGAAGATGTTAGTAACTACCAGTATACCAGCCTGGTACTGTCCCACTAGCCCACTGCTGGGCAAAGGCCTCTTCTCATTTAGTATTTTTACCCGACTGCGCGACGCAAAGGAGTGGTAATGTGTTTTTATCTCACGGAACGAACCGGGCTTTACTTATGGTAACCAAGTGTACAACACACAGTGAACTTGTGCATGAAGACAAGTGGCGTCTGCACATATCACACACACATGCGCGCACGCACACACTCACACTTCTGAGTTCACCATTTTTCGGACGGTACTAAGAGCTCTTGCGCTACAGAAGAGACGCATACTTTTTACACAATTTTAACACGAATATTTGACAATAGTTGGGGAAATCGTGCGTTACGTTGTTTATCTATTTTGGTGGACAGTTCGAGCGTCAAGCTTGAATTTTTGAAGTGAACTTCCACAACAATTGTTAAGAAGTCTGCGAAGTCTCTGGACTGGAGAGTTAGACCCTGAAACAGTTCTGCGATATTTCGCAGAACTGTTTCAGGGTCTAACTAAGACTAAGACGTAACAGTTTGATAGGGTATTTATAGGGTACGTTGAATTTAACCTTCTTTGATAGTCCGGTTAAGTAGTCACGACCTCTCAAGGTCAACTACGAGATGCCATATTAGGAAAAAAAATTAACCTTGTTAACAACTGGGGACAGTCTATTTTACTGTGAAGAATTCAATCAATGTTATCTCTACGTTTTTCAAGTGAGGTCATGCCCTCAGACCAAATAAGAAACCAAGACAGAGGGCTGTCAACAGTAAAGTGAAGCCGGTTTCGTAAGCACGTGTGCACTTAGTGAGGTTTAGTTTGACTGTAAATGTGTGCGTGTGAGCATGTATGCACAGAGCGGAGGTGTAGTTTTGGCATGCTTCACTGTTGTTCGCAGCGCTATGTCTTGACATTTTTATTTGGTCTGAGGTCATGCCATGGTCATGTTTTTGTTTTGCAGATACCGCACTCTGCTGTAGAAGCTTACCGGCCAACAGTCAGGGAAGACAACACTGGACATGATGTAATTACCTTTTAAACTTCGTAATACATAGTGCAAAAAGGTTATTTTGGCGCTTAGTCAAAATAGGCGCTATGCTGCCATCTTGTATTTTGAATACATTTCAAGTAACATTTCGCAAAACAATTACACAAATGTTTACCAATAGCGCCCCCCTGTTAACGTCATTCGAGCGCCAAAAGTTCTTGTAACAGTTGTTCTTATGAAGCTTTGGCACACGACCACGACATTATATTACCTATACACCGTGTTCTTTACGATATCCATAAACTTTGTCAAAGGCTTCTATAGCTTTTACAAATTAAATCTAACAAAGGAAGTAGTACTTAAAAAGGCTTCTTTACAATCAACTCAGCCCATCGCAGTCCACTGCTGGACATAGGCCTCTCCCAGACTGCGCCACAGCACCCTGTCCTCCGCCTTCCGCATCCAGTCGACCCCAGCCACCTTCTTTGGTCGGGGGGGCGTCCTACACTACGCTTGCCGGTACGCGGTCTCCACTCTAGGACTCGCCTGCTCCACCGGCCATCGGTCCTTCGACAGACATGGCCAGCCCACTGCCACTTCAGTTTGCTTACTCTGCAAGCTATGTCGAAAACTCCGGTTCTTTTCCGGATAATTTCATTCCTGATTTTATCCTTCAAAGAGACTCCGAGCATAGCTCGCTCCATAGCGCGCTGAGCGACCTTGAATTTGTTCTTTCTTTACAAAGATATTTGTAATTTCATTCAGTGAAATTTAATTGAGCTTGCAGTAAGAAAGGGTCTTAACTCAGTTTTGACAAGTTGCAGCCCGCTAAATCTTATGAATGAAAATACGTCATCGTTGCCAATTCGGATAAAGAGGCATGCAAATCGGGCGATTTACGTCAAGGTATTTAGTTTGTATGAAAATTAACAAAAAATAAGATTTCGTTAATGTGTCCGTAATTAAAAATGCTTATTTCCATGGTCTGAACTTCTAGTCGAAGCTTTATATCGTCCGGAACACGGTGTATAATATTACTGTGGACGTCCACGTCCATAAAATTTGTGAAAATACAAGTACGTTGTAACGTTATCGTGAACGGAAATTTAAAAGCATCTTCATTTATGTTTCTATACATTTTATTTCCTTGTGTTATCGTGATGCCGTAGCCGGCCACAATAATATCGTCACGTTAGAAATTATACCTAAAAGCGTAAGTACATTGTCAACGAATGATATCGCCGGATTTTTGTGACTGGCTACTGCGCTACGGATCGCGATTCGATTCCTACAAGTATCAGCTATTTGGATGGCCTACTAATAGTTGTTGTGGTTATCCAAAACACGAAAAAAAACAGATTTTAGGTACAGAAGCCAGCACATCAAGCTACCCGAAACTGTCAAATTTTCCCAATCAACTTTGAACCTTATGCTTTAACGATAAAGTTGAAAATCTATTAAAGAAATTTGACAGATAGTAGTAACATGATGTGCTGGCGTCTGTACTTTTAGATTAGTTCTGTATAAATGTTATTTTTGTTGTTGTTTGTTTTTATTTTCAGGAAGCTAATTTCCGTCAGCGATGGCGACAGACAAGACTAAGGCCTCAAAGGTAAGAGTTTCCTATATTTCAGTAGGTCATCAACTTTACAGGGTGTGGTTGCTTGGGCTCCGATTTCTGTTTCTAAGCCCAGTATTGGGAGAAGTGACGCATCCGGCCGTGGTCCGGTCCATGATCGGAAGCTAAAACGCGTGGGATGCTGTCGCCTCTTTTTGCGAGGAAGTGATGCATGCAAAAGAGGTGGCGGAGAGGGAGAGAGAGCATACGTTGGCCGCACTGATACCAGTCTGGGGTGCGGCGAATGTATCTCCCGGGCTGCCGACTAATGGTAGTAGAAGAAACAGTCGTTTAGTCGGTAGGATTACGACATAACCCTTCGTTTTCCCCAGATGGTACCCAGTGGCGTGCATTGGTTTTCAGAATAGGTAGGCATTAGGCCGGGTCTAGTCTAGGCAGACGCGGTCACTAATAAAAAAAAAAAACGTGTGGTCGGGGGACCCCTGGCAGGAACTAAGTTCAAAATGAAAATAATTTAGTGAGTTTCTTAATTGTGGGGCACACACACTATAATGTACCTAATTGACAGACTTATGTTGATATATCGAGGTAGGCAGGGGTGGGGTGGGGGTGGGGTGGGGTGTTGGGTGGTATCTATTTTAATATTTATTTATTTATTTCTGTAACTGCCCGTGACGTCACAGCGGCGGGCCCTATCAGAATACCAGCACTGCGACATTTATTTTTTAAATGTCGCAGCATCATGCTGAGATAGGAGCCTTTTGGCCTCGTATAGGAGTTTCTGTCTCATTTTTCTTTTTGTTACCTTTTTTTTTATAAAACTTGTTTTTTTTTACTGTGTTTAGTTTAGTTTGTGATCTTCCTGTACGAGTCACAATAAATACTTTTTCTTTCTTTCTTATTTTTCTTTCTTTCACTGCTTATATGCTTATATGCAATGCACGCCACTGATGGTACCCAATACCCATGAGGATTTCTCAACGGACAAAAAGACAAAAAAGTGACACGAGTACAAACTTTTGCTCTTTTGCTCGTCGGTATAACTTTCTGGAGATAGGAGGATTTTTAACATAATGATAATTTTTTGCAGGCCAGGTGCTAATGCTCTACTCGCGTTGTCCTCCACAAGCAAATACCCTAAGAAAGAATTTGTTGTAAGTTTTGAGTTTATTGTAAGTATTTATGAATCTTCATCACCCTTCGCCCTTTTATCCTGATTTATTTGGGGTCGGCGCAGCAATGGAGCAGTGGTGGCCAGTGATAACGGTCGTACTTTCGAGTTGTAGGTCATGGATTTGAACTCAAACAGACACATTAAACATTGTGTAAACTATTTCATCACAACTGCTGTCAAAACAGTGAAGAAAAACATAGTGAAGATACAATACTAGAACTAGAAAATCGAAGACATGTGACATCCACCAACTCGCACTGGGCCGGCTTAGATTATAGTCCACTCTATCTCACAGAAGGAGGAGGCCTGTGGCTGAGGCTGAGGCTACAGTAGGCAGCGATTTGCGATACGAATGGAAGAACGAAACGAGATAAACATGATATGGCTACATTATAAGCGAAAATCCGGCGTATATTCGGCGATGACGTGGCTACAGTACCTACACATGCTATCCAATCATCCATCGCGGTTTACTATACGCATAATGTAGCCACACGCATATTTAGTAGTACTATTGATCTAGTCGTGCAAGTGAGAAATTTTCTAATAAATGCGCTTCAATTTCGCTGATATGTTGATGTAGCCGATGCCGCGATTACAGTAATGTTGTTCCTATCGCATAAAGAAATCAAAGATCGGTAGTAATAATTGATGTAGCCATATACGTGAGCATTCCTTTCAATCAAAATAAAAAAAAAAATCAAAAGCAAAAGTCATTTAATCAAACAAGGCTGAGAATCAGCACTTTCGAACGTCAAAATTACAAAAGACAGTCCCCCAAAACGCCCGCCCTTCACCACTTCCTAGTGCTTTCGCTGGGGAGAAGAACTGTCTTTTGTAATTATTTTGACGTTCGAAAAGTGCTGATTCTCAGCCTAGTTTGAATAAATGACTTAAGATTTAGATTTTGATTGAATCCTTTTATCACCTATTTATTTATTTATTAAAACTTAATGTAGAAGCAAAAAAATACTGCACAAAGGCGGACTTAATGCCTGAGGCATTTTCTATCAGTCAACCTTAGGATGATGCAGAGACAAAACATGGCAGACACGCATGGCATGGCTGAAGGTTATTGCAAATCCATTGCTTCACATGTTTGATAAATTTGTCTGCTCAACATCGTAAATAACGCAATGGATGTTGTTGAACTGTCAAAATGAGACCCATTGCTACTGATATTTTGTTACGAAATTACCCCACTGGTCAGACTAGAGGTCAACCCCAACATACATTCTTACTTGGAATGAATAATGACTACTTCATCATCATCATCATCATCATCATTTCAGCCGAAAGACGTCCACTCCTGGACATAGGCCTCCCCTAAGCACTTCCACTTCGACCGGTTTTGTGCTTCTCGCATCCAACGAGTTCCCTGCGGCCTTCACAAGGTCGTCGGTCCACCTTGTGGGAGGCCTTCCAACGCTACGCCTTCCGGTACGCGGTCGCCACTCCAGAACCTTTCGGCCCCATCGGCCATCTGTTCTGCGAGCAATGTGCCCTGCCCACTGCCACTTAAGTTTGGCAATTCTTCGAGCTATGTCGGTTTCCTGACTACTTAAATGAAAACTAATGTTTCTTTTAGCAGGCTTCACTAAACCTGGACAAAGAAGATATTGACCAGTTATTTCGAGACACGGGCTTCAACGTTCACTGGAGAAAGCATACCACATGATCTAAAATATAATCACTCTTATATTAAGTTGTTTTATTTATTAATTCTACTTAGGGCTGATTTCACCTGTCAGATATCTTTTATCTGAGGACTAAATATGACAGTTTTTTATTCCTCAATCGACATTTTTATTCTTCACATAAAAATTAAATAAAAAATGGGACAGGTTGTGTGTATGTAGTAGGTATGTGTGGATGTTAGTTACTCCATCACGCAAAAAGGGCTGATGATGCTGTTCCGGTATTACGTTCCTGTGGGATAACCGCCGTCAATGCAGGCGAAGCCACGGGCAAAAGCTAGTATAATAATAATAAACTGGTCAAATGCGAGTCGGACTGTCGCACAGAGGGGTTCCGTACAAATTTGTTGGTAAGTATGTACTATGTACCTAACTACAATACAGTTTTCGGATTTTTTCCTTTACTTGTGCTATATGACATTGCTTCTTGCCAAGTTTCATGATTCTAGGTCAACGGGAATCCTATGGGTTTTTATTCCCTTGCGAGTGTCAAAATATGTGCAGTATAAACGGAACATAAACGCCCATATCTTTTGATTGCGTTGACTTAGAAGTTTAATTTTTTCACTGCTTCAAGGGATTACAGCTCTGAGTATTTGATATTAATTTCAACTTGATAACTCCACGCGTTCCTGAGAAAGAGGGTCTTGACAGACCCTCCGAGATAAGGGTTCCGTTTTTCCTTTAGAGAAGGTTCGCATCGATGTCTATCAAAAAGTACTCTGTGGTCAACAGGAAAAGTACCCAAAAGGCTGGCAGCATTACCACGTTGTATGGTGATGCTAATTCTTTGGCCAAAAAATAGGCCAGCCCTCTGGCCACATGAAGATCGGACCAACCACTTGGCGATATCTCGAAAAATCAAGTGGGCACTCGGACTAGGGTCCGAATACCCACTTGATTTGGAGGCCCTAGTGTTTCAACCCCAAACGGCTCGAACATAGGTACTCCCATGAATAAGGTTGGAATATTTTCGCCGTTTTTGATTTTCCGCACCTGCAGCAGCCACCTGAAGCTAGAGTTAAAAAGTCCATGGAGTTAAATATAGAATTGCAGAATCTCTGGATTTCTACCATCTGTCACATTTCCGTCAATTTGGTGACATCTAAAAGTTCGAACTTGAACCGAGATGGTTGAAATTATTTATTAACAAATTGAAATCAATGATTTCTGTTGAAAATCAACATAGTTTAGCTACCTACCTATATAAATCAATACTTATTTTGTTCTGCGTTATACAGTGATTATTTTTATTATGCTGTTGTCCGTGATGCGTTGTTGTTAGTGATGTTTTAGTGTTGTTGTGATGTGTTGTTTTTGCTGCAGCAGTGACAACGTGTGCTGTCGTTGCCTACGTTGCCTCTTTTGCATCTGGCTTTGTGCACAATTGCTTAAAATGTGTGGAATTGAAGATATATGCCCTATGGACATAGATTAAATGCATGAAAACGAATAAATGATCCTAATTCCCCATTTTGATGGAATTTAGGAATATTATTTTTTTTTATTCCGGATATTGTGGTTTTTGGGACAGACATTGTTATGGTTTTTGCCTAGTTTTTGCGACAATTTATTTGTGTGAATATTGTTAACGTTTTAAAGAAATAAATGTTTTGGGTAGCTAGATGGGTGTTTCTTTGATATTCTTTTATGTCAGATGCCTTTGATTTTTTTTGGTTCTAGGACACACAAAAACACCTACAAAGGAGAAATAAAACAATTTAATTTTATGGATTGATCGACGATTAATCATCACTAATACAACAATGACATTTCCAACAGTCACAGTCACACTCGATCCCGATCAGATGACACAAATACGCAACGCCGGTGAAGCAGAAGATGCATCTTAGACTACCAAAGAAGTTGCAGCAGCACATCTATATCATCCCATATGTCTGAAGGGTCATCATCTGGTTGATTATGGAGACTTGGAGGAGCCTGGTGGTTGGCCACAGATAGCTGGTTGGATGAGTATTGAATCATTACTTTATATTACGTAATGTGATCACAATTTTAATGGCACAGTGGGTTTTAGAGAACCTCACTGCAAAGATTTAAATCTTGCTTTACAGGCACTCATATGGCATTTGGGTAGCCAGTAAGTTGACCGAGTTCCTTTTTACTATTAAGTAATTTCGTTATTTCGTAATCATAATTTTTAGAGGTATTGAATTAGGGTGGACGTACCAGTCCCAAACCAGTCGCCTGTAGTTGACCATTTGCGTAAAAAAGTCAACATTTTAAGAATACGCGCCAATATCTATAGGTTTTTAAAATCTGGGCTACCTTATTACATCTTTGAGAATCTACTACTGTGAATTTCAGGTGAATTAATAAAAAAATATAGCTTTCTTTTTAATTTTTGTCGCTACGTGTCTTGTTCACTCGCCGTTAGGCCGCCATTGCTATAAGGAGCGCTCAATGAAAGGTAAAGTTCAATCCATTTAAAATGTAGTATTTTTTAAGTAAATTGTAAATGTTTTGTGAAATATATTTAATATATTTATCAGTGTAATGATTGCAGATATAAATTTGAACATTTTTTTTGTTTTTAATAGGTTTCTGAGACTGGTTAACTACTGGAACGCATGTTGTATAGGTTGCCTATAGTTGACCATATGGTTTACTACTGGTTATTTCTTAAACTTGTGTTTTTTGTCATTATTATTGATCTTTCAACAATTCCCTTTGATTATATTGATGAACAATACAAAATTGATGATTTTAATTAACATATTCCAGTAGTTGACCAGTGGTTTGGGATAGGTACATTCATAGTGTTCGTGGAGTTGACCAGACATTGTATGTTTTAGGCGTCCTGCTAAAATTGACTTGATTTTTTTTTTCAATATACTTATTCAGGGTGTAAAGAATGTACCTTTCATGTTTACCTTTTCTATGGACGATTTTATTTTAGAATACTAACTTAACTTCAAATAATGATTACTTTGTTTTAGCCACGAAATGCCACCCAAGAAAAAAAAATTCAAGTATAACCAAGAAGATGTAAAAAAGCAATGGAAGAAATTCAAGTGACTGGAAAAATTAGGCAAACCTGTTGGATTCTAATTGACCAAATTTCTTAAATAGATTTTCAACTTTATTGCTAAAGCATAAGGTTCAAAGTTGATTGGGAAAATTTGACACTTTCGGATAGCTTGATGTGCTGGCGTCTGTACAAAAGTTAGATCTCAATAAACGTTGATTTTAAAATTTAATAAATGGCCTTTTATTTTATTCATGTACAAGTCAATACGTTGGTCAATTACTGGCTCAATCTTGGTCAATAACCGGGTATATGTTGGTCCAACTAAGGAACAGTCCAACTTTTAGGATTTAACTCTAAATTACAGCAATTCCTAAATACTTATGCTGCAATGATTTTTAATCCTCATTTTGTCTTTAAGCAAACTTTAAAAATAACATAGAACTAAGGTCTTCCGTCAAAATCTGTTAAAATGACAGTTAATTAAAGTCAAAATATCTTCTTAACTGGTTTGGGATTGGTACGTTCACCCTATATAGAAGAAAATTTATATTGAATGAACGTCAAAAGAAAGGACTGTTTACAACTGGACACATACGTTTCAAAGAAGCACTGCACAGGTAATCAAGAAGAGGATATAAATACCTGACGAATTAAGATTTAAAAACCCTTCTTACTGGGAATTATAGATAACTAGCCTAGCTAATTGTTCGTTATGGCGGGATTTCGAATTTTCGACACGAATTTTTTACTGTTACCTATCTATAAATCCCAGTAAGAAGGGTTTTTAATTCTTTAATTCGTTAGGTATTTATATCCTCTTCTTGATTACCTGTGCAATGCTTCTTTGAAACATATCTGTCAACCAGTTGTAAACAGTCTATTCTTTTGACGTTCATTCAATATAATTTTCTTCTCTATTATTCAATACCTCTAAAAATTATGATTACGAAATAACAAAATTACTCAATAGTAAAAAGGAACTCGATCAATTTACTGGCTACCCAAATGCCATATGAAAGGCCGTAAAGCAAGACTTAAATCTTTGCAGTGAGGTTATCTTAAACCCACTGTGCCATTAAAATTGTGATCACATTACGTAATACAAAGTAATGATTCAATACTCATCCAACCAGCTCTCTGTGGCCAACCACCAGGGTCCTCCAAGTCCCCATAATCAACCAGATGATGACCCTTCAGACATATGGGATGATATAGATGTGCTGCTGCAACTTCTGTGGTAGTTTAAGATGTATCTTCTGCATCACCGGCATTGCGTATTTGTTTCATCTGATCGGGATCGAGTGTGACTGTGAATGTTGGAAATCTCAGTGTTGTGTTAGTGATGATTAATCATTGAGCAATCCATAAATTGTTTTATTTTTCCTATTGCAAGTGTTTTTATACCTATGTGTCCTAGAACCAAAAAAAATCAAAGACGTGACTGTGACATCTACTAACCCGCACTGGGACCGCGTGGTGATTTATGGCCCTCACGAAGAGAATGACTGTGTTCCAGCAGTGGGAACAGTATAGGCTGATTATGCTGAAGTGTGCTTAAAAATGTTTGATACGCGTGAGCATTGCCGTTGCACTCTTTGCTCTATTCAGCCCTCGTTTATAATGGGATCCCTTCTTTTTGCATAATGTTCTTTTTCCTAATATTATATTTTGGCATAACTATTTTGGCATAATTTGTTTTGGCATAATAATACTTTGCCATATTTTTTTTTGGCATACAGTTTATGTTGGCATAATTATCTTTAAGGCTAATTTGTTTTGGCATAAATTTAATTCGCATAATACTAAAAGACGTCAAGGGCATTCCGAGGTTCGGTTTGCTTAGGTTCCTTTAAACCCTGTTGAATAAATAGAATAATAACCGCTAAGTACTACGAGTTGTAGGTCGGAGGTTCGAACCCATACAGATGCTTTATACTGTGTTAATTATTTCATCATTAAGTACTTCACTCAAAACGGTGAAGAAAAACATCGTGAGGAAACCGACATGTCCTAGAACCAAAAATTCGAAGGCATATGACATCCACTAACCCGCACTGGGCCCGCGTGGTAGATTACAGCCTACTTCCTCTCGAAGAAAGAAGGCCTGTGTCCCAGCAGTGGAAACATTATCTATAGGCTGATTATGCGGGCGCAGCAAAGCTTCTTTTCGAGCCGTTTTAAATTTGTCAAAATTGAAAAGAGGGAAATACCGGTTTATATGAAAAATCTTATTCTTTTGATTTATTGACTTGGAAATTGGCCCACATACTTAGGTACTTACCAAAATAAATAATAATTAATATAGTAATAAAAAAATTACTTAGGTATAGGTATGCGAACGGAGTCGCGGGCAAAGTGCTTGTTTGTAATAAGTGAAGCATTTATAGAGCATAAGGTACACAACTATACATAGGTACTATACTATAATTCTTTGGTTACGTTAGGTACCTATGTAGATACATGAGTTATTTCTGACCAACTTCATAACAAAACCTACGAAAGTAGAAATTCAAGAATAATCTTTTTTTTTATTTACATAAGTAATTTAATAAGCTAACAATCTTAAAATAATAATATGTACAAGTATATAAAAATGGAGGGGAAATAATCAAAGGGCATCAAAAAATTCGTCCGCATCACTGTCAACAGGAAACGTGCCCAAAAGGCAGGCAGCATTGCCACGTTGTATGGCAATGCTGATTCTTTGACCAAAAAATGGGCCAGCCCTCTGATCAAGTAAATAATCTACGTATATTAGAAACTAGCTCAAATTCGGGAACGGTGGGCCTTTTTACTATGGGATTTTTGTATGAACTGTTGTTATTTGGACAGGTCAACGTCTGTCTGTCTGTCGGGTCAGCTAGTAGGTATCAGGATAAAAGAATATCAAAGAAACACCCATCCAGCTACCCAAAACATTTAAGTATTAGGTCCTTACATATGAAATTGGCGTTTTGTATGGAAGGAACAAAAAGTCGAATATTTTTTAATATAATATATTTAATTAATCAAAGTATGAACCATTGTTTTCAATGCACTTTTGCCATCTTATAGGTAGTTCATTGATCCCTTTACTAAAAAAACCAGTCGGACGGGAATCAATAAAATCTTTGAAGGCGATTTGGACTGCCCCATCGGAGTTGAATTTTTTCCCTTGCAAAAAGTTATCCAAATTGCGAAAAAAATGGTAATCTGTTGGAGCAAGGTCCGGGGAGTACGGAGGATGTCTAAGACATTCCAATTTCAGTAATGTAACGCAGCAGTCGACGCGCGTTTGCCGGTTTGCTTCAGTCAATTCGTGAGGTACCCACCTTTCAAGCTTTTTAATCTTCCCAATTTGCTTCAAGTGAATTAAAACAGTTTTATCACTAACATCGAAGCCTGCAGCTAACTCGGACGTGGTTTGCGATGGGTCCGCTTCCACAATAGCCTTCAATTCTCCATTATCAACTTGGGTCTCAGGCCGTCCACGGGGCTTGTTCTGCAGGTCGAAATTTCCAGAACGAAAACGTTGGAACCAAAAACGAACTGTGTTTTCTTTTGCAACATGACCGCCATACACATCATTCACCCTTCGAGTCGTTTCCGCAGCACTAGTGCCACGGCGGAACTCGTACTCGTAAATAATGCGATATTTTAAATTTTCCATTTTGTAAAATGAGTGACGCAAACAGAAAAAACAGAAGAAAAAAAACAAATGAATGACGGTCATCGAAGCACAAATACATGAGTAAATAGCTGTACAAATTTGAATTTGGAATTCCTTACCAAAGAGGAGAAATTCGTGATTAAAGTGGCCAGTACGAAAAACGC
Organism: Amphipoea lucens; assembly: GCA_947508005.1. Classification (NCBI taxonomy): domain Eukaryota; kingdom Metazoa; phylum Arthropoda; class Insecta; order Lepidoptera; family Noctuidae; genus Amphipoea; species Amphipoea lucens. The sequence continues at coordinate 14,996,944 of OX382377.1, read as the reverse complement.
CAATTTCATATGTAAGGACCTAATATTTCATTAAAACGTTTACAATATTATTTAAATTTATTATTTGCTTCAATTTTGAAAATATATTTTTTTGTACTTTTTTCGACACTTAAATATAGGTACTTATACTTTGAAATGATTAATATTTCTTAATGACCTATAAGAATTTTAATGTAACACAATAAATTAATCTATGATATTATTAATAAAAAGTACCATTTACTTGCTTTTTTTTCATTTTACTGAACCTCATAACTCTTGAACGGGCAACTACTTATATAAGTGCGCGCTGATAGCGCAGAATTATAGCCAACAAGCCAAAGAATAAGAATAAAGTAAGTGGTTGTAAAGGAAGATCTTTCAAGACTTGGCCAAAGTTTAGCAGTTTCCGTTAATTCCAAACAAAAAAAAAAAAATTCCGGGCAAACTATTTGTTTTAGAGAAAAACGTTTCATAACAATTATTCATCAGAATGTCAGACTTTTCGATAGCCTATTTTTTTTAATGAAAAATCCAAATGTCGGATGTCCCTCATATAGCAGTTTCGACCCACTGTGCGGCGTCCCCATTTCCCCAATCGGACGGCGACCGCGCGAACGCAAATGCGCACTCACTCAGCGGCGGCCCTAGAAAAAAATTGTAGGTGGTACAAAATCTTAAAGTGATGCCCCTCTATGCCATGTTCCTATGATATAATTATGCATAAATGGTACTTTTGTTAAGTGCCTTGATAAAACAGTCAAAAACATAAGTAAGTACTACCTCCTGGGAAGGCAAATAATCACTGCCTACCTGTATCATATCAGTTGTTTACCTACTTTATTATCACACTAATAATATAAAGGCGAAAGTTTGTGCGTGTTTGTGTGTGTGTTTATATGTTTGTTACTTCTTCACGCTCAAACGACTGGAACAATTTTGTTAAAATTTTGTATGGAGTTAGCTGACACCCTGTATTAACATATAGGCTACTTTTTATCCCGATATTCCCACGGGATCGACATTTACGCGGGTGAAACCGCGGGGCGTAGCTAGTGTATATAGTAGATATAGCGCCACCAGTGATAAGTGAACGAAGTTAAACTAGCACAAACAAATGAATGCGTCATTAACCTGCTGTTCGTGGTTGGTCACCAAGTAATTCCATTCAAATAAGTGTTCGTGACGAATATTATTCAGTGTCGACAGTTCACAGTCGAGTAGACGCATTTCAAGTTGAATCGTGCAAAGTTTATCAAACTAGTGTGTAGTAAATACTACTGCCCTACAACAAATTTAACTTTAGTTGTGGAACTGTGGAAATTCCTGGACACAACAAGTTTTGTGGTGCAAAACTGTGCAAAAACATTGTAATTCTGTGCAAAATCCCACTGCGAGTTGCATTTTTTGAAGCTGTGTAAGGATTTTGTAGTCTTCAAAAATGTGTTGTTCGTGCAGCTGCGACTGTGGTTCGTGCGGAAAGATCCTGAGATGTCTCCTGTGTGTGACCTGTTTCGTGTTCCTGTTGAGAATGTGTGGTGTGGAAGTAGATGAGGGGTGCTGCGGGTGTGGCGATGAACAATAATAATAAATGTCCTATTAAATAATGATTTATGTATGCGTGTTATTGTTAATGAGTTTTATTTTGTATTCGAATCAGTTACTTCTAGTCACCCATAAAACAGTGGAGATAACGAATACCTAAGTAGTTAACTAGGTTAAGTAGGTACTTACTTAATGAAAACCTTGAAAAGCCTCGAGATCAATTAGGGAGGTAGATAATACAAATTAAGGAAAGTGATAACGTAACATCACGCTTGTAGGGCCCAAAGGGATGGGCAAAAGAGGTAAACATAACATCACGCCGGTTATCCCCGAAAGGTAAGGTAGAGGTGTACCTATATCTAGTACACCCACATTGCACCAGTAGGGGGGCGAGCCTCTTGACATTGTCCGAGCTCAAGTCCAAATTTCGATGAGAAATTCCTGATGGAAAACCCAATAACACTTAGCCTGACCTGGGGTCTACAGTATGGAAACCACATCTTAATTCTTACTATCTTATCTTACTATTTATACTATACTATACTTACAATAATCACACTTATCACACTAATATTATAAATGCGAAAGTTTGTGTGTGTCTGTTAATATGTTTGTTACTTCTTCACGCTCAAACGACTGGACCAATTTTGATAAAATTTTGTATGGAGGTAGCTGACACCCTGGATTAACATATAGGCTACTTTTTATCCCAATATTCCCACGGGATCGACATTTACGCGGGTGAAACCGCGGGGCGCGGCTAGTATTATTATAAAACGTTTTATCTGATATTATTCATTGTTTATATACCTACCTTCGTTTTTATCAGATAAGTTACAATAGCAGTTATAACCTTCTTTTTTATCAGTTTCGTAACCAAATGATAAGAAAAATAACTATGCTCGGTGTTGAAGCTAGGTATAGGTAGATTTTTAGATAAAAAGCCATGTGAGTGAAAACTTAGTTAAGTATCTAGGTAATTTTGCCCGACCCAGGGATCGAACTGAGGACTTGACGCTCAGCAATCGTGCTAGCGACTACTAGACCCAAGAGAAACACTAGCACAATCAGCCTATAATTTTCGCACGACACAGGCATCCTCTCTGGGGAGGGAGTGGGCCGTAATCCACCACGCGGGCCCAGTGCGGGTTGGTAGATGTATCGTATCTATTAAATAGATATGTAAACACTGTCTCATTCACACAAGCGGGGTAGCTGCTGTCACTTATGTCATCTGTCAGTTACGAGGAATGGCGGGAAACAGACAAAGTGAAGCGGGCTATATACGATGGCGCTTGGTGTGGTAGTGAGCCAGTGAAGTGATAATTATGTTCAACATAAATACGGAATCAACAGGATTCTACAGTAGATGTCACATGTCTTCGAATTTTTGGTTTTAGGGCATGCCGGTTTCCTCATGTTTTCCATCACCGTTTTTAGAGCAGTGTTGATAGATATATAAATTACAACCTACAACTCGTAAGTCGCGGCCGTTAGGTACACCTGGGCCGCCATTGCTCCTAGGCGTGCCTAGGAAATTTAGATACGAGATAATATTAAATATCTTTCTGCCGTATATTACTGTAGTCTCTGTTAATGTTTATATGAACAAATCGTTGGAGTGCAATCACACTAATATTATAAAGGTGAAAGTTTGTGAGTGTGTGTGTGTATTTATATGTTTGTTACTTCTTCACGCTCAAACGGCTGGAGCAATTTCGATAAAATTTTGTATGAAGGTAGCTGACACCCTGGATTAACATATAGGCTACTTTTTATCCCGATATTCCCACGGAATCGAAATTTACGCGGGTGAAACCGCGGGGTGCAGCTAGTACCTAATAAATAAATAAATTCAAATATCAGTTTCGTTTTTAGATTTCCCAAAAGCTAATTATAGATACTGTTCGACAAAATATCTTATCAATAAAATTACAATTTAGTTTTTCTCATAAGAACAACGAAGGTTATTCACTTGGCCCGTTTTCCTTAAGCCGGCTGTACACATGGGGCCAAGGTGTTGGGCAAAAATGATGGATAACCAAGATTGCTGTTCACACATTGGCTTACTGATCATTCTGCATTGGCGCTTCAAAGATGGACATAGCAGTTCTTGCAGCCGCGGCAATTTATGTATACAGTGCGTTTAATTATTACGTACATGTGCACCAAAGTAGAGTGACTAAAAAGAAATGGCGCAAAAGAAGGTGGTGGATGGTGACTATTCATCGGAATAGAACGTGATAAATGTGTTATTAGTTATTATTGATATACAGGGTGATAATAATTTTGCTATCGGAACATGGGAACGTAAATTTCACTCACGCGCAACGATACTGTCTCCGCTGACGAGTAACAACGAACTGAACAAGACACCAACGTGTGAACGCTGTTTGCGGAGCGCGCCAAGATCCTTTGATGTGTGCACAAAAAACCGACACTATTCGGATGGCCTGCCAATGTTGGCGCCAACTACACTAATTAAGCCAACATACCGCCAGGTAGCTCTCTACACGTTGGCCCAACACCTTGGCCCCATGTGTACAGCCGGCTTTAAGTTGTAATGACTCATTGGCAATGACAGTGAATAATCAACTTTAGTGAGTAAAATTTAAAGTCGAATTTCGATTGCAGAATGCTAATTGGTCACAACTCACAGGGTTTTACACAGAGTACTTTTTGGGGTTTTGTGAAGATGATTCATTAAAATGACGACAAATGACGTTTTCAATTGAAGTCATCATCGTAAGTCTATTCAAATGTTTCAAATTGATGTTATTTGAAACTAAACAAAAGTCAACTTTATTTTAATAGTAATTAAGTTGATTTCAGAGTGACTAGCACTATTAAAAAAGTTATAAAAATGTCTGAAGTTGTAGCGTAAACTGAACTTTATTGTGTAGGAGTTAGTTATTTTTCCATTCATTCATATTTGTTTACATTTTTAGAAGTCGCAAATGCAGATTAGCTGTGTTGCGCTTAGTATGGTTTGGGTGAAGTTCCGACAACATAACATCACGGCTGTATTGCCCAAAGGGCTAGGCAGAGGAATAAATACTAGGGTGCTTACATCGTCATCATTTCAGCCGAAAGACGTCCATTGCTGGACATAGGCCTCCCCCAAGCACCTCCACTTCGACCGGTTTTGTGCTTCTCGCATCCAACGAGTTCCTGCGGCCTTCACAAGGTCGTCGGTCCACCTTGTGGGAGGCCTTCCAACGATACGCCTTCCGGTACTTGGTCGCCACTCCAGAACCTTTCGGCCCCATCGGCCATCTGTTCTGCGAGCAATGTGCCCTGCCCACTGCCACTTAAGTTTGGCAATTCTTCGGGCTATGTCGGTTATCTTGGTTCTCCTGCGGATCTCTTCATTTCTGATTCGATCCCGCAGGGAAACTCCAAGCATAGCCCTCTCCATTGCCCTTTATTATAGAGTGACTTTCAGCCTTCTAATAAGGCCCATTGTGAGCGACCACGTTTCAGTGCCATATGTCATCACTGGCAACACGCACTGGTCAAAGACTGGGTGCTTACAATGGAAATAATATTAAAATTGTGCCTATATTTATTTATTTAATACTTCAAGCACATAAATGTACAGAGGCGGACTTAATGCCATAGGCATTTTCTACCAGTCAACCTTTGGGTGATGCAGAGGCAAATCTATAGTTGACTATGAGTTCCCCTTGTGTTGAGGTTCCAATGCATTCTAAGACAACTCGACCCCGTGACAATTCAACCCTTTTTTTTTTCGGCGAAGAAAATGCCTAGCGTATACCACGCCGTCCGAGGAGACGACGTGCGCGTGGTTATGTAGGGCTTGCACCCACTAAAAACTCCGCTTGTGCACCTACTTTCGCCTTGATGGGTGGGCCGCGAGAACTGCTACGTATGATATTCGCGACCCATCCAGGGTGGCCCACTTCTGGGCTCCCTCTTCCTGGCCCGCTTCCGGGCTCCACCCTCCTTCGGCGAAGTTCAGGCGCACTGGAATATCACGACAACTCCAGGGACCGTGCAGCGTGGACGATGAAGTCCCCGATCTGTCATCCGCTGGCCCCTCTTATGGCGGCATCATGTCCACATTTCGCCGCCTGCGCCGTCCTGCCCTCCTGCGGCGAATCGAGTCAGCGAGAGAGTTTGCCTCCCTGACCCGCTCCGCCACTTCCTTCTGCGAGGCTATGTCCTCGCAGAAAGACGCAACCGCCTCCCATGCCCTTTCACTGCCGACCATAGCCCTGACAACGGCCGACAGCGACAGGTCTTACCCAATTTCTGCCGCCAGAACACGGCGCTGCGCCTCCCAGGCAAGGTAGACAACTCAACCACTAGGACAACTCGACCCCGACTCAACCAATTTTTTTAGGACGTTAAGCCGTTGGTCTCGGCTGTCATAAACAGGGTGAAATTTTAATCACCGTTTTCCTCTTAATGGGTCATTGTACTCATCATTATGAACAACTTTTATTATGGGGCCATGCATGAAATCGCGAAAAAAAAATCAGCTGTTCCCTACATTTTTGTTCGCATAACTCGTCAAAAGGTAGGAAACAGCTGATTTTTTTTTCGTGATTTCAGGTTTGGTCCCGTAATAAAAGTTGTTCATAATGATGAGTACAATGACCCCTTAAAAGGATGCCCATGAATTTAATTTCACCCTGTATATGTTTTAGAGTCGTTACGGATAGTCAGAAACCCAAAAGTCCGACAAACATTCTTACCAAGGGGTATCGTGTTACCCAGTGACTGGGTTGTGGAGGTCAGATAGACAGTCACTCCATGTAAAATACTGGTACTCAGCTGCATCCAGTTAAACTGGAAGCCGACCCCAACATAGTTGGAAAAAGGCTAGGTAGATTGATTTATCAGAAAGAGTAGTGTAAACTAAATAATTTACAAAATTAAATGAGATTATAAGTTTTTAATAATTCTTATTATAGTTTTCATCCATCGACAATATAATATTTCAAGTATATTCATAAAAATTTCATAAGATACAAAATAACAATTCAAATAAACAAGTTCTTTGAATCTGACATACACAAGATCTTTCATCGTACTTAATATCTTAAAACTAAGTATAAATCAGCCTATAATGTTCCCACTGCTGGGACACAGGCCTCCTCTCGGTGAACGGGAGTGGGCCGTAATCCACCACGCGGGCCTAGTGCAGGTCGGTAGAAGATGTCACATGTCTTCGAATTTTTGGTTATAGGACATGCCGGTTTCCTCACGATGTTTTCCTCCACCGTTTTGAGAGCAGTGGTGATGAAAAATTATGTACACAAAGTAAAGTGCCTGTCTGGATTCGAACATACGACCTACAACTCGTAAGTCGCGGCTGTTACCACACGGCCACCAGTGCTCACAAAAAAAAAAACTAAGCTCATAAACAGTTTCTACAAATAGCTAACATAATGTCGTGTTCGTGTCCCTTCTTCGTGTCGCCTATAGTCTTCATGTTCTCAATTCTTCCATTTTATTGACTGCAATGAAGACAACACAAAACTATTATTTTTTAATTAGGTAATCATATTAAAATACCTATTCCTATTTAGCTACAATCCGGCCTTCGAGGGAATGTGTTCCTGACGGCGACAATTCTAGTAGCAAATAAAGATCAAATTCGCGAAACGCGTATTCGTTCGTTTGAAACTGCCCAAATGGAGCCAAAACTAAACTAAAATGGTTAAATTTGACCATCACGCATAGGGTCAGTTCACACCGCGACGCGACGCGGCGCGCAGTTTTCAAGATAGCAATACAATTATAAACCTTATCTACAACACAAAAAGGTACACAATTCAGTGAGGTGGTGTCTACTACGTCGAGCTACGCTGCGCGGCGCCGCGCCTCACTGAATTGTGTGCCTTTTTGTGTAGTGATAAGGTTTATAATTGTATCGCTATCTCGAAAACTGTGCGCAGCGTCGCATCACGGTGTGAACTGACCCATAGTGTCATAAATTTATTATAAAATATTTTATTTTATCTCAAAAATAGACACGCGTTTTACTTGTGGTTACCGAGTGTACAAAACCAACACGCTGTGAATGTGTACATAACATAACGTACAGACGCCAGCACATCAAGCTACTACAATCTGTCAAATGTCTTTAATAGATTTTCAACTTTATCGCTAAAGCATAAGGTTCAAAGTTGATTGGGAAAATTTGAGTTTCAAGCTACCCGCATGATGTGCGGGCGTCTGTACATACACACGCTCACTTCCAACTTCTCCATTGACTCGGACGGTACCGAGAGATCCTGCGCTTAAGTAAATAGGTAGTGAATTCTAGGTAAACTTACGTTATCTCTGAGTGTGTTCTCAGCTAGGATGTACTCTTCAGACTGTGGGTTGAGAGTCATCTTGTAGTTGGTGAGAGCAGCTCTGTCCTTCTGTTTCGCTAATGTTTCTATCACTACGGCATGGATCTGCGAATGAACGAAATTATTATTATTATTATTTGATGTAGTCTGTGGAATATTGACATTTAAATACAAATTCAATACCGATGTGAAAGGTAATCACTTTCTTGAAAACCATATTTTTAATGCATTTTAAAGCCGTGTACGCACGAACGGACAAAAAAATGGTGAACACAACATCTAACACTGTTCGCACGTGCGTACCACTAACGAACATAACACTGTATTCGTCAAAAATGTTCGTGGCGATCCAATATGTTCGTGTTCACCATGTTTGGTTCGTTCGTGCGTACACGGCTTAAAACAAACTTTCGACGTCTCTCGTTTTTCTAGTCGTCGCAAGGGCGACTACTGAGCGTGGGGTTCCTGGCTCGATTCCCAGGTCGGGCAAAGTGTTATTAGGTTTTTCCACTAGGAATTTCTCATCAGCAACCCGGAGTTTGAAAGTTGGTTTGTTGATACCCCCGAGCCTCGCAAGAAGGTGCGCAGAGCGTCCTGCGCCTGATCTCTCTCCGGTCGTCTCAGGATGTCGTCCCTAAGGACTACGTGTCACCGCACTACGAGGGTCATTATCCATTATCTGTAGTGTGTCTGTGCGCCTAGTACACGCACATCACGCCGCCGCGCGCCAGTGCAGCGCCGCGATGTCGAAATAAAAAAATATTAAGCATTTTCAAAGTTAATGCTTTTGAGCTGAAATTTTGTGCAGAAATTCTAGACCAGATACACTCTTCAACCCGTTTGTATTGATATACCCTTTCTGTAACACCCTGTATATACTTTATTGTACACCAGAAAAAAACATAACAAAAAAAAAAAACGTTTATTAATACAAAACATACAATGGGCGGCCTTATCGCTTTCTGCGATCTCTTCCAGGCAACCTTGGAATGGACAGTGATTACGTGGATATAAAAACATGGGGTTGTCACCGAGTGGGTATGCGGTAATGTTACTGTTCACACCAAAGCGGATTTCGCTAACCTTGTGGGTAGAATACGGAGTTCCAGGTTTCGCCCAACAAGCGAAACAATACCTATGAGGTACTATGGCACCAACTATTCCGCTCTAGCCATGGAACTTGATACTAAATACCTGAGCGAAAACCGCTTAGGTTTGAAAAGGGCTTTATATCTCCAGCGTCGATGGTTGGTCTCCGCTGAGATGAGACGCCAGGGCCGAAATACTGTCTTGAGGACTATAACTGCCGAAGTAAACAAATCTGTACCTTCCCCTTTGGGAGTACAAGTGTCGAAAACTGACGGGGGGCGTTATGATAAATGATTTATTTTCTGTAAGTAGGTTTGTACAAACACTTTTACACGTCAATCATATTTTTTTAAGCTAGATGAAGTCGGCGTTTCCTATCTGACTACTCTGAGAAGAAAGGCCGAAACAAACTCAGAGGTCACAGTCTCTTTTAAAGTCCAGACAAAATCTTGGTCAGATCATGTGAAGACCATGTAGTTTGGCGTCTGAAATGGTCTTTTGAGGATAGAACCACACAGATTGAACGGACCTGTCTAGTCAGTGCACGCATTTGTCAAAAATCGTGCAGCTCAACTCAGAACTTGAGGAGCTCAACGATTCGATGAACAATACCAAAGAAAGGACATTTGGGTGGGCCGCGTTTATTTACCTTATACATATGTGCCAGTCGGAGTCGGTCGTCACTATTGGCTACCTTGTTGACACATGTCGCTAACAGCTGCTTGCTCGCGTGCAAGTCGCTCAGACGAGCCAGTAGGGTCTCTATGGGGATGTTGGATGACACTGTTGTACGACCGAACCAGTCCTGAGGATAGAAAAGTGATGAATTTTGAAGGTAAGGGAAAGCGATATTTTCGAAACCATTATACATTACAACACGGCAGAACTCAATTTGTCCAAATCAAACGCACAAATTAATTATAATAGACGGCAGAAAGGTATTTATAATAATAACGAGCAGCGCCCCACGGTTTAACTCGCAAAAGTTTCGATTCCGTGGGAATATCGGGATAAAAACTATCCTGATGTTCTTTCTCGGGACTCAAACTATCTCTATACCAAATTTCATCTAAATCGGTACAGCGGTTTAAGCGTGAAGAGGTGACAGACAGACACACTTTCGCATTTATAATATTAGTATGGATTGTTTATTTATTTTTTCACTTCAAGACACAAACATCAGTGTAGTCTTGACTCTTGTACAAGGAGTTCCTATATCACAAGAGCCAGAAAAAACAGAAAAAGAAGGAATTTAGAAGAGCTTTACAAAATGTATTTGCGAACACCAAATAAACTGATCTGATCTGCGAAAGAGTTACAAAATTGAAAAGGAAAAGTTTTTTTTTAAATGTACAGACGCCAGCATATCAAGCTACTACAATCTGTCAAATTTATTTAATAGATTTAACTTTATCGCTTAAGCATAAGGTTCAAAGTTGATTGGGACAATTTGACAGTTTCGGGTAGCTTGAAGTGCTGGCGTTTGTACCATGATTTTGTAGACTTTTTTTGTGTAGGGACAGTAGGCCGCACGTCACTGGAAACAAAACCGGTATAAGCTGGGCTCACATTCTATTGGAACACTGTACTACGTTACGCTAGCTGAAGCTCATAGTGTTACCTCCGACTAGCGAGCTACTGCACTTGTTCTCATAAAAAAATCTAGTCTGAGTGTGCGTTGCTCTTTATTAGAAAACTCAAGAGGTTGTTTGAAAACTCACTTACTACGTGTTTAAAACTAATAATATTTATTTGATTATAATTACTTACATATGTACACACAAACTAATATACATTTCTTTCCGTACGATATGTAATAAGCGGTTCGTGTCATATTTTCCTTTTACTGATTATTACTGTCACCTTTTAGTGCCACTGGCTTTATATAATAAGTTATATTGTATATATATACTATATAATATACAAACAAAAATAAAAAAAAGACGAGCTCATTGGGCATCAAAAAATTCGTCCGCATCTTTGTCAATGGGATAAGTGCCCAAAAGGCTGGCAGCATTACCACGTTGGATGGCAATGCTTACTCTTTGGGATAAAAGTAGGCCAGCCCTCTGGTCACGCGAAGAGTCAACCAAACGCTTAGCGATATCTCGAAACTAATAATATAAATAACTTACCTTCTTAGTGAACAGAGATTCAACTATGTCCCATTTGCCGGATTTAGCGTGAACATTCAGAACCACCCAGTCGTATTGTAGGGGAGTTATCTGTAATCATAATAATAAATTATGTCTAGTTTAATGGCCGTAAACTCTGATTTTTAATTTGCTAGACCAAAGTGACAGATGCGTTCGACCTTTTTATGTCAACATTATTTAGTATACAGGGTGTAATAAAAAAGTAATAAAAAAAAATCGACTTCAAAGACACATCACATAGTCGTCAACAATGCATATATACATCAAACTAAGTAACATTGCACAAAACGACTTTTATTTTTGGTGTGGAAATTTCCTGTTTGGTTTGGCGGCTATGTCGTCACATTGGCCATTTCGTCGCTATCCCTAATAGGTCACTTTCACTAATACGTCACCTTGTGCATCTGGTCAGTTTCTTAACTCGTCTCATGTTGCATTTCGACTCATTCCCAACTCGTCCGATGGATATGTACAATTAAGCACAAAAACAAACATTTTCAGTACAACAAAATTTTATTATAAATGAGGTAGTACTCGCACAATCTTGTTAGAATTTTTACTAGAAAGACGATAAAGAAAAAAAAAAAAAACTCAACTTAAATAAAAATGGACTCTCTCGTAACATAAATAGGTAGGTACCTAACTAGCATTTTAATTTACACAAAATCGCATAAAGGTAGACGATTAATTTAAAAAAAAAAAAAAAAAAAATTATTAGGTGTTGAGATCATTGTGAACAGTCTGTTCGTCCCGACATTTTTAACGCTGACTGTACGTTGTACATATCCATCGGACGAGTTGGGAATGAGTCGAAATACAGCATGAGACGAGGTAAGAAACTGACCAGATGCACAAGGTGACGTATTAGTGAAAGTGACCTATTAGGGATAGCGACGAAATGGCCAATGTGACGACATAGCCGCCTTCCCTCCTGTTTGCGGTAGTGCGCAATATAACGCACGCAAAACATTGTGCTTATGAGTGCATGCAACGGTACAGGGGTCGTGGGGGTATTTAAAGTTATGTTATAACATTAAAAACTTGTTTTCGTAAAAAAAAAAATGTTAGTAAAAGTTGGAATTTTGCCCTCAAAATCTCCGTAACCAGAAGGTTCCCAGGTATGGTCCAGTACAAAAAAAAGGTCACAATGACGGGGAGTGCAAGTGACTTTCGGCTTCGTTAAGTGTCTTTTTACAACCGATAAAATAGCTATCATATTGGACTAGCAAATTAAAAAGCAGAATTTAGTTAGATTACTCAGCGTAGGGTCTTGTGTTGGATTTTCAGATTGGGGAAAGGGTTCCTAGGATTTTCCATGAAAACATTCTCAGTAGCATCCCAGAATCTAGATTTGTGCCCGGCTATAGACTCTCCCTTTTATAAGAGGACTGGCGACATGTGGGTGTATGATACACCTCTGCTTATCCCTATAGGTAATACAAGCGTCATAATAATCATAATCAGCCTATAATGTTCCCACTGCTGGGACACAGGCCTCCTCTCTGTGAGAGGGAGTGGGCCGTAATCCACCACGCGGACCCAGTGCAGGTTGGTAAATGTCAAATGTCTTCGAATTTTTGGTTCTAGGACATGCCGGTTTCCACATGATATTTTCCTTCACCGTTTTGAGAGCAGTGGTGATGAAATAATTTACACAAAGTAAAGCGCCTGTCTGAGAGGACTGAGAGGAGGCCTGTGTCCCAGCAGTGGGAACATTCTAGGCTGATTATGAAAGCGCCTGTCTGGGTTCAAACCTACGACCTACAACTCGTAAGTCGCGGCCCCGATAAAACTGGGCCACAACTGCTCTCTACAAGTGTCATAATAAGTTTATATTACCTGATGTCTTTGACACAGCGTGAGGGGTGACATGGCATTGCCGGCTCCTTCATGCCAATGGTTCGTACAGATGTGAGCTAGCCACTGTATCACTGATTTGTAGGCCAAATCCGGTTTATTTACGTGTTTCTGCCATTCTGTTAATGAATCACTAAATTAATTAATGAGTTGTAGTCCGTCTCATGCTTGAGCTTCCGCTTTTAAGCCAGTGTTTGTATTTCGAACCTTAGGGCTCTTACACATAAACACGATATGACGCCGCGTCGTGCTACGACACATATGATGGTATATGTTTCGTTGGAAATCGCGACGCCCCCGTTAGGGGGCGTGTCGAGCGATTCCAGGGCTTCTCCTTCCGGCCGCAGATAGCCATACGGTGGCCCACCAATACGGGCTTCTCACGATGTCGGCTACATGGCCTGTGGAATTTTGGGCACGCGTAACTTACGCGTGCCCATGTGAGCGATTGCATGTTATATTTCTGTAGAATGATGGTATATGATTGTAGTGACGTATCATTTAAATCGGAAAAAGTGGAAAGAGGGAAGGGAGGCCTTCCCTGCAGTGGGACAAGATAGGCTTATAATAATAATAAGTCATTCAAACGGTGAAACGATGCCGCGTCGTAGCACGACGCGACGTCGTTTCGTGTCTATGTGTAAGAGCCCTTATTCCGACTGCGATAAAGTTCTTATTACAAAATTGACAATTTAGGCGCGCTTGTACCACAAATAATGAATAGTACATTACTGCAGCGGCCAGAAAGAGACCTTTTGCTCGGCTCCTAAGAGTCCTGGCGTGATGTTAAATAGCCTATAGCCTTCCTCAAGAATTGGGCTATCAAATGCAAATAGATTTTTTTGATCCGACTGGTAGTTCTAGAGGTTAACGCGTTTAAACAAACAAACTCGTTCAGCTTTATTATTAGTAAAAGGTAATAAAGGGTTTATTCCACTTTTCCCCCTGAGAGAGTCCCCCTTAGGGGGGAAATCTGGACTCTAATGTAAAAAATATCCAGAAAGTCCCCTTTTCATTTTGAGTTATTCTACTTTTCCCCCTGAGAGAATCCCCCTCAGGGGGGAAATCTGGACTCTAATGTAAAAAATATCCAGAAATCTCCCTTTTCATTTTTGATTATTCCACTTTTCCCCCCTATGTTTAGTTTTAATTTCTACGCTCTTTAAGTAAATTTAAAAAAATAGTGATTCGTTAATTAATATAATATCATACTTAATCAATCTTTTTTAAGTATGGATTACCTAATAACTTCACATAGTCAGCAATCATCTTAGCCTGGTGTTGGTCGACCCCAGGTTGGTTGAAATGGTTGGCCAACAAATTGGTCAGCTTCCTAAACAGGGCGTCTACATTGTTGCCTTGAGTTTTCACTGCGTGTTGATATTGGTACATCTAAAACAAAATGGAGACGGTAAAGAAAGTCTGAAAATGGCACCGGTAACTGAAAAGTTGTGTGGAAATCGATTGTCATTATAATGACATTACTAGCTTCTGCCCGCGTGAAATTTTACTCTCCCCCCGTTCACCGTCTTAGGGGTGGAATTATGAAAAACCTTTTCTTAGTGGATACCTATTCTTCACAAAGAACACGCCCTCCAAATTTCATGCCTCTAGGACAAGCGGTTTAGGCTGTGCGTTGATATATCAGTCAGTCAGGACTTTGAATCACACTATCACACTAATATTATAAAGGCGAAAGTTTGTGAGTGTGTGTACGATCCTTGCATGAATGGAATCCGAAAGCACATATCGCACAACTAGGTAGAAGCACAGAATACTTAAAGTACAACGTACAGAAAGGCCACTCCCTTCCCCCCGCACTAACATCAGTTACCGCACCTCACCCCGCACTTCGGCGTATTCGTCGCAGTTCTTTAACAAGAGCGCTCGCAAACACAAGTACCTCACGCACACATTCATACGTATACAAACGTCATTTTTTAATGTAGTAGTAGGTAATTATTTTGCGAGCGTTGTATGGAGTGTCCGGGGTGTGGTAGAAGTGAACTGAAAAGACATTTGCTTCAAGCGATCGAGTAAAAGTTAGGAGTTCATGAGGATAGGAACACAGCACCGCCCGCGCGCCGTCAGCCGTCGTGTAGCGCGTCACGTGGACTTGGGGTCGTCGGCCGCGCTGCCGTCGGCGAGCGCGCGCGCACTTTGAACCCGAGGTCATGCGCGAGCGTCAGCTGATATTTATTTACGAATACATTGCTTGTTAGAGTTGTAAAGAAAAAAAATGTGTTTAATCGCAAATAATGGTTGTATTTAACTGTTTTCACAGCATAGTGTACGAAAAATGCTAAAAAAAATTGGTAAAATTGTTCATTTTTTTTTCCTGATTTTTTGATGGTATTGTATCGAGAATCACTAGCCCTATCACCTGTCTTCGTTTTCGGAAGCGTTTCCCTGGCACCCTGTATATAAAAGATATGATGGAGCTGTCGTGAGGAAAGTTTTGAGTATGAATGTCGATGGCTATAAGAGTAGGGGAAGACCAAAGAAACGATGGATGGACTGTGTGAATGATGATAAGGTTAGAAAGGGGGTGACTACCGAGGTGACGACTAATAGAGAAGTATGGAAGAAAAAGACAAATGTTGCGCCGACCCCAAATAAATTTGAATTTGAATAGGAGACTGATGGATGATGAGATGGTAAATAAAATAAGACTGGCTTTCGATTAGTGAAAATAATTTAGTGATGGGTACTTACAGCTGCTTCTGAACTCCGCCCCAACATTCTGTCGAACAAAAAGAGAAAGATTAGCTATGTCGTTAGAAGAAAAACCACTTTAATACTATCTATTTCCGTCAAAAGGTCTAAAGGCTGGCGCATATTGTGCGAGCCGCGCCGCAACGCGACGCATGGCAAAAATAGTTCTGCAATCACTTTTGATCCATCGCAAACTTCAGGCGGCGCAGACAAAATAAAATAAATCAAATACTTTTATAGTGTTTGAATGAACACAAAATATTCAATATGTCGGAGAAATCATTAGTACGGGAGCTGACATGACAACGAGGCGGAAGCGCTGTGATGACAACGCTTCGACGAGTCATTCGTTTGATTAGCGCCATCTGGTGGGCTTGACAGAGTCTAGCCTGAGTTCTTGGGGAGTAGAAGAGAGCGTGCAGCGAGGTGGAGCGGCTCGCTTGGACATCGGACATCATACGAACAACATGTGCTCAGAAACTGTCCCGCTTTCCGTATCTGGTTGTATCGTGTACCTATAGTGTGTGATTTTCTAGTGTGATTAAATTGTTCTTGAAATTATAATCCGATTTGAACTTCTTCTTTGCGTATCGATAGCAATCTAAATGTACTCGGCCCAGAATTCGGCCACTTGTTTGGCGCCATCACTAGCGTCCATCAGTTCCTGTAACGTGCAGCTGACAGGACACGCAGGGCACGATATTAAGTGTTCCATCGTTTGTGGAACAGCACCACATTTACACTCCAAGGCGGAGTCGTCTATAAATCTCCACCTGAACAGGTTTTCCTTGCTTCGGCCAACCTGGGTCCGGAGTCTGTTTAAAGACTTCCAGGTTACCCAAGGTAACTCATGTCCAGGTGGGAGGTCCTCAGCGGGTGGAACGAACGGTTTGAGAACGATTTGAACTGCAAACGGTTCTTCTATTGCGCAATAACCAACACTATACCCATAGTTCGCCCAAATTAGTTAAAATATGGCTGATAATAACGAGACACACATACCTTCTCCGTCAAATATATATTTTTCAAAATGACTTACGTCAGCAGATCAGTGAGCTCAGTCACCTTCCCCTCATTATGTAAGAATGCTATGTAATGGTTCAATGCCACAGGTCTTGAGGATAGGAGCTCGTAGACTAGCTTCTTGTTTAATGTCTGGATGAGGAAGAGAACCACCTGGAAATGAAGTTAGACAATTCAAGTATACTATTACCTATAGCTTCAGTCCGCGACTTCGTCCACGTGAAATTTCTTGCTTTTGTGTAGCTTGCCAAGCAGAGGCAAAGCATAATAATATATAATATGGATTGATAGCCAAGAGCCTCGACCAACACCTGAGGAGGCTCTCGTTGGGCAGCTGGATCAAGGGCTTGATTCAGAAAGCAGTACTTCTCGACACTGCTCGCATTGTCAGGAGGTTCCTCTCTCTGGAGCCCTGACCGTCGAGCTTGGACCCTGTTCCCGATACCGGTGGGCTACTACTTTTTTATATTTTTTAAATGTTTTCAGAGAGCAGTGGTGGCACAGTGATAACGACTGCGACTTACGAGTTGTAGGTCGTAGGTTCGAACCCAGACAGGCGCTTTACTTTGTGTAAATTATTTCATCACCACTGCTCTCAAAACCGTGAAGGGACACATCGTGAGGAAACCGGCATGTCCTAGAACCAAAAATTCAAAGACATGTGACATCTACCAATCCGCACCGGGCCCGCGTGGTAGATTACGGTCCATTCCCTCTTACCGAGAGGAGGCCTGCGTCCCAGCAGTGGGAACATTATAGGCTGACTATGTAAATGTTTTCATATTTTTTTATATTTTAATATTTAGAAATATAATTTATATGGTATTTAATTGAATAAAGATGACATAATATAAAAATAATAAAACATGAAACTCACAGTAAGCACAGCATTTCCATCTCCAATAGCCAGGGCTCCGTCTAGCAGTTCCGTCTTACTCTTCATGCTGCGGTGCACATGCAAGGAACAGCTCCTGCCAAGGGTCAGTCTCTTCAGGGTCATGGCAACCGTCTCCTCTGATTCTTGCTTAGTTTCCTTTGAAGGGTCCTTGCCTGATTGAGCGAGGAGAACTAAAAATGTAAAAAAGATGGTAACATTACTTGAATGTTAAGCAGTAGTTTTCTTGTGAAATTCGTTTTTAGGGTTCCGTACCCAAAGGGTGAAAACGTAACCCTATTACTAAGACTTCGCTGTCTGTCCGTCCGTCCGTCTGTCTGTCACCAGGCTGTATCTCAAGAACCGCGATAGCTAGACAGATGAAATTTTCACAAAATATGTATTTCTGTTGCCGCTATAACAACAAATACTAAAAACCAAATAAAATAAATATTTAAGGGGGGGCTCCCATACAACAGACGTGATTTTTTTGCCGTTTTTTGCTCGATATTAATAACGGCAACAGGTAGACACTTGAAATATTTACAGAATAGCTACTAATTTGTATAGTCACATTAAAAATAAATAATGAAATTAAAATAAAATAAATTAAGGGGGGCTCCCATACAACAAACGTGATTGTTTTATATTATGTAGTGTTAAATATTGTACAGCGGTGGTACGGAACCCTTCGTGAGCGAGTCCGACTCGCGCTTGGCCGGTTTCTTATCTATACTTCCTAATATAACAAACACAGATATAGATAGATAACGCAAGTATCACGATCTGTATGAAAACCAAGCGTGCCATTTTTTGACTACCTACTATGACGTCACAAGCACTAATTTAGTGATGGAAAAATCAAATCGATGCAAAGACGCCGCCGCGTGCGGCACCCGTCTCGCCCCACTCCCGGGGCCTAGCGTCAGCGCTCACGCTCACCCAGTCAGCAGTAGGTACTACACAGGACCGAGGCTGAGCCTACATTAGGCCGCGACGCGACCTGCGACACGAGCGATTAAAACAAATAAATAAATGCTCACGTATATGGCTACACCGTACATCAAATATTACAAGCGATCTTTCATTTCTTTATGAGACAGGAACAACATTACTGTAACATATCAGCGAAATTGAAGCGCATTTATTAGAAAATTTCTCACTTGCACGACTAGTTCAATAGTGCTACTAAATATGCGTGCGGCTACATTATGCGTATAGTAAACCGCGATGGATGATTTGATAGCATGTGTACTGTAGCCACGTCATCGCCGAATATACGCCGGATTTTCACTTACAATGTAGCCATACCATGTTTATCTGGTTTCGCTCTTCCAGTCGCATCGCAAATCGCTGCCTACTGTAACCTCAGCCTGAGCGCTACAGTGGCGGCTTACGATTTTGTACGTAAGCTGGTGCGATTGGCACGCGTAGTAGTTGATCTTGCGTTATCTAGGTGTATCTATATCTGTGATGATAAAGCTGAAAAGTTGGTTTGAACGCGCTAATCTCAGGAAATGCGATAGGCCTTGAGGATAGGCTATTTGACATCATGCTACGACTCTTAGGAGCTGAACCAAAAGAAATAAAAGTCAGAAAGAAGAACGCTAAGCGAAAACGAAGTGTAATAGTGCAGGCAGGTGATGTGATGCGAAGGGGGGGGTATGGGGTTGTCGGTGATCAAGAAACTTCACGGGGACGAAGTCGCGGGCAGAAGCTAGTTATTAGTACTGATTAAAACTTACTTAGATCCAAAACCTTAGAAGACACCAGACTGTTGAGTGGTACGGCAGCTGACTTGGTGTTGGTGATGCTGAGGTTACTGAAGATGCTCTCCTCATTCTGTCCCGATGACTTCTGACCAATGGCCAGGATCTCTTGAGTTGATAACTGGAAATAAATTACAATGAATCAATGTAATGAGGGAATATAAAGACAAAGTTGCAGGATGGAAGAATTAGAAATGGAAAATATAGTTGTTACGCTATCTGGCCTTATTGCGATCTAGTCCAAACACGATATAGTCCTAACAAGATCTAGTCATATCGAGATTAAGTCCTATAGCGAACTAGTCATATCTGCTATTTAGTCTTATCGAGAGGTAGTCATAACGCTTCTAACCCAAATAAACACCTCTAATATTTTTTATCAGTTTTTTGTTATAGCACACCCGTCACCTTTTTATCATCTTTTTTTTTTCACCATGCTTCCCCTCGTCTATCCCCGTACTGCTCGAAAACTTTTAGAAGTAAATTAGAAAAAAGAAACAACATAGAATCAACTAAACTACTAAATAGCCCACAACTCTTTCATCTGCCTAGCCTTTTCCCAACTATGTTGGGGTCGGCTTCCAGTCTAACCTGATGCAGCTGAATACCAGTATTTTACATGGAGCAACTGACTATCTGACCTCCACAACCCAGTAATACAATAAAACTATACTCCTTGGTATGACTGGTTATCAGACTTTTGGGCTTCTGACTACCTGTAATGACTGTCAAAGATCCACGAATGACAGCCAGGACCAAAAGCTTAACGTGCTTTCCAAGCCATGGGGGCCTCGGTATGTAAAGATGGTCACCCATTCAAAGTCCAACCACGGCAAACATAGCTTAACCTGATCAAGCGACCAGTGCGGCTATGTTATTATTTAGCCACAGGGCCCTCACATATGGTATTTATTATATAAGCTCTAGCAGCTACAGCATGGCTGATGAGGCAGACCTCGCAAAGCTGGTACAGTTAGTTAGAAAACATAACACACTTCTATTTCCCAAAGGGTTAGGCAGCGGCCACGTTTTGCCAGTTATACGGTTTCAAAATCTAAAGAAACTAGACTAAGAGTCAACACATTTTGAAATTCAAAATTACATTTATGACAGTCAAGAAGTCACATGAAAGAAGAAGTAGCGTAAAAAGCTCTCCAGTTTATTAATATTATATACTAGCTGCGCCCCACAGTTTCACACGCATAAATCTCGATCCCGTGGGAATATCAGGATAAAAAGTAACTTATGTCCTTTCCCGGGACTCAAGCTATCTCTATACCAAA
Source organism: Amphipoea lucens (assembly GCA_947508005.1). NCBI lineage: Eukaryota > Metazoa > Arthropoda > Insecta > Lepidoptera > Noctuidae > Amphipoea > Amphipoea lucens. The sequence continues at coordinate 14,976,325 of OX382377.1, read as the reverse complement.
TTTCGTCTAAATCGGTTCAGCGGTTTAGGGGTGAAAAGGTAACATACAGACAGACAGAGTTACTTTCGAATTTATAATATTAGTATGGATAGGATTGCATTGGCACCTTTTAGCTTAGTAATGATATTATTTAACCCCCTCCCACTCCCTGTCACAGAGAGGAGGCCTGTGTCAGAGCAGTGAGAACAATATAGGCTGATTATGGTATTAAAAAAATAAATAAATTGTCAAGCAAGTGAGTTCTTCTCTTCCTAAACTTAGAGTGGATTATTGGACTTTGTTTTTAAAGTAGGTATTGTTGTTGATAAAATGAATAAAGTATCTACTTTTTTGTTACATGAGGTACCTACATGGTATGGCCAACTTATTGAATGTAAATAAGAAGACCTCTTCCAGCTGTTGATTGCAAAATGCTGTGTGAAAGAACTTTGTAATTGTTGGCATTGAACAGTACGTAAATTAAAAGTTAAAACTAGTAATAAGCTTCTTGAGGTTCCTATTAATAACTAAACCTGATATTTCGACCTATTTGAGCTGACACAGGTTTACCTCTAAGCACTTTCTTGTTTTGCGTAAGTATCGTTGGTATATATTTTAGATATGCTTAAAACTTTGGATCTGCAGAGTTAAGCAGAATGGAGGACAGTACCAATCTTCTTTAAAGACAGCTGAGAGGCCTATTATCCAGCAATGAGTGATAGTTTGATGACGAAACGATTTAAAGCTTTTTATAACGAAACTAATATTACATGAAGATTCTTAATAAATTGGATATACGTACAACATCATCATCAAAACTGAAAGCTTTGGCCTTTGTTTCACTTGTATTCCAATAGTCATCGTCTTCCATTGTTATAAAATTAGTATTTATAATAATGTCGACCTGCAAAGTGCAAATCAAATTGTAAACAAACAAGTTTTTCTTTCAGGGTGCATTCCGAGTTAGGACTGTAATCGATATTATCGATTTGAGCGTGCTTAAACCCGTACCGAATTAGGTTTAAGCACGCTCAAATCGATAATATCGATTACAGTCCTAACTCGGAACGCGGCATCAGTGTCAACTGTCAAGTGTCAATGTCAAAAGGAAAAGACGTCAAAAAAATCATTGAGATAGGTATGTCAATGAAAAAAATCGATGACATAGAAAACGCGTTTTGTTATTCTGTATATTTGTGTTTAATAGATTTTCTTTCATTTACACACAGACAGTTATTTTCGCATTTAAAATATCATTATTACATAATATTATTATTATTTATACTTCTTTTGATGTTTCTTGGGACCCTAGGGTTCCGGACCTTTGGAAGGCGTTTGTGGGGCCGAAGCCAACTCGCAGAGGCCCGTTAGACTTTTTTAATTAAATGAGGCACCAACCGGCGATTATCCCTGTTCGCACTATGCAAGTGCACCCAAGGCACAGAATACTTAAAGTACTACGTACAGAAAGGCCACTCCCTTCCCCGCACTAACATCAGTTACCGCACCTCACCCCGCACTTCGATGTGTTCGTCGCCTGCTCTTTAACAATGGCGCTCGCATACACAAGAACCGCAGCGCTGTACCTACCTACTGCTGACACGAAAACATTATTTTTTTAAAGTTTTATATTTTGTGTTAATCACGATGGTTGTATTTTGTGCATTATTTGGATGCTTATCTTCATCGAGGAACGATAAAGACAGGAGTTTCTTTCGGTTCCCGAAACATGAAAGAAGGTAAGGAACAGCAACTCAAATATCCTTTAAACCCATAAAAAATAAAAGCTAGTATATTACAGACAAACAAGTTAAGCCAGTGTTGTGATAATTTATTTTCATAGTTTTCTCTATTATTCATTTATTTTCCAAGTTTTCTTCGTTTTAGAACAATTAAAACTTCCGTAATATTAACATACCAACTATTAAATTATTGCTCTCTCTCTTTATTGTCTTAGTTATGTATCTTTCTTTCACGTTCTATTCGTTCTTCGACTTGAAAAGTAGTACAATAGAAATGTTATTAATTAGATTTCTGTGAGTACCTAGTGTCGCGGCGCGCGGCCGCGCCGCCGCCTACGCACTACTGCCGAGTACTGCCAGCCAGCCCTACTAGATTTCACGCACACATTTACACGTATACAAACGTCATTTGTCAATGTAGTGGTAGTAGATAATTAATTTGCGAGCGTTGTATGGAGTGCATAGATCAACATACATGGAGTGTCCGGGGTGTGCCCAAGGACAACCCCCGGTTGGAGTAGGACTATTGCAGGATATGGAAACAAAGATATTGGAAAGCGATGGATGAGGTCTATGCTATGATGGAACGAGCATGCCCAGAAGATGCCTGTTCACTCTTGTTCCCTCTTACCTGCCTATTCTAGTAATATTTATTGATAAAAGGATTTTAGGTGATGGATAGGTAATGATTAAGTAAGTAAGTATAAAATTATCAGAATCAGGTGATTACATTTACAGTTGCAGCCCGTCATCGTCATAGATTTTAATCAAATAAAATTGATTGATTTGATTTGATTGCAAATAACAACAATAAATATTATACAATTGTAGTGCAACTGCAAAGACACATTCCGCCATGTAATGATGGCATGCAAATACTTAATACATGAAGTAGGTAGGTATTAACATGCAGTAACATAATAATAACGTACAGTTAATTAAATTAGCAAAGGAACATAAATAATTTAAAAAAATATTACAAAAAATATTAAAATGCATTTCTGAAGTGGTAGGAGTAGGACTGACAAGATATTTTGTTCAGAAATTCGCCGACTGAATAAAAACTATGTGATATCAACCACTCCCAACTAGCACACTAGTGGAAATAGCAGCCTATTTTGCAACTTTTAGCTGTACAGTAGCGCTTTAGGGGTTCAGAAAGTGGTTTTAAGTTCTACTATTGCTTCCGTAACTGCTCATAGCTGTAAATATCACTAGGGGTAGCAGAAACTGAACCAAATGCCACTCTAGGTTTTATAAGAGTTAATTTTACAACCCATTTGCCGTCTATAGCTTTACAAGAGAGTTAAAACATGTATGTTAAAGCTTAAAGCTGCTAAAAAGCTTCTATTGCCGCTGCTGTACGCTTCAGAACTGCATAAAGACTTTAATTGCAGACTTTTTAACGGAACTGTATAAAAGATATATTTATCATTGTTCTGCCACTGAAAGTTTCTTTGCAGAAGTGATTTGTTCTTTTGCGCAGATTTAAGTAGGAATTTGATCGACTGTTTTACTAATAGCGACATTAAGGCTTCACAATAGAAGCAAGAGAGTAATGGACATTCCCTACTCATTTGGATAATTCTGCTATTTTTATTAGAGAAATCAGATTTTATAAAATATTAAGTCAGTTTAAAAGAAATATGGATCTGAATGCATGGAAGTTCAAACAAAGAACTGGTGGATATCGCAAGAAAGTACGGAGAGTTTATCAGAATATGCAGAAATTAAAAAGGCAACTGTGTGTTAAGTTTTTTTTAACTCAATTACGTGAGAGTAATTTAGCTTTTATTTATAAAACTCTATTCATTTAATTTATTCTTTAAGGGATTCATTGGAAACAAACAAAAATAATGCGCCAAGTTCGAGTTCAACAAACACAAGCGAGGGTCCCGTAGATTTTTTTTTTCTCAATTACTGATAACGGGCCAGTTACAGTCTGTAACTGGCCCGTTATCAGTTAACTTACTTTCCTCTGTAACTTACAGAGGAAAGTAAGTTATAGCTTGGTGTGGCATATTATAAAAATAAAGTAAAATAACCTTCTTTGCTTAATTTATTGTTTCTTTTTTGTAGACTGGACTCGGACAGCGAAACTGAATATAAACTAGAGTATGTCGAATGTGAAATAAAATGGATCTATCGCGAGCAAATACGAATTTGGGCGCTGAAACACAAATGTAGTCAAGTGGCTTTAAAAGACTTATTTCAAATTTTAAACCAAATTACTCCTAACGCTATGCCTAAAGATCCACGCTCACTACTTGGTACACCAAGAGAAATTACAATAAACTTCGTCGATCCAGGTGAATACTAGCAGCAGGAGTCGAATCTTCTATTTTACATAATTTTTTACATTTTTTGTTCGGCCAGTGTAACACTCCATGTTTTTCCCACTTAGATGGACAGATGCAAAGTTCTTGTTTATTTTGTTGTTCATTATAAGTTTGAATTATTTAGAAAGGCATTCTGAAAACATGGTAAGACATAGTAAGTGTTAAACAATTGAAAGAGCGAAAATAATAGAAGCAGCTACAAATTATCATCGTATTTTAGGGTTTTCAACGAGTTCTACGGATCTCTACACAAATAACTATTAGTGTGGTTCGATATCTGCAGTAAGTACGAAATAAAAGTGATTGTAAAGACTTGAACTGCATTAGTGGTATAGGTATTACTTGGACCTTCAGAAGAGTGAAACTTAGCGCTTTGACGCGCAGAGAGGAAGTATTAAGGTTGAAGTTGCAAGTTAAAGCTGCTTCTCATAGACGACATGTTTACAAGACAAATATGTGTCATTACTTGAGAAATTTATAGGTTTTTATCGCAATTTGTAGTAAAATATAACTAAATATAGAACCAACAACTTACTAAATACAAATGTAGTCAAGTATGTAATTTCAATATCGTGTAGGTATGTGATATTATAATATTTATATAATAATATTTTACATATTTTACGATATTCTGAGGTAATTATTGAGGCGCGTTAAAAATACTCCAATAATATCAACTATATGCACGATAAACTGATCTGCGTTTGTAGCCACTTGCATACAATACAAAATATAGCTCAAAGACACTATACTTCACTTATTATTTATTTGTATTCAGTAATGTCTGACTCAGGAACAACAAATGTATTTAATAAATGAGAGACAAGGTGAATGATCAGTGATCCTTTATTCGTTCAGTTAAACCTGTCATTCATTCAATCAATAAGCGCCACAAGAGCTTTAGTGTGGTGTTAATTATTAGCTGTAGCTCATGTAGCGCTATTATGCCACTATTATGAAGTTCTAATGGAACTATAGATTGCAAAAAGTTGTGCCCCTTTGGCTCCAAAGCAGCTGCATAAGGTCTGCAGTGCACGCTCTGGCGCTTGAGCTTGGCGCCTTTGGGAATAATCGGATTAGCTCCAAAGCTCTTAAGCAGCAGTTTGTGCTAGTTGGAGCTGTTTCAAAACCACACAGAAGTTTTTGTAAGGTAGTTCTGTTATCTAGATAGGTAATGAGTTGTATATAAGTGGCGCCATATATACGCAGCTGCGCCTGAATAGTTCTATCCTAGGTACAGCGATTTTCAATAAATACTGTGTGACTTTTCGTTTGTTATAATTATTTTTAGCTTCAAAGAGTTTAGAATTAACTTTAACAAATTTTGCGATTTCGTAGGTAAATGTAAATGCAAGGAACGGGTAAGAGGTGATTTAAACACTGGTCTACATGATTCAGACCAATCCGTGTTAAAGATTGTACGAATGCATTTTTTTCGTACTATTAGTATTCTAGATATTTCCGTGGAATTTCCCCAAACAATAATACCGTACTGAATAATGGAACAAATATAGGCGTGATACACCATCATCGCAGTTCGTTTAGATGTCTCGTACTTAACTTTTTTAGAGCACAAACAAATCTATTTATTTTCATACTTATTTCGTCAATATGTTCTTTCCAGGTGAAGTGTTCATCGAGTGTTATCCCCAGAAATTTTGTTTTGTGTACTTGTTCAACTAATTGGTTTTTATGAGATATCTTAAATTGGAGGCATTTACTCTTGCGTTTTGAAATTTAATATTTTCATTTTATTTATATTAGCTTTTAAAGCATTATTATCTAATCATGTTATGATGTTATTTAATGTGTTATTTATATCTGACTCGAAGGTTTCAACGTTCTTACAATCTATAATGACCGTCGTCTCATCAGCAAAAAGGACACAATCTTGTTCTACAGCTTGAGGAAGATCGTTAACTATGGATTCGTTGACTACGGGACATGATACAATTATTGGAGCTACTAATACATGCTCTGAATCTTTCGATTTTCCCTTCAAACCTAAGTTATCGATGAACACAAGATATTTGTTGTAGTATTGTACAACGTTTACAACTATTGTAGCTATTTGCTTCAATGAAATTGCAGCTTTTATAGCTTTGTGCAAGCAGTTTCAATTGAAGTTTAAGTTTACGCTCATTCAGAAATGCATTATACTTAACATTTACAATAAAGATATTACAATCTTTCAGAATCTTAAATCTTAACTCTGACAGAAGCAACACTCCGACCTTATTATTATGAGATTGTAGATCATAGTCATTTTGACAGACTTCTCAGTGACATCAACCCAACAGCAACCGTAATTCAAGGAAAACAAGGATGACTGTGAATGTGACAGTGATGTTTTTGAGAAGGGTCGGGACGTAATCCGCCTCGCGTGTCTGGTGCGTGTTGGTGGATATTACATAGAGGTATGTCACGTGTTTTAATTTTTCCTCATGGTTTTAGAAAGGTGGTGATGAAATATACGGTACGAAGTTAAATGCATGCTTGCCTAGGTTTGGTTCGCCACCGATGATGTTCCGTAATTGCTCAACTGGACAAAAAACATATGCCTAATCGTCGAAAGGAAGAGATCTGCCTAATTGTACACCCACATTTCAACAGTTATGTTTAAGTCCCATAAATAACCCGCAAGAGTTACCTAATTTGAGACCCAAGCGGCTCCTCCCGACCCCCGCGCTGTTACCGCTCTCGCCATCAACGCCTCAGTATCGTCTTACGTCATCCAAGCGTCTTAAGTTAACTCTTTGGGGGTTGTAATAGGGGGCGACTGGGGCGAGCCTCTAAATTAAAAACACAAGAGGGAAAAACTATTCTAAATGTCTACTATCGGCACCATGACGACTTCTTAACATCTTGATTCTTATCTATTTCGGCTTTCAAATGATTATTTACTGTTTCCTATTGTTTTAGGTTTTATCTTGATACGACCGTTCGGTGGTGAATATAGTGTACCTATAGTGGTTCCGTACAACTGCAATCAAAGAGCGTGGAGTTTCTTGCCGGTTTCTCCACAGAAATCAATCAGTTGGAACCGTGCACCTAGCTTCTGACGTTTCATAAGTGGCCATTAGTGAAAAAAAAAAATGATTTTGAGAACTATAATTTTTGGTATAATCTACACCCTAAGACGACCCACTGACCCTTTGCCAAACTTTGACTGACTTTACTGAAAAAAAATTACTATGCGAGTTTGGCAAGTAACATTAAAAGTTGGCGCATTTAACAAAAAAAATATTCCAAAGATTTTTTTTCTTATTTTTCTAATAACTATTATAACTTGGCCTATTCCTTTTTGGGCACTTATCCTCCTCCTGTCTTTTTCTTTTTTTGTTTTGCCTTTCTTTTTATTATACACTTGTATATAATTACAATAAAACGGGGCTACTTTGAACAGGCAGGGCTACTTTGACAAGGCCGATCACAACGCTATGACGCGTTCCCCACACCCCGCGCCTCGCGCAATATTACTCGAGGTCACGCACACTTGCTGAGCACACGTGAAAACCGATTTTGGCGCTCTGTTAAAGTAGTTCCAACATCTGTCAAAGTAACCCTGGAAGTCAAAGTAGCCCCGTTTTGCGGTATATATTTTTTAATACCTTACCGTTACTGGGTTTACGTTACTGGGTTCCGGTTTCACGGTTTCCAGTCCCGGCAAAGCGGAACCGTTCTGGTAATAACAAAATCACAAGCACATCTTCAGGCATGTCATCTTGGTCTCTGGGTTGGTTGACGGCAACGCACTTGCGTTGCCTCTGGTATACCTTTTTTTTTTCTTTTTTATCGTGTGGAAATCCTCATGGATGTCCACCACCCTGGGGTGGGTGGAGGGGTCTGTCAGACTCTTACTGACTAAAACCACACGGTGTCCTGCTGCTACCTTTAGCCGGGGTGCTAGAGTGCTTGCGCATTTCGTCACGCTCCCCCGGCCAGGTATTGGCCCGCATGAATCCATGCGGACCCCGTCACCCTCAGCGGCCGCAAACGGCCACCATTCCTCTACAGAGAGGCGCGCGGAATACGGCGCGCCCGCCGTCTCGGGCCTTTCACTGTTCAGGCAACAAACTCCCCAAGAGCAGATGTCTATTGTCTATTAAGGTATGATTCCGATCTCGGCAGCACGCAGCAGTGCTGCCGCAGCACTGCTGGTCCCCATATATTCTCTATAGGAATGTCGCGCAGCATTGCTGCCGTGCTCGGAATGTAATCTCATATAAACCTATAGAAAATGTATGAGGACCAGTAGTGGTGCGACCGCACTGCCGCGGCAGCACTGCTGCGTGCTGCCGAGATCGGAATCATACCTTTAACGTCACTTTACAATTTTACCATCATGTGGGTCATCTGCAGAGGGGTAGGTAATTGCTTAACTCACTATCAGTAGTTAATGGCTTTCATAACGACAGTTCAACAACATTCATTGCATTATTTACGTTGTTGACAAATTTTTCGAACATATGAAGCAATGGAATAGCAATATCTTTCAAAATGATTATTGCGGTTGATAGTGTGTTACGCAGTAAAAGTGCTGGTTTGCACCAAAAACATCGTTTTACCCAATTTATTCATAAATAATGTAGGTACAGACGCCAGCACATCAACCTACTACAATCTGTCAAATTTCTTTAATCGATTTTCAACTTTATTACTGAACCATAAGGTTCAAAGTTGATTGGGAAAAGGTGCTGGCGTCTGTACATTGTGTTTGAAATAGTTCTACATTTCTCATTCATCTTTCTCTTTTTAAAGTGAAAACTTCTTTAGGCGCGTTGGGCATTTTTTGAGATGGTAAAAAACCATTGAATTCTCGCCACTGTTACCGTAACGACACCGCTTCGGATGTGTTCGGCTGTCGTCGGGATGTACTCGGTTTTAATGTAAATACGATATGTCAGTGAGTGATGGCAAAGTATTATCTTAGTGTATTGTTTCCACTTCTGTCGGCACTCCCGGAGTGCCACTGTTTTTTTTTTCTTTATTATTCGAGTTAACTTATATTTTTGTATGCACGTATTTCTCTGACGAATAAACCTATATTTCTTTCTTTTCTATTTATTATACAAACACACATAACACAAGTAACATATCGGTATCATTTGGTAGACGGGCCATCTGAGCTTTGTTGTACCAATAATATGAACATAAGCCCGTTACCCGCGACTTCGTCCGCGTGGATTTTTTTTCGTGGGACCCTATTTGTTTTTCTAAAATAAAATGTAGCCTAAGTTACTTTTATTACATCAGCTATCTGCTAGTGAAAGTCCCGTCAAAATCAGTCCAGCCGTTTCAGAGATTAGCCGGAACAAACAGACAGACAAAATTGTAAAAAAAAAGACGGGTTGCACTCCGGGAGTGCCGGCAGAAGTGAAAACTTGAATATTAACGTTGAAATAAATCAAAATCAATTTCAATTTCCATATTTTAAACACTTTATATACACGAATTTTACGAATACACAGCAGTGTGGCTACTACACAGACGGTCGAGCCATCAGCTGTCCATCCATCCATCCACATCCACGTCCACCATCACCGTCACCGTCACCGTCACCGTCACCGTCACCGACACCGTCACCGTCACCGTCACCGTCACCGTCACCGACACCGACACCGTCACCGTCACCGTCACCGTCACCGTCACCGTCACTGTCACCGTCACCGTCACCGTCACCGTCACCGTCACCGTCACCGTCACCGTCACCGTCACCGTCACCGTCACCGTCACCGTCACCGTCACCGTCACCGTCACCGTCACCGTCACCGTCACCGTCACCGTCACCGTCACCGTCACCGTCACCGTCACCGTCACCGTCACCGTCACCGTCACCGTCACCGTCACCGTCACCGTCACCGTCACCGTCACCGTCACCGTCACCGTCACCGTCACCGTCACCGTCACCGTCACCGTCACCGTCACCGTCCGTCCGTCACCGTCACCGTCACCGTCCGTCCGTCCGTTCGTCCATCCATCCATCCATCCATTATCGTGTCTCACTTGGTTCACTTCGGTTGGCGCCGCCGTCGTAGAAAGAGGGGGGGAGGGGTGGGGAAATCTCTCCTGACGGTCACGTGTCCTGACGCGAGTTTAACATTTTTTCCCCAGTACAAAAAGTGTGCAACGCCGCTAAAGAAGTTTTCACTTCAAAAATATTTTGGCATAAGTTTGGCATGCTTTTAGTAAAAAGCGGTTATTTTAATATTACAAACAGACACTCCAATATTATTTATTTGTATACAGATTGAACAAAGTGACGTCAATTTGCGTGCAAAATGTGGTTTTAAACATTCTATATTTGTCGCGTACCCCCAATCGCCTATACATATAAGATATGACTAAGGAATCGGATAAGTTAAACAGTTAAATGTAGTGTGCTACATAACAGAGATTTATACATATTTTATTTATTAAAAAATAAAAGAAAATATTTTGTGTATTGTAATAACGGGTAGTGTAGAATAGTATCATGGGGCTCGAATCAAATACAAGTATAGGAAAACAATATTTAGTCGCAGCATGTTGTAAGTACTTTGTTTTTTAACCGACTTTAAAAAAGGAGGTTCTGTATTCGACCCGTATGTATGTATGTATGTATGTATGTATGTTTGTATGTCCGCGATTATCTCAAAAACTACTAAACCGATTTTGATAATTCTTTCATGAGTGTGATCTACATACTTTCAGGAAGGTTTTAGTATATAATACATTAGGTAATTATTCTTATGTACGAAGTTATATGCATAAATGTACTGCATCTCTGGCATTTTTAAGTGAATTTTGATGATTCTTCGAGTCGTGTCTTCAATGCACTAGTGTTAATTGAATTTGTGTGGGGTAGGTACAACTAAAAAGTGAAAAATAAAAACTTTTTTATAAAAAAAACAACCGACTTCAAAAAAAAAACACTACAAAGTGAAAAATAAACTTTAATTTCGGAAGTCGGTGTCAAAAAATAAAAACTTTTTTACAAAAAATAAACAACCGACTTCAAAAAAAACACTACAAAGTGATAAATAACTTTAATTTCGGAAGTCGGTGTCGTTGGTTCCGCATTTTCGTTTTTTGACACCGACTTCCGAAATTAAAGTTTATTTTTCACTTTGTAGTGTTTTTTTTTTGAAGTCGGTTGTTTTTTTTGTAAAAAAGTTTTTAATCATCATATCCCTGCCCGTGTCCCGTGTTACTTGGGTTCGGCGCAACTAGGGTTACCATTTACAAATTTGAAAAGTCCTGGCAAAAAGCCGGACATTTCAATAAAAAAAAGTCCGGACATTTTAGTCACGAAATCCAAACATTTAGGTACCCACTTAAGTAGTTAGTGGTAAAAAGTGCGCTGAAAAAACTATTTTTATTTCGAAATTATGTTTGAACTAGTTGATTGTTTGCTTTCAATACAATATTTATTGTTTAATCTCGTTAAGTTGATTGATAAAGAAATATATTTTGTTTTTAGATGAATGAGAATTTAATACATAGTAAATACACGTAAAGACTTATTTGGCACAAGTTTTATTACTCGTATTCCATCTAAGCCAAACAATCCGGACAAATTTAAGAGCCGGATAAAGTCCGAACAAAAGTCTACAAGTCCGGAAATGTCCGGACCCTAGACGCAACACGTTTTCTTCTTCTATTCGTCCAATATCAACCGTCACGCTGTCATTCACTCCCTTCTCTTTCATATCATTCCTCACACAGTCCATCCATCGTTTCTTTGGTCTTCCCCTACTCTTATAGTCATCCATATTCATATATCTACTCAACATTTTCCCTACGACATTTTCGACATGAAGTTTAACATAGTTGATGTATATGTAGATAGCTATCCAGGATGAAATTGAAAACGTGCGACAAATCGAAATGCGAGATTATACTCATCATTATGAACAACTTTTACTATTCAAAAAAATATCAGCTGTTCCCTACATTTTGACGAGTTATGCGAACATAAATGTAGGGAACAGCTGATTTTTTTTTCTCGATTTCAGGTTTGATCTCATAGTAAAAATTGTTCATAATGATGAGTACAATCTCCCATTTCGATTTGTCGCATGTGTTCAATTTCACCCTGTATATTGACTGACTGATATATCAACGCACAGCCTAAACCGCTGGTCCTAGAGACAAGAAATTTGGAGGGTGTGTTCTTTGTGAAGAATAGGTACCTATCCAATAAGAAAGGGTTTTTCGAAATTCCACCTCTAAGAGGATGAATGGGGGGAGGGTGAAATTTCACGTGGACGTAGTCGCGGGCAGAAGCTAGTTACGTATACGACACCTATCCGTGATTTGCGTCTACAGCGGCGAGTAGTTTCAGTGTCATATAATTTTAAACTTTATTTACACTACAAGAAGACTCGTGAGCCGCCGCTGCGCGGGAGTCGTCGGAGTGCTCGCGATGCTTCTCAAGCGATGCTATGTATTATAGTAATGAAGATAAAGTTTAAAATTATATGACACTGAAACTGCTCGCCGCTTCGCTGCCATCTCGATGTGACTGAGCCTCTTAATGACCTTCGTTAGTACTTATATTTGATTTTTTCGAAGACTGAACTAGTGGTGCATTCGTGAACTACATCCTAATTGAAATAATTACTTGGGTCTCCGCTATTAAGTTAGCTTAAGCCTTTGACATAATATTGTCATCGTTTTTGGTTTAGAGGACAACTTATCCCCTCCTTCGTTCTTTCTGGGAAAAGGTTGAGTGGATTCGTCCCAACTCGGATATCTATGGTCCCAACGACCATCGTTGATTCGTCCTATATTCTGTACGTTGTGAGAATAATAATTCCTTGTCTACATTACTGGACTTCTTAGTGCCGGAAACGGTGCAACATCCTCAACATGACGTGTTACTTAAAGTTTTAATCTACTATTACCTATGTCAAAGAATTTTGTGTTTTCTAAGTACTTATTTTATGATAGATACTGTCTTCATATTTTATACCAAGACTGAATCATGAAAAAAAAATTGATTTCTTTTCCTATTCTCATCATTGTCATCTACTTACCCTTTCCCAACTGTGTTGGGGTCGGCTTCCAGTCCAACTAGATGCAGCTGAATACCAGTATTTTACATGAAACCTTCAATACCTACCACGCGTTTAGTTTCATTAACACATTACCTATATACTTTTTTAATTTCAGTATACTTAGGCCAGTTATCAATAGGGTTCACTATGGGCTGGACAGCACCAGTGCTGCCCATACTGACGGATCCTGATCAGACACCCTTGGATAGAGCCATCAGTGATGGAAAAGCATCCTGGGTAGTGTCCATTACATTTTTTGGAATTATCGGAGGTAAGGTAGTTGAAATATTCAGCTTATACCATAGAACTAGATACTAGACTACAATACACTATCAATCTCAATCTGAATCATTTTGAAGGATATTGCAAAATAAATCCATTGCTTCATTTGTTTAAAAACTAAAGCTCAACAACGTAAATAACGCAATGAATGTTGTTGAACTGTCAAAATTAAACCCATTGCTACAGATTCAGATAGTGTATTACGCAATTACCCCGCTGTACCCAGGCGTTATTATGTGCGCATCGAATATATTTATTTGCTTTAAAACATTGTCCCATCGAGGAAACTTATATCTGCCCAATTTGAAAACAAATTCCCGTGCACACGATGACCACATCTGTTAGCATGCGTTACTGCAGCGGCCGAGCTCTGCAAGCAAGAATCGCCCTTACGGTGCACGGTGTATAGATGTAAGGCTGGGCGCAAACGTCCGGTTTCCTGATTCGGAATTCAGTTTCGGAATTCAGATTCGGAAACCTGAATGCAAGCATTTCATACAAAATGTTTGGAAAATTTAAGTACGTGTGCGCTGGAGAGAACATTTTGTATGAAATGCGTGCATTCGGGGTCTCCGAATCTGAATTCCGAAACTGAATTCCGAATCAGGAAACCGGACGTATGCGGCCTGCCTAAGTTTCCTCGATGGAGGACCTCATTAAGGATGACTGCCTCGTTGGTCTAGTGGTGCTTAACATGTGGTTCTAGGCTAGGTTTGATTCTCGGGTCGGGTAAAGTCTGGATTTGTGCCCGGTTGTTGGCAATAGGCTCGTCCCCTGTTACATGGGACTAAAACATATCTGGCGAAATGTGGGTGTATTTTTGGTACACCTCTGCTCACCCTTCTGGAAATACAGTCGTATTGTTATGTCATGTTTCGCCATGAACTGGCATACATATCGTCGCTAATCTAACTAACTGATGTATCTGACATTTTGGACTAAGCCGACCTAACTATAGTCCGGTCAGCATCAAAAGTTGATTACCACTTCAGTTTTTTTTAATCTTAGTTATTGAGCAAAATATTTGTTCAAAATTGCAGCAGAAGAAATTTTTTTAGGAATATATACCTACTCTTGTCTATTATGTGCAAAGCTAAAAATCAGTTTATTGAAAAAAGTTGTTGTCAATTTAATAACATGTAAAAATGATAGTGTTAATCGACTTTTGATGCTGACTGTACCTAATTTGATACATTTTCCAAGTCGAAAAAAAAACAAAATAAAAACAAAGATCTCACGAAGTGACGTATCTGTTAAAATATTTATTATTAAAACAATATTAACACGTAGTAATACTGTACTGTAAAATATGCTTCGAATACGTAAAATTAAATGTATACGACAAATGAATTTGTTAAAATTATTATATTCTATATTAATACAGCATAAAGGCATACAGCCGTTAGTCCCGGCTGTCATTCGTGGATCTTTGACAGTTGTTACGGGTAGTCAGAAGCCCGAAAGTCTGACAACCAGTCTTACCAAGAGGTATCATATTACCCAGTAACTGAGTTGTGGAGGTCAGATAGGCGGTCGCTCCATGTAAAATACTGGTATGCAGCTGCATTGGGTTAGACTGGAGGCCGACCCCAACATAGTTGGGAAAAGGCTAGGCAGATGATGATGATGAATACAGCTTAAAGCCAAAACGGTGAAGAAAAACATCGTGAGGAAACCGGCATGTCCTAGAACCAAAAATTCGAAGATTATGTGACATCTACCAACCCGCACTGGGCCCGCATGATGGATTATGGCCCACTCCCTCTCTGTGAGAGGTGGCTTGTGTCCCAGCAGTGGGAACATTATAGTCTGATTATGTTAGGCTATAGCCTAAAGAGATATTTCTGAACTTCCTCCAATAATATAGGAAAGTTTTAATAAATATCGAATATGTTCACATTACTGCTTGACTGATAATATCCAAATTGCTCTTCTTCAGGTCCCTACATCTCAGGCTATCTCAGTAATGTAGTAGGCAGAAAACCATGCCTATACCTCGGTGGAAGCGTGTTCGTACTGTCCTACATTTTGCTAGCAGTTGCCAAAACTTTGCCTTTACTATATGTAGCCCGAACTTTTGTTGGAATTGGTTTGGGAGTGTTATTTGTAACACATCTAGTCTACATTGGAGAGTTTTCGTAAGTACCATCTCATAAAAATATTCTGACAAATAAATAAATGGATTATTATTGCTGATAAATGATTTATTTTCTGTAAGTAGGCTTGTACAAACACTTTTACACGTCAATCATATTTTTTTTTAAGCTAGATGAGGTCGGCGTTTCCTATCTGACTACTTTGAGAAGAAAGGCAGAAACAAACTCAGAGGTCACAGTCTCTTTTAAAGTCCAGACAAAATCTTGGCCAGATCATGTGAAGACCATGTAGATTGGTGTCTGAAATGGTCTTTTGAGGAAAGGACCACACAGATTGAGCGGACCTGTCCAGTCAGTGCACGAATTTGTCTAAAACTACGTGCTACTACCTTTAGATTATTCGGTCATCTTAAAGCCCTCATTCCAATTTAATTTGGGGTTGGCAAAGACCAGCGGTGCTATGCTGTAAACATCTAGCCGTGAAACTTTTTTTTATTGCTGAATGGGCCCACTTTTGACTTCTATCACGCTTGATGGAAAGCGATGAATGAGGTCTATGATGGGACGAGCGTGCCCAAAAGATGCCTAAGGCACTAGAACTCCCACGCATCGACGAAACGCAGTAGGCTGCTTGACGCCGGACTCCGGTGGGAGGATGGTCGCAAACCAGGCGGGCGTTAGCCCTACCACCGCAAGGGAAGAATTGGCCAGTCAAATAAGGTGTTGGGTGTGACTGTTCAGGATGCGCCGAGCGCGAGCGTTCAGTTGAGTAACTGGCGGAACAAACTGCGCTACACGAGGAGGCTTTTTCATGCATCCTAAATAAACAACTTTAGGTGAACTGAGTTTCAAGTGAGCTGACAATAGTGTAAATGCGTAGCATTAAGCGGAATGGGACCTGAGCCAGACAGATCACTTCATCTTTGTTTTTTACAGAATAGATCGACTGACGTGTGTCGCACAAAGGCCCTATAATCAGCAGTGGGTGGAGCGGGACTGGACATGATGACGATATCTTCCACAGTTACGAGTACACCTCTATTAGTCATCTCGTTATTATCAGTGTTCACTTCCTTCCTAGCCATTTCGTCGTTGATAGTCCAATTCCGCGTAATTAACGTTATTAAATACTGCGTATGTACACTTTCGCTAGTTTTACATGAGGGTCAAGTTTCTAAAAAACTAATAGGCCGAATTTTGAATTAAGGAGAAAGAAACAGTCCTATATTCAAGTTCGTTCAAAATTACATTTACAACAACATGGTATAGGTATCATGTTGTTTTAAAACCACAGACTTCTTATAGGTTTTCCTGTAATCTATAGGTAAAGAACTGGGAATGGTAAATTTTCGTCTATTTTCTTATATGCTCTGCTATTGAGACACAATTGATTTTCTATTGTTTCGTCGCCAATGGGCGGACCGCGGTCCTTGACCGGTTAATACAATTTACTTTAAAATAATGAAAAAAATATATTTGAGATCCTCACAGTAAGCCTATTCATTTGATATGTGACACGGTACGGATTGCGAAACTTTTTTTTAATTTTCTATTTGCATCCCAAAAATGAAATATAATATATAATAAATATAAATTTTGAATATGGGAGCATATTTAAAATTTATTTATTTGTGTTTGGGTCACAGGGATTCATATGTGTACCAAATTTTAACTATTAGATTCGGAGCAAATTGGCTGTGACAGACGGACGGACAGACACGAGTGATCCTACAAGGGTTCCGTTTTTTCCTTTTGAGGTACGGAAACCTAAAAAAAGAGTGCAATATCAGTTATTTTCTACTTGTTTCAGGTCACCTAGAGTTCGAGGTACACTGCTAACACTGACTGGGTTCTTTGCTACATTAGGCATTCTGTTAGTGTACTCAGTAGGACCGTTTATATCATATGCAGCCATTAATTGGATTGGTGTGGTTTTATGCACTGCATACCTTGTTGGGGTCTTCCTTTTCGTACCTGAAACTGCTGTTTATCAAATTATGAGGGGTAAGTGGTTTTTCTTAATAATTCATCATGTACTTGCATGTGATCTCCGTTCTCTATGTACAGACGCCAGCACATCAAGCTACCCGTAACTGTCAAATTTTCCCAATCAACCTTGAACCTTATATTGTAGCGATAAAGTTAAAAATCTATTAAAGACATTTGACAAATTGTAGTAGCTTGATGTGCTGGCGTCTTTACGATCTATCATTTTTTTTTTCAACCAGGATTGTCCCTCTGCTGGGCAAATGTTTCTCCCGTAGCTTTCGTAATTATGTTATCTTACCGATATATTACCAACGAGTGATCTATCCTCACCAGTTCAGAAAATTATGAATGCTGGTTAAAAATCAAAATATCTTTTCGAAATTGAGCTAACATCTAGCAACGGAATTCGAGCGGCTGTCCACATAATGACGATGCTAATGGTCGAATACGTACAGGACATGAAAATCGTAAAACGATTTTTCAGGTAATTAGACCTGATGCAAAATTAAAAATACAATCTCATATTTCAGGCAAAACTGAAGAAGCAATAGCCAATCTCACATGGCTTGGCAGACAAGATGACATAGATGAAATACTAGCACAAGCAAACGAAAAGCCAAAACCAAAAATGGCTCAATTGACTGAGATGTACACAGTCAAGACTAATAGAAGAGCTGCATTTATAATATTATCTTTAAATATATTTTCACAATTCAGTGGAATGATGGCGGTGATTGCGTTTGTTACTGTCATTTTCGAAATGACAGGATCAGATATAGAGGCACACATATCTACTATAATAATTGGTTTTACTCAAGTCTTTGCGGCGGTCATTGCGCCTGTACTGGTTGATAAAACTGGAAGGAAAATACTAATGTTAGGGTCTACTGCAGCTTGTTCATTGAGTTTGGTAAGATCATCTTTGTTTTCGTCAATTTCAAAAAGGTTTTCCTCTAGTCCTATGCAATTCTTATCGAAAGTATGAATATTTTTTGTTCCACCTTATCTAATTCCCCAAAACTATCCCAAGCGGTTGGTCGACTCTTCACTTCACGTGAACGTAACCAGAGGCTGGCCTATTTTTTGCCCAATGAATCAGCATTGCAATACAACTTGGCAATCCTGTCAGCCTTTTGGGCACTTTGCCTGTTGACAGCGATGAGGACGAATTTTTTTATGCCCTTTGATTATTTCCCCTTCTTTTTATTCTATACTTGTACACATTATTATTTTAAGACAGTTAGTTTTTAAATTATCGTTGTATTAATTTTTATCATTTTGTTTATTGTTATTTTTCAGGCTGCTCTTGGAACTTACTTCTACCTTTACAATAATGGCTACTCAATCGCTGACAACTTACAATGGCTTTCGCTAGTATCAGTGATGATATACTGCATTGCTTATTATAGTGGTAAGTACATACAAATTTGCACTTTACTATTGAAACTTTAGGGTAGACAGCCGCATGTCAGGTCCAATTAATTACTGTCCATCTCAAAGTTGCAATAATTTGAATTTATTAAGAAACTATTATACGATTGCCAGCTAGAAAAAAGCATTACATGAGCAATGGGCATAGCATAATCAGACTATAATATGCCTACTACTGCGACACAGGCCTCCTCTCTAAGAGAGAGAGACTGGGATTCTACCACGCGGGCCCAGCGCGAGTTGATGGATGGCACAGTCAGGTCTTTCAATGACTGGTTCTAGTATTGGACGGTTTACTACAAGATAATAATGCCTGTCTACTAATGTCTCTACTGCTGTGCATCTTTGGGTGCGATTCCCAGGTTGGACAAAGTGTTATTGGGGTTTTTCATTAGAAATGTCTCAGTAGCAGCCCGGAGTCTGGTATTGTGCCGGGATTATATGGGTCTTAAGCATAACGTGGATGTACAGTCAGTTATAGCAATTAGCTGATCCACCTTTGCATAAATGGTTGAGATTTTTTAGAATACGAATCGATAGAAGTTTATAATTCTTTTATATTTTATTTATTTGAGCAAAGTAAATGAAATATAAAAGAATTATAAAATTCTATCGATTCGTATTCTAAAAAATCTCAACCATTTATGCAAAAGTGGGTCAGCTAATTGCTATTTCTTACTGTACCTACTATAAGTACGTCTTAACCTAACCTTTCGGGGTTTATAAGTGTGATGTTAATGTGTCATTTCTTTCTTCTCCAGGTATGGGCATCATCCCCAACACATTTATTGGTGAGATGTTCACGGACACCTGCAGAAGTTTCGGCGGTACGTTCGTGGTGTCCATCAGCTTCATGTTCGGCTTCGGAGTATCAACCGCATTCGGTTACTTGTTGACAGCATGGGGACCTAGTGTCATCTTCTGGATATTTTCTGGCGCCTGCGCCTTGGCGTTCGTCTTTACTGTAGTTGTTGTACCTGAGACAAGAGGAAAGAGTCTTTTAGAAATTCAAGCGCTCTTGAGTAAATGATAACTGTGATATTATTATTAAATGTTTATGTTTAATTTCGTTTCCATTTTTACGACCTTATCCTATGTATATTGTGGCATCCACGCCCAATTGCAAAATTCACCCTGTATACCACATACACACACAAACACTACACTACTCCACAACCACTACCACTACACACCACACACCACACTCCACCACCGCTCCACTACTAATAATATATTCCAGTCATAAGATACGGAGGAGTTTTTGGCTTTAGCACCCTGGAAAACCATG
This sequence comes from Amphipoea lucens, assembly GCA_947508005.1. Classification (NCBI taxonomy): domain Eukaryota; kingdom Metazoa; phylum Arthropoda; class Insecta; order Lepidoptera; family Noctuidae; genus Amphipoea; species Amphipoea lucens. The sequence continues at coordinate 14,956,138 of OX382377.1, read as the reverse complement.
AAAACTATCTCTCTCTGTCATAAAGCCGAATGGAGTCGTATACAGGGTGTTACGGAAAGGGTATATCAATACAAACGGGTTGAAGAGTGTATCTGGTCTAGAATCTCTCTACAAAATTTCAACTCAAAAGCATTAACTTTGAAAATGCTTAATGTTTTTTTATTTCGACATCACGGCGCTGCACTGGCGCGCGGCGGCGTGATGTGCGTGTACTAGGCGCACAGACACACTACAGATAATGGATAATGACCCTCGGAGTGCGGTGACACGTTTGTTATGATTTCAATTTAATAAACTATCGAAATAAAAAAATATTAAGCATTTTTAAAGTTACTGCTTTTGAGCTGAAATTTTGTACAGAGATTCTAGACCAGATACACTCTTCAACCCGTTTGTATTGATATGTAACCCTTTCTGTAACACCCTGTATAACGCTTTTTCGGGACGTGATGATTTCTACCAGTCAATCCCTACCGCAAACCCTGTTCTGACAATGTTTTCCTTCGCCGTTTCATGCAGTGCTGATGATATAAATAAAACAGAGTTGGGTTAGTTACACCATTTATAACTCAAGAACGACTGGACCGATTTTTATGATCTTTGATTTGTTGGGTTTGTCTCCGGCCCGAATAGCAGAATAACTATTAAATCATGGGAAAAAGTAATAAAGATGATTCATTTTCTTATACATTTTATATGAAACGGCTTTTTTGATTCTGAGGCGGTCCAAAGTTCACCGGGTCAGCTAGTTATACATAATTAAGGGTGGCCCAGTGGTAACGGCCGCGAGTTACGAGTTGTAGGTCGTAGGTTCGAACCCAGACAGGCGCTTTAATTTGTGTAAATTATTTCATCACCACTGCTCTCAAAACGGTGAAGTAAAACATCGTGAGGAAACCGGCATGTCCTAGAACCAAAAAAATATGACATATACCAACCCGCACTGGGCCTGCGTGGTAATTTATAGCCCACTCCCTCTCGAAGAGCCTGTGTCCCAGCAGTGGGAACAATATAGGCTGATTATGATGAAGGTTGGGCCTTGGCCCTTTTTACACGGCCTTCTTTTCTATGGTTTATACCGATGGGCCATAACCCAATCAATACATGCCTAGCTTTTTCAAGTCGGCTTCCCGTCTAACTGGGTGCAGCTATGCCTCCAAAATCCACAGCCCAGTTACCGGGTAAACCGATATCCCTTGGTAAAGACTGATTGTCAGACTTTTCTGGGCTTCTTGACTACGTAACGACTGTCAAAGATCTACGATTGACAGCTGGTACCAACGGCTTAGCGTGCTTTCCGATGCACGGAGGGGTCTCGATACGTAATGGATGGTCACCCATCCACGAACCGACCGCGGCAAGCGTGTCAAGCTCCGCTAATGAGACACAATTGATTTTCTATTGTTTCGTCGCCAATGGGCGACGCGCGGTGCTTGACCGGTTAACCGGTCAAGGACCGCGGGACACCGATCGGTGAACAAACAATAGAAAATCAATTGTGTCTCATTAGCGGAGCTTGACAGATTAAACACATCGTTGAGATCGGATAAAATTTGTCCGGCCTCGAGTTCCGCCAAACATTTCACGTAGGTATCTACACTTTATAAATTATCGCTCTTGAGGGGCTGCGAATAACATATTTGTTCATTATGAACACAATGGGTCACCAGTATCACCACAATAACGCAAATAAATAAAAATAAACACGAGAAACAGTCACCGATTACAAGTAATGACAGATTATGTACCGTACTCGACGAGGCAGAGCGAGTGTTGCCAATGATTAAATATTTTAGTTCCGTTTCAGGACTTTCTTGCCAAACTGTACAAGCCTTGGCTACAGCTAGGCATTGATAGACTTATGTATGTGTGCCTTGGCTTCGCCTCGGCCCACATTTACACATTCTTCCATCAATACCTCTTTTGGTGGCCGCTGCAGTAATGCACTTATATACTTATTTTGATTTATCTCTCTCTTTATCTAAGTATTTTGATTTTTCAGACGATTTTTGCTTTATCCAATAATAATCGCGATAACGATGAATCAGTCGTGAATATAAGTAGAAAGTGGTTCCGTACATCAATAATAATAAATAGTATAAAATAAGGTAAGATTTAACAAATCAAGTATCTTGACTTGGCTCACGAGGTTGTCGACATGTGGGATGTGGACTCAGCGATCATTGTGCCGATAGTCGTGACTGCCAATGTGTTAATAGCCAAGAGCCTCGACCAACACCTGAGGACCGCCGCACCTCGTTAGGCAGCTGGATCAAGGATCAAGGGCTTGATTCAGAAAGCAATACTTCTGGACACGGCCCGCATTGTCAGGAGGTTCCTCTCTCTGGAGCCCTGACCGCTGGCAGCTTGAACCCTGTTCCCGATACCAAAGTCAAAGTCAAAGCATTTATTTCAAATAGGCACATAGAAGGCACTTTTGAACGCCAAAAATTACCATAAAATAGAATTGATTCTAGTCGCCCATTCCAAAAGGTAGTTTTCGTATGGAGAAGAATGCCGGTGGGCTACTATTTTTTATATTTTTAAATCCATGGATACTAATATTATAAATGCCAAAGATTGTCTGTCTGTCTGTCTGTTACCTCTTCACGCCGCCATGTGCTCTATTCACGTTACAATTTACGCGTCGATGTCACTACCACTCTTTATACAGGATGTTACGGAAAGGGTATATCAATACAAACGGGTTGAAGAGTGTATCTGGTCTAGAATCTCTGTACAAAATTTCAGCTCAAAAGCAGTAACTTTGAAAATGCTTAATATTTTTTTATTTCAATAGTTTATTAAATTGAAATCATAACAAACGTGTCACCGCACTACGAGGGTCATTATCCATTATCTGTAGTGTGTCTGTGCGCCTAGTACACGCACATCACGCCGCCGCGCGCCAGTGCAGCGCCGTGATGTCGAAATAAAAAAACATTAAGCATTTTCAAAGTTAATGCTTTTGAGTTGAAATTTTGTAGAGAGATTCTAGACCAGATACACTCTTCAACCCGTTTGTATTGATATACCCTTTCCGTAACACCCTGTATAGGAGATATCGAACTTTTAACACAATGGCGTTTCCTTGGTCATCATCTGCCGAGCGTTTTCCCAACAATGTTGGGGTCGGCTTCCAGTCTAACCGGATGCAGCTGACTGCTGAATCTGCTGAATACCAGTATTTTACATGGAGCGACTGCCTATCTGACCTCCACAACCCAGTTACTGGGTAATACGATACCCCTTGGTAAGACATCAGGTTGTCAGAATTTCGGGCTTCTGACTATCCGTAACGACTGTCAAAGATCCACAAATGACAGCCGGGACCAACGGTTTAACGGAACGTCTCGGTATGTTAAGATGGTCACCCATCCACAGACCAACCGAGGCAAGCGCAGCTTAACCTGATCGATTGATCAGGTTAAGCTAGGCTTGCCGCTTCGCGTTTCCTTGGTATGGTTATCATAATGACCAATCATTGTAAATAGTAAACTTGACCTGAAAAAGCCAAAATTTGGTCAAATTAAGAAACTCGTGAGTCCACACGGTGACCTTTAAAAAGGTGGTTTTATACATTTTATATTTGCCGCGTACTCCTAACCGCCTACCGCCTATCTATTATGATTCATTCACAAAGTAATATAAGATATAAGGAGATATAATGTGCAACATACAGATAACTCAAACAGTTCAATTTGGAATACAATATAAATGCGACATTAAGGCTACAAAATAAGAAAAGAAAATTATTAGCGTGAAGTGGAACTGTATTATGGCGGAAAAAACAAGTATACGAAAACAATATAGAATAGCAGCATGTTGTAAGTACTTTTGTTAGCATCCCACAAAAAAAAGTTCCAAAGTTCCCACTGCTGGGACACAGGCCTCCTCTCTGTGAGAGAAAGTACGGGCCCAGTGCGGGTTGGTAAATGTCACATGTCTTCCAACTTTCGGTTCAAGGACATGCCGGTTTCCTCACGATGTTTTCCTTTAGCGTTTTGAGAGCAATGGTGATGAAGTAATTTAGACAAAGTCCCCACAGTAGCCTGTCTGTTACCACTGGGCCACCACTTCTCTAAAATGTTGTTTATCGGAGGAAAAAATAAAACATTAACATTTTTTTTTGCTGCATGTCATCATTGTCAACTAGCCACGTAAATATTTTGAAGTTCAGTTTGATCTGTCCATCTATAGCAGCCTTTATCTTCCTGTTTTACCACTTTTACTAACACTTATAATTTTGTAATTTCAGTATACATGGGACAGATGTTAGTAGGCTATGGCATGGGTTGGACAGCACCAGTATTTGTCAAACTGCAGGATCCTGACGAGACTCCTTTGGGAAGACCCATAACTGACGCAGAAGCATCATGGATAGCGTCCATTACATTTTTTGGAACTATCGGAGGTATTGTAGCAGATATATTTTGCTAATTCCGTAGAATAGATATTATTATTATTTACTTTATTCATCTAAATACATATAAATTATATTTTTAAATATTAGAATGTAAAAAAAAAATATAAAAACATTTAAAAATATAAAAAAAATAGTAGCGCACCGGTATCGGGAACAAGGCTCCAGAGAGAGGAACCTCCTAACAATGCGGGCCGTGTCCAGAAGTACGGCTTTCGCTTTTTCTTTTTCGGATCCAGCTGCCCAAGAGTGCCTCCTCAGGTGTTGGTCGAGGCTCTTGACTGTTAAACCATTAGCTGTCACGACTATCGGCACAATTATTATTATTATTTATGATTGTTGGTACGTACAGCCACAGGTCGGTGGTACCACTTTGATCTTCAGCTGGCCTAGCGTAGTACAGTTCGCGTCAAATAACTTGGCCGCTCTGAATTAGGCAACAAATCACTGCGCAGAAGTTTAATCATAGGAATAAAACAGCAGAGCGCATGCGCGGCGTTCGGAAAGCCTAGCTTCAGAGCGGCCAAGTTATTTGACGCGAACTGTATAAAGTTTCAATAGAATGAGAGACCAGCTTATACTAGTTCTTTTACCTCTGACCTACGGACTACCTGGCGTTCATATGGAATTCCGAGTTTTATTGAGATGCTGTTGAGAGGTAAAGATAGAGATAAAGACAATGCTAAAGAAAAAGATATATTTATTGCATAACTGTGTACATTGAGTTCACAATCATTACATCTTTTGTTTTAACAGTCTAGCCAAGTCGGATATGCAATAGTCTAAGAAAATAATTTGAAAAAAAAAATAATTACAAACAATTATACAAATTACAAATTACTTACAAATATTATTCGTATTTTTTATCAAAAAACTCATGCAGATTATAAAATACATTATCAATTAACATTTTTTTCAATTTATTTTGAAACATATTTCCATTTAATTGCTGGCGGTAACTGATTGTATACACGAATAGCAGTAACATACTGTGGGGTGCGTAACTTAGATGTGTACTTAGGACATATTATTAAAAAGCGTTAAGCTTTGACCAGCATTTATTTTAAGAGAAACTTACTGTACAACGATAAAACTAGCACTGCTTCTAATACAGGAAAAAACACTAACAGAATATTTGACACACGATTGAACGTTCGAATGGAACACGCCCTCAATTTATAACCAGCCTAACCCAAAAAGAGGTGAGGCTTCATAGATAACCTCTACAGTACTTTTATAATACATCACATTGATAATAACCGGTAAATTAATATCATATTTATATTGTTTCCGAATGTTTCTTTTAGAGTTAGATTTGAAATTAAAATATTGCATATTGTTTTTAACAAATAAACATAATTCGAGTATATAAATACCAGTCAGAGTTAGGAAACCCTCCGTTCTGAAGACATCTCTTAATGATTCGGTACTATACATGTTACATATTGTCTTAAGACATTTCTTCTGGAGAATGAATGTGGATTGTACATTTGTAGAGTTCGCCCAATATATGACACCATAGGTTAACAGTACGTGGGTACACATTTCCAAAATAAGCATTTCTAGTAACACTTGGATTTGTAGTTTCTACCAGAACTGACAATGCATAGCAAGCACTGGATATTTTTTATTAATCTTTTCAATATGTGCCTTCTAGTTTAAATGTTGATCTACTGTAACTTCTAATAAATATGTGTCTTTTACTTCTTCAATCGCTGTATCAGACATGGTTATATTCAATTTAGTAGGTTTGGTTTTATAATTTCTAAATTGAATCAGTTTTATTTTGAGACATTGACTTTTGAATTTATTGACTGCAACCGGTCAGTTACAGTTATTAATGTTCTATTTATTTCACTTTCGTAAATAAGATCATTGGTATATTCATTTGAAATAAATATAGTTGCGTCATCAGCATACATTACGCAAAGATGGTTAATTATGTTTGGAAGCTCGTTAATATACAATAAGAACAAGGGTGGTCCCAGTATACTGCCTTGCGGTACGCCTAGTATTACAGATTCGAATTTAGATTTCACTACCTGCACTGTTTTTGTACGTTCGTTATATACATCAATAACAGTGTCCTGCATTCTGTTATTCAAATAATTCTCCATTAATTTAAGTGCTCTTATTCCTAAACCTTCTAATTTATCAAGCAAGATGTCATACTTTACACAGTCAAATGCTTTTGACATATCAACGAAAAGAGCAGCACATGGTTTTTATCATTTATTTTATCCCAAATGGTATTGAATAATTTATATATTGCCAATGATCTAGTTTTATTCTTTTGGAATCCAAATTGATTAATATTTAAAAACTTTGTGATTCTAGCAAAGATAACCTTTTCAAATATCCACGAGAAACTTCGCATCAGTGCAATTGGTCTATAGGTAGTTATTAATGTCGTGCCGTGATCCTTTTTTATATAATGGCTTTATGAGAGCTATTTTTAGGGTAACGGGAAATTTGCCCGTTTCTAACGTAAGATTTAGAATATGCACCAGTAGGTAGATCAACAATGAATGTGATGCTTTGTTTGATAACTCTAATGGGTATAATTATCGTGTCCACCACTAGTTTTATTTTTTAATTCTAGAACTACATTTATTATTTCGCTTCTGTCTACTGGGTAGAAGAAAATACTGCTTGAGTTTGAAGTTCATTAGGATTTGTAATTATCATTGTCCGTTGTCGTAGTGTTGAGATTTTGGTTAATGTAGTAATATTGTTAAAAATACTAGCAAATTTTGCAGGAGTTTTTATTATTATTACTTTGTTATTGTGCAGGATGTAGTCTATTGTGGGTTGAAGAATATTTGTAGTTTGGGGTTTGTCGTTTTATTAATGCCCATGTGGCCTTAGTTTTATTGGTACTTCATGAGATGTATTTCGCATTAGAATTTTTCTTGATTGTTTTATCACACGCTTTAAGATTTTACAACAGCGAAGATATTTTATTTTATGTTTTTGAGACGTACTATTTTTTGTTTGTAGGTATATTTTTCATTTATTTTTACTAGAAATTATGTTTTGATTTGTTTTCCATGCTGTATCTTTTTTACCGACTTCAAAAAAGAAGGTTATCAATTCGACACGTATGAATGTAATATTATTGGAACCGCAATATATTCACATATGACAATCTTTCCAAACAAATATATAAAATTTCATAGATGTATGTATGTATGTTTGTCCACGCATTTCTCCGCAACTGTTGATCGGATCGTGACCATTTTTTTTATTGGATTTCAGTTACTTCAACTTAGGTCACAGTGCAAGTAAAAATTGCTTTTATGATAGTGGGTACCATGATATAACAGTATTGGCACTTTTTTCAATGTCTTTTAAGTCTCGCGAAAAATAATTTGTATCTAGAACCTTACTATAAACACTCAAATTGTCATAACTTTTAAGGAGATCAAGTTAGAACTCTGCCACAAAAATATTTTTTACTGCAAATAACCTCAACTATCGCCTCGTTTCGTTTGATCCACGATTTTTGCCCATCCTGTATATAATATACGCGTCGACTTGAAAACATCCTCCTTTTTTTGTCGGTTAAACAAACCTCTCTCCACGTGATCCACCTGCACTTTTTGACTAATTAAAACCAAGATTATCTTTACATTTCAGGTCCCTACATCACAGGCTACCTCTGTAACGTGATAGGCAGAAAACCTTGCCTATACCTCGGTGGAAGCATGCTTTTACTGTCCTTCATTTTGCTAGCAGTTGCCAAAAACTTGGCTTTGATATACGTGGCCCGAGCACTCGTTGGCCTTGGTAGTGTAGTATTATTTATTACAAATATAGTCTACATTGGAGAATTGGCGTGAGTATCAGAATTCAGAATGTTGTATCATCCTCCTAGCCTTCATCTTCATTCTCTTGTCCATAACCCAATTTATTTGGCATCTGTGCAACATGTCTTTTCCTCCATACATATAATTTGTCTAAAATACATATACTATTAGTCGTCATCTCGGTAGTCACCCTTTCTTCCCCATTCTTCCATGCATCTATATTAGCCGTCATTTCAATGTTTCTAATCTGATTGATTGGGTGAACCCTATCGATTCATCATTTCTTTGGGTCTCCTGTTTTCTTATAGCCGATCACATTCATACTTTTCTTACAATACAATAAAATCAGCCTGTATTGTCCCAATGCAGGGCAAAAACCTTCCTTTCCTTTTTCCAATCAACTCAATCCTGATCCAATATGGACCAATTCCTCCTATAGGCGCCAAGTCCCATTTGAGCTTAGCTGCTTGTATGGTCATGTGTATATCTCAAATCTCAAATCTCAAATTGTTTATTGCAATCCATAATGTACAATGGTGGTAAATAAAAATAATGGAAACAATTATGGACCCTGTCGGGCACAGCAATTTTTTATATAGGTAAGAGAGAGGAAGAGCGCTTTATTATATTTCCTTATTATATATTTATATTTAATATTGCTCATTTCTTTACTCACTTAAGATTTGTTCATTTTATTTGTTCATTGTAGTATAATTAATTAGTGTTATGTTATCATTTATTTTTGTTATTTTACTTATTAATATACATATAATAAGTAAGGAGTGAGTAAAAGAGTGCAACGTAAAACAATAAAATATCTTCTTATTTTTTCAGGTCAACAAAAGTTCGAGGTACACTGCTAACACTGACAGGATTCTCTAATACACTTGGCATCCTGATGGTGTACGTAATGGGACCGTATATTACATACGCAAAAATTAATTGGTTCGCTGTGTTTTTGTGCGCCAAATACCTTGTTGCACTATTCTTTTTGGTACCTGAAACTGCTGTTTATCTAGTTATGAAAGGTAAGAGTTTGTTGTTAAGGCGCTACCTTGAAAATCTAAAATCCTACTAAGCTAGTAAAAGTGATGCAATTACTTTTGAAACGCAAAAGAAGAGTGATGGCTATAGTGTGCGTGCGCTCGGAACAAAAAGACGTATGTGCCAGAACAAATTTACTCCTTTAAAAAAAAATTAATTTTGAGCAAACTTTGATATGATAATGATGTTTTAAAGTAAATTCCATTGAATAACTCTTAAGCGTTACGCCGCGCGCCGTGATGTCGAAAAAAGTAAAAAATAGATATACTTTGCAACTTTTTTGTATTGAGAAAAATTCATTGATTCGTGTATTCCTTTTACATGAGACAAGAGTCAAAAAAACATATACCAAAATGTTAAATCCCTATTCCACATATTAAACAAGTTACACGAAATAGAAAAACCATATGTTTTTCAACATATTCCCCTAAGAATCTCTCATTACTTCATAATTTATCATCAACCACTTTTCCATTTAAGTTAACTGTGTGTCTTAACGTGCTTACCGAGTCCCTCCGTACGTCGGAAAGTCCCCGCTATTTTTCGTGGATCTTTGACAGTCGTTACGGGCCGTCAGAAGCCCGAAAGTCTGACAACCAGACTTTCCAAGGGGTAGCGTATTACCCAGTAATTGGGTTGTTGAGGTCAAATAGGTGGTCGCTGAAAGCCGACCCCAACATAGTTGAGAAAAGGTTAGATGATGATGATGTTAGCTGTCGAATACCTGCAGAGCGAATCAATTTATTGCAGCAACAAAAGATGCTGTAGGTAAATAAGAAATGACGACAAAATTTAAATGGAATTGGGCTGGACACATCTGCGGTATGACAGACGACCAATGGGCCAAACTTACGACCTAATGGGTCCCTCTTAATGGCAAGCAACATCGCGGCAGGCCTAGACGGAGATGGCGAGATAAGGTGGTCTACATCAACAATGATTGGTCCTCAGCAGCTTTAAACAGAGAGAAGCGGAAAGAGAGTAGGGAGGCCTTTACCCAGCAGTGGGACATCACAGGGTTTTAATAATAATAATATATATCTTATTTCAGGCAAAAGAGAAGAAGCATTGGAAAATCTTACATCACTTGGTAGACAAGATGACATCGACGAAATGGTAGTAAAGGCAAATTATAAGCCGAAACCAAAAATTGCTCAATTGACTGAGATGTACACAGTCAAGTCTAATAGAAGAGCTGCCTTTATAATAATAACTTTAAGTATTTTTGCACAATTGAGTGGAATGGTGGCTGTGATCACCTTTGTTACTATAATTTTTGAAATGACAGGATCGAATATGGAGGCACACATATCTACAATAATATTTGGTGTTACTCAAGTCGTTGCTTCGATTATTGCACCCGTACTTGTTGATAGAACTGGAAGGAAAATACTAATATTGGTATCTTGTGCAGCTTGTTCATTGAGTTTGGTAAGCTCATCTTTGATTTGGGTACCTTCAAATAAGACCCACCCTGGGTGTTACAAGACCTGTCGCGAAACCATCATCTAGGCATTGTGTATATCAAACTAAGTAACATTGTACAAAAAGGGAAATGCTTTTTACTTGCTCCTTTATTTTTTAATTAGAGGTTTTTGTAACACTTTAAATTCAATATCGGCGATTTGGTGACTGCACCAATGTAGCTGCATCGCGTAATCGCGTATTAGACGAGACAACAAAACGCATGGAGGCGCATGCGTTTTGTTGCCTAGCATCAATACTAAAATTGCCGTGTCTACTATAACCCTTAGATACATATCCATCTTAATTGATTCCCCAAAAAGATCTTAGTTATGCCCCTCTTCATCAATTTATTTTTATTTTTCAGGCTGCTCTTGGAACTTACTTCTACTTGTACAATAATGGCTATCCAATCGCTGAGGATTTACAATGGGTTTCGCTAGTATCATTGATGGTATTCTGTGTTGCTTATTATAGTGGTAAGTTTATACAAATTAGGACAACCGCATGTCATGTCTTATCGATCACTGTCCGTCCCAAAGTTGCAATATTTAAAATTCATACGTGGAAACTATAAAGGCATTGTTATGCATTTGCTTAACAGAAAACTTGTTGCAAAATAGCATAATAATAAATTTAGTAATAATTCATAAGCACGAGTATTTCAGTAAGATGCTGGTAGGGATCTTGACCGTACTTCCGGGATTGTCCTGATAGCCGTGGAATACCTCTCCACGCCTCATAAGCACTTCAGGACATGTTGCCCCCTTGTCGCTACGTTACTTTGTGCTAGCGACCGTTTCCGGGGGCCCATTATTGAGTGTGCAAGTCACCCCCTGCTATTTTATCCGTGTATATATAAAACATTGATTAGGCAGGGGTCATAGTTCTTCCATAGTTATTGGTAACCAGTCCATTTTAGCCACCCAAATCCATAGTCCAACTTTTTATTTTTCCATAACCTGCAATAGTCCTACCCCGACCGGGGGTTGTCCTTGGGTGCACTTGAATAGTGCATACAGGGATAATCGTCGGTTGGTGCCGCATTTCATTGAAATTTCCTGAGGGGCCTCTGCGGGTTGGCTTCGGCCCCTCGTATGTACGCCTTCCAAAGAGAGGAGATATGTAAAATCGAACAAAAATTTAGTAATTCATAATAATAACCCAGTGCGAGTGCGGTGCTTCCAATCAAACCATGCCTCACTTGGTGTAGTGTCCGAAGTGCCTGTTCACCTGCACCTCGGATGACCTAAAGAATGCCACTGATGCCGCAATCAACGTGGCAACTAGTGGGTTCAAACTGTATAAAAAAAGATCAACGAGGGAGGGGAGGGGGAAGGGGGTACTATCGACATGAAATGATGAAGAAGAAGAATTATACCATAATCAGACACAGGCCTGCAGGCCACCTCTCTGTGAGAGAGAGTCGGCCGTAATCCTCCACGCAGGCCCAGTGCAGATCGATAGATTACAATGTTTTCGAAATTGTGGTTCTAGAATTTTTGCCGGTCAGCTAGAAAAATTTTATATGTCTTATTTCGTTCTGTTCCAGGTTTGGGTATTATCCCCAACACGTTTATCGGTGAAATGTTCACGGATACCTGCAGAGGTTTCGGTGGCACAATCTCGCTAACTATCGCGTGGGTGTTCGGTTTTGGAGTATTAACCGCTTTCGGTTACCTGTTGACAGCATGGGGACCTAGTGTCGTCTTTTGGATCTTTTCTAGCACTTGCGCTTGTGCGTTTTTGTTTTCCCTTTTTTTTGTACCTGAGACAAAAGGAAAGAGTCTTTTGGAAATCCAAGAGCACTTGGGTAAATGATTGGCTGTGAACCTGTGAAAACTTAATTATGTTTAAATTCGTCTTAATTTTTAAGACAGACTAGAACAGATGCGGAATTGATGTAAAGATTTAGTTTTTGATTAAATTGTTATTTATTTTTTTTGTTTTTATTTTCTGAACCTATCCTAACACTGAGATGTAGTAAGTATGAGATTAAATGTTTCAAACTTGTATGATAGCGATTAGATACAGATAGCGATTAGAAAAGAGACAGCATAGAAAGGATGGATTTTGTAGGTAGGAATTTGGATTGTGTTGGTACGAAAGAATTTAATTATCAGACGTGGGCTACCAAAGAATGTATGTGTCGCAGCCAACTGGTTAAATTAGCCGTTTAGTTAACCGCCTGGCCTTTGGAAGTAGTGCTCGCCTTTTTTTTTTTGGGTGGGAAATTATCAAATAACTGCTCCCGCTCTGGGCGGAGCGGGAGGGCGTGTCAGACTTTTACTGACTAAAACCCACCCGTGTTCCTTCAGTTACCTGTTCCAGTGGCCACGGTATCTCTTTCGAACAACCCGCGACCCTGGCAGGCATCGGCCCTAGCGGATCCCGTCAGTTAGTGCTGACATCTCTTTGTGGCGCGCGTGGAACACAACGTGCTGTTGACCCGGGCTTGGTCCTTACCTGACGGCGAGCTGCCCATTGCTCGCCGTCCGCAAGCCTGCGCTTACGGTGGCCGGGAATCGGCTATCGATTCCCGACGCCCAGGGCGTCTCCTGCGACGACTAGAGGCGTGAAAGCGCAAAGATTGCCAACAACGCGGTTAATTAATACAACGCTAAAACTATGAGAACTTGGAAGTGGTCTGCCAACCTGACGTCAGAATGGCCGACCACTTTGTTTCTTTGATATATTTCTTAACGCAAAGGTAGCAAATATTTCATTATAGGTAATAAATAGTAGCAAATCTGTAATCAATGCACATGGTCTCGTGTACAGTCAACAAAAGGGATAAGTATGCAGGATCGTCGGATATAGTTGAAGTTTAGTAAGAAACCGATGGGTGTTGTCGACTGAAATTCAATTTGATAAATGAGCCGTTTGTTTTTTATTATTAAAATTAAATTTTATTCCAGAACGTTCATTGGTTTCTTACTAAACTTCAACTATATCCAACGATCCTGCATAATTATCTCTTTTGTTGACTGTATATATCTCGTTTGGTCAAGCCATCCTGACGGTAACCATTCACCGCCGTCACCGGACGGAATGAAAGACTGAAGTCATTAAAATGTTTTATTTACATGATGATATTTATCACAGTTCACAGTCATACGTATTCCTATTCTATGTGTGCTACAATTTCTTTTTCATTTCTCATACTCGGAAAGTAGTGTTTGTTTGATCCAAATAGCGGGTGGAAGACGCTGCTTCCCACCGCAGAGCGGGAAAGACTCATAGTAATTACTTGCCTCTTTAGGGTGGGAATGAATTTTAAAAATAGAACTGTAGTCAGCTACGAAATTTTTTACATAAATTAAAAAAAATGCTGCAGTCTTGTGAGTGTATAAACAGCCAGTTTGAAATAAAAAAAAAATCTATTAAGCGGGACAGCCCGCGGCGATGACGCGGTGTGTTCCATATTTAAAATAAAAAAGACAATAGTATTATTTGGCGGGATACTAACCCCCTTATTCATAATCCTATTTTATCTCTATTTTAGCAGCGGCGCCCCATTGTTGCATACGTTCGGGCAGCGCCGCCGCTGGCCGAGTACTGCCAGCCAACTGAGCCAACCCTACTAGATTTCACGCACACATTTACACGTATACAAACGTCATTTGTCAATGTAGTGGTAGTAGGTAATTATTTTGCGAGCGTTGTATGGAGTGTCCGGGGTGTGATTTTAGCTAAAATAGGTTTGTAGAACGTTTGTCTTTATCTGTCACGTTGACATTTCTGTGTGTAAGAAAGAGACAAACCCCATTTTAACTAAAAATAGGTTTGATAAGTTTTATGAATAAGGGGGTAACTCTGTAAGCTGTACCGAAATTCAAAAACTTTGTATGTGATTTTTATCAATAAATACACACATCAAAAGTGTCTAGGGATCAACATATATTTTTGCAATAACTTTTCTCCTGATTGATATTAATTAAAATTTTCTTTAAGGATTCATCAAATAAAGTGTTTTCGTTTGTCACAGTAACGATAAACCAAGTCACCTTTGCATTAATAAAGAAATTTGCCATTTTCCTAATAAAGGGATTTTTGACATTTGAACCACTAACACAAAAGTTCGAAAAAAAGACTGAAATAACAGTTTTCTTTAAAATTTTATTGGGTAACTTAAACAATTAATAATCCGTGTTTCTACCGCGAACACTAACAACACAAGAACATCGGTTTGGCATACTCAAAATGAGTTCATCCAAATCACGCTGTGGAATGGCCGCCCATGTTCGTTGCAACAACAAAAAAAGGTCTTCTTGCGACTGGATACCCTCCATATTCGGCAGAGCTCTTCTCTGTAGCATATCCCATGCATGCTCAATCGGGTTCAAGTCTGGCGACTGAGCAGGCCAGGGCAGGACATTGATGTTAGCTGCGGCGAGAGTCTGTCTTACAACTCTTGCGGTGTGCGGTCGTGCATTATCATGCATTAACTGAAATAAGGGACCGATTTGCACTTGTAGAGGAACGATGACGTCTGATACAATCGTCTCAGCATAAATTTGAGCGTTGAGGTTGCCTCTGATCCAAATAAACTCAGTTCTTCCGCCGATCCAAATACCCGCCCATACCATGATGGTTCCACCACTATAAGGATGGACTTCCTGGCAGGATTTTAATCGCTGTTGGCGTCCAGGGGTTCTCCAGTGTCGTATACGTCTTGTAACCGGTCTCATACCAAAACGAGACTCATCAGAAAAGCACACGAAACGCCATTGTTCTTCTGCCCAATTTCTGTGTTCAAGAGCCCATTGATATCGAATCCTACGATTGTGCATTGCTATAGGTGGTACCCGTAGCGGTCTTCGGGAATGAAGGTTCACTTCATGCAAGTGGTTTCTGACTGTTTGGTCGCTAATTAAGTTCCCTGAAGAGTGATGAAGCCTCACGGCTAACATCATGGCGTTTATTGTTGGAGCTCTTCGAGTTAAGATTTGAATGTATCGGTCTTGTCTCCGTGTGGTGCAGCGATACCGTCCTCCATGGCGCTCAGCCACGGTACCAGTGCTTCGGTAACGTGTCCAAAGTCGACTGATAACACTCTGACTTGTATTCAGAGCTAAAGCCACAGTACGTTGCCGGGAACCAGCTTCTATCATTCCCACGGCTCTGAGCATTTCTTCCCTGCTTAAATGACGTCGCCGCTCCATAATAACGTTGGTTTTAATCAGTAGTAGGGAAACAGTAGCACTAATAATGTCTTCAATGCGTTGTTTGTTTTTATAGGGAAAATATTGACAGCTGATTTTCATCTTTTACTCGAATTTGATTCACAGTTCCTGATTCAAATTATGAAATGCACCAAAAAGGATCCATATAAATTTATAAAATCATAAATTTATTACAAAGCCACATCTCAATCTCAAGAAATCCGCATAATAATGCTTGATCCCTAGACACTTTTGATGTGTGTATTTTAGAAAAACTACTACTTTTTATTTTCCTTATATTCGAAATGAAAAGTAGAGTGTTTAACACGGGTGAAAGTCATCAATTCCTACTCGGGCTATAGCCTAAATGCCTGTATAGGAATTGATTCCTTTCGACCCTTGCTTAACAATCTACTATTTATTTACATTTCATTGATTTTTACATTTTCCTTTCTTTTCTTTTTTTACACGTCTGGATCTTTATTAGGCAACTACTACTTTGTATCACCTTTTTTTGAAAGCCGTATCCCGCGTCCAAACCTAAAGCGATCGCCGCGCGAATATGCGATCTTCGCGTTATGTGTCATTTTTTGTTCGTAAACCAGCACCCTAATTGCATAACACACTATCAATCTCAATCTGAATCATTTTGAAGGACATTGCTAATCAATTGCTGCATTTGTTCAAAAAATTTGTCTGCTCAGCAACATAAATAACTCAATGAATGTTGTTGAACTGTCAAAATTAAAGCCGTTGCTATTGATAGTGTGTTAGGCAATCACACGGCAGAACACGTCGTTGTCGACAGAGGGCGTGTGCCGTTTTTCCGAACAAGTAAGGATGCGGCCTATTGATGTAAGTGCTCATACACACGAGCAACAGCCTTTAACGCGTGTCGACGGCTGCCGTTGACAACATGTCGCTCGTGTATTTTAGTACCATAATCATACACACGAGCGGTAAGTTGTCGACGGGTGTCGACTGCTGCAGTTGCCTCTCCCATTGACGCGTATGGCTCGTGAATAGATATGCGCACACAAGTTAACAAACAACATTTGATTACCTGTTATGGATAAGTTGTAATGACTTAACATAACACTTACCGTAACTTTCAGAAAATACGTGCAAATCCTATTGGCCTAGTAAAGATTCATCTCCGTCAACTTCCTATTACACCATTCATTCAAATCATCCTCCATAACTTACACTAAAACTACAATTATTATAAAACAACTATTTACAACAAACTAATTCTAACATGTATTATTTTCTTCTCTCTTCCCTCTCAAAATGTTCTGTATCTCTGCGAAGCTCTTGCCCTTCGTCTCAGGGATGAAAAACATGATGAACAGACATAATAATATACAGTTTCCACTGAATATCCAGTAGGTGGTGGCCGGGCCAATAGCTGAGGATACTAGAGCAAAGTATTTTGTGGTTAGGAAGACGAATACGGTCGTAATTATTAGGCATATGGACATGCCCATCCCTCTTGAGCGGTCGTCGAAGAGTTCTGCGATGATCACCCAGATCAGGGAGCCGATACCTGGAAAAATGGGGAAAAGTCTGATTATACTACTGGTATAATTACAGCACTAGGTTTGTTGTGGTTTTTAAATTATCTAGGACCACTATAAAGCATTCTGCACTGTCATTATCAACGAGGTGATTCGGCAGAGAACCAAAGTTATCGACATAGCTCACAGAATAAACAAGCTGAAGTGGCAGTGGCCGTGGGATGGCCATATTAGCTGACGTGTTCTTGAGTGGAGACCGCAAATCGGTAAACTTAAGGTAGGACGTCCTCAGGCTAGGTAGAACGATGATCTTCGCAGGATGGCTGGTAGCAGCTCGATGAGAGTTGCCGAAAATCGAGTTGAATGGCGTGCAATAGGAGAGGCCTACGTCCAGCAGTGGACTGCTATAGGCTGATGATGATGATGAAGACCGTCAAAAAATGTAATGAAATCGTGAAAAAAAAATCTGCTGTTCCCTACATTTATGTTCGAACTAGCTGTGCCCGCGACTTCGATCGCGTGGATGTCGGAACTTAACAATATATTTTGTGTGCGTCGGTAGCCTGCGAGGATACCGATTCAAATCTTTATTATTTATTTATGCTAGTGCTTCTCTATAAACAACATTAGCTGTGGAACCATCTGGAGCGTACACAAAAAGGTTATTGGGGTTGTTTACGCGTGAAAGAGCTACGTATAGTTGACCATGGGAAAAGCATCCAATACTTAGGTCCACCCCCGCAACTCACTTCATGTTCTTCTTCTGATTCCTGGGACCTACTTAATCTCGCCCTTTTCGCATCTCGGCTACGCTGCGAAAGGTTTTTTTTTTTTTTCTAGAAGGCATTTTCAGAAAAAGAACTGAACCAAACAAATAAAATATTGAACAAAACACAAACTTTCAAGAGAATGAATGAAGACAAATCAAATTTCAAACTACGAAGTAAATAAAACTACTTGACTCAAATTGCAAGTTATTATTTACTTCGCACTTTAAAATTTTGTCCAAAATTTACAGTTTTCTCTATCAGGCAACCCTCTAAATTACTTTATAAAGACCACCTTTTGAAATCAGCAGTTGGTTGTCAACAGGGTGACCCTCTTGGGCCAGTCATTTTTAGTTTGGCAATAAATCCAATTATTCGACAACTAAATTCTAAATTCAACGTATGGTATTTGGATGACGGAATCCTAGGAGGTGATGTAGACACAGTCTTAAAAGATTTACAGTTTTTAAAAGAAAAATTCAGTTCCATTGGCCTAGACCTTAACCTTTCAAAATGCGAAATTTATCTTCCCCAAACGACTGACAGACAGACAACCATTGCAAAATTTAATACAATAGCTCCAAATATCAAAATTATGGAAAGAAACTCTTCACCTTCTAGGGTCCCCAATTTTTGACGAATCCTTTCCAACGTTCATTGAGGAGAAGATACAAAATTTTAATGACGTCTCGGAAAGACTTTTCAAAATTAATATTCATTCGGCCTTCACACTCATTCGGTACTGTTGTTTTGGACCAAAATTTACTTATAGCCTTCGCTCCTCTCATCTATGGATGCAACCACAACTTTTAGAAAAATTAGACCAAATTATTAGAAACACATTAACTTCCATCCTAATTATGTTCGAATAACTCGTCAAAATGTAGGGAACAGCTGATTTTTTTTTCGTGATTTCATGTTTTGTCCCATAGTAAAAGTTGTTCATAATGATGAGTACAATGACCCCTTAAGAGGAAAACGGTGATTAAAATTTCACCCTGTATAAAAAGGAGGGGAAATAATAAATCTGGTACGCAATAATAAGTACGCACGTATTAATAAGCTCGTACTAGTTAAATCTTCTACGTAAAGGTTTACACAATTAAACTGTTCAAAGCCAGATTTTTCAATAATCTGATATTTTTTATCTGCGGAAGAAATATCGAGGTTTTGATAGCTTTTGTAGAAATTATGGCAAACTGTCATATTTTTTTCTCTTCAGATATAAGTTACCTGACTATTAAAAAATCTAAATCAAATATACTTACCGGCGCTATAACAGTAGACCACCAATATAAGAGATATAAGTGGAACATAGTTCAGGAAGCCATCCACAGGTTCCTCCTCTTTTAGCTTGAAAAACAATCCCAGACCGAGCTGAAACAAAAATAATAAAGTAGTATTAGATAGTCAGAAGTGTACCAATGAAACAACTATTACTCAATATCAAATCAAATATTTATTCGTCCTTCGAACACCTGTTAACAAACGTTTTAACGAACTCGTTTATTGAATACCTCCCTAAATTTCTTAACTTCTAAATTTCTTCCCTTTTTCACCGGTCGGTATCATTACACGAAATTGCCGCTAATAATTTTTCAATATGGCCGACCGCCGTCAAGAGAGTTTTTGGATGGAAGTCAAAACACAAACTATTATTCCACAAATAAATGTTGTTATATTATTTATTAATTTAGATCTTGCTACTTAAATTATTTTAAATATTTTCAGACGAAATAAATAGCAAAAGCTCACAGTAGGTAAGTATTCTTTGTATTACCTACAAAATAGATAAGTATCTAGACATTAATTTCCTAAGTTTACCCGAGATAAATATTTAAAATAAATATATGTATGTGTGTGTGTCGGTTTATAATACATTATCATCATTATTTCAGCCGAAAGACGTCCACTGCTGGACATAGTCCTCCCCCAAGCACCTCCACTTCGAACCGTTTTGTGCTTCTTGCATCCTACGGCTTTCACAAGATCGTCGGAATGAATTGCCAAACTTATGGCAGTGGGCAGAGCACATTGCTCGCAGAACAGATGGCTGATGGGGCCGAAAGGTTGTGGAGTGGCGACCGCGTACCAGTAAACGTAGCGTTGGAAGGCCTCCCACAAGGTATTTATATATATTTAATTAAAATGATCGTGGGAAGAACAATTAAAATGCATTATAACCCTCATTAATATTTCAGATTTTTTGTTTACTGACGTAGAAGGATAAAAACAACATATTATACTATATATTTATTTGATTATTTGATTTTATCTCTTGAAATTAAAGTTACATTGTGTGTAAATGCCGTTTAGCATCGTTTTTTTTTAATGTTTGATGAAGACAATCCAGTTATGGAGAAAATATCGCTAACTATAGTTGGTTTCAAAACTATCTGTTGAGAGTGTAAACAAACGCTGTTCAGATTAAATTCTAATCACTCACTATAGGGAATTATTAACACATTTAATCGTATTTAGAAGGTTATCAACTTTATATAATGTGTACCCAGGAGGTTGCTTACATGAATTATATTAGAGGACGAATCTAGAAATTGTAGTAGTTTCTAGTGATAGTGGTGTCTGAATTTTGGAAGGAAGAAAAAATTACATAGCCAACGTGTGATTTAAATGTCAGAAATTCAAGATTTAATTGACTTATGCCCGTTATCACTGTTCGTGATACACGACACCCAAAATAATGCCTAAATAAAAGCCTTATTGGATTTAAACCCTCGGATCAGCGCCGAAAGTTAAAAATCCAACAGCGTATTTTTATTAAGGACTATCATTTAGGTGCCGCTTAGTGTTAGTGAAAATGGGCATTAAGCTGCATCAAAAAATTGTACCAGAAAGAAACTCACCATTCCCAACCCCATTCCAACACATGTAACTGTCAAAATCGGCTTCCGTCCGAACTTATCAGTCACGAACGTGGTGCAGAAACTGGCAAACAGCTGTATCAAGCCAATAGTGACTGACGCCACTTCAGGCTTGACTGACGTCTGTGTGGACTCCAAAACAGTTTGAAGATAAAATGACACTGCATTGAATCCCACAAATTGAGATCCGAAACCCAAAACTAATACCAGAAACAGGGATTTTAAGAACAGTTTGTTCGTCAAAATGTCCGTTTTGGAAATCTTGATGTTATTCGTTTCTGAAGCTAACTCGTATTCCTTGAGCTCTTCATTTGCTAGTGATTCTGAGCCCCGAAGGAATGTTAGGACTTTCAGTGATTCGGCTTTGTGTCCTGCAATTGCGAAGGTTTTGATTAGTTTGTGTTGAACATTTTTGGACATCGATTATACAGCATGTATCAGATATATTTATACGCCCATTGTTTTCGTATATCAGTGTCCTATGCATGCGCGGTACGAGGGGGGGGGGGGGTCGTGGGGTCATGACCCCCCCCAAAATCATTCAGAGAATTCCATGTCGAGAGTATGAATGACTTACCTACTTGCCTTACTAACTTAAAACTGTAGGTACTTGAGCCACGAAAACCCCAATTGGCATAAGTATTCAAAAACATTAAAAACATCGGCAGACATGGGGACTGCCGACTGAAGTAAAACTTAAAACTATGAAATGACAGTGGGTTTTTTAACGCGTCTAAAAATATTTTCGTTTAAAAAGCCTGTTATAAAAATATAGAATCTAGGATTCAAGAGCGAGCAAAGCAAACTCGGGATATTGGGCACCCCGTTCGTACGTAAGGTTGAAAAGCTTAGGTAAGGCCAGATTCCAAAACTTAACTGCTGTAAAACGAGTTTAAGCTTTTCGTCATAATTCGATAAAGTACATAAGTTCTCTTTTTGTATGATGGATAAAAGAAAACGGAGACTATATGTATATTTCAAGGTGGGGTGCTAAAATTTTCAGGCTCGCTACGCTTGTTCTTGCAATATACATTGGTTCTTGAGCTTTTCTTCAAAAGTCGACAAAACAAGTAATTCCTAGTCCTTGTGGAATGATCGTTAGAAAATCGAACCTATCCGAGAGTGTGCAAAATTTTCGAGCTCGTTTCGCTCGCTCTTACATTTTAGATTCTGATAGCTGCTTGAGCTTGCCTGCATAAGTCGACAATGTAACTCCTATTTCTACTTGAAAATATAAAACAAAACCTAAACAAACAGAGGCGGGTTATTAAAATTTTCGAGCTCGCTTCGCTCGCTCTCCCCACCCTGCATAATCACCGTTTTAATACATACCTACGACCAATTTGGCAGCATTTAAGTAACACACCCCCTATGTAAAAGCTGCGTCACTGAATAGCATAAGTAATGTGGAGCTGGAGATTTACATGAATCTTAACATATCATCACGCCTTTAATCCCCAACAGGTTGGGCAGGGGTGTACCTTCATATAGTACTTACACCACATTCCGCCAGTTATTAAGTGAAATGTCATAGAGGGCGAGCCTACTGCCGCCAACCGGGCACAAATCTAGACTCCAGGCTGCTTCTGAGAAATTTCTGATGGAAAAACCCTTTAACACTTTACCCGACCTGGGAGTCGAACCCAGCTAGGACTTCATGCTCAGCAGTAACGCTTGCGACCACTAGACCAACGAGGAGATGTACCTCCCTTAAAATATTCCTCGGCACCCATGATGACCTCCCCCCAAAATCTTGGGCTGCGACCGCGCCTGGTCCTATGACCATTGTGACTTTGTGTGGCTATTTTAATTTTGACTATCTACAAACGGGGTGAATAGGGATGCAGGGGTGAATTGGGACGAAACTTTAAAATGGATTTTAACGTTGAAATAATATAGTTTGTTGTCAATAAGGGCACGTGATCGTTAATTAAATTACAGTAAACACATTAGGGTCCTTTTTGGCCACAAACTATATTATTTTAATGTTTAAATCCCTTTTAAAGTTTTGTCCCGATTCACCCCTGCATCCCTATTCACCCCGTTTGACTTCTCCTTCTCACTGTTTTCTGTGTGTGTTGCTCAATACAATCATGACTACTATAGCAGACTTGGCTTTCATTTATCTGCCTATTACACACCCCTAACGACTACTATACAGGCCGAGTACAGACTATCAAACTGGAAAACTTTCTCCCTGGGACCAACATCGTAATAGCGAAAAAATTCATCAACTGTCCCATACAAATCTTCAGTACGGCGTCGACGGCTGATTATTTTTTCGAGATTACGATCTTGGTCCCATGGAAAAAGTTTTTCACACTCACACGTTGACTGCCAGACAACAGACACAATAGAAAATCTATTGTTCGTGGTCGACGGTGACCTGCAGCCTAATTGCGGAACGCCAAATCGTCAAATGATTCTGATCAGTTGGCTTCATTTCTATCACAATTAGCTTCATTTTACGATTTTCGAATTGCGAAACTCTAGTTTCTGCGCAGGGCCTTAACGTTCATAATTGGTTTCATAATAAACTAGAGTTTCGCAATTCGAAAATCGTAAAATGAAGCCAATTGTGATAGAAATGAAGCCAACTGATCAGAATCATTTGACGATTTGGCGTTCCGCAATTAGGCTGCGGGTTGGCAGTCAATGCCTTAATTAATATAACCACTCCTTTCTGGTACAGTCAACAAAAGAGATAAGTATGCAGGATCGTCGGATATAGTTGAAGTTTAGTAAGAAACCGATGGATGTTGTCGACTAAAATTTAATTTGATAAATGAGCTATGTGTTTTCTATTAATAAAACAAATTTTATTCGAAAACATACATCGGTTTCTCCCCGAAACCAAAAAAAAAAGTTCATACCTCTAGAGTACAAAGAATATGGTCCATCGGGTAGAATCAGCAGCGGTATGGTGCTGAATATGATCATGCCAGTGTAGATTATGTTGAGTATTGTGTAGGATATGAAGGGACCCATAGACAACATGGTGACCACGCCGAAGGAGCACATGATTTGTAGTATAGTTCCTAGGCTGCCACGGATTTCTTTCTGGAATTAAAAAAAAGACATGGGATTTTTTAATTTTTTTATTGCTGAATGGGCCTGCTCTTGGGCTCGATGACCTTGACGCCTGAGGATAAGGTCTAAGATGGAACGAGCGTGCTCAAAAGATGCCTGTTGACTCTTGCTTTGAAGGCAGAGTGGAAGGGAACACAGACGCTGGCAGAGTTCCATATTTTGGCTGTGCGCAAATAATAGACGTCGAGGAGAAGCGCTGAGTATGACTGGTCGGATAATTATTGTTTCTTTCTAAAATTTTGAGAGTATTAATTCACACTTTATCAGAATAATGGTATTATGCTTTCGTATGCGTTGTTATTATGGATTTATTTAACTTTTGGTCGAAGACCATAAGCATCCAATTAGTTAGCTTAGTTAGGCTAAGCCTTTTATTACCAAAGTAATGTATTCTTTAGGTATTTTTTTTTGTAACTTGGCTATAATTTTATCATCATCATCTGCATAGCCTTTTCCCAACTATGTTGGGGTCGGCTTCCAGTCTAACCGGATGCAGCTGAATACCAGTATTTTACATGGAGCGACAGCCTATCTGACCTCCACAACCCAGTTATTGGGTAATACGATACCCCTTGGTAAGACTGGTTGTCAGACTTTCGGGTATATTTTCATAATATTATTAATTTTGTTTGTTAAATAACGTACTTATTATGCAACCCCAATTACCCAACAGACCTTTACTTGATGCAAAAAAGAACACTAAAGATAACAAAAAGTAACCACACAACAAGATTAATAAACTCAACAAAAAGCAAGAAATCTTTGTAAATACCTAAATCTACAATGTTTATGTACTGCAGACATACTTGCTAATGCATTACCGAATCTCACGATGGAATAACGTGGTAGGTACTGCTGAAAAACAGTTATGCTTTTATTAACAACAACTGTCAAAAAACTGCAGTAGATTAGGAAAAGCATGTAGGTAACACATGCGGAAGCAAAACATCTTGTAAATAGTTATCCAGAATAGTGGTACAGTAAGTACCTTGTGCACGCAACGGACCGGCCCGCGGGGACCGGAGGGGCCTGAGAGGGGCGCGCGACTCGCGCCCGCGCCGGCGCCGTTTGCGACACACCGCTACGAACTCCAAACCACAGAACACTAATACCCCTCCGAACGGAGAACTCGTCTCGTCTACCAAATTATAACTACCCAATATAATATACTAACCTATCCTATTATGCAGAAACGTATTAAGGAAGTTTGTTTTACGGAAGCCTTTAATTCATGAGAAGAACCCGACCAACTCATTACGAGCTGCTCGTCAATAACAGCTCCGACATATCTAAAAGTTTTATTTTTGTATACGTTTCCGTGTTTGTATAAATGGGTGTATTATTAACAGTTTACTTTTAAGGCTATAGCAACTGCTAATATGGAAGTGGCCTCATATGCATATATGCATAATATATGAATACTCAGACATATTTCCTTCCAGGTCGCAGGCTTAAAGTTCACTCATCCTGTATAGAAAAGGGAGGATCCTCCGAACTGAGAGGTGTTGTGACTGGTGGGCTACTACCCGATGGTTAAACTCTGCGTGGTCGTCTCTGCGCCCCCGAAGAGGGTACGAGGAATCGGTGTGGGGACTTTCTGGGCCCTTGCCCGAGGGTTATTTCTTTCGGTCCCCAAACTTGCCTGAAGGTTGATGTTGGGGTGTTGTAACTCGTTTAAATGCTAGTCGCGCGGTAAACTCTGCTTGCGCGATGCAGGATTTTGCAGAATGTCAGTGTGATGCCGTGGTTCGCATGTAGCGATGTAGATGTCGCTACCAGGCTAACGCAGAAAAGGGCAAGCCGCGCCGCAACACTCTTTTTTGTTTTGGAACCCGATGCTTTATAGAGCTATAAATGTAATAATAATAAATACATTATATGCAACTTACACTAGCTATCTCCGAAGCATACATAGGCAGCAAAACGAAGATTCCAGCATCCGCTATGCCAACCAGAGCTCTTCCGAGCAGGATCATCCATACTTCACTAGCGTATATTAATACGAAGCCTGCCACAAACTTAGGTACACTGACCAGGAGGAGACATGGCTTCCTTCCGAGTCTATCTATGAGGACTGCTCCGATGAAGAGGTTTGCTGAAATTGAAAAGTAAAAGGTCTTGAAATAATACATCGTAACACCTTCCATTGTATATATTTCGACATGAAAATGTCGAAATATATACAATGGGAGGTGAAGTTCGCACAATGGCCGAGAAATTAGCCGCTGTGCTGTCCACGGGTCGTGAGTACGGTTCCCACGTTGACAAACATTTGACTACAGATTATATCAGATGGTTATCTTAGTAAGTCTCTATTTCTTTGAGATTTGTGTGTCTAATTAATCCCAGTTTACGAAGGAAATGTGCGACAGGATTTTTTTGTATAATAAGGAATTAAACGGCTTTGAGTAAGCGGGTAAAGAGTTAATTTAAGTAAATAAGTATGCTAAATTTTTATGTTTATATAGTAGGTACGGATTTGACATCTGTAGGTCAAGACAGCTGTAAATGTTTGAACAGACAAATCCTGTTTTTCTTGGATAAGGTAATCCAGAGATAACGAAAACGAAATACGGGCGAATAGTAAAATTGTGTCCTAAACCTAGGTCATTAACCAGAAAGAAAACGGGCGAGAGCGTTTCAATGGAGAAACGACCACCCGCATTTCCTTGTGGGACTGGGTGGGTCACACTTATAAGATGCATCCAGACA
Organism: Amphipoea lucens; assembly: GCA_947508005.1. Classification (NCBI taxonomy): domain Eukaryota; kingdom Metazoa; phylum Arthropoda; class Insecta; order Lepidoptera; family Noctuidae; genus Amphipoea; species Amphipoea lucens. The sequence continues at coordinate 14,929,265 of OX382377.1, read as the reverse complement.
GATGGGCCAAAGTCGTCACACAGTGGGTGCCTGAAGACGGGCGTCGTCACCGAGGCAGGCCTAAGAAACGCTGGCGTAACGATTTACTCATTCCTAGCCGACTGGACAGAAGGCACAGCACAAGGAAATGTGGAAGAAAATGGGGGAGGCCTTTGCCCAGCAGTGGGACAGGCTAACGGCAAAAAAAATTGTAGAAGAATAAAAAAAAGTGAATGGAAGATAGAGGATTAGCGAATAAAGTAATCTTACCGACAATCCCAGTCAGGAACCCAATGGACACGATCCAAGACCCCTCCTCATCCGTGATAGGTCTCGGTAGTATAGTCTGAGACTCATCACTGAGCTTCACTAACACTGGTGATGGCCAGGCCAGGCCCACTCCACTGCACAGGACGCTTAGATTCACTGAAACAGGACACAAGACAAAGATAAATGGAATACTTTTTACAGCACATAAAATTAAAGGATAAGAAGAAAACACAAAGATAAAATTAAGGTGACTATAAAGGCAATTGCGATAAGACCAAATAGCCCAGCTAGATGCATCGATGACCCTAAAAATGACAGATTGGATGCAAAAGCCGGAGAAGAGGTTTGTTGACGCAATTTGGGGGAGGTATACAGATGCGCCCCGCCGTTTCACCCACATAAGTTTCGATGCCGTGGGAATATCGGGATAGAAACTATCCTATGCCCTTTCCCGGGACTCAAACTATCTCTATACCAAATTTCATCTAAATCGGTTCAGCGGTTTCAGCGTGAAGAGGACAGACAGAACATACTTTCGCATTTATAATATTATAGTACTAGCTTCTGCCCGCGACTTCGTCCGCGTGAAATTCGTACTTTCCTCTAAAAGTTTCGAAAATGTATGTTGGTATGATCTTTATAATTAACTTAAATAAATAAGTATTCGGGCCAATTTTTAAGTTTATAGAACAAAGGAATCAGATTTTTCAAAGAAACTATCCCCGCTTTTCACCCCCACAGGGGTAGAATTTTGAAAAATCGTTTAAGATGTGTTCATAACTTGACTCAAAGTTTATTATATTATAGGGTTCATTAGAAAACCAGCGTCAGGCAGCATCTGTCTGGCATTAATGCTGAAATGAACCTTTTTGGCGCAGCCGTGAGGCACACACTATTGTTGTTAGAAACATTATTTTTTTATTAATTTTGTATTTTGTGTTTCACGAACTGTGTCCAAATAAACATTTTTTCTTTCTTTCTTTCTTTCTTTCTTATTTATACCAATTTTCGAGCTAATCAAGCCACGCAGTAAAATCCTCCCCTTTAAAATTAACTACCTCTTTTCATACAGTTAGGGGTAGATTTTTGAAAAACCCTGATACATGTTATTAATTATTTTTAGTCCTTAGTATAAATACTGAGTTTCAAGTTAATCGGACAGGGCGTTAAAATTCTTCCATACAAATTTTAACACCCCCCCATTACCTCTTTAGGGGGTATTTTAGAAAAACGAAAAATTTCATACTTCATAATTTACTTAGATAAGTATTCGTGCCAAGTTTCAAGGTTATTAACTCAATAAATAAGATTTTTCATACAAACAAAATCCCCCCTTTTCACCCTCTTAAAGGTTGAATTTCCAAAAACCCCTTCTTATTCGATACCTACTCTGCACAAAGAACACAACCTCCAAAACTCATGTCCCTAGGACCGGCGGTTTAGACTGTGCGTTGATATTTTAGTCAGTTCGTTCATCCCCCTTTGGGGGAGAAATTATCAAAAACGCTGAGACACGTATAAATTAATTTTCAATCGTTGGCCTAAATACAAAATTTGAAGACCCTAACTTTTAAACTGACGGACTTTCATACACAACTTCATCCCCCTTTTTAACCCTTTGGGGTTGGAATTATCAAAAACGCTGAGATATATATTAATTTTTAGTCGTCAGCCTAAACACAAAATTTGAAGATCCTAACTTTAAAACTGACGGACTTTCATACAAACTTTCATCCCCTATTTAACTCCCTTAGGGGTTGAATTTAAAAAAATCCTTCCTAATTCCTTGTCTACATTATAAAGGGAACCATTGTGTAAAATTTCAAAATAAATACCTATAACTACTTTAATTAATAAAAGTACCTACGCTTAATAATTTGTAATTTGAACGAATATTTAAACACTACCAAAACAACTAATACGTGATCCTAACTTTAGCTACCTTACACTTAAAATCTAAGTGACTATTTAAACTAAAATATTCTTATAGAATTATAACCAGAAATATATACAACTCACAACAAAAAAGAAATGAAAATAAAGCTGAAACGCCTGTGCAATACTATCTACCTATACCTACTTCACTTAAAAACAAATACTTATAACTACTTTAATTAATAAAAGTACCTACGCTTAATAATTTTTAATTTGAACGAATATTTAAACACTACCAAAACAACTCATACCTATTTTACAAAATAACAACAAAAGAAATTCAAATAAACTATTTAAAGACTAACCCCCTTATTCATAAAACTTATCAAACCTATTTTAGTTAAAATGGGGTTTGTCTCTTTCTTACACACAGAAATGACAACGTGACAGATAAAGACAAACGTTCTATAAACCTATTTTAGCTAAAATAGAGATAAAATAGGATTATGAATAAGGGGGTAAAAGTCGCGCTGATAAGCACGGTTTCTCAATATCAATTATTGTCTGTCAATAAGGTCGAACGCTCTGAACGCATCAACAGCCAAATATTGAATGAAGCTCGCTCTCGGACTAGGACCTCCCCCCGCCTTTTTATACCCTACCGGGCTACCGCCGCCGCGACCCGTGTCGAGCGCGGCAACCGTTACACAAAAATAATCCTTATAGCATGAATCAGTATTCACGATGGCGATGCGCGATGGCTTATTTCATGTATATGTTTGGTGTTTCTATACCGATTTCTATGATTCTTTTTTTATTGAATAGGTAATAATGTTAACTTTTTTAAATTAGGGATGAGTGAGAGTATTATAAACGTAAGAGTAAACAAATATAATCAGAATGCTCCGAACTGCCAAGCTATCAGGAGTTACACGTGTTATTGTGAGTCAACCATAAAAGATAGACATATGCTGTTGCGGGATATTTTTTAGACAATTTTATGTAGAATATTTCCGTCATACATGATTTCTATGTAACTTTAACCATTACGGTTGCACACGCGACGGTAGCTTAAAAAATGGAGTAACTTCTCCCGTTTTCCCAACATTTCCCTTCACTACTCTGCTCCTATTGATTGTAGCGTGATGAAAAGTATACTATAACCTGCCCAGGAGTATGAAGAATAATTGTACCAAGTTTCGTTAAAATCCGTCTAGTAGTTTTTGTTTCTATAAGGAACATACAGACCGACAGACAGACAGACAGACAGACAGACAAAAATTTTACTGATTGCATTTTTGGCATCAGTATCGATCACTAATCACCCCCTGATAGTTATTTTGAAAATATATTTCATGTACAGAATTGACCTCTCTACAGATTTCCGTCATACATGATTTCTATGTAACTTTAACCATTACGGTTGCACACGCGACGGAAGCTTAAAAAATGGAGTAACTTCTCCCGTTTTCCCAACATTTCCCTTCACTACTCTGCTCCTATTGATTGTAGCGTGATGAAAAGTATACTATAACCTGCCCAGGAGTATGAAGAATAATTGTACCAAGTTTCGTTAAAATCCGTCTAGTAGTTTTTGTTTCTATAAGGAACATACAGACCGACAGACAGACAGACAGACAGACAAAAATTTTACTGATTGCATTTTTGGCATCAGTATCGATCACTAATCACCCCCTGATAGTTATTTTGAAAATATATTTCATGTACAGAATTGACCTCTCTACAGATTTATTATAAGTATATAGATGGATTATCATGGCCGTCGTTTTTGTAAACGTGGATATATTTGTCGCATCATTGGGTGGCCGAGATGCGAAACATCGGATCTTCTTCAAGATCCAACATAGTTTTGATAGTTGTGGGTACTGCAGTGGGTACTCGAACGAAAAGATAATTTGAATTCAAAATAACTTTAATAAACTAACAATTAACAACCGATACGCACACGTGCGTCGGAAACAAACACGTGCGTTGGTACTGTAGTGCCCGCTTCGACTGCCAGAGCTCGACTGCCTCTTATAGGCCGTCGCCACTCCTAGTCACTCCGTCAGTCCCCACTACATCCCTTCTACCGACGATCGTGTCCAAGCCGCGGTAGGGCGCGCTTGCGTTTCCGGTAACGATAATATTAGTTCACAAAACTGATTGATAGATGGCGCTGCTTGTTGCACCTTGGCGCCAACATTCCACGACACGGCCATCCCTGACTAGCACCCGTCCTCGGGTGTAGTACCTGTGGACCAAATATACTCACAGAGTAAACAAGCTCGGCTATCCTGCCAAACACCTAATAACTAAGGTAGCTTGGCTATCCTGCCAATACCTAATAACTTAGGTAGCTCGGCTATCCCGTCAATACCTGATAATTAAGGTAGCTCTATGTAACTATCTCATTGTTACTCAAATTTCTCTAGTCATAATTTACAATCAAGGTTTCGTACAATGATCACACCATACAACATTAATCATTGGGAAAGTCTCGATCAATAAGTTGAACCAAAGATAATCAAAATAATTGTAACGAATCAGTTACTATTTACCAAAAATACAGTCCAAAATCACGCCAATGATTCTTACCAGATCAGTTGTCACATATGCTACTGCACATAAAGTGCGGTCGAGACCCATCGCCACATGTGCTTACTACACATGAGGTGCGGTCGAGACCCATCGCCAGATGTGCTTACTGTTACTACACATGAGGCACTCCGTGCACCAACACAGACCAGAATCGCACCATCGATTCTCAGAAAAAGGAAACTAGCGCAAAATGTGCTACAACACATGAAGCGCTCTGTGCACCAACACAGACAGGATTCCACCGATCAACAAGTTATCCCATCAAAGTATTTTTAACAAATCAGTTAGAATTTACCGAAATAATTCATAAGCAATGTATACTCAACTCAAACTTTAATTGTAATCTGTGTACCAACACAGGTCAGAATCGCACCAACGACTCTTTACATATCTGCCACCACACATGCTACAACACATGTGGGGCTCTGTGCACCAACACAGACAAGAATCGCACCAACGACTCTTTACATATCTGCCACCACATATGCTACAACATATGTGGGGCTCTGTGCACCAACACAGACAAGAATCGCACCAACGATTCTCAAAAGTCTAGCGCAAAATGTGCTACAACACATAAAGCGCTCTGTGCACCAACACAGACAGAAATCGCACCAACGATTCCTTGTAGACTTTACATATCTGCCCCTACATGTGCTACAACACATGAGGGGCTCTGTGCAACAACACAGACAGAAATCGCACCAACGATTCCTTTTGAGTTTGAGTGTACAAGCCATTCTTAATCAGATTTGGTCTCACTACCACTGTCATCAACTATGACATCTAATTCTCGAGGAAACTTGTTGATCGGGTGTCCTCCTGACACAATCATTAGGGTATTCTTAGGTTCGCTGAGTCAAGCGCCTTAAAGACAATAATTAAAAGCAAACTTAGATACCAACTTTACTTTAGTCAAATCGAATGTTATCGTAATTGCATTTTTCTCAGTATACCTATGTCACGTGCTCTATTATCTCGTCTGAGTTAATATCAGTGAAATAATCATCAGTTGTCACTTAACTAAGCCAATAAGGCCGACGATTAACAGTAATACTACGATCTTATAATCGAATTTACAACTGTACTGTTGTATCACAGGTTCTAGAAATACCACTAGAAAACCAAGATCAATTAACTTGGAACGAAGTCTTCCCGAACGTCAGTATAAGTACCCTTTTTCGAAATTAATTTGAAAACAGGAATCGCTTTTAAGCTCATTTGAAACTCTACCTAATCTCGACGATACATAACACTGTCAGATGTCATACTAACGTTACATCTGATCTAATATCTCACGGCTAGTTAAATATCACTTTTAAGGTAACTATCCGGTACTAAATGAAACGATAGAGATCTCGTTACACCGATTGTTAATCAAAATCACAGATATAAACTTGTAGGGTATTTTGCACACTACCATAACCGAAAGCTAAACTGACTTTTAACCGAGTTTATCAAGATTAAAATAAATCGGGTTCCTCCGGGAGGGGGTCTCTCGGGGATCAGGGTACTCGGGGAATAACCCATAAAATGACAATATTATTTGCACGCTTGCCAATACACTTTGTCACAACACAATCTTTGATGATAGAGCATTCGACGCCAGAATCGTAATAAAATGGATACGACTCACCCAGTATTCAGCACACTGCTTGGATTGCTGACATAGCAAACTTGAACCGTATCACTCGCTACTCGCCGCTGCTGCAGGCGCTGGCCCAGAACCACCTGAGCTCTCCGCCGTGCTGGCGCCTCCATCATTGCTTCGCGAACATCTCGAAGCAAAATGTCTGGTGTTGCGGCATCGAAAACAGATGCTGTCTGATACTGCCATCTTGCGTGCACACGTCTTCGTGTGTTAATCTGTAAACAAACATATCCGCAAAGTATCACATAGCTCGGTTACTCCTGACCTAACCCGTAAAAATCAGTTTGTGGACATCTGATTTACCAGAATTTAATAAAGTCAAAATTTGACAGAACTCTTTATTTTATTTGAACTAAACTGGGAACCATAATGCTATCAATCAATGACAAATTAGAAGAAAATTAACATCTTATCAATAATCAGGAAATTCAAAGTACAACTGACTACACATTTATCGTGCTATTTCACACAAGACACAATTGAACCAAATTAATCAACACACTTAAGCTCTACATGTGAATTCTGGCTACGCATAGCCCAGTAACCTCCAGTTACTCATCTTTCCTTTATGCGAACCCCCACGGGAGCGCCTATGGTTTTCACTAAAACCCGACCTCCGCCAGAGTTGACTGCTTACCGCGTACTCACGGACTACTAAAGTAGTACACGCCGATTTCTATTGAGCTACGGCTACGAAATGGCTACTGGTACGGTCCGACCAGCCGAACTAAGATTCACCACTATCACTCGACTCAGCCTCTTCTACTTCAAGTGGTACTCGGCCTTCGGGCATCTCCCGAACGAGGTCATGGAGCATATTTAAAAATTGCATCGTAAACTAGATTGGGCTATACATAACAATGTAACCATTTTTGCTGTTGTTTACCCGGAAAGCACCAGAGTCAAAACAAAAATGAAAACGACTCACCAGATTCGGTAGACAATACATCTGCAGCTGGCCCAATGGCACAGACATCCACTCGCTGCCACCGTTTCCTTCGCAGAAGTGAAACTCCTTGCTCGAATAGCACCGTCGTTGATAAGCGATTTTTGTTTGATTTCGACGCTATCATGCTGCTTGTACACGTTCTTGTGTACCTTTATGTTTTAACGTGTCTGAGGGTAGTTGTACGACGTCCAATCGCACTTCACTACTTCCATCACGTTATCCACCATCCGCTTGCTGCCACTACTCGTGCAGGGCCGCGATATGTCCTGGTTTCCCTCACTTGCAGCACACGAAGGGCTTCACTGACGGTTGCACTGTTTGGCTCGATTCAGTCACTCCACGTCACTGGTAGCTCCACGTTATGTCCTTGGTATAGATAGGTAGCCACGTTGAAGCTGCTCCTTTGTTCACCTTGCAGTGAATTTTCAGCAAAACACAAATCAGCTGTCGTGCTGACGGGAACGAGATACGACGAACTCGAACTCCGGTTAGCGACACACTTTTTTTTTAAACATGGCGGTAGACGCAACTGGCGCGTCATTCGGCAAAGGTATTTCTGCATACAGCCTATGCCCAAAACAACATGCACCATGACGTCATCGTTCTATTCTCCAAATTTCTTCAGCTCGAGTGTATCCCAATTCTGATGTCGCATCATTGGGTGGCCGAGATGCGAAACATCGGATCTTCTTCAAGATCCAACATAGTTTTGATAGTTGTGGGTACTGCAGTGGGTACTCGAACGAAAAGATAATTTGAATTCAAAATAACTTTAATAAACTAACAATTAACAACCGATACGCACACGTGCGTCGGAAACAAACACGTGCGTTGGTACTGTAGTGCCCGCTTCGACTGCCAGAGCTCGACTGCCTCTTATAGGCCGTCGCCACTCCTAGTCACTCCGTCAGTCCCCACTACATCCCTTCTACCGACGATCGTGTCCAAGCCGCGGTAGGGCGCGCTTGCGTTTCCGGTAACGATAATATTAGTTCACAAAACTGATTGATAGATGGCGCTGCTTGTTGCACCTTGGCGCCAACATTCCACGACATATTTATAAAATTGGTCAAGATAACCGACTCATTAATCTGAACTTTTTCATCTAAAGTACTCTTTTTTTGTGTGCGTTTTTGCGTAGATGTGACGATAATATTTTTCCCCAACTTGTTCTTCCTTTTTGTGTGTTGGGTTCTTTCCCTGCGTCATCTTCACCGCGAATACACGTTTTGTTTTCTTCATAATTTTAAACGTGATGATATTAATCATCATCACATCAGCATCACCCTAAGGTAGACTGGTAGAAAATGCCAAAGGCATTAAGTCCGCCTTTGTACAGTTTTTACTTGTGCATAAAGTTTTAATAAATAAATTAATTAATTAACTTGAACACGGTCGTGTCCACGTCACGACATTACGATAACTTGTAGCGGTATCTACAACGCCACATGCGAACAACGCGTCATACTGACGTCACGCAAATCCTGCATCGCGCAAGCAGAGTTTACCGCGCAACTGGCATAGATACAACAGCCCGACATGACTCATCGGGCAGTTGCCCGCCAAACACAACACCCGTCTGGTCCGAGGATCCTCCCTTTTCTATGGAGGTTGAGTGAACTTTACACCCTGTTTCTCATACCTCTATAAACTCAGGGAAGTAAAATGTATGAAAATAATACGAAGACTGGCTTTTAAATTTTTCCGTCCACGATAAAGTTTATATTGCAATTATAACAAAAATCTGACATTACAAGAATCTGGAATTTATAGAATCTGACATTTGTAGAATCTGACATTCGTAGAATCTGGCATTTGTAGAATCTGGCATTTTAAACTCGTCTGACATTTCTAGAATCTGGCATTTGTCGACTATACCAACGTGCGGTGCACGCAGTATATTTACCTTATAGTGTTCCGACTGCTGGGACACAGGCCTCCTCTGTTCGAGAGAGAGAGTGGACTGAAATCTACCATGCAGGCCCAATACGGGTTGGTGGTTCTAGGACATGCCGGTTTCCTCACGATGTTTTCCTTCACCGTTTTTAACTTGCACGTATCTTTATACATTTTGTGCACGTGGACGAGTACGATAATATCGTCATGTTAGAAATTATAAAAGCGCACAAACGACAATCAATCAAACAAACGATACAAAACAATATTCAATACTACAAACGATATTCAATACTTAACCGTATACACTGATGAAAGGATACCAATATAATTGCCTCCTAACAGCTATGACAGGCCTTGACATAACATAATGTGCAACATCGACACCATCGAAACCGGTCTCTCTGAGTTTACAAACACACGAATCTCCATTAGAGTTACAATGAAGAAAAAAAACAGTGTGTGGTGACCCAGTGTTAACGACCGCGACTTCGAGTTGTAGGTCGTATAGGTTCGAACCCAGACAGGCGCTTCTTTATAATTTCATCACTGCTCATAAAACGGTGAAGGAAAACAGCGTGAGAAAACTGGCAAGTCCTAGAACCACACATTCGAAGATATGTCACATCTTCCAACCCGCACTGGGCCCGCGTGGTGGATTACGGCCCACTCCCTCTCACAGAGAGGACACCTGTGTCCCAGCAGTGGGCAACATTATAGGCTGATTATGATGAGCCTCCTAACAGCTGTGACGTAAGGCCTTGATATAACGTCCCGTTGTTTGACACTATTGGAACTGGTCAGTAGGGTATAATTGGGGGTTCTGGATCACTTACTCTCGCTTCGCTCGAGTGCGTAATCCAGAAGCCCCCAATTATACCCTACTGATACAAGTTATCGATTACTTAATATTATATAGGTACCTATATATTATAATTTAAACAACAATACCGTCAAATTTGACCGATGCCATGCATCGCTACTCTTACTAATTTATTAGTGTGTAGCACGGGAACGTGTTTAAACTTGTCCTCCCCGACCGTCATCGAAGTTGCCTCATCAGCCTGCACGCGTCAAGTTGCGGGCACGCTTCAGACAAGACGGCTCGTGTAAACGTGTAAGATACTCAAATAATGTCGGTGAGTATGATTATTTTACTTTGATAATGTTATGTTAATATTACTAAATTATTATATTTTATATAAATTATTTATTTATATTTTCTTTTTGTTTCAGGATTCTGAGGAACTTTTTAATTTTATCCCATATTCGCAAAATGAACCAAAGAAGCCCGAAAAACTCAATTTAAAGAGAAAGGGGGAATTTTCATCACCCCATCAAAAGCGCAAGAAGATTCCAGCATACTCATATACCAAAACAAAAGCTGGAAACATATCTCCGTTATCAAGGACAATCAAAATTGAAATTTATCAAACTGTTAATCAGCCTAAAAAACCATGCAAGTGCAGCGCAGACCAATGTGTGCAATATGTCGTTAATAATATTACTAGTAGCGATGTTTATTTAGATATAGAAAAAATAATTGAAAAAATTCATAAAAATATGCAACAAGACTCTTAGTTGATAAGTGTAGATGTAAGTTCTTAACTATATTTTAATTGTAATAAACATTATAATGTGTGTCTATATCATATAAATCTACATAACTTATAAGTATAATAAAATTGTAACGTTTAAATGAATAAAATAAAAAATATGTGTAAAATAAAAAGTAAACCTAAGTCTAAAAATAAAATAGCTAAAATAAGGAAGAAAGAAAGAAAAAGAAAATACTTTTCATTGCATGCTTATGATACATTCAAACAAAGTGGTCAAACTGTATAAAATTGAGACATGATGGGAAGAAAATGCAAAATAAATTAAAAGAAAATTAAAAAAGTTGCAGAAAAATCTTGCAATAGTTTTTTTTGTTTTCTAGTTGAATTTCCAAACATATTCGAAATAATTTGTTATGATATTTTTATTTTAATACAAAAATACCTACACATAATGTAGATAATCTGTTATTTCTTAGAAGATTTATTAATATATTTAAAAATTAAAATTGTTTGTTTCATTTACCAAAGTTCAATATTCACGCAGCCTGATTCTGTAATATCAAATAAGAGTTGCATAAGGGAATATCACTTTGAAATCCATTGACATCTCTTTCTATTAACATTAAAATGAACAGGATAGCTATATCTAACACAGCCTTTATGACTTGAGACTTTACAGAATAAGCCAGCATTTCTGTATACATAGCAAATAACTAGCGGAGATCTCATTTTATTGGTTTTCGTATATATTTGTTTCTATTCCACCAAAGCTATTTGACATATCACTCCTTTTAAGATTTTCGTCTCCAGTTGCATTAGAAAACTCGAATAAGGATAAAGTGCTGTGAGAGCACTTTCCTTAACGAGAGTATTCGGAAGCATTCACAGGGCGATTTCATTACGAGAAATGATTAAAATAAAATCTACTTTAAGTGCTCCGGTAATAGAGATGAAATTCTATTAACAAATATAGTTTGAATTATAATTTTCATGTAATTATTTTTGGAAAGTAACATTATGACTGCGGCTTTATAATTTAGGTCTATAAAAATACATAAGCATCTGAGATTATTCTTTACATTTTGTCATTGTTGCGCTGAAAAGCATTTCACTGAGGTATCGTGATTATTTTTAGTTGAATGTGTTGCACTACAAGTGTTGCAGAAAAAGTATGTGAGTATTATATTTTACTTATGTACCTACTTGCGCTGTATTTTTAGTTACATATTATTAATTAATCCTACTAATATTATAAATGTGAAAGTTTGTTTGTTTGTTTGTCTGTTACTCCTTCACGTTAAAACTGCTGAACCTATTTTCATAAAATTTGGCACACACCCACCCATAGAGGTTAACTTGGATTAACACACAGGCGCGGGAAGTAGTTCCTTCGGGATGTAGGTGAAACCGTGGGGAAACAGCTAGTATTAATATAATTCTATCGAATGCTTATTTTCATTTGATTGGTATAACATACAAGACCTGAGATTGATTTCTAAGTAATTTAAAGTATTCTTTGAGATTGTTAAAATTTTATTCCCTATTCGATATTCGAAACATTCATGTGAAAAGAAATTCTAACAGGAAACCTTTCGTATACTGCTGTTGTTTCATGTTGTTAGGAATGTTGGTATAACAAAAATATTTATTGCATTTTAATTATGTCTTCAGGGCTCAGTCGACGAATAATCCTTTTTGGGTTGAAGAAGACGACTCCACCCCTCCAATATCTCGAGCAACTAAAGAAAAAATAAGCGGAGGCTCGAAAAAAAAAGTTGTGAAGAGAGACAAAAAAGTGTCTCAAAAAAAGAAGACTTTGCTTTCTAAAAACCCATTCGCTTCAGAAACAGAGTCTGATAGCGACGGACAGCAAATTGTTGCAACATCAGCTCCAAAAAGAAAGCGGAATATCACCGCTTCAGATTCTGAGGTAAGGTATTTTTTCAAACGTATTAAAACATTTCATTGATTAAACATTCATGAACTATAATATTTAGTGTTTTAATGGGTGATTTTATCCATTAAAATTATACTTGTTTGTGAACATAAGAGTTTATATAAACTTTCTAATAGATATCTATAATTAAAGTAGTAATAGATTAAACAACGTAGAAGTCTAAAAAGTTTCTATTTTTAATTACTTGCCTTCACGCTTATTGTTTTAATTAAAACTAGTTATTTTTATGTATTTCAGGATGAATCGTCTCGGCCGCTGATTCGTGCTGCTACCCTAAAGAGCTGCTTCACTCAGCGAGTAGCTACTGGCTACACCTTCCAGTCAGATCCAGGAAGGGTAGGAAAGTATTATTTTGAATTAAGAGTCTATAATACTGACGAAGTGGAAAAACTTGCGCCAAACGAGCGTTGGAAACATTCTTTTGTAACTTTAAAATTATCGACTGATAAAGATAATGCTGTGTGGAAGGCTTTAACACACCTTGTAAATACCGGAAGGGCTGAATTTAAAGAAATCCAGCCTGTTCTGTACAGTAAACCTTCCTAGATTTAATATTAAAAAAAAAAACAATTGTTTTTTTAATATTTACTTTTCGTACCCTGTATATAGGTACAACTTATGCGCTCTTTTGTGCAAGTTTTTTTTTTTAATTTGCGAATAACTATAATATAAATCTGTTTAATCTTTTTAATTATAAATTTGTTTAATCTCGTTTATGGAAACATATACAGTCTTTATAAAAAAATTGAGATTATTTAGACACTCTCATTTCGCACATTTTGTATTGCAAAATTTTAAATAAATAATTATTTTATATTACATATGTACTTTTTCAGAGGTTCAAACTAAGAAAATTTTCAGAGGTTCAAACTAAAAAATTAAAAAACTGAGAAAACTGAGAATTTTAAAAACCTGAAATAAGAAATTAAAAAACTGAGAAAACTGAGAAACTTGATCTGAGAATTTTAAAAACCTGAAATAAGAAATTAAAACTGAGAAATTTAAAAACCCGAAATAAGAAATTCTAAAATTAAAATCTGATATTATATACATATATAATTAAAACCTGAGAAATAATAAAATTAGTATTAGCCAATTGTTAATGAACATGTTTTTTTGTAAAGACTGTAATATTTATGTTTCAAAATTATCAGCACATAGTAGAACAAATATTCATAAATCTAATGTATTGCTCTGCTCCGAATTCGATAATATTCAAATTATTGCCACTGCCTTTAAGAATAGAATCATAAGTTACAAAGTGAATCCAATTAAACCCAGTGACATAACAATAACTCCAGAAATATTTTTAAATCAAGTTTCAAAATCTGTATGTAAAATTATCAATCTTATGATTCAAAAACATAAAGCAATTAAAGTCAATTTTGAATTATTTGTTTCATACATTTTGCCAAAAAATAATGAAAGCTCTATGAAATCTTTCAACACCAAATATATGATAGCAGTTCCGAATACAAATATTCCTGACATCTATTTTCAATGCTCTGAAAAATTAATATCTAAATGTTTAGAATTTGAACTTGCCGAATCTGGGTGGACTATTAATTTTATAAGCCATTTGGAAATAAACATAAACAAATACAATCCTTTGAGAGCTGGCACTTACTTAGAATTGCCTACTGTTATAAAAAACACAAAGTCATGTTTGAATATACGTAACAATGACAATCATTGTTTTTTGTGGTGTATTATTGCCCACATGTTTCCTAAAAAATTGAACGCTAATAGAATGCAATCGTACCCACACTATACGTTTCTTTTAAACATAAATGATATGTCTTTTCCACCAAGTTTCGATGATATTAAAATCTTTGAGAAAAATAATCCTTCTATAAGTGTAAATGTATATGGTCTTGAAGCTAGTAATCATGTAACAGGTCCATTATATTTGACAAGTGAACGAAAGCTTATACATGTCAATTTGTTGTACATAACTAAAGGTGATAAAGCCCATTTTTGTTTAATAAAAAATTTTGGTCGCCTTGTGCATCGACAATTAACCAAACATAAATCTAAACTATTTTTATGTGATGAGTGTTTTTTGTATCATGATGATGAAGATAAATTATTAAATCACAACTGTAGCAAAATAAAAACAGTTTTGCCTGATGAACATAGCAAATTACAATTTTCAAACTTTGAGAGAACGCAAAGAATCCCAATTGTAATATACGGAGATTTTGAAAGTTTGCTTTGCAATTACTCAGACAAAAATAAATCGCTTTTTACTGAATCTGTGCAGGCACATCAAGCATCATCGTATGCTTATTATATTTGTTGCAAGTCCAAACCTGAATTAAATAATCTTGTTAGTTATAGAGGCCCAAACTGCGCGCAAAAGTTTGTTGAAACCATTACAAATGATGTAAAAAGGCTGTACAAAATTTTGCAAAATAAACAGTCAATGATACCTCTTACTTCTGATGAGTTAAATTCATTCAAAATAGCTGATTTATGTCACATATGTAAAACCAAGTTTACACAAACTGATAAAAAAGTTAAAGATCATGATCATTTCACCGGTAAATATAGAGGTGCTGCACACAATGCTTGTAATTTGAATTTAAAACAGTGTCAATACATACCTATAATTTTTCACAATTTATCTGGATATGATTGCCATTTATTTATAAAAGAGCTGTCGGATATAATTGGCAAAATTACTTTAATTCCTAAGTCAAAAGAAAAGTACATATCTTTTACAAAAATCATACCCATCGATAATAAAACTACAGTTCAATTAAAATTTATTGATTCTTTTAACTTTTTAAGCACTAGTTTAGATAAATTGGTAAAAATGTTACACGCAGATGATTTTCAACACATGCGCTTGTTTTTTAATCATGATCGTTTATTCAATTTAGCATGTAGAAAAGGTGTATATTGTTATGACTATGTAGACAGATGGGAAAAATATGATGAAACCCAGCTGCCTGCAAAGTCAAAATTTTTCAATAAACTAACGGGAGAAAATATTTCAACTGAAGATTATCAGCATGCTTTAAACATATGGCAAACTTTTAAAATAAAAAATTTAGGAGAGTACACAGACCTTTATTTAAAATGTGATGTACTGTTATTATGTGATATTTTTGAGAAGTTTCGAGAAATGAGTTTATTTTATTACAATTTAGACCCATGTTATTATGTTTCATCACCATCGTTAAGTTGGGATGCTATGCTGTTGTACACTAAAGTTCAGCTTGATTTAATATCTGACGTAGAAATGTACCAAATGATAGAAAATGGAATTCGCGGAGGTCTTGCCCAATGCTCATTAAGATATGCCAAAGCTAATAACAAATATCAATCATCGTATAATAAGAACGAGGCAAGCTCATACCTTATTTATCTTGACTGTGTGAATTTATATGGCTTTGCAATGATGCAAAAACTTCCAATGCGTAACTTCCGATTTCTTAACGATAATGAAATAAATAAATTCGATATAAATGTCGTAAACAAAAACGGTGATGAGGGATACATTTTGGAGGTAGATTTATATTACCCACCTAACATTCATAATGCTCATTCGGATCTTCCCTTTGCTGCCGAAAAATATTCACCTATGCAAAACAAATGTAAAAAGTTAATTGCAAATTTGTATAACAAACATCGTTTTGTTATCCATTATATGCATTTGCAAGAGTGTTTAGAAAATGGTTTAATATTGTTAAAAATATACAGAATATTATCATTTTATCAAGATAACTTTTTAAAACCATATATTTTATTAAATACTTCTCTCAGGCAAAAAGCTAAATCTGATTTTGAAAAAGATTTTTTTAAGAAACAAAACAATTCTATTTTTGGAAAAACAATTGAAAACAAGCGGAAACAAGTTGATGTTAGGCTTGTAAAATTATGGAAAGATAAGTTAAATACAACCAACAAATTGCATGGTGCTGAAAGGTATATTAGCGCACCGCATTTCAAGGACTTGTCAATTTTTTCGGAAAGTTTAGTAGCTATTCAATTGAATAAAACAAAAGTTATATTAGACCGCCCTATTTATATTGGATTTTCTATTCTTGAAATTTCTAAAACGCATTTATATAATTTTCATTATTCTGTAATTAAAAAAATATATGGAAATAATGTTATTTTATGTTACACTGATACTGACAGCTTACTTTATTTGGTAAAAACTGAAGATTTTTATGAAGATATGAAAAACAATATTCGTTATTTTGACACGAGCAATTTTGAGGATAACAATATGTATGGATTACCTAAAGCTAATATGAAAATACCAGGTTATTTCAAAGACGAATTGGGTGGAGAGATTATTTCAGAATTTGTAGGTTTGCGAGCTAAGTTGTATTGTATACGCACGGAAAATAAAACTATAAAGAAAGCAAAGGGAATAACAAAGTCGGTAACAAAAAAATTGGATATTGAAAAATATAAAAGAGCATTAATGTCAAATGATAACCTTCGAGATGATATGTATGTTATAAGATCAAAAAATCATCAAGTTTTTACACAAAAGTTAAATAAGCTCATTCTTAACAGTGATGATGACAAAAGGCAAAGGATTGAAGGTTGTTTTAACACTTTACCTTGGGGGCATTATAGTTCAATACTTTAGTACATGTGTCTATTTGTTCTACTAAGTTGAATACAATTGAATTAAATGTGTAATGTAATAAGGATATAATAAGGAGAAATGTAATAAGGATATAATTTTATAAAATGTATCTAATCAATAAATGTGTACTTTGTATTTAAAATATCTAATCAATAAATGTGTACTCTGTATTTAAAATGTCTAATCAATAAATGTGTACTCTGTATTTATTCGTTTATTTTTCCCTTTCCGAAGGATTTCCCTCTTTTAAACAATGTGTATAGATTATTATCATGAATAACATTAGTATAATTATACTTTTGACATAATTATATACACTGTTTGCACATTGTTTATTAATAAGAGGTATCATCTAGTAATTAATTAATCAGGTAATTCAAAACACAGTTTGCAGAATCTATTTTGTTTTATTAGGTCACACTAAATTAAAAAAAATAAGATTCACAGCCTCAGAAATAAGATTCACAATCAATTTCACAAATTAATTTTTTTCACTATTTTATCAATCAAATATTCAGTTTCATTCATTATTTCATCACAATTGTTTCTGACTAGGTACTGAACACTTACACGAGCACTGTCATTTTCACTGCAGCTCATTCCGGAAGCATTGTCACTCATGTCATGAATAGTTATATTTATCAAATGATGAGCTTTTCCTGGCTCTTTCCGAATAATATAAGATGAATTATCTGATATAATAGTTTTTGAATAAAATTGAGATTTCTTACTTTTTTTCATATTTGCAGACCTCCTTTTTTTCTCTTTTATTTTTTCTGTTGGATGTTTTTGTGACACAGTTTTGATAACTGGAATATTGGAGGTATTCAGATCTTGAGTAAAATAAAATGATTTAACAACAGCATCGTTATCCACAAGATAAGGATCACTCAGTTTCTGTAAAGAGAATGAAATAAAGTATAAATATGACAGCGATACAATAATACTATTTTTGACACATTCTTGTGTCAAAAATAGTATTTAATATTTAATAGCATTTATTATTGTTGAATGTCAAAAATCATTGTAGGTATCTAAAAAGATGTAAATATTTGTCCATTATTAGTTAGATACATACCTCGTGTAATCGCGATTGTTCGTGTCCTGCAGAAATCTCATTATCCCAAACACTAGGACTGTATGATGGTGAAAGAGACATTATTCTGAAAAGTTAATAAATTAGTCAAAAGTTGTTTGGATATAAACTTTCAATAATAATTATATCAAAACTTACCTTCAGTAAAAAAAAAAAATATTTAATTTGAAAATTATTGACAAGTGACTGTCTTGCACTGGCTGCAGCTATTAAATGATTCATTGTAACAAAAAATACTTTAATAGTTGAGAAAAGAATTCTAGTTTAGCGAAACTATAGCTGTTATTATAATTATCATGTATGTATATGTATATATATATATATATATATATATATATATATATATATATATATATATATATATATTGAAGGATCGAGAAAAGTGCAATTAGTAGGCAAGATGAAGTTGATCAAACACCCCATATCTCTAAATGTAAATAATATTAATTTTAATGACTCCAGTTGTCAGATCCGACACAGTGCTTTATTGCCTAATACGATTCGTTGTATTATATGTGGGCCCTCAAATTGCGGTAAAACAAACGTTATGATCAGTTTATTATTACATGAAAATGGTCTCAAATTTCAAAATCTGTATCTTTACTCGAAAACGAATTTCCAACCAAAATATCGTTTTTTAAGTGAAGTGTTAAGAAGAGTACCTCAAATTAAATTCTATGAGTTTAGCGACAATAAAGATGTTATATCTCCCAGTGAAGCATTACCAAATTCTATATTTATTTTTGACGATGTTGCAACAGAAAATCAAACGAATATCCGCAATTATTTTTGTATGGGGAGGCATAAGCAAATTGATTGTTTTTATTTATCTCAGACCTATTCAAAGATTCCGAAACAATTGTTACGTGACAATGCTAATTTTCTTATAGTATTTAGACAAGATGATGTGAACTTAAAACATATTTATGAGGAACATGTCAGTCCTGATTTAAACTGGAACCAGTTTAAAGAAATATGTAAAACAGTTTGGAGTAATCCTTTCAATTTTTTACTTATTAACAAAGAGTCTACATTGAATAATGGGAGGTACAGAAAGAATTTCGATACATTTTTTAAATTCTAATGAACGCAGATGTCTGTATGTGGTACATATAAATGAATTCTATACAGAAATATTGCTAGTGTTATTTCTCTCTTAGTTGAACACAGTTGTGATTACATAAGATGGAAAAAAATATTAAAATGGAATTAATGAAGTCTGTCGACTCCATAAAAAATAAAATAAAGGAAATGAAAAATCACGAACATGAAGTTAACTTATCCTTAGATAAAATGTTCAAACCAGTTTCAGACCCTCTAAAAACTTTTATAAATTCTCAAAGATTAATCGAAAATATTAAGCATAATAAAAACGTGTCCAATAATTCTGTACCTATTGAATTAGATGCAAATTGTGAAAGCACTCCTACTGAATGTGAAGATTTTCATGATGCTGATATAAATTTTTCAAGCTCTCCTAAAAAAGAAGTAAAAGATAATTTGGAACTTTCGTTGGAAAGTGAAGATATCTATGGCATTTATGATGGTGTAAATGTGCCATTTGGAATAAGAACCGACAATAAAACTTTAATGATGGGTAACTCCGTAGTATCATTTTCTAAAATTCAAAATATTGGCGGAGATAACTTAGTTTTGGTTAAAATTGGAGATAAAAGTTATGATTTCACCCCTGGACTTAAAGAACTTTTACTTCGAAAGAAACCTGATTTAAAGATTGTAACTGTCGCCGATAGACTCGTCTACAAAGATATACTACATTATACCAACGCCCATAAGAGGGATTTTAATCCTAGAGGTCAAATAAGAGGTGACAAAGGCCTCAAATATCGAGATATAATCAGACCATTATTTTCTGAGACTTTTTTTGAAAACAATCAAAAAAAAATTGGAGGCAGTTTGCCGACACTTAAAACATATAAAAAGAATACTGACTTAGTATATTGGGATGATCCGAATGAATTGGTTGAAAGATTAAAATTATTAGTAGCTTCAAGAGATGCAGGTAATACAAATCATGACAATGAAATTTTATCAATAATTGAAGAATTAAAAGAAGCTAATATAATTAAAGAATAAATACTGACGATCAGGAAACTTTTCATTCAGTATTACGACGTCATTCATTATGAATATATAAATATACAATGTATAGGCATATACATATAAATATCTAAATAAAATATATTTAAGATATTATTTTAAAATGAGTAAAGCGGATGTGGTAAATGAAATTCATAAAAGTGCGAGGGTGAACTTTCCGCGAAGGCATGTTATTATGAAGGATATAGATGATCTATGGCAAGCAGATTTAATAGATATGCAAACAGTGTCGAGAGAAAATAATAATTATAAATATATTCTTACCATAATTGACGCATTTTCAAAATATGCTTGGGCGCTTCCTTTGAAAAGTAAGAACAAAGATGAGGTGTATAATGCTTTTGCAATTCTGTTGAAAGATAATCGCATACCTAAAAATTTACAAACAGATAACGGTACAGAATTTTATAATAACAAATTTAAATATCTTATGCAGTCGTATAATATTAATCATTATTCAACATTTTCATCTAAAAAGGCTTCAATTGTGGAGAGATTTATAAGAACATTAAAATCTAAACTGTATAAAGAGTTTAGTTTAAATGGTAATTATAATTGGATAAAAAATACGTTGGACAATGTAGTTCATAAATACAATCATACCTATCATCGAACAATTAATGAAATACCAGCAAATGTCAACAATGTAAATAAGAAAGAAATATTAAAAAGATTTAATAGTTTAGTGAAAAAGCAAAAAAGTATAAAAAGCAAGTTTAAAGTGGGTGATTACGTTCGTATCAGTAAGTACAAAGGAACATTCGAAAAGGGTTATACTCCCAATTGGTCAACAGAAATATTTAAAATTAGATACAAGCAGAATACTACTCCTATCACTTACTTAATTGAAGATACGATCAGAGGACAGCCTATCCTAGGAGCATTTTATGAGCAAGAACTTCAGAAGACAAAACACCCCAATGTATATTTAGTTGAGAAAGTTCTTAAAAGGAAAGGGAATAAAGTTTTCGTAAAATGGCTTGGCTTGCCTTCTAATGAAAATAGCTGGATAGATAAGACAAATGTGCTTTGAGATATAAATAAACATAGTTGACTTACCAAACTCCTTAATATATAAAGTGTTAAGTCCTTGATTGTCCAGTCTTATGATGTGTATTGGAGAGAGTAGTCTTCTTAATTGGTTAATAAACCACCTACCTTTTGAATTACATTTGCCAGGATATAATTATTGTGGCCCTGGTACAAAATTAATTGCGCGACTTAGGCGTGGAGACCAAGGCGTTAATAAATTGGATGAATATTGTAAAGACCACGATATTGCATACTACAAGTCGTCAAACTTGGAGGATCGTCACAACGCTGATCTAGTTCTATTAGAAATGGCAAAAAAACGAACAGTTGCTCCTGATGCAAGTACAGGAGAAAAATTCGCAGCACATCTAGTAAAGAACGCTATGTTAGCGAAAATTAAAACCGGTACTGGCTTAAAAAAAACTCGTCGCCAAAACTCTTCACCAGAAATTACTAGTGGAAAAGGTCTTAAAAAGAAATTGAAAACTGTAATATCTGTTACGAAAAAACATATGAAAAAATTAAAACCAAAATGCAAAAAAACTGCGATAGCATTAGCTATGACTGCTGCCAGAGAATTAGCTAATGAATCATCCATTAAACTTCCTCGGGTTATTCCAATACCAAAAACTGGTGGAGTATTACCTTTGATTCCTATTTTTGCTGGATTATCAGCCGCGGGAGCTATAGCAGGTGGAGCAGCTGGTATTGCTAAAACTATAAATGAATACAAGATGGCTAAAAAACTGTACGAAGAATCGAAGAGACATAATGAAAAAATGGAGGCTCTTTGCATCGGAAAAGGACTACGTCTTAAACCGCACAAAGATGGACTTGGAATTTTTGTATCAAAAGAAAAAAACTAATACATCGGCTACCCAAACGAGCTCTAACTAACTTTGACATTTTAAAATATGGAAATAGTATTCCCTACTTTAGAGGTGTCTTTATGAGAAATGAACTCCCTAAATATCCTTATAAAAATGAATGTGGAGTTGTTAATTTAGATAGTTCTAACAATCCTGGTTCTCATTGGGTAGCCTATGCAAAATACAGTGATTATATTGAATATTTTGACAGTTATGGAAATCTAAAGCCCCCCAAGGAATTTATAAAATACTTAGGCTCGAAAATCCACTATAATTATGAAAATATACAGGGTGATCACCCTTACAATTGCGGACATCTTTGTTTACATTTTTTAACAAACTTTTGGAGTAGACATAGAATATAAGAAACAAAATTATTAGAAAGTGTTCAGTATGCAACTATGTCTATAACTGTGACTATCTCTGGGAATAAATCAGAAGTAGAATCATATTTTCAACCACCTCTTAATTTATCTGAAAAATATGAGTGCGGTTTGTTGTACTATTCAGTATCAAACTCTGTATCAAACGTGCTTTCTAACAATATTCCGACTGTAATCAGAATTGAATGTGATTTAATATATGGTTCTTACAGTAACGGTATACCAACCCATATTATTCATGAATTTATAGCTAATAATAATATTGCAGGACATCATTACATAGAAACGCCTCAGAATGTTATTTACTACCCAGTGAATAAAAATATAATTACATCTATATCTATTAAGGTTGTTGATGAGTTCGGCTACAGCATCCCTTTTATAGAACATATTCAACTACGACTTCATTTAAGAAAAGTAAAATGATAGTATACAATATAAAGCCAGCCCTCAAAATGAAACACCTTACTTCTTCTACAACCAGTAAGGTGCATAGACGTAAGAAAAAAGTGAAAAAATTAACTAAAACAAATAAAGACTTTCTAAAAGCATTGGGTTTTAAAGTATGAATATACTACAAATTAATGATTTACCGAGCTTCGATAATTCTATCGAAGGTTTTGAAATTCATTCTTACAATCCTTACAACAACTGCTTTAGAGAAAACGATGAAATCAGAATACCTATCCACCAGCAAGACATATACGTGTTACCATCAGCCAGTTCAGTTTACATCGAAGGTCACACAAAGTTGTACGGAAAAGATGGAAAACCGATTGAGAAAGCTGTTAAATTTACTAATAACCCTGTTCTGTTCCTGTTTCAAGACATCAGATACGAAATAAATGGTATTGAAATAGATCGCATCAAAAATTCGGGTATAACGTCAACAATAAAGTCATACATTTCATTAAATGAAGCCGAAAATAAAGTTGCTGCCTTATGGGGTTGGAACTTAAACGGATTTCAAAATGATGGTCATTTTAGTGCTGTTATACCGTTAAATAAGATATTGGGCTTTGCAGAGGATTATAATAAAATAGTGATAAATTGTAAACATGAACTTATATTGAACAGAAGTAACTCTAATTTAAACAGCGTTATACTGACAGATGATATTTCCCACTTCCAAATAAATCTTGATAGAGTACAGTGGAGAGTTCCACACATAAAAGTATCAGATCGAGAACGACTAACACTTTTAAAAAATTTAGAAAAAGATAAGCCTATTCAAATGGCATTTAGAAATTGGGATTTATATGAGTACCCTTTATTACCTAAAACAACAAAGCATTCGTGGTCAGTTAAAACTGCATCACAATTGGAAAAACCTAGATATGTTATTTTCTGTTTACAAACTAATAAAAAAAGTAATAAACTAAAAGATAGTTCTCTCTTCGATCATTGTGAAGTTACAAATATTACACTCTTTTTGAACTCCCAATATTATCCGTATGAACCATTAGGCTTAAAGTTTTCTGAGAATAAGTACAGTATATTATATGAAATGTATGTGAAATTTCGTCAGTCATATTACAACAGTCCAGTCGATCCCTTGCTCGATCTGAAAAATTTTAAAGAAAAAGCTCCACTTTTCATCATAGATTGTTCAAGACAAAACGACAGTTTAAAAACGGGTCCAGTAGACGTAAGATTGGAGTTTGAGTGTTCAACATTGATACCAGATAACACAACTGCGTATTGTTTGATCATAAACGATCGACTTGTGGAATACAAACCTTTAAGTAACATTGTGCGCAGGTTATCATGAGTGCTATTGTAGATGTACAAGGTTTCAAAACAGAAGCAAACGAATTCATAATAAAAGAAATTGCTATACTATGTGATAAAAAAATTCAGGTTTTTCTTATAAAAGCCCCATTCCCATTTTACGATTTGACTAAAGAAGAACGACGACAAGTAAGTTGGATTGAACGAAATAGAAAAATATACTGGAATGAAGGCGTTGTGCCTTACTCGAATTATCAGAATTTGATTATAAGTATTTTAAGAGATAAATGTGTTTATACTAAAGGTTCCGAAAAAGTGTCGTGGTTAAAAAATATTGTAATTAATAATAATAATATTAATAACTTAGAAGATAAGGGATGTCCTAGTTTAATAAACCTGTACAAACAATATGAACACTCTCAAGATCTGTACACCTGTATTTATCATGATTCAATATGTGCTTTAAAAAACGTTATCTGTTTAAAAAAATGGTGTAAAGACTATAATATAAATGTGTGAAGATTTATATAATACATTTTTAAATAAATATTTCTTGTTTTATTTACAAAGGGGAAGTGGTCTTAATTCTACAATAATTAAAAAACCTCAGCCGCTCATAGTTCATTTTCCGCCAATTTTTCATCAGTAGACACAATAACGGGGAGAATATTATATCAATAAGTGGAAAAAACATCGTAAAGAATTTTACTGAGATGAAAACCATATACAGAAGCGCATCGAATAAATGATGTCATACAATACATCGTTAAGTAAACAAAATGCATGAAGTGGTTCGCTATTTTGTTACATGTTTGACAACACGTTTGGCTTAGTGGTTAAGACCTGGTCACATCACAATTAAATAAAATAGGTATAACACGGTCTTCAACCATCTAAACAAAAGACCTGGTCACATCACAATTAAATAAAATAGGTATAACACGGTCTTCAACCATCTAAACAAAGTGTCGTGGGTTCGATTCCCACACGAACAAGTTGATATTTGTTCGGTCTGGTTTTTTCTTTTGTAATTATATTTCTCACTACCGTTAATTTAAAAAAAAAAAAAGATTTTACAGCCGTTAAATATTAAGCTCACGAAACAGATCAGATCTGATCAGGTTAGCTTATATTTCCAAAATTTTTAAAATATACATCCAGAAAACAGATCAGATCAGATCAGATCAAAATATATCAGTAGGGTATAATTGGGGGCTTCTGGATTACGCACTCGAGCGAAGCGAGAGTAAGTGATCCAGAACCCCCAATTATACCCTACTCTGGTCTCTCTGTGTTTACAAACAAACGAACCGCCATTAAAATTACAATGAAGAAAAACGCACTTTTTTCCGATTACGCTTTGGTTACCTCAGAAGGCGGTGAACGGTCTACAGTACAGCTTCCTAAGGTCTGGCCAGACGAATACGGCAGATCTGTATTGTCAACCAATGCAAACCATGATGGAAAAGCTAGCCCTTAAACAAAACAACCGAGACTCGTCAATTGCTTTAGCCCTATAATGCTTCAGGACAACGCTAGACCACACACTGCACAACAGACGGTCGCTAAATTAGAGGAGCTACGATTGGATGTTCCCGACACTCACTATATACTCTTCGGGCACGAAACTACATCGACACTCCAAAAACATTCCCCAAAAAGATTGGCAGAGGTATTTTGTATAAGTTGCTACCATCACTTGTTTGGTTATTAAATTAGTCCCATATGCCATGGTTCATGATAATAAGGTGATGATGTGACAAGGTATGAATACCTTGCTGATAAAGGCCCTTTGATTTGGTAAGTATCATGTACTGGTCTATGACTGAGCGATTGTTGGAAATCATATTACTTGTGGAGGCATCTACAGCGCCGCATGCTTACTTCACATCATACTGACGTCATGCAAAAATCCTGCATCGCGCAAGATAAGTTTATCGCGCAACCAGCATTACAATGTTGGGCAGTTTCCCACCAGACAAGACACCAGTGTGGTCGGAGGATCCTCTATTTTTATGGACGACTAGCAGCGACCCACGGTTTCATCCGCATAAGTTTTCCGTAGGAATATCGGGATAAAAGCTATTCTATGTCCTTTCCCGGGATTCAAACTATCTCTATACCAAATTTCATCTAAATCGGTTCAGCGGTTTAAGCGTGAAGAGGTAATAGACAGACACACTTTCGCATTTATAATATTACTAGCTGCGCCCCGCGGTTTCACCCGCATAAGTCTCGATCCCGTGGGAATATCGGGATAAAAAGTATCCTATGTCCTTTCCCGGGACTCAAACTATCTCTATACCATATTTCATCTAAATCGGTTCAGCGGTTTGAGCGTGAAGAAGTAACAAACATATAAACACACACACACACACACACTCACAAACTTTCGCCTTTATAATATTAGTGTGAAGTATGGATTAGTGTGGATGTGTGAACTTTATACCCTGTTCCTCATGCCTCTATAAACTTAGCATGTTCTACAGATGACCCGGGTCTGAATGTGCAGTTTTATATACAGGATTAATTCTTAATTCATGTTTAACTAAATCATCTACATAAACTAGGAAGAAACAAACATTGATAACTACGCTTACACTGTTTAAAGAATGTTTGTTTTACAGTGCCCTCCAAAAGTTATCTAGTTAACATTTTTTAACTTCAGCTTTGATGCCACATCATTGTAACATAGGCCACACATATTCAAGCAAATAAATGATCACCTCATGTTTTACCCATATCCAAGCAAATAAATGATCACCACATGTAGATACTATCCATATTCAAGCAAATAAATAATCACCTCTTGTATTATGCATATTGAAGCAAATAAATGATCACCTCATGTGTTACCCATATCCAAGAAAATAAATGATCACCTCATGTATTACCCATATCCAAGCAAATAAATGATCACCTCATATATTACGCATATTGAAGCAAATAAATTATCACATTATACATTACTCATATTGAAGCAAATAAATGATCACCTCATGTATTACGCATATTGAAGCAAATAAATGATCACCTCATGTGTTACCCATATCCAAGCAAATAAATGATCACCTCATGTTTTACGCATATTAAAGCAAATAAATGATCACCTCATGTGTTACCCATATCCAAGCAAATAAATGATCACCTCATATATGTATTACGCATATTGAAGCCAATAAATGATCACATTATGTATTACGCATATTGAAGCAAATAAATGATCACCTCATGTATTACGCATATTGAAGCAAATAAATGATCACCTCATGTATTAAGCATATTGAAGCAAATAAATGATCACCTCATATATTACGCATATTTAATGAAATAATTATATGTTTACGAGTTAGCGATTTCGGAACAGAAAGTTGGTTATTACATTAATTCTTTCTGCAGCATTTATCCTATTGTCTATGTCGTTTTACCATTCCTTTGTATTATCTACCTACTAGCTGCGCCCCGCGGTTTCACCCGCGTAAATTTCGATCCCGTGGGAATATCGGGATGAAAACTATCCTATGTCCTTTCCGGGGACTCAAACTATATTTATACCAAATTTCATCTAAATCGGTTCAGCAGTTTAAGCGTGAAGAGGTAACAAACATATAAACACACACACACTCACAAACTTTCGCCTTTATAATATTAGTGTGACTAGCGTAGGTACTCGTACTTAAATTGTTGTTTTTATGTGTCAGTTATCGTTATCAATCAACATAATTATATTATAACCAAGACATAACAATACAAACATAACGGGTCATATCCTATTTAAAATAATAATAGATATGTAACTGTCATTGCGCAATCTCCAACACAATACAAGAAGCGACAAAAGGATATAGTAGGTAAACATGATTGATACAAATCGTCAACTTCCCTTCATTTGCAATCGTAGGTTATGTACTTAAAGCGTGTTCATGTGAAAAAGGAAGAAAATACATTTATTTAGCACAGACTAAAAGACACATACACCAGATACATATATCAGATAAAAACAAATAAAAGCTCAAATAAAAACCTTTTTCACAAAAAACAACCGACTTCAAAAAAAACACTACATAGTGATAAATAACTTTAATTTCAGAAATTGGTGTCGTTGGTTTCGCATTTTCGTTTTTTGACAAATTAGTTTTAGAGAAAATCGCGGACATACATACGGGTCGAACACAAAACCTCCTTTTTTGAAGTCGGTTAAAAGTGTAAAGTCCGATGTAAGAAATGAGTAGGAAAGTGTGCCTCACGGCTGCGGCAAAATGCCAGACAACCTAGTAAGGTAAATTCCCTAACTGAAGGTGGTTTTTTGCAGACTAGCGATTGCTTAATTTGGACAGTTTCGACCTTATTACAAAACACGGTTTATCTATAAATCCAAGTGTAAACCATCGAGCGATTTTTAAATTTCGAACTATACTGACCGTAGTTATTGTTCTTATTACAAACACTGACCTTAAACCCGAGTCTAGGTTTTCAATTTTGCATTAAGAACTTTATACTTATTTGTCGGAATAAAGTTCAAAATACAGTAACTGGCTCGAAGGTTTAGGCTAGGCTAGGTCTAAAGTTAGAAGTCGTTTTGTAATAAGAAGGTTTGGGTTTTTCCTTCAGGAAATGCTCAATAGCGGTCCAGAATCTGTAATATTGATCTCCCAGAAAATAGGTAGGAGGCGACCTCGGAAAAGCTTTACCGCTTTTGACAACAATTCCCAGTCAATTAAAACTTCACCGAGGTTGAAAGACAGGTTGAAAGTGGGTTGAAATGAAACTATCTTAGGGCTGGTTCACACGATGCGGTGCGGCACCGCAACGCAACGATTTCGCTGTATGGGCGTACAAATGTACGGTGCGGTTACGACGCCGCAGTAGGTCAAGCATGTGTATGATGATTACAATGTGGACACTCCGGCGCACCCACCTTGTGCTTTCTCACACAAAACATACAATTCAAAGTACAGACGCCAGCACATCAACCTACTACAATCTGTCAAATTTCTTTCATAGATTTTCAACTTTATCACTAAAGCATAAGGTTCAAAGTTGATTGGGAAAATGTGACGGTTTCGGGTAGGTTGATGTGCTGGCGTCTGTACAAATTGAAACAAATTGTCAACTTCCCTTCATTTGCGATCTACGTAGGTTTAAGTACTTATACGTCTGAACCGTGTTCGCATTCAAAATAATGATCCAATTGAGTTGGAACTCTTTTAATTACGCACTTAGGTTGTTTTTCAAGTGACAAATGTTAAGTCACAATTACATATCCAATAGTTAAGTCACTATAGCTAGTCAAAGATTGGCAAAACCCAGAGTCGGCCCATCACTACAATTTAGTTTGTTTGTTTGAAGAAATCACTATATTAGGGAAGGTTCACATCTGACGGAAGATACGTCGCGTATTATCGGTCGCGTAACGCCAGAACAGACAAATGTATAGAAAAACACTTGATCGTTCACACTCAACCGATGATGCGTTAGTGCGTCGAGCGAATAAATAGACGCAATCGATGTTACGCCCGACGCATCTTCCGTCAGATGTGAACCTTCCCTTAATTTCGATGTTATATAGTTCCAGAATACTCTTAAGGCTTTAGCTTAGTATTGCCAGTGTTTTTATTTATTATCCTACTAGCTGCGCCCCGCGGTTTCACCCGTATAAGTCTCGATCCCGTGGGAATATCGGGATAAAAAGTATCCTATGTCCTTTATCCCGGGACTCAAGCTATATCTATACCAAATTTCATCTAAATCGGTTCAGCGGTTTAGGCGTGAAAAGGTAACATACCGACAGACAGACAGACAGATCGTCTCCACAAGACCAGCTAAATTTAAGGGTGTGGTACAGACCATTAGGCGCTCCACACACTGCACCGCGCTCTGCCGCGGTGAGCAGATAACGCGCACGCGCGCGTGATTTTTTACATACAAATTCATCTGCCGCGCGTGAGCGCGTGATTTTTTGTATGTAAAAAATCACGCGCGCGTGCGCGTTATCTGCTCACCGCGG
This sequence comes from Amphipoea lucens, assembly GCA_947508005.1. NCBI lineage: Eukaryota > Metazoa > Arthropoda > Insecta > Lepidoptera > Noctuidae > Amphipoea > Amphipoea lucens. The sequence continues at coordinate 14,898,677 of OX382377.1, read as the reverse complement.
CCAGTGTGTGGAGCGCCTTAAACTGAACAACTTCCTCCATGGGACCAATATCGTAATCGCGAAAATTTTATTGTCGCATAGAAAACTTCAACACCCACTCGACCTAAACGTATGGGACGGCTGAATTTTTATTCGTGATTACGATGTTGGTCCCATGGACAAAATTGTTCAGTTTGATGGTCTGTACCACACCCTTTAAGAATGATGGGCATTTTTGTATGGAGCCTGGCCTGATGACCAATAGAGATCTATCTAATGCATGTCAACTTATTGCTTATAACCGGCAATTACTTGGTATGTATACAAATTTTGGTATGTAAAAGTGGTCACCCATCCAGGGACCAACCACGGCAAGCGCATCTTAACCTGATCGATCGCCCCTTTCGCCTGTTATTACTTAGCTATAAGCCGGGGTCAATGTTAGGACTTATGATTATGAGTCAATAACTAATATTATTGAAAACTGCAGTGAACATTAACGTCATAAACTAATATTTACATGGTACTTGCAGGTCTGATATCTCTTGAATCTGTCAAGCTCCGCTAATGAGACACAATTGATTTTCTATTGTTTCGTCACCGATCGGTAACGCCCGGAGTTTGACCGGTTAACCCGGTACTTCACAGCCTTCTGCTCATATTAAAAATAGATGGGTTAGACTGTAATTTCATGTATACATATGTGGTTTTTATTGGACTTATCGGCCAAAACGCCCATCATTCTTTGGCTGGTATTTGAAAATTAACCCTGTATAGAAGAGGAGATAAACATCATTTACTTAGAGTGTTTTATGTATATAAACTTGCTAATGAGTCAGATGTAAATAAAAAAAATTATGATAAGTATAGTAATTTATATTATAATGATAATTTTTATTGCACACCTACGAGTATGCTAGTATTCTAAAATATCTTAGAACACCACTAATTACAATATTATAATACATTTTTGGTAAATTAGTGTTTTTTGTGTAGGTGCATACATAATTATAACAAATTAACTAGTGCAACGAGATCGAATAGAATAATGAATAATTAGGTTTAATTATCCTATTTAAAATAAAGATTACCTAATGTTTGTTAAGTACTCATATTTATTTTATTTTTTTTATTAGCCATTAATGTCCCATGGAGCAGTGGTGGCCAAGGGGTAACAGCCTCGACTTACGAGTTGTAGGTCGTAGGTTCGACCCCAGGGAAGACGGTGGCACAGTGGTCACGTGCTGCCGTGCATATCGAGGCTCAGGGGAGGCCCCCTTACAGTCTCCCCAGGGATGTGCCTTACAGGCGTTGCACGGGGGGGTTCCGGAATTGGTCTTTTAAGAGGAACCGGGACCGCCCCTATGTGCTGATGGTGATCACCGAGGTGGTTTTAGTGAGGTAAAAATCACACACTCCCCGACCCCCCTAACCAAGGTCAGGTGCCTTTTGAAGGTTTCCCCCGACAAAAAAAAAAAAAAAAAGGTATAGGTTCGAATCCAGACAGGCGCTTTACTTTGTGTAAATTATTTCATCACCACTGCTCTCAAAACGGTGAAGGAAAACATCGTGAGGAAACCGGCATGTCCTAGAACCAAAAATTCGAAGACATGTGACATCTGCCAACCCGCACTGGGCTCGCGTGGTGGATTACGGCCCACTCCCTCTCACTGAGAGGAGGTCTGTGTCCCAGCAGTGGGAACATTATAGGCTGATTATGTATTAATATTCCACTGCTGGGCAAAGGTCTCCCTACTCTCCTTCCACCTCTCTCTGCCCAGAGCTGCCAAGGACCAATCTTTATTAAAGGAGTCCAGCTCATCTCGTCATCTCCGTCTGGGCCTGCAGCGATGTCGTTTTCCATTAAGCGGGACCCACTGGGTCGTAAGTACTCACATTAGGAAATAATAATATAATGAAGAGCAAATCAGTAATAATATAATAGTATTAACACTGTAAGGCGAGCGTACGTGCATTTTTTTTTAAATATAACTATTTTTAATGCTGGATGGGCCCGCTCTTGACCTCGATCACGCCTGATGGAAAGCGATGGATGAGGTCTATGATGTAACGACCGAGCGTGCCCAGAACATGCCTAAGGTACCTACTAGAACTTCCACGGATCGACGAAACACAACAGGCTGCTTGACGCTGGACTCCGATGGGAGGGTGGTCGCAAACCAGGCGGGCTTTAGCCCTACAACCGCAAGGGAAGAATTGGCCAGTCAAATAAGGTGTTGGTTGTGACTGTCCAGGGTCCATATTGGCTCAACTAAAGTTCTTTACCCGAAATTGTTCTTCCTAACGATTTGTAATCCGAATGATCACTCTTCCTAAAATTTTTCATCCTAAAGTTTTCATTCATACTATTTGTAGTGCTACCGGCGATGTTCATAACACTCATGTTTCCGAAAATTGTAATTAATAATATCATTAATGTAAATATTTTAAACTCCTACTGTTTTTTATCGTAACGCTTTCATCCCTAAACATAACTACCATAATATTTTTATGGCCTGGGAGTTTATACGGGTAAGTTATATATGATATAATTACAAAACCTCTAATATTTACAAGATATAACAACTGAACCTATAATTTTATTTGATATAATGATCAGTTAACATAATGAACGGTTGATATAATTTTAATGTTACTAATTTCTATAAGAATAACAGACAATTAATATAAAATCGTTTGATATACCACTCAATAGACATAAAACCGATTTAGTCTAATATGATAAACACTTTTTTTTTCATCCTATGTCGACGGAGCCCCGCTTCGCGGTGCCCCTATTTCTGTGTTTTAAGGCGACTACACGACCTAAAGCGCGGTCACTGTCGGACTGCATAGAAAAGAAAGAGAAGCGCGATGACACAACCGTGGTAATTTATTGCAAATATGAAGCAATTATCTATTTACAAAAACTCTCAAACACCAAACAAATAAAAATCGTATACTAAAATTCGGGGAATTAACCGTATAGTTCGGTAGCGCCCCCTTTAGGACCCGAACACACAAACCTCCGCCGGCTCGGTAATGACCCCTTTAGGACCCAAGAATTACGACATACGACACCCTACATTGATTATGTAAATATTTATTAAGCTACCCATTAAATCTTATGAATGTGCGTTAATTAAGAGAGTTGGATAAAAAACTCATATGTTAACGCCATTAAATATTTCATATTTAGCGCGCAAGCTTATTACTTTACCTTTATAAAATTCAAGTCTGTAAATGCGATAATCGCCATTTTGTTGACAGTGGTGGTCGAGGCTAAAAAACATAAAAATTGGGGATTTCGAACATCCAAACTCCACCACAGGGGCAGTGAATAATACATAATTTAATTATTTGACGAATTCATCCATTGTTAAAGTTAAAATAAGTAGTGGTAATGAAGTTTTTTGATATCTAATGTCGAAGTTTCGCGCCAATCGTGCGTGTTTACATTTTTTTTTTCACAAATATCACACACACACAAGTAGATAAGATTTAAAATGTGACAAATATTATTGTAAATGTTATTAACAACACGAAAATGCCCAAATCTTAACGTAATATTGAAACACAGGTCGAATAACACGTATTATTCATTACCACTACTGAATTTGTGTTCAAAATCGCCGTCCATGATTGTTTTTTTTATCGTAATGATGTGCGGAAGCGATTATGCAAAACGATTTTTTTTTAAATTTCGATTGACTCGGGTAATTAATATGTCGAATATCGGAAATCGATACTCAGAAATTGAAATAAAATTATTTTAAGCATTAAATACAATAAGCATTGTTTTTAATAATGATTTATGCTTTTCTAATGTAATTTTAATAGTTTTTTGGACATTCAATTGAACTGAGTCAATAACACTGAGGACCTTAGACATAGTCATTTATTGAATTTCGCGCCGAATTGTTTCTATATTTGAATTTATCTTCGAATGCGCTCGCCGTATAAAATTATTTTTATTTATTTTACAATTAAGTATTTATTTTTGATACTGTTCTAATAGTTTGCTACAGAATGCCCAGTATACATTTTTTAGGTAGGCTAGGCAGACGTTTGGGAATGATGATAAATTAATTGTATAAATTGCGTATGCCGCAATCGCTTTACATTTTAATATGTGTTGTTAGTTTTATGAGCTTGGTAGTTTTTGTTTCTATTAGTTTACTTGAGTAATAGTAATTGTTTGTTTTTTTGGTAGTTTCCCAACGAAATTTAAAAAAAAACTTTCCATGTTTATGTTGGACCACGCACAGTGAAAGGTTCCGTTAGGGTTGAATATTCACGCATGCACAATGTACATCATCATTAATTTGATCGACTGCAAAAATAAGTTTGTTTTTCATAAACCCATCATTCATAAGGTACCTACTCAAAAATTAAAGTGCCAGCCAGAAAAGAAAAGTCCTAACTACTGTTTTCTTATGGGGAATAACATCTTGAGAATTTCTTACTATTGAGATTGAAAATGCCAAAAATCTTATTTTTAACCGACTTCTTATAACAAGTTAAAAATACCAACTTTAAATTGAATATAACGTCCCGAACACATTTTGACTGTGACCAAATGTAAGTATGTACGCAGTATAGAATGAGAGATTTGCTATATTATTTGAAGACCAGACGTCTGATAGGATCTCTTGGAATCTAGAATAATCACAGAACTATATTTTGTAGTTTTTTTTTTTTATTTTAGGCTGTGGTTTCAGATATATTGTTTCTATTTAATAGAATAATAAATAACTTTTTTTTAGTTATTAAAAAATATGTTTGTGACCCTCACGACAAACCCTTTCATTTGCTATATCACACGGTATTTACAGTAAGCAAAGCTTTTTCATTTCTCATACTCGGAAAGTAGTATTTGTTAGATCCGAATAGCGGGTGGAAGACGTTGCTTCCCACCTTAAGGCGGGAAAGACTCATAGCAATTGCTTCCCTCTCTAGGTCGGGAATGAATTTAAAAATAGAACTAAATTGGTTAAGTAGTCAGCTACGAAATTTTTACATAATTAAGAAAAATGTTGCGGTCTTGTGAGTGTATAAACAGCCAGTGTGAAAAAAATACCTATCAAGCGGGACGGCCCGCGGCAGTGACGCGATGTGTTCCATATTTAAAATCGCATACAAATTGTTCTAATATTTCAATTAATTTTAAATAGGTACCTATTATTCATGTTATTATTATCAATAAATATTTTAGAAAGACCACTATTTTTTACTTTCCTTATATTCGAAATGAAAAGTAGAGTGTTTAACACGGGTGAAAGTCATCAATTCCTACTCAGACTATAGTCTAAATACCTCGTATGGTAATAGATTCCTTTCGACCCTTGTATAGCAATCTACTATTTACCCGACTGCGCCAGAAGGAGGGTTAGGTTTTTCGAGAGTATGTAAGTATGTATAATTGTTTGGCACGCTCTGCGGCCTGAACGGCTCGATAGATTTTAGCTTGAGAGGTGTCTTTAGATTCGTATTTACTGTGAGAGTGACACTGGGCATATCAAAATAAAAGAAAAACAAAATGGCGGATTTTTGGCGCCATATTATACCTTCAATAAATTTTTTTTCTCAATACCTATCGAGTGAGGTATCAAAATAAAGGGTTTTAAAAGGTGATTACAAAAGTATATACAACTTATATGGTTAAAAGTAGTTCAAAGTGACAAATCGTAAAAAATACGTATCAAGAACTAAATCATCTGCGAAACACATCTTTCACATTTGTAAACTAAAAAGCTGGAAATAAAAAAAAGTAATTAGAAAAATTAAAAAACCCGACTGCATCCTTGTACTAAAACTAACTGAAAAGCTAAAAACAAGCCCATTTTAAATAAAATAAAATTTGGAAGCAGGCGGGACCCATTTGAGTTTGAAACTATAATAATGGTATTTTTTTTTATCTAATGTGACCCCAAAAAGTGACCCCATATTTATAATTAATTTATTCATGTTACACGTCCGTATTTGAGTCACAGAAATTTATATGTGTACCAAATTTCAACTTAATCGGTCCAGTAGATTCGAAACAAATCGATTGTAACAAACCTATAGACAGACACACGAGTGATCCTATAAGGGTTCCGTTTTTTCATTCGGACGTAGGGAACCATAAAAAGTTACATCCCTATCCACACTGTACGTGTTTGCACTTATTAAAATGATTATATTTCAAAAAACTATTAATTCATGATAAAATATACCAAAGAGTTTTTATTCAGTCTACAATTTTTTTATTTTTTTTTTAAATACCGATTATCGATTAGGCTTTATGACATTTTTGAATCGGAATAAGAAAATTGGGTGGATGGTCAGCACTAAGAGGCGTCACGTCGCAACATAATTTTTAGTAATTTTTATCAAGATTTGATCATGTTTTGTATGTAGTTTATGTATGAAAAATGGTAAAAGTAAGAATGCAGAGACAATGACAATATCTTTATTTTTCCCTTTTGCATATTTTCATCAAGAGATTAGATGGTTTATGTACATATTTTCAGCTATTTTGAGGTGTCTACCTTTTGGATAGGTGTAGTAATATCTATTTTATACAACTTTCACAGTAGAATGACGCGGTTTTACCGACCTCAGCATATAGTTAAAGATATTTGCCACAAACTTATGTTACAAAATAGGCGCGGTAACACAGTTTTCTTAATAAATTCGAATGCTGAAAGTTAAAGTAAATTTCTGATTATCATGACGTAATTCGCAACACCCCGTCGAGTCAGCTGGTGTGTCATATGTCAAAATTTTGTCGAGCAGAGAGGTTAAATTGTCTTTTAGATGGTGAAAGTTTTATGAAAATACACCCGATAGTGTTTGCGTGATTATCGTTTTTATGTCCGCGGTAGACATTACTTTACAAATTAATTACACTATGTTAAAAAAATATAATTGCAAATATTCACATATCAAATTACGAAGCAAATAGTCTAGTATAACATTTATTTTTTTCAAAGAAATCAGTCCGGTCGATTAGACGTGATGTTGAATTTAAAATCATTAGAAGTCGTATATCTGCGCCTTAAAGTAACCTAACCAAACCGAACCTCGGGGTGCCCTTCGCTCGCTTTTGCATCCTATGTTGACGATCTAAACAAAAAATATATGACTTTGAATAATAGTGTAAAAGATGGTTATGTTAAGAAAATATAGGAAAACAAATAAAAGTATAATAGATGTTTATTGCTACTGACATTATGAAGTTGAATGATTCGGAATTATGAACATTAGAGACAGAGTAGTTAGGATTTGTGATTGTTAGGATGAAAAATGTTAGGGAGAACATTTTCGGATTTCCAACTATCGGAGTTGAAAATTTAGGTGAACTTTGGCGCACCCGACTGTCCAGGATGCGTCGAGCACTCGGATAAACCATTAAAAGGCACTTTTGGACTGTCAAGGGGTGGGTCAGTCAGAAATATGAAGCTAGTAGCCCATTCCAAAGCGAAGTAGGTACCTATGGAGTAAAATAGGCACGAAACTCCATGGACACTTTTAAATTAAACTAGCTGCGCCCCGGGAGTCCAGCTATCTTTATGCCAAATTTCATCTAAATCGGTTCAGCGGTTTGAGCGTGAAGAAGTAACAAACATATAAACACACACACACACACACACACTCACAAACTTTCGCCTTTGTAATATTAGTGTGATTATATTATAGTTACATAATATTGGTTAAATATACTGATACTAGCAGTACCCCGCGGTTTCACCCGCATGAGTTTCGATCCCGTAGGAATATCGGGACAAAAAGTATACTATGTGTTAACCCTGGCTATAAACTATCTGTGTGCCAAATTTCATCCAAATCCGTTCAGTAATCTTTGCGTGAAAGAGTAACAAACATCCATCCATCCTCACAAACTTTCGCTTTTTTAATACATACATACAAGCAGCGCCCCGCGGTATCACCCGCAAAAGTTTCCCGTGGGAAAAAAACTATCCTATGTCCTTTCCCGGGACTCAAACTATCTCTATTCTAATCTAAATCGTTTAAGCGTGAAAAGGTAACAGGCAGACACTTTCGCATTTATAATATTACTAGCTGCGCCCCGCGGTTTTACCCGCATAAGTCTCGATCCCGTGGGAATATCGGGATAAAAAGTATCTTATGTCCTTTCCTTTATGTTCCGGGGCAGCAGAAACCCTTTAGGACAATTCCGCTTACCCGGCAGGCTTCGGCCCTGACGGGCCCTTTCCCTTTTGGTCTTTTTTGGCCTTCTCTGGTGAGCAGTGGAGGCCTAGTAGAAATGGCCGCAACTTACGAATTGTAGTTTGTAGGTTCGAACCGAGGCCAGGCACTTTACCATCACCAATTCACTATTGCTCTAAAAACGGTGAAGGAAAATGGATAACATCATGAGGAAACCGGTAAGGCCTAGCCATACCGAATATTCGAACACATCTGACCCACACTGGGCCGTTGAAGTATCGTTGGTCTAATGGCCGAAAGTGTGTTGCCGAGGTACAGACTCCAGCACATCAAGCTACCTGAAACTGTAAAATGTTCCCAATCACCTTTGAACCTTATGCTTTAGCGATAAAATTCATAATCTATGAAAGAAATGTGACAGATTGTAGTAGCTTGATGTGCTGGCGTCTGTACACGGGTGCGTGTTCCAGCTTGAGAAAAGCTTTATTACATTTTTCTCAAAAGAAATGTCTCAGTGGTATCCAGGTCTAAATTGTACCCGAATCTTGTTTGTAGAGGATATTAGGCAGTCAAGTCCTGAGAGACAAACAAAACTGGCGAATTACCTATTTATAAAAAACGGTAAAATAAGGTTTCCCTTCGCAATTCTAAGGATGGGAGAAAGATGAGGAGCTTTATAAGGTAAGTATTTAGAAATATGACTATCAGGTACTTCGGTTGAATTACTATTATTATTTATTTAACAGGAACTCAATCATAAGATATACACAATACATTAATATCCTTTGGTAAGACTGGTCAGACTTTTGAGTTCCTGAGGACCCGTAGCGACTATCAAAGATCGTGCTGGGACCAACGGCTTAACAGAGGGGTCTTGGTCTGTAAAGATGGTCACCGATGTACGGACCAACCTCGGCATCGGATCGACCCGTGCAACTGTTATTACTTAGCCACAAGCCAATAAAAAATAAACAACTGTAATATATATGCCTTATAAAATTCCTGAAAACGAAAAACGAATTTCGGGTACACACTGTATAGTTATAAGATAAATTAGCGCTATGTACCTTGTCTCATTCATACCCAAAGGTGTGCAGTCTTTATTTTATTGTTTGAAAATCCCGCTGTTCCTTTATGCCGAGATATTTCTCTTGCAGTACGAATCCTTATAATGTATTGTATCGAGACGATCTTCTATACATTACGCGGTGGAAAACTTTTCTAGAGAAACATCTGTATATAGAAACTTTTATTATTGTTTACCAATATCTGAACTTTCTCGTTGCTGAACTTAAAAATATTACGTTTCTTTTCTTTGACAGTGCTACTTTGTTATTTTGAGTGAAGAGGCTGGTCAATACAAAAGGTAAGAGCAAGAACAGTGATGCCCTAATCACTTAAATTACCTAGAATTATTATAGTGTTCAACCATGAATTACACGATCAGCGCCTCAAATAAACTTCACGGCAACGTTAAAATTCCTCTTTAGCATAATCAGCCTGTAATGTTCCCACTGCTGGGACACAGGCCTCCTCTCTTCGAAAGGAAGTGGGCCGTAATCTACCACGCGGGCAAAGTGCTGATTGGTAGATAACACATGTCTTCGAATTTTTGGTTCTAGGACATGTAGGTGGCCTCTCGATGTTTTCCTTCACCGTTTTAGAAGCAGTGGTGGTGAAATTATTTACACAAAGTAAAGTGCCTGGCTGGATTCGAACCCACGAGGCCACGACCTACAACTCGTAAGTCGGGGCCTTTACCACTGGGCCACCACTGCATTCTAAAACTTGTCTTTGATAATAATATAATAATTAACAATTAATGTCTGTCGACAGCAGCGCCTGAAACAAACTTCACAGCAACAAAATGAAGTTGGTTGTATTGAATACTTATGTTTCTTAAATCTTTAATTTAATAATAGTAAAAATACACATGTATTTATGGGCGCAAGATAGCCTTTACTAGAAGTGGTCATCGTATTAGTGGTTCAACAGTTTTAACATCATGAGGATTATGCCGGGATCGGCCGGAATATAGCAGGGCATCGTGCACGTGGTACGACACCGGCTCCCCCTGATACCGGGACCACACACTAAACGGGACACGCCGATAATTATCGCGATAAGTTGTGGCTCATTGGCTGCACTGCACCTACGATTAACGAGTCATCGTGATAATTTATCGGCGTTTCCCGTTGGTGTAGCCCGGGCATGACATCTCCTCTATCATCAGCCGCCACGCAAACAACGCATCTATGCGACGCTCTGATAGAGTGACTGTCACCAGATTGTGTCACTCTTATTCTACCCTTTCGGTGATTCAGTAACTTCGTAACAAAACGAGGCGAGGCCAGCTGCTGTGCAGTGACAAACGTCCCGCTATCCGTGTGACGTCATCGCATAGAATGTCCCAGAACATTATTTGTCAGCGTGGGACGGGGTGCCTCGCTCTTATACACGCCTCGTACACAAAAAGTTTCTTTGTTTGTTACGCTTTCACGATAAAACGGCTAAACGGATTTGGATGAAATTTGGCACTTAGGTAGACCATGATCTGGAGAAGGACATAGGCTACTCTTCATCATGGATCGCAGAGGAAGTCACGGGCAGTAGCTAGTTGTGAATAAATCAAAAGCTTCATATTCAAAAAAACTAATTATATAAGTACTAGCTGCGCCCCGCGGTTTTACCCGCATAAGTGTCGATCCCATGGGAATATCGAGATAAAAGTATCCTATGTCCTTTTCCGGGACTCAAGCTATCTCTATACCAAATTTCATCTAAATCGGTTCAGCCGTTTGAGCGTGAAGGAGTAACAAACATATAAACACACACACACCCCCACACACACACACTCACAAACTTTCGCCTTTATAATATTAGTGTGACTAGCTTCTGCCCGCGACTTCGTACGCGGATCAAGTTGCTTAGGTATGCTAGCGACAACGGGGTCGTCAAAATCAAAGATCTGAAACGTCTGATGTCGAATTCTAAGAGCCCGAGGAATGGAAAACCACGGGATGCGCGAGACGATTCGAGACGTTCCAGATCTTTCATTTTTGTAAGTCAACAGGAAATGCCCATTAGACTAAACAACTTTTGCTAAGACGTCATTCCTATATATGTTATAGTGTCGCTCACTTTCTAACTAATTATGAATATTTTGTTGTGTGCGTATTCGGGACAATTTATGATAATTTCGATCAGCAGTTAGTCGCGCATCACGTTCATCACTCGTTTCAAAATACCTGTTAGTAGATGTGCGAATACGCTGAGAACTCAAGCGTGATTCTGTATCGGTAAACGTTTCCGATTCGTGAGACAATGCATATCGCTCACGATCAGCGGACAGTCGCGCATCACGTTCTCCACTTGTCTCCAGAGACCTAGAAGTCGATGCGTAGATACGATTGGAACTCAAGCGCAAGTCTCTATCCGTGAACGTCTTCGACTCGCGAAACAATGCGTGACGTTCACGATCAGCGGTCAGTCGCGCATCACGTTCCCCACTTGTCTCTAGAGACCTAGAAGTCGATGCGTACATACGCTTGGAACTCAAGCGCAAGTCTCTATCCGTGAACGTCTCCGACTCGCGAGACAATGCATGACGTTCACGATCAGCGGTCAGTCGCGCATCATATTCTTCACTGGTCTCTAGATACCTGGATGTAGATCATACACCAAGTGATCTCACAATGAGTGAAGAAGAAGTTGTACCTAACACCAGTAGAGAAACACGTTCAGAGCAGAAAAACCGGCCAAGTGCGAGTCGGACTCGCACACGAAGGGTTCCGTACCACCGTACAAATAAAATGTTTTTTTTTTCATTTTTATATTTGAGTTGATTGAATGACAGGTAAATTGCGGTTTACGATTTATGACGTATTAAAAAAAAACTACTTACTAGATCTCGTTCAAACCAATTTTCGGTGGAAGTTTACATGGTAATGTACATCATATATATTTTTTAGTTATATCATTCTCTTATTTTAGAAGTTACAGGGGGGGGGGGGGCACATTTTACCACTTTGGAAGTGCCTCTCGCGCAAACTATTCAGTTCAGAAAAAAATGATATTCGAAACCTCAATTTCATTTTTGAAGACCTATCCACACGTATGGGTTTGAAAAAAAAAAAAAATTTTGAGTTTCAGTTCTAAGAAACCCCCAAAATTTATTGGTTTTTTTTCTTATTTTGTGTGAAAATCTTAATGCAGTTCACAGAATACATCTACTTACCAAGTTTCAACAGTATAGTTCTTATAGTTTCGGAAAAAAGTGGGTGTGACATACGGACGGACAGACAGACAGACATGACGAATCCATAAGGGTTCCGTTTTTGCCATTCGGCTACGGAACCCTAAAAAGAGTTCGTTTGTAAAGAAGACCTTGATCGGGAGATTCAAAAAAATTCGGCAAGAAAAAGAGAGAGAGATAAACCGTTGTGGACTGCAGAAAGGGTCGAAAATGTAATTAAATTAGCTGAAGAATATAGATGCACCAGTTAATTTGTAATTTTGTTTTTATGTTTAGTTGATTAAAACTTTACCTATTTTCTAATAAAAATGCGCTAGTTAATTTGTAATTTTGTTTTATTACTTTATTCATCAACAGTATTCTTTATTTCACTACATTTAGTTTAGTGAAATGACATATCTCTGAGTTTATGTTAGTATTTTGTCATATCACTAGATACTTTTAGTAAGAAGACGTAATCTATGTGCATTGATTAATGCCTATTTGCTACTATTTACTACCTATGATGAAATATTTGCTACCTTGGCGTTAAGAAATATATCAAAGAAACAAAGTGGTCAGCCATTCTGACGTCAAGTTGGTAGACCACTTCCAAGTTCTCATAGTTTTAGCGTTGTATTAACCGCGTTGTTGGCAATCTTTGCCCCCTAAGGGTCAAATCACACGGAGATGGCAGCGAAGCGGCGAGCAGTTTCAGTGTCATATAATTTTAAACTTTATCTTTCATTAAAATAATACATAGTATCGCTTGAGAAACTTGAGTCGTCGGAGTGCTCGCGGCGCCACGGGCGGCCGCGCGACCTTTCAAGTTTCTCAAGCGATACTATGTATTATTGTAATGAAAGAAAAATTTTAAAATTATATGACACTGAAACTGCTCGCCGCTTCGCTGCCATCTCGGTGTGATTTCGACCCTAACGCCTCTTGTCGTCGCAGGAGACGCCCTGGGCGTCGCGAATCGATAGCCGATCGCGGGCCTGCGGACGGCGAGCAGTGGGCAGCTCGCCGTCCGGTAAGGACCAGGCCCGGGTCAACGGCACGTTGTGTTCCACGCGCGCCACAAAGAGTTGTCAGCACTAACTGACGGGGTCCGCTAGGGCCGATGCCTGCCAGGGTTACGGGTTGTTCGAAAGAGATACCGTGGCTTCTGGCACAGGGAACTGAAGGAACACGGGTGGGTTTTAGTCAGTAAAAGTCTGACACGCCCTCCCGCTCCGCCCAGAGTGGGAGAAGTTATTTGATAATTACCCACCCAAAAAAAAGGCGAGCACTACTTCCAAAGGCCAGGCGGTTAACTAAACGGCTAATTTAACCAGTTGGCTGCGACACATACATTCTTTGGTAGCCCACGTCTGATAATTAAATTCTTTTGTACCTGTATTCTGGCAAATAAATACAATTTCATTTCATTTCATTTCAACACAATCCAAATTCCTACCTACTAAATCCATCCTTTCTATGCTGTCTCTTTTCTTATCGCTATCATACAAGTTTGAAACATTTAATTTCATACGCCAGTATTAGGATAGGTTCAGAAAATAAAAACGAAAAACATAAATAACAATTTAATCAAAAACTAAATCTTTATATCAATTCCGCATCTGTTCTAGTCTATGTTTTAGAATAAGTCTTAAAAATGAAGACGAATTTAAACATAATTAACTTTTCACAGGTTCACAGCCAATCATTTACCCAAGTGCTCTTGGATTTCCAAAAGGCTCTTTCCTTTTGTCTCAGGTACAAAGAAAAGAGAAAACAAGAACGCACAAGCGCAAGCGCTAGAAAATATCCAGAAGACGACACTAGGTCCCCATTCTGTCAACAGGTAACCGAATGCAGTTGATACTCCAAAACCGAACACAAACCCGATAGTTATCGTGACTGTGCCACCGAAACCTCTGCAGGTATCCGTGAACATTTCACCGATAAACGTGTTGGGGATAATACCCATACCTGGAAAGGAAAAAAAATAGGACATAAAATTTTTCTAGCTGACCGGCAAAAATTCTAGAACCACAATTTCGAAAACATTGAAATCTATAGATCTGCACTTGGCCTGCGTGGAGGATTACGGCTGACTCTCTCTCACCGAGAGGTGGCCTGCAGGCCTGTGTCTGATTATGGTATAATTCTTCTTCTTCATCATTTCATGTCGATAGTACCCCCTTCCCCCTCCCCCTCCCTCGTAGATCTTTTTTTATATAGTTTGAACCCACTAGTTGCCACGTTGATTGCGGCATCAGTGGCATTCTTTAGGTCATCCGAGGTGCAGATGAACGGGCACTTCGGACACTCCACCAAGTGAGGCATGGTTTAATCGGAAGCACCGCACTCGCACTGAGTTTCGGATGCTATGATTATTATGAATGACTAAATTTATTATTATGCTATTTTGCAACAATTTTGCTGTTAAGCAAATGCATTACAATGCCTTTATAGTTTCTACGTATGAATTTTAAATATTGCAACTTTAAGACGGACAGTAATCGATAGGACATGACATGCGGTTGTCCTAATTTGCATAAACTTACCACTATAATAAGCAACACAGAATACCATGATTGATACTAGCGAAACCCATTGTAAATCCTCAGCGATTGGATAGCCATTATTGTACAAGTAGAAGTAAGTTCCAAGAGCAGCCTGAAAAATAAAAAGAAAGTGATGAAGAGGAGCATAATTAAGATCTTTTTGGGGAATCAATTAAGATGGATAAGTATTATAGTACCTAAGGGTCATAGTAGACTCGGCACTTTTAGTACTGACGGTAGGCAACAAAACGAATGCGCCTCCATGCGTTTTGTTGTCTCGTCTAATACGCGATTACGCGATGCAGCTACATTGGTGCAGTCACCAAATCGCCGATATTGAATCTAACGTGTTAAAATAAGGGAGCAAGTAAAAAGCATTTCCCAGCGGTTATTTTTGTACAATGTTACTTAGTTTTATATACACAATGCCTAGATGATGGTTTCGCGACAGGTCTTGTAACACCCAGGGTGGGTCTCATTTGAAGGTACCCAAATCAAAGATGAACTTACCAAACTCAATGAACAAGCTGCACAAGATACCAATATTAGTATTTTCCTTCCAGTTCTATCAACAAGTACGGGTGCAATAATCGACGCAACGACTTGAGTAACACCAACTATTATTGTAGATATGTGTGCCTCCATATTCGATCCTGTCATTTCAAAAATTACAGTAACAAAGGCGATCACAGCCGCCATTCCACTCAATTGTGCAAAAATATTTAAAATTATTATTATAAAAGCAGCTCTTCTATTAGACTTGACTGTGTACATCTCAGTCAATTGAGCAATTTTTGGTTTCGGCTTATAATTTGCCTTTACTACCATTTCGTCTATGTCATCTTGTCTACCAAGTGATGTAAGATTCTCCAATGCTTCTTCTTTTTTGCCTGAAATAAGATATATATTATTATTATTAAAACCATGTGATTTCCCACTGCTGGGCAAAGGCCTCCCTACTCTATTTCCACTTCTCTCTGCTTAAAGCTGCTGAGGACCAATTCATTTTTTTTTTTTAAGGAGTAAATTTGTTCTGGCACATACGTCGTTTTATTCCGAGCGCACGCACACTATAGCCATTACTCTTCTTTTGTGTTTCAAAAGTAATTGCATCGCTTTCACTAGCTTAGTAGGATTTTAGATTTTCAAGGTAGCGCCTTAACAACAAACTCTTACCTTTCATAACTAGATAAACAGCAGTTTCAGGTACCAAAAAGAATAGTGCAACAAGGTATTGGGCGCATAAAAACACAGCCAACCAATTAATTTTTGCGTATGAAATATACGGTCCCAATACGTACACCATCAGGATGCCTTGTGTATTAGAGAATCCAGTCAGTGTTAGCAGTGTACCTCGAACTTTTGTTGACCTGAAAAAATAAGAAGATATTTTATTGTTTTGCGTTGCACTCCTTCACTGACTCCTTACTTATACATATGACCATACAAGCAGCCAAGCTCAAATGGGAGTTGGCGCCTATAGGAGGAATTGGTCCATATTGGCTCAGGATTGAGTTGATTGGAAAAAGGAAAGGGAGGTTTTTGCCCTGCATTGGGACATTACAGGCTGATAGTATTGTAAGAAAAGCATGAATGTGATCGGCTATAAGAAAACAGGAGACCCAAAGAAATGATGAATCGATAGGGTTGACCCAATCAATCAGGTTAGAAATATCGAGATTACGACTAATATAGATGCATGGAAGAATGGGGAAGAGAGGGTGACTATCGAGATGATGACTAATAGTACATGTATTTTAGAGGAAATATATGTATGGAGGAAAAGACATGTTGCACAGATGCCAAATAAATTGGGTTATTGTGACGTTGTAAAAGTAAATATTAGCGACATCTGTCG
The DNA here is from genome assembly GCA_947508005.1 of Amphipoea lucens. Classification (NCBI taxonomy): domain Eukaryota; kingdom Metazoa; phylum Arthropoda; class Insecta; order Lepidoptera; family Noctuidae; genus Amphipoea; species Amphipoea lucens. The sequence goes on along the minus strand of OX382377.1, from coordinate 14,881,879 downwards.
TGGGAATATCAACGGGCGAACATCATGGTGGTTTACGTGACACAAGATGGCGTTGGTGTCTTTGTGTTTAGTAAATTAATTACAGGTTTATTAGTTAATTAAAACAAATAAACAAACATACATAATTCACCATATTTAAATTCAAAAACAATGTCTAATAAATTAAAGATAAAAATCGATAAGAAATCTATGGTCTGCGGAAGATTATTCGAGAAACTGTCAGATTGGTTTGGAAAAAAATCGGTGTCCGGTGTCCGGTCTTTTGCGATCAAGACAACGAGCCTGTGGGCGGATTGAGAGGGTCTTTATCCGGAGAGGATCGGGATGTGCCCAAATAACCCGATGGGGTTTTTAATATAAGTCCAGTAGAAGCAGAATCCTGTGAGTATTCAACCATTTGCTTTATTCTTGCTGGATAGCCTATAGCCTAGGTCTCTTGCATGTGTGTTCTGATACGAGGACGTTGTTACAGGTTTGGCTTGTTATGCTAGCCTTCTTTTGATTGGTGCTATGATGGTAGAAAAATTCCTAATAAATCTTCGGTACCAAGAACAAGTACCCAAGAACATTTTTACCTCTTTCGCAGTCTTTGGAACTGGAAAGTCTAAAATAGCTCGCACTTTTTCAGGATCAGTCCTGAGGCCGCACTCATCCATCACATAGCCCAAGTATTTTAAGGATTTTCTAAAGAATTTACTTTTACCGAAATTTATTGTTAAATTTGCACTTTTAATCCGTTCGTGTAGCCTTTTTAACAGAAGTATATGTGTTTCTAAATCCTCTGAAACTACGCAGATGTCATCGACATAACAGAATATTAACCCCTTGGTAATATCGCTAGAAAGTGGATGACCAAAAAACCTATTCATTAATCTTTGCTGTCGAGCAGGAGCTCCGCAAAGTCCAAAGGGCATTACTTTAAATTCAAAAAGTCCTCTAGCTGGAACAGTGCAGCTGGTTTTCTCCCGTTAGGTTTCCTCTAGCGGAATTTGCCAATTAAAATCTACAGAGAGCTTATATATTTTGCGTTTTTGAGGCTATCCAAGATTTGTGGTATATATGGTATTGCATAAGCATCCCCTTTTGTAACAGCATTAAGCTTCCTACAATCTAGACAGAACCGCAATGTACCATCTGATTTCGGGACCATAAGGACTGGATTGTTCCATGGACTTTCACTTGGCACCACCACATCGAGCTTCAACATGTTGTCCAATTCCTTATGAAGTTCTTTTAAATTTTCTGGTGACATTGGATATGGTCTGGACTTAATGGGCAACGCGTCGCCTGTGTCTATCGCGTGTTTAATTAACTGTGTTCTACCCAAACCTTTTGACTCAAACGATATGTTAAGAAATGGTTGAACTATTAATTCCGCTATTATTTTATGTTCCGGACTCAAATTATCAAATGACTCTACTGTGTTTACTATTGTTTCACGGGTATTATTATTAAATTGCAAAAATTGTTTAGGTGTCTCCATATAACTAATGTGTTTAAACATTTGATGGCAAGTCGTGTCCATTCTTGTTCTTGTTTTTGTTTTTCATTATGGACAAGATCAGAATGGAGATGAAGGCTAGGAGGATGATACAACATTCTGAATTCTGATACTCACGCCAATTCTCCAATGTAGACTATATTTGTAACAAATAATACTCCACTACCAAGGCCAACGAGTATTCGGGCCACGTATATCAAAGCCAAGTTTTTGGCAACTGCTAGCAAAATGAAGGACAGTAAAAGCATGCTTCCACCGAGGTATAGGCAAGGTTTTCTGCCTATCACGTTACAGAGGTAGCCCGAGATGTAGGGACCTGAAATGTAAAGATAATCTTGGTTTTAATTAGTCAAACAGTGCAGGTGGATCACGTGGAGAGAGGTTTGTTTAACCGAGAAAAAAAGGAGGATGTTTTCAAGTCGACGCGTATATTATATACAGGGTGGGCAAAAAATCGTAGATCAAACGAAACGGGGCGATAGTTGAGATTATTTTCTGTAAAAAATATCCCTTTGGCACAGCCCTAACTTGATCTCCTTAAAAGTTATGACAATTTGTTTGAGTTATAAAAATTACAAAATCTCAACACTACGACAGCGGACAATAATAATTACAAATCACAATCAACTTCAAACTCAAGCAGTATTTTCTTCTACCCAAAAGACAGAAGCGAAATAATAAACATAGCTCTAAAATAAAAATAAAAATTAAACTAGTTGCGGACACGAAAATTATACCCATTAGAGTTATCAAAGAAAGCATCCCATTAATTGTTGATCCACTGGTACATATTCTAAATCTTGAAATGTTAATCAATTTGTATTCCAAATAAATAAAACTAGATCATTGGCAATATATAAATTATTCAATACCATTTGGGATAAAATAAATGATAAAAAACCATGTGCTGCTCTTTTCATTGATATGTCAAAAGCAATTGACCGTGTAAAGTATGACATCTTGCTTGATAAATTAGAAGGCATAGGAATAAGAGGTATAAGCACTTAAATTAATTGAGAATTATTTAAATAACAGAATGCAGGGCACTGTTATTGAGGTATACAGGGTGTTACGGAAAGGGTATAAATACAAACAGGTTGAAGAGTGTATCTGAGCCCTGATTCACAAACATACGACAGGCTATCGTATCGAAAACCTGATATTTCGATAACCTGATTTGACTTCCCCTCAACAGCAAATAGCTGTTGGAAGAATAGCGGGCGTCTATTTGATTTAAACTGACAAAATTTTCGGGTTTTGGACTTGTGAACAGCATTGAGAAGACTCCTACGATAACAATGATTAATGTTCGATACGATACGAAAGCATATCGAGTGTTTGTGAATAAGGGGGCTGGTCTAGAATCTCTGTACAAAATTTCAGCTCAAAAGCATCAACTTTGAAAATGCTTCATATTTTTTTATTTCGATAGTTTATTCGTCTAGTACACGCACATCACGCCTCCACCTCTCAACAGTATCTCTTCAAAACTCGGAATTCCATATGAACGCCAGGGTATAGTAGTCCGTAAATCAGAGGTAAAAGAACTAGTATAAGCTGGTCTCACATTCTATTGAAACTGCACTACGCTAGGCCAGCTGAAGATCAAAGTGGTACCACCGACCTGTGACTGCACGTACCAATAATAAATAATAATAATTGTGCCGATAGTCGTGACAGCTAATGGTTTAATAGCCAAGAGCCTCGACCAACACCTGAGGAGGTTGTCGTTGGGCAGCTGGATCAAGGTTTTGATTCAGAAAGCGGTACTTCTGGACACGGCCCGCATTGTTAGGAGGTTCCTCTCTCTGGAGCCCTGTTCCATCGGGAACAGGAAAAAAATGAATAATAAATAAAAAATTGTAGCCACCGGTATCGACCGGTGGCTACAATTTTTTATATTTTTAAATGTTTTTATATTTTTTTTATATTATAATAATAATGAAACTTTATTACTCAAAAACTAGATACAGAGATTTTACATTGGCCCCAAACTAGGCTAGCCTGTATCTTGGGCACCAATATGGAGGGTTTACCATTTAAACATTTATTTTTAAAAACATGTTCGGTATTGTAATATTTAAAAATATAATCAACTAGCTGCGCCCCGCGGTTTCACCCACACATAAGACTCGATCCCGTGGAAATATCGGGATAAAAACTATCCTATGTCCTTTTCCGGGACTCAAACTATCTCTATACCAAATTTCATCTAAATCGGTTCAGTGGTTTAGGCGTGAAGAAGTAACAAACATATAAACACACATACACACACACACACTCACAAACTTTCGCCTTTATAATATTAGTGTGATAGTGTGATATGTATTTAGTTGAATAAAGGAAATAATAATAATATCTATTCTACGGAATTAGCAAAATATATCTGCTACAATACCTCCGATAATTCCAATAAATGTAATGGACGCTATCCAAGATGCTTCTGCGTCAGTTATGGGTCTTCCCAAGGGAGTCTCGTCAGGATCCTGCAGTTTGACAAATACTGGTGCTGTCCAGCCCATGCCATAGCCTACTGACATCTGTCCCATGTATACTGAAATTACAAAATTATAAGTGTTAGTAAAAGTGGTAGAACAGAAAGATAAAGGCTGCTATAGATGGACAGGTCAAACTGAACTTCGAAATATTTGTGTGGCTAGTTGCCAATGATGACATGCAGCAAAAAAAAATGTTTTTAATGTTTTATTTTTTCCTCTGATAAACAACATTTTAGAGAAGTGGTGGCCTAGTGGTAACGGTCGCGACTTACGAATTGTAGGTCGTAGATTCGAATCCAGACAGGCTACTGTGGGGACTTTGTCTAAATTACTTCATCACCATTGCTCTCAAAACGCTAATGGAAAACATCGTGAGGAAACCGGCATGTCCTTGAACCGAAAGTTCGAAGACATGTGACATCTACTAACCCGCACTGGGCCCGCACTTTCTCTCATAGAGAGGAGGCCTGTGTCCCAGCAGTGGGAACTTTATAGGCTAATGCTAACAAAAGTACTTACAACATGCTGCTATTCTAAATTGTTTTCGTATACTTGTTTTTTCCGCCATAATACAGTTTCACTTCACGCGTTAGGGAAAATGACAAAATAATTTTCTTTTCTTATTTTGTAGCCTTAGTAATATAATGTCGCAGTTATATTGTATTCCAAATGAATTTAATTATTTGTTAGGAATATTTATTTACACAGCATTTAAAAAGCTAACAATCTTAAAATAATAATATGTACAAGTATATAAATTCCAAATTGAACTGTTTGAGTTATATGTATGTTGCACATTATATCTTCTTATATCTTATATTACTTTGTGAATGAATCATAATAGATAGGCGGTAGGCGGTTAGGAGTACGCGGCAAATATAAAATGTATAAAACCACCTTTTTAAAGGTCACCGTGTGGACTTACTGTCACTGTCACTTTCTTAATTTGACCAAATTTTGCCTTTTTCATTATGACAACCATACCAAGGAAACGAGGAGCGGCAAGCCTAGCTTAATCTGATCAATCGATCAGATTAAGCTGCACTTGCCACGGTTGGTCTGTGGATGGGTGACCATCTTAACATACCGAGACCCCTTCGCGTCTCGGAAAGCACGTCAAGCCGTTGGTCCCGGCTGTCATTCGTGGATCTTTGACAGTTTTTACGGATAGTCAGAAGCCCGAAAGTCTGACAACCAGTCTTACCAAGGGGTATCGTATTATCCAGTAACGGTTGTGGAGGTCAGATAGACAGTCGCTCCATGTAAAATACTGGTATTCAGCAGATTCAGCTGCATCCGGTTAAACTGGAAGCCGACTCCAACAGTGTTGGGAAAAGGCTCGGCAGATGATGACCAAGGAAACGCCATTACCATTGTGCTAAAAGTTCGATATCTCCTGTATAAAGGGTGGCAGTGACATCGACGCGTAAATTGTAACTTGAATTCGGTCCATGGACCATGGTTCTAGACCCCTAAGGGGCCGCCTGCACGAGCGAGAGAATCGCGGCGATATTATCGTCGTGCCACGTATTTCTATATTATGCTCTCTTAGAACGTGTCTCCATACGGCGATGTCATCACCGCAAATATTTGATGGCGATATCGCCGCGATTCTCTCGCTCGTCGAAGCGGCCCCTAGAAATTTTTCGTTGGTTATAAATAATCAGACAGGCGACGATCTTCGCAGGGTGGCTAGTAGCAGCTGGATGAGAGTTGCCGTGAATCGAGCTGAAAGGCGTGGAATTGGAGAGACCTATGTCTAGCGGTGGACTGCTGTAAGGTGATGACGACGGTGATGAAGCGGTCACACAGACAGACAAGAAAAGCGACTTTGTTTTATACTATTTCCTTTATTTCGGTAAACGCGGGTGAAGTCGACAGTGACCCAGAAGTCGTCAAATTGTGACGTTATGTATGTGTGTAAATGTTTAGTAGAAAAAGATATTGATGTTTTTACATCAATATCTTTTTCTACTAAACATTTAACTGGCCCATTTTTGTGGCAACATATTCTTGGTAACATATTGCACAATTAAAATAAAACACTGAGTTTTAACTGTAAATAATATGGTGACTGAGATATCTCACTTAAAAAGTGTGTCCCACATTTTTTTTTCTTTTTTTTTCCAAGTTTAGCTGCTAAATGTCAAACTCAGCACGTAGTTTTGTGTTTTGATTTACGAACCTTCTGTGGGGTATGTGGTAAGTATGATTGTTTGATGAATTAGTTAAGTTAATTTACTAATGATATGAGAGCAGTGGTGGCCCAGTGGTATCGGCCGCGACTTACGAGTTGTAGGTCGTAGGTTCGAACCCAGACAGGCGCTTTACTTTGTGTAAATTATTTCATCACCACTGCTCTCAAAACGGTGAAGGAAAACATCGTGAGGAAACCGGCATGTCCTAGAACCAAAAATTCAAAGACATGTGACATCTACCAACCCGCACTGGGCCCGCGCGATGGATTACGGCCCACTCCCTCTCACAGAGAGGAGGCCTGTATCCCAGCAGTGGGAACATTATAGGCTGATGATGATGACTAATGATATAACTTGAAGTTTAGAACACTTTTATCATAAAAGTATTTTTTTTTAACGTGACATCTATTGGTACCTAAAAATTCCTACTTGACCCAAATCTCGTCATTTTAAGTACTTTTTTGACGATTACTGGGACACCTTTAATACTTGCCTCTAAAGTCGTCATATTGTAAATATTTTCAACTTTATTGCTAAAGCGTAAGGTTCAAAGTTGATTGGGAAAATTTGACAGCTTCGGGTAGCTTGATGTGCTGACATCTGTACAAACATATAATAAGGTTTGGGCTACATTTGTGGGTTTCTGTTAAGCTGTTTTCGCTTCGCTTACTCATTGCTTGAGTAAGCGTGCTCTGCTTAGTCGTCGCGTCATTGGGCTCGCTTCGCTAGCTCGGCACGAAACTGTGCTCACGCTTCACTCGTGATAGAGCTCGCTTCTCTCGCTCTTGTCATGTGTAAATGCGTTCGGCTCACTCGTGTCGAAGATGGGCTCGCTTCGCTTGCTGGTTTAAGAAGCTGTTAAGACTAGCAAGAGAAGTAAGTCCATCTTCTGAATAAGCGAGCTCATCGTGTAATTAAGCGTGCTTTGCATCTAGGAAGGGCTCGTTTCGCACGCTGTATCGTAAGCGCGCTCCACTCGCTCGGCCAATGAGCTGTAATAAGCCCTGGATAATTGATGGTAGTTTTTCAACAGTACCTCACTCAGATCGAGTGTGGATATTACAGTTCCAATCAAATCCTCACATATATAGAGGTGTCTTCTTACTAAGTCTTCTGCCGTTGAATCTTCGTAATGTTTTCGTAATCTTCACACATACTTGCACGATGACAGGCCGGGGCGCCGTCCATTAATAACATGGCGATTGGCGATGATTTTAGGTACTACCCTAGCTTTTGAATTCGTTCATAAGTAGATTTTGTAGGCTTATTGTGTTTCTTATGATTTAAAACTTTCTTTGGTTGGACTGATACTAGTCGGAGGTGCGGCGAATGTACAAGTATCTCCCGGGCCCCGGACTCATAATACTAGAAGGAACATTGGGGTTTTAGTCGGCAGGAGTCCGACATAACTCTCAGTTCTTCCCAGACGGAGAGGGTATCCATGAGGATATCCCCACGAAAAAAAGGCTCATTGCATTTAATATACCTTCCACCGTATGTGATATTTTTCAGTTCTAAGCAGATTTACGGTCGATATGAAACGACATCTTTAACTTTTATGCTACTTGCTGCAGATTTTCTTACGTTTTCTGATACTGCCGTAGCTATTGTATTTGCTTGGTACTAGGCTTTTGAGGCTCATTGAATTTCTTATGATGCAAGCTTACTTTTATTGAGATATTTTTAATTTTTGGCCAGATTTACGGCCGATATAAGACGACATATTTTGAAATTATTTTGCTATTGTCAACTTCAAATGCATTTTTAACTCGGTCAATATTTCAGTTGATTCTCTTGAGGCCCTAGTAGTGCTGTGTCAATTCTTGACATGGCACCTAGTAGCTAAACATTTTTTGCGAATTGAAATTTCGACGCATAGTAAAACGGAGGGTCGGGCCCACTGCACTTGCAATGTGAGGTCAAACACAAATTAGATCCTGCTTCAAAATTGGTACAATTATTACCCATAGTATATTGTATGTTGTTCTATATTGTATGTCTTCCCCGACCAGGGTAATACATTTTTTTCGTTGGCCGGCCATTTTGGGTTTTGGGCCTAATATGGCGGATTTATTAATTTATTTATATACTTTATTGTACACCACAAAAATACACAACATAAAAAAAAACATTAAACACTTAATATACAATGGGCTCCTTTATTCTGATAAAAAACTGTGATTCGGATATCTTAATTTTTTAAGCTAAAATATATTAGAATTTACCTACCTAGTCTGCTAACAGCTCACAACCTTTAGTAATTTCTTGCGATTTGGTTTTTTACCTACCTTTTGTTTCGACTTGCCACTCATATGAAAGACAATCACAATATGTTTTACTCTATGTTCAAGGCCTGAAAGTTCATTTTAGCACCAAAACTTTACGACTACTGGGTCCTTTTGACGAGTAATAGCACAAATCTGGCGAGTACTGGTACAAATCACCCCTTTTTCACATTTATTTTAATAAGTATTTATTATCACTAAAAATTACAAAAATTAACAACTTATTTAGAATAATGGATAATTTTTCTATTTATTCATGCAAAAATTTTCATTCTAAATGAAATACTTCTCACGCAGCAGTTCTTCAAAGTCAGTAAATTTCAAAACCCGACGAATATTGGTACATTTACCTTACATATAAATTATATTTTTAAATTTCGAATATAAAAAATATAAAATACTAGCAGCGACCCGCGGTTTCACCCGCATAAGTTTCGGTCCCGTGGGAATATCGGGATAATACGTTTCCTATGTTCTTTCCCGAGACTCAAACTATCTGGTTGAAGCATGAAGACGTAACAGACAGACAGACACACTTTCGCATTTATAATATTAGTATCCATGGATTTAAAAATATAAAAAATAGTAGCCCACAGGTATCGGGAACAGGGTCCAAGCTACCGGCAGTCAGGGCTCCAGAGAGAGGAACCTCCTAACAATGCGGGCCGTGTTCAGAAGTACTGCTTTCTGAATCAAGCTCTTGATCCAGCTGCCCAACGAGAGCCTCCTCAGGTGTTGGTCGAGGCTCTTGGCTATTAACCCCCTGGCAATCACGACTATCGGCACAATGATCGCTGAGTCCACATCCCACATGTCGACAACCTCGCGAGCCAAGTCAGGAAACTTGATTTGTTAAATCTTATTTTATACTATTTATTATTATTGATGTACGGAACCACTTTCTATTTATATCACGATTGATTCATCGTTATCGCGATTATTATTGGATAAACCAAGAATCATTCTGAAAAACCAAAATAGATAAAGAGAGAGATAAAAATCAAAATAAGAATTTAAAGATAATAAGTAAGTCAATTTTGGTCCAGTAGTCTGTAATGCCACAGCTGCACAGATCAATCAAAGGTTAAGCTACGCTTGCCGCGGTCGGTTTGTGGATGGATGACTATCCATTACTTATCGAGACCTCTCCGTGCGTCAAAAAACACGCTAAGACGTTGGTCCCGGCTATCATTCGTAGATCTTTGACAGTCGTTACGTAGTCAAGAAGCCCAGAAATGTCTGACAACCAGTCTTACCAAGGGATACCGGTTTACCCAGTAACTGGCCTGTAGATTTCGGAGGCAGTCACCCCATGTAAAATACTGGTATAGCTGCACCCAGTTAGACTGGAAGCCGACTTGAAAAAGCTAGGCATATTGATTGGGTTATGGCCCATCGGTATAAACCTTCTTTCATATATTTATGATATTAATAGATGTGTTATCCAGTAATGGCATGGATCTGAGGCTGCAATGGATTCCCTCTCATATATGTTTGAAAGGAAACGAGGAGGTTGATAACCTGGCAAAAAAAGGAATTTTTGAAGGAAGTGATCTGGATATTCAACCAAGTTTTTCAGAAATGTTGCCAAAATGTAATCAACTTTTGGGTGGAATATTTTAATATGAGGTCTAAAACTAAAGGCATTTTGGTTTAAGACGATAGCTGCTGAGCCTCCTCGTATACCTTGGTTTATTTACTACGTATATTAAAAGCAATTTGTCCCGCATAATATTAACAAGAAATACAAAAATGACTACCACAAATTATTTGAATTCTGCATGATAATACCAATACATGAAAAAACTAAATTTGCACTGCTAAAAGAAGAATTTTTTAATGAAAATCTTAAGAAAACAAAAAACGTTAATATGTAGTAATGAAATTAGGACTCGTAGCGTCATCAATGCTCAGCTGTTACTTCCAAAGTACACGAATCTACACGGCAAGAGATCGTTAAAGTATATAATACCTTACCTTATTAACACGCTCACTGCGTTAGTCAAATTTGATGACTTTCAGTTGGTGCGGCATGGGGTCTATTATATCCGAAGCACGATTTGTTCCTGGTGCGTTGCTGGGTCGAAAAGACCCGTTCGACTTCCATCTGTTTAGAAGGACTTATCTTTATAGGTATAATGATTAAAGCATATTCCTTTATAGCAATATGTTGACAGATAAACACTCAATAAAAGGCTGAAATCGTAGGTAGATGCACTGAATCATTTGTTTGTAAATAAAGGGATTGCCTATCAGATCTTTACGACCCGTTCTCCGCACTGGTTAGTAAAAGTGTCGATACATTTTTAGTGTTGTGGATGATAAAAAAAACATCGATAGCGCTATATTTCAGTTACGAAGCTGTATGTCGGTGCTTGCTTCTTAGGTGTTGAAAAAATTTCATCATCGCTGGATATAAAAGAATGGCCATCAATTATTGGGGTATCGAAACTTTGTTGAGCTGGTTGAATAATTTTGTGTTCCAATATTTGTATTCGTTCACTATGAGCTGTACTGGTTGATGGTGTGGGTGAATCTGGTGGCTGGGGATTAATGGCTGCAGTTTGGAGGACTTGTAATGTGTGACCAGTTGACGGGCTAGTATATACATTATCAGATAGGATATTCCGCTTACCCAATATTATTTGTCTTGGAGAACCTTCGCTTACTTTATTTTTCGTTGGCGTTTCACCCTCACATGACTTAAACAACAATTTCCTGGATCGCTTCATGTTCCATTCACTTTCCCTTCGCATTTGCATAAAAACTCATCTAAACACACGGACGTCACTAGATTAACTAACATTTAATCTAGTGCGGCTATCGGGTCATCGGGCATCGGGTCGTTGAGACCCGATAAACGCACTAGACGTAAAAAAATTTGCTTCTGTCGGCACCGGGTCGTAAGAACCCGATGCAATTTTTTGTTACCTATATTATCTATTTATCGAGGCAGTTCCAAAACACTGCCCGTCTCATTCATATTCATAGAGAAACCAAATATATCTGTCCCGCACCAGTGGTTGGCACAGTAATTTTTACCCCGCACCGGAGGAAAGATGAGCATCGGATATAATCAACCCGATACCGCACCGAACGTGTTAATCAGCTACCTATATCATTGAGGGACAAAATAACGCGGAAAAACATAAAATACAAATTAAAGCAAATTTTTTTACAAAATATAAACACCTAAATACATTAATAAAAATAAAATAACATCAATTATTTAATTCATCATACATAAATAGTTTAAAACAATAACAAAGCAAAAATAATACTTAACAATAATATCATAAAACAAATAAAATTTAAAACTAAAAATCATATAGGTACTTTTAGGAACAGCCTGTATCGCTTTTAAAACTCTCCACCACTTTTTGACGGACGGATTGGTCACTAATGTGCACTGGTTATACTGGTACCTAATTAGCTAATATTTCGCTTATACCCGTTATAATTTGATTTTTTGTTTTGTTTTTGTTGTTACTTTTTACCTAAGTACCTACTTAAGTGGCACTAATATTATAAAGGCGAAAGTTTGTGAGTGTGTGTGTTTACATGTTTGTTACTTCTTCACGCTCAAACCGCTGAACCGATTTAGATGAAATTTGGTATAGAGATAGTTTGAATCCCGGGAAAGGACATAGGCTATTTTTTATCCCGATATTCCCACGGGATCGACATTTACGCGGGTGAAACCGCGGGGCGCAGCTAGTATTATCTGAATTATGTAGTCGATGATTTTGGTGCACGGTAAAACTCTAATGAGTTTATGTTGGCACCAACTTAAATGTATCAAATGTACCTATGTGTACTACTGAATAAATAAATAAATAAATTTATGGTAAGTTAAGTAGGCGATTATTGGTAACTGCTCTCAGATTGAGATCTGGACACTTGCCTCTCAACAATTTTGGATTCCTCATGAAAAAGTGCATCTCTCCAAACTGTGAGACATGCGGTCAGGTAGAAGACGTTGTGCATTTGTTGACGGAATGTGTCCGCTTTCAGACTGAGAGGGAAAAATTAATAAAATTAATAAAATATCTAAAATTCAGTATCAGGGATTTCACGAAATCCCTAGGGATATCACGAAATCCCGGTAGATGTCGAATATTCTTGTTTATTACGTCTTCTTACTAAAAGTATCTAGTGATATGACAAAATACCAATTTATCGTCAGTGATATTAATTATGTCGTTTCACTAAAGTAAATCTAGTAAAATGTCAGAAAAGCGGATACTGCCGAATAAAAATCGATTTATTACGCTGCAGGTAGCACGTGCGCACGCTCATCGCATGCCCGTTTCATATAGATTCTGTTTTATGGATTATTTTGTGTTAATTAGTATACAATAGGTATATAAGTACATACTTAGCATAATATTGATTTGTGACTACATTTGCACTGAAACTATTTACCACGAAATTATAACATTAATTTTAGCAATTTGTGTTTTGTTGACCTTACGCGATTTGTCTTGGAGCCGCTGGGAACAGTTTTAATATTTTATTATTTTAACTAATAAAATTATGGAGCTCTTGGGAATCAATGTATGGAAAGAAAATTTTTGGAGAACAATAGATTTGGAGCTTCTGGGAACAAGCCTTTAAAAGTGTACCTTCAAAACAACACCCTCCGGGCCTCCTTAGGGACCAATTAGGGTTTAAATCGACAGGTTTGGTATTCAGTATGATGTATCCCCATGGGTGTCGTTTGAGTCATATAATTGATTTAGTTAGGTAATAGAATACAGCAACATTCCGATTCTGTTGTTAACAAACTAGACTAAATTTAAGTTCAGTGCATCTTTTTTTTTCTTTCTATTTCATTAAGAAAAGGACAGAAGATAAATTTTAGTTTAGTCCTGTCAAATTAATCAGCGGCTGACGTAAATTGACGTAATTTTAGCAGGCAAGTTTCTAATCATTTCTAAACTTGTATGTATTAGTGTCAGGCGCTGATTAATTTGACAGGACTATAGAGGTATGAGGAACAGAGTGTAAAGTTCACTCATCCTCCATAGAAAAGGGAGGATCCTCCGACCAGACGGCTGTTGTGTCTGGCGGGCAACTGCCCGATGATTCATGTCGGGCCGTTGTATCTATGCTAGTTGCGCGGCAAACTCTGCTTGCGAGATGCAGAATTTTGCGTGACGTCAGTATGACGCGTTGTTCGCATGTGGCGTTGTAGATACCGCTACGGACTAAACTAAAATTTGGGCCCGAACTAAGAATGAATGACAACATGATTTGACAGTTGTCCTTGCTCCCGATGTGTAATGCCAGTCCAAAAAAGGTAATTAAACGGGAGTAGGGACCACTCCGGCGACGTTTCGAACTAATTTCGGGAAGGACCGTATCTTTGTTGACAGAAAGGTCGTCTGATTATTCTCTGAATTTTTTTTTCACTGATAGAAAGCTACGTCTCACGATTGCACCCGGAGAGATGGGCAAAGATCGTCACTCACTGGACGCCTGAGGCAGGACATCGCCGTCGAGGAAGGCCAAGGCGAAGGTGGCGTGACGATCTAATATCACTTGCAGGGCCAAAATGGCCAGAGATCACACAAGACAGGGAGGTTTGGAAGAAAAAAGGGGAGGCCTTTGCCCAGTAGTGGGACACAAAAGAGTCTAAAAAAGAAAAGAAAGCTGCACTAATGCCATTTTTATGGTATAGTTAACTTCCACATGGATGAAGTAGCGGGCAGTAGCTAATCAAAAAAAAAAACATAAATGAAAATTGGAGCAGTGGTGGCCGAGTGGTAACGGCCGCGACTTACGAGTTATAAGTCAAAATGAAAACATCATGAGGAAACTGGCATGTCCTAGAACCAAAAATTCGAAGACATGTGACATCTATCAACAATTCAACACACACTGGGCCCGCGTGGTAAATTACAGCCCACTCCTTCTCGAAAAGAGGAGGCCTGTGTCCCGGCAGTGGAAACATTATAGGCAGGACATAATGAATGTTTGTGAGGATGTTTGTTACTCTTCCACGCAAAAAAACATGTCAGTTTCCTCACGATGCTTTACTTCACCGTTTTGAGAGCAGTGGTGATGAAATTATTTACACAAAGTAATGCGTCTGCCTGGGTTTCGAACCCACAACTGTAATTCCACTGGACCACCTCTTAATCTGGCTAATTAAGCTTCTGCTAATTCACCCGGTAACTAGTAGTTAACATAGAACTCAGATTGGCAATCCCAACACCCAAAATTACCTTAATATCTCGTTTAACAGGCCCAAAACTATTTGTCCCAAGTTAATATTCACACCACATTTGATGACAGATCATAACTTACAAACAAGTTTGATTGGCAATCACACTTGCACAATACATACGTTCTTGGAACTTGTGTGCTTGTGGTCGACTTGTCCCGAAGTCGAGAAGTTTGTAAAATCAATTCGAGCTGAGATTCCGTTTCGTCATCTTAACATTGAAGGTCGCAAATAGTCGCAATATTGTGTACAAGAAAATATGATTTAGGCGCAGAATACCCACTTCTCAAAAAAAAAATAATATGGTTACAAAGTCTTGGTTACATTATACATGTTAAAAATTATATACATATGAGAACGATGCAGAACGTTAAAAGCGTCCATAATGAAAAGATGAGAAAAACAACAATTCAAATAATAAATTAAAATAAAATAAGCCATGGCAGCAAAGAGATGACCAGTCCCTACTGACGGCGCCCGTTCACGAACATGACGCATGTATTATATAAATATAAAACTATAAATGGCTAATTCTCAAATATCTGCATTTTTAACTGACTTCAAAAAAGGAGTTTCCCAATTCGGATGTTTATATTTTTTGTTCGGGCATAACTCCATCAAATGGATTTGCAAAAATTCTTTTTTTGTTCGAAAGAGGTTTATTCCGAAAATAGTCCTATTTTTTCGTAAATATCTCATGATGAGTTTCGGAGACAGACAACGAAACTCTTCAATAAATGCCAGCATATCAACCACGATTGCTGCTATCGCATATGTATGCATTGTTGAGGCAATCACACAACGTAACATCACGCCTGTACCCTCTAAAATGGTACGCAGATGTGTTCAGTATACCACGGTACACCCTCATTTCTGTCAAAGTTGTTGTTGGGGTACCTCTAATCTTGCAAGTAAATCCGGACATATCTTTTTTGTTTATTTCCACTTAGTTTATATTGATGATGTTTTAATAGCTTCCTGTCACTAACAATACTGTTTACTCTTGTGTACATTTGGTGTACCGTTGTCGTTTCGAGCTCTTTCTGTTATGTACACTGGGTGTACACGTGACGCTTGAGGGGTGAAAGATATTCTGGCTATACAATTACTAACAAATGCGAGCACTATCTCGACAGGTCCGCTCAATATGGGTAATTATGTCTTCAAAAGAACATCTCAGACTTTAATTTGCATGGTCCTATATGGCCTGAATAAGATTATGTCTGGACTTTTAAGAGAGTTAAGAGACTGTGACGTCTGAGTTTGTTTCTGTCTTTCCTTTCAGAGTAGTCGGTTAGGAAACACCATCACCATCATCACCATCTAGTTCCGCCCATTGTGTCACCCTTTGTCTATAATTATGTGTATAAAAAGAGTATTGCAAGTTATTTTTGACTTGTTAAAGTGCTTTTTCGGAACTAATTTACAGAACCAAATATCATTTATCAGCATCATCATCATCAAATATCTTCTTATCTTCAAAGTGAGTTTTAGGAATATTTATTTAATACTTCAAGCACATAAATGTACAGAGGCGGGCTTAATGCCTCAGGCATTTTCTACCAGTCAACCTTTGAGTGATGCAGAGACAAACAGTGGTAGGTGCAATCATGAAAATTAAGGAATAAATATTTTAAATATAAAGATACGCATAAACCTATTAAAACAATAGAATAGAAACAATGGAATAGGTTTAGGTAATGAAATAAAAATAATGATTTTATTAATTTATTATTCACGATGTTTTTTTTATAATATTATTTAAATATGCATTAAAAACTGAATTATTCTATTAGGGTCTTATGCCTAGATAATATGGTAAATTAATTTGTAATTAAACAAAGTACGTAGAATAGAAAAAGAACTCTTCGACGCGACGCGACGTTGTAATTACACGTAGATCTTAGCTAACATGGTGATGTACAACAAAACATTTCATTAGTAGAAAATGTTAATGAAAAACAAGGGGTGGTAATAAAAAACAAGGGGTGTAGCTACATTCTCCTAGCCGGGTTTCCAGGGCAGAAACATGGTTTTGGACAAACATCTTTTTCGCCGCCTGGTGCTTTATTAGCAGGTGGTGGTGGTCCTCCGCCGCCACCACCTCGATTGGCCTGTTTCATCTGGCACATTAGCTCCTTTATCTGATTCGTGAGTTCGCCAACAGTGTTACACATTTGTTCGACAACAGCGAAATCAGGAGGCTTGCCTTTGAAGTCCCCTGACACATCGTTTGTGGATGAGCACCCTGAGGAACATTTATTAGGTTGGAAGCAAGAATCGGTTGCAATATCTGCAAATTCAGCTTTGCATGGCTTAGGCGGTGGACAGTTGACATTGGCTCTGTTATTCGGTAAGTTTGGATTACTGAACTCTTTGCACTGAGTTCCACATTTACTAAGGGGGCAGGGCGGGCCTTGCGGCATTTGTCTTCCACCACTATTTGTTGGGCACTGGGAGTTATCGCATTTAGGGGGCTGGTTTGCCGGGCACATCGAATTATTGCAACTGTATGGCTGGTCCGTCCGGTACTCCTTTGGCATACCTGTTTTGCAATCTGGACATGGGCATGTTATTTTGATGATTCCAGCCTTTATATCCTTGATTTTGCCGGGGGTGTAGTTCAAGCAACTGTAATGAACCCAACTTTGGCAAGCACCCTCGCATTGTAAGCCTGTCTTCCGTGTAACTGGTGATAAGCAAATCTTACATGGGTTTTTCACTTTGCTGCATTTTGACATTGTGATTAGAAACTTATTAAACCTTTTTTGAAAACAGTTACCATGGTTGATATTTTAGTGTTCCGTTTTGAATAAATAATTTTATTTTCATTTTAAAGCGTAACGAATTTTGGAGATGTGATTTGATGTTGACATGTTACATAATTTTTTTCTTTATACCGCTGTCTGTCTGTCACCACTGACTTCTATAGGTCAGTGGTCTGTCACCTATTTAGATCTGTCAGATAGAATCTGAACCTCATTAGAGAATTTAGGTTTCTACTCTTTGCCTCGGCATGATACTCGTAAGTAGATGCGGGTGTAGTGTACATTGCTTGCAATGATGGGGCCGAAAGTTTCTGGAGTGGCGACCGCGTACCTGGAGATGTAGCGTTGGAAGGCCTCCGACAAGGTGGGCCAATTACCTAGTGAAGTCCGCAGGAATCCGCTGGATGCGAGCACCACAGAACCGGTCGGAGTGGCGGCGGTTGGGCCTATGTCCAGCAGTGAACGTGTTTCGGGGTATAAGATGCAGGTACTTGGTACGTGACTTTTATTGATTGCCCCACTAAAGCTGACGTATATTTATATATATTTATACAATATTGTAAGAGATAGGAGAGGTGCGGGGGTGCGCGGAGCCTAGGTCTTCAACGCGCGGACCCGAGTGGTGCCGATCTAGCTATAGCGACCGCCCCACGTCTCTTGCACTCCGTGTTTTATATATGTACCGCCCATTTTTAATAATATATGTACTGTCTACTGCATTTCGGAGTTTCACTTCAAAACCATCACCTAGCAGAAGGGTTACAGTCACCAACTTGTTTTGTCATTACAATTTCTGTGACCATGAATCACGCCCCCTGATAATGCTATTCAGGCGCCAAAAATTCTTCTATTTCTATTCGCTAAAAGCGTCTCCGTCATATTTATATCGGGCGTCATGAATATCTCTCATTTTCACCAATTTTTGATATTGAAGTGTCAAAAAATGGTCAGTATTTGGACATTACGGCCGCATGTGGCGGTAAATGGTTTCCTATAAAAGAGCGGTGGCCACCACAAAGTGTTCCTAATTAATAGGCCAATGATGTCACTGAATCTTTATTTATGAAAGTAAGTTGGAGTGTTTTCCTAGAAAGCGTTTTTGAGACCGTAAAGTCAAATCCCGCTGCCCAAAGATTTAAATCGCTAGAATGGCCCTCACCGTACTAAGTCATACGAAAAAGTGTCTATACTGATAATAAGAGTGAGTTCACTCTTTATTAAATAGCGTGTCCATGGCAATCATGTTAAATTGTGTCAGAGTTGTCAAAACAAAACAGAAATGCGACTATCTTCTTTTATATGTGACGCAGTAGGGCGAATCTAACGATTTAAATCTTTGCCGCTGTCATCATTTTCATGACAGCCTTCTCTGCGGCAGTGTTTGTATTATAAGTCCATGGCGGCAGTTAAGTGTGGCCACCGCTCTCCTAGGAAACCGTAGGTTATAAACGTCATTTGGTTATGTAGTAGTAATAGGTAATTATTTTGCGAGCGTTGTATGGAGTGACCGAGGTGTGTCAATACTGTGTGGGCATGGCCAATTTCGGGATAAAACTGCTTAGTTTTCTAGTTAATTGATCTGAGGGGCAATTCGTAATTCTAAGAACGTTCAGAGTCTGATCTGTCTCAAACTGTCAAAAATACCTCTAATTTCTCTACATTTTTGAAAAGTTTTTATTAACATATGTTTGTCGCCGAGGTGAGACTGCTGCGTCTAGATTTTGAACGTTTAAAATTACGAGAATTGGCCTCTGGTCTTTCCTATTAGGCATATTTCAAAAGAGAAACTTTAGCCCGATTGAAACATTTTTAATACCTACCTAACAGAAAAACTTCTTTTTTCTGTTCTGTTTTTTCTTGTCTGTTTATATATGTGTGTACATAAATGGTAAAATAAATAAATAAAAACATGGGTTGTAACGCGTGATATTTAAACTTCCCGCGAAGCCGCATGTGAGATCCCCGCGGTATCCAGTGGTGACACTGGCTGGCGGAACGCACGCCCACAGAGTACACTATTATAATATGCGTACGCCGCGCTGCACTAAAGTTCGTTTTTTAATCTCAGTGACTAATCTGACAGGTGTAATGTCAAACTTCTATACAAAAAAAGCGAAAACATAAAAGACTTGAATGTCAGATTAGTATCTGGGATTAAAAAAACGAACTTACGATTGTTAGGTACCGGCTCGAGTCAGAGATTGGTGTTATAATAAAATTATGTTAAATGTCTTGGGGTTTTATTAACTTGCCTAAAAAATTGTGAAAAACCTGTGTATAATTGTTATTCAATGTACCTATGTTTAATTTGATAATCACACTAATTTTATAAAGGCGAAAGATTGTGAGTGTCACTTCACGCTCAAACGGCTGAACCAATTTGATAAAATTTTGTATGGAAGTAGCTGACACCCTGGATTACCATATAGGCTACTTTTTATCCCGATATTTCCATGGGATCGACACTTACGCGGGTGAAACCGCGGGGCGCAGCTAGTAAACTATAAAGTGAGCTTTAGACTTTCAATCTGACATAAGTCCAATACAAGATTTGGATGTCAGATTGAAAATTTAAAAAATATTTTAAGTATTAATTTTCATGCAAAAAAATGCTCTGGCGTTACCGACGACGTGGGTATTACAAAATAACATTTTAACACGGTGAGTACCTATCTGGCAATGAATTTTGTTCCTGAGAATTATTAATAAAACATTTTTAGAATGACAATTTGGCCTAAAAGGCCACATACAAAAAATGTTAGACGAATGGCACCGGAACTATAAGATTATGAACGCATTCTTATAATAATATCCGACTTTCTGTCGTGGCGGCCAATCTCAACGGAGATTATCCAAGTACCTGCAAGAGATATTTTACTGCACAAGTTGTGTGCCAATAATATATGTGCACATCCTCTTCCCAGTTTCTTCCTCCCGATTTTTAATTAAGTAGGCTAGAAAATTTAGGTGGTAATGGCCGCTATTGCCACGCTAAAGCGATTCGGATTTAAGGTTTAGCAGCTTTTGTATATACGTACTGTATTACAATAACATTCCTAACAAATGGGGTGGTATTTTTTACCTATACAGATAAAATTAATCTGGCGATTAAAAAATAGCACCTTTACATAATAATTCAGTTATTTTTTGCCATGTATCAAAATAATTTATTTTATTATTTATTTATTCAGTGATACCACATGCAGTTTTTTTTTGTCGCGCTTTCTAGTTTATTCACTAGTTTATATTTTTATGAGCCACATGACAGTTTACGAAATAATCAGATATCAGATTGATCGTCTAAGGTCCTCCTAACAAGAACAGGAAACGCAAAGCGTTCGCTGCTCTGAAACGCACTCTCCAAAATCCTCTTGTCTGACTAAATGTGACACTGGCAGAATATAGTCGATATCAAAATGAATAAAAAAACTTGTCTCGTAGCATTTATTAGTACTCATGGTACAATATATGTATTGTTATACCATGTTAGTACTTAGAGAATCCCCAGCATAGGGGATCGTAGTGGAACGTTGAGTGCTGTGTAGTCCCCTAGGGGACTGGTCTAGGGGACTTTAGTGGAACGTCTCGGTATTTCGGGATATCGCCAAGCGGTTAGTCGACTCTTCACGTGACCAGAGGGCTGGCCTATTTCTTGGCCAAAGAATTAGCATTGCCATACAAGGTGGCAATGCTGCCAGCCTTTTGGGCACTGTTCCTGTTGACAGCGATGCGGATGAATTCTTTGATGCCCTATAATGATTGTTTATTTTTTCATATAATTTTACATATTTATATTTTAGCTTATTATATGTAAATATTTAATTTTTGGAGAAAAAAAAAGAAAAAAAAAAGACATTGACAGAAATGACAGATGACAGTCTGCTAAATTTGAGGTTATATTTCATTCAGTTCTGGTTACTTTTATTTTAGATAAATCTAATAAAATAAACCTAAAATGCCGTTCATGAAAGGAAGAGCACCTATCCGACGTACACTAAACTACCTGAATGCTGGCAGACTAGTATTAAAAGACAAAATCAAGATACTCTCTGTGGCTTACAACATAAATGGTCAAAACAATCTTGGGGCTAAAGAGTTCGTTTTCTGGTATTTGCCGCAAATTCAATACAAAAACCCTGACGTGCAGGTGGCAACGTTGAAGAACCTTACTCCATCGCCATTCATAAAGTGTTATTTCGAAGATGGAAGAAAGATTTTAGTAGATGTAGATAATAAATCTAAAGAAGAAATTTTGGAGCATTTAATTAATACTGTTGGTGAGCTTCGGTTTATTTATTATACATATAGATACAATGCAAACATACATAAACTCGCGCCTTCTTCCCATGAGGGTAGAGGAGATTCTTGCCGGTTTTCCTCCATAGGAACCTACTCATCATCTGCCTAGCCTTTTCCCAACTATGTTGGGGTCAGTTTCCATTTTAACTAGATGCAACTGAATACCAGTATTTTACATGAAGCAACAGCCTATCTGACCTCCACAACCCAGTTACTGGGTAAGACGATACCGCTTGGTAAGACTGATTGTCAGATTTTCGGGCTTCTGACTGTGTAACGACTGTCAAAGATCCATGAATTACTGCCAGGACCAACGGCGTAACGTGCTTTCCGAGGCACAGGGGTCTCTGTATGTAAAGATGGTCACTCATCCACAGACCAGCCGCTGCAAGCATAGCTTAACCTGATCGATCAACCAGTGTCGCAGTTTTTATTTAGCCACGGGCCCTTCATAGGCCCCTCATGTTCCTCCATAGGAACCTACTTTGCTTCATCTTTCTGACTGACCAACCCCTTGACAATTCAAAAGTGTCTGTAGTTGGTTTATTTTTTGACAGAAACTACAGACTGCCACCTGCTACAATCTTTACATACTCCTTTTGCTTTGTTCAGATCCACAAAATACAGTATTATGAACATGCTCAAATAACAAGCTTCTCTAAAGTAACAATACTAATAAATTGAGCAATAAAAATGATTATTTTTGCTGACAAGTTCATACATCTGACAATCTAGTATTATCAGTGTTTTTAACCCCAAAACAGCACCCTAAATGCGTAACACACTTGTAACCTCATCTGAAGCATTTTTAGGGATATTGTAAAGCCGTTGCTTCAAATGTTCAAAAAATTTGTGTCTGTGTGCAATGGCTTCCATTTTGACAGTTCATCAACATTCATTGCATATTTCGTTACACAATTATCCTGCATAACTTCTTAGTTTTACTAAAATAATTATTTTACTGTACCTAGTCTACAACTAGTGAAGATAGCCCAACAAACGATCTGTCTTTAATTTCTGCAATTGGTTTTAAACTGTTTTAACCGGTCAAGCTCCACCCGTCGCCTGTCGGCGACGAAACAATAGAAAATCAGTTGTGTCTCATTAGCGGAGCTTGACAGATTAGAGAAAGAAATAAATGATAAATTATAGCCATTAGTTATGTAAAACCTACAATTCTCCAATTTTCCACACACAACATTAATTCTTCCTTTATTTTTATTACAGGAAAATCAAAGGACGTATTAGAACAGGAATCGATAGCTGCGGAGAAGAAGGATAATCCCGCTAACTTCGGTATCGCTTGTGAACGACCATGTATCTGTGAAGTCTACGGACAAGTTCCCTGCCCCGGTGTGGTACCGTTACCAAAGTTCATGAGGGGAAAGTTCAAATATGCTAGGGATTAGAATAGGTACTATTTGGAAATGATAATGTTTGTTAATTAAGGGGGTTCCGTCAATGTACAATGGATTAGTAGATGTTAAATTCTCGTGCTACGCTGATGGAATCACTTATACAGGGTCTCATTACAATAGATGGGACAAATTTTTACACAGCGCTCAGTACGTCTAACCAAAAATATAAAGTGATTTTATTTTGACCTAAAATAATAAATTGCCGGCGTTACTGTATTTTCGTTAGCTGATTATTTTTCTTGTATCTAATGCATTTCTTATTATATTTTTTTACCATCACCATAATTTGGTGTTCTGAATGATTTCGAAGTTTGTCCACCTATTTTAATGGGACCTTATATATTAACATTTCAATAATGTAAAGTTAAGTAAGTAAAATGTAGATACATAGTTATTTAGTAGTAATTTTATAATAATAAAACAAGTTAAAAATTAATGTTTTCCTTTTATTCAAAAGTAACAATATAGGTTTCAACTGAATTTTACTAAATAAATAATCAAAAATACAGTAGGTACATCAACTTCACAAAAACTTAAATAGTATTGTTTTACATGATGCTTTGCCGAAATGTTGTTATACTTTGCTCGTTTTGCGATTGTTGATTTGACAGTACAAACTTTTATGTCATGTACCTACTATCAAACGCAAATCTCTATGCTATCACTCGAGAAGCACTAATTCACATGATAATTTTTTAAGTTCTTTGATTGGTGGCTAGCTTTTAGTACAAATTGTCAAAGTAACAATACGGTCAATGAAACATGTCCAGTCGATACATTGCGCAAAAGGCTGCGTAGGTAATAAAAATGTTTTGGAACCTAATGGTGACATGAGGGGAGTGTCCAGGAGATGGAATCAACTTCTGGACGAAGGTGGGCTGGTTACCACTGAGAGCCCCCATGGCCCACACACAATAGTCCACTTGAAGGGCTAAGTACAGAAATCAAACCTAACATAGGCATAGAATGGGTTAAGTGTACAGTCAACAAAAGAGTTATAAGTACGCAGGATTGTCGGATATAAGAATTAAGAAACCGATGGATGTTGTCGACTGAAATTTAATTTCAAACTTAAATAAGCTGTTTGTTTTCTATTAATAAAATTAAATTTTGTTCGAGAACATCCATCGGTTTCTTACTAAACTTCAACTATATGCGACGATCCTGCATACTTTATTGACTGTACATGCACGAAAGTTCGGAGAGCTTATGTTCGGCCCAGTCATGATTAATCAGCTGTACCTATTGTAACTGTTGACCAATTATAATAACCATTGTGTAAAATTCAACAGCACTTTGTTCAAAACGAATGACCTTTTATGCAATATGCCATCAACGCGGCAGCAATGTAGTGCATATTCTGGAATGCATCAAATGTCCTCGCATTTTGGTTCCAGAAGAGATCGTCGCCCACTTCCTTACCTCGGGGACAAGTGTGGAAGAATATCCAGCGATTGGTTTTACTGCAAATGTCCTGTGAAATGAGACAAAATTGTTTGCTGTATTCTTCTGGCATTTCATAAGTGCCCATGTAGGTTTATGTGAAATAAAATATTTTGATTTTGATCGACATTGGATAGGATTGTTGTTTTCATGAAAAACGGGAGAAAATTATTTGCCTTAAAAAAAAAACATGGGAGAATTTTGATGGTTTTTTTTTTCGGAAAACATTGTTATTGTTGTTTTATTTTCCTAAAACGGGCTAAATTGTTTGTTCTTGAAAAGGGGACATTGTTGTCGCTAAACTTGCCTAATGTGAGTGTATCATGAGTACCTTTCGGCGTAAAGTTGCCCAGTACCACACCCCGGACACTCCATACAACCCTCGCAAAATAATTACCTACTACTACTACATTAAAAAATGACGTTTGTATACGTATGAATGTGTGCGTGAGGTACTTGTGTTTGCGAGCGCTCTTTGTTAAAGAACTGCGACGGTAACCTCGAAGTGCGGGGTGAGGTGCGGTAACTGATGTTAGTGCGGGGAAGGGAGTGGCCTTTCTGTACGTAGTACTTTAAGTATTCTGTGCCAGTACTACTGCAGGTGTACCTACAGCCAGTCTTCACACGTCACGTGTGTGTAGGTAGATAATAAAATCATTGTCTGGGCTGAGCCACAGAGCGTGTAACCTTTGGCTGAGCTAAAAACAGCACGGCAGTCCTGCTGGGGTTACCGCTGCGTTCGAGGGGAGGGGGGAGCGTATTATTCTTTGGAAATAAACAGTGGCGGATTTACCAACAGGCTGAGTAGGCTGGAGCCTAGGGCGGCAAAGAAAGTTCATTATTGTGTAAGTACGCCTTATTAGTATTATGTATCTACATACTTAATTCGAGCTTTTATGAGCTCAGAAATACAGATAGGTACCCAAAAACTCTTTCTTGTGCAATTTTAACATCGTTGGATTATTATTTAATTACTAGCTGCGCCCCGCGGTTTCACCCGCGTAAATGTCGATCCCGTGGGAATATCGGGATAAAAACTATCCTATGTCCTTTCCCGGGACTCAAACTATCTCTAAGTCTATACCAAATTTCATCGAAATCGGTCCAGCCGTTTTCATGTTATGTCGTGACAATGGAAAACGGGTTTCATTTTTATATATATAGATTATCTAGAAATTGAACATTATTGTAGAGGTTGGAAGAGGCGGCAAAATTTGAATAGCTTACTGGCGGAAACATTTGAATAGCCTACCGGCGGCAAATCGCACACCCAGAACAACACTGTATTATGTCGAAAAATCTTATAATCGAATTTTTTATTTAATAGAATAGCCAAAAATTTTCCGCGCTAACCACGAAGACAGGCGTATTTATATAATACTGATACGCATTGGATTCAGGACATTCGCAATAACTTTGACATAACATGAAATAATGGTTTTTCCGTCCATTCTGAAAAATGAGCTATTTTGACTTAGTGCAGTGTTGATATGGGCGTGCGAAATATGTAAACCCGCCACTGGAAATAAAATAATAATTGAAGCTCTCTGTACCTTAACACTCAGCACGAACTCAGGAATTTTGTCCTTTTTTTCGGTTGTTGGTCCAGCGATGATAACGGATGCACAAGTCAAAGCGTCGCACGACTCTACGCACTGCTTTGATTCACAGGCCGTCTTCTGCGCCAATGTCTGACTAACCTGCTTGAGGAGTGGCGAGACAGGACATACCTGGGGGATAAATTTACATACAAGCCTTTGCCGCCGCGTCTCGCTCGCGTGGAGGTCGGAAATTATTCCACCGGATCGTAAGTACTACTATGTGTCAAATTTTATCAAAATCTGTTCTGCTGTTAAAGCATCAAAGGTACTAGACAGGCAGACCTACTTTCGTATTTATAATTCGTCTTCATCTGTGCCTACCTAACCTTTTACCAACTATGTTGGGGTCGACTTCCAGTGTAACCGGATGCAGCTGAATACTAGTATCTTACATAGGGCGACTGCTTAGATGACCTTCAGAATCCAGCTACTGGGTGTAGGTGATACCCCTTGGTAAGACTGGTTGTCACTTTCGTATTTCTGACGGCCCACGTAAGTACCTCACATATATTATTATGCGTTTATAATAATAAAAAAAAAAAAAAAAAAAAAAAAACATCTTTATTTATCCAAATGATCATAACAAACCTTGCACAATTCATTTAAGCAACAAATAAGCAGTAATGGTAGGTAACATTTTTGTTTGGTATGTATCGATAGCCTCGGTAAGTAAGTACCTACTTATTTTGGTTGTTAACACGAACAGATTCACTCTGTTCCCCGTACTAGTTTAAACTGTATTACGGTGGAACAGTTTTCCTCGTTCTCGGCAAATTAATGTACTTAATGTAGCAGACTTGTGACAAAATTATTATTCTCATAACAAAAAAAAAAAAGGATTTTTAATAACAAAGCAACAAAGTAAAGCATAAGTTAAATTAGGGAAGGTAAACATAAAAAAAAAAAAAAAAATGCGAACTTCATTTTTGTAAACTTGTAGGTGGATGTTAAAATTGACATAGTATATGCAAAATATTTAGATGCTATGTTTGTTTACATACTGTTTGGTTGTAATTTTTATTATAATAATGTATGTTTATTATTAAAACCAGTAGCAAAGTAATTTAGAGTCAGAATTGAATTAAAAGTACCGTATGGGTCATAATTATACTATCTTGTTTAAATCTGTAGAGAGTGTACGGTGGTGTGAAGTGACGTGAAATGTGTAATGTAGGTGTGTGTAGGTGTATGGTATGTGTGTGTGCGTGTGTATGTGGGTATGTGTGGTTTGGTGATTTATTTCATTATCTTGTAATTTTCAGTATTTTTTCAGTATTATCGTAATTTAGTGAGTTAAGAAACTTAAAAATTTCAATCTTACAAGCATGACTATTAAGATTACGAATTTGGATTTGTTTTGATATTTTATTATACATGAATGGTCCTAGGAATTTAAAAAAATCTGTTTGCAAAAGAAGTTTTACAGTAAGGCACGGAGTAAACAATATCTTGCCTTCTTCTTGCCGTAAAGTCAGGTGTATTATTGTGTTGAGTTAATATTATGTCTCTGATGAATAGTTGCCTTACTGTAAGGACTGATAATTCCGAGTATAACAGGTAAGTGGGGTATCTGAATCTCCTATGACTCATTACCTTTAGAACAGCACGTTGCGCTCGTTCTAAACGAATAAGAACAGTCTTGGAAGCACCCCCCCATGCAGTAATGGAGTAAGTTATAATAGACTGGCACAACGAAAGATACACTAATAGTGATAAATTAGACGGACAAAAGCAACGTATATTTTTAAATATATATATAAGTTTTCTGACTCGGGAGGTTAGCGTTGAGATATGTTCCTGCCAGTTTAAATGTTGGTCGATGATCAATCCGAGGTATCTTAATGAGGAAGTTTTAGAAATTTGCTGGCAAGAGCAGTTCCCCAAAATATTACATGTGTGAGCTTTTATGTGAATAACGCCAGGAGGTGGTTGGCTGCTCTTTCTTAAAGTAAAAGATATGTATTTCGTTTTAAGTGTATTCAGGGTAAGAAGATTTGACTGTAGCCACTTTGAAACTAATCTGAACCCTTCATTAGCCAGTCTATTTGTCTCTTTCCACGTTTCCCCACTAAATAAAAGCGCTGTATCATCTGCATATGCTATGATCCGGCCCTGGCTCAGCTGTAAATCACACAGGTCATTTACGTATATAAGGAAAAGCGTGGGTCCCATAACACTTCCCTGTGGCACGCCGAAGGTCACATACTCCAGTTCACTCATAAAGCCGTTTATTTCAACACATTGCGTTCTATTAGACATATAGTCTGTAAGTAGTTTTAGAGCTGTTCCTCGAACTCCTAAATGTTCTAGTTTTGCAAGAAGCAGGGGAATAGAGACTGTGTCGAAGGCCTTTGCTAGATCCAGAAACAGGCCTATGGTTTTCTTTCCTCTATCCAGGTTATCAACAATGGTAGAAGTAAGATTTTTTATAGCATCGTTAGTTGACTTGTTTTTCCTAAAACCGAATTGATTGTTTGAGAGTAGATTCTGAGATTCAAAGTAACAAGTGAGTCTTTTGTTAATAACCTTCTCAAGTACCTTAGATAAGGAGGGCAGTAGCGATATTGGCCTGTAGTTAGATACACAGTCTTTATCCCCCGCTTTGTGTATAGGAACTATCAAAGCTTTTTTGAGTACTTCAGGAAAAACACCTGTTGCCATGCACTGATTACATATCATTGTTATTGGCCAAACCAAAGTATCCACGCCTAGTTTTAATATTGAGATAGGAATTCCGTCGCAACCAATAGCGTTAGATTGTTTTAAATTCAGTATGATGGTTTTTACTTCATCAGTATCCGTTGGTAGAAGGACAAGAGAGTTGATATTGGAGCGACCACTGAAGGGAGTCTTAGGTAACCCCTGGCTCCTTCTCTGTATTTCATTAGCTAAATGGTTTCCCACAGTTGCAAAGTATCTGTTTACATGGTTAATTGAGCTCTGTGGATCAGGTTTGATTTTTAGCAGTTTTTCATTGTCATTACTTAGGTCCGCGAAGTTGCAAACATCTTTAATTAAGGACCATTGTTTCTTTAGATTATTTTTGTGTTTATTGATTTCAGACCTTAAATAGTTGTTTTTAAGTTTTTTTAATAAATTATTGCATGTGTTCCGGTACCTTCTATAGGTTATCCCAAGAATAACATTTCCTGGGTCCTTGCGAAGCTTTTTATGGAGTTGATCTCTATTTCTAATGCAACGGCATAATCCAGGTGTTATCCAAGGTCTTATGGCACGTTTCCTTCGAGATAGTTTGTATAAAGTTGTATGCTTATTCATTGTGTCTGTTATAGCTGTCAGAAATACATTTGTGTTTTTATTGCAGTCATCGTTTGTTAGGATAGACGGCCAGTCAATTTGTTTTAAGTCTTCGATTACTGCCTGATAATCAAGTTTTTTATAAGTTTTAGGTTTGCTAGCGGGAATCTTAGATTTTTTTGATAGAGAGACCATAACCGATGAGTGATCCGTGACTGTCGACTCACAGACAACAGTATAACACAAAGCCGAGGTTTTAAGAAAGCAGTGATCTAGACAATTTTCCTTTCTAGTCGGGAGGGTGTGTGATGATAGTAATCCATGTGAGGCTAGTAAGTCCAGGTATCTTGAAGAGTTAGGACTACTGTTATCCAAGATATTAATATTAATGTCTCCTATTAAAATTATATTCTTATAATTTTTCAAATTATATAAAATACGGTCTAAAACGTTTAGAAAATTATCAATGTTTTTGAATGCAGGCGATCTATATATCGATATTATTGCAAGCTCATTTTTAATAGTAGAAACTAGACAGTTCATTTCATCAACATTGCTTGTAGGTTCAACAATTTTAGTTTCCAGATATTCTTTAAAGTAGATCACTATCCCACCATTCTGATTAATTGTTTCAGCGGTAGCGAATGTTTTATATGAGGTAATCTTAGGCAGAGCCACAATTTTAGATAGCCAACATTCAGTTAAAATAATAAAATCAAATTCTATATCCAGTCGATTTAGTAAGACCTGAAAATCATCAAAATTATGTTTCAAGCTCCTTATATTTTGAGTCAGTATTTTGTAGTTAGTAGATTCACCAAATGCTTTTTTACAGTTTTCAGGAACATCTACGCTGTGTGCAATGCCGACATTTATAGTTTTCTCGATATCTTCCGAAATATCTAATAAATCAGCCATATTTTTGTAGTAGTTGATTATAAAGAAGATTAATGTCGGCGGCACAAAGCGGATACTCCCAATCACCGTGTAAATACAGTGTCATATATGTAAACGAATGTTGTGTGAGATTAGTGTGTAGTGAGTAAATATTGTGTTTATTACGTGCTTGTAGGTACACTTTTACAGATGATTTTATAATGAGAAAAATTAAGACCTTTAGAGAGTAAAAAATTGCTACAGTAATTAAAAAATAAGATAAAAAACCATACAAAATCAGACACAGAGGCAACTTATTAACTGTTAGTCACATTTCCAAAAGAGGGGTAGTAATATTGTTAATGATACCTTGGATTTGTTCAGTGGACTTAATCAATATTGCTGGCTTATCTTCCGATTTTTTCAAGAATATCCTTCCGTTAGAAACCCAGCAGAACTTAAAGTCGTACTTCTTTTTTAACTCTCTGGATTCATAGAGGAGTTTTCTAGCAATTGGGGTCAGTGCTTCTGAAATGTAGACTGGCTGAGTATCTCCAGATATTTTGAGTGTTTTAGTGCTATATTTATCTTGTTTGTTGTTCATATTGTACGATTTGATAGCTTTAAGTGTATTAGCACGCATTTGTACAGTTTGGTACTCAACAAGAATTGTTTTATTTTGACCAGATTTTTTCCTGTACACTTGGCGAACTAGATCTGGGGTAAAAGGTACGTTCAAGGAGCTGTGTAGCTGGTTCACCACCTCGATCAGATTTTCTTTGTCAGCAACAGGAACATTTTTAATTTCTATCGTAGTTTCTAGCTGTTTTCGTTGTAGTGCGTCTACTTGGTCTTCAAGGTATCCAATTCTGGTGAGAGCAGCGTCATTTTGTAACAGTAAGGTCTCATATTTTTGTTTTAGATCCTTGTACAAACCGGTATTCTCTTCCAAAGTTTTTTGCAGAATTTCGTTAGAAATAATGTTTTCCTTATTTTGGTCTTTAAGCTCACTTATCATTTTGTTTAAATTCAGGAATTTGGAGTCTTGATCTTCTTTGAGATTTTTAAACATTTTCTGGATGTCCGTGCGGAGTTGAAGTATTTCTTCCATATCAGGGTGAGCTTTCCTTTTTCTCGACGAAGCGGCATCTAAGTCTTCCGCTCGGGAGAGTTCAGGTTCCGATCGAAAAGTTGTATCGGTTGGTGAACGCAACATAATTGCTTCTGACAATATTGCATATACTGTAACACACTCACGCGTAGTTGTTCGTTCGGTGCGTGATCACGCCAGCAGCAGCCCAAATTCAGCCCTAAAACTTTCGCGACAAGGTCTAGTTTCGTTCAAATTCGTATAATAAACAGTTAATAATATTTGTGCACGATACGCTACGTCTGCTCACGTTGAGTGCGCGCGAGGTATCAATATATGTTACATACGTGTTCCAGTGCCTTAGGCATCTTCTGGGCACACTCGTTCCATCATAGACCTCGTCCATCGCTTTCCATCAGGCGCGATCGAGGTCAAGAGCGGGCCCAGTCAGCAATAAATAAAAATAAAGAATATTATGGTAAGTAAGTGGTCATCGCCTAAAACATCCGAAATACTGGTATTTTGCCATCCTAGACGCTGATTGCGATGCTGCTACTAAAGCATTGGTTTTCTAAGAATGCGGTGGACGGTCACACATTAGCGGCTACCCAAATCTCTCTCTCTCTGTAGTCGGTCCCTCATGTCTGAGGATCGTGGTCAGCTTCGGAGTTGCATCTGGAGCGGATGATCCGCCTCCGCCGGTTTCTGTCCAGCGCACCTCTTACCACCGTATAGAATTTAGAGGACGATGATTCCTTCACTTGATCGGTCCATTGTGTTGGTGAACGACCGCGCGATCGTTTTCCTTCGGTGTTCCCAACCACAATCAGGCTACACAAATACAGATCGTAGACTGGTGAACATGACAGATTTTCATGATGTCTGTTATAGTAAATGACGGAACTGCTTTGGTTTCCTATGAAAGTGGTTATTAAAGAGGTTATGACAGCATCAGTCTAGTGTGGGATATTTGTAAGCGACAGAGAGGGGATTTTAATCAGAAACACTTACCTTGCAGCAACATTTGTATTTAATATTTGCTCCGAGCATAGGGAACAAAAGTAGGTAGGAGTTCAGTACTGGATGCGCAGGCCCCACGTATGCGATGTTAAGTCCTTTCACTGTATCAAATTGTTCCTGAAATTAACATTGATCATTTCTTTCTTAGTTTGTCGTCCAATTGTGTCTGGGTGTAATTTATCTATAATATGTATGTATTTAACACAAGCTCTGCTTAGCTTGGGACTAGATGGCGTTGTGTGATAGTTGTAAAAAAAAAAAAAGAAAAAAAAATATTGATACAGGTCATCGAAACCGAATGTTAGATACTTCTTAGTGTATCGATGGCAAAAAGTTCAAACATCTTTGGCCCAACATTCAACTGCGCGAACTCCTCTCATTTTCGCAGTAATAAGATCATTAAGTGCACAGGTGACAGACTGACAGGGCATGCGGCTTAGGATGAAAGGGGGGGGGGGCAGTGTTTGGGGGGAGGTGCCGCATACGCACTTAAGATCTGAGCCGTCCGCGAACCCCTATCTGTGGAGATTATCTTTGCTCCGGCCGACTTGGGTTCGAAGTCTATTTAGAGATTTCCAAGCCTTCACAGCTCTGGTCAGAGAGCGGTGGAAAGAGAGTACGGTGACCTTTGCCCCGCACTGGGACAATGATGACTAATACAAAAATATAATAGGTAAGGTGTTTCAAAATTAACCCAACAAACTTTAAGAGGTGCTTTAGACCATTGAACTGAACAACTTTCACTATGGGACCAACTCTGAAATCACGAAAAAAAAATCAGCGGTTTCATACCGCAAAACGGGGCTACTTTGACTTCCAGGGTTACTTTGACAGATTTTTTAGCTACTTTGATAGAGCGCCAAAATCGGTTTTCACGTGTGCTCAGCAAGTGTGCGTGACCTCGAGTAATATTGCGCGAGGCGCGGGGTGTGGGGAACGCGTCATAGCGTTGTGATCGGCCTGGTCAAAGTAGCCCCGCCTGTTCAAAGTAGCCCCGTTTTACTGTACATTTTGGTCAAGCAGGTAAGTAGGTATTAAACAGCAGATTTTTTTGCAGCAAGCAGCTCTTAAAGTTTGTTGGGTTAATTTTGAAACACCTTAGGTACTTACTTATACATTTATGAATGACTAAGGTTAAGCTAGGTTGTCTTTAAAAGATCTCTCTTAGCGATAAGACTTAGGATAGCGCATTGTGTCACCTTTTGTAAAATTTCTATATTAAATGTCTGTAATTATATGCTGTAAGTACATAATAAAGAGTATTCTATTACTATGGTCTGGCCCAAAAGTATCAGATGAAATTGTAAACAAACCCTTTTCAGGTTAAATTATCCATAAAAAACGTCTTTTAAAATTAGAATTTCGGGCTTAAAAAATCGAATACCTAATCAAATCAATGCAATTTGTAAGTGGTACTACAAATTGGAGTCCACAGGTAGGTACTATCGCGGACACTCCCGCCCGCCTAACCACCACTAAGTTCATTTTTGCTTGCACTCAAAAAATAGAAACGCTCTCTAGTAAGCGCGCCAAACTAACAAAAGGAGTACACGTGATGCGGCACTAAGCTGCGAAGCGCAGGTTGCAACTAATTGCGTTATCGCTTTCTTTTTTTTTTTTTTTATGGATGGGAAATCATCAAATTACCCCTCCCGCTCTGGGTGGAGCGAAAGGAGTGTCAGACTCTTACTGACTAAAACCCATCCGTGTTCCTTCCTTAGCCCTTTATGTTCCGGGGTAGCGGTAACCCTTTCGGACAATCCCGTACCCCCGGCCGGCTTCGGCCCTGGCAGGCCCCTTCCTTTATGCTGACATCTCTTTGAGGCGCGCGTGGAACACGTACGCGCCGTCCGGCACGGGCCTGGTCCTGATCGGACGGTGAGCTACCCATTACTCTCCGTCCGCAGGCCCGCGCCTACGGTGGCCGGGAGTCGTCACGCGGCTCCCGACGCCCGGAGCGTCTCCCGCGGCGGCTGGGGTGTGAGGCTCTCTCCCTCAGCCGTTCCGCCACCTCCTTCGCTAGCATGACTGCTTCGCAGAAGGAGGTGACCGCCTCCCACTCTCTCTCGCCCCGGACCATGGCTTGAACCAGGGCCGGACGCGAGAGGTCGCCGCCGCTGTCGATCGCCTCTACGAGGGCACGGCGGTGCTCCGCCCATGCGGGGCAGACCTCCACCGTATGCTCCACCGTGTCCTCTGGGCGATCCTCGCAGTGGTGACACCCGGGCGTCTCCTCCCGCCTGATGATGTGCAGGAACCTCCCAAAACATCCGTGTCCGGTGAGGACCTGCAATTACTTCAAAATCAACCGAAGATGGTGTTATTTGCAGATGACACATCATTGATCTTTAAGATAGACAGACGGGCACAAAATCTTGACGACGTGAATAACTCTATTCTTCAGGTCCAAGATTGGTTTACGGTAAATAATTTGGTACTAAATGAAAAGAAAACCAAATGCATTAGATTTAAATTACCAAATGTTAGAAGTAGCGAATGTGACATCATACTGAATGGAGAAAAACTCGAATTTGTTGATCAAACGGTTTTCCTGGGAATCACGCTAGACGAGAAATTACAATGGGGACCTCACATAACATCTCTTGCGGGTCGGCTTAGCTCGGCCGCTTATGCTGTTAGGAAGATAAGACAGTTAACAGATGTAGAAACCGCGCGTTTAGTCTATTTTAGCTACTTTCACAGCATTATGTCGTACGGCATTTTACTATGGGGTCGAGCTGCTGACATTGAATCCATCTTTATTTTGCAAAAGAGAGCTGTCAGAGCCATTTATAATCTACGTCGCCGCGGATCTCTCAGGGAACTATTTAAAAGGATTAATATTATGACGGTACCTTGCCAATTCATTTATGAAAATATTATGTATGTAAGAAAAAATCTACATCTTTTTAATAAAATAAGCGATAGACATAACTTTAATACAAGAAATAAAGATAAAATACATCAACCATTTTTCAGATTAGCCAAAGTACATACATCTTTTATGGGGTACTGTGTTAAATGTTACAATAAAATACCTTGTGATATATTGCAATTAAATGAAAGAAAATTTAAAACTCACATTAAACGTACACTTTGTAAACAAGCATACTATAAATTAGAAGATTATATCCAAGATAAGAACGCTTGGAAACATGCTGGTCCTGCTCCATAGGACAATCTAGAGTCTAGAAAAAATCAAACTGGTTGCTAATTTAATTGTAATTTTTTTTTATTCTTTTTTTTACATTTATTACTCACACCCTGACTTATTACTTGTATTTTGTTTTTTAATTAAAATCGTTTTGCTTGTACCATGTTTGTAAATATGTGAGCACCATGTATCTATCAGATAATTAATTTATATGTCATGGTTTCGTTTTTAATTCTTTTACCTATTGTGGTATAGTAATTTTATTGTAGGTGCATCGTCCTCACATGTTATTATATAATTAATGTACCCATGCAAAATATTGTACCTAAACATTTTAAAAGAGTAACGGTGGAGTTTCTTGCCCGTTCTTCTCCATACGAAAACTACCTTTTGGAATGGGCGACTAGAATCAATTCTATTTTAAGATAATTTTTGACGTTCAAAAGTGCCTTTTATGTGCCTATTTGAAATAAATGCTTTGACTTTGACTTTGACTTTGACCTGCGTCAGGCGATAGGTGAGGACGCCGTGACGCCTCTCTAGCCACTCCTCAAAGAGGGGTCTTATCGCCACTATCGTGGCGTGCCCTGCGCTGGGTTGCGAAAGTCGCTCCTTCCATGCCACCATGAGATCGCGCCGGAGGTCTGTCCGCTCCGCCGCGACTTTCCGCGGAAGCGGAGTTTCCCCCCGGCTTAGTGCCTCCGCGCGCCACTCATACAGGCGCGCGAGGACTATCGCCTCCAGATCCCATGGCGGCAGTCCGGCAAGGAGGCTTGCCGCCTCGCCCGAGATCGTGCGGTACCCCCGGATCAGCCTTACGGCTACCACCTTTTGGGGCGCGTTCAGATAGTGGGCGGCTCGCCGCCGCAGAGAACGCGTCCACACCGGGGCCCCGTATAGGGCCATGGACCGCACGACCCCCGCGTAAAGCCTCCGGCAGGAGGTGTTTGGCCCCCCGAGGTTGGGCAGGAGCCGCTTGAAGGCGGCCCCGGTCCTTTCCAGTTTGGGGGCCAAACGAATAGGCGAAAACATTAAAGGGGCGTTGCGTGCCGCCGCCGCAGGATTTAGGCGAAAAATTTTTTAAGTGATCAGGATCAGTCGGAAAAGTCCGCGATTGTACGTTTACTGATACTTACATTTGACCAGATATTTTTGGAACAGACTACCTATATCTACAACAGTACCATTATTGCCATGACAGTAGCTAGGGACTGAATGGTCGCATTTGTCCTGGACATCATACATAAAACGGGAACCGTGGATTTTTCAGCAAATTGTTCGACACACGAATGTTTATTAGTCGACACAAATATTATGTCTGCCATGTGTGAGAATATTCTGGAAATAAAATGAGTGATTTAGGTAAGTATGATAATAATTACCTATAGTCGATCTCGTCATTGAATTACTACCGTAAGGCGGTACCCCGACCAAATAACCTTGAGCATTACGACAGAGACAGAGAGCGACACGACTCCCTTGTACGAAAGGGATGCAGCGCACCTTGCGCTGCACGCCCCTTTATCATAGAACTCGCACAATTATTGGAATTATTTTCATAAAAAAAGAATAGCGATATTTTTATATAAATTAAAATATGGATTATTTAGATTTTCAAATTATCTATTGGTGAAATCCTCAAATTAATAAAACGTCAAATTTAGCAAAAGATGCATGCAATCAATAATTTTAGTCACTTTTAAAAAGGAGTTTTTAAATGTATTAGTAACATATAAAAACAAATAGTAACGTGCAATGTGATGATAGGATATCGAACATTAATAATGTGCTTTCAGATGTAGTTTATTTCTCATAATTGAGTTAATAGCCTCTGAATAACGAAGAAAAACGCGATTTTGGTCGGGGTACCGCCTTAAGGTTGAAAGTCACTTGCACATCATAAAACTATAAAGTCCACTATTGCTTTAAAACCAATGTGCCAGTTAAACAATTTTTTACTGGGAGTTTTTGTCAAATTCAAAAGTTTTATAAAGCACTAGCTGCGCCCCGCGGTTTCACCCGCATAAATCTCGATCTCGTAGGAATATCGGGATAATAAGTATCCTATGTCCTTTCCCAGGACTCAAGCTATCTCTATACCAAATTTCATCTAAATCAATTCAGCGGTTTAGGCGTGAAAAGGTAACATACAGACAGAAAGACAGAGTTACTTTCGAATTTATAATATTATTACTCGTAGTATGTACCTATACAGGGTTATTTTTCAAAGACCATCCAAATTTAAGGGTGTGGTACAAATAGGGTTGCCAACTATACTGTTTTAAACAGTATTATACTGTTTTTCACTAAATTATACTTTTTACTGTTGAACAAAAATAAAGTAAGTATACAAAATACTGTTTTCAGCACCAAAATGCAAACACATTATTATGTGTTATACTTAGACGCTCACACAAACTCGTTTTTATTTAGTCAGAGGGCGCTCACTGCTCAGTGCAGCGCAGCCACAAACAAATCACACTGAGTTTCTGAAAGAATCTGTCATGTCAAATATTCAAGACTGTCACTCACTGACAGAGAGTGTGTGCGTTCTCAGAAGTAAGTTGTGCGGAAGCTCTAAAAAATAATTATGTATTTAAAACAATAAATAAATAAAAATAATACTGTTCATTTTTCTAAAATACTGTTTAATATTCTTCATAGACCTGAATATACTTTATTTCTTGTAAAAAAAGTTGGCAACCCTAGGTACAGACCATCAAACTGAACAATTTTGTCCATGGGACCAACATCGTAATCGCGAATAAAAATTCAGCCGTCCCAAACGTTTAGGTCGAGTACATAGGTATTGAAGTTTTCTATGGGACAGTTGATAAATTTTTCGCGATAACGATATTGGTCCCATGGAGAAAGTGGTTCAGTTTGATGGTCTGTACCACACCCTAAAATTTGGCTGGTCTTTGAAAATTAACCCTGTATTAGCACAGAATACTTAAAGTACTACGTACAGAAAGGACACTCCCTTCCCCGCACTAACATCAGTTACCGCACCTCACCCCGCACTTCGGCGTATTCGTCGCAGTTCTTTAACAAGAGCGCTCGCAAACACAAGTACCTCACGCACACATTCATACGTATACAAACGTCATTTTTTAATGTAGTAGTAGTAGGTAATTATTTTGCGAGCGTTGTATGGAGTGTCCGGGGTGTGGTAATAGTATGGATTGACGAGGTCGACTGTAAGCTCTTTTTTAACATCTTCAGCATCTCAGTTGAAAGACGTCAAGTGCTGGAGAAAGGCCTCCTCCAGTATTCACACAACGATCGGCAGCCTAATTGCGGAACGCCAAATCGTCAAATGATTCTGATCAGTTGGCTTCATTTCTATCACAATTGGCTTCATTTTACGATTTTCGAATTGCGAAACTCTAGTTTATTATGAAACCAATTATGAACGTTAAGGCCCTGCGCAGAAACTAGAGTTTCGCAATTCGAAAATCGTAAAATGAAGCCAATTGTGATAGAAATGAAGCCAACTGATCAGAATCATTTGACGATTTGGCGTTCCGCAATTAGGCTGCGGTTCTGCGCTATACGCAGACGGAGAAAATAAAATCGAAGGTTTAAACCGTCGAGCCATTTTAAACAAACTACCTATAATCCGACAAAATTTAAGTTTTTATACAAAAAAAAAAGACGTTAAACCCGAGTCTAAGTTGTAAATTTTGCATTAAGAACTTTACGTTTGTCGGAATAAAGTTCAAAATGCAGTTACTGGCTCAAAAGTTACGGCTAGGTCTAAAGTTAGAACTCGTTTTGTTATAAACTGATTGGCTGTGTACCTACCCGTGTTCGTTTACGTTGTTGAGCAGACGAATCTTTCATCAACAATATCCTTCAAAACTCTCGGATTGTGATTGAACGTGTATTTACGGAATTAGGGTGCAAGAAGAAGTGAAGGGTTTGCTTGGATCGTTTGAGGGCTATCTTAACTCAACTACCTACAACAAAAAGACCATGCACAGTCAACCAAAGAGACAAGTATGCAGGATCGTCGAATATAGTTGAAGTTTAGTAAGAAACCGATGGATGTTCTCGAATAAAATTTAATTAATTAATAGAAAACAAACGGCTCTTTTATCAAATTAAAGGATATGTCCAGTTTCTGCCCTCTGGTAATTCTGGTATAGATAAATGTTCATGATTTAAGGTTTTTCAGTAAGATTTAAAAATTTAGATTTAAATTACTATGGATTAATAAATTCAGTATTACTTGCGTAACATAATTCTCAAAAAAACAGTACTCAATCGTAGCCTCCGCTTTGCCATTTTAAACGGGAAGTACTAAAAATATTTTTGACGTTCCATTTTATCCCGTAATTATCTTTAAAAAGTGTGAGCAATAATTATAATCCGCTTATTTTAGATGAAAGGAATATATTAACGTATTTGCGTATACAATACGACAATATTACTAGAATATTTTTGTGTACACATCAAACGTGTTTTTCTTCGGATACCCACTTCCTAACATGAAGGTAAGTATTTATTACTTTTTTGACAAGGCATTGACATTTATTTTTTAGTTGTCAATTCCAAGTTGCGTGTACGCGTTCCTTGCTTACTATGCGATTATTTTTTGTAATGGATATTTTCTTTAAACGACCATTGCTATTCTACACGGAGTGACATCATCTAGACACGATGACTATTGCTATACTTATAGGATTCTGCTTTTCCTTTCGATTTGGATATTATGATGAGGTGCATCGCTGTGCTGCGGATTCGCAGACATATCGTGTCAAGCCTGGCGTTACCCCTCCAAGTGAGACTTGCTCGATGGTTATCAAATCAGGTAGGCCTCTATCCTACGGCAGTCGCGTAAACCATGCAGGAAAGGCAGTACATCGAGCAGTTGTGTTATAATTTGAAAAATACAATGACATGTCTTATTGTTCCAGCTCCCATTAGAAGGATACGCAAGTGACACGATTGTTATAATTTATTAAATACCAAAGCTGCTTACAATGAGAGATTACTAGGTCATACAATGGTCTGCCACGTCATGACGCTAGTATGGTATCTTGGCTGGGCAAGGCATCAAAATAAAGTGCTAGCACCAGCTACATTTTTGGACAATGTTTTGGTGTCTCTAGAAGACGTTTAATTTTTTTAAATTTAAGAATGTATCTACAATAAAGTAATTTGTTTTGCAATAAATACATACATAGTTTTATTTATTATAATCCCAATTCAGTATCAACAAGTAGCGACATATAATATGGTATGTTTAACAAACACAATTGTAAACTGTTCTTGTTTTGATTAATAAATAATAATAAAAAAAAAAAAAAAAAAATATTACTTATGAGTATTGAAGATAGAAACCAAAATACGGAATTAAAGATGATGCCAATATAATATTATAATATTGTGACAAACAATAGGTGCTTAACATTTTTGTTACACAAATAGAAATATCCAAAAAACTGTAGAATATGATCTCAGACCAACAAAATGTTTCATTAACCTCACAAAGACATACCACCAATTAGTACCTGTATTCGCTCACAGATGTCATTATACTAAACAAAGTTAACAAAAATCTCTAGCGTATAATCCTTATTTCGACCAGTTTACGCAAGATCCTGACTCCTGAAACTTATTAATTAATAAACTATAAAATACGACGATTATAATTATAACAATTATTACTGAACATTTTCTTTGACTGCCTAGACATTCGCCCATTGCTCCATCAGACATGTCCTTTCAGTCAACAACATCCATCGGTTTCTTACTAAACTTCAACTATATCCGACAATCCTGCATACTTATCTCTTTTTTTGACTGTACATAAAATAATTGAAATACTACCTTCCGTAATAATCATGATCCCAGCCCAAGTCGCCAATTATGCCTACATCGTCCGCTCCCAGAAGTGAGGCCGCTTTGGAAACTGCCATGTTTAGAATGGGTTCATTGACCTCCTGCAGGATCATTACTTTCGCGTTCGATAATATGCCCTGAAA
The DNA here is from genome assembly GCA_947508005.1 of Amphipoea lucens. NCBI lineage: Eukaryota > Metazoa > Arthropoda > Insecta > Lepidoptera > Noctuidae > Amphipoea > Amphipoea lucens. Next base: position 14,840,248 of record OX382377.1, on the reverse strand, counting down.
TAAATTCTTATACAATTACCTGGCTATTCAAATTCACCTAATTTATTTCACATAAACCTAGGGCACTTAGGAAACGTCAGAAGCTAGGTGTACATTTCCAATTGGGTGTTTCCTATGGAGAAAACCCGGCAAGAAACTCCACGATAAAGGCGGAAACAGACTTATAACACGCCACGTTACGCGACACCAATGCAGCTCACTCATTGGCCACATTTTTCGTCTCGTTGAGCTATTTTCGTCATTTGGCCAATAAGTAAGCGTGGGATGGCGTCGTCGGGTGTTACAAGTGTGCAGCGGCCTTTACTATGCAAACTAAAGGCTCCTGTCATTCGTTGTAAGAAGCCAGCAAATCTGACAACTAGTTTTAACAAGGGGTATCGTTTTAACCAGTAAAAAAATGGTTAGATAGGTAAGAGAGCAGTGGTGATGAAATAATTTACACAAAGTAAAGCGCCTGTCATGGATTCGAACCTACGACCTGCAACTCGTACCATTTGGCCACCACTGCTCTCAAATTATAGGCTGTCTGTTTATTAAATAATCAGTAAAATTGTATACCATTTTCTTTCGATGGGAATCAATCAAAAATTTCTTCAAGCTTATGGCGCTGCACACAACTTCTAGAACCATTTTGACATTCCAATTTTTGAAACAGATCAAATGTTGTACTTTTGAACATCCCGTTTGTCTGAAAAAGTACTTCGTTCATCTTTATAAGCCATATCGTCGACCGTAGGTTCAATTGAGGTAAGAGACAAAATACCCAAAATGAGTTGAGTAAGTATACCTACAGTTTTGTTCAGAATTTTTCGCTCTGACGAATGGTGAATATGAAAAAATTCTAGCTTAAGAAAATGTCCCTTACCCTAATGATTTTTGGATCCAAATTTCAAATCAGCCCCATAAAAACGTCCGAAAAAAAATTTGTCGGCCTCTCCTGAAAAATCGTATTTTGTCCCTTACCTCAATTATTGCCTACGGTCGACGAATTAGCTTTTACCTGCGGCTTCGTCCGCGCACTGTTTGGAAATTATTCCACGGAAACGTAGGTATTACCGAGATAAAACCCAGCACCCTAATTGAGGCTAATTGCGTAACACACTATCAATTTCAATCTGAATCATTTTGAAGGATATTGCTAATCCATTGCTTCATACGTTCGAAAAATTTGTCTGCTCAGCAACGTAAATAACGCAATGAATGTTGTTGAACTGTCAAAATGAAAGCCATTGCTACAGATAGTCTGTTACGCAATTACCACGCATGATTAATCCGTGTGCCAAACATCCATATCCGTTTAAAGGTAACAGACCGACAGACAAGGTTACATTCGCATTTATAAAATGAGTAAGTATGGACTTTAGACTAGACGACTAGAAATCATAGTGGCGTCATGTCAAAACAAGTAGATTTCTGAGCTGTATCTAAACCACACTTAATATTATAAAGGCGAAAGTTTGGGAATGTGTGTGTATATGTTTGTTACTTTATCACGCTCAAACGGCTGTACCAATTTTGATCAAATTTTGTATAGATGTAGCTGACACACTGGATTAACATAAAGGCTACTTTTTACCCCGATATTCCCACGGGATCGACATTTACGCGGGTGAAACTGCGGGGCGCAGCTAGTTAAATATAAGGGAACTGGCATCCTATAATTACTGTTAAAAACTTGTGAATGGGTTTAGATGACCCATAACAACTGCGAATTTATTACTTAACTTATACTTGCGAAAGTAAGTTTGTTTGTTAGGTACCTTCTCTTGCCTAAACCACTGAACCGACCAAACTCCAAACTGAAAGCATTTATTTCAATTAAACCATAAATAATCATCCTGAAATTATGCATATACGTTGTCAGGTGTACAGAAACGGACTCCTTTCATCCCGAAAAAAAGTGCTGTTCCCGAGGAAAACAACAATAACGTTATTACGATAATAGATGGCGCCACGTGTCTATTGAACTTTGTCACATGATTTAATTCTGAGGCGGTACGAAGTTCGTCAGCTAGTATCTATTATTATATATATTACTAGCTTCAGCCCGCGACTTCGTCCGCGTGAAATTTCACCCTCCCCCAATCACCCTCTCAGGGTTTTTGAAAAACCCTTTCTTAGTATTCTTCACAAAGAACAGACTCTCCAAATTTCATTTCTCTAGGATCAGCGATTTAGGTTGTGCGTCGATATATCAGTCAGTCAGTCAGGACTTTGAATTTTATATATACAGATAATAATATTACTAGTTGCGGCCTGCGCTTTCACCCGCATAAATCTCAACCCAGTGAGAATATCGGGATAAAACGTATCCTATGTGTTAATCCAGGGTGTCAGCTACCTCCATACCAAATTTTATCCAAATTGGTCTAGCCGTTTGTGCGTGAAGAAGTAACAAACATACAAACACACTCACAAACTTTCGCCTTCCATGGCAAATTTCATCGAAATCCGTTCAGTGGTTTAAACGTGAAGAGGTAACTACAGAGTTACTTTTCAATTTATAATATTAATAGCAACGCCCCGCGGTTTCACCCACATAAGTGTCGATCCGGGGGGGGGGGGGGGAATATTGGGATAAAAAGTATCCTATGTATTATTCTGATGTATAAGCTATATTACTGCAAAGTTTCATCAAAATCCGTTCAGTAGTTATTGCATGAAAGAGTAACAAACATCCTCACAAACTTTCGCATTTATAATGCTAGCTGCGCCCTGCGGTTTCACCCGCATAAATGTCGATCCCGTGGGAATATCGGGATAAGTGTATCCCATGTGTTATTCTAATGTACGAGTATAAGCTATATTACTGTACAGTTTCATCAAAATCTGTTCAGTAGTTTTTGTGTGAAAGAGTTACAAACATCCATCCATCCATCCTCACATACCAAGCCTGCACCCTAATTGCGTAACACACTATCAATCGAAATCAGAATCATTTTGAAGCAAATTTCTAATCCATTGCTTCATAAGTTCGAAATTTTTTTCTGCTCAACACGTAAATAACGCAATGAATGTTGTTGAACTGTCAAAATGAAACCGATTCCGATTGATAATGTGTTACGCAATTGCCCCGCTGTATTGTTCGACTGCAGGGCCAAGACCTCTTACTCTCCTTCCATTTTCTCGGTCTAGAGCTACTAAGAACCAGTCTTTCAAAGGAAAATTGAAACCATACTTACTCACAAACATTACGCTGAAATCTTTGTAAATAGGGCTCATAATTTAATAAAGTTTTGAAACAGTTTGTAGCTAGACAAGAATCAATTGCATAAGGACGGAAATTTTTCCTCATTTTGGATTAAATCCTAGTAACTTTTCTTAGAAACGAAAAATTATAGAAAAAAAACTTAAAACCTATACAAAATGTCAAAACAAAATGGTTTGATTTGACATTTTCATGATTGTAAGATGCAAGGAGCATAGACAAAGATAGACAGCAAAACCTGCTTCTTAGTATTAAGGACTTCATTGCCTTAGGCACCTGCCCTACCCCCAACGAGGAAGCAATTAGTTATTAACGATTTTTTCGCTCAAAAAACGTACAAAAGATTGTAGGTCTCGTGCAAGTGAAAGAGATAATAAGTACATAAATAAATTATTAGTGGTTTTAATTCTCTTTGACCAACCCGCACTGGGCCCGCGGAGGCCTGTGTCCCAGAAGTGGGAACATTATGGGCGGATTATGCTAGAATAGATACCTATAGTTAGATGCTACTGTCACTGCGATATTTATCTATAGGAAACAATTTCGTAATATTCATTTATTCACTTCCTACAGTAAAAGTAACAATTCAATAAAACATTGAGTAAAAGGTCGATTGTGGCAGGCGCGGCGTTTCAGAGTCTGTAGAATTCGTTAGCCAAATAAACGGTTTGGCAAAAACATTTTCTGTCACGTTACAAATAAGAATCAGTAGTATAGGTTGATTACTGTTACTGCGAATTCGTTGCGGACGCGCAACGAGATCGCCGCGAATGTTGCTATGCGTGTGTGTGTGGACGCCATTGTTACTGAGTGTAGCGTCGTTAACTTGCTACAAACACGCGACGAAAACGTTGCGAATTTGCCACGCGTCGGCGACGTCTTCGCTGTGCAGCCGCGGCGTGTTCGCGACGCATTCGCTGCGTGCCCGCCTCGCCCCGCAGCCGCTCGCAAACCGCTAGTGTGATAAGGTCCTTAAGGTGTAAGGATCCACTTCTTTAGCCCTAGGATGGTAGGTAGTTGACCATCTGTCTAGCTTTTTCCCAACTACGTTGGGGTCGGCTTCCAGTCTAGGCATTTATGCATTTTTTTATTTATTTGCACAATGTACAGACAGCGTCAGAGAAAAGGAACCCCCTTTGGTAATGACTCATTACCAAATGGGGTTCCTTTTCTCTGACGCTGTCCGTACATACACACAGGTACAGGCTATGATTAGGCTAAAAATTAAGAGTAGGTACATTACCCCGACCTGTCTAACCGGATGCAGCAAAATACCTGTATTTTATATTGAGCGTCTGTCTATCTGCCTTTCACAACCCAGTTACTGGGTAATACGATTCCCGGAAAACTGGGTGTTCAATGCTACCTTTGACCATTGATTCAGCACTTCGTCGGTGGACGCGCGGCCTACTTCAAATATTGTCATAGTTGCATATTACACGCATAGAATACTAAGATATTTGTACATTTGTGTGTATTAAGAAAAAGTAGTATATAAGCTGTGATATTTGTAAAATAAATCAGATTAGAATTTATTCTTTTCTCATTACCCCTCACTGTGGCCAAGACACCTTTAGCCATCTCTGATCAGTCCTGTGAGTCTGCTGGACTGGCAGTGAGTTTACCCTTCACCCTCACCTGTAATTCCTAACCACTATCCGTCTGTTACCTTAGGTCTCTTGGTGCAGACATCCTGTACTTATTTATATATTTATTTATTACAAATTATATGGTAGGTTAGGGCTGTAGGGCTTATAGGACTTAGGGCCGTAGGGACTGTAGGGCTTATAGGTCTTAGTTTAGGTCCTTTCAATTTACCATATATTCATGTACAGCCGCAACCTTTATTAAGGGGTGGTTGTACACTGGGCTTATAACAGGTTACAGGGTTGCATCGCATCGCCCTTCTGCGCTATTACTTTGTTTTCGCATAGTGTTTTTTTTTTACTTTTTTCTTTTTGCTTGACTCCTATAAGGGTCCTTGTGTGACGTTAAATAGCCTTCCTCAAGAATTAGGCTATCAAATAAATAAATAATTTTTCAAATCGTTGTTGATAGTCCAATTCCGCGTAACTAACGTTGTTAAATACCACGTATGTACACTTCCGCTAGTTTTACACGAAGGTCAAAAAAACAAGTTTCTAAAAAACTATAATAGGCCGAATTTTGATCGAACTTGAATATAGGACCGTTTCGTTCTCCCTAATTCAAAATTCGGCCTACTAGTTTTTTGACACTGATGTAAAACTAGCGAAGTGTACAGTCGCCAGCAAAATTGCATGGGTACCTTAGTGTCTATTTTCGCGTGAACGTTTGAATTCAAGTTTTCGAAAATAAACTAGATGGCGTTGGTTTCTTCACAACTATGACTAATTTACGAAACGTAAGTAAGGAGTTAGGAAGAAACGTATTAAGTAGGATTGAGCAAGGAGTTACAAGGCTAATACATTTATCTAATTATTACATTACATTTACCACCATACGTTGCTGAAATGATAAAAATAATAAAAGAAACCGATAGGAATATATTTATTAAGCTAACGAGTGGGTATTTTAATAATTAATTTAATATTTCCGTATTCAGCCTACCCTCTCAAGTTTGAAAACTAAAACTTAGAAAATCAGATACCTACCTAAATTAATATTCAATTTTAACATAGTAGGTTAATAATGAGGAACAATTTTCTTTAAAAGAAACTATTAATTATAAATTGTTTGAATGTTTGAAGAGACAAAAAGAAACTACAAAAATATTTTATCATGTAAAGCAAAGCAACGCCATCTAATAACAGCATAATTTTGTTAGTCGTTAACTGGTTTTACGCTAGATGGCGTCATTTCTCGCTTCATACGATTTTGTTTCTGTACTACCCATGCACTTTTGCAGCCTATCGTACATACGCGGTATTTAACAACGTTATTTACGCGGAATTGGGCTATCAACGACGAAATCCAACTGTAGTTCCAACAAAAAAACTCGTCAGCCTTATTATTAGTATGATATAGATAATGATAGACAGATCTCAGATTCTTGTTTATGACCGTCCGCTTATCATGGACTTATAATACAAAGTCCATTCCGCCTATATTTCTGTGACGTCACTGTCTAGTGTCGTCGCCATTGAAAGTTTACGTCGTTAGCGAAGCGACTCAATCCATTCATCATTGCGTTGTTGTTCGGTCTGCGATGTCAAACTGTTGTTTGTTGTTACCAGTTGTTATGTAGGTACCTGCCTACTTCAATTTGGAAACGATTTAGCGGAATATTTTCTGAAAGATTGGGTAAATAGCGTTGATATTTGTAGTTTAGTTTTGGGATGCATGGACCTCGTGTAGCGCAGTTTGTTCCGCCAGTTACTCAACTGAATCAAGCGCTCGGCGCATCCTGGACAGTCACACCCAACACCTTATTTGACTGGCCAATTCTTCTCTTGCAGCGGTAGGGCTAACGCCCGCCTGGTTTGCGATCACCCTCCCACCGGAGTCCGGCGTCAAGCAGTTTGCTGTGTTTCGTCGAAGCGTGGGAGTTCCAGTGCCTTAGGCATCTTCTGGGCACGCTCGTTCCATCACAGACCTCATCCATCGCTTTGATGGAAAGGCGTGATCGAGGTCAAGAGCGGGTCCATTCAGCAATTAAAAAAATTTAAAAAGTTGTCACTTATGCTATAATTCCGCAATAAGATACAATAAGCCAACTCGGCCGCGACTTACGAGCCCAGACAGGCGCTTTACTTTAAGTAGGTACCTCTCACACGTTTCCCCGCGTACCTGTCGACATACCCTACGTGTCGAAGTAGTTGAATGGACGCAGTGAAGTCATTGTTTTCACAATCACAATGACAATAGTTGTGTACACTTGGTGTACCGTTGACGTTTCGGGCACTTAATTCTCTTATGTACAGTCAACAAAAGAGATAAGTATGCAGGACCGTCGGATATAGTTGAAGTTTAGTAAGAAACCGATGGATGTTGTCGACTGAAATTTAATTTGATAAATGAGCTGCTTGTTTTCTATTAACACGTTAAGTGCGAAACGAGGCCTTAATGACCCCGCATGCAACTTCCTTGTGGTGCGGCAAGGAAAAACGTGAACATCTCTGTCGTGCGAAGGGCATAGCTTTGGTTTGGTGCAGTATAGAAAAGAGATAAATGTATATTTGAGATGCGCTAATGGTCCCGGACTCGGTGGTATACCTACCTTGGTACCGGATGTTTTAGGCCTCGTACCGCACTGAATTAATATAATTTTAATGCAGTGCGGAACGAGGCTAAAACGTCCCATATCCCCCCGGACCTCGTACCGCACCCAACGCGAGCTTCCCGCGATTAGTGTTGTGCATCACGTCGATTGGAGAGCACGTCCTTTTACATCGCCGACACGGCCATCCTGATCCATCCATCCATCCTCTCAGTGCAAAAAATCTTATTGTCTACCCTGTTATAATGAAAAACACTCATAAATATGTACAAGATATAAATTGAGATTTTTATAAAAAAGTATATTGTTACTGATTTTTTAAATGTTAATTCAAGTTTTAATAAGTGTATTTTTAAAGCCCGAGGCAGAATAAATAGGATAGTTTCTTTTCTACTTCTGGTTTTCTTTTTTTTCTATTCTATGAACCGCATTAAGATTTTCACACAAAAATAGATAAACGTCGTTGCGTCGATATTATTTTTCCCATCACTAATCTTAGCGAAAATTTACCCTATTTCAGTGCGTTACGAGGTGTATAAGATCCCATATTTTGTTTTGCCAATAAATTCCAAACTAGCTATCAGATCCAGGGGCGACGGTAGATTAGGGTTCATCAATTCACTGTCTATATCGATAAGGATCAAAATTTTCATTTATCTTTGATTTCGCGCCAGAAAATGGATTTTAGTCTGTTAAAGCAGGTGGGGTCTAATAGACCTCGTGTCGCCCTAACGTCTGGTCACGGTGCGGGCCGATAAGACCTCGTGCCGCAGGAACGGAAAGTTTGCAAAAATTGGTGCCGCAGCTAACGTGTTAATAAAATTAAATGTTATTTGAGAACATCAACCGGTTTCTTACTAAACTTAAACTACACACATCAAAAGTGTCTAGGGATCAACATATATTTTTGCAATAACTTTTCTCCTGATTGATATTAATTAAAATTTTCTTTAAGGATTCATCGAATAAAGTGTTTTCGTTTGTCACAGTAACGATAAACCAAGTGACCTTTGCAATAATAAAGAAATTTGCCATTTTCCTAATAAAGGGATTTTTGACATTTGAACCACTAACACAAAAGTTCGAAAAAAAGACTGAAATAACAGTTTTCTTTCAAATTTTATTGGGTAACTTAAACAATTAATAATCCGTGTTTCTACCGCGAACACTAACAACACAAGAACATCGGTTTGGCATACTCAAAATGAGTTCATCCAAATCACGCTGTGGAATGGCCGCCCATGTTCGTTGCAACAACAAAAAAAGGTCTTCTTGCGACTGGATACCCTCCATATTCGGCAGAGCTCTTCTCTGTAGCATATCCCATGCATGCTCAATCGGGTTCAAGTCTGGCGACTGAGCAGGCCAGGGCAGGACATTGATGTTAGCTGCGGCGAGAGTCTGTCTTACAACTCTTGCGGTGTGCGGTCGTGCATTATCATGCATTAACTGAAATAAGGGACCGATTTGCACTTGTAGAGGAACGATGACGTCTGATACAATCGTCTCAGCATAAATTTGAGCGTTGAGGTTGCCTCTGATCCAAATCAACTCAGTTCTTCCGCCGATCCAAATACCCGCTCATACCATGATGGTTCCACCACTATAAGGATGGACTTCCTGGCAGGATTTTAATCGCTGTTGGCGTCCAGGGGTTCTCCAGTGTCGTATACGTCTTGTATCCGGTCTCATACCAAAACGAGACTCATCAGAAAAGCACACGAAACGCCATTGTTCTTCTGCCCAATTTTTGTGTTCAAGAGCCCATTGATATCGAATCCTACGATTGTGCATTGCTATAGGTGGTACCCGTAGCGGTCTTCGGGAATGAAGGTTCACTTCATGCAAGCGGTTTCTGACTGTTTGGTCGCTAATTAAGTTCCCTGAAGAGTGATGAAGCCTCACGGCTAACATCATGGCGGTTATTGTTGGAGCTCTTCGAGTTAAGATTTGAATGTATCGGTCTTGTCTCCGTGTGGTGCAGCGATACCGTCCTCCATGGCGCTCAGCCACGGTACCAGTGCTTCGGTAACGTGTCCAAAGTCGACTGATAACACTCTGACTTGTATTCAGAGCTAAAGCCACAGTACGTTGCCGGGAACCAGCTTCTATCATTCCCACGGCTCTGAGCATTTCTTCCCTGCTTAAATGACGTCGCCGCTCCATAATAACGTTGGTTTTAATCAGTAGTAGGGAAACAGTAGCACTAATAATGTCTTCAATGCGTTGTATGTTTTTATAGGGAAAATATTGACAGCTGATTTTCATCTTTTACTCGAATTTGATTCACAGTTCCTGATTCAAATTATGAAATGCACCAAAAAGGATCCATATAAATTTATAAAATCATAAATTTATTACAAAGCCACATCTCAATCTCAAGAAATCCGCATAAAAATGCTTGATCCCTAGACACTTTTGATGTGTGTATATACGACGATCCTGCATACTTATCTCTTTTGTTGACTGTACACTTGTGTACAGTGGACGCTTGAGGAATGAGGATAACAAAGTAACTGTCTCGTTGGTCTAATGGTCACAAGCGCTAGTTGCTGAGCATGAGGTAGTGGGTTCGATTCCTAGGTCGGGCAGTTTTATTGGGATTTTCTATCAGGAATTTCTGGGTAACAGACCGGTGTGGGGCTTTGTGTACCTACTTACTAAAGTTACTCCTCTGCCGATCTCTTCGTGGTATTACAGGCGCTATGTTATGTTATGTAACAAAGTAAGTACATACGCCAGCACATCAAGCTACTGCAATCTGTCAAATTTCTTTAATAGATTTTCAACTTTATCGCTAAAGAATAATGTTTAAAGCTTATTGGAAAAATTTGACAGTTTCGGGTAGCTTGATGTACTGGCGTCTATACCTACCTACAGTAAGTGGGTTTCGTTACCGGTTCCCTAAAATATCACACGATCACACGTATCCAACAGGCCTTGAACCCCAAAAGTCTTGAGTGAAAAATTGGATTATCTCACATGATTTTATTTTAGGAAATACTTTGGTTCCTGCTCTGAGTGAAGTGGAGCCTTTGTTGTAGACCTTTACTTAATTTGATTCGATTTTGTATCGATTGAGTTAGGAAGAATCGATATAGGAAGGGCTTCTGTTTTAACCGACTTCAAAAAAGAAGGTTCTGTATTCGACCCGAATGTATGTATGTCCGCGATTTTCTCAAAAACTAATGAACCAATTTTGATAATTCTTTCACCAATGTGATTTACATAATTTCAGAAAGGTTTTAGTATATAATACATTAGGTAATTATTCTTATGTACGAAGTTATATGCATAAATGTAATGCATCTCCGGCATTTCTATGCGAATTTTGATGATTCTTCTAGTCAGTGTCTTCAATTCTGCAATGCACTAGTATTAATTGAATTTTTGGGGGGTAGGTACAACTAAAAAGTGAAAAATAAAAACTTTTTTACAAAAAAACAACCGACTTAAAAAAAAGCATTACAAAGTGAAAAATAACTTTAATTTCGGAAGTCGGTGTCAAAACACGAAAATGCGGAACCAACGACACTGACTTCCGAAATTAAAGTTATTTTTCACTTTGTAGTGTTTTTTTTTTTTTAAGTCGGTTGTTTTTTTTTAGAATCAGTAATTTTATGTCACGAAGCGACTTGCGTTTTACTTGTGTTTACTAAAAACGATGACAAGATTGCTTTATTGGCTCTGCCGTATTAATAGACGTCAGTTTCACTCACATAAGAAAGTTTATAGACTATAAAACCAACATTGAAACTGGTGGCATTTTTTCCTTAATTCCCAAATCGGCAGAAAAAGCCTATCCTGGTAAAGAACCGGATCCTTGTCGCACAATTTAGAAAATAAAGCGCTTTTGCAGAGTATGAATGTGACAAGCTATCAAGCGGAACTATTAAAAACATTAGCTTTATAATTTTTTTTGCGGTAAACATGATGCAGAGAAACAACACAAAAAAGAACAAGTTTGGGGAAAATATTATGCGTCAAATCCACGTTGAACGGCCATTGCTCAGCATAATGCTATGACCCTATGCGAGACAGAGCTCCAGCGTTGGTTAGTTTGCTGACATAATATAATTAATTACAATCATAAGATGTCCCATCGCGGGATCTAAGAAGTAGTCCTAAGAATAAATTTATATAAAAAAGCTATTTAAAAAAAAGCGCCATATTAATATAAGAGCTGAGTAAAAATAAACAATGGCCAGCGGCGGCCCTAGAAAAATAAACAATGGCCAGCGGCGGCCCTAGAAAAATAAACAATGGCCAGCGGCGGCCCTAGAAAAATAAACAATGGCCAGCGGCGGCCCTAGAAAAATAAACAATGGGCAGCGGCGGCCCTAGAAAAATAAACAATGGCCAGCGGCGGTCCTAGAAAAATTTTTAGGTGGTGCAAAATCTTAATTGCGCTCCTCTATGTACCATTTTCCTATAATATGATATATGCATATGCAGTTGCTTACAAGTTTTAATTATTTAAGTACTGAAACTTCGTTCCCCTTTAGAAACAGTTACAGGTATAGTCAGCAAGATACGAAGTGCTGTCCATACATTTGGAAAAATGCTGCCAATCATTAGGTAGTCGTAGTACCTACCGACTTTAAGGGGCTCTGCTGATTGAAAATCTTTTAATAATCGTTTTAAGCTCATAAGTTTCTCAACCAATTAACGACCACGTCACATTTTCCCCATCTGTCAAACTGATTTGCTCACAAATCAGCACAAGCTTTTTCCAATATGGACCTTTCCGCGCCGCCCACCCGTTCCGTTTGCGCGCCCAAATGATCGTCGCGGTTACTATCATCACTGGTAATATTATCATGACTGGTGGTCGCATTTCGGTTGATTTCAGCGCCCCTCCCATGACGGCGCCCAGTACGGTCGCACCGCTGGAACTGCCCTAGGGCCGCTACGGGATGGCTTTCTACAAATTATGTGCAGTCTGGCCATTGAGAGAACGCGTTCCTGTCAGTGCGACAATTCTAGTAACTGTAGCTAATAATAATGAAATTCGCAAAACGTGTATTCGTTTGTATAAAACTGACAGATGTCAAGAATGCATTCTCTTGTCGACCGAACTGCAGCTACGAAATTGGAACCTGACAGTGTAGTGTCAGACCAATTCCCGCCATTAAAAACGTTCAAAATCTAGTCGCAATTTCACCTTAGCGATAATCAATGTCAAGAACTTGTCAAAAATGTAGGGAATTTTGACGTATTTTTTACAGATTGAGAAATGAGACTGAGATCTGAGGGGCAATTCTCGTAATTTTAAGAACGTTCACAGTCTGATCTCAGCCTGTCAAAAATACCTGTCTTTTTGACATTTGTTGTCGCTGAGATGAGATTGCGACTACATTTTGAACGTTTTTAATTACGGGAATTGGCCTTCAGACTGTGAACGTTCTTAAAAGACAAGTCGTTCGTTCAAGTCGTTCGTGGTGCGTGTTCCGACACACTGTCTCAAGAAGTTCCTCAAGGAAGAGTTCTGGCCGAAGGGTATTGTGTACCGTCGGTTTCGTGGCCGGCTACATGACACCAGTCAGCGAAACACTTGGTGTTTAGTTAGTTTCTTGGTGTGATTATAATGTTGTATGTATTTATAGTATTTTTTAAGTTATATTAATATTGTATTTTATGTGTTTTATATGGGCCTTGATGCCTGAAATAAATGGATAAATAAATAAATTAAAATTGCGGGAATTACCCCTCTGATAAGCGCTCTATTGTACAGTGTACTAAAATATATACTCAAAGGCAACCGAATATTTTTGCTCTAAGAATAAAAAATACTTACAAGGAAGCGGCCCTAACAATATAAATTGTCGTTCCTTTCTCGTTTAGGAAGTATTAGAATATTTAATCATTTTCCTTCTTGTGTCGGAAAATTTGTTGTTATTTTTTTTTTGTTTGTTTACATAATACCGGTATTGAAACTGCGTCTTTTGACTTCCAGAATCCTCGGGGAAATCAGGCTGAGGAAATCTGATAGTATCTTTTGGTAGTCGTAAAATAAAAATAAAATTACTTATTTACAAGTTTTGTTTTTCCATAGATTTAAATTGATTTACAAACTTGATTAGATGTTGACGTTATGAAAAATATTCCTGATTAAATTTCCTGATTTTTAATGTACTAACATAGTTGTAATACTAACAATATCATGGGCAAAATATTATGTCTAAACTAGCTGCGCCCCGCGGTTTCACCCGCGTAAATGTCGATCCCGTGGGAATATCGGGATAAAAACTATCCTATGTCCTTTCCCGGGACTCAAACTATCTCTATACCAAATTTCATCGAAATCGGTCCAGCCGTTTTCATGTTATGTCGTGACAACGGAAAACGGGTTTCATTTTTATATATATAGATTAAAATGATTTTTATTTTATTAAGGTATTTACGTTGTATTTTATTTGGCAAGCACATAAGCAGGAACAAAGTTCCTTACGTAATACTCACACACACACACTCGTATACAATAGAAAGAGACAAAAAGAGAGATAAAGTGTATCCACAATTTCTCTCCCTCTGTCTCTATATACACGAGTACCTGTCGACTGAAATTTAATTTGATCAAAGAGCTGTTTGTTTTCTATTAATAAAATTAAATATTAATCGAGAACATCCATCGCTTTCTTACTAAATTTCAAATATAATATATTTGAAATTTTTCTGAAATTAAAAAATTGCGTAACTAAATCCGCGAGAGACGTCGATGCAAACTTGTAAAGATTGTCTTGTTTCATCAAGATAACGCCATCGCCCACAAGTCCACCGTTCCGATGGCTGCAATTCAAGACGCCTGGCTTTGAAATACTTGAGCATACTCCTTATTCACCAGACCTTACCCCTAGTGATTTCTATCTATTTTCGAGCTTGTTGAAGTATCTGAGAGGACAGAAATTTGAAGATGATGAAGCAGTTGTCGCTGCAGTACAGGCATTTTTACCCGACTACGGCGAAGCAAAAAGGAGGGTTATGATTTTGACCGGTATGTATGTATGTTTATCTGTTCCCTCATAACTTCTAAACTCCTTGTCATAATTGGACAAATGAGGTATCGTTAGAAGCGTCTTGATCGTCCGCTGGTTATAGGCTATGTGACCTCACATTAAATTGTATATGGCGCCCTCTAGCGGACATAAAGTAATAACCTAAAAAAAAAGGTAATCATGCCGTGTTGGGTATCAAATGAAAGAGCTTGAGTTGAAAAGGATGAAACAGGAAAGTACCTTCCCGTGGTCGCATGCCGCTGTACTAACATGTTATGAGCTATGGTAGCATGCGATTTTGTTTTATTCTGTAGTCGGATTCTAGTTTTTAAACTTATTTTTTATTAGGTGCTCAGGAGGAAGAGTTCTTTAGAAAAGGAATTTTAAGTTTAGAAAAAAGGTATTTCAGGTGTATTACACTAAAATGTGACTATGTCGAAAACTAAAAAAAAAAACATTTAATAAAAGTTACCTGTAGCATAGTCATCTATATATACAGGGTGACTTTTCCAAGTGGGCGTGGATGGCCAAATTCTAAACTATGAGGAATAGCGAAAAGTACTGAAAGGAGTCGCGGGCTCGATTTTGATGAAAACTAAAACTGCATCATTGGATTTTCGATAAATCAATATTTCTAGCCAGAAATCGAACCTGTTGATTTTGAAAAAAAAAACACTTACTGTATTATTACACTATTCGATAGTGTCCCTATAAGGATCAAATTATGGGAAGTAATGACATACGGCAAACTTAAGGAAAATGTTGAATTTTAATAAACTGCTTCTTATTTTAAAGTATTCATACCTACCTACATTACGTACCTTGTTCGAAATGATGCTTAATATTTTTATTAACCCACCCGCAGCGCAGTCACCCTCCTTTGAGTACTTTTCGCTATTCCTCATAGTTTCGGATTTGGCCATCCACACCCACTTGAAAAATTCACCCTGTATAAAAATGAAACCCGTTTTCCGTTGTCACGACATAACATGAAAACGGCTGGACGCCCGCGTGGTGGATTACGGCCCACTCCCTCTCACCGAGAGGAGGCCTGTGTCCCAGCAGTGGGAACATTAGGCTGATTATGACAGAAATTTTTACATAAAGACATTTTTATGAAGAGCAACTTTTAGGAGCTCCAAAATGCCTATTATGTGCTTATTTGAAAAAAAAAAATTTCGCTTCATATTTTTTGTAATAAAGGTGGACCGACGACCTTGGGAGCAGGAACTAGTTGGGTGCTAGAAGCACAAAACCGGTCGATGTGGAGGTGTTTGGGGGAGGCCTATGTCCGGCAGTGGACGTCTTTCGGCTGAAATTATGATTTTTTTGTAATGTATGAGGTACAGTCAACAAAAGAGATTAGTATGCAGGATCGTCGGATATAGTTGAAGTTTAGTAAGAAACCGATGGATGTTCTCGAATAAAATTTAATTTTATTAATAGAAAACAAACAGTTCATTTATCAAATAAAATTTTCATACATAGGTTTGTGAGGTATCTACTTAGGTACTACACCTCTGCCTAGTCTTTTGAAGAATACAAGCATATTGTTATGTTATGTTAGAACTAGCACACCTATTTCTAACTGAGAGCAGCTTTGCTATGTCCCAGTTGGCCAGCAACGACTACCGGTGGGTGGGATTACAGCTACTGTATACACATTTAAACTTTGTCTCCAAAGTTGGCAACGTATCGGCAAAGTTATTGGTGTTCCAGGTGTGTATGCAGGAAGGCGTGTGAGACTTTAGCTAGACTTTAGTCTAGGCAATGTTACATTTACAGACTTAGGTCTAGGCAATGTCTATACAGCATTGTGCTACAAAGCATCAAAATGAACATCTTTCTCCATGGGACCAACATCGCAATCGAATCGATAATGATTATAATAATATACTAGTAATAATCTATACATATAATAAAACTGTAGAAAAGAAGTTTTTGTACATTAAAAAAAAAATAAAAAAATATAGCCAGGGTGTTAAAGGACAACCAATAGAACCCAATTCCAGCATTTTTAGAATTTTTGTCTGTTTGTCTGTTTGTATGTTTAGTTATCCGAGCATCACGTAAAATGTACGAAATGAATGTAGATAACTTTTATACACAACGATTTAGCGTAACTTGAAGTAACATTTAGTTTTTGTTTCATTGCAATCGGTTCAGTCTATCAAAAGATTTTTGAATTTAAAGTGTACCTACCAGAAGTAAAATTAGTTAACGTGTGTTAATATGCACTTGGTCTCACAACTTTATGTTTATATATATTTGCGTTAATAATTATATAAATTGAAGTAACATTGAGTTTTTTGTTTCATCGTAATCAGTTCACACACACCTAAAAATTGTAAATTAGAAAATTCTAAGTGTTTCAGAAATAAATATTAAAACAGCGCCATCTCTGGACAAAATTAGTTAATGTGTGTTAATATGCACTTGGTCTCACAACTTCACGTTTATACGCAACAATATTTGCGTTAAAAATTATAAATTGAAGTAACATTGAGTTTTTTGTTTCATCGTAATCAGTTCACACCTAAAAAAAAGACGGGTTGCACTCCGGGAGTGCCGGCAGAAGAGAAAACTTGAATATTAACGTTGAAATTAATCAATTATTAATTTAATTAATATAACTAATTTTTTTTCACTACTTCTGCGTCACTTTTTTCATTTTACGTCCACGTCCACGTCCACGTCCATCCATCCATCCATCCATCCATTGTCGTGTGTCACTTGGTTCACTTCGGTTGGCGCCGCCGTAGAAAGAGAGGGGGGGGGAAATCTCTCCTGACGGTCACGTGTCCTGACGCGATGTCCTGACGCGAGTTTAACATTTTTTACCCATTACAAAAAGTGTGCAACGCCGCTAAAGAAGTTTTCACTTCAAAAATGCAAATTTGAAAATTATAATATGGACTACATCTGGAGATCAACTACGTGCAGTATTGAATATTAATAGCACTTCGATAGATGGCGTTGTTATGGTTTGCCCACACCGGTAGTCGATGGACAGAGAGTACGTATCAGAAATTAGTTACAATCCCGTGGAACTCGAAGAAATTTTACAAAATGACTGCGCAAATTTGACAGAGGAACAGCGCCAGACGTTTGATAGGGAATGCTGCAGTGTAGATAACGCCTCGGGTGGAATCCTGTTTTTAGACGCACCGGGTGGCACAGGGAAAACTTTCCTAACCAATGTTATTTTGGCTCGAATAAGGAACCAAAGTAAATTGCCCTTGCTGTCGCCTCTTCAGGGATAGCAGCCACATTATTGCCTGGAGGAAAAACGGCACACACAACATTTAAAATTCCTATCGACTTGGACCGTACGGAAAGCCCGGTTTGCAACATATCACGAAATAGCGATAAAGCAAAGGTTTTACGCGATTGTGTTTTAATTATTAGGGATGAGTGCACAATGGCAAACCGCAAAGCTGTAGAAGCAGTGAATAGAACTTTGCAGGACATAAGGCAAAATGACCGGCCGATGGGAGGCATTACGGTACTGTTCTGCGGTGATTTTCGGCAGACACTCCCGATAGTACCCCGAGGAACGAGAGCCGATGAAATTGCTGCATGTCTGAAGAGTTCTGTTTTATGGCGCAATATATCATCTACACACCTGAGCGTAAATATGCGTGCACAGTTAGGAGGCTGCGAAAATGCACAGGAGTTTTCCAATTTATTGTTACAAATAGGCGATGGCACATACCCCGTACAAGAAGATGGAAAAGTTAATTTGGTCGCTAATCTCTGTTCTTGCGTTACATCACAACAAGAGCTAATTTCTTTTGTGTACGGAGATTCCACAAATATGGGAAATCAAGCCGGTTCTTGGCTATGTCAGCGAGCTATTTTGACTCCCCGCAATGACCAAGCTGCGGCAATTAATTTAAAAATATTGATGCATGTGTCCGGGAATAGTAGAGAATACACGTCTATAAATACAGTTATGGAAGAAGATGACGCCACGCACTACCCGGTAGAATTTTTGGATTCCCTCAACACACCCGGACTTCCCGCCAACAAAATAGTTTTAAAAATCGGTGTTCCAATAATTCTCCTCAGAAATTGATGTCCTCCCAAACTTTGTAACGGCACTCAGCTCAAAGTCACAAATCTGCAGCAAAACATTATCGATGCTGAAATATTAACCGGTTGCGGTGCCGGTGATATTGTTTTTATTCCAAGAATACCTATTATTCCTAACAACTTTCCTTTCTCTTTCAAACGAGTGCAATTCCCAGTCAGTCTTTGTTATGCCATGACGATTAATAAAGCTCAGGGCCAGACATTATCCGTTGCGGGGGTGGACCTAAGTATTGGATGCTTTTCCCATGGTCAACTATACGTAGCTCTTTCACGCGTAAACAACCCCAATAACCTTTTTGTGTACGCTTCAGATGGTTCCACAACTAATTTTATTAATAGAGAAGCACTAGCTTAAATAAAAAATAAAGATTTGAATCGGTATCCTCGCAGGATATTGTTAAGTTCCGACATCCACGCGAACGAAGTCGCGGGCACAGCTAGTGAATAATAATAGTACTTCTGGACACAGCCCGCATTGTCAGGAGGTTCCTCTCTCTGGAGCCCTGACCGCCGGTAGCTTGGACCCTGTTCCGAAAACCGGTGGGCTACTATTTTTTTAATATTTTTTAATGTTTTTTTATATTCTGATGTTTAAAAATATAATTTATATGTAGGTAATTACTTGAATAAAGGAAAATAATAATATAAAACTTTTATTTTCTCTACACAAGTTATGAACTTAATGCTAGAGTTTGACAGTAGTGCAAGAACAAGGAGCTAACTTTGTGAGCGACTGGAGCCTGAGATAGGTTTATATAAAAACCTGTATTACAGGTCACCAGGGCCCTCCCGTGGCTAGATGCCTGTTGCTTTGTATACAGAACATAAAACAATGCAGGATACTTAACGAACTATAAATTAATAAACACAATACCTTATACAAAATTAAGTAAAAAAATATAAAAATAACAATAAAAAATACAAAAAAAAAAAATGGAAATACCAGAGTTTGTGGCAGTGAGTAACCGGAGAAAGTGTATGAAACAATGTCGGATTTATATTTTTTATGAGTGTAGGCCACTTTATTCCCCCCCCCCCCCCTTTCTAAAATAATAATTTTCCATTTGTAGTAAGGAAGGCACTAAAGTTAAATAAACAAATGAAGAAAGAGCGTAAAAACAAACAAGAATTACAATTTTTACGGGACTTTTTAATAACAAAATCGGTGAGTGCGGGCGGGAAGCGGAGGTAGTTACGTTGAGCCCATTGAGCCACTGCCGCCCGTCGCTCTCATCCATCACTCACGCAGTAAAATAGGTACAATAACAGTAGGTACCTAGGATTGATAATTTTCCGTAGGAATGAGTTTCTATAGGGATTTAACGTATTAGTATAAAAAAACCATGAGAAAAGAAAACCAGTGAACTTGTTTGACTTTTATCCTCTGAAATCGAGTGGACGTCCTCTGAAATCTGCCGCCCCTAGACCGCGGCCTATACGGCCTATTGACAAATCCAGGACTGGTATGAAAAGATGTAAGAGTGAGATGTGAGTGGTTGTTTGAGTGGGTGTGTTGCGAGTATGGTAGATGGTATGGTCATTCCTCACAAAATGCATCTAAAATAAAGTCATAACTCTTTTGATTTATTTCTAGAAGCATTTCTCTATGACGGACAGCGTTTCAAACTCCGTGATTTCAAACCGTCGTAAACTCTTGAGCTATATTTGTAAACTACATGCGCAGACACATTTGCTAGATCATAAAAATATATTCAGAAATAGATGCAATCGATTGCGCAGTAGTATAGTAGCATAATCCTAATCAGTCTATTATATTCCCACTGCTGGGATAACAGGCGTCCTCTCTGCGAGAATGAGTGGACCGTAATCTACCACGCGTGCCCAGTGCCGGTTAGTAGATGTTACATGTCTTCGAATTTTTGGTTCTAGGACATGCCGGTTTCCTCACGATGTTTTCCTTCATTGTTTTGAGCGCAGCGGTGATGAAATAATTTTCACATCGCCTATCTGGGTTCGAACTTACGACGTCGGTCCATTAAGCTGAGGGGCGTCCCACACTATACGCTTAGCGATACGCGTCTCCACTCCAGCATAGCTATTCACAACCTTCCGACAGGCTATCGTATCGAAAATGACTAATTTCGAAAACCTGATTTGCGCCCTTACTCTCGACAGCAAACAACTGTCGGAAGATAAAGATAAAGATAAAGATATTTTATTTTGCAAATACGGGTACAAACAAGTCATGGTGGTACATAATATAAATACAGAAACAGCCATATTTTGCCAATTACAAGGCATGCAAAAGTATCGAGATTACAATTATGGAAGAATAGAGGTCGCCTATTTGATTTAAACTGACAAAATTTTCGGGTTTTGGACTTGTGAACTGCGTTTAGAGGACTCCTACGATAACATTGATTGATGTTCGATACGGTACGGAAGCGTATCGAGTGATTACCTATGCAGGACTCGTCTGCCTGCTCCGTCTGAGCGGTCCTTCGCCAAACACGGCCAGCCAACTGCCACTTCAGCGAGAGTACTCTGTAAACTACATAATTATGTCGGTAACTCCGGGTTTTTCCCGGATAAATTCATTTCTGATTTATCCTTCAAAGAAACTCCGAGCTGCTAGGTATACCTACTAAAATTATTCCAATAGTTCCATAAGCTAGTGACCGGCTTTTAGTCATAGTTCGTATACTCAGCTCATGCTAAAATCCGGCCTTGTTTTCCTACCAATGTGTTTGTTCCCCTCTAGCGAATTAATTTAATGCGAAACTCATAGGGATGAGCGAGTTTATATCGATGTTTTGTTACTTCTTAACTTTAGATAAGATTTACCTATACTTGCCGCGTTTTTATTAGTTTTAAAGCTTTAGACATAATAATATCTACCGTTTCGAAAATACGTTGTAGTGTTATTAAATAGTTTCGGAGGACGGTACTGAAACAAAAAAAAATCTAATGAATTAAATACCTAATGAAAATACAAAGTCTCTATGGGCTTAAATGCTGAAACAAACCAACCTATGCTAAAAGTAATTATATCACTATTAGGTGTCATGTTGCAAACTATGCTCCATCTCCTATCCTGACCTATGAGTCCCAAAACATGCAAAGTAACCTCTGCGCTGCCACCGACGGCGCTGTAGAAGTGGTGAAGTTTTGAACCAACAAGATTTGAAAACTGTTGTACAGACGCCAGCACATCAAGCTACCCGAAACTTCAGATTTTCCCAATCAACTTTGAACCTTATACTTTGGCGATAAAGTTGAAAATCTATTAAAGAAATTTGACAGATTGTAGTAGCTTGATGTGCTGGCGTCTGTACATAATTTTTTTTTTTTGTGCTAGTAGTGGTGGCTCAGTGGTAACGGCCCCGACTTACGAGTTGTAGGTCGTGGGTTTTAACCCAGGCAGATGCTTTACTTTGTGTAGATAATTTCATCACCACTGCTCTCAAATCGGTGAAGAAAAACATCGTGAGGAAACCGGCATGTCCTAAAACCAAAAATTCGAAGACATGTGACATCTTCCAATCCGCACTGGGCTCGCGTGGTAGTGCCCACTCCCTCTCGAAAAGAGGAGGCCTGTGTCCCAGCAGTGGGAACATTAGATTATGGCTGATTGTGATATATGAGTGTTAGCTTGTCTATTGTGGTTTGGGAAATAAAAATAATATTTAATAGTCGATATTATTATTTAGAACTGTTCCAGCACTATTTAGGCAACATATTGCAGCCGTGGCCGACCGCATTTTATAGCCATTCAACGCTGAAGCCAATTCATGTTATGTTTCCTGCACAATTACGCTTGGGGCGCCATCTATTGTTGATCGCCTTGGAAACGTAATCATTTTCCAACTACATAATAATATAATCCTGCATCAAATATTTGTTAAGCTAAGAGTTTTTTTTTATTTGAAATGGGCTTGCTCTTGACTCAAGCCTAGGTTAAAGGTGACAGAGGCAAAGTCGACGATGGAGCGAGCTTACCCAGAAGAAGCCTGTCCATTCTCACTTTGAAGAGATTCGGGTTTTATCGCGCTCAGAAAAACAGACGCAGGTAGAGAGTTCCACTCTTTTGTTGTGCGCATTATAAACAACATTTGCAAACGCTTATTGCGAAATGGTGGAATAGCAACCAGGTAGGGATGGTAACTTGCAGTGCGCCTGTATGTCCGAAGGTAGAAGGGGGCCGGTGGAATGAGGTCGTGGAGTTCTTGGGTACACTCACCGAATTGTTTTCCTTGTTTCTTTCTGAGTTCAACACCGTTATAATAACAACCATCATTGTTTCAAACCATGTCTTCAAAACTGTCACCGAATTGTAAATACCTGACTAAGCAATTTTCTTTAACACAAAAACACGTTGAATGAAATCTTCATTCATCATTCTTGAATGGCTTCGCTGAAAGAGCTGAAAACTAGATGATTCAGTTTTTTCAGACGAGCGGTTATTTTTCATCGTGACAGACTGGAATTGTCTAGTCGTCGGGGGAAATCATATTTAGAATGAAATGATTCAGGTGCCTATTGTTTAAATGGTTTTAGGGTAGGCACAGGTGTTGGTTAGAGGCATTTATTTTTTTGGTTTTTGCTAGATTGTGATTTCTTTAGTATCTACTTAAAATAACATCACGAAGGTAATCTTGAGGGGTCATGTAGAGGTGTGGGTACCCATAGTACAGACGCCAGCACATCAAGCTACTACAATCTGTCAAATTTCTTTTATAGATTTTCAACTTTATCGCTAAAGCATAAGGTTCAAAGTTGACTGGGAAAATTTGTCAGTTTCGGGTAGCTTGATATGCCGGCGTCTATACATACGCATATCAGCAAGTAATAGCTCGAGGTCAGCGCCCCTATTCGATTTGATCCGTACTTCCAGGGACACCCTGTATACTTTATTGTACCTATACCATAAAAATTCATAACATAAATATAGGTACATCAAACACTACAAAATATACAATGGGCGACCTGGCTTATTGCGATCTCTTCCAGGCAACCTTGGATTGGACAGTGATTTTCTTGGATTTAAAATGGGGATGTCGTGGAGCGCTTATTCTTATTGTAAATCAATGTTTTGTCTCGTATTTAAAAATATATCGTATTTAATAATTTTAAAAATATTGCAGAATGGACCCACTCTTGACCTCGATCACGCCTGATGGAAAGCGATGGATGAGGTCTATGATGGAACAAGCGTGCCCAGAAGATGTCTAAGGCACTGGAATTCCCACGCATCGACGACACACAGCAGGCTGCTTGACGCTGGACTCTGGTGGAAGGGTGGTCGCAAACCAGGCGGGCGTTAGCCCTACCACCGCAAGGGAAGAATTGGCCAGTCAAATAAGGTGTTGGGTGTGACTGTCCAGGATGCGCCGAGCGCTTGGTTCAGTTGAGTAACTGGCGGAACAAACTGCGCTACACGAGGAGGCTTCTTCATGCATCCCAAAAACTTTAATTTCTACTTCTAAATAATTTTCAAAGAATTCATAAAGGTTGCATTTAAGCACCAAATAGAATATGTAAATTACCTAGATGTACCCCTGAGTTAGTTTCGCCAATACTTCTCAAGGGTAGAGGAAATGTCGACTCCATGTAGCTTATTTTTTTCTTGTTGACGTGTAAACGTGATTCCGATATCCAATTTACAGGGTAAATAATTAAATTACTTAATTAATTTTATTTGTAAGTTGTAACTCTCAAAAGTTCAATTAAAGGTCAGCGCAGACAGAACGGAGCGCAGTGGAGAGGATTTTATTAACGCACTTGAAAATAAACTAAAATTATTACAATAAAGTGCATAAATGCTTGAACCTGACAAAAAATGCTCGCGCGTCCTCGAAGATACGCGGGAATCCCCGCGCGACTTTATTGTAATAATTTTAAAGTTTATTATCAAGTGCGTTAATCAAATTCTCTCCGCTGCGCTCCGTTCTGTCTGCGCTGACCCTAAAAGTTATGGTGTAGTTAGAGAAATTAATTGATTAGCAAATAGACCATCAACTTCATAATATTCAAATCGTAACTGTCATTCTTTGATAGTTGTAATGAAATGGCTATTATGGCTATAATACGACTTTAGAGCAGTGGTGGCCCAGTGGTAACAGCTCCGATTTACGAGTTGTAGGTCGTAGGTTCCAATCCAGACAGGCGCTTTAATTTGTGTAAATTATTTCATCACCACTGCTCTCAAAACGGTGAAGGAAAACATCGTGAGGAAACCGACATGTCCCAGAACCAAAAATTCGAAGACATGTGACATCCACCAACCCGCACTGGGCCCGCGTGGTGGATTACGGCCCATTCCCTCTCACAGAGAGGAGGCCTGTGTCCCAGCAGTGGGAACATTATGGGCTGATTATCTATATATATAAAAATGAAACCCGTTTTCCGTTGTCACGACATAACATGAAAACGGCTGGACCGATTTCGATGAAATTTGGTATAGAGATAGTTTGAGTCCCGGGAAAGGACATAGGATAGTTTTTATCCCGATATTCCCACGGGATCGACATTTACGCGGGTGAAACCGCGGGGCGCAGCTAGTAGATTATAGATAAAAATCACGAAATTACACGGTAGCGATTACAACCAATCATAAAGAGCTGAAATTGGATTTGTTTCTCCAAGTAAGACATGAAGCTATCTCCAACACAAAAAAAAACTGTGAAAACGAGGAAAATATTATGGAAATGTTTCGTTTCTGCGATAATGTTCCTGAATAGCAAGTGAATAACCTCGACGCGGTACATAATGAATGTTGTATGAGATAAGATCTCACACGTGTACCTATCTATAGGGAAGATTCATTGTCCTCGTGAAAATATGTTTCCTATTTACTTTTTTAGGGGCTTATACGGTACAGTCACGAGCACTAATATGTCAACACTTGGCAACTTTCAATTGCGATTTTTTCGTGAAATAACGAATGCACCTTTGAAATACGACACTTTACATAAACCTATGGGTTCGAAAATACTATGTTCGTAATAACATAAAATTTCATCCAAAAATAAAGGAGAAAATTGCCTTTGAATAAAGCCAAGTGTCTGTACTTCCCTCATCAGTGGTATCAAAACCAGGATCCTAAGCTGGCCTCTTAGCATATTCAGCCTATAATGCTCCCACTGCTGGGACACAGGCTTACTCTCTTCAAGAAGAAGTGGGCTGTAATCTGCCACGTGGGCCTAGTGCGGGTTGGTAGATGTCACGTGTCTTCGAATTTTTGGTTCTAGAACATGCCGCCGGTTTTTTCACGATGTTTTCCTTCACTGTTTTGAGAGCAGTGGTGATGAAAAACACAAAGTAAAATGTCTGTCTGAGTTCGAACTCACTACCTATTCCTTTCGGCTATCACTGCTCCTTCTCGGCCACCATTGCTCCTACTGCTGTTGATGTCCCGGCCACCCTCTATACAGGTTGTTCCTGGAAGTATGGATCAAACCGAATAGGGGCGTGGGCAAGGTCATTTCCAAACTTTTTAACTCTGAGAATGTCAGTGAATTTTTTTACGGTTCAAAAGTTATGACCGATTTTAATTTTTTTTCAATCACTTCGCTTAGTGTTCAAAGAAAATAATCATAAAAAAATACTATCAGGGCTATCTAAAAAAAATAAATTGATAGCCCTGATAGTTTTCACGAATTCGATCTTTCTTCTCTTTTTTTAGTATTTTTTTTTTTTTGCTAAAACGTTTGGAAATGACCTTGCCCACGTCCCTATTCGATTTGATCCATACTTTCAGGGACACTCTGTATAGCTGGGAAGAAGAAGTGCGACAACAAGCTTCCCAGCAGCAAAGCTGTCTGTTCAAGTCAAAAGTGGTTCTGGAAAATTGTACCTCCGATTAGCAGCGATTTTTATCAACACAACCAATGCAATAGCTACTTAGCCCCTTCGTACACAAGGCTACTCAAATCTTAGATACTTAACGATTTTAGTCTTCAAGCGACTGCCGCCATACAAGTCCATTGATGTTCGTACATGAGTCGCGTCGCCGACATTTTCAACTTAAATGGATTTGTATGGCGGCATTCGCTTGAAGACTAAAATTGTTGAGTATCTAAGATTTGAGTAGCTTTGTGTACGAAGGGGCTTACACGCGTCAATTGCCATACATCAGCGAATCATGTTGATTATAGGCTTTTGGGAATTGAAAAGCTGTTCTTTTTGACAAAGCAATTATTTGAGGGATGATATCCAAATTGCACAGTCGTATTCCAGCATCCGCACTACCCCACAGTTACAAACAAAAACAAAAGAATTGCAGCAATTTTAAAATTGGTACGTATAACCATTTTTACCAATCAAAAGCTACCGCCAACGTACAAAACATGGCCGCGAGGTGAAAAACGAGGACTTTCAACATTCGGTTTTGAATCGGAATAGGTTCACAAAATAATACAAAAGAATGAGTTGAATTTCAGTTTTGCGCACCGCTGCTCTTCGGTATTTTCCATTTGATGCCTGATTTCTATCTGGAATATTTTTGTGTTAAAAGTGTCGACTCGTTACGACAAATCAAAAACAAAATAATCTATAAATTGTATAAGTATATAAGCAAAATCAGTTAATCAGCCTATAATGTTCCCACTGCTGGGACGTAGGCCTCCTCTCGGTGAGAGGGAGTGGGCCGTAATCCACCACGCGGGCCCAGTACGGGTTGGTAGATGTCATATTTCTTTGAATTTTTGGTTCTAGAACATCATGCCAAGTGTGTTATGCCAAGTCGGAGCATTAAGATTCTGTCAGATAGAGGGGGGAACCCTTCTCAAAACTGTGAAGGAAAACATCGTGAGGAAACCGGCATGTTCTAAGACCGAATATTTGAAGACATGTTACATCTACCAACCCGCACTGGGCCTGCATTGTAGATTACAGCCCATTTCCTCTCGAAGAGGCCTGTGTTCCAACAGTGGGAACGTTATAGGCTGATTATTTATGTATACACGAAGCCACAGGCCGATTGAGACAATGCCCTGACCTGATTTTAATGACCTTAATCTGAGATAAACAACGTACCCAAACCTTCATTGTTATCAATTTACAGCTGAATAGTTCCGTTACAAGTGTCAAGCAACTATATGCCAAGTTTGTCAAGTGTGCAGGGAGGCAGGGACATCGACGCGTCACCTGTAACCATGGATTCAGTACCGTAAACCGGGGTTACTTTGAATCACGGGGTTAATTTGATAGAAACTTTTTATCGACATAAAATTGCGAATTGCGTAAAACGGAATAACTTTTGGTAGAATTTTTTATTCGGATGACTACACTGGTAAACTGTCACAATCCTTTTTGCGGGTGCGCTGGTGATGACACGTTGTTTCATGCAAAAAAAGGTAAGTTTTTTATCAATACCGATTTTAATCAATAAATCAATATCGATTTTACCAGATAAAATGATTTATTGGGGCTACTTTCAGATTCTATGTTAAAAACGGGGGTTCCAAAGTAACCCCAGAATCATTGTAACTTTGATCACTTTGTTTTATTATTTTTTCTGAAAAACTAATTTTTTTTTTTGATTTTTTTTTACTTTTACAGAGAGAACTATAAAAACCGATTATTAAATTTTTTTATAATTTTTTTAGAACCACAAATTCAAAAATTACAATCAATTAAAGTTTAAAATTGATCAAAGTAACCTCAGTTTACCGGTACGTGATTCTGGATTCTGCTGTTCCGTACATTTTGACCGCGTAAGTATTGCACTCTCCTATGCAACAGCTGTTTTTCGAAAGGAAAAACGGAACCCTTATAAGACCACTTTGTAGTCCGTCTGTCCGTCAGTCGAGACCCTTTTTCTCAGGAACGCGTGGAGTTATCAAGTTGAAATTAATATCAACAACTTTGAGCTGTAATACCTTGCAGCAGTGAAAAAATCAAACTTCTAAGTCAACGCAATCAAAAGATACAGGCGTTTATGTTTTGGAATCAAAACCTATAGGATACTTCCCGTTGACCTAGAATCATGAAATTTGGCAAGAAGCAATGTCATGTAGCACAAGTAAAGGAAAAAAGTAGTTACATTACAAAAAAAAAATGTTTTAAAACTATTTACATACCTACAAATGTGTACGGAGTCCTCGTTGCGCGAGTCCAACTCGCACTTGTCTGGAATTACGCTAGGGGAGAATCATGATGTGCTGAATTCATGGTTACAGTGTGCGCGTCGTCGATGAACCTGCCACCTTGTATTCTCTATGTATGTATACTAGCTGCGCCCCGCGGTTTCACCCGCATAAGTGTCGATCCCGTGGGAATATCGGGATAAAAACTATACTATGTCCTTCCCCGGGATGCAAGCTATCGCTTTGCCAAATTTTATCGAAATCCGTTCAGTGGCTTAGGCGTGAAAAGGTAACATACAGACAGACAAACAGACAGACAGAGTTACTTTCGAATTTATAATATTAGTATGGATGTATTTTTTTTTTTTTGTATATGAAAATGGTACACCACTGACTAACTGCTAATTGTCTCTCCTGCTCCCTTTAATCAATCCAAAAGTAGTCTGTAAAAGATCGCTTTTAGCGATAAGACCGCTCCTTGTGTCACCCTGGGACACAGTTATACCTACAGTGCATTCGCGATTTTTTTGCCAAAAATGTAAACAAATATTATGAATTAATGGAAAAATAACTCACGACTAATAACGACGTCATTACGTCAGCGCCGGCTGTCGTTGAAAACCAGCGCTGGGGCTCTGTCTTGCATAGGGTCGCAGCATAATGCTGAGCGATAGCCGTTTTGCGTGGATGTGACGCATGTTTCCCCCTACCTTTTTATTTTATTTTTTGTGTTTATGTTCTTTTTTGCATCATTTTCACCGCAAATAAACGTATTTTCTTTCTTTTCTCTTTTTCTAACTTTAATTTCTAAATAAAGTTCAGTTTACGCTACAACTTCAAACATTTTTATAACTTTATCAATTACAGTGCTAGTCACTCTGAAATCAACTTGAAATAAAGTTGATATTTGTGTAACTTGAAATAGGGTAGGGGCATGCATTACTGCGCACTTTTACTTCAGATTTAATGTATATAATATAGCTTTTGTCCGCGGCTTCGTCCGCGTGATTGTCGGAAGTTATCCCACGGGAATTTACGAGTAGGTACTACCGGGATAAAAAATTATCCTATGTCCTAATCCAGGTAATGGCATAGCCGGCCTTTCATCAAATTCCATTTAGCCGTTAAGGCATGAAAAGGTAACAGACAGAATACATATTTCTAATTACTTAAAGTTTTATGGACACAAAAATGTCAATATTAAATACATATGGATTGACATGACATTGATTGATTGAATGCTTTAACAAACACGCTGAAATCCGTAATTATTTAATTTCTTATCAAACGCATGATTTTGAATTTTCATGGATTTTCCATACAAACTTTCATCCCCAATCCTAACGGGGGTGACATACACTCCTTTAGGATTATTTTTGAGACTAAAAGTAACCTATGTTCTTCCTTATATACCATCTGTCTATTCGCAAAATTATATTGAAATCCGTTCAGTGGTTTAGACATGAAAATGTAACATACAGACAGACAGAGTTACTTTCGAATTTATAATATTAAGTAGAGGTTGTTTATGGTGTACACACACAGCAAATCTATTCGGTTTACATCGCACACACGCGGGTTATTGTCACTGTGTGTGTGTGTGTGTATATAATTATAGAGTATTCTATCTTTTTATCTATCAGTCCAAACCTATACGTAGGGAGTAATCTTTTTAGAAGGTACGATACGTACTGTGTCTCAGGTTGAAAATGGTTGGCAATACATGTTGAATTGTCTCGATAAAAAAAAAAAATAATAATAATTGTTTATCGTAGTTTTTGTTATTGAAGAAAAAGTTTTTAGTACCTGGGTAAAAACCTAAATGAAATACATAAAAAACTAAAACCCGATTACTGAAAAGGATGAAACAAGGAAGTAGGTTCCCCTGGTCGCATGCCGCTGTACTACATACATACATACAAGCTATGGTAGTGTGCAACCACGGGAAGGTACTTTCTTGTTTCATCCTTTTCAGTAGTCGGGTTTTAGTTTTTAAACTTTTTTTTTATTTAATTATTTTGGGGCTTATTTCAGTAATAGGTACTTATATTTTTGAAATGAGCTAATTAAGCCCTTTCATTTGATACCCCACAAGGCACCATCCCAAAATATTTATTTTTAAATTCATTACTTTATGTCCTCTAGAGGGCGCTATATTAAATTTAGTGTGAAGTCACATCCAAACTAATATTATATTATAAATGCGAAAGTAACTCTGTCTGTCTGTCTGTCTTTTCTTCACGCCTAAACTACTGAACCGATTTGTGTGAAATTTGGTACAGACATAGTTTGGAACTTGAGAAAGGACAAAGGATAGTTTTTATCCCGATATTCCCACGGGATCGAAACTTATGCGGGTGAAACCGCGGGGCGCAGCTAGTAGCCTATAGCCAGCGGGCGGTCAAGACGCTTCTAACGATACCTCATTTGTCAGATCATTATAAGTTCTTTTGAAGTTATGAGGGAACAGATGAATATACATACATACATACCGGTCAAAACCATAACCCTCCTTTTTGCTTCGCCGTAGTCGGGTAAAAAGGAAGATGGCGAGTTGTTTACAAACACAAATCATCATCTGCCTAGCAATTATGTTGGGGTCAGCTTCCAGCTTAACTGGATGCAGCTAAATACCAGTATATTACGTGGAGTGACTGCCTATCTGACTTCCACAACCCAGTTACTGGATAAGACTTGGTAAGACTGGTTTTCAGACTTTTGGCCTTCTAACTACCCGCAATGATTGTTAATGATCCACGAATGACAACCGAGACCGACGGCTTCGCGTGCGTTTCGAGACACGGAGGGATCTCGGTATGTAAATATGGTCACCAATCCACGCACCAACCGCGGTAAGCGTAACTTATCGTGCGACTTTTACCTATTACTTATCCACAAGCCCCTCTGTATGAGGATGACTACACTTGTAAAGCACAACAATTCGGTCAGACATTCTCTGCTTCACCGGAGTTTCCCTATTTTTGCAGATGGTCACCCATCTACAAACCAACCGCGGCAAGCGTAGCTTAACCTGATCGATCGACCTGTGCGGCTGTTTTTATTTTGCTACGAGCCCCTCAAATCAAACCTAAAAGACGATAAATAAAAGTATTTTACGGTTCATTCACGCCAAAATTCACGTATACATAGGACTATAGCATCAAGCGAACATCGCACCCCTTTAAATTCAATATTTAAGTAATTATTATAATTATTTATCCACAAAATAAATCCAAAAACAAAATCTTAATTCCATGGGATAAACAAAACAGGGGTGAACGACATAGTGCGTTTGCCTATCAAAGTTTTTCAGCCCGAAACTTGCGCTGAATCGCCCCACGATTTCAGTAGCATTTCAGCATCGGTCGGGTACGGATGTCGTATGAGCTTCCATTTCTGAAACAACGGTAACTTACGAACGTTTTCCCCTGTAAAAAAAAATAATAAATTGAGTATAATAAAAAAAAATCTTTGTGTATACAAGGTGATTATTTTTTTAGAACAGAGCAAATTTTTTGAAGTTTATTCTTGGTAAAAGTGTTGTTTTTTTTTATTGAAAGTGATTTAAAAGTGAGTTGAAACTTTGTGAAAGTTTAGTGTTTGACTAGTTAAATTGAACAGGGTAAGTTTAATTGTGATTGATTACGGTCAGGACAGCCGATTAAGTTTCTACATATTTTGATTTGATTTGATTTGAATTTGTGAGTTGGGTTTGAAATGTTCGGGTGTGAATTATTGCTGTTATTTGGGTCGGGTTAATATTTATTGGTGATTTTACATGCGTTATAGAATTGATGGTACATTTTTTTTTGTGATTTCAGGTTTGAAATGTTAGGTCGACTTTCAACCTTTCAACTTTTGAAATCTAAATAGCCTATATTCGCAGGTTTCATATCAAAATGAAAAATGGCAATTTTTTAACCCCTTTACCGATGACGGCAATATCCGTGCCACCATCTAATAGGCATATTAATTAAAGCTTAATATTAGTAAACCATACCCCAAATTTTATTTTGCTGCTACACTTGGATCCTTCTGCTGGTAAAAGGGTTAAAGAGCTTTTCTTTTCATATTTTTAGCTACACGCTAGCAATGCACTTTTTTCTTTTTTTTTCATATTTTAACAATAATACGAAGAAAAAAAGTACGCACATAAAGTGCATTTTCTCTTTTCACTATCGATGCTTTTATATTCTATTTATGTATAAGTTTATGTTCCTCTGTTATTTGTAGCAAAATATACAGCTGAAATAATGATTTATTAGTTCCTAGCAAAAACAACACATGTGTATTCGAGGCGCGTTAAACAAGCCGTAAGAAACCCACAAATATAATAAATCGGTGAGGTACCCGTAGCATACCAATAGGGAAAAGAAATGTTATATTGCATTCTATGATATTACACAATAACACGAATATTTGTTTACAAATGTTAAAATATAGTTGGTTGGTTTTGAGTGGAGACCGCGAATCGGTAAACGTAAGATAGGATGCCCTTAGGCAAGGTGGAGCGACGATCTTCGCAGGATGGCTGGTAGAATCTGGATCAGAGTTGCCGAAAATGTATTTGAATGGCATGCAATAGGAGTGGCCTATGTCCAGCAGTGGACTGCTATAGGCTGATTATGATGGTTGGTATAGTTGGTATGTGATTTTAACTAGACGTTGACAAACAAGATATATATTATTTAGTTCGACACGATACAATAAATAATTTTTACTTGTACATTTTTCTATAAGTACGGATTTTTATTATTTATGCTCAAAGAACCGAATTGAAAAAACTTGAGATCCATGCTACGCCCATAACTCTAAAATAAGCACGAGTATCATGCAAATTATCATAAAATCAATACTGATTAATAAAACCTGCTCATGGATGAGCTGCGTGCGATTTCGCCCTGTTGTGTAAATGTGGTGCTGTCCCCTTTTGTCTGCACGCTACAGGAGCTGATGGACGCTAATAAAGGTGCCAAGCTCGTAGCCAAATTTTGGGCTAACTGTATATAGATTGCCATAGACACGCTATGAAGACGAATAGTGAATAATGATGCCCTAAATTGACATCGACGCATCTGATTAGGCTGAGCCTAGACGACATTATGCTGCCAAAAGTTCGGTTTAGTGAAAAGTACAGCCATAGAATAGAATACTACACCATACCACTAATAGAGTACACCATATAAATTACAGACATAAATATAGAAACTTTACAATGGGTGACACAATGGGCGGTCTTATCGCTAAGAGCGATCTTTTAAAGACAACCTTTGGATGGATTAAAAACGGGAAGGACAGACAAATACTGTAATGTAGTCTGTGGTGTACCTTTTACACAATACAATTAATACATACATAAAGTGCTACTAATCTAAATAAATATACCGTACCGATAATTTAGTCTTTGTCAGCTCGTAAAGTATGTACAATACTAGATAAAAATAATCCTCCCGATCGATTTCGATCACCGCGGCCAATTCCAACGGAGATGAGCCAGGTACGCCGCATATATTATAGTGCACAAGTGTGTGCGCAAACACAGTCGCATTCTCAGTTCCTTTACTCAAATTTTCCAAAGGGAATGCAATTCTACATGACCGGGAAGCTATCAGGTGCCAACGGCTTTAGGCCGCGTATGTGTTCAAAGGGCCAAAGGGAAAGCCGCCCCTAAGACGACCCACTGACCGCCTTACCTGCTTTCTGAGGCACGGGGGTATTACATTGTTGGATATTATTATAGGAACTCCTTATTGAATCCTGACGGTTATTAAGGAAAGTTGCGTAATCTACCTTGCTTTGTGAAAAAGATAGAAATGTGGCATCTGATGGACACTGATTTAAAGACGAGTTATGAGCAAAATAAGTTTTCCATAGAAATTCTAATATCCTCATATCTCATTTTTATATCAGAGTCCTTTCAAAATATATATTTAGGAACCTAGATATTCTGTAATCCAATCGGAATAAATCAAAGTCAAAGTCAAAGCATTTATTTCAAATAGGCACATAAAAGGCACTTTTGAACGTCTAAAATTATCTTAAAATAGAATTGATTCTAGTCGCCCATTCCAAAAGGTAGTTTTCGTATGGAGAAGAATGGGCAAGAAACTCCACCGTTACTCTTTTAAAATTTTTTACAATATTTTGCATGGGTACATTAATTATATAATAACATGTGAGGACGATGCACCTAAAATAAAATTACTAAACCACAATAGGTCGAATTAAAAACGAAACCATGACATATAAATTAATTATCTGATAGATACATGGTGCTCACATATTTACAAACATGGTACAAGCAAAACGATTTTAATTTAAAAAAAAAAGACGGGTTGCACTCCGGGAGTGCCGGCAGAAGTGAAAACTTGAATATTAACGTTGAAATAAATCAATTATTAATTGAATTAATATAACTAAGTTTTTTTCACTATTTCTGCTTTCAATTTCCATTTTTTGAAACACTTTATATACACGAATTTTACGAATACACAGCAGTGTGGCTACTACACAGACGGTCGAGCCATCAGCTGTCCATCCACGTCCGCGTCCGCGTCCACCATCACCATCACATCACATCACATTCACATCACATCACCATCACCATCGCCATCGCCATCGCATCACCATCGCCATCACCATCGCCATCACCTTCGCAATCGCCATCACCATCGCCATCGCCATCACCATCACCATCCATCCATCCATCCATTATCGTGTCTCACTTGGTTCACTTCGGTTGGCGCTGCCGTAGAAAGAGATGGGGGGGGGGAATCTCTCCTGACGGTCACGTGTCCTGACGCGATGCCCTGACGCGAGCTTAACATTTTTTACCCATTACAAAAAGTGTTCAACGCCGCTAAAGAAGTTTTCACTTCAAAAATATACTTACAAGTGACTTATTAGTCAGGGTGCGGTGTGAGTAATGATGTAATGAATGTAAAACAATGTAAAAAAGAATAAAAATTTTTACAATTAAATTAGGAAGCAGTTTGATTTTGTCTAGACTCTAGATTATCCTATGGAGCAGGACCAGCATGTTTCCAAGCATTCTTATCTTGGATATAATCTTCTAATTTATAGTATGCTTGTTTACAAAGTGTACGTTTAATGTGAGTTTTAAATGTTCTTTCATTTAATTGCAATATATCACAAGGTATTTTATTGTAACATTTAACATTTGCCAAAGTACATACATCTTTCATGGGGTACTGCCCCATGAAAGATGTACTCGTATGTACTTTGGCAAATCTGAAAAATGGTTGATGTATTTTATCTTTATTTCTTGTAATAAAGTTATGTCTATCGCTTATTTTATTAAAAAGATGTAAATACAAACTACCTAAAGAATATGTTTGATTTACAAATTATTTTGGTATTACGTTTTTATGTACTATGCAAGCTCCGCCGGCCGCTTAAATTAAAGGCGAAAGTAAGTTTGTTTGTTACCTACCTTTTCACGCATAATTCACTGAACCGATTATCATGAAATTTTGCATACGTTGTCAGGAGTATTAGAAAAGGACAATAGTAGTACCTTTCATGCAGAATAAAAAAACTGTTCCCGAGGAAAAGAACAATAACTTTCGACGGTCACAATTGCTTCAGGACGCTAGATGGCGCTACGTGACTTTCAAATCATGATTGAAATATGACCCGACTTTCTAAGCCTTCAAATAAACAAACAAACGCTTCAGATTGATATTAGGATAGATCAGAGACTCTAAAACCTTGACTTCTCCGAAATACCGTGTCATTAAAAGTTCAAGTTCATCTTTCTCGAGTCTTACAATACTGTCAAATTTCTTTAATAGATTTTCAACTTTATCGCTAAAACATAAGGCTCAAAGTTCATTGAGAAAATTTGACAGTTTCGGCTAGCTTGATGTGCTGGTGTCTGTACAATGCTCAAGTTCACTCAAAAGTTGAATTACCAAAGTTAAGTCAAAGTTGAGTTTAAGCTAAAACGACTTTGTTTAGTAGCCTTACTTATTAGCCTTTTATCTTATAACTTAGAGTTACTTAATTAGCGTAGTGGTTCTAATTTTGCTGCCCTTCGTTTGAAAGGGGGACATTATCTCTGTTGGTTTCGTGTTTTTAGGGTTCCGTATTGAAAAAACGTTCGGTAAATATCAAAATGTTGCAATCTTCACGCGTAGAAAGACCACTTGTCTCATTGATCGTCTGCCTAGCCGGGGTCGGCGTCCAGTCTAACCAGATGCAGCTGAATACCAGTAATTTACATGGAGCGAACGCCTATTTGACCTCGACAACTTAGTTACTGGGTAATACGATACCCCTTGGTAAGACTGGTTGTCAGACTTTCGGACTTCTGACGACCCGTAACGTCTGTCAAATATATTCAAATGGCAGCCGGGACGTACTTTCTGAAGCACGGAGGGGTCTTGGTATGCAAAGAAGGTCACCCATCTACGTACCGACCGCGGCAAGCGTTGCTTAACTTGATCGATCGACACGTGCGGCTGTTATTACTTAGCCAAAGGCCCATTCGTCACGTACGATATTGTATCAAACAAACAAAATTACCTCAAGGCCAATACTTTTGTGGAGATAATTGATGGTACCAAGAGTTCTGTCAGTTGGCTTCATCGATCATTATGTGTCTGAAGACAACTTTAAAGTCTTCACTTTGCAGTTCTGAAGTTCTGCACAAAATAAATTCCCAACAAATTTTAACCTACGGAACTCTTTAATCTGTCTTCAATACTTCCTTGGTAGGTTTTTTGTTAGCTAAAATAACTTTTCAAATCAACCCTGTTGTGCAATTAATTTTGTGAAAGATGTTTCTTTGTAGCCGTTCTCGAGGGCGTGTTTTTTTTTTATTGCTAAGTGGGCGCACTCTTGACCCCGATCACGCCTGATGGAAAGCGATAGATGAGGTCTATGATGGAACGAGCGTGCCCAGAAGATGCCTGTTCACTCTTGATTTAAATTGTTATGTGTTGTATTGTGTGTTATGTTTTAAATTGTTTCTTAGAATCAGTGATGAGAAATACGGAGGCTTGTGACTTAGTAATAACAGCCGAACGGGTCGATCGATCAGGATAAGCTAACCTGGCCGCGGTTGATCCGTGGATGGATTTTTACATACCAAGATCCCTTCTTGCCTCGGAAAGCACGTTAAGCCATTGATCCTGGCTGTCATTCGAGGATCTTTGACAGTCGTTTTG
Source organism: Amphipoea lucens (assembly GCA_947508005.1). Taxonomy (NCBI): domain Eukaryota; kingdom Metazoa; phylum Arthropoda; class Insecta; order Lepidoptera; family Noctuidae; genus Amphipoea; species Amphipoea lucens. Next base: position 14,802,512 of record OX382377.1, on the reverse strand, counting down.
GGTAATCAGAAACCCGAAAGACTGATCAAGGGGACCAACCAAGGGGTATCGTATTACCCAGTAACTGGGTTGTGGAGGTCAGATAGGCAGTCGCTCCAAGTAATATTCTGGGACTCAGCCACATCAGGTTAGACTGGAAGCCGACCCCAACATAGCTGGGAAAAGGCTAGGCAGAATGAATGGGTGAAGAGGCTGGACCCGCGGGTCCAGTTCGAGTGGGTCCAGTTGACCAAAGACTCTACGTATCCACCAAATGTTATTTTTTGGGAAAATTTGGAACTTGACATTGTTCTTTGATTCCGTTATTACTTTATTAGATTCTTTGTTTTACCCCCTTACTAATAAATGTTGTATAGCGTCTGTATAGTTACACAACGCTTTGTCTTCTTCTTTCGAAAGTCAAATTACTGACGAATGAAAGAGAGAAATCGTCGCTCTTAGCGATAAGACCGCCCATTGTGTCACCCATTGTAAAGTTTTCTATATTTATGTCTGTAATTTATATGGTGTACATAATAAAGAGTATTCTATTCTATTCTATTCTATGAATGGTTACACAACGATTTCTCGATTTCTATAATACGTTTATTATTTACGGCTAGTTTCTTCATCAACAATTACTAAAGTAATCAGTCAAACTGACTTTTACTGTTGACTTTTACTTGACCTTTGCTGATACTACGGCACATGTGTTTCTACATTCAATTAACAGCTAAAATAGTGAAGAAACAAATTTAACCGTTACTTTGACTTTTGTGACGTCACTTTGGCTGTTACTATTGATGAAGAAACTGGCCGTGAGTTAGAATTTTGTGTTTAAACATGACACGCAGTCACGCAGTGCAAAGCTGGTCCCTAATTCACTATGACCTCTTAGCGACTCCTTACTTCGAAACCACGTCAATTCCTAAGTAAATCCCGCCAAATGTCGCGTTTATTTCGCGCGGTTTCGTTATATGTGTCATAATAGAGAATAAAGCCCCTGTAATTGAAACTGAACGCGCTCAGTACATTTAAACTACGTTCAAGACTTAGAGTTTTGGAATATTGAAACTGATAGCTCTTGAACGCGGTTTAGAAGTGCTGATTGCGTTTAGTTGCAATGGTGAAATTGGCACTAAATCCATACTAATACCTATTATAAATTCGAAAGTAACTGTCTGTCTGTCTGTCTGTATGTTACCTTTTCACGCCTAAACCATTGAACCGATTTAGATGAAATTTGGTATGGAGATAGTTTGAGTCCCGGGAAAGGACATAGGATAGTTTTTATCCCGATATTCCCACGGGATCGACACTTATGCGGGTGAACCGTGGGGCGCAGCTAGTACCTATTATAAATTCGAAAGTAACTGTCTGTCTGTCTGTCTGTATGTTACCTTTTCACGCCTAAACCATTGAACCGATTTAGATGAAATTTGGTATGGAGATAGTTTGAGTCCCGGGAAAGGACATAGGATTGTTTTTATCCCGATATTCCCACGGGATGGACACTTATGCGGGTGAACCGAGGGGCGCAGCTAGTGATACATAAATCATAAGATAAGATACTTAATGATAAGATCGCCCATTGTGTGACCTGTAAAATTTCTACATTTATACCTTGAATCTTTATACGGTGTAGAAGAAAAATATTTATGTGAAGTTTTCAGTATAATATGAATATTATTCATATTATACTGAAAACTTCACATAAATTCAATTTAGATCCATATATGTCTGATAGACCAGAGAACGAAGGATTAGGCCAAAATAGGTTTACGTCAGAAGGGATTGTGGTCTGACGTGGGTTCAGAAACTTGTCTCGACAAGTTAGATAAAAATAGGCTCAGAATCGAAAAAAGACGACCTGGATCTAGACTGAAATCGGTTTTAGATTGTGACTGAAATGGGTAAGTGGAAATGGGGGTACATGTACAGTCAACAAAAGAGATAAGTATGCAGTATCGTCGGATATAGTTGAAGTTTAGTAAGAAACCGATGGATGTTCACGGATAAAATTTAATTTTATTAATAGAATACAAACAGCTCATTTATCAAATTAAATTTCAGTAGACAACATCCATCGGTTTCTTACTAAACTTCAACTATATCCGGCGGTCCTGCATACTTATCTCTTTTGTTGACTGTACATATGTTAATGTCGTAGGAGTGTCTGGTCTAGAGTATGAGCACTGATTTGCATTTTAATAGTAGTACCTACTAGCTGCGCCCCGCGGTTTCACCCGCATAAGTCTCGATCCCTTGGGAATATCGGGATAAAAAGAATCCTATGTCCTTTCCCGGGACTCAAACTCTCTCTATATCAAATTTCATCTAAATCGGTTCAGCGGTTTAGGCGTGAAGAAGTAACAAACATATAAACACACACACACACTCACAAACTTTCGCCTTTATAATATTAGTGTGATGTGATAGTGTGATTACTCGTAGTATGGAAGTACCTATGTCAGCTGCTCTATTTTCTGCTTATGCATTGTGTCACCTAACATAACAAGACATTAGGTACTTACAATAAAACCATTAACCAAAGACTGAATTCGATTTGTTAGCAAACATACAGGCACAGATATTTTGCGTTTATGGTAACAAGCTGCGCGCCCGATGGCGTTGCTCATCGGCAAACATGACGAACTTTCATGCAAACTACAAGTATCATATTATCAAATTCACCGCCTAAAGAGGAGGAGGTGGTGAATAAAAAAAAAAAACAGTAGTACTCCGGGAGTGCCGACAGAAGTGAAAACAAAACACAAACAGAATACTTTGCAATCACTCACTGACATATCGGATATACATTAAAACCGAGTGCATCCCGAAGACAGCCGAATACATCCGAAGCGGTAACAGTGGCGCGAATTCAATGGTTTTTTTCCATCTCAAAAAATGCCCAACCCGCCTAACGAGGTGTTCACTTTAAAAAAAAATTTCTTAGTGCTATCTTCGTTATAGAAGGAATTCTTCAGGCGCGGTCCGAGGGGGAGGGTTGTGGGGGTCATGACTCCCCCCCCCAAAACATTCAAGCGGTCCAGAGTCTGAATGATTTACTTGCGTTACTAACTTAAAACTACTTAAGCCACGAAAACCCCGATGGGCATATACAAAAACATTATAAGCAAACATGGGGACTGCAGACAGAAGTAAGAAAAAACTTTAAAATTATGAAATGACAGCCCAACCAATGCGGATCAGTAGGGATATATTATAGAGCACAAGGTTCCATATATCCCTACCGGTAGCGAAAATTGGAAAAAATCTCCAAGTATCCCTACCAGTGGAGATGTATCAGTAGGGATATATGGAACAGGGGGGTTTTTAACACGCCTAAAAAGTTTTTACTTTAAAAAACATGTTATAAAATATAGAATCTAGGATGCAAGAGCGAGCGAAGTAAACTCGGGATATTGGACACCCCGCTTGTACGTACGTAAGCTTCGAAAGGCTTAGGTTAAGGCCAGATTCCTAAACTGCTGTAAAACGAGTTTTAAATTTTCGTCATAATTTGATAAAATAAGGTCTCTAAGTAAACAGAGACTATTCAAGGTGGGGTGGTAATTTGGCCCAAAATGTGTCATTTTTCGTGGACAGTGCCTGGCTCGACACTATAAAACAGCGGGGCAATTGCGTAACACATTATCAATCGGAATCGGTTTCATTTTGACAGTTCAACAACATTCATTGCTTTATTTACGTGTTGAGCAGACCAATTTTTCGAACTTATGAAGCATTGGATTAGTAATTTGCTTCAAAATGATTCAGATTCCGATTGATAGTGTGTTACGCAATTAGGGCGCTGGTCAATTTATCTGGCAAATAATTTATCCAAAAACCTGTCCATTTTGCGTGAACAGCTGTGCCAGGGTCGACACTATAAAACGGGTCCAAAAACTCCTGAATAATTTGAATCTTACTTAAAATGAACAATCTTGTACTCGTCTGTTAAAAAAGGAAAAAAGCATTTGTGATAGTGAGTGGGACACACGGGTTTAATTACAGTTGTGTAGTGTGCCTTGTAAGTTTCTTATTACTCGTGTGTAAGAGGATGCACGAATGAGGAGGACAAGTGATATTAAGAGGTAGTCTCTAGAAAGAGAAAGGTGTATTAATATACACCGGGTATTATCAGGTGTATTAAGTACCTTCGCGTCCTATACTGATTGAAAAAGTGTTGTGCCGTATCGGTGAATATTCAGGATAAATTAACCAATGCTCAAACTGTATCCCTGAATACAGAACAAGATACTGAACCAACCAAATCTGAAAATTTTAACACATGGGGCGTTGAAATTTTTCGCCGTTATAAAAAAAAAATGGCCGTTTCATAGAAAAGTGCAATATCTAAGTCAAAGTCAAAGCATTTATTTCAAATAGGCATATAAAAGGCACTTTTGAACGTCAAAAATTACATAAATAAAATAGAATTGATTCTAGTCGCCCCGTCCAAAAGGTAGTTTTCGTATGGAGAAGAATGGGCAAGAAACTCCACCGTTACTCTTTTAAAATGTTTTACAATATTTGGCATAGGTACATTTATTATATAATAATATGTGAGGACGATGCACCTAAAATAAAATTACTATACCACAATAGGTAAAAGAATTAAAAACCAAACCATGACATATAAATTAATTATCTGATAGGTGCTCACATATTTACAAACATGGTAAAACTAAAAATTTTAATAAAAAAAAATAACAATATTTAATTTTAAAAAAATAACAAGATTTACATTCATTACTCACACCCTGAAGTGTGAGTACCTGATGAATGTAAATCAATGTAATATATAAAAAAAAGAATAAATTGTACAATTAAATTAGCAACCAGTTTGATTTTGCTTACGCGGCTAAAATGTATGACAGGGCTATTTTTTTTTTTTAAATAAACACATAAAATTTAAATGCATGGGCGCGGGCGTTCAGTATCATGTAGGTACTGTATTCATGGTTACAGTTTACGTACTGGTTCAAACTCAAACTCAAAGCATTTATTTCAATTAAACCGCAATACAACAACAATTCAACAACACAAATTCAAAAGTGCCTGTACATACAGGCACTTTTGAATTGTCTAAATTAAATAGTCGGTCAGTTAGTCAGAAAGTTGAAGCTAGTTGCCCATTCCAAAACGTAGATCTCTATGGAGAAGAACGGGCAAGAAACTCCATGGACACTCTTTTAAATCAAGATATTACAAAATGCTGGGTACATTATTCTTGTTGCTTCTAGGTATATGTGAGAACCTATACATGCATACATGTTTTTTACATTTCTATGGTGAGAACAAAGTAAAAAAACACACAAATGAAGAAACAATTCAAAAAATAAGATTAATAAAAAAAAACTAAAAAACCCAACTGCGGTAAAAAACTTAAGTTAAAAAAAAAACTGAAAGCTAAAAACAATCCCATTTTAAATTAAATACAAGTTGGAAGCAGGCGGGACCAATTTGAGTTTGAAAATATAAAAATGGTATTTTATTATAGACTATTTTGTATAATGGTTTCGATCATTAATATATCAAAGTTTGTCAAATTATAAAGAAAAGTAGGTACAAGAACTTTTGGTTCATTGCATCGTGGAAACCCCTTGACATCTGCAAAAGCTCGTTGACACGGACATGAACATGTGCTATCAACGTCTGTACTAACAACGTGACCCCTGTTACTACCTTTACTCTTTACGTAACACCTCAGCCTCATAACGACCAGCCTAGACGGTAAGCCTGTAAACAGATCAATTCTTCTTACATAACTCGAAAAAACATTAAAAAAACAAAAGTTTTTGATGAGATTTCTTTCCATTTCTCATCAGAAAGTTAGGACAAGTTTTCGAGCTCACGGGTGTCATTATAAAACGTGCTATACATTTGTTCGGGTCATCGTGATTCGGCACAGCTGGGCGGCAAAATATTCAAGGTGGAGACGACAATTCATACTTATCACACTAATATTATAAAGGCGAAAGTTTGTGAGTGTGTGTTTGTGTGTGTGTGTTTATATGTTTGTTACCTCTTCACGCCTAAACCACTGAACCGATTTAGATGAAATTTGGTATAGAGATAGTTTGAGTCCCGGGAAAGGACATAGGATAGTTTTTATCCCGATATTCCTACGGGATCGACATTTACGCGGGTGAAACCGCGGGGCGCAGCTAGTACTAATATAAATGCGAAAGTAAGTATGTCTGTTACCTCTTCACGCTTAAACCGCTAAACCGATTTAGACAAAATTTGGTATAGAGATAGTTTGTGTCCCGGGAAAGGACATAGGATATTTTTTATCCAGATATTCTCACGGGATCGACACTTATGCGGGTGAAACCGCGAGGCGCAGTACGATAATAAATTAAACTTCGTATATCTTAATGACGTTCCCAGTCTGCATACAAAAAGTCAGTTAATTAATATATTCATTAGTTTAGTCACTATAGCTAGTCAAACATCGGCAAAACGGGTCGGTCCCACTAGTCCCATTGACCCAGTCCCATGATGGGACAAGTGGCATAATATGTCCCAGTAGTCCCATGGGACAACTGATACTAACATATTTTTAGATTATGTCCCACTAGTCCCATGGGACAAGTAATACCGGCCCATCACTACAATTTAGTTTATTTGAAAAAAAGGTAGGTAGGTGGTAGGTATGTAACTAAAAATTTACGGTTTTCGGATTTTTTCCTTTACTTGTGCTACATGACATTGCTTCTTGCCAGATTTCACGATTCTAGGTCAACGGGAAGTACCCTATAAGGCTGATTACGGAACATAAACACCCGTATCTTTTGATTGCGTTGACTTAGAAGTTTGATTTTTTCACTGCTTCAAGGGATTGCAGCCCTGAGTATCTGATATTAATTTCAACTTGATGACTCTACGCGTTCCTGAAAGAGGGTCTTGACAGATGGACAGACAGACGGACAACGAAGTGATCTTATAAGGGTTCCGTTTTTCCTTTTCAGGTACGGAACCTTAAAAACACTTTTTAAATTTCGACGTGTGTGAGGATTTATTTGATAGTTTGAAAATACTTTGGTGAATTACTATTGTCAGTGTTTTGTCCCGACATTGTATACAAGGTGGTGGAGACATCGACACTAAAACTGTAGCTATGAATTCAGCACACGATTCTAGAAGTAGTGTAGAAATTTTTGGTCGGTTATCAAAAAAAAAACAGCTGTTTCATAGGAAAGTGGAATACCTAGCGGTCAAAATGAATAAAGAACAGCATTATTTTTTTAAAATAACCGAATAATAATTTTAACGCAGGAGGGTTCAGAATCATGTACACACGGCTACACATCAAGCTATGCATAACCAGTATAAGCAGACTTCTGATTGTATGAAAAACCTATAGGTACAGACGCCAGCACATCAACCTACCCGAAACTGTCAGATTTTCCCAATCAACTTTGAACCTTATGCTTTAGTGATAAAGTTGAAAATCTATTAAAGAAATTTGACAGATTGTAGTAGGTTGATGTGCTGGCGTCCGTACAATGCGAGGTCAACTAAAACTGGAAATGTATAGCTTGATGTGTAGTCGTGTGTACTGACTCCATGGTAATAGCACCCTAATTGCGTAACACACTATCAGTCTCAATCTGTATCATTTTGAAGGATATTGCTAATCCATTGCTTCATATGTTCGAAAAATGTGTCTGCTCAACAACGTAAATAACGCAATGAATGTTTATGAACAGTCAAAATGAAACCCATTGCTACTGAATAGTGTGTTACGCCATATCTCCGCAGGTTGCGCGTAGGGTTACCATTCGTCCGGATTTTTCCGGACATGTCCGGACTTCTAGACTTTTGACTGGACTTTGTCCGGCTCTTTAATTTGTCCAGATTTTTTGGCTTAAGTGGAATACGAGTAATAAAACTTACATACCTAAGTAATACCAAATAAGTCTTTAATATTTATTAACTTCTCGTTCATCTAAAAACAAAATATACTTCTTTATTAATCAACTTAACGAGATCAAACAATAAATATTGTATTGCAAATATGCAAACAATCAACTAGTTCAAAAATAAAATATTTTCTTCAAAATAAAAATAGTTTTACGTAAAATAATCAATCATAACGCTAGTTTCTGGTATAGGTATTATTTCTTATATATTTCAGCGCACTTATTTTGTTGATGGCACAAGCAACCTCTATCCCCTCGCGAGGGCCGGCTACCATGCCTACCATATCACTATACAGTTCGACACAACTTAGATGTAGCATCGGCAAAATTCGTAAAACCGATCACATCCGCACCCTAATTGTGTAACCCACTATCAACCGGAATCTGAATCATTTTGAAGCAAATTGCTAATCCATTGCTTCATAAGTTCGAAAAATGTGTCTGCGTAAATAACGCAATGAATGTTGTTGAACTGTCAAAATGAAACCGATTCCGATTGATAATGTGTTACGCAATTGCCCCGCCGAACTAAGTGCGCCTTCAAAATCACCAATCTTTATTACTACTTTAGGAAAAATTGATCAATTTTTCCTAGATCTAAGTTGTGTCGAACTGTAACTAAGTGGGTAATAAATAGTGTTTGGATTTTGTGACTAAAATGTCCGGACTTATATTGAATTGTCAGGCTTTTTATCAGGACTTTTCAAACTAAATGGTGATCCTAGTTGTGCGTCAATGTCCTTGTCACCCTGTATTTTATTTTGCGGCCCAGCTGTGCCTATTCATGCCGAGCCGACCAAGTGTATGTAACATCCCCAACAGAACAAGTGCCGGGACCAAAGTTAGATTATTAATATGGGCGAAACGTGACCGTGGTTATTGGTGTCTGCTGACTTCATGTGTTACGTCACCTTGGAAGTTTTACGTAAAGGATATGGTCGGTTAGAATTCATCTCTGGCCAAACTTAGACGAAACTCGCGTGGGATGCGGGATGGAATTCGCACGCATCGATTGCGTAAGCTTGATTGAGATTTTCAAACTGTCGCTAATCGTGCGACTTTCAATCATTGAAACAATCGATGCGCGCAGTCGAGTACCACGTCCCGCGTGCAATTGGCCTCAGTGGCCAGAGATTTTGTGATTACCACATTATAGGTCTTTACCAGTTGTCAGGAGATAGGTACACAACCAGTACCTATTCGGATTTTATAAGTTATATTTTAAGAGTTAGTTTAAATAAATTACATTTTTTTTTCATTATTTAGATGTCTTACAATTTATTATGCCTTTAGTTACGTTGACCAAACGCAGAAGAGTGAGTCGTTTTTTTTATGGCATCTCGCAGGTCAGCCTATGAGCAAGCCCGGTTAAGCAACCTCCTAGGTCAGGGATGGCGAATCAATGGCACGCGCGTGCTTTGCACGGGTGCAATGGTGCATGTATACAACATTTCTAAATATCGATGTTTTAAATATTAATCTATACCTACTAATATAATAATTATTACAAAGAGGTATTTGTGAGTTTATTTATGTATGGATAGATTTCGGAAATACTGATCCGCCTCCGAGATTTTTTTCGCTAATGGAAAGCACCAGTATTGCAGAATGTCGGTTTTTACGACTTGAAAAACATCGAGAATTATAAAAATATATTAAATACAGATAAGCCTTTTGGAATAAGTGCTCTAAACGATGCACGCTGGTAAGAACCGCAAAATATGTTTCGTAGTTAGGAAGAATAACACGGACACACAGACAGACACAAAAAGCGACTTTTTTTTTAATAATACACTAGCAGCACCCCGCGGTTTTCACCCGCATAAGTTTCGATCCCGTAGGAATGTCGGGATAAAAAGTATCCTATGTGTTAATCCAGGGTGTCAGCTACCTCCATACTAAATTTTGTCAAAATTGGTCCAGCCGTTTGTGCGTGAAGAAGTAACAAACATATAATATAAGTGTGACTGATTATACGTCGTGATTATATAAGATGTAAAAAAATTAACTGCAAGAACTTTAAGAGGTGCTTTAGACCATCGAACTGAACAACTTTCACTATGGGACCAACTCTGAAATCACGAAAAAAAATGAGCTGTTTCATACATTTTGGCCGAGTAGGTATTGAACTTTTGTATGAAACAGCTGCTTTTTTTTTCGGGATTTCGGAGTTGGTCCCATAGTGAAAGTTGTTCAGTTCGATGGTCTAAAGCACCTCTTAAAGTTCTTGCAGTTAATTTTTTTACACCTTATATATGTGTCAAAAAAACTTCTGAAAACTATCCACAATAACCGAACAAAAGCTAGTAGGTAGGTACGTATCATGGGTTTTAGTGGTCGATACAGCTGGCATCTGGAAAGCTACCTGCTAAATAATTCCTTAGCTGCTGTCACGACTGTCCAGGGATTGAGTTGGCTAATTCGATTAGAACCCGTACGGGGTGAAGTTATGACCTATTAAATGTGGAGTGCATTGACTAACCTCCTTACTAATAAACGTTGTATAGCGTCTGTATAGTTGTTTAGATTTTCGTTATTTATCATCATTTCATCATTCATCACACACATTTTTTTTTGGTCCTTCGGTCCTGAGTGCGTAGATTGTTACAATGTATTCACTTACATTGAAAATATAGTATATTGGTATTCGTTTGTTATTTCGTTTGACACAACATATGTTGGGATGTGACACGTGCCGCGGTTGTGGTGCGGTGCCGTATTATAAATAGTATAATATTAATAACACCTCTAAATGATGATAAATAACGAAAATCTACCCAGTTACACAACGCTTTGTCTTCTTTCGAAAGTCAAATTACTGACGACTGAAATAGAGAAATCGGTGTGTAAGTATTCATCTGATATAATACGTTTATTAGTAAGGAGGTCGCCTCCGTGCCTCAGCGCCGTTGGTCCCGGCTGTCATTCGTAGATCTTTGACAGTCGTTACGGGTCGTCAGAAGCCCGAAAATCTGACAACCAGTCTTACCAAGGGGTATCGTATTATCCAGTAACTGGGTTGTGGAGGTCAGATGGGCAGTCGCTCCATGTAAAATACTGGTATTGCTGCATCCGGTTACACTGGAAGCCGTCCCCAACATAGTTGGGTTGGGAAAAGGCTAGATAGGTAATGATGATTAGTAAGGGGGCAAGTGTGTTTCTATGTTTCTTGTCAATATTTTATTTATGTTAGATCGTCTGGTAGCAACTGTTGTTGGCGTTTGAGGATATTGATTAGTGACAAGTTTTATTATTCAGATGATGATATTCACATTTTTGTTTGCTCCTGCGTTTGTATCGTTACGGGGTATAGATAAAACTATGGTGTTATGGGATCGTAGACGGGGTTGTACAAACGCCAGCACATCAAGCTACCCGAAACTGTCAGATTTTCTCAATCAACTTTGAACTTTACGCTTCAGCGATAAAGTTGAAAATCTATTAAAGAAATTTGACAGATTGTAGTAGCTTTATGTGCTGGCGTCTGTACACACACAAAAAAAATTGTTACTTTTGCTCAAGTATATAAAGACCTATTTATTGATTGTAAGTATTAGATTTAAAACCTAAGATTTGTATAATTGGACCGATTTCTGCAAAAATGATCCAACCCACAATTTTGACAATTTTGAGTTTTTGTGACCTATGTACTCCAAATAAGGTATATTTTAACATATCAAAGACTCAGAACTCTATGTTAATAATTGACGAAAATCCGTATAGTCCAACCCACAGCTGTCATCGCAAACATCATTTTTTTATAATGCATAAGTGTTTCAAGCTATTTGAATCATTTTTGCATTTTCTTGGTTGCCCTGATATGTGTAATTTTTTTTTTGCTATAATGATTCAGACTACTAGGAACAATTATGCTTTTTATAAAATGTGGTAAATATTACAAAAATCATTCTGCTTAAATGTTCCAATAACCTTGTATCATTTTAACTCAATTCCAAATAACATGCGTTTACAGAATACTGATTCAGAAAAACGATTCACGGTTAAATATAAAATTATGATTTAATATCTGGGCTATAAACAGAATATTATTTTCACACCGAAAACTTTAATGAAGTAGGCATTTATTTATTTAAACCTTCTATTTTTTTATTGCAATTTTTTGTAGGTACCTACAATAAAATTGTATGTTTTGCATGAAATTTGGATCGATTTAAGCAAAAATGATCCAGCCCATACAAACCTCAGTTCAAGATAATTGAGTTTAAAGTTTATTGTGGTATTTTTCTGGCTTGTGTTTTTAATTTTATGTTATTCTAAGTGTACTAAACTAATTTACATGCATGCATTTAGTAAATCAATTTTGATAGTTTAGTAGATATTCAAGAAAACTTGCGCGTGGATCATTATTACATAATAAATTTTGTATGGAATTAGCTGTGTAGGCTGCGGAAAGAAAAATGCAAAAATGTACCAAAGTATGACAAAAATAGAAACAAAAATGTTTATTATTTTTATTTTATTTTAAAAATACAAAAGTAACCGTACTCCTCATCTTAATCAAAGTGAGGTTCACCACAATAACCATCTATATCGTCTATTATTGCGTCGTCTCCCTTCAGTTTTTTATAGTAACCAATGCAATCATTTGGTATAAGATGGAATAACGATTTGAAATCGTTTAACTTCTTTTTGTTAATCAGTTTACTCAAGGCCATACTTCTTGCAAATCTTCTTCTACAACATGTAAATCAACACCTTTAAATTTCTTTTTAACATTCAGTTCTTTATAGTCCTCATTAAAAAAAGTTCTCATGAACAAAGAATGTCGAGTCTTTTTTGTCATTAAAATTTCTTTTGTTTTGAGCCAGTTTACCATTAAATATTTATCATTAAATATTTTTCTATTTACTATTTTCTTTTCTAGAATTTGAGATCCAACAAAATCACTAAACTAGCTCACTCAGTAAATTGGCTCAAAACAAAAGAAATTTTAATCACAAAAAAGACTCGACATTCTTTGTTCATGAGAACTTCCTTTAATGAGGATTACAAAGAACTGAATGTTAAAAAAGAAATTTAAAGGTGTTGATTTGGATGTCGTAGAAGAAGATTTACAAGAATTATGGCCTTCAGGAAAACAGACTAACAAAAAGAAGTTAAACAATTTGAAATCGTTATTCCATCTTATACCAAATGATTGCATTGGTTACTATAAAAAACTGAAGGGAGACGATGCAATAATAGACGATATAGATGGTTATTGTGATGAATCTGACTTTGAATTGGATGAGGAGTAGGCTAACTTTTGTATTTTTTCAAATAAAATAAAAATAATAAACATTTTTGAGTTTCTATTTTTGTCATACTTTGGAACATTTTTGCATTTTTCTTTCCGCAGCCTACACAGCTAATTCCATACAAAATGTATTATGTAATAATGATCCACGCGCAAGTTTTCTTGAATATCTACTAAACTATTAAAATATGTTTACTAAATACATGCATGTAAATTAGTTTAGTACACTTAGAATGACATAAAATTAAAAACACAACATTTAGGATTACAAAGCCAGAGAAATACCGCAATAAACTTTAAACTCAATTATCTCGAAATGAAGTTGGTGTGGACTGGATCATTTTTGCAGAAATCGGTCCAATTAATCTTCACTAACACTGGGCGATACCTAAATAATTGCCCATTTTAAAACGCGCTGTTGGAATCTCAACACTCGGCTTAGCCCCGAATGTTGAAAATCCAATAGCACGCTTTTATTTGGCTATTCATTTAGGTGTCCAGCGAAAACAGGTATAATTTTGTACAGTCAACAAAAGACATAGGTACCTAGTATGCAAGCAACTTACCCATATTTTGTTCGTTTGAATATTATTTATCTCCAAATGAATATCCAAATGTGTAGTATAAATCATTATAAAAAAAAACACATCTTGCCTGGTACAAATATATTCTTTTCTTACCAGCACCCCAAACTCTTTTTGTCGACCATACAAAATACCCACTCAACAAAAATATATTCGACAATCGACCAATACTCAATTCAAGAGTAGGTATTGTAGGTTTCCAATACGCATATTTCACCCCTGTCAATTTTCAGGGGTGATAACTGACAAACCCGTCCCTCTTGACGGGGATAAAGGCGTTAAATAAAACTCATTTGTAATCCTAATGCTCGGTTTCGATCGCTTTTTAGGGTTCCGTACCCAAAAGGTGCCAACTGGACCCTATTTTTTTTTATTGCTGAATGAACCCGCTCTTGACCTCGATCACGCCTGATGAAAAGCGATTGAACGAGCGTGCCCAGAAAATGCCTAAGGCACTGGAACTCCCAAGCATCGACGAAACACAGCAGGCTATTTGACGCCGGACTCCGGTGGGAGGGTGGTCTCAAACCAGGCGGGCGATAGCCCTACCACCGCAAGGGAAGAATTGGCCAGTCAAATAAGGTGTTGGTGTGACTGTTCAGGAAGACGTGCGCCGGTCTGTTCCCGTTGTCCCCATTGACGCTTTCCCCATTATGGGGACAACGGGAAGTCATAAAATTTCCTTCCCGTTGTCCCTATTGTTGCTTTCACGTTATCGGTTCAGTTGAGTAACTGGCGAAACAAACTGCGCTACACAAGGAGGCTTCTTCATGCATCCCAAAAACTAAGGCTCCGCTGTCCGTTCGTCTGTCACAGAGCTGTATCTTTTGAACCCATTTTGAACCGTAATACGCAGACACTTGAAATTTTCACAGAGTAGTTGTATACTACTGTGACCGCTATCGCTATAACAGTTCTAAGTTCCTACTTACTATTATAATATTATAAACGCGATAGTTTGTGAGGATGGATGTTTGTTACTCTTTCACGCAAAAACGGCTGAACAGATTTGAATGAAATTTGGCATATGGGTATACCTAGGTTACGACATAGGATACTTTTTATCCCGGTAGTTTCTACGTCTCCGTGGGATAATTTCTGACCTCCGCGCGGGCGAAGCCGCGTCCAAAATCTAGTAAATAATAAAAATAAAACAAAGTTAAAAATTAAAGTGGTCCCCATACAAGAAATGTGTTCTCCCAACTATGTTGGGGTCGGCTTCCAAACTAACCAGATGCAGCTGATTACCAGTATTTTACATGGAGCGACTGCCTGTTAAATATCGTACGGTGGTACGGAACCCTTTGCGTGTGAGTCCAACTCGTACTTGGCCGTTTTTTCATGTTTTGGATCATTCTGTCTTTGTCGAAAAGGGAGAGCCTGGATTAATGGATTTTTGGAGACATATTAATCGCGAAAGAAAAATATGGCCTACTTAGTGTGTTTAAAAGATGGTGGCCGTATGTTTTTGAACGTGCTAAGCGAGAGTTTCCTTCGTGTCGGCGAGACGATGGATAGTGACCTTGTTCAAAGTGTCGCGGCAAGGTAGAATTTTATGGTGCGATTTTTTTTTCTTATTCTTGTTTTCACTGCTAAGGATCAGTCTTCATGGTATCCGCCTTTATAGTGAGTCTTTGGTCAACTGGTGGTTATACATGACACGCAGTGCGATGCTGTAAAAATTTCCTGTCAAAACTTTGTAGGGACAGCATAACTACCTCTCACGTTTGAAAGATAACATGATGAGCGGTCTTGAGTTCGATTCCCAGGTCGGGTAAAATTAAATTAAATTAAATATCATTTATTTCAGGCAATTATTAAACCCATACCATACAGACACATAAACTTAAATACTACTATAGGCATTAACATTAACATAATAAAATTCACATAAAATAACATAATAACAACACAATAACACAGATAGAATATAATAACACACATAGAATCTTAAAATACATAAATAAAGAAAGAAAGAAAGAAAGAAAATACGTTTATTTGCGGTGAAAATGACGCAAAAAGAACAAAAACACAAAAAATAAAATAAAAAGGTAGGGGGAAACATGCGTCACATCCACGCAAAACGGCTATCGCTCAGCATTATGCTGCGACCCTATGCAGGACAGACAAATACAAATACAATAACTAAAAATATAATATTAAAAGTCTTGCAAGATGGACGACACGTAAAGTGTTATTGTGTTTTTCCATCTGGAATTTTTCTCAGTAGCAGCCTGGTTGGTGGCAATAGGCTCGCCCCCTATTGCACGTGAGACTTAAGAGGAAATGCGGGTGGTCGTTTTTCCATAGAAACGCTCTCGCCTGTTTTCTTTCTGGTTAATGACCATAAAGCAATTATTTTTTACAGAATAGGAAATATTACGTTAACTACTTGTATGTCCCTGTTTTCCTTTTTGATGATACATTATTTTTATAAGCACTAGAACCCTCAAAAAATGCCGATTTAAATTGCTGTCAACAGAGGCTTAACGTACAAATTTAATAACTATTAATGAAAAAAGAAAAACATAGGGACACAGTATAATATATCCTTTTTATTCAGTTTATGAAATATATTTTTAAATTGGTCTAATATTGGAGGAGGAAATAGGCGAGAGCCAAACCTCGAATTACGACTTATTACTTAGGATTTTTCAAAAGTCTCTCCGACCGCATTTCCTCTTAAACATAACCGGCGAAATGTGGGCGTACTATAGGTACACTTCTGCCTAATCCTTCAAGGATTACAAGCGCGATGTTATGTAATGTTATTTTCTATCGTCACGACCAACTGAGAAAAACTAAAAACGACACTCGTAACATAATCAGCCTATAATGTTCCCACTGCTGGGACACAGGCCTCCTCTATGTAAGAGGGAGTGGGCCATAACCCACCACGCGAACCCAGTTCGGGTTGGTGGATGTCACATATCTTCGAATTTAAGTTCTAGGACTTGCCGGTTTTCCTTCACCGTTTTGAGAGCAGTCGTGTTGGAATTAAATACACAAAGTGCCTGTCTGGGTTCGAACTCACGACCTACAACTCGTAACTCGTCCATAGACAGAATAAAAGACATCACGGCACTGTACAGTGCTTCTCATGTGCTAAGACTTTGTAGTGCTTTATTTTATATTTACGGTGATGGAAAACAAAAAGAGGACACCTGGATTAATGGTCTGGAATCGCTTACATACGGTGTGGTCATCAATACACGTACTTTCTCTTTTTGTGCAGCGGACAGTTACAAACGAGTGAGGAAGAACATTCTATTTCTTATTTGATTGGGTTTTATTGGGTGGTTCGTGCCGTCGTCCGAGATCGGTAGCGAAGTGCCGCGCGCGCACTCCATACGCTCACAAACACCGACATAATATTGTTGTACCTATCTAGATTATATTCTTTAAATTACAGTCCACTGCATTTTAGTTAAAGTACTTAGTTAGGTCTCTAACAGTTATATTGGCGTCGATTCCCTTGCTCACAAACTAAACTAAATTTAAGTTCAGTGCATCTCATTCTTTCATTAAGAAAAGGACAGAATATATTAGTTTAGTTCTGTCAAATTAGTCAGCGCCTGACATAAATTGACGTATTTTTAGTAGCCAATTTTTTAATCACCTCTAAACTTGTCTATGGAGTATCTTGATTTGACAGGACTAAACTAATATTTATCTTCTGTCTTTTTCTTAATGAAATAGAAAGAAAAAGATGCACTGAACTTAAATTTAGTTTAGTTTGTGAACAAGGGCATCGGCGCCATTGTCTTGTGAATAGTTGACACTAATCGAAAAATATTTTAATACGCAGGACACAGCTTGTGTATGAAAACAAATGTTTATGTGTAAGGTTTTTTGTGTAATGTTTCGAAAAAACACGCGCAGGAGACACGGCTTTACAGGATAAAAAAACAAGTGAAGACATACTAAATCACCAAGATGATTGATGCAACATCCTCATGCGCTGACGTGACAACAAAACTCAGCCTTCTTCCTCTGTCTTATGATCATCATTATTGCCGACTTGTCGGTAGCTTAGTCTGGATTAGGGGCTAAAAAAATATATGGGTATTTCCTTGGGTTCTTTAGGTATATGGTTGGTTGAGCTTTTTTCAAATGTGTGTGAATATGCTATGAGCAGTAATCTATCATGTGATATCTACCAACTCGCACTGGACCCGCGTGGTAGAATATAGCCCATTCCTTCTCGAAGAGGAGGCCTGTGTCCCAGCAGTGGGAACAATATAGGCTGATTATGATTAATAATTTATCATAATCAGCATATGAGTTCCTCCTGCTATTTGATGCTGCTATTAGAGTGAGGCCACACGATGCGTTAACGGTGCGGTGCGGCGCCGGAGCGGTTCCGCAACGTCATCCTACATACAAATCTCTATGCCATGTCACACGATGCATTGTGCCGCCGTGCGGCGTCGCACCGTAGGCGGTAAATGCTGCCACAAAGTAAACATCATGCGCAAAAATGTGAATCATGTGTAATTTGGTGGTGCATGTTTATGCGTATCTTTATAATTATTTAAAATATTTATTCCTCAATGTTCATGATTGCACCTACCACTGTTTGTCTCTGCATCAGCCAAAGGTTGACTGGAAGAAAATGCCTGTGGCATTAAGTCTGCCTCTGTACATTTATGTGCTTGAAGTATTAAATAAATAATAATAAACCCCCAGCACCTAAATAAACCAACAAAAGACCTAGAAAACTAAATTAAACCTCTAATCCAGAAAATACACGAGACCTAATCCTTAAAGCTTATTGAAAGATATAGCTGTCAGATAGCCTACCTTCTCATCGACTTACTAGCGTGGCTAATCCACTGCTGGACGTAACCTAACCCCGTCAAAAGTGATCAGATCCCAAAGGATTACTATAATTTTTGTCTCTACGGCTATTGTCCCGGAGAGAACAGCGGGGCGGCGTAACACACTATCAGTACCAATGGCTTTCATTTTGACAGTTCAACTACATTCATTGCGTTATTTACGTTGTTGAATGTACAGATTTTTTACACAAGAATTGCAGTTTTAGCGCTAACAAAACTGAACCGACAAAAAAAAACACACATTTGTTTACATGTTTACAAACGAAAGTAAGAACGCAAGAT
Organism: Amphipoea lucens; assembly: GCA_947508005.1. Lineage (NCBI taxonomy): Eukaryota > Metazoa > Arthropoda > Insecta > Lepidoptera > Noctuidae > Amphipoea > Amphipoea lucens. The sequence goes on along the minus strand of OX382377.1, from coordinate 14,783,635 downwards.
ACTTGAGGGACAATTTATCATCGTAATTTTAAGAAAGTGCACAATCTCATCTAAGTGTCAATCTGTCAAAATTACCTTAAGTTTCCCTAGTTTTTTGACAAATATTTGACATTGATTGTCACTGAGATGACATTGCGACTAGATTTTGAACGTTTTTAATTACGGGAATCGACCTTTTAGTCAGATTTCAACTTTTATATCTATGCAGCTCATTTATTTATACGGAATAAATAAATGAGCATATCGTTCCTTTAAGCGAGAAAATAGTCGGTCTCTAATCGTCCGTGGGAAAAATGCCTACAAGGGATTAAAATACTGTCCAATATTGACTGCCAAACTATATTCAACTCTATGACAAACAATACAAGCTTAGAATTATTAATTGAGAACGACATGTCACATATTAGTGTGTATTTAGGGGTTTAGACAACGTAGGCACTTTTAAAATGTTGGAAAATTGTAGAGAAATGAGCCAGCGATATTTAGATGTATGGGCTAAGTTTTATGTGTAGTTACATTGCGTGACCTAAGTAAATAGTTTCGTTGTGTACATAATTAACAAAATAAATAAATAGTGCCTGCTTTGGGAAATGTTTAATTACCCGACTGCACCAGAAGGAGGGTTATGTTTTTTTGAAGTAATGTTTCTTTTCGTCTAGTTAGCTCGGAGATTTAGACGAAAAGAAACATTACTTAAAATAAAAATGTTCTTGTATATCGATTTTATTCAATTTCGAGCGGCCATTGTTGTTTACATCTTTGGCAAATTTTGCGCGACCGGACATTAGGTATAGACACACAAACGCAGTTAATTACGTCGTATAATTATACATCCTCTATTTTAAAAGAAAATTCTCCCCAACTCATTATGTTTCAACCATAGATATATGAAAGATTCTATGGTCTCATCCATACTTATTGGTAATGGATGGCATTAGTAGTTAATGGGTTATACGTAACGCTTAAGGCCGTACCCTGACCAAATAACCTTGAGCATTCGCGACAGAGACAGAGAGCGACACGACTTCCTCGTACGAAAGGGATGCAGCGTACCCTGCGCACGCCCCTTTATCATAAAACTCGCCAAATTTTTGGAATTATTTTAATAAAATAAGAATAGCGATCTTTTTAAATAAATTAAAACATGGTTATATTTAGATTTTTAAATTATCTATCCATTGGTGAAATCCTCAAATTAATAGAAAGTCAACTTTAGCAAAATATGAATGCAATCAATAATTTAAGTCATTTTTTAAAAGGAGATTTTAAATGTATTAGTAACATAAAAACAAATAATAACGTGCAAGGTGATGATAGGATATTGAACATTAATAATGTGCTTTCAGATGTAGTTTATTTATCATAATTATTGAGATAATAGCCTCTGAATACAAAATGACTACTATATTACGTCTGCTACTAATAAATCTAAAGCAGCATGGGAAGTAATCAATGACACTAAATATACATTTCCTAGTGAATGTATAAACCAACTAAATATCAATGGTAATATAATTACAAACCCTACTAAAATTGCACAATCTTTTAATAACTTCTTTCTTGACATTACTGCTAATAATATACAATATTCTAGTAATAAATCCAATAATTTTGATAATAATAATAATTCTTATAATTGTAATACAACTGATAATTCCTATAATATTAAAAATCAATCACAGAAATCAATTTTTATGACACCTGTAGGACCTGATGACGTATATAAAATTATAATAGCCCTAAAGAACACAAGTAGTTCTGGTTACGACGGTATTATAACAAATATTGTAAAAGAAGTTGCTACAGTAATTAGTGAACCCATAAGCTATTGCGTCAATTTATGTATTGAGAAAGGTATTTTCCCTGACAAATTAAAAGTATCCGTCGTAAAACCAATTTTTAAAAAAGGGGATAAATTAAATCTTAATAATTATAGGCCTATAGCAATTATACCTATATTTGCCAAGATATTCGAAAAAGTTATATATAATTGCTTGTACAGGTTTTTTGAAAGTCACAATATATTTACACCTGCTCAGTATGGCTTTAGGAAGAATAAGTCAATAAATATGGCCATTTATAACTTTCTATATAAAGTTATGACTAACTTGGACAGAGGACTCCCTGCTGTAGCTTTATACATGGATATTTCAAAAGCATTCGACTGTGTTGATCACAACATCCTCATGAACAAATTGTATGCATATGGAGTAAGAGGTAATGTCTATGATCTCATTAAATCCTACCTCTCAAACAGGAAACAGTTCACTGAACTAAAAAAGCTAAATCCTGTAACAAAAACTGAAGAAGTCTATGTTTCAGAAACAGGAAGTGTTCGAATGGGTATTCCACAAGGCACTATTGTTGGCCCGTTATTCTTCCTCGTGTTTATAAATGACATGCCTTCAGTGATAGATTATGACACCACACTTTTTGCAGATGACAGCACTGTTTTATTCACAAATGACAATTGCAATAATTTAGAAAATGACATTAATCAATCTTTGACAACGATAATGAATTGGATAAATAAAAATAATCTTATGTTAAATATTGAGAAGACAACGGTTATGAATTTCCGAATAAGTACCAGCCGTACGGGTCCTTTAAATATTAGATTTAACCAGAATCACATATCAGAGACTGAAGTGACAAAATTTCTTGGGTTAAATATTGATAATAAAATTAACTGGAAAGTGCATATTGATAAATTGTCAAAAAAATTAAATCAATACTCGTTTGCTCTATATAGATTAAGAACAGTTGTTAATAGGTCAGTGTTGTTAACAGCGTACCACGGGTATGTTGGCTCTACTCTCAGGTACGGCTTAATATTCTGGGGAAACAGTATAGACAAAGAAAGAGTGTTCAAGGCCCAAAAACGCTGCATTAGGGCTATGTTTAATTTGCAGCAAACCGACTCCTGCCAGCCAATTTTCAAAAACCTGAGAATACTAACATTGCCTTGTATGTATATATTTGAATGTGCAGTATTTGTAAAAAGCAATATCCATTTATTTGAATTCCGAAGCCGAGTGCGCCATCGGGATAAATTATGCACAACCGCGACTAAGACACGGTTTCTGCAGGAAAGTGTTTTCTGGGTTGCTCCAACAATATTTAATAAAATACCAACTAACATTAGAAGCATTTCAGAAATTAGGTTATTTAAAAAGAAACTTCATGACCTGCTAGTCGATAAGTCTTATTACTGTTTAAAGGAATTTTTGTCGGGCAAGTCTCTTTAAATTATATTTTATTTTGACCAATGTCATGTTGAATTCAGTACCTATTGCATGCTACTAATTTTAAGATCATTGACGGACGTATATTTTATTTTGTCTCTTTTTATATTGTATAATTTATATTGTATGTCTAAAAGACGGGACATAGCAGATCAAATGTATTGCAGAACACCTGTATAATTCTTTTTGTACCTACCTATGATCCACAATAAACACATTGATTGATTGATTGAATAACGAAGAAAAACGCGGTTTTGGTCGGGGTCCCGCCTTAAAACATGCCATCAAAAGGTTTATCACGAGCAAACAGATTTGTTACGCAGCGGGGGTGAAAATAGATCAAGTTGATGGTCCAAACAATTATGTGAATAGGTACAGTCGCCTAAGGAGATAAGTAATAAGGGTAGTCAGACATAGTTGAACTTTAACAAGAAACCGATGGATGTTTTCAAATAAAACTTAATTTAATTAATAGAAAACAAACAAATTCAAATTACACATGTTGACAAACATACAAGAAAAGTATTAGAATGCAGTTCAAACCAAGAGAAAACTTAGACAGATTTAACAGCGGGTCCCAAACTAGGCACAGCCTGAATCTTGGTGACCCAAACACTATACAAAGTTACTAATTGAATCAGTTCTGCTAGCGCAAGATTGGTACCTATTGATGATTTCATAATACATGATTTCATAAAAACAGTTCATTTATCAAATTCATTCGAAAACATCAATCGGTTTCTTATTAAACTTCAACTATATCCGACGACCCTAGTTAGCTACTTATCTCCTTTGATGACCGTACTTGGAGATATAATAGTACAGTCAATCTACCTAGCCATTTACTTACCTACTTACTTTTCCCAACTATTTTGGGGTGGGCTTCGAGTCTAACCAGATGCAGCTGAAGCCCAATATTTTACATGAAGCGACTTTCTATAACACCTCCGCAACCCAGTGACAAGAAACATTTCCGATATTGCAAGACTGTCATCATCATCATCATCATTTCAGCCGAAACACATCCACTGCTGGACATAGGCCTCCCCCAAGCACCTCCACTTCGACCGATTCTGTGCTTCTCGCATCCAACGAGTTCCTGCGGCCTTCACAAGGTCGTCGGTCCACCGTGTGGGTCCAACGCTACGTATTCCGGTACGCGGTCGCCACTCCAGAACCTTTCTGCCCCATCGGCCATCTGTTCTGCGAACAATGTGCCCTGCCCATTGCCACTTAAGTTTGGCAATTCTCCGGGCTATGTCGGTTACCTTGGTTCTCCTGCGGATCTCTTCATTTCTGATTCGATCACGCAGAGAAACTCCAAGCATAGCCCTCTCTCTCCATTTCCCTTTGGGTGACTTTCAGCTTTCTAATAAGGCCCATTGTGAGCGACCACGTTTCAGTGCCATATGTCATCAGCATCACACACACACTAATGATATTGAATTACGCAAACAGAAAAGCAAATCTCAGCGGTGTATAGATTTATTTACTTAGTGTCCGTTAAGTGTGTAATAAAATTGTCGTAAATAGCTTACATGGGGTAATGTTGCCGTGTTTTATGGGACCCCAAAGGGTTATAGTGTATGAAATAGATATGGGATAAAATGCTTCGTTTGATCTTTTCTAGTGTTGGTTTTAAACCCGCGACGAACGACAACGTTAAAAGGTCTAAAGCATTTGCCTTTTATGAAATCATAACCAGTATGCAGGGTGACATTTTAATCACCGTCTTCCTCTTAAGAGGTCATTGTACTCATCATTATGAACAACTTTTACTATCGGACCAAACCCGAAATCGTGTTAAAAAAATCAGCTGTTCTCTAAATTTATGTTCGCTTAACTCGTCACAATGTAGGGAACAGCTGATTTTTTTTTCGCGATTTCATGTTTGGTCCCATAGTAAAAGTTGTTCATAATTTTGAGTACAACGACCCCTCAAGAGGAAAACGGTGATTAAAATTTCACTCTGTATACTACTGCTGGACAAAGCCCTCTTCAATTACACGTCTACCTGCGAAGATTGCCGCTTCAGCCAACTTGAGGGCATCCTAACTTCACTCAAGAACACATCTACCCCCAACTGTTTTCGGTTCTACGGCTAATGGGATATTTACACTAGGTCCATTCTTGCCTTGCGGGTGGTCGCTTGCCAAATCACTTTTCAAACCGTATAGCCACCCCATTTAAAAGGTCGATAAGATTTTCCTAAGCATTAAACCTAAGCACCTAAGCACCTAAGCATTAAACTAAGTGCATAAGATTTTCTTTACCAAATGTCAAAGGTAGTGATTGCGAGATAATATTGAATCAAGAGAAACTAGAATTCGTCGATACAACTGTTTTCCTAGGGATCACGCTCGACTCAAGGCTACAATGGGGTCCTCATTTAACGTCTCTTGCAGGACGGCTAAGTTCAGCTGCTTATGCTGTCAGAAAAATCCGTCAGTTTACTGATGTTGATACCGCGAGACTGGTCTATTTTAGTTACTTTCATAGTATCATGTCTTACGGTATTTTACTTTGGGGACGGGCTGCAGACATCGATTCTATTTTTATTCTGCAGAAAAGAGCCATCAGAGCCATATATAATCTTCGCAGGCGCGATTCTCTAAGAGAACGGTTTAAGGAAATTAACATCATGACGGTACCTTGTCAATATATCTATGAAAACATCATGTATGTAAGGAAAAATTTACATCTTTTTAGTAAAAGAGGTGAGAGACATAATTATAGTACTAGAAATAGGGACCTATTAGTTCAACCAGGTTTCAGACTAGCTAAAGTAGACTCATCTTTTATGGGGTACTGTTTAAAATGTTATAATAAAATACCTCCCCACATTCTTCAACTGAATGAGACAAAATTCAAGTCTTGTATTAAACGCACACTATGCAGGCAGGCATATTATAAGTTAGGGGATTACATCGCGGATAAAAATGCCTGGCTCAATGCTGGTCCTGCTCCACAACCACAACTAATTGATTAACAATTGAAAATACTGTTGGAGCTGCTGAAGATTGTAAGTCTATCTTTGCATTGTATAAATTCAATCTCCTAGTATTGTATAATTGCATAACACATGTGTGAGTACTATGTACACACTATAAAGCTACCATTTACTGGGTACGTCTTTCATTGACTTGAATGTGCTCTGGCGGCTGAGAGTATGTCATGCTCACTCAAATGTCTCGCTGATGGTGGCGCATGTGTTGGATCATTTAGCTCCCTTCAAAATGGTTGAGCTGAATGGTGCTGATGCATGCGTCATGTTCGTGAACGGGCGCCGTCAGTAGGGACTGGTCATCTCTTTGCTGCCATGGCTTATTTTAATTTATTATTTGAATTGTTGTTTTTTCTCATCTTTTCATTATGGACGCTTTTAACGTTCTGCATCGTTCTCACATGTATAATTTTTAACATGAATGATGTAACCAAGACTTTGTAACCACATTATTTTGATTTAAAAGAGTGTCCATGGAGTTTCTTGCCCGTTCTTCTCCATAGGTACCTACGCTTTGGAATGGGCAACTAGCTTCACTTTTTCTGACTGACTGATTTCTTGACAATTCAAAAGTGCCTGTAAATGGTTTAATTGAAATAAATGCTTTGAGTTTGATAAAAATCGCAGGTGACTACTTCATTTTGCATCAAAATGTCGACCTTCATGCAGCGGGCAATCGCCTGCGACTGAGTATTTTCACGGTCGATTTTAGTCACCTGTCGCCGGACGACAAAAGTCGAAACCTACTCGTACTCTACTTTGGAACTTGCGATTTTAGTCCCCTGCGTCCAAGCTGAATTGCCATATAGACAGTCAGGCAATTGCGACTTCAGCATTCTTATTCCATAGTCTATCTGGACCACTCAGCACCCTATCAATCTGAATTAAAATAATTTTGAAGGATGTTGCTAATCTATTGCTTTTTATGTTCGTAAAATTTTACTGCTCAGCAACGTAAATAACGCAATGAATGTTGTTGGACTGTCAGAATGAAAGCCATTGCTACTGATAATGTGTTACGCAATAACCCCGCTACTCTGTGGCGTCGTCGCTCAAAAACGAACGGAGCGATTCGGTTTTAATGTAAATTAATTTTTATTTATTACTAGCTGCGCCCCGCGATTTTACCCGCATAAGTCTTGATCCCGTGGGAATATCGGGATAAAAAGTACCCTATGTCCTTTCCCGGGACTCAAGCTATCTCTATACCAAATTTCATCAAAATTGGTCCAGTCGTTTGAGCGTGAAGAAGTAACAAACATATAAACACACACACACACTGACAAACTTTCGCCTTTATAATATTAGTGAGAAGTGGGATTAAGTATTTAGACAAGTAGGCACTATTGTTCCTTCAATCTGCCTAGCCTTTTCCCAACTATATTGTGTTCAGCTTCCAGTCTAACCGGATGCAGCTGAATACCAGTATTTTACATGGAGCGACTGCCTATCTGACTGCCACAACCCAGTTACTGGGAATAAAGAAAAAAAAAAAAGAATAAAAATTGTTTATTCTGCACAAACAAAACGCGCATTACAAAAAAAATAATATATAAAAATATACACACAAAGTAGCCAAAAGCCTCGTATTCAAGCAACGAAAGATTGTTAATTTTGTCCATTGCCTGATGTCAGAGCCAGGGACCAAAGATAATACACATTAATCACCACCCATCCACGAACCGACCGCGGCAAGTGAAGCTTATCCTTAGATAGACCCTTGCGGCTGTTATTAATTGGCCATATTATTGTTACCTATGATGCAAAATTAGAAACCCATGTGCTGCCAATCATGCATATTCACACGAAACCTGCCAACATTTGATTTCAAACCTGGAGCTGTAACAAGGTCAACATTAATCAGCTCACGGTCAAAGAAACTGACTGTAGCAGGCATCACGCCTACCTAATTCGACGAGCCGTCAGCCCGTGACGTGGAAACGGCTGATTAGCTTATTTTGACTAGGGTTGGAATGTAACAGGACGGAGGTGGAAAAACAGGGTGAAATTAAATTCATGTGCATCCTTTTAAGGGGTCATTGTACTCATCATTATGAACAACTTTTACTATGGGACTAAACCTAAAATCACAAAAAAAAACAGCTGTTCCTTGCATTTATGTTCACATAACTCGACAAAATCTAGGGAACAGCTGATTTTTTTTTCGCGATTTCAGGTTTGGTCCTATAGTAAAAGTTGTTCATAATGATGATTACAATGACCCCTTAAAAGGATGCCCATGAATTCAATTTCACTCGACTCTGCAAGTGACCAGGGGGCTGGCCTATTCTTTGGCCAAAGAATCAGTATCGCCATACAACGTGGCAATGCTGCCAGTCTTTTGGGCACTTTTCCTGCTGACAGCGATGTGGACGACATATTTGATTTTGATCACACGCCCTATGATTCTTTACCCTTGTTTTGTTTTATATGCATGTACAGACGCCAGCACATCAAGCTACTACAATCTGTCAAATTTCTTTAATAGATTTTCAACTTTATCGCTAAAGCATAAGATTCAAAGTTGATTGTGAAAATTTGACAGTTTTTGTTAGCTTTTATATATTATGTAATTAAAAATATACATAACATCACGCCTGCATTCCCCAAAGAGCTAGGTATAGGGCATCAGAACCGGTTTTTCCCGGTTCCAAAAGAACCGGGATTTCCCGGTTCTGAAAGACCCTGATAGAACCGGTTCTGTAAAACGAGGAACCGGTTTTTTCGGTTCTTACGGTTCTCTCTTAAAATTTTAGAAATAATATTATCTCTATAATACTCTTATGCTAAATATCAAGTTATTACCCAAATTTATTATTAAAACAGAATATATGCAGTTATTTCACTGTTAAAGTAATAAATAACGTTATAATTTATTATTAATGATGAATCTAACAAGGGGCATTAAAGTAAATGCTCCAGGATACCCCGCGAAATTCAAATTTTTGACAGTTGTTTTGCAATTTTCAGCTCAGTCTCGGATAGTATAGTAATAAAAGTTGTATTCGCGGTATTGACACATACTATCCGATAGTGAGCTGGCAATTGTAAAAAAACGTACGACTATTTGAATTTCGGTGGTAACTCTAGACCTTTCACCTTCCTTAACAATCTGTGGTTGGCAACACTGGTAGACGCGCTGTCGCCATTTTGTTTAGTTCGACACAAACAAACGTTGTGAGTGGGTGTATTGTTTTGACGCCGATTTGACAAGTAAGTGACTTTAAATATTATTACATATTGTTATTATTATCAATCAATTGAGAATATTTATTTTAATTGCTATTAGTTAAGTATTACGCTTTCACTCTTGTGGACGGAATAGATAAATATAATAATAACTTGGCCAGACTTGGCTGGACAGCGACATGATAAAGTTGTTACACCTATTTAAGAGAAATAAATAAATAGGTGTACTATTTATTTATTTATCTTTGCTCACATTACTTTGTTGTTTGGCATCCAATCTGATAATTATTGTGAATCATGAAAATCTGAGTTACGGGAAATCGTAAACCTCATTCAACGCACAAAACAAAGTGTACCTCTTGATTGTACGCCTGATTTCAGGAGACATGATGATGATGACTTACAAGTATCTTCTTTAACAAATGAAGAAGAACTTAATAAGGAAATAAGTCAAGCTACTGCTCTATAAGAGTAGAAATGGCTCTGTTTGAGAATGGTGGTCAGAGACAGCAAGGACGATACCTATCGCTCACTTATCACCATTTACTATCAATTCCACCCACTAGTGTGGAGCCGGAACGTATATTTTCTTCCGCCGGGATAGTCTGCAATAGACTCCGTTCGTCTTTAAGCGACAAAACTTTAGACGCACTTATTTTTTTACGTTCCTTTTATTTAGGAAAGAAGAAAGCCAATACGTAATGCTGTGGTAATGCTCAATTTAATCATTAATTTTCGTTATTTGGTTTTTGTTATATTTTTTTGTAATTTTTATCATTTATTTACAACTGTTATGTGCTTGTTGATTTGTTTTGAGTGGATTTGTAAAAGTTCCTATATCTAGCTTGTAAGATGGTTAATTTTTTTAAGTTTAATTTTTATTATTTCCCTTTTTGATCTCTGTAGTGTAGTGAATTATAAAGAACTGATTGTAACTGATTGTGAAAATACTGAATTTTAAAGAACTGATTGTTGCCAAAAATAGTTAAAAACGATGTTGTAATTTGAGTATAATTAAAAAAATATATAAATATGCGTACCAATAAAGTGTGTTTTATTTAGACACTTTTCAAATAGAATTTATGAAAAAAACCCGAAAGAACCGAAAGAACCGGGTACCCGGTTCCCTCTAGAATTTAGAACCGAAAGAACCGGTTCCTAAAATAGGACCGGTTCTCGATGCCCTATTCACAAGTTATGTTTAAGATAAGACACATGCAATAGGGGGCGAGCCTATTGCCATCAACTAGGCATAAATCCAAATTCCGGGCTGCTAATGAGAAACTTTTTTTTTTTTTTTTTTTTTTTTTTTTTTTTTTTTTCCCGAACCCTTCATGCTCAGCAGTAGCGCTTGCGACCACTTGACTACGAGGCAGACCTAACCTCCAATTTAACAACGAGACTAATTACCTATACTTTTTTAAAGAAAAAATACGAGTTGCAAGTCGTGGGTTCAAACTCAGACAGGCGCTTTACTTTGTGTAAATTATTTCATCACCACTGCTCTCAAAACGGTGAACGAAAAGATCCTGAGGAAACCGGCATGTCTTAGAACCAAAAAATTCCAAGATATGTGACATCCATCATCTCGCACTGGGCCCAGAAAGAGGAGGCCTATATCCCAGCAGTTCCAACATTATAGGCTGATTATGGTTTAGTTTAGTTTGTGATCTTTAGTGTGCGAGTCCCAATAAATACTTTTTCATTTCTCATACTCGGAAAGTAGTGTTTGTTTGATCCAAATAGCGGGTGGAAGACGCTGCTTCCCACCACAGGGCGGGAAAGACTCATAGTAATTACTTCCCTCTTTAGGGTGGGAATGAATTTTAAAAATAGAACTGTAGTCAGCTACGAAATTTTTTACATAAATTAAGAAAAATGCTGCAGTCTTGTGAGTGTATAAACAGCCAGTGTGAATTTAAAAAAAACCTATTAAGCGGGACAGCCCGCGGCGATGACGCGGTGTGTTCCATATTTCAAATAAAAAAAGACAATAGTATTATTTGGCGGGATACTAACCCTGTAAGCTGTACCGAAATTCAAAAACTGCATGTTATTGTTATCAATAAATATTTTAGAAAAACTACTACTTTTTACTTTCCTTATATTCGAAATGAAAAGTAGAGTGTTTAACACGGGTGAAAGTCATCAATTCCTACTCGGGCTATAGCCGCCCTCGCTGCGCTCGGGCGTCTAAATGCCTCGCATAGGAATTGATTCCTTTCGACCCTTGCATAACAATCTACTATTTCTTTCTTTTGTTTTTTCGGAGGCGGAGGCCAGAAGGCCAATTCTCGTAATTTAAAACGTTCAAAATCTAGTCGCAGTCTCATCTCAGCGACAAACAAATGTCAAAAACTTGTCAAAATGTAGGGAAATTAGAGGTATTTTTGACAGATTGGGACTGAGATCAGACTGTGAACGTTCTTAAAATTACGAGAATTGCCCCTCTAGTCTGTTACAACCCTATTGTAGTGTGCCAGTCTGATTCCCACAATCAAATTTGGTAATGGATTTGGTATTGCATTCTGTGAGCCGCTTACAAGGTCGGGCCGGATGCAAAATCTGATCATTGCTGGTAACGAACTTACTGTGGAATATATTGTCCGATTTCTACAACATAGTAATCTGAACTATCTAAATTAATATTGTTAGGAGGTTGTTTGTTTGCATGTATGGGGTTATCTTTGGAAGTACTGATCAGAGAGGCAATTCCCGTATTTTCATGAACATTCGCATACTTATCTCAGTCTCAACTCAATCTGTCAAAAATGCAATTTAACAATAATCACTTAAGGCGACTACATGACCTAAAGCGCGGTCTTTGTCGGACTGCATAGAAAAGAAAGAGAGGCGCGATGACACAACGGTGGTAATTTATTGCAAATATGAAGCAATTATCTATTTACAAAAACTATTTAATAAAAAATAATCCATCACTGGATGCAGTTTGGCATTAGAAATTTAATTGTGTATTTTTAATTATAATTAAAATTGTTAATGAAGAGATAAACTGATTTTAAAGACAATTAAGAGGTGTATTTGAACATTTTTTTGATGCATTAGTGTATTTTTAATTATGATTTGAGTACAGTCAGCACTAAAGTCGATTAACACTATCATTTTTACACGTTATTAAATTGACAAAAACTTTTTTCAATAAACTGATTTTTAGCTTTTCACATAATAGACAAGAGTATATATTCTAAAAAAAATTCTTCTGCTGCAATTTTGAACAAATATTTTGCTCAATAACTAAGATTAAAAAAACTGAAGTGTTAATCAACTTTTGATGCTGACCGTACCATCACTGTATTAAAATAAGACTTGAAAATATCATCTATTTTTTTGTCATAATTATTTACGGTTTAAGAGATACACTGCTTTAAAAAAACAATTTTTTGGCCGTTTTCTGAAACCTCCGCCTTAAATGTTTCGTCAAGCACCGCGTGTATCCGATTTGATACGAAACAATAGAAAATCAATAATGTGTCTCATTAGTGGAGCTTGAGAGGTCACAACATCGATCTGTTTCTGTCAATTGTTTGAATATGACAGATACAGGATGAAATATGTTTAGCGCTAAAATATTCTAAACAACTTGAGATCCCAGCGGGCTATGGCCCGAAGATACCCGTTGTGAAGGCCGCAGGAATCCGTTGGATGCGAGAAGCACAGAACCGGTCGAAGCGGAGGTGCTAGGGGGAGGCCTATGTCCAGCAGTGGACGTCTTTCGGCTGAAATGATGATGACATAAAAGTCCGGAGAGAACTTTTTTTGTGAGGTTTTCTAAAACATATTTATACGAGCACCTTAAAAACAAGAAAGAAAGAAAGAATAAAGTCAATTGGACACAGTTCGTGAAATACATAATACAAATATTAATATAAAAATGTGAAAGTAAAGTTTTAACAACAATATTGTGAGTGCCTCACAGCTGCGCAAAAAAGGCTCATTTCAGCATTAATGCCTTATTTTAAGAGCCTATACTACCCCAGCTAAAATTCACTCTTTATCTCGCTCATACGATACTGCTCGCGGACTGAGTGAGAGCGAGACAGAGTGCGGTGCTGGGCGGCAGGCAGCGCCAATAGTTTAGGTATTTGCTTTTTACAGTGAAAATAATGGTACTTATAAAAAAGTAAATAACATAAGACCTGCTTTAAAGTAAGTTCAGTTAGTATGCAAAGTTTCATGATCTAATTTGAAGTATTTTTTGAATACCAGCGGTTTATTGTTCGGGTTAGAGGTAACTTTGATTTTTTTTCCTATCGAGAAAATTTTATGGAATCGTGTTTGCGTCTAACATAAGACTTAGCATTAATCCTCAACTTTACCATGTATTTATTTCAAAATTAATGGTGCAGTATTTTCGACATAACGGAGGATCACGCTAAGCCATTTGAGGTAGTATAGGCTCTTAATATTAAAATTTTAAGACGCCAATGAACATTTTATAATGCCATTATATTTTTTTGGATTCTTTCTCAGATTACAAAAGCTCAAATTAAATAAAAAATAAAAAAGTTAAATTACTAAGATTTGTTTTTGAATATTAAATGAATATCACTACTAAGACTGTATCGTGGTAATATTAGGTAATACGGGCTGGTGTCCGCAACTCCACGTCTATGCGCGTATTTTGCGTTGTATCGTGGTAACAGAAAATAATAAGAACGATTATATTATAAATCGTACTGTTAAATTATCACAGACCAAACTTGCTCTTCATATTTGACCAAAGCCGGTAAATATTTAACAGAAATTGAAGTGTCAAGCGATTTTGACTCATGTGCGGTTAATCTATTTCTATCAACTTGACCTGCCCGATACGAACCCATTACGACTATCTGCCATGACAAAACAGTGATCACCAAAATCCCAGAGAGCCAATTTAATAGAATTAGGATCGTTATACACTCGTGATCCATCCTAAGATAATAAATAGCTGACGATATTCCGGAAGATGTATGGGCTTAATCTGATTGAAGTTTATTTCGGCCCAATTTCTGGGGATGCGGGCCTATCTATATTCCGGCGTTTCTAAATTTGCCAAAGATGTAAGCAACAATGGCCGCTCAAAATTCAATAAAATAGATACCTATACAAGAACAGTTATTTTAAGTAATGTTTGTCTAAACCGAGCTAACTAGACGAAAATAAACATTACTTAAAATAAATGTTCTTGTATATCGATTTTATTCAATTTCTAGCGGCCATTGTTGTTTACATCTTTGGCAAATTCGCAGGAGCAGAATGCGTTCCTGACGCCTCAGTGCGACAATCCTAATAGCTAATAAATATCAAATTCGCAAAACATGTATCATCATCATCATCATTTCAGCCGAAAGACGTCCACTGCTGGACATAGGCCTCCCCCAAGCACCTCCACTTCGACCGGTTTTGTGTTTCTCGCAACCAACGAGTTCCTGCGGCCTTCACAAGGTCGTCGGTCCACCTTGTGGGAGGCCTTCCGACGCTACGATTTCCGGTACGCGGTCGCCACTCCAGAACCTTTTGGCCCCATCGGCCATCTGTTCTGCGAGCAATGTGCCCTGCCCACTGCCACTTAAGCATGGCAATTCATCGGGCTATGTCAAAAATGTGTAAAACATGTATGTTTGTAAGAAACTGGTTGTCAAGAACGCATTCTCTCGTATTCTGTAAAAAGATGGCAGTGATAACGTAGGTGGAGTGAGCTTAAAGTGACATGTCATTCCACCTGATGCTAGGGATTGAAACTATGCTCACTTTACCTAAGTTTTAACGCTGAGATTTTTACAGAATAGCATTACTCTAGTGAGGTGCTACTTACAGTATTGATGTCATTACATAGTTTTATTTCCAGAAAGATAGAACATAAGTTTAAAGGGAATAGATCATCTTTATCAGAAGAGGCTATGTTGCGTGGGTTTGCGGGCGAGGAGTTGAAAGTATTATGAAAGTCTTTATGAACAATCACAGGATGTCTAATCCAATTATTTAATTAACGATAATGCATGAATGACATTCCACCAAGTACGTGGGGCGCGAGCGCAATCAATTTACACACAATTGGATATCATAGCACAATTCCTCCAATCAATATCGTCATTTACGATCAACCCATGTGAATGTATCCCTCACTTTTTCCTTGTTTTTATAATGGCGGGCCGCCTCCCCAGTCCATGGTGTTACGTCAAATTGACAGTTGACATATCTTCTAAAAAAAACAATATTAACCAAAGAGGTTGGCATCACCGAACCAATTCTCTAGACGCGCCGACAAGTTTATTTACCCCAAGTTATGTACCTAAGGCATACGATATTCACAAAAAAACATAAAAGAGTATTGTAGAATTCCCAACATCTGTCGGAAATATGGAAAACCCACATGGGAAAACCAAACTAAAATATTTTGAAGTGAAACTTTTCAGGCGGCGATTCGATAATTGGACGAGTTTTGAAACTGAAACAAGGACGCGTCACGTTTAGGAACATTTTGTTAAATGAGGGAGAAGAAAGATATAACTCTCTCTGTCTCCCGCACTCAATTTTTCTTATTCTTTATTTTTTAAGAAGCTTAACTTTTATTAGATACGTGTTACGATGCTGCACGCGAATTTTTTGTTCTGTGTTTAACCATAAATACGCAATCTTCATAATAATATTTTAAGTAATTCATCTATTCTTTTCATCATCTGCCTAGCCTTTTCCCAACTATGTTGGGGTCGGCTTTCAGTCTAACCGGATGCAGCTGAATACCAGTATTTTAAATGGAGCGACTGCCTATCTGACCTGAACAACCCAGTTATTGGGTAATACGATACCCCTTCGGGCTTCTGACTACCCGTAACGACTGCCAAAGATCTATGAATGACAGCCGGGACCAACGGCGTAACGTGCTTTCCGTGGCACGGAGGGGTCTTGGTATGTAAAGATGGTCACCCATCCACGGACCAACCGCGGCAAGCGTAGCTTACCTAACCTGATCGATCGACTCGTGCGGCTGTTATTACGAAGCCCCTTCTATTCTATTCTTGGTTTTATTTATCATCGCGTGATATTGTTAGAACTTTTGGTGAGAAAATGGTTCTCTGCGGTTTTCATACGTCTGAACGTGGGTCGGCCTTGGCAGCCCTGATGAAATTATGTTACTGTTCATGCGAACATTTTAGTATGTGCTTTCCTTTGAAATATTATTCAAAAGTATACAGGGTGTCCCAGAAATCGACCGACATACTGTATGTGGTGATAGCTTTGGTCAAGACCTCCCAAAATAACAAAACATATGTTCCGCAAAATCTTATAGTTTTCACCACTGTTAAAATTTATTAACAGCAAAAAAATATTTGAGGAAAAAATCAAATAATAGTGAATTTATGTTGATTTTGGTAGTTTTTATGGAGAACTAAAGGTAATTACGGATAGAGAAACTATTTATATTTTGATGGAAAAAGTTATAGATAAAAAGATTTTATATACATAAGAGAGTCAAAAGAATGACGCATGGCGGTAATTTTGTTTATTTTTTTGGGAAAATCTGGTATAACTCTAAAACTATAAGATTTTGTGTATGTCGGTCGATTTCCGGGACACCCTGTATATCTGCTTTCATAAATTAAATTAGGGCAAAGCATCACACCGGTGTTTTACGAAAGGATAGGCAGTGACAGCGAGAGCAGTGGTGGCCCAGGGGTAAAGGCCCCGACTTACGAGTCGCAGGTCGTGGGTTCGAACCCTGACAGGCGCTTTTTTTTTCTGTTTAGCCTATACTGTCCCACAGCTGGGCAAAGGCCTCCTCCAAGTCCTTCCAGGAACTCCTTTCCCACGCCACCTCAGACCAGCCCTCGCAGTACGCGTCCAGGTCATCTCGCCATCGCTTTCTGGGCCGACCTCGGCGGCGCCGTCCATCTTCAGGCACCGCTTCACTTTGTGCAAATCATTTCATCACCACTGCTCCCAAAAATGAAAAAAAAAAAACGTCTTGAGGAAACGCCACATGTCCTACAACCGAAAATTCGAAGACATGTGACATCTAACCAACCCTCACTGGGAAACTTTCTCCACGACGAAATTTTCCTCATTCCTCCATATCACATGCCTCTAGCATGAAAACCGATTTCCACACAACTTTTCAGTTACCGGTACCATTTTCAGACTTCCTCTTACGTACTCATTTCTTATTCTAGCCATTCGTGTAACACCACACAAAGAGTTGTGATGATGATGATGATGGGGCTCCCTTTTCCGCATTTGGTCCGTTGTGCGTGGGGATTCTGGCTAACAGAGCCAGCCTAGCTCCATCCAGAAGCACAGAAGCTTCCTTGAAGCTTCGCTGGCTTCACGGAGCGACCTCACTTTTCCGAGGATTTCTCCACGTTGAGAAGCCACAGCCTCGCATTCCAGGATGACGTAGGCGGCTGATTCCTCGGCATCAAAGCACCCCCTGCAAAGGGGGCTGTCCGTGGCGCCTATGTTAAAAAGATGTTTGTTTTTTAGACAAAGAGGTGTGTAAAAACATCTTTACGTTACTTTTCAGACACCTATATAATACTAGTACCTACCTATTTATAGCCCGAGCTATATTATAGCCTATTTACCACGTGCGTTTACGAAGCCCGCGTTCATCAAACAGGTTGTGAATATTTTACTCATTTGAAATGTGGAGCTCGCTTCGTGAATGCACCACGTAGTATCTACCTATGTAGGTACGTATTTGTGGGCACTTTTTGGCAGTGAATTTGTATGCCAAGCACACAAGTGGGTTTTCAATCATGAAGGAATAAATAGCTGAATGATTCTGGGTGGATTTGATGCAAAAATGTTTCGTGTGCGGTTCGGTTTTGTAGATTATTCTTTTTAGGGTTCCGTACTGTACGGTACAAAGGGTATCAACGGAACTCTATTAATAAGACATCACTGTCCGTCCGTCCGTCTTTCTGTCAGCAGCCTGTATTTCATGATCCGTAATAGGTAGACAGTTGCAATTTTCACAGAGCCGCTATAACAATCACACTGATCAATCACACGAATATTATAACGGCGAAAGTTTGTGTGTGTGTTTATATGTTTGTTACTTCTTCAGGCTCAAACGGCTTGACCAATTTTGATAAAATTTTGTATGGAGGTAGCTGACACCCTGGATTAACATATAGGCTACTTTAAATCCCGATATTCCCACAGGATCGAAACTTATGCGGGTGAAACCGCGGGGCGCAGCTAGTCCACTATAAACTTTCTCATTCTGGTCTAATCCGGTATTTCTATTTAGAAGAGTTCCTTGTTCCTACGGAACCCATAAAATCGTAAACTGATCGTAAAAGTAAAAAAACAACAAGTTTCTCTAACGCGTCATGGCCTGTTACCCTGCCAGGTTAATTCTAAGTGCATTACGTCCCCCATGAGGGATATCTAGCGGAATTTTAACACTGTTCACTGCCTGCGGCTCCATTTTTTTTTATTTGTTATTTATGGCTTTATCTTTCGGAACGTTTTTAATAAAAACGTTTTTATAAAGTGTACACTTGATGTTTTGCCAAGATAAATAGCTGCGCTTAGGGATGTTTTTAACAGCATAATTCATCATGGTAATTCGCACGCCCAGATCAACACTACACTAAGTCAAAATAGCTCATTTTTCAGAATGGACGGAAATACCATTATTTCATGTTATGTCAAAGTTATTGCGAATATCCTGAAAGAATCCAATGCGTATCAGTATTATATAAATACGCCTGTCTTCGTGGTTAGCGTGGAAAATTTTTGGCTATTCTATTAAATAAAAACTTTTTTACAAAAAAAACAATCGACTTCAAAAAAAACACTACAAAGTGAAAAATAACTTTAATTTCGGAAGTCGGTGTCGTTGGTTCTGCATTTTCGTTTTTTGACACCGACTTCCGAAATTAAAGTTATTTTTCACTTTGTAGTGTTTTTTTTGAAGTCGGTTGTTTTTTTTGTAAAAAAGTTTTTATTTTTTTACTTTTTAGTTGTACCTACCCCACATAAATTCAGTTAACACTAGTGCATTGAAGAATTGAAGACACTACTCGAAGAATCATCAAAATTCCCATAGAAATGCCGGAGATGCAGTACATTTATGCATATAACTTCGTACATAAGAACAATTACCTAATGTATTATATACTAAAACCTTCCTGAAAGTATGTAGATCACACTAATGAAAGAATTATCAAAATCGGTTCTGCAGTTTTTGAGATAATCGCGGACATACAAACATACATACATACATACGGGTCGAATTCAGAACCTCCTTTTTTAAAGTCGGTTAAAAAACTCGATTTTAAGGTTTTTCGACATAATACAGTGTTGTTCTGGATGTGCGGTATGGTTCCCTGCAATGGTAGTTAAGCTGTTATAAATAAATAAATAATAAATTTGCCTAGCCTTTTCCTATGTTGGGGTCGGCTTCCAGTCTAACCAGATGCAGCTGAATACCAGTATTTTAAAAAGTAGCAGTAGTTTTTTAAATAACTTGTTATAATACTATATTTTTGGAATTTTATTCAACTCACACTATTTATGTATGTAGGTATCTACTTATTTGTTACTATTTTTTATTTTTTTCTTGTCTCACGCATATTTTATTTAAGTAAGTATGCATACACACATCACGTTGCATCGTAAAGCTGATATACATTCGTCACCTCACACATCAGGTCCAGTTGAAAACCAGCGTCAGGCACTAGTTGTCTGACATTATTGCTGAACTGGGCCTTTTTGGCGCAGCCGTGAGGCACACCATCGGACTTTACGCTTTTTATTTGATCTTTGTTTTGTTTTTTTATATGATGTATCTAGTGTATTGTGTGTCCTTTAGTCTGTGCTAAATAATTGTATTTTCTTTCTTTTTTACATGGAGCGACTGCCTACCTGACCTCCACAACCCAGTTACTGGGTAATACGATACCCCTTGGTAAGACTGTTTGTCAGACTTTCGGGCTTCTGACTACCCGTAACGACCGCCAAAGACCTGCGAATGACAGCCGGGACCAACGGGTTTTTAATTCTTTTAACTATTGTGGTATAGTCATTTTATTCTAGGTGCATCGTCTTCACATATTAATATATAATTAATGTACCTATGCAAAACATTGTAGACGTTTAGTTTGACTATTGTGCAGGTTGGCAGATGTCACATATCTTCGATATTTTGGTTCTAGGACGTGCCGGTTACCTCACGATGTTATCCTTCACCGTTTTTGAGAGCAGTGGTGATGAAATAATTTTATTGACACAAGAAGGGATCAGGGGAAGAACAACTTTTGTCACATTTTATATTTTTTTCAACTGGCAATGCGGTCTGAATGGTTATACCTGTCGCTAAGTTCTGTCAAAAACAACAGGGTAATAACATCCATTGTCTCCGAGCTTTCATGCTTTTAAAATATCGATACAGGGAAAAAAACACGGACCGTTCAGGAAAAAAACAACCGTTGTCGACTGTGACAGCTATACCTACCCCTACCCCCTATTTCATTATACCTATTACAGTTAAAGTGCCTTGGGTATAATTAATGACACTATTTTATTAAGATCTTATCTTTTAATTAGTAATATCTCAGTTTGTTCATTAGGTGACAAAAGTAGTTCTTCCCCTGATCCCTTCACAAAGTAAAGCGCCTGACTGGTTTCGAACCTACGACCTACAACTCGTGAGTCGCGGCCGCTACCACAAATATGTTTTTTATAAACGTCTAAAATGAACAGGCAAAAAACAACGCTACGATACACGCGTTCCAATCACAATTATGACGAAAATCCTATAAAATATTCACGACATATCATCACGCCTATAATCCCCGAAGAGTTAGGCAGTGTTGTACACAGATAGGTATAGATATACCTAGATAACGCACGTTTCACGAACTGTATGAAAACTAAGCGTGCCACTTTTTGACTACCTACTATGACGTCACAAGCTCGCGCTCTCTCGCTCACGCTCACCCAGCCAGCAGTACGTAGGACTGAGCGCGAAAGTGGCGGCTTATGATTTTCGATCGTAAACTGGTGCGATTTTTGGCACGCGAAGTAGGTGCTCTTGCGTTATCTAGGTGTATCTATATCTGTGGTGTTGTACCTATACTACATACATTTACAATAATATTCAGATGGGTAATCAATTTGTACCTAACTCAAACATATTCACAAAATTAGACCCACCGTTATAGACTTGTAGCCCACGGGCCATTTAGCTCCAAATATGTAGAACATATTAAATTCGCCCAGCACATTCAATTTAACAGTTCAATCGTTCGATAACGTGTGAATACTCGCTTTTGCCGTTGGGGAGCCGGCAGAATAGAGCTGAATAATAGCCGGAATAGAGGCCAAGCCATGGAGTCAGCGGAGCGAGAGCGGGAGCGGATGGCTTCGTGCTTATTTAATTTTTTTTTTAAAAGGCTACCCAATTATTGTTTACACTGTTAAGATTATGAAATAGTGTTGCACTTCTTCTTCTTTTCGTATCGATGGTACTGTTACTCGTTGTTTTTTGTATATAGTTAGTGCCCAGTAGGAGGCCGCGTTGATTGCGGCATCAGTGGAATTATTTAGGTCATCCAAAGTGCAGGTGAACGGATATTTAGGACACTCCAGCAAGTGGGGCATGGTCTGGTCAGAAGCACAGCACAGTGTTCCACTAAAATCATTGGTTCCTATAGGTTAGCACCGCATGCCCCATAAACGTCATACATATAATTGCGCCACAAGTAATATCAAATTAACAACTAAGTAGTCAAAACAATAGAAACCTCACCTGCGCACGTGAGGACCTAATGACTGCGTCAGCGACCGGTGTGCGGGTGTGGATCATATAAAAAAGTAAAAGTAATTTATGTAACTTGCTTAAATCCATATAATATAATTATTTGATAGGAATATTGGTAATTATGAATTAACTGCGCCGCTCACCGCTACCCGCTTTCAATGTAGCATAGGGTAAAAGATTTTGGTTGCAAAGCGGTTTCATGTTGATCGCCTTTTGTGTTTCGTGTGTGGACAATACGGCGGAAACCGTGTTTCCTTTTCTTCTTCTTGTAATCTCACATTTTCCTGCAAGGAAAATAAGGCAAAATAGCTGTACATTGTTACCTACTCCTAAAAGCGAACGTTGCCAGAAAAAGATGTACTTATTTGATGTAATTGGGATACGTACGTACATTTTATTCAAACTTGAGTAAAAAAGTAGAAGGCCGTTTCTACTAAGAGAAGTCGAGACAACTCGAAGTGAGAGCAGTGGTGGCCCAGTGTTAACGGACGCGACTTACGACTTGCAAGTCATAGGTTCGAACCCAGACAAGAACTTTACTTTGTGTAAATTATTTCATCACCACTGCTCTCAAAAACGGTGACGGAAAACATCGTGAGGAAACCGGCATGTCCTAGAATCAAATATTCGAAGATATGTGACATCTACCAACCCGCTCTGGGCCCGCGTGTTGGATTACCTCTCACCGAGAGAAGGCCTGTGTCCCAGCAGTGGGAACATTATAACCTGATTAAAACAATACGTACGATATTTAGACAGGTGGGAAAGGGGGTAGAAATAAATGCAGATTTAAAGTTGTGTGTTATAAAAAATAATATAGGAATTTCTTTGTGTAGGTAAGGATGCATATCCGGTAGGCTCTTAAATCCTTACCTATCCTTCGGGCACGTCCTCCCTACCATTACCGCGCCCCCCGGTCTATTCCTTGATATGCAATGGTCGCTGCAGCACTATGAACATGAGGCTACAGGAGCTAGTGCGAATCTTGGGGTTCATTCGATTAATCAAGTCTGGTTTAACCATGCTGGGATCGGTGCAATTCATTCATTCGTTTATAGGAATTTCTTTCTGTAGGTAGAAGTAGGACAATGTAGGCTGGCGACAAAATAACTTAAACAATTTTATCTTTTTGTTCTTCTTTTTCAACCTTTCGCCATCCACTGCTAAGTGTAGGCATCTTGCAATGCACGCCACTCTTCTCTGTCTCTAGCCTTCCTAAGCCAGAGTCGTCCGGAAATCTTGACCAGGTCGTCGGTCCATCTCATCGCCTGTCTGCCCATAGTGTCTCCAATCCAGCAGTGTTCTACCCCATCTGCTATCCCCTACGCCCTATGTAGCTCACCCATTTCCAATTTCTTTCCAGTTTTTATCGCAATAGTTAAAATCATAAACATAAACCTATGTCTCCTGGATAGGTCAAAATAACGACATTGAGGAGCTCGTGGCAAAATGATAACAGCTGCACGGGTCGATCGCAGGTCATGCTACGTTTGCCGCGGTCAGTTCGTGGATGGATGATCATCTACATAATATCGAGACCCCGCAGTGCCTCGGCAATCTCGGCAAAATTGCCGAGGCACTGGGGGCTCTCACTCTCGGCAAAATATGCTGGTGGGGAGTTTGTTCCGCCACTTCTTTTCCCCAGTGAAAGCACTAGGAAGTGGTGAAGGGTGGGCGTTTTGGGGGACTGTCTTTTGTAATTTTGACGTTCGAAAAGTGCTGATTCTCAGCCTAGTTTGAATAAATGACTTTTGATTTTGAATCACGTTAAGCCGTTGGTACCGGCTGACATTTGCGGATCTTTGATAGTCGTTACGGGTAGTCAGAAGCCCAACAAGTCTGACAACCAGTCTTACCAATGGGATTCGTGTTACCCAATAACTGGGTTGTGGAGGTCAGATAGGCAGTCGCTCCATGTAAAATACTGGTATTCAGCTGCTTACGGTTAGGCTGGAAGCCGACCCCAACATAGTCGGAAAAACGGTAGGCAGGCAAATCTGTGTATTTAGTTAGTTATTATTTTTTCCTAATTCAAAATCCATTTTACCTTCAAATCACATAAAATTGACTCAAAACATTCCTTCTTACTTCCATTACTGAATTAGTAGATTTTTCCCGATAAGCAGGTTGTATAGAACGTGCCAATGATTTGTATTCAAGAAACGTTACCTTATCGAGAGCCGGGGCACGGTCTTGTGAGGATCTGTGGCATAAGTTACCTATACCGGTATAAACTTGACATGTGTACTACTAGAAATAATATTGCTTTTAAAGTTATATGTAAGGTTGAATGAAAATTGAGTGAACCAATTTGGTTGAATTTGAAAAAAAAATTGATGCAATAGAGATGTTTTGTAAGAGTAGCGCCCTTTGTACATTCGCCAGCACATCAACCTACCCGAAACTGCAACTTTTAACCTTATACTTTAGCGATAAAGTTGAAAATCGATTAAAGAAAATTGACAGATTGTAGTTTCTTGATGTGCTGGCGTCTGTACACAGGTCTTTAAGGCATGGCGTATAAACCGCGCCGTAGAAATAACTTGTCCGTCTATAAGCTTCCATAGCCATCCATACAACACTGACGAACCGTGCCCGTGAATTTTTCAGATGAAACCATAGGACACGAACCATAGAGGCCTATTCAAACCTAAGCGGTATTCACTGCCACTGCGGGTAGAGGTACACATACCGCGCGGGTTTCGCTCAGGTA
Source organism: Amphipoea lucens (assembly GCA_947508005.1). Taxonomy (NCBI): domain Eukaryota; kingdom Metazoa; phylum Arthropoda; class Insecta; order Lepidoptera; family Noctuidae; genus Amphipoea; species Amphipoea lucens. The sequence goes on along the minus strand of OX382377.1, from coordinate 14,758,712 downwards.
TTTAGTTTGAAATTCCGCGGCTAGAGCGTGAAATCCGATTTGGTGTTGTAGTGTATCTATTAAATAGATATGTAAACACTGTCTCATTCACACAAGCGGGGTAGCTGCTGTCACTTATGTCATCTGTCAGTTACGAGGAATGGCGGGAAACAGACAAAGTGAAGCGGGCTATATACGATGGCGCTTGGTGTGGTAGTGAGCCAGTGAAGTGATATGTTCAACATAAATACGGAATCAACAGGATTCTACAGGTGTGAACAGTAATATTACCGCATACCCACTCGGTTTTCTCTACCGCAGACGGTAGCGAATACCACTTAGGTTTGAATAGGCCTTAACTATGTCTAAAGATTTTTGTTTAAAGAACAAAAAAACATGACCAAAAAGGCTTTGTGCAGTTTTTTTCATCACAATTTACAGAAGTTGTTTTAAGAAAAGCTTTCAGAAAAAGAATATTAGTGGGAAATAAATGCACGGTTATTTTTGAAAAATTCTGATAAATCACACTAATATTAAAAAGGCGAAAGTTTGTGAGTGTGTGTGTGAGTGTGTTTATATGTTTGTTACTTCTTCACGCTCAATCGGCTGGACCAATTCCGATAAAATTTTGTATGGAAGTAGCTGACACCCTGGATTAACATATAGGCTACTTTTTATCCCAATATTCCCACGGGATCGACACTTATGCGGGTGAAACCGCGGGGCGCAGCTAGTAGTAACATAACATAACATAATCAGCTTATAACGTTCCCACTGTTGAGACACAGATGAGAGGGAGTGGGCTGAAATCCACCACGCGGGCCCAGTGAGGGTTGGCCGATAAATACTTAGTATATAGTAAAGCATAGTATACAGGGTGTCCCTGGAAGTATGGATCAAATCGAATACGGGCGTGGGCAAGGTGATTTCCAAACGTATTAGCAAAAAAAAAAAAAAAAAAAAAAGAAGCGAAATCGAATCATTTTAAAGAAATCTTAAAAAAAAACTATCAGGGCTATCAATTTATTTTTTTTAGATAGCCCTGATAGTATTTTTTTATGATTATTTTCTTTGAGCACTATGCGAAGTGATTGAAAAAAATAATTAAAATCGGTCATAACTTTTGAACCGTAAAAAAATTCACTGACATTCTCAGGGATAAAACGTTTAGAAATGACCTTGCCTACGCCCCTATTCGATTTGATCCATACTTCCAGGGACACCCTGTATGGTAAAGCAAATATCCTAAGTTAAAGATACTGATTGTAAAAAAAAACAAGCTGTAAAATTTTCTGCAATACGTTGAAAAGAGAAACCTTCCACCTAAATAAACGATTTAAACCAGTGCCCCTGAAGCTACAAGGGCGTGTAAAGATAATTAATTTGTATTCTGTCTGCATCCACATTGTCAGTCAGCTCACGAATCAGATTACTGCCATCAAGGTCCAAATTACCTGCCCTGACTGACTGACGAGCTGACGGAATGACGCGTCATTGTCATTACGAATGAAAATTGATTATGTTGATTTTATAGGAGCTGTGGCTTATACCAGGAGGGCAATTTTGAAAATTTTAAGAACATACATTTTGACAAGTTTTTGGCATTTGTTTGTCGTTGAGATGAGACTGCTACTAGATTATGAACGTTTTAAATTACGAAATTGGCCTTCAGATATCTTTTGACTGCAGATCTATCTGTGAACAGTAACATTGGGCCTATGTTTCTAAAGAAACAGGCCAGGAACCCAGGACTTCACTTCTTGTGCGCTTGCGATCACTAGACCAACGAGGAAATCTGAATTAATATTTTTTAAAAGCTTTTTCTCGAAACTTTGTCCGTGTGGACGTCGGAAATTATCCCACAGTAACGTACAAAGTCAAAGTCAAATCATTTATTTCAAATAGGCATATAAAAGATACTTTTGAACGTCAAAATTACAATAAAAAAAGAATTGATTCTATAACCCCCTCTCCCCCAAAAGCCCCTTCCAAAAAGTAGTGTTCGTATGGAGAAGAATGGGCAAGAAACTCCACCGTTACTCTTTTATAAGGTTTTGCATAGGTACATTATTTACAAATATTATTAAAGTAGATGTGATGTACTATAGAGGTATGAGGAACGGGGTGTATAATCCACTCATCCTCCATAGAAAAGGGAGGATCTTCCGCCCAGATGGAGATTGTGTCTGGTGGGCTACTACCCCACGATTGATGTCCGGATATTGTCCTACTTCTACTGAAAGAAATTCCTATATTATTATTTACTACACACTACTTTAAATCTGCATTTATTTCTATCCCCTTTCGACCTGTCTAAAGATCGTACGAATTGTCTCATAATCTGATTAGGTAATATTTTCCCACTGCTGGGACACAGGTAATCCACCACGCGGGCCCAGTGCGGGTTGGTAGATGTCACATGTCTTAAAATTTTTGGTTCTAGGACATGCCGGTTTCCTCGCGATGTGAACATTAGCGTCATAAACTAATACGTTTACATGGTACTTCCTTACCCAATGCTTTCTTGCTTCCTCACCCAAACCGTTCGTTTCACCCGCCATCTGGACACGAGTTATCTTGGGTAACCTGGAAGTCTTTAACTAGACTCCGGACCCAAGTTGGCCGAAGCAAAGGAAAACCTGTTGAGGTGGAAATTCATAGACGACTCCGCCTTGGAGTGTAAATGTGGTGCTGTTCTACAAACGATGGGACACTTAATATCGTGTCCTGCGTGTCCTGTCAGCTGCACGTTACAGGAACTGGTGGACGCTGGTTTTGGCGCCAAACAAGTGGCCGAATTCTGGGCCGAGTCCATTTAGATTGCTATCGTTATGCTACGAAGAAGAAGAATGGTACTTGCGGTCTGATATCTCTTTAACCCGGTATTTCACAGCCTTCTGCTCATATTGAAAACTAGCTGTGCCCGCGACTTCGATCGCGTGGATGTCGGAACTTAACAATATATTTTGTGTGCGTCGGTATCCTGCGAGGATACCGATTCAAATCTTTATTATTTATTTATGCTAGTGCTTTTCTATAAACAACATTAGCTGTGGAACCATCTGGAGCGTACACAAAAAGGTTATTGGGGTTGTTTACGCGTGAAAGAGCTACGTATAGTTGACCATGGGAAAAGCATCCAATACTTAGGTCCACCCCCGCAACTCACTTCATGTTCTTCTTCTGATTCCTGGGACCTACTTAATCTTGCCCTTTTCGCATCTCGGCTACGCTGCGAAAGGTTTGTTTTTTTTTTTCTAGAAGGCATTTTCAGAAAAAGAACTGAACCAAACAAATAAAATATTGAACAAAACACAAACTTTCAAAATGAGAATGAAGACAAATAAAATTTCAAACTACGAAGTAAATAAAACTACTTGACTCAAATTGCAAGTTATTATTTACTTCGCACTTTAAAATTTTGTCCAAAATTTACAGTTTTCTCTATCAATGTTACAGGCAACCCTCTAAATTACTTTATAAAGACCACCTTTTGAAATCAGCAGTTGGTTGTCAACAGGGTGACCCTCTTGGGCCAGTCATTTTTAGTTTGGCAATAAATCCAATTATTCGACAACTAAATTCTAAATTCAACGTATGGTATTTGCATGACGGAACCCTAGGAGGTGATGTAGACACAGTCTTAAAAGATTTACAGTTTTTAAAAGAAAAATTCAGTTCCATTGGCCTAGACCTTAACCTTTCAAAATGCGAAATTTATCTCCCCCAAACGACTGACAGACAGACAACCATTGCAAAATTTAATACAATAGCTCCAAATATCAAAATTATGGAAAGAAACTCTTCACCTTCTAGGGTCCCCAATTTTTGACGAATCCTTTCCAACGTTCATTGAGGAGAAGATACAAAATTTTAATGACGTCTCGGAAAGACTTTTCAAAATTAATATTCATTCGGCCTTCACACTCATTCGGTACTGTTGTTTTGGACCAAAATTTACTTATAGCCTTCGCTCCTCTCATCTATGGAAGCATCCACAACTTTTAGAAAAATTAGACCAAATTATTAGAAACACATTAACTTCCATCCTAAATGTGGCCCTGGACGACCGTGCGTGGCAGCAAGTCACACTACCCATTCGCTTGGGCGGTCTCGGCGTCCGCAAAATTTCAAGTATTAGTTTACCAGCTTTCCTCTCCTCGGTCCACAGTACCGATAAATTAACTAGGAACATTTTATCTTCCTCACTGGTCGATTTTGAAGTGCCGTTTTTGACCGATGCGTTGAACGCTTGGAAAATGGCTTGTCCCAATACGGTTTTGCCTGATAACCCGTCTTCCCAGAGACGCCCAGCCAACACATAAGCCAGATAGTAGCGAAAATATACCACAATAAGCAGTGTCAAGCTTTATTACTTTTGTATTATAGCTGATGTTATGACTTTATTTTGAATAAGAGAGTTCTTAAATTAAAATAATGTTTTAAGCTTACTAAATTCTCTATAAAGTTCGCGGTATTTTTTTAAGCTGAATAGTAATCAAGAGTAGAATCTGCTAAACAAGCGATATTCAAATAAAAGTAATTGAAACAGCTATTATCTGCACAGTAGCTGAAGTTTTTGCATTGTCCTGTATAACATATTTAAGCAAAGCAGTTAAACAGCAAAACGCTGAATATTAGACGAAATATTTTCTTTAAGCTGCATGTGTACGAAATGGTACTAATTTATGCAGATGCTGAATATTTTACATTTTTTCTTCTTTACACAGCTGACTTCTGCATAATTGAAAATAAACTCCTTGTTTTACCTAACTTATAGCGCTATAAGCGTACAATTGTCTTTATGTTCAGCTTAAAACAATATCAGTTACAAATGTGGGTATCTTAAGCAGCAAATAACTGATTAGTTGAAGATATCGTATGTTTATATCCAGATATTTCACCATTTTGTGACAAAACTGATAATGCTGCATCAACAATATGCCTCCTCAGAAAAATAATAACAAAAGCGTAAATGATTCATGGAAAAAAAGAAAGAGAACGGGAGGAATAAGAAGAAAGTGTTCACGAGAGTATTTAAAGATAAAAAATAGTATCTGTGCAGTAATAGAAAAGGGTTTGACAACTGATACAAATAGGCCCGGGTCAAGTGCGACCAATACAGTTGCAGAGGGTTCTGTACACGATGATTGTGCATCACCATCAGGATTAGTGATTCAAACAAATAGACCGGGACCAACTTTAGGTGCAGATAACGAGAGTTATATGTGTGACAACTTTGCATCTCAATCACAAACTGTACAATTTGATAGTGATTCAAGTTCTACTGACTTGGAAGAAAACTCGGAAACCATCGAATTAAAATCTTTATTTTGTGAAATACGAGAAGATGTATTAACGCGTGGATCTTGTTGTTGTTCGTAATCCGTATCATCCGTATCAGTTCTATTCAACATTGGAGATAATTCTTCCTCAGCTTCTTCAAAAGTTTTGAAATGATTGCGTTTTAATGTACAGTTGTAGGTGTTCCAGTCCGGCTGTGGTAGGATTGAAGGGTTCTTGCAAAGTAGCTCGCCATTTTTTTTTTGGCCAGTATAACTTTCCATTGTTCTCCCAAGAAGCGGGCACTGTTGATAATTCAAATCGGCCTTTTTTACTAGTCGAAACGATTATGAACATGTTTCTGAAAAAAATATATAATTTTTCTATAACACTTCAAAAATACCTATTACAAACAATTTGGAATGAGCAACAACGCAGCGAGCGTGGCTGAGCGCAAACCGATCGTAAGCCGAGTTTAGCCGAGCGCCCATTTGAAGCGTTGTGGTGGGAAAGGAAGCGCGATATTTTTGGTTGCGACTACCTACAATGTGCTGTGTGTTTATATTATGTATATTTTAGTTGGTAATATAAACAATTGTCAAATTGTCAAACAACTAAATATTACGCAATGCGTCATTCATAGTAGTACTGTACCTAATAGTGGGTCCTACCTACATTAGTATAGGACCCATCAACCTCAAATATTCATGGATTTATTTTCTATAAAAAAGAACCCTAAAAAGCTGAATAAGAGTATATTGCATTATGTAATTTAAGACCTTTCTCTGAGAAATGTATAACTATTGTACTTTAAACTATTGTATGTGAACTATTATGCAGAAATAAGCAAAATAATCACTGAAATAGACACTTTTATTCAAATTGGCCGTCCGCCAGTAACTAACGTTCGACATAACCTTTTTTTATAAAAATCCTCAACATTTATCTTATGAAACACTTTGTTTAGTGAGTAGGAAACATTAGCAGTTATACAAAATTTGATTCTCATTATTTGCTGGGACTCAAATTTGATAAAAAGTAAAGATAATTTAATTTAAATATTATTTCACATTTGTTTACCTTTTAAATTGTAGCTTTATCTTAAGGCGCTCAAAAAATGTACAATAATCATATTGATAATTCACAGTAAAGTGCCATGCGTTTATATAATTCACCTTAAACTTACTTAAAATATATGAAACAATTTACTTACCAAATTTTTGAAGACGTGATCAGCGACCATTACAATTTTTTAAACTAAGTAACACAAACTAAATTTCGTCACAATGAAAAATACATTTATACTTTTTTTACTTGCATAATTTCTTTGTAAAACTACTCCTGAGATCGGAATTTTGAATATCATTTGAATATCTGAACTCACAAATTAACAACTGCATAAAATATGTATAATTTCTGGACTAAAGAAAAATCAGAATTTATGCAGAAGATATTCAGTGTGTTGTACATTTATTCAGCCGCTATGTGGCTATTAATCAAATGTTATCCAAATTGAAGCAAGATATTTTGTGCCCAAATTGCTTGAATATCATCTGTATAAGCGCTTACACAGAAGTTATACAAATACTTTATCCAGCTTAAAGTCAAAAGAATTGCTTTTACGCAAAATTTATTCAGCTAATCTGTGTTGGCTGGGCGGTGGGACGTGCCGCTCTGCAGTATTATACGGAATACCCTTGTAAACACGTCACGTAATACTGTTGAGCGTGCCCGTCTGCTGGCTGTGGGAGAATGGGAGTCAGGTTTGTGGCTTCAGGCGCTCCCGTCATGCACCATAGGCACAATGATGGATGACTCATCGTTTCGGCTCGCTACGTGTCTCCGCTTGGGCGCACCTTGTGTTGCTCCGCATCGATGTCACTGCGGTGAAGCTGTCGACAGTCTCGGACACCATGGCCTGTCCTGCTGCAGGAGCGCAGGTCGCATAGCACGGCACGCCAGCATCAACGATATTATTCGTCGAGCTCTTGTCACCGCCGGCGTACCAGCGGTGTTAGAACCAAACGGCTTGGTACGTGATGATGGGAAGAGACCAGACGGCATGACGTTGTTGCTTTGGAAGGTGGGTAGGCCTCTGGTGTGGGACGCAACATGTGTCGATACCCTAGCGCCATCTCATGTTCCTAGCACTGCGGGCTGTGCTGGCGCCGCTGCTGCAGCTGCTGAGACCCTCAAGCGGCGCAAATACTGTAACCTTATGGGCAACTACAGCTTTGAGCCGTTTGGGGTCGAAACGCTCGGGTCATGGGGCCCGAGCGCGCGTCTCCTTTTTAAGGAAATTTCTCGCCGGTGGTCTGGGCTTCACGTGACCAGAGGGCTGGGTCGTTGTTTGGCCAAAGAATTAATTAGCATTGCCATTCAACGTGGCAATGCTGCCAGTCTTCTGGGCACGTTTCCGGATGACAGCGATGCGGATGAATACTTCGACGCCTAAGTGTCCTTTGTTTTTTTTATTTTTATATATGTACTAGCTTCTGCCCGCGACTTCGTCCGCGTGAAATTCGTACTTTCTTCTAAAAATTTCGAAAATGTGTGTAGGTATGGTCTTTATCATTTATTTAGATAAATAAGTATTCGGGCCAATTTTTATTAAGTTTATAGATCAAAGGAATCAGATTTTTCAAATAAACTGTATCCCGCTTTTCACCCCCACAGGGGTGGAATTTTGAAAAATCGTTGGTGATTGTTCATAAATTGACTCAAAGACCCATACCCATTTTCGAGTTAATGGAAGCAAGCAGTAATATTATATCCACCCCTTAAACTTTATTACTTACCGTTTTCCACCTTAGTAGGAGCCGATTTTTGAAAAACCCTAAAACACATACTTGTTTTATTTTTTGTTTTAGTAGTACCGAGTTTCGTGTTAATCCGACAGCGGGTTACATATTTTTCTAACCTATCAACTTTGTCACCCCCTTAATCTTCTGTAAGGGGTTTTTTTTTAAACTAAAAGTGACAACCTTTATTATTTACTGACCCAAATATTGCCAAGTTTCATGTTTATTAACCAAATAAATAAGATTTTTCATATACACTGCGCTCCCGCTTTTCACCCCATAGGGGTGGAATTTCAAAAAATTTTTTGGGATGTGTTCATTAATTGGCTCAAAGATTATAAATTATTTATACAAATTGTTGAGTTAATCAAGCCACTTATTAAAATTCTCACCTGTATAATTAACTACCCCTTTTCACCCCGTTAGGGGTACATTTTTGGAAAACCCTGATACACGTTATTCTTTATTTTTGGTCTTAAGTTTAAATACCGAGTTTCGAGGTAATCGGACCACGCGTTAAAATTCTTCCATACAAATATTGACACCCCCCAATACCTCTTTAGGGGGTAGTTTAGAAAAAAAAAGCCAAACTTCATAATTTACTTAGATAAGTATTCGTGCCAAGTTTCAAGGTTATTGACTAAAGGAATAAGATTTTTCATACAAAAACGCTGAGACACGTATTAATTAATTTTCAATCGTCGGCCTAAATACAAAATTTGAAGATCCTAACTTTAAAACTGACGGACTTTCATACAAACTTTCATCCCCTATTTAACTCCCTTAGGGGTGGAATTTCGAAAAATCCTTCCTTATTTCTTGTCTACATTATAAAGGGAACCATTTTGTAAAATTTCAGCTTTCTAGGTCTAAGGGTTTGGGCTGGGCGTTGATGAGTCAGTCAGTCAGTCAGGCCTTTTGTTTTTATTTATATAGTTTTGTATTGTAAGTTAGTTATTCATTTTGTCCATAGATGGCGCTGTTTTAATATTTTTTTCTGAAACACTTATAATTTTCTAATTTACATTTTTTAGGTGTGAACTGATTACGATGAAACAAAAAACTCAATGTTACTTCAATTTATATAATTATTAACGCAAATATATATAAACGTGAAGTAACACACGTTAACAAATTTTTCTTCTGGAACACTTTAAATTCAAAAATCTTTTGATAGACTGAACCGATTGCAATGAAACAAAAACTAAATGTTACTTCAAGTTACACTAAATCGTTGTGTATAAAAGTTATCTACATTGATTTCGTACATTTTACGTGATGCTCGGATAACTAAACATACAAACAGACAAAAATTCTAAAAATGCTGGTAATGGGTTCTATTGGTTGTCCTTTAACACCCTGGCTATATTTTTTTATTTTTTTTTTAATGTACAAAAACTTTTTTTCTACAGTTTTATTATATGTATAGATAGATTGATGCTTATGGCGTAGACTTTCATTTCATGTGTTTTTTATTGGACTTGACCTACCGGCCACAACGCCGATCATTCTTTAATTGATGCGATAGTTTGCCTGTTTTTTATTATTGAACTTATTTACCGATAACGATATTTTTATTCGTCAGTTTTACGGTACTTACTAATTTCATGGTCGGTTTTTACATAGAAGCCGCCTTTCATTTTGAAAATACCTTCAAATGATAAAAAATACAGCAACCAATTTTACAGCGGTGGAGCGCTGAATGATACGATTTACGCTTTTTGAACTTAGCTTGTTTCCGCGTTTACATAATATTTAAAAATAACGACATGTATTTTATTTTCCATTTTGTTCGAATGGAAACTGAAAATCTGTGTTGATTCTAGTTTAAAATTCGTATTTTATTTGTAGTGAAACGGTTCCAGGTAACACAGAATGTGATTTCCGCTGCCTACATCTACACTAATAAATATATATGCACTAGCAGCGCCTCGCGGTTTCACCCGCATAAGTGTTGATCCCGTGTATCTGTCAATTGAAAAATAAGCCCTTAGTTGGTAACATTAGTTTAGTTTTTATATTTCCTAAGGTTTGATTTTTATTTATTTACATAATTTAAAAAGCTAACAATCTTAAAATAATAATATGTAAAAGTATATAAAAAAGGAGGGAAAATAATCAAAAAATTCGTCCGCATCACTGTCAACAGGAAACGTGCCCAAAAGGCTGGCAGCATAGCCACGTTGCGTGGCAATGCTGATTCTTTTTCCAAAAAATTTTGTATGTTAGTAGTTTTGTATGTTTACAATACTACTACTTAGTTCCTTCCATAATACATTCCCAAGCATGTAACAAAGATTAGTTAATTCGTTATATATTTTTTGGTTTAATTATCAGTATCTTTTATTTAATCGCTACAGCTTCTCATCGCAAGGGGATCTCAAATAATCACTCTGCATTTAAGTTATAAATACCCTGGAGTGCTATTAATAAAGCATAATATTGAGATAACGAACTTCAAAGCATAATATTTCTATGAAAAAAGTGAAAGGTACACAGAATGCCATGATATAAAGTCTGGCTGCGTCAAAATGTTTTCTCCTGTATTAAATATTTTGTAAACACGCGGCCATTGAGGATTTTAATGAAACTGTTTATGTTTTTAGTAGTTTATTTATTTAATAAACAAGTAAAAATGGACTCAAATATTATTAAAGTTAACCTTCACATTTGACCTAATACTGCCATAAAGTTAGAGAGAATCCTTGCTACAAGCTCAACTTACTGGGGAACAGCAAGCAACAGCAACATTGACATCCTGGAAAGGTTTCAGACCAAAGCCATTAGATCCATGTTTAACATCCCTTTTTTTTGGGTGTAACATTATCAAATAACTTCTCCCGCTCTGGGGGAGCGAGAGGGCGCCAGACTTTTACTGACTAAAACACACCCGTGTTCCTTCAGTTGCCTGTGCCAGGGGCCACGATATCTCTTTCGAACAACCCGCGATCCCGGCAGATGTTTAACATCCCTAAATACATACACAATAAATACATCCTGCAAGATCTGAAACTCAAAACGGTGAAACAAGAAAACGCTGCACATAGTCAAAACTAACAGAAAAAATTACCCAAACATGTCAACTCCCTGGCTGCTGATTTAGTGGGATCTGGAAATATACACAAGACTAAGGAGCAACTGTGTTCCAACTCTAATAAACTGATTCCCAATAAAATAAGCTACAGTGGTCAATGGACAATTCCTTACTGCTTCAAAGAGCAATTACAAAATAACTTCGAACAAAGGAGCAGATAAATTTCTAAGGACAGATTGTTGTGTCTAACGGGAAACAATAAAAAAACAACCGACTTCAAAAAAAAAAAAAAAAACACTACAAAGTGATAAATAACTTTAATTTCGGTGTCGTTAGTTCCACATTTTCGTTTCTTGACACCGACTTCCGAAATTGAAGTTATTTATCTCTTTGTAGTGTTTTTTTTTTGATCGGTTGTTTTTTTTTGTAAAAGAGTTTTTAATTTTTAACCGACTTTAAAAAAGGAGGTTCTGTATTCAACCCGTATGTATGTATGTATGTATGTATGTTTGTATGTCCGCGATTATCCCAAAAACTACTGAACCGATTTTGATAATTACTTTTTAGTTGTACCTACCACACACAAATTCAGTTAACACTAATGCATTGATGAATTGAAGACGCCTAGAAACACACTAGAAAAAAATTATTAAAATTCGCATAGAAATGCCGGAGAAGCAGTACATTTATGCATATAACTTCGTACATAAGAATAATTATCTAATGTATTATATACTAAAACCTTCCTGAAAGTATGTAGATCACATTAGTGAAAGAATTATCAAAATTTGTTCATTCGTTTTTGAGAAAATCGCGGACATACAAACATACATACATACATACGGGTCGAGTACAGAACCTCCTTTTTTGAAGTCGGTTAAAGTATACCTACCAGTGGAGATACATCATTAGGGATATATGGAACAGGGGAAAAAAAACCAGCTCAACACCGATGTGAAAGTTAAAGAATCAGAAATTATTTATCTGAGTGTGTGCGAATGGTCTGAAAATTCATGTCGCGCCGACCCCAAATAAATTGAGATAAGGGACGATGAAATGATCTATCTACCCTACTACAAGGAAAAGCTGCTTTTCATTTATTAAGGAACGAGTAGGATAAGATTTCTTACGACGTTTTTCTTCACCGGGAGTCATTGTTCTCTTAAAATATCGTTCGTTCTTTTAGACCTGCCAATTTGTTTGGTACTACCAATCTTGCTAAGAGGTATCGTTTTACCTAGTTACTGGGCTGTGGAGGCACTTATACATACATAATCAGCCTATAATGTTCCCACTGCTGGGACACAGGCCTCCTCTCGGTGAGAGGGAATGGGCCGTAATCCACCACGCGGGCCCAGTGCGGGTTGGCAGATGTCACATTTCTTCAAATTTTTGGTTCTAGGACATGCCGGTTTCCTCACGATGTTTTCCTTCACCGTTTTGAGAGCAGTGTTGAAGAAATAATTTACACAAAGTAAAGCGCCTGTCTGGGTTCGAACCTACGACCACTTATATTATACGTGGAGGCCCTTGCGCTATATAAAATACTGGTATTCAGATGCATCCGGTTAGACTGGAAGCCGACCCCAACGTAGTTGGGAAAAGGCTGGGCAGATGATGATGATGATTCAATTTGACTAAAAACTTAATTCAATTAGTCCTCACTTCCAACCATGTGTATACCGCCCATTAAATATACCTCATTTATGAATTTCAGCAGCTTGTTTTAATGAAAATAGCAAATTGCTCGGAAATAGTTTGCTGATAAGTCTATCCATGCATTTTATGATTAGCTAAATTAATGCTGGCACTTTACACGCTGGTTATGAAATTTGTATTTAATGTACTCGTAGCTATTTTGACTTTATTTCTTACTAGCTGCGCCCCGCGGTTTCACCCGCATAAGTTTCGATCGATCCCGTGGGAATATCGGGATAAAAAGTAGCCTATATGTTAATCCAGGGTGTCAGCTACCTCCATGCAAAATTTTATCTAAATTAGTCCAGCCGTTTGAGTGTAAAGAAGTAACAAACATAAACACACTCACAAACTTTCGCCTTTATAATATTAGTGTAATAAGCCTGTGTTGTCCCACTGCAGGACAAAGGCCTCCCTTCTCTCTTTCTACTTTTCTCGGTCTACTGCGATTGTAGGCCAATCCTTTAAGAAGGAGTCCAGCTCAACCCGCTATCTCTTTCTGGGCCTGCCGCGCATTTGTTTCATGCCATTGGGGATCCACTGAGTGGTGGCTTTTGCATATAGCTGCTCCGATATGCGACAGATATGACCAGCCCAGTTCCACTTTAGTCCAGCAAGTGTGCGGTCAGCATCCGCTATTTGTGTTTTGACTTGCTAATAGTTTTTAATTATTGCCGAGAATATTCGTGAAACTAGTAAAGTGAATGGATTTTGGAACGATGTTTTTTGACGCAGCTCATGGTAGGAGTAAACTGGAAAAAATCGGCACGAAACGAAAACACACAAAACTAAAACACTAGCGGAATGTTGCACACTTAAACTGTAACCCCCTTATTCATAATCCTATTTTATCTCTATTTTAGCTAAAATAGGTTTATAGAACGTTTGTCTTTATCTGTCACGTTGTCATTTCTGTGTGTAAGAAAGAGACAAACCCCATTTTAACTAAAATAGGTTTGATAAGTTTTATGAATAAGGGGGTAAGTGATTAGGAAGAAGGGCGCGTCTTCGTGGATGGCGCTATCTGTATTATGGGGACCCCCATATTTACAAGAAACGTAAATTTTGTTTCTTAAGCTTTTTTTTTAAATATATTAGTAGTAGTGTTAAATATTGTAAGGTGGTACGGAACCTTTCATGTGTGAGTCCGACTTACACTTGGTCGATTTTTTAAGAAGTAGTTTTGTCATAGAAATTCACTGTCATGTTCATTATGTTGATAATTCGATTCAAAGCTGTAATAGTAACCAATAAACTAACGCTAGGGGAGCAGTGCTGGCCCAGTGGTAACGACCGTGACTTACAGGTCGTAGGTTCGAACCCTGACAGGCGCTTTACTTTGTGTAAATTATTTCATCACCACTGCTCTCGAAACGGTGAAGGAAAACATCGTGAGGAAAAGGCTAGGCAGATGATGATGAGGTAGGTAACATAAGAAAAATAAAAAAAGGATTTTGTTAAAAATGAGCTCTTTCCTTTAGTTTGCCGTATGTCATTACTTCCCAGAATTTGATCCTTATTAGGGACACTATCGAATGGTGTAATAATACAGTGTGTTTTTTTTTTTGAAAATCAACAGGTTCGATTCCTGGATAGAGATATTGATTTTTCAAAAATCCAATGATGCAGTTTTAGTTTTCATCAAAATCGAGCCCAAGACTCCTTTGAGTACTTTTCGCTATTCCTCATAGTTTAGAATTTGGCCATCCACGCCCACTTCGAAAATTAACCCTGTATATTATGTATGTATGCAAACTAACGGTCACATTCAACAAACGAATCTATTGTTTCCGTAAAGCCTGTATTTTGCAGCTTGCTGAAATGTCAATATTTCAGTCTAATATAACAACGTCACATACACTAGCGCACTAATAACTATTATTGTTTTCGCTAAAATGTTTGTTATTTATTGCGCAAACATTTACAGAGAGAAGAGCAAACATTTAAATACGTACTGCATGGCAATTATTAATATACAACCATCTGCCAAATGATACTCAAGATATGCCATTGCCGTTGTTCAAAAGGTCATTTTCAGACTACTATTAGAAAAAAATGATTACAATGTTCAAGAATATTTAGAATAAAATAAAGATAGCCTTTATTCTACCGCATGCAACAATTACATAATTCATTATTACTACAATTTCAATCTTTATTAATTAACTATTATAGATTCATATTTTATTTTCATAATTATTAATAAGCTAGTAACATAATCCTTGTATTTTTTTTTTTTTTTATAATAGATATATTTGCACGCCATATTATGGCAGGATATGCTGGAACCAATATTGTAACGTCTATTGTACTATGTTCTAACAAATAAACATATTTGATTTGATTTGAGATATTATTACAGTTAGAATTTGTTAACAAAATAACAAACATCTTGTAGGTATAAAACAGTTCGTTATAATTATGTTCGTTCATAAATAAAATTGGAGTGTTTGTAATATTAAAATGACCGCTTTTACGGATGTATACACGGTACCATATATACCAAAATAACATTTTTTACAATTTTTGTTTGTCTGTTTGTTCCGGCTAATCTCTGAAACGTCTAGACCGATTTTGACGGGACTTTCACGGGCAGATAGATGATGTAATAAGGAGTAACTTAGGTTACTTTTATTTTAAAAAAAGTAGGGTTCCAGGAAAAAAAATCCAAGCGAGCGAAGTCGCGGGTAACAGCTAGTATCTGTATAAATAATATTAGCTTCTGCCCGCGTTAACCAAGGTAACCGATATAACCTGAAGAATTGCCAAATTTAAGTGGTAGTGGGTAGGGCACATTGCTCCCAGAACAGATGGCCGATTAGGCCGAAAGGTTCTGGAGTGGCGATCGCGTACCGGAAGACGTAGCGTTGGAAGGCCTCCCCAAGGTGCACTGACGACATTGTGAAGGTCGCAGGAACTCGTTGGATGCGAGAAGCACAAAACCGGTCGAAGTGGAGGTGCTTAGGGGAGGCCTATGTCCGGCAGTGGACGTCTTTCGGCTGAAATGATGATGATGATGTACTTATAATACTAAATATGTTCACGTTTATTTGTTCTACTGCTATTTAGCCAATTCGCTGGTTGACACATCCGTGACCCAAGGGCTGGCTTTTACCTTGGCCAAAGGCTAAGCATTGCCATACAACGTGGTAATGCCGCCAGTCTCTTGGGTACATTACCAGTCCACAGTAATGCGGACGAATTTTTCGACGCTATATTTTAGTTTCTGTATAGATTTTTATAAATCATTAGGTATTAGTTATAATTCAGAAAATATACTTAAATTCATACTAACATCCATACTTTAAATTCGAAAGTAACTCTGTCTGTCTGTCTGTATGTTACCTTTTCACACCTAAACCACTGAACCGATTTAGATGAAATATGGCATAGATATAGTTTGAGTCCCGGGAAAGGACATAGGATAGTATTTATCCCGATATTCCCACAGGATCGAAACTTATGCGGGTGAAACTGCGGGGCGCAGCTAGTTCCCTAAAATACTTGAAATAAATACTGTCTGTAACGTTTCTCATAATGCAAAATCCTAAAACTATTAACATTCCAGCTACCCGTTAGCGTCAGCTTTTAATCTAGCCAGGTATAATACATTATTGTTGCTGTTAGCTCTGTCAGGTATGTTCAGAAGCCTGTCCTCATGACTTCCAGCTCCTTAGCTCCAGGGCTAAGGTAGACCACTGGTCGATTGTTTTCTACAGCTCGTCCCGCCACTAATACGGGGTCAATATATTGTTACCCCCTTACTAATAAACGTATTATATCAGATGAATAGTTACACACCGATTTCTCTCTTTCAGTTGTCAGTAATATGACTTTCGAAAGAAGAAGACAAAGCGTTGTGTAACTACAGGGTGAAATTAAATTCATGGGCATCCTTTTAAGGGGTCATTGTACTCATCATTATGAACAACTTTTACTATGGGAGTAAATCTAAAAACGCAAAAAAAAATCAGCTGTTCCTTGCATTTATGTTCACATAACTCGTCAAAATGTTGGTAAGAGCTGATTTTTTTTCGCGATTTCAGGTTTCGCCCCATAGTAAAAGTTGTTCATAATGATGATTACAATGACCCCTTAAAAGGATGCCCATGAATTCAATTTCACCCTGTATACAGACTCTATACAACATTTATTAGTAAGGGGGTAAAACTTTAATTTTATTAACATCCTTTTACAAGGTTGTTCTCGAAACAAAATACGATAAAGGAGACTGGTAAAGTGCTTATCTGTAAAAACAAGGGACAGTTAGTGACCATCTCATCTTATATTTAACGTTACAAAAGGTAGCCGTGAATTGTTTAAATTATTGTACCCTTTTTCTGGTAAATATTTCAACAGTTCGTTAAGGGGTGTCCGACAATAAACATTGTGTGAGAAACATTTTTCAGGACCGACTATCCGGTAACACTTGCCAGGAAAACTACGCTGGTACGTGTGAAAGCTAAAGCACATGGCTATACACTTCACCGCCGGGTACCCGGCACCGGCTACCCGGTTGCCGGGACGTGTGAAAAGGCACTAAGTCTTACATAACATGCTATAAATTGTCAGGCCTTAGCCAACACCAAAAATAAACTCCCGAATCTTAATGAGCACAATAAATAATGCGCTAGACTTTGTATTAATTGGGGGATTAATAACATGCTCTCATCCCTAATAAGGTACCTGACCCACTGCCGACGATTAACGAGAAGTGTTGGCTTAACGGGTAAAGCTGTGGCAAGATAGAACTTCCCTACCTAACCCATTCGTTCCACCTGCAGAAACCCCAATTATCGCCCTGTTTCGTTTGATCCACGATTTTTTACCCACCCTGTAGGTATATCTTTTTTACTTACACGGGACCGGAGTATTCCCGTTTGAGCACCTATTTTCGGAGCACCTTTTCTTAGAGCACCAAAGGTATTCCCATTAGAGCACCAATCAATATTTTACCGTGGTGCTCAAACGGGAACTCTAAAAAAATATTTAACTTTATTCCCTTTAGAGCACCTACGGTAGCTTCTAGTGATGGGGTGTATTATAAAACATATCGATATAATTAGAAGTCGGTTAAAAATTGGCAGTTCTACCTCCAGGAATAAACAAAACAAAAGAAAAACTGGATCAGACTGGAATGAGAAAGTTTATAGTGGATAAGACAGAGATTAAAAAAAGAAGAAGAACTAGTAGGGGATCAAAAGGGCGGGGGGAGGGGGGTTCAGGGATTAGACCGGAATACCTCTTTTATTGAGACGTCGAATCAACAGTGGGACGGGTACCTTCTCTAGAGGAATGGTGGCCGTTTGCGGCCGCTGAAGATGACGGGGTCCGCATGAATTCATGCGGGCCAAGACCTGGCCGGGGGAGCGAGACGAAATGCGCAAGCACTCCAGCACCCCAGCAAAAGGTAGCAGCAGGACACCGTGTGGTTTTAATTAGTAAGAGTCTGACTCCACCACCCACCGAAGGGTGGTGGACATCCATGAGGATTTCCACACGATAAAAAAAAAAGGTTAGATGATACTTAAGGTTGTGTTCCCAAATGAATATGGACCGACTGTTGCTCAGTATTCAATTATTCATGGGCTTTTAAGTGTTGAAATCTGGGTCTTGTGGTGTTAATTTTGTCAACAAGGGTGTTAAGTACCTAATACATTAGTGCTTTGCAAAAAATAGGGTAACTCCGGTGAAGCAAAGAATGTCTGACCGAATTGTTGTGCTTTACAAGTGTAGTCATCCTTATACAGAGGGGCTTGTGGCTAAGTAATAAAAGCCGCACGGGTCGATCGATCAGGTTAAGTGACGCTTACTGCGGTTGGTGCGTGGATGGGTGACCGTCTTCACATACCAAGACCCCTACGTGCCTCGGAAAGCACGTTAAGCCGTTGGTCCCGGCTGTCAATTGTGGATCTTTGACAGTCGTTACGGATCGTCCGTTAGTGGCCCGAAAGTCTGACAACCAGTCTTACCAAGGGGTGTCGTATTACCCAGTAGCCGGGTTGTAGAGGTCAGATAGGCAGTCGTTCTATCATCTGGTTAGACTGGAAGCCGACTCCAAAATAGTTGGAAAAGGCTAGGCAGATGATGAACTTCGAATAATTACCTAATGTATTATATACTAAAACCTTCCTGAAAGTATGTAGATCACGTTAATGAAAGAAACATCAAAATTGGTTTATTCGTTTTTGAGAAAATCGCGGACATACATATAGTATATACAGGTTGAATACAGAACCTCCTTTTTTGAAGTCGGCTAATAAAAGGTGCCTCGGCTAGAATGTTCATTGTTATTCATTATTTTCATTTTGTACGTTTGAAATACGTAATGACGAATAATACGTTGTGATAACCTAATTGCCACAGTATATAGTAGGTAATCTTTTATAAATACGTCGTTCCGTGCTCCATTACCCCAAAAATATAACCCATATTATAATTAAATACAACCGTATTGTAGTAAAAGTGCGCAGCGCTGCACAAATATCAACTTTATTTCAATGATACCTAATTAAGTTGATTTCAGAGTGACTAGCACAATTGAAAACGTTCTAAAAATTGTTTAAAGTTGTAGGGTAAACTGAACTTTATTGTGTAGGGATTAAAGTTATTTTTTAATTAATTCATATTTTTTTACAATTTTGGCAAATAAATCGCTAACGCAGATTACATTCGTGTGTGCCACCCCTTAAAACCTGTCACGCAATTGTTCGCTCGTGAACATTGTTCTTTATCGCTATTTCGTTTCGACGACCATACTGGAATCCTTCTTATTTCTCAATCCGATTTAGCCACAGAATAAGAAAATAAAAAGGTCCACGCTTAAAATATTGAGCTCCCAAGCGTCACTACTGAGCCTGAGGTCTCGGGTTCGATTCCCCGGTCAGGCAAAGTATAACTAATTGGGTTATTCCATATACCTATTGGGTAATTCCATTTACCTATTGGGTTATAACATTTACCTATTGGGTTATTCCACTTATTTATTGGGTTATAACATTTACCTATTGCGTTATTCCATTTACCTATTGGCTTATAGCATTTGCCTATTGGGTTATAACATTTACCTATTGGGTTATTCCATTTACCTTGGGTTTTTCCATTTATCTATAGAGGCATGAGGAACAGGGTGTAAAGTTCACTCATCCTCTATGGAAAGGGAAGGATCCTCCGACCAGACGGTTCTTGTGTCCGGTGGGCTACTGCCCTATAATTGATGTCGGGACGATATATGCTGTTTGCGCGGTTAACTCTGCTTGCGCGATGCAGGATTTTTACATGACGTCAGAGTGCTGCGTAGTTCGCATGTGGCGATGTAGATACTGCCACATGTACAGTCAACAAAAGAGATAAGTATGCAAGATCGTCGGATATAGTTGAAGTTTATTAAGAAACCGATGGATGTTGTCGACTGAAATTTAATTTGATAAATGAGCTGTTTGTTTTCTATTAATAGAATTAAATTTTATTCGAGAACCTCCATCGGTTTCTTACTAAACTTCAACTATATCCGATGATCCTGCATGTTATCTCTTTTGTTGACTGTACCTATTGGGTTATTCAGTTAAATTCACAGTAGCAGCATGGTACAGTTCGACACAACTTAGATGTAGCATCGGCAAAATTCGTAAAACCGATCACATCCGAACTAAGTGCGCCTTCAAAATCACCAATCTTTATTACTACTTTAGGAAAAATTGATCAATTTTTCCTAAAGTAGTAACAAAGATTTACGAATACGAATTACGAACGTTTTACGAATTTTGCCGATGCTACATCTAAGTTGTGTCGAACTGTATCTGGATTTGTATCCCGTTGTAAGCAATAATATGCTTGCACCCTATTGGGACTTAAAGATAAATATCTAAATTTTGAGTATACTGTAGGTACAAATCTGCCTAATCATTTTAGTAAAACAGGCGTGATGTTATGTTATGATTTATATATGTATTTATTTATAGTTAATAGCAACATACAACAATAACAACATAGACAGCAACATAGTTGGAAAAGGCTAGGCAGATGATGATTTATTTATTTATTTATTTATCCTCCTACTGGAACGCCATACAGCAATTACACCAACGGAGCAAGAAATTACATCATGTACTGTTTTCATCCATCCTGTGCGCGGTGGACATCGAACGGGCGGCGATGGAACGCGCACGCTCACACAGGCAGCGTCAGCTCCACAGTTCCACTACTCCATCCAAATTGCGCACATTCTTTGAGACTCAATGAATTTTTCAAAATTATGATGATGATTTAAAGTTTAACTAGCTGACCCGGCGAACTTCGTACCACCTCAGAATTAAAATAATGTGACAAAGTTCAATAGACACGTGGCGCCATCTATTATCTTATGATAATAGATGGCGCCACGTGAACGTTATTGTTGTTTTCCTCGGGAACAGGACTTTTTTTTCAGGATAAAAGGTACCTTAAGTCCGTTCCTGTACACCTGACAACGTATATACAAAATTTCAGAATGATCGGTTCAGTGGTTTAGGCGTGAAAAGGTAACAAACAAACCTACTTTCGCCTTTATGATATTAGTGTGATTAAAACGGTACAACTTCAATTACATTAATTAATAGAGACAATAATATAATTTAATTTAATTTAAAACTAACATGGAACAGTGTACTTTGTTCCCTTATGATATGAAATAGTGTTCGTTGTACAATAGTAGATACAAATGATCATGAAATGTTATTACGCAGACAGTTTAAGCCTACCTTCGTCAAAATTGTCTGAGGCTTGTCCTGCCTCCTGCCCACAGCTGCGTTGTTCATTGTGTCGATAAATCCTCGACAAAATTGGGTCAAATGGTCTTGATTGATGCGGGAACATTGCCAGCTGTTTCCTAAATATTTGATCGAATATCGTGGTATATTCGACCGCGCATAATCACACTAATATTATAAAGGTGAAAGTTTGTGTGTGTGTGTTTATATCTGTTTTTTACATTTCTATGGTTTATATCTTTGTTACTTCTTCACGCTCAAACGGCTGGACCAATTTTTATAAAATTTTGTATGGAGGTAGCTGACACCCTGGATTAACACATAGGATACTTTTATCCCTATGTAGCGTTTGTGCCTTTTTAGTGACTATACTCTATGGTTGGTGCTCTGTGGTCGCCTGTCATGACAGTTGGTTTTGTTTTATGTCAATGGAAAATATAGTTTTCCTTACGTAATTATATCGCATCAATATCCCTTGTAAAGACTTTCACCTTCCGTTCTTTATATTTTATAAGTGTTTTTATGTATGTGGACTTGGTAATTATACCAAACTATCTGCGCCCCGCGGTTTCACCCGCGTGAATGTCGATCCCGTGGGAATATCGGTATAAAAAGTAGTCTATATGTTAAATCCAGGATGTCAACTACATTCATACAAAATTTTTCAAAATTGGTCCAGCCCTTTGAGCGTGAGGAAGTAACAAACATATAAACACACACACTCACAAACTTTCGCCTTTATAATATTAGTGTGATTATCTAACATACCATTTATCATTTTTATCCCATACGTATACCCACTTCAGTTATTTTTCCATAAACTCATATCTATTTGTTTACATTTTTGGCAATTGAGTCGCGAATGCAGATTACATATTAATTGTTGACATGTAATTTGACAACAGATTACCTGAGATGAATATTGCTTTTCAGAAAACCGGAGATGGTATCGGTATGATTTCCTACCTTAATTTATCTATAAATCACTTGATGCGAGAACTTCATCATAAGTGCCATTTTGTTGTCTGTTTAGAACGATTCTGATCTGACAGTTTCTTTGATGAATTTATCACACTAATATTATCACATCGTACTGATATCACACTAATATTATAAATGCGAAAGTTTGTGTATGTGTTTATATGTTTGTTACTTCTTCACGCTCAAACTGCTGGACCAATTTTGATAAAATTTTGTATGGAGGTAGCTGATACCCTGGATTAACATATAGGCTACTTTTTATCCCGATATTCCCACGGGACCGACATTTACGCGGGTGAAACCGCGGGCGCAGCTAGTTTGTTATAAATGGCGTCTAATTTGGATGTGTTCAACATTCTTCGCTGACTGTACAGTCCTTTGTTCACAATAAGTAATTAATAGTGTTTGCCCTCATCTGGCTTATTTATTTTTTATAATAATTACGACGTGTAAAAGTGATTCTGATAACCTATTTACAGAATAAATGATTTGATTTCATTTGCCTTGGCTTCGCCTTAGCGGATGTCGGATACATAGTCTATCCATGCGGCTCATTCGAGTCCGTTCAGCCGTCAAAGTAAGGATTATGTTGATCCCGGCTGTCATTCATGGATCTTTGACAGTCGTTACGGGTCGTCAGAAGCCCGAAAGTCTGACAATCAGTCTTACCAAGGGGTATCGTATTACCCAGTAAGTGGGTTGTGGAGGTTAGATAGGCAGTCGCTCCATGTAAAATACTGGTATTCAGCTGCAATCGGTTAGACTGGAAGTCGACCCCAACATAGTTAGGAAAAGGCTTGGCAGATGAGTTATGTGTTGTTATGTGTGTTACTGGTATTCATCATCATCAGCCTACATCTACTGGACATAGGCCTCTCCAATAGAACGCAATTCAGCTCGATTCTTGGGAACTCTCACCCAGCTGCTACAGTCCACCCTGTAAAGATCGTCGTTCCACCTAGACTCAGGCCGCCCCGCCTTCCATTTGCTGATTCGCGGTCTCCACTCAAGAACACGTCTACCCCAACGGTCATCGGTTCTACGGCTATTATGACGGGCCCATTGCCATTTCTTTTTTAATTTTTTTATTTATTGCTGAATGCGCCCGTTCTTGACCTCGACCATGCCTGATGGAAAGCGATGGATGAGGTCTGTGATGGAACGAGCGTGCCCAGAAGATGCCTAAGGCACTGGAACTCCCAGGCATCGACGAAACACAGCAGGCAGCTTGCTTATTCTGTGAGCTATGTCGACGGCTTTAATTCTCTGCTGGATCCCCTCATTCCGGATTCTGTCCCTCAGAGACCAATATTAAAATACCCATGATAAAATAAATTTATACCATTTTTTCTTACCTGGTTTTTTAAATGGTAATCTACCGCCTAAAACGCGGGTCTCTAATCTTAATTGAAGTCGATTCTCCAATACAAACAACTTAGTAAAAAAAGCAAATTAAAAACCCTCCCTCAAAGAGGGGAAGCAGATAATCCTTGTTACAGCGCGCAAGCCTATACATTTTCAACGGCAATAAATTTCGCACTCACAAGGTTACCGCGCGAACGGAGCGAGAAATTAAAACGCATGTCCCACGCCTCCGCGTTACGGTATATAAGGAGTGAGGTATTATGTATCTTTTGACCTTTTTAAGGGGTTGGTATAATACTTAACAAATCTGACTTCAATATTATGCTAATATTTTTAACCGATTTACAAAAAGGGCAGGACCTTCATTCGAAGAATTTTTTTTTTAATATGATTTTTAAAATAATATTAATAATATGTACATGTCGCATGTTTAATGGAACATTGACCCATTAGTAGATAGGTCAGAATTGAGTTACAGAATATTTTTTTACTCAGATCTCATCAATAGTTAATCATAGACGTTTAAAATACAAGCATTCATGATTAATAAATAGTCAAATGAAATCAGTTTTAATTTTATGCGTCAACAAGTAGGATAAGTCCTCATAGCAAGAACTTCTTTTGCGATGTCCCAAAAATCTTCTTTTTTGAGTTAAGTCAGTATTTCATTAAGCATGCGATGTGTACAAAAGAGAGAGAAATTAATTACAGAGCATCAAAATTTTTTTGATTTCATTGAAAATCACCTTGGAAAACCGCCTTTTATCGTAGGTATGATACAATGGGAATAAATGTTGTTGATATTTTCCATGAGACAATTCATAATAGGGTTAATGGAGGAACACCAAAGGAAAGTCCGTTCTAAGGATTTCAATAATACGTTTATTATCCTTTTATTTATATATTGGAAGGTGTGTTTACTAATATTATGTGAGACGTGTGACAAGGCTAATAGAGTAGTAGAGTCACTATGCGAAAGGAAGGATTTCGTTCAAGTGGTAAGGACAGGTTCGGATTATGAGTTAGAATGAGAAAGACGATAGTGTTGAAGTAGGATCGATTTGTTTTTGACATACTCCAACATGTAGTTATTCGCAGAAAATTAGAACAAGTTTGGCCTCTCTAGGTCCTTCCTAGGTATTCAAGCGAACCAGTAGGTAAATCATTTTTTCTTCCATTTTTAGGGTTCCGTACCTCAAAAGGAAAAAACGGAACCCTTATAGGATCACTTTGTTGTCCGTCCGTCCGTCCGTCCGTCTGTCTGTCAAGACCCTTTTTCTCAGGAAAGCGAAGAGGTATGAAGCTGGAATTTATATCAAATACTCAGGTCTACTGTCTCTTGGAGCTGTGAAAAAATCAAACTTCTAAGCCAACGCAATCAAAAGATACAGCCGTTTATGCCGCAAATTTTCGACACTGGCAAGGGAATCAAAACCTACAGGGTACTTCCCGTGAACTCAGAATCTTGAAATTTGGTACGAAGCAACGTCTTATAGCATAGATAAAGGAAAAATTGTGAAAACCGTAAATTTTTAGTTACATCATATAATAAAAATATTTTAAACAGGTTTGTACGGAACCCTCGGTGCGCGAGTCCGACTCGCACTTGGCCGGTTTTTTTCTCTTTAACATGGAAAATATGACAGAGAAATACTTCCACCTACCCTTTCGAGGAATATAAGCGAAGCGTTATGTTATGATTCAAATTCAATTACATAATATTCCCGTTACTCTACTTAAAGGTCATTTAATCATCCATACTATAATAATGTTATAAATTCGAAAGTAACTGTCTGTCTGTCTGTATGTTACCTTTTCACGCCTAAACCGCTGAACCGATTTAGATGAAATTTGGTATAGAGATAGTTGGATAGTCCCGGGAAAGGACATAGGATACTTTTTATCCCGGTATTCCCACGGGATCGACACTTATGCGGGTGAAACCGCGGGGCGAAGCTAGTAGCTTGATATGTCGTCGTGTGTACACTTCTGCCTAACCCTGCGGGGAATACTGTCGCGATGGTATGTTATTTTTACTTGAAGCTATTTTTTAATATTTAATGTATAAATTGCTATAACGGGAGCACTTTGTAGATGATCTTACAAATGAGAAAATGTATGAGAACCCGGAGCCGCTTTTCGTCGTCTTGTTATTTTCATAATTTCGGTAATATGTAACCAAAATCTCATCGAACATGTTACGCAATTCCAATCCTGAACAGTAATTGGTATTTGCCATTGAAACATGGGTATCTATGGAAAAAAAGTTCCGCCTTGGAGTTTGCAAAGAGCGATGGAACTCAACATTTTGAGTGTAAAAAAAAACCGAGTGTGCTTATGACCACACGACTGATGTGAAACTTCAAACGTATTTGGCTATGACAGGAAGAGAGAAGGAAAATGTGCGCGCGCACTGCTTTCTCTTGCTTATATCCCCCACTCAACACCCGTTCGCCTCGCCCGATCACACTTTTCGTAACGCTTACGTCACGCGTTCGCCAGCTTACTCCCCAAGTCAAGCGTGCGTAAAGAAATTTCACTTCAAAAAGGACACAAAATTCTGAGCAACACGTTGCGTTCCAAAGCGGGTATAATAGACGTAGGCAAGGAAGCTGCCAGGCCTAAATAAGATTGAGCGGGTCACTTCAGCTGCATGCAGGATGACCGCTGGGCAAAAGTCTCCACACAATAGGTGCCTGAAGATGGACGGCGCCGCCGAGGTAGGCCCAGAAAGCGGTGGCGAGATAACCTGGGCGCGTACCACGAGGGCTGGTTTAAGCTTAGGTGACACGGGAAAAAAGTTCCTGGAAGGACTTCTTTTTTTTTTTTTTTTTTTTGACGGAGTTAACTACTATAACCCGTACATTTATTTTTTGGGATGGTTTTTCCTTATCTTTGTTGTTTTCCTTTGGGGTTGCCAAGATGTACAGTTTTCAGCTGTTCATTACATTTTGCTGACGCTGCGATCGGAACGAACGCGCGTATAGACAGTGTGATATAGCTAATAACTGAGTAAACAACATAGAGAAAGGAATCGCCAACTGTGCATTATTGTACATAACTTGGGTGCATTAAACTTATTTAAGTGCCATCAACCTCGTGGTCTTTCTTCTACAGACTCCAACAACAACTCTGCAAGTGTACGAACCGTACAAGTAGGTCAGTGTAGGCAAAACAAAAAAAAAATGTGGATATAAACATCTTTGACTAAAAAAAAATCGTTTGTCAGCGTAGTTGCTTATTACTTTTTAACACCTTCATACATTTTGGTGCGGTTTTACACCACCATTAAGAACAGTTCTAGTGGGAAAAATTTTGGGCCGAGTCAATTTAGATTGCCATCGACTAGCAAAACAAAGGAAGAATAGATATATGTGTATTGTCCTAATTCGTTTTTCTAGATTAATTCTCCCTTTTGTAGGTCAAGGATTTAGATGGACGATGAAAGATTAGCTAAATATGTTAATTTAAACGTAGATTGGAGGTTTTCGGGTGATTTGTTTACGGAAACTGACGTTTTTATTTGTTTAGGAAACTTGGTCAAGAACAGGCCCTTTGTATACACACTTTTTTCTGGCCGTGAAAACCCTATGGTTTTTCTCGCCGTGTGTAGGCCCAGTCGTCAATGTTGTATGGGTCACTATGGAAGCTTATTAACAGACACGTTTTGTCTATGGCACGGTTTGTCAATTTATGGTGTATGGATCACTATAGAAGCTTGTTCAGACACGTTTTTTCTGCGGTGCGATTTATGCGCCGTATCGTAAAGAAACCGTGCCGTGTAAATAGGGCCTAACGTCGACCGTACACTACTAGGTATGGTCTGATCCAGAAGTATTTGATGAAAATGTAAACGAAGGGATTAGAAAATGTACTTGCAGATACCAATACGAAGAGCACCTTTTAAATTGAGGGCATTGATTTATTTTGATTATTTGAAAACTAAAACACGAAATTCGAATGTCACCAACACCTCAAAGATGTTTTTTTCATTTGACAGTTGAAATTAATTTTGTAACCTCAATTTTCGTCGATCATTCTTATATTACAATATTCAAACATGAATAGTTGGAAAAAGTAGTGATATTTAAGGTTTAAACCGACTTAATACAGATGAATGTGTTACTAATTCCCCTTAGTGAGTGATGGCGTTGGAATTAAACCTGAACACAGTTTGTTTACGCTTTCAACAAGTACATATAGAACAGGCTATAGTATGTGCACGGAGAGGTTTGCCACGTTCGTTGTGCGGTTCATTTGTTTGCCAGACACGTATCCGTGCGTAGCCTGGTCGTGTGTCGCAGTGGACGACCGTGCCACCTGCATTTCCATATAAAGCGGAGCTGAAAATCCTTTAATGAAATAGTCTTTCAAAAGGAGTATACAAACTTGGAGGGTTGTAGGTATTGATGATGAGTTAAGTCTTGCTTTGTATTTTTAAAGTTTAGATTTTTAAGTATTAGACGTAAGTAGATTTTTTAATTTATTTGGTGTGTTTGCAAACCGCTATTGTATTGGGGTCATCCTATAAAGATAATGTGTGTATAATGTTAAGATTTATATTTATTTGCTCAGCCATGTGTACACATACAGGAATAAAAATGCATGCAGGATAAAAATAATGATAATTTCAAGTCAAAAACATTAATGTTATGTGAATTAGCAATCAAAAGTAAATAATAATGCATCAAAATCTAAGTCAATTTCTCTCCTGATCAGAAAGTCTTATTAGCAAAATGTCCAACAACGCGTAATGTCTAATGAGGAGTAAGTCTAATTAGCAAAATATCCATGTAGCAAAACGTCAAAATATCAAATGGTCTGTATAGCAGGACGTCTATTTAGCAAAAAGTCATTTTTAAAATGTGTACACTCATGATAGAAAGTAAAAGTCATTCTGTCAGAAATTAATTAGTATTATAGTAAGCTTGGTCAATTATATTGAACGGTACAATTTGTATAAAAAACACAATATGCGCGCGGGACTTGTTTGCTATGGCTCCTCGCGCTAAGCGACGGAGCGCGGTGCAGTGTGATAATCGCCTAAGGGTCAGGACACATTGATCGACAGCCTTTCGCACTTTGTCGATTGAAAAGGAGCACACTAGTACGCATTATGCCGATCCACCGCTTACAGGTCGTAGTACACGTATCAACTCGGAAAGGGATCGTCACCGTATCAACTCGAGCCGTTCAGTATTATTTGTATGAAACTCCCTACTGCAACGCACACTAATCGGAATCGTAACGTAATCGCCTCGCCTCGGGACAAGCTCACGAACTGCGGTGCGGTGCGTGGTCGACTTGCAGTTCCCGTGCTTACGGTTTTCCGTAGCCTAGCATAAGGCTCTTCATACCCTAGCTTACGTCTCTTTGTCCATGCCCTGCCGCACGCAGTGATTGAACTAGTGCCGTCTAGCCGTCAACCAGCGGTTGGCGAGCCGTAAGCGCGGCATTGCGTCGCCTAGCCGTAGCCGAGTCGACGTATCGGAGCTTCTGATCCGCTTTGGTTAAGTGCTTATGTTAGGTTGACGACTGTTTGACGGCGACGCGAAAGGCGATACGATTACGATCCCTTTCCGAGTTGATACATGTGCTACGACTTTTAGGAGGCGTTTGCATCGTTTTGTGTCAGTCCGCCGCCGGAGCGCGTTCGTCGCGTCGATGCGAAAGGATGCGTACGTCGTTCCATACTTTGCTCTCTTTTTGTATGGACAAACCGTCGAACGCCGTCGATCAATGTGTCCTTACCCTAATGTGATGCCTTAAAAATAGTATTTGATACCTACGTTTTGTATGATTCGAATACCCCGTTGGTCTTGTGGTCGCAAGCGCGACTGCTGAACGCGGGGTCCTGGGTTCGATTTCCGGGTCGGGGAAAGTGTTATTGGGTTTTTCCACTGGGAATTTCTAGGTAAGAACTCGGAGTTTGGAAGTTGGTGGTGTGATACCCCCGTACCTCGGGAAGCACGTAAAAACGTTGGTCCTACGCCTGATCTCTCCCCGGTCGTGTCGGATTGCACAGCCCGTCCATCTGTTTTTAGGCTTTCGTACTAAGCCTCCGCTGTCCGTCCGTCCGTATAACCGTTAGCGGTCTGTAAGTATCTCATGAACCGTAATAGGTAGATAGTTTAAATTTTCACAGAGTGTGTATTTCAAAAGTTTCCACACAATGGGTGCCTGAAGATGGACGGCGCCGCCGAGGTCGGCCCAGAATGCGGTGGCGAGATGACCTGGACGCGTACCGCAAGGGCTGGTTTGAGGTGGCGCGGGAAAGGAGTTCCTGGAAGGACTTGGGGGAGGCCTTTGCCCAGCAGTAGGACAGTACAGGCTAAACAAAAAAAAGAAAAAAAAAGTGTATTTCTATTGCCGCTATAACAACAAAAAATAATTAAAAAAAAAAATACAAATTGTATAATAAAAACCCATGCGTGGAAAAGAGTTTGAATTTAATACTTTTAGAAATTTACAAAAGTAGAAAAAATGGACTTGCCGGTTGGAAGCATGAATAAGAATAATATTATTCATAAGTTCACATCTGAATTACATAAAAGTTACATCATTTCAAAGTTTCATATTAATATTATGTAGAAAATATTAAACTCCCTTGCCTGCCTGAATGCAGAGCGAGAGTGTTGCTAGACATCAAAAATGCTAAGCTTAATCACAGTGTTACAACTCTATAAACGACTTAGTAATCGATTACAACATTCAAACTTACTAAAATGACAAATAAAAGTTATACTTAATATTTGTGTTGAATTTACTTTAACACAAACTAAAGGGGATCTTCCATATAAGTAACATGTTTTTTTCGACGTATTACTTTGTGGTATGGATTCCTTCGTGTGTGAGTCCGACTAGCTTTTACCAATATCACGTAATTTTCAAACAAATACAGGAAGATTTTTTATCACCATCCAAATTTTTACAGGGTGTTCTACCCACGAATATTTAATAAACAACTTTCACTATAGGAACAACTCTGAAATCACGAAAAACAAATCTTCTGTTTAATACATTTTGGTCAAGTAGGTATTGATCTTTTGTATTAAACAGCTGATTCTTTTTTTCGTGATTTCAGAGTTGGGCCCATAGTGAATATTGTTCATATTTATGGATAGAACATCCTGTAAAAATTTGGATGGTGATAAAAAAATCTTCCTGTATATTGTTACCAAAAACTATTAAAAATTCTTCACAGTCCAGAAACCGCATTCTAATAAACCAGGCTCATTTAAATTTCATGAAGTTACTATAATTTCTTTATGGACCCAACTTTGTTATTCGAAACTTTTATTTTTCTTCGACAATTTAAATTCGAACTTCTCCCTGAGATTTCTAATGATAGAATAATATTCAAGAGACCAAATTATTGACTTTGAGAGTAACTTTGTGAAAATTTCTTAACAATACAGTATTATGAAAGTCTTTGGTTTGCAATGAAAAGTAATTTTGGGGTGCACAAAGAGAGTCTTTGATCGGATCCATTATATATCAATTTTCTACCCTAACAATGTTTTTTTCATGAGATTCTTTAAGCTGTTTTTTGACGGTGTTTCTTCATAGGTAACGGGTCTTTGAAAGTATATTTTGATACTCATAATGGGTTCTTATTACGTGGTATGGGATGACTTGTGGGAATTTCACAAAGATTACTGTTGTATCCTTTTATTTTGTTATGTAACTAAGATGCATATAAGTCTGACATTTGCTGGTTTAACTCCGTTTTTTGACAATGGAAGAAAATTTTAAAATTATGTTCCTTTAAGAATAAAAATAATTTTCTAAAACACAGGTTTGAAAATTGACGGACGATATGCACAGTCCATATTTTGCCTGTAGTTTAGTTTTATATTAATAATATCTGCTTAAAGATAAATTACAAGACACACTAAAAACTATAAAATATTGTTCTAATAAAAACAGTAGATTTTAGATGATGACTTTTAAATCGATCAAACTTTATATTGGCTCAGCACGTAATGAATTCGAAAAGGTAAGTATCTGCTACGCCGTAGCGTTATCTCGTAGAGCCAGCTACGTCGTAGCAACAAGGAAGCAGATTCATAATTTTATTAAATTTCACGCCTGTTATACCCGAAGTGTTAGGCAGAGGTGTAACTATAGTTAACTAACATTTCGCCAGTTATGTTAAAGTCCCATGTAATAGGGGGCGAGCCTATTGTCAACAACCGGGCACAAATCGAGACTCCGGGCTGCTACTGAGAAATTCTTTATAGCCAGTAACACTTTGCCCACTCCCTCTCACAGAGAGGAAGCCTGTGTCCCAGCAGTGGGACCATTAAAGGCTGATTATACTATACTTACTTATACATTAAGCGTTCCTTAAGAGGAAATGCGGTCGGAGAGACTTTTGAAAAATCCTAAGTAAAAAGTCGTAGGTAATTCGAGGTTTGGCTTGCACCTATTTCCTAATATAATATTGCACCAATTAAAAAAAAAAATCACAATCTGGATAAGAAGGATATATACTGTGCTTCTATGTTTTTCTTTTTTCATTACTT
This sequence comes from Amphipoea lucens, assembly GCA_947508005.1. Lineage (NCBI taxonomy): Eukaryota > Metazoa > Arthropoda > Insecta > Lepidoptera > Noctuidae > Amphipoea > Amphipoea lucens. The sequence goes on along the minus strand of OX382377.1, from coordinate 14,726,296 downwards.
AATAGTTATCAAATTTGTACACTAGGCCTCTGTTGACAGCGGTTTAAATCGGCATGTTTTGAGGGTTCTAGTCACTGACCTCTATCATACAAGTACTTGTATAATAATTGAGGTCAGTGGTTCTAGTGCTAATAAAAAATAAAAAAAGCTGAGTGTGCTTATGACCACACGACTGAAGTGAAACTTCAAACGTATTTGGCTCTGAGAGGAAGAGAGAAAGAAAATGTGCGCGCGCACTGCTTTCTCTTGTTTATATCCCCCACTCAACTCCCGTTCGCCTCGCCCGATCACACTTTTCGTAACGCTTACGTCACGCGTTCGCCAGCTTACTCCCCAAGTGAAGCGTGCGTAAAGAAGTTTCACTTCAAAAAGGAAAACATAGGGACATACGGTCTACGAGTAGTTAATATTTATTATTCTGTAAAAAAACATTACCTTATGATCAGCAACCAGAAAGAAAACAGGCGAGAGCGTTACTATAGAAAAACGACCACCCGCCTTTCCTCTTAAGCAGGGTTTATTTGAGAAGGCGACAGGTGCTTCCAATGACACTTTCTCTTAGCGAATAAAATGGCGGCATTTATCTTTCAAATTAGGAATATTTTCATTACTTAAAACATTAAAAGACACTGAACCAGACACAATAGAAGTTTTATTGTTATTACGTCGAGCGACGTTAAGTGTCCCACAAAGTGTTAAAGAAGACATTGTAACTAATTTAATGAACGCTTAATTAAAGCGTTACGTTTATTGACCGGTGTTTATATCTAAATTGGCCATTAATATTTGATTGGCGGAGTTGTATGGCCCAGTGAAGCAGTAGTGGCTCAGTGGTAAGGGCCGGGACTTACGTGGTGTAGGTCAAAGGTTCGAACCCAGACAGGTGCTTTACTTTGTGTAAATTATTTCATAACCACGGCTTTTTAAAACGGTGAAGGAAAACATCGTGAAAAAAAAGACATAGGTTCTCAAAAATTCGAAGACATGTGAAAGAAAGAAAAGAAAGTAAAATGTTTATTTGCACACAGCTCGTGAAACACAAAATACAAAATTAATAAAATAAAAAATAATGTTTCAGACAACAATAGTGTGTGCCTTACGGCTGCGCCAAAAAGGTTCATTTCAGCATTAATGCCAAACAGATGCTGTCTGATGCTGGTTTTCTAATGAGCCCTTAGGGAAAAAGTGACGGGGAGTACACACAGTCTCAACATACCTAATACATACTTATAAATAAATGTGGATTAAGGCCCACTCCCTCTCACAGAGAGGAGGCTTGTGTCCCAGCAGTTGAAACATTATAGTCCGATTTCATAATCGGACTATAATGTATCAACTGCTAGGACACAGGCTGGGGACGATTATTATATGTTTTATATAACTCATGAGAGTTATATAAAACATATCATAATCGCCAGGCCAGTTCTGATATTTCCATCTAATAGAGTATAGCTATTATCACACAAATCCAAACTTCAAGCTGTTACTGAGAATTCCCTAAAGAAACCTGAACAACACTGCGTAAACCGGAGATCGAACCCAGGACTACAAGATTACAAGACCAACGAGGAATCATTGGGGTCAGACAGAACATATTTGCAGCCCCTTTATTTAGGTCGTCCCCTCCCTACACCTCGGTTTATTAGCCTAGATTTTCCCTATCCAATTCCCTGCGGGCTTACAGATCAAATTATAGTAAAATTACCTGCGAGACTGGTCTAAATATTATATTTCCGAGGGACCCACACCCGTTACCGAATTGGGTGTGTTCACAGATATAGATAGACCTAGATAACGCAAGTATCACGATTTGTATGAAAACCAAGCCGCTGTACTAACATATTATAAGCTATGGTAGCATGCGACCACGGGAAGGTACTTTCTTGTTTCATCCTTTTCAGTTGAGTCGGGTTTTAGTTTTCAAACTTAAGTTTTATTTAATTATTTTGGGGCTTATATCAGTAATATTTATATTTTTGAAATGTGCTAATTAAGCCCTTTCATTTGATACCCAACAAGCCACGACAATTTTTTTTTAATATTATTTCTTTATGTCCGCTAGAGGGCGCCTTATTCAATTTAATGTAACTTTACATAGCTTATAACCAGCGGACGATCAAGACGCGTCCAAAGATACCTCATTTGTCTAATTATGACAAGATTTTTTGAAGTTGTGAGGGAACAGATGAACATACATACCGGTCAAAATCATAACCCTCCTTTTTGCTTCATCGTAGTCAGGTAATTACCCGAACCTAATTAGGTTCCACACGAGCAAACGTACAAACATATCCAAATACTTTGATAATTCCGAGCTATATTCACATTTTCCTCACCAAAAATCATATTTATTAACCCTGATTGCAAGCTCCCGATTGCAAGTACCAATACCCAGACGTTATTTGACAAGACAACGTACACACATTCGAAATACGGGCAAAACCACAGGCACTAACAAGTTTACAAACAATTGTTCGTACAGATGTATGTAGATTGGAGATTTGCGATTACCTTCAGCTGGCAATCTGCAAGGGAATTCCGACTTTAGGCGGAAATTATTAGGGTTGAGATTTGAGGTGAGTTGTGGGAATAGACGGGGAGATGGTAAAATTTAGTTGATGTTGTTTCAAGTTTCGTGTGAATTTTTTCTTTTGTTACTTTCTTGATTGCGTATGTAAATGTAAAATATCTTCAGTCAGTTAGGAAAAGCAACAAAACAATGTTTTAAGCAGTTTGCGAGTATATGAAGGAAGTACTTAATCTAGGTAGGTACTCCCAGGCTAGGGGCATTTTCTGTTTAAAATATAACAGAATACTCTTTATTAAAATAACTCTTTAATTACTCTTTATTATTTTTATTTTTTTAAATTTTAATAATAGAAAGCAAACAGCTCATTTATGAAATTAAATTTCAGTCGACAACATCCATCGGTTTCTTACTAAACTTCAACTAAGTATATCCGACGATCCTGCATACTTATCTCTTTTGTTGACTGTACCTAACTATAATAGTACACACACATTTTGCCAGTTATATTTATGTCCAATGTAGAGGGAACCGTGACTAAATAATCACAGCCGCACAGGTCGATCGATCAGGTTAAGCTACGATTGCCGCGGTTGGTCTGTGGATGGGTGACCATCTTTACATACCGAGACCCCTCGGTGCCTCGGAAAGCACGTTAAGCCGTTAGTCCCGGCTGTCATTCGTGGATCTTTGACAGTCGTTACGGGTAGTCACAAGCCCGAAAGTCTGACAACCAGTCTTACCAGTGTTTAGTGAAATTTTTGACACTGATATGCAATTGATTGTACAAGCTGCAATTCTGCCTACACCTTTAAAAAACAAAGGTGAGTATAAATAGAAAACTGTCAATGGTTTACAGCAATGAAATGTACAAAAAGAAATGAATTGAACTTTGTTGATACACAGTTGGATTGCGTGGGTTGGCACGTGCCGTTTGGACCTGCATAGAGCTTGCTTTTGTATTTTCTAGCAAAAATTTATTCTACAAGTGCTAGAGAAATTGATATCCGTTTGCCTTATTTTTCTATCTACATATATAGGTCCTTACATATGAAATTGGCGTTTTGTATGGAAGGAACAAAAAGTCGAATATTTTTTAATATAATATATTTAATTAATCAAAGTATGAACCATTGTTTTCAATGCACTTTTGCCATCTTATAGGTAGTTCATTGATCCCTTTACTAAAAAAACCAGTCGGACGGGAATCAATAAAATCTTTGAAGGCGATTTGGACTGCCCCATCGGAGTTGAATTTTTTCCCTTGCAAAAAGTTATCCAAATTGCGAAAAAAATGGTAATCTGTTGGAGCAAGGTCCGGGGAGTACGGAGGATGTCTAAGACATTCCAATTCAAGCTCTTCTAATTTGGTAGCCGTCTGTTGCGCAGTGTGTGGTCTGGCGTTGTCGTGAAGCAGCAGTGGCGTGGAGCGATTGACCAGCCTTGGTTGTTTAGCCGCTAGCTTTTCCATCATGGTTTGTAATTGCTGACAATAGACATCAGCTGTAATAGTCTGGCCAGATTTGAGAAAACTGTAATGAACAATACCGGCACTAGTCCACCAAACGCTTACAAGTAACTTTTTTGGGGTTAATTTTCGCTTGGGGCAGGATTTGGCTGGCTGGCCAGGATCCAACCATTGCGCTGAGCGCTTCCGATTATCGTAAAGAATCCATTTTTCATCACAGGTAATGATTCGGTTTAAAATACCTTCATTGTTGTGCCGGTTCAGTAATGTAACGCAGCAGTCGACGCGCGTTTGCCGGTTTGCTTCAGTCAATTCGTGAGGTACCCACCTTTCAAGCTTTTTAATCTTCCCAATTTGCTTCAAGTGAATTAAAACAGTTTTATCACTAACATCGAAGCCTGCAGCTAACTCGGACGTGGTTTGCGATGGGTCCGCTTCCACAATAGCCTTCAATTCTCCATTATCAACTTGGGTCTCAGGCCGTCCACGGGGCTTGTTCTGCAGATCGAAATTTCCAGAACGAAAACGTTGGAACCAAAAACGAACTGTGTTTTCTTTTGCAACATGACCGCCATACACATCATTCACCCTTCGAGTCGTTTCCGCAGCACTAGTGCCACGGCGGAACTCGTACTCGTAAATAATGCGATATTTTAAATTTTCCATTTTGTAAAATGAGTGACGCAAACAGAAAAAACAGAAGAAAAAAAACAAATAAATGACGGTCATCGAAGCACAAATACATGAGTAAATAGCTGTACAAAGAACGATGACCATATTTGTATGAGACCCGTCCCCCCCTTCAACAGAACTTTTGTATGTATTAGTAGGTTCACAAAGGTCTATAAAAAGACTAGCAACCAGTTTTAATTTCAAAATCCATGGGGTTTAAAAATAAAATTAAAATTAAAAAATCGTTTTATTAATTTTTCCTAATTCGCTAGGCCCGTCCCCCGCCCTGCAACAGATCTTTTGTATGTGCTATCAGGTTCATAAAGATCTATAAAAAGACTAGCAACCAGTTTTAACTTCAAAATGCATGGGGCTTACAAATAAAATGAAAATTAAAAAAAAACGTTTTATTAATTTTTCTAATTCGCTAGGCCCGTCTCCCGCCCTGCAACAGATCTTTTGTATGTTTTATCAGGTTCATAAAGATCTATAAAATACTAGCAACCAGTTTTAACTCCAAAATCCATGGGGTTTAGAAATAAAATAAAAAATCGTTTTATTTATTTTGGGATAAAGTAGTGTCTTGTTGTCGCGGGCGCTATTTTGAATCCTGAACGCAACGAAGGATTCTAGGTTTGAGTTGACTCCTGAGCGATGCGAGGGAGTTAAGACTTGAATCCTGAGTGCAGTAAGGGATTCAAGCTCGCCCAAGACGAAGACACCCGCGTCTCCGTCGTGGACGAGCATATGGCAGTTGGCCCACCGCCGGCGAGGAAGCGACTAACTATCGGCTGTTTTCACGCTCAAGAAACGTACAATAGATATACATTCCGTGTAAACAAAAGAGATGCATATATTCACAGTTGATCGCTGACTGTTCACACTGCCAGCGAGGACTCGCTACACTGGTTTGTCGCTGAGCGACAAGAGCTATCAAAGATAATACTCGCCTAGCGATACTCGCTCAGCGATGGTCGCTTGGTGGTCAGAGCTCACGCCGAGAGAAACCCCTGTGAGACTAACCGCCCCGAGCGAGTGGTGCGAGTAATCGCCCGTCGCACTCGAAAACTCGCTGATAGCCCAGCGACAAAACTATCGGAACTAAACACACGCTGCTCGCTGCTCGCCAACTCGTTTTCAGTTGCTAGTTCTACTCGCTAATCGTTCATCGCCGCCGGTGGGACAACTGCCTGTCTATAGGAATAGAAAAAATTGGACGAGTAACGAATGACGTTTTCTGTTTTTTTAAATGGCATCTCTTAATTAATCTTGAGATGTTTGAAAATCAAAGAATATGGTTTACTTACAAACTATTATTTTGTGCCAAAAATATTAACATTAAAACATGATTTTTCTCGGAATATCCTGCACTTTTGAGAGATGTCGTCGTAGTAAAAATTGATCACCTTGCTAAGACGGTTTGAATGAGATACATTTTAAGTTTGTTGGTCAATGTAAGGGTTGGGGGGACGTTGTGACGAAATTAACACTAAAACATGATTTTCTCGGAATATCCCGCACTTTTGAAAGATGTCGTCATAGTAAAAATTGATCAGCTTGCTAAGGCGGTTCGAATGAGATACATTTTAAGTCTGTTGGTCGATGTAAGGGTTGGGGGGACGTTCTGACGAAATTAACACTAAAACATGATTTTCTCGGAATATCCCGCACTTTTGAGAGATGTCGTCATAGTAAAAATTGATCAGCTTGCTAAGGCGGTTCGAATGAGATACATTTTAAGTCTGTTGGTCAATGTAAGGGTTGGAGGGACGTTGTGATGAAATTAACACTAAAACATGATTTTCTCAGAATATCCCGCACTTTTGAGAGATGTCGTCATAGTAAAAATTGATCAGCTTGCTAAGGCGGTTCGAATGAGATACATTTTAAGTCTGTTGGTCAATGTAAGGGTTGGGGGGACGTTGTGACAATATTAACACTAAAACATGATTTTCTCGGAATATCCCGCACTTTTGAGAGATGTCGTCATAGTAAAAATTGATCAGCTTGCTAAGGCGGTTCGAATGAGATACATTTTAAGTCTGTTGGTCAATGTAAGGTTGGGGGGACGTTCTGACTCATCGTCCTTTGAATTTGGAATTCCTTACCAAAGAGGAGAAATTCGTGATTAAAGTGGCCAGTACGAAAAACGCCAATTTCATATGTAAGGACCTAATATAAAATCCAAAGTCCTGACTGACTGATATATCAACGCACAGCCAAAAACACTGATCCTAGAGACATGAAATTTGGAGGGTGTGTTCTTTGTGAAGAGTAGTATCTAATAACAGCCGCACAGGTCGATCTATCAGGTTAAGCTACGATTGCCGCAGTTGGTCTGTGGATGGGTGACCGACCATCTTTACATACCTAGACCCCTCCGTGCCTCGGAAAGCACATTAAGCAGTTGGTCCCGGCAGTCATTTTCAAATCTTTGACAGTCGTTAAGGAAGAAGCCCGAAAGTCTGACAAGCAGTCTTACCAAGGGGTATCTTGTTAGCCAGTAACTGGTTGTGGAGGTCAGATAGGCAGCCATGTAAATTACTGGTATTCAGCTGCATCTGTTTAGACAGGAAGTCGACTACAACAAAGTTGGTAAAAGGCTAGGCATATGATGTTCAGGATACGCTAGTTCAGTAAAATATTATTTATTTAAGTCTTTTAATTCCCAAAAAATACAAAAAAACTTATAAAATTAGTTACAATATTAACATAAAATATTCATTATCATAATAATTGAATCATGCATTTTAACAAATAAATAAATTGATTTAATAAATTGAATAAAATAAAATAAATAATTTCGTGTTAAATAATATTGGGTGCCCATTTAAGGGCAAAGGCCTCCTCCATCTTTCGCCATTCCTCTCTGTCTTGGTTTAGTTCAGTAAAATAGTTGGTTTAATATAGTTTCGTAGCACCCGTATACATCCAAATAATTTTTATTAAAAATTCAAATATTTCTATAATTTAAAAAGCTAAGAGTCTTAAAATAATAATATGTACAAGTATATAAAAAGGGAGGGGAAATAATCAAAGGTCATCAAAAAATTCGTCCGCGTCGCTGTCAACAGGAAACGTGCCCAAAAGGCTGGCAGCATTGCCACGTCGTATGGCAATGCTGATTCTTTGGCCAAAAAAGTAGGCCAGCCCTCTGGTCACGTGAAGAGACGACCAACCGCTTGGCGATGTCTCGAAATACTAAGTGGGCACTCGGGCCCCATGGCCCTAGTGGTTCAACCCGAAACGGCTCAAACATAATTAACAACAATTATTTATTCTCGCTGGTAAACATACCCAGTTTCCATGCAAATATTTGTTTCGAAAAGACACGGTACCGCGCAATACGGGTCACCACATATTAAATACGGGGACTGGTTACCTTTGTATAAAAAGGTGTTATAAATTCCTCGTTGGTATTGTGGTCGCTAGCGCTACTGCCGAGCGGTCCTGGGTTTGTTTCTCGGGTCGGGCAAAGTGTTCTTCTGTTTTTCCAACTGGAATTTTTCAGTAGCAGCCCAGGGTCTAGATTTGTGTCCGTGGGACTTAAACATAACTGGCGAAACGTGGGTGTAGTATATGTACACCTCTGCCTAACGCTTTGAGGATTACAGGCGTGATGTTATTTTATGTTATAATCTATATCCACACTAATATTATAAATTCGAAAGTAACTCTGTCTGTCCGTCTATCTGTCTGTTACCTCTTCACGCTTAAACCGCTGTACTGATTTAGATGAAATTTGGTATAGAGATAGTTTGAATCCCAGGAAAGGACATAGGATAGTTTTTATCCCGATATTCCCACGGGATCGAAACTTATGCAGGAGAAACCGCGGGGCGCTGTTATTTTTATTATAAAGTCAGAGATTCAAGAATTACCCTTACCTAGACGATTATTGGCAACGTTGTTTGTGTATTATATAGCATAATACATACATTATGATTATATGATTATCCTGTGGTCGCAATCATTCAAAAATACCTAGTATAACTGCGGGGTAATTGCGTAACTCACAAAAATGTGCAGTGCCTTTCATTTTGACATTTCAAAAATATTCATTGCAACATTTCCGCTGTCGAGCATACGAATTTTCAAACATTATGAAGCAATGGATTAGGAATTACTTTGAATGACCCATCCACGGACCACTCGCGGCAAGCGTAGCTTAACCTGATTGATCGACCTGTGTGGCTGTTATTATTTAGCCACCGGCCCTTCCTCGTCGGGCCTCGGGATATAATAAAAGATCTTGCTGATGTATATTTCTCAAGATAAAGAAGTTAGTTTTCAATGCCTAGCTCCTAGACAACTTGTACCGGTTTCTCTATTAAATTAAACTTGCGAGCGCGGTGGTTTAATTTGACAACTTAATCGTCTTATTTGCAGCTTAGAGCGCCGTATTAAATAATTAGAAACAAGGTAATTATGCAGTAGTAGGCTGAATGTGAGGAGACTGCTGTGTGATTTTGTATGAACAAACTATAACGATTCAGTACAATCATGATTTTAAACACCCTAGCGTAGGGTTACTGTAACGGTATCTACAACGCCACATGCGAACAACGCGTCATACTGACGTCATGCAAATCCTGCATCTCGCAAGCAGAGTTTACCGCGCAATTAGATTAGATACAACAGCCCGACATGAATCGTTGGGCAGTTGCCCGCCAGACACAACACCCGTCTGGTCGGAGGATCCTCCCTTTAGAGTATGAGTGAACTTTACACCATGTTCCTCATACCTCTATAATTACCATTTAAAAATTTGAAAAGTCCCGACAAAAAGCCTGACATTTTCAATAAAAGTCCGGACATTTTAGTCACAAAATCCAAACATTACCCACTTAATTATAGTGGTATAGTAGGCATGGTAGCAGACGCTCGCGAGGGGACGGGAGGTTGCGGGGAGCGGGGATAAAAAAAAGTGCGCTGAAAAATATAAAACTTATGTTTTTTTTAGATGAATGAGAAGTTAATAAATATTAAAGACTTATTTGGTATTATTTATATAAGTTTTATTACTCGTATTCCATCTAAGCCGTAGCCGTAGAAAATCCGAAAAAGTAAAAAAAAAAAAAACTGCTGACGTAATCATCATCCAGACCGCCCCATCTCCCATGTCATCTATACAAATAAATAAAATTGAAGTGTCTGTTTGTAATATTAAAATAACCGCTTTTTACTGCATGCACATGGATGTATACACGGTACATATACCAAAATTACATTTTTTACAATTTTGAAAAAAAAAAAAAGCGTTTTCCGTCATGCGCGCAAACGAAGTCGCGGGCTCAGTTAGTCAAAAATAAGCAAAGCAAAGACCATCCGCCCCACCCACCCCCCACCTGCCCCCTCTCACAAAGAGAAGGCCTGTGTCCCAGCAGTGGGAACATTATAGGCTGATTATTTTAGTGCTTACGTAATAGTTGAATGGCCCCTAGGAACCAAATGTCAGTAACGGTAATTGAATTAAAAAACTTAGGTAATTGAATGAATCAGTAGGTAGCCGAAGTTCTGTTCTTTGTTTTCCTGCTTTGTTCGGGACTGAACTTTATTTTTAAAAAGGTCAAGTAAACCAGTGGATGATTGAAATTGTTATTTTGTAACAAGGTTTTCATTTAAGTAGCTATCGGTATTGTTACTCTTCAAAAGTTCAAAAAGAAATGGTCCCAATCTGTTAATTACAGGTAATTAGAATAATCTATCTGTTTGCTAAAGCGGGCTATATACAGGTGGCTGCCGCACGATTTTCGACGCCCGGCGAAAGTCGACAGTCTGCCCTGCGCATTTAGTATAATATAACAATGCCTTTAGGATACTGATGCGGCTGCCGAGGCACTGCAGCGCGTCGGACATATTTGCCGAGGCACTGCAGCGCGTCGGGCATGTTTGCCGAGGCACTGCAGCGCGTCGGGCATGTTTGCCGACGTTCGCATTGATGGCTTTCATGCCATACTCAGAAAGAGAGCGGCGTCATTGCTAGCCGGGTCCGCGGCAGTGGCAACAGCATTCTTAGCGTTGTGTCACAAAAAATATACTGTCAAATAATGTGGCATTGTGTGCAGTTGCATGTCTGTAAGAACAGCTTGTAACAGATCACATCGATTTAGTTTTTATTATGTGAATCGCTGCTGCAAGCTGTCCACCTCGGTGTTAGGCGCGTGGCAGTGATTCACATATATTCGTGGTTTTTTTTAGGCTAAGTGAATAGGAAAACTAACATAGGGGTAAGGAATATTGTTACTAATACAAATGAGTATTGTTACTTGTTGCAATAAAGATATTATTATTATAAACGGCAATTCGGCTAGGCCGCAGGTGACTAAAATCGCAAGTTTCAAAGTAGAATAGGTTTCGGCTTTTGGCGTGCGGTTCGCTTGCGGCGGGTGATTAAATCGACCGTGAAGATGCTCAGTCGTAGGCGATCGCCCGCTGCATGAAGGTTGACATTTTGATGCAAAATGAACTAGTTATCTTCTATTTTTGTCAACCTGTGTGTATGCGATTTGGTAAGCGACCAGCTGCATGGTGAAATCGACCTAGTGCAAATCCCCTGTAAGCATGTTGAACCACCCTTTTGAAAGTTCAGTGTAACATTCATCTTCTTAGCGTGTCGATGGCAATCTAAATGGATTCGGCCCAGAATTCGGCTACTTTTCTGGCGCCATCACTAGCGTCCATCAGTTCCGCTGTAACGTGCAGCTGATAGGACACGCAGGACACGATATTAAGTGTCCTAACGTTTGTGGAACAGCACCACATTTACGCTCCAAGGAGTGTAACAGTAACAACCATGGATCAGGCAACCAAACCAGGCAAACCAAGCATCTACCAAGCGTGGTTATCAACGCAATTTTTTCCAAAAAACCTTTCAGTGAAGGCAAAATGGCGGTACCTATTAAAGTAAAATCTTCAATCATCTCTATTTGTACGTTCACTAAAGAACTTTAAATATTAATTCATTCATTCACAGTGCAAGCAACAGCAACAAATGGTTCCGCAGTGCAGTAGTACAAAATCACGTTTATTTTCACTGCATTCGGTCGTTAGAGGGCACCACTTGCTTCACAAAAATTTCGCAGAAAATGTAATGACTGTATGATTTTTGAAGTAACTTGTAGAAATAGAAATTCAAAAATGTAGGTAGTCGTTTAGTGTAAAATACTGGATATTTAGATGCATCTGGGTATACTGGAAATCGGCCAATACTTGGGTAGGTGCCAAAATGTTCAAGGTTTTTTACCTAGCTTAGATTGTGCGCAGACTTGAGTCAAGAGACTATCTATATATAAACAGAATACCTATCGCTCTATGATATTGATAACAAAGATGGCGAAAAGCCTCGTAAAATTTTGTGTGATAATTTTTATTTATTTATCAGGAACAATGTACCTATATCGTGTTTAATACAGTAGTTTACATTAAATACATCATAATTAATAAAAATTAATATCACACTAATCACATCAAACTAATATACGACTATAAAGGCGAAAGTTTGTGAGTGTGTGTGTGTGTGTGTTAATAATTATGTTTGTTACTTCTTCACGCTCAAACGTCTGGACCAATTTTGATAAAATTGTGTATGGAGGTAGCTGACACTCTGGATTAACATATAGGCTACTTTTTATCCCGATATTCTCACGGAATCAACACTTATGCGGGTGAAACCGCGGGGCGCAGCTAGTAAATTAAATTATAAAAGTGAACATGTACAATAATAATGAAAAAAAAAACATGTTTATAAAAATCAATAATATCTAATAAATAGCAATTTCTGTTTTATATAGAAAATTGGAATATTAATATTAAATTACAGTTCGTCCATTGAGTACAAGTTTTTATCTAACAGAAATGCTTTGAGCTTAGCCTTAAAAGAGCTAGTGTTTAATAAAATCTTCAATTCCGCTGGCAGTCTATTAAATATTTGTACAGCTTGGTAATGAGGGCTATGTTTGACAATGTTAAAATTAGGTACAACTGTATTTTATTTATTTTTATTCAGGAAAAAATTCAAAATTTCAACGTTGTTTCGGAAAGATTGTTCAAAATTAATATGCATTCGGCCATAACTTTAATCCGCTACTGCTGTTTCGGCCCTAAATTAACATATTTTCTTCGCGCTTCACATTTATGGAAGCACACTCACCTTTTAGACCAAATGGACCAAATTATCAGGCATACATTAACATCTATTTTAAATGTGGCCATGGACGACCGAGCTTGGGCACAAGCTACTCTTCCCATTCGTATGGGGGCCTCGGCGTCCGCAAAATTTCTAGTATTAGTTTACCGGCCTTCATATCCTCGGTCCACGGCACTGATAAATTAATCAGGAAAATCTTAGCCTCCACACTGATTAATTCTGATGTGCCGTGTTTCACCGAGGCTATGGATGCCTGGAGACTCGCTTGCCCGAATACAGATCCCCCCGACAATCCATCTTCCCAGAGACGGTGGGATGAGCCGCTCTGCAGAGTAGTACAGAACAATTTACTTGACTCGTCTGCTACTTCTGCGGAACGTGCGCGCCTGCTGGCTGTGGGTGGATGGGAGTCGGGACTTTGGCTTCATGCACTACCTTCGTCGAACATAGGCACTTTGTTCGACGACACTACTTTTCGCCTCGCTGCTTCCCTGCGACTAGGTACTCCTTGCTGTTCCCCTCATCGCTGTCACTGTGGCGAAGATGTCAACAGCCTCGGACACCACGGCCTGTCTTGCAGCCGAAGTGCGGGTCGCTTAGCGCGCCACGCGAACATTAATGATATCATCCGACGAGCTCTTGTTACCGTCGGCGTTCCAGCTGTATTAGAACCCAATGGCTTGGTACGCGATGATGGCAAGAGACCGGACGGTATGTCTCTATTTCCTTGGAAAGTGGGTAGGCCTTTAGTGTGGGACGCAACTTGTGTCGATACTCTTGCGCCATCCCACCTTCCAGGATCGGCATGCTGTGCTGGCGCTGCTGCTGCGGCTGCGGAAAACCTCAAGCGGCGAAAATATAATAACCTTATCGGAAATTATATTTTCGAGCCGTTTGGGGTTGAAACCTTCGGGCCGTGGGGACCGAGTGCTCATGGCCTTTTTAAAGTAATTTCAAAACGGCTGGTTGACACTTCCCGTGACCCAAGGGCTGGCTTTTACTTTGGCCAAAGGCTAAGCATTGCCATACAACGTGGCAATGCCGCCAGTCTCTTGGGTACATTACCAGTCGACAGCGATGCGGATGAATTTTTCGACGCTATATTTTAGTTTTTGTATAGTTTTAGTTAAGTTAGGTTTTAATTTTGTTATTTTTGTTAATTAAGGTAAATAAATAAATTATACTATAATATTTTAAACTGTATTTTTAAAGTCCTTTTTACGAGTGTTTTACCTGGCTATTATTTCTTCCCCAGACTCGTATTCATGGATATATTTTTTTTAATTAACTAGCAACACAAGTATGTATAAGCTGGGCAATGTTAGAATATTTAAACGCTGAAAATAAGATCGACAGCTTTCTCTTTGTGTAATTCTGACAATTGTACATATTGCTCTTTTTTGGAGAATGAAGGCTTGCTGAGAATTATAACCATAGCTTTTCCCCCAGTACTGTATGCTGTATCGAAGTCTGGATTCGACAAGAGCATTCTATACCATCTTTAACTGTTCCGTATAACCCGCAGATGGTATAGTGGAGTCTATATATGCTAGTTCTTTTTTCCAGTTCAGCAAATCATCCAAATGGATACCTAGAAATTTGACGTCTCTCACTAACTAAGATAAGGCTAAGTTAGACAACGACTGTTTAACCTAGACAGCGTTTTTTTTATCGTGAACAAATGCTCATGCATTCTGCACTACCACGGGGAGATAGTGCAGTTATGTGGGACTCTAACCCACTAAAACTCCACGGTGTCCTCCTCTGCCGCTTACGGCGGGAACACGGGCACGCGTTAGTACTCATCCGTGAACCCGCCGCGGCTGTCCGTCACCGGACCCTCCTCTGGGGAGCACTCCCCGTCCCCCTGTGACAGGCCAGGTCATTGGCCCCGCTGCCTGCCAATTTTCGGCCACAGAGGATAGGGAGAGCGGCCAACGTCATACTAACACTCCTCCTCCTCTGCGGCCCCACCGCGTCCGCCATCAGACAGTGGCGACCCCGTCAAGGCCGCGGAAGGCAGGGAGAGCGGCGCACCGCAATACCGGCACTCCTCTCCCGCCGCGGCCTCAAACCCTCAGCCGCGATGCCTCCCATACGACATCGCGGCCCGCCTCAGTAGCGATGTCACCCAAGCGGCACCGCAACCTACTTGTTGGCCGCTACGTCGTCCGCTTACTGGCAAAAGCCCTGACGAGCGGCCCCTCCTCAAGTTCCACTTGGCTTCAACGTGGGTGTCCGAGCCACGGCTACTGAGCCCCCCCGCCTCGACAATGCGGGAACCCACCGGGGGGGAACCTAGACAGCCTAGTCTAGCCAAGCGTATCAGACTAATTCGCTAGCTCGCATGCTAGCAAATGAGTTGGTTTAGTCAGTTACTGCAGTGCAGCTACTCGCACCATGTGAACGCATCATACAAGTTACTGTTATGTGTCGAGTCGGCCAGCAGCTCGCATACGAGTTTCGATATTTAATTTTTGTGTTTTACTTACCACTCGGCTTATCTTAAGACATCAGCTCCAGTCTCTCGGGTAAAGTAATTTATTTACCAGAAACACGTTTTATAGGATAGTAGGTCGCTAGCAGCCAGTGTTATTGCAGAAACTCTCATTATGTGACCAGTCGATGTGAGCTGAGCTACTGTCATGCGACTATACAGTGGCAGTAGCTTGTGGCGGCATCTACATCGCCACACGCGAACTACGCAACACACTGGCGTTGCACAAAATCCTGCATCGCGCAAGCAGAGTTTTCCGTGCTACTATCATCGATATCCATACTAATATTATAAATTCGAAAATAACTCTGTCTGTCTGTATGTTACCTTTTCACGCCTAAACCGCTGAACCGACTTAGATGAAATTTGGTATAGAGATAGCTTTAGTCCCGGGAAGGGACATAGGATACTTTTTATACCAATATTTCCACGGGATCGAGACTTATGCGGGTAAAATCGCGGAGCGCAGCTAGTAATATGTATGTCGCAGCCAACTGGTTTAATTAGCCGTTCAGTTAACTGCCTAGCCGTTGGCTGCGACATATACAACGTCCGGATATCAATCGTCGGGCACATCACCCGCCTGGTCGGGGGATCCTCCCTTTTCTATGGAAGATGAGTGAACTACCGTGTGTCGAATGTCTGTTATCACCTCGTACTGTGTAACCAGGCCTTTAGTATCTGTTCAAGACGTAGTCACTAGTAGACAAAAGCTGTTTGCAAAAACGGTGTGTACACTGTCTTAGCTCAGCTTTGTGTAACTGCGTAACACAATCGCTACTCAGTTATGAGCTTGAAACTTAGTGAACATGTTTTGAGATAATTCTAATTACCTAGCTGTGTATTGCCAGTGTACCTGTATGTATTTTGAAGTGGAACTTCTTTGGCGGCGATTTAATAATTGGACGAGAATTGAGAGTGAAACTAGGACGCGTCACGCTTAGGCACATTTCGTTACATGAGAGAGAAGTAAGATATAAATCTTTCCGTCTCTCGCACTAAGTCTATCGGCAAAGACAAGATTAATACCGAACTCAAATAACTGCAAAACGAGTGGGACCGTCTTGCCAAGAAGATAAGTACATCAGGTCCAGTTAAAAACCAGCGTCAGGCACTAGTTGTCTGGCATTATTGCTGAACTGGGCCTTTTTGGCGCAGCCGTGAGGCACACTTTCCTGCTAATTACTTACATCGGACTTTACGCTTTTTATTTGATCTTTGTTTGTTTTTTTATCTGATGTATCTGGTGTATTGTGCGTCTTTTAGTCTGTGCTAAATAAATGTATTTTCTTTCTTTTACCGCCAAGGTCCATCTGGAAATAGCTTTGCTCCACTGGGCCGACTACTCTTATTTTTTTAGTTAGTTTTATTTATATCACTTGTAAGATGCTGCACACGCAATTTTTGTTGGTACTTTCTGGGTTAAGAAGCTCCAGGCACTCATCTTTTGTAGGTTCTACATATGTCAATATCGGTTCGACAGTTCCTAAGCATAATCATCAGCTTAAAATGTTCCCACTGCTGGGACACAAGCCTCCTCTCTATCGTAGGACAAAACCACTACGCGGGCCCAGTGCGGGTTGGTAGATGTCACATGTCTTCGAGTTTTTGGTTCTAGGACATGCCAGTTTTCTCACGATGTTTTCCTTCACCGTTTTGAGAGCAGTGGTGATAAAATAATTTACACAAAGTAAAGCGCCTATCTGGGTTCGAACCTATGACCTACAACTCGTAAGCCGCGGCCGTTACCACTGGGCCACCACTGCCCTGCATCATTATGTCAGGTATAGTCATTAAAATAATTATACCTGAAATACTGATTGAAGAAGGTTTCTTTTCCTGCATAACATCACTAGCAACTTATCCTGGACCTATCCTAAGACGTTAATCTCATGTAGAACATCCAAACCCGAAATTATCTGTTGGCCGAAAAAACTACACGTTCAAAAATGGAACCCAAAACTACCCTAATCAACTAACGTACACATCATCCAGTGACGTCGCATTACCGGGGGATGTGGACATTGTATGTCATCCAGCACCCAGCCAGATATTTGACATCCAATTACGTCACGTTTATGTACATTCTCATTGACACTGTGGTCTGAAATCAGCTGGGAAATATCTACCTTCAAGTTTAAAAAACCCGGTTATGTCGAAAATGTTAGGCTTATTCACTACCGTAATTAGAGGGGCTTGTTGCTAAGTAATAACAGCTGAACAGGTCGATCGATCAGGTTAAGCTACGCTTGCCGCGGTTGGTCAGTGGATGGGTGACCGTCTTTACATATATACCAAAACCACTTAGTGAGTCTTAAAACACGTTAAGCCGTTGGTCTCGGCTGTCATTCGTAGATCTTTCACAGTCGTTACGGGTAGTCAGAAGCCCGAAAGTTTGACAGCCAGTCTTACCATGGGGTATCGTATTACCCAGTAACTGGGTTGTGGAATGTCGTCACGAATTAGGTACCTACCTATATGAAAAGCTATATGAAATAAAACTGAGTCAGCAAGTCATCTTGCCCGCTGTCATCAGCGGGTCTGATTGCCTTATGTTGCGCCAGATGTAGCATCACCACCCATGAAGGCTATTTTATTTCAACGCTATTTCCCGTAGCCTTGAAAAAATATTTACAAAAAATTATCTTACTGAACCTAATTTTGGTTGCGATAGATCAAAAAAACACAGTCTTAACATAATTCCCTTTATTCATAAACGTTACTTAAAGTTAAGTATGCGACTACACATTTTATACCCCCTTACGTACTAATAAACGTTGTATAGCGTCTGTATAGTTACACAACGTTATCTTCTTCTTTCGAAAGTCAAATTACTGACGACTGAAAGAGAGAAATCGGTGTGTAATACGTTTATCTCATTTAATACGTTTAATAGTAAGAGGGTTAAGGTTTAAACGTCACGTACCTTTAATAATTGTTTATAAATATAAAAACGGTGTATATACCCGTCTTTGAAAATAACTTGATGGCTTGAAAGTTACGTAAACACGTGTTTACGTTAGGTTGGTTGGTAAACCGCTTGTCAGTTAGTTTTGAAGGTAAACAAAACAGTTTGGATTGTAAACAACTGTGAAATGTTCCTGTTTGTTTTGTAGGGTTTTGGTTCCGGGTTTGTCGTACTGAGTTATGTATAGTACATAATCATAATTTATAGGAGCGCAATGGACTAATCCATTGCGCTCAATCACGATCCGAGGGATCGTGATCGTGGGAGGGGGGAGGAGGAGGAGGGGAGGGGGAGGTGATTTAAATTGTGTTAAACAATTAGGGTGTTGGGTTAGGACACATAGTAATTTTATCCCAGAACCCTAATTGCGTAACACACTATCAATCGGAATCTGAATCATTTTGAAGCAAATTGCTAATCCATTGCTTCATAAGTTCGAATAATTTGTTTGATCAACATGTAAATAACGCAATGAATATTGTTGAACTGTCAAAATGAAACCGATTCCGATTGATAATGCGTTACGCAATTGGCCCGCTGTACTCAGTAGTACGGTCAGCATCAAAAGTTGATTAACACTTCAGTTTTTTTAATCTTAGTTATTGAACAAAATATTTGTTCAAAATTGCAGCAGAAGATTTTTTTAAGAATATACATACACTCTTGTCTATTATGTGAAAAGCTATAAATCAGTTTATTGAAAAAAGTTGTTGTCAATTTAATAACATGTAAAAATGATAATGTTAATCGACTTTTGATGCTGAGTGTACATTCCCGTGGGATAGCAGGCGAAGCCAAGTGCGAAAGCTAGTCGAGTATAAAAAATGAAGAAACGTTATGAACTATCACGCCAACATTCAGGTTAGGGGCTGGGCATTGATGAATGGTTCCTGTGACCTATATTGACTAATGACAGCATTCCATTTGGGACCTAATTCTGCGGCTACCGGATCATCAATCATTATTGTGTTCCGAAACGAATGGTCACTTATTTTTTATAGCAAAAATATATTTTTTGTGGGAAATGTACGCTGAGAAATCCGTCAATGCTTGATATTATAAACGATACCTAAAGAGAGCCTTAAATTTTCCTTTTTGCTTACTGATTGCTTCACGATATTTTCCTACATCATCCATATTTCGAAACAGATCCCAACATAGTTGGGAAAAGGCGGGCAGATAATTACTAATATTATAAATGCAAAAGTAACTCTGTCTGTCTGTCTCTTACGTTTTCACGCCTTAAGAGGAAATGCGGTCGCAGTGAAAAAGCCTAAGCAAAAAGTCGTAATTCGAGGTTTGGCTCTCGTCTATTTCCTTTACAAATATTGGCCAATTTAAAAAAATATTTCTTAAACTGAATAAAAAGGCTATTATTATACACTGTGTCCCTAAGTTTTACTTCTTCATTAATAGATAGTTTTCAAAGGACATGTCTGGTGGAGCAATGGGCGAATGTCTAGGCAGTCAAAGAAAATGTTCAGTAATGATTGTTAAATTATTTTAATCGTCGTATTTTATAGTTTATTCATTAATAAGTTTCAGGAGTCAGGATCTTGCGTAAACTGGTCAAAATAAGGATTATACGCTACGGGATTTTTCTTAACTTTGTTTAGTATAATGACATCTGTGAGCGAATACAGGTACTAATTGGTGGTATGTCTTTGTGAGGTTAATGAAACATTTTGTTGGTCTGAGATCATATACTACAGTTTTTTGGATATTTCTATTTGTGTAACAAAAATGTTAAGCACCTATTGTTTGTCACAATATTATAATATTATATTGGCATCATCTTTAATTCTGTATTTTGGTTTCTATCTTCAGTACCCATAATATTATTAATATGTATCTACTTTTTGATACTGAATTGGGATTATAATAAATAAAACTATGTATGTATTTATTGCAAAACAAATTAATTTATTGTACATACATTCTTAAATAAAATGATAAAAAAATTAAACGTCTTCTAGAGACACCAAAACATTGTCCAAAAATGTAGCTGGTGCTAGCACATTATTTTGATGCCTTGCCCAGCCAAGATACCATACTAGCGTCATGACGTGGCAGACCATTGTATGACCTAGTAATCTCTCATTGTCAGCAGCTTAGGTATTTAATAAATTATAACAATCGTGACACTTGCGTATCCATCTAATGGGAGCTGGAACAATAAGACGTCATTGTATTTTTCAAATTATAACACAACTGCTCAATGTACTGCCTTTCCTGCATGGTTTACGCGACTGCCGTAGTATAGAGGCCTACCTGTTTGATAACCATCGAGCAAGTCTCACTTGCAGGGGTAACGCCAGCCTTGACACGATATGTCTGCGAATCCGCAGCACATTGATGCACCTCATCATAATATCCAAATCGAAAGGAAAAGCAGAATCCTATAAGTATAGCAATAGTCATCGTGTCTAGATGATGTCACTCCGTGTAGGATAGCAATGGTCGTTTAAAGAAAATATCCATAACAGCATGGTATAGAAAATAATTGCATAGTAAACAAGGAACGCATACACGCAACTTGGAATTGACAACCAAAAAATAAATGTCAGTGCCATGTCAAAAAAGTAATAAATACTTACCTTCATGTTAGGAAGTGGGTATCCGAAGAAAAACACGTTTGATGTGTACCTACACTAAAATATTTTAGTAATATTGTCGTATTATATACGCAAATACGTTAATATATTCCTTTCATCTAAAATAAGTGGCTTATAATTATTGCTCACACTATTTACAGATAATTACGGGATAAAATAGAACGTCAAAAACATTTTTAGTACTTCCCGTTTAAAATGGCAAAGCGGAAGCTACGATTTAGTACTGTTTTTTTGAGAATTATGTTACGCAAGTAATACTGAATTAATTAATCCATAGTAATTTAAATCTAAATTTTTAAATCTTACTGAAAAACCTTAAATCATGAACATTTATCATTACCAGAATTACCAGAGGGCAGAAACTGGACATGTCCTTTGTACTTTATATTCTCTTAACTATCGTTTTCTTTTCATCGAAACACTGCAAGACAAAAAAATAATACACCTACATAATAAGTACCATTGTTAATGATTTCTTTACTTTCTCTAGCACGGCACTGTAACGCCTACTATTCCTTTTATTTTTCTCTTTGAGAATTTCCTTTTGTTCAAAACAAAAAAGTTTTTAGTGTTACAAGAAGGTCTTTATTAATGGTAGTGAAATTATTTTAAATTTTAGTGCCTACGTTTAAATGGAGGGAGGGTTTAATTTTCTTAATCTTTACAATAGAAGGTTTTTACGAGTCATTTCGGTGGCAGTTTTTCTGGCATTAATTTTTATTATTTTCGTTAATTTTTAGGGCTCCGTACCTCAAAAGGAAAAACGGAACCCTTATAAGATCACTTCGTTGTCCGTCTGTCTGTCTGTCAAGACCCTATTTCTCCGGAACGCGTGGAGTTATCAAGTAGAAATTAATATTAAATTCTCAGGGCTGCAATCCATTGAAGTAGTGAAAAACTCAAACTTCGAAGTCAACGCAATCAAAAGATACCGACGGGCGTTTATGTTCCGTTTTAGCCGCATATTTTGACACTCGCAAGGGAATAAAAACCTATATCGTACTTCCCGTTGACCTAGAATCATGAAATTTGGCAAGAAGCAATGTCATGGAGCACAAGTAAAGGAAAAAATTCGAAAACTCTAAATTTGTAGTTACATACCTACGTACGGAACCCTCGGTGCGCGAGTCTGGCTCGCACTTTACCGGTTTTTTGGATAAAAACTTGCTGATAAAATTTGCCGCTTTCTAGACCCTATTTGGTTATCAAAGTATTTTACATGACAAAACAAGACATCTAAAACAGAAACATTTCACGAAAACCAAAGTTGCAGAGTGGGTGCCATTGTTTTTTTTTTGGAATATAGGTACACAGATTTTCTCCCGAATTTAGAATATACACCGTGTTCTTCACGTTATCCTTAAACTTTGGCAAACGCTTCTATAGCTTTTACAAATCAAATCTAGCAAAGGATGTACTTACTTAGTACTTAAAAAGGCTTCGTTACAAAGATATTTGTAATTTCATTTAATGA
This sequence comes from Amphipoea lucens, assembly GCA_947508005.1. Taxonomy (NCBI): domain Eukaryota; kingdom Metazoa; phylum Arthropoda; class Insecta; order Lepidoptera; family Noctuidae; genus Amphipoea; species Amphipoea lucens. The sequence goes on along the minus strand of OX382377.1, from coordinate 14,703,926 downwards.
AATTTAATTGAGCTATGCAGTAAGAAAAGGGTCTTAACTTAGTTTTGAAAGGTTTCAGCCCGCCAAATGTTATGAATGAAAGTCTGACGTTGCCAATTCGGATAAAGAGGCATGCATATTTGGATGATAAACGTCAAGGTATTTAGTTTGTATGAATATTAACAAAAAATAAAAAAATAAGAATTCATTAATGTGTCCATAATGAAAAATGCTTATTTCCATGGTCTGAACATCTGGTCGAAGTTTATGTATAACCGGAACACGGTGTATAATAAGAAAGTTTCAAACTCAAATTCAAAGCATATTATATTCTAATTAAACCATTTACAGGCACTTTTAATTGTCAAAGAGTCGGTCAGCTAGTCAAAAAATTAAAGCTAGTTGCCCATTCGAAAACGTGGTTCTTTATGGAGAAGAACTGGCAAGAAGCTCTTCCTCTTTCAAATCAAGGTATAACAAAATCCTGGGTGAATTATTCTTGCTTTATGCTCACCGAACTGAAAAAAAAATTCCCGACGTCGATATTTCATTATTTTCTCTTACATAACAGAATAAGTTGCCAAATCATTGTAACATGACTTTGAAGTCTTTATCATACCAGCAATTTTCGGGGGCGCGTTACGAAACTAATAAAAGAGAAAAGAAAATGGCGTGTTTATCAGCGATACAAGCAAGATTGAGTGCTGTGTAGTCCCCTAGGGGACTGGTCTAGGGGATTTTAGTGGAACGAACGAGATTTTCTGGTGTCACCTAACGTTGAAAGTTAAAAATATTTCCTAAGTAATAAAAAAGAGAACGGAGACGAAATTTTCAGACTACGTATTGTTAAAATTAAGAATAAAATGACAATTCGAAATGGTGACTGACTAGTGCCTGCTATGCAGAAAAATCTATATACTATAAAATCAAAGTCCTGACTGACTGATATATCAACACACAGCATAAACCGCTGGTATTAGAGACATGAAATTTGGAGGGTGTGTTCTTTGTGAAGAGTAAGTATCCAATAAGAAAGGGTTTTTCGAAATTCCACCCAAAGAGGGGGTGAACGGGCCCCGGAGGGTGAAATTTCACGCGAACGAAGTCGCGGGCAGAAGCTAGTTATGTATATACGCGGGCGCATGAGCTCTCTTACGGATAAAAACCAGCGTCAGAGTTTAGTTGTCTAACATTTATGCTGAACTAGGCCCAGGTCATTTGGCGCTGCCATGAGGCACACAATACTATTTTAAGTTTTTTCTGTTTTTAATTAACTTATTTTCTTATTTTCTTTCGCATGCTATCGTCACCAAGACCAGAGTTCATTTCTGGGATCAAGCTCTCAACACAGACAATAAATAAAAACTTTAATAACAATTGCTTGATTTTCTTTATCCGCGTGGTAAAAATAGCTGTTGAAATAATAAAACTGTCAACTCCACAAGACATTTCAATGAACCAAGCAAAACAATAACCTTAAACTAAGTAGGTTAAACACCTCATTAACATACATTCACTACAAAACCACTCTATCTTCAATATCAACAAGTTATTGGCCCTAAAACAAGCGTTCGTTCTGAACAAAAACAAAAGTTTCTGAAACTTTTATACGTTTTAAACACGCGAGCTGGAAAGAAAAGTAGTTCAGACTATTTTATTGCATTATAAAGCTAGCTACATTATTGTGCTCCACATTGTATTTTGATACAATATTAAAAAGAAAAGAAAGTTCCGAAAATAATTTGTCAAAGTCAAAGCATTTATTTCGGAGTATTCCAAATAGGCACATAAAAGGCACTTTTGAACGTCAAAAATTACCTTAAAATAGAATTGATTCTAGTCGCCCATTCCAAAAGGTAGTTTTCGTATGGAGAAGAATGGGCAAGAAACTCCACCGTTACTCTTTTAAAATGTTTTACAATATTTTGCATGGGTATATTAATTATATAATAACATGTGAGGACGATGCACCTAAAATAAAATTACTATCCCATAATAGGTAAAAGAATTAAAAACGAAACAATGACATATAAATTAATTATCTGATAGATACATGGTGCTCACATATTTACAAACATGGTACAAGTAAACGATTTTAATTTAAAATAAAATTACAAGTAATAAGTCAGGGTGTGAGTAATGAATGTAAATCAAAGTAAAAAGCTTGAAAGTAAGGCGACTGTCCCACCGTCGACGATAAGCGAAGAGCGAGTAGTAGTAATACTAGAAACGAGTTGGCGAGCAGCGGGTGTGTTGTTGAGATAGTTCTGTCGCTGGGCTATAAGCGAGTGCAACGAGTAGAATGACTGCCCAGTCACTTCTTGCTAGTATGCGTATTATACCAAGCGAGAGTCTATCAGACAACTGCGTGGCAATTACGTAACACATTATCAATAGGAATCGGTTTCATTTTGACAGTTCAACAACATTCATTGCGTTATTTACGTGTTGAGCAGACAAATTTTTCAAACTTATGAAGCAATGGATTAGCAATTTGCTTCAAAATGATTCAGATTCCGATTGATAGTGTGTTACGCGATTAGGGTTCTGAAGCAAGACTTGGATATTATTACACGAAATTCCGAAAATTTGGTAGCTAATGTCCTTCTTTAAAGAGCTTTTATACAACCAATAACGTAATATTCTTCAACAGTAAAGTATGAGATATTAAATTATTCTTACGCCAGGATCTATTCTGAAGATCACATTGCAACAGAAGTTACAGAAGAACTCATTAAAACTTCGAACTCAACATTTCTTGGAGCGAATCGAAAAATAAAGCGGAAATTGTTCTTCAATATAGCCAATGAACGAGAAATAAGAATAGATTTATTGCCTACTACCAGTGCCCCGCGGTTTCACCCGAATAAGTGTCGATCCCGTAAGAATATCGGGATTTAAATTATCCTGTGTAGTCTTTGGTCAACTGGACCCACTCGAACTGGACCCACGGGTCCAGTCGACCAATTCAAAATTTGATTTGGCACTGTCAAATTTCATCATTAGTACAGTCAAGGAGTAAAGCCGAATCTTTTAGTTTTATTTCTATGACTAGACTGGACCCGCGGGTCCAGTTCGAGTGGGTCCAGTTGACCAAAGACTCAGCATATGTGTTAGCAGCCAGGGTGTCAGCTACCTCCATACCAAATTTTATCGAAATTGGTTCAGCCGTTTGTGCGTGAACAAGTAACAAACATACAAACACACTCACAAACTTTCGCCTTTATAATATTAGTGTGAAGTGATTTTATCAGTGTTATATGAAATGGCTTGGTTTGGCCACGACACATAATAATTTTATCAATTTGTACTTCATCAACACTTCGTTCTATAAACACTTCATTTCCTATAAAGATTGTCTGTAACGTAATTATTCCAAAGCTTACAAAGCCTGTGTAATCGCTACAATCTAAAAAAGTATATTCAATTATTGTGCGAAGAATCCAGACATTTTTCGCGATGTCCCAGCAAAAACGTTTCAAGAAAGAACCACGTTTCAGTTAAAATGAGTCTCTGAATACTAATCCAGAGTAATATAAATAAGAAGTCTGTTAATTTACTGGAGGGAGTGGAATACATTATTCATCTTTATTTTAACAGTTATTTTGTTTCTGTAAAAACTTTTTCCTAGAACTTCGTCTGTCTGCGTTATTTACGGATTTTCTTAGACATACCTACTTCAACAACTCATTTCAAGGTTGATTATTATAAAAGTATGCTTATCCTATCAGTTCTCAAGGTCAAAGCTATATCTGTGTCAAAATTCTTTTTTGACTTTTTCATCATCGTTATCGCCCTCAGATTATTGTTCCGAAAGTAATTTTTAAATTCTGTTCATCCGTGGTTTATTCAGACGAAAGACGTCCACTGCTGGACATAGGCCTCCCCCCAGTACTGCCACTTCAACCGATTCTGTACTTCCCTTATTCAGCCGATTCCTGTGGCTTGTGAAGGCCGCAGAAATCGGGCCATCGGTCCACCTTCTAGAAGCCCTTCCAACGCTACGTCTTCCGGTACGCGGTCGCCACCCCAGAACCTTTCGATCCCATTGGCCATCTATTCTGCGAGCAATGTGCCCAGCTCACTGCCAATAGACCCACCAATTCTTCTTAATTCTGTTATGCATAACTAAATCAATAACTCTCTTGTTACAGAAAATGCCATCAGAACAAAACAACCTGCTATACAAACGGGCGTAGATGATCTCCGTGCCAGACCTGGAGACAACACCAAAATGGAACAGATCAACAGAGTCACAAACAGAAATCATTATAGAAAACGCCAACGAAGAAAAATACAACCTATCACAAAACTTTTACAATGTTATAACCAAAGCAGATGAGAAAGAAGATTGTGTTAATGTAACATTAAACGCGTCTATAGAATTTGAGTGTGGGGAAAAGGCTTACGACTGTTTTGAAATTAGTGTTGTAATAATTCTGTGTTTGCTTATAGTTGTGACTGTGATTGGTAATACGTTGATAATTTCGGCTGTGGTAACGACGAAACGGTTGAGGACTGTAACCAACTGTTTTGTAACTAGTTTGGCTGTTGCTGATCTGTTGGTTGGGATCTTTGTTATGCCACCTGCTATTGCTGTACATATTACTGGTGAGTCAGTCTTATTTATGACTTCTTCTTTCTATGTCTTTATATAAACTTTCTCTTAAAAAATATGGGAAATATTAAATTATATGAATACACCGTGTTCCGGACGATATACATATACTTCGACCAGATGTTCAGACCATGGAAATAAGCATTTTTCATTATGGACACATTAATGAATTCTTATTTTTTGTTAATTTGAATGAAAATACGTCATCGTTGCCAATTTGGATAAAGAGGCATGCATATCGGGCGATTTACGTCAAGGTATTTAGTTTATATGAAATAAGATATGTTTGTAACGAAGCCTTTTTAAGTACTACTTCCTTTGTTATATTTAATTTGTAAAAGCTATAGAAGCGTTTGACAAAGTTTATGGATATCGTGAAGAACACGGTGTATAAACACACGCCAGTTGCGAGTATTACGCACCTGACCTATTTGAAGGCCATCACCAATAAGGTCAAATACTTGCTCAAATACTATTTCTATTACTAACATATTTGTCTACTTATTGTCTCAATCATTCTCGTCTATCATTAGGATTATTTTCACTTAAGCGCCTATACTACCTCAAATGGCTTAGCGTGATCCTCCGTTATGTCGAAAATACTGCACCATTAATTTTGAAATAAATATATGGTAAAGTTGAGGATTAATGCTAAGTCTTATGTTAGACGAAAACACGATTCCATAAAATTTTCTCGATTGAAAAAAAATTCAAAGTTACCTCTAACCCGAACAATAAACCGCTGGTATTCAAAAAATACTTCAAATTAGATCATGAAACTTTGCATACTAACTGAACATACTATAAAGCAAGTCTTATGTTATTTACTTTTTTATAAGTACCATTATTTTCACTGTAAAAAGCAAATACCTAAACTATTGGCGCTGCCTGCCGCCCAGCACCGCATTCTGTCTCGCTCTCACTCAGTCCGCGAGCAGTATCGTATGAGCGAGATAAAGAGTAAATTTTAGCTGAGGTAGTATAGGCTCTTAAACAATGGCGAATTTACTCTTCAATTGATAACTTTTAATTAAATCAATTCGAATTTCGTTTCGTTTCGGTATTATAAAAAGTTAGTCAGAGTTACAATTCTCTTTCATGCTTTCCAATAATATTATGCAAATACTTTATGAGTTTCTTTAATAATTTAATTGGTCATAAAATCCATAAGTTGATACCAAAAACTAATTAACTAACTGTCCAATTTGAATTTACTCTTAAAATGATAAAATTATGCTATAATTAAATCTGTAACAAAAACAATCAACGAAAGTTTTCCAACATTATCTTCAAGAAACAAAAAAGAATCTGTTCTTATTAAAATTTCTTCATGGTGATTCATATTAGGAACAGAATCACGATAAAAATATTAAGACAAATGAGTTATCACCTCCCTAGCCTTTTCCCAACTACCTTGGGGTCAGCTTCCAGTCTAACCGAATGCAGCTGAGTACATACATACACCAGTGTTCTACATGGAGCGACTACCTATCTGACCTCCAAAACCCAGTTACTGGGTAACACGATACCCCCTGGTAATACTGGTTGTCAGACTTTCAGGCTTCTGACGACCCGTAACGACTGTCAAAACTCAAACTCAAAGCATTTATTTCAATTAAACCAATTACAGGCACTTTTGAATTGTCAAGGGGTCGGTCAGTCAGAAAGATGAAGCTAGTTGCCCATTCCAAAGTGTAGGTACCTATGGAGAAGAACAGGCAAGAAACTCCATGGACACTCTTTTAAATCAAAATAATATGGTTACAAAGTCTTGGTTACATCATTCATGTTAAAAATTATACATGTGAGAATGATGCAGATCGTTAAAAGCGTCCATAATGAAAAGACGAGAAAAAAAGCAAATCAAATATTAAATTAAAATAAGCCATGGCAGCAAAGAGATAACCAGTCCCTACTGACGGCGCCCGTTCACGAACATGACGCATGTATTAGCACCATTCAGCTCAACCATTTTGAAGGGAGCTAAGGAGCAAAGATACAAAAATGACAGCCGGGACCAACGGTTTAACGTGCTTCCCTAGGCACGGTGGGGTCTCCATATGTAAAGATGGTCTTGATCACCCTTCCACGGACCGACCACAGCAAGCGCAGCTTAACCTGATCGATCGATCCGGTTTCACTCTCTGTTTTGTACTAAGATGGGGTACTGCACAAACTTTATGATCGCGTTCATGTAAAATTTCGAAGCTAGCACAGTATAAAAAAGTAGTTAAGTAGTATTACGTCTTCATACAAGCCGGGTTAACCAGACGACAACCGCCTAGGATGAACTGCGAGATGAAAAAAACCGAAACGACGCACTTCGAAATCTCGGTATACACCAGTATTCAACAGTTGTCCGCAGTTAAGTAAGGACGCGGATGGTGCGAGACACTCTCGCACATAGTTATGTATAATTACAAGTCGCGCCCCGCGGTTTCAACCGCATCAGTTTCGATTCCGTGGGAATATGGGGATAAAAACTATCCTATGTCCTTTCCCGGGACTCAAACTATAAATTTCATCTTAATCGGTTCAGTGGTTTAGGTGTGAAAAGGTAACATACAGACAGACAGACAGAGTTACTTTCGAATTTATAATATTAATGATAAAGTATGGATGTGAAATATGCCACGAAGATATCGACTGTATTGTTCAGGGTATGGCTCTTTGAATTCAAAAAAATCGAAACCAGAAATAATTTTTATTTAGTTACCAACTCAGTCGGCAAGGTAAACCTATAAAAATAACATTGTTTTAGTCCTTATATATTTATGTTATGTAGGTTTTTCTACATTTATTGAAGCGTGCTTGTAGGTGAGTATGCGTCTTTTTTTAAGGGATCGATGTCCGATTGAAGAAACAAAATATACCCATACCAGCTTTAATGGTATGCTAGAATACTCTCCCATCATTAAATTTGTCCGACTTACATATAAAGTAGGCAGTTACAACCCAAGAGACAGTTAGTGTGGAACCCTAGTGCGTGTTTATCTACCGAGCGGCCGTAGGTAATTATTTCAAGGACACTGCTGCGACGTAATACCGTAGTACTTTAAGTGTGGTAATACTGTGGTAATACTGTGGTAATACTGTTTACTTTATTAAACTGTGAAGCTGGCTTCATATTTTTATATTACGACTATTTAATACATTCGTATGCAAAGAAGAAATCCAGATGTATTTTTATATGTGGTTAAATATAATGATCACCAAAAAATATATTGAAAAACAAAAAATGAAGTCTAAAATTACAATAGTTCTAGCTGGGTACCCCGAGGTCAGGTGTTCACACAGAAATAGGAGCCCCGCCAAGCGGGGCTCCGTCGACATACGATGTCAGAGCGAGCAAATGAGAATACAAATACCTTTACCTAGGTATTTTACAATAAAATGGAGCTTTAATTTTGGTGATCATTTACTATTTTTGGCAGTAAAAAGTGTTTTTTTGATGTTATATTTTACTTTATCTGGTGATAAGTTAAACATAAGCCATTTTATAATATTGCAATGCATCTGCATCATACCCATCAATCTGTTGCAGATTAAAATACAATTTTGGACTGAAGTTATTCAAGACAAAATATCTACTGTAGCTGTTTGGTTTTTATCGTCTATGAAATAAGGTTAAAATTATATCAATACAGAATCTATTTAATACGGTGTGAAAATACCATGGCGGCAAAAACCCTTTTCTATTCACATAACCCTGAAAACTTCCTTTTCAAAATAAACGAAAGCGCCTCATATTTATCAGGAAATATTAGGGTCACAGCTCTCGTAAAAAACGGAGTTCTTTATCAGTTTTATTCCTTTGAAGGGTATGGTTATTAGGGTGGTCCAATAAATGTTCGTTCGGGCTCAAGTGTACTTTCTGGTTTGGAAGATTCTTTGCTTTGGTTTGGGTATGATTGAAATGATACTAAAGTCCTCTCCATACTTTATACGTTTCTTGAAGGGCTTCAAAATTATGTCATACTAGCTTCTGCCCGCAATTTCGTCTGCGTGAAATTTGTTGTTCCCCGACCAACCATCCCATCGCCAGCGCACTAGTCTTTCGTTTTCACTTTGCGTTTTTTTACTTTTTTTTCTATTTACTCGGTTTTTAGGGTTCCGTAGCCAAATGGCAAAAAACGGAACCCTTATGGATTCGTCATGTCTGTCTGTCTGTCTGTCTGTCCGTCCGTCCGTATGTCACAGCCACTTTTTTCCGAAACTATAAGAACTATACTGTTGAAACTTGGTAAGTAGATGTATTCTGTGAACCGCAGTAAGATTTTCACACAAAAATAGAAAAAAAACAATACATTTTGGGGTTCCCCATAGGTACTTACAACTGAAACTCCAAAAATTTTTTTTCATCAAACCTGTACGTGTGGGGGTATCTATGGATAGGTCTTCAAAAATGATATTGAGGTTTCTAATATCATTTTTTTCTGAACTGAATAGTTTGCGCGAGAGACACTTCCAAAGTGGTAAAATGTGTGTCCCCCCCTCTAACTTCTAAAATAAGAGAATGATAAAATTAAAAAAATATATATAATGTACATTACCATGTAAACTTCCACCGAAAATTGGTTTGAACGAGATCTAGTAAGTAGTTTTTTTTTAATACGTCATAAATCAAAAACCGCAATTTACCTTTCACAAAGTTACAACGAACTACTAGAACTTTTATATTATGTTACTTGCTGCTACGGAACCCTTCATGGGCGAGTCCGATTCGCACTTGGCCGCTTTTTTAGGGTCCTTAGCTTGATGTTATATAGTCTTCCTTCCTCAAGAATTGGGCTCAAACCCGATTGGCAGTTCCGAAGATTTTACCCTACATACAAACTTACAAACAAACATGGAAGTACAAACAAATATAAAAGACAACAAAAAGGAAGAAGTCTATCTGTAATCTTATTATAAAAGTTATCATAAAAAATCTGATTACCAAATATTCGTCTCTTTGTCAACATTGTTTTCTTTCCACAAAATGATAACATAGTAGAGGAACCGTTGGGGGCTTATGGCTAGTAACAGCCGCTTACAGTGGTTGGCCCGTGGGTGGGTGACCATCTTTACACAACCAATACCCCTCTGTGCCTCGGAAAGCACGATAAACCGATGGTCCCGGCTGTCATTAGTGGATCTTTGACAGTCGTTACGGGTCGTCAGAACCCTGAAAGTCTGACAACCAGTCTTACCAAGAGGTATCGTATTACCCAGTAAGTAACTGGGTTGTGAAGGTCAGATAGGCAGTCGCTCCATTTAAAATACAGATATTCAGCTGCATCCGGTTAGACTGGAAGCCGACCCCTAAATAGTTGGAAAAAGGCTTGGCAGATGATGAGTAGAGCAACTGTTTCCTCCTAGTACACTCAACAAAAGAGATAAGTGTGCAGGATCGTCGGATATAGTTGAAGTTTAGTAAGAAACCGATGGATGTTCTCGAATAAAATTTAATTTTATTAATAGAAAACAAACAGCTCATTCATTAAATATTTCAGTCGACAACATCCATCGGTTTCTTACTAAATTTAAACTATATCCAACGATCCTGCATACTTATCTCTTTTGTTGACTGTACATACATCATCATCATCTCCCTGCCCTTGTCCCATGGTACTTGGCGTCGGCGCAACACATTTTCTTCTTCCATTCTCATTACAATGTGTGTGTAAGCGCAGGAACTCTCGGTACCGTTTGAGACAATTGCGAAGTTGGATGTGTGTGTTTGTGTTGTCCTGACGCTACTAGTCTTGGAGTAGCGTGTTTGTATACTTGGTTAACACAAGTTAAGAACGTGTCGCTTCGTTATTTAAAATATTGTACCACTCATTTAGGGCCTGTGCCCATTGGCGGCACGGTACGACAAGGGATTTTTATGCGACGAATAGAAATATAACTTAATAATATGAAAATAAAATTTAAATTTCAATGACATGGCATGTCTAAGGGTACCCTAGCTTTGTTTTTGCACCTACGATGATTATCATTGAAATTTAAATTTTATTGTCATACAGTTAAGTTACATTTTTATCCGTCGTATAAAAATCCTTTGCCTCGCCGTGTACAAAGTAGTGTAGATATTTAGATGTAAGAATATTTCTCAAACAAAAGATGGTAGAACACCCGAAGGGTAGCTTAGTATTATATCAAAAAATAAAATAAAAGGCACAAGTAAAATCTTGCGAAACATAAACAAAATTAGGAGCATAGACCTATAATACTACCTCCTTGGTAAAAACGTTACGATCACGTAAGAGTGTTTCTCGGTAAGTGGATCGTGATATTTGCTAACACCTCGCACCTGAGACACAAAAAAAAAAATAAGAACAGAAGGTCAGTTCGATACAACGAGCCACAGAACACGGAATTCAAGGTTTGTTCAAATTCGTGGCCCACGACCTGTGAAAGTACAATTGTTTAGGATACGATGGGACTGGCATACACTGTGCATAAAAGTCCTATAAACAAATAAAGAAAAAAACACGGAATTGACGGCAACGTCTAGAGACTGCAGTACTTATGAAAGTTGTGGCGCCAAAAGTGCGTTGAGCACATCCCTTATGTCACAGCTGCCATTCAAAGGCATCAGTTTCTATTCTGTATAACTTCTGCCCACGACTTCGTCCGCGTGAAATTGACTATTCCCCTGACCCACTGCGTCGCATCGCATCGCCCGCTCACGCTATCACTTCCTTTTTGCTTAGCGTTCTTTCAGTTTTTTGACGTGATAACGCCTTATAAATCGATGAACGCCAGCTGCACGCACGAAAATGCATGACTCATTGTCACGTTCCGCCTGAGCCGAACGTGCAAGCGAGAGCGCGGAACAAGCGATAGAGAGGCACGATCGACTTTAGCGTTCGGCTTGTGACGCATCTATCTCTCTTCCACTCCATCGTTTTCATCAATGTTTTCTTATGACGTGTAAAATTATCGTCCGTAAACCGACTTTACAGACAACCATTTTTTTTTTGTTTTTGCTCAACTCCTGAGGTTCGTAGCGCGATGTTAAGGCGAATGGGTAGTTGTAGCCCGCGAAATTCAATTTTTCTTACGTTTTTTGCAATTTTCAGGTCAGTGTCAGGTTGTATCTTGATCAAAATATGATTCGCGACAATAACAGGTACGTATTTACAGAATTATAATAATTAGAATCATTAATACATCTTTCTAAGTTAGATTTCTACCGTTAAGAACAAATCTCGTATGGAAAAGTGTTGGTGGTAGAAATCTAACTTAAACAGATGTATTAATGATTCTGATGATTATAATTCTGTGAATACGTACCTGTTATAGTCGCGAATCAAATTTTCATCAAGATACAACCTGACACTGACCTGAAAACTGCAAAAAACGTAAGAAAAATTGAATTTCGCGGGCTACAACTACGCATTCACCTTAAATAGCCTATAATCTTTGTCATGAATTGGGCTATGAAATGTAAAAATATTTTTTCAAATTCCACTGGTAAGCACCAGAGATTAGCGCGTTCATCCAAACAAACAAAGTCCTTAGCTTTATTATTAGTATATAGATTATTATAGAAGATGAAGATCTTTGACAGTCAGTCAAAAGCCCGAAATTCTCTCTCAAAAAATTATGTCAGTCCTTCTACCAAACACCTGTACGGTGCTAGCCTTCTGTAACCATCTATTTTGTGTCTGAGATTTTTTCCAATCGTTTATCGAGTGTACTCGTAACTTATGCTCCTTAAGTAAATGGTTACCGTCTTCGATTTAATTTTGTGTTTAACGTAAGGTATCTTGTAGGGCGTGTCTGAGACTTTAATACAATTTTCTTGTCTTTGGTGTTAGAAAAGATGGTTTTTGCTCAGAGAAAATGTATACTTATTAAGGGGGATATATCATGTCCTGCGTGTTCTGTCAGCTGCACTTTACAGGAACTGATGGACGCTAGTGATGGCGCCAAACACGTTGCCGAGTTCTGGGCCGAGTCCATTTAGATTGTCATCGACACGCTAAGAAGAAGGGGGGTGCGCTAAAATAGTTCGCAAAATTAATTATTACTTACTTAATACACTATCAATCTCATTCTGAGTAATTCTGAAGGATATTGCTAATCCATTGCTTCATATGTTCGAAAAATGTGTCTGCTCAACAACGTAAATAACGCAATGAATGTTGTTGAACTGTCAAAATGAAACCTATAACTGCTGATAGTGTGTTACGCAATTTCCCTGCTGGTCAGTGTCAGGTTGTACGTTAATCAAAATATGATTCGAGATCATAACAAGTATGTATTTACAAAATTTTAGTCATTAAAATCATAAATACAACTCTTTATAGTAAAAGTGCGCAGTCGTGCACACCCTTACCCTATTTCAAGTTAAACAAATAACAACTTTATTTCAATGATAATTAAGTTGATTTCAGAGTGACTACTAGCACTATTGACAAAGTCATAAAAATATTTGAAGTTGTAGTGTAAACTGAACTTTATTGTATAAGAATTAAAGTTATTTTTCCGTTAATTCATATTTGTTTACATATTTCGCGAATGCACGGTATGTTAGAATTAGCCTGAGGTGTAACGATTTTACGTAACAAGTTATTCAATACGGTAATATGAATATTTGAATTTTGTGGGCTACCCTGACGGTTCCGCCTTAAGGCAAAAATGCCTGACTGAGGATTACGACTTATTTAGATAAATATTGAATACCGAAGTAATATAAAGCTAGGTACTTATACATAATAAACATAATCAGCCTATAATATTCCCACTGCTGAGACACAGGCCTCCTCTCGATGAGAGAGGTATACCATAATCCACTACGCGGGTGTGTATCGGTTGATATAATAACAAAAAATCTAACGTTCACTTGTCCTAATTTTAGTTAATATACTTTTGTTTAATATAATGATTAGTTGAGCTAATGAATTGTTGATATAATATCATTTTACCTAATTTCTTATGATATAATCAACTTTTCCTATAGTGCTCATTTGACATAATATTCATTTAGTATATTATATTATATCTCTAAGTAACTTTTTATAATTTAAGTTTTTTTTTCTTCGCTTTATTATTATTATTATTATTATACCCTATACACCTGCCACCCTCAACTATTGTTGCCAGGAGAAACTGGATGCAATCTGGACTTTAGGGCACCCCGACACGGACAGGTTAGGTTAGAAGGGGATGGCCATCCCCTTCGTGGTTATTTTTTTATAAACCACGAAGGAGCCCCGCAAAGCGGGGCTCCGTCGACTAAGCCCACCCTCGACCATGCATAGAATATTTTAAGGTTTGGTTTTGGTGCCATTTGAGTTAGGTTAGAACTGTCACCATTAAACATGAAAATTAGGTCAAAAGAACATTAGGTCAAATGAATGTTATATAAAAAGAATATTATATATATTGAAAATTATATAAAATGAACGTTATACTAAATATTATTATATTAAAGGAAAATTATATGATATAAAACATTAGGTCATATGAGTTTCGGTTATTTGATATTATAGCATATGAAAATTATAATATATGAACGTTATTTCATGTGAAATTAGTGCATTTGATATTATACCAAACATTACACACCCCAAACACGCGGGCTCCGTGCGGGTTGGTGTCTTGAAATTTTTGGTTCTAGGACATGCCGGTTTCCTCACGATGTTTTCCTTCACCGTTTTTGAGAGCAGTGGTGATGAAATAATTTAAATTAGTAAAGCACCTGACTGGGTTCAAACCTACGACCTACAATTTGGAAGTCGCGGCACTGGGCGACCACTACTTCTGACTTAGGAATACGACCTATTTAGATAAATAAATTGTATTCCTTAATTCTACCTAATAAAGCAACCTGAAGAACGACTCGAGAATGTGGCAACTGAACCAATAAACATTAGGAATCAAGGACATAAAATTAATTAATGAAACGCGTTAATTACACTTCATACAGAGATCCATCAAATTAAACGAACGGTCCTGAAATCTTGTTTAATTACTTATGACTCCAATTCAAATTAACCATCTTTTAATATTTCCGTTTTCTGTCTTTATTAACATTGTTTTGTAAAAGGACAATATTCGTAATTAAAATGTGCTTATTAATGTATAAGGTTTTATTCAAGTGATGAAGGCGTGTTACACACTTGTTCGGGTCGGCACGTTTGATTCGGCAGTATTTGTTGAACAAAAAAGCCGACCCGACGCAATCTATACCTACTTAATATTAAAAAGAGGTAAAATTTGTTTGTTGTAAATTTGTATGTAGCATAATCAAATTGATAGCCCAATTCTTGACCAAGGCTATATATAGGCTATTTAACATCACGCTATGGCCCTCAGGAGACGAGCAAATAAAAAAAAGTCAGAAAGAACGCTAAGCGAAAACGACGTGATGCGATGCGACGGGTTAGGTCGGAGGAACCAGAAACTTCATGCGAAGAGAAGTTACTTACTAATATATTTGGCTTTCATTCGGCTCGTGCCGATCGGCACACTACTCCGTTCCGATCTACCCTCGCTGAATCATGTTTGGATCGGCTCGCCACAATTCAGCTAAACTGAGCAGCTTTTCCCGAATATATATCTAAATATATTTGTTTTTGCCGCCCAGCTGTGCCGATCAATACCGACCCGAAACAGTGTGAAACACGCCTTAAGTAAATGGTTCGGCTTGCGTCCTCAAAGTGAGATGAACGCATGGATAAGGACTCTGTTCGAGTTCGATAAGAGTCGGGTAGATCTGAAACAAGTAAAAGCGTAAATATGAATGTACTAGCTACGCCTCGCGGTTTCACCCGCATAAGTGTCGATCCCGTGAGAATATCGGGACAAAAAGTAGCCTATATGTTAATCCAGGGCGTCAGCTACCGCCATACAAAATTTTATCAAAATTGGTCCAGCCGTTTGAGCGTGAAGAAGTAACAAACATAAAAACACACACACAAACTTTCGCCTTTATAATATTAGTGTGATCTCATGTAAGACTTGTCTGTTTTGGGCCTCGAACGTAAAATGGTAAATAATAAACGGTGATTAACGTGAAATTCCTAGTTTATCATTTGTGACTTCAAGTGACAGCTATGTAAACAGAACCCAGCATTGCATATATATGTAAGCTGTCACGCCCTTTATACCTGGAGGCTTTTATTTGGTCAGTAAGTTTTTTTTTTTTGTTATATTTTTAATTTTTTTTTGCTTGAGTACGTATAGTGTTTATTGTATTTGTTGGTATATTGGCGTGGCTAGTTAACCTATGGCAAATAATTTAATTTAAGGTTCTGTGTCCTGTAATGTTAATTACTTTGCATACATAGTATTGTATAAAATTAATTCTTTTCTAACTGAACAGACAGCTGTGCTGCTGGGGAGTTTGTTCCGCCACTTCTTCTCCCCAGCGAAAGCACTAGGAAGTGGCGAAGGGCGGGCGTTTTGGGGGACTGTCTTTTGTAATTTTGACGTTCGAAAAGTGCTGATTCTCAGCCTAGTTTAAATAAATGACTTTTGATTTTGATTTTTTTTTTGATTTTGAGTGCTCAGCGCTGTAGACTTCTACCTATTCTTTCAGATAATATAGGGGTGATGATAAAACTGTGGTGTAATTGGTGACTATAATATTATTTTAACCTTTTAACCGCCTACGTCGGATTAATCCGACCAATATTTTCGTGTCCATTCCGCCAGAGTCGTATATATACGACCAAATAACACAGCTCGTTTAATCTGTATTATTATTACATCATCACAGCTCGTTTCATCGGTATTTATCTTACGTTTTTTTTTTTTTGCGGGCGATGGGGGCACGACAACTGATATGAAGTCGGGCGGTTAAAAGGTTATATCTGACTGTCTAGTTGATCGCAAGCGTGACTACTGAGCGTGAGTACAGTAGGCAGTAAGGTCGATTCCCACGTCTGGCAAATTGTTATTAAAAAAAAAAAAAAATATAAAAAAGAAAAACAAAAAAAAAATTACTTTTTAAACTTATTCTTTTCATTTTCAACAGTAGGTACCTACACAAACAGAAACAATATCAATGAAAATCTATAGGTACAAGAAACTGTTTTATTTCATTACAAATGTTTTAATAATAGCTGTGCTTGCTTATGCTTAGTAATGAGGTTACGTAATGTTAGTACTGTTGCTAAATTGTGGCCATTAGTACTTTACCTACAAAAGACACTTGACCCGAAATATTGACTTTTCTGGACTCATTTCTGCTAATTACAGTTTCGTTTGCGAAAAAAGGTAAAGTACCTGAGTACGGTCAGCGGCATAAGTGATTTACTTTTGAAATTTAAAAAAATATATTATTACTTACCTATTACGTTGAGTAGGGGATGACCAAAGAATCGATAGATGGACTGTTTGAATGATGATATGGTTAGAAAGGGGGCGACTACCGAAATGACGACTAATAGAGAAGTATGGAAGAAAAAGACATGTTGCGCCGGCCCCAAATAAATTGGCATAAGGGCAGGAGAATGACCTCATCATTCTCCTGCCCTTATGCCAATTTATTTGTTCACTGAAAAAAGAAAGTAGTTGCCACAATCAAGATTTTGTTTAGATTGACTAAGTAACTTGTTTGCATCTGAGCCTATCAACCACAATGATCACAGCTACTACTTTTATTTGATCAGTGTACCAATATTTGTATGATGTATTTGATAAACACAACCAAGGAACTTATTTAGCGCAAACATTTAGCGCAAGATTTGATCAAGTTGTATGATTAATACAATTAATTACAATGATTGATGCTATACAGTCAAAAATCTGTATTGAAGTAATCAAAATGCTTGATTGACATAACTAACTTACTTTGTTGTTTTAACTCTTCTACAATGATGTCATGTTAAGGGTAATCAAGAAACTTGTTTGAGCGTTCAATCATTTGAACTATGTATTGCTGCAATCATGTCGTGATGATCAACTTAACTAAGATTTTGATTAATCTAAACAAGATATCGTCAATCAAGCTAAAAAGTCACTTGATTGGAGTGCATTTTTTTTTTTTCAGTGTTATTTCATTGAAATTTTCTATTTATAAAAGAAATTCCGACTGCCTCGATAGTTTAGTGGTCGCGAGCGCTACTGCTGTACATGAGGTCCTGGTTTCGGATCCCGGGCGAGGCAGTGTTATTGGGTTTTCTACCTAGAATTTCGCAGTGTTATCTGTCAAATTATATCGTAAGTATAAAGATACCTTTCCTCTCAAAGCTGACAGGACATCGTAACGTATTAGCTGCGACTTACGACTTGTAGGTCGTGAGTTGGGACCAAGACATGCACTTTAGTTTCTGTATTAATTAAATTGAATCACCACTGCTCTCTAAACGGTGAAGGAAAACATCTTGAGGAAACAGGCATGCCCTAGAACCAAAAATACAAAGACATGTGACATCTACCAACCCGCACTGGGTCCGCGTCGTAGTAGATTACAGCCCACTACCTCTCGTAAAGAGGAGGCCTGTGTCCCAGCAGTGGGAACATTATAGGCTGATTATGCATATGCTTATATGATAATATCGCTAACCTAATCTATTTTTAACTTGATTATAATTTTCAACAATAAAAAATTTTCGCTGTTAAAAAACTTTGTAAATATAAATGCAATTTTCTTTTCAAAGCTAACGGTACATATTAAGCCTACTTAACGTAACGGTCAAAGCCCCTCATACATTTTATATAAACCCCAAATTATAGGAAACCCAACAACAGCGTCTTTACCTATTGAAAAACTTCTTAAGTAAAAGTAAAACCCATCGGTAATTTCACTTTTACTTTTACCCGAATATTTTCTTAAGCATACAAACAAATTCGATTATAACCATAACGAAATTCGACCCAAAAGGACCTTTTTAGTAAAGTGATTGATGACTGATTTTGAAAGGACTTAAATAATAATTTCCGCGTTTATTTCGCGAAAGGCTCTCTTAGGGGTTATGTCATTATAGGGTGGATTATTCTTGAAGAATGGTCTGGTTTACTTTCTTTGAAGTAATGGCAATATTGATGAGATAAATAACAAGGTTCTATCATTATCATCTTCTGCCTAGCATTTTCCCAACTATGATGGGGTCGGCTTCCAGCCTAACCGGTTGCAGCTGAATACCAGTATTTTACATGGAGCGACTGCCTATTAGACCTCCATAACCCAGTTACTGGGTAATAAGATACCCCTCGGTAAGACTGGTTGTCAGATTTTCAAGCTTCTGACTATCCGTAACGACTGCCAAAGATTCACGAAAGTCAGCCGGGACCAACGGCTTAACGTGCTTTCCGAGGCACAGAGGGGTCTCGGTATGTAAAGATGGTCACCCATCCACAGACCAAGTGCAGCTTAACCTGATCGGTCAACCTGTGCGGCTGTTATTATTTAACCACGGCCCCTCGAAAGACCCCTTAAAACGTTAATATGTTAAGTTAGAATTTGGACTCGCTTCAAAAACAAGCTGAAAGTACTAGCATACATAAGTAAACCAATAAAAACTACATTGTATAGGTTTTTATTACCAGACGATAACCAACACAGGTATATTCCTGAAACCTATACCGTTACATCTTAACGAACTCTTACCTGATTGAATTGTCCTCAAAGGAAGGTTTCCATCTCGTTGAAAGACGCGGTTACTTTTTTAACTCGATCGGTTAAAGTACTAGCTTCCCAGGGGTATAAATTTGTGCGTTAGAACTATTTGGAAGAATCTTTTCGATGTTGAGAATGTTTCTTTTTTTTGTATGTAAAATCGTGGAAAGCTGCCACGCTAAAATGGAACTGGGCTGGACAACAATGGGCCAAACTTACGACCAAATGGGTCCCTCTTAATGGCAAGGGACATCGTGGCAGCCCAGACGGAGATGGCAGGATGAGTTAGACTCCTTCAACAAGAACTGGTCCTTAGCAGCTTTGAACTACTAACTTGAAACTCACATACACAAATCACATTCACATGAATTTATCAGTACTTGCAATATATTTTATGTGAACACTTCAACAATACTATCGCTCAGTTGCTCTTCCAACATCAAAAAGAAACCCGAAGAGCTTTCGTTACACAAATAACAAGAAAACCTCAAACATAACGAACACTTCAAGAAAAAATCTGTTTTAACCAAAAATCGAAGTACTCTCGAAGATGCGACAAAAAGATTTGCACGTTAATGATATTTCGAAGCACTCCCGTATTTTATTTTCGATGCAAAAATATATATCACAGACAGAGAAGAATATTTATCATAAGCTTCCGCAGACTGGAGCGACGCGTAGTATAAAAAATTATATGAAAAGTTTATGGGAATTGTTCAACCAGAATCGCGTCGCACCGTAGCGTCGCGCCTGTCTGCGGGAGCCTTAATAATGTGTCCGTGTAGTTTCTTACCCGTTCTTCCCCATAGGAAGCTACTACACTTTGGAATGGGCAACTAGCGTCATCTTTCTGACTGACCGATTCATCAACAATTCAAAAGTTCCTGTAATTGGCTTAATTGAAATAAATGCTTTGAGTTTGAGTTTAACAGCCACACGCTTGCCGATATCGGTCCGTGGACGGGTAACCAGCCATTATATGTCGAGACCAACGAATTTCGACTGTCATTTGTTTGTAAGTAGGTAGTTTATGTCTTTATTTAAGTATAAAAGTATGTATTGGGTATGTTGAGACTGTGTGTACTCCCCGTCACTTTTGCCTAATGGTTCATTAGAAAACCAGCGTCAGACAGCATCTGTCTGGCATTAATGCTGAAATGAACCTTTTTGGCGCAGCCTTGAGGCACACACTATTCCTATTTGAAGCATTTTTTTTTTGTTAATTTTGTATATTGTGTTTCACGAACTATGTCCAAATAAACTTTTTTCTTTCTTTTCTTTCTTTCTAGATGTATGACAGTTGCTACGAGTAGTCAGCAGCCCGATTGTCTGGAGTATTCCCGTTTGCGCACCTATTTTAAGAGCACCAAAGGTATTCCCATTTGAGCACCAATCAATATTTTACCGTGGTGCTCAAAAGGGAATAATAAAAAATATTCAACTTTATTCTCTTTTGAGCACCACGGTGTAATATTGATAGGTGCTCAAATGGGAATACCTTTGGTGCTCCATGCATAGGTGCTCTAAAATAGGTGCTCAGTCGGGAATACTCCGATTGTTTCAAACCGTTTTATGCTCAGTTCCTATAAACAATAACGAATCGTCGTTGCTTACCTATTATAGCATTTTGTATTGCCAAACTGGGCATCTATAAAGATTTGTAAGCTCATCTTACCCGTGTATAGTTACTTCCATATTCCCATAAGGAAGTGTGTTGTGTGTTGACTTTGCTTCATTATTGGTAAATATACAAGAGTCCTAATTTTAACCAATAATGGTCCGTAAATTATATGAATTAGCCATAACCATGGGCTGTCCATTAGTGCCCAGTAACTGGGCTGTGAATGACAGATAGGCAGACGCTCCATGTAAAATACTGGTATTCAGCTGCATCCGGTTAAACGGGAAACCGACCTCAACATAGTTGGGAAAAGGCTAGACAGATTCTGAAAATCTTGAAATATCTTCCTTCTGTGTAGAATATTATGCTGAATACTTACAGCAAAAATGTGGGTATTTTTGCAAGGTACGGAAGACCTAGGGAGCTATATTTTTAGTTCACAATACGAAATTATTTTATATTGTTAATAATTTGCATGCTATTTATGGCTGAGTGTCTTTGCGTTTATATCCAAATATGCTATCCCTTTAAGGGATTTTGTAAAACTATATTTAAAAGTAACGAAAAAGCGTTATGCCCCATCCATGCGACTTTTCATTTATGTAATAGAAAGAAACAGAGAGAGAGAGAGAAAGAGACAGAGATAGTTTACGTGGGTTTCGATGGTACTGAAACCAATAGTGAGGCCAAAAAGAAAATTCAAGATGGTGACTGCAATTTTTTTTTTAATTTTTCGTCATATGTGTCGTTTTCATGGTTCCTGAGGATGCTGAAGCCGATAGTGACGTCAAAAAGAAAATCCAAGATGGCGGTTGCAAAAATTTTAAATTTTTTTCATTATGGGTGTCGTTTTCTTGGTTTTCGAGGGTGCTGAAGACGATAGTGAGGTCAAAATAAAAATCCAAGATCCCTACCCTTTGCCCTTTTTTTACTTTTTTTTTTTGCCTTTGCCCTTTTTTTTTTTTGCCCTTTGCCATGGCACGATTTCATTATGGTACGGCGTATAAACCGCGCCGTAGAAAAAACGTGTCCATGTACAAGCTTTCATAGTGATTCATACAACACTGACGACCGTGCCTACACACGGCGAATAAACCGTAGTTTGTCAAGAAAAACGTGTGTGTGGAAAGGTCCTTGCGGTACCTAGAAGTCGACAGTTAACCTACTATAGTAGATTGTTATGCAAGGGTCGAAAGGAATCAATTCCTATACGAGGCATTTAGACGCCCGAGCGGAGCGAGGGCGGCTATAGCCCGAGTAGGAATTGTTGACTTTCACCCGTGTTAAACACTCTACTTTTCATTTCGAATATAAGGAAAGTAAAAAGTAATCGTTTTTCTTAAATATTTATTGATAACAATAACATGCGTAGTACTTATTTAAAATTAATGGAGAAGTTAGAACAATTTGTGAGATTTAAAGTTACATTCTTGTTTGGAATATTTACGGTGTTTGATATATTATGACTTTGGCTATGCTGGATGTCTGTAAAAGTAGGAGACTCTGGTATTTGATTAGACGGTGGAATCCATGGCAGAGACTCCCTTGAAGTAAGTAGTTGGTTGAGGCGAACTGGGGCGTAAATAAATAGTTTCAGTTAATTTGCTTGAAATTTTGGTTTTATTTTGGACAGAATCCTCAATGTAGCCTTCCGCGAATGTGCTGGATTTCCATCCTCCATGTCTTTTTAACATTGTCAAGTTCGCCCCAGAATCGGCTAACAGTGTTGCTGACGTTCTTCTATAACAATGCCCGGTATACTGCTCACAGTTTGGTAAATTCAAATATGTTGCTATCTGCTTCGGCATACCTGATATTTTATTTTTACCAATCACTTGTTTGTAGCATTTTCCCTTTTGGTAGTTGAGAAAAAAGCGATCCGTTTTTATGTCATTAGGTCTGATTATTTGATATTTTTTTACTATTTGTGTAAACTCTTCTCGTACTACAAACGTCCGCTCAATATTTGTTTTTGTTTTAGTCAATTTTACGAGTAATAACTGGCCTTGATTTTCAACGTCGTTAATTGTTAGATTTGTGAGCTCACTGCTTCTGCAGGCGCCGCTTATACCGAGTATCAATACCACCTGTGAAAAACATTTAATTTTGTCACTATTTATCTTTTAGGTATGTAGGCATGGACGTATAGTTTTATAAGTCCATGTATGTAGGTGAAATAAACAAGTAGAGATCTTTTGCTCTAAAAATGCACGTCGTTCCAACGTCTTTACTCTCAATATACGCAATCTGGTCAGTGTAATTTCCACTTTTTATGCAAACCTTTCTATAATACATAATCAGAGTAAAGCTTCTTAGCTTTACTCTGATTATGTATTATAGAAAGGTTTGCATAAAAAGTTGGGGACGAAGTTCATTTTTAGTGTAAAAGACCTCTCTCTGCCTAGATAATCACTTATAGCTTACCTTTACTGCCAAATATATCTCGTTAGGGGCTTTATTTAAAAATGTTTCCACTTCGTAAGAGGTGAAAACCTTAGATTTTTTGCTCTTGAACCCCTGAGACTGTCTTTTCAAAAACGATGTTACATTATGGAATTTTTTCAAATCTACATTATGTTTTACACTTAGTGTATTCTTGAGCATTGAATACCTGCTCCATAGCGTAGAAGGCTGTATTTTGCTAGATAGTACATTGAAGTACGTAAGAAACACACTTTCGGAAAATGATTTTATTTTCTTGTCTGATCGCCACTTCATAAAATCACTGTATGTATTTAGATATCTTTCTTTTGAAATTTCTGGCAAAAGATTTTGAATTACTGCATTGGCCTCGTCTTTAACCGAATCTGGGGTCAACATTTCAGAATCGCTTGAACTCATTTTTAAAGAAATATTAGTGTTTAAAATCAAGTTTTTGAATTTCGGTACAGCTTACAGGGTTAGTATCCCGCCAAATAATACTATTGTCTTTTTTTTATTTTAAATATGGAACACACCGCGTCATCACTGCGGGCTGTCCCGCTTAATAGGTTTTTTTTTTTTTAAATTCACACTGGCTGTTTATACACTCACAAGACTGCAGCATTTTTCTTAATCGTAGCTGACTACAGTTCTATTTTTAAAATTCATTCCCACCCTAAAGAGGGAAGTAATTACTATGAGTCTTTCCCGCCCTGTGGTGGGAAGCAGCGTCTCCCACCCGCTATTTGGATCAAACAAACACTACTTTCCGAGTATGAGAAATGAAAAATATTTACCAGGAACTGCGCGAAACACTTATGACGTAACACGTTGGCCATAAAACTCAAAATGAAAACCACAGCTTCACCTTGCTAAACAAAAGTGTATGAGTCAACCTAACACGTAATATCGTAAAAGAGAACGAGTTTCAAGTTTCCATTTTCAACTTCGGTTACGTACCTTAGATGCGGGTTCACAAAAGAGTTTCGTGTGCAGGTAGGAAATAAATATCTTTGTTTGGGAAAATATGAATGTTATTAAGTGTGTAATATCTATTTTCAAACTAATCACGCATACAGAGATATCTCTGAGGGATTGAATCCTCAACAAGGTGATCCGGCACCGGCATCCGGAACCAAATTTGTTGGCAAGCAAGCTGAAGTAGCAATGGGCCGGCCATATTAGCCGTAGAACCGATGACCTTTATGGCACATGTGTTCATGAGAGAAGACAGCGAATAGTAAATAGCTGGGGCTCTGTCTTGCATAGGGTCGCAGCATAATGCTGAGCGATAGCCGTTTTGCGTGGATGTGACGCATGTTTCCCCCTACCTTTT
This sequence comes from Amphipoea lucens, assembly GCA_947508005.1. Taxonomy (NCBI): domain Eukaryota; kingdom Metazoa; phylum Arthropoda; class Insecta; order Lepidoptera; family Noctuidae; genus Amphipoea; species Amphipoea lucens. Next base: position 14,679,388 of record OX382377.1, on the reverse strand, counting down.
TATTTTATTTTTTGTGTTTATGTTCTTTTTTGCGTCATTTTCACCGCAAATAAACGTATTTTCTTTCTTTCCGTTATTTTAACATTACAAACAGAAACTTCAATTTTATCAATAATGATCAAGTAAAGAAAAAGTATACGTCTTATAATACATAATATATAACTCTTAACACTTTTGTGCACTAGTGTACTTATTTTTTTTCGTAAAATTCAAAATGTGCCAATTGCCTAATGCATATTTCTGGAGCTGTCAACTCGCCCACAAATAAACTATTCGTGCGAGTTGCCTATACAGGGTGAAATTCAATTCATGGGCATCCTTTTAGGGGGTCATTGTAATCATCATTATGAACAACTTTTACTCTGGGACCAAACCTCAAATCGCGAAAAAAAATCAGCTCTTCCCTATATTTTGACGAGTTTTGTGAACACAAATGCAAGAAACAGCTGATTTTTTTTTTCGCGATTTTAGGTTTAGTCCCATAGTAAAAGTTGTTTATAATGATGAATACAATGACCCCTTAAAAGGATGCCCATGAATTTAATTTCACCCTGTAGAAAAAATAATATTATTTAAAGTGACAATTCGCCCGTTTCGAAGCCGACAAAACGATAAAACCCAAGCAAGTTGTTTCGTTGTAGAGAAAACCAAGTGAGCATGAAATCGTGAAAAGTTTAATTAAGTAGGTTCTTCCAACATGAAACTCTAGTTGTGAATGAAATGTCGTAGCGAAGAGCTTCTCAGTTTTTCCAATTGAATAGTTTGAGGACACCGAAGTTCTGTGAGGGTCTGATAATTAATAAATTGCATTTGAGTTGCAGTAGTGGTCTTCAAATTTAATAAAGTATTTTGCTGCTAAATGGTTGGAAAACTTTGACGCATCTACAAATTAAAAACTACATAACTGTTTTATGAAAAAGCGTCATGTTATTGCACGACTCATAATGCGAAGCATTAGGCCTAAAACATACACAAGCGACGTAAGGCAGCAGGCATGGAACAGGCGTGGCGCAGGCGTGCGCCGCTTCAAAACGATTTCATACAAAATGTATGCAGGCGACGTTTTTGAATTATACTGAAGCGACGCGGCGCAGACACGCCGTTTCGTTGCCTGCGCCGCGTCGCTAGCAGTCGGTTCTCGTGAGTCACGCAAGGAGCACGAGAACATTAATTAACTGCAGCAAAGCAAGCGCATCTTCGTCTTCTGAAGACGAATACATCTTATCGCACCAAAGTCAGCCTATAAAATGCCGCATCTGAACGTTTCTTGCCTGTTCCACGCCTCTTCTGATATAATTCAAATCGCGTCTGCGCCGTATCTGTCCCACGCCTGCGCTGCGCCTGCCCCGTGCCTTCGCCTTACGTCGCTTGTGTGTGTTTTAGGCCTTAGAGAGTGCTTTACGATCTATTTACGAACGAAAAATTATTTTTGCCTCCTTTCTGCAACTGTTTCTATTGTTATACTCCTGCTTAGTACACGCTGCTTAGTATACCATTGTATAGATAATTTAATGGAGATAAATTGTGTACAAAAAATGGTTTAATGCAGTAGAAACGAAAAAATACATCAATCAAATAAAAAAATACATCAATCAATCAATCTAAAAAAAATCAAGTGTGAAACCTGAAAACATTGTTGCTTGCGAAAAAATCAATTAATTGGATATATTTTTTTTTAATAGATTCGTTTCACCCATAGGAGGAACCCTATTGAAAATGGCTCTTTTATTCAAAGTAGTTTAATAATTTAATAATAATTAATAAAAAACTAACTAATATAATATCTATTATTTTTTATTCGATCAAATGAGCATTATGAGTCGTGCACTTTTGGATTTTCCAAATTTTTTAATCCATACTTATAATATTATAAATTCGAAAGTAACTCTGTCTGTCTGTCTGTATGTTACCTTTTCACGCCTAAACCACTGAACGGATTTAGATGAAATTTGGTGTAGAGATAGTTTGAGTCCCGGGAAAGGACATAGTATAGTTTTTATCCCGATATACCCACGGGATCGAAACTTACGCGGGTGAAACCGCGGGGCGCAGCTAGTCAGAAATAATTTGTAGTTACAATAAAATGACTTGATCCGAAATATTCATCAAATTATGAAGTTATACAGGGTAGAGAATTCAGTACCTACATGATTCTGTTTCGATGATAATTGAATATGTTGAAATATTTTCGATGATAATTAAAAAAAAAAAATGCTTTTCCGTACATTTTGACCGCGTAGGAATGAAAATTTTGTTTTTTTTTTTTTTATTATAACTGACGAAATGTTTTACGTTGGGTTCTAAAAGCATGTGCTGAATTTATAGTTTCAGTTTGCGCGCCGATGTCCCACCCCAATCTGTCAAATTTCTTTGATAGATTTTCAACTTTACTACAAAGTAATAAGGTTCATATTCAATTAGGAAAATTTGACAGATTGGGGTAACTGGATGTGCTGGCCTCTGTACAATCCAAATGCCAAGAAAAGATCATCTACAAAGCAATATAATCCACTCGCCATCTTTGTCTACAGGTAAATGGGAGCTCGGCTGGATTCTCTGCGATATCTGGATCAGCTTGGATATCCTGCTCTGCACCGCCTCCATCCTGTCCTTATGTGCCATCAGCGTTGACCGCTACCTGGCAGTCACCAGGCCTCTGACGTACTCCAGAAGAAGAAGATCTAAGAAGCTTGCGTTGACCATGATCTTCTTTGTGTGGATCGCTGCAGGGGCCATTACTTGTCCTCCTATGTTTGGTTGGTAAGTATTTAATTCTTCTTCTCTTCTTTTCACTGCTACTGTTCTTCTTTCTTCTATGGTTGTTCGTCTGTTTGTTAAAAATTAATCCTAATCGCAGTGGCGTGCATTGGTTTTCATAATAGGTAGGCAATAGGCCGGGTCTAATCTAGGCAAATGCGGTCACTAATCAGAAAAAAAAGGGGGGTGAAAGTGTGGTTATTTGAGTAGGCATGCCTACTTAAGGGTGATAAATTGCGAAGGTCGAACGTCATGCTATTACGCGAGAGACGTACGTATTTTTAATTTTGTCGTATTAACTTGAACGAGTAAATATCAATGACAATGTGCGAATAGTACGGGAGCCGAGTAGGCCGTCCGGCGACTGCCTACTGCCGCGCGTATTTGTATGAAAGATTTTGTTTTTTGTTAGGTATGAAAATTTAGTAGGTTTCTTAAATGTGGGGCACACGCACTAAAATGTAATTGACAGGCTTATGTTGATATATCGAGGTAGGCACTGCTTATTTGCCTATATGTAATGCACGCCACTGCCTAATCGTAACTAATATTATAAATCCGAAAGTGAGCTTATTTGTTACGCTTTCAAGCTAAAACGGCTAAATGGATTTAGATGTAATTTGGCACATGGCTAGACCATGACCTGCACCTTAATTGCGTAACACACTATCAATCGGAATCAGAATCATTTCGAAACCAATTGCTTCATAAGCTCCAATTTGTCTGCTCAACACGTAAATACGCAATGAATATTGTTGAACTGTCAAAATGAAACCGATTCCGATTGATAAAGTGTAACGCGATTGCCCCGCTGGATTAGGACATAGGTTTTTTTTTTTATCTTGGATTGCAGATGAAATCACGAGCAACAGCTGGTATTAGATAATATTGTAGCGTTACTCTAGATAGTTTTTTTTTTTTTTTTGTAATTGTTTTATGGTACACCCGATAACTCAAGTTTTTTTTCACACTCTATTTATTGTATTTATTGTTCTTTATTTTTATACTTTTCTTTTTTATTCTCCTACTTTTCTTTATGATTTTCTTCCTTAAGTCTTAATGATGATGCAAACAACAAAATTGCACATCGTCTAGTGTAAGTTGTAAGATTCAACGGCGCGCAAACAATTACTGTGTTCCCTTGTGTGAATTGCAGCATCTGTGGCAACACGGCAACGTCTGTATTTAGGCCAAATAGGTACTAGCAAACAGGCCACTAGGTACCTACCTATTTTATACAGCGTGGCGATATTAATTTAACCAACGTATACGGCGGTATACGGTTTCGCATTTTCGTTTTATGAACATAATTATTATTTTTTTTCAATTTTCTCGAATAGTATTTTGGAGCAACCTGTATTTAAAGAACTTTAGCGCACGGGTCATTTGCCGCTGTCACGGAGCATAGCATCGTATTTAAAACCAATAACGTGCAAAAAGTAGGCGAATTGTCCTCCCTTGCTAGGAGCTTGTCCAGAGGGCGAATTCGTCGCGATTCTCTCGTGCGTATTACCTACGTGCTACTGTTACGTCCACAAAGAGCGTAACTAAGGCGCGAGCATTTGGGTTCGAATTTCATTTGTCAGTAGAAACGCTCTGAGTTCGCGCGTCAACTGGACGCAACAAGGAGTCTCTAGTATCTCGACTCGCACGCAATACGCGTGATTCAAGCGTGAGTCGAGAGTCTGGCGAACTGCATGCGTATTTGTCAGAAAAGGCGAATTTGCCGCGATTCTTTCGTGCGTATTACGCGCGACCGTTGCGTCCAGAAGGAGCGTACCAATGTGCGAGCATTTGGGTTCGAATTTCATTTGTCAGTAGAACTAGAAAACATGGAATTGAACGCTCTGGAGTTCGCGCGTCAACTGGACGTAACAAGGAGTTCCTAGTATCTCGACTCGCGCGCAATACGCGCGAATCAAGCGCGAGTCGAGAGTCTTGCGAACTGCACGCGACTTACGCGAGCACTTTAAAATCGCGCGATGCTTGTGGTCGCAATGTATTGGCGCCTAGTATCTCGTTAACGCGCGAGTGAATTCGCGCGAAACGTTTCGCGGCGAATTCGCCCCTTCTGGACAAGGTCTTAGTTTTCAAATTATGAATTCTAGCTGCGCCCCGCTGTTTCACCCGCATAAGTGTCGATCCCGTGGGAATATCAAGATAAAAAGTATCCTGTATGTTAATCCAGGGTGTCAGCTACCTCCATACAAAATTTTATCAAAATTGGTCCAGCCGTTTGAGCGTGAAGAAGTAACAAACATATAAACACACACACACACACACTCACAAACTTTCGCCTTTATAATATTAGTGTGATGTGATTTTGTTATCATTTTTATGATTACTGGCCACTGTTATCCGTGTGTTGAATTAATGTAGCTATTGTAGCGGCACGTTATAGTTCTGTGCTTCAACTATCTAGATACTGTTGCTACGTCAGTATTTAGGCTAGAAACTATTAAAATTTATCAGACCTTAGGTGTAGCACGAAAATTATAGAACACAAAGTATGTTTTCACATTCCGTTGTTATAATTAAGGATTCCCCATCAAATATGGAGAGATCGCAACATTTCGCGAAATACCAAAGTCAAATTGGTCAACATGCTGGTCTTTTCAATTTTCGGATACGGAGCAGAAACTTGGACCTTGAGAAATGCCGACCGAGCTCGTACAGACGCCTTCGAGATGTGGTGTTGGAGGAAGTTGCTCCAGATACCCTGGACTGCATTCCGCACCAACGAGTCTATCCTACGCGAGCTCAGAATAAAGACCAGACTCTCTACGACCTGTCGCCGCAGAGTTTTGGAATTTTTCGGCCATATAGCGAGGAAAGATGGCAATAACCTCGAACAACTGATGGTTACCGGCAAGGTGGATGGTAAACGTCCAAGAGGTCGCAGCCCTTTGCGATGGTCCGACCAGATAAGCTCTTCTCTTAACACGAATGTTCATGATGCGCTTCACTTGGCCAAGGATAGACAGAGATGGCGAAACATCGTCAGGGAAAAAATGTTTTCAAGGGAGGACCACGACCCTCAGTAATGAGGAGTACGACTTGAGGAGGATCAATATAACAGACGAAATGTGGGTGTAGGTAGGTACGGTCGAATAAGCTATTTGGTATACAGGCAGCTAACTTGCAACTGCTTTTAAGCAATGGTGTGCTGAGTTAGTCAATTCTTTTATACCACTTTATTTAATTAAGGATGCCATAAGCTGAGAAAGTTATAACGCACAAAATAAAACTAAATATTGGCAGTGTAGTGGAAAGATGAATATTTTTGCCTGTATACCAAAAAGCTTGTTCGACCGTACTATATGTACACCCCTGTCTTAACCTTCGGGGATCACAAGCGCGATGTTATTTAATTAAGGTTATTTATATTGAGAACAATGTAAAGATCGTGACAGAATGGCCAAACAACTAAATCCAACAGAAGAAAATTTCTGTTAACACAAAATCAATTTAATATAAAAAATGTAGATTAAATTAAATTATTCCAAATTCCATTAAGTATTCCGTGACCATCCCTGAAATCTACTAAAGTGTTCAGATTTCTGAGGGCCGGAAATATTTAATTTTTTCCTTCAATATTACCCTCTACTTAATTCATAAAAGTATTTTCCAAATTTGGCTACCGAGGGCCCTAATTCTTAACCACTCAACCAGTCTGACGCAACTGTCTAATAAAAAAAGAAACTATGAAACGTGTACTAAACATAATGGCGGCTATCGCTGTCTCGCTTTAACATCTGCAGTTTGTGCATAGTCTGTGTCATTTTTGCTATGTTGGTATTCGGTTTTAGTACAAGTTTCATACGTTTCTCATCTTTTTCTATGGGACTCCCATCTCTTCTTACATATAATAAACATTACTTACTCTATGCAGTCAACGATTCCTTTTTTCAAAACCACGTCAATTCCATATTTAAACACGACATCTGCCATTAACGTATTCTCTGTGCTGTGAGCTGTGACACAATGGCATGGCTTAAACTGTCAAAATACATGTTGTCCGTACGGTTGACATTTCGATTCCTTGCCAAGACACGATATTGACGTGGTTTGCATGTGGTAGGATTTTGCGGGGAATAATACGGAATTGAGATGGATTCCCTGGATGATCACCATAACGCGAAGTTTGGTAGCCAAATGGGAAAACACTCGGAAATATTACCGAAACAAAATGGTATATTTCCGCGTGTAGATTCCATGATTACCATAAAGTGAAGTTTGCTAGCCAAAATGGGAATACTCTCCGAAATATTACCGAAACAGAATGGCACATTTCCGTGAATTTTTAAAGCAGCGACCTTATTCGACTTGGCTCCGTTGTTGTACTAGTTATTTATGCAACTGTTGTATAATAAGGGGTATTAAAATACGAATGTGGGTTTATCACATGAGTATTTAAATATCTATTTATGTACAGTTGCATATGAATCCTCTGTAAAGGTTCTGAAACCGTTTTTTGCAATACTAATATCGAACAAAAATGGCGGCCGGCGGGATACGTTGTGAATTCGAATAACCTATAAGTTCTTTTTTTAAATTACCTACAACGCTGTGGTAGTGAAACGCGCGTGCGTGACAATGTTCTTTTTTTTTTGAAAACGAGTTGTATAATGAAATTTAGTACAACACTATAACACTCATTTGGATGATATTATGGTTACTATGATACTGGTTGTTTTAATGTTGGCAATAAGCTAACTGTTTCAGAAACTTTTATACAGGATTTATAGCATGGGTAGTAACAAATGAACCAGAATGGTAATAACAGAACTGAAGTAATAGAATTTAAGCTTATTACAAAGTTTCGACAAACATGGCCAGCCCACTGCCACTTCAGTTGACATATAATTTCGTTCCAGTTTTTTTTTATTGATGAGTGCTATGAGACAATACCTAGATACCATCGAAGTCTGTTTATAACCTGGCTCCGCCTGGATACTACCTTAATTGTGACCTATCCAGTTAAGCCCCAATTACCCATAATTAGTTAATTGGGTGTAAAATTAAGTCATCTGTTAAATCAATTTGAAAGGAAAATGGTCGTCCTTAACCCTTGTAAGATAAACTAAGGGTTTTACTAGCAAAGGTGTGAAAGGTAAACAGTCCCCTACTAAGTGGCATGCCACAGAATATTCTTACCTTAACCCTCATATGGATGACGGGGTAGCCAGTCATGCATGTAAGGTCCGGTCGCGACAAATTTGCCAAAGATATAAACAACAGTGGCCGCTCAAAATTGAATAAAACCGATATGCAAGAACATTATTATTCGTTTATTTATCTATTTACACATTAATTATATTTTTAAATATTAGAATATAAAAGAAATATAAAATCATTTAAAAATAGTAGCCCACCGGTATCGGGAACAGGGTCCAAGCTACCGGCGGTCAGGGCTCCAGAGAGAGGAACTTCCTGACTATGCGAGCCGTGTCCAGAAGTACTGCTTTCTGAATCAAGCCCTTGATCCAGCTGCCCAACGAGAGCCTCCTCAGGTGTTGGTCGAGGCTCTTGGCTATCAATCCATTGGCTGTAACGACTATCGGCACAATGATTGCTGAGTCAACATCCCAGTCGACAACCTCGCGAGCCAAGTCAAGATACTTGATTTGTTTACAAATAAATAAATTAAATTAATTAATAAATTTGTCTAAATCTCCGAGTTAACTAGACGAAAACAAACATTACTTATAATAAATGTTATTCAAAATCGATTTACATCGATTTGATTAAATTTTGAGCGGCCATTGTTGTTTACATCTTTGGCAAATTTGGTTTGGCCAGACTTTAGGGGTCTTGCACGACCCATAATGTTCCTGAATTTGTCATCTTTTTGATCCGCATTTGATCAATTTGTGGTTAGTGACTACGTATGACCACTATGACAACAGCTGCACGGGTCAATTTCCAATTTTACAGGTTAATTTATCCATGTAAGTACGTAGTCACTTCTGAAGTTATCGTATCATAATCAGCCCATAATGTTCCCACTGCTGGGACACAGGCCTTCTCTCTATGAGAGGGAGTGGGCCGTAATCCACCACGCGGGCCCAGTGCAGGTTGGTAGATCTCACATGTCTTCGAATTTTTGGTTCTAGGACATGCCGGTTTCCTCACGATGATTTCCTTCACCATTTTGAGAGCAGTGGTGATGAAGTAATTTACACAAAGTAAAGCGCCTGTCTGGGTTCGAACCTACGACCTACAACTCGTAAGTCGCGGCCGATACCACTGGGTCATCACTGCTCTCAAAAGTTATACCTAGAATATTGTTTCTATAATTCATCAGTAACAATAACGCCAACTAAAAGTATGAACAGTAACCTACATTTAAACCAGAAAACCACATCCAAATAGATTTTATGTCCTGCACAGAAATACTCGTAGTACATAAATGTTCTGTTTTAATTAAACCAGCCATATGGAGCGTTTGTCATTCTCATTATTATTGAAACAATATTCTTGCGAGAGTGCCTCTGAAAGAGTGGGTCTGAAAATGAACATGGACAAAACGAAGGTCATGTCAAATGCCCATGTAATAACCACTCTCATGAAGATCGGAGACGCTACACTCGAAGTCGTGGACGAGTATATTTACCTAGGACAAAGTGTCCAGTAAGGTAGGTCCAACTTCGAGAAAGAGGTCAATCGTCGAATCCGACTCGGCTGGGCAGCGTTCGGGAAGCTACGCAATATCTTCTCGTCCCACATACCGCAGTGTCTCAAGACGAAAGTCTTTGACCAGTGCGTGTTGCCAGTGATGACATATGGCACTGAAACGTGGTCGCTCACAATGGGCCTTATTAGAAGGCTGAATGTCACTCAAAGGGCAATAGAGCGGGCTATGCTTGGAGTTTCCCTGCGGGATCGATCCAGAAACTAAGAGATCCGCAGGAGAACCAAGGTAACCGACATAGCCCGAAGAATTGCCAAACTTAAGTGGTAGTGGGCAGGGCACATTGCTCGCAGAACAGATGGCCGATGGGGCCGAAAGGTTCTGGAGTGGCGACCGCGTACCGGAAGGCGTAGCGTTGGAAGGCCTCCCACAAGGTGGACCGACGACCTTGCGAAGGCCGCAGGAACTCGTTGGATGCGAGAAGCACAAAACCGGTCGAAGTGGAGGTGCATGGGGGAGGCCTATGTCCAGCAGTGGACGTCTTTCGGCTGAAATGATGATGATGATGATTCTTGCGATGCCATTTCCGTGACCAAACATGGCTGTGTGAAAGTAGAATTAATAACAAAAAAAGCGGCCAAGTGCTAGTCGGACTCACACACGAATGGTTCCGTACCACAGTGTAATATTTAACAGTACATATTAAAAAAAAAGAACAATTCACTGCAATAAATTAAAACGTATAAGTTTTTTAGGTAAACCCATTTTTAACCCGAGACGCAAAAACGACGGGACGTTATAATTTAATATTAAATGTATGAAAAAATCTAAATACATAACACGGTTACTAGATATAAGCTGGAAAAATATTAGGAAAAAAATAATTTATATTGGTATTCAGGTGCGTGAGGATAGACTGGAAGCCGACTCCAACATAGTTTGGAAAAGGCTAGGCAGAATGATGATGATTAAAAAAAACGGCCTGTTACTGACCCACTGCAAAAGCTTCTTCGGCAAAAGCTTCTTCTCGTACAGGGAAGACACCAGCATTGATTACTACACTTGCTCAAGACGGTATAAGTAAAAAACGAGTGTCTACCTATTACGGTCCAAAAGATACATCCCTGTGACAGACGAACGGACAGGGGAGCCTTAGTAATAGGGTTCCGTGCTAAAATATGATGGTAAAAAAAATGGTAAAATGTGATGATATGTGGGTCAGTTCCATCATATTTTAGCTTTTGTTAGCTCATTCGTCGTTTATTTTCTCTTGACTGTACTTACCTGTCAAAAAGAGTAACCTAGATAAAGTGGATAAGACAGAGATTAAAACAGAAGAAGAACTAGCAGGGGATCGAGTGGGGTGGAGGGGATCAGACCGGCCCCCCCAGTGGGTTCCCGCATTGTCGAAGCGGGGGGGCTCAGTAGCAGTGGCTTGGTCACGGTGAAGCGAAGAGGAACCCGAGGAGGGGCCGCTCGTCAGGGCTTTTGCCAGTAAGCCGACGACGTAGCAGGCAATAAGTAGGTTGCGGTGCTGCTTGGGCGACATCGCAACTGAGGCGGGCCGCGATGTCGTATGGGAGGCATCGCGGCTGAGGGTTGGAGGCCGCGGCGGGATAGGAGTGCCGGTATTGCAGTGCGCCGCTCTCCCTACCTTCCGCAGCCTTGACGGGGTTGTCACCGTCTGATGGTGGACGCGGTGGGGCCGCAGGGGAGGAGGAGTGTTGGTATGACGTTGGCCAATTGTAGCCAATTGTAGGGTTTGGACTGATTAAAATAAAAAATAAGTTCAAAAACTAAAACTCGACTACTGAAAAGGATGAAACAAGAAAGTACCTTCCCGTGGTTGTATGCTACTATAGCTTTGTATGTTAGTACAGCGGCATACGAAGGAAGTGGTGAAGTTTTGGGGGGCTGTCTTACGTAATTCTGACGTTCAAAAAGTTTCTCTGCCTAGTTTAAATAAACGGTTTTTGATTTTACCAATACAGGTCTTAGCCTTTCTTTTTTTAGGGTTCCGTACGTCCTAGTGTAAGAAAGGAACCCTTATACAGGGTGAAATTGAATTCTAGGGCATCCTTTTAAGGGGTCATTGTAATCATCATTATGAACAACTTTTACTATGGGACTAAACCTAAAAGAGCAAAAAAAAAAATCAGCTCTTCCCTACATTCTGACGAATTATGTGAACATAAATGTAAGGAACAGCTGATTGTTTTTTGCGATTTTAGGTTTAGTCCCATAGTAAAAGTTGTTCATAATGATGAGTACAGTGACCCCTTAAAAGGATGCCAATGAATTTAATTTCATCCTGTATAGGATCACCCATGTGTCTGTCTGTCTGTCCGTCTGTCACAGCCAATTTGCTCCGAAACTACTGGACTGATTATTTACTTTTTAATACAGATGTACATACCCTAAACATCAAGAGATTCCTTAGCCTGGGTTCACCGGTTTCGTATCATTCCTAATTTAATATTAAATTGACGCTTTGTAATGACACAACATTAAAACCGTAACCTCTTCTCCAGGTACGAACCAGACCACAACCAGAACGGGAACTGCCGCTACAACCAGAACCCTGGGTACGTGGTGTTCTCCGCCATGGGATCCTTCTTCCTCCCCATGGCTGTGATGGTGTACGTTTACGCGAGGATATCCTGTGTGGTGGCGAGAAGACACCAGCAGCTGGCTAGCAGTACTAAGTGTAATAAGGTTGGTATTTGAACGTATAATGTACAGTCCGTTCAAAGTTTTACCTGTGACAGCATCAAGCGAATTGCAACCTTATAGCCACGACAATTAGAATCATTGTCATTTTGACAGACTTGCCAATGTCAGCAAGCCAATAGCAACCTTATTGCCAGGATAATAAAGAGCACTGTGACTTTGACAGTGATACAAAATCAGAGGTAAAAAAACTAGATGGACTGTAGTGACCATTTAAGGTCATACCACACATATCAACTCGGAAAGGGATCGTCACCGTATCAACTCGAGCCATTCAGTATTCTTTGTATGAAACTCCCTACTGCAACGTACATTAATCGGAATCGTAACGTAATCGCCTCGCCTCGAGACAAGCTCGCGAACCGCGATGCGGTGCGTGGACCACGCACCGCAGCGTGGTCAACTTGCAGTTCCCGCGCTTACGTCTCTCCGTACCCGAGCTTACGTCTCTTCGTGTACCCTTGCCCCTCTCACCCCTCCCGCAGCCTGCCTACAACACCATCTTCGTAAGTGCGGCTTCGTCTAGCCGTAGCCGAGTCGACGTGTCGGGGCTGCTGATCCGCGTTGGTTACGTGCTTACGTTAGGTTGACGCCAGTTTGATGGCGAGGCGAAAGGCGATACGGTGACTACCCCTTTCCGAGTTGATATTAACCTTTAAGGGCCACATGCACCATAAATAACTAAGCGCTTTTAAAGCTAAACATATATTTAAAACATCAATCTGTCTCCGTAATCTTCAAACGAATGATAGAAACAGAACTATGTCTGAAATTCGTGCCGCACTAAACGTATTTAAACTTGACTTGCACGGTTGCACTATTTTGGTAAACCTTATTTTAGGTCAGACGTATTTAGCTTAGTAGAACAAAAGGGGTTGTGGTTAAGTAATAATAGCGGCTCCGATTAAGCTACGCTTGCCGCGGTTGGCCCGTGGGTGGGTGACCATCCTCACATACCAAGACCCCTCCGTGCCTCGGAAAGCACGTTTTAAGCTGTTGCTCACGGCTGTCATTCGTGGATCTTTGACAGTCGTTACGGGTCGTCAGAAGCCTGAAAGTCTGATAACCAATCTTACCAAGGGGTATCGTGTTACCCAGTAACTGGGTTCTTGATTTCAGATTGGCACTCGCTCTATGTAAAACATTGGTCGTCAGCTGCACTGGTTTCCTACTGGTACTGGTTTTCTGCTGTTTTTGCTTTTCGTGTTTTGCAATCGGTGAGACTGGAAGCCGACCTCAACGTAGTTTAAAAAAGGCTAGGTAGGTTGATTGACATTTTGAGCTTTGTAGAACATTTATTTCAAACTCATCGATAAAAAGATGGAATAGAAAGTAATGTATATGTTAATACAGGGTGTCAGCAATCTCCATACAAAATTTTATCAAAATCGGTCCAGCCGTTTGAGCATGAAGAAGTAACAAACATATTATAAACACGCACACACACATCCTCACAAACTTTCGCCTTTATAATATTAGTGTGATAAGAGCGACGTAAAAAATAACTCGACACACTAACAACAACTGCACAATTCAAAAGGAATTTCAAGTTAACTGCCCGTATACCAATCTTTATGTTCGACTGTACACACACGGCCAAAAAGAGGAAAACCAATATGGCACCACTATCGCCAATGTAGTGACCCGAAAAGCAGGACGAGGCGCCATTTCCTGCAAGATATTGCCACTTTTAAATTACGAGACCATCCAAAAACTCACCTCTGGCAGTATGGTTTTTAGGGTTCCGTACCCAAAGGGTAAAAACGGGACCCTATTACTAAGACTCCACTGTCCGTTTGTCTGTCACCAGGCTGTATCTCATGAACCGTGATAGCTAGCCAGTTGAAATTTTCAGAGATGATGTATTTCTATTGCCGCTATAACAACAAATACAAAAATCAGAATAAAATAAATATGTAAGGGGGGCTCCCGTACAACAAACGTGATTTTTTTGCCGTTTTTTTTTTCTTTGTGGTACGGAACCCTTCGTTTGCGAGTCCGACTCGCACTTCGCCGGATTTTTTGGATGGTCTAGCACAGTCACTGTTTAATATCTTTTGAACATACAAAACATACAAGATGGTTGTTCCGTTTTTAACAAGTTATGGACAGCAATAGTCAGATTTAAGGTGAATGGGTAGTTGTAGCCCGCGAAATTCAATTTTTCTTACGTTTTTTGCAATTTTCAGGTCAGTGTCAGATTGTATCTTGATCAAAATATGATTCGCGACTATAACCAGTACGCATTTACAGAATTATAATAATTAGAATCATTAATACATCTTTCTAAGTTAGATTTCTACCGTTAAGAACAAATGTCGTATGGAAAAGTGTTTATGGTAGAAATCTAACTTAAAGAGATATATTAATGATTCTAATGACTATGATTCTGTAAATACATGTCTTATAGTCGCGAATCATATTTGGATCAAGATACAACCTGACACTGATCTGCAAATTTCAAAAAACTTAAGAAAATTTAAATTTCGCGGTCTACCGTGTCACATTCACCTTAAACTTTAATACTAGCATCTTCATCACACTTCTCACGGTTTTTACGACTTGAAAAAATATCGAGATTTCATGTTAACCTCTACTAATATACTAATACTATTTCAAAGAGGTAAAATGTGTTTGTCTGTATTTAGGGGGGTAATCTCTGGAACTACCAGTCCGATTTGAAAAATTATTTTTGCATTTGATAGCCCAATTCTCGAGGAAGGCTATAGGCTTTTTAACATCACGCTATGACCCTTAGGAGCTGAACAAAAAGAATAAACGTCAGAAAGAACACAAGCGAAAACGAAGTGGTAGCGTGGGTAGGTGATGCGATGCGACGGGTCAGGGGAGCAAGAAATATCATGTGGACGAAGTCTGGGCGTGTCTTTGTGAAGCAATGGTGGCCCAGTTATAACGGACGCGACTTCCTTGTTCTTAGGTTCGACCCCAGACAGGCGCTTTACTTTGTGTAAATTATTTCATCACCGCTGCTCTCAAAACGGTGAAGGAAAACATCGTGAGGAAACCGGCATGTCCTAAGATCAAAAATTCGAAGATATGTGACATCTACCAACCCGCACTGGGCCCGCGTGGTAGATCACAGCCCACTCCCTCTCACTGAGAGGAGGCCTGTGTCCCAGCATTGGGAACATTATAGGCTGAATATGCGTCTCCGTGTGAGTTTATATGTGGGATAAAAGACTAGACTAGATTGATTGTCCGATCGATATTTCGGCCTATTGTAAAAATAACGGGGCGATCATCCGCGAAACGGTTTTTAGATAGTCGCGAACTTTACACTCTGTCTCGATACTGTGTTTAGATTGGCAATTTCAATCCTTTTGACCGGTTTTTTGCCGGCGTGGGTGAGCCATTCGTTTCTAGTGAGTTACAGGGCTTTAAGCAATTGAAGGACACTAAACGAGACACAATAGAAGTTTTATTGTTTTAACATCTGGGAGCGTTTGTTTATTTATTTATTTATATGTACTTTCTTGTAAGTATACCACAAAAATACATAACAAAAAAAAATTGATTGGAACACTAAAAATATACAATGGGCGGCCTTATCGCTTTCTGTGATCTCTTCCAGGCAACCTTGGAATGGCTATTGATTTGCCTGGACATAAAATGGAGTTGTCATTGGTGCAATAACTAGTATTAAAAAAATAGATGCACAGATATACATATCCTAAATAATAGATACATAAATATATACATACTAACCCTCTTACTAATAAACGTTGTATGTTTAGCTTCTGTATAGTTCGTTACACAACGCTTTGTCTTCTTCATTCGAAAGTCAAATTACTGACGACTGAAAGAGAGAAATCGGTGTGTAACTATTCATCTGAAATAATAGATACGTTTATTAGTAAGGGGGTAAATATATAAACAACGAAAATAAATGAAGACTGTAGATAATTACAGTATCAAGAACAAGATCATAATAACAAGACAAGTAATGTTCCTTTTCGAGTCGTTTAAACACAAACAACAACTGCGCGCGTTTTGCTGTCCGTTTAGTGTACCGCAAAGTGTTAATACCCGGTGGATTACTGATCTGGGTCTTTCTGAATTGAGAGAACGATGGAGGACAAGTCTGTAGAGCCCCATTACACCATGCTAAGTATCTTGCTTGCTTACAATAAAATTGAATTAACATAATAAAATAAAAATTTAAGTCTAAAGTCTAGAATACTTTTATTACTAACTAACCATTCGTGCCGGACGTCGCCCGGATGAAATTTCCAACTTTCCTGGTAGATTTTCTAAATATTTCTCTCATAAAAACCTGGTCATGACAATTATTACGATCACAACCTAATGAGTCGAGTCGTTCTCAAGAAAACAAAAGAATTTGACAGAACTTGATTTTTGCACTGCATCATCTAATTATTATCTGTAGCTGGTGTTGTTTTTGTTTTCTGACGTTACTTTTCCACATATACACAGACCCTTACGATGCCTTTGATCCCCGAGGGTTTGAGCCAAGAGCCACGTATTCAATAAGCCACAAATAGTCGGAAAAGTAAGATAGCCCGCTACATTGCGGTATGTGTCAACATCGTGCGACGTTGCCAGACTTACGTAACAGCGACTCTTTAAAATGAAAAGCGGTTCTTCTGAGAAAATGGTATTTTGGGACTTTGAAGCAGTATAGAGAAACATTTTAGTTTCAATATATTGGCACTTTATTGCGAAAAACAGGTCATTGCGATATCGACGACTTTGTAAGTGTATACAAGTTTAATTTGAACCTGAAAAGGGGTCATTGTACTCATTATTATTCTATGAACATCTCTAACTACGAGGCCAACAGTAAAATACAGCTGATCCTTACATTCTGCCGAGTTATGCGAACATAATTCGAAGAAATGTGACATCTACCACCCCGCACTGGGCCCGCATAGATTACAGCCCACCAGTGGCGAAGGGTTAATTTATGACAGTA
The DNA here is from genome assembly GCA_947508005.1 of Amphipoea lucens. Taxonomy (NCBI): domain Eukaryota; kingdom Metazoa; phylum Arthropoda; class Insecta; order Lepidoptera; family Noctuidae; genus Amphipoea; species Amphipoea lucens. The sequence continues at coordinate 14,662,313 of OX382377.1, read as the reverse complement.
AATACAACACACTAATCACCAATAATAAATTCAATGAATACAACAAAATACAAATTAACTGCTACAAGTGTAAACAAATTATTACGTCAAAATAATGTTCTACACATGAATAAAATTGTCATGTCCGAAGCGTTACGAAATGCAGCGAATACCACCGAATAGCGATATTGCTCCATCTCGTTCACGCGCACGCATTTTCACTCAAGATAACAGTCGACACCGAGACAGCCGGGACCAACGGCTTAACGTGCTCTCTGAGGCACGGAGGGGCCTCGGTATCTAAAGATGGTCACCCATCCACAGACCAACCGCGGCAGATGGTCACTCATCCACAGACCAACCGCAGCGAGGTACCTTTTAGATATTTATATGTGACCAAATCGGTAAAATTCAGCAAAGAAAGGGCTTTTGATTGGATAAATTGGGATAGGGATAATGGTGTTAATGATAATGAAAAGGCTTTCGAGACAGTCCTACTTAATCGTCGTGTTTGTAAGACTTTGATAAAATTTCCAAGTTCTTTCTCTGTCTACCCGGAACGAAATAAACAGACTTACCTAAATAAGATACTTGATCCAGTATAAACCAGAATAGAATTCAATTTCGCTAAAGCTTTCTAGCCCCCATTATTTTGTCAAAGTCTACATTGAATTTACTGTAATTTGTTCAATGAAAGCTTGTGAAAAGCTGATCTTTCCGAATTCCACGCCGATACAGTTAGCCTCAAAGAGATGTATTCCTAAACTAAAAGTAATTCGACCTCTCTATTAAATAAAGTCGTCCAGACCATATTTCGGCCACGGCGGCCAATCTCTACGGAGACTAGCCTTCGGCGCGGGAGATATTGTAGTGCACAAGTGTGCGCGCAGACACAGGTGCACTCCCTCTTCCCTCACTCTCATAGTCCGATGGGACGGCATCCGTCACGATCATAGAGAGATCAGTCCCGCTCTTGACCTCGATCACGCCTGATGGAAAGCGATGGATGAGGTCTATGATAAAACGAGCGTGACCAGAAGATGACTAAGGCACTGGAACTCCTACACATCGACGAAACACAGCAGGCTGCTTGACGGCGGACTCCGGTGGGAGAATGGTCGGAAACCAGACAGGCGTTAGCCTTACCACCGCAAGAGAATAATTGGCCAGTCAAATAAGGTGTTGGGTGTGACTATCCGGGATGCGCCGAGCGCTCGGTTCAGTTGAGTAACTGGCCGAACAACCTGCGCTACACTAGGAAAAAACTTGAGTGTAGCGGAAAGTGAAGGTAATTAAATAATATTCTAAGGTCACGAAGGAGAGGCTAAATAATAACAGTCACGCGGATTGGTCGAAGGTTACGGTACGCTTGCCGCAGTCGGTTCGTGTATCCATTACATAAAGCATGGAAAGCATGTTAACCGAGCCGAGCCGAGCGCGCCGAGCGCTCGGTTCAGTTGATTAACTACGGTATACGGTTTCGCGTTTTCGTTTTATGGACATAATATTTTAATTTCATTGAACGTTATTATTTATTTACAGTTTTCTAAAATAACATCTTGCAGACCCTTGAAGAACTGTAGCGTAGGGGTCATTTGCCCCATGGGATCTGGAGGCGATAGTCCTAGCGCGCCTGTATGAGTGGCGCGCGGAGGCACTGAGCCGGGGGGAAACTCCGCTTCCGCGGCAAATCGCGGCGGAGCGGACAGACCTCCGGCGCGATCTCATGGTGGCATGGAAGGAGCGACTTTCGCAACCCAGCGCAGGGCACGCCACGATAGTGGCGATAAGACCCCTCTTTGAGGAGTGGCTAGAGAGGCGTCACGGCGTCCTCACCTATCGCCTGACGCAGGTCCTCACCGGACACGGATGTTTTGGGAGGTTCCTGTACATCATCAGGCGGGAGGAGACGCCCGGGTGTCACCACTGCGAGGATCGCCCAGAGGACACGGTGGAGCATACGGTGGAGGTCTGCCCCGCATGGGCGGAGCACCGCCGTGCCCTCGTAGAGGCGATCGACAGCGGCGGCGACCTCTCGCGTCCGGCCCTGGTTCAAGCCATGGTCCGGGGCGAGAGGGAGTGGGAGGCGGTCACCTCCTTCTGCGAAGCAGTCATGCTAGCGAAGGAGGTGGCTGAACGGCTGAGGGAGAGAGCCTCACACCCCAGCCGCCGCGGGAGACGCTCCGGGCGTCGGGAGCCGCGTGACGACTCCCGGCCACCGTAGGCGCGGGCCTGCGGACGGAGAGTAATGGGTAGCTCACCGTCCGATCAGGACCAGGCCCGTGCCGGACGGCGCGTACGTGTTCCACGCGCGCCTCAAAGAGATGTCAGCAGAAAGGAAGGGGCCTGCCAGGGCCGAAGCCTGCCGGGGGTGCGGGATTGTCCGAAAGGGTTACCGCTACCCCGGAACATAAAGGGCTAAGGAAGGAACACGGATGGGTTTTAGTCAGTAAGAGTCTGACACTCCCTTTGCTCCACCCAGAGCGGGAGGGGTCATTTGATGATTTCCCATCCATAAAAAAAAAAAAAAAAAAAAAAAGGGGTCATTTGCCAGGGTCAGATAATAGCATCGCTTCAATAAAATTAAAACGAATAACGCGCAAAGAGTAGGCGCATTGAAGGAAAGAGAGAGAGCCCTATGTCGGCGAGCGGCGCAGTTTTCAAATTACGAATTATTTCGTTGTTATAATTTTTAGGGTTCAGTACCCAAAGGGTAAAAACGGGACCCTGTTAGTAAGACTCCACTGTCCGTCTGTCTGTCACCAGGCTGTACTTATCTCATGAACCGTGATAGCTAGACAGTTGAAATTTTCACAGATGATGTATTTCTGTCGCCGCTATAACAACAAATACTAAAAACAGAATAAAATAAATGTTTAAGGGGCTCCCATAAACCAACGTGATTTTTTTGCCGTCATTTGCTTGATATTAATAACGGCAACAGGTAGACACTTGAAATATTCACAGAATATTTAGTTGTATATTCAATTTAAAAATAAATAATTAAATTAAAATAAAATAAATATTTAAGGGGGGCTTGCATACAATAGACATGATTTTTTTTTGGGATAAATTCATTCCAACTACGGAAACCTTCATTGTGTGTGGTCCGACATGCACTTGGCCGGTTTTTATGATAACTGGCCACTAGCCCTTTCCGTATGTTAAATATGTCGCCATTTGTAGTGGCACGTTTTATACAACGTCCCCACCCGACATCAATCGCCCGACAGACTCAACACCCGTCTGGTCGGAGGTTCCTTCCTTTTCCATGAATGATAAGTGAACTTCACACCCTGTTCCTCATCCATACTAATATGAGTTTAAATGTTTGTAAACGCACCCACAATACAGGAGAAATTCTTAGTGTGGGACAACGTTTTTTAACCGACTTCAAAAAAGGAGGAGGTTCTCAATTCGTCGGAATCTTTTTTTTTTTTATGTATGTTCCCCGATTTCTCGAAGACGCCAGGACCGATTTGGAAAATTTTTTTGACTTCCGAAATTAAAGTTATTTTTCACTTTGAAGTGTTTTTTCGGAAGCCGGTTTTTTTTTTGTTAAAAAGTTTCTTTTTTTTAAAGAAAAGAAAGAATACTATAAATTCGAAAGTAACTCTTGTCTGTCTGTCTGTCTGTATGTTACCTTTTCACGCCTCAACCGCTAAACCGATTTACATGAAGTTTGGTATAGAGATAGTTTGAGTCCCGAGAAAGGACATAGGATACTATTGATCCCGATATTCCCACGGAATCGAGACTAATGCGGGTGAAACCGCGAGGCGCAGCAAGTACCTCTATAAGCCCATAACATTTGGATCGAATAGATAATTATGGAAGTTTTGATGTGACAGTTGATAATTTTTCGCGATTTTGGTACAAGCTGTTTACAAAAGACCCTTCGATGGTCGTTATGAAAAAACACGATGGAAGATTATAATCGTGCCTTAGTATAGGAAATGAGTTGTTTTCATGCCTTGATCCGATAAACAACATATGTTGTGATATGTTTGTATGTATGTTTAACAAACATGTTTGTGATGTTGTTGTTATAAGCCCTTTTGGGGTTTATATTGCGTAATGCTTCGAGGAATATGTTACGAGTATTATAATACTTGGAGATTTGGGTTTGATCTGTTTATCCTTAGATCAAATTCTAATAATTTTCGTATTTGTAAATAATATTAGCCAAATAATTTATAAACTAGCTGAATCAACAGACGTTGTCCTGTCCATATTTCAATCATTGACACAAAAAATAATCTATTGAAAACAAAAAAAAACACTTTAAGTTTATTTTTTACAATTTTTCTTTCCATTAAAAATATCCAAATCGGTCCAGCCGTTCTCAAGTAATGCGTTTACCAACGAACAACATTTCATTTTATTTTGTTTTTACGGTTCCGTACCTCAAAAGGAAAAACCGGACCCTTATAGGATCACTTTGTTGTCCGTTTGTCAAGACTCGTTATCTCGGGAACACGTGGAGGTATCAAGTTGAAATTAAAACCATATACTCAGGTCTACAGTCCTTTGAAGCTGTGAAAAAATCAAACTTCTAAGTTAGTGTAAAAAAGATACGGCCGTTTATGCCGCAAAAAACGTATATTTCAACACTCTCAAGGGAATCAAAGTTTATAGGGTACTTCCAGTTGACCTTGAATAATGAAATTTGGCAAGAAGCAATGTCATGTAGCTCAAGTAAAGGAAAAAAACCGAAAACCGTAAAGTAGTTACCTAAAAACCTACAAAGGACGTGGCCAATTTTTGTAAGGACGTCAGCATAGTTATCGAATTTAGTGTGCACCTATGATTTTTGGTGTTTTATATTCGTGAATATTTGCTCATTAAATTGCTATAAATAAAAAACTCAGAGAACTTGTCATTACAACAGACTAGACAAAAAACAGTTTCATTAAACCTTTTAATCAGACTTTTTTGTCCATGTCTTTTGTACGGAACCCTCCTCGGTGCGCTAGTCCGACTCACATGACCTCTTTTTTTCTACTTTATTATCATCACTATCTACAAAGACTTTGCCTACTTCTGGGCATACTACTGCTATATACTACTATATACATCGTCATCATTCTCGTGCCATTATCGCAAATCATTAAGGGTTGGCGCAATATATATTTTTCCCCTTGTGCTCACTAGTTCCTTTAGTAGTCCCTTTGAAGGAACTACTGAGAGCTTTTGTAGAAAAAGTTAGTTCTTCTCTATTTTAACACTAATTTTTAACATAATCATGCAAATTCAAGAGCGATTTTTGTAAAAAAAATGTACTTCTAAAATGGTTAAAATTGTAATATGTTATAGTAAATTATCTGGTATATCGAATCCTTAACGGTGGACCACTATTTACGCCACACCCTGTATATACATAATATCCTAAAAAAGCGTTTGGACTGAGTGCCATTAGCTCTAAAAGAGAACGGGCATTCTAGCCTACGAACCAATAACAACATGCGATATATCATTGGAAAGGTATTTTCACGTACTTTAACTATTGTTCTGGTGGAAAGTCCCAAATCGCTGTGTGGAAAAAGTTATTGCACAATAAAGCCAGACTTGAGCAAAAGTTTTGTTTTTCAGCCTTTTATCATAAAATGGTATAACAACAAGCAATACCTTCTTTTATGTAGGTACAGGCGGGTAGCCAGTATCGAAAAAAATATCAAACTGTGTCATTAAATTCAACTCCCGCGCTCCCGCGCTCACGCGCGCGGAGTTGAATTTGTATGTAAAAATCTGCTCACCGCGACGGAGCGCGGTGCAGTGTGTGGAGCGCCTAAGTCAAAATCTACAACTGTCTGTGTCAAAATGTATTCTAACCGTAACTTGTCTGTACCACTGGTTTCTTGTGTTTTTCCATACCGCGTTGTTTTCCACCATTTTCATTTGTCATTATTATTATTTGACTACGACCTTTGGCTTTGTTTATCTCTTTGTATGATGTTTTAATCCTCGATAGAGGTTTTCGTGATTGTGTTCCGGGCTTAGAAGCTTGCGGTTATGAAGTTCATTTGCCACCAACAAAGGACAGAAATGACACTCAACTGTCTACCAAACAGGCCAACAAATCGAGACTTGTTACTTTGTGTCGGTGGGTAGTTGAGGTCATTAACGGTCGTTTTAAACGCGACTTCAAGTTACTGCGTCAAGATTATTTTAATACAACACTACGGAATCTGTTTCCCGATTTTAAAATTGCAGGTGCCCTTATTAATTCTTTTCGTGAACCGGTGACTGATAATATAGACGCAGAAATGATATTAAATTCAATTAATCAAAGGATCAACATATCAAATCTTTTATATAATTACGTAAATGACAAGAATCTTAATAGACAAAGAATCGCGTTTATGGCGATAGGTGCAAACCAACAATTAGATGACTTTCCTCGTTTGACACCAAGTAATTTAAAGCTTTTCACTCTGGGATCATATCAGCTTAAACTAGCCAAATCATATTGTGCAGAGCATTTGCACAATGGCCTATTATAATTGAAGTGAAAAGAGACAGTTTAATTGGAGATTTGCAACGGTGCAATATGCCTCAAAATTTCTGGTCGCTAAGAGGCCGTATACCTACAGTCTTGCCATGTAAGGGCAAAATATATTTATATTACCTTTTGGTTATTAGAGACGTGATTGGTATTAGTGCGATAGCACAATATTATTGCACTTGCTTATTAGGGCGCCAGAAAATAGGGAGTTGTGCCCATATAACCTCTATTGACTGGTATCTAGGTGTAGGAAGGCATGAGCCGTTTAATTCTCCAGCTGGAGATTTAACTAGTATTATAATTGATGAAGATTGAAAAGGAGTTTTGTTATCTTACTGTAAAACTTTAGTATTATCTGACTATTAAAAATTATTTACAAAAAAAAACAACCGACTTAAAAAAAAACAGTACAAAGTAATAAATAACTTTAATTTCTGAATTCGGTGTCGTTGGTGCCGCATTTTCGTTTTTTGACACCGACGCGTGACGTCCGAAATTAAAGTTATTTATCAATTTGTAGTGTTTTTTTTTTTAAGTCGGTTGTTTTTTTTGTAAAAACGTTTTTATTTTTCACTTTTTAGTTGTACCTACCCCACAAAAATTCAATTAACATTAGTACACTGAAGAATTGAAGACACTGACTAGAAGAATCATCAAAATTCGCATAGAAATGCCGAAGATGCAGTACATTTATGCATATAACTTCGTAAATAAGAATAAATACCTAATGTTTTATATACTAAAACCTTTCTGAAAGTATGTAGATCACATTAGTGAAAGAATTATCAAAATTGGTTCATTCGTTTTTGAGAAAATCGTGGACATGCAAACATACATACATACATACGGGTCGAATATAGAACCTCCTTTTTTGAAGTCGGTTAAAAATAATACGTATTTGATTTATTAATGTATTTTTATAAGTGTGTGGGCGCGATGGAGTATTAATACTTTTGTTTTCCTTTTAAATCCTTTTACTTGTATCTATTGTCACTAATGACCGTCTCAAATGTTTCTTTAGCCAAGTTTAATATTATAAAACGTTTAAATTCATTGTTATTGATGATAAATCTCATAAATGATTTTTTTTCCACTTTTTTGTTTTATTTTGTAGAGCAAGATCATAGGTACAAAACTTACTTAGTTTCTCAGAAATAAAATGTCTGGGATAAAGAAGTTTTAGTATGTAGGTATGTAGGTAGATACTTCGAGTTTAAGCATACCAGCACCTGTAGCATGAGAAAAGTGAGCCTTGGCCAAAAGTATTAGGCACCCCTATAAAACACTTGCAAATAAGAAAGTATAACAATAACAGAACTATCTGTTAAACAATACTCCACGCTATGGTCGTTGCTCCACGCAGTGTATTCAAACATAGATATGGTATTTTGAGGTGCCATAGAACACCTGGTCCACAATTAATGAAACGGAAATGGAAATGGCATTTTTGCATTTTTGTGAATTAAGTCGAGCTTTGTTGCGCCATAACTTTGTCCACACAGCGATTTGAGACTTCCCGCCATAACATTAGTTGAAGTACATAAAACAACCTTTCCAATGATATATCGCATGTTGTTATTGGTTTCTAGGCTGGCTTCCATACATTCTTGCCCGTCCTCCTTTACATAAAAAAACATCATTTAACACGATAGCTCAAATATTCAGCAGTAGTAAACAAAAACCAAATGAAAAAGTAATGGTTTTTTGTTGAAACTACAACCAAATTTGTAACAAAAGGTAGAAATTTCGTAAAAATGTAACAAAAAAAAATCGGAACCCTTGGATAAAAATGGTTAAAATTTTAATATGTTACAGTAAACTATCTGGTATATCGAATCCTTAACGGTGGACCACTATTTACGCCACACCCTGTATATACATTATATCCTAAAAAAGCGTTTGGACTGTGTGCCATTAGGTAACCAGGAAGAAAACAGAGGACTGCGATACTATAGAATGGGGACGCCAACAACCATATGACCGCGTTCCGTTAAGTGCGTGCCCATTGTGTGACAAACCATTCAATACTCTTAACGTCTTTATATTTCCTTACAACAAATGTAAATAACACCTTACCCTTTTCAATATCTAAACATACTCTCATGTACGAGCGTGTCAGAACGCGCCCTTACAACCGCATTCAGAAAAGTGGAAAAAGGGCAAAGCTATTCTTAGCCCTTTCAATGCTCATTGGGATAGGAAAAGAGTATTTCGTTGTCAATGTCAGCAAGCCCTCTTAGTTATGAAAGCAGCTAACATCATACATGTTTATAAATAAGGATGTGTGACTGTGATGGATGGGTGAAAATTGGGGAGTAGTGAAGTTGAAAAGATGAAAAAGAAGGCTATTGATCAATAGTACAGACGCCAGCACATCAAGCTACCCGAAACTGTCAAATTTTCCCAATCAACTTTGAACTTTATGCTCTAGCATTAAACTTGAAAATCTATTAAATTTGACAGATTGTAGTAGCTTGATGTGCTGGCGTCTGTACATTACAACACGTGTGACTTAAGTAGTCCATTATTGCACGGCGTGAAATTAGCGCCCGAGCGTAGTGAGGGTGCTAAACGCCGTTTATTAATACTATTTAAGTCACACGTATCGTACACTATTTTATAGCACGTGTGACCTAAACGCGCACTTAAGTCACGCTTTTGTGCGTAAAAATTTACTACTTAGGTCCAATGATATTGTTACGAGCTTGGGGTTCGTGACAATAAAAACTGCCGATTTAATAACCAAAAATGACACTTTAATTAAACAAAAGTAAAAACGACTCAAACACACTAATTATAGACACAATCGCAATACTGATCACTCTAAAGTCGCACTAGAAGATCGCTTGTATCACTTTGAGAGCGCCAGCGAGCGGCTTTTATTGAGGAGGTTTTTCTAAATAGGTCTCATAGACGACACGAAATAGTTTTTGTCTTTTTCTCATATAGTTGCTTTTTGTCCCAAAGCAGATGGAATAAATATTAAGTCACCCTGTATAATAGAACTGGGACAAAGGCTCACAAAACAAACAAAATATAAATCTTTATTAAAACATTCTTGATCCATTACGGTTCCGAGTCCACTTAATGTTGGGAATCTGAGATTTTTAGATAATAAACTTTGTCCAAATTTTTCTTTTTTATTGTTGTGTTTGATCTACTTTTGGTTTTGACGACTACTTAATTGCCATTTTGTGACAATAAATTGATGGCAAGCGAGATTGTTCAATTCAGGGGATAATTTAATTAATTAATTATCAATCAATCTTGGGGACAGCGGGTCGACCTGTCTTACTCTCCTCTTTTTGGGGAGTTTGGGCCCACGGTTTCTGTTGACCTTTATACAAGGTGTAACAGAATAAACGAAAGTTCTGAAAGTAGCTGAATCGACTTCAGTAACTTTTGATATAGGTCTTTTTTTTCCATAAATTATATATTTTGCCATACTGACCGCCGATTGAGCCACAGAAAATTGAATCTTATTACAAGGCAATAAGACTCAATTTTTAATGCGTAAGGTGAAAAAAAAAATGTTTTGGTCATTGTATTATGCTTTTAACTCAATACTCTAATTGGAATGTATAAGGTCTTCCGTTAATTATGCTGCATAGCTAGAGATCGGATATTCGGATGCATATTTACCTGAAGTTGAGATGTTGGCTAATATGGAATGCGCTTTTGTATCGAAAAAATCCCGCGGTTCCGGAATTTTGTATTTCTTTCTGACTATAGATTTGGATGCATATCTATCTACCTAATATTGTAAAGTAAGTACCTACTTACTTTACCAAACTGCAATAGCAAACAACGTGAAAATAAGGTAACGGGCTACATATAATAATTTTCTTTATGTAGTTCCTTCCTTCCATACTATATGTACACCCGACTAGGCGGACTACGGCGGGTGAGGGGCAGCACCAACAGCCTCTTGGTCACAGTGGCCGATAGGGCGGAAGGACTAATACTCAGGCACTGGACCAGGACACAAGTATTGCCTTCAAATCGTGTTGAAATACATTGTAATGTTGTTCTTTTACCTATTGTGTTTTTGATTATTGATGTTGTACGTATTGTATTTGATTATTGTATTATTAATGATTTTGACATAATTAATGGTGATTTTGACATTATTATCGATTATTTTGAAATTATTAATAATAACCAAAATGTTCCAAATGTAAGTACTAACACTAGTGTTTAAGATGTGTATGTAATTACTAACAAATTGGATTTTATGATCTGGATAAATAAATGATTATTATTATTATTGTAGAGGTATATATTACATTTCATTGACTCCTTATTCTTTCAAGCCTTCCCAAATATTTGCGTGTGTTACCGTGTCGAAAGTCTTTTTGTAATCAATAAATGCGAAATATAGGGGTATTGCAGTTACAAGGTAACGCTATACTATTTGCTAAGACTGGTTGTCAGGCTTTCGGGCTTCTGAATACCCGTAATAACTTAATTATCTAGATTTGGAATTGGTCCAGCTGCGCGATGATTGGAATTCACTCACGATGAAAATAGTATTAGTAATAAAAGATGATGTTAGGGATATAAAATTGTGTAGCTACATTTTTTTGCAGTCTTTCCAAGATAGCGCAACACAAAAGTATAAATATTTTCCACTAGAAAAGTAGAATATACGGAAATTATTCTAACCAAATCCCATTGTTCCAGAAAGCAAAACTCTCCTGCATCCGCACCGAATCGGAATCCGGATCAGACAAGATGTCGTTACGACAATCAGCTTCCAAGCAGACTTCAAAAAACTCCACACAGCAGAGCGACTGCTCATCACAAGACCACAAATGCCCGTGCTGCTTCAGACAGGAAAAGAAAAAGAAATATAGAAGTAAGGAAAAAGAATCAAGATTCTACAACAACGATGTCACATTCAAAGCAAACTTTAAATATAAAAACACTACAAGACGTACTCATTCTATGAAGGAACATGTAGAAAATAATCGTGTTTCTTCTTTACGGAGAGAGACAAAAACCGCACAGACGTTAAGTCTGGTAGTTGGCGGTTTCGTTGCCTGCTGGCTTCCATTTTTCCTTTACTACCTCCTCACCCCATTCATTCCAAGTAATTACGTGAATCCAGTTCTAATGTACATACTTACGTGGTTAGGGTGGTTCAATTCAGCAATAAATCCCTTTATATATGCTTTTTATTCCCCTGATTTCAGAGTAGCGTTCTGGCGGCTTACGATAAAAAAGTGTAAGAAAAATAAACGTTAAGAATGCAAGTTATTTTTCAACTCGTAATAGGTACTTTCGTTGTTTATATTACAGCAAATAAACGGGAATCAGCCACTGGTAAAAAAGATCCGAGATAGACTGACAAGTCTCATTTGCGTTTGGTGAACAGTCGATACTCGATCTTACCGAAACGGGATAAGCTTCAAATTCTTTTGCACTGAGAATTTGTCTGTATTTCTTGTAATACGGATTCGTAAATAATCGCAAACATCTTTCAATACGGTATTTGCATTTGATCTCTTCAGATCTGCTTCGTCCGATCTCGGTTTTATGAATTCGTTGCAAAAGACGTTCTATGCTTGTTCCAGTTTCATTTTTATCGTTGGATTTTTTACTATTTCCTGGTTCATTAGGTACTTACTCAGCTTGGTAGCCGCCATTTTGAATGCGAATAGTAAAATATTACTTAGATAGTTCACTGTGATATGAGGGTTTATACTACAGTTGGCTATTAAGCTCCTACCTAAAGTTGGAAATTGGCAAAATTGTTTTAGCATCGTATAAAGTTTTTGGCCCTGTTGGTATTTTGTTCAGTGAGTTATTTTGATTATGAGTAACCATTTTAATATTACCTTCGTAAACCTTTTTAGGGCATTATTATTTCCTTTATTCAACTAAATACATATAAATATTATTTTTAAATATTAGAGTATAAAAATAATATAAAAACATTTACATTAGGCCATTATTATTATTATATTGTGTTTATTTTACACATCTCGGGACCATGGGGTCCTGGTCCTTCGGAAGACGTACGAGGGGCTGAAGCCAACTCGCAGAGGCCCCTTAGGAAATTTTAATGAAATGCAGCACCAACCGACGATTATTCTTGTATGCACTATGCAAGTGCACCCAAGGATAACCCCCGGTTGGTGTAAGTATTATTATTATTAGCCTGTGATGTCCCACTGCAGGGCAAAGGCCTCCCTACTCTCTTTCCACTACTCCGTTTCTTTTAGGCCATGGTTGAATTAAATTGGTCATCACCTGGAGAACGAAGTGAAGAACAGTAGATATGGAAGATCCATTAAAACATGAATATAAGAGTAGGTAATAGAATACAAACTTTTATTTGAAACAGCACCCTAATTGCGTAACACACTATGAATCGGAATCAGAATCATTTCGAAGCCAATTGCTAATCCATTGCTTCATAAGTTCGAAAAATTTGTCTGCTCAACACGTAAATAACGCAATGAACGTTGTTGAACTGTCAAAATTAAACTGATTCCGATTGATAAAGTGTTACGCAATTGCCCCGCAGGAGTCCATAGGGTTAGTAATAAGTTTTGCTTAACTTCTAGTGTTAATAGGTTACAGACTCAGGTTTACATTTAAAATTCAGTGTGAAGCAGAGTTGCCAATGCCTATTTTCTAGATTTCCCAAAATCATAGGTCCCCGAATTTGGGGAGAGCAAAATCCTGGTTCCCCACAAAATCCCCACAAAAATATTTCATAAAATAAATACATTCATTTCTATACCAAAAAGCAACAATATTTATTATTATCAAAACAAATATTCACATGTATATTATGCTATCCGCTGCCTCCCACAAACCACCAAAATGAGGCGAGTACGGCGGAACAAATGTGAATTCTATGGAGTTACTAGTTGTGAAGTTGATAATATCTGATTTTGAAGAATCTAAAAATTTTGAAAATTCCTTTATATATTCTTTTTTGTATATTATGCTATCCTGCTGTTAGTGATGAGCGATGAGTGACAACAAAAAAGACAAAAATCTTACTAAATTGTTACAAACTGACGTATATTTTGTTACATACGACACCAGTACCTACAATACAAATTATAATAAATATCCCTTTCACAATACTTGACTATTTTATGAACCTCAAATCACAGTGGATTTAGTAATAAAACAAGAAAAACCTTTTAAGACGTTCCCTAAGAAATATTGTTTAAGGACTCATCTATCAAAATGATGGTGTTGAAATATGTTGGCTATTTGTTACTATTATGGATGAATAAGAATAACTATAAGTAATTTATATTTGTCTAGTTTTGCAGGATTTTTTTTTCTGTATTTTTGTCAAATCAATACTGATGTAAATCATAATAATGCACAAATTGTTGAAGACTAAGCTCAAACTAGGCTCACACGATATTGTAAAAGTGATTGAATTCATTCATGTTTGTAGCTAATTGTGTATGGGAATAGTATCGAATGTCCGATAGTTAAAATATCTAAATATTTTTCTGAACTACCTTTAGGACTATGTTTAAGTCTAAATAGAAAATGTAACTTAAATACATATTATAATTGAAAAAAAAACTCTTAATATTTTGATTGCACTGGAATTTTGCTGTTACAGTCACATTAAGAAGTTAAGGCTGATTTGTTGAAATTATCCAAAAGTTATAAATAAAAATAGTACTTACCATACTAAATTGTAAATGGAATTAGATATAATTAATGTAACACGTAATGTTCTGTAAATAGAAAATGTTTTGTACAACAATAATGATAATATTATCATCTAGATAAAGTCAGTCATCGTTTACATAGGTACTCGTACATCGATCTCATAGACTTAAGATTAAAATGACAGTGTTCCGTTTCTGTTAATACCACAGATATAGATATACCTAGATAACGCAAGTATCACGAACTGTATGAAAACTAAGCGTGCCACTTTTTGACTACCTAATATGACGTCACAAACTCGCGCTCTCTCGCTCACGCTCACCCAGCCAGCAGTACGCAGGACTGAGCGCGAAAGTGGCGGCTTATGATTTTCGATCGTAAACTGGTGCGATTTTTGGCACGCGAAGTAGGTGCTCTTGCGTTATCTAGGTATATCTATATCTGTGTTTAATACTCTGCATTGATATTAAGTTAGACATTTATTTTTACTACCATAGTGATATTTTGTATAGGTAACTAGCGGCCTGCCCCAGCTTCGCACGGGTGCAATTGTTTTTTCGAATTTCCGTTATAAAATTTTCTTTCATAAAAACCTTGTCCTGGCAATACCGAACATAACAAAAAAATAATTATCCAATTTGGAGCAGTCGTTCGGAAGTTATGCGCGTACAAACATTTCGGCGATTCATTTTTATTTTATAGATGGAGCAGATAAAAAGCTTTGATTAACGCGGTGTCCTGCGTGAGCGACGAATACGACGCGACGCAACGTAATGCGACGCGATGCTACACGCGACAAATGTCTTACGTGATTTTGGTCATTACTTCTCGAACCATGGAGAAGTACAGTACAATTTCAACAGGAAACCGTCAATGTTGACAACGGGAATACATTTAAATTATTTTTATTGAGTTCCGAATGGGGGCAACGGGAACAGACGGAAAGTTCATATGTAGTTCGTGGTGTCGCGTCTGGTCGCTCTCAAAATAAGTACGCGTTACTTCGCGTCTCGCCCAGACTGTCACATAGGCCGCAAGCAGGGTATGCCGTTGAGTTGATCGCGTTCGTCGCGTTCGCAGCGTCGGGTCGCGTCGTATTCGTCGCTCACGCAGGACACCTCGTAAGTCAAGACCTAGAAAGAAAAGAAAGAAAAATGCGTTTATTGGCATTACAGCAAAAAAAAAATACACCTTAAAACTATAAAAACAGAAAACAAAAATTATAATGCCAAAAGGGCCTCAGCTCAGCATAATGTCAGATGACAACACAAGGTGTATCACCTGCCTTGAAAATAAATGGATTTATTTCCGTTGTTACTGGACAAGATCTAGAAGATAGATGTCATGAATTCGCTTATTAAATAGTTTGCTAAGCTCAATAAGCGTAGAATGTTATTTATTACCTATTACTAAATAGTACGATGATAAAATGTTTAGGAGACGACACTGATTTGAGAACTATGAACATTGCTTTTAAGATTGTACGATGGAATTTATTAAATGTGCCTAGGAATTGTTTTCTTAGAACGTCACAATGAAATTCTCGGAAGAAGTTAACAATTTAATAAAGCCTGATTAGTTGAAATGTTATCCAAAGAACGCTATCCAAAGACATTCCTTATTTAATAACTTGAGACAATATTTATTAAGATCATTACTGAAATTACAAAACTTGACGTTTTATCAGAAAGCTGCTTACACTAATGAGAAGTGGGGTAAGTCATTAATCATTAATGAAGACGGCTTTTGCGCAAAATTGGCACGTCTTGTACACGTGCTAGGAAAAATAATTGGGCATTTAACGGCATGGAAAAATAGCACTAGATGCTTCTTATAAATGAAGGAAATAATATAGATTTACTATAGTTATTGATCATAGACCATTGGGCTCACAATTTTGTTACGAAGTTCCTTATGCCGCTTTATACTTTGCACACTTGGCGTATAAGAGCTAGTCCGAAAAAGTAACATTTTGACTGTTACGTCAAAAGTCGTGCAAAAGCGAAAGATACATAACATAATCAGCCTATAATGTTCCCACTGCTGGGACACAGGCCTCCTCTCGGTGAGAGAGAGTGGGCCGTAATCCACCACGCGGGCCCATTGCGGGTCAATGCGAAAGAAAGAAAGAATAAAGAAGAAAGAAAGAAAGCGAAAGATACTTCGTTCCAAACGCGTATTCCACGACACCTCTCATTTTTTTCTTTTCACCGTATCCACATTATTTTGTATGCAGGTTTAACAAAAATATTTGCGTAACACACTATCAATCATCATTTTGATCATTATCAATGTGAATAATTTTGAAAGATATTGCTAATCCATTGTTGTTTCATATGTTCGAGAAATTTGTCTGCTCAACAACGTAAATAACGCAGTAAAATAATGTTGTTGAAGTGGCAAAATGAAACCCATTGCTTCTGTTTAGTATGTTACCCAATCACCCCGCTGGGGCTTGCTAAAAGAAATTACTCCTCCAGACGGTCACACCATAATCTACGATTGAAACTAAGTATAGAAAAAATCCGCTATATTAAGGCAGCAAGCGGGTTTTAATACCGCCCTGCAAAAGCTAGATAAAGAAAATATAAAAGTAAAATGCTTTGGACGGGAACACGAAGCTTCCAACATTCAGAAATCCATAATCCAAGTTAATATTTTACAAAGTAAATTCATATTATTTTTTGTTGTCTTATTGAAATTGTTTGTGGATAAAAGGAAGAATTCAAATTATGAGTTTTTACACTGAAATAAGTTTAAAATTTAAGTTGTAACAGCAAAAGCATGTTGGAATTATGTTTTATTTTAAAACAGAATGAAATAACGAAGTAAAAAAAATATAAAATAGAGTATACAATGTTGGAATCATCATTCTCCTGCCCGAATAACAATTTGTTTGGGATTGGCGCAACATTTATTTTTAACCGACTTCAAAAAAGGAGGTTCTGTATTCGACCCGTATGTATGTATGTCCGCGATTTTCTCAAAAACTAATGAACCAAGTTTGATATTTTTTTCTCTAATGTGATCTATATACTTTCAGGAAGATTTTAGTAAATAATACATTTGGTAATTATTCTTATGTACGAATTTATATGCCTAAATGTACTTACTGCATCTCCGGCATTTCTATGCGAATTTTGATGATTCTTCTAGTCGGTGTCTTCAATTCTTCAATGCACTAGTGTTAATTGCATTTGTGTGGGGTAGATACAACTAAAAAATGAAAAATAAAAACTTTTTTACAAAAAAAACAACCGACTTAAAAAAAAAAAAACACTACAAAGTGAAAACAAAAATGCGGAACCAACGGCACCGACTTCCGAAATTAAAGTTATTTTTCACTTTGTAGTGTTATTTTTTGAAGTCGGTTGTTTTTTTTTTTTTTGTAAAAAAACTTTTTTACTTCCATACTTTTCTATTAGTCGTCATCTCGGTAGTCACCCCCTTTCTAACCATATCATCATTCACACAGTCCATCCATCGTTTCTTTGGTCTTCCCCTACTCTTGTAGCTATCCACATTCATACTCAAAACGCAAAGATCAAACTATAACATACTAGCTGCGGCCCCCGGTTTCACCCACATAAGTGTAGATTCCGTGGCAATATCGGGATAAAAAGTAGCCTATATGTTAATATAGGGTGTCAGCTACCTCCATACAAAATTTTATCCAAATTGGTCCAGCCGTTTGAGCGTTAAGAAGTAACAAACATATAAACACACACACATACACACTCACAAACTTTCGCCTTTATAATATTAGTGTGATTCATTATTCCGTGAATTTTCTAACAACAACTAATTAAGTATACTTTTCGAAGCCGTAGGTGAGCAACGAACAATAAAATATGAAGAATTAGAACAATATAATTATTACCAGGCACTTTAGCTAAACAATTCAACTCCCCAAATAACCGCTATATACATTTTAATAAGCGAATTTACTAAATAACCTTTGTATTTTCACGAAACTGCCATTAGCGGTAGGAAGCACTTTATTAGCTTTTGAAACAATACATAGAAGGTTCTATAGCTGGAAGTAATTAAGAATATTGTTGTTAAAGAGGTACATACGAAAAATGAAGATTAATTTTTCAGAAATGTTGGTAATACTCCGGACAAAAGTAAATTGTAGTTCTCTGGGGAATGTGTTGTGTTTGTTTTATTGTACTGCTGTTTATTTTATTGTGATTATTGTATTTTTTATGGGCTGTAATGTAGATAAATGTGGCTAAGTAATATCAGCCGCACGGGTCGATCGATCAGGTTAAGCCACGCTTGCCGCGGTTGGTCCGTAGATGGGTGACCATTTTTACATACCAAGACCCTCCGTGCCTCGGAAAGCACGTTAAGCCGTTGGTCCCGGCTATCGGCTAGCTATGGTTTTTATAGCAGTGGTGATGAAATAATTTACTCAAAGTAAAGCGCCTGACTGGACTCGAATTTACGATCTACAGCTCGTAAATCGAGGCCGTCACCACTGGGCCACCACTGCTCCTTAATGTCCAAAAAGACAAAAACACCAAACAAGCCAAGACAAATCCACCTAATTCATTAATTTCTTTTTTTTATGAAGACACTAGATACTTGTAAAATAGAATTGACTAATAAAATAAAAAACATCAAAAATGCGATCTGAATTTTACATCTGGAACAAAACAGGGAAAGAATGTATAGGTAGTCTAGAATAAGTAACGGTTTTACTCCAATAAACATATTTATGGCAGAAATCGACGACGTCAACCCAAATTCCTTTGGCGGAATGTGGAATTTTGTCAAGTCTAGCCCCGATTTTGATAGTCAAATCGCAAAATTGTACGAATTCTAGAAATATTTTGTTCGCTCCTGAAGAGATAAGAGATTCGTTTAGGTATTTGGAGTAATCTACCTACACATAACTGTCGATCTATTATATACAAAAAATAATTCTGTAGAAAGAAAATACGTTTGCGGCAAACATGACGAAGAGAAAGAACACAAAAAAAAACCGGCCAAGTACGAGTTGGACTCGCGCACCGAGGGTTCCGTATAAAAATTTAAGGTTTTCGGAATTTTTCCTTTATATGTGCTATAAAAAATTGCTTCATGCCAAATTTCAAGATTCTAGATCGACTGGAAGTAGTACCCTGTAGGTTTTGATTCCCTTGTGAGAGTAGAAAATTTGCGGCATAAGCGGCTGTATCTTTTGATTGTGTTGGTTTAAAAGTTTGATTTTTTCACAGCTCCAAGGGACAGTAGATTTGAGTATTTGATAGAAATTCCAGCTTGATACCTCCACGCGTTCCTGAGAAAAAGGGTCTTGACAGACAGACAGACGGACGGACAACAAAGTGATCCTATAAGGGTTAAGTTTTTTCCTTTCGAGGTACAGAACCCTAAAAAGAACAATTTGGGGGAAAATATGCATCACATCCATCGCTCAGCATAATGCTAAGACCCTAAGCGAGACAGAGCCCTAGCACTTGTTTTTAGTAAAAATCACACCGTGAAAACTTATGTGAACTGTCAATGGTGTCAAATACGTATACAGGCAGTTTACCACAGCTACCTTTTAAGCCATGTTGTAGGATTGGTCAAGTATTTGACATGAGTTCTGTCAAAGTCAATAAGGGCCAAAGCACACACGCCACTTTAAGCATCGGCGATCGGCGATTTAGCTGCTTTTTAGAAGCTATAATTATGCAGCGACCAAACATTCCACAGCGCACACTAAAAACGCCAAACGCGGCGATTCAGTCGCTTTTCGGAAGCTCGACACAGCAGCTGAACGCTACACTCGACACACATTTGGATGCCGGTCGCAGCAATTTGGCATCTGCGCCAGCATCGGAGCAGTCGCTAAAACGCGCGATTCCGATACTGCGTTCGAACGCAGGAAGTCGTGAAATCGCGATGCAGTATCGATCCAGCACCTGAGCAGTCGCTAAAACGCGCGATTCCGATACAGCGTCCGAACGCAGAGAGTCGCCAAAACGCAATGCAGCATCGATACAGTTACAAAATCGCCGACCGCCGATGCTAAAAGTAGTGTGTGTGCTTTGGCCCTAAGTGCGTTTGTCTACCGCAGCCGTCACCGGGACGTTACCGAGAACGAGATGAGTGCGCCGAAGTAGCGATACATACAGTTACTATGGCCGCGTGTCCATCACGCGCCCGTCACTCAATTGACAACATTTCATATTTTTAACCTGCATGTATTATTACGTTATATAAAAGTAAATTCCAATCTAGGGCACCCATATTTTTTCATTTTCCGAAATTATGTACTTTTCATTCATAATTTTAACTTTGAAATTCGGTGTATTCTAAAAAGACGTAAGTGCCAGATGACGGTAGAATGGCGATATTACCTTTGCTTTATTGTGACCCGTCAAAAAAACTGTTAGATGTCACTTGTCTCAGTCGTTGTTTTGGTTCCTTCATTGGCGTATATTTTTCATTGGGATCCATTTTATTGGCGAAATATCAATAAAAAATTGATAATATTAACAGTAAGCAGCGTGTCAAGTTGATAGGAAAAAATATTGTTGAATTCAATTCAGTTTTTTAGTTGTTTTCTAGTTACACTTCTTAGGTGACATTGACATGTCTTGTTTGATGTAATGTTTTCAATCAAAGACATTGGAATGCGCAAAGGTAACTACCTCATTCCGCCGTTTATGTGACATCATCACATGTTTTTTGATTTTTATTTTTTTTCTCCGAAATTTAGAAATAAGAAAATAAAATAAAAATATATTTGAACTCAGGATCCGAAAATAAAGAAATAGTATTTTTGTTTTAAGGTCGTGTCAGGTTTGAAATGTTGTCAATTGCCGTCATCCCGCCCGCTGAAGTTTTGAGTAACCAATTGAAACTCTGGCTTTCGGGAGTCCAGATGTCGCTAGCGGCACATAAACATCGAGCGCGTATATAAAACCAGACAAAAAATAGTTAAAGTGTGTGATAGACTCAATACATATAATAAATTTGTGTAATAAGTCCTAATAATGACCACATAATGTTATCTTCAAAATAACTATGCGGATTGTGACAAAAAACAGTGAAAGTGAAATGTGAATCAAACTGTAATTAACGTGTTATTACCACATTTAACAAATGTTTCGCAGTGATGGAAATCAACTTTCATTAGACCATAATACAAAACTCCCTATTTAACGAACATAATACTACTTCAGTGATATAATTACAAAAAGTGCTAAATTTTATTTCCGTTAATTTGAAATTTTGAACAGTCATTCATGATAATTGGACATTGCATCTAAACAATATTGTGAACAGCGCCATCTAGGGGCAAGTAGCGGAACCACGTTTGAAACATTTTGTCTAACATCAATATGAGCGCAAATAGTGACCGCAAGATGGCGACACTAGTACCATGTTTTAAATGTAAAAAAATTGTTGACATAAAAAATACAGCAATGTGCTCCATCTGCAAAAACAGATTTGAACCGGATTGCGATGGTTATCCTAAACAAACTTACCGTTTAATGAGCCAAGAATCAAGAAAAAACTGGAAATGCAGAGCGTGTAGCCAGAAAAACCACAAAGATAAAAAAATATCAAGTTCCAGCGACATGTCTAACGTTACTCAGCGAAAGAAAAATAACACCCTACTGGAACCGATCCTCTCAACCCCAGAAACTACACAGTCTACAAATAAAGATCAGTGTACTGATACGATTCAACTCGCAACCCAAGATACGTCTATTATATCAGAGTCACAATTATTTACCGACTATGAAACTTCATATGAGTTATATGATACACCCAATAAAATGTCTAAGAGTATGGACTGTACTGTTACCGACCAACTGTGTATTTCTGAAATGAAAGAACAAATATCTACACTGACTAGTAAACTGGAGAGCACGGAGAGTGAACTGGAAAATATTATACTGGAAAATAACAAGCTCAATAGACAGGTACAAATGTTAAATGAAGAAATAAAAGTATTGAAGTCGCTCTGCAACTCGTCTACAATAATAGGTAATAGTCCATATAAAAGCGACAAGAATAAGAGGCATTCTCTGTCGCGACGGAAAAAGTCTCCCACTGTTTCCCCACTGGCTTCAACATCGAAGCTTGAACCCCACAACGACATAGAAACGTCACCACAACAACAACAAATTGAACAGCTACAACAACAATTGGAAAAATTACAACGAGAAAACATGTCCCTTACAAGCCAAATAGAGAGCCTGATACTAGAAAACAATACACCTTTACCACTCGAACGAGGACTACTACATACGGATAGGGGTAAATCGGCCATAAGTAACAATACTACAACTACAAAACAGTCAGATCTTTCACTAAAAAAGATATGCCTAATAAGCTCAAACAATACAAATAGTGTTCTATCAATCGCATTGGAGACATTTGTAGACAAGCAACTATGTCATTATCTTTCACCGAAATGTGGAGTTTCACATATGATTAAAAATCTACATGAGAAACTATACTCCTTCACAAAAAATGATTATTGTGTAATCATGATAGGAGAAGAGGATTTTAGATCAACAAATAATTATTTTAATCTGGTGCTAGAATTAAGAGATACCCTACTGAAAATACGCCATACGAATATTATACTGTGCCTCCCCACGTATAAATGCAGCTATTATGCTACAGTATTTAACTGGCGAGTAGAGATGTTTGGTGCCCTACTCTACCTTGACGTAAATGCATACCATTACGCTACGTTAGTCGACTCAAATTTAAATCTATCCATAGATGGTATAATGTTCTCTAAATATGATGGAAGGCTGAACAACACTGGAATGAAGACTATTTTCAATGACATATTACAGACAATAAAGGACCTCAAGACTGAGGCCAATAATACATCGATAATACATGACCAAAATAATAGTGGTGAAATAAATAATACTGAGTTTTTTCTGTGATGACAACGTACAAATACTGCATCAGAACATTGCGGGCTTACTGAACAAATCTGATTATCTCGCTGTCTGCCTGGAAGAACTAAGTGAAAGAGATGTCAACGTTGATGTGGTCTGTATCACAGAGCACTTTATCATGTCAGGAATAGAGAAAAATCTATATGTACCAAATTACCAACTAGCCGCAATATATAGTAGAAGAGAGATCAATAGAGGAGGTGCATGCATACTGGTAAAAAAAGGTCATCAATGGAGAGAAATGCAAGAAATAGCTAGATTATCATTATCTGGTACTTTTGAATGTTGTGGTATAGAATTAGTTAAGTGTAAAATTATTGTAATTTGTTTGTACAGAGTACCTAAACCTAGTAACTTAAATGTATTCTTTGAAAAGATGGAAATACTTCTAAAGCTAATCTGTGGTAAGCGTAATAAAAAGGTAATTATTGCAGGAGATTTTAATATTGATATGTTAAAGAGCAATAGGACATCTATGGAATTTGAATGTTTGTTATCACAATATGGCTTAGGTTTAGGAATTAGAGAACCTACTAGGATAAAAAGTAAAACCTGTAAAACCTGTATAGATAATTTTTTACACAATTTTCAAAAGAAATGTAAATCTCAAATTATTGAATTTTCGTTGTCCGATCACACGGCACAACTAATAGAGTGCCCTATTAAAAAACAAGGCGAAATTAAGTTGTGGCGCATAAAGCAACGAAATTATAATATGGAGAACCTCAATAAATTTAAGACATGTATTGAGAGTTTATCATTCGCGGAGATATTTTCAACTGAGGACCCAAATGTAGCATACGATGCATTCATGGACACGTTTAAACTCTTCTACAATTTATGTTTTCCATATAAAACTATCACAATAAAATCAACAAATAAAATGAAATGGGCATCGCGGGGTGTAAAATTGTGTAGTAAGAATAAAAGAAAATTGTTATGGAACTATAGACTGAAGCCAAATAATGCAAACAAACGCAAATATAAAAACTATGCACGAAAATATAAAAATATAATTAGGCTAACACAGCGATCTCAAAATATACATAACATAAAATCCTCAAAAAATGTAATCAAAACCACGTGGAAAATTATTAATCAGTCAAACCAAAATCTCTCCCACAACACGATCTCCAAACTGAGGATAAGTGACAGCAAAATGGTAACAAGTCCACAAGAGATAGCTAATGCTTTCAGTGATTATTTTGTTGATAAAATTGTTCCAATTGCAAATCGTGGCACTAAAGTTACCAAACACATAGACAGAAGAAATTACTCTATGTTTCTTGCACCCTGTAGCCCCTCAGATGTTGAAGCGATTATATCATCACTAAAAAATACAAATAGTGTAGGGTATGATGAAATATTAACCAAAGTAGTTAAATACACAAGCAAAGTTATATCAACACCTTTAAGCCACATCATAAATCTAAGTATCTCCACAGGTATCTATCCGGAAGGACTAAAAATATCTGTGGTGAAACCACTCTTCAAAAAAGAAAAAAGAGAACTTATGGAGTCTTACAGACCCATCACGCTCATACCAGTATTTTCAAAAGTTTTCGAAAAATTCATCCATAAACAACTCTATAACTATTTAGAGAAACACAATATTTTAGCTAAAGAGCAAAACGGGTTTAGGCAGAAAAAGAGCATAAATAGAGCGATCTATGATTTTCTGTATGTTATTATGACACAAGTAGATATTAAGACACCAATCTGCGCTATCTTTTGTGATATGACTCAAGCGTTCGACTATGTGGATCATAAAATCTTACTTGAAAAACTTGAACATTATGGTTTACGGGGAAATGTTCTGAGTCTTATAGAATCGTATTTGACAAATCGCAAACAATTCGTAGAGATTAAACGCATAAATGAAACGAATAAAACAGAAGAAACATACACTTCTCATATGCGAACAGTAAAATATGGTGTGGGGCAGGGTACTGTCGTGGCCCCCCTGTTATTTATTTTATATATAAATGACTTGCCTAAAGTAACCACCGACCCTATAACATTATTTGCGGATGACAGTACAGTTGCTATAAAATGTAAAAATAAGAATGAATACGAATCTGACATAAACACTACATTATTGAATATTATAAAATGGCTAGAAAATAATAATTTGAAGATAAATATAAATAAAACAAAACTAATACAATTTACTCAAAGAATACCAACATTTAAAGATTTGGGAGTTAACTATAATAATATGGAAATTAGCGAGGTTAACACAACAAAGTTTTTAGGACTAACTATTGACAACAATATAAATTGGAAAACACATACAAACGAGCTATGTAAAAAAATCAGTAGTACAGCGTATGCGCTATATAAACTTGCACCCGTGCTTAATATTGATGCCTTACTCACGGCATATCATGGAGCGACTGCGTCATACCTCAGATATGGGATAATATTTTGGGGCAATTCGACAAACAGGGAACTAGTTTTCAAAGCACAGAAAAGGTGTATACGAGCGATGTTTAATATTAAAATCCCAGAAAGCTGTGAACCATACTTTAGACAATATAAAATCCTGACGTTACCTTGCCTGTACATTCTTGAAACCGCGATTTTTGTAAAATCAAATCCTGAGCTTTTCGAGACTATGGCAGATACAAGTACTCGTAGCAGGAGGAAACACGCACAAATTAGATGGCGATTACAGAAGGCAAATACGGCACTACTACGTAAGAGTATATACGGCATGGCGCCAAAAATTTATAATAAGTTACCAGATGAATTAAAAAGCTTAAATAGTAATCTATTCAAAAAACATTTGCATCACTTACTAGTCAGTAAAACCTATTATAAAATTAGTGATTTTCTCGAAGGTAAATAATGTGACTAGAAAATACAAATTTCAATGAGACTGTAATATACACACATGATGGACATACTGTAATTTTTTTATTCTTTATTGACACGGCCCAGAAGAAATATATTTAATTTTTTGACTGATCTAAAATATTCTGATTCTTTGACTGTTTTGTTTGTATTATAAAATTGTGATATTTTTTATTATTTTAACTTGACATTGGAACTATTGAATTTTTACTATATTATATTGTTATGAATGTTACTAAATACAAATTTTATGTTGATGCATGTACCTATTTAAATCTACTAAGCACGAATTTGTTTGTGAATATTAAATAAAATATAATAAGCAAAATTTGCATGCCAGTAAGGTAGATCAAGGAGAACGTTATCACATGTTATGTTTAACACCACTGTATACCCTTGGTCAGCAAATAAATGTTTTGATTTGATTTGATTTGATTTGATTCGGCGTTCTAGCGCTAGAACTCGGCCCAAGATCGTGACAGGCCAATGTGCCGATAAATGTAAGGTACTCGTAATGTAAGCAACCAGTAGTGGATCTTATCCACATACTGCCGTCGTGCCGGCGCCGTTAGCCCCGCTTTTGTTTTGTTTATCACAACATACTGAACCACCGAGTTTGGTCGCAGTAGACCAACGCTCGTCACCGAGAATAGAATAGAATACTCTTTATTATGTAAACTATACAGGGTGTTACGGAAAGGGTATATCAATACAAACGGGTTGAAGAGTGTATCTGGTCTAGAATCTCTGTACAAAATTTCAGCTCAAAAGCAGTAACTTTGAAAATGCTTAATATTTTTTTATTTCGATAGTTTATTAAATTGAAATCATAATAAACGTGTCACCGCACTACGAGAGTCATCATCCATTATCTGTAGGTAGTGTGTCTGTGCGCCTAGTACACGCACATCACGCCGCCGCGCGCCAGTGCAGCGCCGTGATGTCGAAATAAAAAAATATTAAGCATTTTCAAAGTTAATGCTTTTGAGCTGAAATTTTCTACAGAGATTCTAGACCAGATACACTCTTCAACCCGTTTGTATTGATATACCCTTTCCGTAACACCCTGTATAAACCCACCTCACCAACCCCACGACCTCACGTTCGGTCCGAATTATCTCATTTCTCGGTGACGTTCTGGTGACGGCTGTGGTGTACAAACGCCCTAAGTGTGTGTTATGGTTTAAAAAGTTATTGCCTGCGTAGTCATCATTCATCATCATCATTTCAGCCGAAAGACGTCCACTGCTGGACATAGGCCTCCCCCAAGTACCTCCACTTCGACCGGTTTTGTGCTTCTCGCATTCAACGAGTTCCTGCGGCCTTCACAAGGTCGTCGGTCCACCTTGTGGGAGGCCTTCCAACGCGGTAACTTCCGGTACGCGGTTGCCACTCCAGAACCTTTCGGCCCCATCGGCCATCTGTTCTGCGAGCAATGTGCCCTGCCCACTGCCACTTAAGTTTGGCAATTTTTCGGGCTATGTCGGTTACCTTGGTCCTCCTGCGGATCTCTTCATTTCTGATTCGATCCCGCAGGGAAACTCCAAGCATAGCCCTCTCCATTGCACTTTGGGTGACTTTCAGCTTTCTAATAAGGCCCATTGTGAGCGACCACGTTTCAGTGCCATATGTCATCACTGGCAACACGCACTGGTCAAAGACTTTCGTCTTGAGACACTGCGGTATGTGGGACGAGAAGATATTGCGTAGTAGAAAAATTTTATTATTTCTAGTTCTGGTTCTATTTTTCCAGAAAAGTCGTGTATAAGGTAGTAGCTAGTAGCTATGCTAGAAGCATCTTCGGAATTTGAAATGGTATCATCAATGTCGTTTCAAAAGCCCGTAGCGAGGATAAACGAATTTTCATTTTACCGATGAATTGTGAAATCTAGAAACTCTGAATAAATAAAACTAAATCACATTTATATGGAAGAATAATTTATTACTCTGAAAAATGGTTTCAGGCGATGGCCTAAAATTCCCTGAAATGAAACTTTAGTTTTACGCTTTTATCATTTAAATGGTCAAAAATATTCAGTGGGCAGTTAGATGATTTAATTTCGCAGAAACAACGAATTTTTTATTTACGAATATTTTTTCTTTTGTAAAAGAACTATGATGGCTTAAAGGCGATATTATTCACCCACAAACTTTTGCCTTTATATTATTAGTGTGATGTGATTAAGAACACAGTCACTGCTTTACATTGGCATGTAAAACTGTATACGGCATTGACATGTAAAAGTGTTACTTATTCAAAATCAAAAGTCATTTATTCAAACTAGGCTGAGAATCAGCACTTTTCGAACGTCAAAATTACAAAAGAAAGTCTCCCAAAACGCCCGCCCTTCGCCACTCCCTAATCCATTCGCTGGGAAGAAGAAGTGGCGGAACAAACTCCCCAGCAGCACAGCTGTCTGTTCAGTTACAAAATAATAACGACGATTGACGTGTAAAAGTATTTGTGAAAACCTACTTAGGTACTGAAATAAAATCATTTATCATCCAACACTCAAGCACAACACAGAATAGAATAGAATAGAATGAACACACCAAATGTATTAATGAATCCAATATTCAACATTCAATATAGTTAATTAAAATGTATTCTAATTTCATTGATGCGAAACAAATGAAGGGGAAACCAACAATAGCCTTTGATGTGTGAAACTTAATCAACATGAAAGGTTAGTCCATTCCTGTGGCGTTTTTCGTCCAGTAAAATAAATGGGATGACAAAAAAGGGGGCCATTTTTTTTTAGGAATGTGAGAAGTTAGTGGAGAATTTAATGAAGATGTGACAACATCTTCATTAAATTCTCCACTAACTAACCAAATTCGTTCATAAAAAAAAAAATTAAAAAATTAATTTTAGTATTTCTTAGTGATTATTATGTTCTTACTAGCAGCGCCCCGCGGC
This sequence comes from Amphipoea lucens, assembly GCA_947508005.1. Taxonomy (NCBI): domain Eukaryota; kingdom Metazoa; phylum Arthropoda; class Insecta; order Lepidoptera; family Noctuidae; genus Amphipoea; species Amphipoea lucens. Next base: position 14,633,470 of record OX382377.1, on the reverse strand, counting down.
TTCACCCGTATAAGTATCAATCCCGTTGGAATATCGGGATAAAATGTAGCCTATGTGTTAATTTGATGTATAAGTAAGCTGTATGTGCTGTACTGTAAAGTTTTATGAAAATTCGTTCGGTAGTTTTTACGTGAAAGAGTAACAAACATCCATCCTCACAAACATTCGCGTTTATAATATTAGTATGATTGTCTAACATATCTACCAAAAATAAAGTCATATACCTACCCAATGAGCAATCGTTATTTTATTCAATCATTTTTGTGCAACAAGACTAACAATTGGTATTTCATTTTGACATTCGGTAATATTCATTGCGTTATTTAGGTAGTTGAGTAGACGAATTTTTCAAAATATATCAACGATTAAGAAATTAATGGTCATAATTTTATTATAAAGAAATGAATCAGAAATTTCCATCGTAATCCATCATATTGTTAAAGAAATTGTATTACGCAAATGGTGCTGGGCTCTAAAAACCGAGAGAAAACTAAATCAATCAAAATTAAAATATTGATTGTTCAAGCAATGCTGATTTCGCTTAACAATGCTCCATTAAGCGTTGTAGAATTTGCAAAATTACATAAATTTAGGATTCGACTATTTCACGCGACAAAGGGAGAAATTATGATATTTGGAAATCATGATTATCGTTAAGATTCGAAGTTTTGTTATTGAGTAGGTATTGTTTTGGAATGAAGGTCCTCATCACACGTTAGGTATACTCTGCACACTTACCCCCTTACTAATAAACGTTGTGTAGTGTCTGTATAGTTAACGCTTTGTATTCTTCTTTCGAAAGTCAATTTACTGACGACTGAAAGAGAGAAATCGGTGTGTAACTATATAGTCATCTGATATATCCAAGATGGCGACAACTTTATAAGAGCTTCTAAAAATAAGTTGAGATTAAATAGTAGATTGTACAACTAATGCATAAAAGAAGCTCTTTTACCCCGAGACGTTTATAGTTAAATCGAGGGGTAAAATGGCTCGTTTATGCCTGAGTTACCTATACACTCTGCTTTTCACTTTGATTGCGAGAAAATGAAACAGCCATAAAGTATACAGTACATAATTAATCAAAAATGTTGCAAAGCATAGCTAATTCCCGCCACGAAACTTTTTAATTTTTTTTTTAATTTTCAACATGTTTCATTCGACTTGGGTACTTCATACTGCCAAGTCATAAAAACGTTTCTTTACGTATAATAAATGACAACTATGTTATCTGATTTTATTAAATTAACGATAGGAAACTCGGAAGGGGTACCTATAAATGAAAGAAAATGAAATAAATCACGACTTTAATCTGCGAAGTTTTATTGTGCGTGTGGCTGTTGGGCCTGATTACCTTAATCTTAGAAAAAAAAATTACTTTATGCGCTAGAACATAACAAGCGATTTTATGAAGACGAACTTTTAAAGCATGAGAAGTGAAAAATAATTAAATTATATTTATGCAATATACCTACAGCGAAAGAACTTGCAGTCCACGGGTGTTCCGCTGTTTTTTTTTTTTTTGGTAGGTAATCGCTTCTCGCAGTTCAACCTCTCGACATTTTATATTGCAGAAAACGGAATACTACGAATAAACCTAGTCATTGTAATTAAACTTAGATTGTAAGATAATATAGTATTAGGCTAATAATATAAATAATGTATACGTAAGTAGTCGTTTAGGACTACGAATTTTGTGATAAAACATCTCAAAAATAAAGAATTTTAATGAACTTTCTGCTTTTTCATTTCCTTCCCCAAACATCAGTTCCGTAAGAACCGAAAAAAAGAAAAATAAATAAGATTTAGCGGAGAAAAAGTTAAAAAAATAAGTAAGATGTCGGTAGCAAAACTTCGCATACCATGAATCAATTTTACCCGACTCGCGGCTGTGAAAAAGGTTATTTTGTGCTTCAACTCAGCAAACAAGAAAAGGTTACTCTTACACACTTAGGGTTACCATCCGTGCGGATTTGTTCGGACATGTCCGGACTTCTAGACTTTTGTCCGGACTTTGCCCGGCTCTTTAATTTGTCCAGATTTTTTGGCTCAGATGGAATACGAATAATAAAACTTATAAGTACTTAATACCAAATAAGTCTTTAATATTTATTAATTTCTCATTCATCTAAAAACAAAATATACTTCTTTATCAATCAACGAGATCAAACAATAAATCTTGTGCCCATTGAAAATTTGCAAACAATCAACTAGTTCAAACATTAAAAAAAATCCGAAATAAAAATAGTTTTACGTAAAATAATCAAACTTAACTCTAGTTTATGGTAAAGGTATTAATTTTTATATTTTTCAGCGCACTTTTTACCACTAAGTGGGTAAATGTTTGGATCTTGTGACTAAAATGTCCGGACTTTTATTGAAATGTCCGGCTTTTTGTCAGGACTTTTTAAATTTCTAAATAGTAACCTTACTTGCACTCACATGGAGACTTACAACACAAAAACAGACCGATGGAAGGGTAACCTACATAGATTTAATTGTGTGGTAGAAAAGACTTATGAGTTGATACCAACTTGAATAAAGCTTTCCAAAGAAAAATATGCGCTTCGAGAATCATCATCGGAGATTATCCTTCAGAAATACGAACGCACGATGATTTATGAAAGTTCTTGCCTATTATGTTTTACAGTGTTAGCCAAATTGTAGATTACCAACTCTAAGTATTTCCAAACAACTTTTGAATGAAAAATGACGATCTAACGCGGTGTTTTGCGTGAGCGACGAATACGACGCGACGCGACGCGACGCAACACGACGCGACGTAATGTGACGCGATGCTACAAGCGACAAATGTCCTACGTGATTTTGGTCATTACTTCTCGAATCATGGAGAAGTACAGTACAATTTTGCTCGAAAGTTCATATGTAGTTCGTGGTGTCGCGTCTGATCGCCCTCAAAACAAGTAAGTACGCGTCTCGCCGCAGACTGTCATATAGACCGCAAGCAGTGTATGCCGTTGAGTTGATCGCGTTTGTCGCGTTTGCAGCGTCGCGTCGCGTCGTATTCGTCGCTCAGGCAGGACACCGCGTAAGACCGGATTAGGGAGAAAACTTGTGGTGCGACGTTCGTGCTAATTCATAATTACTAAGGCCATTTGTCCACCGCTACGTCAACAGGACGTCAACGGGAACAACATGACAACGCAAAAGTAGCGATACATACATTTACCATGGCCGCGTGTCCACCGCACGTCGCGTCGTCACCGTGACGTCACACCACAGATATAGATATACCTAGATAACGCAAGTATGACGAACTGTATGAAAACTAAGCGTGCCACTTTTTGACTACCTACTATGACGTTACAAGCTCGCGCTCTCTCGCTCACGCTCACCCAACTAGCAGTACGCAGGACTGAGCGCGAAAGTGGCGGCTTATGATTTTCGATCGTAAACTGGTGCGTTTTTTGGCACGCGACGTAGGTGCTCTTGCGTTATCTAGGTGTATCTATATCTGTACGTCACACTCAGTTCGACTGACTGTGCACTGCGGAACTGCGCATTCTGAATGCAACGATGCCGCGGTTTCCTTAAACATGCCGCATCGTTTTTAGGCATCATTATTGAAATTTTAATTGTATTTTTGAACTATTAACTCATAGGTATTCCTATTCGTTGCATAAAAGTCCCTTGCCGTGGCATGCCGTCACTCGCCGGCCCTAAGGCCGTTTGTCCACAGCCGCGTCAACGAGACGTCAACGTGAACGAGATGACGGCGCCGAAGCTGCGAAATAGTGATAGGTACCGTCAACAAAAGAGACAGGTATGCAGGATCGTCGGATATAATTGAAGTTTAGTAAAAAACTGATGGATTTTGTCGACTGAAGTTTAATTTGATAAATGAGCTGTTTGTTTTCTATTAATACAATTAAATTTTATTCGAGAACATTTATCGGTTCCTTACTAAACTTTAACTATATCCGACGATCCTGCATACTTATCTCTTTTGTTGACTGTACAGACGCCAGCACATCAAGCTACCCGAAACTGTCAAATTTCCTTATCAATTTTGAACCTTATATTTTAACGATAAAAAAAAAGAAATTTGACAGATTGTAGTAGCTTGTTGTGCTGGCGTTTGTACATACAAACTAAGGCCACGTGTCCACCGCACGCATGCCACGGTAATGATATCTTTACAGTATTACGACTCAGCCCTGTCCTTGAAATAAATACCTACAGCCACGCGGTACGTAAACACGCGTTAGGGCTGCCCGACTTCAGTTTGTTAATTTCATCTACTTACCTACTTGAGTTTCTTTCTGTTTTGTGTATTAAAATTATTATATAATTATAGTGTACCTATTATATATAATATTGTAAACTTATTATATTTATTACAAAAAAGAAATTCGTTGTGATTGAAAAAGGAAGCGTTCAATAAAAATACATAAGTACTGTGTTTATTGATTAATCGATTTAATGATAAAATTTCACACTTATAAATTTGCGACGGAAAAATATTTGCGCCTCGACTGAGATGTACGAAAGGCTTTATTATTAAATTTGATTGTATAAAAAATCCGCATTCGGATAAAAAGTTTAACTAAAAATACTTTTGGGAAACATGGACAAGGAGGATGAAAAGGAATGTCTTTCACTTGGTTATAAATACCTGCTGCTACTTTACAATTTACATGTTTTGTTTTAAATGATGTTCGGAATATTTCTTCAATTTTTTCCACATATTCCACGAAATCATCACTGGGCACTATTAAAAAATTTTGGGAACTATTCTTACAGTAGTCCCGGTACCTTAAATACCGAGTCTCTGCGCTGAAATTGTGGCTTCTTTCATGGGGCTTCACGTACGACTTCAAAGCCTGACAATCATCATGTTTTTCCAAACAACGTTTAAGAAGATACCCGCAAATATAAAAAAGCGAATTTTTTTCTGGCATGTCTAACTGATTATAATCGGAACTAGTAATTTGGACGCTGGAAAATTCTTCATTAACTGTATTTGATATTTCGTTGGTTGGTATAGAAATTGCACAGTCGTTAACTTCTTCACGATTCGTACTTTGCACAAGCAATTTTCCGAAATCATCTATACAGTTTCCGCTTTTTGGGGGTTTTATGATGTTGCAGAAATATAAATTTTTAAATGCCGCTGCAAACTGTCTAGAAGTTGGATTTAGAGCCGTGCCATTTTTTGTCCGTATCTGTCCGAACAAATTTTCAAGAGCGTCTTGATTGCATCTTCTTGTCATAAGAAAATTATATCCTTCCACCCGCAAGTCTTCAAACAGGAGCATTATGGATGTGATAGTAATTTGGAAACCTTCAATGAATCTCACGTTTGATGTTTGGTCACGGCCATTCTTTGGGTTTATTAATTTTAACTCTTGAAAATAGCTTATCATGTTTTTGAAAAATTCCTTTTGTGATTCATTGCCTTCATACGCTCTTTTATATTCATTACTATGCCTCAAATTAGACGTATTTAAAGAATCGAACAAATTATTCATCATCATAACAAAGTTAGCAGTGTCTTTGCCGGATTCATCAATTTCATTTTGATCTATATATGTACAAATGCCACTTGCAACGGACCTACTGAAAAGTTGTGTCGCAAAGCAAACCTTCATCTTTTCGAAGTTTGTGGGTTTGATATGGCTGTTGGTAAGTTTATGGGCAAGCCTTAAACTCTTTTTTTCATCATGATTATAAAATTGTACAATATGATCGTATTTCGCTATAGAATTTCCGTAGTGAAAATCATATTGCATCAGGTTATTTCGAACGTTTTTGATTAGATGCGGTGCGTCAAAAACATAATATATTTTTCTATTATCAATGAAAAAATAAGGTGTTTCAATAGAAACTGATCTTTCTTTTGAAGCTTTCCATAAATCAGACCCTTGGTCAGACACAAAAATACGGATGATAAGACCAATTTCGAATAACTTTTGTAGTACTTTATCAACCCATTTGTTTATTTCATCATAGCTTCGACATTCTGAAAGTAATGCGTATGCTACAGGCTGTTTCCAGTTCACAAATATTCCACGAACCATTATTACCAATGCATTTTTAGCTGGTTCAGGCGACTGCAATCCTTCAATTTCATGGAATCCGTTAATTTTGTCTTCTTTAATATTGAAGAATAGATTTGCTTTTAATGACATTGCATCAATCATGGCTGAACAATTTTTTTCTGTTTCTGTCATTTGTGCAACTTTCATTTTAAGAACAGACATAGCTCTTTCATTAATTTCAGTTGTGATCGGGAAAGAATGTTTGTACAATGTTGAAGGACAGGGAAGACATAATGCACTTTGCAAAAACCGGTAAGCTTGTGGGCTGATGTAGTATAAGTTTAAGCAATAAATGATGTAGTCCTGGTCGTATCGATTTCCTTTTCCATGTTGTTTTAGGTTAACTTGTGCTTTTACTAGAAGAGCTAGTTTATCGGTCAAAAATTTATCGCAGAGTTGATGGAAAGTGCTTACTTCAGCTTTTTTTGTTTTATTTTCGGTTTCAATTAGTTTAATTTTCTTTCTGCATTGGAGGAGTTCAGCTTTCAATTTTCTTTTCCTTGGAGTGTTGCAAGAGAGACTCGTTGAGGTTTGAGCGTGACTTTCATTCGCTGCATTTTCAGTCTGTGTACAATTTTCAACTCCAATCGACAGAGCAACTTGAGTTTGTTTTTCTTCTTTCCAAGAACCTCCTGGAACGGTATTTGGTAAGCTTGGCAGCATCAATAATGGAAGGGCGTCGTTTTTTAAAAGTTTTCGATTGGGTGATCTTCGTATGTCCTGCGCATTAAAATGTTTTTCACAAATCCGGTAAGAAGCAAAGTTAGGTTTGTTTGCTAAATCATCTCGACGGATCAGTTGCAACCATTCAAGGCGTCTGTAAAAAGAAATATTCCCGTTTATTCTGGGTAAAATAAAGTTAAAAACTAAAAAAAACGGAAAAAATTGGGAATTATTCTTACAAGTACAAAACAAGAAAATATTCTTCAGTATAATGAAGTCACATGTTTTGAGGATAAATAACCGTGGTCGTCGCATCCAAGCAAACCCGCGAGCAATAGCTAGTGATGTATAAAGGGTGTAAGGGATGGTGTACCGAAAATTTTACAGACGTGATCAGTCCATGAATCTGAACAACTTTCCCGAAGAAACATATTTGGGAAATGCAAAAAAAATTTCAACTTCCCATACTAATCATTTAGTTGGTTACAAAAAAAAGTATGGTAGATCGATTTTTTTGCGTTTTCCAAACATGTTTCTTGGGGAAAGTTGTTCAGTTTCATGGGCTGATCACGTCTGTAAATTTTTCGTTACACCGTTCCTTACACCTTTTACATTTTAGAAATGTGCTAATTAATCCACTTCGTTTGATACCTAACACAGCACTCTTCAATACAAAAATATTTTACTTTATGTCCTCGAGGATGATATGATATATTGAATTTAATGTGACGTCACCATAGCCTATAACCAGCGGACGATCAACATCAACGCGTGTGCGCTACCTGCAGCAATCAAAATCTCCAACTACCTACCTACTAAAAATCTTACTTAAAAATAAATTATACTTAATGTACTTAAATCTTACTAGGTAAGTAACTACCATTTATTACTATTACAATAATTTAGTAATAATATTTGGTCTATTTCAATAATATATGTAAGTAGCTAAGTACATTAGTAAGTAGAATTGTGTAGCCTAGGAAACTTTTTCATCACGAGCGCATGTAAGGCAGGTCACTCGTGTGCACAGACTTACAATATTATATATCAAATTATTTTATTTATTCAGGTATTTTACTCTGTGGAAAAAGTGAAATACTTACGTAAATTTTCTTTTTTCATTGTAATTACTTACCTATTAAAAAAGAAACAAATTACGCATCAAAAAGTATACAAAAACTATTTATAGTCTTACCTTTCGGCTTTTCCAGGTAATTTAAAAAATGTAATATCTGGGTGCGTTATTGAAGAATTCAAGCAACCATAAACAGCACAGTATAGCCTATAACTTGCCATATCGATTTTTTTAAAAGTAAGTAGTAGTCGCCCGCTTACTAATTACCACACGTTCGATCGTCACTACGGCGCATTTCCGACTGTTGTGGACCGAGTGAGTACCGAACTCCGAGGCGCGTAGGTATGATTCGCTTTCCGACCGTTTGTATGAAGACAGAATACTGTAGATATCATTACCGTGCGCATGCCGTCACCGAGACGTCACGCTCGGATCGAATAATCTTGTTCGTCGTTGACGTCCCGTTGACGTTGTGCGGTGGACAAACAGTGTAAGACTACCGAAGCGCACACCTTTTCTGGTTTACCTGTACCTACATATCATGGAAGTATGTACCATCAAACGGGGTGACTAGGGATGCAAGGGTGAATCGGGACAAAACTTTAAACGGGATTTTAACAATAAAATAATATGGTTTGTGGCCAAAAAGGACCCTAACATGTTAACTGTAATTTAATTAACGATGACGTGCTCTTATTGACAACAAACTATATTATTTCAACGTTAAAATCCATTTTAAAGTTTTGTCCCGATTCACCCCTGCATCCCTATTCACCCCGTTTGTAGGTAGTTACAGAAGTGACGCGGACGTGAAGTTTAGACGTCATAGTACGTAGTACAGTGAAGATAACAGCAATAAAAAAGGATCATAAACTGAACTTATCTTGAACACAGTACATAACTCAAAAAAAAAAAAAAAGTGTTACGATCGTGTGGCTACACCTGACCTTAGATGACTAAACTTTCGCATGATGAAGAAAAGATTGGTGACCTACAAAATTAACACCCGACGGAAAGGGGATGTATACAGGTATCTGTGTGTCTGTCTGCGGCATCGTAGCTCCTAAACGGCTGAAACAATTTATAAATTTTATATTTTACTAGCTGCGCCCCGCGGTTTCACCCGCATAAGTCTTGATCCCGTGAGAATATCGGGATAAAAAGTATCCTATGTCCTTTCCCGGGACTCAAACTATATACCAAATTTCATCTAAATCGGTTCAGCGGTTTAGGCGTGAAAAGGTAACATACAGACAGACAGAGTTACTTTCGAAATTATAATATTAGTATGGATTTAATAGGTAATACTAATATCTTTGACTGACCGCCTCGTTGGTCTGGTGGTCGCAACCGCTAGCTGAGCATGAGGTCTTGATTGAGTTCGATTCCCGGGTCGGACAAGGTTTTTTTTTTTTTTTTTTTTTAACCTTGTTAAATACTTTATTAAAATATTCAGTTAATATTATGCTAACAATCTTAAAATAATAATATGTACAAGTATATAAAAAGGGAGGGAAAATAATCAAAGGGCATCAAAAAATTCGTCCGCATCACTGTCAACGGGAAACGTGCCCAAAAGGCTGGCAGCATTGCCACGTTGTATGGCAATGCTGATTCTTTGGCCAAAAAATAGGCCAGCCCTCTGGTCACGTGATGAGTCGACCAGCCGCTTGGCGATGTCTTGGAATACTAAGTGGGCACTCGGGCCCCATGGCCCTAGTGTTTAGGTTTTATTGGGTTTTTTCATCTAGAATTTCTCAGTAGCAGCCTAGAGTCTGGATATGTACCCGGTTGATGGCAATAGGCTCGCCCCCTATTACATGGGACTTAAACATAACTGGCGAAATGTGGGTGTACTATACGTAACCCATTTGCTCTGTTTGACCCTTTGGCAGTGGCGTGCATTGCATATAGGCATATAAGCAGTGCCTACCTCGATACATGAACATAAGCCTGTCAATTACATAATAGTGTGTGTGCCCCACAATTAAGAAACTCACTAAATTATCATACCTAACAAAAAACAAAATCTTCATTCAAACACGCGCGGCTGTAGGCAGTCGCCGGACGGCCTACTCGGCTCCCGTACTGTTCGCACATTGTCATTGGTCTTTACTCGTTCAAGTTAATACGACAAAATTAAAATGACATTCGACCTTCGCAATTTATCACCCTTAAGTAGGCATGCCTACTCAAATAACCACACTTTTGACCTCACTTTTTTTCTGATTAGATTAGTGACCCGGCCTAGTGCCTACCTATTCTGAAAACCAAGTATGCCACTGCCCTTTGGGGTACACAGGAGTGATGTTATGTTATATGTTAATATTTTTCTACATTACAAACAGTTCGGCTGACTGAAGACAACGGGCAGATCCAGTGAAGATCCAAACACTAATTCTGACGAGCGCTCACCATTCCGCCGCGCGTCGTATGGTTGACTCAATCACATAAAGCTACTGTACTACAATCTGTCAAATTTCTTTAACAGATTTTCAGCTTTATGTCTAAAGCCCAAGGTTCAAAGTTGATTGGGAAAATTTTACAGTTTCGGGTAGCTTGATGTGCTGGCATCTGTACAAGTATACAGGGTGTTACGGAAAGGGTATATCAATACAAACGGGTTGAAGAGTGTATCTGGTCTAGAATCTCTGTACAAAATTTCAGCTCAAAGGCATTAACTTTGAAAATGCTTAATATTTTTTTATTTCGACATCACGGCGGCGCTGCACTGGCGCGCGGCGGCGTGAAGTGCGTGTAGTGGCGCACAGACACACTACAGATAATGGATAATGACCCTCGTAGTGCGGTGACACGTTTGTTATGATTTCAATTTAATAAACTATCGAAATAAAAAAATATTAAGCAATTTCAAAGTTACTGCTTTCGAGCTGAAATTTTGTACAGAGATTCTAGACCAGATACACTCTTCAACCCGTTTGTATTGATATACCCTTTCCGTAACATTCTGTATAAAAGAGGAATGAATCATATGGCATCAAAATATCGTCCGCATCGTTGTCAACAGGAAAATAAATATGTACATTGTAGCTACTCAATTTACAACATTCGTTGAGTCCCTTCACAAGTAGGAACGTACTTTGGCATTTCAACAATTTTCCTAATAGCTCTTTGAAGAAACCTTACTTCGTAAAAGGCTTTTATTTATTTGTTTATGTATGTTACACAGTTCCGGTATTTCGGGTATTTAGAGACAAAGGTATGACTGAGTGAATTTACGAAGTACGTAACGTTGTACTGTTTACTGCGTATGTTTTGGAATAATAAGGAACCTACGAGTGCGTCGCAGTAGTAGGGGTAGATCAAAGAAACGGTTGTTGGACTGTGTGAAAGATGATATGGCTAGAAAGGGGGTGACTACCGAGATGACGACTAATAGAGAAGTCTATTTATTTAGATTAGTATAAGATACTTTATGTATGTATTTATTGTTTTGTGCAAAGTAAATAAAATATAAAAGAATTATAAAATTCTATCGATTCGTATTCTAAAAAATCTCAATCATTTAAGCAAAGGTGGGTCAGCTAATTGCAGTCACTGACTGTACACCACAGACTACCTACAATATTTGTCTGTCCTTGCCGTTTTAAATCCATCCAAAGGTTGTCTTTAAAAGATCGCTCTTAGCGATAAGACCGCCCATTGTGTCACCCATTGCAAAGTTTCTATATTTATGTCTGTAATTTATATGGCGTACATAATTAAGAGTATTCTATTCTATTCTGGCGGAAAAAGACACGTTGCGACAATCCCCGAATAAATTGAGAAAAGCCAGGAGAATGTGGAATAAATATGTTTAGCGTCTAAAGGCAAGTTTTATTTTCAAACAAGATAATATTGACATTCTTAATATAAACGCTAACTGACTTAAAATAATACTAAACCTAAAATCCTAATCCTAATCCATACTAATATCTATTATAAACGCGAAAGTGTGTCTATCTGTCCGTCTGTTACCTCTTCACGCTTAAACCGCTGAACCGATTTAGATGAGATTTGGTGTAGATATAGTTTGAGTCCCGGGAAAGGACATCGAGTAGTTTTTATCCCGATATTCCCGCAGGATCGAAACTTATGCGGGTGAAACCGCGGGGCGCAGCTAGTTCGTAGATAAATAAAATCATCAATTTCAATTAGTTAAAAAAAAAAACAGACGGGTTGCACTCCGGGAGTGCCGGCAGAAGTAAAAACTTGAATATTAACGTTGAAATAAATCAATTATTAATTTAATTAATATTACTCATTTTTTTTTCAATATTTCTGCGTCACTTTTTTCATTAATAGATGCACTTTGTTCAATTTCCATATTTTAAACACTTTCGGTCTTATTCGTAAAAAAAGCCTATTGAAGGTTTAAACCATTCATTACTTAAAATGCTCAATAGGCCTTTAAAACATTCGATAACATTTTGTATTCATAAACGCTTCATAAACGTTCTATAACTAGAATGTCCTACAACTTCTAAATGTTGCCATTATAATGAAGTCATCCAACAAATTGGTCAACACATTAAATCGGCATACGAGAAAATCTGTCTACGAACCGAACATTTGTGTCCATAGACATTATTACGTATGAAAAACTAATTTATTGTCTACAGTTTCAACAGTTTTGACGCGACAACGTCATGGTCGTCATGGAAACAATATGAATATGTCAATGAATGAATTTGATATTGTATGTGTCAAACTATTGAAACAACTACCCCAAATTTATAGTTTCATTTGGCAATGTTACAGACACCCTTCTAAATTACTGTATCGGGACAACCTTTTGGAATCTGCTGTTGGCTGTCAACAAGGTGACCCCCTCGGGCCAGTGATTTTTAGTTTAGCCATTCACCCAATTATTCGACAGCTAAATTCCAAATTTAACGTTTGGTATCTCGATGATGGAACCTTGGGAGGCGATGCAGAAACTGTACTACACGACCTTCAATTTTTAAAAAATGAACTTCATTCCATTGGCCTTGATCTCAATCTTTCGAAATGTGAACTATACCTAGCGGACAGTACTGACAGACACTTGACACTTCCCAAATTTAACGCAATAGCTCCAGAAATCAAAATTATTGAAAAAAGCTCTCTTCGTCTTCTTGGGTCTCCAATCTTTGACAATTCCTTTCCCGATTTTATTCAGGAAAAAATTCAAAATTTCAATGACGTTTCGGAAAGATTGTTAGAAATTAATATGCATTCGGCCATAACTTTAATCCGCTACTGCTGTTTTGGCCCTAAATTAACATATTTTCTTCGCGCTTCACATTTATGGAAGCACACTCACCTTTTAGACCAAATGGACCAAATTATCAGGCATACATTAACATCTATTTTAAATGTGGCCATGGACGACCGAGCTTGGGCACAAGCTACTCTTCCCATTCGTATGGGGGGCCTCGGCGTCCGCAAAATTTCTAGTATTAGTTTACCGGCTTTCATATCCTCGGTCCACGGCACTGATAAATTAATCAGGAAAATCTTAGCCTCCACACTGATTAATTCTGATGTGCCGTGTTTCACCGAGGCTATGGATGCCTGGAGACTCGCTTGCCCGAATACAGATCCACCTGACAATCCATCTTCCCAGAGACGGTGGGATGAGCCGCTCTGCAGAGTAGTACAGAACAATTTACTTGACTCGTCTGCTACTTCTGCGGAACGTGCACGCCTGCTGGCTGTGGGTAGATGGGAGTCGGGACTTTGGCTTCATGCACTACCTTCGTCGAACATAGGCACTTTGTTCGACGACACTACTTTTCGCCTCGCTGCTTCCCTGCGACTAGGCACTCCTTGCTGTTCCCCTCATCGCTGTCACTGTGGCGAAGATGTCAACAGCCTCGGACACCACGGCCTGTCTTGCAGCCGAAGTGCGGGTCGCTTAGCGCGCCACGCGAACATTAATGACATCATCCGACGAGCTCTTGTTACCGTCGGCGTTCCAGCTGTATTAGAACCCAATGGCTTGGTACGCGACGACGGCAAGAGACCGGACGGTATGTCTCTATTTCCTTGGAAGGTGGGTAGGCCTTTAGTGTGGGACGCAACTTGTGTCGATACTCTTGCGCCATCCCACCTTCCTGGATCGGCATGCTGTGCTGGCGCTGCTGCTGCGGCTGCGGAAAACCTCAAGCGGCGAAAATACCTTATCGGAAATTATATTTTCGAGCCGTTTGGGGTTGAAACCCTCGGGCCGTGGGGTCCGAGTGCTCATGGTCTTTTTACAGAAATTTCAAAACGGCTGGTTGACAATTCCCGTGACCCAAGGGCTGGCTTTTACCTTGGCCAAAGGCTAAGCATTGCCATACAACGTGGCAATGCCGCCAGTCTCTTGGGTACATTACCAGTCGACAGCGATGCGGATGAATTTTTCGACGCTATATTTTAGTTTTTGTATAGTTTTAGTTAAGTTAGTTTTTAATCTTGTTATTTTTGTTAATTAAGTTTTTAAATTCAAATAAAAGCATTCCCATTGAAACTATTTTGAATATTTTTTTTGTATTTAAAATAAATGAAATTAAGACCGGAGACTAGTTGCAATAAAGGGCAAAGAATTGAATATTGGTTGGAGGAGGATAAGGTGTGTACCTACTGTTACAGCTAAAATGTGTTCAAAGTAAGTTGTTTTGTAAACATTCTCAATTTCTTATACTTATGCTTGCTTTTGCTTCTAATCCTTAGATTTTTTGGAAGAATTGGTCAGGGAGAGGTCTCCATAATAGAAAATAAAAACACTGACACAAGCACTAACGCTAAACAGGGGCAGCCTGGCATGATTTACGAATTAGGTGCCTATCCAATTTACAATTTTACGAAGAACTTCGTTTGCCTGTACAAAACTCATTGTAACAAAAAAAAAACCCGCCATAAGAATAATAATGACTGTTATTTTGATGCCGCTACTGATTAATTAAATCAGTATAAATAAGATAATGAAGAGAAAGAATTTATAACATTAGTTTTGTATTTCAGGTCAATAGGACTAGTAAAGATGGTGCTTCACTACGAATAGCAGAAAATGAAACGGCCTACAGAAGAGATGGCACAGATGGCAAATGAAAAGCAAACATTTTAAAAATGTTGTTCTGCTTGCACAAGTTTTAGAAGCCAAATTAGAGTTTAGAGTATTGTTCAGCCGTGAACAGGCAAGAGTTACATACGCCAGCGTCAGCATCAAGAGCGACATACATTCGTTCCACATAAATTAGTAATTAGTAAATGAATAAATTAGTCATCAAGCTGGAGTAGAGTTTGATTCATCTTCCATAATTCCTCTCACTATGGCCAAGACACCTTTAGCCATCACCAGTTCTATGAGTCTGTGGGACCGGCAATGACAAAACTATTTCCTGTGTACACATTGCACGACGTACACAAACCCCTATTCCTACCCAAATTCTGTCTGTTCCCGTAGGTCTCCCGTAGGCTTGTATGATAGGTTAGGGTGTTAGGATAACTAGGGTGTTAAGTAATTGCTGTAGGTTTATAATCAGTAGGGTGAGGTAACCATAGATACCAGGCTCAATTGTTACAAACTTAGCCACACTGTATGCATTTGTAATAACAGCCGTACTAAGCTGTAAGTCCCGGTGCGTACAAGTATTATAAAAATAAACTGATATTTGTATACAAGCTTTTTATTAATGAACTACTCCCTAAATTTCTTCTCTTTTACTTTAGATCTTGTTGGCTCAAACTATTGCCACTTCCACGTTGTCGTCGGTGGCAGCGCAGAGGTCACTTTGACTGCATGTTTTGGGTAGGACAAATAAGGCAGGATAGGACGTGGAGCATGTTTTGCAACATAGCTTCACAGCCACACCCTACTGGAGCATCTCCCTGCAGGGTGTAAACTTCCGTGGTCGACACGGAAGCATTGTTTTTACACAAAAGCAGCAATGTCCCACAGTATTTCTTGTTGCTATAATGTGCTTCGTTATATTTTTCGTCGCTTCTATTTTGTATTGTAGGTAGGTATATAATAATAAACTAAATTGGTTAAACAGAAGTTCAAAATAAATTAAATACAACTGCGGCTCCTCGAAGTACTATTGTTTACGAAACTGACTTTTCAAACATTTGTACGTCAAATGTCATTTTCTTCGGCCATCTTTGTCGTGTCTCACTTAGTTCACTTCGGTTGGCGCCGCCGTAGAAAGAGATGGGGGGGGGGGGGAATCTCTCCTGACGGTCACGTGTCCTGACGCGATGCCCTGACGCGAGTTTAACATTTTTTACCCATTACAAAAAGTGTTCAACGCCGCTAAAGAAGTTTTCACTTCAAAAACAGATCCAACCGTAAAAACACGCCTCAAATTGTTAGTAAATATTTGCCTACAAAACCGTTAAAATTTTAATCAGCAATTCTGTTTTTTTTTTTTTTTAACTAACTCCTCGATCAGTCCTTTCAGTGTTTGTTGAAGCCGTTAATTATATGGGTTCCGTACCCAAGAGATAAAAATGGGACCCTATAAATAAGTCTACCCAATTTATCAGTCATAGGTGTTTATCTTTTTGACCAAAAGGGTCATTTCGTAAGACACATAAAATACCAATTGATCACAAAGCCTTATTTTGACTTCCATACCTTATTTATTTATTTTACCATTTACCTATGTACAGACGCCAGCACATCAAGCTACTACAATCTGTCAAATTTCTTTGATAGATTTTCAACTTTATCGCTAAAGCATAAGGTTCAAAGTTGATTGGGAAAATTTTATGTGCTGGCGTCTGTACACACAGACAGACATTGTAAACCGGAAATCTAGTAAATGGGCGCCAGGGACTTTGAGAGTCCCGGATTCCGGAGCCGACGAAGGTGTCCAATATGTTTCTGGATGGAGGTAGGATGTCGAACCCAAGATCCTCAAATTAAATTATGTTGAAGACCGGTTTCCAGTGTTGAAAAAGAAACAGAAAAATGGGTAGAAGGTGATGCTTATTTCATAAGAAATCTCTTCCAGCATACCCGCGATAGGACAATAGATAAAGAGATATAGATAGCGTGTGAAAGAGTAAAGTAGACAAAAAAAATACATACATAAAACGATAAACAAAAGTAGCCCGCGAAATTAAAATTTTCTTACCATTTTTGCAATTTGCAGCTCAGTGTCTGGGTGTACGTTTATTAAAATATGATTCGCGACTATAATAAATATGTATTTACAGAATTACAATCATTAGAATCAGTAATACACCTTGTATAATTCTAAAATGTCTAGATTTCATGAAATAGTCATTCAGTAGGATTACTTGGTCTTAGAGAGTTGTGTTGATAACTTTAATGATTATAATTATTTAAGGTAAACGCAGGTATTAACGACCCCACTAAGGCAATTTTAAAATCAACCATATTTTTTTAGTATACTGGTTCCTCTAAAGATTAATAGTTTCATTTTATATGCTTGTGTTATGTATAAAAAATGTATTTACTGAATCAAATACATTTAAATAAAGGATTATCTTGTAAAAAATAATTTACAATGTGACTCAGTCGATTGTTGCAATTACCGACCCATAAAAACGGCTGTGAAGCTATTAACGATTTTTATGCAGCTATTCCCGATCGTGTAAGAGAGGAGGCCTTTTTCCAGCAATGGAATGTATATAAGCTAGTGATGATGATGATTACCGATCTTCATAAAATAAAACAAAATAAAAATGAAAATACTTATTCGTATTTTTTTATTATTGTTGTTTTTAATAAAACAAATTAGTACTTTTTAGTAATACCTATGAACTAAATAATTATAAACTTTTAAATTAATCAACATAATACTAATAATACAAATATATTTTAATTTAAGGATTTCAAACTCTAGGATATTTCCTTATGCTATTGAGATCGTAATCATTTTTTGAAAAACTTCTTTCTCTTTTGGGCATAAAAAGAAAGCAGTTTCGTCACAGTTAAACACTCATCTAGGATCTTCTAAAACATGATGCAGATTATTTGTCATAAAATAATTGTTCACTCTGTCGAACCATGCACGTATAGCCGCTTCTGTGACTTGATTTCGGCTTGAAGGAAGATTTTGTGCAACGCGTTTAGATACTGTTGGATGTCTCTTTATAAAATTCTCAAACCAATATCTGCCAGGCACACCATTTTTAAAAGGGTTTGGACGATTTAAGTTTTGGACTAGCTTAGCCACTGCTTCTAATAATTGTTCTTTTGTAACTGGAAATCCCATCTTGCCAAGGTAGTGAATCCAGTCTACAATCTGTTTTTCTTCACTTAAATTAAGAACCGGCTGAACTCCGCAAATTTCATTCTTATATTTCCCGTCCCGTTTGTCTCGTAATGTAGTTTTAGGAATATTAAACCTTTTTGATGCCTCATATACACTTGTACCGTCATTAATTGCTTTGATTGCTTCAGCAAGTTGTGTTTTGCTGTATACTTTTCGCCGCTTTTGTGGTTCCATACTTCTGGAAAAAAATATAATTGTATGTTTTATGTTGCTTAACCAAGAAGTAGCATTTATTAATAGGTACCTATTATGTCATAAAAGTAGGTGAGAAACTAAATAATCTATATACGATCGGTAATAGCTTCTTGTAGTTGCTATTGCCGACCCTAATGGGTCGGTAATAAAGTATGTAAGTATAAACATAAATTGTATTACCGACTCATAAAAAAATGGTTATTTTAATTCAATTGACCTTCGTACTATAAAATAGATTAAAATTGATTAGTGTCACAAAAATATGAACAAATGCACACTGTTTTAAACACAAAAACATTGATTTATTACTGTAACTATTCAATATCGATCCTCGAAAAATATCATAACTTTGGTTAAATTGACAACGCTAAAACGTAAAAACTAGACAAAAAAGTTTAGTCGCTAATAGATTTTTGTAAAGACTGATAGCTTAGATTTAAACTGGTCCATAAAAATATTTGTGTTAGTTTGATATAATAACATAAAAGAAAAATAAAACGAAAAGTTACGTTGCTGCCATTGCCGACTTATGGGTCGTTGATAGCTGCCACGACTAAAACTGATGAAGCTAACACCATCCCATTTTAATTTAAAGTTTTATCGTTTCAAATTACTTTTTATTAATAAAATGTCGTAAGAAATCAAGAGTTGATACTTAAATGAATACATTTGGTAATATAAGATAAAGTATAGACGTCATTTGTTTGTATAAAGGTCTTAAATAGAAAAGTCACGTACTTACTTGAAGGAACAAGGGAACAGTACAACAAGTCCTGCGTCCACGCTGCCCCGCAGTAACTGACGTATTTTATCTCTTTTTTGCACAACTACTCACACTAACGTAAAAGTATACGATACTCAAGGAATAAACACGTGTGTAATTTTGCCTACCTATAGCTAGAATAGTTCTGGAAACGTAAAGATTTCGAATTACTTTTATAGGTCGGTAATAACTACAGATTTTCGATGGGTCGTTGATAGCTGCGTTTACCTTAAATACATATTTGTTACGGTCGCGAATAATATTTTAATCAACGTACAACTTAATACTGACCAGCAAATTGCAAAAAACGTAAAAAAAGTTGAATTTCGCGGGCTACCCTGGCGCTTTCGCCTTAATAAAACTAAACAAATATTATGAAAATATACTTACATACGTACAACTAATTTGCTAAGTCCCCAGTACCACGTACTCTGACCGCAATTAATGATCTCTTGGACTCTAATCCAACAAACGACCTGTTTGCGGACGAATGAACGAAGATTTTGTCGGCATGTCAGAAGTACTGTGAAAGGAGATTTTATATTTTCTCTTTTATGTGCATGTGTTTACACAAAGTGTGTCTTAATTTTTTTGTAATTATTTTAAATCGTCTTAATTAAAGAAAGAAATACTTAAATAAAATCGTTATCGCAAAAAAAATATCAGCAGTCCTATACATTTGGGTCGAGTTGGTATTGAAGTTCGTTACGGGTCGTCAGAAGCCCGAAAGTCTGACAACCAGTCTTACCAAACAGGCTTATCTTTGATAGAAAAAACTGGTATTCAGCGCATCTGTTGTTAGACTGAAAGCCGACCCCAACATAGTTGGGAAAAGGTTATGCAGATGATGGTGATGGTAATGAAGGATCGTTCGGGACAGCTGATAATTGCCATGGACAAAGTTGTTCAGGTTGATGGTGGACCACACATTTCTGAAACACGCTGTATAACTGTAATGGTTTTGGTCACAGATATAGATACCCGTGACATCACAGCGGTGGGCGATATTAGAATACCAGCGCTGCGACATTTATTTTTTATAGGAGCCTTTTGGCCTCGTATAGGAGTTTCTGTTTCATTTTTCTTTTTGTTACTTTTTTATACAGGGTGTTACGAAAGGGTATATCAATACAAACGGGTTGAAGAGTGTATCTGGTCTAGAATCTCTGTACAAAATTTCAGCTCGAAAGCAGTAACTTTGAAATTGCTTAATATTTTTTTATTTCGATAGTTTATTAAATTGAAATCATAACAAACGTGTCACCGCACTACGAGGGTCATTATCCATTATCTGTAGTGTGTCTGTGCGCCTAGTACACGCACATCACGCCGCCGCGCGCCAGTGCAGCGCCGTGATGTCGAAATAAAAAAATATTAAGCATTTTCAAAGTTAATGCTTTTGAGCTGAAATTTTGTACAGAGATTCTAGACCAGATACACTCTTCAAACAGTTTGTATTGATATACCCTTTCCGTAACATCCTGTATAACTTGGTTTTTTATTTTTTACTGTGTTTGGTTTAGTTTGTGATCTTTCTGTACGAGTTTCGTTAAACACTGTTGGCTGGGTGAGCGTGAGCGCTGGCGCTAGGCCCCTGGGGTGGGGCAAGATGGGTGCCGCACGCAGCGGCGTCTTTGAATCACAACGCAGCGCAGCGGTGTTTTGATTTTACCATCAAAGTCAAAGATTTATGTGCAGATAAATATGGTTACAGTAACGAAATAATTCTTATGACGTCGTAGATCGTCGTCGTAGTTGGTAGTCAAAAAATGGCACGCTTGGTTTTCATATAGATCGTGATACTTGCGTTATCTAGGTATATCTATATCTGAGGTTTTGGTGGCACGGAACACTTTGTGCTAGAATCCGACTCGCACTTGACCGATTTTATTCGCCGCTATCATTTCGTCGAGCAGGCGATTGAGTCCTTCATTATGGTCTATGCCAGCAAATTTTTAATCCCCATCGGCTTTTAAAACATCAAACGATGTTTGAACAAGAACTTGAGAGGCAGAAATATCTTGCAATTTTAGCTTTAAAGACGCTGAGGACTTATTAGCGGTCTTTATAAACAAAATATTTTACACTCATTTTACCGTTTATAAGAGACTAGCTTTTACCCGCGTGTTTGTCAGAAAATATCCCACTAAAATTATGTATAAAGAGAAAGAAAGAAAGAAAATACATTTATTTAAAGAGAGAGCGAATTATCTGAGTTTGTCTATATGTGGAGGATAATCTTCGGAACTTCAGCTCCTATTTGACATAATAGAAATAGAATATAGTCATTGTTTTTGCTATTAACACGCTTTTTTTTATTATTCTTTTTTTTATTAAAAATAAGTATTATCAATAGAAATAAGTTATTAAGTATAAGTTTAATTACCCACATATTTGTTACTGTTGTAATGATTTTGGTATGGAAGAGCGGGGTCTCCTAACACAGGCAAAAATGGCTTAAAAGAAACCTCCAAACACAACCATCCATTGTTGTAACAAACTTGAATAAAACATTCGTATTTTTGTATTGTATTGTGTAAATATACAGGTTGAAATTGAAAACATGCGACAAGTCGAAATGGGAGATTGTACTCATCATTATGAACAGCTTTTACTATGGGACGAAACCTGAAATCGCGAACAAAAAATCAGCTGTTCCCTACATTTTGACGAGTTATGCGAACATAAATGTAGGGAACAGCAGCTTTTTTTTTCGCGATTTATTGTTTGGTCCCACAGTAAAAGTTGTTCATAATGATGAGTACAATCTGCCATTTCGACTTTTCGCATGTTTTCAATTTCACCCAGTATATAAAAATAAGTACTTAATAATACTAATGAATGATCTATTTAGTTCATGCAAACCTAGTATTTTTGTTAGGATACTATTCAGAAATTGAAGACGTTGTTCCCGTCTCCACATGTAAATTGCACCGTAGTATAAAATAAAGAAGGATTTTACCTTGGATTTAACGGGTAAAATCTATTGTGTTCTAGGATGAAAGAGGAAGGAAGATTGTTGAAAAATGTTCTCCTTTGACATACAAACCGGTAGACGGTGGACCATGATTCCTTACATTGTCATATTTACCGTACGGAAGATTATCCGGAGAAGGCAACACACAAGGGACAGAGGAAAGTGTTAGGGTTACCTTTATCACCATTTGAGACATGTGTCATAATGTCATATGTACTTACTGTCCAAAAAAGGTTGACACAAAAATAATATGGTAGAACTTTGCCGGGTGACTTTCCATACAAATCACTACTATTACAAGCATAAAAGCTTATACTAATTAATTCCATCCTTCTATTAATAAAACAACACGAGAAACCCCCTTTAATTTATTTTATCTACACCTATGCTATAAATCCTCTTTAAAAGTTTCTGAAACAGATAGCTTATTGCCAACCTTAAAACAACCATTGTCATAGTAACCATACCTAATATCATCCAAACGAGTGTTATTATGTTGTACTAAATTTCATTATGCAACTCGTTTTCAAAAAAAGAACCTTGTCATGCACGCGCGTTTCACTACCACAGCGCAGTAATTTAAAAAAGGAACTTATACGTTATTCGAATTCACGTCGTATCCCGCCGGCCGCCATTTTTGTTCCATATTAGTATTGCAAAAAAACTGTTTCAGAACCTTTTATAACGGATTCATATCATGAGTGTAGATAAAGTCTTGTATGCAACTGTACATAATTAGGTATTAAAACACTAATGTGATACTCCTAATTATTATAAAACAGTTGCATAAATAACTAATAAAAATATTTAGGTATAACCCTCTCCAATCTCTTTAATCTTAACAAGAGTGATAAACGAAATAGCCAAAAGAAATCTCTATATTTTGTTTCAAATGTAACTAATCCAGGAAAATAAAGGGTGCTTTCAGGCGTTTATTACCGTTGGATCCCGTTTTTTGATCCCGTTTTTTAGGTATTACCGATGGATCCCGTTTGCTATTTCCGTTGAATCCCATATTATAACAACATGTGTACATTTCAGAAGAAAAGTGATTTACCTTTATCAAACACTAAAAAGAGATTATTTTTAGTGGGTTACCCGGAACCGAACTAGTTAGATTAGGTTAATTATTAAAAAAAAAACAATATTAGGTTAGGTTAGGTTAAAACCGTGACCCCTACGCACGAGCCGAGCGAGCGAAGCGAGCGGTGCCGCGGCAGCGGCCGGCGAGTGCCAGAAACGACTAGATTATATAGAAAATGAGTTGTTTGTGAAATAAATAGTACACGAAACGTTGGTTGTAAACTAAAAATTTGTCAATGGAGTTTTGGTGAAACATGAGTGAACCCCTCATTTTATTATAAACAATTTTGTTGTTGAAAGTACCCGCATTCATATTTTTTTAAGCATTCGGGATCCAACGGAAATACTTTTCGGGATTCAACGACAATAAAACGTAATTATGTTGCATTTTTTAAATTCGGGATCCAACGGAAATACATAATAATGTTTTGCGGGATCCAACGCCAAAAATATTAAAATGGGATTCAAAAACGGGATCCAACGGTAATAAATCCTTTCAGGCTACAATTGGCCGGATCCTGTTAGTCTAAAATAGCCGAGCTTAAGGCCTCTGTCCCACGGTCGACGAGGAAGCGACGAGCTATGAACGATTTTCTCGTTCAAGAAACGTACGAAAGATTGTAAGGTACCGAATAAGTAAAAGAGATACATATAGGGTTACTTGTAGACTAGTTAGCTCGGAGATTTAGACGAAAACAATCATTACTTGAAATAAATGTTCTCGTATACCAATTTTATTCAATTTCGAGCGGCCATTGTTGTTTACAACTTTGGCAAATTTAGCGCAGACGGACTCTAAATGGTTTTTTCATTATTGAAAGGGGAACACGTTGACAATCAAGATAGATATCGATTTAGGACGCTTTTGAAATAAAAAAAACTAGATTACGTAGGTCATCATTATCTGCCAAGCCTTTTCCCAACTATGTTGGGGTCGGATTCCAGACTAGTCGGATGCAGCTGAAAAAGCTACCTATCTGACCTCCACAACCAAGTTAATGGGTTATACTATACCCCTTGGTAAGACTGGTTGTCAGACTTTCGGCCTTCTGACTACCCGTAACGACTGTCAAAGATCCACGAATGACAGCCGGGGCCAACGGCTTCACGTGCTTTCCGGAGGGATCTCGGTATGTAAAGGTCACCCATCCACGGAGCAACCGCGGCAAACGTAGCTTAACCTGATCGATCGACATGTGCGAATGTTATCACTTACCACGTAGCTTACCACTTAACAATAACCGCTATTGCCATGGTAAAACGTGAAAACTATAGCTGTAATCGCTTCTCGTTAATCTTAGGCAGTGTGACATGTGCCTTATTATTTTCAGTCGGCTATTATTACGTTGTCAACGCGAACCTATTGTTGTAAAAATAAGCGCAATCTTTATGGGGAGGACTGGCCGTCCCTTTAGTCCCGTGCTGTTACAAAAACAAAATGTTTGGTGTATACAGGATGTGAAAGGGTTTTGCTTGCGATTTTCTCAGGACTGGGTTTTTGGAGGTCATAATAAATAATTCGTTTTATAATTACATGCACTTAAATTACATTAATGACAGCAGTGTTTGAGGTTGTGTCGTTAAAGTAGATTTAAACATTTTAAATAACAATTTTCCAAACACCAGAATAAATTCAGCAAAAAAAATATTGACTCCTAGCAACTGTTAAAATACATAGGAGTTGCAATTTTGATTAATCGGTGTACTTAATAAATTTCATTCAAGGATTAAATTTAAATGTATTTATTTATCTTTATTGTGCGCATGGCTACACATCAAGCTATACATACTCAGTATTTATTTATTTATTTAACAAGGCTTACCAACTAAACACATACACAGCATTAACCCAGAGTCGTTGACATAATATTGATCTCGTATGTATTTAAATTATAAGAAAGCACGGCACTATCAATTAGCATACTAGTAGATACATCATACAACAAATAGAAAATTAAACACTTAAACAAATCAAAACAATTAAAATAGGATTTTAAAAATTAAAAATTAATTTTAAAAATTAAAAAGTAATTTTAAAAATTAAAAAGAATTTTAAAAATTAAAAAGAATTTTAAAAATTAAAAAAGAATTTAAAAAATTCAAAATAAACATTAAACAAGTATAAACTGACTTCTGATTGTACGACAGCGACAAACCTATACAATGCGAGGTCAGCTAAAACTGAAAATGTAATAGCTTGATGTGGCGCCGTGTTTATGATTATAAACACTAATTATTGATAAAACCTAAGGGACGACTTGGGAAGGAGGCTGGAAATAGAACATAGGATTCTATGTTCTATTTCCAGCCTCCTTCCCAAGTCGTCCCTTAGGTTTTATCAAGCCTTATTTTTAACAACCTGTATATCCGGAGTTTATTTGATTTCATTGGGACACCAAATGGTGATTTCTGTTTTGCATTCCACTGGCTTTTGTTTTTTGTATATATTACATGTTTGTTGGCAGAGCAGGGTTAATGTTTTCCGTCCACAATAGGAGGGTTAACTTTGCTCCATGGGCCGCTGATGAAATGTCGTCAATTTCATCATGTGTAGGAAATATTGTGTCACTAGCTGCACCCCGCGGTTTCACCCGCATAAGTGTCGATCCCGTGGGAATATCGGGATAAAAAGTATCCTATGGTTATTCTGATGTATAAAGTTATATTACTGTAAAGTTTCATCAAAATCTGTTCAGGAGTTTATGCGTGAAAGAGTAACAAACATCCACACAAACTTCGCGTTTATAATATTAACTAGCTGCGCCCCGCGGTTTCACCTGCATAAGTGTCGATCCCTTGAGAATATCGGGATAAAAAGTAGCCTATATGTTAATCCAGGGTGTCAGCTACCTCCACACAAAATTTTATCAAAATTGGTACAGCCGTTTGAGCGTGAAGAAGTAACAAACATATAAACACACACTCACAAACTTTCGCTTTTATAATATTAGTGTGATAGCGAGATTATAATGATGCTCGGTTTTGGACCCTTGTCATCGTGTTGCCTTCGATTGTGTCAATTTACATGCAGCGATTATTATTCATATCTATGGGTGGGTTGTTGACCCTAAATCTAAGTTTAGTCTGTTTTACTAATGAACGTGAAGTGTGTGTCGTTTTGAACCGACTTATAAAGCAGGAGGTTATGCTACTTCCCAGAATGTGATCCTTATTAGGTGCAGCGCAGACGACACACTATCCGTGACGCACTTTTTATTGTAAGTACCAATAAAATGGAAACTGTAGATAAAATAATAACAGGATATACCTGGAATTATAGTTGAAATAAACATAGCATAATGTCGCGTTCTAATTTTCGGCTACTACAAAAAGCTTATTCAGTATTAAAGAGACATTTTGTTCGCCACAGACTCGATCGCACAAAAAGTGTGTCGTCTGCGCTGCACCTTAGGAACACTATCGAATGGTGTAATAATACAGTGTGTTTTTTTTTCAAATCTACAGTTTCGATTCCTGGCTAGAAATATTGATTTTTCAAAAATCCAATGATGCAGTTTTAGTTTTCATCAAAATCGAGCCCGCGACTCCTTTGAGTACTTTTCGCTATTCCTTATAGTTTAGAACTTGGCCATCCACGCCCACTTGGAAATTTCACCCTGTATACATATATATACGCGTCGATTTGAGAACCTCTTCCGTTTTTTCGTCACGATGATGCATTAACTTCTTATTCATACAGGTCACAAAACCCAGAGTGCAAGATGGGCCACTGTGTGCGGGCAGATGGCCCAACCCCACAGAGTCACAAATACAATCCTTATCTTATACTCTACAGTTAATAGTTAATACTCTACAGTTATTACAGCGCTCAATTCTCTAAGTTAAGTTTTATAAGGCATTTGCGCCGTTGAAGCCATTTGCAGACTCTTAAACTAAGATTACAGACGTAAAGTCGATGAGAAATTGCTTCTGGAAATATACACACATCAAAAGTGTCTAGGGATCAAGCATTTTTATGCGGATTTCTTGAGATTGAGATGTGGCTTTGTAATAAATTTATGATTTTATAAATTTATATGGATCCTTTTTGGTGCATTTCATAATTTGAATCAGGAACTGTGAATCAAATTCGAGTAAAAGATGAAAATCAGCTGTCAATATTTTCCCTATAAAAACATACAACGCATTGAAGACATTATTAGTGCTACTGTTTCCCTACTACTGATTAAAACCAACGTTATTATGGAGCGGCGACGTCATTTAAGCAGGGAAGAAATGCTCAGAGCCGTGGGAATGATAGAAGCTGGTTCCCGGCAACGTACTGTGGCTTTAGCTCTGAATACAAGTCAGAGTATTATCAGTCGACTTTGGACACGTTACCGAAGCACTGGTACCGTGGCTGAGCGCCATGGAGGACGGTATCGCTGCACCACACGGAGACAAGACCGATATATTCAAATCTTAACTCGAAGAGCTCCAACAATAACCGCCATGATGTTAGCCGTGAGGCTTCATCACTCTTCAGGGAACTTAATTAGCGACCAAACAGTCAGAAACCGCTTGCATGAAGTGAACCTTCATTCCCGAAGACCGCTACGGGTACCACCTATAGCAATGCACAATCGTAGGATTCGATATCAATGGGCTCTTGAACACAGAAATTGGGCAGAAGAACAATGGCGTTTCGTGTGTTTTTCTGATGAGTCTCGTTTTGGTATGAGACCGGATACAAGACGTATACGACACTGGAGAACCCCTGGACGCCAACAGCGATTAAAATCCTGCCAGGAAGTTCATCCTTATAGTGGTGGAACCATCATGGTATGGGCGGGTATTTGGATCGGCGGAAGAACTGAGTTGATTTGGATCAGAGGCAACCTCAACGCTCAAATTTATGCTGAGACGATTGTATCAGACGTCATCGTTCCTCTACAAGTGCAAATCGGTCCCTTATTTCAGTTAATGCATGATAATGCACGACCGCACACCGCAAGAGTTGTAAGACAGACTCTCGCCGCAGCTAACATCAATGTCCTGCCCTGGCCTGCTCAGTCGCCAGACTTGAACCCGATTGAGCATGCATGGGATATGCTACAGAGAAGAGCTCTGCCGAATATGGAGGGTATCCAGTCGCAAGAAGACCTTTTTTTGTTGTTGCAACGAACATGGGCGGCCATTCCACAGCGTGATTTGGATGAACTCATTTTGAGTATGCCAAACCGATGTTCTTGTGTAGTTAGTGTTCGCGGTAGAAACACGGATTATTAATTGTTTAAGTTACCCAATAAAATTTTAAAGAAAACTGTTATTTCAGTCTTTTTTTCGAACTTTTGTGTTAGTGGTTCAAATGTCAAAAATCCCTTTATTAGGAAAATGGCAAATTTCTTTATTAATGCAAAGGTGACTTGGTTTATCGTTACTGTGACAAACGAAAACACTTTATTTGATGAATCCTTAAAGAAAATTTTAATTAATATCAATCAGGAGAAAAGTTATTGCAAAAATATATGTTGATCCCTAGACACTTTTGATGTGTGTAGTATGTTCTGACTTCGTATTGCGGTACAGTGGTGAAGCAATGGTGATCCAGTGACAACGACCCAATTTACGCGTTGTAGGTCGTAAGTTCGTACGCAGGCTTTTTTTTTTACTTACCTGTGCTGTCCTACTCCTGGGCAAAGGCCTCCCTCCACTCCTTCCATCTTTCGCGAGCTCCCGCGTCCCCCTTCCAGTTTTGACGGAACCTATCCAGCTCGTCCCGCCATCTCCGGCGTGGTCTGCCGCGAACCCGCCTCACTGTCTCAGGGCACCAATGCTGCGCTATTTGGGCCGACAGTTTGTCAGGCATGCGGCAGACATGTCCTCTCCCCTCCCCTCCGCAAACTCAGGCTTTACTTTGTGTAATTTTTTTCATCACCACTACTCTCAAAACGGCAAAGGAAAACATCGTGAGGAAATCGGCAGGTCCTAGAACCAAAAATTCGAAGACATGTGCCATCTTCTACCAATCCGCACTGGGCCCGCGTAGCGGATTACAGCCCACTCACTCTTAAAGAGAGGAGGTCTGTGTCCCAGCAGTGGGAAAGTTATATACTGATTATGTATGTCGGTACAGTCAACCACAGCAGTGGTAAAACTTGCATTAACCGGTCAAACGATCGGCGAAGAAACAATAGACTATCAATTGTGTCTCATTAGCGGAGCTTGACAGATTAAGGTAATTTTTGACGTTCAAAAGTGCCTTTTATGTGCCTATCACACTATCACACTAATATTATAAAGGCGAAAGTTTGTGAGTGTGTGTGTGTGTGTTTATATGTTTGTTACTTCTTCACGCCTAAACCACTGAACCGATTTAGATGAAATTTTGAATAGAGATAGTTTGAGTCCCGGAAAAGGACATAGGATAGTTTTTATTCCGATATTCCCACGGGATCGAGTCTTATGCGGGTGAAACCGCGGGGCGCAGCTAGTTTGAAATAAATGCTTTGACTTTGTTTGAATAGGCCTTTAATTGGATAAGACAGAGATTAAAACAGAAGAAGAACTAGCAGGGGATCGAAGGGGGCGGAGTGGGGTTCATGGATAAGACCGGATTAAATCATGAAAGAGAATATCCATATATTAGGTCCTTACATATGAAATTGGCGTTTTGTATGGAAGGAACAAAAAGTCGAATATTTTTTAATATAATATATTTAATTAATCAAAGTATGAACCATTGTTTTCAATGCACTTTTGCCATCTTATAGGTAGTTCATTGATCCCTTTACTAAAAAAACCAGTCGGACGGGAATCAATAAAATCTTTGAAGGCGATTTGGACTGCCCCATCGGAGTTGAATTTTTTCCCTTGCAAAAAGTTATCCAAATTGCGAAAAAAATGGTAATCTGTTGGAGCAAGGTCCGGGGAGTACGGAGGATGTCTAAGACATTCCAATTCAAGTAATGTAACGCAGCAGTCGACGCGCGTTTGCCGGTTTGCTTCAGTCAATTCGTGAGGTACCCACCTTTCAAGCTTTTTAATCTTCCCAATTTGCTTCAAGTGAATTAAAACAGTTTTATCACTAACATCGAAGCCTGCAGCTAACTCGGACGTGGTTTGCGATGGGTCCGCTTCCACAATAGCCTTCAATTCTCCATTATCAACTTGGGTCTCAGGCCGTCCACGGGGCTTGTTCTGGAGGTCGAAATTTCCAGAACGAAAACGTTGGAACCAAAAACGAAGTGTGTTTTCTTTTGCAACATGACCGCCATACACATCATTCACCCTTCGAGTCGTTTCCGCAGCACTAGTGCCACGGCGGAACTCGTACTCGTAAATAATGCGATATTTTAAATTTTCCATTTTGTAAAATGAGTGACGCAAACAGAAAAAACAGAAGAAAAAAAACAAATGAATGACGGTCATCGAAGCACAAATACATGAGTAAATAGCTGTACAAATTTGAATTTGGAATTCCTTACCAAAGAGGAGAAATTCGTGATTAAAGTGGCCAGTACGAAAAACGCCAATTTCATATGTAAGGACCTAATATATGGTAATACCATTTAAAGCCAAGCACGTATCCAGTTTCACAGATTCCAACAAAATTCATCCTTTCAATCCCTAACCTACTTAACAATTCTAGGTAACAGTTATTTTTTCACCCCAATATCGAAAAGCCGTCCCTTTTCGATATTGGGCTGAAAAAATAACAAAAGGGATGAAAAATATTAATAGAACAGAGACTTTTTTGTGAAAAGTTAATAAGGTTGTCGTACCTACCTAATGATGCTTATTTTTTGTTAGGAATAAAAATAATTACTTACTTATATGGATAAATTTCATTTTTTTTTAATCTTAATTACTTATAGAGTAAAATATATATAAAAAATCTGAACTGATATCAAATAAAAACCTTTACAAAAAACACAAAAAAGTGCAAATTACTTTAATTTCAGAAGTAGGTGTGTATGGTTCTGAATTTTCGTTTTTTGCCTATTCCTTTTTGAATTCCTAAAAAGAGCTTGTTAAGCACTTGCAATGCTGAAAAGAAAAATAAAAGAAGAAGATAGAGCATAATTTTTAACCAACTTCAAAAAAAGCAGGAGGTTATCAATTCCGTTCATTTTTTTTTTTAGTGTTTGTTACCTCAAAAAAAAAAGTATAAGTAAAAGTAAGTAAGTAAGTAGTGTG
Source organism: Amphipoea lucens (assembly GCA_947508005.1). NCBI lineage: Eukaryota > Metazoa > Arthropoda > Insecta > Lepidoptera > Noctuidae > Amphipoea > Amphipoea lucens. The sequence goes on along the minus strand of OX382377.1, from coordinate 14,602,239 downwards.
TAATATATAAGTTTAATTTCGGAAATCGGTGGCAAACAACGAAAATGCGAACCCAACGACACCGACTTCCGAAATTAAAGTTACATTTCACTTTGTAGTGTATTTTTTGGAAGACGGTTGTTTTTTTTTTCGGAAAAAAGTTTTTGTATCGGTGTAGGTGATATTTAAAATTAACAGTGCAAAGTAAACGAGACAATAACCTCTTAAATTCAAGAGAGCAACAAGCTATCACTTATGCTGACAGATCAATGTGTCACCTTTGAGAAGATCTACGGTAATATAAACAATAATATAGAATCTTGTCGTCGCAAGGAAGCCGACATCACAGGCTGTGTGTGGAGCCTTGAAGGCGGCGGAAACTTTATTTTGTGTGGGGATTTATGAGCTTTGCTTAGGTATAGTCAACCTACAAAAATCTTAACATTTAGTTCCAAGTTTAATTACTTAAAAACCATGCGTGGGAGTTCCAGTGCCTTAGGCATCTTCTGGTCACGCTCGTTCCATCATAGACCTCACCCATAGCTTTCCATCAGGCGTGATCGAGGTCAAGAGAGTGCCCATTAAGCAATAAAAAAATAAAAATTAACTCTTATATTTAAAAACGTAACGTACAGGTAAAAAACTTTATAAACCAAAAAAAAATATGATTAAACAGACACAAAACATTGTATAAGTTTAAGCAACTTTTCAAAATAAGGGGTTTTATTTTTAACTTAAATAAAATAGTAGATTTTGCTAGACTCATCTATATTTTATTCATCAGATCCTAGTTCAGCTAAAACGTGCCTAAAATAACAAACACAGCTGTCGACCTAATATTAGCTTCTAAATCATAAAATATGTTCCCTTTTTTTAACGCCTCCGCTGTGATTGGTAATAATTTATCGCTTTTGTCATAGCCTCCGTCTAATAGCCCAAATCGATCAACTACAGTACCTGACATTGATAACCGGCTCAATATTACAACGGGATGTGGGTTGTGGTCCAAAATTAACAAAAAAAAAACAAGATGAAATTTTTGGTTCAAATTATTTCTAATAAAAAAATACCGAGTGTGCTTATGACCACACGACTGAAGTGAAGCTTCAAACGTATTTGGCTATGAGAGGAAGAGAGAATGAAAATGTGCGCGCGCACTGCTTTCTCTTGCTTATATCCCCCACTCAACTCTCGTTCGCCTCGCCCGATCACACTTTTCGTAACGCGTTCGCCCGTTTACTCCCCAAGTCAAGCGTGCGTAAAGAAGTTTCACTTCAAAAATATTTTTATCTTATCCGACGGCATGAGCAAGTTATAACTCAAGTAATGATAAAAAAAAACATTTTTCTTGACTGTTTATTTGTTTAAAGACTGTGTGATAGAAAAGTATCCTCCTTAGGGCGCATTCCACCAAGCTTTTTTTACCTACATTAAGTACTATCCTGAGAATAAGTTTGAAATTTTTGACAGTTATCCTCAAGCAGCCGGCGATGTATCGCAGTGTGGTGAAGACGAACTAGCAGGGAATTGAGGAGGGGGTGGGTGGGGGGGGTGGAGGGGGGGGGGGCTCAGATAAATCGTATCCTACGGCATGTGCGAGCGATGCAATTGTTTTTATTATATCCCGACTACGCATACTTCGTTTTTATTTGATTTAACTATGCATACAGACGTCACGTTGCAGTACCAAACTGATTTACATCCGTCACCTCACACTTCAGGCTCAGATGAAAACCAGCGTCAGGAATTAGTTGTTTGGAATTTTTGCTGGCACACTTTCCTTCTAATTTCTTACATCACACTTTAGACTTTTTATTTGATTTTTTTATCTGATATACAGGGTGTCCCTGGAAATATGGATCAAATCGAATAGGGGCGTGGGCAAGGTCATTTCCAAACTTTTTAACCCTGAGAATATCAGTGAATTTTTTTACGGTTCAAAAGTTATGACCGATTTAAATTTTTTTTTTTCGATCACTTCGTTAGTGTTCAAAGAAATTAATCATAAAAAAATACTATCAGGGCTATCTAAAAAAAAAAAAAATTGATAGCCCTGATAGTTTTCACGAATTCGATCTTTCTTCTCTTTTTTTTAGCATTTTTATTTGTTTTTTTTTTAGTTTTTTTTTTGCTAAAACGTTTGGAAATGACCTTGCCCACGTCCCTATTCGATTTGATCCATACTTCCAGGGACACCCTGTATATTTTCAACTTTATCACTAAAGCATAAGGCTCAAAGTTGATTGGGAAAATTTACAGGATATTATATTGTGTGTCTTTTAGACTGTTATAAAGAAATGTATTTTCTTTCTTTTCTTTTTCTTTAATTTTCCGCTCCTACTAATTCCTTTGTCCCACACCGAAAACACGTGTAGAAAAAGATAACATCTTGGAGTGACTGACAGCTGACTCGAAAAGGGTTTAACCGATGGTCTGCAATGTGGCCGAGACAAAAACATCTAGAGCTAAAAGGTTAAGAGGGTTAAGGGGAATACGCTAACAGATTATTTTGAAAAAGCCTATGTAAAAACTCATAATTCGAGGTTTGGCTCTCGCCTATTTTCTCCTCCAATATTGGACCAATTTAAAAGATATTTCATAAACTGAATAAGAAGGATATATAGGATACTAGCTGCGCCCCTCGGTTTCACCCGCATAAGTCTCAATCCCGTGGGTATATCGGGATAAAAAGTATCCTATGTCATTTCCCGAGACTCAAATTATATCTATACCAAATTTCATCTAAATCGGTTCAGCGGTTTAGGCGTGAAAAGGTAACATACAGACAGACAGACAGACAGAGTTACTTTCGAATTTATAATATTAGTATGAATAGTATGGATATACTGTGTCCCTATGTTTTTCTTTTATCATTAATAGTTGTCAAATTTGTACACTAGGCCTCCGGTTTAAATCGGCAGTTTTTGAGCCTTCTAGTGCTTCTAAAAATAATCTATCATAAAAAGGAAAACATAGGGACATATAAGTAGTTAATATTTATTATTCAGTAAAAAATCATTGCTTTAGGGTCATTAACCAGAAAGAAAACAGGCGAGAGCGTTTCTATGGAGAAACGACCACCCGCGTTTCCTCATAATGCTTACGTCTAGGCTTTTGGTCCTCATATGTTTTGTAGGTCTCATTTTCTTTAGGGAATTCGAGGTTTGTGATTTTTTCCGTGTACCATTCTTGATTTGGTATAGCTGTAATCAAAATCTCATCAAAGTAACGAACTTGAGTGTATTGGAAAGTGAAGGTAATTATAATATTCTAAGGACAACAAGGAGAGGCAAAATAAGAACAATCACATGGATTGATCGAAGGTTAAGTTTGTAGGGGAATTTACAACGCCACATGCGAACAACGCGTCATACTGACGTCACGCAAAATCCTGCATCTCGCAAGCAGAGTTTACCGCGCAACTACCATAGCTACAACGGCCCGACATGAATCATCGGGCAGTTGCCCGCCAGACACACCACCCGTCTGGTCAGTGGATCCTCCCTTTTCTATGGAGGTTGAGTGAACTTTACACTATTCCTCATACCTCTACACCACAAAAACAACACAACAAACAATGAATGAATTTGAATTTTTATTTCTAATCTGTCGATTCATCAGGAGTCTATTTAATAAAAGCTAAGATTGTCAGGACATACGTTTGGTGAGTCTAATATTGGAAAGCTGTTTTTCCCACAGTTAACGAAAATATCTTGTTTTTCCCAATTCTTGGGACTGTAGGTCATTCAATTATCTCAATGAACAGCCCACGCTTTCAAGAACTTCGGGAATAACTCAACTGAACGTAAAAGGACTAAAATTAGTATAAGAAAGACCTCTTAAGGAAACTTGTAATTGGAGACGTAAACATACACCCACGGAGAAAGGAAAGTTAGGTGTAAAAATTATTCTTAGGCAGTGCTTGCACTGTCGTGTCCTAGTGCTAATATACACGAAAATGCCACGTTGCCAACTGCAGGGGCAAGGGCAGCCGTCGACCCTTGCTGGCGGCAGCCGTAGACGCGTCGACGGCAGACACCAGCAGAGGCAACTGCAGCTGTCGATAACGTGCCGCTTGTAGATTTGAATACGTGCTCAAATGCACGAGCGGTACAAAAAAATCGGCTGTTCCCTACATTTTGACGAGTTGTGCGAACATAAATGTAGGGAACAGTTGATGTTTTTTTTAACGATTTCAGGTTTGGTCCCATAGTATAATTTGTTCATAATGATGAGTACAATAACCCCTTAAGAGGATAACGGTGATTAAAATTTCACTCTGGATAACTAACTTATTGGTATATGTGTATATGGTGAAATGGTAATGGTTTTGAGTACGTGGTGTCTCTAACGAGATCTGAACGCGAACTGGCCCTCATTTTGGAGGGAATTTGCATACTTGCATTCGATGCAGTTATGCATTTTCGCTTAGTGTTCGATTAAAACTCAAACACCATTAGTTGCCCGAAAAAAAAAATCGTTAACAAACATTGTGAACGGAGCCTTACAATGTTACAAAATAAAATGTTATAAATTCCGAACAAACACTGGGCAAGGTATTATTTATCATCATCATCTGTCCAGCTTCATGTAAAATAAAAAAAATACTGGTATTCAGCTGCATCCGGTTAGACTGGAAGCTGACTCCAACATAGTTGGGAAAATGCTAGGCAGGTGATGATGATAATCTGTCTAGCTTTGTTTCAGCTATGTTGGGGGTCGAATTTCTGTCTAACGAATAGGTCTGAATCAGTATTTTACACAGAGCGACAAATGGGGGTATCACACTAGGTCGATTTTCGCCCTGCCTGTGGTCGCTTACCAAATCACTTCACAAGCCGAATCGCCACCCTATTTACACAGATCGATAAAAATTCCAGGTGGATTTTAGCACGACAAAAGTCGAAACCTATTCTACTTTGGAAGTTACGATTTTAGTCACCTGCGGCCTAGCCGAATTGCCATTTAGACAGTCGCCTTTCAACGAAATAAAAATTTCGGTGAAAGTCGTGCGTCTATTGTCACCTGTGTAAAGCCTGCATTAGCAACGTCATTTTTAGTTCGTAATTAGTGCTGCAAATGTCGCCACAAATACACACCTCTTCTGGTAAAAATTTTGGCCAGTCAGATAGGTGGTAGTCGTCTACAACCTATCTGACTGTTTGGCCAAGGTTTTAATATTATTATAAGTCGTGATCATGAGTTTTTAACCGACGAAAAAACGGAGGAGGTTATCAATTCGACGCGTACCTATATATATTTTTTTTTAAGTATGATCACGCATAACTTTTTACAGAGCAGTCAGATTTTGATAATTCTTTTTTTATTGGATAGGACATACCTAGAAGTTGATCCAATGTAAATTTGGAAAAAAATCCTACCCTAAGGGTGGGAAAATAGGGGTGATTTATTGTTCATTCACAGATTTTAATGCCGAGCTGTGTATTACAATTAAAATAAAAGGCCTGTCTATGTAGGTGTATAAAGCCTGTTTTTTTAAGTATTTTACTATACAAAAAATAATAGCTAAAGTAGGATTATATAACAGTTAATATCTAAAGTAAGGTAGGTAGCTATTTTAAAAGTAATCAAAAATTAAGCATGTAGTACCTAATTAGTAAATTATAGCCTCAAAAAATTATAAAATAAAAACTTTTAAACAAAAAAATTAAACCTCCGAAAAAACTGAAAAGCAAAAAATAAAAACCTTTTTTATTTTACCTTAATAAATAAGTTCTTAAACTAATGCAAGTATACCTAAGAAATTTTGAGTCGGCGCCAAACAATCAATGAACAAAGATCACTAAATTACCTTAAATGTAAAGAAATAACCAAATCAAATTAATAATGCAACGTGAAATCTCCAGCGATAAATATTAACATTCCAAACAAAAAATGCGCCCTCCGCACGACCACTCGCAACGATATTAAGTTGCTTGTTTGGCGCCGACTTACGACGACGGTAGAACTTATTTATTAAGGTAAAATAAAAAAGGTTTTTATTTTTTGCTTTTCAGTTTTTTCGGAGGTTTAATTTTTTTTATTTTGTGTAAATTATTTTATAACCACTGCTCTCTAAACGGCGAAGGGAAACATCGTAAGGAAACCTCCTAGAACCAAAAATTCGAAGACATGTGATATTTGCCAACCCGCACTAGGCCCGCTTGGTGAATTATGGCCCACTCGCTCTTACAAAGAGGAGGCCTTTATCCCAGCAGTGGGAACTGTAGATGGACAATCCACCGGATTTAAACCCGGTGATTTTGGTAAACACCCGTAAATAAAAAAAATATTTATTTTCTGTAAGTAGGTTTGTACAAACACTTTTACACATCAATCATATTTTTTTAAAGCTAGATGAGGTCGGCGTTTCCTATCTGACTACTCTGAGAAGAAAAGCCGAAATAAACTCAGAAACGTAAACACCCATAAACACTCAGAAAATTGGGTGTTTATAGGGTGTTTACCAAAAGCACCGGGTTTAAACCGGGTGGATTGCCCATCTACAGTGGGAACATTATGGGCCGATTATGTAAAGAAAATAGTGATCAGACTTGACTTGATTTTCTGCTTTCCTATTTATAAGTAAGAAGTATCATTGTTCTCACATAGGGCAGTCAAAATACCTTCGTAAACTTTGAAATAGCATAGAAACTTCAAACAACAACAAAACACCCAAAACTAAATCTTACTCCTCAAAGTTAAAGTATAATTCAGTTTGACACTTCTATGAACTTTCCTATTTAGGTAGTTGTCTCTAATCTGTTTACCTGTTTACTCAAGTTTTTGTACACGGTAAAGGTGTTAAGTTTTGTTTTTTAAGTAAACAAGGCAATTCAAATTCTGTTGTTTATATTAATCCAAACTAATATTATAAATGCGAAAGTAACTCTGTCTGTCTGTCTGTCTTTCTTCACGCCTAAACTACTGAACCGATTTGGATGAAATTTGGTATAGAGATAGTTTGAGTCCCGGGAAAGGACATAGGATAGTTTTTATCCCGATATTCCCACGGGATCGAAACTTACGCGGGTGAAACCGCGGGGCGCAGCTAGTTAGGTTTATAATCCTCTGATGTTGTAAATTTTTTGCCATGTATTTAATAACTATTTTAATCATACATTCAATAATTTAATTTAATAATTATCTTTAATAATGTAACTACTATTTAGCTATCTTAATTATTATTTTTGTTTGTCGTAAATACAAACGATGTATATTGCATAAAATCCAGAACCTACTGATTGGGAGAGGACAATGGCTCCTGTTACCTAGCGCAGGAGTCAGGACTTCACTGTGTTTGTACACATTTTAATGCCAATAACTTATTATTATTATGTCCTTTATTTATCTATTTACATATCTAATTACATTTTTAAATACTTCTTAAAATTCAAAAAAATAAGTATTAAAAACATTTAAAAATATAAAAAAAATAGTAGTCCGCCGGTGTCGGGAGCAGGGTCCAAGCTACCGGTGGTTAGGGCTCCAGAGACAGGAACCTCCTCATAATGCGAGCCGTATCGAGGAGTACTGCCTTCTGAATCAGGCCCTTGATGCAACCGCCTAACGAGAGCCTCGATAGATGTTGATCAAGGCTTTAGGCCATCCCCCCGGTGGGTTCCCGCATTGTCGAGGCGGGGGGGCTCAGTAGCCGTGGCTTGGTCACCCACGGTGAAGCAAAGAGGAACCCGAGGAGGGGCCGCTCGCGCTCGTCTAGGCTTTTGCCGGTAAGCCAACGACGTAGAGCCAACAAGTAGGTTGCGGTGCTGCTTGGGCGACATCGCAACTGAGGCGGGCCGTGATGTCATATGATGGGAGGCATCGCGGCTGAGGGTTGGAGGCCGCGGCGGGAGAGGAGTGCCGGTATGTATTACTTTATAGAAAGAAAAATACTTGCTTCTTTAACTTTAAATAAATAACAAACAATCATTCGTCTTCGTCTGTATAAAAATGAAAATTTAAACACGAATGTGCCTAATGATCTGAGAAAGTCGATAAACAGTACTGTATTATCATTTTTCATTTGGCTTCGAACGTTAACACTGAATACAAGAAGATACCATTATAAGAGTTTGTATATGATTTCACAATATTAAAAAAACCTGTCAAGAGCGAGTCTGACTCACGCACCAAAGTTTTCGTACAAAGTAGGTACCTATGTAAATAGATTTTCACTTCTCATGCTCTAAAAGTTCGTCTTTATGTTGTGCTTAGGCGACATAAAATCGCTTTTTATGTTCTAGTGCATAAAGTAATTTTTTTTTTGAGACTAAGGCCCAACAGCCACACGCGCAATAAAACTTCGCAGATTAAAGTCGTGATTTATTTCATTTTCTTTAATTTATACCACTTCCGTGTTTTCTATCGTTAATTTAATAAAATCAGGTAAAATAGTTGCCATTTATTATTTAAAAACGCAAAGAAACGTTTTTATGACTTGGCAGTATGAAGTACCCAAGTCGAATGACAAATGTTGAAACTAAAAAAAAAAAACTTTTAAAAAGTTTCGTGGTGGTATTATCTGTGGTGGCGGGAAATAGCTATGCTTTGCAACATTTTTGATTAATTATGTACTGTATACTTTATGCCTGTTTCATTTTCTCGCAATCGAAGTGAAAAGCAGAGTGTATAACTCAGGCATAAACGAGCCATTTTACCCCTCGACTTAACTATCCACCCTCGCCTGCGGCTCGCGTGGATATAAACGTCTCGGGGTAAAATAGCTTCTTTTATGCCTTAGTTGTACAATCTACTATATCACGGGATTTTTTTTAAATCTCCGATCTAACTAGACGAAAACAAGGAAGTAATGTTTGTTTTTGTCTAAATCTCCGAGCTAACTAGACGAAAACAAACATTACTTACAATAAATACTCTTGTTTATCGATTTTATTCAATTCCGAGCGGCCATTGTTGTTTACATCTTTGGCAAATTTGGCGCGGTCGGACTTTACCTACGCGGTGAAAACGTATGGAACAGCGAACAGCTCAGGTTCACGTATATGCACGTCGATGTCACCACCCAACCCGAGCACCCAGCTAATCCAAGCAGCCTTTACTTTCAAAGATAAAGAAATGAAAACCTCCCGATATTCTTTCATGTTCGGATAAAAATGGAAACTCAAACTATAATATCCGAAAGAATCCCTAATGACGTAAAAACGGAATCTCATAACTATGGTAATGTCGATTTGATTAAAGTAATACGTGATATAGAATATAAAATAAAGGTTTTTTTGATTTATGCTTTCGGGAACACGTGTTTTTCTTGGGAAGGTCTTGGCTGCATAAGAGTTCATGAATATTGTTTTATTTTAAAAGCGCGGTGGAGTACGGATAAATTAAATTCCATGTTATTTAATAATATTTGTTCGGCTATTTATTCATATCATTGGTTGTTTATTTATTTATTATTTTATTTGACCATTTATGTACAAACATATATAAACAGACAAGAAAAAACAGAACAGAAAAATAGGTACAAAGGTGATGCTTATTTAATAAGAAATCTCTTCCAGCATACCTGCGATAGGACAAGAAATAAAGAGATGTTGGTATGTATGTAGGTAGTTGCTATTATAAGTACTGTTTCCCTCCTTTTGGGCTTCGCCGCAATCGGGTAAAAATTATTAATCCTTATTTACACAGACTACAATGGTCGATTAGATAGCGTTAGTAACAAAAATAGCTTAGCCTATAACAAAAAACAAATGAAACAAAGTCCTATACGAGGCCATAAGACTCCTATCTCAGCATGATGCTGCGACATTAAAAAATTAATGTCGTTGTAAATAATGTCGCAGCGCTGGTATTCTGATAGGGCTTGCTATGATGTCACGGGCAGTTACAGAAATAATTTAATACTAAAATATATGTAAAATATTAACAAATAAAATAAAATATTCAATTTTAATCCGCCAGACGTAACCTCATTACTTGTATATCTTGCCTTGAGTGTCAGAGGCACTCTGTGGCATTGCTGTGACAAGCAAAAGGTCGCACGCGCCGACATCCTCCGGCGAAAATAAATAAATGTCATTACCTATACATTACGGCTGTCTAGTGGAACAGTGTTACAGGAGGAATGTGAACGCTTTTAACGCGTAAGTCTTATTTTTTACATCGTTATCACATTATAATTATAAATTTAACATTAATGATGTAACTAATATTTTTGTAAAAATATAATTTAAAAGAGTGTTCATGGAGTTTCTTGCCCGTTCTTCTCCATAGATACCTACGCTTTCAATGGGCAACTAGCTTCATATTTTCTGACTGACCGACTTCTTGACAATTCAAAGTGCCTGTTATTGAGTTTGGTAGCATGGGTGATATGGAGAAATAGAAATAAACTAATGATGAGAGTGTTACTGAGTTACTTTAAATCCATCAGATGGAATGACCGTTCATTTCAACTTCAACCTTACTTCATTTTCAGTTTTCACGACGATATACTTACAGAATAGACTGCCTGATTTTTTATAAATGATTCAAATATTTACATAATTTAATTAAAAAGCTAACAGTCTTAATATAATAATATGCACAGTCAGTTAGGTACTGCAATTAGCTGACCCACCTTTGCATAAATGGTTGAGATTTTTTAGAATACTACTAATAATATTTTATAAAATATAAAAGAATCATAAAATTCTATTGATTCGTATTCTAAAAATTCTCAACCATTTATGCAAAGGTGGGTCAGCTAATTGCAGTAACTGACTGTACAAGTATATAAAAAGGGAGGGGAAATAATCAAAGGGCATCAAAAAATTCGTCCGCATCGCTGTCAACAGGGAACGTGCCCAAAAGAATGGCAGCATTGCCACGTTGTATGCCAATGCTGATTTTTGGCCAAAAAATAGGCCAGCCCTCTGGTCACGTGAAGAGTCGACCAACCGCTTGGCGATGAAAAAAAGGAAAAACTAAATAGCAGTCATCCACCAGCTTTCACCACTCGGCCATTTGTGTTACCAGAGTCGCCAAAAAACATAAAAAGATCCATTTTCCTAAAAATTCCGTACCAACGCCCTGCAATGTACATTAGACGAGCAGCCGAACTTGGCTCCGAGCCAAATTCAATCCGTCATGAAAGTGCACAAACTCAATTCAAAGTTTCGTAACACTATCTAATGCGGCCACGGATGGTTTCGGTAATTAAAAATGGCATGGAGAATGAGATTGGTGTTTTAGATGCTTGTACAGACGTCAGCACACCGAGCTATCCGAAACTGTCAAATTATGCCAATCAACTTTAAACCTTATAATCCAGCGATAAAGTTGAAAATCAATTAAAGAAATTTTACAGATTGTAGTAGCGAGATGTGCTGGAGTCTATACTTCACCAACAAACATAACATAACGCCTGTAATCCCCAAAGGGTTAGGCAGTGGCCAAATTTCGCCAGTTATCTTTGGCTTGTGGCTAAGTAATAACAGCCGCACGCGTCGATCGATCAGGTTAAGCTACGCTTGGCGCGGTTGGTCCGTGGATGGGTGACCATCATTACATAGCAAGACGCCGTTGGTCCCGGCTGTCATTAATGGATCTTTGACAGTCGTTACGGGTCGTAAGCTTGAAGGTCTGACAACAACTCCTACCAAGGGGTATCGTATTACCCAGAACTGGGTTGTGGAGGTTAGACAGGCAGTCGCTCAATGGTATATAATAAATAATAAAATACTGGTATTCAGCTGCACCCGGTAAGACTGGATGCCGACTTATGGGAATAGTCGCACGGGGAGGTGGGACCCGCTGAGGAACAGCGGGTTGAGGCCTGTCGGGGGAGCGGTGAATGCTTATGCGAATCCCGCACCCCCGGCCATAGGCAGAGGTGGAACACCGCGGTGGTTTTAGCCGGTAAGAGTCTGGCATGCCCCTCTGTCATCCCCACGATAGAGGAAGTCCATGAAGATTTCCACCGCGCACCAAAAATAAAAAACTGTAGCTGACCCCAACATAGTGGGGAAAAAACTAGGTCGATGATGATAAAGTAATTTTGTTTTATTCCCAGAGCCTTATCATAAACTAGCTGCGCCTCGCGGTTTCACCCGCATAAGTGTCGATTCCGTGAGAATATAGGGATAAAAAGTAGCCTATATGTTAATCCAGGGTGTCAGCTACCTCCATACAAAGTTTTATCAAAATTGGTCCAGCCGTTTGAGCGTGAAAAAGTAACAATCATATAAACACACACACACACACGACTTTCGCCTTTATAATATTAGTTAGTGTGATGATATGACCACATTAGCGGAAAAGAAAGATCTTTTCCCAACAATTGGGCGAAGAATATCTGCCAAGATAGAAATAAGCTTCGGAGTTTCGGACGCCTTTTTCTACAGACGATGAAGTTCGAAAAACTAACAATTTTTTGTTAGAACCTTGCTTTTGTTGAAACTAAAGGTTTGTGATGGGTAGGTCGCGTTTCAGTGTCAGCGGTTTTCAATACTGGGGTTTTACGATGGTATTTTTCTACGTGCGTGTGAACCACACTGGGAATTCGCAAAATAAAAATCGTAGGATTATTTAGTAGACTTAAAACAATTTTAGAGCGAGTCTGGCGATTCGTAAACAATAATAAAACTTCTCAGTTCTCACAGATCATCACCTACATCACTTTAATACTGTCTCACTAGACATTCGTAATGTATAAATTATTTATTTTCACCGGAGGGTCGGCGCGTGCGATCATTTGCTTGTCACAGCAATGTCACAAAGTGCCTCTGACACTCAAGGCGTAGACAAGTAATGAGGTTACGGTGAAGTAGTTTTTTATAATTAATTATTTTTGGTAACAAGCGAGAAAATTTCTAAAAATCGAAAAACCGACACAGCTTGATAACCATCTAGTTTTGATCCTTAATTAACTGGACTTAGTTTGTTGCTGATGACCTCTAGTATAACCCCTTTCAAGGAATATATCGAGTTTCTCTGTCAACCTGTAATCCTGTATATAGATTACTCTTACCCTTAATCCCACGTGTTGGTGGCTGTTGGCATCTCCAATATTTTATTAATTGTATTTGTTGTCTTGCAACACTTTATCTGTCATGTTAAGTGTCAATGTCATTATTTCATGTCAGATCAACTGTCAGTACAAGAAAATAAATGCCGCGTTCCGAGTTAGGAATGTAATCGATATAATCGATTTGAGCGTGCTTAAACCTAATTCGGTACGGGTTTAAGCACGCTCAAATCGATAATATCGATTACAGTTCTAACTCGGAATGCATCCATTGCATCTCGATTGTCTCCATGAACAAGTCACGGTTTTTTATTCCACAATCCTCTCTCCGAATTCTACCATGGCAGCCAAAACCCTAGAAATACAATCCTTAACAGTGGCCTTGAAATCCATGTCGGAAACGTAATACATTTTTTTTAAAGTTAAAGCAAGTACACGCAACTTAAATAGCTATTAGTCACTTTAGTTTCTATGTTTCCCGCTCCCACTGAAGCCATAAAGTAACCAAGAAGAATGGAACTTATCAAAAAGTTTGCAAAAACAAAAAGTTTCGCGTCGAGGGCTGAGAAATGGCGCGTAACGTGACGCCTACGGAGGTGAGGCAAGAGTCAAACTAGTTGTTCAAGGATGATAGAAAAATGAAGATAATATAATGTTTACAGACTAACTCGTTTAAGCGATGTTTTTTTTTTAAATACTTCTTTAACATATTTTTTTAGTATTATTTGACATTACAGAGACACTTTATTAGTGATTGTAATGGCAATTATCTATTTTGGTACAAATAAGATTTTAATATATTATAATCATCTTTTTAATTTTATTATGAACAGACGCCAGCACATCAACCTACTACAATCTGTAAAATTTCTTTAATACAGGGTGTCCCTGGAAGTAAGGATCAAATCGAATAGGGGCGTGGGCAAGGTCATTTCCAAACTTTTTAACCCTGAGAATGTCAGTGAATTTTTTTACGGTTCAAAAGTTATGACCGATTTTAATTATTTTTTCAATCACTTCGCTTAGTGTTCAAAGAAAATAATCATAAAAAAAATACTATCAGGGCTATCTAAAAAAAATAAATAAATAGCCCTGATAGTTTTCACGAATTCGATCTTTCTCTTTTTTTTAGTATTTTTTTTTGTTTTTTTTTTTTAGTATTTTTTTTTTTTGCTAAAACGTTTGGAAATTACCTTGCCCACGTCCCTATTCGATTTGATCCATACCTCCAGGGACACCCTGTATATTTTCAACTTTATCACTAAAGCATAAGGATCAAAGTTGATTGGGAAAATTTGACAGTTTTGGGTAGGTTGATGTGCTGGCGTCTGTACCTAGTACTTTTTGACAGGCCTACGCAGTCCTTCTATACCTATTAATACTGTAATTTGGAAACATTGAAAAAGCCAATTATTTTTAAAAAGTAACCGTTTATTTTCTTGCCGGCCTTTTCTTTAGGAAACGACCAATAGGAAAGATATACCTAGCTTCCGACGTTTCATAAGTGTCCATGTAGGTTTATGTAAAAAAAAATGATTTTGAGGCCTTAAAAAGTTCAAACCTCATAGTGCATGTTATAAATTCGCTGTTAGTACCTATTCATTTATTAGATAGGAAATACAGGATAAGACAGAAACTTTTAAAATTTAGGCATTTGATAAAGAAAGTTATTCAGTGACCCGTTTTATTTATTTATTTATCCATTTATTTCAGGCATCAAGGCCCATAGAAAACACATAAAATACAATATTAATATAACTTAAAAATACTATAAATAAATACATCATTATAATTACAAACTAACTAAACACGAAGTGACGGCGTCGTGTTTCGCTGACTGGTGTCATGTAGCCGGCCACGAAACCGGCGGTACACAACACCCTTCGGCCAGAACTCTTCTTTGAGGAACTTCTCGAGATGGTTTGTCGGAACACGCACCACGAACGACTTGAAGTTCGTGTTGTGACGCGACTCCAACTTCTCGACCCTCAAAGTCCAGTTGGTCTTCACACGCAAGTACTCCACGATCTCCTCAACCTTCGTGGAGTGGTGCAGTCTGGACACGTACAGCTGCGTCGTCGGGATTGCTGGACGCAGCAGCATGTTGGGTCCTGCCAGCGCGGTGCCGCACTGGTTCCGACAACACCTTCAAAACATGAAATACAGGGTGAAATTAAATTCATGGGCATCCTTTTAAGGGGTCATTGTACATCATCATGAACAATTTTTACTACGGGACTAAACCTAAAATCGTGAAAAAAATCAGCTATTCGGAGCATTTATATTCACATAACTCGTCAAAATGTAGGGAAGAGCTGATTTTTTTTTCGCGATTTCAGGTTTGGTCCCATAATAAAAATTGTTCATAATGATGATTACAATGACCCCTTAAAAGGATGCCCATGAATTCAATTTCACCCTTTATATTTTTACAAAAAATCTGTTGAGGCAATAAAAATCAAAAACAAATAAATAAAATTGAAGTGTCTGATTTTATTTTACGAGTAATGTCAAAATTACATCTCCTTACTAAATGCATAATACGGTACCTACTTATAACAAAAAAACATTTTTTTTTGTCTGTATGTTTGTTCCGGCTAATCTCCAAAACGGTTAGGCCGATTTGGACATTTGTGTTACACTTGTGTTCCGGGCATTTGTGTTGATAATTTTTCGCCCCGCGTATGGCTTGCACATCTGCCCCAATTCGGTAGCCTGCGACGACCTTATTAAGGTTTATGCATCCACTTTTGTCTTCAAGTTTGTTAGTCTCATTTTACGTCAAGCTTTTACGGAAAACTTATGAAGGGAAACATTGTTCAGTTTTCGTTGAAAATCATTTCGAGGAAAGACAAATAGGTTCGGACGGTAGAGGTAAAAGCAAGTAAAGTTTTTTGATTCCGCTTCTGAGTGACGGGCGTACTGTTAAACGAAGTTTACGGAGTAACAGTAACCTACGCAAAAACCATCTTTTTGTAAAATAAAATAAGTTGGAAAATTAAATTCTTACTTGCGATTTTTATGTTGCTTTCATAAAAATCGCAAGTCAGAATTTTATTTTTTTTAATTACGCTGAAGTTTCGAAATAACATTTTAATTAAATTTTTTCACAAACAACCACTTTTTACTGACTTCAATGAATCTATTAGGGCTTTCAAACAAATATACAAAATTTTATAGGTGAATTTATGTACCTATGTTTGTATGTATGTTTTTCCACGAATTGATTGTTGTCATTCGTGGATCTTTAACAGTTTTTACGGGTAGTCAGAAGCCCGAAAATCTGACAACCAGTCTTACCAAGGCGTATCGTATTACCCAGTAACTGGGTTGTGGAGGTCAGATAGGCAGTTGCTCCATATAATTTATACTGGTATTCAGCTGCCGTTAGACTGGAAGCCGACCCCAACATTGTTGGGAAAAGGGTAGGCAGATGAGGATTCCAACAAGCAGTACGACGACTTAGACCGCTTGAAATTTCTTGTTTTTTAACATAAAATACAGGGTTATTGGTAAAACACTAACAACTTTGCAGGGCTGGATTACTAACATCATAAAGCAACAATTTTTGTTCTATGACTTTTTACAGTATAACAACATCTTCAGGATGATGTTGGGGCTGCCTCGCTTCTGTAGTGCATCAGGGATGTTTGCGCTGTATCGCGCTGATGGCTTTCATGCAGTCATCCGCAAGAAAACTGTATCCCTGACCTGCAGAATGCGTGGCAGCTGCAACGGAATTCTGAAGACTGTAGCTGATAGGATCTCTTCTCCGATGTGGAGATCCTTTGTTAAGCGGGTAATTTGAATGAATGTATTTTAATTTATAATTTAATTTTAATTTGGAATTTCACTTAATTTTATTTATTGTAATTTTTAATCGTTAATTTTTATTTTTTTATTTAAATTTCAATTTTTTATTTCCGTTGTATTTATTTTAATTTAATTTTATGTATTTTAATTTTATTTTATTGTAAATCGGACTGTATGAAATTATGAAATTATGGATCAATTAGTTATCCGAAATAAACGAATTTTAATTTAATACAATTTTACAAAACATAATACATTTACCAAAACAAACCTCTAAGATTTCTTTGTTCTATCTAACCCCCGCTCCCCTCCGCTGAATTTTGTACTAGACACGGCAGTTTGTTTACCTAACTAGCGCTTTATTTTGCTTCGCGTAGAGTTCGTAACAGAAAATTTAATATTTCAATTCTTTTATTTTTGTATGAAAGTCTGATGAATTAAAATCTGATGAATTAATAAAATTCATAGAACAAAAGTTTTTGTGTATGATGTTATTTATAAAGTCCTGAGAGATTGATAATGTTTTGGTAAAACATAACCCTGTTTAAGTTCCCATTAGTGTAAGAATTTTCGGATTCGGTCAGGAGTTCCGAAGTGCACATAATAAAAAAAGAGAATACAAGTACTTAATGAGTATAGATTTATGTTTAGCCAAATGATCTTTGCAGCCAAATTCTGGGCCGACTCTATTTAGATTGCCATCAATACGCTAAGAAGATGATTTTTGTAGGAATCTTTTTTTTTATTTTCGTAATGGGCAACAGCGGGATAATTGTGTAACAAAATATTATAATTTGTCGTTTAAAAACGAGCTGTTCGAGCAATTTACCAGATAGGTGGCAGAGTTTCTCTAAGATATTTTTTTAAAGATAAAAATGATATTCTCACGTTTGCATCACAATATTCATCCTCGCCAAATTCAAAACTTACTATTTCTTGTTTACCTAATGTTCACGTATGTACGGTTGTTGATAGTGCTGTTTTTTATCGCAATGTTTGCACGAGTAAAATGTCAGGAGCTATACAAATAAACCGTTTACCCTTTCCTAAGCTACGGGTCGCAAAAGGTCAGTGTTGTTTATTTCCTGCAAGAATATAGCAATGTACACACGTACAGAAATGTTTGAACCATTCTTTGTATTTCAGGCTTTATAGACGACAAACTTATCTAAAATCCACGTTATTGAAGTGAAAACTTCTTTATGCGCGTTGGGTATTTTTTGAGATGGGAAAAAACCATTGAATTCGCGCCACTGTTACCGTAACAACACCGCTTTGGATGTGTTCGGCTGTCCTCGGGCTGTGTTGTTGACCTTTTTTCAGCAAAGGCAGCTTGTTGATACTACTAACAGACGACCGAACTTGGGGTCTACTCCCTAAGCCTGACATCCGTAGTATTGTCCGTAGTTACGGGCGTGTCATATTCCGTATCATTTACGGACATATATGTAGTTTGGGGCCGAACTAAGAATTAATAATAACTAAACGATTTGATAATTGTCCCTAGTCCATTTATGTAGTGGCTCGTCCGAAAAATTTAATGTCATATTCAATTTTGACGGATCAACAACTTTAGGCCGGTCCCGTATCATTGTTGACGGACTTTAGCTCGTTTTACATACAGTACCTCACTCACGACTCAAGCATTTTTTTAAACTAGTTTCAACCAATCAAATAGCTTTAAACGAGTTTTAAGCAATTGCTTGAGTTTTGAGTAAAGTTTTGTAATACGGCTCTTAGAGAGTAAAAGTGACAGTTCAACAACATACATTGCCTTGTTTACGTTGTTTAGCAGACACATTTTTCGAACACATGAAGTAATGGATTAGCAATATCCTTCAAAATGATTCAGATTTAGATTAATAGTGTGTTAAGCAATTAAGGTGCAGGAAATGGACATCAGCATATTTGACGCTTAAATATTCTAAAACGCCAGTCACAATAACAAATCTATTGTTAAAATGTAACGAAGGGAGGGGTCACTAACAGACGAGCAACATAAGTCAACAACAACACAGCAACATGCTGCTGCGTCCAGCAATCCCGACGACGCAGCTGTACGTGTCCAGACTGCACCACTCCACGAAGGTTGAGGAGATCGTGGAGTACTTGCGTGTGAAGACCAACTGGACTTTGAGGGTCGAGAAGTTGGAGGCGCGTCACAACACGAACTTCAAGTCGTTCGTGGTGCGTGTTCCGACACACCATCTCGAGAAGTTCCTCAAAGAAGAGTTCTGACCGAAGGGTGTTGTGTACCGCCGGTTTCGTGGCCGGCTACATGACACCAGTCAGCGAAACACGACGCCGTCACTTCGTGTTTAGTTAGTTAGTTTGTAATTATAATGATGTATTTATTTATAGTATTTTTAAGTTATATTAATATTGTATTTTATGTGTTTTCTATGGGCCTTGATGCCTGAAATAAATGGATAAATAAATAATAATTCAACGACACGTTTGCCGACGACGCCTGTCCAAACTTTCGACAAGAACTAAGTCATCTCTGGAATGTCACGTGCAGCTGGAAAACGTTGCCTTGTGTTTGAAGAGATGAGCAATTGTAACTCACGTAGACACACGAGTTTAATGAAAACCGATGCAATGCTCGACACTTAGATGTTAAAATTGAAAATTTAGCTTTTGAAAGAAAGAAAGGGGCTTGTAATAACAGCCCAGTGGCGTGCATTGCATATAGGCATATAAGCAGTGCCTACCTCGATATATCAACATAAGCTTGTTACATTTTAGTGCGTGTGCCCCACAATTAAGAAACTCACTAAATTATCATATCTAACAAAAAACAAAATCTTCATACAAACACGCGCGGCAGTAGGCAATCGCCGGACGGCCTACTCGACTCCCGTACTATTCGCACATTGTCATTGGTCTTTACCCGTTCAAGTTAATACGACAAAATTAAAAATACGTACGACTCACGCGTAATACTATGACGTTCGACCTTCGCAATTTATCATCCTTAAGTAGGCACGCCGACTCAAATAACCACACTTTTGACCTCACTTTTTTTTTCTGATGAGTGACCGCGTTTGTCTAGACTAGACCCGGCCTAGTGCCTACCTATTCTGAAAACCAATGCACGCCACTGTAACAGCCGCACGGTTCAATCGATCAGGTTAAGCTACGCTTGCCGTGGTTGGTCCGTGGTCCGCCTACGAGCAACTTAGCTGCTCAGCAACTTTTTTGTCTCTGCAGCTGTCTCCTCGCCGAGATTTGGACGATGCGTACACGGGAGCGACGGGAACGACAGTAACGCTACTTATTTGTTAAATTTTCGGTTGAGCGGCAACTGGTTAGCCGGTAACTTTTTTGCGCACACTTGTATAGCAACAAATAGATGAGCGACAGTTGCGTCTAAAGCCGCGGACAAAAACATCTCCCAGCTGTCGCTAAATGTGAGCAGTTTCATACAAACCCGTAGACTTGATATGAGAGACAAATTAGTTGCGGAGACAAAAGTTTCTCGTGAGCGCTCTCCCTTAACGTTACTTTTACGCCGTATGTTAGGGCTACGGCCTCTGTCTAATACAATAAAAGTAATATCAACTGACTTTGGAAATCAACCAACTTAAATGGATACCTTATTCAAACACTTGAATTGGACCAACGCTTCCGACGAAATCTTCGCAGCTCCGAAAACAAAGGAGAATCGCCTTCAGTCCTCAAATACTACAAATCGTTGGATACTTATCATGAAATCTACCTCCATTGAAGACGAGGGTCCGCCGGACAAAAGATCCCAAAAGGTCAACAGTGCTTGTTTTGACCCTTTAAATCTGTGTGTTCGAATATTTAAATAGATGTCTTTTGATGAGGTTGTTCACCTTGGAGGATATACCGATATCCTCCAAGTGTGTGTGTGTGTGGTTAGTAGACAAAAAAGAGTTTACAGATACATGAAGTAGTTAAACATCATCCCCTTCATTAATAAACGTTGCTTAAAGAGTTAAAATTAAGTAATAATTTTGATGTTTAAACGTTTCTTAACTTTAAGCAACGTTTATAAAATAAATCCCTATTTTCTTAATGCAGGTACAAAATCATACATAATCAGTCTATAATGTTCCCACTGCTGGGCCACAGGCCTCCTCCCACCACGCGGGCCCAGTGCGGGTTGGCAGATGTCACATGTCTTCGAATTTTTCGAAATGCAGGTACGTCACTCGACTTCTCCCACCGCCTCACTACTCGACTTGTTTTGCTACCAGCATAAAAGAGCGAGCAGCGAAGCGCCATTGGACATCGTACGAACAACATGTGCTCAGAAACCGTCTTGCGTTCCGTATCTGGTTGTGTCGTGTACCTACAGTGTGTGATTTGCTAGCATGATTAAATTGTTCGTGAAATTATGATGTGATTTGAACTGCAAACTGTTTTTCTATTGCGCAATAACCAACACTACCCACAGTACGCCCACAGTAATTAAAATACTCCTGATAATAACGAGGCACACATACCTCCTCCTACAGATCCTTAATTGTATTACATGAAAAGGGTAACTAACTGAGGGTAATTAATTACATGCCGAAGATTCCTCACTGCGATACCTAGCAATCGCAGTTTAGTTCGCTACTGCGATGTCACCTCCATTTTCTGT
The DNA here is from genome assembly GCA_947508005.1 of Amphipoea lucens. NCBI lineage: Eukaryota > Metazoa > Arthropoda > Insecta > Lepidoptera > Noctuidae > Amphipoea > Amphipoea lucens. Next base: position 14,580,862 of record OX382377.1, on the reverse strand, counting down.
CTTTAGGATAAATTCTTTAGTTGGAGAGTGGTGCAGAATGGGGCTTTATATTTTAACAGTATATTTAGTTTATATTTGTATAGTAGGTAGTGAATAAACTAAATAAATGATGTGCTGAAGAGTACCTTATCGTTTTGTATGCACGTGTTTCAATGATAAATTGACCTAATTTTCTTTCTTTATTTTGTAGCGGTATCTACAAACCCATAACGCGTCATACTGACGTCACGCAAAATCCTGCATCTCGCAAGCAGAGTTTGCCGTGCAACTAGCATAGACACAACGGTCCGACATGAATCATCGGGCAGTTTCCCGCCAGACAAAACACCCGTCTGGTCGGAAGATCCTCCCTTTTCTACAGGGTGAAATTAAATTTATGGGCATTCTTTAAGGGGTCATTGTACCTACTCATCATTATGAACAACTTTTACTATGGGACCAAACCTGAAATCGCGAAAAAAAATTCTGCTGTTCCCTACATTTTGACGAGTTATCACACTAATATTATAAAGGCGAAAGTTTGTGAGTGTGTGTGTGTGTGTGTTTATATGTTTGTTACTTCTTCACGCCTAAACCACTGAACCGATTTAGATGAAATTTGGTATAAAGATAGTTTGAATCCCGGAGAAGGACATAGGATAGTTTTTATCCCGATATTCCCACGGGATCGAAACTTATGCGGGTGAAACCGCGGGGCGCAGCTAGTGTGAACATAAATGCAAGGAACAGCTGATTTTTTTTTCAGATTTTTGTTTAGTCTCATAGTAAAAGTTGTTCATATTGATGAGTACAATGACCCCTTAAAAGGATGCCCATGAATTCAATTTCACCCTGTATAGAGTATGAGTGAACTTTACACACTGTTCCTCATACCTCTATACTTTGATTCTCTGATCGCATCGCGTTCGCTTCGCTTCCACTGCGTAAAGCGCTTTATTCATGCTGTATTTAACCTTATATTTATTAGGTACTAATTATTATGCCTACGCAATAACGCATACCCTATGAGGATTAATAGCATTTAATCTTGACAAATATGAACACTTAGCTAATCCAAAGTTCAGGAGCATTATTAGAAGGTGTAATTATAATTTTCAAATACCGAATCTGTTCGGGCTGATTTTTCCAACGACAGATAGAATAGAATAGAATATTCTTTATTATGTACACCATATAAATTACAGACATAAAAACATAATACATATACAGGGTGTTACGGAAAGGGTATATCAATACAAACGGGTTGAAGAGTGTATTTGGTCTAGAATCTCCGTAAAAAATTTCAGCTCTAAAGCATTAACTTTGAGAATGCTTAATATTTTTTTATTTCGACATCACGGCGCTGCACTGGCGCGCGACGGCGTGATGTGCGAGTACTAGGCGCACAGACACTACAGGTAATGGATATTGACCCTTGTAGTACGGTGACACGTTTGTTATGATTTCAATTTAATAAACTATCGAAATAAAAAAATATTAAGCATTTTCAAAGTTACTGCTTTTGAGCTGAAATTTTGTACAGAGATTCTAGACCAGATACACTCTTCAACCCGTTTGTATTGGTATACCCTTTCCGTATCACCCTGTAGAAACTTTACAATGGGTGACACAGTGGACGGTCTTATCGCTAAGAGCGATCTTTCAAAGACAACCTAACAGACCTGACAGATCATTTTATCCAAGGAATAATTTTGAATTTTTGACAATTCTTCCATAAAAAAAAAACTGTTAGACGTCAATTTCGTTCCACTAATAAAAATTATCTGTCAATTGATAATGAGTCAAAGACTGGATTAAGGCATTGTTCAGACCAAACGTATTCTCGGCCGCTGACTGTGAGCGCGCGTTACGCAGTTTATCGCTTTTCCATTATATTTAACTTCTCGTTCACACCGAACCGACATACGCTATTATGTAGTGCGTTGTCACTACACTATAGTCACAGTCGGCGGCGGACAATGCGTTTGGTGTGAACGATGCCTTAGTGTTGCGCCGACATCGGTCGCGTACCGTCGGTAACGCGTACCAAGACGCTGACGATACATTGACATGTATAGTGTAGCACCGACGATCAGCGAGTGCGACCCCATATAAATCGGTACGAGACCGATATCAGCGCTGACCGTCGCGTCGGTCGAGCACTAAATCCAGCCTTACGCGGTGTCCTACGTGAGCGACGAATACGACGCGACGCGACGCTGCGAACGCGACGAACGCGATCAACTCAACGGCATACCCTGCTTGCGGCCTATATGACAGTCTGCGGCGAGACGCGACGTAACGCGTACTTGTTTTGAGAGCGACCAGACGCGACACCACGAACTACATATGAACTTTCCGTCTGTTTCCGTTGTCCCCATTCGGAACTCAATAAAAATAATTAAAATATATTCCTGTTTGTAATGTATTAATGTTTTCCTATTAAAATTGTACTGCAATTCTCCATTATTCGAGAAGTAATGACCAAAATCACGTAGGACATTTGTCGCGTGTAGCATCGCGTCGCATTACGTCGCTTCGTGTTGCGTCGCATCGCGTCGTATTCGTCGCTCACGCAGGACACCGCCTTAGTGTTCGCAAGCGCGACTGTTGTCGATCTCTCGATGGCCAGCTGATTCAGAAAAAGTGTTTTTGAGTTTTTCCGTTAGGACTTTCTCTGTAAGTTGCGTCTTTTTGTTGTAACAATGTGTCCTTGCCTGACATATGAGGCTGAAACATGAACGCTCACTAACGGCTCATGCACACGAGCGACTCGCGTTAACGGCAGAGGCAACTCGACTACGCGTCGGGGTGGCTGCTGTCGACAACATGCCGCCCGTGTATTTAAGCAACGTACACAAGCGACGCGTTGTCGATGGCAACCCGTTGACTCGCCGACGCGTCGTCGCGCAATTGTAACAGCTGCGAGTTGTAGGTTGAACCAAGGCATGCGCTTTACTTTGTCTAAATTATTTTATCACAACTGCTCTCAAAACGGTGAAGGAAAACAACGTAAGTCAACATGTCCTAGAACAAAAATTCGAAGACAATATGTGACATCCACCAACCCGCCCTTGCGTAATGGATTACGGCCCATCCTCCTCTCACAAAGAGGAGGCCTGTATCCTAGCAGTGGGAACATTATATAGACTGATTAGCTTCTGCCCCCGACTTCGTCCGCGTGAGTTTTCAGCCTTCCCCCATTCACCCTCTTAGAGGTATAATTTCGAAAAACCCTTTCTTAGCGGATACCTACTCTTCACAAAGAACACACCCTCCAAATTTCATGTCTGTAGGACCAGCGGTTTAGGCTGTGCATTTTTTTTTGTTAGTTTCAATTTTTATTTAACGTGTTTTTTATCGTTTTTTTGTTATGTTATGGATCTATGGTCTGAAAATAAAGATTTATTCATCATCATCTTCCTGCTGAAAATAAAGATTTATTATTAATTGATATATCAGTCAGTCAAGACTTTGAATTTTATATACAGATTATTAGCAGCGCTCCGCGGTTTCACCCGCATAAGTGTCGATCCCGTGGGAATATCGGAATAAAATCTAATCTATGTCCTTTCCCGGGACTCAAACTATCTCTATACCAAATTTTATCTAAATCGGTTCAGCGGTTTAAGCGTGAAGAGGTAACAGACAGACACACTTTTGCATTTATAATATTAGTATGGATGTACACGTTTTACTGACTAGTGACTGCCCTATAATTTTCTCCTCAAGTAAGTAGTAGGTACCTAAAAATTGCCTAACTTCTTCGATAGAGTTTTGAGGCTTAAATCCACCGTTATCACGTTTCTTGCATAATAATATACTTTGGAAGGTCGCGAGTATATCCAATAAGTTTGCTCCTATTGTTACCTTGGAGTTTTAGGCCATTCATGGGCCATTCTAATTATTATATTTTATTTTTATAGAATCATGACTTGACATTTATATGAAAAAATAGGCAAAATAATCATAGGGCATCAAAGAATTCGTCCACATCGCTGTCAACAGGAACAGGGCCTAAATAAAAACGTCGATTGCCTGAGGTGATTCTGAAGCCGTATAAAATTTTATATGAGAATGATTACTTTTATTTTACGAGGCAGTGAATTATTGATAAATGAAATCAGAATATATTTTTTAAATTTAAATCCAAACAGACATTTTCTTTTTAGATTTATTTAAAAGCTATACTTGTGTAAGTTATGATAGGTATTGAACTTTAAAATAAATGATCCTATCAAAATAGACTGCCTCGCCGAGAGGGGCCAGTGGCTAAATAATAATATAGCCGCGCAGGTCGATCGACCAGGTTAAGCTACGCTTGCCGTAGTTGGTCTGGGGATGCGTGACCATCTTTACATACCAAGACCCCTCCGTGCCTCGGAAAGCACGTTAAGCCGTTGGTCCCGGTTGTCATTCGTGGATCTTTGACAGTCGTTACGGGTAGTCAGAAGCCCGAAAGTCTGACAACCAGTCTTACCAAGGGGTATCGTATTACCCAGTAACTGGGTTGTGGAGGTTAGATAGGCAGTCGCTCCATGTAAAATACTGGTATTCAGCTGCATGCGGTTAGACTGGAAGCCGACCCCAATATTGTTCGAAAAAGGATAGGCAGATGGATGATATTGTATCCTGTAAAACTTTTTCTGCAAGGAAAATGCTTGTTTTCCAACTGGCACTAAGTCCACATTTGCACAGACATAAAAATATCGCAGTAGAATTTTATTACGCACTGGATTTTGAACTCTCGGTGTCGAGCCGAGAATAGAGATTCCAACAGAGCGCATCCTAAAAACACTCTGTTGGATTATCAACTCTCGACGCCAAGCAGTGTGTTCAAAATCCAATGCGCCAAAAACAATCTCTGCGTGAAAAATGCGCCCGTGCTTGAGTTTAAGTAAACCTGAAATACATTTTTTTCTCTATTTGCAAAAGTATTATACGGCCAAAACAAGTTTCAAAGACCGAGTTTCTAATTTTTATGTAACTAAGCCAACTTTAAGCATTTAAGTTTTTATGCACACGGCAAAATCCTAGTACTTTTAGTCTTAAAGGTTACAATGTCACAGTAAGCTGTAAAGAATTTGAGAGCTTAACTTTATACGAAAGTCACTTGTAACGTCTTAAGTAAACTTTAAAACTCCTTCGCTCCAAATAAAGAAAATACGTGGAATAAATCCAAAATTATAAATTCTCTAAGAGAGATATATTTTAGTTTTTATTTTTCAACCATTTAATTTAAAAAACTAACAATCTTAAAATAATAATATGTACAAGTATATAAAAAGGGAGGGAAAATAATCAAGAGAGATTATATTGGAAAGTAGGTACAGACGCCAGCACATCATGCTACCCGAAACTGTCAAATTTGAACCTTATATTTTAGCAATAAAGTTGAAAATCTATTAAAGAAATTTGGCACATTGTAGTAGCTTGATGGGTTGGCGTGTGTACCAAAAAAAAAAAAACAAAAATGTTTTATTTCATTATTACACGTTGTACATTATGCCTGTGCCAGGAGGCGCCGCTCTTTTATATGTCTAGTAATTAGTGTAACATGTAACGAAACAAAGGTCTACATCCATCTTCTTCTCCCTTTAAATCCATCCGAAAGCTTTCTTTACAAGATCGCTTTTAGCGTTAAGACCGCCCATTGCGTCACTCACATTTCAAAATCAAAAGACATTCAAACTAGGCTGAGAATCAGCACTTTTTGGACGTCAAAAGCACATACGACCGTCCTCCAAAACGCCCGTCCATCACCATATCCTAGTGCTGCAACAAACTCCCCAGCAGCGCAGCTGTCTGTATAGTTAGAAGAATTTGGTTCTATACAATAGTTAATAGTTATTAGGCCCTCCTTTGTTCCTACTATACATTAATGATCTACCAAAAGCAACTAAGGAACCCATGTCATTGTTCGCTGACGACAGTACTGTTACCATAGCACCTAAAAATATAATTAACTACCATTCTGATTCTAATGATTCATTGAATTCTATAATTACCTGGCTTACTAATAATAATTTGAAAATTAATCTTAGTAAAACAAATATAATGCATTTTAGATAACGAGAAAAGTTACGTAATACATTAAAGTTTAATTTAGTATACAAAGATAATGTAATACAAGAAGCTGAAACAGCACGATTTTTGGGATTAATAATTGACAAGCAATTAAATTGGAAAACTCACATTAACGAACTTTGTAAAAAAATTAGTACTTCGTCATATGCTCTTTATAAGTTGGCACCGACTGTCAACACAGATACTTTACTTACAGCATATTACGGGCTTACTGAATCAGTTTTAAGATTTGGAATAATTTTCTGGGGCAATTCAACTCAAAAAGACACTGCGTTCAAAGCACAAAAGCGTTGTATACGGGCTATGTTTGGGTTGCATACTACTGACAGTTGCAAACCAATGTTTATACAGCACAGAATTCTAACACTTCCGTCGCTTTACATATTAGAAATATCGCTGTTTGTAAAAATTAATCCTCATTTGTTTCCCCTTCGGATTAATAATACAGATAGAAATAGACGCGAGAAGTATAGACTTTGGGTGCAATCACTCTCCCCCAAAACAGCATTTCTAAGAAAAAGTGTAATATGCATGGCTCCGTTAATATATAATAAAATTCCTAATTCCCTTAAGGAAATGAATATCAATTCATTCAAGAGAGAGCTAAAAAAATTGCTAATTAATAAGGGATACTATAATGTTACGGAGTTTTTAATTGACAAATTTTGAATGAATTAATATGTAGGTATTGAGTTTTATTAATTTTATTGTTTTAATTATTATGTTATTATTAATTATTTTTTTGACTATATTTTTGTGACTATATTTTGACTATAATTTGATTGTTTCGTTTTATAACTCCAACTAATTACTACTAATACTATTTTGTACGCCAAATATGGCAAAACATGATGAACCAGAAATATTTTTCCATCAATATGTGCATATCAGCTATGTATCATGTTACACATGTTTAAACAAATAAATACATCTTTATCTTTATCTTATCTTTATCTTAGGGATGCATGAGGAAGCCTCCTCGTGTAGCGCAGTTTGTTCCGCCAGTTACTCAACTGAACCGAGCGCTCGGCGCATCCTGGACAGTCTCACCCAACACCTTATTTGACTAGCCAATTCTTCGCTTGGGGTGGTAGGACTAACGCCCGCCTGGTTTGCGACCACCCTCTCACCGGAGTCCGGCGTCAAGCAGCCTGCTGTGTTTCGTCGATGCGTGGGAGTTTCAGCGCCTTAGATATCTTCTAGGTACGCTCGTTCCATCATAGATCTCATCCATCGCTTTCCATCGGGCGTGATCGAGGTCAAGAGCGTGCCCATTCAACAAAAAAAAAAATTGTAAGTAAAAATAAGAATATTTAATATTTATATCTGTAATTCATATGACATACCGCATATTAAAGAGTACAGGTACTATTCCATACTAGTAGCTTTTAAAAAATGTGAGCAAATTTCGTGGTCCAATTGGCACATTAAATCGAAATTTGAACGTAAATCACAACTTAATGTGCCACTTACTCAAAAAAATTATAACTCTAGATGTTAGTGCTAACTTATTAGATCGTTTTGCAATAAACGCCCCTAACTCGACACATCGTAATATTTATGACTTTATGACCAAACTCGAAAATAATCTTAATCTACTTTAGACCTGAACAAATTGATTCCAAAATTTATATATTTAAATTCCGGACTCCTCAAAGACATAAATTCGAAACTTTAACCCATTAGGAATATTGTTTGCGAACTACAACAATAAAATTTGAAGTTCGCCATTATTTATAGTGGATATGTACAAATTATTTTAACGTCTTCTGGGTAAATGTGGTCGCCAAGCTTTTTACAAACAGCCAGGAAATAATAATACATGTTTTTAACATGAAATATTTTTGGAAAACCATTATTGCGCCGTTTCAGTTATTGACTTACAAATCGGCGAAGGATGAACGTCTTTAAACGATGTCTTTTGTAACTATGAATGACTTGTGTATATAAACGAATGGTTTTGTAATTAATATTAATTTTAATATTATTATTATTTATTTTATTTATATATATATATATAATATTATAAATGCGAAAGTAACTCTGTCTGTCTGTCTGTCTTTTCTTCACGCCTAAACTACTGAACCGATTTGTGTGAAATTTGGTATAGAGATAGTTTGAGTCTCGGGGAAGGACATAGGATAGTTTTGATCCCGATATTCCCACGGGATCGACACTTATGCGGGTGAAACCGCGGGGCGCAGCTAGTTTTTTATAAAACTAGAAATAGTAATACTTGTCGTCACACAAGACAGACATTACCAAGCTAAAGTAAAATCATTTATTATAATGAGATGAAAGAATGATCAAAACCACTTTTTTTAAGTTGGTTCAATATAACTGTCACTGGATATTTCATTTATCTATGAATATATTAAAAGAATACGTTATCACGTGAGCGAAGCCGCGGGTAAAGCTAGCCTAAACTAATTTTATAAAAAGAAAAGATTCGATTGTTTGTTTGCTACACTTTCACGCTAAAACGGCTGAACGGATTTATATGAAATTTGGCACATGGGTAGACCATAACCGGGATTAGGACATATAATACTTTATATCCCGATATTCCTACGGGATCGAAACTTATGCGGGTAAACCGCGGGGTGGAGTTAGTTTACAGAGACCATTTACTTTACAGCCTATTAATTTTGGCATTTTAAAGATAATACCCATGTATAACAGTGTCGATTCTCATAGTAAGACCTAACAATTTATTTATAATGTCTTAAATCACTTTTAAGATAATATTAGTTTTTAATTAGTCTTCTCAGTTTTAATTTTGTATTTTTTATTTTAAAATTCTAGGCACCTTTCTAGCCTGAAACACAGGTTCTACCTAACTCAAACTCAAAGCATTTATTTCAATTAAACCATTACAGGCACTTTTGAATTGTCAAAATTAAGTAGTCGGTCAGTTGGTCAGAAATGAGCAACTGTGTCCTCTACATACTGGTATAATTGTTAAGTTATATTATTGTAAATCTGGACCTTCTTTTATAAATAAACGATATAGGTATATTTTTTGACTTTACATATCTCGGGATCATAGGGTCCCGGTCCTTTGGAAGGCGTACGAGGGGCCGAAGCCAACCCGCAGAGACCCCTTAGGAAATTTTAATGAAATGTGGCACCAACCGACGATTCTCCCTGTATGCACTATGCAAGTGCACCCAAGGACAACCCCCAGTTGGTGTAGGACTAACGATATAGGTATATTATTATTATAATGATGCAAAAGGTGCTAATCACTAAGTAACAAAGGGAACATGGCGCCCAGTATCTAAATCAGTGGAGGATGCTCTTCATATCAAACCACGTTGTAAGCGAGTTTCGTGAAGACGATACTTTCTTTTTATACATAAATGATTTTAAAATGTATTGGCGTTTATGTACTGTCTAGTTTTATAGTATTTAAATGATAAATAAATGATACATGATTTAATTTCTGTAAGTATGTTCGTAAAAACACGTTCATTTATTTAATACTTCAAGCACATACACTTCAAAATATTGTACCTAAAACATTTTAAAAGAGTAACGGTGGAGTTTCTTGCCCATTCTTCTCCATACGAAAACTACCCTTTGGAATGGGCGACTAGAATCAATTCTATTTTAAGATAATTTTTGACGTTCAAAAGTGCCTTTTATGTGCCTATTTGAAATAAATGTTTTGACTTTGACACATAAATGTACATAGGCGGACTTAATGCCATAGGCATTTTCTACCAGTCAGCCTTTGGGTGATGACAGAGACAAAGAGTGGTAGGTGCAATAATGAAAATTGAGGAATACGTTACGTTTCGTTGTTACGTTTACATGTGAATCATATTTAAATTAGACTAGATGAGGTCGGCGTTTCCTATCTGACTATTCTGAGAAGAAAGGCCAAAACTAACTCAGAGGTCACAGTCTCTTTTAAAGTACTGACATAATCTTGGTCAGATCATGTGAAGACCATTTAGATTGGTATCCAGTCAACTCAAAACTTAAGGAGCTCAACGAACAATACCGTTTAAAGTTGGATTTTGAGATGTGCAGAGAAAAATTTCGTCTGGGCCGCAAAATTTCCCTGCAAAACCTTGGGTTTTCTGCGTTGCGGAATTTACCGATAAAGTAGTGAGAAAAAAATCTTAATATTCAACCAGAAATTCTCATGTGTGTTAGTACCTACTTAATTCGTAAACTAATTGACTCACATGATTTGACGAAGATAATGTGTTGTTAAAAGAAGCTTTAAGTTTGTTTCCATGCTTCTTCTCAGAGTAATTCTAGCTTTTTAACCAACTTCAAAAAAAGGAGGGGGCTCTCAATCCGGTGGTTTTTTTTCTTTGACGTGCTTACTCTTTGGGCTATAAAAGCCCAAATAGTAAGCATTGCCATCCAACGTGGTAATGCTGCCAGCCTTTTGGGCACTTATCCCTTTGACAGCGATGCGGTCGAATTTTTTGATGCCCAATGAGCTCCTGTCTTTTTCTTTTTTTTTCCTTTTTTTATACTTCTGTTTTTTATCTACTATCTAGCCTTCAAATCGGAACAAGCAGAATTGACGGCGGTTGTACGTCCACGAACGCAAACTCTCAAACAAAGACATTAAAATTATATGTACAACTCTCACACGAAATTTCTGCTGTATCATCAAATAATAAAAGCTAAAAATAAATCCTATAAAGAACTACGCCAGCCTACGCCAATAGCAGTACAACTCACAGCAATATCTCCTTTTAAAGATTAATTCTGCAATGTATTCTTGAGGGTAGGTATATTTTTAGACAGCGGTATTTTTAGGCAATGCTCGACCGTGGCACGTGAGCAGATTTGTGTCCGAAACCACCCACGTTCGCACGGACGGAACGTAAAATTATCGAGGCGGGGTTTTATCGTGCGCTGGATTTTTAACTCTTGGTATTTAGCCGGGCGTTGAGAAACCAACAGAGTGCATCCCAGCACGTAAAAAAACACACTGTTGGATTTTCAACCCTCGACGTTTAGCAGCGCGATGAAAATTCAGTGCACGTAAAATAATCGCCGCGGCAAAAACGCACCCGGGCGTACCTGGGCTAACCAGCCGTAAAGCTAAATTTAGTACATAATGAATACATAAAATGTTCTGTTGCGTAGGACTACCTGGATTTTTATTTCAGGATTGACCAATTTTCCTAATTATTTTCTTTATTTATATTTTTTATGAATACTACTTCAACACCTGGATGAAGCTGACACAGAAGTGTGGAGGTTGGCACAAGAAAAGAGAGGCCTATGCTCTTGTCTTGTGGATCTGGCTGTGCATGATAATGGGGATGGGACGGTTGATATTTTTTCTCGATATCGATGTATTCACGCACTATGACTGTCCGCTATTTTCGTTGATTCTTTTCTGGAAACTATTGTTGTGTTGGAGACAAAACGTAGTACCGCCCGCCACTGCGACTACGGGAGCGGGACAGCGGCGTGTGGGGATCGGGACCCCCAGGGATCGGGGGGGACCGCTAGCCGCTGACCTGCACTGCCCTACACTTCAAAAAGAACGGTCTGAGAGGCGCGCGTCCTTATGTTCAATATACGAACCATACCTACTATTAAAGTCTGCTATTTTATTTATAAAACTCTTGAGAATCGCCAACATATGGTCCCTCAAGCCGGATTACCGCTAGCCGCTGACCTGCACTGCCCTTCACTTAAAAAAAAACGGTCCGAAAGGCGCGCGTCTTTATGTTCAATATACGAATACAGTCCGCTATTTTATTTAAAACACCTCTGAGAATCGCCAACAGTTGTGACGTCACATTCTTTTGAACAAAAACTTTACTGCCGTGCGATTCTGTAAAATATTCACCGTGAAATTTTAGGTGAAGTAAGCTTGAAAATGAGCTGTCAGTGTCAATCACAAAGCATCTGAAAGAATGACAGTAAGTCAGAAGTTTTCACCGTGAGATTTCTACAGAATAGCAATACTGAAAAGTTTCTTTAGACAAGATGGACAGAGGAACAGAACACAGGTACGGTTCCATACTTTACTATGTTTTATTCACAGCTAGCTGCGCCCCGCGGTTTCAGCCGCATAAGTTTCGATCCTGTGGGAATATCGGGATAAAAAGTAGCCCATATGTTAATCCATGGTGTCAGCTACCTCCATACAAAATTTTATCAAAATTGAACTAGCCGTTTGAGCGTGAAAAAGTAACAAACATATAAACACACACACAACACACACACTTTTACGTTTATAATATTAGTGTGATGATATATAATATATATAGTGTGATTTTGGACAGCAATATCTTGCTAAATCGATAACAGTAAAAAAACCCTGGGATGTTATACTATGCTGATGAACGAGCAACGGAATTGCTCTGCATAAAAACTGAAACAAGCCATAAAAATATCTCATAAAAAAAAAACTAGATATTTACTAGGTACTAGCTTCTCGTCTATACCCGTAGGTGCTATTACATACAAATTACATACATAAACATTAAACTAGGAACACATAACAACGTCATAATATAAATATTTATGTATTTACTTGCGCTTCGTCCCGGCTTCGCACGTTTTTAACCGACTTCAAAAAAAGGAGGAGGTTCTCAATTCGACGGTATGTTTTTTTTTTGTATGTTTGTTACGCGATTACAACGTCAATTGTGGACCGATTTTCAAAATTATTTTTTAAATTATTTTTGTCGACTTTACACAATTCAAAATTTCTTTATTATTGTGTACTTTAATATTAATGTATTGTACCTACACGAAAACCCTTCGGAATAAATTCTCTAAATGATGGTGGAAACTGAACTGAACATCAAAATCGTTGCGTAATTTAGAAAAACAACGCGGTCATACAGACAGACTTCTTCCTCAAGGTTAAAATTGTAGATAAAGGTGTCTACTCCACTTTTTCCATCTATACGTATATGCATTACAGGGAGGGGCCCGTGGCTAAATAATAACAGCTGCACAGGTCGATCGATCAGGTTAAGCTACGCTTGCTGCGGTTGGTCTGTGGATGGGTGACCATCTTTACATATCGAGACCCCTCCGTGCTTCGGAAAGCACGTTAAGCCGTTGGTCCCGGCTGTCATTCGTGGATCTTTGACAGTCGTTACGGGTCGTCAGAAGCCGGAAACTCTGACAACCAGTCTTACCAAGTGGTATCGTATTACCCAGTAGGCTGGTTTATGGAGGTCAGATCGGCAGTTGTTACGTGTAAACTACTTGTATTCAGCTACATTCGGTTAGACTGGAAGCCGACCCCAACCCCTTATTTATAATGAATGAATCATGCTACTACTAATTTTTTTTTTTTTTTATTGTTGTTCCCGACAGGTCCAATGTCGGACTACCATAGTTGTCGAAGAAGCATGTCGTCGAAGTCGCATCGTTTCCTAGTTAAGTCATGTCGAAGAAACGCTTTATCGGAGTACAGTAATGTTGGACTTAAGGTATTTCGCACTAAAGTATTGTGGAAATGAAGACGTGTCGGAGTTCCGTAGTGTCGAATTAAAATCATGTCGTATTAAAGTTTGTCGAAGTTCAGTTGGTAAGTCACTTTCAAGATGTCTTTAGGGTCGATATGGTTTTATACAAGACAATGGCCTAGAATTTAGTTACTGTCTCGTTTTGCGTATTGCTACCTGAGTTTTGTTTGTGCAGAATAAACAAATTTTCTTTATTTTCTTTTCTATTCTTTCTATTTAGATAACGTGTAATTTTTTATTTCTATGATCGGCGTTCCGTCTATCAAATTATTGAGCCAAAGTAGAATAAAGACCCAAACTATTCGATTCGTCTGTTAGGTAGTAAAATATATTTTTTTTGCTGAACATAAGATAAGAAAAGTTTTATAGAAGGTTTTTTCTTTATGCGTAATTACGTGAAATGAGAAGTTATTTTATGGTTGAAGGAGAAAATGTGGTTTTAGGAAAATGGGTCCAATATTTACATACATGCCTACCTACCTTGTTGGCTATACAATATAATGTAACCAGAGCGATACACAATCTTAAACGGATTATATTTAAGTAGAGGTTTTTTTTTTACAGCATTTCCCGGAATTAACGCACACCACCAAACACCCCAATTAGAACATTATGTTAGAATTATATTATACTAGCTGCGCCCCGCGGTTTCACCCGCGTAACTTTCGATCCCGTGGGAATATCGGGATAAAAACTATCCTATGTCCTTTCCCGGGACTCAAACTATCTCTATACCAAATTTCATCGAAATCGGTTCAGTAGTTTAGGCGTGAAGAAAAGACAGACAGACAGACAGACAGAGTTACTTTCGCATTTATAATATTAGTTTGGAAGTTTGGATTGACGGTTCTCCGGCTATTTGATCTAAGCGACATTTTTTACGAAATTGAGTTATGTATATCTATATATAATAATTGGATTGAGAAAAATTCGCTGATACCAATTATGTATAGGTTTAACTCAATTTCGCAAAAAAATGTCGCTTAGATCAACTAGCCGGGGAACCGTCGATATGATTATTTTTTTTTACACTTAATTTTTACTAATAAGTAATTAAGTATCTGTATTTTTACTATTAGGTATGTATAAAACATTTTTTATTTATTAAATTAGTTATACTGACTGTGGGAGAAAATTGTGTTCTCTTTATAAATCTACGCACGCACTATCGCGGACATTCTCGCCTGACCACAACTAAGTCCATTTTTGCTTGCACTAAAAAAATAGAAGCGTTCTCTAGTAAGCGCGCCAAGGTCAAATAGTTCGTGCGTAAAATTCACAAAAGGAATACACGTGATGCGTCACTAAGCTGCGCAGTGCAGGTTGCAACTAATTGCGTTATCTCTTTCCTAATAGGCGAAAATTTTAAGGGGGGTGACTTGGCGCCGCCGCAGCATTTGGGCGAAATTTTTTTTAAGTGATTAGGTGGAAAAGACCGCTATGGTACACCATCGCACACGTATACAGGACTGGCTTAGTAGGTTCTTCATCCATTTTGATTTGTTTTGACTGTACAGTGTAAGTGTTACTGTAATTTACATAGTTTTAATTATTTTGGGATGTCACTCTAGTAGAGCGTCGTTGGGAGGTCAGAGCCCTGATTCACAATCACAACCATACGCCTGGCTATTGTATCGAAAACCTGACATTTCGATAACCTGATTTGACTTGTCCTCAACAGCAAATAGCTGTTGGAAGAATAGCGGGCGTCTATGTGATTTAAAGTGACAAAATTTTCGGGTTTTGGACTTGTGAACAGCGTTTAGAAGACTCCTACGATAACAATGATTAATGTTCGATACGATACGGCAGCGTATCGAGTGTTTGTGAATAGCTATGCGGATAGGCAGTCGCTCCATGTAAAATACTGGTATTCAGCTGCATCCGGTTAGACTGGAAGCCGACCCCAACATAGTTGAGAAAAGGCTGGGCAGATGATGACTCTAGTAGAGCGTCGCATCGATGGTTGTGTGGCGGCTGTCTTCTGATGATAGAGAAGATGTCAGAGGAGCCACGATTGTCCGTCCACAACGAATTTCTACATTCCGGCACAATCCTGATGATATTGAAGTTGCTTAATCCATACTAATATTATAAACTCGAAAGTAACTCTGTCTGTCTGTCTGTATGTTACCTTTTCACGCCTAAACCACTGAACCGATTTAGACGAAATTTGGTATAGAGATAGTTTGAGTTCCGAAGAAGGACATAGGATAGTTTTTATTCCGATATTTCCACGATAGTCTCTAATACGATGACTACTTCTGGATGCTACGTGTTTTATTACGTGATTTAATTCAATCTACCGACCTACTTTCTTTTTAAAACAGTTGCCCTGGACGGACAATACAGCTAACGGTTTTTCAGAAAAGTCAAACTTCACAGAAATCGTAATAAAAATAATAGAATCAAATTATTAAGAATAAAAGATTTTTAAAAAATCATGAAGCATTTACCACGAAATCCCGAACAAAAAACAACCTTTCTGATTTCAAAAGAAACGAAACAATCCGTATTCCAAATTTAAATGTATTATAAAATGAAATCCGTATTATTCCGTATTCAGCACAAAATCCGTATACAACACAAATGTGTGCGAAAGCTTAAACAAAAAGCAATTCTTCTTTTTTAATTTCGCTTGAGCAATTCGTGAGTTGTACGGAATTTATATCCATTTATAGTGAAATACGATTATTGCTCTTCACGCCTCTAAACCATATATATGTAGATTGAGTTGAAATTCCTAATGTTTGCTGGTTTATGTGCGAAATCAACGGGGAAGGGATGTTTGGGCGTTTTTATTTTTGGTGTATTTTTTTTTTATAGCACTGTTTGACCTAAACCCGCACAAGACTTACGTTGCGTTACGTGTATTCGTTCGAAGCCCTCAGGTCCATATATCCGTCTGTATGTCACAGCCGTCTTACTTGCAGATATAGTACTTATCAGTACCATAAAACTGAGAATTGTATTCGAAGTAATTCCTATGATATTTATTTTTCTCTGAATTTTACTTGGCCGCATTTTAAAGTATCCTTCAGTTACACCAACGAGTCGAGCTCTCATAAATTCGTGTTTCTACATGTCTGTTTGTAGGCGTAGAATGTTTGTTAGCCTAATAATATTTAATCTGTCAAGCTCCGCTAGTGAGACACAATTGATTTTCTATTGTTTCATCGTCGATCGGCGACGCGCGCCGCTTGACCGGTTAATCGAGGTATTCAACATGTAGGTATCACTTGTAATCGATTATTAACATTGTTAAGAGGTATGAGGAACAGAGTGTAAAGTTCACTCAACCTCCATAGAAAAGGGAGGATCCTCCGACCAGACGGGTGTTGGAGTGAATCGAATGAAGTAGATATAATTTCTTTATACATCACGGAGAAGCCTCGGCAGGCGCTGCATAACACGCTACACAGATACACTCTCCATAAAATTAAGCATAATCCCATAGTGTTTAAAAAAAACCACTGCATAAATCAATTACAAATAAAGTTTATTGAACTCTTCGATGATTGAGCGGTACCGACTTTGTTTTGAAGATTTTATACTTCTTTCTTATTTAAACCCAAAGTTACGTGAAAATGAGCAAGAAAAACAAATCTTTGTTGGCTCATAACTTTTTAAGGGCTATTTATTTTACTATTCTGTCTCCGCACAGACAAAATGAATAATAAGGCAAAGCGATATAATGTTTAACTTTGGATGTACAATGTTTAACAGTGAAGAAATACTCTCCCGAAATTTTTATGGAAAAAATATCGATTAGTGGCCCACCTTTATCACTCTGTCTAGCCTTTTCCCAACTACAGGGTGAAGTTGAAATCATGGGCATCCTTTAAAGGGGTCATTGTACTCATCAATATGAAAAACTTTTACTATGAGATTAAACCTAAAATCGCGAAAAAAAATTAGCTGTTCCTTGCATTTATGTTCACATAACTCGTCAAAATGTAGGGAACAGCTGATTTTTTTTTTCGCGATTTCAGGCTTGGTCCCATAGTTAAAGTTGTTCATAATGAAGAGTACAATGACCCCTTAAAAGGATGCCCATGAATTTAATTTCACCCTGTATATCGGGGCCGGCTTCCAGTCTACCGAATGCAGCTGAATACCAGTACTTACAAAGAGCGACTACCCTTAATCTATCTACCTCATTAAAATACAAACAAACGAAGACAGCATAATCTATTCTTCTCAAGCGTCAGACAGCCAAAACAGTTCAACGGAATTCACAAAAAAATTCTGATGAAAAAAAAAAATGGTTAACACAGAAAAATATTTGATTTATGATCTTGGAAAATGACAGTTTTCCGCCTTATTTAGTTCAGAGGGTTATTATTAAACTCGTTATTAACGGTGTTAGCAAACATAAAAAAAGGCGTTAGGGTGTAAAAATTGTGTGAATTTTGTAGGCTGTAAAATATTGAGCCTGAATTTTTAAACTGGAAGAAGATGTAGATTCTGTTTCGTTAACCTTGAGCATTTTGTCGACCGGCTTGAGTTTTTCCATAATATTAGTGCTTAGGCACACTTACTAACTTATACAGGATCGACTTAAATTAGCTGGCGAAAGTATGCAGACCCCATCATGTCTGTGAAGTTTACACAGATAAAAATGATTCTTTAAACTGATATTTCAAGTATAGAGGAATGAGGAACAGGGTGTAAAGCTCACTCATATTCTATAGAAAAGGGAGGATCCTCCGACCAGACGGGTGTTATGTCTGGCGGGCAACTGCCCATTGAGTCATGTCGGGCCGTTGTATCTACGCTAGTTGCGCGGTAAACTCTGCTTGCGAGATGCAGGATTTGCGTGACGTCAGTATGACGCGTTGTTCGCATGTGGCGTTGTAGATACCGCTACACAAGTAACTACACTAACTGCGGCCGATGACCCCCAAATATACATATATAGGGTTATTGAAAAAACACCAACAACCTCTTAAGAGGTCACTGTACTCATCATTATGAACAACTTTTACTATGGGACCCTTCGATCAATAATAGATTGATCGAAGATCGGACCAAGGATTTTCTTTGTGATTTTTTTTTAGATCATGTAAACTAATTTCTCGTTTATTAATCACATTTTTTTTCCATATTTTTTACTCAAAAAACTGTTTACCTTCTCAAATATTTCTTTGCTGTTTATATACACTCTTCTATCTGTGAAAACTTGTAATTGGCCTTATTTCTGTTACTCTTAATAGTGCAAAAGTGTTTAGCTGTAAGTTTTTCAAAAACTGTAATATAAAATAAATAAATAAACCTGAAAAAGAGAAAAAAAAAAATCACCTGTTCCCTACATTTTAACGAGTTAAACGAACATAAATGTAGGGAACAGCTGTTTTTTTTCGCGATTTCAGGTTTGGTTCCATAGTAAAAGTTGTTCATAATTATTATGAGTAGAGTGGCCTCTTAAGAGGTTGTTGGTGTTTTTCCAATAACCCTGTATATCGATATATCTAAACACGACAAACCAGAAGGGAACAGATTTTCTAATTCATAAGTACTTTAAGTTACAACACCGTAAGCGATCGTTGACCCTAAAAAAAAAACATCAAATGTTTTTAATTTTTATTTTATTGTGTTTAGTCAAAGTCAAATCATTTATTTCAAATAGGCACATTAAAGGCACTTTTTAACGTCAAAAATTACAGTAAAACGAAATTGATTCTAGTCGCCCCTTTCAAAAGGTAGTTTTCGTATGGAGAAGAATAGGCAAGAAACTCCACCGTTACTCTTTTAAAATGTTTAACAAGGTTTTGTATACATTAATTATATAATTATGTGCGAAGACGATGCACCTAGAATAAAATTAGTTTACTTACAAAAGGTAAAAAGAATCACATCACACTAATCATCACACTAATATTATAAAGGCGAAAGTTTTTGAGTATGTGTGTGTGTTTATATGTTTGTTACTTCGTCACGCTCAAACGGCTGGACCAATTTTGATAACATTTTGTATGGAGGTAGCCGACACCCTGGATTAACATTATAGGCTACTTTTTACCCCGATATTCCCACGGGGTCGACATTTAAGCGGGTGACACCGCGAGACGCAGCTAGTTAAAAATAAAGCAATGACAGGTGAATCAATTATGTGATAAATACATGGTGCTCACATATTTAGAAATATTGTAAAAGTATTGATACCCATCACGTCTGCAGTTTTACTAGATAATTTCATTTGAACCTGTATAAACAAGTAACAGAGCTCTCGGTATAGCACCATCTCATTAATCCGGCGAAAATAATAGGTGTATTAGTATAGCTTATTATGCCATCAATAACAGGTTTTTCCGGTTCTCGGGTAACGATAAGGAATACCGCACACTTCCCGTGGGGATCGTCGTACGAGATTAATGTAAGGGATGGGCAGAAATCGGGACAATGTCCACCTGTGCGGGTAGCTTTATAATGACTTGGTGAAAGTTTTTTGAAGGAAACTCGTTACAGCGAACGATAAGTCGTTACAGCTTTAGTTTTTAGTGCAAGTTTCACAGATTTGGAAATAATTCATAGGTACATGTGATAGATTATTGGTCGGAAAGTAAGAATATATTATAAGATGTGATCAGATGGTCAATTCTCGGACAAACGCCAGCCGAAACTGTCAAATTTTCCCAATCAACATTGAACGTTATGCTTTAGCGATAAAGTTGAAAATCTATTAAAGAAATTTGACAGATTGTAGTAGCTTGATTTACTGGAGTCTGTACTTAAAAAACGTTCAAATTCAAGTCACAGTCTCATCTCAGCGAAAATCAATGTCAAAAGCTTGTCAAAAGCTTTTTGTTGTGCTTGGCAGTCTCAATCTGTCAAAAATATCTCTCGTTTCCCTACATTTTTAAGAACAATCACGGTCTGATCGAAGTAGATCAGACCGTGAACGTTCTTAAAAATTGATTTTCTATATATTTACGCGCGGAGCTTGACCGGTTTTATTCCGATATTCCCACGGGATCGACACTTATGCGAGTGAAACCGCGGGGCGCTGCTAGTTACATACATAACCGCCTACATAATGTCTTAGTACTAAGAAACACCTTGAAAAAGATAATATAAGGACTAAATATTAAATACCCAACACAATGCTCTCATCATTGAGTTACGGTAAAATGAGATGAAGTGAGTAATGAGATGAACAGACTTATGAGAAACACAAAGTGTAATGAAAGGCGGTTTGATCTGACTAAGTCGGGAAAAGCATTTTTTCCGCACGTAATATATCAAATCAGGCGTTTCCGGTGTGATTCCGTGTCGGGGAGTTATCATTTGGGACTGTCGAATAATATTTTTGTGGTGAAAGTTTTGGAATAAATTTTTCCTAGCGTATCGATGGCAAAATGTTCAAACTCTTTGACCCAAAATTAAGCTGCGTGAACTCCGCAGTCGCTTAATGCGTCAAGTCAAAATCTTCAAGTGCACAGGTGATAGGAAATGCGGCAAAGGATGGAAGGTGCACCATTGTCTGTGAGAAAGCGCATCTGAGCTGTCCGTGAACCCGTCCTATGGAGATTGTCTTTGCTACAGCCGACTTGGGTTCGAAATCTATTTAGAGATTTCCAAGTCGGCCACGGCAAAGCGAGCCCTGGCAAAAGGGTCTCAGATGGAATTGGAATTCATTATTATCATATCAAATTCATTATTTAGATTAGAACATAGTTATTAAATACCAGTCATCATCATCATCTCAGTCGAAAAACGTCCACTGTTGGACTATGACCTCTCCCAAAGATGAAGAAGAAGACTGGCCCTGCGCTACTCGTATCTAGCGGAATTCCATGGACCTGAAAGCGCTGATTAGATAGACAGACATGATGGCATAATGACAGTGAAAATACTTGCTTTTTAGCAGTATACACTCTGTAAGAAAATTAATGTCTATCTATAGCGGATTTAAAGATACCCTGTGACAGACGGACGGACAGCGGAGCCTCAGTAATTAGGGTCCCGTTGGTACTCTCTGGGTACGATACTCTAACTCAAAGCATTTATTTCAATTAAACCATTTACAGGCACTTTTGAACTGTCAAGGAGTCGGTCAGTCAGAAATGTGTAGCTAGAGGGCACGCAAAATAAGTCTGCGCGCGGCCGAAATTGGAAATAATCGTTTGCCGCCATCTGGTCGCTTATACCTGTGTGTTTTCTTAAGTAAATAATTGTCATAATTATGCCGAAAGTGATTAAAAGTGCTAGCAGGGATATACTCTTGAACTGAAACGTCGCGGGCAGACTCATCTTGCGCACACTCTAGTTGCCTATTCCAAAGCGTAGTACGTATCTAAGGAGAAAAACGGGCAAAAAACTCTATGGACACTCTTTTAAATTATATTGTTACAAAAATATTAGTTACATAACAAAACTGATTTTTTATCAATCAACTTGACTTCTTGACCAAAAAAAAAATTGGTTGCCTGTAAAGTCGGTTTACGGACGATAATTTTACGTGATAACTTCATAAGAAAGCCGAACGCTTAGGCCGATCGTGCCTCGCTATCGCTTGTTCCGCGCTCTCGCTTGCACACTCGGCTCAGACGGAACGTGACAATGAGTCATGCTTTTTCGTGCCTGCAGCCGGCGTTCATCGATTTATAAAACGTTATCACGTCAAAAACAATTTTCTCCACTGCTGTTATTCAATTAATATCCATAATATTATAAAAGTGACATTTTCACTACCTGCCATCATTAATCTGTCAGGAACACCAATATATATCACTCAATATTTGGTGTCTCATGTCATGATTTAGCTCGTTTAGCTGGCTAATGATATCGTGTTAATTTAGATAATTAGTTCTCTGCATGTGGTTACGTCATCGTTTATCATTAGCCTGTTGGTTTACGAACATGTTTGTATTGTCATTCTGTGTGTTGTGTTGTGTTTTCTCATAGTACGGTATGTTGTTGAATTGGTACGTAAAATTGAATTACAATTACGCTACAAGTTATGAAATGTATTCATGTTCGATCAGTCAGTTATCTAGATACTACATAAATAAATAAAATAGTAACGATGATTTTTTGTCCGTTTGCCTGTTTGTCTAGAGTACCTACCGAGATGACGACTAATAGAGAAGTATGGAAGAAAAAGATATTTTGCACCGACCACAAATACGCGCTAAGCTTTGTACCTTCACAATGGCGAGATATTACAGTGATCCCGATACCGAAGCCAGGACGTGACCCTCAGTCTCCTGGATCTTTGCGTCCTATATCAATGATATCCTGTCTTTGCAAAACCTTTCATAACATTTTAATTGGACGCCTGGAGTGGTATATTGAAAGAAACAACTTTTTATCCCCGAACACTACTGGATTTAGGAAGTGTCGCTCCACTTTGGACAACCTTACAATGTTGATATCAAGAATTCAAACTAGTTTTACTCATAATCATGTGGTCATAGCCTCTTTCATGGATATCGACAATGCTTATAATAACGTAGATATAGGGAGTTTAATAAATATTATGCAACAGTTAGGAGTAAGTTCATTAATGTGTAGGTATCTGTGGAATTTTTTAAAGGAAAGATATTTAAACATGCAGGTAGATTCTTTTGTTTGTTGTAGATACACATGTCGTGGCCTCGCTCAAGGTGACCCCATCTCACCATTGCTTTTTAATATAGCAACCAATAATATTTGCAATAGTATACGTAATGTGTTTACTTCACAATACGCGGATGATTTCGTGATATACATAAATAGTGAAAGCATACAGGAAGGTAAAAATCAGATACAATTAGCATTAGATACATTTGGTAAACTACTTTTTAATATTGGTTTGGAAATTTCACCTACTAAGAGTAAGATTTGTATTTTTAAAAGAGGTTTTCGCAGAGAGACTGTCGACATAACTATTAACGGTATAACACTGGAAGTTGTAGATAACGTGAAATATTTAGGACTATGGTTAGACAGATCATTGCGCTGGGCGAAACATATTAATGAACTGAAAGAAAGAAGCCAAAGGTTATTGAACATTTTTAAAGCATTAGCAGGAGCAAAGTGGGGCATTCATCCGATTAATTTGAGACGTATTTATATAGCTATGATCCGTAGTCGATTAGACTACGCTAGTTTATTATATGACAATAGTTGCAAAACTCATTTGGGAAAGCTGGATAAGATTCAGAACCAATGCATGCGTATTATTGGAGGATTTATAAAGAGTACCGCAATTCACGTAATGGAATATGAACTTCACCTTCAGCCACTGTGTTTCCGTAGGTACTATCTTGCCGGCAAGTTTTGGTTTAGAAGTAGATCAGGTCCCTTTAATGAAATTATTAGTATTTTAGACAAGTTGAGTATCCATTGTCAAAATGTTTATTGGAGAAACAAGAAAAAACCCCTATTAGTTGCTGTTCACGATTGTTTTATAACTACATCTGTTTATTATAGTACACAATTAGGAATGTTTTCGTTGGACCAATGGGTGAGTAGCATAGACCTTTCGTTACATTTAGAACCAGATATAAAGGTAATCAATAAGTCTAAGCATCAATATCGGCCTCAGGAATTACAACAGGTTTGCATTGAACTTTTAAAACAGAAATATTCACATTTTTATCAGATATATACGGATGGATCAAAAAACGAAGGTGGCAGTAGTGGTTGCGCATTTCATGACCCTCAAACCAACAGTTACATTCAATTAAGTATAAATGTTAATACATCCATTATGTACACTGAGTTGATCGCAATAGCGGAGGCAATCTCTTATGTTGATTCCTGCACGGTTGGGAAATATGTAATATTGACAGATTCCAAAAGTGCTATTTACCACTTGGCTCGA
The DNA here is from genome assembly GCA_947508005.1 of Amphipoea lucens. Classification (NCBI taxonomy): domain Eukaryota; kingdom Metazoa; phylum Arthropoda; class Insecta; order Lepidoptera; family Noctuidae; genus Amphipoea; species Amphipoea lucens. The sequence continues at coordinate 14,556,514 of OX382377.1, read as the reverse complement.
TGCACCTCGAACTTTCGAGGCACACCGATAGCCTACAATATTATGGAATCCATACAGAAGCTAGCCCAAAACAACAAAATTGTTATAATTCAGTGGGTACCTTCACATATTGGCGTACGAGGGAACGAAGAAGCGGATCGTCTCGCTGCAGAAGCTTGTTATAATGGGGTTCCTTTCATTTTCCTACCATTGTTCACCGATTGCCTACACTTAGTCAGGTATAAGTGTACAGAGATGTGGAAGGAGTACTTTGACGAAAGGGCATTAACTAAGGGGATTTGGTATAGGACAATGCAATCTCATCTTTATCGAGCACCGTGGTTCGTCGACGCCAATATGTCAAGAACAGATATAGTAACTGCCCTGCGACTTCGATCCGGGCATATTCCGTTAAACAACTTTGCATTTATGATGGGCAAAATAAATTCACCAAACTGCACGGAGTGTGGCGTAGTTGAAGATGTTTACCATGTTTTGGTTGAGTGTGTCCGGAACGAAGTCGAGAGGGTAAAGTTAAGGTGCGAGAACAATATAAATGTGCGTGAAATTGGGAAATGTAATATCATCCTGGCTTACCCTCAATCAGAGGAAGCCAGGATGTTATATAATTTAGTTAAATTAGCAATTAAGCGTAGATAGTAGATTAGTAGAGAATAGATAGATTTAAAGTTTGTGAGGCCAATGAGGGTGGCATGATCATGCTTGATCAAACCCTCCTAAATAAATAAAGAAAAAAAAAAAAAACATGTTTGTATTGTCATTCTGTGTGTTGTGTTGTGTTTTCTCATAGTACGGTATGTTGTTGAATTGGTACGTAAAATTGAATTACAATTACGCTACAAGTTATGAAATGTATTCATGTTCGATCAGTCAGTTATCTAGATACTACATAAATAAATAAAATAGTAACGATGATTTTTTGTCCGTTTGCCTGTTTGTCTAGAGTACCTACCGAGATGACGACTAATAGAGAAGTATGGAAGAAAAAGATATTTTGCACCGACCACAAATAAATTGTGATAAGGGCAGGAGATACTTACCCCCTTATTCATAAAACTTATCAAACCTATTTTAGTTAAAATGGGGTTTGTCTCTTTCTTACACACAGAAATGACAACGTGACAGATAAAGACAAACGTTCTATAAACCTATTTTAGCTAAAATAGAGATAAAATAGGATTATGAATAAGGGCCTTAGTTTATAACCTGGGTTAACACATAGAGTACTTTTAATTTAGGTAGAACGTTGCCATGCAATGGCGTGCTTTGGTTTTCAGAATAGGTAGGCACTAGGTCGGGTCACTAATTTCTAATCAGAAAAAAAGTGAGGTCAAAATTGTGGTTATTTGAGCAGGCAAGCTTACTTAAGGGTGATAAATTGCGAAGGTCGAACGTCATGGTATTACGCGTGAGACGTACGTATTTTTAATTTTGTCGTATTAACTTGAACGAGTAAAGACCAATGACAATGTGCGAATAGTACGGGAGCCGAGTAGGCCGCCCGGCGACCGCCTACTGCCGCGCGTGTTTGTAAGAAGATTTTGTTTTTTGTTAGGTATGATAATTTTGTGAGTTTCTTAATTGTGGGGCACACACTAAAATGACAGGCTTATGTTGATATATCGAGGTAGGCACTGCTTATATGCCTATATGCAATGCACACCACTGTTCCCATGGGATATCTCACAACATAATGTCATGAATATATATTCCCTGAAAGGGAAGACAGAATGTATGGTACTATACTAACATTTCGTTCAGATTTTTTTAGAAACTTTCTTTAAGATGTTTCCTTCACCTGTAGTCAGTGAAGTCTAAGATTAACTTTGACAATTTTTAATTTGTCGATCGAAAAGTCACACTGATTTACATTCAAAACTGCAACCATATTCTCCCGAAGTTTATTAGCTATCACAACGAACCACGCGATATTAAAAATATTGCCATATTTCAAATTTCCACCTTCCTTAGTTTATAAGTTTTTGCATGATGTGGACTTCTCATACTTAAATAAATAACCTCATTTTTGATAAGTGAATCCGTTAACCCTGCCGGGCCGGCCACTATAACCCCACCTTGTTGGTCTCGTGGTCGCAAGCGCGTCTGCCGAGCGCGGGGTCCTGGGTTCGATTCCCAGGTCGGGCATAGTTTTATTGGGTCTTTCCATTAGGAATTTCTTAGTTACAGTCAGAGTGCACCTGAGTCTGCGCACACACTTGTGCACTATAACATCCCCCGCGCCGAAGGCTAGTCTCCGTTGAGATTGGCTGCCAAGGCCGAAGTACGGTCTGGAAGACTATAATCATAACGTACAAGGCATTATGAATATTCTTTAAAAAAAAACCGGTCAAGTGCGAGTCAAACTCGCGCAACGAGGGTTTCGTACAAGTAGGTATATATTTTTTAACACGGGATTTTTTAAATGTAACTACAAATATAATATTTTCGGATTTTTCCCTTTACATGTGCTACATGATCTTGCTTCTTGCCAAATGTCATGATTCTAGGTCAACGGGAAGTACCCTATAAATTTTGATTCCCTTGAGAATGTCGAAATATACGTTTCTTGCGGCATAAACGGCCGTATCTTTTTTTACGTAAACTTAGAAGTTTGATTTTTTCACAGCTTCAACGGACTGTAGACCTAAGTATGTGGATTTAATTTCAACTCGATACCTCCAGGCGTACCCGACATAAAGGGTCTTGACAGACAGACAGACGGACAACAAAGTGATTCTATATTGTGTTCCGTTTATTCCTTTTAAGGTACGGAACCCTGAAAACAAAGATGGTTGCCTCAATCAAGCCACTCAACCTTGACTGACAAGGACTTCCTCGCATACCGATCAAAGATATGAAGATTTTTCAAGAGGTAACTCGAGTAGGGATCGATTGAAGCCCAGGGACAGTTGACAGGGTATTAACACTCATTTGGAAATATGTACCTCTTGAAAGCTGACCGGAGAATCAGCCACTCAAGGGCAAGAGCCCCGATTAACGTATCGAGTATCATTTTTGGGGTTTCGTGGATGAAAGGGACAGGTACCCGTTTTCTTAAGAGTAGGTATCTCTAGTGAGCAGTAGTGACTCAGTAGTAACGGCCACGACTTACGAGTTGTAGGTGTAGGTTCGAACCCAGACAGGGGCTTTACTTTGTGTACATTATTTCATCACCATTGCTCTCAAAACGGTGAAGGAAAACATCGTGAGGAAACCGGTATATCCTAGAACCAAAAATCAGATAAAGAAGACATGACGTCTCCGAACTCGCAATGCGCGTGCGGCGTGCATGCGTTGGTTACAGGCTTACAACCATAGCTTACAGCCCACTCTCCAGTGGCGTAACTATAGTGTTTGGGGCCCGTGGCAAATTCTAGGGATGGGGCCCTCCCACAATGTAAAGAAGCTCAACCAACGTTATAGTTTTTTTTATTTTTTATTAGCACTTTTTCGCGCACATTTCAGTTCGCGTACAGTATGTTAATGGAAAAATACGACGCACCCTGGTTGTCGCACGCTGTGGAGGTGCTGAATATTTTTGTAAATTCCCGTTCGTCCCACGACGGGGACGAAGTCGGTGGGACGAACGGGAATACACCGGTCAGAAGACCCCACGGCTAACTTTGTAATTTTTATTTTGTTTCTGTTTTCTGTGTGTGTTTACTAACAATAGTTTTTAAGAACTATGTTACTAACAATTGGGCCTAGTTGCCATCAATAAACAAATATTTTATTTAATTTCATATTTTCTCCTACAAAATTTAACATCTGACTGCTTCTGTCTTTATGTTAGGATCCTCCTGTGCTCATGGCCCCCTCTGGCTGGTGGCCCGTGGCATTTTGCCCCAATGCCACCTTATAGTTACGCCACTGCCACTCCCTCTCACAGAGAGGAGGCCTGTCTCCCAGCGGTCACTATTCGTGTCTGTCTGAGTGATCACGCTGTTCTTCTTCATCTACGCAACGGCTTTTCATGCGGTTTTCTCCACCATTTAAGGTCTGGCGTTTCTAAATTTTCCAAAGATGTAAACAACAATAGCCGCTCGAAATTGAATAAAATCGATATACAAATGCATTTATTTTAAGTAATGTTTGTTTTCGTCTATTTAACTCGGAGATTTAGACGAAAACAAAACAAACATTACTTAAAATAAATGTTCTTGTATATAACGTGTAAAAAAATTATTCTTAAAAACTTTAAGAGGTGCTTTAGACCATCGAACTGAACAACTTTCACTATGGGACCAACTCTGAAATCACGAAAAAAAAATTAGGTGTTTTATACATTTTGGTCGAGTAGGTATTGAACTGTATGAAACAGCTGATTTTTTTTTCGTGGTTTCGGAGTTGGTCACATAGTGAAAGTTGTTCAATTCGATGGTCTAAAGCACCTCTTAAAGTTTTTAAGGTTAATTTTTTTACATCTTATATATCGATTTTTCGATAATTTATTTCAGAAGATTCATGTGTATTATTAAACTTATAAATAATAAAGATATCTCGTCGTCTCATGCGAAGCACGGCCGGGTCGCTGGTTTATAATCTTTAATTTATTAAAATACTGGCAACCCACCCCTGCTTCGCACAATTTTTACGACCTGACAACATAGATGTCTTTTTTCGAGATTTTTCTTTAATATATTTTATTATTTATTATTATAAGCCTGTGTTGTCCCACTGCAGGGCAAAGGCCTCCCTTCCCTTTCCACTTTTCCCGGTCTACTTCGATTGTGGGCCAATTCTTTTAGAAGGAGTCCAGCTCATCCCGCTATCTCTTTCTGGGCCTGCCGCGCAGTCGATTCCTGCCATTGGGGATCCACTGAGTGGTGGCTTTTGCATTTTGCTGCTCCGGTATGTGACAGATATGGCAAGCCCAGTTCCACTTTGATCCAGCAGATGTGCGGCCCGCGTTCGCTATTTGTGTTTTGGAACGAAGTAGGTATAGAGTTCTTAATGCGGCCTGTGAGTTTGTGAGTTTAATATATTTATATAATTTAATTTACAGGCGTATTACAAAAATACGTTGCGTAGTTTTGAAGAACAACGCGGTCGCACAGACACGAGAAGCGACTATAATATATACATACATATACATAAATATAGGTAGAGGTATCATAGTTATTATTGCATCAATAAATGAACGAAAATTGATGAATATGAATGTTGATGATAGATAGGGAGAAGAAGGTCAAAGAAAACAGAGATGGATTGTGTGAGGAATGATATGAAAGAGAAGGGAGTGAATGATAGCGTGTCGGTTGACAGAGGAGAATGAAAGAATAAAACGTGTTGCTCCGACTACAACTAACATGGGCAACCTCCCTTCCAATCCGTAGTAGACGCACCGGGCGCCGGAGCACGCGGAACGATCTCCGGCCGCCTTAGGGTGAGGCCTGCAGGCAACAGACTTGGGGAGTTTGTTGCCTGAACAGTGAAAGGCCCGAGACGGCGGCGCGCCGTGTTCCACGCGCGACTCTCTGTAGAGGAATGGTGGCCGTTTGCGGCCGCTAAGGGTGACGGGGTCCGCATGGATTCATGCGGGCCAACACCTGGCCGAGGGAGCGTGATGAAATGCGCAAGCACTCCAGCACCCCGGCTAAAGGTAGCAGCAGGACACCGTGTGGTTTTAGTCAGTAAGAGTCTGACAGACAGGGGTCTGTCAGACTCTCAAAGCCTCATGGATGTCCACCACCCTGGGGTGGGTGGAGGGCCACCCACCCCAGGGTGGTGGACATCCATGAGGATTTCCAAACGATAAAAAAAAAAAAAGGTTAGGAAGATGATGAAATGAACGAGTTAGGAGCACGCCGTCCAAAGAAAATACAATAAAATATACGCAAGCAGTCTTAACATTCCTTCGCTTAATAAAACTCAGTGGGCTTGCGAGAACGTTATTACTCATATTGCCTCACCCTGTATTAGCATAGGGGTGCTCTCAGAAACAACTGACGCGTTGCTATATTAGTCTTCTTATATAACTCCCGTGTACTCGCTGCATATCACGAGCATACGTCATGTAATGTGTGTCAATGATATAAGGTTCAAATTGCTAGCTCAAATAGCTACCTACCTAGTGTTGTTCCTGGGTATACTTTTTCGGGACGAGTTACGAGTTATAGTAGTAGTTCTTCTGCTTCCCAAGTTGGCACTAGCTATACAGAATCTAATTTGTGCTTAGCGCGCTATGAAGCGGGCTATGCTCGCCGCGGAGTGTCTCTTTGAAGGATAAAATCAAAAATGAAGTTATCCGGAACAGAATCGGAGTTATAGTTAGCGCCACGAAAAATGAGACATGACCCCGCCTCCCACGCTCTTTCCGCCGCCCCTATGACGTCCGGTCCCGTCCCGCGCTCAGACCTCATACCGCTAAAGAGACCTAAAATCGTGTACTGCGCAAGTCAAACCACGTGGTGTGTCAAGTCTCATCTTTTGTGGCGCTAACTATTCCGACATAGCTTGCAGAGTAAGCGAACTGAAGTGACGGTGGGCTGGCCATGTTTTTCGAAGGACCGATAGCCGGTGGAGCAGACGAGTCCTGGAGCGGAGACCGCGCATCGGCAACGCCAACGAAAGTACAGTAGACTTCCTTGTGTTTTTCCAGATTTTTTCGGTTTTTCTTTGTATATTATTTTCTCTACGTGACGCTACATAGTCTCAAACGGCTTTAACGGATCGTGGGGAAAACATAAACCGTAATTTCAACCCATAACAGACTGTAACTCACAGGACCTCAAGCACAAATATAAATATTAATGTTACAAAGGCACGCGCACGTTTAATAACTGTCAAAAATACGAAACTCGTTCGTTGTAACCCGTTCATTTATCAAAATTTTCCACCGTCTTCAGATAATTTTTCATAACAGATACTGAAATATAGGCCAAGAGTCTTTGGTAATATTCCGGGTATTTATTTAATTTACTTAAGTAAATAAGACATTATTGATGTGTTCCGTCTATCATGTCTGTTTAGGCAGCCAATTATACGAGGTTTTGGCTAGGAAATTACTGAGCGTATCTACTTTGTTATGGCATGCAGGTATTTAATGGAACGTCTAATAATTAATTACCATTTTGCGCTCCTAACAAAATATGATTGATCACTTTAATGTAATGATCACGCCTCATTTTGTGAACCTCAAATTTAATAATAATAAAAAAAATATGTTTCAAATAAATTTTAAATAGTCAAGTTAAAACTGCGACCAACTTGGATTTAGCGCTCGCCGGCCGCTGCTGCGGCATAGCTCGTTTCGCTTGCTTGGCTCGCTCGCGATTCGTCACAGTTCTAGCCTAACCTAACCCATTTGGTCGGGGTGCTCTAGCTTAGTTAGCGCGATCAATTCTGCACTCAACTTTTTAGAGGTTCATTAATTTTATAAAGTGTGTTTTTAATTACATTGACACGAGATCTAACCACGTGATCACCTAAAGGAGGCGAGTATGAGCCCGTTTGAGTCCAATAATTTAGTTTACGAAGTTAGGAGAAATACTTGTGGTAATCGTGAACAATAAACATACTATGTTTGTTTTGAGTATGAGTAGTAAGAACGTTTGTCGAACGTTTTTCGAAGTTATCGAAGTAATAATAACTTCGATAACTTCGAAAATGTACCTAATACTTATCTATATTAGAATAGATAAGGATTATAATAATTATATTATAAAGAGGTAAAACTTGTGACTTTGTCCGAAAATTATTTTCCTCATGGAAAGCCACAGTATTGCCAAGTCATCATCATCTGCCTAGCCTTTTCCCAACTATGTTGGGGTCGGCTTTCAGTCTAACTGGATGCAGCTGAATACCAGTATTTTACATGGAGCGACTGCCTATCTGACCTTCACAATCCAGTTACTGGGTAATACGATACCCCTTGGTAAGACTGGTTGTCATGACTTTCGGGCTTCTGACTACCCGTAACGACTGTCAAAAATCCACGAATGACAGCCGAGACCAACGGCTTAGCGTGCTTTCCGAGGCACGGAGGGGTCTTGGTATGTAATGATGGTCACCCATCCACAGAACAACCGCAGCAAACGTAACCTGATCGATCGACCTGTTATTATTTAGCCACGGACCATTGCCAAGTATCATAAGATATATTTTATGTTAAAATAAGAAATTTCAAGCAAATGAAGTCGCGGATAGGAGCTAGTTAGGTACATTTTCGAAGTTTGTCTTGTTACGCCACGATTCATGTTGCGCGATAATTGCCTAGTCAATATCGATTCATGTTGCGCAAAAATTGCCTCGGAATCCCACTTTCAAAATCAACTAAGCAAAAATCATCATTCATCAATTTCAGCCGAAAGACGTCCACTGCTGGACATAGGCCTCCTCCAAGCACCTCCACTTCGACTGGTTCTGTGCTTCTCCATCCAACGGGTTCCTGCGGCCTTCACGAAGTCGTCGGTCCACCTTGGGGAGGCCTTCCAACGCTACGTCTTCCGGTACGCGGTCGCCACTCCAGAACCTTTCGGCCCTATCGGCCATCTGTTCTGCGAGCAATGTCCCCTGCTCACTGCCACTTAAGTTTGGGAATTTTTCGGGCTATGTCGGTTACCTTGGTTCTCCTGCGGATCGCCTCAGTACTGATTCAGCCACGCAGGGAAACTTCAAGCATAGCCCTTTCCATTGCAACGACAATAATAACATCTTAACCGGTCAAGCGGCGCGCGTCGCCGATCGGCGACGAAATAATAGAAAATCAATTGTGTCTCATTAGCGGAGCTTGACACATTAAAATACAATACTGAATTCGGTATTTTGCTTAACCTCGCAAAGCTTTCAGCTATTGACGTACAGCAGTTCAGACAAACTATTTCGGTCTAGATTTAAAATTCACTAGTCTATTGATTGTTTGTGGCTCAGTCTAGATCTAGGCTGAATGATTCAGTAGGTACTAAAATGGCTGGCTGGTCAGTTAGTATGATTATTCTTAAAGTTTTTTTTGCATGGTCGTTTAGTGAGTGATAGATTGAATTGGATTTGGTTTGGATAATAATTATTATTTTATTTATTTAATCATTTATGTACAGTCAACAAAAGAGATAAATATGCAGGATCGTCGGATATAGTTTAAGTTTTGTAAGAAACCGATGGATGTTGCTGACTGAAATTTAATTTGATAAATAAGCTGGTTGTTTTCTATTAATAAAATTATTTTTTTTTCGAGAACTTCCATCGGTGTCTTACTTACTTCAACTATATCCGACGATCCTGCACACTTATCTCTTTTGTTGACTGTACACACACATATACTAACATACACCCACATTAGTGTATTGAGTTAAAAGCATAATACAATCACCAAAACTTAATTTTTTTAAAGCTAACTATTATTAAGCAAATTGTGTTGATTCCAGCATTACTATACGCATTTAAAATAATACTGACGACCCGTAACGACTGTCAAAGATCCACGAATGACAGCCGGGACCAACGGCTTAACGTGCTTTCCGAGGCGTGGACGGGTCTTGGTATGTGAAGATTGTCACCCATCCACGGACCAACCGCGGCAAGCGTAGCTTAACCTGATTGACCAATCCCTCCGGCTATTATTACTTAGCCACAAACCTCTCCGTTTGCGTGAACTAATTGGATTGAAATGAAAAGTAACGTTAGAAAATATAAAAGCGCTCAATGACGTCATAGAAACAAAAGCAACGTCAGAATCGGAAAGCCGTCATTTGTCTGAATTTTCATACGCCTAAACATGGGAAATGATATGAGGAAAATATCTTGAACAATAGAAAACTATGTACGTCCTGCTGACTACATCATAACTTTAATATAGCTATTTATAAAATAACACAATAACATAACCCGATGAGAGCTTGTGGATAAATAGTAACAGCCGCACAACTCGATCGATCAGGTTAAGCTACGCTTTCCGAGGTTGGTCTGTGGATGGGTGACCATCTTTACAGTCTTACCGAGACCTCTCCGTGCCTCGGAAAGCACGTTAAGCCGTTGGTCCTGGTTGTCATTCGCGGATGTTTGACAGTCGATACGGGTAGTCAGAAGCCCGAAAGTGTGACAACCAGTCAAGGGGTATCGTATTACCCAGTAACTGGGTTGTGGAGGTCAGATAGGCGGTCATTCCATGTAAAATACTGGTATTCAGCTGCATCCGTTTAGACTGGAAGCCGACCCCAACATGGTTGGGAAAAGGGTAGGCAGATGATGAACACGATAACATAACCCGAAGGGTTAACCGGTCAAGCACCGCGCGTCGCCTATTGGTGAAGAAATAATAGATAAGCAATTGTGTCTCATTAGCAGAGCTTGAAAATAATGTGATAGCCAAATTAGACCGATTTTAAAGTTTCCATAGAACCAGAGATTTCCAGTTATCTTTTTTGCAAAAAAGACATTTCGAAAATGTTCTTCACTAACTTTTTAGATATTTGTATCCTGCTTATGCGTACGAAGTTTCATTAAAATCAGTTCATTCATTTCGAAAAACAAGGGCTTGAAAGTTTGTATGAAATGCTGTACGTCGTAAACGCTCTTAAGCTCGTCAGTAGCGCTTTTGACTACAAGACCGTCGAGACAGTAGAAGTGCAATACCTCACTAGTTAACCAGTATATAAAAAAAAAGAAAAAAAAATAAGACAGGAGCTCATAGGGCATCAAAAAGAAAAAATAAATACAAACATCCGAATTGAGAACCTCCTCCTTTTTAGAAGTCGGTTAAAAAATTCGTCCGCATCGCTGTCAATGGGATAAGCGCCCAAACCTAGTAAACCTGATGTAATTTCCACAGGTAACCAGATATATGACATCAGTAATTACTTTCATCCCGTGTTTAAAACCTCGGTATTGTAAAACCACAGTCATTTCAACTTTATCATAGCCCCAGCTACCGGATTTATTATATTGATTGAGGATTAAAAAGTTAAAATAATTAATTATTAACCGATATTATATTAATTAGCCACAAACAACTAAACAAATAACAAGTTAATAAAACAACGCGTTTGTTTGCTACGAAAGCGTAGCTTCTGTAGCAACGTGCTACGGCGTAGCAACTGCGTAGTCGCGCTTACGAACAGACATTATGACATAGCCTACGCGGTTTGTGGTTTCAACCTAGGAATTCATTCTTGCGAAATAATATGCATTAAAAGCGAAACGGGAAATTATGCAAAGAATGTGAAACCAAAAAAAGTTCTTAACATCACACTTATATTATAAAGGCGAAAGTTTGTGAGTGTGTTTGTATGTTTGTTACTTTTTCACGTACAAACGGCTGAACGGATTTCGACGAAATTTGGCACATAGATAGTTTATAACCAAAATTAACACATAGAATACTTCTGATCTCGATATTCCCTCGGGATCGACACTTATGCGGATGAAACCGTGGGACGCAGCTAGTTTTACTTAATAACAACTTACGTCACGCTTTGTTTCCTCCCGAAGGGTTAGGTAGAAGTGTACCTATACTATTCCAACTTCTAAGATAAGCAAATGAGTCTATGTTAATTCGTATTATTTGAGACAGTAATACAGACTTCATTCTCCTCATAAAAATAACAACACACGTGTCTCCACAAACCTATAATATAAAAGGCAACCGTTACTGACTGACCCACCAACGCACAGCTCAAACCACTGAGCGGATTGTACTGAAATTTGGCCCACATATAGCTATTATAATGTAGGCGTGCACTAAGGAAGGATTTTTCAAAACTCACCCCTTAAGGGGGTGAAAAGGGAGAAATTTGTTTGTATGAAAAATCTTATTCCTTGAGTTAATAAACTTGAAACTTGGTACGAATACTTAACTAAGTAAATTATGAAGTTTGGCATTTTTTGTTTTTCTAAACTACCCCCAAAACGGGGATTGGGGGGTGTCAAAATTTGCATACCCGAAACTCAGTATTTGTACTTAAGACCAAAAATAAAGAATAACATGTATCAGGGTTTTTCGAAATTCCACCCCTAAGAGGGTGAATGAGGGGAGGGTGAACTTTCATGCGGACGAAGTGGCAGAAGCTTGTAATTCACAAAACTCAAAGAAAAAAACTTGCTCTCATTTGTTTAAGTTTCGAGATACATGCAGCTAATTAACAAATAAATAATAACATAATGTGCCCGACTGTACGTGTTCACATCTATTAGACCTTGAGAACAGTCGTCAACAAAAGTTTGTTCACGTATTTATGTTAAACATAGAAACCTACTCAAAGTATTTCGTATGTATATTGCGTGGAGCGATTGCGAGTGGCAGGGGTGTCGAAAATAAGATAAAATGTACAGACGCCAGCACATCAAGCTACTACAAACTGTCAAATTTCTTTAATAGATATTCAACTTTATCGCTAAAGTATAAGGTTCAAAGTTGATTGGGAAAATTTTACAGTTTCGGGTAGCTTTATGTGCTGGCGTCTGTACAGTCCGTTCACATTTATTTAACAACAACAACAGCTACAGCAGCAACTCTGACAACAGTAACCTAAAAGCAACTTTATTGTAACGATAATAAAGATCACAATGATTTTGAGAGACTTTCCAGTGGCAGCAACCCAACTGCAAACTTATAAAAAACGAGGTAAAACTTTTTTACAAAAAAAAAACCGACTTCCAAAAAAGACACTACAAAGTGAAAAATAACATTAATTTCAGAAGTCGGTGGCAAACAACGAAAACGCGAACCCAACAACACCGACTTCTGAAATTAAAGTTATTTTTCACTTTGTAGTAGGTATCTTTTTTGGAAGTCGGTTGTTTTTTTTTAATTTTTTTTTTCACTTTTAAGTTAGTGTACCCTAAACAAAGTTTAACACTTCTTGCTATTTAAATATCAGTGACAAGAAGTCATTATAACATCATCAATATAAACTAAGCGGCAAAAATACGTATTATTACTAGATAATGTATCAGCAAAATAGTATTATTACTATATAATATATCAGCACTAAAGTTCTATTGCGGCTCTGGGTACAAAAAATTTTGAAGCCTAACCAAAAAATATTTCTCACTTTAAAAGCGTTGGATATGACCTCCTTTATCTTCCCATTTCGTTTGATCCACGACTTTTTGACCACCCTGTATAGAATAGAATATAATATAACTATATTTTATACTAACCAAAAAACTCAGACCAATTGGTTTGAGCCAAAAAAGATAAAACTGTTTCAAAAGTGAAGGCAAAACTCATAAAGGAATCTCACTCCGTTTTAACCTTTTGAACGCCAGAGTATAAACGTATCGCCGTACCCCTGACGCCAGGCCACTTTAACAAAACACACACATACACTTAAAACAAATTTAAACAAATTTCTCGATATTGGTGGTTTATTTATATTAGTTTCATGCAATACAATATAAATAAAAACACACAAAAGTAATGATTAAATTGTTTATTTCATAATATGGTGCGACCCGTGCGACGTGTATTTTGTCATATATTTGTGACGTTGACGTTCAGGGTAAGATTTCGTTTGTCACATATATGTGACAATGGCGTTCAAAAGGTTAAAAGACACACTTTTCAAGCTGAAAACGATTAAAGACTTTTTTTATTTCAATAGCTTAGCTCCACTTAGTTTTACTCTCACGTTCTCTTTATTAACAGCACTTTAACTCGCTTTTCACTAAGTGAAGCGCTCAAAGGAAATTGTATAAATTTTTCAAAAAGACTGTAATATCGTAATTGATCAAGCTTCATTTTAGTAAATGGAGCTTTTAATAAATGAAGCAGATGAAATGAGAGCAGTGGTGGCCAAATGGTAAAGGCTTACGAGACTCACGAGTTGTAGGTCGTAGGTTCGAACCAAGACAGGCGCTTTACTTTTTGTAAATTATTTCAACACCACTGCTCTCAAAACGGTGAAGGAAAACATCATAAGGAAACCGGTATGTCCTAGAACCAAAAATTCGAAGACATGTGTCATCTGCCAACCTGCACTAGGCCCGTGTGGTGGATTACGGCCCACTCCCTCTTACTGAGAGGAGGCCTGTGTCCCAGCAGTGGGAACATTATAGGCTGATTATGATGATGATGAATTAAATGAAAGAATGAATAATATATTATTTATTTGCAAGAATATAGGTGGCTAACATAAGTTAATAAGATATCTATGGGTTTCACTATATTCGGCATTTCAGCCGTGCAAATATTTATATTTTATATCTTAGTTATACTTATAGCATGCAGTACACATTTATTAATATAAAAATACTAATAATAATTTCATAATTTGAAGGATTACAATACAATTAGTTAAATTAAATTATACAATTATATTCATTTAAAATAATAATTTATATTAAAAATATCGATTAATAATAATGATGTCATGTCAATGAAAAATAGCAAGAATAATGAAAATGTTTCAATATTATTTAAGTAATGTAAATAAATAAATAATAATGTATAGTAATATATGTAATAGTAATGTATATGTGTATAATCAGATGTTATAATAATTATAATTTAACCCCCGCCCCTCCGTCCCACCGCTCACATACCTAAGGCGCAGCCAACTAGTTCTACGCGGACAATATAACTTACTAAATACTTAAGTAATATTAAAATTTATCATAATAAACACCCAGTGTTCTTCCTCCTCTCTCCTACTATCTATGCTGTGCCCGACAAGGTCCATAATTGTGACTAATATAATTATTTCTCTACCAACTATATACATTATGGTACGCAACAAAGTATTGAGAATTGAGACTACGAGTATAGTCGCCTAGCGTGTTCCGAAAGATGTTAAGTCACTAGGCTCTAGGTGCTAAGCAAGCCACCTGTCCGTGCGTACGTCATCATCTGCCTAGCCAACTATGTTGGAGTCGGCTTCCAGTCTAACCGGATACAGCTGAATACCAGTATTTTACATGGAGCGACTGCCTATCTGACCTCCACAACCCAGTTACTGGGTAATACGATACCCCTTGGTAAGACTGTAACTGGGTCATACGATACCCCTTGGTAAGGCTGTTACTGGGTAATACGATACCCCTTGGTAAGACTGTTACTGGGTAATACGATACCCCTTGGTAAGACTTTTACTGGGTAATACGATACCCCTTGGTAAGACTGTTACTGGGTAATACGATACCCCTTGGTAAGACTGTTACTGGGTAATACGATACCCCTTGGTAAGACTGTTACTGGGTAATACGATACCCCTTGGTAAGACTGGTTGTCAGATTTTCGGGCTTCTGACTACCTGTAACGACTATCAAAGATCCACGAATGACAGCCGGGACCAACGGCTTAACGTGGTTTCCGAGGCATGGAGGGGTCTCAGAATGTAAAGATGGTCACCCATCCACAGACTAGCCGCGGCAAGCGTAGCTTAACCTGATCGATCGACCTGTGCGGCTGTTATTATTTAGCCACGGGCCCCTCTCAGTGCTTACTCTTATGGAATTCAAGTAACTTCGAAACAAAATAAGACGGCGCTACTTACTGCGCCGTTTTTTTTTTGTTGTTTTGTTTATACTGTCCCACTGCTGGGCAAAGGCCTCCCCCAAGTCCTTCCAGGAACTCCTTTCCCGCACCACCTCAAACCAGCCCTCGCGGTACACGTCCAGGTCATCTCACCACCGCTTTCTGGGCCTACCTCGGCGGTGCCGTCCATCTTCAGGCACCCATTGTGTGGAAACTTTTGCCCAGCGGTCATCTTGCATGCGGCTGATGTGACCCGCCCAGTCCCACTTGAGCCTGGCAGCTTTCTTGCCTAAGTCTATTATACCCGTTTTTGGAACGCAGCATGGTGTTTCGAATTTTGTCCTGTCTTTTTACACCCAGGATGCTGCGCTCCATCGCTCTTTGGCAAACGCCAAGGCGAAACTTTTGCGACTCGGTGAGCGACCAGGTTAAATACTTTATATAACTTGGAACTCATTGAACGTGCTCTTACTTAGTCAAACTCAACAAAACAGTAACAAACAACACGTTTACACAACTTCCCTCCCTACCTTTTCAATTTAGACCCCGCCCTTGTCAGTCAAGAGACAATTTTGTCATTAATCCCTTTCTCTCGCGTGACATCCCTCGCACATACGCAAAACTTTTCTAATCCCTGTTTGGTATCTCTTCGATGTTCCTTACTACATCGAATGCTTGTGACACATCAATTTTCTTATAAATAATACCTAATATTTTCGTCTGCGCAGGCCCTTGAAGGTAGTCTGACAGTATGTTGATGGATCATGTGAATTATGATCTTCTTCGAGTGTAGAAGGCGTCAGTCAACTAGCATAATCAACCTATAATGTTCCCACTGCTAGGACACAGGCCTCCTCTGTTCGAGAGAGAAGTGAGGAAGGGTGTCAGTCAAACTAAGAATGTCGAAATTGTATAGTACATAATCAGCCTATAATGTTCCCACTGTATTGTAATTGTATAGTAATCACACTTAATATTATAAAGGCGAAAGTTTGTGAGTATGTGTGTGTTTACAATTATGTTTGTTACGACTTCACGCTCAAACGGCTGGACCAATTTTGATAAAATTTTGTATGGAGGTAGCTGACAACCTGCCTTAACATGTAGGCTACTTTTTATCCCGATATTCTCACGGGATCGACATTTACGCAGGTGAAACCGCAGGGCGCAGCTGATTAGGTAGTAAAAGTCAAATAATATTGCGGTCTTCTTGTTAGCAGAAGCTACATCCGCGCAGGATAGCCTTTACCAGAAGTGGTCATCATATTAGTGGTTCAGCAGTTTAATTCTCATTCGTTCCATCCGCTAAAGATCTCCCACCAAACTCAAACTCAAAGCATTTATTTCAATTAAACCAATTACAGGCAATTTTGAATTGTCAAAGGGTCGGTCAGTCAGAAAGATGAAGCTAGTTGCCCATTCCAAAGCGTAGGTACCTATGGAGAAGAACGGGCAAGAAACTCCATGGACACTCTTTTCAATCAAAATAATATAGTTACAAAGTCTTGGTTACATCATTTATGTTAAAAATTATACATGTGAGAACGATGCAGAACGTTAAAAGCGTCCAAAATAAAAAGAGAAGAAAAAACAACAATTATTAAATTAAATAAAATAAGCCATGGCAGCAAAGAGATGACGAGTCCCTACTGACGGCGCCCGTTCACGAACATGACGCACGTATTGCATCTGGACATGAGTTGCCTTTGGTAAGTGAAAGTCTCCCTGAAGTAAGAGCCCAAAGATTAAAAAGAAATCTCGGCCCCTATGGCTTTGCACACTTTGCGTATAAAAAAGGGTATATTCTGTCCAAAAAAAATACCTACTATAAAAAGCGCTGGGTGTTAAAGCACAGTAGTTCCAAGAAATTTTTTTTTCGGAAATCTTTGTCTTTGGTTGTGTATTTTCGCTAATCCGGCCAACTTACGAATTTAAAGTAATTTTTCATTATTTCGGTCCTACACATCGATACGCTATTAGAACAATAGATACATATTCCAGACGGATTCCTCTCAAACAATTAATACTTAGTTACCATTGACAGGATATGACGGAAGTATAATCAAGGACAATGTGTATCCCTTTTCAACGTCCGGAACAGCCATCCAATCTATCAAAGTGCCTTGTTTGTTATGGGGATTACAGTGGCATGGTTGTTTCTATGTATACAGGGTGTTACGGAAAGGGTATATCAATACAAACGGATTGAAGAGTGTATCTGGTCTAAAATCTCTGTACAAAATTTCAGCTCAAAAGCAGTAACTTTGAAAATGCTTAATATTTTTTTATTTCGATAGTTTATTAAATTGAAATCATAACAAACGTGTCACCGCACTACGAGGGTCATTATCCATTATCTGTAGTGTGTCTGTGCGCCTAGTACACGCACATCACGCCGCCGCCGCCGCGCACCAATGCAGCGCCGTGATGTCGAAATCGTAAAGCCGGAGCTGTAGCTCCGGCTTTACGAAGTCCAAAAACCAGTATTTTAAACAACAGTAAACCGTACAAATGAAGTGTACTTCATTTGTACGGTTTAAGCCTTAATTATGGCTAATTCTTATAAATTTAAGAACCGTTATTGGTTAAAATTAAGACTCTTGTATGTTTACCAATACTGAAGCAAAAAGCTCATAGATTTGCATAGTTAGACACTCCCATACTGAAGTAGCTACCACAGGTAAAATTAGCTTACGGATCTATTTATATGCCTAGTTTAACATAAAAATGCTTCCATTGGTTAGCAAAACGATTCGGTTTTGTTTAAAAGGAACCGAGCATTGGCAATGACGTGTGTCTCCGCCTATACGTAATCCGAGAAAAACGACACCGATGTGTTGTTTATAACCTTTTTAGTTGGCGTATTTGTCGTAGTTGAGGTGTCGTTTTTAACTTTGTATTTTTTATCATTATTTAACAGTACGCTTGGCAAAGCTAAAATTGTTACAGGTTCACAAAAGAGGTGCTGAAAGTGCACTGTATCGACTTCCTTTGTTACTACATACATTGAGAACTATTCAGCAAGCAAAAGCCATTTAAGAAGCAAAAAAGTCGAGAGATGCCATGAGAAGGAGGTTCCTTTCACTTTTACAAACATTTTAACGCATTTCCACTTTTTTCCAATTAGCTCTCATTCGCCAAGTGTGCAGAGTAAAGATTATCATAATGAACTCCGTTCCAAAAAAAAATATGAAAAAAGGTATATTTAAGGGGGATGCGCTAGGTAGCCCGTGAAATTCAAATTTTCTTACGTTTTTTGCAATTTGCAGGTGAGAAATTTTTTTATTTTTTTTTATTGCTAAGGGTCAGTACACACCGCGAACCGCGGCGCGCAGTTTTCAAGATAGCAATACAATTATAGACCTTATCTACTACACAAAAAGGTACATATCAGTGAGGAGGGCCGCGCGGCGTAGCTCGACGTAGTGGACACACAGAAATGTGTACCTTTTTGTGTAGAAGGTAAGGTCTATAATTGTATTGCTATCTTGAAAACTGCGCGCCGCGTCGCGTCGCGGTGTGAACTGACCCTAAATGGGCGCGCTCTTGACCACGATCACGCCTGATGGAAAGCGATAGATGAAGTCTATGATGGAACGAGCGTACCCAGAAGATGCCTGTTCACTCTTGATTTGAAGGCAGACGGGTCAAATGTGGGAGGGAATACAGATGCTGGCAGAGAGTTCCACACTTTGGCTGTGCGCATAATAAAAGTGGAGGAGAAGCGCTGAGTACGACTCATCGGGATATCAACCAAGTGCGGATGGTACGCTGCAGTACGTCTGGTTGAATGAAAATTTCATGAAATATCTACCAATGAGGTAAAACCGAGTACATCGCGAGGACAGCCGAACACATCCGAATGTATCGGTGTCGGTAACAGTGTCTGGAGTTCAATGGTTTTTTCCCATCTCAAAAAATGCCCAACCCGCCTAAAGTAGTTTTTACTTCAAAAATGCATAGGAGTATTTTGAAACTACGAAAATCAAAGCCTTTATTTCAACTAGAGGCGCTTTAGAACGTCAAAATCCATGAAACAAATCCCAACATTTAAATTAAAAAAGTTATTTTTTCGAAAAAACTAAAGTTGGGATTGGACCGACTAGGTATGGGTTTTACCGATCAGTCAACTAGCCATCGCGACTAAACCATTGCACATATTTGATTGAATTTTTCTATGCAGATTGGGAACGTCATTACTTAAATATAAATTATGAAGTTTAATTTATGCTACACATAAGTTTTATAGGTTAGGCAAAATATGTTTTAGTATTGTTAATTACAATACATGTAGGTTAATAAGTTATATAATAGTTGTTCTGTGTTATTGTTATGTATGAGATTTTTATAATTTAGGATAGATAGTATTGTTAGGACAGAAGTGAAATCACAATTAAATAACAGAATTATTTAATAATCTAATAACTAATCACATGAATTATGAAAAGAGTTATCAACCATAGTAAAATTACAATCAGAGGAACAAAATCATCACAAAACAAATTAAAGAATTAATGAGATACCAGATTACACCGAACAGCTGACAGATAGTGCTTCTACAAGCAACGCTGTCAAAAAGCATAGACCCAAACAAGAACCAGAGAGCCTGACTCGCCGCCTGTGGCAGCCTCCTTTCAGTGACCGCATCCTCCGCACTCCTGGGCCGGGTAGTAGTATCCAACAGTATGTTATAGAAGTTCCTTATTAGGTTAATTTAATATTGTAAGTATATAAATACCACACCATCGCATTAGGTTAGTCCTGTTATGATAGTTGTAAAGGTACCTAATTATAAATAAATAAATTATTATCATATTGTCGTCTCCACCTTGTATACTGCTCAGTATGATGTCCAGAGTTAAATTCCCAGGTCGGGCAAAAGTGTTATTGGGGTTTTTCCATATGGAATTCCTAAGTAGCAGCCCGGGGTTTGGATTTGTCCTCGGTTGATAGAAATAGGCTCGCCCCCTATTACATGGTACAGACGCCAGCACATCAAGCTACCCAAAACTGTAAAATTTCCCCAAGCAATTTTGAACCTTATACCTTAGCGATAAAGTGGAAAATCTATTATGTAGTAACTTGATGTGCTGGCGTCTGTACTTGAATATTACTGGTTTTAGGTGCCTCGCCCCTCGGGGGTACAGGCGTGATGTTATTTTACGACAACACGAAAAACAATTTATTTTTCTAGATTTCTAGAACTTTCTTATTTAAATTGAATAGTTGAGGGTCTTCAGAGTATGCTCGCTAGAGATTACAATTACAAGAAAACCAATACTTACCTAGGTGCTGGCTAAAATTAATCACTGTTAAATAAACTAAAGACACAATTGCAAGAGTTACTGTGTTAGAAAGGATTGCTAGTTGCGCACTAGCGGTTGGCCGCCAAGGCGGTTGGAATAGCGGCTGAGTGGCCGCCAATCGCGATAAATCCACGTGAAGCGGTCCAACCGTTAGAGCCTGCATATTGGTCGCGAAATGGATGCCGTCGAGGTAGCTTGTATTATCTATTACTAGCTGCGTCCCGCGGTTTCACCTGCGTAAATGCCGATCCCGTGGGAATATCGGAATACAAAGTAGCCTATATGTTAATCCAGGGTGTCAGCTACCTCCAAACAAAATTTTATCAAAATTGGTCCAGCCATTTGAGCGTGAAGAAGTAACAAACATATAAACACTCACACTCACAAACTTTCACCTTTATAATATTAGTGTGATTATTACCTACTCCCAAAAACAACGAAAGCAAAAAAAAAAGATACCGGATTCATCCTTTAATGGAAACACGCAAAGAATCTGGCCAGTTCGCAAATTGTTTTCAAGAACTGAAAAAGCACGAAGGTATAATTTTAAACGGTGGTTCACGGCAAACTAAACCCATGCATGTACCGGCAGTGCGTATAAACAAGCCGGATAACCAGGAAGCGGGCCGCGGTCCTGCATTCAACCGCCGCGGTTGAAATTTTGTGGTGGTTAAGTATATGCGTACGATCACAAACTGTTGCATTTTAAAATGGAAAACGGCTAGCCGCGCGGTTAGCCGCCGCCGCAAATAACCGCTAGTGCGTAGGAGCGCTTAGAATTATAATTGAAGTTGAAGATCTTACTTTAAATAACTAGAACATTTGCAATAGAGATCTTGATTGATTTCGCTCGAACTTATTTGTTTTGATTTAATCTGTCAAGCTCCGCTAGTGAGACACAATTGATTTTCTATTTGGCGAACCGCGCCGCTTGACCGGTTAATCGTAATTTTGGTGAAATACTAATAGGTTTAAAGAGAATGTATTCCATATAAGAGCTTAAATAACAGTTTACTGCAAATGAGAAACAAAGTGCTTAAATCATCATCTGCCTAGCCTTGTAAAAATGGTCACCCATCCAGGGACCAACCACGGCAAGCGCAACTTAACTTGATCGATCGACCCGTGTGGCTGTTGTTACTTAGCCATAAGCTTCACGTAATCATAAGCCCGCTCACTTAGCCATAAGCCCCCTCCTTAGCCCATCGAGCCCATGAGCCCCCTCCTGATATCATAATAATCATGCATACTACTTATAAGAAAAATAAGCCAGAAACGTAAATAACTGTAGGACGTGTAGCGGTATCTGCAACGCCACATGCAAACCACGCGTCATACTGACGTCACGCAAAATCCTGCATCTCGCAAGCAGAGTTTACCGCGCAACTAGCATAGATACAACGGCCCGACATGAATCATCGGGCAGGTGCCCGCCAGAACCAACACCCGTCTGGTCGGAGGATCATCCCTTGTCTATAGAATATGAGTGAACTTTATACCCTGTCCCTCACACGTCTGTTTCTCTATTTAAAATTCGATAATAAAAACGACGGGCTCAATACAAAAAACCGTATGAGCGGCCATTACTGCTTTGTTTCAAATGAAGCACTCTTCAACTGTCTAAAAATTTGTGGACACAACCAGATTCTATACCTCTGATATTATTTTTTATGCTTGTTAGCTTCAAGTAATAACGTTCAATGTACATATGTAGTAAAAAACATCATTAAATCGATAAAGTGTTGTTTGTTTCACTACATTGAGCGCCAAAACAAATAATTGCGTGCAAATAAACGTCCTTTTCAATCAAAGGCATTTCTTTCAAGGTCATTTCAACAAAATAGACGATGGATATTGGAAAACACTGCAAGCAATCGATAACTTAAAAAGAATTGGCTTTTATAATAATATTTTCAAATAACAGTGTTAACAGGTAAGAGAGGACAGTGTAGGCCTGTCAGCAAGTACTAGCGGGGTAATTGCGTAATACACTATTAGTAGCAATGGGTTCCATTTTGACAGTTCAACAACATACATTGCGTTATTTACGTTGTTAAGCAGACACATTTATCGAACTTAAGAAGCAATTTTTATTGATTTATTTTACATTGCTTCATAATAAGTAACTAACTATATACACTAGATACTAAAATAAATGACTAACTAACTTACAATACAAATATATGTACAAAAAAAAAATAAAAAACAAAGGACACTTAGGCGTCGAAGTATTCGTCCGCATCGCTGTCATCCGGAAACGTGCCCAGAAGACTGGCAGCATTGCCACGTTGAATGGCAATGTTAATTCTTTGGCCAAAGAACGACCCAGCCCTCTGGTCACGTGAAGTATCGACCAGCCGACGAGAAATTTCCTTAAAAAGGAGACGCGGCTCGGGCCCCATGACCCGAGCGTTTTGACCCCAAACGGCTCAAAGCTGTAATTGCCCATAAGGTTACAGTATTTGCGCCGTTTGAGGGTCTCAGCAGCTGCAGCAGCGGCGCCAGCACAACCCGCAGTGCTAGGAACATGATAAGCAATGGAAGCACTATCTTTCAAAATGATCCAAAATGGAGAGTGATAATGTGAAACGCAATTAGGGTGCAGGCGTTCAACAAATCTACAGTCCACAAGCCTACAAAGTTCTTAAATTCACAAAATAGAAACTATTATATAAAAGACTAGCAGGGCCCCGCTGTTTCACCCGTATAAGTGTCGATCCCGTTAGAATATCAGGATGAAAAGTAGCTTATATGCCACGTTGAATAGCAATGCTAATATTATTTGGCCACATAACAAGCAGAAAATATATGTATATGTTACCGGCCAAACCCGATTTCAGGACAAACTAGTTTAGCCTAGGCTAAACTAGTTCCGTCGACATAGGATGCAAGGGCGAGCGAAGGGCACCCCGAGGTTCGGTTTGGTTAGGTTACTTTAAACCCTTTACACAGCCCCGCGAAGCGGGGCTCCGACGACATAAGATCCAAGGGCGAGCGAAGGGCACCCCCTATCGCGTATAGGAAGAACTAGTTTAGCCTAGGCTAAACTAGTTTGTCCTGAAATCGGGTTTGGCCGGTAACATATACATTACAACCGTTTTTCTCACTAACTGTTTATTGCAATAAATCCCGAAAAAAATATATGTTAATCTTGATAATCCAACAACCCTCGATAAAAAAGAGATTTATTTCCGTTGGATCCCGTTTTTGAATCCCATTTTAATATTTTTGGCGTTGGATCCCGCTGAACATTATTATGTATTTCCGTTGGATCCCGAATTTAAAAAATGCAAGATAATTACGTTTTATTGTCGTTGAATCCCGAAAAGTATTTCCGTTGGATCCCGAATGCTTAAAAAAATCTGAATGCGGGTACTTTCAACAACAAAATTGTTTAAGTATAATAAAATGAGGGGTTCACTAATGTTTCACCAAAACTCCATTGACAAATTAGTTTACAACCAACGTTTCGTATACTATTTATTTCACAAACAACTCATTTTCTATATAATCTAGTCGTTTCTGGCACTCGCCGGCCGCTCCCGCGGCACCGCTCGCTTCGCTCGCTCGGCTCGTGCGTAGGGGTCACAGTTTTAACCTAACCTAACCTAACATTGTTTTTTTTTTAATAATTAACCTAATCTAACTAGTTCGGTTCCGGGTACCCCACTAAAAATAATATATTTTTATTGTTTGATAAAGGTAAATCACTTTTCTTCTGAAATGTACACATGTTGTTATAATATGGGATTCAACGGAAATGGCAAACGGGATCCATCGTTAATACCTAAAAAATGGGATTCAAAAGTGGGATCCAACGACAATAAACGAAAAAAGAAGATATATTTTTTTTAATCCATTAAATAAAAGTGCTGCGGGCAGTATTTTTAAATCCGATCGGAATTTAAAAAAAAACAGTACTCACAAGCCTTTCGAGTTATTTTTTGAAATTTCCTTTGTATTTTTTTTTTTTTTTGCTTGTAATATTTTTTACGTTTAAAAAACCGTAAGTACTAAATTATACTAATTGTGGTCAACGGCGTTATGAAGGCACTTAATAACATGTAATTTTATTCTAATCTAATATTTCATTAATCAACTCCATAATTACAAAGATGAGGATAAAAACAAAATAATCCCTTTGAATCCCAATCACGTGGGGTCAAAGTTCTACCCCACAGGACCCCAAGATCAACGTTCGCACATGTCATTGAACCCACGGGTTCGACACATGTTTTTGTTTTTTTTGTTTATATAAGGCTTTACTACGTAATTCTTATTGAGCTTATGATGTAGGTAGGTGTGACATTAGAATAGAATAGAATACTCTTTATTATGTACACCATATAAATTACAGACATAAATATATAAAACTTTACAATGGGTGACACAATGGGCGGTCTTATCGCTAAGAGCGATCTTTTAAAGACAACCTTTGGATGGATTAAAAACGGGAAGGACAGACAAATACTGTAGATAGTCTGTGGTGTACCATTTACACAATACAATAAATACATACATAAAGTTCGATTAATCTATATAGTTTTAGTTAAGTTAGGTTTTAATTTTGTTATTTTTGTTAATTTAGGTATATAATAGATAATCTATATAAATATATACATACACATAATAACAAACATGAAACAGGAGCAAAGAAAATACAATGACAATGTTTAAGGAGAGACAAAGTGCTTTTTTATCATAGTCTTAAAAGTGGACAAAGATTGAGCACGCCTTATCGACACGGGCAAGTCATTCCATAACCGTACTGCTTGCACAGTAAACGATTTATCATAGAAACTAGTGGAATGCATCGGCATCTCTAGTCTCAGGTCTCACAATCAGTCTAGTCTCATTAATGTTTCATTTAGGTTGTTGAAAATCAGTTGTTGAGCCATAAAAGGCGATTGGGATCAAAGAGAAGGAAGGTAAGACTCAAGGTCAGCGAAAAGAAAGAGAAGGTGAACTTTTGAAGTGAAAAAAAAAAACTACTTTATGCGCGTTGGGCATTTTTGAGATGGGGAAAAAACCATTGAATTCGCGCCACTGTGCACTGTTAGGTAACGTAACCGACACCGCTTCGGATGTGTTCGGCTGTCCTCGGGATGTACTCGGTTTTAATGTATTTCCGATATGTCAGTGAGTGATGGCAAAGTATTCTGTTTGTGTTTTGCTTATACAAAGTGTAAATAAATTAAAGGTATTGAATGACTTACTTAGTTCTTATCAAAAAAAAAGTGGCACTCCGGGAGTGCTGACAGAAGTGAAAACTTGAACAATTGCGTGTGTATTTTTTGAATCGTTATATAGGGTGTAAAAAAATTAACCTTAAAAACTTTAAGAGGTGCTTTAGACCATCGAACTGAACAACTTTCACTATGAGACCAACTCTAAAATCACGAAAATAAAATGAGCTGTTTCATACATTTTGGCCGAGTAGGTATTGAACTTTTGTATGAAACAGCTGATTTTTTTTCGTGATTTCGGAGTTGGTCCCATAGTGAAAGTTGTTCAGTTCGATGGTCTAAAGCACCTCTTAAAGTTTTTAAGGTTAATTTTTTTACACCCTATATAACGATTCAAAAAATACACACGCAATTGTTCAAGTTTTCACTTCTGTCAGCACTCCCGGAGTGCCACTTTTTTTTTGATAAGAACTAAGTAAGTCATTCAATACCTAATTAGTTAATAAAAATAACAAAATTATAACCTAACTTCCAAAATATAGCGTCAAAAAATTCATCCGCATCGCTGTCGACTCAAACTCAAAGGTTTTATTTCAATTAAACCATGTATAGGCACTTTTGAATTGTAATGTATCTAAGAGTCCGGCGGCATTGGGTACCTCGTTGTATAGCAATGCAAGCCCTTAGTCAGAGGCTAAGGCATATAAGAATATACCTTAGCCTCTCGCTAAGGTATAAGCCAGCCCTTGTGTCACGGGAAGTGTCAACCAGCCGTTTCAAAATTTCCTTAAAAAGACCATGAGTACTCGGACCCCACAGCCCGAGCGTTTCAACCCAAACGGCTCGAAAATATAATCTATACATATAATAAAACTGTAGAAAAAAAGTTTTTGTACATTAATAAAAAAATATAGCCAGGGTGTTAAAGGACAACCAATAGAACCCATTACCAGCATTTTTAGAATTTTTGTCTGTTTGTCTGTTTGTATGTTTAGTTATCCGAGCATCACGTAAAATGTACGAAATCAATGTAGATAACTTTTATACACAACGATTTAGCGTAACTTGAAGTAACATTTAGTTTTTGTTTCATTGCAATCGGTTCAGTCTATCAAAATATTTTTGAATTTAAAGTGTTCCAGAAGAAAAATTAGTTAACGTGTGTTAATGTGCACTTGGTCTCACAACTTCACGTTTATATATATTTGCGTTAATAATTATATAAATTGAAGTAACATTGGGTTTTTTGTTTCATCGTAATCAGTTCACACCTAAAAAATGTAAATTAGAAAATTATAAGTGTTTCAGAAAAAAATATTAAAACAGCGCCATCTATGGACAAAATGAATAACTAACTTACAATACAAATACATATATAAAAATAAAAAAAACAAAGGACACTTAGGCGTCGAAGTATTCATCCGCATCGCTGTCATTCGGAAACGTGCCCAGAAGACTGGCAGCATTGCCACGTTGAATGGCAATGCTAATTCTTTGGCCAAACAACGACCCAGCCCTCTGGTCACGTGAAGTATCGACCAGCCGGCGAGAAATTTCCTTAAAAAGGAGACGCGCGCTCGGGCCCCATGACCCGAGCGTTTCGACCCCAAACGGCTCAAAGCTGTAGTTGCCCATAAGGTTACAGTATTTGCGCCGCTTGAGGGTCTCAGCAGCTGCAGCAGCGGCGCCAGCACAGCCCGCAGTGCTAGGAACATGAGATGGCGCTAGGGTATCGACACATGTTGCGTCCCACACCAGAGGCCTACCCACCTTAAAAAGCAACAACGTCATGCCGTCTGGTCTCTTCCCATCATCACGTACCAAGCCGTTTGGTTCTAACACCGCTGGTACGCCGGCGGTGACAAGAGCTCGACGAATAATATCGTTGATGCTGGCGTGCCGTGCTATGCGACCTGCGCTCCTGCAGCAGGACAGGCCATGGTGTCCGAGACTGTCGACAGCTTCACCGCAGTGACATCGATGCGGAGCAACACAAGGTGCGCCCAAGCGGAGACACGTAGCGAGCCGAAACGATGAGTCATCCATCATTGTGCCTATGGTGGATGACGGGAGCGCCTGAAGCCACAAACCTGACTCCCATTCTCCCACAGCCAGCAGACGGGCACGCTCAACAGTATTACGTGACGTGTTTACAAGGGTATTCCGTATAATACTGCAGAGCGGCACGTCCCACCGTCTCTGGGAAGACGGGTTATCAGGCAAAACCGTATTGGGACAAGCCATTTTCCAAGCGTTCAACGCATCGGTCAAAAACGGCACTTCAAAATCGACCAGTGAGGAAGATAAAATGTTCCTGGTTAATTTATCGGTACTGTGGACCGAGGAGAGGAAAGCTGGTAAACTAATACTTGAAATTTTGCGGACGCCGAGACCGCCCAAGCGAATGGGTAGTGTGGCTTGCTGCCACGCACGGTCGTCCAGGGCCACATTTAGGATGGAAGTTAATGTGTTTCTAATAATTTGGTCTAATTTTTCTAAAAGTTGTGGATGCTTCCATAGATGAGAGGAGCGAAGGCTATAAGTAAATTTTGGTCCAAAACAACAGTACCGAATGAGTGTGAAGGCCGAATGCACATTAATTTTGAAAAGTCTTTCCGAGACGTCATTAAAATTTTGTATCTTCTCCTCAATGAACGTTGGAAAGGATTCGTCAAAAATTGCGGACCCTAGAAGGTGAAGAGTTTCTTTCCATAATTTTGATATTTGGAGCTATTGTATTAAATTTTGCAATGGTTGTCTGTCTGTCAGTCGTTTGGGGAAGATAAATTTCGCATTTTGAAAGGTTAAAGTCTAGGCCAATGGAACTGAATTTTTCTTTTAAAAACTGGAAATCTTTTAAGACTGTGTCTACATCACCTCCTAGGGTTCCGTCATCCAAATACCATACGTTGAATTTAGAATTTAGTTGTCGAATAATTGGATTTATTGCCAAACTAAAAATGACTGGCCCAAGAGGGTCACCCTGTTGACAACCAACTGCTGATTTCAAAAGGTGGTCTTTATAAAGTAATTTAGAGGGTTGCCTGTAACATTGATAGAGAAAACTGTAAATTTTGGACAAAATTTTAAAGTGCGAAGTAAATAATAACTTGCAATTTGAGTCAAGTAGTTTTATTTACTTCGTAGTTTGAAATTTTATTTGTCTTCATTCTCATTTTGAAAGTTTGTGTTTTGTTCAATATTTTATTTGTTTGGTTCAGTTCTTTTTCTGAAAATGCCTTCTAGAAAAAAAAAAAACAAACCTTTCGCAGCGTAGCCGAGATGCGAAAAGGGCGAGATTAAGTAGGTCCCAGGAATCAGAAGAAGAACATGAAGTGAGTTGCGGGGGTGGACCTAAGTATTGGATGCTTTTCCCATGGTTAACTATACGTAGCTCTTTCACGCGTAAACAACCCCAATAACCTTTTTGTGTACGCTCCAGATGGTTCCACAGCTAATGTTGTTTATAGAGAAGCACTAGCATAAATAAATAATAAAGATTTGAATCGGTATCCTCGCAGGATACCGACGCACACAAAATATATTGTTAAGTTCCGACATCCACGCGATCGAAGTCGCGGGCACAGCTAGTTACCAATAAGGTTATTATACTTAGAAGTTTTCCGCAGCCGCAGCACCACCTAGCACTTACCTAGGTAGGTAAGTATTAAAATAGATTGAATAATAAAAAATATAACCATGCTAACATTGCAAATTCAATTTGATGTTTCTTATTCAGCCTACCCTGTCTAGCCTTTTCCCAACTATGCTGGGGTCCGCTTCTAGTCCAACCGGATGCAGCTGAATACCAGTATTTTACATGGAGCGACTGCTTATCTGACCTCCACATTCCAGTTACTGGGTAATACGATACCTCTTGGTAAGACTGGTTGTCAAACTTTCGATGTTCTAACGACTGTCAAAAATCTAAGAGACACAGGGGTCTCAGTGTGTAAAGATGGTCACCCATCCACTGACTAACCACGGCAAGCGTCGCTTAACCTGATCAATCAAACCGTGTGGCTATTATTACAAAGCCAGTATCCCCACTTAATAATCATTTATTTATCAAGTGTAGTGATTATAATAATATAATACCAACAGTTCAGTATCCTGCCATCATTGGATTTTCTCTAGCTATAAACACACACTACCTAGGTACACATAGAACTCACTTCTAAAACTTCAAATTCCTGACGAACTGCTAAAAGGTTATTCGCGCAACAGATTAGGTACAGTCAACAAAAGGATAAGTATGCAGGATCGTCGGATATAGTTGAAGTTTAGTAAGAAACCGATGGATGTTGTCGACTGAAATTTAATTTGATAAATGAGCTGTTTGTTTTGTATTAATAAAATTAAAGGGGTTTGAATATTTTTGTATGGAGGGTGGCCCTAAGGTCGGCCGCCATTTTGATTTTTTTTCAGAATCGCGGTGCACAACAAAAGTTATATATTTAGATAGAGGACACATATACAAACAAAAAATGTAATGTAACATAATATCCTAAAGCGTCAGGTTTCGGAGTTATTCACCGAAATATAAGTCGAAAACAACAAGGATTTTTTTGGTTTTTTTCCCTTACAGGTAACCATATTGAACTATGGAGGTAATAGAAACGTTATAAAACCTTTATGGAGAAGAAACAAATGAAGAATAGATATTTTTTTAATAAATAATTAAACACGGCAATTTATTGATCCTTTTTTAATCCCAGAGACTACTCTGACATTTAAGTCTTTTGTGTTTTCGTTTTTTTTAGTATAGAAGTTTGACATAACACTTGTCAGTTTAGTCTCTGGGATTGAAAAAACGAACTATAAATTGCCGTGTTTAATTATTTATTTAAAAAATGTCTATTCTTCATTTGTTTCTTCTCCATAAAGGTTTCATAACGTTTCTATTACCTCAATAGTTCAATATGCTTACCTGAAAGGAAAAAAAACAAAAAAATCTTAGTAGTTTTCGACTTATATTTCGGTGAATAACTCCGAAACCTGACGCTTTAGGATATTATGTTAGTTACATTTTTTGTTTGTATAAGTGTCCTCTATCTAAATATATAACTTTTGTTGTGCACCGCGATTCTGAAAAAAAATCAAAATGGCGGCTGATTTTAGGGCCAAAACCTTCAAACCCCTTTATTCGAGAACATCCATCGGTTTCTTACTAAACTTCAATTATATCCGACGATCCTGCATACTTACTTATTTCTTTTGTTGACTGTACATTCGTGAAAGTCATATAGATAGTCAAACCAAAGCATTAATACCATACAAAGTTAGTCCTTGCTTTAACTCCTTACTTTGACTAACTTTTGAAATAGCTAGAAGTCTTTGAAGTAAATAATATGGCGCTTTGGAATATCATTCAGGCCGCTAGTTGAACGGCGCCGATTAGTTAAAAGGTGGTTAGCCTTACTAATAAACGTATTATAGGTGAGTAATATCACAGAATACTTAAAGTACTACGTACAGAAAGGCCACTCCCTTCCCCGCACTAACATCAGTTACCGCACCTCACCCCGCACTTCGAGGTTACCGGCGCAGTTCTTTAACAAAGAGCGCTCGCAAACACAAGTACCTCACGCACACATTCATACGTATACAAACGTCATTTTTTAATGTAGTAGGTAATTATTTTGCGAGCGTTGTATGGAGTGTCCGGGGTGTGGTAATATAGCAGATGAATAGATACAGATTGAGACTGAGATCAGAGGGGCAATTCTCGTAATTTTAAGAACGTTCACAGTCTGTTCTCAGTCTCAATCTGTCAAAAAATACTTCTAATTTCCCTACATTTTGAAGTTTTTGACATTTGTTAGTCGCCTAGATGAGACTGCGACTAGATTTTGAACGTTTTAAATTACGAGAATTGGCCTTCTGACTGTGAACGTGCTTAAAATTACGAGAATTGCCCCTCAGATCGCATGTTTTTTCTTTACTCTCCCGATCGCCGAAACTCACATGGCGACCCTGCCAAGAATGAATTCAAAACTTACTTCTTTTAACGTTCATCCAAAAGAAAAACATGACCACTTGTTTTCCACCAACTAGCGATACTACTAAGAAACTTAGAACCTACTTAAGGCGCAGATATACGACTTCTAATGATTTTAAATTCAACATCACGTCTAATCGACCGGACTGATTTCTTTGAAAAAAATAAATGTTATACTAGACCATTTGCTTCGTAATTTGATATGTGAATATTTGCAATTATATTTTTTTAACATAGTGTAATTAATTTGTAAAGTAATGTCTACCGCGGACATAAAAACGATAATCGCGCAAACACTATCGGGTGTATTTTCATAAAACTTTCACCATCTAAAAGACAATTTAATTCCCCGAATTTTAGTATACGGTTTTTATTTGTTTGGTGTTTGAGAGTTTTTGTAAATAGATAATTGCTTCATATTTGCAATAAATTACCACGGTTGTGTCATCGCGCTTCTCTTTCTTTTCTATGCAGTCCGACAGTGACCGCGCTTTAGGTCGTGTAGTCGCCTTAAAAAGTCGACAAGTTGGAACCGAGTTTCGCTTTAAAACTCCATTTTTATTTACTAACTTAGTACTCAGCGCTTTTCCGTGCAATTTTATTTGTTTTTTTTTTCCAAGTTGTTAGTTTGTTTATGAATAACTTTGATAAGGTTTGATTGAAGGCTACATCATCGCTATGCTTAGCTTAAAATCAAACAGCCGGTCTATACCGTAAAAAAAACCTCCCGTTACAAAGTTTGGTGAAGTACGCTTAAAGTAAAAAGACACCATTCACAGCTCAATTCAAGGTCACTTGACGTTAGTTTTCACTGTGAAATTTTTGCAGACTACATCGACTGAACTAGACATGTCACAAGTACTTGGAGAGCATAGAAATTCATCGTTTATTTAGTACCTCACGGCTAGTCCCGGACGTGACGGAAAAGGTGAAGAGTTGAGTAAAATGTTTGCTTTTGATGTAAAAAATACGTGGTTTAACGCTCACTACTGGAAGTGATGCTAGCACTGATTGGACTCAAGATAATCGCACTAGATTCAATTACGTTTTTAACCGATTTCAAACAAAAAAGGAGGTTCTTTATTCGACCCATATGTAAGTAAGTATGTTTGTATGTCCGCGATTTTCTCAAAAACTAATGAATCAATTTTGATAATTCTTTCACTAATGTGATCTACATACTTTGAGGAAGGTTTTAGTATATAATACATTTGGTAATTATTCTAATGTAAATCTACTGCTGTGTTAGAAACACGTGCAAATAAAACTTCGTTTTTTTTTCTTTCTTTATCTATTTCCAAAGGGGAAACCTGTTCAGGAGCTAAACTTAGCGACAATAAACTGCGCTATTTAAATCGGTTGACCTTTTGTAGTGTTGTGCATATTTTGTTTAGGGTGACCATATTTTTTTGGCATTTGGATAATTCTTTCTAACGGTATCACATCACACCAATATTACAAGAAAGAAAGATATTTATTGCGACTCGTACAGGAAGGTCACAAACTAAACTAAACACAATAAAAAATAAAAACCAAGTTATTTAAAAATAAAAAGAAACAAAAAGAAAAATTAGACAGAAAGCTATACGAGGCCAAAAGGCTCCTATCTCATTGTTTATATGTTTGTTACTTCTTGACGCTCAAACGGCTGGACCAATTTTGATAAAATTTTGTATGGAGGTAACTGAGACCCTGGATTAACATATAGGCTACTTTTATCCCGATATTCCCACGGGATCAACATTTACGCGGGTGAAACCGCGGGGCGCAGCTAGTAATAAATAAACATGACTGTATGAAACTGTTACTAATTAACAGTGAACTTTTACGTTTACATACTATATCTAGAAACCATGACGTTCTGATCCTTGGCGTACAAAGAGCGGCCAGCTCCCAGAGGCCCGTTAGACGATTTTAATTAAATGAGGCACCAACCGGCGGTTTCCCTGTACGTACCATGCAATTGTACCCAAGGACAACCCCCGGTTGGCGTGGGACTATTGCAAGATATGGAAACAAGGATATTGGATTTTTGATATTGGTTTGGGTGGCTGAAGCCGCTTATTACCTAAAATAGTATACGCATTTCTACAAAGATGAATATATAAACTGTATGCAAAGTATTGAGCCTCTTCAAAGTATAAAGTTTGTGATTTTTGACGAAATAACAAGAGGTTGCCGCTGAGTAATAGTATTTTACATGGAGCAACTGTCTAACTGACACTGACATCCGTAACTGGGTACACGATACGCCTTGGTAAGACTGGTCAGATTTTCTGACTTCTGCCTACTCGTAACGACTGTAACAGATCTAGAAATGACGTGCTCCGGTGGCATGGAGGGGTCTCAGTATAAAATAGACAGTGTGACAATCCACGGACTGGCCGGACCCGTGCGACTGTTATTACTTAGTTACGAGCCCCTACACTGCTAAAGGGGTGCAGATTTTTAACGCCAAAAAAAGGACTTATGCTTTCCAGTTTCCATCTTTTAATGTTTTTTGGTGTCAACAGCAATGCAAGAAGCATTCAAGCTTTACTTTCTTTCACTTCCTTACATTTAGCATTATCAGCCTGTAATGTTTCTGCTGGAACACAGGCCTCCTCTATGTGAGAGGGAGTAGGCCGTATTCCACCACACGGGCCCAGTGCGGGTTGGTAGATATCACATGTTTTCGTCTTTTGGTTCTAGGATATGCCGGTTACTTCACGCTGTTTTCCGTCAGCGTTTAGAGAGATGTGGTGATGAAATAATTTACACAAACTAAAGCGTCTGTCTGGGTTTGAACCTACGACCTACAACTCGTAAGTAGCGGCCGATACCACTGGGCCACCACTGCTCACTGTCGTAGTAAGTATGTATTAGGAATGTTGAAACTGTGTGTACTCCCCGTCACTTTTCCCTAAAGGCTCATTAGAAAACCAGCGTCAGACAGCATTTGTCTGGCATTAATGCTGAAATGAACCTTTTTGGCGCAGCCGTGAGGCACACACTATTGTTGTTTGAAACATTATTTTTATTTTGTTATTTTTGTATTTTGTGTTTCACGAACTATGTCCAAATAAACCTTTTTTCTTTCTTTCTTTCTAGTACGTCCACGACGAACTGCTATATTCTGGCACAATCCTGATGATTTTGAAGCTGGTTCACCGCTAATATGATGACCATTTCTGGTAAAGGCTATCCTGAGCCCACGTTCACACGGAAATATCAAGGCGGGATTCGTATGGTCACACTCTTAATCCCCAAAATAGGTTGACTATCGACGTCGACCCATTTAAGTATTCACGTTCAACGTCACGGCTGTTTGGCGGCATTTTTAGACATCTGCAGTGCTATTCTGTAAAAAGATCACCGTGATAACTAAGATGAGGTAGTCGAAATAAAATTCGAAATTCAAAGATGGCTCCATGGTTTAAACGTGGGTCCGTGTTTTACTATTAGAAAACACAAAAGTCATTTAATATTAATCTGTTACTTAATATTTTAATATCTTACCTAATATTTCTTACCCGAAGGGGCCCGTGGCTAAATAAAAACAGCCGCATAGGTCGATCGATCAGGTTAAGCAACGCTTGCCGCGGTTGTTCTGTGGATGGGTGACCAACTTTACATACCGAGACCCCTCCGTGCCTCTCAAAGTACGTTAAGCCGTTGGTCCCGGCTGTCATTTGTGGATCTTTGACAGTCGTTACGGGTAGTCAGAAGCCCGAAAATCTGACAACCAGTCTTACCAAGGGGTATCGTATTACCCAGTAACTGGATTGTGGAGGTCAGATAGGCAGTCGCTCCATGTAAAATACTGGTATTGAGCTGCATCCGGGTTAGACTGGGAGCCGACCCCAACATAGTTGGAAAAAGGCTAGGCAGATGATGATGATAAAGATCTCTTACCTAAAGATATTAGGTATAATCTTACCTTAATTTAGATCTTTAGTTTGCATGTGGTTAATGTCGCTTTTTATCTAAATAGTTATCTTAACGACCGTTAGATAAACCGTGTTCCATTTCAAGCCAGACTAATTAGTGGGGTCAATTTATTTTAAAGAAACTTCTCATTAGTCTGGTGTCTTAATGATATCTCATCTGTATTTATTTCATTAAATTATTTGTACCCGACTACAGCGAAGCAAAAAGGAGGGTTATGATTTTGACCGGTATGTAGTATGGTCCTTACTCCTAAGAAAAAAAAAACCGAGTGTGCTTATAACCACAAGACTGAAGTGAAACTTCAAACGTATTTGGCTATGAGAGGAAGAGAGAAAGAAAATGTGCGCGCGCACTGCTTTCTCTTGCTTATATCCCCCGCTCAACTCCCGTTCGCCTC
Organism: Amphipoea lucens; assembly: GCA_947508005.1. Classification (NCBI taxonomy): domain Eukaryota; kingdom Metazoa; phylum Arthropoda; class Insecta; order Lepidoptera; family Noctuidae; genus Amphipoea; species Amphipoea lucens. The sequence goes on along the minus strand of OX382377.1, from coordinate 14,520,282 downwards.
GCCCGATCACACTTTTCGTAACGCGTTCGCCAGTATACTCCCCAAGTCAAGTGTGCGTAAAGAAGTTTCACTTCAAAAATTTCTTTAATTTCGCGGGGCACCACGTAATTTAAACTGGGTTATGGTGGTCAAATAGGCAGTCGCTCCATGTAAAATAGGTACTGGTATTCAGCTGCATCCGATTAGACTGAAAAGTCTAGGCAGATTACATAATCAGCCTATAATATTCCCACTGCTGGGACACAGGCCTCCTCTCAGTGAGAGGGAATGGGCCGTAATCCACCACGTGGGCCCAGTGCGGGTTGACAGATCAGATAGGCAGATTGATCTCAATCAATCTGCCTATCTGATCTGTCAACCCGCCACATACCTCAGTATGTGGCATAAATTAACAAAGTAGAACCTAGCAGCCGTCCACACGGTTAAGTAAAGTTTTTTTTTTGTTATAAGTAGCGAATACCTATACATGTTTTATATGCATTTAGTAAAAAGCTTTTATTTTGAAATTACAAACAGGCACTTCAGTTTTATTCATTACAGATTTTTATTCGATGACTGCCAATAACCATGAGGTACTGGGTTTGATTCCCAGGTCGGGCAAAGTGTATTTCGGTTTATTCATCTGGTATTTCTCAGTAGCACCCCGAAATCTGGATTTGTGTCCTGTTGATGGCAATAAGCTCACCCCCTTGTGCCACAAAGGCTGAAAAGCCGAAATAGTTTCCTAAAGTGTGTCGTCCCACTCACTGGCGAACCACCACAAGAAAGACTGAAGCTGTGGCGAGACAGTGCTTCCTTACCCAAACCGTTCGTTCCACCCGCTGAGGACCTCCCACCTGGACATGAGTTACCTTGGGTAACCTGGAAGTCTTTAAACAGACTCCGGACCCTGGTTGGCCGAAGCAAGGAAAACCTGTTCAGGTGGAGATTTGTAGACGACTCCGCCTTGGAGTGTAAATGTGGTGCTGTTCCACAAACGATGGGACACTTAATATCGTGACCTGCGTGTCCTGTCAGCTGCACGTTACAGGAACTGATGGACGCTAGTGATGGCGCCAAACAAGTGGCCGAAATCTGGGCCGAGTACATTTAGATTGCTATCGACACGCTAAGAAGAAGAAGCTCGCCCCCTATTGCATGGGACTCTCGTAATTAGCGAAATGTGAGTCTATAGGTACAACTCTGCCCAACCCTTTGGCCAAAACAGGCGTGATGTTACGTTATGTTTTTATTTAATTTCAAATTTATGAACGAAATTCAAAATGGAAATTCATTATCCTGATTGAAATGACTATGGCCCTAAGTTGAAGACTTTCATTCTAATTTTACTCATAATATTTTGTCACGGACCGGTTCGCGAAGAGAACTTTTATTTTTAGTATTCCAATTTTGTAATTAATCCCGGTGTCGCTATAGATTTAGAAGTTTTAATTAACGTTTCTATTATTGAGAAAAATAATTGCTGGAATTTGTTTAATTGATACTTTATCAGTGATCTGCCAGAATTTTGAAATATAACTTATCGAATTCAATTATTTTTAAGTCTTTCCTGTTTTTGACCCGTATTACAGAACGTCACTCAATGTTCAAGCATTACTTAAAACTAGATTCAAGCCATTTGATTGGTTGAAACTAGTTTTAAGTAATGCCTAAGTATTGACACATTAAAGCGTTTTCATTAGGACTTACCGACTTTATACAGTAAGAAGAAATGTTTGTAAAACAGTAAAAGACAAAACAGTTATATTTAATGATTGAACATACCATTTACTGTAAAAAAACAAAAAAAAAGGACAACCACCATTACTGTAGTGTAAGTGATCACCAAATGAATAAAACAGTTAATTTTGTGACCTTTTAGCTACTTAACATTTGCCTCAAGCTTTAACTGTTTTCGGATCAGTAAAAAATACTGTTTTGAACGTTAAGCTCATATGGAACTGTTTAAAGCAGTTCAGATCAATGTTTATTTTTATTTACTGCTTGACATAGTCGCGCGACCTGATACCATGGATTCAGCATATTATTCTAGACCCTCTAGCGTAGAAAGTCAGTTATAAAACAAAAAAAAAATCAACTGTTTCATAAAAAAGTGCGATACCCACACGATCAATATGTATGGAAAAGCTAATTGTTATTCTATAATCGCTAAAAAATTTCACGTATTTTAAGCGCGTTGGGTGGACGATAATCTCTGTAACCTTTTCAGGAATTTTTTTTTTTTTTTATTAAATCCCAGTAAGTACCTACAATCTACACATTTTAAACGTGAGCAACTGTGCCTCAGCCTCCTCTGAAAGATAAATGACCGAGAGATTGGAAAACTAAAGTTGAAAAGTTAGCGCATAAGAAATCATATTAGTTTTCGAAAATATAAATTTTTTATCCTCTCGGGCTTTGTTCGCTAACTTCATTTAAGTAGGTACACGTGCTAACATTCTCAAAGTTTTTCAATAATCGTGAAATTGTCATCTAAAATTGTTTAAAAAAGAATGACCAACAGAATGTAATTATCGCACACACACCTTGTTTATGACAGCCGCACGCCTTAATCTTCAAGGTTAAGCAACATTTGCCGAGGTCAGTCCGAGGATGGGTGACCAACAATACCGAGACCCCTTCGTGCCTCGAAAAGCACGTTAAGCCGTTGGTTACGGCTGTTTTTCGTAGATTTTGACAGTCGTTACGGGTCTTCAGAAGCCCGAAAGTCTGACAACTAGTCTTGCCAAAGGGTATTATGTTATCCAGTTACTGGGTTGCGGAGGTCAGATAGGCAATCGCTTTTTATTTATATTCAGCTGAATTCAGTAAGACTGGAAGCTGACTCTAACATAGTTGGGAAAAGGCTAGGTAGATGACGATAAGAATTATCTACGAAATCTACGAAACAATAAATTAAAAATATAAACATCCGAATTGAGAACCTCCTCCTGTTTTGAAGTCGGTTAAAAATAAGAATTCGAGATTACTAAGAAATCGTAGCATGCTTCTGTATATCTTAGGAAGTTTTAATTACTTGTTAAACTTATGAAAACTTTATTTTTCGATCTTGGATTGAATCTTGAAAATGAACTTAAAATAAATTCTAAATTACTTAATTATAAGTTGTCAACCAAATATAAAAATTTAAAGAATAAAAAGAAACTATAAGGTTATAAATCTAACAAACATGTTTGTTACATGTAATATCATAATATTTAATTCAGCGTACTTATCACAATCTATTACTTTAATTAAATTAGTTTCAAATAACCACTATAATAAATATTTCAGCTGAAATTTTAAAAGTTGGTCCTGTAAAGGTTGACCGCTAAAGTCAACCTCATGTAGTTCAGGCTGGCAAAAATTTAGCTCTTCAGCCTAATTGCGTAACACACTATCTTTCTCAATCTGAATCATTTTGAAGGATCCATTAATCCATTGCTTCATATGTTCGAAAAATGTGTCTGCTCAACAACGTAAATAACGCAATGAATGTTGTTGAACTGTCACAATTAAACTACTGATATTGCGTTACGCAATTACCCCGCTGCTTCCATTTGAACAGTCAAGCAATTTTAGAACGAGGTGTCAAATATTTTATAAGGTTTTTTTTGTTTAGGAAAAACTGATAGTATAGTCGGGAAAATGTAAACACGTTCAGTCAAAATAAACATGAAGAAATCGTAACTTCGTTTGATTTCTTAGAAGAGCTCATCAGATCCTCACAGTCTAGACAATGTGGGTGTATAAATAGTTATTTATGCAACTGTTGTATAATAAGGGGTATTAAAACACGAATGTGGGTTTATGATAATAGTATCACATGAGTTTTTATTACGACGCGTAAAGTGTGGTTACAATTTACTCGTCGATGTACAGACGCCAGCACATCAAGCTACCCGAAAATGTCAAATTTTCCCAATCAATCATGAAACTTGCTTTAGCGATAAAGTTGAAAATCTATTAACAGCAAATTTGTGACAGGCCTGATGGTCTAGTGGTTAGTGACCCTGACTGCTATGACGGAGGTCGTGGGTTCGATTCCCACCCAGGACAAATGTTTGTGTGATGAGCACGATCATTTGTTCTGTGTCTGGGTGTAATTTATCTATAATAAGTATGTATTTAGAAATATATAAGTATGTTTATCAGTTGTCTAGTACCCATAACACAAGCTCTGCTTAGCTTGGGACTAGATGGCGTTGTGTGATAGTTGTGGAATATTATTATATTAAAGACATTTGAAAGATTGTAGTAGCTTGATGTGCTGGCATCTGTACGTACTTGTGAAGTATTGAATGAAATAATTGTAATAATAATTATATAATAAAAGAGCGAGCAAAATACTGCCCACGGTTGTTTACGAAAGGTGATAAGGTTATGCGTGGGAAGTATTATGTCCATGTCTTCGACTTTAACATGACGTACAAAATGTGGGTGTACCTATTATAGGTACACTCCTATCGCTTCGGAGAATATAGACTGGTTTTCTTTTAGGCGTATTTAATGTTATTTTTGGAAAAAAATAACGTATCTTCGCCTAGCATCGCTTAATAATCTACTTCTTCATCTTCTTAGCGAGTCGATAGCAATCTAAATGGACTCGGCCCAGAACCCTAATTGCGTAAGGCTACGGACACGAAGTCAGCGGGAGCGGTGCGGGTTGCGGCACGTTTCAATTCATGGGTTTATATGGAACTAGCCTCGAAGGCAGCGGCGCGGCCTTGCATCGGTGATCGGTGCGCACTAGTCTGGCGGTGCCCGCGCGTCTGCATTGACGTAGTTTGTGGATTTTATTTATTGCTTTTTTAACGACCGACGTTTTAAAATTTTGTTTTGTCGTTTTTAGATGTCGTCGTCGCTGTTGAGACATTTCGTTCGCTAACAAAGACACAAATTTCTCATAACACAACACTACGCCGCTCTAGCGCCGCGCGATCTCCCGCTGGCTTCGAGACCGGGTCTGCGTTGCCACGCCGCTCCCCGCGCCGCCGCCGCCGCCCCGCAATCGCTGACTTCGTGTCCGTGGCCTAACACACTATCAATCTCAATCTGAGTCATATTGAACGATATTGCTAATCCATTGCTTCGTATGTTCGAAAAATGTATCTGCTCAACAACGTAAGTAACGCAATGAATGTTGTTGAACTGTCAAAAGAAAACCCATTGCTACTGGTAGTGTGTTACCCAATTACCCTGCAGAATTCGACTACTTGTTTGGAGCCATCACCATCGTTCATCAGTTCTTGTAACGTGCAGCTGACAGGACACGCAGGGCACGATATTAGGTGTCCCGTCGTTTGTGGAACAGCACCACATTTACACTCCATGGCGGAGTCGTTTATGAATCTCCACCTGACCAGGTTTTCCTTGTTTCGGCTAACCTGGGTCCGGAGTTTGTCTAAAGACTTCCAGGTTACCTAAGGTAATTCATCTCCAGATGGGCGGTCTTCAGCGGGTAGAACGAAAGGTTTGGGTAAGGAAGCACTGTCTCGCCACAGCTTCAGTCTTTCTTGTGGTCGTTCGCCAGTGAGTGGGACGCCTTTATGGCACAATTGGCATAATAGCTAAATTCAAAGCCTCTTAGTAGAAAGAGGCGTTGAAATCCTGCATATGACTAGCAGAGTCTGTAATTTATTGATATGCCCTTAGAAAACCAGACTTGGTTGGCTTATTTCTAATAATACTGAATAGAAAATACAGAAGCTTAACTTTATACATCTATCAAACAAGACCACAGTTTGGGTCAGATACGACCACAGAGGCTTTTCCAGTTATTTTTTTTTTCCTATTTAGGGTTCCGAACCTCAAAAGGAAAAACGGAACCCTTATCAGATCATTTCGTTGTCCGTCTGTCTGTCTGTCTGTCTGTCAAGACCCTTTTTTCTCAGAAACGCGTGGAGTTGTCAAATTGAAATTAATATTATCAATACTCAGGGCTGCAATTTCTTAAAGGAGTGAAAAATCAAACTTTTAAGTCAACTCAATCAAAAGATACGGGCATTTATGTTCCGTTTATGCCACATATTTTGACACTCGCAAGGGAATTAAAACCTATAGGGTACTTCCTGTTTACCTAGAATCATGAAATTTGGCAAGAAGCAATGTCATGTTGCATAAGTACCTAATGGAAAAAATCCGAAAACCGTGTAATTACATTACAAAAAAAACGGTCAAGTGTGAGTTGGACTCCGGCACCGAGGGTTCCTTACAAAGTAGGTATGTATCTGAAATAAAATTGTTCCCCCTTCGGAGTTTCCCTTCTTTTTTCAAGGTTCCAAAAGTTAGTCTAATATGTATAAGTATTTTTTTACTAAAATTATTATTCTCGATTGCAGAACAATTTTATTGTATCTTCGACATTTATTTATACATAATAGTCCTCTATATCGATTCAGATAACGGCGACCCTTTGAAATTATTATTTCCTAGCGAGTGCCCTAGTATGACTCGCCAGACCGAATTTCGTTACCTATTACCCGGATGATACCCGGTTACAACTAATGCAATAGAGTTGGCCGGCAGAGTTAAAGGTATTTCGACATTTACCAAGGTGACGTAGCGGTATCTACAACGCCACATGCGAACAACGCGTCATACTGACGTCACGCAAATCCTGCATCTTGCAAGCGGAGTTTATCGCGCAACTAGCATAGATACAACAGCCCGACATGAATCATCGGGCAGTTGCCCGCCAGACACAACACCCGTCTGGTCGGAGGATCCTCCCTTTTCTATAGAGTATGAGTGAACTTGTTCCTCATACCTCTATAATATCAAAAACTATAAAGGCGTACCATGAATTCGATTTATAAAATGTAGTTCCCTGATATCCCTGAAGACTTAGGAGTTCTAACCTCCTTTAATACTTCCACATCCGATCCTGAAAGCTTTGAAGAATGAATGTTTTATTCAAGAATATCCATTGTAAAGGATTTTCTGTTTTATTTATATGAGTTTCTTTCGATTTAATATTTGAGGTAAAAAAAAACGGTAAGAAGCAATTTTGTTTTATACTGCTCCACTCATTGCTATTATTGCGGCAACAATTGCTAATTTAACGTACCTTTATGACAGTGATATAATATCGACAAACAGGATATTTTTTTTAATTTTCACTATCACCGTAAAAAGCTCAGTTTTTTGTCGCGCAGTTAGGCGTATTGGTCTTTATTAAAAGCCAGAAAAAAATTAGTGTATTGTCAAATGTTCAAAGAAAAGACCTAATCAAAAATCACACTAATATTATAAAGGCGAAAGTTTGTGAGTGTGTGTGTTTATATGTTTGTTACCTTTTCACGCCTAAACCACTGAACCGATTTAGATGAAATTTGGTAAAGAGATAGTTTGAGTCCCGGAAAAGGACATAGGATAGTTTTCATCCCGATATTCCCACGGGATCGAAACTTATGCGGGTGAAACCGCGGGGCGCAGCTAGTATTTCATAAAAATAGAATAGTATCATGCGAATCGTAAAACAGCGCTCAAAAAATATTTTGCGTCGCGTAATTCTCAAAATTTTGACCGTAAACCTTCATGTTTTATTTATGTAATTATATTATAGGGAATTCAATCAACTAAAGAAACACCTAAAAAATATCCCACTGAGCATTTATTATTAACCAGCTGCGCCCCGCGGTTACACCCGCATAATTGTCGATCCCGTAGGAATTTCGGGATAAAAAGTACCCTATGTCCTTTCCCGGGACTCAAGCTATCTCTATACCAAATTTCATCAAAATTGGTCCAGCCGTTTGAGCGTGAAGAAGTAACAAACATATAAACACACCCACACACTCACAAACTTTCGCCTTTATAATATTAGTGTGAAGTGTGATGTGATTTAATTAGGAGCTGATTTTCCAAACGACAGATAACTTTTATTCCCAGAATAAAATTGACGTCCGACAGATTTTGTATGGGTGAACTGTCAAAAATTTTAAATTATTCCTCGGATAAAATTGTCTGGCGTTAGAGGAAAATCAGGTGGTCATTCGATTTAACTAACATCAAACTCATCGCTGTTTTGAGCAAGATTTATTCCGCTCTGATTCCCTGAACCCCCCCCCCCCCTTCACCCCCATCCTGGGTCCCTTGCTAGTTCATCTTTTGTTTTAATCTCTGTCTTATCCACTATATCTAGGTTACTCTTTTTGACAGGTAAGTACAGTCAAGAGAAAATAAACGTTTCATGTTTTACAAAATTAAATTTGTTGCCGCGATGAACAGACGCCAGCACATCAAGCTACTACAATCTGTCAAATTTCTTTAATAGATTTTCAACTTTATCGCTAAAGCATAAGGTTCAAGATTGATTGGGGAAATTTGACAGTTTCGGGTAGCTTCATGTGCTGGCGTCTGTACTACTGTCGTTTGCCTAAAAATTTGCTTCTTACCGCGCCTTCTGGCGAAATGTGCGTGTACACATGTGCTTCTGCCTAACCCTTTGGGACATACAAGCATGATCTTGTGCCATATTATTTGTTCTCTCTGCCCGTCTGTCAAAACCTCTTAAAATCAACAGTTTTTAACCAATTTGTATGCTTGTTTTTTTCGCATAGCCCTGATGTTGACTCGCTTTTTGATAGATTACAAATAAGAATTCACTGACGAATCGTGTAACAAAAGATATTAAAAAATAGCAGGTTATTGACATGTACAACTACATACAGTAAACCAATACATCACAAAATCGATAATTGAAACGTGTGGTTGACAAACAACAGTTTTGCTTCCGCTTCGGGCACGATCGGGCACAATCGGGAACGCTCTTGCCAAAGGTTCTTTGATAAATTCCTTTTGTAAAAGGAAATTACCTTCATTCTTCTTAACGAATGTAAGCGCTTGTGTAGTTTGATTTCCAACTTTACTCAGTGGGAATAAGGTTGAGAATTAAATGTGTAGCAAAATATTATTGGGATAATCCGAAGATGGGGGCTCGAAATCTGCGATTGAGTGAAAATAACACTGTTTTAAGGAAAATTGATGTGAAGCAATTTAATGTGAGTTATGTCCTTCACCTTGAGTTTACCTAACAATGAGTTTCCTTCTAAGATCTACATTTTGGTTCGCGGCAATTAAAGTAGGTATAATACACAAGATGAATGGCATGAAGAAGCCTCCTCGTGTAGCGCAGTTTGTTCCGCCGGTTACTCAAGTAAACCGAGCGTTTCCAAATTCTCTCTTGGTCCAGTCTTCCTGACACAGACCGCTCGGCGCACCCTGGACAGTCACACCCAACACCTTATTTGACTGGCCAGTTCTTCCCTTGCGGTGGTAGGGGTAACACCCGCTTGGTTTGCGACCACCCTCCCACTAGAGTCAAGCAGCCTGCTGTATTTCGTCGATGCGTGGGAGTTCCAATGCCTTAGGCATCTTCTGGGCACGCTCGTTCCATCATAGACTTCATCCATCATTTTCCATCAAGCGTGATCGAAAATAGCAATAGAAAAAAATCGGTCCAATTTCTTTAATAAAGAAAGAGAGAAAATATATTTATTTAGCACAGACTAAAAGACACACACACAATACATCAGACATAAAAAAAAAAATAAAGGTCAAATAAAAAGTGTAAAGTCCGATGTAAAAAAATAAGCAGGAAAGTGTGCCTCACGGCTTCGCTAAAACAGGCCCAGTTCAGCAAAAATGCCAGACAACTAGTGCCTGACGCTAATAGATTTTCAACTTTATTGCTAAAATATATGGCTCAAAGTTGATTGGGAAAATTTTACAGTTTCGGGTGGCTTGATGTGCTTAGCGTCTGTACAAACCTACTAGCAGAAATAAAATCATTTATCATTTTTGAAGTCGACTACACTTTTGAAGGTAGAGACACAGTATAAATATGAACAGTATGGAAACTAGGCCTATTTGTTGAAATAAATACCTACGACTCATTGGAGCGTTAGGGTTGTCACTCTTAATGTCTGTAAAATTGATGTGTTTTATTGTAACGAAGTTTTTAACGTGGTGTGCGGTTAGAAGTTGACTGATTATCTTTCCCTCCTTCTGGTCAAAACGTAAATCCAAGATGGCGGCTGCGAAAAAATTCAAAATTTTCGTCGTGAATATCTTTTTCAGTTTTCGAGGGTGCTAAAGCCGATAGTGAAGTCAAAATGCGCGTCGCTCGACCGATGCCTAGTTTAACCCTGCACCTTACCGTTTCTACTCGAGAATGGGTGTAATAGTAATTAAAGAAAACAATATTTTAAAAAAATATCTTTATTCTTCGTAATTATGTTAAATCACATTTTTCGATACTTTAAACCGACTACTTGGGAAGTAGTGCTACAGTAAAAAGAAAATAATATTATGTGGCGACTTCATAAATGTATTAAACAAAAACAAAGTGGAAGACAACAGGAATAAAAAAATGCTGCATGCGTAAACAGCAATTATTATGGAAGTATCGTAAGAATCGAAATATCATAAAAAAAAAAAACAATTTTAAAATTTTTGCGAGTAGATTACAACGTGTTATAAAACTGACAAAAAAGTCTCAGAATAATTACTTTATCCATACAGCTCAAAACAAATGTAGGGCTACTTGGAACGTTATTAGTAAAACAATTTGTAATGTGCCAAAAACATGAAGGAAAACATCGTGAGGAAACCGGCATGTCCTAGAACCAAAAATTCAAAGACATGTGACATCTACCAACCCGCACTGGGCCCGCGTGGTGGATTACGGCCCACTCCCTCTCACCGAGAGGAGGCCTGTGTCCCAGCAGTGGGAACATTATAGGCTGATGATGATGATGATGAATGTGCCAAAAAGCGAAATCAATCAAATAAATATAAGTAGATGGTAAACAATGTGGTGATGATCCGCAGACCATTGCGGACTTTTTTAATATTTTTTTTATAGACCAAATAAAACGCAATAAAAGTTGTACTAATAAAACAGAGACCACGGACCGTCCAACTTTTTGAAAATGCGTCGAGCGTATTGGATGAAATTTTTCGTTCTTGTTTTAAAAGAGAACAAAAGAGAACACTGTAAAATTTACATGTAGCAGGCGAAAGTATTTTTCAGTAAATAATTTATAATTACGAATAATAGAGATAGGTATATTTTTTTAAATATTGTTTTCTTTAATTATTATTACACCCATTCTCGAATTGAAACGGTAAGGTGCAGGGTTAAACTAGGCATCGGTCGAGCGACGCGCATTTTGACGTCACTATCGGCTTTAGCACCCTCGAAAACTATGAAAACGACACCCATGACAAATAAATGGAAAAATTTCACAGCCGCCATCTTGAATTTAGATTTTGACCTCACTATAGGCTTTAGCACCCTCGAAAACTATGAAAACGACAACCATGACAAATAAATGGAAAAATTTCACAGCCGCCATCTTGGATTTAGATTTTGACCTCACTATCGGCTTTAGCACCCTCGAAAACTATGAAAACGACACCCATGACAAATAAATGGAAAAATTTCACAGCCGCCATCTTGGATTCAGATTTTGACCTCACTTTCGGCTTTAGCACCCTCGAAAACTATGAAAACGACACCCATGACAAATAAATGGAAAAATTTCACAGCCGCCATCTTGGATTTAGATTTTGACCTCACTATCGGCTTTAGCACCCTCGAAAACTATGAAAACGACACCCATGACAAATAAATGGAAAAAATTCACAGCCGCCATCTTGGATTTAGATTTTGACCTCACTATCGGCTTTAGCATCCTCGAAAACTATGAAAACGACACCCATGACAAATAAATGGAAAAATTTCACAGCCACCATCTTGGATTTAGATTTTGACCTCACTTATAGGCTTTAGCACCCTCGAAAACTATGAAAACGACACCCATGACAAATAAATGGAAAAATTTCACAGCCGCCATCTTGGATTTAGATTTTGACCTCACTATCGGCTTTAGCACCCTCGAAAACTATGAAAACGACAACCATGACAAATAAATAGAAAAATTTCACAGCCGCCATCTTGGATTTAGATTTTGACCTCACTAACGATTTTGGCAACCTCTTTAGCCGCCATCTTTGATTTACAAATAAATTCACGTCGGTACATGATCGCACGAGCCATTATTCGATATCGATTATAACAATAAATCATTCTTACCTTTCAAGATCAGCAGGGAGTTTAAAAAAGGAAAGCTCCGGTTTTGAAGAAGTCGAGATCAAACAGTTTTTATTATTAAAAAGATGGACGATCCGTGGCGCAAAGAATAAATTAAATACACGATTATTCGTTCCAACACGGCACCCGTGACTGAGAGTACCCCGACCATCGCTTAGGAGTACCGTAGATGCGCGCGTCTGTGTGAGTGTGCCGTTGCGACCGTTTGTACGTAGTTTCCGTACTGTTCGTATCTGTCTACTGTGGTAGAGAGTAATTAAGTTTTTTTTTGTATGTAGTTAGTAGATAAGAAGTTATTAGCTATTGAAGAATGTAGAAATAGTGGTACGGTCAGCATCAAAAGTTGATTAACACTTCAGTTTTTTTAATCTTAGTTATTGAGCAAAATATTTGTTCAAAATTGCAGCAGAAGAAATTTTTTTAGAAATTATACTCTTGTCTATTATGTGAAAAGCTAAAAATCAGTTTATTGAAAAAAGTTGTTGTCAATTTAATAACATGTAAAAATGATAGTGTTAATCGACTTTTGATGCTGACTGTACTTCTATCTTGATGATTGCAGAAATTGCTTTATTTAGCACTGATCTGCGGGGTAATTAGGAATGACTTTCATTTTGACAGTTCAACAATATTCATTGCGTTATTTACGTTGTTGAGCAGACAAAGGGGTTTGAAGATTTTTGTATGGAGGGTGGCCCTAAGGTCGGCCGCCATTTTGATTTTTTTTCAGAATCGCGGTGCACAACAAAAGTTATATATTTAGATAGAGGACACTTATACAAACAAAAAATGGTATGTAACATAATATCCTAAAGCGTCAGGTTTCGGAGTTATTCACCGAAATATAAGTCGAAAACAACAAGGATTTTTTTGTTTTTTTCTCCTACAGGTAACCATATTGAACTATTGAGGTAATAGAAACGTTATAAAACCTTTATGGAGAAGAAACAAAGGAAGAATAGATATTTTTTTAATAAATAATTAAACACGGCAATTTATTTATCCTTTTTTTAATCCCAGAGACTAATCTGACATTTTAGTCTTTTATGTTTTCGTTTTTTTAGTATAGAAGTTTGACATGACACTTGTCAGATTAGTCTCTGGGATTAAAAAAACGAACTATAAATTGCCGTGTTTAATTATTTATTAAAAAATGTCTATTCTTCATTTGTTTCTTCTCCATAAAGGTTTCATAACGTTTCTATTACCTCAATAGTTCAATATGCTTACCTGGAAGGAAAAAAAACAAAAAAATCTTAGTAGTTTTCGACTTATATTTCGGTGAATAACTCCGAAACCTGACGCTTTAGGATATTATGTTAATTACATTTTTTGTTTGTATAAGTGTCCTCTATCTAAATATATAACTTTTGTTGTGCACCGCGATTCTGAAAAAAAATCAAAATGGCGGCTGATTTTAGGGCCAAAACCTTCAAACCCCTTTTCGAACATATGAAGCAATGGATTAGCAATATCCTTCAAAATTATTCAGATTCTGATTGATAGTGTGTTACGCATTTAGGATGCCGACTTTATTGCTAACTTCGTGGCCATAAACTGTGCTTGAGTCGTTAATCGCATATCGAGCAACAATAACCATGTTATTTCTATCCTTTGTTTGTCTATTAATAATACCCGATTTTCAACTGTATTTCATTGTGATAAAAATCTTTGAAGAAATGTGGCTTTGACTATAACACAGAGTGAAATTTTAATCACCGTTTTCCTCTTAAGGGGTCATTGTACTCATCATTATGGACAACTTTTACTATGGGATCAAACCAGAAATCGTGAAAAAAAAATCAAATGTTCCCTACATTTATGTTCGCATAACTCGTCAAAATTTAGGGAACAGCCGATATTTTTTTTCACGATTTTAGGTTTGGTCCCATAGTAAAAGTTGTTCATAACGATGAGTACAATGACCCCTAAAGAGGAAAACGGTGATTAAAATTTCACTCTGTATTTTACTGTTGGAAGTGATAGGACAAGTTATTTAATGTATTTCTATGTTAGATGTGTATTTATGTTAGTTTCTCGAAAATAATTTTTAACCTGTACATAAACAAAGTCTGTCCATGTAGTCATTGTAAATTTATCATAGTCATCAACATTCTAGCATAATCAGCCTATAATGTTCCCACTGCTGGGACACATGCCTCCTCTCTGTGAGGGGGAGCAGGCCGTAATCCAACACGCGGGCCCAGTGCGGGTTGGCAGATGTCACAAGTCTTCAAATTTTTGGTTCTAGGACATGCCGGTTTCCTCACGATGTTTTTCTTCACCGTTTTGAGAGCAGTGGTGATGAAATAATTTACACAAAGTAAAACGCCTGTCTGTGTTCGAACCTACGACCTACAACGCGTAAGTCGTGGCTCTTACCACTGGGCCACCAAGGCCACCATTGCTCATATCTCTCATAAACATTCTAAAGCCTTGATTTTCAAGAACCTTAAATACTATGAGAAAGAAGTTTTCTCTTTCGTACACCGCTACATTATGAACAAGTTACACTAGACGACTACCGCAATTTGTTCGGAAATTTCGATAGTCTCACATGTATTGAGGTAGACAATAGTAAACTTATCTACTTAAATCACCGAGAAGCGTGTGTGGTCTAGGGTTAAACCCGCACACAAACAAAAACACAACAAGCTCCAGAGAAAAACTTTCTCACCGACATTCAGACCTACCCTAATTGCTTAACACACTATCAATCAGAATCAGAATCATTTTGAAGCAAATTGCCAATCCATTGCTTCATAAGTTCGAAAAATTTGTCTGCTCAACCCGTAAATAACGCAATGAATGTTGTTGAACTGTCAAAATGACACCGATTCTTATTGATGTGTTACGCAATTGCCCTGCTGAAATAATCACAGGTAAATAACAACGTTCCTTGTTCACTTCCGAAGCAATAAATTATTCTAATAAATCACATTTATCTGCTGACGTGTGCCGTCCACCTTGATAAGGATAGGTCTATTAATCTTTGAACCATAATATTTTTGACCTTTAACAAACAGCCAGGTGGGCTGTTTGTTAAAGGTCAAAAATGTTATGGTTTGCCGAAAACATGTTAATCATAAAAACCTTCGTATCACAGATAATCAATTTATTTCTCTACTCTGTAATTCAAGATACAGACTAACTGTCTAGTTTGGGGCTCACTAGTTAATAATATATTATAACCTAGCTGTACCCTGTTGTGCTGTATATTTTAAGCTACTCATGTTATCTTAACTTGCTGTTAACCAGTAAACCTGCTTACTGTATTACCTGGACAATAAATATTTTCTATTTCTATTTTCTATTTGCAATAATTAAAGTACCTAACAAAAGCTAATCATCAGTCACAGTCGCAGATAAATTAAATATTTTCAATAATCATGTTTTTAAAATAAAATTATCTTCACCTACATGTAGGTAATGTTATGTGTATCCTCCTGTGAGACCGTGATGGTCAAGGAGGCCGCCGAGCGGGATCGGGAGAGGGCTGATCCTACTCGGAGAAGGAGGCGTCGGGGTGGCAACCGCCTTGGCGCTTAATACGCCGAAACCCACTTACCAATCAAGGTAGGTGAACCTTTGGGGTCGCGGGCGCACGGATTTGGGACTCCGTCTGCCCACTAAATGACCCCAGGGAAGACGGTGGCACCGTGGTACAGTGGTCACGGGCTGCCGTGCATAGCGAGGCCCAGGGGAGGCCCCTTTAAAGTCTCCCCAGGGATGTGCCCTACAGGCGTTGCACGGGCGGGTTCTGGAATTGGTCTTTTAAGAGGAACCGGGACCGCCCCTATCTGCTGATGGTGATCACCGGGGTGGTTTTATTGAGGTAAAAATCCCACACGAAATACAAAGGTTAATAAATAAGTGATTAAAAGCAACTACGACGAAGAAAATTTTGTTTATATGTCCCGGAATAATAGTATCATATAACTACTAATAAAACCACATCGGAAAAGTCTGATCGCCAACCCCCCCATTCGCGGCCGTAAGACAGACAACGATGACCAGGGGGTTGGCAATCCACGCCACAGTGTACAGCGATTTGAAGTGCCCCCAACCTTCCCAGTCGCCACCCGGTGGCAACTGGGAATTTTATTCCCGGCAAACCACTGAGCTCTCGCATCACGTCACTACACATTTCAGTTGAGCGGTCGACCTAAACATGGGACTCAAGCGTATCTGACGAAAGTGAGTGTTACTATAGGTACACCTCTGCGTAACCATTCAAGGATTACAGGCGAGATATTTTATGTTAGAACTATAAAATGTCTATAAATAGTTCTCAGACATAACCTTAATTCGTAATCCAGAGCACATGCGCACATAAATCTCTTTAGCTAAGTTTAGGCGACAAATATATCACTTGCAATTAGGGTTGTCAGGCGTAAGGTGCTCGCTCAGACGAAATAGGAAATGATTAGATAATTTAGGCTAGATTTTCAAGGAGAGAGATGTTGGTAAAGGGATATACAGGATGAAATTGAATAGGTGCGCCAAAGGGGTCCGAACATTTTTCTATGGGAGCTGGCATAGCCACCCGTCGCCATTTTGTTGTGACGTGATAACGTCTTATAAATCGATGAACGCCGGCTGCACGCACGAAAAAGCATGACTCATTGTCACGTTCCGCTTGAGCCTTGCGTGCAAGCGAGAGCGTGGAACAAGCGATAGAGAGGCACGATCGGATGTTTCCTTATGACGTTATCATGTAAAATTATCGCCCGTAAACCGACTTTACAGACAACCAATGTTTTATTTTTTTTCAAAATCTCAGCGCACCATGATACAGGTATATATTGTTAGAGGACATTTAAACAAAGATAAAGAAAGAAAAACTGTTATCAATATGGTGCGCCAAAATGTCACGTTGCCGAGATATTTGGAGGTAAAGTCACCAAGTGAGAACAATTACAATCATTAAAAACTAATTAATCACGTGCTACAGTAGATTGTATACAAATAATATTTCCCATCTTGATTTAACAATTTATATTAATAAAACAATATTTTTTGCTATTGAGAAGCGAGTAAGTAGGCAAGTTCTTAATAAAGTGGTTTTCACGTGCTTTTATTTTTACTTTCTTCCAATCAGTGCTTGAATTAAGCAACTACTACTATACAGGGTGAAATTAAATTAGCTAGCGGAATTCTTCAAACGTGAGATATCGATACTGGATATCGGTATATCGACCAGAAGTGTTTTTACCTACTTCAAGGTGTTATCGAAAGATTATATCACAATGACTATACCATTGGATTATATAGTCGTCAGCTGCGCTTAAAAATAATATTTTTCAAAGCTGGTCTCGCATGCACGTAGGTACATTTGTCGCCATGAAACTGCTGTATAATAGCGCAATTTTCATCGATGTAATAATTATTCTAAGTATATGAAATTAATCAGCGCCTGACGTAAATTGATGTAATTTTATTAGGGAACTTTTTAATCACGTCTAAACTTTTACGGATTAGTGTCAGGCGCTGATTAATTTGACAGGACTGAACTAAAATTTATCTTCTGTCCTTTTCTTAATGAAAGAAAAAGATGCACTGAACTAAAATTTAGTTTAGTTTGTGAACAAAGGAATCGGTACCATTGTCAGCCCTGCAAACTATAAATTTACGTCATGACCCAAGGCTCTGTTTACCTGTTCTTGACTTAAATGGGTTGAAGATACATTAAGGTACGTCTGGGGACTAGAAATATGATATATTGGGCTCACTCTGATAGTATAGCTACAGGCTACGCAATGGCCTAAATCTCTGATATTTACCTAGTGAGATATTTTTCTAGTCCGTGGAGTTATATCGGTATAAATTTAGATTTGTATGTCTTGATTTTGGTGAATTTATTTTCAAACCGTCTAGCAGACTACAACGTAGAAAAAATGTACAGACACTGTTGAAGACAACGGGAGTCAGGAGTCAACGGGGTGATGGTGTACCCGTGACGAAGAGTTAATTAAAACCTATTATAACTAATTTATCTGTGTCGTGTCTATGTGTATTGTGTGTAATACTCGTGTGCCTGCATAGACAATTAAACTACTGTTTTTACCGCTGACTAGCTGGTTTTAATTCACTTCTTCGTCACGGGAACACCATCACCCCCGCCTAAATCACCTGACTCCCGTTTTCTTCAATAGACACCATTGATATCTATATACCTATATAAAATTCAAAGTCCTGACTGACTGATATATCAACGCACAGCTTCAACCGCTGGTCCAAGACACATGAAATTTGAAGGATGTGTTCTTTTTGAAGAGTATGTATCCACTAAGAAAGGGTTTTTCGAAATTCCACCCCTAAGAGGGTGAATGGGGGAGGGTGAAATTTTAAGTGGACGAAGTCGCGGGCAGAAGCTAGTAATTATTATTTTCGTTCCGTATCCTCTATTTCATATATCAATGACAGACACATTTTTTCTACGGCGTGTTTATACGCAACAATCTTCCATAGTGATCTATATAATAGTGATGACTGGCAAGAAAAACGTGTGTGAAATAAGGCCCTGTCTGACTCGTTTATTTTGATCTCAATACAAATATGGGACCGTCAACAAGTTTAACATGAATGCAAATGTTCCAGCAGTTGTGCCTCCAAGCCAAGCTGCGCTCTGACTAAAACTGTTGTCCTTATCATAATGATAAATGAAAAAAGTTTGCGGTACTCCCCGTGACACTTACCTAATTAGTCAAAAACTAAAAAAAAACTGTTTTGTTTTATTGCGAAAGTTTAATTTATTGCGGGCAAGTTTAATTAAATGAGCTCTCTAGTCTTTTTTGCAAAATAAGTTATAATTAATGATAGGTCCTAAACAAGGGATTGTAATAAAAGCTCTGACAAAAAATTAGAATTGTCCTTACTCATAATATTAAATCTACTGCCTTTATACTAACTTTTCGACTACCTTTGTCCGAATAAAAATGACGAAACGACCGAATGAAATACTGAAATCTTCGAAAAATAAACATGACTGTTTATTGCTATAATACTTTTCTACCAGCTTAAATAAAGTTTTAATATATACCTAGGTAAAGGCATTTGTATTCTCATTCGCTCGCTCTTGCATTCTATGTAAAGGGTTTAAAGTATCTAACCTAACCAAACCGATCGCTGTTGGATCGAATCAGAAATGAAGAGATCCGCAGGAGAACCAAGGTAACCGACATAGCCCGAAGAATTGCCAAACTTAAGTGGCAGTGGGCAGGGCACATTGCTCGCAGAACAGATGGCCGATGGGGCCGAAAGGTTCTGGAGTGGCGACCGCGTACCGGAAGGCGTAGCGTTGGAAGGCCTCCCACAAGGTGGACCGACGACCTTGTGAAGGCCGCAGGAACTCGTTGGATGCGAGAAGCACAAAACCGGTCGAAGTGGAGGTGCTTGGGGGAGGCCTATGTCCAGCAGTGGACGTCTTTCGGCTGAAATGATGATGATGATGATGATGAACCAAACCGAACCTCGGGGTGCCCTTCGCTCACTCTTGCATCCTAAGTGAACGTAGCCCCGCGTATTTTAATATGATTATTTTGAAAAAACCTCTCTTGTCGGTATCTTAGTAATTTTGTCGGAGGTTCAGTATTTTATTCGGAAGTTTAGTTTTGTTATTCGAAGATCCATTTTTTTTAGTCGGCCACAGATCGTTGGAGATTAATTTGTTTTTCGGAACCATTATTATTTCCCATAAACAAGGTACCAACCCACACTGGGCCCGCTCCCTCTTACCGAAAGAAGGCTTGTGTCCCAGCAGTGGGAACAAGTTGTAAAGTCATCTTCTCTTGTGTGTTTAAAAAAATAGGCTTCATGAGTTTTGAGACTTACCCCCTTATTCATAAAACTTATCAAACCTATTTTAGTTAAAATGGGGTTTGTCTCTTTCTTACACACAGAAATGTCAACGTGACAGATAAAGACAAACGTTCTATATACCTATTTTAGCTAAAATAGAGATAAAATAGGATTATGAATAAGGGGGTTAATGTACAGACGCCAGCACATCAAGCTACCCGAAACTGTCAAATTTTCCCAATCGACTTTGAACCTTATGCTTTAGCGATAAAGTTGAAAATCTATTAAAGAAATTTGACAGATTGTAGTAGCTTGATGTGCTGGCGTCTGTACAACCATAGAATGAACAGTTTAAGCAATGTTCAAAAACATGTTCATTTGCCATGTAGCTGATGTAGCGGGCAATCGTCACCTGTTTGACCTGTTATGTATTTATTTATTTATTTATTTATTTATTTTACCATTTATGTACACACATATATAAACAGACAAGAAAAAAACAGAACAGAAAAATAGGTACAAAGGTGATGCTTATTTCATAAGAAATCTCTTCCAGCATACCTGCGATAGGACAAGAAATAAAGAGATGTAGACAGCGTGTTAAAGAGTAAAGGAGACAAAAAATACATAAAACCTAAAAAACAATTCACTTAATAAAACTAAACAAATAATACAAGAATATACTTACATAAATACAAATAAACATACATACTTCTAAAATAAATAACACACGAATATAAATAAAAATACATACACAACTATGATAGGGTGGAGAGATAGTGTTCTTTCACTCTTCTTTTAAAAACTGCAATAGTTTGGCAGTCCCTAATTGCAGGCGGTAGTGTATTCCACAGCCGCACCGCGTGCACTGTGAAGGAGTAGGAGTAGAAGTCAGTGGAGTGGGGAGGGGACTTAAGGAGCTTTTTAAGATGCGACCTGCAAGGCGCATCTGAAGGACGGGCGTAGGAAAAACGCTCCCGCAGATAGGAAGGTGTTTTAGGATTGTGAAGGAGATTGAATAGCAGACATAATATCCGAGAGTTCCTGCGAAGTCGAATGGGGAGCCACTTGAGTATCTTGCGAAAGTTGGAGACGTGATCATACTTTTTAAGATTAAAAACAAAACGAATACAGATATTTTGCAAACGCTCAAGTTTATTTAAAAGCTCCTCGGTGGCATCCAAATAACAGGCGTCGGCGTAATCAATAATGGGCTGAATGAGGGTTTGAGCTAGAGAGATTTTGGTGTTCAAGGGCAAAAAGCCCTGGAGACATTTCAACGAATGGAACGTGTAGTGCACCTTGCGACTGACTTGCGCAACATGAGCAGTCCACGACAAGTAAGAGTCCATGGTCACCCCCAGGTTTTTAACTGTATGTGCGTATTCAATCTGAACTCCATTCAGACAGAGTGGAGACAGCGACGCAACATCGAGCCTATTCCGCATATACCTGCCGCCAATAATTATGGCCTGGGATTTCCTAGGGTTGATTTGCAGTCCAAAAGACCGCGACCACTCGCTAATCAAATCCAGGTCACTGTTCATGGCAGAAATAGCAGCTTCCGCATCTTCCCTTTGGAAGTTATTGTAAAGCTGCAGGTCGTCGGCATAGAGATGGAAGTAGGAAGAGATGACACTGGTGACAGAGTTAATGAAAATAGAAAAGAGAAGAGGAGAGAGAACGCCACCCTGAGGCACACCTGCGGTAAGAGAGCACCAATCAGAAGACAACTCGTCGAGACGGACCCGCTGCGAGCGGCCTGTAAGATAGGAGTTAAACCAATCAATAGTGGAAGGGGAAAAATTTAGAGATTTAAGGATCCCGAGGAGGATATCGAAATCTACAGAGTTGAAAGCACTGCTAAAGTCGAGAAGTACAAGTAAAGTAAGAGATTTGTGGTCCATTGCCCAGCGGATGTCATCAGTCACCTTCAACAGCGCCGTCACTGTGCTATGACCAGGTCGAAAACCAGACTGAAAAGGACTAAGGAGATCATTCGCAGAAAGAAAGGCAGAAAGTTGTTGGTGGACAATATGCTCAAGAACTTTAGAGAGAAATGGGAGGATAGAAATGGGACGGAAATCGGTAGGCGAAACCGGCTTAGGAATTTTGGGTAAGGGGATGACATGAGCCTGTTTCCAGACCTCAGGAACAGTACAAGAAAACAAGGAGAAATTAAAAATGTGAGTCAAAACGGGAAGTAGTGTAGGGAGGATAGGAGAAATCATTCTTGAACAAATATTGTCATTACCAACAGCAGTAGAGGAGATAGCACAAATAGATTTTTTGACCTCACTTTCACTCACTAGGTTCAATACAAAAGAAGAACATTGCGGCAAAGGCAAACCAGCAAGTCTACTCAACGTAGCTGATCTGACGTGCGGATCAAAAGTAACAGGAGGATGTGAGAAATGTTTGTTAAGAGCACACACGTCAATGTCCTTACTTGAAACGACTGGAGACTTGCCAATGCCGACAGTTTTAAGAAACTTCCAGACTTCAGAAGAGTTACGATTGTCGAGAGAATTATGGAAGTAGCGTCTCTTTGCATCTCTACACATACGCCTGCAGCGATTACGCAGCACCTTATACGCATTCAAGTTGCGCTCAGAAGGGCAGCGTTTCAACCTTCTTTTGGCTCTGTCCCTGCTTGCCATCGCATCCTTAATGGCAGGAGTAAGCCAAGGAGCCGGAACATATTTTACCTTGACTCGGCGGATAGGGGCATGCCGGTCAAATAAACTGAGAAGCTTGCTATTAAAGATCTGAACCATATCGTTGATACATGAACTCTCCAAAACGTCCGTCCAATCGATGCTACCAGCATCACGCAGCAATGCCTCCAGGTCTATGCCCTTGTAGTTCCGAAGGAACATATAATGCATAGTTTCCGACCGCGCCTTCGCCGGTGGTATTTTGATAAAATAGCCTATGTCTTTCCCAGAGTTTAAAGTATCCCCATACCAAATCTAATCAAAGTCGGTCCAGCCGTTTCGGGGATTAACCGGACCAAACAGACAGACAAAAATTTAGAAAATATATGTTTTGTTATAAATACCGTATATACTTTCATATTAAGGTGCAGCGGGGCAATCTCGACTGGTAAAACCTAAACCACAACTTTGAAGGTATAAAAATATTAGATGATATAGTTTTATTAAAAATGTAATGTATTGACGCTCCAGAGTCATTATCTGTGTATTAATTTTACAAACTCATATTGAAAAATATTCAATAGATAGGCTTAAAAATGTGGTTTTGTCAAAAAAGGCAAAAATAGTTGTAATTCCCCCTCCGTGGGGTAATTTCAACTATTAATTATAATTTCTCTTCTAGAGCTCTTAGCTTGATGTTAGTGAGATGCAGAGTTTTTTTATAAGGATAGTAATGTAAATTGAATCTTGTCATTTATGCAGCTAGGCTCATTTTTGAATAAAAACACTTTAAAGGTTTAGGCGGGGTAATTTCGACTGCTCGCCATACTTAATAGTGATGGGAACGTAATAAAAAATAAGTCGATAGATACACCAATAAATAATTTTGGTCTGCTATCTACTAAAGGTACTATATCTACTCACTAATCATAAATCAAAACTTCATTTTAAGAAAGGAATATGTATTTAAAATAGAACCAGAGCACCCCTTGTCCTAAATCTACAATCGGTCATATAAACGTTACGCAATTTTATAATTTAGGACCAAGATTCATCTGTTTTTTTTAGTTTTAAAACAGCAATTAATAATCTAACAAATATAAAAATTAACAAGTCATAACATAACATAGCTTGGTAACTCGTCATTACTTTATTTTTGACATCTTGCACTGCTTGCTGCAATTCTGCCATTGTGTATGACTTGTCCGTTGTTTTTTTATAGTGGCGAACCATCTGCAATAAATTAATAAAGTAGTAAGAAATTGAAAAATCCCTCGAAATGCATCGATTTGAATCGTGTTGCGATCCTGCGAATAGAAAGATTACAATAATATAGCTACAAGTTAAATATTTGTAAAGTATTTACATCGACAAAACATATCGAAACATGCACATCACTAGTGTTTGTTCATTTCCATATAAAATCTGGTGGGGCAATTCCAACTGCAAAAAAGTTGAAATTAGCCGCCATTACAATCCAGGTGGGGTTATTCAAACTCACACCAAAATGCTGTTAAAACGCAAGTAACAACAGAAAAAAATAGCTAAAAACATGAAATAGGCTTTAATTAAATGTCTTACCTTTGAAAATCTTCGAAAAACACATTAATTACCACTTTTTTTCGCAAAAATGTGAGACACTAATTTGCACGTGCAAACAAGAAAAAGAGAAGAAAACAAAATGGTCGTGCCGATCAAACAGTATTGGGTCTAGCAGTGCCATCTATTTAGAAACTATGAAGTTGCTTTTGAGCTATCCGGTCATAGCTGGCACTTATTCAAATAAAGTAAAATGTAGAAGTTATTAAGATTAGTTGAAATTTCCCGCTGTCGAGATTGCCCCGCTGCACCTTATGCTTATTTCATAAGTCAGTTGACTAAATAGTCAAAAGCTGATATTTTGACACTATCTTCGGCCCGCGACTCCGTCCACGTGAAATGTCACCTCCTCCCATTTACCCTCTTAGGGGTGGAATTTCGAAAAACCCTATCATAGTGGACTCTTCACAAAAAACACACCCTCCAGGACCAGCTGTTTAAGCTGTGCGTTGATATATCAGTCAGTCAGGACTTTGAATGTTATATAAAAAAAACCGGCCAAGAGCGTGTCGGGCCACGCTCAGTGTAGGGTTCCGTAGTTTCCCGTCCGTCACAATAAGTGTTCCCACGTACAATTCGATAATACTCGACTCAATGTAATAAGTACCTACAGCGCCATCTCTCGGGGAATTGGGTTACTAATTAATACATAGACGTGCCAGAAGTTTTCGGTGGTAATTTTGGATTGCGAGAACCGATTTTAATAATTCTTTTTTTGTTTGAAAAAAGATACGTTCAGGATAATAAAATATGTAAACGAAGTCAAAAAAAATGCTTGCATATACGATTATACTACGAACTTAGTCCAGAAATGATTTTGTACAACTTTTTGTCTTTTTTGTACAAAAACTGTTGTTTCTATCAAGTTCAAAATAATTTTCCTAGAAAGTCCTTATAAAGTTCTACTATTCAGATTTTTTTCATATTTTCTAAACTTATGGTTCAAAAGTTAGAGGGGGGGGGGACACATTGTTTTTTACTTTTGGAGCGATTATTTCCGAAATTATTGACATTATCAAAAAATGATTTTAGTAAACCCCTATTCATTTTTAAATACCTTTCCAACAATATATCACACGTTAGGGTTGAAATTAAAAAAAAATCACTTCCCACTTTACATATAGGGGGGCTACCCTAATAAAACATTTTTTTCCAATTTTTATTTTACCACTTTGTCGGCGTGATTGATATACATATTGGTACCAAATTTCAGCTTTCTAGTGCTAACGGTCACAGAGATTAAGCGAGGACGGACAGACGGACGGACGGACGGACGGACGGACAGACAGACATGGCGAAACTATAAGGGTTCCTAGTTGACTACGGAACCCTAAAAATCAGCTGTTCCCTACATTTTCACGAGTTATGCGAATATAAAAAAATGTAGGGAGCAGCTGATTTTTTTTGCGATTTCAGGTTTGGTCCCGTAGTAAAAGTTGTTCATAATGATGAGTACATCATTATACTCATCATTATGAACAACTTTTACTACGGGACCAAACCTGAAATCGCGCAAAACCTCATAAGGGATCATTCCCTTAAGAGGTTTTGCGTTATTTTAACACGGTGTATAGAGATTACAAACAGACACTTATTTTTTTATTTTGTATACTTAGATACGTTACGAGTAAAAAAACACCACCTTTTCATTCCTCGATTGTACCCGGAACTCACCTCGGACATAATTATTATACCGCAGCAAAAGCTGTCCTGCAAAAATTTCACATCACAAAAAAGATGCAAAATTCTACAAAGCCACAGTTACAACTGACGTTAAAAAATACATACTCCTAATAAAAATGCAATTTCCTACTTCAGGCTTCTTAATATAACACAGTTCTTGCCTCTTTTATTTAAATAAGTGTCGACTTGTACTCGAGCTGGCCACTTTAAAAGGTGAAACCATAGATATACCTAGATAGAACTAGATAACGCAAGTATCACGATCTGTATAAAAACCAAGCGTGCCATTTTTGGCTACCATTCTTTTTTTGATTTATCGTGTGGAAATCCTCATGGATGTCCACCACCCTGGGGTGAGTGGAGGGGTCTGTCAGACTCTTACTGACTAAAACCACACGGTATCCTGCTGCTACCTTTAGCCGGGGTGCTGGAGTGCTTGCACATTTCGTCACGCTTCCTTGGCCAGGTGTTGGCCCGCATGAATCCATGCACCATGCACATCCAGCCACCATACTGTATCGTCACAAGCACCATTTAGTGATGGGAATATCAAATCGATTCAAAGACGTCGCCGCGTGTGGCACCCGTCTTGCCCCACACCCCGGAACCTAGCGCCAGCGCAAACTCAAACTCAAAGCATTTATTTCAATTAAACCAATTACAGGCACTTTTGAATTGTCAAGGGGTCGGTCAGTCAGAAAGATGAAGCCAGTTGCCCATTCCAAAGAGTAGGTACCTATGAAGAAGAACGGGCAAGAAACTCCATGGACACTCTTTTAAATCAAAATAATATAGTTACAAAGTCTTAGTTACATCATTCATGTTAAAAATTAAATATGTGAGAACGATGCAGAACGTTAAAAGCGTCCATAATGAGAAGATAAGAAAAAAAAACAATTCAAATATTAAATTATAATAAGCCGTGGCAGCAAAGAGATGACCAGTCCCTATACTGACGGCGCCCGTTCACGAAGATGACGCATGTATTAGCACCATTCAGCTCAACCATTTTGAAGGGACCTAAATTAATTCTGCCAATTCTGTGCCAGCGCTCACGCTCACCCAGCCAGCAGTACATAGGATTGAGTGCGAAAGTGTTGGCTTACGATTTTTGTACGTAAGCTGGTGCTATTTTTGGCACGCGAAGTAGTTGCTCTTGCGTTATCTAGGTGTATCTGTATCTGTGGGTGAAACCTATTCGTGAAAATTTACATTTTTTCCTCGTCAGTAAAGTTTTCTACGTTTCGTATGCTGAACAGAACTGAGCTAAGCTGCTAATTTTTCTTTATTTCTGTTAGGAATTGTGCTAGCTTTTTAAATGAAAGTAAGATATATTGTTACTTGGCATGCGATTTAAAGAATAATCTCTAGTGAAGAGCACGATTGGTCCATACTCGTATGATGATCAAGTAAGTAATTTACAGTGGCCGCACAAATAAAGTTAGTTGACAATTTTCCACTCCAGCTGTGGCACACCAGATTTACAAATCTGCGAACTATGTATATACAGGATGAATTTTCCAAGTGGGCGTGGATGGCCAAATTCTAAACTATGAGGAATAGCGAAAAGTACTCAAAGGAGTCGCGGGCTCGATTTTAATGAAAACTAAAACTGCATCATTGGATTTTTGAAAAATCAATATTTCTAGCCGGGAATCGAACCTGTTGATTTTGAAAAAAAAAACACACACTGTATTATTACACCATTCGATAGTGTCCATACTAAGGATCAAATTCTTGGAAGTAATGACATACGGCAAACTTAAGGAAAATGATGAATCTTAATAAACTGTCTTATTTTAAAGTATTCATACCTACATTACGTATGTACCTTGTTCGAAATGATGCTCAATATTTTTATTAACACGCCCGCAGCGCAGTTACCTTCACAACATTATGTTCTAAATTCAAATTTCTATTATAATCTTTGGAAAATATTCTAATGGAATCAATAATATTGTAATGCTGAATGCAGTACACAATCCTTGAGACGTCGAATCCAGCTATGTATTGAAAACAATGGTCATCATTATGAACAATTAATCAGTTAAGGTTTAATAGGTAGGTATAGGTAATATAACCCGGGCCCGGCTAAATAATAACAGCCACACAGGTCAATCCATCAGGTTAAGCTACGCTTGCCGCAGTTGGTCTGTAGATGGGTGACCATCTTTACATACCGAGACCCCTCTGTGCCTCGGAAAGCACGTTAAGCCGTTGGTCCCGGCTGTCATTCCAGGATCTTTGACAGTCGTTACGGATAATCAGAAGCTCGAAAGTCTGACAACCAGTCTTACCAAGGGGTTGTGGAGGTCAGATAGGCAGTCGTTCCATGTAAAATACTGGTATTTAGCTGCATCCGGTTAGGCTGGAAGCCAACCCCAACATAGTTGGGAAAAGGCTAGGCAGATGTCATCATCCATGTTACCTACCTCATCATTGAGGTAGGTAACATAAGAGAAATAAAAAAGTATTTTGTTAAAAATGAGCTCTTTCCTTTAGTTTGCCGTATGTCATTACTTTCCAGAATTTGATCCTTATTAGGGACACTATCGAATGGTGTAATAATACAGCGTGTGTTTTTTTTTTCAAATTCAACAGGTTCGATTCCTGGCTAGAAATATTGATTTTTCAAAAATCTAATGATGCAGTTTTAGTTTTCATCAAAATCGAGCCCGCGACTCCTTTGAGTACTTTTCGCTATTCCTCATAGTTTAGAATTTGGCCATCCACGCCCACTTGAAAAATTCACCCTGTATACTCGTACTATAACGTTATTATTGACTAATTCAACTACTTAAGACTTACATAAAAAATAAAGAG
Organism: Amphipoea lucens; assembly: GCA_947508005.1. Taxonomy (NCBI): domain Eukaryota; kingdom Metazoa; phylum Arthropoda; class Insecta; order Lepidoptera; family Noctuidae; genus Amphipoea; species Amphipoea lucens. Next base: position 14,491,620 of record OX382377.1, on the reverse strand, counting down.
TTTTTTTTATATCATAATGTGGCATTCTCAGAGGGGCCCGTGGCTAAATTATAACAGCCGTACAGGTCGATCGATCAGGTTAAGCTACGCTTGCCGCGGTTGGTCCGCGAATGGGTGACCGTCTTTACATACCAAGACCCCTCCGTGCCTCGGAAAGCACGTTAAGCCGTTGGTCCCGACTGTCATTCGTGGATCTTTGACAGTCGTTACGGGTAGTCAGAAGCCGGAAAGTCTGACAACCAGCCTTACCAAGGGGTATCGTATTACCCAGTAACTGGGTTGTGGAGGTCAGATAGGCAGTCGCTCCATGTAAAATACTGGTATTCAGCTGCATTCGGTTAGACTGGAAGCCGACCCCAACATAGTAGGGAAAAGGCTAGGCGGATGATGATTTTAGACACTAGCGTAGAAATTTTTCGTCGGTTCTAAAAACTATAGCGGAAAATATTGACTCTCCGATTATTAAAAGTTTTGTGAGAAGGACAATCACAGAACATTAATCTGGGGATGCCCTTTTCACAATACTATTATTTAACTCTCTCTCTGTCTTTTATAATGTATCTCAGCTACTAACACTAGAAATAAGTTATTTTGTATTGCTTACTAACACAATGGATTACTGTTGTCCAAAAAATAAAGAATTATTATTATTATTGTAAAAAAATAGGCGGCTGCAATATTTTTAAAATTTAACAACTGTCAAAGATCCACGAATGACAGAGTCTAGAGTCATATAGGTACTAAATTCATGTTTACAGTTTGCGCACTAGTTCAATAAAATCCTATATGTTACTCATAATTGTTTTAATGTTAATAGCATGATTTGAGCGCGTGGTAAGCCCCGTTTTAGCACGGCTTTAGTATTACAATCCGTCCCTCGGGCAATCACGGTCCATTTAAGTAGGGTATTTATTATTTTGTTCATTATTTCAACAACAAATTATGCGAATGTTTTATTTATTAGGTTGGCATTTATTTTATAATTACCTTCAACAAAAACATTGTGTTTGACCTAAATTGTTTTATTTAGCTTGAACTAGTAACATCTCCATTGAATTTTTTTGTTAGTGGCCATGTTATGAAATTTAATTTTAATGTCTATTCGGTTTTAATGTTCTTACTTTTATTTGAATGGTTGTATTGAATTTTAAAGTATATTATTTTAATGAAATTTAGTTTGAGTGTCTCAAGGCGACGGTCTTTGACCAGTGCGTGTTGCCAGTGATGACATATGGCACTGAAACGTGGTCGCTCACAATGGGCCTTATTAGAAAGCTAAAAGTCACCCAAAGGGCAATGTAGAGGGCTATGGTTGGAGTTTCCCTGCGTGATCGAATCAAGGAAACCGACAGAGCCCGAAGAATTGCCAAACTTAAGTGGCAGTGGGCATGGCACATTGCTCGCAGAACAGATGGCCGATGGGGCCGAAAGGTTCTGGAGTGTGGCGACCGCGTACTGGAAGACGTAGCGTTGGAAGGCCTCCCACAAGGTGGACCGACGACCACGTGAAGGCCGCAGGAACCCGTTGGATGCGAGAAGCACAGAACCGGTCGAAGCGGAGGTGCTTGGGGAAGGCCTATTTCCAGCAGTGGACGTCTTACGGCTGAAATGATGATGAATGAATTTTAATGTATTTTATTTAAATAAACATGTAATAAATTGAAAGAATTTGATGTATTTGTGATTTGTATATTGGAATTTATTTATTTACTAAGGCACCAAGGCCTTAGTATATTTATTTATTTACTAAGGCACGAAGGTCTTAGTAAATAAATAAATTAATTAATTAACAATTTAATATTAGTCTCACAGATAGATCAATCTACGTGTTTTTAATCAAGGCACGAGCCCTTCCCCTTTAATTTACTCAAATCAAAGCTCAATATTTTTAAGCCAGAACACCCTTTGGCAATAAAACAGACGTTAACATGGATATCTTTTTCCAGAATTAGGCAAAGTCGAAGAACCAACGACGGATGCCAGCAGCTATGAAATATTAATCTCTAGGGAAAATTTTGTACACTGGCGGGCAGAGAAATCTGCAAGCGAGTGTGATTTTGTTTTTTTAAATAATTTTTGTTGTTAGAAAGTATAATATAAATTCATCGTCATTCTCTTGCCCCTAACTTAATTCATTTGGGGTCAGTGCAACATGACAATCAGTCTTATCAAGGGGTATCGTATTACCCAGTAACTGGGATGTAGAGGTCAAATAGGCAGTCTCTCCATGTAAAATACTCGTAGTCAGCTGCATCCGGTTAGACTCGAAGCCGACCCACACATAGTTGGGAAAAGGCTAGGCAGATGATGATGATGATGATAACTTCTCTACAAGATAAGACGTCATCTCGATACGGAGATAGGTGAAAGATGATATTTTAATGATATATCTTTCAACTTCTTCTTTTTATAACTGCCCTATTGGTCTTATAGTTACAAGGCGCAACTGCTGAGCGTGGAGTTCTGAGTTAGATTCCCAAGTCGCGAAAACAGTGTACTTGGGTTTTTCCATCAGTAACTACCCGGAGTATGGAAATAGGCGGTGTCATACCAAGTTCCACGAAAAGCACGCTAAGTTGGTCCTGCGCCATCTCCCCCTGATAGTGTCGGATCGCCATCCCATCAGAATATGAGAGTGAGGGAAGTGTGTGTACACCTGTGTCTGCGCACACACTTCTGTACTATAATATTTCTCGCGTAACTGGCTAGTCTCTGCTGAGATCCCCACAAAATGGTTGAGCTGGACGATGCTGATCCACGCGTCATGTTCGTGAACGGGCGGCGTCGGTTGAGACTGGTCATCTCTTAACTGCCAAGGCTTATTTTTAATCTTATTTCTTGTATTGTTTCTTCATTTGTGGGTTTTTTTCAATTGTTCTCACATTATAGAGAAGCAACAAGAATAACGTACCCAGGATTTTGTAATATCTTGATTTAAAAGAGTGTCCATGGAGTTTCTTGCCCGTTCTTCTCCATAGAGATATACGTTTTGGAATAGGCAACTAGCTTCAACTTTCTGACAAACTGACCGACTATTTAATTTTGATAATTCAAAAGTGCCTGTAGGTACGTGGTTTCATTGAAATAAATTTTAGTTTGAGTTTGACGGTCGCCATGGCCAAAATTCAGCCTGGAGGACTATCATTATCTTTCACACAGTCCATCCATAGTTTCTTCGATTTGCTCCTTCTCTTACAGCCAGCCATCCACATTGATACTCAAAACTTTAATCGCGAAATTTTTTTAATAATTTATAGGAAGTTTTAGATTAATATAAATGAGAACCATAAAAAATCACTTTTTTTTATTGTTGTTTGGGCCCGCTCTTGACCTTGATCACGTCTGATGGAAAGCGATGGATGAGGTCAATAATGGAACGAGCGTGCCCAGAAGATGCCTAAGGCACTTGAACTCCCACGCATCGACGAAACACAGCAGGCTGCTTGACGCCGGTCTCCGGTGGGAGGGTGGTCGCAAACCAGGCGGGCGTTAGCCCTACCACCGCAAGAGAGGAATTGGCCAGTCAAATAAGGTGCTGGGTGTGACAGGATGCGAAGAGCGCTCGGTTCAGTTGAGTAACTAGCGGAACAAACTGCGCTACACGAGGAGGCTTCTTCATGCATCCCAAAAAATTACTCGCGATGTTTTCCTTTACGGTTTTGAGAGCAGTGGTGATGAAATAATTTACACAAAGTAAAGCGCCTAACTAGGTTCGAACCTACGACCTACAACTCGTAAGTCGCAGCTGTTGCTACTGAGCAAACATTGCTCTATATGCTCGTTACTATGATTTAATAAAAGAACTACAAACAATACCGACAAACTTTTTCACCATTTTTAGGAACAAGCAGACATTTTTTATTTGTCTTGTACAAATAATAATCTCATACTGTTTGCTGGTGATAAACAGAAAGTAAATAAAAGAGCTAGGTCAATTCTTTTATTTATTGATTTCATTTATTGTCTGAACCGTCTCCGAACCCAAGTGGAAGATATAAGTCGAACTTCGTGAAGTGGGGCTACCCCGACAGAATTGCAGCAGATAAACCGTTGATTTAGTGCACAAAAAAGATATACAGGCACAATACACAAAAGCACAAGTAAATGCCAACAAATGACATCAATATGACGGAGAAGGTACTTTCGATATCATCAGCCATATTTTAATTACTGTGGTCGTACTATGGGTAGTGTTGGTTGTTGAAAAACGTTCAAAAGATAATAATGGTCTAAACAGACGGACTGCATTTGCATCGCAGTTTGGATGCAGTTGACTTAACTGCTTCGAAACCCAGTTATGTCAACTGCATCCAAACTGCAATGATACACCTGCCATGCAGTTCCAATGAAGTCCATCTGTTGAGACCCTAAGTAAGTTTTAGTTTTTCCTCTTTTGTTTTTTTTTTTTCTGTGCTGGTCCAATTTTTCTGCCACACACCGCAGTGCATTGAAATTTCTCGTAAATGTTTCATGTGCAGCGCTGAAAGGAATTCAATTTGAGCTCACTGTTTTGTATATACCTGGGCTCATGCTAGATGGTTTGTTGTATAGCTTGGTTTTCTTTTAGACTTTGGATAAAAGAGTTTAACAACATCGCGCCTGTTTTCACCGAAGGTTTAGGCAGGGGGTCCTAAGTACACCCACTTTTCGAAGACGTGATATGTACCAACTCGCACTGGGCCCGCGTGGTAGATTTCAGCCCACTCCCCGGTTCAGAAAAGAGGCCTGAGGCCCAGTAGTGGGATCATTATAGGCTGAATTTTTACTGTTATAAAAGCATTAAATGGAAGATGCCTAGAGCTAAGCACAAATAGAAGTAAAAAGTTTGTTTAACTGCCATCGGTTTACTGCTAATTAATGTAAATTAATTATTTTCTAACTGAACAGACAGCTGTGCTGCTGGGGAGTTTGTTCCGCCACTTCTTCTCCCCAGCGAAAGCACTAGGAAGTGGCGAAGGGCGGGCGTTTTGGAGGACTGTCTTTTGTAATTTTGACGTTCGAAAAGTGCTGATTCTCACCCTAGTTTGAATAAATGACTTTTGATTTTTTGATTTTGATTTTGCTATTCCTGAGTCTCACCAGAGATTTGTCACTGTATTATTCAACTTCCTACTTTAAAACGCGAAAGTTTGTGAGGATGGATGTTTGTTACTCTTTCACGCAAAAACTACCGAACGGATTTGGATGTTTGGCACAGAGATAGTTTATAATGAGAATTAGCACATGGGGTATATACTTTTCCTTTGCTCGCTGTATGTGTGCTCGCTGTGTGAAGATCGTAACTTATGCGAATATAGAATTAGTAGGATATTATTTTATGTCTTTTAGGTTATAAGTATATTATGTCTTTAATGAAAAATACCTATTAAGAACTTAAAAAAATAAAAATAAATTATCTATCGAATTCGATATACGTAATATTATCTCGCGTTTGAAAATCGCCTTAACCACAAAATCACACATATGTACCTAAAAAAAAACATACTCCGAGCATTATATTATTATCTGTCGCATTTCGACCGGGTCGTCCAACAACAACCTCCAATGCTCCATTGTTCATAAAACAACAAACACAACTACGTTCCCGCCAAAACAACCCAATTCGCACATTGCGCGTAATTAACCCGCCATTTTGGTTTAGGCCGCAATCCAAAAGCCCATTTTATGAAACAAAAGCATTGGCCTGTTATGGCCGGCAATTTAATCAATGTTTCGTGATGGCAGCCAGTTTGTCAGGAGATAACTGGCCTAATGATGTGTGTTTTGAGGTTAATTTTGCATCTGAATTGGAAAAGAATTTATAAAGGGGTGGTCTATGGAAATTCCAGTTGGGTAGCCCAACTACCATTTTGCTGATTTTTTTTATTGTCTTCATAATTTTGTTAGATTAAAAACGGTGAAGGAAAACATCGTGAGGAAACCGGCATGTCCTAGAACCAAAAATTCGAAGACATGTGACATCTGCCAACACGCACTGGGCCCGCGTGGTGGATTACGGCCCATTCCCTCTGCCCTGTCTCTGGCCTGTGTCCCAGCAGTGGGAACATTATAGGCTGATTATGTTATGTTAAATGTTCTTTTTTATTTTTTGTATTTCCTATGCGTGTCCCAATTTTTTTTTTAATGCATAACGTCCTCTTTTTTTTTTCAAAGTCGGTTAAAAAGGAAAATGTATGTCAGTTATTTCTGCCTTTAAATTCTTTCCTTATAGAAATGGTGTGTATATTTAATTTTGTTAGGGAAAATCCCTGTTTGAACGGTAAATACTTGGGCTAAAGTCGAGATAAAAGATTGTCTGAAAGTAAACATTCTTGAACGGAATGTTTGGACACACACGGAAAAAAGGTAAGCCACTCTTCAAATATAATATTTTTCTGACATAGTAGATATTGTAGGCACATTGTTTTATTTTATAATATTACTTATTTTTATTGCTGAGGGGCTTGTGACTAAAGCCTCGTATCCACTACGCAACATTTGGCGCGCAACATGTTGCACAACATGTTGCTCAACATGTTGAAAGTTAAAGCGGAACTTTTGTTTAGCAACGTTGTCTGTCTACGCATGATAAGTCGTCGACAATTAAATATGTCGCCAGAGGAACTAGTGTTGGTTTCAGCGGCGGTGGTTATAATTTTATCGAAAAATGCAACAAAAAGAAAAAAAAAACCAGGTTGGTGGGTTAGAAATTACTTATAAACAAAATGTATTCAGTGATCTCCGTGTGGTTGATGGATCTTATACGAATTTAACCCGAATGAGCACTCTTTCGTTACACCACACTTCATGTCTCCACTCGACAACATTTGATGCTCCACCGCATGTTGCACGAAAACAAACAACAAGCCGCGCGTCATATTGCGCGTCAGCTGGCAACGTCGCGTGCTGTTTTGCAACGCTGCCGAACATATTGAGCGTCACGTGTTTCGCGTCAATTGTTGCCTAGTGGGTACGACAGCCGCACGGTTCGATCGATCAGGTTAAGCTATGCTTGGCGCAGTTGGTCCGTGGATGAGTGACCGTGTTTACATACTAAAACCCCTCCGTGCCTCAAAAAGCACGTTAAGCCGTTGGTCCCTACTGTCCATGGAGCACAACAACCAGTGGAGAGCGCGTACAACGCTACCGCGGGCGCTAAACATACGCTAAATCAAGCCTATGCCGCGCGATTTTGGTCAGTCGCAGCAATTGTAGGCTTAGTACGAACGTCACGCGCTCCCGCTTCGAAAACAAGTAAAACTAAAAGTAATGCCTAATTGTGCAATTAAATGGTGTGGAAAGTGTACTACTACTTCAAGTTACACAAAAGATGGGATAACATTTCACAGGTAAGTGGTTTTCTACTCCATTTATTCATTTTGATTAAAAATGAAAATGAAATTCAAATTCAAATTCAATTCCTAGAATGTTCCCGCTGCTGTGTCTCTTTCTGGTGCACTCAATTTCATACTTGCAGTTGTCTCTTTTTTTCTCGATAGTGCTGTTCCCAGCATCGTGACGATTATATCGATATAATTTCAAATAATATATATATATTTTTGGAAAGAAGTTATTTTACGGAGCTCGCGGTGGGAATAAAATGGGAGAAATGGTCACGTTCATGTGCTGAAGTCAATAATGAAGTCATAATGAGAAACCAAGATAACGCAAAATTTTACAAATTTTTCGTCTTTGTGTCGTTTTCATGGTTTTCGAGGGTGCTGGACTCAATCGTGAGGTGGTCAAAACGAAAATACAAAATGGCGGCTGCAATTTATTTTAAATGTTCGCCATGGGTTTCGTTTTCATAGTTTTCGAGAGTGCTGAAGTCAATAGTGAGGTCAAAATGAAAACCCGAAATGGCGGCTGCATTTTTTTTTAATTTTCGCCATTGATGTCGTTTTCGTAGTTTTTGATGGTGTGGATAATTATCATCTAAAATGTATTTTGTATACATTAAAATTCGCAGATTTCCCAACGATGACATCAAGAAGAAAGAAATTTGGATCAAAGCTACACATAGAAACAATTTTTTTCCAACAAAGTTTAGTGTTGTAGTGTTGAATCTACCAATCACTTAATTGACTTAGCTTCAGGTGTAGCTAAAAAATATATTGATACTAGACTGACATTTATTACGAAAAATAATACGAATCTAAAAGATTATATAAGAAAAACATATTCAAATTTAATCCACTTTAAAAACCAGTAATTTTTCTTTGAAATAAAGCAATTATATCTACATTTAATAAAAACTGGTTTTATTACAAAATCGAACCCGTAATCTCTGTATCGCAAACAAATCCATAAACTACTAATAAGTCAAATTATTATCGATATCGATATTTTTTTAATTACCTTTTTGGAATCCCTAAATAATCAGTTGTCATTTGGTTGTCAATTCATCACCCAATCACAGCGGGCGAAGCTTACCTCTCCCCCCGCCGTTCTTTAGTGACTTTGATTTAGAAGAAAAACGTGCCGATGCTCTCTCCACTGGTTGTTGTGCTCCATGCTACTGTCATTCGTAGATCTTTGACAGTCGTTACGGGTCGTCAGAAGCCCGAAAGTCTGACAATCAGTCTTTACCAAGGGGTATCATATTACTCAGTAAGTGGGTTGTGGAGATCAGATAGGCCAACTTTTCTCAACTATGATGGGGTCAGCTTCCAGTCTAACCGAATGCAGCTGAATACTAGTATTTTATATGGAGCGACTGCCTATCTAACCTCCACAACCCAGTTACTGGGTAATACGATAATCCGTAGTAAGACTGGTTGTCAGACTTTTGGGCTTGTGATTGCCCGTAATAACTGTCAAAGATATACGAATGACAGCCGGGGCCAACGGCTTAACTTGCTATCCGAGCCCCACGGAAGTGTATTGATATGTAATGGAAGACCACCCATCCACGAAACTACCGCGGCAATCGTAGCTTAACCTTCGATCGTGCGGCTGTTGTCATTTAGCACGTAGTACTATTAAGTATTCTGTGATTAAGCCACGAGCTCTCTGGCTCGCATCCAAAATCTGAATTGTTACTGGATAACTCAATTACAGGGAATCCGTAGGGTACAGTCACGTCTATAAGTATGTATACACTTGGCTTTATTCAAAGGCGAATTTCTCCTTTATTTTTGAATGAAATTTTATGTTCTTACGAACATAGTATTTTCGAACCCAGACGTTTATGTTAAGTGTCGTATTTCAATGTTGTATTTCAATGTGTGTTCAATATTTCACGAAAAAATCGCAATTGAAAATTGCCAAATGTTGACATATTTGTGCTCGTGACTGTACCTAAAGCCCGTATGTAGGCGAACAATTTTCGCAGAAAATTCAATTAAATAATACGAGGCATCAAAAATAAAATTTAATATGAATAGTTGTTATGAGAATTCAAATATCACTTCCCATTTCCGCGAAAAACGAATTTAGTCAATCATTTTTTCCCACAGATATAGATAGACCTAGATAACGCAAGTATCACAATCTGTATGAAAACCAAGCGTGCCATTTTTGACTACCCACTTTGACGTCACAAGCACTATTTAGTGATGGGAAAATCAAATCGATTCAAAGACGCCGTCGCGTGCGGCACCTGTCTCGCCCCACCCCTGGGGCCAAGCGCCAGCGCTCACGCTCACCCAGCCAGCAGTAGGTACACAGGACTGAGCGCGAAAGTGGCGGCTTACGATTTTTGTACATAAGCTGGTGCGATTTTTGGCACGCGAAGTAGTTGCTCTTGCTTTATCTAGGTGTATCTATATCTGTGATTTTCTCTATAGACCGTAACGTGATAACTATTTACTGTTATTATTCGCAGAATTCCCAGAAAATTACATTCAAAAATCACGTTTGTGGGAAATCTGTCGGTTCCCTTGAATTAATTTTGTACGTAATTACCAGTGGGTACTTTTAGGAAGTTCTTTTCGTTCCAGCGTTTTGGGCATTTTCCTCTTTGACAGCGATGCGGATGATTTTTTTTAAGGCCCGATCAGGCTGGTCCCCTTTTCATATAGATACTTGTCGAGTTAATCTCTAAAAACCTCAGCGTCAAGTGAGTTTGAACTGAATGGTGCTAATACATGCGTAATGTTCGTGAACGGGCGCCGTCAGTCGGGACTGGTCGTCTCTTTGCTGCCATGGCTTATTTTTATTTAATTTTTGAATTGCTTTTTTTTTTCTCGTATTTTCATTATGGACGCTTTTAACGTTCTGCATCGTTCTCACATGAGACTTTGTAACCATATTATTTTGATTTAAAAGAGTGTCCATGGAGTTTCTTGCCCGTTCTTCTCCGTAGGTACCTACGCTTTGGAATGGGCAACTAGCTTCATCTTTCTGATTGACCGACCCCTTGACAATTCAAAAGTGCCTGTTTGGTTTAACCGGTCAAGCGACGCGCGTCGCCGATCGGCGACGAAACAATAGAAAATCAATTGCGTCTCATTAGCGGAGCTTGACAGATTAATTGAAATAGGTAAATGCTTCGAGTTTGAGTTTTGAAGTGAGCTGTCAATAGAATGACAATGACATCTCACTAGAAGTCACATATCTATGCTAGAAGCTCACTTCGTCTAAGTTTTAGAATTGTATGATCGGTCGTAGATATATTGACGGGGGGTGTTTCAAACACGAATTAGCTATTTATACAAACATATAATTATTAATCCGAAAAAAATAACAATCCACAAATTCAAACGAGTTACTAATAAAAATAAAATCTGTAAGTTACCAATGTTTTTCATAAAAACTTCCCGTTTCCGGCTCCCAGCGAAATTAATGTTCTTTCTTCGTGCCCGGATATTGTGATATTTTGCAAAAATATAAATTATCCGTTATCCTGTTTTCTGAGTTTAAAATGTATAAAGTGTTTTAATGAACCCTTCCAGTGGCAGCTTATTTGATTTTTTGGTAATCTGTTTTGCTCTGGTGAATTTAAAATTAAACAACACGATTATTAGCTCTTTTTTTTAATAATGATGGTTGATTTATGGTAACAAAAAATAAATAAAAGAATAATTTGGGGAAAATATACTTACGTCACATCCACGCGGAACGGTCATCGCGCAGCATAATGCTTAGACCCTATGCAAGACAGAGCCCCAGCGCTGGTTTACGGTGACAGCTGGCGTAAACGTGTTGACGGTGCTGCATACGATAAGATAAAAAAAATAAAAACTACTAATAGTAGGTACTTTTATCCTACTCAACCTGCAGGATTCCACTGAATGCGAGAAGCACAGAACCGCGGGGCAATTGCGTAACACATTATCAATCGGATTCCATTTCATTTTGACAGTTCAACAACATTCATTCCGTCATTTACGTGTTGAGCAGACAAATTCGAACTTATGAAGCAATTTGCTTAATAATGTTTCAGATTCCGATTGATAGTGTGTTACGCAATTAGGGTGCTGGCTGAAGTGGCGATGCTTTGGGGAGGCCTATGTCCAGCATTGGACGTCTCTCGAGTGAAATGATGATGATCATGAGCCTACTCAACGGCGAAGTACACTTCCTATATGAAGAAGGAGCATTCATCACCACGCACACTTAGTGCGCGATGGCTACTTCAGTGAGTCCGCGTATCACTGGTCAGTTTCCCTCAGTCGTCAGTTTATTTAATTCGCCAGTTTCATGGATTAGTCAGTTTCACGTACCATAAAGTCCAAGTTTCCTTAGCGATCTTTGCCTTCATTTGAAATCTGTGTTGACGACAACACAGATTTAATGAAGACGACTACGACGTTTTTGTTTTCGAAGATTATACAATTAATTATAGTCCGCGTGGAACTAGTTGGCCGCGCGTTGGTAGTTGGCTTTCATTTTGACAGTTCAACAACGTACATTGCGTTATCTACGTTGTTGAGTAGACAAATTTCTCGAACATATGAAGCAATGGATTAGCAATATCCTTCAAAATGATTCAGATGGTGATTGAAAGTATGCTACGCAATTAGGGTGCCGGAAGTAAATAAAAAGAAAGAAAGAAAAATGGGTTTATTTGTCACAGAAACACAAGAAAATAAAAGAAGAAGTATTAAAAAGGAGAAGAAGGAGAAGTCTTTAAATATACTCTGAATTAAGAAAAACCAGCTCAGGTGGCGATTCACAAATGACTCCGTAATTGCGTAACACACTATCAATCGGAATCAGAATCATTTTTAAGCAAATTGCTAATCTATTGCTTCATATGTTCGAATAATTTGTCTGCTCAACCCATAAATAACGCAATGCATGTTGTTGAACTGTCAAAATGAAACCGATTCCGATTGATAATGTGTTACGCAATTGCCCTGCTGGAGTGTACATGTTGTGCTTTTCCTCAACACTGACACTTAATATCGTGTCCTGCGTGCCTTGTTGCCTGCACATTATATCAGCCATTGGACGTTACCATTATATAGATAAGTCCCTTTTCAATTTCATAATTTAGTGTAGACTAACCCCCTTATTCATAAAACTTATCAAACCTATTTTAGTTAAAATGGGGTTTGTCTCTTTCTTACACACAGAAATGACAACGTGACAGATAAAGACAAACGTTCTATAAACCTATTTTAGCTAAAATAGAGATAAAATAGGATTATGAATAAGGGGGCTAGTGTTTTTCAAAGTAAAGGTCTCTTTAATGGTGTACTCTTTATTGCTTATGCTGTTAATAAATTTAAAAAATAGAATTTAATACATTCAGGACCTACTGCGCCTATCAATATAGTTTAAACCTAGTTGCTGACATAAAAGGATAAAAAATAAACAAATAAAATAGATTAATACTTTTATTTGTACTCACTAATCCTCTTTTATAAACGCAAATAACTCTCATAAATACAGATCCAAAGAAACAAAGTATTTACTATCTCGAGCATTTCTGTTTCAATCTTCGTCTGTAACTGTTCTGAAAACATTGTAGATAGACCACAAATCCTCCGTAGGGAGATATAAGATTTCATTGTGTACAGTGAAATTCTTCTTCAAGATAAGAAAAACCTATCCGCTTCTATTTTGGATTGTAGGTGTAACAAAGTATTGTAATACCTAATTTCAATGGAACTCCCAAAAGATGTATATTTCCCAAATAAAAAATTTGTATCTACCTACAATTACACAAAAAAGTGGCACTCCGGGAGTGCCGACAGAAGTGAAAACTTGAACGATTAGGTACGTGTGTATTTTTTGAATCGTCATATAAACAAAACACAAACAGAACACTTTGCCATCACTCACTGACATATCGGATATACATTAAAACCGAGTACATACCGAGGAAAGCCGAACACATCCGAAGCGGTGTCGATTACGGTAACAGTGGCGCGAATTCAATGGTTTTTCCCATCTCAAAAAATGCCAAACGCGCCACTAAAGAAGTTTCCACTTCAAAAACTTCGTGAATATACCGACATCGTTATTTATTTTTGGTCAATAAAATACCCTTTTTCTACAACCTATATTACCTCCCCATGCAGCGTCTGTCTGTCATCTGTTTGAACGCGATAAACTCAAAAACTACCAAACGGAATAAAGATACACCTACACCTTGGCCAAAAGTATTGAGCACCCATGACATCTTTCACTTTTATGCAGAGTATCAAATAGAAATAAAACAAAACGTTTTATATAGGTTTATTTTACTATTTATTCATAGAAACTTAATATTTAGTGGGTCCACCTTTTGCCTTAATTACGGCAGAAATTCTTTTTGGTAATGAGTTTATAAGATTTTTACAGTCTTCAGCAGTAATCGCGTTCCATTCTAGGCGCAGGCACCGTTTTAAATCTTCTTTGTTATTAATTGTGTGGCGCCTAACTCTACGCTTTAATAAACCCCATAAATGTTCTATGGGGTTCAAATCTGGCGACTGGGCAGGCCAGTCAAGAAGTTCGGTGTTATTTTCCCGAAACCATCTCAAAGTGCGGGCAGATTTGTGGCATGGCGCGTTATCCTGCTGGAATTTAACACCATCCATGTTCGTGTCACCAAAAAGTTTCGAGAATGAAGGCAGCAACGCAGTTTCTAGTACATTTATGTACTTAATAGAGTTCATGCGGCCCTCACACACGAACAATTCGCCAACTCCAGAATCGGTCATGCAACCCCAGACCATTATGCTGCCGCCACCGTGTTTTACGGTTGGGATCACACACTCTGGCTTAAATTCTTCACCCACCCGGCGACGCACAAAGGTCACACCAGGTGTACCAAAAATCTGCAATAAAGAGAAAAATATTGAGTTCCGGAAAAACAAAATAACTTCATCTATGCGTTTGGTTTTTAAACCATTTTATAAAATTTTATTAGGGCATTAAATTGACGTACTCACCTCAAAGTTTGATTCGTCTGACCACACAACGTTTGACCAATCTTCAGCGGTGAATGTTCGGTGTTTTAAGGCCCATTTATACCGAGCTTTTTTGTTGTTGTCGGAGAGCCATGGCTTCTTCCTAGCTTTACAGCCTTTCAGACCAGCTTCCTGAAGTCTTCTACGAGTAGTTCGAGCAGAAATTGGTTTCTTAATTTGTTCTGACAACTCAGCAGCGAGCTCTGAAGATGTTTTTTTCCTATTTCTTAACGACTCTCTCAGTAACTGACGATCCTGACGGTCTGTGGTGATGCGTTTGCGCCCGGTTCTCGGTCTATTTTGATGTGATCCGGTAGCAGACAATCGCTGAATAGCATATTGTACGGATCGGCGCGAACATTTCACAGTTCTGGAAATCTCTACTTGTGATTTCCCTTGCTCATGCAGAAGCTGTATCTGCACACGTTTTTCTAAAGAAAGTTCGTTTCGTTTTGGCATATTGCAATAATAACACTTAAAACTTCTGAAATAAAATACCAAAGGCGCACAAGATCACTGGATGTGTTCACAACGAGCGATGGTAGCGAACTGATAAATAAATACAAAAATTGTAAAAGACACATTTTATTGCACCCAGGTGTTTTATTGCTAGCTGCGGCGTGGGTCATTGTTTTTAAACCTTTGTAGATGACCGACAAAAGAATCCTTCAACAGTAGATTTGGTTTTCTCCCATACTTACCGTGAACGAGCGAAATTGTAAGGTGCTCAATACTTTTGGCCAAGGCGATAACACAAGAGTACCCACTTCGCGTGCCAAAAATCGCAACAGTTTACGATCGAAAATCATAAGCCGCCACTTTCGGGCTCAGTCCTGCGTACTGCTGGCTGGGTGAGCGTGAGCGAGAGAGCGCGAGCTTGTGACGTCATAGTAGGTAGTCAAAAAGTGGCACGCTTAGTTTTCATACAGTTCGTGATACTTGCGTTATCTAGGCATATCTATATCTGTGGTTTTTACCAATGGATGGAGTGATTCATGAGGAAGGTTTAGGTATAACTCATTAAGGTTTGGCGTTAATTGGCTGAAACATGACGATGATTGTTGAAGATGTCGGAAAAAAACATGCGGCACTTGACATGACGGCTTTACTGGCGTGGGCCGCGTAAACTAACAGAGTTATATGAAAATCCCGCAAAAAAATACCAGTAAACACAGTACGGTCGAACAAGCTATTTGGTATACAGGCAAAAATATTCATCCTTCCACTACACTGCTAATATTTAGTTTTATTCAAAAAAAAAATCAAAAGTCATTTATTCAAACTAGGCTGAGAATCAGCACTTTTCGAACGTCAAAATTACAAAAGACAGTCCTCCAAAACGCCCGCCCTTCGCCACTTCCTAATGCTTTCGCTGGGGAGGAGAAGTGGCGGAACAAACTCCCCAGCAGCACAGCTGTCTGTTCAGTTAGAAAATAATTAATTTTATACAATACTAAGTATGCAAAGTAATTAACATTACAGGACACAGAACCTTAAATTAAATTATTTGCCATAGGTTAACTAGCCACGCCAATATACCAACAAATACAATAAACACTATACGTACTCAAGCAAAAAAAATTAAAATTAAAAATGTAACCAAAAAAAAACTTATTGACCAAATAAAAGCCTCCAGGTATAAAGGGCGTGACAGCTTACATATATATGCAATGCTGGGTTCTGTTTACATAGCTGTCACTTGAAGTCACAAATGATAAACTAGGACCATCGAAGTAAAATAAATAAACAAGTTATTACTACTAATAACAACAATAAAACCATGGTCAGCAAGACGACCATATTTTATGCGTTATAACTTTTTCAGCTTATAGCATCCTTAATTAAATAGAGTGGTATAAAAGAATTTACTAACTCAGCACACTATTGTTTAAAAGTAGTTGCAAGTTAGCTGCCTGTATACCAAATAGCTTGATCGACCGTACTACGTTCCCGTGGGATGTTTCCTGACATCCACGTGGGCGACGCCGACGCCACGGGCAAAAGCTAGTTAACTATGTGTTTAGGTTTCCTCACGAGGTTTTTCCTTCACTGAAGCCAGTAATTACCAAGATAAAATCAGAAAGTATACAGGGTTAATTAATTGGAAAAACACCAACAACCTCTTAAGAGGTCATTGTACTCATCATCATTATGAGTAACTTTTACTATGGGACCAAACCTGAAATCGCGAAAAAATAATCAGCTGTTCCCTACATTTAGGTTCGTATAACTCGTCAAAATGTAGGGAACATCACATTTTTTTTCCCCCGAAATCAGGTTAAAAGTTGTTCATAATGATGAGTACAATGACCTCTTAAGTAGTTGTTGGTGTTTTGCCAATAACCCTGTATATTATGATTAAAAAAAAAAGACGGGTTGCACTCCGGGAGTGCCGGCAGAAGTGAAAACTTGAATATTAACGTTGAAATAAAGCAATTATTAATTGAATTAATATAACTAATTTTTTTTTCACTATTTCTGCGTCACTTTTTCCATTAATAGATGCACTTTGTTCAATTTCCATATTTTAAACACTATATACACGTATTTTACGAATACACAGCAGTGTAGGTACTACACAGACGGTCGAGCCATCAGCTGTCCATCCATCCATCCATCCATCCACACCCACACCCACACACACCCACACACACCCACACCCACACCCACACCCACACCCACACCCACACCCACACCCACAGCCACACACCCACACCCACACCCACACCCACACCCACACCCACACCCACACCCACACCCATCCATCCATCCATCCATCCATCCATCTATTATCGTGTGTCACTTGGTTCATTTCGGTTGGCGCCGCTGTAGAAAGAGAGGGGGATACTTAGTAGTTAGGAGTAGTAGTTCTCCCCTGTGTAGTCTCTCCTGACGGTCACGTGTCCTGACGCGATGTCCTGACGCGAGTTTAACATTTTTTACCCATTACAAAAAAGTGTGCAACGCCGCTAAAGAAGTTTACACTTCAAAAATTCCGGAGAGCTGGTGGCCCACTCCCCGGTGGAGCGTACGGCCGGCGCAATGTTGACGACGTTTTCGATGCGAGTATAGGTTTTGCGATGACAATACAGAAGTATTGTCATCGCAAAACCTATACTCGCATCATTCTTTCCTCTACGCTTTAAGGTTTAAAGCTAATAGAATCATTAGTGCGGGTTCTATTCCCGATCGAGTGGAAATAGGTGACCATACTTATTTTCTACATTGGTGATAACCTGGACTACTGCGCATATGCAAGACTCGTCTAACTCGTCGTCAAAATATAACTGGGGATCATAGAATTATCCTTGCTGGTGATAGTTTGTTTACAGTGGAGCGAAGAAAAAGGTAAGCTGTGGTCCAAAACATAAGCGGTGTGCGATTTTATATTTCTTGAAAGATGTCCTATATCGAGAATTTTGTCGATGCTGATGCCAAAGAAGCTGTAACTGCTGTCTCTGGAGAGATGACGAAAGTCACCTGCCACTACGGTGTCCACCTTTTTGTTTAGAGGAACTGAATTTAAGGTTCGCCCAGTTAAAGGGCCAATTTATCCTGTCAAGGATTTCCAGTAATACGACCATTCGTGACTAGACAGCTGGAAACTAAATATACACTTCAAGTAAAGGGCATCATTATAAAGATAGCCACCCATCCACGGACCAACTGCGGCAAGCATAGCTTATCCTGAGCGATCGAACTGTATGGTTGTTATTACTTAGCCACAAGCCCGTCTAAGAAGCAAAGCGAAGCGAAGTAATAAAGCCTCATATATCCAATATCGTCGAACCATTAATGTTCGCACCATCACAAAGAATAAAGAAAAGAAAAGCCAGAGGCGCCATGATTATTGTGACGTCACGGGTCATTAATCAATATACATTTGCTGACTAGACTCGTAATGAGCTTGATTTGTGTGTTACATGGTGGATATCTTGGATATTATTGAAACCGGTGAAGAAAAATATCGTGATGAAACTTGGACTGTATAGTCGCTATTTATTTTGTTATTTGTTTATTCATACAGGACGGCTGGGACATGGAGCGCAACCTGTAACCATGAATTCAGTACAGGACGCAGAATACGGCCCACTATCTCCAGTGGCGTGCATTGGTTTTCAGAATAGATAGGCACTAGGCCGGGTCTAGTCTAGGCAAACGAGGTCAAAAATCGGAAAAAAAAGTGAGGTCAAACGTATGGTTATTTGAGTAGGCATGCCTACTAAAGGGTGATAAATTGCGAAGGTCAAACGTCATGGTATAACGCGTGAGATGTACGTATTTTTAATTTTGTCGTATTAACTTGAACGAGTAAAGACTAATGACAATGTGCGAATAGTATGGGAGCCGAGTAGGCCGTCCGACGACTGCCTACTGCCGCGCGTGTTTGTATAAAGATTTTGTTAGGTGTGATAATTTTGTGAGTTTCTTAATTGTGGGGCACACACACACACACTAAAATGTAATTGGCAGGCTTATGTTAATATATCGAGGTAGGCACTGCTTATATGCCTATATGCAATGCACGCCACTGGCTATCTCTTACAGAGAGGAGGCCTGTGTCCCAGCAGTGGGAATATTGTAGACAGACTATGCTAATCTCAAATACTGGTGAAATTGACAGATTTTCATGACACCTGTTATGATGGAACCTCTTTCCGCATTATGACTTTACGCATGGCAACATTGTGGCAATTAAATCTAGCTTAAACTAGCCTGCTTACTAATTGGCAGTGGTTTGGTAGAAAATTATTGGTCTTAAAAAGTCTTAAAAAGGGGTATAGTGTTATCCAGTATCTGGATTGTGGAGGTCAGATAGGCAGCCGCTCCACATAAAATACTGGTATTCAGCTGCATCCGGTTAGACTGGAAGCCGACCCCAAAAAGAGTTGGGATAAAGCTAAGCAGATAGAAAGAAAGAAAAAGTATTTTTTGCGACTCGTATAGGATCAAAAACAAACTTTTGCATTGAATCTACTAGGTTTCATTAGTTGGATTAATCAGCTAATAACAAAAATTCTAAAACAATAAGTATATCTCCAAGAATCCGAAGTACATAAAGACATCTTCAAATTATACCAACGCGGCAATGTATAATAGAGTATGTTGTGAATAAGGTTTAAATTACTAAAGCAATAAAGATGGTGACACGCCGAGCTGAATAAGCGGAGAAGCTGAGGTGAAAATGAAACAGTACGGTTAGGGTTGCCACTGTAGAAAAATAACAAAACTCCTTTTGAAACAGGTTTTGTTCTGACTCGTTTTGAAGGATTTCTTTTAATAACTAAGTTCATGCGTCCGTACCGCAGTGTCTCAAGACGAAAGTCTTTGACCAGTGCGTGTTGCCAGTGATGACATATGGCACTGAAACGTGGTCGCTCACAATGGGCCTTATTAGAAGGCTGAAAGTCACCCAAAGGGCAATGGAGAGGGCTATGCTTGGAGTTTCCCTGCGGGATCGAATCAGAAATGAAGAGATCCGCAGGAGAACCAAGGTAACCGACATAAGAATTGCCAAACTTAAGTGGCAGTGGGCAGGGCACATTGCTCGCAGAACAGATGGCCGATGGGGCCGAAAGGTTCTGGAGTGGCGACCGCGTACCAGAAGGCGTAGCGTTGGGAGGCCTCCCACAAGGTGGACCGACGACCTTGTGAAGGCCGCAGGAACTTGTTGGATGCGAGAAGCACAAAACCGGTCGAAGTGGAGGTGCTTGGGGGAGGCCTATGTCCAGCAGTGGACGTCTTTCGGCTGAAATGATGATGATGATGATGATGCGTCCGTATCATTTATTAATTTTTGTTTTGTTTTATTTTATTTAAAATTACACTAATTACAGTACCTAAGGTCCGGCCGCGCTAAATTTGCCAAAGATGTAAACAACAATGGCCGCTTCTTCCCCTTTTTAATCCAAAATCAAAATCAAAAGTCATTTATTCAAACTAGGCTGTGAATCAGCACCTTTCGAACGTCAAAATTAGAAAAGACAGTCCCCCAAAACGCCCGCCCTTCATCACTTCCTAGTGCTTACGCTGGGGAGAAGAAGTGAATCCATCAAAAGGTTGTCATTAAACGATCGCTCTTAGCGATAAGACCGCCCATTGTGTCACCCATTGTAGTTCCTATATGTATGTCTATAATTTATATGGTGTACCTACATAATAAAGAGTAGGTATTCTATTCTTATCTTCATATACAGGGTGAATTTTCCAAGTAGGCGTGGATGGCCAAATCCTAAACTATGAGGAATAGCGAAAAGTACTGATAGGAGTCGCGGGCTCGATTTTGATGAAAACTAAAACTGCATCATTGGATTTTTGAAAATTCAATATTTCTAGCCAGGAATCGAACCTGTTGATTTTGAAAAAAAAAACACACACTGTATTATTACACCATTCGATAGTGTCCCTAATAAGGATCAAATTCTGGGAAGTAATGACACACGGCAAACTTAAGGAAAATGTTGAATTTTAATAAACTGCTTCTTTTTTCATACCTTGTTCGAAATGATGCTCAATATTTTTACACCCGAAATACTCGTAGCGCAGTCACCTTCACAAAATTATGTTCTAAATTCAAATTTTAAATTGCAGTACAATCCTTGAGACGTCGAATCCAGCTATGTATTCAAAAACAATTGTCATAATTTTGAACAATTAATCAGTTAAGGTTTAATAGGTAGGTAGCATAAGAAAATAAAAAAGTATTTTGATAAAAATGAGCTCTTTCCTTTAGTTTGCCGTATGTTATTACTTCCCAGAATTTGGTCCTTATTAGCGACACTATCGAATGGTGTAATAATACAGCGTGTGTATTTTTTTTCAAAATCAACAGGTTCGATTCCTGGCCAGAAATATTAATTTTTCAAAAATCCAATGATGCAGTTTTAGTTTTTATCAAAATCGAGCCCGCGACTCCTTTGAGTACTTTTCGCTATTCCTCATAGTTTCGGATTTGGCCATCCACGCCCACTTGAAAAATTCACCCTGTATACGTTACTAATTTATTTTCATATATTCTTCTTCTTCGTGTCGCTGGCACATTTGTATTTTAAATCTTGTTATCCCAAAACGCGATTCCACCGCGTTTTCGGTGGCAGCGCAGAGATCACTTCGACTGCATGTTTTGATACACAGAGAGCAGGATAGGAGGTGGAGAATGGTTTGTAACATAGCTCCACAATCACACCCTACTGCCGTTCCGTCAAGGTAGCCCCACTATACCAGGTTGGACTTTCATTGTCCCATTTGTGCCCGGTTCAGAGACTTCCAAGTGGACCACGGAAGGTTACACCTTGCAGGGAGATGCTCCTTGCTCTTTCTTAAATTAAAGGGCGCCGCCAAGGCCGGCCCAGAAAGAGATGGCGAGATGACCTGGACGCGTACCACGAGGGCTGGTTCGAGGTGGTGCGGGAAAAGAGTTCCTGGAAGGATTTGTCGGAGGCCTTTGCCCGGCTGTTGGACAGGACAGGATAGGATAACAAAAAAAAAAGACGGGTTGCACTCCGGGAGTGCCGGCAGAAGTGAAAACTTGAATATTAACGTTGAAATAAATCAATTATTGATTTAATTAATATTACCTACTCATTTTTTTCAATATTTCTGCGTCACTTTTTTCATTAATAGATGCACTTTGTTCAATTTCCATATTTTAAACACTTTGGCCCTTATTCATAATCCTATTTTATCTCTATTTTAGCTAAAATAGGTTTATAGAACGTTTGTCTTTATTTGTCACGTTGTCATTTCTGTGTGTAAGAAAGAGACAAACCCCATTTTAACTAAAATAGGTTTGATAAGTTTTATGAATAAGGGGGTTACGGTCTTATTCATAAAAAAGCCTATTGAAGGTTTAAACCATTCATTAGTTAAAATGCTCAATAGGCCTTTAAAACATTCGATAAAATTTTGTATTCATAAACGCTTCATAAACGTTCTATAACTAGAATGTCCTACAACTTCTAAATGTTGCCATTATAATGAAGTCATCCAACAAATTGGCCAACACATTAAATCGGCATACGAGAATATGCGGGAAAAGAGTTCCTGGAAGGATTTGTCGGAGGCCTTTGCCCGGCTGTTGGACAGGACAGGATAGGATAACAAAAAAAAAAGACGGGTTGCACTCCGGGAGTGCCGGCAGAAGTGAAAACTTGAATATTAACGTTGAAATCTACGAACCGAATATTTGTGTCCATAGACATTATTACGTATGAAAAACTAATTTATTGTCTACAGTTTCAACAGTTTTGACCAAGAATTTTATAGATAAAAGTGGAGGCAACACTCTGAATACCTAAGTGAAACCGACTGTGGTCGGACACTCTCTTTCTAAATACATACATAAGAACGAGACAGTGATATGTGTTTTCTTTCTCATATGTATGTATTTAGAAAGAGAGCGTCCGACCACAGTCGGCTTCACTTAGGTATTTAGAGTGTTGTCTCCATTTTTAGGGTTCCGTAGCCAAATGGCAAAAAACGGAACCCTTATGGATTCGTCATGTCTGTCTGTCTGTCAGTCCGTCCGTATGTCACAGCCACTTTTTTCCGAAACTATAAGAACTATACCGTTGAAACTTGGTAAGTAGATGTATTCTGTGAACCGCAGTAAGATTTTCACACAAAAATAGAAAAAAAAAAACAATAAATTTTGGGGTTCCCCATACTTACAACTGAAACTCCAAAAATTTTTTTTCATCAAACCTGTACGTGTGGGGTATCTATGGATAGGTCTTCAAAAATGATATTGAGGTTTCTAATATCATTTTTTTCTGAACTGAATAGTTTGCGCGAGAGACATTTCCAAGGTGGTAAAATGTGTGTCCCCCCCCCCTCTAACTTCTAAAATAAGAGAATGATAAAATTAAAAAAATATATATAATGTACATTACTATGTAAACTTTCACCGAAAATTGGTTTGAACGAGATCTAGTAAGTAGTTTTTTTTTAATACGTCATAAATCGAAAACCGCAATTTACCTTTGGGTATCATTTAAGCTATCACCAATTTAATTAGTTTTGTGTTTCTTAAATAATAGGGTTTGTCCTCCAAATAGTAGATCTGTCACCAAAATGTAGTCACCAAACAATGCAAGTGACCTAACCAAACCGAACCTCGGGGTGCCCTTCGCTCGCTCTTGCATCCTATGTCGACGGAGCCCCTCTTCGCGGGGCCCCTATTTCTGTGTAAAGGGTTTAAAGTAACCTAACCAAACCGAACCTCGGGGTGCCCTTCGCTCGTTCTTGCATCCTATGTCGACGGAGCCCCGCTATCTGAGAACGAAAATATTTCGTGGCGATAGATCTATTTATTAGGTGATACAAATATTTCGTGGCGATAGATCTATTTATTAGGTGATACAACTTGATGACAAATATAAATTTTGGTGATAGAAAATATAGTTCCCTTTACCTTTCACAAAGTTACAACGAACTACAAGAACTTTTATTTTTATTTATTTATTTATTTATTTATCACAAACACTGCTACCATTACAGGAAATTCCTAATGCGGTAGCGTGGTCCTTAATTAAACTATATTAAATAATTAACTTAAATAACATAACACATATAACATTGTTTTTGTGAATTCATTCAGAGAGCATGAAAATAAATCGATCCTGTCAGCCGTGTCATTCAGTGCGTGTAAGGCGCGCGTCAGTGGCGCTTTGCTGAGCAAGTTGGTTATATTATGTTACTTGCTGCTACGGAACCCTTCATGGGCGAGTCCGACTCGCACTTGGCCGGTTTTTTACCTATAAGCTTCTTGGTTTTGACGCGACAACGTCATGGTCGTCATGGAAACAATATGAATATGTTAATGAATGAATTTGATATTGTATGTGTCAAATTAAAAACCTTTTGAATATTTTTTTTTGTATTTAAAATAAATGAAATTAAGACCGGAGACTAGTTGCAATAAAGGGCAAAGAATTGAATATTGATTGGAGGAGGATAAGGTGTGTACCTACTGTTACAGCTAAAATGTGTTCAAAGTAAGTTATGTTTTGTAAACATTCTCAATTTCTTATACTTATGCTTGCTTTTGCTTCTAATCCTTAGAATTTTTGGAAGAATTGGTCAGGGAGAGGTCTCCATAATAGAAAATAAAAACACTGACACAAGCACTAACGCTAAACAGGGGCAGCCTGGCATGATTTACGAATTAGGTGCCTATCCAATTTACAATTTTACGAAGAACTTCGCTTGCCTGTACAAAACTCATTGTAACAAAAAAAAAACCCGCCATAAGAATAATAATGACTGTTATTTTGATGCCGCTACTGATTAATTAAATCAGTATAAATAAGATAATGAAGAGAAAGAATTTATAACATTAGTTTTGTATTACAGGACAATAGGACTAGTAAAGATGGTGCTTCACTACGAATAGCAGAAAATGAAACGGCCTACAGAAGAGATGGCACAGATGGCAAATGAAAAGCAAACATAAAATGTTGTTCTGCTTGCACAAGTTTTAGAAGCCAAATTAGAGTTTAGAGTATTGTTCAGCCGTGAACAGGCAAGAGTTACATACGCCAGCGTCAGCATCAAGAGCGACATACATTCGTTCCACATAAATTAGTAATTAGTAAATGAATAAATTAGTCAT
Source organism: Amphipoea lucens (assembly GCA_947508005.1). NCBI lineage: Eukaryota > Metazoa > Arthropoda > Insecta > Lepidoptera > Noctuidae > Amphipoea > Amphipoea lucens. The sequence goes on along the minus strand of OX382377.1, from coordinate 14,466,684 downwards.
CAAGCTGGAGTAGAGTTTGATTCATCTTCCATAATTCCTCTCACTATGGCCAAGACACCTTTAGCCATCACCAGTTCTATGAGTCTGTGGGACCGGCAATGACAAAACTATTTCCTGTGTACACATTGCACGACGTACACAAACCGCTATTCCTACCCAAATTCTGTCTGTTCCCGTAGGTCTCCCGTAGGCTTGTATGATAGGTTAGGGTGTTAGGATAACTAGGGTGTTAAGTAGTTGCTGTAGGTTTATAATCAGTAGGGTGAGGTAACCATAGATACCAGGCTCAATTGTTACAAACTTAGCCACACTGTATGCATTTGGAATAACAGCCGTACTAAGCTGTAAGTCCCGGTGCGTACAAGTATTATAAAAATAAACTGATATTTGTATACAAGCTTTTTATTAATGAACTACTCCCTAAATTTCTTCTCTTTTACTTTAGATCTTGTTGGCTCAAAATATTGCCACTTCCACGTTGTCGTCGGTGGCAGGGCAGAGGTCACTTTGACTGCATGTTTTGGGTAGGACAAATAAGGCAGGATAGGACGTGGAGCATGTTTTGCAACATAGCTTCACAGCCACACCCTACTGGAACATCTCCCTGCAGGGTGTAAACTTCCGTGGTCGACACGGAAGCATTGTTTTCACACAAAAGCAGCAATGTCCCACAGTATTTCTTGTTGCTATAATGTGCTTCGTTATATTTTTCGTCGCTTCTATTTTGTATTGTAGGTAGGTATATAATAATAAACTAAATTGGTTAAACAGAAGTTCAAAATAAATTAAATACAACTGCGGCTCCTCGAAGTACTATTGTTTACGAAACTGACTTTTCAAACATTTGTACGTCAAATGTCATTTTCTTCGGCCATCTTTGTCGTGTCTCACTTGGTTCACTTCGGTTGGCGCCGCCGTAGAAAGAGATGGGGGGGGGGGGGAATCTCTCCTGACGGTCACGTGTCCTGACGCGATGCCCTGACGCGAGTTTAACATTTTTTACCCATTACAAAAAGTGCTCAACGCCGCTAAAGAAGTTTTCACTTCAAAAAAAAATTGAAGTTTAAAACTCATTTGCATGCGACACCTTTCACCTTTACACCATTTGCAGTGCTTTTACACCTTTTTTTTGCGGTGCCCACGCACGAGCATACGAGAGACACGAGTTCAGCAAAAATGTCGGACAACTAGCGCCAGACACTGGTTTTAAACTAGACCTGAGAGTGCACACACGAGCGACACGCATCAACGGCAGAGACAACTGCAGACGTCAACGGGTGTCGACGGCTGCAGTCAACACGTGTTGGCGGCAGCCTTCAGCCGGTATATTTTGAGCCCAATACTTTGGCCACTACGATTACGGTATCAGTGGCATTATTTAGGTTATCCGAGGTGCAGGTGACATGTCTCTTTACAGTGAGGTATTAAATCAATAACTAAAAATATAGGTAGATAGGTACAAAATTAAACTCAGCGAGGTAGCCCTAGGTCTTAATATTCATCTTAGCTCACGCCGTCTCTGCGCCGACAGGTAACGTCCAAAAAACGCTTTTATTTCAAATATTAGGTTTCAGCTGCTAACTTTGCGTCGCTATAGATACTTACTTAAAACCTAATCTTTCTTTATTTACTTTTTTTGCAATTTGCAGGTCAGTGTCAGGTTGTAGTTTGATTGAAGTGCGATTTGGACCATTTGCGAATTGGAGAAATTGCGCCCAAAGGGAAACATGATTCGCGACCATAGTGACATCTCTTCTTCAGCCTTTCGCCATCTGTTGCTGAGTGTAAGCATCCTGCAATGCACGCCACTCTTCTCTGTCACTAGCCTTCCTAAGCCAGAATCGTCCAGCAATCTTGACCAGGTCGTCGGTCCACCTTCGGCTGTCTGCCCAAACTTCTACCTACCAGGTCTCGGTTTCAGCACTGTTCTACCGGGTTCATCTTCCAATTTTACAGAATCATAATCATTTGAATCAGCCACGCAACTACTTGCGTTATAATTTATCTCAAATGTCATGATTCGTTCAATAATATAATAATTATGAACTTATAGGGTTTTATTGATGATTTTTATAATTATAATTCTACGAGTATAAATAAATATTTGTTATGGCTGCGGATCATATTTAGATCAACATACAACCTGACCTGCAAAAACGTACGAAAATATGAAATTTCGTTGGTTTCTCTGACGCTTGAACAATTCAAAATACCAGTAAATAAACCAACTGTATTTATCGCCGTGTTTATCAATGAATTGTAAGCCTATCTAAGTTAATTTGATAAAAAAAACTCGTATGTCTTTCAACCAAAAAATCGAAATTTCTAAGCTCAGCCAAGATTAATAAGCAAACAGTCAAAAAGTTTAAAATTAACTGTCAGTTACAATAGTGGCTAATATTATAATAACACGAACTTTCTAATAAGCTGTAATCTAATTTCAACCCTAAAATTTTGAACTACGAAGTTAGTTTGAACCGCTTAGAATCGGTCTAAACCGGTTTTCGGCGGATATTAACGCCAAGCACAGACCGTGAAAGCGATACGAAAGGGGTCGAATCGTTCGCCATAATATCTTCTTCGCGATTTATTTAACGACCCTTTTTTGTGAAGGGCTTCTCGCAGTTCAATCAAAGAGGTTGTCGGCTGCTCAACCGGATTATCCTGTGGATGCCTTAATAAATTAAGACATCCAGCCAGAGCAGATTGATTGGGGATTAGGGGCGAGGGCCGGCTGGAGCAAGGGTTGAGGCGGGATGAACGGCGGTTTGTTTTTGCGAACGGTACTAGCCCCTTCACCTAGTATTAGTATCCTGGAGGAAGGTTATAGCAGCATCGGTAGTTATAGCAACCTTTGAAGAATTTGAGCTACTTAACAGTACTTAAAGTCAAATTTATTCGCGACTAGCTGCGCCCCGCGGTTTCACCCGGATAAGTTTCGATCCCATGGGAATATCGGGATAAAAACTATTCTATGTCCTTCCCCGGGATGTAATCTATCTCTCTGCCAAATTTTATCGAAATCCGTTCAGTGGTTTAGGCGTGAAAAGGTAACATACAGACAGACCAACAGACAGAAAGAGTTACTATCGAATTTATAATATTAGTATGGATAGGGCTATGATGGGCATTGATTACCATCATAGAATTGTCTTTTCTTTGGTTTTGTTTGTCGAGTCGTTGAGCTCCTTAAGTTTTGAGTTGAGCTACACGAGCTAAAAATGATCTGTCAACAGTATCATCGAGTGGAATGACAGCTCATTTCACCTACGTTTTCACGGTGTGACCGACCCCGGTACAAATGCTGTATCTACTAGCAGGAATAGCGCCACCAGTGGTTCGCAGAGCGGTGGCAAGCTCCAGCAAAAGAGCCAAAATGGTCTCCGATACACGACACCCTTTGTACGACAACATCCTTGTGCCACAAAGGCTGAAAAACCGAAACAGTTTTTTAAAGTGTGTCGTCCCACTCACTGGCGAACCACCACAAGAAAGACTGAAGCTGTGGCGAGACAGTGCTTCCTTATCCAAATCGTTCGTTCCACCCGCTGAAGACGTCCCACCTGGACATGAGTTACCTTGGGTAACCTGGAAGTCTGTAAACAGACTCCAGTCCCAGGTTGGCCGAAGCAAGGAAAACCTGTTCAGGTGGAGATTTATAGACGACTCCGCCTTGGACTGTAAATGTGGTGCTGTTTCACAAAAGATGGGACACTTAATATCGTGCCCTGCGTGTCCTGTTAGCTGCACGTTACAGGAACTGATGGACGCTAGTGATGACGCCAAACAAGTAGCCGAATTCTGGGCCGAGTACATTTAGATTGCTATCGACATGCTAAGAAGCAGATGGTGTGATTTTTACAGCCTTGTTGGACTAGTGATCGCCAGCGCTACAGACTGCTGAGCGGGCGAAGTGTTATTGGATTTTTCCACCTGGAATGTCTCAGTAGCAGCCCGGAGTCTGGATTTTGTGCCCTGTTGATTGCCATAGGCTTGCCTCCTATTAATCATCACTGGCAAAATGTGGGTCAGCTACAAGCACACCTCTGCCAAAACTTTTGGAGATTACAGGATGTTATGTTATTGTTACAGAATGATCGGCTGTTAGATATTGCTGCATTGTAAGCATAATTATACAGGGTGGTAAGAACATCGACGAGCAACCTGTTACCATAGATACAATACACAATCCTGAACCTCCCCGCGTTGAAACTTTTCATAGGTTTTTTTTTTACTAGCCTGCGCTGTCCCTCTCCTGGGCAAAGGCCTCCCTCCACTCCTTCCATCTTTCGCAGGTTCGCGCGTCCTCCTTCCAGTTTTGACGGAACCTATCCAGCTCGTCCCACCATCTCCTACGTTGTCTGTCGCGACCCCGCCTCACTGTTTCAGGGCACCAATTCTGTGATATTTGGGCCCACAGCCTGTCCGGCATGCGGCAGACATATCCTGCCCAGTCCCATTTAAGTTGAGCAGCTTTTTTACCCACGTCAACTATCTTTGTTTTGGAGCGCAGTATTTTTTTTCGAACACGATCCGTTAATTTAACGCCTAGTTCGCGTAGGGTATTAAAAAAAAAAATTAACTGGTCCAATCATTTTGACCGCGTACGTATTGAACTTTTCTATGAAACAGCAGATAATTTTTTTTTTTTTGATAACTGACGTATAAATTTTCTGCGCTTGTGGTCTAGAATCATGTGCAGAATTCATGGTTACAGTTTGCACCTGGATGTCTCTGCCACTCTGTGTGTTTCATGATAGTCGGGACGTGTTTTCATTGTACAGTCGCCATCAGATATATTGTAGCAGACAAGGTGACCAAATACTTCTGAACAATTTAAAATGTCAATAAGTTCCATACACGACAAGCTACCATTAATATCTGAACATTCATTACTTCATTAATATCTGAGCAGATGCTTGTCAGTAATTTCTATACAAACAACTAACCAAAAATATCTGAAATCACACCTGAAATCGCGAAAAAAAATCAGCTGTTCCCTACATTTATGTTCGCATAACTCATCAAAATGTAGGGAACAACAGATTTTTTTTCGCGATTTCAAGTTTGGTCCCATAGTAAAAGTTGTTCATAATAATGAGTACAATCTCCCATTTCGATTTGTCGCATGTGTTCAATTTCATCCTGTATAATTTAAAAGTTTAAGCTTCCGTCTATATTGTAGGTATTGCATGAAACTAATATAAATATACCACCAATATCGAGAAATGTGTTGTTTTAAGTGTGTGTGTGTTGTTTTTTTAAGTGGCCTGGCGTCAGGGGTACGGCGATACGTTTATACTCTGGCGTTCAAAAGGTTAAATCGATGGCAGACGAAGTTCCACCATTTGCTTCTTTGTCGAGATAGGAATGGAGTTATAAGTAAGTGGCTTAAACTTTAAGCGAATTTGCACCTCTAGAAGTTTTAATTAAATGTGACTAGCGAGTTACGTGTATAATAGGATAACAGGCTGAAGGGAACTGGTTCAAGTTTTGAGAATTTTGCACCTTTTTAACCGACTTCAAAAAAGGAGGTTCTGTATTCGACCCATATGTATGTATGTCCGCGATTTTCTCGAAAACTAATGAACCAATTTTGATAATTCTTTCATTAATGTGATTTACATACTTTCAGAAAGATTTTAGTATATAATACATTAGGTAATTATTCCCATGTACGAAGTTATATGCATAAATGTACTGCATCTCCGGCATTTCTATGCGGATTTTGATGATTCTTCTAGTCGGTGTCTCAATTCTTCAATGCACTAGTGTTAATTGAATTTTTGTGGAGTAGGTACCTGGTTGTACAACTAAAAAGTGAAAAATAAAAACTTTTTTACAAAAAAAAGTTATTTATCAATTTGTAGTGTTTTTTTTTTTTGAAGTCGGTTGTTTTTTTTTGTAAAAAAGTTTTTGATAGTCGACCTTTAGCCTAGAAATGTATAAATACCAACCTATTCTTATCCCACTGCCGCCGTAGTCTTCGAGTGCTTCCGACACTCAAGGCATAGACAAGTACCTAATGAGGTTACGTCTGGCGCGGATTAAAAATTAATATTTGCTAATATTTTACATAACTATTATACTTACCTATTTTATTATTTATTTATTTCTGTAACTGCCCGTGACATCACAGCGGGCCCTATCAGAATACCAGCGCTGTGACATTTATTTATTTTAAATGTCGCAGCATCATTCTGAGATAGGAGCATTTTTCTTTTTATTACTTTTTTTTATATAACTTGGATTTTTTTTACTGTGTTTAGTTTGTGATCTTCCTATACGAGTCGCAATAAATACTTTTTCTTTCTTTCTTTCTGGATTCAGCCCGAAGTTTGAGAGGGGTTGTAATTAGTTTGAAATAGATGATTTCTTGGTAGAGTAGTATCTGTATCTTCAATTCTCTTATGAAAGAAAGAAGAGAATTGAAGATACAGATACTACTCTACCAAGAAATCATCTATTTCAAACTAATTACAACCCCTCTCAAACTTCGGGCTGAATCCAACGAGCCATCAGATCAAAACAATTAAACAGAATTGCACTGACGTCTATAAGTAACTTGATTCATTGTTTAATTACAAGTTAGTAGGCGATGGGTGCTTAGAAGAAGTGATATGTGGAAAAGTATAGTATTAGGGCTGTTGAACTTTTGCCAAGATTGTATCGTATGAAAATAGTGGTGGCTCAATGGTATACGCCCGACATACGAGTTGTTGTAGGTCGTGAGTTCGAACCCAGACAGGCACTTTAATTTGTGTATTTATTTCCATCACCACTGCTCTAAAACGGTGAAGAAGAACATCGTGAGGAAACCGGCATGTCCTAGAAAGAAAAAAATCGAAGACATGTGACATCTACTAACCAGCACTGGGCACGCGTGGTGGATTACGGCCCACTCCCTCTCACAGAGAGAGGAGGCATGTTTTCCAGCAGTTGAAACATTATAGGCTGATTATACTTAACCCTAGATAGATGCAAATCGCAATCATTATTTAGACAAGTACTACAGAAAAATGATTTCTTCGTTTGTAAGTTCTTATTAGTTTTCAAAACATCCCTGCCTTTTTGCTCAACTAATTTCATCAATTTCTAACTAATTACTACCCGTTTGGAACATCAGATTCAATCCAACGAGCGTACAGGTCGAAACAATTAGGCTCAATTTACACCGCCGCGGAACGGAGTGGAATCGAGTTTTCGTAATAGCAAAATGAACTATACCCCCTTAGTAATAAACGTATTATATTAGATGAATAGTTACACACCGATTTCTCCCTTTCAGTCGTCAGTAATTTGACTTTTGAATGAAGAAGACCAAGCGTTGTGTATCTATACAGACCCGAGGGGGATACCCCCTTACTAATAAACATTGTATAGCGTCTGTATAGTCAATTGTCTAACGTATAAACTAGATACGAGATTTTTACTGCGGGAATTCTCGAGAATGCGCGATAATTCTCCAGGATATGTGCGATCTGTGCGTATGGTTGTATCTAATTTATGCGTTACAGTACTGACATAAAGTTCATAATGCTTTGTACAGAAAAAAATCGCTTCCATTCAGTTCCGCGGCGGTGTAAATTGAGCCTTAAAAAGAGTTGCACTGACGTCTGTAGCTTGATTTATTGTTTAATTACAAGTTTGTTGGAGATGGTTGGTTAGATAAAGTGGGTTGTGGATAAGTATACTTTTAGGGGTGTTGGACTTTCAAGGTCACAGCATACATATCAACTCGGAAAGGGATCGTCACCGTATCAACTCTAGCCATTCAGTATTCTTAGTATGAAACTAACCTACTGCAACGCACACTACACTATTTGCGCTGTAGCATGGTGCGGGTGACAGTTGCCCGTATGACGTTGACATTTGTCAGTACCACATGACTAGGGATGTGAGGTTATGCAATTCATTTTTATCGCTAACGATACTCGCAGCGTGAATCTAGTTCTCTTTAATATTGTTATGAAAATTAGTGTATTATTCAGTTATGCAGTGTAACTACGTGTGTGCTACGTGTATAAACTTGTCAATATAAATGTTTTATGGCTACATAATTATCTTTGTACTTATATAAAATAATCAAAATCGGGTTTATGTTTTTTTTTTCGTGACAACATTTTTGCTCTATGGTGCATCGGCGCGGCGGCCATGTTGTTTACCCGTGCGATGCTGTGAGTGCGAGTACGAGTGCAAGCGCGTTATATTGTGACTTAATGTGACACGTATTACGATTTCATTGTTTGTTTTCATTTTTGTTAAATTGTTATTTGTTATAAGTTTGTTGAGTTTGTTGTTATTACCATGCCTAAGCATACAAAAAAAACTGTTTTGGGTAGTCAGGCCAGGGAGCTTGTTGTTCGCCTCCGAGACTACTTTGAAAGAGAACAACAAAATAATGGACCGTTGTTACCATTGAATCATATTGTAGAACGAGTAGCCGAAGCTCTTGATATTGGCCGCAATACTGTTTCGCGTATAACACGTGAGAAAATTGGCCAAGATGGGATGTTTGAAAATAAATTATCGACACCCAACAAAAAGCGGACCAAGGTGAAGCCAATCACAGATTTGGATGATTTTGCTAAGGTTGCTATTAGAAATCATATTTATGATTATTATAGAAGAATGGAGCTACCCACATTGCTCAAGCTTCTAAAATCATTAAAAGAAGCTGACTTGTTCAAAGGAGGTATTACTTCGCTACGGCAAGTTATAAAAGATATTGGCTTTGTTTACAAAAAAGTTAACAAAAGAAAGATTATTATGGAGAGGACTGACATTGCCCTAGCAAGATGTAGATTTTTAAGGAAGGCCAAAAACATAAGTGATTGGAGCAAAGTTGTCTTTTTGGATGAAACGTGGCTAAACGCCAACCACACAGTGGGTAAAAGTTGGACCGACGATACGGCACAATCGTGTACCAAAGTGCCGGAAGGCAAAGGCGAACGCCTTATTATTTGTCACGCAGGTACAGCAAGTGGATTCGTCCCTGATTGTTTGCTGGCTTTTAAGTCAAAAAAAACTACGGAGTATCATGAGGAGATGAATTACGAAAAATTTAAAGATTGGTTCATAGGTCTATTAAACAATTTAAAAGAGCCTATGACCATAATAATGGACAACGCACCCTACCATTCGGTGCAAGTTAATAAACCCCCAAACCAATCCAACCGCAAAAGCGAGTTGGTGAAGTGGCTGAGTGAAAACGGAGTTACAGCAGATATAAAAATGTTAAAGACGGAGCTTATTGCCTTAGTCCGACGCCATAAGCCACCAACTCCTACCTATGCTCTGGACGAGATGGCAAAAGAAAAAGGCCACCAGGTCCTTCGACTACCACCCTACCATTGCCAGTATAACGCTATTGAGCTGATTTGGGCCCAAATAAAAGGTATGCTTTTAATTTCAATTCCCATTTTGAAGCTTTATAAAAAAATCAGCTTTCCGATCGTAGCATGTACCTAGTTTAAAAACATTACCAGATACTAGATTAGGCTGATTGATGATTATTTGAATACTTTTTTTTATAAGTTCGTTTATTTTTAGGTTACGCCGCAAGAAATAATACTTCGCCGCCATTTACGGCAAATAAGATGTTGGCCCTATTACAAGAGGCCATCAACAATGTTCAACCTGAAGACTGGTCGAAGGTCGTGAATAAAACAAAAAGGGACATTATGTCTGATTGGGATCGTGACATACATATTGACAACATAATTGAGTCATCGTTAATAATATCCGTCACAGATTCAGATGATGAATTGAGTGACAATTCAGATGTTCCTTACTCTGATATGGGTTTAGACGAATAACATGTATTTTTTTTTAGCAACCTTTTAAGCAACCTTACCCTATAAATGTTCTGTTGTATAATTAGACCTTTTAAAAATAAAAATTGACCTACGCACAATATACGTTTTTTATTATAAAAAATATCGACTATCCATCGTAGCAGTACATCCCATCACTAAATACGTCTATGGCGTTACGTTATACGCATAACACTTTGCTTAATTTTTCATTCAATTTGATTTTATTTCTTGATTAGAACATTCTGGTTGGGTTTAATTTAATTTACTACAGTTATTAATTATTTAATATATTACGAATGTGGTACAACTGAAATACTAAGTCATAAATTGTAAATCGCGGCAACTTTCAAGAGTGAAACGAAATGTTACTGAAACTGTCACCCGCACCATGCTACAGCGCAAATAGTGTAATCGTAATCGTAACGTAATCGCCTCGCCTGGAGACAAGCTCAAGAACCGCGGCGATACGGTTACGATCCCTTTCCGAGTAGATATGTGTGCTATGACCTTTAGCAAGATTGTAACGTAATGAAGAACTAGTGGAACTCCCTTTCCCTGGTTCGTCTATAGAAGTTCTACCAAAAAATAAATATCTGCCATGCATTAGTAAACATATGTGACAGTGGGCAGGGCACATTACTCGCAAAACAGATGGCCGATGGAGCCGAAACGTTCTGGAGTGACGACCGCGTACCGGAAGACGTATCGTTGGAAGGCTTCCCACACTGATGACCGTCCAACGCTACGTCATCACCGGATGAAAGGCCAAAGATAAAAGCCTAAAGGTTCTGGATTGGCGACCGCGTACCGACGCCAGAACCTTTAGGCCCCACCAGTCATCCGTTCTGCAAGCAATGTGCCCTGCCCACTGCCACTTAAGTTTAGCAATTCCTCGGGCTACGTCGGTTACCTTGGTTCTCCAACGAATCTCTTCATTTCTAATTCGATCACGTAAAGAAATTTCAAGCAAAGCGCTCCATTATCCTTTGCGTGACTTTCAGCCTTCTAATGAGCTCAATTGTGAGTGACCACGTTTAATTGCCATAGGTCATCACTGGCGACACGCACTGGTCAAAAACTTTCGTCTTGAGACACTGTGGTAAGTGAGACGACAAGATATTACCAAGTAGGTACAATAACGACAGAGTGAACCAAAAACATCAATCAATTCCGAAAATCAGAGATAGATTTTCTTGGAATTCTGTTCCTTCCGAAACAATTAACTTCCCAAACTCAAACTCAACGCATTTATTTCAATTAAACCAATTACAGGCACTTTTGAATTGTCAAGGAGTCGGTCAGTCAGAAAGATGAAGCTATTTGCCCATTCCAAAGCGTAGGTACCTATGGAGAAGAACGGGAAAGAAACTCCATGGACACTCTTTTAAATCAAAATAATATGGTTATTACAAAGTCTTGGTTACATCATTCATGTTAAAAATTATACATGTGAGAACAATACAAAACGTTAAAAGCGTCCATAATGAAAAGACGAGAAAAAAAAAAACAATTCAAATAAGCCATGGCAGCAAAGAGATGACCGCAGTCCCTACTGACGGCGGCCGTTCACGAACATAACGCAAAGACAACCTCTCGAACCTGAGACTTTACGTAATCGTGAAACGGGAAATTTAAAAAATAGGCCTTATTAGGGCATAGGCTTTATTTGGGTCACCCACTATATAAATCCCGCGTCCCAAAAAGCCTGTGTAATTTTATAAAGTTAGTTTGTCTGTGTATTCGTGAGACATCGATATATGTATTATGTTTTTATTTTCCTGTCCTTAGCTCAATTTATTTGCGGTCGGCGCAACATGTCTTGTTCTTCCATACTTCTCTATTAGTCGTCATGTCGATAATCATCCCCTTTCTAGCCATATCATCTTTCACACAGTCCATCAACCGTGTATTTCGTCTTCCCCTATTCTTATAGCCATCCACATCAATTCCATATCATCAAAAACAAAAGACTCTATTTCTTGTTTCTGCAACTCAGTATAATTTCCCATAAAAATTATCTATCAGACAAATTCTGCATTTTTTTTTTACTTTTCTTGGTAAAGAGTTGCGATCCAAACAGTGACAGGGGTTGCTCACATAATCGTAATGGTGAATAGGTGTCCTGCGCCAACAGTAAAGTGCTAACCCCTTGGGAAATAGAGGCGTCACATTTTCAGCGGGTTGTCTGTTCGTTCCATTTTGCAAGCCAAAAAATCAAATTAAAAATAAAACGAACTTTTGAGTCAAACATGCATTTAAAATCAGAACGTCCAAATGTCATGTCCCTGCTGATTCATTAAAAATAAATGGCGGGAAAATGTTAAAAAATAAAGGTTTATCCAAAAAAATTGCAGCCCTGTTGACAGCCCTATAATGCACTTAAAATAAAACAAATTGACTTTACAAATTTGTGAATGTTTCTATAATGTTTTTACATTATTTTACTCCCGAGAATCATCCCGTCGCGTATAGGTATACATATGTCTTGTTAAGTCATAAATGATAACTCTCAGAGTTCCCGTTTCTGTCATACAAAGGCAGCACACAAGTGCTCATTTTTGAGCTAGAGATAGTTCAAATAGTGACAGGTATACAAGTGAAATAAAATATTTTGAAATCTTGTTTTTTTTTTATCAGCCTTCGTATTTTGGAGGTTAAAAACGAATTTTTAACCTCAACTTATTTAAGGGCAACGGGTGATTATTGAATATCAATGAGGAACATAATAGGACATGTCATTGAAGGATTTGATCTTGTGTATACATAATTATATTGATCCCAATTAAATTCGATACAAACCTCATTTATGTAAGCTCTTTGATTAAATGAGACCGGGGTGGGTGTCGTGCCTAAATTAATATCGGCTAATTAAAGTTTTAGTTAGTGAAGAGTTATTTTGGAGTCATCTCATATCATCATCATAATCAGCCTATAACGTTCCCACTGCTGGGACACAGGCCTCCTCTTTGTGAGAGGGAGTGGGCCGTAATCCACCACGCGGGCCCAGTGCGGGTTGGTAGATGTCACATGTCTTCGAATTTTTGGTTCTAGGACATGCCGGTTTCCTCACGATGTTTTCCTTCACCGTTTTGAGAGCAGTGGTGATGAAATAATTTACACAAAGTAAAGCGCCTGTCTGGGTTCGAACCTACGACCTACAACTCGTAAGTCGCGGCCGATACCACTGGGCCACCACTGCTCTACAATCATCTATATCTACGTAATAACGACAAACTGTGTGGTTGTTAGACCTTGTCCAGAAAGGGCGAATTCGCCGCGATTTTCTCGTGCGTATTACGCGCGACCGTTGCGTCCAGAAGGAGCGTACCAACCCACAAGCATGTGGGTTCGAATTTCATTTGTCGGTAGAAAACATGGAGTTGAACGCTCTGAAATTCGCGCGTCAACTGGACGCAACAAGGAGTCTCTAGTATCTTGAATAGCGCGCAATACGCGCGAATCAAGCGCGAGTCGAGAGTCTGGCGAACTGCACACGATTTTCGCGCGTATTTTGAAATCGCGCAATGCTTGTGGACGCGATGTATTGGCGCCTAGTGTCTCGTTAACGCGCGAAAGAATTCGCGTGAAACGTTTCGCGGCGAATTCGCCCCTTCTGGACAAGGTCTAACGCGCGAGTGAATTCGCGCGAAACGTTTCGCGGCGAATTCGCCCCTTCTGGACAAGGTCTAACGCGCGAGTGAATTCGCGCGAAACGTTTCGCGGCGAATTCGCCCCTTCTGGACGAGGTCTTAGTTTTCAAATTATGAATTATTTTGTTATCATTTTTATGATTACTGGCCACTGTTATCCGTGTATTGAATGAATGTAGCTATTGTAGCGGCACGTTGTAGTTCTGTGCTTCAACTATCTAGATAATGTTGCTACGTCAGTATTTAGGCTAGAAACTATTAATTCGCCCCTTCTGGGCAAGGTCTTATGTTAAGAAGTAGGTTATGTATTCGAGAGGGAGTAGGCAGTTATCCACCACGCTGGCCCAGCCTCCCGCACCGCACTGCTACCTCAGACAACGTCTCAGTTACGCGGTCGGTCTTTAAACAAGCACATCAAAAATACACCGAGCGAAAAAACGTTTTCACTTCAAAAGATTGCCAATAATAAAAATTCTTTTGTCAACAACTCGAACCTCCATTCTAAGCGTCCTGCCAGAATTAATTGCATAGAAACTTTTTCGTCGAAAATGCGATGGAAAAAAAGAACTTTTTCGATTCCCAACAGTTCTTAACTTTGTCTTGTTTCTGTTACTTATGGGCGAAGGAATTCATGTTTTTTAAATGCGCTCAAGTTATAGGGACCGTTTTGCATGGTGATTTGGGATGGGCGAAAATGATGTTAGGGAATTGTTTTACGAGGTTTGTCCTATTGTTATTTCCCTTCCCATTGTCCCTTTGTGCTAAATAATAACAGCCGCACAAGTCGATCGATCAGGTTAAGCTACTCTTGCCGCGGTTTGGTCTGTGGATGGGTGACCATCTTTACATACCTTAGGTACATTATGATGCTATCATATAAATTGGCCCGTTTTCTTTTTAAATTTTCACAAACGCCGTATGTCACACCTAAACACGACCAAGATCCATTTTGGTTTTTCTCAATTCGACCAATGGTATCAAAGTCGAAACAATAATAAAAGAAGAGCGAAAAAAGAAATATCTTCACAAATAGTTTGTTCAAAGTAGCGGAGGTATGTAATCCGAAGGTATTAGCTATTTTCCTTCGTTTATTTGCAGGTAACATTGGCAGTTTGACGGTTTTAATGTTAAAAGAGCGCGACTAACGAGTTGTAGGTCGTAGGTTCGAACCCAGACAGGCGCTTTACTTTGTGTAAATTATCTCAACTAGGTACTGAACGGATTTTGATGAAATTTTACTATTATAGCTTACTAGCTGCGCCCCGCGGTTTCATCCGCATAAGTCTCGATTCCGTGGGAATATCGGGATAAAAAGTACCCTATGTCCTTTCCCGGGACTCAAACTATCTCTATACCAAATTTCAATCAAGTCTCGATTCCGTGGGAATATCGGGATAAAAAGTACCCTATGTCCTTTCCCGTGACTCAAACCATATATTATATACCAAATTTCATCTAAATCGGTTCAGCGGTTTAGGCGTGAAAATGTAACATACAGACAGACAGAGTTACTTTCGAATTTATAATATTAGTATGGACTAGCGACCCGCCCCAGCTTCGCATGGGCGCCATTTTTTTTTTCGAATTTCTGAGATTTTCTTTCATACAGCCTTGTCCTGGTAATACCGAACACAATAAAAAATAAATATCTAATTTGATGCAGTCATTCGGAAGTTAGCGCGTACTAACATTTCGGCGACTTTATTTCCTTTAGGCGCGATTAGTCCAATTCACGATTGGTCCAATGTTCAAAAAGATGTCCAATTCGCAGTTGGTCCAAAATGGACAATATTTCCGAAATTATACAATATACTCGTAGGTACAGGCTTTATAAGGACACAAAACAAACAAAAACAAACAAAAAGTTTATTTCAGTAACATGTACAACTTTTACAGTGATCTTAGGTACATAGGGACTTCCTTTTAAGTAAAGATAAACCTGTGCTAGGAGGCCCCGCTCTTCAATGCCAAATTATAAATGGTAAAAGTGGTGTACCAAAACATACCAAAGAAAATTAAAAATTTAAGGAAAAAAAATAAAAAATAATAATAAACTAAAATATGTGTGTGTGTAGGTGGGGGTGTGTATGTGGGTGTGTGAGGGTGTGTGGGTGTGTGAGGGTGTATGTGTGAGTAAGGGTGCATGCGTGCGTGTATCTTTTCAACTCATATTGACGATGCTTGCAGCAACAATTCAATATCATCATAGGTCTTCAGGTTTAGCCATTGAACTATTGCCTTTTTGCAGTCTTTAGTAGTCATGGGATAGATGTTGATTATTTTATTAATTTTATTATATAGGGCAGCGGAATTTGTATTGAATTGTCTTTTAGCGTATTTAGTTTAAACGAATTCTACTGGTGCAGCACGGTATTTTCGTCTTCTTTCCTGAGAGTGAGGGTCATAGGGCAGGACTTTGTGTAATACATCAAAATAACACACAGAATGACACTTATGCGGGTGAAACCGCATGTCGCTGCCAGTAACTTAATAATTGGCCATTGGGAATTGAGTAAGTATAGTAGAGCTCCGTATTGGCAGCAAATAATTATACTTACTTTGAAATACTAATTAATTAGAATGGTATCCTTTCATAGATTAGAAGAGAATGTTATTGGATAATCAAAGTTCCTTGATGTCAGATTAATTACGAGAAATGTAGGGTTGTCTCTGCAATTATAACCTTTAGATAGTAGCTTTAGATAGTAGAGATTAATTATAATACGATATGCCAAATACTATCGTTAAAATTCTTGCCGTCAAAATACCTATTGGCTGAGCATACCCGACTTCTGTATGTCAACCAAAATTTCAATTTTACTTGTATGTCCAGAAGACAAGTTCCCGTCATTAAAAACGGTCAGAATATAGTCGCAATTTAATCTCAGTGACAATCATGTCAAAATGTGTCTTTTGACAGCTATTTCAAGTTAAACAAATATCAACTTTATTTCAATGAGAATTAAGTTGATTTCAGAGTGACTAGCACTATTGAAAAAGTTACAAAAATTTTGAAGTTATAGCGTAAACTGAACTTTTTTGTGTAGAAATTAAAGTTATTTTTCCATTAATTCATAAATTTGTTTACATTTTTGCCAAATAAATTGCGAACGCAGATTACGTGCCTCATTCATTCCAAGAAACTAACTTCAAATGCTTGTCTTCCCGAATCGAATCAACTTGAAATCTAACTATTCTCCAGTTACATTCACTCAGTAAACAGAAACTAGAACTACTGGAGTAGTTACCACAGTGTAATTACTTATCGTGATTCAACGGGAGCGTTTTCTCAGAGCAACCGTGAGTATGGTCGGGGTGGGGCAGCTCATGTCACAAACCTCCATACTGCAGTTTAGTACATAATTAATAAGTACGTCAATCAACCCAGCCTATCGAAGTCCACTGCTGGACATAGGCCTCTCCCAGACTGCGCCACAGTACCCTGTCCTCCACCTTCCGCATCCAGTCTACCCCAGCCACCTTCCTTAGGTCGTCCGTCCATCTAGCTGGGGGGCGTCCCACACTACGCTTGCCGGTACGCGGTCTCCACTCCAGGAGTAAGTAAAATGTGTTTTTATGTCCACACAATCACTGTCCATTCCAAGATTGCCTGGGAAAGATCGCAGTAAGCGATAAGACCGCCTTTTGTACGTTTTGTATTGTTAAATTAATGTATTATATTTTCTGGTGTACTACAAAGTATTATTTATACATAAATAAATGAATATAATTAACCATCTCACATGCTTAATGGAATACTGACTTAACTCAAAAAAGAAGATTTTTGGGATATCGCAAAAGAAAATTTTGCTTTGAGGACTTGTCCTACTTGTTGACTCAAAAAATGAAAACTGATTTGATTTGACTATTTATTAATCATAAATGCTTGTATTTTAAACGTCTATGATTAACTATTGATGAGATCTGAGTAAAAAAAATTCTGTAACCCAATTTTGACCTATCTACTAATGGGTCAATGTTCCATTAAGCATGCGATGTACAGTCACATCCAAAGTATGTTCGTCATCTTAGATGCTATTTTTGTTTGCTCATTGCACGATACAATCTGCTTTATCGACTAAGCGTTTTCTATTTTCGTCGTAATGTCAATAGCGCAGAATGACATTCAGCCATCTTCTTTACACGTCAGAGCGAATAAAAAATGGGACACTGACGGACGCTGTCAATCTTTTTTTTTAATTTTCACTTCACATAATGTCCAGGCCATTAAAAAAGGTTTAAGGTTGATGTCGAATGTTGATGTTTGTTATTAAGTAATTAATTAAATATAATTTTCTATGCAACCATCTAGACGCTTAGTACTACCGTAGCTTTAAAACGTATTATGTGTCTTGACTTGACCAAAGAAAAAAAAAACTGACGAAGATATAAAATTATATTCATGGTGCAAACGAAACTAATTAGTCTCCTATGCACCATTAATGGTGCAGGTCAATGGTGCATACGGTACAACGGGAAAGTATAAAATAATTTTATTATTATTATTATAACCCTGTGTTGTCCCACTGCAGGGCAAAGGCCTCCCTTCCCTCTTTTAATAAAATAAGAAAGAAAGAAATATATTTTATTAAAAAAAATCTTTAAACCAAAAGTATAGATTGAAATTTTTTTGTCTGGGCCTGTCTAATGAATTAGCCATAGAACACTGTAAGTAGTTAAACTACACTGCTACTATCATGTCTTTATGATAGACTAGCTGCGCCCCGCGGTTTCACCCGTATAGGTCTCGATCCTGTGGGAATATCGGGGTAAAAAGTACCCTATGTCCTTTCCCGGCACTCAAACTATCTCTATACCAAATTTCATCTAAATCGGTTCAGCGGTTTAGGCGTGAAAAGGCAACATACAGACAGACAGACAGAGTTACTCTCGAATCTATACATATAATAAAACTGTAGAAAAGAAGTTCTTGTACATTAAAAAAAAATAAAAAAAAATATAGCCAGGGTGTTAAAGGACAACCAATAGAACCCATTTCCAGCATTTTTAGAATTTTTGTCTGTTTGTCTGTTTGTATGTTTAGTTATCCGAGCATCACGTAAAATGTACGAAATCAATGTAGATAACTTTTATACACAACGATTTAGCGTAACTTGAAGTAACATTTAGTTTTTGTTTCATTGCAATCGGTTCAGTCTATCAAAAGATTTTTGAATTTAAAGTGTTCCAGAAGAAAAATTAGTTAACGTGTGTTAATGTGCACTTGGTCTCACAACTTGACGTTTATATATATTTGCGTTAATAGTTATATGAATTGAAGTAACATTGAGTTTTTTGTTTCATTTTTTTGTTTCATCGTAATCAGTTCACACCTAAAAAATGTAAATTAGAAAATTATAAGTGTTTCAGAGATAAATATTAAAACAGCACCATCTATGGACAAAATGACTAACTAACTTACAATACAAATATATAAAAATAAAAAAAAAAACAAAGGACACTTAGGCGTCGAAGTATTCATCCGCATCGCTGTCATCCGGAAACGTGCCCAGAAGACTGGCAGCATTGCCACGTTGAATGGCAATGCTAATTCTTTGGCCAAAGAACGACCCAGCCCTCTGGTCACGTGAAGTATCGACCTGCCGGCGAGAAATTTCCTTAAAAAGGAGACGCGCGCTCGGGCCCCATGACCCGAGCGTTTCGACCCCAAACGGCTCAAAGCTGTAGTTGCCCATAAGGTTACAGTATTTGCGCCGCTTGAGGGTCTCAGCAGCTGCAGCAGCGGCGCCAGCACAGCCCGCAGTGCTAGGAACATGAGATGGCGCTAGGGTATCGACACATGTTGGGTCCCACACCAGAGGCCTACCCACCTTCCAAGGCAACAACGTCATGCCGTGTGGTCTCTTCCCATCATCACGTACAGCGGGTTATAGCAATTAACTGACCCCCCTAAAAATTACTCGATTTTGCACCCTCCTCTCATAACATTAAAGGTTATTCAATATGTATGAGTTAATCGGACTAACACTACTCGATGAACAGAAACAATAAATAATTTTGATACGCAAATTTGAGCTTTAAGATGTTGGTGTTAGGTCATTTACTATGTATGGGTATTTGTTACGCAATTTTCATTTTTAATCAGCAAGACTTAAAGGTTAGGTTAATGTTGTGATAATTTGTGTCATTGCTACTAATACCTTATTTCATCTATCTTACTCAAGTTAATCTGGTGTCGTGGTTCATGCGTAAGGCTGAGACGTGCAAGATGCGAGTTCAAATCTAGTCTCATGTTTAATTTTGTTTTCAATATATAAATTGTTCGTTAAGTATTTCTTGCATTATTGTAAAGAACAAGCATATCAATTAAGTTGATAAACGATAAACGTTTCACCTTTTTCAATAAGTGGGTAGTTCGACGTCAACTATTGAAATGATTTTAGGAATATGGGGTAGAAGAATAAATTGATCAAGACATTCTATGCACAAATAGCAGTGAATACGCACGAACATTTTTATATTGCCTTACTAAGTTGCGAAAATCCACGCCTTTTTATTAATTATTATTATCGGTTTTGATAGTTTAATCGTCATTTCTCAGTTGAGTGATTATTTAAAATACAAAATAATGTATTTGCATAAGGAGAATGTTGGTATTAAAGCGATTGCTAGGAAACTTAATATAGCGGTAAGTGTATTCTTTTCTATGCTTCCTTAATTCGTTAGTTGGCTTAAAAACGTGAATGTAGAATAATAGAAAATTAACTGTTTCATTATGAGATCATTTATAGGTCTAATGTGGTTTATCTGAAGGTATTTTTGCAAACTTATTCGAAAAATTATGATTACCGCGTTATTAAAATTATGCTTATTGTGTTGTTTCAGAGAAATACAATCAGACTGTGGCTAAGACGTTTTGAAGAGACAGGGAATATTCAAAAGGATCGTCCTGAACCAAAACCTGTAATGTTACTCCTGTGTCAGAACATCATCAAGCAATTGTTAGAAGGCATACTGAACACCCATTTTTGCCTACTCAATGCAGTATAATGTTTCTGTTCAGACGGTCAGAAAACATTTGCATGTTGCTGGACTGAAACAATACAAGCCAGCACGTAAAATTTAACTGACTGCTGCACATCGCCAAGCAAGGGTCCGCTTTGCCCAAGAATATCTCAATTTTAATTGGGAAGATTATGTTGTCATATTTACCGACGAGAAGTCTTTGTCAAAACCTTATTTATAACTAAATATAACTACTTACAAAACTGTGATATATTTGTAATAGTGGGTATTTAGGAATAATTAATTGTACGTAACGAGCCGCGCGCCAGTCTCCAAATATACGTCTATCAGTGAAGTCTGTGTTTAATTGTGATCCCGATAGTTCCAGAAGTTCCCAGACTTATCAGTGGCGACGAGGACAGACGATTCTACGCGTGATTCGTAGTAAAGTAAATAAATAAAATAGAAACAGTATCACCAAATTAATCAGAAATGTCGATCGGTAAAATTGCAGAGTTCAAAGTTCACAGTGACGATTGGCAGTTGTACGTGGAACGTTTAGAACAATATTTTATAGTTAACAAGATCCCTGGCGAATTACAAGTGCCTACATTAATAACAGTGATGGGGGCGGAGTGTTATGAACTTCTGGTTAATTTGTGTACGCCGGTTAAACCAAAAACCAAAACGTTAGCACAAATCGTTGACGTCATGGAAAAACACTTGCAACCAAAACCAAGTGAGTTGGCAGAACGATACAAGTTTCGACATAGGAAACAGAAAGAAGGTGAAAGCATATCGGAATACGCGGCTATCTTGAAGAAAATGTCAAAAACATGCGAATTTGGGTCCTGGCTGGAAGAAAGCTTGAGAGATCAGCTAGTGTGTGGCATAACAAATGAAACCATACGACAACGATTGTTCGCCGAAAGCAAGTTGGATTTCGGGAAGGCGTATAAGTTGGCGGTTAGCATGGAGGCAGCAGAAAAAGACGCAGCGGCTGTTGAAGGACAGCGCGGGTCGAGAAGCGAGGGTGCATCCACGACGTCGGTGACGTGTCAAGCGATGTCAGCGGGCTCGCGGCGGAAGGGTCCGGCGGCGGTGGCTACTCGTGACGGCCGCGGAGCGACAACACCGTTCGATACTACGACGTCTAGCGGACGGGGGCGCGGCGCGCGCGCATCGACAGCGCCCGCACCCATGAAGCTGGGTGAGCGCGCGCAGCAACAGCAGTGTCGAGTGTGCGGCGCGCGTCACGACGCAAGCAAGTGCAAGTTCGGGCGTTATGTTTGCCGAGTTTGTAACCAAGTAGGACATTTGCGACGTATGTGTCCGAATTTATCGGAACACTACAACGTGGATATGGACACGCTTCAAATAAAAAATACCAGTGAAAGTGATGGCGCGGAGAGCGATGAGGTAATACTTGTAGATGTTTGTAAATTATCAGCGATGCAGTGTAGTCCTATTTATGTCGAACTGAATGTAAATGGTATTGACATTAAAATGGAATGTGACACCGGCAGTGCGGTGTCATGCATAAGCTGGAAGTGTTATAGTAAATTGTTTAATTATGTAAAACTTAAGCCAAGTAATTTAACACTAAAGTATTATACCGGCGAATTAGTAAAACCCCTTGGAGTTATACAACCATTAGTGAAATATAAAAATGCGCATAAACAATTAGATTTATATGTTGTTGAGAATGGCAAAACACTTCTACTAGGCCGTCAGTGGATGGCAGAACTAAAAATACAATTACCTACAGTAACCTATGATTGTAATAGTAATGATGTTGTGATGTACAAAAACAATGTATTTGATGTGGCTGCTTTCAGTACCAAATACTGTGAAGTGTTCGCGGACGGCCTGGGGCGGTTCACCGGTGGCACGGTGAGCGTGTGCGTGCGCGAGGGGGCGCGGCCCGTGTTCATGCGCGCGCGCCCGCTGGCGTACGCGCTGCGCGAGCCGGTGGAGCGCGCGTTGGACCAGCTACAGCGGGACGGCATTCTCTCTCCTGTGGAGCGTTCAGACTGGGCAACACCCATCGTGCCGGTCGTCAAGAAGGACGGTAACATTAGAATTTGCGCAGATTATAAATTAACCTTGAACAAAGTTATAGAAGTTGACCGTTATCCGTTACCCAGAGTAGAGGAAGTACTACTTCGTTTGAAGGGTGGCCAGCATTTTAGTAAAATTGACCTTTCACAGGCATACGCTCAATTTGAGCTGGATGAAACAAAAAAATACACAGTGATTAACACTCATAAAGGATTATTTATGTATAATAGGCTAGTATACGGGTTAGCATCGAGTCCGGGCATTTTTCAAAGACATTTGGAGCAATTGTTTGCAGATTTACCACATGTGGGGGTGTTCTTGGATGACATTATTATAACGGGATCCACAAACGAAGCACACATGCGTAACTTATGCAAAGTATTTGATCGCTTAAAAAAATACGGGCTCAAAGTAAAAAAAGAAAAATGTGTATTTTTTGCGGAATCAGTAAACTATCTAGGTCACACGATTAGTAAAGCAGGGGTTCACACGTGCCCAGACAAAGTAAAAGCTATAGTTAAAACTCCAGCTCCCACGAATATTTCTGAACTAAGAGCTTTTATTGGTATGGTGATGTACTATGGAAAATTTATAAGAAATGTTAGTACAATTCTAGCGCCTTTGTATAAGTTACTTAAAGCTGGAACATCGTATAGCTGGAATAGAGAATGTGAAGATGCGTTCAGTAAAGTGAAGGATTTATTAACATGTAGTGAAGTACTAATGCACTACACACCGGAGCTACCTATAATTTTAACAACAGACGCGAGCAGTGTAGGCGTAGGAGCTGTGATATCGCACACAACGGCAAGGGGCGAGCGGCCCGTGGCGTACGCATCGCGCGCGCTCACGCAAGCCGAGCGGGCCTACTCACAAATAGATCGAGAGGCACTCGCCATTGTGTTCGGAGTTCGTAAATTTCATCAATATCTTTATGGTCGTAAATTTATATTAAGAACCGATCACAAGCCTCTCACTTATATTTTTGGTGATAAAGTCGGTATTCCGGTGATGGCCGCGTCTAGGTTACAGCGTTGGGCGGTGTTACTGGCTGGGTATAACTATGACATTGAATATGTTTCTTCGAGTAAGAATTGTGCCGACGCATTATCACGACTACCGTACAAAGGTTGTAAAGAAAATGTAATATTACAAAAAGAAAATACTTATGTTAATTTCGTTGAAAATTTTTTACCAATTACGAGCCAAGACGTCAGGAAAGCGACGGCTGTAGATAAAGTGTTAAGTAGGGTTTTAGTTTACATACAATCCGGGTGGCCTTCAACCTGTGTAGATGCAGAAAGTATCAAACCATACTTTATGAGGCGTAATGAGTTATATACGGAGTGTGGTTGTATTATGTGGGGCTATCGCATGGTTATACCATTTTCGTTGCAGAATAATGTTTTAAGACAACTTCATAGCAGTCACATGGGGATCGTAAAAACAAAAAGCTTGGCACGTAGCTATGTATGGTGGCCTAATATTGACGCTGCCGTGGAAGCATTATGTAAGCAATGTGAGACTTGTGCCGCGGAGGCGGACGCGCCGCCGCGGGCCCCGATACAGCCGTGGCAGTATCACGCGCGCCCCTGGACAAGGGTTCACATCGATTTCCTAGGGCCATATAAAGGTCTTACCTTCATAGTTATTATTGATTCTACTTCAAAATGGTTAGAAGTGTTTGAGATGACACGAACTAATGCATCAAATGTTATTAAGGTTTTAAGAGTTACATTTGCAAGGTTTGGGTTGCCGGAGGAATTAGTATCTGATCAAGGCCCACCATTTACTAGTATAGAGTTTAAAACTTTCTTAAAAAACAACGGCATTAAACAGTATTTTTCACCAGCCTACCACCCATCATCAAATGGGGCCGCGGAGAATGCAGTTAAGCTTTGCAAGCGGGCAATTAAGAAAGCGCATAGGGATTGTGTAGATGTCGACACCGCACTCCAAACGTTTCTGTTAGCATACCGGAACACCGTGCACAGCACTACTGGGGAAACCCCGGCTATGCTATTGCAGAGACGTCCATTACGCTCCAGACTAGATTTGCTGCGCACCAACCAGGTCACCGAAGACAGAGTCCATCAAGCCCAGAGACGACAAATGGAATTTGCGGGGGGAACCGACCGCAGTTTCAGGGAGGGTGACTCAGTTTGGGCTCGTGAGTATGGTGCTAGTGATAGGTGGGTGAAAGGTACCGTGGAACGGGTAGACAGTGCTCGTAGATACTCAGTGGTAAAGGATAATGGTCAATCACTAAAAAGACATGTAGATCAAATGCGCCGTAGGTCACGCTTATCTGATGTTGCCTGTCCAGAAACGGTGGACAATACAGTCGGTCAGTCAGTCAGTAATCATGGGGGAGAGAATGTGGTCGAGCCGCTTAGCGAGGGGTTAGAACGGGTAGTAAAGGTAACCTCACCAGAGGCGAGTACCAGGAATAAGGGGGAAAGTTCAAATCCGGATATTAATACTCCTGAAGATTCTCTGGTTAAGTTACAACCACAATCTCCGCCGCCGGAGATTCGTTACTCTAAGCGAACACGTAAACCAGTAGACAGATTTACAATTGTTTAACTAGTTAAGAATTATTATCAGTTTACACCAGGTTGATATTGTTGTTTATTTTGATGTTGTATTATTTGTGTTTTATTATTGTGTTATTCTATAGATGTACTGTTGTATTGTGGTGGAGGTGTGATATATTTGTAATAGTGGGTATTTAGGAATAATTAATTGTACGTAACGAGCCGCGCGCCAGTCTCCAAATATACGTCTATCAGTGAAGTCTGTGTTTAATTGTGATCCCGATAGTTCCAGAAGTTCCCAGACTTATCAAAAACAAATTGATATATAGTATACCTAGTAGGTAAAACATCAACGTATAATGCTATTTTATTTAGTTCAACGATATTTAATGTGGTGATGTTATTGTTATGAAATAGAAATACATACCTATATATTTCTAAATATTATAACATGTTGATTCACTACATTAAACTCTGTGAAGTATGTAACAACGTTATTAGTAACTATTATATCATTTACGTTATTCTTATAATAATTTTTTTTATAAAATAAAATCGTTTTTACCATCATTATCGTTTTTTTATTTTCGTTCAGCTTTTTTTTTTGTTGCTAAAGTTATAATTTACTATTTATTATTTATAACTTAAAAAAAATATTATAAAACATGCGCAGCAGAAAATATGTTGGTTTCGAACTCGCAACCACGCTCTTGTCAGCTCACTGCAGCTACCACTAGACCACACGAACATGGTGATTGTCGATGAAATTAGCAATAATATATTACAAGTTAGAACAATATTCAAGATCATACCTACCTTAACACTGCGTGTTAAATATCAAATTCGAATAACTGTTTTATTAACCCTTTAACCGCGCGTGTCGCATATATGCGACAAATATTTCCGTGTCCCTACCGCGCGTGTCGTATTTCTGCGACAGAGAACATGCATGATTTTTTCGTTCTATTTTCGTCCTATTAATTGCGTGGTACAACTAAAACTATTATTAAATAGAGCTATTATTTACAACAATTACTTAAAATTATGTGTCATAACTCTAAGCATTCAAAAAACTTAAACAAAAATAAGTAATTGGCAGCTTGAAATTTTCTTCGGCGTCTATCGCGCGCGTCGCATAAATATGACCATAGGGATGGGATACAATGCAATGCGCATTTTAAAAACGAAATAACAAACAGTTAAATAATCAGGTATAATGCATCATTCAGCATAAAATAAACGGTGTCATACCAAATAAAGTTAAATTTAACATATTGCCTTGTGTTATTAATTCTTTTCCTTATTATTCATAAGAAAAATATCCCTCACGATCTTTGTATAATGCCAACATTTGACGTTAGTTCCCATCCCTTGACTCCTATGCTTGCAACATATTTCTCTAGTTAGTCTAGCGCGGCTGTCACATTAATACGACCACTGCCTACGTCACAAGCGGATCAAACGAATGGAAAGTTCCATTAATGTTGTTCGTTGGTATTTGTGCATTGTCGATAAAATAGTCACATTTCAATTTTCAATAATGACGACTACTGAGGAATTATTAAGAATATTAGAAGGTGACGACGAATTGGAATTATCCGATTCGATAGAAGAATTTAGAAGTGATGGAGAGGTAAGTACCTATTTCAATTTCTTCTTAGGTTATTTGCACATTATTCAGTAGGTATAGGTATAAATAAGACTTCCGTTGGGTTTAGGTAACTCCTTGATGAATCGAAATAGTATTTTAAATATTGTGATGTAATTCTGTTATTACCTATATTATGTGTCCGTGACTTGTGTGTTTGTGAAGTCCCAAGCTACACAGGAATTATTCCTAGTGCATGAGTTATCTACACTTTCGCGGACAGAACGTAATTGTACGTCATCACTTGAGATTTTGATACGGCAGAACGTATGATGACGTTCAGAAACAGAATATTATTTACGGCAGGACGTTGATGTTCGTTGAATTTTAAAGCAAAAGTTCGTTATATTGTACCTTGTGTCACAACATATCAAAAACTCAAAATTCTACTGTCACCCGAACTTTGTTTTTAACCGCATCAAAAATGTACTGTTGACAATGTGCGGCGACACTACACACATACGCACAACGTGATTATACGTCCCCCGCGCCTCACGCTTCCCTACATTCAGTGCGGCAGTGTCACGGTAGCGAGGTGCGCGCGTTCCGTCAGCGCGGGATTGGCGAATCGTAATATTTTCAGACAAATAAACATCGTAAGTATTTAGATTATGCTATTATCTTATTATTATTAGGTTGTAAACTAATTCAATTATAACTATATTGTATGAAAATTGTATTTTATGAGTTATTTTGTTTGTTTTAGATGGATAAGCGCAAGAGAAATCTAATGAGAATTTTTGAGGATTCCGATGACTCTACCGAGGTGGACCCATTCCAGGATCTGCTGAGGAGTTTGTTGCGCCACTTTTTCTTCCCAGCGAAAGCACTAGACAGTGGTGAAGGGCGGTGTTTTGGGGGACTGTCTTATGTAATTTTGACATTCGAAAAGTGCTGATTCTCAGCCTAATTTGAATAAATGACTTATGATTTTGATTTTTTTTTAATCGTGATGGCTACTTTGGACATGACTAAGATTTTGACCCTCAAGGATATCTCCTTCTCTACCAGATGTATCAATCTGGTGGTGTTCTCGTATTTGTTACTGCCAGAAATCGTCAAAAACCTCTGCTAAAGTACATTCAAACGATGACGTGATAAGACGTTTTTGTCATATTGTATTTTAAACATGTAATATCATACAACACAACGTATTTATACGTCAAATATATTTGTATGGCAATTTGTTGTGTCATTCTAGAACACGATTTAAATTGAGACTGTCCGCGAAAGTGTTAAAAAAAAGATAACTTTAATAAGCGTTCTGCACACGATGCCGTCACCGCGCCGTCGCCGCGCCGCCGCCACCGCGCGCGTTCCAGTCCCTGTCTGTTTGATTCATTCCATTAGGTACCGGCTGCGTGCGATCTCGCGGCGTGCACGTTCGTACGCGGTCGGTAATGGAATCAATGGAATGAATCAAACGAGGCAGGGACGGGAACGCGCGCGGTGGCGGCGATTGTGATACGAAGAAAGTGATTAGGGTGGTTAATTTAAAGGTCCTACGAACAGGCGCGACACGCGACACAAAGACATGAGCGGTTTCTTTGTGTCGCGCCTGTTTGTAGAAGCCATAAGGCTGATTTAAAATAAAAACATAAAAAATTCTTTGACTTTTTTTTATCGATACAACGATTGCCCCTCCTTATTTATTGTAGGTATTATTTTGTCGATTTGTAGCCTCGCGCTAGGGGCACGACAATTGATATTTAGCCAAGCGGTTAAAGGGTTAATCGTAGACGTTGAACTGTTCTAGTTCGATAAGCTTACTGCTAACAAGCAGAAGGTTCAAATTCGTTTAATTTTTAAGGGGTCAGCTAATTGCTATAACAGACTGTACCAAGCCGTTTGGTTCTAACACCGCTGGTACGCCGGCGGTGACAAGAGCTCGACGAATAATATCGTTGATGCTGGCGTGCCGTGCTATGCGACCTGCGCTCCTGCAGCAGGACAGGCCATGGTGTCCGAGACTGTCGACAGCTTCACCGCAGTGACATCGATGCGGAGCAACACAAGGTGCGCCCAAGCGGAGACACGTAGCGAGCCGAAACGATGAGTTATCCATCATTGTGCCTATGGTGGATGACGGGAGCGCCTGAAGGCACAAACCTGACTCTCATTCTCCCACAGCCAGCAGACGGGCACGCTCAACAGTATTACGTGACGTGTTTACAAGGGTATTCCGTATAATACTGCAGAGCGGCACGTCCCACCGTCTCTGGGAAGACGGGTTATCAGGCAAAACCGTATTGGGACAAGCCATTTTCCAAGCGTTCAACGCATCGGTCAAAAACGGCACTTCAAAATCGACCAGTGAGGAAGATAAAATGTTCCTGGTTAATTTATCGGTACTGTGGACCGAGGAGAGGAAGGCTGGTAAACTAATACTTGAAATTTTGCGGACGCCGAGACCGCCCAAGCGAGTGGGTAGTGTGGCTTGCTGCCACGCACGGTCGTCCAGGGCCACATTTAGGATGGAAGTTAATGTGTTTCTAATAATTTAGTCTAATTTTTCTAAAAGTTGTGGATGCTTCCATAGATGAGAGGAGCGAAGGCTATAAGTAAATTTTGGTCCAAAACAACAGTACCGAATGAGTGTGAAGGCCGAATGAATATTAATTTTGAAAAGTCTTTCCGAGACGTCATTAAAATTTTGTATCTTCTCCTCAATGAACGTTGGAAAGGATTCGTCAAAAATTGGGGACCCTAGAAGGTGAAGAGAGTTTCTTTCCATAATTTTGATATTTGGAGCTATTGTATTAAATTTTGCAATGGTTGTCTGTCTGTCAGTCGTTTGGGGAAGATAAATTTCGCATTTTGAAAGGTTAAGGTCTAGGCCAATGGAACTGAATTTTTCTTTTAAAAACTGTAAATCTTTTAAGACTGTGTCTACATCACCTCCTAGGGTTTCGTCATCCAAATACCATACGTTGAATTTAGAATTTAGTTGTCGAATAATTGGATTTATTGCCAAACTAAAAATGACTGGCCCAAGAGGGTCACCCTGTTGACAACCAACTGCTGATTTCAAAAGGTGGTCTTTATAAAGTAATTTAGAGGGTTGCCTGTAACATTGATAGAGAAAACTGCAAATTTTGGACAAAATTTTAAAGTGCGAAGTAAATAACAACTTGCAATTGGAGTCAAGTAGTTTTATTTACTTCGTAGTTTGAAATTTTATTTGTCTTCATTCTCATTTTGAAAGTTTGTGTTTTGTTCAATATTTTATTTGTTTGGTTCAGTTCTTTTTCTGAAAATGCCTTATAGAAAAAAAAAAACAAACCTTTCGCAGCGTAGCCGAGATGCGAAAAGGGCGAGATTAAGTAGGTCCCAGGAATCAGAAGAAGAACATGAAGTGAGTTGCGGGGGTGGACCTAAGTATTGGATGCTTTTCCCATGGTCAACTATACGTAGCTCTTTCACGCGTAAACAACCCCAATAACCTTTTTGTGTACGCTCCAGATGGTTCCACAGCTAATGTTGTTTATAGAGAAACACTAGCATAAATAAAAAATAAAGATTTGAATCGGTATCCTCGCAGGATACCGACGCATATATATTGTTAAGTTCCGACATCCGCGCGATCGAAGTCGCGGGCACAGCTAGTTTATAATATTATACATATATATATACATATAGCATATAGTATGGATTAGTTCGTTACAACGTTGCATTACGAGGTTCTTTGGCGCCACGTGTAACTTGCTCTGCAACAAAGTTATCTTAAAGACAGAAGTACTAACTAGCTAATGCATTTCAAAGCATCTTGGAAGCACTAACAACGAAATGAGTATAACATAGTAAAACTCTGGTTACATTACCGAAATTAGCTTTAAATGAACCTTGTGAAGTAGGTAATCTTTTCATCGCCATAAAATTAAATTGTTTAGTCTGTAAAAAGGATACCGGAATCACTTTTACGTGT
The DNA here is from genome assembly GCA_947508005.1 of Amphipoea lucens. Taxonomy (NCBI): domain Eukaryota; kingdom Metazoa; phylum Arthropoda; class Insecta; order Lepidoptera; family Noctuidae; genus Amphipoea; species Amphipoea lucens. The sequence continues at coordinate 14,436,079 of OX382377.1, read as the reverse complement.
GTTGGTAGGGCTAACGCTCGCCAGGTTTGCGACCACCCTCCCACCGGAGTCCGGCGTCAAGCAGCCTGCTGTGTTTCGTCGATCCGTGGGACTTCTAGTGCCTTAGGTATCTTCTGGACACGCTCGTTCCATCATAGACCTCATCCATCGCTTTCCATCAGACGTTATTGAAGTCAAGATCGGGCGCATTCAGTAATAAAAAAATATATAAGCTAGATGAGTCGTCATTTCCTATCTAACTACCCCTTTTTTTTTCTCACGGTGGATATCCTCACGGACTTCCGCTATCGTGGGGGTGACAGAGAGGCATGCCGGACTCTTACCGGCTAAAACCACCGCGGTGTTCCACCTCTACCTATGGCCGGGGGTGCGAGATTCGCATAAGCATTCACCCCCCTGAGAGGAAATTGCGAAACACACTCAAGGGCCAAAGTCTCTTTTAAAGTCCAGACATATCTTCTACATAACATCACACCTGTAAACCCCGAAGAGTTAGGCAGTCGTGTACCTATAGTACACCCACATTTCGCCAGTTATGTTTAAGTCCCATGTAAGACGAGCCAAACCTGAAATCGCGAAAAAAAATCAGCTGTTCCCTACATTTATGTTCGCATAACTCGTCAAAATGTAGGGAACAGCTGATTTCTTTTTCGCGGTTTCATGTTTAGTCCATAGTAAAAGTTGTTCATAATGATAAGTACAATCTCCCATTTCGATTTGTCGCATGTTTTCAATTCCTACCTGTATACAACGTCCCGACATCAAATCGTCGGGCAGTGGCTCACCAGACACAACACCATTCTGGTTAGAGGATCTTCCCTTGTCTATAGACGATGAATGAACTTTACACCCTGTTCCTTATATACCTCTATAGCCATGATGCTAAAACACAGTCCCAATTGCTCCCTTCACTTTTATTAATTACTTCCTTAATGAGTGAGGTTCCAACCACCCTCTGTCCCCCCTCACATTGCAATTCATCACAAACCGAGGCTCCCATTTATTCAACAACTACTCTTAATTACAGCTTCCTTTACAATTTACAATGCGGGCTCAAAATAATCACCCCTACGGTAGGGTGCCTAAAACAGTTTGTCAAGAAAATAAAACGATCTCACGTACGTTGTATTGCTGTACAGTGTACGTACACGCATTTTCTGTGATTAATTAGTCTGTGTAAACCCTGCATCGTTACCAAACATCTTTTTGACATGGATTTGCAGTGTGCTGGATATGACCAAAGATTTTGTTTATAAATTCAAATGATTTGTCATCAAGTACATGATCGACATGATGGCTGTCAATGATCTAGGAATGACAGCCGGGACCAACAGTTGAACGTGCTTTCCGACGCACGGAGGGGTCTCGATATGTAATGGTGGTCACCCATCCACTAGCCGACCGCGGCAAGCGAAGCCTTACCTTCGGTCGACCCGTGCGGCTGTTATCATTTAGCCACGGCCCCTTTCTCTCAAGTATCATCATCTGCCTAGCCTTTTCCCAACTATGTTGGGGTCGGCTTCCAGTCTAACCGAATGCAGCTGAATACCAGTATTTTACATGGTACGACTGCCTATCTGACCTGCACAGCCCAGTTACTGGGTAATACGATACCCCTTGGTAAGGCTGTTTGTCAGACTTTCGTGCTTCTGACGACCCGTAGAGACTGTCAAAGATCCACGAATGACAGCCGGGACCAACGGCTTAACGAGCTTTCCGAGGCACGGAGGGGTCTTGGTATGTAGAGGTGGTCACCCGTCCACGGATCAACCAACCACTTTCCTTTCCCTCAAGTATTTTATAATAATTTCCTAATTGTTATTTGAAAATGATAATATTATCTTTTGAAATTTTATTATGATTTGTATGATAATGTGACGGTAGGGCAAGGGGTAGGTACTTAATTATAAAGGAAAAAAACATCTGCTTAAGAAATAAATTATTTAATTTGTATTTCCTTTGAGGTTGCAACGGCCAATATCTTTATTGGCCTAAGATAATACTTACAAATCAAATTGCCTCTTTGATATCAAAATCTTGTTATACAAGGGTTTGACAAGATGAGGATATCAAAGAGACGATGATATTAGAGGTTTTTTTTTAATTGGTACAATTTTGCGAAAAATAGAATAGGCACCAAGGAATTTGATAAGCTTTTTTCCAAAAGCGACCAAAACTAAAAAAAACCTGGCCATCATCAAAAGAAACGCATAATTCGTAGATGATAATATATCTACGCACGTTTTGTGATGGAATATCTTTGGCCATATCTAGCATCTACTATTTTCTGTAATTACAACCTATTTCAAAACTATCCCCGATGATTTATAATGAACATTTACCTTTCGTAACCGGTATCTTCCTTATACTCTGATTACACATACCGAGTAGAGCGGCGAGGGAGTAAAATGTCACTCGGCCGAGAGAGTGATATGGCAAAACAGTCAGTCAGTTCAGTTTAAACCCGGCACCGAATGAGGTCAAGTCTTGCTGCAACCAGACCAAACTCGTTCAACACATTGAGGATGGTTTCGAAATAGGAATGGTCACAGGCGCGGTTTTTGTAGATCTGTCAGCTGCCTATGATACAGTCAACCTCAAACGGTTGCTGTGGAAGGTGGAGACATTGATAGGCGATCAGAACTTTGTCCGAATACTCCGAGAACTTTTCCACAATCGTCGGTTTCAGGTCCACCTTCTCTCGGAAAGAAGTCGTTGGAGAGCGCAGAAAAACGGTCTACCTCAAGGTAGTGTCCTGGCACCGCTTCTTTTTAATATTTACACCAACGACCAACCGTCCAGCCCCAACACGTCCCGCTTCCTCTATGCAGACGACCTTGCCCTCACGTCCCAAGCCACCACCTTTGAGGAGGTTGAGGCCCACTTGTCAGACGCTCTTGGTGATTTAGCCACATACTACTTCACTAACTTACTTAAGCCCAATCCAAGCAAAACCCAGTCTTGCGTATTTCATCTCCGCAATAGAGAGGCGGGCCGCAAACTTAACATCGTTTGGGGTGGGGTGTCTATCGAGCACAGCAACTCCCCTAAATACCTTGGTGTTACTCTGGACAGGTCTTTAACATTTAGCAAAAACTGCAAGAACATTAAGCAGAAGGTGCACACTCGCAACAGTCTTCTTCGCCGACTGGTCTCATCGAAGTGGGGTGCTTTGCCTGACGTTATGCGGACTACTGGACTGGCGCTGTCCTTTTCTGCAGGAGAATTCGCGTGCCCCGTGTGGAGTCGTTCTGCCCATGTAAAGCTAGTGGATACAGCTTTGAATGAAACGTGCCGGATCATCACTGGTTGCCTAAAACCGACCCCGGTACAAATGCTATATCCGCTAGCAGGAATAGCGCCACCAGTGTGCAGTGGTTCGCAGAGCGGTGGCAAGCTCCAGCGAAAGAGCCAAAATGGTCTCCGACACACGACACCCTATGCACGACAAAACCCTTGTGCCACAAAGGCTGAAAAGCCGAAATAGTTTCTTAAAGTGTGTCGTCCCACTCACTGGCGAACTACCACAAGAAAGACTGAGGCTGTGGCGAGACAGTGCTTCCTTACCCAAACCGTTCGTTCCACCCGCTGAGGACCTCCCACCTGGACATGAGTTACCTTGGGTAAACTGGAAGTCTTTAAACAGACTCCGGACCCAGGTTGGCCGAAGCAAGGAAAACCTGTTCAGGTGGTTTATAGATGACTCCGCCTTGGAGTGTAAATGTGGTGCTGTTCCACAAACGATGAGACACTTAATATCGTGCCCTGCGTGTCCTGTCAGCTGCACGTTACAGGAACTGATGGACGCTAGTGATGGCGCCAAACAAGTGGCCGAATTCTGGGCCGAGTACATTTAGATTGCCATCGACACGCTAAGAAGAAGAAGACCGAATGAGGAGAGGTCGCAGAGTACACGTCTAGTGCGTGTTCAGATCCACCGAGTGAGCGAGCGACACAGTGCGGGGAAGCGGTGAGGTGGTTACTCGGCGTAGTAAGTAGAATGGGGTCCGAGTGACTCGCTTGGCCTGTTGCTCGGCCGAGCACTCGGCAAAGTGTTTACATGTATCGAGCGCTCGGCCGAGGGCAGTCTCTCGCCACTGTACTCGGCAGGCGTAATCAGGGTAAGGTTTAAGGGCTTAATTAGCACATTTCAAAAATATAAATATTTCTGAAATAAACCCCAAAATAATTAAAAAAAAAATAAGTTTAAGAACTAAAACCCGGCTACTGAAAAGGATGAAACAAGAAAGTACCTTCCCGTGGTCGCATGCCGCTGTACTAATACATTATAAGCTATGGTAGCGACCACGGGAAGGTACTTTCTTGTTTCATCCTTTTTAATAGTCGGGTTTTAGTTTTTAAACTTATTTTTGAGTTACACGAAGTTTACCGAAACGCATACCTTTTATGGTTTACCTGCACCTACGCGTCTGTGTGCGTGCGCCTGATTGCGCTCGTTGTATCGAGCCAACCTTCTATACTATTCTGTGTTTTACCCTTAATTGTTTGAAAATTTGTTTGATTAATTTCAACTTCTCGGATAACGAGTTCATTTCGGAATTGGTTTAGAGTGATTGTTAGTTTTGTTCGAAGTCTCACAAATTAGATGTACGTGTGAGTAATAGTTGCGATGCTCATGATAGTATTTAGAAGTTTAGAGGAAGTTTCATGTGTAGGGAGATTTATCTATGTAATTATATTGCATTAAGTAAGGCTGAATGAAAGGGTAACGCAGAAAGGACTGTTTATAACCAATAAACTTGTTTATTTTCCATTACAACCCTTAACAGATATCCTTAACAATTCATTCCCCAATAATATATCGAAAACACCTTTATTACACTTACAACGTATGACATAACCCAATATAAAATAATTCAAGACATGATGGCAGGAAAAACCTGTTTTATATCCTAACAAGCCCATTTCCAATAGACCTCCACATCTTCAAAATCACAAAAAAAATTCACAGGAATCCTTGAAAATGTTCAAGAATCGGAGCCCAAGTTAGGCTGGTTTTGGAGGTCCCGAATAAAACTTTTGTTGCGCCCGTAAATCTGGCCGGATCTATACACTGTGTCGTTTTTATTAGCCTCTATGTGACCCCGTAAGCACAGGCAGGTAGGTATGGTAGAATTAGGGAACGGGAACGCAATTTATTGGGTCATTTTTTACTTCCTTCATTTTGAATACCGGAAGCCGTATATTACCGTTGGATCCCGTTTTTTGATCCCGTTTTTTAGGTATTACCGATGGTTCCCGTTTGCTATTTCCGTTGAATCCCATATTATAACAACATGTGTACATTTCAGAAGAAAAGTGATTTACCTTTATCAAACACTAAAAAGAGATTATTTTTAGTGGGTTACCCGGAACCGAACTAGTTAGATTAGGTTAATTATTTATAAAAAAAAAAAAAAAAAAGTTAGGTTAGGTTAGGTTAAAACTGTGACCCCTACGCACGAGCCGAGCGAGCGAAGCGAGCGGTGCCGCGGCAGCGGCCGGCGAGTGCCAGAAACGACTAGATTATATAGAAAATGAGTTGTTTGTGAAATAAATAGTATACGAAACGTTGGTTGTAAACTAAAAATTTGTCAATGGAGTTTTGGTGAGACATTAGTGAACCCCTCATTTTATTATAAACAATTTTGTTGTTGAAAGTACCCGCATTCATATTTTTTTAAGCATTCGGGATCCAACGGAAATACTTTTCGGGATTCAACGACAATAAAACGTAATTATCTTGCATTTTTTAAATTCGGGATCCAACGGAAATACATAATAATGTTTTGCGGGATCCAACGCCAAAAATATTAAAATGGGATTCAAAAACGGGATCCAACGGTAATAAATCCCGGAAGCAATTCTGGCGAACAAACGATGAGAAAAACGGGGATATAGGACGTGGTCATGTTTGTTTTTATTTTTTAAATTAGCAATAGTCATCATCTGCCTAGCATTTTCCCAACTATGTTGGGGTCGGCTTCCAGTCCAACCGGAAGCAGCTGAATACCAGTATTTTACTTGGAGCGACTGCCTATCTGACCTGAACAACCCAGTTACTGGGTAACACGATACCCCTTGGCAAGACTGGTTGTCAGACTTTCGGGCTTCTGACGACCCGTAACGACGGTCCAAGATCCACGAATGACAGCCGGGACCAAGAGCTTAACGTGCTTTCCGAGGCACGAAGGGGTCCTGGTATGTAAAGATGGTCACCCATCCACGGACCAACCGCGGCACAAATAACTTAACCTGATCGATCGAACCGTGCGGCTGTTATTTCTTAGCCACAAGCCTCTCTAGTAAAATTAAATTAGCAATAGTACATACCTACGAGTAGTAATTTTCGAGGAGTAATTTTCCTCCAAATCGAATTTTGGCCATGGCGACCAATCTTAGCCAAGTCTAGCCATCAACGCGGGAGATACTACAGTGCACGAGTGTGTGCGCAGACACTCTTTGTTCCAGCACAGCAATCCGATACATGAGAGCAGTGGTGGCCAAGTGGTAACAACCGCGACTTACGAGTTGTAGGTCGTAGGTTCGAACCCAGACAGGCGCTTTACTTTGTGTAAATTATTTCATCATCACTGCTCTCAAAACGGTGAAGGAAAACATCGTGAGGAAACCGGCATGTCCTAGAACCAAAAGTTCGAAGACATGTGACATCTGCCAACCCCCATTGGGCCCGCGTGGTGGATTACGGCTCACTCCCTTTCACCGAAAAGAGGCCTGTGTCCTAGCAGTGGGAACATTATAGGCTGATTATGAATCCGATACAACCGAAGAGAGATCAGGCGCAGGATCAACGGCTTAGTTAAAGTTAAAATAGAGAAATGAAATGGACAGTAGTTGGAATGACACTTTCAAGGCACATTTTGCTATTTTTAGGTTCCTACTGGCGTATTAGAAGACCCGATGATTGCAAACGAGCCTCTTAGGGGCGGTCTCCACGAGCGAGAGAATCGCGGCGATAGTCTCGCCGTACCATCAAATTTTCGCCGCGATGACATCGCCGTGTGGAGACACGTTCTAAGAGAATGTATAGAAATACGTGGCACGACGATAATATCGCCGCAATTCTCTCGCTCGTGGAGACAGCCCCTTACGAGTACTTCTCCTTAAATGCTGCTTGTAGTAAAAGGTAGAACACCGAAAAACCTCAATCAACAAATAAGCAAAAACGCTGAGTTCCTCGAGTTTTGAGTTAAGCTGCACGATTACTGACAAATATGTGGACTCACTGGACAGGATCTCTCAATCTATGTGTTCCTTTCCTCAAAAGACCATTTCAGACATCACACTCTAATAATATAAAGGCGAAAGTTTTTGAGTGTGTGTGTTTATATGTTTGTTACTTCTTCACGCTCAAACGGCTGGACCAATTTTGGTAAAATTTTGTATGGAGGTAGCTGACACCCTGGATTAACATATAGGCTACGTTTTATCCCTATATTCCCACTGGATCGACATTTCAATGTATAATAAATGATCTTCACATGATCTGTCCATGATTATGTCCTGACTTTAAAAGAGAGACGGTGACGTCTGAGTTTGTTTCGGCCTTTCTTTGAGTAGTCAGCCGACCTCATCTAGTTTTAAAAATATGATTGACGTGTAAAAGTGTTTTTACAAATCTAAAATAGAATACCTACTCTTTATTATGTACACCATATAAATTACAGACATAAAAAAACCGCCGTAAATATACTTACCGAAATAAAATAATTGATCATGAAAACTAAAATAAAGAACAGTTTAGGTTCCTTAATAATTCTAGAAGTTCTTAATTTTTTCAAACAGTGTAAGTACCTCAGAAATAAAAGAGAATTCAAGCATAGCTTTTTATCGAACAGCTTGAACGACATGAAAATAAAAAAGTTCAAGCCCACTCTAGCTGGTAAATTATGAAGCTGAAAAGGCACTTGATTACCAGTAGACTAGGTACCATGCTGAGCGAACTTCGAACGATTGGTACAAAAATGAACGTTGTAAACAGAACTTTGAAGCACGTTTTCAATTCGATACCTATTGAAAATATTACTCGGCGCTGAAAACTTAATTTTCTTCCAGCTCTCAATTTGCAACAGATTTCTCATTTCCGCAGCGCAACGTGATCCACAATAATAATATTATTAATTTGGAAAATAAAGACTGTTTCACAGACTCCGGATATCCGCCAGCCAAATTAAAAACGAAGATAATTATTAAAGGTAGAACTAGCTGACCCGGCTAAGTGCGAGTCCACACGGCGCGTTGCGTCAGCGTTGCGTCGACGCAGCGCTGCCGTTGCGTTGTTTTACATACAAATAACCAAGGTGTTCACACGGCACGCTGCGTCGTCGCAACGCACACATGACGGATAGCAGCCCCCGAGACGAAGCGGGAGGGGGTGTACTCATTGCGGCGACGGAGAGGCAGCGCTCAGTTGCTTGTGCGTCTTTTCCGATCCATGCTTTCCTTTACAAAAATGCTTGCCGCAACTGTGCGTCACCGCTGCGTCGACCGAACGTTAAGACTGCGTCGTAGTAACGCTGCGACGACGCAGCGCCTGTGTGGCCGGCTATGCGTCAAAATATTTGCGTTGCGACGACGCAACGCGCCGTGTGGACTGGCTCTAACTTCGTACCGCCTCAGAATCAATAAGAACGAATGTATGAGAAAATGAATTATCTTTATTTTTTGTCGTGAATATTTCCCATGTTTTAATACTTATTCTGCTATTCGGAGCGGAGACAAATCCAAAAAATAAAAGATCATAAAAATCGGTTCTCCCGTTTCTGAGTTATAAATGGTGTAAAAGTGGAATAATTCGTAACTAACCCAACTTTGTTTTATTTAAAAACTAGCGGACCCGGGGAACTTCGTACTGTCTCAGATTTTTTTATTTTTTGTTGTTTTTCCCATGTTTTAATAGTTATTCTGCTATTCGGGGCGGAGACAGAACTAAACAAACTTACCTATGAAAGTAAATACCCATACATATATTTTATAACAAAACTCACATGCAAGGAACAAAATACCTCATTTTACCACACAAATCCCAGGATCTAAACGTTCTTTAAATCTTTATGTTCCTACTTTATATCGTAATGTGGAGCACATACCCGCACATATCCACTGAGTAGTATCATAGGTATTACAAACTTGTTATTTTGGGGTAGGTACGTAGAGGAACACAATAATTTTATTGGACATCATTTGCTCATTGTAGTGGTTAAAGGACTATAGCATATAGCCCTGGCTGTGAACTTTTAGATAAATAATTTTATTTCTGCCAGAAGGTTTCTACAAACACTTTTACACGATCATATTTAAAAAACTAGATGAGGCGTTTCTTATCTGAATACTCTGAGAAGAAAGGCCGAAAAATCTCACAAGGTCACGGTCTCTTTTAAAGTCCAAACATAATGTTGACGTGTAGATTATTTTCTGAAATTGTATTTTCAAGAAAGAACCAAACAGATTGAGTGAACCTGTCGAGTCAGTGCACGGATTTGTCAATAACCGTACAGCTCAACTCAGAACTTAAGGAGCTCAACGATCCGACGAACAATACCAAAGAAAGGAAATTCTGGACATTTTCATTCACATAGGCATAATGCATCAGAGAAAAACAACAAATATTTTTGCACCTAAAATAGAGAAACACTGAAAAATCCCGTTGCCATCAACGGTCGCAGTAGGCTAACTAAATTGGGAAAACCATGAACTAACAACTGAAACATAAATTGGCAGTTAAAACAGTTTGTCAACATCACGTTTGTTGAGCCAACAGTTAGTTAACGTTAGTTTAGTTTTAACTCAACAAAAAATACATGGAAAAAACAGCAGTACAGCTTGCAAATTACAATCGTAAGGCTAAACCCGCACCTCGAAAGATAGTCGCTGCAGAAAATAATCGCTAATTTGTTAACAATACCAATATGCTAGAGTACTGCCCCGTTGGTTTCGTGTGGTTTCGTGGTCGCAAGCGCGACTCGTGGAGTCCTGGGTTCGATTCACGGGTCGGGCAAATTGTTATTAGGTTTTTTCATTGGGAATTTCTAAGTAGTTTGGAAGTCGGCCGTGTAATACTCCAGGCTTAGTGCCAAGATAAGTGGCGGGTAAAAAAGCCGAACTCAAACTGAAAGCATTTATTTGAAAGAAAGAAAATCCATTCATTTAGCACAGGTTAAAAGACACAAAACACCAGAGGGGTAATTCTCGTATTTTTAAGATCGCTCACGGTCTGATCTCAGTCTCAATCTGTCAAAAATACCTCTAATTTCCCTACATTTTGACAAGTTTTTGACATTTGTTTGTCGCCGAGATGAGACTGTGACTAGATTTTGAACGTTCGAAAGTAACTCTGTCTGTCTGTCTTTATGTTACCTTTTCACGCCTAAACCACTGAACGGATTTAGATGAAATTTGACAGAGAGATAGATTGCATCCCGGGGAAGGACAGAGGATAGTTTTTATTTATTTATTAAAACTTTATGCACAAGTAAAAAACTGTACAAAGGCGGACTTAATGCCTTGGGCATTTTCTACCAGTCTATCTTAGGGTGATGCAGAGACAATACACAGTAGGTGCAATAACAGAAAAAAAAGAAAATATTTCTAACTAAGATATAAGAATAAATACATATCCCAGAAATCATCCTTTAAGGGGGTGAAAAGGGGGGTAGAAGTTTGTATGGGGAATTAATAACCGCTGAACCGATTTAGATGAAATTTGGTATGGAGACAGTTTGAGTTGTGGGGAAGGATATAGAATAGTTTTTGTCCCAGAAATTATCCCTTAAGGGTGTAAAAACGGGGGTGGAGATTTGTAAAGGGAATCAATAAAAAAGGTCTATAATACTTTTATAGCGGGTGAAACCGCGGGGCGCAGCTAGTATCAGATAAAAACGATTTATTCCGGTATGATGCCCTGAACCCCCCCCCCTCGATCCCCTGCTAGTTCTTCTTCTGTTTTAATCTCTGTCTTATCCACTATTTTGACAGGTAAGTACAGACAAGAGAAAACAAACGAACAAACGACGGGGTCTCATTGTGCTGACCGATGGCCGTTTTGCGCGGATGTTACGGATATTTGCCCCCAACTTATTATTGATGTGAAAACTTCTTTAGCGGCGTTGTACACTTTTTTTGTAATGGGTAAATAATGTTAAACTCGCGTCAGGACACGTGACCTGATCGAAAATTCGTAAGACGGATGGAGAGTAGACAGCCGGCGCGGCGTAGGAGAGGAAGTATCTCCCTCTCTTTCTACGGCGCGGCGAAAATGTATGCCTGCTGTTTCGTTTAGGCGGCGCAAGGCGCTTGCACAAATGTTCGTGTGTGTTTATGTTACAGCGTGCCACGCGCATCCATGGATGGTGGCAGCTGATGGCTCGACCGTCTGTGTAGTGGCCACACTGCTGTGTATTCGTAAAATTCGTGTATATAAAATGTTTAAACTATGGAAATTGAACAAAGTGCATCTATTAATGAAAAATATTAGAAATGTACAACGTTAATATTCAAGTTTTCACTTCTGCCGGCACTCCCGAAGTGCAACCCGTCTTTTTTTGTTTTCTTTCTCTGCGTCAAGTTTACAAAAAAAAAAACTATTTTCTTTCTTTTCTTTGTTTCAAAACTCTGATAATTATGCCCATGTTTAAGTAGCTCCAGTGAAGCGTAACAGAACTTTACCTAAAGACTACTTTTCTCACTACCCGCGTCCTAATTTTGACGTTGCTAAGTAGAATATAAGTAGCTTAGTGAGACCACTTAGTTAGTTACTGTTCTGAACTAACTTAATGAACCTAGTTTTTGTTACTTAAACTTAGAGAATTTACCTACTCTTATGAAAAAATGTTTGATGATACATTGAAGAGTCTTAAGAAAATTAGGTAAGCTTGTATCAAGTACCTATTTATCCTAACTATAATATTATAAATTAAATGCGAAAGTAAGTTTGTATGTTTGTTACCTTTTCACGCCTAAACCACTGACTGAACCAATCATCCAGAATCCTGAAATTTTGCATATACGTTGTCAGGTGTACAGAAACGGACATAGGGTACCTTTCATCCCGAAAAAAGTGCTGTTCCCGAGGAAAATAACAATAACGTTATTATGATAATAGATGGTGCCACGTGTCTTTCGAAACTTATGCGGGTGAAACCGATAGGCGCTGCTAGTTAATAATAAAAACAGCCTATTACTGTCCCACTGCAGGGCAAAAGGCCTCTTCTCATACAGAGACGGCATAAGCATTAATCAATCATTTAAAAAAAACCGACCAAGTGCGTGTCGGACCGCGCACAATGAAGGGTTTCGTCGTTGGGATGAATTAATCCCAAAAACAAACTTAACATCATAGTAAATATTTACATAATATAAGCTAACATATAAACTATAATAATATGTACATTTATATGCAAAAATAAACAAAATAATCAGCGATGCGGACGAATTCTTTAATGCCCTATGATTATTTTGTTTATTTTTACATCGTAGTTGAAAAACATGTTCTACAATACATCGGTATACGTCACGGAAAGCACGTTAACCCGTTGGTCCTGCGCCTGATCTCTCTCCGGTCGTGTCGGATTGCCAACCCATCAGACTATGAGAGTGAGGGAAGAGGGAGTGCACCTGTGTCTGCGCGCACACTTGTGCACTATAATATCTCCCTCACGGAAGGCTAGCCTCCGTTGAGATTGGCCGCCGTGGCCGAAATACAGTCTGGAGGACTTTTATTTTATACGTCACGGTCAAATCTCCAACTGAAAATATAAGTTTGTAATTAAACAAAATATTTTTTTTTAGGTGATAAAACTACGAAATAACTATTTTTGGATTTTCTCCTCTACTAGTAGACCTTGATTCTTCCTAAATTTCATTCAATCAACTCAGCCTATCGCAGTCCACTGCTGGACATAGGCCTCTCCCAGACTGCGCCACAGCACCCTGTCCTCCGCTTTCCGCATCCAGTCGACCCCAGCAACCTTCTTTAGGTCGTCCGTCCATCTAGCGGGGGGGCGTCCTACACTGCGCTTGCCGGTACGCGGTCTCCACTCCAGGACTCGCCTGCTCCACCGGCCATCAGTCCTTCGACAGACATGGCCAGCCCACTGCCACTTCAGTTTGCTTACTCTGCAAGCTATGTCGGTAACTCCGGTTCTTTTCCGGATAATTTCATTCCTGATTTTATCCTTCAAAGAGACTCCGAGCATAGCTCGCTCCATAGCGCGCTGAGCGGAAATTTCATTATTCTAGGTCAAAGGGAAGCCCTAGGTATAGGTTTTGATTTATTTGCGAGTATCAATGTACATCGAGTATCAAAGTAGGTATATCGCATATAAATGGCCGTATTTTTTTTTACGTTGAGTGTGAGTTAAGCTTGATATTTTTAGAGCTCCTTGCTAACTTGATACCTGCACGCGTTCCTGAGAGAAAGGGTCTTGACAGACTGACAGACAGATGGACGGACAAAGAATTGATCCTATAAGGGATCCGTTTTTTCCTTTTCAAGTACGGGACCTTAAAAACGTTTACATCAATCAAGTATTAATAATATATCAAAAGCCAAACCATGCAAACAAGGCATTACTAGTCCAGAACTTTTGATAATATTTCAAAAAAGAACATTACGGTACATGAACGGGCTCATCGCTGGGCTCAGCAGTATGCGTGTCGGATGCTGGATAGACAACGTTTGTTTAAACAACTTAAGTTATGCAGACGACATGGTGCTGCTGGGCCCAACGGCCGGCTCAATCAGGGAACTGTTACGCGTGTTTGAGCGATATGTTACGAGTCATGGGCTTGTCTAAAATGTAAACAAAAGTGTGTACATGGTTTTTGAGGCCTCCGGTAGACGTGTACGTAGCGACCCAGTTGTAATGCTGAATGGGCTACCACTCAAAAGAGTTGATAAATTTAAATACCTGGGACACTTTCTAACCGGAGACCTCAAAGACGACGTAGATATAGATCGAGAGCGCAGGGCGCTAGCGGTCAGGGCAAACATGCTGATATACAGGTTCGCTCGTTGTAGTATTGGGGTAAAGATTACGCTGTTTAAAGCGTATTGCCAATCATTCTACACGAGCGGCCTGTGGATAAGGCATACTAAGAGATCGCTAGACGCCCTGCGTATTCAATATAACAACTGCTTCAGGATGCTGTTGGGACTGCCGCGCTATTGTAGTGCGTCCGGTATGTTCGCATTTACGCATACCGATGATTTTTACGCCATAATGCGCAAAAGAACAAATTCCGTCTTGTCAAGAGCGCGGTCTAGTTCTAACAGCATCCTAAGTATGTTAATGGAAAAATACGACGCACCCTGGTTGTCGCACGCTGTGGAGGTGCTGGTCAGAAGACCCCACGGCTAACTTTGCAATTTTTTTATTTTTGTTTTGTTTTGTTTCTGTTTTCTGTGTGTGTTTACTAACAATAATTTTTAAGAACTATGTTACTAACTATGTTACTACTACTATGTTGCGCAGGAACTCGTTGGATGCGAGAAGCACAAAACCGGTCGAAGTGGAGGTGCTTGGGGGAGGCCTATGTCCAGCAGTGGACGTCTTTCGGCTGAAATGATGATGATGATGATGATGATGTTACTAACAATTGGGCCTAGTTGCCATCAATAAACAAATATTTAATTTAATTTAATTTAATTAACCGGTCAAGCGGCGCGGTTCGCCGTTCGGCGACGAAACAATAGAAAATCAATTGTGTCTCATTAGCGGAGCTTGACAGATTAAGGATTAAATTAAAATAGTTCTCTTCGGAGACGAATTTTTTGTAACAAGATTAACCGGTCAAGCGGCGCGGTTCGCCGATCGTTGACGAAACAATAGAAAATCAATTGTGTCTCATTAGCGGAGCTTGAAAGATTAAATTAGTAAATACCTAATACACTTTTGGATTTGATACTAAAGGTACCTACAGGTATTAAACCTTTTGAAAATTATAATCTGTTAATTAATGATGACTGTCGTGAACTCGTGACCGGCTGAGTCGTTCTTTCCCTTTAGGCGCGATTGGTCCAATGTTCAAAAAGATGTCCAATTCGCAGTTGGAATTTGCATTGCCATTCAACGTGGCAATGCTGCCAGTCTTCCGGGCACGTTTCCGGATGACAGCGATGCGGACAAGAACTTCGACGCCAAAATATACAAGTTTGTTTTTGTATTTATTTATATAGGTATTTAGTTAGTCTTTTAATTTAGTAATAGCCTATGAAAACATTAATAATTAGTTCTCTAGGTACTTAATGTTTTTTTAAATAAATTTGTGTTAAGAAATCAATCAATCAACTCAGCCTATCGCAGTCCAGTGCTGGACATAGGCCTCTCCCAGACTGTGACAGTTTGTGATAAGAAATGTAATGTCTCAAATAAAAGTTTTATTTGGATATGCATATATTTAAAATGGGTGTTACTTCCTTCCCACTTTTTCTGACATCTCCTTACAAATCTATGTTTATTCTAATCCATCTAAATACCAGTGCATTTCAAGGAGCAATGTCGAGACAGCACTAAATACTAGCTTATTTTATTTATCTAAATCATATCAAATCATCATCCAAACTGCACCGATGACATCAACTGAGCTACCAGTTTTTTTCCTAACAAATATTTGTGCTTCTATCATGAACATATCATTTTTTAACAACAACTCAATGAATTTTACACCCAGTGTGTTTAATATCAAGGTATATATTTGGTTGCGGTGATACGCAAACAAACAATTCAATATGTGAAGTCATTTGTAACAAAACAGACATATATATTTAGGTCAAATGGTTTGATGTGGTCTAAAGTGTTCCTTGTTGTGTATGTTGCTATTATTAAGGAGATGCTTCGCAATGATAGCTAGAATACATTCCGTGAATGATTTTAAATTGTTAAAAATTCGTCGACTATTAATTTATTTGTACCCTTACCAACTTCTTTTGGACACTGGCTATTTGCCTTTTATTTTGGTTGATAACATAACGTAATATCACGGTTTTATTTTCCGACGGCTTAAGCTCCCACACATAAACACGATACAACACCGCGTCGTGCTACGACGTATATGATTTTAGTGACGTGTCATTCAAACCGGGAAAAGTGGAAAGAGGGAAGGGAGGCATTTGCCCTGCAGACCCTGCAGTGAGACAACACAGGCTTATAATAATAATAAGTCATTCCCATGTCACGTTGTACTGGGATCGGTCTATCATTACTGACAGGACTATTGTACTCGCCATTAAGCCTGATATACTGGTGACAGATCGATTAGCGCGCCGCACAATGATTGTCGATGTTACCATTCCACATGACGAGAACTTCGTGAAAGCTGAGAAAGAGAAACAAATTAAATATCTTGACTTAGAACACGAGGTTGTTGACATGTGGAATGTGAGCCCGGCTATCATTGTGCCGATGGTCGTATTGGCCAATGGCCTTATGGTAAAAAGCCTCGATCAACATCTGTCGAGGCTCTCGTTAGGCGGTCGCATCAAGGGCCTGATTCAGAAGGCAGTACTCCTCGATACGGCTCGTATTGGGAGGTTGAGGAGGAGGCTGTCTCTGGAGCCCTAACCACCGGTAGCTTGGACCCTGCTCCCGACACCGATGGTCTACTATTTTTTTATATTTTTAAATGTTTTTTACACTTATTTTTTATATGTAAGAAATATTTAAAAATTTAATCAAATATGTAAATAAACAAATAAACGAAATAATAAGTCATTCAAACGGTGAAACGATGCTGCGTCGTAGCACGACGCGACGTCGTATCGTGTTTATGTGTGGGAGCCTTAAGCAGAGGTGTACCTGTAGTACCTACACACATCCAAAATTTTTTTTAGCTATGTGTAAGTCCCATGTATTAAGGGGCGAACCTATTGCCATCGACCAGGCACACCCGGGAATCAATTCCAGGACCTCATGCTCAGCACTAGTGCTTGCGGCCTCTAGATTAACGAGGCAATCGGTTGAAATAGTTCATACTAAATGATTTTTTAATTAGACTAGCAATTTTATTGTCAATATGAATTGTTACATAACCAATTAGGACCCATCCTGACTGGCTAATTGGGATCTTTATCATCCAAACTTATAACATTTTCCTTTCCTAAAGTCAAAGTCAAAGAATTTATTTCAAATAGGCACATAAAAGGCACTATTGAAGGTCAAAAATTACAATAAAATAGAATTGATTCTAGTCGCCCCTTCCAAAAGGTAGTTTTCGTATTGAGAAGAATGGGCAAGAAACTCCTCCGTTACTCTTATAAAATGTTTTATCTACACCCATGCTATAAATCCTCTATAAAAGTTTCTGAAACAGTTAGCTTTGCCAACATTAAAACAACAAGTGTCATACTAACCATTACAATATTTTGCATACATTAATTATATGTATACCTAATAATAATTATGTGAAGACAATGCACCTAAAATAAAATTACTATACCACAATAGGTAAAAGAATTAAAAACGAAACCATGACATATAAATTAATTATCAGATAGATACATGGTGCTCACATATTTACAAATATGGTAAAAGTTTCATAAGATATTCATAAAAAAAAATTAGCAAGTAATTAGTCAGGGTGTGAGTTAAAGTAATTACAGAATGTAAATCAATGTCAAAAAAAAATTACAATTAAATTAGCAACTAATTTGATTTTGTCTAAGTAACCTGTCCCACCGACGACGGCGATTAACGAGAAGCGGGTAAAACTAGCAACTAAAATCGAGTTGACGAGCAGCGAGTGATGACGACGAGCGATTACTTGCTGGTGTGCATATGTACCAAGCGTCAGACTCTCAGCGAGTATTCTGAATTTGTGATAGATCTTGTCGCTACGACAAACGAATACCTCTCACCGCCGCCGACACGGCGTTGTGAACAGTCAGCGACAAACTATTAAATGTATCTCTTTTACTCACACTCTTCGGGATCTTTTGTAGGTTTCTTGAGCGGCGATAGAAATTCAATGTAGTTTAACAGGCTTCTATATGCATCCATCCATATTCCATACTATCCATACTAATATTATAAATTCAAAAGTAACTCTGTCTGTCTGTCCTTTTCACGCCTAAGCCACTGAACCGATTTAAATGAAATTTGGTATAGAGATGGTTTGAGTCCCAGGAAAGGACATAATATAGTTTTTATCCCGATATTCCCAAGGGACCGAAACTTATGAGGGTAAAACCGCGAGGCGCTGCTAGTCTCTTATAAATGTCTCTAACGTTACGTTTCATTGAAATCAATTTGCATTGTATTAATAGAATCAGATGATGTACTAAACATCCATCATGCATCATCATTATTATGAATGGAAGTTTACATTGTGTACATCATTAATTGTTCTCAAATCTAAACAAATATGTAGATAAGTACAGTATACATTGATTTCGAGGGTACCAGTTGTGTGTCCACTACTTTTGTCTAGGCTACTTATTTAATTTTTTAGCTCTCGGAAAAAAAGTCTGATTTAATAAAATCTATAGAAAATAAAAAAGAAAGAAAATACGTTTATTTGCGGCAAACAACACACCAAAAAAAAAACTAAACAAAAAAAAACAAAATAACAATTTGGGAGAAAACATGCGTCGCACCATCATCATGTCATCATGCGTCTATTATTCTTTCTAAAATCTGTAGGTTACATTATATTATTGTGATGGTTGTTTGTTCTAGTGAAAAACGTATAAAGGTTCTATTTATTCTAACTAATAGAAACGGAGTGTTGAAAAAGTGGGTGCTGTTATTATTTGGGAGCAAACGGTATCTAGTTGTGATCTTGTAAATCTTTAGAAACTTGTAATAGCTTTTAAAACTCTCGAATGTCTTCCCCTTAAAGATACAAAATTACGCGCGTGTGGCGAACTCTTTACTTACCATATATCATGACATTGAACTAATAATTACATGGCATTCATACTAATAGAACGAACGCATTCCATCGTCAGATTCAGTTGTTTCCAAGACGCTATTTGAACACATTTAGTGTACGTTTTTTTATAACTTTTGGACTAAAAATGTGTGCTAAATAATAACTTATTATTGTAATTAAATATTTGAGACTGTGTTAATATGTTTCTGAAAACAAAACACACATTATCAATCAAATAAAGCTTTATTTTATGGTGTCTCGCAAGGAAGCATATTGGTTCCAACATTATTTAAATAAATCATAAGTGATAGAAACAAGCTCTAATTTTGTGAAAAACGATTACGAAAATGGTGCAAATAAAATACACGGTGAATTTAATAGTATTGATAATTTTATTGGTACGGACAGTAAAAGTGCTTAGTAGAGATCTCGGTGAGCGAGAAAGAACATTGAGAGCCGAATTCATTCAAAAACTATTGAGTAAGCCAAGTAAATTAGAAGGTAAAATCAAACTAATGGGCGGTGTAAGCAAACATGAAGGTAAGACGTATTTATTATTCAGACAGATACGTCAAAACATTAATTATTAAGTAGTGGTGCAATACGTACAAGTATTAGGGTTTCTATGTGGAAATTCTCAGTGGAAACGTAAAAAAGAGGTGACCACAGAAATGATGGCTTTAAAGTGTATGGAAGACATGTCATAGTGGTCACCCAAATGATTTGAAAAAAATTCAGCTGATTAAATGTTCAGTAGCAGCCAGGAGTATGGACTTTTCCCAGTAAACGGCGAAACCTTACAATAAATCTGCCAAAATGTATGAGAGCTATACAGGCATGATCTTACATTGCGTTTTTTTCAGGGAATGTATACATTTATCACGCTGGTCGTTGGGGTGCCGTCTGCGATGACTCCTGGGATGATGAAGCAGCTGCAGTGGTTTGCAAATCCTTTAACATGACTGGAGTAGCGACGGTTGGAGGATCTTATGGACACACTGTTGGTCAGTTTTTATATTATTAATTACCTCTGTTCTTGTGCCACTAATTTAATTTGTTATAAATTCAGAAACGGGAATGTTTGAAAATAAATTTTTGTTGGATGTCTTGCTGCTAATTTTGTTAAAGTAATGTTTTAGAAAAGTACTATAAACTATTTGTTCTATAATTCATTGTCTCCCTTTGACTTGATTAGTAGAGTTGAGTTGAGTAGTAGTATAAATACGAGTATCAATGATTCAGATGGCAGGGAAGTGTACAACCATCATTTTTATTTTAAAAATAACCTGTTCTCGTCCCGCGAATTACATAATGAGTCATATCTTAGTATTTGTGAAATAGTGACAGTGTTACAAAATAATGTAATTTCTAGTAAGAAATTCTCTTAAATCTTCAGAAAAATACTGGTTGGACGACGTAATATGTCAAGGGGATGAACCATCGCTTAATAAATGTGTGTTCAACCGTTGGGGAGCTTCAGACTGCGAAAAGGACGAAGCAGCAGGCGTTATATGCATGGAAGAATCTAATTCTTCCAAGAATACCCAGTTAGAAGTAAAGACGAGGTCAGACAGAAAGCTTAGTAGCATTTTAGATATGAAAACAGCACAATTGAGGATTGTTGGCGGTAGCAATGTCAATAAAGGAAGGGTTGAGGTAAGATTTTTTAATTAAATAGCGATAATATTAAATAGAACTCGATTATATGTCGCCATTATGGCTCATGCTGTCACATTGAAGACTCAAATTAAAAATCTAAGCAGTTATTTATTAAGTTTTAAAACTTTGGCTCTACTTCGGCAAAAAATAATTATTGGCATGAATGATCATGTTAATAATTCTTTTTTGCGAAAACACAAAATTTGCAAGAAAAAAGGTAGGACTTTGCCCAGTACTGCCCAGCAGTAAAACAAAATATGGGATAACAAAAAAATAAAAAAGTCTCTTTGAATCTTTCTTTCTATTCAATACAAATCTGCTTGCAGATCTTCCACAGAAATAAATGGGGAAGCATTTGCCCCGATGGCTGGACACATTACGAAGCATCAGTTGTATGCAGGCACCTAGACCTGGGCTATGCTGAGCAGGCTCTTCAAACTTATGTCTATGGCTTCTCACAAATCGCGATCAGCGGTGTCAAATGTGAAGGCAAAGAGACCAGCTTTTTTGACTGCAGTCTTCAGCATCAAGATGAAGCCGTGAGGTGCCCTGGTGATTTCGGTAAGTAATTTCATAATTTATCGAGACCTCTTTGTGCCGCGAAAAGCACGTTAAGCCGTTGATTCTGGATGTCATTCCGACATCTTTAACGGTCATTACGGGTATTCAGAAGTCCGAAAGTTTGACAACCAGTCTTACTGAAGGGTATCGTGTTACCCAGTAACTGGGTTGTGGAGGTCAGATAGGTAGGTGCTCCATGTAAAACACTGGTATTCAGCTGCATCAGGTTTGACTGGAAGCCGATCCCTATATGATTAGAATATACAGATATTCTGGGCAGATAATGATGAGCTGTATTGATTTTTCTGGTTCCAAGACTTGACCAAGAAGTATCTTGGTGATATTAACAAAAAATAAATCATCAAGTTTTTTTTTTAACAAATTCATAGGTATATACAGGGTGAATTTTTCAAGTGGGCGTGGATGGCCAAATCCGAAACTATGAGGACTAGCGAAAAATACTCAAAGGAGTCGCGGGCTCGATTTTGATGAAAACTAAAACTGCATCATTGGATTTTTGAAAAATCAATATTTCTAGCCAGGAATCGAACCTGTTGATTTTGAAAAAAAAAAACACACTGTATTATTACACCATTCGATAGTGTCGCTAATAAGGATCGAATTCTGGGAATTAATGACATACGGCAAACTAAAGGAAAGAGCTCATTTTTAACAAAATACTTTTTTTTTCTTATGTTACCTACCTCATCAAGTCATCATCATCTGCCTAGCCTTTTCCCAACTATTCTGGGGTCGGCTTCCATTCTAACCGGATGCAGCTGAATACCTCGGTATGTAAAGATGGTCACCCATCCACAGACCAACCGCGGCGGCAAGCGTAGCTTAACCTGATGGATTGACCTGTGTGGCTGTTATTATTTAGCCGGGCCTGGGTTATGTTACCTACCTACTAAACCTTAACTGATTAATTGTTCACAATGATGACCATTGTTACATAGCTGGATTCGACGTCTCAAGGATTGTACTGCAGTCAGCATTACAATAATTATTATTGATTTCATTACAATATTTTCCAAAGATCGTAATAGAAATTTGAACTTAGAACCTATTGTTGTGAAGGTGACTGCGGTGCGGGTGTGTTAATAAAAATATTGAGCATCAATTCGAACAAGGTACGTAATGTATGTATGAATACTCTAAAATAAGAAGCAGTTTATTAAAATTCAACATTTTCCTTAAGTTCGCCGTATGTCATTACTTCCCAGAATTTGATCCTTATTAGGGACACTATCGAATGGTGTAATAATACAGTATGTGTTTTTTTTTTCAAAATCAACAGCTTCGATTCCTGGCTAGAAATATTGATTTTTCAAAAATCCAATGATGCAGTTTTAGTTTTCATCAAAATCGAGCCCGCGACTCCTTTCAGTACTTTTCGCTATTCCTCATAGTTTAGAATTTGGCCATCCACGCCCACTTCAAAAATTCACCCTGTATATTTATTGGTTTACTTAGGTACTTAAAGGGGTTTGAAGGTTTTGGCCCTAAAATCAACCGCCATTTTGATATTTTTCAAAATCCCGAATAAAAGGCATATATTTGGATAGGGGACACTTATACAAACATAAAACGTGATATAACATAACATCATAAAAAACAAAAAAATCCTTGTTTCTTTAAGGTTCAGTTTTCGACTTTTTCGGTGAATAACTCCGAAACCTGACGCTTTAGGATATTATGTTATATTATATTTTTTGTTTGTATAAGTGTCCTCTATCTTAATATATAACTTTCGTTGTGCACCGCGATTCTGAAAAAAATATCAAAATGGCGGCTGACGTTAGGGCCACCCTCCATACAAAAATCTTCAAACCCCTTTACAATATTGAACACAACTAACTATTTACACAAGGTACTAAATTAAATGACTCTAACTATACAAACAAAAACAAAAGGACACTTAGGCGTCGAAGTACTCGTCCGCATCGCTGCCATCCTGAAACGTCAGAAGACTTTCAGTTTTTTTAAACGGTTATCAGTGGCGGATTTACTAACAGGCTGAGTAGGCTGGAGCTTAGGGCGGCAGATTTTAGGGGCGGCAAATTTGGGACTAAAATTTTTTTTAAATGTTTTACTGAAATCAAAAAGATTAATATTTATATACCTACCATGGTTTTTTGGAATGAATAAACAAAGTGAATTCTAAAATTTAGGCTTCTACCGTAAGATTTGATCACAGTTGCCGATCTTTACAAATCTTGCAAGTTTTTCGTAGCTGAACGTGAACATTTTAAGTACATATTTTAAAGAAACGGCGATGGAATAAAGCGTATCGAAGCATATATAAAAGACATGGGACATAATTTGTAGATTTCGATAGGGACGGCAAAATTTGAATAGCTTACTGGCGGCAAATGTGTAAATCCGCCAGTGATGGTTATTGTGGTGCACCTCACATTCTTTCACCCTTAAAATTAGGATGGTTTAATAGGATAATTGCCAGTTCACTATTCCCATTAAATGTATAACGTAATATAATTAATTACACCCCGGTTAACTACGTGAGAAGAGTAGGTAAACTAAAATCATTACAAATTCATATTAGTGATGCAAATTGAATCACGTTTAATGGTTAAATTTATCAGTTCACGCTTGTTAACGTGATTTAGATTGCCTATCGCGAGTAAATAGATTATATTTAAACTTAGAGTACCTATATAGCATATTTAATACCGCTTTGGACTGGGATTTTTCTGCCAGCATGTTCCGAAAGTTTGTAAAAAAAGGTCGAGAAGTGTCGTGGGACACCCGGTTGGAACGAAATTCTTTCCGCTGTATATTATGTATTAAATAACATACAATGAAATAAATTATGAAAGTTTGAGAGTAAAAGAATAAAACAACTAAAGTGTCATGACGGTCATAATGTTATACTTTTTAGGGTTCCGTACCTCAAAAGGAAAAACGGAACCCTTATAAGATCACTTTGTTGTCGGTCAGTCAAGATCATTTTTCTCAGGAACGCGTGGAGTTATCAAAATGTAATTAATATCAAATACTCAAAGCTGCAATCCCTTGAAGCAGTGAAAAATGAATCTTCTAAGTCAACGCAATCAAAAGATACGGACGTATATGTTCCGAAATCAAAACCTATAGGGTACTTCCCGTTGACCTAGAATCATGAAATTTGGCAAGAACCAATGTCATGTAGCACAAGTAAAGGAAAAAATCCGAAAACCTAAAATTTGTAGTTACATTACAAAAAAAAAATTAAAACTATGTACTACAAATCTGTACGGAGCCCTCGATGCGCGAGTCCGACTCATACTTGACTGTTTTTTTTTATTTAGCTCTCATTCGCCAAGTGTGAGAGGATCTTCATTCCAAAATACTAAATAATGAAGGGAAATATCAATATTTATAAAATTCCAAGTCCTGACTGACTGATATATCAACGCACAGCCTAAACCGCTGGTCCTAGGGACATGAAATTTAGAGGGTGTGTTCTTAGTGAAAAGTAGGTATCCACTAAGAAGGGTTTTTCGAAATTCCACCCCTAAAAGGGTGAATGGGGGGAGGGTGAAATTTCACGCGGACGAAGTCGCGGGCAGATGCTAGTAATTATATAAAGGCCACATTAAATATAGGACAATGAGACCACAGCATGCAATTACGACTGACAATTAATTATTAAGGAACAATTAACTTGTAACTAAATAGTTACGTACTAAGTTCACTAACATAGTGGTACAAGAACTTTTATTTTGTTTTTATTTACCTAATACAGATAAGAATATGTATGCCATGTTAACTTTCCGATTTTTATTTTTTTACCTTTTTTTATTTATGACGTGTTGTCAACGTAACAACCGGGACTGACACAAAAGTCCGATGAAGTCTTAAAAGATCACCAACCCAAGGATAGACAGATGAGCCTTGCAAGGTCCTCATAACAGCTTTTCACGGACAAATTGATATTTATAATGTAAATTCGACGAAGTCGCACGGCGTCCGCTACGCGTAGCGTCCGTTTATGGCCCCATTGTATTTGGAAGATTCATTTTTTTTCAAATCGATCGCACCACGGCCGTCGACCTTCATATTTTACGATTAGTTGCTCTGCGTCCATCAGTCCAGTACAGTCAAAACGCAGAGAACCATCTGACTAAAGCCGCCACTATACTCGCAATAATATTGCCAATACATACAATATTCAAAATAGATAGGTATAATAGACAAAAACCATCTCCTGATACGTCTGCTCGCCTAGTACGATGCTTCACAAAATGTTAATTTGGTAACTATAATAGACAAAAACCATCTCCTCATAAGTCTGCTCGCCTAGTACGATGCTTCACAAAATGTTAATTTGGTATGTGTGCTATTTTTCTAATCATTTTTCAAATCACTTTTAGCTTTGAGTGTACTTTAGGTAGAACGGGTGCAACGCGACTGATCCGAGAAAAAATGCATCTTCTTTAGGGCTATAAACGGACGTAACGAGTAGCGGACGCAGTGC
The DNA here is from genome assembly GCA_947508005.1 of Amphipoea lucens. NCBI lineage: Eukaryota > Metazoa > Arthropoda > Insecta > Lepidoptera > Noctuidae > Amphipoea > Amphipoea lucens. The sequence continues at coordinate 14,410,491 of OX382377.1, read as the reverse complement.
GACTCCCTCGTTTTATCCAAAATCCCAGGAAAACATTAAAGCTATTGTATTGGTGAAAAGGGAAAAAGAGAATCCGATTAATCGAATTATAATAATTTAAGCAGATTATCCTGGACCGTCACATTAAAAAAGGCACGCGCGAATAAACAGAGTACAAATTGGAACCGTGTTTTGTACTTAATAATTTATTGTTTTTATGAATTTTAATCATTATCCTCTAACGCTTAAAGGTCTCCCCACATTTATCGACGCGGAATCGGCTTAAGCCGAGTGCGTATCACCACACTACTCGACTTATCGCCGAGCTAATCGACAAACAGCTCGTTTCGCCGTCGGCCGGCGTCGCGACACGTCGTCGTCCGAGCCGAGCCGATGCGAATGGTATTAGTAAAGAAAGAAAAAGTATTTATTGCGACTCACACCCTTATTACGTAGACATTAAGGCTTTTTTGACCGGTGTTAGCCGATTCCGCGTCGATAAATGTGGGGAGACCCTTACTCGGGATCGTGGCTAAATAATACCAGCCGCACGGGTCTATCTTCAAGGTTAAGCAACGCTTGCTGGGTGACCATCCATTACGTCAGACCAAATAAAAAATGCGGCCAAGTGCGAGTCGGACTCGCGCGTGAAGGGTTCCGTACCATTATTAATATCGAGCAAATAACGGCAAAACAATCACGTTTGTTGTTTGGGAGCCCCCTTAAATATTTATTTTATTCTGTTTTTAGTATTTTTTGTTATAGCGGCAACAGAAATACATCATCTTTGAAAATTTCAACTGTCTAGCTATCACGGTTCATGAGATACAGCCTGGTGATAGACAGACAAACAGACGGACAGTGGAGTCTTAGTAATAGGGCCCCTTTTTTACCCTTTGGATACAGAACCCTAAAAACCAAGACAGGGCTGTCAACTGTTAAGCGAGGCCGGTTTTGTAAACATGTGTGCACTTAGTGAGGTGTAGTTTGATTGTAAATGGTTGTAAATGTGTGCGTGTGAGCGTGTATGCACAGAGCGGAGGTGCAGTTTTGGCATGCTTCACTGTATTGTTCGCAGCGCTATGTGTTGACTGTTTTATTTGGTCTGAGTCCATTACATATCGAGATCCCTCAGTGCCTCAGAAAGTACGTTAAGCCGTTGGTTCCGGTTATCATTCGTAGATCATTGATAGTCGTTACGGGTAGTCAGAAGCCTGAAAGTCTGATAACCAGTCTTGCCAAGGGGTATTCCCCAGTAAGGGTCTCCCCACATTTATCGACGCGGAATCGGCTAACACCGGTCAAAAAAGGCTTTATGTCTACGTAATAAGAGTGTTACTAATACCATTCGCATCGGCTCGACTCGGACGACGCATCGCGACGCCGACCGACGGCGAAACGAGCCATTTGCCTATTAGCTCGGCGAAAAGTCGAGTAGTTTGGTGATACGCACTCGGCTTAAGCCGATTCCGCGTCGATAAATGTGGGGAGACCCTAACTGGGTTGTGAAGGTCAGATAGGCAGTCGCTTCATGTAAAACACTGGTATTCAGCTGCATCCGCTTAGACTGGAAGCCGACCCCAACATAGTTGGGATCAGGCTAGGCAGATTAATTTTTTTATCTGACGCTTAAAGGTCGTAGCACACGTATCAAATCGGAAAGGCATCGGCACCGTATCAACTCGAGCCGTTCAGTATTCTTTGTATGAAACTCCCTACTGCAACGCACACTAATTGGAATCGTAACCTCAACTCGGGACAAGCTCACGAACCGCGGTGCGGTGCGTTACGGCTCGTCGTCCCCGCGCTTACGGCTCGTCGTCCCCGCGCTTACGTCTCTCCGTACCCGAGCTTACGTCTCTTCGTCCACCCTTGCCCCTCTCTCTCCTCCGGCCTGCTTGCAGCACCATCTACCAGCGGTCGGCGAGTCGTAAGTGCGGCGTCGCCTAACCGTAGCCGAGTCGACGTATCAGAGCTTCTGATCCGCATTAGTTACGTGCTTACGTTAGGTTGATGCCTGTTTGATGGCGAGGCGATAGGCGATACGGTGCCGATCCCTTTCCGATTTAATTTTATTAATTGAAAACAAACAGCTCATTTATCAAATTGAATTTCAGTCGACAACATCCATCGGTTTCTTACTAAACTTCAACTATATCCGACGATACTGCATACTTATCTCTTTTGTTGACTGTACCTACCTAAGTTTTTAGAGGATAAATTATAATTAGTTTTGAAGTTAAGTATATTTACGATAGCATTTATAAACTTGCAAAACTCACAATAGACGATAGTCGCCCTCGTAAATTCTTTACCGACCTAAAGCTACGATATTCTAGAAAAGCGGTCACCGCCACATAGCGTCTTCGCGTAGCGTTCTAACAGCACTTTTTTTCGGGCTGAAAGGTACCCTATGTCCGTTTCTGTACACCCGACAACGTATATGCAAGATTATCGGTTCAGTGGTTTAGGCGTGACAAGGTAACAAACAAACAAACATACTTTCACATTTATAATATTAGTTAGGAATATTGCCAAACGTGGGAAAAAAATTACGAGGTCGGTTATATACAAGCTACAATTTTCCTAAGCTACAAAACTGTTAAACTTGAATGTGGTAGATTACACTTACTCCAAACTCTCTCTAACTCCAGTATCATTCTAAAACACGACACGGTAACCACGGTTAGGGTAACCATCAGTCCGGAATTGTCCAGACATGTCCGGCTTTTTGACTGTCCGTCCGGGCTTTGTCCAGCTTTGTTATTTCAAACTTCTGAACTAAAGGGTTTTTTTTTAAGAACAATCTCTTATGGAAAAGTGCCTATGATACAAATGTAACTTAAAGAGATATATTCGCGAGTCATATTTTGATCAAGATACAACCTGACACTGACCAGAGGGGCAATTCTCGTAATTTTAAGAACGTTCACAGTCTGATCTCAGTCTCAATCTGTCAAAAATACCTGAAATTTGCCTACATTTTGACAAGTTTTTGACATTTGTTTGTCGCCGAGATGAGACTGTGACTAGATTTTGAACATTTTAAATTACGAGAATTGGCCTTCTGTAAATTGCAAAAAACGTAAGAAAATTTGAATTTTGCGGTCTACTACTGCGCGTTCCCTTTAACAATTTAGAAAAAGTGAAACGATAAACTAATGAATAAAGATAGATTTTTAAAGTAAAATGTCCGGAATTTTTTATTTAAATATTCAGATGGGCTTCGTAGTGCTGGGAAGAAGAAGTGGCGCTGCAACTCCCCAGCAGCACAGCTGTCTGTTCAGTTAGAAGAACTTAGAGATTCTATAAGTACTTCCAACAATAAGTAATTAACATTACGAAAGACAGAACATTAAATTATTTGCCATTTTATGTCAGCTAGCACACGCCAATATACCAATAAAAATGCGTTGAAAACTATACTCAAGCAGAAATCCATACTTCCATACTATAATATCATAAATTTGAAAGTAACTCTGTCTGTCTGTCTGTCGGTCTGTCTGTCTGTATGTTACCTTTTCACGCCTAAACCGATGAACCGATTTAGATGAAATTTGGTATAGAGATTGTTTGAGTCCCGGGAAAGGACATAGGGTACTTTTTATCCCGATATTCTTACGGGATCGAGACTAATGCGGGTGAAACCACGGGGCGCAGCTAGTAAATAATAAAAAAGGTAAATAGAACATATTACCTAAATAAAAGGCTCCAGGGATAATGGGCGAGCCCGCTTACATAAATATGCGAAAAAGTTCAGTTAGGAATTTACAAATTTCGATATGGTAACCCTAAACTCAACTGAGTAGCTGTGGACGCCGTGGTAGACGAATATTCACTAGTTCAATAGTTACTTACCCCCTTATTCATAATCCTATTTTATCTCTATTTTAGCTAAAATAGGTTTATAGAACGTTTGTCTTTATCTGTCACGTTGTCATTTCTGTGTGTAAGAAAGAGACAAACCCCATTTTAACTAAAATAGGTTTGATAAGTTTTATGAATAAGGGGGTTAGTGTTTTGTTAGTCATTAGGCTAATAACAAACTTAGTTTAGTACTGCAGTGCGATTCTGTAACCATCTCACCGTGAAAACTTAGGTGAAGTGAGCGTGGAGTGAGCTGTCAGAGTCATCCCACCGGATTAACCAAGCATACATTTACAATCATAATCGAGATTTTAATAATCCCGGACTGGATTCCAGCGTGTTAGCAAAGATGGACGATATCTATCTTGTTTTCTTCAGTTTTCTGTGGCGATGTATATTTAGAATATATACGACGCGTGTGTATGCACACTTAAAATTGTCACAATCTGCGCGAGTGAATTTCGTCTCGCATTTAAAGAAAGAAAAGAAAGAAAATACGTTTATTTTCGGTGAACATAACGCAATAAAGAACATAAGTACACAAAAAAAAAATAAGAAAGGGTTGGGGGAAACATCGTCACATCCACGCAAAACGGCTATCGCTCAGCATTATGTTGCGACCCTATGCAAGACAGAGCCCCAGCGCTGGTTTTCAGCGACAGCCGGCGCTGACGTAATGATGTCGTCCGGTGCAGCAAACAATTATTAGGATGCTGCACTGGTACATCGTACACAAAAAATAAAAAATATTTGAAACAAAACTCATAAAATCTCGCAACTAATAAGTAATTACTGTGTCGACAAAAGTAAAACACTTTCGGAATGTTGCACACTTGTACTGTAAGCGATTAGTAACAAGAGTGGGGCGCGTCTTCGTGGATGGCACTGTCTATACGCGGTGCACTATAATATCTCCTGCGTACCTGGCTAATTTAAATAAATGTTTTGGCCACCGTGACTGAAATCGATCGGGAGGCTTTTACTTTATTACTAGTTATTCCTCTACACACTGAAAGAAATAAGCAGTAAATAAAAATGAAAAAACATTTATCTGAACTGCTTTAAACAGTTCCATATGAGCCTAACGTTCAAAATAGTATGTTTTACTGATCCGAAAACAGTTAAAGCTTGAGGCAAAATGTTATCGTCATGACAGTAAACTTACGTTTAAAGTAGCTACAAGGTCACAAAATTAACTGTTTTATTTATTTGGTGATATTGTTCAAACCATTGTACTTACATTACAGTAATGGTGGTTTTCTTTTTTTTTTTCCTTTTTTTTTCAGTAAATAGTATGTTTAATCATTAAAAGTTACTGTTTTACAAACAACTTTCTTCTTACTGTATAAAGTCAGTAAGTCTTAATCATCATCATCTGCCTAGCCTTTTCCCAACTATGTTAGGGTTGGCTTCCAGTCTAACCGGATGCACCTGAATACTAATAAATAAATAATATTTTACATGGAGCGACTGCCTATGTGACCTCCAGAACCCAGTTACTCGGTAGGTACTACGATACCCCATGGTAAGACTGGTTGTCAGACTTTCGGGCTTCTGATGACCCCGTAACGACTGTCAAAGATCCACGAATGACAGCCGGGACCAACGGCTTAACGTGCTTTCCGAGGCACGCAGGGGTCTTCGTGTGTCAGTAAGTCTTAATGAAATCGCTTTAATATAATGTAGAAAGAAATTGTTTTCTTCAGTGCAGTATGTGAAGATTACCCAATTGCAGGACAAGGTTTCTTCACATACAGCGGAAAAACTAGTACCTACTTTAACAATAACAGGCTTAAACATTATCACATAACTGCTACCCCTTCTGTGACCAAGAACCTCCAGCCTACTTGACATTCCATTCAAATAAATAACTTTGTAAGAATTATATCCTATTTTATGCCTTCGACGACGAAGTTACAAAGAAAATTGTTACAAAAATGTTCCGAACTGTGATCGATGTCTCATAAAACACACAAAGAGAAAAGTTTTTAGGATTCCGGATCGGAATAGTAAATCTTTGCATTTCTGCCGTCTGTCTCACTACCAGAAAAAATAAAACTCTCGGGCCGTGGGGTCCGAGTGCTCATGGTCTTTTTAACGAAATTTCGAAACGGCTGGTTCACACTGCCCGTGACCCAAGGGCTGGCTTTAACCTTGGTCAGAGAATAAGCATTACCATACAACGTGGTAATGCCGCCAGCCTCTTGGGTACATTACCAGTCGACAGCGATGCGGATGAATTTTTCGACGCTATATTTTAGTTTGTTTATAGTTTTAGTTAAGTTAGGATTTAATTTAGTTGTTTTTATAAATTAATTAGGTATTAGTTATTGATTGCTTCCTTGAAATTGTACAGTTGTGGTTTTTTGGCTTATTTGTTTATGGGTATAATTTAAGCTATCACCAATTTAATTAGTTTTGTGTTTCTTAAATAATAGGGTTTGTCCTCCAAATAGTAGATCTGTCACCAAAATGTAGTCACCAAACAATGCAAGTGACCTAACCAAACCGAACCTCGGGGTGCCCTTCGCTCGCTCTTGCATCCTATGTCGATGGAGCCCCGCGTCGCGGGGCCCCTATTTCTGTGTAAAGGGTTTAAAGTAACCTAACCAAACCGAACCTCGGGGTGCCCTTCGCTCGTTCTTGCATCCTATGTCGACGGAGCCCCGCTATCTGAGAACGAAAATATTTCGTGGCGATAGATCTATTTATTAGGTGATACAAATATTTCGTGGCGATAGATCTATTTATTAGGTGATACAAATATTTCGTGGCGATTGATCTATTTATTAGGTGATACAACTTGATGACTAATATAAATTTTGGTGATAGAAAATATAGTTCCCTTTGTTTATCATTGATGTACTGGAAACTAGAAAGTTTTAGTTGTAGCATAATCAGCCTATAAAATTCCTACAATTGGAACACAGCGTCCTCTCTGTGAGAGGATTGTAGATTTGTATAATAGTCGGTTTCAACAACATTTTGAATTAATGAAATCTGTAAACCGACATTGTTTTCGCAGAGTAATACCTACATACTAAGGATCTGCGCCCACAGGGAACACGGCACGGCAAGGGATTTTTATGCGACGAATACGAATAGAACTTTTTCTAAGGTTTTATCCGAATAATCACTCAAGTTTAATAATCACTGTTTAATTCTTTTTTGTTCTTACAAATTCAAATCAAGACAAAAAACCTCAAATTTCTGAAGTAGGTAGGCAGCCACCACACTCAGCTAAAATTAATACTTCAGGTGACAACATGGCCTTTTTTTTTTTTTTATGGATGGGAAATCATCAAATGACCCCTCCCGCTCTGGGTGGAGCGAAGGGAGTGTCAGACTCTTACTGACTAAAACCCATCCGTGTTCCTTCCTTAGCCCTTTATGTTCCGGGGTAGCGGTAACCCTTTCGGACAATTCCGCACCCCCTTTCGGACAATCCCGCACCCCCGTGACTACATGACCTAAAGCGCGGTCTTTGTCGGACTGCATAGAAAAGAAAGAGAAGCGCGATGACACAACGCTGGTAATTTATTGCAAAATATGAAGCAATTATCTATTTACAAAAAATCTGTTGTTTGGACTAAAATATTAAAACGCTAGTGCGTTAGTAGGTATGTTGCTTGTAGAATAATTTGACAAACAATCATAATGATTGTATGTATTTATATTAACATAACATATGAGCAGTGGTGGCCCAGTGGTATCAGCCGCGACTTACAAGTTGTAGGTCGTAGGTTCGAACCCCGACAGACGCTTTACTTTGTGTAAATTATTTCATCACCACTGCTCTCAAAACGGTGAAGGAAAACATCGTGAGGAAACCGGCATGTCCTAGAACCAAAAATTCGAAGACATGTGACATCCACCAACCCGCACTGGGCCCGCGTGGTGGATTACGGCCCACTCCCTCTCACAGAGAGGAGGCCTGTGTCCCAGCAGTGGGAACGTTATAGGCTGATTATGTTATGTTATGTATTTATATTAGTATGGTTTTATTGTAAAAAGAAAGTTTTTAAAAGTATCTTCATGATTTTTTTCTATCGTATCAAATTAATTGTATAATGTTTTCAACACACTATCTACCTAGCATATATCCTGAAGAAATTCATATATTTTTCTGATTTTGTTTACTGTAGTCGATCATATACTTTTATTGTTTCTAAAACTTGCGTTTTTTTGCGTTTAGGTCCTGTAAGCCCCTTCACACACTATAGGGCACACAGGCAGGCGGGCAGGGCTACAGGGCTTCTACACTGCTCACTTGCTGTTATTTTTATTTCCGACCGTTTTTTGATCTGGAATTTCTCAGTTAGCCCGAAGTCTGGATTTGTGCCCAGTTGATGACAATAGACTCGCCCCCTGTTACATGGGCCTTAAGCATAACTGGCGAAATGTGGGTGTACTATAGGTACACCTCTGCCCAACCCCTCGGGGAATACAGGCGTGATGTTATGTAATCACTAGTATCGATCCCGTAGGAATATCGGTATAAAAAGTATCCTGGTTATAAGCGAATCTGTGTGCAAAATTTCATCCAAATCCATTCAGTAGCTTTTGGGTGAAGAAGTTACAAACATACAAACACTCACAAACTTTCGCCTTTATAATACTATAGTGTGATGTGATTGGTCTAACCACCTTTGCGACATTTTGTGGAGAAGAAATTTAGTGATATTTCAATTATCTATACCCATCTTCTTCATTGACCAGGTCATGCAGCAGCCGTCGTTTGCTCCACCAAGCTAGCCGACCTGGTCCTCGATACGAACGCTATAGAAAGATCAGCTCACCTGCAAGATGTGATGATGTATCAGCTCCGATGTGCTATGGAGGAGAACTGCTTGAGCAGAAGTGCTTATGAGGTTATTATTTTTTACTTAATATTTATCCAGTATAATTTTAATCCTTTCTTAAGTTTTTTTGAGATATCGCAGTTCTGTTATACTTTGGTCTAGGTACTGCATCGCCCAGTGTTTCATCAAACAATCGATCAACTCAGCCTATCGCAGTCCACTGCTGGACAAAGGCCTCTTCCAGGCTGCGCCACAATATCCTGTTCTCCGCCTTCCGCATTTAGTATGTCCCAGCCACCACCACCACATTTTTTTTGTACTGGAAACCTTCTGGTTACCCTTCTGGTGGATATTGAAGGTCAAAATTAAAATTTTTATCGACATTTTTTTACGAAAACAAGTTTTTGAAGGTAAAACACAACTTTAAATACCCCCAGCACTGTTGCATGCATAATATGCATATACTTAAGCACAATTTTTTGCGTATTTCACTTTGCGCACTTCCGCAAACAGCCAATTTTCGGGGACGGACCCGTGCTTCACCTATTTTCTCCACCTGGGTGAAGCTACAGATTCTTGATCGGGTCCCGTGCTCCACCTGATGACGTTATTGTACAGTGATGCAGTAAATTGTCTTCCCTATATGAATCAAAAGATCTAAACAATTATTTCGGCTACCGGCTTTCATATCCTCGGTCCACGGCACTGATAAATTAATCAGGAAAATCTTAGCCTCCACACTGATTAATTTTGATGTGCTGTGTTTCACCGAGGCTATGGATGTCTGGAGACTCGCTTGCTCGAATACAGATCCACCCGACAATCCATCTTCCCAGAGACGGTGGGATGAGCCGCTCTGCAGAGTAGTACAGAACAATTTACTTGACTCGTCTGCTACTTCTGCGGAACGTGCGCGCCTGCTGGCTGTGGGTAGATGGACGCGGGACTTTGGCTTCATGCACTACCTTCGTCGAACATAGGCACTTTGTTCGACGACACTACTTTTCGCCTCGCTGCTTCCCTGCGACTAGGTACTGCTTGCTGTTCCCCTCATCGCTGTCACTGTGGCGAAGATGTCAACAGCCTCGGACACCACAGCCTGTCTTGCAGCCGAAGTGCGGGTCGCTTAGCGCGCCACGCGAACATTAATGACATCATCCGACGAGCTCTCGTTACCGTCGGCGTTCCAGCTGTATTAGAACCCAATGGCTTGGTACGCGACGATGGCAAGAGACCGGACGGTATGTCACTATTTCCTTGGAAGGTGGGTAGGCCTTTAGTGTGGGACGCAACTTGTGTCGATACTCTTGCGCCATCCCACCTTCCTGGGTCGGCATGCTGTGCTGGCGCTGCTGCTGCGGCTGCGGAAAACCTCAAGCGGCGAAAATATAATAACCTTATCGGAAATTATATTTTCGAGCCGTTTGGGGTTGAAACCCTCGGGCCGTGGAGTCCGAGTGCTCATGGTCTTTTTAAAGAAACAAAACGGCTGGTTGACACTTCCCGTGACCCAAGGGCTGGCTTTTACTTTGGCCAAAGGCTAAGCATTGCCATACAACGTGGCAATGCCGCCAGTCTCTTGGGTACATTACCAGTCGACAGCGATGCGGATGAATTTTTCGACGCTATATTTTAGTTTTTGTATAGTTTTAGTTAAGTTACGTTTTAATTTTGTTAATTAAGGTAAATGGTTTAATTGAAATACTCATATTATTTTTATTTTCTACCTAAGTCTTATCAATTTCATGATAAATGAAATTAAAGGCAGGCCATTTTGGTTACTCCCTCTTAAGTATCAACATAATTATGTACATTGAGACCAATCAACGTTACCGCTAATAGAACAATTATTTAATAAAAGTGAATTTATTAATAATGAAATTTCTGTGGTTAATTTTTTGGAAAAAATGAGTTAAAATAAATTCTATGACTGACTTGCACACTCAATAATGGGCCCCCGAAAATGGTTGCTAGTTAATAAATGAATAACTAACATTTTTGATCTTTTCCCGGCAGGTACTTTTTTGACAGAGTAGTATATTATTAAATTATGTATTTTTCTTAATTACTTGACTGTACTTGATCATCAGGTGGAGCACGGGACCCGACCAAGAATCAGTAGACCCCGTGCTTCACCCAAGTGGAGAAAATAGGTGAAGCACGGGTCCGTCCCCCAATTTTCACACCAAAAATAAAAGTCGTTTCCCAGCAATTATTTTTTGCGTTAGTTTGATGTACATATTGCGTAGTTGATGGGTCTTTTTACACCCCATATGTTGTAAAAAATGTTAAGTATATGTCTCGGAATAACAAATAAGCTTGAAATAATGAATAATTCTTCATCATCATCATCATCATTTTAGCCGAAAGACGTCCACTGCTGGACATAGGCCTCCCCCAAGCACCTCCACTTCGACCGGTTTTGTGCTTCTCGCATCCAACGAGTTCCTGCGGCCTTCACAAGGTCGTCGGTCCACCTTGTTGGAGGCCTTCCAACGCTACGTCTTCCGGTACGCGGTCGCCAGAACCTTTCGGCCCCATCGGCCATCTGTTCTGAATAATTCTTATTTACTGTCAAATAATTAAGCTTCCATTTACATCACAAGGTCAAGGAGTTGGTACCGGACTGGCAGTTCGAGACTCGTCGCTTGCTCCGCTTCACGGCAGCCTCACTGAACGCGGGCAATGCAGAGTTCAGGCCGTACCTGCCGAAACATTTGTGGCAGTGGCATCTCTGTCATATGTAAGTTTCTTTGCTTTTACAACTTGAGTCTTATAGCAGAAGCTGGTAGTGCGCTGATTAATAAATAATTTTCGCCCTTAAAGCCTGTCTAATTTGCCTCTTGAGGACGCATTATTTCGACTCATCACCATCATTCTTTAAGGCATAAGGTAACACTGCCAGGGTCGCGAGTTGTTCTAAAGAGATACCGTGGCCCCTGACACAGGCAACTGAAGGAACACGGGTGGGTAGTCTGACACGCCCTTCCGCTCCGCCCAGAGCGTGAGAAGTTAATTGATAATTTCCCACCAAAAAAAAAAGGCATAAGGTAGCGGAATGATAAGCCATCATCAGCAAGCCAATCAAATGGTGGCCAAGAGAGCATGGGTATTCGTTAGAAATTGAGGGGTGAAGATCTGATCGCAGGCGCTCCTAAAAATACCCACTGAAAGTATCTTTAATATTGTGAGGATATGATTAGCATCATAATGAAAGTTTACTTGTGCAAGTTCAAAAATCAATGTATATTTATTTCCTTATCTAGGCACTACCACAGCATGGAAGTATTCGCCACATTTGATGTCCTGGACTCAAATGGTCTGCGGGTGGCTGAAGGTCACAAAGCGTCCTTCTGCTTAGAAGACAACACCTGCAATAAAGGATTTGAAAAGAAGTACTCTTGCAAGAACTATGGTGATCAAGGTATAGTGAATAACATTATTTATCGTAAACTCCTGGCAGAATCAAGGTATTGCTATCGCCAATCAGTGTGGATATTTCATCCGTCAAGATTCATTAGAAAACCAGTATCAGGCAGCATTTGTACAGCATTAATGATGTACTGCAGTGAGAGCAGTGGTGGCCTAGTGATCACAGCCGCGACTTACGAGTTTTAGCTCGTAGGTTCGAACCCAGTCAGGCGATTTACTGTGTGTAAATTATATCATCACCACTTCTCTCAAAACAGTGAAGGAAAACATCGAGAGGAAACCGGCATGTCCTAGAACCAAAAATTCGAGGACATGTGACATCTACCAACCCGCACTGGGCCCGCGTGGTAGAATACGGCCCACCCCCTCTAACAGAGAGGAGGCCTGTGTCCCAGCAATGGGAACATTATAGGCTGAGTATGTATGTACGAGTATGTAATGCTGTGGACCTTTTTGGCGCAGCCGTGAGACACACTGTGTGTTTATGAGCATTTAACTTTTTTGATTCGTGTTTCATGAACTGTTTCCAAATAAATGTTATTATTTCTTTCTATCGTGCTTGCGATACTTGTACCCATTACAACTGCTATGGATTATCGGACGCCGATATAGCTATGGACGCCATACGTGCATCACGAGTGACACGCGTTGATGGCTGTCGCCGAGACGCGTCCACGGTTACAGTTGACTCTGTCGTTTCTTCGCCGTCGTCTTGGAATAAAAAAAATGCCCAAAATCTGTATTGACTTAAGAATTAGAAGAAGGTACAAGCTTAGATAAAATCCCTATACTGGAAGCCAACCTAAAGTACGTTTTTGGGAAGCCGTGCAGCAGTTTGACGAAATTCTTCGTTTTCTGCCTGCAGTGGTCCCATTTTAAGTTCTCAGTTTACTTCCCTAGTCGGATTCTCTTCTGTGCAGATCGGTGATGATACTGGTGATTTGTTTTAGGTATATCAGTGAACTGCTCAGACGTCTACAAGTACAACATTGACTGCCAGTGGGTAGACGTTACTGATGTGCCGCCCGGAAACTACAGGTTCAAGGTATGTATATACGGCCGCAATTAGTGATGGGGCCCTCTGTGCATGGCGGGCTGATACCAGTCGGGAATGCGGCGAATGTACAAGTATCTCCCGGGACCCCGACTCATGACTGACTGACCCCGACTGATTCTGTACCCAAAGAACTTAAAAGCTGTACAGCCGTTTTTGCAAACACTAACTAGATATCATAATCTCCTCCACTTTTATTATGCGCACAGCCAAAGTGTGGAACTCTCTGCCGGCATCTGTGTTCCCTCCCACATTTAACCCGTCTGCCTTCAAATCAAGAGTGAACAGGCATCTTCTGGGCACGCTCGTTCCATCATAGACCTCATCTATCGCTTTCCATCAGGCGTGATCGGGGTCAAGAGTGCGCCCATTTAGCAATAAAAAAAAAATAATAATAATAATTATTTTATAGGCAAAAATTGAAAATTAATCAGCCAGTTCAATTTAGAAAAAGGGCTAAACACGAAATTTCACTCTTCTAAAGCCCAGTTACGATAAGAGATGGCGCTAATCTTAATTTAAATCAGTCTTTTTTTTCTTTTCTATTGAACTTTCAAAAGACTGAAGTCTTCATGGCATTTTCTAGGTAGCAGTGAATCCCCACGCAAGAATAGCAGAGCAGAGTTTTCACAACAACGCTGCCTTCTGTAATTTGACGCTGACCACAACAAATGCGAATGTGTTTGGTTGTACACTTGGAAGACCATGAGAGACTAGGAAATGTTTGGTATTGTGATACGTGAAATACATAATAAAGAATTTATCAATGACATGAATGGGCTAGCATTTTTTGTTATGTCCTCCTCGTATTTTGGTTTTTATTAGAATTTATAAGACTGATTGATTGTAAATTTGTAACTGTCATGCAAGAACAGTGCACCTTCTAGTGACTTAAAAGTTTTATTTATTGATCTGTGTGCCTGAAGATGGACGGCGCCTCCGAAGCCGGCCCAGAAAGAGATGGCGAGATGACCTGGACGCGTACCGCGAGGGCTGGTTCGAGGTGACGCGGGGGATTGAAAAAGAGTTCCTGGAACGATTTGGGAGGTCTTTGTCGAGCGATGGGACAGTACATATAAGCTAACAAAAATAAAATAAAAAATCTGTGAACAGCGCTGTGGGCTATGTTATTACTTATGTTACTTGTATTTCTGAGGGGCTTGTGGCTAAGTAATAACAGCCAGTCAGCCACACGGGTCGATTGATCAGGTTAAGCTACGCTTGCCGCGGTTAGTCCGTGGATGGGTGACTATCTTTACATACCAAGGCCCCTCCGTGCCTCGGAAAGCACGGTAAGCCGTTGGTCCCGGCTGTCATTCGTGGGTCTTTGACAGTCGTTACGGGTCGTCAGAAGCCCGAATGTCTGACAACCAGTATTAGCAAGGGGTATCGTATTACCCAGTAACTAGGTTGTGGAGGTCAGACAGGTAGTCGCTCCATGTAAAATACTGGTATGCATCTGCATCCGGTTGGACTGGAAGCCGACCCTAACTTAGTTGGGAAAAGGCTGGGCAGATGATGACTTGTATTTCTGCTTCTAATATTGCATAATGTAAGTAGCTGTTTGTTGTTCCTATTTAATAAAATAAAATAAATCTAGAACTTCAAATACTGGACTGAAACTGGAGTCACCGACATAGCTTGCGGAGTAAACAAACTGAAATGGCATAGGGCCGGCCGTATTTCGCGTAGAACCAAGAGCCGTTGGAGCAGACGAGACGAGACCTGGAGTGGAGACCACGAATCGTGGAATGCCCCCTAACTAGGTGGACTGGCATCCCTAAAAAGAGGGCTGGGAAAGACTGGATGGGGGAAGGTGGAGAACCTCGTGTTATGGCGCAACTTATTAGAGGCTTGTGTCCAAAAGTGGATTGCGTTAGGTTGAGTTGATTAAATAACGTTAGATATAAATGTAAAGCAGTAAGGGGCCGTCTCCACGAGCGAGAGAATCGCGGCGATAGTCTCGCAGTGCCATCAAATTTTCGCCGCGATGATATCGCCGTGTGGAGACGCGTTCTAAGAGAGTGTATAGAAATACGTGACACGACGATAATATCGCCGCGATTCTCTCGCTCGTGGAGACGGCCCCTAAGCGTATACAAAATGATACACATGACTAAATTATTGTATAAATTTATTCATGATGACTTATAATATACTATCACAATGCAATTGTAATTAACAAATACAGTTTGAGCTGGCAATGATTAGTTCAAATACAAACTATTTTAAATGTGTATTTTTTAACTCTGTTTCTGGGTAGCCATCTATTATTCAGCAGTAACAAATACAATACAAATATTATTTTCAATCCATGTTTACCGATTAATTGTTACAAAAATGGAACCAAAAAACGACATAGTCAAAACAGATAAAATAAAAAATATTTATACAAGGTGTTATTGAAATAACTGAAAACCTGAAAAGGAGTCCTCACACTAGCTCATCATTATGAACTTTTACTATGGGACCAACACAAAAATCGCGAAAAAAATCACGAACATTTTATGGAGCAGTTGATTTTTTGTCGCTATTTCGAGTTTGCTTCCATAGTAAAAGTTATAATGAAGATTACAACAACCCCTTTTCAGGTTTTTTTGAAATTAATAAAAGTGTAGATGTTCAGCTCTTAGAAGCATACAAATTGTACCTTAAATAAATTAACCTAAATTAACTACATAATATTTACAATGGATACTCTCAAAAATAACCTTTACCTAATACGTATCTAAATAAATAGATAAAGTACTACGAAACCCAATTTGTTCAGTTGTATATAGACGGTGTGTGAAGCCAATTATAATTTCCTTTATTCATGCTGAAACCAGATTTATTTAAAAAAAAAAGTAGCTGACGGCGAACCTCGTACTGCCATCGATCGAGATAATTTTTGACATCAAAAGTGCCTTTTATGTGTCTATTTGAAATATTTTTTTGACTTTGATACAAAATGTATGGCTGCATCCGGTTAGACTGGAAGCCGACCCCAACATAGTTGCGAAAAGGCTAGGCAGATGATGATGATACAAAATGTATGACAAAATAAATTATCATTTATTTTTCGTGAATTTTTTCCATGTTTTAATAGTTACTCTGCTATCCGAGGCGAAGACAAATCCAACAAATCAATGATCATAAAAATCGGTCCAGCCGTTCTTGAGTTATAAATGGTGTAACTTACGCAACTTTGTTTTATTTATATAAAGATGGACTGCAATTGTTTTTCCACGGTAAATACGTCAAAAGTCGTGTTAGTCAGTCCAGAAATGAATATTTTAAAACTAGTGACCCATGCCTGCTTCGCACGGCTTTTACGTCTTGACAAAAAATCTGTACTAGATACATGATTATTATTAAATATTATTGTATTACACACCAGGAATAAATTCATCATTTGAGCACTCCATTTTTTACTACTCTGTGTTATTTCAGCTACTAACAGATTCTCTTATAAATTAAAACGGAAAATAGTCGCTAAAGTAACTAATAGCTTAGTCCTTATTATAATACCTCGTAATAGAAAAGGAAATTATTGTCATATAAAATATACAAAAATGACAAACCCACCCATTTGCAATGAACCTGCACCGAAACAAAAGAATACAAAATAATAGACCAAAGTGTATAGCAATATCGATCGTCAAACTTGAACAAAATAAAAAAAAATTGAGCAAAACTTCAGGTCCATGAAAATAAAATAAGCTTACAAAAACCCCAGACTCACTATTTCTATTATCAATCATCAATACTTAAATATCTCTAAAACTAAATTCATTTATTTGTCGCTTACTACCATTTGTCATTCTGTAACCAAAAACTACTCTATGGCAAACTAACACAAAGCATTGAGCAATTTCACAAATGATGAACTACAATACTATAAACTAAACTACAAAAAAATTGCTCTAAATCTCCTCAGCCTTTCTTGAATTTGAGGAGCAGGATACTCGTGGTGAGGTAGACAGCTATCCATGTGGTAACGGAGATGAATCCTGCATAGACTGTGGGTTTGTTGATGTCCCAGCCTCTTTGCAGCATGGAGCGAAGACCCTCAGTAGATAAAGTGAGGGGTAAGAAGTAACTTATCCATTGGAGTATGAAATGCATACCTGGAGGAAAATTTTAGGTTAATATTTGAAAGAATAAAGAAAGAATGAAAACACTTTATTTGCGGAAAGATAAATGACACAAAGAAAAAATACAAACACAAAAAAAATGGCAGCTGAGTCTTAGCTCTTAGCCTCTAAGGGGCGTCTCCACGAGCGAGAGAATTGCGGCGATATTATCGTCGTGCCACGTATTTCTATACACTCTCTTAGAACGTGTCTCCACACGACGATGTCATCGCGGCGAAAATTTGATGGCACGGCGAGACTGTCGCCGCGATTCTCTCGCTCGTGAAGATGGCCCCTAAGGCTAAAGAAGGAGAAGATAAGTTATCTTTAGTCTTATTTACATGGAATAACCATAACAAACACAACCTCCATAGAAAAGGGAGGATCCTCCGACCAGACGGGTGTTGTGTCTGGCGGGCAACTGCCCGATGATTCATGTCGGGCCGTTGTATCTATGCTAGTTACGCGGTAAACTCTGCTTTTGAGATGCAGAATTTTGCGTGACGTCAGTATGACGTGTTGTTTCGCATGTGACGTTACCGTGCCAACGCTACCGCTACAAACGCTTATACTAATATGCTTACCTTCAATAGGCCAGATGATTCCGCAAAGCAGCACCATTGGTAAGAAAGAACCCAGAGCCAAGTACGTCGCCGTTCTGTCTGTATCACAAATTGTAGACACCACAAATCCTGAAAAGGAAAACAGAATAATTATACAGGAAGGCTGAGACATGGACGTGCAACCTTTAACCAAGGATTCAGTACAAGATTCTGGTCCCCCCTTTTTTTTTTTTGTGGATGGAATATCATCAAATGACTCCTTCCGCTCTGGGTGGAGCGTAAGGGAGTGTCAGACTCTTACTGACTAAAACCCATCCGTGTTCCTTCCTTAGCCCTTTATGTTCCGGGGTAGTGGTAACCCTTTCGGACAATCCGCTACCCCGGCAGGCTTCGGCCCTAACGGGCCCCTTCCCTTATGCTGACATCTCTTTGAGGCCCGCGTGGAACACATACGCGCCGTCCGGCACGGGCCTGGTCCCGATCGGACGGTGACTCGGTGAGCTATTCTGGTCCCCCCTGCGTTGAAATTTTTAGTTATTATTCTTATTATTAGCCTGTGATGTCCCACTGCAGGGTTGGCCTCCCTACTCTCTTTCCACTTCTCTCTGTTGAAAGCTACTAAGATCCAATTCTTGTTGAAGGAGTCCAGGTCATCCCGCCATCTCTGTCTGGGCCTGCCACGATGTTGCTTGCCATTAAGAGGGACCCGTTGGGTCGTAAGTTTGGCCCATTGTTCGTCTGACATGCGGCAGATGTACCCAGTCCAGTTCCATTTTAGCGTGGTAGCTTTCCAAGTGACGTCAGTTATCTTTGTGATGGAACAGATGGTCGTATTCCTAACACGGAACGTCACCACCAAATCATTTTTTTTACAGAAAATTTCTCAAAAACTTCATAATTTTTATTTTTGCCTCTCCTTTGGTCGTATGTTACGTGTTCGATACTAAAAGGAGGAAAAAAGGTTACATGGTTTCATTGAAAACTACCTACGCTGTTTTATAATGTCAACCGGTACCAATATTTTCAATTTTAAGGCTTCCTATTTTTGTCGAAACCTTTTTGCTTGCACGTGATTTCTGTTTAAATGCCAAAGTTCATTCAAATTTCAATCCATACTAATATTATAAATGCGAAAGTGTGTTTGTCTGTTACTTCTTCACACTTAAACCGCTGAACCGATTTAAATGAAATTCGGTATAGACTAAAGATAGTTTGAGTCCCCCGAAAGAACATAGGATAGTGTTTATCCCAATATTCCTACGGGAAACTTATGCGGGTGAAATCGCAGGGCGCTGCTAGTTTCAAATAAACTAAAAGTGAGTTGCTTTTGTTTTTAATTTTTTTAATGGTCACAGGACTTTTAGGTAACTTCGAACGAGGAGAGAGAATAGAATTTCTGTAGTAATCAGCATTACTTGGTAGATACTCGTAGAAAGTTTTTCTTTTGTAAAAGTAATGAATTCGCCATTGACTTCCTTCTCAACATAATTCCTGATATCCGCTAGTGGATAGCACTTTTTCTTTTTAAAAACGATCAAGCCTTGAGCTGATATCAGACGCTTCACTCGAGTAAATAGATCACTCCAGTGAATGTTCATTTTTCATTCATTCCAGCTTTACACGACACTGACAAATTTACACAGAAATGAACGTTTATCTGATCCTTCATTTCATTTTTCGATCATTGGGTAGGCGTGTGATGGATGCCGAGTCCCGAAATCCAGCATCATCGTTTGATCAGTTGTCTTATAATGAAATAATTTTTCACTTCTGATTCGTTTTATGTACAGTCGTTTCACTTCGAGTGAAAGATAGAGAGTGAAAGGCAAAAATTAACGCAAAGTGTAGCACATGTTGTCCGATTTTCCAGGCCATATCTTTCATAATCCACAAAAAATATTATCATTCAACCAATAAAACAGCATCATCAATTCCACTTACCGAAAGTCATTCCACAAAGTCCCGTCATTAAAGTAAGGCAGATGACCCATCCAACAGGTCCCTTGATAGTCAGGCCGAAGAGCAAGAAACCGAGGAGGAGCACCATTCCCGACTGCAGGAACATGATCAGCATCTGGACTATCACGTGGGAGAACAGGATCTCAGTACCTTGGAAAAATAAAAAAAGGTTAGGCTTTTGTTTTTTGGCAAGCAACTAGACTGAAATTAGATTTGTTCTATAAAGTTCACTTTGAACCTCACTCAAGTGGTTGCAGTCAATACGTAAAAGAAGCGATTCTCTTTTGTTTTGAAAGTGAATCTTCGCAGATTCACATTTCTATACTGTGAATGAGAAAGCTTATAGTGGGTAAGACAAAGATTAAAACAGAAGAAGAACTAGTAGCGGATCGAGGAGGGGGGTGGAGGGGGGAGTCAGGGGTTTAGACCGGAATAACTCATTTCAAAGAATAATAACGGGTGTAAAAAAAGACACCTATCGAAGCCAATAGTTTCGTATACTCCCCGTCATTGTGTTTTTTTTTTGTACCGGGCCATACCTGGGAGCCTTCTGGTTACGGAGATATTGAAGGTCAACATTACAACTTTTACAAAATTACAAATTTTGAATGATATAACACAACTTTAAATACCCCCACGACCCATGTACCATTGCATGACCCCATAAGCACAATGCTTTTTGCGTGCGTTACGTTGCGCGCTACTGTAAACAGCAATTTTTCACACCAAAAATGAAAGTGGATTCGCAGCCATTATTACTCCTCAAAGTTACTTGGTTTTTTGTACAGAATTCACAGTTGGCGGCTATGTGTTGGGTCTTTTTACACCCTGTATGTAGTAACGTTATTGAACGGACGGTGATTTTTGGGCAATGAATAATTCTAGGGCAATTACCAAACCGTACCAATAGTGTATAATGTATTCGCTTTCAAAGCTTTCCGTATTCCTACGAAGACTTTCAATAGGATTTACGACAGTCTCTCCCATACATTTTTTTTGACATTACGGTCATCGTTATCTAAGTATACAGGGTTATTAGAAAAACACCAACAACCTCTTAAGAGGTCACTGTACTCATCATTATGAACAACTTTTACTATGGGACCAAACCTAAAATCGCGAAAAAAAATCAGCTGTTCCCTACATTTATGTTCGTAGGTATAACTCGTCAAAATGTAGGGAACAGCTGATTTTTTTTGGTAGAACATTCTGAACATTCTGACAAAAAATCAGAATGATTGTATTTATATTAGTATAATTTTTATTGTAAAAATAAAGTTTTTAGAGGTATCTTCATGATTTGTTTCGTATCAAATTAGTTGTATTATGTTTTCAACACACTATCTACCAGCATATATCCTGAAGAATATCACATATTTTTTCTGATTTTGTTTACTGTAGTCAATCATATACTTTTAGACATTGTAAAACTTGCGTTTTTTGCGTTATGTCCTGTAATCCCCTTATTACCCGACTGCGCCAGAAGGTTTATGTTTTTTTACCTTTTTTTTAGCCTAGACTGTCCCCGGGGTTACGCAAAGGCCTCCCCCAAGTCCTTCAAAGAACTCTTTCTTCTCAGCCCCTGTGTTGACGTTTTTTTTTTGTATTTTGACCTAAGTAATTAATATTTTTCGAATCAGCCTTACCTAAAAAAATACATGACTAATTTTAGCAAAAACCTGCTAAAAATATACAAGAACATCAGAAAAATATTGAAAAAAATGCTATTAAAAGCGCCTTTCATACAGTTAACAGGACTTATCGTTACTACCAAATGCTTATAAAGGCAATATCAAAAACGAAAACGTAAATATAAAAGCCAGCCCATTGTTACTGAAAATATTCTTAGAAAATATTTTTAGGTAAGCATATAATATTCCATTAAAAGGAGATTCCTGAGGCATTTATATATTACCTTTCAAACAAACACCACCTATGGGTCAAAATCCTCTCTATATCTACTTATTTCATTTTCCTTCAATACAAATAACCATTTTTGTTGAATGAAAACAGAAAGTACGACGTATAATCATTTCGTAGTATCACATTTTGTTTTGTCTTGGTTTCTTTATTATTTATAGACATTTTAGCCCAGGATAAGGCCAAGGAAATTTAAAAAAATTGAAGGCTCAGTTCATCTTTGATGTTACTGACATCGTTGAAGAAATAGCATCGTGGGGAAACCTGGACTTATAGTTTATATATATAATACAAGTTAATATATCGCAGGACAAGATAATCAGAGGAGCAATTCTCGTAAGAACGTTCAGTCTGATCTCAGTCTCAATCTGTCAAAAATACCTCTAATTTCCTTACATTTTTGACAAGTTTTTGGCATTTGTATGTCGCCGAGATGAGCTGCGACTAGATCTTGAACTTTCAAATTACGAGAATTGGCCTTCTGAAATGCTGGCGTGGTAGGAACAGAAATGGTAGTCGTATCCATTTATGTACAAGGATCGTGCTGCCCTCAAAGCTTATCTAACAACATAACCTTTCTAACCAGAAAGTTTTCAAACACGGACCCAGGTTGGCCGAAGCAAGAACCAGCTCAAGTGGAGATTCATAGATGACCCTGCGCTAGAGTGTAAATGTGGCCCTGTTCCACATGAGCTCCGTGTCCTATACGCAGCACGTCACAGGAACTGATGAAAGCGCAACTGAAGGTGCCAAACTCGTACCCAAATTCTGGGTTGACTCTATTTAGATTGCCATCGACATACTACGAAGAAAAAAGTAATTTACAATAGCTTACCAGTGATTCCTGAAACCAGTGACCTCTCCAGAATACCCTCGTTCCTCTCAGCCAACATGGAGCCAGAAGTCAGAGCGACAGCCAAGAAGAAGACAATTCTGTTGACAAAAAAATGAGTTGAAGTGATGTATCATCCCGCCTTCTATAGCTAGAAGGCGTGGGTGACGTGGGCACTTGACCACGACCTCCAAAGATAGTCTTAGGAGGCCCGAGGCAGCGCAGCGTTTTTCAACTCGTGAAAAACATGAGGTAAGGCCATCAAAAGAAAATCTATAACTGTTTCTTACGAGTATATTATGTAAAAAAATACTAAGTATATAACATAATCAGCCTATAATGTTGCTGCTGGGACACAGGCCTCCTCTCAGTGAGAGGGAGTGGGCCGTAATCCACCACGCGGGCCCAGTGCGGGTTGGTAGATATCACGTCTACGAATTTTTTGGTTCTAGGACATGCTGGTTTCCTCACGATGTTTTCCTTCACCGTTTTGAGAGCAGTGGTGATGAAATAATTAACACAAAGTAAAGCGCCTGTCTGGATTCGAACCAACGACCTACAAGTCGTAAGTCGCGGACGTTACCACTTGGCCACCACTGCTCTTGTAAAAAAAAAAACGATATATTATTGTATTATAAAATTTTCTTCTCTAACGGCATTATGGTAATACTTACGTAAGAATAACGCCGGGGCCCGCAAAGTCTGTGAAGTTGGGGACGTCCAAACCGTAGACGGGCTTGTTAAACTGAAACAAAAGAAATTATATAGTTAGTATTACAAAGATCACGCCTATAACCCCCAGTGGCGTGCATTGATAAGCAGTGCCTACCTCGATATACCAACATAAGCCTGTCTATAACATTTTAGTGTGTGTGCCCTACAATTAAGAAACTCACTAAATTATCATACCTAACAAAAAACAAAATCTTCATACAAACACGCGCGGCAGTAGGCAGTCGCCGAACGGCCTACTCGGCTCCCGTACTATTCGCACATTGTCATTGGTCTTCACTCGTTCAAGTTAATACGACAAAATTAAAAATACGTACATCTCACGCGTAATACCATGACATTCGACTTTCGCAATTTATCACCCTTAAGTAGGCATGCCTACTCAAATAACCACACTTTTGACCTCACATTTTTTTTCTGATTAGTGACCGCGTTTGTCTAGACTAGACCCGGCCAAGTGCCTACCTATTCTGAAAACTAATGCACGCCACTGATAACCTCCGAACTGTAAGGTAGAGGGTTACCCATATTTCGTTAAAGGACACTGAACGAGACAATAGAACCTTTATTGTTATCACGTCGAGGGGTGTTAAGTGTCCCGCAAAGTGTTAAGTGCCATGTAATAGGAGGCATAATGACAATGACGATATTGAGCGAGAGCGAAGGGCGCTGTCGGGGGCAAATATGATAGCTCGCAGATTTGCACGTTGCTCACGGGGTGTTAAAATAACCTTGTTTTGTGCATACTGCACTCCTTTTTACACGTGCGGGTCAATCCGCGGAAATCCATTAACGGCGAATATATCATCATCATCAGCCTATAATGTTCCCACTGCTGGGACACAGGCCTCCTCTCTGTGAGAGGGAGAATATATGCTAATAATAAATTAAATATCATAGCTGCATTCTTTTTTTACTTTATATGACATTTCTTACATGTTTTTACGTATGGCGCCGCTATCTAAAAAAGTATAACACCTTTATTTAATTTATTATTGCAATCAAAACGCACCAAACGTCATCACCATTTGCAAATAAAAGTCGGCCTAATTGAGCGGAATGGCCCGTGCAGTCTGTGGCCCGATTATGCGCAGAAATCGTACAGCGTCCTTCACGTTCAATATAATAATGCGTTCAGGATATTGATGGGGTTGCCTCGCTTCTGTAGTGCATCAGGGATGTTTGCTGAATTTCGAGTCGACTGTTTTTATACAACGCGCGTCATTACGCACACATTCCAGCGTGTTTGTACCACAAGTAAAG
Organism: Amphipoea lucens; assembly: GCA_947508005.1. Taxonomy (NCBI): domain Eukaryota; kingdom Metazoa; phylum Arthropoda; class Insecta; order Lepidoptera; family Noctuidae; genus Amphipoea; species Amphipoea lucens. The sequence goes on along the minus strand of OX382377.1, from coordinate 14,385,973 downwards.
CGTGTGTCGCTTCGTGAGATAAGAATACTGTAAGACGAGACATCATTGGATACTTACATAGACAGGGCTGGCCATGATTCTGGACGGGAGGTCGCACACCTTAGCCAGATGCTCCGTGGCTTCCAAGAAGGCAAGCGACAGGTCTCTGTTTAACATCCATTCGACCTGCTTGTCTGTGAACAAAGAAGAAAGAAATTAACAATCAATTATACAGGGTTATTGGAAAAACACCAACAACCTCTTAAGAGGTCATTGTACTCATCATTATGAACAACTTTTACTATGGGATCAAAAATGAAATCGCGTAAAAAAAATCTGCTGTTCCGTACATTTATGTTTGTATAACTCGTCAAAATGTAGAGAACAGCTGTTTTTTTTTTTTGCAATAGCAGTGGTGGCCTAGTGGTAAAACGGCCACCACTACGGGATTAGGATAACAGCCCACTCCCTCTCACAGAGAGGAGGCTTAAGTCCCAGCAGTGGGAACATTATAGGCTGATTATGCATTCTCGAGTACTTATAGTGTAGATTTCTAACAGTAAAAGAATTTTTGTAATAGGATCAGTTGTTCCAGACATTCAGTTTCACCCGTATAAGAAATATAAGAATCCTATCTCTTATCATGGTCTACATATGTGCCAAATTTCATCCAAATCCGTTCAGCAGTTCCCTCTCACAGAGAGGAGGCCTGTGTCCCAGCAGTGGGAACATTATAGGCTGATGATGATGTTCAGTCATTTTAGCTTGAAAGCGTAGCAAACATACATACAAAAATCACATATTTTCCCTTTATAATTTAATATACTCCATAGGCTTAGGTAGTTAAATAAAGGTAAACAAAAAAACCACGTGACTTAGTTAACCGACTAAACGTAATACCAGTCTATTCAGTTGTAATGCTACCTCACAGTTGTACTCTTCAATTTAGCGACGTTATAATTCATTAATAACCTTGCTAAATTGAAGAGTACAGCTGTAACGTAGCATGACAACTGAATAGACTGGTATTACGTTTAGTCGGTTAACTAAGTCACGTGGTTTTTTGTTTACCTTTATTGAACTACCTAAGCCTATGGAGTATAGTTTAAACGTTTAGACTAGCGATCCAACCTGGCTTCGCACGGTGACTTACTAAACGGCAAGATTCATGGCACTCGTGGTCATAAAAATATGAGAGTGTAGGACGGGGAATTTTTGGAACGGGATTTTTAAAAACTTTGTACTGATTCTTTTGTCAGTTTTTTGCTCTAGCGTTTCATTATCAATGGGCAAATAGGTTCAACTTTCTGACTAACTGACCGACTCCTTGTCAATTCAAAAGTAGTTTTAATAAAACAAATGCTTTGAGTTTGAGTTTGATCGCGGCTGCCACGAGTGCACTTAGAATAGAATAGAATACTCTTTATTATGTACACCATATAAATTACAGACATAAATATAGAATCTTTACAATGGGTGACATAATGGGCGGTCTTCATCATCTGCCTTTTCCCAACTATATTGGGGTCGGCTTCCAACCTAACCGGATGCAGCTGAGTACCAGTATTTTACATGGAGCGACTGCCTGTCTCAGGACCTCCTCAATCCAGTGACTGGGTATGAATGAATGCACTTATAGGTACAGTCAGCATCAAAAGTCGATTAACACTATCATTTTTACAAGTTATTAAATTGACAACAACTTTTTTCAATAAACTGATTTTTAGCTTTTCACATAATAGACAAGAGTAGGTATATATTCTAAAAAAAATTCTTCTGCTGCAATTTTGAACAAATATTTTGCTCAATAACTAAGATTAAAAAAACTGAAGTGTTAATCAACTTTTGATGCTGACCGTACAGTAAAAGTTTGATTCTGCAGTTATAAAATGGATGACAACCAACATTTTTTCCGCCTCAAACGCGGCACAGAAAGCAATGCCTTCTACAGCAACAAACATCATGATAAATTCTCATTAAGTACGTCGTACGACACCAAACATGCCTCTTAGAACCCATACATTTAACCGAATTCAACCCTTTGCTCTCAGTAAACAAGTAAGCTGGGGTGTTTGTTACCCCCTAGCGATAAAAGCCACCTCATCCGGAAACCCGTGTCTAATAATGGTACATTAATTTTAAGAAAACCCTGACTTTGCGGGTCGAGCAGACCTCGTGATTGACTGTTTAATTAAAGGTGGTTGCAGCAGGCCGTGGGTTACAAATAGTTACAATACAGGTCTTTTACTTCTGGCTGACTGGCGATTCGGTCCGTGTACCGAATTCAAAGATTACTGTTAATTACATAGACACAGGTTCTAGAAATTACTAATCCAGTCAGTGGCGTGCATTGGTTTTTAGAATAGGTAGGCACTAGGCCGGGTCTAGTCTAGGCAAACGTGGTCACTAATCAGAAAAAAAGTGAGGTCAAAAGTGTGGTTATTTGAGTAGGCATGCCTACATAAGGGTGGTAAATTGCGCAGGTCGAACGTCATGGTATTACGCGGGAGGTGTACGTATTTTTAATTGTGTCGTATTAACTTGAACGAGTAAAGACCAATGACGATGTGCGAATAGTACGGGAGCCGAGTAGGCCGTCCGGCGACTGCTTACTGACGCGTATGTTTGTATGAAGATTTTGTATTTTGTTAGGTATGATAATTTAGTAAGTTTTTAATGGGACACACACACTAAAATCTAATTGACAGGCTTATGTTGGTATATCGGGTAACATATATATATATATGTTACCGGCCAAACCCGATTTCAGGACAAACTAGTTTAGCCTAGGCTAAACTAGTTCTCCCTATACGCGATAGGGGGTCGCCCTTCGCTCGCCCTTGGATCTTATGTCGACGGAGCCCCGCTTCGCGGGGCCCCTATTTCTGTGTAAAGGGTTTAAAGTAACCTAACCAAACCGAACCTCGGGGTGCCCTTCGCTCGCCCTTGCATCCTATGTCGACGGAACTATTTTAGCCTAGGCTAAACTAGTTTGTCCTGAAATCGGGTTTGGCCGGTAATATAATTATATATATGCAATGCACGCCACTGAAACCAGTAGGTACAGCCGCGGACAATAGCGGTCGACCACTTTTCACCCTTATGCCCCTGGTAATAATAAGGTTGAAAAGTGGTCCACTGCTAGTATCCGCGATGGTACTTTTAAGGGATGCGCTAAGCTAGTCCGCAAAATTAACATTTACTTGTTTTTTTTGCAATTTGCAGATAAGTGTCAGGTTGTATGTTGATTGATACAGTCATGAATCATATTCCTTCACTTTTGCAATTAGCTTTCCTTTTGTATACTCCCCTTACCCTTTATTCTTTGTAACTACCAATTAAAGTTTTATCTCTAAACCCACCTAAGCCAGCTAATGAAGATCAAACAATACTCTTAACCCTACTACGTCTGAGTAAATAAACAAACGGTTAATCTCTTTGCTGAACCCCGGTTTAACCTCGAACCGAGTAACGAATGAACGGTCTACGTCAGAAAAGAAGTTTGTAATCAAAAGTTACGGGATTTTGTTTCGACAAAAACGTTTTTAAATTGAGAATTGTTTCAAATAAAAAGTTTATTTTTATTTTTGGAATTCGATTGACACTTAGTTGATATTAAGAGATGTCAAGGACCTCATATTCTGGAATGACTGCCAAGAAAGAAACGTCATTCATTTGTTTGATTCGAATCATGATAGATAGTTTTGAGTCGCTGTCAAAATAACAGTGGCCTTTATCATCCGTACTTACTACAATAAGGGTGTTCTAAGGAAGCTGTGCCAAATACCTACTCGAATCGCGTCTATTAAAGCGCTCCACACACCGCACCGCGCTCCGTCGCGGTGAGCAGATTTTTACATACAAATTCAACTCCGCGCGCGTGAGCGCGGGAGCGCGGGAGTTGAATTTGTATGTAAAAATCTGCTCACCGCGACGGAGATTTTTGAACTTTTTTCTTTCTTTCTTTCTATACTTACACTTTTACACACAATAAGGAGCAACCTGGCGTGTACAGTCAACAAAAGAGATAAGTATGCAGGACCGTCGGATATAGTTGAAGTTTAGTAAGAAACCGATGGATGTTGTCGACTGAAATTTAATTTGATAAATGAGCTGTTAGTTTTCTATTAATAAAATTAAATTTTATTGGAAAACATCCATCGATTTCTCACTAAACTTGAACTATATCCGACGATCCTGCATACTTATCTCTTTCGTAGACTGTACATGTATAGTCGTGAAAAAATCAATTCAAGTATTCACAACGATTAAGAGTTTTTGTTGGGCTTGAGGCACGGGAAAGACGAGCGAGAATCCGTAAATTCGACCCCATTTTTTGCCCTAGTAAGAATACACTTGTACCTAATCTGTACCTAACAAACTTTTCTAGTTACCGTTATTATGGTACGTCAGTATAAACGCAATTGTTGAAACAAGTTGATAAAACGGAAAACATAAACGCTGAAAAGTTGCCAAGTTACGATGAAGAATCTTACAAAGGTGCATTCTGTTGTTCACAAACTTAACAAAATTTATGTTCAGTGCATCTTTATATTTCTATTTCAATAAGAAAAGGACAGAAGATAAATTTTAGTTTGCTTTAGTCCTATCAAATTAATCAGCGCCTGACGTAAATTGACATAATTTTATTAGGTAAGTTTGTAATCACGTCTAAACTTGTATGGAGGCGCTGATTAATTTGACAGGATTAAACTAAAATATAACTTTTGTCCTTTTCTTAATGAAATAGAAAGAAAAATATGCACTGAACTTAAATTTAGTTTAGTTTGTGAACAAGGTAATCTGCACCAATGTTGGTTACAAGTTAGACATGATCTGTGTCACGAAAAGTTGTAAAACAACTACAAACTCAAAAAGTAACGATATTTTTAAGTCAAAAGGAGTATCGTTGAAACTGGGACAACATACCATTCCTGAGAATAACTTAGTTTTAAGTTAAGATGTCGGCAAAAAGGTTTGGGAATAAAACCTTTTTGGGTAGTCCAAAATTATGTATAAAAAATGGAAATCTCTCCAAGGAGCTCCTTGACTTGTTATCCGTACTTTATGATGAAGTTCTGCATGCGAAAAAGAAGTTGGAAGGAGATGGATTTTGGTTCCAGACAAGCTTGGTCCAGAATGGACACAAATAAAACAAAATGTATTATGAAGCAATAATAGTGTTTCAAAACCCTGTATATTTTTGTTCGTCGTAAAAATTGGTGAAGGGCTACAAGACCATTCCCAAATCTGATGATTTCAAACCTGTCAAAAAAATTAAACTCAAACCTGTCGATCACGGAGTAATTCACGGTCTTCCAACAGATTGAATTTCACTCAAATCTAACGAATATATCATAAATGATTCTTTCGCAATGCCCCAGTTTATAGAACGTTGGATCTCCATTGGAAACCTGGCAACATCAGAGTTTTCCGAGATGCGAGTTATAGGGATTGTTATTGTAGCCAAGGTAAACTGCAATGCTAAAATCTATAGTCCATGAAAGGCGAAGTCACTAAGAAATGCAAAAAGATAACCAGAAACACAGCCAATTATATGTTTGAACAATTCACAAGAAATCACAACAAAACATTCATGATGCTGTCACACGCGGCACCACAGAGTTATGAATAAAATAGAAAGCACCAAACCCGGCTGACAAGAAGAGTTTGGTTGGTTTTGTTTTATGAGACGATTCCAAAAATATTACTTATGACCTGGGGTCACTACGGTCATTATTTTTATTGGTTCACGAACAATTGTAAGCAATTGTTCAGTGTAAGAACTGATTTATGCTAGACGTGACATGCAAATGTGTGTATGAGACAGTGCAACAATCACTTACGGTCGTCATATAATTGGGATCGTCAAAAATAAATAATGGCATATATAAGCACTAAAGGGTACTTTTATAACGAAGGATATTTCGTAAAGCAAAAAATAAAATATTGCGTAGCATTTTTTATCTTTCAATGCCTCTTCTACATTAGTTTTAACTCTATGTAAAGCATAATGACATTATGTCATACATGACAATGACGGTCAGTGACAATTATTATGAAAGATAAAGAAAGTGCTGCCATTACATACTTTAAAGACTGGACTTATCTATTTGTTTTAAAAATGAAATTGATACATTAATCAATTATTAAATATCATGTTCAGTTCAGTTTAATTATTATTCCATACGCTTTAAATACAGTTTTGATATTCTATATTCTAAAAATACTCGTGAAATCATATCAGTTCTTACAATAAGCATGTCCCAATTACCATCTTATTCCCAAAACTGGCAACATAAAAACCTCCCCGAATACTTGAATCAAAATAATAATCTTTTAAATTGAAATATGTATTTTCTGCAAACCTTTGCCAAGTAACGAAAGCTGTGGTGGGATTTCAAATATTATCAGTTATTTTTTAGCTATTATTAACTTTTTGTCCGCACAGGGCCACAAAAAATCCATGTCCTTTAGTGACCAAATAATTTATTACCTGCGTTTCGTCTGAGCAAACCTTGCATACTCTAACAATAAGCTACTGTATTCCCTTGGGCGTATTACGAAGGGGCTAAGGAAAGTACACCAGAGAAAGCCATGAAAACCTTTGGTGTCAGGATAGTATTCTCTCCAGTCTCGATCGCCGGACTGTCAATCCGTAATTACAGAAAAAAACAAGGATTTGAACATGGAATACATTTTTTTTTACATCAGTTTTGTCCAAGGCTCTATGCAGTCTGACGCAACTGTCTAATAATAAAGAAACTATGAAACGTGTACTAAACATAATGGCGGCTATCGCTGTCTCGCTTTAACACGTGCAGTCTGTAGATAGTCTGTGTCATTTTTGTTATGTTGGTATTCAGTTTTAGTACAAGTTTCATGCAAGCGACGTTTTTATCATCTTTTTCAATGGAACTCCCGTCTCTTTTTACATTATAATGAACATTACTTACTCTATGGACATTACTTATCTATCACTAACTCCGACGATGAGTTTATTATTTAGCCAAGTTCTACTTTTTTTCCAAGTTAATTATACTGCTTCTTATAGTCGTTTGTCTGCAATTTCATTAAACAACGTTGTCCATTCTAATTCCTTAGAAAACCATTATACTTAAGGAAAAATACCCAGAATAACTTGCTACCAATTTTTTTTCCGCCGTAATAGGAAAAACTGCAGAAAAAATCGTGCGTAAATATTCTTTCCATCTCTGTTTTTCCACTCCCCTTGTGAAAATTAAGACAACTGAAACTTAAATCAACAAATAGGGCCCGTATAATGAGACTCACGACAAGAAGGGCCTTCGTTAGCTCAAGCAAAGCCTGGAACTAATGATTCTGGATCTAGACAGGGCCAAATTAAATTAGCTGGCAAAATTCCATAGACGTGATCGGTATCAATAATTATAATTAATATGTACAGACGCCAGCACATCAACCTACCCGAAACTGTCAAATTTTCCCAATCAACTTTGAACCTTATATTTTGGTAATAAAGTTGAAAATCTATTAAAGAAATTTGACAGATTGTAGTAGGTTGATGTGCTGGCGTCTGTACTATACTAGCTTCTGCCAAAGGCTTCGCCCGCGTGGATATTGGAGACTATCGCTAATCGAAATTGCGATTATTTTAATTGATAGGAAGGGAACAGCGTGGATAAAAAATTGATTAAAAGACCCTTTTCAAATCCCCAATTTTATCTAAGGCTTAGACAGATCCAATTAAAAATGTCAAAACAAATGAAATTATAATTATATTTCGAATATCGCCGTTACTATGGAGAAAAAGGGATGGGAAATCATCAAATGACTCCTCTCGCTCTGGATGAAGCGGAAGGGAGTGTCAAACTCTTCTTGACTAAAACTCACCCGTGTTCCTTCCTTAGCCCTTTATGTTCCGGGGCAGCGGTAACCCTTTCGGACAATCCCGCTGACCAAAAAAAGGGGCTTGTGGCTAGGTAATAACAGCCGCACGGATCGATCGATCAGGTTAAGCTACGCGTTCCGCGTTTGGCCCGTGGATGGGTGACCTTCTCTACATAACCCGGAACTTTGTGCTTTTTCGTACCTCGGAAAGCACGTTAAGCCGTTGGTCCCGGCAGTCATTCTTGGCTCTTTAGCAGTCAATGCCAGAAAGTCTGACAACCAGTCTTACCAAGGGGTATCGTATTATATTGTTGGCTTATGGAGGTCAGATCGCTCCATGAAAATACTGGTGCATCCGATTTGACTAGAAGCCGACCCCGATACAGTTGGGAAAAGGCTAGACAGAAGATGATATCAAATTGAGGAAAAGAAAAAATAAGTGAAAATCTAAATTGACTCCACAGACTTGCATAATTAGCACCTTGGTTCCCATTCAAAATTAAACTGTAATACTTTCAAATTAAAGTCCATAACACTTTACCTATGGCTTCCCTATTTCAATAAAAAATAACATCAATGCTCCAATCACGGTGATTGCGACATGAAAATGTAATTGAAATGCAAATTACACAAGTACCTATCAGTAGGGACCTTCAATTTTAACGGGGGACCTACAAAATGTTAATTAAAGGGCGGGACATAATCTCCGTATAAAGTAGGCAAAAAAATATCAATTTGACCTTCATTTTCCCCCTCCCTCTCTTCCTTTTTTTACTGGTTGTATATCCTGCGCATGTCTCAAATAAAATATTTTTCTTTCTTTCTTGTAGTATAGGTATACCATCATCATCTGCCTAGCCTTTTTCCAACAATGTCAGGGTCGGCTTCCAGTCTAACCGTATGCAGCTAAATACCAGTATTTTACATGGAGGTACTGCCTATCTGGCCTCCACAACCCAGTTACTGGGTAATACGATACCCCTTGGTAACACTGGTTGTCAGACCTGGGCTTCTGACTACCCGTAACGACTGTCAAAGATCCACGAATGACAGCTCAACGGCTTAACGTGCTTTCTGAGGCACGGAGGGGTCTCGGTAATTAAAGATGGTCACCCATCCACAGACTAACCGCGGCAAGTGTAGCTTAACCTGATCGATCGACCTGTGCGGCTGTTATTATTTAGCCACGGACCCCTCCTTATATAGGTACTAGCTTCAGCCCGCGACTTCGTTCGCGTGAAACTTCTTGTTTCCCCCGAGCCACCCCGTCGTATCGCATCACCCGCCCGCGCTATCACTTAACGTTCTTTTTTACTTTTTTTCTTTTTGCTCGGCTCCTAAGGGTCATAGCGTGATGTTACATAGCCTATAGCCTTCCTTAAGAATTGGGCTATCAAATGCAAGAAGAATTTTTCAAATCCGACTGGTAGTTCCAGAGATTACCCCCTCCATACAAACTTACAAACATACAAACTTACAAACTTTACCTCTTTATAATATTAGTATATATACATAACATAAATAGCTAATCAAATTTAGCCTATAATGTTCCCAGACCTGGGATACAGGTCTTCTGTCTATGACGAGCGTGGGCCATAGGCGAGCCCAGTGTGTTGGTGGATATCACATGTGTTTAAAAAAAAAGTAATTGCCACAAACAAGAATTTGTTTAGATTGACTAAGTACAAGTCACGCAACGAGTTATGAGCGCTGACCTTGAAGAAAACAGACGCCACAAACCCTTATGCCTTAGTAATAAGGGTTCGTTTCGCTTGTTTTTTTTCAAGGTCAACGCTCATAACTCGTTGCGTGACGTATAACTTGTTTGCATATGATCACAGCTATACTTTTATTTGATTGAGATTTGAAACGGGACCTTGATTGGAGTTATCACAAAACCTATTTGCAGCAATCAAGTTGATCAAGTTGCTTGATTGACACAACTAACTTACTTTGTTGTTTTAACTCTTCTACAATTATGTCATGTTAAGGGTAATCAAGAAACTTGTCCTCACGATGTTAGGTTTTGCCGAAAGATTTAACATTGCGTTGTCGGGAACTCTCGAATTGGAATCTTTTTCGTGCCAGACACACGCCTCCCGGTACGCAAAATATGAACGTACAGTCACCAAAAGAGATGAGTAGGGTCATTGGATATAGTTAAAGTTTAATAAGAAACCTATGGATATTTTCTAATAAAATTTAATTTGATAAATTAACTGTTTGTTTTCTATTAATTTAATTAAATTTTATTCGAAAACATCCATCGGTTTCGTACTAAACTTCAACAATACCCGGCGACCCTGGTTACTTATCTCCTTTGGTGACCGTACATAAATTAAATATTTTATTTACATAGGATCTTCTCAAGCAAAGCTTAAGGGATCAGATCGTCAACGTTGAAACAAACAGGCTTGTTTGCCGACAATATAACGGATCAGAATTCCTTCAGACGGCTCTAGACAATATTACGATCAATCATCTGAAAAACTATTATTTCTTATATTTATTTTGATGTGCTCAGTGTCTTTGAAAATTAGATATTTGTGTGCTGGCGTACAGTCAGCTCCTTTAAACTGTGTTCCATAATATTGTATCATTGTGTAGCTACAATTAAGTACCTACATCTATACAAATATTATATGTCTGTATGTAATGTCAAAATAACAACTTTTTACTAAATGCATATGCAAGTACGGTACTCGTATCAATAAAGCTATTTTTTTTTTGTCTGTTTGTTCCGGCTAATCTCCAAAACGGCAGGACCGATGTTGATGAAATTGTGTATGGGGATACTTCGAACCCTGGAAAAGGAAATTGGCTTCGTTTTAACGATATACCACGTGGGCGAAGTCGCAGACGGAAGCTAGTATGGAATATGTTTTGTGGCTACACATTGATACAATATTTTGTAACAAAGATTGTAGACATTAAGACGAATTTTTGCAGGCGTGAATCTTGTAGAAACTGTCTGTACCCGCCCCGATTTTGCACGATTTCTAGGTAATTGCGTAACATACTAATAGTAAGAAAGTCTTTATAACAGTTCAACCACATTCATTGCGTTATTTACATACACAAATCTTCCTATAATCGAAGAAACTTTTATTATAATAACATATCAAGATTTTGAAAGAGACTGTCTCATCAGTACAGCCCGTTCACATTTGTTTGACCTCTGACAGCAGCAAGCTAACATCAACCTTATTGCAACGAGAATATAGATCACAATGATTTCGCCAGTGGCAGCAATCAACAGCAACCTTATTAGAATGAATATTAAAGATTACCGTGATTTGGACAGTGATGCAAAATCAGAAGTATGCATGTCAAAATAATTTTGAACGGACTGCAATTAGTGACATCCCGGACCACGTTCTACAAAGCCGAACTCTTTTGAAAAATTGAATTTAGCACTTGTTTTGACGGATTAACTACTTCTGGACTGGCCCTTTTCTTCGTTGACGGACATAGAGAGTAGACCCCCTACTCCGGTTTAGCCAGTACGATCTCCGATTCCATCGGTGGATACACCCAGTGGCGTGCATTGCATAGGCATATAAGCAGTGCCTACCTCGATATATCTACATAAGCCTGTCAATTACATTTTAGTGTGTGTGCCTCACAATTAAGAAACTCGCTAAATTATCATACCTAACAAAAAACAAAATCTTCATACTAACACGCGCGGCTGTAGGCAGTCGCCGGACGGCCTACTTGGCTCCCGTACTATTCGCACATTGTCATTGGTCTTTACTCGTTCAAGTTGATACGGCAAAATTAAAAATACGTACGTCTCACGCGTAATACCATGACGTTCGACCTTCGCAATTTATCACCCTTAAGTAGGCATGCCTACTCAAATAACCACACTTTTGACCTCACTTGTTTTTCTGATTAGTGACCGCGTTTGCCTAGACTAGACCCGGCCTAGTGCCTACCTATTCTGAAAACCAATGCACGCCACTGGATACACGCATCTCCTCTCCGCTTCGCTTCGCACATCTCCGCCCATATTCACTTCAGTGGAGTCCGGGCCTAAGGCACAAAGGTACCTTTGTACTAAAAATTCTTATTGTTCATCTGTTACAAAAGCTAAACTAATTTCAGTTTAACAATGAAAAAAAACAGCAATTTTAAAGGTGCATTTTCAATTAAACCGCCATACAATAGGGTTAATAACAAAAGCAATGGTAACGTTATTTCTTTTTTTCATTTGTAATTCGTGAACACGAGCTGTTGTTTGAGTATTCATTCATTTATGTCAATAGCAGATTTTCAGTAATTTTCTGAATCGAGGTTGTTTAAAAATTAGACGTATTTCTGCAACTGAAGTTTACTGTATTTTTTATCCAGGAACTACGCCATTTTTTTAAATAAAGCCTAGGTACCTATTATTTTTCAGTAGATTTGCCGTCTGCTTGACCTCTCACACGTTTGCCCGTCTACCTATCGAAACACCCAACGCGTCAGAGTAGTTGAATGGGCGCAGTAAAGTCATTGAACTCAATGACAATAGAACAATGACTCTGTTGTGTACACACGGTGTACCGTTGACACTTGAGGGGTTAAGTATCTGGATTTTGATGAGACTAGAATGCTTGTATTCTAGGGTTAGCATTAGCAAACCCTTTCGTCTTTTGAAGAGAGACGATGATGAAATTGATCCTCACGGTCCCGTTGTACTGCATGCACCATTGACCTGCACCATCAATGGTGCAGAGGAGTTTTGAAAAAAACATTAATGCTTTGCTTGCTGGTTTACATGAGCTAGCGTTGGTTATTTTTGTATTTAAAGGATAATCAATAATCATATCAAATCATTTTTTTTTACCTTTTTTATTGCTGAATGGGCCCGCTCTTGACCTCGATCACGCCTGATGGAAAGCGATGGATGAGGTCTATGATGGAACGAGCGTCGCCAGAAGATTTGTTTACTAGCGACCAGCCAGTGTTTTGCTTGGTTGTTACGACTTGAGAAAACATCGAGTTTTCTTTATTATGAGCAAGCTTAGCATAATCAGCCTATAACGTGCCCACTGCTGGGACACAGGCCTTTTCTCGGTTAGAGGGAGGGGGCCGTAATCATCGCAAGGCGATACGGTGACGATCCCTTTCCGAGTTGATATGTGTGCTCTGTGTTTAAGCATTCATTTATAAAATAAAAAAAAACGTCATTAATTTAAACATTTGACGATAGAAAAGTAATTCTTCAGTTATTTTCTACAAAATCAACATGATCACTTACCGGTCTCATCCATATGCGCTTCCATGTCGGAACTCTTGACAGTCCAGAAGCTGGCCTTCCTGGGGTCTGTGATCCTCAGCTGCAAGGACTCGGAGAAGTTGGCAGCGAACACCAGGACAGCTCGAGCTTTGCCATGTGCCGCTTCTTCCATAGCCAGTTCTTTGTTTGGGTAGTATATCTAGCAGAGACCATAGATATTATGAATTAGTAACTGGGAGTAAAAGGTTTAAGATGTTTTTCTTTTATACTTCATCCGTCGCTTTCCAACAGGCGTGATTGACGTCAAGAGCAGGCCATTTGGCAAAAAAAAAAAATTGATTGTATGTATATTAGTATGGTTTTTATTGTAAAAATAAAGTTTTTAGAGGTATCTTCATGATTTTTTTCTATCCTATCAAATTAGTTGTAAGTATTATGTTTTCAACACACTATCTACTTAGCATATATCCTGAAGAACATCATATATTTTTCTGATTTTGTTTACTGTTGTCGATCATATACTTTCATTGTTTCTAAAACATGCTTTTGTGCGTTTAGGTCCTATAAGCACCTTAATTTAGTTTGAACGTTTACCATAGCGTCTATCACAAGCACAACTTTTAGCACAGCTTCTAACTGCCCCTCAGTTAGTTTTACTACCTCCATTATCAAGCTTCCGGCCTGTTAATGGCTGGTATGAGTAACTTCACTATTACTAGATGTAAGCCATCGATTTTTTTTTAAAATACAATAACACCTGATACAGTTAGGAATCCTGAACGTGGTGATTAGGCAGAGAACCAAAGTTGACGACATAGCTCACGCAGAATAAGTAAGTTGAAGTGGCAATGGACCGGCCATATTAGCCGTAGAACTAATGACTGTTGGGGTAGACGTGTTCTGGAGTAGAGACTCCAGAACTCGTCTACCTAAACGGTCATCGGTTACCGCGAATCAGCAAACATAAGGTAGGATGCCCTCAGGCTAGGTGGACCAACGATCTTCGCAGGGTGGCTGGTAGCAGCTGGATGAGAGTTGCCGAGAATCGAGCATAATAGCGTGCAATTGGAGAGGCCTATGTCCAGCAGTGGACTGCTAAAGGCTGCAGATCAAAATTTGCAAGAAAACACGTTTATCACAACTCACCAAGTTAGATTGTCGTTTCGACAAAAAGTCCAGATATTCACAGCTGAACCTCGTCAAATTCCATTCGTACGTATTAGGGTCCTGCGGGCAGAGGTTCTTGTCGTAATCACAGAGGGGTTCCGTAGAGTTGACTTCGTAGTTCACCACGGCGATCGGTAAGCCGACCGGGTAGTGACCAATGGCGAGGCAGAAGAATATCATTTGAGAGACTGGGAGGCCGAGGAGGAAGGCTAAGGCACTGGAATGAAAAAAACAATTATTAGAAACACATTTTAAACATTGTAATTTTAAATACCCAAAGGAAGGAAAGAGAGATTCATAGATGACTCCGCCTTGGAGTGTAAATGTGGTGCTGTTCCACAAACGATGGGACACTTAATATCGTGTCCTGCGTGTCTTGTCAGCTGCACGTTACAAGAACTGATGGATGCTAGTGATGGCGCCAAACATGTAGCCGAATTCTGGGCCGAGTCCACTTAGATTGTCATCGACTCGCTTAGAAGAAGAATACCCGTTTTGACTTACATTAGGCATTCATTTAGATGTTGCTTAGTGTTAGTAAAAAAGGGCATAAAATTATGGCTCCAGTGAGATTACCCTTGGCCAAACTAAAAGAAAGATAGACCCTGAACGACTGTTGTAAGAAGGTCCTAAACAGCATGGCACTTTAATGGCGACATTAATTTAACACACGTGTTTCGCGATTTCGTTTTCTGGATATATTTTAAACGTTGTTATTTATTATTTTCAATTTTCTAAAATGGCATCTTGGAGCAACCTGTACTTAAAGAACTGTGTGTGTATGTGTGTGTGAGTGTGTGTAGGGGTAATTTTCCAGGATCACGTATCATAAACATCGTCTTAATAAAATTAAAACAAATAACGTGGCGTGACGTAGTAGGCGAACTAAGAAAAAGAGAGAGAGCCCTATGTCGGCGAGTGACGCAGGTGGTAGTTTTCAAATTACAAATTATTTTATGTTCTTAAAAATACTCTTGTGGCGACATCTACAGCGCTATATGCGAACTACGCATCATACTAACGTCACGCAAAATCCTGAATCGCGCAAGCAGAGTTTACCGCGCAACTAACATAACTAACGTCCTCACATCGATCGTTGGACAGTTGACCAGACACGACACCCGTCTGGTCGGAGGATCCTCCTTTTTCTATGGAGGATGAGTGAACTTTTCACCCTGTTCCTCACACCTCTATACTCTATTCAAATACAGGTTTGTATTGTCCCAATTCAGGGCAAAGGCCTTCTCACTTTTCCACACAATTCTGTATTTTGCTAAATTGGCATCTTTAATTTCTAGACGAAAAGCTGGTAGTTTGAAATTGTTCATAACAATTTTTAGTCCATCACTTACGCAAAATTCCTAAACAAACTCAAGAAGTTCTTCCAAATTAAAGCCTTCATGTGGTGCCACTTCATAGGCATATACATATCTAAGCTCCTCCTCGGCTTCTCTTCTGGGGGCATCGCCTCTATGGGGTTGATCAGCTCTGGGGTCACCACCACGCGGCCCTTGCTGCTCATAGACACATTGTCACCGAATTCACCAGATATTTCACCGATTTCTGCTTCTTCTAAGTCTATTGCAGAAGGATTCTGAAAACGGATTTAAAAAATCTGATAAGTCTACTTGATTAAGGCTTTTGCTAAAAACCATTTGGAACCATTTGGGTCTAGAAGTGCTGAATTAAAAAGATAAATGAATATATAAATATCTTAGAATGTTTGATGGTAGGCACAAAATGACAGTATTATTCGTGAAACCAACCGTCGACTAAGAGTGATTTCGGCGAACCGTACCATCGGCAAAGAGTGATTCGCTATACCGTTCTCAGCTCGATATAAGTACACAAGTCTACATTGACAGCCGATAAAGAAACATCGCTAAAAGAATAATTGGTACGGTCAAACACACGTCAGTACACTTGAACTATGAAAAACACTCTTATATCTACGAAATAAGGACGATGAATTTTTGATATCTTATCTTTTATTTTTCTTCCCATACCCACGTTATATCCTCCTATTCCATAGCTAACCTATTCTTAGCTAAAATACATACTGGTATAGCTGGAAGTTCCACTCTCTCCACCACATCAGCGAGGATACTGGATCTCCTTCTCTTGCCCAAGTTCTGGAGTACCGACAGCTTCAAGAACACGTCTTCTAAGCTCTCGCCTTGGTAGCGACGGATCAGCTCAGTTGGTGATTCTTCTGCTAAGAATCTACCACCTCGCATGAGTCCGATCTGGAAGAAATAAATGAAAAACGATAAATTTTATGTACACAATATAGTTATCTAAATATTTATGTGGTTCATCAGGAAGGATCTAAAAGCCAATTCTCGTAATTTAAAACGTTCAAAATCTAGTTGCAGTCTCATCTCGGCGACAAACATATGTCAAAAGTTTAGGGAAATTAGAGGTATTTTTGACAGATTGAGACTGAGAATGTTCTTTAAATTATGAGGATTGCCCCTCTGGTGAAAGAAGAAAAAATTTGAAGAACTTATAAAATACACTGCAGACTCATCACCTGTCCCAACTATGGTTTTACGAGTAGTCTAATAGGATGCAAATAAATACCAAAATTTTACATCAAGTGCCAATCGGACTTCCACAACCCAGTTACCCCTTGGTAAGAGTGGTTGTCAGACTTTCGTAACTACCATAGGCTTTTTTTGGAATTTTAAAGTATTTTATGATTGTGTTGTTCTTTATATAATATTAGTTATATGTCTACTGCAACAAATCCCATGATTGAACACGATCCCCAAAGTATATCCCAAAAGAATTTAAGTTAAAATTTATTTTAGATGATACTTTTTTTTTTTTCAGGGTATGAATAAACATATTTATTTCTAACACACTTAACCTATTATATATACAATCTAATATACTCATATATATATATATATATATATATATATATATATATATATTATAATACAAGTGTATAAAAAAGGAAAAAAAAAAGAAAGAAAAAGACAGGAGCTCATTAGGCATCAAAAAATTGGTCCGCATCGCTGTCAATATAATAAGTGCCCAAAAGGCTGGCAGCATTACCACGTTAGATGGCAATGCTTATTCTTTAGGCTAAAAATAGGCCAGCCTAAAAATAGATAATACTTATGTATAAGCACTTGAGTGAGATACCTGAGATACAAGTTTATTCCTAGTTCAGGTAGAATCAAATTATTTCTTACCTACCTGTTAAGATCCTGTTTTGTTAACCCCTTACTAATAAAGAAAATAAAGATACAATAAAGAGTATTCTATTCTATATCAGATGAATAGTTACACACCGATTTCTCTCTTTCAGTCGTCAGTAATTTGACTTTCGAAATAAGAAGACAAAGCGTTGTGTAACTATACAGACGCTATACAACGTTTATTAGTAAGTTAGTAAATGTTCACGTAAATCAATTATCTATTATATTATTTTAAAAAAATATCTCAACAAACAATTTCAAGTTCAAAATTTAACGCTAAGTTCACAAAACTAACCATACTAACTTAACTGAATGAACACAGCACACATTCAAAACAAAATTAAATAAATAAGTAAACCATTACTTACGATGTCAGCCTGCTTAGTCTCATCTATATAATGAGTCGTGATGATGACAGTCGTGCGTCCACCCTTAGTAATATCTACCAGATGGTCCCAGATGCTGCAAAGAAACATTTAAATAATTAAAAATGTTCATAGTGAACAGCATTTAGAATTTTCGGCCGAACATTTTTGTATAGTCCAAAATTGTTAGAATTTGTAATTAATTTAAGCCTAGCCTGGGCACAGAATAACTAATAGTACCGCCAGGGTTTAAATTAATTACAAATTCTAGCTATTTCGTATCGTTAAAATTTGATGCATAATCAAAATTTTTAAGCTTGTATTAATTTTAATGCAATATTTATAGGTCTTTTTTCAATGCAAGATTTAGGATTTCAAATTATTTTCGGAAAAGTTGAATTTTTGTGGTCTTATTACTGTCTAAGAAGGTAACAGCTATGTAGTTTGTTGCGTCACCTCATCTTCCCAGTGAAAGCACTAGGAAGTGGTGAAGGATGGGCGTTTTGGGGGACTGTCTTATGTAATTTTGACGTTCGAAAAGTGCTGATTCTCAGATGATTTTTATTTTGAATCAACCAGTGGCGGATTTACCAACAGGCTGAGTAGGCTGGAGCCTAGGGCGGCAGATTTTAGGAGCGGCAAAGAATGTTCATTATTGTGTAAGCAGTAGGTGCCTAAAAATTATTTCTTGTGCAATCTTAACATCGTTGGGTTATAAATAATATCTAGAAACTGACACATTATTGTAGAGGTCGGTACGGGCGGCAAAATTTGAACAGCCTACTGGCGGCAAATGTGTAAATCCGCCACTGGAATAAGTCTATTACCTATATAAAATTCAAAGTCCTGACTGCCTGATATGTCAACGCACAGCCTAAACCGCTGGTTCTAGTGACATGAAATCTGGAGGGTGTGTTCTTTGTGAACAGCGGATATCCACTAAGAAAGGGTTTTTCGAAATAACACCCCTGAGGGGTGAATGGGGGGAAGGTGAAATTTCACGCGGACGAAGTCGCGGGCAGAAGCTAGTTGAAGATAAAATCGTTTTCACAGGTACAATTTTGAATAAGTAACTGTACAACTTGGGGCCTATTTTCATAAAGCAATTTCCACAACGACCTTCTTCGTCACAGAGGCTTGAGCCCCAGCTTTGTAAGCTGACTACAGTTTTTCTCACAAAATAAACTAACCCCTGTCGCAACACAGGGTCGACTCCGACTGTGGGCTCATCGAGGATCAGCAGTTCAGGCTCGTGGATCAGGGCGGCTGCCAATGAAGTCCTTCTTTGTTGACCTCCTGACAGGTTCTTGACTTGTCTGTAATAAAAAAAACAGCTTATTAAAGTTCTCTGTCTCTTAGCCACTGTCCCATTGATGGCCAAACGCAATAGTAATTAACAATTATAACTGATTTATATGTATATGGACGTTTGTAACGTGTATCTTTTTGTATGCTATATCAATGATAAATAAAATATTTTTGTACACAAACACTTTTACGCGTCAATCATATTTTAAAAACTAGATGAGCTCGGCGTTTCCTATCTGACTACTCTGAGAAGAAAAGCCAAAACAAACGCTGAGGTCTCTTTTAAGGGCCTGTACTACCTCAGATTGCAAAAATTGCCTTAGCATTAATGGCTGTAGTTTCAACAGTACTGCAGTATTCACTTTGAAATTAACATACAATAAAGATGAGGACTACTGCTAAGTGTTATCTTGGTCAGATCATGTGAAGACTATGTAGATTGATGTCTTAAATGGTCTTTTGAGGAAAGAACTACACAGATTAAGTGGACCTGTTCAGTCAGTGAACGCATTTATCAGTAGGTAATCGTGCAGCTCGACTCAATGTAACTGCACGACGATAATTGACAGCAAAAACGTTACTGAGCTTTTTAGATCCATCAATCAGCGTAGGTACTTGCTTTATCAAGAAGACATTACTCACTAAGAGCTATTACGCACTGTCGACTGGCGACTTGGTCCCTCGGCGCTCAAAATATAGGCATCATCCGGCGACCAAGTGCGTAAACACCTATTTAAACTATACAGGGTGAAATTGAATTCATGGGCATCTTTTTAAGGGGTCATTGTAATCATCATTATGAACAACTTTTACTATGGGACCACACCTAAAATCGCGAAAAAAAATCAGCTCTTCCCTACATTTTGACGAGTTATGTGAACATAAATGCAAGGAACAGCTGCTTTTTTTTTTCGCGATTATAGCTTTAGTCCCATAGTAAAAGTTGTACATAAAGATGAGTACAATTACCCCTTAAAAGGATGCCCATGAATTTAATTTCACCCTGTAGTAAGTCACAGTCGCCGGCGACTCGAAGCTATTACGCACAGTCGACTGGTCGACAGTGACTGGCGGAAGATGCCTATGTTTTGGTCGCCAAGGGACCGAGTCGCCGGCGACCAGTCGACAGTGCGTAATGGGCCTTTATCATATCATAAAAATCGAAATCAATGTAAAACTTACTTGGTAGGGTTTGGTAGTTGCAGCAACTGGATCAAGAAGTCTATGCGTTCCTCCACCTGTCTGGTTGTCATGTTGGCAATCCATCCGAAGTAGATCAATGTTTCTCTGATGGAAAACTCGCCGAAAAGTGCTAGTTCCTGTAACAAACAATATTATGGTCTTTTGTGAGTGTTATCGTTGTTTAAGAATGTTTTCTTGTATCAGGTATGAATTTATACAGGTTCAAATTTTTGCTAGAGAAACTTCGCAGACGTTATGGGTACCGATATTTAAACCTGATAGGTACAGTCAACAAAAGAGATAAGTATGCAGGATCGTCGGATATTAGTTGAAGTTTAATAAGAAACCGATGGATGTTGTGGACTGAAATTTAATTTGATAAATGAGCTGTTTGTTTTCTATTAATAAAATTAAATTTATAACACCTAATTTATGTCTGGCTAGCAGAAAGTAGATTCGAGCCTGGGTGTTTTAGTATGTGTGGTTTGTATCTACAGGCACAGATTACTAAATAGTTACTTCGCTACAGGGACAAATGAAATTACCTAGCGAAACTATGGAGTCCTGATGGGTATCGATATCTAAGCACTATACTGAAGCGGTATCTACAACGCCACATGCGAACAAAGCGCCATAACGACGTCACGCAAAATTCTGCATCTCGCAAGCAGAGTTTACCACGCAATTAGCATATATATACAACGGCCCGACATAAATCATTGGTCAGTTGCCCGCCAGACACAACACCCGTCTGGTCGCAAGATCCTCCCTTTTCTATGGAGGATGAGTGAACTTTCCACCCTGTTCCTCATACCTCTATAATATATTAATAATAAATGAATTTAATGTTTTTGCGTGCGGCTGCTATTACTTAGCCACAAGCCCCTCTTGACAGCTACACTTAGTCCTATATTATTGGTCAAGGCTCTTTATTTTTAATCTTCAGCCACTTACGTATCTTTACAATACTTCACTGTATCTATTGGTTTAACAAAGTGATTATTATTCATTCATATTAGCATGCTATGATTCATATTAGCATGCTATCGACAAAACGCTTAGGAAAACATCTGCTGGATTACCATCGGCGATGTAGTGTGGGATATGGATTATAATCTCACTGTCTACCTGGTTAAGAACTAAAATCATAAACAAAACCTTAGTTTCGTGTAGTTTTAGGGTGTCTGGGTTTCTGTTTATGAAATTCATTTGAAGAGATTTTGTCGAGTTGATTGGATTTTTGGCAATTTGACGGCCGCGTTTACACCAGGATATCACAAATCAGCCTATAATGTTCCCACTGCTGGGACACAGGCATCCGCTCTGTGAGAGGGAGTGGGCCGTAATCCACCACGCGGGCCCAGCGCTGGTTGGTAGATGTCACATGTCTTCGAATTTTTGGTTCTAGGACATGCCGGTTTCCTCAAGATGTGTTTTCCTTCACCATTTTGAGAGCAATGGTGATGAAATAATTTACAAAAAGTAAAGCGCCTGTCTGGGTTCGGACCTACGACATATAACTCGTAAGTCGCGGCCGATACCACTGGGCGACCACTGCTCTAACCTCTACACCAGGGTACAAGGCATGTATTGTACAAGTTATGTCAACAAGTTTTTATGTGTACTTCAGCTATATTGTCTAAGCAGTGCCTACTTCGATATATCAACATAAGCCTATCAATTACATTTTTAACCGACTTCTAAAAAAAGAGGAGGTTCTCAATTCGAATGTTTGTATGTTTTTTTTTTTTTTTTTTTTTTGTGTTTGTTCGCGCATAACTCCGTCGCTTGGCAACCGATTTGAAAAATTCTTTTTTTGTTGGAAAGGGTAGAGTTCCCAAATGGTCCCATGAAAATTTTATCGAAATCGGGCAAGCGGTTTTTGAAAAATCAACAAAAATCTAAAAATTTATATGCATTGTCCACATTAACGATTTTTTTGTTTACTTTTTTGTGGGGTAGGTACAACTAAAAAGTGAAAAATAAAAACTTTTTTACAAAAAAAAAAACAACCGACTTCAAAAAAAACACTACAAAGTGATAAATAACTTTAATTTCGGAAGTCGGTGTCAAAAAACGAAAATGCGAAACCAACGACACCGACTTCCGAAATTAAAGTTATTTATCACTTTGTAGTGTTTTTTTTGAAGTCGGTTGTTTTTTTTTTTGTAAAAAAGTTTTTAGTAAGTATGTGTGCCCCACAATTAAGAAACTCACTCAATAATAATTATCATACCTAACAAAAAACAAAATCTTTACACAAACACTCCGGCTCCCGTACTATTCGCTATTAGTGGCCGCGTTTGCCTAAACTAGACCCGGCCTAGTGCCTACCTATTCTGAAAACCAATGCACGCCACTGATTGTCACTGTTTTCTTCCAAACAAAAACCTTATACAAAATAATTGACAGCTCATCCTAAACTCGCTTTAATGTTCGAATGAAACTAGTTATTTTATTGCCACCCTGCCCTACTCTCGTCTCGGTCGATTTTAGAAGACAACCTTTAAGCCGCGTCTTCACTAGGGGACATATCACGGAGACATATCGCCCAACATTCACGTGGTAGGTCTTTGCGACTTTGTGGGACAATGTAGCTCGACATTTGTCTTGTGCACAGTACCTAGTTGTGAACAATATGTCGCCCGAGGAGACGCAAGCGACGCGCGACGTCGGACGACATTGCGCGGAACACGTATATTTCGTGTCGAGCAACAGAGTCGCGGGACAAATGTCCCCTAGTGAA
The DNA here is from genome assembly GCA_947508005.1 of Amphipoea lucens. Lineage (NCBI taxonomy): Eukaryota > Metazoa > Arthropoda > Insecta > Lepidoptera > Noctuidae > Amphipoea > Amphipoea lucens. The sequence continues at coordinate 14,362,921 of OX382377.1, read as the reverse complement.
AAGATTTATTTCCGTTGGATCCCGCTTTTGAATCCCATTTTAATATTTTTGGCGTTGGATCCCGCAAAACATTATTATGTATTTCCGTTGGATCCCGAATTTAAAAAATGCAAGATAATTACGTTTTATTGTCGTTGAATCCCGAAAAGTATTTCCGTTCGATCCCGAATGCTTAAAAAAATCTGAATGCGGGTACTTTCAACAACAAAATTGTTTATAATAAAATGAGGGGTTCACTAATGTTTCACCAAAACTCCATTGAAATTTTTAGTTTACAACCAACGTTTCGTATACTATTTATTTCACAAACTACTCATTTTCTATATAATCGTCTCTGGCACTCGCCGGCCGCTACCGCGGCTCCGCTCGCTTCGCTCGCTCGGCTCGTGCGTAGGGGTCACAGTTTTAACCTAACCTAACCTAACATTATTTTTTTTTTAATTAATTAACCTAATCTAACTAGTTCAGTTCCGGGTAACCCACTAAAAATAATCTCTTTTTAGTGTTTGATAAAGGTATATCACTTTTCTTCTGAAATGTACACATGTTGTTATAATATGGGATTCAACGGAAATAGCAAACGGGATCCATCGTTAATACCTAAAAAATGGGATTCAAAAGTGGGATCCAACGAAAATAAACGTAGTGAAAACGCAGCTTTACAGTACTTACAACTTTTTAAAACACAAAGTCATGAACAACAACGACCTACTATTTTCCAAGGATAACACAAAGAAACATTAAAGAAAACATAAATAACTAGTAACTACCATAAACAACACAAATCATTATCATCTAAACATGTTATGGGTCGTTTTCCTGACTTGTTTGTACGTCCATTATCCATTGTTCCTTTATTTACTTCAGATCATTGTAATAGTGAAATGATTCAGTGATTGCTTGAATTGCTTCTTAATATTGTATTTTTTTTTTTTTGTGAATATCGTTTACTTTTACCATGTTTGTAAATATGTGAGCACCATGTATCTATCAGATAATTAATTTATGTCATGGTTTCGTTTTTAATTCTTTTACCTATTGTGGTATAGTAATTTTATTTTAGGTGCATCGTCTGCACATATTATTTATAATTAATGTACCTATGCCAAATATTGTAAAACATTTTTAAAAGAGTAACGGTGGAGTTTCTTGCCCATTCTTCTCCATATGAAAACTACCTTTTGGAAGGGGCGACTAGAATCAATTCTATTTTAATGTCATATTTGACGTATAAAAGTGCCTTTTATGTGCCTATCCATACTTAATATTATAAATTCGAAAGTAGCTCTGTCTGTCTGTCTGTATGTTACCTTTTCACGCCTAAACCACTGAACCGATTTAGATGAAATTTGGTAAAGAGATAGTTTGAGTCCCGGGGATGGACATAGGATAGTTTTTATCCCGATATTCCCACGGGATCGATACTTATGCGGGTGAAACCGCGGACCGCAGCTAGTTTGAAATAAATGCTTTGACTTTGAGCTCTGACCGCCAAGCGAGCATCGCTAAGCGAGTAGGTACCTATTATCTTTGATAGCTCTTGTCGCGTAGCGACAAACTAGTGGAGTCCTCACCGGCAGTGTGAACAGTCAGCGATCGACTATTAATATTTGCATCTCTTTTGTTTACACGGAATGTATATCTATTGCACGTTTTTTGAGCGAGAAAACAGCTGATAGTTAGTCGCTTCCTCGCCAGTGGTGGGACGACTGCCATAGGCTGATAAAAAAAAATCGGAACGGTAAATGCAGTAAGAAGACGACTTATTGCTCATTTATTAAAATTAATGATAAGCAAATGATCTCCACTTCTTCAATGAAAAGACAAACTAATGAAGGCTCTTTGAAAGTAATTACCTACGGTGATCTGGAAAACCATGTAAATGAAAAGACTGATCTTTCGTGATATTCAGCTTGTAATAACATGCATTAATTTCATTAGAAGTTGATGAAAGAGATTCTATCTAAGATTCAAAATAAATGAACGCTTGCTTTGCACGGGCACAGAGTCTTTGGTCAACTGGACCCACTCGAACAATGGATTTGCAGATCAGTCGATAGAAAACCCTTGTGGTCTGATAAATATGTATTAGTAGGTAAGTAAGAGTAATTACATGTCGAAAACGTGGCGTCGACTAGTTAGCTCGGAGATTTAGACGAAAATAAACTGTACTGATGATAGAACAAAAAAAAAGCAAATCAGCTATAAATGATTTAACAAATCATTTATAGGCAATATAATATGTTTAAAGGCAAGGAGAGTGTAAAAAAAAAGACAGGAGTTCATTGCACCTCCTAGGTTCCCCAATTTTAGAAGACAGTTTTTCTCCATTCGTCGACGAAAAAATTAATCATTTTAACGATATTTCGGATAGACTATCTAAAATTAATATACATTCGGCTTTCACCCTTATCAGATATTGTTGTTTCGGTCCAAATTTCATGTATTTTCTCCGCTCTTCCTCTTTATGGAAGCAGCCACACCTTTTGGACAAAATCGATCATATTATTCGCAGCACTCTTACATCCATTTTAAATGTGGCTTTGGACGACCGCGCGTGGCTACAAGCCACACTACCCATTCGTTTTGGTGGGCTCGGCGTCCGAAAAATTTCTAGTGTAAGCCTACCGGCGTTCCTATCCTCGGTCCTCAGCACAGAAAAGTTAACCACACGAATCTTGATTCCTGCTCAGGTTGACTCTGAAGTGCCGTGTTTGACCGATGCGGTGAACGCCTGGAAAGTGGCTTGCCTGGACACGGTTCAGCCCGAGAACCCGTCTTCCCAGAGACAGTGGGACGAGCCGCTCTGCAGGTTGGTACGGAATAAACTTATTAATACGTCCACCAATACTGCTGAGCGTGCCCGCCTGCTGGCTGTGGGTGAATGGGAGTCGGGCCTCTGGCTTCAGGCGCTACCGTCACCCAACATAGGCACTATGCTGGGTGACACCACGTTCCGGCTCGTTACATGTTTGCGTCTGGGCGCTCTTTGCGGAGCTCCACATCGCTGCCAATGCGGTGAAGCAGTCGACTGCCTCGGACACCATGGCCTATCCTGCAGCAAGAGCGCTGGTCGGATGGCACGGCACGCCAGCATTAACGACATCATCCGTCGGGCTCTTGTCACCGCCGGAGTGCCAGCTGTTTTAGAACCCAATGGCTTGGCACGTGACGATGGGAAGAGGCCAGATGGAATGACCATAATGCCTTGGAAGTTGGGTAGGCCTTTGGTGTGAGATGCAATCTGTGTCGACAACCTCGCGCCATCCCATCTTCCTAGCACGGCGGGCGGTGCTGGGGCGGCTGCTGCAGGAGCAGAAAACCTCAAACGGCGCAAATATAACAACCTTATTGGGAGCTATATGTTTGAGCCGTTTGGGGTTGAAACTCTAGGGCCTTGGGGTCCGAGTGCTCATCGCATATTTCGCGATATCGCCAAGCGTTTGGTTGACTCTTTGCGTGACCAGAGGGCTGGCCTATTTTTAGCCCAAAGAATAAGCATTGCCATCCAACGTGGCAATGCTGCCAGCCTTTTGGGCACTTATCCCATTGACAGCGATGTGGACGAATTTTTCGATGCCCAATGAACAACTGTACTTAAAATAAATGTTCTTGTATATCGATTTTACTCTATTTCTAGCGGCCATTGTTGTTTACATCTTTTGCAAATTTAGAAACGCCGGACCCTAGCTACCTCGACGTCACACAAATGCATGCTAATAGACACTCACGCAATGCCTGCCATCGAGGTAAACCTCTGCATTTGTTTTACATGGAGGTGACATCGAGGTAGCGAGCTAAACCATGACCACGAGGTACCGCAGTTTGGCATCATGCAGCATGTAATTACCCTAACAACACAACATAAAAAAAAAAAAAAAAATTGAAGTATGTTCATTAACTTGTCAAACGGGTTATTATGTCATCTTCTTCTGCAAAATGTTATAAAAAAAGTTCAAAGTAAGAATTCATTGAATTCGATCAGAATTAAGTGAAGTCAAGCAACCATTAAATTGTAAAAACCATTTGAGACAGATAAATTATCTTCTGAGTTTTTTTTAAATGACTCAGAAAACTAAAATTAGATGTCATTATTAAAGTGGGTTTTACACAAAGATGTACCATCACTCTGGAAAATCTTATGAAAGAGCCAGTCACGCATTTGGCGATTAAAAGTCGGCCGATCAAACGCGTGCATTACTGAACATCAATATAGCTCCATACTAATTCTCTGAACGATCAAACTATCGGTCAACAAAAAGTAATTTTAAAAAATTAAATCGACTTCGAAAGGAAATTCACTCAAAATTATGAAATAACTTTAATTCCGCAAGTCGGTGTCATAGGATCTGTATTTTAGTTTTTTACCACCGACTACCGTCCATATCTTGAATATTACTGAATCGATTTTGATGAAACTTGCACTGTTCCCTAAGTTGAAGTAAATGTAAGCCAATAAAATAACAATGGTCACGACCCGATTAATAGTTGCGGAGATATGCGTGGACAAACATACATACATCTATGAAATTTTGTATATTTGTTTCGAAGCCCTAATAGATTGTCATAATATGTGAATATATAGCAGTTAAAATAATATTACATACATACTTACGTGTCGAATTGAGAACCTCCTTTTTTTGAAGTCGGTAAAAAAGTGGCTCTAAGTGCTCAACTTATGCACGAGCGACACGCGTCAAAGACAGAGGCACAGAGCATGTAACCTTGGTAGAGGTAACTGCAGCCGTTGACTCGTGTCGCTCGTGTGTATGCACACTTAATTGGAGATTGATTGGATGCAGACGAGTTTGTCTGAATTAAACATTATTTTTAAACTAAGTATTCTTTTTTTAAATTCATGAATACGTTACTAACAGAATATAATTATCATTATAGAGTTGGTTTTTCTGTCTTTGCCATTTAAATGTTTTATTTTTGTGTGATTCAAAAGATAAATTTAAATAAAATATAATTCCTAAAATTATGGTATGCAACACAACGTTATTACCATAGATACTTATATGAAAGAAGTTTTTGGTTAGTTTGTGTTTTTTACATTTCTATGGTAATTACTCTGCAAGTCATTTGTTTCCACAAATTATAAAATAACTTGTTTTGAAAATCTGCCCTAACTTTTTCCCAACATTGTTGAGGTCGGCTTCCAGTCCAAACAGATGCAGCTGAATACCAGTGTTTTACATGAAGTGACTGCGTATCTGGCCTCCACAACCCAGATACTGGGTTAGTTAGTTATAAAATAACTTGTATTGATAGTAAAAAAAATAATGTACAGACGCCTGCACATCAACCTACTACAATCTGTCAAATTTCTTTAATAGATTTTCAACTTATCATAAGGTTCAAAGTTGATTGGGAAAATGTGACAGTTTCGGGTAGGTTGATGTGCTGGCGTCTGTACCTACATCCTAACTAGCTAACCCGACGAACTACTTACCGCCTCAGAACCAAATAATGAATTATCTTCATTATTATTTTCGTGATTTTTCCCACAATTTAATAATTATTTTTCTATTCTAGGCGGAGACAAATCCAATAAATTAAAAATCATATAAATTGGTCCAGCTACTCTTGAGTCATAAATGGTGTAACTAACCCGACTTTGTTTTATGTATATTGATGGTCCCTATTAACAATGTCGGTTCCGCAAAAAGAATACTGTTCCGTAGAGCAGTTCAAAGTTTGTTTTGGCAATTCTATATTTTGTCTATGTCAGTACATACTGTACATAGTAAACAATACATAAACCAATCAGTGCAAATTTGAACATCTACTGTCTTATTTTTTTTTTTATCGCCAAAACAAACTTTGAACTATCTATACTACGAGTACACCATCGATATAGACTTTGCAAAGATAATGTAACGGCATTATAAGCCGTTTTTACATACTTATAAACCTATAAACCAACAACACAGACACATCCATAAATTGTTGTCATAATACCAATTTCCTTCAGAACAAAAACAACCTCTATGACAAAATAATTGCCTACAAACTACGAAAAAACAGTTATATAACGACCCTAACAAATAATTACCCACATATCAAATGAATAACGCTTCACTGATCACTATAGCTATACTATTATTTTTGCTGACTTTGACTGGACCAACCTCAGTCGACCTTAGCTCCTTTTATATAAGATTCATTGTCTTTTAGCAATAGGTTGTGTGTTACGTAAAGTTACATATGTGTCATATTATACGCTTTCTGGACACATATTGCCGTGACATTAGCAGAAACTTTGAAACAATAAGAATGATGGGTGATCCTAGTTTTATCTGAGAGATTAGGAGACGGTTTTGCTAGGAAAAGTTTGTCCTAGTTATCAAGTGGTTAGGTGAGTAAAAATAAGTTGCCGACAGGGTTATGTTAGATTCATAATGATTATGTTTTGAGGGTATTCCTAACCGAGGGTAGTCCTCTACCAAGAACCCCATCAATTATTTATCCTTAAGGGGCTTACAGGACCTAAATGCAAAAAAACGCAAGTTTTCGAAACAATAAAAGTATATGATCGGCTACAGTAAACAAAATCAAAAAATATATGTTATTCTAACATAATACAACTTATTGGGTAAACTTTATTTTTATTACAATAAAAACCATACTAATATACATACTAAAACTCTAGTGTTTTAATTTTTTAGTCCAAACAATAGATTTTTCGTAAATAGATAATTACTTAATATTTTGCTATAAATTAAGAGCGTTGTGTAATCGCGCTTCTCTTTCTTTTCTATGCAGTCCGACAAAGACCGCGCTTTAGGTCATGTAGTCCTCTTAATTGGTGAAAAAACTACTCAATGCTGTTTTTGTTGTATTTATGCCAATATACGCCTTTTTTTTTATTTCTTTCATAATGATGATCCTGATTAGATAACATAATATGTTCAAAGTACGGGCCAGCAAGAAACAAACGCGGTATCGTAAACACCATTGAATAAAGTCAAGACTTTGGCAAACCTTTCTCTGTATTCATAACTCATGTTCTATAAGCATTGCCAAAAAACAAGTTCCATCTAAGTAGTTACTAACCTGAGGCATATACCCGATCCTAGGTCCAGGCACTCCACTGCCTGGACTGCCAGGCTTTCCACCTAGCACCCAGATTTCTCCGGAATTCAGTCTTCGTCTACCAACTATGCAGGATAGCAAGGTGGTCTTCCCGCACCCTGACGCTCCTAGAAGACCGTATCTGGAAACAAAAGATTGTAATTAGATAGGATAGAACAAGAAATTGAAAAACATGTAATTTCTATGAATTTGTCCGTGGATATGCCATATAAAATTCCACCGCAGGATTTGATTCTTACGCCAGAAAAACACTGGAGGTTTGGATATAGCAATCCAATCACACTAATATTATAAAGGCGAAAGTTTGGGGGTGTGTGTATGTGTGTGTGGGGGTGTGTTTATATGTTTGTTACTTCTTCACGCTCGCGGCTACCAATACGACGGCTACGGCTGGACCAATTTTGATAAAATTTTGTATGGAGGTAGCTGACACTCTGGATTAACATATAGGCTACTCTTTATCCCGATATTCCCACGGAATAGACATTTACGCGGGTGAAACCGCGGGGCGCAGCTAGTTGATTCATAATTTAATTTTGGGGGAATACGTTTATTTTCTTTCTTCCATAACAATTAGGTACATCTACTCTCAAAATTGAAACAAATTGTATGTCTTTTTTTTCTCCTTCATTAAGATCTGAGGAATCTATAATTTTGAAAAGTATTCTACATACTTGGTCTTTGACTAACATCCAGAAATCCAAACTCCAAGGTCTGCGAACGAGCAATGGAGCGCAGTATACTAGGCGTTACATTAACGGATCGTGTTCGAAACACAACACTGCACTCCAAAACAAAGATAGCTGACGTGGCTCAAAAGGCTGCCCAACTTAAATGGAGTCTCATTTAAGTTGGGAAGCCTTTTGGTTGGACATGCTGTGGGCCCAAAAAGCACAGAGTTGGTGCCTTGAGACAGTGAGGCGGGGCCGCGGCAGACCACGTAGGAGATGGCGGAATGAGCTGGATAGGTTCCGTCAAAACTAGAAGGAGGAGGCGCGGGCTCGCGAAAGATGCAAGGAGTGGATGGAGGCCTTTGCCCAGGAGTGGGACAGAACGGGCGAGTAAAAAAAAATGTATCTAAGATGACTCTTCTAACCTCTGCCCTAAAAGATTTGGGTCACACTTTGTAGCCCACTCTTTTCAATTCACCCCCCTATACCAGCAAATTCACTTACTGATCACGAATTCTCCGAAACTATAACCATCAACTACAAAATATGGCGCGTGCATCAAATATCTCACTCCTACGGGTCACAAGCAATGAGTAAAACAGTGAGTTAAGGGAAAGAGACACAAAATCGAGTTACTTCTATGAACAGTGTCAAACAACAATACTTCAAGTGTGCTGGTTTGAAAAATTGCAAAAGTTTGGCTGTGAAACTCCAACGGACTCAGGAGAACAACTTCTAGTTCCTACACATTGACTTTGGGAAACTTTTGTATGGCAAGATTTATTTATTCGATTGGTTTTGTTGGAAACGTTTTTGCGACAAAAAACCAAGATGAATGTCTTGGAAATATTTAGTGACAAATTTTAAACACGATTAATTTATTATTAGTGATTAATTACTACTAACACCTCGCCCTGGCTTTATATTATATGCAAATTAAATGTGTATGAGTTTATAATACCTACACAAAAACGTTTTGGAAATAAATTGGCTAAATGAAGATGAAAACCGCAATAAAATCATTTATTTTTTTCAAAAGTAACCTATTAAGCGACTAAATCCAAAGTACGTTACTACTGTAGAGGTTCTCTATCTTTTGAAATATAGGCTGGTCATATTTGAAGGCATGTTCCATTCGAAGATTTAAGCGTGTCTCATTCGATGAGAGTAGGTTTGACGTGTAAAAATAAGATGGGCTAATTTTATATATTTAACGTGAAAAACTCCTAAAATAATTATCTTAATATGAAATCCGATAGGAGTTTCATTTAGATAAATAGCTCTCCTCTGTAGCGTAGGTCATACTAGTTATTCTGTGTCCAAAGACAAACAATTTAGTTTGATACTACTTAGATTTTAATAGCATATATAGTAGGTAGCTAAATTAGTTCGAGAATTTTGTCGAAGAACTGAAAAATGATCATCATCATTCTCCGGCCCTTATCCCAATATATTTGTGGTCGGCGCAACATGTCTTTTTCTTCCATAATTCTCTATTATTCGTCACCTCGGTAGTCACCCCCTTTCTAACCATACCATCATTCACACAATCCATCCATCGATTCTTTGGTCTTCCCCTACTCTTATAGCCATCGACATTCATACTCAAAACTCTCCTCATGATATTTTCCTCATTTCTCCATAGCACATGCCCATACCATGACAACCGATTTCCACAGAACTTTTCAGTTACCGGTGCCACTGTCAGACTTCCTATTGTGTAGTTATTTCTTATCCTATCCATTCGTGTAACTCCACACATCCCTCTTAGCATTCTCATCTCAGCTGCAATTGCCTGCAGCTGAGATGCTTTCATTCATTCATTAAGACTAATGAAGAAATATTTATCTTCATGAAATATATTTTTTCTAACACAAATGTCTGATAAAATATTCCCTATTCGACACAGTTGTTTATCCAAATATTTATTTCAACGTTTCTATGAATTTTAAATGTATTTTTTTCAGGCTTTTTCATCTCGGTCCGCAAATTGAAAACATTATCGTTTAGTCCACACCATTTGGCTCAAATTATTTAAAAAGTGTCCTAAACCATTCCTTTGAGTGATCTTAGCCGTTTGTCAAATTGAAAAGACTTGGTTTTGACGTTATTTTTGGCGGGAAATTCGGTAATTTTTCTTGAAATGGGACAGCGGAAAATTAAGAATGTTTGCGTTTAATTTTTTTTATAAAAATTTACTTGTTTAAGTTTTGTTAAAATAAGACGTTTTTTTTATTATTATTGCTGAATAATGGGACCGCTCTTGAACTAGATCACGCCTGAGGGAAAGCGATGGATGAGGTCTATGATGGAAGGAGCGTGCCGAGAAGATGCCTAAGGCACTGGAACTCCCACGCATCGACGAAACACAGCAGGCTGCTTGACGCCGGATTCCGGTAGGAGGGTGGTCGCAAACCAGGCGGGCATTAGCCCTACCACCGCAAAAACGTTATGGCCGTTTGCGACTAATTCTTACGATGAACGTAGGTTTCATCGTCTTTCTGCCTTTGTCTTATGTTACTTGGGCTCAGCGCAACACATTTTCTACTTCAAGGTATTCTCCTCTATCGACCGTCACGCAATCATTCACTGCCTTCCCTTTCATATAATTCCTCATACAATTTAACCTTCTTTTCGCTACGAATATAAAAAATTTCTTTCTGAAGACAAATTTAGTTATAAGCGATCGAGCGCTCGTAGCACGTATCTATTCTTTTGAACACAGTGCTTTCATAGTTTAAGTAAGTATGTACATTAAGTATTGCTACTATTATATTATTAGCTGCGGGTTTCGATCTCAGGACGAGCTGCTTCTCACACGACAACTAGTTTTATAAAATGCGGCTGTTACTTTACTACCGTCAAACGGGGGAATAGGGATGCAGGGGTGAATAGGGACAAAACTTTAAAATGGATTTTAACGTTGTAAGTTTTGTCCGCTGCGCTCCATAACTCAAGTAGCGGATGTTGGAGAAAAAACAGCCAGGCTGAAGTGGGAATGGGTTGGACACGTCTCACGATTGCACCCGGAGAGATGGGCAAAGATCGTCACTTACTGGACGCCTGAGGCAGGACATCGCCGTCGAGGTAGAGCAAGACGAAGGTGGCGTGACGATCTAATATCATTCGCAGGACCAACATGGCCAGAGATCGCACAAGACAGGGAGGTTTGGAAGAAAAAAGGGGAGGCCTTTGCCCAGCAGTGGGACACAAAAATAGGCTAACAAAAAAAAAAATTGTCCCGATTCACCCCTGCATCCCTATTCACCCCTTTTGACTGTATATTGTGGTGTCTTACGACTTCCACGCGAACGAAGTCGCGGGCAGAAGCTAGTGCTTGATAAAGGTAAATCACTGTTCTTCTGAAATGTACGCATGTTGTTATAACATGGGATTCAACGGAAATAGCAAACGGCATCCATCGTTAATACCTAAAAAATGGGATTCAAAAGTGGGATCCAACGAAAATAAATGGTTATGTTATTTTACGTCTGATTTAGCATCATCGTGATCTTTATTTAACTGTCATTGCTATCAGATAACAAATAACTATGATAGGACTGTCTACAACTGACAGGCGTCAGAAAAGCCTTACGGGGGCAATTCTCGTAATTTTAAGAACGTTCACAGTCTGATCTGTCTCAATCTGTCAAAAATGCCTTTAATTTCCCTACATGTTCGCAAGTTTTTGACATTTGTTTGTCGCCGAGATGAGACTGTGACTAGATTTTGAACGTTTTAAATTACGAGAATTGAATAGAATAGAATACTTACCCTTTATTATGTAGTACACCATATAAATTACAGACATAAATAAAGAAAAATTTGCCTTCAGTTTAGCTTCTGCAACATGCAGTCCAACAACGATCGGTTTTTGTTTAGTTTTGCAAACAAAACGAAGACATCCTAAATTCTCACGCTATTGTGGATCGTTGCCAAACATTGTTGAGCGTCATGGGAAGCGCGTCAATTGTTGCCTAATGAATACACGACTTCAAATCGTAAACACGAATTATAAACGTAAATGAGTCCCAGGAAAATGCCATAATATTTATTAACAAGGCTTAGATGATATAATGATTTATAATGTGGTGTACCTATACTTACACCGATAAATTAGGTTCGTTTTCAATAGTATGTAGGTACAGTCGCACGTAACTTGGCAAGAATCGTTGGATGCGTTTTTCCTTTCTTTAACTTTCTTCTAAACAGACATAATATTCCACAATAATAACAGCCAATGGGTTGATTGCCAAGAGCCTCGACCAACACCTGAGGAGGCTCACGTTGGGCAGCTGGATCAAGGGCTTGATTCAGAAAGCGGTACTTCTGGACACGGCTCGCATTGTCAGGAGGTTCCTCTCTCTGCAGCCCTGACCGCCGGTACCTTGGACCCTGTTCCCGATACCGGTGGGCTACTATTTTTTATATTTTTAAATGTTTTTATATATTTTAAATACTAATATTTAAAAATATAATTTATATGTACATAATGAAATAAAGGAAATAATAATATTCCACAACTATCACACAACGCCATCTAGTCCCAAGCTAAGCAGAGCTTGTGTTATGGGTACTAGACAACTGATAAAAATACTTATATATTTCTAAATACATACATATTATAGATAAATTACACCCAGACACAGAACAAATGAAAAACCTTGCCAAGTTACGTGCGCCTGTGCGCAAAGAAATGAGAGAATGTTTTATAAAAAGCGAGACGACATTCAAGGACAGATATGATTATACTGGCTATAATCAATAGCTATCTGTCATTCACTGAAAATAGGTTAGGTTTCGGCCGTAAGGGAGTGAATACAGAGATAATCCTACTAATATTATAAACGCGTCCATCCTCACAACGCGTTCTTCTTCTCTCACGCTAAGAAGAAGAACGCGTTGTGAGGATGGATGGATGGATGTTTGTTACTCTTTCACGCAAAAACTACTAAACGGCTTTGGTTGAAATTTTCCACCCAGATATAAGCCACTTAATAAGACACTTTTTATCCCGATATTCTCACAGGATCGTAACTTATGCGGGTGAAAACGCGGGGCGCTGCTTGTAATAAAGTTTATTCATTCATCAGGATACCCTGTGTCGCAGGATCTAGGCTCTTTCGACAGATAATATGAAATATAAAATATAACAAATGCAACGGTTTCAGTATAATTAATTTATAAACTTATGACTAAAAGGTAACAATGTAAAAGGTATGTGTGTGTGTGTAATGAGTGTAAGTATGCAATCTGCGTTCGCGATTTAATTTCCAAAAATGTAAACAAATATGAATTAATGGAAAAATAATTTTAATTCCTACATAGTAAAGTCCAGTTTACGTTATAACTTCAAACATTTTTATAATTTTTTCAACAGTGCTAGTTACTCTGAAATCAATCTAATTATCATTTAAATTAAGTTGACATTTGTTTAACTTTAAATATAGGGATGTGTAGCACTGCACACATTTATTATAAAACAATGTCGATTCTGCAAAAAGACTACTGTTCCGTAGAGCAGTTCAAAGTTTGTTTTGGCAATTCTATATTTTGTCTATGTCAGTAGTTCAGTACATAGTAAACAATACATAAAACAATCAGTGCATATTTGAACATCCACAGTCTTATAATTGTTTTAATTTTAATTTTATTTTTCAAAGTTTGAACTGCTCTTCTGAAATAGAAAGTAGTCATTTTGCGGAACCGACATTGTTAATAGGGACCATCGAATTATGTGAGTGAGTGTGTATAAGATGACGGTTGCTAAAGAAGTATGAAAGGGAAAGACATATGCTGCACCAATAAGTTGGTGCAGGAAGAAAATGATGAGTGAGAGTTTAACTTACATAGCTCCTTTAGGTACTGTCATGTTCAACCCATCTAAAATAACGTTGGGATTCTTCTGTGAGCCGTATTTCTTATGTGCTCTTCTCACGCAGACTGCCTGTTGTTTCCTGTGAATGAAAACTGATATTTAAAACATCGTCATCTTTGATAGACACATAGTACCATAAAAGCGATCTACATTTCTCCTACTTATTTAAAATTTTGCTGTGCCCGACAGAGTCCATAATTGGTTATTTTGATTTATACTTACCAGTCCTGTATGTGTACATTATGGATGCAATAAAGATTGAACTGAATTGATAGTTTTTTAGAATGTCTGTTTCTCTCTTGCGATACTAGAATTACTAAAAATATTATTTCAATCTTGAAACATAAGGCAGATATCAAGGCAAGTAGCGAGGCTGAATGCCGAGGGGCGCTTAACATATTATCATCATCTGCCTAGCCTTTTCCGAACTATGTTGGGGTCGGCTTCCAATCTAACCGGATGCAGCTGAATACCAGTATTTTACGTCGAGCGACTGCCTGTCTGTCCACAACCTTTTTTTTTTTCTAAAATAAAAGTAGCCTAAGTTACTCCTTATTACATCAGCTATCTGCCAGTAAAAGTCCCGTCAAAATCGGTCTAGCCGTTTCAGAGATTAGCCGGTTATTTTAATATTACAAACAGACACTAATTTTATTTATTTGTAGTATAGATTACATTCCGAGCACAGCAGCAATGTGACGCAGCATCGCGCAGCATTGCTGCCGTGCTCGGAATGTAATCCATACCATCCATATACTATAATATTATAAATTCGAAAGTAACTCTGTCTGTCTGTATGTTACCTTTTCACGCCTTTTTTTTTATGGATGGGAAATCATCAAATGACCCCTCCTGCTCTGGGTGGAACCTTTTCACGCCTAAACCGCTGAACCGATTTAGATGAAATTTGGTATAGAGATAGCTTGAGTCCCAGGAAAGGACATAGGATAGTTTTTATCCCGATATTCCCACGGAATCGAGACTTATGCGGGTGAAACCGCGGGGCGCAGCTTATAGTCTCATACAAACCTATATAAAGAATATAATTATGGGGACCAGTAGTGCTGCAGCAGCACTGCTGCGTCTGCACTGCTGCGTGCTGCCGAGATCAGAACCATACCAAAATATTAATTCCGCAGACGAGTTCTTTCACGAATAAATCTACTCCAACAAAGAGCTAAATTTACTAACTAACCTAGAAGCGACAGTAGACTTCTGCGTCTTGAACATCTTGTGTCTCCTGGCCATGAGCTCCTTCTCAATGGTGTTGATGGTGATGGGCGCCTCTGGAGCTCGGACATCCTCCATGGATATCGTCGCCCCCTCATTGTCGTACGCTGGCATTTTTTACTGTAACAAGGAGAGGAATTTGTTAGCGTTTAAAGTTAAATAGTTTTTTTTTAATAATAGAAAATGAGGCTTTTTGGCTTATAAGTAGAGTTTTAATTCCTGTAACAGCAGGATACCTATGTAAACTATATGAATGAACCCAAAAAATTGGGGTTTTATGTGTAAACCTTTTGTGTTATTCTTTTTTTTTTTTGCCGAAATTGTTATCAGTTAAGGTGTATAGAGTCCTCAATGATCTTGCGCATCTGGGCGGAGCTAAACGCACTACTCCCGCGCACCCCAGTACCCAAATTTTGTAACACACTTTAAATCACAATCCGAACCATTTTGAAGGATGGCTAATTCTGCAAATTGAGGAATTATGGTTGGCTCAGGTCGTAGAATAATATATTATATTAACTATTTGTGTTAAGTGACACTATGAAACAAAAGTTTATAAGTATTGGTTTCTAATTGGACACTAAAAATCATCTCTCTGAAGCAAGTATTTATACGACTACGCAACGGATTTTGACGCGGTTTTCATCATCTGGTGCGGTATTTTAGAAGAGAATTCATTCCCGAAGATTTAGATGCATATAATAATATTAAGCTTAAATATTATAATTAATAAATTTCGATGTTTTTCCAAGTCATAAAAACCGACCGAAGCAGGGGCGAGTCGTTAATTTAAAATAAGATGAGTTCTAGCAACCAAAATGCTAAATACTAAATTAAACAAATGAACGCTAGACTTGTAGGTAAGTGCTTACCAAAGGCGTCGTAAGTTCAAACTGAACGAATGTCAATGTACAGGGTTGTCACCCGTTCAAGGCAACGCTGGCACGAAAGAAAATATAACCCACGCCATAATATGCGACACGCAAAAAGAAAAAAAAGGTTAAAAACTAAAACTCGACTACCTACTGAAAAGGATGTAACAAGAAAGTACCTTCCCCATTTTTTTTTACCGATTTAGATGAAATTTGGTATAGAGATAGTTTGAGTCCCGGAAAACGACATAGGATAGTTTTTATCCCGATATTCCCACGGGATCGACACTTATGCGGGTGAAACCGCGAGCGCTGCTAGTTTCATATAAATAATTATGTAACAAGGTATGTTCCGGTACAGAAAGGTTAAGGCACAAGGTCCACAACCTTTTAATGCTACTTCTAATAAAATTATGTAAATTAATAGTATGGTAGGTGTGATAAAAATCATTAATTTGATCGAGGAATGTTTTGTTATCAAAAATCAAATTAAATCCGAAATAAAATAGTAGGTAGATGAAACTAATATAATTAATAAATCTGATAAATTTTCGGGCCCAAAAAGGAATAAAAATGTGGGGCGAACAAGGAATATTAATAGGTGGGGCTGGGGCAAACCTTATTTTGAGGCAAATGGAAAATAAATCCTGAGTTCATCTTTACGTCTCTTTTTTTTTAAGAGAAAAATGTACAAATAAACAAACATTTCTTTCAGTTTCGTGCTTTTACAGCTGAATTCATATAAAATATAATTATGGTAGTCCATTCACAGGATAACCTTGGCAAGCGCAGCTTAACCTCTAAGATCGATTAATCTGCACAGCTGTTATTCACCCACATGACGTGATTAGTATAAACCTCAGTATTTATATAACTCACAAGAAAAGTAAATTATTATAAATAGATTGAATAACAACATAATTTTCCGTGAGACATGACAAAACATTATGCCTCTCATTATGCGCACACGCAGATTGTCATGTTAGGTTATACCTAAGTCAATTACTAGGCAGCCATTACTGTAAGCGATGACATTAATATAAGTACAAGGAAAATATTATTGATAATAAAAATCACAATATGATTACCTGGGACAATGATTTATTTTTGTCCAATTATAACTTAGCACATCGTCGATCCAGTACATACCGAGACCTCTGTATCTGTACTGATTATCAGTTAGAGCACGGGACCCGATCACGGGACCGTAGTCCCCGTGCTTCACCCAGGTGGAGAAACTAGGTGAAGCACGGGTCCGACCCCCCTGTGTTAGGACATTGAATACTTTTTATCCCGGTAGTACGTTCATACCTATGGGCTAATTTTCGACCTCCACCCTCGTGAGCAAAAGCTATCTAAACATAAAATATCACACAAAATAAAGGCTAAAATGCGAAGAACCAAGATACGGAAACATACCATATACCTCAGAAAAACTACTATTAAAATGAATTAATTAGTAACCTTAAACTTTATCTACGTCAACATTTCCGGAACGATGTGTGCAAAAAAAAAGTTGTTTTGAACATCACAACAACAATTAAGTATAGTACATACAAAGTAAGGGAACGGAAAATTACAACCTTCTCAGACCGGAATAAATCAAGAAGATAATTATGTATAAACTTATTGAATTAATAGTCACACTAATATACAGGGTGTTACGGAAAGGGTATATCAATACAAACGGGTTGAAGAGTGTATCTGGTCTAGAATCTCTGTACAAAATTTCAGCTCAAAAGCATTAACTTTGAAAATGCTTAATATTTTTTTAATTCGACATCACGGCGCTGCACTGGCGCGCGCCGGCGTGATGTGCGTTTACTAGGCGCACAGACACACTACAGATAATGGATAATGACCCTCGTAGTGCGGTGACACGTTTGTTATGATTTCAATTTAATAAACTATCGAAATAAAAAAAATATTACCTAATCATTTTCAAAGTTACTCCTTTTGAGCCGAAATTTTGTACTGAGATTCTAGACCAGATACACTCTTCAACCCGTTTGTATTAATATACCCTTTCCGCAACACCCTGTATATATATTATATATCACACTAATATTATAAAGACGAAAGTTTGTGAGTGTGTGTGTGTTCATATGTTTGTTACTTCTTTACGCTTAAACGGCTGGAACAATTTTGATAAAATTTTGTATGGAGGTAGCTGACACCCTGGATTAACATATAGGCTACTTTTAATCGCGATATTCCCACGGGATCGACATTTACGCGGGTGAAACCGCGGGGCGCAGCTAGTAAAATATAAAATATAAACTCTTCTAGGAGTTGTAAAGGGTGTAAGTTCTGACGACAATGTTTGTGTATATGAGATTTGTATTGTAAACCAGGCTATTGTAGGAATGATTACGATTAGGTACCGTTCACAACCACCATTCATCATCATTTATTTATTATAATACACCCCATCGTTAGAAACTACCGTAGGTGATCAAAAGGGAATAAAGTTGAATATTTTTTTATAGTTCCCTTTTGACCACTACGGTAAAATATTGATTGGTGCTCAAATGGGAATATCTTTGGTGCTCTAAAAATTGGTGCTCAAACGGGAATACTTCACCACAACGTCATTGGATTTCCTTTCGCGAGAACAAACTTTTCCATTTTGAATGGAAACCTTCAAATCTTTCTTAGAAAGGAATTAACAATAATGATTATTCTTTATAAATTATCTTATACAAAGAACTCAGATAATTTACATACGCCACAGATATACAAAAGAAAAAAACTATAGGTACTAATTATTATTATAAAGCTGTAGTGTTTGTTCGTATGAACACACAAGTTCTTCAACTTTATAACATTTGTTCTATCTCTAGAACTGACAGTCGAATAAAAAAAATATTATGTATACTCTTGAGGAAGCTCATAGGCTGTTACTCATCACTGATGAGTAATAGCCTATGAGCTTCTGACTGATGAGTCATCAGTCATCACTAGAGATCGGATATTCGGATGCATATTTACCTAAAGTGAATTTTTAGCTCTGAAAGTATGGAAGCGGCTTCTTATAATATTTTTTCTGTAAAAAAATCCCGGGATTCCAGGAACACCGGGAATGCATAACTAGTCGGGTGTATAGTATGGAAGGAAGGAACTACATAAATAAAATTATCTAAATATGTGTAGTACGTAATCTTGAATTCTTGACGTTGTCTGCTATTACAGTTTGGTATTTACCTACCTACTTTACAATGTTAGGTAGGTAGATATGCATCCGATTCCATAAATAAAAAAAAAAACACAATATTCCGGAATAGCGGTATTTTTACGATCGATGCAAAAGCGCATTCCGTATTAGCCAACATCTCAATATTTGAATATGCATGGAATCCGAATATCCGATCTTTAGTCATCACGCTACGATCCTTAGGAGTCGAGCAAAAAGATAAAGAAATCAGAAAGAACGCTAAGCAACAAAAACGAAGTGACGGGCGATGCGATTGTGACTTGGTGGGTCGGCGGAACAAGAAATTTTACGCGGACGTAGTCGCGGGCAAAACCTAGTCACACTAATATTATAAAGGCAAAAGTTTGTGAGCGTGTGTGTGTGTTTATATGTTTGTTACTTCTTCACGCTCAAACACCTGGACCAATTTTGATAAAATTTTGCATGGAGGTAGCTGACACCCTGGATTAACATATAGGCTACTTTTTATCCCGATATTCCCACGGAATCGACACTTATGCGGGTGAAACCGCGGGGCGCAGCTAGTAACAGATAAAGGAATTACTTCAAAATAGATGGATTAATTCGTCATTAATTAAAACAACCTCATTACGAGTCTGTGACCACAAACCGGTTAATCTGACGTCATCAGAAATACCCAAGAAATCACGGTTATCGACTCTTCAAAAAAAAAAACATGGGTTTGTAAAAATATTGATTAATATTAGAATCGATAATGTAGGTTTCGAATTGTTTCCGGTAAAACTCGGTTTTGGAAAAAAAAGTTTGTCCCACGCCTAAGTTTTTTTTTTTTTTTTTTTTTTTTTTTTTCAAACGGTCATTGCAGGCACTAATCTAAATTATCTTCACATGATGTGACCAATATTATGTCAGGACTTTAAAAGAGATTTTGACCCTTGAGTTTGTTTCGCCATTTAGGGGTTTTTTAGGGTTAGTCAGCTACCCCTGAGAAGAAATGGCGAAAAAAAACTAATAAAATAACAAAAAAAATAATGAATGGCGTGGATTCGATATTTTCTATCTGCTACGCTATTCACAACCATCCGATATGCTATCGTATCGAAAATTAAAAATTTCGATGACCTGCTTTCCTTGGTCCCGACAACAAATAGCTGTCGGAAGTATACAGCGGTCGTCTATTTGGTTTAAACTGACAAAATTTTCGGGTTTTGGAGTTGTGAACAGCGTTTAGAGGACTTCTACGATAACGTTGATTGATGTTCGATACGGTACGGAAACGTATCGAATGGTTGTGAATAACTACGCTGAATAGGAAATGTCGAATCCATCTAGCTTATTTTTTGAAGTGAAACTTCTATACACACGCTTGACGTGGGGACAGTGTTGCCAGATCCAATTTTCAAAAATCCGTAGGGCTACGCAAAAAAATCCGTAGAAGTCCGTAGATTGCCTCGACAAAAATCCATAGATCTACGGACATTTTTTAAAGCTGACTAAACCTGACTATTTAGAGATGAACTGACCTTAAACATAATGTCTTGCCGGTCAAGGAGTTGTTAATTAAAAGAAACAAGCGGGAAAATCTCCAAGACAAAGAAAAAGCAATAAAAATTGTATTAAAAAAAATTATAATTAATTACTGTCGGTATAACATAACATAACATGTGTAATCTATTTTTTTATCATATATTTTTGAATTAAATAATTCAAAATGCCTCTTTGCTTCTACGGTCTACTCCACAGAAGGTAGTTTTTATTGTACTTATTATTTAAAGCAGTCCTTTTTATAGATTTGTGTATAATACCGCATCGCGGTAAAAAATAAGGTTCAAAACAGCGATGCGTTTGACGTTAGTTGAATCGAATGACCACCAAAATAAAAGCACTTTTGCAGTTGATGGAATCGAACAAAAATCCGTAGATTTGCGGCTAAAATCCGTATGTCCGTAGACAAGACCAAAAATCCGTAGATCTACGGACAAATCCGTAGGTCTGGCAACGCTGCGTGGGGAGTAAGCTGGCGAACGCGTGACGTAAGCGTTACGAAAAGTGTGATCGGGCGCGTCGAACTGGAGTTGAGTGGGGGATATAAGCAAGAGAAAGCAGTGCGCGCGCACATTTTCTTTCTCTCTTCCTCTCATAGCCAAATACGTTTGAAGTTTCACTTCAGTCGTGTGGTCATAAGCACACTCGGATTTTTTTTAAATAAAACGTGTAAAAGTGATTCCGATAGCCTATTTACAAAATAAACAAATTCATTTCATTTCGACAACATATTTCTCAGGCACTAAGCAAACCGTACCGTCTACGTTACCTTTCTATCTCCGAGAGATCCTGCGAACATCTTAGAGGACAAACAAAGTTAATGTAATTTCCCGTTACTCCATCAGTGTCGTGACATTCCTAAAATTGTCTTCTCGACAAACAAAGCCATAAGGTTAGAGATGATTATTATTTTTGAGAAGATAATTTTTCTACGAAAGGAAAGAATATTGGACTATTTTATGAAGAACAGCCTTAATATCTCATTCTTCGCAAAGTGACATTAAATCCCCATTTATAGAATGCAAGTTTCTTGCCTCTGGCATAATAGTCCTCCAGTTCATATGTCGGCCAATCTCAACTGAGACCAGCCTTCGGCGAATAGTGCGCAAGTGTGCGCGAAGACACAGGTGAACCCCCTTTTCCCTCACTCTCATAGTCCGATGGGACTCATGGGATGGCACACAATCCAACCCGACCGGAGACAGATCAGGCGCAGGACCAACGACTTAACGTGCTTTTCGAGACACGGGGGTATCACACGGTCAACTTTCAAACTCCCGGCTGTAACTAAGAAATTCCTAAAATTTAAGCAACAAACGACTTGCATCGTCTTAACACTGTTTAAACGGTGCAACTTTTACTGTTGTTTCAACTCATGGTATACTAGCTGCTGCCCGCGACTTCGTTCGCGTGAAATTTCTTATTCCCTCGACCCATCTCGTCGTATTGCATCACATGCCCGCGTCTCCTGCTCTATCACTTCGTTTCCCCATAGCGCTTTTGCTCGGCTCCTGAGGGTCATAGCGTGACGTTAAATAGCCTATAGCTTTCCTCAAAAATTGGGCTATCCAATGCAAGAAGAATTTTTCAAATCCGACTGGTAGTTCCAGAGATTACCCCCTACATACAAACTTACAAACAAATTTTACCTCTTTATAATATTAGTATAGAAGTATAGATAGTATATACTTATAGTATATATAGAAGTATAGATTATTTTTATCCCACGAATCGACGCGTGCTTTACTTGTGGTAACCAACAAACACTGTGAATGAGTGCGTGAAGACGAGTACCGCCAGTACATGACACGCACGCACTATCGTTTTCGCCATTGGCCCGGGCGGTGATTATTATATGCCGACTCCTGTCACAGTATAAATATGAACAGTATGGAAACTAGGCCTATTTGTTGAAATAAATACCTACGCCTCATTGGAGCGTTAGGGTTGTCACTCTTAATGTCTGTAAAATTGATGTGTTTTATTGTAACGAAGTTTTTAACGTGGTGTGCGGTTAGAAGTTGACTGATTATCTTTCCCTCCTTCTGGTCAAAACGTAAATACAAGAGTGCTAAAGCCGATAGTGAAGTCAAAATGCGCGTCGCTCGACCGATGCCTAGTTTAACCCTACACCTTACCGTTTCTACTCGAGAATGGGTGTAATAGTAATTAAAGAAAACAATATTTTTAAAAAATATCTTTATTCTTCGTAATTATGTTAAAACACATTTTTCGATACTTTAAACCGACTACTTGGGAAGTAGTGCTACAGTAAAAAGAAAATAATATTATGTGGCGACTTCATAAATGTATTAAACAAAAACAAAGTGGAAGACAACAGGAATAAAAAAATGCTGCATGCGTAAACAGCAATTATTATGGAAGTATCGTAAGAATCGAAATATCATAAAAAAAAAAACAATTTTAAAAATTTTGCGAGTAGATTACAACGTGTTATAAAACTGACAAAAAAGTCTCAGAATAATTACTTTATCCATACAGCTCAAAACAAATGTAAGGCTACTTGGAACTTTATTAGTAAAACAATGTGTAATGTGCCAAAAAGCGAAATCAATCAAATTAATATAGATGGTAAACATTGTGGTGATGATCCCCAGACCATTGCGAACTTTTTTAATAATTTTTTTATAGACCAAATAAAACGCAATACACGTTGTACTAATAAAACAGAGACTACGGACCGTCCAACTTTTTGAAAATGCGTCGAGCGTATTGGATGAAATTTTTCGTTCTTGTTTTAAAAGAGAACAAAAGAGAACACTGTAAAATTTACATGTAGCAGGCGAAAGTATTTTTCAGTAAATAATTTATAATTACGAATAGTAGAGATATATTTTTTTAAATATTGTTTTCTTTAATTACTATTACACCCATTCTCGAGTTGAAACGGTAAGGTGCAGGGTTAAACTAGGCATTGGTCGAGCGACGCGCATTTTGACTTCACTATCGGCTTTAGCACCCTCGAAAACTATGAAAACGACACCCATGACAAATAAATGGAAAAATTTCACAGCCGCCATCTTGAATTTAGATTTTGACCTCACTATAGGCTTTAGCACCCTCGAAAACTATGAAAACGACACCCATGACAAATAAATGGAAAAATTTCACAGCCGCCATCTTGGATTTACATTTTGACCTCACTATAGGCTTTAGCACCCTAGAAAACTATGAAAACGACACCTATGACTAATAAATGGAAAAATTTCACAGCCGCCATCTTGAATTTAGATTTTGACCTCACTATAGGCTTTAGCACCCTCGAAAGCTATGAAAACGACACCCATGACAAATAAATGGAAAAATTTCACAGCCGCCATCTTGGATTTAGATTTTGACCTCACTATAGGCTTTAGCACCCTCGAAAACTATGAAAACGACACCCATGACAAATAAATAGAAAAATTTCACAGCCGCCATCTTGGATTTAGATTTTGGCCTCACTATAGGCTTTAGCACCCTCGAAAACTATGAAAACGACACCCATGACAAATAATTGGAAAAATTTCACAGCCGCCATCTTGGATTTAGATTTTGACCTCACTATCGGCTTTAGCACCCTCGAAAACTATGAAAACGACACCCATGACAAATAAATAGAAAAATTTCACAGCCGCCATCTTGGATTTAGATTTTGACCTCACCAACGATTTTGGCAACCTCTTTAACTACCTACGACACCCATGACGAAAAAATGTTAGCAGCCGCCATCTTTGATTTACAAATAAATTCACGTCGGTGCATGATCGCACGAGCCATTATTCGATATCGATTATAACAATAAATCATTCTTACCTTTCAAGATCAGCAGGGAGTTTAAAAAAGGAAAGCTCCGATTTTGAAGAAGTCGAGTTCAAACAGTTTTTATTAAAAAGATGGACGATCCGTGGCGCAAGGAATAAATTAAATACACGACTATTCGTTCCAACACGGCATCGGCACCCGTGACTGAGAGTACCCCAACTATCGCTTAGGAGTATCGTAGATGCGCGCGTCTGTGTGAGTGTGCCGTTGCGACCGTTTGTACGTAGTTTCCGTACTGTTCGTATCTGTCTACTGTGCTCCTGTCCCAAGTAAGTCGAAGCAAGAAAAATCTGTTCAGGTGGAGATTCATAGACGACTCCGCCTTGGAGTGTAAATGTGGTGCTATTTCACAAACGATGGGACACTTAATATCATGTTCTGCGTGTCCTGTCAGCTGCACGTTACAGGAACTGATGCCGCTAGTGATGGCGAAAAACACATAACGCAATTCTGGACCGAGTCCATTTAGATTGCCATCGACAAGAAGAAGAATCGAATGTTTATGCTATTAACTGATCTGAAGGCTGTAAGTATTTTCGACTAATTTCAAACGTATTTGGTACCTAACCATGATATTATTATTTACCTACTATATGTCTTTTGTTGTCTAGTAATTAGACAATGTAACAAAAACGCGAAGATTTAAACAATGTCCGGGGTTAAAAGTGATATAACTTTTATGTGAAAAACTCACATTGTTGTCTTGTACATAATGGCGTTGTAAATCATTGTAGACAACCACCTATTACAATGGTTTATCCAATAAACCTCGGCATTTATTTATTTACACTTTATTGTATACCACACCAAGCACGCCACGGCATGTATTTACTCGAACCTCTAATATAATGATTGCGCCTCTTTTTATGAACCTCAAATATTTTCTGTTTTTGGGTCCTAAAAATTATAAATAGCCAAGAAACTACGGCCAACTTGGAATGTTTTGCCCTACCGCGGCACCCAGTGGCGTGCACAGAGATTTCAGACAGGGTATGCACAAAACAAAAAATTTACCAGTTTCAGCTTATTGTACCTACTCTACCTACCTGACTCTTACCGCAGGCGCGTATCCGCTATAATACCAAACATAACGCAAGAGAAACAATACAATGTCTTTGTGTGTACACAGCCAGTTAGCCAGGAATACTTATCATAAAACTTGTTATGAAAATAACTAGTGGAATTACCTTTTCTTTTAGATAAATCTAACCCGGGTACACACCTTCCCTTTGCAATCAATTTAACTTTTTCCTCAAAAGGTAACGTCGAAAACGCGGCCGATTTTAATTTATTAAAACACACATCGCCAGCACAGGTCTCACAGGTATAAATTTCCATTTTTTACAATAAACGTAGTAAATAATTACTCGACAGTCAAGAAAACAATTAAGTATTAATAAATTCATCTATTTCAAGTAAATAGATACTTAAACGCCCTTGCCACACGACATAAATTGATAAAAAACATAATAAATAAATTAAATAAAATCAAATTAAAAAAAAAAAAAAACAAATCCAACAAACAGCGAAAAACTTTGCAATTTTTACGTTACAAACTATTACGAACAATCCGACTAAAAAAAGTCGACCCTCTGCAATCAACAATTAAGCGGTGCTTTTAAGGGTTTTCAATTTGGACGGTTTGCAATGTAAGCTATGCTTCCAAAACTCCAACACACGCATACATTTTCACGCACACAGTCACACTTTTGCTGTGTACTACACGAGATGCGTTGTATGAAGAATAAGCAAGGCGTAGTACTGCTTTTGCTCACGGGAGCGCTGCCTGCGCGTTGCGCGGCAGTGGATGTTCGCCGCTCCAACGAGTTAGTTCCAAAAAAAATTAATAGATGGCGCTTAAGCTAAATTACCATGATTTTTTAAATTATAGTTATTTATCATTTAGAGGGGCATGTATGTATATATGTATGGGACTACAGCCACTACAGGGTATGCAGAGCTTATTTGCATGTATGGAGTGCACGCCACTGGCGGCACCCGCTGGCTCGGCTTTCGCGCGGTTTTTCAGTTCTAACCTAACCCATTTGGTTGGGGTGGCCCTAGCTTAGTTACTGCAACCAATTCGGGCCGCACGTGGTTGCTCACAGATCCAACCTAATCTAACACGTTTGGTAACCTTAACTTAGTAATTACGACAAACTGTGAGAAAAGACCAAAAAGTTAAAAAGAAGCTCAATTATTCAAAAAAGTATCCAACATTAGAGGGTCAATAAGTTTTTTAGAGGATCAGCTAAATATTTCCCAAACGTATTTTTGATACACGCTAAATCAGATTTGAAAAATGCCTAAATCAAATACTTATTTTATTAATAACATCTCGTTACACGTGTTAGTGATAAATTGACACTGAGTGCTAAAAAAACGATGTTAGGATATTATGAACTTTAACATTTTATAGCGATAAAAACAATTACCTAAGTGTTAGATTTTTATAGCGAATAATAAATTAATATAATTGGCACCTTTTATTATGCATTAATTATGTATAAAAGTGAGGTTATTAAAATTAAAAATATCTTTATCAAGGAAGGCTATGACGTCTTTTTCTTGGTAATAATTTTAATACCTACATTTTTTTATCTATATTCTAACTAGCTGCTGCCCGCGGCTTCGACCGCCTAAAATCCTACCCTAACTAGAAGCTTTTTTTTTCTAAAATAAAAGCCTAAGTTACTCCTTATTACATCAGCTATCTGCCAGTGAAAGGCCCGTCAAAATCGGTCCAGCTGTTTCAGAGATTAGCTGGAACAAACAGACAGACAGACAAAAATTGTAAAAAATGTATGTAACGTGTATACCGTGTATACGCGATTATTTTAATATTACAAACAGACACTCCAATTTTATTTATTTGTATAGATATCACACTAACATTATAAAGACGAAAGTTCGTGAGTGTGTATGTTTATATGTTTGTTACTTATTCACGCTCAAACGGCTGGACCAATTTTGATAAAATTTTGTATGGAGGTAGCTGACACCTTGAATTAACATAAAAACTTTTTATCCTGATATTCCCACGGGATCAACATTTATGCGGGTGAAACCGCGGGGTGCAGCTAGTAGATAATAAAGCTAACGAGTTTGTTTGTTTGAACGCGCTAAACTCTGGAACTACCAGTTGGAATCGAAAAATTCTTATTGCATTTGATAGAGGAAGGCTATAGGCTATTTAACATCACGCTAGGGCCCTTAGAAGCCGATCAAAAAGAACGCTAAGCGAAAACGAAGATGGCGCGGGCAGGTGATGCGATCCGACGCAATGGTTCAGAGGAACTAGAAATTCCACTCTAAACATTTAACTGATACTTTTCTGAAAGCTGACACTCATCTTAAATTACACCACACGCTGCTTTGACTTTGGCCCGTAAATGTAGCTAAAACCAGCCTTTTTTTTTATAATTTTTATTGGACTTTTGTTGCTAATGACCTCTAATATAACCTCTTTCATTCAAGGAAAACATCGAGTTTCCCTGTCACCCTGTATATATCTCTTTTACTAACACAGGACTTTTTTGTATGTTTCTTGAGGAAGAAAATCATTCATAGCTCGTCGCTTCCTCGTTGGCCGTGGGACAGGTACTTTGGGCATGCGCGGTCCGAGGGGGGGGGGGGTCGTGGGGGTCATGACCCCCCCCAAAATCCTTCAAGCTGTCGAGAGTCTGAATGATTTACTTGCCTTACTAACTTAAAACTGTACTTTAGCCACGAAAACCTCGATTGGCATATTCAAAAACATTAAGAACATCGGCAAACTGAAGTAAAAACTTAAAATTATGAAATGATAGTGGGTTTTTTAACGCGCCTAATAAATATTTTCCTTTAAAAAGCCTGTTATAAAAATATAGAATCCAGGATTCAAGAGCGAGCGAAGCAAACTCGGGATATTGGGCACCCCGCTCATACATAAGGTTGAAAGGCTTAGGTAAGGCCAGATTCCAAAACCTAAACTGCTGTAAAACGAGTTTAAGCTTTCGTCATAATTCGATAAAGTAAGTTCTCTTTTTGTATGATGGGTAAAAGAAAACAGAGACTATTCAAGGTGGGGTGCTAAAATTTTCAGGCTCGCTATGCTCATTCTTGCAATTTAGGTACATTGGCTCTTGAGCTTTTCTTCAAAAGTCGACAAAGCATGTAATTCCTAGTCCTTTTGGAATGATCGAAACTCTAAAGAAAATCGAACCTATCCGAGAGTGTGCAAAATTTTCGAGCTCGCTTCGCTCGCTCTTGCATTTTAGATTCTGCTAGCTGCTTGAGCTTGCCCGCACAAGTCGACAGTGCAACTCCTATTTCTACTTGAAAATATAAAACAAAACCTAATCAAACAGAGACGGTTTGTTAAAATTTTCGAGCTCGCTACGCTCGCTCTCCCCACCCTGCACAATCTACCGTTCTAATACATAGTACGGCGAATTTGGCAGCATTTAAGTAACACCCCCTATGTAAAAGCTGCGTCCCTGAATAGCATAAGTAATGTGGAGCTGGCTGTGGTGGTGGTTGGTCAGGGCTGTACCTTCATATAGTACACACACCCACATTTCGCCAGTTAGTAGTAGTTAGTGAAATGTCATAAAGGGCGAGCCTACTGCCGCCAATCGGGCATAGTTCCAGACTCCAGGCTGCTTCTGAGAAACCTAGGAATCGAACTTAGCTAGGACCTCATGCTCAGCAGTAACGCTTGCGACAACTAGACCAACGAGGAGATGTACCTCCCTTAAAATATTCCTCGGTACCCATGATGACCCCCCCCAAAATCTTGGGCTGCGACCGCGCCTGACTTTGGGTGGGTTGAAGAAGAGAGAGATATGTAGGTACAGACACCAGCACATTAAGCTACCCGAAACTGTCAAATTTTCCCAATAAACTTTGAACCTTATGCTTTAGCGATAAAGTTGAAAATCTATTAAAGAAATTTGACAGATTGTAGTAGCTTGATGTGCTGGCGTCTGTACTTTCAACAATTTTAGTCTTCACGAAATACTTGCACAGTTGATATTGAATTTGATTGGAGTTAATAAAATAAATGAAAACTAATAAATCCAGTAAACATTTGAGGGCTGATTTTTCCATCGCCAGATAACTTTTATTCGAGGAATAAATTTGACGTCTGACAGTTGTTATATATGGAAGAATTGTCAAAAAAATTCAAAATTATTCCTCCGATAAAATTCTGATAGCGTCCTTCATAAAACCTAGACTTACATGCATTTCTGCGTCATTAACGGAAAATTTTAAATTGGATGTTGGCACGCTGACGCATTACAATGTGACGTCTATGCCACGGTAATCTTATCCATTACCGTGCCTATATCTACAGACCGGTCTAAAACCGGTCATTATTGAACGTTGATCCTTCCAAGAAAAAAGCTAATCTCAGGTCAAAAAATCCGATTCCGGTTCAAGCAAAAAATTCGAGTAGTTTTTTTTATTTTTTTTATTGTATCTACCTACATGTCTCTGTGGTATATTATTTTTAACCGACTTTAAAAAAGGAGGTTCTGTATTCGACCCGTATGTATGTATGTATGTATGTTTGTATGTCCGCGATTATCTCAAAAACTACTGAACCGATTTTGATCATTCTTTCATGAGTGTGATCTACATACTTTCAGGAAGGTTTTAGTATATAATACATTAGGTAATTATTCTTATGTACGAAGTTATATGCATAAATGTACCATCTCCGGCATTTTTATGTGAATTTTGATGATTCTTCGAGTCGTGTCTTCAATGCACTAGTGTTAATTGAATTTGTGTGGGGTAGGTACAACTAAAAAGTGAAAAATAAAATCTTTTTTACAAAAAAAACAACCGACCGTTTTTTTTGTAAAAAAGTTTTTATTAGAATACATTAGCCAAATAGTGGTTTAAACAGCAGTTTAAAATGCAATTATTAACTTGAAATAATACAAGTTATTTAAATTTTTTTTTTTGCAAATATGTCATCATCTGCCTAGCCTTTTCCCCAACTATGTTGGTCGGCTTCCAGTCTAACCGGATGTAGCTGTACAAGTATTTTACATGGAGCGACTGTCTATCTGACCTCCACAACCTAGTTACTGGGTAATACGATACCCCTTAGTAAGACTTTCGGACTTCTGACTACCCGTAATGATTGTCAAAGATCTACAAATTACAGCCAGGACCAACCGTTTAACGTGCTTTTCTAGGCACCGAGGAATCTCGATATGTAATGGGCCCATCCACGGACCGGCTCCGACAAGCCGATCGATCGACCGACCCGTGCCGCTGTTATTATTTAGACACGAACTCCTATTTTTTTGCAAAAATGTTTTATAGATAAGTATGTAATTTTGCCGTTCGAAAAGTGCTGATTCTCAGCCTAATTTGAATAAATGACTTTTGGTTTTGATATGCATTTGTGTCTTTTAATAGCTCTACCGTAAACCAATTATCTTATGTATAATCTCGATAGAGTATCGGTAAGGATTTTACATAAAGTATTAATGACAAAAGAAAACATTCGTTGTCTGTAAAGTCGGTTTACGGACGATAATTTTACGTGATAACGTCATAAGAAAACATCCGACCGTGCCTCTCTATCGCTTGTTCCGCGCTCTCGCTTGCACACTCGGCTCAGACGGAACGTGACAATGAGTCATGCTTTTTCGTGCGTGCAGCCGGCGTTTATCGATTTATAAGACGTTATCACGTCAAACACATTGTTTTCTTCCAATCTTCCCATTCCAATATCTGATCTTAGGTTAATTTACATGATAAAACTAACACAACGACAAGCCTTTTTAAAGGTGGTTGTGAAAGGTATCTTCTTCATTTTTATTCGTTTGTATCATACTATTCAGTTTGTGTTTTTCTGTGCCAGTCCCAATAAATACATTTTCTTTATTTCTTTCAAAAGCTATCCTTGCAATAGGTCGCTAATTAATTAGGTACAAAACACCCACACACTCTTAAAATAGGTACCATAGTTTCTAATTTAAATGAAAGAAATCAAAAAGGGGAAAAATTATGTACTAATGTAGGTATTCTATTTATCAAAGGCAACAGTCTTTTATAAACACAATTAGTCTGTTATTTCTTCGCGTGAATTTATCACGTGCTGCGTATGCGCCGGTCTTTCCGACGCAATGACCTTTGCGGGCGGTAATTTCCATGCACATTGAGATGTAAAAATAACATACAACATTGTGCAGAATGTTGGAATGTCTTTCTATAATGAGCAGTATTATCTTTATTTTATAAAATTGTCGTGACGTCTTTCACTGTTTTGGTTGTTTTTAATATATTTATGTCCAAGAATGTGACAATTTGTCATTCTTTTGGTTATTTTTGGTGACTTTTAAACACAATTCTGCCTTTTTAACAATTGACTGAAACAGAGCGATGTTTTAAAAAACAGTGCCACTCCGGGAGTGCCGACAGAAGTGAAAACAAAACACAAACAGAATACTTACTTTGCCGTCACTCACTGACATATCGGATATACATTAAAACCGAGTACATCCCGAGGGCAGCCGAACACATCCGAAGCGGTGTCGGTTACGGTAACAGTGGCCCGAATTCAATGGTTTTTTCCGATCTTAAAAAATGCCCAACGAGCCTACAGAAGTTTTCACTTCACTGTCCTCGGGATGTACTCGGCTTTAATGTATTTCCGATATGTCAGTGAGTAATGGCAAAGTATTCTGTTTGTGTTTTGCTCATATGACGATTAAAAAAATACACCGTGCTTAGATATCGATGCCCATCGCATCTTGGAAGTTTAGCTTGCCAATTTAAAATAACCCTGTATAGATATAAATCTAGAGCTGAAATTCTCTTAAATTTTCATGAACGGGATTTGTCAAAGACAGACTAAGTTTCTTCAATGTAACTGTCATTTTCACCGAGTCTTTCAAATAACTTTAACATTTTCAGTTTCGGCTTGCTTAAGCGGCTTACCTACTTCAGAGTTTCAGGAACATTTTAAAGTTTTCGCGAGTACTCTTTGGTGAGTTGATTTTTGTGGGTGTAAAGTTTTCTTTGAATCTTATTATTTTACTAGCAGCGCCCCGCGTTTTCACCCGCATAAGTGTCGATACCGTGAGAATATTGGGATGAAAACTATTCTATGTCCTTTCCCGGGACTCAAACTACCTCTATACCAAATTTCATCTAAATCGGTTCAGCGGTTTAAGCGGTAAGAGGTAACAGACAAACAGACAGACAGACAGACACACTTTCGGATTTATAATATTAATAATCTGTCAAGCGCCGCTAATGAGACACAATTTATTTTCTAGTGTTTCGTCGCCGATCGGCGAACCGCGCCGCTTGACCGGTTAAGTATGGATTAAAACAGTCGTGACGGCCAGTGGCATAAAAGTCTGAGGAGACTCTCGTTAAACAGCTGGATCAAGGGCTACATTCAGCGGTACTCTGGACACGGCGCGTATATTTAGTAGGTTCGGTTAGTAGGTAGGTTTAGGTAGGTATGTAATAAACTAATAAATGAGTAACAGTGACAAAAATAAAACAGCCTTGCGTAATCAATAATAACACACTATTTTTAACCAGTAAATGGCTATTGAACTTATAAGGAAGAAGATTATTACATGGCACTGAACTTTATGGTCATACAGCCACGCCTTTGCCTTGACACCGATTGGCTATGGTCACTAATGGTTAAATAATTTATGCAATTTATCGGATCGGGTCTTCTCCAACCATATTTGGTCAGATGTGCAGGTAAATTAAGTAGTTGTAAGTACTGGTTTTGATAATTATTTTTTTAAGGTTGTATGGGATTCCTTTTATGCGGTGTGGTCAGGTAATTTTAAAGGAGGTTGCATCTTGAATATTTTCAAGGTGGATAAGTTATGAAATTAAGCATGTTACCATGGCAACAAGAATCCCTCGATGGATTACTAGCTGTCCCCGTGGCTATAATTATGGGGTTTATAATCTTGTAAAATGATCTTTCTTTTTCTTATTGCCCTGGAGCGTTCCGAACGTCGAGATACGAAGACTTACGAAGGTTTTCGATATCGGAGCACGTATTTTGGAACTCAAATGGAGTTGGGCAGGACACAAGACGCAGTGATGATAGGTGGAGTGGGGCTGTGACCGAGTGGCGTCCAAAGTAAACAACGAAAACACGAACCCAACGACACCGGCTTCCGAAATTAGAGTTATTTTTCACTTTGTTTTGTCTTTTTTGGAAGTCGGTTGTTTTTTTTTTGCAAAAAGTTTTTAACAAATCAAATCAGCCTTAAGATGAGTCTGTCCAAAGTTAACGCGATTCTTTGCCTTCCGAATCCAGTCAATACTAGTCGCCTTTAACCGGTCAAGCGGCGCGGTTCGCCGATCGGCGACGAAACAATAGAAAATCAATTGTGTCTCATTAGCGGAGCTTAACAGATTAATGTCTGAATAATTAGCAAAGGATGATAGGACATTATCTCATAATATGATTACGAGTATAAATAGAGACCGGTTTATACAGGGTGAAATTGAACACATGCGACAAATCGAAATGGGAGATTGTACTCGTCATTATGAACAACTTTTACTATGGGACCAAACCTGAAATCGCGAAAAAAAAATCAGCTGTTCCCTACATTTTGGCGAGTTATGCGAACATAAATGTAGGGAACAGCTGATTTTTTTTTTCGCGATTTCAAGTTTGGTCCCGTAGTAAAAGTTGTTCATAATGATGAGTATAATCTCCCATTTCGGTTTGTCGCATGTGTTCAATTTCACCCTGTATGCAAATTCAAATGGCCGAAGTAGTGCATGCAAATATGGTTCATAAATGCTCGAAATATGCAACAATAATTGCCAAAATAAGCACCATACCATTTTAATAAATACAATAAAACATTTTTTTTTTCTTTTGTTTTTTGTCTGTCAAGCTCCGCTAATGAGACACAGTTGATTTTCTATTGTTTCGTCGCCGTGCTCGACCGGAGAAGAGTGAGAAATACAACAAGGGCTTTAAAACAAAACATTACAAATTACTGAACATTTTAACACATTGAAGTACATTGAACGAGACACAATAGAAGTTTTATTGTTATTAAGTCGATGGGCGTTAAGTGTCCCATTATAATTTTTGGTCTTGAAAACGTACTGTTTCAAAAGCTCAGTAGTTAAGATTGTGTATTCTATTCCTTATTTTATTTTATAATGCCTTTGTATTACATTTTTGTATTTTTCTATTTAGAACTGAGTATAGAAAACATGCACAACCAGCAAATTTTAGGTAAAACAATGCCAAAATATGCAAATGCACATGCAATCATGCATTTTTATAAAATACGCTCTTTAATTTTGACATCACAAACTTAAATATTGGTACAATATCTGTACTATACTATCACACTAATATTATAAAGGCAAAAGTTTGTGTGAATGTGTGTGAGGGTGTGGGGGTGTGTTTATATGTTTGTTACTTCTTCACGCTCAAACGGCTGTACCAATTTTGATAAAATGTTGTATGGGGGTAGCTGACACCCTGGATTAACATACAGGCTATTTTTATCCCGATATTCCCACGGGACCGACATTTACGCGGGTGAAACCGCTGGGCGCAACTAGTTACATATTATTATAAAGCTGAAGAGTTTGTTTGTTTGAATGCGTTAATCTCTGGAACTACAAGTTGGATTTGAAAAATTATTTTTGCACAATTCTTGAGTAAGGCTATAGGCTATTTAACATCACGCTAGAACCTTTAGGAGCCGAGCAAAAAGAAAAAAGTAAGAAAGAACTCTAAGCGAAAACAAAGTTAGGCGCAAGCAGACGATGCGATGCGACGCGGTTGACCGGGGTAATAAAAAATTTGACGCGGACGAAGACGTAGTATTAAGGCGGTACCCCGACCAAATAACCTTGAGCATCCGCGACAGAGACAAAGAGCGACACGACTTCCTCGTACGAAAGGGATGCAGCGTACCCTGCGCACGCTAGAGTCGCATCGCAACGTCAACTTTAAGGCGTTTGTGGTGCGCATACCAACATGCTACTTGCATCTGGTGATGGAAGAAAGCTTTTGACCACAGGGTGTGGTATTCCGCCGCTTTCGCGGACAAGTGCCACCGGAACGCACAAAGACTTAGTGCAACTAAGTGATACTAACATAGTTTTTAAGTTTTATTTACTAACAAAATTGTTACTATATTATTATGTATACTTAGGTTAAGGTATGTATCTATGGGTCTTTGTAACCTGAAAATAAATGGTTTATTATTATTATCATAAAACTTGTAAAATTTTGGAATTATTAAAAAAGAAAGAATAGCGATCTTTTTAAATAAATTAATACATGGATTTTTTAGATTTTTAAATTATCTATCCATTGGTGGAATCCTCAAATTAATAGAACGTCAACTTTAGCAAAAGATGAATGCAATCAATAATTTTAGTCACTTTTTAAAAGGAGATTTTAAATGTGTTAGTAACATATAAAAACAAATAATAACGGGCAATGTGATGATAGGATATTGAATATTAATAATATGATTTCAGATGTAGTTTATTTCTCAAATTATTGAGTTAATAGCCTCTGAATAACGAAGATAAACGCGGTTTTGGTCGGGGTACCGCCTTAACATAACAACACAGAAACTGCTAATGTTACCGTATAATCCGTTTCTATGGCACAATGATCTACTGATTACGAAGGAAACATATATAATAGGTACTTTACTTAACCTTGGCTCAATCCATGCGGAAACAAGATGGAAGTTATTAACAAACAGTACAATAAGATATTAATATTCATCATATTATAAGAGCTATGTTAATATTGACAATGATCTTCAACCGCAACTGAAATGGAAACTGTGCGAAAAGATGATGATGATTTTATTAAGAGACAAAAGAAGTTACTTCTATACATATTATAAACTAGCTTCAGCCCGCGACTTCGTTCTCGTGAAACTTCTTGTTTCCCCGAGCCACCCCGTCGTATCGCATCACCCGTCCGCGCTATCACTTAACGTTCTTTTTGACTTTTTTTCTTTTTGCTCGGCTCCTAAGGGTCATAGCGTGATGTTAAATAGCCTATAGCCTTCCTCAAGAATTGGGCTATCAAATGCAAGAAGAATTTTTCAAATCCGACTGGTAGTTCCAGAGATTACCCCCTACATACAAACTTACAAACAAATTTTACCTCTTTATAATATTATATATTATAGTATAGATAAACTAGCTTTTGCCCGCGACTTAGTCTGCTATCTAGGATGAAAAGAAGTCTATGTCTTTCGACAGGTCATGGTCTACGATTGCGCCCATCTGATACTTAAATGATTTATTTTCTGTAAGTAGGTTTGTACAAACACTTTTACACGTCAATCATATTTTTTAAAGCTAGATGAGGTCGGCGTTTCCTATCTGACTACTCTGAGAAGAAAGGCCGAAACAAACTCAGAGGTCACAGTCTCTTTTAAAGTCCAGACAAAATCTTGGTCAGATCATGTGAAGACCATGTAGATCGGCGTCTGAAATGGTCTTTTAAGGAAAGAACCACACAGATCTAAATCTGTTCAGTCATTTTAACATGAAAGCGTAAAGAAGATTTGTATGGGACAGCTGATATTTTTTTCGCGATTACGTTGTTGGTCCCATGGAGAAAGGTATTCAATTTGATGGTCTGTACTACACCCTTAAATACCCTTCTATTCGCTAAAAATGGACGATTTAAGCATTTCCATAAAGCGCTGCAGACTTTTGAGGACCGCTTAAAGTCATTAGTGAAGCGTTTAGCAGTTGCTTCATCCATTCACCTCACTCGGTGGTCAGTTCATGGTGACGTCGTCGTGGTGTGACCACCGGTTGACCTTCGTGGTCGTGGTATTAAGAAAGGCTCATGCAGAACAGAACAAGATTATTATTATGAAACCCACATGGGGTTTCATCATAATAAGCTTGTAAACTTCCATTGATTACGGGTAAAAAACTAAAGTTTTGAATGTGGATTGGCAAGCCAGACCCTGGAGTTTGATACCCTTTCTCTACCAGTCAACCAAGTGTGGTGCAGAGATTAGATGGCAGGTGCTTTAGTTGAGAGGAACAATGATTTAAAAAAATATAATTAATCTAATCTATACTAATATTATAAAGAGGTAAAGTTTGTAAGTTTGTATGTAGGGGGTAATCTCTGGAACTACCAGTCGGATTTGAAAAATTCTTCTTGCATTTGATAGCGCAATTCTTGAGGAAGGGTATAGGCTATTTAACATCACGCTATGACCCTTAGGAGCCGAGCAAAAAGAAAAAAAAGTCATAAAGAACGTTAAGTGATAGCGCGGGCGGGTGATGCAATACGACGCGACGGGGTGGCTCGGGGGAAACAAGAAGTTTCACGCGAACGAAGTCGCGGGCTGAAGCTAGTCTATCTATACAAAAAAATAAAATCGGAGTGTCTATTTGTAATATTAAAATAACCGCTAAACTAAATGCATATGAATGTTTATACGGTACATATACCTACCAAATTTTTTTTTTTTACAATTTTTGTCTGTCTGTTTGGTTGTTCCGGCTAATTTCTGAAACGGCTGGACCGATTTTGACGGGACTTTCACTGGCAGGTAGCTAAAGAAATAATGAGTAAGTAACTTAGGCTACTTTTATTTATGAAAAATAATTAGGGATCCGCGCAAAAAAAAATTAAACTTTTTCCGTCATGCACGCGAACGAAGTCGCGGGCACAGCTAGTTAATTATAAAACTGAAGAGTTTGTTTGAACGCGCCAATCTCTGGAAATACCCGTCGGATTAATAAAATCTTTTAACATTTGATAGCCCAATTCGGCGATTTAACATCACGCTAGGACCCTTGGAGCTGAACAACAATAAAAATAGAACTGAAATATCGCTGAGCAAAAACAAAAAAATAACGCGGGACGAATACGATGCGACAGGTTGGTCGGGGAATAAGAAATGACCGTCAAATGGGGTGAATAGGGATGCAGGGGTGAATCGGGACAAAACTTTAAAAGGGATTTTAACAATAAAATAATATAGTTTGTGGCCAAAAAGGACCCTAATGGGTTTACTGTAATTTAATTAACGATTAGGTGCCCTTATTGACAACAAACTATATTATTTCAACGTTAAAATCCATTTTAAAGTTTCGTCCCGATTCACCCCTGCATCCCCATTCACCCCGTTTGACTGTACACGCGGACGAAGTAGCGGGCAGAAGTAGTTTATTTACACAAAATACACATAAATACATATTCTACCTACATTTCAGTCATCATCATCATCTGCCTAGCCTTTTCCCAACTATGTTGAGGTCGGCTTCCAGTCTAACCTGATGCAGCTGAGTACCAGTATTTTACATGGAGCGACTGCCTATCTGACCTCCACAACTCAGTTACTGGTTGTTTAAGACTGGTTGTCAGACTTTACTTTTACTTTTGATGTTCGACATTTCAGTGCCTACGTCAATGTGGCATTTTCCTTATGACAGCTTTCACTTCCCAGACAATTATACCTACACATTGTCTTAAATACCTAATAGTCATGCGTATGACGCCTCGACATCATTCATTATCTTAATGTCAACTAACTGGCCTCGAGGCATTAAACTATGTTTGTGGAAATGTATGCTATTAATATTATTGGAAAACCCCTACTAAGGGGCTTGATGGCGGGGTGAGTAGGTATAGGGCTTCATAATGTGGGTGATAATAAAAAAAAAACATTAAAATAATATGAGCAAATTGAATGGTGGAGCAGTTGGAATTTTCCAATATTTTTTTTTTTGTGCTCTGTCATAAAAACGGTGGCAATTATAAGCATCAAACTTGTTTAAGACAGCAAATAACAAACAGAAAATAAAACTATAACAATAATTTTAGTGTAAAGTATGATTCACACCTGACCACTTTAAGTGGAGTGGCAGCGGGCTGGCCATGTTTGTCGAAGGATCAATGGCCGGTGGAGCAGACGAGTCCTGTCGTGGAGACCGCGTAGTGTGGGACGCCTCCCAACTAGACGTAACAACGACCTCAAAAAGGTGGCTGGGACTGACTGAATGCGGAAGGCGGAGGCCGGCAGGGCAATTGCGTAACACATTATCAATCGGAATCGGTTTCATTTTGAAAGTTCAACAACATTCATTGCGTTATTTAGATACGGGTTGAGCAGACAAATTTTTCGAACTTATGAAGCAATGGATTAGCAATTTGCTTCAAAATGATTCTGATTCCGATTGATAGTGTGTTACGCAATTAGGGTGCGGGGGTTTGTGGCGAGGCCTATGTCCAGCAGTGGACTGCGATAGGCTGAGTTAATTTTGGTTGATGAAATTAATTCAACCAATTAAATCAGTTGATACGTTTGACAATTTATTAGCTTATTTTTGTGTTGATTTTTCCAGTTACTGGGTGTGAGTCATTTACAAGTAGGTAGATATAAAGGGCATGACCCATCTTACTTTCCGCGAATTTTTACCAATGGCATTGTAATATTTTTTACCAAGAAGCGAGTGACACATTTCGTGACAAACAAATGGTAATCCCATACAAATACCATTACATTAATGGCGCTTCTAAATTAACTGTGAAATACACCTGCTAACAGAATGAGCTGAGGGCTCTTATTAAATGTGGTTTATAATTTATTTGGTTTATTTTCCGGTAAGTAAGTATTATAGAAGTGAAAATTTCTTTGGCGCGATGAGCATTTTTTGAGATGGGAAAAAACTATTGAACTCGCGCCACTGTTACCGTAATCGACACCGCTTCGAATGTATTCGGCTGTCCTCGGGATGTACTCGGTTTTAATGAATATCCGATTTGTCAGTGAGTGATGACAAAGTATTCTGTTTGTGTTTTGTTTTCACTTCTGTCGGCACTCCCGGAGTGCCACTGTTTTTTATAGTACCTACTTGTGTAACATAGCGGGGTCAATGCCCGTGGAAACAATTGATTATTGTATTATACTATCGCGGACACTCGCGCCTGACCACCACTAAGTTCATTTTTGCTTGCACTCAAAAAATAGAAGCCATCTCTAGTAAGCGCGCCAAGGTCAAATAGTTCGTCCGTAAAATTCACAAAAGGAGTACACGTGATGCGTCACTAAGCTGCGCAGTGCAGGTTGCAACTAATTGCATTATTGCTTTCCTAATAGAGGAAAACTTTAAGGGAACGAGGCTTGGCGCCGACGCAGGATTTAGGCGAATTTTTTAAGTGAAGAGGCGGAAAAGTTCTCGATGGTACCTGCCGAGTTATGTGCTGGCATCCAAAAAAGGGTTAATCTGTCAAGCTCTGCTAATGAGACACAATTGATTTTCTATTGTATCGTCGCCGATCGGCGAACCGCGCCGCGCGCCCCCCAGCGGACGGACGGACGGACGACCTAAAGAAAGTGGTTTGGACAGACTAGATGCGGAAGGCAGAGGACAGGGTGTTGTGGCGCAGCCTGGGAGAGCCCTATGTCCAGCAGTGGACTGCAATAGGCTGAGTTAATTCGAGGAAGCTATTAAATACACTCCGATTTAATAAAATGACCATGGTTCATTTATTTTTGTATTTAATCGAGAAATAGCCCGAACGTAACACATTATACAGGGTGAAATTGAATTCATGGGCATACTTTTAAGGGGTCATTGTAATCATCATTATGAACAACTTTTACGATGGGACCAAACCTGAAATCGCGCAAAAAAATCAGCTCTTCCCTACATTTTGACGAGTTATGTGAACATAAATGCAGGGATTACTTAGCTGATTTTTTTTCGCTATTTTAGGTGTAGTTCCATAGTAAAAGTTGTTCATAATGATGAGTACAATGACCCCTTAAAGGATGTCCATGAATTTAATTTCACCCTGTAGTAATAACGTAACACATTATAGAAATATATAACATTAATAACAACTTATGCCATCGTATTAAACACGAAATCAATTACGTAAATCATGAAAAACCACAAGCCATATAATTTCGTGAAAATTTCCTACTTCCAGTATTTAAATCACAATTTAACTAAATGTTAAATGGAAATTGACAAAGTATTTCGTACACCTGCGCACAAACTTCCGCTTCATACCGATTGCTTTAATTATTTCAATTTATAACAATTATATTTGTGGCTGATTTATATGGAGAGCAGGTGGCCCAGTGGTGACGGCCGTGACTTACGAGTAATAGGTCGTAAGTTCGAACCCTGACAGGCGCTTTACTCTGTGTAAATTATTTCATCACCATTGCTCTCAAAACGGTGAAGGAAAACATCGTGAGGAGACCGGCATATCCTAGAATCAAAAATTCGAAGACATGTGTCATGTACCAACCCGCACTGGGCCCGCGTGGTAGATTATAGCCCACTCCTTCGCACAGAGAGGAGTCGTGTATCCCCAGCAGTGTACCCGTGTATCCCCCCCAGGTCACCTCTAATTTAACACATTCTGTTTAAATATCGTGTCGTGATAAATGCTCTTACTGACTGTGTCATAACTTGTCCAAAGTCGGCTAAATCGTGTCACACAAGTTTAGATAACGTCGAACTTGAATACAAGTTTAAATTACTTGAATTTAGTGATGTAACCACAGGGAAAGTCGGATTTTTAGACTGGGTTCCCAAGTAATAGAGTCGTCCCTATTGGTGGTATACTTCACACGAGTGACACGCTTCGACGAAAGACGCAACTGCAGCCGTAGACGCGTCGGCGGCTGCCGTCGACAACATGCCGGTCGTGTAATTTGTAGTCGACGCGTCTATGGTGGGCGTCGACGGTTGCCGGTGCCTGCCGTCGGCAGCATGCCGGTCGTGTAATTTTTAGTCGACGCCTACCATCGACGCGTCTATGGTTGTCGGCGACTGCCGTCGACAACATGCCGGTCGTGTAATTTGTAGTCAACGGTAACCGTCGACGCGTCAATGGTGGGCGTCGACGGATGCCGTCGACTGCAATTGCCGCGGTCGTCAACGCATGTCGCTCGTGTGTATATGTCACCGGAAAATAACAAGAACCGCAAATTTATAAATTTTCTAGGAAATTTGTAAACTTCCGTAGGATTCTAAATGAGAGATAAATTGTATTATTTTACGCCCACATTTTCGTAAATTGATAAACTTACCGAACTCACGCGTAAAATAATAAGTAAGCAATAACGAAATGCCATGTGCGCTCTGATTGGTTGAATATGTCACGTGTTCCTTCGCCTTCCTCTCCACCGCCATTGTTCGCCATGGAACATAAACAAACCATTTGTTCGTGTGTTTTTGTAAAGTTTTTAATGTTGTAACTGTGTTGGAACTGTGAAAATAGTTTTATTTTGCTAAGGTTACTAAACTAGACCCA
The DNA here is from genome assembly GCA_947508005.1 of Amphipoea lucens. Taxonomy (NCBI): domain Eukaryota; kingdom Metazoa; phylum Arthropoda; class Insecta; order Lepidoptera; family Noctuidae; genus Amphipoea; species Amphipoea lucens. The sequence goes on along the minus strand of OX382377.1, from coordinate 14,320,326 downwards.
TAATTGTACCTAAGTCTATGGACACAACCATTGCCACTGTAAACATCGAACAATCAAGCAGCGATTATAGATTCAAGGAAGAATACACAGTATGAAAAATATAGCGTTATTTCAGAAACAAAACCAAATGCTTTAAGTAGTCAAATAACAATTAACTGTCTTCATGCTAAGCTAAATTTTAATGATAAACTGGTAATTTGTTTGGGAGAAAATGACCACAGTTTAAGGTATGTTGTATCACATTTGCAAACTGTGCTAGAGACATTTTATAACAACACGGTTATAGTATTAAATGTATTTAAAAGTGAGTACTTAGATATAAATAAGCTTAATTATCGCATAAAAAATGTATGTAAAAACTATAAAAAATGTGAATTTCTAGAAAGTGGAACTTCTAAGACGTCCGAATTGTGTAATAAGATCAATTACCTTATAGATTGTAATGATTACAATAACAATTATTTAAATCCAAGGGAACTTATTAAGAAAATAGCGAGTAACAAACCAAGCCTCAAATTGAGTAATAAAGTAATTGAACCCAAAAAAGGAACAATTCCGTTCTATTTTCGCCGTATGAGTTCTAAGTTACAAAAACAGGACAATCTTATAGATTCGGTAGGAAAAAGTCAAAGAGGAACCATTCCGTATTACTTTCCGATTATAAAACGGAACACTACATTTTTTCGAGACCAAACCCCCTGTAACTTATAACCTTAATAACCTTACAATTCTCCATCAGAATATTGCCAGCATTTTATGTAAAAGGGAAATTCTTGAACTAACTTTACAAGAACTACGTGAAGCGCATAATGACCCAGATGTGATATGTCTCTCAGAAACCTTTATAAAAAAAGGATACGAAAGCTACATTAAAATTCATGGCTATGAAATGGCAGCCAACTACTGCAGAGAAAAGCAAAGAGGTGGCACTTGCATCTTAATAAAAGAAAATATTTTCTTCAAAGACCTGCCATTTGTAAAAGCCTACGCCACGCAAAATACGTTCGAGGTTTGTGGGATTGAACTTACACATCATAAATTAATTATTATTTGTATTTATAGAACACCTCAATCGGATCCCACCCAATTCCTAAGTAAATTAAATAGCCTCCTGCACAATCTAACGCAACAGTATAAATCTAAAATGAATGTAGTTTTAGCAGGTGACTTTAATATCAACACCTTAAAAAAAGGTTATATTACTAATCAATTACAGGATTTGGCATATAATTATAACCTGAAATTTCACATCAATGGGCCAACACGTAAGTTATCATGTATTGATCACATTCTTAGTAACATTCATGACGCTACTGCTATTGTAATGCCACTTCACTTATCTGATCATGACACTGCACAAATGTTGACCATTCCACTAAAATACAAGACACAAAAACTACCAACATATTATACATATAAAAGAGATTTCAGCATGGATAATATTCGAAAGTTTAAGGAATGCTTACGTAATTTATCTTGGTGTGACATATATACAGCTAATGACGCAAACGTAGCATTTAATTATTTTCATGAAATGTTCTGCTTACTCTACAATCTTTGCTTCCCTAAATTAAGAGTAAAAGTTAATATAAATAACAAAAAGAAACAAACTTGGATAAGTAAGGGCTTAAAAAAAAGTTGTAAGACAAAACGTTCACTACGTCATAGATTCTATAAAAATAAAACAGCAATTAATAAGATCAAATACATTAACTACTCTAAACTCCTTAAAAAATGCATCTTTAACTCCAGAAAGAATGCAAATATTAGCTTTATTGCTAAAAACGACAACAAATGTAAAGCCACCTGGAAGGTTATAAAAGACGAGCTTAACAATACAAATTCTAAAAGTAATATTGAGAATATAAAAATTAACAACACATTAATTTCCAACCCAGTTGAAATAGCATCCGCTTTCAATAACCACTACATCAATACAACTAATAAGTTAATAGATACAAACGTTAAAAGTAATTCTGGGAAAAATGTTACTGTCAATTCAATGTTCCTTAAGCCCATGACAGTAAATGAAGTTAGACAGGAAATAACGCTTTTGAATAATACCAGTTCCGAAGGCTACGATGAAATCAGCACAAAAATTATTAAAGGATGTGCTAACGAAATCATTGACGTATTAACATACTTAATTAATTTGTCATTTGGCTGTGGAATCTTTCCAGAAGCGCTGAAGTTTTCCATTATTAAGCCTCTGTACAAAAAAGGAGAAAAACATGACATGAATAATTATCGCCCTATTACACTAATACCCATTTTATCTAAAATATATGAAAAGTGTATGTACAAAAGACTCCTACATTATTGTAATAAATTTAATATAATAACAAAGGAACAGTATGGGTTCCAACACGGTAAGTCTACAACATTAGCCATCTATGCCCTCATGAAAGTTGTATTACCTAGTATCAATGATAATTATCTAACCACAGGTCTATTCTTTGATTTATCAAAAGCTTTCGATCTAGTTTCCCACGATTTACTATTACAAAAACTAGAATCACTAGGAATCAGAGGGCCACCCTTACAGTGGATAAAGTCATACCTACATAACAGGCAACAATGTGTTACTATACCAAATATTAATGACGATAAGGACGTAACATTATATGCATCTGAATATATTTGTAACAGATTCGGTGTTCCGCAAGGAAGCATACTGGGGCCAATCTTATTCTTATTGTACATAAATGACATCACTCAAATAACAAACCATAAATGCATCTTATTTGCTGATGACATCTCTATTATTGTGACATCTAATAAAAAAAATAATACAATTTATGACCATGAAGCTGACATTAATAACACAATTGACATCTTAATTAAATGGCTTAATATTCATAATTTAAAAATAAATCTTGACAAATCAGTATACATACAATTTAATAAATCTAATAACAATAAATCTAATTTCAGTCTAAATATACCCAAACTCAAATCTGTAACACAGACTAAGTTCCTGGGTGTAACTATTGATGAACATTTAAATTGGAAAATGCATGTAGACAATGTCTCTAGTAAAATAAATAAATTTGTGTATGCGCTCAGACAAGTCAAAAAAGTTACTAATTTAAAAACAGCCATATTGGTTTACCACGCATACGTAGAATCTATACTGCGCTATGGACTTATAATTTGGGGCAACAGTACCGACCAACATAGAACATTTGTTGCTCAAAAAAAGTGCATTAGAGCTCTATACGGACTCCAACCTGACGAATCATGCAAACCAGTATTTAAAAAACTTTGTTTGTTACCGCTACCTTGCTTATACATCTACGAAATATGCATGTTTGTGTGGAAACATAAAAAGTTATTTAAAACAGCGAACGATATATGTGCTCGAAACCGACGAGACCCTTATAGGCTCGTACTAAGCAATGCTCCTAGGCTTGCAAAATATAACAAAAGCTGTTTAGCTATGTGTGTACGGATTTATAATAAATTGCCTGGTGACTTTAAATTGTTAAATACGACATACTGTTTTAAGCGGAAATTGAGTGCATGGCTAAGCCAATATAACTTTTATAGTCTGAAACAGTTCTTTGACACAAAGTGTTAGTAAGTTACTTTTTATTATTATTATTTTTTTTAATTTTGGAATTTGCATGCTGAGTCTAAGCTCGGCAAAACATGTTTGTACTATTTTTAACTGTAAGACCTGTTATACCATGTTTTGAGCAAATAAATATATTATTATTATTCGTTTATTTGTCTATTTTACTTATTTTATTACATTTTTAAATATTTATTAACATATAAAAAATAACTATAAAAAACATTTAAAAATATAAAAAAATAGAAGTCCGCCGGTGTCGGGAGCAGGGTCCAAGCTACCGGTGGTTAGGACTCCAGAGACAGGAACCTCCTCACAATACGAGCCGTATCGAGGAGTACTGCCTTCTGAATCAGGCCCTTGATCCAACCGCCTAACGACAGCCTCGACAGATGTTGATCGAGGCTTTCGGCCATAAGGCCATTGGCCGACACGACAATCGGCACAATGATAGCCGAGCTCACATTCCACATGTCAACAACCTCGTGTGCTAAGTCAAGGTATTTAATTTGTTTCTCTTTCTCAGCTTTCACGAGGTTCCCGTCATGTGGAATGGTAACATCGACAATCATTGTGCGGCGCGCTAATCGATCTATCACCACTATATCAGGCTTATTGGCGACAATAGTCCTGTCAGTAATGATAGATCGATCCCAGTACAGCGTGACATGGTCATTTTCAAGAACTGGGTCGGGCACATACTTGTAATACGGTACCTCAGAATCCACAAGCTTATATTTCAAAGCAAGTTGCTGGTGAATAATCCTGGCTACTTGGTTATGCCTGTGCAAGTACTCGCCGTTAGCCAGACGAGAACAACCAGAGATAATATGTCTGATAGACTCACCCGGACGGTGGCACGCCCGACACACGTCGACCGTCCCGTCCTTCATAATATGTCTCCGGTAGTTATTCGTCAAGATAACTTCGTCCATAATTGCACAGACGAAACCTTCGGTTTCCCCGAAAAGATCACCAAAACGTAACCAGGATACGGACGCTAAGAAATCTACACCGGGCTCATGGAGAGCCCGATAGAAGCGCCCGTGAAGCTCCTTGCTTTGCCATACCTTCTTGCGGTCATCAGTAGTAAGTACTACAGGTTTGCGCCAGTTCTCTTTAGCCATGGAGAGCGGGGTGAGCCCCTTGTCCACTGCGACCACATCACGGTGCATACCCACTTCAGCTTTTAAAAAATATTCCCTGAGACTGCATACCTCGCGGTTGTGGAGGGTCTTTGCATTTAAAAAGCCTCGACCCCCACACTTCCGCGGGATATACAGTCTCATCACAGATGATCGTGGGTGATGCATTCGATTTGCAGTCAACAGTGTGCGGACCCTTCTATCCAGGGCGTCGAGTTCTGTTTGAGTCCATTTGAGTATGCCGAAAGAATACATCAAAACCGGCATGACCCAACCGTTGAAGGCGCGCACCTTATTTCCGCCCGAAAGAAGACTGATTAATACCTTCCTCAGGCGACAAAAGAAGCGTTCCTTCAACGATTGCTTCATGTCAGCATCGTTGATGCCTAACACTTCCGACATACCCAAATACTTATAGCTTTCGGATGAGGAGAGGGATCTAAGGTTTATGGAATCCGAGAGTTGAATTCCCTCAGAATCCATAATCTCCCCTCGCTTCACATGCATGACTGCACATTTGTCCACACCAAATTCCATCCTGATGGCGCTACTGAAAGTTTCAGTTACCTTCAGTAGCTCCATCAGACGCAATTTGTTGGGGGCAAAGAGTTTCAAATCGTCCATGTAGAGGAGGTGAGATATGACCTGACCACCTCTCGTCAACCGATAGCCTAGACCTGAATCCTCCAGTAGTGTGCTAAGAGGATTCAGGGCTAAGCAGAACCAAAGTGGACTCAAACTGTCGCCCTGAAATATTCCCCGTTTAATCCATACAGGCTCATCATTCCTTTGGATCTGCCGACATCCTGGATAGCGAAGGACCGTCTTCCATTGCCCCATACACGACTCAAGGAAGGTGCGTAGAGTTGCATCTATCTTGTACAACTCCAGCACCCTCATGAGCCATGTATGTGGCACCGAGTCGTAGGCCTTCTTATAATCTATCCAACATGTCGACATATCCTTGCGGGATCGACGAACCTGTTGGCTAATGGCCATGTCTATGAGGAGTAGCTCCTTAGTACCGCGGGACCCATTCCTACATCCATTTTGAGAGGCAGACATAATCGAGTTACTTTCAATGTGCGTATTAATTTTCGCTCTCAAAATGGATGTAAGAAGTTTATAAATCGTCGACAAACACGTGATCGGTCTATAATTCTTGGGTTCCGCGGGACTACCTGATTTATGGAGCAGGTGGGTAACGCCTGTTGTTAGAAACTGCGGTAGCGACCCAGACTCTAAAGATGACTGGAATTGAGATGCCAAGCAAGTGTGTGAACTAATTAGCCATTTCAACCAAAAGTTGTGCAGTCCGTCCGGTCCCGGTGATTTCCAATTCGGTAACGGACGGACCGCTCTGGCAACGTCTAATGGCGTAATTAGTACTGTTTCCATTTCTGGTACAGTCTCACACACTCGCTCGACATCCCGTATCCAGCCAGCCTCAGTGTGACAGACGGGCACCGACCAGATGTTGCGCCAAAATGCACTCGTGGCGGCATCATCCGGGCGGCATACATCTGTCACATTTTGTTCAGGTCGCTCCCAAGCTCTATACACCCACCTTTCATCGCTCTGGAACATGCGATTCTGCGTGTATCGATCAATCCGTCGCTTATACCGCCGAATTCGGCTCGCCCATGCACAAACTTTCTGCTTCAGGAAGTCGATGCGCTCTGTGACACGGGATATGTATTCTCGAGGGCTGATTCCAGTCCCCGAGAATGCCCGCCTCACAAAGCGCATCACTCGTGGTCGTGTATTGCCCTCCCGGAAGCAGTATAGTTTGCCGATGAGTGCCCTGGTCCCATCGATACGACGCTCGATCCTGTGCTGCCAGGCTGGTACGGCTGGTTTTGGTCGAGTAGCTCCGTCACAACTTGGAAACTTGACGTGAGCTAAACGACATGCCGCCACAGCCGCACAATACAGGATCGAGTGTGTATCAACGAGATCCTCGCTGCTCTCGAAGAAATTCTTGAGCTGCGAATCCAAGGCACACACCAGCGCCCTATTTTTTTTGTGCATGGGTAACCGTGGTAATCGGGGTCTAAGTTCGGTCGGAGTGAATCTATACTCGAGAAACGCATCCTCCAGTGCGCTCCTCAGTCGGTCGTTGCACTGGCTACTTACTGTGTCAACCCTATCATCCTCTTCTTCAGCACGATTGAACCGCGGCGGGATGGCATCAATAGTTGACGCTTGTGCCGCGGTTTGTGCCGGGGTCGGGACGATATGGTTGCTCAGTACCTCTGAGCGCAGCCTATCAAGTGCGACATCGTCCAACCTGTGATTGCGTTGGATGACCCGCACCTGATCCGACAGTCGTTGGGTCGAGACGTTGACGGTTGGTTCCAGTTCCTGGAACAGAGACAGCATCCTATCGCGGTACGCAGTGAGGTTAGTTCCCCCCTCTGTAGACCCGTAATATGCGCGCATGACGTTCTCGTTCATAGACTGAGTCCATCTCATGCGCTGCACACAACCACCGGTAGCGGGGACCCGGCTCGGGGCCGGTTGGCCCCTAAGTCCCAAGCTCCTCGGTGGCCGGCCTCTCCCCTGCCGACGTACAGGTGTTGGCGACGTCGGCGGGGAAAAATACTCGTCGCTCGAGCTCGACGCAACTGCCGCGGCCGGTGTCGTCACAGCGCTCACAGTGGGGCTGGGTACCGGCGGCGGCGGTGCGGGCGGCGAGGCAGAGCTGAGCGAAGAGTCCGGAGGTGGTAGGCGTGCGCGTCTTGCGGCTGATCTTGTCAACATTTCTTATTTCTTTGGTTTTGGTTTTATTGGAGGTGACATGACAGATGTCACCTCCGGTTCGGCAGTTTTTGGTGAAAGTTTCGCATATTATTCATTGTATTTTTTCTATTTAAATTAATAAAAATCGAGTATTTGGACTTTGGTTGTAAAATATCACAATAAACCTGCTTCTAAAATTTAATTATTCTGAAAATTACTCTGAAAATATTATAAGAATGAAATTGACATGTTGACGTTGGTGTTGCCGTTATTATTATTATTATTATTATCGGAGAGCAGTGTGTTATTTTCCGTATTTTAAAAAAGCGTAAAATTAAATGCTCTTCTGTGATTGGTCGAACCGTTTAGAATCTTACGAATGGATATCCGTTAATTTATAAATTTACCACGAGACGTCGCAAATTGATAAATTTGCGAAAATGTGAGCGTAAAATAATACAATTTATCTCTCGTTTAGATTCCTACGAAAGTTTATAAATTTCCTAGGAAATTTATAAACTTGCGGATCTTATTATCTTCCGGTGACATATACACACTTACATGTAATTTAAAAAGAACTGGCTGCATCCATTATACATCTCTGTTGACTCCCCTCGGAGAACACAAGCGTGATATAGGTTTAATTAAGTTGTATAAACTTCAAACATAGTTTGAAAATGTATTCACCCTCGTGGGTGGTTCAATTAAGTTCACAAATACCAAATATCCAATCAATTCCGAACTATGCAATAACCAAATACATTACGGAATGCTTACGATTTATCGACAACAATTTTCTCATCAATTTAGATAAATATCGTTCATCGTTCGTTTTTGGGATGCATGAAGAAGCTTCCTCGTGTAGCGCAGATTGCTCAGCCAGTTACTTAATTGAGCCAAGCGCTCGGCGCATCCTGGACAGTCACACCCAACACCTTATTTGACTGGCCAATTCTTCCCTTGCTGTGGTAGGGCTAACGCCCGCCTGGTTTGCGACCACCCTCCCACCGGAGTCCGGCGTCAAACAGCCTGCTGCGTTTCGTCGATGCGTGGGAGTTCCAGTGCTTAAGGCATCTTCTGTTCCATCATAGACCTCATCCATCGCTTTCCATCAGGCGTGATCGAGGTCAAGAGCGGGCCCATTCAGCAATAAAAAAAATCTCTCATTAAAAGTAGCTGCTGGGAGTTACGATACCTAAATGTAAGTCCAATGCTCTTCTGCATCTTTCTGCATCTTGCTGGCTGGCTAATATTTTAACCAAGGCCTGAGCTGTTGACACAACTCCAAATTTAGTAAAACCTCAATACTCACACGATTCCCCTAATTAGTAAAAATCGCAACCGAATCAGTCGAGTACACGTCTACTCGCTACATCACTAACGCTGACCGACTTGCTTCACAGCTGCTATTCAGGGCATGTCCACATTGAGCTGTTACACAATAAATTATTACAAAGAAGTGTGATGATCATGATTATTTTGTTTTTTATTACGAAGTATTGCGGAGCATCATCTGCCTGGCATTTTCCCAACTATGTTGAGGTCGGCTGGATACCAGATTGCGGATATCCGCTAATGGGAAGAATTGGTTTAGAAAGTACCTACCATATTTTGTTTTTATTGTGTGGAAATCCTCATGGATGTCCACCACCCTGGGGTGGGTGGTCTGTCAGACTCTTACTGACTAAAACCACACGGTGTCCTGCTGCTACCTTTAGCCGGGGTGCTGGAGTGCTTGCGCATTTCGTCTCGCTCCCCCGGCCAGGTGTTGGCCCGCATGAATCCATGCGGAGTACCTACCTTACTAGATCATTCCGCAACTCTTGCATACAAACTTCAATTCCTATTTGACCCATTTATGGGTGGATTCAGTACTATATTATCCCTAAAAGACAAGTAATTAGGCAGTAATTACACCTATATTTTTCCAGATATCACTCCTCACACTATAATATTATAAAGGCGAAAGTTTGTGAGTGTGTGTGTTTATATGTTTGTTACTTCTTCGCGCTCAAACGGCTGGATCAATTTTGATTAAATTTTGTATGGAGGTAGCTGACACCCTGGATTAACATATAGGTTACTTTTTATCTCGATATTCCTACGGGATCGACATTTACGCGAGTAAAACCGTGAGGCGCAGCTAGGCGAAAGTTTGTGAGTGTGTTTGTTACTTCTTCACGCCCAAACGGCTTAACGGATTTGGATGAAATTTGGCACACAGATAGTTTATAACCAGAATTAATACATAGGATACTTTTTATTCCGATATTCCCACGGGATCGACACTTATGCGGGTAAAACCGCGGGGCGCAGCTAGTGTTAAAATACCTATGTAGGTATATCCCATGTAATAGGAAGTGACATAGTGTCATGCGAGAGCAATGGTGGCCCAGTGGTAACGGTAGCGACTTACTAGTTGTAGGCCGTAGGTTCGAACCCAGACAGGTGCTTTACTTTATATAAATTATTTCATCACCACTGCTCTCAAAAACGGTGAAGGAAAACATCGTGAGAAACCGGCATGTCCTAGAACTAAAACATTCGAAGACATGTGACATCTCTCGTACCAACCCTTACTGGGCCAGCGTGGTGGATTACGACCCACTCCCTCTCACAGAGAGCAGGTCTGTGTCCCAGCAGTGGGAACATTTAAGGCTGCTTATCTATAGTGCCATTAAAAGGACTCAAATTCAGACTCCGGGCAGACCGAAAAACCCCAATAAGACTAACTCAGGCAATAGACCCAAAAATTTTAGGAAACTTTTCGCTAGTACTTAGAGTTAAATTTAGGAAAAATCAATCTAATGAAACATTCATTTGTTCATGGAACGTCCTGGTCATGGCTTCGTTGGTTTAGGTTGACCGTTATTCAGCACTCAGACTACAAGGAACTGCCGATGTATTCTGTAAAATTTTACCGTGAGAACTTAGGCTTAGGTGAAGTGAGCTACTAGTGAAATGTCATCCCATCCAATGCTAGGGATTGACACTGTGATGTACTATGCAATGTAGCACCCAACTCACTGGCAACACTGTCAGGAGTCACGCTTTAGCCTCCGTGGCGACTGGACGTTCCCTTTGGGTTGTTGTGTACTTATTGATAATTCGGCCGTTTTATTTTTAAACCCTAAGCCCCTAATGGTAGATTATAGTGAACACTAAAGACACTATTGGCAGCTTATTTGACTTAAATTTTCACAGTGAGATGTTTTACAGAATAGCACTTCTGGAGGTCTGCTTCATAAGCACGAAATCCGTATGGGAGCGTCCATTAATTACTTGAGGTGATTTTGGCGATTTTTGGGTCCCCCCTCCCCCCTTAGTGAGATATTGTGAGATTTGGCTCGACACCACCCCCCCCCCCCCTCCCTCCAATCTCACGTGAGATTGTTCAAAATACGTGTTTTCAGTGTAAATACGTTAATCTATGCTTCGTTACGTTGGATAAATAAAAAAAAAATAGTACTGTGTCTTGCGGAAAAAAACGTGATACTTGCCGGGACCCCCCTCTCCCCCACGTGAGATTGGGTGAGAATCGAATTGACCCCCTCCCCCCCTAATGGATGCCCCCTATAATTACGGGGGATTCCAATCTGCGTATCACCTACGGACATTAGATTAGTTTAGGGCCCGACCTAAGAATGAAATACACCACGACTTGACGGCTGTCCCTTATCCCGATGTGGTTCTACCGTCCCGAAAAGTTGATTAATTGGGAGTAGGGTCCGGAAGTTTCGAACAACGTTCGAACGAGCCCGTATTTTCGTTGAAGGACTTTCGATAGTAGACCCGTATTTCTGAGATTTTAAAAGGCATAACATCGTCATATAGCAGGAGGGGCCGGTGGCTATCAGGTCGATCAATCAGGTTAAGCTACGCTTGCCGCGGTTGGTCTTTGGATGGGTGACCATCTTTACGTACCGAGACCCACGTTAAGCCGTTGGTCCCGGCTGTCATTCGTGAATCTTTGACAGTCGTTACGGGTAGTCAGAATCTCGAAAATCTGACAACCAGTCTTACCTAGAGGTTTCGTATTATAGGCGGTCGCTCCATGTAAAATACTGGTATTCAGCTGCATCCGGTTAGACTGGAGGCCGACCCTAACAGTTGGGACTCTGCAAATAGCAGAATGCTGATCGTCCTATAGCAGAATATATTGTACTATGTTCATTAAATTGCAAAACTGATTAAATCTACTTACAAAAAGATGGACACATCAGATATAATTATATGAACACGTTAAAATGATTTCCTTTACGAATCAGCATTTCAGCAATGATGCAATTTGATATGGAAAAACCCCAAATATGTTTGTTTCGCAAACCGTTGTAGTGCTTGTGGTTAGGAGAGCTTGAAAAAACGTTGTCGAGTTTGGCTAGTTTTATTTTTGTCTGTCTTGCTTTGGGGTTTTTGACCGACGCCTTTAAGTAGGTTTCAAGTTCAAAAACTAAGCTGAAAAATAGTAAATAAAAAAGTAGTCGACAGCGATGCGGATGAATTTTTCGACGCTATACAGGGTGAAATTGAATTCATGAGCATCCTTTTAAGGGGTCATTGTAATCATCATCATGAACAACTTTTACTATGGGATCAAACCTGAAATCGCGAAAAAATAATCAGCTCTTCCCTACATTTTATCGAGTTATGTGAACATAAATGCAAGGCACAGCTGATTTTTCGCGATTTTAGGTTTAGTCCCATAGTAAGAGCTGATCATAATGATGAGTACAATGACCCCTTATAAAGATGCACATGAATTTAATTTCAAACTGTATTTTATTTTATGTATAGTTTTGGTTAAGTTAGGATTTAATTTTGTTATTCTTAGTAATCAATTAGGTATTAGTTATTATTTGCTTATCGATCTTAGTGTAATATTTGAAAATAAACTTGAGCAGAAAAAAGTCTAACAGTTCACCTTTGGCGTTCTTCAGTGTCATGACTGTGCAGGTTTTTTGTGAGTCAGCTTATCTTGCCAGTGATTTTTAGGGTTCCGTAACCTAATGGTTACCGTACCAACGGGACTCTATTACCAAGCCTCTGCTGTCCGTCCGTCTGTCTGTCTGTCTGTCAGCGGGCTGTGTCTCAAGAACCGTAATAGGTAGACAGTTGACATTTTCACAGAGTGCACTTATTTCTATTGCCACTATAACAACGATACGTTTCTTGTAGGCTGCCCTTGCCCACGTCCGATAACCGGTGGCCGATTTTTGTAGGAGAAAATTAGAACGTACGAGTAGTGCAACCACAAATATATGTAGATACATATCTATGGTTGCACTACTCGTACGTACGTTCTATTTTTCTCCTACAAACTATATCTGTGAGTGCAACCCACACGTCCTTCAAAAAGTCGGTCTAAATAACATAGGACAAAACAATCTGACCGATTGTAAGAGCTACACAAAGTATGCCTTGTGTGAGGGCGCGTATGGAGACCCCTTTAATTTTTAACTTTATTTTATTTTTATTATTTGTTGTTATAGCGGCAATAGAAATACACACTGTGTCAAAAATGTCATGAGATACAGCCCGATGACAGACATATGGACGGACGGAGGGACAGCTGGGGCTTAGGGCTCCATTGGCACCCTTTGGGTAGTACAGAACCCTAAAAATAATGGACATAAATAAATCTCTTAAACCAAGTTCCATTGCTCACCCAAAAATAACAAGAATTTACTAATACTTACGTTAAGTAATTGTTAAGTTACAACATAATTGTACACCTCGGGGCAACGTAACCGGCCAATGTTCGGCACACATTGGGGCCAAGGTTTGGGCCAACGGAACTCGTTTCAAGACATTATTATTATATAGTTTTTGTATCGTTATGTCATTGGTTACCTATGCGAAATTTTTAAAGTAAATTGTTTTGTAATATTTTGTAATTTGTATGAAAACAAATGATTGACATAAACATTAAGTTATTTTTTGCGTAATGCGGTACTTATGTTTTTTTTTTTTTTTGAGGTTATAACATAAATGAGCTTCTAAATATAGTTAGTCAGTATTATTTTAAAACTTTGCTAATAAAAAAAATAAGTTTTTGCTTGTGGATATTTCAAGCACACTTTGATACTACCTACGCGCCTAATTAAGACTCGTTCACGTCCATATTTCTTATTAAATTGCTACCCGTTAAGTACTTCTACCCCAACAATATCTTAGCTCTTTATTTACATTTCCATTATAAACAGATTTTTCATAGTACGAAAAACCTATACATTGCGAGGTCAGCTAAAACTGGAAATTCATCTCTGGATATACAGGGTGTTACAGAAAGGGTACATCAATACAAACGGGTTGATGAGTGTATCTGGTCTAGAATCTCTGTACAAAATTTCAGCTCAAAAGCATTAACTTTGAAAATGCTTAATTTTTTTTTTTATTTCGACATCACGGCGCTGCACTGGCGCGCGGCGGCGTGATGTGCGTGTACTAGGCGCACAGACACAATACAGATAATGGATAATGACCCTCGTAGTGCGGTGACACGTTTGTTATGATTTCAATTTAATAAACTATCGAAATAAAAAAATAATAAGCATTTTCAAAGTTACTGCTTTTGGGCTGAAATTTTGTACAGAGATTCTAGACCAGATACACTCTTCAACCCGTTTGTATTGATATACCCTTTCCGTAACACCCTGTATGTCGCCGTGTGTACATCAGAAAATACATTAAAAAAAATACATTTGATTCTACAAAACATACAATGGGCTGGTCTGTCCCACTAGTCCCATTGACCCAGTCCCATGATGGGACAAGTATCCCACTAGTCCCATTGACCCAGTCCCATGATGGTACAAGTGTCCCACTAGTCCCATGGGACAACTGATACTAACATGGCGGCCTTATCGCTTTCTGCGTTCTTTATTTATTTATTTATTTATAACGAGTTTACAATAAACTTCAACTTTAACCCCCTTACTAATAAACGTTGTACAGTGTCTGTATAGTTACACAAGGCTTTGTCTTCTTCTTTCAAAAGTCAAATTACTGACGACTAAAAGAGAGAAATCGGTATGTAACTATTCATCTGTTATAATACGTTTATTAGTAAGGGGACCGGGCATGTATTTAACTATGCCCCACAAAACTAGGTAGACTTGCTCTTCTTGAATCGTCCCATTAAAATATTATACCCAATCAATATCTATTCCACCAACGTTGGTCAAACTTCTGTGTATTTTCCTTAACATTGGCCCTAATGTTGAATCGATACTTACTTAGCAAACCGACTTAAGGTCACTGACCATTCGCAGGCCTGTCAAGGATTGATTCAAACGAGATATGGTAATAATGTTAGGTAATTTAATTTTACTGTCTATTTGGTTTATATTATTGCTTGTTTCTTACCTAATAATGGTTTAAAATAGCTTTAATATAATAAATAATAATAATATTAATATTAATATGGGACTAGAAGTACCTACTCACAATCCATAATTATAGTATTCGTAGATAACAATGACTCAAAAACTATGTTAGTAAACTTTTACAAACTAAAACAACGAAAAAAGACAGCCCAACACACGTTAGTACTTACGTGCCTCCGTATTCAGTGGCTTATAAAGGGACTGTATTTCAATCAACTCAGCCTATCGCAGTCCACTGCTGAACATAGGCCTCTCCCAGACT
The DNA here is from genome assembly GCA_947508005.1 of Amphipoea lucens. NCBI lineage: Eukaryota > Metazoa > Arthropoda > Insecta > Lepidoptera > Noctuidae > Amphipoea > Amphipoea lucens. The sequence continues at coordinate 14,305,218 of OX382377.1, read as the reverse complement.
GCGCCACAGCACCCTGTCCTCCGCCTTCCGCATCCAGTCTACCCCAGCCACCTTCTTTAGGTCGTCCATCCATCTAGCTGGGGGGCGTCCCACACTACGCTTGCCGGTACTGTATTTAAAAAAGTAAATACTTTGTCTAATAAAGTCTTTAGGATGCTGTTGGAGCTTCCGCGCAACCTACCCATTATTGACGCAATTCTCTTCCTCATAATGCAATGAGAATCGCCAGCACGGGCTTCCGCGAATATCTGCAAAGCGCTGCGGTATGTACAACGCCACATGCGAACAACGTGTCATACTGACGTCACGCAAATCCTGCATCTCGCAAGCAGAGTTTACCGCACAACTAGCATAGATACAACGGCCCGACATGAGCCATTGGGCAGTTGCCCGCCAGACACAACACCCGTCTGGTCGGAAAATCCTCCCTTTTCTATAGAGTATGTGTGAACTTTACACCCTGTTCCTCATACCTCTATAGCCCCATCAATATCCCAAATCTATTATTATAATGTACGCTTTGCAGCTACGTGAAGAGTTAATTTTGTTGATCGAATCGATGGCAAAGCACTTCGAATTATTTGGAATACTTTCGTTCTCTAAGTACTTAAAACTTAATTGTCCATTATTTTCTAAGAAACATTATTATGCTTCAAAAAGAGCCCCAAGGGCTATCTTTAACCTAGAATTTAAAAAGAAATAAGTAGGAGTACTTACATTATTTTCTGTGTGCTTCAGAAACAGCCCCAAGCTCCTTAACCTGAAATTTAAAAAAGCAACATTTTATTTTATGTCTGTAGAAATTAGGTTCTAATTATACGTGGGTATTAATTCACTAGCAGCGCCCCGCAGTTTCAACCGCATAAGTTTTGATCCCGCAGGAATATCGGGATTAAAAGTATCCTATGCGTTAATCTTGCTTATAAACTATCTGTGTGCCAAATTTCATCCAAATCCGTTCTGGACTTTTTGCGTGAAAGAGTAACAAACATCCATCCATCCTTACAAACTTTCGCGTTTATAATATTAGATAGAAGATTAGAAGAAGAAGATATTAGAAGAAGATAGAAGATAAATAGATTCGATTTAAATTCAAAACTAATTACAACGGTTTCTGTAAAATGTTTTCACCTGTGTGTTCAATCAAGACATTATACCGGATGATTTTTTTTACCGGTTCTAAATTTTTACAGGGTGTTCTACCCATGAATATGAACAATTTTCACTATGGCACCAACTCTGAAATCACGAAAAAAAAATCAGCTGTTTAATACAAAGTTCAATACCTACATGACCTAAATGTATGAAACAGCTGATTTTGTTTCCAGATTTTAAAGTTGGTCCCATAGTGAAAGTTGTTCATATTCATGGGTAGAACATTTTGTAAACATTTGGAACCGATAAAAAAAATCACCTGTATAGATCAAAACGGTCATATTAATTCTCCTGCTCTATCCCAATTCATTTGGAGTCGGCTCAAAATGTCTTCTTCTCGAAATCTTCTCTATTAGTCGTCATCTCAGTAGTCACCGTCATTCTAACCATATCGTCTTTCACACAGTCAATCCATTGTTTCTTTGGTATTCCCCTATAGTAAAAGTGCGCAGTGCTGCACACCCCTACCCTATTTCAAGTTAAACAAATATAAACTTTATTTATATGATAATTAAATTGATTTCAATGTGACTAACACTATTGAAAAAGTTATAAAAATGTTTGAAGTTTAGCGTAAACTGAACATTATTGTGCAGGAATTAGTTATTTTTCCATTAATACCTACATATTTGTTTACATTTTTGGCAAATAAATCGCGAACGCAGAATGGACGTAAAAGTATCGCTGCGGGAAACACACTGTTGGATTTCCAACTCTAGGCGCTAGACAGTGCGTTTAAATTCCAGTGCGCGAAAAAAAATCGCCGCGAGAAAAACGCGAACTTGGGCTTATAGCACACCCCGGACACTCCATACAACGCTCGCAAAATAATTGCCTACTACTACTACATTAAAAAATGACGTTTGTATACGTATGAATGTGTGCGTGAGGTACTTGTGTTTGCGAGCGCTCTTGTTAAAGAACTGCGACGAATACGCCGAAGTGCGGGGTGAGGTGCGGTAACTGATGTGAGTGCGGGGAAGGGAGTGTCCTTTCTGTACGTAGTACTTTAAGTATTCTGTGCTTATAGGCTTAAAATCGAAATATTGCTAACTATTATTCCTTCTACCTTCGTTAAGCAAAAAACTTAGTGACTGTGACCGCCATTACTCCTTAAACCATTCAAAATTCGAATTCACCCAAATCCAAAATGGCCGACAACGGAATCTATTTTCCCATTGTTCTTAACTAAAACTATTAAAATTGATTGTAATTAAAGATATAACGGTAACTGTACCTGAACCGTAAGGGTTGTTAATCTTCAGCACAAGAGGAGGTTTCCCCTTTAAAACTAATTGTGTTGTTTGAATGGGCTTGTAATCCCGTGGAATTTATGGGTGGCAATATTTGAAGTTTGTTTAGAGAGAAGAAAATTAATGGGCAAAGATGGTACGGTCACATTTAGGTAGGCACAAAGATACCATCAAAAACATAACCCTCCTTCTGGCGCAGTCGGGTAATAATGATCAAATTGGGAAAATGTAAAAGAATTAGAGGTAGGGTATGGGCAGGCTAGGAGTAGGATAGGGTAAGAGGTAGGACACCACGCGATTCGCGAACGAAGTCGCGCCGGGCAGCTAGGTTTTCTATAAAAAATCAGTCACTGGACTGGTTTTAAAGGCTTATTCCCAGGAGCTCCAAATCTATTGTTCTCCAAACAATTTCACTCCACACATTGATTCGCAAGTGCTCCATCATCATCATCATCATCATCAGCCTATAAGTGCTCCATAATTTTATTAAAATACTAGCTGCGCCCCGCGGTTTCACCCGCGTAAATGTCGATCCCGTGGGAATATCGGGATAAAAACTATCCTATGTCCTTTTCCGGGACTCAAACTATCTCTATACCAAATTTCATCTAAATCGGTTCAGTGGTTTAGGCGTGAAGAAGTAACAAACATATAAACACACACACACTCACAAACTTTCGCCTTTATAATATTAGTGTGATTAAATTAAAATACCTACTAAAATTGTTCCCATTGCTTTTTAGGGTTCAGTAGCCAAATGGCAAAAAACGGAACCCTTATGGATTCGTTATGTCTGTCTGTCTGTCTGTCTGTCCGTCCGTCCGTATGTCACAGCCACTTTTTTCCGAAACTATAAGAACTATACTGTTGAAACTTGGTAAGTAGATGTATTCTGTGAACCGCAGTAAGATTTTCACACAAAAATAGAAAAAAAACAATAAATTTTGGGGTTCCCCATACTTACAACTGAAACTCCAAAAATTTTTTTTCATCAAACCTGTACGTGTGGGGTATCTATGGATAGGTCTTCAAAAATGATATTGAGGTTTCTAATATAATTTTTTTCTGAACTGAATAGTTTGCGCGAGAGACACTTCCAAAGTGGTAAAATGTGTGTCCCCCCCCCTCTAACTTCTAAAATAAGAGAATGATAAAATTAAAAATATATATATAATGTACATTACCATGTAAACTTCCACCGAAAATTGGTTTGAACGAGATCTAGTAAGTAGTTTTTTTTTAATACGTCATAAATCGAAAACCGCAATTTACCTTTCACAAAGTTACAACGAACTACAAGAACTTTTATATTATGTTACTTGCTGCTACGGAACCCTTCATGGGCGAGTCCGACTCGCACTTGGCCGGTTTTTTAATTTGGAGCCGCCGGGAATAAAATGATGGAGCCCCTGGGAAATAAGCCGTTTTAAATAAACTATATTGGCCCAAATAACTTAGCAATGTGTAGTTAACTGGGTGATAAAACCATTTTATGAAAATATTACGAACTTACGATACTGCATACCAATGCGAGGCCAGTTTATTTAAATACTTATCTACATATAATTTGTTACACAAACATTTTGTATGTATTAGTACCGACTCGGGTAAAAAGTGACTCATTTAATAAATATTCATTGTAAACATTAATTATACGCAAGGATGGAAAGGACACGGAAAAAGATAACTAATCAGTTTATTTATTTTTTAAATATTAAATACATTTTCTATTTTTTTTCTATTAAAAAAAAATAAACTATGTAAAAATAGTAGACCGTGTATTGGGAACAGGGTCCAAGCTACCGGTGGTCAGGGCTCTTGGGAGAGTAACCTCCTAAGTATACTCGCCGTGTCCAGAAATGCCGCGTATTATAACTTTTACCTAGGTATTTTATCATATTTGGAACTCTTCTAGGGCTGATTTTTCAATACTCAGATAATTTTTAACTGAAGAATAAATATGGTTTGACAACTTTCGTAGAGGAAACATGTCAAGCTGTCATATTGATGCTTCCCATAAAAGTTATCCGACTGTTGAAAAATCAGCCCTTAACCTAATCCTTGAAAAACTGAATAAATAAAGTCTTAAAAATTTCTCGTTTTTTTTTTGACGGAACAAACATGGACGTAAGTACTTTGTTTTACAATTTGTAAACCTGCCGGAACAAATAGACAAATATCTACATATATGTAGACTTACCTTATTAATAATACATACACTGTCTATGATAATCGAAGAGCAAATAGTTTTTATGTAAAAAAATATCTTGACGTCAATTCTTCGATCAAAGTATTGTCGATCGAAGCGTCAATTCGTCTATTCCAAATTCAATATTTTAACATAACATCACGCCTGTGCCTGTGATTACCGGGACTAATGCCGAAGCACGGAGGGGTCTCGATAAATAAAGGTAAAGGGTGGTCACCCATCCACGAACCGACCGCGGCAAGCGTAGCTTAACCTTGGATCTACCCGTGCAGCTGTTATTATTTTGCCACTTCATATCAATCGTTAATATAAAAAAATATAAACATCCTAATTGAGAACCTCCTCCTTTTTTGAAGTGGGTTAATTAGTTTAACCAAGTTATAACCGACAGACGTAAGGCAAAACCCGAAGGTTAGAAACATCAAAACTTTCATATTTACACGTCCATTATAACATAACAGGACTGTGACTCAGCAAAACTGATGACTGACGATTGACGAAGTATTACAAGAAAAACGTGATATAAAGAATCTGTTTTGTAATACAATTTTGCTGTTTTGCGGATTTTAGGTAAGTACAGCCACGGACAATGGCGGTCGACCACTCTTCACACTTATGCCCTTATTAATAAGGTTGACAAGACGTCCACCACCAGTGTCCGCGATTGTACCTACTAAGTCTTGCGTATAGATGCGTATCACATAAAGCCGTTGGTCCCGGCTGTCATTCGTGGATCTTTGACAGTCGTTACGGGTAGTCAGAAGCCCGAAAGTCTGTCAACCAGTCTTACCAAGGGGTATCGTATTACCCAGTATCTGGGTTGTGGAGGTCAGATAGGCAATCGCTCCATATAAGCTGCATCTGGTTAGACTGGAAGCCGACCCCGAGATAGTTGGGAAAAGGCTAGGCAGATGATGATATTCATTTAGTTACCACGTAAAGCAGAGGAAAAACCCATCGACACTCCGACGGAGCCCCGCATGTAGAGAAAGGCTTGTTAGAGTCTAAGGTAGTATGTAATTTAATAAGTAAAATAACAAAAATAAATGATAACATAACACTAATTAATCATACTACATTAATAACAATGAACAAATCTTAAGCGAGTAAAGAAATGAGCAATATTAAATATACTTAATTAAATAAATAATAAATAAATAGATAGACCTGCATATAAAATATTAATGAAATAAGTGAATTAATAGAAATATAAATATAAAGTTAATAGAATAGAAAATATTTCTAACTTTATAACAAGGAAAATTAATAAAGCGCTCTTCCTCTCTCTTACTTATTTAAAAAATTGCTGAGCCCGACAGGGTCCATAATTGTTTCTATTATTTTTATTTACCACCTGTAATTGTACATTATGGATTGCAATAAACGATTTGAGATTTGATTTGAGATTTGTAAGGATCCTAGCAGATGTCGTTCCGTAGTTCCTGCCACCCCCATGGGATGAACGCGTGAGTTTATGAGTTACTAGCTGCGCCCCGAGGTTTCACCCGCATAAGTTTCGATCCCGTGGGAATATCGGGATAAAAAGTAGCCTATAGATATGTTAATCCAGGGTGTCGGCTACCTTCACACCCAATTTAATCAAAATTGTTTCAGCCGTTTGTGCGTGAAGAAGTAACAAACATACAAACATGCACGCTCACAAACTTTCACCTTTACAATATTAGTGTGACTAGCTGTGCCCCGCGGTTTCACCCGCATAAGTTTCGATCCCGTGGGAATATCGGAATAAAAACTATCCTATGTCCTTTCCCGGGACTCAAACTATCTCTACACCAAATTTCATCTAAATCGGTTCAGCGGTTTAGGCGTGAAAAGGTAACACACAGACAGACAGACAGAGTTACTTTCGAATTTATAATATTAAGTATGTATAGTATGGACTACAGTGTGAAATGTGATGTAGTACGCTAAATCAATAGTGCTGTGCTTCCCTGTAATTAAGATACTTGCGGTTGCGAGATCTATAATTATAAAAAAGATTGTGGATTAATGTTGTGTATTTAGTTGGAAAGCCTTTATTCATATAAATACGTAAGAAGTATTCATGGCAAACAAGCTACTCGCATACTTTAGTTGCAAGTTACTGGTATGTATTTACCAATTATCCGAATATAAATAAAAATAAGAAAGTCTCTATATTTCATGCAAACATACCGGCTGACTTTTAAAAAAATTAAATATAATTTTTTGTAAAAAAGAAAAAGAGATTTCTGTGCCATAGACATAGTCTTCTACTCCGTTCACCTTCTACATAATATCCTGTTTTTGTCCAGACAGTAAAAAAAAAGTCAGCCGGTATACGATGCAGTGAATTTTGAAAGTTACCAGTATGCTAATCATTCAGGATTATTATTATAACATTTACATGTGGTGAAATAACAATACTAACTATCCTAACTATTATATAATTTATAATAATGCCAAAGTGAGTTTGTTTGTTACCTTTCACGCCTAAACCACTGAACCGATCATCCTGAAAATTCGCATATACGTTGTCAGGTGTACAGAAACGGCCATAGGGTACCTTTCATCCCGAAAAAAAAGTGCTGTTCCCGACGAAAACAACAATAACGTTATTATGATCACAGATGGCGCCACGTGTGTTTCGAAACTTATGCGGGTGAAACCGCGGGGCGCTGCTAGTAATAATAGAAACGATACTCTATTCATAATACAAACAGAATTTGTCTCCTCTCTCATTTTATTTCATTATGATTATACCTACTTTACTGCTGACCTTTTTATACGATTTAGGGCTGATTTTTTAATAGGCAGATAATTTTTATTCGTGGAATAAAATTGACGTCTGACAGTATTTGTATGAAAGAACTGTCAAAAGTTCAAAATTATTCCTCCGATAAAAATTATCTGGCGTTGGAAAAATCAGCTTCGAATTCATTACCTAAGTTACTTGGGTCCGTGGCTTAGGCCCCCAGTGGTCGAGGCACCTGTGGCCGACGCCCCCGATTCGATTAATTTAATTCAAAGCAATTTTTGATCAAATGTACTGTCAGGCACAATATTTTTTTCACCAAGTCTATTTTTACCTATCTTGTAATTATTTCGCACGAGCCGTTGGGAAGGACTTTCGCTCGTCATTGTGAGATGACACACTAAACTTTCTTATCTGTTGCATATTGCAATTTACAATAACTCGACTCTGGTATGAAATAGATAAACATAATATATATTCATACTTCCTTATTGTTTTCAGTTTTGTGGACAAAAAGACGAACTTTTTATTGCTACCAATAACTGGTTTGGCTCAGTTAGTTGACGAGTTGGTTGAAGTTGAAAGATAAAATTTCCATATGGTAATTTATTATAAATGTATATTAACAACATTCACTAACATTTTATATGAAGTATTTTGATTTCTTGGATGTTTGTACATAATACATAGACTTTTAATGGAGAAAAAGGTGTGTAAGGATAAGACCCACTCCCTCCCACAGAGAGGAGGCCTGTGTCCCAGCAGTGGGAACATTATAGGCTGATTATGATGATGGGGAAAAAGGTGTGTAACGATAAGGTTAAGTGGCGATCTATTCTCTCTGCTATTTGATAGATAATTTTTGTTTAGCAAGGAAAAATACTTTATTATTATGGTGAAACACTTTTCTCATTTACTGTACTAAGTGGAAAAGCACAAAAAAATAAAGATATTAAATTAATCGAATCGGGGGCGTCGGCCACAGGTGCCTCGACCACTGGGGGCGTAAGCCACGGACCCAGTTACTTATATTTTAGCGATTAAAGCTCATATTATAATAATCAATAAATACATTAATTAAAATTGTACGTAACAATTAATTAAATACCTGACTATAGCGCTTGACAATTGGCAAATCAAGACTTCCAAACGAGATTAAAATTTTACATTCATTCCATTCAATATTTACGTCGCGTCGTCACCACATTGCAGCCAGCGAGTTATTTACCCCTGAAGGTGAACGAACGGTAATAATAAGGATTTTTTGTTTATACTTACCGTTAGTAAAAAGTATAAAAAGCATCGAAGCTTGCAAGTCACTAGGGGGGAAAAAATAAGTTTGAACCTGAATCAGGTACGATAAGTATGAATGCTAAAGCCGAGATCTATAAACGTCACTTAGTTTGTAATACACGGCATAGTGATTCATACAACATCGACTAAAGTTATCAGAAATAATAATAATCGTACCCAAATTCTCTGAGTTATTAACAAACTTGAAATAATGATTAGATTTAGTTATTTTAGACTAGTTTTTTTTTATACTTGGACAAGAATAATAAATATTATTTTATTTATTTAATTTAGTTTTCATTAAAATATGATTAATTTTCCAGATCTTGTAGTTATGGAAAATTTCACTACTTTGCAGATAACTGGCTTCGTTAATTAAAATGGACAATGTATTGTAAACCTGTCGAAATTCCATCTCAATTTAATTAACGACATTCCAATTATCACCTTCGAATTTAACAAATTAATTGATTTAAATTATTCACTCACTTATTTTTTACTTATTAATTTTTGATTCATTCAGATTATTTTTCAGCATTTCAAATATGTTTTTTTAAGTTCAATCTTTAAATAATTTATGTCAGAAAATCCTTCAATTGAATCGGCGCGGGAACGGTTAAACATTGGTGCACGTTTTTACAAAATAAAACTGAAATAATACAAAAACGAAAATACAAATTACAAGGGGGTAAAAGAATCTTTAACTTTTTTGCTAAAGTAATCGTTTTTAACACAAACACTCTCCATAATGAAGACACTGAATCTAAACAGATTGAACTCTGCAAATAATTTATATCTCATTTTACTATACCTAGTACATACTAATTCCATGCCCATATCTCACATTCTCACAAATGTATGGAATTAGTAAGTACTTACCATCACAAACGTCAGTTGAATGTCACAATTGAATTCTATCGTGAATCAATAATCAATACACGGAGTTACTCAAACTAATTAGTAACAAGAGGATGTACAGATGAATGGGGCTCATCAGTATCTGTGTACGTCTCAAAGAGATTTAGGATAGGTACATGAGCACGCTTTTTGACCAACTTAAAAAAATATGAGGTTATGTATTTGTCCAACTGGTTTAATTAACCGCTTAGTTAACCGCCTAGCCTTTTCACTAAACGGCGGCCATTCAACTAACGGCCTGAATGATATTCAATATTATAGTTTAGGTTAAAACTGTAATCAATCGCACGAGAGCTAATTGGTCGCAGTAACTAAGCCAGAGCACCCCGACCAAATGGGTTAGGTTAGGTTAGAATTGTGATCAACCGCGTGCGAGCAAAGGGAGCGAAGCGAGGCGAGCACTACTTCCAAAGGCCAGGCGGTTAACTAAACGGCTATTTTAACCAGTTTGCTGCGACATATTCAATTACTAGGGCAGGTAATTTAATTTTATTCTACGCCTTATTATGTGACTTGAAAATGTATGGCTTTTTTCAATGTTTCTTTTGTCTTACCCTACTGTTACCTAAGTCTTAGGGCTGATTTTTCGATAGTCAGATAAAGCGGATAAGCCGTAGTTTAAAACAGACGACGAACTAGCAGGGGAGGTGGAGGGGGGGCTCAGGGGATGATATCGGAATATATCGATAATTTAAGCTGAAGAATAAATTATGGCAGTTTGACTATATTTCCTAAACAAAAGCTGTCAAGCCGCAATTTTTATTCCTCATTTAAAATTAACTGACGATTAAAACATCGGGCTAGTCGAGAAAATCTGAAGTCCAATTCCCGTAATTTAAAACGTTAAAAATTTAGTCGCAGTCTCATCTCGGCGACGAACAAATGTCAAAAACTTTTCAAAATGTAGGTAAATTAGAGGTATTTTTGACAGATTGAGACTGAGATCAGACTGTGAACGTTCTTAAAATTACGAGAATTGCCCTTCTGGTTAGTAAATTGGCCTCTTAATAAATAGACTATTACAACCACAAAGAACAATGTCGACCTTTGTCCAAAAGCAGAACTTTATTTTAATTTAAAACTTAATCTTTAACTTGTCAAGTAATAACAATTAAGTAATTATGTAAATAAATTACAAGTTTATTCAACTCTAAAATTAAAAATTCACCGACGCATACAACACTTTGATGTTGCTACCATAAATCTTCCAAATGGCAGCGTTTTGTGGGGCTCGTGGCTAAATATTCACCCGCACGGTTCGCTCGAAGGTTAAGCTACGTTTGCTGCGGTTGTTTCGTGGATGGGTGACCATCCATTACATATAGAAACCCCTCCGTGCCTCGGAAAGCACGTTACGCCGTTGGTCACGCTTGTCTTTCGTAGATCTTGGATAACAATAGTTCCATTCAATGGTGTCGAAAAATCCCAGTAACACCCCAACAATACATTTAACCTCCTATCGATTTAATTAAATTTTAAAAAACACCTTTATTAACGAGCTGTTTTAGTCATAGACTTTGTTAAATGTTACTCTCTTGTAAGTTTTCTTTTTTGTTTGTTATTGAATCAATTCGTCTAAGATCCAATTTGAATATTTAATCCTATTCTTTCGAATAATTCTAACATTAAAACATCTCAGAGAGCCAAATCTTCAGAACATTCGAATCCTAAAATCAAACGAATACTGCAAACCTTTCAAACCCGTATTATCGGAGTATTCCCTTCCATAAAATTTCCCAAATGTGACACTAATGTTTTTTCTGCACATTTTTATCAACCCCCTCTTCGCCGGAGGGGATAATAGACCCATGGGGTTCTTTACGACCCAATTTCAGCAGTTTTAAAGTAATCATGCGTTTGATTGTAAGAGACTTATGGCACACCCCGCCCGGACACTCCATACAACGCTCGCAAAATAATTACCTACTACTACTACATTAAAAAATGACGTTTGTATACGTATGAATGTGTGCGTGAGGTACTTGTGTTTGCGAGCGCTCTTGTTAAAGAACTGCGACGAATACGCCGAAGTGCGGGGTGAGGTGCGGTAACTGATGTTAGTGCGGGGAAGGGAGTGTCCTTTCTGTACGTAGTACTTTAAGTATTCTGTGCTTATGGTCTGTTTGTCCTTAAGCCCAAGTAAAACAGATAAAGTGACAATTTTTAAGTGACTTCAAAAAAGGAGGTGATTATGCATTTGGCAATTTCTTTTTCATGTCTATATGTACAGACGCCAGCACATCAATCTACCCGAAATTGTCAAATTTTCCCAATCAACTTTCAACCTTATACTTTAGCGCCAAAGTTGAAAATTCATTAAATAAATTAGACAGATTGTACTAGCTTGATGTGCTAGCGTCTATACACCGATTTCCCCGTGATTACTGAGCGAATTTACGTGATTCTTTTTTAATTTTCTAGAAGACAAAAAACGAAAACACAAAGCCAACAAAACGGAAAACCCAATAACATTTTTCCCGACCTGGCAATCGAACCCATCTCACCCTTAGCACTAGAGCTTGTGATTACTTAGCCCAACGAAACAGCTTACAGAACGAAGAAATACAAAAACGTAAACGCCAACGTATCTCAGGATCTTGACGTAGTTTCAAGTTTATTTTGTAAGTAAACTGGTATTCACAAGGTTAGGTAAAGTTGACTAATGTATTTGAATTAGTTGCACAAACATTTTTTGACGTTTAGTATCGAGCCTTACTAAGCCTGTTTAGCGAAAAACTAGCTATAATTACAGTGTATACCAATTTCGGGAAGACTTTTTTGAAACATGAAAGATCTATAGTTACTAATATTATACCATACCAGCATAATCATCATCCCACTGCTGGGACACAGGCCTCCTCTCGGTGATAGCGAGTGAGCCGTAATCCACCACGCGCGCCCAGTGTAGGTTGGCGGATGTCACATGTCTTCGAACTTTTGGTTCTGGGACATGCCGCTTTCCTCACGCTGTTTTCCTTTACCGTTTTGAGAGCAATAGTGATTAAATTATTTACACAAAGTAAAGCGCCTGCCTGGATATGAACCCTCGACCCGGGGCTGATACCACTGAGCCATCACTGGTCCTCTAAATATGACAGATCTATCCTAATAATTAAAGAGGTGGGTAAAATTTGTGAGTTTGTATACAGGATGTTACGGAAAGGGTATATCAATACAAACAGGTTGAAGAGTGTATCTGGTCTAGAATCTCTGTCAGCTCAAAAGCAGTAACTTTGAAAATGCTTAATATTTTTTTATTTCGATAGTTTATTAAATTGAAATCATAACAAACGTGTCACCGCACTACGAGGGTCATTATCCATTATCTGTAGTGTGTCTGTGCGCCTAGTACACGCACATCACGCCGCCGCGCGCCAGTGCAGCGCCGTGATGTCGAAATAAAAAAATATTAAGCATTTTCAAAGTTAATGCTTTTGAGCTGAAATTTGTACAGAGACTCTAGACCAGATACACTATTCAACCCGTTTGTATTGATATACCCTTTCCGTAACACACTGTATAGGGGTAATATTCGGAACTACTGATCCGATTCTGAAAGTCTTTTACTAATAGGAAGCCAAGTGTCATCTATATCTATTAAATTCAAAGTGCTGACTGACTGATATATCAACGCACAGCCTAAACCGCTGCTCCTAGAGACATTAAATTTGGAGGGTGTGTTCTTTGTGAAGAGTAGGTATCCACTAAGATAGGGTTTTTCGAAATTCCACCCCTAAGAGGGTGAATGGGGGGAGGGTGAAATTTCAAGCAGACGAAGTCGCGGGCAGAAGCTAGTCTTAGATAAGTCACATAGCTCGCGTTTTTCATTGATTTGATAGACGGCATCGGATCAAAATGTTTTTATTGACATAGCGCACGTTCTTGGTATGCGATGTTTAAAGTTTAGATTTCATGCAACAAAACAACATGTTATCACAATCAGTCAAATCGATCGAGCTGATATCCTGAAATAAGTAGGTACGCACAACGACAGGCGCTTTACTTTGTGTAAATTATTTCATCACCACTGCTCTCAAAACGGTGAAGGAAAACATCGTGAGGAAACCGGCATGTCCTAGAACCAAAAATTCGAAGACATGTGACATCCACCAACCCGCACTGGGCCCGCGTGGTGGATTACGGCCCACTCCCTCTCACAGAGAGGAGGCCTGTGTCCCAGCAGTGGGAACGTTATAGGCTGATTATGTGTTATGTGCACAACGACATATCAAGCCATACATTTCGAGTATAAGCTGACTCCTCACTGTACGAAAAGCTAAAAGGTCGAGGTCAGCTTTTTCATGAACAAACTTTTGGGCGTACAGATGTTATGCAAAACTACTATAGGCCACTACCTCAGCTAAAATTCACTCTTCATCTCGCTCATACGATTATACTGCTCGCGGACTGAGTGAGAGCGAGACAGAGTGCGGTGCTGGGCGGTAGGCAGCGCCAAAAGTTTAGGTATTTGCTTTTTACAGTGAACATAATGGTACTTATAAAAAAATAAATAACATAAGACCTGCTTTAAAGTAATGTCAGTTAGTATGCAAAGTTTCATGATCTAATTTGACGTATTTTTTTAATACCAGCGGTTTATTGTTCGGGTTAGAGGTAACTTTGGATTTATTTTCTATTGAGAAAATTTTATGAAATCGTGTTTTCGTCTAACATAGGACTTAGCATTAATCCTCAACTTTACCATATATTTATTTCAAAATTAATGGTGCAGTATTTTCGACATAACGGAGGATCACGCTAAGCCATTTGAGGTAGTATAGGCTCTTAACTCAGACGTTGCCTGAGGTAGCAGCGCGGTGTGGGAGGGGTGTGGTGACGTGATGATGATGAAATCTAATCTTGTATAACTAATATACTATCTACGGTAACAATATTGTCATTTTCATACTTTAGGAGTTATTTTTTTACGCCCAAAGATGCGTTAAAATTAATGTTGAATTATGGAAGTTTCGACTCTCATAACTTTCAATCCAATATTGTTTTTAGGGTTCCGTACCTCGAAAGGAAAACACGGAACCCTTATAGGATCACTTTGTTGTCCGTCCGTCCGTCCGTCTGTCTGTCTGTCTGTCAAGAACCTTTTTCTCAGGAACGCGTAGAGGTATCAAGCTGGAATTTATATCAAATACTCAGGTCTACTGTCCCTTAGATCTGTGAAAAAATCAAACTTCTAAGCCAACGCAATCAAAAGATACAGCCGTTTATGCCGCAAATTTTTGACACTCGCAAGGGAATCAAAACCTATAGGGTACTTCCCGTGAACTCAGAATCTTGAAATTTGGTACGAAGCAACCTCTTATAGCACAGATAAAGGAAAAATTGCGAAAACCGTACATTTTTATTTACATCATACAATAAAAATATTTTAAACAGGTTTGTACGGAACCCTCGGTGCGCGAGTCCGACTCGCACTTGACCGGTTTTTTTTTCTTAGATTCTGTGTTCGTACACGGCTAGATAATAACAAGAAAAGTAGATATAATTTTTAATGTACAGACCACATCAAGCTACTACAATCTGTCAAATTTCTTTAATAGATTTTCAACTTTATCACTAAACTATAAGGTTCAAAGTTGATTGGGAAAAATTGACAGTTTCGGGTAGCTTGATGTGCTGGTACAAGGTACAACATCTACAAGGTAGATCATTTAAAATAGTTTATACAACCAGTGTTTTTAAATAACTGATATAACCAGCCTTTTAGAATACGCTATCAGAATTCAACGATAATAACTAGTTTACAAATCGAAACAGGTCTCAAATTCTCGCCTAAAATGTTATTAGATAAACTTGTTTTTCCAGTCTGAGTGCTGTTTGAGTACCTACTGTTTTGGTTTGTAATTGATAAATACTATCTATTAAAATACATGTCTTATGATCACCTTGTCAGAAAAGGAGACGCATACAATTGTATGCTACTCCTTTTCTGACAAGGTGACCCGATGACTTCATGGGGTCGATAATTACAATACAGCATCCTAATTGCGTTACACTATCAGTCATAATCTGAATCATTTTGAAGGATATTACTAATCCATTGCTTCATATGTTCGGTATTTTTAACAACCTTTAAAAATACCGATCTGCCCAACTTCCCAACTATGATAGATCTTTTCCCAACTATGTAAAGGTCGACTTCCAGTCTAACCGGATGCAGCTGAATATCAGTATTTTACATGAAACGACTGCCTATCTGACCTCCATAACCCAGTTACTGGCTAATACGATACCCATTGGTAAGACTGGTTTTCAGACTTTTCGGCTTCTGACGACCCGTTACGACTGCCAAAGATCTACGAATGACAGCCGGAACCAACGCCTTAACGTGCTTTTTCAAGGCACGGAGGGGTCTTGGTATGTGAAGATGGTCATCCATCCACGGACCAGCTGCGATAAGCGTAGCTCAACCTGATCGATCGACCCGTGCGGCTGTTATTACTTAGCCACATGTCCCTCATATGTATATTTAAAATAGGTACTGTAGCATCCGCATAAACTTTCGCCGCATTCACGCGCTTAGCGTCTGCTCCGGAGTCAACTGGTCACTGTACTGCGAGCCCGCGCAGCGACCGTTGATCTTTTATAGTGTGCGAGCAGGCCGCGCTACTATGAGAGCGCGCGCGCGAGAGAGCGAGACGGGTAGACTACCTGCTCGCATTCCTCGCCACCGATCACGAGTCTTCGATACAATTTTGGTTTTGCTTTTTGAAGGAATCCTATTGGCTGATTAATATTATATGTAGCTTGGACTTCACAACTTGTACTAATTACAAAACTATGTAAGCAGGCCTATTTTGGAAATAAATGT
This sequence comes from Amphipoea lucens, assembly GCA_947508005.1. Classification (NCBI taxonomy): domain Eukaryota; kingdom Metazoa; phylum Arthropoda; class Insecta; order Lepidoptera; family Noctuidae; genus Amphipoea; species Amphipoea lucens. The sequence continues at coordinate 14,288,827 of OX382377.1, read as the reverse complement.
TAGAAAAGCTATCATCAGTTGTTTTATTAACTCAGCAAACCTAACATTGGTGACCCCGACGTGATGTCCCTAGAGAACACAAACGAAGACAGTAAAACAATGAAGTCGGAATCCGAACTATCTGCAATTTCAATTCAATCAAGATTATTACCATTCTGGAGAGAGATTCCACGAGCCTGGTTCATTCAGTTCGAAGCCGTCGTGGATCCTCTGAAGACTTCTGATGACCAGAAATTTCGGTACGTCTTGCAACAGCTTCAAGCCGCCGATCTGCAGCACATCACGGATATTTTATATAACCCGCCGTCAACGGACAAGTACGGTGCTGTGAAGAACCGCCTACTCACCGCGTATGACAAGTCTGACGTGAAAAACTTCCAGAAGCTAATCAGCGGTCTGGAGTTAGGTGACCAAAAACCCACACAGCTACTGCGAAAAATGCGAGAACTGGGAAGCGGCATGATAACAGACGAAGGATTGAAGATAGAATGGCTCAATCACCTACCCACACAAGTACGCGTCGTGCTTTCGGTAAACACGGAGTCATCGCTAGATACCCTCGCCGCGATGGCCGACAAAATGGTGGAGTATACAGAACCGGCAACAGTAGCTACAGTGTCCACAACCACGCAAGACCCGGTGATGTCCGCAAATTTAGAAGTGCTATCAAAACAATTGGAGAAATTACGCCTAGAAGTGGCTGAGCTACGCGGACGTTCATCGCAACGCCGTAGACCCCCGTTCCGGTCACATTCGCGGTCACAATCGCGGCGACGACAGAATAACAAGACTTCAGTGAAACCCGGTGATCCGACATGGGAATGCAGGTATCACTTTCGTTTCGGTGACAAGGCGAAACGCTGCGAATCACCGTGTTGCCGAAGAAACAAGACTCAGCCATCGTTAAACTAGCTCCGACATCGACGGTGGCGGACGTCGGTGTCCCGTGTGCTACCAACCGCCTTTGTGTCTTTGATCGGGATACCAGAGAACGATTTCTTGTGGACACAGGCGCCGATATCTCGGTGTTAGCCGCCACAAGCAAAAGAAAAATGAAGACCGCCAGCACGTACAGATTATATGCGGCAAACAATACGCCCATAAATACCTACGGTGAAAAGACGCTCAGACTGAATCTTGGTCTACGTCGTAGTTTTCTGTGGCAGTTCATCGTGGCAGATGTGAAAACTTCAATCCTGGGAGCCGACTTTCTACGTCACTTCAAATTACTGGTAGATCTCGACAGGAAGAAGCTCATCGATAAAGTGACGGACTTATCAATCGATACGCTTGAAATAACGACCGGCGAAGAAACAGTACACGTCATTAGCTCCGAACAAGCATACTACGAAATATTGAAGCAATATCCAGAGGTTCTGCGACCAATGTCCCTGAAAGAACCAGCAAAACACGACGTCGTTCACCATATAGAAACAACAAGCCCGCCGCTTTTCGCCCGACCCCGCCCGCTGCCACCCGATAAATACAAGGCTGCCAAAGCAGAGTTCGATCACATGCTGGAGATGGGCATCTGCAGACCTTCAAAGAGCCCATGGGCGAGTCCACTACATGTAGTGAAAAAGAAGGACGGAGGACTACGGGTTTGCGGTGACTATCGTAGGCTAAACGCAGTCACTCAACCCGACCGATACCCGATACCCCGCATACAGGACTTCACCTATCAGCTGCGAAACATGAAGATATTTTCAAAACTTGATCTCAAAATGGCATACTACTGGATACCGATAAATGAAGAAGACGCTCAGAAAACAGCTATTACCACACCATTTGGGCTGTTCGAATTTAAATGCATGACCTTCGGATTACGGAACGCCAGCCAAACGTTCCAAAGATTTATGCATCAAGTTCTACGGGGTGTAGATAACTGCTACTGTTACATAGACGACATCTTACTGTACTCGCAGAGCGAGGAAGAACATAAACTACTCTTACGTCAAGTGCTGCAACGTCTCAAGGAGTACGGCGTCATGCTAAAGGTAGAAAAGTGTGAGTTTGGCAAGGAAAAGATAAATTTTCTTGGCTACGAGGTGTCAACAGACGGTATCAAACCCACAGAAGAGCGAACAGACGTAATATCTAAGTACCCGAAACCGAGCACTGTCGCCGAGTTACGACGCTTCCTAGGCATGCTCAACTTTTATCGTAGCTGCTTACCCCATCAAGCGGACTTACAATCAGAACTCAACAAGTTTCTACACAATCGGAAGCGCAACGACAAGACACCCATCGAGTGGAACCCGGCAGCGGAGTCAGCTTTTGAAAAGTGCCGTCAAAGCATTTTAGAAGCTACTCAACTAACACATCCAGTACCCGGCTGTGCCCTCGCCATCATGACAGACGCATCAGACTACAGCCTGGGCGCAGTTCTACAACAAAGGATCGATAACGCTTGGAGACCTCTCGCTTATTTTTCAAAAGCGATGAGTATGACGCAGCAACGCTACAGTGTATACGATCGCGAGCTACTGGCGATTTATACAGCTGTGAAGCATTTTCGAACGCTTATTGAAGGAGGCGACGTAACGGTGTATACAGACCACAAGCCACTTGCCTACGCACTGACACGCCCAGCAAGTAGCAGTGACACACCTCGTCGAGAACGACAGTTGCATTTTATCAGTCAATTCTGCACCGGCATTAAGTACGTACAAGGAGAAAACAACACAGTAGCCGATGCCTTGTCACGCATAGAAGACATCCAATGCCCCACCACTATCGACTACGATAAGCTAGCAAGCGAACAAGCAAGCGATCCCGTGTTAAAGCAATTGAGGAGCCAATCTAATCTGAAGTTTACTGACGTCACAATGCCTGGTATAAACCGACCAATCACGTGCGAAACTTCGACTGGGACGCCCCGACCATATCTACCGAATACATATCGTTTTGTAGCATTCAGAGCGCAACATGATTTGTGTCATCCCGGTACCAGAACGACACGGAAGCAAACTACATCAAAATTCTTTTGGCCGAATATGAATAAAGATGTCAGCAATTGGACCAGAGCGTGCATCGATTGCCAGCGGGCTAAAGTACATCGCCACGTCGTGACCCCACTTAGTGAATTCCCACAGTCAGCACGCTTCGAACATGTACATATCGACATCGTCGGACCATTGCGACTGTCTAACGATTACCGATACTGTGTAACAATTATCGATCGTTGCACCAAATGGCCAGAAGCAGTACCCGTGCACGAGATCACCGCCGAGATCATCGCAAAAGTATTTTATGAAAACTGGATCGCTCGATTTGGTTGCCCTCTAAGAATATCAACAGATCAAGGACGTCAATTCGAATCAACATTATTCCGATCATTGATGATGAAGTTCGGCATTACACGCATACGGACCACGGCATACCATCCGCAATCAAACGGCCAAATAGAGAGATGGCACCGAACTCTTAAGGCAGCGTTGATGGCACGCGGTACTACAACACAGTGGACAGAGGAACTACCTAGCGTTTTATTGGGCTTACGCACGGCATTACGCATCAACAACTATTTAAGCCCAGCAATGATGACGTATGGAGCCACTCTCCGCTTACCTTCGGACTTCATCTTACCCACGAAGTCAGATATTAATGAGAATGACTACGTACGGCGCCTCACAGAAACTATGGCATCAATCAGAAGCGCGCCTCCAACATACAACTGTCGCACACAGCCATTCATCTACAAGAACCTCGCAACATGCACACATGTTTTCGTGCGAAATGACACCGTTCGTTCTCCGCTAACACCACCGTACGACGGACCATACGAAGTGATTAAGCGCTACGACAAATACTACAAGATTAAATTACCGCTACGAACATCAGTAGTTACCCTGGACAGGCTCAAACCCGCCTACATTCTTGATGAGTCAGAAGAAACTATGGATAATGCCATTCCCGACCATACCATTAAGCCGTACATCACAAGATCAGGAAGGAGCGTGAAGCCTGTTGTTCGGTTTGCTTAGGGGGGAGTGATGTAGCATCCGCATAAACTTTCGCCGCATTCACGCGCTTAGCGTCTGCTCCGGAGTCAACTGGTCACTGTACTGCGAGCCCGCGCAGCGACCGTTGATCTTTTATAATGTGCGAGCAGGCCGCGCTACTATGAGAGCGCGCGCGCGAGAGAGCGAGACGGGTAGACTACCTGCTCGCATTCCTCGCCACCGATCACGAGTCTTCGATACAATTTTGGTTTTGCTTTTTGAAGGAATCCTATTGGCTGATTAATATTATATGTAGCTTGGACTTCACAACTTGTACTAATTACAAAACTATGTAAGCAGGCCTATTTTGGAAATAAATGTTAGAAAAGCTATCATCAGTTGTTTTATTAACTCAGCAAACCTAACAGTACCGAGTAAATACCTTAATAACACGTCACGCGTCACTAGAAAAACCGAAACCAATTTAATTTATCATTTCGTTAGTTTCCTAATAAAAAGGATTTAAGAATGAGCAAGTTTTCACAAATACGTGATAATTCTCATTAGCACCTTATCCGCGTCATTTGTAGATGAAACTAATATTATTTTTATCGATGTCTCAGGAGCCTCAAAACGGTAAAGGAAAACATCGTGAGGAAATCGGCATGTCCTAGAACCAAAAAATTCGAAGACATGTGACCTCCTCCACCAACCTGCACTAGACCGGAGCCCGCTCACATTCCCGCCCGTCCGAATTTTTTGTATGTCATCTGTTTTGACGTATTAACTACTTACGGACGGGCTCGTATCTTCGTAGATGACTAGATGGACTTAGAGAGTTGACTATCTGAAGATGCCCGTTACTTCGGCCGAAACTATGGATCTTGTGCTCATGGGGACCCGATGGGTAGCTCACCGTCCGATCAGGATCAGGCCCGTACCGGACGGCGCGTATGTGTTCCACACGCGCCTCAAAGAGATGTCAGCATAAAGGAAGGGGCCTGTTAGGGTCGAAGCCTGCTGGGGTAGCGGGATTGTCCGAAAGGGTTACCGCTACCCCGGAACATAAAGGGCTAAGGAAGGAACACAACACGGATGGGTTTTAGTCAGTAAGAGTTTAACACTCCCTTCCGCTCCACCCAGAACGGGAGGGGTCATTTGATGATTTCCCATAAAAAAAAGGGAGACCCTATAAACACGTCGTACCTAATCCACAATCATATTATTATGTAAAATGATACATCAGCATTATTCTCATAACCTTATTCTAATTGCTTTGTTGGCGCAACATGTATTTCTTCTTTAATACTTTATACTAGTCATCAATTCATCATCTCAGTAGACATCCCGTTTCTAGCCATAAATCACACTATCACACTAATATTATAAAGGCGACAGTGTGCTAGTGTGTTTGTTTGTTACTTCTTCATGCCATGGGGTGCATGAAAAGAGCCTCCCCGAGCGACGTATCTACGGAACCACTATACGTTCGGCGCACCCTGGGCAATCAGCGATTTATCCACGCTGATTGGCTAATCTTTTCACCACGATGGCAATCCAAAGTCCACTTATAAAACCGGCTCTGTGCGTAGTCTCGATTAACATCGAAGGGTTCTCTCGAGACAAATCTGAAATTCTTTCTGATGTCTACCGCAAAACTCACTGCGATATTCTTTGCGTTCAAGAGACCCATCGAGATGAAACCCAAAGCCGGCCATACATCCCTGGACTTACGCTTATCGCCGAGATCTGTCATCCGAAGCACGGTAACGCAGTGTTTGCTGCTCCCGGCGTAAACATACTATCCACCGAATGCTCAAACGAGAACTGTTTCACGCCAAAACTGCGAAACGGATTTGGATGGAATTTGGCATACAGATAGTTTATAACCAGGATTAGCACATAGGATACTTTTTATCCCGATATTCCCACGGGATCGAAACCGCGGGCCGCAGCTAGTAACACATACAAGTAAAATGAAAAGCCGCAGGGTCGACGTGAACAACAACGGGTAACAAACGTCCTGTCACTCTCACAAAGGCGAATCTTAACCAAAGTTCTGACAAACTTGACATTAAGCAAAAGTTCCTTCCTAATTACAAACATTCAAAAGGTTTTACGTCTAACTAGCTTCTGCCCGCGACTTCGTCCGAGTGAAATTCCTTGTTCTCTTGACCCACCCCGTGTCATCGCATCGCCTACCTGCGCTAGCACTTCGTTTTCGCTTATCGCTCTTTCTGACTCTTTTTAATTCGGTCCTTGTTAGGGTCATAGCGTGATGTTAAATAGCCTCCCTCAAAAATTGAGCAAAGGAAATGCAAAAGAAGGAATTTCTAATCCAAATTTAGCAATTTCCTCCAAATTATTTCGGATTGCGATTGAGAGTGTGTTACGCAATTAGTGTACAAAAATGTCATTGTTACACAGAGCGTGTCTCCGATAAGTTTAAAAATAAATATCGCTTTTAAATCAAAGGAATCGACTATTCATTTGAATTTTTCCCAAATTACTATTTATTTTATTTTTATTGCTGACTGGGCCCGCTCTTGACCCCGATCACGCTTGAAGGAAAGCGATGGATGAGGTCTATGATGGAACGAACGTGCCCAGAAGATGCCTAAGGCACTGGAACTAGCACGCATCGACGAAATACAGCAGGCTACTTGACGCCGGACTCCGGCGGGAGGGTGGTCGCAAACGAGGCGAGCGTTAGCCCTACCACCGCAAGGGAAGAATTGGCCAGTCAAATAAGGTGTTGGTGTGACTGTCCGGGATGCGCCGAGCACTCGGTTCAGTTGAGTAACTGGCGGAACAAACTGCGCTACACGAGGAGGCTTCTTCATGCATACCAAACTAATGACGATGATGCGTCAAAAAATCTTCAATTCGACCTCCGATTACCCTTATGCACGTTACCCTTTGATCACAACCACAAAGGGTCCAATGTCACTATAATTAGATCGTTCACGACCAAGGAAAGGAAATTATCGTCAGCAAGTATGATTTTACTTTGAACGCTACAAGACGTAAAGAATTGGACGGATTTGCGACTAAATTGATTTTGTGTTGCGATTTGCGACTGATTGAAAGGGGTGAGTTGTGTTTATTTAGCTACAGTTCGTAATGTTCTCTTGTGATATGCAAATTTTCATAAACATGAATGAGCTACCTAGTTGTTTATCCATACTAATATTATAAATTCGAAAGTAACTCTGTCTGTCTGTCTGTCTGTATGTTACCCTTTCACGTCTAAACCGCTGAACCGATTTAGATGAAATTTGGTATAGACATAGTTTGAGTCCCGGGAAAGGATATGGGATACTTTTTATCCCGATATTCCCACGGGATCGAGACTTATGCGGGTAAAACCGCGGAGCTCAGCTAGTATCTAATAATATTTGAATAGGTACGCACGGCTACACATCAAGCTATATGTACAGACGCCAGCACATCAACCTACCCGAAACTGTCAGATTTTCCCAATCAACTTTGAACCTTATGCTTTAGTTATAAAGTTGAAAATATATTAAAGAAATTTGACAGATTGTAGTAGGTTGATGTGCTGGCGTCTGTACATAACCAGTATAAGCTAACTTCTCAATATACGAAAACCTATACAATGCGAGAACAGCTAAAACGGGAAATGAATAGCTTGATATGTCGTCATGCGTACCTATCTGTTTTCAAATCCCAGTAAAATTGCAAATGCATTCAACGAGTATTTTGTAAATCAACCACGAATACTTTCAAGCACCACAAAGTCTCAATATAACAAGTACCCATACGTGGAACATCCCTTGTTTAGTCAGTCCATGTTTTTAGCCCCTACCACCCCATACGAAGTACATCGTATTATTCTAGACTTAAAAAATAAAACTAGCGTCGGGTTTGACGACATTTCTACAAAAGTTTTAAAATTCGTGTCACAAATAATATCAGGTCATATTAGCCATATAATAAACTTATGTATTTCGTCTGGAATATTTTCTGAAAGATTAAAACTGACTATTATAAAACCGCTATTCAAAAAAGGAAATAAATCTCACATGCAAAATTATAGACCTATTGCGCTCATACCTGTTATATCAAAGATATTTGAAAAAGTAATCTACCGATCCTTACAGTCCTACCTAACTAAAAATAACATTTTAGCAAAGGAACAGAAAGGATTCAGACAAAACATGACAGTGAATGCAGCAATTTATGATTTTCTTAATATTGTAGTGCCAGATATGGACAAAAGAACCGGAACCAGTGTAATATTTATGGATATGACGAAAGCATTCGACCTAGTAGACCACGATATATTAATAAATAAGCTCAATATGTATGGAATAAGGGGAAATGTACTCTCGTTAATAAAATCCTAAAAACAATTCACAGAAATCAGACGAATTTGTAAAAAGACCAAGAAAGAAATTAAATATATATCTGAAGTATATACAAATTCTTATGGCGTGCCACAAGGCAGCGTGTTAGGCCCTCCGCTTTTCCTTGTGTATATAAATAACTTTCCTAGGCACGTGAATCATCCAATGATTCTTTTTGCTGATGACAGTACATTGGTAGTAAGACAACTAGATGAGAGTAACCGCGAAACAGAAATAAAAAATGCATTGAAACAATCGACTGAATGGCTTGACCAAAATAATCTTATCTTAAATTTAAGTAAAACTAAAATTATAAATTTCCGACAAAGAACTGCTTCTACTGCGTCTGATATAATTTTTAATAAGGAAAAAATTGAAGCAGTTTCAAGCACTAAATTTCTAGGCCTAACAATAGACTACAAATTGAGTTGGAAAGAACATACAGCTCTACTAATAGCACGACTTAGTAAATATTCATTTGTTCTATATAAACTTAGCAAAGTAGCCAATAGATCAGCAGTCATTGCCGCCTATTTTGGTTATGTTGATTCCATACTTCGCTATGGTATAATTTTTTGGGGCAACTCCTGTGAAAAAACCTCTGTTTTCAAGGCACAAAAGCGTTGTTTAAGGTCCATATGCAGTTTGAAATCGATAGATAGTTGTAAGCCATATTTTATTGAGCTCAAAATATTAACATTACCATGTCTCTACATATATGAAACCGCAATTTTTGTAAAGAAAAATATTGAACTATTTCGCAAAAAAATAGAACATCATCCTAAATCAATAAGACAAGTTTATCGTCATGAATTGTACTTAAGGCCTTCAAAAACCGCCCTCATGCACAATAGCATACTGTGCATGGCACCTAAAATCTATAACAAATTGCCTAATTCTATTAAAGATTATAATTTATTGCAGTTTAAACGAAAATTATATAATTTATTAATCCAAAAATGCTATTATTCAATTACTGAATTTCTTTCTGACAAAAATATTTAATTGACAATTTGATTATTTATTTATCTGACATTACTTTATATAGCTTCATGTATTTTGCATAATAATATAATATATTTAAGTAATAATGAAGAAATTTTCATAAAAAAGTGTAAGCCTAATGGGTAGTTTTTTGAGCACAATGTTGTATTTTATAAGACCATGTAACCTCACCAAAAAACACACTTAATAAATGATTTGATTTGATTTGATTTGAAAATGTAGTTATTGTAAAAAAATTATCAGAAAAAACATAATATTGATGCTTCCTCGAAACTTCAAATGTTATGTCTTACCAAAACTGGCTATCAAATAATCTCCATTCGCTTCGTCAAATTTCTTTAATAGATTTTCAACTTTATTGCTAAAGCATAAGGTTCAAAATTGATTGCGAAAATTTTACAGTTTCGGGTAGCTTGATGTGCTGGCGTCTGTACAATTTGACATTTATCTCTCTGAAATCGGGTAAAAAAAATAAACATTAATATTCTTTTATTTACAACCAGAAAAGATATCAATAAAAACACTTGACGCAATAAACCACAAAAAATCATAACTAGTTGTTATGTTAATTAAAAACAAAAAAGGTACAGACGGCTGCACGTTTGTGATAACACTTTGATCTCTTGTAGTACAGAGTTTCAATAGAATACGAGGCCAGATTGTACAGACACCTCCACATCAAGCTACTACAATCCGTCAAGTTTCTTTCATAGATTTTCAACTTTATCACTATTAAATAAGGTTCAAAGTTAATTGGGAAAATTTGTCAGTTTCAGGTGGCTTGATGTGCTGGTGTCTGTACTTACTAGTTTTGTTAGGTACTACTGACGAACATACAAACTTACTTGATATCATTGCTCGCGAAAATCAGATTTTTGATATTTTTCAGATATAACGGATATATCATCATCTGCTTAGCCTTTTCCCAACTATGTTGGGATCACCTTCCAGTCTAACCGGATTCAGCTGAATACCAGTATTTATTATACCTACCGATATTATATATTTACATAACGGATATATAGGTACCTATATATCGTCTATAAAAAAGACGTGGTTTTTTTTTCTCTAATTGTAAGTTTATATGTGTTTTAGTTGCTGAATATAAGCTTGTGTTCGGTTATTTGACGTTTTTATTACAAAAGTAACAAAAAAAATAGTCTTTGATAAATAATAATTAAACAGTATTACTTATTTACATACATTTCGAACGGTACACGTTAGATGATTCCCATAAAATTTAAAATTATTAACTATACGAAATAAGGGGTAGACTTTTTATACTAACGTAACCTACTGCAAACCCTATGTGATGGATATAAGATTTGAATTTCAATAAAAACCTAACCGTACTTGTACGTTATTCGGTGAATCCCCGAAACTTATGATTAGATTGCCACTTCGGGAAAGGTAATCCAAATTGCAGTTCTTTGTCAAGTCTTCTCAGAGTAAATAAACTTTGAATATGCTAAATATCTAGTTTTGACAATAAATATCAAATGCCATAATAAATACCTGCATATAAATGTCAATTGATATAATATAGTGATATATATCATGATATGATTATATCCACTGATATATATATATATATATATATATATATATATATATATATATATATATATATATATATATATATATATATATATATATATATATATATATATATATATATATATATATGTACCTATATATATCAACGAACCCTGCTTGACATAACCGGTTAATCTTGTCGCTCAATTTAACGATATTGGTGCAAAAAGCTTGTTATTTTCGATCAACCTTGATCGAGGTATGCTTGATTATAATTTTTTGACGTAAAAGAATATAATGAAGTCCGAATAAATCAAGTTAGATTTTAACTGAATATTTCTGATTTATTGCTCTTCGAATTCGCGCATAAATTATGAGAAACTTAAATATAATTCTGTTCTGTTTTCTGTTATTAATATTGATTACAGCGACAAAGACTCCTATGAACGGCGGGCGTTTTGGGGGACTGTCTTGTGTGATTTTAATGTTTTGACGATTGACCTCTTTCTCGAAGTTGGACCTACCTAACTGGACAGTTTGTCCTAGGTAAATATACTCGTCCACGACTTCGAGTGTAGCGTCTCCGATCTTCATGAGAGTGGGTGTTACATGGGCATTTGACATGACCTTCGTTTTGTCCATGTTTATTTTCAGACCTACTCTTTCAGAGGCTCTACTGCGGTCATCGAGCATTGTACTGAGGTCCTCCATAGTCTCTTGCCTACTTTTCACTTTCAAATAAACTTAAATTTTTTCTTCAGACTTTATGAAAGTTCCAACGTCAAATTCCCGTCTATATTTCATTGATTTTAGTTTTATTAAACATCGAATACTATCTATATTAGTTTGGTTAATACTTTAGTTAGGTTAGAATATTATATTTTTATTTTGTTTAGCTTTATCCCCTTAAATAAACTCATCGTTTAGAGTGATTGAGTAACAACGAATAATTTAATATGTTTTGTAGTGGTACAGCCAGCATCAAAAGTCGATTAACACTATCATTTTTACATGTTATTAAATTGACAACAACTTTTTTCAATAAACTGATTTTTAGCTTTTCACATAATAGACAAGAGTATATATTCTAAAAAAAAAATTACTGCTGCAATTTTGAACAAATATTTTGCTCAATAACTGAGATTATAAAAACTGAAGTGTTAATCAACTTTTGATGCTGACCGTAGTGTGTTGCGACAAAACATATTTAATTCAGTCTGTCAATCCGTATACACCCTAACAAAACTATAACAATGGTTGCCACAGTTCTCATTATTACGACTTTCCTTATTGAAGATTTTAACTCCCATTAGGCAAGAGTTAAACAATTGACATTGTGTTAATTGCTCAGCACAATTGTTGAAGTACGAATTATAACGTTGCTTTGAATTATTTTTTTCCTCATACAGCTGGTAACTTTGAAGGTTTACATCAGACAGGGTCTTTGCAAAGAGTCGGTAAATAAGTGTTATTAGATCTATGATCAGACGTCTAGACGACCTTCTGTAGGGTTGTGTGTTAATGGATGCAGATACTTGTAAGTAAGGAAAACAGCCAGTTCTTCCAAATAAGGAGATATTTTCTCACCAATCATCGTCAAATAAATCAAGTAGGCAGGAGCAAGTATTCGACCTATCGTGGCCTGACCCAGTGAGGAAACTGAACGAGACATTCAAATAAAAAGGCTACCGTGTGCACGCTAGTGATGTACAGTCAACAAAAGAGATAAGTGTGCAGGATCGTCGGATATAGTTGAAGTTTAGTAAGAAACCGATGGATGTTCTCGAATACAATTTTATTTTCTTAATAGAAAACAAACAGCTCATTTATCAAATTAAATTTCAGTCGACAAAACCTACGTTTTACCTACGTTTGCCGATTCGCGATATCCAATCAAGATCGTTGGAAGAATACCGGACTATTACAAAAATAAATGAAATTCTAAAGAGCAATGTAAGTTCTTTAGTTCAAAGTCTATTCGCGCATCGAAGTAACCAACTATTTCACACACCAAATGCATATATATTTTTTGTTTGGAACTGATTCGATTATCAATTAATTATAAATTACCAGAACTAACGACAACGAATCGACTGAATTGTGTAACTTTAGTAAGAAAAGCGTAAAAGGTTGTTGTACAGACGCCAGCATATCAAGCTACTACAATCTGTCAAATTTCTTTAATGGATTTTCAACTTTATTGTCAAAACATAAGGTTCAAAGTTGATTGGGAAAATTTGACAGTTTCGGGTAGCTTGATGAGCTGGCGTCTGTGTACATATGTATAATGCATCACAAAAGAACAAAGTGTACTCAATTGTGTGCTACATTTGGGCACATTGGAAGGCGTCATAAAATTGGGCAATGTAAGTTTATAATAAAGGTGGTTTCACACGGACGAGGCGAGGAGCGAATGGAATAGGCGATAATTGAAATTTGTATGGCAAAATTTCAATTCTCATCCCACCCATCTTTGGTGTCAAAGTTCTGGGTGCGTGTGGATATCCGAGACGAGAATTCAAATATTTGTTGGTACAATATCGAACGTGATGGCCTAATGTTTTTAAGGTTCTGCCTCTCATGCAGGAGGTTGTGGGTTCCAATCCAGGCAAGTGCCAATGTGGCTTATTCAATACATGAAGCATATAGAATCAAAAGCGCCACACTTTCAAAAAAATTAACTAAGTATGGAGAATAAACCCAGAGAGTATGAAAACCCCCGACTCTTAAATTAGAAAAACCTTTTTTTTTTCGGTTCCTGAAAATTTGTCATGGACTTAGCTACCTTTGATTCTATATGCCTCACATATGTACTTTTTGAGTTTATCTTGGGCATTACTGGCACCGGTAAAGGAAAAGTATCGTGAGGAAACCTGGACTAGTAGTTACCATAAATCTGAAATTGCAAACCCATCTTGAGCAAGCGTAGGGATCAATGATGACCTCCATACAAAATTTTATCAAAATTGATCCAGCTGTTTGAGCGTGAAGAAGTAACAAACATATAAACACACACACACACCCCCACACACACTCACAAACTTTCGCCTTTATAATATTAGTGTGATGTGATAGTGTGATTTTGCAAAATGGATAAAAAAATCTCGCAGCATACCACGTGATTACGATATACATCTTTCTGAGTGAAAAGGTCAGCGATATTTCTATTCTCGTCCAGCCATCGACTCCTCGCCTCGCCGGTGTGAAACCACTTTTAAGATCTCGCGAGATATCACAGTAGCAAGGTATTACAACATACTACATTCAACTCATCATGTTTGTAACATTCGTTTTGCACTAATCTGGTTTAGCATGCAATATTACTTGGAAGATTTCTACATTAATGTTTTCTGGGGAGTTTCTTGCGCCACTTCTTCCCAACACAAGAAAGTGGTGAAGTGCGGGCTGTTTGGGGGACTGTCTTATGTAATATTGATGTTCAAAAATGCTGATTCTCAGTTAAATTTGAATAAATGACTTTTGACTTTGATTTTTTAGGGTTCCGTGCCCAAAGGGTAAAAACTCTGTCACCAGGCTGTATCTCATGAACCGTGATAGCTAGACAGTTGAAATTTTCACAGATGATGTATTTCTTTTGCCGCTATAACATCAAATACTAAAAACAGAATAAAATACATGTTTGAGGGGGGCTCCCATACAACAGACGTGATTTTTTGCCATGTTTTGCTCGATATTAATAAAGGCAATAGGTAGACGTGATTCTTTTATATATGTAGTGTTAAATATTGTACGATGTACGAGTCCGACTTGCACTTAGCCGGTTTTTTTTTAACAGATTTACAAATGACTTGTAGAATTATTGACACACTGCAATAAAGTTTAGTTTTTAGAGATGTGTAATTGTGATTTAATGCCATCGAAAACAGCAACATCAGATTATTAACGTTATATAAAGAAGTATATTTACAAGGCAGACGTGGATGGAAAGGACGTCGAAGAATCTAGGCCCTAGAATCAACGGCGTCCCTTCCTGGTGTTTCCGATTACTATATGACCCTCTACGGCCTTTTTTTATTTTTTTTTTATGGATGGGAAATCATCAAATGACGCCTCCCGCTCTGGGTGGAGCGGAAGGGAGTGTCAGACTCTTACTGACTAAAACCCATCCGTGTTCCTTCCTTAGCCCTTTATGTTCCGGGGTAGCGGTAACCCTTTCGGACAATCCCGCACCCCCGGCAGGCTTCGGCCCTGGCAGGCCCCTTCCTTTTTGCTGACATCTCTTTGAGACGCACGTGGAACACGTACGCGCCGTCCGGCACGGGCCTGGTCCTGATCGGACGGTGAGCTACCCATTACTCTCCGTCCGCAGGCCCACCCTCTACGGCCTAGCGTGAAGATTTATGACCGTATACCGACAGAAACGAAAGGAGTATGTCAGGATCGTAGCAGGTGGCGTTCTGTGGTTTGTGCTTACCATGGGAAGGAGGAACCAAGAAAATGGAACCAAGGTAACCGACATAGCCCGAAGAATTGCCAAACTGAAGTGGCAGTAGGCAGGGCACATTGCTCGCAGAACAGATGGCCGATGGGGCCGAAAGGTTCTGAAGTGGCGACCGCGTACCGGACGACGTAGCGTTGGAAGGCCTCCCACAAGGTTGACTGAAGATCTTGTGAAGGCCGCAGGAACCCGTTGGATGCGAGAAGCACAAAACCGGTCGAAGTGAATGTGCTTGGAGAGGCCTGTGTCAAACAGTGGACGTCTTTCGGCTGAAATGATGATGATAATGGGAAGAAGGCATGAGTTGTTTATGTTTGTACTAGCTGCGCTCCGCGGTTTCACCCGCATAAGTGTCGATCCCATGGGAATATCAGTATAAAAACTATCCTAAGTCCTTCCCCGGGATCCAATCTACCTCTCTCCCAAATTTTATCGAAATCCGTTCAGTGGTTTGGGCGTGGAAAGGTAACATACAGACAGAAAGACAGAGTTACTTTCGAATTTATAATATTAGTATGGATGTATCCGTGTTTCCTGCGCGTGTTTTTTCGAAACATTAGGTACACGAAAAACCTCACACACAAATATTATTTTGTTTTCATACACAAACTGTCTCCTGCGTATTAAAATATTTTTAGATTACTAACACATTAATTTTGTGTAGATGTCGTAATCGTGTTGTAGCCGGCTTTAGAAGTACACACGCCAGCACATCAACCTACTACAATCTGTCAAATTTCTTTAATTGATTTTCAACTTTATTACTAAAGAATAAGGTTCAAAGTTGATTGGGGAAATCTGACAGTTTCGGGTAGGTTGATGTGCTGGCGTCTGTACAATATAGCTAAAACTTTGTTCTTTTTTTAAGTCCAAACTCAAAAGTTATTAATTAAAAATAATGGCTTTAAGTATACAAACGACGGCCCATAAATCGTTTGTCCACTAGACCATACAAATTATCACTAATTAAAATTCTGGTTCTAATTGTGACACCAAATTAAGTAAGTCGCTCGCCTTGAAGTATGCATTGGCATCATAGGTACGTGCGCATTGCCATGTAGACGATTATGGACAGGTCATCCCCTCTCTTCCCTTGGCTTCAAGGTGTATGTTGACTATGGGATTCAAAACCTTATCATGTAGTTTTAATGTCCTTTCTACACTACAGGAAACTATATTTTGGAATAAGCAGATTAATTCAATTCATCATCATCATCTGCCTAGCCTTTTCCCAACCATGTTGGGGTCGGCTTCCAGTCCAACCGGATGCAGCTGAGTACCAGTATTTTACATGGAGCGACTGCCTAGGTAATGCGATACCCCTTGGTAAGACTGGTTGTCAGACTTTCGGGCTTCTGACGACCCGTAACGACTGTCAAAGATCCACGAATGACAGCCGGGACCAACGGCTTTGCGTGCTTTCCGAGGCACGGAGGGGTCTTGGTATGTAAAGATGGTCACCCATCCACGGACCAACCGCGGCAAGCGTAGCTTAACCTGATCGATCGACCTGTGCGGCTGTTATAACTTAGCCACGAGCCTCTCCAATTTAATCCCCTCCAGTTTAATTCAATTGAGTTCACTTTTATTGTTATTTTTTTACTTTCAAAATAGTTTTTTTTTTATTGCTGAAAGCGATGGATGAGGTATATGATGGAACGAGCATGCCCAGAAGATGCTTAAGGCACTGGAACTCCCACGCATCGACGAAACAGCAGGCTGCTTGACGCCGGAGTCCGGTGGGAGGGTGGTCGCAAACCAGGCGGAAGTTAGCCCTACCACGGTCCTATCAAAGGAAGAATTGGCCAGTCAAATAAGGTGTTGGGTGTGACTGTCGAGGGTGCACCGAGCGCTCGGTTCAGTTGAGTAACTGGCGGAACAAACTGCGCTACACGAGGAGGCTTCTTCATGCATCCCAAACATTGATATATATATCAATGATCCCAAAAGTCTAAATGGTTTAATGGAAATAAATTATTTGACTTTGACCATCAAATAGACACGTTTTGAAGAGCTCTTTGTGAAGAAGATCGACCGGGGAAGTACCCATTATAATCCTTTTATTTTTACCCCAAGTAACTTTTCTGTGCGGGATTGTCCGAAGGGAATAGACCAAGGGTTACCGCTACCCCGGAATATAAAGGGCTAAGGAAGGAACACGGATGGGTTTTAGTCAGTAAGAGTCTGACACTCCCTTCCACTCCACCCAGAGCGGGAGGGGTCATTTGATGATTTCCCATCCATAAAAAAAGCAACATTTGTGCCGGCCGGTGTGAAGGATACGGATTTAAACATAAAAAGGTCACCAAAAAATAAAACGTTTTCCGCATAAAAACACAAGTAATTACCTTTTAAAATCCCATTCACACAAAAAACAGCTAAAGCTAAACTTGATCCCAGTAATTTTGCAAAACTGGTTATGAATGACGCACTTGCTACAAGACCTTATACGTGGTTCTGGACCTAAACAGGTTTGAACATAGTGAACGTTGTGAATACTGGGTGTATTCTTGATCGTAGACAGAATTCATATCAATTTTCATCCTTGAGAACGCAGAAATTCAAAGGTTATGTGCCAAATACATATTTCTGAAGTTGGACTCACCCGTAAATAAACTTCGTGTGAGTCGCCTATATAAAAATACTAGCTGCGCCCCGCGGTTTCACCCGCATAATTTTCGATCCCGTGGGAATATCGGGATAAAAACTATCCTATGTCCTTTTCCGGGACTCAAACTATCTCTATACCAAATTTCATCTAAATCGGTTCAGTGGTTTAGGCGTGAAGAGGTAACAAACATATAAACACACACACACACACACTCACAAACTTTCGCCTTTATAATATTAGTGTGATTTATTTTATTTTATTTTACTTTATTGGCCAACCAACAATTGTTTACACTATAAATATTTAAGAGTAACTGAAAATAAATAAATAATATTGTTTAAAAGTAACATGACGCCCGTCTATTAAACTGAAAAGTCTATAGATGCTTTTGATGCTTTGAACACCTTCTCAGTAAGGAAACACAAAGTGGCTTCTTTTTATGAGTTCTTCCTTTTAAAATTGCCTTGTTTATAATGGAAGATTATTTAAACGAATGACATCCTTTAAGTGATTAGTCATTTTATTTTATAGTACAGTATTTTCCTTACTTCATCACCGAAATTATTATGTGTGAAATCGATGCCAATTATCAGGAATTGGTTAGGGGTACAAGAAGAGGCCTCCCCGATTGACGTTAAATTTCGGTACCGAATCCCCCAAACGTCCGGCGCACCCTGGAGTCTGGACACCTAGCACTTGGTAACGCAGAGTCTAGGTGACTAATCCTTTCACCACAATGGCACGAACCGGTCTTTCTCAATACCCCCCCCCCCCCCCCAAACGGCACTTTTAAGGGCCAATCCCCGGAGCTTAACTACTTCAGCCCTTTTTGAAGTGAAACTTCTTTACGCACGCTTGACTTGGGGAGTAAGCTGGCGAACGCGTGACGTAAGCGTTACGAAAAGTGTGATCGAGCGAGGCGAACGGGAGTTGAGTGGGGGATATAAGCAAAAGAAAGCAGTGCATTTTCTTTCTCTCTTCCTCTCATAGCCAAATACGTTTGAAGTTTCACTTCAGTCGTGTGGTCATAAGCACACTCGGTTTTTTGTTGTCAATCAATATAATATTAGGAATTGGTACTCTATGTAAAACTCTAAAAGTACCTAAGATAGAAAAAGTTCAGACGGCTTAACCTCAAATAATTAACTAGGTTCATCCAGATCCAGTTACACTGGAGCGGTGAATGCTTTTGCGAATCCCGCACCCCCGGCCATAGGTAGAGGTGGAACACCGCGGTGGTTTTAGCCGGTAAGAGTCCGGCATGCCCCTCTGTCACCCCCACGATAGAGGAAGTCCATAAGGATTTCCAACGCGAGAAAAAAAAAAAAAAAGATCCGGTTATACTGGAAATCGACTTCATTATTATCAAAGGCTAGATGCCTACCCATGTCCTTGCCTCACCCAAAATTACCAAGAATTCTACCTACCCAAAGGTAAAGAGAGCATGAACATAACAAGAAGTTTTCTTAACAGATGACCATGATCAAGCGGACGTGAGGAAACAGTGACGTCACATCAGTAATACGCCAACAACTCGTCAAGTAAATAGTAATTTACATGAAGGCCGATGAGATTTGTAGGTAAAGAGATTTACATTGACGGTTTTGGTTGAGGTGAGACGAGGAGGTGGGAAGTAAAGCAGCAACAGATTTCATTAAAGCAGCAGGCAGGGAGGACTAGATATGCATCGGCTAATAAAAGTAATATATACCGGTACTGGTACCAGGGAATTGCCAAAACGCTGCCAACCTTGCATAGTTTAGGCTCCATGAGCTAGTTATTTGACGGTTAATACATATTGGTGTACAGAAACTGGTCCAGTGGACGTTTTATACACTACTAGCTTCTGCCTGCGACTTCGTACGCGTGAAATTTCACCCTCCCCCATTCACCCTCTTAGGGGTGGAATTTCGAAAAACCCTTTCTTAGTGGATACCTACTCTTCACAAAGAACAAACCCTCAAATTTCATGTCTCTAGGACCAGCGGTTTAGGCTGTGCGTTGATATATCAGCCAGTCAGGACTTTCAATTTCATACAGGGTGAAATTAAATTCATGGGCATCCTTTTAAAGGGTTAATTGTACTCATCATTATGAACAACTTTTACTACGGGACCAAACATGAAATCGCGAAAAAAATCAGCTGTTCCCTACATTTATGTTCGCATAACTCGTCAAAATTTAGGAAACTGCTGATTCTTTTTTCGCGATTTCAGGTTTGGTCCCATTAATTACCGGACCCCCTGTATATAGATGATATAAACTCATTGATTTGATATAATTTCTAGAATTATTAAAATAAAGATGCAGCAGACCAGCCTTTATTCAAAATCCTTTCAACGTCTTATTCGTCCCAAGGCTGCCAGCGCCTTTCTAGATATAACCAGTTAGAACAAAGCATGAGAGAACAGGCATATTCTGGGCTTGCTTGTTCCACCGTAGACCTCATCCATCAAAGCAAGAGTAGTCAAGAGCATGCCCATTTCGCAATAAAAAAAATCACAGTAGTAGCCCGGGGATCCTGGATCCTTTGATGACAATAGGCTCGCCCCTATTACATGGGACTTTTAAACATAACTGGCGAAATGTGGGTGTACTCTAGGTACACCTCTGTCCATCCCTTCGGAGATTACAGGCGTGATGTTATGTAGATGAGGATTCCTTTGGCCACACGGAGGAAACTAACTATTCAAAGGTACAGACGCCAGCACATCAAGCTACCCGAAACTGTCAAATTTTCACAATCAATCTTGAACCTTATGTTGTAGCGATAAAGTTGAAAATCTATTAAAGAAATTTGACAGATTGTAGTAACTTATTAATCCGACAAATATTTTCGTGACCATTCCGCCAGAGTCGTATATATACGACCAAATAACACAGCTCGTTTAATCTGTATTATTATTACGTCATCACAGCTCATTTCATCGGTATTTATTTTTCGTTTTTTTTTTTTTCGGGCGCTTCGGGCACGATAACTGATATAAAGTCGGGCGGTTAAAAGGTTAAAGAAATTTGACAGATTGTAGTAGCTTGATGTGCTGGTACAAAGTTCACGTCCTGTCAGGTCATATTTTAGTTTTATTGGCTTATGAAATATAGGTATTGTGATGTTCCACAATGACGCATTAGTTCTAAGAACAGTAAAAACAGTAATTAGTGCAAAGTCACGATGATCAAACAAGTTTAGAGCTTGGATATTATAAACCGATCATCATTTTGATGGAGGTTCTTTTAGAGTATTTTGAATAATCTTTCAAATGAACGTTTCACATGCCTCATATTTGATACTGGGTGAATCTAAGGGCCAGTTTTTCGAAGGAAATTATCGCAAAATATGTCAAGGAAGTGACTGCACTACTCTATTAAGGTGGAAACAGACTTATAACACACCACGTTACGCGACATTAATGAAGCTTACTCATTGGTTACATTTTTAATCTCGTTGAGCTATTTTCGTCATTTGGCCAATAAGTAAGCGTGGGATGGCGTCGGGTGTTACAAGTGTGCTGCGGCCTTTAGCCTTGTGTGGAATCACACGTCTCACGTAATATTAGTAAATACACCTTTCATCCAATATATAAATAAAAGGATAATAAATGTATTATTGAAATCCTTAGAACGGCCTCCCATTTGGTGTTCCTCCATTAGCCCCTCAGTCTCAATCTGTCCAAAATATCTCTAATTTCCCTAAATTTTTGTCATGTTTATGACATTGACTGTCACCGAGATGAAATTGTGACTAGATTTTGAACGTTTTTAATTACGGGGATTGGCCTTCAGATCATAGGCTTACTCACAACAAAGGAAAAGTTAAAAACAAAACAGGCATTTCTTTGTAGACCGAGTTCCAGTTTTAATCAAACAAAAAGCTTACCCTGAATGTTATCACCACCACCACCCTTTCAAAACTGACATTTCAGTCTCCAAACCCGCATGCCAAAAGAACTACCGATAAAGTCATGCACACAGTTTCGTGTAAAATATTGACATTTTACTGACAGCGGAGATACGTTTGTGCGAAAAATGTTGAAACTATATTTGCTCTACAGTGTTTATATTGCTGAGAAGACTTTGTAGTGTTAGTCAAGTTAATAAATGCAGCTATTTATAAACATTGACCTCTACACGTGACTACTGGTCTTAAGTGACATGGCTCTATACTCCATTTACTATAGCATTAGACAGAAGTTAAAAAAGACTCGTTTAGGGGCACACTTTGTAATAAAAGTACAACAAACATTATTACAGTCAAGATTGATGTGGAGTCAAATATAATCAATTTAAATAACAGCAGTCACATTTAATTGTACTTATTTATCCTATCTACCTTCTGAAATTACAAGGCTTTAATTTAATATTATTTAGTTTTTACATAAAATATTGTCGTGTCAATGTTTAAAATCTAAAAGAAGCAGGGGCGGACAGTTCCGGGAACGTTTTTCATATCACTATAACTCTACTAACTCTAAAATGTTACCTACCTATTCCCTTCATAAGTTGTGCACGTGTTTTTTTTTTTATTTTGTCGGTTTAGATAAAGTTGTTTTTAATAAACTGACTGATACTAAAAATTGTTCCATTTCATGTACCTATCCAAGCATCGTGACGAATAGATAAATTGAATATGCTTTATTGTATGCCATACATTGTTACTTACAAAAAAGCACATACTTACATTATTTATTAAAATTGTTTGGACTTAACTTGAAAATAAAAGGTTTCGTACTCCTGCTTCTGCGAGCCTCTTTTTTCTAATGTAATAATAAATGGAGTATAGGTCAGAGTTGTATAGCACATGGAGCAAGTTGTATGGGGTTTCGGGCCCAGGGCAATTCGAGTTGATACTGAATAAAACCTGAGTTTATTTAAAGTATAAATTATGACGAACATTAATCACTTTATAGCAGTTTTATATCTAGCGGGGCTTATTAAATATTTGATCGACAAAGATAACTTCGGGTATTGATTTTTTTTAAACACTTTATGCTGCGGTACCAATATTATTATTAACCGACACGTAAACCTTGATCTCTGCAGGTCTCGGAAGCTAATCAATATTTGGCCTTAAGTGACATACCCCGAGTTAGGGTTGAAAAAGACATGCAACAATTTGTATAGGGCTTCGGGCCCAAGGTAAAACGAGTAGATACTTAATAAAATCTCGTTTATTTTAAGTATTCAGTAATTACAATCATTAATCACTTTATAACACATTGGTATCTATACTCCATTTGTTTAGGTAATTAAATACAGGTAAACAAAAAAACCACGTGACGTGGTTAACCGACTAAACGTAATACCAGTCTATTCAGTTGTCAGATGCTTTACGTAATTAATTAATTTGCTTGTTTGGCGCCGACTCAAAATGATTTAGGTATACTTACATCAGTTTAAGAACTTAGTTACTAAGGTTAAATAAAAAAGGTTTATTATTTTTTGCTTTTCGGTTTTTTCGGCAGTTTTTTTTTATTTATAATTTTTTTGTGGCTATAATTTACTAATTATTGTAATACACAACTCAGCATTAAAATCCGTGAGTGGACCATAAATCACCCCTATTTTCCCACCCTTAGGGTAGGATTTTTTTTTTCAAATTTATGTGGAACCAAATTCGGGGTATACCCTTTCCAATAAAAAAATAATTATGAAAATCGGACTACTCTGTAAAAAGTTATGCGTTATCATACCTACATAAAAAAATGGTCTATTCCCGTTGTCCCCATTAACGGTGTCCCCATTATGGGGACAACGGGAAGTCATAAAATATCCTTCCCGTTGTCCCCATTATACGCGTCAACTTGAGAACCTCCTCCGTTTTTTCGTCGGTTAAAAATAAAATGTAATTACTAAACTGTGAGTTGGATTTCATAATCCTATAGGTACTTAGGAAAGGAAGTATAGGATTACGTAGTAATAGTAAATAGTTTTAGTATTATTTAATATTTGTTGCTTAGTATCTAGTATGTAATTATGAACATTAACGATTCATAATTTTGTGACTTGTCTCTTTTGAGACACAACAGCTTTACTTTCAACCCTCATTAATGTAGTTTCTTAAGGGGGATACGCTAAGGTAACCTGCGATATTCAAATTTTCTTACGTTTCTTGCAATTTACAGGTCAGTGTCAGGTTGTATGATGACTCGCCACCGTAACAAAATATGACTTTACAGACTTATGATCATTGGAATCAGTAAAACCGACATTGTTAATAGGGACCATCGATATACACACAAGGTGTATATCGATGGTCCCTATTAACAATGCCGGTAATTAAAAATAAATTATAAGACTATGGATGTTCAAATTTGCACTGATCGTTTTATGTATTGTTTTACTAATCATAGATATCCGATTACAACCTAAGTATGAACTACTGACATAGACAAAATGTAGAAATGCCTAAACAAACTTTGAACTGCTCTACTGAACAGTAGTCTTTTTGCGGAACCGACATTGTTTGTACCATAGAAATGTTTATTAAATCTATGGTTTGCACCCATCAGGTGAACTAACGACAACCCAATCCCTCTCAAAACGAGCAAACTTGATTTCCAGGCCGTCTACTCCCTAAGCACGGCCGAGGTTATGGGCATGTCCTACTCCGTAACTCATACGAACCTGAACTAATAATGAATAACAATAAAATTCGAGAATAGTCCCTACTACCTATGTGTTTGCTTGCCCGTCCGAAAAATTGGCACACTTGTTTTGACGGCTCCACTACTTTCAGACGGCCCGTATCTTCGTTGACGGAAATAGAGGGTAGACACTTAGACAGTATTATAACATATTAATAACGACTCAACTCATCAACCTAAATGTAAGCGGACGTGTATTAATAAGATAGATGCGTACGTGATAAAATGCATAATGCTATTAATTGACTACGTAATCAGCTTATAATTTTTCCACTGCTGGGGCACAGGCCTCCTCCTTACAATTCGTAAGTTGTGGCCGCGCCGCCGTTAAAGAAAGAAAGAAAAAGTATTTATTGCGACTAGTACAGGAAGATCACAAACTAAACTAAACCCAGTAAAAATATCAAAAAACCAAGTTATATAAAAAAAAGTAACAAAAAGAAAAATGAAACAGAAACTCCTATACGAGGCCAAAAGGCTCCTATCTCAGCATGATGCTGCGATATTTAAAAAATAAAAGTTACCACTGAGCCACCACTGCTCCAAACTATAGTATAATTTAATTCAAATTTCAAAGTTTCAATCTCTCCTAACTCTACATTTAAGTCCAGTGCCGGCTTTAGGGGGGGGGGGGGGGGGGACCGGGGCGGCTATCGGCTGCCCGAGGCGCCAGGAACTACAGGGCGCCGCGCGCGCCAACTCAACTTAACCTCTATTTTTATCGATCTAAAGGAAAACTAGACTCAGCGTTTTTACTTTTATGAACTTATCTCGCAGGAGTGAGTATGAGTATTCTTTGTCTAACAACGAAATAGAGGCAACAGGCGAGAGAAATTGCAACTCGTATTAGGCCCCCTGCATTATATGTACATACTTTTCTATCTTTGCTTTTTACAGAGGTACTCGTAAGTTAACTAGCACATCAAAAAACCTTTTTAAAAAACCTGTAGCGCTATCAATAACTTACCTACGAATTATTTATTTATGTACAAATTCAAAATAAGCTTTTTTAATTGTAATGAATTAAGTATAGGTGCCTAAAAGGGCGCCAAAGGCATGACTCGCCCGGGGCGCCTAGATGGCTAAGTCCGGCCCTGTATAAGTCAATCAAGATGCCAAACGGTATATCTACTAAACTTGTCCCAATGAAGTCCAAAGTAAAAGCGAACTGTGGAATTTTTATCTCTCGGCTCATAACCGATCCATTCAATTAGGTGTCGATAGCCCGTTTTCCCTAACACTAAACGACTTTAGCTCAAGATAATACTAGTTTAATATCTAGTATAGCTTCTGCCCGCGACTTCGTCCGCGTGAAATTTCACTCTCCCCCATTCACCCTCTTAGGGGTGGAATTTCGAAAAACCCTTTCTTAGTGGATATCTACTGTTCACAAAGAACACACCTTCCAAATTTCATGTATCTAGGACCAGCGGTTTAGGCTGTGCGGTGATATATCAGTCAGTCAGTCAGGACTTCGAATTTTACATAAGTATATACATAATATATAGATTATCTTGATCTAAAGCCTTATCTTTAGGCTCTGTTTCCCAGACCGGATTAACACAGAAATAATTAGAAGAGCAATTAATATTTCAATGCTACTCGTACAAAGTACACACAAAACCAAATTAATTACCGTGTTTTATAACTACAAATTAACAATGTACTTACTAATTGATAAAACTAAGAGCTCATTGGTCTAGTGGTCGCAAGCACTACTGTTGGGCATGAGGTCCTGGGTTTGAGAAGACTCCGTTCGATGGAGTCCCAGGTCGGCAAAAGTTTTATTGGGTTTCCATCTGAAACTCAGATGCAGCCCGAAGTCTGGATTTGTGCCCATGATCAGCCTATAAATTTCCCACTGAGGCCTCCTGTCTATGAGAGGAAGTGGGCCATAATCCACCACGTGGGCCATAATCCACCACGTGGGCCATAATCCACCACGTGGGCCATAATCCACCACGTGGGCCATAATCCACCAAGTGGGCCATAAACCACCACGTGGGCCCAGTGCGGGTTAGTAGAATTGTGCCCGGTTGATGGCATTATAGGCTCACCCCCTATTACATGGGACTAACTGGCGAAATGTGTGTGTACTACTTATAGGTACACTTCTGCCGAACCTTTTGTAGATTACAGGCGTGATTTTATGTTTGTGTGTTACGCAATGTTTTATCTAGGTACTTCCTGATACATCCATAGGTTTAAATAATAAATCACTAGCTGACCCGGCGAACTTCGTACCGCTGCAGAATTAAATAATGTGACAAAGTTCAATAGACACGTGGCGCCATCTATTATCAATCATAATAACGTTATTGTTGTTTTCCTCGGGAACAGCACTTTTTTTCCGGATTGAAAGGTACCCATGATCGGTTCAGTGGTTTAGGCGTGAAAGGTAACAAACAAACAACTTTACTTTCGCATTTATAATATTCGTTAGGATTAGGATTTTATTTCTGTAAGTAGGTTTATACAAGCACTTTTGCACGTCAATCATATTTTGAATACTAGATGAGCTCGGCGTTTCCTATCTGACTACTCAGAGAAGAAAGGCCGAAACAAAGTCAGAGGACTCAGTCTCTTTTAAAGTCCAGACAAAATCTTCTTCTTCTTATTATTTTTAGTTAGTTAGTAAGTATTTTTATGCATTTATGTTACATTTATTTGTGCTTATATTTATATGTAATTAGTTATATATTATATTCATAGTTTTAATAGGTTTATGCGTATCTTTATATTTAAAATATTTATTCCTCAATTTTTCATGATGCACCTACCACTGTTTGTCTCTGCATCACCCAAAGGTAGACTGGTAGAAAATGCCTATGGCATTAAGTCCGCCTCTGTACATTTATGTGCTTGAAGTATTAAATAAATAAATAAATAATCTTGATTAGATCATGTGAGGACCATTTATAAAGGTGTCTGAAATGGTCTATTGAGGAAAGAACCACAAAGATTGAGTGGACCTGTCTAGTCAGTACACACATTTGCCAGTAACCATGCAGCTCAACCCAGAACTTACAAAGGTCAAGCTCAGCTCAGCTCAACATTATAAAATGAACTACAGCAGAATGAAGTTTATGTTTCTCATTCTATCTGACCGACTATGTTGTTCATTCCTTTTCATCGATGCTCTCCTAGTATTGATGTTATTAGAGAATTAACAATAACATCATTATAGTTTTATTAAACAACTGGTTACAAATCTTAAACAAAACTAGCTTGATCTGTCGCTATTGATTAATTTAAATCTGCACCTGCTCAAATTAAGCCAACCTGCCTAGCCTTTTCCTAACTATTTTGGGGTCAGCTTCCAGTCTAACCGGATCCAGTATTTATCTCTCCTTCCCCTTTTTAATCCATCCAAAGGTTGTCTTTAAAAGATCGCTCTTAGCGATAAGACCGCCTATTGTGTCACCCTTTGTAAAGTTTCTATATTTATGTCTGTAATTTATACGGTGTACAGTCAAAAAAAGAGATGAGTATGCAGAATCGACGGACATAGTTGAAGTTTAGTAAAAAAACCGATGGATGTTGTCGACTGAAATTTAATTTGATAAATGAGCTGTTTACATAATCAGCCTATAACGTTTCCACTGCTGGGACACAGGCCTCCTCTCTGTGAGAGGGAGTGGGCCGTAATCCACCACGCGGGCCCAGTGCGGGTTGGTAGATGTCACATGTCTTCGAATTTTTGGTTCTAGGACATGCCGGTTTCCTCACGATGTTTTCCTTCACCGTTTTGAGAGCAGTGGTGATGAAATAATTTACACAAAGTAAAGCGCCTGTCTGGGTTCGAACCTACGACCTACAACTTGTAAGTCGCGGCCGATACCACTGGGCCACCACTGCTCAATGAGCTGTTTGTTTTCTATTAATAAAATTAAGTTTTATTCGAGAACCTCCATCGGTTTCTTACTAAAGTTCAACTATATTCGACGATCCTGCATACTTATCTCTTTTGTTGACTGTACATAATAAAGAGTACCTATTCTATTCTATTCTTTCCAGCTGAATGCCAGTATTTTACATAGAGCAGTGGTGGCCCAGTGGTAACAGCCGCGACTTACGAGTTGTAGGTCGTACGTTTGAAACCAGACAGGCGCTTTACTTTCTGTAAATAATTTCATCACCACTGCTCTCCAAACGGTGAAGGAAAACATCGTGAGGAACATCAAACATCCTAGAACCAAAAAATTCGAAGACATGTCACATTTACCAACCCGCACTGGGCCCGCGTGGTGGATTACGGCCAACTCACTCTCACAGAGAGGAGGCCTGTGTCCCAGCAGTGGGGACATTTTAGGCTGATTATTCCACAATGCAGTTACTGAATAACACTATACCCCTCGGCAAGATTGGTTCTCAGACTTTTCGGCTTAAAACAATCCTATATCGTTACAGAAATACTTTACATCGTAATCATTACAAGACGCAATGATTGCGTGGTCGTCAGATCATCAGACGAATAATTGCGATGAGATGAGTTTTTGTAGAATTCGTGGAAATATCATATTGCGTACTTAACCTACTAAATATATCATTCGTACACATACTCGTAACATAACGATAAGTACATCAGACAAACAATTATGTTTTTTTTTTTTTGAAGCAATATTGTCTTCATCATCTGCCTAGTCTTTTCCCAACTATTTTGGGGTCGGCTTCCAGTCAAACTGGATGCAGCCGAATAGCAGTATTTTACATGGAGCGACTGCCTATCTGACCTCCACAAACCAGTTACTGGATAATAAAATACCCCTTGGTAAGACTGGTTTTATCAGACTTTCGGGCTTCTGACGACCCATAACGACTGTCAAAGATCCACGAATGACAGCCGGGACCAACGGTTTAACGTGCTTTCCGAGGCGCGGAGGGGTGTCGGTATGTAAAGATGGTCACCCATCCCCGGACCAACCGCGGCAAGCGTAGCTTAACCTGATCGATCAACCCGTGCGGCTGTTATTACTTAGCCACAAGCCCCCTGCGTAGATGTCCCTGCCACAGTGCCACCCTGTAAACCCACTAACCCTACTACGACAATGCGAACTTTGTAGCTTAACTTATTAATACAACTAGGTATTGCAGCAAATGTAAATATAATTTAACATGACTATCAAGAAAAGGCATACACAGTCCTTCCGTTTCTATTAACACTGTAATTTGTCATGAAAACATTGTATAAACCAATTATATTTTTAAAAGTGTAACCGTGGAGTTTCTTGCCGGGTCTTCTCCATAGGAAACGACCAATTGGAACCGTGCACCTAGCTTCTGACGTGCCTATGTAGTTTTATGTTTCAATTTTACGTAGAATTAACGAATTTTCGTGTCATATTTTACCAGATTAAAATCATAAACGTCCAAAATATCGCTCCGTTGCCGGAGTTAAAGTTTTTTATTGGTCTGGCAAAAAATACAGGTTTACTAAATCCTCTGTCTGACATATAGACAGCTGTCATGAGATAATATGTATATCACCTGATAGATGCTATAGGAAATATTAAAAATGTCAACAAATACCTACAAATAAGCCTTTAATAAAGATACAATCTGACTTTATTTTCAAACTAGTCATTAAAATCGTGTGATGCATAAATAAGCAAGAAAACGTATTTAATTTTCAAAAAACCCACACAATACACATTTTTAAACATTGTTAAGTTGAGGATTTGGAGCTAAATAGGTGAATGCGCAGTTTTAGCCCGCAAAATTCAATTTTTCTTACGTTTTTTGCAATTTTCAGGTCAGTGTCAGGTTGTATCTTGATCAAAATATGATTCGCGACTATAATAGATATGTATTTACAGAATTATATTCATTAATTATCTCTTTAAGTTAGGTTTCTACCATAATCACTTTTCCATACGAGATTTGTTCTTATGGTAGAGATCTAAGTGAAAGATGTATTAATGATTCTAATGATTATAATTCTGTAAATACGTACAGTCAGCATCAAAAGTCGATTAACACTATCATTTTTACATGTTATTAAATTGACAACAACTTTTTTCAATAAACTGATTTTTAGCTTTTCACATAATAGACAAGAGTATATATTCTAAAAAAATTTCTTCTGCTGCAATTTTCAACAAATATTTTGCTCAATAACTAAGATTAAAAAAACTGAAGTGTTAATCAACTTTTGATGCTGACCGTACCTGTTATAGTCGCGAATCATAGTATACTTTGATCAAGTTAAAACCCGACACTGACCTGAAAATTGCTAAAAACGTACCTAAGAAAAATTTAATTTCGCGGTCTACAACTGCGCATTCACCTTAAATCAGGCTTTACTGTAATACCTATTCCTGTCCATTTAAGGAATACAGGCATGATGCAATGGTACCATCCCAAATTATACTATTTGCCCTACTCAGAATGCACGTCTTTACGTCGTGCATTCGTGATAGGTCTCCTCCAGTTGCATTGTGTGTTAGTTTCGACACCACACGGTGAGTCAGAGACTAAAACAATAACAATCTTAGTTAGCACATCTTTGGATTTATTACCGCGCTTAAATGGCTTACTGCCGCATTCAGAGTCGGCACTTAGTCAATCTATCAAGTCAGCCTTTCGCAGTTCACTACCGGACATAGGCCTCTCCCAGGCTGTGCCACAACACCCTGTCCTCCGCCTTCCGCATCCAGTCTGTCCCAGCCACCTTCTTTAGGTCTTCGGTCCATTTAGCTGGCGGGTGGCCCACACTACGCTTGCCGATACGCGGTCTCCACTCCAGGACTCGTCTGCTCTACCGGCCATCGGTCCTTCGACAAACATGGCCAGCCCACTGCAAGTTCAGTTGGCGTACTCTGCAAGCTATGTCGATAACTCCGGTTCTTTTCCGGATAATTTCATTACTGATATTGCCCTTCAAACGGGTCCGGACCCGTGCTGCACCTACGACTATGACGACTATGGACTACGGGGACTACGGAGTCCCCGTGCTTCACCCAGGTGGAGAAACTACGAAAGAAAAACGGGACCCGATCACGGGACCGTTCCCGTGATTGGGTCCCGTGCTCCAACTGATGATCAGTACAGTCAATTAATTAAGAAAAATACATAATTTAATAATATACTACTCTGTCAAAAAGTACCGGGAAAAGATCAATAATATACAAAATGTTAGTTATTCATTTATTAACTTTTTGACTGAAAGCGTTCCAATAGGTATCAATAAAATTGATTTTATAAGTGTCGTCTCCGAGTGTGGCAGTAAGGGTTACAACGTGTCTTGTTTTTTTAAAAAGATTTCTGTGTCGTTTTAATTAATTTATTGTGCGTTCATTTGCATCAGCTTAACTTTGAGTGATGCAAAAAAAATTCAGATGGGATTGAAAATTTTGTGAGAAACTACTTAGTCCAAGATCCTTTAAAATAGGGTTACCATGAATCCATGTATACAGGGATTTATTGTAGGTTTAAAAAATCCATTCAAAAAATTAATGGATATAACCTAAAGAGTTCGGAAATCCAAAAAATCTGATTTTTTAAAAGCTTTAAGAACCTGCTGGATTAATTAGGCCCTAGTTTTATAAGAATTCTATGCTGATTTAATATTGTAAAAAAATAATGATGATATAAATAGGTACCTAATCTGCCTATTGTCATAATGATTATCATCTTATTACCCTTGTATATTTAGTCAGTGGGTCGTCATTTACCTAATTAATATACTTAAAAACCTAAACATAACTCGAGTATTCTATTCTTCTTTTTCAGCGAACCGGTTAGCTCATAATCAAACTAAGTTTCGAGTTAATTTATTTTTAATTTATGTCGTAATCATTGTCGCTCAATAGTTAGTGGCTGGATTGCGTCGTTGAGGTCACGCGTTCGAATCTTTTCCTAATATGCAACGTTAATAGCCTTGCAATCTTTCGAAAAAACTCGTAATGATCTTCTAATGATTTCCTATGACGGGTCTGAGAGATGATCTTCGATTTTTTCTTGTCTAAGGAAATAGGTATCGTGCTGTCAATTATCAATAAAAAAAATTGCTTGTATTTTTCGTATTACTTCACAATAATTGTAGAAACGACCACAATAATTATCATTAACGTATCTGTGACTTTAATGTCCGGCAATTTGTGTAAATGACGGGATTTTTCGATTAGCAATAACTACAGACGATTAAAAAAAACCTAATGGTCAATCGAAGAATGGAAGGTAGACAACAATGATGATTAATTTAATTTTTCTTATTCCTAATTAAATTCCCACACTAATATCGTAAAAAGAATAAAAACTCACGGTTAAATTTCCAAGCTTCGAGGGCACGAAAACATTAACTATACAAACTACAAATAACAGCACAACACAACACAAACACTGCGAAATTCTTAATTCGTAAATAAATAATTAATAAAATCCGCGTTCTTATTACAAAGCCTCCACGTCCGAGCGCTTCGAACGTTGGTATAACACTGAACTTGAAATAAGAATCGTGCAACTCCCGCGCAGGTTGCCGCCTTGATTACCTTCGAGAAGTTCCTGTCGAAAGCCTACCTTTAGACCTAGAACATAGAGTATATAATCGCTTATGTAACAGATGGTAATAATCAGATGCTCGTTTTGTAATTTATATATTTTGCGGATTTTCCACTTAAGCCAACATGCTTGGTCAATATACTGGATGCTCTTTGTTTAGACTATCATGGTTTTTTAATCAAGCCGGACTTTGACCGCCGACATTATTAATTTTGTATAATTATTCATAAAGGATAATCTAGCTAGAATTATGCTAATTTCTCTTAAGACTTTTCATTGAAGATCTATGGTATCTAATAATAATATATTATGCTCTAAATCATCATCTGCCTAGCCTTTTCCCAACTATGTTGGGGTCGGCTTCCAGTCTAATCGGATGCAGCTGAATACCAGTATTTTACATGGAGTGACTGCCTATACGACCTCCACAACCCAGTTACTGGGTAAAACGATACCCTTTGGTAAGACTAGTTGTTAGACTTTCGGGCTTCTGACTACCCGTAACGACTGTCAAAGATCCACGAATGACAAGTGGGACCAACGGCTTAACGTGCCTAATTCCGAGGCACGGAGGGGTAAAGATGGTCACCCATCCACAGACCAACCGCGGCAAACGTAGCTTAACCTGACCTGTGCGGCTATTATTATTTAGCCACGGGTCACGCATGAAAGGTAACAGACAGATAGATAGACGACAGTATGTATAGTAGCCATTGCGCAATCCCAACTTCAAAGTTTGTCAATCGCCATGGAATATTACCTCACTAAACCAAGTTGGAAAACTAGACCACCGAATCCTTCTATAGCTATTTCTAATTCTCCAAACCTCGATAGGATGCCCTGCCCACCTAATCCAGTACAGTTGTCCATTCTTGGGCACTGGTTAGCCTTTACGATATGCTAGAGAACTTTTGGACATCCCCCAAGGTCTATCCTGAGGCAAGCGTGTCAAGGTACTTTTTGTGTGACTAATAAATATGTTGGCAATATTGATTGTAATGAGCAGTGGTGGCCCAGTGGTAACGGCCGCGACATACGAGTTGTAGTTCGTAGGTTCGAACCCAGTCAGGCGTTTTTCTTTGTGTAAATTATTTCATCAATACTGCTCTACAAAATGGTGAAGGAAAACATCGTGAGAAAACCAGCATGTCTTAGAACCAAAAATTCGAAGGTGACATGTATACAGGGTGTGACGTAAATAGTGGTCCACCGTTATACCAGATAATTTACTATAACATATCACAATTTTAACTATTTTAGTAGTACATTATTTTACAAAAATCGCTCTTGAATTTGCATGATTAAGTTAAAAATTGGGGTTAAAAATAGAGAAGAACTAAGTTTTTCTTCTAAAGCTCTAAATGTACATAAAAAACCATAATTTATACGATAGCTCGAATATTCAGCATTAATTAACAGAAATCAAAATGAAAAAATAATGGTTTTTGTGGAAACTCCAACTAAATTTGTAACAAAAGGTAGAAAGGGGTTTGAAGGTTTTGGCCCTAAAATCAGCCGCCATTTTGATTTTTTTTCAAAATCGCGGTGCACAACAAAAGTTATATATTTAGATAGAGGACGCTTATACAAACAAAAATGTTATATAACATAATATCCTAAAGCGTCAGGTTTCGGAGTTATTCACCGAAATATAAGTCGAAAAAAAAAAGGATTTTTTTTGTTTTTTTCCCTCCAGGTAAGCATATTGAACTATTGAGGTAATAGAAACGTTATGAAACCTTTATGGAGAAGAAACAAATGAAGAATAGACATTTTTTAAATAAATAATTAAACACGGCAATTTATAGTTCGTTTTTTAATCCCAGAGACTAATCTGACAAGTGTAATGTCAAACTTCTATACTAAAAAAAAACGAAAACACAAAAGACTCAAATGTCAGATTAGTCTCTGGGATTAAAAAACGAACTATAAATAGCCGTTTTTAATTATTTATTTAAAAAATGTCTATTCTTCATTTGTTTCTTCTCCATAAAGGTTTCATAACGTTTCTATTACCTCAATAGTTCAATATGCTTACCTGGAGGGAAAAAAAACAAATAAATCCTTGTTGTTTTCGAATTATATTTCGGTGAATAACTCCGAAACCTGACGCTTTAGGATATTATGTTATATAACATTTTTTGTTTGTATAAGCGTCCTCTATCTAAATATATAACTTTTGTTGTGCACCGCGATTCTGAAAAAAAATCAAAATGGCGACCGACCTTAGGGCCACCCTCCATACAAAAATCTTCTAACCCCTTTCGTAAATAAAAAACAAAAAAAAAGTATTTTCAGAACCCTTGGGTAAAAATAGTTAAAATTGTAATATGTTATAGTAAATTATCTGGTTTATCGAATCTTTAATGGTGGACCACTATTTACGCCACACCCTGTATAATTGTATATACCAACCCGCGCTGGGCCCGCGTGGTAGATATGGCCCACTCCCTCTCACAGAGAGGAGGCCTGTGTCCCAGCAGTGGGAACGCTATAGGCTGATTATGCTTATGTTCTTACTAGTCGTGAATAAGGGACAATTTTGTAATTTTTTTGCAAAAATGTCGCATTGTGAGATATATTAAACAGGCGATAGGCTGTCAAACGCTTTCCAAAAATTCATTGAAAAAATGCAAATAAGCTCTACTCCGGTAATTGTAAACGTATTGTCTTTGAGTTAGCATGGGCCAGTGAACTGGTTTTGTAACTATTTGTGGTTATACCCTGGCCCTATACAAGGTGACAAGGATATCGACACGCAAACCAGAGGGGCATGCCGGACTCTTACCGGCTAAAACCACCGCGGTGTTCCACCTCTACCTATGGCCGGGGGTGCGGGATTCGCATAAGCATTCACCGCTCCATTCTAGACACCCTAGCGTAGAAACTTTTCGTAGGATATAAAAAAAAACTGCTGTTTCATAGAAAAGTGCAATACTCTTATGCGGTTAAAATGTATAGATCATTTTTTTTTTTAAATAACCGACGATAAATTTCAACACTTGGGCGTTCAGAATCATGTACTGAATCTCTGGTAACAGGAACGCGTCGATGCCACCCTGTATACAGAGTGTCCCTGGAAGTGTGGATCAAATCGAATAGGGGCGTGGGCAAGGTCATTTCCAAACTTTTTAACCCTTAGAATGTCTGTGAATTTTTTTACGGTTCAAAAGTTATGACCGATTTTTACTTTTTTTTTCAATCACTTCGCATAGTGCTCAAAGAAAATAATCATAAAAAATACTATCAGAGCTATCTAAAAAAAAAAAATGATAGCCCTGATAACTTTTTTTAAAGATTTCTTTAAAATGATTCGATTTCTCTTCTCTTTTTTTTTTTTTTTTTTTCTAAAAGGTTTGTAAATGACCTTGCCCACGCCCCTATTCGATTTGATCCATACTTCCAGGGGCACCCTGTATATATTTCTTCTTCTTCTTCATATCGATTGTAAGTATGCATTCTGGAAAGTTATTAAGAAATCACCAGGACACCTGAGGGGCAATTCTCGTAATTTTAAGAACGTTCACAGTCTGATCTCAGTCTCAATCTGTCAAAAACACGTCTAATTTTCCTAGTACATTTTAACAAATTTTTGACATTTTGTTTGTCGCCGAGATGAAACTACGACTAGATTTTGATCGTTTTAAATTACGAGAATTGGCCTTCTGATTTTTTCATTTAATAGCACAGCTTAATTTGCAAATTGAAAAGTTGCTTCTCAAAAATCCGGTGACTACCCTTTTACAAATCAGCAAGAGGTATTTGACCTTCATTTCAAATGGGCCTTTAGTGGCAGTTAAACACACAGCACTAAAGTAGATCTATAGAATTATATAGAGCTACTTACGACACTTCTTTAAAAGAGTAACCGTGGAGTTTCTTGCTGGCCCTTCTCCATAGGAAACGACCAGTTGAAACCATGCGCCTAGCTTCGGACGTTTCATAAGTCCTCATGTAGGTTTATATGAAATAAAATATTTTGATTTTGATTTTTAGCTACTTAATTATTATTGTGTGAATTCCCAAGGAGTCAATTAGAACACGCATATAAGTAGTGTTTTAGCTAAGCCTTTGTCGGAGGAGGCTGAAGGGTACACACGGCTAAGATAATATAATATTTTATCTTAAGGTGAATGGGTAGTTGTAGCCCGCGAAATTCAATTTTTCTTACTTTTTTTGCAATTTTCAGGTCAGTGTCAGGTTGTATCTTGATCAAAATATGATTCGCGACTATAACCGGTACGTATTTACAGAATTATAATAATTAGAATCATTAATACGTCTTTCTAAGTTAGATTTCTACCGTTAAGGACAAATCTCGTATGGAAAAGTGTTTATGGTAGAAATCTAACTTAAAGAGATATATTAATGATTCTTATGACTATGATTCTGTAAATACATGTCTATTATAGTTGCGAATCATATTTGGATCAAGATACAACCTGACACTGATCTGCAAATTGCAAAAAACGTAAGAAAATTTTAATTTCACGGTCTACCATGGCACATTCACCTTAAGATACAATATCGCTCGCCATACAATTCAATGGAATATGAAATAAATATTATCTTCGTCGTGTGTAATGGTCCATTGAATTGTATGGCGAGCGATATTGTATCTTAAGATACAATATTATAGTATCTTAGCCGTGTGTAGCGCCCTTAAAATCCTGTAGAAAATATATTACAATCATATAAATTAATTTTAAATTCAAAATTAGGCTATGATGGAGCGACATAGTATTGTGACAAAGCTCCTTAATAAAGAAAAAAAAAACACGCATATTCTCTAACGTGATGTAAATATCTAAATATCACATAATTATACCTAAAACGTGCTTCTTTCTCGCTGTCGCAAGGTTGCAATCAAATAAACAATCTTATTTCCGCATTCATAATCCAGTTTTTATGCTGATGTTCTTGTTTACGCTGTTAGGTTCAAATACTTTGAACCCTTGCTTGCAAGTTGATTAGCTAAGCTAAGTTAATCAGACTATAATGTTCCCACTGCTGGGACACGGGCGCCGCTTTCTTTCTGTGAGAGGGAGTGGGCCGTATTCCACTACGCATGTGCAGAGCAAGTCGGTGAAGATCACATGTCTTAAAATCTTGAGTGTGCTAGTTTCTTCGCGTTGTTTTTCGTTGTTGTTTTAACCAGAGCTAGCGCTGGGGCTCTGTCTCGCATAGGGTCTTAAGCATTATGTATGTAAAGATGGTCACCCATCCACAGACCTACCGCAGCAAGCGTAGCTTAACCTGATCGATCGACCTGTGCGGCTGTTATTACTTAGCCTCGGGCCCCTACCTACTCATCCATACCTATTTTATAATATACTAGCTTCTGCCCGTGACTTCGTCCGCGTGAAAATTCACCCTCTTTGGGGTGGAATTTCTAAAAACCCTTTCTTAGTGGATACCTAGTCTTCACAAAGAACATACCTTCCAAATTTCATGTCTCAAGGACCAGCGGTTTAGGCTGTGCGTTGATATATCAGTCAGTCAGGACTTTGAATTTTATATACAGGGTCCCATTAAAATAGATGGGCAAATTTTAACACAGCGCTCAGTACATCTAACCAAAGATATCCAAGCAAAAAAAGATACTGATTCAAGTGATTTTATTTTGACTTAAAACAATAAATTACCGGCACATTAGTGTATTTTCGTTAGCTGATTATTTTTCTTGTAAGTATCTGATGCTTTTTTTTATTATCGATACCGGAAATATGAAATAACGTAAGGGACAAAACTAAGGTTTACAGGAGAGCAAAAATAAGATATTTTTTTACAAAAACTGACTATAACTTTTTAACTATATGTTTTATGTAAAAAGTGTCTAGGACAAAGTTTCTTAGATTTCTTCATTCTTTTAAGCTAAAATAGCAAAAATTGATTAAAACCTATAGTTTTAAAGATAGCATGTCCCTTACTTTAAATAATAATGAATACGGGTGACATACGTTAACAAAATTTGAGATGTAAATGAACAGCATTGATGTAAGTGACATTATAGGAAATAAACAAATAATGTTTTTTGATGTAAGGGACATTATAGGAAATAAACATTCACCCCCTTATTCATAAAACTTATCAAACCTATTTTAGTTAAAATGGGGTTTGTCTCTTTCTTACACACAGAAATGACAACGTGACAGATAAAGACAAACGTTCTATAAACCTATTTTAGCTAAAATAGAGATAAAATAGGATTATGAATAAGGGGGTTAGTGTTTTTCAAAGTAAAGGTCTCTTAACGGTGTACTCTTTATTGCTTATGCTGTTATTAATAAATTTAAAAAATAGAATTTAATACATTCATGACCTACTGCGCCTATCAATATAGTTTAAACCTACTTGCTGACATAAAAGGATAAAAAATAAACGAATAAAATATTAAAACTTTTATTTGTACTCACTAATTCTCTTTTATAAACGCAAATAAC
This sequence comes from Amphipoea lucens, assembly GCA_947508005.1. Classification (NCBI taxonomy): domain Eukaryota; kingdom Metazoa; phylum Arthropoda; class Insecta; order Lepidoptera; family Noctuidae; genus Amphipoea; species Amphipoea lucens. The sequence continues at coordinate 14,249,316 of OX382377.1, read as the reverse complement.
TCGCATAAATAATGCTAAGTACAACATAATTGCTCGATAAGCAAGAGTACTTTTTCTGGCTGATTCCATAAATGATGGCCACTGGAATGGTCCCCAAACCATCAGTTTTTTAATCTCCCTTTGAATGATAACATGCATGCTGTCTATTCATCATGCGTTAACTGCTTAATAAGTTGTAATTTTTACATGACCTACTTACTACACACAATTATATATCATACTTACCAATATTTTACCTAATGGAAGGTATGTTTTTATTAGGATTCGAATTATTCTATCTCAATCAATCAACTCAGCCTATTGCAGTCCACTGCTGAACATAGACCTCTCCCAGGCTGGGTCACAACACCCTGTCCTCCGCCTTCGGCATCCAGTCCGTTCCAGCCACCTTTTTTAGGTCGTCCGTCCATCTAGCTGGGGGGCGTCCCACACTACGCTTGCCGATACGCGGTCTCCACTCCAGGACTCGTCTGCTCCACCGGCCATCGGTCCTTCGATAAACATGGCCAGCCCACTGCCACTTCAACTGAAGTGGCAGTGGGCTGGCCCCAACCCACTGTGTCTGTGGGGCTGGTGGGGTGGCAACTGTTTACTCTGCAAGCTATGTCGGTAACTCCGGTTCTTTTCCGGAAAATTTCAATCCTGATTTTATCTTTCAAAGAGACTCCGAGCATAGGTCGGTCCATAGCGCGCTGAGCGACCTTGAATTTGTGGACCAGCCCGACCGTCAGTGTCCACGTTTCGGCACCATACATCATGACGGGCAGAACGCACTGGTTGAAGATCTTAGTCTTCAAACACTGCGGGATAGGCGACGAGAAGACTTGACGGCTTCTTCTGTCGGCTTCTTTCTCAAAGTTGTGTCTACCGAGCTGGATTATTTGCCCTAGGTAGACATAATCCTTCACAACTTCGAGAAGCGACCCTTCGATGTAGATTGGACTCGGCAAGACGTGCGAATTGGACATGACTTTCGTCTTGTCCAAATTCATGCCGAGGCCAACCCGCCGAGGAGCTACATTTAGGCTGTCCAGCATTTGGTTTAGCTGTTCCGGTGTCTCTGCCATTATGACGATGTCATCGGCAAATCAAAGATCTGAAATGTACTCGCCGTTCACGTTGATAGTCTAGTTCAATCCAGCGTCTTGAAGATGTCCTCCAACGCATTTGTAAACAATTTAGGGGATATAATATCCTCCTGTCTCACCACTCTGAGCAGTTGGATGGGGCTAGTTTTCTGATCCTGGGTCTGGAAAGTCATCGTGGCAGTGTCATACAAACATCTCAACACTTCGATGTAGCGCCAGTCAATTCGACATCGTTGCAGAGAGGCCAGAACTGTCCATATTTCGATGAAGTCGAAGGCTTTCTCGTAGTCCACAAATGCCATACACAGCGTCTGATTGTACTCCTCGGTCTTCTGTTCAATTTGCAGAACAGTATGGATGTGGTTTACGGTGCTGAAGCCTTTTCGAAAACCGGCTTGTTCTGGCGGCTGGAACTCGTCAAGTATTCTGGCGAGACGGTTTGTGACGACCCTCGAGAACCCTTGCATACGTCGTTCAGAAGTGAGATGGGTCTATAGTTCTTCAGCAAGGATTTAAGGTTTTATTCCATCTAAATAGACCAATTTTTTAATTACTGAACTCCATTTATGACTAAACAATAATTTACCATAAGTAGTAAGAAATAATTACCTGTTTATGTGATTCCCATAATGTTCATAAGTTTTTGCCTGCGGGCTAGAGAAGTGAAGATAACTTTTCATCACTCATGTTTAGAATCCAGATAAAACTTTCACTAGGTACTTGTAGTTAGATCAATGAAAACGATGATGTATTACTTAAATGAAGATGTGCAATGTCACAAACAGTGTTACGAAATACTAAGTAATTAAGGGTCACGACCGCGCAGGTAAAATCAAACACAAAATCCGTATTGCTATCTAGCTCAGACATGTTGCACCGTTTTGCGTGTGACAGAGACGTATAATAATATTCGTTTAGATAAGTTTTAGATGTAAAGGACAGGTCAATTATTTTCGATGCTGACAAATTAACGTATGGGTCAATATGATTATGATAATTCGAGCCACAATTTAACGTAAGGGACATGGTATTTGCATCTACTCAGGGAACACTAATGTATAAGACCTGTTGTAAAATGTTCTCGATTTTTTTTTTATGTAAATACCAAATACTGTCAGTAAAGAGACTTACATTAGTTTTTGTAAAAATATTAATTTAAAACGTCCTATACAGCCAGTTTTTATAAAAAAATGGTCTAGACCTGCGGAAAATATGTAATGTAAGGGACATTTTTTTTGAGATATTGAGATTTTAAATATACCAATCGATAGAGCAAGACATTTCGAATCCAATGATATATATAACTCATTTTCGACAAAATGTCCCTTACGTTATTTCATATTTCCGGTATCGATATATTGTTTTACCATCGTCCTAATTTTGGTGGTCTGAATGATTTCTAAAAGTTTGTCTATCTATTTTAATGGGACCTTATATACAGGGTGAATTTTTCAAGTGGGCGTGGATGGCCAAATCCGAAACTATGAGGACTAGCGAAAAGTACTCAAAGGAGTCGCGGGCTCGATTTTGATGAAAACTAAAACTGCATCATTGGATTTTTGAAAAATCAATATTTCTAGCCAGGAATCGAACCTGTTGATTTTGAAAAAAAAAACACACGCTGTATTATTACACCATTCGATAGTGTCGCTAGTAAGGATCGAATTCCGGGAAGTAATGACATACGGCAAACTAAAGGAAAGAGCTCATTTTTAACAAAATACTTTTTTTTATTTGTCTTATGTTACCTTTTTTTTTTTTTTTTTTTTTCGCTGAGAAATGCGTTACGCATCCCCGCTCGTGGGGGACGAGACGGGGTATGTGGGACTCCTGTCGGAATTACACACCGACAGTATACCCACTAAAACTCAGCGGTGTCCCCACATCGCCGTGATGGGAGGGCCATGGGAAACCGGCTCAGCCTTTACTTCCACAACCCTCCCGGCGCATGCCCGCCTACCTGGCGGGCCCCGCATGCCCCCCAGGTTGGGGGGCTACGGGAATAGCCGGGAGCACCTGGCCATTCCCGTCCAACACTGATGGGGGCCTGTGCAATACAGGCAAAGGTGCCCCCGCACCAGTTGCCTGCTGGCCTCCATCTGGGAGGAGTCGGAGATGACTGTCAAACTGACGTCTTCTTCGACCCCTCCTCCGCCTTCGGAGCAACGCCGCGTGAGGATCTTCCTCCCGCGCGCGCTCCGCCGCCTCCTTCTGGGACATGACGTGTTCGCAGAACGAGGCGACTGCCGCCCAGGACCTCTCATCCCTCAGCATGGCGTTAACCAAGCCGGGGAGTGATAGGTCCGGTCCGATCACCGCGATGAGACTGCGGCGCGGCTCGGACCACGACGGGCACACCTCGAGGGTGTGCTGCGCCGTGTCCCCCGCCGCGCCACAGTCGTGGCACGACGGCGTCTCCTCCCGTCCGATTCGGTGCAGGTACGATCCGAAACAACCGTGTCCGGACAGCACCTGCACCAGCCGGAAGGAGAGGAATCCATGCGACCGCTCGAGCCAGTCTCGCAGTACTGGCCCAATCGCGTCGAGGGTTCGGCGGCCGAAGGCTGCGGTGGCGAGGTCCCCCGTCCAATGGACGACGATGGCGTCCCTCGCCTCCCGCCGGACGGCCTCCCGCTCTTCCTGGGCTGGGCGTTCTCCTCTCGCCCTCCGCCTCGCCGTCCATTCATATACTCTGGCGAGCACCCACGCCTCGAGTTCCCAAGGAGGGGTGCCCGCCAGAGCACATGCTGCCGCGAAGCCCACCGTGCGGTAGGCCCGCGCGACCCGCTGGGCTATGGCCCTTTGGGGTGCCCGCAAGGCGGCAGCGTTCTCCCTCCTATGGAGGGAGTCCTCCCAGATAGGGGCTCCGTAGAGGGCCATACTCTTCAGGATGCCGGCGTAAAGTTGCCGGCATCGTGCGCTGGGCCCCCCCAAGTTGGGAAGCAGCCACGACAGCGCGCCCGCGGTCTTCAACAGGCGCGTCGACAGCCCGCTAAAATGCGGACCGAAGCGCCACCTGCTGTCAATTACAAGACCCAGGTACTTCATCTGGGCCTTGACCTCAATTTTGACGCCGTCCACGAAGATATGGGCGTCAGGTGGGGGGGCGCGCTGCCGAGGTCCGTGGAAGAACACGGCCTCGGTTTTGTGCAACGCCACCGTTAAACCTAGGCGGCGGATCCGCCCTGCGACCAAGGATCCGCCCGCCGAGGCCAAGTTGGCCGCCTCCCTGAAACTCCCCCCCCGGGCGGTGAGGAGAGTGTCATCCGCGTAGCACATGACACTCGTGCCTCGGAGGAGAGTTCCCCGCAGGAGCCAATCATAGCCGACGTTCCAGAGGAGAGGTCCTATGACTGACCCCTGTGGAACGCCGGCTTCGACGGCGTACCGCCGGACTTGGCCAGTCCTATTTACCAGAAGGATCGCCCGATCCTCCAGGTAGCTGGCCAGCAGACCGCGCATGTATCGAGGCACTCCGTGAAATCGGAGCGCCTCTAGGATGGTGGAGTGGGGAACGGAGTTGAAGGCATTGGCTATGTCGAATGACACAGCCAACAATCCATCCCCCGCTTCCATCGCCTCCTTCACCTGGCCCTTAAGGCAGGCCAGCGCGTCCACGGTGGAACGCTCAGCCCGAAAACCGAACTGAGCGTCCGACAAGTCCGGCCCGATATCCCGCAGATGGCCCTTTAGGCGAGCAGCGATTATCCCCTCGAACATTTTGCCGACCTCATCGAGCAGAACGATGGGCCGGTACGCCGAGGGGGAGTCTGCCGGGCGGCCCTCCTTGCGAAGAAGGCACAACTGCCCCTCCTTCCATGGTTTCGGGAACCTCCCTGACGCAAGGCATGCGCTGAAGAGGTCCCGAAACCTCTCCTCCATTTGAGTGGCAGCGATCGCCACCACTCTTGCGGGAACCCCGTCGGGGCCTGGAGCTGTCTTCTTGGCGCGGATATGGGAAATTGCCGCGCTAAGTTCCGACTCCGTGACAGGAGGGGCCTCCTCTTGTTCCTCGTCTAGCTGAGCAGCTATCCCCCGCGGTGGGTCCATCACTGGCGGGGTGAAGTTGTCCCTGCACGGAAACAGGGACTGAACCACCCCATCGAGAAATGAGGGCTCCAGGGTCTCGGCAACCGGGGGACCATAGGGGCGCAATTTGTTGCGCGCCACCTTATATGGTCTTCCGTAGGGGTCGTTGTCGAGACCCTCCAGCAGCTCGGCTCTCGCCGTGTCTCTGGCGGTGGCGATGGCCCGATCGAGGACCATTTTTGCCTCCATGTAAACCTCATAGAGGTGGTCCTCGTCGTCCAAGTCCCGTCGACGCCGCCGCCGGCTCCGCGTGTATTCCCTCCTTGCCTCCACACACGCTGCTCGAAGCCCCGCCAGCTCCCCCGACCACCAGTACACGGCGCGTTTGGGTAGCGGTCGGCGAGACCGAGGCATGCTAGAGTTGCATACCTCGGTCAGAGACTCCCTCAGTTGCTTCGCCATGGTGTCCACATCCAGGCCGGCGGCAGGCGGCGAAAGCCAGTCCTGGATGAACGCCGCCTCGCTCGCTGCCTCCCTGTCCAGGCGGGTAAGAGCCCACCTCGGGAACGGTGGTCGCCCGGAGGGGGGCCGCATCTCTCCGGGGCCACTGTTGGAGATGTCGAACCGCACGTAGCGGTGGTCCGACATAGTCTCCACCAGGTCCACCCGCCAGTTCAACACCCGCGCGGCTAACGCAGGGGTGGCGAAAGTGACGTCCACTATTGAGCCGCCCCGTCGCCGCACGCATGTCTGGACGCTTCCTCTGTTCAAGAGGGAGAGTCCAGAGGAGGCTGCCCACATCTCAACCGCCCGCCCGCGTGCGTCGGTGGCCGGGTTGCCCCAGGTCACCGATTTGGCATTCAGGTCTCCCAGTACGGAGACCTGACGCGGCGCCGCCCTGCCGACCACGGCGGCCAGGACTCCGAGATAGTTCTCAAAGTCCTGAAGAGGGCGGTTTGGGGAGAAATATACGCCCACAAGGGCTAAGTCTCCCCACGCGGCGGCCACGTATCCACGTCCCCTCTCTAATAGCGAGAGGGGAGGGGAGTCTGTGAAAGACCGCGCCGCAAGTGCCACCAAGTCGTCCTCGTCGCCCAGCCAGCTGCCGGGGATCGAGTAGGGCTCGGCGACCACCGCTACGTTCACCAACCACTCGGCCATGACCTGCACTACCAGGTTCTGGGCCGCTCTGCAGTGGTTGATGTTCGCCTGGAGGATGCGGTAGTCGGAAACCATTATTCCGACATCGCACCCCCCTCCTCAGCTACCGCTACAACGGCGGCGGTTGCAACAGGGCGAACCTGCGCTGGCACTATGCCCTTCCTCACGGGGGGCTTACAGCTCCTGCCCGTCATCCTGTGGGCCGCGGGGCGGCCACTGGCGGCACACGCCGTGCAGTGTGGCGTGGTGGCGCGGCAGGTGGCACTCTTGTGTCCCTCTTGCCCGCATTTGTAGCACGTGTCTCCCCAGTCGAATTTGGAGGGACACGTGGCTCGGGCGTGGCCGAACGCGAGGCACTTGAAGCAGCGCATAGGCTGGTCTTCAAGTGGCCGGACCACTGCCGAGCTAAGTCCCACAAGCAGCCGTCCCTTGGTCGTAGCAAGGGCAGCCCCAGCCGCGGCGACTGGGCACTCGACGCGGATGATGCCCATGCCACGGCGGCCGAGCCTGATGGCTCCACCTTTTACCGCGCCAGCGTCGCAGCCTCCAGCCGCCGCGACTGCCGCCACCACATCCTCCTTGGTGACCGAATCATCCAGATCGGCCACCTCCAAGGCTGCGGTCTTAACAGGTCTGACGACCGTTGCCGCATCCGCAATGACCTCTTGCAACTTTGTTGCGAAGAGGTCCGCATTTGTGCCGCGCTGTTCCCCCGAGAACTCGAAAATTCGAGCCCCGGTTACGGTTCGACGGCACGTGATATTGCCGATCCCCAGCTGGGAGGGATCAGCATTGGTACGAGCCCGTCGTAGGACGGACTCATACGTCTCGCCTCGCTCCACGGCCTCCGAGGTGATGGTCACCACGACAGCCGCGGTTTTGGGAGGAACTAGCTTCCTCCCGCCGGCTGGAGCCCTTTTGGCTGCAGGAACAGTCGCAGCTGGCTTGGGGGCCGACTTATTCCCTCCCTTCCCTTTTCCTCTCTTGACCACTTCCGTCCACGACTGGTTGGACGGGGTGGTGGAGGGAAGAAGGGCGTCTTCCTCCTGCGAGTTCTGGGGAGCTGCTGGAGTGGCAGACGACCCAGACGCTCCCTCCGCACTTGTGGTGGCGGTTTGAGAAGCCACCTTGGTCCCCTTGCCCTTGCCCTTGCCCTTGCCTTTGGAGGGCTTCGGGGCCTGTGGCTGCGCGTCCGATGTCGGGCCTGCTAGAGGCGCAGGTTCCGGCTCCCGCGGGGGTGGCATCTTTTCCGCCGCTAGCGGCGGGCGGAGCTGCCTTTCCGGCAAGAGCCGGTCCTCGATGCCTGCAAAGCAGGCTCTGGTGAAGGCCCTCTCCTCCATGACAACCTTTCGGATTATATCCTCAAGGTTGGAAGGGGAGGAGGAGGAGCCTCCTACCACCGGACCCGGGGCAGGTTGGGCAGGCCGGGCCGTGGCCTCAGCCAGCTTCTGGTGTAGCTGGCTGACCTCCGCCTGCAGGCGATCCACCTTCGCCTGCAGCTGCCGCGTCTCGTCCGTGGCCGTCCGACTCACCAGCTCCAACACAATGCCGTGCAGACTGGTGGCCCGGCATTTGAGGGCCTTCTGGAAGGTCCCCTTCAAGTTGGAGGACTTTGAGGCGACCTCTAAGACCTCCTCCTTGTCCTCCTGCGCCATGCGCTCCAGGTCCGCCAGGGAGTGGTCGGCGTATAGCACAATCGATGCACCATAGCCAGCCCTCGACCGGGCGATTTGCGCCTGGCGCTCCTTCGCAGCGACCCTCTCTTCCAGGTCTTGTTGGAGCTGCACCCTTTTCGCCAGGTTTAGCTGGCGCTCAGCGTCCACCAAGCCCACATCGTGGGTAGAAGTCGAAGCCTTTTTAGACTTCGACTTCTTCTTAGCCCTTCTTTCGGCCGACTCCGAGGAGCCCTCAGACCCGGGCCTCAGGTAGGCCCTCTTCCGTTTGAGGCGGTCGTTTTCGGCCGCCGACGTGTCCATGTTGGAGTTGTCGGAGTCCGACAACTCGTCTGGCCTACTAAACAGGCTGGCCGCAGACGGTGCGCGGTCAGCTTCCGACGCCAAAGCGTCGCCGGCGTGGCCCTGAGAAGGGCCGTTGGATTGGCCCTGAGAAGGGCCGTTTGAATCGCCCTGGGAGGAGCGATTCGAAGTAAAACGCCCTGAGGCGTCACGCACGGTTTTTTGTTTCGTCATGTTCGCAGACGACCGCATCAATGTCTGCGAATCACAGCGCACTTTAGCCGCCGGTCTGCCACTCCGTTACGGTGGTCAGACACGGCGTTGCCCGGGGGAAACTACGTGGAAGTATGCGCTGTGGGGGTTCCCCCTGTCTTATGTTACCTACCTCATCATCAACAGCCTAGGCAGTATACCCCAACATAGTTGGCAAAAGGCTAGCCTTTTCCCAACTATGTTGCGGTCGGCTTCCAGTCTAACCGGATGCAGCTGAATACCAGTATTTTACATGGAGCGACTGCCTATCTGACCTCCACAACCCAGTTACTGGGTAATACGATACCCCTTCCCCTTGGTAAGAATGGTTGTCAGACCTTCGAGCTTCTGACTAACCGTAACGACTGTCAAAGATCCAGGAATGACAGCCGGGACCAACGGCTTAACGTGCTTTCCGAGGCATGGAAGGGTTTCGGTATGTAAAGTTGGTCACCCATCCATAAACCAACCGCGGCAAGCGTAGCTTAACCTGGTGGATTGACCAGTGTGGTTGTTGTAGCCGGGCCCAGGTTATGTTACCTACCTACTAAACCTTAACTGATTAATTGTTTAAAATGATGACCATTGTTTTCAATACATAGGTAGCTGGATTCGACGTCTCACGGATTGTACTGCATTCAGCATTACAATATTATTGATTCCATTAGAATATTTTCCAAAGATCGTAATAGATATTTGAATTTAGAACATAACGTTGTGAAGGTGACTGCGCTGCGGGATGGCTGCGGGTGTGTTAATAAAAATATTGAGCATAATTTCGAACAAGGTACGTAATGTAGGTATGAATACTTTAAAATAAGAAGCAGTTTATTAAAATTCAACATTTTCCTTACGTTTGCCGTATGTCATTACTTCCCAGAATTTGATCCTTATTAGGGACACTATCGAATGGTGTAATAATAAAGGATGTATTTTTTTTTTCAAAATCAACAGGTTCGATTCCTGGCTAGAAAAATTGATTTTTCAAAAATCCAAAGATGAAGTTTTAGTTTTCATCAAAATCGAGCCCGCAACTCCTTTGAGCACTTTTCGCTATTCCTCATACTTTAGAATTTGGCCATCCACGCCCACTTGGAAAATTCACCCTGTATATCTATATAGGTACTATAGTAGCTGTGCTACCGGGGTCGTAGCTGCAGAGGCGCTGACGACCAATAATTAAGACACTCTAAGCTTTTTACAGCATTTATTGCATAAGATCCACCTCTTACAATAGCAAGTTTTAAACTAAATATAAAAAACACTAGCAGAATATTTGACACTCGCTTGAAATATCGAATGGAACATACTTTAAAATATAACCAGCCAGTCTTGTAGAGGTGTGGCTTTCCAGCCAGCCTCGCTTTAGAGCCGGCCTCTACAGTACACATTCTTTCTATAAAACGCATCAATCTATTTTTAGAACACATTTAACCTCGACCCTGCCCTACAGGTTTTTTTTACATTTGAAGGTCGACAGTAAACAATATACATTATACATAGTAGAGAAGCTTGGCGGTCACAAATGTCAAATGAGACGTCATTTCTGGATATAAGCCTCCCCCAAACGTAGCCACATCAACAGGTCCTGCATCCAACGGATTCCTTCGGCCTTTACGAGGCTCTTGGGATGCATGAGGAAGCCTCCTCGTGTAGCGCAGTTTGTTCCGCCAGTTACTCAACTGAACCGAGCGCTCGGCGCGTCCTGGACAGTCACACCCAACACCTTATTTGACTGGCCAATTCTTCCCTTGCTGTGGTAGGGCTAACGCCCGCCTGGTTTGCGACCACCCTCTCTACCGGAGTCCGGCGTCCGGCGGCCTGAGCGCTGTGTTTTGTCGATGCGTCGGAGTTCCAGTGCCTTAGGCATCTTCTGGACACGCTCGTTCCATCATAGACCTCATCCATCGCTTTCCATCAGGCGTTATTGAGTTCAAGAGCGGGCCTATTAAGCAATAAAAAAAAAGATAATTCGAAATATGATAGCATTTTGACTGCTTCGTTGGTGTAGTGGTCGCAAGCGCTACCGCTGAACTTGAAGCCCTGGGTTCGATTCTCAAATCGGGCTAAGTATTATTGTATTATTCCATTAGGAATTCTTCAGTAGCAGCCCGGAGGCTGGATTTGTACTCAATTGATAGCAATAGGCTCTCCCCTTAGGTATTACTAGGACTTAAACATAACTGGCGGAATGTGGGTGTTCGTACAATGGGTACCCCTCTGCCTTACCCTTAGGAGGAACAAGGCGTGAAGCAAAATACGTTTATTTACGGTAAAACGTGACGCAAAAAAAAAAAACACAAAAAAAAAAACAAGTTGGGGGAAAATATGCATCACATCCACGCAAAACGGCCAATGCTCCGCATATCCAATGCTGTGTCACACAGGCAGTCGCTCCATTAAAATACTGGTATTCACCTGCATCCGGTTAGACTGGAAGCCGACCCAAACGTAGTTGGGTACAGGCTAATTAGGTGATGGACGAGCACCTATTAAATCCTGTATGGTAATTTGCTTGTAACGGTAACTGGGGAAGACCCGTATTCTTGTTAAGACGCTTCAGTGTTGATTTTACATTTACAAAAAAATATGACTCGTTTTTGTAAATATACTCAAGGATGCATCTCGTTTAAAGAAATGCAAATTGGAAGTATTTACCTACACGAATCATTGAATTTACATAAACACCAATGAATTAAAATTATTTATGTAAGTAATTCGGTTTTTCTAATTTAATTCCTAACAGGTCGCTCACCGAGCGCAAAAGTTCCAGTTTGGGGTTTGCCAAAGAGCAATGAAGCGCAGCATTTTAGGTGATAAACAAACTGACGGAATACGAAACATCACGCTGCGCTCCAAAACGGGGATCCTAGACGTAGGCAGAAAGACTGCCAGCTGAAATGAGATTGGGCGGGTCAGATCAGCCGCATGCACACTGACCGCCGGGCAACAGTCTCCACACGGTGAGTGCCTGAGGATGGACGGCCCCGCCGAGCCCGCCGAGGCCCCAGGAAGAGGGAGCGAGATGACCTAGACGCGTACAGCAAGGGTTGGATCGAAATGGCGCTAGAAAAGGATGCATGGAAGGATTTGGGGAGGCGTTTGCCCAGCAGTGCCACAGTATAGGCTAAATAAAAAAAAAAGTAATTCGGTTTAAGACAAGCCAACCGTCCTACTTTTTTTTAGATCTTTACAATAGTGCTGGGGAGTTTGTTGCACGACCGCGTCCCAGCTGAAGCACTAGGAAGTGGTGAAGGGCGTTTTGGAGGACCGTGTTATACAATTTTGACGTTCAAATAGTGCCGATTCTCAGCCTAGTTTGATTTTGATCCTCATCAGTCTACAGCAGTACATTGCTGGACATAGGCCCTCCGATCACACGACATTCAACTCGATCCTCACCCTCTTATACAGCTGACACGTACCAGCCAACCTGCTAGAAGGATCGCTCCACCCACCCGAGGTCTCTCTACCTTACGTTTGCCGATTCACGATATTCAATCAAGAATAATACACCAACCAAAGACTACTAGAACAACTACTCTATGACACCAACCGTCATTGGTTCTACAACATCGACGCCACAGAGTAGAATAATACATTTATAAATAAATAGGGATCCACGCACAACCTGTTACCATGGACTCAGGGCTTCCCCTTGGCTAAAATAATTTATTGTAGATACCTACTCTGCAGCGTTTCCGTTATCACAATATTCTAGATAGGTATCCCTATCTAATGTGGAAAAATGTTCTAAAACCCCTTAGGTAGTTATGAGCATTGTGAATTTTTGATCCTCATTTATTAAATCAAGAGAATTCACCTTTACAAAAGTTATTATTACAACAACTTATCAGGCTATTACTTTTCAATTTTGTTGAAAATAAGTTTCAGTAAAACTGTTTTTTGCTAAAGACATCTTGCTTCTTATCCAAACTGTTATCTTAGAGACCATAAATTACACAGTTTTTCATTAAAAATCTTCTAGCTAGATCTCGTACTTATGATTAATAGCATTGTCGATAATTGCCCTTTGCCCTTGTAGGCCTACCCTGTCTTAACAGAAATAATAAAATAACAATAAATAATTTACTTAAACCAGCGCCATCTATTATCGAATGACCAAATTAATTATGTTAAAGGCTGTATGGTGAAGGTTCAGTTTTATCAATAGTTTTGTTTAGCGCCATCTATCTTCGACAAGTGAAACCAAGTAGCCACGAGGCTGTTTAAAATATGTGAAAATGAAAGCCTCAACTTGCTTAAATAGTTCCTTTAGAATCCAACAGATGGCAAAACATGTTCTTTTCATAAGGATTTTTTTCAAGATTTTGTTTTCTCTTTTGGTGGAACTAACCCTAGCAGGCTGAGCGAGCAGGCTTGAGCCTAGGGCCGTAGATTTTAGGGGCGGCAAAGAAACCGGTTTTGGTTTTGTCATCGTTGACGTCTTGCAAGAAGAAGTCTACAAGATCTTTCCGATGACTTTTCCTCTTCCCTTTCATTGTACATTCAACGGTACCGCAAACTTCTATATTTATTCTTAGTCCGTCACTGAGCATGTCGTACCTACATGATTGAGCTTTGATTAGCTAAGAAATTTGTCTCTGTCACCTTTGACCTAGACTATAGTCAAGAGCATTGAAATAATATACTCGTAGTTTCTATATTTATGTCTGTAATTTATATGGTGTACATAATAAAGAGTATTCAATTCTATTCTATACCCAAAAACTGTTTCTTGTGCAATTGCAACCAAAACTTTTGATTATAAAATGATGGCGCATTTACATTAGTCGGTTAGACCGTATTCGGCTGCAGGCCGTATTCGGTCACCGACTAATATAAACAGGTAGGTATTCGTTTGGCCGTATTCGGTAACTCAAACTTAACTCAACAACTCAATTTAGGTAAGCGTTTCAGTTAAACCGAATGCGGCCGCCGCCTTCGGTGACCGACCTAATGTAAATGCGCCATGAAAATGTTGGTTTCTATACCTATTTATATAAACTGTAACAAGCTTCTGCCCGCGACTTCGCCCGAGTGAAATTTCTTATTCCCCCGACCCACCGCGTCGCATCGCATTGCCTGACCGCGCTAGTACTTGGCTATCGCTTAGCTTTCCTTCAGACTTTTTCTTTTTGCTCGGCTATCAAATGCAACAATAATTTTATTCGAGAACATCCACCGGTTTCTTACTAAACTTCAACTATATCCGACGATCCTGCATACTTATCTCTTTTGTTGAATGTACATAATAAAGAAGAAGAAAAAACATAACTCAATCTTTCTGTCGGTAAGTAAAGCAATCTTGCACTGCATTCCATTGGAAGTGCCGATCTCCCTTCAAAGCTGCCGATGAAATAACAGGCATCATTATGCCTGTTATTAATATAATTTACACAAAGTGAAGCGTCTGCGCCATTGCGCAGACGCTTCACTTTGTGTAAATTATTCATCACCGCTGCTCTCAAAACGGTAAAGGAAAACATCGTGAGGAAACCGGCATGTCCTAGAACCAAAAATTTGAAGACATATGACATCTACGAACCCGCACTGAGCCCGCGTGCTGGTTTATGGCCCTCTCTCTCTCACGCAGAGAGGAAGCCTGTCTCCCAACAATGGGAACATTACAGGCTGATTATGCTACAATGGCATATGAAAAGCAATGTTATGAGACTATGAAGCATGCGGCCATAGGTAGCCTAGGTAGGCACAGGTTCCTATTTAGGTTATATAATGCTGGGCGCTAAACCATAAGTATTAACCGGAACGAACTCATAAAAAACAAAACACAGGATAACAATGAAATGGCTGCACCATCATAACCCTCCATGCATAAGCCTCCTCCTGTAACGCAGTTTGTTTCGCCAGTTACTCAACTGAACCGCGCGCTCGGCGCATCTTGAACAGTCACACCCAACACCTTATTTGACTGGCCAATTCTTCCCTTGCAGTGGTAGAGCTAACGCCCGCCTGGTTTGCGACCCATCGGAGTCCGGCATCAAGCAGCCTGCTGTGTTTCGTCGATGCGTGGGAGTTACAGTGCCTTAGGCATCTTTTAGGCGCGCTCGTTCCATCATAGACCTCATCCATCGCTTTCCATCAGGCGTGATCGAGGTCAAGAGCCCCATGCAGCAATAAAAAAAATATTCAAAAAATGGCTACAAAAATTAAGAAATATTTGTACTTGAAAGTCAGTGTCCATCTAAATAACGCGTTATAATCATCCGTACACAAAATGTTATACATAATGCCCTTGAAGGTATTCGTTAAGGCTCAAGATAAACACGGGTCAATAACATGAACCGGTTAGATTTTATTTCTGCTGGTTTAATTTCGCTTATTTTAGAGCCTTCCATCAGTTATGTAGAATATTATTTGGTTAAAATGATCGAAGATTTGATGAATATGTAGGAAGGTATGTAAACATACTTTCCTACATTTTAAGCAAATCTCGTATGTCATAGTAAACTATGACATTTATATTTTTTTGAACTCGCGTATATCTTGTTGCATATATGGTTGATTACCTATTTTAACCGTACGCAAAATACGCGCATTGACGTGGAGTTGCGGACACCAGCCCGTATTACCTATTACCTATTTTAAACATTCAGTGTTAATTTCAAACATCTATGCAACAAGATGTAAACAAGATAAAAAATATGGATGTCACGTCAACTGTGAACGTTAATATCTCGGAAACGTGACACTTTATGGCGTTTGGTCTTAGTATGTTTTCTGTTTGCATTGATGTCAGCTATCGATTTATACATATAGGTTTCATGCGCGGCCTCTATTTTGCAAAAAAATCAAAATGGCGTACAGGTAGATATGGCACGGACCCTCAAAGACCTTTGACATTTTAGCGCCTTTATCACGTAGCAGAAAGGGCGGTTTTCGTAGTGCAAATATGAATAGTGTATACTGATGAGCGGATGACTGTACCTATCTTCTGTAGGACATGTTGGTAGAGGGGCCATGTACTCTTCGGATAAGCAAATTCCTTCCAACACCAGTTTTAGGTTAAAAAGGGCACAGTGGTTATGGTGGAAACTCGACCAGAAGGTTTTAATTTTTATTGCAGACTAGCTGGGCACCGCGATTTCACCCTCATAACGCTCGATCCCGTGAGAATATCGGGATAATAAAGTATCCTATGTCCTAAACCAGGTCATGGTCTTCCCATGTGCCAAATTTTATGCAAATCTGTTCAACGTCATCATCATCATTTCAGCCGAAAGACGTCCACTGCTGGACATAGGCCTCCCCCAAGCACCTCCACTTCGACCGGTTTTGTGCTTCTCGTATCCAACGGGTTCCTGCGGCCTTCACAAGGTCGTCGGTTCTTCCGGGTATTCTTAGCACCCCTTGCCTCATCGTGGCCTTGGCCGCTACCGTAGCCAAGGATAAGCGGGCCGCCGTGTACTAGAGGCCATGTGTTTTTTGTGCTTGTCATTATTGGGGGGGGGGGAGGTTTGCCATAATCGCCACGCTTGGCAGGCGGGTTGGCGATCGCAGTATGGTGGTGAAATACATAGAGAACGCTGCTGCCCATTCTCCGGTACGACCCTTAGTCGCCTTTTATGACACCCACGGGAAATATGGGCTAATCCGTTCAGTTTATTATTATACATTGCACAAGGCTTATGAAACGTCAGAAGCACGGTGCAGATTGGTCGTTTCCTACGATGAAGAGTTGATAAGAAACTCCACCCCGGGCAGAAGCTAGGAAAACAATAATTGCTGCGTAATGAAAACCTCTTAATCAAACAACATCGTGGCAGGCCCAGACGGAGATGGCGGGATGAGCTGGACTCCTTCAACAAGAACTGGTCCTTAGCAGCTTTGAACAGAGAGAGGTGGAAAGAGAGTAGGGAGCCTTTTGCCCTGCAGTGGGACGTCACAGGCTAATAATAAATAGGTAATAATAATGAAAATCTGTCAAATCACTGGCTACCTACTTATGCGCATAAAAGTTGAACATAAATCATGTACACTACTCAGTCGGCATTATATAATTATTTTTCGCAATAGTCTGTTGAAATCGAGACTTCCGCAAGCACGAGTAGTTTCATTTGACATTCATATTGTTGATATTTGGAGTTTGAACCTAACTCTACTGTTATTGAAATGTTAATAAGTAATTTCGTGGTCTTGTGGTGACCCACCATTTTGGCCATAATCGCTGAATGGAGGATAATGTTTATTTCTGCAAATTGGTTTGTGGCCACACGATGCGTTAACGGTAAGACTGGTTGTCAGACTTTCCGGCTTCTGACGACCCGTTACGACTGTCAAAGATCCACGAATAACAGCTGGGACCAACGGCTTAACGTACTTTCCGAGGCACGGAGGGGTCTTGGTATGTAAAGATGGTCACCCATCCACGGACCAACCGCGACAAGCGTAGCTTAACCTCATCGATCGACCCGTGCGGCTGTTATTACTTAGCCACAAGCCAAGGATGGGTATAAGAATAAGGGAAGACCAAAGAAACGATGGATGGACTGTGTGAAAGATGATTGGTTAGAAAGGGGGTGACTACCAAGATTACGATTAATAGAGAAGTATGGAAGAAAAACACATAACCCTCCTTTTGGGCTTCGCCACAGTCGGGTAAAAAGACATGTAGCACCGACCGAAGAAATTGTTATAAATTTTAATGGGGACAGTAGAACTATAAATTTTTAAAAACTAGATGAGGTCTGTGTTTTCTATCTGAGTACTCTGAATAGAAACACCGAAAAAAGCGCAGAGGTCCATAATCTCAGAAGTAGTTCGCATGTGCAGTTATAGATGTCGCCACAACTCAAAAAGGTTCCTACAGTCTTCAGATGACTTTGATTTAAATAAAAGGTGCGTCTTTTTGCCTGGCCACCAAGGTCGTTTAAAGGTAAGACCACTAATACTATGTGCATTCATTTATTGGACATAAAACTTATATATTTCATTGTCAACGCATATTAACATTTAAGTCCTGGACAAGGACAATAAGCAAATAGGTACGTTATTAAGTACCTAGTCACTCGTAAAAATAACATTTAGCAAACCTCTATTGCAAAACTTTATAGGTAAAGATTTTTCCACTTATACAGGGTGTTCGTCAGAACGTTGAACACGCGAAAATGGCAGATAGGTGGGGTCGTACATACCCAGCCCAAAATAAAATACCTAGGCCCCATAGTTTTTTGAAGTGAAAACTTCTTTAGCGGCGTTGAACACTTTTTGTAATGGGTAAAAAATGTTAAACTCGCGTCAGGGCATCGCGTCAGGACACGTGACCGTCAGGAGAGATTCCCCCCCCCCATCTCTTTCTACGGCGGCGCCAACCGAAGTGAACCAAGTGAGACACGATTATGGATGGATGGATGGATGGTGATGGTGATGGCGATGGTGATGGCGATGGTGATGGCGATGATGATGATGGTGATGGCGATGGTGATGGTGATGGCGATGGCGATTGTGATGGCGATGGCGATGGTGATGGTGATGTGATGTGATGTGATGGTGATGGTGGACGCGGACGTGGATGGACAGCTGATGGCTCGACCGTCTGTGTAGTAGCCACACTGCTGTGTATTCGTAAAATTCGTGTATATAAAGTGTTTCAAAAAATGGAAATTGAACAAAGTGCATCGATTAATGAAAAAAGTGACGCAGAAATAGTGAAAAAAACTTAGTTATATTAATTCAATTAATAATTGATTTATTTCAACGTTAATATTCAAGTTTTCACTTCTGCCGGCACTCCCGGAGTGCAACCCGTTTTTTTTTTTATAGCCGATTTTACTATTTGCACCAAACAATAATTTTAGATGAATCTACCAATAGTCGAGACAAAAACAAAAAAAGAGTGATGCCAGTTTCGTCTATCCTACGTAAAATTATAGGCCTTCACAGTTTTAAAACTCATAAATTTCAGTAATAAAAAAAATTAAAAAAAACTATGGGGCCTGGGTAATTTTTTTTGGGCTGGGTGCCTACCCAGCCAGACGACCCCATCTATCTGCCTAGCTTTTTCTGAACTATGTTGGGGTCGGCTTTCTTCGTGTTTCGGAAAGCAAGCTTATATATAAGCTTATATATCGCGCTTATACCAGTTATGTCTAAGATATTCGAAAATACATATACGGTGAAATGAATAGGTACCTATTTAGAAAAATATAATATATTAAGTGACGAACAAAAGGGATTTCGAAAAAATAAAAGTATTATGAGTTTTTACATAATGTCATGCTAAATGTAGATAAGAGAACACCAGTCTGTGCCATACTCTGCGACATGACACAGGCTTTTGACTGCGTCCATTATAATTCCCTGGCAAGGAAACTTGAAGCATAAATGGTGTTAGAGGCAACGTCTTAGAATTAATTAAATCGTATCTTCATAACCGTAAACAAGTTACAGAAATTAATAACATAAATAAAAAAAGTAAACGTGAAGAAACTTCAAGATTAGAAGAACGTGAAGTTATATACGGAGTACCTCAAGGCAGTGTATTGGGGCCTCCGTTGTTCACTTTGTATATAAATGACTTGCCTAAAATAACCGAACATCCGATGACACTTTTTGCTGACGATTGCACTTTGACAATAGCTTGTAATGACATAAACACATATGAACATGACATTAATAATTCGCTAATATCTATTATAAATTGGTTAAATGATAATAATTTAATAATTAATTTAAAAAAGACTAACGTAATGCACTTTAGACAACGTACACAAACAATCAACAATCTTAATATTCAATTTAATAATATAAATATCAATGAAGCTGACATTACAAAATTTCTGGGATTAATAATAGACTCTAAATTGAATTGGAAACCTCAAATAGAGGCACTTAGTAAAAAATTGAGTAGTGCAGCCTACGCTCTGAAACAGCTTGTTGTGGTTCTCAACACAGATGCGCTAATTACTGCTTACTATGGATTAGCTGAATCAACTCTTAGATATGGAGTCATTTTTTGGGGGAACAGCACGGACAATGAAATAGCATTTCGGGCAGAGAAAAGGTGCATTAGATCGATGTTTAGACTGCAAACAACTGACAGCTGTAAATCTTATTTTATCGAACGTAAGATATTGACATTGCCCTCATTATACATCCTGGAAACAGTAATGTTCATTAAATCCAACTCGCATTTATTTCAGCGTTTGTCTGATGCTGTCCCTAGGAATAGACGTGATAATTTCAAACTCTGTGTTCACGGCGCTAAAACAGCCCTTATGAGTAAGAGCATCTTCTGCATGGCTCCGACCATTTTTAATAAATTGCCAAAATCATGGAAAGAATTAAACTGCTCTTAAAATTAAATTGAAGAGTTTACTAACTGAAAGAGCATATTACAGTATAGCAGAATTTATGAAAGAGGACAACTTTCTTCGTTTTTAAGATGACAATGTTATATTTTTGACATATTATTGTAATCCTTTTAATTTTGAATCTGGAATTGAATTTATAATTTTATTAACTAATTTATTTAATGACTACTTTGATTTTTATAATGAATAATGATGAAATGTAATTTTGATGAATACCTATATTATCACGGTTTATGCACCATCTCTTCCTGCAAATTTGTACGCCACGATATGCGGCTGAACATGTTTGAACTTTTATGTACCCTATTATTATCCGGCATGCAATTTATCATGTACACCATGTTTAAACAAATAAAATTCACTTACTTACTGACTTACTTACTTACAAGTAAAGCCGTATCGTAATGAAGCAAGAAAGTGCAACCACTAAAATATTATGTTCGAACCAATTTTGATAAATAAATTAATAATTCCTGCAACAAATCAGCTCAATGATAACTATGCACACCAAAATATAATTATATAGTTATTTTTACTCAAAGTTGTTGCTTTTTTTATTATTTATTGATTAGTGTTTAAAATGATCATGTATATTAATTTTATATTGTAATTATACAATGTATACAGCTGTTGATTGAGAATTTACTTATTTTAGAATTATTCTGTAACGTATTTTATTTATATTTTTAAAGATAATTTTTTTTTAGATAATTATATTTAAGTAAGTACATAGTTATTATTTCTAAGAGTTTTTCTAAATATTAAGAAAATCGGCAAAAGCTGTGATTTGATTTGTGAAAATGTAGAATAATTTGATCTGGAAGAAACATACTTATCGCTGAGTACTTTTTTCTTTGACTTTACCACCTCGATTGCGTCTGATAAAATGGGATTATAAAATACTAGCTGCGCCCCGCGGTTTCACCCGCGTATGTTTCGATCCCGTGGGAATATCGGGATAAAAAGTAGCCTACATTTTAATCCAGGGCCAGCAGCAGGGCAGCAGGGTCAGCTACCTCCATACCAAATTTTATCAAAATATAAACACACACAGACACTCACAAACTTTCGCCTTTATAATATTAGTGTGATATAATTTTTCGGGTGGCAACAAGAATGGGGGGAATAAGTACTGACCCGTCCGAAAAAGGTTCGCGTTATAAACCTTTTATTTTATTAGGTACGCATTTATAATTAAGTATCTACAAGATCATGTAAACTGCTAATAACCATTTTGTTTTTTCCGTAGAAGCAAAGGATTATTTCTAGCCGGTTTCTTCGAATTGGATGGACGGACCTTTTTATTTTACATTGGTGAACCTTATTTAAATCTACACTAATAACAAATCAGAAGAATTTGTTTGATTTTTGTTAGTTTTTTGAACACGCTGATTTCTGGAAGATTAAAATAGTCCGATTTCAAAAAAAATATTTTTAAATTCGAGAGCCCAATTCTTGAGGAAGGCTAGAAAGGATTACGCTACGACCCCTAAGAGCCAAGCAAAAAAAAAAAAAGAAAAAATCAGAAAGAACGCTAAGTGTAAACAAAGTAATGGGATGCAATGGGATGCGACGCGGGGGCTCGGAGGCCGAAATTTCACTCGGATGAAGTCGTGGGCAGGATTTAATCTTTTCTAAAAACCTTTTCACTCGGATGAAGTCGTGGGCAGGATTTAATCGTTCCTAAAAACCTTTTCAGCAGGTCCAGTCAAAAAGGTAAGGAAATAAAATGATTGAAACTATTCTTGAAAACAGAATCGCCGATGGGTGCTCAAACGGGAATACTCCAAGTAAGTCTGCTATAAGTTGTTTAACTATCTTTCTATTTCCTACCTAGAGAGTTAATATATTTTGGGAGTTATTTCGTGTATGTATGTATGTAGGTAGGTAGGTACCTACCTACATACATACACCTGCGCACCTGCGTATGTTATTATTTATAGGCTGAAGTGGGCTTGGGCGGGCCATGTATATAGGACTAGCTGCGCCCCGCGGTATCAACCGCATAAGTTTCGACCCCGTGAGAATATCGGGATAAAAACTATCCTATGTCCTTTAACGGGATGCAATCTATCTCTCTGCCTTTCATCTAAATCGGTTCAGTGGTTTAGGCGTGAAAAGGTAACATACAGACAGACAGACAGACAGAGTTACTTTCGAATTTATAATATTAATATGGATTAGTATAGATGCATCGGAGCAGATGGGCCATAATCGTCACGCAATAGAAACCAAGGGTGTATACTCTGTAAATCAACGAAGGTACGAGCCCGACCAAAAGCAGTTGATTCGTCAAAACTACAGTCAAATTCAATTTTTTAGACGGGCTAATACTTAATATCGGAACTAAGGACAACTCTCAAGTCGTATTGTCATTCATTCTTTGTTTGTGCCCCGAAATAATCATAATGTCCGAAGGATATACCTCTCTCTTACCTTCTTTTTTTTGTGTGTTTATGTTCTTTTTTGCGTCATGTTCACCGCGCAATAAACGTATTTTCTTTCTTTAAATACACTGATACAAGGTTATAGGAAACACCCGTAACTCGACCAAGCGCTTAGGGAGTACACGCCCAGAAGACGGGCGTCGTCGTCGACGAGGAAGGCCAAGGAAAGGCTGGCGTGATGACTTAGTTGCATTAATAGGCGATTGGCTGGAAAACGCAACACACAAGGTAGGGTGGGAAATAAAAAACAAGACATAAACTTAAGCTTTGCCATATGTAAAGTATTTACAAGGAACTTAAAATGAGCACTTAATGTAAATGTATAAGTTAATGTACTGTTGATTATCATGTACGTACATAATGTACTACAATATTTACACAAACACAAGTTCTTTGTATAGGTACATATGTTTTGATCCGTGCCTATTGTGTAAATATTCCGTCGATCACTGCATATTCTTCTATTCAAATTCACGAGTGACACCTTCCTGGTTGCTGCATCACTAGGTACGGTCAGCATCAAAAGTTGATTAACACTTCAGTTTTTTTTAATCTTAGTTATTGAGCAAAATATTTGTTCAAAATTGCAGCAGAAGAAATTTTTTTTCTTGTCTTTTATGTGAAAAAAATCAGTTAAAAATCAGGTAAAAATCAGTTTATTAAAAAAAGTTGTTGTCAATTTAATAACATGTAAAAATGATAGTGTTAATCGACTTTTGATGCTGACTGTACTTTGTTAAAACTGACAACCAATCCATCTACCAAGACTGGTGGTTCAATCCCATAATCCTAGCTCCATTCGGGAAATATTTAATTGAACTCAAACAAAAGCAATTATTGCAATTAATCCATTTACAGGCATTTGAATTGTCATAGAGTCGGTCAGTTAGTCAGAAAGTTAAAGCTAGTTGCCCTTTCCAAAACGTAGATCTCTAAAAAAACTCCAAGGACATTCTTTTAAATCAAGGAATAAACTTTTTTGCGCTTCGAATGTACATGATACATTACACTTTTTTAAATACTTAAGAGGAAATCCGGATGGTCTATTCTCCATAGAAACGCTCTCGCCTGTTTTCTTTCTGGTTAATGCCCATAAAGCAATGATTTTTTACAGAATAATAAATATTATGTACTTCTATGTCCCTATGTTTACGTTTTTGACGATACATTATTTTTAAAAGCGATAAAACCCTCAAAAAATGCCGATTTAAACCGCTGTCAACAGAGGCCTAGTGTACTTTGACAAAAATTAATGAAAAAGAAAAACATAGGGACACAGTACATTATCCTTCCTATTCAGTTTATGAAATATCTTTTAAATTGGTCCAATATTGGAGGAGGAAATAGGCGAGAGCCAAACCTCGCAATATGACTTTTTACTTATGATTTTTCAAAAGTCTCTCCAACCGTATTTCTCTTAAGCCTCTTTTTAAAGGAGAACGGACACTTAAATAAGTATGGGTTTCTGCCCTGAAGACCAATAGCCATAAGATATACACCAATGGAAAGAACTTTTCAAGGAGAACCTTTGCTACAAACACGACTTTTGCCAATCGTTAGTCAGTTCAAAGTTAATGACCTAAATAAGTGACAAATTGGGCAAAGTTGTTAATTTAAAAAAAAAAACCACTTTATGTAGAGAAGTTCCATAGTGCACTTTATATTCTGCACACTTGGTGTACTACTGAAAAAAGTTGTTTTTTTTTTAATTTAATTTGATTTGGTCGTCACGGCACTTGATATACTTACTAACCAAATCATCAAATCTATTGCATTAGTTGTAATCGAGTATTTAAAAAGAAATTTGGTCTGGCGAGTCATATACACGCTAGGAAATAATAATAATTTTAATGGGTCGCCGTTATCAAAATCGATAAGGAGGACTATAAATCATCATCTGCCTAGCCATTTCTCAACATATTGGGGTCGGCTTCCAGTCTAACCGGATGCAGCTGAATACCAGTATATTACATGGAGCGACTCCACAATACCCAGTTACTGGGTACCTAATAAGACTGGTTGTCAGACATCATGATGTGTCATGATGTCTGTCATGAGACATCATGGTGGGGTCTCCATACAAGAAACATCTACATATTTTCGGCGTTTTTAGCCTTAAGGTACGGAACTCTTCGTCTGCGACTCCGCTGTTCGTTGGCCGCTTTTTTCTATGTCATTTAAATCTAGGTCATCCAAGGTAAAGGACCGAAAAGTGTGTCATAAGAATTACAATAACAATAATTGGTTGGTTGCATTCCCTAGTATCGGTGCGTTTGCGTTCCGATACTCACAGAGAAAGGTGTCTTATTTCTCGTGACGTCACTTTCGTTGTCACGGTGCATGTAGAGCTGAGAGGTGCTAGAGGTGACCGTGAATTGATTTTTCATATTTTCTCCTCAGCTTGTATTTTTTCTTTGCGTCATGTTTTACCGCAAATTATTATTATTATAAGCCTGTATTGTCCCACTGCAGGGCAAAGGCCTCCCTTCCCTCTTTCCACTTTTCCCGGTCTACTGCGATTGTGGGCCAATCCTTTAAGAAGGAGTCCAGCTTATCCCGCCATCTCTTTCTGGGCCTGCCACGCAGTCGTTTCCTGCCATTGGGGATCCACTGAGTGGTGGATTTTGCATATTGCTGCTCCGACATGCGACAGATATGGCCAGATGCGTATTTTCTTTCTTTCTTAAGTGTGAAAATTTTACTTATTTTTTATGTAAAAACGTCATAGTAGACAGCAGACCCTCTTTCAATTTAAAAAGACTGGGTTTTAAAAATTAAGAAATATTTTTGAAAGTTACAAAAAACTATCATACGGATTACCGTTTTATGAAGTCACCAGTACGTACCAAGTGGTTGATCTCAGTTTCTATCAAATAAACAATAGGGTCTATTATCTACCAAACATGACAATTGATTATGCCATAAAAACATGTAAAGATGTCCCCTCTCATACTTTATGACACTACATCGCCCTCGGAGAGAGCGATCTGGTGGCTGACTGGCAGTGCGTCCTCGGTCTCCATTCCCGCGCGACGTTTAAAAACTAAACGCGTTCCATTTCCGAATCGCCGTCAAAACGCGCGCCGTTTTCGTAAATCAATTTTCATATCGCCATCTTTTTCTATATTTTGATTAAAATAAAAGTGTTTTTGTATTGTAATTTGATTTGACGTGGTATTTTAATTATTTTTTGTGTGAGTGTGTTGTTCGAAAGTAAAAGGAGGTGAAACGTTTGTTACTTTTTCGGTGAGTTGTGTTTGAACGTTCTCGTTTTTTTTATGTAATATTATTTTATTATCACCTGATACTTTCGCATTTATGCATACAATTATAATAATGAAAGTTACACGTATAAAGGATATTTTAAATTACTTATTTTCATTAAAAAAATATCTTTTCACTTACGAAAAAACATACATATAAACGAAAATTATAGTTTGTGTCGTTTAAAAAATAATGAATCATTGCCTATTTCTTAAGACATGGTTATGAAACCTAATTTTCCAGCAATTAGATTCGTTATCTCCATACATAATGAATTTAATAAGCTTTGCCAGAGCAATTGCAAATCTTTCGGTTTAATTAATTTTCCTATATCAGGCTGAACGGTTGTTTATCTTTGCCTACTTTTAAAAAGTGTTTCATTATAATTTCTGTGTTTTGCAAGAATCACATAATGAGTCATTTGAAGCATGGAGCTTTCGTTGACACATCTTTAAACACTGAATTCTCTTTTTTGTCGCCGTTAAATGCAGAAAAAGTATTTAGTATAATCAGTCTATAATTTTCCCACTGCTGGGACACAGGCCTCCTCTTTTTGAAAGGGAGTGGGCTATAATCTACCACGCGGGACCAGTGCGAGTTGGTAGATGTCACATGTTTTCGAATTTTTGGTTCTAGGACATGCCGGAGAAAGTGCTTTGTTCTCAAGAAAATAATGACATTATGCATTTCAATATTACTGTCAGTTTCTACTACTAACTTTTCAACTAACCTGAAACACTGAGTCAATCAAATAATTTTATTCGTTTAAAACCTTTTTTTTTTTTCTCCTCACTTTAGACATTGGCAGAATAGTCCACATCGGCTTTGCTTGCCATTTATTAAAAATAGAAGTAACCTGAAGTCACTTCATTCATTCATTCATTGACAGCCTTGTTCCACCAACTGCTGGATAGGTACAGGCCTCCTCCATTTTGTGCCATGCTTCCCTGAGGGGTTACCGTAATTGCGTAACACACTATCAGTAGCAATGGGTTTCATTTTGACAGTTCAACAAAATTCATTGCGTTATTTACGTTGTTGAGCGGACATATTTTTCGAACATATGAAGCAATGGATTAGCAATATCCTTCAAAATGATTCAGATTGATAGTGTGTTACGCAATTATTGTGCTGGTATGTGCGAGTCTCGTCCAGGTAGCAGGTACTCCCCGGTTCCCCTCGCGATCTTCTGTAGCTCGTCCACCTATAGATGGTGATAATCCTGGCAAGGAGCGCAAAAGTAACTTAATTAAGTATGTCATTTTCCGAGTTTTTAACCGACGATAAAAAGGAGAAGGTTCTCAAGTCGACGCGTATATTTTTTTTACTTAATGCTCCCTTGCGATACCACGCAACGTAAAGTTTAGCAGTAGAGACTAGAGACGTAGAAAAAACGCAGAAACTCACTTTTGCATTTCTCATAATTAGATAGGTTGTCAGGATTTAAGTTTTATTTAACCACACGCGCCCCACGGTTTCACCCGCATAAGTTTCAATCCCGTGGGAATATCAGGATAAAAACTATCCTTTGTCCTTTCCCGGAACTCAAACTATCTCTATACCAAATTTCATCTAAATCGGTTCAACGGTTTAAGCGTGAAGAGGTAACAGACAGGCAGACACACTTTCGCATTTATAATATTAGTTTGGATTAAATGCCTTAGCTTCTTGATTACGCCTCTCTCTCCCAACTACTAGTTTTCAGTTCTCCGTAGAACTTTCCACACTTTCGCAAATATATCTAAATACATACATATGTCCAATTAACGGAATTAACTTCCGAGACAAAACGGATTTGTATGTTCCTGGCAGTTTATTTAATATACAATCGGCTACAAAACCCTCATAGGTATGCACAACTGAGGACCTCATATCTGCGTCAGCGAATGGTGTTAGCGTTGCCGAGTTCTGACCCAAACAGGGTATCTGGGTTACTGGTAACTGTATACCAGTATTTTACATGGAGCGACTGCCTATCTGACCTCCACAACCCACAACTGGGTAACACGATACCCCTTGGTAAGACTGGTTGTCAGACTTTTGCTCTTCTGACTACCCGTAACGACTGGCAAAGATTTACGAATGACAACCGGGACCAACGGTTTAACGTGCTTTTTAGCCCTTTGACATTATCAGATAGGTACCTACTTATTTATGTCAGCTACCTTCATACAAAATTTTATCAAAATTGGTCTAGCCGTTTGAGCGTGAAGAAGTAACAAACATTTAAACACACACTCACAAACTTTCGCCTTTGTAATATCAAGTGTGATAACCTATTTTGTCATTCATTCAGCCTTCTTTATTACTTTTATGTGTAAAAATAACAATTATCATGTAATCTTGTCTCGCTAGTTTAACGATTACGGCTACATTATGCATGACGAATGGTCTATGCCTTAAAAACGATTAAGATATGACCAATATTACGAAGTTATTGCTGACCGAGACCGCGAATCCGCAAACGTAAGGAAACTCTCAGCGAGGGAATTTCGTAACACACTATCAGTAGCAAATTAGCAATGGGCTCTATTTTGACAGTTCAACAACATTCATTGCGTTATGTCAAAAAAAATATCAGTGTGTAACTGCAGAAGGGGTGAAAGCTAAAATGATAAACAGTTTCAAATTACCAAAATTTGCTATAATACCAAAAACGTCGTACTATGATATTTCTCGTGAAAACTTTCTCACGCCGATTTAGGCTTCGCGTAGCATTAAGGTCAAGTTAATCTTACAGTAATGAGCTAGAAATGCGAATATGATTCTGCTGTTTACAGAATTTAAAAGAAACTATTTTGACTGCTTCGTTGGTCTAGTGGTCGCAAGCACTACTACTGAACATGCGATTCAGGGTTCGATGCCCAGGTCGGCCAAAGTGTTATTGAGTTTTTCCATTTCGCTGCTAGTGAGATTTACAAAAAACCAGAAACGGAGAGTAACGAAATTGAAAACAGCAACATCCAACACAACACAACAGAGCAACGACATACAAAAGTACCGAGAAGGCAGTAGAACCCCGCCAAAAGACTCAACGATGAAGCTCGACCTGAACCAGCCTGGCGGCAAGGTCGTGAAAAGATGCCCATCCATAGATATAATTACCCATTTCTCCACTAGTCCAATGCTTACTCTAGGATGCATGTCCGGTAGACTCTTAAATCCTTACCTATCCTTCGGGCACGTCTTCCCTACCATTACCGGGCCCCCGGTCTATTCCTTGATATGCAATGGTAGCTGCAGCACCATGAAAATGAGGCTACAGGAGCTAGTGCGAATCTTGGGGTTCATTCGATTAATCGAGTCTGGCTTAACCACGCTGTGATCGGTGCAATTCATTCATTCATAGGAGTTTCTTAGTGCCCGGAGACTGAATTTGTACCCAGTTGATGGTAATAGGCTCGGTCAAACAAAACGTAATGTTATGCCAAGTCATGTGTGAAATTGTTTAGGTATATTATTTGTAGCCCGTGGCTAAATAATAACAGCCGCACAGGTCAATCGATCAGGTTAAGCTACGCTTGCCGCGGTTGGTCTGTGGATGGGTGACCATCTATAAATACCGAGACCTCTCCGTGCCTCGGAAAGCACGTTAAGCCGTTGGTTCCGGTTGTCATTCGTGGATCTTTGACAGTCGTTACGGGTAGTCAGAAGGCCGAAAGTCTGATAATCAGTCTTACCCAGTAACAGTAAAGGCAGTCGCTCCATGTAAAATACTGGTATTCAGCTGCATCCGGTTAGACTGGAAGCCGACCCCAACATAGTTGGGAAAAGGCTAGGCAGATGAAGATGAGATTTATGTAGAAAAGTATTTTATCAAACATGGCCGTCGAAAAATATACCTAACCTTAGTCATGTTAAATCATGTAATAATGACCTAAGAATAAATGTGACACCATCTAACTCAACCGGTCTATTTACTGCCTTTAGCACACCGCAGTCGAACCTTCTTTCCAGGCCTTTAAGCCTTCTATTCCGTCCTGAATACAGTCCTACCGTGAGCAGTAGGGACCCAGTGGTAATGGCCGCGACTTACGAGTTGTAGGTCGTAGGTTCGAACCCAGACAGGCGCTTTACTTTGTGTAAATTAAATTTCATCACCACTGCTCTCAAAGCGGTGAAGGAAAACATCGTGAGGAAACCGGCATGTCCTAGAACCAAAAATTCGAAGACATGTGACATCTGCCAACCCGCACTGGGCCCGCGTGGTGGATTAGAGCCCACTCCTTCTCACTGAGAGGAGGCCTGTGTCCCAGCAGTGGGAAAGTCAAAGTCAAAGTCAAAGTCAAAGCATTTATTTCAAACAGGCACAAAAAAGGCACTTTTGAACGTCAAAAATTATCTTAAAATAGAATTGATTCTAGTCGCCCATTCCAAAAGGTAGTTTTCGCATGGAGAAGAATGGGCAAGAAACTCCACCGTTACTCTTTTAAAATGTTTTAGGTACAATATTTTGCATGGGAACATTATAGGCTGATTATTATACAGTCCTACCTACTATACAGTCAATCAATATTTCTACACAACTCGTGTATGCATTCGCTATTATAAAAATATTACGTGACAATCTTCAATAGAATATCGATAACACAATAAATCTATAACAACGCCTCCATTTTTCTCTATAAAAACTACTTAGGTAAACAAAAGAGGTTCGCACTTCTTTGCTAATTATCTCTGGTGGAGTTGAGAGCATTGTCCATTGTTTATCCATTGCAAATATGGTCGATCTTGTTTTATGTTAGTTTAATATTAACTGGACATGCGATATTGAGTATTTGTATGGGAATTATTTTTCTTCTTAGAACTGTTATGTATCAACCTACTACAATCTGCCAAATTTCTTTAATAGATTTTCAACTTTATTACTAAAACATAAGGTTCAAAGTTGATTGGAAAAATTTGACAGTTTCGGTTAGGTCGATGTGCTGGCGTCTGTACCTAATCTGAGATTTGCTTTATTTGAGTAACAGACAGTTTTCCATTACCATACTTAGGTTATAGTATTTTGGTCTTGCTCTTTCATATCGGCACATGCTATACGAGAATACTTATAAGCTCATTTGCTTCTGCCCACGATTTCGTACGCGCAAAATTTCTTGTTTTAACATAAAATAATATATCCTATGACATTTTGCTTGGTTAATGAAATTAGTGAATGAATTTTCAGAATCGGATCAGTACGAAAAAAAAAAATTTTGAAAATCGGTCCACAATTGGCGGAGTAATCGCGTAACAAACACACAAAAAAAAAATACATAGGTACCGTCGAATTGAAAACCTCCTCCTTTTTTGAAGTCGGTTAAAAATATTGGTAAGACTTTGTCTAAAACAAACATATGGCTTAAATGGTTCTAAATTGTCTGTACTATCTTCGCCTTAAAGGTTTTTCCAATAGAATAGAATACTCTTCCTCCTCTTCTTTACCAATCACCCTGTATAGTATGTAAACTAAGAATAACGATACACAAAGTACAAAAGTCTTGATCCCATGAATCAGCAGTACGGTATTCATCCATTTATTATTCGTCTCAAGTATTATCTCCACCGAACATCTGTCTGTATATTTCGTAAAGGAAGTCGTTCTTTTAGTATGTCTGTCACGGATGGGCGGACTGAGTTAGCTTGAGTTAGATTTTAGTATTTGGTGAACAGGAAAATTCTGATGTGTGTGATAATAAAGAAAAGAAAGAAAGGAATTAACTTGGTAAACATGACGACAAGAAAGAAGTTGTAGGAAAATATGCGTCACATCCACGCAAAACGGCCATCGCTCAGCATAATGCTACGACCCTAAGCGAGAAAGAGCCCTAGGCGCTGGTTTCAAAACTTGCTGGTGCTTGTTTGGGGTAGACAAAACAGTGTAGATTTTGGAAGATTAATTAATTGGTTCAGTCACCGGTAAGTAATAATTAATTAAATTGTTCGTAGGCTAGTTCCGTACTATACCAGTTACCTACTATTTATTTCTGAAGATGGTAGTCTTGTGCGTATCGGCCACCTACTGTATAAAACAAAAAAATTAAAAAATGTCGATTCGCCTGATTCAGGCGAATTCTTGTGACAGTAAACTTTTTTTCTTTTTTTTCTAATACTAATGCAAAGTTTAATCATTTTAATATAAATAATTATTTTAATTAAGTACAATATTTTTTTAATTATTTTATTAATTTCTAATTTTCACAAACACTAGGCGACACCTAAACTTAAAGCTAAAATATTATTGCACTATTGGATTTTCAACGCTCAGGCACAGAATACTTAAAGTACTACGTACAGAAAGGCCACTCCCTTCCCCGCACTAACATCAGTTACCGCACCTCACCCCGCACTTCGGCGTATTCGTCGCAGTTCTTTAACAAGAGCGCTCGCAAACACAAGTACCTCTCGCACACATTCATACGTATACAAACGTCATTTTTTAATGTAGTAGTAGTAGGTAATTAAATTGCGAGCGTTGTATGGAGTGTCCGGGGTGTGGCTCAGGGCTGAGGCACAGATATAGATACACCTAGATAACGCAAGAGCAACTACTTCGCGTGCCAAAAATCGCACCAGTTTACGATCGAAAATCATAAGCCGCCACTTTCGCGCTCAGTCCTGCGTACTGCTGGCTGGGTGAGCGTGAGCGAGAGAGCGCGAGCTTGTGATGTCATAATAGGTAGTCAAAAAGTGGCACGCTTAGTTTTCATACAGTTCGTGATACTTGCGTTATCTAGGTATCTGTGGGCTGAGGCAAGAGTTAAATATCCAACAGTACTCGTTTATCCTTAAATTGATGTTGCGTGTACCCACCGTGTAAACTCATGCTATAGTTTACTTATAAACAATAAATTATATTTATTTTCCACTATCATACAAAATAATTTCCCAGATTATTATCAGAATAATCATAAAAAATACCACGATTTTAATTACAAACCTGCTTGATAACTCAGTAGATGTAATTAATTATAACAAAGGCAGGCCCTTTGTTACGAAAGTGTACAAGCCTTCTTGATCATTATCATGCACACCTACTATAATTCAGTATTGCAAGGTGCATTAAAATAGCCTTCAGCATAATCAGCCTATAATGTTCCCACTGCTGGAACACAGGCTTCCTCTCTGTGGGAGGGAGTGGTACGTAATCCACCACGCGGGCCCAGTGCAGTGCGGGTTGGCGAATATTACACATGGTATACTAGCAACGCCCCGCGGTTTCACTTGCATAAGTTTCGATCCCGTGGGAATATCGGGATAAAAACTATCCTATGTCCTTTCCTGGGACTCAAACTATCTCTACACCAAATTTCATCTAAATCGGTTCAGCGGTTTAAGCGTGAAGAGGTAACAGACAGACACACACTTTCGCAAAAACATTTAAAGTTCAGGTTTCCTCTCGATGATTTACACATAATTGCACATAATTGCTCCCCTAAATAATGCGTAGGTACTACTTACTTACCTGTAATCTGTATAATGGACGGATGGATGACCCCTGTAACACAGGTTCCACCTAGCATGGGGGTTATTGATCAAATCTCTGTGTACTTGTGTAAGTCCTACGCTATAAATGCTCAAAAATGTAAAAATGCAGCTTAAAATAAAAAATAAAGCTTATTTTGTTTTTTTGACAAAAAACATGTTTTTTTGACAAAAAACATGTTTTTTACATGGGTTTAAGGATCAGCAACCTCAAGCAGTTACTCGAGTTTTATTTACACCGACTTCAAAAAAAAGGAGGCTATTTTAAATAAAATGCATTCATAAATTATTAGTTTCATTTTGTGTTTTCTTGCCGTACTTTTAATAAAAAAACATTCGCAGGGGTCAGTGAATTTAGCGTAATTAGGTAGATACTGTTTTATTTACTCACGCAGACATTCCCCGAAGGGGTAACCAGAGGTCTTCGTGATACAGGAGTCTGTACACACACGCTTCGCCGTCTCACGTAATCGCTTCTTCAGGAGAAGAAAGAAAGAAAGAAAGAAAATACATTTATTTAGCACAGACTAAAAGACACACAGTGCACCAGATGCATACATTAGATAAAAATAAAAAATAAAGGTCAAATAAAAAGTGTAAAGTCCGATGTAAAAAGAAAAAAAAATAAGCAGGAAAGTGTTCCTCACGGCTGCACTAAAAAGGCCCAGTTCAACAAAAATGCCAGACAACTAGTGCCTGACGCTGGTTTTCAACTGAACCTGTAGAAGCCTTACTTTGTATAAATTATTACATCACCACTGCTCTTAAAACGCTGAAGAAACATCGTGAGAAAACCGGCGTGTCCTAAAACCAAAAAAAAAAGAAGACAAGTGACATCTACCAACCCGCACTGGGCCCTCGTGGTGGATTTACAACCCATTTCCTCTTACTGAGAACAGGCTTGTGTCTCTGCAGTGGCTTGTAGCTTCATAAGCAAAAACAGCCAGCTGCACAAAAACCTTTACCAAATCTCTTGTTATAGTTAGATACTTTATGAATAAACAGAACACCCCAACTTAACCATGCATACCACGAGCACAGAAGTGTCATTAAACCGCTTGACTGCCCACAAAAATGTTACATACGGTATTCTACGACCACCGCCAGTGAAATTAACCTTGGTTTAACTGATGCAGCTCACGTCCCACGGTGTAACCCGCCCTTGAGCCAGCTAAAGTGCGGATATGTATGTGTGCGCCGTGCGGTTCGATTCTTGTGCAAAAGAGTAATTGTAGATGATGTGCCAACTGAGATTGTGTGTAAGATGGTCGGTTTGGGAAGGGTGAGACGTTGAGTTAGGTGCTGTGATGAGTTTCCAGTCAGGGGTGGGGCGAATGTACAAGTATCCCCCGGGCCTCGACTTATGGTAGCAGAAGAAACAGTGGGGTTCTAGTCGGTAGGAGTCCGACAAAACCCTCTATTCTTCCTCGACGTAGGGCATCCATGAGGATGTCCCCACAGAAAAAAAAGGTGCTATGACTTTGGACCTTATTTAGGGCACTAAAGAGGAACTATATGGTGACGATCTGATGCTTACTGGGCAATTGGGCATAGCTTCTAAAAGTACCAGCCTTTGCAAAAAAAAAATCAGAAAGTCAAAACCTCTTTCCGAAATTGAGCTAAGGTTAAGGGAAAATCAGCATGTCCCAGAGACATGTAACAGCTACTCACCCGCACTGGGGATGTGTAGTGGATTACGACCCACTTCGTCTCACAGATAGGAGGCCTACGTACTAGCAGTAGGAACATTATAGGCTAGATATCACATATAGAGGTATGAGGAACAGGATGTAAAGTTCACTCATACTCTATAGAAAAGGGAGGATCCTCCGGCCAGACGGGTGTTGTGTCTGGCGGGCAACTGCCCGATGATTCATGTCGGCCCGTTGTATCTACGCTAGTTGCGCGGTAAACTCTGCTTGCGAGATGCAGGATTTTGCGTGATGTCAGTATGACGCGTTGTTCGCATGTGGCGTTGTAGATACCGCTACACATATGACAAGGGAATCGGCACCAATAGGTATTTAATTTATAGTCGATTGAAACGTTCTATGTATGTATGTACGAGTGTAACAATAATAATACATCTGTGACAACAATACCCCCCTGACCCCTTTGTTATGTGCTGACCCCTAGAAATACAGGTTGAACTACTGAGATGGGGTCTCGGTGATTTCCGGTTTTATGGTGAATAGGACTCGTGGTAGTGGTTCTTTTTTCTAAAATAAAAGTAGCCTAAGTTACATCGGCTATCTGCCAGTGAAAGTAACGTCAAAATCGGTCCAGCTGCTTCAGAGATTAGCCGGAACAGACAGACGGACAGATAGAAATTGTAAAAAATGTTATTTAAGTTATTTTGGTATATGTATGTACCGTATATAAATCCGTATGCGTTTAGTAAAAAGCGGTTATTTTAATATTATAAACGGACACTCCAATTTTATTTATTTGTATAGATGTATAGACGATGAAATGGATACGTAGAATTCCTTCCTCAGTTATTGATTCCCACTTTCAATTCGGTATCCTTCATCAATTTTAAACAATTGTTGAACATAAAGGACACCTGACATGACATATTCACAAACACTCGATATGCTTCCGTATCGTATCGAACATTAATCATTGTTATCGTAGGAGTCTTCTCAACGCTGTTCACAAGTCCAAAACCCGAAAATTTTGTCAGTTTAAATCAAATAGACGCCCGCTATTCTTCCAACAGCTATATGCTGTTGAGGGGAAGTCAAATCAGGTTATCGAAATGTCAGGTTTTCGATACGATAGCCTGTCGTATGTTTGCTGAACACCTATATTTCCGTATTGGCATGTTTCATCTTCCTAGCATTGATGATCGAATTGATGAAACTTTAATTAATTTAAGCGTCCGCACTATTAATATTCTTCGCACGTCTATAGGACGTAAGGTGCATCCATTGTTTGTTTTGCTTTGTAAAAATGTGACACAGTGACGACAATGATATACAATGATAACTGGTACTATAAAAATCTACGTCAGTCTTTCATTTGCTTTGGGACAGTTTGTAGTGTCAACATATTTAAATTCTGCCATTCTGTCTCTATCATTGAAAGAAACAGTCGTAATTCGACGTACGCGTTAAAAGCGTCCAGAGTACAGTATATAGTAACAAAAAAAAAACAATCCAAAAATAAAATAATTAAAAAAAAGCCAAGGCTAGTGAGCTAGGTGATGACTAGCTCCAACTGACGGCGCTCGTTCACGAACATAACGCATAGATCAGCACCATTCAGCTCAACCATTTTGATACTAACTGCTGAATTAGTCTTTCGATTTTAAGAGTATAAAAGTCTTTCTAGATCACAGCACAGTTAGAATAGATTAAAACTCAAAAGTATAAAAACAACACACAGCAATCTAGAGCATCCTCTTTAAAATTATTAACCGCGCTTTCTCCCCAAGATGGCGGATTGGCGGAAATCATCTGCCGAGCAAAACGTAAACGCATAGGAAACGGGAAAACTGCGCTAATGTCAGCATAATGTTATTTTCTTGTACCCAGCAAGAGCAAACTCATTTACTATCAACTAAGTAATGTGTTAAAATAAATATAGGACCTTTACCTGTACTGTATTGTACCTGTATTCATGTTTATTTAAACCATTAACGTCTTATATCAAGGTTGTTGAGAACAGGACTTTTAGGGGTCCGTACTGAAAGGGAGTTACCGACATAGCTTGCAGAGTAAGCAAACTGAAGTGGCAGTGGGCTGGCCATGTCTGTCGAAGGACCGATGGCCGGTGGAGCAGACGAGTCCTGGAATGGAGACCGCGTACCGGCAAGCGTAGTGTGGGCCGCCCCCCAGCTAGATGGACGGACGACCTAAAGAAGGTGGCTGGGGTAGACTGGATGTGGAAGGCGGAGGACAGGGTGCTGTGGCGCAGTCTGGGAGAGGCCTATGTCCAG
Organism: Amphipoea lucens; assembly: GCA_947508005.1. NCBI lineage: Eukaryota > Metazoa > Arthropoda > Insecta > Lepidoptera > Noctuidae > Amphipoea > Amphipoea lucens. The sequence goes on along the minus strand of OX382377.1, from coordinate 14,212,377 downwards.
CAGTGGACTGCGATAGGCTGAGTTGATCGATTGAAAGGGTGCTATGACTGGCAATGGGACCCTATTACTAAGCCCACGCCGTCGCCGGTCTGTATGACTGCCTGTCTGTTCGTCTATCTGTTACAAGCTCTCACAGGTCTGTACTTTTTTAACCGTTAGGTTTTATTTGGCCGTTTTTACAAAATACCTACGTTATTTATATATTTAAAATTTTCGCTTAAAAGGTACAAAGGCGGACTTAATGCATTAAGCATTCTCTATCAGTCAGTCAAGGGTGGTGAAGAGATTAGATGGCAAGTGCTTTGGTTGAGAGGAACAATGATAAAAAACAACTATTAAAACTAGGTACACAAACACATAAATAGGTTATATAGGTACACATACATAATTTACTATAATATATACTTATAATATATACATAAATGTATATGTATACAAATTCAAGGGAAAGAGGTGTTGAGATAACTACGTTATTTGTTTTGAAAATAACTCTGCAATCGTTGCGTTATGTTGCTATGGGCTCTTTCATAGAAAATAATAAAAAAAAGCCAGATGACGAACTTGAATACATGGTACGAAACCTTTAGTATGCGGTTCGGGTTTTTCAAGGACTGTTGATAAAACTGATTAGTTTTTGTATAAAGCAAATATCCATTGTAGTTCAGTGTGGTCTTTGTTAATTAGTGAGTATTTTTTTAGTACTAGTTTGTGATATTTACGTAGTCCCCGTGTATGTTGTTCATCCTTCGTAGAATTCATATTTATCGGGCCAAAATTTACTAATTTGTAATTTGCCGAATATACATAACGAGTTAAGCACCTATGCATGACGAGAGCCAGTGGTGGCCCAGTGGCAACGGCCGCGACTTGGTCGTGGGTTCGAACCCAGACAGGTGCTTCACTTTGTGTAATTTATTTCATCACCACTGCTCTCAAAACGGTGAGGGAAAACATCGTGAGGAAACCGAAATGTCCTAGAAGCAAAAATTCGTAGACATGTGACATATACTAACCCGCACTGGGTCCGCGTGGTGGATTACGGCTCACTCCCTCTAACAGAGAGGAGGCCTGTGTGACCTTTGTCCCAGCAGTGGGAACATTATAGGCTGATTATGGATGATGTTATGAGGTAACCGACATAGCCCGAAGAATTGCCAAACTTAAGTGGCAGTGGGCAGGGCACATTGCTCGCAGAACAGATGGCCGATGGGGCCGAAAGGTTCTGGAGTGGCGACCGCGTACCGGAAGGCGTAGCGTTGGAAGGCCTCCCACAAGGTGGACCGACGACCTTGTGAAGGCCGCAGGAACTCGTTGGATGCGAGAAGCACAAAACCGGTCGAAGTGGAGGTGCTTGGGGGAGGCCTATGTCCAGCAGTGGACGTCTTTCGGCTGAAATGATGATGATGATGATGATGGATGATGTTGATGTACACCAGCGAGTACCTAAGTATTCTTTTTTATTTAGGCGTAGGGTAAAACAGCAGGGTTCCTATTTCGGTAATTCTTAGTTCAATCTTCTTGGTGCGCTCTTTCCATCATAGACCTCATCCATCGCTTTCCATCAGGGGTGGTCAGGTTAAGAGCAAGCCCATTTAGTAATAACAATAATCATAGTAGTATTTTTTCCGTTTATGTGATGTGTTTATGTGCGAGAAGGTTAATAGGTCAGTACAATTATTTGCTCTTAAATTATTTTCAACGTTTTTTTTAGTCAAGATTTATATCATCCTAACTACCTAGCTGGTAATTAAGAATATCACCTGCAAAGATAAAATCCATACTAATATTATAAATCCGAAAGTAACTCTGTCTGTCTGTCTGTATGTTACCACCTTCGCCATGGTCTACCTCAACGGCGATGTCCTATCAGGCGTCCAGGCGACTTATGATTATAATCATAATAGTTATAATAATCAAATGACCGTTTTAAAACCATTAATCATTCTGAAACATTGTCGCAAGCAATTTAGGTATGCTTGCATTAAATATAATTTATTTATTATTGTGACTGTATAAAATATAGGTAATGGTTTGTCGACCCAGAAATAATTGTCTTGACGTTACCGGGTAATCAAGATAATTGTTACACTTATGTACTGCCCTTTCTTGCATATATCTTATACTAGCAGTGCCCCGCGGTTTCACCCGCGATAAAAGTATTATAGTCCGTTTTTATTGATTCCCTTTACAAAGCTCCACCCCCCTTTTTACACACTTAGGGGATAATTTCGGGGATAAAAACTATTCTATATCCTTCCCCACAACTCAAACTATTTCTATACCAAATTTCATCTAAGTAGGTTCAGCGGTTATTAATTCCTCATACAAACTTCCACCCCTCTTTTCACCCCCTTAAAGGATGACTTCTGGGATAAAAACTATCATATGTCCTTTCCCGGGACTCAAACTATCTCTATACCAAATTTTATTTAAATCGGTTCAGCAGTTTAAGCGTGAAGAGGTAACAGACAGACAGACAGACACACTTTCGCATTTATAATATTAAATATGGATTACAGGTATTTTTGACAGATTGAGACTGAGATCATACTGGCCGCAGCCACCCTGTAGGCATAATAAAATACAAGTAATGAATGACACTATAACAATATTACACCAACCAAAGAAGTCAACAATGACATTATGCAGAAAAAACAATTATTTACACATTGTAAACATGATGATCAGATGCAATTCAATTGTTATTTAAAACAATACTTAGCATAATTGTTGAAACTATGGCACGTATTTACAAGAACAATTAGCTGTTTATTTATTGCATTATAATTTGCTTTATTGCCGTCGTAAATAAAATAGTGAAACGTGTTGAAACTGTAGTGTTTAGATTACCTACAATACCTACATAAATGCATACCATGATACCACATTAGCCTATTGTGTCTGATTTCATTCATATAAAGTTGTCTACCTTTGTTTTAACATGATCAGAGTTTATGGTACGAAAATCTTTTCCAAAGTTATCTCTATACGAGGAAGAATATTATGGAAAATATTTTATTTAAGGGGCTGTGATAAGGTAGCCCGCGAAATTCAAGACTTACGTTTTCTGCAATTTGCAAGTCAGTGTCAGGTTATATCTACGTTGATTCAAATATGACTCGTGGCCGTAACAGATAAGGCTTTGCAAAATTATAAACATTAGAATCATCAATATAACTCTCATAGTTCTATGTTACCGTATTGTATGACTATTTGATAAAATTGTGACATTTTTGTTTTTTTTTTATATTATACTAGCTGCGCCCCGCGGTTTTACCCGCATAAGACTGGATCCCGTGGGAATATCGGGATAAAAACTATCCTATGTCCTTTTCCGGGACTCAAACTATCTCTATACCAAATTTCATCTAAATCGGTTCAGTGGTTTAGGCGTGAAGAAGTAACAAACATATAAACACACACACACACACACACTCACAAACTTTCGCCTTTATAATATTAGTGTGATTAGTTAGATATATATTATATTCATAGTTTTAATAGGTTTATGCGTATTTTTATATTTATATTTAAAATATTTATTCCTCAATTTTTCATGATGCACCTACCACTGTTTGTCTCTGCATCACCCAAAGGTTGACTGGTAGAAAATGCCTATGGCATTAAGTCCGCCTCTGTACATTTATGTGCTTGAAGTATTAAATAAATAAATAGCATAGTTCCGAATAACATTCAATAATAAAATTAATTTGATACTTTCTCTACTTTTTTGCTTTTCTTTCATTGTAGTAGGTATATAAATAATACTACAATTAAATCATTATTCGTAATTTAGGGGCATGTAGCTAAGTAATAACAGCGGCTCGGGTCGATCGATCAGGTTAAGCTACGCTTGCCGCGGTTTGTCCGTGGATGGGTGACCATCTTTATATACCAAGACCCCTCCGTGGCTCGGAAAGCACGTTAAGGCATTGGTCCCGGCTGTCATTCGTGGATCTTTGACAATCGTTATAGGCCGTCAGAAGCCCGAAAGTCTGACAGCCAGTCTTACCAAGGGGTATCGTAATACTCAGGTAGTCGCTGCATGTAAAATACTGGTATGCAGGTGTATCCAGTTAGACTGGAAGCCAACATAGTTAGGAAAAGGCTAGGCAGATGATGACGATATTCGTAATTTAGGTTCAAAAAGGGCCACCTAAATATTATATCGACGGTGAACTAACATTTTAGCGATTTTCACTTTATTGCATATTCGTAGGTAAAATATTAAATAGCTCATATTTGCAAAGATAATAAGGTCTTGAATCGACAACGACGTTTCCTACTATTTGTTTAATATAGGTAAGTAACTTTTTATTAAAATATTAAAAACTATAGAAATGAAACGTTTTTTTCGCCTCCTGTAAAATCATGATTTTGTAGTTATTAGATATTGATACTACATCGTCGATATGTAGGTAAGTGTAATAAGTAGGTACTTTCTGTCAGCTGCATTCGTATCAGAATCATAACAAACGTCGAAGTGTTACGTATTTGCAACTGGCTAGGAAATACCGCCGCGTATCGGATGTGTAATACGAGCACATACGACTCACTCATAACATGGGCATTGAAGTTGGCACCAGACATTTGATCTAGAATATGTTATGGCTTATTTCTGTGTGCTTTTCGTCTAAATGTCCCAGCTAAGTAGACGAAAACAAGTAAGTAATGTTTGTTTTCGTCTAAATCTCCGAACTAACTAGACGAAAACAAACATTACTTAAAATAAATACTCTTGTTTATCGATTTTATTCAATTTCGAGCGGCCATTGTTGTTTACATCTTTGGCAAATTTTGCGCGGTCGGACTTTAGAACATACGGCTTATTTCTGTGTGCAATTTATTGCTGTTATGGCTACCTACAAGTGAGACGACCTAGATGCGTTTACGGGAGATTGGTCATAGAAGGCTACGCACAAAGTACAATCGAAAGCGAGATATCTTTGCCCAAACAACACAGGTTGCAAAAAAAACGTGTGGGGTCGAGGGAACCGCGGCAGTTACGAAGTTCGAAAATATTCGCAGCCACCATCTTGGATTTTCATGTTGTCGTCATTATTGGCTTCAGCAACCTCAAAAACTATCTCTCTCTCGCTGATTTTATCAGGATGTGTCAGGCGCTGATTAATTTGACAGGACTAAACTAAAATTTATCTTCTGTCCTTTTCTTAATGAAATAGAAAGAAAAAGATGCACTGAACTTAAATTTAGTTTAGTTTGTGAACAAGGGAATCGGCACCACTCTCTTACTGACTGACAATTCGTTACGCTTGTGCTAGTCTTGTAATATCTAAGTAAAGGCACAGAATAACTAATAGTACTAACGTAAAAACGTCAAGGTCGCTCAGCGCGCTATGGAGCGAGCTATGCTCGGAGTCTCTTTGAAGGATAAAATCAGGAATGAAATTATCCGGAAAAAAACCGGAGTTACCCACATAGCTTGCACAGTAAGCAAACTGAAGTAGTAGTAGTAGTAGTAGGCTGGCCATGTCTGTCGAAGGACCGATGGCCGGTGGAGCAGACGAGTCCTGGAGTGGAGACCGCGTACCGGCAAGCGTAGTGTGGGACACCCCCCAGCTAGATAGACTGATGACCTAAAGAAGGTGGCTGGGACGGACTGCATGCGGAAGCCGGAGGACAGGGTGTTGTAGTGCAGCATGGGAGAGGCCTATGCCCAGCAGTGGACTGCAATAGGCTGCGTTGATTGATTGATTGATTAAAGTAAAAAGTGAGGAGACCGCTATAAGGGTTCATTACAATAGTTCGCGTCCAGTAATACCAACTGGAATGTGATGTGTCTCGCGCAAAGGCAGTTGGACTTCGCAGTACAGAGTCATACCTAAAATTCTTCGATGACTGTATGAGATCAGCATTTTAACAAAAAGCAACTCTATTAAAATTCAGAACGCAAGCGGAATCCCTAGTTCGATCGCTACATGAAAAACCGGAATATCCTTTTTGTATGACTTGGAAAAACCCTGGATTGAAGCCTGGCGACCACACAGCAGCGAAACGATTGTTTAAAAAATATTAACATACAAATAGGACTATTCATATTAGCTTCGGCTGTGGTCCTGTCGTGGGGCTTAGTCATAGAGCCTTCAATTGCCAAATTACGAGCATTTGCTAATGTAATTCCAACGTGTGCTGATTTTGCCATTCAACTGCTGCGCAAGAGGACATATTACGCTACTACGGCTGACGCTGACTACGGGTAGTAGCGACATCTGAAGACCAATTCTAGTCATTTAAATTAATCAAAATCTAGTCGCAGTCTCATCTCGGCTACAAGCGAATGTCAAAAATGTAAGGAAATTATAGATATGTTTGACAGATTGAGACAGAGATCAGACTGTGAACATTCTTAAAATTACATGAGTTGCCCCTCTCAAGTAAGCAAGTGGCAGTTTTTATCTAAACACGGAAACTTGAAATTGGAACATGACAAGACTGCTTGGCGGCAGAAATAGGCATGGTAGTAAGAAGTACGTCCCGGGACGAGATCCTTCACAAAGTGTCTTGCTACTGCAAAAAAGCATACAAAAACGTGTCGAAAAGATTCACCAAGATAAAAAAAAACGTTTATCACGCACGATCTGACATGTTATGAGTTAGCAAAACGTTAAGATTTCGAGTGAGATGAGTAAGTATTACGAACGCAACCGGAATTCCTCTCGGTGAAAGTTGATATAGTCTTATTCTGAATCCGATGCTCGATTTATTACAACGAGTTTTGTTTGTATGGTGTCTTGCAATGTTTGGCTGTGAAGTCTACAGATGCTTTAATGGTTTTTTGTACTGATTTAAGCCTCTTTATTGTATATAATATCATTGGATTTAAGTTATTGATAAGTTATGGTGGTCCAAAGTTTTATGGAACCTCTTCTTGAGCAACGGAATATGGGTTCAATAATAACCGAGCCAAAAGTTATTTTTAAATGTAATTTTATAATGTCGGAACTTTTTAAGTTAAACTATGAGGGTTGTTCCACTGCGCTCCAGGAATGCATTCGACTGCGCTCCAAAATAAAATATGTCGAGTCAGCATAAAAGGCAAACCATAAGGTGTTTGCTACACACAATTATAAATATCGGTAGTACCTATCTTATCTAAGTTTATCTTGGACATTGCAGACATCAGTGAAGGAAAACATCGTGAGGAAACCTGGATTTATATCTAATCTCTATAAGTCTGAAATCGCCAAACCGCCTTGAACCGCCTTGCTTGGTTAGTTCTCATGCTTTCAATGACCATGTTCATTCACAATCGATTTACAGGAGGCGGAAATCGCAATATCATCCAACGGAAAACTGGACCTGATTCTTTAATTGTTGACACTAGTAAGAACCTACTAGCAGCAGTGAGCAAACATAGTAATTGTCCATATCTCGTTAATTGAAACAATGGAACATTGCCAAGCCGGTTGTCCTGGCATAAATTAGCCCAAGTAACAATAATCTATTAGGTCTAAAAAGCCTTAATGAAGGCCTATTCAAACCTAAGCGGTATTCGCTGCCACTGTGGGTAGAGGTACAAGTTTCGCCGCGAAGCCGCGGAACTTGATACTAAATACCGGAGCGAAACCCGCGCGGTATGAACAGCGGCAGCGAATACCGCTTAGGTTTGAATAGGCCTTTATTCAAGGATACAAAATTCACCATTAAGGGGGATACGCTAATGCTTTTTTGCAATTTGCAGGTCAGTGACAACCGTAACAATTATGACTTTACAGAATAAAAATCATTAGAATCAACAATAACAACTACAACTCCTACAAAAGTACAACTCCTTAAGCCTGAAAATTCATGATTTCAGGAAATAGTCATTCATTAGGGTAATATGAACTTAGAGATATATTGTTGATTTTTATGATTATAATTCCATAAATAAATATTTGTGACGACCACAAGTCATATCCTGACAAATTGCAAAAATCGTAAAGCCTTGTACGGACTAAGCGTTCCAAAGTACGCGTAGTCGGTTACGCGTACACAGGAACGATAGTCCGTACCTGGGTCAATCCGCGGAAATCCACTAACGGCGAATATATGCTAATAATAAATTAAATATCATAGCTGCATTCTTTTTTTACTTTATATGACATTTCTTACATGTTTTTACGTATGGCGCCGCTATCTAAAAACACCTTTATTTAATTTATTATTGCAATCAACACGCACCAAATGTCCGTTTGCAAATAAAAGTCGGCCTAATTGAGCGGAATGGCCCACCTGTAGTACGCGTATACAATCGTAAACAATTTGCTACTACAACTTGCAACTACAACCTGTACGCGTATTCAACATACCTAGATTACGCGTACATTAGAATGCTTAGTCCGTAGCCGTACAAGGCTTAAGAAAATTTTAAGTTCGTGGGCTAACCCCACGCTTTCACCTTAAATCCAAGCAAGACATTCAATCATCTGCCGTAACCTACACAAACATTATCAGGTATCACAGATATTATAATTGAATGCATTCCGTGACATAATGCGTTACGTCTCGTCTGTAGGTCGACCAACCGGTTGGTAGGGAGCACTGTGTCAGCCAATGAGGTTACCGTAATGTTTACCGGCAGAGAGTTTTGAGGTCTTTGATTTGTTGGTCGTACTTTGAAGGTATTTGTTTCCCGGGCAAAAGTCATCATCCATCAGCAATGTTATTCTGTAAAAATATCACCGTGGAAACTTAGATGAAGTGAGTTGTCAAGTGTCAATCCCTCTATAGGGATTACTACTATCAGACATCTAGGGGATAAGTACTATTATCAGAGGGGCAATTCTCGTTATTTTAAGAACGTTCACAGTCAGAGGGGCAATTCTAGTAATTTTAGGATAGATCACAGTCTGATCTCAGTCTCAATCTGTCAAAAAATACCCCTACAAAAAAATTTAAAAAAAAATTAAATAAATAAAAAAATTACATGAACATAAAAAAAAATTAAATAAATTAATTAAAAAATAAATTAATTAATAATAATAGTAAATTTCCCTACATTTTTGACAAGATTTTGACATTTGTTTGTCGCCGAGATGAGACTGCGACTAGATTTTGAACGTTTTAAATTACGAGAATTATTGGCCTTCTGATCTCAGTCTCAATCTGTCAAAAATTCCTGTAATTTCCCTACATGTTTGACAAGATTTTGTCATTTGTTTGTCGCCGAGATGAGACTGCGACTAGATTTTGAACGTTTTAAATTACGAGAATTGACCTTCGGTGGAATGACAGCTCACTTCACTCAAGATTTGACGGTGAGATTTTTACAGAATCGCACTTGTGTCTAGCCTTTTCCCAACTTTGTTTTGTGGTTAGTTTTCAGTCCACCCCGACTCCCTCCTATGGAGACGACGCGTGACGCCTGTTTCCCAACATTGGGAACATTATAGGCTGATTATGCAGTCATCCATCTCGCCTTTTCGTATGTGTTATATTATTACACTATTACCAATCACTAGAACCTCTTTACTCCATCTTAATGTGCGTCATTCGCGCACTAAGTAATATTAGGTCCTTACATATGAAATTGGCGTTTTGTATGGAAGGAACAAAAAGTCGAATATTTTTTAATATAATATATTTAATTAATCAAAGTATGAACCATTGTTTTCAATGCACTTTTGCCATCTTATAGGTAGTTCATTGATCCCTTTACTAAAAAAACCAGTCGGACGGGAATCAATAAAATCTTTGAAGGCGATTTGGACTGCCCCATCGGAGTTGAATTTTTTCCCTTGCAAAAAGTTATCCAAATTGCGAAAAAAATGGTAATCTGTTGGAGCAAGGTCCGGGGAGTACGGAGGATGTCTAAGACATTCCAATTCAAGTAATGTAACGCAGCAGTCGACGCGCGTTTGCCGGTTTGCTTCAGTCAATTCGTGAGGTACCCACCTTTCAAGCTTTTTAATCTTCCCAATTTGCTTCAAGTGAATTAAAACAGTTTTATCACTAACATCGAAGCCTGCAGCTAACTCGGACGTGGTTTGCGATGGGTCCGCTTCCACAATAGCCTTCAATTCTCCATTATCAACTTGGGTCTCAGGCCGTCCACGGGGCTTGTTCTGCAGGTCGAAATTTCCAGAACGAAAACGTTGGAACCAAAAACGAACTGTGTTTTCTTTTGCAACATGACCGCCATACACATCATTCACCCTTCGAGTCGTTTCCGCAGCACTAGTGCCACGGCGGAACTCGTACTCGTAAATAATGCGATATTTTAAATTTTCCATTTTGTAAAATGAGTGACGCAAACAGAAAAAACAGAAGAAAAAAAACAAATGAATGACGGTCATCGAAGCACAAATACATGAGTAAATAGCTGTACAAATTTGAATTTGGAATTCCTTACCAAAGAGGAGAAATTCGTGATTAAAGTGGCCAGTACGAAAAACGCCAATTTCATATGTAAGGACCTAATAGTTTATTCAACTTAACTTGAAATAAAGATTACAATGGGCATTACAGCAAAAAATACATCCTACTTACTTTGAGTGCTTGCGTGGTTTAAACAAAAAAATGTTAAAACATTTTTTAGAATACTTAACTATTTCATCAACGTCATATACATAATGCAGTGTGATAAAAATAACAAAGAAACAGTTTTTTTATGTAATTAAAAGATAAAGAAACAGAACTGTTTTTTACGAAATCCTCAAATATTAGGTCCTTACATATGAAATTGGCGTTTTTCGTACTGGCCACTTTAATCACGAATTTCTCCTCTTTGGTAAGGAATTCCAAATTCAAATTTGTACAGCTATTTACTCATGTATTTGTGCTTCGATGACCGTCATTCATTTGTTTTTTTTCTTCTGTTTTTTCTGTTTGCGTCACTCATTTTACAAAATGGAAAATTTAAAATATCGCATTATTTACGAGTACGAGTTCCGCCGTGGCACTAGTGCTGCGGAAACGACTCGAAGGGTGAATGATGTGTATGGCGGTCATGTTGCAAAAGAAAACACAGTTCGTTTTTGGTTCCAACGTTTTCGTTCTGGAAATTTCGACCTGCAGAACAAGCCCCGTGGACGGCCTGAGACCCAAGTTGATAATGGAGAATTGAAGGCTATTGTGGAAGCGGACCCATCGCAAACCACGTCCGAGTTAGCTGCAGGCTTCGATGTTAGTGATAAAACTGTTTTAATTCACTTGAAGCAAATTGGGAAGATTAAAAAGCTTGAAAGGTGGGTACCTCACGAATTGACTGAAGCAAACCGGCAAACGCGCGTCGACTGCTGCGTTACATTACTGAACCGGCACAACAATGAAGGTATTTTAAACCGAATCATTACCTGTGATGAAAAATGGATTCTTTACGATAATCGGAAGCGCTCAGCGCAATGGTTGGATCCTGGCCAGCCAGCCAAATCCTGCCCCAAGCGAAAATTAACCCCAAAAAAGTTACTTGTAAGCGTTTGGTGGACTAGTGCCGGTATTGTTCATTACAGTTTTCTCAAATCTGGCCAGACTATTACAGCTGATGTCTATTGTCAGCAATTACAAACCATGATGGAAAAGCTAGCGGCTAAACAACCAAGGCTGGTCAATCGCTCCAGGCCACTGCTGCTTCACGACAACGCCAGACCACACACTGCGCAACAGACGGCTACCAAATTAGAAGAGCTTGAATTGGAATGTCTTAGACATCCTCCGTACTCCCCGGACCTTGCTCCAACAGATTACCATTTTTTTCGCAATTTGGATAACTTTTTGCAAGGGAAAAAATTCAACTCCGATGGGGCAGTCCAAATCGCCTTCAAAGATTTTATTGATTCCCGTCCGACTGGTTTTTTTAGTAAAGGGATCAATGAACTACCTATAAGATGGCAAAAGTGCATTGAAAACAATGGTTCATACTTTGATTAATTAAATATATTATATTAAAAAATATTCGACTTTTTGTTCCTTCCATACAAAACGCCAATTTCATATGTAAGGACCTAATATATAATACAGGGAGGTTAAAAAATAACTTCTTGAATGTTTACACCCTCAGTCAGACTCAATTGGTGTATGAAAGAATAATGTTTTTTGTACTTATTAGAAGAATTAAATAATGTGACAAAGTATAATACCGTTATTGTTGTTTTCCTCGGGAACAGCACTTTTTTCGGGATGAAAGGTAGCCTGATGTCCGTTTCTGTACACCTGACGACGAATATGCAAACTTCAGGATGATCGGTTCAGTGGTTTACGCATAAAAAGGTAACAAACAAACAAACAAACTTACTTTCGCATTTATAATATTAAGTTAGGATTCTCTATAATAATCTTATATTATATTAATTTAATTAAATGAATTCTTGTCAATGCATAACTATTTTTGAGGCTGACTGTAGGTAAATACTCTCACTAAGTGATTATAAAATAACAAAAAATTATACAGGGTGAATTTTCCAAGCGGGCATGGATGGCCAAATACCATCATGTGTTTCCGTAAGTTGTGAACACGATGAGAATTCGAAAATAAGCTGCATCGCTTTGAGAAAAGATGTGATAGTGCCCTATTCATAGTTTGTTTACTTCGTCTTGGCAGTGGCACTGCCTTCTCCCACAGAATACTTAAAGTACTACGTACAGAAAGGACACTCCCTTCCCCGCACTAACATCAGTTACCGCACCTCACCCCGCATTTCGGCGTATTCGTCGCAGTTCTTTAACAAGAGCGCTCGCAAACACAAGTACCTCACGCACACATTCATACGTATACAAACGTCATTTTTTAATGTAGTAGTAGTAGGTAATTATTTTGCGACCGTTGTATGGAGTGTCCCGGGTGTGCTTCTCCCTAATCCCACACCATCTCTTAATACTACTCCCACATAACTGACCTTTGCCGTAATCATAAATAACATAACCATAACAGTTTCCAAAAATCTATTTTAGATCTTCTCTGCATGTCTTATATAATTTTCTCCGCAAAAAAAAAACGTAAAGCAAAAAGATTGCGTGACAAACGGCAGATGTGCCCGTTTCGACGGCATGGCGGCATGGTCCACTGCGTTCAAACCATAGTCTTGCATGCTAGCCGTAAAATTAGCCATTAAAAATTGTAAGGCTGATTATAATCGTTGGTTAGGTGGTGTGCAAAGTCCAATCTTTGTGCTTTATAACATAACGTAACACCTAAGGGTCTTAGCGCGATGATAGATAGCTTATAAACCTTTCAGGCTATCTCTAGAATTGGTTAAAGAAGTTTTTGAAATCCGACAGGTAGTGTCAGAGATTAGCGTGTTCAAACACACAAATTCTTCAGATTTATTATCAGTAGTATAGATAACAATGTCACGAAAACCTTTTACATAACAATCATAGGTACTTCATACTTTCATACTAATATTATACTTTATACTATTATACTATGTATTATTACACTTTATACTAATTATACTTTACACTATTATACTATACTAGCAGCGCCGCGCGGTTTCACCCGCGTAAGTTTCGATCCCGTGGGAATATCGGGATAAAAACTATCCTTTGTCCTTTCCCGGGACTCAAACTATCTCTATACCAAATTTCATCGAAATCGGTTCAGCGGTTTAGGCGTGAAAAGGTAACATACAGACAGACAGACAGAGTTACTTTCGAATTTATAATATTAGTATGGAAGTATGGATAGGTACTTATACTGTATACTACGAGTATATTATATTATTTATACTATACTAATATTATAAACGTGAAAGTTTGTGAGGATCGATGGATGTTTGTTACTCTTTCACGCAAAGATTCCGGAACGGATTGAGATGAAATTTGACACACAGATAGTTTATAACCAGGATTAACACATAGGTTACTTTTTATCCCAATATTCTCACGGGATCGAAACTTATGCGGGTGAAACAGCGGGGCACTGACAGCAATATTATAAACGCGAAAGTTTGTGAGGATGGATGGATGTTTGTTACTCTTTCACGCAAAGACTATTGAACGGATTTATATGTGGCACACAGATAGTTTATAACCAGGATTAACACATAGGTTACTTTTTATCCCTATATTCTCACGGGATCGAAACTTATGCGGATAAAACCGCGGGGCGCTGCTACTATTTCAATAATCCCATTCCCAGGAGAGCAGTGGTGGCTTAGTGGTATTTGCCCCGACTTACGAGTCGTGAGTTCAAACCCCGGACAGGCACTGTACTTTGTGTATTTAATTTAATCACCAATGCTCTCAAAACGGTGAAGGAAAACATCGTGAGGAGACCATGTCCTAGAACCAAAAATTCGAAGACATGTGACATCACCAACCCGAACTGGGTCCCGCGTAGTCGTTTATGGCCCTATTCCTCTCACAGAGAGGAGACCTTTTTTTATGGATGGGAAATCGTCAAATGACCCCGCCCGCTCTGGGTGGAGCGGAAGAGAGTGTCAGACTCTTATTGACTAAAACCCATCCGTGTTCCTTCCTTAGCCATTTATGTTCCGGGGTAGCGGAAACCCTTTCGGACAATCCTGCACCAGAGAGGAGGCCTGTGTCCCAGCGGTGGGATCGTTATAAGCTGATTATTATGCTATTATGTTATCCCATTCCCAGATAAATAAGATTTAAAGTCTTACTCTTGACTGCGTGCAATGCCTTTGATTATAAAGACAAGTACAAACTGTCAACAAAAACTATGATTGGTATTCGCGTGATAAGCACCACTTTACTGTGTTAAATTTGCAGTTGTGGTCATTATTTTGCTAGTTTAATAATACCAAGTGCTTGTATTTTAATAGGTAAGTCACAAATATTTTATATAGCTGTTTGCCGGTTTCCATTCACCTTCGCATGCCGATAAACTTTTAAAAAGACTTGGCATTGAAATACTAGGAGCAGATAGATAATGGCAAGAAAAGTATTTTTGGGATGCATGAAGATGCCTCCTCGTGTAGCGCAGTTTATTCCGCCAGTTACTCAACTGAACCGAGCGCTCAGCGCATCCTGGACAGTCACACCCAACACCTTATTTGACTGGGCAATTGTTCCCTTGCGGTGGTAGGGCTAACGCCCGCCTGGTTTACGACCACCCTCTCACAGGAGTCCGGCGTCAAGCAGCCTGTTGTGTTTCGTCGATGCGTGGGAGTTCCAGTGCCTTAGGCATCTTCTGGGCACGCTCGCTCCATCATAGACCTCATCCATCGCTTTCCATCAGGCGTGATCGTGGTCAAGAGCGTGCCCATTCAGCAATTAAAAAAAAAAAAGAATAATAAAAAATCCTCTGTCTTATACAAGATTAAATTAGCTAGGAAAACGGGTGTCGATATCTCAACACGATATACATAACACGGTATAGATAATAATATGACAAAACTACTGGATGTATTTATTCAAAACTAGCAGCGCCCCGCGGTTTCACCCGTATAAGTTTCGATCCCCTGGGAGTGTCAGGATAAAAACTATCCTATGTCCTTTCCCGGGACTCAAACTATCTCTATACCGAATTTCATCTAAATCGGTTTAGCGGTTTAAGCGTGAAAAGGTAGCATACAGACAGAGAGACAAACAGACAGAGTTACTTTCGAATTTATAATATTAGTATGGATATATAGTACGGAATGGATTAGGATACATGATTTCTTGAATAAATTATCTATCTCTTTACTGTAACAATTTTGCCATTGTAATACTCCGGGAGTTATTTATTTACACCCAATGATGCGTTCAAATATGGAAGTTTCGACGCTCATAACTTTCAAACCATTTTTTTTTTAATTCTGTGTTCGTGCAGGGCTAGATAATGACGAGACAGGTTTATATCATTTTTAATATATTTATTTAAACTTTTCGCACAAAAAGGTACAAAGGCGGACTTAATGCCTTAGGCATTCTCTACCAGTCAACCAAGGGTGGTGAAGAGATTATTTATTTATTTATTTAATACTTCAAGCACATAAATGTACAGAGGCGGACTTAATGCCATAGGCATTTTCTACCAGTCAACCTTTGGGTGATGCAGAGACAAACAGTGGTAGGTGCAATCATGAAATTAAGGAATAAATATTTTAAATATAATGATACGCATAAACCTATAAAAACTATGAATATAATATATAACGAATTATATATAAATATAAGCACAAATATATATACATAAATACATGAATATACTTACTAACTAACTAAAAATAAATAAGACAAACAATGAGAAAATATTACCGTTGTGATGATACTGCCAGCTTCTTGCGAATGTGCTCGCGAACTTTAACTTTAAAGGACAATCGGTTGGTCGCCATCCTGATCTCCTGAGGGAGCGCATTCCACAGAGAGATAGATTGAACGAAGAAGGAAGAGTGAATGAAGTCTGTGCGGTGAGTGGGACATTGAAGAAGACGATTGTGTGATGAGCGTAGATTTCTATTGTGGTTGGCGCAAATGTACTGAAAATGGGGGGCTAGATAACCAGGGGAAGACGGAGAATCAAGAAATGAGAACAAGGTTGTCAGCGCCCTTAGATCTCTACGTAAGATTAAAACTCAAACTCAAAGCATTTATTTCAATTAAACCAATTACAGGCACTTTTGAATTGTCAAGGGGTCGGTCAGTCAGAAAGATGAATCTAGTTGCCCATTCCAAAGAGTAGGTACCTATGGAGAAGAACGGGCAAGAAACTCCATGGACACTCTTTTAAATCAAAATACATAATATGGTTACAAAGTCTTGGTTACATCATTCATGTTAAAAATTATACATGTGAGAACGATGCAGAACGCACGAATGATTATGGACGCTTTTAACAAAGCGTCCATAATGAGAAGATGAGAAAAAACAATTTAAATATTAAATTAAAATAAGCCGTGGCAGCAAAGAGATGACCAGTCCCTACTGACGGATTAGATGGCAGGTGCTTTGGTTGAGAGGAACAATGATAAAAAAACAAACTTAAAATTAGGTACAAGTTAAACAGTGGAGTCAAAGTGGAGTGAACTCTATGGAACAATGACTAGAAGCTGTAGTTAACCCCTTTCATATTTTTGCTCGAGAATTAATGCAGATCAGCAAAAAGCAATCAATCTAAATTAATTAATGACTCTGACCAACCATCACCATTTTCTAATGCCTGTTGTCCTAGCTAACTGTCACCTGTACAATGAACCCGATCCTCTAACTGTATATTGAATGTACATTAGAAATTAGATGCGTACGCGCAAACGGTGCCTTTGTAAACATTGGTAACAAGAGTCTTATTAACGACGGTTTATTGAGGTTATGTTAATGCTCTATGCCCAACCACATAAACAGCGTAAATCGCGTATATTTAAATTAAGAATTTGAGATCATTTTCAAGTTATGGAACAACAAACTGAATGTCATAGTGAACAAAGTTCAAATTCCATTGCAACCAAAAACTTATTAGGACCTTTTTGTTACAAATGATAACTCAAAAATCAACTTAAAATACATTCACTAAAGTAGATAACATATTGTTGGTAGATTATCTGAGACTAGCGCATAAGTCTCGATCCCGTGGGAATACTGGGATAAAAATTATCCTATGTCCTTTCCCGGGACTCAACATCGGGTTATAGTTTTCTTCGATTTGAACTTAGATGTTCTAGAATATAGGCCACAGACAAGGAACTAAACATAACCAACAAGGAGTTTCACAATCAAACAGCGAGAAATCAGCAAAAGTTTTTTTATTCTGTGGCCGGGCAATAAACAATCAGACGCGCCATGACACATTACGTCACACCCACATTTTCTCGATGGATTGAGTCACCGTAGCGGCCTGTAAAGGTCCACTGCAGAGCATGGTCAGCTGCTTATGACTGGCACAAGAAATGGTATTTATCGTCGGTAAAAAAAAAAATAGCTGTTCCATACATTTTGAATGCGTAGGAATTGCACTTTTCTATGAAGAAGCTGTTTCTTGAAAACCGAAAAAAAAAATCTACGCATGTGCTGAATTCATGGTTTTGCGATTTGCGCCATAATAAATGTAAGTACAAAAGCACATCAAGCTACTACAATCTGTCAAATTTCTTTAATAGATTTTCAACTTTATCACTAAAGCATAAGGTTCAAAGTTGATTGGGAAAATTTAACAGTTTCAGTTAGCTTTATGTGCAGGCGTCTGTACCTACCTCTTTTGTGATCCTCAAATAATTCCCATTTCAGTGTCCTAAAAATACTAAAAAGCCAAGAAATTGCGACCAACTTGGATGCAGCGCTCACGCGACCCGCACGCGAATTCAGTTATGTATAACCTAACCTATTTGATCGGGGTGCCCAGCTTAGTTACTGGGACTAAATTTAAAGAAAAAAGGTCTGAAACCAGACCAAACCAGACCAGAAGTCATTTATTTTAAAAGGATGTTTTTAGAGGATAAATTAACATTTAATTTTTGAGCATTGATTTTGTCACTTTCACGAAAACGAAAATCATTAACATTGTAGTTTCTTACTTCCTGAAAATCTAAGTCGGTATGACAATAATGTCCTATTTTTTGCACCCATGGACACGCTAATCTATTTTTATTAAAACCACAAAACTAATGACGTGCGATAAGACCCGTCCCGACTATACGCGGGGAGCCATTTTTACCTACCAACTCATCACGAATGGTTTAATTTGTACAACCCTTTAAAAATTGGCGGCCCATACTTAATCGTCACAAATGAACAAAACAAAAAAATATTTACCTATCTACGGCGTCAAAAAACCGCGAAAATTTTAGTTAGGAATGTGTAAAAACGGCCATTTTAGTTTGTTTAAGCAAACCGTTCTGTTTTGATCTTGGACTCTTTTAAGTGCTCTCTAAGTAATCTGCCCATTATTGTTTACGCCGATTTTAACTGAATAAATTAAGGTTTTTTTTATTAAGATGACGTGATCATTTTAGTCCCATAATTATGATTGGCAATTATAATCAGCCTATAATGTTCCCACTGCTGGGACACAGGCAGAGGAAGTGTTCCGTTACCCGTCTCGCTGCCCCAGTGCGGGTTGGTAGAAGTCACATGTCTTCGAATGTTTTGTATTAGGACTTGCCGGTTTCCTCACGATGTTTTCTTTCACCCTTTTTAGAGCAGTGGTGATGAAATAATTTACACAAAGTAAAGCGCCTGTCTGGGTTCAAACCTACGACATACATACAACCAGAGGCGTAACTAGGGTGACACGAGCCCCAGGCGCCTATCCAAAGGGGGCGCGAAATCGCCAATTATTCAATTAAAAAAACAAAATTCACTACAGTAACCCATTTCATACTATTATACTCGTATTTACTTCGTGATCCTGATCAGTCACAAATTCTGCATACAATTGCAGTATCCATCGGAAATTGTGAGCGATCTTTTTGTACGTATTTGTGGGTCAAGAAAGATTAAATAATTATGTGACCTAGCTTTGCTCTGTGAGTCAGTGTAGAGCTAAAAGTAACGGATAAAATTAATTTCGAAAACATTATCGATATGTCATGTTTGCGTCGCAGAAGGCCAGGAAGGTACAGTTGTAAATGTAAAGGTTTTACGGACTTACTTTCTTTATAAAAAAGAAAATAAATATTGAATGTTTTGTTAGTAAAAATTATTGTTTTATTTAGTGTATCTGATTATTCATATTATGATATTTTCGAAGGGCCGCAACTATGATGCGTGCCCTAGGCGCCCCTGCTTACAACTCGTAAGTCGCGGCCGTTACCACGCAATTGGTTTAATTGCAATAAATGCTTTGAGTTTTGAGTTTGAGATCCATTTTTTTCCTTCTATCCAAACATGTTGGCCATAGTTTATTTTGAAAACTTGTCATACAACAGTTACATACTTTTCGTTTGGCACTCCTTTAATAATAACCCCTACTAGAATAGAAAACTACTACATACTACTCTTCTACATTTAATACAATATAATGTAGGAAATTGCAACGGTACATTACACTTACAATAAAGTTTATAATAAATGTTATGAATGAATATAAATCTTTTTAGGTATACAACATCCTGTTAGTCGTACCTACACAGGGTGAAGTTTAGATTCACGTACGAGTATCACCCTGTCACCTTACATCATTAACTTTTTTTTATTAGCCTGTATTGTGTCCCACTGCTGGGCAAAGGCCTGCCCTTTTTCCTTTCAAACCTCTCTATTTTATGCGATCTCTACCCATTAACAATATAATATATATAATATAATATATATATATATATAATATAATAATAAAATTATGTTTTGGGATGCATAAAGAAGCCTCGTGTAGCGCAGTTTGTTCCAACATACTCGACTGAACCGAGCGCTCGGCGCATCTTGGACAGTCATACCCAACACCTTATTTGACTGGCCAATTCTTCCCTTGCGGTGGTAGGGCTGACGCCCGCCTGGTTTGCGACCACCTTCCCACCGGAGTCCGGCGTCAAGCAGCCTGCTGTGTTTCGTCGATGCGTGGGAGCTCCAGTGCCTTAAGGATCTTCTGGGTACGCTCGTTCCATCACAGACCTCATCCATCGCTTTCCATCAGGCGTGATCGAGCTCAAGAGCGGGTCATTCAGCAATAAAAAAGACGATTAGGTTATCAAATTAATTGAAACCACACTTATTCTGCATGACAAATTTTAAACATACACAATTAAAATAATTAATTACAATTAAAATTCTAGCCGTGGGACCTTTTCTTTCGAGTATTTGACAACATTAAACTTAATTTATGATTATTTGCTAAAATTTTGTTGAATTGTTTATACCATCGCCCCGCGTGTCTAGTGCCTTATTATCAAGGCTGATTTATTTCGTGCCAATTTTTGCTACTTATTTTGTTTGAAAAAAGTTTTCTGTTGTTAGTAAAATTGATTATTTTATTATTTTAACAGACTGATAACTCAAACTCAAAGCATTTATTTCAATTAAACTATGTACAGGCACTTAAATTGTCAAAATTAAATAGTCGATCAGTTAGTCAGAAAGTTGAAGCTAGTTGCCCATTCCAAAACGTAGATCTCTATGGAGAAGAACGGGCAAGAAACTCCATGGACACTCTTTTAAATCAAGATATTACAAAATCCTGAGTACATTATGCTTGTTGCTTCTACAGGGTGTTACGGAAAGGGTATATCAATACAAACGGGTTGAAGAGTGTATCGGATCTAGAATCTCTGTACAAAATTTCAGCTCAAAAGCATTAACTTTGAAAATGCTTAATATTTTTTTATTTCGACATCACGGCGCTGCACTGGCGCGCGGCGGCGTGATGTGCCTGTACTAGGCGCACAGACACACTACAGATAATGGATAATGACACTCGTAGTGCGGTGGCACGTTTGTTATGATTTCAATTTAATAAACTATCGAAATAAAAAAAATTTAAACATTTTCAAAGTTACTGCTTTTGAGCTGAAATTTTGTACAGAGATTCTAGACCAGATACACTCTTCAACCCGTTTGTATTGATATACCCTTTCCATAACACCCTGTATATGTGAGAACAATGTAAAAAAACACAAATGAAGAAACAATTTAAACAAAATATAAGATCAAAAATAAGCATTGGCAGTTAAGAGATGTCCAGTCTCCACCGACGGCGCCCGTTCACAAACATGACGCGTAACAACTTGTTAACTGCTGTATCTACTGTTTAATGTGATAACCAAATCGACACTTTGTGTAACATTTCAGTCGGAAAAAATCAACGTTGTAAAGAAAGCAGCAAAATATGCAGACAACAAAGGTGAATGTCCCGATAACCGTCCTTTATCAATTATTCAAAATATTAGTTTTATAAATAGTTGCAACATTTGAAAGTTTTACAAACATATTTGAACCAGCACTCTAAGGCCAGTGCATATTGCCCAATTTGAGTGGATGGCAATCTAAAATTTTCTCATGAATAATTGATAAATTAATAAAACTAGTGACGTGACCCCGTTTCTATCGTATGTTTTTTGACCTCAGAAAACGCTAGTTTTGCCACTTCCTTACCGGACGTCCTTTGATAGCATTTTGTGAATTATATTAGAGATTTATTACTAAATCTATTTAAATCACAAATATTCGCAGTTTATTTTAAGGACAAGTATAGATTAATTAATTTTATAGGTACAGCACTGTTTTAGTTAACTATACTAAAGAGGTAAGATTTGTTTATATTATATGTAGGTAGAGGGTAATCTAGTGGTAGTAATAAATCGGATTTGAAAAATTATTTTTGATAGCCCAATTTTGAGGAAGGCTATAGACTATTTAACATGACGCTAGGGCCCTTAGGAGCTGAGCAAAAATAAAGTAAAATGGCGGACAGGCGATGCGATGCGACGTAGTTGGGTCGGGGCCTCGGGGGAACAAGAAATTTCACGCGGACAAAGTCGCGGGCAGAAACTATGGTAAGACAAGTTTAAATGTAAGTCAATAATACGCGACATTGGTAAAACTGTTTTGGCTATTCCGCAAAAGAAATAAAGATTAATGTTTTGGAACGAAGTTCCTTATGAGCTCAACTGACACTAAAGAGACACAATTACTTTTTTCTATTGTACCGAACTTAATAAGCTTGCCTAACAGACCGCACGTTATACTCTGCACACTTGGCGAATGAGAGCTAAACCAAAAGAAGTGTATCATTTTGACCGTCACGATACTTTTGTTTTAGTTATCTGTGTTTGTGTGGGGCTTATGGCTAAGTAATAACAGCCGCACGGGTCGATCCATAAGCTACGTTTGCCGCGGTTGGACCGTGGATGGGTGACCATCTTTACATACTAAGACCCTTCCGTGCCTCGGAACACGTGGTCCCGGCTGTCATTCGTGGATCTTTGACAGTCGTTACGAGTAGTCAGAAGCCCGTAAGTCCGACAATCAGTCTTACCAAGGGGCATCTTATTACCCAATAACTGGTTTGTGGAGTCGCTCCATATAAAATACTGGTATTCAGCTGCATCCGGTTAGACTGGAAGCCGACCCCAACATAGTTGGGAAAAGGCCAGGCAGATGATGATCTACATTTGTGTGTTTACATACGTATGTTACTAAATTTGAATGTACTTATTAAATATTTCTTATAATAATTAATAATGTAGGGGTTTATTTAACGTCAAAAGTGTATGGTAAGACAGGCGCTAATGATTACTCAGCTTAAAGCAACGTTTATAAATGTTTATTATTTAAATAAATAAAAAACTTTATTTTTTATTTTTGACCTATTCGGATACTTTACTTTTCCTTCTTCCTTCAATACGTATTATTTGACAATATGACAGCAACAATCGAACATGATGAACGCTTCCTTTGTATGTCAACGTGAGCCAAATTTAAACAGGCGCCATATTGGAATATTTGGAATCAGGAAGGAAACTCCAGGCTACAAATTATTTCAATCCTAAATATAATTTGGTGATCAAATTAAATAGTGTCACGATTGGATAGTGTGTGAATTACTTAGAGAATCTGACCAACCTAGAAGATAATCTTGTCAAGGCACGTATTAAACCTATTCGATCAGCCCATTATTACGTTGCCACCTGCCAGCGTAGTGTCAGTATTCCTTCTTACATAATTGTAATTCTACGGTTCCCTAGAAGAGCGTTTCCGTCATATTACAACGGACGTCATAAAAATCTGTAATTTTCTCCAGTATTTGACGTTAAGGTGAGTGGGGTAAACGCACCAATTTTGAAACGCACCAAAAGTATTCCTAGAAAAAGAAATATAAATAAAAATATTATAATTTTATTCATCCTGATTTCCTCACAGTGTTTTTCTTCACCATTTTGAGAGCAGTGGTGATAATAATTTACACAAAGTAAAGTGCCTGTCAAGGTTTGAACCTACGACCTACAACTGATAAGACGCAGCTGTTTCACTAGGCCACCACTCTTTAGTTCGCCTGCACCATAATGACATTGAAAAATGTATATGTCATCATTTGAACTTTCGGGCCTCTCCACAACACACATAATTATGTATATCTACATACATAATACGTACCTATTAAGGCGAATGGTTACGCCAAACTTCAAAGTAGACCTCTCTTTGAAGGCCTACTCCTCCCAAATGGATAGCCCAAATATATTTAAAAAAATATATGATATGTGACATATGTTTACAAATATAATTTAAGTTTGATTTTTTTAATATTACTGTTAGTTTTAACAATAAAAAATCATATCCATCCTCTTATTTTACGCAAGAATTTTCTTTCTACTTTCAAACGCCTGAAGCGATTTTGATGATTCTTTCACCAAATTATAGCAAATTTAATGGTTTATAAAAATTAAGTTTGTTTTTTTAATAATTATTAATTAAGTGGGAAAAAATCAATAACACCATGGTTTTACCTATACGGGCGCGGGCAGCAGCCGCCCGGCCAGTCTCGCTGTATCGTTCGCACGGGAAGGTTGTGTCGCATGTCGGCTCGCTCCGATCTGCATTTTTGTGGCAAAGACTAAATAGCGCAGATAGTACACTCGGACTGTTCGTTTACGCTTGGACGTTGATAGTATTAGTAGTAGTGATAGTTTGTTTGCGAGTGGACGCTATATTATTGTCTATTGAATACTAATATAATAATAATATCAATAAAACACGTTTATTCAGTATACAGTTCGTTTATTCACGTATACAGTTTATAAAAAAATACAATTACAAAAAAAAATTAAAACTAACTTATGACTAATACCGCTCTTAACAGTGGTAGTTTTTAGGGTTCCGTACCCAAAGGGTAAAAACGGGACCTTATTACTAAGACTCCTCTCTCCGTCTGTCTGTCTGTCACCAGGCTGTATCTCACGAACCGTGATAGCCAGAAGAAGGGTTATGTTTTTCGAGAGTATATAATATATACTCTCGAAAAACAATTATCTATATATATATAAATGAAACCCGTTTTCCGTTGTCACGACATAACATGAAAACGGCTGGACCGATTTCGATGAAATTTGGTATAGAGATAGTTTGAGTCCCGGGAAAGGACATAGGATAGTTTTTATCCCGATATTCCCACGGGATCGACATTTACGCGGGTGAAACCGCGGGGCGCAGCTAGTATATACATAATAGTAGATTGTACAACTAAGGCATAAAAGAAGCTATTTTACCCCGAGACGTTTATATCCACCCGAGCCGCAGGCGAGAGTGGATAGTTAAGTCGAGGGGTAAAATGGCTCGTTTACGCCTGAGTTATACACTCTGCTTTAGGTACACTTCGATTGCGAGAAAATGAAACAGACATAAAGTATACAGTACATAATTAATCAAAAATGTTGCATCCATAGCTAATTCCTGCCACCACAGATAATACCGCCAAGAAACTTTTTAAAAGTTTTTTTTTTAATTTTCAACATTTGTCATTCGACTTGGGTACTTCATACTACCAAAAAATGAAAACGTTTCTTTGCCTTTTTAAATAATAAATGACAACTATTTCACCTGATTTTATTAAATTAACGATAGAAAACACGGAAGTAGTATAAATTAAAGAAAATGAAATAAATCACGACTTTAATCTGCGAAGTTCTATTGTGCGTGTGGCTGTTGGGCCTGATTACTTTAGTGTTAGAAAAAAAAATTACTTTATGCACTAGAACATAAAAAGCGATTTTATGTCGCCTAAGCACATCATAAAGACGGACTTTTAGAGCATGAGAAGTGAAAACACATATTATTATGTATGTATGTGTAATTGTTTGGCACGCTCTGCGGCCTGAACGGCTCGATGGATTTTAGCTTGAGAGGTGTCGTTAGATTTGTATGTACTGTGACAGTGACACTGGGTATATCAAAATAAAAAATACAAAATGGCGGATTTTTGGCGCAATATTATTTCTTCAAAAAATTTTTTTTTCTCATGACCTATCGAGTGGGGTATCAAAATAAAAGGTTTTAAAATGTGATTACAAAAATATATACAACTTATAATATGGTAAAAACTAATTCAAAGTGACAAATCGTAAAAAACACCTACCAAGAACTAAATTGTCTGCGAAATCTTTCACATTTGTAAACTAAAAAGCAGTAAAATTTAAAAAACCCGACTGCAACCTTATGCTAAAACTAACTGAAAAGCTAAAAACAAGCCCATTTTAAATTAAATAAAAGTTGGAAGCAGGCGGGACCCATTTGAGTTTGAAACTATAATAATGGTATTCTTCTGGCAATCACGGTTCGTGAGATACAGCCCGGTGACAGACAGACAGACGGACAGAGGAGTCTTAGTAATAAGGTCCCGTTTTTACCCTTTGGGTACGGAACCCTAAAAACTACCACTGTTAAAAGCGGTATTAGTCATAAGTTTTTTTTTGTAATTGTATTTTTTTATAATCTGTATACGTGAAAAAACGAACTGTATATTGAATGAACGTTTTTTTATTGATATTATTTTTTTTTTTTATTTGTCTCTAAGAAAGCAGTATTTTTACTGTACAATAGCATTCATACTCACAACATAAATATTGTACGTATTCTCGATCCATCTACACTCAGTAGGTAGCGTCATAAAACTGCCTAAGACAAAATGCGTCCCACGCCGCCGCATCTGCATGCGCTACGTACGAGTACGACACTCTTTGACATTGGGGAGGTAAGCGGGCGCGCGGGGTGAGGCACTGAGTTCGCCTATGCTCCGCCCAAACGCTCAAGGACATTCGAGGCTATAATCGCCTTAAGTAACAGTCGTTGCACATAACTGGTCGTTTTCGAGTGTGACCTTTGTAAGCCACTACGGTTATCCGGTAGTAGCAGGGTTGGTTGATTTAAATCGATAATTCAAATCACATGACTGTTTTTTTATACAAAACATGTCAGTATTTTACATGTTTTGTATTCAGCTGTTAGACTGGTTAGACTTGAAGCCGACCCCAACATAGTTGGGAAAAGGCTAGGCAGATGATGATGCTGATTTCTTATGAAATAAGCATCACCTTTGTACCTATTTTTCTGTTCTATTCTTTTTCTTGTCTGTTTATACATATATGTGTGTACATAAATAGTAAAATAAATAAATAAATGATTATTTAAATTAAAAAATAACCAAAACCAAAAAATAATAATTTAAATATCACTATTTTGTACATCATTATCATTTCAGCCGAAAGACGTCCACTGCTGGACATACAAGAGCCTCCCCAAGCACCGCCACTTTGACCGGTTCTGTACTTCTCGTATCCAGCGGATTCCTGAAATTTGTACATGCGTTTAAAAAAAAATGCGAACAGTTTCTGAAGTTAACGTGGTCAATAATAATAATTATAATGTCAATCGAATAGAAAAAAAATTTACAACATAATTATGTATGTACAAAAAAAAATGGATAAAAAACACTAAATATTTGATAAAAAATTGCCCATCCCTGAGTGATAGTAATTATTATTATCACTAATCTTATTCGAATTTATTATCCATATACCATAATCTTACTATAAGGTCGACAGGCCTCTCTAACCGTCTAAAATATTTCTTACCTATAGGTATGTATTTAAAATGCATGTCATGCAACATTGTATATATGCAAATGATTTCGACTGTATTTTGATTTATTTCAAGGGTATTGAAGCAGTTACGATAAATGGTGTTTTTACCCTTCTATAATATTGCCACCTTGTGCTGAGGTCCTTTGTTGCTTTCGAAACCTTATTAATCCCTTAATAAAGTACTTCCATAGATATCAATCTGCCTAGACCTTTCCCAACTATGTAGGGGTCAGCATCCAGTCTAACCGGATGCAGCTGATACCAGTATTTTACATGGAGCGACTGCTTATCTGACCTCCACAATCCAGTTACTGGAAAACCCGATACCCCTTGGTGAGATTAGCTTTACTTGCTTGACTTTAGCGCTTCTGACTACCCCATACGACTGTCAAAGATCTTACGAATACCAGCCGGCACAGTTTTGATATGTAATGGATAGTCACCCATCCACGAATCGACCGCAGCAAGCGTAGCTTAACCTTCGATCAACCGGCTGTTATTATTTAGCCACGAGGCCTTGCATAGATAAATATTGCATTCATTTGTTTGTTGACTTGGAAATACCTACAGAGATTTGCTAACATTAAACCCTCAATAAACTATTCCTCTTCTCCGTGGAACTCTGTTTTACAACTTGCGAATATTCGCTTTCTTGCTTCTACCAGCCTATCTAAAAAAGCCTTTTTTTTATGGATGGGAAATCATCAAATGACCCCTCCCGCTCTGGGTGGAGCGGAAGTGAGTGTCAAACTCTTACTGACTAAAACCCATCTGTGTTCCTTCCTTAGCCCTTTATGTTCCGGGATAGCGGTAACCCTTTCGGACAATCCCGCTATCCCGGCAGGCTTCGGCCCTGGCAGGCCCCTTCCTTTATGCTGACATCTCTTTGAGGCGCGCGTGAAACACGTGCGCGCCGTCCGGCACGGGCCTGGTCCTGATCGGATGGTGATCTACCCATTACTCTCCGTCCGCAGGCCCGCACCTACGGTGGCCGGGAGTCGTCGCGCGGCTCTCGACGCCCGGAGCGTCTCCCGCGGCGGTTGGGACGTGAGGCTCTCTCCCTCAGCCGTTCCGCCACCTCCTTTGCTAGCATGACTGCTTCGCAGAAGAAGGTGACTGCCTCCCACTCCCTCTCGCTCCGGACCATGGCGTGAATCTAAAAAAGCCTAAGGCGTGAATTATACAGAAACGGCGTAAGGTAAAGGCGAGGCGCAGCTTAGGCGCACGCGTCGCCTTCGTACATTTTGTATGAAAACGTTTTGAAGCGTCATCATGCCTGCGCCGCGCCTTCACCTTACGCCGTTTCTTTATAATTCACGTCTAAGGCCGGCCGCATACGTCCGAATTCCTGATTCGGTTTCCGAATCGGGAATTCAGATGCGGAGACCCCGAATGCACGCATTTCGTACAAACTCTTCTCTTTTCCGCACACGTTCTTATATTTTCCGTCAGGGTTTCCGAACAGAAAATATAAGAATGTGTCTCCGAATCTGAATTCCGAATCAGGAAACCGGACGTATGTGGCCAGCCTTAGTAGCCAGCTCGGGCACTGACACACCCCCTAAATTAAACCACTAGTCTACCTTCCCTTTACCTTCACAGGTACACACATAACCTAAACACATAGGAAGACACTTACACAGTCGCGATCAAGCCCCTAATCACGTATTCACTCGTCCCTGTTCACTGGCTGCCTATCACACCGTAACGAGCCACCATAGCTGTCACTTTCACTCATCACACGATGTGACATTTCAATTATTTATGTAAGATATATCAATACTTATTGTAATAATCTATAGGTACGTCAGTCTTTTGTTAATTGAGTTGCGCTTGCGGCAGGTCTTCTTTTGTTTTTTTTTTTGCTTTTATTTCCGTATATTTATGTCACGCCCCGACTTCGCTTGAGTGCAGCTGGTCTATTAAAAAAAAAAACAGGTGCAGTGAGCTTGAAGTTAGATGTCATTCCACCTGAAGCTGTTGATGCTATGCTTCAGTTTTTAAGAATAAGTATGACAGTTTGACATCTTTTCTACAAAAAAGCTGTCAAACTGTAATATTTATTCCTCAGATAAAAGTTATTTGACTATTGAAAAATGTGCCGTAAAGATAATAATAATCAATAATACCTGCTTCTGAGCCTAGATACATAGGTACAGACGCCAGCACATCAAGCTATTAGAATCTGTCAAATTTCTTTAATAGATTTTCAACCATATCACGAAAGCTTAAGGTTCAAAGTTTAATGGAAAAAATTTACAGTTTCGGGTAGCTTGATGTGCTGGCGTCTGTACATCTAAACTTGAACATCGAAACAAAATCATTTTAGTTACGCAGAAAATAATTACACACAGACTACCATTTGAGACAGATTTACACGCCAAGCGTTTATGTCTTTTATACCCCTGTAAGCATTTAATTCCGTAGGACAATAGCCTTTTCGTGTAAATAATACCCATTTTCCTTCTCTTTTAAATGAAAGGTAGGAAGTGGAGTCATTTGTCAGCCCAATTGGGGTTCACTCCAATCTGTAGATATATATTAAAACTAGCTGCGCCACGCGGTTTCACCCGCATAAGTTTCGATCCCGTGGGAATATCGGGATAAAAACTATCCTATGTCCTTGTACCAAATTTCATCTAAATTGGTTCAGTGGTTTAGGCGTGAAAAGGTAACATACAGACTGACAGACAGACAGAGTTACTTTCGAATTTATAATATTAGTACGGATTAGTATGGATTCAAAGTCCTGACTGACTGATATATCAACGCACAGCCTAAACCGCTGATCTTAGAAACATGAAATTTGGAGGGTGTGTTCTTTGTGAAGAGTAGGCATCCATTAAGAAAGTGTTTTTCGAAACTCCACCACTAAGACTCAATTTACACCGCCGCGGAACGGAGTGGAATCAAGTTTTCGTAATAGCAAAATGAACTTTAGGTCAATTGTCTAACGTACAAACTAGATACGAGCTTGTTACTGCGGGAATCCCCGAGAATGCGCGATAATTCTCCAGGAGATGCGCGATCTGTGCGTATGGGTGTATCTTATTTGTGCGTAACAGTACTGACATAAAGTTCATAATGCTTTGTACAAAAAAAAGTCACTTCCATTCCGTTCCGCGGCGGTGTAAATTGGGCCTAGGAGGGTGAATGGGATGAAATTTCACGCGGACGAAGTCGCGGGCAGAAGCTAGTGCAGCTATACAGAAGGGTTTAGTCCGTGCTTAGGACAAAGACATATCCCTCTTCACGTGCTGAGGATGCCACCCGCCTTCCATGGAGTACTTGTCACCGCCGACCTTTAAAAACGGCTGATCATAACATCCTGGTTTTCTCTTTACATTCTAGCCTAGGCCAAGAACCTCGACACAGCCACTAGGGCACCAATTAACAAAAATGTCGTTATCCACTTGAGTCGACAATTTCGCTAAGATACGAGGTCGATGACATAACTAAGGTTGGCTCACTGTGTTCCGGTCATCCGAGATCACACGTAACGCATTGCATCAAGTATCTACGAGAGTGCTTGTGTCCATTGCCGCCGACACGCTTTTGTCGACACATCATTTTTTTTACACTGTAGCCCTAGCTCAGATTGCTAGTTCCCGTAATTAAAAATGATCAAAATGTAGTTGTAATAACTCATCTCAGCGACGATGTCAATGTCAAAAATGTAGAATTTAGAGAATTAGAAGTAAGTATTTTTGACAGATTGAGACTGAATATAGAATGTCAACATTCTTAAAAATTCGGGAATCTTGGATGTTTCGATATTATGACAATTTTTTTGGACGTCCATCCTAAATGATTTAATTTTAATCCACCTGGTTAAAAAGGCTCGATTTTATTTCATTTAAAAAAAAACCTTAAAATGAATACATCTGAGGGCAGATGTTGGATGTGTCGATAGAATGACAGTTTTCTCGGATTTCGACCCCAAATGATTTTGTTTTATTTACCCAAACCGGCTTTTAAATGAAGGCTCGGTTTTATTTGAATTTAGTGTTTTTTTTATTAATCATAGATAACTTTACAATCCCGTTGCTGCAATAATTAATTAAATAATTAAACTTGCATTTTTTTTTTAAGAAAAATCAGCCTAATTTATTTGTCAATCATAGATGAGTCCAAGTAGTAATAAATACATAAAAATAAATAATTTCACTGATAGACTTTCTTAGTCTGAAAAAGGAAAAACGAATCTTTAATGTAGTTTATAATTATATCGCTTAAACAACGGAATTAACGTTTTCTGCTATAAAGGTGTAAAAAAATTAACCTTAAAAACTTTAAGAGGTGCTTTAGACCATCGAACTGAACAACTTTCACTATGGGACCAACTCCGAAATCACGAAAAAAAAATCACTGTTTCATACAAAAGTTCAATACCTACTCGGCCAAAATGTATGAAACAGCTCATTTTTTTTTCGTGATTTCAGAGTTGGTCCCATAGTGAAAGTTGTTCAATTCGATGGTCTAAAGCACCTCTTAAAGTTTTTAAGGTTAATTTTTTTACACCTTATATAATATTAAGGTATAACAATGTTTTTATCACATGGGTGCCTATATCATTTTATTGGTGTTTTTGTCCTCTTTATGTAAAAAGAACGTGTTTGGAATATACCTATTATTGCAAAGCGTAGCTATTGTTATGTGGATCTATGATTGTCTATTTCGAGACGTAGGTAATGTTCTCATAACATATTAACTTCTTGAATAATTCATAAAAATCCATTAATATAGCAGTGGTGGCCAAGTGGTAACAGCCGCGACTTACGAGTTGTAGGTCGTAGGTTCGAATCCAGACAGGCGCTTTACTTTGTGTAAATTATTTCATCATCACTGCTCTCAAAACGGTGAAGGAAAACATCGTGAGGAAACCGGCATGTCTTAGAACAAAAAATTCGAAGACATGTGACATCTGCCAACCCGCACTGGACCCGCGTGGTGGATTACGGCCCAGTCCTTCTCACCGAGAGGAGGCCTGTGTCCCAGCAGTGGGAACATTATAGGCTGATTATTTTATTTTTTAATACTTATATAATATTGTGATATATACCCACTGATATACCGGGTCGAACTTAATTAGCTATTAAAACTCCGCAGGCGTGATGGATGGATATCTAAACATGATAATACAAATTTAATTTTACCCTGTATATAAGGTGCTATAAAAATATCTGCCAAGGCTGCAATGGGAGGCCGTATTCTGATAAAGATACATTTTTGACCTTATGTCATAATTTTTTTCATACAAACAAATGTGCGTATAAATTTGAATTGATTTAGTTGCATGAAACCGTCCCATAGTAATTAGCTGTTGCCGCACCGTCATTTCATTTCGCAAAATGTGACGAAGCGACACATCGCGCGTAGCTTGTGAACCACGTTATGCAGAATAGAGTAAATGTTTATTTAATTACTTTATTTTCTCAAATTGATTTAACTATTCCGGGGTACAAAATTTCTTCACTACTGTAATCTATATACAAAATACTGTCTCTCATTAAAGCCGTGGCAGATATTTTTATAGCACCTTATATATATCAGCGAATGCTGCATACATCCAGCTAACATGCGAACTCATTAATATTTTACACAAATGATCATCTTTCGTCTTTGACCAAACAGTTCTTGAATAATTCGTAACACGTTTGTTGGGACGACTAGGAATTAGTTGGCTGACTTTGAAATATTAATTTATTTATTTTATTATTGTCTCATGACCACATTAGTTTCTAATTTTTGCGTGTATCAAGACCGTGATCTTGGCTTGAAATCCTTGATCAGGTTTTGTTAACTAAGTTAACTATCATAATCATCTATAAACTTACGGTTTTACTACATTAAAATCAATTAAAATTGCTGTGATATCGTATGTAATTTTTTTAAACCTTCCTGACCGGACTGCGGGCATAATGACCAATCATCAACGCGGGAGATAATAATAGAGCACAACATGTATGCAGACACAGGTTTAGACTCTCTCTTGCCTAAATAACAACAACCGACAAAAAATTTACTACACTTCACAAATCAAAAAAAAATCGACACAGTCATCATCAAAAAACACGTGTATCATTGGACAAGCGCATCAATCACACGCACACACGCACGTTCATTAAATAAAGGCTCGGCGCACGTGTAAACATACAGCCGCGTTTGTGTGCGGACGCCGAAAGAGTTCAGTGGGCCAAACCAACAGGTTTGAACGCCAGACTATGGATACTACCCCGTTTCCGTCGCCGAACTTGCATAGACTCCGATTGTTTTATTAAAATTATAGCGGATATAATGTAAATTCAGCATTTTTTTTTTTTGTAGCAGCGTTTTAATATTTGACATGGTCTATTAAGAACAGTGGTGACCCAGATAGGTGCTTACTTTGTGTAAGTTATTTCGTCACTACTGCTCTCAAAAACGGTAAGGGATAACATCGTGAGGAAACCGGCATCTCCTAGAACCAAAAATTCGAAGACGTGTGTCATCTACAAACCCGCACTGGGCCCGCGTGGTAGATTACGGTCCACCCTTAAGGACCACCTCTCACAGAGAGAGAGCAATGGAAACATTATAAGCTAATTATGCTTGTGGTCTGTGTGTGTGTGTGTTGTGCTTGTGTGGTGGTTTTTTTTTTTTTTTTAATTGTGACTCATGTTTGCAAAGTATTTCTGTAGAGAAAATGTGACCTGCTTTCAAATCCGTGGTGCATATCTTATCACACTAATATTATAAAGGCGAAAGTTTGTGAGTGTGTGTGTTTATATGTTTGTTACTTCTTCACGCTCAAACGGCTGAACCGATTTAGATGAAATTTGGTATAGAGATAGTTTGAGACCCAGAAAAGGACATAGGATAGTTTTTATCCCGATATTCCCACGGGATCGAAACTTATGCGGGTGAAACCGCGAGGCGCAGCTAGTACCAACATAAATTAGTCACAAAATGACAAAACGGAACTTGTTATTTCAAACTTATGTAAGTTGGTTGGTAGGTTAGCTTGAATAAAGTCAATCTTCCAATCCAGTCCTGCAATGAAAATGAAAATGTCGTCCCTAAACTTGAAAATCCGTACCTAAATCCTGCATAAATAATACATGGGCACCAACTCTCTGTTGAGATAAGACAACAAACGATGGGACACTTAGGGCCTTATCATACTAGCGGATTGCGAGCGTCCTCAAAGCGGAGCGGGCGCGCAACGAACACGCGGCGCAAGCGCAGCGAATTCGTTGCGCTCGCCACGAATAGTATGTGTGTTTGTAGCAAGTTACCGACGTACAATACACTCAGTAACAATGGCGTCCACACACACACGCACAGTAAAATCCGCGGCGATCTCGTTGCGCGTCCGCAACGAATTCGCTGCGCATGCGACGCGTGTTCGTTGCGCGCCCGCTCCGCTTTGAGGACGCTCGCAATCCGCTAGTATGATAAGGCCCTTAATATCTTGTCCTGCGCGTCCTGTCAGCTGCACGTTACAGAAACTGATGGACGCTAGTGATGGCGCCAAACACGTAGCTGAATTCTGGGCCGAGTCCATTTAGATTGCCATCGACACGCTAAAAAGAAGAGAGACAACTGCGACATCCGTATTACGATCACCAATCATTTTGCCAGGCATGATTGCCAAAGGTGGATTGTGGCTAAGTAATAACAGCCGCACGGGTCGACCGATCAGGTTAAGCTATGCTTGCCGCGGTTGGTCTGTGGATGGGTAACCGTGACCATCTTTACATACCAGCATCGGAAAGCACGTTAAGCCATTGGTCCCGGCTGTCATTCATGGATCTTTGACAGTCGTTACGGGTAGACAGAAGCCCGAAAATCTGACAACCAGTCTTACCAATGAGTATCGTATTATCCAATAACTGGGTTTTGGAGGTCGGATAGGCAGTCGCTCCATTTAAATACTGGTATTCAGTAGCACCCGGTTAGACTAGAAACCGACCCCAACATGGTTAGAAAGAAAGAAAGAAAATACGTTTATTTGCGGTGAACATGACGCAAAAAAGAACATAAACACAAAAAAAAGAAGGTAAGGGAAACATGCGTCACATCCACGCAAAACGGTTATCGCTCAGCATAATGCTGGATGCTGGGGTTGGGAAAAGGCTAGGCAGATGATGATGATAATGATGATTGCCAAAGGTGACAATTTCGACATTATCTCCATAGCGGCTATACCTAATAAGCTATCCATGTGTTGACCCAGAAAATGACGACCTCTATTACCAACTACTCTACAATATTTACAATTATTCGCCCGCAGTACAGCGACACATTATTACGACCGACAGATCAAAAAAGTACATAAAGAATGCGTAACATCTATTACGTAATTATAACATAACTGTGATAACACCGTAGCGCATTCTTCGAGCCGTTTGTCTAAGATTATCTCTAAGCTGATGTGTTTTAGTGGTATTTTAGAACGTGAGAATTACCCTATAAATGCAGTTGTCTGTTTCTACATAGTAAAATTGTTTTTACTATGGTTTCTATCTTGGAGCCAAATTGTTCGTTTTCATTTTCTAAAGTTTGCTATCATAATTCTCAGACGTCATAATAGACTTATGAGTACAGTAGCCTGCACGCACCTATGTGGTAACAAATCCAATATAAGCTGGCATTCTATGTATTAAAATTGCGTACTACGGTAGGCCATCTCAAGTCCGAAGTTTTACTATTGACGTGTGGCCTACTGTACTATACACAGACTCAAACTCAAAGCATTTATTTAATTAAGGGCTGATTTTTCCATCGCCAGATAACTTTTATTCGAGGAATAAAACTGACAAATAGTCAAAATTTTAAAATGATTCCTCGATAAAAGTTATGTCGATATCGGCTCAGTTGCCACAGAAAAAAAAAAGTTATTAGATGATTGAGAAATCAGCCCTAAATCATTTACAGGCACTTTTGAATTGTCAAGGAATCCGTCACTAGTTACAAAGTTGAAGCTAGTAACCCGACCCAAAAACAAGATCTCTTTGGAGAAGAACGGACAAGAAACTTCATGGACACTCCCACTGGACCACCACACCGCTCTTGATTTAAAAACTAAATCAAAACCTCTTTACGATACGTACTACCAACAACCAATACAAGTAATCTTGATTAAAACGTCGTCATGCGTAGACAACAATCATATTGAAATCAATAGTTTCCTTCTAAACACCGACTTAGCAATGTAAATCAGCCATACACTCTTATAAGGGCTCGCACTCACTGACGTTAAGTCGCCAAATGACTCAACGACGCCAAAATTGTCGCCGTGTCGTTATTGGATGATTCTCGTCAGACGCTTATGGGATGGTTACAGCGGGGTATTCACGCAATCGCATTTATAATAAGCCTGGTGTGATTAGTTGTGTTGTACGTAATTAATATTTAAATATGAAGGCATCTCTTATTTATTTATTTATTACATTTGGGAAAACAAACAGTAGTATATTAACCCCCTTATTCCTAAAACTTATCAAACCTATTTTAGTTAAAATGGGGTTTGTCTCTTTCTTACACACAGAAATGACAACGTGACAGATAAAGACAAACGTTCTATAAACCTATTTTAGCTAAAATAGAGATAAAATAGGATTATGAATAACAGGGTAAGTATAAACAGTATTGCCTTAAAATTAAGCTTACTACCCACAACATTTTCCACAGATTACTGAAGCATATAAAAAACAAGAAACAATTAAGCTGTTATGTAGCAGGGCTAACTATTGAGTTAGGCCTGCTACATAACAGAGAAAGAAAACTTTTACACACATTAGGTATGTGCATACTAGCCTCTGCCCGTTGGTCCCAGCTGTCATTCGTGGATCTTTGTCAGTCGTTATGGGTAGTCAGAAGTCCGAAAGTCTGGCAACCAGTCTTACCAAGGGGTATCGTATTACCCAGTAACTGGGTTGTGGAGGTCAGATAAGCTGTCGCTCCATGTAAGATAGGTACTCCTATTCAGCTGCATTCGGTTAGACTGGAAGCCGATACAACATAGTTGGGAAAAGGCAGGCAGATGATGATGTTGTATTGTATACTCAGTAACTCTTAGAACAGTTTTACGTCCTTTTATACCAGTTTTTGAAGTGAAAACTTCTTTAGCGGCGTTGTACACTTTTTTTGTAATGGTTAGTAAAAAATGTTAAGCTCGCGTCAGGACACGTGACACTGATCGAAAATTCGTAAGACGGATGGAGAGTAGACAGCCGGCGTGGCGTAGGAGAGGAATTATCCCCCTCTCTTTCTACGGCGCGGCGAAAATGTATGCCTGCTGTTTCGTTTAGGCGGCGCAGGGCGCTTGCGCGAATGTTCGTGTGTGTTTATGTTACAGCATGCCACGCGCATCCATGGATGGTGACAGCTGATGGCTCGACCGTCTGTGTAGTGGCCACACTGCTGTGTATTCGTAAAATTATTATAAAACAAAAAAATAGCTACTTTAATTGTCATGTTTGTGTACGATAGCGCAATAAATAAATATTGTATTCTACCACATAAATGATAGTACTTTTATACTGATAATTAAAGTAATTCGTGCAAAATTATTCCCTAACCATTCCAAAATATCAAAAATGCACAACGTTAATATTCAAGTTTTCACTTCTGCCGGCACTCCCGGAGTGCAACCCGTCTTTTTTTTTAATTTTACTCGGCTACATGCTTTTTTTAATTTATTATTTATAAGCTATCTGATGCCCACGACTAGGCTGCGATCCAGGATGAAAAGTATATATAGGCTATGTCCTTCTCCAGGTCATGGTCTACTCATGTGCCAAACTTCATCCAAATCCGTTTAGCCGTTTTAGCGTGAAAGCCTTACAAACAAACACAAAATCAGAATAATCTTTTCTCTTTATGATATTATTCATAGTGTAGATAATGTAAACTATGGCAATTCTCTGAATTAATTATTCAAACGTACTTTTGTTAAACATGACCATAAGACCAAAGATCAAATATATTGAAAAACCATTTGCACGTGTCTCTAAATGTTAACACTACATAATTATCTACAATACGTTAGTCAAAGAATACATAATTATGATGTTTTTCATAAAGATTAATAGGTACGTTAGCTTTTTCGTTATCTACACGTGTACAAACAAAACCATTATTTACCCATTAAATACTAGTGAATGCCTTTTATTCAACAATTTTAACTATGAATCATAGAGCTGAGGTGTCCGAGTGGTTAAGGAGTTGGACTTGAAATCCAATGGGTTATACCCGCGCAGGTTCGAATCCTGTCCTCAGCGAATCTTTTTTTTTTTATATGTTAATTATAAATGTACATTTACTAATTCAGAAAGTACTGTGAACAAGCGTTATACACATTACTAACTCGTTAATTT
The DNA here is from genome assembly GCA_947508005.1 of Amphipoea lucens. Taxonomy (NCBI): domain Eukaryota; kingdom Metazoa; phylum Arthropoda; class Insecta; order Lepidoptera; family Noctuidae; genus Amphipoea; species Amphipoea lucens. The sequence goes on along the minus strand of OX382377.1, from coordinate 14,173,628 downwards.
CAGATAAAATATTATGATTTTTTGATAAGTATGTATACACAGTATTACATGTTCGTTTCAGGCAAAATGTAAGGTTTTTCTGGCTTTGTCGCACAGTTGGTCGCAGTAACTAAGCTAGGGTACCCCGAACAAACGTGTTAGGTTGGGTTAGGTCCGTGGTAGCGGCGAGGGAGCGCTATATCCAAGGTGGTGGCAGTTAGAGACGCGTTCATTATATTATGAGTGTTTATTGATATTATTAGGAAAGCCAAATAGGAATGATTAAAGGTTCGATTAAATACATGCCATTTTCGACAATAAAAATTCTGTCTTCCATACAAATGTCTACCCACTTAAGTATGTTTATTTTATGTAAAATCATACCTACATAATTTCTTTATTGTGAAACGAATCACGATGCATCTTCGTCATTCTAATAGAATGTAATTCGTAATCATAGATTCTTGACGTTATAACATCATTAATTATTATAGGTACTAATTATTATTCGTACCTACATCAATACTATCGGTCGTGGCTTGCATACGATAGCATGTATCAATCAACCTGAAATACTAGGAAGCGATCTAAGTGGCGTGAGCAATTTGATATAGCTTTTGAACCATTTTGTATAATTAAAAAAATTTGACTACCTATCCCATAAAACACTTCTGCAAATAAATTTCACCCTACGGGGTAATTGCGTATTACACTAACAGTCGCAATGGCTTTCATTTTGACAGTTCAACAACATCCGTTGCGTTATTCACGTTGTTGAGCAGACAAATGTTTCGAACACATGAAGGAATGGTTAAGCAATATCCTACAAAAGGATTTAGATTATGATTGATCGCGTTACGCAATTAGAGTGTGGTTAGAGTTACCCTAGAAAACTGTATTTCCCGCTTTTCTCTTTTACCCTCAACCACAGAATTAAGTCCGCCTCTGTACATTTATGTGCTTGAAGTATTAAATATATAAATATATAATAGTACTAGACGTCCTCAACGCAGTTCGCGGTTTGCCAGTTTCCAAAGAATTCTGGTCTTAGGATCCGCATTGTTAAGTTCAGGGTAAATTCTTGTATGATTTACAGAAATCGTCTTCTTCTTATGTTCATGAATATAATATTTTGTCCGATCAGTACGGTAGTGATCTGGACAGCTTTGTCGTTGGTCTCATTTAAGCCCTGGAGGATGCAGGGTCAATAGACAATTCCCCACCTGGCCAGATTAGATCTGCAGCGACCACCTAGAGCCCAGCTTTACCTTTGTATTATTATGTAAAAACTGAATCTAGTAGTTGTCCAAGTTCACTTTTGATTTCGTAGTTAATCAGACTTTTGAGACTTGTCACTGACTGTGCAGATTTAGAAGTGACTTTGATTTACTTCCTAGCGAGTCGATGGCAAAAATAATACGAACAAAATATATAACACGGCTCAAAGTTCAGCAACGCGGGTACCGTTCGCTGACGCAGCCATTAGATACTCACGTGTGCAGGTACCAGTGGCGTGCATTGGTCTTCAGAATAGGTAGGCACTAGGCCGGATCTAGTCTAGGCAGAGGCAGTCACTAATCAGAACAAAAAACGTGTGATCGGGGGACTAAGTTCCAAATGAAAATAATTTTGTGAGTTTCTTAATTGTGGTGCACACACTAAAATGTAATTGACAAGCTTATGTTGATAAATCGAGGTAGGAACTGCTTATATGCCTATATGCAATACACGCCACTGGCAGGTACAGGGCGTGTGGTGCAAGATGAGTGTAATATAAGTAACTTTGATAGTGACTATTAAGGGGCTTACAGGACCTAAACGTAAAATAACGCAAGTTTTAGAAACAATATTCGACTATTATCGACAATTATCGACTACAGTAAACAAAATCAGAAAAATATATGATATTCTTCAGGATATATGTTAGGAAGATACTTAGTGTGTTGAAAACATAGGTAATACAACTAATTTTATATGATAGAAAAAAATCATGAAAATACCTCTAAACAATTTCTTTGTACAATAAAACCATACTAATATACATACAATCATTATGATTTTTTGTCAGATTATTCTAAAAGCAATATAGTAAAGCATTTGTATTTTAATTTTTTAGTCCAAACAATATTTTTTTGCAAATAGATAATTGCTTCATATTTTGCAATAAATTACCAGCGTTGTGTCATCGCGCTTCTCTTTCTTTTCTATGCAATCCGACAAATATCGCGCTTTAGGTCATGGGAAATCTCTGGTTGGTATTCGTTTTACATATCACAAGGCCACAACACAACTAAACCTAGCTCAGGATAACAATCTACCTCATAATAACCAGAATCATAAGCACTAGAAGTGCAACATAAACCTTATAATCAACACTTCTAAACAGCCGCTTTACTGCACGTTCAAGAATTATCTTCGAGCCATGTTATTCACGAAATAACAGTTAAATACTAGAGAAACCTTGGAGATTATGTATAATTGCATGTTTAGGTACCTACTATGTTCGTGTGGTGACCGGAAGTGCTCATAAGTGATATGGGTGCTCAAATTGCTCACTTCCTATAAAAGTGCTCACGATTTTAAACATACCTTTTCTTCTGAGATGTCTTGGCATGTAAAGCGGTTACACCTAAACACCTACGTTTGAGCGGGCATGTGTCCTACTTTTCTTGGAAAAGGTACTCCCTGACTGATGAGCATTCGCGTGTCATGTAACATTACAGATCTGACTTTTTACAAGTGGAGCGCATTGATGTTACAAGTTGTATCAATGTATTACACATTGTATCATTACAAGGTGCGCATTGTAATGCTCGGTTCTCCTCCTTCTTTTGTATCATTACAAGATGCGCGCTGTAATGCTCGGTTTTCCTCCCTCACTGATGTAATGCTCGAATCTGTAACGTTACATTGGTGAATGCGGAGTTGTAACTCGCGAAATTAAATTTTTCTTACGTTTTTTGCAATTTTCAGCTCAGGTTGTATCTTGATCAAAATATGATTCGCGACTATAACAGATACGAATTTACACAATTATAATCATTAATACACCTTTCTAAGTTAGATTTGTTCCATTAGAACAAATCAAGAGATTTGTTCTTATGGAACAAATCTAATGGTAAAGTGTTTATGGAACAAATCTATCTTAAAGAGATATATGAATGATTCTAATGAATATAATTTTGTAAATACATATCTACACACATCAAAAGTGTCTAGGGATCAACATATATTTTTGCAATAACTTTTCTCCTGATTGATATTAATTAAAATTTTCTTTAAGGATTCATCAAATAAAGTGTTTTCGTTTGTCACAGTAACGATAAACCAAGTCACCTTTGCATTAATAAAGAAATTTGCCATTTTCCTAATAAAAGGATTTTTGACATTTGAACCACTAACACAAAAGTTCGAAAAAAAGACTGAAATAACAGTTTTCTTTAAAATTTTATTGGGTAACTTAAACAATTAATAATCCGTGTTTCTACCGCGAACACTAACAACACAAGAACATCGGTTTGGCATACTCAAAATGAGTTCATCCAAATCACGCTGTGGAATGGCCGCCCATGTTCGTTGCAACAACAAAAAAAGGTCTTCTTGCGACTGGATACCCTCCATATTCGGCCGAGCTCTTCTCTGTAGCATATCCCATGCATGCTCAATCGGGTTCAAGTCTGGCGACTGAGCAGGCCAGGGCAGGACATTGATGTTAGCTGCGGCGAGAGTCTGTCTTACAACTCTTGCGGTGTGCGGTCGTGCATTATCATGCATTAACTGAAATAAGGGACCGATTTGCACTTGTAGAGGAACGATGACGTCTGATACAATCGTCTCAGCATAAATTTGAGCGTTGAGGTTGCCTCTGATCCAAATCAACTCAGTTCTTCCGCCGATCCAAATACCCGCCCATACCATGATGGTTCCACCACTATAAGGATGGACTTCCTGGCAGGATTTTAATCGCTGTTGGCGTCCAGGGGTTCTCCAGTGTCGTATACGTCTTGTATCCGGTCTCATACCAAAACGAGACTCATCAGAAAAGCACACGAAACGCCATTGTTCTTCTGCCCAATTTCTGTGTTCAAGAGCCCATTGATATCGAATCCTACGATTGTGCATTGCTATAGGTGGTACCCGTAGCGGTCTTCGGGAATGAAGGTTCACTTCATGCAAGCGGTTTCTGACTGTTTGGTCGCTAATTAAGTTCCCTGAAGAGTGATGAAGCCTCACGGCTAACATCATGGCGGTTATTGTTGGAGCTCTTCGAGTTAAGATTTGAATGTATCGGTCTTGTCTCCGTGTGGTGCAGCGATACCGTCCTCCATGGCGCTCAGCCACGGTACCAGTGCTTCGGTAACGTGTCCAAAGTCGACTGATAACACTCTGACTTGTATTCAGAGCTAAAGCCACAGTACGTTGCCGGGAACCAGCTTCTATCATTCCCACGGCTCTGAGCATTTCTTCCCTGCTTAAATGACGTCGCCGCTCCATAATAACGTTGGTTTTAATCAGTAGTAGGGAAACAGTAGCACTAATAATGTCTTCAATGCGTTGTATGTTTTTATAGGGAAAATATTGACAGCTGATTTTCATCTTTTACTCGAATTTGATTCACAGTTCCTGATTCAAATTATGAAATGCACCAAAAAGGATCCATATAAATTTATAAAATCATAAATTTATTACAAAGCCACATCTCAATCTCAAGAAATCCGCATAAAAATGCTTGATCCCTAGACACTTTTGATGTGTGTATTATAGTCGCGAATCATATTTTGATCAAGATACTCGTACAACTTGACACTGACCTGCAAATTGCAAAAAACGGAAGAAAATTTTAATTTCGCGGTCTACCACTGCGCATTCACCTTAACCCTTCCAACTAAGCTCTCTCTCCAGAAGTGAACTTCAAAATGAAAGACCTCTTTTTCATCAGTCTGCAAATTAACTGACGATATACTTAATATTTATATTTACTAGCCTCCGTCCGCGGCCTTGCCGCGTTTTATGTCGATAAAAAGTAGCCTACGTCCTTCCCCAGGATTCAAAGCATTCCCATATTAAATTTCAACAAAATCGGTGCAGCCGTTTTGGAGATTAACTGGAACAGACAGAGACAAAATTAGTGCCGTATATATTTTTATATGCATTTAGTCAAAAGCTGTTATTTTGAGAACAACAAAGAGACACTTCAATTTTGTTTATTTGCATGTATAGATTCCCTTTTGGTTCTTGTCCCTGATTTCCAACGGGAGACTTAATTGGGCTATTATAAGCCTGGTGTGAGACTAGACACGAACATAAATAGAACATAGAGCAGTGGTGGCCAAGTGGTAACGGCCGCGACTTACAAGTTGTAGGTCGTAGGTTCGAACCCAGACAGGCGCTTTACTTTGTGTAAATTATTTCATCACCACTGCTCTCAAAACGGTGAAGGAAAACATCGTGATGAAACCGGCATGTCCTAGAACCAAAAATTCGAAGACATGTGACATATGCCAACCCGCACTGGGCCCGCTTGGTGGATTACGGCCCACTCCCACTCACCGAGAGGAGGCCTGTGTCCCAGCAGTGGGAACACTATAGGCTGATTATGTTGTTATGTTATGTTGAACATAAAAAAGATGATTAGACTGAAAATGAATGACACACTCCACATAACTATGCATAAGCTGGCTCAGAACTTTGTAGGTAAATCAACAATTCAATAAAACCAATTGTGTATGCCAGACGCAGCAAGATAACTCAATCGATTAATTATTAATTACCGAGAAGGTCCGTACGGATTTACCATGTTAGTCACAGAGTTCTAGTCATCAATAAATCACCAAACCGAGGTATACAACACACAATCTTTGTCTGGTCCTTGCGACTGGGTTTCCCACTGCTGGGAAACAGGCCTCCTCTCTGTGAGGAGGTGTAAAACGTACCTAATGCACCACACAGGTCCAGTGCGTTTTCGGTCCAGAGACTCCAGTTTCCTCACAATGTTTTCATTCACCGTTTTGAGAGTAGTTTATTCATCATTACTAACATAAAATAATTTCCTTGTCAACAGAAAGAAGATGTCATCATTCTAATCGGGACCAGCGCACGCACAATCCAAGATGGCGGTCTGTTCAGCCGCCGTGATCATCGAGAAAGCCAACAAGTACTATGGCAGGCCTGACAAAGCTGACTTCAAGCCTGTCCTTAAGGATATGGACATGGTTGTTGATAGGGGAATTATGTAAGTACTGTATACGGGAATTATCTAAGTTATGAAGTATGTAAGTAACTGCCTCGTTGGTCTCGTGGTTGCAAGCGTGACTGCTGAGCGTGGGGTTCGATTCCCAGGTCGGACAGTGTTATTGGGTTTTCCATGATGGATTTCTTTGTAACAGTCTGGAGTTTGGAAGTTGGTGGTTTAATACCCCCGTGCCTCGGAAAGCACGTAAAGCAGTTGGTCCTGCGCCTGATCTCTCCCCGGTCGTGTCGGATGGCCGTCCCATCGGACTATGAGAGTAAAGGAATAGAGAGTGATCCTGTGTTCACTTGTGCACTATAATATCTCCTGCGTACCTAGCTAATATCCGTTGAGTTTGGCCACCATGACCGAAATCGGTCGGGTATGTAAGTACTAATAATGGCAATGTAAAAAAAAAAAAGAAATATACTCCATTGGTACGCTTGCCAAGAATGGCTAAAAATCTCTTGCAAATAAAAAATCGCAGCAACAACTTCAAGTTAGCCAACCAAAATCATATAAAACCTGCGGGGTTATTGCGTAACACACTATCAGTAGCAATGGGTTTCATTTTGACAGTTCAACAACATTCATTGCGTTATTTACGTTGTTGAACAGACACATATTTCGAACATATGAAGCAATGGATTAGCAATATCCTTCAAAATCATTCAGATTGAGAATGATAGTGTGTTACGCAATTAGGGTGCTGGACCGTGGACTGTGTCTGTCACAATACAGGGCGTTCGGCAGAACGTTGAACACACGAAAATGGCAGATAGGTGGGGTCGTCTGCTACATACCCAGCCCAAAAAAAAATACCTAGGCCCCATAGTTTTTTTTTATTTTTTATAGCCGATTTTACTATTTGCATCAAACAATAATTTTAGATGAATTTACCAATAGTCGAGACAAAAACAAACAAAGTGTTGCCAGTTTCGTCTATCCTACATAAAGTTATAGGCCAAAGTTTTAAAATTCATGAATTTCGTTAATAAAAATAACTATGGGGCCTGGGTAATTTTTTTTAGCAGACGACCCCATATCTATCTGCCATTTTCGTGTGTTCAACGTTCTACCGAACACCCTGTAGAAATAATACATTAAAAGAGAGAAAATAACGTTTAATTGTACTAAACGTGACGCATAAAGAAATTAAAAAAAAATAAAGCACTCATAGCTGTTGGTAGATTTAAAGGCAGTCTTGCGGAGTTATTTGAGAATTCTGATCCTTGGTTACGCTTTAAAAAGTTCGTAAATTATCGACACTCATGAAAAATCTAACAAAATCAATTATTTTCCACAGATACGGTCTGCTCGGACCTTCAGGATGTGGCAAGACCACGTTACTGTCCTGCATAGTGGGCAGGAGGAAACTAGACAGTGGAAATGTCTGGGTCCTCGGTGGAAGACCTGGAGAGAAGGGCAGCGGTGTGCCCGGACCTAGGGTTGGGTATATGCCTCAGGTATGTGTCATACTATCTTAAGTTTATTTGCTCAATAATTCATCATCGACCTAGCCTTGTCCCAACTATGTTTAGGTCGACTTCCAGTCAAATCGGATGCAGCTGAGTAAGAGCGGTTTTGCACTACATCCGATTCGAATCCGAATTAAAACTCCGACTTCAATCCGAATTGGGAATGTTCTAAATTCGGACGCATAGAGTTCTAATCTAGTGCGCAACCTGTTATACAAATAGGACTATGGTCACTTCGGACCGGCATTTCTCGGATTCGGATCGGATGCAGTGCAGAACCGCTCTAACAGTATCCTCTACATCCAATTTACTAACCCGATCTGATTTCCTTACCGTACGTACCTTTGGTAAGATTGGTTGTCAGACTTTAGGACTCCTGAGTACCTGCAATGACTGTCAGTGATCTACCAAATGACAGTCGGGACCAACGGTTTAACGCGCTTTTCAAGGCACAAGGGGTCTTCGTATGTAATGATGGCACCTATCCACGGACTAACCTCGGCAATAGTAACTTAACCTTGATCGACCCGTGCGGCTGTTATTACATAGCCACGAGCCACTCTGTCTACTAAATAACCCACCGGATGGAAAGCGTCTCCCGCCGCTTTTAAAAACTTGCAACACCGAGTGGTTTGTGGCGACCTGGGGCGTGGCTACCGCCGTATCTGCCGTATCAATTATACGGGGCCCCCGGGCCACGGGGGCCCCCAACGTGCGTGAGCAAAAATTAATAAAAACTTCCCAATTTTTTTATTTTACATATGACAAAAGTCAAAAAAAGGAAATCAGCTATAAATGATTTAATAAATCAGTTTGCCGAAAAACAGGCAAGGAGAGTGTATATTTAATTTGAATTATTTGTAAAAATTTTGGAAAAAGTGACAGATAGATAATTATGATGAATAAATATTTCAAACATTTTTTTTTCTTTAGTGAGAAATCTTTACCCTTCCCCAAACAAATTTTTATATGGGGCCCCCGCCCAGGCACGCTACGACTGGTGGCGGCTGATGCGTTTTCGGCATTGGACAGTTTAGAAGTCTCATGTGTGATTGCAGCGACTTTCATATCTTACAAATGCAGCTTTGACAGGTGACAATATCTAGTAAAATAAATCAGCAGCTGAATTTCGTAACACACTATCATTCTCAATCTGAATCATTTTGAAGGATATTGCTAATCCGTTGCTTCATGTGTTCGAAAAATGTATCTGCTCAACAACGTAAATAACGCAATGAATGTTGTTTTTTTTCTGTATGTAGGTTTGTACAAACACTTTTACACGTCAATCATATATTTTTTTAATGTAAGATCAGGTCGGCGTTTCCTATCTGACTACTCTGAGAAGACAGGCCGAAACAAACTCAGAGGTCTCTTTCAAAGTCCAGAAAAAATCTTGGTCAGATCATGTAAAAACCTGGTGATGTTTGGTGTCTGATTGGTGTTGATGTTGATTGGTCTTTTGAGGAAAGAACCACACAGATTGAGCGGACATCTCCAGTCAGTCAGTCAGTATTTGTCAAAAATCGATTCCATTCGAACTCCATCCCCGGAGGTCGGGTGTCTTGAAAAAAAAAAGTTGCGTCAACAAAGTAATCTTAATAAAAATCTTTTCTTTTTTCCCCAGGACATAGCGCTAGTCGGCGAATTCACAGTCCGCGACGCAATATACTACTTCGGCCGGATCTACGGCATGCAGATGGAAAAGATGGTGGAACGATTTGAGTTCCTCTCCAACCTTCTAGACCTGCCCAGTGGAAACCGCCTTATTAAGACCCTGTCTGGGGGTCAGCAGAGAAGGGTCTCCTTGGCTGCTGCCCTGGTGCATGAACCTGAACTCCTCATATTGGATGAGCCGACAGTTGGATTGGACCCGGTGTTGAGAGAAAGGTTAGTTAAAATATGAATATGATCTCTTAGTGTCAGAATTGAAGAACAAAACTGGTAGGGCTTTGTTTGGAATGGCGATATGTACATATGGACAAAATATTCTAATTCAAAGACAACGGTTAGGCTTTAGAATTGAAGGACCAAAAACTTTGTAAGACAAAATATGGTTTGCCATAGCGGTGAATAACTAAAGTCTATTCAAACTTATGTTTCAAATTAATATAATTTCAAGTTAAACAAATATCAACTTTATTTTAATGGTAAGTACTTAAGTTGATTTCAGAGTGACTAGCACTATTGCAACAAACAGTTGACTTAAAATGTTTGAAGTTGAAGCGTAAACTGAACTTTATTGTGTAGGATTTAAAGTTATTTTTCCATAAACTCATATGGCAAATAAATCGCTAATGCAGATTTCAGTGTGACCAGGGACATCGACGCCCAACATTACCATGGATTCAGTACATGATTCTGAACAAAAAATAATAGCTGTTCCATACATTTTCCTATGAAACAGCAGATTTTTTTTGATAACCGACGAAAAATGTACCTATACGCTAGAATTATGTGCTATATTCGTGGTTAAGAGGAGGCTCCCTAAAGGGGTTAGAAGATTTTTGTATGGAGGGTGGCCCTAAGGTCCGTCGCCATTTTGATTTTTTTTCAGAATCGCGGTGCACAATAAAAGTTATATATTTAGATAGAGGACACTTATACAAACAAAAAATATAATATAACATAATATCCTAAAGCGTCAGGTTTCGGAGTTATTCACCGAAATATAATTCGAAAACAACAAGGATTTTTTTGTCTTTTTTCCCTCCAGGTAAGCATATTGAACTATTGAGGTAATAGAAACGTTATGAAACCTTTATGGACAAGAAACAAATGAAGAATAGACATTTTTTAAATAAATAATTAAAAACGGCTAACAGTGGTGGCCAAGTGGTAACAGCCGCGACTTACGAGTTGTAGGTCGTAGGTTCGAACCCAGACAGGCGCTTTACTTTGTGTAAATTATTTCATCACCACTGCTCTCAAAACTGTGAAGGAAAACATCGTGAGGAAACCGGCATGTCCTAGAACCAAAAATTCGAAGACATGTGACATCTGCCAACCCGCACTGGGCCCGCATGGTGGATTACGGCTCACTCCCTCTCACCGAGGAGGCCTGTGTCCCAGCAGTGGGAACATTATAGGCTAATTATGTATGTATGTATTATGTATGTATTTATAGTTCGTTTTTTAATCCCAGAGACTAATCTGACATTTAAGTCTTTTGTGTTTTCGTTTTTTTTAGTATAGAAGTTTGATACACTTGTCAGATTAGTCTCTGGGATAAAACAACGAACTATAAATTGCCGTGTTTAATTATTTATTTAAAAAATGTCTATTCTTCATTTGTTTCTTCTCCATAAAGGTTTCATAACGTTTCTATTACCTCAATAGTTCAATATGCTTACCTGGAGGGAAAAAAGACAAAAAATCCTTGTTGTTTTCGACTTATATTTCGGTGAATAACTCCGAAACCTGACGCTTTAGGATATTATGTTATATTATATTTTTTGTTTGTATAAGTGTCCTCTATCTAAATATATAACTTTTGTTGTGCACCGCGATTCTGAAAAAAAATCAAAATGGCGGCTGATTTTAGGGCCAAAACCTTCAAACCCCTTTACGTACAATCAAAATGGAACTTTAGTATATGATTCATTGGATCTTTTTCTTTCCATGTACAAGACAGTTACGTAATTGTAACATTTTCGCTCGATTCATATTTTATTCAAAAATCATGTCTTTTTTAAAGATTATTACTTTCTTTTTCAAGATTGCTTGGCCTTTATGTCTAAAATAAATGTTAACAGTAAGAAAATATAGTTTACTATCCAGCCACAAGATATTTTTTCTCTAGATCAATTATTACTTTAGTTATAAACAAAATAAGAATTGAGACTTACGACATTTAGTTTCGAGCTCGAACGCGATCAAAGAGCGCACGCGGTATTCAACCTTATTACGGCTACGTTAGCGTCTTTCACCATAGCGGTCTAACCGGTCTCTCATCTCTCTCTCTCATGCGTAGAAATTATTTTAGAGTGCCTGGTCTTAAAGTTTGCACGTCGATGTCATACCACCCTGTATAGTTTATTTAGATTAATTATTTCAAATATGTTATCTTCGTGCATAAACCTTCAGCATGACCAATATTTCCATAATTAAACGTCTATACCTAGGGCCTATTTGGCGCAGCCGTGAGGCACACAATAGGTACTATCTGTTTTTTGTTTTTTTTTAGTTATGTTTGTATGAATATTGTGTGACCTGGGTCAAAAATAAACTTATTTTCTTTCTCTATACATTAAACAGAAGAATCCATACTACACACATCAAAAGTGTCTAGGGATCAAGCATTTTTATGCGGATTTCTTGAGATTGAGATGTGGCTTTGTAATAAATTTATGATTTTATAAATTTATATGGATCCTTTTTGGTGCATTTCATAATTTGAATCAGGAACTGTGAATCAAATTCGAGTAAAAGATGAAAATCAGCTGTCAATATTTTCCCTATAAAAACATACAACGCATTGAAGACATTATTAGTGCTACTGTTTCCCTACTACTGATTAAAACCAACGTTATTATGGAGCGGCGACGTCATTTAAGCAGGGAAGAAATGCTCAGAGCCGTGGGAATGATAGAAGCTGGTTCCCGGCAACGTACTGTGGCTTTAGCTCTGAATACAAATCAGAGTGTTATCAGTCGACTTTGGACACGTTACCGAAGCACTGGTACCGTGGCTGAGCGCCATGGAGGACGGTATCGCTGCACCACACGGAGACAAGACCGATACATTCAAATCTTAACTCGAAGAGCTCCAACAATAACCGCCATGATGTTAGCCGTGAGGCTTCATCACTCTTCAGGGAACTTAATTAGCGACCAAACAGTCAGAAACCGCTTGCATAAAGTGAACCTTCATTCCCGAAGACCGCTACGGGTACCACCTATAGCAATGCACAATCGTAGGATTCGATATCAATGGGCTCTTGAACACAGAAATTGGGCAGAAGAACAATGGCGTTTCGTGTGCTTTTCTGATGAGTCTCGTTTTGGTATGAGACCGGATACAAGACGTATACGACACTGGAGAACCCCTGGACGCCAACAGCGATTAAAATCCTGCCAGGAAGTCCATCCTTATAGTGGTGGAACCATCATGGTATGGGCGGGTATTTGGATCGGCGGAAGAACTGAGTTGATTTGGATCAGAGGCAACCTCAACGCTCAAATTTATGCTGAGACGATTGTATCAGACGTCATCGTTCCTCTACAAGTGCAAATCGGTCCCTTATTTCAGTTAATGCATGATAATGCACGACCGCACACCGCAAGAGTTGTAAGACAGACTCTCGCCGCAGCTAACATCAATGTCCTGCCCTGGCCTGCTCAGTCGCTAGACTTGAACCCGATTGAGAATGCATGGGATATGCTACAGAGAAGAGCTCTGCCGAATATGGAGGGTATCCAGTCGCAAGAAGACCTTTTTTTGTTGTTGCAACAAACATGGGCGGCCATTCCACAGCGTGATTTGGATGAACTCATTTTGAGTATGCCAAACCGATGTTCTTGTGTTGTTAGTGTTCGCGATAGAAACACGGATTATTAATTGTTTGAGTTACCCAATAAAATTTTAAAGAAAACTGTTATTTCAGTCTTTTTTTCGAACTTTTGTGTTAGTGGTTCAAATGTCAAAAATCCCTTTATTAGGAAAATGGCAAATTTCTTTATTAATGCAAAGGTGACTTGGTTTATCGTTACTGTGCCTTCAAATCAAGAGTGAACAGGCATCTTCTGGGCACGCTCGATCCATCATAGACCTCATCTATCGCTTTCCATCAGGCGTGATCGGGGTCAAGAGTGCGCCCATTTAGCAATAAAAAAAAAAAAAAAAAAAAAAAACGAAAACACTTTATTTGATGAATCCTTAAAGAAAATTTTAATTAATATCAATCAGGAGAAAAGTTATTGCAAAAATATATGTTGATCCCTAGACACTTTTGATGTGTGTATATCCATACTAATATCATAAATTTATGATATTAGTATGGATATACACACATCAAAAGTGTCTACGTGAAAAGGTAACAGACAGACAGACACACTTTCGCATTTATGCGAAAGTGTGTCTGTCTGTCTGTTACCTTTTCACGCTTAAACCGCTGAACCGATTTAGATGAAATTTGGTACCTATAGAGATAGTTTGAGTCCCGGGAAAGGACATAGGATAGTTTTTATCCCGATATTCCCACGGGAAACTTATGCGGGTGATACCGCGGGGCGCTGCTAGTAATTCATATTTAAAGCTTTGAACACAGACTTTATTTATCTACTTACAATATTTGCATTACTATGAAATAATTCCTATTAAATTACAAATGACATAATTTAACGTCACCGGTATATACCTACTAATAATATTTGCATTATTATGTAATAATTCCTATTCAAATTAAAACTCCAAATGACATATTGACGCTAATTCTCTCAATTATAGACATTATCTGACACAAATTAATGCTATTATGTCAAAAGGAAATAAAAATCATCACTGAATTAAAGATTTTTTCTTACGGTTTTTTTGCTGAAATATTAGTCAAAACTATTCATTTTGGTAAGTATGATAAACGGCTATCAACACGATTGTCGTCGATAACTAATTCTACAAAAAACTCTAAGTCGGTACTCATAAGTGTCTAGGCATACATATGAGTTGATGACGCATTCATTTGACACGTTACTGAAGAAAAAATATTCCATTCAAATATCTTCACATATGAGATCATTCTTAAACATGGAACTAGGTTTTCATTGTTCTACTTCAGTAGGTACAGATAGTAAATGGAATGGTTACAAAGTTAGCCCCGTAGCATCGCCGTAGCATAATTATCCTGGATAGATTAGAGGTGATAAGCGCAGGTCTCCGAAAAGCCTTCTCTAAAAGATGATAAACTTTATTTAGCCCAAATTAAGGTTCACAATATAAGATCACAAAAAAAATAGTTATAATAACAGTATTGTGTGCCTCATGGCTGCTCAAAGTAGGCTCTAGAAAGCAACAGGATTCAAATCAAATCAAAAGTCATTTATTCAAACTAGGCTGAGAATCAGCACTTTTCGAACGTCAAAATTACAAAAGACAGTCCCCCAAAACGCCCGCTCTTCACCACTTCCTGGTTTCAGTACCATCACTTGTATTCATTTTAAAGAGCGTTAAATCTTGAATACTTTGTTGTCTTTTGTTCCTCTGGATATCTCTCTCCTTTTGCTAAAATAAGGGTCTCTTTGATGATGACGATGGGGCTCCCTTTTCCGCACTTAGACTCCCATTTGGTCCGTTGTGCGTGGGGAAGGGTGTCTTTATGAAAATCATCTATTTTCCTAAGATGGCAGGAGCGATAAACACATAGTACCTACAGTAATATGTATTTATTGCTTTTAGAAAATCCTGGTACAGTAGCGTCACCCGATGCTACACATCGGGGGACGCTTACTGTACCAGAATTAATGAATAAAATACTATTTACCTTTATATAGCGTAATTAATTAAATTATAATTATATATTTTTTTATCTTTAAATTAATAAAAACAATATTATATCTTTTTCCCTTGGCCAGCCAAATCTGACGCCTACTGTGTTCTTAAACTAAATTATTGTATGTTTCGTATTTCTTGCCAATCATTTTTAACGGACTCGCAGAGGTTGCATGTAAGCACCTAATCCATACTATCCATACTAATATTATAAATTCGAAAGTAACTCTGTCTGTCTGTCTGTGTCTGTATGTTACCTTTTCACGCCCAAACCACTGAACCGATTTATATGAAATTTGGTATAGAGATAGTTTGAGTCCCGGGAAAGGACATAGGATAGTTTTTATCCCGATATCCCCACGGGATCGAAACTTATGCGGGTGAAACCGCGGGGCGCAGCTAGTAGGCTATAATCTCTACAGTACGTACGGCCGCGATCGCTTACCCAAAACTGTTTCCGTGCTTCGAGCACATAAGGTGAACAGACATTCTTCAAAAAGTTTACTCAACATACGGAACTAACCGACGCGACGCAGTGCAAGCTTTACCTTACAATTCACAAATTACGCAATGCCAAGCAAAAAACGTGTCATCTTATAAAATAATGAAGTGTGAATTGTTTCGTAGATTTATCAGAGTACAAAGGAACGTTTCAAGGTTTCTTTCAACAGTAAAATATGTTTATAACTCTTGAATTTACAGCAGGAAAATGACATTCAAAATTAAAAAGCTATTTAGTGTTATAAGTACGTAAGTAGATTTGAATTTAGACACAAAACGAGGCTTGCATCATCGCTTTTTCGAGATGTCAGCAAAAAGGAAGGGGCCTGCCAGGGCCGAAGCCTGCCGGGGGTGCGGGATTATCCGGAAGGGTTACCGCTACCCCGGAACGTAAAGGGCTAAGGAAGGAACACGGATGGGTTTTAGTCAGTAAAAATCTGACACTCCCTTCCGCTCCACCCAGAGCGGGAGGGGTCATTTGATGATTTCCCATCCATAAAAAAGGGGGTTTCACGAGATACATAACATGTTCCCTCTACTGGGATACAGGCCTCCTCTAAGTGAGGGGCCGTGGGCCATAATCCACCACGCGGGCCCAGTGCGGGTTGGCAGATGCCACATGTCTTCGAATTTTTGGTTCTAGGACATGCCGGTTTCCTCACGATGTTTTCCTTCACCGTTATGAAAGCAGTGGTGATGAAATAATTTAAACAAATTAAAGTTCCTGTCTGGATTCAAACCTACGACCTGCAACTCGTAAGGCAAGCCGTTACCTCTCTGGGCCACCACTGCTCTTCTAGGCTAGTATTATTAATGTTAGAATCGTTGCTGCCCAGAGTCTACCAGACGTGAGCCGTCCCTGCGGGGTATTTGCATAAAACACTATCAGTAGCAATGGCTTTCATTTTGACAGTGCAACAACATTCATTGCGTTATTTACGTTGTTGAGCAGACACATTTTTCGAACATATGAAGTAATGGATTAGCAATAGATATCCTTCAAAATGATTCAAATTGAGATTGAAAATGTTTGCGTCATCAACGCTCATGAATACCTCAAACTTAAACTCAAACTCAAAGCATTTATTTCAATTAAACCATTTACAGGCACTTTTGAATTGTCAAGAAGTCAGTCAGTCAGAAAATATGAAGCTAGTTGCCCATTCCAAAGCGTAGGTACCTATGGAGAAGAACAGGCAAGAAACTCCATGGACACTCTTTTAAATTATATTTTTACATAAATATTAGTTACATCATTTATGTTGAATTTATAATTATATGTGAGAACGATGTAAAAATAAAACGACGTACGCGTTAAAAGCGTCCAGAGTACAGCTAATTGTAAAAGAAAAAACAACAATCCAAAAATAAAATAGTTAAAAATAAACCGAAGCAGCTAAGTGATGACCAGCCCCAACTGACGGCTACCTTCTCTGGACAATATTAGGCTGGTATTATTAATGTTAGACTCGATGCTGCTCGATCGAAGTCGTAGCTGGACGTGAGCAATCCTTTTTCACAAGCAAAACGTAATGTGACAATAAGACTACTATCCCAAAAACTTTCTTTCTTTAACAATACGAAATAACATTGCCCAAATAACATAATAAGTATTGTCTTACCGCGGATGTCCATTGTTTTAAATCACAATGAGTGAAGCCTGATCACTGAATACCATCTATTGTCCATCAGTAAACATTACGTCAGAGACCATTGAATTTCTTTTGGAAAAGCTGACTTATTCGGTAGTACTAGCTCTCTTGGTATAAGAAGTCACCTTGGAGTTTAATTTTGGACAGCATTTGTTTCTAGGGGTTCGAGGCTAAACAATAACAGCTGCACGGGTCGATTGAAGGTAAAGCTAGGCTTGCTGCGGTCGTTTCATGGATGGGTGACAATCCTTTAGATATATCGAGATCCCTCCGTGCTTCGGAAAGTACGTTAAGCCGTTGGTCCCGGCTGTCATTCGTAGATCTTTGAGAGTATTGTATAGTTTCGGGTAGTCAGAAGCCACCAGTCTTAGCAAAGAGTATCGTATTACCCGTTTATTGCCCGTGGTCCGACCGCGTAGTTCTACTAGTAGGACCACGGGCAATTTTCTTTTCGGTGGTTCTATCAATCGGACCATGGGCAAATCAAGTTCTATCAGTAGTACTAAGGGCAACTTTGTTTACCCGTGGTTCTATTAAGTGAGTAAACTTCTTTGCATGTAAAACTTGGAGTTACTAAATATCAAAATAAATGTTGGACATGCATTGGATAAGCTGCGATGATATATATTCGTCCACATTTACTTACTCTTTGTCAAAAATCTTTTTTTTAGTTAAACCAGCTAACTCTTTTACTCTCACATTTTTAATCTCACATTTACACGTCCGTCCATCAATGCCTCTTTTGCTGGCTGCTGCAGTAATGTACTGTTTTCTTTTTAGTGCAATAGGTAGCTACAAAAACATTTTTTAATAACTATACATTTTATTTTTACTTATACGTATTTTTTTTCCTTTGTAAAATAATAAAGGTAATACGGGCTGGTGTCCGCAACTCAAAAATAATGTAACAGGTATAAGTACTACGTAAGTAGTACCATGGGCAAAAATATTTATCTTAGTTCTACTCGACCAGTAGGACCAGTGCCAATAAAATATGATAATTTTATAACGATGGTCCGATTGATAGAACCACCGAAAAGAAAAATGCCCGTGGTCCTACTAGTAGAACTACGCGGTCGAACCACGGGCAATAAACGGTATTACCCAGTACCTATTTAAAATAAATTATTTGACTTTGAATTTGACCAGTAACTGGGTAGTGGTGGTCACATAGGCAGTCGCACCATGTAAAAAAATGGTAAGTAGGTATTCAGCTGCATCCGGTTAGACTGAAAGCCGACCCCAACATGGGGCATGGCAGTTGATGCACCAAAGAAGACTAAAAAGAATAAAAGCCTTTAACAAGATGCAAATAAGTTCTATTGTTCAAAAAAATTAATTCTTTTATTTCTAGTCACGTATCATATTTACATGCAATAAATCTTTCAGATCATAATACAAATAGCAGTGTTCAAAACCTCAGATAATTTACATTCCATCACCACCTTATCAGTTATCTACTTTAGTCCAATGTATTCTAAGTTGATTTTTGAGTGACCTTTTGTAACAAAAACGTCCTAGTACGTTTTTGGTTGCAATGGAATTTGACCTTTGTTAAGTTATTAAATTCTTCATTCAAATATATATATTTTTTTTGTTTATTGTACACCACAAAAATACATAACATGAAAAAAATACATCAAGCACTACAAAAAATTATGTTATTCTTTTAGGTAGGTACACATTTCTCACACAATTAATTATATTTTTTTGGTAATTAAGGCAACACAAACCTAAAAATAAAGTAAGTACTTTATTGTTATGTTTAGTTTCTTTAATTAAATAATTAAAAAAACTAAAAAACCCGACTGCGGTAAAAACTTAAGTTAAAAAAAAACTTAAAAGCTAAATACAAGCCCATTTTAAATTAAATAAAAGTTGGAAGCAGGCGGGACCCATTTGAATTTGAAAATATAATAAAAATGGTATGGGTCCCGCCTGCTTCCAACTTTTGTTTAATTTTCGATTTGTCACTTCGAATTACTTTGAACCATAATTATTATACCATGGAACCATAGGTATAAGTTGTGTATATTTTTGTAATCACCTTTTCTTTTAAAAACCTTTATTTTGAACCCCACTCGATAGGTATTGAGAAAAAAGAAATTGAAGACAAAATATGGTGCCAAAAATCGGCCATTTTTTTTTTTAATTTTCATTATCAATATACATATATGTTTTACAAAATCCTGGGTACATTATTCTTGTTGCCTCTACATAGATGTACAGCGTGACACATTGGGTCGTGTAGGTATTGAAGTTTTGTATGGGAGAGCTGATATTTTTTTCGCGATTACGACGTTGGTCCCATGGAGAAAGATGTTCAGTTTGATGGCCTTAAATATGACCACACATTTCTGTTTTTTTTTATTGCTGTATGGCCCCGCTCTTGACTTCGAACAAAACAGCCCTTGACCCCCCCCCCCCCCTTAACCTTGATACACGCTGTATAAAGGTGCGGGAGCATTCGCCTGTAATGTAACGTTACAGATTCGAATATTACATCAGTGAGGGAGGAAAATCGAGCATTACAGCGCGCACCTTGTTATGATACAAAACGAGTATTACATCAGTGAAGGAGGAGATGCGAGCATTACAATGCGTACCTTGTAATGATGCAATGTGTAATACCTTGATACAACTTGTAACATCAATGCGCTCCACTTGTAAAAAGTCAAATCTGTAATGTTACATTACAACAACTCATTTACACACGCAAATGCTCGTCAGTCTGGGAGGTAGTATTGTAATGTAATGCTCCAAGTCGAATCTGTAATGTTACATAACACGCGAATGCTCATCGGTCAGGGAGGTAGTATTGTAATGTAACGCTCAAAGTCGAATCTACTCGTATAATGTTACATTACACGCGAATGCTCCCGGTGAGGGAGCACCTTAACGGATATATTACACAGGGCGGTAACTAGCAGTTTACATCGTACCCTAAGACCGGCGGGGGTTCTTTCTTTCCACATCGACCTTCACTTTCAGACACGTTCTTTCATCACGTTAATTGGTTAATCATAACTTCATAAGCTGTGCAATCATGACGAAGCAGTTTCCCTCTACTTACAGTATAGACTTTCGTCATATTTGTTAAGTAATATTCAAAAAGTTTGTCATTCTTCAGTTGATTTGAAAAGATGGCAATTTCACGTTGAATTTAATTGTTGACAACTCTTGACATAGAATAATCGAGAATAATCAGCAGTGATCGGAATAGGCTGAGTATATTTACCTAAAGTTTAAAGAACAGAGACGGAAATCGGAGACTTCCTTATGACTAAACTAGCTGCGCCCCGCGGTTTCACCCGCATAAGTGTCGATCCCGTGGGAATATCGGGATAAAAACTATCTTATGTCCTTCCCCGGGACTCAAACTATCTCTAGGCGTGAAGAAAAGACAGACAGACAGACAGAGTTACTTTCGCATTTATAATATTAGTTTGGATTTTTTAAGAATATTTTTTTTAATATTGGTTATTTTATTTATCAAAAGATTGATTACAATTTATTAAAGCATTTATAATGTTAATGATAAAATAAGATATTAAAAGTTACATAATTAAATTTCCAGAAAATTTACCGGTAAAAAAAAATTGTCATAAGGAAGTATCCGATTTTCGTCTCTGTTCTTTAAACTTTAGGTTGGTAAATATATCACTGATAATTAGCTTATAATGTTCCCACGGCTGGGACACAGGTCTCCTCTCTGAGAGAGGGAGTGGGCCGTAATCCACCACACGGGCCCAGTGCTGGTTGGATTACTCTTATGCTCTTGACATAGCTTTGTTATCAATTATAAACTTAAACTTTGTGGTTCTGTAAATCTTTTTCCAATAGTAGAACACTTAAAGAAAATAATGGAAGTATCATATGTCCTAACCCAGCAACCTAATTGCGTAACACACTATCAATCGGAATCTGAATCATTTTGAAGCAAATTGCTTATCCATTGCTTCATAAGTTCGAAAAATTTGTCTACTCAACACGTTAACAACGCAATGAATGTTGTTGACCTGTCAAAATCAAACCGATTCCGATTGATAATGTGTTACGCAATTGCCCCGCAGGTCATGGTCTACCCGTACCCGTGTAGGTACTAAAGAAAAATGGCAGAATTCTGTGTAATTTGTGTGTCGCACTTAAACTTGCGCACATTCGTACAAATACTCTCAAAACATAGATCTCGGTCAAATTAAGATAAAAGGTAATCACGGCATAATTTTTATTAATAATGGGTTTCGCTAGAAAAACGTTTAGGGACCAGGTGGCTCCGTTTATACAGACCCCATGACTAAACTAAAGAGTAGGTATATTATGCAGTGAACAGTATATGGCATTCAAAGATGGCGGAAATCCAAATCCGGATCTACGGTTAAGGCGTGTGAAAAGGTAACAGCCAGACAGATAAAATTAGTTTCGTATTTATAATATTACAGAGTATGGATGAATGGGGGTGCACGAAATATTTACACAACTAATTCCTATAACCCGGTCAAAATAGACATTCAAGGTTACATTATTTCGCATAAAGCTTAAAATTGGTATGAATGTTCGGAACACTATTACCTACAAATAAATCGTCAAAAGTCCCCATAAATCTGACGTGTGCAAAAAAAAATATTCAAAAATTATTCATTAAAAATTGGAATGAATGTTGGGGTGTTCCCAACCCAACATTCATACCAATTTTCAGCCTTATGCGAATTAATGTAACCTTCTTACCCCTATTTTTAAAGCTAACTTGACCGGACTATTAAACAAAAACCGCTTTTAAGAACCAATCTTAATCGAACCTGAAGGACCAAAACCAAACCGCATTCAGTCTGTCCCAGCCACCTTCTTGAGGTCGTCGGTCCATCGTCGATGAGGGGCGTCCCACTACGCTTGCCCATACCGCGGTCTCCACTCCAGGACTCGTCTGCTCCACCGGCCATCGGTCCTTCGACAAACATGGCCACCCCACTGCTACTTTGAAACTCACGCATTGAAACAGAGCAAAAAAATATCATGACGTCTTTAAAAAATGTATGCGAATTTATGATTGTTTTTATTCTCAGTCGTCAATGACATAAATATGTAGCTTTTAACACTCATAATAACTTCGCGCGTCTTTTATTTATTTACTAGCTGACCTGGCGAACTTCGTGCCGCCATATTTTTCTTTTTCGGAAATATTTTCGAAATTCCTTGTTCATCTGTCAATGTCAATACAATGTCAATACATTGATGATTTATCAGTCTTCTGTCTCATTCACTCACTCCGTTTTCATATAACGAGACTAAAAAAAAAATCTGTTCGTTTTTTTTTCAATTTTCTTTTGTACAAACCTTTTCCTAACAATAACGAACACAAAAAAAAAAGAATTATTCAATTTAGTGCAGTCGTTCGGAAGTTATGCCCGTACATACATTTCGGCTATTCATTTTTATTTACGAGTATATAGATTTATTTGGCATGCGCAATTCCTTGACGCAATCATTTCCTTTACAAGGCTACCAAAACTAATGTTTTGGTAGCCTTGTAAAGGAAATGACCAGATTTCAGATTGAAATTTCTATAGTTTTAATAATTTAAAACTATAGAAATTTCAATCTGAAATTCCTCAGTAGCAGCCCGGAGTCAATAGACTCACCCCCTATTACATGGGACTTAAACATAACTGGCGAAATATGGGTGTACTATAGGTGTACCTCTGCCCTACCCTTCAGATAATACAGGCTTAATCATGCGCGGTCCGAGGGGGGGGGTCGTGGGGGTCATGACCCCCCCAAAATCATTCAAGCAGTCGAGTCTGAATGATTTAGTTGCCTTACTAACTTAAAACTGTACTTGAGCCACGAAATACCCCGATTGGCATATTCAAAAACATTAAGAACATCGGCAGGGACTGCCGACTGAAGTAAAAACTTAAAACCATGAAATGACAGTGGGTTCACGCACAATGGTCCATTTGAAGGACTAAGTACGGAAACCAAACCCATAACATAGAACATAGATGACAGTGGGTTTTTTAACGCGCCTGATAAATATTGTCCTTTAAAAAGCCAGCTATAAAAATATAGAATCCAGGATTCAAGAGCGAGCGAATCAAACGCGGGATTTTGGGCACCCCACTCGTACGTAAGGTTGAAAGGCTTAGGTAAGGCCAGATTCCAAAACCTAAACTGCTGTAAAACGAGATTAAGCTTTTCGTCATAATTCGATAAAGTAAGTTCTCTTTTTGTATGATGGGTAAAAGAAAACAGAGACTATTCAAGGTGGTGTGCTAAAATTTTCAGGTTCGCTACGCTCGTTTTTACAATTTACATTGGTTCTTGAGCTTTTCTTCAAAAGTCGACAAAGCAAGTAATTCCTAGTCCTTTTGGAATGATCGGAAGAAAATCGAACCTATCCGAGAGTGTGCAAAATTTTCGAGCTCGCTTCACTCGCTCTTGCGTTTTAGGTTCTGATAGCTGCTTGAGCTTGCCTGCATAAGTCGGCAATGTAACTCCTATTTCTACTTGAAAATATCAAAACAAAACCTAATCAACAGAGGCGGATTATAAAAATTTTCGAGCTCGCTTCGCTCGCTCTCCCCACCCTGCATCATCTACCGTTCTAATACATACGACCAATTTGGCAGCATTTAAGTAACATGAATAGCATAAGTAATGTGGAGCTGGAGATGTACATGAACCTTAACATATCATCACGCCTTTAATCCCCAAAGGGTTGGGCAGGGGTGTACCTTCATATAGTACGTACACCCACATTTCGTCAGTTATTAAGGGAAATGTCATAGAGGGCGAGCCTACTGCCGCCAACCGGGCACAAATCCAGACTCCAAGCTGCTTCTGAGAAATTTCTGATGGAAAAACCCTTTAACACTCTACCCGACCTAGGAATCGAACCCAGCTAGGACCTCATTCTCAGCAGTAACGCTTGCGACCACTAGACCAACGAGGAGATGTACCTCCTTAAAATATTCCTCGGCACCCATGATGACCCCCCCCAAAATCTTGGGCTGCGACCGCGCCTGGGCTTAATGTTATGTAAAATTAAAGACGTGATGTCCACCACCTTGCACTACGGCCCACTCCCTCTCACAGAGAGAATGCGTGAGTATCAGCAGTGGGGACATTATAGGCTGATACTCGTAATGTAACTGCATATACGATACATAGGCACATTCGTGAGGTGCGCATTATGACACAATATTTATACAAAATGGATATACTTACGTTGATAAACAGTCTGCTCTTCAAGTATCCTAGAGTGTTATAATTGTAAGAATAAACACAAAAGTCAAAAGACTACTTGTACTATTTATTCTGTGACGTCGACTTGTTAACTTCGGACGTTGCGTACGTGTGCGTACGCGCTTGCGAGTGTGTAGTAGATGACAACATTAAGCCGCCAAAATTAGGTTTTTTGTTGCTCTCGATGTTTGGCACTTGCAAGTGTTGCGGCGCAAAAGTTCAACTAATGGAATTTACTATGGCATCCTGGCGTTGTGAGACGTACTGCAAATAATATCGTATTTTTATTAGCCGTCATTTTAGTTTGTTTCTAGTTTTAGTTAAGTTAAGTTTTAATTTTGTTATTTTTGTTAATTAATTAGGTATTAGGACCAAACCCCGTAAACTGTCACGTTTCCAAGATATTAACGTTCAAAGTTGATCACGTGACATCCATATTTTTTTTTTTAACTTGCGTAGGTACATCTTGTTACATTTATGTTTGAAATAATCACTCTGAAGTAGTTTGAACAAAAAACGTTGCTCGTCCGAACGTGCGAAAACAACTGTAAATATATTTGTCGCAACAATCAAGTAGGTACCTATCTAGTACGCCAGCGCCATTTGGTAGCGCGTGACAGAGTCTAGCCTTTTTTTTTTTTATGGATGGGAAATCATCAAATGACCCCTCCCGCTCTGGGTGGAGCGAAGGGAGTGTCAGAATCTTACTGACTAAAGCCCATCCGTGTTCCTTCCTTAGCCCTTTATGTTCCGGGGTAGCGGTAACCCTTTCGGACAATCCCGCACCCCCGGCAGGCTTCGGCCCTGGCAGGCCCCTTCCTTTATGCTGACATCTCTTTGAGGCGCGCGTGGAACACGTACGCGCCGTCCGGCACGGGCCTGGTCCTGATCGGACGGTGAGCTACCCATTACTCTCCGTCCGCAGGCCCGCGCCTACGGTGGCCGGGAGTCGTCACGCGGCTCCCGACGCCCGGAGCGTCTCCCGCGGCGGCTGGGGTGTGAGGCTCTCTCCCTCAGCCGTTCACCTCCTTCGCTAGCATGACTGCTTCGCAGAAGGAGGTGACCGCCTCCCACTCCCTCTCGCCCCGGACCATGGCTTGAACCAGGGCCGGACAGAGTCTAGCCTGAGTTCGTGGGAATCGAGGAGAGCGAGCAGCGAGGTGGAGCGGCTTTCTTGAAAATTGGACATCGTACGAACAACATGTGCTCAGAAACTGTCTCGCGTTCCGTATCTAGTTATGTCGTGTACCTACAGTGTGTGATAAGCTAGTGTGACAAACTTTTTCGTAAATTATAATCTGATTTGAACCGCAAACGGTTATTCAATTGCGCAATAACCAACACTACACATAGTACGCCCACAATAGTTAAGCTGATGAGAACTAGAGACAGACGTACCTTCTCCGTCATATTCATATTCCTAGTAAACTAACTATTTATCCGACTAACCTCTAAAATGTGACCTTTTAATAAAGGTAAAGCAATCAAAATAACAAATGATCACCTCGGAAGAGACCTTCGCGAATACTCAAAAAGTCACCAATTTTAATATTCAGGTGACCTATAAACAGCTTGTAAACGTTACGAGACAAATATTTCTCATCCTTGTGCTTAATCAATGTCAAGAGAAACCAACACACCTGACCCTTTAGTACAAAGAAACGGTTTCACAATTCAATTCACATGTCATTTAAAACTCAGAAATATTACCTTAAAAAGAACAATTTTTCTTTTGTTTGGCCATGACATCTTAGAGACTGACTGTCTCTAAAAGGGCTTGCTTCGGACATTTAGTGGTTCTGTCATGCGTTAACTTGCCTGTTTGATTAAATAATTATTATTTTTCGTTAAATCTTTATAGTATTAGCCTGTTTACATTCTTGAGTAGAGTTTTCTTTTAGTCAAACAAAATAACAAATACACTATTGTATACTGACACTTTGCCAGTGACTTCTTAGTCCTATACTTCCTAAATCAAGGAGAAAAACAAAAAAAAATTCTAATAAAAATCCTATTTAAGGAAAGGGAATTTTGAAAAAAAAAACCGCTATTATTCCTTATCTAAATCATAAAGGGAACATCATAATAGTCAGATTTTAAGCGAGTGAAGGCTTTTCTTTTTCTATGTATAGGTATTTATATTTATGTAGGGTTAGCTAATTACTTCTTGGGAAATTTTATGAGCTACTCTAGAGTTTCGAAATTATTTTGGTTTATAATAATAATTGTCGAAAGAATTTGATCAATTTTAATGGGACCAAAATCACCATCAT
Organism: Amphipoea lucens; assembly: GCA_947508005.1. Lineage (NCBI taxonomy): Eukaryota > Metazoa > Arthropoda > Insecta > Lepidoptera > Noctuidae > Amphipoea > Amphipoea lucens. The sequence goes on along the minus strand of OX382377.1, from coordinate 14,146,786 downwards.
CCACAGTCCGACTTCACCCACTGCAGCTATACTCTCTTTTCCTTTGCCAATCCCCTCGCTCCGGCTGCCTAATCCAGTTTCTACCCGCGATGGCAAAAAATCAACCTATTCATCTTCTTAGCGTGTCAATAGCAATCTAAATGGACTCGGCCCAGTATTCGGCTACTTGTTTGGCGCCATCGCCAGCGTCCACCAGTTCCAGTAACGTGCAGCTGACAGGACACGCAGGACACGATATTAAATGTCCCATAGGTTTAGGAACAGCACCACATTTACACTCCAAGGCACGTCTATGAATGTCCACCTGAACAGGTTTTCCTTGCTTCGGCCAACCTGGATCCGAAATCTGTTTAAAGACTTCCAGGTTCAACCTATTCCTATTGATTTAATAAAAAACATAGTCATCTGCCTAGCCTTTTTACAGCTATTTTTGGGATCGGCTACCAGTCTAACCGGCTGCAGCTGAATACTAGTATTTTACATGGAACTACTGCCTATCTGACCTCCACAACCCAGTTCCCAGGTAACACGATACTTCTCGGTGAGACTGGTTGTCAGACTTTCGGGCTTCTGACGACTCGTAACGTCTGTCAAAGAACCACGAATGCCAGCCAGGACCAACGGCTTGGGGGTCTCTGTATGTAAAGATAGTCACCCATCCACGGATCGACCGCAGCAAGCGTAGCCTTAACCTGATCGATCAACCCGTGCGGCTGTTATGACAACCATACTAAAACTGCAACAACATATTTTTTCTGTTTCATTATGCCGCAATTCTTCTCCAAAGAGCAATTCATCTATGTTTACTTATTAAACAACTTACTTTCATTGCTTTACAACACTTAGGTGCTGTAAGGTGCTCAGTGATGCTTGTCAGCCATGATTGCCAAATCAGAGTCTATCTAGTCACTGTGATCGCAATCCGTTAAGAAATTACGCCAATAATGTGATAGGTCACTTTTTTAGGCTACACTTTCTTGGCACAAAAAAGAGAATTGATAAAAAATATTGATTTTGGAGTCATCAGGGCGGCAGGGACATCGACGTGCAACCTGTTAGCATGGATTTAGTAGCCTGTACCATCGCGAGCATTGGCGGTAGACCACTTTTCAACCTTATTACTAAGGGCATAAGGGTGAAAAGTGGTCAACCGCCATTGTCCGCGGCTGTACAGTTGTAGTCACGTAAAAAGAACGCTGAGCGACAGTAGAGGGGGTGTACCCGCGCACGAGTACAGCCGTGTCCTAAAGCACTAGGCTATTGTTTCATTGTAAGTGTAATTGTTTTATTGTAGAATCATAATAGTTACTTTAGGTACTAGCGTCGCGCTCCCTTCATACCACCAATTTGATCGTTAAATCGCTCAGTGCGCAGGTAAACGCCAGCGTTCTTTTTACGTGACGGGACTTGTCATGGTTTCGAAACCGCGCTGGAATTTTTAGTCGGCTGAAAAAACAAAATCAGCTGTTTCATAGAAAAGTGCAATTTCTACACAGTCAAAATGTACGGAACAGTATTTTTGTTTATAACTATTCTACGCTAAAGGTACAACAATCATGTGCTGAACACAAATGGTTATAGTTGGTTGGATGGTTATAGTTGGATGCCCCTGCTACCCAGTACCTTGTATATTGGCAATATTTTAGCAACAACGATAATATCCGAACGACATCCACTGCTGGACATAGACCCCCCCCCCTTCTCCCCCAAAAGGTAATATTATCTACGCTCGAAAGAAAAAACAACTTCTTAAATGTACAAGTACCTACTATGTCTATGTAATTAACGCAATTAGTGTAAACAATTAATTTCCCTGGCTGAATTGTTTAACATTTTACAGTTGTATGAAATATGCTACAACTCGACAAATTGACGTAGGGTATCATGCAATTTGCTTAACAATTTATTTCTCTGTCAGTACCTAGGCATAGTATTTTATAGGTATATGTATGGTATGTGAAACTATGACGTACCTATTAGTATTTTATGTGTTCTTAACTTAATATTCTGAAGGTCAAGTGTCATACTAAAAAAACAGTTTAAAGTTATTATAATAATTTATTTATTTTTAGACAAAGTCCATTCCATTACATTAAATTAAAAGTAAAATGTCTATAAAAATCACACATTCAAATGAAACAAAAAGAAAATACATACTTACACATGTCATTCAAGTCAAATCAAATATAAAAACAAATGTCATTCAAAACAAATAAAATTAAAATACATGTCATCCAAAATTAATACTAATAATAACCCATAATTATTATGAATCGTTTTTTTTTTTTAATTCGTCTTTCAACATTTTACTTAAACAGAAACTAGGTTTTCAACGTTTTGTAGGAAGATATTAAATTGACGTACAGAACTGGCCTTCAGGTTTCAACCAATTGCAAATTCTAATAAAATATTTTATTACCATTGAACATAGGATTTTTCTTTTGTATATTCCTAACCTGCGATAAAAATAACTCATGCATAGTAAAAAGGCATATAAACAGGTGTCAGAGGAGTAATTGCATAACACATTATCAGTAGCAATTGGGTTTAATTTTGACAGTGCAACAACATTCATTGCGTTATTTACGTTGTTGAGCAGACACATTTCTCGAACATATGAAGCAATGGATTAGCAATATCCTTCAAAATGATTCAGATTCAGATTGATAGTGTGTTTCGCAATTAGGGTGGTATACCAACAGTTGTTTTCACACATAACGCACACCGAATATCATCAATATACACGTCAAAAATAAATTTAGATATGTCTTAAAACTAGACGAGGTGCTATGTCGCATGCTAATTCTGCCATTCAGTATTTTCTTGCAAAATGAAGCAATATAATCCGTTGCATATAATTACGTGTATCACTCTAGGTCTAGGAACAATTCACGCTGCGTCACTCGTCTTGGCAATGTCGCGGTCGTCAATTGTCGGCTGTTGCAACCGATCGCAATTACGTGCGTTTGCGCAATCGTTGCATGCTCCGTTGCTGGTTGTTGATGTTGATGTGATAGTCATTGATTGTGTGATAGGGTTTTTTTGTCTTGGTTTGATTAGTTAGATATCTGTTCATACTTAAGAAGGTGAATGGTTTACAAGGAAAATAAGAAATGAGGACAATAAGGCGCGAAACACACGGCAGGGCGGGCCGGGCCGGTCAATTTACCGCGAACGATAGTGCAAAGGGAATCCTATACTACCAACGCACATAGAGGGCAAAAAGACCGCGCCGCCGGTGCTTTTCGGATGATGTCTCTCGCGGTCATTCGCGGACAAAATGACCGCCGTCTGCGGAGCGCCTTACTTGAAAGTTATTTAATAACATCAAAGACTGCCTCATTGGTCTAGTGGTCGCAAGCACTACTGCTGAGCCTGAGGTCGTGGATTTGATTCCCGGGTCGGGCAGTGTTATTAGATTTTTCCACCTGGAATTTCTTAGAAAGAATCCGCCGTTTGGATTCGTGCCCGTTTGATGACAATAGGCTCGCCCCTATTACATGAGACTTGAACATAACTGGCGAAATGTGGCTGTACTCTGTCTTACCCTTCGGGGAATACAAGCGTAATGTTATGTTATGAAAATGAGGTGTAATGTCAACTTTAAATAAAATTTACCTACTATTATTATACGCGGTCCCGAGTAACGGCAGACGGAGGAGAAGATGGTGGGACACCTTGGATCACATCGAAAGAAATTGAAGGAATGGGGGAAGGCCTTTGCCCAGGAGTGGAATCCAGTTCAACATAGTAAAAAAAAAAAACATTATACGCACACTGAACTTGAATCCGAAACGTTATATGTATGCAAAGACATTACGAAGGGCGGGCGTTTTGGGGGACTGTCTTTTGTAATTTTGACGTTCGAAAAGTGCTGATTCTCAGCCTAGTTTGAATAAATGACTTTTGATTTTGATTTTGATTAAATTATTTAACAAAATCTCTTTGTATCATGTATGTACCGGGATAAATGAATGAGACTTTACTTTTATATGTATAGCATCTTATATTTGATTTATGCGCAGAATGCCTACTTCTCATAGCCATTTCATACATACGAGGTCACGGATCATAACATCGCATCAATAAAATTAAAACGAATATGTGCCAAAGCACACACGCTACTTTTAGCATCGGCGATCTGCGATTTTTGCTTTTAGCATTTAGCTTCTAAAAAGCGGCTAAATCGCCGATCGCCGATGCTAAAAGTAGCGTGTGTGCTTTGGCCCTTACGTGCAAAGAGTAGGCGAATTGAAGGAAAGAGGTAGTTTTCAAATTACGAATTACTTTAACTTGTTATATTTTTTATGATAACGGCCACTAGCCCTGCCCGTGTGTTAAATTAATGTCGCCAATGTAGCGGCACGTTGTACCTAAGTTAATAAAATTGTTTTGTTATATCAAAGTAGGGACTTTGAGCGCAACTCGTACAAGGTAGGTACTTAAATAAATGATCTCGGGTGTCCATTTGTTCTAGTACAAATAAATAATAGCAAGTATAGGTAGTTGTTAAGTAAATATGTACTTTATGTTTAACATAAAATAAGGTAAATATATGTGACATTAAATAAATATTTTGCAGACCTGTGCTAAAAATTTACCTGTGGCTAAACGATAACAGCCGCACAGGTCGATCGATCAGGTTAAGCTACGCTTGCCGCGGTTGGTCTGTGGATGGGTGATCATCTTTACGTACTGAGATCCCTCCGTGCCTCGGAATTAAGCACGTTAAGCCGTTGGTCCCGGCTGTCATTCGTGGATCTCGTTACGGGTAGTCAGAAACCCGAAAGTCTGACAACCAGTCTTACCAAGGGGTATCGTATTACCCAGTAACTGGGTTGTGGAGGTCAGATAGGCAGTCGCTCCATGTAAAATACTCGTATTCAGCTGCATCCGGTCAGACTGGAAGCCGACCCCAACAGAGTTGGGAAAAGGCTAGGCAGGTGATGATGCTAGAAAGTTACCGAAGTCCATGAAATCTTACTAAAACCCATAGGTTCCTTTTCCCATGAGGCTAGACAGAACCTGAAAAACGCTATGAAAACTGAAAAACTGAAAAACAATTTTTGAATTGATTCCATTTTCTTATCTAATCCCACAATGTTAAAAAGAAAAAATACCTACTTACCTTTGTTACCAAGCAATCTACTTAGGACTTGAATCAATTTACAAACATTGCCATTAAAGTACCTACTACCAGAGAAAATCGTTCAATTTCCCAGAACTTCAAACTTACAATCAAACATACGCAACATTTTTCGTCTCATAACCTCAATGATGTAAAAAGAGGTAATGTGCTACAAGGTTCTTTTGACGCTTGAATAACATTGACAGGGTAACGCTTTTGGTAAACAATCATCTGCCTAGCCGTTTCCAGTTTAACAGGATGCAGCTGAATATCAATATTTTACATGGAGCGACTGCCTATCTGACCTCCACAACCTAGTTACTAGGTAATACGATACCCCTTGGTAAGACAGGTTATCTACACCACTGGTTGGCCCTCAGAGTACTGTGGGTCTGTGGGCCATAAAACATTGTAAGAACTTAGCACATTAAGTATGTTATTTTATAGTAAATCAATAGAACATGAGCTATAATATTTCTTGGTTTGCGTTATTTGTGCATTTGTTCTTCAAACAACTGATTATTGTACAATCCACGTGTTTCTTTAGGTACTTGTTTCATAGAATATCTTAAAGTAGGTAATACATAAAATAATCATTATCGTCTTACCCATAATGCTACGGCCACATTGTCGCGATAAGGCGAACTACAATTCGCGCGCTCTATGTCGCACACCGCTGGCGCTCGACGCGCGATCTCTCGCGGTACAGTCACGAGCATAAGTAGGTATACACTTGGCTTTATTCAAAAGCCATTTTCTCCTTTATTTTTGAATGAAATTTTATATTATTACGAACATAGTATTTTCGAACCCATAGGTATAAACCTATCACAACCGTTGAATGCAACGATGAAATACGACACCTTACACAAGTAAGGTGTCGTACGAGTATTTCAACGTTGCATTCGTTATTTCACGAAAAAATCGCAATTGAAAATTGGCAAGTGTTGACATAATTAGTGCTCGTGACTGTACAACAGAGAGCGCGCGAATTGTAGCTCGTGCTATCGTGATAGTGTTATTTTTCGAAGATGTCAGTATCTCATTCTGTCGTTTCGTCATTTTTGAGTAGGGACAATTCTTATTTTTTTTTTTCGGTGCTTTTATAGAAATAAAAGCTCCGAAAAAAAAATAAGAATTGTCCCTTGTAAGTCGGGTGGAGTATCTATAATTATTTTAAGTATAGAAATCCTTAAAATAATTATAGATACTCCACCCGACTTAGGTAGTTTGAAACAGTAAATATTTTTACCAAACTCTCCAGTTCCCATAACACTATTATTACTTAAATAACACTGATTCAGGTCACTATGCTAAGTTATAATTCCCACCAACTTCTTTCGTTGTATTCTACTTCAACCTACATTTCTTTTGCTTTTCTTTTTTTTGTTTATAACAGCCATTTCGCAAAACGTTGTTTAACATGTCTCTTTGCTAAAACGTTGCCCCATACTAAGGACCCTGAAGAATGAAAGTCTCATGTAATTTGTCCGAAAGGGTTACCGCTACCCCGGAACATAAAGGGCTAAGGAAGGAACACGGATGGGTTTTAGTCAGTAACAGTTTGACACTCCCTTCCGCTCCACCCAGAGCGGGAGGGGTCATTTGACGATTTCCCATCCATAAAAAAAGGGAGCGACAGACTCCAATTAGATATTGGGATTATTGGGACGCGAGAGATCCATTTAGTAGAGGCCCAGAGTTCTATTTAATAGGGGACAAGGGTCATATGTAAAAGGAGATGAAATTCCTGTGCAATAGGGGGATTAGAGACCAATGTATGTAAATACCTAATAAGGGCGAGAATCCTATTACAATAGGGGAGGAAAACTAAACTAGGATCTAAATGTTACCTAAGCTAAGGTAACATTTCAATCGTCATGCTCCGAAAGAAAACATAATAATAGACGTACCAACCAGTTTTCTTTTCGACATAAAAAACAAAAACATTCCTTACGCAGTTTTTACCCGACTGCGCCAGAAGGAGGGTTATTAGAAAACTGACGAGGCGACGTTTCGTAGGCACTACAATATAATTTCTATCGTAGTAGGGACTTAGCTGGAAAAACATCATAGCACGATTAAAGGGATCAGCAACTTATTATTATCTGCCTAGCCTTTTTCCAACTATGTTGGTGCCGGCTTCCAATCTCCCCGGATGCAGCTGAATCCCAATATTTTACATGGAACGACTGCCTATCTTACCTCCACAACCCAGTTTATAGGTAACACGATACCCCTTGGAAAGACTGGTTATCAGACTTTGGTGCTTCTGACGACCCGTAATGACTGTCAAAGATCCACATATGACAGCTGGGACCAAAGGCTTAACGTGCTGTCGAAGGCACGAAGGGGTCTCGATATGTAATATTATTGTCATGCGAAGAAGACTACCCCACAGTATTATTAATTTAGGCGTCACTCAGTCTGAAAGATGATAATTTCATCCATTTAGAAGGCGATTCTGGTGACAGTTGGTTCTTTTTAGGCTATATCTAAAAGCGTTGATAAATCGAAATATTCGTATCAATCGATTATATTATTTTCAAAATTCACACTAGATAGCATACTGTCTTTTTGCTCACCATTGTCTTGCATTCAAGTATCAAAACATTATCTTTCGTTGTTCTCAGGATATGGGACTTCCTCGCCGAGCAAGCACGACGTGGAACGACGGTCATCATCACTACACATTACATAGACGAGACGAAACAAGCGCACAAGGTATGCAAAACTTATCAGTACTGCCTAGATTTTTACCTAAGGAGGTTAAAGAACTGCCTCATTGATCTAGTGGTCGCAAGAGCTACTGCTAAGCATGAGGTCGTGGGTTCTGTTCCCGGGTCGAGAAAATTTTATAGGGTGTTTCAGCTCGGAGCCTGGATTTGTGCCCTGTTGATGGCAATAGACTCGGCCATTAACTGGGCATAAATCTAACAAATCCAGACTCCGAGCTGCTACAGAGAAATTCCAGATAGAAAAACTCTATAAACCCTATTTTTAAATGGGACTTGAACATAATTGGTGAAATGTAGTCCACACACCACCACTTCCACACCACCATCTAACACCGAGACAAGACACCCCGAGTGATGTCAAGCTCCGCTAATGAGACATAATTGATTTTCTATTGTTTCGTCACCAATGGGCGACGCGCGCTACTTGATCGGTTAATTAAGTTATGCTGAAGAACCCTACTTGGAATACTCTTTCTTGGTTTCATACCGTCAGTGCTAAGAAACAGTGATATATGTAGGTACAGGCGCCAGCACATCAAGCTACCCATCATCATCAGCCTATAATGTTCCCACTGCTGGGACACAGGCCTCCTCTCTGTGAGAGGGAGTGGGCCGTAATCCACCACGCAAGCCCAGTGCGGGTTGGTAGATGTCACATGTCTTTGAATTTTTTGGTTCTAGGACATGCCGGTTTCCTCACGATGTTTTCCTTCACCGTTTTGAGAGCAGTGGTGATGAATTAATTTTACACAAAGTAAAGCGCCTGTCTGGGTTCGAACCTACGACCTACAACTCGTAAGGCGCCAGCACATCAAGCTACCCGAAACTGTCAAATTAGGTATCCCAATCAACTTTGAAGCTTTAGCGATAAAGTTGAAAATCTAAAAAAATCTAAAGAAGTCTGGCAGATTGTAGTAGCTTGATGTGCTGGCGTCTGTACGTACATCAATATACGGTGACACTGTGTAAGAAACCATCGTGAGGAAACCTGTATTTTAATGGCCTGAAGAAATGATCGTGGGGAACCTGGATTTATTGCTTGAAAAAAATCGTAAACCTTGAGCTAAATAATCTTAAATTATCATCAATAGATTTTGTGATGATCAGAAGTGTTGGCCCAGTTGTAATGGCCCCAACTTACGAGTAGTAGGTTGTGGGTACGAACGCAGGCAGGTGCTTTGCTGAACTGACATGTCTTAGAACCAAAAAGTTGAAGACATGTGACAACTACCTACCAACCCGCACTTGGCCCACGTGGTGGATTATTGCCCACTCCCTCTTGAAGGGAGGCCTGTGTCCCAACCATAGATATTTTACATTTCTATGGCCCCAACAGTTGGAACATTATATCCAAAGTCACAATTCAGGACTCGGGACACTTTATTCTGTTGTCTTTTATTAGGATTTTTTGATAATTCAATATAAGATTTTTAACGTAAAACAAAATAAACTATTAATTTTATAAAGATTTCAAACCTACTATAAATAGTAATCCAGAAATGAGGAAATAAATGCGAAAAAATAATTAAAAGTCCTCTCCTGTAAAATTAAAAAATGAGCTGTCGTGACTTTGTTGCACCGAAGGTATAGATATGCTGATTATGCAGGCTTTCAGAAACCCAGAGTAATTAATTAAAATCTAATCCTTTTAACCATGAATGAACTGTAAAACAATTAAAATCAATGATTGCGTTACATCCACCCATTGTAATAGTGTGTTAATAATGAGCAGTTATTTAACATAATTACTTGAACAACCTTGAAGTTTTCTGTCATGGAAGTTTTATTATTTGCAATGGTTTCATGACATCGTTGATGGAACTGCTTGACTAGTTATGGCATGGATTTCATCGATAGAACATCAGCTATCTTTTGCTGAACTTAGGGCTGATTTTTCAATAGTCAGACAACTTTTATCTGACGAATAAATATTGCGGTTTGACAGTTTTTTTATAGAAAATAATCAAACTAAAAAAATTTCAAACTGTCATAATTGTTCTTCAGATATAAAAGTTATCTGACTATTGAAAAATCAGTCCTTAATAATGTATACTCGTATATCCTTATATGTAATGTGTATATCCTTTTCATCCAGTTAGGTTACGAATTTTAAGTTACAATTTAAACTTGTAATTTTTTTAATGAACACCTCCATATTTTAGTATTTATTTTTATTTATTTATTCAAAATCTGTATTAACAATTACATACATAATATCTGCCAAACTGCATAACAGTTTCTCGCCAGGTGTTCTTGTAGAACAATAGATTACTTGATACATAATTATAAGCTTATACAATCGAGACAAAATTTCAAATTTTACACGTATTGACAATTGCCACTGTCCATGCATAGATGCGTGGTAGATTACAGACTTCAGCCCACTCCCTCTCGAAGAGAGGAGGCCTGTGTCTCAGCAGTAGGAACATTATGGACTGATTATGTATGTGTGCATTAATGCAACATGCGAGACTTGTTACAAAAATGTCGCCTGTTTTTCTTGGCTTATGATCGCAAAAGTTGCAGCATTCGATTAAACACTATTTTCTTTCTAATTAGTCCATCCAACAAAGAGATTGTAGAGTGCGTGAGCAAGGCCCTAAGCAATTACTTCAGAAAATTGTTCAGGGTGCTTAGAGAATTAACATACTAAAAGTCCTGACATCTAGGGGGTGAGGCGGAGTGGGGGGAGGGGGTTAAAGTTCCCATTTTTCAGTTTTTCGCTAATATCTTTTAAACGGTGCGTTATGGAGATAAAAAGTCTTCTACGCAATGAAAGCTTATAAAATTATGTACAACTTTTATCTTATGCACTTTTTCACATTCCTACCTATTTTCGAACTACACATTCCGGAAAAGTGAAAATTGAAAAACTACTTGAATTGAACACTACCTTTTGTATACTACTTCCTCCACGTTATTTGGGGATAAAAAGTATCTTATATCTTAAATCAACTCCTACTATATCAATTGACTAAATTTTATTCAAATCTGTACAGCCGTTGGGATATCAAAACTTTTATCTACACTTGTCTTATACACTTTTTCCAAATTTTCACCAGTGTTCAAGTATCGTGCTCCGAAGAAAGTGAAAATGGAGTTCATTTAGTGTGATGTGACAAGCATTACCGAATGTTAAATATGAGCTAGTATATATAAATGGTATAAATACTCTCGCAAGCCACTGATGATGCCGACGTTCTTATCGTGAAGACTGTTGTGGAACTATCGACTCATAGTTCTGTCGCTGTCGTTGGTGAGGATGTGGACCTTGCTGTCCTTTTGATAGCTTTAACTCCTCCCACCCAAGACATTATTCTGCTGAAACCCGGCCGAGGAAAAACCAAAACAGTTGCACTGTCCACCCAAGAGATGCAGCAACATGGATTTGAGCACATCCTTTTCCTTCATTCATTTACAGATTGTGACACAACATCTGCAACTTTCAGAAGAAGCAAAGTGGGTTTCTTAAAACTGTACTTGAAGTCAGATATTATCAAGGAAGCGGCTGCGATCTTTTACAAGCCCACCTCCACGCACAGTGAGGTTGAAGAGGCTGGGAAGATGTGCTTCCTCAAATGGTATGGCGCACCAGCAAGACTGATCTCCCTCAATGAGTACCGATACCAGTCATTCGTGAGATCAGTGGCAAATATTAAGCCTGATTTCAGCTCCCTCCCACCAACTGAAAACGCAGCTAAACAGCATTCGCGGCGCACTTACCACCAAGTGCAGCTGTGGCTCGGAAATGAGCTGCCTCCTCAAGAGTGGGGATGGAAACATGAAGGGGACAGCCTGGTGCCAATAACAACCGGAGATTTGCCAGCACCAGAGATACTAATAAAAACAATATTTTGCCGCTGCACGAAGGATTGTGGTAGTAGAAAATGTGGATGTCGGAAAGCAATGTTGAACTGTTCCGCGGCGTGCCTCCACTGCCAAGGGAATTGCCTCAACGGCGTGTCTGTTGACGTTGACGATGATGAAGACGACGTAGAGCCTCTTCAGCAAGTACCATCTACTGAGGATGAGGGAGCCTTGGAAAAAGAACCATTGTCAGGACCCTCACAGCCTAAACGAATTAAAAGATAAAAGATAATATGTATCAAAGATACAAGTTTTGATTACTCAAAGGCTGAACCGATTTGGATGAAATTCGTTATGATTAAAGGCTACTTTTATCCCGAAATAACGCAAACAAAGTAGCAGGCAACAGGTAGAGATTCATAAAAGTAGTTTTTTCGAAAATTTTCACTATTTTAGAATGTATATGTAAAAAATGGGTAGTAATTCGAAAAAGTGTATAAGACTAAAGTTGTAGGAAATTTTATAAGCTTTCATTGCGCAGAAAACTTCTTTTCTCTAAAACATACCGTTTTAAAGATATTAGCGAAAAACTGAAAAATGGGAACTTTAACCCCCTCCCCCCACTCCGCCTCACCCCCTAGATGTCAGGACTTTTAGTATGTTAACTCTCTAAGCACCCTGAACAATTTTCTGAAGTAATTGCTTAGGGCCTTGCTCACGCACTCTACAACTCCTTATGGGTGATTTATTGAATGGACTAAATAGTTAGATATCATAATAATACTTCTGCGACTTTTTAAATTTATTTGGGGTCGACACAGCGTATCGTATTCTTCCATACATCTTTATCCATATGAAACAGTTTCTTTATCTTGTTGATTAATAAAAGCTTTCCAAAATACTCATTGAATCTTTCCCAACAGATTGGTTTACTCCGCGATGGTCAACTCTTAGCCGAGGACTCTCCAGAGGATCTTCTGAGGAAGTTCGATTGTGACACGCTTGAGGAGGCGTTCTTGAAGCTGGCGATGAGGCAACATGAGACGCCGAGGCGGCGGTCTAGTAAGTAAACCTCTAACAGTAATTTATTTGGAGCCTCAACTCCAGAATAGTGATCTTAATTTTTTTTACCTCTTTTTCAACCCTTGAAAGTTACACTTGAGTGAAACTTTGTAACTTATCGAAAATCATTGAAGGCTTGAGTTATAAATTAAAGGTAATATTGTGACAAAGTATACTTAATGGGACTGATAAAATTATCCCAAACCAAAAATAGGTCACAATCTTCTATCCTCAGTAGTTAAGATAGGTCATCATTCCGGAGAGGTTTTACCTCACGCATACAAAGCTTAAATGCGTCTTTTCTCAGACAGATTAATTAGAAAAAAAATGGGTTGTCTGTAAATTCGGTTTACGGACGATAATTTTACGTGATAACGTCATGAGAAAACATCAGATAGATGCGTCACAAGCCGAACGCTTAGGCCGATCGTGCCTCTCTATCGCTTGTTCCGCGCTCTCGCTTGCACGCTTAGCTCAGGCGGAACTTGACAATGAGTCATGCTTTTTCGTGCGTGCAGCCGGCGTTCATCGATTTATAAGACGTTATCACGTCAAAAACAGAAATGATTACCCTATAAACGTTCTCAGTGAGCACTGTCTTGAAACATTGTTGCCTAACCTAAGTCCAGAAAAGATTTTAATTCCTAATCATTTTGTCATTTCTATTGCAGCACTAACAGTGTCCCCTGACGTGATCCCGGATGGTATCTGTAACGGCGTGGACAGCCGCTACCACTCACGAGATGACTTCCCCACCATCACCACTAGCACTGATGTAAGTTCTTATTGTAATAACGTGTTTAAATCCATTTATAGTCCATTTACTATAGCATTAGACAGAAGTTAAAAAAGGCTCTTTTAGGGGCACACTTTGTAATAAAAGTACAACAAACATTATTACAGTCAAGATTGATGTGGAGTTAAATATAATAAATTTAAATAACAACAGTTACACTTGATTGTACTCATTTAACCTATCTACCTTCTGAAATTACAAGGCTTTCATTTAATATTATTTAGTTTTTACATAAAATATTGTCGTGTCAATGTTTAAAATCTAAAAGAAGCAGGGGCGGCCAGTACCGGGAACGTTTTTCCTGTCACTATAACTCTACCAAATCTAAAATGTTACCTATTCCCTTCATTAATTGTGGCAGCACGTGTTTTTTTAATTTTGTCGGTTTATATAAAGTTATTTTTAATAAACTGATTGTTACTAAAAATGATTTCATTTCATGTACTTATCCAAGCATCGTGACGAGTAGATAGATAGAATATGCTTTATTGTATGCCATACATTGTTACTTACAAAACAAGCACATACATTATTTATCAAAATTGTTTGAACTTAACATGAAAATAAAAGGTTTCGTACTTCTGCTTCTGCGAGCCTCTTTTTTCTAATGTTATAATAAATGGAGTATAGTCCATTACCAGTCAACTTTGAATTCTTCTTCTCCCTGCGTCAGCGTAGCTTTACGATAATACATAGAGATAGAAGACAGAGAGAGCAGTGGTGGCCAAGTGGTGACGGCCGCGACTTACGAGTCGTAGGTTCAAATCCTTACAGGCGCTTTACTTTGTGTAAATTATTTCATCACCACTGCTGTCAAAACGGTGAAGGAAAACATCGTGAGGAAACGGACATGTCCTAGAACCAAAAATTCGAAGACATGTGACATCTGCCAACCCGCACTGGGCCCGCGTGATGGATTACGGCCCACTCCCTCTCACTGAGAGGAGGCCTGTGTCTCAGCAGTGGGAACATTATAGGCTGATTATGTATGTATAAAGATAGAATACTATTTATTGCACACTAAATTAAGAGATAAAGAAATGGATTCTGTAAAAAGTACTAATACAATGGGCGGGCTTATCCCAATCAGCGAGTAAAATAACTCGTGCCTAGTGTGCGGGGTATTATCGTTCGTGGAAACTCTTTAAACTTTGTGCACCTGATCCTGTGCAGTAACTTTAGCAAAACCATCCTCATTTCTACCTGCGGGGTAATTGCGTAACCGTACGGTCAGTAGCAATGGGTTTCATTTTGACAGTTCAACAACATTCATTGCGTTATTTACGTTGTCGAGCAGACACAGTTTTCGAACATATGAAGCAATGGATTAGCAATATCCTTAAATGATTTAGATTGTTATTGATAGTGTGTTATGCAATTAAGGCGCGGGTTCCTTAGAGTTAGATTTAAGATATAGATGACTAGCTGTGCCCCGCGTTTTCACCCGCGATAAAAGTATTATAGTCCTTTTTTATTGATTCCTTAAGGGATAATTTCGGGGATAAAACCTATTCTATATCCTTCTCCACAACTCAAACTATCTCCATACCAAATTTCATCTAAATCGGTTCAGCGATTATTAATTCCCCATACAAACTTCCACCTCCCTTTTCACCCCCTTCAAAGATCATTTCTGGGATAAAAACTATCCTATATCCTTCCCCGGGATGCAATCTATCTCTCTGCCAAATTTCATCTAAATCCGTTCAGTGGTTTAGGCGTGAAAAAGTAACTTACAGACAGACAGAGTTACTTTCGAGTTTATAATCATGGATGATTTGCTGTGTAAATCCCATTAACAAGTTATCAGAAGATATCATGTCATCAGGAAATGTTTTCAGGAACTCAACAAACTTGGGTACCTATGTCAATGTTCAGAGAATTCTGGCCTGTCTTTCAAAATATTAATTACGCAATATCACGTTTCAGGTGCTAACAAAGAAGGAGAAAAGTCCAAAGGACAGCAAGAGATTAACAAAGTCAAGGTATAAAGCAGTCTTCATCAAGAGTATACAGCAGTTCTCAAGGCATCCTGGGTGAGTTATTTTCAGAAATCAAACGCGTCATACTGACGTCACGCAAAATCCTGCATCTCGCAAGCAGAGTTTACCGTGCAAAAGGCATATATGCCCAACATGAATCAATGGGCAGTTGCCCACCAGACACAACACCCGTCTGGTCAGAGGATCCTCCCTTTTCTATGGAGGATGAGTGAACTTTACACCCTGTTCCTCATACTTCTATACTAGTGACCCCGATGTGATCTGAACACGCAACCTTCGGATCCTCATACCTCTATACCTTTTGCTTTCAAAGCGTTACGTATTTCTTTTGCTTTCAAAGCGTTACGTATTTCTTGAAAGACTTTCAACAAGCGGTAATCGTTGGAAAGGTCCTACATATACAGGGCGTTACGGAAAGGGTATATCAATACAAACGGGTTGAAGAGTGTATCAGCCCCCTTATTGACAAACACTCGATATGCTTCCGTATCGTATCCAACATTAATCATTGTTATCGTAGGAGTCTTCTCAACGCTGTTCACAAGTCCAAAACCCGAAAATTTTGTCAGTTTAAATCAAATAGACGCCCGCTATTCTTCCAACAGCTATTTGCTGTTGAGGGCAAGTTAGTTAGTTGTTGGGGGGGTGTGTTTTTATATGGGCCTTGATGCCTGAAATAAATGGATACATAAATAAATAAATCAGGTTATCGAAATGTCAGGTTTTCGATACGATAGCCTGTCGTATGGTTGCTGGTCTAGAATATCTGCACAAAACTTCAGCTCAAAAGCATTAACTTTGAAAATGCTTAATGTTTTTTTATTTCGACATCACGGCGCTGCACTGGCGCGCGGCGGCGTGATGTGCGTGTACTAGGCGCACAGACACACTACAGATAATGGATAATGACCCTCGTAGTGCGGCAACACGTTTGTTATGATTTCAATTTAATAAACTATCGAAAGGAAAAAATATTAAGCATTTTCAAAGTTACTGCTTTTGAGCTGAAATTTTGTACAGAGATTCTAGACCAGATACACTCTTCAACCCGTTTGTATTGATATAGCCTTTCCGTAATACCCTGTAGAGATAGTTTTACTTATGAAAAGCTTCCTAATAATATAAAATGTTTTGTTTTCCAGCGGTCTAATCTTCTCAATCCTGTTCCCCATCATCCAAGTGGTAGCGTTCTTCGCAGCAGTGGGTCACGACCCGCGGGATCTGCACATCGGTGTGGTCAACGAAGAGGCCGCTCTTTCACCACGTAAGTACTATAATAACCAAGGTAACCGACATAGCCCGAAGAATTGCCAAACTTAAGTGGCAGTGGACAGGGCACATTGCTCGCAGAACAGATGGCCGATGGGGCCGAATGTTTCTAGAGTGGCGACCGCGTACCGGAAGACGTAGCGTTGGAAGGCCTCCCACAAGGTGGACCGACGACCTTGTGAAGGCCGCAGGAACTCGTTGGATGCGAGTAGCACAAAACCGGTCGAAGTGGAGGTGCTTGGGGGAGGCCTATGTCCAGCAGTGGATGTCTTTCGGCTGAAATGATGTCATGATGATGATGTATAATTCTACCAGGCATGGCTCTATATCGGTACTAATCGTGATTCTCTTGTTTGTTTCCAGTTGGACTAGACATATGCAGTAATACAAGCCTGGTAACAACGACGCGCAACGAAGACGAGACCTGCGACTATTACATGCTCAGCTGCTGGTTCCTGGAGGAAATGGAGAAGAAGATGCTGTTCCAGGTATGTAGAAGTTCTTTCATAGGCCTTTTATGTAGTAGACTTAAAAGGCCTTCCGCCAAAGTGTACTGGAAGTATCTGCCAGCGTCGGTGTTCCCTTCCACATTTAACCCGTCTGCCTTCAAAGCGAGAGTGAACAGGCATCTTCTGGGCGCGTTCGTTTCTTCATAGACATAAAAAATACTGCTGGATTTGGGTATTTTTGATGACCAAAATGGTGATAGTGGAAGAATAACTTTCACATTGGTTAACGTGATGGTGATTGGTGGTAGTAGTCACCAACCTAGGTATTTGAGAGAGAAACTGTAAATTGCAAGGCCTCCAAAAAGATTGCAAATGAAGATTTAGCTTGAGAAACCAGCACCCTAATTGCGTAACACACTATCAATCGGAATCAGAATCATTTCGAAGCAAATTGCTATTATTCCGATTGATAAAATGTTACACAATTGCCCCCCTCCTGCAGATCCCTTAACTAAGCTTGACATCGTAAGTTGAATTACATGTAGATTTTGCCTACACTCTTAAAATTTTGCTCCGTAACTCCATGAATTCGTGATGAGAAAAGTAATGCACCTCCCACAGAAACTAAGTTGCCACACAAAAAGGGACCTTATCTGAAAAACAAATTTTCATATATCTATTTGTGCCTTTTCCCCAATTTTGCAGACGCCATACAACACATCAGAAGAAGCGAAGCAAGCGGTATCGACCGGCAAGCTGTACGGCGCGCTGCACTTCTCGCGCAACTTCAGCGTCGCGCTCGGCCGCCGCGTCGCCGACGGGGAGGTGGACGACGATATCGTCGACGACAGCAGTGTCAGCGTGTGGTTGGATATGACTAGTAAGTTTATTATCCAAACATCCATCTTACTTTAGAGGATCTTCTTCTTCGTCTTCTTAGCGTGTCGATGGCAAAAATAGAAAAAAAATAAGTTTAAAAACTAAAACCCGACTACTGAAAAGGATGAAACAAGAAAGTACCTGCCCGTGGTCGCATGCAACCATTGCTTATAATGTATTAGTACAGCGGCATGCGACCACGGGAAGGTACTTTCTTGTTTCATCCTTTTGAGTAGTCGGGTTTTAGTCTGAGCCTTCCATGAACCCCCCACTTATGGAGGTTGACCTTGCTGCGGCCTACTTGGGTCCAAAGTCTATTTAAGGTTTTCCAAGTAGGCCAAGGTAACTTGTGCCCGGATGAGAGACTCTATGGTTTTACAAAGAGATCAGGACCATCTTTTCTTATAGTACAACTCTGGGTAAACGAGTACTGGATGACAACATCATCCTTCATTATCCTTTCTTCGATACAGCACACGGCAAAAGGATCGCGGATAACGAGGTGGATAACCACATTATGGGTGACAGCATCAGTCACCATCAACCTTACTTTAGGGGCCGTCTCCACGAGCGAGAGAATCGCGGCGACAGTCTCGCCGTGCCATCAAATTTTCGCCGCGATGATATCGCCTTGTGGAGACACGTTCTAAGAGAGTGTATAGAAATACGTGGCACGACGATAATATCGCCGCGATTCTCTCGCTTGTGGAGACTGCCCCTTAGTGCAGCGCTGGGCAAATGAGTGACGGTGATGAAGTAGATGACAACATCTTGAATGACACCGTCCAAACGAGTGGTGAATTACGTGGTTGACGATGACATTGTGTTGGTAACCGCAGCGTCAGTTATTAATATTGTTATTACTTTCCCCAGATCATCAGATCTCGAATTTCATGAAGACTCAGCTCCACAAGGCGTATGAGAGCTTCACGAGACGAGCCATGATTGCGTGTGGCCGACCTGAGAACTTGGTACAGGTATGGACCACCACTATTCATAATAATTATTGCTTTATTTATATACACTTGGCTTTATTCAAAGGCGATTTTCTCCTTTATTTTTCAATGAAAGTTTATGTTATTACAAACATAGTATTATGTCAAGTGTCGTATTTCAACGTTGCATTCGTTATTTCACGAAATAATCGCAATTGAAAGTTGCCAAGTGTTGACATATTAGTGTTCGTGACTGTACGTATTTATTTATTTCTTGTCATAATGCATAGCAATTGTTATTAAGTAAAGTCATTATTTTTTAAGTGAAACTTCTTAGGTGGTGATTCAATAATTGGACGAGAATTGAGAATGAAAGTTCAAAGACGCGTCACGTTTAAGCACATTTCGTTACACGAGAGAGAAGAAACATTTATAACTCTCTCTGTCTTTCAAACTAAATCTCTCTTATTTTTTAAGAAGTTTCACTTCTATCACTTGTTCGGTACTGCGCGCGCTATTTTTTTTTAGTTTAACACATTATTTATGATCACATCTCGTTTTGCCGGTCTCTATGATTTTTTTTTGTAAATATTTTATGAAGTTTTATAAAAAAATTATTTCTTAATTTTTTTTTTGTAATTTCTTATTGCATAAACTGCTGTGAGACATGAATTTATAACTTTTATTATTTTGTGATTACTTATGCACTACTGCTTCAGATCTGAACATCATCATATTAAGTATATACGGGTAAGTACATACCTGTTAGCTTTACAGAATGTGGCGTAAATAAAGGATAACTTTTGAATGGGCGACAAATCAATTTGCTGGCCAATTACAGATTTTTCACCTATTATGGTATAGTAATTTTATTTTAGGTGCATCGTCCTCACATATTATTTTATAATTAATGTACCCATGCAAAATATTGTAAAAAATTTTAAAAGAGTAACGGTGGAGTTTCTTGCCCATTCTTCTCCATACGAAAACTACCTTTTGGAAGGGGCGACTAGAATCAATTCTATTTTAATGTCATTTTTGACGTTCAAAAGTGCCTTTTATGTGCCTATTTGAAATAAGTAAATGCTTTGATTTTGACTTTGACTTTTGATTTATAAAACAACACCCTGTAGTACGTGAACGAGATAACTTTCAAAATTCCTACGGAAATCATTTTTTAAGCAAATTGACTGCCAATTTTTTATATTCAAACCACATCTGTCGTTCAGGGAAAGTTGTATGAAATGTCTTTATCACAGCAACTTGGTGTGGTGTCAATTTGCCAAAAAAAATAATTTCTACGACTGTATTTATAAACAGACGCCAGCACATCAAGCTACAACAATCTGTCAAATTTCTTTAATAGATTTTCAACTTTGACAGTTGACTGGTAAAAAATGCCTATGGCATTAAGTCCGCCTCTGTACATTCATATGCTTAAAGTATTAAATGAATAAATAACTTTATCGCTGAAGCATAAGGTTCTAGTTTGACTGGGAAAATTTGACAGTGTCGGGTAGCTTGATGTGCTGGCGTCTGCACATCAACTAGCAATATTCCTTAGGTATTTATTTATTCCATTTCATACATTCTTAGTTAGCTTGTAGAGACAATATGTTACTTTTTAGTATCATATTTATGAAAAACTAATGTGCTGTTATGTGCGTCAGATTCCAGTGCACTTCGAAAAGCCGGTGTTCGGTAAGAGTGAGCCGCAAGTCGTCAGTTTCATGGCGCCGGGGATCCTCATCACGTGAGTTATATTTCAACATTTCTCACATTACATACTGTTACATACGGGACACATACTGTTACATACAAGACACATACCATTACATACTGGACACATACTGTTACATACGGGACTCATACTGTTACATTCGGGATACATACTGTTACATACGGGACACGTACTGTTACATACGGGACTCATACTGTTACATTCGGGATACATACTGTTACATACGGGGCTCATACTGTTACATACGGGACTCATACTGTTACATTCGGGATACATACTGTTACATACGGGGCTCATACTGTTACATACGGGACTCATACTGTTACATTCGGGATACATACTGTTACATACGGGACTCATACTGTTACATACGGGACACATACTGTTACATTCGGGATACATACTGTTACATACGGGGCTCATACTGTTACATACGGGACTCATACTGTTACATTCGGGATACATACTGTTACATACGGGACTCATACTGTTACATACGGGACTCATACTGTTACATTCGGGATACATACTGTTACATACGGGACTCATACTGTTACATTCGGGATACATACTGTTACATACGGGACACGTACTGTTACATACGGGGCTCATACTGTTACATTCGGGACACATACTGTTACATACGGGACTCATACTGCTACATACGGGACACATACTGTTACATACAGGACACATACTGTTACACACGGGACACATACTGTTACACACGGGACACATACTGTTACATTTGGGACACATTCTGTTACATACGGGACACATACCGTTACATACGGAACACATACGGGACACATACTGTTGCATAAGGGGCACATACTGTTACATACTGGACTCATACTGTTACATTTGGGACACATTCTGTTACATAAGGGACACATACCGTTACATACGGAACACATACGGGACACATACTGTTACACACGGGACACTTACTGTTACATACAGGACACATACCGTTACATACGGGACACATACTGTTGCATAAGGGGCACATACTGTTACATACGGGACTCATACTGTTACATTTGGGACACATTCTGTTACATACGGGACTCATACTGTTACATTCGGGACACATACTGTTACATACGGGACACATACTGTTCACCTTAACCCATCTTAATGTCTCCTAACCCATGTTCCAGCATCATCTTCTTTCTGTCGGCGATCGTGACGTCGACGCTGATGATCTCAGACCGGCTGGAGGGCGTGTGGGAGCGCTCGGCCGTCGCGGGAGTCAAGCCCAAGGAGATGTTGAATGTGCACATCACACTGCAGTCTACTATTATTATGTTGCAGGTTGGTTTACTGTTTACCAAGGGGTATCGTATTACAGTAACTGGGTTGTGGCGGTCAGATAGGCAGTAGCTCCATGTAAAATATTGGTATTCAGCTGCATCCGGTTAGACTGGAAGCCGACCCCAACGTAGTTGGGAAAAGGCTAGGCAGATGAGGACGTTGGTTTACTGTTTCAGTAGGTATTTTATTACAATGAAAATATTTTCCGGCCATAAACGGCCTGCCAATATCCAATCTATTGAGAAGCCATACTGGCTGTAGGCGTAGAAATGTAAAACATTTTGCTGCTCGGTCGGTATGCACTCTCACGTAACTATAGTCCTTGCGGAATGAGTTGACCTTAACTTAGGTATGTGAGGGTGGGAGTGCGGGGCGGGGAGGGGGGGGGTGCATTACTCAGTACGTGTGTTGCGAACCGCCGCCGCGGAGACGTCACTGAGGCGGACAACTATTTCCGCAATGACTATAATATGATTTTTTTTACATAGAAACTGATGAAAAACTTCAAGAACAACCCTCTTTCTTTGGACCCCAATAACTTTACATATATTTACAGAGTACAGACGCCAGCACATCAAGCTACTCGATAATGTAATCCCAATCAACTTTGAACCTTATACTTTAGCAATAAACTTGAAAATGTATTAAAGAAATTTGACAGATTTAAGTAGCTTGATGTGCAGGCGTCTGTACGTATAACATTACCCTAATCTAATCATCTCTTCTTAATTCCAGACAGTGGAGATGATGGCCCTAGCCTTCATAGGCTACGGCATCCCTTCAATAGGCTCCAAGCTAGTGTGTGGCCTGCTGCTGTTCCTGCAAGGTATCTGCGGCATGTGCTACGGCTTCCTGCTTTCGGTCTACTGTCCCAGCCATACCATGTCCTTCTTCGTGGCTACCGGGAGCTTCTATCCTATGATTTTGTTGTGTGGTAAGTTAAAATTTACGCGGCCTACCCAAATGTCCTTTCTTTGGTATTGTTCGTCGAATCGTTGAACTCTTCGAGTTCTGAGTTGAGCTGCACGATTTTTGACAAATGCGTGCACTGACTGGACAAGTCCGCTCAATCTTTGTGGTTCTTTCTTCAAAAGACCATTTCAGACACCAATCTACATGGTCTTCACATGATCTGACCAAGATTTTGTCTGGACTTTAAAAGAGACTGTGACCCTTGAGTTTGTTTCGGCCTTTCTTCTCAGAGTAGTCAGACAGGAAACGCCGACCTCATCTAGCTTAAAAAAAATGTGATTGACGTGTAAAAGTGTTTGTACAAACCTACTTACAGAAAATAAATCATTTATCATTAAAAAAAAACTATTTTCTTTATTTTGGTGGGATTTTGGACAACCATAATTATTAGTAGAGTAGAACTGTAGCGATATTTACAACGCCACATGCGAACATCGCGTCATACTGACGTCACGTAAATTCCTGCATCTCGCAAGCAGAGTTTACCGCGCAACTAGCATAGATACAACGGCCCGACATGAATCATCGGGCAGTAGCCCGCCTGACACAACACCCATCTGGTCGGAGGATCCTCCCTTTCCAATGGAAGTTGAGTGAACTTTACATACTGTTCCTCATACCCTTATAGAACCGATGACCGTTTTGGTAGACGTGTTCTTGAGTGAAGACCGCGAAGTGGCAAACGTAAGGTAGGATGCCCTCAGGCTAGGTGGAGCGAATGATACGAGCAGGGTGGCTGGTAGCAGCTGGATGAGAGTTGCCGAGAATCGAGATGAATGGTGTGCAATTGGAGAGGCTATAGTTATTTTTACTAGAACAAATCTATACCCGGAGATCATTTATTTACCTTTTACAACAAAAAAAATCGAAGTTTGTGCTCGGTAACTGGAAATAGGCCACCCCCTCATCATCATCATCATCAGCCTCTAGCAGTCCACTGCTGGACATAGGCCTCTCCTATTGCACGCCATTCAACTCGATTTTCGGCAACTCTCATCCAGCTGCTACCAGCCATCCTGCGAAGATCGTCGCTCCACCTAGCCTGAGCACCCCCTGATACATTAAGATTAATGTCATAAATGTCAAGACATAAGTGCATAGAACACCTCCTACCTAACTTTGAATAATAAACGTGATGTATCATAATATATCTTTTCTCTATTTCCAGGTATCCTCTGGCCCCTAGAAGGCATGTCCTACACCCTCCGCATCGTAGCCCTCACCCTGCCCTTCACAATCCCTTCCAAATCCCTCCGAGACATCATGGAGAAGGGAGCCACCATCACGGACCCCTCAGTTATCTACGGGTTCCTGACAACGCTCGCGTGGATAGCGGTCACTTTAGCTTTAATATACTTACGGTTGAAGTTGAAGAAGACGTAGAATATAGGAACTGGTTCTTAGGACTTTTAGAAATTATATAGTGTGATGTGACGCTGAAGAGTAGTTGGTGGTTGAGTGTTGCTTGTGTAAGTGATATCATACGTTTTTAATCAATATAACATCGGGGTTCTGACTGGAGAGCAGTGGTGGCCCCGACTTACGAGTTGTAGGTCTAGGTTCGAACCCAGACAGGCGCTTTACTTTGTGTAAATTATTTCATCACCATTGCTCTCAAAACGGTGAAGGAAAACATCGTGCGTGAGGAAACAGGCATGTCCTAGTACCAAAAATTCGAAGACATCTACCATCCGGCAATGATTATGCAATATCGGGGTATCGTGGTACCCAGTAACTGGGTTGTGGAGGTTAGATAGGCAGTCTCCACGTAAGATACTGGTATTCAACTGCATGCGGTTAGACTGGAAGCTGACCCCAAAAATAGTTGGGAAAAGACAGGCAGATGATGATGAATATCAGCTTATCATTGTCCCACTGCAGGGCAAATGCCTCTTTTCATACAAAGAAGGCATTGATCACCACGCTTGCTCAAGACGGATTGGTGTAAGTTTTTATTGAATTAAATTCATTAATTCAGTTTAATAGTGGATTGGTGCTAGAATCTTTGATGTTTAGCAAAGGAAGCAGGGTAATAAATTACCCAGAAGTCTTAGCTTAACTGTTAATGTCTCCTTTAGACTAAAATTTTTGATAGAAAACTTCGCTCATTTATTTACCTTCCAAAAAGGTAGGCGATTTAGGGTAATTTTTATCTATTTAGGGTAAATTTTACCCATGTAGGGTAAATATTACTCATTTGGGGTACTTAAATATTACCTATTTAGGGTAAATATTACCTATTTGGGATAGGTTATTTTATGAACATTTAAGTAAAAACTTACACAAGCAATTATAAGCCATCTGTTATTCTTGTCTGATAGAAAAATGGACGAAATACAAAATTAAAAATGTGCATTGTAACTTGTAAGGCCTTATAATGAAGGTCGATTCACACATCCACTGTACAATATGTACAGTAATTGTGCTGAAACTGGTGGGGGGACATCGGATTCAGTAATGAATTGTTACAAATAATTTATTAATTAATACGAACGATGATAATAAAGTCCTTTGATTTTAATTACATTAAAATCGATAGCATTTATGAGGTTTCATCGGTTTGGGAATCGACATGATGACATAATTATTATTGTCATATTTTTTCGTCACAGTAGCGACATCTGGCGGAAATTAAAAGAACTATAAACGATATTTAATCTTCAAAATGTACTGTCTGATGACTGACTGCTGCAGGCATCAAAAATATCTAAGATCTAAACTGAATGTTCACTGGGTATAATAATTTGTAACTAATATTTGTATTGCCAATATTAAAAATTAATTTTAGTAAGTGTGAATCGACCATAAATACCGGTTCAAAACCTGTGACTAAATAATCTATATTTTCGGTTTAGTGGTATATTTAGTTTGTTATAATAATGATTCTTTCACAATTCCAAAAGTTAGGTAGGTAATATTGGTAAATATTTTTCAATTAAAAAAAGTTTTAAAAAAGTTGTGAAAGGAATCCTTTCAGTCGGTAGCTGTACATAGCTAATAATTATATTTTTGTCTCTGGGATTGCAGAATATGTGATAATAATTTTCTTCTTAAATATTCTGTAAAATATACATGGTTACAATTAAATTAGTTGTCGAAACTCCACAAATGAGATGGTTATCGATATCTTATTTGTATTCATATTACAAAGAGGTAAGTATGTAGAGGTTCATCTTCCAAAATACTGATCCGAAATTCCGAATCAGAATTTTTTTTACTAATGGGAAGCTTCAGTATTACCGAGTGTCATAAAGAAATTTCACGCGGACGAAACGCGAACAAAATAAAAAAAAAAGATGTAAAGTAAGACAGCTGATTACGAGGCCAACGGCCGGTGGTAATCAATCAATCGATTAATTAATCAATTAATTCGGAAATCATCCATATTGTATTAGTATTAGAACTAACAAACTATTTTAGTGTTAGAATCAACATTAAAATTAAACTCAAAGTTAAAATAAATATTAAAATGAAATCACAATCAAAATAAATTTGCAATTAAAAATTTCATAAATCAAATCAAATTATATTAAAAACTAAACCATAATTAAATTTAATTAAAATTCATTTAATTCAGGCAAGACCCTATATATTGAAGTATGAAGTGAATTTGTAACGGTATCCCAAATATAGATGAAGTTATTGGCACCCAGATTTTAGTGCACTTAAAAACTATGTTAGTAGACATTACCAATATTTACAGGAAATTTTTATTTATTTACTTGAAATTATGAGTTAAGGAAATCTTTTTTTTTTATCGTCACTAGTTATCGATACTTACCCATCACTTCACGTCTGTGAAGTATCGCCAGCTTATTTAATTTGAACTTGTATAGGTACTAGCAGTATATTACTGCTAGAGAGTTAGTTGGAGGTAAATCATGACAATGATTTAAAAAGATTGAAATATTATGGATAGTGTTATGTTAAAGTGCTGAAATGTTATGTTCAAAATTCAGAAATATTATAGGGAAGAATATTTTAAAGGGACATTTTTAACATTCCAATGTATACTGTAATGTTTATGTAACCTAGGATATGGAATTTATACAGCGTGTATCAAAACTGTTTGGTCATATTTCTATCAAACAACTACAAAACAACTTTCTCCAAGGGACCAACATTTAGGTCGAGTAGGTATTGAAGTTTTGTCTGGGACAGTTGATGTTTTTTCGCGATTACGATATTGGTCCCATGGAGAGTTATTCAGTTTGATGGTCTGTATCATACTCTTATATAACCACACATTTCTGATACACGTTGTATACAATACCTTAAAGACACGTGTATTTGCTATAATTAAAAAAAAATATGCCGTAATTCTTAGCAATGTTACCACTGTTAGTTGGGCACTTTGCAAATGATGCTAAAATACTGCACGTATTTGGTAAACGCATTTTTATTGTATAGTTTGTACGTAAACGTATATTAGAATATTTTGTTATATCTTTCTTCTCATAGAAAGACCTTTGCCGAAGTGGTGACGTGATACCATGTGATTTGGGTACCTATTTATGAATAAAGATTTTTCCTAAAATATTTGTTTTCATTGCTGTTCCGAATATGTACTAAATCAGGTACCTACTAAATACTGGTTTGATCAGAATGATGTAATTCGTCGTAGTTTTGGAGTATAGGCATAGTCTCGTCATTATGATGCATCATAATGGCGGGACCAGTGTTATCGTGAAATTCCGTTTATGCCGTGTGAGGTACAAAAATTTAAGGACAGGTACAAAATAGTACTAAATGGGTACTAAATATACGTGGTAGAATCTAACAATTACAGGAGTTGGTCCCGCCATTATGATATATTAGGTCCTTACATATGAAATTGGCGTTTTGTATGGAAGGAACAAAAAGTCGAATATTTTTTAATATAATATATTTAATTAATCAAAGTATGAACCATTGTTTTCAATGCGCTTTTGCCATCTTATAGGTAGTTCATTGATCCCTTTACTAAAAAAACCAGTCGGACGGGAATCAATAAAATCTTTGAAGGCGATTTGGACTGCCCCATCGGAGTTGAATTTTTTCCCTTGCAAAAAGTTATCCAAATTGCGAAAAAAATGGTAATCTGTTGGAGCAAGGTCCGGGGAGTACGGAGGATGTCTAAGACATTCCAATTCAAGTAATGTAACGCAGCAGTCGACGCGCGTTTGCCGGTTTGCTTCAGTCAATTCGTGAGGTACCCACCTTTCAAGCTTTTTAATCTTCCCAATTTGCTTCAAGTGAATTAAAACAGTTTTATCACTAACATCGAAGCCTGCAGCTAACTCGGACGTGGTTTGCGATGGGTCCGCTTCCACAATAGCCTTCAATTCTCCATTATCAACTTGGGTCTCAGGCCGTCCACGGGGCTTGTTCTGCAGGTCGAAATTTCCAGAACGAAAACGTTGGAACCAAAAACGAACTGTGTTTTCTTTTGCAACATGACCGCCATACACATCATTCACCCTTCGAGTCGTTTCCGCAGCACTAGTGCCACGGCGGAACTCGTACTCGTAAATAATGCGATATTTTAAATTTTCCATTTTGTAAAATGAGTGACGCAAACAGAAAAAACAGAAGAAAAAAAACAAATGAATGACGGTCATCGAAGCACAAATACATGAGTAAATAGCTGTACAAATTTGAATTTGGAATTCCTTACCAAAGAGGAGAAATTCGTGATTAAAGTGGTCAGTACGAAAAACGCCAATTTCATATGTAAGGACCTAATATATGATTTTTTCTCTATGATCTATGTCCTACAACGCTTCACACCTCGCGTCTTACCCAAAAGCGATCGTCGCGCTAATACGCAATCGTCGCGTTCGTACGTTACTGTACGGTACTTTGTTCGGTGAACGGGAACGCGTGGTCGCGCATTCGGTTTTCCGAACAAAAAGTCTCATAATATCGCGTAACCAAAGACTACTATGGTAGGATACCGCGTAACGTTCATACGCGATGCTAGCTTTCGGTAAGAATGCGGCCTCAAGGTTATTTTGGCATGTGGGCAAAATCAGAACTAACGCGGCGATATATTTCTCAATTTTATTTTACGCACATGAAATTGTTTAAGGGGTGGCAATATACCACCCCACAAACAACTTCATGTGCGTGTGTTTGTGTATGTGATTTGTAGCAAGTCTGTAGGATGAAAAATAAAAACACGTAAAATTCAGATATAAAAATTTTATTATTTATAGGAAATATTTTGATTTAACAACAACTCTTTCCGCATGAAGCGCCCGCGCCGCCGAGCGGACGAAGATCATGGCACATTGATATTAACTCTCGCTATTTTACTTGTATGGATACCACTAATTTACGATTAAGTTAAATTTTGATACGGGAGTAACAAGTTATCGCATCGCAAAAGTAACAAAATCGTAAATGGCGCGGCTCCAAAATGTTTCAGACTGTAGATTTCGATTTACGAAGCCAAAATTGTGTGTTCAGTACCAGGATATAACGTCAACATTCGTCCGGTCATTGAACTTCGTAAACAAGCGCCTGCGCAGCGACGCGAGCGCTCACACTGACAGCACGAGGTTTCGTTGTCAGCAAACCGTCCGAGGTTCCTCACAGCGCAAAACGGTACCTCAAAAAGAAAAAAAAAAGTCTATCCACTTCATCATTTCGTCCGCAGACCACAACACACCGCTTATTGCGACATTATCACATTTATCAAGCATTATCTGTTGATCCCTCGATACAGGAAAAAAAACTGATTTTTTTAATTCTGTGTTTTCACAGTTTTCGCCTAACTATAAACTAGTACTTAAATTATAGCTCACTCATCACCTATTTCGCTCGCATTCTCGCTTCGCAACCACACTCTATACAAGATGTCTTTGCATTTATACTACAGAGCGACATATTTTTACATTGGATCTCACGGGGGACAGTCAATTCCTATACTATTTATTGCTTTTGAAGCAATTATATATTTTAAAAATAACTCTCTTCCACTTACAACCGTCTTAGACAACGTTCGTACATTATTTAGAAACGTTTATAAGAGGAAACAGTACAAGCTGCATAGGCATATTTTTAAATATCACACATTTTTTTAAATTACATAGCGAAACAGCGTGTTCAGCTATCATCGGAACATCTAGAAGGAATTGACCGGGCCCCTTACAAAATAGACAAGAAAAAGAACTAAAACTTACGCAGTTCCTATACAAATCGATGAACATAAAAAATGTTGTGGAGATTATGGAGAGGGCCTGAATACAGCCGAATATTAAAATAAAAGTTAGCCGTTTCACGTGACTATGTACAGAACCAAATAATTTGGGGTCCGCCTTGCAAAACTATCACATGTTCGGAACAAGTTACTTATGTACAAAATTGGACACGTTCGGGATTCTAGCGATCACAAACAGATGAGATACACTACGATTCACGATTATTGTGGATTACACTAGGCCTTGTAAAGGTTTATTTCAACTCCAAAATCCTATTGATATTTTATGCAGACTTATAAGTTTTGCAGAAACAGACACCACACAGGCGACGTTCTATCGAGCGACAGAGCTTCTACTTATCTCAATAAGTGGCTAGCTTTCATAAACACTACCTTTTATCTATTAACACAGAATTATCATGTATTCTAGGAAGATTCCGCTCGATGCAACGTTGGTTTAAAGCCTCGATTTACATATTATTAAAACAATTTCAGTTACAAAAGTATGTCGATACATTAAACGCTAGCTGTTAACGTAGAACTAGACACAAAGTTAAAAACAAATTCATATTATATAGTCGAACATAATTTCCAAGCTTTACACAAAATACATATAATATTAACTGTACAATTGTGACGTAGACTATCGGTTCAGGCCTCCACTCAACACTACATATTTACATTACAATAACCATACTGTTCAAGCTTCCAATCACAATTTTTCAATAAGTAATATTTGCCGAAATTACGAAATAACGGTGTAGTCTTGATGAGCGTAGCTGGTGTGGCAAGAAGTTAAGGATTCAGGACATATAGTTACGATTCAAGGGGAGGCAAAATTATGATGGAATATCTGTATTCCAGAATCATAACCAAGTATTTGTATGGGGCCCTAATTCACTATGACCACTCAATGATACTTCGAAACCGCGTCAATTCCTTAGCTAATCAAGCCAGCTTACCGCGGTTTCGTTCATTGTGCCATAGAGAATACGTTATCAGGAATTAAAAGCTAAATAAAAATTCAAGTCTTCATGACAGATCATGAAGAAAAATTGCAACGATATTTACGTAACTAGAAAAAACGAATCGACGAAGAAATCTAACAGCAATTTATTGTGACATTATAAAGTTAAAATACAAAAATACATGCCTAATTTAAGAACAATTAAAACTAATAACTATAACATAATCATATTGAGAAGAAAATGCCAATACTAACTACACCGCATCAATCATCAAGACTAAAAAAAAAACAATTTAAACCATAATCGTAACAAGAAAACGTTAATCGCCAATGATTGTAAAAACATAATCACAAAGTAACTTAGTAAAGAAAAATACATAATAATATATAGTAAATAAATAAAGTATATTATATCAATAACTTCGAGCGTAAGGCACATTGCCTGCAGACTTTGAACGGCATTATTACGCTGAAGTTTCATTTTACGTATGTATTCTGTCGATTTTTGTATTGTAACTGTGCCTTATAATCGTGAAATAGGGATAAAATTGACATTCTATCTAATGTTCCCCAATGTGAGAAGAAAAGTATCAAATATAAGTATTGAGCGAATTTGATGTCTAAAATCAGTAATAATGGAAAAAAATGCTATATATTAAACCCAAATGATATAGACAATGACAAGTACGAGTTGAGTAAAAATTAACCGTACGGTAATTGAAATAAGGTACAGAATGAATCATAACAAATTATGAAACCGCTATTTCTTTGTCATGTTTCAAAATTGAGACTTAATTTAACGTTCATAATGATTCTTTTCACGTTAATAAGACGCAGTTACAATACAACCCGACTATTTCAATATGGCGGTGGATTCCTTCAAGTAAAACCTTTTCGGTTATCGTTACTAAGAGTTTGATACCTTTCTCAGCGCAGTACTAAAAATGTATGAGATCTAATCAAATGTCAAGAGATCATTCTGCCTACCCCGCGGACGCGGCTTGAAGATATGTACGTATATTGTAAATGTGCTCTGTATTCGAGATTATCGGAAACTACTGTACCTATTTCGATGAAACTAAGATTGTGTGTGGTGGATCTGATTTAGTCAAAAGATTTCAACTTCTAGATATTTTTTCAGTTAGAATAATTCTCAGACCAACCGAATTTTATCCTTCAAAAGACGCTAATTTTACTCTGTGAAAAAATTAAAACCCTTCTACAATATTATACGTATTTCTAGACACAAATGATATATCGTATCGCCGATAATGAAAGAGAATCTCCATACAAACTGA
Source organism: Amphipoea lucens (assembly GCA_947508005.1). NCBI lineage: Eukaryota > Metazoa > Arthropoda > Insecta > Lepidoptera > Noctuidae > Amphipoea > Amphipoea lucens. The sequence goes on along the minus strand of OX382377.1, from coordinate 14,114,242 downwards.
AATGACACGCGAATGAGACCCGCAGTCTTCCGATCTCATACATTCGTTCCTCCACGCCTCTTTCGTTACACCTAACTAATCTCATACAACGGATGTGTCCATTCCTTAAAAAAGGATTTATGTTTAAACAATAAATACTTAATTACCGCTTAGAACCTTAAGTAAGAAAAGCGTATAAATTATTTTTTTCTCAGAAAACTTGAATTAACGGACTTAGTTCCTATCTACCTAGGTGCTGTGTCGTATTGTATGGGGATATACAAATGTATAGTCACTGGGTATCAGGTTCAATGTATGGAGCAAAAATCATATTTATGTTGTCAGTAATGCGAAATCTGTACATTGACATGTCAACGCAACGCAGTTTTTTTGAGCAATCTATTTTATTTTGACAGGCGCGTCGCGACGGTGCAACGCGATTCCGGTAGACCAATTTCCTTAGTTTTCATAGAAATTGTCTACTAGACGCATCTTACTGTCGCGCCTATTTGTGGGTCTTTATGCTGTCATCAGTAAGTTCAGTTACCGTAGAAAATTTATGTCATACTAAATGCTGATTCACTCGCATACATACCTAGGGAAGAATTTAAGAATATTATATTAAAAATGAGTTTTTCCCCATTACAATACGACACAACTTTTACAAGGGCGGCTTTCAACGACTAAGTTTTAAAAGGAGTAGCGCTTAAGGCTCGGTATAACGATGCTAGTATTATTTTTATTTTATTCACTTACATTTATTACATTTCCATTTGATAGAAAACGTATTAACTTTCAGACTGTTCTCTGTGATGACAAACCCCTATAACTACGATTTTGATTGTACTTTTAAGATACATTTTGTTGAAATTAATTATTGAAACTAATACTCATTATTCAGACTATAAAAACTAATTACCGAAAACGATGCAGTCACGAATCACGATTCAAAACTTGTCATTTGTTACTTGATTCATGAATGAGGTTTTATCCTTGCAGTACTTGTAAATATGAGCATTAGAAAGAGACAATCACACAGGTTTGAGACGGCCCTCTACAAAGCCGAACTTCTTCTAAAACCTGCATTACACTACTTGCGAAGTTGCTTCAATGAAGTACTGTCGAAATTGACCGAAGTGCGAAGTATGTGGTCATATACCAATGAAAAGAAGTATGGGACGGTTCGAGGCCTTTGACTCGGGCGCAATAACTGACAACGATCAGAAGTCGCCCGAGACGAGCCGAGGTTGCACGAAGCGAACCGAAGTGCTCTTCTACGCTCTCGTAACTTCGATCAACTTCTCAAGTAGTGTAGACTGCTATATTTACTGCCGGATTCTTTACACGTTATCCTTTAGCAGCGACATCAATAAACGCCAAACAAAATTTGTGATGCAGCGATATCAAACGATATGTCGTGAAAGCCACCTTGCAGTGTAACAAGTTTATATTTTGACGCCCGACGCACCGAGAAAACGCTTATAATGCCTATGTATAACTTCTGTATTTCAATGAGCTTTTATTGTAGTGTAGTGAAATATATTGAGCACTGTTTAATATTAATTATTGAACTTATTTGTCGTAACGGAAACCCACTTTAAACTAAACATGAAATGAAACTGTTATTACTAATTTCGTCCGCATGCGGTTTTGTGAGATTTTAAGGTATTTTTTTAACAGACTGAACAAAATGTTAAGGTACCATAGACGCGACTTGTCGCAGGACATTTCGCCTTTGCGACTCTCGTGACACCACGATTTCTTGTAAAGTCGCATCGCGCCAGGGTGTGGAACGCACGCGACTTCATAACAAATATATTATAAGACGCCTGTGGTATACCATAAGTTGAAACAACAATAAAAGTTGCATCGTTTAAGCAGTTTAGACGATGCAAGTCATTTCTTGCTTCAATTTTATTGTATGCTAAAGTCGTGTCTATGTCTCGCCTAGACACAAGTCTTCAGTATGGACATAAGATTTCCCGCATGCACAATAACAACATCCACATAAGGTATATAAAACAAATTATTGCTATCTTGCGTATACGCACACTATTTAGTCCACATGGTAAGTAAATGGAACGCTCATAAGCCCCTGCCACCGATTGGCTAAGACGGGTCAATGGTGCCGACATTACCTTGTAGTTGTTTGGTGAAGGTGCAACTCTGCAGTCGATTGTAGACGTTGGTTTTCGTCAGGGCATGAGATATTTTCGTATAGACGACTTTTTGAGATGAGAAACAACCAATTGTGGTGATATTAAGTGTAGAGTTCAGACATTGAGCTTTTATTCCGACGTCAATTAATGCTTTACAATTTATCCTGGGACTATATGTTCAGTGCAAAAGCGAGATGGAGCTAGACAGGTTGAATAACATCTTCCTTTTTTCGCATCGAAACAATGATGGCTTTCTTTTAATTAACCATTCAAAACCCCTGATTAATTGAAAATCAATGGCCAATCGAACATTCCATTGCCATTTGCTCAACTAGAGAGCTACAAGGATCTGGCGCTTGAATGACGTAGCCAGGGTGGCACCGTTGGTAAACATTTATGAAATTGTTTTACGAAAAGTATTGAAAAGCAGGATGGCGGCGCTAGTTCCGATTTTGGCCACGCGCACAAAGATCCCTGTACAACTGTATCTATGATTCAGTTTGCGGTTCAAAACTATCAATCAGCGGCAGTACAGTTGCACCTTCTCCCCAACATTTGTGCATAACCCACACATTTCCTTACAAACCTACGCGGCATTACGTAACATACAAGCGGCACACGTCACGTCCCGGTGCGCGCTAAGCGAGGGCGGCTGCTAGAACTTGTCTTGGAAGATGAACAGGTTGTTGGTGGCTGCGACGGCGATTATACTCTCGTGAGGGTGCCATGCTGTATGCAGGATTTTCTTGTTGAAGTCCAGGCAGTCTACGCTTATCTCGTCCTGGGGAGAGGAAGAAAATAAACTGTCAAACTCAAACCCTAAGGATTTATTCGGCTTCAACCGCGTGGATGTAGGAAATTATCCCACAGGAACGTGCTACTCGTCGGTCTGTCAGTTTATGTCCTTTCCTAGTGCGCCATCTATCTCCCTGCCAAATTTTATCGAAATCTGTTCAGTGATTTAGGCGTGAAAAGGTAACATACAGCCAGAGTTACTTTCTAATTTATAGTTTATTAGCTGCGCCTCGCGGTTTTACCCGCATAAGTTTCGATCCTGTGAGAATATCGGGATAAAAGTACCCTATGTTTTTTCCCGGGACTCAAACTATTTCTATACCAAATTTCATCTAAATCGGTTCTGTGGTTTAAGCGTGAAGAGGTAACAGACAGACACACAAACACACTTTCGCATTTCTAATATTAGTATGGATAAATCATTTTTGAATTGTCTAGAAGTTGATCAGTCAGAAAGATAAAGCTAGTTGGCTATTTCAAAGAGTAGGTTCTTATGAAGAAGAACAGGCAAGAAATCCATGGACACTCTTTTAAATCAAAAATATTGGTTTCATCATTCATGTTAAAGTTATAAGTTTGTCGTTATTTTTATAAAGAAATGTTTTATTATGAAAAATAAAAAGGTTAGTAGGTACAAGTAATCGCGGATGGTTCCTGTCGTAGCGTTATTTAGCGATCGAGGTGTTAGGTGAAACAGATAATTGCAACAGCACATTTAGAAGCAGCGTAGCTGCGCTGCCTCGGCGGATTTTTAGAAAACCACCAAAGCAGCCTTGGATTTATGGCCATCGTCGCGAAGTGTGTGTCGCGCCTACCTTCTTCCTCTTGGCGGTGGTGGCGACGCGCCGCGCACGCAGCGGCTGTCGGGGGCGCTGCGCGGCGTCGCGCGCCGCCTCCAGCGTCAGCTCGCCGCGCCGCGCCGCGCCGCACCCGCCGCCGCAGCCGCCGCGCTCGAATATCCTGCCGGGACACATCGTATTACTACTATATCAGGGATAAAATTACAAGAAAATACATTCTTTGTGAAGAGTCTTCTTTATCAAAATGCAAAAGCACAATGAAATAGCAATATGTTACAAGTCATCATTCATCATAAGCCATCTTCGAATACCACCCAAAAAAACACGCAAATCTGCTTTTCAACGCGATAATCGACGAAAAACATTTATATTACTGAAATCTTGTAGTTTGCTAATAAAGATAGCTAGTACCTACATCACAACATTTAACAAAACCACAGCATCGATAATCAGACGAGCCAAACACGGTGCGTGGTTGGCTCGTCTAAAAAGAACTAAACATAATTTTCTACTTCTCTCCATGCATAGATAACCATCTACTTAATACCGAAATCCCTCCGTGCCTCAAATGTATGAGTGGTATATTCAGCTGCATCCGATTAGACTGGGCGCTAACCACGACATAACTGGCAAAATCCTAGACAAATGATAGGTTTACTCACCTAAAGAATCCATTATAAGAGCCAGTCATGAGCCGCTGGTCGTCGCCGCTCCAGCAACACTCGAACTTGTCGAAGATGCAGTCGTTCTCATACAAAGAACAGAGCTTTGACCGTAAGTACTCGTGGACTGGGTATGTTTCTACAGGTTTAGTCTCCATGCGGAGATCCCACACTTTTAAACCTAGGTAGTCACGTGACATCATGTATCTGGAAGGAGATGGAATCTGGTTAATGACTTGTTATAAATTTCTACATTTATATCTGTAATTTATATAGTACTAGCAGCGGCCCGCTATTTCATCCGCATAAATTCCGATCCCGTGGGAATATCGAGATAAAAAGTATCCATGTCCTTTCCCGGACTCAAACTATCTCTACTTATACCAGATTTCATCAGAATCGGTTCAGCAGTTTAAGCGTGAAGAGGTAACAGACAGACACAATTTTGAATTTATAATATTATAATAATCTGTCAAGCTCCGCTAATGAGACACAATTGATTTTCTATTGTTTCATCGCCAATGGGCGACGCGCGCCGCTTGACCGGTTAATAGTATGCATACATAAAAAAGGGTATTCTATTGTATAGTTTTGATAAAGCTACAAAACCAGTGCCACTAAGCACATGGTTTGCGACCGAGTTAGATGCTATTTTAAATTGGTTCATACTACAGGGTAAGAATATACTGTATGGCGCGGTTGCAGTAAAGTACAAACTCTTGTCCAAATGCAGCCATAGCCTAAATTGAATTTCTAATAGTGCCATTAGGT